>CM060901.1:570392882-580392882 GCA_030737815.1 Allium fistulosum | reverse complement strand
ATAAACTAGGAATAAATTTTTTGTTTTTGACATTTCTTATTACTCAAGTTTATACAGTAAAATTTCTTCTTCTTTTTTTCATTAGTGTTTTGCTGTATTTATTTTAATTACTATGCTATTAAAAAAGATTTAGAAAAAAAGAAATCATTAGAAGTCACCCCACCCCGCCTTTAATTCCTAGGTCCGTGCGTCACTTGCTTGATGTGAGTCTAAAACTTGTCTCTGTTAGAGGCCTTGATGTAAACTGATTGACGATTCTCGTGAAATAAGTTCATCCTAGTATAGCAGGATTTAGAAAATCTGAGTGTTTTGACTAAATACTATTGGCACATCAAAGCAATTGGTGCATATGTTTACCATACCACAGTGAACTTTAATAAGTGTGCGTTTTTTTCCAATAAACAGGAGTATTGTTTTGAAGTGTCTTTTTGGTTTGTCATTTTCAAAGTGTTCGTAAGTTTGTATTTCTTAAAACAGCCAAACTGTTTTATTTATTATCTTTTTGTAAGTTGTAACATAGTCATCTATCAAAATGGATTCAACAAGTAAAACTTTTTTTTTTAAATAAATAAACTTGTTTTGTCTGGTTCTATAACATTTTTTTTTAAATGTGGGATGCACTTTGTTTATAAGTCAAAATTTCAAACCGTATATCGAAAGTAATTATGCAAAAACTTCAATCGAAACATGTTTGTTGTTTCACATTTTGAGAAACAAATTTTGACCAACTGAACGTGATTACAAGTATCCATCTTAAAAAGTAAGATTTCAAATTAGTAGTCACATGTTTTCCTTTGAATAATATAAAATGACTCAAATGAGAATGGAAATTATATTTATAAACTCAAAACATAGAACTTCGCCTATAACTAAACAATACTCAACTTTCTTCAAGTGATTGGGATGGCTATACTTCATCTTGAAATCGATGGCCTATGCAACTTCTTGTTTCTTAAATTTGTAATTATTCCCCGAAGTTGTTTAAATAAATGGGATTTACATGAACATAAGACAAATTCGTGCTTACTCAACTTTGATGTTTAGATAATACTTTTTCACCAGTTTCATCATTGTCATTGTCATCGTTGTCTCTAATTTCATATGATTTGAAATTTCGTAAACCTTAACTTCTCTCATCTAAGAATACATGTATGCGGCTGCGTTTGATGTTTGAAGCATATGCTGCTGATTTTATTTCCATCCGTGTTATTTTCATTTACATTTTCATCGTCATCCTTGTTACTTTCAAGGAGATGGTCTAAGTATATTCCCTTGACTTTTCCAGCTTCTTTTTCTTTTTCTTTTTCTTGATCGTTGCGATCAAAGATTTTACGTTAAACCAAGACGAGTAGACAAAAGGAGTGTTATCAAAACTCTAATAACCATTTCAACTGAGGTTTTTGTACATGAAAGGGAAGAATACAGGAAAAGGTTGCCTTGAATAAATATATAAATTCTGGGAAACCTTTATGCTCTACAATAGCCACATAAGGTTTGATCAAATTCTCAACAGCTATAAGAGAGCACCTAAAATATATTAGCGTAGAGATACGGGAATTTGTTTGCCTCTAAGGTGCATGCCTCAGCGGGCTGATTGATGTGAAAACGTACATCTCGCACACCACAAATGCAAAACTCTTTTCTCAGCACACTTTGAGGCATTTGGCCTTTGCCTTACCTCGAGGCGTGTTTTTAAAAACAGTGGTGCACATTAGGCAGAAGTTTTATTCAATTTTACCACACACAATCTTACCTTACCTCCTGGTGCCTATTTGTCAATCCCACATGCACTCATTATCCTCAAAACGTAAACTTATATCATCCTTACACTTGCGTGAAACATTAATGGTTGATGGGGATGTCAAAGAACATGAAGGAAAAAAGCTAGCAATAAGGTTTCACTGAAGGAAGTTTGGTGGTTTACTTCGTTGACCAAAATGTGGGAATTTGTTTTTGTAATAAGTAGAAATGTAATGACATTCTAAAAGTCAAAGTTTACCTGTTTGCATGTGACCAATTTCAAATGGTGTCATGCTGTGTCCTTTTATAGCTCAACAATATATTTCATCTTTATAGTTCAAATATGCCAATTCAGAAGCCATTATTTATTGCCTGGTTGCCAGTAATATCCAAGCCAGAACCAAAGTTTTCTCTCTATATTGCAACGGTTGCCCAATTCTCGGGTTACATGTAGTTTTTTTAGACAAGAGGTGGTTATATCCTAGAGCATACAAAAAGGCTATAAAATGATCTATAGCAGCAGTTTCAACCACTAAAATAAACATTGCTCATCTATCAGCAGCATTTTATCATTACTATTATCATAAACTGTTGGGTTTTGTTCAGATATCTATTCTTGCATGCTATTTTGAGTATACTCTATGCACAAATTTGTGTGTGCATGTTTTGTTATTCATTACTAGCATGTGTTACAAAATATAATAACTATCTTGATGATTCTTTTTGTACATGTATATCGTCCTCAATATCAAATATATTGAATTGAAATTCCTTTCGTCAAAGTGTTGTGGAGAGGAATGCATCTTGTAAGTAATACATGACTAGAGGCAACTGCATGAACTTTTGCTATTTGGTTATTTTTAGTAGAGATAACGGGACTTCAATTTGTCAACTATTTCGCTTGATAATAATGTGGATCTTACCATATACAGCTTACCACCATGTACTGTTTATATATCTTACGAATGTATTATAGCTAAAAGTTCATTTGGTTTCCTGAATGTTGTACTTATTTAGAGGCAATTCAATGATAGGTAATTTTTGATATTTGCCACCATTTTGTTTTACTGCATTCCTCATGTATAACCATAATGTACAAAGCAGTTAATATTAAAAATGAGCAAATAATTACAGTTATCCCCTGGCTTACAAAAAACAAGTCAATGAACAATTTTATTGTATGCAGTGAAATAGTAAGAAAGAGGCATGGCAAAGCATCATCCAGATCTGATAATGTGCAGAAAGCAACCAGGCATAGCTATCGGGCGTTTATGTGAGAAGTGTGATGGAAAATGCGTAATATGCGACTCATATGTTCGACCATGCACTCTAGTGAGAGTCTGCGACGAGTGCAACTACGGTTCGTTTCAGGGAAGATGTGTCATTTGTGGTGGGGTTGGCATTTCTGATGCATACTACTGCAAGGAGTGCACTCAACAAGAGAAAGATCGTGATGGCTGTCCTAAAATCGTTAATCTTGGTAGTGCAAAGACTGATCTCTTTTACGAGCGTAAAAAGTATGGATTCAAGAAACGATGATCTATCTCCATATTTGAATTTGATATATTTCATAATTTGATCTCTAATCTTATGTTTCCGTTAATGTGTGATGGCTTGTGATGTAATGACCAGTGTTATTCATGCTGAAAATATTTTGGTACTGTTATGATATTTGATATTATTAGAAGACATATTGAGTGCTATACTGCCTTACTTTGTTCTGTGGTTTGTTCAGAGCTGTTGCAAGTCAAATATACGTCTCTTGTTTGTGGTAATACCACTAATACGGTTGTATGATCACACTGCAAGTTGGCCTTTGCAATAAATCAAGTATACCGCAGAAACCAAAGGACTGAAGTATGCAAATGATTCAAATGAAAATTCCAAACAAAATTTGCAGAGACGGATTTTAACATTTCCATTCAGTTTCAAACATTAATGCAAGTATACAAATGCACTGCAAAACTTCCCGAAAATTAGTAATTTACAACATCCAATGTATTCCAACAGCCTATATACACTGCCTAGGTCTAAAGTTTTCTGTATCCAATAACTTCAACAGCAACTTCTCTAATCTCTTTGAGCTTGTACTTGGTCTTAAAACATTCAAATCCTTCACAAATTTCTGCTCTACCTTGCTCAATATCTCACGATCAATTCTATCAAGTACAGGATCATTATGAACAAACTTACGTGCAAATGGAGCTCCACTATCAATCATGAGATCGAAATGCGAAGAAGTTAGATTAATTGGTTGTTTGTGAGGAGGATTATTCCAGAGCATAAATCTCATGTCGTAATTTATGGTGGTGTTTCTGAAACCTTGCGTATTACAAATAACAGTGTGAAAGTAGCCTTCTGACGAGGATAAGAAGTTTGTATAGTACATGAGAAGAGTTCTAGGCAGATTGTCCCACCCCCATATGCAAAATTCAAGGTAAGACCGGGAGAGCATTACCCATGATGAACCTACATCCAAAAAGGGGGATCATATTTAGTATTTTGTTTTAAAATGAAAATCTGAAATCACCACATATACCAAATATTTAGTTCATATGGCCAAAAACAGGTCTAGCAAGGATATCAATTTCGAAACACGAATTTGCAAAATTATAATGAATGTTAACTTCATCTTAGATTGTCTAGCTAGAACCATGTCTTATAAATGAAACCAATAATCACACAATCAAAATAATTACAAAGATTTGAAAATTTTGAAGCAGGAAGGAAGAAACAAATTCAAAATAAAGGTAGTACCTACAAATAACTTAAAAGAAGATGGCAACGATCTTTTGTCCTTGACCCAAAACACATCCTTCTTCTGTGAGCCATACAGACCTGGATCTACAATTAACGGTCTTGCTCGTTCATTCCTAGAAAAAAAATTAAGTGCTAACCATAAGAGCACAGTATGACTGTATGATGGAAAAATGCACAGTTCAATAAATTTCACAAGAAGGAAAATGCTTACTCTTTCCAGCCCAAATTGCTAGTGTGCTCAATGAAGTTGAGATCTCTTGGCATGTAAGAGAAAACGTGAAGAAGATCTAAAGAAAAATAAGACAAAAGAAAGGTATGACCAAGTGATAAGATAAAAACATAAAAGACAAGCAGGTATTGATAAATAAATTAAATCCTTAGATTAATAAGATCAATGAGAGATTGGAATCAATCTAATCATGTAAACAAAGCAACCAATTAATCAGAAAAAAGCAAGTACTTACACTTATTACCCAGGAGATTCTTTTTCTTTCTTCTGGACCTAAATGAACGTCTTTATGTACATTTGTTGTATATTTCAAACTCTCTGTAACTTTAAAAGCAAGGTTCGAGATCTCGGTTTCGGTCTTTTGTAATTTTAGAAATTTCGACTTAATTCGTAAATTTCAGAAATTTCGATTCCAATTTCGAATCTTGTTATTTATTTTTCATATAATTATACATATATTTGTTTAATTTATTGAAACAAAACGTATAATTTAAACTTAATTGAAAAATACGATATACACATATAATACCGGTTAATTATAAATATTTAAAACACTAATAAATGTTCGTTCATTACTTCATTTTCAACTTTTTTAGTTACATCATTTATATATTTTGTGAATTTTTATGTTTTCTAAGTTAAAATTTCAAATTTTGAATATTCCTATATTTGAAAATTCAAATTAATTCCATTTTTGAGTTTTTTTTTGTATAATTTGAAGTTCAATAGGTTTTTTGTTGAACCGGAATTTCGGTTCGGTTTCGTTTCGGCCCCTACTGAAACCTAAACGGAACGACTGGAATCTCGGTGTTTCGGTCGAAACCTGAAGCCTTGTTTAAAAGTCTCATCGGTTTGCCAAAAAAGAAAAGGGAACTTTTGTAAAACAACTCTTTAAGGTTCAAAATTCACAGCCGCCTCTCAACAAAAACATATTTTTTATATTAAAAAAACTATTTTTAAGTTTAAGCATATTTGCAGAGATATCTGCAAATATATAAAGTTTTTGGACTGTAAATATTTGTATAGAAATCCACAAATATTTGCATTTATTCAAAAAGAATTAGTTTTGATCATTGAAACATGCGATTAAAGTAAAAAAAGATGAATTTTCTAACCAAAATAAAAAGAAGGGTTGTAATTTAAAACATGTTTTTTGAGAAGGGTTTTTCATGTATGAAACTTGATAATAAGTTAAGGATTTTAATTTCCAATAAAGGAAAAACCTAGTCAATTTTTCATCCAAGAAAATACTTGTGCAGGTGCCATTAATAACTTGGTTTTGAACCACTACAAACTAAACACCAACTTTACAGCAGTTATAACAAGTTAACGATGCCATGCGTTGTCATAAAACATTCCATTCTTTAAGTCAGTGGCTGTAAATCCTTAGACACACACATACTGACATACATACACTTAACAGCAGCAGCCACAATTTATTAGTTGAAATGTGATTTAATATCATGCTAATCAGATTAAGTGACCAGTACAAAAGTATGAGATGGTGAAATATTGTGAGTACTTGGAATAATTTATAGCACACGGTACTTAAAATATAAAAAATATACTGTTATTGAACAATGTATCCATGAAAACCAAATCACAAAAGACACGTAGCAGCGATGCATAGCTTCGATAGTCATCATTGGAATAACTCTAAATGCACAATCGAAAATCACACAATCATGAAAGCAGAAGGTTTCAATAGATACAAAAATTTAAGTATAGCTCCCACGAACATGTTCAAAGCTTCATGTGATTGTTCTACTACCTATTAAAACGGCGCCTTTATTAGATTTCATTTTGTTCACTGTTAGCGACTCCATCCTTTTTCAACTGTTGCTATCATTTTTATTACGCCGCCAAGTAGACTAATATTTTATATAAATATTAAACTATTAATTTCTCTTTTGAAATTGGAATGGACCTCTGTGTGGATATGATTTAATAGAAGTTAATTATATATGCTACAGTAAACTATTGGAGGCCCCCAAATGACTGAGCCCTAAATGCTTGCTTAGTTTGCTTCCCTATGCACGATTGGCACTCAGTTATAAGAGTGTAAAGTTTTGAGATAGTTCTAAAGCTTCATGCAATAGAGGAAAACAACTGTGTGATCTAGTCCGATGTTATGCCACAGGCATTATACTTTATCTATGTAAAATGTACGTTGACGCATACTCTTCCATATGTTAATTTTCCAGAGCAGGTATTCGCTGGTACTTTGGCATCAATATCACATTCATGAACCATCAATTCCACACAGCAAAATAGTATGTCTAATAAATTCCACCATACTAATTGGTTCGAGTTGCAGCGAAATTATTTTAAATATATGCTTGAAAACATAGAGCTTAGCACCCAAATCTAAAATGTATACTGAACTGTACATAGCAAGCTTGCCGGTTCATTGCAAGGTTCAAGCATTCTAAAATATTACAGCATACACACCAGAAAGACCATCTAGCTTTTAACTATCTGATAAATGTATGGAGAATTGTTAAAGGGAAAAGCACTATCGATAAGGGGAAAGAAAACAAAAATTCAGTTAAATTTGTTGTTAAGGGGGGAAAAAATCAATTTACCGATTCTCCCATTATAACAATGAAGCAAAACTACTAATTTAACCTTACCGTAATTATCTTTCTTCCCCACTTTCACTACTATCATGTTCTTCCTATCAAAAAATTTCCTTGCAACGTTTCAACTTCAAAATCATAATTTTTATTCAAGAATTTCTTTTTTATTTAAGATTTTATTTTTTTCCAAAAATTAAGCTTGATGGGAAAAATCTTCTCACTCTCTATCTCAATTTCCACAATTATTCGTTCTTGGCATATTTTAAGAACTTTGTTATTCTCAATTTGAGAAAGAGGATAGAGTTTTTGGATTAATAGAAATTATGGTACGAGATATGAGTAAGCAAGTGGCTTGGAGAGGAAGAGGATGAGCAGTAAAAAGCAGCAACTCTCCGAAGGCATTGGCGGTGGATTTGGCTAGGAAGCGCGGTTTTGGCTAGATATTGTGCGGATATGATTTTGGGTGAAGAAAAGAGATTCCAATTAAAGCGAGCATAAAGGGAAATTGGTACAGATGATTATCAGTATGTTGGGAAATAAGAAAAGTTTATTTTATGTAAATAACAATTTTACCTTAAACTATTGTGACTTGCACATTTTACTATTCTTTTCAATTTTCCTCCTATCCAATGGACGAATTTGATTTTGGATGAGGAAAAAGATTTGAGTTAGGGTGAGCATAAGAAAAGTTGGAATAAGTAACTAAGGGTATCATGCTGATTCGTTTAACAATTCTCAATTCCCACTATATATATCCAACTACAGAACTATTTCATGCAGGCATTACATGAAAATATAAATGTAACTAAATCAATAATTAACAGGATAATATTCTAATTACAAACATACCGCTCTTGCAGATATATCAACAGAAGGAAAGCATAGAAGGAAAAACAACAAGAAAAATAAATTTACCATCTTGAGGCATAAGCGGATAATCCTGTGCACTCAAATTAACAAACCAACTCCACTCCACTCCCTCTCTCAAAAAGACCGCAACCGCATGCAAAACCATAGCCACCAAACTCGGCCCTTTCTCATTAACCACATCCACATTCTCCAGAACCCTCACATTTCCATAAACCTTAAACTCTTTCTTCACAAACTCACTTAAATCCTGTCTCTCATCCAACCCAACACTTAGATCCAAATATATCAAGTAGGAATTCAAAGGATGGTATAAAGCTCGGATCAGTCTCTTGATTTGATCAGCTTCGTTGACTGATCCAGATATTAGATAGGCGAATCTAGGTGGTTTAGGATTAGGATTAGGGTTTGGAACGGGGGAAGGTTTGTTTAGGGTTATCGTTAGGGTTAGGACAAGGATTGGGATTGTGATTACGAAGAAGATGGTGATTACGGGTTTGAGATTTGTAGTGGTGAAGCGGTTGTGTTGTTTTCTCATAATTTTATTGATTTGGAAACTATTTTAGTTTGGACATTGATTTGAGGATTGAAGTTATTTTGAAGTAGGTTGTAAAAGAAAAGAGTTTTAAACTGAAAAGAATTAATGATGGTGGGTAAGATTTGTGCAACGTTTATTCAATTTGAGAAATTTTAATTCGACAACCTAACGAGCCAGTACATGTTTAGGTTGAAGGAAGAGGGCTGCTAAGAGCATCCTACCAACTAGCAAGGATGTTGCATCTCCTCAATATACACATCATTTCCACCTAATATTCACATGATTACTCCAATATTTGCTTCTTTTTTTCATATAATTTTTCCCGGATTTTTTTCCCTTGAAGAACATCAAAAGAAACCAATTTGTACAATAATGAGATCAAGGCAAGGAACAAGCAAAAACCAAGCTTGATACGGAAATAGCATATCATATTGAAACAATGTCGATTTACAAATAATAAACCATAAAAGAATGAACAATGATTACAGGAAAGTTGTAGCGACCTGAAACATGAACCAAAGAAAAGTGGTGAGTCGTATAGTTAAACAAATAATTATATAGACGTGTGACTAGTTAAAATAAGGGCTTTGGACGTCTCGAAGATTGATGCTCGCAGCAGAAAGTGGTGGGCGCTACACGGGTTTGTAGGCGACGGTTTTAGTAAGGAGTTAGGACCAAACTGAGATCCATGTGTAATAGAGACACAGTCGTAGAGAAAGTGAGCACATTTGTACGTTACTCGCATGGTTTTGGAGGAAACGACGGGATGGAGAGAGAGAAAATTAAGACAATTAATTATGGAAGTTTTAACTAAAGAATTGAAAAAGTCATATTCTTTTAATTAAAACAAAACCACCCATTTTATTCCCATTCTTTCCTTTGTTCATTTTTTCTCATCCCATTCCAAGCCATGGACAAATTATCAACTACCCTTCGAAACAAAAAACAACTCCAAATCAATAAAACATTAATAAAACAAAACACAAGTGGTTCATCCATCTCTTATAAGGATCGAGTGTGGATTTTAGAGATCTGAGGAGAAATCTTCATTCAAGGTGCAAATCATATACTATCTCTTTAGGCAATCTTTTAATTTCATTATCATTTATATACATCATTTGATTTCGTAGATCATATATATCTTATATATGTTATAATGAATTAATATATGTCTATGTTCTCTAATTCAATTTGTATATTCAACTTGTTTAAATTTAAAAAGAAAAGAATAAGGAAACATGAAAAAAAAAATTACCGATTGATTTTTTTTAAAGGTACGAAACATGAATTTTTAAATACCAAATGAATTTGTTCTAAAATCATCCACCTAAACAATGGTTGTAAATGTTAAAGGTTAACGTTTTCTTTAAACAATGTTCTAATTCAAATAAAATAGATCTATGAAAATCGTTGTAATACCAATTGAATTTGTTTTAACTACATTCATTTAAAACTAAGATTATGTAGGTTATAGATTAAAGGTCAAATTTAAAAAAGTTATACAAAGTTTAAATAATCTCATTAAACAAGTGTTGTGATTCAAAATTTATAATAGATCCAGGAAAACATCGTTATAATACTAATTGAACTTGTTTTAAAGATATTCATTTTAAAAAATGGTTACAATTGTTAAAAGTTCAAATTTAATAAGTTACAAAAGTTTAAACGAGCTTTTTTTAGTAGTGATCTAATTTAGATTCTAAATAAAATTTTGTACAAAACTTAAATCCAATTTTGAATTCTTCCTAAGTCAAAGCTGGATTTCAAAATGTCAAATTTAAATTTCAGAGCACATAACATTAGTCATAATTAATTTTGATATGTATAAGGTTTGAGTGTTTAAATGAGATTTGAAAAGACAAACAAAAGAATGAGTGAAGTAAGGAGAAAAGGCCTCCAACTTTTCTTTCTCTTAAATGCCTACTTAAACTCAGTAATTATCATATTCCAAATATAGTAAACTATTGTTGTAACGATTCGCCTTTTCAACTCTCAAAAATCGACACTAATACATCCATGATATTTATGTACCGGGCATCCAGGTGTCGGAAAGACAGATTGTTGGAGGGAAAGAAAAAAAGAACAGAACAGAATCTCACATCATGACGAATAATATATAATATACACATGATCTTTACAAAAGAAAATTGTAATATACAGACATCGATTACAGTAACTATCATCGGCCTGGACTGTTATTGTAACGACTCAGAATTTCAGTCATTCGAATTTAGAATATTTAATTGATTTTAAATATTGAAAAGTTAATTTTATAAGCTAAACAACTTATATTTCAAATTCAGTGGTTTAATTAATAATTGAATTGTTAAATTGAATATTTGGAATTGTTTAAAATTATTAAACTTTGAATTTTATGCGAATGAAAATGATTTCGAATGTTGATTTAAGATTCTATTTGAATAAGAATGAAGATGGTAAACTTTTAAATTAGGATTAAAAGTGATTTGAATTGTTTAATAATAATTGTTTCAATTAACGGGGGAAATAGCCTTCCGGGACACTATATCGAATTTTGATGAAACCGGTTTCATTGATAGTGAATTATAGTATGCCGTCGAATTTCGTAGCGATCAGACGTATCGTTTGGTCGGCGAGTTCAAAACATGTAGAAATTTATTAAAGGAATTTAAATTAATATAATTTGATTTTGAAAAACTAACTTCTGTATATGATAGAATTGGGTCTCGATATCAGTTCTATTATGTTTAGAATATGGGCATTATATATAGAACGTCAGCGGCACGCCTCGTTTGGGGTTCGAAATTTTTAGGAATGAATAGTGCTTTGAAATTTTCTATATAAGGCCATCATAATTCACAAATTTGCAAAACCCTAGTTTCTAACTCCACGGCTGCCATTAAAAGGAAACCAAATCAAATGACCATAAATTGATCGAGAGTTAGAAGCGAAATTAGCCAAAACGTTCTACATGAAACTTGTTGCTCTACTCACCACGAACCCATCCATACCAATCGATCATCAAACGACGAGGCATGTCAGCGGTTATGGTCGTTCAAAGGTGGCACGTTTGGGTGCGATTTCACGTCGATTGGCGGCGAATTAGGAGGGCGGAGCGGTGGCGTGGGGGAGCTCGGGACCAGGCACGACGACACCGAGCACGAGGTGGCGAACGGCGATACGAGGAGGCGACGACGAACGAAGGAAATCACGGTCGCGTTTTTAGACTGAGAACGTGCATGAGTATGAGGATGGAGGGAAGGTAATATAAAGTTTAAAATTAAATTAATTTAAGTTAATTATAATTTAAATAATCTTAACGTTCATTAATTCATATCTAATTCATACGAGGTCCAAATTGAACGCGATAAGTTGCGCCGCGATCTTTATACCGAAATCTACGATATAGAGTTGGATTAGATGGATTTGGAGCTAGTAGGAATTTGGGTTAAGATTGAACGTCTATTCAATTTTAATTCAAATCGAAGCATTTTAGCGATCATTGGAAATAAAATGTGTTAAACTCATCTTTCTAGTCCGCTTATATTTTTATATAAGTGTGGATAATTTTATTTTTGATTGTTTGTTGACTGTTTGGATGATTTACTATTTTAATTGTTGATTTGGATATATTCCCGCCCCTAGAGCGGATGAGACCCTATTACGTTCCCGTGTAACAGCGGATGTCCTTTTGTATACGATCCCACCTCGAAGCGATTGGTTAATATTTTATGATTATACTGTATATGATACAGGGGGATAAGTTGGAGGGATCCAACTGGATTCCTCACACTGTTGATTTTACTTTTTATATATATTGATATATGATGTGTTGGATGTCATATCCGATGACATAGATGATTTTTTCCTATTTAGTGCTATAGTAGCACCGGGCTATGTGTTTATTATTTTGAAATACTATAAAGCGAAAATTTAGTTTTTTTTTAAAGAATTTTAAGTGATTTCGAAAATTCATATATTTTAATAATTATTCTTGAATTACTAAAAAAAGGAGGGATTTATTTTAAATTAAATAAAAGGTATGATTTTTGGATATTATAAATTAATAGTTTTATGAAATATTTTAAATAGAGATTTTTGAACTGTATAATAAAGACTTTTGAAATTTTTTAAAATAAGTCTGTCTTTTATAATAAAAGAATACATTTTTTTTAAAAGATAGAAATATTTCGGTATAAATATTTGCTAACCATTTTATATAAAGTGATATATATCATACGAGAGTTACTGCACGCGCTTCGCGCGTGAACTACAAATTGTACATGCTTAACATATTCAAGTAAAAATGATTAACATAAATATTTAGTCGTATTTTTACGTTAAAATCATGTGTAGTTGGTTTGAATTTTAATTTATACATCTAATTATTTTTGTTAGTTTGAATTTTTCTTATATTATTAATTAATAAAAAAAAATTGTAAAAGAAATTTATTTGTTAGCTCCTATTTTTAAGCGATATTGAGTTGATAATATTTATAGAGGAGTGTTTTGAATTTGTAAAAGAGTTTAATGTTAGATCCTATTTTTAAGCATTATTAAAATTTGATAATATCTGTAGATGGCCGTTTTTGGTAGTTCATTATGCTACCAAAAAAGTGTGATATCAAAAGTATTACAACTATTATTAAAGATAATAAATAAATTTGTAAAAACAATTTATTTGTTAGATCATATTTTTAAGTGATATTAAGAGTTGATAATATTTATGGAGGGGCATTTTGAATTTGTAAATGAGTTTAATGTTAGATCCTATGTTTAAGCGATATTAAAAGTTGGTAATATCTGTAGAGGGGCATTTTTGGTGGTTCACGCTGATACCAAAAAAGTATGACACCAAAGTCATTACAACTGTTATTAAAGATATTAGGAGGTGATAATATTTATAGAGGGGCGTTTTGAATTTTGTAAAAGAGTTTAAAATGTATATGTTTTTTTATAAAATTTATATGTTTAACTCGTTCGAAAAAAATAAAATTTGCACAAATATTTAATCATATTTTTGCGTTGATGATATGAAGTTAGTTTTAATTTTTCTTTCTAAATTGTACCATCTAATTTTTTGTTAGTTTAAATTTTTATTTTTATTATTAATTACTAAAGAAAGAATTTAATATTTTATTGGTTTAAATTTTTATTTCTGTTATTAATTAGTAAAAAACGACTTTGAAAAAAAGTTAACTCGTTAGATCCTATTTTTAAGTGATATTAAGATAAGTGCGTTTTGAATTGGTAAAAAAATTAACTGTTAGATCCTATTTTTAAGTAATATTAATATTTAATAATATTTGTAGAGGGGCATTTTTGGTAGTTCACGTTGATACCAAAAAAGTGTGACATCAAAGGTATTACAACTATTATTAAAGATATATATACACACATTTATTAAGATTTATTTATACATGTGGAAATTTATAATTGTGATAATTTGTAAATGTGACATTTTACAAATAAAGTGAAGGTTTGTAAAATCGTATTTTATTAATAAAAGGATAGATTTATAAATGATGTTTTATAAAATAAAGGGAAACTTTTATCATTGGATAGATTAGAGAAATATATCAAATTGTGGATTTATAATAAGACGTGGAATGTTGTTTTAGAAAATAAGTTGATTTTATTTTGGAAAGTGAAAGTGAGGATAAATTGGGAGATGTTAAACGATATTTTATAAACACAAGGGAATTTGTAAAAGAAATTCATAAATATGGAAGCAAAGTTAAAAACGGATTGTAGTTAATGTTTTAAATGAGATTTTATGAATAAGTTAGATTTATAAAGGGATATAGTTATGAACGAAGTTTTATAAATAAAACGATTTATAAAAAGAAAGTTTTATAAAATAGAAAGAGTTTTATAGATATAGTATTGTAAATATGAATATGATTATGTTGAAATTTAAGAATGGATTTTTTTCAAGGAAATATATTTACGTTTTTAGAAGTTGAAAAAACTTTTAAAGGAATCTTTTGAAAGTGATATTTTCAAATGAAGTTACATGGTTTAAAATGTGTTAAGTGGTAGGAAGACATGGATTTCAACATTTTGTTGTAATAAATGTTTTTAAGAAAAGCGAGGAAGACATAGATTATAACACTATTGTTATAGTAGATGATTTCCGGAAGAAGATGTTTTAATAGTATACGGGATTTATATCTATATCCTATAATTGATGTTAAGTTTTTGAGGTGTGTAACTTACATCCGTTTTGAAGTTAAGAATGTTGTTCATTTAAGGTCTGAGAGGTAATGGTACCCCAACTTGATCGGCTTCATTGTTGACCAATAAATAGTTTGAGTAGTACATCGAAAATTTATATTAAATATGATTAATTGGATCTCTATACTAGTGTTTTGGGTTGTCGTAACGATGTTTTACACAACGTTTATTTTGACCCATTAGAGTGTGTTTTGGGAAAATAGAAGTTTTCCTCAAAAGTTGTAGATATATTTATTATGGATTTAAGTATATAGGGGCACCGTCTAAACGTTTAAAATGAAATGGTTTGTGAATATACATATACCGTTGAGATAAGTATATTGAAATATTTTCCAAACATAGAAAAATTAAAGGTGGTTTGAGAATATATCTTCGTAAAGATATTTTGAGATAAATATTTGGAAAGTGTTTTAATCAATGAAAAAATTAATTAAAGAGGCTTAGTGTTGCTTGGTGCTTAACCAGTGTTAATTCCTCTGAAAATTTGATCTCTGATTGGATTGTTTGTCTATTTGGTAGTTAAATAACCAACTATCAAATGTTGGCCAATTTATAAACTAACATTGTCAGTTCGGAGAGACCTTGATCTAATATGTTATCCGAAAACCACTTCGAACCGGCATAAGCGTTTCGAATTGGAATATCTTGAAGATAATCGAAATGGATCTTTTGAAGTACTAGGGTTAATTACTACTAATCATGATTCCAAAATGGATGTGGTAGAAGTGGTGCCTTCGGTTTCGTTAGTCCCTGAACGAACTTGTATGGATGAATGCTGACATTGCATTGTTGCATCAAACCATGAATGTGAGAATTATCTCTAAATGAATTTGTTTAAAATTATATATTAAATTATAAAATGATTTAAATAAAATATAAATTTTGGTTGTTATACTTTAATTCTAAAAATGTAGTTATCATGGAAGGGTATATATGTATTTCATGACAAGTGGGTGCATGAAAGAGATGCTTATTAATTTATGTATTTATCGTGGATTTGTTTTAACTGCATTTTGAATTCAATCTTATCATTAACATATGATTTATCACTTAGTGTACGAATAATGAGTAACCCGTGTCAAATGTGAATTCACATAGTGGTATTTTTATATGTTTTTAAACATTATGGTCACTACATAATTTCCTACAAACTTCAAATTGCAATACTCCCAAAGTACACCATTTATGAAATATATCTCTAGAAAAATCAGTATTTCCATAAGAGAAGCATTTTCATAACCGTATTTTTTGAACTTAGGGAATAAGGTATTTTGATGGAATTTTTCAGGAAGTAGATTATTATTATCTCTTGACAAAACTTACCAAATGATATTCTTCTACAAAAGGTTAGAGTTGCTTGTTATAATGTTTATATGCCTTGCCTAATTTCATTTATAATGATATATTTGAGTATAATAAAAAATTGAGAGTTCCAATGTAAACAAAAACTTGACATAATACCATTTTTAAAGTTATACATCCAAGATTTGAGAATAAGTTGTTTCCCCCTTTTACATCAACTACATTGTGAAGGTACCCAAGTTAACATAATGTTATATATTTTCAAATGTTTTTTCCTTCTAGTTTATCTTCATGTTTTTTTATTATCTTGGTACATTGCATTAATTAGTATTTAATTGAATTTTTATGTTGTATGTAATGCAGGAAGTAAAGGTGCTTTTAGGAAGATGGCTTTTGTTGTCGCTATATTTTTGTTCGAATGCCTTTCAAACCATAAAATATTTTTTGATGACTCATGTTTTCTATTAGTAAATCATTAGTTGTTCTAATGCATTGTCCTATATATCATGTACACATTTCTCATTGAAATTTAATAAATTAATCAGATTTGTCATGTGTGTGCATATATATAATATATTCTACAATGTTTGTGCATAGTTTTAGTTGAACATTTATAATGTTTTGTGACTAATAAAAACATAGCTGTGATATTTATAAATATTGTTAAAATATAAGATACATGTGAAAAATGTTGGCATAATTTACATACAATGTTTGTTATTAGTTGTAAAATATTTATACACAACGTTTATTGTATGAATTAAATATGTTTTCATCCACGTTAAAGTAACGTTGTTGAAAATTTATTTACAATAATCCACAATCGTGGTGGTAATGCAAAATATAACGGTTAAAAATAATTGTACAAATTTTGTTTTGCAATGTTCAACGACTAACGCGAATGAAGTTTGAGTGACATTTAAACAACATTGTCCAGCTTGTATTTACAACTTTTATTAAATATAATTAAAATACAAAATGCCACATCTGAAAATTGTTGTATAAAAGTAATACACAACTTTTGCCAAAAGGCGTGAATGATTGGTTTACAATAGATGAATAAAATTGTTGAAATTAAATTACAATATATGGATCTCATTGGAAAAGTGGATGCACAACATATATATACTATCGTAAAAAAGCTTCACAAACCAATAAAAAGTGGTATTTTTAAAACCCTTCATAAACAGTACCGGAAATCATTTTCATTTTTCATGAATCATTTCTACCGAGAAAATTAACTGTGCACTAATCTAATAATATTTTAGTTTTACCAATGCTAATCTCTACTATTAATAAAGAAAATTCAATGAACATAATTTTTATGGTATCTTTTTGGAATTTCAAAAATACCTTTATCCATCAACAGAATATCACCACCATCCCGTTTCCCTACCAATTGACGGAATTTTACTATTATTTTGCCATCGATACCGCGAACAAAACAACTTGAAATAAAAGTGTTGTGAGTCTTTGCACCTACAACACACATCCGTCTACTCTTTTTTTTATATTAAAAAGTAAATTAGACCCTGATCACTACTTATCATCTGGTGTATTCGATAGATGAGCTATTTGATAAGTAATTTTATCAAAACGGAATTTTAAAAAGCAAATATCTCTGAACATTAGATGCACTAACGTTAGTTTTATACTAGTATTATTTAGGTAAATATATACTTAATTTTTAGGTTTATCTGCCAATCAAATCCTGATCACTACTTATCATCTGTTGTCTTCGATAGATGAGCTATTTGATAAGTAATTTTACAAGTTGGTTGAAATCGTCTTTTATAATGTTCATCTTAAAATGTACACAGAAAGGATCCATCATTGATAAATTTATTAAGCTTCCAATCTAACCGAAGTTCACCAATATCATCTTGAATACAATTCGATGTGCATTGAGAGGTCGTTCAAACACAACCACTGCCTACATCAGCGATAATGATAAAAAATCTGGTATTACATTGAACAAATGCCACAGAGAAATAAGAATGAACAGCGGACAGCGAGCGAGGTCTTGCCAATTAAAGAAAATGGCTACCGCAAAAAAAAAATTTAAAGTGTATATTGCAAGGTAAAAACTAAATACACGCAAAAAAAAGCAAAAATCTAAAAGCCACAAAACTAACAATAGATACAAACAGCGCATATTGATAAACCTCAAATCAAATAGCAAACAACCGATTAAACAATAACAAAAAAGGAATTCAGCAAAGATCAAACATTACAAGGACAGTAAACAAGAAACAATACAACGCAGTGCACAAAATTAAGGCACTCTTAAATGAAACATAACACAAGCAACTGTCATCATCCTACAAACAAAACATAACTACCGAATTGAGGTTTATCCTTTCTTCTTCTCAGCAACACCAGCAGACCTGCATTTACAAGAAAGGAACAAAAAAGAAATAAGCCCATCATTTTTGCACGATTTATTAGCAGTCTTATATGTTAGTAGGAACATCTTGCTGAATGTATGAAAAAGTACTAGAAAGGTAAACGTGACCGCAGATTTTTGTTTTTATTTTTAAAAAAGCCAGGATTACATTGCCAATAAATAAATAAAAAAAACCTCTGAAAGATTGTATAATTTCACATGAAACAAAAGAAAAAGGAGGAAAAAAAACAAAATGAAATGGAAGAAGAATCTATTACGCTGGTCGGTTTTATCATACTTGACACAAAATCATGTTTTGGCCTAAAGAATAGTTTACAATTAGGTGTTTTTCCTAAGATCTAAAACCTCACAAACATTAGTTAGCAACAGTTTTTTCTATACGCTAAATTAGAGGATATAGAGTAAATATGAAAATTTGTTGGAACTGACCTCATCTTTCTCAAAACATTTGCCATCTCCTCTCTCTTTCTTTTGGCTCTCTTGTGGGTTCCCAACTTTCTTTTTGCAACTTTCAAAGCACGCTTATCCTTGCCAACCTTCAACAGCTCGGTAATTCTCTTCTCGTAGGGAGCAAAACCTGCTACTTCCCTAATCAAGTTCCTGATAAAGGTCGTTCTTTTGCTCGATTTCTGATATATGTAACATATTAAGATATTATTGTAAATAAGATAATGTAACAACGCCGGTTCAAAAGCAAGTTTGATTAAATATGTAAACTGATTTTGTTCATTAAATATTACATAAACAAAAGTAACTTAACTACTGAAGAAACCTACTACTATCATACAAGTTATACAAAAATGTTTATTTAGAAAAAAAGAACTAAACCTTTTTGATGAATAATGTCTCCTTAAACATATTAAACTAACTTGTTCTGTACATTGAACATAATCTTTAAAGTGGAATCACAACAATTCCAACAGCTAAGGTAGTGTTTGGTTTAAAAACAAATTTTGTGTTTTCGGTTTTCAATATGTATCTTAAATATGAGAAGATTGAAGGACGACAGAGTGAAGTGAATGAAAGAAAGACGGATGGAAGGACGAAGAGGATAGATGGATGACGGAAGAATGGATTGTTTCACGTGCTTGTGTTATTTTTCAAAACGCGAAAAATAAAAAAAAAGTTGTTTTCTATTTTGTATGTTAACTTCGTTTTCTAAATCGGTCGTTTTCGGCAATATAAATGCATTGTGTACATTTTTGTATGGATGAAAACCGAAAACCAAAAATAACAAACCAAACACTGCCTAAGTTGTCTCTTTAGATGGTAACATATATACTTTGATTAGATTATGATATGGTGCTATCTTGTTTTTGAAGTGTAACTTGTCCGTGTCTTCAATTTTAAGATCACTTGGTCCTCTGTCTTCAATTGAGCATCTAAGAAAATTTAGTAATTATATGTTGATATGTATAAAAGTCCTATTTATTCGGCCTTATTTTGATTCAACAATGTACCAATAGTTGCTTGATGCTGAGTAACTACTGAAATCTTCAGTTTCGACAAAAAAGGTTGATATTGGTGCAATCTAATCCATTACCGTATAGGAAAATTGTACAACATAAATATATTATAAACTGCAAAATGCCTCAATGATATTCTGCTGTAAATTTTAATCAATCTGCTGTCTAAATCAGTTATATTATATGCCAACTTAATGATCTCGTTTTTTTTCTTCAGAAACAGCACGTAAAGTGGAATGCATTCTATAAAACAAACAAGGAGGAAAGAGTGCTGGTATATCCTAGTTGACCTCACAGAAAACCCATCCTACCATAGGCACAAAAACTAGATGGTTTTCATTCCATGTCTGAAATGATTCAATAGCACAGAAGTTAGAATCTTCTTACCAGAAAAGATTCTACGATGCACAAATAAATTATACGAAACTATATTACAAAAGAGACTAAATAGTATTTTACTTTTGCTGTGCTTAATATAATCTATTACAGGAGAGCACATGGACACATCAGTTCAATCCAATAGGAAAAAGATTAAAATGAATCAAAAACTAAAGATAAAATGTTGGAGTGTGAACCGTAATATCACAAATAAAATTATCCTTCAACCAATGTAAATAATAGACCAATTTCAAAACAGTTGAGAAAAACAACAAATTGATTTTTTGTTGACGAAAATTCAAATTACACTTTTCTAGACAAACTCCAAAATATGAGTAATTTAAGGATTGTATTTCACATTCCTTCACAAAATCTCGATTTGAAGAATGTTAGAAGAGATTGATTCAATAAAAAATGGAAGAAACTAAATTGAAGTGAAAATTGTGCATAAACTAAGAAAAATAAAGATAGTTCACTTCACAGCGAAGTTTAATACAGTTGTCTATTTAATGAGGTTTTTATCAATGATAAGTAAAGATCAAGCTTAGCAACCACCTCGGCTGAGATCTCTTTTTGGCACTTGGACGGTTATGATAATGGTTGGAACCTGACTATTGAAGAAACCTACTGCGATCATACAAGTAAAAAAATAGCGTTTTTTAGAAACGAAGGGTAAATTTTTTGAGATGTATAGTGTCTCCAGAACAATACTAAACTATATTTTTACTTTGTATGCAAGCCTTAGAATGGAACCACAAAAATTCCAACTGCTAAGTTGTCCCATTATGTGGTAAGAGGTATACTTTGAAGTCTTCTTCGCATGAAAAGAAAATTTACAATGCACAATAACTTGTACCAAACCATATTACAAATGATCTTTTACGTGTGCTCAGTATCAATCTATTAAAGGAGAGCGCACAGACAATCCGGATCAATTCAGTTCAACTCGATAGAAGAAGAAAAATCAACCCCAACCCACCAAATCAACGATTTTGGTCAGGTGCTGAAATGGTTCAAAAGTTGCACAGTTTGGTTTAGTTTGGGTATTGTTAACATCTGGTTTAATTTTATTTTTTAAAAAAAATATAAGATTTGAGCCAAACCAAACATTTATTCATCCTTACTGACAGTCAAAGCTCTTGCCAAATTAGATTGTTATGATCAAAACAAGCAAAAAATTATCCGCTGATACAAAACATTATTATTATTTAAAATAAAGACAAGAACTAGAACTAACTTTATAATACTAAAACTATAACATATTGTACCACAAAAATAATATCCTGCGCCGATATAACAGGGCACCCCAAAATTAGCCTTCCACATCCATTTAATTTAAGAAAGGCAAATTCTATTTGGACCTAGTTTTTGTTGAGTCTTAGAAATGAAAAAACCAAGGTTCGAAAGTCCGACCGGCACACCGGAATACCGGCCATTTCGGCCCGGTTCCGGCGATGACCGGTCTGGAATTCATTGAAATTACTCATTCCGCTGTCAAGGCAGTAAAAAAAATGAAATTTCTGCAAAAAAGAAAAAGTAAATCAAAAATTAAACGAAGAATTCAAAGGAATAGTACTAAGAACCATAGAAGAAAAAATTCAAAAAATTAATGAAAGAAACCCAAAAAAATGAATACCTAAGAAGTGATTTAGGGCTTAGGGGCTTCGATGTTTGCACTAATTGGATTGCCGATGTTTTAAGTAATTGGATCTTTGGTTCATTTTCATTACTGCACTTTGATTTACATGTTCAAATCAGGACATCTATTATCATTGTTTCGAGAAAAATCTAGGGATTTGAAAAAGAAGTAAGATTATACTAATTAATAAGATTCTTGCAGGAGCATATTCAGTACATATTATTTGTTAATTGGGCCATGCATACTTGGGCTTATATCAGTATTGTATAGGGAAAAGGTGGCTGGGTTGTGGAGCTCCAGCATTTCAACTTTGTTAAATTACAATTATACAGCAGCCCACTTGCAACTATGTTAGAATTATCAATGTGTTACATATATCAATGTATTTATAAAATTACACACGAAATCCGGAACCGGAGTTCAAACAAAATATCCATAAATTCCGAAACGGAATCGAAACTTTGAAAATATCAAATTACCGAAACGCAACCGAAAACCAAAATTTCAAACCTTGGAAAAAACCCTCTAAACCCCTAAATTGCCCAAGTTAACCATTAAGAATTAAAAAAAATCCTACCGTTATGTCTAAAAGTTCCATTCCATTCTATCTTTTACTACAAGAAGTTTCCAAATATAAGCCCTAAAAATTCCATTTCCATTCTATATTTAACTTCTAAACACATGCATTCTCCAAAGCAACCCAAACTCTAGTTGATAAAATAAAAGGTAACTTTGTTTATTTCTCTTTATATTTGAAACAACTGCTTCTAAAAATTATATTCTTTTCAAAACTTGATCAAACCTTTTTTTTCCTTTTCGATTTGACGTAAGAGGAAATATGAACAGTGGTTTCTGTTGAAGAAAAGAGAGGTGAATCAGGTGATAGGGTGCAATTTTAGTCCATTGTTTTTTATTAAATAAGTTGTTTGAGAACTGATGTTTTTTATTTAAAGTAAGTTGCATGATTAGTAAAGTAAGAAATAAAGAACAAATAGAGTAAGAGGAGGCAATTTTATCCATTTATTTCTTAAAAAAAGAGGGTGAACTCAATAAAAAGCTGGAAACAAATAGAATTTGCCACGAAGAAAATAGCACACCTCGTTTATTCCAAAATTAATCTTCTTTTTAAACATTGGAGGCAGAACACTTTCGAGACAAGCATGGTCCATAATATGAACCATTCTCAGTCCGAGCATGCTGCCATGGTTCAAGTGGGTGTTTTTTTGTGTTTTCTCTCTTGGCCGAACGAGTCACGGTTCAAGACTGTGTTTTTTTTCCTCACACGTTCCAATTGTGATTTATTAGGGTTCCTCACTCCCTCCTAGCTTGGGATTTTGTTGGATCAACTCTTATATTAGTAGGGTTCTGCACATTTTCAGTTTCCTCATGAGCAAGAATTTCTTTAAAAAGTGATCTGTGACATGCTAATGTTACACTGTTCAGGCCAATTTCATCCAAATGAAAATTTTAAGTTAACGGGGTGGAAGGCAAAACTTGGAATGTTAAAAGATCTAGTCATATAACATATTCGAAGTTGTTAGCTGGTCCATTAGCAGTGTCCATAACTCACTAAATACATTGCCGACCAAATAAATAATTTCAATACATATTGCCGATTATTGCCATTTTAAAAGCCAATCACTGCAATTTGTTCTACTTCTGTCAGCCAATAGACTAATTTCAAAAAAGTCAAATGAACATCAAAAGAAAAATCGATACCCCTTTTCTGCTTGAAGGTCTAAGAGGTAGTTCTCTCTTAGTAACAATGTGTCCTTTGTTCAAACCAACAAATAATCCAGTGTTTGGCTGCGGCGGAGCCATTGCTTACCTGTGTTAATAATGATAATATACCTTATAACTCAACAAGTATCAATGATAATTTAAAATCTGAAACTGAATTAAAATGATTCGGTGATGTAAGATATTAGACGTCAATATAAAAAATGTAAAAAACAAAGAATCAAAATGTATGTTGCGGAACGTATGAGTTAAATCAGTATAATAAATAAGCTACACATCAAGGAAAAGGCTTTGGAGATTACCTGTTACAGCTGACCTACAGAACTAGGGTTTGATTTGGAATGGTAACGAGTTGTAAAAAAGCTCTGAGGCGGCTAGGAAGAAGAGGAAAGAAGATTTTAGGTTAAATAAAAAGAATAAAGCGGACGCTGGATCACGAAAAATGGTATTGCTATTGCTTTTCTGGGCCGGGCTTACATAACACATTTCAGCTTGGATAAAAACTGTTCTGGGCTGGGCGTACATTACTGAGTCATATTCATGAGTCATACTTTGAAGCTTATTAGAAAACGTAATATGGCTTAACACGTCAATTTAGAACCCGGTAAGAGCAGAGCCCAAACACCAAGTATGAAATATAGTGGGCGCATTATCCAATTTCTTATGCCCGATTAACATAGCTTGCAAAGTTAGAATGGTGTCACTCACTAATTTATTACTTCATTCGTTCAAACTTCGCTTTCATACAGCAACAAGGAGAACATTGTTCAGCTAACTCATCGATCCAAGAAAGCAGTGGTCATTATAAAATAAAATTTGTACAACGGAAAATAAATAAGCGGACAACGTGGTTGTGTGCGGATTTTTCCGTTTTCATAAAATCTCCGACTTTTATCTATCATCCGTCAAGTCTCATACTCAAATAAAAACTCTAACCCTAAACTATTAGTTTACCAAAAACACGTTACCTTCCAGATAAAATGCGATTTCTTGAACCATGGGGTTCTCAGAAAATTTCTCATTTAGAATTTTTTATTTTGTAAATGGTGGTCAATATCATTGAATTTAAGATTGAAAAGTTTAATGAACGATAAACATTTATGATATTGACTTGATTCAATTAAGTTTTGTTTAATGATACTATAAGAGTTATAAAATCTATTTTGATAAAGAAATTAAAAATTATTATTTATGTTTATATTTTATCTGTTTAGTAAATTCTTTTTAGCCAAAAAGATACATTATAAATCAGTTAATGGCGAGTAGTGATTAACAAATTAAACGATTTTCTCTTATTGTAAATATAAATTTCGACTTCATAGGAAATCATATTATCAAATTCACATATAATATGAGGGAAAAATAAAAGTAATGTAACTTTTTGTGGAAATCTCACGTTGATGATTTTTATTCACCTACCCCAAAGTTACGGTAGTTTGTGAAGGTCTCAGGGTACTGGTGTACGTTAGAGATGCAATTGCGGCGGCAATGTGAGTTGGAATATAGTAAAAGCATGATAAAGTGATTAGAACATAAAGATTTATAATGGTTCCATTCTTATTAAACCTTCATCGAATTAAGGTGTTTGATCTTTATTATTGCATTGAGAAAGTAACAACTTACAATGTAAAAACCAATATCGAGTTCTACAACTAAATTCTCTTTTTTATGGTAGTAGGTGGTCTTATATATCCTTACTTGTGATAGAAGAGCATCAAATTTTTGCTTAGTTCTAACCATCCGAGACATCAGGGGTCGATGAAAGGAACCTTGGCAACTATGGTAACGGGTAGGGATATTTGGGTGCGAAACGAAGTTGATGTATTGTGATCAGTAGGTAGTGCTCAATGGGTGGAAGTATAGTCAGGCTTAAATGTACTTGACAACTGTGCTATGTATTCATTTCGGACATCGCTCGAGCACTTGCTGGATGGGAATGCTTTAGACAAGCCGGTGATTTCATAGTGTTACATGGGTCTTACTGGGCTTGGATTGCATAATCGAACCGGTTGTTGGAATGGGGCCCAGTTAAAAGTAGTTCAAGGAATTCTCTTCAACATTTGCCTTTTAAGCCTACCCTTGCAAGCAAATAAGGGAAGTGTAACAACCCTCTCTTAAACGGGTCTAATTTTCAACCTAAATAAAGTCCATCGAACCTTAACCATATTCCTAAGCTGACTATTGGTTGGTAAAAATGATACAATGAACAATATACAGAGCTATCTATTTATGCTATTAAAGTCCCACAGCGAAAAGGATAAAATATAATAATAGAAATAAGTACCCATTTCGTAAATTCAAATCTCAGAAATACAACATATCATCTTAAATATCCAAATTACAATATTCCAAAAACAACATCAACATGTCTAAAACTAGGTACATCAAAATATATCGAAAACATAAATAGATAGATAAACTGCCACTAGTCTTCGCTTTTGCCTTCATCTTCTTTATCAACATTGTTTACCCGAACCTGTGTATTGTAGTGAAGAGGGAGTCAAAACGACAATGTCCGGTGAATGAAAATCTCAAGTTCTATCCTAATAGTGTTTGGGTAGTACCATTTAGATAAGCAATATGTCTTATGCATCGTATATTATACCTTACCAAGAATACTTCCAACTGTAAGCCCGAAGGCTCTACTAGTCCAACTCCACGACGTACCTTCAACTGTAGGCTAACAGGCCCTTTCCAGTCCAATGCAACTACCATCAATCATGTCCTAACAATATGAGAGAAAATACCTAAACCACTTAGTACATCTTTAATGGAAATTAGGCAGACTCTGACCATTTAATAAATATACCCTAGGCAGATCCCCATCATTTAATACCTAACCCAAGACAGACCCCTCTCTAGTACTTCCTAACCAACATCGCACAAAACCTCATTGGGACATTTAATACTTCTTTATGGTAAGAGGCGGACCCTATAATAACCACTTAATACCTCGACCTCGAAGCAGGCCCCTCCCGAGATTCTCCACTACCGCACCTATAAGATAATCTCGACCATTTAATACTTCTTAAGTGGAAAGGAGGTGGACCATACAATAGCCACTTAATAACCCAAACCTAGAAGCATGCCCTATGTCTTATGACTCAGAACCTAAACTACGACGTCTCACTTTAGTCTGACTATTCGTAGGTGCTGGCAGTCAAATTAGCTAGGTAGACTTATCCTGCAGAATTGGGACTAACCTCGGGTTCACCGTGAACACTTATTATAGACGATATCTTGCACCAGTCCTAAAATCACACTATTGGTAGCCAGATTAGCTGAGCAAACTTTTATGTGCTTTTGACTGACCTCGCATCCCTATAACTTAGTCATATTTCCGCTCTCCTAATATACTACCATACACACACAAACCCCTCTCACGCATTTTACATTAAGGCCATTAAGGAAAATTCCTTATTCGGCCTTTAATTATGGATTAGTTTCCATAATTATCCTTGGCTTCCTTCCTAAGGGTTTAACATTATTTACTAACCTATTTATACTATGTGATTAATACGTTACAAGTTATACGTTAATAATATACTTATACACTAATATATTTATACGTACATAACTTAAGCTAACTAAACTACATTAAGCGTGCGAAGATTTTCGTCTCCCGTACTAATCGTTTAAAAGGTCATGTTAACCGAATTTATGGTCAACACCCCAAAGTTATTCTAGCTAGTGTGATTAATCTGGTTTGGAATGAAGGGCATGATATCCTTAAGAATTGCCTTTGTACTTTTCTTGTATATATCTTTCAAATCAAACCTTTCGACGTCGTCGAAAAGTTTAGATGCTAGGTTATGAAACCTTCCGGCTTTATTGAGTTAGTGTGAGAGTCTCTTTGAGAGATTCCTTCCTTGTTTAGATTAAATTTCCTTAAATTTGTCCTTGGGAGGTTGGATTTATCTTATCAAAAGGTTAGGTTGATTGCCTTCTTTAGGTTAAGGTAGGATATCAAACTCCTTTGTGGATATACAGAAGCTCTCGACTTTGTCGAAAGGTTTGGCCTCTTATACAAAGTAAGTTTCAACCTTACCGAAAGGTTTGACCACTTAGTTGGTAGCTTCGGAAAGAACAGGTGTTATTAAGGTATGAAGAATTGCCAACCTAGTCGAAAGGTTTAGATTGCAGAGTTGAAGGCTTCAAAGGGTTGTTGTGGTTACTTACTGCAGAAGTGTTGTCGACTTTGCCGGCAAGACCTTTCCGATGGAGTTGAACCTGAAAATATAAGTTTATCCAACAATGGTTTAAGCAAATAGTAAAGTAATTAATAGAACCAAGGACTTCCCTTTGTATCCAAGAAAAAGCTTCGTTTTATTAAATTTTCCCAAATCACACCCAATTAGGGTTACAATGCTCTGATTAAGAAGTTAAAAGATTAGAATCAAAGAAATTCCTCCTCCAAACTGGACCCCTTGTGTCTTATTTATAGATGCAGGCGGCCCTCCTTTTGATTTCATGCTCTCGACTGGGTCCGAAGATCTCCCTTTTATATGCCGCCTTAAACCATTCGTCTTCATCAAAAGGTTTGCTTTTTCATCTGCTATTATGAACCTTCCTCCTTTGTTGGAAGGTTTGTTACTCTTATGTCTCCATGATCCTTCCGCCTTTATCGAAGGGTTTGTCTTCTTTACACTATTATGAACCTTTCGACCTTGTCGGAAGGTTTCTCTTCTTTTGGTTGTTATAAGCCTTTCGATGTTGTCAGAAGGTTGTTCTTCTCTTGTTTATTGTTAACCTTTCGACCTTGTCGGAAGGTTTCTCTTCTTCAATGATGTCGAAAAGTTGTCTTCCATTCTTTGTTGACTTGTGAGTGCTGCTTTTTTCATAAACCTTTCGTCATTGTCGAAAGGTACCCTGGATGTGCTTCAACCGGTTCGAAAGTCTTATTATGCTTTCGAAAAGGTCATTAAGTACTTGCTTACACTTGCTTTGACTTCTTTATCCCCTTCGATAGGTAAGAACACTTTGGATACTAGAGACGAAACCTTTCGACTCCTTTGAAAGGTTTGATGCTAATGAAATTTGATGATTGCATCCCTTCAACTCTTTCGAAAGGTTTGGGCTGTGTTTCTCTTCCTTTGCTCTTGTTGATAGACCTTTCATCTTAGTCGAAAGGTTGATTTTTTAGTGTAACATTTGCCTCCCCATTCGAAGGGATGCTCTTGACTTTTCAAGTCACCTTTGTCGCTATAAAATTTCACGCCTCTTGTCCTTCATGCGTCAATCTAGGACATCGATTTAACTCTGATCCAATAGGTTTAGAATTTTGGTGATTTTTCTTATATAGTATTCTACTTCTCTTTCCTCCTTTTCTTCCTACAAACAATATTATCGAGTACAAGTAAAAGAATTCTCCTAAACTTCTTGAAAAACAAGGTAACTTCTCACATTTGATTTAAAACTTTAGAGTAACCTCTTCTCTTACTTTTCCTTCAAGGAGGGTTTGAAAACTGCATTTATTATTGGATTCGGGTTTGGCCAGACCTGATGGGTTAGCCTGGAACCCACTAGTGTGAAATTTTGGTAACTCAAAATGATCTTTCCACCCCTTCGAAGGAGACTGAGGCGACAATAATGGATTTGCCCTCTTTGTACCCTTCGATGGGGCCGGAAGGTATTATGATGCCAACCTTCAATTGCTGTCAAAAGCTTAGATAAATAAATGGTCCAACCATTCGACAACAAGCTCTCGACAAGGTTGAGGAGTTTCAAACCTTTCGTCTATCAACTTTTGACAAGGTTGGAACTCTTCAGCCTTTATGTTGTTTATGCCCATTTTTGTTGAAACGTTTAAAGTTCTCATGAGTTAAGCTTGAAAACTTTCAACTTCAACGGGTATAACATATTTTGATAATTTTGACCAGACCTTTAGACAATATTAATAATATCAATATTTTCTAATTTTGGAATTTCAAAGTTTTAGGTTCGATCATGTCGGAAGGCATTGCTACTTTCGAATCCTTCGAAAGATTTGGGTTTCCATATAGCTTTCGACAAGGTTGAAGGGGCTTTTCCTATTAACCTTACGACTTTATCAAAAGACTTTTCTATAAACCTTCCGACTTCGCTGAAAGCTTTCTCTATGAACCTTTCGGCTTTGCCAAAAGCTTAGACTGTCAAGTTTTTGACTTAAACTTTGTGTGTGTTTTTGTACTCAGGCCTTTTAAGGAAGCTTATTTGCTATTTTATTAGGTGGGATCAACAAATTTAAGAATTAGTGAAACCAATGTTTCTTTAAAGTCAGTGACCCAAACCTTCTAATTTCTTCCTGTATGACAAAACATCATTCAACAAAATATTAATCCCTTAATCACATTTTCGGTTACACAACATCACTCCAGAAATTTAAGTAAACTAGAATTTCAAAACATTAACTTATATACTGTCATGTATTACATTCGTAAAAATAATCAGTTAGTTTATACACACTCAAAAAGATGTCACTATTCTAAGATTAAACATTGGGGACGATTAACAAAAAGGTAAAGCGACCCCTTAATCATAGCTCATTTGGAAGGGGAGGTAGGTCTGGAGCCAAATTGACTGGGTTGACGACGATGGGTTCAACCAATATCGGTTGATAAGGTGAATACATCACCAGCGCAGGGTTTTCATCGAAGGTGTCCCAGATGGCCAAATCCATCTAGAACGTGGCCGTAGTTAAGTCGTAAAGCATGGACCACGTAGCCATTATGTGGTGGTCGAAGAAATGGGGTTGCTGATGATTCGCGTTTCTAGATTGAGCACTTTGCACCTCCTCCGCCTCTTGGGGTTGATTTAGCAGTCCCATCGCGTAGCAGCAGTAGCAGCAGTGTGGCGCTTCTGCGTTAACAAAGTCGGGATGAATTGGATGAATGTTACAGGTCGCCATTGGTAATCTTCTTATTGCGGAGATGAATAGTTTAATATTATTGTTATTATTACAAAAGAGGGGGAGAAGGCGAACGTATTGAGACTGATATTTTGGTGGGGAAAATTAGGCGTTCTCTTTCATATATCTTGAAAATGTAATCGAGTTATTTTGTCATTTTGCATCATTACGATCTTCATTTAGTCTAAAAATAAGCAACGAACAGGAATTATCTTGCGAATTCTTGCATAAGACAAGCTTTTATATGAACTACTTCGAATTCATGGATCATCTCGAAACCCCTAAATGTTAGAAAGCTTCACGCTAGTATCTTTTAAATATCAGCGGGCTGCTCCTTTACTAAAGAAAGCGCGTCTCCGGTACAACGCCCTCTCGAAAGGAAAATAGAGAGTCAACAAATCTATTCTGAATGATGACGGGAGAGAGAGAGATATTTTAATTAATTTTTTTATAAAGTATATTATAGACACTCAATCATAAAAATTTTCGTATTTAGGCAAATTCAGCGGGGGTCTACTCAGACGTTTCCATAAGAGATTCTTAGATGAATTTGGTTCTGACTTGCATCTTGGAGCCTGCTGGAATTTATCGTGGGTCATATCGATTCCACAAGATATCCCCCTGAAAAGCTAAAGTATTATAAGGATAAATTTGTTTCTGAGTTTTTCTTTAAGTCCATTTTGTATGAACCTGATTAGTAATTGTTATTATGTAACAGATAACCGATTTATGAATACATATTTTTGCAATGCTCCTTATACTTAGCTTCTTTTTGCTGTGCTATTTTAGAATATTAGTTCTTTAGGTTGAGTCGTCCCAAGAGACCATTTAAGTCAATATGTTAACCTGAGAAGGTTTTACTCTAAAAATACACCACTCTTAAAGACTTCGAAGTTAGCGAGATATTGCTTTCTTCGGGATTTACAAAAATTATATTTGGAATACCCTCGTCTCCGCTTCGACTTTCTTGGTGAAGAGAAATAAACTCTCTTAAAAGAAATCAAGACATTCCATTCCAAGCTAATTTGTGGTCGTGATAGTCCACCTGCCAAAAAATGGGATTATTATAAATGTCCGCCAGTTATTACCCCTGAAGGAGTCACTATACCTTTTGACTCAACAGTCATGCTTTCTGCTAATACTTTAGACAAAGTTTGGAGTGTTGCCTCTCAACTTTAGACGTAATGAAAGCGTTTATTGTTCCTTTTAATTTTTTGGCTACTTGAGTTGTAATCCATTATTATAGCAATGAAGATATCTCTTAACTCAATTTTGATCTCATTTCATTTATTTTGATTTAAATAGGAGCCCGAGTCTACTATGATCTATCGCTTTCAAAATTTACTTTCTCGCATTGACGTCATCAGAGATAGATTATTAAGCAAAAGCGGTGAGATCGTGGCTCACGATGAAGTCCTCCTCGAGCGTTTCGGTGGTAACACCGAAGCTGTGAAGTGGCATAAAAGATATATCACCCAAAAGATCATAGCCAACAATCATAAGAATCACATTGACTATCTTGAGACTGAGATTAAGAGAAAAGATAAAGCGATTGTTATACTTAAGCGACAAGTGAAGTCGAGTCCTACAATCGACTTTGATGAAAAAATGTCCGAACTCATCCAACGGATAAGCGATTTAGAGCTAAAGTTGAGAGAGTCAAGCTCAATGTGCCTCTCTAGAATTCCTTTTATGGAAAAGACTCCCAATATTTGTGGTGATCCTCACTCTAAAACACATAGATTTTTTTTTATTCAAGAGGAATTCACCACTAAACCCCAATTCTTTTATATTTGATTTTTTTTATTTAGTTTCCAAATATTTTTCCCAAGACCCTGGATTTACTAATATAATCATATCAGTATACAAGGATTAAAACAATTATATATTTGATGATATACAATTGTTCCTTTATTATTATTAATATATATACATTTTTTTTATATCAGAGTCAATTTAAATAAAATTGAAAACAAAATATCATACAAGCTATTGACAAACCACTTATTTCCTTTTTAAATCTTATTCTACTGCCAGAGGTATATTTTTAGCAAATTTTTAACACCTAAACTTTTTATCTGACTATATATATTAATCTGCCTAAATAAGGCTATTAGCATTTATTTGTTCTTGTGACAGTTATTAGGCTCATGCATAAAATTATTTCAAGATCCTACTTGCAGTTAGGAACATTAAAAGTTGATTTCCTAATCACTGTTTCAAATTAAACAATTGAAGTTAGATTGCATTTTTTTTAAGTTTAACATTGTACAGATTTTTGTTGCTTGGTATATCACTAAAATTGCTTGGTGTTATCTAAGGGCTGCTTGGTGCTTTTCTTGGTTTTGTCCCGGATGCACTCACACTTCATCAATTGAAATGAAGAGGTTCCGGGCTCCAAGGGTTAGACCCATGGCCACCTTGGCTGGTCATAGTCCCTTATTTACCACTTTCAAACCCATGTTTATCAAATAGACTTTTTCAAAAGCTTTTCCTATTACCAGCATAATTCTTCCTTATGTATGTTCTTGGGGGATCATCCATTTTTGTTAGCAACCAAAATCACAAAGTGCTTCCAGGTTTGTTTCTATCCTAATCTTTTTTTTTAAAGTTCAGTATCTTCCAAGTCTACTGCTCTCATAGTGCTATTTGAAATTTAAATATTCAAATGCATACAAACTTCCAGAACTCATGCACTTGCCAGTATCATTTACCAGCCATGCACAAATTCATATCATTAGAATATTCTATAAAAAAAATCTTGAGAGTTCATTTCAAAAATCAACCCCCTTAGCTGTTTAATTTCCATAAGGCAAAATATAGGCAATAAAAATCAGAGATCAAATATATATACACATATCATATGTATATGATATGTCTATCAGACATTCATCAAATAAAGTAGTAGTTAACCAAACATCATCATTGATCACACACAACAGGTTTTTGCTTAAGTACATATTTTCAACCCAAATACTTAGAATATTTCCTACAAGTACTTCAATTACAAAAATAAAATTTGTCTAGTGATTTCATTACAATGCAACTGCAAATTTTAAAACAAGTCTCTCTTATTTATACTAGCAACCAATGCCTTCTTTACTCATCATGCCAACTTCAATTTCCTGCAAGCAATTCATTTAGCTGCCCCAAAGAATTTTGAGACACCCAGATGATTGCAAGGGCAACCAAAAGGGTCAGTTTACACTGGTATGAGCATTTATCAATTTTGTATACATATACATAATTTTAGTAATCTTGCAGTGCCTTCCTAGTTTAACAGGTTTTATACTAGCATGTTTTGGTTCATACAGAGTGATGCAAACATACATTCATCTATTTACACAGCAAACAGTTAAAATAAACATATGTACAATTCTTAATTCATTCTTACCCAATCTTAGATAAGTAAACTCAAGTTTTATACTCCAAATTTCACCCAGCAGCTAACCAGATCATCACATAAATCCTGGTTAGTTTAACTCCCTGTCTAGATATTCATAACCCAGATTTCTATAAATCCCAATCCTATTCCTTATTTAATTTATGGTCTACATCTCCTTGTCAAATGAACACTATGTATGCATTGTGAAGGAAACTCCCAGGTTGTTTAAATTATTCCAACACACAAAGGCCTCAGGGTGCAGTTGCACCATGCATATACTTGCTTCCACCTGAAGTAAGCAGATCATTGACTAACCCCCAAGTGACCAATTTAGTTTTTCTTACATTCATATTTCAGAAAGATATAAATGCTTGTATATCTTCTGGTTCAACCCCATGTTCCCCCCATTTAATCTATATCCATGTTTAATGATGATGAGATGGAACAAAAAAAATGCTCAAATCATGTTAACTCTAAAAGCCTACTTACAGATTAATGCTCCAAACAAAAATGCACCAATAAACATCCATATCACCCATAACAAATCATTTCAGAGATTCAAATAACTCATAATATTTTTAGGCTGCCTGTAATAGGACTTAATGCCATTGCATACAAAAGGGTAAATACTCACATAATGTTTTTCCTTTCACTGCCTTAATTTCTTAGAACAGTAAATCCCCCAAAGCCTCAAGCTAGTGTTTCTCCTTGCTTATTTTATTTTTGTTTTGATCCCGAGAGAGTGATGGTTTTGGCTATGTGCAGTTATTTTTAATTCCATTCTAGGGTTTAAGAAAATGGGTAATTCCCCTGATACCCTTAGATGTTTATTTACACATCATATTCCTGTGTGAGCATAAATTAAAAATGCACACATTTTGGGTACTTTAATTAGCTATTTCGGGGATCATGCATTTTTAAACACTCAATACTATTTTCATGACTCTTTTCTACCCATGCAATAAGCATGTGACCCTCAGTTTCTTTCTTTTTTTTTACAAGTTTAAGAAATCTGAAAATCTCCTTTGTATATTTTTTCTACCTATTTGTTATTTCCCCTTAATCATGCATACTATCATACCTTATTATGTAATATAAAATCATTTACCCAAATTATTTGCTTGGAATAAATATGGGATGGAAATTTTTATTTGATTCTATATATGTGTATATATATATTTCCGCCTTTTTGTCAAATCAGCAACTCCTTTTATATTTAAATTAAAAATCACATATATTATGCTAATTATTTCTGGCACAATTATAAGACATATAAACTTTTGCATTAAACTTCATTTTATTTTATCTTCATATAAAACAGCAAACACCCCATATCTATTAAATGTATATATATATATATATATTTACATAATTCTTTGAACATAAAGCTATATTTATTTTGAGTTCCAATTTTTCTTCTAACTACCTTAATTCCTTGCATTTTATCAAACAAAAGCTCCCTTGCAATTTTATTTATTGCCAAATTTTTTTCTGTTTTAATGCAATATATATATTTTTATATATCTCAGAATTTCCTAATATAAATATATATTTTATTTTATTTTATTTTAGGGTCATTACATACCCTCCCCCTTAAAGGAATTATGTCCCCATAATTTCACCTAATTTCTCCAATTAAAAGCACTAATCCATAGCCTGTTTTAACTCCATAACCCCATACCCATATTTTATGAAAACTAACAATATATAAATATATTTAGAAAAATCATCTTAGGCTGCTTAAACATACCTCTCCATCAGTAAACAAATTGGGGTATTTAGCCCTCATTTTATCTTCAACCTCCCATGTACAATCATTAGTGTCCAAGCTCCATTGGATTTTCACCAGTTTGATCACCTTGTTCCTCAACTTTTTCTCTTCCTTGGCAACTATCCCTACTAGTTCATTTGTATATACCAAATTCTTCTGGACTTGAACTTGAGTAGGTGACTCCAGAATTGCTCCTTCATCATGCACCCATTTTCTCAGTTGAGAAACATGAAATACAGGATGCACACCACTCAACTCCTCAGGTAACTTAAGTCTGTAGGCCATAGCACCAATTCTCTGCATAATTTCATATGGTCCTACAAATCTTGGTGATAGCTTACCAGATTTTCCAAACCTGAACACTTTCTTCATTGGTGATACTTTTAGAAAAACATGCTCTCCTACTTCAAAATCCATTGGCTTTCTCTTCCTATCTGCATAAGACTTTTGTCTTGATTGTGCTGCCTTCATTCTATGCCTAACCAATTCAATCATGTTGGAAGTTTCTTTAACATGATCTGGCCCCAACATTACACCCTCTCCTGCTTCCAACCAACAGGCAGGAGACATGCAGGGTCTCCCATACAAGGCTTCAAAGGGAGCCATTCCTATGGTTGATTGATAGCTATTGTTGTAAGTGAATTCTGCCAAATGAATATGATCCTCCCAATTACCCCCAAAATCAAGCACACATGCTCTAAGTAAATCTTCTAATATTTTATTCACTATCTTTGTTTGCCCATCACTTTGAGGATGGTAGGCAGTGCTTAAACAAAGTTGTGTTCCCATTGCTTCTTGGAAGCTTTCCCAAAATCTTGAGGTGAACAAAGTGTCTCTATCACTCACAATGGTCTTGGGTATACCATGTAGCCTCACCACTTCCTTAATAAATAATTGTGCAAGCTTAGATGCATTTCTATCTGACCTGACAGGAACAAAGTGAGCTGATTTGGTTAGTCTATCAACAATTACCCATATACTATTATTGCCTTTCTTAGTTCTAGGCAAACCATCTACAAAATCCATGGAAATACTTTCCCATTTCCACTGAGGTACCTCCAAAGGTTGCAACATGCCAGAAGGCTTTTGGTGGTCTGCTTTAATTTGTTGACATGTGGAACACTTTGCCACATATCTTGCCACTGCTTGCTTCATTCCTGGCCACCAGTAGCTTCTTTTTAAATCATGATACATTTTAGTACCACCAGGGTGTATGGTGTACCTGGTCTTGTGATGCTCATTCATGATTTCTTCCTTCAACTCTGCAATGTTTGGTACACAAAGCTTATCATTTTTCCTCAAATAACCTTGGGAATCTATTTTAAAATTCTCTGACTCAATGTTATTTAATAACATTTCTTTCTTTTCCTTTAGACTTTGATCTTGATCTTGCATGCTACCAACTTTCTCCACCAGATTAGACTTCACTGTGATTATTCCCAGTGTACCATACTCCACCATATCACCATGTTCTTTAAAATTCACTGCATCCTTGCTATATATATCTGCCTCCCCAAGCACTGCAAGGTTTTTAAACTCATCAATCATCAAACTGGCTAATCTAACATGATTTCTGCTCAAAGCATCTGCCACTCTATTAGCTTTTCCAGGAGTGTACAATATATCTAAATCATATGCAGCTAGAAACTCCAACCACCTTGCTTGCCTCATATTTAAATCTTTTTGAGAAAATAAATATTTCAATGCTTGATGATCTGTGAATAATTCAAATTTTGCCCCAAGCAAATAATGCCTCCATAATTTTAGTGCAAACACTATTGCAGCTAATTTTAGATCATGAGTTGCATATTTGGTTTCATTGGATTTAAGCTGTCTTGATGCATATGCCACTACCTTGCCATGTTGCATGAGCACTACACCTAACCCAGACCCACTAGCATTAGTGTATACAACCATTCCTTCATTTGCTTCTGGGATTTGTAGGACAGGAGCTTCCACCAATGCTTGCTTCAATTTCTAAAAAGCTTGTTCACACTGCTCAGTCCACACATATGGTTGGTTCTTCTTGGTTAGTTTGGTCATTGGTGCGGCTATTCTTGAAAAATCCTTGATGAACCTCCTATAATACCCTGCCAAACCTAAGAATGACCTCACCTCAGTCACTGTTTTGGGTCTACTCCATGATTGAACTGCAATGACCTTGCTTGGATCTACACTTACTCCCTGTTGTGACACTATGTGTCCTAAGAATTTTACATCATGTTGCCAAAATGTACACTTTGAATACTTGGCTTTTAATTCATGTTCTCTAAGTCTGGATAATACTAAATGTAGGTGCATGGCATGATCATTTTCTGTCTTTGAATAAATTAATATGTCATCTATAAATACCAAGACAAACTTATCCAAAAAGTCTCTAAAAATTCTATTCATTAAGTCTACAAAATAGGAGGGAGCATTGGTCAAGCCAAATGGCATTACTAGAAATTCATAAAGGCCATACCTTGTATTGAAGGCTGTGTACTCAATGCTTTCCTCTGCAACTTTCATTTGATGAAATCCAGAGGCTAAGTCTAACCTTGAAAATATTTTAGGTCCATGCAATTGATCAAATAGATCATCTATTCTAGGCAGTGGGTACTTATTCTTGATAGTTACCTTGTTTAAATCCCTGTAGTCTACACACAACCTCATTGTGCCATCATGTTTCTTGACAAATAGCACTGGGGAACCCCAACTGGAACTACTTGATCTTATGAATCCTTTCTCTTCTAATTCTTCTAGTTGATGATTTAATTCTACCAACTCTTTTGGACCCATTCTATAAGGCTTCTTAATGATTGGATTTGTTCCCGGAATTAATTTTATTTTAAATTCAACTGGTCTGTTTTGAGGAATTCCCTTCACTTCTCCAAACACATCTATATATTCATTGACTATTGGGATTTCCTCTATTTTTAATTCCTTTTGAACTTCATTAATACTCCAGATTTTATTAAAACATGTATTCTTTGCTATTTCACTTAAGATGGTAATTCTTTTGCCTTCATTTGTTTCCAAAGAAATGGTAAGGTTTTCTAAGTTTAAAATTGCTTTATTTCTCATTAACCAATCTACCCCCAAAATAATCCCAATACCAGGATAATTTAAGGTATATAAGTCTGAATTAAATTCATAACCCCCTATAATTAATTTCAGGCCCATACACTTCATCCCCAACATACAATGACTCCCTATGGGACTGTGTACAACCAAGGGCTGATCAATAGAAACACATGCAAGTGTTAACTTCTTTACAATTTCCAAAGATATTAGTGAATGTGAGGCACCAGTGTCATATATTACTGATATTGGTTGGGTATGAATAAAAATTATACCTTCAAGTTGCCCAACATTCCCAGTGTTACTTGCTGCCAAAGCTCCTACCCTTGTTGTTCCCCTATTGGTTTCTGGGCAATCCTTCTTGAGATGACCCATCTTTCCACAATTATAGCAGCCTCCTCTGGGTATCTTGGGGTCAGGGCATTGGTTACTATAATGTCCAGCTTTTCCACAATTAAAACAATGAGTGAATTTCTTGCTTTCAAGTGCTGTTGCTCCTTTCCCTTTCTTAGCTCCTTTACTTGCATTTCTCTTGTCATAAGGTTGCACTTTGTTCTGACCACCCTTCTTCTTATTGAGCTTCATATTCCTGAATTTCTCTCTTGCAGTGTCATGTTGCTCAAATGAGAGAGTTAGATCAATTACTTGATCAAAGGTTTTGTCCTTGTATGGCAACATTACCCTTGACAAACTAGGGTTCAAGCCTTGAATGTACCTTGCATTCTTTGCTTCTGCATTCCCTATTAACACCAGTCCATACTTGGATAATGCTTCAAACTTCTGAGTGTATTCATTCACACTCATGCTTCCTTGCCTTAATCTAATAAAGTCTTCAAGCAGTGTGGCCTTGGCAGATGCTGGGACAAATCTGGCCTCAAGCATGTCCTTGAAATTATTCCAAGTGATGGTATTCTCTTGTCTTCCTGCTGTCACAACTTCCCACCAATCCAGTGCCACCCCCTTCAATTTTCTTGAAGCTATCTGTCTCTTCCTTTGGTCATTGATTTGCATATCTATGAAGACCCTCTCCATAGTTTTTATCCAAGTTTGAACACCTATAGCTCCTTCAGTACCTTCAAAATCCTTTCCTCCCAAAGTGGTACATGTCTTAAGTAGTTTGGAGAGTTCCTCATGAGGATTGTCTTGCCTTGGTGCCATTCCATCCCTTAAGGCTCTCACAAAATCCTCCATGCTCATCACAGGTGGCTCACGTGATGATCCTGCACCTGTGTGATGCCTTGGTTCTACCATAATGCTATAAATATGATTGTTATGTTAGTTTATTTACCCCTATCAGTTTGTCTTTACTTGGTTCATTTTTATTTCTGTGCACACCGTGCATGTGTCACATGTACACACATATATTTCTTGACATAAAACAAAAACATTCAACACCAACAATTCAAACAATGCATTCAAACATCCATATGCATACAACAACATTTACTATGTTATTTAAAACATAGCTCTGATACCAACTGTGGTGACCCTCACTCTAAAACACATAGATTTTTTTTATTCAAGAGGAATTCACCACTAAACCCCAATTCTTTTATATTTGATTTATTTTTAGTTTCCAAATATTTTTCCCAAGACCCTGGATTTACTAATATAATCATATCAGTATACAAGGATTAAAACAATTATATATTTGATGATATACAATTGTTCCTTTATTATTATTAATATATATACATTTTTTTTATATCAGAGTCAATTTAAATCAAATTGAAAACAAAATATCATACAAGCTATTGACAAACCACTTATTTCCTTTTTAAATCTTATTCTACTGCCAGAGGTATATTTTTAGCAAATTTTTAACACCTAAACTTTTTATCTGACTATATATATTAATCTGCCTAAATAAGGCTATTAGCATTTATTTGTTCTTGTGACAGTTATTAGGCTCATGCATAAAATTATTTCAAGATCCTACTTGCAGTTAGGAACATTAAAAGTTGATTTCCTAATCACTGTTTCAAATTAAACAATTGAAGTTAGATTGCATTTTTTTTAAGTTTAACATTGTACAGATTTTTGTTGCTTGGTATATCACTAAAATTGCTTGGTGTTATCTAAGGGCTGCTTGGTGCTTTTCTTGGTTTTGTCCCGGATGCACTCACACTTCATCAATTGAAATGAAGAGGTTCCGGGCTCCAAGGGTTAGACCCATGGCCACCTTGGCTGGTCATAGTCCCTTATTTACCACTTTCAAACCCATGTTTATCAAATAGACTTTTTCAAAAGCTTTTCCTATTACCAGCATAATTCTTCCTTATGTATGTTCTTGGGGGATCATCCATTTTTGTTAGCAACCAAAATCACAAAGTGCTTCCAGGTTTGTTTCTATCCTAATCTTTTTTTTTAAAGTTCAGTATCTTCCAAGTCTACTGCTCTCATAGTGCTATTTGAAATTTAAATATTCAAATGCATACAAACTTCCAGAACTCATGCACTTGCCAGTATCATTTACCAGCCATGCACAAATTCATATCATTAGAATATTCTATAAAAAAAATCTTGAGAGTTCATTTCAAAAATCAATCCCCTTAGCTGTTTAATTTCCATAAGGCAAAATATAGGCAATAAAAATCAGAGATCAAATATATATACACATATCATATGTATATGATATGTCTATCAGACATTCATCAAATAAAGTAGTAGTTAACCAAACATCATCATTGATCACACACAACAGGTTTTTGCTTAAGTACATATTTTCAACCCAAATACTTAGAATATTTCCTACAAGTACTTCAATTACAAAAATAAAATTTGTCTAGTGATTTCATTACAATGCAACTGCAAATTTTAAAACAAGTCTCTCTTATTTATACTAGCAACCAATGCCTTCTTTACTCATCATGCCAACTTCAATTTCCTGCAAGCAATTCATTTAGCTGCCCCAAAGAATTTTGAGACACCCAGATGATTGCAAGGGCAACCAAAAGGGTCAGTTTACACTGGTATGAGCATTTATCAATTTTGTATACATATACATAATTTTAGTAATCTTGCAGTGCCTTCCTAGTTTAACAGGTTTTATACTAGCATGTTTTGGTTCATACAGAGTGATGCAAACATACATTCATCTATTTACACAGCAAACAGTTAAAATAAACATATGTACAATTCTTAATTCATTCTTACCCAATCTTAGATAAGTAAACTCAAGTTTTATACTCCAAATTTCACCCAGCAGCTAACCAGATCATCACATAAATCCTGGTTAGTTTAACTCCCTGTCTAGATATTCATAACCCAGATTTCTATAAATCCCAATCCCATTCCTTATTTAATTTATGGTCTACATCTCCTTGTCAAATGAACACTATGTATGCATTGTGAAGGAAACTCCCAGGTTGTTTAAATTATTCCAACACACAAAGGCCTCAGGGTGCAGTTGCACCATGCATATACTTGCTTCCACCTGAAGTAAGCAGATCATTGACTAACCCCCAAGTGACCAATTTAGTTTTTCTTACATTCATATTTCAGAAAGATATAAATGCTTGTATATCTTCTGGTTCAACCCCATGTTCCCCCCATTTAATCTATATCCATGTTTAATGATGATGAGATGGAACAAAAAAAAATGCTCAAATCATGTTAACTCTAAAAGCCTACTTACAGATTAATGCTCCAAACAAAAATGCACCAATAAACATCCATATCACCCATAACAAATCATTTCAGAGATTCAAATAACTCATAATATTTTTAGGCTGCCTGTAATAGGACTTAATGCCATTGCATACAAAAGGGTAAATACTCACATAATGTTTTTCCTTTCACTGCCTTAATTTCTTAGAACAGTAAATCCCCCAAAGCCTCAAGCTAGTGTTTCTCCTTGCTTATTTTATTTTTGTTTTGATCCCGAGAGAGTGATGGTTTTGGCTATGTGCAGTTATTTTTAATTCCATTCTAGGGTTTAAGAAAATGGGTAATTCCCCTGATAACCTTAGATGTTTATTTACACATCATATTCCTGTGTGAGCATAAATTGAAAATGCACACATTTTGGGTACTTTAATTAGCTATTTCGGGGATCATGCATTTTTAAACACTCAATACTATTTTCATGACTCTTTTCTACCCATGCAATAAGCATGTGACCCTCAGTTTCTTTCTTTTTTTTACAAGTTTAAGAAATCTGAAAATCTCCTTTGTATATTTTTTCTACCTATTTGTTATTACCCCTTAATCATGCATACTATCATACCTTATTATGTAATATAAAATCATTTACCCAAATTATTTGCTTGGAATAAATATGGGATGGAAATTTTTATTTGATTCTATATATGTGTATATATATATTTCTGCCTTTTTGTCAAATCAGCAACTCCTTTTATATTTAAATTAAAAATCACATATATTATGCTAATTATTTCTGGCACAATTATAAGACATATAAACTTTTGCATTAAACTTCATTTTATTTTATCTTCATATAAAATAGCAAACACCCCATATCTATTAAATGTATATATATATATATATTTACATAATTCTTTGAACATAAAGCTATATTTATTTTGAGTTCCAATTTTTCTTCTAACTACCTTAATTCCTTGCATTTAATCAAACAGAAGCTCCCATGCAATTTTATTTATTGCCAAATTTTTTTCTGTTTTAATGCAATATATATATTTTTATATATCTCAGAATTTCCTAATATAAATATATATTTTATTTTATTTTATTTTATTTTAGGGTCATTACATACCCTCCCCATTAAAGGAATTATGTCCCCATAATTTCACCTGATTCGTGATCCTTTTCTGTGGTGTAATCTTTGATATACTTCTGAATTGCTGATTCAATGACTTTTGTGCTTGCTAAATCCTTTGCTATTCGTACTTCCCTACGGAACATGTTGCAAACAAGGCTTCTAATCGTTAACTTTTAAATTGACGTATTTGTTTATGTATATCCTTTGCTTTAGATTAGCAAATCATTTTTCTAAATGCATGAAAAGTAGTTCATTCAAAATATTAAGATCTCATCTTTAACCACGATGAGAAATGATCAAGGATTTAACTCCTTCCGTTTGTTTAGAATGCATAAAACTTGTTGAAAGTAGTTTTCGCCTTGTCATAAGGTCATGAATATTAGAATATAATTTTCATTCAATAAAGAACCAGATTTAGGAGTCAATATCTGAGACCCTAAAGTAATAACTCTTTCAGCCATTACTTTGACATAGTTAGAAGCCCAAATTTCCTATTCTGAGAGTCTTAATAGTGTTCTCTTTGATAATATTCTTCGGCCCAGATTCAGGCATTTGAGATGAACATAAATCCGAAGACCTTGTACCCAGATTAGGGTTTAAATAAACAGTGGTCTTGATACCCGGATTCAGGTATAATATGTTAACGATTGATAATGACTCAAAATCCAGATTCGAGTATTTAGATTTTGAAATTCATATATAAGATTCCTGAAGCCTAGAATACCCTTTTTGGTAATGAATGATAAGAGGTTAGAAAACCATATCTGCTAATCTGGTATTAATAATAGAAGACCAGAAAACTGTTTTTGGCCATAAGCATCGGAAGACCAGAAAACCAATCTGGAAATAAGTAATAGAAGACCAGAGAATCAATCTGGCAATAAGTAATAGAAGACCAGCATACCACCTCTGGTAATATGTAATAGAAGACCAAAATATTATTTCTGGTAATAAGTAATAAAAGACCGAAATACCAATCTGGCAGATGTTTATGAGGAGGAGTCAGTGAATTCTTTCTGATTCTCTTGTCGAATGTGCCATCTTCAGGCTTTGATTGTATTTCACATGCTTGTTCTTTCTCGGGCCTGAGTTTCTTTATTCATTTGTTTTTGCCTATTTCAGGCAGGGACTGTTTTGTCCAATTCTTGTGTTTATTTAAGCAATTTCCATTTTAGGCGTTGCTGATTTCTGGCGGTGCCCATTTCAGGCAGGGACTTTTCTTAGTCCGCCGGACATTTCATCCGGTTTTTCGGTGCGCTCGACTAGCTTATTCTTAAGTAGGGCCCGAGGACTTACCCGACCACCCTCTAAGAGGCGCCTTAACCTGGCCATAGCATGACGCGGCTAAGGGCTTATTCGATACCTTGGCCAGGCCATAGCGTGGCGGGACCAAGGAATTACCCATCCTCCCTCCAGGAGGCGGCTTATTCTGGCCATAGCGTGACGCGGATAAGGGCTTACGCCCTCCCTCCAAGAGGTGCCTTGACCTGGTCGTCTTAGCATGACCAAGGGCTTTCTACCATTATTGGTATCCTACCATTTTAGGTAGTCCAAGTTTTAAGGAGAATTTTACTCCCAACCATGTAGACTTCTCTTATTTTGAGAATAGAATCTTTATTCCATAATTTGTTCAATCCTTTACAAACTGTTTAAGTTTTCCTTATTTTAGAAAGTGTAGGACCATATTTTCAAGTACCTTACATTGATTTGTATCATGTCCGTTTATCAGATGGAAGTTGCAATATAATCCTTTAAGTTTCCTTTTAAACCCTGGCTTTTTTTCTAAGAAGGCCAATAATTCAGTTCTTCTTTGGTTTGGGTATAGATATCTTCGATCATAGTAGTAAGATTATATTCTCTAAGAAGTCTTGATTTTTGAGCCGTCTTTGACTGGCGTCTAATTCTTTTGTGGCTTGGTTCAAGTACTTCTTCTTGAGGAGTAGGTTTCCTTTTTATTGTTCGTTGATCCTCTTTCAAGGGCCTTTCCTTCAATCTTAGGGTTTCGGTAGAAAATTTCTTAGTAATCTTTATATAATTCCTTTATTATCCTTAATCTTCGGTTGTGGGTTTTTCTACGCGTTTACGGTTTTCTCTTAAATGGTTAGCCTCCTTTATAACCTTGCTCCATTTATGTGTAAAACTGTCATAATCCTTTATTATTTCCTTTTCGAAGATAGTCTCATGGGAATATGACTGAATGGTCCTTCTCATTTGTTGAAATAGGTCCTCTTTCCTTGAATTCTCCCTTTCAGGAGCAAAGATTGGTATTGATCCCAAATGGAACGGTTGATACTCCATTTCAAAGGGTCATAGGGTATAATCCGTCTTTTCCTCTCAATGACCTGTAGAGCTTGGAGCCGAAGGGTTTGCTCTTCAAGTAAGTGTGGGTTACAATCCATTTGATGATTAGGCTTTACTTCTAGAGGTTCCATGGACCCTTGAAATGATCTTTCTTTGCAAAAGCTTTCTCTTGTTTCGAACATTGAATCCATTCCTTATCCTTTAGATCTAGTTAGAAGAGTTGTAAGTCTTTTATCCAAAATAAATCCTTTGTTGTCCGAAAAAGAGGAGTTGATAAGCCTTAAGAGATTTAACCAAGTAGAAGAGTAGGTGGGGAATTGAATAAGGTCGGAGGTTCAAGCCCTCCTTCTATCGAAAAAATGTTAACCAAATTTATAATCAACACCCCAAGTTATTCTAGCTAGTGTGATTAGTGGAATGAAGGGCTTAATATCCTTAAGATTTGTCTTTGTAATTTGCTTGTACATATCTTTTGAATCAAACCTTTCAACGTCGTCGAAAGGTTTAGAGCATGACTATGAAACCTTTTGGCTTTATTGAGTTAGTGTGAGAGTCTCTTTGAGAAATTCCTTCCTTGTTTAGATTGAATTTCCTTAAATTTGTCCTTGTGAGGTTGGATTTATCTTATCGAAAGGTTAGGTTGATTGCCTTCTTTAGGTTAAGGTAGGATATCAAACTCCTTTGTGGATATACAGAAGCTCTCGACTTTGTCGAAAGGTTTGGCCTCTTATACAAAGTAAGTTTCAACCTTACCGAAAGGTTTGACCACTTAGTTGGTAGCTTCGGAAAGAACATGTGTTATTAAGGTATGAAGAATTGCCAACCTAGTAGAAAGGTTTAGATTGCAGAGTTGAAGGCTTCGAAGGGTTGCTGTGGTTACTTACTGCAGAAGTGTTGTCGACTTTGCCGGCAAGACCTTTCCGATAGAGTTGAACCTGAAAATATAAGTTTATCCAACAATGGTTTAAGCAAATAGTAAAGTAATTAATAGAACCAAGGACTTCCCTTTGTATCCAAGAAAAAGCTTCATTTTATTAAATTTTTTCAAATCACACCCAATGAGTGCTGCTTTCTTCATAAACCTTTCGTAATTGTCGAAAGGTACCCTGGATGTGCTTCAACCGGTTCGAAAGGCTTATTATGCTTTCGAAAAGGTCATTAAGTACTTGCTCACACTTGCTTTGACTTCTTCATCCCCTTCGAAAGGTAAGAACACTTTGGATACTAGAGACGGAACCTTTCGACTCCTTCGAAAGGTTTGATGCTAATGAAATTTGATGATTGCATCCCTTCGACTCTTTCAAAAGGTTTGGGCTGTGTTTCTCTTCCTTTGCTCTTGTTGATAGACCTTTCGTCTTAGTCAAAAGGTTGATTTTTTAGTGTAACGGGTCAAAACTTCTAAATTCATACAAGTCTAACTCTCTATAATAATTTACAAAATAGCTAATATCCTTAGCCAAACAAATAAACTTGCATTAATAAAATAGAATCAAATACCAAACTTATTATATATATTAATATAAAAGAATTAGCACCTCTAAAAATTTGGAATTTAAACCTTTTGTATTCTATTCAACTTTTACATATACAATGGAATGTGGATTCTTATATATTTAAATTATGGAAATAGGCAATGCAAACTACAAATAGGAGAATTCATACTTTACACACCATTTTCTACCTTATTTATTTTTAGAACCCTTTAGCACAACAATAGAGAAAATGCAGCACTACTAATTTTGAATAACATTATTTATTGACATTTAATTAGATAAATTAAATAGAATAAGGTGAAAGGATAAGGAGGTTGAGATTTGATAAGTAATAAGGGTCGAGCCTTAATTAATGAACTAACAAGGTTGATTAGAACATTAATTAAGAAGGAGGATTACGAGGAGGGTAAACTAGGAAAAGAGCACATTTCCATAACATAAACATTCCCATTATCATTCCTCCCTCACTTCATTCATAAAAATCTAAAATTAAAAACTAAGGCCGGCCATCACTTGGATCAAAGAGGAAGAAAAAAAGCTAGGAAGCTAGATTATAACTAAGGGGAAGTCAAATCTAAATTCAAATATCAAGTTTCTTTAACCCATCAAGGTGAATAATAATTATGCATCTCAAGTTTTATCTAGTATTTTTAACTTTAAGTATGAACCCAAATCTTTTGCTTGTATTATGCCATGTTTTAATTGTTTGAATGATCATATGCTTTTATGATGAATTATAGTATTTATTATGGAATTATCTAATAGGTTTTAAGTGTGAAAACTTAGTTTTTGATACCCAATCGACTTGAATTTTTGATATGATGTTAAAGACATTATTTTAGAAGTGGTTTTTTAATTTCATAATTTTGTAAGAAAGTATGAATTTATTATGAATTTTCTAAATGGAAAATTGTTTATTTCGGGTTTTAATTATTAAAAATAATTAAATAATTTTTTTGGCCCTGAAAATTTTATATGTTAAAGAATGTATAAAATCTTAATTATGGTGATTTTTGAGGATTTTATTCCAAGTGTCTATGATTTATTATGAATTTATTAGGCTAGAAAAACTTAATAATTTTTGGAGCAAGACGGTTGTGTAGCTTGTCACTACTCTATGAAACTTAATAATTATATTAAAATATTCATATAACTTAATAGATTTGTAGATGTTTTTGGAATGATAAATCTACTCTATAGCAGTTTCTGAGGAAGATTTTGTTGAAGAAAGTTATTATCCAATGGGTTTTTGAAAAATAAAAGGCATTAGTGAAAGGATTTACTTTTAATAGCAAAATATCAGTTTTCACATTAATCACGATAGTGCCACACCGAAGTCATTGTTGTCACATTCCACCTCTCGGCATTCATGGTCTTCAACGTCAACCAATAACGATACATATGATACCAGCTATAGTTGGTATGGAATGGATAGGTCTTGATTGAAGGGTGAAGCAAAGCATCCAATTCAACACTATGAGCTTCGACATGAGCAATGCCACTTATTTCCTTAAACATTTTGATGCTACATATTTCCTTGCCGTGTGTCTTCAGTGTTGAAACCAATCCCATAAGGCCTTGATGCAACTTGTTTTCTTATTACCTATAATGACTTCGTGTTTATCAAATTCGACTCTATTGAGGCCGTGTTTTCTATAAAGGCGATAATGCTACTGTTTTATATCGGCTATATAGTAAGGCCACATTTTTGTAAGGCATTGACTCCGAGATTCATCAACGCTACCTTAACCTTAAGTTCTAAAGTTTATCTTGAGCAAACCAATGACGACGCCACTTATGGTCGGCAACATATACATGCGAAGTAAACTATTTTGGCTCTATGACCTTATACTCTATTGATTAAGGGTTTTCACATGATTTTCGATATTGAAGAAGGACGATAACCCTTAGTGGCGAAGTGGACGTCGGGTTTTATCAATTTAATAGTTTTATTAAATTTAGCTACATAGCCTATTGTTTTGAGGTAAGATAACCACTAAGTGATTTAGAGATTCATCTAAAAATTATTTTATAAAGGCTTATGTATTTTGGCATAAGTATTTTGGATAAAGTAAAGGGTTATAATTTCCTTCTTTTAAATATGATTTCATGGGTTAAATCATTTATATAAGGTTTGTTTTCAAGGAAATATAAAAAGAGTATTTAGCCCAGAATTTTACTAAAGATTTATTATTCTTATCACCTTTAGACAAATTGTGATAGGATGAATTGACTCAGTGATTAGAAAACTAGATGGGACTGGTGTAGGTTAGCACCCTATACTTCAGCTGTTAGCCCCTAGCTGATATTACTTCATAATTCCAGTGTGTAGGGCTTTGTCGTGGGTAAAACTAAAAGTTGGTTTACGCACAGGAAGAAACATACAAGATGAGGAATGTTACTGGTGAGCCTGCTAAATCATTAGGATTAGAGTGACCCTAGGAATAGTAAGTTTTGGACAGACCGTTCGCTTGCCATATAATAGTATGTTAGAGAATTTGATATATCTAGTAGGTCGAGCCAGCCATAGGTTTGTATTTACCCTAAGAAAACTATGACGTTGTGACAAATAGTCCATTAATTTAGATAGATTCGTCATGGTTACCTATGTTGCATGCATGCATGTTATTGTTTTTATTATTTATTTTAATCATTGTGGTTGTAGGAGTTTGATTTGGAAATGATATATTTTTAAAAGATATTAGTGAGGGGAAAACCCGTTTCGCTCAATGACATGGTTTCACTAGATATTCATAAATCGAGATGGCATATTATTATTCACATCCGGTTTTTTGTCTGACTCGAAGTTTATGTTTTCCCCTTAAACTCTCGGGTGATCAAAATTCGATTTGAGTAGGTCGGAAGTAAGGGTCTATAGGTTATTCATATTGGACGAATAAAGCTTTTGGAGACGTGCGGGAGGCGGATCTAGCTATGTAGGAACTTATCCATATATATTATCCACCATGTTAAGATTTTGTTGGAATGTATGTAAAGACAGATGTTATAACTGTCTAGTAGTAAACTCTGATCAACCAAGGGAGCATCTTCATATATCACTCTTGGAGTACTTTATAATAATTATATTTTATCTGAACCTGGACAACGTTTGGGATTATGTAATGAATATGAAATATTATCTTGGTAATGAAACGAGAAAGGTTATCTTGAAATTGTGTTTAAGAAAATTTCATATTCTTGTGCTTTGATGTTATTGATATAATTAATATATCCGCATTTTATCATCGAAAATTAGTATTATAGATGACTACAACATCTGTAGCGATTAGTTTCAGACCTCAAAATGGGGGATGTCACAACTTGGTATCAAAGCATATGTTTATGTAAAGCTAAAAGAATTTTGAACTTGAAAAGAGTTTTGAAAACATAATCCAAATGAATCATAGAATAAGATTGAGGGTATGGGATAATGCTATAGTAAAGTACTTGTACTTGTTATACATATACATATATGCCTTATCTCTATTTCTTTCATCTCTCTTAGACTGTTCTTTCTTATCTTATAAAGATTTAAATGTAGATTTAAGGAAAGCAAGGTATGAAGGAAGGAAACAGAAGAGTAAATATCGGTGGGGGAAGCACCACAACTAATGAAAATGTTAGGCCCGATACTAGGACGAATCCGGGTAGACAAACAGCTGCTAATGTGGATGCTCGAATACCACAGATGGATATGGGAGCAAATCCTGAAGTTCTCGTTATCAAAAATTATGTTTCTTTGAGTAGAGATTATGCAAGACTTGAAGGGAAGTCATTCATTGGAATCGAGGATACTATCGAGGTGGAGAATTGGCTACTCCACTATGAAAGGATTTTTGCTGATTTAGGTCTGAATGATGAGCAAAAGAGGAGATTGGCATCCAAGCAATTGCAAGGAGCTGCGTTGTACTGGTGGAAGAGTTTAACTATTGGGTTGCCAGACTTGGGTAGAATTCAGAAGGAGGTTCAAGGAGAGGTTTATGTATGAAATTTCCAAGCCAATCTTATTAATAAAGTTTGTTGAATTAGGGCAAGGAGACATGATTGTGTCGGAGTATGCAATGAGATTTGAGGAGTTATCTAGTTATTGATATGCCATGGTGGATACTGTGATTAAGCGAAATGAAAAGTTTATCCATGGATTAAGACTAGACTTGCTAGTGCAACCTTGCTACATCTCAGGGATCCATGTGACATTACAGTGGAGATGGCTTTGAGGAATGAAGAGATGCTTGTTGTATTTAGCGGTAACAAAGCAGTGGAGACTCAGAATGGGCAAAGTCATAAAATAAAGTTCTTTCGGAAAAAGGGAGCTCAAAAGGGCAAAGCTGCCAAGAAAGGAAAAGCTAATGTCATTTACTACAAGTGCGATAAGAAAGGGCATTTTGTGAATGAATGTCGTTCAAGGGACGGAAAGAATGTCAGTAGAAGGAAGAACATTAAGTGCTTCAACTATGACCAAATTGGACATTATAAGAATCAGTGCAAGGAACCAGCTAAGGGTGAGACAGAGAAAGTGTTTGCTTTGGAATCATTTACCTCAAGACTTACAGCAGAGGAGAGAGGAAAGCCTGTGATGGGAGATACGCTTTTGATTCATGGTATACCTGTTAGAGTATTGTTCGATACTGGTGCATCACATTCTTCCATTTCTCATTGCTTGGTAGATAAGCTAAGTTTGGAACCATCATACCTAGTTACTTCCTTAAGGTTTGCGAATCCAATAGAAGGGTATGCAACTATAGGAAAGAGATGTGACCAGTTGGAGTTAAATTGTTGGGTCATATATTTGCCTATAGTTTGCATGTGCTTGATTTTATAGGCTTTGGGATTATTTTGGGTATGGATTGGTTAATTAAATACAATGCTAGGATAGTTTTCCAAGATAAGAAAATGTCACTAAGACACCTTAATAGTAGCGATGAAATTATATACTCAGTAGAGGATACGAATTTTGATGTTTGTGCTTTGTTGGGTTCAATGGAGGAAGAAGTTGAGTTGAATCAAGTTTTTGTCGTTAGAGAGTTCGCTGATGTCCTTGAGCCAGTGATAGGACTACCATCGAAATGAGCTATCGAGTTTCGAATAGGTCTTGTAATTGGAGCTGAACCCATAAGTAGATCGCCTAGCAGAATGACACCTATCGAATGGTGTTAAAGGTGCAGCTGGTGGGCTTAGGAGGAAAAGTTTTATTAGACCAAACAGTTTGCCTTGGAGAGCGGTCGCGGTATTCATGAAGAAACCGGATGGGTCGTTAAGATTATGCATCGATTATAGAAAGTTGAATGAGAGGACGGTGAAGAACAAATATCCTTTGCCAAGAATCGATGATTTGTTTGATCAATTGAGTGAAGCAAAATTATTTTCTTACTTGGATTTGGTGATAAGGTTTCATCAACTGAGGGTAATGGAAGATAGTATCCCATTGACAATGTTTAGAACAAGATATGGTTCATGCGAGTGGTTAGTAATGCCATTCGGAATGACTAATGTGCCCGCTTTCTTCGTAAATTTGATGAACCGAATCTTCCGAGAGCATTTGGATAGATTCGTGTTATTATTTATAGATGACATTATGATATATTCTAGGAATAAGCAATATCATGAGATTCACCTTAGAATAGTGCTTGAAACATTGAGGCAGCATCAACTGAAAGCGAAAATTTTGAAGTGTCATTTTTGGAGGAAAGAAGTAAAGTTCCTTGGTCGTGTAGTCTCAAAAAAATGGGTTGCCAGTGGATCTAGCTAAGATAGAAGCTGTTAATAATTAGAAGAGACCCAAGACGGTGGCTAGGATAAAGAGTTTTCTTAGGTTAGCTGGCTACTACCAGAGATTTATCAAGGATTTCTCCAATGTAGCAGCATCGATGACCAAGTTGACAAGAAAGGATATGAAGTATGTTTGAATCGATAAATGTGAGGAGGCATCCCAAAAACTGAAACATTTATTAACCAATGCGTCCGTGTTAGTTGTCCCGGGTAAAATTCAAGATTTGGTGGTATATAGTAATGCATGCGGAGCAGGATTAGGAGCTGTGTTAATGCAAAGGAGTAAAGTAATTGTCTACACTTCTTGATAGCTCAGACCTCATTAAGTTAAATGTTTGACTCATGACTTAGAGTTGGCCGGCGTAATTTTTGCCCTAAAAGTGTGGAGACATTACCTTTTGGGAGAATAATTTGAGTTATATAAAGATCACAAGTCTTTAAGATATTTATTCTCTCAACAGGAGTTAAACATGAGACAGCAAAGATGGTTGGAGTTTATAGCTGCTTATGATTTCAGGATTGAGTATACACTAGGAAAAGGGAATAAAGTAATAGATGCGCTTAGTAGAAAACATCAGAATGCAATATTAGCAATGTTAGCCGAATGGAAGGATTTATAAACATTAACTACTTGTAGTGTGCAGATAAGATCAACAGCTAGTTCTAATCAGAGTACTACATTGTTATCTTGCTTAGAAGTCCGACCAGTACCGATCGAAAAGATTGCTTCTAAGCAAAGAGATGATCCATTGCTAGCAGAACGAATTAGAAGGTTTGAAAGTGGAAATGAGATTGATGATTTAAAGGATTTTTATCTTGATCATAATAGATGGTTAAGGAAGAAAGGACGGATATGTATTCCAGATGTTGGTAACCTAAAGAAAGAAGTTCTTGGAGATTGTCATCGATCAAAGTTTACCATTCATCCTGGAGGGACTAAGATTTACCAAGATATGAAAAGGAGTTTTTAGGAAGATATGAAAAGGGACGTAGGATTATGGGTAAAGCAATGCTTGAATTGTCAGCAAGTGAAAGTCGAACATCAGAAGCATAGTGGGTTGCTTCAGCCTTTGGATATACCAGTATGGAAATAGGATTCTATATCGATGGATTTCATAAATGGGTTGCCAAGATTGAATAGAGCAAATGAAATTATCTGGGTTGTAATAGATAGACTGACTAAGAGTGTAGATGTTATACCCATTAAGTTGACAAGGACGGTACCTGTTTTAGCTAAGCTATTTATGAAGAATATAGTAAGGCTGCATGGGATTCCTAGCAGTATAGTCAGTGACAGAGATTCATTATTTACTACCGAATTCAGGAAGAGTCCACAAAAGGTTTTAGGTACCAAGCTCAAGATAAGTACCGTTTACCATCCATAGGCAGGTGGGCAAACGAAAAGAGTTAACAAAGTCTTGGAAGATTTGGTAAGAGCTTGTGTGTTAGATTTTAGAGGATCATGGGAAGAACATCTGCACTTAGTCGAATTTTCCTATAACAATAGTTATCAAACTAGTATAGGGATGGCATCTTGTGAAGCTTTATATGGAAGGCCGTGAAAATCACCCGTATGTTGGTTAGAGACCAGAGATGGATTAATTCTTAGTCCAGATTTAGTGAGAGATGCCACAGAAAAGATTGAGCTAATTCGAGCTAGAAGGAAGGAAGCTCAGTCTAGGTAGAAAATTTATGCAGATAAGAGACGGAAAGACTTAGAGTTTTCAGTTGGAGATCAGGATTTTGTCAAAGTATAGCCAATGAAAGGTGTAATAAGATCTGGAAAGTTAAGGAAATTGGCACCTAGGTTTATTGGACCGTTTCCTATTATAAAAAGAATCGGGAAACTCGCTTACATGATTGAGTTATTGAGCAGTTTGGTAGGGGTCCACAATATGTTTCATGTTTCTGATCTCAAAAAGTGTGTTTGAAATCCAAAGGCTACTATCGCTCCGATTGCATTGGAAGACTTAGTGGTGGAATTGAACATGACTATAGTTAGACATCCAGTTCATACTGTAACTGAGGATGAGAAGAAGCTCAGGAACAAGAAAATCAAATTAGTAAAAGTTCAGTGGAGTGACGATGAGAGAGACTGTACTTGGGAGACAAAGGATAGGATTAGAGACTTCCTCGGCCTTGAGCTTTTTGAGATCAAGAAAACAAGCCTTTTACTCATCATGATTTATTTTGATGATATGTTCTACGTTTGTAGTTATAATTGCTGTTATGTACCTTATCATAATTTCGAGGATGAAATTCTTTAAGGAGGGGAGTTTGTAACACCCAATTATTTAGGAATATTTAATTAGATAAATAAAATAAAATAAGGTGAAATGATAAGGAAGTTGAGATTTGATACATAATATGGATCGAGCCTTAATTAATGAACTAACAAGGTTGATTAGAACATTAATTAAGAAGGAGGATTATGAGGAGGGTAAAATAGGAAAAGAGCACATTTCCTTAACATAAACCTTCCCATTCTCATTCCTCCCTCACTTCATTCATAAAAAAATGAAAATTAAAAACTAAGGTCGACCATCACTAGGAGCAAAGCAGAGGAAGAAAAGCTAGGAAGTAAAACTAAAGCTAAGGGGAAGTCAAATCTAAATTCAAATTTCAAGTTTCTTTAACCCATCAAGGTGAATAATAGTTATGCATCTTAAGTTTTATCTACTATTTTCAGTTTTAAGTATGAACCCGAATATTTTACTTGTATTATGCCATGTTTTAAATGTTTAGATGATTATATGTTTGAATGATGAATTATAGGATTTATTATGGAATTATCTAAAAGGTTTTAAGTGTAAAAACCTACTTTTTGATACCCACTCGACTTGAATTTTTGATATGATGTTAAAGAAATTATTTTAGAAGCGGGTCTTTAATTTCATAATTTTCTAAGCAAGTATGAATTTATTATGAATTTTCTAAGTGGAGAAAATGGTTTATTTCAGGTTTTAATTATTAAAGATAATTAAATAATGTATTTGGCCCCGAAATTTTTATATGTTAAGGAATGTATAAAATCTGAATTATGGTGATTTTTGGGGATTTTTTCCAAGTGTTTATGATTTATTAGGCCAGGGAAGCTTAATAATTATATTAAAATATTATTATAAATTAATAGATTTTTAAATGTTTTGGGAATGATAAATCTACTTTATTGTAGTTTTTGGGAAAGATTTTGTTAAAGAAAGTTGTTATCTAATGAGATTTTGATAAGTAAAAGGAGTTGGTGAAAAGGATTTACTTTTAATAGTAAAATAATAGTTTCACATTAATTACGACAGTGCCACGCCAAAGGCATTGTTGTTGCCTTCCACCTCTCCACGTTCATGGTTTTCGACATCAACCAATGACGATACATATGATACCAGCTATAGTTGGTATGGAATGGATCGGTCCTGGTTGAAGGGCGAAGCAAAGCATCAAAGTCGACACCATGATCTTTAATGCGAGCAACGCCGCTTATTTCCTTAAACACTTTGATGCCACGTATTTCCTTGCCGTGTGTCTTCAATGTCGAAACCAATCCCATAAGGCCTTGACGCCGCTTGTTTTCTTTTTAACTATAATGACTTTACATTTATCAACTTCGACTCTATTGAGGCCATGTTTTCTATAAAGGCGATAACGCCACTATTTTGTATCAGCTATATAGTAAGGCCACATTTTTGTAAGGCATTGACGCGGAGATTCATTAATGCCGCCATAACCTTAAGTTCTAAAGTTTATCTTGAGCAAACCAATGACGACGCCACTTATAGTCGACAACCTATACATGCAAAGTAAACTGTTTTGGCTCTATGACCTTATACTCTATTGATTAAGGGTATTACATGATTTTCGATATTGAAGAGCCACGATAATCCTTGGTGGTGAAGTGGACGCCGAGTTTTATCAATTTAATAGTTTTATTAAATTTAGCTACATAGCCTATAGTAAGATAACCTCTAAGTGATTTAGTGATTCATCTAAAAATTATTTTATAAAGGCATATGTATCTTGGCGTAAGTATTTTGGATAAAGTAAAGGGTTGTAATTTCCTTGTCCTAATATGATTTCAAGGGTTAAATCATTTATAGAGGTTTTGTTTTCAGGGAAATATAAAAGGAGTATTTAGCCCAAACTTTTACTAAGATTTAATATTCTTATCACCTTGAGATAAATTGTGAAAGGATGAACTGACTCAGAGATTAGAAAACCAAATAGGACTGGTCTAGGGTAGCGCCCTATACTTCAGCTGTTAGCCCCTATATGATATTAGTCCATAATTCCTGTGCGTAGGGCTTTGTCATGGATAAGACTAAAAGTAGGTTTACGCCCATAAAGGAACATATAGGATGAGGTAGGTTATTGGTGAGCCCACAAAACCATTAAGATCAGAGTGACCCTAGAAATAGTAAGTTTTGGACAGACCCTCCAGTTACCTTCTAACAGTATGTTAGAGAATTTAGTATATCTGGTAGGCCGAGTCAGCCATAGGTTTGTAGTTACCCTAAGAAAACTATGATGTTGGGACAGACAGTCCATTGATTTAGACAAACTGGTCATGATTACCCATATTGCATGCATCATATTACTGTTTTTGTTGTCTACTTTAACCGTTATGGTTGCATAATTTTGATTTACAAAGATATATTTTTAAAAGATATTAGTGAGGGAAAAACCAGTTCCATCCAACGACCTGGTCTCAATAGGTATCCATACTTCGAGATGGCATATTATTATTCTCACCAGGCTTTTGGTCTTACTTGAAGTTTATGTTTTACCCTTAAACTCTCGGGTGCTCAAAAATTGATTTGAGTAGGTTGTAAAGGTCTATAGGTTATTTAGATTGGACGAATAAAGCTTCTGAGACGTGCAGGAGGCAGATCTAGCTATGTAGGAACTTATCCATATATATTATCCACCGTGTTAAGATTTTGTTGGAATGTATGTAAAGACAGATGTTATAACTATCTAGTAGTAAACTCTGATCAACCAAGGGGGCATCTTCATATGTCGCTCTTGGAGTATTTTTTTAATAATTATATTTTATCCGAGCCTGAGCAACGTTTAGGATTATGTAATGAATGTGAAATATTATATTTGAAATGAAATGAGAAAGTTCGTTTTGAAATTGTGTTTAAGAAAATTTCATATTCTTTTGCTTTAATGTTATTGATATAATTAACATATCCACATTCTATTACTGGAAATTAATACTATAGACGACTGCAGCATCTGTTTTGGTTAGTTTCGGACCTCAAAATACGAGATGTTATAGAAAAGTTGAAAGTGGAATAGAATATAAACTATTCAACTTGCAATAACAAAACAAATTCTACTATTTTAATATAAAACAATTGAGATTCCATCATTCCAATAAACTTAAGAATTGACATTTTGTTTGGGGTAATTTTGGGATTTTAGTTTTTAGGTTTTCCATGTATAAAATTCTCCAAGGCATAAAACAAATCCAAATTTCACTATGCAAATACTAAAAATGCAAAAAACTAAGATTCCACTCAAAGATAGTTTCCACCTTCCCTTTGGATTCGATTCACGCCTTTTCCTAACTACTCCTTTATATTTTCTCTCTTTGAAATGTACAATTATATATAAATTAGGTTCAGAATTCAGAGACTGGGGAAGAAAAAATAGAAAAACACATATCTATATTAACCTATTACCTTGTCCCCTTAAACTTGAATTCTTGAATCTAATCGAGAAAGAAGACTGATGGAGTTTTGCTAGTGTTTCAAAAAATTTATGAATAAAATTGAGGGGGCTAGCCTCTTATTTATAGTGGTTAGAAGGCCTCCCGACCATAGGATCTAAATCGACTTAAAATAAAAAAAAATCCGGACCGTTTGTGCCTAACAAACCCTAGCCGCCACACCCTTACCAATCGACCGCTCCTCCCCAGGCGGTCGCCACTAGCGGTCGACTAATCCCCTATTTTGGATTAATTGCTCCCGATTTATTTTATTTGTTTCCTATTTTTATAATTAACATTAGCATTTCCTTCAACCCTAAGATTCTTACAACTGTTAAAATTATTTATTAACGTTCTTAATTTAAAACGTTAACATCAATAAAGTTTTCAAATTTAAATTCGTTTGAATTATTTGAAAACTTCAAATGTCGATAACTTTTCCGTTTGAGCTCCGATTATAAAACTTTATATATGAAAGTTGATCGAAAAATTGCCATGAACGCAATAGTGTAACTTTCGTGGCCAAATTTCAACATTTACAAAATTTTCATTTTTAACCTTATTATTAATTAGTTAAATTCTTATTAATTTTTACATAGGTGTTACAGGCAGACTTATGGTTACTTCAGTGTAGAATGTCTTTTAAGTTTAATAAGTGTGACACATGGCAGGATTTAGTGCAATTTAGTACTTTTGTGGCCTCTACAGTGATTGGCCCCAGATGTGACATATCAAGTTTGACCCGAGGGATGTTGCATGTGAGATAAATTGTTATGTTTTTAAACTTTTTTCTATTTATTTCTCTATACTCTCTTTCAGTTTCCTTTATAAATTTGGATAGTTTTCATTCACCATCAAAATTCTCTCAAAAAGCTTCCAATTTTCGCCAACTCTTCATACAATTAGGAGATTTTCTTGAGTATTCATTACAATCATATCTTTTATATTCCTTTTTTGTTCTTTCCATTTTAGCTTAATGGCACTTGTTTCGATTTTGGGTTGGAAAATATTGACTATTTGGCACTTTAGTGGTTATGCAATTATTGGATAATCTTCTAAGGCTTGACGATGATAATTATTTGAAGAATGATAACAATTTTGCTGGGGATATTATGCCAGTGCTGTTTGAAGCAGCGATACTGCGTAGGGATAAGGATGGTTACTTGGTAGCCGGTGAGGGGGCATTAGCCTCGACTGGTGGTTTGGCTACTAAGCAGGGTTATTCAGATGTTTCAGTGGTCGCGAGGGATGAAGGTGGGTATGGCGAGAAAATTCTATGCTCTGGAAAGAAAAAGAAGGGCAGGATTTTGGAAAAATTGAATAATGAAAAAAATGAAAAAAATGAGAAGGAAACAACGTGAAAATGATATGCATGAGTATGAGTATGTAATGCATGATGTGTTTGATTTTATTGATACGCAAAGAGTGCAAGTGGATATGTGTGCATGGGAGGATCATTCTTTGGGAATTGAAAAATAATTAGTTGTCCAAAATGAGAGTGTGGATGTATGCACAAGGAGTGACATTTCTTTGAGTGCTGCTGATGAAGTTCATGTGTAGATGGAGTTTGAGGAAATGAATGTGGATGTGGTTGACAAAATAGAGAGACGTGTTGTGCTTGGTGAGACTTTAGGTACGATCCACAAAATAGAAAGACATAATGATGATATAAGTTCATAAAAACATGAAAAAGTGTAATCTTAAGTGGGAAGAAATGTGGTTTGGGCAACATGAAAAACATGAAGGAATTTTCAACCGTGCGCAATAAAGATTAAAATAAAGAGGAGCATATCATTTTGGACACACACAAGGAAAATGTTACAGATGGTAATAGCGGGGAAGGCTCTGGTATTGTAGTGGGTGACGGTTGGATTATTGCTGAGGGTCAGGGTCATAGGAAATGCATGAGAAGAGATATTTTGGACATAGTAGGTAGAGATCATAGCTTTATTCAGACATTACGATGCAAGATTTTTGGAGTGAAAAATCGACAGTTGATGCAACCGACACCTGAAAAAGTCACTCCAGGAGGAAGTCACTACTTCTCGTAGGCCGGGTAAGGAGGAGTGCATGGCTGCATGGAGCACATACTACCGCGTCTATTAGAGCGTCAGGCTCTAGGTCAAGTTCGTTCGATCACTTAGGTTTCACTTGTTATCCAGGAGGAAGTCACTACTTCTCGTAGGCCGGGTAAGGAGGAGTGCATGGCTGCATGGAGCACATACTACCGCGTCTATTAGAGCGTCAGGCTCTAGGTCAAGTTCGTTCGATCACTTAGGTTTCACTTGTTATCCTAGCTATGTTATCTAACTTATCTACTGATTTCATGTTAGATCTAGCTTGGAGAACGAGTTTTATTTTTAATATAGACAAAATTGATATAAAATATATTATAAATAAAGAACAAGAAAGGGTTACATTACTTAGATGAGATTCAATAGTTGAAACATTAGAGGAATGCGCAACACAGATAAATGTAATAAAGTTAGGTCATTTTTAAAAGTTAACTAGTGTTTTTGCAAGAAACAAAAATAGAACAGCCTGATTTTTAACTCTATACAAGTTTGGGGGGTTCTGTGATGACCACCCTACACCACCGGCACCCAATATATATAACTAAATAATGCTGCTGACGTGCCCAGTCGATGTAGGATAATTGGCAAGGTTAAAAGAAATAAAACATCATAGAACCGGTCATATATCTCATAGCCCATGAAATAAAATATAATATACATCACATATATAAAAATAAGAGAGATAGTAATAGCTAAGTGAACAAATATTAAAGCACGGATCTATAGAGTTATACAACACACAACACAGTAATAGAGTTTATAGAAAGCGGAAATAAACTCAAATAAACTATCTCATGGTAGTAAAGCAAACATTGCATAGGCTCCAAAGTGTTGCACAGTGGAACAATAAATAGAATATCCATATATAATACGAGAAAGCTACATTCTGCTCATCCTCTGCACTGCCACCGCATACTCCTAGACTTGCTATCAAGTCCATACATTTAAGAGCACCCAAGATATAAGTAGCAAAGCATAAAACCTCGAGTCAGATAATAGTCTGGTATGAGTAATAAATGAATCTCAAAATACTATACATGTCAATATAGTAAGGAACAAGGGTATTCAAACCATACTTGGCATGTCCTTACAACTAAAGATTTAGCACATAACGAATGTAATATGCTACTCTATAACATTATAAAAGTTGTAATGCAACCTAATGACGGGTGTCTAGGTATCCCTATCCACAATACCTACCTCGAGTGACATCCCTAGAGTGATAAACTAGGGAGAAAAAAAATCAAAGTAAACATAGCATCCATCGACAATCCTCACTATCACTCAACGTACCCTGGATATATGATAACTTGTATGACTATCCCTTTGTCAGGGATTTATAGATAAATCTCAGTTTTCAATGTACTCGTCTTTAGCTCGAAGTTGATACTAGACCCATTCCACTGGTCTAGGGTACACGGATGCGTTCAACTGATTAGAGGTAGCCAAAAAAATTACCCGTGAGCGTCCTCACAATACCATGCTTTCGAGTACATCATAAAATATTCCAAGTATCAACGATCCATTAGCTTGCATATTCGAGCCCTTTCCTTGCTCCCTCTAGTTTCCATTATTCCGAAGGAACCATTCCACATTCCTTCTTTCCACGATAGAACCATTCAACATTCTATCAACGGGGCACCCTTCCTAGTTACCGCCCTTTATAGACAATCATTCCTATGGCTCCTTTCAACATCAAGCTGCCGTCATCGAAACCTAACTCCATTCACCATCGAGTAACCATACCGAAGTTCCAAAGCTATAATCCTTCATCATGCTACTACATCGCTATCAAACCGTAAGCAAATAAACAAATGCCTTAAGCATGATCTACAGAACATAAAATTTACCTCCTGGAAGTTTGACATTTATTGGGCTCAATAATTCTAGTCGGTACCAACCTGAATACTTGACCCACTTTTGGTCCTTCTACTTTCATTAAGTTCCTCTTCCTAATGTTTGAGTTTTTAAGTCACCGGTACTCTCCTTGAGCCTTAAAAAGTGGTCGGTACTAACCTGAATCAAATCGGTACCAATCAGAGTTACTTAGCCAAAATTTGACTAAGTCTTTCACACCCCAACCTCTTTCATTTTTTACTTGCTTTAAGCTCCTTTCTTTGGTGCCACACTTCCCAAGTCTTCAACACCTTCTCGGGGCCTCAAAAAGTGATCGGTACCAAGTGAAAGTGGTCGGTACCAACATGAATTTTCACCTCGATCTCTTTCGTCCTTGCTTGTTTTGAACTCTCCTTCTCAGTACAACATTTCCCAAGTACTTTGGCACTCCTCTTTGGCTTAAAAGGTGGTCGGTACCGATCACTTTCCTTACCCAAAATTACAACTTCGAGTTTTTGGACTTCTTCATACCTTTAACGTAACATTCTAGAATTTTATCGTTTTGATTTTGAATATTTAATTAATTTTAAATATTTAACTAATTTATGTTTAAAAATATAATAACTTATATTAAAATATAGGGATTATTTAAATATTTGAACTATGAATTAAATATTAATATTATGAATTTAATAGTCTTATCTAACTTCTTTTAATTAATAAAGAATAATGGTGAACTCATTTTGTAAATTTATTTACAATAATAAATCGTTTGAATAAATAATAAGAAAATCAACTGTTAATAAAACGATTTGATTTTTATTGACGTATTTTTAATTTAATTTATAGAATTTTTTCATAATTTTAAATTTGGAAAATATTTAAATTGTTGTTTGACGTATTTTAAGACAAACGATGGTATTTCTATGATTTTAAAGAATAAGATAACATGGAAACTCATTTCTGTCTCGAAGGTTAAAATGTCGTTAAGGTAAGGCTTAGTGGTAGCACTAACTTAACTTGCCCGGCTTCATTTTTAACCGAGGGATAATACCAGTTTGAAATCGACGAGTGGTGATAAGTATAAGAAATTTAATTTTCATATATGATCATTTTGATTATTCCAGATAGTTGATTTATTGACTATCCATTTCGAGATCTTTTATGTTTCTTTAGTCTAAGACGACTTTTTGATCATTTTTAGCATAGATATCCTTTGTCGGAAATGACTAAAGCCAAGAGCGAGTGGAAACCAAGCTATGCAGGGTTGCTCCCATTAGGGTATTGTCACATCTACTTTAGATTGGTTTCAGTTATATGCGCGCTGAGATGTGAAATACTCGGATACTCGATAATGTTAGCGAGGTTCGGCTTGGATGTGTTCGAGAGCCATCGTAGTTCTCAAGTATATTTTCTAAAGGTATACTTTTGGTGGGGGGTGCACCCTCCTAGTCATTGTTGGAAAATTCCCTTTTCCTTGTTATTTGATTCAAATGTTTGAATTGTTTTCTTAATTGCATTGAGAAGTGCCTAGAGCTCTTCTGGATGTTTAATTATTCCTGTCCATTCTTTAAGTTTGGGTTTTAATCTCGTTTATGCCCATTCTTTCATGTTTGGGTTTTGTTCAAATTTGTTTCCATTCTTTCACGCGTGGAAGTTGTTCTTATGAGAAAACCCATTCTGTGATTAATGGCGTGGTCTCACAGAATTATTATATATTCACCACATTCCTTGAGTTTTTTCATGTTGGTTTTTAAGACTGATCCACGTGTTATTTTATTATAAAGCTCGAGTCAGACTGAGTATTTTTCTAGGTTGTTGTTGGTGGGATATGGGGCTCTTGGAGTTGAGTTGGATGTTCACTTGCCATAGTATTTTTATTTTCTGTTGTATTATTATGTATATCCATCATCAATTGTAAGGTCAGGAAGTAATAACTGTCTATGCTGATGAGGTTTGTTTTTAACTCTAATATACCATGGAGTGACATTTTACTGTCTTTGTTATATTATATGATATCGTTCCCCTATGAGATTCTGTTTTCCCTGTTCCTTTTCTTTTTACCCTAGCAATCGTCCTTTTCGGTACTTGGATGCTTAACATTCGAATACCGTGGATGTATTAAGTGCTGACTTTCGAGGGTCCAAAAGGCGGGTCGTTACATTTGGTATTAGAGCTGAAGGTTAAGCGAGAACCTTGGCTTTGGTGGGGTAAACTCATTTGCGATATGGCAAGTGACACCCTAGAATGAGTTGATAGTATTATATATACGAGAGCATATTTGTTATTGTTATAAAAACATATTGTGTTAATTGGTCCATTGAGTGGTTTATGAATTCTAGTCGAGACGTTGGATGCCATGGTGTCGATGAGGATTTCTAAACTCTCGAATAAAGCAAACGGACACGATGTTGATTTTTGAAAATTGGTAAACGAAATATTTTACCTAGGATTATATAATATATATATAGATACATACACACACACACACACACACACATATATATATATATAAAGGAATATTTTTCAAATTGATATAGTTGTTTGTGTTGTGTTTGTTTGTTTATTAATGATAATATTTCTTTATTATCATTATTATTGGATTTGTCATACTCGGATAGTTTAGGAGCATTGATTATTGTTTGTTGATTACTGATTATTTATGCTTAGCTTATTTATGAGCGTTTGTTTCTTCGATTTAAAAACGAACTCCTTATGAATTAATTTTTACAGTTCGACTATAAGGTGTTCAGTAATTATTTTAAGTTAAAAGTCATATTTTAATAAATCTAAATGGGAAGATAATAAATTTAGAAAATAAATATTCGTGAAAAGTTTATCATAATAAAGGAAAGTTATTATAATATAAGATGATCTGAAGGTACATTTTATATGAGTATGGTACATGTAAAATGATTTATATGATTTATAAAGGGTGTTTTATAAGTAAAAAGAGTTTTTATAAGTAAAAGGAGCTTTTGAGAATTTAAATCCTGGTATTGCTTGAAATGATTTCAAAAAGATTTTGAGAAAAGTAAGGCAGTATTACTTGGAAATAATTGTAAGTATAAATATTTTAAAGAGAATTTTTGTAAGAAAGATGAATTTTCTTTTAATAGTTCGAGGAAAACATCTCTATTAATTTTGTGGTAATCTGAATAATCATTTAAGTGACGATCAAATATTTGCTTAGATGAACGTTATAGTGCAGTTAGTAAATTATTCTCCTTATCATTGTGTAATCGAAATGAGTTCAAATCTGAACGAACCCAAAGCGAATGTTGGTGAATAAATTGTTAAAGTTATTATATATATAGAAATATATGTAGTACGATTTCAAAAAGGATTTTGAAATAAAAACCGGGTGTTTAGTTCTTAAGTTTCCTTAAAGGAAATTGATTTAAAATGAAAAAGTATTTTGATAAAAGAATGTTTTGATGAATGAAATTTTAAACTCTTGGATAAGAAAGAGATAATTTAACTCAAGTGTTTAAATAGGTTAAATTGGATAGGAAGGTTTTAATAAGCAGTGTTTCATTAAAACTGTAGTTTTGTTTAAACATCTAAGTGAGATAAACTATTTGATGTTATTGAGCCGACTAATAAACATCTTTACTTTATAGATGTCTAAGGAAAGTTCCTCGATACTCAATCAAATCTCCTCGTAAGGAGTCCTATTGAAACCAAGAAATATAGGCCAGCTTGTCAGACTCAATATAATTGGATCAATCCTTTTTTCTGTCGAAACTTCAATATCCACAAGCTTATTAGCTAAATGGCCATTGACGACAAAGCTGATTCAGAATTTCTTTCATTCCAAGCATAACTTGGATAAGCAATTTGATGTCTGACTCACGCCTATATGACATGACCGATCTCTAAGACCATGGTTGGAAGTTAGCATCCTACTCTTCTTAGTCACTTACTGGACCAGATAGGTAAAGAAGTTGGAGTAGTCGACTTAGTTTTAAGACCCATTTGAATTTTGAAAACAATAAAAACAATAAAATAAAATTGACATTTTGTATGTACCCTTAGGATGTAGAAGAGTATTATATAAGTAAATAAAAGTGGAGTAAGTTTTTAATTTAATATTAAACTTAAGTGAAAATTTATAAAGTAATTCATAAATAATTTTAGTACCGAATGAAATACTATCAATGAAAATGAAAGTGATTTAGAAAAAGAAATTGGTGTAGTTAAGAAACTGATAAGATTAAGCATGTAAGATATACGTAGATCATTTTATTCACACAGTTGTTGATATAAGATTCGAGTACATAACTTCGGGGTGGTTTACACCAGTCCGAAAAAGGATTTAACACTAGATTCTTGAAATGATACCGAGGTTTTCTACCATAGTACATGACTATGTAAGTAGAACAGAGATTTCTAATTGAGTAACCTGATCGAAGTTCACACTAGGGAGGTCGAGTGAGCGATACTAGTTTGGAAGCAAAGTTTACGTATCCGAGCAAGTGGTCGGATCAGGTAATGCATACGGATGATCCATGTACATCATACAGGCTTAAGTATATTTGTAAGCTTTGTTATATGGCTTAGGAAAGTTAGGGAGTGACATTCAATTTTGTTTGAGGGAGCTTAGATAATCTTCTAAGTAATAATCAAAGGCTAATGAGCATAATGGTACGCTTAGGAAATTATTTATATCCTTGGACAATTGAGAAAGTTGTGAACTTAAGCAAAATTCTAACTCTTGTTTGATTATCATCTAACATTTTAAACAATGTTAAGTGTTAGTTTATTCCTTTATGGAACTTGATTTGATTGATAGGGTGATTTTATATACTATGGTTTATAAAACCGGAATTTATAAACAAAGGATTTTAAAGTTGTTATCTATTAAGACTTAAATCCCGCTGCTTTTGAAAAAGTGATTTCGAAAGAATTTGTGAAAGAAATAATAATATTAGTATTTTGAAACAATGGTAAAGTATTATTATTTTAGGATATATGAAAAGAGTTTTATGAAATGATTTTTCAAATATTTTTTGTTGTGACTAAAGTTGGGCGATTGGGGGTTTTCAGATTTGGAAGACTTGCAAGGTATATTTGTTTACTTTAGTTGTTGTTTTAGGAGGAATCGAAATACTACTGGATGTTCCGTGTTGTTTTGATTCTAGAGTTATACCATGCTTGGTAGGAGTCCCTCCGTCATAATTGATTTCGGTTTTGATTTATTTCCCTTTGGAGGAATTTGAAAATATATTTTGAATATAAAAACCCGGACATTCAGTTCTAAATTTATCTTTCGAAAAGATTGGATGCATAGTATTCAATTCAGAGTATTCTCTGTACTTTTGTTGCATATGGTTATTATATTGCTTTTGGTTGCATGTGGCTTTATATCACACTAGAGTTGCATCATTATTATAAGTTGCATCATATTGACTTGTTGCATATGGTTTTATATATTTATGTTGCTAGTGTATTGCCCTTTTGTCAGCATGATTCGCTTTTGAACAATGCAAGTACAAGATAAGTGTAGGGATGCAAGAGATTACTAAATGATTTATTACGCACCTGCGTTTGCATCGAGATAGTGAGTTGCTTGCAAAAATAAAATTCAAACGCAAAAGAGGTATGTGGTAGATTTAGAAATTTATGATCGATTAATGATTTTATGCCTCAGATATGGAAGGTCACTTGGCTTGTAACAACCTGTAATTTTCGATCATTAAAAATAGTTAATTCAATAAGGTTTTGCGATTTAATGTTGGAAGAAATAAAAATTTGTGATTTAATAATAAGAATATAATTGGAATGAAATGTAATAGTATTAATTTAAGGTAATTGATAACTGCTTTAAATGTAATTCCAACTAATTGAAATGATTAAAGAGTTATAATTGGCTATAGATTGTAAATTAATCATAATAATGTGTGTATTAATTGATAATTGGATTAAAAGAGTAATTGATAATTTAAATGTTGTACCGATTTAATGAAATAATAAGTAATAAATTGTAATTGAATAAAATTAGTGTTGTGTAAATAACTATAACATTTGTGTGTAGATAACAAACGTACAAATGTGATTAAATATAGAAATGGTGACAATTGTTATTTGTTACCAATTTATTTGATCAATTGCAATTGAATGTAATTTAATGTTACTTTAATACGAGTTTAGACGATAACTGTAAACGGTGAATGCAATAAAATGTATAGAAATGTCAATTATATTCATAAGGCAATAATTGATTTAATAAAAGAGTGAAACCAAGATAAATTAATTAGGATTTCAAATTTTAATTAATGTGAAAATCAACAAAAATTCAAGGTAATTGAAATATGGCAACTATTATGGTAAAAGATGAAATTGGAGAATATTAATGTAATAAGCTATAAACCAATGTTGAATATATACATAGAGTAATGAATAATTGAACAAAAAGGATTGAAATCAATTAAATCAATTTATTAAAATTAAATTTTAATTAATTGGATATAATTATAATTGAAATGGACTACTGTAATTAGTGTAATATTCAACACTGAATCGATACGTAAATTTGTTTTAAATTATTGTAAATGTCTAAGTAATAAAAAATGATGAAAATTGTTAGTTATTAAATTTGAAATAAAAAAATGATTTAATTAATTTATTTAATTAACGTGAAAATAGCCATTTTGCCACTGTCTCGGGTTTCGACAAAACCAGTTTCATCGGATCCATAACAGTGAATTATTGTAGGATTTCAAGTTTCGTAGCGATCGGACTTGTCGTTTGATCGCACGGACTCGAAACGCGTAGAAATCAATTTGAAATAAGCCAATTTTAAAGCTAACTTCTTCATACGATGGAATTAGGACTTGAAACCTGTTCCATTGAGTTTAAACTATCAAAAACATATATTTTGATATATGGATTGACCCACTTTCGTTTCAGAGGCAGAACGGGCTTTTTGGGTCGCTATTTGTCGTTTGTACCGGTCCAATATGCGTTTATATTTCTTATCGGGTTGTGTCAATATAAATAGATCTCTCCAAACCCTAGCAGCCTTTTTATTCCTCATTACTGTACGTACAACTCCACCTGCTTGTTCTTCCTTCTCAAATGGCAGAAACCCAAATTTCTAGATTCAATTGCATATCAAAATCAAATCGAAAATTAAAACTCCTCAAACTATATCATATTATATATCGATTAGAAGCTCTTGACGAGCACATTCTACTACAATGATTTATTTATTGAATCGGATCATCATTTTCTCGGAAATCAAGGAATTAATCTCGGCCGTTCATTGGAGTTTGATGATCATCGACGGATTGTCGAATCGAAGCTACCATCGCATGGAGACAGACATGCGTAGTTCATCGGTGCAGTTTGTTTGGCGTTTTAATGGTTGGATCGGAGGCAAGAATTCGATTGGGGTTTAAGAAATCGGCGGCGGCTACTCACCTTTTGCGATCGATGGTGATAAGGGGGAGTCGCGAAGGTGTGGGGAGGTTTCTGGTGTGGTCAACGATCAATCAGGTGGTGTCTGGAGGCGCACGGCACAAGCTCGAGGCGGCGGCTGATGATCTATTGCGTGTTGGAATAGTGGTAGGGTTTCTCGCGTGATAATGAGGTAGTGACGTGTCCTACTTTATATTATTATTATTATTTGATTATTTTATACTGAAATTCAAACGTTCTAACTTATATAATTTTCGCATACGAGATCGGATTTACGCGCGGTTTTCTCCGTTGTGATCGTATCGGAATTCCAGACATTATGGAACTAGTTTAGATGAATTCTGAGACTATTCAAATTCGGGCCTTATTTTGGATTTCAAATCGATTTGAAATCAAAGGTGAGTGTTTTGACCCACTCACAACTACTAAATTATCTTATGTTAGTTAAATTAAATTTATGATGTGATTATAAATTAATTGGTTAATGTTTGGTATGTTTTAATTGTCATTCCAGTTAAATATGACCTTTATTGCATTTAATCATTGTTTAATTTAATACTGAATTTAATTGTCAATTTAATATCTGTTAATGAAAATTAGTTGATTGATGTTATTTATTGGTTGATTGCATGGTGATTGTGATGTATGTTTGATTGTTGGTATTGGATAACTGGATGTTATATTTTATATTGTTATAACACTGCAAGTTCCTTATGGGTTGAAATGATACAAACCCGAACGATCTATAGATTAGGGAAAAATCATTATGGGTTGAAATGATAGACTCGGGCGATTTTATGGATTTATTTAATTCGGAATTGTGGGTTGAAATGATATATATTCGTAAATATAAAATAATTGCGGATTGAAATGATAAATATCTGTATCACTTGACCATAGGGTAGAGAATTATATACGGACACCGGATTGGTTAAATTTAATGACTTTAAATCTTTAAACTTTGAATCCAGTTAAACGATTTTTGAAATAGAATTTGACTGATAAAAATTGAATCGTTTTAAGTAATTATTTAAAGGATTTAAATTGGAATTCTAAAGTTGAATTTGAAATATAAACGAAATTATCGAAATTGAGTTATTGAAATGTTGGAACTGAACTTTGAAAATCTATTAAATTTGGAATAGTTAAATTTGATATTCCAAGATTTGAAATTGGGTTTTTGATTTAAAATCTGGATATGGTCCAGATTTGTTGAAATGGAAGAAATAGTTAATTTGATGGTAATTTCAAATTTATTATCTCAATTTAAACTGTAAATGTTCTTTTAAATTCTAATTTTAAGATTTTCAACTATTAAAATAAGTTAATCTATTTTAAACCAACTTAATCAATTTAAACTATTTAATTTATTTTAATCTAATTTAACCTATTTTAAACTAATTAACCTATTTAATCTATCTTAATCTATTGTAATTTATTTAATCTGTTTTAATCTATTTTAAACCATTTAAACCCTATTAAACTATTTTAATTTATTTTAATTTATTTAATCTATTTTAATTCTATTTAATATATTTTAAATTCATTTAATCCATATTAAATCTATTTAAAGTATTTTAAACCTATTTAATCTATTTTAAATTTATTTATTCTATTTTAAACTTATTTAACTTAATTTATATCTATTTAAACTATGTTAAACTAATTAAACTATTTATAACTATCTAAATTATTTTCTAAATTTCAGATGGTGTAAAGTGGAAATGTTTATAATTAAAGCCTTGATTTTAAAGCAAATAAGGTTTAATGATGTTATAACATAAGTAGGGATTTAAGTGACATATTTGAGAAATATGATGATTTTAAATGAAGATTTAATCTATTTTGGAAATATGAATTCGAAAGTGATATGATTTCAAAGGTGATATAATTTCGGAAGTAAATGTGATTTCAAAATGATATGGTTAGGAGAATATGATATTTTGATATCAATTGTGAATTGGCTTTTGAAATATAAAAGAACCATCCGATGTGAAATAAGCGTTTGGTTGTTAAAGAGACCGGGTCGGATATTGTCATACTCTCTGCCAATACCAAAAACCATATTAACAACTGTGTACGTGGTGGAGATTCCAGAAATGAAGTAAGATGGTTTGGCAAATGATTCTGTATGAGGTATTTACGTGACCTTGACTCCCGTGAGTCAGCTTAGATGTGACTAAAACAGGAGCTATACCGGGCCAAGTGAGGTCGCACCTCCGATCAGGCACATTTCTTCGATACCATACTATTACTTTGTGATTGATTTGGTGGCCACCCCTCGATTTTGATTATGGGAGTGTGTCCGAGGTGGGCGATAGTAGCTGCTATGCGTTACCACAAGTCCGGGGGTGCAATTGGTATATCTACCCTGGCATTGCCTTGAGTGCCATGTTCACATGCCCTATCGCACCTTCTACAAGTTTGTTTTGTACCATACCTATGGGGTGTCTTCTAGGTAAACCTCACGGAGGAGCTTACAGTACTGTATAGACTATGGGAATATATAGAATGTGTTAAAGGGGATATGGGTAACGCCTTAACGCTATTTTAATACTTTACTTTACTGTAGACACTATTATAATAGTGTATTGTACTACATAGTAGATAGTTTAACGGATCCTTAGGAGATGGAAATCTCAAACATCTCTTAAGTTATTGCACTCACGTGAGACACTGGATAGGAGATGTCAAACCCTGTAAACATCTTTGATGCCGTTACACTCATATTTATTTACTGTTGATTTAACTTACATAAGATCTTTTAGTTCTGACTCGAGTATTTTGTCTTTCTAATTCGCTCGGGTCAGTCTGAGCTTTTCAGTTTATCAAAGACTGCTTTCTGGAGGACAAAGACGGAGATTTGTATACTAGTATTAATTATATTTATTCCACTACATCATGTTGTTCCGCTGCATTTATTTATTATTTATTCTTGTTGTATGTAACTCTGATCTGTATTTTAAAAGAATAATCAATGTTATTTGTAAACAGCTTCATGAACTGTTTATTTGATTATTATATTTTGTCATTCCGCTGTGAGATTCTATATTTGTTTTCTTTCTTTCTCTGCTTTTTCTTATTTACCCCATAACCATCTGCCCTTTCGAATGGGTTGAGTCTGACGTGTGTGGTTTATCGTCGATTTAAACCATCCAAAAAGGTAGGTCGTTACATGGCTTTTGTTTTCTTTGTTGATTGGGGCAATTGTGGTAAGTTATACTTCTTTGGATCAGCCACGCAAAGGTGGTGCTGTCGAAATTTTCCATATTATAAGGGACTTTAAAAGTATGATAACTCGTTTTAATTAATAAGTTTTTAAAAGCCTAAGGGGAAGAGGACATTTTATTCCTTTAGGAATCTCGGGGACGAAATTCTTTTAAGGGGGGAGAATGTAACATCCCTGAATTTTATCTTTTAGATTTTGAATATTTAATTAATTTTAAATATTTAAATAATTGGTGTTTAAAAATATAAATAACTTATATTAAAATATAAGGATTATTTAAATATTTGAATTGTGAATTAAATATTAATTAAATGGATTTAATAGCCTTATCTAACTTCTTTTAATTAATAAATAATAATGGTGAACTCATTTTGTAAATTTGTTTACAATAATAGATGGTTCTAATAAATAATAAGAAAACCAATCGTTAATAAAATGACTTGATTTTTATTGACGTATTTTTTAATGAATTTATAGGATTTTTCCATAATTTTTAATTTGGAAAATATTAAAATTTTCATTTGATGTATATTCAACAAACGGTGGTACTTTTGAAATTTCACAGAATAACTTAACTGTTGTATTTTATTATTGTTTTGTGATCGTGTCTCATTTTGGTGCACGATCGTATTTTTACTTCCGTCGTTCGTGATTCATACACGAACGGGATATTGTGTAGCGGAGTACTGCAAAACTCTCTTTTTAAAACTTTTTCCAAATCAAATCAAATTCAAAATTTTCAGCACCGTTAATGTTGATTTGATCCTGATGAGATGTGTAGCTTGAAATATTTGTTTAGCTTAAGTTGGAAGTTACGTTAATGTTTTGGTTTAAGTAGACTTAAATACGTCACTTTTCTACATTTTCCTACTTTCCAACTTTCCCTCTTTCCCTCTTTCCTTCTCATTTTTCCATCTTTTCTTTTTTTCCATTTCCTGTAAGCGTTTTAAAACTTAAGCTTCAATCTTTAAAAATCAAAAAGAAAATCTACACTCCACTAAAAATCATCAAATTTGATTCTTTGACTTTGTGTTGGCTTGATCTTCAAATCTATGTATGTTTGGTGAGGCTCGGTCGAGTTTAGGTACGTTCGTTTTGAATAGCAGTGGACTGAGGTTTTGGTTTTCTTGGTTTATGATCGATGATTCGAAAATAGGAGGGTAGCTTGGTGTTTGTTGTGCATAGGAGCCGCTTCGGTGAAGTTTTGGTGGGTTGCGGTCAACATATGGAAGTCATGACATATTGAAGGGGCTGAAAGTCATGTTAAGTTGGATTCACATAGGTGCCATTGAGTTGGACATCATGGGGTCGATGTCGAAGCACTCGCAAAGTGTGAGCTGAGGACGAAATCGGTTTGCGATTTCGTCGAAGGATGAAGGAGAAATCGTCAATGGAAGGTCATTTGTTCATGAGTTTCATTGTGCATGGGGTGTACCAGTGTACAAGTAAGATAATTTGGGGTATGGGAAGATCATTAGTTTGGGTAATCAATTTGTTAATTAAGTGATTAAGTAAATTTAATTATTTAATTGAATCAAAATCTTATAAACTCAATAACTATCTCATACGAGGTCGGATTTGGACGCGGTCCTTTGCTTGGACTTGTATTGACGTTATCTACGCATTGGAGTTGGATTCGTTGAATTTGGAGCTATTTGAATTTTAAGCTAAAGTCAAATGCCATTCGATTATAGATCAAACCAGAACGCGAAAGCGTCAACTAGAATTTTGATTAGTTTGCTCACCTCTAAATAAACTATATGATATCTATGTTGCTATAGATTATTGTTAAATGCTTGGATGATAGTTGATAATTTTAATGAAGTATAAATTAACGATAAAATTATGGTGATTTAATTCAATTACGTTTAACGTAGTTAAATTAGTTGTAATTCATTTATGATATCTATTTAGCAGAATAAAACACGTTTCTGCTATAATTAAATTGAATAAGCTACTTTGGACATCTATCGAGCAGAATAAATCACCGTTCCGTGCTTGCAAAGTAAAAAGGAATATTTTTGAAGTTAATTAATACGTGTATTAATTAATAAATGATATGTTAGCTATTGATTGCTAATTATTGATAATAATATGTTTGTTACTATTGTTTGGATTTGAATTCCTGCTTGAAAAGCAGATTGCATAAATAACCACTGTTTTACATGGGAATTTTATGGAGAGACCCTAAGGGGTTTCTCGCCACTATTAATTTACTATTATATGCATCTTACTTATATTCTTATCTTGCTTATATTGATGTTTGGTTGAAGTATCTGTGACATACTATTTAATTTGTGTAAGTGTCGTTATAGTGATTATCGCTATACCGTCACTTATGAAATATCATCACCTTAAACCTTTATGTGTGTTGAACATATGCTTGTATTTTTATATAATAAATGTTTGGTCGTGTTTTTGCACTTTGAAAGTTGTTTAAACCATATTTTCAAGTATTTTTGAGGATTTTGAAATAAATGATAAGTGTTGGTTAAAATTTATAAAAGGAGTTACAAATTTGATTAATTATCTTTTGGGATAATTAATGTTGTTTTAAATTTATAAAAATATTATAAATTTGATTAATTATCTTTCAGGATAATTAATATTGTTTTAAATTTATAAAAATATTATAAATTTGATTAATTATCTTTTGAGATAATTAATGTTGTTTTAAATTTATAAAAATATTATAAATTTGATTAATTTTCTTTTAGGATAATTAACATGGATTTAAATTTATAAAAGAGTTATATCAATTATCTTTCAAAATGATTAACATTGGTCTGAATTTATAAAACTACTTTAATTAATCTATTATCTTCCGAGATAATAAATGTTGTTTTAAAGTTTAAACGATAGTTTATAAATAAGAAAATCTTTAAAAATGAATGTTTAAGAATAAAGCTAAGTGTAAATTGTTTTGGATTTATAGTAAACGATGTTTTAATGACATTTGTTTTTGATCTTTCTTTTTAATACACTTAGAAATATAATTTTCTCTTTAAACAGAGTATTTTAAAGAGTGTTTTGAAATTGTTTTACAAATGCATAATGTGATATGAAAACCAAGCACAAGTTGGCTTTTTAAAAGTTTAAAAGTTTGATTCGGTTATGGAAGGGATAAGAAATTTAATTTCCGTAAACGATATCACTTTTATGGAAAGGATTTAGTCATATTCTTTGCATTAAATGTTGAGGTATGGAAACTCGTTTCTATCTCGATGTTTAAAAATGTCATCAAGGCAAGGCTTAGAGGTAACACTACCTTAACTGGCCCGAATTCATTTTTAACTAAGGGATAATATCAGTTTGAAATCGGCAAGTGGTGATAAGGTTAAGAAATTTAATTTCCATATACAATCATTTTCATTATTCCAGATAGTTGATTTATTGACTATCAATTTCACTATCTTTTGTGTTTCGTCAATCTAAGACGATTTGTTGCTCATTTTGATCGTTGATATCCTTTGTCGGAAATCACTAAAACCAAGGAGCGAGTGGAAGCCAAGCTATGTGGCTTTGCTCCTATTAGGGAGTTGTCACATCTACTTTAGATTGGTTTCGGTTATATGCACACTGAGATGTGAAATACTTGGATACTTGGTAAGGCTAGCAGGGTCCAGCTTGGACATGTTCGATGGCCATAGTAGTTCTTAAGTATATTTTCTAAAGGTATACTTTCGATAAGAGGGTGCACCCTTCTGGTCATTATTGGAAAATTTCCATTTCCTTGTTATTTGATTCAAATCTTTGAATTGTCTTCATAATTGCATTGAGAAGTTCCTAGAGCTCTTATTGATGTTTAATTATTTGTGCCATTCTTTTAAGTTAGGATTTTATTCAAATTTATTTCCATTCTTTCATGCGTGGAAGTTGTTCTTGTGAGGTAAAACCCATTCCGTGTTCAATGGTGTGGTCTCACAGAATTATTATATGTTCACCACATTCCTTGAGTTTGCTTACGCTGGTTTTCCAAACTGATCCGTGTGTTATTTTATTATAATGCTCGGGTTAGACCGAGTATTTTTCCAGGTTGTCGTTGTAGGACATGGAGCTCCTGGAGTAAAACTGGATGTTCACTTACCATAGTATTTATATTTTCCGCTGTATTATTATGTACCGATCAACAATTGTAAGGTTGGAAAGTTATAACTATCTAGGGTGATGAGGTTTTTTTAAAATCTAATATACCATGTATTTTAGAGTGACAATTTATTGTCTTTGTTATATTATATGCTACCATTCCGCTGCGAGATTCTGTATTCCCTATTCTTTTTTTTACCCTAACAATTGTCCTTTCGACACTTGGATGCTTGACATTTGAATACCGTGGATGTATTAAGTGCCGACTTTCGAGGGTCGAAAAGGTGGGTCATTACATTTAACTCAAAGTCTCCCTAGAAGTTTCATAGCCTAAGTTCCCAAGCCTTGCTTTTTCATCAAATAAATCTACAAACTTTGAATCCAGTAATCTACTTGTCATTGACCAAATCCCCTCATCCAAATTTCATGCGACTTGAAGCTTAGGTTCCTCCTATGCTCCAGAGCCTCTCCTTCAAATTTCATCCAACTCCGACCACTTTTACCTTCGATTTTCCCAATTCGATGACCTCTTTCCTAACTATCTAATAGCACTAGTAAACCATATCAAAGCACAACATGCCAAACTGAAATATCATCCATATACATCCATACACACATGCAATCCATTAAAATATGATAATAATACAAATCCTTTCCAAAATCTTACTTTTACACTAGTATGTCGATATGATCAAAAAGGGTTGTAAAACCATTTAAAAACCTTTTTAATTTCGACCATAAGTATGTATAAAAATGTGATTAAAGTTAGAAACATTTTATCATCAAAATCATGTAAAAACATCAAATTTAACTATATAAATATGCATAGGGTAGTGAGAGGTCAAGAACCACTTACATACTATCCAAATTACCACTTTGATTCTTGAAGCTGAGATGAACAACAAAGAATCCGAATTCGCAAGCACCAAAATGATTGATATACTATTCCTTTTGCTAATTACCTTTCTAATGATGGATTTAGCTATATTTAATAGGAAAAATGATGATTTTTGAAGAGATTAAGGTTAATGGAAGATTAGAACTATTTTGGAGAAGATGAAAACGATTTTAATCAGTCCCTATAGCCTTCCCTTAGCATAATTCCCGAAATGGGTTAGTGAACCTAAGTATAGGTTAGCCTAATTACCCAATAATGCTATCCAACAGTAACCAAACTTAAAATAGCCAGCACTTTCAAACAATCTATTTTGCTATCATGACTAATCTACAAAATGGGAAACCATTATCCTAAAGCAATGGAAGTGGTTTCTGACCTAAACCTGGTTCCTATCAAAAGTTATAGTCCATACAAGATATTCAGGGTCAAAGTTGTCACATAAAAATTTGACAACAATCACAGATGTGAAAAATGTCCCTAAAGGTTATTTTTCAAAATCCTAGAGTCATACGACCTTATATGAATTAAATAATATATTTTATGATCTTGTGATACGTAAAATACCGGTTGTCAGACTCTTCCCCTTTTTATATATTTCATCCCTGAAATCCCCAAATATGTCAAAGAATAGTCAACTATAGTTACTCTACATGCCTAATAATCATATGAAACCATCAAACATATCAAATAGGCAACCATGCAATTAATAGTATAGATAAACATATCCTAGTATGTGAGATACTAAACTATCTCATATGATATCAAAGGTGAAAGTAAATACGATAAACATTAGGCCTTACCATGTAAAGAGCTCCAGATATGCATTCCTCATGCTCTCCTCGGTTTCCCACGTGCAATCGCCTTCACTTTCGCCTCATTGAACCATCACTAACTCCACTGTCTTCCTCCTAAGATGTTTCGTATCACATCCAATAATATGAACCGAACTATGAGATCTTGAAGGTTCTGGTTCAATTTCGATATCATCAAGTTGATCCAGTGCAATTGTTATACTTGAGTCATGCAAAATTTCCGTAGATGAGAGATGTGGAAGACATTTTGCACGCCCGTCGTCTTTTGAGGCAACTCAACCTTATATGTTAGTTACCCAATCCTCTTTACTATCGAAAAAGGACCTATGAATCTCGATGCCAACTTCTCCTTACTACCAAATCTAATAACATTCTTCAATGAAGAGTTCTTCACGAACACTATATCGTCGACAGAGAACTCCAAATCTCGAAATCATTTATCAGCGTATCTCTTTTACCTATCATAAGCAGCTTTCATTCATTTCCAAATGATCTCAATCCTCTTCAAGTTTTCTCTATCTATATATGGCCCAAGTATTGGTTTCTCGCTCGCTTTCCACCAGAATAAAGGAGCATTACACGGTCGACCATACAATGCTTCGTACAGTGCCATACCGATAATAGACTGATAGCTATTGTTGTATGTGAACTTCAACAAATGCAAATAATCATCCCACAAGCCTCCAAAATCAAATATGCAATCCCGTAAGAGATCCTCCAATATACGATTCACCCTCTCAGTCTACCCATTAGTTCGTGGGTGATAAGATGTATTGAGATGTAGGTCGGTCCTCATGCCTCCTATAAGCTCTTCGAAAACCCACTAGTGAATAAAGGGTCTCGATCACTCACAATGCTCTTCAGAACACCATGGAATCGTACAACCCATTTCATATACAACTCAGCCAGTTTGGATGCCATTTAAATAGACTCAATGAGTATGAATTGAGCAATCTTCATCAACCTATCGACCATGTCCCAAAAGCTATCATACCCTGCTCTAGTCCTCGACAATCCATCTATAAAGTTGTAATGACCCAAGATTTTAGGAATTTATTCTGAAAAATATAAATAAGTTTAAAATAATTTTTAAACAAATTTTATAGGGGAATTGATATCTGTATGCGTGCACATGTATGCACAGGAAATGCACATGAACTAAAGCTAAATTCCTGAACTCTAAGAATAAATACATGTTGATGTGTATGGAAATATATATATATATATATATATATATATATATAAATATATATATATATATATATAGGTTAAATCCTTAAAAGCTATATGCAAAAGTAAATATATATATGGATGCTACTAAGTATTTCTGAGTGTACATGTACATGTGTGTGTGTGTCAAATAATGTATAAATATATATACAGATGAGTATACTAATTAATTCAGTAAGATTTATATACATATACATATATATATATATGTAGATATGTTAATAAGGTACTAGAGTTCAAATTAGCAAAAAATAAAATATACAAACATATTTTAAATATAGGCAGAAAGAAAAAGAAGAAGTCCTCTTATAAATAAATGAAGGAAGTACATACCATTTACATGAAAGCTAAAAATAGAAAAAATAATAATATAATAAGATAAAACAGGGAAATGCTTGGTATAGGCAGAATTAGGAAGATTATTTGATAAATAATAAATCAAGTCACACTTTTAGCATGATAGTAGACAAAGGAAAAAGTATTTTCTGGAAAAGCAATTTTCTGAAATTAACCAAAAAGGAATATAACCACTTTTCTTTCCACAAACCCAAGCCGGGGAGGGTAAGATTTCGGGTTTAATAATTTCTGATGGGCAAAAATGTCTTTAGCTAGTGCCTTAAACTCTAAGAAAAACCTTGCATAAATAGGCAGTGAAGAGGAGAAACCTTCTTCTTCCCGGATATAGCTCTTGAGAATAATATATAGATATTATATAAATACAATACAAGTGAAGAAAAGATTTGAAGGCAGAGGCTTACCAGTCAACTAGGAAGTAAAAGAGAGCTAGTTGAGAAAACTCACTCAAAATCTAAGGCAATAAGTCCTAATGTAGGCAGCCAGTTATAAGTAATTTTCTTAAAAATGTATTTTTATATGTGAATGCTTATTTGTGATTTTAGAACTGAAAATGTTTTGATTCTCTTTGGTTGTTCTACTTGTTTTATTATATGAAAGTTTTAAGTATTGTTAGTATACATATATGTTTTAAAAACCCAGATCTTTGATATGTTAATGTTTAGGAACATAAACAAATACCCAGAAAAATAAAATGTTGAAAATAGGCAAGTAGTATTGGTTTTGGCTCAACCCAGAAAGATGTAAACAATGTTGAGCTACAATATACTCATGTATAAGTGCTGAGGCTTGAGACAAAAAGGAATTAGGGGTGTAATAGGGTTGCCTATGTGCTGATGCTCCTGATTCAATGAAAATATATAAATGTTCATAAGCATAGCAAACAAAATTTTGTGATTCAGTGAAACTAGGTCACTCTGAGTTGAACTCAAGCACAAATGTTTGCAAAAAGGGAAAAACTCTCTCAAAAGCCATAAGCCAATGTTAGTTGCCTATACCCCTTTTTAAAAATACCAGAAGATATATATACATACAAAATCTGATTCATTTAGTCACCAATGGTTGTTTGCCTGTTTGTCTCTGTCTGGTCATGAATAATATGAGATGCCATGATATGGAAGTTTATGTTAGTGAAATGAATCACTGAATGGTTTAGTCATGAAAAATCAAAAGAGTTATTATTAACTAAAACCTGACTAGGAAATGGGGGTCAAGAACACTGCAGGAATGACTTGTTTTCTTGAGTAATACAAGTTGACACATGGCTTGTTTAAGTCCTGAGATCTTTGTGTAATGGAGTGAATTAGTTCATTACAGTGTGTCCATTGATTCAATTAATTGCAGATGAGACCAAGGTAGATAAATATATCAAAGTAAAAGAATTTGATATAAAGAGGAACTAGAGTTTTCCTGGAATGAAATCTGGATAGCGAATAAATGATTTAATTCATTTTGGGTGATTTCCTTGTATGTATGGATGTTTATTTGATTCATGATTGAATTATATGAATGTATGAATGTGCCATGTCTTTTTGAGGTTTCTGGAAGGGCAGACTTAAGTGTGCACCTGCACATTGACACAGAACATGCACACATGAATTACTTGTTTTCTAAAGGCAGAGTTATATACATGTATCTCTGTTTTTTTTAACTTTAACTTGATTTTGTAAACTGTTTTTAGTGGATTTTCTCATACCAGACATGTGTCTGACCCTATGCAGTTAATGCCCCGCTATAACCCCGCTATATCTCATAGCGGATTTCTACCGCTACGATTTTTCCATATAGCCCTAAAATATAGCCTTTCCGCTTTAAGCCCCGCTATTTCCGCTATATCCCGTTATTCCCGCTATATTCCGCTATTTCCGCTATATCTTTTTAATAAAATGAATTGAAAAATTGCATTTATACATTATAAAAATTATGAAACTAGTTTATTTGATTTAATTTTTAATATATTTTTAGAAATGAAAATACTCTAATATTCTACTAAATTCAATTATGTTATATAACAGTTTTATGTTTATTTAAAGTATATTCGCACATGTTTTTATTTAAAATTATTTATGTATTAATTATAATTCAATTGAATGATATTTTTTCATTTAATTACCATTTATATATTTGAAAAAACATTAAGTACGAGTTTTATATGCTATTTTAGAGCCATCCGCTATATCCCGCTATATCTTCGCTGTATCCCCGCTATGACTTTTTGCACCTCCACCGCTTTGAATCTGCCGAGCGCTTTAACTGCACAGGTCTGACCCTAGTGTGCTAATGGCATATGGGGTGTCTCATTTAATATGGGGCAGCTTCAAATGCATTTTCAGGGATTGCAGCAACTAAGTAGGAGTAGGAGCAAGGCTTTGAGAAGAAGATTATAGCATGCTAAACTTAGTTAGATAAGAGCCTAAATGATGAAATCTGCATGTATTGATAATTTAAATTGCTACTTGTATTAAGTGTTGAATATTGGATGGATATTTTGTTAAGTATTTTGTTAAGAGATTAACTTGTATCTGGAATTTATAAATCTAGTTAAATATCTGATATGTTAAAGAAGTTAATCAAAATCTTGTAAGTGGATTTAGTAAGAACACAATGTTAAAATTGAATGATTACATTTTATAAATGCATTAGTCAATCTTGAGTCTTTAGAAAGGATTCAAGTTTTGGGGAAATCTGGATAGTTGATTCTCAGAAAAATTAAATGGTTTTATTTTTCTTCCATGGCATATGTATACAAAAGATAATAAGCATAGGGAGAATGTCTTTATATGACTGTAATGTTTCCATAAATTCAACTTGTTTTATAAAAATGTTTCATGCTTTATTTTTTAAATAAAGAAAGAATCTGTAATATGGGAGTTGAAAGCCAGATCCAAAATAGTTGCAGTTATATACACACATAAACATGTTTTGTGCAGATATTAACACACCTTTTCCTTTGTATTTTAAATAGGAATCTGAATTCCATTTCACTCAAGTTTTAATCAAATGCATTTTAAGACCAGATGGGTTACACCAGAACAAAGAGTCTGGTTGAACCATGTGATTGACACCCATGGTTACAGGACACCCACTTAAGTTTGCACTTCATTTAATTTAAAGCATACTGACATCAAAGAATCAAGTTTTTGAATGTGTTAGATCACTTTAAACTATTCCAGAAAAGAGCCTATATTCTAGACAGATTTTATAAGAGAAATCAAACATGGATAATGATAAACACTTCTATCATTTTTAGAACACAAGCACCAAACCATTAATTTATAGACAATCATATCACAATTATCTGGTTTCTAGGGTTTATACTCCCTAGAGAATTTAGCAAAGAACCAGGAGTTTAAAAATATGTATATATATGTATTCATGTATGGATGGAAATTTTATTGCATATATTTGAACTGAACTATGTGTGGATTGATTAAACTCAATCAATCAAATATCCTCTTGTTTTCCAGAACTCTGATTCAAACAAGAGAGGCATATACATCTTCACATGTATGTGCATGTCTTTGTGAATGTACTGATATATTTATATTGGTTAATTATTTTGATCCTGGATATATGTTGTATGATAGAAAAAAAATGACTCTAGGCTTCAGAAATATATCTATGTATATCTCACATATATGTATATATATATCTATGTAAAAAAAAAATCCTTACAAATTAAGGTATGAAAAGGGAGGGTCATTTCAAAAGTCCATTAACACATGCTTCCATTTCCACTCGAGAACTTTTAGTTATTGTAGTATTTTTCTATTCTGCCTTCGTCAACTGGTAGCATACACTTCGAGATGAATGTCCCGACTGAAAGTAACTATGTGATCGTGTAATATGAAAGTTAACTAAATTACTTGCTTGAGCGGAATATGAATATAAAAATATAAGCAATAATAAAAGACACCAGAGATTTTTATACTGGTTCGAACTTCCCATTCTACGTCCAGTCCCAGACTCCTTCTGGAATTCAATCGATACCCTCGCTTCACCCGGAGGAATAGGTATTACACCGCCTGAACAACCGAACATGACTTTCCCGCCTAGACAACCGAATAGGACTTCTACTGCCTGAGGATACTATAGCAGGACTTCAAATACAAGTGGAAATGTTTCTGACTAAATATGCTCTGTAATAGCACTGATGAGTCAATATGAGTACACCCTTCCTATAATCTTCTCCTTTAAGGTATATAGTGAAATTCATGAAGAAAGGAAGAATAATTGATCACACAAGAATATGCTTGAGTGTTAGTGATCAAATAGTTTGATTTGAGAATCTTTAAAGTAAATAGCAAGTGTATAGAATTTAGAAATCAAAAATAAGAATTGGTTAATAATAGTGTTGAAATTGCTTGCTATTTATAGTTGTTAAAAGGTTGCAATGCTTCGTAAAGAGTAGCCATGAATCAGAAAGAAGCAACTGTTGAATTGAGCGTTGTTTCTGTTCAGGGAAGAGAAGCAACCTTTCAAAAAACTAGCCGTTATTTTTAACTCAGAAGTCTGAATAAAATTCAGCCTTCTGAATGTAACGAAATAACAAACCAGTGTTGAAACAGTGCAAAATAAGTTGAATTCAGACGTCTGAATATTAAGGTCAGATGTCTGAATGCGCCTTAAAATTTATGTTGCGCTTTAGTATTCAAACGTCTGAAATAATGATTTCAGACGTCTGAATTCTGTGCTTTAGACATATAAAAGCTTTTCTTTGAAAACAAGTGCGTGTATTCAATAGCTTGTGCACGTATACCAATTAGGAGAGATTTTAACATATATTACTAACTATAAACAGACTCTAACAATATAAAAGATTACGCTCATTAATCCGGAGTCTGATCATCAATATTTTCCTGCAAAACTTGGTTAGATAAACTCATATAATTGTTATTATCAAAATATCAGGAACTGAGGTTCCAACATTTTTCCCCTTTTTGATAATGACAACTTACGAAAATATTGGTTAGCAAATAATAACTTCTCCTGCAATAGAAATATTGGTTATCACGAAAATAAGATGCTCTCCCCCTGAATTAAAGAATTTATGTAACAATATTCTACCTTTATCTCCCCCTTTGTCATTGACGAAAAGGAATTAGTTACTCAACACAATATAAGAGAGAGAAAACAAGTACTAAAATGACAACAAGAACATAGAGATATATATCACATAGAAAACCATTGAAGAATAAGAACATTTAGAATCAAACACTGAAAGTCTGTAGGATCGTGTAATATGGATACAGAGTATAGTGATGATAGTAATACTGTAAATAGTGCGGAATATAAAAATAGCAGTAAAGTAAAATGACACCAGGAATTTTTATACTGGTTTGGAGCTCCGTCCTACGTCCAGTCCCAGACTCCCTTCTGGAATTTAACTAACAACAATACCCTCACTTAACCCGGAGGAACAGGTCTATACAACCCCTGAGCAGCCGAACAGGGACCTGAGCAGCAAAACAGGATTTTTGCCTCAGCAGCCGAAGAGGACTTCACACGCTTGAGCAGCATAACAGGACTTCACTAATACAAAAGAATATTTGACACTGTGTGTTCTTGATAACACTGATTTGTCTCTGATAGTAAAAACTTCCTATAAGCAAATCCTCAAGTGTATGAAGTGTATGTGAAGATATGAAAGGAAGGTGTTGCTAAGAATCGAAGATTATGAAAGTTAATTTGGAGATTCAAAGCAATAAAATGCTTGTATGCTGTTTTGAATGTGAGTATGAGAGCACAAGAAGAATACAAGATAGTTAGAAAGATTTTCGGTTGAGTATGAAGTGTTTGGGAACATATATTTATAGTAGACAGAGGGTTGTTGCCATTGGTGAAGAGTTCTGACCAAAAGAAGCAACCATTCCCGTTCAGAGAAGGATCACAACCTTTCGCAGAATGGAAATGTCTTTTCAAAATATGGCAGTTGGGTTCAGGTCAGTCGACTGGTCGATTTGGATCAGTCGACTGTTTATTCAAAAATTCAAAAAAGAAAAGCAATGCACAAGTTTAATAGGCTGTTTATAGATATTCAGTCGACTGGTCGATCTTGGTCAGTTGACTGAATTCTGTTGATAATCAAAAATCACCATAGCTCATTTGGTTAGAGCACTTGCCTTCTAAACTAGTGACCGGGGTTCGAGCCCCGCTCCATGCATTTTTTGAAAACTTGATTTTGATTAAAATATGCATGCAAGTTTATTTGAATGTGAATGATGTTTCTTGAGGAAAGATTTTAACAAAGCACTAAACTAGACTCTATATACATATTTGATGACTCTTGTTAAAATATATAACTATATGAACCATACTTTGAGTCGTTGAGTCTGGATGTTGTCGTAGTCGTAGATTCGTGAATTGTTGTGTCTTGTCAGCAATCAAAACTCATGATCCAACAAACACAACTACAGATTGAACTACAAATCGAACATAATGTTTTAAAAGTAAACAACATAAAACACTATAAAGTACTTAAATAGAGAGTAACAAGGATTGTAGCAAAAGATAACCAAACACACATAAAAAAATGAGATAAGAAATCATCCATACCAACTTAAAATTCATCACTGTCGTTAACAACATCAAAATCTTCTTCTTCTTTTTCTTGATCGGAATACCAATTGAATTGGGTCGGGTTGTGCTGAATGTCGGAAGATGAGGAAGACATACAAGAAAGCTTATCCCAGATTTTTTTAAGAATCCCTTGATGGAGTTGAATATTTTGTTCGTGTTTCTTTCCATGCTCACCATTTGTTTTTGAAGTTTCTTTTGATTTTGCAAAAGAGTTCTTAAAGCTTGCTTTGGTGTTGCATCTTCTCGGATTTCTTGAATTTTCTCATAGTATTCTTCTTGTTGTTGATGAGGAGGTTGAGATGAAGATGACGAAGGTATGTTAGGATTTGATGGTTGATGTATACCACGATTCCAGTTGTCGATCCATTGATGAAATGGAATGATATCATGAGATGGCGGACGCTTTGCTAATTGCATTAGCCCTAAAGTTTTAGAACCAAGCACACTTATGGATGAACATTTTGAATCGATTATCGGAACTCCACATTGCATCAATATCCTTATGATATAAGCCCCATAATGCAAAGTCCTATATTTCCTACGAATCATCGCATCTTGAAATTCGTCTATTATAATCTTCCCCCAATTTACTTGTTGATTAGAATAGATAGCATAGAGAGCTTGAAAATCCCTTTTGTAAATTTTCTCATAACTACAGGTTCTGGGTGAAGAGACCGGATGAGGGCACGATGGATTATTCGAGCTTGAGGATGCAACTTTGTTGAAATCAAATTCGTCATGTCGTCGGAAAGAAATCTATGTGAAACTTCGCCACGTTCATACATATCGGCATCGACCTCGTCAATGTCGATTCCTTGATAAGGGCATCTCAAAATATGGCCAAGTCTTTGCAAAGGAAGAAATTTTTTAATGCCACATACCATAATCCATACACAATCTTCTCTATTTTGAGGATTGTGATGGTCTAGGTTCATGTTAGCATAAAATAATTTGATAAGAAGATTGTTGATTTTTAAATTGTTAAAATCATACCCAATTAGCGAATCGAAGTGGTTCGACTCCGCTATTTCTCTAATCCTATAACCATTGAACTCCTGAAATTGCATGACTGCTCCATCGAATATTTTAGAGTTTTTCATGGTGTTGAATCTTGCAATAGCAGTCTCATTGTGCAGCCAAGACCTAATTTGAGCTTCGGATGGTTCAGTTGTTGATTTTCTTGTATGCTTGGACCTTGGAGCCATTTTTAATTTGAATTTGGATAAAGATTTGGAGTCTAAAAATGAGTTTTTAGGGTTAGAGTATGGGTTTTCTGAAGGTGAAAGTGAATGGATGCGGTTAAAAAATAGAGATAAAAGAGTAAAGTAGAGGTGGTCGATGGATTTAATGAAGTATGCCCGCTTGTAAAAAAATTGTTGGCTGATGATTTCAGACGTCTGAATTGGTGCAATTTCGAAGGCAACAAAGAATTAGTTCATTTTGGGCTTTATTCAGACTTCTGTTTTTTTTCAGATCAGACGTCTGAATCTGGGTGAATAAATATTCCCAGATATAATATTCAGATGTCTAAATTGTAAATTCAGACGTCTGAATTAGCACAGAATGCTACATTCAGGTCTGTTATATTTAATTTTTTAAGAATAAAAATATATAAACAACTTTTTATAGAATACAATCATTTTAAACAAAATTTATAGTTAAAAATAACAAACAGAAATTACAGAAAAAAAATAAAAGTGAATAGTTGGATGGAGAATTGTCAGTATTTCTTGGTTCATCCTTGGTGTTCTCTTTGAATGGTTTAAGAGGAGACCAGTAATTCTGACGAATTGGAGAACCAACTGCTTGTTCGCGTTCCCATGAGTTTGGAGACATATGAGGACATGAAGGAGATTGAGCAATAGTTCGATTTTGGACTGGGGTTGAACCACAAAATTTGATTGCCATTTTCTCCAACCAATTTAACTTTTGACCTTGAATTTTCTGTTCATAGTAGAGCTCTCTCTGAATATTTAAAGTTTCTTGCTGAAAGTGATGAATGTCATCAATCTTTGCTTTGGTGGAAGAAGAGCCAAAATGTAGTTTTCTAGGTCTTTTAGGTTCTGGTGTGAAACCACTATGGTAAACTAGAGCCTTTTCATTTTTGGGTGTAGGTGTAGGCAAAGATGAAGATCTCGAACTAGGCGATTCGAAATCAATTGAAGAATAACCAGATGAATAATCAGAGATATCTTGGGAAGACATATTTTTAATATAGATAGAAAGAGATTTGGTTTCAAAAAACAAGGAGGATTTAAGAATGTATTGAAACATGTTTGAAGCCAAAATATATAGAGGAAACAAAGTTTAAAAATAAATCCAAGTTTATGGTAGAACAAATAATAAACAGATTAATAATACTAAATAGTTTACTGGTTGAAATAATAAGAGCCAGAAAAAAATACCAAAGAAAATCCTGGTTGAAATAAAACTTTATTAAACAATCTTCTCTTTTTTTTAAATTACAAATCTTTTTGAGATACAATACCTAATTCTCTTCTTAGATTTATAAAAATATTTTCATTTAAAGGTTTTGTAAATATATCAGCCAGTTGATTTTCAGAAGAAACAAATTCTAATTTTATTAAATCCTTTTTAATATTATCACGAAGAAAATGATGACGAATGTCAATATGTTTTTTTCGTGAATGATTGACTGGATTTTTAGATAAGTTTATAGCACTAGTATTATCACAGAAAATAGTAGATTTAGATAAATTTATTCTAAAATATTGAAGTGTTTGTTGCATATATATGACTTGAGCACATGCTAAAGCAGCAGAAATATATTCTGCTTCACAAGTCGATAGTGAAACACAATTTTGTTTCTTGCTAAACCAAGATACTAAGGAATGTCCAATGAAGTGACAAGTACCACTCGTACGTTTTCTATCCGTCCGACATCCTCCAAAATCAGCATCACTGTACGATACTAATTCAAAAAGACATTCTTTTGGATAAAATAGTCCGAAATCTTTGGTTTTGCTAAGATATCGTAACATACGTTTCACTGCTCGCATATGTGATTCTTTAGGATTTGCTTGAAATCGAGCACATAGACAAACACTCATCATTTTGTCTGGTCTACTAACAGTTAAGTAAAGTAGTGATCCAATCATAATTCGATATAATTTTTGGTCAACACTTTTGCCATCCTCATCTCGATCAAGATGTACTGTTGTACTCATTGGAGTTGGTTTGGCCGAGGTGTTTTCCATACCAAAGTGTTTAATTAGATTGCTACAATATTTTTCTTGGTTAATGAAAATTACATTTTCTAGTTGTTTGATCTGTAATCCAAGAAAATATGATAATTCTCCCATATGTGACATTTCAAATTCTTTGGTCATTATATTAGAAAAATCCTGACATAATTTATTATTAGTAGAACCAAAAATAATATCATCAACATAGATTTGAACGAATAAAATATCCTTTTTAGTTTTCTTAATAAAAAGTGTTTGATCAACTTTCCCTATTTCAAAACCAGAATTTAAAAGATAGCTTTTAATTCGTTCATACCAAGCACGTGGTGCTTGTTTTAAACCATATAAAGCTTTCTTAAGTTTATAAACATGGTATGGATATTTTTTGTAACAACCCGCATATTTTACAATTGTATATTTAAATATTTTATTTAAATATAGCATCGTTAGTCGGATTATAGTCTGAAAAGCTACTTTTTGCAAACAGTCGAATTGGGAATCGAGGCCACCTCCATTGAGTCCAAAATGGCGTTTATGACTTTTTTGAGTATAAACATCGATATGTTTGGAGTTGAGTGAATTTTGCTATTTTTCACTTAGGGCTGTGGGTGGGTTTCAGCCCAATAACGTAACATAAGACCCTACCTCAGCCCCCTCTCCTCTCCATTCACTCATTTCATTTCCTAACACTTCAAGCTTTATAAAAATGGGGGAAGAGAAAAGGAATTAGAAAATTCCTAAGCCCTAGGTGTAACGACCCTGAATTTTGATAATTTAAAATTCGAATATTTAATTGATTTTAAATATTTATAAATGGAATTTAGAAGTCGAATGATTTATTTTTCGAATATTGGGTTTTATTTGATAATTAAATCGATAAATTAAATAGGGAAATTCCAGAGATAATTAAAAATCGAGTTTAAAATGATTATAAATAATTTGGAAAATTTTATTTAATCATACTGAAATTATAGAAAGGTTATAGAACTTTCAGAATCGAATTTGGAGTTAATTTGTGAAAATCGAATATTTTAATATTTAATTATCGACTGTAAAAATAGCCAATTTTCGAACAGTCTCAGAATTGAACGAGACCAGTTCCATTGGATCCGTAATAGTTAGTTATTATCGGATTTCAATTTTCATATCCATCGGAGTTGTCGTTTGACCGTGGCAACTCGAAACGCATCGATATCGTTTCGATTTTAAATCGTCGAGTTAAATTAGTCATTTTTCAAAAAGTCTCGGATTTCGACGAAACCAATTTCATCGGATCCGTAATGTGATATTATTGTAAGATTTCAGATTTCGTAATTTTTGGATTTACCATTTGTCCGGTACAAATTAAAACGCCTCGAAATTGATTTAAATCGGTTTAATTTAAATTGATCGTTTTTTGTCATATCTCACACAGACGATCGAATTAGCTTCCGAAACCTATTCCATTGCGTTCGGAACGCGGGGTAAACCTTACGAACGTCAGCCGGCACGCTCGAATCGGAGTTCGAAAAAATTCGATGAATAGTAAAATTGGCCATTTTCTATAAAAGGACCTTCTTTCTTTCATTTTGCAAATAAGAAAACGAGCCTAGGGTTTTAATTCAGAGCCGCCACTCCCATGATGAACGGCCAGCACGTCTCCTCCTTCCTCCCTCAATTCCTTCAAATCCACAAATCAATTGAAGATATGATTAACTACAATATTGTAGAGATTCGCGAGGACTTCGATTTCATACGGCTATGATCGTTTAACTTGAAGCCAGTCATCTGCAGTTTGCTCGCGTTCACGTGCGTTTGGGCACGACTTTAGAAGCGGAATAGGGGACCGAGCTTCACTTCCTTCTGGACGTGGGTGGAGCATGCGAAGGCGGTGGCGGGGGAGGTCTTCGATCGTCACCACGTCGATCGAGGTGGCGGGAAGATTCGAGATTAAAAGGGCGGCTATGGGTAGGGTTTTGTCGTGATAGCCTGGGAGAGGGAGAAGAACAACAGGGGACGGCCCAGATCTGGTTGCTTTGAAATGCACGGTAGAGATTTGTTAGGTTGAAAATTATAAAAAGAAATTGAATATTAAATTGTATTTAAAATTTGTACGATGTTTAAAATACAATAACTTTTTGATGCGAGGTCGGAAAATTACGAAACAAATTGCGTTGCAATCGTTTTGTCGAGCACTACGCGATGCAACTAGATTGGAGGCGTTTGGAGCTAGTTTGAATTTCGGGTAAAATTAAACGCGCGTTTAATTTTATTCGAAATAAACTCTGGATCAGAATTAAAATCACGCGTTTAATTTTACCCGAAATAAACTCTGGATCAGAATTAAAATCACGGTGAGATCTTCTCACTCAAATGAATGTGGAATTTTTGCAGTTATTATTGATTTATATGATTGCTATATTGGATGTGATATTAGATATAGTAGGATATATATCTATATATATAGCAATATATACATATTGGCATATGTATATATTGGATTGATTGATTTCCCGCCTCGTATAGCGGATGAGACCCTATTGCGTCGTTAGTAAGCGGATTTATAAAAACCCATATACCGCGATAATTCCATACTGGAGCGGAATTGGTATTGTGCTAACGTCTGTGGATGCAGGGAAACAGGTTGGAGGGATCCAACTGGATTCCTCACCAGTAGTTATTTATTTTCAGATATTGTGATATATTCTGTTATCATATGATGATATATGATATTTGACTGTTGTGATGGACTGATTGGTGTTGTTGCATCATCGGATTCAGTTCTGAAATGTAAAAATAACGACTTTTACTTTAAAAAGATTTTTAAAGTGATTTTTGAAAATATACGTTTTATGGAATTTTTGAATCGATTATAAACGTAAAATTTTAAAGTTATAAAAGTTATAATTTTTAGTGAAATATAACTGAAGTGTCGTTTTTGAAATAAAAGTCGATTTATTTATAAAATGGTTTAAGTCGGGATTTTTGAATAACTATAAACGATTTGTATAGAAAGATTTATAAAATTGATATTTTATAAATCAAAAATATTGGACTTATAAAACGAATTTTATAAGTGTTAAGAAAGAAGTATAAATGGAATCCGTAAGTGAATGAAATTTATAGATTTATAAATTGTGAAGTTATAAAATGGATGACACTGCAGAATAAAAGATTTATAAGAGGTTTACTTATAAATTGGATTTTTACCTTTAGATGGAATATTTATCGAATTATTTATAAAGGAGATTTATTAAATTGAAGTCGTTAGAAAATAGTAATAGAATTTATAAACGTTGTTTTATAAATTCGAAATCGATAGAATTTGATAAATTAAATATAGAAGATTTTCAAAGAAGATATATTCGCGATTTTGGATAGCGAATTTTTATTGAAATAAAATGTGTAGAAAATAGTGAAATGTAATTAGTGAAGTATATTCACGATTTTGGACAGTGGATATATTGTCAAGTAAAATGGATAGTTTTGGAAAAGCGATATTTTAAAATGAAGAAATTGTTTTAAAAGATGGTTTAAAATGTATTGAATATCGAAATCATAGATTCCAACATTTATTGTTGAAATAGACGTTTTCGAGAAATAAGGAAATGGTGGACTATAACACTGTTGTTATAGTAAATGATTTCCAAAAGGAAATGTTTTTATCTAGTATTGGGATTTACATATCTATTTTAATTTCGAATCCCTATACTAGTGATTTTTGAGTCGTTGTAACGATGTTTTACGTAACATTCGTTTTTGACTCAAATTGATGTTGTTATAGAAAATAGATTTCCTTAAAGAATGAATGTATACTTAATTTGATTTTAAGTATATCGAATATTTTCAAATGTTGAAAATAAATGGATTTGTGAATTACTGACTTATTTTTAAATAAGTATGGGAATGTTTTCCAAAACGAAATGAAACGTTTTTGAGAATTTATCTTCTTAAAGATAAATCAAAATTTAATATTGAAATCGATTTGAAAAATCGAATATCGGTAGATATTCGATAAGTATAAATTCACTATGGAATTTATAAAAAGAAATGGGGATTCGTTTTAAAAATAAATATTGATTTATTTTGAAGTGTGGAAATTTTATATCTAGTAAAGGATATTTTTGAAGATGAAATAATTTGGGAAATTATTTGGAATCTGATGATGTTGCGCATCTTTATTGATAGTTAAATAACCGACTATCAATATTTACCTTTAGATAGGTATTTGTTGTGAATTGGATGAATTTGAATGCCACACTTATTTTTGAATAATCGCTCACTATTCGGGTTAGCCGGGAAAGGACCATGGGGTCGTATAACCCATTCCGAATATGTGATACGTCGTTATGAATTGCATTTGAAGACCGGTGTTGAAGACCAGATATTTTTGAAAACGGAAGGATTACCGTCGAGTTACTCTACATCGGCTGATCTCCGATTTAGAGGTTTTATCACCCTTAGTGACGGGAAGTCCGGACGTGATTAGAAATTTATCCGGAAATGCAAGGGCTTCGTGAGAAGTGCCTTCGGTTCTGTTCGATCCCGGAACAGACTTGTATGGATGTGTGTCTGACGTTACACTTTGAGATGTAAAGCTGATTTCTTTCAAATACATTTCTGTTGGTGGCGGAGAATTTATTCTCTTAGCTTAACACCCTTCTCTGAGACGTACGAGCTCAGAGGTTATGTAGTTGAAATTTATCAGCGATATATCCCAATTTGGTAACGTGGCATACTGAGTGTTGCTGTGAAATGATCAGTGTTTGATCATTTGCGATATGATCATTTGTTTGATCTTATATCTTTGTGATCATAGGTTGATCATTTTGTTTGACCCGAAGCAGGGCTTTTTGTAGAAAGCGTAGCTTTGTGGACGAGACTTCGTCGAGCCTCACACCCCAGAAATGGTCGAAACAGGAAGGATGCGGCAAGGTTCTAGGGAGTAGCGCCCCTTAGTGTATGTCATTCCTTCTGGATAAAGGTGGTATCATGGTATGGAGCCCAGATACTTAACCTCTGTGGTTACTGCATTATTATCTATGTGGTTTGTTGGAAATCGGGGATCCTCGGGAAGATCGGTGACGATCGGGGGATGGCATACGCGTGTCAGTAGTTACCTATTTTTGCAGAGGTAACCCGGCCTTGTGTTGGCAGAGATCCGGTTAGGTTCTCGGGTCGTCTATTCCAGGGACGTACCCATCGTGGATAGGAAGTTCCTTAGCCTGACCATTTGTTGGAAATCCAAAGAAACAATACGAGCCTTTACGATTTCAATTGTATAACCTGTCTCCTCAGGAGGCAGCTATAGCAGGCATAATATAATGGTACCTATGCTGGCTAAGATTTATATTATACTTTCGAAATGTTTTCCACTATGCACTAATAATAATATCAAAAATGATTTGATTTTGCGTAGTAAGCATCTTTGACTATCATAAGAAGAAATCTCCTCCAAGTCTGCGTTTGCATTGTGTGTGTGGTGGGAGGTCTTATGGTAGTTTCATTTTCCAAAGGCATTGCGAAATTTACTTTAAAATCTTTCTGCTGTTTATTTTTAAAGAATAACTGTTTTACGATCTCACACCAGTCACCATGACTGACTCGGAGTTTATTGTTTCCCTTCTAAACTCTGGGTGCCCACCATTTTCCACACGGGCAGCCTAGAGTTATATTATCAGGATATTCTGGATATTCTGGAGCTTTGGAGATAAGCTGGATGACGAGACGTAGTATTTGTATCTGATAGTATTTATTCCGCTGTGTATTCTGTATGAGGACAAGTTTATATAACTGTCCATTGTTGTATATTGACTCTGATTGATGTATGTATAAACTGATATAGTTCTTTGTTTTAAAAGACTAGTGTTTATCTATTATATGTTGTTCCGCTGCGATATGTGAGATTCTGATATTGGTTTCTGTTCTGATGTTGTTCTGTTGTTCTTCTTCTTTCATTTTCTTCTATTTTTCTTCTTCTTCTGCCTTTTTCTTTATCTAAAACCCTCACTATTGGAATTTCCGGCACTCGATTGCTCGGCAGTCGATAAAGTGAGTATCGATGTCGAATTTTCGAAAGTCGAAAATTTCGGTATGTGACATTTGGTATCAGAGCATATGGTTAAGCGACAACCCTGCTCTGTTGGGTGTTACTCATTAGAGATAGAGTCAGTAGTACTCTAGAATGAGTTTGAGTGTAATAATAGATACGAGTGCGTATTTGTTAGTGAATATAAAATTGTTTTATATTGTGATGATTTGTTTGTTGAGTGGTATATGGATTCTGGTCGGTATTGTCCGTACAACTTTATCGATAGGGATCTCTAAACACTCGAATAGAACAATTCGGCACAGTATTGTTTTAAATAGGGTAAATGAGATAATTTTGCCCAAAACTATTTTTGTATAGAAACGAATTGATTTTCTATGAATTACTATAGTATATGGTTGCATGGATGTTAGGAAGTAATAATAGTAAATTATCATCACTGAAATTGAATAAGAAATTCAAATCGTAACTCCAAAGTTAAGAAATAAATTCACATACAAATGGAATTTGAGAATATAAATTATAAATGTGATTTGTAATTTAAAACGGAATTCCAGAGAAGTTTTTGGAAAGGTTTTGAAAAAGAATTTGAAAATTTTGGAGATTTGGAAAGTTTAATTCCTTTTGATTTGAAAATGAATTTCAAAGGTTTTGAAAAGTATTTTGGAAAGATGAAAGCTCTAAACTCTTTTCGGTCGCTGGAAAATAATTCCGATGATGATCGCGACATCACCGGTGTTCATTTTCGGGTTTCCAAAAGAGAAATTGCTGCCAAATTGTTTAAATGGAAGTTGTTTTGAGAATTTGGATTTTGTTTTAGAAAATTCAAAGGATAATTCGAATTGTTTTCAAAATGATTTGGAAATGTTGGTAAGACTCTGGAATCCTATTTAAAATACTTACGAAATATTAATAAGTTGATAACTTATAGAATATTTGAATTTTGATTAGAATGAAATTCAAATTGAAAACGAATGAATTAGTGAATGAATGAATAAATTGCGATTGCAAGTGCCAGAAAATGAAATTGAATGTTAAAATTCATTTTGAATTTGAAAGTAAATAGAACTGGAATTGAATTTGATAAATGAAGTATTAAACTGAAAGTTAGTAAGTGAAGCTAATTGATTATTGACCAAATGGATAAGGTTTGAACGAATTAAATTCAATGATTATAAATTGAAGTGAATAAGATTAAAACTGAATGTTGAAACTCATTTCGAATTTGTAAGCAAATGAATTGAATTGAATAATTATAAATGAAAGATAAATTAAAATTCGTATGGAATTGAAACGGAATGTTGAAGATGAATTAGAATTTGTAATGAATTAGTAAATGAAACTAATTTAAAATGATGCAGTTGTGAATGAAAGATAATTGATAAAAATTCAATATTTCAGAATTGAAAGTAAATTGAATCCAAATTTAGTTGAAATGGTAAACTAAATACAAATGAATGGGAAATGTAAAATTGAATGAGAATAGATATATAACTTCAACAGTGAAGTAAAAATGATATAAGCAGTTTGTATTGAAATTTTGTAATAGAATTTACAAAATGGTTTGAATATGTAACTAGATATTATGGCTAGTAGGATATACAGGTATAAAGGGATTGGATTTGATTTCGAAGATAAATTTGAATTGCTCGAAAAAGGTATGTATTTGAGTTTTAATATGAGTTTTTGATGATTTCTCTCTAGCCGCTTGGCTTTTTCTTTTTCTTTTTGAAATCTGAGAGTCCGTAGGGACGTTTTGTAGTCGTACCGTATTAGCCGCGCAAAGGAGACGCTGGCGAAATTTTTCGAAAATTTCGAGTGTTAGAAAATTTTTGAGAAATTTTGAAAGTTTAAAATTTGAATTTAAACTCGAATTTGAATTTTGAAGTTAAACAATGTTGTTTGAAACTTAAAATTTAAGTTGGAAAGTTAGTTGAGATGATAACGAATCTTTAGTAGGAAGATCCGTTTGAAAAATGATAAAACTATTTGAATTTGAGAAAATAGTAGACGAGTTAAGGACCATTTTTTCCTAACTTGTAATTTCGAGGACGAAATTCTTTTAAGGGGGGAAGTCTGTAACGACCCTGAATTTTGATAATTTAAAATTCGAATATTTAATTGATTTTAAATATTTATAAATGGAATTTAGAAGTCGAATGATTTATTTTTCGAATATTGGGTTTTATTTGATAATTAAATCGATAAATTAAATAGGGAAATTCCAGAGATAATTAAAAATCGAGTTTAAAATGATTATAAATAATTTGGAAAATTTTATTTAATCATATTGAAATTATAGAAAGGTTATAGAACTTTCAGAATCGAATTTGGAGTTAATTTGTGAAAATCGAATATTTTAATATTTAATTATCGACTGTAAAAATAGCCAATTTTCGAACAGTCTCAGAATTGAACGAGACCAGTTCCATTGGATCCGTAATAGTTAGTTATTATCGGATTTCAATTTTCATATCCATCGGAGTTGTCGTTTGACCGTGGCAACTCGAAACGCATCGATATCGTTTCGATTTTAAATCGTCGAGTTAAATTAGTCATTTTTCAAAAAGTCTCGGATTTCGACGAAACCAATTTCATCGGATCCGTAATGTGATATTATTGTAAGATTTCAGATTTCGTAATTTTTGGATTTACCATTTGTCCGGTACAAATTAAAACGCCTCGAAATTGATTTAAATCGGTTTAATTTAAATTGATCGTTTTTTGTCATATCTCACACAGACGATCGAATTAGCTTCCGAAACCTGTTCCATTGCGTTCGGAACGCGGGGTAAACCTTACGAACGTCAGCCGGCACGCTCGAATCGGAGTTCGAAAAAATTCGATGAATAGTAAAATTGGCCATTTTCTATAAAAGGACCTTCTTTATTTCATTTTGCAAATAAGAAAACGAGCCTAGGGTTTTAATTCAGAGCCGCCACTCCCATGATGAACGGCCAGCACGTCTCCTCCTTCCTCCCTCAATTCCTTCAAATCCACAAATCAATTGAAGATATGATTAACTACAATATTGTAGAGATTCGCGAGGACTTCGATTTCATACGGCTATGATCGTTTAACTTGAAGCCAGTCATCTGCAGTTTGCTCGCGTTCACGTGCGTTTGGGCATGACTTTAGAAGCGGAATAGGGGACCGAGCTTCACTTCCTTCTGGACGTGGGTGGAGCATGCGAAGGCGGTGGCGGGGGAGGTCTTCGATCGTCACCACGTCGATCGAGGTGGCGGGAAGATTCGAGATTAAAAGGGCGGCTATGGGTAGGGTTTTGTCGTGATAGCCTGGGAGAGGGAGAAGAACAACAGGGGACGGCCCAGATCTGGTTGCTTTGAAATGCACGGTAGAGATTTGTTAGGTTGAAAATTATAAAAAGAAATTGAATATTAAATTGTATTTAAAATTTGTACGATGTTTAAAATACAATAACTTTTTGATGCGAGGTCGGAAAATTACGAAACAAATTGCGTTGCAATCGTTTTGTCGAGCACTACGCGATGCAACTAGATTGGAGGCGTTTGGAGCTAGTTTGAATTTCGGGTAAAATTAAACGCGCGTTTAATTTTATTCGAAATAAACTCTGGATCAGAATTAAAATCACGGTGAGATCTTCTCACTCAAATGAATGTGGAATTTTTGCAGTTATTATTGATTTATATGATTGCTATATTGGATGTGATATTAGATATAGTAGGATATATATCTATATATATAGCAATATATACATATTGGCATATGTATATATTGGATTGATTGATTTCCCGCCTCGTATAGCGGATGAGACCCTATTGCGCCGTTAGTAAGCGGATTTATAAAAACCCATATACCGTGATAATTCCGTACTGGAGCGGAATTGGTATTGTGCTAACGTCTGTGGATGCAGGGAAACAGGTTGGAGGGATCCAACTGGATTCCTCACCAGTAGTTATTTATTTTCAGATATTGTGATATATTCTGTTATCATATGATGATATATGATATTTGACTGTTGTGATGGACTGATTGGTGTTGTTGCATCATCGGATTCAGTTCTGAAATGTAAAAATAACGACTTTTACTTTAAAAAGATTTTTAAAGTGATTTTTGAAAATATACGTTTTATGGAATTTTTGAATCGATTATAAACGTAAAATTTTAAAGTTATAAAAGTTATAATTTTTAGTGAAATATAACTGAAGTGTCGTTTTTGAAATAAAAGTCGATTTATTTATAAAATGGTTTAAGTCGGGATTTTTGAATAACTATAAACGATTTGTATAGAAAGATTTATAAAATTGATATTTTATAAATCAAAAATATTGGACTTATAAAACGAATTTTATAAGTGTTAAGAAAGAAGTATAAATGGAATCCGTAAGTGAATGAAATTTATAGATTTATAAATTGTGAAGTTATAAAATGGATGACACTGCAGAATAAAAGATTTATAAGAGGTTTACTTATAAATTGGATTTTTACCTTTAGATGGAATATTTATCGAATTATTTATAAAGGAGATTTATTAAATTGAAGTCGTTAGAAAATAGTAATAGAATTTATAAACGTTGTTTTATAAATTCGAAATCGATAGAATTTGATAAATTAAATATAGAAGATTTTCAAAGAAGATATATTCGCGATTTTGGATAGCGAATTTTTATTGAAATAAAATGTGTAGAAAATAGTGAAATGTAATTAGTGAAGTATATTCACGATTTTGGACAGTGGATATATTGTCAAGTAAAATGCATAGTTTTGGAAAAGCGATATTTTAAAATGAAGAAATTGTTTTAAAAGATGGTTTAAAATGTATTGAATATCGAAATCATAGATTCCAACATTTATTGTTGAAATAGACGTTTTCGAGAAATAAGGAAATGGTGGACTATAACACTGTTGTTATAGTAAATGATTTCCGAAAGGAAATGTTTTTATCTAGTATTGGGATTTACATATCTATTTTAATTTCGAATCCCTATACTAGTGATTTTTGAGTCATTGTAACGATGTTTTACGTAACATTCGTTTTTGACTCAAATTGATGTTGTTATAGAAAATAGATTTCCTTAAAGAATGAATGTATACTTAATTTGATTTTAAGTATATCGAATATTTTCAAATGTTGAAAATAAATGGATTTGTGAATTACTGACTTATTTTTAAATAAGTATGGGAATGTTTTCCAAAACGAAATGAAACGTTTTTGAGAATTTATCTTCTTAAAGATAAATCAAAATTTAATATTGAAATCGATTTGAAAAATCGAATATCGGTAGATATTCGATAAGTATAAATTCACTATGGAATTTATAAAAAGAAATGGGGATTCGTTTTAAAAATAAATATTGATTTATTTTGAAGTGTGGAAATTTTATATCTAGTAAAGGATATTTTTGAAGATGAAATAATTTGGGAAATTATTTGGAATCTGATGATGTTGCGCATCTTTATTGATAGTTAAATAACCGACTATCAATATTTACCTTTAGATAGGTATTTGTTGTGAATTGGATGAATTTGAATGCCACACTTATTTTTGAATAATCGCTCACTATTCGGGTTAGCCGGGAAAGGACCATGGGGTCGTATAACCCATTCCGAATATGTGATACGTCGTTATGAATTGCATTTGAAGACCGGTGTTGAAGACCGGATATTTTTTAAAACGGAAGGATTACCGTCGAGTTACTCTACATCGGCTGATCTCCGATTTAGAGGTTTTATCACCCTTAGTGACGGGAAGTCCGGACGTGATTAGAAATTTATCCGGAAATGCAAGGGCTTCGTGAGAAGTGCCTTCGGTTCTGTTCGATCCCGGAACAGACTTGTATGGATGTGTGTCTGACGTTACACTTTGAGATGTAAAGCTGATTTCTTTCAAATACATTTCTGTTGGTGGCGGAGAATTTATTCTCTTAGCTTAACACCCTTCTCTGAGACGTACGAGCTCAGAGGTTATGTAGTTGAAATTTATCAGCGATATATCCCAATTTGGTAACGTGGCATACTGAGTGTTGCTGTGAAATGATCAGTGTTTGATCATTTGCGATATGATCATTTGTTTGATCTTATATCTTTGTGATCATAGGTTAATCATTTTGTTTGACCCGAAGCAGGGCTTTTTGTAGAAAGCGTAGCTTTGTGGACGAGACTTCGTCGAGCCTCACACCCCGGAAATGGTCGAAACAGGAAGGATGCGGCAAGGTTCTAGGGAGTAGCGCCCCTTAGTGTATGTCATTCCTTCTGGATAAAGGTGGTATCATGGTATGGAGCCCAGATACTTAACCTCTGTGGTTACTGCATTATTATCTATGTGGTTTGTTGGAAATCGGGGATCCTCGGGAAGATCGGTGACGATCGGGGGATGGCATACGCGTGTCAGTAGTTACCTATTTTTGCAGAGGTAACCCGGCCTTGTGTTGGCAGAGATCCGGTTAGGTTCTCGGGTCGTCTATTCCAAGGACGTACCCATCGTGGATAGGAAGTTCCTTAGCCTGACCATTTGTTGGAAATCCAAAGAAACAATGCGAGCCTTTACGATTTCAATTGTATAACCTGTCTCCTCAGGAGGCAACTATAGCAGGCATAATATAATGGTACCTATGCTGGCTAAGATTTATATTATACTTTCGAAATGTTTTCCACTATGCACTAATAATAATATCAAAAATGATTTGATTTTGCGTAGTAAGCATCTTTGACTATCATAAGAAGAAATCTCCTCCAAGTCTGCGTTTGCATTGTGTGTGTGGTGGGAGGTCTTATGGTAGTTTCATTTTCCAAAGGCATTGCGAAATTTACTTTAAAATCTTTCTGCTGTTTATTTTTAAAGAATAACTGTTTTACGATCTCACACCAGTCACCATGACTGACTCGGAGTTTATTGTTTCCCTTCTAAACTCTGGGTGCCCACCATTTTCCACACGGGCAGCCTAGAGTTATATTATCAGGATATTCTGGATATTCTGGAGCTTTGGAGATAAGCTGGATGACGAGACGTAGTATTTGTATCTGATAGTATTTATTCCGCTGTGTATTCTGTATGAGGACAAGTTTATATAACTGTCCATTGTTGTATATTGACTCTGATTGATGTATGTATAAACTGATATAGTTCTTTGTTTTAAAAGACTAGTGTTTATCTATTATATGTTGTTCCGCTGCGATATGTGAGATTCTGATATTGGTTTCTGTTCTGATGTTGTTCTGTTGTTCTTCTTCTTTCTTTTTCTTCTATTTTTCTTCTTCTTCTGCCTTTTTCTTTATCTAAAACCCTCACTATTGGAATTTCCGGCACTCGATTGCTCGGCAGTCGATAAAGTGAGTATCGATGTCGAATTTTCGAAAGTCGAAAATTTCGGTATGTGACACTAGGTTCATTTGCAAACTCAAGTTCTAGCTCCAAACTCTAAGAGAAGCTTTGGTAAGCATCCTCTTCATCTTCTCCAACTCATTCTCTCTTTAATTTTAGAAAATTCCTAAACCTAACTTAGGAAATGTTCTTCTTTTGAGCTTAGATTCAAGCTTCTTGGGTCGAAGTGAAGAGTGGTTGATCTCTCCTTTGTGATTAAGCTTCTCATTTGATGTTTTTGGGTTTAAAGGTGAGTTTTTGAACTCACATCTTTGTCTATTTCTATCATTGTTGTTAGGTATGAATTCCTAACACTTATTCATGTTCATTTGCTTTTGATTTGAATTGATTTGGTGAACATATCAATTTTTGGTGTTTTGAAGTCAAAACTTTGAAAATCCTAGCTTTGATTTATGAACATGTTTTTGGTGGTGTATCGAAGAGCTTATAGGGCTGGGTTGTCGATTGGAAAAAACCCCTAAAGCCCATTGCTCGTCCGGTTGCAAATGGTGAGAGTTTGATCTTCATTTGATAGGCTGGAAAACAGTTTCAGTGCCAGCCAGTCAACTGGCCTCTGCAGTCAGTCGACTGACTGCAGGGTCTGATACTCTCGGGTTTCTGGATCAGTCGACTGACTGCAGAGGCCAGTCGACTGACCTGCTTGTTTTTGCCTATTTTGCCTATTTTGCTCGAGGTTCCAATTTTTATCGATTCGTGATTATCCGTTTTATTGTTATATTTTATTATTGACTTTGATGACTTCTTTTTCGGGATTTTTTTGAGAATATCCATTTTGATGGATTCGGTATCGATTTCTTTGGATTTGATTCACGTCTTCGTATGTGGATTTTGGTGATTGATTGTTTCTACAATCATTTCTATGCCTTGTCACTTTAAAATACAAAGGTTTCTATACTAGTTGTAAATATTCAAACTCTTTTACAAAGATGATTTCAACTCTATTTTTAATACAAAGCTCGTTTATAAAACCGTTTTCTAATCTATTAGTATATACAAACCTTTACCTCATTCGTATGAGAAATCTAATTAAACGGCTTAGCAAAACAAGTGGTATGAAATGCTTGCGTTTACTTTGCCGGTTAATTCTTGGACTTGTTCAATTGAACTCTTGTGACAATCTTCGAGTGGGAATCTACAATTTGTTCGTAAATATTTAAGTTAAGCTAGTGGTTATGGGACATGAAGCTAAACTCATATATTTACTAGCTTAGTGTAATCGACACTTTTTATTGATCAATGATGATCATTTTGTGATTTAGACTAGCGATGTGCGATGTCTATTTGTTTGTTTGGGGATCACAATCCCCGTTTCTGGAACTTCGGTTCAATTTGGCGGGGTAGCGACCCGTGGTCTTCGGGCCGTTTGTGGAGCTTTGGCTCAAAATTGATGGTTAGCGACCATGAATAGCGTTCCGTTTGTGATACATGTGTTGGTGAGTTTTCATGCTCCCGCTTGTGATAGGCCTCCCCCCTTTGTGATTTCTGGATTTCTAATTGATGATTTCTAGAATTTGTGTTTCACCAACTTTTGGGATTGGCATTAATATATTTGTCAATATTTGTGGTTTGGTGAATAAAATAAAGAATATGACATTCTTTTTGGTACTTTGAGATTCTTGAGATATTGTATGATTTTGTTGTTGTTTAAAGCATACTTGCCACAGTTTGACTTTATTGTTATCATACGTTTTAGTTATATCTCTACTCTTATCTCATTTTATAAATGATAATTATAGTAAGACTGATCCGTTTATTATTTTCTTATTAAATAATACTCGGGTAAGACCGAGATGTTACAGGTGCTTCTGCTTGACTCCTTATCTAGGATCATCTTCTGACTTTTGCCTAACTACATTAGATTGGTAGTTTTTTTTGTAATACATTTGAGATAGAGACTCATGATGTATACATATTCTTTTGTCTAGCACTTGTATCTATTCTTTTGTGATATTATGGATCTTGTTTGACCACTACTCCGATGTACACTTTTATGTGTTATATTCATATATGTTTCCGCCTTTGAGATATGAACATCTGTGACTGATTTATGTTATGTTTATTTCTATATTTGTTTCCGAGGTCCACTTAGCCACTGTGTGGTAGCTTTGAGTTTGTATTTGATATGTCGGATTTCCTCTTGAAATGAAATGCATGTTATACTATCTGACATATCGGTACTCGCACAAAGCAATTACATGGATGGTCGCTCCTCAACAGCCTTATTCTTTGCGCTAGTTGACGGCATTAATCCGTAGTGTCCTTGGCTATCGTGAGTATAGAGGTGGGGCGTCACAGCTTGGTATCGGAGCAAAACTTCGGAACAATGTAGAATAATCTAGCAATGATCATTGTCTTAAGTCTCTCTTAAAAGTCATGCCATAGGATTTAATTCGAGTCTTCGTACCGTTTTATCCTATTTTCTTTTGTGATGCCTTGTTTTATCAATCAAGTTTGTTTGATATTCATTTTGAGAATAACCTTTTTTCTCTTCCTTCTTCCTTTCTTAGAGAAGAGAAATGGTTAGACCAGGCCGTCCCGACGCCGGTCAATCTAGTGCTACTCCTCAAGATGGAGTATTTATGTCAGCTCAACAACTCTTAGATCTTGTAAAGAATGCTCAAGCTGCCGGACCCATTCCAGCGCCTACTCACCCTAAATCCGGGTTTGCACGCTTGTGCAAAGATTATACCGCTTTGGGTGGAAGGCCATTCAAGGGATCCGAAAACGTTATAGAAATCCAAGCTTGGCTTAGATCATGCGATCGCATCTTTTCTCGCATGAATCTTATTGATCTTCATCGAGTCCAAGTGGCTTCTAGCATGCTCCGAGAAAGAGCATTAGATTGGTATGAGCTTTTGGTTTCTGAGATTATCAAAGCGGATCTTACTTGGGAGCAATTCCGGGAAAGATTCGAATTGAAGTTTGTGCCGGAGGCTGAAAAAGTAACTTTAGCCCGACGCTTTATTGACCTTGTTCAAGGTGAATCTTCTATGGCAGATTATGTCGCATCTTTTGAATCTCTCTCTAAATATGGGGTCGAATATATTAGTACCCCATTGAATAAAAATCAGAGGTTCGTCTATGGTTTGGATAAGAACCTCAAAAAGCCTTTACTTCTGAAACTGGAGGTTTCTTTCGATCAGCTTGTAGATATCGCTCTTCGACTTGAAAAGACCGATAGAGAAAGTGATGTTGAAGTTGTGCGTGCCAAACAGAACTTCAACAATAACATGAAGAGGCCTATTAATTTCAAAGGCCCCAATCCCAACAAGAAAGGGAAGTAAGAAACTTCGGTAGCAAAGAATACTACCACTAGTCGTGGATGATGCTACAATTGTGGTTCTACGGACCACTATGCGAAAGAGTGCCCAAAACCATTTTTTGTCGTTATTGCAAATGTTCGGGCCATCTTATATCTACATGTCCCATACTCCAAAGTAGGAGAGAGGGAGAGTTGAATGTCGTGCATGCTCCTAATGACACTTCTCTTGGCCAAGGTATTTTCTATCCTTGATGGCACTATTTTATTTTGTGATCTTCCTATTTGATTTCTTTTGATACGGGTGCATCCCACTCTTTTATATTAAAAGAACTTGTTGATTCTTTTTCTTTTACTATTATGGGTTTGGTGACTTCACTGAGAATTGCGAATCCGATTGGTGGATCCGCAACAATCAGTTTATTTTATGAGGATGTCGAGATTATTTTATGTGATTATTCTTTCCGAGCCGATTTACTTAGGCTTCGGAATTGATTTTTTTAGAAAGGATTGGCTTAATCATTATGAAGCCCACATCCTACGTCCTGAGCGGACTATATATCTTCGACATTCTCAATATGTTAAGCAGATTTCTATTAATTTTAATGATTTTGATTTCCAGATTTGGTGATATCATTTTATTCTTTAAACCTACATGATGTGGAGAATGTTGTTTCTCTCATTCATGTAGTTTGTGAATTTTTTGGTATATTTGAGCTTGTCTTAGGATTACCACCTAAGCAATCTATTGTGTGGTGCTAAGGTCTTTTCAGTTCGACCTTGCCATCGGTTTTCATCAGCTACGAGTTGCGGAGGGTAGCACTCCACTTACCGCATTCCGCACTCGTTGCGATCCTTGTGAGTGGTTCGTTATGTCATTCGGTTTGACGAACCTTCTACCTTATTTCATCCATCTTATGAATCGAGTATTCTACGAATATCTCGATGTGTTTATCCTTGTATTTATTGATTATGGATGAAAACAGCAATTTAAAATTTGCAAATCTTTTTAATAAGATATTTATAAGTATGATTGGATTTTGTTCTTAAACGAGCAAAGAATATTTGTAAATTTTTTAAGAGACATGTTTATCATATAGAAGATGATTTTGTGTTGTTTTGCCCATTGAGTGCTTTAAGGATTCTGGTCGATGCGCTTGATCAACGTTATCGATAGGAATCTCCTAAATGCTATGATGAGACAGTCAAACACAATAAATTGACTTGTAATAAGCAATTTTTTCTAAAAAGATGATTACATAAAGTTAATTATAATTTTGAAAGTCTTAGCTTTTCGGGAAAGGGGATCATTTAAAAGAACTCTTTTTCGATGTTTTTATTCTTGCGATTCCCAAAGGAAATCAAGACTTTATTGTTTTTATCGATATTAGTCGTATTGGTTTTGGTGCCATTCTCTTGCTAAGGGAATGTGTTATCGCATTTGCTCCTTGACAATTAAAGCTTGTCAAGACTAGATATGCCATTCATGATCTAGAGCTCGCGGCTATTGTTTTCGCTCTTAGAATTTGGTGTCATTATATTTTGGGAGAGAGATTGTTCTCTACCCCGATCATAAGTTTTTGAAGTATTTATTTTCTCGAAAGGAACTTAATTTGCATCAACAACGTTGGCTCGAGTTCCTTGCATCTTATGATCTTGATATTCTTTGTACTCCGGAAAAGGGTAATCGAGTTGCCGATGCCTTTAATTGTAAGCAACAAGCAGTTGTTTCTTTGATGATATCCGAATGGAATGATCTCGAGACTTTATCCACTTGTGAGATTCGAGATCGTGAATCCAATTCATGTTCATCTCTTGTTCTGTGTGGCCTTGAGGCTCGTCCTTTTCTTTTGGACTATATCTCTTTTGGCTGAACACTATGTCTTGTTAAATTGCATGGAGTTCCTACTTCTATTGTTAGCGATCGTGATCCATTATTTTACTAGTGGATTTTGGTAAGGTCTTCAAAAGCTTTGGGTACAAAGCTTAATTTTTAGCACCGCTTATCGTCCTCAATCCGATGGACAAATAGAGCATGTGAATCAAACTCTTGAAGATCTCTTTCATGCCTGTGTTCTTGATTTTAGTGGGAGTTGGGAAGATCATATGTCTCTTGTTGACTTTTCTTCCTATAATAAGCTTCCAATCTTGTGTTGGTATGGCACCTTTCGAGGAACACTTCGGAAGGCTGTGCCGATCTCCATTGCGTTGGCTTGAAGCCGGTGAGAAGCTGGTTTTAGGTCCAGATTTTATTTGTGCTTCACCTATGAAGGGTGTTGTGCATTTCAGTCGATCGGGAAAATTAGCACCTCGATATATTGGCCCATTTCCCATCACCGAACGCATTGGTTCCGTGGCTTATCGCCTTTTATTACCGGCTCAGTTTTTCTGCTATTCATGACGTTTTCCACGTCACTCGTCTATGGAAATGCCTTAGGGATTCCGATTTTATTCTTGAGCTCGATGTTGTTAAAGAAATTGGGGTTTCACCAGATTTGACTTATGAGCAACATCCTATTCGCATCATTGCTTCGGAGGTTGAGCGCCTTCGAAATAAAGATATCCCTTTTTGTGAAAGTTCAATGGTTCTCAAATCCCAAGGATTGCTCTTGGGAATCCTGAGAATTCATCGAGCGAACATGTTCGGGCTTACTCTTTTGTGCTCTTTATGGTGAACTTCTTATTTCAAAATTTTCTTTTGTGTCGATATGCTTACATGGTTGTTACTCTTTATCTTCTCCTTAAGTATTGCGTGGACGCAATTTCTTTAAGGAGGGGAGTCTGTAACAACCCGCATATTTTACGCTTGTATATTTAAATATTTTATTTAAATATAGCATCGTTAGTCGGATTATAGTCCGAAAAGCTACTTTTTGCAAACAGTCGAATTGGGACTCGAGACCACCTCCATTGAGTCCAAAATGGCGTTTACGACTTTTTTGAGTATAAACATCGATATGTTTGGAGTTGAGTGAATTTTGCTATTTTTCACTTAGGGCTTTGGGTTTGGGTTTCATCCCAATAACCTAACATAAGACCCTAGCTCAGCCCCCTCTCCTCTCTATTCACTCATTTCATTTCCTAACACTTCAAGCTTTAGAAAAATGGGGGAAGAGAAAAGGAATTAGAAAATTCCTAAGCCCTAGGTTCATTTGCAAACTCAAGTTCTAGCTCCAAACTCTAAGAGAAGCTTTGGTAAGCATCCTCTTCATCTTCTCCAACTCATTCTCTCTTTAATTTTAGAAATTTCCTAAACCTAACTTAGGAAATGTTCTTCTTTTGAGCTTAGATTCAAGCTTCTTGGGTTGAAGTGAAGAGTGGTTGATCTCTCCTTTGTGATTAAGCTTCTCATTCATTGTTTTTGGGTTTAAAGGTGAGTTTTTGAACTCACATCTTTGTCTATTTCTATCATTGTTGTTAGGTATGAATTCCTAACACTTATTCATGTTCATTTGCTTTTGATTTGAATTATTTGGTGAACATTTCAATTTTTGGTGTTTTGAAGTCAAAACTTTGAAAATCCTAGCTTTGATTTATGAACATGTTTTTGGTGGTGTATCGAAGAGCTTATAGGGCTGGGTTGTCAATTGGAAAAAACCCCTAAAGCCCATTGCTCGTCCGGTTGCAAATGGTGAGAGTTTGCTCTTCATTTGATAGGCTGGAAAACAGTTTCAGTGCCAGCCAATCGACTGGCCTCTGCAGTCAATCGACTGACTGCAGGGTCTGAAACTCTCGGGTTTCTGGATCAGTCGACTGACTACAGAGGCCAGTCGACTGACTGCAGAGGCTAGTCGACTGACCTGCTTGTTTTTGCCTATTTTGCTTGAGGTTCCAATTTTTATCGATTCATGATTATCTGTTTTATCGTTATCTTTTATTATTGACTTTGATGACTTCTTTTTCGAGTTTTTTTTGAGAATATCCATTTTGATGGATCCGGTATCGATTTCTTTGGATTTGATTCACGTCTTTGTATGTGGATTTTGGTGATTGATTGTTTCTACAATCATTTCTATGCCTTGTCACTTTAAAATACAAAGGTTTCTATACTAGTAGTAAATATTCAAACTCTTTTACAAAGATGATTTCAACTCTATTTTTAATACAAAGCTCGTTTATAAAACCGTTTTCTAATCTATTAGTATATACAAACCTTTACCTCATTCGTATGAGAAATTTAATTAAACGGCTTAGCAAAACAAGTGGTATGAAATGCTTGCGTTTACTTTGCCGGTTAATTCTTCGACTTGTTCGATTGAACTCTTGTGACAATCTTCGAGTGAGAATCTACAATTTGTTCGTAAATATTTAAGTTAAGCTAGTGGTTATGGGACATGAAGCTAAACTCATATATTTACTGGCTTAGTGTAATCGATACTTTTTATTGATCGATGATGATCATTTTGTGATTTAGACTAGCGATGTGCGATGTCTATTTGTTTGTTTGGGGATCACAATCCCCGTTTGTGGAACTTCGGTTCAATTTGGCGGGGTAGCGACCCGTGGTCTTCGGGCCGTTTGTGGAGCTTCGGCTCAAAATTGATGGTTAGCGACCATGGAATAACGTTCCGTTTGTGATACACGTGTTGGTGAGTTTTCATGCTCCCGTTTGTGATAAGCCTCCCCCTTTGTGATTTCTGGATTTCTAATTGATGATTTCTAGAATTTGTGTTTCACCAACTTTTGGGATTGGCATTAATATGTTTGTCAATATTTGTGGTTCGGTGAATAAAATAAAGAATATGACATTCTTTTTGGTACTTTGAGATTCTTGAGATATTGTATGATTTTGTTGTTGTTTAAAGCATACTTGCCACAGTTTGACTTTATTGTTATCATACGTTTTAGTTATATCTCTACTCTTATCTCATTTTATAAATGATAATTATAGTAAGACTGATCCGTTTATTATTTTCTTATTAAATAATACTCGGGTCAGACCGAGATGTTACAGGTGCTTCTGCTTGACTCCTTATCTGGGATCATCTTCTGACTTTTGCCTAACTACATTAGATTGGTAGTTTTTGTTGTAATACATTTGAGATAGAGACTCATGATGTATACATATTCTTTTGTCTAGCACTTGTATCTATTCTTTTATGATATTGTGGATCTTGTTTGACCACTACTCTGATGTACACTTTTATGTGTTATATTCATATCTGTTTCCGCCTTTGAGATATGAACATCTGTGACTGATTTATGTTATGTTTATTTCTATATTTGTTTCCGAGGTCCACTTAGCCACTGTGTGGTAGCTTTGAGTTTGTATTTGATATGTCGGATTTCCTCTTGAAATGAAATGCATGTTATACTATCTGACATATCGGTACTCGCACAAAGCAATTACACGGATGGTCGCTCCTCAACAGCCTTATTCTTTGCGCTAGTTGACGGCATTACTCCGTAGTGTCCTTGGCTAGCGTGAGTATAGAGGTGGGGCGTCACATTTTTTATGTGTAAATAGAGGAGGTTGTTCAACAAAAACATTTTCTTTTATAAAACATTTAAAACAGCACTTTTAACATCCATTTGATAAAGTTTAAGATTATGAAAACATGCAAAGGCCAATAAGATCCGTATTGCTTCTAGTCGGGCGATTGGAGCAAACGTTTCTTCATAGTCAATCCCTTCCTCCCGATTATATCCTTGTGCGACTAATCTAGCTTTATTCCTAGTTATATTTCCTTGTTCATTAGCTTTATTTTTGAAGACCCACTTAGTACCAATGACAGTTTGATTACATGGTCTAGGAACTAAATCCCAAACTTCGTTTCGGTCGAATTGATTTAGCTCTTCTTGCATAGCTATAATCCAATAGTCATCAGTAGAGGCTTCTTTAGCATTTTTAGGTTCAATATTTGAAAGGAATGCTACATGGCTCATTTAATTAAGTTGACTTCTAGTCCTAACATTTGAATTAATTTCTCCAATAACGTTTTCTATAGGGAGATCTTTTAGTATCCTAGGAGGAGATCTTAATTCATTTTCATGATTAACAGTGTTTTCAGTTTGAGTAATGGAATTATCAAAAGATTTTTCAGCATTAGTATCTGTGACTGTCTTAGTAATTTTTTCATCATCATCAATTTTATTGTTAATTTTGAAATTTTCATCGAATGAAACATGAAGTGTTTCTTCGATTATGTTAGTTCTTTTATTGAAAATTCGATAAGCTTTACTTCGTTCCGAATATCCTATGAATATTCCTTCATCGGATTTTGGATTGAATTTGCCAAGCTGATCTTTGTATTAAGAATAAAACATTTTGAACCAAAAACTTTAAAATAAGATATATTTGGTTTTCTTCCATTAAAAAGTTCATATGGAGTATGTTTTGTTAGAGGATGAATGGAGACACGATTCAAAACATAACAAGCAGTTGCTACAGCTTCTGCCCAAAAATGTTTTGGTAAAGTGCTTCCACTTAATATAGTTCTTGCACATTCTTGTAAAGTTCTATTTTTCCTTTCTACGACACCGTTTTATTGTGGTGTTCTAGGAAAAGAAAAATTATGTGAAATTCCCTTTTTATTACAAAAATGTTCAAAATTCTCATTTTTAAATTCACCTTCATGATCACTTCTAATGTTCTTAATTTTCAAACTTTTGAATTCTTTTAACAAATATTTTAAAATTTTCAAAAGTATCAGTTTTATTTTTCATAAAGATATTCCAAGTATATCTTGAAAAATCATCGACTATTACAAACACATATTTATTATGATTTATAGATTGAATTTGCGTTGGTCCAAAGAGGTCCAAATGTAATAGTTCAAGTGGTTGTAATGTAGAAATATTTTTCTTTGATTTAAAAGATGATTTTGATAATTTTCCTAATTGACAAGCATCACAAATACTTTTTACTTTGAAATTCATTTTAGGTAAACCTTTTACTAAATCATTTTGAGAAAGTTTACTAATAGCTTTAAAATTTATGTGACAAAATCTTTTGTGCCATAACCAAGGATCATTTTCTTTGGCTATTAAGCACATATTTGAATCATGAATGATTTTCATATTTAAAATATATATATTTCTATCTCTATTACCTTCAAAAATAAGATTTTTATTTTGATCAAGAATGCTACACTTATTTTCAGAAAAAGATATATTGAAACCTTTGTCACAAAGTTGGCTGATACTAAGTAAATTATGTTTCAAATTCTTAACTAATAAAACATTTGTAATAAGAGGTAAATTAGATGTACCGTTGTAATGACCCAATTTTTCGACGCCTAAAAATCAACATCGATACGTCCACTGTATCAAATGCCGAACAATCGGATGCCGGAAAACCGAACCATTAGGGTTAAAGAAGAAAGAGATAGAAAAAGAAATAGAAAAACAACATCAGAATCTCACAATCGCAGCGGAACAATATATAATAGATAAATGGCTGATCTTTAAACAAAAGAACTATATCTGTTATAAACATTACATCATCAGAGTACAACAAAATTTAGAGCACACAAATGGACAGTTATCATAACCTGTCCTCACAAAAACTAACTATGCAGTTAATCATACATAGCGGAATATACATCAAATACGAGTGATACGTCTCGCCATTCAGCTCGTCTCCTAAGCTCCACAGCAACCTTTCCTGTATTCTATAATACTCGGTCTGACCCGAGCATTATAGGGAAATAACACCCGAGTCAGTCTGGAAAACCAGCGTGAGAAAACACACTCAATTGGATTATTAAAGTTTCAAAAATCCTTTGAATTCAAAGGTATCTCGTAAGACCACGCCACAAATAAACATGCCGGGTTTTTACCTTACGATAACCAAATTTTTTTTATCAAATTCATCCGATATTAAAATAGTGTCTATAGAAAGTAAAATAGAATCTAGCTGAAATGCTTGCATCTCACGTTCCAGCAATAGTTGGGCACAATCAAAACCGTACAGGCGCTTATTGGAGATTGGATTCCATACAATGGCAGGCTACTGGGGGGCCGCCCGTCACAGTACGTGGTCTAGATCACCGTACCGAGGATCCACCCTGATCCCCTGATACACAAGACCGGAGCTACCCCTTACAGGATAGTCCGAATAAGATCACCCCGCGGTTGGGATCAGCAACCGCCCACACAGCCGAATAAAAAGGGACATCTAGATAGGGATGACCTTACCCTAATTGGTTGCTAGCCACTTAGCCTTGTGCGCACCTCCCCTGTTTTAGCCATTCCCGGTTGATGAGGCTCGAGGCTATGCGTTACCATTTTAGAACACATCTAACTTAGAATGCTCATCGTCCTCTTGACGATGTTCTGAAAGCATCCATCCATACAAGTCCGTTCCGGGTTCGAACGGAACCGCATGCACTATTCCTACTACATCCATTTTGGAACCACCCTCAGGATTAGTAGCGATTAGCCCTTGCACTTCACTGCTCCATCTTCGACTCCAAGCTCTTGTCTTCCTCACGAAAATGTTCAAACCGGATCGAAGTGATTTTCGGGAAATAAATCCCGATCCCGGTCTCTTCGAAATGATCAGCGCATTGGCCAATATTGATAGTCGGTTATTTAACTATCAAATAACATTCACAAACAATAATCAGGCCTTATTAATTTCCAAAATTATTTATTTCAAATATCTTCGCATGATATTTCCTACACTTCAACCCTTTGAAAACAGTTTTCAAATCACTCTTTCTCTCGCGGAATAAATTTCCACCCAATTATTTTATTCCCACTGAAAATCACCAAGTCTTAATACTTAAGATTTAAAAATAATTTAGATCACTTATCCAAAAATATATACTTTAAAACACTTAAAATAAAACTACTTAAAAGACTTTATTCAAAATAAAAGTTATGAAATTCTATACAAATTTCTCAAATAAAAACTTAAGCCAAAACCACTTTTGAAATAAGGATACTTTATAATATATAAATATTAGTAATTATCTTTTAAATCATAATACCAATTTAAACCTTTAAAATAATTACTACTATAACTAACTTAAATAAATATCTACTTTAAAATTCTAAAACAATTTAAAACAATAAAATTTCTCTAAAACATTCTTTTAAAACCACTTTTAAACTCTAACTTATACTTGGAAATCTTTCTTTGAAAATATACTTGGCTTTCCAGGGAAATATACTTTCCTTTCCACACCTTTAAAAATAAACCACTATTTATTTTTAAAACAAATTACCCATTGCTTTATAAATTCCCATCGTGAATTTATATTTCCAAATATCCACTGATATCTTATTTCACTTTATAAACCCAGTTTATAAATTCCATAGTCTCATTCTCCTTTTAAAACACATTTTCAAACACTAAATCAATTCCCATATCGATTTCCAAAATTTACTTCATTTAAAAATTACTCCTTTACTTATCCAAATTTATTTCAAATCTATTTATTCCAAACTCACTTCTTTATTTTTGATTCAAAATCTTATTTTAAACTGAAAATATCCATTTCATTCTTTATTCAAAATTCTCCCTTTTAATTCTTCCCAATCATTTTAAATTTCAAAATTTAAATAAATCCTTTAATTCTTAAGCACTATCACTTAAGTCTCCAAAACTCTTTTAATTTTATTTATTCAAAATCTCTATATTTTTCTTTTCCATACCCAACATTAATTTAATAGAATTTAAAATCAAACCTTTATTCTTCCCGAATTCATTTTTTTAATTTATCTAGAATTATTTTACTTAATATTTCTCTCTTATATCTCTTTTCAAAATCAAATCTTTTATATTTTCCATATCTTGAAAACATCCAAATATATTCAGTCAAACCATAACATTCAATAAATTTCCATTACTAATAAAATCAATATAATCATCACAGATTATCACATACATCACATCGCAGAATATAAAATAAATTCAACGTTTTGAGGAATCCAGGTGGATCCCTCCAACCTGTCTCCCTGCATCCATAGATGTTAGCACAATATAATAATACCAATCCCACTTCGAGGGGGATATCGCGGTATAAAGGGTCACCCGCTATTATGTGGGGCGCGTAGGGTCTCATCTGCTATATAATGTAGGAAATCAATCACTCCAATATATATATATATATATATACTATATATAATATCATATCAAGCAACCAATCCCATATTTTAAATTTAACTATTTAAATTAACTGATAATCCATTTTTGAGTGAGATTAACTCACCGTTGATTTTTAATTTGCAGATCCGATCCAAACCGGCTTGTCTTCTTTACGATTTCAGACCTTAAATAAACATTATATGATTTATTAACATCTGAGATAATCGAACAATCTATTACCATTTATTAATTTATTTAACTAAGAATTTTACTTAAACTAATTTTCCTTTAATAAATTATTTTTAATGACTTAAATAATTGAATAAACTAATTAAATAAGTTAACCACCTTAATACTATTTTTTTAAAATAACTAACTGTACACTTTAACTTAATTAACTTTGTTAAATTAAAATCTAACGTAACCACAAAGATTAAAACTATCTCACCTAAACCCCCACTGCTCAAAGCTGAACTTGATGCCGCTCTAACACCGCTGCGTCCTACAACCCTTGAGCGTCACCCGCGATAGCCCGACCTTGCTTCCCGATGCATGCGATGATCGAAGACCAGAATTTCCGAGCTCTCTTGTTCACCTTCGTCTCACGATCTCGAGAAATTTGCGATCTGAATCGCGCTCCCCAAACCCACGACCTCACAGCCTCGCACCTCTACGTGAGCTCACATGGTGGCCCTCCCTTTCATGCATGCAAAGCCCAGGTGACCGCGACCCTTCGAGCTCTCTCCCTCCCTCTCGATATTCGCGATCCATTCGCGATTCGAAAATCCGATTTGGGGATTTTGACTATGCGTGTATATATATATTTGTTGCGATTCTGATTTGAATTGGAAAGAAAGAGGCGGCCATGATTTGTATTTCTTTTCTTTTTTTTCGTTATGTAGATTTTGATTTCGAAGGAAAAAGAAAAGGGCTCGGTTGTTTCTATTTTTCTGAAATAAAATAAAAAGGACGCGTGGCTATAGGAAAGAAAGAAAGGGTGCCAAGTGTGTGAAGGGAAAAGCATGTTTAATTTGTCTTGTGAAATCATTATTATATGAAATACATATATATTATATTTTGAATTCAAATCGTCTCGATAACACAACTTAAAATCTTGACCTCCTATCGATGCGTACCGCTAGGCGTTTAAAATGTTATACCCCTATTTCGAACGCAATGGAAAAGGTTTCGAGTCTAAATTCGATCGTATGGAGAAGATAGCTTTTAGATCCAGTTATTATATTGAATTTTCGATATGAATTTCAACGCGTTTATCTACCGTACGATCATCTAACAACTCCAAACGCTATAAAATTTGAAATCCGATAATATTACATTATTACGGATCCAATGGAACTAGATTCGTCGAATTCCGAGACTGTGCCCTGGAAGGCTATTTTTAAATATCGATTTAAACGATATATTTTTAAAAATTGAACAAAACGCTTTTAAATTCAATTTTAACACTTCTACTATTTTAAGCATAATCAATATAAATTTTATAAGCTTTTGAAATATTTTTAACAAGCTCAAAATTCCAGATTCAGCAATTTACCCAATTTCCAATTATTAAATTCAATATTTAAATTATCCAATTAAATAGCGATATTTGAAATTCAAGTTAATAATTAACTTTTTAATAGTTAAAATCAATTAAATATTCCGATTTCAAATATCTAAAAATTCCGGGTCGTCACATTCCTCCCCCCTTAAAAGAATGTGAATATTAGGCTCAGGTCCCTAATAAGTTTCAAAATACACAAAAACCCCAGTAAAAAAAAGGTATGTAAATTAGGTCCCTAGAATTAAGTTACTAAGTAATTGCATATAGTTATGCAATTATTCACTGAATAATTGCAGACATTTATGCAATTATACCCAAAAGTTGCATAAATTTATGCAATTTTTTCGATGAATAATTGCGGAAATTTCCGCAATTTTTTTGGTGAATATTGCGGAATTTTCCACAAATTTTTGAAAAAATTGCGGAAATTTCCTCAAATTTTTGGTGAATAATTGTGGAAATGTCTGTAATTTTTTGATATAATTGCATAAATGTTTGCAATTATTCACTGAATAATTGCATAAGTGTATGCCATTATTCGGTAACTTAATTCTAGGGACCTAATTTGCAAACTTTTTTTTACTGGGGTCTTTGTGTATTTTGAAACTTATTAGGGACCTGTGCCAAACTGCCCCTAAAAGAATTTCGTCCCCGAAATTACTAGTTAAGAAGAATGATCCAGAACCCGTTAACTTCCAAAACAAATTGAATTTAAAAGCGTTTTGTTCAATTTTTAAATTATCCAATTAAATAGTGATATTTGAAATTCATGTTAATAATTAACTTTTAAATATTTAAAATCAATTAAATATTCCGATTTCAAATATTTAAAAATTCCGGGTCGTCACATCCCTCCCCCCTTAAAAGAATTTCGTCCCCAAAATACTAGTTAAGAAGAATGATCCAGAACCCGTTAACTATCTTCCCAATCCAAATAGTTTTTAACAAGTTCCCTAAACCATACAGTTTCAAATTTTTTTTCCAAAACAATCTTTTTATTAAAGACACACTATCACCCTTACTAAAATTTTCCAAACTCATTCACCTATTCCAAATAATATTATCTACCCAACCATTCCAATTAAAATTTAAAACCAAGTTTATATTATCAAAATTTTTCTAACTTCCTAAATTTTTGAAAAATTTCGCCAGCGTCTCCTTAGCGCGGCTAGATCGGTACAACTACAAAATGCCTCTACGGGCCCCCCAAAAATTCAAAAAGAAAACAAAAGCCAAGTGGCTATATCAAAAAATTATCAAATTTCATACAGAAATTTAAACACATACCTCTTTGTCGGTCAATTCTATTTATCTTCTGAAACCAAAAATCCCAATTTCCTTTTGCTTTTTAATACCTGTATATCCTACTTAGCAATTATCCAATCACAGACCCCAAAATCATTTTATTCATTCCTTTCAAAATTTTCAATATCTATTTCATTCAAGTCTGTACGATGTCCGTATATCATCCGTACGAAATACCAAATCTGATCGCTTACTCGATCACACAATTTCACTTCCGAACTAGTATCGTCCACTTGACTTCCTAGTGCGCACTCAGATCTGGTATCTTGATCAGAAACCATCATTCTCCTTGCATAGCCACAAACTATGATAGAGAATTTGCAAAATCAATCAAAAATCCATATCTAGGGTTCGCCATCGAAAATCTAGTGGAAAAATCCCAACTCAGATCGATATAACTATCTCGAAATTCTGTGCTCAAATCTGGATCAAATCGCTATGCGAATAAAATAATATACGTACATCATACGTATTTGCCCCCAATTGATCATTAACTATATCGATTCTCTTTTATTCATATTTAGTTTTATTTCCATTCACTTATCCACAACTATCATTTCACATGCCCTTATTAAACCTTTATTCACATTTTTACTTGGAATATTTCTCAATTCCGATTTTACTTAAGAATTTTCCATCCATTTCTTAAGTTCAATATAAATATTTTATACACTTCTTATATTTATTTTCACTTCACCACTTAAACTTTCACATCTATTTTCATTTAACTTAAATTTTCAATTCCATTTTGAATTCAGATTTCATCTTCCATTCTTAATTATTGAATTTTATTCATCTCATCTCAAACCATATTTAATTACTATTTCTTTAATTAGTTCCACTTAATTTATTTTAAATCTCAATGGATTTTATTTCCAAACTTTAATTATTTTTAGTCTACTTCGTACTAATTTTACAACTTTACTTTATTTTACACAATTTAAATTAAATATCATCCAAATATTCAATTTCAATACATTTGCTTACCCACTTAAATCAATTAGTTTTCTTACTAATCTTTTTTATCACTTTATTTAACATAATTCAAATTTAAACATTATTCAAATGTTTGATTCCAATTTCCATTTAGTTACACTAAATGAATTTATTTATTCACAAATTATTTTCAGTTGGCCTACGTACAAATGTAATTTCCTTTGTTCTATTTAGTCCAACTTGACTAATTTCCCATTTACTTACAATTGCAAATTCATTTGTTCATTCACAAATTTTATTTCCAACTTATAAATTTTTATTTAAGTAACCATTTTACTTAGTCTACTTAGACTTTTCCTCACATCCACTTTTATTTACTAGATTTAATTACATTCCAAGTTAATTCAAATTTTTAATTTCCTATAAGTTTTCCACTTATTTAAATTCCATTTGCTAACTTCTTTTAATTCACTTCAATTAATTAGCTTACCTTCCAACTTATTTTGTTTTCACGCTTACTTTATTCAACCCTTCTTAAGTTAAATTTTATTCTAACATATTCAAAATTTTATAAATTATCAACCCATTTATATTCTATAAACAATTTCAAACCAACTCCAGAGTATTTTAAACAATTACTCATATTTCAAAAGCATTTTTTGAAATCAATTATATCCAAAATCCTTTGGTATCAAATTATCTCTTGAAATTTAAAACCAAACTTAGTTTTGCAAACACTCCAATTTAAAACAATTTGGTAGCGATTCCTCTCTTGAAAACTCGAAAATGAACATCGATGATGCTGCAGTCATCACCGAAGTTATTTTCCAACGGCCGAAAAGAGTTCAATGCTTTATCTCAAATATTTTTAATTCCAAATCTCACCAGTTTCAAATCCAATTCAATAATATTTCCCAAATAATATCTCTATTATTTCTCCAAAACCTTTGAAAACCATCTTTAACCCAAAGGAATTAAATTTTCTCAAAATTTCAAATCCCAAATCCTTTCAATCCATATTCAAAAATTACTCTAGAATTTTTATTTCATTTTCAATTATAAATCACCTTTATAATTCACATTTACAAATCCCATTTATTATTTATTCCTTAGCCTTTGATTAAAATTTTAAATCCTTAGTTCAATTTCCACACAACAATGATAATAATTTAATATTATCACTTTCTAACAACCAAGCAACCATATATAACTATAATAATTTACGGAAAATTATTTCTTTTATATACAAAAATAATTTGGGTAAAATTATTTCATTTACCCTATTTAAAAACAATACCGTGTCAGTTTATCTTGTTTGAGAGTTTAGAGATTCTTATCAATGACACGGCGTCCCACATATCGACCAGAATCTATAAACACTCAACCAATAAATCAACACAATATAAAAACAATTTTTATATTCACTAACAAATACGCACTCGTATCTATTAATACGCTCAAACTCATTCTAGAGTACTACAGACTCTATTTCTAATGAGTAATTCCCACCAGAGCCAAGGTTCTCGCTTAACCTTCAGCTCTGATACCAACTGTAATGACCCGATTTATCGACACCCGAAAATCGACATCAATACGTCCACTGTATCAAATGCTGAACAACCGGATGCCGAAAAACCGAACCATTAGGGTTAAAGAAGAAAGAGAGAGAAAAAGAAAAAGAAAAACAACATCAGAATCTCACAATCGCAGCGGAACAATATATAATAGATAAATGACTGATCTTTAAACAAAAGAACTATATCTATTATAAACATTACATCATCAGAGTACAACAAAATTCAGAGCACACAAATGGACAGTTATCATAACCTGTCCTCACAAAAACTGACTATGCAGTTAATCATACATAGCGGAATATACATCAAATACGAGTGATACGTTTCGCCATTCAGCTCGTCTCCTAAGCTCCACAGCATCCTTTCCTGTATTCTATAATACTCGGTCTGACCCGAGCATTATAGTGAAATAACACCCGAGTCAGTCTGGAAAACCAGCGTGAGAAAACAAACTCAATTGGATTATTAAAGTTTCAAAAACCCTTTGAATTCAAAGGTATCTCGTAAGACCACGCCACAAATAAACATGCCGGGTTTTTACCTTACGATAACCAAAACATTTTTATCAAATTCGTCTGATATTATAATAGTGTCTATAGAAAGTAAAATAGAATCTAGCTGAAATGCTTGCATCTCACGTTCCAGCAATAGTTGGGCATAATCAAAACCGTACAGGCGCTTATTGGATATTGGATTCCATACAATGGCAGGGCTACTGGGGTACCGCCTGTCACAGTACGTGGTCTAGATCATCATACCGAGGATCCACCCTGATCCCCTACTACACAAGACCAGAGCTACCGCTTACTGGATAGTCCGAATAAGATCACCCCGCGGTTGGGATCAGCAACCGCCCACATAGCCGAATAAAAAGGGAAATCTAGACAGGGATGACCTTACCCTAATTGGTTGCTAGCCACTTAGCCTTGTGCGCACCTCCCTTGTTTTAGCCATTCCCGGTTGATGAGGCTCGAGGCTATGCATTACCTTTTTAGAACACATCTAACTTAGAATGCTCATCGTCCTCTGGACGATGTTCTGAAAGCATCCATCCATACAAGTCTGTTCTGGGTTCGAACGGAACCGAAGGCACTATTCCTATTACATCCATTTTAGAACCTCCCTTAGGATTAGTAGCGATTAGCCATTGCACTTCATTGCTCCATCTTCGACTCCAAGCTCTTGTCTTCCTCACGAAAATGTTCAAACTGGATCGAAGTGGTTTTCGGGAAATAAATCCCGATCCCGGTCTCCTCGAAACGATCAGCGCATTGACCAATATTGATAGTCGGTTATTTAACTATCAAATAACATTCACAAACAATCATCAATCCTTAATAATTTCCAAAATTATTTATTTCAAATATCTTCGCAAGATATTTCCTACACTTCAACCCTTTGAAAATAGTTTTCACATCACTCTTTCTCTCGCGGAATAAATTTCCACCCAATTATTTTATTCCCACTGAAAATCACCAAGTCTTAATACTTAAGATTTTAAATAATTTAAATCACTTATCCAAAAATATATACTTTAAAACACTTAAAAAAAACTACTTAAAAGTCTTTATTCAAAATAAAAGTTATGAAATTCTATACAAATTTCTCAAATAAAAACTTAAGCCAAAACCACTTTTGAAATAAGGATACTTTATAAAATATAAATATTAATAATTATCTTTTAAATCATAATACCAATTTAAACCTTTAAAATAATTACTACTATAACTAACTTAAATAAATATCTACTTTAAAATTCTAAAACAATTTAAAACAATAAAATTTCTCTAAAACATTCTTTTAAAACCACTTTTAAACTCTAACTTATACTTGGAAATCTTTCTTTGAAAATATACTTGGCTTTCCAGGGAAATATACTTTCCTTTCCACACCTTTAAAAATAAACCACTATTTATTTTTAAAACAAATTACCCATTCCTTTATAAATTCCCACCGTGAATTTATATTTCCAAATATCCACTGATATCTTATTTCACTTTATAAACCCAGTTTATAAATTCCATAGTCTCATTCTCCTTTCAAAACACATTTTCAAACACTAAATCAATTTCCAAATTGATTTCCAAAATTTACTTCATTTAAAAATTACTCCTTTACTTATCCAAATTTATTTCAAATCTATTTATTCCAAACTCACTTCTTTATTTATGATTCAAAATCTTATTTTAAACTGAAAATATCCATTTCATTCTTTATTCTAAATTCTCCCTTTTAATTCTTCCCAATCATTTTAAATTTCAAAATTTAAATAAAATTCTTTAATTCTTAAGCACTATCACTTAAGTCTCCAAAACTCCTTTAATTTTATTTATTTAAAATATCTATATTTTTCTTTTCCATACCCAGCATTGATTTAATAGAATTTAAATCAAACCTTTATTCTTCCCGAATTCATTTTTTTAATTTATCTAGAATTATTTTACTTAATATTTCTCTCTTATATCTCTTTTCAAAATCAAATCTTTTATATTTTCCATATCTTCAAAACATCCAAATATATTCAGTCAAACCATAACATTCAATAAATTTCCATTACCAATAAAATCAATATAATCATCAAAGATTATCACATACATCACATCGCTGAATATAAAATAAATTCAACGTTTTGAGGAATCCAGTTGGATCCCTCCAACCTGTCTCCCTGCATCCACAGATGTTAGCACAATATAATAATACCAATCCACTTCGAGGGGGATATCGCAATATAAAGGGTCATCCGCTATTATGCGGGGCGCATAGGGTCTCATCCGCTATATAATGCGGGAAATCAATCACTCCAATATATATATATATATATATATACTATATATAATATCATATCAAGCAACCAATCCCATAATTTAAATTTAACTATTTAAATTAACTGATAATCCATTTTTGAGTGAGATTAACTCACCTTTGATTTTTAATTTGTAGATCCGATCCAAACCGGCTTGTCTTCTTTACGATTTCAGACCTTGAATAAACATTATATGATTTATTAACATCTGAGATAATCGAACAATCTATTACCATTTATTAATTTATTTAACTAAGAATTTTACTTAAACTAATTTTCCTTTAATAAATTATTTTTAATGACTAAAATAATTGAATAAACTAATTAAATAAGTTAACCACCTTAATACTATTTTTTAAAAATAACTAACTGTACACTTTAACTTAATTAACTTTGTTAAATTAAAATCTAACATAACCACAAAGATTAAAACTATCTCACCTAAACCCCCACTGCTCAAAGCTGAACTCGATGTCGCTCTCACACCACTGCGTCCTACAACCCTCGAGCGTCACCCGCGATAGCCCGACCTTGCCTCCCGATGCATGTGATGATCGAAGACTAGAATTTCCAAGCTTACTTGTTCGCCTTCGTCCCACGATCTCGAGAAATTTGCGATCTGAATCGCACTCCCCAAACCCACGACCTCACAGCCTCGCACCTCTACGCGAGCTCAGACGGTGGCCCTCCCTTTCATGCATGCAAAGCCTAGTTGACCGCGACCCTTCGAGCTCTCTCCCTCCCTCTCGCGATTCGCGATCCATTCACGATTCGAAAATCCGATTTGGGGATTTCGACTATGCGTGTATATATATTTGTCGTGATTTTGATTTGAATTGGAAAGAAGGAGGCGACCATGATTTGTATTTCTTTTCTTTTTTTTCGTTCTGTAGATTTTGATTTCGAAGGAAAAAGAAAAGGGTTCGGCTGTTTCTATATTTTTAAAATAAAATAAAAAGGACGCGTGGCTATAGGAAAGAAAGGGTGCCAAGTGTGTGAAGGGAAAAACGTGTTTAATTTGTCTTGTGAAAACATTATTATATTAAATACATATATATTATATTTTGAATTCAAATCGTCTCGATAACACAACTTAAAATCTTGACCTCCTATCGATGCATGCCGCTAGGCGTTTAAAATGTTATACCCCCATTTCGAACGCAATGGAAAAGGTTTCCAGTCTAAATTCGATCGTATGGAGAAGATAGATTTTTAGATCCAGTTATTATATTGAATTTTCGATATGAATTTCAACGCATTTATCTACCGTACGATCACCCGACAACTCCAAACGCTATAAAATTTGAAATCCGATAATAATTCATTATTACGGATCCAATGGAACTGGTTTCGTCGAATTCCGAGACTGTGCCCCGGAAGGCTATTTTTAAATATCGATTTTAACGATATATTTTTAAAAATTGAACAAAACACTTTTAAATTCAATTTTAACACTTCTACTATCTTCAGTATAATCAATATAAATTTATAAGCTTTTGAAATCTTTTTAACAAGCTCAAAATTCCAGATTCAGCAATTTACCCAATTTCCAATTATTAAATTCAATATTTAAATTATCCAATTAAATAGCGATATTTGAAATTCAAGTTAATAATTAACTTTTAAATATTTAAAATCAATTAAATATTCCAATTTCAAATATCTAAAATTTCCGGGTCGTCACAACCGTTATTGCTCACATCGCATTTGCCGATGATGTATCCTTTGGAATTATCTCCAAAAGTGACAGAACCTCCATCAGAGTAGATAATGTTAGTCAACATGTCTTTATTTTCTATCTTATGTTTTGAGCAACCACTGTCTAATATCCATTTTCCTCTTTTCTTAAGTGGTATCTGCAAGAAATATGAAAATGATATTGGTACCTACTTTTTGTTAGGGTCCTAAGAGTTAGGTCTTAGGAAACCAAACCCAAGCGGGTTCAGCATTCCCTTTGTAAATAAAATCTTTATTATTGTGAACATTTTCCATAAAAGATTTTATGTACTTGTTCCTAATTAAATAATTGTTGGTTTTAGGAACCCAAATTTTAATGTTCTTAGAATGTTTTGGAATATTTGGAACATTATTGATTATAACAGGATTACTTTTCTGAAAATGATTTTCAAAAGAGTTCCTTTTCTTAGGTAGACTATCTGAAACTTTCTTATAGCCTAAGCCCTTTTTATCTGACACAGTCTGAGAATTTTCCAAAATTTTAGAAATATTTTCTCTTCCTTTATTAAAATTCGAAACATTTTGGTAATATCTTCTAACTGTGTTTTGAGACTAGAGATATCTAATTCTAATATTTTAACATTTGCTTTCAAATCATGATTTTCAACTTGAAGAGAGTCATTCTTTTCTTTTTGAGTTTCGATTTCTGGACTCAACATAGAAATTTGAGAAGTTTTATTAGAATAAGATTCTTGAGAAGCTTGAAGTTCTTCTAAAATTTTCTTTTCATCTCTTAGCCTTTCAACTTCAAGTTCGGTTCTATTTAACTTTTCACTAGCTTCTTTATATTTTCTTTTGACGTTCTTCATATTATCTAATAGAACATAATTTATTTCCACTAAATCATCAAAGGTTAAATCACTTACCTCATCATTCGTGGCCATAAAACACACGTTTGCTTGTTTAGTGTCACTGTCGCTGTCTGATAAAGAGGATTCTGAATCAACCATGTTACTGAGAATGCTTGTTTCTTTTTGAATTTCTCTCTTCAGTTTTTGAATTTGTCTTTCTTTTGATCAAGACAATCTTTCTTCATATGACCTTTCTTGTGACATTCATAGCACTCGATAGTTGAAGTCGATGGCTTGTTATTACTGTTGTTGAAGCTGCTTTTATTATTTCCAAATCTATTGTTCTTTTTGAACTTCAAAAACTTCTTGAAATATTTTGCGATAAGAGCCATATCTTCTCCATCGGAATCAGATTCTTCCTTTTTAGCCTTGAATGCTATTGTCCTTTTATCTCATTTAGCCTGGAGATTAACTTCATAAGCCATTAGATTTCCTATCAACTCTTCCGATTTTATGGTTGAAATGTCATTAGCTTCTTCAATTGCTAAGACTTTTCGTTCCCATTCATCCGTTATAGAACTTCGGATTTTTGAGACGATATCAAAATTAGTGAATTTTTCTCCTAATGCCAAAAGTGAATGATATATGTTTTGAAATCTAGAATACATATCATTTATAAATTCATCTTGCTTCATTCTAAAGTTTTGGAACTGATTCTTAAGCATAGAGATCTTGCTTTATTTAACTTTGTTAGTGCCTTCATGTGTAACTTTCAATGTGCGCCATATTTCATAAGCAGTAGTACACATGCTAACTCAATTAAACTCATTTTTATCTAGTGCACAAAATAACATATTCAAAGCTTTAGCATTTGCAGTAGCATCTAGTTTTTGTGTGTTAGACCATTGTGAATATTCAGTAGTAGGTATGTGATGTTCAGTTTGACAGATATTTCATGTGTCCTAACCATTAGTTTGCATATAGATTCTCATCCTAGTAGCCCAATAGTTATAGTTCAAACCATTGAAAAGTGGTGGTCGTGCAGTGGACTGATCTTTAGTAAAACTGGTGTTGGTGTTATTTTCCATATTACTAAAAATATCAAATAACTGTGTTACAGTTATAAGATAACTTGCTCTGATACCAAATGAAAGTAACTATGTGATCGTGTAATATGAACGTTAACGAAATTACTTGCTTGAGTGGAATATGAATATAAAAATATAAGCAATAATAAAATACACCAGAGATTTTTACACTGGTTCGAACTTCCCGTTCTACATCCAGTTCTAGACTCCTTCTGGAATTCGATCGATACCCTCGCTTCACCCGGAGGAACAGGTATTACACCGCCTGAACAACCGAACATGACTTTCCCGCCTAGACAACTGAATAGGACTTCTACTGTCTGAGGATACTACAGTAGGACTTCAAATACAAGTGGAAATGTTTCTGACTAAATATGCTCTGTAATAGCACTGATGAGTCAATATGAGTACACCCTTCCTATAATTTTCTCCTTTATGGTATATAGTGAAATTCGTGAAGAAAGGAAGAATAATTGATCACACAAGAATATGCTTGAGTGTTAGTGATCAAATAGTTTGATTTGAGAACCTTTAAAGTAAATAGCAAGTGTATAGAATGTAGAAATCAAAAATAAGAATTGGTTAATAATAATGTTGAAATTGCTTGCTATTTATAGTTGTTAAAAGGTTTCAATGCTTCGTGAAGAGTAGCCATGAATCAGAAAGAAGCAACTGTTGAATTGAGCGTTGTTTCTATTCAGGGAAGAGAAGCAACCTTTCAAAAAACTAGCCGTTATTTTTAACTCAGAAGTCTGAATAAAATTCAGCCTTCTGAATGTAACGAAATAACAAACCAGTGCTGAAACAGTGCAAAATAGGTTGAATTCAGACGTCTGAATATTAAGGTCAGATGTCTGAATGCACCTTAAAATTTATGTTGTGCTTCAGTATTCAGACGTCTGAATTAATGATTTCAAACGTCTGAATTCTGTGTTTCAGACATATAAAAGCTTTTCTTTGAAAACAAGTGCATGTATTCAATAGCTTGTGCACGTATAGCAATTAGGAGAGATTTTAACATATATTACTAACTATACACAGACTCTAACAATATAAAAGATTACGCTCATCAATCTGGAGTCTGATCATTAATATTTTCCTGCAAAACTTGGTTAGATAAACTCATATAATTGTTATTATCAAAATATCAGGAACTGAGGTTCCAACACCGACATCCTTTTTCATCCCTTCTCAGAAATACGTCTACTTCATATCATGATACATCTTATTATCGTTAGGATGTATAGTCAACTTAGAATGGTGATACTCTTGTAAAACTTCATCTCACAATCCGTTAACAACGGGAACAAACAATCTCCCATCCTTACGGAACCAACCATCTCGGTTGAGTCCATACTGCTTCATATCTTTAGACTCTACTCCTTCTATCTTCACTATGATCTCCGCTAGTCTAGCATCCCGCCTCTGACTAGTTACTAATGCGCTTAATCAAACTAGGTCTGATCGTCAAGCTCGCCAACACCTTTGGCTCTAACTCGTAATAAGGTCTAAATTCATAGCCAGCAATATACTCCAACAGCTTCCACTCTAGGAATATCGCTCCCAAATTGGCTTGTCTTCTACTCAATGCATTGGCGATTGCATTTCCTTTATCAGGCGTATAGAGAATGTCAAAGCCATAGGAGACCAAGAATTCCAACCCATCGTTGCTGGCGAAGGTTAAGATCCTTCTAGGAGAAAAGATACTTTAAGGATTTGTGGTCCATGAATAGTTCGACCCTTTCTCCAAATAGATAATGCCTCCAAATTTTCGAAGCAAACACTATCGCTGCCAACTCAAAATTGTTAGTTGGATACTTCTTCTTGTGCGGTTTCAGCTATCGACTAGCGTAGGTGACAACCTTTCTCCTCTATATCAACACCGTACCAAGTCCAATTCTGTAGGCATTTGTATATACTATCAGCTCTTCATTCCCGCTCAGAATGGTCAATACTGGTGCACTTATTGACTTATCCTTTAGACTCACAAATTCTTGCTCACACCTCACGTGCCAAACAATAGTGTGATTCTTCTTCATCAAATTGGTCAACGGTGCTGCTATATTTAAGAAGTCCTTGATAAAAACGTCTATAATATTCTGCCAATCCTAGGAAACTTCTCACATCAGTAGCATTCTTGGTTTGGTTCCAATCTTTAACCGCTGCGACCTTAGCATGATCTACTATGATTCCTTGCTCAGAGATGACATGGCCCAAGAATCGCACTTCCCTCCTCTAGAAGTGACACTTCGAAAAGTTCGCTTTCAACTTGTGTTTCCACAACGCTTCAAGCATAATCCTCAAGCGCGTCTTATGTTCCTCCTCCATCCTAGAATAGACCAAAATGTCATTCATGAACACAAGTACAAACTTATTTAGCTGATACCTAAAGACACGGTTCATGAGATCAACAAAGTATGCTGGAGCATTTGTTAGCCCAAATGGCCTAACCAACCACTCATAGAAACCAGATGGCGTAGAAACGCAGTGGTTGGCACACTCTTTTTTGTTACTCTCAACTAGTGAAATCTCATCACTAAATCCAATTGAGAGAACACCTTCGCACCATGAACCTGATCAAACAAGTCATCTATACGCGGGAGTAGATACTTGTTCTTCCTCATCACTTTATTTTAGCTCACGGTAATTTACACAACCTTTGAGAACCCTCCACCTTAGTGGTGAACACTACAGCTTCACCCCATTCGGATATACTCCTACAAATGAACCCTCGCTTCAACAAGTCATTCACTTGTACCTCTAACTCCTTCTGCTCTCTGGGTGTCATACGCCTCAAAGGCATAACTATCGGCCTTGCATTCTTCACTAAATCTATACGGACTTAACCTCTTGGTATGATGGTAATTAGATCACCTCCTCAAACGCATCCAAATGCTCTTTAATGATAGGCAGAGATGACAACTCATCCTGTATAACATTGAGTTAATATAGAAAGCTAACAATAAACCCATCCTTTGGTAAGTAGTTTATAACATCTTGTAAAATCAACCATAAATAAATTGGATAAATTAAATTAAACAAGATAGACAAAAATGGAAATTTTGCAAAAGTTGGAATTTGACCATGAAATTTATCCAGTTGCGGTCATGGCAAAATTTTGATCAATTTCCATATATAATACATTGAAAACAGAGCTTAAACGAAAAAGTTATAAACGTTTGAAGTTTTTGGATTTAAAATAATAGAATTCAAATTCCAATGAATAATTTATTTTAAAATTTGAAATTTAAAAGTTAATAGTAATTAGACTTGAGGTTAAGTATCTTTAAAATCAACGTTAACGTTATAATATAATTAAGGCAAATAATAAATAAAATAACGGCACAAAATTAACGTTGCAAATCAAAGGGAGAGGTTGACCCTTGACCTCGACCGGTCGACCACTAGTGGTTGACCGGTGGTAGAGGAGTGGTTAACCTCTCCCTATCAAGTGGCAGCTAGGGTTTGCAAATTTGATCGTTCTAGATTTTATAATTTCTAATTGACCTTCATCCAACGGTTCCGGTGTGTTCCAACCACTATAAATAAGATCCTACGCCCCTTACTTTTATTCACAAATTATTTTGGGAACCTAGCAAGGCTTTGGAAGTTCATCTCTTCTAAGATTCAGAAAAACTCCATTAGGGTTTCAATGAGAAATCCTATATTTATTTTGTTTTTCTATTTATTTTCTTAACCTATTCTCCTCCAAACCTCTAATTTTCTGAATCTAATGCATATACAAATCCCTTGCTATATATATCAGAAAAAGAGATCTGGTAGAGATTGTTAAAGGCGTGTCAAATCTAAAAGAGGCAAAACTAATGATATACTATGAGTGGAAATATGAGCTTTTCTATTTTAGTACTTGATTAGTATAGTTTGGGTTTGAATATGCCATGGGGATTTTGGTTTGCAAAAACATCATATTATAAACCCCCAAAACTCCTTCAATGTGAAATGTCAGTTCTATATTGGAATCTCAATTGTTTATGTCAGAATAATGAATTTTGTGTAGATTTGAAGATTTGATAACTTTACCTTCTATTTCCCTTTTTATTCTTTTTTCTTTGAATTTGATTAAAGGGTTTTCATTAAGGAATAGTGTGTAAGGTACTAATTTTATTCGTAGTTTGCACCGCTTATTACCATGAATTAAATAGAAATTCCTTTAAAAATTGAAAAGAATAAATAAACACCTTTAAAATTTGTCCCTTAGAAAAATAATCATTTATTACGGACAAATGGCATTTATAGAAATAGAAAATAAATAGGTTAGATAGCAATTAAATATTGTAAGGCAGTATAATTGTTGTCAGGGTAAATTTTATAGATATAGGTTAGTAGGCCTTGCCCAATACATAAAAATAGATAGGAGATAAGAATCTATGTGTTGTAAACAACCAAAAGTAAGGAATTAAGCAAGATGTGAAGAAGAAGTGGTGCAAATTCCCATAAGAAGGTGTACATTAATCATCACAAGGAGATAATCGAATTTTTATAAAGATTGAGTAGGGAAGAAAGAAAGTTCAAAAGAAAGGACAATTAAAGTCAATTTCTAAATCCAAACCCATGTGAAAGAATTTGATAAATGATTTTTTGAAAATTCCTTGAAATGTTTTGAATAAGTTTTTCAAAGGATTTATCAGGAAGTTGTTTTGAAAAAACAAGGAAATTCATAATTTAAAATTTTGTTGAGTCAAAAGTTTCCGATTAAAAGATTTTTGGTAGAAAGGATATTTCATTCTTGAAATTCCCATTTAAAATTGGTTGAGTTAAAAAGTTTTCATTTTTGGAGAAAGGGATTCTTTATTTTCAATAAATGTAAAATACGGCGTAGGTTGGACTTGATAATTTTTCTTCTATATTTCTTTTTTTTAATTTCTTTCTAAAAAGGGGAATAAATGAAAATGGAACTTATTAAGGAATAGAGAATAGAAGAATAGGAATAGCTAGGATAGGACGAATATTTCAGTATAAGGAAAATACAGAGAATAACAGCTGAAGTATGAGTTATTTAGTTAGGAAAAAAATAAATAAAAGCAATATCGGGAGATTTATCATTAGATATTTATATAAAACATGATAAGTAATCTAGTTAGAAATTAATAGGATAGAAGTTATCCCTGTCCACTCCACTTTTCAATGTTTAAGGTTGTAGAAGAAGTTTTTTTTTTAAAATTTAGAATTGGATAGTTAAATGAGTTGGGACAATTTTGTGAATGTTATAAGGAAAAGCATTTATGTGAGGACGAGAATTTTAATTATTCATTTTTCTATTTAGAATTTGTTTTTAAAATGGTAATGATAGAGAAATAAATTGGGATCGATAAGAAAAAGATTGCAAAAGATTATATGAGTTGAGTAAGATTTAAACAAAGTTATAAAAAGTATTTAGTTAAGTGACAATATATTTGAGTAATAAAGCAATAGATGATAATGTATATCTTTAGGATAATATAACAACTTAAATTAGGAATTTGACATGCATATAGTATGATTGTCTTGTAACTAGAAATACCTTTGAGATAATGAATGTCTAATAAAGGAAAACCCGTTATATTGAAATTCTATTGAAGTTATAATCTTTGTACTAGATTTAGAAGGAGCTAAATTTTGAAAATTAATAATAATATATCCTTAAAATGGTTGTCAATGAACTTTTTGTAAGTATAGGTCATCATTTCATGGAGTAATAAAAGCCGAATTTGAATTTAATGTAATAAGTTCATTTGTATGAATACAATATATTGAGAATTTATTTTGTATTTTGTATTTTTTAGAAGTTTTTAAGAAGGGGAATTTATTTTGCTCCTTTATGGAATTAAGCAAAATTTGAATTTTGATTTAGTAATAGTTTGGTTTAATAATTGAGTTTTAAATGTTTTGAAAGTCTAACTTTTAAAGAAATAAATCTCTATTGTAGAAAGACCTTAAAAAGGAAGAGTTGGTTAGAAAAAGGAAATTTTTTCATGACTCCTTTTGACAAAAATGGTTTCCAAGTTTATATTTTTAAAAGATAAAGGTTTCGGATAAGGTGCTTTATAATTGTGAAATATTAGTTTTAAAGAATGACGAGAACTAAATCAAACTTTTATATGGAGTAGATATGGAGCACTACCTAGGTAAGGCAGTGAAAATGTTTTAAGATATGAATAGTATGTATAACCTGATCTGGAAATCAGTTCCTGATATTTAATTATAGAATATTGGTAAAGTTGCGAAGATGTTCCAGATTTATAATATGGTTGTAAGTTAGGTTGCCCTAGTTGACTTGGAATGTGAATTTCTACATTTTGGTTTATTTGAAGCGAATTCCGTATAAATTCCATTAATTATCCAACTCCAAAATATGTATAAAAGCATGTCATTTGAATTAACAAAGGATATACTAAAAAGGAAAGAGATGTATAAGATATGGATATTCTTTTCTATAGTTTACACTATTTATTTCATTAAAAAGAGAAGAAATAATTCCTTGTAGTTTAAAATGAAGCAAAGATCTCATTTTTGGAAATTTATGAAAAAATTGTAATTGCAATCCTTTTTAGAGGGATAACATTGATAAATTAAAATGTAGAAAGGAATGTTCTAGTTTAGAAATTAATATATAGACACACGTATAATCGTGCTTAATGTATAAAAATAGAAATATATAAATAGCATAATTTACGACCATATATATATATATATTATTTAGTAATTAACGGATTAGGATTTATGGACATTAATTACAGATTTAATAGGCAATAAATATGTAATTAATAGAAAATTAAAAGTAATTAAATAAGGACTAATTAAGGGGTTTAATATGGCATTGATGGAGGAATTGAATCGGCATACTAAATGGATTTTGAAACTGGTAAAGAGATTAAAGGGACTTAAATGAGGAATGATTAGAGATGGTCAAAATTTAATATTAATGATCAATTATTACGGATATATTAACTGAAGTAATGGATGGATCTCATTTATTAGAAACTAAGAAGGAGAATTAAGGAAGATGGAGAATTAAGTGGAATAACATACTAAGGATGTTCATCTTAATTTGGTAAGGAATATTAGGGCCCCAACATCATTAACACCAGTTAATGATAAATTGCAACTTCTAGCAAATTTTCTTTTGGAGTTTTTGATTGTTATCGCTAGTTGTCTCCCTTAGATTATTGGAAAAGCGTATGATATGTTGTAGGATATGTTCCTGTTTTATCATTGAATTGATTTTATAGATGGGATTAGACCGCCATATATATATGTAGAAAGATCATAAATAAGGAAATTTCATAAGGGAACTTGACTAGTGATAAACTGTAGGTATGGCTGAAAGTTAATAAGGAAATTAGGCTAGCAATCAGGAATAAAAATGCTTTAATCCCAAAAATTTTAGGATTTTGGGAAAAATAGATTTTAGCTTATTGAGAGACACCATTCAAGGATGACCATTCACTGCGGAAGAGATAAGATGAATTGGGATATAAAGAGAATTGTCTATTTGGCAGGGAAAATAAGAAGGTGATAGAATTTGCCACTAGGTGTTTGACGTGCCAAAGAGGAAAAAGGCAGAATTGATTAGGCAACGAATGAAGACCGCATAAGATCGCCAGAAACCCTATGTGGACAAGCAAAGAAAGACTAAGAATTGGATGTGGGGGACATGGTGTTTATCAAAGTTTCCCCTCTTAGAAAGGTCTTAATATTTGAAAAGTTGGAAAAGTTGGCACCAAAGATTTGTTGGACCTTTCCCAAATTTATAAAAAATAGGAAAATGCTTTCATAGCACAACCATTATAGTAGAGCCTTATCAATTGGAGGGTATTAAGATGGAGCAAATAGTATCCCGTGCTACCGCATGCATTGTGGAGCATGGAACTAGGAAGCTCCGCAACAATGACATTAGACTGGTTTGAGTATAATGAGGGAAAATTCGGTGGAAAGCATGAGTACTTATCATCCTAAGCTTTTCATTGGCAAGTTTTTCTCTCAAAAATTAGGTTTTGGTTGCAATGTGGTTACTAGATTGAATGGTAGAGATGGTTTCTGCACTTTTTTATTGTCACTTTACACTCATATAGAGATTTTATGCATGATTAAGATGTTTGCATACATACTTATATGTCACAGTCACACTCACGCTAAGATTGAGCTCACTTACAGTGTGCTGTACTACATAATCACATTACACTTTTGGTTGAGTAGATGGATGTGTAGATAACTTGGTTGTCTAACAGAGATGTTTAGTGCACGTTACACGGTTCATCCCTTGGAAAAGATTTCAGGATGAAATCCATTTTAAAGGGGAAGAATGTTGTAACGACCCGTAAATTTCAGTGGTTTTATTTATTTAATTAATTGAATTTTTGTGAAATTTTATACAATAAAATTTTGAAATTTAAATTTGATATGTGGAATACGTCTGTTTAAACATAGCAACTGGTAAATTTTCATCAGTTAATTTGAAAGTTTATTTTCCAGTGTAATTTTATTCCAATTTATATCAGTTAAAATTGATGATAATAAAATGTTTTCCAAACCTAAATATTTTTACATAGAAAATTTGTAAATCATCTTCTGAGTGAGACGTCATCTTTCGTTTCGTCAAATTTGAACTGCTATTACTCCGTTTATCTTATTTTCGGCAGATTAGCAACATTTCAGTACCGATACCGACTTTTGATCGGATGATCGTACCACTGATATCTGTATACCATATTGATCATCTCGTTGTGCTGATCCCTGCGGCATATTCAATTCCGTATTTTGAAGTCCGTTTCATTAAAGAATCGATAAAATGATTTCGTATCGATACCGAATTTAAACACTTTTGGTTATCATCTACATATCTGTCCAAAAATTTATCTGCCACCTGATATTTACTTCCTTAAATTTAATATACGTTGTGATTCTATCCTTTCAGCTTATACTTGTCGGTTCATATTATTAGATTTGTTGGCCTACGTTTTCATTTATGAAGTGATACGACGTGTATATATAACCTGTTCATCTGCCTCCTGTCAAGCTTTATGTTTGTTCCCAAATATATCCAGACTCTTTCTCTTCGATTCCTCCCTATCACCGAATCCTCCCTCCCCTGGCATGTTTCCCTTCCTTCCTCCGCTGATTTTCCCTTATCCACGTCAGCCTTGCCTTCCACCAAGCTGTTGCCGAGCTTCGGCCTCCACCCTACACACAAGCACCAGCACGTGCATCTCGATCTCCCTCCCTTTGCCTACTGTAATGGCTCGTGCTTCTCTGGTGATGCTATAAGGTATTATATATATAAGTTGTAGATGTGTGTTGTCTTGAAATATATATATCATGATTTTTTTATTTTCAACATGGGTTTGCTGTGAAACTTTATATTATACAGTTTATATATGTTTTGGTTTGTATAAATATTTAGTACTTTGAGATATGTATATGAGGTCTGTTATATGAAAAGTATATAAATTTATATATATATCTAATACGAAATTTTACACTTTTGATTCCAAAGCATGTATAACAGTTTGTTAGTGTATATTCTGTGTAAGAGTGTTATATATATTGAAGTATAAGAATATATGCTGCTTTGTATATAATGTTTGCGTAGGCTAGTTTATACCTATTTGTATTATATGGCATACATATAAGGTTTAAAAATATATATTTGCAGTGCATATGTTTAACTCGGTATAGATATACATATGTTAGTTAAGGGAAGATATATTTTATAAAAAGTTTGTACAAGTCTAATAGCTATATATGTTTTATATATTATTAATATGTATTATAAGCTTTCGTGTAATTACGTTTTGCATATGAGTTGGATGTCTGCATGGGTTAGTTTATATATATATATATATATATAAATTTAATAAACATTTGCAAGTTATATGCATGATATCTTGTATATAAAGTTACACTATATATATAGGAGTATATAAGTTTATATTAGTACTACAGAGCATGTCGTGGTATATAAAGGTTTATAAATGTGTTTTTGGATTATATAAGATATTTCTAATACATATTATATTTTGATAGTATTTTTCAGTGCATGCATTTGAAAGGAAAGAAAGGCATGTAAATGTTCTGTCCTATATGATAGTATATAAGTAGTTTACACGCTCTGTAATTATTGAAGTGTCTGTTATCATACATAGTTCGTATCTTATATATTGTTATAGTATATATATTATAGATGGTAAAAATATGTTCTGCATTATATGTATCTAAAATGGTATATATATTTATCTATAGAGTGGTATATATATGTCCTCAGTTTCATAGTTGTATATTAGTTAAGAATATATATAGGTGAGTTCGGTTATGTATGAAGGTATATATAAGTATAATTTGTCTTAAGATTTTTACAGTATATATATTTTTATTTATAAAACAGAGCAGGCCTATTTTGTACTATATATTATTTGGTTATATAAGTTGTATAACTCTTGTGAGTGTGCAATATATGTATTCACCATATATTAGTATTATATTTGGGTTTTATAAAGTGATAAATACAACTGTTTGTTTACTTGTCTGTTTATATAAGTATATTAGTCTTATTTGTGTTATTTTATCAATATAAATTTGTAAACAGTAATATAGTGGTAGGTGTTGTGTTTGTATAAGAGTTTTCATATGTGAGATATGAGAATCTGATTATTTACAATATATATAAATATAAATATAAATATATATATATATATATATTTAAATATCGGTTTTAGAATAAACATGGATCTTAAAGTATAATGTGTTAGCTTATATAAGTTTAAAATGTTGATTTCGGGAATGATAATAATAACAGCTTATATATATTTTCCACTTTATATTAAAACTGATTCTGATTAGTCTCCTCGTTTTCCCAATTGTCAGCTTTGTCCGTCGTGCCTGTTTGCTTCATTCAAATCGTATCCAACTAGCGTTGCTTTGGAATTCGTAGCTTATTTCCTTGTCAAATCCGTCTAGCCTCGAAAGGTGAGCAATCACTCAAGATTAATGTTCTTATATTTATTAAATTTGATTTCAATTGAAACGTCAATTGAAATATGTTGCTGTTAGTTGTTCACATTGTTATATATATGTCATTATCTGTATCTGTTCACCCGTGACATCTGACACCCTTATCTGTTATTTATATTGATGATATATTGCCTGTTACTATTGTTATTTTATTATCATATCTGTTATCACTCTGCAAGTTCCCTGTTAGTATAGAATCACTATGGGTTGAAATGATACATACCCGAACGATCTTGTAGAATAGGAGAAAATCGTTATGGGTTGAAATGATAAACCCAAGCGATTTTCATTGAATTGAATTTGGGATTGCGGGTTGAAAAGATATATACCCGTATATATATTTTAAATTGCGGATTGAAATGATAAATATCCGTATCACTTGACCATAGGATAGAAAATTATATACAGGCACCGTTGGTCTATATATAAATGTTTTGAAAATGATTTCTATGGTTTTGAAAAGAAATATATGGTTTTGATAAATATTGATTTTAAAGATTTATTAAAGTTGATTTAATAAAGTTGATAAATAATATGTTTAAGTATTTATTTAATATCTATATTTTCAAATATATAATTTATAATGATTTGAAATTGATTGAAATTATATTTATATAAGAATTATACTTAAATAAGTTTGATTTGAAATATATTGAATTTGAAATTTAAAGAAGTGTTTTACAATTTGAAATTTGAAAAGGTGACTTAAATGGATATTTCAAACTTATATATATTTAAATGGGATATTTTGTTTATTTAAATTTGTAAATTGAAATTGTATTTAAATGTTATGGAAATGATTAAGTTAATATTTCAAAACTAAATAATTGTAAAGTGAATCTGATATGTATATAAATTTATCGAATTTAGTTTTGAAATGTTGAATATTTAAAGCTTTGAAATATATTAAAATTGAAATGGCTTATTTTATGGTTCAGATATATATTTGAAATCGATAATTTGAAATGGTTTATTTAGAAGCTGAATCGAGTTGAACCTGATGATTTGAGATTTGATTAAATTAAATTTTTGGAATTCGAGTTAATTTGAATCGATTTGTGAAATTTGAGGAAACTATTTTATTTTATAAAGAAATTTTAAATTATATTTAAAACTATTGATCCTTTACTTTATAAATTATTTTAATATAAACTATTTTATTTATAAACTATTTTATTATATATACTAATTTTAATATCTAAACTGTTTAAAAGGAAAGTGTTATGATTTCCAAAATGCTATGATTTCAAAGCTGTGATTTCCAATGTGTTTTGATTTTTTTTTAAAAAAGACTATGATTTCGAAAGCATTATAACTTTGGAAAGTGATATGATTTTTAAAAACGGATATTTGAAGTGAAAATGATATCGTATTAAATTGGGTTTTGAAATGATAATGATATTTTGGTTTTGAAGTATAAACTATTTTGAAATGACCACGGTGTTATAATAACGATTGGTTGTTAAAGAGACCGGGATCGGATATGGACATACTCTCTGTCGATACTGAAAACCACTTTGACAACTGTGTACGCGGTGGAGTTTCCAGAATGAAGTAGGATGGTGGCGACGATCCTAAGGTATATACGTGGACCCAACTCCCGTGAGTTGGCATAAGGTGGCTAAAACAGGAGCGATCTCGGACCAGTGAGGTAGCACCTCGTATCGGACGCACTTCTTCGATTTCATTCTATTACTTGTTGATTTTTGGTGGCCACCCTTCGATTTGGGAGTGTTGTTCGAGGTGGAACGGTAGTGGCTGCTATGCGTATCCATTAGTCCGTGTGCGTAATTGGTATATCTACCCTGGCATTGCCTTGTGTGCCGTGTCACCTACCATATCGAGCTTTACTACGATTATGATTTTAAGATCCGACCGCGTTAAGGTTCTCCATCCCCTTAACGCTATTTTCTATATGATTATACTTTACTAATTAGACACTACTGTATATAGCGTATATTACTACATAGTAAATAGTTTAACGGATCCTTAGGGTATGGTTATCCCAAACATCCTTTAAGTTACTTGTATTTCAGTTGATATTTCACTTGAGCTGGATTTATTAATATAAGAATGTTAATCTTGACTCGAGTGTTTTGTGTTTTGCTTTACGCTCGGGTCAGACTGAGTGATACAGCATTTGAGACTCACCTTTGGAGTTGGAGCTTCGCTTGGAGATCCAGCTATCTATCGATCCTGCTTTCAGTTATTCGGATGATTCCAGTGATGCATTCAGATCTTGTATTTGATTATTGTATTGAGACATCTATTGTATTCGAGACTTCTGTTGTATCTTGTTTGACTCTGTTATATATATATATAGTAGCTTCATGAACTACTATCCTTTTGTTTCCGCTGCATTATTGTTATATTACTCTGTGTCTGTGATCTGTAAATTTTTTATTTACTGTATATGCTGAGTTTTGCGAAATTTTATTTACAATCCATTGTTTTGAATTATTCAAGTCCGGCATGTGTGGATTTATTGTCGATTTGAATGGTCCAAAATACTGGGTCGTTACATGTGGTATCAGAGCTCTGGTTTTAGGCAAAACTCAGCATATGTAGTAAATTCAATCACAAAATCACTTTCGTTCGAGCTTGAATTCCTTCTTCTTTGACTCGGTTCCTTTGAATTTTGGAACGTTCACTTCGGTTCCAAAGTCCATTCGTGTCTCCCATATTCGTGTTTTTGATTCTGGAGTATCCCATAACCCCACTTCGAATGATCTCTATAATAATCGGCGGTCTCGCCAATCTTCGAATAATTTGTACTGGGGTGAAACTCCTTTACAATCGGTATTGATTCACCGGAGATTTCTGTATCCTCGGTTTACGATACTGCTATCTTATGCTATACCCGAATTCTATCTCTGGTAATCGAATGTCGATTTGCTTCAGAATTCTACATCGATCTTATCTATGAAGTCATGGTTGACCCGGTTAAGGTTGCCCGCGATTTATACAACTTTATCCATCTTCCTGTTTGAAATGCAATCATCTAACCTTCGTTTCGAGCCTATTTATTCTAGTTTGAATTCTTTGTTTAAGATCCCTTTATATTTGAATCTCTATTTTTGTTTTGAAATTCTTCTTTGAATCATCGAGTGAGGGAGTGTATTTGTAATTAACATTAAAATGTTTTATATATTGTGTTGTTTGAGTTGTGGATGTTGATTTGGGTTTACGATCGATTCGTCTGATCAACGCTATCGATAGGATTTCCAAAACACTTGAACAGAGCAGACTGACACAATATTATTTTCATATTTGGTAAATGAAATAAATTTGTATGATTATATTATATATATAAGTAAAATTTTCTGGAATTTAATAGTTAATTAAATTGGTTGTTGATTGATAATATTTGATTTTGTTTATTGTTCTAAATAAATTTATAAACCTGGTTTATAAATTGATTTAGAATTGAAACAAATTTAAATTGAGAATTTAAGAATTTAATTTCCGGTGATTTCAAACTTTGGTTTAAAGTTTTAAAATGTAAATTATTTAAAGTATTTTCGAATAGGAATTGTTACAAAGAATTTTAAAATGTTGAAATCAGTGCTCTCCTCATTTGTCGCTGGAAAATAATCTCGGTGATGGCGGCTGCATCATCGACATTCATTTTCGAGTTTCGAAATGGAGAGACCATTCTGTAGCTTTGCTACATTTTTGTTTTGGAAAATTAGTTTGATTTGAATTTCCGAAGTATGACTTGATTTATAATATATATATATATATATATATTGGTATATGATCATGGATTTAATTTGATATATAGTATATATACTTATATCTAAATGGTTTAAATTGAAATCGGAAATTTAAATCTTAAATTCTTGAATAAATATTTAAATTGGAATAGTTAAATTGGAAAATTTTATTTGTATAATACTCAATTACATCTCAACATAACTTACCTAAAATTTTCAGAAGTTAAAAATGTAATTGGATAATATACAATATAAAATGACTTTATAAGGAAAGATTTGAGTGTAATAATAAATGTTATACACTTAAATTTTATTATAAAGATGTTAATAGAGATAAGCAGAATAATAAGTTAATTAAATAATAGATGAGACAAATAAATTGTTTTGAAGGAATTAATAAATTGAAATTTGATTAACTTATGGAAATACCTTGAATTTAAAAGCAATTATTGAATATAAATTAATTTAAATCAAAATTTATAAGGTTTAAAGTAATTTATATGGTTTAAATAAATGTGATAAGATATATTAAGTGGAATAAACCTAATAATAATTTGAAATAGAAAAGAATTAAATTTGTTGAATAAAATATAATTATAATAAATGACTATTCAAATTTATGATTTTAGAAATTGTTTATTTAAGATAATTGGATAATAAGATAATCAATTTAGATATAGTTAAGATTGATTTAACTTAAGTGAAATCAAATGGATTGATATCAATTATTGGGTATTAATTAATTTAAATTGAAATTTATATGGTTTTAAATTAACTGTTTATTTTGTATTTCAAATCTATTTTTCTTTCTGGTTGTTTCCATTCTCCTACTTCCTCCCTTTTCGGGGACGAAAAGTTTTGAGTGGGGGAGAGTGTAACGACCCGTAAATTTCAGTGGTTTTATTTATTTAATTAATTGAATTTTTGTGAAATTTTAAACAATAAAATTTTGAAATTTAAATTTGATATTTGGAATACGTCTGTTTAAACATAGCAACTGGTAAATTTTCATCAGTTAATTTGAAAGTTTATTTTCCAGTGTAATTTTATTCCAATTTATATCAGTTAAAATTGATGATAATAAAATGTTTTCCAAACCTAAATATTTTTACATAGAAAATTTGTAAATCATCTTCTGAGTGAGACGTCATCTTTCGTTTCGTCAAATTTGAACTGCTATTACTCCGTTTATCTTATTTTCGGCAGATTAGCAGCATTTCAGTACCGATATCGACTTTTGATCGGATGATCGTACCGCTGATATCTGTATACCGTATTGATCATCTCGTTGTGCTGATCCCTGCAGTATATTCAATTCTGTATTTTGAAGTCCGGTTCATTAAAGAATCGATAAAATGATTTCGTATCGATACCGAATTTAAACACTTTTGGTTATCATCTACATATCTGTCCAAAAATTTATCTGCCACCTGATATTACTTCCTTAAATTTAATATACGTTGTGATTCTATCCTTTCAGCTTATACTTGTCGGTTCATATTATTAGATTTGTTGGCCTACGTTTTCATTTATGAAGTGATACGACGTGTATATATAACCTGTTCATCTGCCTCCTGTCAAGCTTTATGTTTGTTCCCAAATATATCCAGACTCTTTCTCTTCGATTCCTCCCTATCACCGAATCCTCCCTCCCCTAGCATGTTTCCCTTCCTTCCTCCGCTGATTTTCCCTTATCCACGTCAGCCTTGCCTTCCACCAAGCTGTTGCCGAGCTTCGGCCTCCACCCTGCACACAAGCACCAGCACGTGCATCTCGATCTCCCTCCCTTTGCCTACTGTAATGGCTCGTGCTTCTCTGGTGATGCTATAAGGTATTATATATATATAAGTTGTAGATGTGTGTTGTTTTGAAATATATATATCATGATTTTTTTATTTTCAACATGGGTTTGCTGTGAAACTTTATATTATACAGTTTATATATGTTTTGGTTTGTATAAATATTTAGTACTTTGAGATATGCATATGAGGTCTGTTATATGAAAAGTATATAAATTTATATATATATCTAATACGAAATTTTACACTTTTGATTCCAAAGCATGTATAACAGTTTGTTAGTGTATATTCTGTGTAAGAGTGTTATATATATTGAAGTATAAGAATATATGCTGCTTTGTATATAATGTTTGCGTAGGCTAGTTTAAACCTATTTGTATTATATGGCATATATATAAGGTTTAAAAATATGTATTTGCAGTGCATATGTTTAACTCGGTATAGATATACATATGTTAGTTAAGGGAAGATATATTTTATAAAAAGTTTGTACAAGTCTAATAGCTATATATGTTTTATATATTATTAATATGTATTATAAGCTTTCGTGTAATTACGTTTTGCATATGAGTTGGATGTCTGCATGGGTTAGTTTATATATATATATATAAATTTAATAAACATTTGCAAGTTATATGTATGATATCTTGTATATAAAGTTACACTATATATATAGGAGTATATAAGTTTATATTAGTACTACAGAGCATGTCGTGGTATATAAAGGTTTATATATGTGTTTTTGGATTATATAAGATATTTCTAATACATATTATATTTTGATAGTATTTTTCAGTGCATGCATTTGAAAGGAAAGAAAGGCATGTAAATGTTCTGTCCTATATGATAGTATATAAGTAGTTTACACGCTCTGTTATTATTGAAGTGTCTGTTATCATACATAGTTCGTATCTTATATATTGTTATAGTATATATATTATAGATGGTAAAAATATGTTCTGCATTATATGTATCTAAAATGGTATATATATTTATCTACAGAGTGGTATATATATGTCCTCAGTTTCATAGTTGTATATTAGTTAAGAATATATATAGGTGAGTTCGGTTATGTATGAAGGTATATATAAGTATAATTTTTCTTAAGATTTTTACAGTATATATATTTTTATTTATAAAACAGAGCAGGCCTATTTTGTACTATATATTATTTGGTTATATAAGTTGTATAACTCTTGTGAGTGTGCAATATATGTATTCACCATATATTAGTATTATATTTGGGTTTTATAAAGTGATAAATACAACTGTCTGTTTACTTGTCTGTTTATATACGTATATTAGTCTTATTTGTATTATTTTATCAATATAAATTTGTAAACAGTAATATAGTGGTAGGTGTTGTGTTTGTATAAGAGTTTGCATATGTGAGATATGAGAATCTGACTATTTACAATATATATAAATATATATATATATATATATATATATATATATTTAAATATCGGTTTTAGAATAAACATGGATCTTAAAGTATAATGTGTTAGCTTATATAAGTTTAAAATGTTGATTTCGGGAATGATAATAACAACAGCTTATATATATTTTCCACTTTATATTAAAACTGATTTTGATTAGTCTCCTTGTTTTCCCAATTGTCAGCTTTGTCCGTCGTGCCTGTTTGCTTCATTCAAATCGTATCCAACTAGCGTTGCTTTGGAATTCGTAGCTTATTTCCTTGTCAAATCCGTCTAGCCTCGAAAGGTGAGCAATCACTCACGATTAATGTTCTTATATTTATTAAATTTGATTTCAATTGAAACGTCAATTGAAATATGCTGCTGTTAGTTGTTCACATTGTTATATATATGTCATTATCTGTATCTGTTCACCCATGACATCTGACACCCTTATCTGTTATTTATATTGATGATATATTGCCTGTTACTATTGTTATTTTATTATCATATCTGTTATCACTCTGCAAGTTCCCTGTTAGTATAGAATCACTATGGGTTGAAATGATACATACCCGAACGATCTTGTAGAATAGGAGAAAATCGTTATGGGTTGAAATGATAAACCCAAGCGATTTTCATTGAATTGAATTTGGGATTGCGGGTTGAAAAGATATATACCCGTATATATATTTTAAATTGCGGATTGAAATGATAAATATCCGTATCACTTGACCATAGGATAGAAAATTATATACAGGCACCGTTGGTCTATATATAAATGTTTTGAAAATGATTTCTATGGTTTTGAAAAGAAATATATGGTTTTGATAAATATTGATTTTAAAGATTTATTAAAGTTGATTTAATAAAGTTGATAAATAATATGTTTAAGTATTTATTTAATATCTATATTTTCAAATATATAATTTATAATGATTTGAAATTGATTGAAATTATATTTATATAAGAATTATACTTAAATAAGTTTGATTTGAAATATATTGAATTTGAAATTTAAAGAAGTGTTTTACAATTTGAAATTTGAAAAGGTGACTTAAATGGATATTTCAAACTTATATATATTTAAATGGGATATTTTGTTTATTTAAATTTGTAAATTGAAATTGTATTTAAATGTTATGGAAATGATTAAGTTAATATTTCAAAACTAAATAATTGTAAAGTGAATCTGATATGTATATAAATTTATCGAATTTAGTTTTGAAATGTTGAATATTTAAAGCTTTGAAATATATTAAAATTGAAATGGCTTATTTTATGGTTCAGATATATATTTGAAATCGATAATTTGAAATGGTTTATTTAGAAGCTGAATCGAGTTGAACCTGATGATTTGAGATTTGATTAAATTAAATTTTTGGAATTCGAGTTAATTTGAATCGATTTGTGAAATTTGAGGAAACTATTTTATTTTATAAAGAAATTTTAAATTATATTTAAAACTATTGATCCTTTACTTTATAAATTATTTTAATATAAACTATTTTATTTATAAACTATTTTATTATATATACTAATTTTAATATCTAAACTGTTTAAAAGGAAAGTGTTATGATTTCCAAAATGCTATGATTTCAAAGCTGTGATTTCCAATGTGTTTTGATTTTTTTTTAAAAAAGACTATGATTTCGAAAGCATTATAACTTTGGAAAGTGATATGATTTTTAAAAACGGATATTTGAAGTGAAAATGATATCGTATTAAATTGGGTTTTGAAATGATAATGATATTTTGGTTTTGAAGTATAAACTATTTTGAAATGACCACGGTGTTATAATAACGATTGGTTGTTAAAGAGACCGGGATCGGATATGGACATACTCTCTGTCGATACCGAAAACCACTTTGACAACTGTGTACGCGGTGGAGTTTCCAGAATGAAGTAGGATGGTGGCGACGATCCTAAGGTATATACGTGGACCCAACTCCCGTGAGTTGGCATAAGGTGGCTAAAACAGGAGCGATCTCGGACCAGTGAGGTAGCACCTCGTATCGGACGCACTTCTTCGATTTCATTCTATTACTTGTTGATTTTTGGTGGCCACCCTTCGATTTGGGAGTGTTGTTCGAGGTGGAACGGTAGTGGCTGCTATGCGTATCCATCAGTCCGTGTGCGTAATTGGTATATCTACCCTGGCATTGCCTTGTGTGCCGTGTCACCTACCATATCGAGCTTTACTACGATTATGATTTTAAGATCCGACCGCGTTAAGGTTCTCCATCCCCTTAACGCTATTTTCTATATGATTATACTTTACTCATTAGACACTACTGTATATAGCGTATATTACTACATAGTAAATAGTTTAACGGATCCTTAGGGGATGGTTATCCCAAACATCCTTTAAGTTACTTGTATTTCAGTTGATATTTCACTTGAGCTGGATTTATTAATATAAGAATGTTAATCTTGACTCGAGTGTTTTGTGTTTTGCTTTACGCTCGGGTCAGACTGAGTGATACAGCATTTGAGACTCACCTTTGGAGTTGGAGCTTCGCTTGGAGATCCAGCTATCTATCGATCCTGCTTTCAGTTATTCGGTTGATTCCAGTGATGTATTCAGATCTTGTATTTGATTATTGTATTGAGACATCTATTGTATTCGAGACTTCTGTTGTATCTTGTTTGACTCTGTTATATATATATAGTAGCTTCATGAACTACTATCCTTTTGTTTCCGCTGCATTATAGTTATATTACTCTGTGTCTGTGATCTGTAAATTTTTTATTTACTGTATATGCTGAGTTTTGCGAAATTTTATTTACAATCCATTGTTTTGAATTATTCAAGTCCGGCATGTGTGGATTTATTGTCGATTTGAATGGTCCAAAATACTGGGTCGTTACATGTGGTATCAGAGCTCTGGTTTTAGGCAAAACTCAGCATATGTAGTAAATTCAATCACAAAATCACTTTCGTTCGAGCTTGAATTCCTTCTTCTTTGACTCAGTTCCTTTGAATTTTGGAACGTTCACTTCGGTTCCAAAGTCCATTCGTGTCTCCCATATTCGTGTTTTTGATTCTGGAGTATCCCATAACCCCACTTCGAATGATCTCTATAATAATCGGTGGTCTCGCCAATCTTCGAATAATTTGTACTGGGGTGAAACTCCTTTACAATCGGTATTGATTCACCGGAGATTTCTGTATCCTCGGTTTACGATACTGCTATCTTATGCTATACCCGAATTCTATCTCTGGTAATCGAATGTCGATTTGCTTCAGAATTCTACATCGATCTTATCTATGAAGTCATGGTTGACCCGGTTAAGGTTGCCCGCGATTTATACAACTTTATCCATCTTCCTGTTTGAAATGCAATCATCTAACCTTCGTTTCGAGCCTATTTATTCTAGTTTGAATTCTTTGTTTAAGATCCCTTTATATTTGAATCTCTATTTTTGTTTTGAAATTCATCTTTGAATCATCGAGTGAGGGAGTGTATTTGTAATTAACATTAAAATGTTTTATATATTGTGTTGTTTGAGTTGTGGATGTTGATTTGGGTTTACGATCGATTCGTCTGATCAACGCTATCGATAGGATTTCCAAAACACTTGAACAGAGCAGACTGACACAATATTATTTTCATATTTGGTAAATGAAATAAATTTGTATGATTATATTATATATATAAGTAAAATTTTCTGGAATTTAATAGTTAATTAAATTGGTTGTTGATTGATAATATTTGATTTTGTTTATTGTTCTAAATAAATTTATAAACCTGGTTTATAAATTGATTTAGAATTGAAACAAATTTAAATTGAGAATTTAAGAATTTAATTTCCGGTGATTTCAAACTTTGGTTTAAAGTTTTAAAATGTAAATTATTTAAAGTATTTTCGAATAGGAATTGTTACAAAGAATTTTAAAATGTTGAAATCAGTGCTCTCCTCATTTGTCGCTGGAAAATAATCTCGGTGATGGCGGCTGCATCATCGACATTCATTTTCGAGTTTCGAAATGGAGAGACCATTCTGTAGCTTTGCTACATTTTTGTTTTGGAAAATTAGTTTGATTTGAATTTCCGAAGTATGACTTGATTTATAATATATATATATATATATATATATTGGTATATGATCATGGATTTAATTTGATATATATAGTATATATACTTATATCTAAATGGTTTAAATTGAAATCGGAAATTTAAATCTTAAATTCTTGAATAAATATTTAAATTGGAATAGTTAAATTGGAAAATTTTATTTGTATAATACTCAATTACATCTCAACATAACTTACCTAAAATTTTTAGAAGTTAAAAATGTAATTGGATAATATACAATATAAAATGACTTTATAAGGAAAGATTTGAGTGTAATAATAAATGTTATACACTTAAATTTTATTATAAAGATGTTAATAGAGATAAGCAGAATAATAAGTTAATTAAATAATAGATGAGACAAATAAATTGTTTTGAAGGAATTAATAAATTGAAATTTGATTAACTTATGGAAATACCTTGAATTTAAAAGCAATTATTGAATATAAATTAATTTAAATCAAAATTTATAAGGTTTAAAGTAATTTATATGGTTTAAATAAATGTGATAAGATATATTAAGTGGAATAAACCTAATAATAATTTGGAATAGAAAAGAATTAAATTTGTTGAATAAAATATAATTATAATAAATGACTATTCAAATTTATGATTTTAGAAATTGTTTATTTAAGATAATTGGATAATAAGATAATCAATTTAGATATAGTTAAGATTGATTTAACTTAAGTGAAATCAAATGGATTGATATCAATTATTGGGTATTAATTAATTTAAATTGAAATTTATATGGTTTTAAATTAACTGTTTATTTTGTATTTCAAATCTATTTTTCTTTCTGGTTGTTTCCATTCTCCTACTTCCTCCCTTTTCGGGGACGAAAAGTTTTGAGTGGGGGAGAGTGTAACGACCCGTAAATTTCAGTGGTTTTATTTATTTAATTAATTGATTTTTTGTGAAATTTTAAACAATAAAATTTTGAAATTTAAATTTGATATTTGGAATACGTCTGTTTAAACATAGCAACTGGTAAATTTTCATCAGTTAATTTGAAAGTTTATTTTCCAGTGTAATTTTATTCCAATTTATATCAGTTAAAATTGATGATAATAAAATGTTTTCCAAACCTAAATATTTTTACATAGAAAATTTGTAAATCATCTTCTGAGTGAGACGTCATCTTTCGTTTCGTCAAATTTGAACTGCTATTACTCCGTTTATCTTATTTTCGGCAGATTAGCAGCATTTCAGTACCGATACCGACTTTTGATCGGATGATCGTACCGCTGATATCTGTATACCGTATTGATCATCTCGTTGTGCTGATCCCTGCAGTATATTCAATTCTGTATTTTGAAGTCCGGTTCATTAAAGAATCGATAAAATGATTTCGTATCGATACCGAATTTAAACACTTTTGGTTATCATCTACATATCTGTCCAAAAATTTATCTGCCACCTGATATTTACTTCCTTAAATTTAATATACGTTGTGATTCTATTCTTTCAGCTTATACTTGTCGGTTCATATTATTAGATTTGTTGGCCTACGTTTTCATTTATGAAGTGATACGACGTGTATATATAACCTGTTCATCTGCCTCCTGTCAAGCTTTATGTTTGTTCCCAAATATATCCAGACTCTTTCTCTTCGATTCCTCCCTATCACCGAATCCTCCCTCCCCTAGCATGTTTCCCTTCCTTCCTCCGCTGATTTTCCCTTATCCACGTCAGCCTTGCCTTCCACCAAGCTGTTGCCGAGCTTCGGCCTCCACCCTGCACACAAGCACCAGCACGTGCATCTCGATCTCCCTCCCTTTGCCTACTGTAATGGCTCGTGCTTCTCTGGTGATGCTATAAGGTATTATATATATATAAGTTGTAGATGTGTGTTGTTTTGAAATATATATATCATGATTTTTTTATTTTCAACATGGGTTTGCTGTGAAACTTTATATTATACAGTTTATATATGTTTTGGTTTGTATAAATATTTAGTACTTTGAGATATGCATATGAGGTCTGTTATATGAAAAGTATATAAATTTATATATATATCTAATACGAAATTTTACACTTTTGATTCCAAAGCATGTATAACAGTTTGTTAGTGTATATTCTGTGTAAGAGTGTTATATATATTGAAGTATAAGAATATATGCTGCTTTGTATATAATGTTTGCGTAGGCTAGTTTAAACCTATTTGTATTATATGGCATATATATAAGGTTTAAAAATATGTATTTGCAGTGCATATGTTTAACTCGGTATAGATATACATATGTTAGTTAAGGGAAGATATATTTTATAAAAAGTTTGTACAAGTCTAATAGCTATATATGTTTTATATATTATTAATATGTATTATAAGCTTTCGTGTAATTACGTTTTGCATATGAGTTGGATGTCTGCATGGGTTAGTTTATATATATATATAAATTTAATAAACATTTGCAAGTTATATGTATGATATCTTGTATATAAAGTTACACTATATATATAGGAGTATATAAGTTTATATTAGTACTACAGAGCATGTCGTGGTATATAAAGGTTTATATATGTGTTTTTGGATTATATAAGATATTTCTAATACATATTATATTTTGATAGTATTTTTCAGTGCTTGCATTTGAAAGGAAAGAAAGGCATGTAAATGTTCTGTCCTATATGATAGTATATAAGTAGTTTACACGCTCTGTTATTATTGAAGTGTCTGTTATCATACATAGTTCGTATCTTATATATTGTTATAGTATATATATTATAGATGGTAAAAATATGTTCTGCATTATATGTATCTAAAATGGTATATATATTTATCTACAGAGTGGTATATATATGTCCTCAGTTTCATAGTTGTATATTAGTTAAGAATATATATAGGTGAGTTCGGTTATGTATGAAGGTATATATAAGTATAATTTTTCTTAAGATTTTTACAGTATATATATTTTTATTTATAAAACAGAGCAGGCCTATTTTGTACTATATATTATTTGGTTATATAAGTTGTATAACTCTTGTGAGTGTGCAATATATGTATTCACCATATATTAGTATTATATTTGGGTTTTATAAAGTGATAAATACAACTGTCTGTTTACTTGTCTGTTTATATACGTATATTAGTCTTATTTGTATTATTTTATCAATATAAATTTGTAAACAGTAATATAGTGGTAGGTGTTGTGTTTGTATAAGAGTTTGCATATGTGAGATATGAGAATCTGACTATTTACAATATATATAAATATAAATATATATATATATATATATATATATTTAAATATCGGTTTTAGAATAAACATGGATCTTAAAGTATAATGTGTTAGCTTATATAAGTTTAAAATGTTGATTTCGGGAATGATAATAACAACAGCTTATATATATTTTCCACTTTATATTAAAACTGATTTTGATTAGTCTCCTTGTTTTCCCAATTGTCAGCTTTGTCCGTCGTGCCTGTTTGCTTCATTCAAATCGTATCCAACTAGCGTTGCTTTGGAATTCGTAGCTTATTTCCTTGTCAAATCCGTCTAGCCTCGAAAGGTGAGCAATCACTCACGATTAATGTTCTTATATTTATTAAATTTGATTTCAATTGAAACGTCAATTGAAATATGCTGCTGTTAGTTGTTCACATTGTTATATATATGTCATTATCTGTATCTGTTCACCCATGACATCTGACACCCTTATCTGTTATTTATATTGATGATATATTGCCTGTTACTATTGTTATTTTATTATCATATCTGTTATCACTCTGCAAGTTCCCTGTTAGTATAGAATCACTATGGGTTGAAATGATACATACCCGAACGATCTTGTAGAATAGGAGAAAATCGTTATGGGTTGAAATGATAAACCCAAGCGATTTTCATTGAATTGAATTTGGGATTGCGGGTTGAAAAGATATATACCCGTATATATATTTTAAATTGCGGATTGAAATGATAAATATCCGTATCACTTGACCATAGGATAGAAAATTATATACAGGCACCGTTGGTCTATATATAAATGTTTTGAAAATGATTTCTATGGTTTTGAAAAGAAATATATGGTTTTGATAAATATTGATTTTAAAGATTTATTAAAGTTGATTTAATAAAGTTGATAAATAATATGTTTAAGTATTTATTTAATATCTATATTTTCAAATATATAATTTATAATGATTTGAAATTGATTGAAATTATATTTATATAAGAATTATACTTAAATAAGTTTGATTTGAAATATATTGAATTTGAAATTTAAAGAAGTGTTTTACAATTTGAAATTTGAAAAGGTGACTTAAATGGATATTTCAAACTTATATATATTTAAATGGGATATTTTGTTTATTTAAATTTGTAAATTGAAATTGTATTTAAATGTTATGGAAATGATTAAGTTAATATTTCAAAACTAAATAATTGTAAAGTGAATCTGATATGTATATAAATTTATCGAATTTAGTTTTGAAATGTTGAATATTTAAAGCTTTGAAATATATTAAAATTGAAATGGCTTATTTTATGGTTCAGATATATATTTGAAATCGATAATTTGAAATGGTTTATTTAGAAGCTGAATCGAGTTGAACCTGATGATTTGAGATTTGATTAAATTAAATTTTTGGAATTCGAGTTAATTTGAATCGATTTGTGAAATTTGAGGAAACTATTTTATTTTATAAAGAAATTTTAAATTATATTTAAAACTATTGATCCTTTACTTTATAAATTATTTTAATATAAACTATTTTATTTATAAACTATTTTATTATATATACTAATTTTAATATCTAAACTGTTTAAAAGGAAAGTGTTATGATTTCCAAAATGCTATGATTTCAAAGCTGTGATTTCCAATGTGTTTTGATTTTTTTTTAAAAAAAGACTATGATTTCGAAAGCATTATAACTTTGGAAAGTGATATGATTTTTAAAAACGGATATTTGAAGTGAAAATGATATCGTATTAAATTGGGTTTTGAAATGATAATGATATTTTGGTTTTGAAGTATAAACTATTTTGAAATGACCACGGTGTTATAATAACGATTGGTTGTTAAAGAGACCGGGATCGGATATGGACATACTCTCTGTCGATACCGAAAACCACTTTGACAACTGTGTACGCGGTGGAGTTTCCAGAATGAAGTAGGATGGTGGCGACGATCCTAAGGTATATACGTGGACCCAACTCCCGTGAGTTGGCATAAGGTGGCTAAAACAGGAGCGATCTCGGACCAGTGAGGTAGCACCTCGTATCGGACGCACTTCTTCGATTTCATTCTATTACTTGTTGATTTTTGGTGGCCACCCTTCGATTTGGGAGTGTTGTTCGAGGTGGAACGGTAGTGGCTGCTATGCGTATCATCAGTCCGTGTGCGTAATTGGTATATCTACCCTGGCATTGCCTTGTGTGCCGTGTCACCTACCATATCGAGCTTTACTACGATTATGATTTTAAGATCCGACCGCGTTAAGGTTCTCCATCCCCTTAACGCTATTTTCTATATGATTATACTTTACTGATTAGACACTACTGTATATAGCGTATATTACTACATAGTAAATAGTTTAACAGATCCTTAGGGGATGGTTATCCCAAACATCCTTTAAGTTACTTGTATTTCAGTTGATATTTCACTTGAGCTGGATTTATTAATATAAGAATGTTAATCCTGACTCGAGTGTTTTGTGTTTTGCTTTACGCTCGGGTCAGACTGAGTGATACAGCATTTGAGACTCACCTTTGGAGTTGGAGCTTCGCTTGGAGATCCAGCTATCTATCGATCCTGCTTTCAGTTATTCGGTTGATTCTAGTGATGTATTCAGATCTTGTATTTGATAATTGTGTTGAGACATCTATTGTATTCGAGACTTCTGTTGTATCTTGTTTGACTCTGTTATATATATATAGTAGCTTCATGAACTACTATCCTTTTGTTTCCGCTGCATTATTGTTATATTACTCTGTGTCTGTGATCTGTAAATTTTTTATTTACTGTATATGCTGAGTTTTGCCAAATTTTATTTACAATCCATTGTTTTGAATTATTCAAGTCCGGCATGTGTGGATTTATTGTCGATTTGAATGGTCCAAAATACTGGGTCGTTACAAATGTAACGCACCATACAATCAACCATAAATAAACTAGATAAATTAAATTAAATAAGATAGGGATAAAAATTTTCAAAAGTTGGAATTTAACCACAAAATTTATGTCGTTGTGTTCGTTGCGAAACTCTAATCAATTTTAATATATGATATGTTTAAAACATAGCTCAAACGAAAAAGTTATGGACTTTGAAGTTTTCAGGTTTAAAATAATAGAATTCAAATTCAAATGAATAATTAATTTTAAAATTTGAAATTCAAAAGTTAACAGTAATTAGACTTGAGGGTTAAATAAATGTTAAAATCAATGTTAACATTAAAATATAATTAAGGAAAATAATAAATAAAACAATGGCACAAAATTAACATTCCCGAAACAAGGGGAGAGGTCGACCCCTGACCTCGACTGGTCAACCGCTAGTAGTCGATCAATGGTAGAGGGGTGGTCGACCGCTCCCTGTCAAGTGACAGCTAGGGTTTGTGAATTTGAATGTTCCGGATTTTATAATTTCCAACCGAGCTTCATCAACGGTTCCGGTGTGTTCCAACCACTATAAACAAGATCCTAGACCTCTCATTTTTAATCGTAAATTATTTTAGGAACCTAGCGAAGCTATGGTAGTTCATCTCTTCTTAGATTCAGAAAATCTCTATTACGGTTTCAAGTAAGAAATCTACAATGACCCGTATTTTTGATAATTAAAAAACTGTAACGACCCACCTTTTTGGACGGTTTAAATTGACAATAAACCACACATGTAAAACTCAAACCATTCGAAAAGGGAGGATTGTCAATGTGGTAAATAAGAAAATAAAAGAAAGGAAAACAAAACACAGAATCTCATAGCGGAATGACAAAATATAATAATCAAATAAACAGTTCATGAAACTGTTTTACAAATACATTTGATTATAATTTTACAATACAATCAGAGTTATACATACAACAGATACAATATGATAATGCAGCGGAACAACATGATACAGTGGAATAATAATAATAATACAATACTAAACTCCGTCTTTGTCCTCCAGAAATAATGTCTTCAACACTAAAAAGCTTAGGCTGACCCGAGCCTAATGAAAAGACAAAACACTCGAGTCAGAACTAAAGGATCTTATGTAAGTTAAATCAACAACAAGTAAATATGAGTGTAATGGCTTTAGAGATGTTTACGGGATTTTACATCTCCTATCCAGTGTATAACGTGTGTGCAATAACTTAAGTGATGTTCGGGATCTCCATCTCCTAAGGATCCATTAAACTATCTATATGCAGTAATATAAGCTATATATGTAGTGTCTATCAGTAAAGTAAAGTATTAAAATAGTGTTAAGGCGTTACCATATCTCCCTTAACACATTTTTATAAATTCCGTAGTCTATATAGTACTGTAAACTCCACCAAACCGGTGGGCTATCAGGGAGCACTCCATAGGTATGACACAAACCATAATCGCAGTGGGATCGGCATATGACAAGGCACGCGAGGCAATTCCCATGGTAGGATTCTACCGTTTTGCACTCTCGGACTGGTGGTAACGCGTAGCAGCTACTACCGCCCACTTCGGAACACACTCCCATAATCAAATCGAGGGTGGCCACCAATCAATCACAAAGTAACAGATATGGTATCGAAGAAATGTGCTCGATCAGAGGAGCGACCTCACTTAGCCCAGTATAGCTCCTGTTTTAGTCATATCAAGCTGACCCGAAGGGGCCAGGGCTGTGTTCTTACCAAATACCAGTAGGGTTCGCCAAACGATCCTACTTTTTTCTGGATTCTCCACCACGTGCACAATTGTTAAAGTGGTTTCAGAATTGGTAGAGAGTATGACAATATTCGACCCCGGTCTCTTTAACAACCAATTATTATATTTTTCACACCGTGGTCATTTTATAAAACATTTATAATAATAAATCCAGAAAATAGTTTATACTATCATATCAAGATATCCATATACTTATTCCAAAGGTATAAATATGTTTATAAATACCAAGGAAGATTTCTTTCAATCAATTTCGAAAATAATTTATAAATCTCTCTTAAGCCATTTATAAACTATTTATATGCTTGAAAACCATTTATAAAGCTATTTATAAATTCCAAAAGAGTTTACAACTTTTTCCCTTTTCATAAACTTATACGCAAATTCCTTTAAAACGCTTCCAAATCCCTTACACAAGTTCTTTTATAAAACCCTTTATAAAATCCTTTATAAAAATCTTTTATAAAATCCTTTATAAAACCATTATAAAATCCTTTATAAAAATGTTTTATAAAATCCTTTTATAAAATCCATTATAAAATCTCTTACAAAACTTTTATAAATTCCTTACAAAACCTTTTACAAAATTCTAAAATCTTTTACAAAAATATTTTATCTATTAAAGTTATTATAAAAGTCTATTTTTATTATCTTAAATCAAAACTATATTTATTATATTAAATTAAATTTAAAATATATATATTAAACATGTATTAAATATTTTATTAAATTATAAACTATTTAACATATATATTTAAAACTAAATTAAATTATAAGTTAAATCTTAAATTTATATTTAAAACCATATATTAACTTATAAATTTGAAAGCTTAAAACATATAAAATATATTATTTTCCAAATATAATTTTTTAAATAAATCATTAAATAAAATTTATAAATCAAACATACTTTACCATTTAGAAAATAATTTAAAGCCGACCAACGGTGTTCGTATATAATTTTCTACCCTATGGTCAAGTGATTGGGTATGTATAATCTCAACCCAAATAGTTAAATTTCCTGGGTATTTATCATTTCAACCCTACAAGTAAAACTTAAGTGATGGAGTTATGTCTACAAATAGAATTATGATGTACAAGAAATATTTTAAACATAAGTTAATATTTTGAAATGCTAGTAATTAAATTAAATAGAAGAAAAAAGTGAATACTGCTTAGGTAAATGATTATAAACTCAAGAAATGACTAAAATGATTCATTAATGAATATTAATGTTAAAATGGATATTTCCTGAAACCCTAGCTGTCTATTCCAATTTCTGTATGTACTTCTCATCTACTCCTTCCTCCTTCCCAATGGCAGAAAACCCTAATTTCAATTTCAATCAAAACCCTAATTCCCAAATTCAAATTCAAACTCATCAAACCCTATCGAATTATATACTGCCGAAAAGCTCTTGACGAATGCAATCTTCATATGCAATTCGTTTTTGCAATCAAACTTTGGTTTGTCCATAAATTAGCAGTTTATTTTCGACCGTCCATATTAGGGTTTCGTGATCGACGGTGGATCGTCGACCAATCGACGATCGGGAAGTTGCGTTTGGTAGAGGGGGCGATGCAGTCTTTATCCATGCGGCTCATTTGGGTAGATAGTGCATGAATTCGGCAAAATTGGCAAGAAACAGTGACGACGGCAGACAACGTTAGGGGACGGCGGAGAGGCGCGCGACGCCATGGCTAGTGCGGCGTTTGGAGGCGGACCTGGCGGTGGGCTCTGATCAAATCGAAGGTGGCCGTGGTGGGGGCGGTTGGCTCGTGATCGCTGGCGGCTATGGGTATGCTTGAGCGTGGGTTGCATGCAAAGATGAGAGGGCTAGGGTTTGCTGAGGTAACGTGAAATTATTTTTTTTCCCTTCGTATATTTTTAATTTTAATTTCAATTTTCAAACTTCTGACGCTAATAATTTTTTCATATGAACTCGGATTTGGACGCGGTTTCTTCCATTTGGATCGTATCGGAATTCCGGAAAATCTGCAATAGGTTTGGTTGGATTCTAAGACTATTGGATTTTTGGACTTCATTTGGATTTTAAATCGACTAGAAATCAAGGGTGAGCGATTTAACCCACTCACAAATACTAAACCTTCTTATGTTAGTTGAATTAATTTTATGAATTGATAAGAATTTTATTGATTGATGTTTGGTAATTTAAATTGTCATTTAAATTTAATTGAATTAAATAGCCATATAAATTAATATTGAATTTAAGTTGTTAGTTAAATACCCGATAATGATAACCAGTTAATCATTGTGATTTATTGACTGATTTGGATGTTGATCGTGATGGATGTTTATTTGTTGACATTTTGGATGATTGGATGTTAGGTTTATTATATATGTTGTTATCACATTGCAAGTTCCCTTAGTTTGTTGTTAGGAAAATCACTATGGGTTGAAATGATACATACCCGAATGATCTTATAGATTAGAGGAAATTGTTATGGGTTGAAATGATACATACTCGAGCGATTTTATTGATTTGGAAATTGCTGATTCGGGATACGGGTTGAAATGATATATACCCGGGAAATTTAACTATTTGGGTTGAAATGATACATACCCAATCATTTGACCATAGAGTAGAAAATTATACATGGACACCATTAGTCGGTTTTAAATTATTTTCTAAAAGGTAAAGTATGTTTGATTTATATATTTGATTTTTAAATTTTATGTAATGATTTTTTTAAAAATTTATATTTGGAAAATAATTTATTTTATATGTTTTAAGCTTCAAATTTATAAGTTAATATATGGTTTTAAATGTAAATTTAAGATTTTAACTTATAATTTTATTTAGTTTTAAATATATATGTTAAATAGTTTACAATTTAATTTAATAAAATATTTAATATAGTTTTAATATATATTTCAAATTTAATTTAATATAATAAATATAGTTTTGATTTAAGATAATAAAAATAGACTTTTATAATAACTTTAATAGATAAAATATTTTTGTAAAAGATTCTAGGATTTTGTAAAAGGTTTTGTAAGGAATTTATAGAAGTTTAGCAATAGATTTTATAATGGATTTTATAAAAGGATTTTATAAAAGATTTTTACAAAAGATTTTTATAATGGTTTTATAAAGGATTTTATAAAAGATTTTTATAAAGGATTTTATAAAGGGTTTTATAAAAGAACTTGTTTAAAGGGATTTGGAAGCGTTTTAAAGGAATTTGCGTAGAAGTTTATGAAAAGGGGAAGAATTGTAAACTATTTTGGAATTTATAAATAGCTTTATAAATGGATTTAAAGCATATAAATAGTTTATAAATGGTTTAAAAGAGATTTACAAATTATTTTCGAAATTGACTGAAAGAAATCTTCCTCGGTATTTATGAATATATTTATACTTTTGGAATAAGTATATGGATATCTTGATATGAAAGTATAAACCGTTTTCTGAATTTATTATTATGAATGTTTTATAAAATGACCACAGTGTGAAAAATATAACGATTGGTTGTTAAAGAGACCAAGCTCGGATATTGTCATACTCTCTGCCAATTACGAAACCACTTTAACAATTGTGCATGTGGTGGAGAATCCATAACGACGTAGTATGGTTTGGCAAACGCTACTGGTATTAGGTAAGAACGCAGCCCTGACCCCCCTCGAGTCATCTTGATATGACTAAAACAGGAGCCATACCATGCCAAGTGAGGTCGCTCCTCCGATCGGCCATATTTTTTCGATACCTTATCTGTTACTTTGTGATTGATTAGTGGCCACCCTCGATTTGATTATGGGAGTGTGTTCCGAGGTGGGCGGTAGTAGTTGCTACGCGTTACCACCAGTCCGGGAGTGCAAAACGGTAGAATCCTACCATGGGCATTGCCTCGCGTGCCTTGTCATATGCCTTATCGAGCCCACTACGATTTTGGTTTGTGTCGTACCTATGGAGTGCTCCCTGATAGCCCACCGGTTTGGTGGAGTTTACAGTACTGTATAGACTATGGTATTTATAGAAATGTGTTAAGGGGGATATGGGTAACACCTTAATGCTATTATACTGATAGAGACTACATATATAGCGTATCTTACTACATATAGATAGTTTAACAGATCCTTAGGAGATGAAAATCTTGAACATCTCTTAAGTTATTGCACGCATGTTATACACTGGATAGGAGATGTAAAATCCCGTAAACATCTCTGAAGGCATTACACTCATATTTACTTGTTGTTGATTTAACTTATATAAGATCTTTTAGTTCTGACTCGAGTGTTTTGTCTTTTCATTATGCTCGGGTCAGCCTGAGCTTTTCAGTGTTGAACAAAGACAGAGTTTAGTACCATATTATTATTATTCCATTGTATCATGTTGTTCCGCTGCATTATCCTATTGTACCTGTTGTATGTATAACACTAATTGTATTGTAAAAGTATAATCAAATGTATTTGTAAAACAACATCATGAACTGTTTGTTTGATTATTATATTTTGTCATTCCACTGTGAGATTCTGTGTTTTGTTTTTCTTCCTTTTTTTCTTGTTTACCCCATTGACAATCCTCCCTTTTGAGTGGTTTGAGTTTGACATGTGTGGTTTATTGTCAATTTAAACCATCCAAAAAGGTGGGTCGTTACAAAATCCTATATATCTATTTTTTTTCAATTTATTTTCTCAACCTATTCTCCTCCAAACCTCTAATTTTCTGAATCTAATTTATGTACAAATCCCTTGCTATATAAATCTAAAGAAGAGATCTGATATAGATTATTAAAGGAATGTCCTATCCAAAGGAGACAAAGCTAAGGATGTACTGTGAGCGAAAATCTTAGCTTTTCTATTTTAGCAATTGGTTAGTATAGTTTGGATTTGAATATGCCTTGAGGAGTTTTGGTTTGTGAAAACATTATTTTATAAACCTCCGAAACTAATTCAATGTGCAATGTCAATTCTATGTTGGAATCTCAATTATTTATGTCAAAATAATGGAAATTGTGTAGATTTGCAGTTTGGATAATTTTACCTTCTATTCTATTTTTTATTATTTGTCTTTGAATTTGGTTAAAGGATTTTGATTAAGGAATAATGTCTAGTTTGCACTGCGTATTCTCATGAATTAAATAGAAATTTCTTTTTTTATTTTTATGTAAAAAAGGAGTTGAATAGAGCGTAAAATTGGAATTATAAGTTTCTTTTATCAATATATTCCAATATTTTGATGTAATAAGTTGAGTTAAATTTTTTATTATATACAAGTCTATTGATTGGAATTTTTCTATATGAATATTGGAATTTTGGTATCGTTGATAATACATGATGAGACTTGCATAATTTTTGAAAGAGTTGACATTTAAATGCTAGTTTATGGCGTAAATTCCGCACGCTTAGAAATTACTGGGCGTGTGCGTGTGTGCCGCTATGTGTGTATATATATATATATATCTATATATGTATACTAGCATAATTAACAAATAATTATAACGTCTAATTGCACAGTTAAATAGGTTATTAATTTTATTAAATCTCCTTTAGCCTAGTAATTAACGTTAAAGGCGAAATAAGAAAGATTTCTTATAAGGCCATTATTTTAGAAACGGTGAGATGTGTGATAATATATGCAGAGAGTGATATAAATTATGACTAAGTTATAGGGATGTAAGGTTAGTTAAAAGCACATGGAAGTCCGCCTAGCTAATCTGGCTACCAACAGTGTGACTTTGGGGTTGATGTGGGACATCGCCTATAATAAGTAACTACGATGATGCAAGGTTAGTTCCAAATTCTATAAGGTAAATCTTCCCAGCTAATCAGCTACTAGTACTTTCGAATAGTCGGGCTATTGTGAGACGTAACCATGGGGTACGGGTCATAATACGAAGGACATGCTTCAGAGATATAAAGTAATAAGTGGTTATGTGAGGGACCGCCTCTTCTCTATGTAGGAAGTAGTAAATGGTCGGGATTATGGGTAATGCGCGGTGGAGGATATCTCGGGAAAGGGTCCGCTTCAATAGGAAGTATTAAGTGCCAGAAGAGATTCCGTGCAATGTAAGCTAGATAGTTACTAGTGAGGAGTTCACCTTGGGATTATAGGTAGTAAATGACGTGAACCTATGTAACACCCCTAATGTTTGATAACATTATTCAGGAGATTTAATTAGATAAATTAAATAGAACAATGTAAATAATCAAGGCGATAAGGGGATTGAGATTTGAAAATAAATTAAGGGCCATGCCTAATTATTTAAATGGGCTTAAGAAAGGCTTATAGGCTAATTAATTTACACAAGGGCTTAATAGGAAATAGTCGCACCCTTATATATATTCACGGCTTTACCATCTATTCACGTTCATTTTCATTTCACAAAAATGCAAACATAAGAGGAGCCGGCCATTACTAGGAAGAGGAAAATTAAATCAAAGCTAAGGATTAAGCAAGGGGAAATGAATCTCAATCAAATCTCAAGTTCCTTATCCTAATAATGGTGAATAATAATCTAAATCTCTCTATTTTGTTTTATGATCATTTGTTTTCGGGTTTAAGATTAAATCCAATATTAAGATAATTTTTGATTATTGATATGCTTGGATTTTGCTATGTTTGATTTAAGCAAAATATTAGATAATCATTTTACATGGTTTTAAGGGTAAAATCGATTGTAATTGATTTAGAATGCCATGAGAAATTTTATGTCATGTAAAATATATTTTTAGAGATGGGTTTCAATTTTTATAATTTTCCAAGCTATGGAAAATTTGTTATGAATTATCAAAGGAAAATATGAATAATTGGGTTTAGAAATTTATTTCGATTATTTTATGAAGAATTTGGGTTTGGAATTTTTATATGTTAGATAACATATTGAAAGTGAATTTCTTTAATTTTTGGAGATTGTTCCTAAGTGATTTATTATGGAAATTAAATTATTTTTGAAGAAGGACTTATATGTTTTAATTGTTAGCTTAAAGAAGGGCTTATTTTTTAAAATGATGTTAATTAGATCTGAAGAAATTTTGGCAATTATTTTTTTAAATAATTTGAAAAGGTTAAGGCAACCAATCAAATGCTTACAAATAGGCAGGCTAGTTATAAAGTGTTTACTTTAATCGGCATTAAATCAGTTTTACCCAGAAAAGTGGGTTCCGCCTCTTTCAGAAGCACCTTTCGACCCATTACTTCAAACCTATCAAAGCCAAAACCAATACACAAGGTATCACAATGATGGTACGTAGTGGATTAGAGAAAGGTGTAAGGCATGGTATCGAAACCATTGCTTTCGATGGGGTCAAAACCTTTGTTTACTTTCAAATGATAAGCGCCTACCTTGTTTTGCCAAAAGTTTTCGAAGGAGTCGAAACATATGCTTTCGAATGGGTTTTCTAAATAGCTTTCGAAAGGGATTGCTATATTTCATTTTAAAGTATCAGCTTTCAAATGAGTTCCTCTATTATAGAACAATGCTTTCGAAAAGGGTGGTTTCGACCCAATCGAGACTCTGCTGCCGTTCTTTTGGCCTTTTGAACGTATTGAAATCATCAATGCTTTTGAAGGGTAGCTTCTATTTTAAACATATACTAAGTCTCTTCCTAAAGGTTTTCGAATGGATTCAAGAGTTTCTAAGGAAATGGTGTCGAAAAGGGGTTTCGATACTATCCTTAAATGTTTTACTTAAATGATTTGAGCTTTCGAATGGATGGTTCTAAAGCCATCAACTATTCCCTAAACAATTTTATATAAGATCAATGGTTTCGGAAGGGTTACATTTTTATGTATTCACTTAGACCTAAAAGATGTTTGCATGCAAAACCCAATGGTTTCGGAAGGGGTACTTTCATTGGTTTCCAAGCTATGCTTCTAAGAGATATTAGGTAAAGCTTTAACACTTTCGAAAGGTTTATTTTGATGGTTTTGAAAGAGATGTTAGTGTTTTGAAAAAAATATTTTAAGCTTTCGAAGGAGGTTATCCAACAGTTTCAAAAGTAAAGTTTTAAAGGGTACGAAAGCTTTAGTTTTCAAAACAAATAACCTTATCTAATTTTAAAGGAAAACCATGGCATAATAAAAGAGTTTTGAAATGATTTTAATTATGTAGTTTTTGAAGAAGTTTTCCTTGATTAATAAGTTAAAGGGATTAACCAAGTTTTATGTAAAATAATTTCTAGGATATTAAACCACATGTGATGGTATTATTATGTTATTATGTTTACTTCTTCATATATATATATATATACATATACATATATATATATATATATTCACATTGCAATGGACCCATAACTGTATTTTGAGAAATGGAAAAATAACCAGCTAGGTTGACCCAGTAGTGAATATAAATTGAATTATCTCCTGAATGATTAGAATTACATCCAGGAGGTCAGATGGACTAGAATGTAGGATGCCTAAATAGTGAAGTTGTCAGATAGGCAGGTTCATAGTAAACCCATGAAAACTATGTTTAAAAAAGTTATTGGCAGAAGCCAATAGGTATATAGTAAACCCATGAAAACTATGATTAGATTGAGTTATTGGCAGGGGCCAATAGGTTAGTAGTGAACCCATAAAAACTATATTCGGATTAAGTTATTGATAGAAGTCAATAGGTTCATAGTCAACCTATGAAGACTATGATAAGAGGGAAGTTATTTGGGATACCAATAGGTTAAGGGAGGACCCATGAAACAGTAAAGTTATTGGCAGGGGACAATAGGTTCTTAGTGATCCCATGAAAACTATGAGACTGGACATGGAGTCCATAAGTATTAAACAGGTTATTAGTCTGCTTATGAAAACTATTAGGTTAATAGTGACCCTAGAACTATAACTGAGACAGATATTCAAAAATGAATGGGGATGGGTAATCCAAAATTGATTTACTTTTTTGCATATCATCATAATATTTTGAATTGCTATGTTTTAACCATTGTGGATGCATGAGCATAGTATATGGTTTTATAAAGTTTTGAATAAGATACTAGTGAGGGGAAAACCTGTTCCGCTAAGCGGCGTGGTCTCACTTGATATCTAAATGGTTTGAGATGGTAGATTATTATTCATACCAGGCTTTGTGTCTGACTCGAACTTTATGTTTTCCCTTAAACTCTCAGGTGCTCAATTAATTTTGAGTAGTTTGAGAGTTGAGGTTTTCAGATACCTCTTTAGACGAATAAGCTTACAGAGACGTGCAAGAGGCTTGATAGCTATTTAGAGTTCTTTCTATTTTATTTCCGCTGTGTTTTGTTGTAAAGGCAAAGATGTTTGATTGCCTAGTTATATACTCTGATCATCCAAGGGGGCATCTTCATATGTAACTGATGGCGTATGTTGTAATAATTCTATTTTTCTAAACGTGGTTCTCGTATTGGGATTATGTAGTGAATTTGAAATTCTTTGAAATGGAATGAGAAAACTATTTGTTGATTTAAATTTTTTCCATATCCATGTGTTTCTGTTATATCAATGTATTTAACATTACCGTATTTGGTCACCAAGGATTAGTCACTATGGATGACTGTAACATCCGTAGCCGTTAGTTTTAGGCCTCCAAGTTGGGATGTTACAAGTTGGTATCAGAGCATAGGTTTATGAAACTTAAAAGAAATTTAAACCTAAAAGATTTTCAAACATAGTCCAATGAATTAGGAAATAAGATCGGGTTTTGGGATAATTCTATAATAACATACTTGTATTCGAAATATATATATACATACATATATATAAGTACGTATACCCTTCTCTCTTAGACCTATCTTCTGTTTCTTACTAAGGCTCGTATGCAGATTTACGAGAAAGAAGATATGGAGGCAGGAAACAAAAGAGGAAATCTCGATGGAGGAAGCACCACAACCAATGGAAATGTTCGACCCACCAAAAGGAACCCGGGTCGATAGATTAATGCTAACCAAAATGCAGATGCCAATGTGGGTGCTGGAAATCCACCAGTGGATGTGGAGGCGATGTATCGGTTTTTCGTCAATATGGTGCAAGCAGGAGTTGCTGCTGGTGTTGCTGGAAATGTTAAAGGAGCTAGTCCTATGGGTCCAGTTAGGAATAATTGTGCTAAGCTGAGCATAGACTACACCAGTCTTGGTGGAAAGCCATTTATGGGAATAGAGGATGCTATAGAAGTTGAGAATTGACTGTTGCACAGTGAGAGAATCTTCACTGATTTGGGTTTGGATGATGAGCAGAAGAGGAGGCTGGCCTCTAGGCAGTTGCAAGGGGCATCACTTCATTGGTGGAATAGAGTTACTACCAGAGTTCTGGAGGAGGAGTTGACTTGGGCAGATTTTAGAAGGAGATTTGAACAAAGGTTTTTATCTGAAGTTGCTAAGTCAGCGTTGATGAGAAAGTTTATGGATTTGGTGCAAGGATAGATGTCGGTAATTGAGTATGCTAATAAGTTTGATGAGTTGTCCCGATATGGGTATGCTATAATAGACACCGTCATTAGAAGGAATGAGAGGTTCATTCAGGAATTGAGGCCTGAGATTTCCAGGGCGACCCTGACACATATCCATGATCCTTGTAATGTAGTTATGGAGATGGCAGTCCGACATGAGGAGATGCTTGCTATTTGTGCTAAAGAAAAGCTGGTTGAAACCCATAGCCCATAGGGAAAGAAGAGGAAGTTCTTTAAGAAGAAGGGAGCCCAGAAGGGTGAGGCTGCCAAGAAGTCAAAGTCCGATTTAGTTTGCTTCAAGTGTGGCAAGAAAGGTCATTATTCTCATGAGTGTCGGTCAAGCAAGAGGAAGAAGGCTGTAGAAAAGAAGAACATGAAGTGCTTTAACTATGACCAATTTGGGCATTATAAGAATCAGTGTCCAGAGCCAGTCTAGGCTGACAAGGGAAAGGTTTTTGCTGTTGGACCATCATCTGCTCAGCCAACTGCAGCTGAAAAAGAGAAGACTGTGATGGAAGGTACGCTTTTGATTCAAAGTATACCAGTTAGGATATTATTTGATATCGGTTTATCACATTCATTTATATCTCAGAATTTGGTTGATAGGGTTTGCCTAGAACTCAAATACCTTGTTACTTCCTTAAGGATCGCGAATCCGATAGGAGGGTATGAAACTCTAGGGATGAAATGTGACCAGTTAGAACTAGACTTGTTAGGTCATAAGTTTGCATGAAGTCAGTATGTTTTCGATTTCGCTGATTTCAGAATCATTTTGGGTATGGATTGGTTAAGTAAGTATGTGGCTAGGATATTTGCCATGATGGGGAGATATCGCTAAGACACCCTAGTCATAATCGAATCATATTCTCAATGGGGAATTCTGACCGGGGCAGTTGTGCTTTGTTGAGTGCTATGGAAGTAGGAGAAGAGTTAAGTCAGGTTCGAGTAGTAAGAGAGTTTGCAGATGTCTTTGAGCCGGTTACAGGACTACCACCGAAAAGAACTGTTGAGTTTCAGATAGATCTTGTGCCAGGAGCTGAACCTATGAGTAGACCACCTAGCAGGATGACACCGATCGAGATGTAGGAATTAAAGGTGCAGCTAGTGGATCTAGAAGGGAGAAATTTTATTAGATTAAGCAGTTCGCCTTGGGGAGCGGCCACGGTGTTTGTGAAGAAACCATATGGGTCGTTGAGGATGCGCATCGACTACCGTAAGTTGAATGAGAGGACAATTAAGAATAAGTATCCTTTGCCTAGAATAGATGATTAATTTGATCAGTTGTGTGGAGCCAGAGTGTTTTTCCAGTTGGATTTGGCGACAGGTTTCCATCAGTTAAGAGTGGCAGATGACAGTATTCCTTTGACAGCATTCCAGACTAGGTATGGTTCATATGTGTGGTTAGTAATGACATTTGGGTTAACGAATGCACCTGCTTTCTTCGTGGATTTGATGAATCGAGTTTTATGAGAGTATTTGGTTAGGTTCGTGTTGGTTTTTATAGATGACATTCTATTGTACTCTAAGGATGAAAGAGAGCATGAGGATCATCGTAGAGTAATGCTTGAGACGCTGAGGCAGCATCAGCTAAAGGCGAAGTTTTCCAAGTGTCATTTTTGGAAGAAAGAGGTTAAGTTTCTTGGTCATGTGGTTTCAAAGAAGGGGTTGTGAGTCTATCCAGATAAGATCGAAGTTGTTAATAATTGGAAGAGACCAGAGACGGTGACTGAGATTAGAAGTTTTCTCGGACTTGCTGGCTATTACCGAAGATTTATCAAGGATTTATCGCGAATAGCAGCACCTTTGCCTAAGTTAACCAGGAAGGATGTGAAGTTTGTCTAGTCCGACAAATGTGAGGAAACATTCCTTAAGTTAAAGCATTTGTTGACCAATGCACCTGTGTTAATAGTTCCACACGAAAAACAAGGGTTGGTGGTGTATACCGATGCATGTGGAACTGGATTAGAAGCATTGTTGATGCAGAAGGGTAAAGTGATTGCCTACGCTTCATGAAAGCTTAGACCGCATGAAGTGAGATATCCTACTCATGATTTGGAGTTGGCTGCGGTGATCTTCGCATTGAAGATTTGGAGGCTTTATCTCTTAGGGAGAGATTTGAGCTATACACAGATCATAAGTCTTTAAGATACTTATTCTCTCAAAAGGAGCTGAATATGAGACAACAGAGGTAGTTGGAGTTTTTGGCTGCTTATGATTTTGGTATAGAGTATACTCCTAGGAAAGGAAATAAAGTAGCAGCCGCTCTTAGCGGGAGACATCCGAATGTGGTGTTAGCTATGTTCGCAGAATGGAAGGATTTAGAAGCTTTGACTACTTGTAGTGTGTAGTTAAGATCGACTGATAGTTCTAGTCAAAGTACCGCCATGTTGTCCTGTTTGGAAGTTCGACCAGTGTTGATCGAGAGGATTGCTTCAAAGTAGAAGGAGGATCCATTATTAGCTAAAAAGATTAGAAGGCTAGAGGGTGGAACCGAGATCGATGATATGAAGGATTTTAGACTTGACCAGAGAGAATGGTTGAGGAAGAAGGGACGATTGTGTGTTCCTAATGTTAAGGACTTAAGGAAAGAAGTTCTTGGAGAATGTTATCGATCCAAATTTATGATTCATCCTGGAGGGACCAAGATGTATCAAGATATGAAGAGGAGCATCTATTGGGAAGGTATGAAGATGGATATTGGCTTGTGGGTTAGGCAGTGTGCAAACTGTCAACAAGTGAATGCCGAACATAAGAAGCCGAGTGGATTGCTTCAACCATTAGAGATTCCAGTTTGGAAATGGGATTTGGTATCCATGGATTTTATTGACGGGTTGCCAAGGACCAATAGGGGAAATGAAAGTATATGGGTTATAGTGGACAGGTTGACCAAGGGTGCCTATTTCATTCCGGTTAAGTCAACCTTGACGGCACCTGTTTTAGCTAAGTTGTTCATGAAGAACATAGTTAAACTACATGGAATTCCTAGTAGTATAGTCAGTGACAGAGATTCTTTGTTCACTAGTGAATTCTGAAAGAGTCTACAGGATGTATTAGGTACTCAGCTTAAGATGAGTACTGCATATCACCCTCAGATGGATGTGTAGACAGAGAGAGTCAATAAGGTACTCGAGGATTTACTGAGAGCTTGTGTATTGGATTTTGGTGGATCATGGGAAGTTCACTTACATTTGGTTGAGTTTTCCTATAATAATAGTTATCAGACCAGTAGTGGAATGGCGCCTTTTAAAGCTTTGTATGGAAGGCCATGCAAATCACCAGCATATTGGTTGGAGACTGGAGACAGATTGGTCTTAGGTCCAGATCTGGTTAGAGAGGCGACAGAGAAGATTGAGTTAATCGGAGAAAGGATGAAGGAAGCTCAGTCCAGACAGAAGAGTTATGCAAATAAGAGGCGTAAAACCTAGAATTCTCAGTTGGAGATAAGGTTTTTATTAAAGTATCACCGGTGAAGGGTGTGGTACGATTTGGAAAGTCAGGGAAGCTGGCACCGAGATATGCTGGTCCATTCCAGATTATAGAGAGGATTGGAAAGCACATACATAGTAGAGTTGCCGAGCAGTATGGTAGGCGTCCGTAATGTATTTCATGAGTCTCATCTTCACAAGCATGTGCATGATCCAGAGACTATCATTCCTCCGACAGGGTTGGAAGATCTGATAGTAGAGCCAAATTTGACTTTTGTCAGACAACCAGTCAAGGTTGTAGCAAGAGATGAGAAAAGATTGAGGAACAAGATAGTCAGTTGGTGAAAGTTCAATGGAGCGACAACGAGAAGGACTGTACTTGGGAGCCAGAAGACAGGATTAGAGATACTTATCCCGATCTGCTTTGAAGATATGTCTATATTAGCTTTATATAGATAATTGCTAGTCAGGCAGGCTAGTATGATTGTTAGGAGTGGTTATAGATGATTGCTATGTTTAGTATTTATTCCTTACTGAATTTCAAGGACGAAATTCTTTAAGGAGGGGAGCATGTAACACCCTTAATTTTTGATAACATTATTAGATTTAATTAGATAAATTAAATAGAATAATGTAAATAACTAGAGCGATAAGGGGATTGAGATTTGAAAATAAATTAAGGGCGTGCTTAATTATTTAAATGAGCTTAAGAATGGCTTATAGGCTAATTAATTTACACAAGGGCTTAATAGGAAATAATCGCACCCTTATATAGATTCACGGCTTTACCATCTATTCACGTTCATTTCATTTCATAAAAACGCAAATATAAGAAGAGCCGGCCATTACTAGGAAGGGGAAAATTAAATCAAAACTAAGGATTTAAGCAAGGGGAAATTAATCTCAATCAAATCTCATGTTCCTTATCTCAATCAAGGTGAATAATAATCTAAATTATCTCTATCTTGTTTTATGATCATTTGTTTTCGAGTTTAAGATTAAATCCAGTATTAAGATAATTTTGATTAATGATATGCTTGGATTTTACTATGTTTGATTTAAGCAAAAATATTAGATAATCATTTTACATGGTTTTAAGGGTAAAATCGATTATAATTGATTTCGAATGCCATGAGAAAATTTTATGTCATGCAAAATATGATTTTAGAGATGGGTTTCAATTTTTATAATTTTCCAAGCTATGGAAAATTTGTTATGAATTTTCAAAGGAAAATATGAATAATTGGGTTTAGAAATTTATTTCGATTATTTTATAAAGAATTTGGTTTTTGGAATTTTTATATGTTAGATAACATATTGAAAGTGAATTTCTGTAATTTTTTAGGGTTCTTCCTAAGTGATTTGTAATGGAAATTACATTAATTATTTTCGAAGAAGGATTTATATGTTTTAATTGCTTAGCTTAAAGAAGGGCTTATTTGCTAAAATGGTGTTAATTAGATCTGAAGAAAATTCGGCAGTTATTTTTGTAAAGAATTTGAAAAGATTAAGACAACCAATCAAATGCTTACAAATAAGTAGATTAGTTATAAAGTGTTTGCTTTAATTAGCATTAAATCACTTTTACCCAGAAAAGTAGGTTCCGCCTTTTTCAGAAACACCTTTCGACCCATTACTTCTACTTCGACCAAGTCAAAACCTATCAAAGCCAAAACCAATACACAAGGTATCACAATGACGGTATGTAGTGGATTGGAGAAAGGCGGAAGGCATGTTATTGAAACCATTGCTTTCGATGGGGTCAAAACCATTGTTTACTTTCAAATGATAAGCGCCTGCCTTGTTTTGTCAAATTTTTTGAAGGGGTCGAAACATATGCTTTCGAAAGGGTTTTCTAAATAGCTTTCGAAGGGGATTGCCATCTTTCATTTTAAAGTATCAGCTTTCGAATGAGTTCCTTTATTTATAGAACAATGCTTTCGTAAAGGGTGGTTTCAACCCAATCGAGGCCCTACTGCCGTTCCTTTTGGCCTTTCGAATGTATTGAAGTCATCAATGCTTTCAGAGGGTAGCTTTTGTTTTAAACATATACTAAGTCACTTCCTAAAGGATTTCGAACGGATTCAAGGGTTTCGAAGGCAATGGCGTCGAAAGGGGGTTTTGATACTATCCTTCAATGTTTTACTTAAATGATTTGAGCTTTCGAATGGATGGTTCCGAAGCCATCAAATTTTCCCCAAACAATTTTATATAAGATATGTGGTTTGGAAAGGGTTACTTTCGTATGTATTCACTTAGACCGAAAAGATGTTTGTATGCAAAACCCAATGGTTTCGAAAAGGGTACTTTCATTGGTTTCGAAGCTATGCTTCGAAGAGATTTTAAGTAAAGCTTTAATACTTTCTAAAGGTTCATTTTAAAGATTTCGAAGGAGATGTTAGTGTTTTGAAAAGAAGACTTTATGCTTTTGAAGGAGGTTATCCAATGGTTTCGAAAGTAAAGTTTTAAAGGGTATGAAAGCCTTAGTTTTCAATACAAATAACCCAATCTCATTTTAAAGGAAACCCATGGCATAATACAAGAATTTTGAAATGATTTTAAGTATGGAGTTTTTGAAGAAGTTTTCCTTAATTAATAGGTTAAAGAGATTAACCAGGTTTTATGTAAAATAATTCTAAGGATATTAAACCACAGGTGATGGTATTACTATGTTATAATGTTTACTTCTTCATATATATATATATATATTCAGATTGCAATGGACCTATAACTGTATTTTGGGGAAGGGCAGAATAACCAGCTAGGTTGACCCAGTAGTGAATATAAATTGAATTAACTCCTGAATAAGTAGAATTGCATCCTAGAGGTCAGATAGACCAGAATGTAGGATGCTTAAATAGTGAAGTTGTCAGATGGATAGGTTCATTGTAAACCCATGAAAACTATGTTTAGGAAAAGTTATTGGCAGAAGCCAATAGGTTCATAGTAAACCCATGAAAACTATGATTAGATTGAGTTATTGGCAGGGGCCAATAGGTTAGTAGTGAACCCATGAAAACCATATCTAGATTAAGTTATTGATGGAAGTCAGTAGGTTCATAGTCAACCCATGAAAACTATTATAAGAGGGAATTTATTGGGGATACCAATAGGTTCAGGGAGGACCCACGAAACAGTAAAGTTATTGGAAGAGGCCAATAGGTTCTTAGTGATTCCATGAAAACTATAAGACTGGATAGGGAGTCCATATGTATTCAACAGGTTATTAGTCAGCCCATGAAAACTAATAAGTTAATAGTGACCCTAGAAATTGTAACCGAGACAGATAATGTGACGCCCCACCTCTATACTCACACTAGCCAAGGACACTACGGCGTAATGCCGTCGACTAGCACGAAGAATAAGGCCGTTGAGGAGCGACCATCTGTGTAATTGCTTTGTGCGAGTACCGATATGTCAGATAATATGACTTACATTTCATTTCAAGAGGAAATCCGACATATCAAATACAAACTCAAATCTACCACACAGTGGCTATGTGGGCTTCAGAAACAAATATAGAAATAAACATAACACAAATCAGTCATAGATATTCATATCACAAAGGCGGAAACATATATGAATATAACACATAGAAGTGTACATCAAAGTAGTGGTCAAACTAGATCCACTACATCACAAAAGAATAGATACAAGTGCTAGACAAAAGAATAAGTATACATCAAGGAGTCTCTATCTCAAATGTATACTAACAAAAACTACTATGCTAAAGTAGTTAGCCAAAAGTCAGGTGACGGACCCTAATAAGAAGTCAAGCAGGAGCACCTGAAATACCTCGGTCTGACCCGAGTATTATTTAAGAAGAAAATAATAAACGGATCAGTCTAGCTATAAATATAAGATGAAATGAGATAGGATAAGGGATATCACAAAAACGTATGATAACAATAATGCCATACTGTGACAAGTATACATCAGAAAACAACAAAAATCATACAATATCTCAAATATTCTCAAACACCAAAAAGAATGTCATATTCTTTAAATTATTCACCAAAACACAAATATTGATAGAGCTTATCAATGCAATCCACGAAAATTGGTGAAACACAAATTCTAGATATCAACCACCAAAAGTCCAGAAAACACAAAAAGGGGGGGATGCCTATCACAAACGGGAGCATGAAACATTACCTACGCGTGTGTCACAAACGAAACCCTATTCCATGGTCGCTAACCATCAATTTTGAGCCGAGCCTCCACAAACGGCTCGAAGACCATGGGTCGCTACCCCACCAAATTGAACCGAAGTTCTACAAACGGGGTTTTTAGTCCCCACACAAACAAAGAGACATCGCACATCGCTAGTCTAAATCAAAAAAATGATCACCATTGATCAATAAGAAGTGTCAATTACACTAAGCTAGTAAATAGATGAGTTTAGCTTCATGTCCCACAACCACTGGTTTAACTTAAATATTTACGAACAGATTGTAGATTTCCACTCGAAAATTGTCACAAGATTTCAATTGAACAAGTCCAAGAATTAACCGATGAAGTAAACGCAAGCGTTTCATACCACTTGTTTTGCTAAGCCGTTTAATTAGATTTCTCACACGAGTGAGGTAAAGGTTTGTATATACTAATAGATTGGAAAACGGTTTTAAAAGAGAGCTTTATATTTAAAATAGTGTCGAAATCGTTTTGATGAAAGAGTTTTAGTATTTACTACCAGTATAGAACCTTTGTATTTAAAAGTGACAAATCACAAAAATGATTGTAGAAACAATCAATCACCAAAAATTCACATACGAAAATGTGAATTAAATCCATAAAAATCGATATCAAATCATTCAAATGGATATTCCCAAAAATCCAGAAACGAAGTCATCAAAGTCGATAGTAAGTGATAACAACCAACCGGATCAACAAAAATCGATTAATATTGGAAAACCATTCAAAAACAGCCAAAATAGGCAAAATGAACAGTTCCAGACGTCTGGTTTAGAATCCAGATGTCTGGATTTGTTCTCTGGAAATAATCCAGAAAATTCCCAAACGTCTGAAATTACAAGGCAGACGTCTGAACCCCAACCAGACGTCTAAACCAGTAAATCAGACGTCTGAACTGAGGTATTGGAAATTCTATTCCAAATCACCCAAACGTCTGGGAAGTAAGCTCAGACCTCTGGATCTCCCAGACGTCTGGAAAGCAAGGTCAGACGTTTGAGCTGAACGTCTGGAATATTTATTCCTTAGCTTCAGACGTTTGATCCTTATACCAGACGTCTGAGCTGAAGCTCAGGCAAATATTGAACCTAGGCCAATGATGGCCAATTCACGTCGGAAGCGATCGAATGAGCGACGATGGCTATGGATTTATGCCAAGCGACAACCCAGCCCTATAGACGCATCAATACACCTCAAACACATGTCCAAACATCTATATAAGGATTTTCATAGATTTTGAACCAAAACACCAAAATTTGGAAAATTCACCAAATCAATTCAAATCAAAAGCAAATGAACATGCACAAATGTTAGGAATTCATACCTAACAACAATGAAAGTTATAGACGTAGATGTGAGTTAAAGAACTCACCTTTAAAACTCAAAAACAACGAACGAGAACTCTATAACAGAGTAAAGGCCAATTCCTCTTCAATACACCTCTAGAATTTTCAATCTATTATCAAAGGTAAAGTTTTTCCTAAGTTAGGATTAGGAAATTCTGAGATTTGAAGAGAGATAGAGATGGAGAAGATGAAGAGGATGCTTACCTAAGCTTCTCCTTGATTTTGAACTTGAATTTGAGTTTCCTAAACAAGACTAGGGTTTAGGAATTTCTATTTCCCATTCTTTCCCCCATTTTTCTTTTGAGCTAGATTGTTAGGAAATGAGGAATGAAATGAATGAAGAGGAGTTGAGTTAGGGTATTAAGTTGGGTTAGTGGGCTGAAACCCAAACCCAAAGCCCAAAATAGAAAAATAGCAAAATTCTACTCAACCCCAAACATATCGATGTTTATACTAAAAAAATTGTAAACACCATTTTGGACTCAATGGAAGTGGTCTCGAGTCCCAATTCGACTATTTACAAAAAGTAACATTTCGGACTTTAATCCGATTAACGATGCTATATTTAAATAAAACATTTAAATATACAATTGAAAATATGCAGGTTGTTACAAACTCCCCTCCTTAAAGAAATTGCGTCCTCGCTATACTTAAGAAGAAAATAAAAAGTAACAACCATACTAAGGCATAATCAACACAAAAGAAGAAATTTTGAAATGAGAAGTTCACCTTAATGAGCACGAGAGAGTAAGTCCGGATGTGTTTGCTCGATGAATTCTCTGGATTCCCAAGAGCAATCCTAAGGATTTGAGGACCATTGAACTTTCACAAGTGGAACATCTTTATTTCGAAGACGTTTAACCTCCGTAGCAATGATGCGAATAGGATGTTGCTTATAAGTCAAATTAGGCGAAACTTCAATTTCTTCAATAACACCAGGCTCAAGAATAGAATCGGAATCCCTAAGGCATTTCCGTAGTTGAGAGACGTGGAATACGTCATGAATAGCAGAAAACTGAGTCCGTAATAAAAGGCGATAAGCCACGGAACCAATGCGTTCGGTGATGGGAAATGGACCAATATATCGAGGTGCTAATTTTCCTGATCGACTGAAACGCACAACACCTTTCATAGGTGAAACACAAATGAACACCAAATCTCCCACAGAAAATTCTAGTTTCCTTCTTCGGTTATCGGCATAGGATTTTTGTCTACTTTGAGCTTCTTTCATCCTATGACGAATAAGGTCAATCTTTTCTATGGCATCACGAATAAAATCTGGACCCAAAACCAGCTTCTCACCGGCTTCAAGCCAACACGAAGGAGATCGGCACGACCTTCCGTAGAGTGCCTCGAAAGGAGCCATACCAATACTAGATTGGAAGCTATTATTATAGGAAAACTCAACAAGAGAAATATGATCTTCCCAACTTCCTCCAAAATCAAGAACACATGCACGAAGAAGATCTTCAAGAGTTTGATTCACATGCTCGATTTGTCCATCGGACTGGGGATGATAAGCGGTGCTAAGATTAAGTTTTGTTCCCAAAGCTTTTTGAAGACCCTTCCAAAATCCACTATTAAACAATAGATCACGATCGTTAACAATAGAAGTAGGAACTCCATGCAATTTAACAATTTCTTTAACATAGAGTTTTTCCAAAAGAGGCACGGTCCGATTGGACCGAACGGGAATAAAATGGGCGGATTTTGTAAGTCTATCTATGATCACCCATAAACTGTCATGACCCGAACGAGAACGGGGAAGGCCATCAATAAAGTCCATGGAGACTTGATCCCACTTCCAAACGGGAATGTCCAAAGGTTGCAATAACCCACCGGGCCTTTGATGCTCGGCCTTCACAAGTTGGTAAGTCATGCAACGCTTAATAAAGTTAGCAATATCAGATTTCATTCCATCCCAATAATAAAGTCGCTTCATGTCCGCGTACATTTTACTATTACCACTATAAGAAAAACCATTTACGGTTGCAAAATCTGTGGCGTTTTATCATAAATGCAACCAAAAATATTTTCCCAAAATATGTTTCGTGACTAATTTTTTTTTATTCCCGCTCCTTAGAAATCTTTTTCCGCCTAGCCAAAAATAAACATGACCAGTCATTGTTTTCCATCTCACGTATACTTAGAAAACTCTCTCCCCATTTCGATCTACTTCTGCAGAATTTTTTTTCCCATTTTCAATCCTCACGGCAGCCAGCAATCGCTCAAATTTCATCAACTGAAGATCAAGTTCCCCTTTTCATCGTCCACTCCATCCTTGCTCAACGTCCTCGCGGCATTACTCAACATCCTCGGGGCAGCCAGCAATCGCTTAGGTATATTTAGGTACGAATCGTCTAAATCGATTTTGTGATTCTATTTTGATTTAACCCTAATTTGCATGCATCGTATATTCGAATTTCTACCTAATTTCTAATTGAAATAGTTGATTCAACCCTAATAACGAAGATCTTTTATTCAAACCTAGTTTACACCTTTATATATTTATGTTTTTTTATTAAATGAATAAAAGCTTGGCTATGTCCAGGGTTAAACTGTGTAATTGTTTTACCGTTTTAACTAAAGTACAAATTTTGTACACCAAGTATGAATAATCACAAAATTGAATTGGAAGATATTGAATATCAACATGTCTGGACATGGAGAGTCTGGCTACACCCATGATTTTGTCAAAATTATCTGTAATACTAAACTCCAATTTGGAAAATTAGAACAGTAGTGAATTGCAAAGTAATACATAATCTTTTTCCTTCATATGTTAAGACTTTGAGAGAGACATGATAGTTGAGTAAGTTTAATTAAAGGAGTTGCATGATCCATACGTTTACCAATCTGTTAATGTGCAATTAATATAACTTACATCATAGAGAAAGTCATCAATAAGTGTCTTCATCATGTCTTTTGTCCTATAATTAAAAAAAACCAGGTAAACGGCAAATGGCAAGTGGCTTTGCATGAAACCTGGAAGTAGTTGGCAAATATAAATCAAAAACAGGGATGCATGTTGCATCTGTTTATATGATGTAAGGTTTTACATACATTCCATATGGGTCACTTTAGGTGTTACGGCCTGCATGACTTCAAGCAATGCCTTCTAAGCAAAAAATCAGTTTCTTTCTTTTATCTATAGTTGCAATTATTTAATGCATATGTAATCAAGTTTGTTATCCAGAAAGTAACCATTTGATCACACTCCTCATCTTTGTCACTTTCAACTAGTTTCCATTTAGCTGACTTTTATAATTTTGTATCAAGGACGTAGTAGTTTTACATAAGTCAGATTTAGTAGTTTCAAAGCTTGAAAAATTGTTTGTTTTATTAGTCATATTGTTTGTCTTCCAATATAAATTTAATTGATTTAGACTCTTTATATATTATATGGCCCGTGTAATAAATTTTAAGTCTCATTTTTCTTGCCATGGTGTAGATCAATTTTATGGCCTGTGTAATAAAATTCTATGCCATAGCACTGCGTTGTTTTGACCATAACCTTCAAACCATTTATAGCCTGTGTAAAAGGAATTAAAAAATGCTTATTTGATAGCACCAGAAATATACGTAACCAGCTTTACAACTGTTCCTAAAGCAGCAAAAAAACCTATTACCATGTTTTAAAATATCGAATTTGTTAGAAGTTACACTTCAAAATACCATATTCATTCAGTGTTATTATACTGAATGAACTGATTTTTCAGTAAAACCTATATGTATGAAATCACTTACACTTGTTCATAATTTATTAACAAAAATTCATTGAAACGTCATTGAACAAAGTTTTATGTAACAACCCTGTATTTTTCAAATATTTTTAAATTGATTTTTCCAGATTCAAAATCTTTATTTATGAAAAAGAATAAATTTTGTTATTTTAAGTATAAACTTTGATTTTGATGTGGATTAGAATTCCAAATATGACTAAATTTAATATTTCCAGAAATTGTGAATTTTGGTCAAATAATCAAACTTTGACTTTTAAATTTAAATTTTAAATATTTGAAATTATAAATTTTATCTTTTATTATGACAATAGATTTAATAACTTGAATACTGCTTTTCGTTTCATTGGAAACGGAGTTAAAATGTAAAAGTTATGTACATTTCAATTTTTAGTATAATTTGTTTTATTGTGCAATTTTGCCTATTTTAAATTTTATAAATCATATTTTTCTTTCTTATATTGTATTTAATATGTGTCAATATGTTAATTTATGTATATTTTCGTCTCTAAATATTTCAAAAATAATAATAGAATTTTTCGAATGTTTACTGTGTTGATTTCCTATTTTTAAAGGCTATTTTCTTATTTTCTGCTATTTTCTTCATTAAAATTATATTTAAATTAAATTTTATATATTTATTTTGTGAATATATATTTATTTTATGTTATTATTTATGTTTAGAAATATATTACAAGCTCATATGAATTTTTCTAAAATTTATTCTATTCAATTTCAAATTTTCTAGACTAGTTTACTATTTTTAGCTATTTTCTTAATTTAACTTTATATGATTGATAAATATTTATATAAACTATTATATTTTGATAAAATTTCGAAATTTTATCTGGGATTATTATTTTTTCCAGAAATATAAAGTTATAAAAATAAAATAAAGTAATATGAAAGACCCTAAATCTTCTATCTTCCTATGAGCTTTTATAGTCCACTTTTTTTACGTTTTAACCTAACCTTTCACCAATTAACCCTAACTATTCCTCATTCCTTTTTTTCCAGCCGTCTTACTCCTGTTATTCACGAATTTTCAAGCTCCAAAACCCTAAAAAAAGTCATGGCCTCCATCTTGAAAAAAATTAGGTAAATTCCTCTTTTCTTTCTACTTTTTTTTCTTACTTTTTCTATGCAATTTTGCCTTGTTTTCTCCCTTGTTTAGATCGGCCTCTCCCCCTTGTTCCACGGCCACCACCTCCTTCCATCTCTTCCAGACCACCACCACCATCTACCCCACCAGATCTGACCATGGCCGAACCCCCTTGATGGCCAAACCCCTCAAACTACAACCTAGATGCCTAGATCCATGCTTATTTCACCTCTACATGCTCATCCACTTCAACCACCACCCAAACCACCACCATAGCCGCCACCACTCCCCTGACCTGACCTCGACACACCCCTCCCCACCTCTGTCCAGTCATGACACACCACAGGCCGAGCCCAATCCCCATGGCCGAGCCCTTGTTTTGACCAAAAACCACCTAGTTGCCTTCAAAACCACATCACCTCCTCATGTACAAACTCCACCTTGTCTTGCCTTGAACCCGAGCTATGTTAGCCCAAACCTGACCCAAAACTTGACCACATCTGAACCACATCAGACCCCAGAGCCATATCAAACAATAGAGAAGCCAAAGCAAAAGACTGCGTAGTCGTATCTCCTTTTATTTCAATGATATTGCATTTTAAAGTCGTATTGAATTTTGCTGTTTTGATTGTTTGTTTTGGGTTGTACACAAGAGTTGTAGATTGGATTCGCTCTCCACTCAAGTCCGTAGTCTTGTCATCGTGCTTTTGTTTCCATTGTGTCATTGGTTTTGATATCTCCAACACAAACAGGTGAGTTATTCTCACCAGACAATATGTACCTATATAACTAGTAAATTGACACCCTGTGAATCTGTAGAAATATATTATCATGTTATACTTGACTATGTTATGATCATATGATGTTTATACACCTGTTATATCATATGTTACTGTTATTTAATGTTATTCTGTTATTTATATCAGTTATCACCATTGCAAGTTCCCTATAGACTAGAATCACTATGGGTTGAAATGATACATATCCGAACGGACTTTAGAATAGGGAAAAATCGTTATGGGCTGAAATGATAGGCCTGAATGGTTTTTATTTAATTTATTTTAACTTGGGATTGCGGGTTTGAAATGATAGAACCCGGATTTTTCTTTTTAAACTACGGATTGAAATGATACATATCCGTATCACTTGACCTAGGCTAGAAAACTATATATAGGCCCGTGGTTATTTTATAAAGTGTTTTGAATATTTTTAAGTATTTTAAAAATATAAATTTATGAAATTTGATTTAAACAGATTTTGAAATATTTTGAATTAAAGAAATTATGATTTTTCTATGTGTTAAAAATGTAATTAATGAATGGTTTAACTAGATTTTTGAAATATAACTTAAGTTGGAAATTTGGAATTTTGGTTAAAAATGATATTTAAGTTATATAAATAAAATGAAAATTTAATTATATTTGGAAAATGGTAAATATGATAATTTGATTAAATTTGAATTTAAACGATTTATTAAAGTATTATTGATTTTTCTATGAGTTTAAGTGGTTAAATAAATGAATGTTTAAAAGTGATCTTTTAAAATATAACTAGACTAGGAAATGTGAAATTTGGTTTTAATTAAAGGTTTAAGTTAATTAAATAAAATTGGAAATTTAGTTAAATTGTGAAATGGTAATTTAAATTTGAAGTGTTAAGTTTATTTGTTGAAATGTGAAGAATTGGACACTTTTACACTAAAATTTATTAAGTAAATTGTTGAAAATTGGATTTGATTATAAGAAATTTATTGTGAAAAGATATATGTTAAATGATATGTAAATGAACATTTTAAATGTTAAAATATGATTTTAAAAATGTTTATGTGTTTTAAATTAAAGTTATTTAATTGCTGGAAATACACTAACACCTGAAATTAACTTTTAATAGCATTCAGAAATGCTATAGATTCTGTTTTGAACTAAAATTGTGTAAAAAGGAGCTATTACAGCATTTCTGGAATGCTGTAGTTGCTGTAGTTGAACTTATAGGCTAATATTGAACTCAGGCCTATTATAGCATTCTCTGGAAATGCTATAATGGTCTGCAGTCTATGTTGAAATCAAATTTAACCCTTGTTTTGAAATCTGAACTACCGCAGCACTTCTGAAATGCTGTCTTTTCTGTTTTGAACTATAATTCAACTAAAACTGAGTTTTAACAGCAGTTTTAAGTGCTGTCTTTGCTGAATTAAAAATGTTTTCAAATATAACTTATAGCAGTTGTTTTTAAATGCTGTGAAATGCTTAAATTTTAATAATTAGGGTTTTTGACTTAGTAAACGAACTCAGAATGGTTTGAAACTTTGGAAATCGAATACTTGATTTGAAAATATAATAATTACACTTTTAAAAGGTTTAAATGAATTATTTTGATTGGAATATAAACTATTTAAAGGTGATTTGAAATGATAGTAAATGAACGCTATCTTTGAATTTAAAAGGTATTTAAAGTAGAATATTTGGATTTGAACTGATAGGATATTTTATTTTATTAAAATGATTTGAAATGAAGTTTTGTAAGGATATGATATTTTATTTTATTAAAATGATTTGAAATTAAGTTTTGAAATGATATGAAATTTTAAATATATGGAAATGGTTTGGAATTGATTTAATCTTTATTTTGATAAAGATATGGTTTGAAATGATATTTTATTTTGAAGTAAAGTATTGTTTTTAAAAGTTATAACCACAGGTTATAATAACGATTGGTTGGCAAAGATACCGGGATCGGATATGGACATACTCTCTATCGATACCAAAAACCACTTTGACAACCGTGTACGCGGTGGAGATTCCAGAATGAAGTAGGATGGTGGCGACGTTCTTAAGGTATGTTACGTGGACCCAACTCCCGTGAGTTGGCATAAGGTGGCTAAAACAGGAGCGATCTCGGACCAGTGAGGTAGCACCTCTTCTCGGACACATTTCTTCGATATTATACTCTTACTTGTGATTGATTAGATGGCCATCCTCCGATTTGGGAGTGTTGTTCGAGGTGGACGGTAGTGGCTGCTATGCGCTCCATCAGTCCGTGTGCGTAATTGGTATATCTACCCCTGGCATTGCCTAGTTGTGCCGTGTCACCTACCATATTGAGCTTTACTACGATTATGATTTTAAGATCCGACCGCGTTAAGGTTCTCCATCCCCTTAACGCTATTTTCTATATGATTATACTTTACTGATTAGACACTACTATATATAGCGTATATTACTATATAGTAAATAGTTTAACGGATCTTTAGAGGATGGGCGGTCCCAAGCATCTTCTAAGTTACTTGTACCCTTATTACAGTTCGCTTGAGTTGGTTTACATTATATAAGTATATATTGTCCTGACTCGAGTGTTTTGTGTTTTGCTTTACGCTCGGGTCAGCCTGAGTTATTCACAGATTTGGATTTCCACTCTCTTGGATATTTGAATCGCTGGAGATTATCTGCTTGTCATGTCCTATCTATTTCAATTCCGTTGTTCTACTCAGCTTGTACTTGTTATTATATTGAGACTTTTGTTGTATTCTATTTCTTCTGTTATATCTTATGTAACTCTGATATATTTATATAGTAGCTTCATGAACTACTATTTCTTTTACTTCCGCTGCATTATTTTACTCTATGTCTGTGATCTGTGATTATATTTATTTACTGTATATTCTGAGATTTGCCAAATTTTATTTACAACGCGGTATTTTGAGCAATTCAACTCCGGCATGAGTGTATGCCTATACACTTATAATGGATGCGAATGGTTGAAAATATCGGGTCGTTACATTTTATTTGGCTAATCTTTAGAATGATTGGGTGGCCCAATATTAAGAAGTACTATTAACGTAGTAACTTTTTTTTAAAATTAGTATCAGACATAGGAAGAGGAGGTGTCACCAATTTCTACATCAAAGATTAGGAACTTATTTGCCTTCATATGTCGACGATGGAAAAAGATTGGGTTTTTTTAAACAGGTGATAAAACAATGCTTAACTTAATATGTATTTTGAGAATTAGAACATGTAATATAATATTAAAATTCAATTTCTTTTTTATGTTTTTAACTTTTGTCATAGAACTAGCATAGAGTACCGACAAGGAGCAATGAATTTCGTGCATTCTGCAAAGAGGAATGTAAGAAGTGTAGAAAAAATTTTATGCCCTTGCAAAGATTGTCGGAATCTTAGTCGTCATGATGATCACATCATCGTTGAACATTTAATTATTGGAGGAATGGATCCTAAATACATACATGGTGTATGGTTTAACCATGGTGAATAGATAATTGAAGAGAGGAAAACAAATACGTTTGACGTATATGATTTATTCAAGATGATTCACTATGAAGATGAAGATTTTTTGAATGATGATTTTTTTCATGATGATAAAGATAATGTTGATTCTCAGAGTAAAGAGGATGAGTTACTCAAGAACTTGGAAGATGCAGAAACTCCATTATATCATGGTTGCACATATCACACAAAATTATCTGCCATCACCGTCTTGTTTAATCTTAAATGTGAGACTGGCTTGTCTGATAGTGGGTTTGATAAGCTTTTAACTGTGCAACATTTAATTTTTCCGAAGAATAACGTGCTTCCCAAAACCTTATATGAAGTAAAGAAATTTCTTAGAACATTCGACATGGGTTTTGAAAAGATACATGCTTGTGAGAATGACTGTTGCCTTTTCAGAAAAGAATACAAAGATTTAGATATTTGTCCAAAATGTGGTTCTTCGAGATGGAAGAAAAATCAAGATACTAAAGAGGTTATAAAAGGTATTCCAGTTAAAGTGTTGAGATACTTTCCAATAATTCCGAGATTTAAAAGAATGTATAGATCTCAAAAGATGGCAACAGATTTAAGATGGCATATTAAAAATACAAGCAAAGATGGAAAAATGCATCATCCCGTGGATTCTATGACATGGAAAATGGTGGATGAAAAGTATACATCTTTTTCATCCGATCCACGCAATCTTAGGCTTGGTCTTGCTACAGATGGATTCAATCCATTTTCCATGTTGAGTTTGAAATATAGTTGCTGGCCGGTAATGCTTGTGACATACAATCTTTCGCCTACGTTGTGTATGAAGAAAGAAAATATTATGTTATCTTTACTTATTCCAGGCCCAAAGCAACCCGGAAATGATATTGATGTATATTTGGCGCCTTTGGTGGAAGACTTACATCATTTGTGGTGTAATGGAGTTAATGCTTACGATGCATTTAGTAAAACTTTGTTTAAATTGAATGCAATTTTGCTATGGACGATTAATGATTTTCCGGCTTATGGAAATCTTGCTGGATGTCGTGTGAAGGGGGAAAAAGGTTGCCCATTATGTGGTGTCAATACCCATTCTCGTTGGTTGAATCACAGTCGAAAGAGCGTCTACATGGGTCATAGAATATTTCTACCTACTTCAGATTCACGGAGGAAACAAAAGGCATTATTTGATAACACCATAGAAAAAGGTAGTGCTCCTAGAATTCTAACTGGGAGAAACATTTATGCATTGTTGAAGGATTATCCAAATGATTTTGGAAAAGAAAAAGAAGAGAAAAGTAAGAAGAGAAAGTGTGCTTATGATACAGAATATGAGTACGATAATATTAACAATTCTACAGAATTGGAGCTATCAAGATGGAAGAAAAGATCGATTTTCTTTGATTTGCCATATTGGAAGGTTAGTAGTTAATTTATTTATTTTTCATTGTTTTAACATAAGAAAAACCAAATAATGCGTTATAGTTTTGGTTTTCACAGGAACTTCCATTACGTCACAATATAGATGTAATGCATGTGGAGAAAAATATCGGTGAAAGCCTATTGGGAACGATGTTGCATGGTAATAAATCAAAAGATGGAACCAACTGTAGAAAGGATTTAGAGGATTGGGGAATTCGAAATGAGCTTCATGCACAATCTCGTGGGAATAAAACATATCTTCCACCGGCTCCATACATGTTGTCAAATTCCGAGAGAAAAATATTTTGCAAAAGATTGTACGATTTCAAAGGACCAGATGGCTACTGTTCAAATTTGAAGAATCAGATTTCGTTGCATGATTGCAAAATTAGCGGATTGAAGTCACATGATTACCATGTATTAATGCAACAGTTATTGCCAGTAGCATCGAGAGGATTAATGGCAAAGAAGGCAAGAAAAGCAATAATTCGCTTATGTTCTTTTTTCAACAAATTATGTCAACGTGTTCTTGATAGAGAGAAGGTAGAACAAATCAATGTTGAGATTATTGAAGTTTTATGCGAACTTGAAAATATATTTACACCACCTTTTTTTGATATAATGGTACATTTGTCCATTCATCTTGGAAAAGAAGCACTAATGTGTGGACCGGTTCATTTTCATTGGATGTACCCATTCGAACGATATATGAAGACACTTAAAGATTATGTAAGAAACTATGCACGACCAAGGGATGTATTGCAGAATCCTATCTTGCAGAAGAATCCATGATGTTTTTCAATGAATTTTTGAAAAAATCTGGACATATAGAGGAGAAAGAAGCTCGAAATGAAGATTATGAAAGCAATGTAATACCTGAGGGACGTCCGATTTCAATGTCCAAGACAGTTACATTGTCAGCTAATGAGAAAGAAATGGCTCATTTAGCCGTGTTAATGAATATGAATGTGGTGGAACCATTTATAGAGTAAGTTTATGTTACATTGTTTTAATCATTTTGATGTGTTCGTAATGCTATTTATAACTTATAATCACTTGTTTTATACTAGTTTGCATTTGGAGGAATTAGAAAATTCAGACCAGCGCATGAGAAAAAATGCGACCTTACTTTGGGACATACATACAAATTTTATTGCCGATTGGATTAAAAGGAAGGTTATTTAGATTCCAAATATATTCTCATTTGAGTACTAATATTACTCTAAAATATTCATGCTAAATGGAATTTGTTGTAGATACCTATTGCCTCCAAGGATCATGATGACATGTTAAGATGGATTGCTTTGGGTTCGAAGAATGATGCCTTGTCTTACAAAGGATATGTTATCAATGATCAACGTTTTCATATAAAAGATGTAGGGAGAGAGACTCAGAATTGCGGGGTGACCTTTGATGCGACTACTATGTGTAGAGAAAGTGCAAAAGATATGTCCCAAGTGGTTGATGTGGTCACTTATTATGGAATATTGACAGATATAATTTTATTAGATTATCATTTGTTTTATATTCCAATTTTTAGTGTCTTGGGCGTATAAAGGAAATGGAGTAAAAGTTGATGATGATGGGTTCACTCTTGTTAATTTACATCAAACATCGTTTTCAAGAGATCCATACATACTTGTATCTCAAGCAAGACAAGTATTTTATTCAAGAGAAAATGATGATTCTAATTGGTATGTTGTAATGAAAGCACCATCAAGAAGTTTTAATGATTTAGAGACACATGATTGCATCGAGGAAGATATCCAAGCCGTGGAAGATTATGAAATAACCAAAATGAATGATGAAGATGTTAGCTATGTTAGGGAGGATTGCGAAGGCATAATTGAGTAGATTATATGTTCACCTACTAAGTCAGATCCATACATTAGACTAATGCATTAGTCATAGCCGTAGACTCATTTTACTCTCCGAATGTCTCTATTTTTATTTTGCAAGTTGTGTTACTCATTTTGTATTTATTAAATTCACTATCAAAACTTGTTTTAGTAAGGAATGAAAGCATGGATTCAGATTTTATTGTCTTGTTACTCATTTTGCTGGATTCATATAATTTATTCATTGAATTAGAGTAGCAAACAATTCCAGTCCATTTGCGGTTCTAGTTACTGTAATATTATGATTTCAATTTGTTAATGAAATAAATTCATATCCACTATGAACCAACCAGTTTTAATTTGTGATTGTTATTTGTACGAAGCATGAATATGTGACACAATAAACTACCATCTCAGGCCATCTTGGCCTAGTTCATTGTCTGTTATGTATTTGTAATGGAATAGCCCATAACTATTGGTTTTTTGAACTAAAATAATCTGAATTATAGCATGCAAATTTTCATCTGATAGTTCTGAACTAATGCTTTTCTATTCCTATTTTCAATTGTTCAGTTGGTACTTGAAGAATTAAAGTCAGCAAATTTGGCTCTATAACTATCCCACATTATCACTCATCTTCGAGGATTTCCAGGCCCCCATTCTGTTCATCCTGAAATCAGGTATTTTTGAATATATTAAAACTTTGCATGCTAATTGTGTCTGTACTTAACCGTGTTGAAAATAATAAATGTGCCTGATAAAAAAAAAGTTGCATGCATACAGATGATCAACACTGCATAAGATTAAGTGTATGTCTTGGTCGATTAACTATTTAATAACCTACTTGAAGAAATTTACACCATATTTAATGTTATATTTCTTGTTTCTTTTTTAATTTGTTTACTTCACCCTTTTTGCATCTGATCTGGTCTATATTTGTTTTTAAATAACTCAAGCTTTCATTTGTAATGAGGTGTGGATGTAACAAAAAAATCGGTTGCCTTGGATATGTTTTACATGACTACTCTATAACAGTTTTTTATTTATACATATATACTATGTTAATTTTTGCATGTTAACATACAAGGTCTAGTAAGTTTCTACATTAATGTATTAAAAAAAATATTGATCTAATTACAAAAAATTAATCTTTTGTTAATTAATTTGTTCATTATATTGTTTAAGATATAAAATTAACTTCAAGAATACTTCAAAATATAACGTTAAAAAGATTCAGAGATCATGTATCTGCAAACTAATTATTGGGTCCAGATTCCTCCAGCAAGTAGATGGTAAATAATGAAATTTTTAAGTATCTCATATTTTGTTTCATTTGCAGAAAAGAGATGTTTCCAAGCTCTGTACATACTCGCAACTAGAAAAAGACTGATGAGGAATCCCAGAAGTATAATTCAAAGCGGAAGTATAATTCAAAGCGGAAGTATAAGATTCCAGCCGGTGCTTGCAGTGAAGGCGAAAAATGAGCAGTCAATGCTAAGAAGCAAGCCAGTGTTTGCAACGAAGACGAAGAACAAGCACTACACGATAACCCTTCTGACCCAAATGGTGAAAGGGCTTTGTTAGATGAAGAAGTACCAAATGATGGAAGGGCTTTGTTAGATGAAGAAGAACCCCGCTTAGACAATTAAATTCTTCTTGACCAGACTGATGCTGCTGAGGTGGAAATTGAGAGAGCAAGTGATGCTGAAACCTCAAGTTCGTCTCGGAAAAGAGGTAGTAGAGGTCAAACAAAAGCAAAAAAAAACTACCGTTAAATAGTCATGATCGAATTGAAGTTGAGTTCAATGATATAGGCGTACCAATAGGGCCAGGGTCGGTATATTTATCCTCTTTTCTTGGACCGCTTGTGCGGGAGCAGGTTCCATACACACTTGATGATCGGTGGAATCTAAGTGAAGAGTTAAAAGTTGTTTTGTGGCGATCGCTTCAGGTATGGAGCAGGTTCCCTACTGTATATGCTAGAGAATATATTTATCAACATTTGTCCCTGCTTCTGTCTATATTTATTTTGTAGATTTATCAAGCAACTCATCTTTCTTCTTCTCCTACCACTTACTTTTTAAAGTATAAATCCAGTTATAGTTTTGCCAATTTGCGGTTTTTAAATTGACTATAATAAACATGAATTTATATTAAGAAATCCACAAGTTCTAGTAGTTGAATCATGTTGTTTAAACATTTTATCCTGACTTCTGTTTAAGAACCTTAATTTGTTAATTTGAATCATCATTAATGCAGGTTCGTATTGTGGGTTATCCTTCGAAATTCAACTGTTTATATTTTTGGTTTTTTAACATTTAATAGATAAATAAATTAGAAATGAATATTCATATTTCACGGAAGGTTCAGAATGATAGAGATTTATGGGTCCGGATGATTATTTCTAAGGCAAAAATGTAAACATGATTTGAATTATGTGTTACAAATCATAATTTGAGTCATCTACTAAATACATCAGTACGAATTTGCTTGCTTATAAAATTAGTGAATCGTTTTTTGATTAACTTTAATTGTTTTCTAATTATTATTTTTGATAAAATCAACTGACCAATGATTTCAAAACAATTATTCTAGACTGCAAATGCTATTCTTCAAAAATTAAACAATGCTGTCATAGATTATTGGATAGAATTAAAAAATTTAAACACCAATGTCCCCGCTCACTTGAGATTGAAATCATACCAATTTTGATTTTTAGTGACGTTGCTATCATCTTCAAGAGTACAAATCCTATAGATATATTTTAGGTGTCTAATGTCAGGACCAGGTGATTATTTCATGATTTTCAGTTAGATTTCTTCAAAATTTAGAGACCATAAAGTCATATATTCACCAATTCTGTACTAGCTTGACAGCATTCTGCTTCACCATAGCATGTTTCTTTATATTCACCTACTGTTAATATAATGTTTTCTACTGTTAATATCATGTTTTCATGTATTGTTGCAGGTTAGATTTAAATTGGAAGAGGAATGGCAAAGAAAAGCCGTATTTCAACAGATGGGAGTAATTTGGAGATCCTCAAAAAGCAAATTGGTTTGAAAATTAAATAAAGCGGAGAACGAAGAGGAAAGACTTAAACTGAAACCTACCAACATAAAAAACATGAACGAATGGAGAAAGTTTGTGAAGGCCAAAACAAGTTCGGAGTTTAAGGTAACATTAAGATATCTGTAATATGCTTTTGGTTACTAAATTCTAACATCTTTCAATATTTCCAGAAACGAAGTGAGAAATATTCGGCCCTTAGGGTTAAACAAGTTCCACACACATCTGGTTGTAGGGAAATGGCTAGATTGACCGAGAACATGGTTAGTTAGTTAAGTATAGCATTATTTAATATTATTTTATATCTGTCAGTTTATTTGTTTAATGTTATTCTAAATTTAGAAAAAAGGAAGTCCAAATCCATCGTCCATAACTAGAGCTGATGTTTGGATTAAATCTCACATTAAAAAAAATGGTGAACCAGTGACCGTGGAAGCTGCAAATACTATTGTAAGAATTTTTTATTTTATCAGTATATAAAAAATTGTCCGAAACTATGATGATTTTACCATCGTACATTATCTGTATGTATTTATTTATCTAGGCGGAGATTAAAAATTTGTTAGCCTATCACAGTCCAGCTCGTCACAGAATGTCAATGGAGATGCTCTTGCAAATGTATTAGGAGAAGATAAACCAGGACGGTTATGGGAACTGGGAAGGGGCTGCACCTTAACCAAGCTAGTTGTGGCCCAGTCCAGAGATAAACAACTATCTCAATGTCGAGAGGAAATAGCAGAATTGAGGGGTATGGTGCATATGCTGGTGGACCAAAAGCTAAACTTTTAAAAGTAATTTATTAAGTAGACATTGGGAAAACACTGGGAATAACATTGGGAAAACACTGGGTACAATGGCTTGAGGCAGCAAGTGAACCGAACAACAAGCAACACTTTGTTTTAGTGTGAAAATACCAAGCTTGGTCAGACTCTGCTAATTAAGGCCCCATTGTAGCTGCATTTCTCACTGGGAATAACATGTTATAATAATTAGAGACCTTTAAAAAGTTAGAGGCGTGTTAGGTAGTTGTCTAGTGGCCTAGTCCAGGGCCCACCTCTTCAAATGGTTTGTAAGAGACAAATGTTGAGTCTCATATTCGTGAATTCTTTTGTTATTTATCGATTATAGCAACTTTGGAATGGGTTACTAAACTCTTTATTAAATGAGTCTATTTACCCGTTGGGATATTCTCTTGTATCATGTCTAAATTTATCTTTAGGCAACAAGAATGTTTAAGTTTGTTTATCATGGAATGATATTTGTTTTGGTATCAACTATATAATAATTTGATGCTTTCTTCCTATTTAAATTAATGATTGATTTCCAGTACTATTTATTTTGGCACACAATTACAATTTACAAAGTTATTTATTCTTATGTAGTAGATGAATAAATTCACACTTGCAAATGTAGCTTATTCTCCATCAGCTTTTATTAATAAAATTACAACCATATTATACCCAAGAACATTGTAACAGAATTAGTTGATGGGCCTTTCATCTTTAGTTTATACCTACTTTGACATATTCTGCCGAAGATCATTTTATTGATGGATAAATGTTTTTCTAATGTCGTCTGTTCACATAAATCTTTGGCATCCATTTTGAGTATCCAAACAGTATATGTAGTATAGGTGTTCCTGCTTGCTTTTCATTTTTTCTCAAATAAAACTCTCAACATGTTTTGGGTGCACATGTCATCTTGACACTTGATCACTGAAAATAAAAGGTAAGTCTATGATGAACAAGGTTTACTGATGCACCTATAATTTATTGCAAATATGCATAGCATCAAAGTATATATAAAAACACTGTAGTAACTGGGAATAACAAAACAGTGCATAACAACTGGTTTTTTGTTATATAATAATTTTGAAAATAATGAATTCAGACACACATGTTTGTAAATGATGCTACAACAACTGGTTTTTTGTATGTACTCTGCCATTCAAACTTGTTGGACTGATTCTAGTGACATTTTAAGTATTGTGCGTATCCACTTCAGTGCTCCTAAGATTAAAATATCCTAATATTAGTGCTTTGCTGCTGGGTAAAGAAAGTTCGAAAGAAGGGAGCACACCTGAATTGCTAAAAATAATAATTATATTACTCAAGAAATAACATTTGGATTTTAGTTTTTGATCCAATAATTGCTATAATTTTCTGTTGAATAATTGTAGAGCAATGACGACGTATGTTCGGTGTTGAATTGGGATGGAACCTCTACAGTTGTTGCTGATGGGAGAGTGTTGTCCATGGACCCAAATGAGGTTGTCAATGGCATTCGTCTTGGACTAAATGCTGTGAGCGTTATTATAGATTTCGTGGAAGAACCAGATGCTTACTTATGGAGGCCTACACCTGAAATGACAGTATTAGCAAACGCTGAGAATAAGGTAGTAGCATGGCCATTAAATTGCATTAAGAGGGCGCGGCGAGGACAACTGAATGAAGTCAGTACAGTAAATTTTATAATTCACAATATTTACGTCGGTCTTCCACAAATTGAATTTAGAAATATTTCTTGTACAATATTTTCACTTAATCACTAAACTCTTGATTTACACTTCTCCGTTTTAGAGTGATAGCTGCGCCCAAGATGACAAATGCAAGATTTATGGTTGGAATGAGTGTGAAGGGGTAGTTGCCGAAGGAAGAATCTATGCCAGAGATCCACAACATCTTGTTAATGGTATTCTGCTCGGTTCGGCTGCCTTTGCGATTTGGGTGGCCAATGTAATAAATGGAGATGCATATTTATGGCGACCCACAGTTGATATGTCGTGTGTTAGAGATGCAGTTGGTAGGAAAGTAGCATGTCCAAAATCAAAAGTTGAAGTTAATAAAGATGCAGTTGGTAGGAATGTAAATTGTGCGACTTCTCCCGTGATATCCACACCCATAATCGCGAAGAAATCACAACAACATGTAAGTAAATATGCTGGAAATATTTTGTAGTTTGTATTTTGTTTCTTCTGTTTGAAATATGCACCACTGTGTTGTTGCATTTTGTATGCTTTGGTTTCTAAAATAAGTACACTGTTTTAAATATGCACTGTTTTAAATATGCACCATTTTCTTTCCAGCCGATTGCAAAGCTGACAAAAGATAGTAAATGCAAGTTGATTGATGTGGGTGAAACGAACAAAGTAGTGGCTGAAGGAACTATCGCTTGAACTGATTCAATATCGATGGTCCATTGTCGTCCATTGGGACGTGATGCTGTAAAAGTTTGGGTTGAAATTGTGAGAGTTCCGGATGTAGTGCTATGGAGACCTACATCGGAGTTGACGTGCATGGAAGATGCCTTTGGCGTTCCCATAGCTTGGCCGATAGCAAAAGTCATTATGGAACCAAAATGAAAGGTATGCAATTCTTTATGTAATTGAAAACTTCTTGCAAAATTATCATCATGGATAACCAGTAGCAACAAAATACTTAAACCATCAACTCAAATAATTATAATGCCTAAGTGGTTTGAAAAGGGGCTGCCTTCAAAGTTATTTGAAATTTTCCTCTAAATTGCCTCATTATAACCTGCTTGTAGATGTGCAATGAGTTATTGTACTTGAATGATTTATGTGAATATGCTAAAATGTGAATAAGTTAGAATTTATGTTGGAATTTACTATGATCAGGCTTATCAAAATATGGTATTTATATTATATATATTAACTGTAATTAGTCGGTTGTTTAATCCATCAGTAGCCATAAGTTATATCGACTAATTGTACGTACTTAAAAGATAATTTATGATCCTAAGTTTCCAGTCATTTTACATACTAGGACCATATTATATTATTATCCCATATTTTTATCAACAAATGCATCTATCGTTATGAATTTTTTGAATATGTGTTTGGCTGTATCCATATGGGTCTGGCAGACTTCTTACACCTACCTAATTTTACTATCTAAAATAATTCATGTACACTTATATTTTTATCTGTGTTCGAGTATATGAAAATCTGTGTTTGAGTATAAAAAATTGTACAGGCAGAGATAAAATGTACAAAACATTGATGACAAATCTTCATTTTCATTTTATTCTTGGCCAAAACTAACATGCACATTATTTTAGTTTTCATATTCAGTTGTGCATATTCAGTTGAACACAAGATTGCAAATATTCAGTTGTGCATAACTTTAGTCTCATTGTTTTCTCAGTATTGATGGTCCTGTCATTATTATCTCAGTATTGATTATAACTTGAGTCTCACTGTTGATTATATTTTGTCTATAAGTAGGCGTTTCTGAAGAATGAGCAGTAGCAGCACTAGTTTATCGTACTTGTTAGGTAGTTTGGTTGTTTATTGTACTTGCTTAGTTCAGATGTTTATGGTACTTTAACTGCAGCAGTAGCATATTGTTTGTGGTACGTAGTTCGGTTGTGTAAACTTCTATGTACGATTAACCTTTTGTCTTGAAACTACTGTTCGGTTGTGTAAACTTCTATGTACGGTTAACATATTGTTTATGTTAGTGCTTTTGTTTATGTATTTTGTGGGTTTTAAATGTGTTTATGTTTGAATGTGTATGCGTATATGTATATGTATTTTGTGGTTGTTTAATGTGTATGTGTTTATGTATTATGTTATAAGCTATGAACAAGATTGAACTAGAGGCAATTTATAGGCAGAGCTGGAATATTTTTAGTAGCATTTCGAAAACGCTACTAAAAAACGCTACAAAAAATAAAGGGTCGAAGGAGAGCATATATAGTAGCGTTTAATAAACGCGGCTACAGGCTTTGTCAATAAACCGCGTCCTCTATTACAGCGTTTAACAAACGCTACCAAAATATTTTTGAGCAGACCAAGTACATTTTGGTAGCGTTTTATACACGCTGCAAAAAAAGAATTTAGTCGCGGGCTTTATAACAACGTTTATCAAAACGCTGCTAAAACTTTTAGTAGCGTTTTTTGAGCGCTACTAAAAATCAAAATTCTTGTAGTGTACCGGGATGAATGGTAAATTTAGAACGAAGAGAATCTTCTAAAATGTCTTTACGAAGATCAATAATATTTGGCACAATAAGTCTACCAAATTTTCGAATACCGCCACGAGCATCAATATCAAAGTCTTTCAAACCTTCAATATCAATTTTATCCCTACAACTTTGGCTAAGAAGAACCAATTCGGGATCATGCTTTTGAGCTTCAAGAATGCGGTCTAAAAGAGAAGGATGAGCCTCAAGGCTACACAAAGCAAGAGATGAACATGAATTGGATTCACGATCTCGAATCTCACAAGTGGATAAAGTCTCGAGATTATTCCATTCGGATATCATCATGGAAACAACCGCTTGTTGCTTACGACTAAGGGCATCGGCAACACGATTTCCATTTTCGGGAGTATGGAGAATATCAAGATCATAGGATGCAAGGAACTCGAGCCAACGTTGTTGATGCAAATTAAGTTCCTTTTGAGAAAATAAATACTTCAAAGATTTATGATCGGTGTAGAGAACAAATTTCTCTCCCAAAAGATAATGACGCCAAATTCTAAGAGCGAAAACAATAGCTGCGAGCTTTAAATCATGAGTGGCATATCTAGTCTCGGCAGGCTTTAATTGCCTAGAAGCATAAGCGATAACACGTTCCCTTTGCATGAGAACGGCACCCAAACCAACACGACTAGCATCGGTATAAACAATAAAGTCTTGGTTCCCTTCGGGAATCACAAGAATAGGAGCATCGGAAAGGAGTTCTTTTAATTTTTGAAAAGCAGTTTCACATTTTTCTGACCAAATGTATTTAACTCCCTTCTTTGTCAAACTAGTAGAGGCACGGAAATTTTAGAAAAGTCTTTTATGAATCGACGATAATAGCCCGCCAATCCAAGGAAGCTACGAATTTTCGTCACACTCTCCGGTCTCTTCCAATTTTGAATCGCTTCAATCTTTGAAGGATCCACGGAAATTCCGGATTCAGAAATAATATGCCCCAAAAATTTCACACGAGATTGCCAAAAGTGGCATTTAGAAATTTTTTCTTTCAATTGGCTACTCCTAAGAGTTTCCAACACAATCTGAAGATGTTTTTCATGCTCTTCCTCGGTTTTAGAATAAACAAGAATTTCATTGATAAAGATGAGAACAAATCGGTCGAGGAAGTCTTTGAAAACTCGATTCATAAGGTCAATGAAATAAGCTGGAGCATTCGTCAAACCAAATGGCATAACAAGCCATTCATAAGATCAATAACGAGTACGGAACGATGTCAAAGGAATGCTATCCTCTACAATACGGAGCTGATGAAAACCGGTTGCTAAGTCTAACTATGAAAAGACTCTTGCACCACTAAGTTGATCGAAGAGATCGTCAATCCGAGGTAAAGGATATTTATTCTTGATGGTGAGATCATTAAGCTTGCGGTAGTCAACGCAAAGCCTAAGTGTACTATCGAATTTCTTCACAAAAATAGCTGAAGCTCCCCATGAAGAGGAACTAGAACGAACAAATTGTTTTGCTTCCAATTCGGATAATTGTTTACGCATCTCCTAATTTTCCTTATTGGACATACGATAAGGAGGACGAGTGATAGGTAGAGCTCTAGGGATTAGATTAATTTTGAACTCAATTGCTCGCTTAGGTGGTAATCCTAATATGGGCTCAAATATGTCGGGAAATTCACGAACAATGTGAATGAGAGAAATAACATCTTCCTCATCATCATTATCGTCATCATGAGGATTTAGAGAATACAAGGATGCTCTCGAATTGGAATCTGAATCTTTAAGAACAAGAGAAATCTGCTTAACAGATTGAGGATGTCGAAGATATATAGTCCGCTCAGGACATAGGATATGGGCTTCGTAATGGTTAAGCCAATCCATCCCCAAAATCATTCCAAAACCAAGGTAACGCATAACATGCAAATCGGCTCGGAAAGTATAATCACATAAAATAATTTTGACATCTTTACAAAGTAAACTGAGTGTTGCGGATCCACCAACCGGATTCGCAATTCTCAATGAAGTCATCAAGCCAATAACATTCAAAGACAAAGCATCAATAAGTTCTTTTGATATAAAAGAGTAAGATGCACCCGTATCAAAAAGAACTCGAATAGGAAGATCACAAAATATAATAATGCCATCAAGGATAGAATGAGAAATACCTTGACCAAGAGAAGTGTTAGTAGGGGCTTGCACAACATTTAGCTTGCCTTCCTTCTTACTTTGAAGTTTGGGACATGAAGATATAGTATGACCCGAACTTTTGCAATAGCGACAAGTAAGAGGCTTCAGACACTTGTTTGCATAATGGTCCTTAGAACCACAATTGTAACATTCTCCACGACTAGAGGTAGGAGTCTTTGCTACCGAAGTTGCTTACTTCCCTTTCTTGTTGGGATAAGGCTTGAACTTAAAAGGCCTCTTCTTATTAATGTTTTGTTTGGCCCATACAACTTCAACATCACTTTCTTTATCGGCCTCTTCGAGTCGAAGAGCGATATCAACAAGCTGATCGAAAGAAACTTCTAGTTTCAGAAGTAATGGCTTTTTGAGGTTCTTATTCAACCCATAGACAAATTTCTGATTTTTCTTCAATGGGGTATTAATATACTCAACCCCATACTTAGAAAGAGATTCAAAAGATGCGACATAGTCGGTCACAGAAGATTCACCTTGAACAAGGTCGATAAAGCGTCGAGCTAAAGATACTTTTTCAGCTTCTGGCACAAATTTTAACTCGAACCTTTCCCGGAATTGCTCCCTAGTAAGATCCGCTTCAATAATTTCCGAGATCAGAAGCTCATACCAATCTAATGCTCTCTCCTGGAGCATGCTAGAAGCCACTTGGACTCGATGTAGATCAATAAGATTCATGCGGGAAAAGATGCGATCGCATGTTCTAAGCCAAGTTTGGACTTCTATAACGCTTTCGGAACCCTTGAAAGGCCTTCCACCCAAGTTGGTGTAATCACTACACAAGCGTGCAAACCCAGGTTTAGGATGAGTAGGCTCTGGAATGGGTCCGATAGCTTGAGCATTTTTCACAAGATCTAAGAGCTGCTGGGCAGACATAAACACTCCATCCTGAGGAGTAGCACTGGATTGACCGGCGCTGGGATGGCCTGGTCTAACCATTTCTCTTCTTTAAGAAAGAAAGAAGAGGAAAAAGGTTATTCACAGAATGAATATCAAACAAACTTGATTGATAAAACAAGGCATCATAAAAAGAATTAGGATAGAACGGTACGAAGACTAATTAAATCCTATGGCATGATTCCTAAGAAAGACTTAGGACAATGATCCTTGCTAGATTATTCTACATTGTTCCGAAGTTTGGCTCTGATACCAAGCTGTGACGCCCCACCTCTATACTCACACTAGCCAAGGACACTACGGGGTAATGCCATCGACTAGCATGAAGAATAAGGTTGTTGAGGAGCGACCATCTGTGTAATTGCTTTGTGCGAGTACCGATATGTCAGATAATATAACTTACATTTCATTTCAAGAGGAAATCCGACATATCAAATACAAACTCAAAGTTACCACACAGTGGCTATGTTGGCTTCAGAAACAAATATAGAAATAAACATAACACAAATCAGTCACAGATATTCATATCACAAAGGCAGAAACATATATGAATATAACACATAGACGTGTACATCAAAGTAGTGGTCAAACTAGATCCACTACATCACAAAAGAATAGATACAAGTGCTAGACAAAAGAATAAGTATACATCAAGGAGTCTCTATCTCAAATGTATACTAACAAAAACTACTATGCTAAAGTAGTTAGCCAAAAGTCAGGTGACGGACCCTGATAAGAAGTCAAGCAGGAGCACTTGAAATACCTTGGTCTGACCCGAGTATTATTTAAGAAGAAAATAATAAATGGATCAGTCAAGCTATAAATATCAGATGAAATGAGATAAGATAAGAGATATCACAAAAACGTATGATAAAAATAATGCCATACTGTGACAAGTATACATCAGATAACAACAAAAATCATACAATATCTCAAATATTCTCAAACACCAAAAAGAATGTCATATTCTTTAAATTATTCACCAAAACACAAATATTGATAGAGCATATCAATGCAATCCACGAAAATTGGTGAAACACAAATTCTAGAAATCAACCACCAGAAGTCCAGAAAACACAAAAAGTGGGGAGGCCTATCACAAACGGGAGCATGAAAACTCACCAACGCGTGTGTCACAAACGGAATGCTATTCCATGGTCGCTAACCATCAATTTTGAGCCGAGGCTCCACAAACGGCCCGAAGACCATGGGTCGCTACCCCACCAAATAGAACCGAAGTTCCGCAAACGGGGTTTTTAGTCCCCACACAAACAAAGAGACATCGCACATCGCTAGTCTAAATCACAAAATGATCACCATTGATCAATAAGAAGTGTCAATTACACTAAGCTAGTAAATAGATGAGTTTAGCTTCATGTCCCATAACCACTGGCTTAACTTAAATATTTACGAACAGATTGTAGATTTCCACTCGAAAATTGTGACAAGATTTCAATCGAACAAGTCCAAGAATTAACCGACGAAGTAAACGCAAGCATTTCATACCACTTGTTTTGCTAAGCCGTTTAATTAGATTTCTCACACGAGTGAGGTAAAGGTTTGTATATACTAATAGATTGGAAAACGGTTTTAAAAGAGAGCTTTATATTTAAAATAGTGTCGAAATCATTTTGATGAAAGAGTTTTAGTATTTACTACTAGTATAGAAACCTTTGTATTTAAAAGTGACAAATCACAAAAATGATTGTAGAAACAATCAATCAACAAAAATTCACATACGAAAATGTGAATTAAATCCATAAAAATCGATATCAAATCCTTCAAATGGATATTCCCAAAAATCCAGAAAAGAAGTCATCAAAGTCGATAGTAAGTGATAACAACCAACCGGATCAACAAAAATCGATTAATATTGGAAAACCATTCAAAAACAGCCAAAATAAGCAAAATGAACAGTTCCAGACGTCTGGTTTAGAATCCAGACGTCTGGATTTGTTCTCTAGAAATAATCCCGAAAATTCCCAGACGTTTGAAATTACAAGGCAGACGTCTGAACCCCAACCAGACATCTGAACTAGTAAATCAGATGTCTGAACTGAGGTGCTGGAAATTCTATTCCAAATCACCCAGACGTCTGGGAAGTAAGCTCAGACGTTTGGATCTCCCAGACGTCTGGAAAGCAAGGTCAGACGTCTGAGCTGAACGTCTGGAATATTTATTCCTTAGCTTCATACGTTTGATCCTTATACTAGACGTCTGAGCTGAAGCTCAGGCAAATATTGAACCTAGGCCAATGATGGCCAATTCACGTCGGAAGCGATCAAATGAGCGATGATGGCTAGGGATTTATGCTAAGCGAAAACCTAGCCCTAAAGACTCATCAATACACCTCGAACACATGCCCAAACATCTATATAAGGATTTTCATAGATTTTGAACCAAAACACCAAAATTTGGAAAATTCACCAAATCAATTCATATCAAAAGCAAATGAACATGCACAAATGTTAGGAATTCATACCTAACAACAATGATAGTTATAGACGTAGATGTGAGTTAAAGAACTCACCTTTAAAACTCAAAAACAACGAACGAGAAGCTCTAAAACAAAGGAAAGGCCAATTCCTCGTCAATACACCTCTAGAAACTTCAATCTATTATCAAAGGTAAAGTTTTTCCTAAGTTAGGTTAGGAATTTTTGAGAATTGAAGAGAGATAGAGATGGAGAAGATGAAGAGGATGCTTACCTAAGCTTCTCCTTGATTTTGAACTTGAATTTGAGTTTTCTAAACAAAACTAGGGTTTAGGAATTTCTATTTCCCATTCTTTCCCCCATTTTTCTTTTGAGCTAGAGTGTTAGGAAATGAGGAATGAAATGAATGAAGAGGAGTTGAGTTAGGGTATTAAGTTGGGTTAGTGGGCTGAAACCCAAAGTCCAAATAGAAAAATAGCAAAATTCTACTCAACCCCAAACATATCGATGTTTATACTCAAAAAAGTTGTAAACGCCATTTTGGACTCAATGGAAGTGGTTTCGAGTCCCAATTCGACTGTTTACAAAAAGTAACATTTCGGACTTTAATCCGATTAATGATGCTATATTTAAATAAAACATTTAAATATACAATCATAAAATATGCGGGTTGTTACAGATAATAAAAAATGAATGGGGATGGGTAATCCTGAATTGATTTACTTGTTTGAAAATCATCATAATATTTTGAATTGCTGTGTTTTAACCATTGTGGATGCATGAGCACAGTATTTGGTTTTATAAAGTTTCTAATAAGATACTAGCAAGGGGAAACCCATTCCACTAAGCGGCGTGGTCTCGTTAAATATCTAAATGGTTTGAGATGGTAGATTATTATTTATACCAGGCTTTATGTCTGACTCGAAGTTTATGTTTTCCCCTTAAACTCTCAGGTGCTCAATTAATTTTGAGTAGTTTGAGAGTTGAGGTTTTCAGGTACCTCTTTAGATGAATAAGCTTCCGAAGACATATAGAAGGCATGATAGCTATTTAGAGTTCTTTTCTATTTTATTTCCACTGTGTTTTGTTGTAAAGGCAAAGATGCTTGATTGCTTAGTTATATCTCTGATCATCTAGGGGGGCACTTCATATGTCGCTCATGGCGTATGTTGTAATAATTATATTTTTTTGAACGTGGTTCTCGTATTAGGATTATGTAGTGAATTTGAAATGCTTTGAAATGGAATGAGAAAGCTGTTTGTTGATTTTAAATTTTTTCCATATCCATGTGGTTTTGTTATATCAATGTATCTAACATTACCGTATTTGGTCACCGAGGATTAAAAACTATGGATGACTGCAACATCCGTAGCCGTTAGTTTTGGGCCTCTAGGTGAGGGATGTTAAAAGTTGGTATCAGAGCATAGGTTTATGAAACTTAAAAGAAATTTAAACCTAAAAGACTTTCAAACATAATCCAATGAATCAGAAAATAAGATCAGGTTTTGAGATAAAGCTATAATAACGTACTTGTATTCGATATATATATATATAAGTATGTATTCCCCTCTCCCTTATACCGTTCTTCTGTATCTTACTAAGGCTCGTATGGAGGCAGGAAACGAAAGAGGAAATCTCGGTGGAGGAAGCACTACAACCAATGGAAATGTTCGACCCACCAGGAGGAACTCGGGTCGACAAGCTAATGCTAACCAAAATGCAGATGCCAATGTGGGTGCTAGAAATCCACCAGTGGATATGAGGGCGATGTATCAGTTTTTCGTCAATATGATGTAAGCAGGAGCTGCTGCTGCTGTCGTTGGAAATGTTGGAGGAGCTAATCCTGTGGCTCCAGTTGGGAATAGTTATGCTAAACTAAGCAGAGACTACACCAGTCTTGGTGGGAAGCCGTTTATGGGAATGGAGGATGCTATAGAAGTTGATAATTGGCCATTGCACTATGAGAGAATATTCACTGATTTGGGTTTGGATGATGAGCAGAAGAGGAGGCTGACCTCTAGGCAGTTGCAAGGGACAACACTTCATTGGTGGAATAATTTTACTACTGGAGTTCCGGAGGAGGAGTTGACTTGGGAAGATTTTACAAGGAGATTTTGAAAGTGACCACTGTGTGGCTAGTTATCACTTAGGATCGTGTAATATGAAATATATTATAATCTAAATGCGGAAACAGATAATAATAATAAAGCAAATAAGAATAAGCAGACCAGGTATTTTTATACTGGTTCGAACTTCCCGTTCTACGTCTAGTCCCAGACTTCCTTCTGGAATTTCAACTCAATAACCCCTCACTTAACCCAGAGTAATAAGTATATAACACCTGAGCAGCCGAACAGTATTTTTCCGCCTCTAACAGCCGAAAGAGGACTTTTACCGCCTGAACAACCGAACAGGACTTTTACTGGTATAAGAAAATAGTTGACAGTTGTGTTCTGAATACACTGATATGTCTTTAAATATACACCCTTCCTATAATCAAATCCTCAAGTATATATTACGTGTGTGAAGATATGAAAGGAAGATATTGCTTAGAATCAAATAATACATTGATTAGTTCAGAGATTCAAGCAATATAAAGATTGTGATTGCTTCTAGGATGCAGGGATAGAAAGTAGAGAGTATGATCAGAAAGCAAAATGAAATTCGGTGATTTGGAAAATGATTTTGAAGTGTTTATATAGTAGACAAAGAGCTACAACTATTCACGAAGAGTTTTGATCAAAAGATGCAGCCATATCTCTTCAATTTGGATCGTAACTCTTCGTAAATGGAAGTGTCTTTTTAGAAGAAAAAAAGATGTTAAAATCGTTCAGTCGACTGAAATCGACCAGTCAACTGAGTATTCAAAACTATGTAAAACAGAGTATATCTGTGCAACTGAACAGGTTCAGTCGACTGGTCATTTTTGGTCAGTCGATTGACCTGGTTGTCAGTGCATAGTTTACACTATTTTTAAAGAAATTGAATCTTAAAACAACTTTGATCTTGTGTAAACTACTTGAGGATAGATTTTAACAATTTCAACCTATATCTAATGACTAAAACTTCAATAAATAAACATACTATACTTAGATTTGAAGTCTTGTCTCCTTTGTAGTTTAATAGCATATCTCATTCTCTTTTTGTCGCTTGATCGTATAGTCTCATCACTTGATTGTTTAAGATTTTTGTGATGAATCAAAACTCATGATTCAACATTCTCCCCCTTTTTGATTGATGACAACCTTTTGGATGATAATATATTTTAAGAATTATATAACGGAAATTATATATATCTCCCCATGAATATTTGGCGACATATCTAACCCTGCAAAGAATTTGTTAGTTATACAAATTTCTCCCCCTTTGTCATCGACAAAAAGGAAATAACCAATAATTATCTCATTGCAAACTAACAGAATAACAACCACACAAAAATTGTTTCAAATTTTACTGAGCTATTTATACAAGCTCATAAAAAATAAACAGTAGTAGATTGTTTGTGAAATTAAAAAATAAAGATTAAGTTGGTACCCACTTTTCTTTTTAGGGTCCTAAGAGTTATGTCTTAGAAAACCAAACCCAAGCCGGTTCAGAATTCCCTTTATAAATATAATTCTTATTTTTAAGAACAGTTTCCATAAATGTTTTGATATGTCTATTCCTAATTAAATTGTTATTTGTTTTAGGAATCCATATCTTAATAGTTTTAAGATTATTTGAAACTGTTTTCTTAATATTTTTCTTAATTTTGTTTTTAAACTTATTTTTAAACTTTCCAGATTTCTTTGGATTTTCAATTTTCTTATATCCTAGTCCCATTTTATTTGAAGTAGACTGAGAATTTTCTATTATTGTGGAAAGATTTTCTCGTCCTTTATTAAAGTTAGAATTTTTTTTATTAATATCTTCTAACTTAGTTTTGAGACTAGATTTTTCTAACTCTAATACTTTAGTGTTAGATTTTAAATCATTAATTTCTGCTGATAAATCATCATTTTTATTTTTCTGAAATTCTAATTCCCGAGTTATCATAGAAAGTTGAGATGTTAAATTAGAATTAGATTCTTGAGATATTTCAAGTTCTTCTTCTAGAATTTTCTTTTCATCTCTTAGCATACTAATTTCTAATTCAGATCTATTTAATTTTCCTTATAACTCCTTTTTTTTCTTTTTAGTTTGTTTTACAAATTCCACTAGTTCTAAATTAATTTCAATAAAATCTTCAAAACTTAGTTCACTTACATCATCACTTGTAGCCATGAAGCATACATTTGCTTGCTCTATGTCACTGTCACTGTCACTCTCTGATGATGAAGAAGAATCTGAATCATCCCATGTTACTGAAAATGCTTTCTTCTTGAATTTGTCCTTCTTGAATTTATTTTTCTTTTTCTCTGGACAATCTTTCTTCATATGACCCTTTTTATGACATTCATAACATTCCATGACAGAAGATGATGGTTTATTGCTATTATTGTTGTTGTTAGAGTTATTTTTGTAACTCCTGAACTTGTTATTCTTTTTGAATTTCAAAAACTTTTTGAAATTTTTAGCAATAAGTGCCATATCCTCTTCATCTGAATCAGAATCATCTTTTTCTGCTTGAAATGCTAGATTCTTCTTATCTTGTGCTTGAACTTTCTTTGCCTGCAAATTCACTTCATATGACATTAGATTTCCTATTAACTCTTATATCTGTGCAACTGAACAGGTTCAGTCGACTGGTCATATTTGGTCAGTCGACTGAACTGGTTGTTAGTGCACAGTTTATACTATTTTTAAAGAAATTGAATCTTAAAACAACTTTGATCTTGTGTAGACTACTTGAGGATAGATTTTAACAATTTCAACCTATATCTAATGACTAAAACTTCAATAAATAAACATACTATACTTAGATTTGAAGTCTTGTCTCCTTTGTAGTTTAATAGCATATCTCATTCTCTTTTTGTCGCTTGATCGTATAGTCTCATCACTTGATTGTTTAAACTTTTTGTCATGAATCAAAACTCATGATTCAACAGATTTGAATAGAGGTATTTATTTGAAGTTGCTAAGTCAGTGTTGATGAGAAAGTTTATGGATTTGGTGCAAGGAGAGATGTCAGTAATTGAGTATGCTAATAAGTTTAATGAGTTATCCCAATATGGGTGTGCTACAATAGACACTGTCATCAGAAGGAATGAGAGGTTCATTCAGGGATTGAGGCCTGAGATTGCCAGGGCGACCTTGACACATATCCATGATCCTTGTAATGTAGTTGTGGAGATGGCAGTTTAACATGAGGAGATGCTTGCTATTTGTGCTAAAGAAAAGCCGGTTGAAACCCAGGGCCCTCAGCGAAAGAAGAGGAAGTTCTTTAAGAAGAAAGGAGCCCAGAAGGGTGAGGCTGCCAAGAAGGCAAAGGGTGATTTAGTTTACTTCAAGTGTAACAAGAAAGGTCATTATGCTCATGAGTGCCGGTCAGGTAAGGGGAAGAAGGCTGCAGAAAGGAAGAACGTGAAGTGCTTTAACTGTGACCAAGTTGGGCATTATAAGAATCAGTGTGCAAAGCTAGTCAGGGCAGACAAGGGAAAGGTTTTTGCTGTTGGACCATCATCTGCTAGGCCAACTACTGCTGAAAAAGGAAAGATTGTGATGGAAGGTACGTTTTTGATTCAGAGTATACCAGTTAGGATACTATTTGATATCAGTGCATCACATTCATTTATATCTCAGAATTTGGTTGATAGGCTATGCCTAGAACCCACATACCTTGTTACTTCCTTAAGGGTTGCGAGTCCAATAGGAGGGAATGCAACTCTAGGGATGAGATGTGACTAGTTAGAACTAGACTTGTTAGGTCATTAGTTTTCATGCAGTCTGTATGTTTTCGATTTCGTAGATTTCAGAATCATTTTGGCTATGGATTGGTTGAGTAAGTATGAGGCTAGGATATTTTGCTAGGATGGGGAGATATCACTTAGACACCCTGATAGTCATAACCGAATCATATTCTCAATGGAGGATTTTGACTGGAGCAGTTGTGCTTTGTTGAGTGCTATGGAAGTAGGAGAAGAATTAAGTCAGGTTCGAGTAGCAAGAGAGTTTGCGGATGTCTTTGAGCCGGTTACAGGACTACCACCAAACGAGCTGTTGAGTTTCGGATAGATCTTGTGCCAAGAGCTGAACCATTGAGTAGACCATCTAGCAGGATGATACCAACCGAGATGAAGGAATTAAAGGTGTAGCTAGTGGATCTAGAAGGGATAAATTTTATTAGACCAAGCAATTCGCCTTGGGGAGCGGCCGCGGTGTTTGTGAAGAAACCAGATGGGTCATTGAGGATGTGCATCGACTATCGTAAGTTGAACGAGAGGACGATTAAGAATAAGTATCTTTTGCCGAGAATAGATGATCTATTTGATCAGTTGTGTGGAGCCAGAGTGTTTTTCTAGTTGGATCCGGCGATAGGTTTCCATCACTTAATAGTGGCAGAGGATAGCATTCCTTTGACAACATTTTGGACTAGGTATGGTTTGTATGAGTGGTTAGTAATGCCATTCGGGTTAACGAATGCCCTTGCTTTCTTCGTTGATTTGATAGTATATATTTATGTTTGAGAAAAGCCTTTGGGCTTATATTTGAAAAGACTTATGATGTAGGTAGAAAAAGTAAGACATATTCCTATTGAAATTATACCGCACAAGTACTAATATAGTAAGGCTCGAGATTTTTATTCACCAGACATATGTTGTTCTGACTCCCTCCTCATTACAACACATGTTAGGAAAGCTGATAATGTTGAAGGTGAAGGCGTTTAGTAAGCTTGTGGCAGTCTATCTATTTATCTATTTATGTTATTTTCAAATGAACCCATTGGAAACTGTTGTATTTTAAAAATGATGTACCATGAATATGTAACTGTTATTATTAGTTTTTATGACATTTGAATGTTAAACGAAATGGGTACTGTTTTTGTTACTATATTTTATCCTTCCATTGTGAGATTTTGAATGTGTAGATAAATAGCTCTGTAATTGTTCTTCATACCAATTAACAGCTGGCTTTGAGATGGGTCTAAGTTTCGATGGGCCTTTTCTGGGTCGAAATTTCGATCACTTTCGAGGTGGATTGTTACACTGCCAATCACTACCATTCGCCCTTCTATAGCCCCAATCGTCACTATTAGCTTCTTGCAATCCACCACCACTGCATACTTCCTTAGCCAGTCCATCTCCAAGATAATTCCAAACCTAATGAAATTCAAAACAAAGTAATAGCAATCAAAAGAACATCCATGACTTCATATGACCAAACCATTACAAATCATACACAGGCTAGTGGAGCCTCGAACAGGGTACGTCACAATCAAAGGTTAGTCAAATATTTCGGCTTTTAATCCCAATCTATTTATTAGTTCACTAGATATGAAGGAATATGAAGCCTTGGTATCGAACAAAACACGTATGGGAACATCATAAATATAAAGCATACTTTGAATAGCAACGCTTGTCCCTTCTCCTTCGTCGAGGGAGTAGTCGATGAAGTTGGGACATCATCCAATCCATATGCCTTCATAACTTGCTTATACTGTGTTGGTTTTGGATAACCCTTTGCATATGTCCAAACTTGTCGCAGTTCTAGCACTTCTTCTTTCCATCAGCTTTCCAGTCTCTAATTAAGTGACCCTTATCTCCATAACCTTAATAGATAGGATCCCACTTAGCCTTTTTCTTAGCATTCTTTGCCTGGAATTGCTTCCTTTTACCATTCCATTTCTTCTTGCCACCACCGCATTGTTGTGGTTTTGGCTCTTTCTTTACCATAATAGCTGATTTGGACTTGAGGTACATACTATCTTGGCGAAGAACTTTCTCAACAAGTCTTTCAAATGGCTCATCGATGTGACTCACCAATCTCTTCCCCAGATAGTCGTCCAAACTCATAAGAAATTTATCATTCTTTCTTAATAGAGCATCGATGAAGGACATTCCGTATTTTGACAAAGCGTTGAACTCAGCAATATACTCGAAGACAAACATGTATTTCGGCTTCAAATTTGCAAACTTTTTGAATAGCACCGACTTTTGAGCAACCAGAATAAACTACTCCTCGAATCAGGCCTTGAATTGCTCCCAAATAAACTGATCCTCAGGTGCTGCAACTCTAATAGCATTCCATCAGTTCATGGCTCTCCCTTGAAGCTGTCGGGAAGCCAACCTCCTCAACATAGCATCATCCAATTTGAGGTTATCAAAAATCCTTCCGCAAGTGTCCAACCAATCTTGCACTTCCATAGCTGATTCCGTTCATTGGAATGGTTTGCCACCAAGATTGGTAAAATCCTTATTCATCTTAGCAAAATTAACTTTGAGTTCTTACACTTGAGCACCACCACCCACAACAACATTTGGAGTGACCGCTTAGGCATTTTGCAACATGTTCACCATCATCGCGTTGAACATCGCTTGCAAGTCAAGGTTAACAGCCCCAAACCTGCTCCTTCTTTGACTCTAGAGAAGGAGTTCCTCGTAGTATTTCTTGTATGTTGTCTCATTCTTGATTTGTAACAGATAGATCAGTCTCTCATAAAGAAAGCTGCATATATGGTACTCATGTGTGCATGCGACTTGTATACTATATTTTACTATATAGTTTTGGAAACCAAAATATATAACAAGTACGCACTCTCTTATGTATATACACAGTCTTGATCCAGTCTAGGATGAAAACTCCTTTCCTATCTCTGCTGGACTACAATTCAACTCAGGTTAATCGTGTAACCAAGAGCTATAATACCAAATCTGATGCCCGCCCTACACCACCAGCACCCAATATAAATAAATAGCGCATTTCTGATGTGCTCGGTCGATGTAGGATGATTGTCAAGGGTTAAAAGAAATAAAATATCATAGAACCTATTGTATATCTCATAACGTATGGACCAAAATAAAATATACATTACAGACATAAAACAGGAAAGATGGTAGTAACTAAGTGAACAAAATACCAGAGCACAGATCTACAGAGTTACACAGTAATAGAGTTTATTCAAAGCGGGAATAAACACAAATAAACTATCTCATGGTAGTAAAGAAAACACTGCTAAGACTCCTTAGTGTTGCATTATGAAATAAGCAATAGAACATCCATATATAATCGAGGAAGCTCCATCCTACTCGTCCTCTACAATGCCTTCACATACATCTAGACCTACTATCTAGTCTACACATTTAAGTGTACCCGAGATAATAAGGAGCAAATCATATGTAACGATTTGCCTTTTTGACCCCCAAATGTCGATTCTAATACATCCACTGTATTCATGTGTCGAGTGCCCAAGTGCCGAAAAGATGAAAAGTTAGGGTAAAATAAAAAGAAATAGAATAAGAAAGAAGAGAACACAACATCAGAATCTCATTAACGAAATGATAATATATAATACCCAAAGAATAGTACAAACGGTTACTCCCATATAGAAATTTCGGAGTTACAAAACCTAAGTACTATTATTCACCTGGATAGTTATAACCGCCTGCCCTAATAAATGTTGATATGTATAATAAAGTAATACAACAAAAATTAGAATACTATGTAGGTGAAACATCCAGCTCATCTTCTCGAGTTAAAATGGACATCAAATAAAACCTGCCTTTCTCAAACTACTTGAAAGAGCACGTGAGGAATTTAGGGAAAATAAAATCCAAGCATCAAACACAAGTCTGTTATGAGAAACTCAAGAAATATGTGATCAACATATAACAATACTTTTGAGACCGCATGTAATGCCATAATGGTTATCCCCTCAAAAGAACCACCATCTAATAAGTACATAAGCTGATATAATAGATAATGTCTAGGGTGAAGAATATAAATATATAACATAATCAGAATGGTTACATTCATTACATTCAACAACATATTAGAGGGTACAATCAAACCAATAAAGACGTTTGCATAATGGATTTTCTACAAAGATCTCTTCGGAGAAGCCGAATCCAAGCTCCATGCACAAGGATAAGAAGTTACCTTCTGAGCGTCATATATCTCTAGATAAAATATACCATAAGAAAAACACAAAAGCACATGCCCGGACATAAACATGAACCACGTGGTACCAAATACCATCAACTCTCACGCACAACATCGATAAGCATACTCTAGATTTAGAGTTGATAATACTATGCCATGGGTTAGCTAAACCCCAGACTGTGCAGCCTACTCTGTCTTTAGCCATTTCCAATGTCGAGGTCACGTTCGGCATCTTTCACACGAGTCTTTATCACTCGAACAGAACATGGATCCCTAATTGGATTCCCACATCTCAAAACCACATATGGATTATAGCATCTCGAACATATCCACTTCCAAGAGAAAGAAAATGTATCTCAATCTTGATGTGGATTTCAGTCAGTAAAACACTTACCAATCTTGGTCTCTTCAAGACTGAATTGACAAATTTGGTCATCCAATAAAAATGAGAACGATCGCATATGGGAACCAAGTCTCATATGCTTATCACGTTTCCGATATTTTCATTTCACACTATCCTTCGATCAAGAGTGAAGCCGGTAGGTTAGAGCTCTATTACTTATATCCCTACCCTAAGATCAGTCTTAATTCCCACAGATAGACAAGCCTACTTCATCGGCTTTTAGTGCTAGGTGTACGACTATATGTTTTCCATAAATGAGACATACAAAGCACGATCAAGTCGTACAAAGCATGATTAAGTTACATAAACGACTTCTAATTCCATTTTGTTTAATTAATACTTTTACTAATTAAACCTCTTTTATTAGTAAAAATTCTTTATCTAATAAAACATCGTTTGTCAATTTTTACTATTCATTTGTACTCTTTTCAATATCTTAGAGAGTATTCATATACTTATCTCAAATGGTAAGTATATCCACAAATCATTAACAAGATTTCTTATTTTAAACCCTTTGCTTTTACTATCTTTTTCCAAAAGATTCCTTACTTATAAATTCCTTCAAAATATCCATTTTAAGGATCTATGTACTTTCAAAAATCCATTCAGAAAGGTTTAAGACTAATGTTGCTCAAACATTGTCACTACAAACCCAAACCCATTTCACATACGCTTATCTTTAAAACATTCTTTTAAAGATCCATTTATATTTATAAGTATAATAAAAAAGGTTTAAAGATGAATGTTATTAACACGTTGCCACAACAAACCCAAAATCATTCCATACTTGTATCATCTTTAAAAACATTCTTTTAAAGATCTAAGTTAACAATAGGTTAAGTTCAATAGTCGACTCGTCGATTATCTAGTTATAACAATTGCTTATACAAATCAATGTTCGTATATTTAACTCATTTCTGACATTTCAACTTAACCATTCCTCATTCAAGAGAGAAGCCAGTTAAGTTAGAGAACTAGTTTCATCAAAGCCTTGCCTAGAAACTTAATTCTTGAATCTCACAAATAGTCAAGCATACTCATCGGCTTTTAGTGCTAAGTAAAGTATATATGATTTCCATAAAAAAGTAACAAACAATATGATTAACCCATTTCAACATTCGCAGCTTAATTATTCCTTGGCCAAGAGGGAAGCTTGGTAAGTTAGAGCTCTATTGCCCCGTCCATACTCGCATAAATCATAACTCTCATATATAAATAAGCCTACTTCATCAGCTTTTAACATTAATCAAAGTTAATTACCTTTAAACAAGTAAATAACAAGATTAACACGTTTTCGACATTCCAACTTAACTATTTCTCATTCAAGAGGGAAGCCCGGTAGGTTAGAGCTCTATTTCTCCATCCCTACTCAACATCAATCTTAACCCTCAGAAATAGTGAAGTCTACCTCATTGGCTTTTAGTGTTGAACCTCTTCCTTACTTTTCCAAAATTTGTATATAATTATTAAAAATATATTTAAACTTCAAACCAACTTTAATATACTTCAAAACATGTTCGAAAACATCTCTAAAAAGATTAGAAAAAAAATACTAAATTTAAATATTATTTTTAAACACTTAAAACCATAAGAGACTTACTACAGCATTTATAAATGCCGTTAAAAGTCCTTGTTAAAACCAACATTGAAAAGCACAATTTTTACTACTAGTTTAACCATTTTAACAAATTACTTAAGACTTGAAATTTTTATCATAAGTACTACCGTTAGGGTACTTAAAAACCATGGAAAGAAACACCTAAGAATATCTTTTCATTTATTTATAAAAATTCCCGAAAATAAGGGATTCGGAAGTGCACTTATAACGACTATTCTCGCTTCAAACACTTTCAAACTTACTTCAATTTAACACACAAGTTAAACAATCATTTAAACATCAAGTTAAGGCCACACTACACTTTTAAGAGGGTAATATAAGTGATGTTACATAATATAAAGTTATCGTTTGCTTTCGAAAGCAAGAGGGGCCCAAAGTTTATAAATTTACTTAGTTAATTTCACTTTAACTTCATAATTTAAACACAACATACACACACACAATATATACAAACTAGATAGTGAGATAACCCACATAGAACCATGCCAAACCCAAGCACAAATCCATAAGAACAAAGAACCATCTCCTACCATCACCAAAAGCCTAACGATCCAACCTTTAGCACTTTCAAACTAAGGCAACACCTTCCCTCCTTCTCCCATGCTCACGGCCCCTTCCAAGATCCCCTTTTTCCTGTCATCTTATCCCTCTTTTACTTTCTAATCTTGCTTTCCATGATGTTTTAGGCCTATACCCAAAGTGTAGAAGAGAATGGAGGTGATTTGGTTAAGACATGAAAATGTTTGAGAAGAATTAGTGGATTAGTACATAAGCACTTCCACCATTTTTAATTCTCATACTTCATTTCAAGCTTTGTGAATTCTTTTGTGAATTAGTGATTATTTAACAAGGGTATGCCCCTCCTTATTTAGGCTTCAAATGGTGTAGCATAAGCTTATTCTCACCTCTCTTTCATGTCATGCAAGGCTGACCTCCTATCACATCTCCGTTATCATTTCTTAACACTTAAGTATTTCCATCCAAGCTCGGTTTCAAAATATCTTCCATTACATCATGTATGACAAGATCACATTTAGTTAGTCATATATATGAAAATATTTTTAGTTGATAATAATCTTCTTAATGATTAATTAGACATGCACAAAAAGTTTGAACAACTTTCGTTGAGAAAAAAGCTGTTTATCGGTAAAACGACTTTCGATCACATTATCGACATTTTTTCAAAGTATTTATTTTTGTAAACATTTTTCCAAAACAAGTTCACCATCATTGCTTATGATTTAAAAGGGGGTTAAAAAGCTTATTAAATTATTTTAATAACATTTAATCCAAGATTCAAATATTTGAATAGTTCAGTTATTTAAATACGAAGTGTCCAAAATTCCGGGTCGTTACATTTTTTCCCACTTAGAATATTTCACCCTTGAAATTCCAACACGAGCAACCAAAGAAAAAATCACATAGCAATACTTAACGGTATTCAAAATCACTTAGCAAACATAGCTCATGGTTTGCTCAAGTTCAAAATCCTCTCATCGCACAAGGATGATAAACAACCCACTAAGCGTACCATACACTCAACAGCCTCAGTTTATTACTTAGTAGACTATTCATACTACCATATAGAAAATTGAAGAGTCATCACCTAAACTCTCCATTAGCCAACAAAGCATAGTATGCATGTAAACCCATATGGTGCACATGGACCATCCATATGCAATATATAATCTGATCACTTGCTCGATCACGTAATTTCACTTCCTAACTCGTATAGATCACTTGACTTCTCTAGTGCGGACTCCGATAAGGTTTATTAATTAAAACTCCCATTCTCCTTACATAGCCATATACTACGGTAGAAAACTTTGGGATCATATCAAGAATCTGTATCAAGTGTCTACCATTAAGAATCGAGTGAAAATTCCTTGTTCGAACTGGTGCAAATCACCTCGAAATCATGTACTCGGATACTAGGTCAAGATCAGTCATGTGAATAAAACGATCTACTTACAACTTGCGTATTTATCCTATTGGTTTCTTAACTACACTAATATCTTTATATCACTTTCTTTTACTCCAATAGTATGCTTCAATAATACTAAAATCATTTATGAACCATTTCATAAAACATAACTTCAAGTTTATAAACAGTTATAACTTGAGTTCACATTAGTATAATACTACATGACATCATAAGAGAATATACAAAATATCAAGTTCAATTTACTTCACAAGTATATTCAACAAATTTGAAACTTTTTTTTAACTTACTACCTTCTCAATTTAAGTGTTATTCTGACTCAACTTTTATATTTACACCAAACACTTTTGTTTAATGATTTGAAAGTTTTCGACTGTCCAAAATCGCCGAAAAATCCTGTTTCATTTTAACAATTGAAAACTACTAAACAACACATCATAGCAAGATGCACATACCATATAATCCTAATGCATATGCCACATGTGTGCATAAAACGACTAAATAAATTTCAATAATTTATTAAACACTCTTTACCCAAAAGGGAAAACATGAAAAAGTTTCATCGTTTATTCGGGCTATGCCACTACCACTTCAGAACTAATCACCGGGTCTTATTTTGAATCGCTTTAAAATAATAATACATACATATGTCTTTTGTAAAAGTTGAATTTAGTGAAAGATGTTTCTTTTGGTCTGAGAAAGATAAGTTATTGTGTAAGATTAAAATTAGTGAAAAGGTTTTATATAAGAAAGTTATTTTATATAAGTATGGTTTATGAAAAATGATTTACAAGTGAAAAGGATTATAAATGATATTTTGAGAACTTAAACGACCCATATACTATGATACCAAGTGTAACGATTCGCTTTTTCGACCCTCGAATGTCGACACTAATACATCCATGGTATTCATGTACCAAACACCTAAGTGACAGAAAGATGAAAAGTTAGGGTAAAATAAAAAGAAAAAGAAATATAATAAAAAAGAAGAGAACAAAACATCAAAATCTCACTAGCAAAATGATAATATATAATATCAAAAGAATGATACAAAGGGTTACCCCGATAAAGAAATTTCAGAGTTACAAAACCTAAGTACTATCATTATACTGGACAGTTATAACCGCTTGTCCTCACAAAAGCTGGTATGTACAATAAAGTAATGTAGTGGAAATAAGAATACCATGGTAGGTAAAACATCCAGCTCGTCTTATCGAGCTCTTATGAACATCAATGAAAACTTGCCTTTCTCAAACTACTCGAAAGAGTACGCGAGGAATTTAGGGAAAACAAAAACCAAGTGTTAGAAATTTTTTTTATGAGAAACTCAAGAAATATATGATTAACATATAATAGTACTTTTGAGACCGCATGGAATGCCATAACGGTTATCCCCTTGAAAGAACCACCATCTAATAAGTGTATAAGGTGATATAATAGATAATGTTTAGAGTGAAGAATATAAATATATAACATAGCCAGAATGGTTACATTCTGAAAGTGCTAGTAAGAATCCTAATATGGAATATTATCTAAGTTATCTACTAGTGTGGAATATAAATATAAAAAGTAAATAGTAAAGTAAATGACACCAAGGATTTTTATACTGGTTTGAACTTCCCGTTCTACGTCTAGTTCCAGACTCCTTCTGGATTTTAACTATCAAGCCTCTCTTAACCCAAAGGAATAGGTATTCACCGCCTGAGAAACCGAACAGGACTTCTACCGCTTAGACAATTGAATAGGACTTCTACCGCCTGAGCAACTGAACAGGACTTCAATAATACAGAGAATTTTCTTGACTGATTGTGCTCTTTTAATAGCACATATAAGTCTTTAGAGTACACCCTTCCTATAATCTTCTCCTTTGTGGTATATAATGTAGTTTGTGAAGATTGGAAGTTAGTTTAATCACAAATGAATTTGTGCTTTAATGTGCAAGTGACTAGAATGAGAATTTGAGCGCAAATAACATAGTAATTAAATAATAAGTATAAGAGAATAGAATCAGAAATTAGGTAATTAAAACAAATGAATTAAAGGCTATTTATAGTGTTTAAGTGTTGCAACTCATCGTGAAAATTTACGATCAAAAGATATGGAAACAACTCTTGAATCAAGGGTTGTTTTTGTTCGATGAAAGGAAGTGACAATTCAAAAAATAGCCGTTATGCATTTTCAATCGACTGAACAAAAGATTTCAGTCTACTGAAATTTAAAATATTTCGAATTGAAAAGTGATATATCAAAAAGACTTACAATTCAGTCAACTGAATAGGGCAGTTCAGTCGACTAAACATTCAAATGCACGGTGCACGTGCACAGATATTCAATCGACTGAACTGCCTGTTTCAGTCGGCTGAATAACTTGTTTTCTGCCATTGTGAGGTTCTTGAGAAATTTTGTGTGTGTGAACTTTGTGTAGTCAATACTTGGTATATGTAGTATGATTTGAAAACAATTTTAAGTGCTTGTGTGTGTGCATATACCACCTTGGAGAGATTTTAACAAAAATCAACTACTAGACTAGACTATAGACAAACCATAAACAATTATTGAAACTTCTATCCGAATTCTTGGTTTTCAATCTATAGTCGAGTAAAATAGCACCTTCTCCTGCAAATATGGTTAGTTCACATAATATTTACTTATATAGTTGTCACAATCAAAACATCAAAATACAAGGTTCTAACATTCTCCCCCATTTTGATGATGACAACTATGTAAGTGTTTTAAAAATTTATAAGAATGATTTACTCCCCCTGAATAATTTACTCCCCTTATTAAACAATTTCTCCCACTTTGTCATCGACAAAAAGGAATAAATAGATAACATGAGAAGTATATATAAGCATAAAAAACACACATATGTCATAAGGGAATTAAAACAAGCATCATAGATAATTATGAACATAGCAATGTCACAGAAACATAAAAAACAACATAAACACAAAATAATGTCTTAACAAGATAAAATGGACATAAGCAAACATAAAATCTAGACCTCCTCACTATCCGATCCTTCTTCTTCTTCTTCTTCCTTGTCAGAGGTAGACCATGTAAATGGAGCAGGATTCTAGACAATACCTATAGATGTAGAGCTGGTACATGATATTCTCTCTCAAATCTTATTCAGGAAGCCTTTGATGGAATCAAGCTTCTTATTAGTCTTGATGACATTTTTCTCTATGGTGGCTAATCGTCGTCCGAGCTTACTTTGGTTGCCGGAGAGTGTGGCAAGTGCTTGTTTCAGATAAAAATCACCATGAAGCTCATGGATCTCATCGCCTTCTTCTTCTTCTACTTGATAGGGAGGTTGTGTTGAGGAAGAGGCAATGTTCATATCCTGGGGTTGTGGAATCCCTTGATCTCTATTGGCCGCTCATTGTTGAAGGCTTATGGTTTCTTGAGCTTGCGGGCGTTTGGGAAGATTCATAAGACTTATAGTCTTGGAATTGAGTTCACCAATAGTAATGAAATTGGCATTGGGTAAGGAGACTCCAAATTTTTGAAGGATACACATTATATAAGCTCCGTATTGAATGGTCTTATTGTTCCGCTTGTGGTTGACGGTGAGGAACTCGTCCAAGATAACTTTAGCCTAATTTACCCTTTGAGAAGAGTAAATAACATAGAGAGCTTGAAAATCTCTCTTGTAAACCTTCTCGTAAATTCCGGTACGAGGTTGAAGAGACCGAATAAGAGCGCGATGAAGAATACATGCCTTTGGTCGTAAGGCTACAGATTTCAGAATTATCAAGTTGTCGGATAGAAATCGATGGGGGACTTCATCTTGGTTATACATATCGACTTCTACATCGTCGATATCCACTCCGTCGGATGGACAACGAAGGATATGTGTAACAACCCGCATATTCTACGATTGTATATTTAAATATTTTTATTTAAATATAGCATCGTTAGTCGGATTAAAAGTTCGAAATGTCACTTTTTGCAAACGGTCGAATTAGGACTCGGGACCACTTCCATTGAGTCCAAAATGGCGTTTGCGACTTTTATGAGTATAAGCTCCGATATGTTTGGAGTAAGTTGAATTTTTCTATTTTCTAAGTGGGCTTTTGGGTTTGGGTTTCACCCAACTCATCCTATTACCCTAACTCAACCCTCTCCTCTCCATTCACTTATTCATTTCCTAAAAACTCTAGCTTAAACTGAAAATGGGGGAAGAGAATGGGAAATAGGAATTGCCAAGCCCTAGTTCCTCTTGCAAACTCAAATTCTTGCTCCAAATTCAAGGTGAAGCTTTGGTAAGCCTCCTCTTCATCTTCTCCATCTCATTTCTTCTTCAATTTCAGAAATGTTCTTAACCCTAACTTTGAGAAAAACTCCATCTTTGTTTAGATTGAAGTTCTTGAGGTGGTGTTGAAGAGAGATTAACCTATTTCTTGTTCTTGAGCTTATCATTTGTTTTTGAGTTAAAAATGTGAGTTTTTGAACTCACATCTACTTCTATAGATATCATTGTTGTTAGGTATGAATTCCTAACACTTATCTATGTCCGTTTGCTTTTGATTTGAATTGAATTGGTGAATATTCTAATTTTTGTGTTTTGGTCCAATTTTATGAAAATCCTCTTGTGGATGTTTGGACTTTGATGTTTAGGGTGTATCGAAGAGCCTATAAGGCCGGGTTGTCGTTTGGCGTAAATCCTTGGTCGTCATTGCTCGATCGATCGCTCCCGAATCGTTTTGGCCATCATGGCCTAGGCAAATTGTTGCCCAGACCAGGTCTTCAGACGTCTGAAATGCAAGTTCAGACGTCTGGTTTTAAACCTGGAGCAAAAGTTTATACGGCGGAAATTTATAAAAATTGCAGAAAACAGAGTCAGACGTCTGAAACAACCTTTCAGACGTCTGAAACACCTTGTTAGACGTCTGAACCACCCTTTCAGACGTCTGAACTACCCCGTCAGACGTCTGAAGCCACCCTCCAGACGTCTGGATGGTTTCTGAATTTCCAGAACCTAAATCCAGACGTCTGGGTTGACCCCTAGACGTCTGGAATTGCCTATTTTTGCCTATTTTCCTATTTTTGATTGAATTTCCAATGTTTAATCGATTCGTGTTGATCCAATTAGTTGTTATTGCATTCTTTGACTTTGATGATTCCTTTTTGATTTCATACACGGGTTTTTATAAAGTGATCTTTTTAAATGGTATTAAAAGCCCGTTTCTCCAATTTATAATTTCTATATAAAACACACACAATTTTGCACTTCGAGCGAAGCGGGAGGAGAATCAAATGATTAAATAAAACGCGTGCTATGAACACGTGCGTTTATCTTTTCAGTTAATTCCCAATCTATTCGTTTGACCGTTTTGACCTTTGGATCTGGTTTGCCGATGAGATGAGGTGAACTTTGTACTACTTTGAGTGTGAAATTGACTAACGGTTAGTAAACCGTTTAGTGCGAACGTGTGGTATGGGACTCACGTTAACATTTTTCGGGTTCCTTTTTGAGAGTTGTGACACATTCTGCCAGTTAGTGGTGTCCAGTACTGGGCCTCCGGACCTTCGCCACTACGGTTTGTTGCCTTCGGGGTTTGTTGCCTTCGGGCTTGAGCCTTCCGGGTTTGTTGCCTTCGGGGTTTGTTGCCTTCGGGCTTGAGCCTTCGGGGTTTGTTGCCTTCGGGTATGTTGCCTTCGGGTTTGTACCTTCAGGTTTGTTGCCCTATAGTATCGCTTTTGGAGTTGGTCATTCGTCACCGCTCGAGTGATATTTGGATTTGTTGCCTTCGGGTTTGTGGATCCTTGTTATAAATTACTGAGCTCAAGCATCTTTTGTTTCTTTGACAATTATATTTCCCTAGTGTATCGCCTTTCGGGGTAGGTTCTTTGAACCACACGATATATAGTGATTACCTTGTGGAAACTTGTGTTACCTTTATTGGTATTTGTTATTGCCTTTTGGGTTGTTTTGGGATATGATATCCTTTGTTTATTTGAGTTGCCTATGATATGAGGCTTGTTTTGATTCATCTTATGTTAGGTGATTTGGTTATCTCTTTTGGAGATATTTGTGGTACTTTATGATCTTGTGTATTCATTATCATCTAGTTTATCTAACTGATTAGTTTAACTAGACTGACCCGTGTATTTTATACTCGGGTCAGACCGAGATGTTTCAGGTTAGGTACATTGGACTTAGCCTATTTTGCTTCCGCATGGACTATTCTGCTAGCTGCTTTTTGTTATAGCTTTTTGTGTAGTCCTTTTTGGTTGTAGCTCTGATATGTATTCTTTTGACTCGCCTGTATATTGTGGTTTGCTTACCACTTGACATGTATCATTTTGTATACTCTGTAATGTATCTGTATATGTGTAAATGTATGTGATGATCTACTGTTCTGTGATGTGTATTACATTTGAGTTGTTATATTTTATTCTGATAGATCCTTCAGCCACCTATGGCTTTGTATTAACTATTTATTGGAGATGTCGATCCACTTGAGTAAGAAGTGGCAATTATCGGCGTATTCAATAGATAATTAAGACAAGGTTATAGATGGTCACTCCTATCCAGCTCTATTATCCGCATTAGCAGACGGTGTTACTTAGTAATACTCTTTGCTAATGTGGGTCTAGGGGTGGGGCGTCACAGCTTGGTATCAGAGTTGAATTCAGAACAAAATATGATAAACATTGAACAGAGACACATATTACGGTACATCAAAGTGTAGTACGAATGTTACAAATCTTTGAATCATCGTGCCATAGGAATTAATTCGAGTCTTCGTACCGTTCTATCCTATTTTCTTTTTATGATGCCTTGTTTTATCAATCATGTTTGTTTGATATTCATTTTGAGAATAACCTTTTTCCTCTTCTGTCTTTTTCTTTCTTTCTTAAAGAAGAAGAGATGGTTAGATCTAGCAGTCCCAGCGCTGGTCAATCCAGTAGTCCTTCTCCGGATGGCGTATTTATGACTGCTCAACAACTTTTGGATCTTGTAAAGAATCAAAGGTTTATCTGTGCTTTAGGTAAGAACCCCGAAAAGGTTTTACCTCTAAAATTAGAAGTGCCTTTCGAAAAGTTAGTAGATATCGCTCTTCGACTTGAAGAGGCCGATAAAGATAATGATGTTGAAGTTGTGGATGCCAAACAAAACTTCAACATCAACGGGAAGAGGCATATTAAGTTCAAAAGTCCTAATCCCAACAAAAAGGGGAAGTAGGAATTTTTCCCTTCCAAGAAGAAAAAGCCTGTTGAATCTGATTCTAACTCTCAATCTGCTGGAAGACCTTCCATTCAGAAGTGTTTCAATTGTGGTTCTCCTGATCATATGATCCGAGACTATCTTAAGCCTCTCTTCTGCTGTTATTGCAAGAAAGAAGGTCACCGTGTTTCCACCTACCCTACTGCTCCTGCTAGTGCCAAGTCTGGCAAGCTTTATGTTGCTAAGGTTTCGGGAGGTTCCTCTCAGCCCATCGGTAATTCTCCTTCTATCCTTGGTGGCATTAAATTGTTTTGTGATTATCCTATTCTAGTTCTTTTGATATGGGTTCATCTTATTATTTTATATCAAAAGAACTTGTTGATTATTTTTCTCTGAATATTTTGGGTTTGATGACTTCACTAAGAATTGCGAATCCGGTTGGTGGATCCGCAACACTCAGTTTGCTTTGTAAATGTCAAGATTATTTTTGTGATTATTCTTTTTGAGCCGATTTGCATGTAATGCGTTACTTAGGCTTCGAAATTGATTTTTGGGAAAGGAATGGCTTAATTATTATGAAGGCCATATCCTATGTCCAATGTGGACTATTCATCTTCGATATCTTCAATTTATTAAGCAGATTTGTTTTGTTCTTAATGATTTTGATTTCCAAATTTGGTGATATCATTTTAATTCTTTAAACTCACTTGATGAGGAAAGTGTTATTTCTCTCATTCAAGTAGTTTGTGGGTTTTCCGCTATATTTGAGCTTGTCTTAGGATTATCACCTAAGCAATCTTTTGGATGGTGCTAAGGTCTTTTAAGCTCGGCCTTGCCACCGGTTTCCATCAGCTACGAGTTGCGGAGGGTAGCATTCCACTTACCGCATTCCGCACTCGTTATGATTCTTGTGGGTGGTTCATTATGTCATTCGATTTGACGAGCCTTCTACCTTATTTCATCCATTTTGTGAATCGAGTATTCTACGAATATCTCGATTAGTTTTTTCTTATATTTATTGAGTATGGATGAAAACAACAATTTAAAATTTGCAAATCTTTTTAGTAAGATATTTATAAGTATGATTGGATTTTGTTCTTAAACGAGCAAAGAATGTTTGTAAATTTTTTAAGAGACTTGTTTGTTATAGAAGATGATTTTGTGTTGTTTTGCCCATTGAGTGTTTTAAGAATTCTGGTCGATGCGCTTGATCAACGTTATCGATAGGAATCTCCTAAATGCTATGATGAGACAGTCAAACACAGTAAATTCTTGTAAAAAGTTAATTTTTCTAAAGAAATGTATATATATAAAGTTAATTATAATTTTGAAAATCTTAGCTTTTCGGGAAAGAGTATCGATTTAAGGAACTCTTTTCCAATGCTTTTATTCTTGCGGTTCCTGAAGGGAACCAAGACTTTATTGGTTGTGCCGATACTAGTCGTATTGGTTTTGGTGACATTCTCTTCCAAAGGGAATGTGCTATCACATTTGCTTCTTGACAATTAAAGCTTGTCGAGACTAGATATGCCATTCATGATCTAGTGCTCGCGGCCTTTGTTTTCGCTTTTAGAATTTGGCCTCATTATCTTTTAGTAGAGAAATTTGTCCTCTACACCGATCATAAATCTTCGAATTATTTGTTTTCTCAAAAGGAACTCAATTTGCTTCAACAGCGTTGGCTCGAGTTCCTTGCATCTTATGATCTTGATCTTCTTTGTACTCCGGAAAAGGGTAATCGTCTTGCCGATGCCCTTAGCCGAGAGCAATAGCGGATGTTTCTTTGATGATATCCGAATGGAGTGATCTCGAGACTTTATCCACTTGTGAGATTCGAGATCGTGAATCCAATTCATGTTCATCTCTTATTTTGTGTAGCCTTGAGGCTCATCCTTCTATTTTGGACCGTATCTCTTTTGGCTAAACTCTATGTTCTGTTATTGCATGGAGTTCCTACTTCTTTTGTTAGCAATCGTGATCCATTATTTTACTAGTGGATTTTGGTAAGGTTTTCAAAAGCTTTGGGAACAAAGCTTAATTTTTAGCACCGCTTATCGTCCTCGATCCGATGGACAAATAGAGCGTGTGAATCGAACTCTTGAAGATCTCTTTCGTGCCTGTGTTCTTGCTTTTGGTGGAAGTTGGGAAGATCATATGTCTCTTGTTGAGTTTTCTTCCTATAGTAAGCTTCCAATCTTGTATTGGTATGGCACTTTTCGAGGTACTCTATGGAAGGCCATGCCAATTTTCTTTGTGTTGGCTTGAAGCCGGTAAGAAGCTGGTTTTAAGTTCAGACTTTATTGGTGTTCCTTCATGTTTCACCTATGATGGGTGATGTGCATTTCGGTTGATCGGGGAAAATTAACACCTCGATATGTTGGTCCATTTCCCATCACCGAACGTGTTGGGCGTGTTCTCACCCAGAAGATCTCAAGACCAAGAAGCTTGATTCATCCAGGCTTGCCTAAGCTCCACTCGGCATCCATCTCACAACCGGACCAGCCTACTCTACCACTACCGGTCCAACATTTCAAATACCGAACCAAGCCTCACCGAACCACTCACCTCCTTCCACCGAACCAAGCTTCACCGGTCCACCATACTCCTACCACCGAACCAAGCTTCACCGGTCCACCATACTCCTACCACCGAACCAAGCTTCACCGGTCCACCATACTCCTACCATCGAACCAAAGTAAACGGGACCAGCTCCACCAGGCCAGATTACGTCAGCCCAGGCCCGCCAGCTGCAATATACCTCCAAGACCCCTACCCCCAGCCTCACTCTATAAATAGAGGGGCAGGGGTACAACAATGGGGGAGAAGTTTGAGAGCTCAAGCACGGAGAGAACTTTCAAACAACTTTCTTTTACTTGTATCAAAGCTTTGTACTTGTAATCTAAACAAGAGAAGAGAAATAACATATAAAGTGGACGTAGGCATATCCTGGCTGAACCACTATAAATCTGCGTGTCTTTTTACAGTTTAGACCCTGCTTTTCATATATTTGCATAAATCACCCAAATCACTAAGAACAACATAAGATATACTAAATCATACGACTTTGAGGTGTTTGTCCATTTTTTGTGCAAACATTTTTGGTGCTTTCACTGAGAAATAGAAGCTCGAAGCTTCAGCTTCATCCACTTAACATTTTTCCTAACAGCATCGCTCGCCACTTGGAAAACATGCCTCCCAAACAGAGAAAAGATGTTAACAAAGGAAAAAACATCGCATCCAGCGATCTTCCAGATCCAGCTGTCACGAATCAAGTAAATCGTCCTCCTCCAGCAGCAGTACCAGATGAAGGACAGGCTAATCCGACCACTCCTGCCACAGAACAGCCCGCAGTAATTACTAGGGCAGATTTAGACAGGGTTGTGGTTGAAGTAACTAACCGCTTCACATCCCAGCAGGAAGCCTTGGTGGACCATCTCATGTCACGCTTAAGGGATGCTGAAGAGTCCAACCGTAACACTGAATCATGGGGCGAGTCCCAGTCTGGAGGATCTCAGAGACAACAAAGGTCTTCCTTCTTCGAAGGAGCTAACGGCAGAATTAGCCATGGTAGGAGCCGAGATCGAGCACAGCCCGAAGTTAGGCCTGAGGAAACGTTTGGTACCGAACCCAACGGGGGAGGTACCGGACGGAGGTCAACTGTAGCTAAGCCTATCATACTGCCTAACCACGGAAACGCCAGTGAACAGGGCCGAGCTAGAGTCCAGTCCGAAGTTGGACCCAAGGAAGTGCTTAGATCAGAACCCGGCAGGGGAAGATCAAGGCAAGGGCCAACTGTAGCTGACCCTAGCATGCTCCCAGAAGATCAAAGGCAGCCACTGGAAAATATGAGGAATGATAGACGATACCATCCCTACAGGTCATCTGGACGGAATCAATCCCACAGAACAGAACCAAACTCATTTCTATCTGCTCCAAATTCTGATGAAAGGATGGCACGCTTATTCAGAGAGTGCGTCCAACGGGAGCAAAGAGATCGAGGGATAGGCGCTAGGGTAACCAGCCCTTTCGCCTGCAATATCGAAATTGCTATCACCCCCCGAGAATGGAAGATGCCAACAATGGAACCTTACAAAGGAACCTCCGACCCCGTTGTACACTTACAGAGGTACACACAACATATGCTCATGAGTGGAGCGACAGAGGGAGTACTGTGCAAATGCTTTCCGCTCTTCTTAGCAGATCTCGCTACCTCCTGGTTTTGTCATCTACCCCAGGGATCCATCAACTCGTGGGAAATGTTGAAAGAAAAGTTTATCAGTCAGTTCCGCATTCATGTGGAGCAACCTAAGGACGCTTATTCCTTATCCAGCGTCAAACAGAAACCTGGAGAGAAGCTGCAGCAATACCTAACCCGATTCAACGCCGCAGCAGCCGCAGTCCAAGATGCCGATGAGAAGCTTATCCTAATGGCCCTCTGTAGTGGTGTGCATCCGGACACTAAATTTGCTAGAAGGTTGACAAAAGAAAAACCAGTAACTTTACCCGATTTCTTCCATGAAGCCGGGAAATATATGCGGCTCGAGGATGCTGCCGTTGAGGGGCAGTCAGGACAGCAAAATAAGGCAACTCACACAACGCCCCTGCAGCGGCAAGGGACGTTCGAAGAAATGATTCCAGGGACAATACTGGGGGCAAGAAGGGAGAAAAGCGCCTATATCGGCCTGGACCGAGATTTGACACTTACACTCCTTTGAACGAGACCGTCGAAAATATCTTCCTTGCCACCCAAGGCGAAGTTAGATACAAACGCCCACCATACAAGAAGGAATCAGATAACGCGCAGAAGTCTGGAAATTTCTGCCGCTTCCACGAATCTCATGGGCATGATACCAATGAATGCCATCATCTCCGGGACTTGATTGAGGAACACATCAGAAGGAAGAAACTGGAACGCTATGTAAAAGGTCAGGACAGGAATCCAGCTCCTGCCAATGAGAACCCAAGGCTACCCTCACCGGAGATCGGCAGAGGAAACCGCAACACTAGCAGCTCTAGTCAAGAGAAGATAGTGGTCCATACCATCACGGGAGGACCGCACATCGCAGACAGAAGCTGGAAAGAAATGGAAAGATATGGAAAGTCGCTTAGAGACAATAAAGACTGTGTCAATTCGGTTATAGAAGAGCGCCACCCGAAGCGGAAAGAAAGTGATGACATCACATTCGGTAAGCGTGACCTAGAAGGAAGGCAATACCCTCACATGGATCCCATGGTTATCTCTGCCCGGCTCGACCCCACCGAAGTTTACCGAATCCTAGCAGACACTGGAAGCTCAGTAAACATCCTGTTCAAACATGCATTCGACAAAATGAAGCTATCAATGAAGGATGTGTCTCCCTGCGATAAACCACTACACGGTTTCACTGGGGATGCAAAGATGCCCCTCGGGCAACTGGACCTCTTCGTTGAGATTGGAAGCCATCCCCGCTCCGTTGTACGGAAACAGACGTTTGTGCTAATAGAAAACCATTCGGCCTACAACGCCTTCTTAGGAAGGCTAGCCTTGTCTGACTTCCAAATTGTCCTAGCCCCATGGTGCCTAAAAATGAAATTTCCAACGGACAACGGAGTAGGTGAAGTAGAAGTAGACCAGGACGTTGCTCGAGACTGCTATGTGACTGAACTTCGCAACAACCACAGGAAGGATAAAGGGAAGGGTGTAGAGGTTGCCCTTTGCATGAAAAGTCTAGAAGCATAGCAACTAAAGAAAGCCCCTCCTCTTCGATATACCAGCGACCCTTTCAATGAATTAGACCCTAGGGACAAAGAGGAGGAAGCCACCGCCGAGCCTGCAGAGGCTTATGGAGTTTGTATCTGTAGACAAGCACGACTCAAGTAGACTATTGAAAATTGGGTCCTAACTAAAAGCAGAGTTGAAGGAGCAACTCATTGACTTTCTCCGCCACAATTTGGATGTATTCGCATGGTCACACGCTGATATGACCGGAATCTCCCCCGACGTAGCATGCCATGTACTAAACATTGATCCTACCAAGGCGCCCGTAAAACAAAGAAAGAGAAGTATGGGGGCAGAGCGATCGGCAGCCCTCGATGAAGAAGTAAAGAATCTGCTCGCCAATGACTTCGTACGAGAAGCCATCTACCCGGAATGGATCGCTAACCCGGTACTGGTGAAGAAGGCTAATGGGAAGTGACGAACATGCATTGACTTCTCCAACCTAAACGACGCCTGCCCAAAGGATTGCTTCCTACTTCCCCGAATCGACCAACTTGTAGACAGCACAGCCAGGCACGAGCTCTTATCTTTTATGGACGCATACTCAGGATATAACCAAATCCCTATGCATACTCCCGATCAAGACCACACTAGTTTTATCACCGACCGGGGTTTATACTGCTATAAGGTAATGCCTTTCGGACTTAAAAATGCAGGAGCCACCTACCAGCGCCTCGTCAACAAGATGTTTGCAGGGCTAATAGGGCAAACTATGGAAGTATACGTGGATGACATGCTGGTAAAGTCAAGGAAAGCCGACGATCACGTAAGCCACCTAGGCAAGATGTTTCAAGTACTTCGCCAGTATGGAATGAAGTTGAATCCTCTAAAATGCTCCTTCGGAGTGTCATCAGGAAAGTTCTTAGGATTCATCGTCCATGCTAGAGGGATTGAAGCAAACACTGAACAAGTCCGAGCGCTAAGGGATATCAAGATACCTTCCAATCGAAAGGAAATGCAAAGCCTGAATGGAAAAGTGGCCGCCCTAAGCCGATTCATTTCCAAGGCAACGGACAAGTGTGTCCCCTTTTTCGAAGCTCTAAAGAAAGACAAAGGATAGTTCGAATGGACCGACGAATGCTTGACCGCTTTCCTTAACTTAATCGAACACCTCCAGAAACCACCGGTACTTTCGACTCCAAGCGAAGGCGAAGAATTATACCTATACCTTGCTGTGTCATCTCACGCCCTTAGCGCTGCCTTGGTAAGGGAAGACAACCGCACGCAGCGACCATTTTACTTCGTCAGTAAAAGGTTTACAGGGGCAGAAGTCAGATATCCTAAACTTGAGAAGCTAGCATACTGTTTACTAATCACATCACGGAAGCTGCGTCACTACTTCCAGTCCCATTCAATCAAAGTTCTGACCGATCAACCCCTGAGGCAGGTGCTCCATCGTCCCGACACTTCTGGGCGACTACTTAAATGGTGCATTGAACTAAGTCAGTATGATATCACCTATCACCCTCGCACCGCCATCAAGGGACAAGCCATGGCTGATTTCATTGCAGAATTCACTACCAACGAAGATAAGGAGCAATTGGAAATAGCAGAAGACATCAAGTGGAACCTCTTTGTCGATGGTGCATCAAATGAACAAGGTTCGGGGGCAGGTGTGGTAATAGTCACTCCCAAGGGAAATAAGCTGCACTATGCTATAAGGTTGGAATTCGCTGCCACCAACAACGATGCAGAATATGAAGCAGTGATAGCTGGATTAGAACTTGCCATAGAAATCGGAGCCAATTCTTTGTGCCTTCATAGCGATTCTCAACTTATTGTTAATCAAATACTAGGAGAATTCCAAGCTCGAGAAGAACGACTCATAGCATATTTAAAGAAGACCAAGTTACTTCTCAGCCGATTGGACCACTACTTAGTCAAACACATCCCTTGGGAAGAGAACCAAGAGGCCGACGAATTGGCAAAGCAAGCAAGTATGAGAGACATCGCCATCTTCGGAGCAGTAACCATCTCAAAGCAACTGACCCCAAGTTTTGAGCAAGTAAATCTGATAGCTGCAACCGAAGAAGCAACTTGGATGACTCCCATCCGAGACTACCTACAAAGTGGCACACTACCCAACGGGCGTAACGAAGTCAAGAAAATCTTGAGGAAAGCTTCCCGCTACACAATACAAGAAGACATCCTCTATCAGCGCGGATTCTCTAACCCGTTATTAAGGTGTGTTGTTGGGAGGGAAGCCAAGGAAATCTTATTCAACATTCATCAGGGAAGCTGCAGAGATCACACCGGAGGGCAAACATTAACAAAAAAGATACTCCGGTATGGATATTTATGGCCCACCTTAAGCAAGGACGCCTTAGATTTTGTCAAAAAGTGTGACAGATGCCAGAAGTTTGCTAAGATTCCGTGGCTACCAACAACTGAGATTACTCAAATGACCAGCCCTTGGCCCTTCGCAATATGGGGAATTAACTTAATCGGCGAGCTACCAATGGGCCGAGGCGGGGCCAAATATGCTATAGTGGTAGTCGACTATTTCACCAAATGGGTGGAAGCGGAACCTCTGAATAAAGTATCTTCAGCAAAAGTTATTAACTTCTTGATCAAAAATGTTCTGTGCAGGTACGGAGTCCCACTCAAAATCATATCAGACAATGGACTTCAGTTTGACAGCGAGGAATTCGCCAACTGGTGCCAAGAGCACAGAATTCACAAAAGCTTCTCATCCGTAGCGTATCCCTAGGCAAACGAACAAGTCGAAGCCGTCAACAAAATTCTAAAAACTCTAATAAAAAAGAAGCTCGAAAAGTCAAAGGGCGCTTGGGTGGATGAACTTCCTACGGCACTATGGGCCTATCGCACATCTTTCAGAACATCAACGGGGCACACTCCTTTCTCTTTGGCATACGGATCGGAGGCTATGCTCCCAGTTGAAACCATTGTGCCTTCCCACTGTAGGATCCACTATAACTCAGAAGAGAACGAAGAACTCCTTCAAATGTCTTTGGATCTAGTTGAGGAGAGAAGAAATGATGCAGTCCTTAAAGCAGCAGCCCACAAACAAAAAGTGGCGGCACAATACAACTCCAAAGTCAAGCATCGTACCTTACAAGAAGGGGATCTTGTCCTCAAGCGAATCTTCCCTCGCCCTGGAGCGCTAGACCCAATCTGGGATGGACCATATGTAATTCATAAAGATCTCCACAACGGAGCCTATATTTTGTCAACAGTGGACGGAGAGGTGTTCCAGAGGGCATGGAACATCCAACACCTCCGTCGATACTTTTCTTAACTTGTATTGCCCATATGAAGTGAATTAACAAAGAGAATCAATGGACGTAGGCATTTTCGTGCCGAACCACTTTAAAAAACCTTGTCTCTTTTTTAACTTGTTCCTTTATATCTTGGCTACTTGTTAACTTTATCCTTTTCTGTTGAACAAAATCCTGTGCATACAGCGTTTCAATTCAAAGCACTCCACAGCGCAACTTCACCTGGACAAGACCTAACAGGTACTATGCGAATCTATGCCCTCGCCAATGAGACACTTTCGCTCCAGCATCCCTCTGCTGCGGGTTAACTCATTGCTCGCGACGGCCCTTAAAGCCAACTATAATGAGCCGATTATAAGCCACCGAGAAGGCCGATTATAGCCGAGGCAGCTCATTACGGCGTTCGGCTCGTCGGCAACTGTGAACCGACTATAAGCCCCAACATAAGGTGTGGCCAGCCAGGGGCAGTTCACGGTTGACGATCGGCACCCACGCTAGCCGGCCACAGTAAATCGAATAATACCCACGATTACGGGCCATAATGGCCCGGGTAGTTACTGTGCGCGATCTCGGCTCCGATGTGTCTTAAGTGCGGCTGTGGTAAAAAAGAATTAACTCCCCGCGGAGGCGTAAGATGGGTGACAAATGTCTCCAAGACCCACAGCTAGGGAAAGTGACTACAAAGCCCGTTTGCCACGAACTTAAGCACATCGAAGGCCATCCGTGATTGGAAGTTTTACTTTTTCACATATTTCAATTTTACTTAAGCGACTTTTCTCCTATCCTCTATAACGATCCCTAAAGCACAGGTCATAGAATAGGAGGCATTCGCAAATGAGACCGGATGGCCGGACACTCGACCACATTTTCACACTCAGTCACGCTAAAGCCGCCGTCTACAACTAAAGTAGGAGGGACGGTATTTTATTTTTGTGTGCCTAAAAACATAGCTATAGTTTATTCGCACCTCACGCTAACATTGCAAGTCATAAAATTATGTTTTAAAACAAGAACCTGACATCAAACACAATTTGATTACAAGAATATGCATAGCTATATTTCTCATACAACATGTTAAAATAGCAACAAACATTCAAAAGACGACAAGATCAGCTTAAGTTAAAAAATTACCACCTAAGAGTTACTTTACTAATTTAAGACTAACATATACAACCATGTCAAGCCCACAAAAAATATTTTCCAGGCCTAATCAAGGAGCCGGCTGCGTCGGAGTCTTGCCCTTGTCCTGTTGCCCACCTATCCGGTTAGAAAAAGAAATCATTAGTGATAAGCAACAGAGTTGACAAAAGAAGAAACTAAAGAAGAAGAGGTTACCAGCAGCTTCCCCTTGATCATCTTGGTCGTCATCCCCTACTTCCATGCCTGCCTCCTCAGCTGCAAACAACCGCATCCCCTCCTTCACCGCTATCTTCTCCTCCTTGGTAAACTGAGCGGTAACCACATCCATCCTAAAGGCTGCTCCACCCTCCTTATCCGCCTCAGCCTTGGCCTCCTGATGCAGCATGGAAAGAAGTCTTAGGTCGCTCACGACCTAAGGAGGAGGTTAACGAGTTAACATTTCGTGAAGAATTGTGGAAACGTCAAGTTTTAGGTCGCAACCGACCTAACAAAGCTTTTAAGTCGTATCAACGACTTAGTGAAGATCGGCAATGACCTAGTGGGAAGGTGCGAGCTGACGAGGTGCTGGAACGACCTAACATGTTCTTAGATCGCGTACGACCTAACGAGCTAAGGCATAAGTCGTGGGAGCGACCTATCATGTCACCAGGGAAAGAGCTACGACCTAACATGCTTTTAGGTCGCGTACGACCTAGCGAGATAGGAAAGAGGGTGCTCGAACGTGCTAGAAGAATACGACCTAAGTTAGGTCGTGGAGTTTTGATTCGACCTATGTTAGGTCGCACGAGAAGGTCACAACCTGTGATAGGTCGCTGGGTAATCTGGGAAGATAAGTCGCGAAGTCTTAAGTCGCAAGGCTTAGGTCGCGAAGTTTCTGAAGCCACTTATTTTAGGTCGCAAAGCTACGGATGCCGTCCATTCTTTAATTCGCTGAAGTATGAGGACCGTTGATCTCTTTAAGACGTTGATTTGGGATGCCGCAAAGTTTTTAAGTCGCTGAAGCTCTGGATGCCGTAGATTCTTATACCGAGTTAATCTAAACCGTTAAAGCTTAAGTCGTTGGAAGATAGCTGCTAAGTCGCTCCTGGAATATGTGTGTTGTATTCTCAAGTCGTAAGTCGCAACATGTTTTTAGGTCGTGAAGGCCTTGTAATGAGATGTATTGTAACTCTGTTTAGGTCGTCTATGTTGTAGGTCGTCTATGTTTTGGGTCGTCTAATCTTTAAGTCGCAAGTCGTGACTATTTGGTCGGAAACGACTTAGGAGATGTATTTTCTTTTCTGTTGCGTGTTGTAGCACATAAATAGGCAAGTGGCGTCACTTTGTAAGGTTGTTGAATATTGAATAAAATTCTCTTTTGATTGCTGTGTGCTTTCATCTAAATTGGTAGTTGAGTGTAATCTCCTATCTCCTCTTTCGGATAATCGAGTGCGCTCGATTCAACGATTGTAGAAGCTGATTCGCGGAATCAAGTGCGCTTGATCAACGCTTGAAGAATTGAAGATCTTTGAACCCGGTATCGTGCGCGATCAACGAGTTTGGGATAGCTAGAATTCGGTATCTTCGGATCAACGAATTTGGGCATTTCAGTATCTTCCAATCCACCGATTACTACTTTCCCCGATCGAAGATTGTTTTGTAATATCCGCTGCGTCAGTTTTGGTATCGGAGCTTGTTCTAGCCAATCATAGCTAGATTGAGACTTGGAGCCTATTCATTTAGAAGTTGAAGAGATTTGCCGAGCTCGAAGTGAAGAGTGGAGGTTGTTTATCACGGCCGAGAGTAAGAAGAGCTTGTTCGAAGATTGATTGATCGAATTTGTATTGGAAGCCGAAACTTTGTCCATCGTGTTCATCGCGATTTGCTACAAAGTGGAAGTTTCGATCCGTTTCATTTTGGATCAAAGTCCGAAAAGTGTTTGAATTTTGAAGTGTTGAAGAGTTTGTGAAGTTTTCAAGTATGCCACCAAGAAGAGCTAATCGCCACCAAAACGTAGAAGCTTTGTATCGAAGAGAAGAAGCTGATGAGATGGAGCAAAGAATCAATGAGAACTTTAGTGAAAAGCTTAACGAAGGAATTGGCCGGTTAGAGAAGCTTATGACGGAGATGAATCAAAATCGGAGAAGGGTTTCACCTGAATCTAACCATGGGGGTAGTAGAGTCTCGCCACATTCCAATCGAGACAGAAGTGTTGAAAATGATCAAGGACGTGGGAGGAACGTGAATGATCGTGAACGGAGGAATGTAGATAGAAGGGATGATGGTGGAAGACGTAATGGTAGTAGAGATGTGGGTGGACGAGATAGACAACGATATACATCTGATTTTGAAGAGGAGTATGATGGTGGTAGTGTTCGAGGACAAGGAAGAAATCACTCTGAGTATGATCACAAGTGGGAGACGGGGATGAAGACTGAAATTCCTGAATTCAAAGGTGGTATGCAAGCGGAGGAGTTTCTAGATTGGGTGGCTAATGTTGAGGAGATTTTTGACTTCAAAGAAGTTCCAGAACATCGTAGAGTGAAGTTGGTTGCTACAAGGTTGAGGGGTAGAGCTTTGGCATGGTGGCAGCAGACCAAACTTACACGTGATCGGATGGGAAAGTCAAAAGTTGAATCTTGGGAGAAGATGAAGAAATTGATGAAAGCAACGTTCTTACCTTACAATTATCAATCTTTGATGTATCAACGTTTGCAAAATTTGAGACAAGGGACGAAATCTGTGAATGACTATGCTGATGAATTCTATCAACTTATTGCAAGGAATGATATTATGGAAACAGAAGAGCAACTGACATCTCGATTTATTGGGGGATTGAGAATGCAGATCCAGGATATGGTTAATATGTTCGATCCAAGATCTGTGGCAGAGGCACATCAGAAAGCGTTGGCTTGGGAGAAGCAGGGACGACGAGGAAGTGGTGTGTTTACTAATTCTAACAATCAAGCGAAGGGTGTTGGTGGAAGTTCTAATGTTTCTAAACCTATCAGTAGACCAGTGGTGAAGGAGGTTGAGAAGGCAAGGGTTAACAATGGTTTCAAATGTTACAATTGTCAGGAATTGGGTCATAAAAGCAGTGAGTGTCCAAAGCCGAAGAAACGAACCATGATTGTAGAAGTTGAAGATGAGGATGTTGATGGGGAGTGTTCTAGTCCAGTTGAGGAAGATGAACAGGATATTGCGTCAGGAGATGAAGGTTGTAATCTAATGCTGAGGAGATCGTGTTTAACACCGAAGCAGGAGGAAGCTAGTTGGTTGAGAAGTAATATTTTTCAGTCAACATGTACTATTCTGGGGAAGGTGTGTAAGTTTGTGATTGACGCAGGAAGCTGTGATAATATTATTTCAACCGAAGCTGTGACAAAGTTGAAATTGAAGACAGATAAACATCCGAGTCCATACAAGTTAGCATGGTTGAGAAAAGGAGGAGAAGTGAAAGTGGATAGACGAGTTCGTGTTCCATTCTCTATTGGGAAGAAATACAAAGATGAAATATGGTGTGATGTAGTAGAGATGGATGTTTGCCACTTATTATTGGGAAGACCATGGCAGTATGATCGAGCAGTACAACATGACGGTCGGACCAATAGCTACAGTTTTATGTTTGAAGGCACGAAAATTATCCTAGTTCCGAAGAAGAGATTACAAGGAGAAAGTAAGTCAGAAGAGATTGAAGAGCTGAAAACTTTATTATCTTTGAAAGAGTTTGTTAAGGAGGTTGAGGAAGAGCCTGAAGTGTTTTTGTTGATCGGGCGAGAAAGCAGTGAAGAGGTTGAAATACCAGAAGAAGTTAAACCAGTTTTGAAAGAATTTGACGATGTATTTCCAGAGGAGTTACCAACGGAATTGCCACCGTTGAGGGATATACAACATCAGATAGATCTTGTTCCAGGTGCTGTGTTGCCACACAGACCACATTATCGAATGAGTCCGAAGGAACATGAAGAGTTGCGGAGGCAGGTAGAGGAATTGCTTGAACAGGGGCGTGTGCAGGAGAGTTTAAGTCCTTGTGCTGTACCAGCCTTATTGGTACCCAAAAAGGATGGAACGTGGAGGATGTGCACTGACAGTCGAGCATTGAATAAGATTACTGTGAGATATAGATTTCCGATGCCGAGGCTCGATGATTTATTGGATCAGATCAGTGGGTTCGTAATCTTTTCTAAGATTGACTTGAAGAGCGGTTATCATCAGATTCGCATTAGACCAGGGGATGAATGGAAGACAGCATTCAAGACGAGGGAAGGTTTGTATGAATGGCTGGTAATGTCGTTTGGTCTATCGAATGCACCGAGTACTTTCATGAGGGTGATGAATCAAATTTTTAGACCATTCATTGGGAAGTTTGTGGTGGTATACTTCGATGATATTCTGATATATAGTGGAAGTCCGGAGGAACATTTGAATCATTTGAGAGAAGTGCTAATGGTACTACGACAAGAACAGTTTTATGCTGCAACGAAGAAATGCGTGTTCATGACGCATAGTGTTTTATTTCTGGGGTATGTTGTGTCGAAGGAAGGTATACAGGTGGACTAGAGTAAAGTTGAGGCGATCAGAGATTGGCCGCAGCCCAAGACGATAACGGAAGTTCTTAGTTTTCACGGGTTGGCTTCATTTTATCGGAGGTTTATTCCACACTTTAGTAGTGTGATGGCACCTGTTACCGATTGCATGAAAGGTAAACAGTTTGCATGGACTGAGGAATCCGGGGTTGCTTTTGAGCGAATCAAAGAACTTTTGACGTCTGCACCAATTCTAATATTACCAGATTTTCAGTTAGTGTTTGAACTACATACTGATGCATCCAAGGTTGGGATTGGAGGAGTGTTGAGTCAGAGGGGACGTCCTATTACATACTTTAGCGAGAAACTATCAGGAGCAAAGATGAGATATAGTACATATGATGTGGAATTTTATGCTGTTGTGCAATCTATTAAACACTGGAGACATTATCTATTTCAGAAAGAGTTTGTTCTGTATACTGATCATGAAGCATTGAAGCATTTGCAAGGGCAAGACAAGATTTCAGCAAGACATGCATCGTAGATTGCATATCTGCAACAGTTTACATTTGTTGTGAAACATAAATCGGGAGTGACGAATCGTGTGGCTGATGCTTTGAGTAGGAGGAATCATTTGTTGACAACAATGAAGGTTGAGGTGACGGGGTTTGACATTTTACCGGAACTAAGTGTGGAAGATCCTTACTTTATGAAATTTGTTGATAAAGTCAAGAATGGGGAGACGAATGAGTTCATGATGGTAGATGGTTTTCTGTTTAAGGGAAATCGATTGTGCATACCTGATTGCAGTTTGAGAATGAAAATTGTGAAGGAGCTACATGACGAAGGACATGTTGGGAGAGACCGTACCTTACAGTTGATTTCATAATCTTATTTTTGGCCATCAATGAGGAAAGAGGTGGAGAGGTTTGTGGAACGATGTCATATTTGTCAGGTTTCGAAAGGAACTGCGACTAATGCTGGTTTATATATGCCGTTACCGGTACCGACTAAACCATGGATTGATGTGAGTATGGATTTTGTGTTGGAGCTGCCAAGAACACAGCGAGGAAACGATTCCATCTATGTGGTAGTGGATCGATTTTCGAAAATGGCACATTTTATTGCTTGTAAAAAGACGGCGGATGCTGTTCATGTTGCTCAATTGTTTTTCAAGGAGATCTATCGACTTCATGGATTACCAGAATCTATTGTGTCGGATAGAGATACTCGATTTCTGAGTCACTTTTGGTTGAGTTTGTGGAAAATGGTGGAAACGAAGCTGAAGTTCAGTAGTGCTTATCATCCGTAGACGGATGGACAGACTGAGGTGGTAAACCGATCATTGGGGAATTTGTTACGATGTCTTGTACAGGACAATCTAAAGAGTTGGGATATGAAGTTATGCCAAGCAGAATTTGCTCATAATCCTGCAGTGAATCGTAGTACAGGGTTCAGTCCATTTCAGATAGTATATTCAAGCTTACCGAAGGGACCGTTGGATCTAACGGTAGTACCACAATCAAAGAAAACAGTTAAGAAAGCTGTTGATTTTGTTGATAGCTTAACGGAATGTCATAAAATCGTTCAAGAACGATTGAAGAAAGCAAATGAAAAGTATAAACATTCTGCAGATTTGAAATGAAGAAATGTTGAGTTTAACGAAGGAGATATGGTTTATGCAGTATTAACAAAAGATCGTTTTCCAGTGGGCGCTTATAACAAGTTAAAAGCCAGAAAAATTGGTCCTGTGGAAGTCATAAAACGAATTAATGAAAATGCTTATAAGTTGAAGCTGCCGGAGGATGTGTACACTTCTGACGTGTTCAATGTCAAACATCTCGTACCATATTATGGGAATGAACAATCGGATAAAGAAGAAGTTACAAATTCGAGGACGAATTTCTCTCAACCTGGGGAGGATGATGCAGCATGGAAAGAAGTCTTAGGTCGCTCACGGCCTAAGGAGGAGGTTAACGAGTTAACATTTCGTGAAGAATTGTGGAAACGTCAAGTTTTAGGTCGCAGCCGACCTAACAAAGCTTTTAAGTCGTATCAACGACTTAGTGAAGATCGACAACGACCTAGTGGGAAGGTGCGAGCTAACGAGGTGCTGGAACGACCTAACATGTTCTTAGGTCGCGTACGACCTAACGAGCTAAGGCATAAGTCGTGGGAACGACCTATCATGTCACCAGGGAAAGAGCTACGACCTAACATGCTTTTAGGTCGCGTACGACCTAGCGAGATAGGAAAGAGGGTGCTCGAACGTGCTAGAAGAATACGACCTAAGTTAGGTCGCGGAGTTTTGATTCGACCTATGTTAGGTCGCACGAGAAGGTCACAACCTGTGATAGGTCGCTGGGTAATCTGGGAAGATAAGTCGCGAAGTCTTAAGTCGTAAGGCTTAGGTCACGAAGTTTCTGAAGCCACTTATTTTAGGTCGCAAAGCTACGGATGCCGTCCATTCTTTAAGTCGCTGAAGTATGAGGACCGTTGATCTCTTTAAGACGTTGATTTGGGATGCCGCAAAGTTTTTAAGTCGCTGAAGCTCTGGATGCCGTAGATTCTTATACCGAGTTAATCTAAAGCGTTAAAGCTTAAGTCGCTGGAAGATAGCTGCTAAGTCGCTCCTGGAATATGTGTGTTGTATTCTCAAGTCGTAAGTCGCAGTATGTTTTTAGGTCATGAAGGCCTTGTAATGAGATGTATTGTAACTCTGTTTAGGTCGTCTATGTTGTAGGTCGTCTATGTTTTGGGTCGTCTAATCTTTAAGTCGTAAGTCGTGACTGTTAGGTCGGAAACGACTTAGGAGATGTATTTTCTTTTCTGTTGCGTGTTGTAGCCTATAAATAGGCAAGTGGCATCACTTTGTAAGGTTGTTGAATATTGAATAAAATTCTCTTTTGATTGCTGTGTGCTTTCATCTAAATTGGTAGTTGAGTGTAATCTCCTATCTCCTCTTTAGGATAATCGAGTGCGCTCGATTCAACGATTGTAGAAGCCGATTCGCGGAATCAAGTGCGCTTGATCAACGCTTGAAGAATTGAAGATCTTTGAACCCGGTATCGTGCGCGATCAACGAGTTCGGGATAGCTAGAATTCGGTATCTTCGGATCAACGAATTTGGGCATTTCAGTATCTTCCAATCCACCGATTACTACTTTCCCCGATCGAAGATTGTTTTATAATATCCGCTGCGTCACCTCCTCTAAAGCCCTGAGGTAAATCCTAGCCATAACCCGGGGGTAGTCGTCCATCCAAGATAAGTTGCCCTGTTTCCAAATGCGAAAGTACATATCCTGCAGCATGTCATCCATCATCCCCTCATTTTCCTCAAACTCCCTCATACGGGCCTCAGAAACCGATAGCCTTGCAATGGAAGCATCCCTTTCCAGTCGGTATCACAAGCAGTCAGCCTGAAGGGACCTCCTCATCACCTCCATCTCCTCCTTTAGCCTGACTTGAGCAAGCTCTGCGGCTTCAAGCTTCCCCGACAGCTCCTCTACCTGCTCAAGATCCGCCCTCCGAACCTCATCCACTGTCGATATGGCCATATTTATCTGCTCCTTGCAGGCAGCCTCCATCTTCCGCAATTCCGCCTTACTAGCCTCCACCATAGTCTTCCTCAACCGCCCAGAGGCGGTCTCATGCTGAGAAATCTGAATGGCCTGATCAGCAAGCTGTTTGGCCTGATCCGAAACCATCAATCGTAGTCGGATGTTGGCACTCCCAATCTCCTCTCCATCCTTAACCAGCCGGGCATGATGCCCCATCAGCTTCCTAGTCTCCTCCGCCACCCGATCCATATTAGCCTTGGCCTTGTCTCCCATGGTAACTATCCGAGTAGTAAGTAAATCGAGATCTAAGGACTTGGCCTCATCAAGCACCCGTACCATGGGATTGTGGGGAAGAAGGTGCTCACCGGTAACCTCGTCAAAGGTAATATCATGAGAACTTGGATCCAGATCAGGATGACCCGCAAATGGATTACGAGCCAAGCCAGGACGATCAATCTGAGTAACGGTAGGATTTTCAGACGGGTGCGGAGAGAGTGCGAACTCAGTATCCTCCTCCGTGATATCATGAAGAGGCTGAACTGGGGGCTGAGGACCAAGTGGAGGTTCGGATAAGGGATGACTCCTCTTTCTCTTTTGAATACCCTCTTCAATAACCCCGAGAAGAGGACGGTAGCCGACTACATCCCCGGAGCGGTGGGTCGAAGGCTTCGGCTTGGCGGAAGCTTTGGAGAGCTTGTATTGTTCAAGCCTGTGCCGAAGATCCGAGGCCTTGGCCGTTTTACCTGCTCCTGATATGAAGAACAAGTGTCACGAGCTTACATTGATCCATAATTCGAGAAACGCGATAAATTAAAAGTTAAAAGAAGAAAGGAAACACATATGTTATACAAACCCTGGGGAGGAGTAGGATACTGCAATGAGTCCCGGATTTCATTCCAGGACGGGAGCGGATCATAAAATATTCCTAAGTCCCTATCATAAATGGAGCCGGCAGGAGTCAAAAGTTCACCTTGAGTCGTCGGAGCCACCTTGGCTGGAATAGTCTGAGAAGACTCGCTTGCACCGGTCCCAGCCTTGTCAGCTTTCCCGGATTTCTCTACCAAAGCCGGTTCTCCATCCAGCCCCTCGAAAGCTTGGTGGAATGCATCATCCGTCCACTCCTGAATCTCGCCTGCTTGCTCAGGAATCAAGGCCCCGATGCCATCGCCACCGTCACCACCTTCCCGGTCATCTCCACCCTCACCTCTCTCCTCCTCCACATCTTCCTTCCCCGGAGTAAGTGGACAAGTGCTGGGGGAAGGACTATCCGACTTCTTAATCTTCTTACCTCCGACCACTGGAGATTTTGAGAAAGGTTTCCTCTTGCCACTCTCTACTGTGACACCTCCCTTAGCTTGAGCAGCCGCCCTCTCCTCCGTCGTTTCCCTCTGCTTGACTACTGACTGCTGTGGAAGGATCAAATTATACTCCAGAAGGGTCGCATTTCTGATCAGGTAAGCAACCGATCTATCTCTCCCGGGGATAGCTTCTATCTCGGCTGCCGTCTGAACCAGGCGGTCATTCTCCACAACCGCAAAACCACCTGTCGCTAGCAAGAAATAAAAGCACGTAAGATAAAGCACTGCAGTTGTAACGGAAATTATAAATAAAGCTTCACACTTACAGCTGGAGGTGACGCGACGAATGGAAACAGAGTCACCCCTTATGAAGAACCATTCTTTCTTGAACATACTGAACTTCGAGTATAAGTCCAGGACAGGCTTAAAGGATACGGCAGATTCCAAGCTGATATAGGGAGACCCCTTCTTGTAGCCTCTCAAGTTGTACAAATACCGGATCTCCCGGTTTGAAGGAGGACGCCCATATCTCCTCTGGAAGATGACGAAGAGACTCACCAGAATGGCATAAAAGTTGGGTTGAAGCTGGAATGAGGCCACCTTTAGATGTGTAAGAAAGCTGACTACCCAAGTATTAAGAGGCGGGATGGCACCACACATGCAGTGGTATCTGCTGTAGGCAAAGTACCCTTCAGGAGGGTCATATGGCATAACTTCTCTCCCTGGCAACAGCATGCGCGCTCTATCGATTCCGAAAGAACGGGAGATGACATCAAGCTGCTCTTCCTTGAGGGAGCTGGGAAAGCAATCGGGTGGGGAGTTCAGAAGCTTCTGAGGGCCGTACCCATCCACTAGTGATCTCGGGGCAGGTCCGTGACGTTACGGTCCTGGTTGAGCAGGGGGCACTACGGAAGGTTCTCTTTCGCCCTGGGACTTCTTTTTATCTGATCGAGTTTCCGCTTTTCGAGACATTTATCTACAACGCAAGAAAAGCACATTATTAGAACAAGGAGAGGTAAAGATACGGACAAGCGAGTGTGTACAATCCGGGGTTTTCGTTTGCGATTTAAAAGCACAAAAGGCCTGAGAATTCATTCAAGCCCAAGGTTCATTCGGTACTCCCAATACCAGAGTTTCATTCGGCATTCAAACCCAAGGTTCACTCGGTACTCCCAATACCAGAGTTCAATTCAATATTCAAGCCTAAGGTTCATTCGGTACTCCCAATACCAGAGTTTCATTCGGCATTCAAGCCCAAGGGTCATTCGGCATTCAGGCCAAGTTTCGTTCGTCAATTAAGACTCAAGTTCCATTCGGTAAAACTGAGGAAAACTCGTTCGGCAGTCCAAGGACAAAAAGCCATTCGGCGAATGGAAGTTAAGTACCTGATTCGGCGAGCCAAAGTGGTTCGGCAGTAGGTTAAAATCTGATTCGGCTATGTGACTGACTTGGCTCGGCTGTCTCGTTCGGTAGAAGGTAACGGAGGCCCTAGGCCCTTACTTATAGGCAAACATAGACGACCGGACCGGCTGATTCGGCGAAAGCATCCAAGCTAACATCATTGGTTTTAAAACAAAGCGCGGCATATACCGGCATATGCCCCACTTTGGGGGGCAAATGTTGGGCGTGTTCTCACCCAGAAGATCTCAAGACCAAGAAGCTTGATTCATCCAGGCTTGCCTAAGCTCCACTCGGCATCCATCTCACAGCCGGACCAGCCTACTCTACCACTACCGGTCCAACATTTCAAATACCGAACCAAGCCTCACCGGACCACTCACCTCCTTCCACCGAACCAAGCTTCACCGGTCCACCATACTCCTACCACCGAACCAAGCTTCACCGGTCCACCATACTCCTACCACCGAACCAAGCTTCACCGGTCCACCATACTCCTACCACCGAACCAAGCTTCACCGGTCCACCATACTCCTACCACCGAACCAAAGTAAACCGGACCAGCTCCACCAGGCCAGATTACGTCAGCCCAGGCCCGCCAGCTGCAATATACCTCCAAGACCCCTACCCCCAGCCTCACTCTATAAATAGAGGGGCAGGGGTACAACAATGGGGGAGAAGTTTGAGAGCTCAAGCACGGAGAGAACTTTCAAACAACTTTCTTTTACTTGTATCAAAGCTTTGTACTTGTAATCTAAACAAGAGAAGAGAAATAATATATAAAGTGGACGTAGGCATATTCTGGCTGAACCACTATAAATCTGCGTGTCTTTTTACAGTTTAGACCCTGCTTTTCATATATTTGCATAAATCACCCAAATCACTAAGAACAACATAAGATATACTAAATCATACGACTTTGAGGTGTTTGTATATTTTTTGTGCAAACAGAACGCATTGTTTCCGTGGCTTATCACCTCTTTTAGTACCGGCTCAATCCTTTGCTATTCTTGACGTTTTCCACGTCTCTCAACTACGGAAATACCTTAGAGATTCTGATTCTGTTCTTGAGCCCGATATTATTGAAGAAATTGAAGTTTCACCAAATTTGACTTATGAGCAAAATTCTATTTGTATCGTTGCTTCGGAGGTTGAACGCCTTCGAAATAAATATGTTTTTCTTGTGAAAGTTCAATGGTCCTCAAATCCTAATAATTGCTCTTGGGAATCTAGAAAGTTCATCGAGCGAACACATCCGGACTTACTCTTTCGTGCTCTTTATGGTGAACTTCTTATTTCAAATTTTCTTTTGTGTTGATATGCTTTTATGGTTGTTACTCTTTATTTTCTTCTTAAGTATTGCGAGGACACAATTTCTTTAAGGAGGGGGTCTGTAACAACCTGCATATTCTACGATTGTATATTTAAATATTTTTATTTAAATATAGCATCGTTAGTCGGATTAAAAGTCCGAAATGTCACTTTTTGCAAACGGTCGAATTAGGACTCGGGCCACTTACATTGAGTCCAAAATGGCATTTGCGACTTTTTTGAGTATAAGCTTCGATATGTTTGGAGTAAGCTGAATTTTGCTATTTTCTAAGTGGGCTTTTGGGTTTGGGTTTCACCCAACTCATCCTATTACCCTAACTCAGCCCTCTCCTCTCCATTCACTTATTCATTTCCTAAAAACTCTAGCTTAAACTGAAAATGGGGGAAGAGAATGGGAAATAGGAATTGCCAAGCCCTATTTCCTCTTGCAAACTCAAATTCTTGCTCCAAATTCAAGTTGAAGCTTTGGTAAGCCTCCTCTTCATCTTCTCCATCTCATTTCTTCTTCAATTTCAGAAATGTTCTTAACCCTAACTTTGAGAAAAACTCCATCTTTGTTTAGATTGAAGTTCTTGAGGTGGTGTTGAAGAGAGATCAACCTATCTTGTTCTTGAGCTTATCATTTGTTTTTGAGTTAAAAGGTGAGTTTTTGAACTCACATCTACTTCTATAGATATCATTTTTGTTAGGTATGAATTCCTAACACTTATCTATGTCCGTTTGCTTTTGATTTGAATTGAATTGGTGAATATTCTAATTTTTGTGTTTTGGTCCAATTTTATGAAAATCCTCTTGTGGATGTTTGGACTTTGATGTTTAGGGTGTATCGAAGAGCCTATAAGGCTGGGTTGTCATTTGGCGTAAATCCTTGGTCGTCATTGCTCGATCGATCGCTCCCGAATCGTTTTGGCCATCATGGCCTAGGCAAATTGTTGCCCAGACCAGGTCTTCAGACGTCTGAAATGCAAGTTCAAACGTCTGGTTTTAAACCTGGAGCAAAAGTTTATACGGCGGAAATTTATAAAAATGGCAGAAAACAGAGTCAGACGTCTGAAACAACCTTTCAGACGTCAGAAACACCTTGTCAGACGTCTGAACCACCCTTTCAGATGTTTGAACTACCTTGTCAGACGTCTGAAGCCACCCTCCAGACGTTTGGATGGTTTCTGAATTTCCAGAACCTAAATCCAGACGTCTGGATTGATCCCCAAACGTCTGGGATTGCCTATTTTTGCCTATTTGCCTATTTTTGATTGAATTTCCATTGTTTAATCGATTCGTGTTGATCCAATTAGTTGTTATTGCATTCTTTGAATTTGATGATTCCTTTTTGATTTCATACACGGGTTTTTATAAAGTGATCTTTTTAAATTGTATTAAAAGCTCGTTTCTCCAATTTATAATTTCTATATAAAACACGCACAATTTTTCACTTCAAGCGAAGCGGGAGGAGAATCAAATAATTAAATAAAACGCGTGCTATGAACACGTGCGTTTATCTTTTCAGTTAATTCCCAATCTATTCGTTTGACCGTTTTGACCTTTGGGTCTGGTTTGCCGATGAGATGAGGTGAACTTTGTACTGCTTTGAGTGTGAAATTGACTAATGGTTAGTAAACCGTTTAGTGTGAACGGGTGGTATGGGACTCACGTTAACATTTTTCAGATTCCTTTCTGAGAGTTGTGACACATTCTGCCAGTTAGTGGTGTCCAGTACTGGGCCTCCGGACCTTCGCCACTATGGTTTGTTGCCTTCGGGGTTTGTTGCCTTCGGGCTTGAGGCTTCGGGTTTTGTTGCCTTCGGGGTTTGTTGCCTTCAGGCTTGAGCCTTCGAGGTTTGTTGCCTTCGGGTATGTTGCCTTCGGGTTTGTACCTTCGGGTTTGTGCCTTCGGGTTTGTTGCCCTATAGTATCACTTTTGGAGTTGGTCATTCGTCACCGCTCGAGTGATATTTGGGTTTGTGGATCCTTGTTATACAGTATTGAGCTCGAGCATCTTTTGTTTCTTTGACAATTATATTTCCCTAGTGTATCGCCTTTCGGGGTAGGTTCTTTGAACCACACGATATACAGCGATTACCTTGTGGAAACTTGTGTTACCTTTATTGGTATTTGTTATTGCGTTTTTGCTTGTTTTGGGATATGATATCCTTTGTTTATTTGAGTTGCCTATGATATGAGGCTTGTTTTGATTCATCTTATGTTAGGTGATTTGGTTATCTCTTTTGGAGATATTTGTGGTACTTTATGATCTTGTATGTTCATTATCATCTAGTTTATCTAACTGATTTGTTTAGCTAGACTGACCCGTGTATTTTATACTCGGGTCAGACCAAGATGTTTCAGGTTAGGTACATTGGACTTAGCCTATTTTGCTTCCGCATGGACTATTCTGCTAGCTCCTTTTTGTTATAGCTTTTTGTGTAGTCCTTTTTGGTTGTAGCTCTGATATGTATTCTTTTGACTCGCCTGTATATTGTGGTTTGCTTACCACTTGACATGTATCATTTTGTATACTCTATAATGTATCTGTATATGTGTAAATGTATGTGATGATCTACTGTTCTGTGATGTGTATTACATTTGAGTTGTTATATTTTATTCTGATAGATCCTTCAGCCACCTATGGCTTTGTATTAACTATTTATTGGTGATGTCGATCCACTTGAGTAAGAAGTGGCAATTATCGGCGTATTCAATAGATAATTAAGACAAGGTTATAGATGGTCGCTCCTATCCAGCTCTATTCTCCGCATTAGCAGACGGTGTTACTTAGTAATACTCTTTGCTAATGTGGGTCTCGGAGTGGGGCGTCACAATATGGCCAAGTCTTTGAAGTGGAAGGTAGATTTTTACGCCGCAAACTAAGGTCCATATGCAATTGTCTTTATTCCTTGGATCTTGGTGGTCCAAGTTCATATTTGCGAAAAACAATTTAATGAGGAGAGGATAAATTTTAACATTCTTCCAGTCATACCTAATTAAGGAATCGATGCCACTAGAATCAACGATTTCTCGAATGGCATATCCGTTGAAATCAGGGAACTTGACAAAGGAGCCTTCAAAGATTCGGGAGCTTTTCATAGAATTGAATCTTGTAACAGCGGTTTCATTGTGGAACCAAGATCAGATTTGGCTTTCTGAAGGTCTATCAGTGGATTCGTGAGCTCTTTTGCTTCAGGGAGCCATTGATTTAATTGGAGTTGGAGGAAAAATTTGATTTTTGAAAATGGGGGCTAGGGTTTCTTTTTGCTGAAAGGAGGTTATGGGTAATGGGTAAATGAAAAAGAAGAGAGAGTTATATAGTAGGTTGTTGAAAAGGTGCTTGGGAAATGTGTAACATTTAAAAAATAGAAATAATATGAATCAGTCGACTGAAATGAAGTTACCAGTCGACTGATATGCAGGTTTGACAAACCCGCAACTTTTCAGTGCAAAATGAGGCAATTCAATCGACTGATTATATGGGTTCAGTCTATTGACTACTGAAGCAAATTCAAACATATATGAAGATCTAGTTGACTGAATTTATAGTCCAGTCGACCGAGTTACAGGAAAAAATAGGCCGCAAGTTTTTAGTTAAAAAGTAAGGGTTTTCAGTCGACTGTGATGTTAGATTTAGTCGACTGAATGTTGGTTAAAAATTTATTTTAGTTGAATATTCAGTCGACTGGGATGCTTAATTCAGTCGACTGAAAGTGTTAATATTACTGAACTTAGCTTTACTTAAAGTTTTTTTTAAATATAATTATTCAATATTAATATACAAATTAGTTTTTGGTACCCAAATTTTTATAGTATTTGTGTTGCAAATTTCTTTCTTTTGAGTGAATATCTTTGGTTTTGGTTTTGCTTTTACAAAATTCTTATGTGAACTGAAATTTTTATATGATGAGTTATTCCTTTTTGAACTAGTTTTTGAAGAATTTATGTATCCTAACCCCTTTTTATTAGAAATAGTTTGAGAATTACTGATAATTTTAGAAAGATTTTCTCTTTCTTTATTAAAATTAGATACATTTTTAGTGATATTCTCTAACTCGGTTTTGAGACTGGTATTTTTCAATTCAAGAATTTTGACATTTGATTTTAAATCATGATTTTCTAAATTAATGTCATATTCTTTCCTTTTTGCACTTCTATTTCATTTGATAGCATAGTGAGTTGAGAGGAAACATTAGAACAAGATTCTTGTGTTTTAACAAGTTCTTCTTCCAAGATTTTCTTTTCATCTCTTAGCATATCAACTTCTATTTCATTTCTATTTAATTTTTCTAGAACATCTTTATAATTTCTTTTAGTTTATCCAATAGTTCTAAGTTTATTTCTATTAAATCATCAAAAGTAAGATCACTTACATCGTTAGTCGAAGCCATAAAACAGACGTTGGCTTTTTCAGAATCGCTGTCTGTGTCACTATCTAATGATGAAGACGATTCTGAATCATCCCATGTAACAGAGAATGCTTGCTTCTTTTTGTACTTGTCCTTCTTATTCTTGAATTTGTCTTTCTTTCTATCAGGACAGTTTGTCTTCGTGTGACCTTTCTTATGACATTCATAACATTCGAGATTTGAAATTGGCGGTTTATTGGAATTGTCTCTCCCGTTGTTTCCAAATTTCTTGTTCTTTCTAAATTCCAAAAACTTTTTGAAGTTCTTTGCTATTAGTGCCATGTCATCTTCATCTGAATCTGAATCTACTTGTCGGCTTGGAAAGAAATATTCTTCTTATCTTGGGCTTGATCTCGCTTTGCCTGCAAATTAACTTCATATGACATTAGATTTCCTATTAACTCTTCAGGTTTGATAGTAGAAATGTCATTAGCTTCTTCAATAGCTAAGACTTTTCATTCCTATTCATCCTTTAAAGAGTTCAGAATTTTTGAGACAATACCAAAATCTAAATATTTTTCTCCTAGTACTAATAGTGAATGATATATGTCTTGAAATCTAGAATACATGTCATTTATGGTTTCATCTGGTCTCATTCTAAAATTTTGGAATTGATTTTTGAGCATAGAAATCTTTCTTTGCTTAACATTGTTAGTTCCTTCATGTGTGGCTTTAAGGGTTCTTTAAATTTCATAAGCAGTTGTACACATGCTAAATTTATTAAATTCATTTTTGTCTTAGGCACAAAATAACATATTCATGGCTTTTGCATTTGATGTAGCATCTAACTTTTGTGTATTTGACCACTCTGCATATGGTGTAGTAGATATAGTGTATTCATTTTGAGTGATATTTCAAGTATCATACCCATTTGCTTGCATAAATATTCTCATTTGAGTTGACCAATAATTGTAACTTAAACCGTTAAATAGTGGTGGTCGTGCAGTGGATTGACCTTCAACAAAACTTATGTTAGTGTTATTTTCCATATTAACCGAATATCAAATAACTGTGTACTGGTTATATGGTAGCCTTGCCTGATACCAAAAGAAAGTGCTAGTAAGGATCGTAATATGGAATATTATCTAAGTTATCTACTAATGCGGAATATAAATATAAAAAGTAAATTGTAAAGTAAATGACACCAGGGATCTTTATACTGGTTCGAACTTCCCATTCTACATCTAGTCCCAGACTCCTAGATTTTAACTATCAACCCTCTCTTAACCCAGAGGTATAGGTATTATACCGCCTGAGCAACCGAACAAGGCTTCTACTGCCTAGACAATTGAATAGGACTTCTACCGCCTAAGCAACTTAAAAGGGCATCAATAACACAGAGAATTTTTCTTGACTGATTGTGCTCTTTTAATAGCACAGATAAGTCTTTAGAATACACCCTTCCTATAATCTTCTCCTTTGTGGTATATAATGTAATTCGTGAAGATTGGAAGTTAATTTAATCACAAATGAATTTGTGCTCGAATGTGCAAGTGATTAGAATGAGAATTTGAGCGCAAATGGCAGAGTAATTAGATAATAAGTATAAGAGAATAGAATCAGAAATTAGGTAATTAAAACAAATGAATTGAAGGCTATTTATAGAGTTTAAGTGTTGCAACTCATCGTCAAAAGTTACAATCAAAAGATATAGAAACAACTCTTGAATTAAGGGTTGTTTCTGTTTGATGAAAGGAAGTGACAGTTCAGAAAATAGCCGTTATGCATTTTCAGTCGACTAAACAAAAGATTTCAGTCTACTGAAATTTAAAAATTTTGAATTAAAAAGTGATATATTAAAAAGACTTACAATTCAGTCGACTGAATAGGGCAGTTCAGTCGATTGAACATTCAAATGCACTGTGCACGTGCACAGATATTCAGTCAACTGAACTGCCTGTTTCAGTCGGCTAAATACCTTGTTTTCTGCCATTGTGAGGTTCTTGAGAAACTTTTTGTGTGTGAATTTTGTGTAGTCAATACTTGGTATATGTAGCATGATTTGAAAACAATTTTAAGTGCTTGTGTGTGTGCATATACCACCTTGGAGAGATTTAACAAAAATCAACTACTAGACTAGACTATAGACAAACCATAAACAATTATTGAAACTTCTATCAGAATTCTTGGTCTTCAATCTATTGTCGAGCAGAATAGCATCTTCTCCTGCAAATATGGTTAGTTCACATAATATTTACTTATATAGTTGTCATGATCAAAACATCAAAACAAGGTTCTAACCCATTCATTACATTCAATAACATATTAATGGGTATAATCAAAACCAATAAGGAACGTTTGCATAATGGATTTTCCACGGAGATCTCTTCGAAGAAGCCGAATCTGAACTTCGTACAAGGATCAGAAGTTACCTTCCGAGCGTCATATATCTCTAGATAAAATACACCATAAGGAAAACACAAAGTCCCATGCCCGAACATAAACATGAACCACGTGGTACCAAATACCATCAACTCCTACACGCAACATCGATAAGCATACTCTAGATTTGGAGTTGATAATACCCTATCATGTGTTAGCTAAACCCTAGATTGTGCAGCCTACTGTGTGTTCAGCCATTTCTGATGTCGATGTCACGTTCGACATCTTTCACACGTCTTCATCACTCGAAAAGAAGAAGAATCCCTAATTGGATTCCCATGTCTTGAACAGATCTCAAAACCATACATGGATTCTAGGATCTCGAACATATCCACTTCCAAGAGATAGAATATGTATCTCAGTCTTGAAGTGGTTTTCAGTAAGTAAAACATTTACCGATCTCGGTCTCTTCAAGACTGAATCGATGAAATTGGTCTTTCAATAATAATGAGAACCATCACATATGGAAACCAAGTCTCGTATGCTTATTGCGTTTCCGATATTTTCATCTCACACTATCTCTCGAGCAAGATTGAAGCCGGTAGGTTTGAGCTCTATTGCTCATATCCCTACACGAACATCTATCTTAATTACCACTGATAGACATGCCTACTTCATTGGCTTTTAGTGCTATGTATATGACTAAATGCTTTCCATAAATGAGTAAAAAAACAAAGCATGATCAAGTCATACAAAGCACGATTAAGTCACTTAAGTGACTTCTAGTCCTCTTTCATTTAATTAATACTTTTATTAATTGAAACCTCTTTTATTTGTAAAACTTATTTTATCTAATAAAACATCATTTATCAATTCTACTATTCATTTGTACTCTTTTCAATACTTTAAAGAGTATTATATACTTATCTCAAATCGTATAAATATATTCACAAATCGTTAACAAGATTTTTTATTTCAAACCCTTTGCTTTTTCTATCTTTTTCCAAAAGATTCCTTACTTATAATTTCCTTCAAAATATCCATTTTAAGGATCTAAATACTTTCACAAATCCATTCAAAAAGGTTTAAGACTAATGTTACTCAAATATTGTCACTACAAACCCATAACCATTTCACTTATGCTTATCACTAAAATATTCTTTTAAAGACCATTTACATTCATAAGTGTAATCCAAAAGGGTTAAAGAGGATTGTTATTAACACATTGTCACAACAAACAAAAAATCATTCCATACCTATATCATCTTTAAAAACATTCTTTTAAAGATCTAAGTTAATAATAGGTTAAGTTTGATAGTCGACTAATCAAATATCTGGTTAAAATAATTGCTTATACAAATCAAAATTCGTATACGTAATCCGTTTTTGATATTTCAACTTAAACCTTCCTCATTCAAGAGTGAAACCAGGTAAGTCAGAGCAATGGCTGCATCAAACCCCTGCCTAAACACTTCATTTTTTAAACTAACAAATAGACAAGCATACTCATCGGCTTTTAGTGTTAAGTATAGTATTAATGATTTCCATAAACAAGTAACAAAGAACATGATTAACCCATTTTCGACATTCCTGACTTAACTATTCCTCGAACAAGAGGGAAGCTCGGTAGGTTAGAGCCTTATTGCTCCATCCTTACTCAACATTAATCTTAACTCTCATAAATTGATAAGCCTACTTTATCGGCTTTTAGCATTAAGCAAAGTTGATTACCTTTTAAATAAGTAAGTAAACAGCAAGATTAACACATTTATGACATTCCAACTTCACTATTCCTCATTCAAGAGTGAAGCCGGGTAGGTTACAACTCTATTTCTCTATCCCTACTCGACATCAATCTTAACTCTCAGAAATAGAGAAGTCTACCTCGTCGGCTTGTAGTGTTAAACCTCTTCTTTACTTTTCTGAAATTTATATATAATTATTAAAAAAAATTAAAGTTCAAAACAACTTTAATATACTTCAAAATATGTTTGAAAACATCTAACGAGATTAAATAAAAATACCAAATTTGAATATCATTTTTAAACACTTAAAACCATAAGCGACTTACTACAGCATTTAAAAATGCTGTTAAAAGTCCTTGTTAAAAACAATATTAAACAAAACAATCTTTGCGACTAGTTTTAACCACTTTAAGAAATAATTTAAGACTTGAAATTTTTATAGTAGGTACTAGCATCAGGGTACTTAGAAACCACGTAAAGAAAATTCTAAGAATATCTTCCCATTTATTTATAAAAATTCCTAAAAACAAGGGATTTGGAAGTGCACTTATAACGACTATTCTCGCTTCAAACACTTTCAAACTTACTTCAGTTTAACACACAAGTTAAACAATCATTTAAACATCAAGTCAAGGCCATTACACATGTTTAAGAAGGTAATAGAAGTGATGTTATATAATACAAAGTTTGAACAACTTTCATTGAGAAAAAAACTATTTATCGATGAAATGATTTTTGATCACATTATCGATATTTTTTCAAAGCATTTATTTTTGTAAACCTTTTTCCAAAGCTAGTTTACCATCATTACTTATGATTTAAAAGGGGGTTAAAAAGCTCGTTGAATCATTTTAATAAAATTTAATCCAAGATTCAAATATTTAAATAGTTTATATATTTAAATACGATGTGTCCGAAATTCAGGGTCGTTACAGCATAAAACCTCGAGTCATACAACAGTCTAGTGTAAGCGATAAATGAATCTCAAAGTACTATATAAGTCGATATAGGAAGGAAAAAAGGTATACGAACTATACCTGACATGTCCCCGGAACCAAAGAGTTATTACATGACAAATATAATATACTACTATACAACATCAAAAAGGTGTACTACAACCTAAGTACAACGACGGGTGTCTAGGTATCCCTATCCACAATACCTACCTTGAGAAACATCCCTAGAGTGATAGACAATGAGAGAAAACAATCAAAACAAATATAACATCCATCAAAAATTCTCACTATCACTTAATATGCCATGGATATGTGATAACTCATATGACCATTCCTCTGTAGGGATTAACTGACAAATCGCAGTTTTCAGTTTATTCACCTTTAGCTCGAAGCTGATACTAGATCCATTCCACTAGTCTAGGGTACACAGATCCGTTCAACCATTTAGGGGTAGCCAAAAACGTACTTGTTAACGTTCTCATAATATCCCTGCTTTCGAGTACATCAGAAAACACTCCGTGTATCAACGATCGCTTAGCACACGTATTCGAGCCCTTTCCTTGCTCCCTTTAGTTTCAATTATCCTCAAGTAACCATTCCACTTCTTCTTTCCACGATAGAACCATTTAACATTCTATCCACGGGTCACTCTTCCTAGAACCCGCACTTTATGGACAATCATTTCCATGACTCCGTTCAACATCGAGTTGCCGTCATCGGAACCTAACTCCATTAACCGGTGAGTTACCATTACCAAAGTTCTGAAGCTATAATCCTTAATCATGCTACTACATCAACATTGAACCCCAAGCGAATAAACAAACACCTTCTGCATGATCTGTAGAAAATACACTTTACCCTATGGAATTTTGGCCTATATTAGGCTCAATAATTCTGGTCGGTTCCAATCTGAATCAGGTCGGTACCAACCTGAATACTTGACCTACTTTGGGCCCTTCAACTTTCATTAAGTCCCTCTTTCCAATGCTTGAGTTTCCAAGTTGCACACACTCTTCCTGAGCCTTAGAAAGTGGTCGGTACCAACCTGAATTACTTAACCAAAATTTGACTAAGTCTTTCACACCCCAACCTCTTCCATTTTTACTTGCTTTGAGCTCCTTTCCTTAGCGCCACACTTCCTAAGTCTTCCGCACCTTCCCAGAGCCATAAAAAGTGATCGGTACCAACATGAAAGTGGTCGGTACCAATATGATTTTTCACTCCAATCTCCTTCCTCCTTGCTTTCTTTAGACTCCCCTTCTCAGTATAACACTCCCCAAGTACTTTGGCACTCCCCTTTTGGCTTAAAAAATGGTCGGTACCGATCACTTTCCTTTGCCAAAATTCCAACTTTGAGTTTTTAGAACTCTTCCTACCTTCAACCCGAAGTCTCTCTTGAAGTTTCGTAGCCTAAGTACCCAAACCTTGCCTTTTCACCGAATAGATCTACAAACTCTCCATCCAACAATCCACTTGTCACCGACCGAATCCCTTCATCCAAACTTCATGTGACTTGAACCTTTGGCTCCACCCATGTTTCAGAGCCTCTCCTCCAAATTTCATCCAATATCGACCACTTTTTGCTTTGATTTTCCCAATTCAACAACATATTCCTAACTATCTAAAAGCACTAGCAAACCATATCAAAGCACAATATACCAAAAATTGAAATATCATCCTTATACATCCATACACACATGCAATTCATTAAAACATGATAGTCATACAAATCGTATACTAGATCTAACTTTTACACTAGCATATTGATACGATTAAAGTTTGAAAACGTTTTATCATCAAAATCATATTTAAAACATCAAATTTAACTATATACATATGCATAGGATGGCGATAGGTCAAGAACCACTCACCTACTACCCAAATTACCACTTTGATTCTTGAAGCCGAGATGAACAGTAAAGAACCCAAATTTGCAAGCACCAAAACGATAGATTTACTAATCCCTTTTACTTATTACCCTTCAAATGATGGATTTAGCTTGATTTAGTAGGAAAAAGGATAATTTTTAAAGGGATTAGGGTTAATGGAAGCTTATAACTATTTTAGGAAAGATGGAAAGGATTTAGGTCAGTCCCTACTTTCAAACTGTAAGTCCTACTTGCTATTATGACCACTATACAGAATGTGAAACCATTATCCTGAAGCAATGGAAGTGGTTTCATACGCTAACTCGGCTTTTGTCAAAATTTGTAGTCTATACAAGGTTTTCAGGTTTGAAATTATCATGTAGAAATTCAACAAAAATCATAGATATGAAAAATGTCTCTAAGAGTCATTTACCAAAATCTTAGAGTCATATGACCTCATGAATTAAATAAAAATATTTTACGAACCTTCGATATGTTAAATATAGGTTGCTATGGGTTCTACCTTAGTAACTGGGCAGGCCTCCAGCTGGGGGAAGCTCAAGAGGATTACTGGTTGGGTGGAAAAAAAACTATGTTAACCTAATTCATACTATCAATAATATTCGCTCAATTCATCTTATCTTCAAGGATTTAAGAGATGATTCCCTTTTTAAATATCTCAAATGTTTACAGACCTCATAAGAAAGTTGATGGAAGGGTCCTTTGGAATGAAAGTCTAGAGTTTAGATCCCTTTCTCTCGGCCTTTGGATTATTGGAGGGCATTTCATTCTAACTTGGTTTCTAGGAGAGTGCTCGCTTAGAGAAGTGGACTTTTTAGGTACGGAAGAGTTCGACCAATTTATTATAAAATGTAATTTAATTAAATTACCACTTAATAATAGAAAATTGACTTGGTCGAACATCAGAGAGACCACTTTGATGGCGCTCCTTGATCATTTCTTCATTAGTGAAGAAATGGAAGGTAGGTACCTAGTTTTATGTGTTCATGGACTCCCAATGGTGTATTATGATCACTGTCCTATCATTCTCACTTGCGAGATCATCATTTAATCCGTAGTTCTTTTTTATTTGAAAAAAATGTGGTTTTCAAAAAATATTTTTCCGATTTAGTCACAAATAAATGGCCTTTAAAGAGTTACAATAATGATAAATATACACGCAATATAGCAAAGGTTTTCATAAGTAAATTAAGAGACCTAAGAGTATTTATTAAAAAATTGAATAAGGATGATTTTGTGGTATTAAATTTTAAAAAAAGAAACTACTTGTAGAAATTTTACAATTAAGTAAATTAGAGGAATCTACAGTATAAATGTTTTCGAGCGAAATGTACTTTTAAACCTAAAAGAAGAACCGGACAAAGTCATCAAAGATATATGGAAAGAGAGGTCTAGGGTCCAATAGGTGGACGAAAGAGCGAGATGTAACACCCCATAAAATTAACCATAAATAAAGTGGATAAATTAGATTAAATAAGATGGGGATAAAAATGAAATTTTTGCAAAAGTTTGAATTTAACCACAAAATTATGCCGTTGCATTCATGGCGAAATTCCAATTAATTTCCATATATAATATGTTGAAAACAGAGCTCAAATGGAAAAGTTATGGACACTTGAAGTTTTTGAGTTTAAAATAATTTAAATAGATTTCAAATTCAAATAAAAGATTAATTTTAAAATTTGAAATTCAAAGTTAACAGCAGATAGACTTGGGGATTTAGGAAACATTATAATTAACATTAATGTTAAAGCATAATTAAGGAATATAATAAATATATAAAATAATGACACAATTCCTTTCCAAAATAAACGGAGAGGTCGACCCCCTAACCTCTACCGGTCGATCGCTAGCGGTTGACTGGTGGCATAGGGGTGGTCGAATGCTCCTTATTAGGTGGTAGCTAGGGGTTTTTAACTTTGGAAGTTTCAAATTTAATTATTTAAATCCGACGGTTCTGGTGCTTTCTCACCACTATAACCAAGACCCTAGACCCTACACTTTTATTCATAAGTATTTTTGGAAACTTGGCGAAGCTCCACCAGTTCGTCTCTTCAAAGATTCAAAAAACTCTTTTAGGGTTTCGAGTAAGAAATCCTATATGTCTAATTTGTTTTCTACTTATTTTCCCAACCTATTCTTCTTCAATTTTCCGAATCTAATCTGTATATACAAATCCCTTGTTGTATATATATAAAAGAAGATATTTGATAAGAGATTATCAAAGGTGTGTTAAGTCCAAAGGAGGCAAAGCTAAGACTATACTGTGAGTGGAAATCTTACATTTTCTATTTTAGTAATCGATAAGTTTAGTTTGGGTTTGAATATGCCTCGGGAGTTTTGGTTTGTGAAACATCATATTATAAACCCCCAAAACTCCTTCAATGCGAAATGTTAGTTCTATGTTGGAATCTCAATTGTTTATGGAAAAATAATTGAAATGGTGTAGATTTGCAGTTTTGATAATTTTACCTTCTATTCCACTCTTATTCATTTTCTTTGAATTTGGTTAAAGAGTTTTGATTAAGGAATAGTGTGTAAGGTACGAATTTTATTCATAGTCTGCACTACTATTCTCATGAATTAAATAAAATTCCGTTGTTTATTTTTATGTGAAAAAAGAGTTGAATAGAGTGTAAAAAATTGGAATTATAAGTTTCTATTATCAATATTTTCCATTATTTTGGTGTAATAAGTTGAGTTAAAATTTTTATTGTATACAAGTCTATTAATTGGAATTTTTGGATATGAATATTGGAATTTTGGTAATATTGATAATAAGGGATAAGACTTGTATATTTGTTGAAAGAGTTGACATTTAAATGCTAGTTTAGGGCGTAAATTCGGTACACTTAGAAATTAATAGGCGCGTATACATACATACATACATACATACATACATACATACATACATACATACATACATACGTGTGTGTACGTACGTACGTACATACATACATACATACATACATATACATATACATATACATATACATATATATATATATATTACCGTAATTAACGTATAATTATAGTATATAATTGCATAGTTAAATAGGTTATTGATTTTATTAAAATACCTCTTAGGAAGGTAATTAATGTTAAAGGCGAAATAAGAGAAATTTCTTATAAGGCCTTGATTATGAAAACGGTGAGATGTGTGATAATTTATGCAGAGTGCGATATAATTGGATGCAAGGTCAACCAAAAGAACACGGAAGTCTTCCCTGCTAATCAGGCTACTAGCAGTGTGACTTTGGGGGTGATGTGAGACATCGCCTATAATAAGTAACTACGATGACGTGTGGTTATTTGCATATTCTATAGGGTAAATCTACCCAGCTAATCTGGCTACCAGTACCTATGAATAGTCGGGCTAGTGTGAGACGTCACCATTGGGTACGGATCATAATACGAAGGACCTTCAGAGATTAAAGGTATTAAGTGGTTGTATGAGGGACAGCCTCCTCTCTATGCAGGAAGCAGTAAATGGTCGGTGTTATCCTGCTTTTTGGCCAGGCTATATTCGAACGGATTGAACTGATCAAGCAAGAATCCAGAATGATAACGATTAAACTTGGATGCCAAACAGAGTCAAGGGATTAGGTTGCCAACATGCAAACAACCTCCCAAAATTGTCCATGAACCTACTGTTTTAAGTACTAGGACCGAAGTCCAACGTTCAAGCAAAGTTATGGATCAATACCAATCCATGCTTATGATCGGTACCAATCCCCACCTTTTGCCCAGCACCACTTCAAATCCACACAAAAATGCCTAGAACCCAAGTACAACCAAGACACCAAGATGGAAGCAAGGCCATCTCACAAAACCCTAAAGTCAAATCCATCTAAGTCCAATCCATAAACCTTCACCCAAATAACCCCATTTTCCTTCCATTCTCAAGTGTTGATGCTAGCAACCTACTTCAAGCTTCGTGTGATCGATCGCATGTTATTTGCCATTGAATGCCTTGAGGATCCGAAATCAACAACTCCATTCTTCTACCGATCCATCATATTGGCTCAGAAACAAGCTCCTAACTATAAAAACAAGATGGAAACCACGAAGCTAACAACCGTGGCTATAACACAAAGCATTGGAATCGACCCATGTGTGGATCTTATGGATTGGTATTGATCCATGCTTATGGATCGATACCGATCCATAGCTTTTCCTGACCTGGCTACGTCTTCTTAAGGATAACTACTACAAGATAGTGTGGAACATGGTGGAGATCAAGGTTGAGCATTTCCTGACTATCTACAGCTATAAATAGGAGGCTAGAGGCTCATTTTTGGGGATCTTTACATACTTTTGGTTTCCTTACAATTATTACATACTTTCAGTTTCCTTACAATTATTACATACTTTCTTGTAATCACCCATGGAGTGATACTGAACCATAACAACTATACTTGTAAAACAACAAGATAATCAATAGAAATCTCAAGTGGACATACTCAACAGTTGGCAGAATCACCATAAACATTTGGTGTCTTTTTTTTTGCTCATTTTCCATTTACATTTCTTCATATTCATTCTTCACTTAATTTCTTGGGTGTTTTGTGCCACTTTTGGTACTAATATTTTATTGCTTTCACTGATAATTACTTGAATTTAGTGACTTGAAATTTGAAAAAGTTCAAAATGATGAGACTATCTTCTAGGAAGACCACTACTGGAGGAAATCAGTAAAGGGCCAGCAAAGAGGCGTCCATAGGATCCAACCCCCTTCCATCTACATAATTAGAGATGAGATGGAGACCATGATGAATGAAATGCAGGAATGGATGATAACTCGGTAGGAAGAAATGATGGAAGAATTACTCAGAAGAATGGGACAAACAAGAACAACTAGTGTTTTTACAAACCAAAACAAGAGGCCTGAAGTCGGAGAAAATTCAACTGGGAGTCGAGTGGAACCGACTAGAGAAAACCCCGAAAGAGTCATACGGATCGGTACAAGTCCCCAAGCATGGATTGATATCGATCCCCAAGAATGCGGAGGCAATCCCAACTTCCACTTGGGTGGAAATGATGTATGTCTAGGAGATAATGCTGAGCATTTGAACGAATCAGAATGTGGGTGCATGACCAGAGGAATACATACCAGAATTCCCTTGTGGAAACGGGGGGCAAGCTAAGAATGCAAACTTGAGAATTCCTCTAGATGATAATGACAGACTTGCTGAGATGATGAGACGAGAAACGAGTGTTGGACTACCAAACTGGAGCATGGAGGATGTGAATAGGAGTCCATTCACTCCGAACATTCAGTACGCTATGAATCTGCATGGTTTCATGCTTCCAACGTTGGAAACGTATGATGAAAAGACAGATCCGATGGTCCATTTGATGTGGTACATCTGGCACATGGAAGTGTTGGATGTGTCTGAAGAAGTGATGGGATGATGCTTCCCTCTACATTCGACAAATTTAGCAGCGTTATGGTTTTGGCAGCTGGAAAACGTTTCCATAAGCATGTGGACTGAATTGGTGGACAAATTCATGTAGCAGTTATGCGTCTATATTTCACGACCTAAAAATGTGAAGACACTGTCAAGTGTAAAGTAGAGGCCGGAGAGACTCTCAGGGTTTTTTAACAAGTTTTAATGCGGCAGCCGCCGTGGTCGATAGGCTGGATCCATCAATGGTTCTGATGATGGCAGTTTTAGGAATAGCTAGTAAAACAGATTCCAAGATTGCTTTGGAGCAGGATCCATCGATGGATCTCGTCGAAGTTTATCATGAGGCTGAAAGATACCTATGTCAAGAGGCCGCTCAAGCTTAAAACGAAGAAATTATTGCTATGGATGGTGGAGGATTGTTCGAAGCAGGATTTGGTAAGGATAAAGGAAAATGAAAGATGGATGATTGCTTTGAAGGATCAAAGCGGCAAAGAAGGGAACCAAAATCTCTTCTTACACAAATTTGAATAAAACCCCAGAGAGGATTTACTTTGACACTAGTGGATATATCACCTATCGAAAACCAGCAAGAAGAAAGCCTACTGATCATTAAAGGTTGTCTAGAAAGTATTGCCTATTCTATGAATTGGATGGGCATAACATAAATGATTGAAGGCACTTGCTTGATCTGATCGAGGAACAGATCAGAAACAACCATTTACAGTAGTATGTGAGAAACCGAGTTGTGGTGGTGGAACAAGAGCAGCCATTATTTGTAGTGAATGGAAATGGCCTTAGATTGAGGTCGAGGATAGTCATCTCTTGATAAGGATGACATGGGACCAGGTTCAGTTCTTGCATTCGATCTTTGCTTTCAATAAACGATGCAATATTACAGTGGAGCCACTTAATCATGTATGGGATCTCGATTGGTCCCTAGGCACACTTTGAGCTGGATGTTAGGCTGTAAAGCCAAGCAAGGCCATTATCATGATGTTTGGCTTGATGTTTGTTGATGTTTGAATTCGAACCCAGTAGATGGATTCCTGATTATTGAAATCCACATGAATGCGATGACCGTTATTGATCGTGATAGTCCTGACTAGAGACGGAGGGATGGCCTTAAGGTACAAGTTCCCTTACCAGGGAGTAAGTGGATTCACTTGTACGATATTGATTGCATTATGTCCCGACTGGAGAGAAAGGGCCAGATTATAGGGTGCAATTTCCCTTGTCGAAGAGCAAGTGGATGGACTTGTACGATATTGATCACGTTAAGTCTCGACCGAAGAGTTGGGACCAGAGAGCAAGGTGCAAGTTCCCTTGCCTGAAAGCAAGTGGATTGGACTTGTACGAAAAGTAAGTCACCTTTTAGGAGCGTGAGTGGATGGGCTTGCTTGCTCGCTGAGTAAGGGTTTGGAGAGACCATAGATTTAATTATCGGTCCGGCATAGCCACAGATTCAATTAACGGTCCAGAGAGACCATGTACTTAACAATTGGCCCAGAGCGGCTACAGGTTCAATTGATAATCCGGAGAGATCACAGACTTAACTATCGGCTAAGAAAGACCACATATTCAATTGACGATCCAGAGAGTTCGTGGACTTAACTACCGACCTAGAATGGCCATAGATTCAATTAACGATCTAAAAAGATCGAGATTTCAACTAATGATCCGGAGAGATCGAGATTTCATGTAACAACTCAAAATTTTGGTCATTTTATTTTAAATTTTAAATTCATTTTAAATATTTAAATAATTTAATTTTTGGAATTTAAAAATTTATAATTCAAAAATAAGGAATAATTAAATATTTGAATTGTGAATTAAAACGTTAATTAAATGGATTTAATAATTTTATTTAACTCCTTTTAATTAATAAACAATATTGGTGAATTAAATTTGTAAACTTATTTACAAATGTAAATAGACTGGATAAATATCAATAATTAAATATTTAAATCTATGAAATTATCGTTCTGGGGCATAGTCTCGAATTTCGACGAAAGCAGTTTCGTTGGAACCATAATAGTGAATTATATTACACCGTCGAATTTCATGGTGATCTGACGAATCGTTTGGTCGTACGAGTTTGAAACGCGTTGAAATTAATATTGGAAATTTAATATAATAACTGGGTCTAAAAGCTATCTTCTGCATACAATTGAATTAGGGTTTGAAACAAGTTCCATTGTGTTAGAAATAGGGATATAACATATAGAATGCCAAGGGGCACGCCTCGTTTGGAGTTCAAGATTATTAGGTATGTTTTGCTGAATATTTTAAAAATTAAATAATATATATAATCAAATTTACCATGCCTAGGTCAAAACACACCTCATCCCCATCCCATATCCTGTATGTAAGCCCATACCTCCTCTCCCTTTTATATGCTTCACTGTAACCATAAACAGAGGCTCCCTCTTTTGATTCTAAAGTTCAAAATTCAATTCCTAAGTTATACTTCATGAAAAATCATAAAAAAATTCTAAAAATCTCAATTTGATGAGATCATCATTTAGATATGCTTAGTGGGTGGTGCGGCACTAGTTCATGGCATTCGACTATAGTGTCGAATGGGTTGTTGGGCTAGGGCTCGCGATTCCAGGCGTTTAAGACATTGATTGGAGGAACGGACATTGGAATTGGATTTAGCGTTGGAAAGGGCAGCTCGTAGAAAAGTTTGGTGGAGATCGACGCTTGATTGCAAACCACGTCACTTGACAACAGCGGCGGTTGAGGCCCACGTCGCGATTCATTTGGGCGAACCGTGCTTTGATTTTTGGTGCTAGGTGAGCAGAGATCGTCTAGAGAAGTTCGTTGGCGAAGACGGATTCAAAAACCGTCGTGTCTAGCTCCATGTCATAGATATTGCTTGCATGACCATGGTGTTGGAGATGTTATCTATGCATGGCTATGGATTTTAGGGAAGAAAGTGAAATAGTGGAGGGCAATTCGGTAATTATTATAAGTTGTTTGATTTTTAATTTAAATTAATGATAACTTATAAAATGTTTATCTCGCTCATACGAGGTCGGATTCGTACGATGTTTTTTGCGTTTGGCTCGTGTTGTCAAAATCTTTGCAATGGAGTTGGTTTGGTTTGGTTTGATTTGGAGCAAGGGAAAATTTAGGCTAAAATCGAACGTCCGTTTGGTTTTAGTCCTAAATTGCAACGTTTCGGCGAAAACGAAAATCAATTTGAGTTTAACTTACATTAAATTTTATCATATCATATCTATGATATTAAAAATGTTTATTGATTTCTTGGATGTTAATTAAATTGCTTGATTAATTTTTTGGTTGAATTTCCTTTGGAAAATGGATGACATAATTATTTGATTGTTATAAACCCATATGATTATCTATATATTATCCATAACCATTGTTTTGTTGGAAAAATCTGTAGAGAGAAACAAAGGGGGTTTCTCACCAATAAATCATTTATTTTCATCTTTATGTTGTTATAATTGAATTGAATCTTGATATTCCATTTAACTTGTTAATTTTCGTTATAGCGATTTCGCTATATCGTCATTTATTAAATTTCATCCCCAAAGCCTTGTTATATGAACTTGAGCTTGTGTTTCCACTAGAATATCAAAATTTCGTTAATCATTTTGATTAATGATAATGTAAATTAATTAATCATTTTAACTAATGATTTTGAAATTGGTTCACCAATTTAATTAATGACGTTTAAATTTGGTTTATCTTTAGATTTAATTAATCATTTTTGCTAATGATGTTTTATACTTAATTAATCGTTTTAACCAATGATTATTTGAGTTTAATTAATTCTTTTAATTAATGATAATGGAGTTTAATTAATTTATTGATCTTAATTAATTATTTTAAATTAATGATGATAGGAATTAATAATATTTTTAATTAATGATATTTGAATATAATTAATCATTTCAATTAATGGTTGTTTTACATTTAATTAACTGTTTTTACTAATGGTATTTGAAATTTAGGTATTTCATTTTAATTAATGATGTTTTATAATTAAATAAATCATTTTAACAAATGATGTTTTTAATTAATCGTTTTGGCTAATGAAGTTTGAATTTAATTAATCCAATTAATTTATGATTATTTGAACTTAATTAATTGTTTTAATTAATGGAATTTTAAATTACTTATTATTTTAATAAATGTTGTTTGAGATGACTTATTCATTTTAACTAGTGATTATTTGAATTTAATTAATCTTTGCAATTAATGATATTTAAAGTTAATTAATCGATTTAATAAAAATGATTTAAGTAAATTATCTAATATAATAAAATTGCTTTAATCAACTGATTTGAAGTTAATAAACAGATTTAATAAAGATTTTAAAGTTGATTAACCAATGTTATAAAAGTGTTTGGAAATAATTATCTATTTTATTAAAGATAATGGATTGGTTTATTTAAAAGAGATTTTAAATGTGATTAGTTATCTTTCACGATAATTAATATTGTTTTAAAGTTATAAAAAGGAATTGGAACTGATTATTGGGATGTTAAGTTGGACAGTCTTCTGGTGTTTGGTCTGATGTTGGTTTAGGCATTTAGGGTCGCACACTTGGAAAAAATTATTCTCTTAACATTTTAAAAATAAGGAACTAATTCTATAAGTGTTTTACCAATGTGGAAATATGGAAATCAAGCACAAGTTTAGTTCGTTTTTAAAAGAAAAGGTTTGATTTGTTTATGGAAATGAATTAATTTTCGTAAAGCGAATCACTTATATGGAAACGATTTATTTGTATAATTAGCCCTAAACATTAAAGAAGTAAGCTTGTTGCTATTTCAAAAGTTAAGAATAATCGTGGGACATGACTTTGAGGTAACACTACCTTGACTTGTCTGGTATTATTATTAACTAAGAAAAGGTACAAGTTTGAATTCAATGAGTGATGATAAGTATACAAGACTTAATTTCCATATACGATTGTTTTATATCTCCGATAGTTAGTTTCTCTACTATCGGTTACTTCAGCTTCTTTACTATCGTCATTCTAAAATGATTTATTGCTCCATTGAGCTTTGTTATCCTTCATCGAAAATGACTAAAACCAAGGCCCGAAAGGGTGGTGCACCCTCCAAGTTATTATTATGCTTCCTCATTCTAAGACGATTTATCGCTCATTTTAAGCATTGATATCCAACATTGGAAAACCTAAAACCAAGGCATGAGTGGGAGCTAAGCCATGTGGGTCGCATCCATCAGGGTATGTTCACATCATCTAAAGAGGTTTCGACATGCATGCTTGATGTGAAATATTCGGATGCTCGTGTGAAGCGGGGTCCGGCTTGGAAGTTCCCGAGAGTGACGCGTGTGCTCTCAAGTATATTTTATCTAGAGGTATACTTTCGTGGAAGGGGGAAGCACCCTCTTAGTTGTGTTGGATAAATTCATTTTACTTATTTGATTCGAACCTTTGAATCAGTTTTTCTGTAACTACAACGAGAAGAGCCACCCACTCTTCACGATGTTTGATTATAGTTTTTTGTCCATTCTATCAAGTTTGGACAACTATCTTGTTTGTCCATTCTATCAAGTTTGGATAGTTATATTGTTTATCCATTCTGTCTAGTTTGGATTTTGCTCGGATTATTCCATTCTTTCAAGTATGGTTTTAATATTAATCACACCCATTCTTATTTGGATTTGTTTCCTAATATTTATTTCTTCTCTTGCCTGTATGGATGTTATTATTGTGAGGTGAAAACCCGTTCCGCATTATCGGCGTAGTCTCACAGAACTTTTATATATGTTCCCCCTTATTCGAGTTATCTCACGCTGGTATTCCCAGACTGATGCTTGTGTTATTTATTTATAATGCTTGGGTCAGACCGAGTATATTCCTAGGTTGTCTTTGAAGTTTTAGAGATCGTGGAAGGGAGTCGAAGATTCACCTAGTATTTTATTTTCCGCTATATTATATAGTATACCTATCGGCATTTGTACGGCCGGAATTTTGTAACTGTCTAGCTGATAAGGTTTGTTTTTAACTCTCATATACTCTGTATGCTTGGAGCGACGGTCACAGTTTCTACTATCCTTCTTATATTATATGTTGTTGATTCCACTGTGAGATTCTGTTTTCTTTGTTCTCTGTTCTTTTCTTTTTATTTACCCTAAAAATCTGCCCTTTTGTCGATTGGTTGCGCGACATAGGAACACGGTGGCAGTGTTCGATGTCGACCTTAGATGGTAAAAATGGTGGGTTGTTAAATTTGGTATCAAAGTTGAAGGTTAAGCGAGAACCTTGGATTTGGTAGGGTTTAGCTCATTAGAGATAGGGTAAGCGACACCTTATAATGAGTTTGAGAGTATTATATATACGAGAGCGTATTTGTTAATGCTATAAAAACGTATTATGTTAATTGGTCTATTGAGTTTTTATGAATTCTGGTCGAGACGTTGGACGCTACGGTATCATAGGGGTTTCTAAACACTCGACCAAGGCCAACATGCATGGTATTGAAAATTTTGAAAATTAAATATTTTGCCTAGGATTATATTATATATATATATATGTATGTATGTATATATAAAGGAATAATTTTCAAAACTTTATATGGTTATAAAGTGTATTGGTTCAAATGTGATAATATTTATTTATTATCACTATTGTTTGTTCAGTTATGATTAATTTAAATAAGAAGCATTGACTGTTGTTTGTTAGTTATTAAAAGGTGCTAGTTTATTTAGGAGCATTTATCGCTAGATTAAAACGAACACTTTGTGAATTAATTTTCACAGTTTGACTATAAAGGTGTTCGGGGAAAATGTTAACTTGAAAATTCAACATTTAATAATAGTGAGTTAAGGATTGAACTTTAATACAAAGTTATAAATATAGTCTCAATGATAAGATAAAACATTTAGATAATAAACATTTGAGAAAATTTGATTATAATAAAGAAGAATTATTATAATATGAAATGATATTTATATAAAGGAAATTTTATATAAATTTAGTTTATAAAACATGTTTTAAAAAGGATTTTTGAATCTAAATCCCGAAATTTTTGAAAATAATTTCGAAAGGCTTTTGAGAAAGGAAATAATAATAATTTAGGAAGTAATTTTAAATGGAATGCATCTTCTTTGTGATAATTAGGAGGAAATCATTTCGATTAGCATTATGGTAATTTGAATAATCTTCTAAGTGACGATCAGAAGTTTTCTTAGGCAAACGTTGCGGGGTACTTAGTAAATTATTCTCTTTATTATTGTGCGATCGAAATGAGTTCAAATCCAAACAAGCCCAAAGTGAATTTTAATAAATAAATTGTTTGAAGTTATTATATATAAAAATATATGCAATATGCTTCCAAAGTTGAGTTTTGAAATTAAAACCGGGTATCTAAACTTTAAGTTCCCTTACATGGGAATTGTTTTCCAAACAAAAAGGTATTTGTAATAAGAGATTGTTTAGATAAATAAGATTTTTGCCTTAGATAAGATATGGAATAATTTAACACATGATTAAATTGGGTTAAATTAAATAAGAAGGTTGTGATAAACGTTGTTTTTATTAAAACCATATAAATGTTTAAAACATCTAGGTAGTATGAGCTATTTGCTGATTGGGTCAACCTGTAAAATATTATTTGTTTTAACACTCTAAGTTAAAAAGGTTAATAGGTTGACTCGGTTTGAAAAAACCATAATTTGATTTGATCCCTATCTAGCTCTTTGAGAAAAGTAAAAATAAAATTTGTATGTATTCTCCTTATATAAAAGAATATTATATAAGTAAATAAAGTGGGATAAGTTATTATTTGATGTTTTATAAAGAAATGACTTTATAAAATATTTTTAAACTTGGGTGAGAAATTATGAAATAATTTTAGTATTGAATAAAATACTAAGTGGAAAATATAAGTGAATTAGAAATTTTTTAATAAAATTAAGAAACTAATAAAATTTAGAGTATAACTTTCCATTTTGTCCGAGTTAGTTTGGATAACCTTCTAAGCAATAACCAAAGGCTAATTAGCAAAACGATACGCTTAGATAATTATCTATATTTTTGGACAATTAAGCAAGTACTGAACCTAAGTTAAAATTTGTTTGTTAGTCATTTGATATTTTGAAGCAATGTTAAGTGATAAGTTTTCCCTTATGGAATTTGATTGACTGTTAATGTTAGTTTATTCCTTCAAGGAATTTGGTTGAATTGAATTGATTTGTTGTATGATTTCGTATATCATTGTCTATAATGTCTAAATTTATAGACAAAGGATTTTGAATTGTTGTTATTAGGATCTAAATCCCGGTGATTTTGGAAAAAAGAAATTTTTGAAAATTTTGGAAAAGGAATGATACTTATTCACTCTAGTTGATGTTTATAGAGGAACCAGAATACCACTGGATGCTCCATGTTGTTTTGTTTCTAGAGTTTCACTATACTTAATTAGGAGGAATACCCTCCTTATTATTTTGATTTTGATCTTTGATTTTTCCCGTTTGACAATTTGAAAATAAAATTTTGAATTGGAAAACCTAGGTATTTAGATCTAAATTATCATTTGAAATAATTAGATGTATAGCATCTATTACAGAATATTCTCTGTGTTTTGTTGCATATGATTATGGATTGTTGATTGCATGTAGATTTATATCAGACTAGTTGTTGCATGTAGAGTTACATCACATTGCTTTATTAGCCTAATTTCCTTTTAGATTATGTAAGTAGGTATGTAAGAAATTGCTATTTGACTCTTGTGCACCTGCATTCGCAAAGAGATAATAAATTACTTAATAAATTATAAATCAAACGCGAAAAGGTACGTAATAAATTTAGAAAAAATTAAAAGGTGCGTAATGAATTTAAATTTAAATAATATATATATTCAAATTTACCATACCTAGGCCATACCCACACCCCATACCCATCCCAAACCCCGTATGCAAGCCCATACCCCCTCTCCCTTTTATATGCTTCATTGTAACCATAAACAGAGGCTCCTTCTTTTGAGTCTAAAGTTAAAAATTCAATTCCTAAAGTTATATTTCATGAAAAATCATAAAATAAATTCTAAAAAATCCTAATTCAATAAGATCATCATTTAGATACGCTTAGTGGGTAGTGCAGCAACAGTTCATGGCATTCGACTATAATGTCGAATGGGTTGTTGGGCTAGGGCTTGCGATTCCAAGCATTTAAGACATCGATTGGAGGAATAGACATTGGAATTGGATTTAGCATTGGAAAGAGCAGCTTGTAGCAAAATTTGGTGGAGTTTGACGCTTGACTGCAAATCGCGTCACTTGGCAGCAGCGACGGTTAAGGCCCAGGTTGCGATTCATTTGGGCAATCCATGCTTGGATTTTTGGTGCTAGGCGAGTAGAGATCATCGAGAGAAGTTCATTGGCGAAGACGGATTCGAAAACCATCGTGTCTAGCTCCGTGTCATAAATATTGCATGCATGACCATGGTGTTGGAGATGTTATCTGTGCACGGCTATGGATTTTAGGGAAGAAGGTGAAATAGTGGATGGGCAATTTGGTAATTTTATAAGTTGTTTGATTTTTAATTTAAATTATGATAACTTATAAAATGTTTATCTTGCTCATACGAGGTCAGATTCAAACGCCATTTTTTGCTTTGGGCTCATGTTGTCAAGATCTTCGCAATGGAGTTGGTTTGGTTGGATTTGAAGCAAGGAAAAATTTAGGCTAAAATCGAACGTCCGTTTGGTTATAATTCGAAATCGGAACGTTTCGGCGAAAACGAAAATCAATGTGAGTTTAACTCACATTAAATTTTATCATACCATATCTATGATATTAAAAATGTTTATTGATTGCTTGGATGTTAATTAAATTATTTGATTAGTTATTTGGTTGAATTTCCATTGGAAAATGGATGACATAATTATTTGATTGTTATAAACCCATATGATTATCTATATATTATCCATAATCATTGTTTTGCAGGAAAAATCTATAAAGAGACCCAATGGGGGTTTCTTAGCAATAAATTTTTTATTTTCATCTTTATGCTGTTATAATTGAGTTGAATATTGATATTCCTTTAACTTGTGAATTGTCGTTATAACGATTTTGCTATATCATCATTTATTAAATTTCATCCCCAAACCCTGTCATATGAACTTGAGCTCGTGTTTCCACTAGAATATCGTAATTTCATTAATCATTTTGATTAATGATAATTTAAATTAATTAATCATTTTAACTAATGATTTTGAAATTATTTCACCAATTAAATTAACGATGTTTAAATTTGGTTTACCTTTAGATTTAATTAATTATTTTTTCTAATGATGTTTTATACTTAATTAATCATTTTAACCAATGATTATTTGAGTTTAATTAATTCTTTTAATTAATGAAAATGGAGTTTAATTAATTTATTGAACTTAATTAATTATTTTAAATTAATAATGATTGGAATTAATAATCATTTTAATTAATGATATTTAAAAGTAAATAGTCATTTAAATAATGATATTTGAATATAATCAATCATTTTAATTAATGGTTGTTTAAATTTAATTAATTGTTTTAACTAATGATATTTGGAATTTAGTTAGTTCATTTTAATTAATGATGTTTTATAATTAAAAAAATTATTTTAACAAATGACGTTTTTAATTAATCGTTTTGGCTAATGAAGTTTGAATTTAATTAATCCAATTAATTATGATCGTTAGAACTTAATCAATTATTTTAATTAATGGAATTTAAAATTACTTATCATTTTAATAAACGTTGTTTGAGACGACTTATTCATTTTAACTAATGATTATTTGAATTTAATTAATCGTTGTAATTAATGATATTTAAAGTTAATTAATCGATTTAATAAAAGTGATTTAAGTAAATTATCTAATATAATAAAACTGCATTAGTAAACTAATTTAAAGTTAATAAACTAATTTAATAAAGATTTTAAAGTTGATTCACCAATGTTATAAAAGTGTTTGGAAATAATTATCCATTTTATTAAAGATAATGGATTTTTTTATTTAAGAGATTTTAAATTTGATTACTTATCTTTCAGGATAATTAATATTGTTTTAAAGTTATAAAAAGGAATTGGAACTCGATTATTGGGAAGTTAAGTTGGATAATCTTCTAGGTGTTCGGTCTGATTTTGGTTTAGGCCTTCGGGGTCGCGCACTTGGAAAAAATTATTCTCTTAATGTTTTAACAATCATGAACTAATTCTAAATGTTTTACCCATGTGGAAATATGGAAATCAAGCACAAGTTCAGTTCGTTTTTAAAAGAAAAAGTTTGATTTTTTTATGGAAATGAATTAATTTCTGCAAAGCGAATCACTTATATGGAAACGATTTATTTGTATAATTAGCACTAAACATCGAAGAAGTAAGCTTGTCGCTATTTCAAAAGTTAAGAATAATCATTGGACATGACATTGAGGTAACACTACCTTGAATTGTCTAGTTTTATTGTTAACCAAGAAAAAGTACAAGTTTGAATTCAATGAGTGATGATAAGTATACAAGACTTAATTTCCATATACGATTGTTTTATACTCCGATAGTCAGTTTCTCTGCTGTCGGTTACTTCAGCTTCTTTATTATCGTCATTCTAAGATGATTTATTGCTCCGTTGAGCTTTGTTATCCTTTATTGAAAATGTATAACCAAGGCACAAAAAAGGGGGCGCACCCTCCAGGTCATTATTGTGCTACGTCATTCTAAGACGATTTATCGCTCGTTTTGAGCATTGATATCCTACACTAGAAAAACTAAAACCAAGGCGCGAGTCGGAGCCAAGCCATGTAGGTTGCACCCATCAGGGTATGTTCACTTCATCTAGAGAGGTTTCGGCATGCATGCATTGATGTGAAATATTCGGATGCTCGTGTTAAGCGGGGTCCAGCTTGGAAGTTCCCGAGAGTGACGTGTGTGCTCTCAAGTATATTTTATCTAGAGGTACACTTTCGTGGAAGGGGGAGCACCCTCCTAGTTACGTTGGATAAATTCTTTTTATTTATTTGATTTGAACCTATAATCAGTTTTCTTGTAATTGCAATGGGAAAAGTCAACTACTCTTCACGATGTTTGATTATAGTTTTTTTGTCCATTCTATCAAGTTTGGACGATTATCTTGTTTGTCCATTCCATCAAGTTTGGACAGTTATCTTGTTTGTCCATTCCGTCTAGTTTGGATTTTGCTCAGATTATTTCCATTCTTTCAAGTCTGGTTTTAATATTAATCATTGTAACAACCCGGTTTTTCACGTCAGTTTTAAATGACGATTAAATCATTGTTAATTGCTAATGTAGATTTTAATCGAGTCGGAATCCTTTTTGTAAAAGTTTGTTATCGTCACTAGACGATTGAAATTGATAACAAATTTATATCAGCAGTTTTAATCATATTGAAATACTTTTTAGGCTGTAAAATTCTTTAAGATGTTGAGTTAAATGTTGTTGGGCTTTAAAGAAAAGCTAGCCCTTTGTTCTTTTGATTGCCGTGATAACCTTATAGACCGTCCCTCTTTATTTTATTCTCATTCAAAACCCTAAACGTTCGAAAGCATTAAAAATGGCGGCCTCGATGGAATTTGTGACTTCGTTCCTGCTTCAAAAATTAGGGTTTCGCAACCTTGATCGCCGATCTAATTCTGGTCGTTGTTGCTTGCGATCGATTCCAGTTAGTTCGTTCCTCTGTGATTTGTATTTTGGCTCTTCGAAACAAATTGGGGGCTGTCGACTTCAATTTACTCGATCGATAGATCTCGTCGCGTGCTCTTCGACAAAGGTGAGTGAATCACCACTCACATCTAATTCAGAGTTACAGTTTTTTTGTTGTTTCTTAGTTTTCATGAGTTTTTGATTTCGGTTGGAAATTGTTGCAATTGAATTCGTTGGTGTTATCTGCCTTTTGATTTTGACCGTGTTCGATTTCGTCGATATGTCGATTTAAATTGTTGTAGATTCATATGTTCATCTCGGTCCATTACTGTTTTCGTGAACTTCGAATCCACTGTGAATTAAAGCTTTAGTTAGCCGGCCCCTGTGAGCTTCGTCTCTGGCCATCTTTTTGCCATTCCTTATCTGACTCATCAAGCATCATTGTTTACTTACTTGTAGTTGCTGCACTGCTGTTTGTAGTTAATTGCTTTGAGTTGGTCCTATCTGATTTGAGTCTTGATATACTTGTTTCACAGTATATTTAGTTGCCACATTATCTCGACTTTGTAAACACCTTGCTTGTGCTTGTCATTGATTCTGTCTGGTTGCACTTTGATGTTGTTTAAGTGTTCATCCTTGTAGTAGCATGCACTGTTCTCTGTTGTTGTCTGGACACTTGCATTTTTGCAGTGCTTCATCCTACACACCGCTACCTGTCTGCACTCATTTGTGAGATTTGTTCATCTGAACATGTTTGCATTTCATTTCCTTTAGTTATTCTGTAGCCACTGCAGTTTGATCTTCACCATTTATAATATTGCTGCATCATGTTGTATTGAACTTGATACTATTCCTGTTGAACTTCTTTCCAGTTTTCTCATCCTTGTTCATGGGCACTTGCGGTTGCATTTGTTGTAGATATTGGTGTTGCTTGAAATCTTCATACGAGTGATCTTTTGTAGCATTGAGTTGCACTGTTCTTTTGTTGGAAAGACTTCGACATTGTCTATTCCTCTGTGCATTTTGTTATTGTTGAGTTTGTGATGTTGTCGACTTCACTGTGAATTCTGTGACTTCTCTGCAGTTTTCTCCATGTTGACTTCACTGTGAATTATGGTTTTGATTTTCTGTTTTTCCTTGGTCCATATTGTCGAACTCTGTTAAACTTGACCATTTCCATTCATTCTGACATCACCTCTGTTTCACTTGAACCTGTTCACTGTGTTGTACATGTATTTGAATCGTGTAGCTTGTATTCTCTGCTGCATATCAACTTGCTCATGTGCATTTTGATTCGTGTAGATGATTCTGCATTATGTAGCTACTGTAGTACATTGGTTTAGGTTGCTGTGTTCATCACTGTTACATTGTTGTATTTTTGTCTTTAACTTGTGATGATCATCTGTTCATCACTGTAGTCTTTGTAGTTGCTCTCTGTATACTTGAAACTGGACATATGCATTTCTTTGTTGTTGCTGCTTGTTGCATGTGAGTTTGTTATCTTCCAATCTTTGCCATTTCAGTAGTTTGTGATGTTGGCATTTCACTGTGTCACTGTCCATATTTGTTTGTGACAGTCTCTGCATCCATGTTGATGTTTCGTATGTTGAAGCTTTGCATTGATATGCTTGTCATCTCTGAGTTCTTCCATGTTGATCTGTTGTGATATTGTTCTCTAGATCACTTCTAGTTGTACTGCTAATTGAAATGCAGTGCTTCATGTTGTAGCTTCTCTTGAGTTTCGTTCATCCCCACGGCATTGATGTTGACTTCGAGATGTCGACATTAGTTACTTGAACTTTGGTAGTATTGCAGTGTTGTTTATATGCCACTGTGTACATCTTTGTTGAGTCTGGGCATTTTTGTTTTCCAGACTTGATACTTTTGCCCACTTCACTGCTTTCCTGTGTGTACTTGCTATCATGTTTACAATTTGTACATTCATGTTTTGAGGCTGTTTGCATGCAGTTGCTTTTCAGACATTTGTGTTGTTCCCACACTTGAGTTGAACCCGATATCGGGGGTTTGACCTTATGATCACTTATGACTTTCACTGTGCTTTTGTGTATCTCCTACGACAGTGGTGAGGCAGTACACGCATGCGTGTACTGCAGCCCTATCAGATTTGACAGTTTTAAATTGAGGATTCGATCTGCTGAATTCTTTCGTTGGTTAAATTCAATATTTGATTTGTATTCTGATTTGGATTTGCTGATTTATCGCTTAACACTATTTAGTGTTACATATGCTGTTATCCAATTCTCGTATCGAGAGTTGGATATACGAGATTTCTGTGACTGTCGTCTATTTGACTATCTGATTATTATCGCTACTATGCACTAATAACTGAGTTTGAATTAGACTGACCCGTGTATTATTTTCTTCTGAATGTAATACTCGGGTCAGACCCGAGTTATTTCAGGTTGTATATTTCCTTCTTTGAGTTGCTGTTTGGGATTTGAAGACTTTTCACATCTTTTGAAGTTGTCAGTGTCATTTTGTAGTAGTCATGTCATTGTATAGAACGATATGTATTCATGTATATTAGTCGATAATGTACTTGTATATATAACTTCTAGAGTCGACAGTTGTAGTTGTATCATATGTATCGTGTCAACTATATTGTAACTGACATCGGTTATATATATGAGATTTTTGTTATTCTGTGTTCCGCATTTATATTATCTGTGTTATTGTTATATCTAATGTCCTAAACTATTATGAACTATCGTAGTTTGTTTTATACTGATAATTGGATATGTCGATGGGAGTAAATAAATAATAGATGAAAAATAAAAAGTATATACCACTCCTATCGAGATAACCAATATTAGTGTAAGGCCAATTACGGATGGTCGCTCCTATCCAGCCTTATTCTTCGTAATAATAGACAGTATTTCTTTTAATACTCTTTGTTATTATGAGCATAGAGGTGGGGCGTCACAGTTGGTATCAGAGCTTGGGGTTTATGGACATAATATAAAACATAACTTATATGGAACATATGTTACAACTATTGGTCGACGGTTTAATTGTATTCTGAGTCAAAACTAAAGTTTTGAAATTTGGATGAAATTTTTAAATATCCTTATTTAAAAATAAAAGTGAATTTGTGTTCTGATGATTTAATTGATTTGAGTACTGTTTATCAGAGTGCGCAGCGGAAATAGTGAAACTGTCTTCGCTGAGTACAACTGATAATCTATTTGATTTAGAAATTGAAATAAATTTCATTTGTTGTTTACATAGCTGTAATTATTTTGTTTCTTTGAGAATTTCGAATCCGAATTGAGGATTTGAAGAAATTACAGTTATGTGATTTTTGTTGAAATTTCCGCTGGCTTCTCTTGTACTAATCATATATTGATTTGATTTTTAGCTGTTTTGATTAATCTTCATTGAAGATACATTCGAATGATTTCTTTGCTCATTTTATAATACGTGCAAAATTTGAATTGCACGTTATTGCAATTATTTTACGTTGAACCGATGCTTGGTTATGATACGTATTTTGTTGCCGTTATTTTTATAACAGGATTTTACACCAATGCTATATTTGAAGCACGGTGTTTTGTGGCATTTTGATGAATGAGAATTCACTGATATTACATTTTGATGTAGATTGTTTTGATGTGATTTTGACGTTTTAAAACTACTGTTGCTTTGGCTTCAGTAACCGCCAAATTTTAAAAGTGGATTTTCAAGCGGTTATTCCGCAATACTGATTTGTGACCGTTTTTACGGTATTTTGAGAAGTACAATTTCCTTATCGAAATTGTTACTGATTTGCTGTTTTAATCACGTGGTTAGAAAATTGTTTTAAAATGAAAATTGTTTTAAAATGAAAATTGTTTTATAAATTTTTTAACAGTTTGCGTTTTCAAAAGAATGAGAAAGCGATTTAAACGTTTCAGCAAAATCGAGGACTATGACCCCTTTCTTTTACTGATTCGCTTAACTCCGGACTTGTCCAATTGAGAATGTGAATTGTTATTTTTACAAAATAAATAAAATTGTTTTCAGAAATTTTAACAGTTTGCGCTTTCAAAAGAATGAGGAAGTGATTTAAACGTTTCAGCAAAATCGAGGACTATGACCCCTTTCTTTTACTGATTCGCTTAATTCCGGACTTGTCCGTTTGAGAATGTGAAATGTAATTTTACAAAATACACAATTTTGCACTTTCAAGGAAACGATGAAGAGAATCAAACGATTTAGTAAAACATGTGGTATGGGACATGTGCGTTTGATATTTCGGTTAATTCCAGACTCGTTAATTGAAATATTTGATGATTTTGTGTGCTTTCAAGCCACTATGAGGACCTTCGGGTCATTTGTTGGACCTTCGGGTCATTTGTTGGGCTTTCGGGCCACTCTGCGGACCCTCGGGTCAAATACCAGTACTAGACCTTCGGGTCACTCTGCGGACCTTCGGGTCAATCTGATGGGCGCCAAAATTATGTTGAGTACTTGGTAGGCTTCGGCCACTCTAAGATGCACGTGCGGCGAATTAAAAACTCGCCATCTGATGGGATCGATCCAAGCTTTTATGTTGATTTTCTAGTCTTCTTAATTGATTTCTAGATATTTGTTGCTTCCAATTATCTGCAGGTAATTGGATATTTGTTGATATGAGTTCTGATTATCGTTTTTGATAATCAGATATTTGTTGTTTCTAATTATCGCTTGTGATAATTGGATATTTGTTGATATGAGTTCTGATTATCGTTTTTGATAATCAGATATTTGTTGTTTCTAATTATCGCTTGTGATAATTAGATATTTGTTGATATGAGTTCTGATTATCGTTTTTGATAATCAGATATTTGTTGTTTCTAATTATCGCTTGTGATAATTAGATATTTGTTGATTTGAGATTTAATTATCGCCTGAGATAATTAAATATTTGTTGATTTTAGATTTAATTATCGCTTGAGATAATTAAATATTTGTTGACTTGAGATTTAATTATCGCCTGAGATAATTAAATATTTGTTGATTTGAGATTTAATTATCGCCTGAGATAATTAAATATTTGTTGATTTTAGATTTAATTATCGCCTGAGATAAGTAAATATTTGTTGATTTGAGATTTAATTATCGCTTGAGATAATTAAATATTTGTTGAATTTGAAGTTTGATTATCGCTTGAGATAATTGAATATTTGTTGAATTTGAAATTTGATTATCGCTTTTGATAATCGAATATTTGTTGAATTTGAAATTTGATTATCGTTTTTGATAATCGAATATTTGTTGAATTTGAAATTTTATTATCGCTTGTGATAATCGAATATTTGTTGATTTGAGAAATTTGATTATCGTTTTTGATGATTGAATATTTGCGATTTTTGAGATTTAAGCTTCGTCTTTTTCTTTGGCGATTCAGGTGAGTAATTTGATTTACTCACATTCAATTCGTGCTCTGTATGGGATTTCTGCTCTGTTTTTCCTTCTCTTTTAGTTGCTGGAACTCGATTGTTCTTGCTTGTGTTAGTCGTCTGATTTTGATCCCTGATTCCCACGATGTTGATTCTTTTGATTTGAAGCAGTCGAACCTTTTGATTTCTTATCTAATACTTCCCGGCTGACACTTGCTTTGCTTATACATTCGACATTGCCATGCTCTTTTGGTTGTTACCTTTTACCCATTTATTCCCTATGATTGCGTGGACGCAATTTCTTTAAGGAGGGGAGTCTGTAACAACCCGGTTTTTCGCGTCAGTTTTAAATGACGATTAAATCATTGTTAATTGCTAATGTAGATTTTAATCGAGTCGGAATCCTTTTTGTAAAAGTTTGTTATCGTCACTAGACGATTGAAATTGATAACAAATTTCTATCTGCAGTTTTAATCATATTGAAATACTTTTTAGGCTGTAAAATTCTTTAAGATGTTGAGTTAAATGTTGTTGGGCTTTAAAGAAAAGCTAGCCCTTTGTTCTTTTGATTGCCGTGATAACCTTATAGACCGTCCCTCTTTATTTTATTCTCATTCAAAACCCTAAACGTTCGAAAGCATTAAAAATGGCGGCCTCGATGGAATTTGTGACTTCGTTCCTGCTTCAAAAATTAGGGTTTCGCAACCTTGATCGCCGATCTAATTCTGGTCGTTGTTGCTTGCGATCGATTCCAGTTAGTTCGTTCCTCTGTGATTTGTATTTTGGCTCTTCGAAACAAATTGGGGGCTGTCGACTTCAATTTACTCGATCGAGAGATCTCGTCGCGTGCTCTTCGACAAAGGTGAGTGAATCACCACTCACATCTAATTCATAGTTACAGTTTTTTTGTTGTTTCTTAGTTTTCATGAGTTTTTGATTTCGGTTGGAAATTGTTGCAATTGAATTCGTTGGTGTTATCTGCCTTTTGATTTTGACCGTGTTCGATTTCGTCGATATGTCGATTTAAATTGTTGTAGATTCATATGTTCATCTCGGTCCATTACTGTTTTCGTGAACTTCGAATCCACTGTGAATTAAAGCTTTAGTTAGCCGGCCCCTGTGAGCTTCGTCTCTGGCCATCTTTTTGCCATTCCTTATCTGACTCATCAAGCATCATTGTTTACTTACTTGTAGTTGCTGCACTGCTGTTTGTAGTTAATTGCTTTGAGTTGGTCCTATCTGATTTGAGTCTTGATATACTTGTTTCATAGTATATTTAGTTGCCACATTATCTCGACTTTGTAAACACCTTGCTTGTGCTTGTCATTGATTCTGTCTGGTTGCACTTTGATGTTGTTTAAGTGTTCATCCTTGTAGTAGCATGCACTGTTCTCTGTTGTTGTCTGGACACTTGCATTTTTGCAGTGCTTCATCCTGCACACCGCTACCTGTCTGCACTCATTTGTGAGATTTGTTCATCTGAACATGTTTGCATTTCATTTCCTTTAGTTATTCTGTAGCCACTGCAGTTTGATCTTCACCATTTATAATATTGCTGCATCATGTTGTATTGAACTTGATACTATTCCTATTGAACTTCTTTCCAGTTTTCTCATCCTTGTTCATGGGCACTTGCGGTTGCATTTGTTGTAGATATTGGTGTTGCTTGAAATCTTCATACGAGTGATCTTTTGTAGCATTGAGTTGCAATGTTCTTTTGTTGGAATGACTTCGACATTGTCTATGCCTCTGTGCATTTTGTTATTGTTGAGTTTGTGATGTTGTCGACTTCACTGTGAATTCTGTGACTTCTCTGCAGTTTTCTCCATGTTGACTTCACTGTGAATTATGGTTTTGATTTTCTGTTTTTCCTTGGTCCATATTGTCGAACTCTGTTAAACTTGACCATTTCCATTCATTCTGACATCACCTCTGTTTCACTTGAACCTGTTCACTGTGTTGTACATGTATTTGAATCGTGTAGCTTGTATTCTCTGCTGCATATCAACTTGCTCATGTGCATTTTGATTCGTGTAGATGATTCTGCATTATGTAGCTACTGTAGTACATTGGTTTAGGTTGATGTGTTCATCACTGTTACATTGTTGTATTTTTGTCTTTAACTTGTGATGATCATCTGTTCATCACTGTAGTCTTTGTAGTTGCTCTCTATATACTTGAAACTGGACATATGCATTTCTTTGTTGCTGCTGCTTGTTGCATGTGAGTTTGTTATCTTCCAATCTTTGCCATTTCAGTAGTTTGTGATGTTGGCATTTCACTGTGTCACTATCCATATTTGTTTGTGACAGTCTCTGCATCCATGTTGATGTTTCGTATGTTGAAGCTTTGCATTGATATGCTTGTCATCTCTGAGTTCTTCCATGTTGATCTGTTGTGATATTGTTCTCTAGATCACTTCTAGTTGTACTGCTAATTGAAATGCAGTGCTTCATGTTGTAGCTTCTCTTGAGTTTCGTTCATCCCCACGGCATTGATGTTGACTTCGAGATGTCGACATTAGTTACTTGAACTTTGGTAGTATTGCAGTGTTGTTTATATGCCACTGTGTACATCTTTGTTGAGTCTGGGCATTTTTGTTTTCCAGACTTGATACTTTTGCCCACTTCACTGCTTTTCCTGTGTGTACTTGCTATCATGTTTACAATTTGTACATTCATGTTTTGAGGCTGTTTGCATGCAGTTGCTTTTCAGACATTTGTGTTGTTCCCACACTTGAGTTGAACCCGATATCGGGGGTTTGACCTTATGATCACTTATGACTTTCACTGTGCTTTTGTGTATCTCCTACGACAGTGGTGAGGCAGTACACGCGTGCGTGTACTGCAGCCCTATCAGATTTGAAAGTTTTAAATTGAGGATTCGATCTGCTGAATTCTTTCGTTGGTTAAATTCAATATTTGATTTGTATTCTGATTTGGATTTGCTGATTTATCGCTTAACACTATTTAGTGTTACATATGCTGTTATCCAATTCTCGTATCGAGAGTTGGATATACGAGATTTCTGTGACTGTCGTCTATTTGACTATCTGATTATTATCGCTACTATACACTAATAACTGAGTTTGAATTAGACTGACCCGTGTATTATTTTCTTCTGAATGTAATACTCGGGTCAGACTCGAGTTATTTCAGGTTGTAGATTTCCTTCTTTGAGTTGCTGTTTGGGATTTGAAGACTTTTCACATCTTTTGAAGTTGTCAGTGTCATTTTGTAGTAGTCATGTCATTGTATAGAACGATATGTATTCATGTATATTAGTCGATAATGTACTTGTATATATAACTTCTAGAGTCGACAGTTGTAGTTGTATCATATGTATCGTGTCAACTATATTGTAACTGACATTGGTTATATATATGAGATTTTTGTTATTCTGTGTTCCGCATTTATATTATCTGTGTTATTGTTATATCTAATGTCCTAAACTATTATGAACTATCGTAGTTTGTTTTATACTGATAATTGGATATGTCGATGGGAGTAAATAAATAATAGATGAAAAATAAAAAGTATATACCACTCCTATCGAGATAACCAATATTAGTGTAAGGCCAATTACGGATGGTCGCTCCTATCCAGCCTTATTCTTCGCAGTAATAGACAGTATTTCTTTTAATACTCTTTGTTATTATGAGCATAGAGGTGGGGCGTCACAATCATGCCCATTCTTATTTGGATTTGTTTCTTGATATTTATTTCTGCTCTTGCCTGTATGGATGTTATTCCTGTGAGGTAAAAACCCGTCCCGCGTTAGCAGCGTGGTCTCATAATACTTTTATATATGTTCCCCATTATTCGAGTTATCTCATGCTGGTATTCCCAAACTGATCTGAGTGTTATTTATTTATAATGCTCGGGTCAGACCGAGTATTTTCCCAAGTTGTCTTTGAAGTTAAAGATATCATGGAAGGAGCTGAAGATTCACCTGTCATAGTATTTTATTTTCCGCTGTATTATATAGTATACCTATCGGCATTTGTAAGGTTAGAATATTATAACTGTCCAACTGATATGGTTTGTTTTTAACTCTGATATACTCTGTATGTTTGGAGTGACAGTTTCTACTATCCTTGTTATATTATATGTTGTCGATTCCGATGTGAGATTCTGTTTTCTCTGTTCTCTGTTCTTTTCTTTTTATTTACCATAACAATCTGCCCTTTTGTCGATTGGATGCACGACATTGGAACACGGTGGTAGTGTTCGGTGTTGACCTTAGAGGGTAGAAGTACAAGGGTAGTTTAGTAATTTACCTTTTCTATTACCTTCCACTTCTTCAAATTTTCCTCCTCTACCTCCTATCATATTTTCCTCATCTCTAGACCAAATGGAGATTTTATTTTTTAAAACAGTATAAAATTTCAGTGGCACAACTTTTATTTGTATAACTTCTTCAAATTTTGAGCTTAGTTATGTCCAAATTTCATTTCTTTCACGCATTTTCGGACCCATAATTTCAAGTCCAAAAATGCCTCTTCTTCTTTTGACCATGTCCCCCTCAAAGAAAATCCTTATTGAGTGATCCATTTTTTTAAATGATAGAGAAAAGAATTTCCAACAACTTTTCTTTTTACCACTTTCCAAAATTATGAAAGGAACATGGCAAAAATTCAAGGTGAAAATGACCCATTTTCGAGTTGCTTTTTGGGGCTTTCCAAGCTTTGCAAGCTCTAAGTATTTCAAGTTTTCAAAAGAGTTTTGCAAAATTTTAGTGAATAAACTTCTAACTTTTGGTGGAAAGATTCAACCTTTATTATATTGCCTATTTGGTTGTAGAATATATTGTTTGGATGGTCGAATTATCGTATGGTTTGGATACACGTATGTTGCTAATTTATGGTTCAGCGTAGATTTGTGAATCGAATGTTAAAGTGATGTTTTATGTTATAAAGTTGTGATCTTTGTCTTGTGATTGGAAGTGATATGGAAAGTTAGTACATAAAGTTAGTAAATGGAAAAGTTAGGGCAAGGTTAGCACTTGAAAGGTGTTTGTGTTCGATATAGCGATCCTTTAAGTTTCTAAATTTGATTACTTACATTGCTTTAAATAAAAAGTTTTCTAAAGTTCCTAACCTTTTGTTTTGCTTCCAAAAACTTTATATTAACTTCATATAATATGTTAAAGTTAAAAAGTAAGTGTTTTAAAAGAATATTTGATATGTTAGTCAAGTTTGGAAGTTATGTCATCCATAGCGATAGTCGCTATGGATGCAATTCGATAAAAAGTCCAATTTTTGAAAAGTTAATGTTTATATTTTAAAGTGTTTTGAAATGTTTTAAAAACTTAATAATAATGATTAAGGGAAGTTAATTAAGAATTTAATAATTAATTAATTAGTTTTGATAATTAGTAATCAACTAAGCACTAAACAAGGTTTGTTAATTAATTAAAGATTATTAATAATTAATTATCTTTTAAAGTAAGATTAATTTTTAATTAATTATGAGTTAAGTACATGATTTATTTTTAATTAATTATTAATCAAATATAAGGTCAATTATTTATTTATTTAATAAATCAATTGATAATTATTTTTAATGATATATTAATTATGGTTTAATTTTAAAATAATTATTTATTATTTAAATTTTAATTAAAAGATTAATTAATTAACTAAGATTAATTAATAGTAAATTATTAATAAAGGTTTTAAATTATTATTTAATAAATAATAAAGGATTAGTTAAGGGTTTAATTTATAAATAAATTATTTATAAAAGGTTTAATATTTATTAATTTATAATCAAATTATGTTTAAATTTAATAAATTTTAATTATTATTAAATAAAGAGTTTAACTTGTAATTAATCATTTTAAGAGGGATTTTTAAGTTTTAAATCCTTTGTTTCAAGAATAAATTATTTTAAAGGTATTTCTTTTTCAAAGATGGTTTTGAACACAAGGGATTCAAATATCGATATCATTAAGTAGACAGACAATTGTGAATGAGTTGTATAAATGGTTTGATTGTGTGGATATTTGTTAGTAGAATAAATCCTCATTCTGTTATAAGTTGATTGTTTGGACATTTGATAGTAGAATAAATCCTCGTTATGCTATAATGTAATTATTTATTGTGTGGGCATATGTTTAGTAGGATAAATTCCCATTTTGCTATAAGTAGTGAATTGTTTAGACATCTATTTAGCAGGACAAATCACCATCCTGCTATTATGTTATTTGGATAAGTATATGCTAGTTGAGTTGTGTTGACATGTTATTCCCTGATTTGGATATGAATTGCATTTAAATATATGTTGACTTATGTAAATAAATGGTTAAGTTACTTAGAAGTGAAACTGATGTTAAATGGTAACTTAAATTACGACCATTGGGATTTGTGACGCCCCACCTTGAGACCCACATTAACAAAGAGTATTACTGGGTAATACTGTCTGCTAATGCGGAGAATAGGGCTGGTTAGGAGCTACCATCCATAGCTTTGTCTTAAACATCTATTAAATACGTCGATTTAGTGCTCTAAATTTTTTTTCTTTCTCAAGTGGATCGATATATTCAATAAATGTTTAATACAAAACTACAGTGTCTAACAGATCTATGAGAACAACATACAACAACAATAAGTACAACATATCACAGAACAACAATCAAACATATATATACATATACACAGATACATCCCAGTACAATACAAAATGATACAACAGAAGTGGTACAACGACCATAATATATACAACGAGTCAAAACGAATAGATACATATCAGAGTTTTACAAACTACAAAAAAACTACAAAAAGTGACTAGCAGAATATCCCAGGCGAAAGCAGCATAACAAAGTCCTATGGCAGGTAACTTACCTGAAACAACTCGGTCTGACCCGAGTATATAAAAATACACGGGTCAGTCTAGCTTAAACAATTGATTAGTATAAGATAGGTGTAATAAAGGGTAAAGGGTAATGATTCTTCTCAAATGAGAAGAAGTAACACTATGAATATGTCATTACTTCAAGTGAGGTAATATCACAAAGTAAATCAACTACTAAGTATCCTAAGAGGATATCTCAAAAGAGGCAAGAACAACAATTTCAATTAAACTCAATTAATCTCTTCTTATCATTGGCATATACAAAAATCAATATAATGGTTTTCATAAACCATAACTCCTAAATAGGAAATCACAAAACTCAAAACTCGCTAAAGAATGGAAGTCACAAATAATTCCCCAAAATAGGGAAATCCCGATCTCAAAATACGCCAAAATAATGGCATTCACATATAACTCCTAAAAAGGAGATTATAAATCTCAAAATAAATGCCAAAGATGGCAATCACAAAGCATAATATGTAGAACTCGATATGAGTTCAAATTCCAAAAATGTAATCGCCACATAGAAGTGTCTCAAACTGTGATATCCCGGGAATTTGGACAATATCAATTTAATAATCTGCATTGGAAATTAAATTGATTTGATGATCTTTGTTAATAAAATTGAATAAATTTAATAATCTAATTTAATAAATATTTAATTAGTGATTTATCTTTTAAAAGTTTAATAAAATATTTTCTATTTATAATATATATGTATAATTGTATATATTGTAAATAGATGAGTTGGTTTGAATTTAACAAATGAAATTATGTTTTCAAATATTTGGTAATTTGGAAATTATGATTTAAATTAATATTAAGCTTTCCAAAGACATTTAATAAATAACTATATAGTTTAAAATACATATTATAAATGTTTAATTGTTAAAATAGATTTTTAGCTTAAGTTCAAATTTAAATAAAAGATTTGTTTTATTTCTTTACTTGATATATTAATTTAAAATAGAAGTAATTTATAATCTCCTTTATAAATTATTTAAAATAGTCAAATTTGATATTTTCAAATAATAATTATAATACTTTGTTTTTATAAATATGAATAGACTTTGATAAAATAGAATTGTTATTTTAAATGGTAATTATATATGCATATATATATATATATAACTTGATTTTTAATTGGAGTTTTAATTTAATTTAAATTTGAATTTGAATTTGATGTTGTGAAATTTAAAAGAATAAATACTTAAAGTATTTGAATAGGCTTTTATTTACAATTTGTTTTGTTTTATTTTTCTATAAAAGAAAATGAAGAAATTCATTTATTTATACATAAGAAATAATAAATTAAGGTTTAAAAGCTTTTGTAAATAATTTAAATTAAAATTTAAATGAAATACTTAAATTACATGTGTAAGCCTCTTAACACCCTAAATTAACATGTGTTATTAATTTAAGGCCTCCATATTACAAGTGTTAGATAATTAAAATGAAATGAGACAAGTGTCATTTAACCTTGTTTTTCCTTTATTTTTATTTTTAAATAAATTCAGCCTATATATATAAAACATTTTTCTTCTTTCCTATTTCCTTTTCTAATCTTCATTTCAGAAAATCTGAAATGCATTTCCCACTTCTAAAGCAAACCAGAAAATCAATACTTCTCAAACTAAATCATCCTATAAACCATTTTCAAGTTCAAAAGCCTTTAAATCTGAAATCATCTTCAACCAGAAACCTGTTAACCATTTTCGAAATTAAAAACCCAAGCCTGCAAACTCATTTTCAAATGTATAAGCCTGAACTAAAATCATTTACCTGCATCTTCTTCAAACCTGTAATACAATTCCAAATCAAAGTCCTCAGCAAGCAATTTCTTTTCAAACCTGGAATCAAACTCCAGCATGCATGCAAATTGTAGAATCTAAAAGCAAAGCAATTGCAGTAAGATCAAGACTGAAGTTTTAAGAAAAATAAGAGAAGCAACTTGAAGTTTTCAAATCAAAAGCAGGGGCACTCAAGTTTTAAAGATTTAAAAGCTATTTCAAAAACAAAACAAGTGAGTAACTTTTAAAATTTAAATCATAATTGGTTGCATGCTTATATGGCTGAATTTAAATATGTATTGCTAAGTGAATGTCTGATGTGCATGTTGTTTATAAGTACTGCTTGCAAAAGAATCTGGAAGCTCTGTCTTCATTCTAAAATTGATAAGTAACTTTTACTTTCAAAACTTAAGTATTTGGTTGCATGTTACTGCTGTGATAAATATTGCATTGTGTATATTTATAAGTATGTTGGTGTATGTATGTTGTTGAATTCCTGATATATGATGTACACATTTGAATATCTGAAACTTCTCTGTTCCCAGATTTAAGTTCTTGTTTTGATTTAAGTCCAAAACCCTTTGATTTAGTCTCTGTTTAAAACTTAAGTTTCAAATGAAACTTGTTGGTTCATCATAAGTTTTAGTTTAAAAATTTATTTAGGTTAAAATAAATTGGTAATATCTCTGGAAATCAAGGAAAAAACTGAGTAACTTAATTTAGGTAAAAATTCAAAACATTTTAATTTCTAAATTCAGGAATGTAAACTGAATTCTTATCCTAAAACAAGATTTTTTAAAACTAAAATCATAGTTTTTAATTTAGGATTGAAGCTGTAGTTCTAGATTGAACTGGAAATGAAAATCTGAGATTTTCTGGTGATCCAAGTGTTAGAAGAGGTCGGGACTTTGGGTAATGATGGAGGAATGAATGTAGTCGATGGGAAAAATATTTGATGGTGATATATTTCATCGAGGGGATAGCAGTTGTGGATTTTTGGTTTAGAACCCTAGTTTTAACTAGGTTAGGAAATCGATCATCACGGCAACTCTGGTTGTTCGAGTTCAACCAATCTTTGAGAATCGATAGCATGAGTGTTGGCGAAGTTGTGGCAGGAGGCTCAGGTGCGCTGGTGATCGGCATCGTGAATTCGAAAAGTTTCCAGGCTTTGTTTTGGTTTCAGGGGGATGCTCGAGTGCTCGAATTTGATTTCGAGCTTGAATAAATATTCTGGGAGGTCGGATCGAGAAAGAAGGTCGACAACGACTTGCTGGTGGTAGCGAAGGTGATCGGAGCTGCCGCAGTTGATTGTGCATGTGCACGGTGATCGAACGTGTATCTGGTTTTGTTTAAGTGGAGAAGAAGTATTGTGCTCGGGTATGTATTCGTGATTTGTGGTGGAAGACTCGAAGGAACTGTCGAGTAAATGAAGGTATGGCTCGAGTAGAATTGTATAACAGGTTTTAACAGAGACCTGTTTTTCAGTTTTTAAATTTTAAAATAAAATTTAAAACTGATGTTTAAATCTAAAAGTAAAGTTTAAATAAGTTTAGTTTTTAAATCTGGAGTTTAAGTTAAAATCTCAGTTTTTAAATAAGATAAAGTATTTGAATTTTGAATTGATTTAACAACATTAAAAAGGATTTAAATAGTTTTATAACTTTGTTAAAGTTAAACTTATCTTCATTTTAAATCTTAAATTAAAATGAAATTTAAATGTAAATTTAAAGGTAATTTGGTTTAAATGCTTTGTTAATGATATTTTAATCATTAATAGGAATAAAGTGTTATCTTAAAGATAATTAAGATTTAATGATATGGGATAAAATAAATTATTAAGGTAATTAAAAATAATTAATCAATTTAATTAATTTATGACTTGGGTTAATAAATTAGTAATTAAGGGTTTAAAACTTTATTGATGAAGGATTAATTAAATTAATTTAAAGGTTAATTAATTTGAATTAAGGATCATTAATTTTATAAGTTAATGGTTAGGAATAAATTAATCAAGTAATTAAGGTTTAATTAAGTTATAGTTAAGTACTTAATTAATTAAGTAATTAGAGATTAATTTATTGATAATTAGGATTAATTAAGTTGTAATTAATAATGGTTAATTAATGTTTAATAATTTTAGAAAGGTAATTAAAATAATTAATAGTTAATGTAGATCATTAACTAAGGATAATTAATTAATGTGATTAATTTTGATAATTAATTAAGTTTAATTAATTTAAAGGATAATCATTTGTGAAATTAATAAAATTACTTAATGGAAGTAATTAAGAAATTAATTACTCATTGTAATTAATTGAGTTTAAATTGATAAGTTAAGTTAATTAATTTAGTTTAATTAATTTAAGATAATCATTTAATGATTTGTATAATTACTTAATGTAATTTAAGAAGGTATAATTACTTAGGAAAGTAATTAATGGATAATTACTGATGTAATTAATAAAGTAATTAAGGGTAGTTAATTACTTAATGGAAGTTAATCAAGGGATTAATTAAGAAATTAATTAAGGAATAATTAATTTATTTTAAGAAGTAATTAAGGTTAGTTAATTACTGAATGTGATTAATCAATAGTGATTAATAAGTTATGGTTTAATTAAAGATCAATTACTTAATGTAATTAAGTAATGATAAAATGTAATTAAGGATCATTAATTAATATAATTAATGATGTAATTAAGAATTAATTAATTAAGGAATAATTAATAACTGAGTGATTAATTAATGTAATTAATTAAGGATTAAGGTAATTAATTTTAGTTAATTAATTAATAAAGTAATTAAAGGTTAATTACTATAATTAATTAAGAATAATTAATTTGTGAAATTAATTTAAGTGTTAATTACTTGAATGTAATTAAATGTAATTAATCAAGGATGATTAATTAAAATGAATAATTGGATGGTGAATGATTAATTAATTGATAATTAATTAATAGTAACTTAAGCAAGATTGTTAATGATGAAAAAAATTAATTTAATTTACTTTAAATTAATTAGAGATGAAGTATTTAATTTAATTCATTTTAAATTAATTATAGATGGTAATTAATAAATCATTGCTTAAGGATACTGAATGATATTGATTTACCTTGAATGGTTTGAGATCTCAGATATGAGATAATAGATATTGTATGATTTGGATGCTTTGGTTGCATAATGATATGGATTATCTGCTTTTAATGATAATGTCGATTATCTATTGTGAATTATCTATCTGTATGTAAATAGATAATAGAATTGAATTGTTTTAACTTTAAAACAACTTGGCCTTAAAAGATACGTTTTGGATTTCGATGAGACCGGGATCGGGTTTCCGTATACCGGAATTCCAGGTCTGGAGACCCGAATACCACATCGATCCAAATTTACGTTAGGTCGTGAAATCAAAATGGAGCAAGTGAAGACTCGAGGTGTAAGAACTATTCTTTGTCAATATAACTCTGAGGGTGATTCCGTAATGAGTTGACGGAGATAGTACTTTCAGATTCGAGATGAAGATTCAGAGTGCAAGGGTTATTGTCGTTAACTCTGAGGGTGATTCCAATACGAGTGTAACGAGATAATGCCTTCGGTTTCGTTCGAACCCGGAACGAACTTGTATGGATTGAATGCTTTCAGAACATCGTCAGGTGGACGATGAGCATTCTAAGTGATGTCCTGATTAAAGGTAATCGTAGCCTCAAGCCTCATCAAACCGGGAATGGCTAAAACAGGGGAGGTGCAGCAAGGTTAGTGGGTAGCACCCAAGTAGGACAAGATTATCCCTGTCTAGAGGTCCCTTCTTATTATTCGATTGAGTGGGCAGTTGAATTGCAACAACTGCTGGGATATCTTGTGCGGGAATTATCCAGTAAGGGATGTTCCGGCCTTGTGTTGTAGGGGATTGGGAGTGATCCTCGGTACGGTGATCTAGGCCACGTACTGTGACGGGCGGTACCCCGGTAGCCCTGCCATTGTATGGAATCCAAAATCCAATAAGTGCCGTACGTATTAGTTGTGCCCAACTATGTTGGAACGTGAGATGTAAGCATTCCAGCTATTTCTGTATTTTACTTGAAAACCCTAGACCCTATAATAATATAACTGGATTTCCTATCAAATGTTTTGGTTAGCGTAAGGTAAAAACTTACCCATGTTTATTTGTGGGGAGTCTTACGTGATACCTTTGTTTCAAAAGGTTTTGAAGTTAAGCAACTTTAACCTGTTACTCACACCAGACCCATGTCTGACCCAAGTGTTTATTTTGTTTTATATAAACTCTTGGGTACTCAAATTTTTACGAGTAGCCAAGGGATTCAGGTTAGCTTTGACGAGTTATCTGGAGGAGCAATGGAGCAGGAGGCTTCGGCGTTGTAGATATAGATAGTAGTTCCGCTGTGTTAATCTCTGAATAGAGTTTTGTGTTGAGTTGTAATAACTAGACAGATGTTTATAACTGTCTAGTATGTGTTGTATAATCTGTGTAACTCTGATAGTCGTTGTATATTATGTAATACTTTTGTTATTAATATAATTTATTCGTTCCGCTGTTGAGATTCTGTTGTTGTTCTTTCTTTCTTCTCTTCTTTTCTACTTTCTCACCTCTTTCTTTTCTTCAAAACGATGCGTCTTCCTGGACGCAGGATGCCGGGTCGTTACACAAACGGCTCAAATGGCCAAATAATCTCGAAATGGCGATACATTTGGAAAGTCACAATAAATCATGAAATCATCACAAAAGATAGCACATGCTTATAAAATGGCCAAAGCCCGCCAAGTACTCTCTCAAAATAATAAGGCGCCACGTCTCAATGGACAAACATCTCAAAGGACAACATCCCGAAGGACAAAACATCTTGAAGGACAAATGACCCAAAGGTCTAGTACTGGCAATAACTCATGAATGTGTCACAAACTCTCAGATGGGAACTCGAAAAGTGTTACTGTGCGTCCCATACCACACGTTCTCACTTATCGGTTTACTAACAACTAGCCAATGCCACACTAGAAAACAAAATCATTTAAATCACAATAATCGCCTCATATCATCGGCATATACAACCCGATAGTCAATGAATGTGTAGCTTCGAACGAACAAGTCTGAAATTAAACAAAAAAGTAAACGCATGTGTCCCATACCACATGTTTTATTAAATCGTTTAATTCTTTTTCTCATACACTCGAAGAGTGCAAAAATGTGTATTTTATATAGAAAATACTTTGCTTTGAGAAAACTAGTTTTTAAAACAATTTTTGAAAACCGTTTGCAAAACATTCCTTTGAAATTCTCTTTATTATAGAGAATATATAATTTTAATAGCTTTAAAATAATTATAAATATTGTAAAATATTTATTTCAAAAGATGTTTTATTATAAAAAATCTTCAGAAAACGGTTTAGAAAACACGTGCACAGAAACAACAAAAATCAACAAAAATTTAATGAAATTATTCATAAAATCGTCATACGAAAATCACCTAAAAACTCACCAATCTGAAATACGAATAAGTGGTAATATTGGCTCTTCCATCTTAGGATCAAGCCGATCAAAAACAACATCAAAATTTGCTTCAGAAATCCATGTAAAACAATTTAGAAATTTTCAGCTGGAGCAAAACATGCTCCGATTCAATGTTCCAAGCAAATTTTCAACTAGTTACGGAGGTCTAAAAGCCTTGAAATTTTACAGGCATAGAGTTCGACAACTCTACTTTGAATATAAAAAGAATGGATACAGTCAAATAAGAAATGAGAGAGGTATAATGTCACAAAGTTGGATTCACAGCCAGATTTTACTGTAAACGGCTGAAGTAAAACATGCTCCGATTCAAAGTTCCAAGCAAGTTTTCAACTAGTTACAGAGGTTTAAAAGCCTTGAAATTTTACAGGCATAGAGTTCAACAACTCTACTTTAAACTGAAAAAAAGAATGGATACAGTGGGATAAGAAACGGGAGAGATATAACGTCACAAAGTTGAACTCACAGCCAGATTTTTACTGTAAACAACTGGAGCAAAACATGCTACGAATCAAAGTTCGACAGCAGATTTCTATAAGCTACATAGGTTGGAATAGCCTAAAATTTGACATTCATAAATTTCAAAAAAAATAATATTAATAAAAAACGAGACTCAAATCGGATAAGAAGTGTGAGAGATATAAGCTCTCAAAATTGGACTCTCAGCCTGTTTTCACTGTAAACGGCTGGAGTAAAACATGCTCTGTCTCAATGTTCGACAACAAATTTATATAAGCTACAAAGGGTCGGAATGACCTGAAATTTGGCAAGCTTATATTTCAAAAACAATACTATCAATAAAAAAAATTTGACATAAATCGGATAAAAAATCAGAGAGATATATGCTCTCAAAGTTGGACTCACAGCTTGTTTTCGTTGTAAACTTCGAACCAACAGAAATTTGTTACAGTAAGCAATTTGAGCAGTTTTTGGCTAGCAAACTTTTGTTTTCAGCTAGATTTTTATGAGTTTAAAACTCACCTTAGCAAATTGTAGAGAAAACTTGAGAAAACTTGTATGAAGGTAGGAACTTTGGCCAAATTTCAACTGGAAGAACCTGAAAATTGACAGTACAGAGGCATGCAAACAAAGAAATTCAACTTACAGGCAACCACAAATATCAAAATCAAAAATTGGTGAATCAATCTTTGGTTTTAGAGTGATTATCTGAGTTTGTTGGCTTTAAATTGATTAATTCAACAAAGAAATAGAATAACTTGGAGATTTTGATTTTAGGTTTTGAAAGAGGAAAGTTTTCTCTAGTTTTCTTTCTTTGTTTTACTGTAACAAAATTGTACGTACTCCATTCTAAGAAGGAGAAAGTTTCTCTTCTTAGTTTGGATTGTAAATGGGCTTAGACCCAATTAGGAAAAAGAATTAGCTATAAAATCTAATTAACACTTAAACACTAATACACTTATATTTACAAATCAAAACAACTTGTATTAACATGATTCCAACACCATAAAATCACACAAACATACTTTTATGCTTACAAAAATATTTTACAACAAACAAATAGTTATTTTTAACTATAAAAATTATTTTTCCTTATTAAAAACTCTTATTTTAATTAAATACACAATTTACACTATAATTTACGTAAAACTCTATTTTTAACACCAAAAATTACGTAAAAATCATTTTCTTGTATAATTAAATGCAGCAAACCATATTAACATCATTTTACATCCTAAAATTATTTTTTAAACAAAATTCCACTTTTTATTTATATAAAACAACATATTAAATCCAAATACTTCATTTAGGATCAATAAAAGTCACATTGGCAATAATTACTAAACTTATTGCATTTTATCAAATTAAAAATCATAAAATGTTCATTTTTATCACAAATAACCAAAATAAAGTTTCTAAACTTTATTTAAACATTTAAACCCATTGTTTATTTAAAATAAACCAATTTAAAAAAAATTATATTTCTAATTTATTTTCTTTCCAATATTAAATTATAACCACCATTATAATTTAATATTATAGGTAATCATCAAAACCTGGGCTGTTACAGGATTGCTAAGCTCCTTTTGAAATTATAAAGTATGGTGTTGAATTAACTTCAATTATTTAATCAATTTTAAGGTTTAAGTCTATGAATGATTTTTCAAGTTATATCATTATTTTATAAAGGTATTTATGAATAATAACTTGTTTATAAAAATGGGTTTTACTATGTAAAAAGGTTTATTTAAAGTGACTTAAAAGGATGAGTTACAAATGATATTTTATATAGGGTTTTTTCTTAAAGAAGATTTATCAAAGGAGTTTTAAATATGAAATGTTTTATAAATGATTTAGAGGTTTGTAAAGAGGATTTGTAAATTGACTTATAGACTTATAAAATTGTTTTATAAATGATTTTGGAGATTTATAAAGGTATTTAAATGTGAAGTGAGCTTTTAAAAGGGAACTTTTTATAAAGGATAAGTGGATCGGTTTATAGTAAGTAATGTTTTCAAAAAGGAAGTTAAAAGGAGTAATTTTCCAAATGTTTTAATAATATACTTATACCCCAAGGATAAGTACAAATGTTTTCCAAGTATAAAAGGGATGTAAGGGGTTCGAAAATAGTGTTTTGAAAAGACCTTTTGATCGAATGTTTATAAATTGGTTTTAGTTAATTAAAGATTAATTCATAAAGGCTTAGTGGATCCCATATGAAATCAAATCAACATTGAATGATTTTTTATTTGATAGTTAAATAACCGACTATCAAATCTGGACCTAAACGTAACTTTGGAAATATCTAGGAGAAACACGTGAGTTATATGGCACAGTCATCCACAATGATGTTGTACTGTGCGTATAAATGTTGTTTCGTTCTTATAAATGTTGTTTCGTTCTTCTAGGATATCTGATAAGGAAATCCATCCATAAACGGTTAGAAGGTGAACCCTGCTCTTATCTTTGTCAATTTATTTCCTAAAGAATCAGGTTTGAGTTTACCGGGAACTACCGAAAGTTGTTTCGAAGAGATTGGGATCGGATATGTTATCTAAAATCCACTTCGATCCAACTCAAGCATTTCAAACTGAAGACATCTTGAAGAATATGGAATCGAAAACGGAGCATTGAATTACAAGGGATGCTTGCTACTAGTCCTGAGGGTGATTCCAAAATGGATGTAGTGAAAGTAGTCCTTCGGTTTGTCTTTATCTTGGGCAACTTGTATGGATGAATGCTGGCACTACATTACCGCCTGGAAGGCAGTGTTAGCATTCCAAGTGGGATTTCTATTCAAAAGGTAAGCATAGCCTTAAGCCTCATCAACCAAGAATGACTAAAATTAGGGGTGATGCAGTAAGGCTAAGTGGGTCGCTCCCATTAGGGTGTGTCATCACCTTTCTAGTTACATCTACATATTTATGGATTGGTTGTGCATGAGATCTCAATAAAAAGGGTTACAAAGCAACCGAGGTGATGACATATTCGGTAATAACTAGTAAGGGGTAGGCCGGTCTTGTGTTGGCAGGGGATCCTGGCGAGGTCCTCGGTAAATTTCTAGACGTGTACCATAATAGGTGGTACCTCAGTGCCTTATCATAGTATGGAATCCAATCTCCAATACGCGCCTTTACGGTTTTGATTATAGAGCCTAGTATGTTGGAATTTAATAATGGTAATAATTTCGACTATTTTCATATATTTATTTTGAACGCGTAGACATTATTATAATATTACTGGATTTTCTATAAAAAGTGTTTTGGTTATCGTAAAAACCCGTCCGTGTTTATGTGCGATGTGGTCTTACGAGATAACTTTGATTTTAAAAGGGTTTTAAACATAATAATTCAGTTGTTTGAGTTTACTCACACCAAACCCATGTCTGACCCAGAGTTTAATTTGCTTTTGCTAAAACTCTTGGGTGCTGATATTTTTATAGGCACCTAAGTAGTTCAAGTTTCCCACAGATGCATTTTCGAGGAGCTTGGAGCAGGAGGCTTTAGCTAATTATTATCTTGTTTCCACTGTTTTATATGTATCTTGTATTAGTTAGGTAGGGACAGGCTATTATAACTGTTCTAGAATAGAATTTGTATTAGTATGACTCCGGTGTATCATTTTTAAAATGAATTTTTAAACTATTATGTTAATTAATGTATGTTATTCCGTTGCGTTGTGAGATTCTATGATTGTTTAGTTTCTTCTATCTCCTATCTCCTTTCTTTCCCCTAACAACCAGTCTTTCCGACACTTATCGGCACGTGAATACCGTGGATGTATCAATGTCGACTTTTGGGGTTCGAAAAGGTGGGTTGTTATAGTGTGGTATTAGTGTGCAAGGTTAAGCGAGAACCTTGGCTCTGGTGGGGTAAACTTATTTGAGATCGGGTATGTGAGACCCTAGAATGAGAATGAGTATATTATATATAAGAGCACATATTTGTTAGTGACATAAAATGTTTTAAATTGTGTTGATTTATCTGTTGAGTGGCTTAAGAACTCTGGTCGAGACATGGGATACTACGGTGTCGATAGGGGTTCCAAAACAATTGAACCAGGCTAACTAACACTGTATTATTTTGAAATTGGGTAAATGAAATAATTTAACTAGAAATATATTTTGTATATTTAAATGTTTTATTTAAATATAACATCGTTAATCGGATTAAGATCTGAAATGTTACTTTTTGTAAACAGTCGAATTAGGACTCGAGACCACTTCCAATGAGTCCAAAATGGCGTTTACAACTTTTTTGAGTATAAACATCGATATGTTTGGAGTTGAGGAGAATTTTGTTAATTTTCTATTTGGGCTTTATGTTTGGGTTTCAGCCCACTAACCCAACATAATACCCTAACTCCTCTACTCTTCATCCATTCACTCATTCCATTTCCTAACACTCAAGCTAAAGAAAAATGGGGGAAAGAATGGAAAATAGAAATTCCTAAACTCTAGTTTTGATTAGGAAACTCAAATTCAAGTCCAAAATCAAGGAGAAGCCTAGGTAAGCATCCTCTTCATCTTCTCCATCTCTATCTCTCTTCAATTTTAGAAATTCCTAAACCCTAACTTAGGAAATATTTGCTTATTAGCTTAGATTGGAGCTTCTTGAGTTGAAGTTAAAGAGGAATTGGCCTTTCCTTTGTTTTAGAGCTTCTCGTTCGTTGTTTTTGAGTTTTAAAGGTGAGTTCTTTAACTCACATCTACGTCTATGACTTTCATTGTTGTTAGGTATGAATTCCTAACATTTGTGCATGTTCATTTGCTTTTGATTTGAATTGATTTGGTGAATTTTCCAAATTTTGGTGTTTTGGTTCAAAATCTATGAAAATCCTTATATAGATGTTTGGACATGTGTTCAGAGTATATTGATGAGTCTATAGGGCTAGGTTGTCGCTTGGCATAAATCCCTAGCCATCGTCGCTCATTCGATCGCTTCCGACGTGAATTGGCCATCATTGGCCTAGGTTCAATATTTGCTGAGTTTCAGCTCAGAAGTCTGGTATAAGGATCAAACGTCTGAGGCTAAGGAATAAATATTCCAGACGTTCAGCTCAGATGTCTGACCTTGCTTTCCAGACGTCTGGGAGATCCAAATGTCTGAGCTTACTTCCCAGACGTCTGGGTGATCTGGAATAGAATTTCCAGTACCTCAGTTCAGACGTCTGATTTACTGGTTCAAACGTCTGGATTGGGTCTCAGACGCCTGCCTTGGAATTTCAAACGTCTGGGGGTTTTCTGGATTATTTCCAGAGAACAAATCCAGACGTCTGTATTCTAAACCAGACGTCTGGAATTGTTCATTTTGCCTATTTTGGCTGTTTTTGAATGGTTTTCCAATATTAATCGATTTTTGTTGATCCGGTTAGTTGTTATCACTTATTATCGACTTTGATGACTTCTTTCTTTGTTTTTTTGGGAATATCCATTTGATGGGTTTGGTATCGATTTCTATGGTTTTGATTCACGTCTTCGTATGTGAAGTTTTTGGTGATTGATTGTTTTTACAATCATTTTTGTGATTTTCACTTTAAAATACAAAGGTTTCTATACTAGTAGTAAATACTCAAACTCTTTCACAAAAACGATTTCAACACTACTTTTAAATACAAAGCTCGTTTTTAAAACCATTTTCCAACTCTATTAGTATATACAAACCTTTACCTCATTCGTATGAGAAATCTAATTAAACGGCTTAGCAAAACAAGTGGTATGAAACGCTTGCGTTTACTTCGTCGGTTAATTCATGGACTTGTTCGATTGAACTCTTGTGACAATTTTCGAGTGGAAATCTACAATCTGTTCATAAATATTTAAGTTAAGCTAGTGGTTATGGGACATGAAGCCAAACTCATTTATTTACTAGCTTAGTGTAATTTACATTTATCGATCAATGATGATCCCTTGGTGATTTAGACTCGCGATGTGCGATGTCTCTTTGTCCGCGTGGGGGACTGTACCCCATTCTATAGAGCTTCGTCTCATTTTTAGGGGCTAGCGACCCATGGTCTTTGAACCGTTCGTGGAGCATTCAGCTCGATAAGTCAGTGCATGAGGCGTATCTTTTGAGGTGCGTCGATGTTCGACTAGGCATGGGGCGTATCTTTTTAGGTGCGTCGATGTTCGACTAGCATGGGGCGTATCTTTTTAGGTGCATCGATGTTCGACTAGGCATGGGGCGTATCTTTTTAGGTTCGTCGATGTTCGACTAGGCATGGGGCCTATCTTTTTAGGTGCGTCGATGTTCGACTAGGCATGGGGCATATCTTTTGAGGTGCGTCGATGTTCGACTGTGCATGAGGCGTATCTTTTTAGGTGCTTCGATGTTCGGTTCATGGGATAGGGGCCCCCTTTGTGATACACGTGTTGGTGAGTTTTCATGCTCCCGTTTGTGATAGGCCTTCCCTTTTTTGTGATTTCTGGATTTCTAGTTGATGATTTCTAGAATTTGTGTTTCACCGATTTTTATGCGATTGACATTGATATGTTTTGTCAATATTTGTGTTTTGGTGAATAATTTAAAGAATATGACATTCTTTTTAGTGTTTGAGAATATTTGAGATATTGTATGATTTTTGTTGTTACCTTCTGTATACTTGTCACAGTATGGAATTTTTGTTATCATACGTTTTTGTCATATCTCTTATCCTATCTCATTTTATTTGATATTTATAGCTAGACGTATCCATTTTTTATTTTCTTCTTAAATAATACTCTGGTCAGACCGTGGTATTTCAGGTGCTTCTGCTTGAATTCTTATCAGGGTTCGTCACCTGACTTTTGGCTAACTACTTTAGCTTAGTAGTTTTTGTTATTATACATTCGAGATAGAGACTCCTTGATGTATACTTATTCTTTTGTTTAGAACTTGTATCTATTCTCTTGTGAAGTAGTGGATCTAGTTTAACCACTACTTTGATGTACACTTTTATGTGATATATTCATATCTGTTTCCGCCTTTGTGTTTTGAATATCTGTGACTGATTTGTGTTATGTTTATTTCTATATTTGTTTCCGAAGTCCACATAGCCACTGTGTGGTAGCTTTGAGTTTGTATTTGATATGTCGGATTTCCTCTTGAAATGAAATGCAATTCATATTATCTGACATTTCGGTACTCGCACAAAGCAATTACACAGATGGTCGCTCCTCAACAGCCTTATTCTTTGTGCTAGTCGACGACATTACTCCGTAGTGTCCTTGGCTAGTGTGAGTAGAGAGGTGGGGCGTCACAGCTTGGTATCGGAGCCAAACTTCAGAAAAATGTAGAATAATCTAGCAAGGATCATTGTCCTAAGTCTCTCTTAAGAATCGTGCCATAGGATTTAATTCGAGTCGTCATACCGTTCTATCCTATTTTCTTTTGTGATGCCTTGTTTTATCAATCAAGTTTGTTTGATATTCATTCTGAGAATAACCTTTTTCCTCTTCTTTTTTTTCTTAAAGAAGAGAAATGGTTAGACCAGGCCGTCCTAGCGCTGGTCAATCCAGTGCTACTCCTCAAGATGGCGTATTCATGTCTGCCCTTGATGGCATTATTTTATTTCGTGATCTTCCTATTCAAATTTCTTTTGATTCGGGTGCATCTAACTCTTTTATATTAAAAGAACTTGTTGATGCTTTGTCTTTAAATATTATGGGTTTGATGACTTCACTGAGAATTGTGAATCCGGTTGGTGGATCCGCAACACTCAGTTTACTTTGTGGAGATGTCGAGATTATTTTATGTGATTATGCTTTCCGATCCGATTGCTACTTAGGTTTCGGAATGAATTTTAGGAATGGATTGGCTTAATCGATATGAAGCCCATATCCTATGTCCAGTGAGGACTATCCATCTTCGACATCCCCAATCTATTAAGCAGATTTTTATTGTTCTTAATGATTTCGATTCCAATTCAGTGACATCATTTTATTCTTTAAACCCACTTGATGAGGAAGATGTTATTTCCCTCACTCAAGTAGTTGGGAATTTCCCGGTATATTTGAGCTTGTCTTAGGATTACCACCTAAGCAATTTATTGAGTGGTGCTAAAGTCTTTTCAGCTCGACCTTGCCACCGGTTTTCATCAGCTACGAGTTGCGGAGGGTAGCATTACACTTACCGCATTTCGCACTCGTTATGATTCTTATGAGTGGTTCGTTATGTCATTCGGTTTGAAGAACCTTCTACCTTATTTCCTCCATCTTATGAATCGAGTATTTTGTGAATATCTCGATGAGACCGTCCTTGCATTTATTGATTATGGATGAAAACAACAATTTAAAATTTGCAAATCTTTTCAATAAGATATTTATAAGTATGATTGGATTTTGTTCTTAAAACGAGCAAAGAATATTTGTAAATTTTATAAGAGGCATGGTTATCATATAGAGGATGATTTTGTGTTGTTTTGCCCACTGAGTGCTTTAAGAATTCTGGTCGATGCGCTTGATCAACGTTATCGATAGAAATCTCCTAAACGCTCCGATGAGACAGTCAGACACAATAAATTGATTTGTAAAAAGTAATTTTTTCTAAAAAGATGATTACATAAAGTTAATTATAATTTTGAATGTCTTAGCTTTTCGGGAAAGAGGATCATTTAAAAGAACTCCTTTCCGATACTCCTATTCTTGTGATTCGCGAAGGGAACCAAGACTTCACTGTTTGTACCGATGCTAGTCGTATTGGTTTGGGTGTCGTTCTCTTGCAAAAGGGAACATGCTATCACTTATGCTTCTTGGCAATTAAAGCCTGCCGAGACTAGATATGCCACTCATGATTTAGAGCTCGCAGCTATTGTTTTCGCTCTTAGAATTTGGCGTCATTATCTTTTGGGAGGGAAATTTGTTCTCTACACCAATCATAAATCTTTGAAGTATTTATTTTCTCAAAAGGAACTTGATTTGCCTCAACAATGTTGGCTCGAGTTCCTTGCATCTTATGATCTTGATATTCTCTATACTCCCGAAAAGGGTAATCGTGTTGCCGATGCCCTTAGTTGTAAGCAACAAGCGGTTGTTTCCATGATGATATCCGAATGGAATGATCTCGAGACTTTGTCTACTTGTGAGATTCGAGATCGTGAATCCAATTCATGTTCATCTCTTGTTTTATGTAGCCTTGAGGCCCATCCTTCTCTTTTAGCACCGATTATCGTCCTCAATCCGATGGATAATTAGAGCGTGTGAATCAAACTCTTGAAGATCTCCTTCGTGCATGTGTTCTTGATTTTAGTGGAAGTTGGGAAGATCATATTTCTCTTGTTGAGTTTTCCTATAATAATAGCTTCCAATCTAGTATTGGTATGGCACCTTTCGAGGCACTCTACGGAAGGCCGTGTCGATCTCCTTCGTGTTGGCTTGAAGCCGGTGAGAAGCTAGCTTTAGGTTCAAATTTTATTCGTGTTTCACCTATGAAAGGTGTGGTGCGTTTCAGTCGTTCGAGAAAGTTAGCACCTCGATATATTGGTCCATTTCCCATCACCGAACGTATTGGTTCCGTGGCTTATCGCCTTTTATTACCGGCTCAATTTTCTACTATTCATGACGTTTTCCATGTCTCTCAACTACGGAAATACCTTAGGGATTCCGATTCTATTCTTAAGCCCGGTGTAATTGAAGAAGTTGAAGTTTCACCAAATTTGACTTATAAGCAACATTCTATTCGTATCATTGCTTCGGAGGTTAAACGCCTTCGAAATAAAGATGTTCTTCTTGTGAAAGTTCAATGGTCCTCAAATCCTAAGCATTGCTCTTGGGAATCTAGAGAATTCATCGAGCAAACACATCCAGACTTACTCTCTTGTGCTCTTTAGGGTGAACTTCTCATTTCAAAATTTCTTCTTTTGTGTTGTTATGCCTTAGTATGGTTGTTACTTTTTATCTTCCTCTTAATTATTGCGAGGACGCAATTTCTTTAAGGAGAGAAGTTTGTAACAACCCGCAAATTTCACGATTGTATATTTAAATGTTTTATTTAAATATAGCATCGTTAATTAGATTAAGGTCCAAAATGTTACTTTTGGTAAACAGTCGAATTAGGACTCGAGACCACTTCCATTGAGTCCAAAATGACCTTTACAACTTTTTTGAGTATAAACATCGATATGTTTGGAGTTGTGTAGAATTTTGTTATTTTTCTATTTGGGCTTTGGGTTTGGGTTTCAGCCCACTAACCCAACATAATACCCTAACTCCTCTACTCTTCATTCATTCAATCATTCCATTTCCTAACACTCAAGCTAAAGAAAAATGGGGGAAAGAATGGGGAATAGAAATTCCTAAAACCTAGTTTTGATTAGGAAACTCAAATTCAAGTCCAAAATCAAGGAGAAGCTTAGGTAAGCATCCTTTTCATCTTCTCCATCTCTATCTCTCTTCAATTTCAGAAATTCCTAACTTAGGAAATATTTGCTTATTAGCTTAGATTGGAGCTTCTTGAGTTGAATTTGTAGAGGAATTGGCCTTTCCTTTGTTTTAGAGCTTCTCGTTCGTTGTTTTTGAGTTTTAAAGGTGAGTTCTTTAACTCACATATATGTCTATAACTTTCATTATTGTTAGGTATGAATTCCTAACATTTGTGCATGTTAATTTGCTTTTGATTTGAATTGATTTGGTGAATTTTCCAAATTTGGGTGTTTTGGTTCAAAATCTATGAAAATCCTTATATAGATGTTTGGACATGTGTTCGGAGTGTATTGATGAGTCTATAAGGCTGGGTTTTCGCTTGGCATAAATCCCTAGCCATCATCGCTCATTCGATCGCTTCCGACGTGAATTGGCCATCATTGGTCTAGGTTCAATATTTGCCTAAGCTTCAGCTCAGACGTCTGGTATAAGGATCAGACGTCTGAGGCTAAGGAATAAATATTCCAGATGTTCAGCTCATACGTCTGACCTTGCTTTCCAGACGTCTGGGAGATCCAGACGTCTGAGCTTACTTCCCAGACGTTTGGGTGATCTGGAATAGAATTTCCAGTACCTCAGTTCAGACGTCTGACTTACTGGTTCAGACATCTGGATTGGGTCTCAAACGTCTGCCTTGGAATTTCAGACGTCTGGGGGTTTTCTAGATTATTTTCAGAGAACAAATCCAGACGTCTGGATTCTAAACCAGACGTCGGGAACTGTTCATTTTGCCTATTTTGGCTGTTTTTGAATGGTTTTCCAATATTAATCGATTTTTGTTGATTCGGTTAGTTGTTATCACTTATTATCGACTTTGATGACTTCTTTCTTTGGATTTTTGGGAATATCCATTTGATGGGTTTGGTATCGATTTCTATGGTTTTGATTCACGTCTTCGTATGTGAAGTTTTTGGTGATTGATTGTTTTTACAATCATTTTTGTGATTTTTCACTTTAAAATACAAAGGTTTCTATACTAGTAGTAAATACTCAAACTCTTTCACAGAAACGATTTCAACACTACTTTTAAATACAAAGCTCGTTTTTAAAACCATTTTCCAACTCTATTAGTATATACAAACCTTTACCTCATTCGTATGAGAAATCTAATTAAACGGCTTAGCAAAACAAGTGGTATGAAACACTTGCATTTACTTCGTCGGTTAATTCTTGGACTTGTTCGATTGAACTCTTGTGACAATTTTCGAGTGGAAATCTACAATCTGTTTGTAAATATTTAAGTTAAGCTAGTGGTTATGGGACATGAAGCTAAACTCATTTATTTACTAGCTTAGTGTAATTTACACTTATCGATCAATGATGATCCCATGGTGATTTAGACTCGCGATGTGCGATGTCTCTTTGTCCGCGTGGGGGACTGTACCCCGTTCTATAGAGCTTCGTCTCATTTTTATGGGCTAGCGACCCATGGTCTTTGGACCGTTCGTGGAGCATTCGGCTCGATAAGTCGGTGCATGGGGCGTATCTTTTGAGGTGCGTCGATGTTCGACTAGGCATAGGGCGTATCTTTTTAGGTGCGTCGATGTTCGACTAGGAAGGGGCGTATCTTTTTTGGTGCATCGATGTTCGACTAGGCATGGGGCGTATCTTTTTAGGTGCATCGATGTTCGACTAGGCATGGGGCATATCTTTTTAGGTGCATCGATGTTCGACTAGGCATGGGGCGTATCTTTTTAGGTGTGTCGATGTTCGACTAGGCATGGGGCATATCTTTTTAGGTGCATCGATGTTCGACTGTACATGGGGCGTATCTTTTTAGGTGCGTCGATGTTCGGTTCATGGGATAGCGAACCGTTTGTGATACATGTGTTGGTGAGTTTTCATGCTCCCGTTTGCGATAGGCCTTCCCCTTTTTGTGATTTCTGGATTTCTAGTTGATGATTTCTAGAATTTGTGTTTCATCGATTTTTATGCGATTGGCATTGATATGTTTTGTCAATATTTGTGTGTTGGTGAATAATTTAAAGAATATGACATTCTTTTTAGTATTTGAGAATATTTGAGATATTGTATGATTTTTGTTGTTACCTTATGTATACTTGTCACAGTATGGCAATTTTGTTATCATACGTTTTTGTCATATCTCTTATCCAACTCATTTTATATGATATTTATAGCTAGACTGATCCGTTTATTATTTTCTTCTTAAATAATACTCGGGTCAGATCGTGGTATTTCAGGTGCTTCTGCTTGACTTCTTATCAGGGTTCGTCACCTGACTTTTGGCTAACTACTTTAGCTTAGTAGTTTTTGTTATTATACATTCGAGATAGAGACTCCTTGATGTATACTTACTCTTTTGTCTAGCACTTGTATTTATTTTTTTGTGATGTAGTGGATCTAGTTTGACCACTACTTTGATGTACACTTTTATGTGATATATTCATATCTGTTTCCGCCTTTGTGATATGAATATCTGTGACTAATTTGTGTTATGTTTATTTCTATATTTGTTTCCGAAGTCCACATAGCCACTGTGTGGTAGCTTTGAGTTTGTATTTGATATGTCGGATTTCCTCTTAAAATGAAATGCAATTCATATTATCTGACATTTCGATACTCGCACAAAGCAATTACACAGATGGTCGCTCCTCAACAGCCTTATTCTTCATGCTAGTCGACGGCATTACTCCATAGTGTCCTTGGCTAGTGTGAGTATAGAGGTGGGGCGTCACAGAATGGGTCTTGATTATTTTGTGATGACCTGAATAATCTTCTAAGTGATGATCGGATGTTTGCATAGGCAAACGTTGTGGTGCACTTAGTAAACCATTCTGTTTATCATTATACGATCGAAACAAGTTCAAACCACGAACGAACCCAAAGCGAGTTGGTGATAAATGTTTTGTTGGAAAAATGAAAAGTATTATTTCAAAAATGGGATTTTGAAATAAAAGTAATATTTTAAAGTTAACTAGTTCGAGTGGCTCGGAAATAACTTAAAATTGGAAAAGAGATGTGTTTGAATGGTAAACACTTCTCTTGATTATTACCTTCTTGGTAAGGGAATGTATGATACTGTTTAGTAGTACCAAGTTCCTTAGTATCATTTTGGAGTTACTCGAGCTATATATATTCGATGATTAGTATATATAAAATTTTCATTTCAAATTTTTTTTGAAATAAGACAAGGTATTTGGCTCTTGAGTTTTCTTAGGAAAATAAATGTAAAATGGAATAGTTGAATCAAATAGGGATATATACTCTTAGGGTGTAGTGGAATAGTATCCAACTTGAACCTAAGTTTAGTTTTATGAAATATTTTCATAAATAATTTAGTTGAAATAGAGTTAGTATTAGAGAACCAAGTAAATAAATGCGTAGGTTGGATGTAAATCAGTTCTCCTTCCACATAGTTTTGATCTAAGATTCGAGTACATGAGGTGTTTCACACCATTCTGAACAAGGATCTATTACTCGATTTTTTACAATGAACACTTGATGAGGGTTTTTGATATGGGTCAAATGTTTTCTATCATAGTTACAACTATTTAAGGGGAACAGAGGTTCCAAATCAAGGAGCCTGATCGGGGTCTGCACTTCAAAATCGGATGAGCGATACTAGTTCGGCATTGAAGTTATGTATTCGAGTAGTGATCGAATCAAACTTTGTATATGAATGATCTATGTACATTATACGAACTGATGTATAATGCAAAGTATTTTCTGGGTTAGGTTGAGGTGTAATTTCACGGACGAAATTCTTTTAAGGGAGGAAGAATGTAACGACCTGGAATTTCACTACTTTGATTTTGCAAATATTTAATTAATTTTAAATCTTAAAATAATTGGTTTTATAACGAAAATAAAACTATTTCAAATAATAATTCATGATGGTGAAATCATTTTCAATTTTTTTACAAAAATATTTTGTTCGATGAAAAACAGAAAATGTGACTGGAAACCAATTTTGGAATTTTCGATGTTTTATCGTATAAAAGTTGTTTGAATGTTTCAAGCCTTATTTATCTTTGAAACAACATTAAAACGGTTAAGAATGAAAAGCAATTAGTATATATTGGTATATACATAGGTATATATACTTAAGTATATACTAAAAGATGCCTTAAGAGACATGATTTGACACTTTGGCGACTCAAGCACAAGCATGTTGAAACATGTTTTCTTTGACATAATGAGGAAGGGGGGACAAGGTGGAGGTTAAAATGGCATGTGTGGTGAAGGGTGCAAAATAATGTGGAGGGTAGAAGTATAAGGGTAGTTTAGTAATTTACCTTTTATATTGCTTATAAATAGCCTTTCACTTCTTTATATTTTCCTCCACTACCTCCTATCATATTTCCTCATCTTCGAACCCAATGGAGATTTAATTTCTTTAAACCATGTAAACTTTTAGTGGCTACAACTTTTGTTTGTATGACTTCTTTAAATTTTGAGCTTAGCTATGCCCAAAGCTCATTTGTTTCGGACACATATTTTCTAGTCCGAAAATACCTCTTCTTCTTTTGACCATACCTCCCTCAAAAAATCAAAATCGAGCGATTCATTTTTTGAAATGATAGAGAAAAGAATTTCCAACAACTTTTCTTTTGACCACTTTCCAAAATTACAAGAGGAACATGGCGAAAAGTCAAGGGGAAAATGACCCATTTTCAAGTTGCTTTTTGTGGTTATCCAAGCTTTGCAAGTTCTAAATATTTCAAGTATTCAAAAGAGTTTTTCAAAATTTTGGTGAGTAAACTTATAACTTTTTATGGAAAGATTGAACATCTATTATGTTGCCTATTTGGTTGTAGAATATATTGTTTGGATGGTTGAATTATCGTATGGTTTGGATTTACATATGTTGCTAATTTATGGTTTAGCGTAGATATGTTAATCGAATGTTAAAGTGACTTTTTTGTTATAAAGTTGTGATCTTTGTCTTATGATTGGAAGTGGTATGGAAAGTTAGTAAATGGAAAAGCTAGTGAGCAAGGTTAGCTCTTGAAAGGTGTTTGTGTTCGACATAGCGATCCTTTGAGTTTTTAAATTTGATTACTTTGCTTTAAATAAAAAGTTTTCTAAAGTTTCTAACATTTTTTTGTTTCCAAAACTTTATATTAAGTTCATAAAGTAAGTTAAAGTTAAAATTAAGTGTTTAAAAGACTATTTGAGATGTTAGTCAAGTTTGGAAGTTATGGTATCCATAGCGATAGTCGCTATGGATGCAGTTCGATAAAAAGTCCAATTTTTGAAAAGTTAATGTTTATATTTTAAAGTGTTTTGAAATGTTTTAAAAACTTAATAATAATAATTAAGGGAAGTTAATTAAGAATTTAATAATTAATAATTAATTAATTAGTTTTGATAATTAATAATCAACTAAGTACTAAACAAGGTTTGTTAATTTTAATTAATTAAAGATTAGCACTAATTAATTATCTTTTAAAAGTAAGATTAATTTTTAATTAATTATGAGTTAAGTACATGATTTATTTTTAATTAATTATTAATCAAATAAAAGGTCGATTATTTATTTATTTAATAAATCAATTGTTAATTATTTTTAATGATAAATTAATTAAAGTTTAATTTTAAAACAATTATTTATTAAAGGTTTAATTTCTTACTGAAATTTTAATTAAAAGATTATTTAATTACTTAATTAAGATTAATTAATAGTAAATTATTAATAAAGGCTTTAAATTATTATTTAATAACTAATAAAGGATTACTTAAGGGTTTAATTTATACATAAATTACTTATTAAAGTTTTAATTATTAATTAATTTATAATTAAATTAAGTTCAAATTTGATAAAGATTAATTATGATTAAATAAAGAGTTTAACTTATAATTAATCATTTTAAAAGGGAGTTTTAAGTTTTAAATCCTTTGTTTCAAGAATCAAATTGTTTTAAAGGTACTTCTTTTCCAAAAATGGTTTTGAGCACAAGGGATTCAAATGTCGATACTATTAAGTAGACAAACAATTGTGAATGAGTTATGTAAATGGTTTGATTGTGTGGACATGTGTTAGCATAATAAATCCCCGTTCTACTATAAGTTGATTTTTTGGATATCTGATAGTAAAATAAATCCTCGTTCTGCTATAATGTAATTGTTTATTGTGTGGACATATGTTTAGTAGAATAAATTCCCATTTTCCTATAGTAGTGTATTGTTTAGACATCCATTTAGCAGGACAAATCACCATCTTACTATTATGTTATTTGGATATGTATATGCTAGTTGAGTTGTATTGACATGTTTTTCCCTGAAGTGAAATTGATGTTAAATGGTAACTTAAATTACTACCATTGGGATTGCTAAGCTCTTTTTGAAATTATAAAGTAAGGTGTTGAATTAACTTCAATCCTCTATTCAATTTTGAGGTTTAAGGTTTATAAATGTAACGACCCGTAAATTTTAATAATTTTTATAACGTAATTAATTGAATTTTGTGAAATTTTAAATAATAAAATTCTGAAATAAAAATATAATATTTGGGATACGTATTTAAAAACATAGCAAATGGTAAATTTGCACCTGATAATATTGAAGTTTATTTTATGGTATAATTTTATTCAAACTCAAATCAGTTAATAATTTACAGTAATAAAAAGTTTTCCAAACTTGAATATTTTTATACAGTAAATTTCTAAATCTTCTTCTGAGTGGGATGTCATCTTTCGTTTTTCCAAATTTGGACTTCTACTGCTCCGTTTGTCTTAATTCTGGCAAAATAGCAGCATTTTCGGTACCGATTATCGACTTTTGATCGGATGGTCGTGCCACTAATATCTGTGTACCGTTTTGACCGTCTCGTCGTATTGATCTCCACGGTATATTCATTTGCTTGTTTCGGCGTCCGATGGACAACGGAATCTATAAAACAGTTCATCGTATCGATATGTTTCGAGCCTCTTGTTAGTTGTGTCCATTCAAATTTCAAACAGCTCCCGCTGGCTTTTATTTTTAATATTTATTTCATCCGTTCCTAAAGTGAGCCGTTGCCATTCTTTGAATATATTTATATTTTGCCTTCTCGTGTGTCCAATGTCCAAAGATAGTTTGTCACTGACCTTCTATTTCCCTTATGGATATCAACTTTACTGGTTTAAAACAATGGCTATTAGCTTTTAATTCAATTGTGTCATTTTGGACCTTCCTTATTCCCTTTATTTATATTTATATTAATTACTTACCAAGCTTGGTTAACTGTAGCATTCTTCATACCACTCTTCCCATTTTCTTCATTTTTTTTCTCAAAGATATATATCTGAGCCCCCCCTTCTCACCTCATCTTCACGTTTCCTCCTCCCTACTCAACCCACGCACAGCAAGCCTCACCGTGCCTTCCTCCTCACGTCAAATACTTCCAACGACACCGCCACTAGCAACCCGCGTTCACCGCCCAGCCTGGCACCGGCTTCTCCTCCATTCCGTCGTCCACCTCGCCCGATGTTCCCTTTCCTGGCCACAACACTATCTCCGGGAAAAGCACTGCCTTCACCACTACCGCCCTCCCTTCCGCCTCCTCCCCTGAATGAAACCCAAGCGCCACCTCAAAACCATCTCACCCAACGTCCCGGCTCCGACCTGCTTTGTTCAAACTCAACAGTCTTCCTCCCCTCACTGTCGCATGTTTATATACATATGGTACGTGTTATATAGAGTTATCTATGGGTTTAAACCAATGTTTGCTGCTTGTATAGAGTGTGTTGTTGTGTATATTAGTTATATACATATCGGTTTGATTTTGTTTAACTATATATATTAGCTTTGGGTTTTATAAGTAGATATTTTACTATCTATGCTTTATACCGTTTATATATATATATTGAATTATACTTACTCTGTATATATATGGTATTATGTTTTATTATATTAAGAGATATATTCTATTATAACTTGTTGAGACATATAAGGTCTATATTTGAATTAGTTGAGTGAAGTTACAATATATAAATAAAGATGTATATATGTTATGAGACTTACCTAAATACAGTAGAATAATTTGGGAGCGTTTGCTTATATAGTATGTGTTATAGCTGTTATAATAGGTTATTATATATATTTGTTAATTATATGAATATATAGTCTTGGGGTAATCATATATTTTATATGTGAACTGTAAACCTGTTCGTAAGTAAGTAATCCTAAGTATTGTATATTATAAACTATATATTTGAAAACCTGTTTTATATATGTTTTCGTTAAATTATATACGGTTGAGCTTTGTGATATGCAGATGGTTTCAGTTGAGTTTGGTTATATATAGCAGTTTGTTTATATTTAAGTATACAGCAAAAAATGTTATATGTATCTAGTTTCAGGTTATATGAATAAATTGGTTTACAAATTGTTTTTATGTTATATATTTAAATATATATATATATCCCATTTTAATATTCATCCTAATTTAAAATATTGAAATTAAATATACAATATAGCAGTAATGTATAGATGTTGACTTTGTTTTATATGTAATTGAAAACAATGATTTTATTACATGTTTAAATTTAATATTTGATTTCAGAATATTATATGTTTGTGAAGTTTATATACCTTGGTTGGATATAATAGTTATATATATAAGGACATGAGTTGGTCTCAAGTACATTGGAAGGTTTATTTTATAATTGTGCTTTAAATACAAACAATAATCTTTAATTAAATATACATATTTTATTTTGGTATTCGTCTACAATTTGATAGTGATCTCATAGGATAATATATTTATATATTTATTCTGTCTCTATCCAGATGATTCTAATTATCTCATCAATTCCTGCTATCAGCTTAGTTCGTTGATTTCGTGTCCATCGTGCTTTACTTTGGAAATTCATGCCAATTTTGCTTTGCTTCGAAGTTCGTGCTTGGATTCGTAACTCATCTCATTCTCGTTCATCTCTAGCCTTGAAAGGTAAGTAATCACTCACGATTTAACGTTCTTATATTTATTAAATTTGATTTCAATTGAAACGATAATTGAAATATGTTGTTGTAGCTATTTAAATTGCTATATATGTTATTATCTGTAACTGTTCACCTGTGGGATATGACACCATATCCTGTTGTTTATATTCTATTGTTATTGAGGATATATGCCTGTTGTTGTATTTTATATTATCTGTTATCACTCTGCAAGTTCCCTGTTAGTATAAAATTCACTATGGGTTGAAATGATACATACCCGAACGGACTTTAGAATAGGAGAAAATCATTATGGGTTGAAATGATAAACCCAAGCGATTTTCATTTGAATTGAAATTGGGATTACGGGTCGAATGATATCTACCCGTATATATTTAAATTTCGGATTGAAATGATAAATATCCGTATCACTTAACCATATGATAAATAGATATACAGACACCGTTGGTCCATATATATAAATATTTTGAAAACGAATTCTATGGTTTTGGAAAGAAATATATGGTTTTAATAAATGTTGAGCCTTAAATTATTATATATAAATGGGAATGATTTATTAAATACATATAATATGGTTGAGTATTTAAATTTATGTTTCAAAATAGATTTCAGTAATAATTTGAATAAGTTAAGGTTGGGAAGATAATTTGAATTTAGTAAAGAATTTTATTTAATTAAACTGATTTAAAACTTATTGAAATTGGGATTTAAGATATGATTTATAACTGGAGTTTGATTTAAATAATTTAATGAATATTTCTTGTTTAAATAAATTTAAGAAAATATTTAGTAAAAATGAAATTTAAGGCTAGTTAAATGATATTGAATTTATTAAGTGAATATTCCCTGATTAAATAATAATAAAGTTAAATCAAGAGCTATATGAAACTGTAAAATTTAACTTTGAAATTGTTGAATATTAAAGCTTTGAAATATATTGGAAATTTAAATGGTTTATTTTGTGATTCAAATTTGTATTTGAAATCGATATAATTTGAATTTGTTATTTAGAAGCTGAATTGAATTAAAATGAAAAAAAATTAGATTGAATTAAATTGAATTTTAGAATTTGGGTTGATTTGAATCGATTTGTGAGACTTGCGGAAATTGTAAATACTTTACCTTATAAATTATTTAATCTATATATACTATTTTGGAAATAGATATATTTGAAATGAAAATGATATTTTGATTTTGAAGTATAAATAAATTTTAAATGACCACGGTGTTATAGTGTATATTTCCACCTTGTAGATAGTTCCACGGATCCTTAGAGGATGGTTATCCCAAACATCCTTTAAGTTACTTGTATTTCAGTTGATATTTCACTTGAGTTGGATTTATTAGTATAAGAATGTTAATCCTGACTCGAGTGTTTTGTGTTTTGCTTTACGCTCGGGTCAGACCGAGTGATACAGCATTTGAGACTCACCCTTGGAGTTTGGAGCTTCCTTTGGAGATCCAACTATCGCCTCAGCTTTTAGCTCTTTTAGTTGATTTGTTCAGAGAAGTCATCTGTTGTACTAGAGACTTCACTGCATTTGAGATATTCTGTTTTATTTTATTTCTAACTCTGATGTTTATATAGTAGCTTCATGAACTACTATTTTATCTATTCCGCTGCGTATTATTGTATTACTCTGTGTCTGTGATTCTGTGATTGATTTATTTACTGTATATGCTGAGTTTTGCCAAATTTTAAATTAACAATCTGATATTTTGAACTATTCAAGTCAGACATGTGTGGATTATTGTCGATTTGAATGGTCCAAAACAGCGGGTCGTTACAATAAATGATTTTTCTAGTTATATTATTATTTTATAAAGGTATTTATAAATAATAACTTGTTTATAAAAATGGGTTTTGCTAAGAAAAAATGTTTATTTAAAGTGATTTCAAAGGATGAGTTGTAAAGTATATTTTGTAAAGGATTTTTCTTAAAGAAGATATATCAACGGAGTTTTAAATATGAAATGTTTTATAAAAGATTTAGAGGTTTGTAAAGAGCATTTGTAAATTGACTTGTAGACTTATAAAAGTGTTATATAAATTGATTTTGGAAATTTATAAAGGTATCTAAATGTGAAGTGAACTTTTAAAAGGGAACTTTTTACAAAGGATAAGTGGATCGGTTTATGGTAAGTAATGTTTTCAAAAAGGAATTTAAAAGCTGAAATTTTCCAAATGTTATGATAATATACTTATACCTCTAGAATAAGTATGAATGTTTTCCAAGTATAAAAGGGATGTAAGGGGTTTGGAAATAGCGTTTTGAAAAGATCTTTTGATCGAATGTTTATAAAGTGGTTTTAATTAGTTAAAGATTAATTAATAAAGGCTTAGTGGATCCCATATGAAATCAAATCAATGTTGAATGATTGTTTATTTGATAGTTAAATAACCGACTATCAAATCTGGACCTAAACGTAACTTTGGAAATATCTAGGAGAAACACGGGAGTTATATGGAACAGCTATCCCCAATGATGCTGTACTGTGCGTATAAATCTCGTTTCGTCCTTCTAGGATAAATGATAAGGAAATCAACTCCACTCTTATTTTTGTCTTTTTAGTTCCTAAAGAACCGAGGTTGAGTTTACCGGAAACTACCGAAAGTTATTTCGAAGAGTCTGGGATCGGATATTTTATCCGAAAACCACTTCGATCCATCTTAAGCATTTCGAACTGAAGACATCTTAAAGAATATGGAATCAAAGATGGAGCATTGAAGTGCAAGGGCTGCTTGCTACTAGTCCTGAGGGTGATTCCAAAATGGATGTAGTAAAATAGTGCCTTCGGTTTGTCCTTATCCTGGACAATTTGTATGGACGAATGCTGGCACTGCATTACTGCCCGTAAGGCGGTGTTAGAATTCCATGTGGGATTGCTATTCAAAAGGTAAGTGTAGCCTCAGCCTCGTTAACCATGAATGACTATAATCAGGGGAGATGCAGCAAAGCTAAGCGGGTCGCTCCCCTTAAGGTGTGCCATCACCTTTCTAGATACGTCTACATATTTATGAATTGGTTGTGCATGAGATCTCAATAAAAAGGATTGCAAAGCAACCAGGATGATGACATATTCGGTGTTATCTAGTAAGGGATATGATGGTCTTGTGTTGGCAGGGGATCCATGCGAGGTCCTCTATATAATTTCTAGATGGGTACCGTGATAGGTGGTACCTCGGTGCCTTGTCATAGTATGATATTCAATCACTAATACGCGCCTTTATGGTTTTGATTGTAGAGCCTAGTATGCTGGAATTTAAAAATGGTAATAATTTCGGCTGTTTTCATATATTTATTTTGAATGCATGGACATTATTATAATATTACTAGATTTTCGATAAAAAGCGTTTTGGTTATCGTGAGGTAAAAACACGATCCGTGTTTATATGTGACGTGGTCTTATGAAATACCTATGATTTTAAAAGGGTTTTAAACATAATAATTCAGTTGTTCTAGTTTACTCACACCAGACCCTTGTCTGACCCGGAGTTTATTTTTTTCCCTAAAACTCTTGGGTGCTCAAATTTTTGTGGACAGCCAAGTGGTTCAGGTTTTCCCACGATTGCATTTTGGAGGAGCTTGGAGCAGGATGCTTCATCGATAGCTAGTTATTATCTTTTTCTACTGTATTACATGTATCTTGTATCAGCTAGGTAGGGACGGGCTATTATAACTGTCCTGGGGTATAACTTGTATTAGTATAACTCTGATCGTTTTTTAAATGAATTTGTAAAGTATTATGTTGATTAATATATGTTATTCCGTTGCGTTGTAAGATTCTGTGATTGTTTAGTTTCTTCTATCTCCTATCTCCTATCTCCTTTCTTTCCCCTAACAAGCTATCTTTCTGGCACTTAGTTGTTCGGCACATGAATACTGTGGATGTATTAGTGTCGGCTTCTGTGGTTTGAAAAAGTGGTTCGTTACACACACACACCTTCCATTCGCAAGGCGTGCTTTTGGAAGGAAGTGTTATCCAGCCTTTTGGCTAGGCCATATTCGAATGGATTGAACCAATCAAGTAAGAATCTAGAATTATAACTACTAAACTTAGATTCCAAACAGGGTCAATAGATAAGGTTGCCAACATGCAAACAACCTCCCAAAATGGTCCACGCACCGTACTGCTTTAAGTACCAGGACCAAAGTCCAACATTCACGCAAAGCTATGGATTAGTACCAATCCATGTTAATGGATCGGTACCAATCCCTACCTTTTGCCCAACACCACTTCAAATCTACAAGAACAAGACCAGAAACCAAGTATAACCAAGACCCCAAGATGGAAGCAAGGCCATCTCACAAAACCCAAAAGCCAAATCCATCCAAGTGATGGATCTGTACTGATCCATCCCCATAGATTGGTACCGATCCATAAACCTTCACCAAAATGACCCTATTTTCCTTCTATTCAAGCATTGATGCTAGAAACCTACTTCAAGCTTCGTGTGATCGATCGCATGTTATTTTCCATTGAATGCCTCGAGGGCTTGAAATCAACAACTCTATTTTTTCACCAATCCGTCTTATTGGCTTAGAAACAAGCTCCTAATGATGCAAACAAGATGGAAACTACGAAGCTAACGACACGTCACCCAACACAAAGCTTTGGAATCGATCCATGAGTGGATCTTATGGATCGATACTGCTCCATGCCTGTGGATCTATACTGATCCATAGCTTTTGCTTACCTTTCCACGTCTTCTTAAGGATAAATGTTGCAAGATAGTGGAGAACATAGTGGAGATCATTGTTGAGCATTTCCTGGTGGCCTACAGTTATAAATAGAAGGCTAGGGGCTCATTTTTGGGAATCTTTTGGTTTCCGTACAATTTTTACATACTTCCTTGTAATCACCCATAGAGTGGTACCGTACCATAAGAAGTATACTTGTAAAACAGCAAGATAATTAATAAAATTCTCAAGTGGACGTAGGCAATAGTTGGCCGATCCACTATATACATTTGGTGTCTTATTTATTTCTCATTTTCCATTTACCTTTCTTCATTTTCATTCTCTACTAGAATTCTTGGGTGTTTGTGCCATTTTTCATACTAACAGTTGGGGTTATGGGTTAGTCACATAAGAGGATATCTCGGGAAAGGGCCTGCTTTAATCGGAAGTATTAAGTGGCTGAAGAGATTCCGTGCAATGTCAACTAGATAGCTACTAGTGAGGAGTTCGACTATGGATTATAGGTAGTAAAAGATGTGGACCTGCCATAAATAGATTTTTAATGGTCAGAGTCTACCTAATTCCCATTAAAAGGTATTAAGTGATTTGAGTACTATCACTTACATTGATAGGACATTATGGACGATATATATGGGTTTTTGGGATAACTATGGGCTTATATTTGAAAAGCCTTTTATTTAAGTTTGAGCAAAGCCTTTGAGCTTATATTTGAAAAGACCTATGTTGTCGGTAGAAACATAAGACATATTCTTATTTAAATTATAATGCACAAGTACTGATGTAGTAGGAATCGAGATTTTAATTCACCAAACATATGTTGTTCTAACTCCCTCCTCATTACAACATAGGTTAGGAATGGCAATGCTGAAGGCGGAGACGTTGAAAGTGCTTGTGGAAGTAGACAGTTTATTTACTTGTTATTTCCAACAATTTTTGATGTACCCATAAAATAAAAATAATGTTGTAATTTTGGAATATTGCGGTTATGTATGAATATTTTTGGGTTTTGACATTATGGATACTTTGCTGGTTTCAAATGATATTTTGAAATCTTAATGAAATGGATACTATTTTTATTATTATATTTTATCCTTCTAACGTGAGATTTTGAATGTGTAGATAAATAGCTCTGTATTGTTCTTTTACTAACCAAAAGCCCGCTTTGAGATGATACTATGTTTTGATGGGCCTTTTATAGGTCAGAATTTAGGCCCATTTTAGGGCAGATTATTACATTTGGTATTAGAGCTTAGGTTACCCAATTACATTTTAGGGCGGATTATTACATTTTAGGGCAGATTATTACATTACGTATGAGAGACTTACTTGTTATTTTTAAAAAGAATATTCCAAAAACCCCCCATTATATATACTTTATTATGAAAATATGCATATTGTAACAACCCATAATTTTGGGTTAATAAATTAAATTGAATAATAATTTAAATTAGAGATTTGAAATCACTAATCTAAAATTTGTATTCTTTTATAGAAGATAATTTGTTAGAATGAATAATTTTAAATCATCGTGAATTAGTAAGTGTTGAAACCACTATATAAGCATTATTGAGATTTTTTAACTATGGATATTAATTCTAATTTGTGATTTGTCAAATTTAATTATGTAATTAAATCCGGGTTTGGAGAATAATTGATCGATTTATTTAAGAAATGAGTTTAATTTCTAAAAGAGGATTTTAGTTTTTATTTGAAATATTATTAAATCATTTGTTTATATTTGGCATATAGGATAAAATTTTAATGTTCAGATTTGTTATTTAATTTGAGAAATTATAATTAATAATGAGTATGGTATAAGTGATAAAATATAATATAAAATTAGCAAAACTTCTCTTATAGAATTAGTAAGACTTTTTCTTAATGGATTTGGTTCTTAACCCAAGCCCATTTAGTTAGATGAGAGTTTTTCTTAGCAAAAGTCAGTACATTCATTTTAGTTTAAAGCAGAAAACTAAAGAGAAAACTTTAACGACCCGAAAATTTTAACAATTTTAATAATGTAATTAACTAAATTTTCACGAAAATAAACAATCAAAATTTTGCAATGGAAATTTGATATCTGGAATACGTCTATTTAAACATAGCAAGTGACAAATTTTCATTGGAAAATATGAAAATTTGTTCAGTTGTGAAATTTCAGTTCAAAATTTAAAATCAGTTAAAAGTTTGATGGAAATTAAATATTTTCGAAATCTGAATATTTTTACATAAGAAAAATGTTGACCATTTTCTGAGTGGGACGTCATATTTCATTTTGCTGAATTTGGACTGCTCTAGCTCCGTTTATATTATTTTTGGCGTTTTAACAGCACTTTCGGCAGCGAATATAGAGTTTTGATAGGTGGGTCGTGTCACTCATATCTATGTACCATTTGGTTCGTCTCATCGCGCTGATCTCCGCAGTATATTCATTTGTGCATTTCAACGTCCGGTACGCGGCGAAATCTGCGAAACGATTAGCTGTATCTGTACCCATTTCGAGCCTTTTAGGTTTCCCTGTGTCCATTCAATTATCCACTGTGTAAAACCAAATAGCCATTTGCTTTTAATATTTTTAGAATTCAACAACTTGGCTATTACTATTCCCTGGTTTCAATTTATATCCTGGTTCGTCCATTCACTTTATGTTCCTTCCCTTCCTCTTATTCGTTCTTCTTAATTCTGTGCTTGTTTTAAAAATATATATAAAATAAAGTTTACATATAAAGTTTATATCTGGAACTTGCTCCTCTTCTTACCTCATCTGAGAAATTCGGTAGTCCACTTTCATTTTCGAACCCATCCATCTCCCTCCGACCGTTGCTCCACCCTCTGCTCCACTCGCCTCCCTTTCCTCCAACCCTCTCCGCCTCTCTCCTCCTTTCCGCCAAACCTACTACTCACCCACCCTGGCCACCAGAACAGCCACACTGGACTAGCACCCTTGCTCCGTCCTCCCCTCACACAGCCGAACCCGACAACCAAATACACCCTACATCCGCTTCCCCTCCCTTTTCTCCGCCTCCTCCCTCTCCAACCATTAGACTCTCCGCCTGCTTCTCTGACCTGTGCCAACCCTCCAGCCGTAGCTAACCCGACCACCCACAGCCCATCTCCATTACCACTGCCAAACCCGTCCTCCCATGCCATGCCACCCTCTCACCTTCATTAGCACCCCTGCCCGATACCCAAACACCCTCTGCCTCGACTTTCCCCGCCTGCTCCGAGCCCAGCAAGCCTCGACACACCCTCCTTCTCCTCCACACAATCTTTTACCTTTAGCCTACCCTCACAAAACGCAAACACCACCTCAACCCACTTCCCTCTGCCTTGCCGTGACACTCAGCACCTCCCCACGGCCTAGCTTTCCACCGAGTAGCCTGTCGCCATCCAAACTCGAGTGTAGCAGTCTTGAGCTCACCGATTAGCTACCCCTAGCCACTTCTATACTGACCGAAACCATTCGTCCTCAATTAAAAAAAGAAAAAGGAAAAATAAATATATATGATATATATATATATATATTGTTTTTTTCATCGATTCAAGTTCATCGTGCTCTGCTTTGGATTTTGCTTTGGAGTTTGCTTTTAAAAGCTTGGTTGTTGATTCGTGTTGTTGGAATTGGTTTTGCTTCGATCTTGGATTTGATTTGTTGTAAATCTCTGCGTTTCTCCATTATTTTATCATCTTCATAGCCTCGAAAGGTGAGCAATCACTCACGACTGACATTATTATGTTTAGTAATTTTAATTCACATGAAATGACGATTGAAATGTGTTGTTAAAATTTAATTGGTTAGTAATTAAATTGTTGAATATTATATGTTAATATTTATAATTGTTTACCTATGTTAATTGACATATGACACCATAACATGCTGTATATATTACATTTTAAATTGTTAGTTATGATCCATGCTTGTAATTGATATGTTATACCATTTTAAATTATTATGCTATTGTTCTCACACTACAAGTTCCCTGTTAGTTTAGGAAATCCCTATGGGTTGAAACGATACATACTCGAACGATCTTATAGGTTAGGGAAATTCATTATGGGTTGAAATGATAAACCCAAGCGATTTTATTGATTTTGAAATTTTGGGATTGCGTGTTGAAATGATATATACCCGTAAATTTAAATTATTGCAGATTGAAATGATAAATATCTATATCACTTGACCATAGGATAGAAAACTATATAGTGACACCATTGGTCTATTTTTTAAAATGATTTCCAGAATTTTGAAAAGGTAATATATGTATTTCGATTTTAAAATATAATATAAAGATTTCTATTTTAATATATGTGTGTAAAATTTTGATTTTTAAAATTATATGTTTGGAAATTTTAAATTTATAAGTTAAGTTTTGAAAAATGTAAACTTTAAGATTTTACTTATAACTTTATTATTTTTATAATATATAAAATAAGAATTAATTTAATAATAATTAATATAATAAAATTTAATTTAATAAAACTTAATTTAATATATATAATATGTTTAGAATATTTATGTAAAATTTATTTTAATATTTTGAAAATAGATTTTGTAACAACTTTAATAAATTAAGGTTGGAAAGATAAATTGAAATTTAATTTGTTTAAGAATTATATTTAAATAGGAATTGATTTGAAACTTATTGATTTTGAGATTTTAAAGATATGATTTATAACCTGATAACATGATTTTGATTAAAGGTGATTAAATGAATATTTTCAAATTTAAATAAATTGGAATTGAACATTTAATTTTGATTTAAATTTGTAATTTGAGATTTTATTTAAATGTTTATAAAAAGCTATTAATTGAATATTTTCAAAAATTAAATATAATTGAAGTTAGATATTTAATTTTGATTTAAATGTGTAATTTGAGATTTTGTTTAAATGTTTATAAAAGTGATTTTATAAATGACCACGGTGTGAAATAAGGTTTGGTTGTTAAAGAGACCGGGATCAGATATTTTCATACTCTCTTCCAATACCAAAAACCACTTTAACAACTATGCACGTGGTGGAAAATCCAGAACGAAGTAGGATGGTTTGGAGAACGATTCTGTATGAGGTATGAACGCAACCCTGACCTCCTCAGGTCAGCTTGATATGACTAAACAGGAGCCACGTTGGGCCAAGTGAGGTCGCTCCTCCGATCGAACATGCTTCTTCGATACCATATCTGTTACTTTGTGATTGATTTTGTAACAACCCGCAAATTCGTAGCAATTAATTATCGCCATTAGGTGATTAAATCGTTCATAAATTTTTATTGAAATTAAAAATCAATTTGAAATTCTTTTATAAACCTGGTTAAAAGTATTTGGGCTTTAAATAAATATACCTTTTTATTTTATAGCGGCCCATTGGTTTTGAAGAAGAGATGATACCAATACCATTCTTTATCTGGCATTCATTCGAACCCGTTCCCCCTTTTTCATTTTTCAGAACCCTAAAATCAAATCGAGAGAGGGAAATAAAAATGGCGTCCACGATTTCTTTTCTTCGTTCGTTCTTTCGATGCTTGCTAGGGCTTTCGTTCCTCTTGCGCTCTGATCTGTGGGCTTTGTATGTCGAAGCACGTGACTGTTTCGATCGATTGTTGGATGTTTCTGACGTTGCCTGGTTCGATCGATTTCGAGATGAATTCTTTGATTGGCTGCTTCGATGAGTTCGACAACTGCTTCGTGATTCGTTACCCTTGAATTCCATTCATCTGATTGTTCCAAAATTTATGCTGCTCGTTCTCGTCATCGTTGTTCGAAACTAGGGCTTCACGATTCTTCGAATCGCGACCGATTAAAGGTGAGTAATCTTGTACTCACATCTAATTTAATTCTCCAGTGCATGATTTTTGTGACGACCGCCCATGACCCCTGCACCGAATCTAGAGAAAGTGCGCTGTAAAGTGTGCCAGGCGACCATGGACGATTGTCAAGGTAAGATTTAAAATGAAAGAATCTATCGTATTACTCACAGCGCATGGACAAAATACAATAGAACATATGTATAGTGAAGCTTTACAGAACAAAATGACATCATATAAAACTCCATAATAGTTGAATACAAGCATCCACATAGTCAATACATCCAGCCTCACTACATATCTCTCAGAGAAAACAAAACAAAACAGCGGAATATCCAGTACATATAATAAGAAGATAATATGCAACCCTCCAGCTCGTCTTCGATATCAGCATCGTGAGAAGAGAACAGCACCTGTCACCTGCTACCTAGTCTGCCCGTCCCAAAATGGACGAACAGCCCAAGGCAATAAGAATTAAAACATAAAGCCTTGAGTCAGACAACAGTCTTAGTGAGCAGTAAATTAACTAACAACATACCAAAAGAGCATAAAGGAAAAGGAATAGGAATACAACCCTCCCACTCCAACCTCATTCTACAGTGATAGCCCCCGGACACACACTAAGCAGAAGCAAACATAGCAGAGCATACAATTTAAAGTAAAGCAATTGTCACTCGAGTCAAGAGCGATGTTTTCCAAGTACAAATCCCAAGGTCTAAAACCAAGGTCAGATAAGCACCCAGGAAATACCGCTCTTGAGACCGAATGACGATACAACCAAACATCCATGACTCGGCTATCACTGTTATCATTGTTGCGATATCACCGTTAATTGAATGACCGGCACATTCTTTCAGCCGTCCGTCAAGGGCTAATGGTAACCCCGGTTCTAGACATAACTCCCGCACGTCATCGTGACCCGTGCCTAGGATTATCGAATCTACCCAGAGTACTCGACCATCAACTTAGTCTTTTGGGCGTCCCCATGTACTCTTGCTTAGAGCATGCTAGAACCTTCAACAACGATGCGATCTCAACCTCCTAGTCATCCTCCTCGACGACTATTGCCATACTAGCTCAAGCGCCTCTCGAGCATCCATTATCCTCAACTCGAATCATATCACCGAGTTATCAACATGCTTGGAATGATCCCGCCTGGATTAGACCAAGTCTTCATCATATGATGCCTCGCTTCATTACATCCTCGCAAAGCTTCATCTCAACTTCACATCATCAAATCTATGCATAGGAGCTTCATCATCCCGCTACATATGCCACGAGCAGCTTTTCCAATACAAGAGCCTTTCCCTTAGCTTTTGAATCACCTTCGATCTAAATCTAATCACCAATCATCTAGTTCATAACAATCAATCAAATCAAACATCAATCCAAGCAATCAAGCATTCAAAAATGATCTAAGTAGACAATTATAACAATAATGGCATTTTCGTAATTAAAGAGTTGAAAGTCCAATAAGCATGAAAACATGGATTATATCTCTACAAACTTGATGAATGAACTTGCATAGGTTAACATATGATAAAATGGATGTAACATCATCATGAGCAATGGATCTATATGGATCTATACATAGGATGAAGAAAATGCATGGAAATCTCTATTTTAACACCAAATCGAGCCAACAATCCGATATACTCCTTTGGATCCGTGTGAGAGATAATCACCACTCACCTAATCACCTAAACAATCCAAAAGATAACAACTTCAGATCTGGACAGCGAAGAACGAAGCTAGATCCGACAAGATCTCACTTCAAACGAAGAAATCTCTCTTGAAAAGATGAAGATCTTCAATCTAAGCTCTTGAATCTTCAATCTTGATCTTCGATTTGGATGGATGGAAGCACTAGATTAGAGTGGAGAAAAGAAGTGAAGAAGTGTAGAAGTCGAGCTCTCAAAATGGCAGCACTTCGTCGCTTCAAAATCCGGATCCCAAAAATGAAGAGAAGCTCTCCTATTTATAGCTGAAAACTGCCCTTAAGTCGTAACTCGGCTATCTCCTTAAGTCGCTGCCGACTTAACACTATGCCGACCTACGACCTAAAAACCCCTACGACTTAACAGAGCCTCCGACCTAACTTATGCGCGCTTCACTCCTAAGTCGCCTGGACGACTTAACAACTTAGCACCATTCGACTTAACACTGCGCGACTTAACTATGCACGACTTAACACTTAGATGAAACCCAGCGACCTAACACAGACTGCCTCTCTACGACCTACGACTTATAAAACCTTGCGACCTAACAACTCAGCAACCCACGCGACCTAACAGTCTTCGACCTAACGACTTAGCCTATGCGCGACTTAACAATCTCGCGACCTAACACTTAAGCCAATACGCGACCTAAGACTTAGCCAATACAACAAGATACTAACCCCTTAGGTCGTCCAACGACTTAACTACTAAGTCGCTAACCTGCTATCCCAACTCCTCTAGGTCGTTGCCGACCTAACTATACTAAGTACATCCTATAGGTCGCTCGAAACCTTAACTCGCCAGAAACTCTTAAGTCTCCTATCTCTTAGGTCGTCTACGACCTAAACCCTTAAACATCTACGCGACCTAACATAAGTCGCGAACAAACTGGGATACGACCTATCTACTAAGTCGTCTAGACGACTTAACTATCCAATACTTCACTTAGGTCGCTCACCACATTCCTTAGGTCGTTGCCGACCTAACTCTACCCCACGACCTAACCCCAGAATACTTAGGTCGCCCACTACTCTTCCTTAGGTCGCCTAGACCTCTTAAGTCGGTCAGTCTTTAGGTCGTTAACTCGCCCTGCCGACCTAATTACTTAACTAAATCCTAGGTTGCACAATTCTATAGGTCGCTCCAACTAACCCACGACCTAACACTAACTCGCCGAAGTCCTTAACTCGGTCACGACTTAGCTCTTAGGTCGTCCACGACCTAGGACTTAGACAAATTTCCCCAAAAATCTGAAATGACTTAAAAATGCAAAAATTCCAGATTTTGACGAACTTGTCGATCCGTAAAAATACGGGTCGTTACATTCTCTCCCCCTTAGGAATTTCGCCCCCGAAATTCCAAGCAATCAAAACTATTCTGTACGCCTACCATCCATAACAATCAACAAACCATGCATCCAATTCTAACTTAGCGTACAGAATTCTAAAATTAGAACAAGTTACAATATCGTGAGATGACACGACACCTTAGGGCCATACCTTGAAGAGTTCAGGATGAGCTGCTTTCATCCTCTCTTCCACCTCCCACGTACAGTCGTTATCATCATCACTCCATTGTATCTTGAGCAACTTAACTACCTTCCTCCTAAGCTGTTTCGTGTCGGTTTCCACAACACGAAGTGGCTTACGAGGTCTTCTATCAACTGGATCAACTTCAAAATCTTCATAGCTATCAGCAGAAACCACTGCATTCGAGTCATGCACATACTTCCGTAGATACGATACGTGAAAAACATTGTGCACACTCGACATCTTCTCCGGTAATTCCAGTCTATAGGCGAGCTTTCCAATTCGCTCGATGATCAGGAATGGTCCAACAAATCTCGGAGTCAATTTTCCTTTCTTCCCGAATCGAATAACATTCTTCAGAGGAGAAATCTTCACAAAAACCATATCACCTACGTCGAACTCCAAATCCTTACGACGTTTATCAGCATAACTCTTCTGACGGTCTTGGGCTGCCTTCATTCGTTGCCGAATGATCTCTATGCAATCTGAAGTCTGACGAATCATCTCTGGCCCAAGCATCATCTTTTCTCCAGTTTCCAACCAACATGTTGGAGAGTTACACGGTCTTCCATACAATGCCTCATACGGTGCCATACCAATGCTTGACTGGTAACTATTGTTGTAGGCAAACTCCACCAAATGAAGGTGATCTTCCCATGATCCTCCGAAATCCAAAACACAAGCTCTGAGGAGATCTTCCAAAACTCGGTTGACTCTCTCAGTCTGACCATCTGTTTGAGGGTGATAAGCTGTACTCAAACACAACTCGGTTCCCAACACTTCCTGGAAGCTCTTCCAAAATCCACTAGTGAACAATGGATCTCGATCGCTCACTATACTCTTCGGAACACCATGGAATCGAACTATCCACTTAACATACAACTCAGCCAACTTTGATGCAGTCCTAGTCGATCGAACAGGAATGAATCGTGCACTCTTAGTCAGACGATCTACAATGACCCAAATCCCTTCATTTCCCGTTCTGGTTCTAGGCAATCCATCAATAAAATCCATCGAAACTTGTTCCCACTTCCATGTAGGAACTTCTAATGGCTGAAGCAATCCGCTTGGCTTCTTCTGTTCGGCTTTTACCAACTGGCAATTCATACACTTGGAAATGAAATCTCCAACATCCTTCTTCATGCCTTCCCAGTAGTAGGTTCTCTTCATATCCCGATACATCTTATTTCCACCTGGATGAATTGTCAACTTCGAGTGATGACCTTCCTTCAGAACCACACTCCTCAATTCATCTATATCGGGAACAACTAGTCGTCCTTGCTTCCGAAGCCAACCCTCTCGATCGACCTCGAATCCTTTATCCTTTTCTGGATCCAATCCAGATTCCAATTCACGGATAATCTTGACAAGCTTACCATCTCGCTTTTGGCTCTCACCAATCCTTTCCACAAGAGTGGGTCTTATTGATAAGTTTGCCAACATCTCAGGTTCCAATTCGCATCTAGGCCTGAAGTCAAACCCAGCTAAATACTCGAGACTCTTCCATTCTGAAAACATGGCTCCCAATCCTGCATGTCTCCGACTTAACGCATCAGCCACTGCGTTACCTTTTCCCGGAGTATAAGCTATACCAAAGTCATACGATGCCAAAAACTCTAGCCAACGTTGCTGCCGAAGATTCAAATCCTTCTGGGAGAAAAGATACTTCAACGACTTATGATCCGTAAACAACTCGAATCGAACTCCCAACAGATAATGTCTCCACATCTTCAGAGCAAATACAATCGCCGCCAATTCCAAATCATGAGTTGGGTAATTCCTTTCATGCGGCTTCAGTTGTCGACTGGCATACGCAACAACTTTATCCTTCTGCATCAGCACTGCTCCAAGTCCAGTACCACATGCATCGGTGTAAACCACCATCTCATCATTCCCACTTGGAATAGTCAAAACAGGAGCACTCGTCAGTCTCTCTTTCAGGATTCCGAAAGCTTGCTCACACTTAGCATCCCAACTGAACACTTTGTTCTTCTTCGTCAATCCTGTTAATGGTGCAGCTACCTTGGAGAAGTCTTTGATAAACCGTCGATAATATCCTGCTAATCCAAGAAAACTCCTCACATCTGACGCATTCTTAGGTCTAACCCAATCCTGGATTGCTGCCACCTTAGCGGGATCAACCGCTATTCCATTTCCAGAAATCACATGGCCTAAGAACCTCACTTCACTCTTCCAGAAGTGACACTTCGAAAACTTAGCCTTCAGCTGATGTTTCCGCAAGATTTCCAAAACAATACGCAAGTGCGTCTTGTGCTCTTCTTCCGTTCTGGAATAAATCAGAATATCATCCACGAACACAAGTACGAACTTGTTCAACTGATCTCTGAACACTCTATTCATAAGATCCACAAAATATGCTGGCGCGTTAGTCAATCCAAACGGCATTACCAGCCACTCAAAGAAACCGGATGGTGTCCTAAAAGCAGTCTTCGGCACACTATCCTTAGCCACTCTCAACTGGTGAAATCCCGTTGCCAAATCCATTTGAGAAAACACCTTAGCTTCGTGAAGCTGATCAAACAAGTCGTCTATCCTTGGCAATGGATACTTGTTCTTCTTAGTCACCTTGTTCAGCTTACGATAATCGACACACAATCTCAATGATCCATCTGCCTTGGTTGCGAACACAACTGGTGCACCCCACTCGGACACACTACGCCGAATGAATCCTTTCTGTAAAAGGTCGTCAACTTGCACCCTCAACTCCTGCTGTTCCCTAGGCGCCATCCACCTAAGAGGCATCACAACAGGTCTGGCTCCTTCAACTAGATCTATACGAAACTCGATCTCTCTATGCGGCGGCAACCCTTTGACTTCGTCAAAGACATCCTCGAATCCATTAGCGATCGGCACTGATGACAGTCCATCCCGTGGAACAACTAGCGAATACATGAAGCTCATGAAGACGCCTTCTTCATGCTTACATCGTATCACAATCTTTCGCCCCTCCACATTCTCGACTGTCACCTCCAGCCTCTCACAGTCAACCTTAGCCGCATACTTCCTAAGCCAGTCCATACCCAAGATAATTCCGAACCCCGCAAAGTTCAGAACAAAACAATCACAAACAAAAGAGCAACCATGACTCGACACAACTAGACCACGGCATAACATACACAAACAAGACGAACCCCCAACTGGATTAGTCACAACCAATGGCCTATCAACAATACCCGGTTCCAAACCTAACCGGCCTACAAGTTCACTACATACAAACGAGTGCGACGCTCCGGTATCAAACAAGACTCTAACTGGAACACCTCATAGGAAAAGAGTACCTTGAACCACCACACTCTTTCCCTTCTCTTCTGCGGTAGGAGCTTTTGAAGATGACGGAACAGCTCCCAAAGCATAAGCCTGCACAATCTGCTTGTCCCTACTCGGTTCTGGACAATTCTTCCTGAAATGCCCTGGCTTGTCACAGTTGTGGCACTTCGCCGGCGCCTTCGGATTCTTGCAATCCTTGGAGAGATGGCCTTTCTGCTGACAGTTGTAGCAAGTCACTTCGCCTTTCGGCTTCTTCTGACCATCCTTACCCTTCTGCTGCTGCTGCTTCCTCTTCTTGTTTCTACCCTGCTGGGGTTTAGACTCTTCCCTGGTCACAGCAACAACAGATCCTTCCTTAGGAAATAGATTCTCATGTCTGAGAGCTTCCTCCACAGGCTTCCTAAATGAATCGTCCAAGTGATCCATCAATCTTGGAGCCTGTACTTGATCTCCAACATCTACTGATGGCCCCGGGGCTGACATCCTTCTCCTGATCGAAGTCATCATGGTTTCGAACATAGCAACATAATCAGCAGCCCCTTCAGTAGCACGGCCTTCCCTAGCAGCTGGTCTCCCTCCTTGACTCATTCTTAATATCTATAAAAAGGAATGATTAGAACATCTAGAGAAACAACTGCATAAAGGGCTAACTTACTGCTAAACTACTATATTATATATAGTAATCATCCATCAAATTACAATTACGTCTCTCATACTTAGTTACGACAGCGAGCGTTGGGTAAAATCGATTAACCAATGCTCTGATACCAAATGTGACGACCGCCCATGACCCCTGCACCGAATCTAGAGAAAGTGCGCTGTAAAGTGTGCCAGGCGACCATGGACGATTGTCAAGGTAAGATTTAAAATGAAAGAATCTATCGTATTACTCACAGCGCATGGACAAAATACAATAGAACATATGTATAGTGAAGCTTTACAGAACAAAATGACATCATATAAAACTCCATAATAGTTGAATACAAGCATCCACATAGTCAATACATCCAGCCTCACTACATATCTCTCAGAGAAAACAAAACAAAACAGCGGAATATCCAGTACATATAATAAGAAGATAATATGCAACCCTCCAGCTCGTCTTCGATATCAGCATCGTGAGAAGAGAACAGCACCTGTCACCTGCTACCTAGTCTGCCCGTCCCAAAATGGACGAACAGCCCAAGGCAATAAGAATTAAAACATAAAGCCTTGAGTCAGACAACAGTCTTAGTGAGCAGTAAATTAACTAACAACATACCAAAAGAGCATAAAGGAAAAGGAATAGGAATACAACCCTCCCACTCCAACCTCATTCTACAGTGATAGCCCCCGGACACACACTAAGCAGAAGCAAACATAGCAGAGCATACAATTTAAAGTAAAGCAATTGTCACTCGAGTCAAGAGCGATGTTTTCCAAGTACAAATCCCAAGGTCTAAAACCAAGGTCAGATAAGCACCCAGGAAATACCGCTCTTGAGACCGAATGACGATACAACCAAACATCCATGACTCGGCTATCACTGTTATCATTGTTGCGATATCACCGTTAATTGAATGACCGGCACATTCTTTCAGCCGTCCGTCAAGGGCTAATGGTAACCCCGGTTCTAGACATAACTCCCGCACGTCATCGTGACCCGTGCCTAGGATTATCGAATCTACCCAGAGTACTCGACCATCAACTTAGTCTTTTGGGCGTCCCCATGTACTCTTGCTTAGAGCATGCTAGAACCTTCAACAACGATGCGATCTCAACCTCCTAGTCATCCTCCTCGACGACTATTGCCATACTAGCTCAAGCGCCTCTCGAGCATCCATTATCCTCAACTCGAATCATATCACCGAGTTATCAACATGCTTGGAATGATCCCGCCTGGATTAGACCAAGTCTTCATCATATGATGCCTCGCTTCATTACATCCTCGCAAAGCTTCATCTCAACTTCACATCATCAAATCTATGCATAGGAGCTTCATCATCCCGCTACATATGCCACGAGCAGCTTTTCCAATACAAGAGCCTTTCCCTTAGCTTTTGAATCACCTTCGATCTAAATCTAATCACCAATCATCTAGTTCATAACAATCAATCAAATCAAACATCAATCCAAGCAATCAAGCATTCAAAAATGATCTAAGTAGACAATTATAACAATAATGGCATTTTCGTAATTAAAGAGTTGAAAGTCCAATAAGCATGAAAACATGGATTATATCTCTACAAACTTGATGAATGAACTTGCATAGGTTAACATATGATAAAATGGATGTAACATCATCATGAGCAATGGATCTATATGGATCTATACATAGGATGAAGAAAATGCATGGAAATCTCTATTTTAACACCAAATCGAGCCAACAATCCGATATACTCCTTTGGATCCGTGTGAGAGATAATCACCACTCACCTAATCACCTAAACAATCCAAAAGATAACAACTTCAGATCTGGACAGCGAAGAACGAAGCTAGATCCGACAAGATCTCACTTCAAACGAAGAAATCTCTCTTGAAAAGATGAAGATCTTCAATCTAAGCTCTTGAATCTTCAATCTTGATCTTCGATTTGGATGGATGGAAGCACTAGATTAGAGTGGAGAAAAGAAGTGAAGAAGTGTAGAAGTCGAGCTCTCAAAATGGCAGCACTTCGTCGCTTCAAAATCCGGATCCCAAAAATGAAGAGAAGCTCTCCTATTTATAGCTGAAAACTGCCCTTAAGTCGTAACTCGGCTATCTCCTTAAGTCGCTGCCGACTTAACACTATGCCGACCTACGACCTAAAAACCCCTACGACTTAACAGAGCCTCCGACCTAACTTATGCGCGCTTCACTCCTAAGTCGCCTGGACGACTTAACAACTTAGCACCATTCGACTTAACACTGCGCGACTTAACTATGCACGACTTAACACTTAGACGAAACCCAGCGACCTAACACAGACTGCCTCTCTACGACCTACGACTTATAAAACCTTGCGACCTAACAACTCAGCAACCCACGCGACCTAACAGTCTTCGACCTAACGACTTAGCCTATGCGCGACTTAACAATCTCGCGACCTAACACTTAAGCCAATACGCGACCTAAGACTTAGCCAATACAACAAGATACTAACCCCTTAGGTCGTCCAACGACTTAACTACTAAGTCGCTAACCTGCTATCCCAACTCCTCTAGGTCGTTGCCGACCTAACTATACTAAGTACATCCTATAGGTCGCTCGAAACCTTAACTCGCCAGAAACTCTTAAGTCTCCTATCTCTTAGGTCGTCTACGACCTAAACCCTTAAACATCTACGCGACCTAACATAAGTCGCGAACAAACTGGGATACGACCTATCTACTAAGTCGTCTAGACGACTTAACTATCCAATACTTCACTTAGGTCGCTCACCACATTCCTTAGGTCGTTGCCGACCTAACTCTACCCCACGACCTAACCCCAGAATACTTAGGTCGCCCACTACTCTTCCTTAGGTCGCCTAGACCTCTTAAGTCGGTCAGTCTTTAGGTCGTTAACTCGCCCTGCCGACCTAATTACTTAACTAAATCCTAGGTTGCACAATTCTATAGGTCGCTCCAACTAACCCACGACCTAACACTAACTCGCCGAAGTCCTTAACTCGGTCACGACTTAGCTCTTAGGTCGTCCACGACCTAGGACTTAGACAAATTTCCCCAAAAATCTGAAATGACTTAAAAATGCAAAAATTCCAGATTTTGACGAACTTGTCGATCCGTAAAAATACGGGTCGTTACAATTTTGGGTTCGAATTTATATGGGTTCGAAACCCTGTTTTCTCGTTCGTATATTCTATGTTGAATTCGTCTTTGGCTGTTCGATATTGTTTGGATGATTGTGGTGAATTCTGACCTTTTCCATATACGTATATTTGATTTCTTCTGATTTTGCTTGGCCACTGTCTTAATCAAGCCCCTATGAACTTGAGGTGGTTCGCGTTATGAGTTCTTCACTTCGACGTTTGACACTGTCAAACTCGGCTCTGACTTCATAATGTTTTCGATTTGTATGTGCATTTTGTGGCTTCAGTATTGAACACTGCATAGTGTACTTCTCTTGCACTTGATATCACTTGACTTTGATTATGATATTAAATGTCATTGGCATGACTGCACTTCCTGATGTTGCAGTTTCTTTTTCGATTCACTTTAACCTGATATTGGGGCATTGTTTTGATCTTGATCATGTTGGCATTGTTTGAGTTTTGTATTGATGTGCATTGAGCGTTGTCCTTGTATCACTTGAGTCATTCGAGTCAGTTGGCTTCACCTGTATACTTTGTTGACATTGTAACTTGTACCCTGTTCGTATGTGAGTTTAAGTGGCATTTTGTTGTTCATTTGTTATCTGACTTCATGTAGATACGTACCCCCTTTGTACATATTGTAGAGAGTTGCATGTCTGGCCCCTGATTTTGAGTATGACCACCCTTGTGGTTTCAGATTTGTAGCTCATTTCATATTCATTGATCTCTTTTGGTAGTATTTTTGTGGGTACTGTTTCGGCCTGAATTTGATTATTTAAGTGTCCATACATGCACACTGATTCAATGTTCTCTGTACAGTACCTGACTCTCGAATCTGATACATTGCATTGATGCCTTGTATCATTTGCATTTTTGTCATTTTGCTTCACTGATGACCTTACCTTCTATTGAGGCTGATCTGTGTCTTTTCTGTGAGTGTGACATTGTTGTTGCATTGCTACCAGTTTACTTGACCATTTGTATATGTCTTTATGTTAGTGCATTGCTCTGTGCTTTGACATTGTAATCTTGGCCTTAATGTTCTCTGTTCTGTAATTGACATTCATGTTGTAGCTGTGCACATTTACATTGATGCACTGCTTCTTTTATTTCCTTGTTGTAGATCTCACTTCTTAGTTCATCTGGACATTTTGGTCCCTGTCTGCATTGCATATATGCAATTGCATTTGTTATAGATAAGTTGAAGCTTGGTCTGATGAACTTGAACATGTTGGACTTTGCATATATGTGCTGCCCTATATTGTCACTTTGATGCATTCATTCCAGTATGCATTGATGCTCATCTTTTGTTACTCTGTTGTCTTGCTCAGTTGCTTGCATCCATGTAGATGTTGACACTGGTTGTACTGTATATATTCATGTTGGTACATGCTTTTGTTGTTGTCCAGTTTGTCCTTGTCATGTTGAACTTGTTTCACTTGTTGCTCCTTCACTGGATACACTGTTTCATTTCACTGATGCAGCCTTGCCCTTAAATACAAGTGGTGGCTGCATTTTCGTTGCAGTTTTACCCTTGATTCCTTGTGGTGACTTTATATTTGGTTGTGGCGAGGCAGTGCACGTGCGTGCACTGCAGCCACCCAGAATTGTCAGTTTCGAATCGATATTTTTCTTTGCGTCGTGATGCATTGATCTTTTATGCCGTATTGGCGAGGCCGTACACGCGTGCGTGTGCGGCAGCCAATCAAAAATTGATGTTTTAAAGTGACAATTTCAATTGTTTTAAATTGATTTAGTTGATTTGATAAATTGTTTATTTATCTCTGTTGATGATTTAAATATGCTGTTTTGTTATTTAACACTATTACGTGTTAGATTCACCGTTATCCTATTTCCTTGTTAAAGGATCGGATAGGTGAATTTACTGTGACTGTCATCTTTTTGAGATTGATTATTAATGCTTCTTTGCACTAATAACTGAGTTTGAATTAGACTGACCCGTGTATTATTTTCTTTTGAATGTAATACTCGGGTCAGACCCGAGTTATTTCAGGTTGTAGATTTTCTTCTTTGAGTTGCTGTTCGGGATTTGAAGACTTTTCGCATCTTCTGTAGTTGTCATTGTCCTTTTGTAGTAGTCGTGTCATTGTATAGAACGATATGTATTCATGTATATTAGTCGATAATGTACGTGTATATATAACTTCTAGAGTCGACAGTTGTAGTTGTATCGTATGTATTGTGTCAACTATGTATTAACTGACATCAGTTATATATATATGAGACTTTTGTTTTTATCTGTGTTCCGCAATTATATTATCTGTGTTATTGTTATATCTAATGTCCTAAACTATTATGAACTATCGTAGTTTGTTTTATACTGATAATTGGATATGTCGATGGGAGTAAATAAATAATAGATGAAAAATAAAAAGTATATACCACTCCTAACGAGATAACCAATATTAGTGTAAGGCCAATTACGGATGGTCGCTCCTATCCAGCCTTATTCTTTGTAATAATAGACAATATTTCTTTTAATACTCTTTGTTATTATGAGCATAGAGGTGGGGCGTTACAAATTTGGTGCCACCTTCGATTTGATTATGGGAGTGTGTTTCGAAGTGGGTGGTAGTAGCTGCTATGCGTTACCACCAGCCCTGATCTGCAAAACGGTAGTATCCTACCCTGGGCATTGCCTCGCGTGCCTTGTCATATGCCTTATCGAGCCCATTACGACTTTGGTTTGTATCGTACCTATGGAGTGCTCACCGAGTATCCCACCGGTTTGGTGGAGCTTACAGTATCTGTATAGACTACGATGTTTATATAAAAATATGTTAAGGGGGATGTGGGTAACGCCTTAACGCTATTTTAATATTTTACTTTGTTGTAGACATTATCTATGTAGCATTATGTATTATGTATGTAGATAGTTTGACGGATCCTTAAAGGATGGAATCCCAAACATCCTTTAAGTTATATTGCATTTAACTTGGACATTTTACTTGAGTTGATTTACTTCCATAAGAATGTTAGTCCTGACTCGAGTGTTTTGTGTTTTGCTTTATGCTCGGGTCAGCCTGAGTGTCATAACATTTGAGACTCACCTTTTGGAGCTTGGAGCTTTTCTTGGAGATCTATCTTTTATCTATTCAGCTTTGCAGTTATTTCAGTTATTTCTTGTTGTTTATGTTCGGACTTGTCATTTGCTTTTGTATTAGAGACTTCCTTGGATTTGGAATTTCTGTTGTATTTTGCTTTAGACTCTGATGTTTCTATAGTAGCTTTATGAACTACTATTTATCTATTCTGCTACGTATTGCTGTATTACTATGTGTATGTGATTCTATGATTGATTTATTTACTGTATATGCTAACTTTTTCCAAATATAAAATAACAATCTGTTGTTTCGAGCAATTCAAGTCTGACATGTGTGGATTATTGTCGATTTAATGGTTCGAAATGGCAGGTCATTACATGTGGTATCAGAGCTCTGGTTTAGGCGAAACTTAGCATATGGAGTAAAAACTCATTAGAGATAGGGTAGTAATACCCTAGAATGAGTGAAATTGATTATAGAATCATCTTCGTTTGAGCTCGAAATTCTTGGTTAGGATTCTCTTTGATTAGGATTTCTTTTGAATTTTGGAACCTTACCTTTGTTCAATAATTCATTCTTGTCTTAGTTCCCACTCAGTAGAGAGGCAAGACATCTAGAGTCTTTGCCATGTCCTCTTCAACTCCTCCTTCTGCCAGTGATACCCAAGGTACTCTCCAGAACACCTTTTTCTTTCCATGATTTTCTTGTTCGTGTTCTTTTTGATACTGGAGCATCCCATAGCTTTATTTCTGTTGATCTTTGTAATAAATTTGAGCACATCTTGCAACCTCAATTGACAACTTTATCCTTATGTATGACTAATCCCATTGGTGGTCCCGCTAACCTTAGTATGATTTGTAAAGGGGTGAAACTCCTTTACAACAGGCATCGATTCATCGGAGATTTCTATGTTCTGGGTTTTGATGCATTTGATATCTTACTTGGAGGTGATTGGTTAAAGCAGTATGATGTTGTTATCTCTTACAAAGCTTGAACCGTCTCTTTAGTAGACGACCAGGGTAATTCTCTTGTGATCAAATGTCGATTGCCTCAGGATTATGCATGTAGTTTTATCTTTTCTCTGGATTCTCAGCCTAGTGATCTTGACTCCACCCCGATAGTCAGGGATTATCCAGATGTTTTCGGTGAAGTCAGTTCTCTACCTCCCAAGTGGGAAATTGAATTTTGCATCGATCTTATTCTTGGATCTCGACCTGTTGTTCTTTCTCCCAGACGGATGGCGCCTAGAGAGAAAGCCGAGTTAAAGAAGCAGGCCGAGGACCTGTTTTCCAAGGGTTTGATTCGGTAGAGTTTTTCTGAATGGGGAGCAGCTGTAGTCTTTATCATCAAATCTGATGGTTCTTTATGGATGTGTGTTGATTATAGAGAGCTGAACAAGCTTACTCTTAAGAACCGATATCCTATGCCTCGTATCAATGATATGTTCGATCAACTCTACGGAGCTAAAGTATTCTCTCAGTTTGATCTTGCCACCGGTTTCCACCAGCTTCGGGTAACTGAGGAGAGCATTCCTAAGACAGCTTTCCGAACAGAGAATGGTTTCTATGAATGGTTAGTTATGCCCTTTGGATTAACCAATGCTCCCGCCTTCTTCGTCGATCTCATGAATTGCATTTTCCGCGATGTTCTCAACCAGTTTGTCCCTATTTTCGTTGATGATATTCTTGTCTTTTCTAAGTCAGAGAAGGAGCATGAATCTCATTTGGGCTATGTACTGGAAACTCTTAGGAGTCACCAGTTGAAAGCCAAATTTTCTAAATGCCATTTTGTAACGACCCGGTATTTCGAACCATTCGCTACCGCACATGTCAGACTTGAATTGCTCAAAACAACAAATTGTTAATTTATATTTAGCAAAACTCAGCATATACAATAAATAAATCATAGAATCACAGACATAGAGTATTACAACAATAAGCAGCGGAATAGATAAATAGTAGTTCATGAAGCTACTATAAAACATTAGAGTCTGGAATAAAATACAATAGAAATCTCTAATACAAAGTAGTCTCAAATACAAAAGTAACTACGAGACTGAATAGAAATAACAACTGAAAGTCGACTAGATATACAATAGATCTTCAAGAAAAGCTCCAAACTCCAAAGGTGAGTCTCAAATGCTGTGTCACTCAGACTGACCCGAGCATAAAGCAAAACACAAAATACGCGAGTCAGGATTAACATTCTTATACTGGTAAATTCAACTCAAGTGAAATGTCAACTAAAATACAAATAACTTATTGGATGTTTGGGATTTCCATCCTCTAAAGATCCGTGGAACTATTTACTATGTAGTAATATACGCTATTATAATATGCTTATAGTAAAGTAAACTATTAAAACAGCGTTAAGGCGTTACACATATCCCCCTTAACACATTTTATATATTCCCATAGTCTATACAGTACCGTGAGGTTTACTCAGAGGTCACTCCATAGGTATGGTACAAACCAAACTCGTAGAAGGCACGATAGGGCATGTGACAAGGCACGTGAGGCAATGCCAGGGTAGATATACCGTTTGCACTCCCGGACTGGTGGTAACGCATGGCAGCTACTACCGCCCACCTCGTGACACACTCCCAAATCAAAGGTGCACCCAATCAAATAACAAAAACAATAGAATGGTGTCGATGAAATGTGTCTGATAGGGGTAATGACCCCACTTGGCCCGGTATAGCTCTTGTTTTAGCCACATCAAGCTAACTCACGGGAGTCAGGGTTGCACTAAAACCTCATATAGAATCGTCGCCAAACCATCCTACTTCGTTCTGGAATCTCCACCACGTACAAAGTTGTTAAAGTGGTTTTCGATATTGGCAGAGAGTATGACAATATCCGATCCCGGTCTCTTTAACAACCAAACGCTTATTTCATACCGTGGTCATTTCATTTCAAATAGTTCATACTTCAAAATCAAAATATCATATTCATTTCAAAATCATATCAATTCAATATCATTATACAGTTTAAATAATATTCATTTCCAAAATCATAACACTTTCAAAATTATAACACTTTCAAAATCATAACAATTTTGAAATCATAACACTTTCAATTTTAAAAGGTTAAGATTCAATTCAAATTCTCAATAAACCATTTCAATTTTTATCGATTTCAAATCCAGGTTTGAACTATCATTTCAAATCCAATAAGATTCAAAGTTTAAATATTCAAACATTTACAATATAGGTTTCATTTATATTTCAACACTCAATTTTAATTTTATTCAAATTGGAAAATATTTACTTAATAATTTTAATAACAATTAAATAAAATCTCAATTTATAAATTTGGATCAATATTAAATATTCAGTCTCGGTTTTATTTAAGGTTATAAATCATACCTTTCAAATCTCAATATTAATGAGTTCTAGTAAATTCTTATTTAAATTCAATTATTACCCAATAAAATTTCAAGTCAATTTTACTTTATTTTTTCTAGCCTCTATTTATTTAAAGTTATTACAAAATCTATTTTTAAAATAAAATTTTAAATAAATACCTAAACATATTATATACTAAAATTAAATTTTATTAAATTAAATCTTATTATTAAATATATTTTATATTAAATATATTTTTATATATTTTAAAATAGTAAAATTATAAGTAAAATCTTAAAAATTATATTTTCAAAACTAACTTATAAATTTATAATTTCCAAAACATATAATTTTTAAAAATCTAAAATTTAGACTTATATAAAAATTACATTTATACATATTATATTTAAAATCAATATTTATTAACCCATATATTTCCTTTCAATACTTTGGAAATCATTTTTCAAAATATAGACCAACGGTGTCCGTATATAATTTTCTATCCTATGGTCAAGTGATACCAATATTTATCATTTCAATCCACAATTTAAATGTCTACGGGTATATATCATTTCAACCCGCAATCCCAAAATTCAAAATCAATGAAAATTGCTTGGGTTTATCATTTCAACCCAAAATGATTTTCCCCTAATCTATAGTATCGTTCGAGTATGTATCATTTCAACCCATAGGGATTTTTACACTAACAGGAACCTTCAGAGTGAGAACATATATGATAAAAGTATAACATAACAACAACAGACATATATCATCAATAACAAATTTAATTAATATATAAACAACAGGTGATGGTGTCAGCTGTCATAGATGAACAGTTACGGATAATGGCATATCATAAATAGAAATTAAAAAAATAAGCGGTTCAAATTTAATAGCATATTTCTGTTGTCATTTCAATGTGAATTAAATTTATTAAATATAAGAATATTAATCGGGAGTGATCGCACACCTTTCGAGGCTAGAGAAATTTGATAGCTAACTGAGCTGTGAATCCGAGCAACAAATTCCAAGTAAAGCACGATGAACCCGAATTTTTACGATCAAAGCAAAGCTGGAAGTTTGGATCGATGAAAACAAATTAGACAAGCATGATATAAACAGTTAAAAATGTATGTTATATATATATATATTTTCCCTAAAATCAACTTTAAACATATATTTAAAATAAAATCTACACACATAAATTTCAAACCAGTATTTAATTTAAACATATGTAAAATAAAATCTCTATACATATTTGAAATTTAACCCATATATACTTATATACATATATAGATTTACTTTAGAACCCAAAGTAAAATTGAAAGCTTCAGCAATTAATATATATAGACTTACATATTATGTATATATATTTATAAACAACCAGTTGGACAAATACACATATCAAATGTAATATATATAGTCAAATATCAACTATTTAAATATATATATATATAAAAGAGAAAAGTGGTAGCAGAGATATGGAAACAAAGTACCCAGCTAAACATAATATATAAATGAAATGTACCTTTATCTTCAATATTATATATATATATATATATTTTATAAGTACGGCCGAAAGTAGATCAATAAAATACACGTACTAACCCAAAGTGGAATATATATTAGCATATATTAGTTCACGTGTACAGGTTGTCAAAGCAACTTTATGTTCTTAAATAAATATATTACCAAAAACCTAAATACATGCCAACATTAATACATATATATTTTTGTATATATATAACAGGTTTCACAATACATACACGACCTGAACTAGATAACAAGATTTCTAACAAAACACACACACACACACACACACACACACACACATATATATATATATATATTAAGCCTATTAAAAAATCTATTTTTAAACCATAAATTTAAAATAAATTAGCATATTATATACATACCTACAGTAACATACATATTATATTTAAATATTTATATATATACTACATAAAATGTATATTAAATGTGCAGTACGCGAAATCATTCCTTAAACTAAAATATTATTTATATACTAATATGTACTGTTATATGTATATGAGCACTACATGAAATCAATACTTCAACCCAATATATAAACCCAATACATATACAATTAAAAATGCAAACACAAATATATACATACACGTGTACCTTTTTAAAACTTTCCATATATATATACACTTTGCTCAAAATATAGTATATAGGCGGAGCTGCACGTGGGCGGTGGAGAGGTGACAGTGGCGAGCTAAGGATGATGGGTTGCGGTGGTGGCTGTCGTTCATGCGGAGGCGGGTTTATGGTAGGTCTTGGCAAGGTGAGGTGGCGGAGCTATGGCGTTGGTCAGGGGACGGCAGTAGGGGAGGCATGGTGAGGCCAGGGGATGGTCGGGCTGCTGTCAGTTGGTAGAAGATCTGGATGTGGTGGCTCGGTTGCATGAAAATGGAAGGGAGGAGGCGGTTATGTCAGGGAGAGTGGAGAAGGGAAGGCCGAGGAAAATTTTAAGTAGGTGGGTAGGGGCTGTTAGGTAGGGGTGGGCTCGATGCTCGGTGGAGATGGAGCACTGGCAGACTGGGTTCGGTTGCTACTGGTCAGTGGAGTGGGCGCTGCAACCACAGTGGGTCGCTAGCATATAGGTGCGGTAGTTTTTCAAGCTGGGACAGGGCATGGCGAAAATGAAGGCTGATGGTTTTTGTTCTACAATTTTTTTCTTTTTTTTTGAAAATAAGGTAGCAGTTTTATTTCCTTGAAGCGAAACTAAATAATTCCAAAAGCAGATACGAAGGAAAGCCAATATACTTTATATTATATATATTTTCAAATGAAAGCTCAGAATGAAAGTTACAGAACGAAAAGAAATGGCAGAGGAAAAGTTAGAGTGGAGGAGAATGAACTAGAAAATATAAATTAACCATAGGGAAAACCAAAAGTCACAAACGTGAATTCTGGAATAATTAAATGCAAATGGTTATTTGCTTCCAACCGGTAGATAATTAAATGATAGGGAAACCAAAAGGTTAAAACGATTACCGCTACGGCTAATCGTTTTGCAAATTTCGTCGCTTATTGGACACCGAACTGCACAAATAAATATACTGGGGAGATCAGCACGACAAGACGAACAGAATGGTATACTGATACAAGCTGTCACGTACCTGAATTTTCGACTTTCGAAAATTCGACATCGATACTCACTTTATCGACTGCCGAGCAATCGAGTGCCGGAAACTCCAATAGTGATGGTTTTAGAAAGAAGAGGTAGAAGAAGAAGAAAGCAGAAGAAAGAGAGAAAAGAGAAAGAAGAACAACAGAACAACATCAGAAACAGAAACAATATCAGAATCTCACATATCGCAGCGGAACAATATATAATAGATAATCACTAGCCATTTAAAACAAAAAATTATATCAGTTTTTATACATACATCAATCAGAGTCAATATACGACTCAATACAACACAGCACAACAATGGACAGTTATATAAACTTGTCCTCATACAGAATACACAGCGGAATAAATAATATCAGATACAAATACTACGTCTCGTCATCCAGCTTATCTCCAAAGCTCCAGAATATCCTGATAACATAACTCTAGGCTGCCCGTGTGGAAATTGGTGGGCACCCAGAGTTTAGAAGGGAACAATAAACTCCGAGTCAGTCATGGTGACTGGTGTGAGATCGTAAAACAGTTATTCTTTCACAAAGAAAATAAAACAAATTCGCAATGCTTTTGGAAAATGAAACTACCATAAGACCTCCCACCACACACACAATGCAAACGCAGAATTGGAGGAGATTTCTTCTTATGATAGTCAAAGATGCTTACTACGTAAAATCAAATCCTTTTTGATATTATTATTAGTGCATAGTGTAGAAAACATTTCGAAAGTATAATATTAATCTTAGCCAGCATAGACATTCCGAACTATGCCTACTATAGCTACCATCCAAACAGTGGTGACCACCATAAGTGAATGGCAGGTTCTACAACTAAAACCGTACAAGTCTCATATTGTTTCTTTGGATTTCCAACAAATGGTCAGGCTAAGGAACTTCCTATTCCACGAACAGAACGCCTCTGGAATGACATCCCGAGAAATAACCTAACATTACGGTTAGATCTCTGCCAACACAAGGCCGGGTTACCTCTGCAAAAGTAGGTAACTACTGACACGCGTATGTCATCCCCCGATCGTAACCGATCTTCCCGAGGATCCCCGATTTCCAACAAACCATATAAATAATAATGCAGCAACCACATAGGTTAAGTATCTGGGCTCCATACCATGATACCACCTCTATCCAGAAGGAATGACATACAATAAGGGGCGCTACTCCCTAGAACCTTGCTGCATCCTTCCTGTTTCGACCATTTCCGAGGTGTGAGGCTCGACGAAGTCTCGTCCACAAAGCTACGCTTCTCAAAAAGCCATGCTTCGGGTCAAACAAATGATCAACCTATGATCACAAAGATATAAGATCAAACAAATGATCATATCGCAAATGATCAAACACTGATCATTTCACAGCAACACTCAATATGCCACGTTACCAAATTGGGAGTATATCGCTGATAAATTTCAACTACATAACCTCTGAGCTCGTACGTCTCAGAGAAGGGTGTTAAGCTAAGAGAATAAATTCTCCGCCACCAACAGAAATGTATTTGAAAGAAATCAGCTTTATATCTCAAATTGTAACGTCAGACACACAATCCATACAAGTCTGTTCCGGGATCGAACAGAACCGAAGGCACTTCTCACGAAGCCCTTGCATATCCGGATAATTTTCTAATCACGTCCGGACTTCCCGTCACTAAGGGTGATAAAACCTCTAAATCGGAGATCAGCCGATGTAGAGTAACTCGACGGTAATCCTTCCGTTTTCAAAAATATCCGGTCTTCAACACCGGTCTTCGAATGCAATTCATAACGACGTATCACATATTCGGAATGGGTTATACGACCCCATGGTCCTTTCCCGGCTAACCCGAATAGTGAGCGATTATTCAAAAATAAGTATGGCATTCAAATTCATCCAATCACAACAAATATCTATTCAAGGTAATTATTGATAGTCGGTTATTTAACTATCAATAAAGATGCGTAACATCATCAGATTCCAAATAATTTTTCCCAAATATTTATTTTTCCAAAATATCTTTACTAGATATAAAATTTCCACTCTTCAAAAATAAATCAACATTTATTTTTAAACATCTTCCCTTTCTTTTATAAATTCCATAGTGAATTTAGATTTCAAAATATCCCCTGATATACGATTCTCAAATCGATTTCAAATATTCAATTTCAGTTTATCTTTAAGAAGATAAAATCTCAAAACGTTTCATTTCATTTTGGAAAACATTCCCATACTTATTTAATAATAAGTAATTCACAAAACTATTTATTTTCAACATTTGAAAATATTCGTTATACTTAAATCAATATTAAGTATACATTTCATTCTTTAAGGAAATCATAAATTTTAACATCTATTTGAGTCAAAACGAATGTTGCGTAAAACATCGTTACGACGACTCGAAATCAATAGTATAGGGATTCGGAATTAAGATAGATATATAAATCCCAATACTATATAAAACATTTCCTTTCGGAAATCATTTACTATAACAACAGTGTTATAGTCCATCATTTCCTTATATTTCTCGAAAACGTCTATTTCAACAATGAATGTTGAAATCTATGTATTCGATACTTATCACGTTTTAAAACATCTTTTAAAACAATTACTTCATTTCGTAATATCTGTAACGACCCGTAAATTTAAACTGTTTGAATAACGTAATTAGTTGAAATTTTGTGAAATTTTAAACGATAAAATTTTGAAATAAAAATTTAATATTTGGAATACGTCTAGTTAAACATAGCAACTGGTAAATTTTCGTCTGAAAATATGGAAGTTTATTTCGCGCGTAAATTCACTTCAATTTAATCAGTTAAAAAGCGTTGGAAATAAAACGTTTTCAAAACCAAAATATTTTTACATAGAAAAATTCTAAACCATTTTCTGAGCAAGATTTCAGTTTGTCGTTTTTCCAAATTCGGACATCTTTGGCTCCGTCGTTCTTATTTTCTGCAAAATAGCAGTATTCTGGTACCGATATCGATTTTTATCGGATGATCGTACCACTGATTTCTATATACCGTTTTGATCGTCTCGTCGTGCCGATCTCTACGGTATATTCGATTGTCAAATTCGGAGTTCCGTTGCACGTTGCACTTTGCGTAACGCCTACCGTATCGGTACCCGTTGTTTTGTGTCCTTTCTCCTCTGGGTCCTTTTATCTCCTTTGTCTATTCAGTTTCCATCGTGCAACAAGCTGTCATCCACTTATTCAAATATCAAAGGACACGCCCATTAATTGTATTCACGTGTCTGTTCATTTGCAAGCGTTCAAATTACTTATGTTCTGTTGGTTGATCTACTTTTGCTCTCTGGCTTTGGTATCAGTGATACATAAATAAGCATATTAATAAATGTTTTGGCTCTGTCACTTTATATTTTTTCTGAAACCTCATTTCACTCTCCTCCCACCATCGTTCCTTCAGCTTCCTCATTCCCATCACCTCATGCCACAACCAGTTCTTCCCACGCACGTAACCCTTCCATCAACATCCAACCTTGCACCTCATCCACTTGTGAACCTCCTCACGCAAACCGACACCCCAGTGACAGCACCACCCACGACAGCCCACACCTCCGCCTTCTCTGCAATCAACGCCTCCACTTCCCTGCATTTTTCCACCCGCCACCAAGGCTCCGACCGTAACCACTGCTCCACCACGTCACTCTCCCTCGCCTGACCATCTGCCACATCCGCCAAACAAAGCCTCCGTTCCCGCCACCCTTGCTCCACGCGCCCTCAGCCGAGACAGCATCCACCACTTCACTGCCCGCTATCTCCCCTCCGACCCAACGCCAAAAGCCAACAACCCTTCGCCTCGCCCTACCGGTCTTCCACTGCCTTGCAACCCATTCCCACGCCTATGCAACCTCCTCTTCCAGCCAGCCGTCCGCCAACAGTTGCCGAACCCCATGCGAGGCAGTCTATCCAAGCAACCCTTGGCAGCAGCGGCCACGTTTTCCGCCGCCTTCTTCCTCTTCTTTCCCACTCGTGTTCCTTCTTTGCATATAAAGGTATTATACATTTTTTTTATATGAATACTTTGCTCTCTAATTTAAATATATATATATACGTTTTAATATATTATATATAGGTTCGTAAAGATTTTAAAAAAAACAAAAAGTAAGTAAGTATTATAATGTATAAGTGTGAATGCTGCATACAATTTGTTAGTAGGCGTATTAGTTATAAAGAGTTGTATATGTGTTGTTTGCAGTATTTGTTTATATGGTCATCTTAATGGATATGGTCTGCTTAGGCGTGTGTTTGTTTTATATATATTAGCTAAAGTTATATAATAAAATTGATACCGTGGTTTATAAATGATAGGATTGTTAATAGGTAGAAGTTTGCGCATGTGATTATTAAATGAGATTGGTTGTACTAGTTTGATTCCAAGTACACTAGTTTAAAGATGTAAGATTTTATGTCAGTAGTGTTAGTGTTAGTTATTATATATACACTGTACAGTATTCTAGATTTTTGAACAAAGTATTGTATGTCGATTTTAAAAATAGTATATATGTTTAAAGTATAATATATATGTTATATATCATTAAGAGGAGCGGTATTAAAAAAAAAATGTTTATGTAAATAAGAAAATTTTACTTTATATATGGGTTTTAAGTGTCAACAATGATTTTTAATTATATATATTTATATTATTTTTATTTCGCCTCAAATTGACATTTATTTAATGTAAAAATAATGGTATATATTCTGTCTCTATCCAGATGATTCTGATTCGCTCGCATCAATTCAAACTATCAGCTTTGATCGTCAAATCGTATCCATCTAGCTTTGCTTTGAATTTCGTGCTTCGATTTGCAGCTCATTTCTTGGTCGAATCTCTCTAGCCTCGAAAGGTGAGCAATCACTCACGATTAACGTTCTTTTATTTATTAAATTTGATTTCAATTGAAACGACAATTGAAATATACTGCTGTTAGTTAATCACCCTGTTATATATGCTATTGCCCGTATCAGTTCACCTGTGACATCTGACACCATTATCTGTTAATTATTTATGCGATGATAATACAGTTTGGTTGATAATTGGTTGATTGTTAATATTTATATTGGATGTTAAATTGTTAATGTTAAAATGATAAACAGTATGAAATTGAACTTGATATAGGATAATTAAGTGTTAAATTTGATTTACTGACATTTGTATAATATGACCCCTTTAACTGTTAAATTTATTGACACGTTGGATTTGCTTAATTACATTTTGAACCACTGAATGTATGTTGTTAAATTGATGATGTATGAAATTGTAATAGATGACAAGTGAAAACCGTAATGTAATAATCTTTAATCTACATGAAATGATAGTGTAGATTCTAGAAATAATTATATTAATTCGTACAAATAACAATGCGAATTAATACGGTTATTTTGGGATTATTTGAAATTGATTATTGGATTGATATTGGTTGTTGTTATTGCTTGTTTATTTACTTTGACACCATCCCAGTTATCACACTGCAAGTTCCCTCTGTTATGCTTTGATTTTGAATTGAATTGGAATCGGGTTGAAATGATAAATACCCAAATTTGAACTTTGACCTAGGATAGAAAATTAAATAAACCCGATTGGTCAATAACTTGATTTTGAAATAAAATAAGGATTTTATTTGAATAAAATATGGTTTTGAAATGAAGTTGAATTTGAATTATAATGAAAGGAAAATGTTAATATTTAATAATCGGAAACAAAATGTTAACAATGAAATTGATGGAAAAACGTGGTTTAATTTGAGAAATGAATGAATTAACTTTGAGATGATTTAATAATTAAGTTGGAAATTATAATTAAGTTTGAAATTATTAAACTTTGAAATTATTTAATAATTAAGTTTTGAATTATTTAATAATTAAATAAGATTGAATTATTTAATGATTAAATTAAATCGAATTTTGAATAAGTGAATTTTACTTCGTAATAATTGAAATTGAGTTTCTTTATTAATTAAGTTTGGAAAATCATTTAAGTAAGTAAATAGGTGAAATTGAATTTCTTTAACAAGAAATAAAATGTGATATTTTTGGAATTAATGTAAGACTTGTAATTGAAAGAAATGATTGACGAATTTAATTTAATTCAAAATTGTAAGTTTTGTTTAATGAAGTTGAACTTAAGAAATTGATTTAATGAATTGGAAATTTAATAGAAATTGTTTTGAATGATAAAGTAACTTAACGAATATTGTATGAAATCGATAAATGAATTTGGAATTGATTTGAATGTTAAATTAAATTAATTTAAATGATTTCGAAATGAAACTTATATACGAACTTAAATCAATATCTAAATGTTTTAAATAAAGATTGGAATTGAATTACAGGGTTTTGAAATGATAATTTGGAAGTTTTGAAACGTAAATTTGGAAATTGTTTTAGAAAGACAAATGAAATGTTGATTTGCGAATTCTATTTGAAATTGAAATTGATTTGGTTTTTGAAATATATAAACGACCAATCGGTGTAATAATTACGAAAGTTATTAAAGAAACCGGGATCGGTAATGGATATACTCTCTATCTGAACCGAAACCACTTTAATAACTATACGCGGAGTGTTGATCCAGAACGAAGTGGATGGTTTTGGTGAACGCGTTGACTGAAGAAAGAGAACGATTTTGGATGACCCCTGACATGACTAAAACAGGAGCCGCGCCGGGCCATTGAGGTTCGCCATCTCTAGCGGACACACTTCTTCGATACCATATCTATTACTTTTGTGATTCGATTTGGGTGCACCCCTCGATTTGGGAGTGTTGTTCGCGGTGTTGGGGTGGTAGCTGCTATGCCCAACATCAGTCCGGATCAGGCAACTACTAGTATCCTAGTTGGTATCGCCTCATGTACCTTGTCATACTGATTATCCTATTCGCGACCACTACGATTTTGATTTGTACCTTTAGTATATGGATTGCCCTCTGGTGACTTCCGGTTTGGGGAAACTACGGTCTTGTATATGCTTTTGGGAATAAACAGGTTAAGAGGTGTATGGGCCCTGCTTAACCCTACTTTGATATCTTTATATTACTGATAGACATTATCTACTTAGCGTACATTACTACCTAGTAGATAGTTTAACGGATCCTTAAAGGATGGGTATTCCAAACATCCTTTGAGTTACTTGTATTTCAATTGCTATTTCACTTGAGTTGGATTTATTAATATAAGAATGTTAATCCTGACTCGAGTGTCTTGTGTTTTTGCTTTACGCTCGGGTCAGACTGAGTGTACCAGTATTCGAGACTCACCTTTGGAGTTGGAGCTTCGCTTGGAGATCCAGCTAGCTATCTATCCAGCTTTCAGATATTCGATGATTCCAGTGATGTATTCTGATTTGTATCTGTTACTCTTCCGTTGTATCTGGTTTAACTCTGATGTATCGTATTTCTCTTCTGTTGTAAACTCTGATGTATTTTTATATATTCATATAGTAGCTTCATGAACTACTATCTCTTTTATTTCCGCTGCATTTATTACTCTGTGTCTGTGATCTGTGATTATATCTATTTACTGTATATGTTCAGTTTTGCCAAATTTAAATTAACAACGCGGCATTTTGAGCAATTCAACTCCGGCATGAGTGTCTACCTATACACTTATAATGGATGCGAATGGTCCAAAATGGCGGGTCGTTACAGTTGGTATCAGAGCTTTGGTAGCTCTAGGCAAAACTTAACATATAGAGTAAATGTATTTACAGAATCACTTTCATTTCGAGTTTCAATCTCTTCCTTTCGACTCGATTTCTTTGAATTTTGGAACGTTCCCTACGGTTCCAAATTTCATTCGTGTCCCTCACTATTCGTCTTCTTTCAATTCTGGAGCATCCCATAACTCCACTTCGAATGACCCTTATAATGAATCGGCGGTCTCGCCAATCTTCGAATGATTCGTAAGGAGCAAAACTTCTTTACAATAGGCATTGATTTACCGGAGATTTCTGTATCCTCGGTTTACGATGCTATCTATCTCCTGCTATGCCTGAATTTTATTTCTCGAGATCGAATGTTGATTTACCTCGGAATTCAGCATCGATCTTATTCTTGAAGTTACGGACGACCCGGTTAAGGTTGCCCGTGAATTAAATAAACTCATCCATCTCCCGATTGTGGAAATTGAATTATCTTATCTTCTGTTTCAAACTTATTTTTCGAATCAAAATTCTCTTTGATTTGAGTCTATCAAATTTGAATCTCTATCTTTGCTTTGAAATCTATTCTTACATAGTCGAGCGAGGAAGTGTATTTGTAAATTTATATTAAAAATGTTTTATATATTGTGTTGTTTGAGTTGCTGATGTTGATTTGGGTTTTCGATCGATTCGTCTGATCAACGCTATCGATAGGATTTCCAAAACACTTGAGCAGAGCAAACTGACACAATATTGTTTTCAAATTTGTTTGATTATATTGTAAAAATATAAGTAAATTTTCTGGAATTTAATAAGTTAATTAAATTGGTTGTTTGAAATGATAATATTTGATTATCATTTATTGTTCTAATGGAATTTATAAATATAGTTTATAAATTGATTTGGAATTTGAAATGAATTTAATTCAGAAATTTGAGAATTTATTAGTTTCCGGTGATTTCGAACTTTGGTTTTTAAAATTTTAAAGTATATATTATTGAAAGTATTTTCGAATAGAAATCGTTTTCAAAGAATTTTAAATGTTGAAATCAGTGCTCTCTTCTTTGTCGCTGGAAAATAATTTCGGTGATGGCGGCCGCATCATCGACATTCATTTTCGAGTTTCGAAGTGGAGATACCATTCTGTAGCTTTGCTACGGTTTTGTTTTGAAAAAATATTTTGATTTACATATATATATATATAGGTATCTTATTTTAAAATTTAATTTGATTTGATATAAATATATTGTATATATCCCTAAATTGTTTAAAGTTAATCGGAAATCTAATTCTTAAATTTTTTTAGGATGATTTTAATTATAAATAAAACCAAAATTAGGAAAAAATATTTAAACTTGAATAATTGAATTGGGAAAATTTTTATTTGTATATTGTTCAACTGCATTCTAATACAACTTACCTAAATCATTCAGAAGTTGAATATGTAATTGGATAATATATAAGATAAATTGAATTTATAAGTAAAATTTGAGTGTTTATAATAAATGTTGTACACTAAATTTGATTATAAAGATGTTAATTGAGTTAGATAGAATAATAAATAAAACTCAGTTAATAATGAAATAAATTATTTTGGAAGAATTAATAAATTTGTTTTGAAAGAATTAATAAATTGAAATTTGGTCAACCTATGAAATACCTTGAATTTAAAGGCAATTAGTGAATATAAATTAATTTAAATCGAAACTTTTATGGTTTAAATTAATTTATATGAGTTAAATATATGTGATAAGATATATTAAGTAGAATAAATTTAACAGTAATTTGGAATAAAGAAGAATTTAAATTGCTGAAATAAAATATGATTGTAATAAATGACTATTCAAATTTATGATTTGAAACTGTTAATTAAAGATGATTGGATAATAAGAAAATCAATCTAGAAATAGTTGAGAATGATTTCAGTGAAATCAAATGGATTAAATCAATTATTGAATATCAATTAATTTAAATTTGAATTTATATGGTTTAAATTAATTGTTATTTTGTATTTCAAATCTATTTTCTTTCTGGTTGTTTCTATTCTCCTACCTCGTTCCTTTTCGGGGACGAAAAGTTTTGAGTGGGGAGAGTGTAACGACCCGTAAATTTAAACTGTTTGAATAACGTAATTAGTTGAAATTTTGTGAAATTTTAAACGATAAAATTTTGAAATAAAAATTTAATATTTGGAATACGTCTAGTTAAACATAGCAACTGGTAAATTTTCGTCTGAAAATATGGAAGTTTATTTCGCGCGTAAATTCACTTCAATTTAATCAGTTAAAAAGCGTTGGAAATAAAACGTTTTCAAAACCAAAATATTTTTACATAGAAAAATTCTAAACCATTTTCTGAGCAAGATTTCAGTTTGTCGTTTTTCCAAATTCGGACATCTTTGGCTCCGTCGTTCTTATTTTCTGCAAAATAGCAGTATTCTGGTACCGATATCGATTTTTATCGGATGATCGTACCACTGATTTCTATATATCGTTTTGATCGTCTCGTCGTGCCGATCTCTACGGTATATTCGATTGTCAAATTCGGAGTTCCGTTGCACGTTGCACTTTGCGTAACGCCTACCGTATCGGTACCCGTTGTTTTGTGTCCTTTCTCCTCTGGGTCCTTTTATCTCCTTTGTCTATTCAGTTTCCATCGTGCAACAAGCTGTCATCCACTTATTCAAATATCAAAGGACACGCCCATTAATTGTATTCACGTGTCTGTTCATTTGCAAGCGTTCAAATTACTTATGTTCTGTTGGTTGATCTACTTTTGCTCTCTGGCTTTGGTATCAGTGATACATAAATAAGCATATTAATAAATGTTTTGGCTCTGTCACTTTATATTTTTTCTGAAACCTCATTTCACTCTCCTCCCACCATCGTTCCTTCAGCTTCCTCATTCCCATCACCTCATGCCACAACCAGTTCTTCCCACGCACGTAACCCTTCCATCAGCATCCAACCTTGCACCTCATCCACTTGTGAACCTCCTCACGCAAACCGACACCCCAGTGACAGCACCACCCACGACAGCCCACACCTCCGCCTTCTCTGCAATCAACGCCTCCACTTCCCTGCATTTTTCCACCCGCCACCAAGGCTCCGACCGTAACCACTGCTCCACCACGTCACTCTCCCTCGCCTGACCATCTGCCACATCCGCCAAATAAAGCCTCCGTTCCCGCCACCCTTGCTCCACGCGCCCTCAGCCGAGACAGCATCCACCACTTCACTGCCCGCTATCTCCCCTCCGACCCAACGCCAAAAGCCAACAACCCTTCGCCTCGCCCTACCGGTCTTCCACTGCCTTGCAACCCATTCCCACGCCTATGCAACCTCCTCTTCCAGCCAGCCGTCCGCCAACAGTTGCCGAACCCCATGCGAGGCAGTCTATCCAAGCAACCCTTGGCAGCAGCGGCCACGTTTTCCGCCGCCTTCTTCCTCTTCTTTCCCACTCGTGTTCCTTCTTTGCATATAAAGGTATTATACATTTTTTTTATATGAATACTTTGCTCTCTAATTTAAATATATATATATATACGTTTTAATATATTATATATAGGTTCGTAAAGATTTAAAAAAAAACAAAAAGTAAGTAAGTATTATAATGTATAAGTGTGAATGCTGCATACAATTTGTTAGTAGGCGTATTAGTTATAAAGAGTTGTATATGTGTTGTTTGCAGTATTTGTTTATATGGTCATCTTAATGGATATGGTCTGCTTAGGCGTGTGTTTGTTTTATATATATTAGCTAAAGTTATATAATAAAATTGATACCGTGGTTTATAAATGATACGATTGTTAATAGGTAGAAGTTTGCGCATGTGATTATTAAATGAGATTGGTTGTACTAGTTTGATTCCAAGTACACTAGTTTAAAGATGTAAGATTTTATGTCAGTAGTGTTAGTGTTAGTTATTATATATACACTGTACAGTATTCTAGATTTTTGAACAAAGTATTGTATGTCGATTTTAAAAATAGTATATATGTTTAAAGTATAATATATATGTTATATATCATTAAGAGGAGCGGTATTAAAAAAAAAATGTTTATGTAAATAAGAAAATTTTACTTTATATATGGGTTTTAAGTGTCAACAATGATTTTTAATTATATATATTTATATTATTTTTATTTCGCCTCAAATTGACATTTATTTAATGTAAAAATAATGGTATATATTCTGTCTCTATCCAGATGATTCTGATTCGCTCGCATCAATTCAAACTATCAGCTTTGATCGTCAAATCGTATCCATCTAGCTTTGCTTTGAATTTCGTGCTTCGATTTGCAGCTCATTTCTTGGTCGAATCTCTCTAGCCTCGAAAGGTGAGCAATCACTCACGATTAACGTTCTTTTATTTATTAAATTTGATTTCAATTGAAACGACAATTGAAATATACTGCTGTTAGTTAATTACCCTGTTATATATGCTATTGCCCGTATCAGTTCACCTGTGACATCTGACACCATTATCTGTTAATTATTTATGCGATGATAATACAGTTTGGTTGATAATTGGTTGATTGTTAATATTTATATTGGATGTTAAATTGTTAATGTTAAAATGATAAACAGTATGAAATTGAACTTGATATAGGATAATTAAGTGTTAAATTTGATTTACTGACATTTGTATAATATGACCCCTTTAACTGTTAAATTTATTGACACGTTGGATTTGCTTAATTACATTTTGAACCACTGAATGTATGTTGTTAAATTGATGATGTATGAAATTGTAATAGATGACAAGTGAAAACCGTAATGTAATAATCTTTAATCTACATGAAATGATAGTGTAGATTCTAGAAATAATTATATTAATTCGTACAAATAACAATGCGAATTAATACGGTTATTTTGGGATTATTTGAAATTGATTATTGGATTGATATTGGTTGTTGTTATTGCTTGTTTATTTACTTTGACACCATCCCAGTTATCACACTGCAAGTTCCCTCTGTTATGCTTTGATTTTTAATTGAATTGGAATCGGGTTGAAATGATAAATACCCAAATTTGAACTTTGACCTAGGATAGAAAATTAAATAAACCCGATTGGTCAATAACTTGATTTTGAAATAAAATAAGGATTTTATTTGAATAAAATATGGTTTTGAAATGAAGTTGAATTTGAATTATAATGAAAGGAAAATGTTAATATTTAATAATCGGAAACAAAATGTTAACAATGAAATTGATGGAAAAACGTGGTTTAATTTGAGAAATGAATGAATTAACTTTGAGATGATTTAATAATTAAGTTGGAAATTATAATTAAGTTTGAAATTATTAAACTTTGAAATTATTTAATAATTAAGTTTTGAATTATTTAATAATTAAATAAGATTGAATTATTTAATGATTAAATTAAATCGAATTTTGAATAAGTGAATTTTACTTCGTAATAATTGAAATTGAGTTTCTTTATTAATTAAGTTTGGAAAATCATTTAAGTAAGTAAATAGGTGAAATTGAATTTCTTTAACAAGAAATAAAATGTGATATTTTTGGAATTAATGTAAGACTTGTAATTGAAAGAAATGATTGACGAATTTAATTTAATTCAAAATTGTAAGTTTTGTTTAATGAAGTTGAACTTAAGAAATTGATTTAATGAATTGGAAATTTAATAGAAATTGTTTTGAATGATAAAGTAACTTAACGAATATTGTATGAAATCGATAAATGAATTTGGAATTGATTTGAATGTTAAATTAAATTAATTTAAATGATTTCGAAATGAAACTTATATACGAACTTAAATCAATATCTAAATGTTTTAAATAAAGATTGGAATTGAATTACAGGGTTTTGAAATGATAATTTGGAAGTTTTGAAACGTAAATTTGGAAATTGTTTTAGAAAGACAAATGAAATGTTGATTTGCGAATTCTATTTGAAATTGAAATTGATTTGGTTTTTGAAATATATAAACGACCAATCGGTGTAATAATTACGAAAGTTATTAAAGAAACCGGGATCGGTAATGGATATACTCTCTATCTGAACCGAAACCACTTTAATAACTATACGCGGAGTGTTGATCCAGAACGAAGTGGATGGTTTTGGTGAACGCGTTGACTGAAGAAAGAGAACGATTTTGGATGACCCCTGACATGACTAAAACAGGAGCCGCGCCGGGCCATTGAGGTTCGCCATCTCTAGCGGACACACTTCTTCGATACCATATCTATTACTTTTGTGATTCGATTTGGGTGCACCCCTCGATTTGGGAGTGTTGTTCGCGGTGTTGGGGTGGTAGCTGCTATGCCCAACATCAGTCCGGATCAGGCAACTACTAGTATCCTAGTTGGTATCGCCTCATGTACCTTGTCATACTGATTATCCTATTCGCGACCACTACGATTTTGATTTGTACCTTTAGTATATGGATTGCCCTCTGGTGACTTCCGGTTTGGGGAAACTACGGTCTTGTATATGCTTTTGGGAATAAACAGGTTAAGAGGTGTATGGGCCCTGCTTAACCCTACTTTGATATCTTTATATTACTGATAGACATTATCTACTTAGCGTACATTACTACCTAGTAGATAGTTTAACGGATCCTTAAAGGATGGGTATTCCAAACATCCTTTGAGTTACTTGTATTTCAATTGCTATTTCACTTGAGTTGGATTTATTAATATAAGAATGTTAATCCTGACTCGAGTGTCTTGTGTTTTTGCTTTACGCTCGGGTCAGACTGAGTGTACCAGTATTCGAGACTCACCTTTGGAGTTGGAGCTTCGCTTGGAGATCCAGCTAGCTATCTATCCAGCTTTCAGATATTCGATGATTCCAGTGATGTATTCTGATTTGTATCTGTTACTCTTCCGTTGTATCTGGTTTAACTCTGATGTATCGTATTTCTCTTCTGTTGTAAACTCTGATGTATTTTTATATATTCATATAGTAGCTTCATGAACTACTATCTCTTTTATTTCCGCTGCATTTATTACTCTGTGTCTGTGATCTGTGATTATATCTATTTACTGTATATGTTCAGTTTTGCCAAATTTAAATTAACAACGCGGCATTTTGAGCAATTCAACTCCGGCATGAGTGTCTACCTATACACTTATAATGGATGCGAATGGTCCAAAATGGCGGGTCGTTACAATATCACTTTTCCAAAACATATCCATTTTATTTAATAATATATTCACTGTCCAAAATCGTGAATATACTTCGTTATCCAAATTCAACATTCCTACACGTTTTATTTAAAGGCTTATCCACTGTCCAAAATCGTGAATATAATTCCTTTAATTAACTTCTACAATTCACTTATCAAAATAAGTGATTTCGGATTTATAAACAACGTTTATAAATCCCATTTATAATTTATAACAACTTCAACTTACAAATAAATTTTATTAACCGAATCAATCTATAACTCAATTTTTATACTTAAGTCATTCCTTTAATAACTTTACAAAATTTATAAATCCTACTTCTTGAAAGATTCCATTTATAAACCCTTTTTCAACATTAACAAAAACTCCTTTTATAATTCCATTTTTCCGATTTATAAAAATTCAATCCTTTATAAATCTTATCTATAAACCATTTATAAATAAATTCAAAAATCTTCATTCATACTATTCTTCAACATAGTTCATTTCATATTCCCAAACATCAAATTTTGGTTTTATATCACAAAATTCTTAATTTTTTATAACATAAAAATTATAACACTTATTTATTTAAAATGAATCAATTCCAAAATTTAATAAAACGTATACTTTCAAAAATTCACTTTGAAATCCTTTTAAAAATAATATCGTTGTTTTTAAACTTCAAAAATGGATCCGATGATGCAACAGCACCAATTAGTCAATCACAACATCAAACATCATATATCAACATATGATAACAGAATATACATCAATATCTGTAAATAAATAAATACAGTTGAGGAATCCAGTTGGATCCCTCCAACCTGTTTCCCTGCATCCAAAGACGTTAGCACAATACCAATTCCACTTCGAGGTGGAATATCGCGGTATATGGGTTTTATAAAAATATCCGCTTACTAACGGCGCAATAGGGTCTCATCCGCTATACGAGGCGGGAAATCATCAATCCAATATATACATATGCCAATATGTATATATTGCTATATATAGATATATCCTATTATATCTAATATCACATCCAATAGCAATCAATCATTCAATAAATAACTGTAATATCAAATTTCATTTGAGTGAGAAAAATCTCACCTTAGCTTTTTATTTTTGCGATCCCATTTCATTTCCAGCTTGATTCTCGATTTATAGACCTTGTATAAATATTTTATACACTTTATTAATACTCGAAATAATCGAATAACCAATCTTCATTTTGATAATTTTCATTAACCAATGATTCTATTTAACCTAATAATTTAAATTTTAAACTATTTCCTTTCTAACAAAATATTTTTAGCAACTAAATAATTTAATAAGTTGATTGGAACAATCTAAATCTCCAACCCGTTATTATTTTAAAATTAAACTAGTCGATTTAAAAATATAATTTTTTATATAATCTTTCAGACATTTATTTTATTTTCCCACAGTAAATAACTTTTACTGTAAAATCCTCTAACTTGTATATAAAATTTTCTTCTTTCATCATTTTTAACAATAAATTTAAACAGATCTCTTTCCTTTAAATAAAGTTATCTAACTAAAAATTAGATTTTAACAAATTCATATCACCATTTTAAATTAAATTCAAATAGCATATATACCTTTACTGCCCAGGTCGAGCTCGAGATGAACACGCGACTCCAGTCTCGACCACGCGAATTCGCGGCTACGAATTTTGCCTACCACCACGAATGTCGCTCGAACCATCACTTTGCCCAGATCGAACGACCGCGGCCAACCTCTTCCAGCGAGCGCCTGCCACTACTCCCCAATCGCGAGCTCCACGTCGCGACATCGCGATTCCAGATTGCCACTGCCGCCGTATCTCGCGTTCGAGTCTCCCAAATCGATGTTGCTCCCAACCCTAATCGCCACCCAAAGACATCCCCTTTGAGAACATCGCCGAGTTTCCCCCTATTCGAGCGCGCGAGTTCGATTTCGAATTAAATTTGAGAGAGGAGGAATGAAATTCCGTTCGATTTTTCTTTTTCTTGAAGACGTGATTTTTGGTTCAGCAGTCAAGAACGAATGAGGGCAGAGATCAAATGAATGCCATTTTTTTTCTTCGAACGTGCATTTGTTTTTGAACTGGGAAGAACAGCTTCTGATGGAAGAAAGAATAAAAAGGTACGAAGGAGACAATTTGGGTGCGGCTCGTACGTATGGTCGGGTTAAAGAAAAGTAAATGTGTTTTATTTAAATTCAAATTTTGTCTTAGTAATTTCCAATGCGTTTATACATCGTATGCTCACGTAACAACTCCGAATAATACGAAATTTGAAATCCGATAATAATTCGATATTACGGACCCAATGGGACTGGTTTCGTCGAATTCCGAGACTGTTTGAGAAATGACTATTTTTAAATATCAGTTCAAACAATTAAATTCAAAACTGAGAAAAACAGTTTAAAATTCAATTCTGAAAGTTCGATTATCTTTAGTATTATAAATATGAATTTTAGAAACTTTCGAAATATTTTTCTTCAACTGTAAATTGAAGATTTAAATTTTTATTCAACATTCAATAGATTAAATTATATAATTTAATCGCCAAATTCAAAGTTATATCGGGGATTCAAATTAAATCATCGTTCAAATATTTAAAATTAATTAAATATTTTCAATTTAATTTGTTCAAAATTCTGGGTCGTTACAGACTTCCCTCCTTAAAAGAATTTCGTCCTCGAAATTACAAGTTAGGAAAAATGGTCCTTAACTCGTCTACTATTTTTTTTTCAACATCCAACAGTTTTGTCAATTTTTCAAAACAAATCTTCTACTAAAGATTCGTTATCATTTCTACTAACTTTCCAACTCCAATTATAAGTTCAAACAACATTGTTTACTTTCAATTCAAATTTAAATTCAATTTTAAACTTTAAACTTTCAAAATTTTCTCAAAAATTTTCTAACAGTCGAAATTTTCTTCGCCATCGTCTCCTTTGCGCGGCTAACACGGCACGACTACAAAACGTCCCTACGGACTCTCAGATTTCAAAAAGAAAAGAAAAAAACCAAGCGGCTAGACAAGAAATCAGCAAATCTCATATTTGAAATTCAAATACTTACCTTTTGTCGAGCAATTCACTTTATCTTTGAAATCAAAAATTTCCAATTCCTTTATACACATGTATATCCTACTAGCCATAATATCTAGTTACAACATTCAAAGTTCAAACCATTTTGCAAATTCCATTACAAAATTTTCAATATATGCTTCTTATACCACTTCTAGTTTACTATTGAAGTTATATATTTATTCTCATTCCATTTTAGTTTAACTCGTTAAATCTTTAAATCAAAGATTTAACTTATAGCTTTCAAAACAATTCCATTTCAAATGGTTTAAACAAATCATCATTCTAAATCTGTTAAAATAAACCGATTTAATTCATAGCTTTCCAAAAAGAATTCATTTATAACTTGGAAAAACCATTTTTCAATTCGAACTTGAAACTCCTTTAAATTGGAATTTCATTTCTTATATATGTGAAAGCTTTTATCATTTGAAAACAAACAGTTTTCATTTAATTGATTCACTTGTACTTACATTTATTTAACTCCATCTTTTAAGTTAGATTTATTCTATCAAAATTCAATTTGTATAGGTTATCAATTTAATAATATTTCATAAATATTTTTATATATAGTATTCCAGAGTCTTTTTCAACTGTTCAAAACCATTTTTGAAAACAATTCAAATTATCCTTTGAATTTCCAAAACAAAATCCAAAATTTTCAAACAACTCCCATTTAAAATAATTAGGCAGCAATTCCTCTTTTGGAAACCCGAAAATGAACACCGGTGATGTCGCGATCATCATCGGAATTATTTTCCAGCGACCGAAAAGAGTTTAGAGCTTTCAACTCTCCAAAATACTTTTCAAACCTTTGAAATTCATTTTCAACTCCAAAAAGGATTTAAACTTTCCAAATCTCCAAAATTTTCAAATTCTTTTCAAAGCGTTTCCAAAAACTTTTCTGGAATTCCGTTTTAAATTACAAATCACATTTATAATTTATATTCTCAAATTTCATTTGTATATGGATTTATTTCCTGGTTCTTTGTTTTAATTCCAATTTCATATACAATTTCCACATATATATTAATGAGGATAATTAACATCATTACTTCCTAACAACCATGCATCCATATATCATAATAATTTACAGAAAATTATTTCTTTTCTATACAAAAATAGTTTTGGGCAAAATTATTTCATTTACCCTATTTTAAAACAATACTGTGTCGGTTTATCTTGTTTAAGAGTTTAGAAACCCCTATCGATTACAGTTAGCTAGACTGCACCGACCAGAATCTATAAACAATCAACCGATAAGTCAACACAATACAAAACAATTTTATATTCACTAACAAATACGCACTCGTATCTATTATTACACTCAAACTCATTCTAGAGTACTACTGACTCTATCTCTAATGAGTAACACCCAACAGAGCAGGGTTGTCGCTTAACCATATGCTCTGATACCACTTTGTCACGTACCGGAATTTTCGACTTTCGAAAATTCGACATCGATACTCACTTTATCGACTGCCGAGCAATCGAGTGCCGGAAACTCCAATAGTGATGGTTTTAGAAAGAAGAGGTAGAAGAAGAAGAAAGCAGAAGAAAGAGAGAAAAGAGAAAGAAGAACAACAGAACAACATCAGAAACAGAAACAATATCAGAATCTCACATATCGCAGCGAAACAATATATAATAGATAATCACTAGCCATTTAAAACAAAAAATTATATCAGTTTTTATACATACATCAATCAGAGTCAATATACGACTCAATACGACACAGCACAACAATGGACAGTTATATAAACTTGTCCTCATACAGAATACACAGCGGAATAAATAATATCAGATACAAATACTACGTCTCGTCATCCAGCTTATCTCCAAAGCTCCAGAATATCCTGATAACATAACTCTAGGCTGCCCGTGTGGAAATTGGTGGGCACCCAGAGTTTAGAAGGGAACAATAAACTCCGAGTCAGTCATGGTGACTGGTGTGAGATCGTAAAACAGTTATTCTTTCACAAAGAAAATAAAAAAAATTCGCAATGCTTTTGGAAAATGAAACTACCATAAGACCTCCCACCACACACACAATGCAAACGCAGAATTGGAGGAGATTTCTTCTTATGATAGTCAAAGATGCTTACTACGTAAAATCAAATCCTTTTTGATATTATTATTAGTGCATAGTGTAGAAAACATTTCGAAAGTATAATATTAATCTTAGCCAGCATAGACATTCCGAACTATGCCTACTATAGCTACCATCCAAACAGTGGTGACCACCATAAGTGAATGGCAGGTTCTACAACTAAAACCGTACAAGTCTCGTATTGTTTCTTTGGATTTCCAACAAATGGTCAGGCTAAGGAACTTCCTATTCCACGAACAGAATGCCTCTGGAATGACGTCCCGAGAAATAACCTAACATTACGGTTAGATCTCTGCCAACACAAGGCCGGGTTACCTCTGCAAAAGTAGGTAACTACTGACACGCGTATGTCATCCGCCGATCGTAACCGATCTTCCCGAGGATCCCCGATTTCCAACAAACCACATAAATAATAATGCAGCAACCACATAGGTTAAGTATCTGGGCTCCATACCATGATACCACCTCTATCCAGAAGGAATGACATACACTAAGGGGCGCTACTCCCTAGAACCTTGCTGCATCCTTCCTGTTTCGACCATTTCCGGGGTGTGAGGCTCGACGAAGTCTCGTCCACAAAGCTACGCTTCTCAAAAAGCCATGCTTCGGGTCAAACAAATGATCAACCTATGATCACAAAGATATAAGATCAAACAAATGATCATATCGCAAATGATCAAACACTGATCATTTCACAGCAACACTCAGTATGCCACGTTACCAAATTGGGAGTATATCGCTGATAAATTTCAACTACATAACCTCTGAGCTCATACGTCTCAGAGAAGGGTGTTAAGCTTAGAGAATAAATTCTCCGCCACCAACAGAAATGTATTTGAAAGAAATCAGCTTTATATCTCAAATTGTAACGTCAGACACACAATCCATACAAGTCTGTTCCGGGATCGAACAGAACCGAAGGCACTTCTCACGAAGCCCTTGCATATCCGGATAATTTTCTAATCACATCCGGACTTCCCGTCACTAAGGGTGATAAAACCTCTAAATCGGAGATCAGCCGATGTAGAGTAACTCGACGGTAATCCTTCCGTTTTCAAAAATATCCGGTCTTCAACACCGGTCTTCGAATGCAATTCATAACGACGTATCACATATTCGTAATGGGTTATACGACCCCATGGTCCTTTCCCGGCTAACCCGAATAGTGAGCGATTATTCAAAAATAAGTGTGGCATTCAAATTCATCCAATCACAACAAATATCTATTCAAGGTAATTATTGATAGTCGGTTATTTAACTATCAATAAAGATGTGTAACATCATCAGATTCCAAATAATTTTTCCCAAATATTTATTTTTCCAAAATATCTTTACTAGATATAAAATTTCCACTCTTCAAAAATAAATCAACATTTATTTTTAAACATCTTCCCTTTCTTTTATAAATTCCATAGTGAATTTAGATTTCAAAATATCCCCTGATATACGATTCTCAAATCGATTTCAAATATTCAATTTCAGTTTATCTTTAAGAAGATAAAATCTCAAAACGTTTCATTTCATTTTGGAAAACATTCCCATACTTATTTAATAATAAGTAATTCACAAAACTATTTATTTTCAACATTTGAAAATATTCGTTATACTTAAATCAATATTAAGTATACATTTCATTCTTTAAGGAAATCATAAATTTTAACATCTATTTGAGTCAAAACGAATGTTGCGTAAAACATCGTTACGACGACTCGAAATCAATAGTATAGGGATTCGGAATTAAGATAGATATATAAATCCCAATACTATATAAAACATTTCCTTTCGGAAATCATTTACTATAACAACAGTGTTATAGTCCATCATTTCCTTATATTTCTCGAAAACGTCTATTTCAACAATGAATGTTGAAATCTATGTATTCGATACTTATCACGTTTTAAAACATCTTTTAAAACAATTACTTCATTTCGTAATATCACTTTTCCAAAACATATCCATTTTATTTAATAATATATTCACTGTCCAAAATCGTGAATATACTTCGTTATCCAAATTCAACATTCCTACACGTTTTATTTAAAGGCTTATCCACTGTCCAAAATCATGAATATAATTCCTTTAATTAACTTCTACAATTCACTTATCAAAATAAGTGATTTCGGATTTATAAACAACGTTTATAAATCCCATTTATAATTTATAACAATTTCAACTTACAAATAAATTTTATTAACCGAATCAATCTATAACTCAATTTTTATACTTAAGTCATTCCTTTAATAACTTTACAAAATTTATAAATCCTACTTCTTGAAAGATTCCATTTATAAACCCTTTTTCAACATTAACAAAAACTCCTTTTATAATTCCATTTTTCCGATTTATAAAAATTCAATCCTTTATAAATCTTATCTATAAACCATTTATAAATAAATTCAAAAATCTTCATTCATACTATTCTTCAACATAGTTCATTTCATATTCCCAAACATCAAATTTTGGTTTTATATCACAAAATTCTTAATTTTTTATAACATAAAAATTATAACACTTATTTATTTAAAATGAATCAATTCCAAAATTTAATAAAACGTATACTTTCAAAAATTCACATTGAAATCCTTTTAAAAATAATATCGTTGTTTTTAAACTTCAAAAATGGATCCGATGATGCAACAGCACCAATTAGTCAATCACAACATCAAACATCATATATCAACATATGATAACAGAATATACATCAATATTTGTAAATAAATAAATACAGTTGAGGAATCCAGTTGGATCCCTCCAACCTGTTTCCCTGCATCCAAAGACGTTAGCACAATACCAATTCCACTTCGAGGTGGAATATCGCGGTATATGGGTTTTATAAAAATATCCGCTTACTAACGGCGCAATAGGGTCTCATCCGCTATACGAGGCGGGAAATCATCAATCCAATATATACATATGCCAATATGTATATATTGCTATATATAGATATATCCTATTATATCTAATATCACATCCTATAGCAATCAATCAGTCAATAAATAACTGTAATATCAAATTTCATTTGAGTGAGAAAAATCTCACCTTCGCTTTTTATTTTTGCGATCCCATTTCATTTCCAGCTTGATTCTCGATTTATAGACCTTGTATAAATATTTTATACACTTTATTAATACTCGAAATAATCGAATAACCAATCTTCATTTTGATAATTTTCATTAACCAATGATTCTATTTAACCTAATAATTTAAATTTTAAACTATTTCCTTTCTAACAAAATATTTTTAGCAACTAAATAATTTAATAAGTTGATTGGAACAATCTAAATCTCCAACCCGTTATTATTTTAAAATTAAACTAGTCGATTTAAAAATATAATTTTTTATATAATCTTTCAGACATTTATTTTATTTTCCCACAGTAAATAACTTTTACTGTAAAATCCTCTAACTTGTATATAAAATTTTCTTCTTTCATCATTTTTAACAATAAATTTAAACAGATCTCTTTCCTTTAAATAAAGTTATCTAACTAAAAATTAGATATTAACAAATTCATATCACCATTTTAAATTAAATTCAAATAGCATATATACCTTTACTGCCCAGGTCGAGCTCGAGATGAACACGCGACTCCAGTCTCGACCACGCGAATTCGCGGCTACGAATTTTGCCTACCACCACGAATGTCGCTCGAACCATCACTTTGCCCAGATCGAACGACCGCGGCCAACCTCTTCCAGCGAACGCCTGCCACTACTCCCCAATCGCGAGCTCCACGTCGCGACATCGCGATTCCAGATTGCCACTGCCGCCGTATCTCGCGTTCGAGTCTCCCAAATCGATGTTGCTCCCAACCCTAATCGCCACCCAAAGACATCCCCTTTGAGAACATCGCCGAGTTTCCCCCTATTCGAGCGCGCGAGGTCGATTTCGAATTAAATTTGAGAGAGGAGGAATGAAATTCCGTTCGATTTTTCTTTTTGTTGAAGACGTGATTTTTGGTTCAGCAGCCAAGAACGAATGAGGGCAGAGATAAAATGAATGCCATTTTTTTTTCTTCGAACGTGCATTTGTTTTTGAACTGGGAAGAACAGCTTCTGATGGAAGAAAGAATAAAAAGGTACGAAGGAGACAATTTGGGTGCGGCTCGTACTTATGGTCAGGTTAAAGAAAAGTAAATGTGTTTTATTTAAATTCAAATTTTGTCTCAGTAATTTCCAATGCGTTTATACCTCGTATGCTCACGTAACAACTCCGAATAATACGAAATTTGAAATCCGATAATAATTCGATATTACGGACCCAATGGGACTGGTTTCGTCGAATTCCGAGACTGTTTGAGAAATGACTATTTTTAAATATCAGTTCAAACAATTAAATTCAAAACTGAGCAAAACAGTTTAAAATTCAATTCTGAAAGTTCGATTATCTTTGGTATTATAAATACGAATTTTAGAAACTTTCGAAAAAATTTTCTTCAACTGTAAATTGAAGATTTAAATTTTTATTCAACATTCAATATATTAAATTATATATTTTAATCGCCAAATTCAAAGTTATATCGGGGATTCAAATTAAATCATCGTTCAAATATTTAAAATTAATTAAATATTTTCAATTTAATTTTTTCAAAATTCTGGGTCGTTACACAAGCGATATGACTATCCTATCAAAACTCGACTTTTCGCTGCCGAAAATGCTGCTAAAATGCCAAAAATAAGATAAACGGAGCTAAAGCAGTTCAAATTCTGTGAAACGAAATATGTCGTCTCACTCAGAAAATGATTTACATTTTTATTATATAAAAATATTCATATTTCGAAAACATTTTATTTACATCAAATTAACTGATTTTAAATTTAAATAAAATTACACAACAAAATAAAATTTCATATTATCTGATGAAAATCTTACATTTGCTACGTTTAAATAGACGCATACCAAATATCAAGATTTTAATTCCACATTCAATTATTTAAAATTTCACAAAAATTCAGTTAATTACGTTATTAAAACCATTAATATTTCAGGGTTGTTACACATTTCTGGAGGGATGAAGTCCGATTCCTTGGGCACATTATTTCTGAAATGGAGTCTCGGTTGACCCGGTTCAGGTCGTCGCGATTGATATAAGTCTATCCGTCTTTCCTCTTTTGTAATTTAATTATCTTATTTTCCTTTCGAGCCTATCTTCTTAGTTAGAATTCTCTTTGATTAGGGTCCCTCTAAATTTGAATCTCTATTCTTGTTCTAAAATCCATTCTTGAACCATCCTATGAGGGAGCATATTTGTAATTGATATAAAAATGTTTTATATTGTGTTGTTTGAGTTGTTAAGTTTGATTTTTGGGTTTCGATCGATTCGTCTACCTAAAATTATCGATAGAAATTCCAAACCACTTGAACAGAGAAAACTAACACAATAATGTTTTCAAAATTGGTAAATGAAATAATTTTATGTATGATTATATTTTATATATAAAAGTATAGTTTTCTGAAATTAGATAGTTAAATGAATTGGTTGTGAGAAATGATTGTACTAGATTATCATTTATTGTTTTGTAAACATTCTTAAACCGTTAACTATTGTTGTATGTTATAAGGAGATGAAATTTTAAAAACATGGTTTATAAATCTGATTTACAAATGAAATGGATTTAAATAAAGGATTTGAGAATTTAATTTTCGGTGCTTTTCAAATTTGGTTTTCAAAGTTTTGAAAAAATAATATTATTTGAAAGTATTTTCAAATGGAAATTGTTTCCAAAGAATTTTAAAAGAAGTAAGTCAGTATTCTCCTCTTATGTCCTTGGAAAATAATTTCGATGATGACTGCAACATCATCGACATTCATTTTCGAGTCTCAAAGTGGGGAGACCACTTAGTAGATTTGCTACACCTTTTTTTTAGGAACATGGATTTGATTTGAATTTCTTAAATATGATTTGATGTATAAAATATATGCATGTATATAATTATTTCAAAATGGTTTGAAGTGGAACTGGAAATTTAACTCTTAAGTTTTATGTTAAGTGATGGTTTTCAATTATTGAAATGAAGAAATTTTTTTGAATAATTAGAGTGTCTAAAATGAGAAATGGAATTGAAACAACTTGAAATAGTTGAACTACGACAAAATTTATTTGTATAATACTCAATTGCATTCTAAATTATATATAACTTACCTGAAATATTCAAAAAGTTAAGATGTAATGTGAATATGTAATTGAAGGTTATACAAGAAAAAACTTGAGTAATAAAAATATTCAAACTAAATTTTGCTTAATATAAATGTTGCAAATAAAAGGTAAATTTGTATAGTGCTCAATTACATTTGGAATCATTAATAAAACTTACCTGAAAAAGTTTGAATGTAATGAAAACATGTAATTGAATAACATACAATATAAAATGTAAGTAATAAGTTATCCAAAATGAAATTTTGTTAAGGGAATTTATAAATAAAAATTGAGTGGTTATAATAAATGTTTATACACTTAATCTATGTTGCAAGATATGTTAAGCGAAATAAATTGAATAATAAAAAGAGAATGCTATTTAAGTAAATAAATATGGACTTAAGAAATTAAAAAGGTAATAAATAAATTCATATTTTTTGTAAACCGTTTGTGATACAAAAGTAAATTACAAAGAATAGTTGAAATTGAATTATGAAGTGGAATTAACTTAAGTGAAGTTAGATGGATTAAATAAATGAGTTAAATAAAATAGAATTTTTTTGAAAAAAAAATGAACTTAAGTTATAAAGAAAGGTGAATGTAAATAAATTATGAATGAAAGTTAATTAAGTAGAGATGTAAGAAATTTGGAATATATAAGTTATATAACTTGAAACTTGAGAAAATCGGAAGTAAAAACCGAAATACGAATAGGGTTAAACATTTTGGATAAGCAAAAGAAAATATGGAATGTTAATATTAAACTTAAATAAATTTGTTGAAGGGTTAATTAAGTGATATTGACATTAAAGGAAATATACTATGTAAATGAAATAAAATAAATGTACATAAATAAAATTGAATGTGAAAGTGGTTAACAAATATGATTGTAAATGAATATAAAGAAATAGGGTGAACATAATGAACGTTAATAATTGAATGTAAGTTAACTGGACATAATAGAAGGGAAATTAGTGGAATGAGAATTCCTTGAATATGAATAAGTAAGTATATAAAAAAAATTGTAACGAATGTTAATAAATTGGAAGTAAATCAATTGAATGTAAACCAATTAAATGTGGATGAAACAAATGTAAATAATGGAAACAAATCAATTGAATGAAAATACATTGAATTGAAATAAATCAAATGTGAATACAATGAATATTTATTGATTTAATAAAAATGGATTGAAACCAAATTAGTTGAATATAAATCAATTAAAAGAGAATGAATTGAATATAAATCCATTGAATGATTAACGAGATGAATAACAATAAGTAAATGTTAATCAATTAAGAAGTAAATAAGGTGAATGCAAATAAATTTGATATGAATGTAAATTAATTGAAAGTGAGTTAATTAGAATGATAATAATAAATGGATGTTAATAATTAATGAGATGTACAATGTTAACACTCGAAAATGAAATTTATATGTTTTTGAATTAATTGTTGTATCCCGTACTATGTATTTTGAATCTATATTTCCTTTCTGTTGCTTCTATTCTCCCATCTCGTTCCTTTTCGGGGACGAAAAGTTTTGAGTAGGGGAGAGTGTAACGACCCAAAAATTTTAAAGATTTTAGTAACGTAATTAACAAAATTTTCATGAAAATAAACAATAAAAATTTTGCAATGAAAATTTGATATTTGGAATATATCTATTTAAACATAGCAAGTGGCAAATTTTCATTGGAAAATATGAAAGTTTGTTCAGTTGTGAAATTTAAATTTAAAATTTAAAATCAGTTAAAAATTTAATGGAAATAAAATATTTCGTTTCGCTTAATTTGGACTGCTCTAGCTCCGTTTATATTATTTTCGGCGTTTTAACAGCATTTTCAACTGCGAATATGGAGTTTTGATAGGTGGGTTATGTCACTCATATCTATGTACCATCTAGTTCGTCTCATCGCGCTGATCTCTATACTATATTCATTTGTGGATTTCGACATCCAATACACGGCGAAATCTACAAAACGGTTAGTTGTATCGGTACCCATTTCGGGCCTTTTGGGTTTCCCTGTGTCAATTCAATTATCCACCGTGTAAAACCAAAAAGCTATTTGCTTTTAATATTTTCAGAATTCAACATCTTGGCTGTTACTATTCCCTGGTTTCAATTTATATCCTGGTTCGTCCAATCACTTTCTGTTCCTTCCCTTCCTCTTCTTCGTTCTTCTTTATTCTGTGCTTGTTTTAAAAATATATATAAAATAAAGTTTGCATATAAAGTTTATATCTGAAACCTGCTCCTCTTCTTACCTCATCCGAGAAACCCGCACGTCCACTTTCATTTATGAAATTATCCATCTCCCTCCGAGCGTTGCTCCACCCTCTACTCCACCTGCCTCCCTTTCCTCCAACCCTCTCCGCTTCTCTCCTCCTTTCCGCCGAACCTACTGCTCACCCACCCTGACCACTAGAACAGCCACACTCGACGAACATCCTTGCTTCGTCCTCCCCTCACACAGCCGAACCCGACAACCAAACACAGCCCACATCCGCTTCCCCTCCCTTTTCTCTGCCACTTCCTCTCCAACCATCAGCCTCTCCGCCTGTGTCTCTGACCTCCCTTGCAACAAAGCTAACCCAACCACCCATAGCCCATCTCCATTACCACTGTCGAACTCATCCTCCCACGCCGTGCCACCCTCTCACCTTCATCAGCACCCTTGGCTGATAACAAAACACCCTCCGCCTCGACTTTCCCCGCCTGCTCCGAGCCCAACAAGCCTCAACACGCCCTCCTTCTCCTCCACACAGTCCTCCGCCTTTAGCCCACTGTAACAACCCGCATATCTATCGATTTTATATTTAAATATTTTATCGTTAGTCGGATGTTAGTCCGAAAAGCTACTTTTTGCATACGGTCAAATTAGGACTCGAGACCACTTCCATTGAGTTCAAAATGACGTTTGCGATCTTTTTGAGTGTAAACTTCGATATGTTTGGAGATAGTGAAATTTTCGACACTTTTTCCCGCCTTTGACTTTGGTTTGGACTGCACCCCTTTAGTTCAGCCCTAACCATCTTCCTCACTCTATCAAAACACTTCAACTTTGTCAAAAATGGTGGTGGGAAGTGGAAATTAAAACTCCAAACACAAATTCTATTGCCAATCCGGGATTCAACATCAAATTCACGAGAAGACCATTGATTCAAGCTTGTTGGTGTTCTTGCTTTGCTCTCAAATCTCCATCTTCATCAAATTCCGTGAAAAGGTGAGATTTTTGATCTCACATCTTGCTTATATTGTCATTGGGCTGTTGGGAATGATCCCCTATTGCATTTGCATCAACATCTGCATTTGGTTTGGATTGGATTGGCGAAAAACTTCAATTTTCAGCGTTTTGGTGATTTTTCTGGCCTTAAGTCGTTTCTGGCCTTCGCTGAGTCGTCCACGAGTTAAGCCTAAGTCGTGAGTCGTTCGCGAGTTAAAGTGATGAGTCGTTCATGAGTTACTGGCTTGAGTCGTTCGCGAGTTAAAGTGTTAAGTCGTTCTGGGTGTTCTGCCTTCGCTAGGTCGTTCGCGAGTTAAGTGCTAAGTCGTTCGCGAGTTAAGTGCTAAGTCGTTCGCGAGTTAAGTGATAAGTCGTAGCTCGTATGGCTCTTAAGTCCTAGGTCGTTGGTTTTTAAATCGTTAAGTCGTAGGTCGCTGCTTCTACTAAGTCGCTAGGCCATGCCAACTCCGCTAGCTCGCAACTGTTAAGTCGTATTACCTTAAGTCGTTAAGTCGTTCGTTCCACTAAGTCGTTCAAGGCTTAGGTCGTTAAGTCGTTCAAGGCTTAAGTCGTAAGTCGCTTGCCTCCCTTAAGTCGTAAGCCTCTTGCCTCCCTTAAGTCGTAAGTCGCCTGCCTCCCTTAAGTCGTGAGTCGCTTGCCTCCCTTAAGTCTTAAGTCGTAAGTCGTTCGCGAGTCAGTACTTGGTCGTTTGGCCTGTTTTCCCCCTAGGTCGTTCGATCAGTTCTTCTGCTAGGTCGCATAGCATTCTTTCCTTAGGTCGTTTGACTTCTCGAGACCACTTGCCTTCACTAGGTCGAACCCCGTATTACTCTGCGTAGGCAATCTCTTCTGAAAAACATTTATCAGAATTCCTACTTTGATGGTTTTGGGATTGACTCCTTTGGACTTTACTCACGTCTTCGAACGTGAATTGATTTGTTTCTACAATCGTTTTATGACTTGTCACTTTAAAGATATATGAAGGTTTCAATACTAATAGTAAATATCAAAACTCTTTCATCAAAGCGATTTCAACACTATTTTAAATATCAAAAGTTCGTTTTCTCAAACCGATTTTCAATCTACTAGTATATACAAGCCTTTACTTCACTCGAATGAGAAATCGACTTAAACGACTTAGTAAAACGAGTGGTATGAAACGCTTGCGTTCACTTCGTCGGTTAGCTCTTGGACTTGTTCGATTGAACCCTTTTGTGACAATTTCCTAGTGAAGATCTACAGTTTGTTCGTAAATATTTAAGTTGAGCAAGTGGTTATGGGACATGAAGCTAAACTCATATATTTACTAGCTTAGTGTAATCGACACTTCTTTATGATCGATGATGATCATTTTATGGTTTAGACTAGCAATGTGCGATGTCTCTTCGTCCGTGTGTCGGACTTGCCTTCGGGCCATCCGTGTGTTCGGAAAATTCAAATGGATAGCTTCCATGAGATAGCTTCTCGTCCGTGTGTTCGGACTTCCCCCTTTTAGTGATTTCTGGATTTCGTGTGTTGATTTCTGGGATTTCTTCTGGATTTCGTGTGTTGATTTCTGGATTTAGTGCTTCACCAACTTTTGTGGTTTTCACTGATATGATATCAGTTTTTGTGTATTGGTGAATTTGTGTGTCATTACCCTTTTTATGTGTTTGGATCTTTGAGAAGATTCTTGTGACATTGATTAATCCCTTGTTGATTATCATTTACATACTTATAGTAGTATGCCATCATGGTTATTATATGTTTATGCTATACCCCTTATCCTATATCATGTCATCTGATATTTATAGTTAGACTGATCCGTTTATTATTTTCTTATAAATAATACTCGGGTCAGACCGAGATGTTACAGGTGCTTCTGCTTGACTTCTCTTCTGGATTACTCTGACTTTTGGCTAACTACTTAGATTAGTAGTTTTTGGATGTACACCTTTGAGATATAGACTCTATGTTGTGTACTTATTCTTTTGTATAGCACGTGATGCTATTCTTTTGTATTATCGTGGATCTTTCTGACCACTACTCTGATGTACACTTTCATGTGTTATATATTTATTCATATCTTCTTCCGCCTTTGTGATATGGATGTCTGTGACTGATTTATGTTATGATTATTTCTATGTTTGTTTCCGAAGATTATATATAGCCACCGTGTGATAGCTTTGTGTTTGTATCGGTATGTCGGATTTCCTCCTTAAAAGATATGCATTCTATTCTATCTGACGAATCGGTGCTCGCACAAAGAAGTTACATGGATGGTCGCTCCTCCACAGCCTTATTCTCCGTGCTGATTGACAGCACTACATCGTAGTGTTCTTGGTTAGCGTGGGTATAGAGGTGGGGCGTCACACCCACCCTCACCAAATGCAAACACCACCTCAACCCACTTCCCTCCTTTACAACGACACTCAGCACCTCCCCACGGCCTAGCTTTCCATCGAGCAGCCTGTCGCCACCCAGACCCGAGTGCAGCAGCCCTGAGCTCGCTGATCAGCCACACCTAGCCACTTCTCTACCGAACAAAACCATTCCTCCTCTATTAAAAAAAGAAATATTATATATATATATATATATATTGTTCTTTCATCGATTCAAGTTCATAGTGCCGTGCTTTGGATTTGGCTTTGGAGTTTGCTTTCAAAAGCTTAGTTGTTGATTCATGTAACGACCCGCCACTCATTCCACAGATTGGCACGTCGTTTTGAAGAAAAGAAAGAGGTGAGAAAGTAGAAAAGAAGAGAAGAAAGAAAGAACAACAACAGAATCTCAACAGCGGAACGAATAAATTATATTAATAACAAAAGTATTACATAATATACAACGACTATCAGAGTTACACAGATTATACAACACATACTAGACAGTTATAAACATCTGTCTAGTTATTACAACTCAACACAAAACTCTATTCAGAGATTAACACAGCGGAACTACTATCTATATCTACAACGCCGAAGCCTCCTGCTCCATTGCTCCTCCAGATTACTCGTCAAAGCTAACCTGAATCCCTTGGCTACTCGTAAAAATTTGAGTACCCAAGAGTTTATAAAACAGAAATAAACAACTTGGGTCAGACATGGGTCTGGTGTGAGTAACAGGTTAAACTTGTTTAACTTCAAAAACCATTTCGAAAGAAAAGGTATCACGTAAGACTCCCCACAAATAAACATGGGTAAGTTTTTACCTTACGCTAACCAAAACATTTGATAGGAAATTCGATTATATTATTATAGGGTCTAGGGTTTTCAAGTAAAATACAGAAATAGCTGGAATGCTTACATCTCACGTTCCAACATAGTTGGGCACAACTAATACGTACGGCACTTATTGGATTTTGGATTCCATACAATGGCAGGGCTACCGGGGTACCGCCCGTCACAGTACGTGGCCTAGATCACCGTACCAAGGATCACTCCCAATCCCCTGCAACACAAGGCCGGAACATCCCTTACTGGATAATTCCCGCACAAGATATCCCAGCAGTTGTTGCAATTCAACTGCCCACTCAACCGAATAATAAGAAGGGACCTCTAGACAGGGATAATCTTGTCCTACTTGGGTGCTACCCACTAACCTTGCTGCACCTCCCCTGTTTTAGCCATTCCCGGTTTGATGAGGCTTGAGGCTACGATTACCTTTAATCAGGACATCACTTAGAATGCTCATCGTCCACCTGACAATGTTCTGAAAGCATTCAATCCATACAAGTTCGTTCCGGGTTCGAACGAAACCGAAGGCATTATCTCGTTACACTCATTTTGGAATCACCCTCAGAGTTAACGACAATAACCCTTGCACTCTGAATCTTCATCTTCACTTGAGATTCACGACCTATCGTTAATTTGGATCGATGTGGTATTCGGGTCTCCAGACCTGGAAATCCGGTATACGGAAACCCGATCCCGGTCTCATCGAAATCCAAAGCGTATCTTTTAAGGCCAAGTTGTTTTAAAGGTTAAAACAATTTAATTCTACTATCTATTAACACATAGATAGATAATTCACAGATTCATAATAGATAATCAACATTATCATTATAAGCAGATAATTCTTATCATCTTTACTATGCAACCAATGCATCCAAATCATACAGTATTAATTATCTCATATCTGAGATTTCAAACCATTCAAGGTACACAATATCATCCATTCATAAGCAATGATTTATTTATCACCATCTATAATTAATTTAAAATGAATTAAATTAATTATTTCATCTTTAATTAATTTAAAGTAAATTAAATTAATTACTACATCTATAAATCCTGCTTAAATCATTATTAATTAATTATAAATTAATTAATCCACCCTTATCCAATTATTCATTTTAATTAATCATCCTTGATTAATTACATTTAATTACATTCAAGTAATTAGTACTTAAATTAATTTCACAAATTAATTATTCTTAACTACTTATAGTAATTAATCCTTGAATTACTGCATTTATTAATTAACTATAATTAATTATCTTACTCCTTAATTAATTACATTAATTAATCACTTCATTTATAATTATTACTTAATTAATCAATTCTTAATTACATCATAATTATATAAATTAATGATCCTTAATTACATTTTATCATTAATTACTTTATTTAAATTAATTACATTTAGTAATTAATCTTTAATTAAACCATAATTATTAATCATTATTGATTAATCACATTCAGTAATTAACTAACCTTAATTACTTCTTAAAATAAATTAATTATTCCTTAATTCATTTCTTAATTAATCCCTTGATTAACTTCCATTAAGTAATTAACTACCCTTAATTACTTTATTAATTACATCAGTAATTATCCATTAATTACTTCCCTAAGTAATTATACCTCCTTAAATTACATTAAGTAATTATACAATCATTAAGTGATTATCTTAAATTAATTAAACTAAATTAATTAACTTAACTTATCAATTTAAACTCAATTAATTACAATGAGTAATTAATTTCTTAATTACTTCCATTAAGTAATTTTATTAATTTCACAAATGATTATCCTTTAAATTAATTAAACTTAATTAATTATCAAAATTAATCACATTAATTAATTATCCTTAGTTAATGATCTACATTAACTATTAATTATTTTAATTACCTTTCTAAAATTATTAAACATTAATTAACCATTATTAATTTCAACTTAATTAATCCTAATTATCAATAAATTAATCTCTAATTACTTAATTAATTAAGTACTTAACTATAACTTAATTAAACCTTAATTACTTGATTAATTTATTCCTAACCATTAACTTATAAAATTAATGATCCTTAATTCAAATTAATTAATCTTTAAATTAATTTAATTAATCCTTCATCAATAAAGTTTTAAACCCTTAATTACTAATTTATTAACCCAAGTCATAAATTAATTAGATTGATTTATTAACTTTCAATTACCTTAATAATTTATCCCAAATTATTAAATCTAATTTATCTTTAAGATAAAACTTTATTCTTATTAATAACTTATTTGTTATTAACAATTACATTTGAAACCTTTTACTTTTAAATTATCTTTAAATTTTATTTCAATTAGGATTCAAATTAACTTGAATCCAGAATTTAAACTTAAACTTAGAATTCTATTTAAATCTTTAATTTCAGATTTTAAAACCATTTTATAAAATACCTTAACAATTTAAAGTTGTTTAAATATTCCATTTTTTATCAAACTTATTTATTTTAAAACTAGGATTCAAATTCACTTTTAATCCATTCTTTAAATCTGCTTCAACCTTGATTTCAAACCTGCTTTCCATTTTAAATTCAGTTTAAATTTAAAAGAAAATTAAACACTGCCAGGTTTCAATAGAAACCTGTAACTTAAAAATTTACTCAAGCCAGATAAAATCACTTCGAGTCAAACTTTAAATTCTTCGAGTAAAATATTCGAATTACTCGTGACAAACTCGAGTAAAAACTACATCCACCCAAATAACAAATGTCCAGATCATCAGAAACAAGTGCAACGTGCACATGCACGGTGCCGCCGATCGCCTCTGATCATCGACGATGATCTTCCCTCATCGGCAACCTCCTTTACATCCTACCACGATCAACAGATCGACCTTCCAGACCCGAAATCAAATTCGAGCATTCCATCTCAAATTGGAACAAAGACAACAACCTGGAACAACTTCAATTTCCAATCTCCGATCACCAGAGTTGATGAAACTCCGGCCATGACTTCGACAACACTCCAGCTTTCATCCATCTGAAACTTGTTGCACTCGATCAACCAGAGGAGTTTGTACCAATCAAATTCCTGACCTATTAAAAACTAGGGCTACAGATTTCTACGATCAACCACCGCCGCCATAGTCCTTTGATCACTCACTAACCATTTTTCCTGACCTTCCCTATCATCCTTCCAACTCCAGAAGAAACCCCGACCTCCTCGAGCCATTAGATCACCAGAAATCACTCAAAACACAAACCCTGAACAAACTCGAACTGCTCGTTCAATTCACCTCTAAAAATTATGATTTTAGTTTTAAAAATCGTGTTTTAGGATAAGAATCCAGTTTACATTCCTGAATTTATAAATTTAGATGTTTGAATTTTTACTTAAATTAAGTTTACTCAGTTTTCTTGATTCCCAGAGATATTACAAATTTATTTTAACTTAAATAAATTTTAAACTAAAATTTATGATGGAACAAACAAGTTTCATTTGAAACTTAAGTTTAAACAGAGACTAAGTTAAAAGAATTTGAACTTAAATCAAAACAGGAACTTAAATCTGGGAACAGAGAAATTCCAGATATTCAAATGTGCACATCATACATCAGGAATTCAACCATATACATACACCAACATACTTATAAATATACACAAGGCAATATTTATCACAGCAATAACATGCAACCAAATACCTAAGTTTGAAAGTAAAAGTTACTCATCAATTTTAGAATGAAGACAGAGCTTCCAGATTTTTGCAAACAGCACTTATAATAACAGCATGCACATCAAATATTCACTTATATATATATACATGCAAACACATTTAAATTCAACCATACTAACATGCAACTAATTATGATTTAAATTTTTTAAAAGTTACTCACCGATTTAAAATAGAGACAGGGCCCTTTTTGATTTTTTGAAAACAGCCTTTGCTTTGATTTGAATTTGAAAACTTGAGTTGCTGTAGCTTGCTTATCAAACTGAAATGCTTCTTGCCTTTGAAAACTTGAAAACAACATGCATGCTACTGGAAACTTAAAGTTGTTGAGATGTTTTAAGATATGATTTCCAGGTGCTTGCTTATCTCAGGCTTGATTCCAGGTATTGAAGATGAAAACAGACTTTGATTTTGAGTTTGCTTTTTAAAACAGAGTTGAAGAATGATGTTCAGACTTTATTCCCAGGTTTATGAAATGAGTTCAAGCTTTTGTTGTTTTGATTTCTGAAGATGCTTAACAGGCTATTGAATTTGAATAGATAGTGGTTTGAGGATTTAATTACAGATTTTGTTTAGAGGAGTTTGTACAGGGTATATATGTTTGGATGGATTTCTGGTTTTGAGGAGTGAATTTCAGATTTGCTTTGAGTTATTATACAGCTGAATTTTTTCTTAGTTTGGCAAATGAAATAGAAAAAGAATGGAAGGAGGAAGGCAAAGTTTATATAAGCTGAAATTATAAAATAAATAAAAATAAAAGAAAAACAAAATTAAATGACACTTGTCATTATCCCTTACTCATAATTTAACACTTGTTTAAATGAGGTCTTAGGAAAATAACATGTGTCCTTTTTATTTAATGAGTATATATATATTTAAAATGTTAATAAGGATTTTTCACTTTAATAATTCTTATGTAAATGTATATATGTATTTCTCTTTTAAAGAAAATGTAAATAAACAAATTAAAAGCTTATCCAAATATTTTTAAAATGTTTATTCTTTTAATTTCTATTATAAATCCAATTTCATATTTTAAATCCAAATAAAAATCAAGTTATATATATGCATATATAACTACCATTTATATTTAAAATAACCATTCTATTTTATTAAAGTCTATTCATATTTAAAAAAAACAAAGTATTATAATTATTATTTGAAAATATCAAATTTGACAATTTTAAATAATTTATAAAAGAGATTATAAATTACTTCTATTATTAAATCATATATCTCAAGTAATATTTAAAAAGAAATAAACAAACCTTTTATTTAAATTTGAACTTAAGCTAAAATCTATTTTTAAACAATTAAACATTTATATTATGTATTTTAAAACTATATAGTTATTTATTAAAAAGCATAATATTAAATTAAATCATGATTTCCAAATTATTAAATATTAGAAATTTGAAAACATAACTTTATTTGTTAAATCCAACCAACTCATCTATTTACAATATATACACTTATATATATATTATTAATAGAAATCATTCTATTAAAGTTTTAAAAGATAAATCACTAATTAAATATTTATTTTAATTAGATTATTAAATTTATTCAAATTTATTAACAAAGATCATCAAATCAATTTAATTTCCAATGCAGATTATTAAATTGATATTGTCCAAATTCCCGGGATATCACATTCCTCCCCCCTTAAAATAATTTCGTCCCCGAAATTTAAACAAAGGTAATTTAATAATCCATTTAAATCACAAGCATATACTATCATCCATATGCTAACAACCATAGCAACCAATCATTCAAACAAACGATTTTAATTATCCAGAAAAGAAAAATTCTGGATAAAATTTTCTTGAGTTTCCCCAAGTATATATATATCGGGACACTCGCTCTACAAATAATCTAAACTACGAAGCTATAGAACTCCTACTCAACTAGATCTACAGAACTAGACAGGATATCAGACTACAGACGAGTCTGACTCAACTACCAAACCTCTTGAACTGCTGGTTCCAAAACCAAAGATAGATCAAATACGTACTCCCTCAGAGATACGTAAAATACAACAAATTCCAGTTGTCCAAACTGACAATTCAATCCGGAAGACCAAATACTTATCCAAATCAAAACAAGGAAGAGATCCACAACTTTACTCCTCAAACAATAGAAGACTGAACTTACTTCTCCTATCCAAAAATGAGACAGATGCACTTCCAAACTGCTTCTGCTGCATAACTCTGATCTGAAGTAGATAAGAATACTGATGGAGAACACAAACAAAGACTGAACAACTCATCCAGAAAAATGGTTCAACAGATTCAACAAGAAAACTCAGATACTCCATCAAAACTTGAGCTGCTTCACCCAACTCTATCTCTAGGAACTATCCTTCAACTAGGCTGAACTACCGGTACCACTCCTGGAATCCAGTCGATAAGAAAACTCATCTCCAGATGCAGACAACTTCTGACTTCCCTGAAGACATCCATAAAATCTTCAATAACTCAAAGATCACTCAAACTATCGCAAGTCACTTTTGCGATTAACCCAAACCAAACTCAAAGAAACTGCTCACTCTTTACCAATCAGAACAGCTTACGCTTATCTATCCAATTCATCGAAGAAATGGATCCACTTTGCTGCTTCTGAACTTCACCTTCAGAAAAACTGCTCAGCCAGAAAACTTCCTGCTAACACACAGAACACTCCGAACTGCACTGCTGCCACAGATGCCAAGGACCTCCCAATCCAAAGCTCTTCGAAAAACTCGAACCTCAAACAGAGACGTCATGCTGAACTCATCCACAACACCGAAGCAGACTTACTCCTTAAACTTGTTCCAAAGAAAATATCTTCGGAAACATCCATAGTCACTGTGTCTCATCACACAGCTACTTTTTCCAGAAGTTACCAAGATACATCACTTGCTTCTGCTTAACTGGTAGATCCAAACTCTACTCATCCAACTGCACTTCAAAGATTGACTTCGAACCTTAATCGTTTCCTTCGGAGATCAATGACATCCTTCACCACAGCAAAGCTCACTCGAGACGGTATTAGGTCTACAGTCTCGACAAATACACTTCTAACTCCAAATATTCAAACTCCAATCAATGGTAGTCGTGTTACACACAACCTACCTCATCTACCCTTATAACTTAATTTGGATAACCCGAACAGGTAACCCAAATAGGTAGAAATAAATATATATATATATATTTAAAATGATACTTTTTATATAGAAATTATTTCTGGGTAAAATTATTTCATCTACCTCTTTAAAACAATATTGTGTCCGTTGGCCTGGTTCAAGTGTTTAGAGATCCCTATCAATAACGTTAGCTACTCGTATTGACCAGAATCCATATACCACTCAACCGATCAATTAACACAATAAAAAAAATCATTTTTATATAACTAACAATTACGCGCTCTTAAGATAGACACCACTCCAGAGCCTAGGTATTCACTCAACCTGGCTCTGATACCACTGTAACGACCCGCCACTCATTCCACAGATTGGCACGTCGTTTTGAAGAAAAGAAAGAGGTGAGAAAGTAGAAAAGAAGAGAAGAAAGAAAGAACAACAACAGAATCTCAACAGCGGAACGAATAAATTATATTAATAACAAAAGTATTACATAATATACAACGACTATCAGAGTTACACAGATTATACAACACATACTAGACAGTTATAAACATCTGTCTAGTTATTACAACTCAACACAAAACTCTATTCAGAGATTAACACAGCGGAACTACTATCTATATCTACAACGCCGAAGCCTCCTGCTCCATTGCTCCTCCAGATTACTCGTCAAAGCTAACCTGAATCCCTTGGCTACTCGTAAAAATTTGAGTACCCAAGAGTTTATAAAACAGAAATAAACAACTTGGGTCAGACATGGGTCTGGTGTGAGTAACAGGTTAAACTTGTTTAACTTCAAAAACCATTTCGAAAGAAAAGGTATCACGTAAGACTCCCCACAAATAAACATGGGTAAGTTTTTACCTTACGCTAACCAAAACATTTGATAGGAAATTCGATTATATTATTATAGGGTCTAGGGTTTTCAAGTAAAATACAGAAATAGCTGGAATGCTTACATCTCACGTTCCAACATAGTTGGGCACAACTAATACGTACGGCACTTATTGGATTTTGGATTCCATACAATGGCAGGGCTACCGGGGTACCGCCCGTCACAGTACGTGGCCTAGATCACCGTACCGAGGATCACTCCCAATCCCCTGCAACACAAGGCCGGAACATCCCTTACTGGATAATTCCCGCACAAGATATCCCAGCAGTTGTTGCAATTCAACTGCCCACTCAACCGAATAATAAGAAGGGACCTCTAGACAGGGATAATCTTGTCCTACTTGGGTGCTACCCACTAACCTTGCTGCACCTCCCCTGTTTTAGCCATTCCCGGTTTGATGAGGCTTGAGGCTACGATTACCTTTAATCAGGACATCACTTAGAATGCTCATCGTCCACCTGACAATGTTCTGAAAGCATTCAATCCATACAAGTTCGTTCCGGGTTCGAACGAAACCGAAGGCATTATCTCGTTACACTCATTTTGGAATCACCCTCAGAGTTAACGACAATAACCCTTGCACTCTGAATCTTCATCTTCACTTGAGATTCACGACCTATCGTTAATTTGGATCGATGTGGTATTCGGGTCTCCAGACCTGGAAATCCGGTATACGGAAACCCGATCCCGGTCTCATCGAAATCCAAAGCGTATCTTTTAAGGCCAAGTTGTTTTAAAGGTTAAAACAATTTAATTCTACTATCTATTAACACATAGATAGATAATTCACAGATTCATAATAGATAATCAACATTATCATTATAAGCAGATAATTCTTATCATCTTTACTATGCAACCAATGCATCCAAATCATACAGTATTAATTATCTCATATCTGAGATTTCAAACCATTCAAGGTACACAATATCATCCATTCATAAGCAATGATTTATTTATCACCATCTATAATTAATTTAAAATGAATTAAATTAATTATTTCATCTTTAATTAATTTAAAGTAAATTAAATTAATTACTACATCTATAAATCCTGCTTAAATCATTATTAATTAATTATAAATTAATTAATCCACCCTTATCCAATTATTCATTTTAATTAATCATCCTTGATTAATTACATTTAATTACATTCAAGTAATTAGTACTTAAATTAATTTCACAAATTAATTATTCTTAACTACTTATAGTAATTAATCCTTGAATTACTGCATTTATTAATTAACTATAATTAATTATCTTACTCCTTAATTAATTACATTAATTAATCACTTCATTTATAATTATTACTTAATTAATCAATTCTTAATTACATCATAATTATATAAATTAATGATCCTTAATTACATTTTATCATTAATTACTTTATTTAAATTAATTACATTTAGTAATTAATCTTTAATTAAACCATAATTATTAATCATTATTGATTAATCACATTCAGTAATTAACTAACCTTAATTACTTCTTAAAATAAATTAATTATTCCTTAATTCATTTCTTAATTAATCCCTTGATTAACTTCCATTAAGTAATTAACTACCCTTAATTACTTTATTAATTACATCAGTAATTATCCATTAATTACTTCCCTAAGTAATTATACCTCCTTAAATTACATTAAGTAATTATACAATCATTAAGTGATTATCTTAAATTAATTAAACTAAATTAATTAACTTAACTTATCAATTTAAACTCAATTAATTACAATGAGTAATTAATTTCTTAATTACTTCCATTAAGTAATTTTATTAATTTCACAAATGATTATCCTTTAAATTAATTAAACTTAATTAATTATCAAAATTAATCACATTAATTAATTATCCTTAGTTAATGATCTACATTAACTATTAATTATTTTAATTACCTTTCTAAAATTATTAAACATTAATTAACCATTATTAATTTCAACTTAATTAATCCTAATTATCAATAAATTAATCTCTAATTACTTAATTAATTAAGTACTTAACTATAACTTAATTAAACCTTAATTACTTGATTAATTTATTCCTAACCATTAACTTATAAAATTAATGATCCTTAATTCAAATTAATTAATCTTTAAATTAATTTAATTAATCCTTCATCAATAAAGTTTTAAACCCTTAATTACTAATTTATTAACCCAAGTCATAAATTAATTAGATTGATTTATTAACTTTCAATTACCTTAATAATTTATCCCAAATTATTAAATCTAATTTATCTTTAAGATAAAACTTTATTCTTATTAATAACTTATTTGTTATTAACAATTACATTTGAAACCTTTTACTTTTAAATTATCTTTAAATTTTATTTCAATTAGGATTCAAATTAACTTGAATCCAGAATTTAAACTTAAACTTAGAATTCTATTTAAATCTTTAATTTCAGATTTTAAAACCATTTTATAAAATACCTTAACAATTTAAAGTTGTTTAAATATTCCATTTTTTATCAAACTTATTTATTTTAAAACTAGGATTCAAATTCACTTTTAATCCATTCTTTAAATCTGCTTCAACCTTGATTTCAAACCTGCTTTCCATTTTAAATTCAGTTTAAATTTAAAAGAAAATTAAACACTGCCAGGTTTCAATAGAAACCTGTAACTTAAAAATTTACTCAAGCCAGATAAAATCACTTCGAGTCAAACTTTAAATTCTTCGAGTAAAATATTCGAATTACTCGTGACAAACTCGAGTAAAAACTACATCCACCCAAATAACAAATGTCCAGATCATCAGAAACAAGTGCAACGTGCACATGCACGGTGCCGCCGATCGCCTCTGATCATCGACGATGATCTTCCCTCATCGGCAACCTCCTTTACATCCTACCACGATCAACAGATCGACCTTCCAGACCCGAAATCAAATTCGAGCATTCCATCTCAAATTGGAACAAAGACAACAACCTGGAACAACTTCAATTTCCAATCTCCGATCACCAGAGTTGATGAAACTCCGGCCATGACTTCGACAACACTCCAGCTTTCATCCATCTGAAACTTGTTGCACTCGATCAACCAGAGGAGTTTGTACCAATCAAATTCCTGACCTATTAAAAACTAGGGCTACAGATTTCTACGATCAACCACCGCCGCCATAGTCCTTTGATCACTCACTAACCATTTTTCCTGACCTTCCCTATCATCCTTCCAACTCCAGAAGAAACCCCGACCTCCTCGAGCCATTAGATCACCAGAAATCACTCAAAACACAAACCCTGAACAAACTCGAACTGCTCGTTCAATTCACCTCTAAAAATTATGATTTTAGTTTTAAAAATCGTGTTTTAGGATAAGAATCCAGTTTACATTCCTGAATTTATAAATTTAGATGTTTGAATTTTTACTTAAATTAAGTTTACTCAGTTTTCTTGATTCCCAGAGATATTACAAATTTATTTTAACTTAAATAAATTTTAAACTAAAATTTATGATGGAACAAACAAGTTTCATTTGAAACTTAAGTTTAAACAGAGACTAAGTTAAAAGAATTTGAACTTAAATCAAAACAGGAACTTAAATCTGGGAACAGAGAAATTCCAGATATTCAAATGTGCACATCATACATCAGGAATTCAACCATATACATACACCAACATACTTATAAATATACACAAGGCAATATTTATCACAGCAATAACATGCAACCAAATACCTAAGTTTGAAAGTAAAAGTTACTCATCAATTTTAGAATGAAGACAGAGCTTCCAGATTTTTGCAAACAGCACTTATAATAACAGCATGCACATCAAATATTCACTTATATATATATACATGCAAACACATTTAAATTCAACCATACTAACATGCAACTAATTATGATTTAAATTTTTTAAAAGTTACTCACCGATTTAAAATAGAGACAGGGCCCTTTTTGATTTTTTGAAAACAGCCTTTGCTTTGATTTGAATTTGAAAACTTGAGTTGCTGTAGCTTGCTTATCAAACTGAAATGCTTCTTGCCTTTGAAAACTTGAAAACAACATGCATGCTACTGGAAACTTAAAGTTGTTGAGATGTTTTAAGATATGATTTCCAGGTGCTTGCTTATCTCAGGCTTGATTCCAGGTATTGAAGATGAAAACAGACTTTGATTTTGAGTTTGCTTTTTAAAACAGAGTTGAAGAATGATGTTCAGACTTTATTCCCAGGTTTATGAAATGAGTTCAAGCTTTTGTTGTTTTGATTTCTGAAGATGCTTAACAGGCTATTGAATTTGAATAGATAGTGGTTTGAGGATTTAATTACAGATTTTGTTTAGAGGAGTTTGTACAGGGTATATATGTTTGGATGGATTTCTGGTTTTGAGGAGTGAATTTCAGATTTGCTTTGAGTTATTATACAGCTGAATTTTTTCTTAGTTTGGCAAATGAAATAGAAAAAGAATGGAAGGAGGAAGGCAAAGTTTATATAAGCTGAAATTATAAAATAAATAAAAATAAAAGAAAAACAAAATTAAATGACACTTGTCATTATCCCTTACTCATAATTTAACACTTGTTTAAATGAGGTCTTAGGAAAATAACATGTGTCCTTTTTATTTAATGAGTATATATATATTTAAAATGTTAATAAGGATTTTTCACTTTAATAATTCTTATGTAAATGTATATATGTATTTCTCTTTTAAAGAAAATGTAAATAAACAAATTAAAAGCTTATCCAAATATTTTTAAAATGTTTATTCTTTTAATTTCTATTATAAATCCAATTTCATATTTTAAATCCAAATAAAAATCAAGTTATATATATGCATATATAACTACCATTTATATTTAAAATAACCATTCTATTTTATTAAAGTCTATTCATATTTAAAAAAAACAAAGTATTATAATTATTATTTGAAAATATCAAATTTGACAATTTTAAATAATTTATAAAAGAGATTATAAATTACTTCTATTATTAAATCATATATCTCAAGTAATATTTAAAAAGAAATAAACAAACCTTTTATTTAAATTTGAACTTAAGCTAAAATCTATTTTTAAACAATTAAACATTTATATTATGTATTTTAAAACTATATAGTTATTTATTAAAAAGCATAATATTAAATTAAATCATGATTTCCAAATTATTAAATATTAGAAATTTGAAAACATAACTTTATTTGTTAAATCCAACCAACTCATCTATTTACAATATATACACTTATATATATATTATTAATAGAAATCATTCTATTAAAGTTTTAAAAGATAAATCACTAATTAAATATTTATTTTAATTAGATTATTAAATTTATTCAAATTTATTAACAAAGATCATCAAATCAATTTAATTTCCAATGCAGATTATTAAATTGATATTGTCCAAATTCCCGGGATATCACAATTCATGTTGTCGAAATTGGTTTTGCTTCGATCTTGGATTTGATTTGTTATAGATCTCCACTTTGCTCCATTGTTTTGTCGTTTTCATAGCCTCGAAAGGTGAGCAATCACTCACGATTGACATTCTTATGTTTAGTAAATTTAATTCACATGAAATAACGATTGAAATGTGTTGTTAAAATTTAATTGGTTAGTAATTAAATTGTTGAATATGATATGTTAATATTTATAATTGTTTACCTATGTTAATTGACATATGACACCATAACATGCTGTATATATTACATTTTAAATTGTTAGTAATGATCCATGCTTAATGTAATTGATATATTGTGCTACTTTAAATTATTATGATATTGTTCTCACACTGCAAGTTCCCTGTTAGTTTAGGAAATCCCTATAGGTTGAAATGATACATACTCGAACGATCTTATATATTAGGGAAAATCGCTATGGGTTGAAATGATAAACCCAAGCGATTTTATTGATTTTGAAATTTTGGGAGTGAGGGTTGAAATAATATATACCCGTAAATTTAAATTATTGCGGATTGAAATGATAAATATCAGTATCACTTGACCATAGGATAGAAAACTATATACGGACACCGTTGGTCTATTTTTTTAAATGATTTCTAGAATTTTGAAAAGGAAATATATGTGTTTTGATTTTAAAATATAATATAAAGATTTTTATTTTAATATATGTGTGTAAAATTTTGATTTTTAAAATTATACGTTTGGAAATTTTAAATTTATAAGTTAAGTTTTGAAAAATGTAAATTTTAAGATTTTACTTATAACTTTATTATTTTAAAAATATATAAAATAAGATTTAATTTAATAATCATTAATATAATAAAATTTAATTTAATAAAACTTAATTTAACATATATATTATGTTTATAATATTTATTTTAATATTTTGAAATTAGATTTTGTAACAACTTTAATAAATTAAGCTTGGAAAGATAAATTTAAATTGATTTGAAATTTAATTTGTTTAAGAATTGTATTTAAATAGAAATTGATTTGAAACATATTGATTTTGAGATTCTAAAGATATGATTTATAACTTGATAACTTGATTTTGATTAAAGGTGATTAAATGAATATTTTTAAATTTAAATAAATTGGAATTGAATATTTAATTTTGATTTACATTTGTAATTTGAGATTTTATTTAAATGTTTATAAAAAGTGATTAAGTGAGTATTTTCAAAAATTAAATATAATTGAAGTTAGATGTTTAATTTTGATTTAAATGTGTGAGTTGAGATTTTATTTAAATGTTTATAAAAGTGATTTATAAAATGACCACGGTGTGAAAAAAGCGTCTGGTTGTTAAAGTGACCGGGATCGGATATTGTCATACTCTCTGCCGATACCGAAAACCACTTTAACAACTGTGCACGTGGTGGAGAATCCAGAATGAAGTAGGATGGTTTGTCGAATGATTCTATATGAGGTATGAACGCAGCCCTAACCACCTCGAGTCAGCTTGATATGACTAAAACAGGAGCCACGCCGGACCAAGTGAGGTCGCTCCTCCGATCGGACATGCTTCTTCGATACCATATCTGTTACTTTGTGATTGATTTGGTGGCCACCTTCAATTTGATTATGGAAGTGTGTTCCGAGGTGGGCGGTAGTAGCTGCTATGTGTTACCACCAGTTCGGACCCGCAAAACGGTAGTATCCTACCCTGAGCATTGCCTCGCGTGCCTTGTCATATGCCTTATCGAGCCCATTACGACTTTGGTTTGTATCGTACCTATGGAGTGCTCATTGAGTATCCCAGCGGTTTGGTGGAGCTTATTGTATCTGTATAGACTACGATATTTATATAAAAATGTGTTAAAGGGGATATGGGTAATGCCTTAACGTTATTTTAATATTTTACTTTATTGCAGACATTATCTATGTAGCGTATTGTATTATGTATGTAGATAGTTTGAAGGATCTTTAAAGGATGGTATCCCAAACATCCTTTAAGTTATATTGCATTTCACTTGGACATTTCACTTGATTTGATTTACTTGCATAAGAATGTTAATCCTGACTCGAGTGTTTTGTGTTTTTCTTTATGCTCGGTTTAGCCTAAGTGTCACAGCATTTGAGACTCACCTTTGGAGCTTGGAGCTTTGCTTGGAGATCTATCTTTTATCTATTCATCTTTGCAGTCATTTCAGTTATTTCTAGTTGTTTATGTTCAGACTTGTCATTTGTTTTTGTATTAGAGACTTCCTTGTATTTAGGATTTATGTTGTATTTTGCTTTAGACTCTAATGTTTCTATAGTAGCTTCATGAACTACTATTTATCTATTCCACTATGTATTGTTGTATTACTCTGTGTTTGTGATTGATTAATTTACTGTATATGCTAAGTTTTGCCAAATATAAAATAACAATCTGTTGTTTTGAGCAATTCAAGTCTGACATGTGTGGATTATTGTCAATTTGAATGGTTCGAAATGGCGGGTCGTTACAAAACTAAAATTCCTCTTTCAAAACCCTAGCTCCATTATCCTCAAATTCAATTGCAAAACATAAGTCTTTTGGTTAATTCTAAAAGAGTAATTTTCTAAATCCTATCTCCACCTTTTTAGATCAATAAAAGAATGATTTTGATCTAATTTTTGATCAAATTGCTTGTTGGTTGGTTTTTGTTCTTGAGTTTTTAGGTGTTTTTAGTGAAGCTAGGGGTTTAACAAAGCTTAATTGAGGATCTAACATGTACTATGCAGTTAAAAATGTGAGTTTTCACTCACATAGCTATATTTCATAAAGGGTTTTTATGATTATAATTGTTGCTAAATTATTTGGTAGCTAAAAATATGTAGTAGTGTTGTTTGTGTTAATTTATGTTGATTGTGGTATTGCTTCTCTAGTATTGATTGAAATTGGATTAGTGTGAATATCTTGGATGTTAATCAATTTTAGTAATTTAGGCATATCATTTTCGTTTCTTGTCGGAATTTGAAAATTTTTGATGTTTTGAAAGCTCAGACTTTTTTCTACAACTTTCATGTTCTGAGTTTTGCAATATTCTGCGGTTTATATGGTCGAAAATGAGTTTTAGTATCGCTTCCCAAGAATAAACTACAGCAACAGTGAATTTAAAATCTGAGAATTATGTTGGCCACAACTTTTGAATCGTAAGACCAAATTCAATGATTCTTTTTTTGGAAATCTTAAACTTTTATCTACAATTTTCACGTTTTAAGTTTTGCAATATTCTGTAATGACCCAAAATTTTAGTCATTGAATTTGGAATATTTAATTAGTTTTAAATATTGAAAAGTAAATTTTATAAGTTAAATAACGTGAATTTCAAAATATAGCGATTAATTTGGTAATTTAATTGTTGAATTTAATATTTGTAATTGCTTAAATAATTAAATCCTGAATTTAACATGAATAAAAATGATTTTGAAAGTTGATTAAAATTCTATTTAAATAAGAATGAAGATTGTAAACTTTTAAATTAGATTTGAAAGTGGTTAATTTGGTTTTAAATTAATTTGTTCAAATTAACGTGTTAAAATAGCCATTCGGGTGATTGTCTCGGATTTCGATGAAACCAGTTTCATTGGATCCGTAATAATGAATTATTATGTGCATCGAATTTTGTAGTAATTTGACGTATCATTTGAGCATGCGAGATCGAGATGCGTACAAATTTATTTCAGAAATTTACATAATAATTGAGTTTGAAAAAGTTATCTTCTACATATAGTTGAAATAGGGCTCTGGACTAGTTCCATTGCGTTCAAAATAAGGGTATAACATATAGAACGCTAGGCGACACGTCTCGATAAGAGTTCAAAATTTTCAGACGTTTTGTAGCTTGATATTTTAAACCGATACATATATATATATATATATATATATAATAACCATACTCAAACCATACCCATACACGTTTAGGCCTTGCCCCTATGCCTCCAACCTTACCACCTCAATGTAAAAAACCTACTGCATATTTTTTTTTCTCGTAAACAAAAGAATCCACTTCATCTAAGATTCAGACAAAAAAATTGAAATCAAATTGAATACTAAGTTAAAAATCATGAAACAAGCCTTAAAAATCTCTATTTAATGAGAGCTTCATTCCAGCATGCTTTTGGATGTGTGCGCCGTCCATTGATGGAGCTCGAGTTAGAGGCCGTGCATTGTAATGGAGCTAGGGCTTAAGGATTTTGGAAATTTACTCATCGATTTGAAAATTTGAGTATGGTTTTGGGTTCGGCATTGCAAACGGAACCTAGTGTTGAAGCTTGGTGGGATTTAGCGTCGAAGATGGCCGCGCCGAGCTAGGGAGTGCAGCAGGCTATATTTTTAGAAGAGGCTTCGAGCGGGGATTTAAGGTGATGGTTGCGAAGCTCGTCGAACGTGGAGTTCGTCGAAATTGGTTTGAGGTGATTTCATCAAGAATTGGAGAAGAATTAATCGATGAAAAATGTGCACGGTTTGGGTTCTCTGGTGCGTGTACAAGCGATGGATTAGGGAAGGGGAAGAAGGGTTTAAATGTAATTAAAAAATTAATGGTGTGATTAGTATATTATATTTTAATTTTAAAATTTCAATAACTTAAAATTTGAATAACTCTCTCATCCGAGGTCCAATTGAGGCGGGATTTTTGCGTTATGCTCATAATGACGAAAGCTTTGCGATGGAACTGGTTTGGACGAATTTGTTGACAGTTAAAATTTGGGCTAAAAATGGATGTCGTTCGATTTTAGTTCCAAACCGGAACGCCTCGGCATCAAAAGAAATTTTCAGTGAGTTAAACTCACCTTTTTGGTTAACAAGTATGATATATAGTTGATAAACATTATTGATTGGATGTTTGCATGATTTACTATTTTATATTAGTCAGTTTGGATATATTTCTGCCCCTGGAGCAGATAAGACCTTATTACGTTCCCATGTAAGAGCGGATGAACCTTTGTATATGATCTCGCCTTAAAGTGGTTGATTTATGTTATTTAATTATATACTGTTTGTGATGTAGGGGAAAACAGGTTGGAGGGATCCAACAAGATTCCTCGTTATTATTGAATTATTTCAATAATATTCCTTTTATGTGGATTATTGAATAATGAACCTGATTGTGGACACTATTGTTATAACATTGTTATATGTTTGAAAATTAAAACCCAGTAGTGATAGAAAATCAATATCAGTATTGGTTGAGAGTTTGGTGGCTATAGACCTTAAATTAGTATCTTGAAATACTATAAATCGCCAATTGAGTTGGAATTGGATTTTTGAGACTTGAAATGATTTTAAATCCGAAATTTGGGTTTTCGAAAATATTTTGTTTAAAAATTTTAATTTTTATTTTGTTTCAACCTATTAGTCTATCTTTTTCTAAGATATGTATTATAGTTAACATTGTTTTAAAAAAAGTCATTTATTTAGATTTAATATTGTTTTAAAGTTACTTATTTATAATTAATATTGTTAAAGTTATTTATTTATATTTACTGTTGTTTTAAAAGTTATTTATCAATATTTTAATATTTTGAAAAGTTATTCAATTTAAATAATCAAATGTGATTTGAAATTAATAATAATGATTTATTAATACCGTTTAGAAATGAATTATTATTATAATAATGTTGAAAATTAATTACTAGTGTTTTATTAATAATGTCCTTAAAATTAATAATTATTATTTTAAGATGTTTAAGGTTAAAAATCATTATTTATTTATCTATAATGTTATTGATAATAAATTATTATTATATAATAGTGTTTTTGATGTAAATGATTTTTATTTAATTATAAATGTCTCCGAGACGTATAAATATAGGAGAAGTTTATAAAATGGTTTTAAGACTTAAGGGAAGTTTATTTACAAGGAAAAAGAGTTTTATAAATGGTTAGGCATTTATAAACGAGTTTAAGAAATGGATTTATAGATTTATGAAAGGAGTTTATAAATGATTTATGGATTTATAAAGGATTTATAAAAGATTTTAGAAATGTACAAAGAGAATTTATAAGTGATTGAAATTCATAAAAGGGATTATAAATGATTTTCAGAGATTATAAAATGGTTTATAAACAGTTTTAGAGAATTATAAGGAATTTATAAATGATTTGAGAATCGAATATAAGAAAAATCTTACTCAATTTTTTAAATGTACTTATACCATTGAGATAAGTATATGAGTGCATTTTCTAAGTTGCAAGGTGTAATGTGTGTGGATATACTTATACCGTTGAGATAAGTATATGAATATTTTCTGAGTATTGAAAATATAGGGATTTGTGGATATACCTTTGTAAACTATTTTTATACAAGTAATTAACAAAGTGATCTGCATGAATGGAAGATTTAATAAAGAATGCTAGTGGTTGTTTATGTGCTTGACCAATGTTGGTTTTCCCTTATGAAATAAATCACTGATTTGGATGTGTGTTTGTTGATAGTTAAATAACGGACTATCAAATCTTGGCTTAAATATGTAATCCTTCTTAATTTTGGTGGTACAGAAATATTTCCTACTAAATACCGACGGATTTAAATTTGGGAAATATCTAGAAGAAACACGCGAATTATATGGTATAGTTACCATCGTTGGTGCTATATTGTACGTATAAACTTGTCATGTTCTTCTAGGACAAATGATGAGGATTTCCGTCCACTTAAATGGTTTGGGGGTGATCCCCGCTCTTATGTATTGTCTGATTATTTACCAAAGGACCAGTACTGAGCATTTTGGAAAATTCGACGATTGGTTTTAGGAGCGCCAGGGAAACGGAAGAGTGTACTCATAAGAGATGACTCGAAAACCGTAACCACTCCGAAACCATATACGTTTCTTTGGAGGAGTTTCGTGATATATTGAGATATGGGAATCCATGTGTGGTTCCAAGACCCATTGGGGTATGGAAATCCCTGTGTCATTCCAAGATCTATTTGAGATATGGGAATCCATGTGTGGTTTCGAAACCCGTTGGGGTATGGGAATCCATGTAGGATTCCATGATCTATTTTGGTGGCGGTGCATGAGCTGGAACGCCGGACGTAGCCTCATCGGAGGTAATGACTAAAACTAGAGATATGAGGCATGGCCAGTATGTAACGACCCACAATTATGGTCATTTGATTTTAAATAATTAATTAATTTTAGATATTTAAATAGTTGGATTTTGGAATTTAATACTTGGAATTCAATAATAGTGATCGATTAAATATTTGAATGGTGAACCAAATATGAATTAAATAGATTTAATAGTATCATTTAACTTCTTTTAATTAATAAATGATAATGGTGAATCATTTTGCAAATTTATTGCAATAACAAATGGTTCGAATACAATAAATAATAAGAAAAATCAAATTGTAATAAAACGACCCAGAATTTCACTTCTTTGATTTGCGAATATTTAATTAATTTTAAATATTCAAATAAATGGTTTTATAATGAAAATAAAACTCTTTTTAATAATAAATAATAATGGTGAAATAGTTTTTAAAATTTATTTACAAAAAAATATAGTTCGATGAAAAATAGAAATGTGACCAGAAAACGTTTTCCGAATTTTTGAAGTTTCATCGTATAAAAGTTGTTTGAAATGTTGTGTACACATTTGTGTATATATATATTCAAATATATGAAATGTTATAAACATAGATTAGTAATTTAATTAGGGTTAAATGTAATTAATTAAGTTAAGAAAATGATGATGTGACACTTTGGCAACTATAATAAAGAAATAAAAGAAAATGTAACATGGAGGGGACATGAATTGACATATTGGCAACTTGTGTACAAGCGTTAAATGGCATGGTGACTTGATGTGAAAGGGAAGAGGTTATGGTGGCATTGATATGATGGGAGGAGGAGGACATGGTGATGTAGCATTCATGGAAGGGAGGGTAAAGGACGAGGGGTAGTTCATCTCCACTTTCTCCATTTTTCCTCCTACGTCATTCGGTCATAACTTTCCCCACTCTAAACCAAATCAAGATTTTATTTTTATGAAACCATGTATATTTCCATTGGCTAAAACTTTTTAGTTTACCACGTTTTCTTATTTCGAGCTTAGATAATCCAAAAATTCATTCTTTTGCAAGAGTGCTTTTGAACCTAGATTTTGATGTCTGAAAATACCCCTTACTGTTTTGGCTATAACTTCCTCAAAATTTAACTTTTTTGAGTAATTATTTTTTTAAATGATAGAGGAAAAAATAATCTAAAGCTTTCCTTTTGAACACTTTTCCAAAATCCGATAGGAAAGGGTCCAAAAGTCAAGTGCAAAATGAACCATTTTCGAGAAGAATTTGTGGTTTTCCAAGCTTTCCGAGCGTTAAAGTATTTCAAATTTTCAAAACCTTTTGTGAGTTTAACTCACATTTAATTTTATTATATCATATCTATGATGTTATAAATGTTTGTCAATTGTTTGGATGTTAGTTAAATCATTTGATTGCTTTTTTGGTTGTATTTCCGATTTGAAAATGAATGACATATAAATTTGATCGTTATAAACCAATATGATTATGTATATGTTATCCATAACCATTGTTTTGCAGGAAAAATATATAGAGAGACACAAAGGGGGTTTCTCGCCCATAAATTATTTATTTACATCCATATGTTGTTATTGATGATTAATTGAAATTAATCTCTGATATTCCATTTAATAGTTAAATGACGTTATAGCGATTTTCGCTATACCATCGTTTATTAAATTTTCATCCCCAAAACCCTATCTTATGAACTTGAGCTTGTGTTTCCGCTAAAAATAATATTGAAAATTTATTAATCATTTGATTAATGTTAATTTAAATTAATTAATCTTTTAAATTAATTATTTTGAGATTAACTAACCAATTTAATAAATGATGATTAAAATTGATTTATATTTAGATTGAATAAATCATTTTTGCTAATGATGTTTCATTCTTGATTATTCATTTTAACTAATGATTATTTGAGTTTAATTAATTAATTAATGATATTGGAGTTTAATTAATTATTTTAATTTATGATAATTGAAATTAATAATCATTTTAATTAATGATATTTAAAAGTAATTAATTAGTTTAAATAATGATATTTGAATTTAATTAATCTTTTTAATTAATGATTGTTTTCAAATTTAATTAATTGGTTTAACTAATGATTTTTTTTATAGAATTTAGTTAAATCAGCTTAATTAATGATGTTTTATAATTAAATAAATCATTTTAACAAATGATGTTTTAATTAATGGTTTTAGCTAATGGAGTTTGAATTTAACCAATCCGATTAATTTATGATTATTTTAAACATCATTAATTGTTTTAATTAATGGAATTTAAAATTACTCATCATTTTAATTTAAGATGTTTGAGATTAATTATTCATTTAATTAATGACTATTTGAATTGAATAAATCTTTTTAATTAATTGATTTAATAAAGGTGATTAAAGTAAATTAACTAACATAATAAAAATTGTTTTAATAAACCGATTTAATAAAGATTTTAAAGTTAATTTACCAATGGTATAAAAATGTTTGGAAATAATTATCTATTTTACTATAGGTAATGAATTGTTTATTTAAAGCGATTTTAAATGTGATTAATTATCTTTCGGGATAATTAATATTGTTTTTAAAGTTATAAAAAGGAATTGGAACTCGATTATTGGGATGTTAAGTTGGATAATCTTTTGGGTGTCCGGTCTGATGTTGGTTTAGGCCTTCGGGGTTGCGCGCTTGGAAAAAATTATTCTCTTAACGTTTTAACAATCAGGAACTAATTCTAAAAGCGTTTTACCAATACGAAAATCAAGCAAAAAGTTCAAATTTTTTTTTAAAAGTAAAAGTTTGATTCGTTTATGGAAATAAATTATTTACGTAAAGCGAATCACTTATATGGAAACGATTTATTTGTATAATTCGCACTAAACATCGAAGAAGTAAACTTGTTGCTATTTCGAATGTTAAGAATACTAGTGAGACATAACTTTGAGGTAACACTATCTTGACTTTTCCGGTGTTATTATTAACCTAGAAATAGTACAAGTTTGAATTCAATGAGTGGTGATAAGTATACAAGACTTAATTTCCATATATGATCGTTTTATGTCCTCGATAGTTGGTATCTCAGCTATCGGTTACTACAGCCACTTTATTTTCGTCACTCTAAAACGATGTGTTGCTCGTTTGAGCTTTATTATCCTTTGTCGAAAATGACTAAACCCAAAGAGCGAGTGGAAGCAAAGCTATATAGGGTTGCTCCCATTAGGGTATTTTCACATCCACTCTAGATTGGATTCGGTGTTGCGCATTGAGATGTGAAATACTCGGATTCTTAGTAACCGTTGGCGGGGTCTGGCTTGGACATGTCCGAGAGCCATCAGAGTTCTCAAGTATTTCTAGAGGTATACTTTCGGTGAGGGGGGCGCACCCTCCAAGTCATTTGTTGGAAAATTTCCTTTCCTTATTTGATTCGAAAACCCAGAATCTGTTTTAGCTTTAAATTGCCACGAGTAGAGACAACTCCTCATCACGGCATTTAAGTGTTTATTTAGTCCATTCTATCGAGTTTGGACTGTTACTTTATTTAGCCCATTCTATCGAGTTTGGACTGTTACTTTATTTAGCCCATTCTATCGAGTTTGGACTATTACTTTATTTAGCCCATTATATCGAGTTTGGATTGTTACTTTATTTAGCCCATTCTATCGAGTGGACTGTTTTCCTGGTTCTATCCATTCTGTCCAGTTTGGATTTTACTCGGTTTATTTCCAATCTTTCAAGTCTGGTTGATTTTATTTATGCTCAATTATATTTGTTTTTGTTTCCTGATATTCAATTTTGTTCTTGCCTGTATAGATGTTATTCTTGTGTGGTAAAAACCCATTCCGCGTTCGCGGCATGTTCTCACAGAATTTTTATATATGTTTCCCCTTATACGAGTTATCTCATGCTGGTATTTCCAAACAGATCTGTGTGTTATTTAATGCTCGGGTCAAACCAAGTATTGTCCCAAGTTGGCTTTGGTGTTATGGGATTCTTGGAGGGGAGCTGAAGATTCACCGTCGTATTATTTTATTTTACATTGTACTATATAGAATACCTATTGGCATTTGTAAGGTCGGGATTTTATAACTGTCCAGCTGATAAGGTTTTTTTTAACTCTGATATACTCTGTATGTTTAGAGTGACAGTTTCTACTGTCCTTATTATATTATATGTTGTCGATTCTGTTGTGAGATTCTGTTTTCTCTATTCTTTTTCTTTTTATTTACCATAACAATCTGTCCTTTTGTCGATTGGATGCGCAACATTTGAACATAGTGGTAGTGTTTGGTGTCGACTTTCGATGTTCAAAAAGGCGGGTCGTTACATTTGGTATCAGAGCGCAAGGTTAAGCGAGAACCTTGGCTTTGGTAGGGTTTGGCTCATTAGAGATAGGGTAAGCGACACCCTAGAATGAGTTTGAGAGTATTATATATACGAGAGCATATTTGTTGATGTTATAAAAACGTATTATGTTGATTGGTCTATTGAGTTTTTATGAATTCTGGTCGAGACGTGGGATGCCACGGTATCGATAGGGATTTCTAAACAATCGACCAAGGCCAATAGACATGGTATTGACATTTTTGAAAATTTGGCAAATTAAATATTTTGCCTAGGATTATATTTATATATATATATAAAGGAATAATTTTCAAAACTTTATATAGTCATAAAGTACGTTGGTTTAAATGTGACAATATTTATTTATTTTGACTATTGTTTGTTCGGTTGTGCTTAATTTGAATAAGAAGCATACACAATTGTGTGTCGATTGCTAAATTATGCTCGTTTTATTTAGGAGCGTTTATCGCTTCGATTTAAAATGAACCCTTTGTGAATTAATTTTCACAACTTAACTAAAAAGGTGTTCGAAGAATATGATTAAGTTAAGAAATTCGCCATTTAATAATAATGAGTTAAGGATTGAACTTTAATAAAAGTTGTTAATATAATATGGGATAAGATATTTAGAGAATGAATATTCGATATAATTTTATTATAATAAAGAAGGATTATTATAATATGAAATGTTTTTATATAAAGGAAATTTTATATGAATTTAGTTTGTAAAAAATGATTAAAAAGGATTTTTAATCTAAATCATGGAGTTTTTGAAAATAATTGCAAAGTAACTTTTGAGAAATGAAATAGCTATACTTTGTAAAGTATTTAAAGGTAAAAGAAAAATATATTGGGAAGCAAAATTTTAAATGGAATGTATTTTCTTTGGGATAATTAGGAGGAAATTGTTTCAATTAGTTTTGTGATAATTTGAATAATCTTCTAAGTGATGATCAGCTGTTTGCTTAGGCAAACTTGTGGAATACTTAGTAAATTATTCTCGTTATCATTGTGCGATCGAAATGAGTTCAAATCTGAATAAACCCAAAGTGAGTTTTAATAAATATATTGTTTAAAGTTATTATATATAAAGATATATGAAGTATGCTTTCAAAGGTAAGTTTTAAAATTAAAACCAGGTATCTAATTTTTAAGTTCCCTAAAGGGGAATTGGTTTCAAAATAAAAAGTAATTATAATAAGAGATTGTTTGGATAAATAGAAATTTTCCCTTAGAAATGTTATGGGATAATTTAACATGGGTTTAAATTGGGTTAACTTAAATAAGAAAGTTTTGATAAACTTTTTTTTATTAAACCCATAAAATTGTTTAAAACGTCTAAGTAATATGAACTACTTGTTGATTGCGTCAACCCATAAATAATATTCATTTCAGCACTCTAAATAAAATGGGATTAATAGGTTGACTCGGTTTTAAGCAATCATAAATTGATTTGATCTCCATCTGGATCTTTGAAAAAGTTAAAAATAAAATTTACATGTACTCTAAGGATATAAAAGAATATTATAAAAAGTAAATAATGGGAAATAAGTTATGATTTGATGTTTTATGAAGGAATAACTTTATAAAATACTTTAACTTGGGTGAGAATATATGAACCAATTCATAAATAATTTTTGTATTGAATAGAATACTAAGTGAAAATATAAGTTAAGTTTTGTTAGATAGTCATTTGACATTTTGAAACGATGTCAAGTGATAAGTTTCCCTTATGGAATTTGATTGACTATTAGTGTTAGTTTATTCCTTCACGGAATTTGATTGATTGGATTTGATTGAATTGAATTGATTGGCTATGTGATTTCATATACCATTGTCTATAAAATTTAAATTTATATACAAAGGATTTTAAATTGTGGTTATCAAGACCTAAATCTCGGTGATTTTGAAAAAGAAGATTTTTTGAAGATTTTGGGAAAGGAAAAGATATTTATTCACTCTAGTTGATGTTTTGGAGGAACCGAAATACCACTGGACGCTCTAGGTTGTTTTGATTCTAGAGTTTCACCATCATATATTTGGAGAATCCCTTCCTTGTCATTTTGATTCTAATCTTTGATTTTTCTTGTCTGAGAAATTTGAAAATAAGACTTTGAATTGAAAAACCCGGGTATTTAGATCTAATTTTGTCATTTGAAAATTATTGGATGCATAACATCTATTATAGGATATCCTCTTGTTGGTTGCATATGATAGAGATAACTAGTATATTTCTCTTGTATCATTATGACTCTTTTAGATTTTGTAAGCATAGGTATGCAAGGGATTGCCATTTGATTCTTGTGCACCTACATTTGCATAGAAGAAAATAAATTACTTGCCAAAATATAATTCAAACGCAAAAAGGTACGTAATAAATTTAGAAAACTTGAATTGGTTGATGATTTTATGCCCCATAAAGGGAAGGCTACTGGGCTTTTGTTTTCTTTAATTGGTTTGGAGCACATAGAGGCGATTTGTAGTCGTACCGATCGAGCCGCGCAAAGGAGACGCTGGTGAAATTTTTTGAAAAATTTTAGAGTTAGAAAATTTTTAAGAAATTTTTGAAATTTTTTGGATAACTAAATTTTGATTTTTTAGTTATAACTTGGAATGAATTAGTTGTTATAGGTGAACGGATTTAAAAGATTTGAAAATTTTGGAATCTATTCCAACTAATTTGTTTTGAAAAGTTAGTAAGTTTAAAGACCCATTCTAATTAATAGTTTTAAACTTAAGGGTTTGGAAACATTTTCTTCATTAGGAATTTTGGGGACGAAATTCATTTAAGGGGGGAGGGGATGTAACAACTCAAAATTCTGGTCATTTGGTTTTGAATATTTAATTCATTTTAGATATTTAAATATTTGGATTTTGGAATTTAATACTTGGAATTCAATAATAGTGATCGATTAAATATTTGAATTAAGAATTAAATATTTGAATGTTGAACCAAATATGAATTAAATAGATTTAATAGTGTAACGATCTGGTATTTCGAACCATTCGCATCCACACATGTCAGATTTGACTTGCACAGAATGTCAGATTGTTAATTTATATTTGGCAAGACTTAACATATACAGTAAATAAATCAATCACAGAATCACAGACACAGAGTATTATAACAATAAGCAGCGGAATAAATAAATAGTATTTCATGAAGCTACTATAAAACATCAAAGTCTGAAACAAAATACAACAGAATCTCAAATACAAATGAATCTCTAATACATAAGCAACTGACAAGTCTGGACATAAATGACTGGAATAAACTAAAATGACTGGAAGCTGGATAGACAGATCTTCAACAAAGCTCCAGTCTCAAATGGTGAGTCTCAAATGCTGTGACGCTCAGTCTGACCCGATTAAATTCTACAAATCATTTCAAACTTAATTTTATACTCAAATTATATTTTTAAAACTCAATTCCACCATTATATTCAATATATCTCATTTTAAAATTAATTACTCCTTTCAAAAATCATTAAAAGAAGTAAATAGCAATAATTAACAAAATTATTGCATTAACTTCTTTTAATGATTTTTAAAAGGAGTAATTAATTTTAAAATGAGATATATTGAATATAATGATGGAATTGAGTTTAAAAATATAATTTGAGTATAAAATTAAGTTTGAAATGATTTATAGAATTTAATTACACAAAAATCACATAAAGCAAAACACAAAACACACGAGTCAGGATTAACATTCTTATATTAATAAATTTAACTCAAGTGAAATGTCAACTAAAATACAAGTAACTTACATGATGTTTGGGATTTCCATCCTCTAATGATTTGTGGAACTATCAACTTAGTAGTAATATACGCTATTATAATATGTCTATAGTAAAGTAAAGTATTAAATTAGCGTTAAGGCGTTACCCATATCCCCCTTAACCCATTTTATATAACGCCGTAGTCTATACAGATACTGTAAACTCCACTCGCAAGTGGGCTATCAGGGAGCACTCCATAGGTACGACACAAAACAAACTCGTAGAAGGCGCGATAGGGCATGTGACAAGGCACGCAAGGCAATGCCATGGTAGATATACCGTTTGCGGATCCGGACTGGTGGTAACGCATAGCAGCTACTACCGCCCACCTTGTGACACACTCCCAAATCAAAGGTGCACCCAATCAATTCACAAAGTAATAGAATGGTATCGAAAAAATGTGTCCGATCGGAGGAATGACCTCACTTGGCCCGGCATGGCTCCTGTTTTAGCCACATCAAGCCGACTCACGAGAGTCAGGTGTGACGACCGCCCATGACCCCTGCACTAAACATAGAAATAGTGCGCTGTAAAGTGTGCCAGGCAGCCATGGACGATTGCCAAGGTTAAGTTAAAACAGCAGAATCTATCGTATTACTCACAGCGCATGGATAAAATACAATAGAGAATATATATAGTGAAGCTTCACAAAATAGAATCTCATCAATTAAGCTTCATAATAGTTGAATACAAACATCTGAATAGTCAATACATCAAGCCTCACTACATATCACTCAGAGAATGTACAAACAGCGGAACATCCAGTACATATAGTAAGAAACTAATACGTAAGCCTCCAGCTCGTCTTCGTCATCAGCATCGTCGGAAACTAAGAATAGCACCTGTCACTTGCTACCTAGTCTGCCCATCCCAAAATGGATGAACAGCCCAAGGTAATAAGAGTTGAACATAAAACCTTGAGTCAGACAACAGTCTTAGTGAGCGGTAAATTAACTAACAACATACCAAAAGAGCATAAAGGTAAAAGGAATAGGAATCCAACCCTCCCACTCCACCTCTTTCTACAGTGATAGCCCCCAGACACACAAAGCAGAAATAAACATAGCAATGCAGACATTTAAAGTAAAGCAATTATCACTCGAGTCAAGGTCGGTGTTTTCCAAGTATAAACCCCCAAGGCCTAAACCAAGATCAGATAAGCACCCAGAAAACATCGCTCTTGAGACCGAATGACGATACAACCAAACATCCATGACTCTGGCTATCACGGTTATCATTGCTTCGATACCACCATTAATTGAATGACCGGCACATTCTTTCAGTCGTCCGTCAAGGGCTAATGGCAACCCTGGTTCTAGACAGAACTCCGCACGTCATCGCAGCCTGTGCCTAGGACTATCGAATCTGCCCAGAGTACTCGACTACAATCATAGTCTTTAGGGACTATCGAATCTGCCCAACGTACTCTTGCTTTGAGCCTGCTAGAACCTTCAACAACGATGAAATCTCAACCTTCTAGTCATCCTCCTCGACGACTATTCTCATACTAGCTCAAGCGCCTCTCGAGCAAACCTTTATCCTCAAACCCGAACCATTTCACCGAGTTATCAACATGCTTGGAATGATCCCGTCTGGATTAAACCAAGGCTATCTCATACCATGCCTCGCTTCATCTCATCATAGCAAAGCCTCATCTCAACATCAACATCATCAAATCTATCCATATGAGCTTCATCATCCGCCACATATGCCACGAGCAGCTTTTTCCAATTCAAGAGCCTTTCCCTTAGCTTTTGAATCATCTTCGACCATCTTATCCAAATCAAATCATCAATCAACTAATTTATAACAATCAATCAAGTCAATCATTAATCCAAGTAATCAAGCATTCAAACATGATCAAATAAACAATTATAACAATAATGGCAATCTTGTAAATAAAGAGTCCAAATCTAACAAGCATGAAACATGAGCACTATCTCTACAACTTGATGAATGAACTTGCATAGATTAACATGTAGTAAAATGGATGTCAAATCATCATGAACAATGGATCTATACTTAAGTTTATGAAAATGCATGGAAATCACTATTTAACGCAAAATCAAGCCATCAATCCGATATACTCCTTTGGATCCGTGTGAGAGATAACCACCACTCACCAAATCACCTAAACACCTTAAAAGCAACACACTTCAGATCTGGACAGCAAAGGATCTAACTCGATCTACCAAAATTCCGCTTCAAACAATGAAATCTCTCTTCGAAGAATGAAGATCTTCAATCTAAGCTCTTGGATCTTCGATTTGATCTTCGATTTGGATGGAAGGAATCACAAGATTCAAGTGGAGAGAAGAAGTGAAGAAGTGTAGAACTCGAGCTCTCAAAATAGCAGCACTTCGTCGCTTCAAAATCCGGATCCCAAAAAGTGAAGGAAAACGCCTTATTTATAGGCTGGAAACCCTTAAGTCGTCCGCCCCCTTAAGTCGTCCACGACTTAAGAAACCCCACGACCTATGTCTTAACGACTTAACAGAATGCGGCTTCACGACTTAACAACATAAATCCTCACACGACCTAACTATCCTCACGTCCGCGACCTAATAACCCAACGACCTAGGCCTCAACACTAATGCGCGACCTACAACTTAACAGAGGTACTGACCTAACACACACACGGCTCACCACACAACCTAACGACTTAACACCTTAGGTCGTCTAACGACCTAACTACATGCAGGGTCTTCTGACCTAAATCCTAAGTCGTCTGGACGACCTAACTACTCATAACTGCTAAACTTAGGTCGCTCACGACCTAACTAAGCACAACAACCCATAGGTCGCTCACAACCTAACTACAACAACTCCTTAAGTCGTTAACCCGCTTATCTCCTAGGTCATTAACTCGCTAATTCTTAAGTCGCCGCTAATTACTAGGTCGTTCACTTCTAATACTAACTTCCATAGGTCGCTGACTTTCCTTAAGTCGCCCCAATACTTAAGTCATTAACTCTTAAGTCATTCACTCGACCTAAGCCACCACACGACTTATCCCATAATCCTTAGGTCGCCAACTTCCTTAGGTCGCCAACTCCCTTAAGTCGCTCCACCGACCTAACTACTATACGACCTAAGCTCCGAACGACCTAACTCTGGACACTCTAACAACAGTTTTACTATGTTTCGATCCGTAAAAATACGGGTCGTTACATTCTCTCCCCCTTAGGAATTTCGCCCCCGAAATTCCAAACAAACAAGAGCAATCAAAAACTATTCTGCATGCCTACCATCCATAGCAATCAACAAACCATGCATCCAATTACTAGCCTAGCATGTAGAATATCGTGAGATGACACGACACCTTATGGCCATATCTTGAAGAGTTCAGGATGAGCTGCCTTCATCCTCTCTTCCACCTCCCATGTACAGTCGTTAACATCATCACTCCATTGTATCTTGAGCAACCTAACTACCTTCCTCCTAAGCTGTTTCGTGTCAGTTTCCACAACACGAAGTGGTTTACGAGGTCTCACAATAACTGGATCAACCTCAAAATCTTCGTAGCGATCAGCAGAAACCACCGTATTCAAGTCGTGCACATACTTCCGTAGATATGATACATGAAAAACATTGTGCACACTCGACATCTTTTCTAGTAACTCCAATTTGTAGGTGAGCTTTCCAATTCGCTCGATGATCGGGAATGGTCCAACAAATCTCGGAGTCAATTTTCCTTTCTTTCCAAATCGAATAACATTCTTCAGTGGAGAAATCTTCACAAAAACCATATCACCAATGTCGAATTCCAAATCCTTACAACGCTTATCGGCATAACTTTTCTGTCGGTCTTGGGCTGCCTTCATTCGTTGCCGAATGATCTCTATGCAATCCGAAGTCTGTCGAATCATTTCTGGCCCAAGTATCTGCTTTTCTCCTGTTTCTAACCAACATGTCGGAGAGTTACACGGTCTTCCATACAATGCCTCATACGGTGCCATACCAATGCTTGACTGGTAACTGTTATTATACGAAAATTCCACCAAATGAAGGTGATCTTCCCATGATCCTCCGAAATCTAAAACACAAGCTCTAAGGAGATCTTCCAAAACTCGGTTGACTCTCTCAGTCTGACCATTTGTTTGGGAATGATAAGCTGTACTCAAACACAACTTGGTTCCCAAAACTTCCTGGAAGCTCTTCCAAAATCCACTAGTGAACAATGGGTCTCGATCACTCACTATACTCTTCGGAATACCATGAAATCGAACTATCCACTTAACATACAGCTCAGCCAACTTTGATGCAGTCCTGGTTGATCGAACAGGAATGAATCTTGCACTCTTAGTCAAACGATCTACGATGACCCAAATCCCTTCATTTCCCGCTTTGGTTCTAGGTAGTCCATCGATAAAATCCATCGATATTTGCTCCCACTTCCATGTAGGAACTTCTAATGGCTGAAGCAATCCACTGGGCTTCTTCTGCTCGGCTTTTACCAACTGGCAGTTCATGCACTTGGAAATAAAATTTCCAACATCCTTCTTCATACCTTCCCAGTAATAGGTTCTCTTCATATCCCAATACATCTTATTTCCATCTGGATGAATTGTCAGCTTCGAGTGATGACTTTCCTTCAGAACTTCATTTCTCAATTCATCTATATCGGGAACAACTAGTCGTCCTTGCTTCTGAAGCCAACCCTCTCAATCGACCTCGAATCCTTTATCCTTTTCTAGGTCCAATCCAGATTCCAAATCACGGATAATCTTGACAAGCTTATCGTCTCGCTTTTGGCTCTCGCCAATCCTTTCCACAAGAGTCGGTATTATAGATAAGTTTGCCAACATCTCAGGTTCCAATTCACATCTGGGCCTGAAGTCAAATCCAGCTAAATACTCAAGATTCTTCCATTCTGAAAACATGGCTCCCAATCCTGCATGTCTTCGACTTAATGCATCTGCCACTGCGTTACCCTTTCCCGGAGTATAGGCTATACCAAAATCATATGATGCCAAAAACTCTAGCCATCGTTGCTGTCTAAGATTCAAATCTTTTTGGGAGAAAAGATACTTCAACGACTTATGATCTGTAAACAACTCGAATTGAACTCCCAATAGATAATGTCTCCACATCTTCAGAGCAAAAACAATCGCCGCTAACTCCAAATCATGAGTCGGATAATTCCTTTCATGCGGCTTCAGTTGTCGACTTGCATACGCAACAACTTTACCCTTCTGCATCAGCACTGCTCCAAGTCCAGTACCACATGCGTCGGTGTAAACCACCATCTCATCATTCCACTTGGAATAGTCAAAACAGGAGCACTTGTCAGTCGCTCTTTCAGGATTCCAAAAGCTTGCTCACACTTAGCATCCCATCTGAATATTTGATTCTTTTTCGTCAATCCTGTTAATGGTGCAGCTACCTTGGAAAAGACTTTGATAAATCGACGATAGTATCCTACTAATCCAAGAAAACTTCTCACATCAGATGCATTCTTAGGTCTAACCCAATCCTGGATTGCTGCCACTTTAGCGGGATCAACCGTTATTCCGCTTCTAGAGATAATATGGCCTAAGAACCTCACTTCGCTCTTCCAGAAGTGACACTTCGAAAACTTAGCCTTTAGCTGATGTTTCCGTAAGATTTCCAAAACAATACGCAAGTGCGTCTTGTGCTCTTCTTCAGTTCTGGAATAAATCAAAATATCATCCACGAACACTATTACAAACTTGTTCAACTAATCTCTGAACACTCTATTCATAAGATCCACAAAATATGCTGGTGCATTGGTCAATCCAAATGGCATTACCAGCCACTCAAAGAAACTGGATGGTGTCCTAAAAGCAGTCTTCGGCACACTATCCTTAGCCACTCTTAACTGGTGAAATCCCGTTGCCAAATCCATCTGAGAAAACACCTTATCTTCGTGAAGCTGATCAAACAAGTCATCTATTCTTGGCAATGGATACTTGTTCTTCTTAGTCACTTTATTCAGCTCACGATAATCCACACACAACCTCAACGATCCATCTGCTTTAGTTACAAACACAACTGGTGCACCCATTCGGACACACTACGCCGAATGAATCCTTTCTGTAAAAGATCATCAACTTGTACCTTCAACTCTTTCTGTTCCCTAGGCGCCATCCGCTTAAGAGGCATCACAACAGGTCTGGCTCCTTCAACTAGATCGATACGAAACTCGATCTCTCTATGCGGCGGTAACCCTTTGACCTCATCAAAGACATCCTCGAATCCATTAGCGATTGGCAGCGATGACAGTCCATCCCGTGGAACAACCAGCGAATACATGAAGCTCATGAAGACGCCTTCCTCATGCTTACATCGTATCACAACCTTTTGCCCCTCCACATTCTCGACTTTCACCTCCAACCTTCCACAATCAACCTTTGCCGCATACTTCCTAAGCCAGTCCATACCCAAAATAATTCCGAACCCCGCAAAGTTCAGAACAAAACAATCACAAACAAAAGAGAAATCATGACTCGATACAATCAGACCACGGCATAGCATACATAGACAAGACGAACCCCCTACTGGATTAGTCACAACCAATGGCCTATCAACAATATCCGGTTCTAAACCCAACCGGCCTACAAGTTCATTACAAACAAAAGAATGTGACGCCCCAGTATCGAATAACACTCTAACTGGAACACCACATATGGAGAGAGTACCTTGAACCACCACACTCTTTCCTTTCTCTTCAACGATTGGAGCTTTCGAAGATGATGGAACAACCCCCAAAGCATAAGCTTGCACAATCTGCTTGTCCTTCCGCGGTTCTGGACAATTCTTCCTGATATGCCCCGGCTTGTCACAGTTGTGGCACTTCACCGGTACCTTCGGATTCTTGCAATCTCTGGAGAAATGGCCCTTCTGCTGACAATTGTAGCAGGTCACTTCGCCCTTCGGCTTCTTCTGGCCATCCTTACCCTTTTGTTGCTGCTGCTTCCTCTTCTTGTTTCCACCCTGCTGTGGTTTAGACTCTTCCTTGGTCACAACAACAACAGATCCTTCCTTAGGAAACAGATTCTCGTGTCTGAGAGCCTTCTCTACAAGCTTCTCAAATGGATCGTCCAAATGATCCACCAACTGCCTCCCAAGATAACTGTCCAAGCCTGTCACAAACTTCTCATTCTTTTGATAAGGAGATTCAATATACGACCGGGCATACTTGGACAAAGCTTCAAACTCAGAAACATACTCAAGAACTGGTCTTCCACCTTGCTTGAGCTCCACAAACTTCTTGAACAAAACAGATTTCTGAGTAGTAGAAATGAACTTAGCTTCAAATCTGGCTTGGAATTGCTCCCAAGTAATTTCTTCCTCCGGAGTATCAATGGTGATAGAGTTCCACCAGTCAGAAGCTCTTCCTTGAAGCTGTCTTGATGCAAGCTTCCTTTTAGTTGCATCCTCGATTCCCAAATCACCAAAAATCCTTCTACAAGCATCTATCCATCTCTGAACTTCAATAGTTGACTCTGTTCCCAAGAAAACCTTTCCTCCAAGAGCAGTATAATCTTTACACAGCTTAGCAAAATCCACCGGTTTTGGAGTTTGAACTTGAACTCCAACATCTACTGATGGCCCCGGAGCTGGCATCCTTCTCATGATCAAAGTCATCATAGCCTCGAACATAGCAGCATAATCGGCAGCCCCCTCAGTAGCACGGCCTTCCCTAGCAGCTGGTCTCCCTCTTCGACTCATTCTTAATATCTATAAAAGAAATGATCAGCACACCTTGAGAAACAACTGCATAAAGGACTTGCATACTTCTAAGCTACTATATTATATATAGTAATCATCCATCAAAATACAATTACGTCTCTCATACGTAGTTATGTCAGCGAGCGTTGGGTAAAATCGATTAACCAAAGCTCTGATACCAAATGTGACGACCGCCCATGACCCCTGCACTGAACATAGAAATAGTGCGCTGTAAAGTGTGCCAGGCAGCCATGGACGATTGCCAAGGTTGAGTTAAAACAGCAGAATCTATCGTATTACTCACAGCGCATGGATAAAATACAATAGAGAATATATATAGTGAAGCTTCACAAAATAGAATCTCATCAATTAAGCTTCATAATAGTTGAATACAAACATTTGAATAGTCAATACATCAAGCCTCACTACATATCACTCATAGAATGTACAAACAGCGGAACATCCAGTACATATAGTAAGAAACTAATACGTAAGCCTCCAGCTCGTCTTCGTCATCAGCATCGTCGGAAACTAAGAACAGCACCTGTCACCTGCTACATAGTCTGCCCATCCCAAAATGGATGAACAGCCCAAGGTAATAAGAGTTGAACATAAAACCTTGAGTCAGACAACAGTCTTAGTGAGCGGTAAATTAACTAACAACATACCAAAAGAGCATAAAGGTAAAAGGAATAGGAATCCAACCCTCCCACTCCACCTCTTTCTACAGTGATAGCCCCCAGACACACAAAGCATAAATAAACATAGCAATGCAGACATTTAAAGTAAAGCAATTATCACTCGAGTCAAGGTCGGTGTTTTCCAAGTACAAACCCCCAAGGCCTAAACCAAGATCAGATAAGCACCCAGAAAACATCGCTCTTGAGACCGAATGACGATACAACCAAACATCCATGACTCTGGCTATCACGGTTATCATTGCTTCGATACCACCGTTAATTGAATGACCGGCACATTCTTTCAGCCGTTCGTCAAGGGTTAATGGCAACCCCGGTTCTAGACAGAACTCCGCACGTCGTCGCAGCCCGTGCCTAGGACTATCGAATCTGCCCAGAGTACTCGACTACAATCATAGTCTTTAGGGACTATCGAATCTGCCCAACGTACTCTTGCTTTAAGCCTGCTAGAACCTTCAACAACGATGAAATCTCAGCCTTCTAGTCATCCTCCTCGACGACTATTCTCATACTAGCTCAAGCGCCTCTCGAGCAAACCATTATCCTCAAACCCGAACCATTTCACTGAGTTATCAACATGCTTGGAATGATCCCGTCTGGATTAAACCAAGGCTATCTCATACCATGCCTCGCTTCATCTCATCATAGCAAAGCCTCGTCTCAACATCAACATCATCAAATCTATCCATATGAGCTTCATCATCCACCACATATGCCACGAGCAGCTTTTTCCTATTCAAGAGCCTTTCCCTTAGCTTTTGAATCATTTTCACCATCTTGTACAAATCAAATCATCAATCAACTAATTTATAACAATCAATCAAGTCAATCATTAATCCAAGTAATCAAGCATTCAAACATGATCTAATAAACAATTATAACAATAATGACAATCTTGTAAATAAAGAGTCCAAATCTAACAAGCATGAAACATGAGCACTATCTCTACAACTTGATGAATGAACTTGCATAGATTAACATGTAGTAAAATGGATGTCAAATCATCATGAACAATGGATCTATACTTAAGTTTACGAAAATGCATGGAAATCACTATTTAACGCAAAATCAAGCCATCAATCCGATATACTCCTTTGGATCCGTGTGAGAGATAACCACCACTCACCAAATCACCTAAACACCTTAAAAGCAACACACTTCAGATCTGGACAGCAAAGGATCTAACTCAATCTACCCAAATTCCGCTTCAAACAATGAAATCTCTCTTCGAAGAATGAAGATCTTCAATCTAAGCTCTTGGATTTTCGATTTGATCTTCGATTTGGATGGAAGGAATCACAAGATTCAAGTGGAGAAAAGAAGTAAAGAAGTGTAGAAGTCGAGCTCTCAAAATAGCAGCACTTCGTCGCTTCAAAATCCGGATCCCAAAAAGTGAAGGAAAACCCCTTATTTATAGGTTGGAAACCCTTAAGTCATCCGCCCCCTTAAGTCGTCCACGACTTAAGAAACCCCACGACCTATGTCTTAACGACTTAACAGAATGCGGCTTCGCGACTTAACAACATAAATCCTCACATGACCTAACTATCCTCACGTGCGCGACCTAATAACCCAACGACCTAGGCCTCAACACTAATGCGCGACCTACAACTTAACAGAAGTACTGACCTAACACACACACGGCTCACCACACGATCTAACGACTTAACACCTTAGGTCGTCTAACGACCTAACTACACGCAGGGTCTTCCGACCAAACTCCTAAGTCGTCTGGACGACCTAACTACTCATAACTGCTAAACTTAGGTCGCTCACGACCTAACTAAGCACAACACCCCATAGGTCGCTCACGACCTAACTAAGCACAACACCCCATAGGTCGCTCACGACCTAACTACAACAACTCCTTAAGTCGTTAACCCGCTTATCTCCTAGGTCGTTAACTCGCTAATTCTTAAGTCGCCGCTAACTACTAGGTCGTTCACTTCTAATACTAACTTCCATAGGTCGCTGACTTTCCTTAAGTCGCCCCAATACTTAAGTCGTTAACTCTTAAGTCATTCACTCGACCTAAGCCACCACACGACTTATCCCATAATCCTTAGGTCGCCAACTTCCTTAGGTCGCCAACTTCCTTAGGTCGCCAACTCCCTTAAGTCGCTCCACCGACCTAACTACTATACGACCTAAGCTCCGAACGACCTAACTCTGGACACTCTAACAACAGTTTTACTATGTTTCGATCCGTAAAAATACGGGTCGTTACATCAGGGCTACATAAATACCATATAGAATCGTCACCAAACCATCCTACTTCATTCTAAAATCTCCATCACGTACACAGTTGTTAAAGTGGTTTTAGGTATTGACAGAGAGTATGACAATATCCGATCTCGGTCTCTTTAACAACCAAACGCTTATTTAACACCGTGGTCATTTCATTTCAAATAGTTCATACTTCAAAATATCATATTCATTTCCAAACCATAAAAATTCGATATCATTATTCACTTAAAAAAAATATTCATTTCCATAATCATAACAATTTCAAATTTATAATACTTTCGAAATCACAGCACTTTTGAAATCGTAACACTTTTGAAATCGTAACACTTGTGAAATCATAACACTTTCAACTTAAACAGTTTAAATATTGAAAATAATACATATATTAAAATAGTTAGATTAAAATAGTTTATATTTTAAAGTAATTTAAATATTAAAATAGTTTATATATATTAAAATTACTTTATAAAATAAAAATATAGTTTCCTCCAATTTCACAAATCGATTCAAATCGGCCTAAATTCCAAAATTCAATTTAAATCAATTCCAGTTTAACCATTTCAGATTTAAAGTTCAAAGATTCAAGTTTATATATTCAATCATTTACAATATAAATTTCATTTATATTTCAACATTTAATTTTAATTTATTTCAATTTTAATAACAATTTGTTTGATTCCCAATTTATAAATTTAAATCAATATTGAATATTCAATCTCAATTTTATTTAAAGTTGAGAATATTCATTTAATAACCTTTTATCAAATCAAGTAATAAATCATATCTTTCAAAACCACAAAAATCAATAAGTTTAAATCAATTCCTATTTAAATTCACTTATTAACCAATTTAAATTCCAAGCCAACATTAATTTATCTTCCCTACCTTTATTTTTAAAGTTATAAAAGTTTATTTTTAAAATATTAATATAAATTTAAATAAATACTTAAACATAATATATACTAATTTAAATTAAATTTTATTAAATTAAATCTTCTTATTAACTTATTTAATATTAAATCTATTTTTTTTATAATTTAAAAAAGTCAAATTATAAGTAAAATCTTAAAATTTATAATTCAAAACTAACTTATAAATTTAAATTTTCAAAAACATATGATTTTTAAAATCTAAAATTTAGACATATATAAAAAACTTTTATACATATTATATTTTAAGAATCAATATTGATTAACAATCATATATTTCCTTTCAAAACTTTGGAAGTCATTTTTAAAATATAGACCAACGGTGTCCGTATAAAATTTTCTATCCTATGGTCAAGTGATACATATATTTATCATTTCAATCCGCAATTTAAATATCTACGGGTATATGTCATTTCAACCCGCAATCCCAAAAATTCAAAATCAATGAAAATCGCTTGGGTTTATCATTTCAACCCATAACAATTTTCTCCTATTCTGCAGGATCGTTCGGGTATGTATCATTTCAACCCATAGGGAATTCTAAATTAATAGGGAACTTGCAGAGTGAGAACAATAATATAACATATCAATAACAGGCATATATCATCAGTGATAAATTAAATAGAATATATACAACAGGATATGGTGTCATATATCACAGATCAACAATTGCATATAATGGCATATCATATTTAACAATTAAATAAATAGCAATTCAAATTTAATAGCATATTTCAATTGTCGTTTCAAGTGAAATCAAATTTATTAAATATAAGAATGTTAATCGTGAGTGATTGCTCACCTTTCGTGGCTAGAGAAATTGACTAGGACGAGATACGACGATCCACAAATATGGACACGAACTAGTGACACGCGACAAGCAAAAGATGGCTGCGACAAGCTAGATAACACGAATTCGAATTCGATGGAGTCAAAATATAAAATTTTATATGAAAATACACATTATGTTTTAAAATAAATATTCAATTAAAATACATATAAGATCAAATCTTTATATATAATATTAAAATCGAAATTTAATCCAACACATAAAATAAAGTGTATATATAGATGGTACATATTCATATCAAAATACTAACCTATTTTATATGCATATATATTTCAAAATATCAACATTTATTACTACATATATATAAATCAATATATCCATATATTATAAAATTCGATAAAAAAGATCAATATTTAATAAAACCCACAGTTTAAAAGCTCTACAACTAAAGATTTGAAATCAAATATCATAACATAACACAGTTACAGAAAAAAAATCAATTAAACCCAATATTTATAGAAATACATATATTTCCTTTTCAAATATCTCAAATATAAATTTAATCATAATCTATATACATTATCTTATAACATAATCTAAAATAAACATTTAAACATATATCTATACTTTTAAAACATATAATATATATATATATATACTTTTTCCGTAGATAGTGCGCACGAAATGGAACTGAGTAATATATATACATATATATAAGTAAATATATATACACGGAAACCAATATATATCATAAGAAGTATATGTATATGTAAATAACTTTATAGTATTACTTAAAATGCATGCAATAGTCTATACTTGCTAAAAACTGTTACAAAACTATTTTATATAATAACGAAGATTAAATGTGTACCTTAAAACATACTATATATATATATTATATAATACCAATATCATCAAATCCAGGCAAAGCTATTGGCGCTCACGTGGGCTGCAAACGAGGTTGGTTGTTGGCGAGGTGGAGCATGGCTAGGAGGTGGCGATCGGTGCTTGTCTGATGGGTGAGTCGCTCGGAGATGCTATACGTTGGAGGCCAGGGCACGGCAAGGGGAGGGAGATGGTGGAGTGATGGACGTGGTGCTGGCTTGAGGCGACAGCTGGAGTGGTGCGGGTCTGGGCGAATGGAGGCCGGAGAGGAGAGTGGCGGTGGTGTGGAGAGCGGAGGCATGGGAATGTGCTGGAAGCTTGGTGAGTAGGTGGTCGGCCAAGCTGTGAGAGGAAGGTGGGCAACGGTCGGTTATGGCAACAAGGGATAGGAGTAGTTCCACCGAAGTGGAGGGGTGGAAGGATGCGATGGTGGACACGGTGGGATGATGGGAGAAGTGGCGAGATAAGTGCAGCTACTATGGAGTTGATGGGTAGGCTTGCGTGAGGAATAAAGAAAGTGAACAGGCTTGGTGGAAAATGGTGAAGAAGCAGGTCTAAAAAATGCAAGCATAAAATAATAAATAAAAAAATTTATAAAGGAGGAGGTAGTGGGTAGACATTGAATCGGCTACAGGTAAAACGAGCACAGGAGACAAAGATAAATATAAATTTATATATATTAACTTTGCTATTATACTAATATTTTTTTTTCAAAAGTAGACAAACAGTCTAGAGCAAAAGAAAAGTGAGAAAGAAACGAACCAGATCAAATTGAACCAGCATATTAAAACTGAAATAGGGAACAGAGAAAATCAAACATAGGAATGGCAATAGTCATAGCTGAATTTATGACAAGTGGGCATTTATTTTCAACCGTGGAAAAATGAATGGCCATAGGAAATCAAAACATCCAAAAATATGATACCGACATAGTTAAACATTTCATAGATTCCGACGCGTACCAGACTCCGAAATACACAATTGAATATACTACGAAGATTAGTACGACGATACGAACAAAACAGTATATAAATATCAGCGATACGACCGAACTATCAAAATTCAGTTTTTCGCTGCCAAAAATGCTGCAAATTCGCCGAAAATAAGATAACAGGGCTAGAGAAGTCCAAATTTGACGAAACGAATTATGACGTCTCATTCAGAAAATAGTTTACATTTTTATTATGCAAAAATATACGGATTTTGAAAATATTTAATTTACATCAATTTAACTGATTTTAAATTGAAATTGAAAATTACACAAGTGAACTAACTTTCATATTTTCCAATCAAAGTTTATCAGTTGCTATGTTAAAATAGACGTATTCCAAATATCAAATTTCCACTGTAAAATTTTATTATTTAATTTCAAGCAAAAATTAAGTTAATTACATTATAAAAACCGTTAAAATTATCTGGGTCGTTACAAATAGTGTCATTTAATTTCTTTTAATTAATAAATGATAAGGGTGAATCATTTTGCAAATTTATTACAATAACAAATGGTTTGAATATAATAAATAATAATAATAATCAAATTGTAATAAAACGAGCCGGAATTTCACTACTTTGATTTGCGAATATTTAATTAATTTTAATTATTCAAATAAATGGTTTTATAATGAATATAAAACTCTTTTTAATAATAAATAATAATGGTGAAATAGTTTTTAAAATTTGTTTACAAAAATATACAGTTTGATGAAAAATAGAAAATGTGACCGGAAACCGTTTTCCGAATTTTCGATGTTTCATCGTATAAAAGTTGTTTGAAATGTTGTGTATACATTTGTATATATATATATTCAAATATATGAAATGTTATAAACATTTATTAGTAATTTAATTAGGGTTAAGTGTAATTAATTAAGTTAGGAAATGATGATGTGACACTTTGGCAATTATAATAAAGAAATAAAAGAAAATGTCACATCGGGGGGGGACATGAATTGATATATTGGCAACTTAAGTACAAGCATTAAATGGAATGGTGGTTTTATGTGAAAGGGGGAGGCTATGGTGGCATTGATATGATGGGAGGAGGAGGATATGGTGATGTGGCATTCATTGAAGGGAGGGTAAAGGACGAGGGGTAGTTCATTTCCACTTTCTCCATTTTTCCTCCTACTTCATTCGGTCATAAATTTCTCCACTCTAAACCAAATCAACATTTTCTTTCTAAGAATCCATGTATATTTCTAGTGGCTACAACTTTGTAGTTTACCACTTTTTCTTATTTCAAGCTTAGATGCTCCAGAAATTCATTCTTTTGCAAGAGTGTTTTTGAACCTAGATTTTGATGTCCAAAAATTCCCCTCACTGTTTCGGCTATAACTTCCTCAAAATTTATCTTTTTTGAGTAATTCTTTTTATAAATGATAGATGAAAGAATAATCTAAAACTTTCCTTTTGACCACTTTTCAAAAATCCAAGAGGAAAGGGTCCAAAAGTCGAGTGCAAAATGACCCATTTTAGAGAAGAATTTATGGTTTTCCAAGCTTTTCAAGCGCTAAACTATTTCAAGTTTTCAAAACCTTTGGTGAGTTAAACTCACATTTAATTTAATTTTATCATATCTACGATGTTATAAATGTTTATCGATTGTTTGGATGTTAGTTAAATTGTTTGACTGCTTGTTTGGTTGCATTTCCGATTGGAAAACGGATGACATATTAATTTGATCGTTGTAAACCAATATGATTATGTATATGTTATCCATAACCATTGTTTTGCAGGAAAAATATGTAAAGAGACCCAAAGGGTGTTTCTCTCTCATAAATTATTTATTTACATCCATATGTTGTTATTAATGATTAATTGAAATTAATTTCTGATAATCCATTTAATAGTTTAAATGTCGTTATAGCGATTTTCGCTATACCGTCGTTTATTAAATTCTCATCCCCAACCCTATCTTATGAACTTGAGCTTGTGTTTCCGCTAAAGAGAATACTGAAAATTTATTAATCATTTTGATTAATATTTATATTTAGATTGAATGAATCATTTTTGCTAATGATGTTTTATACTTGATTAATCGTTTTAACTAATGATTATTTGAGTTTAATTAATTAATTAATTATTTTAATTAATGATATTGGAGTTTAATAAATTAATTAATTATTTTAAATTATGATAATTGAAATTAATGATCATTTTAATTAATGATATTTAAAAGTAATTAATTAGTTTAAATAATGATATTTGAATTTAATTAATCATTTTAATTAATGATTGTTTTCAAATTTAATTAATTGTTTTTACTAATGATTTCTTTACAATTTAGTTAAATCAGCTTAATTAATGATGTTTTATAATTAAATAAATCATTTTAACAAATGATATTTTAATTAATGGTTTTAGCTAATGGAGTTTGAATTTAACCAATCCGATTAATTTATGATTATTTTAAACTTCATTAATTGTTTTAATTAATGGAGTTTAAAATTACACATCATTTTAATTTATGATGTTTGAGATTAATTATTCATTTAATTAATGACTATTTGAATTGAATAAATCTTTTTAATTAATTGATTTAATAAAAGTTATTAAAGTAAATTAACTAATATAATAAAAATTGTTTTAATAAACTGATTTAATAAAGATTTTAAAGTTAATTTAGCAATGGTATAAAAATGTTTGGAAATAATTATCTATTTTACTATAGATAATGAATTTTTTATTTAAAGAGATTTTAAATGTGATTAATTATCTTTCGGGATAATTAATATTGTTTTTAAATTTATAAAAAGGAATTGGAATTCGATTATTGGGATGTTAAGTTGGATAATCTTCTGGGTGTTCGGTCTAATGTGGGCTTAGGCCTTCGGGGTCGCGCACTTGGAAAAAATTATTCTCTTAACGTTTTAACAATCAGGAACTAATTCTAAAAGCGTTTTACCAATACGGAAATCAAGCAAAAAGTTCAGTTCATTTTTAAAAGTAAAAGTTTGATTTGTTTATGAAAATAAATTATTTCCATAAAGCAAATCACTTGTATGGAAACGATTTATTTGTATAATTATCACTAAACATCGAAGAAGTAGACTTGTCGCTATTTCAAAAGTTAAGAATACTCGTGAGACATGACTTTAAGGTAACACTACCTTGACTTTTATAGTGTTATTGTTAACCTAGAAATAGTACAAGTTTGAATTCAATGAGTGGTGATAGGTATACAATACTTAATTTCCATATACGATCATTTTATGTCCTCGATAGTTGGTATCTCAGCTATCGGTGGCTTCAGCCACTTTATTTTCATCACTTTAAGATGATGTGTTGCTCATTTGAGCTTTGTTATCCTTTGTTGGAAATGACTAAACCCAAAGAGCGAGTGGAAGCCAAGCTATGTGGGGTTGCTCCCATTAGGGTATTTTCACATCCACTCTAGATCGGATTCAGTGTTGCGCATTGAGATGTGAAATACTCGGATTCTCAGTAACCATTGGTGGCCGGCTTGGACGTGTCCAAGAGCCATCGAAATTCTCAAGTATATTTCTAGAGGTATACTTTCAGTGGGGGCACACCCTCCTAGTCATTTATTGGAAAATTTCCTTTCCTTATTTGATTCGAAAACCCTGAATTTGTTTTAGCTTTAAATTACCACGAGTAGAGCCAACTCCTCATCACGGCATTTAAGTGTTTATTTAGTCAATTCTATCGAGTTTGGACTGTTACTTTATTTAGCCCATTCTATCGAGTTTGGGCTGTTACTTTATTTAGCCCATTTTATGGAGTTTGGGCTGTTACTTATTTAGTCCATTCTATCGAGTTTGGACTGTTACCTTATTTAGCCCATTCTATCAAGTGGACTGTTTTCCTGGTTCTATCCATTCTATCCAGTTTGGATTTTACTCGGTTTATTTTCATTCTATCAAATCTGGTTGATATTATTTATGCTCAATCATATTTGATTTTGTTTCCTGATATTCATTTATGTTCTTGCCTGTGTGGATGTTATTCTTATGAGGTAAAAACTCATTCCACGTTAGCGACTTGGTCTCACAGAATTTTTATATATGTTTCCCCTTATTCGAGTTATCTCACGCTGGTATTTCAAGAATGACCCGGGTGTTATTTATTTATAATGCTTAGGTCAGACCGAGTATTTTCCCAGGTCAGCTTTGGTGTTATGGGATTCTTAGAGGGGAGCTAAAGATTCACCCATCGTATTATTTTATTTTCCGTTGTATTATATAGTATACCTATTGGCATTTGTATGGTCAGGATTTTATATCTGTCCAGCTGATAAGGTTTGTTTTTAACTCTGATATACTCTGTATGTTTAGAGTGACAGTTTCTACTATCAATATTATATTATATGTTGTCGATTTCGTTCTGAGATTCTATTTTCTCTATTCTCTGTTCTTTTTCTTTTTATTTAACCTAACAATATGCCCTTTTGTCGATTAGATGCGCGACATTTGAACACAGTGGTAGTGTTTGGTGTCAACTTTCGATGGTCAAAAAGGCGGGTCGTTACACAGTAGGGTTGGCACACTCATAAGATGCATTCGGCACCACTTAGACATTATGTAACGACCCACCCATCTTGACGGTTTAAATCGACAATAAACCACACACGTCAGACTTGAACCATTCAAAAGGGAGGATTGTTATGGGGTAAATAAGAAAAAACAGAGAAAGAAAGAAAAACAAACACAAAATCTCACAGCGGAATGACAAAATATAATAATTAAATAAAAGTTCATGAAACTGTTTTACAAATAACATTTGATTACACTTTTACAATACAGATCAGAGTTACATACAACTAAAATAAATAAATAAATGTAGCGAAACAACATGATGCAGTGGAATGTATAAAATAAATAATAATAGTATTAAATCTTCGTCCTCCAAAGCAGTCTTCGATACACTGAAAAGCTCAGACTGACCCGAGCGAATTGAAAAGACAAAACACCCGAGTTAGAACTAAAAGATCTAATGTAAATATAATCAACAGTAGATAAATATGAGTGTAACAGCGTCAGAGATGTTTACGGGGTTCGATGTCTCCTATCCAGTGTATAATGTGAGTGTAATAACTTAAGAGATGTTCGAGATTTCCATCTCTTAAGGATCCATTAAACTATCAACATACATAGTACTATACGCTATTATAATAGTGTCTACAGTAAAGTAAAGTATTAAAATTGCGTTAAGGCATTACCCATATCCCTCTTAACACATTTTATATAATGTCATAGTCTATACAGTACTGTAAACTCCACCGTAAACTGGTGAGCTATCAGGGAGCACTCCATAGGTACGACACAAACCAAACTTGTAGAAGGCGCGATAGGGCATGTGACAAGGCACGCGAGGCAATGCCCAGGGTAGGATACTACCGTTTTGTAGATCTGGACTGGTGGTAACGCATAGAGCTACTACCGCCCACCTCGGAACAAACTCCCATAATCAAAATCAAGGGGTGGCCACCAAATGAATCACAAAGTCATAATATGGTATCGAAGAAGCATATCCGATAAGAGCTGCGACCTCACTTGGCCGGGCATGACTCCTGTTTTAGTCACATCAAGTTGACTCACGGGAGTCAGGGCTATGTAAATACCTCATACAGAATCGTTCACCAAACCATCCTACTTCATTCTAGAATCTCCACCATGTACACAGTTGTTAAAGTGGTTTTCGGTATTGGCAGATAGTATGACAATATCCGATCCCGGTCTCTTTAACAACCAAACGCTTGTTTCACACCAGATGGTCCTTTTACATTTCAAAAACCGATTCATAATTGATATCAAAATATCATATTATCAAAACTATATCACTTTCGAAATCATATTTACTTTCGAAATCATAATCACTTTCGAAATCATATCACCTTTGAAATCATATTTTCAAATAGGTTGAACTCTCATTTCAAATCATCATATTTACTCAAATTATGTCATTTCGCTAGAAAATATCATTTCAAATTCCAACTTAGGTTATAACATCATTTAACCATATTCTCTTTAAATCAAGAATTTAAATATAACCAGTCCAACCTTGCGCCGTTTTATTTTAAAAAATAGTTTAGATAGTTTAAAATAGTTAAAATAGATTAAAATAAATTAACATAGTTTAAAATAGACTAAAATAGATTAGCATAGTTTAAAATAGATTAAAGTAGTTTAATATAGTTTAAATAGATTAAAATAGTTTAATAGTTTGAAAATCTTAATAATCAGGATTTTTAAAATGATATATTTTTGAACAGTTTATATTAAAATAATAAATTTGAAATTAATATAAAATTAAACTATTTCTTTCATTCTAACACATCTGGACCATGTCCAGCTTTCAAATCAGCAAACTAATTTTTGTCTTTCAATTTATATTCTCATTTAAAACCATTTAATCAATATTGATTTAAAATCCATGTTCGAACAATAAATCCAAACTATTTCAAATTTAGTAGATTTCAAAGTTACATTCTCAAATGTTTCAATAACTCAATTCCGGTAAATTTCAATTATATTTCAAATTCAACTTTAAATTTCAATTTAAACAAATTTCCAATTTCAACATTTAAAACTTGGATTTTCACAAAATAATTCAGTTTATATAAATCAATTTCCTTCGAAATATCATTTAACCAAATTCAAGATTTAAGGGTTTAAAATATTTTAATTTAACCAATCCGGTGTTCGTATATAATTTTTTACCCTATGGTCAAGAGATACGGATATATATATCATTTCAATCCGCAATAAAATTAAATTTACGAGTATATATCATTTCAACTCGCAATCCCAAATTTAAATTCAAATCCATGAAATTGCTTGAGTCTATCATTTCAACTCATAACAATTTCTCCCTAATCTATCATATCCTTCGAGTATGTATCATTTCAACCCATAGGGAACTTGCAGTGTTATAACAATATAAAAATATAACATCCAGTCATCCAATATCAACAATCAAACATACATCACAATCACCATTCAATCAACCAATAAATAACATCAATTAACTGATTATCATCAACAGGTATTCAATTGATAATTAAATTCAATATTAAATTAAATGACGATTAAATGCAATAAAAGCCATATTTAACTAGAATGACAATTTAAATATACCAAGCATCAACCAATCAATTTCTAATCACATCATAAATTTAATTTAACTAGTATAAGATAATTTAGTAGTCGTGAGTGAGTTAAATCACCAACCTTTGATTTCAAATCGATTTGAAATCCAAAATAAGGCCCAAAATTCAACATTCTCATAATTCGCCAACTAGTTCCATAATGTCCAAAATTTCAATACGATAGCAGCGGAACAAACCGCGCATGAATCCGACCTCATACGTAAAAGATACAAAGATTAGAAGATTATACGATTTAAAATAAGAAACAAATAAAATAATAAAACAATTAAACCCTACCCAATCACGTTCGTCCATGCCTCATCTTCATGCGCACGAGACCCTCCTAGTTCGATCGAAACCCTAGCCTGCTACCACTTTCGAAGAAACCCACCGCCTCCTGTGTCAGTCGCGACCTCCGCTCCTCTTCCAGACAACACGCCCCCATCACCTCGGCTTCCCACAAGCTTCGCCTTCTCCCCCACGTACAATCGATCGACCCAAAATCACACAGCCACCGCCGCTTTATGCTAAACCCTAGTTGAATTATTGATGCACATCTGACATCCATTCGCCAAACGAACCATGTTGATGCGATCCCCTCGCCACTGTCCACAACACTGTATCCTCCAATCAACGATCCATCGTCGATGATCAAACCCCAAATGGATGGTCGAGAATAATTTTGCCAATTCCAGACAAACCGAAGCCCGATTGCAAAAACGAACAGCATATTTGAGTTGCGCTCATCGAGAGCTTCGAATCGGTATATAATATGATAGGGTTTTGAGAAGTGTGATTTTGAAATTGATTTAGATTTGAAATTGAATTGGGATTTAGGGTTTCATATTCTGTCGTTTGAGAAGGATGAACTGGTAGAAGTAATACTATGTACAGAAATAAGAAATGAGAAATAATTAGGGTTTATAACAGCCTATATATAGGCAAAGCTGAAATAGAAAGGATGGACCAGATCGATTTGGATTGAAACGATAACAACGACCTGAAAACCCGTTTCGTTTCCAAAACAAAAATGCTTCATCCAATATATTGAAATAGATGGTTTCGATATTTTTAAATTCAATGGAACAGGTTTCAAGTCCTAATTCCATCGTATGAAGAAGTTAGCTTTTTAAAGCAGCTTATTTCAAATTGATTTCGTTAACTTGATTTCTATGCATTTCAAGCCTGCACGATCAAATGACAAGTCTGATTGCTACAAAACTTGAAAATCCTACAATAATTCACTGTTACGGATCCGATGAAACTGGTTTCGTCGAATCCAAAACAGTGGCCAAAATAGCTATTTTTACGTTAATTAAATAAATTATTATTAAATTAAATTTATCACTTTTCAAATTCAAAATTTATAACTATTTTATCATTTTTGGTTACCTAGTAATTTATAATCTTTAAAGATAAACTTCCATGTCAAAACCAATGTTGAATATTGCACTGATGACGGTGTTCGATTTCAATTGCATAAATCCATTCATTATTAATTTAAATTCCAATAAATTCACTTATTTGAGTTTTCATCTTATTATTCAATCCATTATTACTATATGGATAAAATTAACATTGGTTTACCATTTAGTACATTAATATTCTACAACTATCATTTTAATTCACATTAACTGCAATATTTCGGTGTATTAATTGCAATTGATTTCTAATTTAATTCAACATATTAAATAAATGGGTAATAATTAACAATTGTCACCTTTTACTTAATTTAATCACATTTATAAGTTTATTATCTACAAACAAATGTTATAACTACTTACACAACACTGATTTTGTCCAATTACAATTAACTACATATTATTTCACCAATTAATACAGCATTTGGTTTATTTCCTTATTTGTAATTTATAACCAAATTTTGTATTTACAATCATTTCAAATAATTGAAATTGCATTAAAGTAGTTATCGATTACATTAAATCACATTATTACATTTTTTTTCTAGTTATTTTCTCATGAATAAATCACAAATTTATATTTCTTCTAATATTAAATTACAAAATCTTATTAAATTCAATATTTTAATTATCGAAAATTATGGGTTGTTACAAATTACGTATAGTTGTTATGCATGCATGGGGCGATGCATTTGGTCTTAGATAGAGTAGTTATGTTTTCCCTATGTATATCTGTAACGACCAAGAATTTCACTGCTTTGATTTGCGAATATTTAATTAATTTTAAATATTCAAATAATAGGTTTTATAATGAAAATAAAACTCTTTTAAAAATTAAATAATAATGGTGAAATAGTTTTCAAAATGTGTTTACAGAAATAATTAGTTCGAAGAAAAATTGAAAATGTGATCGGAATTCGTTTTTCGAAATTTCGACTTCGGCTAAAAGATATTGAAAACGCTGTGAACTCTTTAATATATGTATACACATTTGTAAATTTATTAATATATATATATATATATCTATGTATGTATGTATGTATGTATGTATTAGCTAAAGTATATGTATGTGTGTATATACTTAAGATTAAAAAAATGTATATGTCACCTCGTAGGCAGGCGCGGGTACAAACAAGTACCATAACATGTTTGAAACATGTTTCCTTTTGGAAATGAGTGGGGGAGATAAGAAGGTGGCATTGTCATGAAGAGAAGGAAGGCTAGGTGAGGTGGCGTGAGGTGAGTGGAGGGTTGTGTTGGAAGGGTAATTGGGTAATTTTGCATATTTATTTCATATAAAACATTTTTCCCATATTCTTTTCCATTCATTTTTCACATTTTTGATTTTATCAAAGCATCTCCATCTTCTTCTTAGCTTCATGAAACTTTAATGGCTTCTTATGGTAGCTTTTAATACTTTAAAAATCAAAAGTTTTAAATTTGTTTTACATATTCAAACTTGTTTTAAATCACTTTCTTCTCCATTTCCCTCCCATTTCATTCGGCCATAACGTCCTCTATGCTACCCCAAATAACGATTTTCTTTTTTTCAAACCATATAGAATTTTAGTGGCTACAACTTTCATTTCAATGAATTTTTCAAGTTTCGAATATTTTTTGGTCAAAATTAAATTTCTTTTTGACTCATTTTTATACCCATATTTTCAAGCCCGAAAATAGCACTTCTTCTTTTGACCATTTCTCCCTGAAAACTAAACCAAACGGAGTGATTCCTATTTTGAAATTATAGGGAAAAGAATTTCTTAAAACTTTTATTTTTACCACTTATCCAAATTCAGAGTGTAAAATGACCAAAAATCACGGGAAAGATGACCTATTTTCGAATGATTTTTGTGGTTTTCCAAAATTTCCAAATTCTAAAGCATTTCAAGATTTTTGGTGAGTAAATTTATAACGACCCACAAATTTATCACTTTGATAAATTTTGTTTATTTTTAAAGTTTCTCAAATAAAAGGTTGACAATACAAATATTATTGTTTTGAGTGGTAATAAGTAATAGTAATCTTATTTTGAATATATACATGTAAACATATATAAGAAAAATCTAAGATATTTTATAAAAAAAACTTAACCCTTAAGCTTCCTAAAGTCAACTATCTTACACACTAAGGACATGCACATGGCTTGGAAGTGAAATAAAGTGATGGAGCACATGGATGGGGAGAACAACATGTTAAATGATGGAAGGAGGTGGAGCACATGGGTGATGAGAAGGTGGTGAAGTGATGGAAGATATTTTCCATATTTTTTTCCTATAAATACCACCCCTTTTCTCATAAATTCCTAACACATTATTATACTTTTTCTTCCTTCTTCTTAAGCTTTCTAAGAGCCTCTCTATTGGCTTCTCTCCATATAAAAAAATAGTAAGAAAGTTATGCTGAAATAGTGCAAATATTATAAACATATGAAATGCATATCCATACGTCTCAAAACCAAGCTAGAACCACTCCCTCTTCACTCTCTTTACCCACGGCCACCATCACACACCACCAAAGCCGAGTCTTCCCTCCTTTACAACCAAGGCCGTGAGCACCCTAGCCAAGGCCGAGCACTCCAAAGGCAAGAGTCCACGTGATCGTGAGCTAAAAATCCGAGTTAGCGAAGCTATAGCCATTTTTAGGTTAATCGTTTAACCCAAAGTGAGAAACTCTTACTTATATTATATTCTTGGACGATGATATGATGTTTGCGATGGTGTTTAATATGCTTTGATCATCAAGTTTGGTTGTTTAATGTTGTTGAATATATATGCAAGTCATAGAAATACACGTAGATAAGCACAAAGGAAATCACTTTCCTCTATTTAATGAATTGGCGTATATGGAATGTTAAACCTCTTTAAAAAAGGTTTGAAAATGAGTTTGAAGTGTTTTATAAACATTTGAAAGTGTTTTTGTGAAGTTTTAAAAGTAATTGAAAATTTAGTCAAAATAAGCGCGTCGCATAATAGTAGTTTACGACTTCATGCCATAAAAGTCAAACGAGTATATATAATAGAATTTAGCTCGGAATTCTTTGAGATAAGAATTATTTGAACTATTTTATCCATATTTTTCCAACGAAGAAAGAAAATCAAGATTCTGACAAGTAGATTTTGAAATACGAGTAAAACAAATTTTTGGAAAAATCACGGTTTTGCAGTTCGGAATCCATAACAGGATTTCTTTGAAAATGATATTTTAAAATTGTTTAAAAATATGAAATAAATTCTAGCAATCTTTTAAAATGTTTTAAAAGTGATTTGAGTTATAAAAATGAATTTCCAATGGTAGAAAAGTCGTTTTGACCAATACAGCTTAAAAAGCACTTTTTGCAGCACTTTTCTATAATCTTTGAAATATAGTTTTAAACTTAACAATTCTTTTCCAAATATTTTATAAATGTTTTCAAATGAATAATTAACTATTTTAATAATGATTTGGTGGTTTTTATAGCTTATTTAAAAGATTTTAAATAAACGATGTAAAAACAAGTTATTACAAATTACGTGGTTTAATCTTGGCTCTAAATGCCGTCGAGTAGACTGGCTTTTTCTATTCGTGAGATCCGGATGTGAGGTGCTTAAACTAAGGAGATGTTCAGGAGCAACCAATGCCCTTGCTCATGTAACGACCCGACCTTCCACTACCGGAAAATCGCATCACTATGAAGAAAGAAAAGGGTGAGAAATAGAAAAGATAGAGAAGAAAGAAGAAAACAACAACAGAATCTCAACAGCGGAACGAATGAAATATAATATATCACATAAAAGATTACATAATATCATATATATCAGAGTTACACAGATAATACAACACATACTAGACAGTTATAAACACCTGTCTAGTTAATACAACTCGATACATCTCAATACAATACAGAGATACAACACAGCGGAATACAGATAAATACTAACACAGCGGAATCACTATATATCTATACGCTGAAGCCTCCTGCTCCATTGCTTCTCCAGAATACGTCAAAGCTAACCTGAATCCCTTGGCTACCCGTAAAAATTTGGGTACCCGAGAGTTTAGGAAAACAGAAAAATAAACTCCGGGTCAGACATGGGTCTGGTATGAGTAACAGGTTAAAGTTGTTTAACTTTGAAAAACCTTTGAAAACAAAAGGTATCACGTAAGACATCCCACACATAAACATGGAAATGTTTTTACCTTACGCTAACCAAACATTTGATAGGAAATCCAGTTATATTATAATAGTGTCTAGGGTTTTCAAGTAAAATACAGAAATAGCTGAAATGCTTACATCTCACATTTCAACATAGTTGGGCACAATCAAAACGTACGGCGCTTATTGGAGATTGGATTCCATACAATGGCAGGGCTACTGGGGTACCGCCCGTCACAGTACGTGGCCTAGATCACCATACCGAGAACCCACCCTAAGTTCCCTGCAACACAAGGCCGGAACCATCCCTTACTGGACAGTTCCAAACAAAACAACCCCAGCGGTTGTAGCTACTAAACCGCCCACACAGCCGAAATAAAAGGGACTCTAGACAGGGGTATATCTCGCTCTCAAGTGGGTGCTACCCACGAAGCCTTGCTGCACCTCCCCTGTTTTAGCCATTCCCGGTTGATGAGGCTTGAGGTCACGATTACCTTTAGAGAACACATCTCTTAGAATGCTCATCGCCCGCCTGACGATGTTCTGAAAGCATTCGATCCATATAAGTTCGTTCCGGGTTCGAACGAAACCGAAGGCATTATCTCGTTACACTCATTTTGGAATCACCCTCAGAATTAACGACAATAACCCTTGCAATTTGAACCACCATCTCGAATCTATAAGTACTATCTCCGTCAAACTCATTACGGAATCACCCACAGAGTTATACTGACGAATAGTTCTTATACCTCGAGTCTTCACTTGCTCCATTTGGATTTCACGACCTAACGTTATTTTGGATCGATGTGGTATTCGGGTCTCCAGACCTAGAATCCCGGTATACGGAAACCCGATCCCGGTCTCATCGAAATCCAAAACGTATCTTTTAAGGCCAAGTTGTTTTAAAGTTAAAACAATTCAATTTATTACCTATATCAACACAGATAGATAAAACACAATATAACAATGGAGAATAACATCATCATCATAAACAGATAATCCATATTATCTACTCAAACAGATAATCAATATCATCATACTTAACCAAGCATCCATAACACAATAGATATATATCTGAGATCACAATCAATCATGGAAATCAATATCATCCATCATATATAAACAAAGATTAATAATCACCTCATTTTATAATTAATTTAAAATGAATTAAACTAATTACAAATCTCTAATTAATTTAAAGTAAATTAACTTAATTACTTCATCATTATTAACTTGCTTATATTACGATTAATTAATTATAAATCAATTAATTAATCATCATCCAATTATTCATTTTAATTAATCATCCTCGATTAATTATCTTTAATTACATTTAATAATTATCCTTTAATTATTTTTACAAATTAATTATCTTAACCAAATATAGGAATTAACCTTTACATTACTTCATTTATTAATTAACTAAAATTAATTACATTACTTAATTAATTACATTAATAAATCTATTCATTTATTAATTATTTCCAAATAAAACCATTCTCAATTTCCAGCATTAATTATAATAATAAATGATCTCTAATTACCTTTACATTTTAATTTAATTACATCAAGTAATTAACTTTTAATTAGTTATTTTATTTCTTAATTTTTATTAAGAAAACTAATTTCCAAATCACATATATTAATCACCTTGATTAATAACATACAGTAATTAATTATCCTAAATTAATTACTCCCAATAAACAGACTTAATTAATCCCTTGATTAATTACAAGTAATTATATCCAAATTACTTCTATTAACAAATCATTATCCATAAATTACATCCTGTAATTATTCATCAATTACTTTCCTGAGTAATTATATCTCCCAATTATCAATTGATTAATCCAAATTAATTAAACTAAATTACTTAACTCAGATAAATCAAATTACCCAATTAACTAAAGTGAGAAATTAATTTCTTACTTAATTCCCATTAATTAATTACACTTAAACATTTACAAATGTTGATTATCAAATTAATTAATCTAATTAACTATTTAAAAATCAATTATATTAATTAATCATAAAATGATCTAGTTAATGACATTCATTATTATTTATTAATTACTTTATCTTAAATAATAACTTACAATTTCCTTATTATTAATTATAAGTTCCATTAACCCTTCATTAATTAATTAAAGTCAAATCTATGATTCTTAATTACATATTAATTACTTAACTCCTTATTTTACTTTAATTAATACATTTCAACTTATAATTACTAATTAAATCAATACCAATTATCGATTATCATTCTAATTATTTTAACGGTTAATGAATTTAAATCTTTAATCTTTATTACTTAAAGGAAACACATTTCCATTTATTTATTTAAATTTTCACTTCAATATATTTGAACATTTATTTCATTATTTCTTTGAACTTCATTTTTAAACTCCAAGTTTAAAACTAACACTAACTTAACTTTAAATCACTTTAAACTAACTTTTAAAAACTTTAAATTTATAACTCAAAACAATATTTTGCTAGGAAGGGATTTAAATCAAATTTCCTTTAATTTCAAAATACTCAAACTTACTTTAATTATTTAAATTTATAAACTTTATTTACTTCAAAATCTGGAAGTTTAAACATTTATTTACCCTAAGTTAAACCTTGATTTAAATTTTAAAACCCATCATTTAAACTGTTAAACAGAAAACAGGGTAAAAGCTGAGAAACAAAATTTACCCGAGTTTCCCCCCTACGCTATTCCCGGTCTAAATCGAATTCTCCTCGAGTACGCACTCGAGTCAAACCCAAGAAAACCCGCTCCATTCCCAAAAGAACACACAGACAACCATCATTAGGAAATTGCTCCGTGCACGTGCACGGAGCCGCCGCTCATCACCATTCGTCGCCTCGGCCACAAGCATGTCGACCACCACCTTCTAATCGATTCCCAACCCCTGCACTTCGTTCATCCATCGAAAAATCGAATTCGAGGCTCATAACCAGACCTGGAAACGAACAGGGAAACAACACCCAAGCCTGGAAACTTCGCCGACCTCGCCAATTTCCGACCACCAGAAGTCCACCACCGCTGGCCACAGCCTCATCTATCTCTCCTCTATCACCTCCCCGAGTTGCAGTGCACTCGAACAACTATACGTGCCGTGGTGGTCAATCCATTCGACCCAGTAAAAACTAGGTCACCAGACTTCATCAACCTCCCATCTCCACCACAGTGACCTACCGTTGCTTCCACCATTTTTCCCAGGTCCACTGGTCCCTCCTCTACCCCCAGACCCAATCACGACATCTCCAGTCGTCGAGATCGCCTACGGCAGCTCAAAAAGGCAAAAATGGATGAACTAAAACTGCTCCCTAACCCAAACTCTAAAAATATTAATTCTTGTCTTAAAAATCATGGTTTTGTATGTAGAATCGATTTATACTCCTGAATCCTTAAAATCAGAGTTTTGATTTAAACATATATAAAGTTGTATTTTGCTTTCTTGGTTCCCAGGGTAAATTATAGGTTGATTCATCTTTACTAGATTTTTAACAACTAGATTATAGCCAAACATACAACTTTTGTTTACTTCCTACATTCAAACAATTAGTAGATCAAGTGGTGAGGGATTTGTTTACTAATCTACTCAAAGAGATATCATCAGATAACAGAGTATCAAAGGTAACAGATATACATAGATTTGCACAAACATATATACCAAAATTCACATTATCACAGAGAAACAAACACTACATTAACTTAAGTTATATTTTTAAACAAAATGTTACTCACCTCGATTCAAAAAGAAGAACAGAGCCTCTTGTTTGAGAGATTTGAAAACTTTTAAAACTGGCCTTGCATTAGCTTTTTAAAACTTGAGTTGCCCCTTTGAAATGCTGAAGAAATAGCTGAGAGATTTTGAAGACTTTGAATGCATGTAGATTATTGAAAGAATGCAGGCAGGCCTTTCTTTCTTTGAAAATGGTTGTTTAAACTGAGATTTTGTTGGAGTTTTAAAATGGAGTATGCCTCAGATTTTTGCTCGAGACAGATATGCAAGTTGGTATGTGAAAGAGTTTACAGGTTGATATTTAGGAAACAGGGTATCATTTTTCTTTAGGCAAAACAGTGTACAAGATGTACAAATTTCAGAGATGGTTTCTTTGCTTATGGCCGAGATTACATACTTATGTACTAGAAGAGATATTGGCCTTACTATCATTTAATGCTATGTCCTTGTAAGTGCCTATTTACCTTACCAGCCTACATTTTATACTTATCTATATTTTTTTCTTGCCTGAGTCTTACTCTACAAGCTACAAGTAAAAATACATTTTACTTTGCCTTTGATTCTTTTTGTTCTCAGGCCTGCATGCATAAGTCCCATTCGACCCACCAGTTTCCCCTATGCAAGTTTGCTAACATGCTTGCTCGACTTGCTATGTAGTTTATATTGAATTGTGATTGAAATGTAAATGAGTGTTGTTTAGATATTTATAGTGTATTTGTTTTACAATTTACAAACAATAAAATTTAACTTATGTATATTTTATATTTCCTTGTTTGTTATATTTATTTTATTACTAGTTTTATTGTTTGTCATGTTATTTTACTTTAGTCAAGTTGCTTTAAAACATATGTGAAGACATATATTTTACTTTCATCTATTCATTTTTATATGTTTATTTCTATATTTAACTCAATAATTATAGTCTTGTATTTCTATATGAACATTCCTTTACTTATTAATATTATTTAATAATAAATAACATAATTATCAATTTGAAATGTTATAAAAGAAACCATTTCTTACTATAAACTACCTATCTTATAATATATTAAAGTATCGTTTAAATTGAATTTAAAACTTATATAAAATTTTAAACTATATTTTCAAACTAAACCTTAAAAGAAAATAGAGCAAATCTCTTTGTTAATTAAATTTAAATTTAAACTAAAGCTAAAAAATGTTTTAAAACTATTTAAACATTTAACTTATATATTTAAAACCCACATATTTATTTATTAGCTTTGAAAAGATTATTTTAAATAAATCAAAATTCCCAAATCACTAAAATAAATTTGAAAACATAATTAATTAGTTAAATTTAAAACAAAGTTTTCCTATCTACAATATATACCAATATATATTCATTATAAATAGAAAATAATTTATTAGTTTTAAAAGATAAAACTCACCAATACGATATTTATTAAAAGAAAAGTATTTATTTAAGACTTATAAATCAAAGATATATCCAAAACAATTTTATATTTAATATAAATTATTAAATTGTTATTGCTCGAAATTCCGGGTCGTCACATTCCTCCCACCTTAAAAGAATTTCGTCCCCGAAATTTTAAACAAAGGTAATTTAATAATCTATTTAGGATTTTAATTTTAAAATACAAGCATATATCAATCATAAGCTAACAACCATATCAATCAAATCATCAAATCAAACAAATCTAACTATCCAGACAAAATTCTGGATAGAGTTCTCTCGAGTTTCCCCAGTATAAGTACCGGGATACTCGCTCTACAAAATCCAAACAATCTATACAACTAAACTACAGAACTCCTACTCATCTTGATCTACACAACTAGAGAGGATATCAGACTACAGACGAGTCTGACTCGCAATCAAAACTCCCTGAACTGCTAGTTCCAAAACCAGAGATAGAATCTTACACGTACTCCCTCAGAGATACGTGAAATACAACGAATCCCAGCTATCCAAACTGGCAATCCAAATCTGAAGACCAAACACCTACCCTCTCCAAAACACAGAGAAAATCCAGAACATCTCGGAGCTAAGTTCCCAGACTTACCAAATTATAGAGCTCCTTTGAATCAGAGAAAATTCATCCAAAATCAAATCTCCAACTCTGAAATCCAAATTCCTCCGTCTCTTATCCACCAAACTCTTCGGACGATCCATAGCTGCCTCCATCCCTACTGATAAGCTAAATCTCCGCTAATGCCTTTCAGAACAATCTGAATCCAAAACAATACAGTAGAATGATCTTCTCAAAACCAACTAAAATCAAGAACACAAACTTTACTATCATCTGTAGAAAACAACTTCTCTTCTCCAGGAAAGAAAAGTAGATGCACTCCCAACTGCTTCCGCTGCACAACTCTGATATGAGTAGATAACAATGCTGATGACGAACACAAGCAAACACGGGACAACAAATTCCAAAAATAAAACTCAGAAGTTCCTCCGAAACCTGAGCTGCTCTACTAAAAACTTCCTTCAAAAATAATTCTACTACTAAGCTGAACCATCAGTACCACTGCTGGAATCCAGTCGATACCAAACGCAATCTCCAGATGCTAACAAAACTATGACTTCCTAAAGTCATCCAGAAAAATATCTGAAACACAAGAGAACGCTCCCACTATCGCAAGTCACTTTTGCGATTAATCCAGCCTGATTCCAAAGAAAAACTATTCTCTCTTTACTAAACAGAACAGCCTAAGTTTAACTGGCCAATCCAACAAAGAAACGAAACCACTCTGCTGCTTCTGATCTCTACTGCTAAGCTAGAAAGCTTCTTGCCAATACACAGAACACTCCGAGCTGCACTGCTGACACCAATGCCAAAGAATTCCCAATCCAAAGCTCTTCGAGAAACTCAGACCTCAAACCAACCAGAAACATCCTGCTGAACACAGCCACAACACCGAAGCAGACTTACTTCCTTAACTCGTTCCAAAGAAACATCTTCGGAGACATCCATAGTCCATGTGTCTCATCACACAGCTACTACATCTTAAGGGACCAAGATACCATAACTTGCTTCTGTCCAATTGACAGATCCAAACTATACACTACAAAAAAAATGATCTCCAAATCTTAACAGATTACCTTCAGAGACTTGGTGAAATCCTTTCACCACAAATTCACTCGAGAAGGACTGTAGACCCAATACCGTCTCGATCGATACACTTCCGACCTCAACAAATTCAACCATTGGTAGTCGTGTTACACACCACTACCTTATCTACCTTTATAAATTATATTGGAAAACCTGAACGGGTAACCCAACAATAGGTAGAAATAAATATATATATATATATATATATATCAAAATACAAGTACGCTCTCTCAAGAAAGAAATTACTTAAGAGCCTAGGTATTCGGTCAACCTAGCGCTCTGATACCAACTGTAACGACCCGACCTTCCACTACCGGAAAATCGCATCACTATGAAGAAAGAAAAGGGTGAGAAATAGAAAAGATAGAGAAGAAAGAAGAAAACAACAACAGAATCTCAACAGCGGAACGAATGAAATATAATATATCACATAAAAGATTACATAATATCATATATATCAGAGTTACACAGATAATACAACACATACTAGACAGTTATAAACACCTGTCTAGTTAATACAACTCGATACATCTCAATACAATACAGAGATACAACACAGCGGAATACAGATAAATACTAACACAGCGGAATCACTATATATCTATACGCTGAAGCCTCCTGCTCCATTGCTTCTCCAGAATACGTCAAAGCTAACCTGAATCCCTTGGCTACCCGTAAAAATTTGGGTACCCGAGAGTTTAGGAAAACAGAAAAATAAACTCCGGGTCAGACATGGGTCTGGTATGAGTAACAGGTTAAAGTTGTTTAACTTTGAAAAACCTTTGAAAACAAAAGGTATCACGTAAGACATCCCACACATAAACATGGAAATGTTTTTACCTTACGTTAACCAAACATTTGATAGGAAATCCAGTTATATTATAATAGTGTCTAGGGTTTTCAAGTAAAATACAGAAATAGCTGAAATGCTTACATCTCACATTTCAACATAGTTGGGCACAATCAAAACGTACGGCGCTTATTGGAGATTGGATTCCATACAATGGCAGGGCTACTGGGGTACCGCCCATCACAATACGTGGCCTAGATCACCGTACCGAGAACCCACCCTAAGTTCCCTGCAACACAAGGCCGGAACCATCCCTTACTGGATAGTTCCAAACAAAACAACCCCAGCGGTTGTAGCTACTAAACCGCCCACACAGCCGAAATAAAAGGGACTCTAGACAGGGGTATATCTCGCTCTCAAGTGGGTGCTACCCACGAAGCCTTGCTGCACCTCCCCTGTTTTAGCCATTCCCGGTTGATGAGGCTTGAGGTCACGATTACCTTTAGAGAACACATCTCTTAGAATGCTCATCGCCCGCCTGACGATGTTCTGAAAGCATTCGATCCATATAAGTTCGTTCCGGGTTCGAACGAAACCGAAGGCATTATCTCGTTACACTCATTTTGGAATCACCCTCAGAGTTAACGACAATAACCCTTGCAATTTGAACCACCATCTCGAATCTATAAGTACTATCTCCGTCAAACTCATTACGAAATCACCCACAGAGTTATACTGACGAATAGTTCTTATACCTCGAGTCTTCACTTGCTCCATTTGGATTTCACGACCTAACGTTATTTTGGATCGATGTGGTATTCGGGTCTCCAGACCTAGAATCCCGGTATACGGAAACCCGATCCCGGTCTCATCGAAATCCAAAACGTATCTTTTAAGGCCAAGTTGTTTTAAAGTTAAAACAATTCAATTTATTACCTATATCAACACAGATAGATAAAACACAATATAACAATGGAGAATAACATCATCATCATAAATAGATAATCCATATTATCTACTCAAACAGATAATCAATATCATCATACTTAACCAAGCATCCATAACACAATAGATATATATCTGAGATCACAATCAATCATGGAAATCAATATCATCCATCATATATAAACAAAGATTAATAATCACCTCATTTTATAATTAATTTAAAATGAATTAAACTAATTACAAATCTCTAATTAATTTAAAGTAAATTAAATTAATTACTTCATCATTATTAACTTGCTTATATTACGATTAATTAATTATAAATCAATTAATTAATCATCATCCAATTATTCATTTTAATTAATCATCCTCGATTAATTATCTTTAATTACATTTAATAATTATCCTTTAATTATTTTTACAAATTAATTATCTTAACCAAATATAGGAATTAACCTTTACATTACTTCATTTATTAATTAACTAAAATTAATTACATTACTTAATTAATTACATTAATAAATCTATTCATTTATTAATTATTTCCAAATAAAACCATTCTCAATTTCCAGCATTAATTATAATAATAAATGATCTCTAATTACCTTTACATTTTAATTTAATTACATCAAGTAATTAACTTTTAATTAGTTATTTTATTTCTTAATTTTTATTAAGAAAACTAATTTCCAAATCACATATATTAATCACCTTGATTAATAACATACAGTAATTAATTATCCTAAATTAATTACTCCCAATAAACAGACTTAATTAATCCCTTGATTAATTACAAGTAATTATATCCAAATTACTTCTATTAACAAATCATTATCCATAAATTACATCCTGTAATTATTCATCAATTACTTTCCTGAGTAATTATATCTCCCAATTATCAATTGATTAATCCAAATTAATTAAACTAAATTACTTAACTCAGATAAATCAAATTACCCAATTAACTAAAGTGAGAAATTAATTTCTTACTTAATTCCCATTAATTAATTACACTTAAACATTTACAAATGTTGATTATCAAATTAATTAATCTAATTAACTATTTAAAAATCAATTATATTAATTAATCATAAAATGATCTAGTTAATGACATTCATTATTATTTATTAATTACTTTATCTTAAATAATAACTTACAATTTCCTTATTATTAATTATAAGTTCCATTAACCCTTCATTAATTAATTAAAGTCAAATCTATGATTCTTAATTACATATTAATTACTTAACTCCTTATTTTACTTTAATTAATACATTTCAACTTATAATTACTAATTAAATCAATACCAATTATCGATTATCATTCTAATTATTTTAACGGTTAATGAATTTAAATCTTTAATCTTTATTACTTAAAGGAAACACATTTCCATTTATTTATATAAATTTTCACTTCAATATATTTGAACATTTATTTCATTATTTCTTTGAACTTCATTTTTAAACTCCAAGTTTAAAACTAACACTAACTTAACTTTAAATCACTTTAAACTAACTTTTAAAAACTTTAAATTTATAACTCAAAACAATATTTTGCTAGGAAGGGATTTAAATCAAATTTCCTTTAATTTCAAAATACTCAAACTTACTTTAATTATTTAAATTTATAAACTTTATTTACTTCAAAATCTGGAAGTTTAAACATTTATTTACCCTAAGTTAAACCTTGATTTAAATTTTAAAACCCATCATTTAAACTGTTAAACAGAAAACAGGGTAAAAGCTGAGAAACAAAATTTACCCGAGTTTCCCCCCTACGCTATTCCCGGTCTAAATCGAATTCTCCTCGAGTACGCACTCGAGTCAAACCCAAGAAAACCCGCTCCATTCCCAAAAGAACACACAGACAACCATCATCAGGAAATTGCTCCGTGCACGTGCACGGAGCCGCCGCTCATCACCATTCGTCGCCTCGGCCACAAGCATGTCGACCACCACCTTCTAATCGATTCCCAACCCCTGCACTTCGTTCATCCATCGAAAAATCGAATTCGAGGCTCATAACCAGACCTGGAAACGAACAGGGAAACAACACCCAAGCCTGGAAACTTCGCCGACCTCGCCAATTTCCGACCACCAGAAGTCCACCACCGCTGGCCACAGCCTCATCTATCTCTCCTCTATCACCTCCCCGAGTTGCAGTGCACTCGAACAACTATACGCGTCGTGGTGGTCAATCCATTCGACCCAGTAAAAACTAGGTCACCAGACTTCATCAACCTCCCATCTCCACCACAGTGACCTACCGTTGCTTCCACCATTTTTCCCAGGTCCACTGGTCCCTCCTCTACCCCCAGACCCAATCACGACATCTCCAGTCGTCGAGATCGCCTACGGCAGCTCAAAAAGGCAAAAATGGACGAACTAAAACTGCTCCCTAACCCAAACTCTAAAAATATTAATTCTTGTCTTAAAAATCATGGTTTTGTATGTAGAATCGATTTATACTCCTGAATCCTTAAAATCAGAGTTTTGATTTAAACATATATAAAGTTGTATTTTGCTTTCTTGGTTCCCAGGGTAAATTATAGGTTGATTCATCTTTACTTGATTTTTAACAACTAGATTATAGCCAAACAAACAACTTTTGTTTACTTCCTACATTCAAACAATTAGTAGATCAAGTGGTGAGGGATTTGTTTACTAATCTACTCAAAGAGATATCATCAGATAACAGAGTATCAAAGGTAACAGATATACATAGATTTGCACAAACATATATACCAAAATTCACATTATCACAGAGAAACAAACACTACATTAACTTAAGTTATATTTTTAAACAAAATGTTACTCACCTCGATTCAAAAAGAAGAACAGAGCCTCTTGTTTGAGAGATTTGAAAACTTTTAAAACTGGCCTTGCATTAGCTTTTTAAAACTTGAGTTGCCCCTTTGAAATGCTGAAGAAATAGCTGAGAGATTTTGAAGACTTTGAATGCATGTAGATTATTGAAAGAATGCAGGCAGGCCTTTCTTTCTTTGAAAATGGTTGTTTAAACTGAGATTTTGTTGGAGTTTTAAAATGGAGTATGCCTCAGATTTTTGCTCGAGACAGATATGCAAGTTGGTATGTGAAAGAGTTTACAGGTTGATATTTAGGAAACAGGGTATCATTTTTCTTTAGGCAAAACAGTGTACAAGATGTACAAATTTCAGAGATGGTTTCTTTGCTTATGGCCGAGATTACATACTTATGTACTAGAAGAGATATTGGCCTTACTATCATTTAATGCTATGTCCTTGTAAGTGCCTATTTACCTTACCAGCCTACATTTTATACTTATCTATATTTTTTTCTTGCCTGAGTCTTACTCTACAAGCTACAAGTAAAAATACATTTTACTTTGCCTTTGATTCTTTTTGTTCTCAGGCCTGCATGCATAAGTCCCATTCGACCCACCAGTTTCCCCTATGCAAGTTTGCTAACATGCTTGCTCGACTTGCTATGTAGTTTATATTGAATTGTGATTGAAATGTAAATGAGTGTTGTTTAGATATTTATAGTGTATTTGTTTTACAATTTACAAACAATAAAATTTAACTTATGTATATTTTATATTTCCTTGTTTGTTATATTTATTTTATTACTAGTTTTATTGTTTGTCATGTTATTTTACTTTAGTCAAGTTGCTTTAAAACATATGTGAAGACATATATTTTACTTTCATCTATTCATTTTTATATGTTTATTTCTATATTTAACTCAATAATTATAGTCTTGTATTTCTATATGAACATTCCTTTACTTATTAATATTATTTAATAATAAATAACATAATTATCAATTTGAAATGTTATAAAAGAAACCATTTCTTACTATAAACTACCTATCTTATAATATATTAAAGTATCGTTTAAATTGAATTTAAAACTTATATAAAATTTTAAACTATATTTTCAAACTAAACCTTAAAAGAAAATAGAGCAAATCTCTTTGTTAATTAAATTTAAATTTAAACTAAAGCTAAAAAATGTTTTAAAACTATTTAAACATTTAACTTATATATTTAAAACCCACATATTTATTTATTAGCTTTGAAAAGATTATTTTAAATAAATCAAAATTCCCAAATCACTAAAATAAATTTGAAAACATAATTAATTAGTTAAATTTAAAACAAAGTTTTCCTATCTACAATATATACCAATATATATTCATTATAAATAGAAAATAATTTATTAGTTTTAAAAGATAAAACTCACCAATACGATATTTATTAAAAGAAAAGTATTTATTTAAGACTTATAAATCAAAGATATATCCAAAACAATTTTATATTTAATATAAATTATTAAATTGTTATTGCTCGAAATTCCGGGTCGTCACAGCTCACCTGGCCTCTTCCCTGGGCGAGGGATAGATAAGGTCGAAATGTCGGAAATGAGTTATGTAACGACCCGCCATTTTTTGACCGTTCAAGTCGATAATAATCCACACATGTCCAACTCAACCTTTCAAAAAGGCAGATGGTTATTGGGGTTAAATAAGAAAAGGAAAGAAAGAACATAAGCAAACTCAGAATCTTGCAGTGGAAGGAACAAGATATAATAATAAAATAACAGTTCATGAAGCTGTTAAATAAATAAATTTGATTATTATTATACATCATAAATCAGAGTTACATACATATCAGAGATAATACAATAATGCAGCGGAAAAATAATATGCTAGTAGAATACAAATGATGTAATACCAAACTCCGTCTTCGTCCTCCAAAATAGATCTTCAACCTTATCTGAAATGCTCAGGCTGACCCGAGCGTAATGAAAAGACAAAACACTCGAGTCAGGACTAAAATATCTCATGTAAGTCAAATCTAATAAGAAAATATGAGTGTGACAACGTCAGAGATGTTTACGGGGTTGACATCTCCTGTCTAGTGTCAACGTGAGTGCAGTAACTTAAGAGATGTTACGGGATTTTCCATCTCTCAAGGATCCGTTAAACTATCTACTATGTAGTACAATACGCTATTATAATATGTCTACATTAAAGTAAAAGTATTAAAATAGCGTTAAGCCATGGCCCATTCCACCCTTAACACAGTTTATATTCCCAAGAGCATATACAAGACCGTAGTTTCCCCAAAACCGGAAGTCACCAGAGGGCAATCCATATACTAAAGGTACAAACCAAAATCGTAGTGGTCGCGAATAGGATAATCAGTATGACAAGGTACATGAGGCAATACCAACTAGGATACTAGTAGTTGCGTGATCCGGACTGATGTTGGGCATAGCAGCTACTACCCCAACACCGCGAAACAACACTCCCAAAATCGAGGGGTGCACCCAAATCGAATCACAAAAGTAATAGACATGGTAACGAAGAAGTGTGTCCGCTAGAGGTGGCGAACCTCAATGGCCCGGCACAGCTCCTGTTTTAGTCATGTCAGGGGTCATCCAATATCGTTCTCTTTCTTCAGTCAACGCGTTCACCAAACCATCCACTTCGTTTTGGATCAACACTCCGCGTATACTAGTTATTAAAGTGGTTTTCAGTGTTGACATAGAGTATGTCCATATCCGATCCCGGTCTCTTTAATAACTACGTATTATTACACCGATGGCTCTTTTACATTTCAAATCGATTCATAATTGATATCAAAATATCATATTCGCTTCAAAATCAAATCCATTTCAAATATCATCATATCTATTCAAGATGTAAGATTCCGTTTCAAAATCATTTTTCGCCTCAATATCTCATTTCAATTTCAAAATCATTTTCACCTCAATATCTCATTTCGATTTCAAAATCATTTTTCGCCTCAATATCTCATTTCGATTTCAAAATCATTTTTCGCCTCAATTTCCACAAAATGATTCACATAAACTCGAATTCCAAAATTTAAAATTTAATCCAATTTCAAATCATCAATTTCAACTCGATTTAGCTTCTCAATAAACCATTTCAAATTATCAATTTCACATACATATTTGAACCACAAAATAAACAATTTCACTTTCAATATATTTCGAAACTTTAAATATTTCACATTTCAAAACAGCTCATATATTTATATAAGAATATAAGATTCGCTTTAAAACCATTTCGTATTCAAATTAGAATATACTTTAAATTAAACATCCGTATTAAGTAGTTTACTTAATTTTTGGAACAATTCCAATTCAATAAACTTAGATTAACATTCGTATTTCAAGAATTCATTTAAGTATTACATTCCAAATCAATTTCAGTTCAAATCCTATTCAAATCAATTTTATCTTCAAATTTAATTCAATAGTTTCAATGTAGTCCAATTCATAAATTTCTTTGAATTTCAATTAAATTCCAAATTAATTAAATCTCAATTTCAAATCAATTTTCAATTCCAAACTCAAACTTGAAATATCATTTCATATAAATTTTCTTAGAAATATTCATAGTTCGATTAAAAGTCCAATCTTTTAAAACAAATCAACTTTCGAAAATTTACGCCGTATTTCAATTTTTTTCTTAAAAATCTAAACTTCGAATAATTAAACAATTTCATTTACCAAGTTTAAATTCCAACATCTCGAGCTTCAATTCAAAATAATTTGATTTCCATAAATTGGATTTTATTCTTAAAATCAATTCATTTAAATAATTTCAAAACAACTTTTAAAATCATTTAATTTAACCAACCTGGTGTCCGTATATAATTTTCTATCCTATGGCCAGGTGATTATTTATTTCAATTAAATGTCAAGGATGAATATATATCACTTTAACCAAATCACAGTGTCATATGTATGTATAACAGGATATATATATAAGCAAATAAACATCCAAACATTTAAATATCAACCAATAGCATCCATCGAAATAAATCATCCAATAGTCAATACAATTCACGGCAATTTCATAGTTATCAATATCGGGAAATTTGATTTTGATTAAATCCTAATTTCAATTTACTGTCAATTTAATTTTTCAACGGTGAATTCACATGACAATCTATATGACAATTAAATTTTTATCAAACAACGACAAATAAATTCATATCACTTCATAATGTCAAATTTAACTACCATAAAGATATTTAGTACGTTGTGAGCGTTATAAAACACTCACCTTGATTTTCTGTTGTCGCCGAGACGTTCCGGTTTGGAACTAAAACTGGACGACGCCCAACTTTAGCCCAAATTTCCACCGTCTCCAAATCCATCCAAACCAGTTTCATTTCGAAGCTCTTGTCATTACGATCGCAACGCAAAAAGTTTCGTTCCAATCGGACCTCGTATGAAAAAGTTATGCATTTTAGAAGTTTGTACAAATTTTAATATAACTAATTTACAAATTCTTTTTTAATTCCAAACCCTGCTGAATCCTGGCCGTTCATCTTTGCTTCAGGAAATCTGGGCCGCACCTGCCTCCTTCTCCATCATCGTTCAATTCACGTGAACCCTAACCCATAGCCGCCTATCTTCATCAAATTATCACGACCAACTCACTCGACTTCACAATGATCAGAGACCACCGTTAGAAGTGTCTTCGCAAGAGCTACCATCGGCCAGAGTAGGGTGGAGCTCGGCCATCTCTGCTGCACGAAAATCGAGGACAAACATGAAACTTTAAATGCAAATTCCCGTTGATCCGTTGCTCCGTTTTCGAACATCTCCGTATGGATTTGAAGCTCTCATCGTCCTCTACAACTTTGTAGTTGACAACTTTTGCTAATTCCTTACGGATTGAGAGAGATTAAGGAGGAAAGAAAACGAATTTCTGGCCATTGATGGAAAAGATGGCGGCTAGGGCTGAAACCCTAAGTTGTTTTTGGAAAATAGAGAAAGTGAGGGGCTTTTATAGAAAAATACGCGACACTATTCATCCCGGATTTTCCGAACTCCAAACGAAGCGTGCCGGCTGACGTTTCTAAGGTTTACCCCACGTTCTGAAGACAATGGAACAGGTTTTGGAAGCTAATTCGATCATCTGTGCGAGTTACGGCAATAAACGATCGATTAAAAATTAAATCGGTTAATCAAATTTCTGTGCGTTTGGGCTCGCCCCGGACAAACGGTAAATCTGATTGACACGAAATTTGAAACCTTACAAAAATATGACATTACATATTCGATAAAACTAGTTTTGTCGAAATCCGAGACTTTTTGAAAAATGACTATTTTCTCTCGCCGAATTAATATTAAAAACAATTCGATGCGTTTCGAGCTGCCACGATCAAACGATAACTCCGATTGCTACGAAAATTGAAATACGACAATAACAAACTATTACGGATCCAATGGAACTAGTTTCGTTCAATTCTGAGACTGTTCGAAAAATGGCTATTTTTCAATCGATAATTAAATATTAAAATATTCAATTTTCACAAATTAACTTTAAATTCAATTTTAAAAGTTCTATAACATTACTATAACTGCAATATGATAAGATAAAATTTTACAAATCATTTTCAATCATATTCAACTCGATTTTCAATTATTTCTGAAATTTAACTTATTAAATTATCGATTTAATTGTCTAATTAAATCCAATATTCGAAAAATAAATTATTCGACTGTTTAATTTCAATATAAAATTCCCAATTTTAAATTATTAACTTTTAAATCAAATTTCAATTGTTCACAAATTCCATTTTCAATTTCACAGTAATTAACAATCTTTTACAATGCAATTTTCCATTATAAATCCAATATAAAAGATTATATTAGATTCCACGTTCAATTATATTGTAATTCAAATTCAAGTTATTTAATTCCAAATGAATTCTTTTATTTCGATTTACACTTTCATTATTGAATCAACCATTTGCTTATACATTATTATCAATAGTTTATAATTCATTTACTTTCATTTTCTTCAGCTACCATCTTATTTAAATTCACAGTAATATTAAATTACATTCATTTACGTTGATTTCCATATTATAACTTCAATATTAAATGTAACATTTTATTTATTTCGTTGTTTACAATCAAATTCAATTCAATTCAATTACTTGTTACATTCAAATTTAAATCTTTACTTACGTTCAATTACAAGTTAACATCTTTATCGAATTATAGTTTCAGTTATTATCTGCTTTCAATCAACTGTAATATTAAGTTACATTTATTTATATTAGTTTCAATAACATAAACTTCCATTATTAAATCTACCATTTTATTTATTCTTTGTTTACAATCATAACCAATTTGGTTTACAATCAAATTCAATTCATTATTTACATTCACTACAAGTTAACATCCATATTTAATTTACAAATAAGTTATTTCAGAATTCAGTTTTGTATTTTAACTTGTAATTCGCATTTAACAACACAAAATTTTATTTCCTTTGGATTTTTTTATCCAAAATTTTCATTTTAATTCGTATTTTTAAAGTGTTAAAAATACGGGTCGTTACAAGTTAAGTATAAAAAGATTAAATTTTCCAAATTTAAATTAAATACAACTTTGATTTTATAGAGATGATCTTCTTTTACTTGGTGTTAAAACCCGAAGAGGGAACTTGTACTATTCGTGGAATTTAAAAGGTGATTTCGTCGTTATTCCGCTCATAGTATTTGTTGAATACGGGAATTGATATTCAGTAGAATTAAATGATTCCTATAGATTCTACTCACTTAATATTTACTAGTTTTGGATTAACATCCTAGATAACATGGTTTTAACTCAATCAAAATTATGAGTTTTGAATTAAGAAATCTTTGTTAAGATTGAAATGAAATGATTTGGAAATGTTTTCCTAAGTGAAAAATGAAGAGATTTCGATTTTTTTCCCACGTTTAAAAAGGGTTTAAGTAATCAAAGGATTGGATAAGAGAGGTTTAATGATTCTGTATATACCGGAAAGAAGTGTTTTAAAGTTAATATATCTCTAAAAGATATTTTTGATAAAATGAACTTAATCAATTAAAGAATGATTCCCTTTTCAAAGAACATATTTTTATCGATGATTGGTTCGAAGGAACCGGGGTCGGATTTGGATAATTCCTATCCGCATACCTCTTCAAACCAGTTTACGTATTCGAAGTGAAGACATGGATATGATTTGGAATATGGAATGTAGGACTGCTTGTCATTAACCCTCGGGGGAATTTCTCATATCATATTATGTGGCAGTAGTTCTTCATTTAAGATCTTTAATGCAAGGACTTCTCCCGACAGTAATTCCTATCCTATGGGTAACTCTCGAAAAGATGTCGTAGTAGGGTGCCTTCGGTTTGTCCTGCTCTTGGACAACTTGTATGGACGAATGCCTGACGTTGCATTTCTAGTTACATAAATTGATCTCTATGAACGTATCATCTGTTTGGTGGCGGAGAAGGCAACTTCTCTTAGCTTAACACCATTTCTTGAGACATATGAGCTTAGGAGTTATACGTTTGTAGAAATCAGTTATGTGACCATGGAATAGTAGTGTGACATTCAAAGTGAAACATTCAAAGTAAAAGGTAATCGTTACCTCAAGCCTCACACCCGAAAATGACCAAAACAGGGTAGATGTAGCAAGGCTATGTGGTTTGCAACCATTAAGGTATGATCATCCCCTTCTAGATATATTTCTATCTGCTATGACGTTCAGGTTTAAATTATTGCGGTGTATGCAAAGGGAGCTCTCGAATAGGTCAGTAACAACTGGGGTGATGACATATTCGGTACTATCTAGTTAGAAAGGTAGGTCGGCCTTGTGTTAGTAGAGATGTAGATGTTCTGTTGACCTCGGTACATTCCTCTAGAGATGTACTGTGGAAGGTAGTCCCTTCACCTGGTCATTTGTATGGAAATCCATTCTCCAATAAGTCCCTGCCATTTTGTTTGTAGAGCCTAGTATGCTGGAACTTAATAATTGTAACAATTTCGGCTATTTGAATATAATTACTTGAAAAGTGTTTTCAAAAAAAGAATGTCATTAAAAATAATATCAAATGATTTTACGTAGCAAAAGATTTGGTTATCATAAGGTAAAAACCAGTTCCGTGTTTATGTGCGGCGTGGTCTTATAAGATGTCCTTTTGTTTTCAAAGCGTGTATTTTGAGTTCTCACACCAGTCCTATGACTATCCCGGAGTTTATTTTCATTTTCCTTAAATTCTGGGTGCCCTAATTTTCTCGGGCAGCTTAGTAGACAGGTTTAGTTTAGAAGAAAGTTGGATGGAACTCGAAGAATGGAGTTAGGAGATTTTTCTGAAGATTGTTATCTATTTCCACCACACTCTAGTGCTATAGTATTCCGCATTTGTAAGGACAGAAATTTATAGCTGTCCATTTTTATACTCTGAAAAATGTATTTTAAATTTCCGCTGTAAAGTTTGTGTTGAAATAATATATGTGAGATTCTATTTGTCTTTATTTTCTTCCTTACCCTTGATAATCCGCTTCTTCGGCACTTGGATTTGCGGCATGTGAATACCAAGGATGTATTAGTGTCGATTTTCGAGAGTCGAAGAAATGGGTCCTCACAAAATTTCTAACCTTTTTGGAAATATTCAACCTTATTTTGTGATCTATATTGGTTGTAAAATATGTTGTTTTTTGGTTGGATTATGATATGGTTGGGATGATATGCATGTTGCTAATATGTAGTTTAGCATTAGATTTGAAAATAATGGTTTAAGTGATATGTTTGGTTATAAAGTTGTGAACTTGGATGTGATAGAGTATGTGAAATTAGATCGTGAAGTGTATGTGAATTTTGGTTATGGTATTGTAGATAAACTTTGCATGTGATGGTGTACATAAACTAGTTTACAAAGTTATTTTAAGTGAGATTTAAAATCTTGGGAAACTTTGTTTATTTGTTTTAAAGTTAAAGTTTTTAAAACTTTGTTTTTTAGTTTTCAAATCTTTTACTATGGGTTTTAAAGTTAAAACAAAGTTAAGTATAAGGTTTTGAAGTTAGTAAACTTAGAAAACATTTCTAAGTAACGACATCCATAGCGATAGTCGCTATGGATGCGGTTTTCGATAGAAATCCGATTTTTTTTTGAAACATTTAGTTTTTATACTTTAAATGCTTTATAAAGGTTTTACAAACCTAATAATGAGGTTTTAAAAAAGTTATTAATAATTTAATGATTTATTATTAATTAAATTAATTTTTTAATTTATAATTAATTAAGTATTAAACAAGGTTTATTAATTTTAATTAACTAAAGATTAGTTATTAATTAATTATCTTTCAAAAGGTAAGATTAATTTTTTATAATTATGAGTTAAGTATATGATTTATTTTTAATTAATTATTTATTAAATATAGGGTTAATTATTAAGATAATATTTAATTATTTTCAATTATATATTAATTAAGGTTTTAATTTATAGTAAATTATTTATTAAAGGTTTAGTTTCTTATTTAAGTTTTATCTAAAAGATTATTTAATTAATTAATTGAGATTAATTAATAGTTAACTATTTATAAAGGTTTCAAATTATTATTTAATAATTGATAAAGGATTAATTAAGGGTTTAATTTATAAATAAATTATTTATTAAAGGTTTAATTACTTATTAATTTATAATTAAATTAAGTTCAAATTTAATAAAGGTTAATTATGATTTAATAAGAGTTTATCTTGTAATTAATCATTTTAAAGGGTGTTTTAAGTTTTAAATCCTTTGTCTCCAAGAATCAAATTGTTTTAAAGGTACTTCTTTTTCAAAGATGGTTTCGAACTCATGGAATTCAAATGTGGGTACTATTAAGTAGACAAATGCCTGTGAATGAGTTATGATTGATTGTTTGATTTTATGGACATTTGATAGCAGAATAAATCTCTGTTCTGTTATAAATTGATTGTTTGATTGTATGGACATCTACTAGCAGAATAAATTCCTTTTCTGCTATAATATAATTGATTTGATTATTGTGGACATATATTAGTAAAATAAATCCCCGTTCTGCTATAAATTGGTTGTTTGATTGTGTGGACATTTGATAGCAGAATAAATTCTCGTTCTACTATAAATTGATTGAATTGTTTGGACATCTATTTAGCATATCCTGCTATTATGTTATTTGGTCATGTATATGCTAGTTAGTTTGTATTGACATGTTATTTCCTGGTTTGGATATGAAGTGTATTTACATATATGTTGACTTATGTATATAAATGGTAACTTAAATTAGTACCATTGGGATTGCTAAGCCTCCTTTTGAATTTATGAAGTATGATTTTTAATTAACTTCAATTCTTTAATCAGTTTGGAGATTTAAAGTTTATAATTTATTTTCACTTTATATAATTATTTTATAAAGGTATTTATAAATAATAACTTGTTTTAATAAAAAGGATTTTACTAAATAAAAGGCTTTATCTAAAGTGATTTAAAAATTAGATTTTTAAATTGATATTTTGTAATGTCAAAGATACTTTATAAAGGAAATTTTATAAAGAGTTTTATACACGGAAAGAGATTTTATAAATCATTTTAGAGATTTTAATAAGAAGTTTAAATCTAGTTTGAAGATTTATAAGGAGGCTTGAAATATGAAGTGAACTTATAAAAAGAATTTTTATAAGAAATAAGTGAATGAGTTTTATAGTAAGTGATGTTTTGAAAAGGCAATTTCTCGGCCATTTAATATGGAATTTGAGAAAAGGGAATTATCCAATTGTTTTTGGTAAGTACTTATATTTTTGGGATAAATAAAAACGTTTTCAAAGTATAAAAGAGATGTAAAGGGTTTTGGGAACAGTGTTTTAAAAAGATTTTTTGATCAAGTTTTATAAAGTGATTTTAAATAATTAATGATTAATTAATAAAGGCTTAGTGGAGCCCATATGAAACCAAACCAATGTTGAATGATTGTTTATTTGATAGTTAAATTGCCGTCTATCAAATCTAGACCTACACGTAACTTTGGAAATATCTAGGAGAAACACATGAGTTATATGGCACAGTCATCCCCAATGATGTTGTACAGTGCGTGTAGATCTTGTTTCATTCTTCTAGGATAAATGATAAGGAAATCCATCCACAAACGGTTAGGAGGTGAACTCCGCTCTTATCCTTATCTGTTTATTTCCTAAAGAACCGGGGTTGAGTTTACTGGAAACTATCGAAAGTTGTTTCAAAGAGATTGCGATCAGATATGTTATCCGAAAACCACTTCAATCCTACTCAAGCATTTCGAATTGAAGACATCTTAAAGAATATGGAATCGAAGACGGAGCATTGAAGTGTAAGGGCTACTTGCTACTAGTCCTGAGGGTGATTCCAAAATGGATGTAGTAGAAGTAGTGCCTTCGGTTTGTCCTTATCCTAGACAGCTTGTATGGATGAATGCTGGCACTGCATTACTGCCTGGAGGGCAATGTTAGCATTCCAAATGGGATTGCTATTCAAAAGGTAAGCGTAGCCTCAAGCCTCATCAACCTGGAATGAATAAAATCAGGGGAGATGTAGCAAGGCTAAGTGGGTCGCTCTCATTAGGGTGTACCATTACCTTTCTAGATACATCTACATATTTATGGATTTGTTGTGCATGAGATCTCAATAAAAAGGGTTGTAAAGCAACCGGGGTAATGATGTATTCGGTACTATCCAACAAGGGGTAGGCCGGTCTTGCGTTGGTAGGAGATCCTAGTGAGGTCCTTGGTACATTTTCTAGACGTGTACCGTGATAGGTGGTACCCCGGTGTCTTATCATAGTATGGAATCCAATCTCCAACACGTGCCTATATGGTTTTGATTGTAGAGCCTAGTATGCTGGAATTCAATAATGGTAACAATTTCGGCTATTTTCATATATTTATTTTGAACGCTTAGGCATTACTATAATATCACTGGATTTTCTATAAAAGTGTTTTGGTTATCGTATGGTAAAAACCCATCCGTGTTTATGTGCGACATGGTCTTACGAGATACCTTTTATTTTAAAAGGGTTTTAAACATAATAATTAAGATGTTTGAGTTTACTCACACCAGACCCATTTTGACCCAGAGTTTTATTTTCTTTCCCTAAAACTCTTAGGTGCTCAAATTTTTATGGGCAGCCAAGCAGTTCAGGTTTCCCATAGACGCATCTTGGAGGAGCTTGGAGCATGAGGCTTCATCAATAGCTAGTTATTATCTTATTTCCACTATATTATATGTATCATATATCAGTTAGGTAGGAACAGGCTGTTATAACTGTCCAAGGGTAGAATTTTATTAGTATGACTCTGATGTATCATTTTTGAAATGGCTTTGTAAGTATTATATTGATTAATATATGTTATTCTGTTATGTGGTGAGATTCTATGATTGTTTTTGTTTCTTCTTATCTCCTATCTTCTTTCTTTCCACCAACGATCGATCTTTTCGGCACATGAATGCTCGGCACGCAATACAGTGGACGTATTACTGTCGTTTTTAAAGGGTTGAAAATTCCCGTTTGTTACATTCGATATCATAGCGTAAGGTTAAGTGAGAACCTTGGCTTTGGTCGGGCAACTCATTAAGAGATAAGATAATGGAATGCCTTATTATGAGTTTGAGTGTCTATATATAAGAGCGCGTATTTGTTAGTGATATAAAAATATTTTATATTGTGTTGATTGATCTATGGAGTGGCTTATGGATTCTGGTCAATACGAGTAGCTAACATTATTGATAGGGTTCTCTAAACACTTGAACATGGCCATCCGATACAGTATTGTTTTGAAATTGGGTAAAAGAAATAATTTTACCTAGGCTATATTTTACATCTAAAGAATGATTTTCAAAATAGTATAGTATAGTATGGTATAGTTAGTTGAGGTGTTGGTTGTCAAGAGATAATAATATTTTATTATTATCAATCAGGAATTTGTTAGTCATGCTTGTCCAGTTGAGCATTGACTATTATTAATCTGTGTAGGTAGCCTCCCTTTTTAAGATTTGGGTGGGTAGATAGGAATGGGGGAAAGCATTGAAGCGAACACCTTATGAATTAAGTTTCACGATTTATCTATAAGGCGTTCGATGTTAATATTGAATTAAAATTGATTTAATAAAAAGATGTTTATTTAAAAGTTAGAATATTTTGCAATAAATATTTGGAAAATGATTTTATAAAAGTTGATTTATAAATTGAATTTATAAGAAGGTGTCTTTTAATTAAATTAAATGTAGGTTGAAACTTGAGGACTAATATCACAGGACTTTTGAAAAATGGTTTTCAAGGATTGGAAAAATAATAATAGTATTATTTAAAAATATGTTTGGTTCAAGTATAAGATTTTGGAAATGAAAATGTTAAGTAAAAAGTGTTTTCTTTGGATTGGTTAGGGAGTATGAGTCTTGATTGATTTGTGACGATCTGGATAATCTTCTAAGTGACGATCGGATGTTTGCCTAGGCGAACGTTGTGGTGCACTATAACACCCCTAATTTTATTAACATTATTCAAGAAATTTAATTAGAATAAATTAAATAGAATAATATAGATAAGGAGATTGAGATTGATTAATGAATTAAGTGGTCGTGCTTATCTAATCTAATGAACTTATATAAATGGCTATGTAATTGAACACAAGGGCATTAGGGTAAATAGCCGCCCATATTTCTCACCCTTATACTATCTCCCTTAGTCATACACACTCATTTTATCAAAACAAAAATTTATAATCGTAAGGAAGAAGGGCGGCCATTGGGAAGAAAGAAGAGAAGAGAAAATCAACTTAAAGCTTAGAATTCAAGTTAGAAGGAATCAATCTCAACCAAACTTCAATTTCCTTATCCAATCTAATGTGAATAATAATTTCTACATCCGTATTTTAGTTTTATGATCATATGGTTTTAGATTTTAGTTTAAATCTATTTTTAAGATATATTGAATGATGATATGCTTGAATTATGATTTATATGGATTAAACAAGTTTGTTAAAAAGGAGATATACACGGTTTAGGGTAAAACTGAGATGAAATGATTTTTAAATGCCATGGAAAAATTATATGTTGTAGAAACATGATTCTAAAGATGGGTTCCAATTTTCATAATTTTCTGAATTTATGTAGATTTTATATTAACTTTCTAGTGAAGAAAATGATTTATTGGGTTATAAATAATTTATGGCTAAATAAATAATTATTTGGGTTTGAAATTTTTATATGATGGAAAACATATTAAAATAGATTTTCTGGGATTTTTCCTAAGTGATTTGATGAATATATAAAATTATTTAAGGTATGAGACTAAAATGTTTTATATATTTAATTAAGGAAAATGGGCATTTTATAAAATAAAATTATTATTTAATTTTGAAATTAGTGGCAGCACTTTTCTGAAAAGTATATGTTAACCAATAGGAATTGGATAAACAAAGGCAGGTTAGTTGGAAAATTATCATTTTTAAGTTAAAAACAAAGAAATCATACTTTTAGCATGTTTCAGCCTTTTATAGCATTAAACCTTCCGACCCAGACCTTTCGACAAGGTCGAGAGGTTCATAGCTTTCGACAAGGTCAAACCAGTGCATATGGTATCAAGTTACTTGGTACCTAATGAATTGGATAAGGTCGAAGGGTACTTAGTTGAAAGGTTGATGGCCAAAGAGGTTGGGGTATGTTGTTTTATAAACCAAAAGTTTTCACCTGTTTGCTTTCGAAAAGGAGCTTTCGACTTGGTTGCTTCCAACCAGGTCAATTATTTAAAATAAAGGTTTTAAACCTTTCAAAAAAGTCGAAAGGTTGCTACTGCTTTTTTTTGTTTTGAACCTTCCGACACAGTCGAAAGGTTATTGCCGCATTTTCCAACCTTTCGAAGTCGTTGCTTTCGACAAAGTCGAAAGGTTTACTTGTTTTAAAACTAGTCGCTTCTCCAATGCTTTCGAAAGGTTTCAAGGCTTTTGACTTAAATGATTTACCCTTGTTTTATAATTGAAGTATAGCCCAAAGCTTTCGAAGGAGTTGTTTTAAAAAGTTAGAGGCCTATTGTTTTAAATGATATGTTTTAAAGCTTTTGAAGTAGAGCTTTTGACAAAGACGAAAGGTTGCTTACAATGAAGTCGAAAGGTTTTAAAGTAGATTTTCCACATGTTTTAAATTGAACCTAGTGAGTTTTCGAAAGGTTTTTTTATAATGCTTTCGAAAGGTTTTGAGTTTTAATGGTTTCGAATGGTTTTCTAATGCTTTAGAAATGTTTGAGTTTCAATGGAGTCGAAGGGTTGAAAAAGAAGTATTTCAAAGAATAAGAAGGGCTGAAGCCTATTATTTTTAAAGGTATGATTGAAACCCTTCGAAGGGGTTGAAAAATAGAAGCTCTCGACATTGTAGAAAGGTTTTAAAACCCATAACTCTAAATTTTTAAGGAAAACCACGGCTTATACAAAGGAGTTTTGTAATGGCTTTAAGTATATTATTTTGAAGAAGAATTTGCCTTTATAAAAATATATGTTAAAGGTGCTAACTATGTTTTCTGAAATACATTTCATGGACCTTAAACCCACAGGAGTGGTATTGTTAAATTATTGTTTTGCTTCTTCAAATAGGATTATATTCACATGATAACCCATAACTGTATTTTGGGGGAAAAAGGGGTAGAAGAACCAGCTAGGTTAACTCAATAGTGAATATAAATTGCTTAAACTCCTAAATGAGTAGAATTGCATCCAAGGAGTCAGGGTGACCCAAAAATATAGGATGCCTAAACTTTGTACTTATAGGAGGTAACCAAAAGGTTCATTGTAAACCCATGAAAACTATGAGAAAGTAGTTTTTGGAGTAAACCAAAAGGTTCATAATAAACCCATGAAAACTATAATAAAGTAGTTATTAGAGGAAACCAACAGGTTCATAGTTAACCCATGAAATCTATGTATTAAGGACAGTTGGTAGGGGATAATTGGTTTGTAGAGAACCCATGAAAACTATATCTGGATTAAGAATTGACACCAGACAATAGGTTTCTAGTAAACCCAAGAAAACTAGGATAAGAAAGTGGCTAATGAAAGTATCAGTAGGTTCCTAGTCAACCCATGAAAACTAAGATATGAAGTGAGTTACTGGATAAGTCCATAGGTTCTTAGTTAACCCATGAAAACCAGGATAAGGTGTTTATTTTTGGAATGACTAATAGGTTCAGGGGGACCCATTAATTAATTAAGTCAACTGGCAGGAGTCTATAGGTTCTTAGTGATCCTATGAAAACTATGAATATGATAGGGTGTCTATTAGTTATAACAAGGTTATTAGTAAACCCATGAAAACTAAAAGGTTAATAGTGACCCAAGAAACTATAATTATGACAGGGTGTTAGACTAAACTGGGAATAGGAAATCCTAATTATTTTCAAGTATGCATATCTTCATAATATTTTGAAACTGTAAGTTTTAACCATTGTGGATGTAGGAGCATAGTATATGGCTTTATACGGATTTTAGGATACTAGTGAGGGGAAAACCCATTCCGCTAAGCGGCATGGTCTCTCTAGATATCTAAATGGATTGAGATGTTAGATTATTATTCATACCAGGCTTTATGTCTGACTCGAAGTTTTTGTTTTCCCCTTAAACTCTCAAGTGCTCACTTAATTTTGGGTAGTTTGAGTGTTAAGGTTCTCAAGTTTTCTTTTTTGATGAGTAAAGCTTTCGGAGGCGTGCAGGAGGCAGATAGTTATTTAGAATTTTCTTTTTCCGCTATGTATTTGTTTGTAAAGGAAGATTTATTAACCATACTATATACTCTAATCAACCAAGGGGCATCTTCATATGTCACTCTTGGCATAATTATAATAATTATATTTTGCAGAACGTGGTTAACGTGTTTGGGGATTATGAAATGAACTTGAAATGTTTTGATTTGAATGTGGAAACATGTTTTTGAATTGTAAAACTTTTCCATATCTCTGTGATCTGTGTATCAATGTATCTAGCACCGCTGTATTTGGTCGTCGAAGATTAATAACTATGGATGGCTGCAGCATCCATAGTCGTTAGTTTTAGGCCTCCAAGTAGGGGGATGTTACATGCACTTAGTAAATTATTCTCTTTATCATTGCACAATCGAAACAAGTTCAAACCCCGAATGAACCCAAAGCGAGTTGGTGATAAATGTTTTTTGGAAAAATGAAAAGTATTGTTTCGAACGAGATTTTGAAATAAAAGTAATATTTTTAAGTTAACTAGTTCTAGTGGCTCAAAAATAATTTAAAATTGGGAAAGAGATGTGTTCGGATGGTAAACACTTCTCTTGAGTATTACCTTCTTGGTAAGGGAATGTATGATACTATTTCGTAGTACCCAGTTCCTCAGTATCATTTTGGAGTTACTCGGCCTATATATATATATATATATATATATATGTATATGTATTCCATAATCAATATATAAAAGTTTCAGTTCAAAAAAATTTTAAAATAAAACCCAGTTATTTGTCTCTTGAGTTTTCTTAGGAATATAAATGTAAAATGGAATAGTTGAATCAAATAGGGGTATATACTCTTAGGATATAGTGGAGTAGTATCCAAGTTGAACCTAATTTTAGCTTTATGAAATGTTTTCATAAATAATTTAGTGGAAATAGAGTTGGTATTAGGGAAACCAATTAAAGAAGTGTGTAGGTTGGACTTAGATCATCTCTCGTTTCCATATAGTTCGATCTAAGATTCGAGTACATGGCTTTGAGCTGTTTCACGCCATTCCATATAAGGATCTATTACTCGATTTTTGATAGCGAGCACTTGATGAGAATTTTTGATATGGGACAAATGTTTTCTATCATAGTTACAACTACGTAAGGAGAACAGAGGTTTCTAATCAGGGAGCTTGATCGGAGTCCACCCTAGAAAATGGTGTGAGCGATACTAGTTCAGAAATGAAGTTATGTATTTGAGTAGAGATCGAATCAGATTTTGCATAATAATGATCTATGCACATCATATGAACTGATGTGTTTCACTGCTTCGATTTGCGAATATTTAATTAATTTTAAATATTCAAATAATAGGTTTTATAATGAAAATAAAAAGCTTTTAAAAATTAAATAATAATGGTGAAATGGTTTTCAAAATGTGTTTACAAAAATAATTAGTTCAAAGAAAAATTGAAAATGTGATCAGAATTCGTTTTCTGAAATTTCGACTTTTCGTCTGCTAAAAGTTAACGAAAACATTGTGAACTCTTTAATATACGTGTACACATTTGTAAATTTATTAGTGTATATTTATATATGTATATTTATATATGTATGTATTCATGTATGTATTAGCTAAAGTATATGTATGTGTATATATACTTAAGATAATAAAAAAAATGTATATGTCACCTTGTAGGCGGACATGGGTACAAATAAGTACCATAACATGTTTGAAACATGTTTCCTTTTGGAAATGAGTGGGGGAGACAAGAAGGTGGCGTTGTCATGAAGAGAAGGAAGGCTAGGTGAGGTGGCGTGAGGTGAGTGGAGGGTAGTGTCGGAAGGGTAATTAGGTAACTTTGCATATTCATTTCATATAAAACATTTTTCCCATTTTCTTTTCCATTCATTTTTCACTTTTCTAATTTCATCAAAGCATATCCATCTTCTTCTTAGCTTCTTGAAACTTTTAATGGCTTCTTGTGTTAGTTTTTAAGATTTTAAAAATCAAAAGTTTTAAATTTGTTTTAAATATTCAAACTTGTTTTAAAACCGTTTCTTCTCCATTTTCCTCCCATTTTATTCGGCCATAACATCCTCCATACTACTCCAAATCAGGATTTTCTTTTCTTTAAACCATATGGAATTTTATTGGCTACAACTTTTCTTTCTGACTCATTTTTTGGACCCATATTTTCAAGCCCGAAAATAGTACTCCTTCTTTTGACCATATCTCCCTCAAAACGAAACCAAATTGATTGATTCTTTTTTTAAATTGTAGAGAAAAGAATTTTCTAAAACTTTTATATTACCACTTGTCCAAATTCCAAGAAAAAATGACCAAAAATCAAGGGAAAATGACCTATTTTCGAGTGATTTTTGTGGGTTTCCAAGATTTCCAAATTCTAAAGCATTTCAAGTTTTCAAAGATTTTTGGTGAGTAAATTTCTAACCTTTTTGGAAAGATTTAACCTTATTTTGCGATCTATATTGGTTGTAAAATATGATGTTTATTGGTTGGATTATGCTATTATTTGGATGATATGCATGTTGCTAATACGTGGTTTAGCATTAGATTTGAAAATAATGGTTTAATTGATATGTTTGGTTATAAAGTTGTGAACTTGGATGTGGTAGGGTATGTGAAATTAGATCTTGAAGTATATGTGAATTTTGGTTATGGTACTGTAGATAAGCTTCGCATGTGATGGTGTATGCAAACTAGTTTACAAAGTTATGTTAACTGAGGTTTAAAATCTTGAGAAACTTTGTTTATTTGTTTTAAAGTTCTAAAGTTAAAATTTTTAAAACTTTGTTTTTTAGTTTTCAAATCTTTTAATATGAGTTTTAAAGTTAAAGAAAAGTTAAGTAAGTGGTTTTGAAGTTAGTAAACTTAGAAAACATTTCTAAGTAATGACATCCATAGCGATAGTTGCTATGGATGCAGTTTTCGATAAAAATCCGATTTTTAAAAAAAGTTGAGTTTTTATACTTTAAATGCTTTTAAATGTTTTACAAACCTAATAATGAGGTTTTAAAAAAGTTAATTAAGAATTTAATGATTTATTATTAATTAAATTAGTTTTTTAATTTATAATTAATTAAGTATTAAACAAGGTTTATTAATTTTAATTAACTGAAGATTAGTTATTAATTAATTATCTTTCAAAAGGTAATATTAATTTTTATTAATTATGAGTTAAGTATAAGATTTATATTTAATTAATTATTAATTAATATAGGGTTAATTATTAATTAATTATTAATATAATGTTTAATTATTTTTAATTATAAATTAATTAGGGTTTTAATTTATAGTAAATTATTTATCAAAGGTTTAGTTTCTTATTTAAGTTTTAACTAAAAGATTAATTTATTAATTAATTGAGATTAATTAATAATTAATTATTAATAAAGGTTTTAAATTATTATTTAATAATTAATAAATGATTAATTAAGGGTTTAATTTATAAATAAATTATTTATTAAGGGTTTAATTATTTATTAATTTATAATTAAATTAAGTTCAAATTTAATAAATATTAGTTATGATTTAATAAGTGTCTGTAATTAATCATTTTAAAGGGTGTTTTAAGTTTTAAATCCTTTGTCTCCAAGAATCAAATTGTTTTAAAGGTATTTTTTTCAAAGATGGTTTTGAACTCAAGGAATTCAAATGTGGGTACTATTAAGTTTATTAATGCCTACGAATGAGTTATGATTGATTGTTTGATTTTGTGGACATTTGATAACAGAATAAATCCCCGTTCTACTATAAACTGATTGTTTGATTGTATGGACATCTACTAGCATAATAAATTCCCGTTTTGCTATAATATAATAGATTTGATTGTTGTGGACATATATTAGCAGAATAAATCCCCGTTCTGCTATAAATTGATTGTTTGATGTATGGAAATTTCATAGCAGAATAAATTTCCATTCTGCTATAAATTGATTGAATTGTTTGGACATCTATTTAGCAGGACAAATCACCATCCTTCTATTATGTTTTTTGGAAATATATATGCTAGTTAGTTTGTATTGACACGTTATTTCCTGATTAGGATATGAAGTGTATTTACGTATATGTTCATTTATGTAAAAAAATTATTGAATGACTTGAAATTGAAATTGAAATTAAATGGCAACTTAAATTAGTACCATTGGGACTGCTAAGCCTCTTTTTGAATTTATGAAGTATGATTTTGAATTAACTTTAATTCTTTAATTAGTTTTGGGTTTTAAGTTCATAAATGATTTTCATGTTATATAATTATTTTATAAAGGTACTTATAAATAATAACTTGTTTTAATAAAAAGGGTTTTACTAAATAAAAGGGTTTATTTAAAAGTGATTAAAAAATTAAATTTTGTAAATGATATTTTGTATTCTCAAAAATACTTTATAAGGGAAATTTTATAAAGAGTTTTATACATGGAAAGAGATTTTATAAATCATTTTAGAGATTTAAAAAAAAAGTTTAAATCTAGTTTGAGGATTTATAAGGAGGTTTGAAATATGAAGTGATCTTATAAAAAGAATTATTATAAGGAATAATTGAATGGGTTTTATAGTAAGTGATGTTTTCAAAAGGGAATTTCCTAGCCATTTAATATGGAATTTGAGAAAAGGAAATTTTCCAATTGATTTTGGTAAATACTATATTTTTGAGATAAGTAAAAATGTTTTCCAAGTATAAAAGGGATGTAAAGGGTTTTGGGAACAATGTTTTAAAAAGATCTTTTGATCAAGTTTTATGAAGTGATTTTAATTAATTAAAGATTAATTAATAAAGGCTTAGTGGATCCCATATTAAATCAAATCAACATTGAATGATTATTTATTTGATAGTTAAATAACCAACTATCAAATATGGACCTAAACGTAACTTTGGAAATATCTAGGAGAAACACATGAGTTATATGGCACAGCATCCCTAGTGATGCAGTAATATGCGTATAAATCTCATTTCTTTCTTCTAGGATAAACGATAAGGAAATCCGTCCATAAATGGTTAGGAGCCGAACTCTGCTCTTATCTTTGTCAGTTTATTTCCTAAAGAACCGGGTTTGAGTTTAGCGGGAACTATCAAAAGTTGTTTCGAAGAGACTGGGATCAGATATGTTATGCAAAAACCACTTCGGTCCAACTCAAGCGTTTCAAACTAAAGACATCTCGAAGAATATGGAATCAAAGACGGAGCATTGAAGTACAAGGGTTGCTTGCTACTAGTCCTGAGGATGATTCCAAAATGGATGTAGTAGAAGTAGTGCCTTCAGTTTATACTTATCTTGGACAACTTGTATGGATGAGTGCCAACACTACATTACTTCCAGGAGGGCAGTGTTAGCATTCCATGTAGGATTGCTATTCTAAAGGTAAGCGTAGCCTTAAGCCTCATCAACCAGGAATGACTAAAATCAGGGAGATGCAGCAAGGCTAAGTGGGTCACCCCTATTAGGGTGTGCCATCACCTTTCTAGATACATCTACATATTTATGGATTGGTTGTGCATGAGATCTCAATAAAAAGTATTGCAAAGCAACCGAGGTGATTACATATTCGGTACTATCCGGTGAGGGGTAGGCCGGTCTTGTTTTGGCAGGGGGTCCGGGCGAGGTCCCCGGTACATTTTCTAGACATGTACCGTGATAGGTGGTACCCAGGTGTCTTATCATAGTATGGAATCCAATCTTCCATACATGCCTTTACGGTTTTGATTGTAGATCCTAGTATGCTGGAATTTAATAATGGTAACAATTTCGGCTATTTTCATATATTTATTTTTAATGCTTAGACATTATTTTAATATCACTGGATTTTCTATAAAAAGTGCTTTGGTTATCGTAAGGTAAAAACCCATACGTGTTTATGTGCGGCGTGGTCTTACGAGATACCTTTGATTTTAAAAAGTTTTTAACATAATAATTCAGATGTTTGAGTTTACTTACACCAGACCCATATTTGATCCGGAGTTTAGTTTTTTTCCCTAAAACTCTTGGGTGCTCAAATTTTTATGGGCAGGCAAATAGTTCATGTTTCTCACGGATTCATCTTGGAGGAGCTTGGAGCAAGAAGCTTCAACATTTGCTAGTTATTATCTTGTTTTCACTGTATTATATGTATCATATATCAATTAGGTAGGAACAGGCTGTTATAACTGTCCAAGGGTAGAATTTTATTAGTATGACTCTGATGTATCATTTTTGAAATGGCTTTGTAAAGTATTATGTTGATTAATATATGTTATTCTGTTGCATTTTGAGATTCCGTGATTGTTTTTTTTCTTCTTATCTTCTTTCATTCCACTAATGATCGTTCTTTCTGGCACTTGAATGCTCGGCACGCAATACAGTGGACGTATTAGTGGCGATTTTCGAGGGCTGAAAATTCATGTTCGTTATAACATCACTAAGGATGTATGCTGCTTCGGAAGGATATCTCTGATCCTTGTGCAAGAGGATCGTTTCTCGAAGTACTTGGGGTACCTCCGTGGAATCCTACACAACTAGCGAACATGCGTTATCGGATTTGATTATATACTTAGTATTGTCGTGATGTACACTCGCGAGCATCACAGCTACTTGATTATTATATTTTATATCCTTGGACATTATTATAATATCAATGGATTTTCTGTAGAAAAGGTTTTGGTTATCCCAACTCTGTCCGTGTTTATGTGCGGTATGGACTTAGGAGATACTTTTGATTTCAATGATTTTTGTAACTTTAAAATCCAGTTGGGTGTGTTTTCTCATGCTAGTTTTCCAGACTGACTCGGGTGTTATTTTATTATAATGCTCACGTTAGACCGAGCATATTTATAGATTGCTTTGGATGCATTGGAGCTTAGGAGACAAGTTGGAGGGCTGCATGACATATTCACGTATATGTTTATTTATGCTGCTTTGTTGTTGAAATTATCAGCAATTGTAAGGATAGGTTGTTATAACTATCCAGGGTAGTGATTGTGATTGGTTGTTGTACTCTAATGGATGTACATATATTATAGTTTCTCTTTTGTAAAGATCATTGATATTATATTATATATTGTTCCGCTGCAGTTGTGAGATTCTGTGTTGTTTTAGTTTCTTTTCTCTTCTTCTTCTCTTCTTCTCCTCTTTTATTCTTTCTTCTTTCTTCCTTCCTTCTTCTTTTTCCCTAATAATTGGGTTTTCCGGCATTCGATTTCTTGGCATATAATACAATGGACGTATTAGTGTCAATTTTTGAGGGTCGAAAATCCTGGTTGTTACACTTGGTATCAGAGCTGGAGGTTAAGCGAGAACCATGGCTTTGGTAGGGTACTCATTAAGGATAGAATCAGTAGCACCCTAGAATGAGTTTGAGTGTGTGTATATATATGAGATGCGTATTTGTTAGTGATATAAAAATGTTTTATATTGTGTTAATTGATTTGTTGAGTAGCTTATGGATTCTGGTCAATACGAGTAATTAACGCTATTGATAAGGGTCTCTAAACACTTGAACAGAGCAATTCGACATGGTATTGTTTGAAATTGGGTAAATGAAATAATTTTGCCTCGATTATATTTTATATATAAAGGAATAATTTTTCAGAAATTATTATAGTATATATGGTGTGTTTGGGCGTTAGTGAATGGTAATATTTGATTACTATCATTTGTTGTTATAAAAGTTGTTATTACTATAATGTAAACAAAGATTAAAAATTAAGAAGTGGTTTTATATTAATAAAGTGAAATTATATAAATATGATTTATAAAAGAGGTTTATAAATTAAAAGGATTTAAAAGCTGAGAATTTAATTTTCGTTGACTTTGAAAATTGTTTTTTTTGAAGTTTTGGAAAATAATAACAATACTATTTTGAAAATAATTTTGAATGGAAACATTTTAAAATGAAATTTAAAAGAAATAAAAGCACTGAACTCACTTCGATCATTGGAGATTTGTTTTGGTAAACTAATTTTGGTTTCAAAATTCAAAAGTATTATTTGAAATACAAAGAAATTGTTTACAGTGTTGTTTCAAAATAATTTGAAGTAAGGACAAGATCTTTAAACTTTGGAAATTATCATTTAAGTGTTTTATGAAAATATGAGAAAATAAGTTTTGTAACTTATAAAATTTTGGGATTAGTAAGTTAAAACAATGTTTTAAATTGTTGAATATGAATGTTAAGAAAAGTAAATTTGAAATTGAACTATGGAATGAAATTTAACTTAAGTTAAATGAAATGAATTTTTAAAAGAAATTAACCTAAGTTAGGTTGAATGCAATAATTTTTGGAAATGGAATTGATTGTAGTTGAAATAAATTAATGAGCTAATTAAATAAAGTAGTGAATTGGATATAGTTTAGAATGTTGTTTGATAGAATTCAATTTTGAAATTGAACAATAAATTGAGTTAAATGAAATTGAATTTGTTTAAAATGGATATGGACATAAGTAGTGAAGTAATGATAAACATGAGAAGTGTTGTATAAAATGTTAATAAACTTAAGTAAAATTTTATGAAATAATTCATAAATGAATAAGTATGGAGTAAAATGTTGTTAAACATAAAATTTGATGGAATAGTTCTTAAGTGATATTAGTACTAAAAGAATATACTAAGTAATAAGTGAATGTGAATAAAGCAATGTCGATGATGATTAAGAATAAATTAATGAAAATAAAAGAATGGGATATAATAAGAGACCAATAAATACGTACTTGTACGTATATTATTTTATTCGCATAACGGTTTGATCCAGATTCGAGTACATAGTTTCGAGATGATTTACATCGATCCGAGTTGGAATATTTCAGTCGATTCTTGACGGTGAACACTGGATATGGATTTTTGATTGATTCTGAAATTCTCTATCATAGTATGTGACTATGCAAGGAGAATGACGGTTTCTAATCAAGGAACCAGATCTGAGTCCACACTAGAGTGGTCGTGTGAGCGATACTAGCTGGGAAGTGAAATTGTGTGATCGAGCGAGAGGTCATATTTGATATTGCGTACGGATGATATATGAACATCTTACAGGCATTATCATAATTAAATGTTTGTTATTAGAAAATCCAAAATAATATGATTATGAATTATATGATTGGATATCATTGGTAAGTAATATGCAGGTATATAAAAGCAAGAGCTAATTTGATGCTTTTGGGTTCGTAAGAAAAAATTGGGTTGCCCAATAAAAAGGTAAATGTTTAAATTATTGTTTGATTTGAGGTTTTATGGTTGAGCCACTTGGTTTTTGTTTTCTTTTGTTGGTTTGGGCCCGTGGTGGTGATTTGTCGAGGTTTCAATCTAGCCGCGCAAAGGAGATGCTGACGAAATTTTATGTAAACTTAAGGAGTTAGAAAACTTTTGAAAATTTTAAAGAAATTTTTGATGATTAAAATTTGATTTTTGAGTTATAACCTGAAATGATTGAATGGAATGATATTAGTTGGAATCTATGAATGTATTTAACAGCTTAGGAAAGGTGACAACGAAGATTCAACAAATTGATTTTTGGAAGCTTATAGGCTTAAAATAATTTGGCAATCTATTTCAACTAATTTGTTTTGAAAAGTTGATGGGTTAAGGCATTTTCTTAATAATTTCAAGGATTAAATTCTTTTTTAGGGGGGAGAATGCAACGACCTAAAATTTTAGTCATTGAATTTGGAATATTTAATTGGTTTTAAATATTGAAAAGTAAATTTTATATGTTAAATAACGTGAATTTCAAATATAGTGATTAATTTGGTAATTTAATTATTGAATTTAATATTTGGAATTGCTTAAATAATTAAATCCTGAATTTAATATGAATAAGAATGATTTCGGAAGTTGATTTAAATTCTATTTAAATAAGAATGAAGATAATAAACTTTTAAATTAGTAAAAGTGGTTAATTTGGTTTTAAATTATTTTTTTCAAATTAACATGTAAAAATAGCCCTCGGGGGACTGTCTCAAATTTCAACGAAACCATTTTCATTGGATCCGTAATAATGAATTATTATATGCCGTCGAATTTCGTGGCAATTGGACGTACGTTTGAGCATGCGAGATCGAAACGCGTAGAAATTTATATAACAATTGAGTTTGAAAAAGCTATCTTCAACATATGATTGAATTAGGGCTCGGACTAGTTCCATTGCGTTCGGAATCGGGGTATAACATATAGAATGGCAGGTGGCACGTCTCGATAAGAGTTCAAAATTTTTGGATGTTTTGTAACTTGATATTTTAAACTAATATATATATATATATATATATAATTTTATAACCATACTCAAACCATACACATACATGTTTAGGCCTTACTACAATGCCTCCAACCTTACCTCATCCATGTTAAAAACCCGTTGCAGATTTTTTTTCCCCGTAAACAAAACAACCCACTTCATCTAAAATTCAAAAAAAAAATTGAAATCAAATCGAATACTAAGTTAAAAATCATGAAACAAGCCTTAAAAATCTTGATTTGACAAGAGCTTCGTTCTAGCATGCTTTTGGATAGGTGCATCTTCCATTGATGGAGGTCGAGTTAGAGGCCGTGCATTGTAATGGAGCTAGGGCTTAGGGATTTTGGAAATTTACTCATCGATTTGCAAATTTGAGTATGGTCTTGGATTCAGCATTGCAAACGGCACCTAGTGCTGAAGTTTGGTAGGATTTAGCGTCGAAGATGGTCGTGCCAAGCTAGGGAGTGCAGCAGGTCATGTTTTTCCAGGGGCTTCGAGCGGGGATTTAGGGCGATGGTTGTGAAGCTCGTCGAATGTGGAGTTCGTCAGAATTGGTTTGAGGTGATTTCGTCAAGAATTGGAGGAGAATTGATCGATGAAAAATGTGCATGGTTTCGGCTCTCTGGTGCGTGTATAGGCGATGGATTAAGGGAAAGGAAGAAGGGTTTAAATGTAATGAAAAAATTAATGGTGTGATTAGTTTATTATATTTTAATTTAAAATTTCGATAACTTAAAGTTTGAATAACTCTCTCATACGAGGGCCAATCGAGACGCAGATTTTTGCATTGTGCTCGTAATGATGAAAGCTTCACAATGGAACTAGTTTGGACGGATTTGGAGACAGCTGAAATGTGGGTTAATATCAGATGTCATTCAATTTTAGTTCCAAACCGAAACGCCTCGACGGCAACAGAAAATTTCGATGAGTTAAACTCACCTTTTTGGTTAACTAGTATGATATATAGTTGATAAAAATTGTTGACTGGATGTTTGGATGATTTACTATTTTATATTAGTTGGTTTGGATATATTCCCACCCTTAGAGCAGATGAGACCCTATTACGTTCCCATGTAAGAGCGGATGACCCTTGTATACGATCCCGCCTAAAAGCGGTTGACTTACATTTTTTGATTATATACTATTTGTGATGTAGGAGGAAACAGATTGGAGGGATCCAACGGGATTGCTCGCTATTGTCGAATTGTTTCAATAATATTCCTTTTATGTGGATTATTGAATAATGAACCTAATTGTGGACACTATGGTTATAACATTGTTATATGTTTGAAAACTAAAACCCAGTAGTGATAGAAAATCAATATCAATATTAGTTGAGCGTTTGGTGGCTATTGGCCTTAATTTAGTATCTTGAAATACTATAATAACCAATTGAGTTGGAATTAGATTTTTGAGACAGAAAAATGATTTTAAATCCGAAAATTAGGTTTTTGGAAATATTTTGTTTTAAAAATGTTCTGTCTTTTGGAAGTGGAATGATGGAATCCATGTGTGGTTCTGAATTCTATTGAGATGATGGAATCCATGTTGGATTCATTATTTGTACGAGTATTGAAGACTCGTGTGGAAGATGTCGGATGTTGCGTTGACATCAAGAAATGACTAAACATAGCGTAGGCTGCACAATTCCGTATTTAAATAACCCAAATAGGTGGTACATCAACTCTAATATCTATAGTATTCTTATTAATATGTTGTGTGAGGGGAGTTAATGATACTTGGTTCACGTGTTAGGGCATGGGCTGGTTGTGTATTCCTTATGGTATATTTTATCTAGAGATATACGATGCTGGAAAGGGTACCTTCTGATCCTTGTTATAGGTGATCGGTCTTAGTTTTCTAAGGAGATTTCCATGGAAAATACATTATGCGAACGCGCCATAGCGGTTTTGTTTGTATATCTAAACTTTCTATTGAATGTAACCAATATAACAATTCCAACTATGTTATATATTTATTTTTCGACCCTGAACATTATTTTAATATCACTGAAATTTCTTCTTAAATGATTTGGTTATCGTTAGGTAAAAACTCATTCGTGTTTATTTACGGCATGGCTTACGAGATAGCTTTATTTAGAAAAGTTTTATTACATTAAATAATTCATACGACTTGAGTTTCTCACGCTAGTTTACCAGAATAATTTGAGTTTTATTTTCTTATAATGTTTAGCTTAGTCCTGTGTATATTTCTAGATTTCATTGATGTTCATTTGAGCTCTTAAAGAGGAGCTGGATGATTACCTACCGTAGTTTTTTAATTTCCGCTGCATTACTTTGATTAAATATATCAGCAATTATAAGGACAGGCAGTTATTACTGTCCAGGCTGATGATAGGTTAGTTTGCTCTGATTATCGTATACATACAGTTTTCTTCTTAAAAGATCATTTTGATATTATATGTTATCATTCCTTTGTGAGATTCTGATGTTTTTGTTCTCCTCTTTCTTGTTCTTTTTCATTTATGTTACTCTTACGTTATGTCTTTTCGTTGGGTGCTCGACATATTAATATTGTGGATGTATTAATATCGACATTCAACGGTCAAAAAGGCCATCGTTACAACCATGAAATTAGATTTTTACCTAAAAATATACAATATCCTATGGTAGATCTTCTATCATTAGGATCTATAGCCCGATCTGCATCTGCGTAGCTATTGATGTTGATAGTTTTGTGTTAACAAGAAATCTTATCAACACCTCAAAATGTAAGTAGAAGTGTGAGTAACCCTTTCGAAACCACCTTCCAAATTAGTCAAGGTAATCCAAGGCTCCTTCGAAACCACCTTCCAAACCAATTGGGGTGATCTAAGATTCTTTCAAAACCACCTTTCGAATTGGTTGCAATAATCAGGTACCCTTTCGGAACTACCTTTCGAATTTGCTAAGGTAATCTAAGGTTGTGGCTTAATGGAGTCTAAGGGTTTAACTGTGCCAGCAGGGTTCTATTACTTCGAAAGGTATCCCTACAAATAGCATTGATGTGAGTACTCTATAGCTGAATCCATATACAAGCATTGAATCATATTCTATGTATTTTAAAATACCATGCACTTGCTTTATTAATAATTTTCATGAATACAAGAGACTTACATATTACAAAGAAGGGAAATCCCTAATTTGATTTAAGAATTAGGGTTTACAAATTCAAGAAAAGAACAAGTATGGAATGAATGAATTCGGATACCCAAAACAATACCCCCAGGGTCTTATTTATAGGCGCAAGTTGGACCCTTTCGCATCAGTCCTATCAACTTAGTCTAAAGGGTGTCTTGAAGACCTTTCATAATTGTTGAATTCAGGATGCCCTTCTAACTCCACTTTTGAATGAAACTTGGGTGCTTTCGACTCCATGGAAAGGTATACAAGTGTCCTTCACCTTGTTGTTGATGTGCTGTGTAAGTTGGAAAGGATGTTAGCTTTCGACACGGTTGAAAGGGTTGTTTTTGGGGCTTCGAATGACTTGAAGCATAGTAGAAGGCTTCGTTGTGGAAAGTAGCTTTCGAAAACATTCCCGTTGATTAATGTGAAACCTCCATCTTCTAGTGTTTGAGGAAGCAATATTAGACATATGCGAGATCTCCTTCATATTCGTGGAAGGTCTCAACCAATTCGAAAGGCTGTCCTATGCTTTCAAAGGGTTCGCTTTGACCAAATTTTCTTCCGGTAGAAGGTAAACAATAGTGATACTAACTGCTTCAAAAGGTTTGGCACATATGCAGAAGCTTGCTATCTGATACCTTCGAAAGGTGCTTTTTACTCATACGAAACCCCTTATGCATGTAGAACCAACTGTTTCAAAAGGGGTTAAGTGAAGCGAAAAGGAAGCCTTGTCCCCTTTCAACCTCTTCGAAAGTCCATTGCTCATCTAATATTTTGCAAAAGCATCCCTTTAACTCTTTCGAAAGATCTTGCTATTGCTATCATTCTTCATAAATCCTTCCTCTGTATTCTTTTAGGTTTCGATAAAGTTGGAGTGATTTCTAGCGATAACACTTGCCCCTCCCCCCAACGAAGGGATGCTCTTGACTTTTCAAGTCAATTGTTTCAACATCCATCATCATTTCAACATAAAATTTTCCCACCTTTTGATATTCCCAAATGAATCTTGGCCATTCATTTGAATCTGATCAAATGGCTTTCCTTGCATTTGCTTTGCTTATAAATCATGCTTCCTTATTCTCCTTTTTCATTTACCTACGATTAAAAACCTTGAAGCAAGAATCAGATATTTCAACCTCTTACTAAATTCTTAATTTCAAGAGATGCAATTTCAGATTTAAGGTAAACATCCATCGTTTTATATTACAGATCGATTTTTCACGTTTAATTTCCATTACAAATTCTTAGGGTTTGAGTTTACGTTACTGTCTTAAATTCTGAAAATGATTTGAGTTGATCGTTCGTATGAAATGATTTTTGGATTCATTTTCTATGTTGATTTCGATTGATTTATGGTATCAATTTGGGGTTCGAGCTTGGATTTGCTAAATTTGGGGTTTCTGCTGCTGTAGAATGCAAATTCAGGCTCGAATTCTATTTTGCTCAATTTTAACCTGTCTCGGAGGATTTTTTGGGTTAAAAATTAACATCCCTTGCTATTAATTGAATTAAGAAAAATATACTTTTTTTACAGTCGAAAACCTTATCCAACGTTTTGACTTGATCGAAACCCCAAAAAATTGAGACAAGTCTAGTCATTTGCACGCTTTCGAAATTCTATCTTGTCCTTTCAACTTATTCGAAACCCATAATAGTCAACAAGATTATAGCTATCATTTTCTCAATGTAAACATTGTCGAAACATCTTATGGCCCTTTGTTTGTATTGAAATTACTTTGCTCTGAGTATTTTGACTTAATTAGAGTATGGCGTTTTGGCAATGTTCATATTTTTAAGTAGAATAAAATCTTTGGGTTTCGACATTGTTGAAAGGTATATCTGACTTGATTAGGTGATGTTGTTAATGGTTTTGACAATGTATATCCAATTGGTATTGTGTGGATAGTTGCACTTATTAATAAAAAAATTCCATCCTCCCTTTCGACACTATCAAAAGGTGTGTTCAGGTGCCTGTATTCCATCCTGCTTTTCGACACTATTGAAAGCTAATTGAATTTCATAATTCTCGTTAACTTCAACCCTCATTCGAAGGAATGGAACCATATGCTTGGGCAGATATTTGAGCAATTGCAATAGTCTTTCGACACCTTCGAAAGGCGTTAATAGTGAAATGAATTATAACTTTAATGAAACTATTTCACCTGGTAGGATCATGGGTTTAAAAAGAGCTTCCAAGAAATCAGAAAAGGATATGGTTTCAGAACTAGAATCTTCCACAAAAAAGACTGAAGCGGTTTCAAGACATTCTCCGATCTCTTCTCAAGACGAAGTAGACGCAATCCTTAATGACTTCGGAATTACAAGAGTAGAAGTTATTCCTCCTAGCGACAATGACACTATACAAAATCCCCCCGAGGGATATTTCGCTTATACCGCCATCCATATTTGGCATGGAGGTTTCATTCCATTTTATGAATTCTTGTCAAGATTTCTGAGTCACCTTGGCATAGCACCTATTCAATTATTCCCAAATGTATATACATATCTCATCTCCTTAGAGCTCATGGCCTTAGAGTTGGGCATTCCTTCTCTAAGCACTGAACTTCTTAATTACTTGGTGCGTCTAGTCAAGGTTAGCAATTTGAATAGCCAATTTTTTTTAGGGATAACCCTTATAAGGAGTTAGTTTCAAAGGGAGTAAACAAGTTCAAAGATTGGGATATGCAATTCTTTTATGTCAAATGTTTTTCAAGTATTAGTGGAGCTTTCTCTTCTCCTTGTAAGTATATCATTACCATTGTTTTTCATTAAATTATTTTCTTTTGCTGAATTACGTTTTCTTATTAGGCCCTACTCCCAAGGATCTTGACGATGAAGGAAAGAGAATTGTGAAGCTGTTAACCTTTGTCTCAAACAGTATCGGGAATAGGCTCACATTGCTGACCCCAACAACTTTCAGAAATATTCTCTCCTTCCAGAAGGCCAGAGATTCTTGGACAACTGTCCAGCATACTTCCAAAAGAAAACGCTTCTTATCCTTTGGTGACCCAAAAAACTTTTCATCTTTGTCCCCGATTTGTCCCAACCAACTTGGTAAACATAAGTGTGTCGTTTGTAACTTATCGTTGTGTTACTCTTTAGATTGCATTGCTAACCTATGCTTTTTAGTTTTAATAGCTGCTCCTTCGTCTGAACTATCCATAAGAGATCCACTCACTCTACCTTTTGAATCTAGTGCTTTAGCTCTAACCCAAGTCATTGCTAGATCGAGGATGATCGCTAAAAGGAAATTGAGCGGAGTGACTGCTGTAGGTCCATCTTCCAACAAGATTAAAACTACCGATGTCCAGTCTTCTCTTCTTCTAAAAGAGGGTGAACCTGTTGATGTAGGAAAAGCTCTAGAAGGTCCTACTTTTGATGCTACTCGTGACCAACCCAAAATAATCCTTTCAAAGGACTACTTCATGTCTCACATAGTTGTGTCTGATTCTCCTAGCGTCGTTGAGCGGATGCAAAAGGATTTAGACACTTCAACTCCCTCTCAGGAGTTGAACCCCTCTAGACCCCCATCATCGGTTTCTCCTAATGGTTTTGAGAAGACTTTACAATCAATTATGAGTTCTCCATCATTCACTTCTATTCAACCGCCTTCCTTTGTACCCGATCCGATAAGTCATTTTCGATCCCTCATTGAACAAAAACTTCTAGTATGTTCCATACTACTTGATTTTCTTATTACTGTTTTATATTGAATCCTGACTTATGTTTTACTTTTCCTTTTAGATCTCCAAAAGTTGGTGCTCCCTCCAAGAAAATGTTTCAAAGTCTTCCGCTGAGACACCAAGCTCAAGGAAGAAGTCTAAACTCTAAGTAAACAGATTACTTCCCTCACCGATGCTAAAGATAACACAATGATGGAATAAGAAAGATTGAGTGCTTCTCTTGTTCAAGCGGAATCTACAATTTCCGAGGAGAGGAAGGCCAAACAAATCTTAGCCGATGAGGTTTTGGCTTTGAAAATGACTCTGAAAGAGTCGGAGGATGAAAAGGCCAGGATGAATGCTAAACACGTTTCTCTCAAGAAGAGATGTACATTTTTCAAAAGAAACTGGAGAAGAAAAGGAATTCTTTAACCATGGCCATCAAACCATTTTCATTTTCGAGGCTATGCAAAAGGTGTCTCAATTTCTAAGCACTTCTCTGAACGATATCATCGTAAATTCTAATGAAGATGCACTCATGTTAGCTTACTTCGATAATATAGAGAAGTGCCCAGATTTGAGCTTTCCCACACTTGATCCTGTATTTGTTAACGATAAAGCTCGCTCAAGGAAAGAAAGCCTGCAAAAGCATCATAAACATAAATAAAGGGGTTCAGCCATGATCCAAAAGCAAGGTTTCGAAGGCGTCGAAGAGGTTTTCGAAGAGGTTAGATTAGCGCTGTAAACATGGGATGCCCCTATAAATAACAAACAGAGAATAGGTTTTTAAAGGAGTTGAAGGACCTGGTTTCCCCACTGAAAATCTTACACAAAGGAATATTTTGCTAAAATGGACCTTTCGAAAGTAAAAATGAGCCTTTCGAAATGGTTGAGCCCTTCTACAAGCATAAAGGAAACTTCACATATGACCAAGTGACCTATCGTGATGATCCCGTCGTCACCTTTGAGTCCTTTTAAGACCACTTGAAATCACCTCCTCACCCACGCAAATAATCACTCATCATGATTAGCACCAGACCAAGGCAACCAAGGAGTCGTTTCGAAGAAAAAGGAGTCGAAAGTGCTTCCGCTTACGTCCAAGTAACGCGATAGGGAACCTTGACCCTTTTGTAAGAAAAATGAAGCACATCTTTCGAAGGCGTCTAAGGGTTCTGGGAGTGCACAAAAGCAGTATTGGAGAATGTTGGAAAAATATTCTTTGTCGGTGCACTTTCGATAGAGGCGGAAGTGCTAATCCAAGCATAATAAGAGACCATGATATCCGCCTTTGAAGCTATGGAAGCGAAAGGGCAAAGGTGAAAGGATGGATGCGAAAGGCTGGGAGAAAGACCTTTCGACCGCTTCGAAAGGATAGATGCGGAAGGGGATCAATCCGCACCTATATATACAACCCTAGGGGTCCAAGTTTGGGGACCAAATTTTAGATGCTTGAATTTCCTTCTCACTTCTTAAGAAAACCAAATTCTTACAACCCTAGATCAATTTAGGAAAATTCTTTTACTTGTAATCCAATTTAAAGAAATAAAAAGAAGAAGATGCATGGATCTAATATCGATTTCGAATATGTGGAAGATCATTTCGGCCATTAGCTTGTCTAATGACTAATTGCACATGATACTTACCTATTTTATTAACCCTTATTTGTCATATGCAATGTTATGGAGTCTACTCGGATATTTTGATTTCGAAGCATGTTTTCATCGCGTCTAAAGCTATGTAATACTAAATTGACGTGATGATGATAATTCAATATTGACAAGTCAATTGAACTTGCATCATTTATCCAAGATGAGATTCCATAGCACAATGTGTCTACATCTTATTTGTTATATATGTTGTATTTCTAGTCCTTTCGAAGGAATAATGACCCTCTTGACTCGTTCGAAAGGGGTTTCAAAGGGACTCACTGTATGATTATTGAAGTCATATTTTTTAGGAAGACTCCTTCGAAAGGTTCTTGGATACTCCAAAACATATAATCCCTTTCGAAGGAACCTTCACCATGACAATAAAGTATATGCTTTCGAGAAGGATTCTACCTTTAAAGGTGTAATGACCCTTTTGACTCATTCGAAAAGGGTTCCGAATGAATTATTTCTTTCTTAAACTTTGCTTCGAAGTGTTGACTAACAATTAACATCTTCGAAGGGGCACCTTCAAAAACTTGAAGTCCCTATCGACCCATTTGAAAGGGGTTTCGAAGGGGTTGGTCATTCTTTAAGTTTTGCTTTGAGGTGTTGACAATATTTCTTTTTTAACGTTTTTGGCGCTAGAAGGAGGGCTTGAACCTCCGACCTTGTTGGTTCCTTATAGATTAATTATGGAACGTTTGACTTGTTGTAGAAAAATGTAATCGAAAAGACTTGGTCGAATGGAAGAGGAAGTAGTACACACAACAAATTTGGAGGAAAATATTACTCCAACTTTCAACTTAGAGGGAGTTGTGCAAGGACAACCATCAAATCCAGGACAACCAAACGATAATGTAGTCAAGATAAGGCATTTAGAGGAACAACTATTAGAAATGCAAGAGCACCTAAAAGTAGCTCTATCTCAGAAATCATCCAAAACTCCTAAACCAACAATGGGAGACAAGGTGGTCTCCCCAAGGAGAAATTTGAAAGCTCATACATACGAAGATAAAAGCAAGGCCGACTTAACATCGTCGAAGAAGAAAGAACGTCATGCAACTAAAGTCGATCATCAAGGTAGAATACAAGATAAATCTCTGGAGCAATCTGGAAGCTCAAATTCAAAGGAATACAACCCAAATAGAAAAGGCTATCATGATGCTGAAGCTTATTTGAAAGATGTGGCAGAGAAGGCTGTCAAAGACATGTTAAATGCAAGAAGAGAACTCTAGACGAGCGAGTAAATGACAATGAGCGAGTAGCTCCATTTACTGATGAAATCATGTTAGCGGTGATTCCATCTTATGTCAAGATTCAAACCATGAAATATCATGGCACTATCGATCCCGATGACCACTTGATATTCGACATCCAAATGGATCTATATAATGCTTCTGGGGTAGTACGTTGCAGGCTATTCTCAGTAACCCTTCATGGAGCTACCGCAAAATGGTATCATCTGTATCGAGAGAAGACTATTTACTCGTGGAAACAATTTTCCTATGAATTCTTCGCTCAATTCTGCATATGCAAAGAGCCCATAATTGATTATACTGTTTTAGCAAACATTAAATAAAGGCAGGGAGAATCCCTGGGTAACTACCTTAGCAGGTTCAATACATAGGCACTGAAATCAAAAGACATGAATGATAGGGATAAGTTGATTGCAGTGCATTCAGGACTGATAGAAAATACACCATTTTGGAAAGATCTCTTTGTTCATGGATGTAAAGAATTATAAGACTTTCACTTTCAAGTTGATAAATTCATTCGAATGGATGAATTGTACTATGCCAAGAAGAAAGCTAACTCTAAGAAGGAGTGTGAAAGATTTGGGTTTGACCGAGGACAGAAGAGGCCGAGGTGGGAGGATTCTAATACTAATTCAATCGCTTTGAACAAACCATTGTCTTATATCTATGCCGCAACAAAAGAAATAGTTAACTTCCCAACTTCATTTAAGGCCAAAAACTACCCTGAGCAAAGAAAGGGGGATGATTATTGTGCTTATCATAAAGCGAATGGCCATAAAACTGATGAATGCCAAGTGCTGGCTGGAATTATTCAAAAACTAATTCATGAAGGACACCTGAAATAATTCATCCAGGACCAACAGAAAACACCCCGGACCAGCGATGGACCGCAAAATTTCCCTAATACTACTGTGATAACTTAGAAGATGAAGATCCATTAAACCTGAGTCCACCCTTGAATAGAATTGACGTGATTCATGGGAAGCCGCATCTAGCGGGAACTAGTAAAGGAGCCATAAACAGATATATCAAGGAAGCTAAATAAGGAGTATTTTCAATCCAGGAAGAATCCCTACTTAAAAATCCACGGCTTAATATACAGATGCTGAATCTTGTCATCACTCCCCAAGAACTCAATAAGGGAATTCATTACCCCAAGAATTACCCTCTTATGATCACTACCCAAATCGGGCTCTCTATAGTGTCCAAGATCCTGCTTGACACAGGAAGCACAGTCCACATCATCTTCAAGCACGCATTTGATCAAATGGGCATTCCTTAAGATAAATAGAGCCTAGTCTTGAATCTATTTTTGGGTTTAATAACAAAGGGTCAACTCTAGTGGGGAAAATAAAGCTGCTAGTACAAATGGGAGTACCGCCATGCTGTAGAATTTTTGAAACTCTTTTTGATCATCAATCAGCCATCATATTATAATGCATCATTTGGCCACCCTGCGTTGGATGAGGTTGATGTGTTTGTCTCGCTGAAGTATCTGATGGTGAAATTCTTAACTAAAAGAGGTTGGGGTACCATTTGGGGAGAACAATTTAGCTCCCACGAAATGTATTTTGCCACTCTTGATTAATATGAAAGGGAGTACTCTTCTTATTATGATTCTTCTACTATTTTTCAGCCTTTAGAAGATGGATTTTTACATCCAACATTTGAAGCAAAAATAAGATCTAATAAAATAAATAAACGTGTGTTTGGAAGGTACATCTCATCTGGGAACAAAAGGAAGAGGACTGATGCCAACTCAATAAAAGAAAGTAAGATCATTACAGAATTATACTGCCGAGGGGAAACATAATGGATAAAGCCTACAAAGGATCTCGAAGAGATATGTATAGATCTAGCTGATTCGACCAAGGTTGTTAGAGTGGGAAAGGAACTGAAGGACAACTTAAAAGCGGATTCAATTAAATTACTAAAAGCTAACAAAGATGTATTTCCATGGACTCATTCGGATATGATTGGGATTGATCCATCAGTTATGTTTCATGCACTTAATATTGATCCAAATGTGACCCCATTCGACAAAAAAAGAGGCAATTTTGATAAGGTTCAATCTGATGCCTTGAAAGAAGAGTTTAAAAGGATGCTTGAAAATGGATTCATTCGAGAAGTTTTTTATCCAAAATGGCTAGCAAATCCAGTGTTGGTAAAAAAAGGAAAATGGAAAATGGAGAACATGCGTCGATTACACTAATCTGAACAAAGCATGCCCGAAAGATTGTTATCCATTGCCCAAAATAGATCGGTTAGTTGATGCAACTAGTGGTCATAAGCTATTGTCCCTCATGGATGCTTATTCATGGTATAACCAAATACCCATGTTCAAACAAAACGAAGAGCATACAAGCTTCATTACCGATTGGGGAACTTTCTGTTATAAAGTAAATGCCTTTTGGGCTAAAGAATGCGGGAGCTACTTATCAGAGATTGGTCAACAGGATGTTCAAGGAACAGATTGGACGAAATATGAAAGTTTATGTGGATGACATGCTAGTAAAGTCTCATGAAGTTGAGAATCATCTTAAGGATCTTGAAGAAATGTTTGAAGTGTTATGAAGGTATCAAATGAGGATGAATCCTCAGAAATGTTCTTTTGGAGTTCATTCCGGAAAATTCTTAGGTTACATCATTAGTGCACAAGGAATCGAAGCCAGTCCCGACCAGATCCAGGCTATTAAAGACTTGGCAAAGCCTAAAACTGCAAAGATGTAATGAGCTTGAATGGTAGAATTGCAGCCCTAAGTAGATTTATCTCCAAGGCAACCGACAAATATATCCCCTTCTTCAATGTGATTAAGAAGAGAAAGAATTTGAAATGGGGAGAAGATTGTAATAAAGCCTTCCAAGAATTAAAAAATCATTTAGAAAGTCCACCAATATTATCCAGCCTCGAGGATGGAGAAAGCCTATATTTGTATATGACGGTTTCAGAACTCGCAGTTAGTTCGGTGCTGATTAGAGAGGAGAATGAAACTCAACTTCCTATTTATTATGTAAGCAAATGATTGAAGGATGCCAAGGTTCGATATCCGATCATAGAAAAGTTAGCTTATTGTTTGATATTGATAGCACAGAAACTCAGAGCATACTTTCAAGCGCATCCAATTAGATTCTTAACTAACTTTACACTAAAACAAGTTTGCAATAAACTTAAGACTTCAGGGAGGCAAGTAAACTGGGGGATTGAACTTAGCCAATATAACATTGAATTTTAGCCACGAACAGCAATCAATGGGTAGGCGTTAGCAGACTTTATCAATGAATGTAGAAGCTTTGTTAAGGAACGGTCAGAAAAAGATAAAGATCAAAAACCCACATGGCAACTATTTGTGGATGTGGAATCAAATAAACAGAGAGCTGGAGTAGGGTATGTCATAATCACACCCGATGGGCATTGCTTACACTATGCAATGAAGCTAAGGTTTTCTACAACAAATAACATAGATGAATATGAATCAATGGTGGCAGGATTGACTCTGACCTTGCAACTTAAAATCCTACGGATTCAAATCTTTAGCGACTCTTAACTAATGGTGAATCGGATAAAATAGGTATATCAGACTAAAGATGCCAAACTAGACATATATGTTAAGAAGGTGCTAAAAGTGCTTGCCTTATTTGAAGATTTTTGTATACACTAAATCCCAAGGGAAGATAACTCTCAAGCGGATTCAATAGCAAAATTGGCCAGCCCAAGAGGAGCTCCAAAAACCCGTATCATACCAGTAGGGTATCAAGCAAATCCCATCATCGAAGTGGAAATGCCCGAACAAGGAAAGGAACAACTAGTTTTAACTGGAGCCCAAGCCATGATGCAAGAAAGAAAAAGAAGAGAAATTGGTGAGGAAATTCTATATGAAGAGCCCAATCGTCCAAAGGCAAATAACTGTAACGGTAACACTTGGATGATACCTATTGTAGAATATCTTACTAATGGGATACTACCATCAGAGAAAATGGAAGTTAGGAGAATTAAACGACAAGCTCCAACCTTCACTATGATGGACGGAATTCTTTATAATAAAGGATACGCTCTTCATTACTTAAGATTTGTGAGTCTGGAAGATGGGATGAAATTATTAAGGGAAGCACATGAAGGATTTGATGGAGACCATTCCAATGGGATAAAACTGGCAAAGAAAATAATGAGACAAGGTTTATATTGGTCTCAAATGACGAGTCAAGCAATAGATTATGTAAAGAAATGTGAAAGTTGTCAAAAATACTTAAAGAATCCTCGTTTTCCACTAAGCCAATTAACCTCGATTTCCAACACGTGGCCTTTTGATATTTGGGGAATCGATTTAATCGGGCCACTGCCAATTTTCAAAGGAGAAGCAAAATATGTTATAGTCGCCATTGATTACTTTACTAAGTGGGTGGAAAAAGAGCCGCTCCCCAAAATCATTTCTTGGAGAGTACTTAGATTTGTTGTTAAAAACATCATTACTAGATTCGGGATCCCTTCCAAGATCATATCTGACAATGGAACGCAATTCAAAAGTGAAGAATTTTCTCGATTCTGCCATAAGAATGGAACCATCAAAAGCTTTTCCTTTATAGCACATCCAAAGTATAATGGAGCCGTCGAAGCAGTAAATAAGACTATTAAGGCTACCCAAAAAAAGTTAAATAAGCCAAAGGAAATTGGGTAGACGAATTGCCACTTGTACTCTGGGCCTATCGTACATCCAACAAAACTGCAACGGGTCATACCCTGTACTCTATGACCTATGGATGTGAAGCGATGTTACCAGTCAAAATTGAGGTACTTTCGCATCGAAGAATCGCGTATGCATTCGATCCAAACCAGGAATTGAAAAAAGAGTCATTGGAATTAATACATGAGCTAAGAGATGAAGCAGCTGTTCAGACTGCTGAATACCAAAAAAGAATCTCAAAATAGTAAACTCAAAAGTAAATACAATATCATTTCAAGAAGGAGATTTAGTGCTCCGAAGAGTGATGGAAAACACAAAAAATCCTATAGATGGACCTCTAGGACCAAATTGGAGGGTCCATTAATTGTGTGCAAAGTGATTCCTCCTAGAGCCTACAAATTATGTAGGCCAGATGGCAATATGGTTCCTAGAACATGAAACGCATAACATTTGCGACTGTATTTTCCTGCATTCGATGAATAAAGCGCCTCATTTTCTAAGAAAAGTCTACATGGTTGGGAGTAAAATTCTCCTTAAACATGGAAACTGCCTTAAATGGTCAAAAGCCTTTGTCGGCACTAAGATGGCCAGGTCAAAGCACCTCCTGGAGGGTGGACAGTGTAATCCTTTATCCTTGCCATGCTATATCCAGGGTAAAGTAATTGCAAGCCCTTGATCGCGCCATGTTATGGCCAGGTCAAGGCACCCCCTGAAGAGGGGACGGAGTAAGCCCTTGGTCCCGCCACGCCATGGCCTGGCCAAGGCATCGACTGGCCTTTAATCCCGCCTATAAGGCCTGGTTGAAGCACCTCCTAGAGGGATGATGCAGTAAGCCCTTAGTCCCGTTATGCTATGGCCTAGCCAAGGCACCGAACAAGACTTTATTCTTGCCTATAAAGCCTAGTTAGAGCGCCTCCTGGAGGAAGGTCGGGTAAGTCCTTGGGTCCTGCTTGTGGATAAGCTAGCCAAGCGCACCGGACAACAACGGACTAAGACGTCCAAGCCCGAGAAGCGGCACACCAAACAATAACAACATACAAAGCCTAAAGGGTGGCACATGTCGAGAACCAGAAGAGGCAACTCGTAGCAAAACATTTGAACAATTGAAGCCCAAAAGGCGGTGCAGGACAAGAATCTCAGATGAGCATTTACAGTTGTCGGATAGTTTCCAAAGTATGATTTTTGTGCTTCGATAATTAATGCCTGAATCTAGGTTTTCGATCTTACACTATTAATTTCTGGTATTCACTTAGTAATACCCAAATCTGGGTTTCGGATCTTTTGCTATTAATTTTTGGACTTCACTCATTAGTGCCTGAATCTGGGTTCCGGGATTGTTGTTATTGAGACCTCTATGATGGACTCCTAGTCTTCTATTAACTTGGTTTAATCTTACTAATACCCGAATCAGGTTCACTGGTCTTCTACTACTAACTTTTGAACAGCACTTGTCAACACCCGAATCTAGGTTTTAAGTCTCCTATTATTTCAGAGGAAGGTTTCTGGACTCATATTATTTGTTCCCAAAGGAGGATTCCTAGTATTCCATGACTTATTTCTAGATGATAATCTTTGGACTTTTATTATCAAATGATTATCCTTGGTCTTCTATCACAAATTTCCAAAAGAAAATTACTAAACTTCTGTTATAAATGCCAGATTTGTATTTCTAGCCCTTTATTATTGATCCTATAATCGGATATCTTGTCTTCTCTTATCATTACCAAAGCTTGGATCTTAGGACTTCTATTATTATCAAACAAGAATTTTCAGGCTTTAATCGTTCCCAACTATGGATTTCTCATCACTTATAATCCTCAGACGAGGATCTACTAATTTACATTATCCCCAGATTTAGATTTCATAAAATCTACTATTAGGAATTCTTGTGTTAATATGGACAAACCACTGAAAATATTGGTATGAATTTCAACTTAATGATGAAAAATGTTATTTACTTTGTACTTTGGAGGAAAATAAGATTGATAAAGAAGACCGTTGAGAATGAAATAATGCAAAGAAGGATTTTTGAATTTTTGTCCTAAAGAAAAAAAGTTTCGTTCATATACTAGGAGGGGAAAATGTTAACCATAAAGCTCTCTCAAGGAAAGAAAGCCCGCAAAAGCATCATAAACATAAAGAAAGGGGTTCCACCATGGTCCAAAAGCAAGGTTTCAAAGGCGTCGAAGAGGTTAGATTGGCGCTGCAAACATGGGATGCCCTACAAACACCAAATGGAGAACAAGCTTTCGAAGGAGTTGAAGGACTTGGTTTCTCCACTGAAAATCTTACACAAAGGAATATTCTACCAAAATGTACCTTTCGAAACGGTTGAGCCCTTCCGCAAGCATAAAAGAAACTTTACGTATGACCAAGTGACCTATCGTGATGGATCCTTTCGCCGCCTTCGAGTCATTTTGAAACCATCCAAAAGCACCTCCTTACTCACACAAATAATCACTCATCATAATTAGCACCAGACCAAGGCAACCGAGGAGAGGTTTTGAAGAAGAAGAAGGAGTTGGAAGTCCGCTTACATCCAAGTAACGTGATAGGGAACCTTGACCCTTTCGCTTGAAAAAATAAGCATACCTTTCAAAGGCGTCGAAAGGTTTCAAGAGTACACGAAAGCAGTATTGGAGAATGTTGAAACAATATCCTTTGTCAGTGCACTGTCGATGGAGGCAGAAGGGCTAATCCAAACATAATAAGAGACCTAGATATCCGCCTTTGAAGCTATGGAAGCGGAAGGGTAAAGGCGGAAGGATGGATGCGAAAGGCTAGGAGAAAGACCTTTCGAATACTTTGAAAGAATGGATGCGAAAGGCTGGAGAAAGACTTTTCGACCGCTTCGAAAGGAAGGATGGGAAGAGGGTCAATTCGCACCTATAAATACGACCCTAAAGGTCCAAGTTTGTGGACCAGATTTTGGATTCTTGAATTTCCTTCTCACTTCTTAAGAAAACCAAATTCTTGTAACCCTAGATCAATTTGGGAAAATTCTCTTACTTGTAATCCAATTTAAAGAAATAAAAAGAAGAAGATGCATGGATCTAATATCGATTTCGAATATGACGAAGATCATTTCGGCCATTAGCTTGTCTAATAAGCAATTGCACATTATACTTACCTATTTTCTTAACCCTTATTTGTCATATGCAATGCTATGGAGTCTACTTGGATATTTTGATTTTGAAGCATGTTATCATCACGCCTAAAGCCATGTAATACTAAATTGACGTGATGATGATAATTCAATATGGACAAGTCAATTGAACTTGCATCATTTATCCAAGATGAGATTCCATAGCACATTGTGTCTACATCTTATTTGTTATATATCTTGTATTTTGAGTCCCTTCAAAGGAATAAAGACCATCTTGACTATTTCGAAAGGGGTATCAAAGGGAATCACTGTATGATTATTGAAGTCATATTTGTTGGGAAGACTCCTTTGAAAGGTGCTTGGATACTACGAGATATATAATCCCTTTCAAAGGAACTTGCACCATGATAGTAAAATCTATGCTTTCGAAAAGGGTTCCACCTTTAAAAGTGTAATGGACCATTTGACTCATTCAAAAAGGGTTCCGGATGAATTGTTTCATTCTTAAACTTTGTTTCGAAGTGTTGACTAACAATTAACATTTTCGAAGGGGCACCTTTCGAAAACATGAAGTCCCTATCGATTCATTCGAAAGGGGTTTCGAAGAGATTGGTCATTCTTTAAGTTTTGCTTTGAGGTGTCAACAAGATTTCTTGTTAATGGTATTGGTTAAAAGATTCATGGACAAAATTAAGGATATGGAGAAACAGATTGAGGTCCCTTAGGGAAGAAATTGATGCCTCAAAGCTCTTATCTTTCGAAGTCCCTCTTATTGAAGGAGATTCTGATTCAGACGAGGAGGGAGACGATGAGGATAATGAAGCCATTGTTGAAGAAGGCGGAAACGGCGATGACAATGATGATGATAGCCCTAATAATGATGATAGAGGTTAGGGTTCTGGCAGTAATGGGGGCGATCATGATGACTCTCATGGAGAGGGTGACGATGACACTTCCAAGGTTTCAAATAAAGTCCTCCCTGATCCAAGTGCCCATGGAACAGGTCAAACTGAATTTCTTAAACCCTCTGATTTCCATGAAAAAGACACCGATATTGATGCTGGAGAGCAAGAGGGGAAAAGCAAACCCTTCAAACATCAATCCCTGTTTCTCAGGTATGGAATTCTTTGTCAAAATGGCTTTCACTTCCAGGATAACAATGGCTAATATCTTTCCATTTTAGATAAGGAAGAAATCCATTCATCTTTTTAAAACAAAGCTTGAAAGAAAACAGGTAGAACCAAATAGCCTGTATAGGGAGTTAGATAAACAATTAAAAGAACATAATGCACTCTTTGACAAGTATTATAAGCTTAATAAAAGTGCTGCAGTATTAGTGTCTTTTAAAGATCAGGAAGCGGCCCCTCGACGGAAAAAGGGCGTGTCTTCGCTATGACAAGCTCTTAAAAGAGAACAGAGAATTGATAAACTCTTTTCGATGTTTATTGAGGACAGAGATATCCTGGTAGACTTCTAATATAAAGCTTACTGCAGACACCCAACTGTAGATTTTTCATACTTGGGTGATTTAAGTAGGGGTCAACTTAGATATCTATATAGGAGGTACTTAGACGAATTTGGATCTGATCCTCATCCAGGGGCTTGATGGAATTTATCGCAAGTCAACTCAATTCTTCACGTATTACCTCTAGAAAAACTCAAATATTATAAGTATAAATTCATTTTCGAGTTATTCAAAAAATCAATTTTGTACGAACCAGATGAAAATTTGTAATCATATAATTATATTGATCTATAAATTTTCTACATTAGTTTTCTTTTATACTTTCATATTTTATTAAGTTATTACAGAGTAAATGTCTCTCAAGTAGCTTTGTTACTAGGGATTATTTAGGAAAATACGTCAAATTAAGAAAAGATTACTTAGAAAAGGCCTCGCCCTTGAAATCCTCGAGGTTGGCTAGATATTGCTTTCTTAGAAATCTACAGAAGCTTTATATGCAACATCCACGTCTTCGCTTTGATTTTCCAAGCGAAGAAAAGGATAAGCTCCTTAAGGAAATTCGTTCATAATAAAAATTGATTTTTGGTCGTGATAGTCCTTCAACCGAAGAATAGGATTATAGCAAAAGTCCCATAGTTATTACCCCAGAAGGATTTAATTCCACTTTTGAATCAACCATCACTCTTTCGGCTAACTCTTTAAATAAAGTTAAAAATGATGTTTATAAACTTTAAGTGTGATAAAGCAAAGTAAGTATTTGACTTTAACATTGATATTGTACCATTTGTTTTTTTTGAGTTAAAACCTCTATTATTGTAATAAAATAAATTTGTTCTCTAGGTATTAATTTGTTTTTTTGTTTATTTGAATAGGAATTACAGTTAGCTACCACGCCAGTCTCACAAGATCTGTTATCTCGTTTCACCAGTGTTAGAGATAGGTTGGTGGCAGATCTCAAAAAGAGAAGCCTATTTAAAGATCCTTTGCCTGTCCGACTTTAAGGTAATATTGAAGCGTTGGAATGGAGCAGGAAATTTTTACCTCAAAAGGCGATTATTAGAGATCTCAATGATCAAATCACTAGCCTCAAAGCGGATATCAATAATAAAGATGAAACAATTTCACAATTAAAACGCCAAATTAAATCAAACCTTTCGATCGACTTTGATAATGAGATGTCTAAGCTTTTCTAATAGGTAAATGATTTAGAGATAAAATTAAAAGATAGTCGAGCCCAGTGTAACTCCTTGGAATTTATCATGGGAAGCGACATTTCGAATATTAATTCACCAACTTCTCCAATCACCTCATCTGTTGTGAAATCGAAAAGGTCTTCGTCTTTAACTATTCAAAAATTCCTTTCCACAACAAACCCTTCCCCAGGTTTAGACGAGAAGGGGGTAGGTGAATGGTGTAGAAAGGTTAAATTTGAAATGATGAGATACTTTGACGATCAACAGAAAGTGAGGTATTCACAACGCATCAATAAGTATGCAGCCAAAATCCAAAGGCTTGAACATAAAAAATATCTTCTTCAAAAGTGTGTGCCGATTTAGAAAGACAAAACAAGACCCTTAAAGGTGCTAACAATGCTTTCAATCATGCTTTAAAGACCCGTATTAAATCTATTGATAATGCTGATGAAATTAAGAAGAAGGAAAAGAAGCTCAAAGTAATTCTTTGCATAGCGATTCGACATATTGTTGATCCTTCACTTGCTGAGAATTTAGTTAAGGTTGTCCAAGACCTTTGATGTATACACTATGTCGTATAATATTCTTGTAAATAATTTTCTTAATTATGTAAATATCACCTGGTTTGTTGTCCATTCATGTACTCGTAATGTTGTTTCTGAATTTGACTCTTGATAGCTTTGACTATATTTTTATTTTGTGTTTGTTGAATAATTCGGTCTTCCTCATCAATCTTATTTTCCTGCAAAGTATAAAGTAGGCAACATTTCTTATCATTAGTTTGAAGTTTATGCAAAAATATGTCTAGAAGTTTGCTCATAATGTTATTGGAGATAATATTAGAATTCAGATAATAAAATTCCAGAATTATAATTTTAGGAATAATGGGAATTAATAGAATATTATCTTCAGATAATAAGTGGCAAGAAATCCAAAGTTGAGAATAATATATTGGACCGAAAATTCTCGTCCGGTAATAATAGAAGCTTCCATATCCAGTTTTGATAATAATGAGAAAAGTTCAGAATTTCATCTCTGGCCGTATTAATAGAAGCCTAGAAATCTGATTACGGAAATAGTAGAGGACCAAAAATTTAGATCTGGCATTAGTAATAGAAGTCCATAAATCTTCTTTTGGAAATAATAATAGAAGATCCAAAACTCAGATTTTTGTAATGATTCGATAAGTAAAGTCCAAAAGTTAATAGTTGTAAACCCGAGACCCAGATTCTGGTATTGAGTAAGATCCAGAAATTATTATCTGAAAATTAGTAGAAGACCAAAAGTTCATAACATAAGACTTGAAATAATATGAGACCCGAAACCTAGATTCGAGTATTAGTGAGTGAAGTCCAGAAATCATCTTTTAGAAATTAGCTAAAGGCCATAAATTCGTAGTCCGGGAAATATCGTCCGGAAGTAGTAGAGAACAAAGAATATGTTCCTCTCTTCGAACATTGATTGTTCGAATCTTTTGCTTTGTGTCCCTTCTTTGCTTTTTGATTCTTTTGACATGTGCCATCCTTTAGGCTTTGTATTGTTGTTGTTGTTTTGTGTGCCACTTCTCAGGCTCGGAAGTCTTAGTCCGTCGTTGTCTGGTGCGCTTGGTTAGCTTATCCACAAGTAGGACCCAAGGACTTACCCGACCTCCTTCAGAAGGTACTCCAGCCAGGCCTTATAGGCGGGACTGAAGGCTTGTTTGGTGCCTTGACCAGGCCATGGTGTGGCAGGATCAAGGGCTTACTCCATCCTCCCTCCAGGAGGTGCTCCAGCCATGTCTTATAGGTGGGACTGAAGGTTGGTCGGTGCCTTAACCTGGCCATAGCGTGGCGCATTCAAGGGCTTATTCTGTCCCCCCTCCGAAGGCGCCTTGATTTGACATAGCATGGCGCGATCAAGGGCTTGTACATACTTTAACCTGGCTGTAGCATGGCGAGTATAAAGGTTTACTCTAACCTCCCTCTAGAAGTCGCTTTGACCTGGTCAACTTGGCGCGGACAAAGGCTTATAACCGTTTAAGGTAGTTTCCATGTTTTAAGAGAATTCTACTCCCGACCATATAGATTTTTCTTAGAAAAGTTGTGTTTTATTAAATTCGACTAGGATTGCTTTACAAATCTATTGATTTTTCCTTGTTTGAAAAAGTTGATAATCATTCCTTCGAGAGCTCTACATTGATATGTTTCGTGCCCATTCATTATATGGTAATGACAGTAAGATCCTCCCATATTCCTTTCATATTTGGGATTTTTCTTTTTGGATGGCCAATAGTCGAGTTCCTTCCTTGTTAATATGTAGATGTTCTCGATTGATGTAGTCAAGTTGCACTCTTTAGGGAGTATGATTTGAAGCTTGTCTGTTGAGGTGATTTCTAGCTTTTTTATTGCTTGATTCGGGAACTTCATTCCCAATGACTAATTTCCTTTTTAAAACCTTTCGAAGTTCGTATGTAGGTAATGATCCACTTGTCGTTGGATGCCATTTTTCAGCAAAGGTGTAATAATCATCCATCATTCCTTCTTCAAACATAGTCCCTTTTGCATAGCACTGGATAGCCTTCTTCATTTGAACAAACAAATTATCACCTTTACATCTTGCTTTTTGTAAAGCAAAGATGGGTGTAGGCCAATGTGGAATGGGTTAAGGCTCTAATTGTTTGGATCATAAGCTTCATCTTTCTTCTTTTTCATGACTCTTAAAGCTTCCAATCATAACATCTTTTCTTCATATAGCCTTGAATCTTCAAAAAAATTATTAAAGGACCTAGCTAAGTGTGGTTCTGAAGATCCTTGCTTGGATTTTTTGACTTTGCTAAGCATTATGGTGCAGGGTCTAAGGTTAACTTGGAATGGAATAGAGATAGAGGAAAGTAAGGTTGGGAATTCGACAAAGGCGGAGGTTCAACCCCTCCTTCTAGCGCCAAAAATATTAATAAGAAATCTTGTCAACACCTCAAAGTGAAAGTAGAAGTGTGATTAAACCTTTCGAATTACTCAGGGTAATCCAAGGTTCCTTCGAAACCACCTTCCGAACCAATTAGGGTGATCTAAGACTCTTTCGAAACCACATTTTGAATTGGTTGCGATAATCAGGTACCCTTTCGAAACTACCTTTCGAATTAGCTAAGGTGATCTAAGGTTGTGGCTTAATCAAATTTAAGGGTTTTAACTGTGTTGACGGAGTTCTATTACTTCAAAAGGTATCCCTACAAATAGCATTGATGCGAGTACTCTATAGCTGAATCCATATACAAGCATTGAATTAGATTCTATGTATTTGAAATACCATTCATTTGCTTTGTTAATAATTTTCATGAATACAATAGACTTAAGTATTACAAAGAAGGGAAATCCTCAATTTGATTTAAGGATTAGGGTTTACAAATTCTAGAAAAGAACAAGTATCGAATGAATGAATTCAGATCACCAAAACAATACCCCTAGGGTCTTATTTATAGGAGCAGGTTGGACTCTTTCCCATCAACCTTTTGACTTAGTCGAAAGGGTGTCTTGAAGACCTTTCGTCACTATTGAATTTAAGACGCCCTTCTAACTCTGCTTTTGAATGAAACTTGGGTGCTTTCGACTCCCTCGAAAGGTATACAAGCATCCTTCACCTTGTTGTTAATGTGTTGTGTAATTAGGAAAGGGTGTTGGCTTTTGACACTGTCAAAAGGGGAATTTTTTGGGCTTCGAATGACTTGAAGCATAGTAGAAGGCTTAGTTGTGGAAGGTAGCTTTCGAAAGCATTCCCATTGACTAATGCGAAACCTCCATCTTATGGTGTTTGAGGAAGCAATATTAGTCATATGCGAGATCTCCTTCATATTCATGGAAGGTTTCAACCAATTAGAAAGGCTGACCTATGCTTTCGAAGTGGTCGCTTTGGACAAATGTTCTTCTACGGAAGATAAACAATTGTGAAACTAACTGCTTCGAAAGGTTTGGAATATATGCGGAAGCTTGCTATCCGATACCTTCGAAATGTGCTTTTAACTCATATGAAACCCCTTTATGCATGTGGAACCAACTGTTTTAGAAGTGGTTAACTGAAGCGAAAGGGTAGTCTTGTCCCCTTTCAACCTATTCGAAAGTCCATTGATCATCTAATATTTTGCAGAAGTATCCCTTCAACTGTTTCGAAAGGTCTTGTTATTGCTATCATTCTTCATAAATCCTTTCTATGTATTCTTTTAGGCGTCGACAAAGTTGAAATGATTTCCGATGATAACATTTTGCATGACTCAAGTGTTAATCCATTGTTTATCATTCCTTTTAAATACCATAAATATTCTTTTAACAGCTTTCCAGTGCTCATTTAGAGGATTTTGCATGAATTAGATCACTTTATTTACATCGAATGAGATTTCTGGTCTAGCTATTGTAGCATATTGTAGTGCTTCCACTATTCTTCTATATTGTATGTCATTTGTTATTGATTCACCCTTATTTAAAATAGTGTAAATTGCTGGCCATAGGAGTAGCTAGTGTATTAGCTCGATCCATTTTGGCTTTGACTAGAATTCTTGAAATATATTTTTTCCGGCTTAAGTGAATTTCTGTGCTTGATATTCTTTTCACTTCAATTCCTAGGAAATAGCTTAAACATCCTAGATCTTTAATTGATCATTCCTTATTCAGATGTTGTGTAAGCTTATTAATTTCTACATCACCACTTCCTATAACTATAAAATCATCAACATATATTAGTACATAAGTAGTTGCATGCTTACTAAATTCTGTAAATAAGGAATTGTTTGATCTTGTTGAGTTGTAGCCAAGCTTAATCAATGTTGATTTTAATTTTTCAAACTAGACCTTTGGTGCTTATTTGAGCCCATAAATTGCCTTGTTCAATTTACATAAAAGCTTTTCACTGCCCTTCTGTTTATATCCATGGGGCTACTCTAAATATACTTCTTCCTGCAAAACACCATTTAAGAATGCATTATTTACATCTAACTTCTTGATGCTCCAATATCTATGTAAGGCAACAGTGAGAATGATTCTAATAATCGAAGGTCTCACAACAGGTGAAAAAGTTTCATAAAAGTCAAAACCATTTTGTTGTGAGTAACCTTTTGCTACCAGTCTTGCCTTGTATTTAGAGACTGAACTATCCACGTTTTTCTTTATTCTATATGTCCATTTGCATCCAATAATGTTTTTATTGCTTGGTAGAGGAACTAGATCCCAAGTCTTATTTCTTATTAGACCATGATACTCTTTATTCATAGTTATCCCCCACTTTTCATTTTTCATTGCTTTATAGTATGTGCTTGGTTCTTTAGACTCTAAGTTAACACTGTAAGCTTTTGGTTTAAATATGCCACTCTTTGCTCTTATTATTATGTGATGTCCAGTTTTTGCATGAGTAGATTGTTGATCTTTGCGGCTTATATTGTCTCTTCATGATTATAGATTATTGTAAATCATCTAATGATTGATGAGAAGATGATTGGATACTGGTGCTTTGTTGTGATGCTTGGTTAGAAGTTTCATATGATTCAAGCTGCTTATGACCTGGTTCATCATTGGACAATGTGAGTTGTGAGCTGGAATCATCCTTGATTGACATTTGTGGGCATTATGCACTCTGAGCTGCTTCTTTCTGAGCTTGTATGATCATGTCAGATTGCTAAGGATTGATGGTATGGAAATCTTTGGATTGTATACTTTTTGAGAAGTTTTGGTATTTGACTTATTGAATGGAAGCACTTTTTCATTAAACACCACATGTCTTAATATATTTTACTAGAATTTTTGAAATATATTTTTTCTGGCTTAAGGTGAATTCTATATGTCTGTTTGCATCCAATAATGTTTTTATTGCTTGGTAAAGCAATTATTTGATACCTTCGAAAGGTGCTTTTAACCCATATGAAACCCATTTATGCATGTGGAACCAGCTGTTTTGAAAGTGGTTAACTGAAGCGAAAGGGTAGCCTTATCCCCTTTCGACCTATTCAAAAGTCCATTGCTCATCTAATATTTTGCAGAAGTATCCCTTCAACTCTTTCGAAAAGTCTTGCTATTGCTATCATTCTTCATAAATCTTTCCTTTGTATTCTTTTAGGTTTCGACAAAGTTAAAGTGATTTCTGATGATAACATTTTGCCTGATTCAAGTGTTAATCCATGGTTTATTATTCCTTTTAAATACCTTAATATTCTTTTAACAGGTTTCCAGTGCTCATTTAGGGGATTTTGCATGAATTAGCTCACTTTATTTACACCGAATGAGATTTATGGTCTAGCTATTGTAGCATATTGTAGTGCTCCCACTATTCTTCTATATTGTCTGTCATTTGTTATTGATTCTCCCTTATTTTTATATAAGTGTAAATTGCTGGCCATAGGAGCAGCTAGTGTATTTGCTCGATCCATTTTGGCTTTGACTAGAATTTTTGAAATATATTTTTTCCGGCTTAAGTGAATTTCCATGCTTAATATTCTTTTCACTTCAATTCCTAGGAAATAGCTTAAACATCCCAGATCTTTAATTGAAAATTTCTTATTCAGATGCTCTGTAAGCTTATTAATTTCTACATCACCGCTTCTTGTAACTATAAAATCATCAATATATATTAGTACATAAGTAGTTGCATGCTTACTAAATTCTGTAAATAAGGAATTGTTAGACCTTGATGAGTTGTAGCCAGGCTTAATCAATGTTTATTTTAATTTGTCAAACTAGACCTTTGGTGCTTATTTGAGCCCATAAATTGCCTTGTTCACTTTACATACAAGCTTTTCACTACCCTTCTGTTTAAATCCACGGGGCTGCTCCAAATATACTTCTTCCTGCAAAACACCATTTAAGAATGCATTATTTACATCTAACTGCTTGATGCAACAATCTCTATGTAAGGCAATCGTGGGAATGATTCTAATAATCCAAGGTCTCACAATAGGTGAAATAGTTTCATTAAAGTCAAAACCATATTGTTGTCAGTAACCTTTTTCTACCAGTCTTGCCTTGTGTTTAGAGATTAAACTATCAGCGTTTTTCTTTATTCTATATGTCCATTTGCATCTAATAATGTTTTTATTGCTTGGTAGAGGAACTAGATCCCAAGTCTTATTTCTTATTAGAGCATGGTACTCTTTATTCATAGTAGTCCCCCACTTTTCATTTTGCATTGCTTCATAGTATGTGCTTGGTTCTTTAGACTCTAAGTTAACACTGTAAGCTTTTGGTTTAAATATGCCACTCTTTGCTCTTATTATCATGTGATGTCTAGTTTTTGCATGAGTAGATTGTTGATCTTTGCTGTCTGATATTGTCTCTTCATGATCATAGATGATTTAAATCATATATGGTTGATGAGAAGATTATTGAATATTGGTGCCTTGTTGTGATGCTTGGTTAGAAGTTTCATATGGTTCAAGCTGCTTATGACCTGGTTCATCATTGGACAATGTGAGTTGTGAGCTGGAATCATCCTTGCTTGACATTTATGGGCATGGTGCACTCTGAGATGCTTCTTTCTGAGCTTGTATGATCATGTCAGATTGCTCAAGTATTGGTGGTATGGAAATATTTGGATTGTATACTTTTTGAGAAGTTTTGATATTTGACTTGTTGAATGGAAACACCTTTTCATTAAACACCACATGTCTTAATATGCAAATTCTTCCATTACTGTCCAAGCACTTATATCCCTTTTTATTAGCAACATAACCCAAGAATGTACACGAGAATGACCTAAAGTTTAACTTATGAGCATTGTATAGTCTTTGGTAAGGAAAACATACACACCCAAATACTCTTAGTCTATGATAATCAGGCCTAATTTTATATAATACTTCCATTGGGCTTTGAACTTTAATACTTTTGTTGGCAAACTATTTATTAGAAACACTGCTGTAGCAAAAGCATAGGGCAAAAATTGAAGTGGCAAAGATGCATGAGCAAGTAATGTAAGTTCAGTTTCAACAATATGTCTTTTTTTTCATTCAACCAGTCCATTTTGTTCTGAAGTATATAGACGGGTTGTTCTATGAATTATTCCCTTTTTATGGAAATATTCCCCGAGTGGTAGGAACTCATCGGTTTGCACGACTTTTACTTGATAATTTGTTTGTTTTTCAACATAGACTATAAACTGTATTGCTGCATTATGAGTTTTAGACTTTGATTTCGAGAAATAAATCCATACATATCTAGAGAAAGCATCAACAAATGAAATATAATACTTGTACCCATAATCGGTGTATATTGGTGCTGGTCCCTATAAATCTGTAGCAATTAATTCTAAAGGTCCACTATATTTAGTTCTGAGTTTAGAAATGCAAGTTTATGACTCTTACCCATTCGATAATATGTAAAAATATAAGGCAATGAAATTTTTCAAAAGAAATATTATTATTATTCATAACTTGCTTTACAATACTTGCATTTGGATATCTTAGTTTATAATGTCAAACATCAAAATTCTTACAGTTCCCTCCTTGTTTGATTTAAGAAATATTACACCATTTTTCTTTAATTGCAGAATTTGTTGGATTAGCAACATTGAATTTGTACAATCCCTTAAATTCTTTACCCTACAAGTGATTTTCTTTAGTTGGAATATCTTTGACTAAATAATATTTGGGATAAAATTCAAAATATACATTGTTATCCTTTGCAAATTGTGATACACTTAACAAATTTTTTCTAATTAATGGGACCCTAACAAAATTATTGAGATAAAGTTATCTTCTACCTATAAAGCATGCATTTCCAATGTGAATGATTTTAATAGAATTAGCATTACCCATGTGTATAGATTGTTTACCTCTTTATTCCTTGTTGCATAGATCTAGATTTCTTAAGTTGTTCGTCACATGATTGGTAGCTCTTGGATCTGGATACCAGCTTTCATCTTGTATGTCCTCAATTTTAGTTGCATCACTGCCTGCATTTTCAGATTAACTTTTACTGTCTTATTGAGCATTGATCATATTGGCACTTGGATTATAGTTTCTTGGATTGTTGTTGCTTTGCTGTAATGGTGTATAATTTGCATCAAATCTAAAATAAAATTTTCTAGCAGAAGGACCATATCTCTCACATATCTGACATCTAATTCTAGTGTTGTTGTTATTGTTCCACCTTCCACCTCTTCCTTTAGATATGTAAGATTGACCACCTTTTTGACTATTCGCCTAATTTATGTTGTTATAGTTTCTTTTTTGGTTCCTATATCTATTGTTGCTGACAAGATTAGTAGAGAAATATGGTACAATTGGCTTCTATTGTTCGTTTCTACTTTCATGATCAAGAATTATAGAGTGAACATACTGAATAGTTGGTGTTGTTTCCTTTGAGGAAATTACTACTACCATTGCAGCATGCTCTTCATCAAGTCCACTCAATATGGATAGGATCTGCTCAGTATTTGAAACCTTATAACCATTTGAGGCTAATTGGTCACATAGTGTTTTGATCTTGGTCAAATATTCTCTCATTGATAAGTTCTCCTTCTTTAAGTTTTGAAATTGTCTCTTATAGTACATTACTTTTGCAGCAGACTAAGTATTGAACACTTGTTTAATTATTGACCGTATTTCATGAGTGGCTTTGCAACCTATTAATTGTTGCAGTAGATTTGCACTTGCAGAAGATAATAACCAAGAACTAATTAAACTGTCCTGTCTTTAATGAGTTATATATTCTTGTTTACTTACAAGTTTTCCATCATTGTTTGCAGTGTACTTTGGTGGTGTGAGTAATGTTCCAAGAACATTCTAAGCTATAGCCTCTGATTGCAGTTTCAATCTAAAATTTTTAGAGTAAAAAGTTGCTTTCATTATGTTATATAGTGATTAACTAACTCTGGAGTTTGATTATGGCCTTGATGAGTTCTTCGGTTGCTATTTTCTAAGATGTTGAAGCTATGTTTCTTGAGATGAATGATGCTGACTTGTCAATATCACCTTCTACCATTGCTGAAAGATGATAAGGTTAGAGAGATAAAGTGTTGGGTTTTGAATGATGAGGATACTTGATAATGCTTTATGTGCAGCCAGAAGATGAATTGGACAATGAACTGGCTACTCTGACAGTGTCTTTTTGGCAAGGCACAAACAAATGATCAGATTTAAATTGATAGAAGAGATATCGATCTTGGTACAGACCCAGGTATGATAATCCTTGCACAAACCAGATGATTAGAATCTTGATTCTCCGATGATCACCAAGGTGCAACCTAATCTTAGGTGATGAGGTTGAATCTGATGAGATTATTGGCACGACGCTCTTGCTATTAAGAAATTGCAGTGCTCTGGTACCATGAAATAATCTGAAGCAATTGAATTTTATTAATTGTTTGTATTTTACTTTTTTTCATTACATGATAATAATGCAACGTTATGCATAAAGATTGTATTTATAAAGGAAATAATGTAAACAGGTTATTGGGCTGAAGAGCGGGCTCAAGGGTCTAGTACTCGATCTCAGTATTTTAAATAACTTGTATTCTATATTGATACAGCTGAAACTTCTTTCATTTGTTAGCATACGCAGAACTGAGCATAAGGATGAAAAAAAATGTACTAACTATTTGATTACTTTCTTTCCCTGTTTTATTTATTTTCTAAAATTAACTTGGTATCCCTCACATTTCAAAAGCAAACAGTTGAGTTGTGTCTTCGTATATGTAAAAGAATACACATTGTGTATACTTATATTCATATTGTAAGATCCAAAAACCTAACAAAAGATTTTATCAGTATCAATTTTCTATATGCACGTGCATCGTACGTGCCAAATTACTCGTGCGCGCGCGCGTGTCTACACACACGTATATGTATATATGCGCGCGTGTGTGTGTATCTATGTATGCATATGTATGTAAAATATTAATAATTTATATATGTGTGTATTATTGTAGAAAATATTGAAGTAATATATACGAGTATATATGCACGTCCAGGTGGGCTTGCATTTAGTCACAACGTTCATGCATTTTTAGTTGCACTTGTGGAAGTAGATTTGACAGTAGCGTTGCGAACATAAACTGAACCTGAGGCAACAACCAAGAAGATTGAGACAACTGAAGAACATTCATATAACCAATAACTTGAAAGCATTCGTAGTTTTATTATTCCTTTCTTTTGTTTTAGTTTATTTTATACTACTGGAAATGGAAATAATACTTGTACTTTTACATGCTTATGCTCTTTTAGCTAATGTGAGCTGTGAGCCAAAATATATCAAAATATATCAGCGATTAATTATTTCTTTACCACTCTTTTGTAGATTTTTGTCTTTTATGCTTTCAAGTTACTCTTTCGGAAACCAGCTTTCAAATTACTATTTTTTCTTTTGAAAACTATTAATTTCATATTTTCCTTTCTTAAGTTTGTTCTGCTTATTTTAATAGGGTTAATTACTCGAGCAAGATCTTTATATTTTATTCCCATTTTAATGATTTTTTTCTTCATTTGTTCCGACATTTAAGAAAGCAAACATGCACCTCAAAGAATAGACATGAAAAGAATCAGAAAAAGAAGTATAAAAGAATTATTGGTTTGTACATGCAAACTTGGTATTTGAACTCCACCTAGGCAAAAGCCGCTATTTTTTTGTTCAGACTGCAGTAACTTCTTCATATTGACTCGGAATCAAGCGAGACTTCGACCGATGAACTCCCACCTAAATTACGGACAATATAGAACACTCGGATACTTCAGCTTATGAATGTATACCAGAGTTCTCCATGGTGACTAACAGTTGTACTTCGAAAATAATAGGCTACATCCCATAATTCAAACTCTCTCTAGGCAGAAGCGGCTATTTTTTTTGTTCAAACTGCAATAACTTTTTCATAATAACTTGAAATTAGGCAAGACTTCGACCGATAAACTCCCACCTAGAATACAGATAATATGGAACTCTCGGATACTTCATCTTGTAAACAAACACTGTTGTTCTCCATGGTGACTAACAGTTGTACTTAGAAAATAACATGCTACATTCTCATATTTGAACTCGGTCTAGGCAAAAGGCGTTATTTTTTTGTTCAGACTTCATTAACTTCTTCATACTAACTCGGAATCAGGCGAGACTTCGACTGATGAACTCCCACCTAAGTTATGGACAATATGGAACACTCTAGCTTATGAATGGATACTGTAGTTCTCCATGGTGATTAACAGTTGTACTTGAAATTAACAGGCTACATCTCCATATTTGAACTTCGCCTAGGTAGAAGCCGCTTTTTTTGTTCGTACTGCAATAACTTCTTCATACTAACTCGGAATCAGACGAGACTTCGCCCAATGGACTCCCACCTAAATTACGGACAATATGGAAGACTCGGATACTTCAGCTTATGAACATATACCATAGTTCTCCATTGTGATTAATAGTTGTTTTGGAAAATAACAGGCAACATCCTCATACTTGAACTCCGCCTAGGCAGAAGCCGCTATTTTTTTGTTCATACTGCAATAACTCCTTCATACTAACTCGGAATCAGGTGAGACTTCGACCGATGAACTTCCACCTAAATTACAGACAATATAGAATACTTGGATACTTCATCTCTTGAACGCACACTGTAGTTATCCATGGTGACTAACATTTGTACTTAGAAAATAACAGGCTACATCCTCATATTTGAACTCCGTCTAGACAGAAGCCGCTACTTTTTTGTTCAGACTGCAATAACTTCTTCATACTAACTCAGAATTAGGTGAGACTTCGACCGATGAACTCCCACCTAAATTGCGGACAATATAAAACATTCAGATACTTCAGCTTATGAACGTATATTGTAGTTCTCCATGGTGATTAACAGTTGTACTTAGAAAATAACAGGCTACTTCCCCATATTTAAACTCCGCCTAGGCAGAAGCCGCTATTTTTTTGTTTAGGCTGTACTAACTTCTTCATAATAACTCGGAATCAGGCGAGACTTCGACCGATAAACTCCTACCTAAATTATGGACAATATAGAAAACTCTGATACTTCAGCTTATGAACGTATACCGTAGTTCTCCATGGTGATTAAAAGTTGTACTTAGAAAAAAACATGTTACATCCCCATATTTGAACTCTGCCTAGGCAGAAGCCTCTATTTTTTTATTCATATTGCAATAACTTTTTCATATTGCCTCGGAATCAGGCGAGACTTCGATCGATGAACTCCCACCTAAATTATTGACAATATGGAACATTTGCATACTTCATCTCTTGCATGCACACTGTAGTTCTCCAAAGTGACTAACAGTTGTACTTAAAAAATAACAAGCTACATCCTCATATTTGAACTCCGCCTAAGATGAAGCCACTACTTTTCTGTTCAGACTACAATAACTTCTTCATAATAACTCGGAATCAGGCCAGACTTCGACCGATGAACTCCCACCTAAATTGCGGACAATATGAAACACTCGGATACTTCATCTTGTGAATGCATACTTTAGTTCTCCATGGTAATTAACAGTTGTACTTTGAAAATATCAAGGTACATTCCCATATTTGAACTCCGCCTAGGCAAGAGCTGCTATTTTTTGTTTAGACTACAGTAAGTTATTCATACTAATTCGAAATCAAGCGAGACTTCGACCGATGAACTCTCACCTAAATTGCGGACAATTTGGAACACTCGGATACTTCAACTTATGAACGTATAACATAATTCTCCATGGTGATTAACAGTTGTACTTAGAAAATAACAGGCTACATCCCTATATATGAACTCCACCTAGGCAGAAACCGCTATATTTTTGTTCATGCAACAGTGACTTTTTCATACTAACTTGGAATCAGGCGAGACTTCGACCGATGAACTCCCACCCAAATTACGGATAATATAGAACACTCGGATACTTCAGCTTATGAACGTATACCGTTGTTCTCCCTGGTGATTAAAAGTTGTATTTGAAAATAACAGGCTACAACCCTATATTTGAACTCTGCCTAGGCAGAAGCCACAATTTTTTGTTCATACTACAATAACTTCTTTATATTAACTCGGAATCACGACAGACTTTGATTGATGAACTCCCACCTAAGTTACGGACAATATAGAACATTTGGATACTTCATCTCTTGAATGTGCACTGTAGTTCTCCATGGTGACTAACATTTGTACTTAGAAAATAACAGGCTACATCCTCATATTTGAACTCCACTTAGGCAGAAGCCGCTACTTTTTTGTTCAAACTGCAATAACTTCTTCATAATAATTCGGAATCAAGCGAGACTTCGACCGATGGACTCCCACCTAAATTGCAGACAATATGAAACACTCGGATTCTTTATCTTATGAATGCATACTGTAGTTCTCTAGGATGACTAATAGCTATACTTTGAAAATAATCGGCTACATTCCCATATTTGAACTCCGCCTAGGAAGAAGCTACTATTTTTTTGTTCAAACTGCAGTAATCTTCCCATTCAAGCTTTCTAATTCCTTTTTCAAGGTTGGGGCCCTTACATTCCTTAAGGTGTCAATCTGCTCCGAATCAGCTTCAATGCCTCTAGGATTCACGATGAATACCAGAAACTTTCCCGATGTGACTCCAATAGAACATTTCAGCGGATTCAGCTTCATTCCGTACTTCCGTAAAACTTCGAACATCTCCAAAAGATCATCTAAGTGCTTCCACGATAGCCGGGAGTTTACCAGCATATTATCGACATACACTTCCATCGTCCCCCCAATTTGATTCCTAAATATAAAGTTTACTAATAATTGATACGTAGCTCATTGTAACGACCTAGAATTTCATTCATTCGAATTTGAAATATTTTATTGATTTTAAATATTGAAAAGCTAATTTTATCAGTTAAATAACTTGAATTTCAAATATAATGGTTATTTGAATATTTGGAATTGTTTAAATAATTGAATCTTGAATTTAATATGAATGAAAATGAAGCCGATTTAAATTCTATTTAAATAAGAATGAAGATGGTAAACTTTTAAATTTGAATTAAAGTATTAGAATTGGTTTTAAATAATAATTCGTTTTAATTAACATGTGAAAATAGCCTTCCGGGACACCGTCTTGGATTTTGACGAAACCGGTTCCATTGGCTCCGTAATAGTAAATTATAGTATGCCGTCGAATTTCGTGACGATTGGACGTATCGTCGTGCGAGCTTGAAACGTGTAGAAATTAATTGAAGGAATTTAAATTAATATAATTCAATTTCAAAAGCTAATTTCTATATACTTTGGGACTAGGTCCCGATAGTAGTTTCATTATGTTCGGAATAGGGGTATTACATATAGAACGCCAGGCAACACGTCTAGAATGGAGTTCGAAAATTTAGCGAGTGAATAGTGCTTTGAAATTTTCTATAAAAGGACCTTGAAAACATTCATTTGCAAAACTATAACCCTAAATAAGCGCAACCACCATTAAACATTAACTCCATCCAACAATCCACAACGATCGGTGCCACAACAGTCCATATCGGAGCTCGACCTCTAAATGAAAAACCGCAACGTCAAGGCAAGCAAGTTGAACGGTGGAGATGAGGCGTGGCGGTCCGAGGTGGTGGCAGTCCTCAGTTGAAACGATGGCGTTTGGGTTTGATTTTCTGGCGATTGGCGGCGAATTAGGAAGGCGAAGCGGTGGCGATTGGGAGAGACGAGATCGAGCTATCGGAGGGTGCAGTGTGGCGTGGTACAGTGGAGCATAGGCGGGGCGGTGGATGGTCAAAATCACGGTCGAGTTTGGGTTGGATATGTGTGGTTTATTGTCCGCTTGAATTGTGCAGATTTGTGGGCCATTACACTTGGCGTTCTTTAAACCAAACGACATTACTCGATAATAGTATAATCCCAAATTCGTTGTAAAAATAGTATGATCATAATCAGGTACGTGCATCGGTATTTGATTATAGCCTGAAAAAGCGTCCATAAATGAAAGTAACTTATGTCCTATGGTCCCATCTACTAGCTGATCGATTCTAGGCAAGGGAAAGCAATCCTTTGGGCACACTTTATTCAAATTTGAAGAATCAATACACATCCGCCACTTTCCATTCGATTTCTTGACGGACACGGTGTTTGATATCCATTTGGGGTATAAATCATCGCGAATAAAGTCATTTTCCATTAGTTTATCCACCTCTTCCTTCAACCCAGTGGATCGCTCCGGATCCTGACTACATCTCTTTTGCTTTACCGGTGTAAACCTTGGATCCACATTTAGTGCGTGACACGCTACTTCCGGTGATATGCCGCACATATCCAAATGTGCCCAAGCAAACACATCCAAATTCCCTCGAAGGTAATTAACCAATTCCTTTATTAGTCCAACACCGAGCTGAGATCCAATCTTGAGAATCCGGGAAGAATCGGCTATATCGATTGGGACATCGACGGTTAGCTCGGGGCGGTGTCGCCCGCGCTTCTTTTGACTTCTTTCTGAGATCCATGGACTTATCAAACCTGCTATGGTTTTCGAGCCAGGGCTTTAATTGCTATGCTTGCGGATTCTGAACGCAGAGAGTCTTCTCTACATTCTTGTCTTTCTCCCGTCACTTCGCTTCCCATTGCTCCGCGACGTAACATTCGCTTCCTACTATGATATTGTCTCCCCTTACTTATCCGACCCTATTCCCTGTATGGAACTTCATCATTAAGCACCATGGAGCTAGTGCTACTCTTAAATCAGCTAGGACCGTTTGGCTCAAAAAGGCATTATATGCCGAATATTCGTCCACGATCACAAATTTCTGAATCTAAACTATCCTGCGATCTCCTTCACCCAACTCTACGGGCAAGTCAATCGTCCTGATTGGTTGTTTTGCTTCACCCGTAAATTCTTAGATTTTGATCTTGCAAGCCATAACCTCCTTCATATTAATTTTTACTCGATCAAACATTTTTCTAAACAGAATGTTCATAGAATTTCCAGTATCCACCAGGACCCGATTTACTGTTGTTGGGCCAATACCAACCATTATTACCATGGGTCAAAAGTTAGTGCTTCGACTCCATAAAATCTACAGTGGACGTAATCCAGAAGAACCACTTTAAAATTTTGGTGTTCTCTTTGTTTTTCATAGATTTCCTGCTTATTTTCTAAATTTCTACAGGACTTTGGGTGCTGTGCCTCTTTTAGTGTCAACATTTTGGTGTTTTCATTGAAAAAATACTTCATGACGATCACTTATGACATATCATAATATATAAGAGCTTGGACGATCCATAGGGGCGCAGAAAGAGGTTGGTACCGAGTAGAAAGTACTGGGTGCTGAGTTGTTCGGTGGACCTCCAAATTCTTGAGTCCAAGCTCACTGAACCGTTTTGTCTTCTTCCCGGCGTTCAAATATCAATTATAATCTGGTTGGTCAAAAAGCGAGATAATACAACCATTCTAGTGTTATAAGGTTAAAAAAAAACTATTTTCCTTTGTTTCAACGGTCAAATGACAATAACATAATTGAGTTGCAACGAATCTGATAGTGGGCATTGGTCAAGATTCAATACAAAAATTTTAACCTCTATAGAAAGCAGCAAGTGAGGTAGTACCAATCAACTCTTATATCATGTCAATATCAACTTCTGTCGCAAGACGTTTGATTACGAAGTTGACTCGAATTATTCGGTCATTTTTTGTGTAGAAGCAGTCAGCATAGATGGAGTCAATGAGGTTGGTCATACTAGGTTATCAAACTGAAAAAACTAAAATGGTCAAATTCGTAGCTGACGACGTTGGTCAAGTCTTAAATTAAATTAATAGGTGGAGATATCTGTATATTTAGACATCATGGCAAACAATCATCATTCATTCATCGTTCTCGTTCTGCACATATATCCACACAGGAGCTTGTGAAATTATACACACATCCTCAAAGTTCTCAAGGTATGTTCTCATGATCTCATGACTCAATTTTCTCCTGTAAATAGATAAAATTTGAACTTAAACACTGCACAATTCTTCTAGTTCTATGACAATGATGTTTTTAAAGAACTGTAAGTTGATGGGTATTTTGAAAATATGCTTTCTTAGTGTTATAAAGTTCCGCTGTAAAGTTTGTTAAAGATTACTTGTCCATCAAGTATTTGTTAGCTGACTAATTTAGTTTTATTATTATTTGGAGAACATAAACTTGTGTCCACAGGCTTCTCTTTTCCTATTTTGCTCTTGCCGTGGCTCATTTAAATTATTTTATTTTATTACCAATTGCGCAAAATTCGACCAGCGCCAGTAATAGAATGGGAAAAGTAAGGCAATCTTTTATCTCTATCGCCGGAGAGATTAGCATTGAAACTTGACCACTAAACAAAACATCAACATTCATTGCTGAATATGGATTAGGAATTTAGGATAGAGTTATCTATTTAAAGCAAATTTTGACGCATAACTGAATATCAATTATCAAGGCGTTAATTAGGATAGGATTGTTTCATCAATACTCTCCCAACTAAACCTTTCATCCAAAGTTTTTATACTCATTTTTGTATGATACGGTCACCTTCCATGTAAAGTTATCTCCATATAACTTAATCATTTGGTTGTCATTTCAGTAATTGAAATCAACCACAATTGGTGACAATAAATGTGAAATGTTAGATTTCATTGTATTCATAGAAGAGTTTAAGTCGGATGACAATCCAATAGTTGAGATTCATTTTGTCACCATTTGATGTCTCAATAAATTATACATATAAATGTATCTATGTTGTAAGAATTGGCTCCCTTCTCACTTTTACTACGTCTCATGTCCTTTTGATTTCAACCAAATATTTTGTATTAAATAATATAGAGCAAAATTGAGGGGAAGTCAATCCTTACCTGCGCGCGCACACACATGTATGTATGTATGTACATACGGTATGTACATACATATGTACGTATGTATCAGCCCAAATTTTATATGTTTTATCCTCTATATACAGATTGAATATCTACGAAATTTTATAGCATCTCTATCAGTCCAAATTTTGTATGTTTTATTCTTAACTATCAATAAAACCAGACATCTTATAGAGATGTTGTATCTCCAGTTTTATTCTATCAATAAAATGAAGAATTTATTGATAGTCTCTTAGAGAGACTATGATGCAGCAGCGGATAACAAAAATGATGAAACGGTGAAAGTAGGAATCGGTGGATTGAAGAATACCAAAGGCCCAAATCCGTTGATCCAAAGATGTCGGATTCTAGCTATCTCAAACCCGTTGATCGCGCACGATACCGTGTTTAAAGATCTACAATTCTTCAGACGTTGATCAAGCGCACTTGATACCGTGAATTGGCTTCTACGATCGTTGATCCGAGCGCACTCGAATGCCGAAAGAAGAGATAGGATATTACACTCAACTACCAATTTAAGAAGTGACACAAAGCACACAAACAAGTTTTTATTCAAAATCAACTAACTATTACAAATGACACCACCCGCCTATTTATAGGCTTGCAACCCAACACTACTCAACTCTGGACAACACTTAGGTCGTGGACGACCTAACACAGGCAAACGACCTACAACTTATATACAAAGCGACATAAGGAAAACACATTACAATATATTACAGTACAACACATTACAACACATAGGTCGGCAACGACCTAAGACAAACAACGACTCACGACCTAAGACAGACGCGACCTAAACATTACAACATCAAGCGACTTAACATATTTACAACACAAGACATATTACAACATAATAACAATGCAACACCACACAGCATAAGTTTCAGCGACATGAGGAGAATCAGTTTCAGGAAGGTCTTATGCGACCTATAGGATGAACGACCTAAGGAGTTGAGCGACCTAGGCCTGAGCGACCTAAATTGGATGCGGCCTATGGTCGAGCGACTTAAGGTAGGAGCGTCACAAGAGAAACGACATCAACATAAAGAAGATAGCATCATAAGAAGGAGCGACATAACTTCTCGCGACCTAAGGAATATCATCTTCAGCGACCTAACATGGAAAGGTATATGTGAACGACCTAACATAGGTCGTAGCTCGCTCGTATGTTCTGAGCGACTTAAAGCTTGTCATGACATAAGGGCGGATGGTCGTTCGCGACCTAAGTCAAGCGGCATATTGGAGCGACTTATCTGCATAGTGGCGCGACCTATCTTGTTAAGTCGTAACTCTTTAGGTCGGAGTTCTTTAGGTCGAAGCACTTTAGATCGAAGCTGGCAAATAGAGTTAGGTCGCAACTCTTTTTCACATGACTTGTTAGGTCGTGAGCGACCTAAGGAAAAGACCTTTAGCTCGTTAATTCGCAACTCTTTATCACGTGATTCGTTAGGTCGTGGCTCAGGGGAGTTAGGTCGTTGGCGACCTAAGTCTTCATCAATCTGGGCTGCATCATCCTCCCCTGGTTGGGAAAAATTCGTCCTCGAATTTAAAAGCTTTTCGTCTTCGAAACTCTTATCCTCGTGAATTAGAATCAAGTGTTTGACATTGACAATGTTAGCAATAGGAAAATGATCCGACAAACTCAACTTACAAACACTCTCATTAATCCCTTTCACAACTCCCAAACAACTCATCCTCCTAGCATCTAGCTTGTTGTAAATACCAACAAGAAATCGATCATTGGTAAACACTGCATACATAAAATCTCCTTCCTTGCATTCAATGCTTCGTCGCTTAATCTCTGCCGACTGTTTATATTTCTTAGTTGCCTTAAGAAATAATTCTTGTACAACTTTGTAGCATCCTTGCAACTCATTCACAAAAACATTAGCCCGTTTAATCACCTTTCTCTGCGGTGGCACTGTTGACAAAACGAACGGTCTTTTAGGAATAGTTGAATAAACAACCTGGAATGGATTGAACCCGGAGTTACGATTAACTGTATGGTTGTAGGCAAACTTTGCTTGACTTAACTTTGAGTCCCAACTGTTTAAATTATCATCCACGAGGCATCGCAAAAGATTACCTAGGGATCTGTTCACAACTTCAGCTTGTCTATCTTTCTATGTATGCTCAGCGTTACTAGATTTCAACTCAGTCCCAGCTATTTTCCATAGACTCATCCAGATATGGTTCAGCGAACGAGTATCTCTATTCGAAACAATAGATTCAGGTAATCCATGAAATCTATCGATCTCTTTGAAGTATAACTGAATGACATTAACGGCCTCTGCAGTCTTCTTATAGGTAATGAAACATACCAATTTTGAAAACCGGTTAACCACTACATAAATAGAATCATTGCCATGTTGCGTTCGCGGCAATCCCAAAACAAAGGCCACACTAACCTCCTCCTGTAATTTAGCATGTATATGCAACGGCATACATAAACTTGCATTTGTCATGGTCTTCTTTGAAACTTGTCGATTATGGTTCCGCTGAACAGACCTTTCAACTTCCTTCCTCAGTGACGATTCAAAATAAGACTGTGAGATTAACTGCATAGTACGATCACAATTCAAGTGTCTTCCTACATGTAAGTCTTTGATAAATTCCATTTGCCAACTGCAATCTGTAGTAGACAACTGACTTTCTTCGACTAGCAACCCATCAACCAGTTTTCTCAACTCTTCTTGCTCTATTGGACACATACGATATTGTGGTCTATGCGGTACAATAGCACTTGACACTATATCCGTATGATGTTGTGTGTCCCTCAGTGGCGGTAATTCCTTGGGCAACTCTGCAGGAACTATATCTTCACATTCGCTAACCACTAGCACATCCTCCTCAAGAGTCTTGAGATCTTTACTGGTTTCATTTTCATTCAACAGGAATACTTCCGCTCTATCCTCCACTTCTTTATCAAACTCTTTTGTTGATAATAGACTAATCGAATCCACCTTCTTTACTGATAAATTATCCCCTTCATCTTCTGACACATTCCCTTCATCCTCAACAGACCTTGCTGGTTGTGAATTTTCAACTTTACGTTCATCAAGTTTTGTCGGTTGAAAAACATCAACTTCATCTTTATCAAACTTCGCGGATTGTGAGTAATCAACTTTATGGTCATCAAACTTCACGGGTTGAGAAGAGTCTACTTTATCTTCTACTTCAACACTATCCTTCCCTTCTTCAACAAATTCTTTCAGGGATATTAAATTAGTTGCTTCCACCTTCTTCTCTGGCTTGCAGTCACTTTGTTCACGCTTCTTAAGAACTAAGGTAATCTTGGTTCCTTCGAACATGAAGCTATAGCTGTTGGCGTGACTATTATATTGTACAGCTCTATCATACTGCCATGGACTTCCCAATAGTAGGTGACACACATCCATATCAACCACATCACACCATATATTATCTTTGTACTTTTTCCCAATAGAAAATGTAATCAATGTTCGTCTTCCCACTATCACTTCTTCCCCTTCCTTTAGCCATGCCAATTTATACGATCTAGGGTGTTTTTCAGTCTTCAGCCCCAACTTCATAACGGCTTCTTCGGAAATAAGGTTATCGCAACTTCCCGCATCAATAATGAATTTACAAACCTTTCCCAAGATAGTACAAGTAGACTGAAAACTATTGTTCCTTAGCCAAATAGAATCATTCTCATGCTTTGGCAACTTACACCCTTCGTCTCTACGACCATGTATGTCTCTATGATCATGCAAATCTCTTCTACTCGATCTGTTGACATCACGACATGGTTCATTGTCAAACCCATGTTGACTTCTTCTCTCTTTCCCATGGCGATCTCGTCTCATTGAAATTGATGATTCCCTTTTATCTTGATAAGATTGTGGCGACACCCTCCTTGCTTCCGTAACCGATGGCGAAACTCTGTTTCCTCCATGGTTCAAGACTGGTGACCTTCCTCTTTGACTTTGATTCAAATCCATCATCAACATCTCCAACTTTCCAAAACCTTTATTGAACTTCTCTTCGAGGTTATCACTAATTCGTTGCTCGATTGCTTTAGCATCTTCTCTTCTATACACATCGACAATATTCTGATGACGATTACCTCTTCATGGATGCATGATTGATCTTCAATAAATCTTCAAAAAAATTCTAACACAAACTTCAAAAACTCGGCTTCGGTCTAGCTTTCGGCCTTGAATAACAAATGAACAAACAATGTACAGCCTAGACACTTCATGCCCAATGTGATGCACGGCTTGATCTTCAATTTGAATAAATCTGAACTTGAACACTTAAACTTTGCTCGGCCTAAACTCAATTGGCTCGGCTTGATCTCTTCAATAAGAATTGGCTCCAAGACTCGGCTTAGCTATGATTGGCTAAGTCTAGCTCTGATACCAAATGATGCAGCAGCGGATAACAAAAATGATGAAACGGTGAAAGTAGGAATCGGTGGATTGAAGAATACCAAAGGCCCAAATCCGTTGATCCAAAGATGTCGGATTCTAGCTATCTCAAACCCGTTGATCGCGCACGATACCGTGTTTAAAGATCTATAGTTCTTCAGACGTTGATCAAGCGCACTTGATACCGTGAATTGGCTTCTACGATCGTTGATCCGAGCGCACTCGAATGCCGAAAGAGGAGATAGGAGATTACACTCAACTACCAATTTAAGAAGTGGCACAAAGCACACAAACAAGTTTTTATTCAAAATCAACTAACTATTACAAATGACACCACCCGCCTATTTATAGGCTTACAACCCAACACTACTCAACTCTGGACAACACTTAGGTCGTGGACGACCTAACACAGGCAAACGACCTACAACTTATATACAAAGCGACATAAGGAAAACACATTACAACATATTACAGTACAAGACATTACAACACATAGGTCGGCAACGACCTAAGACAAACAGCGACTCACGACCTAAGACAGACGCGACCTAAACATTACAACATCAAGCGACTTAACATATTTACAACACAAGACATATTACAACATAATAACAATGCAACACCACGCGGCATAAGTTTCAGCGACATGAGGAGAATCAGTTTCAGGAAGGTCTTATGCGACCTATAGGATGAACGACCTAAGGAGTTGAGCGACCTAGGCCTGTGCGACCTAAATTGGATGCGGCCTATGGTCGAGCGACTTAAGGTAGGAGCATCACAAGAGAAACGGCAGCAACATAAAGAAGATAGCATCATAAGAAGGAGCGACATAACTTCTCGCGACCTAAGGAATATCATCTTCAGTGACCTAACATGGAAAGGTATATGTGAGCGACCTAACATAGGTCATAGCTCGCTCGTATGTTCTGAGCGACTTAAAGCTTCTCGTGACATAAGAGCGGAAGGTCGTTCGCGACCTAAGTCAAGCGGCATATTGGAGCGACTTATCTGCATAGTGGCGCGACCTATCTTGTTAAGTCGTAACTCTTTAGGTCGGAGTTCTTTAGGTCGAAGCACTTTAGATCGAAGCTGGCAGATAGAGTTAGGTCGCAACTCCTTTTCACGTGACTTGTTAGGTCGTGAGCGACCTAAGGAAAAGACCTTTAGCTCGTTAATTCGCAACTCTTTATCACGTGATTCGTTAGGTCGTGGCTCAGGGGAGTTAGGTCGTTGGCGACCTAAGTCTTCATCAATCTGGGCTGCATCAGACTATCAATAAAACGAAGATTTTATTGATAGTCTCTAGAGACTATAATAAAACCGGAGACCTTATAGAGAATAAAACCAGACACCTTATAGAGATGTTATGTCTTCGGTTTTATTGATAGTCTTTGAGAGAGACTATCAGTAAAATCTTCATTTTATTGATAGTCTCTCTATCAATAAAATTGGAGACCTTATAGAGAATAAAACCAGACACCTTATAGAACTGTTGTGTCTTCGGTTTTATTGATAGTCTCTTTATTGATCTATTAATAAAATGAAGATTTTATTGATAGTCTCTCTGAGAGACTATAAATAAAACCGGAGACCTTATAGAGAATAAACCTAGACATCTTATAGAGATGCTATGTCTCCGATTTTATTGATAGTCTCTCTGAGAGACTATGAATAAAATAAAGATTTTATTGATAGTCTCTCTAACACCGGTAGCATGCCTACTTGCAAATAACTGAGCACATCATCTCGCATATAACCAACATTTAAATGTATTTTATGACATTTTAAATATTATTGAACACCATCAAGAATTTTTCTCATGCACACATGAAATAACAAAAATTTCACTAAGTACAAACATTAAATAACTCCAAAATCTAACAAAGTAAAATCACCTAAGTCATCCTGTTAAGACGCTTGCCTTTCACTAAACGCTAAATATCTTATAAATTAAGTCAAACCCAATGCTCGTTCGTAAACAGTTCATATATAATAAAATACAACAACATACACATCAGTCGAGTCACTATGTATGCAGTCTATTCATATACAACTCAAAAAACAATACAAAAGCTAGACATGTGGCATCAATAGTTTAAATCCTCTTTGGATCGAACACGAGATCATTATACCTCAAATCAACTGTTGAAATGCCATAACACCATATTAAAACTCACACTCATATGCACCCATTAATTGGAGATGTTGTGTTTGCTCACAAATCACTACCATATGCTAATTATGTTGGCCTACAAATTCACCGTGTTTAACTAAGTATGATGCCTTTACAATATATAAAAACCTTAAATTATATCCAATGGTAGATAAATCATAAAAGGGTATTATTAATGCGTGACATATACATCATAAAATATGTGCAGTATGATATTCTAACCAATGCTAGATTTTTCTTACCAACTACATAGATCATTGTTAATTTCAATCACTTTTTATAATAAGAACGGTACATAATTTAAGAAGGGCACTCATAAATTTCAATCATTTTATGTAAATTAAATGTGCACAACATTACATAATCACTTGTTTTTAGCATTCTCAATGTTAAACACATAATTTAAATGATCAGGTTCCAAATTTTGTCGTCTATCAAAATTTTATGTTAATACAAAAAAAGCTTGTTATTGATTTGGGAAATCTTCATACCAATGGGGAAAAGAGATCTTTTTCCTAAAACTGGATATCATCTTAACTCTTATACGTTTAGTGTGTGTTCTGATAAAAAAAAGGCCCACGTTGCATTGGTGTGGCATTCGACGAGACAAAGGTGGGACCTACCATTTTGGTTTGTTGGAGTGAACTGAACAAATTGATTTGTTGATGTTAGAACAAAAAAGGTATAACATTCTTAATGCTAATTATGATGAATTGATGCTTGACTTGTACGTATACGAAAACATGATTAAGCATGACTCAATCAATGTCGATTTAGTTGTGTTCTCAAGGACCAATTCACCATTTGAGACTTGGTGCATGATGAAACTATTAAATAATGGATTCATGAAGCTAAAGGCCATTTTTGGGTTAAGCACACTATGTCCATAGGACTTCGTTAAACTTGATACTCGTGACCTTGTAAGATCATCTCGGGCTAACACCTTCGAGATTATATTTGGTCTTAAGACATAAGTGTCCAAAAAGGTCTTATGTCATATTATATGTTTATAAAAATTAGGAAAACAAGTAACGAATTTTGAGCAATAGTCCATTAGGCATGCTAATGGCCATATAATTCATTCTTATGTTTGAAGTCTAATATTCATATATTTATGCATATTCGTGTTTGTCATAGTTCAAAACTATGACCAAGTGATTCATGTCAAGTTTTGATCTCGATGAATCCAAATATATGCAAATCCAGCTCCATAATATTCAAAAAGGCTAGTCGGAAGCAATAAGGATATCAAAATCTAAGTTTTTTTGGGTACTTAGATACAACATGTCACTGGGACAACATATCACAACTCACATGTCAATAAATGTTCGAATCATGCTACGCAAGTTTCGAACTTGTGACCTCTCGCACCAAAATCGAATCACTTAACCACTAGGACAATGGTGCAGAGTTAGTCCCCAATCCAATTTGGGGTTTTCAAGAATTTGATTTTGATAATGGAGAGAAGAAAAGTCTTATGACTTTGTCATTCTCGACTTTGATGGTGTCAACTTAAGATTAGCTTTATTGTTGGAAAGGCGGCTTTGTCTTGCTTCCAGTATCAACTTTAGTGCTAGCATTGGAAATTACTTTGAAATTGCTATGTGTTAGGTCTCCGCTTTGCTACTTTAATGGATGCGTGCGGCAACCACAATCTATGGCCTTAGCGGCTTCTACCATGAGGTTCGAAGTCCTTTAAAGGTGATATAAATGTAAGTATGAAGCAACGACAATCACAAGGCCATATTGATGACTTCATGGATATTGACGGGGTCCACCATTAACACTGCTTCACATAGACACATGACATCCTCCAAATGCTGATAAAATGTCTTGATGAAGTGGGGTGTTAATCATTGAAGAAGGCGGTATAATTGGTGAAGGGTGAAGTCACTCTATATTTCTTTTACATTAATGACCCTTTGTGTCATCGTAAAGTTATACTTCCGAAGTGCTGTAAAGTGCGCTGCGACATCTATAGTCTTCGACTCTGATCCGAAGTGATGTTTGACTTTGATTTCAACATGGATGAGATGTGGAATGACTTAATCACATCGCATATCTTCAATATGGACGCCGACATCCATTATGAGGGACTTGAAACAAGCTTCGTCTTGTCGATGTTATTCACGGAGTGCTCTTGGCTTCAACATTGTCAACAACATTATTACTCTTTCGACTTTGATGTAATCTCTTGTGCTTATTCTCTCTTGGAAATTATGTGGATAACAGATAACATGTGAAGCGTCGGACGCCAACATTAATTAATGGCAACTAATCCCCTTTCAAACACTTGTTAATACATTAGTCCCCTTTCCAACACAAATAATTAATATTTCCCTTTTTATTCCCCATTTAGGTGTCCTTTCCCATGCCAATTTCACATCGCATAAGACTGCACCCTAATTATTTCTTCCATTCTAATAAAATATCATTAGGTTTTAAACAATAGCAATATTATTTATGTCATTTGCTTGTCATAATGAATGATATAAATTTTTAATCCAAATTATGGATGAAGTGGCTACTCTATAAACTCATTATAATTACATCTTATCAAATTAACTCAACATCCAAGCATTGCAACCTATAAACTACTATTTATTAATAAATACACTTGGCTATATATAAAGACTAGATAATTGCAATGCAAGTTACTGAAATTCATGTAAATGAGTTATTTATCATTTAATTCATGGATGATATTGTTGTTTCATAAACTAAAAGATAATTACATTCAATAATATCAAATTTATTTAATGTGTTACGATTTGCATCAGGATAAATGCTTCCAACTCACAAAGCTAAATGTCACTATACAAAAGTTGGCTCTATGTTTCTTCACATCAATTATTATTTATTTAAGTAAATAGAATCCGAAATATTTCAAAACACAATGGTAATCCCTCAAATTTCCTAAATTAAATTTAAATCTTTTCAAAACACAACAAAAATCATATATGATACACAAAATTCTAAAAATAAAATAATGATTTTATTTTTCCGATTGTATTTAGGATAATGAAATTTAAAATAAATACTTAGTTGATCTGTCAAAAATAGTTTGTCAAATCATCTTACATGCCTTTTGAAGCATTTGATCGATCGTCGCCTTCCATATTTTCACTATCAAACACTTTTTCATTCAAACCGACAAGTGTGTTCTAAATTTTATTGTTATTGATATCCTCCATCTAACCATCAAAAAAATAAAAAAAAAGATATATAAGAAGAAAAACGGCATAAACGTTGTATAATAAAACATTATAGTTCAATAACTTAAATCGAGATTTTTTTTTTCAACATCATCAAACATTATTTCGTTTAAAATGTGTTAGCCATTGGATCATTACACTCATCTCCCCAAAATAATAAATATAAGATTGATATGTAGAAGAAAAATAGAGTTTAAAAATAAAAAGACTACCACGTTTTGTTCATCAAAATTAGGATTAGGTACTAAATTTTCACTTGGTTTTGTCTATTTGACCAAAAAAAGGTTCTTTTTTGGCTTTAGGATTTGAGAATTTTGTTTTTGATGATGTGTTGAGACGGTATACATAAGTTTTCCTAAGGAAGATGAAGAGGCTATGCTTGTTCAGAGATGAATAAGAAAAAAGATTTTTATAAGCATAAGCATATGAAAAAAGTTGATCGTTTATAAAAATTTAACGATTGCTAAAAGCATTTTTCTAAGTATAAATAGTAGAAAATTTTATTATGATTTTCTGAAATGCAAGTTCTTTATGACATAAATATACAAAAATTAACTATAGAAATCAAATCTTTATGTGATGCATAAAATCTTTCGAAGCAACTAAAAAACTTAGTTAGTTGCTCATATACGAACTGTATGATTATTCATAAATTATATAGAACCAAAACTATAAATGTAGATCTTTATTTGCATTACATAATTTTGCTAAGAAATAAATATTATTCCAACATGCAGTGAATGTTCAGTTTATGAATTCAACCTTTTCAACTTTATCGATCAAAACCCCTTAATGATATCGATTATTTTTGAAAAAGCTTTTAACCATTGCCCTTAGTTTATCTTATTGTTGAATATGACAATGATTTTTATCATGTGATTTAATATGTTTATTTTTTTATAGCAATAAATCTTTTTAATATGGATAATAGATTCAAATACAAACTGTGTGCCAGAATTTTAATTTGACATATCAATTTTTTTTTTGAAATGGTACTTAGATACAACATGTCACTGGAACAACAAACCACAAATCATGTGTCAATAAATGTTCGAATCATGCTAGGCAAGTTCCGAACTTGTGACCTCTTGCACCAAACTCGAATCACTTAATCACTGGGACAATGGTGCTTGTCATCAAAACATTTTTTTTATTACTCTCAAGCACATTTTAATTGATTATCATTAGTATCCATATAAAATTTATCAATTTCAAACCTTTTAGATCACAGACAAGCCAATAAGAATAAAAGTTTGACTTTTTATGTATATGCAACAAAATTTTGAAATATAATGTTTACTATGAAGTTGTACGTTTGGGTTGTGTTCTTTTGTTGAATGAAGGAGAAAGTTGAACTAGGTATTTAAAAGTGGAACGAAAGGAGATTGTTTACTAAAAGGAGAATCTATTCATATGTTGCGAACGAGGCATTATAAAAGGGCATTTGAAAGGACCATGAAAGGAGATTATTTAATTTGTTTTCATCGCTATATTTTTAATGCATTTGTATTATTTTAAAAAATGTATTTTGAGAATGTAAATTAATCCGAAAATTTGATAATTCAACTACAATAATGGTACAAGTACAGTTATACTAATACAATAATTTTGAAATATAGATGCAATAACGAAACAAGCATGGTTACAAAATACAAATAACCGGTGTTATGCAAACAGTTCCTAACGCAGTCTAGCGGTAACTAGTTCGTTTTATATGTTACCTCGAACAATTGAAATTTGTTGCATTTCTTTCAACTGGTTCACGATCGTCATTCTTGGATGAATATGATAGCAATCTTCTATAAATTCTTCTGAAACTAGATCGAGATCATCGTATGCCATAAATTCCAGGTCTAATTTGCTATATCTTCGTATGAAATTGGGAAAGACCATTGTAGCAATAAAAATCTCTACTTAAATTTTATATTTAATTTGTATGTCGAAATGTTATATAAGATTCTAGATTTTTGCTGTTTAAGACCAAATGAAAAACATTAGTGTCATGTGCAGTTCCTTCCCACTACGTCCATAAAAATGTAAATGCAAAATTAAACGTGTGTAAGGCCTTTACATCCAACATATCATTAAATATCTGTAATAGGCACATGTATGACTACATGTGTATCATCAATAGCTCCAATGCAACTTTTAAAAAATAAGTAAAAGTGCAATGTCCTAGTTTGTTCTAAAACTCTATTAAATTGAGACCTTCTCCTAGCAAAGTACGTGTAGTAAGGCTGCAAACACTACATTAAAGTTTGTTAGTGGGTCAATAACTGATATTGAAATTGAAATCCATGCAAATACACGCTAATAAAAAGTTGTTTAAATAATTTTCTTCACTTTCTATGCAATGAAATAATCATTTAACATCCATAAATGAGACAAGAATGTTGGAAATTTTCATAAAAACTCCCACTTTAAGTTTCAAAATACACAGTTGCCCCTCTTAAAAAAAAGGTATTAAAAAATTCCCTATTCATTAGATATTTCCAAAAAACTGCAAATATTTGAAGTTTTTAGATAGAAAATATTAATAGAGAACTTTGCAAATATTTGCGGAGAAATAAATATTTGTTGAGAAATCTACAAATATTTATAGAGTTCTCTTCAAAAATTAGAAATTAGAAATGATTTGAAAAGGCATGTAATAACCTCCCTATGGGCCAGTGGCCCACCATCGCCCATTCACATTTAATTCAGTTTTATGGGTTTCATTAACTAACAATATTGATAAGTAAATATAAATCCAAATACTTATCACAATATATTAATATCTAGACCTTCATTTTCACAATTAATCATTTAATTCATTATTCATTAATTTATGGGATGTTACAGGCTTCCCCCTTATATGAATTTCATCCTTGAAATTCAAATAAAGCACGGAAGTGGTTCTTAATCTTTCTCATGCCCACTATAGAATAAACACATAAGTTCCCTACTCATGTGTCACAACAAAATGTACTATTGCAGTTTACTAATACATAACAAAATCAACCATAATATCACATATATACAAGGTTAAAGCAAACATAGCCAACGCATGCTAATCTAAATAAACAACTTGGGATATGTCCCCTTGACATTGTCTTCTATTTCCCAAGTATAATCAGCTTGGTCCTTACTCTACTAGACTTGTAGGAGCTTTTAAACGTTATTCCAAAGCTCCTTCACATCTCGGTTTGAATGGCTTCCTTACATAGGTCTTATTTGGCTCGATAACCAAATCTTCCAAAACCATCAAACTTACTACATCCTTGGGGTATCAGATACACTTCTTTAAATGTGATACATGAAATACATCATGGACGTAACAAAAGTAAATTCAACTCTATAGGCTACTTTACCGATTCTCTCTGCTATTAGAAATAGGCCAACATATCTTGACGCCAACTTTTAGACTTTCTGAACTTCAAAGTGCCTCTCATCGGCGATTTTTAATGAAAACTGGATCCCCTAGATCAAATTCTAAATCCTTCTTCCTCCTTTTGGCTTGATTAAGCACCTTTTATCCTTTGTCGAATCAAATCAACATTCTTCAAAGCTTCTCTTACAAGATCCGACCATATAACAAGTTTATCCCCGTCTTGCACCAACTTACAGGAGACTTACTAGGTCTCCATACAACACCTCAAAAGGGGCCATCTTGGAACTGGAATGGTAACTATTGTTGTATGAAAATTCAGTACGTGTTAGTGATCTTCCTAAGATCCATAAAAGTCTAAAACACATGCTCGCAATAGATTTTCAAGCGCTCGATTGACACTCCCGTTCTGTTCATCTGTTTAAAGATGGTAGTTGGCACTCATACAAAACACCAACAAAAAACACTCCATAGGCTACATCAATACTCACTGGCAAACAATAGGTCTCAGTCACTAATTATAATACTTAGAATTCCATTGAGTCTCACTATACTCTTCACATATATCTCGTCTAACTTTGCTACTGTAATCGTGGACTTTAATAGAATTAAATGGGTACTCATTGTCAATCTATCCATTATGACTCATATACAATCATTTCTCGCCCTTGCCCTCAATGGACTATTTACGAAATCCATAAAAACCGAATCCCACTTACATAATGGAACTTCTAAAGGCTGTAAAAGTATACTTTGTTTTTGGTGTTCAACCCTAATTTATTTGCATGTAAAGCATCTCTTCACTCGCTCTCCAACATCTCTTTTCATTCCTTCCTAATAGAATCCTAATTTCATATTTTGGTAGATCTTAGTGCCCTCGGGTGGATAGAAAATTTGAACGATGGCACACGTCCTAGATCATCTTCCAAAGGTCTCCACTACTTGGAACATACAACATTCTGTACTTCTAAAGCCAACCTTTCTCATCAATAATAAAGCCTATTAGCTCTTCGATATCGACACTACTGTCCATAACATCTATCCTCTTAGCACATAGTGGATTTTCTTACTACTTCTCGGCTATAGTCTCTACGATAGTTGGGTGAACTTCTAACATGACAATATCCCATAATTTCCGCTTTGACCATCACTCGACTGAAACTGTCACAAGAAGCTAGTGTCTCTAAATCATTTCACTCTTCAATCAGAGCCAAAACACATTTCTACTACTTTTGCTCAAGGTATAAACAACCTTATTTTCCTTCCCTACGATATACTCGATCCCAAAATCATAAGATGCTAAAGCTCTAACCACCTATGATGTCTCATATTCAACTCCTTCTGTGAGAATAGGTATCATAAAAACTTTTAGTCAGTAATAATTCAAACCATTCCTAAAAAGGTAATGCCTCAAAATCATTACTAAAAAGATAAATGTCGCGAACTCCAAGTCATGCATTAGATACTGGACCTTATGGCGTGCAACTGTCAAGATGCACTAGTTATTATTTTACCTCCTTGCATCAAAACTACCCTATCCTTAAACCTGAAGCATCTGTATAAACTATCATATCTCTATTCCCCTCCGATGACACTAAAACCGAAGCATATATTAGCCGAAGCTTCAACACATGGATTCCATTTCACACTCCATTGTTTAAACATACTTCTCATTCTTTCCAGTAAGCTTCATCAATAGCGTCGATATATGAGGAAAATCCTTAATGAATTTTCGATAATACCTTGCCAACCCCAAGTAACTCCTTACCTTGGTATTAGTCTCCTGTCTCTTCCAAATATTCACAACTTCAACCTTCGAAGGATCTATGGCCAATCCCTCCTTCAAAACTGCATGGCTTATTAGGAACAACTTCATACTTTAAAAAATGATACTTAGAAAACTTCGCCTTTAATTTGTGTCTCCTCAAGATACACCAATCTAAGATGAACTTCATCATCTTGCTCATCCTTAGAATATGCCAAGGTATTATCTATAAAGACAAACACAGACATGTCCAATTGATCGTGAAAGACCCAGTTTATAAGATTTACAAATAATACTGAAGCTATCTATCTACTCTTTCAGAACTCACAGCGAATGAAATAAAATATAATAACAATAATGGTACCCATTTATTTTAAACCATTTCAAATGTCATAATACATAACAACAACTGTTACAACATTTTGTGCAAAAATACATTTCATGAGTACAATAGAAAATAACATGAAAAGATAGATAGTAACTGCCACAAGCTTCACTCTCACCATCTTCAAGCATCATCAACTTCTTCTCTAACTTGTGTTGTAATGAGGAGGGAGTTTAAATATTAATTTTCTGGTGAATAGAAATCTCGAGCCTTACTATTTCAGTACTTGGGCAGTATAATTTAAATAATAACATGTCTTACACAACTAAACCATTTAATACTTTATATTAGGAAAGGAGGCGGGTCCTCAAACAACTACTTTGATTGACCTCTCATCCCTAAAACTTAGCTATAATTTAAATACTCTCTGAACATAATACTCATCTCACCGTTCCATAATTAAGGCATTATAAGGAATCTTCCTTATTACGCCTTAAAACAACAATTACTTTCCTAGGGGGGATGCAATGACAATCATTAACTAATTAACTACGTAATTATACATATAGTTATACGTTTACTATGCTAATTAATATATAAATAAATACACATTTTTTATTCTATGTGTGTAGAGATTATGCCCTAACTAACATTAAATGTCAATTTCATTTTAACCATAATTATACAAGTCTTTCTTTTTTCTTCCATTTTACCAATAAAAGTCCAAATTCTAATATCCATAACAAGGGATTCTAATATCCATTACAAGGATTCAATACTCATATCCAAAATTGCAATAAATAGATTTGTATATAGAACATAAATCCAACATATCTCATATTAAAACAATGGAATAAACCAAAAATGGAAACCTATAATTTAATCAGCTCTACGCTCTATTCAACTTATTTTACATGAATTTAGATAAGGGAATTTCAATTTAATTTTATAGAAATAGACGGCGTGAACTACGAATAAAGTTTCGTCCTTTACACACCGTTTCTTAATTAAATCCTTTAATCAGATCTGGAGAAGAAGAATAAGAAGCGGAATAGAAGGTTGAATACAAAAATCGCAAATCCACAAAACTCCATTATTTTAACACAAAACAATTAAGATTCTAATCCCAATAATTGACATTTCGCTTTAGGGGAAGTTTGGGGATTTTTAATATGATGTCTTCGTAATCCGAAACTCCCTAAGGCATATATCAAATCTAAACTATACTATTCAACTACTAAAATAGAAAACTAAGATTTCCACTCACGATTAGTTCTTAGCTTTGCTTCTCTTTAGATTTCCAATACCCATTATAATCTCCTTCAGATCACTTCTTTTTGATGCATACAACAAGGGATTTGTGTGTGTGTATTAGATTCAAAAAGGTTGAAAGAGAAGATTTTCAGAAATCAAATAATAAACAAAGCTAGATTAGGATTTCTTACTTAAAACCCTAATGGAGTTTTCTGAATCTAAGAAGAGATAAATTGATAGAGCTTCGCTGATGTTCCCAAGATATTTTTGAATAAAAGTGAGGAATCTAGGGGTCTTATTTATAGTGCTTGAAATGCACCGGAACCGTATGATGAAAATAGGTCAAAAATGGATAAATCTGAACGCTAAAATCAACAAAACTCTGGCCACCACCTATTCATGATCGGTCGACCGATGGTTGATCGGCACCTTCAATCGGTCTCAATGACGGGGTCGATCGTTGTGTATTTATTTAGAGACGTTTGCTAGTTTCTGTTGCCTGATTATTTTATTCCCTAATTAACTCTATAATTTTCAGGCATTTACATTTCAAACACAGACATCGGACTTCTTTCATAATTGTTTTATGATAAGATGCCACTTTAATGGATGCATCTATACCATTTCAAAAGTGCAATTGTATCGTTTATCTTTTTTTACCTTTCATGTACATCCAATTTTTATCTTTTATGTAATCCATCTTTTATACTCTACACGTAAATAGTATTACATTAATTTCATATAATAGTATATTATTCCTATTTTATTTATAAAACCAAACATTAATAATAACAATACTATCATCTATGTAATAAACCAATAGTTATAACATTATTAAATTTATTATTATTTTTATTATAAATTTTAATAACATTATTAATTTTATTATTAATTTAAATAAAATTATTTATTTTATTATTACTTTAAATAGGATTATTAATTTTATTGTTAATTTCAATTTCATTATTAATTTTAATTATAATATTACTTTTATAACAAATTTCAATAAAATTAATAATTTTATAATTAAATTCAATATTACTCATAACATTATTAAATTTATTATTGATTTCAATAACATTATTAATTTCATTGTTGAACAATGTTAAAATAATAAAATTCATAAATTATTTCGAAGTAATATAGTCTAGGGATTTCTACATTTTTTTAATGGTTAGTCGTCCTATTCTTATTACAAATGCAAAGACATTTACATTTTGTATATCATTTCAAATCGAACGATTAACAAAATTTCAACACCATTTGTAATGACCTGCCTTTCTCACACCAAAAAACGACACTTAATATATCTTCGGTATTCATGTAATTATCATTTAAGTATTCGAAAGAGGGGTCATTTGGGGTAAAAAAATAGAAGACAGAACAGGATCTCACATTGTGACGAGTAATGTATAATATACAACAGATCTTTACACAAAGAAAAACTGTAATATACATACATCATTTAGAGTACACTAAACAAATCATCCTCCTGAACAGTTATAACAACCTATCCTCATAAATGCTGACAAATAAAACAACACATGCAGAGGAAATAAAGAATATACGAGAGATAAGTCATGGACATCCAGCTCGTCTCTTGAAGCTCCAAGGCATCCAAACTCAATCTGAAACATGCTCGGGCTGACCCGAGCATTAAAAGGAAATAACATATGGATCAGTCTAGTAAACCAGCTTGAGAAAACTCAATCAAATAATATTGATTTCTATATTTACAAAACCCTTTCAAAATAAAAGGTATATCGTAAGACCACGCCACATATAAACATGGATGGGTTATTACTGTACAATAACCAAAACATTTTTATAAGAAATCTTTTGATATTATATTAATATCCAGGGTTCAATATAAATATATATAAAATAGCTGAAATGCTTGCATCTCACATTTCAACATAGTTGGGCACAACTAAGTCCGTAAAGCATGTATTAGAGAATGGATTCCAATAATGGCAAGGTAATGGACTACCTTCCGTATAGTACATCTCTAGATAAAATGTACCAAGGGTTACAAACTCATTTGCCCCTCTACCAAGCATGTCATCACCCTGATTGCTTTCCAACCTTAATCGAGAGCTCTCAAATTTGTAATATAATGATCTAGAAAGGTGATGACATACCCTTATGGGAGCGACCCATATAGCCATACCCCATCTACCCTATTTTAGCCATTTCCCAGGTTGTGAGGCTTGAGGCAATGTTTATACCTTTTCTTATTAGCAAATCCCACTTGGAATGCTAACATTGCCCTCTAAGCAGCAATGCAATGCAAATATTTATCCATACAAGTTTGCTTTGGGTCTGAACGAAACAGATGACACTACTTCTATTACATCCATTTTGGAGTTACCCTTAGGATTAGTAGCAAGTGGCCATTTACATCAATGAACCCCGTCTTAGAAACTATCATCAAGATGTCTTTCATTCGAACGCTTATGCTAGTTTGGAGTGGTTTTAAGATATTATATCCGATCATGGTCTCCCCGAACTGACAATGATAGTTTAAAACTGGCCAAGTTTGATAATCAGTTATTTAACTACCAAATAAACCAACAATCACATCAGAGATTTAATTCCATAGGGAAAACCAACATTAGTTAAGAACATGAGGAACCACTAACCTCTTTAATTAAATATTTTGTTAATTAAAATAACCTTGTAAATACATGTATCAAAGTACTTTTACGAAGGTATACTTGCAAACCCTTTTTACTCCTTTCAATACTTGGAAGAATATCCATATACTTATCACAACGGTATAAGTTTATTCACAAAAACACTACACTTTCACTCCTTAGACAATGTATTTACATACTTATCTCAATGGTATAAGTATATTCACAAAAACACAATACTTTCCCTACTTAGAAAATGTATTTATATACTTATCTCAACAGTATAAGTATATTAAAAAAACACTACACTTTTGCTATTTAGAAAATGTACTTATACACTTATCTCAACGTTATAAGTATATCTACAAAAACTAGGATAGATTTTCTATTTGGTATTGAGTATGGAAAGATGTTTCCATACCACCATAATTATTTAAAGATCATTTTGGGAATCAATTTCATCTTCTTTTAAAAATTCCCTTTTTATACAACTCTAAAATCATTTATAAAACTCCTTTTATAATTCCCTAAAATCATTTATTAAACTCTTTTATAAATCTCTAAAACAATTTATAAAAATCTTTTATAAATCTCTAAAAAAATTTATAACTCTTTTTTATTAATTTATAAAAAATGATAAAACTCTTTTTATAAATTTCTAAAGCATTTATAAAGCCCTTTTATAAATCCATAAAACTATTTATAAAACTTTATTCTTTTATAGAACTCCTTTATAAAGATCCTTTATAAAAATCCCTTTTAAACTTACTTTATAACAATCTTTTCTAAAACCCATTATAAAAATTCTTTATAAAGTCTTTATAAAAATCCTTTATAAATACAAAACTCCATTTTGATTTATAATTACTTTATTAAATGAAATTCCTTTATAAATAAATTTATTATTTATACATACAATTAATCAGATAAATTAATCAACTTTAAACACCATAAATAAATAATAAATTAACTTTTCAATAACATTAATAACAAAGTCAATTTTCTGTAGAATATCATTACTGAAATAATTAATTTACTTCAAAACATTATTAAGATAATAATAAATAACTTCAAAACATTATTAATATAATAATTAATAATTAATCTTTAAAAACCTGATCATAATAAATAATTAACTTCCAAAATATGAATAAATAATAATTATTATCTTCTAACAATATCAATTATTTAAATAAATAAAATTTCATAATATTAAAATATTAATAAATAAATTTAAAACAATATTGAATAGAAACAAACAACTTTTAAACATTATTAAACAATAGTTAAACAACTTTAAAACATTTCTAAATGGTTTAGAAAAGACAAATAAAAAGATTGGGTTAAAATAGAGAAGCCCAAAATCTGCTTGAATAAAAATATTTCAGAAAACCCAAAGGTTGGATTTGAAATCATTCTCCAAATCAAAATCCCATTTCAAGTCAAAACGGTAGTTAATAGTATTTCAAAATAATAAATTGAGGCCAATAGCCACTAAGTACTATTGTTATTGATTTTTATTACTACAGGGTTAAGTTTTAACATAACAATGTCATAACCAATAGAGCCAAACAATAAGGTTTTAATATCTAATAATTCATACAACGTGAATATGATTGAAAATAAATCAACAATGGCGAGGAATTCCGTTGGATCCCTCTACAAATTCCCTGTATGTTAGATAAATTCCTTGCAAATGATTTCATATATTGACCAATTTCAAAAGTGACAATTCATTAAAACCATAATCAACCGATTAAAACATCCAAGCATACAATCAATACTTTCAACCAAACACAAATAGTAAAATTTATCAACTATATATCTTACTAGTAAACCAAAAAGGTGGGTTTAACTTATCAAAATTCCAGTTATCGCCGAAGCGTTCTAGTTCTGTCTAAAATCGAATAGCATTCGATTTTAGTCTGAAATTCTATAAGCTCCAATCTCAACCAATCCAAATCCACAATTCAATTCCACAATTACAACGCAACTAATATCCAATTTCGACCTAGTACGAAAAATTTATTGAATTTATAAGTTTGAGATTTAATTGAATAATTAAATTAGTTAATCACTCATTAGCAATTAATTACCCATGTTAAACACCAATCACCTACTCAAACCCAGGCTGCCAAAACCCAAAGTAATGACACCCCGCTTCATCGCCTTTTCTCACCGCCACTGACCTCCTTCCACCACTGCTTCGCTACCGTAGGTAGCCCTGCCTCCGATGCACCTAAGGCCACCAACCTCGCCGCTTACCTTTCCGTCGTCGTCGAGATCAATCCCAAAACCTAAAAACACCAACTGCTCGTTCATCTCGAGATCTACCGCACCATGCTCATCCATACTCCGATCCATCACTACAGATGGACTCCCCAAGCCATGGTGCACCTTTCTCATGTTGACCACTTCGCTTAATTCGGCCCCTATCATCGAGGATGATCTCGACCGCCGAATTTGGGAGGCTAGGGTTAAAGTTTAGGAACAAAAGAGGAAAGTGAGGGTCCTTATATAGGCATGCTCTCCAAACTATACATCCCAAAATCACAAACTCTAATCGAGGCATGCTCATTGGCGTTCTTAACCAAAATCCCCAATTCCGAACGTAATGGAACTAGTTTTGAGATATAATTCTATCGTATGAAAATGTTAGCTTTTAGGTTATTATTATTACTATTAAATTCTAGTTCTGTAAAATCACTAAACACCGTCGTTTGCCGAAAAATAGTCAAACAAAAATTTAAAGAATTCGAAATTTAAAATTATGCAAAAATCAAATAAAATAAATTAAAAATATGTTAATTGAAATTGGATCATTAAAATAAAAATAAATTTCCTTATTATTTATTCAAACCATTTATTATTGCAAATAAATTTACGAAATGAATTCATCGTTATTATTTATTAATTAAAAGAAGTTAAATAAAACCATTAAATTAATTTTAATCAAAATCCCGATATTTAACTCACTATTCAAATATTAAATTCACAATCCAAATATGTAAAAAAATACTTATTTTTGGATTCAAGTTAATAGCTTTAAAATCAATATTTCAATAGCTAAAATTTATTAAATCTTTTAAAATCCAATGACCAAAAAACCAGGTTGTTACAACATTTCTCCTTATTCCACCTATCATACAAAAATGAGTTACACGAAAAATAAGAAAGAAGGGTGTTAAAATTTTGTCAACGTATACACATAAGAATATCTATATAATGATCGTATTGGTTTTTTTTAGACGAAGCTAAACCAAACATCTACATGGTTTCACTGATAATACCATTTATAAATAATGTCATATATTAAAAATTCAATTTGTAGAAATTTAAATTTTTTGTATCATACAAGTTCCCAATTTAAAAAAAAATCCAAAAACTAGAAAATTTAAATAATAAAATTTTGAATGATATATTTACCTAATGTAATTAATTCAATAAAACTATATATGCATTGTATAATTATTAATATTTATGTTTAAATATTAATAACATGCATGCATGCATGCATACATGCGTATAATATATATATATATATTTGTGTGTATATATGTATGTGTGTATGTATGTATGTATAATTTGTTATTAATTTTAGTTTTATATTTTCATATTATGGGTTTACAATTAGTGATATTTAGGGATATAAACCTATAATAAACTAATTAGACCTATAATTTTGAATCAAATCATCTAGTTAAATTATATAAAAAGTAACCATAATTGGGGATTTACCTAACTAACCATGGCTGCTTCAATGACTATGTCAGAGAAGAATGCTGCAGTTGCAACGGGGATGGGGCTACACTAGGATAACCACGTCTTTAACTGTGGCTAGGGTAGGGCACTGGCTAGTAATGCCACAGAGGGGACAGTCGTTTCGATGGCTGTGGTATTTGGAGGCACGAGGACGTTTGTGTTTTTTATTATAGAAAACTAAAAGCAAAAAGGAGACGTCGTGGGGTATTTCTCAAAGGGGGTGAACTCATATCGACACCAAGCTAACGACCATATAAATCATCTGTAAAACAATGGTAATTAGTTGTAGATAATTCTTTACCCATGCCTTGCCGACACCATGTCGACTTCATTCATTGAACGTTGGCATGACATAAGATTTCCAAGTAGGTATATTGCATTGTTTTTAATAGTTTTCAGATTTAGGATAGTGATTTATCAAATCTTATATATATTAAATCCTAATAATACCCTGCTGCATCATGGCTTGTTTGATGGATTTTTTTGATGTGAACAAACCACTATTCGATATGTCTAAATATAAATGGTTATGCACGCTAGATGTTTTTGGAAATGAGCAATCCAAAATTTCAGCTGCTTCTAATATTTCAAAACATGTTGCTACTATTCATCCCTTTGCACATGCCTAATCAAATAAGAATATCAGCAGTGCTAAAGCTTCATCGCCCAAGAGTAATATATGGTCTTCTCTATTTCGTTCATTACCTAGGAATGTTGGCAATTATTCTCATTGATCTTTTGAAACGACTGAAGTTGATGGTCTGATGGTTCCCCCTCCGAAGGTTATTCAGATAGGTGTTGATTTCTGGTTGGAATATTTGGTTAGTTTTTTCTAGATTCCAACCTCGCTTATAATGTTGTTAAAGACCAATGTTGGTAATTTTGGAATCTTAAGGGTGGTTTGGAAATTGGAGGTGCACTTCGATAACTCAGTGTTTTATTTCAAGTTCTCTAAGCCTGAGAAGGGGCTTCATGTTCTCGAAGTCGACCCATTTTTCACTAAGGGAAAGCTTTTAGTACTACTACTTGGAGTGCGTCTATTGATAGTGCCAACGAGCAAGTGTTATCAATTCCTGTCTGAGCTCGTTTCTCTCACATTCTATCTATTTTGCAACCGATGATTGGTTTAGATTGGCTAGCGAGCGTGGTTGGAAGACTTAAGTGTTTTGGTGTCAATACAGTTGTTAGAAAAAAGCTTGTTTATGCTATGGCGTTGATTAAAATTACTCTAGATGGGCCTTTGCCTTTCAAGCTTAGAGTATGCTCTACTCCTGTCCAGGTGGCAATAGTTGATGTTCACTATAGTTGGAAGCCTGATATTTGCACGACGTGTTGCTCCTTAGGCCATATGGCTGATGCCTGTAGGCATGGTTCTTCTAATACTTCTCCTCTGGTTGTTGATGCACCTCTGTCATTTACTGCCAAGGTCCCTCTTCCTCGTCCCGCTACTAGAACGTGGATTCCAAAGCATTAATCTGTTGAGGTGGTTGACCTTAAGGTGCCTTTGGCATTGTCCGTTATTACTCCAACGGTGGTCTTTTTTGTGCCACTTGTTAGTGTTGATGTTGCTCAAACCCTGGGGGAGTCGGTGGTGGTTCCTTCCCCTCTTGATTTTTGTCGGAGTCGTTTTGAGCAAGCTTGGATTTATGTGTCTTCGAAAATGAGATACGAGCCGCCCAGTGGAAACTTTTTTTAGGTATGTAGTAGTTAGGTGAGAAGAGATGCTTTTTCTATCAGGTGGATGGTTAAATACTTTCTCTGTGTTCTTGGCGATCTTGGTGACAGTAATAAATCGGTGTTGGCAGATGACACAGTATAAGAAGTATCTTTACAGAACTGATTCGATGGATTTTGTTCCTTCTTTAGTTTCTCCTTTTTCTAAATGCGTGCATGCTATTGGCTCCGCCTTTTCTAAGAATGTGAGTGATGATTCCTCCGTGGAGGGGGACTAGTGGGGTCTGTATTAGTAATACATGTAATTTGTCTATCCCTTGAACTTTTATATGATATGTTGTTTGGCCCATGCATCGAACACTTTGTACTTAAAATAAAGTGTTCTTAAAATCATTTATAAAAGTTAAAACCGGCTAGCTTTGCTTAAAGTAATACACACACCCACCTAATCTCTATATGAAGTTTTTGCCTATGGACATTATTATGCTATAACAATTGAGTTATCTTTAAGCAGATCGGAACTGCTCTAATATAAAATGTTGGAAATTTCCAATCGTGCTTATTTTAGGAAAAGAACTTGACCGATTCAGGTGGTTTGTACCTTTCTTTTTCATTAGCAATAAAATTTGCGCAAATAAAAGTGGGATTTTCCAATCTTGATGGCATCGATCAGTTCTGAAAATAAATGTAGTAATATATAAATATTAAGTACGTTCCTTGAAATTTAGAGCACATACATCATATAGTAACTAATTTTCTTACTTGCAGACAGAGAGATGTGTCATCCATCACTGCAACACCCAGAGCACGATCATAAGCTATTCCCCGTAGATGAGGAACGTATCTTCAGATGCAGAGGTTGCCAGGAACTTGGTTTTGGAAATCATTACAAGTGCACTCATCCAAATTCAAATTGCAAATTCCATCTTCACTTAGCTTGCGCTGAAGCTCATAGAAAACCACCGATAAAACTACCTCTTTATGGAGACCGGTACGAGTTCAAATTTTGCACAAAACCAGTGAATAAGGATCGGTACTGTGTTGCCTGTGGAAAACGAATTAGACGCTTTAACTATCGCTGTTCTCAGAAAAATATAGATTTGCATCCCAGTTGTACTAGAGACTTCCCTCTACAACACACCGTGAATGGCATTCCAGTACGGCTGGAAAAAAGTTTAAAGGGAAAAAAATGTCTGGTCTGTCAGAGAAGCAAGTATGGAGGTCGGGACTTGGACACATGGGCTTACGTCTCCAAGTCCCCAAAAAAGCAGTATTTCGCTGGTTGTGTACTGGATTCACAAATAAGGAAGTACAGAAAAGGTTAGACATTTTTTCTTCTTCCACATTTCTTTACCTTTCCAAACACACTTTTATGAATTCACAAAGTGTTAGTTTTTCACAAATTGCTTATAGTTTCAATTTCTAGTTGATGCTAGGGAAACTGAACCATGTGAGTCCCCACATTAGCGGTAGATTGTACGATGACCAGTTTCTTGGATTTTCATATACTAGGGTTATTCTATTTGCATACACCAAAGCACTTTGACACACTCATCCCTTCTCTCATCCAATCAAAAACTTATCTCATCCACCCCAACTATTTTTTCTTACAATTTGTTAAAACCAAGCATCCACTCTTTTCAAAAAGGTTTTCCTTCCACAAAACCAAAATTTAAAATCAAATTTGTTGAAACTCAATTTCCCAAAACTGTTTCTCATTTAAAATCAATATTCAATATCTCAAAAATCGTGCATGTTGTTTATATCTTCACGTATAGCGTAACATAGCCTAAATATTAACAAAAATCTTTTATGTCATTAAAGAACTAATTTGAAAACAATAAAATATTATCTATTTACATTGTTCGTCGCTTTTTCGTCTTATTAGTGTCTTATATAAGAAAAATTATTATGAATGACAAAAGGTAATACTATTATGTATAATGATTTAACGAAAAACATTATCATCGATGAAAAAATTAATACATATATATGTGTGTATGTGTGTGTATATGAATATGTGTGTGTCTGTATGAACACACACATATTGATTTTGTATATTTCATTATATCTTTTTATTATATAGTATATAACATCTTTTGTGCAATGATTTAATGGAAAATCTAGCAAAAACAGATGGAATGCAATTCGTATCATGTGTGTGAAAAATTAATACGATTTTGTATAATATTTTATCTTCTTGCATAACATTTTCTTGTATATTTGACTACACAAAATTAATTTGATAAATAATCGTATAATAAGAAATAGCAACTTTTAATTCTCTCTTTTAACATTAAACATTGTGAACATATAGATATCACACTTGTAAATTGTAGAAGCTTATTGCCAAGCTCTACCAATTATTACCAACTATAAATGAAAGTACTGATTTTTCGATTACTTTAGTCGGTAATGCTATGATTTTTCTATTGCAACATAAATTGGTATATTAATGATTTCAAATATAAATTTATGGTAACGGACTAAATCCATCCCTACATATACTATGTTTGAACCTGACTTTTATCGACATTGAACTTGGTAAATTTAACTAGTTAATGTATATTTTATATTATCTTAACAACAATTTGACACAAGATAAAAAGATACTTCAAGGAAGAGCATAACCAAAATTGAGTATCATTTACGCTAGCCAAAATGCAGAGTTATATCATCAGCTCTAATTCAAAGCAAAGAAGAATAACCTAAATAATCTGAACCATTAGACCACGATTCTAATATCCCCTAAAATTTGGTGCACTTCATTTGAAATAATGATGCTAATGTGCGCCAATGTAAGCTAAATTACACAAAATTTTCGGATTCATTAGATCTTTTATCTAATTGGCTACGGTGTTTAATGCTCTCATGCTCTATTTTTGAAGTAGACTAAATCATCATGTTCTTTAGTGAAATTTAGTAAACATTTTAACATGTGACTCCAATTAATAAAGTTAACATGTGTCTTAGTTTACCTAGTCTATAATAATTAAGGTTTCCATTTAACTAACGCTTTTCGAGGATGATAGTTCTACCATCAATCCATTAATTAACAGATATTGGTAATTTTTATCCAAAAGAATATAAAAAACTATGTTCAAACATTGAACTTACCACTTATGATTACTTTTTTTATAAGAAAAATAAATATATCCCTAAAATAATAGTTTAAAACACAACATAATCAAGTATTTTAACAAAAATATAACATCCGACTTAAAAACTAAAATACGAAATAGTACACTTTAATATAAAAACCCCTAAGGCTCCGCTTGAGAGTTTTTTTTCAAATTGGTTTCGATTGGTTTTAGATGGCTTTGCATTTCAGATGTTGTCACAATCTTTGCTTATAAATTTTTTTACATTGGTTATTGTTGTTTATTAAACCGATGAAAACCAATGTAGCGTAAATTTGATGATATTTCTAAAACAATTAAATTCGAGTGTTTTAAGTGGTATTAACATTTTTGTTTCAATTATAACCCTGGTAATCATATTGGCAAATTATTTTTCACAAAACTAGAGAATAGATATAAGGATATATATATATGTAATATTACTTTTGTGGAAAAATCTTCAAACCGTGTACATTAAGCTCTTCAACATGTATTGGGTAATTTTAACAACACTTTATATAAACCAATCAAAACCGCTGAAATCATTAACTGTTACTCCCGAAACATCTCATAATCAACACTTTAAAACTCCCAAATGAAGCTTAAAGTGTTTTTATATAGTGAAATAACAGATTGAAAAACATGGTGTCAAACAGATCGAACCACGCTGATAACGATCCATTTAAATAACTTGAAGTAATTGTTTTGAATCATTGCATTATTCTCCAGAGTTTACTAACAACAGCGGGTTCGACTCTCATTCCAAAAATTAGGTGTAGTTTCAGTAAGATAAAAAAGAAAAACATAACAATGAAATAAAACCTAAGATAATACACATTTAAAGTGAGAAACTTTGAAACAATACAAACTATCGAAGCGTACCATATAACTTATTAGCTTCTTTTTGAACAAGATTAATTGGTGCTAATTAGACACGATCCTATGACCAGTAGATACCCAATCGAGAGACATACCATTGTCCCACAAGGGACATCCATCTAATTAAAACTTTTGCTAATAAAAATTTTGGTTTATGTACCATATGGGTAACGTTGTGGATCATTATGTAATACTCGTCAGTGAAGTTGGTGATTCGATCACTACACATGTGAATAGGCATGAAGTATGTGATGGACCCACAATGCATACTTACTAGGAGTTTATAAGCAAAACTTGAATTTCTAGGTATTTAACCAAAAAAGATCGTGTGTCGTCGAAAGTGAAGGCATATTCTATAACAACAGTAAATAAAATAATTAAAGTGTTCAAAATTACATGGAAAATATAAAATGGCTATGCCATTGTTGGTCTTAGTATTTGACCAACCATGGAAAGAAGATCGAACACCAAATGTGTGTAGTATTTGGAGTTATTTTTATAAGGATAGTAATGTTGTTTAGACCAAAAACTAAACAGGTTAAATTTAAAAAATAGATTAAGTTGTAAAAACTGCAATAACGATGGTAGATAAAAATATGTCTAATATGTTTCGGACCTACGTAATGAACCAAGCTAACTATATTGTGTTTCTTTTCAAGTACAACATTCCATTGTTAAAGTCCCACAAGCAAGACTAAAGCATTTTTTCTCATTTAAACACTACATGTTTACATCTTAGTGTTTGGGGAAATCCGATGATTCACCCAAACGCAGCAGAAATAATAATCGGAACTTGTTGATGGTGAGGCATAAAAAGTGGAAAATCGGTATCGCAAAACAACAGCGTAGATCAAAATGCAAAGAAAAATAAATCATACACGAGATTTATAATGGTTCCACTACTGCAAGATTACATCCAATTTGAGGAGAGGAAATTTTGTTACTTTCATAAGAAAAAAGTGTTACAAGGTTGATTTCAATTTAGGAGGCTTAACCTAAAAGAAGAACAAAACAAAAACCTCTTTTATTTTTCTCAAGTTGTAATTCTATTACTTGCATACATCCAATAAACCCTAACCATGACTATTTTATATTACTTTGAACTATTCCCTGTCATTGGATCAAATCTCTGTAGAAATCTACAGTGGAAACTCCACAAAATAAGGAAAAAGATAAAATTGCCCCTGAAATTTGAACATAAATTAGCTCCAGAATTCGCCACACGATCGGTTGAAAATTCTGTCCGTCGAAAGGGATGGATTTCCTATTGATTGAAAAAACAACAGGGCGCTTCATTTGGTAAACTCTAAAAAAACACAGTCAATCGATGGGTTTACACGTCGATTGGAAGGAGTTCCAATCGACTAGTAAACTCTACCAATCGATTGGAAGCTTGTAGTTGAAGCTACAAGTTTTAGTCACTTCTCCGCCTCCTTTGTCTCTTTACTACTTCACTTCTGCATCTACAATCGACTCATTTCTTCTCCTATTTTGAAATATTATATCCCAACTTTTGACAATTCTATTACTTGCATACGTCCAATAAACCCTAACCATGACTATTTTATATTACTTTGAACTATTCCCTGTCATTGGATCAAATCTCTGTAGAAATCTACAGTGAAAACTCCACAAAATAAGGAAAAAGATAAAATTGCCCCTGAAATTTGAACATAAATTAGCTCCAGAATTCGCCACACGATCGGTTGAAAATTCCGTCCGTCGAGAGGAATGGATTTCCTGTTGATTGAAAAAACAACAGGGCGCTTCATTTGGTAAACTCTAAAAAAACACAGTCAATTGATGGGTTTACACGTTGATTGGAAGGAGTTCCAATCGACTAGTAAACTCTACCAATCGATTGGAAGCTTGTAGTTGAAGCTACAGGTTTTAGTCACTCCTCCGCCTCCTTTGTCTCTTTACTACTTCACTTCTGCATCTACAATCGACTCATTTCTTCTCCTATTTTGAAATATTATATCCCAACTTTTGACAATTCTATTACTTGCATACATCCAATAAACCCTAACCATGACTATTTTATATTACTTTGAACTATTCCCTGTCATTGGATCAAATCTCTGTAGAAATATACAGTGGAAACTCCACAAAATAAGGAAAAAGATAAAATTGCCCTTGAAATTTGAACATAAATTAGCTCCAGAATTCGCCACACGATCGGTTGAAAATTCTGTCCGTCGAGAGGAATGGATTTCCTGTTGATTGAAAAAACAACACGGCGCTTCATTTGGTAAACTCTAAAAAAACACAGTCAATTGATGGGTTTACACGTCGATTGGAAGGAGTTCCAATCGACTAGTAAACTCTACCAATCGATTAGAAGCTTGTAGTTGAAGCTACAGGTTTTAGTCACTCCTCCGCCTCCTTTGTCTCTTTACTACTTCACTTCTGCATCTACAATCGACTCATTTCTTCTCCTATTTTGAAATATTATATCCCAACTTTTGACAATCTCTACCTTGATATTATTTTTCCCTACAACCTGTCCAAACTCCACCTACACCTTCATACACCAAGCAACCATGGACCTGACACGATGGATAATTCCCAATGAGCTTTGACATGGCCATCATCCATTGCATTTTGTCGATGAACTCCGGTAAGCCCAACGCTAGCCAACAAAGTATTGAAACTACACTCATTGTGTAAGTAGGATTTATCAATCCACATTGAAAATAAACATCTCCATCAACTAATTCACTCTTCCCCCGTACCACCATGTGGCACCTAGAACCTCAGCAAATGGATTGAGTTCAAGCAATGCTCCAACATTGCAACAAGCAAGGACTTGATAAACATATTTGCGGCATTCTTCTCTGTGCGAATCTTATGGAGACGAACTAGCGTCTCTTCACTCATCGAGACAAGAAAAGACTTTCTCACCTTTATATGATTCGTCCTCGAGCTAAAAGCCATATTTTAAGATAAGTAAATTACAGTTTGACTATCACAACTCACCGCTATTCCATCATACACAAAGCCAAAATCAAACATCAACTGCTCCAAATAGAGTGTCTTTTTTGCTGCTTTAATAGCCGTTATCTACTATGTCTCTGTAGTAGACAAAGCAACTATTGTCTGCAACCTCAATCTTCAACTAATAGTTGTCCTTCCAAAATTGAACACAATCAGAGGTTTACTTCGTTCATTCTCTATTGACGGCATATGTAGAATTTCAAAATCCAATCAAGTTGGAAACTCCCTCTCTCTGTCTACCGTTAAAAACAAGCTATGATATGGAATTCCTCTAAGATATCTAAAAATAAACTTTACTACATCGCAATGCATCTTTCCCGAATTTTCCATATATTCACCAACTGATCCAACAGCCTGTGTAATCTCAAGCCTAGTGCAAACCATATCATACATCAAGCTACTAACTACACTCACATAGGGCATGTTCTCTATGTAGCCAACCTTTACTAGAAAGTTATATATGTAAAGGCAAGGGTGAAATGATTGTCTTTTCTCCAACCATGCTAAACCGAGTGAGCATCTTCTGAATATATTCTTTTTTACTAAGCTTCTTCAAGGTCAAACGGTTCATCATGAACCATATGTAGGGCACAAAGAAACTGGTCATCAAAGCTCCGGCTTGCATGCTGCTAATCTCCATACCTATCTGGTAACCTAACAGTTCTACGATTGGCTCAAGTAGGTACAACATCGCCTAAACTTCTTTCATCTCTACCTTGAACTAAACTTTCTCCAGCTTCATGTACATCACAAACACTACTAGAAGGCATCTATAGGTTATCTTGTGATGTTTCATCAACTATGGTTTACATATCTCATTTGTAGCTATAATTCTACTATCAAACCAAAACGTGGGAACTTCTTCCATCTTCTTAGACTTATCGGTATCCAAAACTAATGTGGAGGGTAAATCTTTATAAAAACCCACCTTTTTCCACCCTCGGATTTAATACCCGAACCGTAGTTCAAATCCCGAAAATAAAAAAAGACAAATCATTAAGTTATGATAGTAAGAAACAAAATAGAATCAACTATAAAAATTTTAAACTCGTAGTGGAAGGAAACAACATATAATATAAAATGTCTTTCTATTAAACATAGGTCCAAATACATAGTTAGACCTGTGCAATTAATCCATATCCACAACACATTGGAATATACTAGTAATAGGTTATATTTACAATTTATACAATATTTACAATACTAGATCTTTGTTACCATATCCTCCACGTCATTGGCTCCATCGATCTAGTGATATACATAAAAGGGAAAATACGAGAGGGTCAGATGAATGTCTGACTGAGTGAAACAAATCGAAGTAATATATACTACAAAAGATTGGTAAAAAATCATTAGCGTCTCCTAACCTATATAAACTTACCTTAGTCTTCCTACTTGCAACCTAGGAGCAATATCAACACTATACCTAGGTTGACTACTCGATTAAGGTCATACTACACCTTATCGTACGCTATACACAAATATACACTTACCCAACAAAGTCAAAACAAATCCACATTACTAAGGGAGAACCAATTTCCAAGGAATGGCTATTATGTTATTACTGAGAGAACAACCATAACGACTATTTCTTGGATCATGATCACAAATACTTAGGAAGCAACCATTTCTGAATAACTATTTCTTTTTAATTACTATGGGAACAACTATTTTCCTGGAACAACTATTCCTTACATAACATGTGCCTCATAAACAATCACTCGACAAACCAATAGCACATTAAACGTGCCCCAATATCAGCTATCAAATCAAACGAATTCTACATGATATACAAACATTGATAATCATTTCAAACATGAAATTTCACGCACATCGAACATACGTATACTCGACAACGTCTATGCGCCTTGCCACGTCAGAATCATATCGCATTGCCTCCTCTAAAGTTACCCAAAGTGTCTCTCAAAGTCCTGACACTGCAAACGCCTCCAATCACATTCGGCCTAGTTGGGCCTAGATTCAACTTGGCCAATACCCATACCAACCGGTCTACTTTTAATCACAACAGATCAACCGATTAACGTTTGGTTTTCAACATTTCTCATTATGCCTTTATTCGTTCATTCTCCAATTTTTTAAGATTTCGTTTAGTTTTCTTGTACTTTCTTTTTGTTTTATTTTATCTGGTTTATACTCTACTATACTTCTTTTATAACAATGATTTCATGCCTGGAACCATACATGACCATTTAGTTAACCAAACTTAAATTAACAATATATTTAATGTACGGTTTCTCTAATTGATCACTATCACTCCAATTTAATCATACAAATTCATATATTAATTCGTTGTTTAACCTAAATTAGACCCATAACAATCTTCTAACATTCAAATTGAATTATATATTGATAAAAATGCCCACTCACTCAAATTTGAAGACCAAATTTCGAAATCCTTCATTGTCCTGACTGTTGCACATATGGTTCTCCTAGTTTCACCCTCAAATTGATATTAGATCGTAGTACTCGCCGCACCTTTTGAATAACCATTGATTTTATCGAATTCCATTAATATTTGAGTGAGATATGAATTATTGAAGTTGAAGGAAGAAGAGGGAAGAAGCGGAATTAAACGGCGAAGAAGAGAATTTGTTTTGAAAAGAATGTACATTTACCGTTTTAGATCTATTTATAATTGGAGGTAAGTGTCATCTAAAAATTCAAATTCAAGCAATCAAATTCAACCCAAAGCCCATTAAAATCGAAGCTTATTCTGATCGTAAGTGCTCCAAATCGAACAAATTTATATATGATGCAAACTAGTAAAACGAGCCGGTCGCAATGACGTAAGTCCCGTCTTCAAATTCCAAAGTTAGAGAATTGACCATTTTTCCCATCCAATAGTAAAATTAATCAATTCAGCATGCTAGTATTAAAATACCTAGGTATTACATTCTCCTTGTTCAACCTTATAGAATTCGATTTTTTTTTTGATTTAACAGAAAAACAGAAAAAGTTTCTAGTTATTTGTTATAACTATTCTCAAATATAAAATAGGAATTCCAATTTTTTGGTATTTTCAATATCTTATTATTATAAATTAATTATTAATTTTTTTTTATATTTCGAATTTCTCATAAAAGAATTTCGATCTCAAAATTCCGAAGGACAAAGAATGCAATTCGCATGCTTCCTCATTTTCGTATCGTTGATATATTATTCACATCGTATCCTAATGACCAATTAAGTTATCATCCATCCAAATCGAGCAGGCATCCAAAAAACGAAGAAACCAACCATACAAAACATCCATACATAGTATGAAATCCACAGTCAAATTCATTGGTAAATGTATGTGTTCACCAGCACATTAAAATATCTACATTAGTATTTGTGCACTTTTTGAAATGCAGACAATCACATAGTATCATTTATGTATCATATGAAATATGGCATTATCTATGTGTAAATATCTATTAATCGGGCCTTACTATATGAATGAGATGATATGATATATAAAACATGTATGCAAGCATCCTAGATGAACATATAAATTATATATATATATATATATATATATATATTATATGCAATAAACAATCACATTAGCATAATATATAGTGAATACATACGTTAGTAAATCATACTAATCAAAGTATATAGAACATATCAAGATTATAATACAATCCATAACGTGAAATAAACAATCGTCCAAGTCAACTATCCAACCAAACTAAGTAATCTAAGTAAGACAACAATAAATCCATGACACCTACTCAATCAAACCTAGGGACTAGCTGTACTAACAAGCAAACAAATGGGAAAATGTTCTGGGAAGGAGTCAAAATAAAAAGATCGGACCTACTCCTCCACTTTTCAAGTACTCCTAGCCAAATCATTCTTCCCAACGTAATATAACAACGTTCTTCCCAACTTAATCTAGCAACGTTCTTCCCAACTTAATCTAACAAACTACTACTATCATAAACTTATTCTGAAATATCAACCTCAAATGTATATGCACATCTACAACTTCTGGAACCTATGCTACCAATTTGAATAAAGATGCCATAATGCACAACGATGGTAGCTTTAGCATAAATGTGCCCTAAACTAAAATATAGTCTCTCATACCACTCTTTGTTGCATATACATAACACTCAAATAACTCTAGTAGTATCTTCTTCGATTCATCTTTTAGATTGCTAAGGTTAGGCAACTCAAAGTGGATGGTGTCTTACCCAAATACATCCAAACAACTTGAATCATATACAATTCCTTCTTTCATCTAAGAACATCAAAACGATCGATGTCTTAACTTGGTGAATATGAGATATCTTCCACTACAGTTAATAGTCTAACTTAAGTGGTATCATTATGTTTATGATATCACTTCTCCAAACATCCAACAATTATGAAACCCGAGGTATCACTTCCTCAAATATACAAACTTTTTGTCCTATGTTCTATGACATACAAACAAGCAAGAACCCAAATATGAGAAATCCTATTCTATTCAATCAATTCAACGGTAGCAACCAAAATGGAATTCGAACCTAAGAAAAATGCAAACCTAAGATAGTGATGGTATTAGAAAGGTTAACTAATAATACATCGTTCACGTGTACCTCATATGCAACATAAACTATACAACTTTAAGTCATCAGTCCAAAAACATTCTTCTTTGAATAGACAATCTCTTTCAATCTAACCAATGATTGAAAAGAATCAATCTATTTATTCCTCAAAGACATATTCGAACCTCCATATTCCGTTTTTCCATAAAATTGCCTCGCATTATGCAGACTATAATACCTTTTTCCTTGATCTCTCAAATAAATTTTCATCCAACTATCTTGGAAAACTTTAGTATATAAATCAATGATACCTTCCAATTTCATCCAAGTATCGGTTCAATCCAGAACATTCTTTCTTTAATTTCTAAAATCGGACTATTCCAACAGCTTAAAATCCTTTATCTAGATCAGTCGGAAATACTTCTCATAAATTATCATTACTAATCCAATTTTGGACTGACATTTAGAAAAGAGGTCATAAATCTAATCAATCCTTTATCCTCTAAATCACATATATCCATGTAGTTCTGTTTACTTCATTGTATCATCGATAAAACATACTTATATAATATTAGTAGCCATCTATGTCTAAACATATCTACATACTCATTAGTCATTTTTCGATACTTATCCTTGTATAATCTTAGTATCAAACCTAACTTGAGGTATCAATTATAGTAAAAAATCTAAATTTAAATCATTTCCTAATATAATTCAACCTATGGTATCCTTTTCTAATATATCTATCCACCAATTTTCTTTTCTTTCATATTATGGATGAGACAACGCAATAGGGATGGTGTCACGCTATACCAATCAAATCAACATTATACTCAATAATCTTACTAACATCTTACCCAAAACATATTTAGAAATATTAGAAAAGGGATGACGTCCCAGCGTTGTGAACATGGTAATTAACTTATGTCACATCTAATTCGAAACATACATTTGTAATTACAACCACCACTCAAGTATCGACAACCTATAACTATCGCCACATAACATATACCGCAAGATGATCATCACTTACTTAAAGAACAACAACCATCCAAGCCATACAACATAAATGGTGCAATGTTAGCGGAAAAGTCAACTCAATGACACTCATCCATAAACCAACTCAAATCATCTATAAAACATATTTTTGTGGTGTAATGTTACCCGCAACATTGGACCAAAGAAACGAATCCACAAATCAACCCAAATTTTCACATTTACAGTGATATCAAACATGAAAGCATTATATATACCATTTGTTTTCATCTTTGATCATTACTGCAATGATATAGAAGAAAAGAATATAAATTTCAATTATTTCAATTTCTGCATTATGGACCAATCATTGAATCAGATCACATAGTAGCATTATTGAGTCATTAGGAATTTATCACAAAATAAACTCCAGCCCCGTTAAGTAAAAATCTTTATTCATATGTTAAAATATTTTCAGTCAATTAGTTAACAAGATCCAAACAACTGAAATTTCAGTATCACTGTTCTCTCTTTTAGTGTCTACTTTTCTGAAAGAAATTCTACTTCAAATGTATCTTTAAAACTTCCAATGTCTTGCAAATACCATTCCGGTCAACCTTCTTCATATAAATCTTAGTCCTAACATTAGTTAATACGATAACGTTTCAAATTATTTTACTTAACCGAAATACGATCTCACCTTTTTAATGCACTTGGAAACTTTCCTTTTCAATTTTCAGTTCTCTTTTATATTCATATGCCCAAGTTGTATGTCAATAAGCTTAATAATTTTATTTAATTAGGGACCAAGGTCAGAGTCTTCAACGAAGGTATATAGGACTCCTTCGTAAAAAAATAGATCAACTCATCATCATGTGAATATCAGGATCATGGTACAACAAAATTATGCTAGTCCTTTACTCCTCATTCAAATCATACCACTTTTACCATCCAATATTATCTCATAATGAATCGTCCAATCTATTTGAAATCAACTCATACCCCAAAAAAATCTCAATACATATATGTCACTCAAGAAATCTATACTTCATATAATTCTTTCCAAATCATGGCATAATGAAACTAAATGATTTACACACCATGTGAGATTTAAAGTATAAATATAAACAATAACACTTCATAATTCAAAAGTAATGACTCACCTTCCATCACGATCTGCTTCCCTTTATCCTGAGCAGACGGTGGCATAGTAACGCTTGGGACCATATCTGGTGCATTGGCTTTAACTATCCGATTTTCTCTTGGTAAACTCAGACATTCCCTTTTCATGTGTCCTAACTAGTTATAATTATAACACTTATTTGTGTGAGGTCAACCCTGCAGTCTTTTGCTACATGCCCTTTCTTTCTACATCGATCGCATCTTTTCCTTTCCTGCTTCCATGATTATCCTCGCTTTTGCTTTTCCCTTGTTGTAGGTTTACTTCTCTTTTGGGCTGTTCGTTGGCAATCTCTTCATCAATCAAATTTAGAAATGCTGCCTCAACTAGTCCTTTAAATGTAGCTCCATATGGTATCTGGTTCCATGCTAACTCCTCAAGCGCTGAGTTTAATCCTTTTGCAAACTTCATCGCCTTTATGTTCGAGGTGTTTACCCATTCAAAACCGAACCTAGCCAACTCATTAAACTAGTCCACGTACTCATCTACAGGTCAAGTCACCCTACTTTAGGTGAATGAATCTCTCTAGTAATAATCCATTCTCTACTCCATAGAAAAACTTCATCTCAAACTTTTTGTTAAAATCTATCCATGTAATATTTTCTTCTTCATTCTCAATAGTAACGACTTCCCACCAATTTTCTACTTCTCCCTAGAGATGACAAAAAGCTAGCTATCTTCTTATATCACTTAGACCCAAGATACCAAATACTTTCTTACATGTGCTTAGCCATGCCTGCGTTGCTGCATAAGGTTTCATTCCAACAAAGGGTCTACCACCCAAACTAGAGAACTCCTACAGGACTTTGGTAAATTCACATTAGGTGGTGTCTACATCCAAACCACTCCTAGGCTTGTAGGTGCAAGTTATGTAGGAGTACACCGGTCTAACCTTTCACTTGCATATATCGGCAGAATCGAGCAAGAAAGTTCACACCAGGAATACCCATAACATCCACTCTAGTGCCATTTCCGGTTCTGGTTTTAACCCCACCATCATTGTTTTCCATTCCAGTTTCAATTGAGGTACTCATTCTCGGCTATTTGTAAATGGGATTCATTAGAAACTACCCAATAAAAAGTAGATTATCTAGAATAGTAAACAGGGTAAACACAAATACCCAACTCATTTATTTTATATTATGTGTATTAACATTTATAAAATGCAAATAAGCTCTCTCGTTACGGTCCTTGTCCATCATTTAAGTTGGTTTTGCTTTGATATCAAATTAATGACCCTCCTTTTTCGACCCTTCGATATAATGCCCGAATTGACGTTCAAATATCGAAAATAAAAAAGATAGATTGTTAAGTTATAACAGGAAACAAAATAGAATCTAACTGTAAATGTTCCGAACTCACAACAGAAAGAAACATTATATGATATAAAACATCTATATATTCAATATAGGTCTAAATACATAGTTGATTTATACAATAAATCTCAATCAACAACACACAGGAATTACTAGTAATACGTTATGTTTTTAGTTTACGATATGTATAGTACAAGATGTTCATCACCATGTCCTTCATGTCGCAGGCTCCATCAACCTAGCGATATACATATAAAGGAGAATAGGATAGGGTCAGACATACGTCTGAGTGGGTGAAACAAACCTAACTCATATATACTACAAAAAGACTGGTAAAATACGTTAGTGTCTTCTAACCCATACACACTTACCTTAATCCGCTTACTCACCCCGAGGAGTAATATCAACACTATATTACATTGACTACTCGATTAAGTCATACGACATCTCGTAATACACTATATGCAAATATATATTTACCCAATCGAGTTTATCCAATCCACATTACCGAGGGAACATCAATTTCCCCAGAACGACTAATATGTTATTATTATGGGAATAACCATTTTCCTAGAATACTTATTTCCTAGATCACTATCACATATACTGAGGGAACAACCTTTTCCCTAGAAAAACAATTTACATTTAAATACCAAGGGAATGACCATTTCATTAGGGAAACTATTCTCTGCATAACACATGCCTTAGAAATAATCACTAGACAAACCAATAACACATTAAACATGCCCAAATATCAGCTATCTGGTCATATGTACTTAATACGATATTCAAACATCGATAGCCAATCACAACATGAAATTTCACACATACAAGACACATGTATATTTGCTACACCATAATTGTACCGCACTGCCTCCTCCAAAGTTGCCTAAAGTGTCTCTTAAGATCTCGGCTCCACAAATGCTTCTAATCGCATTCGACATGGTTGGGTTTAGGTTCAACCTAGCTCAACCCTCTATAAATAGATCTAATAGGTAATTATAACCAGTCTACCAATTATAACCAACCTATTGGTTATAGTTAATCGCACGACCAATTAACGCTCAACCTCGAGCATTTCTTGTTCTCCTTTCATTCTTTCATTCTTCGATAGTTTTAGATTTCATTCAGTTTTGTTATACTTTCATTTTGTCATATTTTATTTGGTTCATACTTTATAATACTTTGTTTATAATAATGATTTTGTGCCTTGAATCAAATAAGAGCATTCAAGTTAACCCAACTTCAATTAATAGTGAGTTTAATACACCGTTTCTCTAATTGATCACTATCTCAAATTTAATCACATAAATTCATATATTAATTCGTTAATTAAACTAAATTTGACCCCTAACAATTTTCTGACATTCAACTTACATTAAACAAGGATAGAGATGCCCACTTACTCGACTTTGAAGATTAAATTCCAAAATACTTCACCATTTAGACTATTGCGCCTTTGGTTCTTCAAATTATTCCCTCAAATTGATATCAGATCGTAGTACTCACCACACCCTTTGATTTGCCACTGGCTTCGTCAAATTTCGTTAATATTTTATCAAGATATGAATTTTTGAAGTTGAAAAAATAAGAGGGAAGAAGAGGAATTAAAGCTGAAGAAAAGAAAAGTGTTTTAAAAAGAACGTACGTTACTTTTTCAAGCCCATTAATAATTGGAAGGAAGTGTCTTTTGGTAATTCAAATTCAAATAGTCAAATTTAGCCCAAAATCTATTAAAACCCAAAATTTGTTATGACCATATCTCTTATGTGCTTTGAATAAAAAAAACGTATATATGGCGTGAATAAAAAAACAAGCCATTTGCAATGGAGCAAGTCCCGTCTTCATGTTCAAATGTTAAAAAATGCATTTTGCCCCCCTAATAATTAAATTTATTAATTCACCATTTATAACCATTATTATTTACAATTAAAAACCGAGGTATTACATCTTCCTTAGGCTTAAACATTGCAGACTCATCAAATGTAACATATTTAGAATGTGCAATCTTCCCATCAACGGGGTTCCAAATGCAATACACTTTGACACTATCCGTGTATCCCCTAAATATGCCATTGTATGCTCAAGTCTCCAACTTATCATCACCTGTGTGGGTACATACGTATGGCAACAAAAAGATATGGAAATAACCAAGATACACTACTTTACCTCTCACTTCTTTCTAGAATCTTCCCATCTAAAGCTGAGCATAGAATTCGATTTATAATATGCGTTGCAAATGAAATAGCTTTAGACCATAAGCCTTTGGACAAGCCAACCATCAATGTTAAGTAACGAGCCTTCCCAAGTAGAGTCGGATTCATCCTTTCAACAACCCCATTTGATTGTGAATCTTCAAGTGTAGTGAAATGTCTCTATATACCATGCTACATACAGAAGCCGAGGAACTCCCTAGAAACAAATTCACTGCCATTACAAACCTAAGGACCTTTAACTTAAAAACTAATTAGTTTTCAACTAATGCCTTCCAAGCATTAATCATCTCAAGCTTTTTGTTTTGGCCTTCATCAAATACGCTCATACTTTCCTAGAAATGCCATCAATGAAGGAAATAAAATACTTCGCTACCCTAATGAAAGCAGTAGGTACCGCTCCCTTGAAATCTATATGCACATAATCATGTATGCTCTCTAGTATGTATAGTCCAACATGAAAGGATATCTTTGTCTGCTTACACAAAAAACACTCCTGGCAGAAATCAAACTTGTTGAATCTATCTCCTTTGATCATCTTCCATTTGCGAAGCAACTATAAGGCCTTCTCCAAATATGATCCAATATGAGATACCAAAGTCTAGTAGCATCCAAAGCATGAGAAATTTCAACTCCAACATAAATCTTCCCAAGAGTAGTGTTTCCTTTCAGCAAATATAGATTACAGAACACATCTCCCTTCATCAAACGAGTGCACCCTTATAAACGTCCTATCTATCCTTCCTAAGGGTCAATTTGCATCCCATGGATGCCAACTAGCACAAAGAAATCAACGACTTCTGAAGACCTCGAACATAGTAGACATATATCGAAGTGCGAATCACTTAGTCAAACATCTGGATCCTCATTGTACCATCTTTCATGGTTCTATAACTAGCATCATTACCCATAAGGGTTGCACTTCCTACCTTCCTAACAAAAGAGCTGAAGTAATCCCTATTTGACATCATATGGAATGACGCCCTTGAACCTAGTAGCCAACAGTCTAATACATCTAATACTGTTGCAGTCAACACATCGTCAAACATAGTCTTCTCCAAAGCAATCAATGAAGATCCATCATCACTCTTCCTCTTCATGTCTGGACAATCCCTCCTCTAGTAGCCTGGTATCTTACAATGGTGATATTTCCCCTCTCAAGATTTCCTCTGTAATTATTTTCGAACTTTCTAGCTTTGGAATGCCCCCTAGGATTCCAAGTCTTCTTCTCCTGTCTTCCTCTTTTAAGAAATAGATCCTGACTACTCCTTGCATCTCTACCTTAACTTATCTCTTTTATACGATCCCTCAAGTCTTCAGATGGAAGACCCGATTTCACATCATCCAATATCATGGTACCTCTCCCATATATCAGACTATTTGCGAAACCTATATATCACTTCAGTAGGGGAAACAAAAGGACAATCATTTTCTGCTCTTTATCCACCTTTAGATCCATTGTCTTCGTCTTCATCAAAAGATCATCAAAGAGACTAAGATGTGCCTTAACTGAAGTAATCTCTCTCATCTTCATAGCAAGAAATATCATCGACAAAATCAAATGGTTTATGAGTGACTTCTTCAAGTATAGATTCTCCAGCTCGACCCAAATTTGTTTAATTATGGTCTCACTGCTCTAAGATAACATTCTCTCCCATAACAAACTGCAGAGTAGTAAAAGCATGTTATTCCATCTCATCCTTCTCCATAGCTAAAATATCATCAGGCATTTTCATAGTACTAAATACCACCTGATGAACCTTATTCCTCCTTAGAATAACTTTCATCCTCCATTATCACTTCTCGAAATCACTAGCCTTATTCTACTTTTCTATTGCAAACCAAGATCTTGATGCCACATAAGATCCTCTAACATAGGGACTTACTACAAATGGGGTACCGTCATCTCCTACACCTTCCTCAAGAATCGAAAAGCTAAGATACCAGACGATCGAGAAAGTCGGACAATTCACCCTAACACAATGGAAATAATATTGGATCGTGTTGATGGTGAGGTAGAACATACAGGAAACTAGTATCCCAAAAAACAATAATTGAGAACAAATGCAAAGAAAAATAAATCACACACGAGTTTTATAGTGGTTCCATTATCGTGAGGTAATGTACATCCACATTGGAAATAAGAGATTTTTTACTTTCACAAGACAAAAGAATTAGAATATTGATTTTTATCTGGTGACTAAACCTAAAAGAAGAACAAAGCAATTAGTTTATCTTAAGTTGGTATTCTATTTCTTTCACATCCAGTAAACCCTAGCAAGGTCTATTTATAATGCTTTGAACTATTCCCTATCACTGGATCAAATCTCTACAGAAATCTACGGTGGAAACTAACAAAATTGAGGAAAAGATGAAAGCCCATGGATTTCGAACACTAATTAGCTCCATAATTCGTTGGATAAGTTGGTTAGTACCAGTCAGTTAGAATGGATTTCCTATAGACAAGAAAATAGCGGGGTTCTTGGTTTTAAAAACCACCCAAAAACACAATCAAACAGTGAGTTCGCCAATCAAATAGAAGGAGTTACAGTCGACTAGTGTAATCAAGCGATCGACTGGAAGCCTATAGTGGAAGCCACATGCTTCAGTCTCTCTTGTACCTTCTTTGTCTCTTTGCCGCTTCGCTTTTGCTTCTCCAATAGACTCTTTCTTCTCTTATCTGGAAATATTGGATCACAACTCCTAACACTTAATATCGAATGCCCTTAAAGCAATGGTATACACTTTAATTTTGCCAAGTTAGGTTTTTATAGCATCCAAACTATATTTATAAATAAAAACACAATAGTTTGTTAAATTTTCTTCCAAATTAGAGTAATAAAGCCCAAATATAATTGCAAGTTCATGGCTTATAACCAAACATAAGTCAAAATCCCACTTCTTGTTCCAAAATCTAAACTACATATATCAGAGTACTCTTGATCTTTTTCGTGCACCGATGATTTGACATTATTGATGAATCGATTATGATCATCAGATTTACCTTCAGCTTTAAGTCACTACCTTCAATTTTCAAATTTTAGATTTAATTTCACTATTAGAATGAAGAATAAAAGTGCCACGTGAAAGTAGTCGGTTGGCTAATTAAGTTACATGTAGATCCATAAATGGATGGATAAATTTTGTTAACAAATAATCTTCACTACTAAATATCCTATTTTTCTTAAATAATTGAAACTTGACCATTCTTTTAATAAATTGAATATGTAGTGGAAGTAAAACACTAAGTTTGCTAGTAAAATCTCGATTCATAGCCATTTAGTTGGTCTAATGCTAATTAAGTGGGTTTATGAAAAAAATATCTTTCATTCACTTTAGGAAATATCAAATTATTTGAGCACATAATGAGCTTTCAATTAAAGCGAGGTATCCTGAGCGAGTTTCACTACAGTTGAGCTTTACTACTCCTGACTTTCGTAATGTGTATCCCATTGAGGCCTTTGATTGACTTAGTGCTTTGTCGAGCATCATGTTTAAAAATTCTCCCAACACACTAAATAATAATAGAAGCCTTAAAAATTGAAGTTCAAATTGTAATTTTCTTATCGTGCAAAACAAACTAATAGAATTCCAAACAAGATAGATAAACAATACTTCAAATTTAGTCAAACTTGAGGTGGCAATATATAGCTAGCAGACCCGGAACTGACCCAGCGGATCTTGATACTAGACTGCTCAGGTTTTGTGGGGTTCAAACTATATAGTTTAAAATCTAGATTTGACTCTACCAGAGGTTTAACTCGGGTCGGGTCAGCCGGTTTAAGTTCGGTAAAACACTAAAAATACATATGTTTTAATGCTTTTAATCAGGTCTTTTGGGTCGAGTCGGGTCTATTCGGGATGGATTTGATTGGGTCTTCATGTTATTTTCATCATACGGACTCGACCCAAGATCCATCGGCTCTGGGTCTTACCCGGTCTGCTCGGTTAGAGTTTGCATTACCACTAAAAGGAGTAGAGCCTTCCTTATCTATACCTTCATTTGTTTTCCTACTACCCATGAAACGCTACACTTTGATGCCCGTACTATCAATGAATATTGCTAAGTATTTTTTGAGAGAAATGAGTGATCATCTTGAGGTGGAGAGCATTCATAAGAGTATTACTAAGTATTAAGTAATACTTTAAGATAATACAGAGAATAAGGCGATATAGGTTACACATGCAAATATTCCCTTAGGCTAACAATGGTATGCATTTCAAAATCAAATATATAAATCACCTATACATACCCAGTGCTGGCACAAAGCAATAAACACGTGCATCTTCATGATAGAACAATACACAATATACAATAAATGATAAAGAACATGGAGTCGGTATAGTAGTGGTAAGATATAATATGAAATATGCATATATATATATATATATATATGAGATAATGTGAATATAAAATATCTCAAATATCCTTTATTTCTAATATAAAAAAAATATAACCAATATACATCATAGTGACATACATATAGTGAGTCTATATGCTCAAGATTGTGTACAATAATAAATAAATATCTAATCTTCACTATGCCCAAAATTACAGGTTGGTCTCTTCGTCCTTGAAACTGAAATGTCTCGGACTGACTCGAGTATTACGTATATAACACAAGGGTCAGACTATGTCTAAATGTAGGCGTTAGTACACACAGACACACATATATCTCAGTATGTGCATGGTATAATAATAAGATCAACAACGTCAAAATAATTCAAGACAACAACGATCACGAAATCATGCATAAAGATATCATCACCCATATAAATCAAGTCAAATAAGGAATCACAACACAAATATCAAATGGGTGAATCATCCATATCAAAATCATCATCAACATCCAGAAACTTCAATACTTTAGATATCATCAAGATAGTCATGCTATCATACAACAATGCCCAAGTATATCTCTCAATCTTAAATAATAAAATGCCCTCATCAACCAGCATAGAATAGATCTCCTATATGTAAAATCATGTACAATAAAAGATATAAGGATCAACTATACTCCAGATACCTATCACAAGTATAATCACATCTCCTCAAAAATAAATATCACATAATAAATAGTGACGACAATTGACTGTATTTTAGACATAAGGTCCCAAGTAGAGTCATACCACAACATGTGGGTCGCCTAACCCATATCAGTACTAAAGTGAGGTGTAACAATAGTAAATAGTATATTCTTATCTATCACTCAACGCAGAACCAGAAGGGAGATAGATGGTTCTCTGCCTGCTCCAAGAGCACACGAGCTACCCACCGAGAGCTGCTCCTACAGTCTTTAGTTACCTCTATGAATCATGATAATTTCTACAAGTGTGCTCGTCAACGCGAGGACTCGGTCATGACCCAGCTTTGGCCCCTATGGTAACAGACTGTTGGCCTGGGTGACACAAGGGGCTAAGTGTTAATCAGCATGTTATGAATACTATACTGTATCATAGATCCATGGCACTACACCGAGATCAGGCTACCACAGTGGATAATAGCCAATTTGTTTCACTCCAACTCCAATAATAAGAGTACATCATGATAAACAAACACATAGTATATGTGTATGTATATATGTGCGTGTGTTAGGCATCCACTAGCTCAAACTCGTGTTCATCACCTCACATAAGTATATCTCAACATCACTGTTTCCATCACATAAGTGTCATCTACTTACAATGAATAACCGAATAAACATCACAACGGTGTCCCATACCACTGTGTGTTACTCATCTGTTTATTCAATGCTTATAAACTATACCCAATCTCTATAATATTCTATATAAAGAGTTCAAATAATAACTAGAGAAATTCGAAAGTCTCATACAAAATGGTATTATTACTCCATTTATTTAGATTCCTAATCACACAGAATTTAAGTCATCCTCAAACATAAATATCCTATTTAGAAAAGGGATAAGAATAATATAATAAAGCTTCTTCAAACGATTAGATTAAATAAATATTAAACACCGCACACAAATACACATACACACAAAATACCAAAATAAAGATTAAACAATCTCATTATAATATACAAGCCATATCTATTTTTATAAAGCTTCCAAAATCACTTATTAAGTATAATTTGTTTAATTTTTCATAAGTTTTCCATAATTAAATACTTATTTTAAAATAATTTATAAACTTCCAGATAATTTCTTTTCGTTTAAAACCATAAAATATAATGTAAAAACTTTTCTTTGTATACAAGGTTATTAAGTAAACATAATAAATCTCTTAATAATACTCTTTAGAATCATCCCTTGAAATTCTAGAATTAAGCATGATATTTAAATAAACTTCAAATTATTAATACATATTTTCTATAATCAAGTATGAAGAACATATTTTTTTATAATTCTTAACTAAGCATATTAATTATAAAAAATAATTTAAAATAGTTAGAATATAAATTAGAAAATTTCTTCTTATTTTTATAAATTGTATAAAACTTTTGAATAATTATTTAATACCCAAAATAGATTTTTCTTTTAATAAGTTAATACCTATACATATATATGTATGTATGTAAATGCTAAATTTCAATAATAGCTTTCCTCTATAAGGTTACATATTTACTTTATACAAATTATCAATTTTATTTTCAGTATAAATTTATTTATTTATTTTTAAATACACACATATAGAGAGAGACTAGTGCACTGGACTAAACATTTCAGACTGCGTACCACCGATCGACAGGTGCTGGTCGACCGGTGATAGTCGACCGATGCATGCCACCGGTGTGCCCAAATTCGATCTTCCGATCAAATTTGGGATTTGTCTCCTCCATCCCTTATTCAATGCATACACTACTATTCAACCATACGTTAATGAAATAAAAACTCACCTATTGAATTACATAATTTAAACGTAGATTTGTGAGTATAACTACTCAACTGTAATCTTTCTACTTCATCTTTCCTCTTCACTTGCAATTCCATAACACCAAAACACGATCGAAACATTAATTTCTTCATAGTTATAGGTGTAGTATGATGTTTAGACACATATATTAATTTATGAATTTATGGGATTTTATTTGATTTTTAGTTTGATTTCTAAAGGGAGGAGGGTTTTCATATTCAATTTCTTGAAGTAAGGAGTTAGAAAAATGATAAGGAAGAAGTATTTGTGAAGTAGATTATGAAGGGGATAAGATTTCCTAAGTTAGAAGAGTTTGGATATTAAGTTTGTGGATTTGGGCTTGTATATATAACATGGGCTTCTCATATATTAAAATAAGTATTTTCTTTCCATTTCCTTCTTTTAAAACTATTTTTTATTCAACTCAAATGTCTATTAAACCACAAATAAAAATCATTTTTATACTCCTCAAGTGATTATTCAACATATGAAATTTTTGTAGAATTTATTTCCTATATTTTAACTTATTTTAATTTACTTATTCTTTAATTACATTTTAAACCCATTTATTAAATAATTTTCAGAACTCTTTATTAAAATAAAATTCCCCATTCATTTTGAAATATATTTCTAATCTTATTTTCCATTAATATTAAACTTTTCTAAAATTATTCAATCACTTATAATATATTTAAAACCATTCAAAACTCAAAATATTAATATTAATCTAAAATATTTAATTTCATCATTTATTAATTTAAATCACAACTTTAAAATGTTAAATTTTCTAAAATAATTTATTTCATGATCTCTTTAGATAATTCTTTCCAAAACAACTTAAATTTCATCAATAAATGTTTTATTATGAAACGACAATATTTCCAACTAATTCCAAATTATTACTAATTTAATCTCAAAATTCCATTTTGATTAATTAAATTACCAAATAACTTTAATTGATTATGTCTTAGCTCCTGATTATTATAACCTAGATACATAATAGTAATGACTAATTAAAAAGTGCCTCTGAATCCTTCAATTTATAATCAAACCAATATGCCTAACTCAATTGATTATTGTCCAACCACTAATTAACCTCGTCTATATATCGCATGCTCAATCTTCTTCATAAACCATCAACTAACTAGCATGAAGTCATGTCATTCTTCTAGTTCTCATATTATAGGCATAATTATCTAATGAATCTTTTAGCTTTTCCTTTTCTTATGCTTTTTATCATAGACATGTATATCTATGCCTCTTAATTTACCTTCACGGTATATTAACTGCTCAACTTGCCTTTGACATTGGTGAGTATGATCTAATTATTTTATAGTTTTTCCTTTAGTTGAGCATTAAGGAAGCCATTGACATACCGCAAGGTATATGAGGGATTTTAGATAGCTTGATTTTGCCAAGAATGCTATTGTCCTTGGTTCTAGTTCTCTCTACTTCATATGCTGGACGATAACTCTAGATTGGTTTTTTGATTGTGTTAAAAAGACTACTTCTTTATTGGTTGGGATTGTCATTTTACCATGAATAAATGTAGTCATTATACCTGCATCTCTCTCGGTCTAAGAGATAAGGAGTTGACATTGACAACAAACAATATTTTTACATTATCATTACCCACTCCACTTAGAATAGCTATTTGCATTAAAACCCCATAAGAAACTCTATCAGCATTGTTGATGTTCTTACAAACTTCCTCTCCACTGAAATGCAGTTATGATAGTGACTTTGGGGATTCAATGGATCATCTGACTTGAACAACATCATCCACAATACTTTTTTCCATCTTGGAATCTCTCAAACACTTCACTAGAGGTTCATTCAACTTATGAATTGATCCATGTTTATTTCTTTGAACCTAGTTCTAGTGATGTTGAAGAAGATTGATATCCTTAGACGATGAACCAATTTCAATTGTGGTTTGGGTAGTGGATGTAAGATTTCACTTTGGTCACTCGCAATGTTCTCAAATGTTTAAGATCCTTGGTAATTCCAATGAAATTTGTCTTGTTTTTAATTTTCGATCACTGAAATAAATTACGAAGACCCACCGCCCCTAACACACCGAATCAATGAACATTCAATAGTCCAATTCGCAAGTGTTGGTACATGGCATTCCTTTTTGTCATAAAACTAAAACTTCCATCATGCAACATCATCTGCAAACCCACAGCGAAAGAAAAAACATATCATAGCAAATATTAGTTTATGATAGACATCAAAGCAATAGAGATTTGACAATTTGTCTCATATATAAATTCATGTTGCTTATTGTTACATAAAATGAAAGCCTAAAGTGGATAAGAGATAACAAAGTGTTTAAGCACCATCAACTACTCCAAGACCTACTACAAAGTGTTCCTCGACACTTTATTCTCGGCCTACTCGTAAGAGTACTCGAGAGTTGTAAAAGAAAGCAAAATAAAGGCAAAAAACATGTCAAACATAAATTTTGGTGTGTAAAGGAAACTAGCCCAAGATATTAGGTATACAGATGTGCATATACTGGAAATATGAATATTGGATATGAAACACAAGGGTATATAGAATAATACCTCAAACTATCTCACTTCAATTCAACAAGTTAGAATAATATAATATGTTCAACTATAAAGGCATAGTAAAGTATGTGGTCTTTGCTACCATGTCATAAGGTAAAATCCGATAATCTAACAAGGGTATATGGAACCTACAGCTATAGTTATCCATTCCGAGTGATATATGCGAGGAGTGTTACTCTAATAACCATACATTACTCACACCCATTCATCATCTCCATGGATTACCAAGCGTATTGAGTACAATAGAACCAACTACCCTAAATAAATGTGCCATGCGTTGTTGTCACTGTCGTTATGAGGTTAGGTATGGTTTATCTTCAATATCTTTCCAAGGATCCACAATTTTCTTTTCATTCATTAACTACTAGCGTATGGTCTGGGCCATCGACCCATCAACTAAGAGGCCCTTGATGTCTTACATTTTCACCTTTCACACTACTCATAATATTACTTGAGGAGTCCCCTACTGAGCACCTTATCCCATCTGTCTTGCCGAAGATGACTACTACTCATTTGGTGGACATTCCGCTCTAAAGGTGATGTCATTAACTTCGAGATACATACTTACATATAATATAATGATCAGAAGATCTATCATCCTTCTCAGTTCGATAGTTATAACCTAAATAACGTGGAATCGCATAGATGTAGACCATGTATGTCTTACATCTTGAGTTTATATGTTTGTATCTATCAACCCATTACTAAATCACTCGACATGCCACTTTTTAGAGATTCAGTGTCTAAGGCTGGATCTTCTAATCATGGTTCAAAAACAAATGTATCTGGAATCTACCAAAAGCTTTGCATAGTGGAGATCGCATTATTATGAGAAAAAGATTTGAAGTTTCATAGGAATCAGAGTTCGTATGAAGGAGATATCTCACTTCTGAGATTGGTTAACACCACTTATTTTTCCCCTCAATCTACTTCGGATCTTCCACTGGTTGCACTTCGAGCTTCCTTGATGTTTTCCTAAGCACTACCTAAATTTACCATGAAGTTCCATTGTTTGGTACCAATCCATTATGGATCGGGATCGACCCATTAATTAGCAAAATTTTCCCATATTCCATTTTGTGTGCATTATTGACTCATGCTACTACTAATCCATTTTACTTTTGATCCATCCACTTGCTTCCTACTCATTATTGCATTTCTTCTTGACTAAGTCAGATTGACCATTGCCGATCCATAAGATTGATTGGTACTGATTGATTTCATTTGCATTTCGGCTTCGTATTGTTTGTTCCAATTCGACCTATTCATCCTACGCTCCTTCACCTCCTTGGATATTCATTTCAGCAGCTAACCCCGACCTTATTGCTCACTCTAACACTTCATATTGTCGATTCCATCGCTTTTAGGCATTTCTACAAACACCTTCAAGATGTTATCTAAAGTGCCTAATTTCCCTAAGACAAAATCTCATAAAAAACAAGCATTAAATCTAAATAAACAAGCATACAATACAATCATTCAAACATTCATAATCCTATCTATCATTCAAATTAAACCAAGGTGTCCATATGTATATTTCCAAAGTCTTAACATCTCAATTGCACTACTCTACGAATCTCAAATGTCCACTTAGTTGGTTTTTTATTGATTACTTATTTCAAGAACACTTAATTTACAATGAAATCTCAAAATATAAAGGTTAGAACTTGGATTGTCGAAAAGAAAGTTCTTTTCTAGTTGATGAAAATTCTCTATTTATATGCAAATTTGAACACGAAAATCGTTAGATTTGGTTTGAATGAGCAAATATCTACAGATCCAAAGCTCTAGAAACAAGAATCAGTCAAATCACAAGTTTCTTTACTTTTATGATCATTTAGTACCGATCCATATCGACCAATATCAAAAACTTCAAATGCTTTCTTTCTCCAAAGTGATATAAGTCTTCTAGCTTTAGTACCTGAATACATATTCATTTGGTGCTGAATAATATCGATCGGCACCGACCAATTTCACAACAAAGCAATTGTATTTTTCTTCACAACTTCAAGCATAGAAATAGAGTAGAGTGAGCCTCACGTGGCCATTGGATCGATTAGCACCGATCCACAAAATCGATTGATAATGATATTTGAAGTGCTCTATACTTAACCAAATTCTTCAATCTTTAATCTGGACATCTTTTGAGTTTCTTGATCCATTCCATCATTTTGTAGTACAATTTCTCTGATTTGAGTCAATTTCAAGCTTGTGAAAATTTCGCCGGTAACACATGAATCCAAAGCATGCTTTGATCAAGAACATGTATTGATGCTAGGAAATTGTCAATTATGTCTTCAGTTTATCCATCAGATCAATTGTGGTGAATCATCCAGTTCTATGGGACTCATCTGCAAATCAATGGTTTTTCTAAACCAATTAAGGTCAATGATTTGCATCCTTGTCTAGACCATAATCATGAATCATCATCATCCCACGTTCTCGGGACTAATATACCATAAATAAATCTATATCGCACTATCATGCAATTCTAGTCAGAGCATTACTTACTTACAAATTGGTTGGTATCTCTTAACATTCCATTACAACCAAGTCTGTCTGGATCAAAATTTCATCAGGAAGTTAACCTACATGAAGTATCAATGTATCAAGTTGATATGTTACCCATAGTTGAAGTGTTAATTATAAATCGTCCAATGTCGCCCAACATCCCATTACAAGTAAGTCCAACTAGACCAAGAAATAATATATGTTGATCATTTAACTGTCATAACCAAGTCATTCTAAATCAAAAGGTATATATACCTTGAAGTTAAATTTTAATCTCTTCGGATTGGATAACCATAAATATATATTGAGCCATCCACTCATTCTCCGATGAGGGGAACTAAAGTAAGGTGAGTCCATCTACTCACTCTTGGGTAAGGATACTCGTTGTCCTATACAAGCACAACCACTCACTCTCTGGTGAGTTGTATTTCATGGTTCATCATCTCGTCTCTTTGGTCGGGGGAACCATAACCTATTGGTTTATGTATCAGATATAAGGGACAACCAAGATCCATCAGTATCCAATAGTAATGTTCAAATCAAATATCATGTTCAAACGAATTTATGGTTATCAATCAATAGTTTGTTCATAGAATCTAAATCAAAGTGTGTCAAATATAAATTTGTGCAAGAAGCTCAATCAAGGCTTATTCTCTGTCATTAACACAAAACATGCCTATGGGACCAATCAAGATCGCCCGCATGTGGAAGTGGCTCGATAGCAAACCATTATAGTTTACTTGAAAAAGCAGAATAAAATGGTAAAATAAACATAACTTCAATCCATCCCGCTCATGGGATAACCATGCTCTATACATATCCTCGATTTCAGCCAATGTCATCTACTATTGGAGGTGATTGCATCTATGGGCCTATTATAGTCCTTTAGTTATCGAGTTTCTCATATACTGTTGCAATCGATTGTCTTAAACATGCTCCTTTATCAGATCTCGCTAGTGTTTATACCCGTTCGTCTCATGTCCATCTAACTCGTGAACATATAGAATTTTTCTAATTTTCTTTCCTATTCTATGGGCTCTCTCATAGGTGGTTCTTATATTGAATCTATCCCTTAGTCCCAGATAAATTATCTCCAAGTTTCAATTAAGTCAACGTAAGATGTAAACTTTGTTTCCCTCTTTGGATGCTTCAAACCTCAAAAGCTATCATCGGCCTTTCTCTTTCGTTTATCTTATGTGAGTCTTCTCTTGGATAGTCCTTTATGTTAACAGCATGTTCAGTGGCAATGTCACCTTCTACATCTTCTTGATGCAAATACCTTCCAGCTTGATAATAGAAATCTTCTACAACCACTAATGGATCACTTTCCAATGCCTTCTTAAACTCCATCTTACTACGGACTCCTGCAACCACTGCCATAAGAACTATTGATGAATTTGGTTTTTGAATAGCAGCGGATGTTGCGTTAAATCTTGTTAAATAACTTTGGAAAGATTTGTTTTCCCTCTACTTCACATTTGAAAGTGTTGTCACATTTATTAACCAAACAATATGAATCCTAGTCTGGTTCAAGAATCTCTTAACTAATTTGATCCATGCGCTAATGGATCCATTATTGAATTGGCGGAACCATATAACAATCAAATTAGTTAGATAAAGTGGAAAGCAACGTCCTATTACTTCATATGAAGCCCCCAATACTCCAATGTGTTGGATGTATCTCATCAAAATAATTTTAGGATTAGTTCTTCCATTATACAGTTCCAATGTAGTTTACTTGAAATCAGGTGAATTCCTAGCATATCGAATGTCCCGATTGAAGGGGTTATGATTCACATCCTCGATTCTTTGATATAGGGCTCCACCTCGAAGCATGTGTCATGTCATCTCAACTATATAATCTTCTTTATTCAATTGAAGTATTTGAGGCTCAACATGCCTTTGATCCATGGCTTTCTTGAGCCCCATGTTTCTAGGAGGACCCTCTAGTTCTTCCCCATGCGGTTGTAAATTTTCATTCCGATCTTGGTTCCTAGGCTCAAATTCGTTCTCCTAATGCATTCTTCCTTGCTCGGGATTCGAACCAACTCTTCCTTATTGGAAGAATAGATCAGCGCTAATCTATAAGGGTCGATAGTTAACAATCGGTTATGGAGGCAGAGGATAAGTGTCGTAGGTCCTCGTGTCGTTGGTCCATCATTTCTAGTTTCTAACCTCCTTTGGTCTTGATTCTCAGCGGATCCAGCTGCTCTTCGGTACTCCATGCATTGGAAAAGGCGGTTAAACATCTCTTTTTGTCCTGTTAACAACATAGTTCGCATATTTGTCATCATTCCTTCTGTTTCATCTCTAATCACAAAAATTAAAGGTGGATTTGAAATAGAGGACACCACCTGGCTGTCCCATGCTCTAATTGATTCCCTCCCACTATAGTTTTTCTTGTAGTTAGCATCTTTATCTTTAACAGATCACATTTGAATTCTTCTCAATGAAAACACAAAAACTATTAGCCTTGTTTTGGGCTAACAACCCAAATCGTAAAAAAAGAAGTAAATAAATGGAAAAAAGAAATCAAGGAGAAAAAAGCGAAAGGAGACACAATATTTTTATAGCGGTTTGAAGAAATCTTCAGCTTATGTCCACTAGGTTTTTTTATCGATTACTTCTGTCTTGAACACTTAATTTATAATGAAATCTCAAAATACAAATGAGATCTCAAATTGGTCAAAAGAAAGTCCTTTTATAGTTGATGAAAACTCTCTATTTATAGGCAAATTTGAGCATGAAAATCACTAGATCTAGTTTGAACGAAAAATATCTCCAAACCCGAAATTCCAACAACAAGAACACGTCAAATCACATGTTTCCATACTTTTATGGTCATTCAGTACCTATTTATATCAATTTGTATTGATCGATAAATTTTAAATGCTTTATTTCTTCACAGTGGTATAAGTATTCTAGCTTTAGTACTTGAATCCATTATCGTTCAGCATCGAAAATATCGATCGGCACTGATCGATAAAATCAAATGTATTTTTCTACACAACGTCATGCATAGTAGAGTAAAGTGGGCCCTATTTGGTCATAGCATCAATCGATACTTATCCATAGAATCAATCAGTACTGATTAATTTGAAGTGCTTTGCACTTAGCCATTCTTCAATCTTTAATCTCAGTATCTTTCAAGCAGCATAATCAATTCCTTTATCATTTTATTGTCCGGTTTCTATAATTCGAATCAATTCTAAGACTATGAAAAATTTGTTGGTAACACATGCATAACCATAGCTAAATAACTAATACTATTAAGCATGGAAAGCATGAGAACCAAGTAAGTAAACTAGCATATAAAAGAATGCGATTAGTCATAAACTAGTTAAACACATCGATGAAAAGTTCTAGATAGAAAGATCACATGGTGTCTTCATGCTCCGAAGTACTATTACCCACACCACTAGTCTGTTGAACTTGAACTAGTTTAACACTTCTTCCTATGAGCTGCTACATACTATGTCTAACTATAGGAACATGATTTCATTATCGATCTACATTTGTTCAACTTCTACTTTCTTAGGCTGATTTAAACTAAATTAGTATCATCTAAATAAAATGTTATTAAATCCTACAACTTATAAAATGCAGACTAAAATAGCATTACACTAATGTAATGCTATATACACGCATACAAAACAAAAATAACTATATTTATAATAAATGCTATACATATAACATTACTTGTTTATATTTCAATCAACAAAATATCGACAACGATGTTGTCTCCTCCACTATCACCATCGCCAAATCACTGTAGCCTCCTCCACCATCGCGATCGTCCAGTCTTTAACAAAAATTTAATCCCATGCTTAATCTACAGCTCGGATTCTCACAACCCACAAATAACGTCACCCACCAGAAGCCACTGTCGTCGACCATTCCAACGCCGTCATCACCGCGTTGCTGCCATCGCCTTCCATGTCCCTACCATCATCGTCGTTGACGAAAAACATGTCTCATTTGAGTTTTGAAGTTTTTCCTTCTATCTTAAATTATGGCCCGCGTTGTTTGTTAAAAAAAACCGCAAACTATTTTCTCTGGTTTATTTTCCTACAGTGAAAATTAGCAGTTTCTACTATAGATATTTGTAGTTTTTCTGCAATTATTTACAATTAAAACTAGAAATAGTTACAAAATAAATTTAAAATTTTATTGAAAATTGCTCAAAATTGTGCCATTACAATGCGATCCAAAATGTAAAATGAAGAAATTATTATTGAAAATAGTCAGAACGGTGTTTTATGGAAGTAGTTTTTGGATAGGAGCTGTCGTGTATTTTGAAACTTGGGGAATGTGTTTTAAAAAGTCGATCCAATTAAATAAAATTAAAATGGATGATTGAAATTGAATGGAGGCATAGAAATTGTGAGAAACAACATATTTCCATAAATGTTTAGTAAAAGCTAAAAAAATATATTATATTTAGGTTAGAGTCGGTGTTAAAATTAGTTTAACCAAGAGAGTACCCAAGGTACAAGAACGGTGACGAATTTTTACTCTTGTCGTTATTATATGTATCTTCTGTCACTATCGAAAAGTTAGTCCATCTTTTTGAATGGAGTAATTTGTCGAGAAATTCTTTAATTAGCTCTAGTATATACTATTTAATTTTTTGGTTATCTTATGTTTATCCTTACAGCACATAGTCGAGATGGATCTACTAGTGGCTCTCAAGTTAGTCGTAATTCATCGCTTAATAGTCGGAATGGATCTACTAGTGGCTCTCAAGTTAGTTGTAATTCATCACTTAATAGTCGGAATGGATCTACTAGTGGCTCTCAAGTTAATCATAATCAGACCCCAGGATTAGTACGTCAATTATTGGAATCTGTTGAACCAGTGACGAGTACCATTAATCAAGTCGTTACATTATTCACAGGGTTGCCATTCAATTCATCATAAAACTTTTTACAACTTTTACACAAACTTGTTTAAAAGTTGAGAATCTATGTATACTTATTGTCAATGTTTAAGCCAAATATATGTATGCATATTTGTGAACCCTTCATACCCATATACATTGTGTGTATAATGTATTATTTGGATGCAACATGTGTGTTTGATATATGGTAACTCGAACTTGCATGTATTATGCCTTAACTTGATTGTGAAGATGGCTTTTTACAAAATAGAAATTTGTAGTTTATAAATCCACATCATTGTAAGTTTTTGGAAAAAGAAAATTAATTTTTCATTAATATTGCAATTGTTTTTAAAATTATATATGGTCAACTTAAGTGCCAAAAACAAACACCTAACTCTTGAAATAATATTTTGATATTATTCTTGAATGTACATATGTTTTATATAATAAAGTTCTAACATAGCTATAGTGTAGATTACAACTAAGTTATATACAATTAGAAATGGAACGTGGAATTACCCATTTCCATTTTTTTCACTACTTGTTTCGTCACCAAGTTCTTCCTCTATTTCTTCATTAAAGATTAGTTCTTTTTCAACTATAATATATAGTTGGACATTAGCAATTTATTATAATTCTTGTGTCCTAACAGGTTAGCTTCGGTTTCATAAAAATAATATAATACATGCTATTGTTTCATAGTGAACTGAACGAGTGTAGGATTCCTATAATCTTAACGAAGTGACCAATGTTAACAGTTCGTTGAAATAAAAATTAATCACCGTTTAAGATTTAACTACAAACAAAAATATATTTGGTATAGAAAACATAACAAGGCCAGAATTGTAACGACCCATCTTTTTGGATAGTTTAAATCGACAATAAACCACATATGTCAAACTCAAACCATTCAAAGGGGGATTGTTAGGGGATAAAATAGAAAAAGGAGAAGAAGAAATAAAATAAATACAGAATCTCACAGTGGACTGACAAAATATAATAATCAAATAATAGTTCATAAAGCTGTTTTACAAATAACATTTGATTACACTTTACACTACAGAATCAGAGTAACATACAACGTGAATAAATAAATAATGCAGCGGAACAACGTGATGCAGCAGAATAAATAAAATAAATAATAATAGTATTCAATATTCGTCCTCATCCTCTAAAAATAAGGTCTTCAATACACTGAAAATCTCAGACTGACCCGAGCGAATTGAAAAGACAAAACGCTCGAGTCAGAACTAAAAGATCTTATGTAAGTTAAATCAACAGTAAATAAATATGAGTGTAACAGCGTCGGAGATGTTTACAGGGTTTGACATCTCATATCCAGTGTCAATGTGAGTGCAATAACTTAGGAGATGTTCGAGATTTCCATCTTCTAAAGATTCGTTAAACTATCTACATACATAGTACAATACGCTATTGTAATAGTGTCTACAGTAAAGTAAAGTATTAAAATAGCGTTAAGACGTTAACCATATCCCTCTTAACACATTTTATATAATGTCGTAGCCTATACAGATGCTGCAAACTCCACCGTAAACTGGTGGGCTATCAGGGTGCACTCCATAGGTACGACACAAACCAAACTCGTAGAAGGCGCGATAAGGCATGTGACACGGCACGCGGGGCAATGCCAGGGTAGGATTCTATCGTTTGCATAATCAGGCTGGTGCTAATGCATAGCAGCTACTACCGCCCACCTCGGAACACACTCCCATAATCAAATCGAGGGATGACCACCAAATCAATCACAAAGTAATAGTATGGTATCGAAGAATGTGTCCGATAGGAGGGGCGACCTCACTTAACCCGGTATAGCTCCTATTTTAGCCACATCAAGCTGACTCACGGGAGTCAGGGCTACGTAAATACCTCATATTCCATTTTATACAAGCTTGTTGATTGAATTTTGGATATTGGATTTATAGTATATTTATTAATATGGAAACAAGATTTGTATGATTTTTGAAGAATTGAAATATAAATGCTAGCTTAGGGCGTAATCTTCGCACGCTTAGAATTTTACTAGGTGCGTGTGTGTGTATAGCATAAATAACATATAATTATAATGTATTAGTTACGTAGTTAACAAATTATCAATTATTATTGATCCCCCTTAGGCAAGTAATTAGTTATAGAGGTGAAATAAGAAGTTTTCTTATAAGACCTTAATAATGGATACAGTGAGATATGTGATAATATGTTAAGAGAGTGTTATAAATTATGACTAAGTTATATGATTGAAAGTTCAGTCAAAAGCACACAAAAGTCAGCATAGCCAATTTGGCTACCAACAATGTGACTTTAAGGCTGATGTGAGACGTCATCTATAATAAGTAACAACTGATGACACGAGGTTAGTCCTAAATTCTGTAGGACAAATCTACCTAGCTAATCTAGCTATCAGTGCGTATGAATTATCGGACTGATGTGAGACATCATTGTGGAGTACGGGTCATAGTACGAAGGACCTGCTTCAGGGATTGAAGGTATTAAGTGGGTGTGAGGGCCCGACTCTTTCCCTTGTAGGAAGTAGTAAATGGTCGGGGTTGATGGTTAGACATGGTTGATGATATATTAAGAAGGATCCGCTTAAATATAAAGTACTAAGTGACCGAAGAGATTCCGTGCAATGTCAGTTAGATAAGTAACGATGATGAGTCCGCCTTGGGATATGTATTAAATGACGGAGACCTACCTTAAATAAGCTATTAAATTGTCAGAGTCTGCCTAGTTTCCATTAAAAAGGTATCAAGTGGCATGGTTATTATCTCTTACATTGATATAACAATATTGACGATATATATGAGTTATTGGATTGTAAGTTTAACAGTTATGGAATTGGAATTTTGAAAGCCTTAGGGCTTAAAGTTGGAAAGACTTAGAATAAAACCAATATACAAAAGGCCTATTCCTAATAAATTATACTACCAAGTAATATTATAGTAAGGCTTGAGATTTTTATTCACCAGACATATGTTGTTTTGACTTCCTTCTCATTACAACACATCTTAAGAAAAGCAATATCGAAGACGAAGGCGAGGAGGATACTTGTGGTAGTTTACCTATTTATCTACTTATGTTATTTTCTGATGTACCCATTAAATAATAATGATGTATTTTGAAAATGTTGTACTGCAGATAAACATTGTTCTTAGACAATTAACATCCAGTTTTAACGGTTGTTATTGGTACTGTGTTATGGATTTTTGAGACATTTAGATTTTAAATGAAATGAGTATTGTTTCTGTTATTATACTTTATCCTTCCGTTTTGTGTTCTGAATGTGTAGATAAATATCTTTGTATTGTTTTTTATACCAAACAACAACCAGCTATGGAATGGGTCTAAGTTTCAATGGGTCTTTTTTGGATCGGAAGTTAGATCCATTTCGGTGTGGGTTGTTACACCTATTTTCATGGGAGCCTCTTTGACACCGGGCATCATGGACACTAAGCTACCGAGTATAAAAAAGGATTCGTTGAGGAGTTAGGTAGGTGTACCTCTGCTACACACCTCCTGGTGAGTTAAGTGGGAAGCCTGGAGCCCCTTTACTAGTAAGGGGAGCTTTGTTCATCCAGTCGCCTAGCTATATATTTGGTCTTGAAGAGCTTTTTAGCGACCAGCCACTCCAGTTTACACCGGGCAACAACCAACAAGGCGACCGTTATGTGTCTAGTATATTAATCAGTAGCGTCGGTATATTGAATCTGGTATACAGGGTGCGTAGCAGATTACAATAAAGCTAGTAAGGCAAAGCATATGTGTGTTAAGGTAGGAATGACTAGTCCCAAACCCATAGCTTTTGGATATAAGCATCCAACAAGGCTTGCATTTTTTGATCATTGAACACATCCACTAATCTATCCTGGAGTGCAAAGTGCTTCTGGATGTGAATAAGATTAAGAAAAAGAGTGTCAGTTAAACGGAAGGCTTTTCATATATTGTACCACGCTTAGGAAACTTCCTCATCGTCAGGAAAGAAAGTAGGAAGTCTTGAGGTAGAGGTAAAGGAAGATGTTAGCTTGATTCTTTATCATAATATACTGATGCCAAAATCAAAAAGTCCATATGCGTATGGTAAGGTCAACCTGTTTTGCAGCAACAACAAACCAAAAAGAGTCATATAGTATGATCCTGTAATAACAAATAGAAGCATATAGTAAGGTCAATTTATCTTATGCTAACAACAAATCTAAAAGAGGCATACAGAAAGGTCATGTAATAATAACAAATAGAAGTATATATAGTAAGGTCATGTAGTAACAGAAAATTAAAAAGTCCAATTTATAATAAGTTCAGCTTATCTTGATGCTTTCTCCTAATATACTGATGCCAAAAGATACATTTTTTATTTTTGGGATACCAGTTGCAGTTTGACGAAGTCATAGTTGGAAAACAAACAGAGGCATTTGAGCTAAGTGTAATATAACATCAGTAATAAGTAAAATGACAACCCAAAATCAAATTATCCTGTAAAATTTGAATAACCAAAAATATGTATGATTAATAAAACTGATCCATAAATGTATCTACTACTTAGTCTGAATTACTAAATATAGTGGAAACCAATTAAATTCACGAGAAATTTTGAATTGCAATAATAGGAAGGTAGTGTAAGATGGAGATAAATTTTGACTTAGAAGTAAGGAGGAGGATTATGTCTATGTAATAAAAACTTTCATAAATAGGAAGACTGGCTGTTTCAAATTTACAGTGCCGAACAACGTTACAACAAAATACAAAGATGGTATTGAGTAGTGGGAATGTAGTACATAGTGTTATACGAATTGGGAACAAAATACAAACATACAAATGTGTATTAGCTATGTAGTAGAAAATCAAGTCCAAATAAGTAGCACGTTATAGTGGTCGTTTATATTTGTATCTACTTCTTTCGGTTCTTCACCTTATTTCTTTCAATGACTTTTAGGCATTCCTTGATCTTTTTTTTGAGTCAACCTAAAAAGGAGATTGATGGCTTAGTTGTTACTGAAAGACTGTTATGCTATATTAAAATTCAATAATTATCCCCATGACTATTACACCTATAGTTGTAGATCTAGCTCCCAAAGGATAGTTAATTTAATTGTGTTGGATTTGTTAAACAATATTTGAACAGAGATTAGAATCAAAAATATGAAGTGCTTTATTACACAAGATAAAACTGGAATGATACAGCAGTTTCAATTTATATACATATTGATGGGCTTTTACAGTCTGGCCCATATTCACATAAACAAAAACAAAAACAAAAGGAGTGGCTGAGATGAGCCCTGATGTAATAGGCGGTTGAGATCATGATACTTTTGTATATCACGCAGATCGTTGAATGCTTCTGCACTTGACTATTTCAGTATCTCGAAATCTCGAATCCTCTTATTCCCCCCTTCGAATCCTAGCTCTCTTAGGGTTAGGGTTTGAGTAAACGATTTGTAATTTGGAGAGGAAATCAGAGATGGATTTTGTGTTGAGTCAAGATTTTTATAGAGTTTTGATTTCTGACAAAGGGATAAGCCGTGATCGACAAAAAGAAGTTATTCATTGTTTTAAAGAGACACAAAGAGCTCCATACATTAGAGGTTGATTATTTGGTATGTTAGTAGTGTTATTTATGTTAAAATCTATCCTCAAATAATCTCATACCTTCAATCTTTGAATATAAATGTATATATGTATGAGTGCACATTAACTGTGCAGTCTGGGCTAAACCGGTCGACCGGTTTAAAACAAGGCGGTCGACCGTTTTTACCCAGAATGCACAGATAACGTGCACAAGTGTACATAACGTATATATATTCAAATTCTTGTCTACTGGTCCATTTTGACCTGTCGACCGTTTTCAAACAGAAAGCAACCTTTCGTACAGACACTTCCTTTTCTTCAACGGTTGCTTCTCTTTCTCTTCACCAATGATCATGACCTTTGTTTGTATCTTTTCACAAAGGGTTACAACTGTTTATTTCTTATATAAACATCATGAAATCATTATTCCAATTAACCAATTCTATTATTCCAATCTCTATTCTATTGATCTCTGTCTTGAGCTCTCAAACATTTCAATTGCTTATTGAATCATTGAAATCATTTCATATCTTTTGATTCTATAAGTAATATACTTCCTTCAATCTTCACAAACATCATTCACATATTTTGAGGATAAGATTATAGGAAGGGTGTATTACAAGTGGCAAATCCGTGTTATCAAGAGCACAAGTTGTCAACGACAATTGTATTTATTTTTGTTGAAGTCCTCGGTGTTGTAAGAGGCACGAAATCCCGTTCGGCTGTTCGGGTGTTATAAACCTGTTCCTCCGGGTGAAGCGAGGTAGTTGGTAGTGAAATCCAGATAGAAGTTTGGGACTGGACGTAGGACGGGAGGTCCGAACCAGTATAAAAATCCCTGGTGTGATTTTACTATTTACTGCATTTACTATTCTATATCTGTGAATTGCTATATAGTTAGTTTATTGAATATTTACTTATATAGCAATTGTAAATAACATTCCGCATATATTAGTCCATATTACACGATCCGTAATCAGTGTGCACAAGCGTACACACACTTTCATTTGGTATCAGAGCATACATACTTTCATTTGGTATCAGAGCACGGTCATCATATAACCGTAACACCGTTATTTGATATATTCTTGTAATATGGCAAATAACGCAAGCACTAGCACTAGCACTTACACGGAAGGTCAATCAACACAAAGACCTCCATTCTTTAATGGTCTCAACTATAGCTATTGGGCTACACGTATGTCATTTTTCATGCAATCAAATAGTTATGATGCTTGGAATGCTACTCAAAAAGAAATAGTAAATCCAACAACTGAATATTCAGAATGGACAACGGCTGAGAAAACGGCAGCAGCCGTAAATGCAAAGGCAATAAATATGTTGTTTTGTGCATTAGACCAAAATGAATATAATCGTGTTAGTATCTGCACTACTGCATATCAAATTTGGCAAACGCTGAAAACCACTCATGAAGGTACTAACAAGGTTAAACAAGCCAAAATAGCCATGCTGAAGAGTCAGTTTCAAAATTTTAAAATGAAACCGAATGAGACAATCAATGATATGTATTCAAGGTTTCAAACTATTCATCATGCACTTATCGGATTAGGACAAAAATATTCAGATTTTGATGTTGTTTCAACAGTCCTACATTCTCTGACTAGTGAATGGGAAGGAAAAGTATTAGCAATTGAAGAAGCTAATGACCTTTCCATCATGAAGCCAGATGAATTGATAGGAAATTTAATGTCCTATGAAGCAAATTTGCAGGCTAGAAAAGAACAGAAAGAAGAAAAGAAAAATGTAGCATTTCATGCTGAGAAAGATGAAAATGAATCAGATTCTGAAGATGAAGATTTGGCATTCATTGCAAAAGGATTCAAAAAATTCCTAATATATCGAAAAGCCAGTCGTTACAACAAAAGGAAATCTGGATCAAACAAATCATCTTCATCAACTATAGAATGTTTCAACTGTCACAAAAAGGGGCACATGCAGAAGGATTGTCCAGAACAAAAGAAGAAGTCAGAAAATGATAAATTCAAACATAAGAAGGACAAGTCAAAGAAACGAGCCTTCTCAGTAACATGGGATGATTCAGACTCATCCTCATCTGAAAGTGAAAGTGATCAGGAGAATGAACAAGCTAATGTTTGTTTTATGGCAACAGAAGATGAGGTACAAATTCCTACATTTGATGAATTACTTGATATAAATTCTGAATTGATAGTCAAATATAAAGACATAAAACGTCAATTAAAAGTAGCCAAAGCAGATTTGAGTAGAGTAGAGTTTGAACGAGATATGTTAAAAGACGAGAAGAAAATATTAGAAGAAGAACTTGAAAAACTTCAAGAATCATCATCTAATGTTGACTCTCAATTATCTCTTTTGAGTCAAGAAATTGAAACTCAAAAAGAGAAAAATGATGCTCTCACTATTGAAAATCATGAGCTTAAGGCAAAAGTCAAAAATCTGGACCTAGAAAAGGCGAGCTTACAAACTAAGTTAGATGACATAACTCAAAATGTTTCTAACTTTAACAAAGGTCGAGAAAATTTGACAAAAATCATTGAAAGTTCACAATCTGTTTCAAATAAACAAGGTTTGGGATATAGGAAACAAGAAACCAAGAAACATCTTGGTAATGAAAGGAAGAGGAAAATACAAAAGACTGAAGCTAAGAAAAATCTTAGTTTATTATATTCCAAACCAAAACCAGTTGTGAAATTTCAGAAGAAAAATGTCAAGACTATCAAAATATGGGTTCCTAAAACAAATAACAATTTGATTAGGAATAAATATATTCAGAATTTCATGAATACTGTACATCTTAATACTAATTATATATATAAAGGGGATACCGGACCCGTATGGGTTTGGACTCCTAAGACCTAACTCTTAGGACCCCATAAAAAGTGGGTACCATGGGCTTAATTCTATTTTTTGCAGGTCCCACTTAAGAAAAGAGGAAAGTGGATATTCTGGTTGATACATTCCTATATTATTCCATTATCTATTACTCCTTTTTGTCGATGACAAAGGGGGAGAAAGTGCTAACAATTATCTGCAGGAATATATATATTTATATAAAGAATACAGACAAAATCTCAGGGGGAGATCACATATTCAGGGGGAGATTCAGAGTTTCAGATATATGTTGTCATCAATCAAAAAGGGGGAGAATGTTGAGTCAAGATTTTTATAGAGTTTTGATTTCTGACAAAGGGATAAGCCGTGATCGACAAAAAGAAGTTATTCATTGTTTTAAAGAGACACAAAGAGCTCCATACATTAGAGGTTGATTATTTGGTATGTTAGTAGTGTTATTTATGTTAAAATCTATCCTCAAATAATCTCATACCTTCAATCTTTGAATATAAATGTATATATGTATGAGTGCACATTAACTGTGCAGTCTGGGCTAAACCGGTCGACCGGTTTAAAACAAGGCGGTCGACCGTTTTTACCCAGAATGCACAGATAACGTGCACAAGTGTACATAACGTATATATATTCAAATTCTTGTCTACTGGTCCATTTTGACCTGTCGACCGTTTTCAAACAGAAAGCAACCTTTCGTACAGACACTTCCTTTTCTTCAACGGTTGCTTCTCTTTCTCTTCACCAATGATCATGACCTTTGTTTGTATCTTTTCACAAAGGGTTACAACTGTTTATTTCTTATATAAACATCATGAAATCATTATTCCAATTAACCAATTCTATTATTCCAATCTCTATTCTATTGATCTCTGTCTTGAGCTCTCAAACATTTCAATTGCTTATTGAATCATTGAAATCATTTCATATCTTTTGATTCTATAAGTAATATACTTCCTTCAATCTTCACAAACATCATTCACATATTTTGAGGATAAGATTATAGGAAGGGTGTATTACAAGTGGCAAATCCGTGTTATCAAGAGCACAAGTTGTCAACGACAATTGTATTTATTTTTGTTGAAGTCCTCGGTGTTGTAAGAGGCACGAAATCCCGTTCGGCTGTTCGGGTGTTATAAACCTGTTCCTCCGGGTGAAGCGAGGTAGTTGGTAGTGAAATCCAGATAGAAGTCTGGGACTGGACGTAGGACGGGAGGTCCGAACCAGTATAAAAATCCCTGGTGTGATTTTACTATTTACTGCATTTACTATTCTATATCTGTGAATTGCTATATAGTTAGTTTATTGAATATTTACTTATATAGCAATTGTAAATAACATTCCGCATATATTAGTCCATATTACACGATCCGTAATCAGTGTGCACAAGCGTACACACACTTTCATTTGGTATCAGAGCATACATACTTTCATTTTGTTGATATGAGCTCCTATAGGAGATTGGTGAGCTGCTCTATGCGAAATTTTTGAGCTTTCCTTTCTCAGTCTTCATTTGAAGTTCTGAGTTGAGTAGATCTGAGTTGCGGCTTAGAAATTTGGTTCGTCTTGCTTCGACTAAAAGGAGATTCAGCAGTTGTTGACTCTGATTGGATTTGTTTGACCGAGGATTGGATTTCTGTAACTTTGAGGTCGCTTCTGAATTGCAAAAAATTTCTTTTTGAGAGTGACTTCGTTAGTGTATCTGCCCTTTGGTAAGTGGCTGGTAAGTGGTTTACTTGTATGTTGCCTTTGAGTACTTGATCTCTGACGAAATGTAAGTCTATTTCAATATGCTTAGTCCTTGAGTGCATTATAGGATTTGCAGTCATATAAACTGCGCTCTGGTTATCACACCATAGAGTTGCTTTGGTGTTTGTATTGAGTCTTAGTTCTTTAATAATTGCCTGTAGCCACATTACTTCCGCTGTTGCACTTGTTATGCTTCTATATTCGGCCTCGGTGCTGGATCTAGAAATGGTTGATTGCTTTTTAGAACTCCATGATATTAGATTATCTCCAACAAATATGCAGTATCCTATAACTGATTTTCTATCATCAGGATCAGTTCCCCAATCTGAGTCAGCATAGCTTGTTATGTTAAGATTTTTACTTGCTTTAAATGTCAGACCATGATTGATTGTTCCCTTTAGGTATCTTAGGACCCTTTTTACTGCCTTCCAGTGCGCATCCAATGGATTCTGCATGAATTGAGAAAGTTTTTTAATACTGAAAGCAATATCAGGTCGTGTTATAGTGACATATTGTAATGCCCCTATAACACTTCTATATTGTTTAATGTTATCTATGACTTCTCCCTTGTTCTTTGAAAGATTTTGGTGGCTGATCATGGGAGTAGTCATGGGTTTTGCGTCTTCCATTTTTGTTCTTGCTAGCAACTCTGATATGTATTTTTTCTGACTTAAGATGATCTCTGAATTTGATATTTTGTGTACTTCGATTCCCAGAAAATAATTGAGATACCCCAAATCTTTAATTGAGAATTCTTTGTTCAGATAACATATAACCTTGTTGATCTCATCCTGATCATTACCTGTAACAATTAAGTCATCGACATAGATTAGTATGTAGATAATTGAGGATGAATTACTTTTGATAAATAATGAGGTGTCTGATTTGATAGATTGATATCCTATTGATATTAGAGTTGATTTCAGTCTGTCAAACCAAACCCTCGGGGCTTGTTTTAGCCCATATATGGCCTTGTTTAATTTGCATACAAGACTTAAGTCTTGTTCATATCCTGGTGGTTGTTTCATGTAGATTTCCTCTTCTAATTGGCTATTTAAGAAGGCATTATTAACATCCAATTGCCTTATAGTCCATCCTTTATGTAAGGCAATTGAGATGATGAGCCTTATTATGGTGGGTTTGACTACTGGACTGAATGTCTCTGTGAAGTCATACCCATACCGTTGGGTATATCCCTTGGCTACAAGTCTAGCTTTGTATTTATTGATGGATCCATCAGGATTCCTTTTTATCTTGTATGTCCATCTGCAGCCTACAATATTTTTGTGTGCAGGTGGATATACAAGATTCCAGGTTTTGTTTTTTATAAGAGCATTGTACTCTTCATCCATTGCTGCTTTCCAGTTTTTGTTTTTCGCAGCCTGATCAAAAGTGAATGGTTCACTGGAGTTTGTGTTGATCATGTATGCCTTGGGTTTAAAGATCCCACTTTTGGCTCTGGTGATCATTTGATGGCTTGGTCTGACAGGAGCTTCGACTTGAGGTAATTCAGATCTTCTGTTTTGATTAGTATTACTTTCTGAATGTTGATCTTCTTCATTTGTTGAATGTGTAGGTGCGTAGATGGCATGACTGTGATCATCATCACACTCTGTATTGTGTTGAGTAGATTCAGATGAGTGTGGTTGATGATCATCAGTAGTCCTCCTTATTTCTGCTGTGCTCCTGTCTTCAGATATTATTGGTAACTCAGGTATAGATATGCTTGGGTTATATACCTTTGCTGTTGTTTTTACTTCAGCATTTTTGAAGGGAAAAACTTTTTCATTAAATGCAACATGTCTGCTAATAAATATTTTTCCACTATCATCAAGACACTTGTACCCTTTTTGATTAGAGGTGTAACCTAGAAATGTGCATTGTTTTGACCTGAAATTTAACTTATTACTGTTATAAGGTTTTAAACATGGAAAACAGAGACACCCAAAAAATTTTAAGCTATGATAGTTTGGCTTTACCCCTTGTAACTTTTCAATGGGAGTTATACCATCTAAAGTTTTGGTTGGTAATCTATTAATAAGATAGACGGCAGTACTAAAAGCCTCTGGCCAAAACTTTAGTGGTAGATTTGCATGACTCAGTAGGCTGAGTCCTGTTTCAACCACGTGTCTATGTTTCCTTTCTGCTAAGCCATTTTGTTTTGATGTATAAGGACAAGTAAATCGGTGAACTATACCTTTTACTCTAAAGTACTCCTTAAGAGGCTTGTATTCAGTTCCACCATCTGATTGAATGGTTTTGACATGAGAATTAAACTGTTTCTCAATCATTGTAACGACCCATAAAATTTCAACTGTTTTAATAACGTAGTTAGTTGAAATTTTGTGAAATTTTAAGCGATAAAATTTTGAAATAAAAATTTGATATTTGAAATACGTCTAATTAAACATAGCAACTGGTAAAATTTCGTCCAAAAATATGGAAGTTTATTTCGCGCGTAAATTTACTTCAATTTAATCAGTTAAAAAGTGATGAAAATAAAATGTTTCGAAACCCAAATATTTTTACATAGAAAAATTCTAAACCATCTTCTGAGCAAAATGTCAGTTTGTCGTTTTTCCAAATTTTGACTTCTATTGCTTCGTCGATCTTATTTTTGACGAAATAGCAGCATTTTCTTATCGATATCGACTTTTGATAGGATGGTCGTACCACTGATATATGTATGCCATTTTGATCGTCTCGTCGTGCTGATCTCCGTAGTATACTCATTTATATATTTCGGGGTCTGGTACGCCGTAAAATCAGTAAAACAATTTCTGTATCGGTATCCATTTTCGTGCCTTTTTATTTTCCTTTGTCTTTTAAACTCCTCAGCCGTGTAAACTGTATAGCCACTAGTAGCCTTTTAATATTCCTAGAAAATTTAATAATTGGATGTTTCAATTCTCTGGTCTTAATGTATTACCAACTGGTTCACTTGTTTGTCAATTCTATTCATTCATCTTCTTTAAGCTAACAAAAAAAAATGTTCATTTTCGTTCCTCCACGTATTAATCTGAGGCTTCCTCCTGTTCTCATCACCCTCCTCCACCATCGGACACGTCTTCCCCACTTCCACAACGAGCTGCATCTCTTCTTAGCCACCGCCATCGACCTTCCTCCCAACTCCGACCTCAATCCCCTCACCACCGTACCATGCGATCTCTTCCCTTCCCAAACAACCACTGACCCGCACGCTTCAGCCCAAAGGACAGCCTCGTCTCTGCCCTGACAGCGACACCGCCTCCTCCACAACTCGAGCGCCACGTTCCCAAACCGGTGCCGAACTCCAAACCCTCGGCCGTGCCTTCCCTTCGCTCGGACACAACCGCATCTCAACCCTCTCCTCTCTCTCACCATCGCCGAGCAACATAGAGCACCGCCTGCCTTTTTCCCTCCTCCGCCTCAAACGCAACCACCTTCGCCGAGCCATGCTGCCACCCTCCGACCCAAGCAGCAGTCGCAACCCACCATTGGTCGGCCATCACTTCCTCGCCATAGCAGCCACAAATATTGAAGCGCACTTACAATTGTTCAGTGCATAACAACAGTCAAACAACTTACACCTTCTATACTCGATGATAACAGCCAAAAAGTTGGTATATTTTCTATGCTCGATAAAGCTATACGTGCTATTTCACTTTTTGTAGTATGGCACGCTAATCTTAACTTTGGTGTTTTTTTTACTGACATAATAAGTATACTAATAATCAGTTAAATGAGTTGCTGGGAGATTCTGATGGACACGACATCTCTGTTTCCTCATAGCCTGAAACTTCACATTCAGTCCATCAAAGGTCTGTTTATATGTATTACTTTCTATGAACAAGTTTATATAAAGTATTGTTTAAAACTCTAAACTATAAAGTGGCATATATATTTGCAGTTTTCAATGTTTATTTATTTTATACGTTTACAGAGCTTTTATATATATATAATAGTTACGGCAGAACTAAGTTTTGTTAGATGTTTATATCAGTTATATACTATATGTATAAGGTGTTGATATATATTGGTATATAGTTCAATTCTTAGTTTAATAAACTGTTAATTATGTATATGCTTTGATTTTTATTTTTTTTTTTTTAAAAAGAAAAGAGAAGAAGTTATATTTGCAGATCCAGATTTGTGTATGGTTTTTAAAACTTCAGCTTTATAAGCCAGTCTCTTTTGTTGTTTGCGTGCATGCATACAAGTTTATAGTTGTAAATCTTATTAATGATAAAGCAAGTATATTTCGTACAGTATTATATTAGTAGATTAGCTATATAAGATTTTATTATATTATATATATTGGTATATAAGTAGTCTGATATATGATAGGTAGGTGTACATATGATTTTAAGGTTGTTATATATATAAATATTATTGATTTCAAAGTATTTATTTCCTAATACATTATGATTATATGTTTGATTTTGTATATGTGTTTTAATTTAAACAATGGTTTTGAAATACATATATATTTTAAATTTGAATGTGTTTGAATTCGATTTATATATATAGTTATATATAAGTTCACTTATTATCGTTTATCTTCGTCGGTCCAGTTCTGATTTGATTTCATCTATTCCAATTTATCAGCTCTGTTCGTTGAAATCGTGCCAATCTACTTTTGCTTCGGAAGTCGTGCTTGGATCCGTAACTCAATTCGTTGTCTGTTCTCTTTAGCCTCGAAGGTGAGCACTCACTCACGATTAACGTTCTTTTATTTATTAAATTTAATTTTAATTGAAACGACAATTGAAATATGCTGCTGTTAGTTAATTACACTGTTATATATGTTATTGCCTGTATCAGTTCACCTGTGACATCTGACACCATTATCGGTTAATTATTTATGCGATGATAATACAGTTAACTGATAATTGATTGATTGTTGATGTTTATATTGGACGTTAAATTGTTAATGTTAAAATGATAAACAGTATGAAATTGAATTTGATATAGGATAATTAAATGTTAAATTTGATTAACTGACATTTGTATAATATGACCCCTTTAACTGTTGAATTTATTGACACGTAGGATTTGTTTAATTACATTTTGAACCATTGAATGTATGTTGTTAAATTGATGATGTATGAAATTGTAAATGGATGACAAGTGAAAACCGTAATGTAATAATCTTTAATCTGCATGAAATGATAGTGTAGATTCTAGAAATAATTATATTAATTCGTACAAATAACAATGCGAATTAATACGGTTATTTCGAGATTATTTGAATTGATTATTGGATTGTTATTGTTTCTTGTTATTGCTTGTTTATTTACTTTGACACCATCCCAGTTATCACACTGCAAGTTCCCTTTGTATGTTTGATTTTGAATTGAATTGGAATCGGGTAGAAATGATAAATACCCAAATTGAACTTTGACCTAGGATAGGAAATTAAATAAAAACCCGATTGGTCAATAATTTGATTCGAAAATAAATTGAAGATTTTATTTGAACAAATAATATGGTTTTGAAATGAAGTTGTAATTTGAATTTTAATAAAAGAAAAATGTTAATATATAATAATTTGAAACAAAATATTAACAATGTAATTGATGAAAGAATGTTGTTTAATTTGAGAAATTATTGAATTAAGTTTGAGATTATAACTAAGTTTGAAATTATTAAACTTTGAAATGATTTAATAATTAAGTTTGAGATTATAATTGAGTTTGAAATTATTAAACTTTGAAATTATTTAATAATTAAGTTTTGAATTATTTAATAATTAAATAAGATTGAATTATTTAATGATTTAATTGAATTGAAATTCTTTAATAAGAAAAATTGAACTTTTGAATAAATGGATTTTACTTCGTAAATAATTGAAATTGAGTTGCTTTATTAATTAAGTTTTGGAAAATTATTTAAGAAAGTAAATAAGTGAAATGGAATTTCTTTAACAAGAAATGAAAATGTGATAGTTTTGGAATTAATGTAAGATTTGTAATTGAAAGAATTGATTTGACGAATTGAATTTAATTCAAAATTGTAAGTTTTGATTTAATGAAGTTGAACTTAAGAAATTGATTTAATGATTTGGAAATTTAATAGAAACTGTTTGAATGATAAATTAATTTAACGATATTGAATGAAATCGATAAATGAATGTAAATTGATTTGAATGATAAACTAAATTAATTTAAATGTTTTCGAAATGAAACTTATATACGAACTTGAATCAATATTTGAATTGTTTTAAATAAAGATTGAAATTGAATTTTAAGATTTTGAAATGATAATTTGAAAGTTTTGAAACGTAAATTATGGAAATTGATTTGGAAAGACAAACGAAATGTTGATTTATAAACTCTGATTGAAATTGAAATTGATTTGGTTTTCGAAATATATAAATGACCAATCGGTGTAATAATCACGGAAGTTATTAAAGAGACCGGAATCGGTTATGGATATACTCTCTATCTAAACCGAAAACCACTTTAATAACTATACGCGGAGTGATGATCCAGAATGAAGTGGTTGGAATGATGTACGTGATGACTGAAGAAAGAGAACGATGATGGATAGCCTTGACACTTGTGTCAAATTGGAAATGACTAAAACAGGAGCTGTGCCGGGCCAATGGAGGATTAGCAACCTCAAGTGGACACACTTCTTCGAACTACTTATACTTGTTGTCGATTGGTGCACCCTTGATTTTGGGAGTGTTGTTTCACGGTGTTGCGGGCGCTGCGGCGTTGCGTTCTCACCAGTCCGGATCAGGCGAACGGTAGTATCACTACCTTGGGTATTGCCTCATGTGCCTTGTCATACTTGTATTCCATTTAAGCGCGACCACTACGATTTTGATTTGTACCTTTAGTATATGGATTGCCCTCTGGTGACTTCCGGTTTTGGGGAAACTACGGTCTTGTATATGCTTTTGGGAATAAAAATGTGTTAAGGGTGGAATGGGCCATGACTTAACACTATTTTGATATCTTTATATTACTGATAGACATTATCTACTTAGCGTATATTACTACCTAGTAGATAGTTTAACGGATCCTTAAAGGATGGTTATTCCAAACATCCTTTGAGTTACTTGTATTTCAATTGCTATTTCACTTGAGTTGGATTTATTAATATAAGAATGTTAATCCTGACTCGAGTGTCTTGTGTTTTGCTTTACGCTCGGGTCAGACTGAGTGTACCAATATTCGAGACTCACCTTTGGAGTTGGAGCTTTGCTTGAAGATCCAGCCATCTATTCTGCTTTCAGTATTCGATGATTCCAGTGATGTATTCTGATTTGTATCTGATGTATCGTGTTACTCTTCTGTTGTAAACTCTGATGTATTTTATATATTCATATAGTAGCTTCATGAACTACTATCTCTTTTATTTCCGCTGCAATTATTACTCTGTGTCTGTGATTTGTGAATATTTATTTACTGTGTATGTTCAGTTTTGCCAAATTTAAATTAACAACGCGGTATTTTGAGCAATTCAACTCCGGCATGAGTGTCTACCTATACACTTATAATGGATGCGAATGGTCCAAAATGGCGGGTCGTTACAGTTGGTATCAGAGCTTTGGTAGCTCTAGGCAAAACTCAACATATAGGGTAAATGTATTTACAGAATCACTCTCATTCGAGTTTCAATCTCTTCCTTTCGACTCGATTCCTTTGATTTTTGGAACGTTCCCTACGGTTCCAAATTTCATTCGTGTCCCTCACTATTCGTCTCCTTTCAATTCTGGAGCATCACATAACTCCACTTCGAATGACCCTTATAGTGAGTCGGCGGTCTCGCCAAACTTCGAATGATTTGTAAAGGGGTGAAACTCCTTTATAATAGGCATTGATTTACCGGAGATTTCTGTATCCTCGGTTTATGATGCTATCTATTCCCTGCTATACCTGAATTACATCTCTTGAGATCGAGTGTTGATGTACCTCGGAATTCAGCATCGATCTTATTCTTGAAGTTACGGACGACCCGGTTAAGGTTGCCCGTGAATTAAATAAACTCATCCATCTCCCGATTGTGGTAATTGAATTATCTTATCTTCTGTTTCAAACTTATTTTCGAATCAAAATTTTCTTTGATTTGAGTCAACAAAAAATTTGAATCCCTATCCTAATTTTGAAAACCCATTCCTGTATTGTCGAGCAAAGAAATGTATTTCTAAATTTATATTAAAAATGTTGTTTTCAAATTTGATAAACGAAATAGTTTTGAATGATTATATTATATATAAATATAAGTTTTCTGAAATTAAATTGTTAATGAATTTGTTGTCTGAAATAATAATATTTGATTTTCATTTACTGTTTTATAAACCATTGACTATTGCATAATATAAATAAATGAATTTATAAACTTGGTTATAAATTGATTGGAATTTGAAATGAATTTAATTCAGAAATTTGAGAATTTAGTTTCCGGTGATTTCGAACTTTGGTTTTATAATTTTAAAGTATATATTATTGAAAATATTTTCAAATAGAAATCGTTTCCAAAGAATTTTAAAATGTTGAAATCAGTGCTCTTCTCTTTGTCGCTGGAAAATAATTTCGGTGATGGCGGCCGCATCATCGACATTCATTTTCGAGTTTCGAAGTGAAGATACTATTTTGTAGCTTTGCTACGGTTTTGTTTTGAAAAATATTTTGATTTGAATTTCTTCAGTATAATTGGATTTATATATATATATAAGTACCTTATTTTAAAATTTAATTTGATTTGATATAAATATATTATATACCTCCAAGTTGTTTAAAGTTAATCGGAAATCTAATTCTTAAATTTTGTTAAAGGATGATTTTAATTATAAATAAAACCAAAATTTGGAATAAATATTTGAACTTGAATAATTGAATTGGGAAAATTTTATTTGTATATTGTTCAACTGCATTCTAATACAACTTACCTAAATCATTCAGAAGTTGAATATGTAATTGGATAATATATAAGATAAATTGAATTTATAAATAAAATTTGAGTGTTTATAATAAATGTTATACACTAAAATTTGATTATAAAGATGTTAATAGAATTAGATAAGATAATAAGTAAACTCAGTTAATAATCAAATAAATTTGTTTTGAAAGAATTAATAAATTGAAATTTGATCAACATATGAAAATACCTTGAATTTAAAAGAAATTAATAGATGTAAATTAATTTAAATCGAAACTTTTAAGTTTTAAACTAATTTATATGGGTTAAATAAATGTGATTAGATATATTGAGTAGAATAAAATTTAACAGTAAAATTGGAATAAAGAAGAATTTAAATTGCTGAAATAAAATATGATTGTAATAAGTGACTATTCAAATTTATTATTTTGAAACTGTTAATTAAAGATGATTGGATAATAAGAAAATCAATCTAGAAATAGTTAAGCTTGATTTAACTTAAGAAAATCAAATGGATTAAATCAATTATTGAATATCAATTAATTTAAATTTGAATTTATATGGTTTAAATTAATTTTTATTTTGTATTTCAGATCTGTTTTTCTTTCTGGTTGTTTCTATTCTCCTACCTCGTTCCTTTTCGGGGACGAAAAGTTTTGAGTGGGGGAGAGTGTAACGACCCGTAAAATTTCAACTGTTTTAATAACGTAGTTAGTTGAAATTTTGTGAAATTTTAAACGATAAAATTTTGAAATAAAAATTTGATATTTGAAATACGTCTAATTAAACATAGCAACTGGTAAATTTTCGTCCAAAAATATGGAAGTTTATTTCGCGCGTAAATTTACTTCAATTTAATCAGTTAAAAAGTGATGAAAATAAAATGTTTCGAAACCCAAATATTTTTATATAGAAAAATTCTAAACCATCTTCTGAGCAAAATGTCAGTTTGTCGTTTTTCCAAATTTTGACTTCTATTGCTTCGTCGATCTTATTTTCGACGAAATAGCAGCATTTTCTTATCGATATCGACTTTTGATAGGATGGTCGTACCACTGATATATGTATGCCATTTTGATCGTCTCGTCGTGCTGGTCTCCGTAGTATACTCATTTATATATTTCGGGGTCTGGTACGCCGTAAAATCAGTAAAACAATTTCTGTATCGGTATCCATTTTCGTGCCTTTTTATTTTCCTTTGTCTTTTAAACTCCTCAGCCGTGTAAACTGTATAGCCACTAGTAGCCTTTTAATATTCCTAGAAAATTTAATAATTGGACGTTTCAATTCTCTGGTCTTAATGTATTACCAACTGGTTCACTTGTCTGTCAATTCTATTCATTCATCTTCTTTAAGCTAACAAAAAAAAATATATGTTCATTTTCGTTCCTGCACGTATTAATCTGAGGCTTCCTCCTGTTCTCATCACCCTCCTCCACCATCGGACACGTCTTCCCCACTTCCACACCAAGCTGCATCTCTTCTTAGCCACCGCCATCGACCTTCCTCCCAACTCCGACCTCAATCCCCTCACCACCGTACCATGCGATCTCTTTCCTTCCCAAACAACCACTGACCCGCACGCTTCAGCCCAAAGGACAGCCTCGTCTCTGCCCTGACAGCGACACCGCCTCCTCCACAACCCGAGCGCCACGTTCCCAAACCGGTGCCGAACTCCAAACCCTCGGCCGTGCCTTCCCTTCGCTCGGACACAACCGCATCTCAACCCTCTCCTCTCTCTCACCATCGCCGAGCAACATAGAGCACCGCCTACCTTTTTCCCTCCTCCGCCTCAAACGCAACCACCTTCGCCGAGCCATGCTGCCACCCTCCGACCCAAGCAGCAGTCGCAACCCACCATTGGTCGGCCATCACTTCCTCGCCATAGCAGCCACAAATATTGAAGCGCACTTACAATTGTTCAGTGCATAACAACAGTCAAACAACTTACACCTTCTATACTCGATGATAACAGCCAAAAAGTTGGTATATTTTCTATGCTCGATAAAGCTATACGTGCTATTTCACTTTTTGTAGTATGGCACGCTAATCTTAACTTTGGTGTTTTTTTTTACTGACATAATAAGTATACTAATAATCAGTTAAATGAGTTGCTGGGAGATTCTGATGGACACGACATCTCTGTTTCCTCATAGCCTGAAACTTCACATTCAGTCCATCAAAGGTCTGTTTATATGTATTACTTTCTATGAACAAGTTTATATAAAGTATTGTTTTAAACTCTAAAATATAAAGTGGCATATATATTTGCAGTTTTCAATGTTTATTTATTTTATATGTTTACATAGCTTTTATATATATATAATAGTTACGGCAGAACTAAGTTTTGTTAGATGTTTATATCAGTTATATACTATATGTATAAGGTGTTGATATATATTGGTATATAGTTCAATTCTTAGTTTAATAAACTGTTAATTATGTATATGCTTTGATTTTTATTTTATTTTTTAAAAAAAGAAAAGAGAAGAAGTTATATTTGCAGATCCAGATTTGTGTATGGTTTTTAAAACTTCAGCTTTATAAGCCAGTCTCTTTTGTTGTTTGCGTGCATGCATACAAGTTTATAGTTGTAAATCTTATTAATGATAAAGCAAGTATATTTCGTACAGTATTATATTAGTAGATTAGCTATATAAGATTTTATTATATTATATATATTGGTATATAAGTAGTCTGATATATGATAGGTAGGTGTACATATGATTTTAAGGTTGTTATATATATAAATATTATTGATTTCAAAGTATTTATTTCCTAATACATTATGATTATATGTTTGATTTTGTATATGTGTTTTAATTTAAACAATGGTTTTGAAATACATATATATTTTAAATTTGAATGTGTTTGAATACGATTTATATATATAGTTATATATAAGTTCACTTATTATCGTTTATCTTCGTCGGTCCAGTTCTGATTTGATTTCATCTATTCCAATTTATCAGCTCTGTTCGTTGAAATCGTGCCAATCTACTTTTGCTACGGAAGTCGTGCTTGGATCCGTAACTCAATTCGTTGTCTGTTCTCTCTAGCCTCGAAGGTGAGCACTCACCCACGATTAACGTTCTTTTATTTATTAAATTTAATTTTAATTGAAACGACAATTGAAATATGCTGCTGTTAGTTAATTACACTGTTATATATGTTATTGCCTGTATCAGTTCACCTGTGACATCTGACACCATTATCGGTTAATTATTTATGCGATGATAATACAGTTTAATTGATAATTGATTGATTGTTGATGTTTATATTGGACGTTAAATTGTTAATGTTAAAATGATAAACAGTATGAAATTGAATTTGATATAGGATAATTAAATGTTAAATTTGATTAACTGACATTTGTATAATATGATCCCTTTAACTGTTGAATTTATTGACACGTAGGATTTGTTTAATTACATTTTGAACCATTGAATGTATGTTGTTAAATTGATGATGTATGAAATTGTAAATGGATGACAAGTGAAAACCGTAATGTAATAATCTTTAATCTGCATGAAATGATAGTGTAGATTCTAGAAATAATTATATTAATTCGTACAAATAACAATACGAATTAATACGGTTATTTCGGGATTATTTGAATTGATTATTGGATTGTTATTGTTTCTTGTTATTGCTTGTTTATTTACTTTGACACCATCCCAGTTATCACACTGCAAGTTCCCTTTGTATGTTTGATTTTGAATTGAATTGGAATCGGGTTGAAATGATAAATACCCAAATTGAACTTTGACCTAGGATAGGAAATTAAATAAAAACCCGATTGGTCAATAATTTGATTCGAAAATAAATTGAAGATTTTATTTGAACAAATAATATGGTTTTGAAATGAAGTTGTAATTTGAATTTTAATAAAAGAAAAATGTTAATATATAATAATTTGAAACAAAATATTAACAATGTAATTGATGAAAGAATGTTGTTTAATTTGATAAATTATTGAATTAAGTTTGAGATTATAACTAAGTTTGAAATTATTAAACTTTGAAATGATTTAATAATTAAGTTTGAGATTATAATTGAGTTTGAAATTATTAAACTTTGAAATTATTTAATAATTAAGTTTTGAATTATTTAATAATTAAATAAGATTGAATTATTTAATGATTTAATTGAATTGAAATTCTTTAATAAGAAAAATTGAACTTTTGAATAAGTGGATTTTACTTCGTAAATAATTGAAATTGAGTTGCTTTATTAATTAAGTTTTGGAAAATTATTTAAGAAAGTAAATAAGTGAAATGGAATTTCTTTAACAAGAAATGAAAATGTGATAGTTTTGGAATTAATGTAAGATTTGTAATTGAAAGAATTGATTTGACGAATTGAATTTAATTCAAAATTGTAAGTTTTGATTTAATGAAGTTGAACTTAAGAAATTGATTTAATGATTTGGAAATTTAATAGAAACTGTTTGAATGATAAATTAATTTAACGATATTGAATGAAATCGATAAATGAATGTAAATTGATTTGAATGATAAACTAAATTAATTTAAATGTTTTCGAAATAAAACTTATATACGAACTTGAATCAATATTTGAATTGTTTTAAATAAAGATTGAAATTGAATTTTAAGATTTTGAAATGATAATTTGAAAGTTTTGAAACGTAAATTATGGAAATTGATTTGGAAAGACAAACGAAATGTTGATTTATAAACTCTGATTGAAATTGAAATTGATTTGGTTTTCGAAATATATAAATGACCAATCGGTGTAATAATCACGGAAGTTATTAAAGAGACCGGAATCGGTTATGGATATACTCTCTATCTAAACCGAAAACCACTTTAATAACTATACGCGGAGTGATGATCCAGAATGAAGTGGTTGGAATGATGTACGTGATGACTGAAGAAAGAGAACGATGATGGATAGCCTTGACACTTGTGTCAAATTGGAAATGACTAAAACAGGAGCTGTGCCGGGCCAATGGAGGATTAGCTACCTCAAGTGGACACACTTCTTCGAACTACTTATACTTTTTGTCGATTAGTGCACCCTTGATTTTGGGAGTGTTGTTTCACGGTGTTGCGGGCGCTGCGGCGTTGCGTTCTCACCAGTCCGGATCAGGCGAACGGTAGTATCACTACCTTGGGTATTGCCTCATGTGCCTTGTCATACTTGTATTCCATTTAAGCGCGACCACTACGATTTTGATTTGTACCTTTAGTATATGGATTGCCCTCTGGTGACTTCCGGTTTTGGGGAAACTACGGTCTTGTATATGCTTTTGGGAATAAAAATGTGTTAAGGGTGGAATGGGCCATGACTTAACACTATTTTGATATCTTTATATTACTGATAGACATTATCTACTTAGCGTATATTACTACCTAGTAGATAGTTTAACGGATCCTTAAAGGATGGTTATTCCAAACATCCTTTGAGTTACTTGTATTTCAATTGCTATTTCACTTGAGTTGGATTTATTAATATAAGAATGTTAATCCTGACTCGAGTGTCTTGTGTTTTGCTTTACGCTCGGGTCAGACTGAGTGTACCAGTATTCGAGACTCACCTTTGGAGTTGGAGCTTTGCTTGAAGATCCAGCCATCTATTCTGCTTTCAGTATTCGATGATTCCAGTGATGTATTCTGATTTGTATCTGATGTATCGTGTTACTCTTCTATTGTAAACTCTGATGTATTTTATATATTCATATAGTAGCTTCATGAACTACTATCTCTTTTATTTCCGCTGCAATTATTACTCTGTGTCTGTAATCTGTGAATATTTATTTACTGTGTATGTTCAGTTTTGCCAAATTTAAATTAACAACGCGGTATTTTGAGCAATTCAACTCCGGCATGAGTGTCTACCTATACACTTATAATGGATGCGAATGGTCCAAAATGGCGGGTCGTTACAATCATTGTAATAAAGTTTATTACAACATCATGTGTGTCTGACTTATTTTTCAGAAAGTATATCCAAGTGTGTCTTGTGTGAGCATCTACAAAAGATATATAATATTTATATCCATAGTCTGAATATATTGGGGCAGGTTCCCAGAGGTCAGTAGCAATGAGTTCAAATGGTTTAGTATATTCAGTTGTGGAATTACCAAATGGTAGTTTGTGACTTTTTCCCATTTGGCAGTGAGTGCATATATAGGGAACAGATATACTATTACAGAATATATTATTTTCATTGAGAATCTGTTTAACTATTTTAGCATTAGGATGCCCAAGTCTATAATGCCACAAATCAAAAGTATTGTCATTGTTTTCTATTTCACAATGATTACAACAATTTTTATCATCACTGTGATAAGCATAGTTCACAGATTTAAATCTGTATAATCCTCCTTCAGCATCACCCTACAACAAAATATCTCTAGTTAGTATATCTCTAACAACACAATGCTTAGGAAAGAATTCAAAGTAAACATTGTTATCACTAGCAAATTGAGACACACTCGTGAGATTTTTTTTTGATTTTTGGAACTCTTAGTAGATTATGTAGGAATAGTTGTTTCTTTCCTTTAATGACAGCATTTCCTATATGTGAGATATTGATGCACTTACCGTTACCCATACAAATGGATTTTTTACCTTTGTACTCTCTATTGCCAAGATTTAGATTTTCAAGATTATTGGTTATATGGTTGGTAGCCCCTGAATCTGGATACCAGCAGTCATCATTTGATTGATTGTTTTCATTAGAGTTATGCTCTCTGTTATCAGATTGACTGTTGGAACTTGCTTGAGCTATGTTGGCACTATAGTTTCCACCTTTTTGATTGTTGTTCTGATTAGAGTACCTCAAATAGCATTTTATAGCAGTGTGTCCAATCCGTTCACAAATCTGACATTTTGGTCTGTTGTTGTTGTTATATCTGCCCCTTCCTCTTGATCTGTTTGAGAATCCTCCTCTCTGTGTTCCTCCTTTTTGTGTGTTTTGATCTGTTTTGCTGCTGCTTTGAGTTTTGTTTCTTGAAGTAGCTGAGTAGTTAACTGTAAGTTCAGATTCTTGTGTCCTTTTATTGTCAATTCTTGCCTCATGAGAAAGTAGTATGGAGTAGACATCATCAAGTGATGGTAAATCTTTTTGTGAGGCTCTGACAGCAATAATTGATTCATACTCCTCGCGTAATCCATTGAGGATGGTCAGAATGTGTTCTGAATCTGATACTTTGTGGTTGGCTGCCTCCAGTGAGTCACATATTCTTTTGATTTTGAAGATGTATTCTCTCATTGTGCTGTTGTCTTTCTTTATACTGTGTAGTTGCCTTTTATAATACATCACCTTGGCAGCTGATTGTGTATTGAATACTTTTTCAATAGTTGTCCATATATCATTTGCAGTTTTGCATCCAATAACATGTGATAGTAAATTGGTGCTTATTGAAGATAGAAGCCAGGAACAAATTAGTCTATCTTGTCTATGATACTTAACATAATCTTCATTACTGATGACTTTGTTTTCTTGATTAGTTATATTTTTGGGAGGAATGAGGATGGTTCCAAGAATATGGTCTTCAAGTCCATATCCTTGAACTGCAGTCTCAATCTGCAGTCTCCAGAGAAGAAAGTTATCTTCATTCAATTGGACTGTGACAAGATTACTTTGTGGGCTGATTACTGTTTTAATCAACTTTTCTGCGGCAACACTTTGCTGATTACTGTTGCTTTCATTGGCAGAGCTAGCCATGCTGGGCTGATTGTTTGATTCATCACCCATGATGATATTAAAGCAAGATCCAAATACAGAAAAGAGAAAATGCAGAGCAGCAAGAAAAAGGTTTGATTCAATCCAGAAAACAAAAAGAAAGGTAAGTCAAGAACTTCTCACAGTGAGTTTGATGCAACCGTATAACAGAGATGATGATCTCCTTAGATCTGATATGTTGTACAGGATGGCACTTTCTTTGTTTTGGGATGATTCTTGATTTCTTGATTTTTTGTTTTCTGGGTTTTCTGACTGATTTTCTTGTGAGAGTGTGTTGATGAATCTTGATGCAGCCACTTATGTTTGGCACGGCACTAGATTCAAAAATCTTCAGATGATGAACTAGTTTCTGATGAAGATTAATTCTCCAAATGATGATACCGTTTCTGATGGATTTAGATCAACTGATCGAATGGCTGTTAAACCTTTGTGAGCTCTGATACCATGTTGGATTTGTTAAACAATATTTGAACAGAGATTAGGATCAAAAATATGAAGTGCTTTATTACACAAGATAAAACTGGAATGATACAGCAGTTTCAATTTATATACATATTGATGGGCTTTTACAGTCTGGTCCATATTCACATAAACAAAAACAAAAACAAAAGGAGTGGCTGAGATGAGCCCTGATGTAATAGGCGGTTGAGATCATGATACTTTTGTATATCACGCGGATCGTTGAATGCTTCTGCACTTGACTATTTCAGTATCTCGAAATCTCGAATCCTCTTATTAATTGACATCATCTTCAAACTTGATGGTGTCCTGGAAGTAGTAAGTTTGGTAAACTTGAGTAGTATGTTTGAATGTTGATATCTTTGTCGATTGTGTGCCAATGGAAATACCTATTCCACTTTTTGAGTTCCCTTGATCTTGGAGGCAGGATAAAGTTTGAAAAATATTGGTACGCATACGCATGTATATTTAAATAACAGAAATATGTAATTACTGAGGAATACCATCTCACCTATTTGTTCAATCGTATTCCATTCAGCAGTCAATTGTATGGATGTAAATCCTTTTTTGTTTTTTGGTGAGGTCTGATAGGTTTTTTGCTAAACTGTCTGTACTTTGGAATACGGAAGAAACTATGTTAAAAGTTGTAGTTGTATAGTTTTCTATTAGCTAAGGATGAGACTGATGATCTATGGGTACATATGGTTGATGGATGTTGTAAATTATGCTCACACTCATTATTTATCCACATTTGATTATGTCATACTTTGTGGGTTTGAATTTCAGTTGTGCTTTCGAACAAGTTAAATTAGGTGGTTGAATAGTCTATCAGTGCCATGTCGACTCCATTGTCCTAATACGTTTACATAGTATAAGTTAGGCATACGACGTTACATGGTATAGATAGTAAAATAGAGCATGATAAAGTTAAAAGGAAAGATTATCACAGGTTTTAAATACATCAGCAACAAGCCATATCATTTTTCTTATCATGTTGAACATGTTGATCAGTTCATTAATGGTTCGTTTTACCAAGTGCGCACAGCCTCCTTATCAAACACTATCATAATGGCAGAGCCAGCGGAATAAAAAAACTTTTATTATTAGGCCATATCTATCCATGTTTTTTTAAAGTTAGTATATGTGAAGTAAATGTAATATTGCAGTAGGCATACCTGTTAAATAGTTTTGGCAACAATAATGTTACACTTAGGGCACTTAGGGCATGTATACCAGTTATCTTCTATGTTTATTGGCTTCCTACAAAGTGGGGATAACTCTATCCACCCGATGTGTTAATCTTCATCATGGCAACATGTATATCAGCGGGTGCGGTGCAGTCAAAAGGAGGCTTTTTTCTGGTAAAAAACCCATGTTTGATTCCTACCATGCGCTTCGCTATCCTATATAAATTTACCAAGGGTATGGGTGCTTGGATCGGCGGACGACTTTACTATACCCTCCTCAGGAGTTTACCGGTCCGCCGGGTTCTCCTGGGTTTTCAAAAAAAAGAAAATTTTGCAATTTAATAAGCATATTGTTCTTCAAATGTATTTAAAAATTTATCAAACACACCTCTTGGAACTACAACTATGACAAATTTATTCACAGTAAGATATGATTATAAAATGAGATTTAGCTTGTTGTTGTAAATGTGATGGTGAGAAGTAGTTTAACTTAGTTACTGACCTTGACATCAAGTAGTTCAAGGTTGATGAGTACATTTCAGTTGTTTTTTTCATAGTGGGATGCCAAATTTTTGACACTCTAACCTAGATGTGCCCCCGGTTTGGACAGTTTATTAAATCAGAAAGCAATGGCCATAGTGAGTTCAATGCGAGGTAATGTAAAACAGTGGAATATATTGTGATTACTATAGAAAAGGTGAAGTATATATTGACATAAAACACAGTAATCGTCTTATCTTTAATGCAGAGAGTGACTTGGAAGGAAGAAAATGGGCGTAGTCATTTGTAGTTACCGTTGCCAAACCTTTATTTTAAAGAGGCAATGTCGTTCTATGTGGTTTGAAAAGGTGGATATAAGGACTGATGAATATTTATGTATTGATTTTTTTATTATTGTTGAAATTTGACAACACTATATGGAGAATTGAAGTGATTGGAAGTGGTTTGATATCGATAAAAACGATTTGCAAATTGGAGCTTAGAGAAGAAAGATATGACATATGAAAGGTGATGCACCGCTGAGTGCATAGGCTCTTAGACGTCTGGGAGCCTATAGGAAGAAGGCATCCCGCATGTTCTCTTAGACGTCTAGGAGAAGGTGCTAGACGTCTGAGCCACTGGGAAATGGTTTCTCCGATTTTTTTGCCAGACGTCTGGCGGCATAGGCCAAACATCTGAGCCGATGTATGTTGTTTATTTTACCCTTGCTTACTAGATTGATATGTAAAGACTTCAATGAGCAAATCAGGTATTTGTCTAAACGAGATTTCTCCCTATATAAGCTATTTCAGCAAAGATGTATGATCCAAGAGATTAAGCTTTTTATCCTCCATTAAAATAGAGTTTTACTAAACCTAATTTTCTTCAATTCAATTCTTCACAATCCATTCTATTTCAATACTGACCATTGCAATCAATCTTTTGTACTCTTCTCATTATGGTAATAAAAGCTCTCTTCAAAGTAGATGTATACTAACAAGTCGTTAGTGCAACCACTATAAATCTCGTGTGTGGTTTATTTATCATTATTGTTTTGTTTTATATTGCTTGTGTTTGAGATAGTCTTATTTGGATTGTTTATTTTCTATTTTGGTGATTGAGATATTATGATCGGTTGTTTTTACACAACTAGTATCGATCTCATCTTTCCGCTGTGATTTTAGGATTTTAATTAGATTGTGATCAAGTTCGAATTCCCCTAATAACATTTGGTATCAGAGCTTTCGGTGGTGGTAGGTGTTTGTGAAAATGTCGGAATCAGATAATAGCTCGAGTAGTCCCTCAATAGTTGGTCAAAGTAGTGTAGCGCCATATGTATGTGGATCATACGTGGCTTCAGGATTTCAATTGGTTCTAGACAAGTGGAATGGTGATAATGATTTTGAAAAGTGGCAATAGAAGATAAAAGCGGTTCTTAGGCGGAATCGTGTGCATCTGGTAGTGTTTGATACACATTTATTGTCGTTGGACATCTCGGATGTTGATAGAGTGAAAATGGAAGAATGGACATTCAGTACACTTCAACTTGTTATAGGAGAGAATGTGATCTCCAAAATTAGCGGTGAAACTACCGCTAAGTGTATTTGGGATAAGTTAGAGGAGTTGTATATGAAGAAGTAACTAACTAATCGTTTGGTCTTATTGCGAACGCTCTTTAGCAATAAGATGAAGGAGGATACTTCGCTAAAGGTGCACTTAAATGTCTTTAATGATTTTCTAATGAAGATGAATGTGAAAGGTTTGATGATTGAGGAAGAGCAAAAGATGATGATATTGTTATGTTCGTTGTCGGATCTTAATACAGGTTTCTCAAATAGTTTGATCTATGGTTGGGATACTTTGACTCTTGATGATGTCAAAACGGGTCTTCTTAGCAAGGAATTGCAGGATCAAATAAAGGAGTTGGGTGATCGAAGTAGTTGTGCTAATGGTGGTCACGGTTTATTTGTGGAGAAGGAGAAGAATGTGAAGAAGGGAAACAATGGGCATTCTTGATCAAGGAAGCCTGGTTGGAGATGAAAGGCAAGAGAAAAAATAGCACGTGATTTATTTGTAAGAAACCTAGTCATTTGAGGAATGAGTGTACGAAAAATGAGAAAGCGAAGAAGGAGGTAGCATCTTCATCCGTAGCAGTGGAGAGTGGATTTGGTGATCGAGACGTGGATGTTTTGATGGCGATAGCATTGGATGTTTCGGGTAGCGAATGGGTGCTCGATTCGGAGGCGTCTTATCATATGACGTCAAATAGAGATTGTTTTTCTTCTTATGACGACAAAGTGGGAAATTCAATTGTTATGGGTAATGGTGTTGTTCGTAAGTAGAAGGTCATTGGTTCCATGCAAATTCTAATCTTCGACGGAGTGGTTCGTATGCTCACCAATATATGCTATGTTTTGGGACTTTGGAAGTTTCTTATTTCCTTGAGGCATTGGTATTCTTTAGGTTGTAAGATCACAATTAAGAGTGATAGCTTGCGGGTTTCGATGGGTGCACTTGTGGTGATGATGGGTGCAAGGACTCATGGTGTGTATTTGCTTCAAGGAGTGACTATTGAAGGTGAAACTTTTGTAGGTGTTGATAATTCTCATGGCTTGGATGAGACTAGGTTGTGGCATTTGAGGCTAGGTCATGTCTTGGAGAGGAGTTTGGATATACTTCGGAAGAGGAAGACGATCGATGGAGAGACTTTCAACAAGCTTGAGTTTTGCGAGGAATGTGTCATGGAAAAGCAAACTAAATTGTTATTTGGTGAAGGAAAACATGATTCGAGAGAGGTTCTTGAGTATGTTTACATGGATGTTTGGAGACCGGCACTAGTAGCTTCTTTGGGAGGAGCTCGCTATTATATTTCTTCATTGATGATTTTTCTCGGAAAGTATGTATATATGTAATGAAGGCCAAGTCGGAGGCTTTTAAAAAGTTCAAAGTTTGGAAGATTCTTGTTGAAAATGAGAGTGGCAAGTCATTGAAGGTTCTAAGGTCCAACTATGGCGGAGAGTATGTTTCCCAAGAATTCTTGGAGTTTTGCAAAAATTATGACATTCGAAGGCATCTTACTACACCAAGAGATCCGCGGTCGAATGGTGTTGCGGAGAGGATGAACCATACTCTACTTGATAAAGCTTGATATTTGAGATTTACATTGGGTTTGTCTAAGGGATTTTGGTCTGAAGCGTTGTCAACCGCGGTGCATATTGTAAAACAAATTCCATGCTCGGCTATTGATAACAAAATTCTGAAGGAAGTGTGAAAAGGGAAAGCATTGACTTGAGTTATCTTCGTGTAATTGGAGGTCTGGTTTATGTGCATGATCTGGGAAATGATAAGCTTGAGCCTAGAGCTTTCAAGGGGACTTTGCTTGGCTATACAAACGGTGTAAAAGGCTATTGGATATTGAATTCGGAAACGAAGAAGGTTGTGTATTCTTGTCGTGTTACTTTTGATGAGTTAGCTTTATTGAAGGAGAATGAGAGCTCATCGGATGTTCCAAAATTGATTTATGGTGAATCAAAGGAGAAGGAAGTTATCCCACCTTTCGTCCAAGGAGTAGAGTTGTTGGATGTACTTGTGAGGAGGAAACAACTAATGTCACATCACATAGTTCATATGGTTCCTATTGTAGTGTTAGTGATGTACACAATTCTAGAGAGGATTGGGTTCAAGGTGGAGCAGAAAGAAGTTTGGGTGATAGTATTGCAACTCGGGTTGGTCATCGTGATATGAGACCACTCGATAGATATGGTGATTGGAACAATCTTAACTTTTATGATAATTTGGACTATGCTCTTCTTGTAGTCCAAGATGAGCCGATGGACCTTGATGACGTCATGGAACCAAGTGATAGCTCGAAGTGGATTTGTGCCATGGATGAAGAGATGCAATCGTTGTTGAAGATTCATACTTGGGATTTGGTTCCACTTCTTAAAGGAAACCATGTTATTGGATGTGAATGGATATATAAGGTGAATGATGATGGAAGATACAAAGCTAGGCTAGTGGCTAAGGGGTCAGTATAAAGGAAGGGAAAGGAGTATGATGAGATTTTTTCACCGGCTATGCGCCATACTTCAATCCATATATTACTTGCTATAATTGCTATTTACGACTCGGCGTTGGAGCAACTTGATGTGAAAACTGCCTTCTTGCATGGTGATTTGGATGAAGACTTCAACATGAAGCAATTGGAAGATTTGATCATAGATGGTAAGTCAAATTTATTTTGCAAGTTAAAGAAATCACTATATGTTTAAAGCAATCACCAAGACAATGGTACAAGAGATTTGATCATTTTATGCTTAAAAGTGGTTTTGATGGAAGCATCAAAGGTGCTTGTGTGTATTTCAAGAAGTTGAAAAATGATGGTTGGGTGTATTTACTCTTGAATGTGGACGACATGCTCATTGCTTCAAAAGATAAGAATGAAATCAACAAGTTAAAACTGAGTTTAAAATTGAAATTCGAAATGAAGGATCATAGAGAAGCAAAGATGATGTTGGGTATGGAAATAGAGAGGAATCGAAAGCGTTTTGAGTTGAAATTGAATTAAGAAGAGTATATTGAGAAAGTGCTTTTCCAGTTCAGCATGGAGAATGCAAAGGCGTTAAATACACCTTTACCTTTGCATATGAAGCTTTCGAGTAAGAGAACACCTATTTTGGAGAAAAATAATGCTTATATGGTAAGGGTGCGATATGCAAGTGCGGTTGGAAGTTTAGTGTATGTCATGGTGTGTACAAGGCCGGATATTGCAAATGCCGTCAGGATGGTTATTCAGTATATGGCTAATCCGAGGAAATCGCATTGGGAATCCGTGAAGGCTATTTTGAAATACCTTAGAAGTACATCATCTCATAGTCTTATTTTTAGCGGTAGTGAGGGGATGAATTGCAAGTTGGTTGGTTATTATGATTCAGACTACGCCGATGATAGGAATTAGAGAAAATCAACTTCCCGATATGTCTTCACACTTGGTGCTATGACCACAAGGTGGAGATCGAGATTACAAACCATAATTGCTTTATATACTACGTGTTGGAACAGGACTAGCCCGCAGCGGAAGTTATGGGTGAATTTCAAATTTTTTTACCCTATTGGATCTTTTGTTGGGCCTATGAAGTCCAACTGAATTAGAACATTTCTAAATTTCATTTAAATAAAATCATTTATTTTATTTAAATTCAAATATATTAAGATATGAAATTAATTTTATTTGATTTAGTTTATACATAAATGTATCATATACATATATGTGTGAGTGCATATGTAACATAATAATCCATGAAAGGTATAATATGCCCATATGTAGATGTTGGGATTTACATCACAACAGACATATTAGCTCATTTTGTATGTCATGTATGTTTTCCAAATATGTGTATATATATATGTGTTACAATAAATATATATATACACACACACACATATGTATGTATAAATATATTATATATAATATGTGAACATAAAACATTTATATATAGATAAATATATATAGAAATAGAGAGAAAAATTATTAAAAATTATTTATAATTCAAAATTAACTCAGTTTTGCAAACATGATAATTTTATTGTTTTAATTTGTATATATTATGAATAAAATCATGTTTTCATCCATAAATAATTAACGCAAAATAATCTATTGATGAAAATTAAAATTTTACAATTTTCAAAAATCTAGGATCATAAAATAGAGCTTAAGAAAAATCTGGAGATTTTTCAAAGTAGAATTATTATTTTTAAAAGCAAGTACATTGATTTCGAAAATAATTATTTAATATAAAATAATATATTATTAAAAATTCAAAATTAAAATTTCAGAAATTCTAGGATCATGAATGAAAAGTCAAAAAAAATTTTGAATAATTTTTCAATTAAATATTATTTTTAATAAATCATAAACAGTTTTTTCGAAATAATATTAATTATTAAAAATAATAAACTTTATTGAAAAATTCCTAAACTTTTTCTACATGTTCATGAAATGATATAATATATTTTTTAAATATAAAATTTAATTTTTAATGTAATAATCATTTTATATAATAAACAATTCAAAAGTTCAATAAATGTTAATTTAAAAATATGAATATATGTATGATAATTAATTTTCGAATTTTTAAATTCATATTATATATAAATAAGTGTAATAAATTTTTTAAATCATCTATATATCTTATATATGCATATATGCTATTATGAGAGAGAAATATACACTAATATATATATATATATATATATATATATATATATATATATATATTAATAAACATACATAAAACAATTATTAATGACAAAAATTGATTTTGTACAGTAAACAAATCCTCCTTTTAAAAGCATTCTAATGGCCGCTTCAAGGCGATTATTCGGCTGCTTCCTCTCCACCTCGTCTTTGTCTTCTCCCCTATAATCCCCTCGTGCCTCGTCTTTTCTCACCTCTTTCCCCCCGTGCCTTCTCTTCCTCGATGGCCAAGAATCATAAATCGAAACCAAGGTTAGCTGCTTCATTATCGCAAACCAGATCTGGTCATATTTTTTCTGAGACGATCCCTTCCTCAGTGGTTTCTGTTTCATCTCCAGTCTGCGTGCCGCCTTCTACTTCTCCTTGCGCACTTATGACATCGTCATCCAACACTGCTATCATTGGCTCACCACCGATTGGTGCTTTTCCTATCTTTGGTATAGTAAATGTCAATCCATCTTCGATTTTGCATTTAATCTTGGCGGTTGGAAATTGGACGACTGTGAATTCCTCTAGTAGTCCAGAGGTTGTTGCTTCTGATCAGTTGGGTAGCCTCGTCGCCGAAGTTGCAGTTCCAAGAATCAAGCCATATATTCCCTCCTGCTATGTAGTTGAGCCCCATAATATCAATGCGCCTATTCATGAATCAGTCACTGTTCCAGTTAGTCTAACTGCAAATTATTGCGGCCATGACCATTTAGATAATATTGGCACTTGCTTTATCAATGATTTTGACATAGATTTGAATAATTTGTCTGGTAATATTGTTGATCTGTCCTTAGGGGATGAGAGGAATGTTGATGTTCTACTGAAACAAGACTCATTGCCTACTGTTTTGACTTCTGGTCTATGTATTGCATCTATTTGTGGAAATGCGCAAGTTAATTCTGAACATTCCAATTATACTCAATCACCTTGTGTTGCAGCTAATCGAGTGGATGTGATGCCGCAATGGTCTTTTCTCTTCAAAGTCTTACCTAGGAATGCGGGATACTTCTCTCCAAGAACTTTTGACACGGTTGTAATCGATACATACAGGGAGGTTTGTGACCACAGTAAACGGATTTGGAATCTGAAAGGTAATCTTCATGTCCAGTTTTTAAACACTATGTTTTATTTCAAATTTTCAAATAAAAATGACAAGTTGAGAGCTCTTGGGACCAGTCCACTTATCATAGAAGGGAAACCGTTTATAGTAACACCATGGAGTATTACTGTTGACAAAGCAAGGGAGCAGGTTCTTTCTATTCTTGTTTGGGCTACTTTCACACATATTCCGTCAGCCCTCCAGCCTATGTTAGGTCTCAACTGGCTTGCCAGTCTCATCGGAGACCTCAAGTGCTTTGATTCTAATACTGAAGCCCGCAAATCTTTACACTATGCAAGAGCTTTGATTGAGATCAAGCTTACTAAACCTTTGCCTTTGTTGCTAGCTGTGAGACTTGTAGATGGCCATGATGTGATAGTTGATGTGCAGTCCAAGTGGAAACCTGAGATTTGCTCATCTTGTAAGTCATTTGGCCATTCTTCTGATGTGTGTTCGTTCGGGCCCGATTCCCTTCCTCCTTCGACAAAGATTCCACTCCATCGGCCAGTTTTGAAGTGGGTCCCTAAGGTAATCATTCCTTCTCCTCCTATACCTCCCCCTTCCCCCCAGCTGATACTATCCCTAATAGTATTTTTGCTGCATCGACATCTCCAGTTTCAGATACCATTTCGTGGTTCCTGGAAGAGCTTACTTGGGTTCATTATGATTCAGAAATGAGGTATGATCCGGTTTAGAGCTATTACTTGTATGTGGGCGAAGATGGGGAATCGAAGAGGTTATTTTATCGTGTGGATGGTGATGGCCTGTCATTACACACTCGTGTTGATTTTGGTTTACACAATTGGCTTTTGTTTTTGGACTCAACTTGGGATTAGAATATCTTTACTTTACCTTGTGATGGTCTTTTGTGACTTCTCTTGCTACGCTGTTTGGTCTGGTACTTCTTGTTCCTGGTCCTTCGACTGACATTGCAGCAAGTCCTGTCTCTGCGGGATAGTTGTCCTATTGCTATGTAGCTTTTTTAGCAGTATAGTTATAGTGGCAGAGGCATTTTTGCTTCTCACCTGTATTGTAGCTTAAGTGGTATGGCCACTATAAAACCATATACAGTTGTTTCTGTGCATGTGCAGAACACCTTTTGCTTATTTATATACAGTGGCACGGCCCACTATAAAGCCGGCTGGCTTTGCCAAAAAAAAAATTTGTCTATAAATAAATCAAATAGTATAATAAACAAATTATGCACATAACCAAACTGATTTGTGACAACCACTTCTACTTACAAAATCTCACCTAACTAAACATATAGTAGCAATATATTTAAACAGATATGAAATTGCTCATTATAGAATCATAGAATATAATTTAATTACTATAATATGAATTAAAATTACCAATTTAATGATGCCTTTGAATCCACGTTGAAGCAATGACTTCCCTTCGTTTTACTGTTCTTGATTCGTCAGATTACAAGTCCGGAATCACCGATCTCTAACTATCGAATAGTATTATTTTAATTTGAAATATATTTAAGAATTTTGGTGTGGATTGAGAGCTATGTTTTAATCAGCAATATAGAAGGTAATGGCGGCCAAAAAGGTTAGTAATTGTTTTTAGAGATACATATATATATAGGGTTGTATTAGAGGGAAACGAGGAAAACCTTTTTACCCATTCTCGCTTTATCTCAACCCATTATCTCCAAGCCAATTCCCTATGTTTTAGCCACCCCTAGACTTTCCCAAACCAAAATTTTGCAGCCCTAATGATGGGCCTTAAACCCATCTAAGCCCAAGCCAAAATACTATGCAATTAAATCTAATTTAATCGCTTGTCGATATTGTATATCGATCGATATATTTATAACTATTATAAATATAAATAACATTATTTATTTCTCAAATCATATTCTAATTTTATAATTAATGTTTTATAAATATTAATTAATTTAATTAATTTATAACAATTATAAACTAATTAAATCGTTCGGTCTTAAGGGAATTCATCATTTCGGCTGTGTAACTCTTGGGTGTAAATTTGGTCAGCGATTAACATCGAACTATTCTAATGTTACCGTTCACACGTCACTTAGCATGTGGTGTGACATTATGGCCAAATTTATCGCTTACTCATTTTCGGTAAAATCAATTTTAGTTTAATAAGTGTTACCCGGTCGTGACATTTGTTTAGACCAATTCTCTTCGTCAAAACTATATCACTTTGGACTTATGGAATTTGGTAATGGTCAAAATTCCAACCTCATCCACATTCAACTTTATAGTCTAAGTACAAAGTCCTTGGTTTAATAATAACAATTATTATTAACAGAAATACTCCGCCCAGAGACTTTGACTTTGAGTTGACTTGAGTTGACTGTGATACTAACCGCATATAACCGAGGAGATGAATCCTCTCTTGAATAGTGCTTCACTTCCAATACTTCCACTCGACCGAACTATAGTCACTCGATGGACACTATGCCATGATTTGGCTATAATCATAGCGGAGCTTTCATATTGAAGATACATAGTATTCTCAAGTTGAGAGAACTATGTAAATCAGTCACATCGATATTTTCTGTTTGACCTTAGTTATATTAACCAATAGAAAACTATCGAGTGAGTCGTTCCATATTTATCCAATAACTATTAGTACGTAACCCCTAGGTGCCCCCAGTAGTCATGAGTAATACACTGCTCAACATTTGGAGAGCGTTACGTACTCCAGTCTCAACGGACCCAGTCTCGATGCATCTTGACTAGGAACATTTAAAATGGTATATTTGTTTCGTTGTGATAAATTACTCACGGTTACAACACTTTGTAACTACTATCACAAAATATATCATTTATGAATTTTTCTATTAAATATACTTTTAATTAAGTTAATTAATTAATATAATCACATTATATCAAGTATATAATAGGGAAAAAATACCTTTTATTTCGAACAAGATTGGTCAACGAGTTAGATGTATGTAACAAATTACATAATTGCCCCTAGGGCATACCCCTAACTCTATCAATCTCCCACTTGCACTTGGGGTCAATTATGGAATCTAATTCCAACTTCTCCCATCAGTTTTCTCAAAACCAATTAGGTAAGTCCCTTAGTGAATGGCTATGTTATTATGTTTTAATTATCTACTTTTCCAATTAACTCTCTCTAACATTGATAAACTGCCTTTATCATGTGGAACGATTCGAAGTATGTCTTTCGACTTATAGTGAGCTTTAAGTTCTACCATGACCAATTTCGTGACATTGTTATCTTATAACAATATTATGGGATTCTCAACATTTGGAATCACCTTTAGTTCAATTATAAATTTGTGCATTTATATCTATATACATTGGTTTATTGTAGCGCTATTCAAGTTAATTCTCAATATTTCGTTGAATCGACCACAATCACTTTTATTTTGAAACATTTTCAAATTAAAGATTTTAACTTGAATTTTATTATTGACATGTTATACTCAATATCACTTATAAAAGTTTGTGTCCAAACATTCCATCATAACGAGTTCGTTGTTCCTATAAACAATTCTTTAGTATTTCATAAATACGCGAGAACGCCTCAAACAACCATTTAGTGATATCAATTTGGATTTTATATTTGCTCCATATATCAAAGACATAAATAAAACACAATATCATACACAACATATCATGTATGATAATTCCTATTGCTAATGCATAAGGAATCTAACTTGCATGTCCTCGTTTTAATAGGCTGTTCTTGTATATCGTTTTGCGACAATCCATATATCTTTTATACTCACCATAAAAGACATCATTTACAATCCAAAATTGAGCATTAAAACAACTAAATTTGATTTTAATACAAGCATATTGTTAAAATCAATAATGTGTTGTTTACTTATAGTTTAGAAATATCATTGTATATTTTAACGTTCTTTCTTATGAACACCCGCTTCCTCTGCACTTTGATTGAAAATCAAACTATTTGATATTTCTATCAAAATACTTATTCAATCTTGATGCTTATAAAATAATATATTCATATCATTTCTTGGATCATATCTAAAGACTCACAAACCCAATATCGCTCCCACTGACTTCGAGACATTTTTGGTTAATATGTGTTAACGGCTTACTCTATTTTCTATTTCAATACATAAGTACAAACACTAAGTCTTATCGAGTGATAATTTTGTGAGTAAATCTGAATTAACCTGAGCATGTTGAATATCGAATCTGTTATGCTAATTTCAACAATTGAAATTTGCGATATTATTTTTATCAACATTGCTTATTTAATTCCAGCTACATTAGTCTTTCCAATAAAGACACAATCTCGGCTGATGGATCACATCTCTTTGGTTACGACCACCAAAATCAAATTTTGATAGCGTGCTTGGAATTCTTTCAGATCTGTGCATCATACCATATATCATCAAAAATCTTAATGGTTTAATTGAACAACCGAGGGTAATGTATATTTTCGACATTAATAAGAAACTCATAGTTTCTCTTCGATGTACGAGAATACTTATTAGACATTCTAACGCTATGTGTTCATTTAGGTTAGTTAATTTCACTTCATCTCATATAATCATATCTATCTATGGATCAGATCCAATTCCATTTAACTACCAAAAATTTCTCAAAGAAATTCCTTCACAATGAAGTTGATATATCTTGAAACAACAATTGTTTCTTAACGCAAATAGAATAGGGATTCATAAACGCTTTATGAACCTTTTTATTTATAAAACTGATTTTAGTTTACAAAAATTATGCTCAAATCATAAATATGTCATATGATGACGGACCTTTCCAAAAAACCTTTTGGAGATTCATGCAAAATCTCTCATGAATAATTATTACATACAATCTTTCGACTCGCACAACCTGCCAACTCCTTGACCTAGGATATGTTGGGATTTCTTACAAACCTTTATCTTGTATGATTTTGTAAACTGTTGTTTAGATGAAATAATATCAACCTTGTAACAACCGGCATATTTTACGATTTTATATTTAAATATTTTATTTAAATATAACGTCGTTAGTCGGATTAAAGTCCGAAAAGCTACTTTTTGCAAACGGTCAAATCAGGACTCGGGACCACTTCCATTGAGTCCAAAATGGCGTTTGTGACTTTTTTGAGTATAAGCTTCGATATATTTGGAGTAAGTTGAATTTTGCTATTTTCTGTTGGGCTTTTGGGTTTGGGTTTGACCCAACTCATCATATACTCTAACTCAGCCCCTCTCTTCATCCATTCTTCCTCATTTCATTTCTTTTACTCTAGCTAAACTGAAAATGGTGGAAGAGAAGAGGAATTAGAAATTCCAAGCCCTAGATTGAATAGCAAACTCCAAATTCTAACTCCAAACTCTTGGAAAAGCTTAGGTAAGCTCCATCTTCATCTTCTCCATCTCAATTCCTCTTTGATTTCAGAAAATTCCTAAATCCTAATTTAGGAAATACTTGTTTTGATCTTAGATTTAAACTTGTAGAGTTGAAGTGAAGAGTGCTTGATATTTTCTTTGCATTTTGAGTTTAAAGGTGAGATTTTTGAACTCACATCTAAGCTTATAGCTTTTTGTTGTTGTTGGGTAAGAATTCCTAACATCAATTCATGTTCATTTGTGTTCGATTTGGTGGATTGTCCAATTTTTGGTTTTGGAATCCAATTTTAGTGAAAAATCCAATCTTTGATATTTGAACACATTAGCGGAGTGTTTCGGAGAGCCATACAAGGCTGGGTTGTCGCTTGACGTAAGTCCTTAGCCGTGGTCGCTCGCTCGTCGCTCTCGTTCCGTGTTATCGGAATTGCCCCAAAGGGGGCTAGACTGTTTCTGCCCAGGAAGCAGGTTCAGTCGACTGAACCAGGGGGCAGAAAACATTCTACACCTGTATCAGTCGACTGACCTCTGGGTTCAGTCGACTGACCTGGGGGGACAGATATTCTTGCCCCTGTGTCAGTCGACTGACACTCTGGGTCAGTCGACTGACCAGAAAACAAAATGTTTCTAGGCTCTAGGCCAGTCGACTGACTCACTGGTCCAGTCGACTGACCCGCTTGTCTCTGTCTAATTTGTTATTTGCTTTGATTTCCAATTTTGATCGATTTGTGCCGTTCCAATCTGTTGTTATCGCATTTTGACATTGATGATTCCTTTTTGACTTCGTACACGGGTTTTATAAAATGATCTTTTCAAATTGTCTCGTTTCTCCAATTTATAATTTCTATTCAAAACACACACACAACTTTGCACTTCGAGCGAAGAGGGAGGAGAATTAAATGATTAAATAAAACGCGTGCAATGAACACGTGTGTTTATCTTTTCAGTTAATTCCTAATCTATTCATTTGACCGTTTTGACCTTTGGGTCTAGTTTACCGATGAGATGAGGTGAACTTTGTACTGCTTTGAGTGTGAAATTGACTAACGGTTAGTAAACCGTTTAGTGCGAACGTGGGGTATGGGACTCACGTTAACATTTTTCGGGTTCCTCTCCAAGAGTTTATGACACATCAGCTTCGGCGGCCAGTACTGGACCTATGTGGGTCATTGATTGTCTATGTGGACAATTACTCCTATGTGGGAGTATTATATCGGCTTTGTCTATATGGACAACTGCTCCTATGTGGGAGTAGAGCCTTCGTGTCTATCGCCCCTGGGCGTATGATACCACTAAATCAACAGTACTTGGCATAAAGACTCTGGTCTTAGCACATGCAACTTTATGATGTTTTATTATATTTCCCTTGAGTAGCGCCTTTCGGCGATGGTTACATGGAACCACGCGATATGAGTGCGACTACCCCGTGGAAATTTATATTGCCTATGTGGGCACTATTCTTTGCTATGTTGCATTGATTCTTGGATATGTTTCCACTAATGCTTATGATTGCCGATATGGCGAGTTTGGAATATCTCCTAAGTGGGAGTAATATTGTTCCTTGTTTTGGGATATGATATCCTTTGTTTATTTGAATTGCCGATGATATGCGGCTTGTTTTGATTCATCTTATGATAGATGATTTGGATATCTCTTTTGGAGATAATTATGGTACTTTATAATCTTGTATGTTCATTATCATTTAGTTATCTAACTGATTTGTTTAGCTAGACTGACCCGTGTATTTTATACTCGGGTCAGACCGAGATGTTTCAGGTTAGGTACTTTGGACTTAGCCTATTTTTCTTCCGCATGAACTATTCCGCTAGCTCCTTTTTGTCATAGCTTTTTGTGTAGTCCTTTTTGTCTATAACTCTGATATGTATTCTATTGACTCGTTTGTATATTGTGGTTTGCTTTACCACTTGACATGTCTCATTTTGTAAACTTTGTAATGTATCCGTGTATGTGTAAATGTAAGTGATGATTTACTGTTCTGTGATGTGTATTACATTTGAGTTGTTATATTTTATTCTGATAGATCCTCAACCACCTATGGCTTTGTATTAAGTATTTATTGGGTATGTCGATCCATTTAAGTAAGAAGTGGCATTTGTCGGCGTATTCAATATATAATTAAGACAAGGTTATAGATGGTCGCTCCTATCCAGCTCTATTCTCCGCATTAGTAGACGGTGTTACCTTGTAATACTCTTTGCTAATGCGGGTCTCGGAGTGGGGCGTCACAAACCTTGTGTACTAATCTTAAGTACATGACCTTATAGAAAGAAACTAACTCAACTTCACTCACAATTAATCGTAAATTGTCCAACAATGTTTGATTACTTCTTATCGATGCATCATTATGTATCACATGGAGGAGTGATTTTGAGATTGAATCTATATTCATTTTTAGGTACATTTGGAACTCTTTCCAATATACTCACTTATTCGACCAAATCAAATCATTTTATTCTATTGCATGTTATTTTATTTACTTTTCATTTATATCCTATGATTTTATCATAAACTTACTACATGTGTATCTAATACACATGTTCATGTTGGTAATAAATCATCGATGAATATAACAAAGTATGTTGAACCCCTTTGGTATTAATAGACTTATGATTGTATACATCAATACGTATTAATTTAAAGAGTTCATCAACTCTTATGATGCTCCCACTGAATGGGCGCAAGCCATTAATTGTTTGAGATATAATTAACCTGTATCATATGATTCATAATCAAATACTAAAATTATTTCTCAAAACTACGGCTTAGTCTATAATTCCAAAACAACTACAAATAATATTAGATACATATGTATTTTTGTTGCATCACTTTTACTATGAAAACAAATTCCATAATATAGTTCTATTTTATAATGAATATTCATAATACTCACATTGAAATATAGTTATATCTATTTTTCAGTCAATACAAAAAATAAACATATTTCACAAATAATGTTCGGTATATTTTACGAAAACAATTTTATTAAATTGATGCAATCATTAGGTGTTATATGATTAAGTTAGGGGTATGCCCTAGGGGAAATTATGTAACTTGTTACATATATCTAACTCGTTGACTAATCTTGTTCGAAATAAAAGGTATTTTCTTCCTATTATATACTTGATATAATGTGATTATATTAATTAATTAACTTAATTAAAAGTATATTTAATAGAAAAAATCATAAATGGTATAATTTGTGATAGTAGTTACAAAGTGTTGTAACCGTGAGTAATTTATCACAACGAAACAAATATACCATTTTAAATGTTCCTAGTCAAGATGCATCGAGACTGGGTCCGTTGAGACTGGAGTACGTAACGCTCTCCAAATGTTGGACAATGTATTACTCATGACTGTTGGGGGCACCTAGGGGTTACGTACTAATAGTTATTGGATAACTATGGAATGACTCATTCGATAGTTTTTTGTTGGTTAATATAAATAAGGTCAAACAGAATATATCGATGTGACTGATTTATACATTTCTCTTGACTTGAGAATACTATGGATGTTCAATATGAAAACTCTGCTTTGATTATAGACAAATCATGACATAGCGTTTATCGAGTGACTATAGTTGGGTCGAGTGGAAGTATTGAATGTGAAGCACTATTCAAGAGAGGATTCATCTCCTTAGTTATATGCGGTTAGTATTACAGTCAACTCAAGTCAACTCAAATTCAAAGTCTCTGGCCAGAGCATTTCGATTAATAATAATTGTTATTACTGAACCAAGGACTTTGTATTTAGACTATAAAGTTGAAAGTGGATGAGGTTGAAGTTTTAACCATTACCAAATTCCATAAGTCCAAAGTGATATAGTTTTGACGAAGAGAATTGGTATAAACAAATGTCACAACCGGGTAACGCTTATTAAACTAAAATTGATTTTACCGAAAATGAGTAAGCGATAAATTTGACCATAATCTCACACCACATGCTAAGTGACGTGTGAACGGTAACATTAGAATAGTTCGATGTCAATCGCTGACCAAATTTACACCCAAGAGTTACACAGCCGAAATGATGAATTCCCTTAAGACCGAACGATTTAATTAGTTTATAATTGTTATAAATTAGTTAAATTAATTAATATTTATGAAATATTAATTATAAAATTAGAATATGAATTGAGAAATAAATAATGTTATTTATATTTATAGCATTTATAAATATATCGATCGATATACAATATCACAAGCGATTAAATTAGATTTAATTGCATAATATTTTGGATTGGGCTTAGATGGATTTAAGGCCCATCATTAGGGCTACAAAATTTTGATTTTGGGAAGGTCTAGGGATGGCTAAAACATAGTGAATTTTCCTCGTTTCTCTCTAATGCAACCTTATATATATAAACAATTACTAACCTTTTTGGCCGCCATTACCTTCTACATTGCTGGCTAAAACATAACTCCCAATCCACTCCAAAATTCTCAAATATATTTCAAATTAAAATAATTCTATTCGATAGTTAGAGGTAGGTGATTTCGGACTTGCAATCTGACGAATCAAGAACAATAAAAGGAAGGAAAGTCATTGCTTCAATGTGGATTCAAAGGCATCATTAAATTGGTAATTTTAATTCATATTACGGTAATTAAATTATATTCTATGATCCTATAATGAGAAATTTCATATCTGTTTAAATATATTGCTACTATATGTTTAGTTAGGTGAGATTTTTGTAAGTAGATGTGGTTGTCACAAATCCGTTTGGTTATATGCATAATTTGTTTATTATACTATTTGATTTATGTATAGACGAATGTTGTTTACTGTAAAAAATCAATTTTTGTCATTAATAATTGTTTTATATATATTTATTAATAAATTCATATATGTGTGTGTGTGTGTATTAGTGTATATTTCTCTCTAATAATAGCATATATGCATATATAAGATATATATATGAATTAAAAATTTTAGTTCACTTATTTTTATATAATATGAATTTAAAAATTCAAAAATTAATTATCATACATATATTCATATTTTTAAATTAACATTTATTGAAATTTTGAATTGTTTATTGTATATAAAATAATTATTAAATTAAAAATTCAATTATATTTTTTTTAAATATTATATCATTTTAGAATCATATAGGAAAAATTAGGAATTTTTCAAAAAAATATATTATTTTTAATAATTAATATTATTTCGGAAAAACTGTTTATGATTTATAAAAAAATATTAATTTAATTGAAATATTCTTCAATTTTTTTTGTAAACTTTCATTCATGATCCTAGAATTTTTGAAAATTTAAAATTTGAATTTTTAATAATATATTATTTTATATTAAATAATTATTGCCGAAATCAATGTATTTGCTTTTAAAAATAATAATTCAACTTTGAAAAATCTCTAGATTTTTCCTACGCTCTATTTTATGATCATAGATTTTTGAAAATTGTAAAAGTTGAATTTTCATCAATAGATTATTTTATGTTAATTATTTATGGATGAAAACATTATTTTATTCATAATATATACAAATTAAAATACTAAAATTATTAAGTTTGCAAAACTATGTTAATTTTGAATTATAAATAATTTTTCTCTCTCTTTCTATATATATTTATCTATATATAAATGTTTTATGTTCATATGTTATATATAATATATTTATACATACATATGTGTATATGTGTGTATATATATTTTGTAAAACATATACATGCACATATTTGGACAACATACATGCCATACAAAATGTGCTAATATGTCAGTTGCGATGTAAATCCCAACATCTACATATGGGTATATTATACCTTTCACGGATTATTATGTTACACATGCACTCACGCATATATGTATATGATACATTTATGTATAAATTAAATCAAATAAAATTAATTCCATATCTTAATATATTTTAATTTAAATAAAATAAATAATTTTATTTGAATGAAATTTAGAAATGTTCTAAATCAGTTAGACTTCATAGGCCCAATAAAATCCAATAGGGTAAAAATTTTGAAATTCACCTATAACTTCCACTGCGGGCTTGTCCAGTTCCAACACTATATGGCATGCTCCCACTGTTTCCGCCATTACTATAATAACATACTAAATTTAGAGGTCCACCATTCACTTAATATTTTTAATATTTTTTTACTTGTTTCATATGTTGCAACTAGTATACAAAGGAGAGTTCTTTGATCAAATATCTTGAACTCAAAGAAATAAATGTTATAGAAAAAAAAATTTCTATATGAAAATACATTTCCGAATAAAAATCATATTTCATATTCCAATATTAAGTATAAGTTATTATTACAATTCTTGTTTCCAATGTTTCTCTATGAAGTAGAAGTGACTACTCATTCTCTTCATTCCAACTTTACCTTAAATTATGTCCATTCTTATACATTCGTTTTTCTTTCAAATGGTCAAACTAGTCAAAAGAAAACCTTACTACAATATCATAACAAACCTTTTACAAAAGAACATTCGATTATTCTTAACATTTAAGACATCAAATATGTAGCATTTTATGTAAACCGATCATGATGACATTTCAACGATCGAGTTTTAGATGTATCTCGTAGTTTATGGTCTTGTGTTACATTAACACAATATGAATCTTTTGAAATCATTCAAGTTGAATACATGATCTTAAAATAATGTTTATTAGCTTACTTTGAATGAACTAACTTCATCGAAAGATTGTACCCCACAAACTATGACTGTTCACCATATAACATTTATATGTGAAAGTACATGGATCAAATATCCATAGTCTTGAATTGCATTTAAAGTTCAAAAACTCATAAAATGCAATACACAATCTAAACCAAATAAACATATAAGCGACCAACTTACAATTGTATTAAGTAGTTGAAATTGGGCACTTGCATGGGTATAGAAACATTATATAACATTAGAATTATTAGTTAGTATATATTATATTTCTATTTGTCAACTTTTAGTTTTGTTTGTTTATATATGTTAATTGACAAACGTTTTATCAATCATATTAAATGCTCAAATTTATCATTGTAGATAATTATATCATTATATAGCATATGTTCTTACAATATTAGAAAGGTTAAATGTTACCATTTCATTTTTCTAATAAGACCCCCACTAGTCTTTTATATTTCTCCAAACCCTAAGATGAAACATAGAAGTCTTACAACTTCACTAGTAGGGTTAGGACTCATTTGTTTTGGTATTCTGACCTTGAGTTTGTTAACAAATCATAGCCCCACAAACGATTGATAAGTCCTTATCGGTTGTATCATATACAACTCCTAACCCATTTTTCCTTATTCTTATCTCATTTCGACCTTGAGTTTGATCAACAAATCGAAAGAGATTATTCACTCATAACTACCATATCGTGATGGCCTAAGTATAGTATATGTACCTTGAGTTTGCTCAACAAATACATATAGTTATCTTACCTCATCTGTACAATATATTAATAATACTACGCATAACATCCCTAGCTTGAGTTTGCTCAACAACTAAGGAGTATGTAAGTAATTTATTAATATGCATATGGTAGAGGACAACATTATATTGAAAATTCATAATCTTCAATATATATTAAGTGATATCGACTTATAAAATAATATATTTCTTATGAAATACATCAGCGATTTAAGTGTCAAACACATTAGAAATCACGGTATATGTACATTTACATATGTATTTATTTCTCAAGTCTATTTGGGTTTCTTTAATGTTTCACATTTAGTTTATACACATATCATATAAGTTTTATTGTTATATATTTTATATTTCATATTACTTATATGATAATCTTACGTATAATATATCATTAATTAAATCTTATCTAATTAATTTTAATCAATTAACTCTTTAATTAACACTACGCCATAGATGACCTATCGCAACAAAAATACAAGGTGTTGCTAACTACAATGTAACGATAGGTATGCTGATTATTGTCTATTACAACACACGCTTCAAGGTGTTAGCATAGGTATCAACAAGATGTTGCAGTAGCTATAGTTGTATTCAAATTAAAAAATTAATAAAATTAGCAATCCACGTGAATACGATCCAACGGTCTACATTTAATCCAATTGTTAAAATGGATCACCGATCCAAAGGTCTATTGCAACATTAGCTTCAGGATGTTAGTATAGATATCAACATATGTTGCAGTAGCTATAGACTTATAAAAATATTATAAAAAATGAGCGGGCTGAAAAAAGAACGCGGGAAGCAGGAAGAAAGCGGCAAAACTTAACAAAAAATATCAAGGGTTTCAGTTAAACACTTAACAAAATAACACTCCGCCACTCAACCTCTCAAACACTCAACCTCACAAACGCTCAAACACTCTCAATCGCTGTTTCAATTAGGGCTAAAAGTTCAAGTTTGCAAGCTTAATCGGGGTTCGATTAGGGCAAGTTCGAGTTCAAGTTCAATTAGGGCTTTGGTGTTTCAATTAGGTCTTCAATTAGGGTTCGTTTGGGATTCAAATTTCAGTTAGGGCTTCGATTTAATCTTCTGCTTAAGGTATCACTCTATATATATTTCAAGTTTTTCCTGATTTGATTGTTGTGTTGCCTAATTTACTGATTTACTTGTGAGTTAAGGTGTAATCATATTCCTGATTAGTTCAAAATTTACCGATTTATATATCTCATTAAGATGCTTCTGAGTTGTATCAGTGATGCTGCATATTCTTATAGGTATAGATATTGTACAACGCCTGTAATTAATGTTGGATTCGTGAGGTATCAAGGGTGGAAAGTGATGTGTCTATGGATCCAAGCTGTCAACTACAACTAGTAAGCTTTTAATTCGTTTTACCTTTAATTTCATGAAAATACTATGTGATTAAAAGAAAAGTTCTATGTCTAGTTTCTTCCAGATTAGCAATCTTTTAAGTGAAGAGCCACTATATTTGACATTTTCTTTTTATTGAGGGAGAATAAAATAAACTTAATAGTAAGCCCAAAGCTAATCATTGGCATTGCATATGATTATAATCAAGTGTGAAGTTTTATGACACACTTTTATAAGAGTTTATTATGAACAATATATGGTCTCTTTAGGTGTCAAAAGTTATATATTGATATACTTGTAAGCAAGCAATCTCATGTATCAAGAAACAAAACAAGCTAATCTACAAATAATGTTGAAATAAAATTCGATATCACACTACAACATAATAAAAAACTATACCGACTTGGACTTGCCAATAATAAGATCACTCTGTCCACATGCTGCATCTTGCTATCCAAATCCAATATGACGGAAGCATCAACAGGTGATGGACAAGTAGTTGATATCCTTGTGAAATATGGGATCAATAAGCTGACATAGTGTGAGTAGGTGTATCCAAGACATCATCATTTAAAGCATGGCATTTAACACTTACGTTCTAGGTAATCTATTACACAAGTCGCGCTGAATTCATCAGCCATATATGATGAAATTGTTGAGAAATAGGGATGGAATTTGATAAGAACATAGTGGATTTCAGCATAACTTAGGAAAATAAAAAGGACAGACCCGTGAAATCCAAGGATTTCTAAAGGGAAGGCGAGGCATGGTTTCGAGTGTGTACTGACAAATCAACTAAAATAAGTCCAATTTTTTATCATGTATATTAACCCTCTATGAACAACATTATACATGCAAGTATACACGTCTCTTCATAATTAATGTATAACTCATTTCACATAAAGAATGATTAAACGTTAATCCTAAAAGGGTCCAGGACTAGCTGTGAATCACAACCACTGAAGGCAAAGTGGTTACATGACGTTGTTTTATCGAACAAAATCTAATCAGCCTTGACTACGGTGTTGCTTGGTATGCTCTGTACCAAGGGAGATCAACTATGTCTACAGGAGATTTGAATATTGCTAACATGGACTGGGGACATCATTTCCAATGAAAATTGTTTATTCTGTTGAAGTAATAAGTGAACAATTGGTATCAAAACTATAGTGAACAAAAAGAACTATTATGGCAATATACCTTAAAAAGTAAACATGTTGTTTATAACCAAGCTAATTTTATTCTATAGTGCAGTGTGATGAACTATCATAAAAAATTACAAACGACGAAATGACATATAAAGATATCATATTGTAGCTGAAATCAATAATGGTAAGTATCATGTAAGATGGTCCGGTCTAGCCTGTTGAAGGCACATATGTCATTGTTAATAAAGCCATTGCTATTTACATGAATTTTATGAAAATAGAGATTGTAAAGCACTAGCTAAAGAATTAATGGTTCCCTTTCAGGGCTTATCGGAATACAAGATCATTGGGATCATTTTTTGTACATTAAAATAGGAGTATTGTGAATTTAAGGATTAATTTCACTCATTTGTATTGCTAATTTAAGAACTAATAGCACATATTCCTCTTTGATCCTTGACAACGTGGTTACAACGTTCCATGATAGTTGTTATAATTAAGACATGTATTAATCCACAAAGTAGCTCTGCTTTGTAAATGTTTTTATTGATCATTATGTGAATATAACCATGATGGTAATAATTGCTCAGTTACACATAAGTTTGATTGTCAATTTGACAAACGTATGCAACAATTTATATTAAAATTCCTTCAAACCTGGGCATACAAGATCCTGAAAATCCATTGATATGATGATAGACAATGATATGGTTGGTCTGCCTTGCAATATTGCAACAGCTCCTGCACATGCCTTTACATTATAACGACTTTAGAAGTTAATACTGGTAGTAGATGCATGTGTTATAATCTCTTGCCTTTTAATTTTTTAACCATATTACAAACCTACCATGTTAGTAAAATATATACTAATCATGAGCTAATCCGTTACTTTCAGGAGTTCTAATATCTAAATGACCAATTATATAACTGGACAAACTAGCAATAGACATTGAGTCATGGACATTTTCATTTGCCATGTTGAATTTGACTTACCTAATTGAAGTTTCTTTAGCAAAATTATCATATAGGACTAGGACACATAAGCTATAAATTAAATACTATACAAGATTCATTTCAGTATACTAATGCTAGAGTGCATAACTGATATGACATGGCATTGTAGTTTCTATAAAATCGAGAATTAATTAGTTGTATTCTCAGGTACAAGTAGAAGTTGTGGCCATCTAGTTAAAAAATCTATGTTCTTGGTAACTCTGCCTCTAATTATTATGTGTGATTGAGTTGGTCCTCACCATCTTCATTTTTTGTCTGTAAGTTGGGCTTTGAACTATGGTCGGAATTTTGCATGGGCTATGCAGTTTTTGTGATTTGATTCTATGGTACCTCATCCGTATTTGGAGAAAATTACATTTTGTGATATTATTTTTAATTTTACTTGAAAAAGGATAAATTTTTAACTAAATTAGCAAATGTATTGACATATACAGTTTTCAGAAAGGTTGTGTAGGAGAAATATTTCTCCTTATCTGAGATTTGTTTGTAGCATTATGTCTGTTACTCATAATGATAAACTATCATGGTTATATTCTCGTTAACTAACTGGATGTATTGATATGTGAATTCTTCATTCTTGCCGCATTAAAAATTATCAAAAATGACAGGTTTGATAAATCCCTATTTTTTACAAGATTTTCTTCTGAAGTAATTTTGTCATACTAGCATGCTTAGATGTTTATGCTTACATATCTCTTTTGCTCGCATCTTATCACAGTATCTTTACTTTGTTTAGCAAAACGAAGCATAAAAATGCTTAGTACAAGGAACTTCTGATGAGGTAAGTCCACAAGTATAGTTAAATAACACGCATTATTTTTTTTCTGCATGTGATATTGTTTCTTCTCGTATTTATCTTTTTCTATTATTTATCTTTAGACATTTTAGATCTACAGTGTTTATTTATAGAACTACATATGCCTATTTCCAGTTTTGAAGATTGACTGATCCAATCTATAAGGTTTTTACTCTAAATTTTGCCTTTATGGTTAATTAAAATGTTTACTTTCAGTTTTAATTGATAACTTACCTCTGTTTACTATATAGATTTGTTACTGGAATGCAGGTAGTAGATTTACATAAAGAAGATTTATTGCCCAATCCTTTGAGACACTTTAACAAAGTAAGTATTAGATCTCCTTCGGTAGTCCAATGCATGTATTATGAAAAATCTGTTCTCTCTATGCAAGCATATATAAAATACAACCTACCTGATTTGGTGCAGATGTCAGTTATTATGGAGTATACTAGGTGATGCAAGTGGGTAAGACTTTTGTAAACAAGTGATATGAACCTAAGGTTATTAATTATTGATATAAGATCGTCAAAGCCATATGACCTGTACACGACTGGTAATTTGATTATGAAGATGAATTGGGTTCTTACTATGGAGGAGTGCATGTTGACGGTTGGAATTGGAGCAAGTTCAAGGTCGGTTTTTGTAGTGGAGACCCTATGCACCTAAAATAAGGTTAGTATTTTATTTCTTTAAATTACATATTATCTTTTATTTACCTGTAGCATGAAACATATATATGAAGTTCGCTGTATCGGCAAAAAATATTACTTTACATACGCACGCACATGTGCTCGTCTACGAACAAACTTACTAATGGAAATAGCTTATCTTTGATTAAATGTAGTCTACGAACTACTGCCTCCAATAGTTTTGAGCTATGTTAAGGTAATTTGCAAACTTAGCTGAATTTTAATTAAATATATGTAACTTGTCACAAAAGTAGCATGACTGTTCTTTTTAATGTTTGATTTGTATTTAAGCAACGGTATATTATTCCGGATGAATGTGACTATTGGGTTTTGAAGTCAATTCGTGACTCTTGGAGGGGGTACAAGAGTCGTATTAAAAAGGCACATTATATGGCCTATGAAACTGATGAAGAGAGGCTTGAAAATAGGCCGGACGAAATTCCACTTGCGGATTTCCAAGTACTCTTGATGTATTGGGGAGATGAAAAAATTCAGGTATAATTTTAAATTTTATCACAGAATTTATTTCCCTTTCTATTCATTCAAATCAGGCAGATAAACATCTTTATTTTATGTTTTCATAGAACAAGGCCCTTACAAATTGTGCAAGTCTGAAATTGTATACAGACACACACACTGCTGGTCCAAAACTTTTTTCTCAAATTCGGCATAAGATGGTATGTATTTTGCTTATTTTTATGGTTGGCTGGGTATGCATTTTCACATTAATTTACGACTCAATAGCTATTATTACCATTTGCTAAAAAAATACATAAAATCTATAAAAATATAAATGAGCCTTTCTTTGCCCTTGTTTGGGATAGAAAACTCAGTTCTTTTCCAAACCAGTGTCCGTCATGCTCATGCATTTGTACACATTTGGTCAATATATGTCAGCAAGTTAGATGCATATTAAACATTAAATATGAGTCCAATCCGTCTCTGTGGAAATTATTAATACAGTGTTTAAGGTATTTGGCAAATTTAGTGATGGTTAAGGTATTGCACCCATCTTAGGGTACTGCAAACTCGAATGCAGTATCCTTGTTTGTATAATTTCTGAAACTTAGTGATGGGTTGGTTTGGGACAGTCGAGAAAATGTTTGGGACAGCAAAAGTATCCTTGTTTGGGATAGTCGAGAAAATGTTAGTGATATTGTTGCTACATATGTTGTGATTTTATACTTGTCGTTTCTTTATTTTTGCACTTGTAAGCTGCTGTTGCTCCATTTTTGCATCTGTGAGTTGCTGTCTAACCTTTTAAATAAAATTAACAACAGCAGCTTTCATTGGTGCATCTGTGAACAGTTTCATCTGTGAGTTGTTGTTTCAAAATGTGACATTAAATAAAATTAACAAATATAACATCTGAATTGAATAGTGATATATGTTCTGGAAAAATTGGTTTGATATTCTTTTGCTGTCTAACTTTTTTCATTTAATTTGTATCAGTCCAACGAATCAGATGGAGGGCTTTTTGTTAGAACTCGCAAGCGGAAAGAAGGAAAGGTGTACAAGACCGATACTTCAGTAATGAAGTATAGAGTTGTAAGAATTTTAATTTCTCTTCATTCAGATGTCAAAAAAATGCTTCATTTTGCGCATCAACATTTTGAAACTGCTTCAGATGTTATATTTGTTAATTTTATTTAATGTCACATTTTGAAACTGCTTTATTTTGCAGGATAAGATTCAAAAAGCAATAGGTGAAGGAGGAAGTGATGAAGTTGTTCAAGAACTGATTTCTGATGGAAAGCGGCACGGTCCAACTTGGCTTATAGGACGGCACACAAAGTCTGCAGAAGTTTCAAAAGATGCCCCAACAACAAGCACATACATACAGGAGCTGGCAGCGAAGATAAAGGAAAATATAGTTGAAGAAGTCGAAGCAAAGGTGAACAAGAGGGTCAAAGATGAATTTGATGCAACGGTGAACCCGAAAAGTTCAAGAGAACTTGTCATGGGTGCTTAAGAAATTAGGCGAAGCTAACCCTGACATGCAAATTGATGTTGCGGGTCTTTGTGCGACCGTCTGCAGTGATGAAACTGGCACTGGAGCCACTAGAGGCACTGATGGTACTGGTGGCTCGGAAGCATGAAATTTGGAGGCTCGCAAAGATGAATTCACATGTAGTATGTAGAATTTAATTAGTATGTACTGGCTGTTAATATGAATGCACTGGCTATGTTTGTTATTTTGTACTTGACTAAAACTTGTGTTGATGGCTGTTATGTTTTAAGTATGTTTATTATTTTGTACTTGACTAAAACTTGTGTTGCTGGCTGTTATGAAACGACTTGTTGTTTGGCTGTTATGAAATGAATAGCTCTTTGGCTACTATGAAATGCAGTGTAATGTTGCAGTAGTATGATGTTGCAGTACATTTCCAATTTAAATTGCAAAAAGTGTTGCCGTAGATATGATATAATGTTGCAGTATGTGATGTTAAATGTGGTAATAAACTGGAAAAGTGTTGCCATTTTATTGGTAAAAGTGTTACCATAGATTAATGAATGTGGGCCCCACAAAACGGTTCCGTTAAGTTGGTTAACAGAATTAGTGGGCCCCACATGTTGGGGCCTAGATTGTGGGACCCACTTTTTAGTAAATTTAGTACCTGTGGCAACAACAGAACCGATGTTGCCTTAGGATCACAAAGATGTTGCATTTGAGTCTGCGGCAACGCGGCAAAATGCAACACCGAGAAAGTGTTGCCTTAGCTCGTTTTTGGCCTCCAGCAACATTATTTGGCACTTTCTGCATCACTTCTTGTGTGTTGCAGTATGCAATCTATGGCGTAGTGTAATTTTAAATTAGTATTCCAATATAACTTTTATATTGGACATATCTACTATAACATTTATAGTGTATATTATAACCTTTATAGTGTAACACATATATTTTGTATATATGTGTGTTTTATTTAATTAATTAACCTTTAATTAATTTATTCAATTAAACAATTTTTATTAAAATTTAGTAATTTCAAAATTTATCTTATATATGTACATCTATACTTATGTTATCTTAAATGTTTGAAAGGATAATGATATTTTCAAAATGTTTGAAAATATTTATATAATAATTTCAAATTTCAAATTTATTATTAAGATTAATAAAATAAATTAATTAAATATGTTAATTACTACTGAATATATGCATGTATTACATATGTTGATATATGTTATGTTATTTTAAAATGTTTGTATTATTATAAATTTTTATAATAAACATGTTTTATTTTAAATTTAACCATTAAATTTAAAATCTTTAACATTAATTTTCAAAATGATTTTGAAAATTAGCCCATGGCCCAAATTAAGTTGGGCATTTTCTATTAGGAGCAACCTTTGGGCTCACTTCACCTTTCGGGCCAGGCCGTTAACCAGGTAGGACATGGTACTTAATTACCCAATTTCAATCCTAGACATTACCTTTCTAGACACCATACTAAGTGGGCAAGCTTAATTAGTTAGCCCTACTAATTTAGACCGCATAGGCTATTGCGCACCGATACAATTGTTGGAACCGGACTAGCTCGCAGCGAAAGTTATGGGTGAATTTCAATTTTTTTTACCCAATTGGATCTTTTATTGGGCCTCTGAAGTCTAACTGGATGAGAACATTTCTAAATTTCATTTAAATAAAGTCATTTATTTTATTTAAATTCAAATATATTAAGATATAAAATTAATTTTATTTGATTTAGTTTATACATAAATGTATCATATACATATATGTATGAGTGCATGTGTAACATAATAATCCGTGAAAGGTATAATATGCCCATATGTAGATGTTGGGATTTACATTGTGTGACGCCCCACCTCTATACCCACGCTAGCCAAGAACACTACGGTGTAGTGCTGTCAACTAGCGCGGAGAATAAGGCTGTTGAGGAGCGACCATCCGTGTAATTGCTTTGTGCGAGCACCGATATGCCAGATAATAAAACATTGCATTTCATCTTTAGAGGAAATCCGACATACCGATACAAACTCAAAGCTACTACACAGTGGCTATAATAGTTTAGGACAATAGATATAAAAATAACACAGATAACATAAATGCGGAATAAAGATGGAACGAAAAGTCTCATATATAAAATAACTGATATCAGTTACAATACATTTGACACAATACAAATGATACAACTATAATTGTCGACTCGTGAAGTTATATATACAAGTACATTATCGACTAATATACATGAATACATTATCATCTTAAAACAGACACACTGACAACTACAACAAGACGAAGACCACTTCAAATGATATAAAAAAGTCTTCATAGCTCTAGCAGCAACCCAAAGCTAAAAATCTACAACCTGTAAATACTCGGTCTGACCCGAGTATTACATTCAAAAGAAAATAATACTCGGATCAGTCTAATTCAAACTCAGTTATTAGCGCATAGAAGCAATAATAATCAATCTCAATATAGATGACAGTCACAGAAATCTCGTATATCCAACTCTCGATACGAGAATTGGATAACGGCAGAAATAACACTAAACAGTGTTAATCCACAAAACAGAAATCCAAAGCAGTTTAAGCAATTGAAATGTCAATTTAAAAATATCAATGCTAATTGGCTGCAGTACACGCTAACGTGTACTGCCTCGCCAATACAGCCTACGAATTACGCAACAGGTCGATGAATTAAGAATAAAAGAAATTCCAATTAAAGTCTATCAATTCTGCGTGGCTGCAGTACACGCGCGCGTGTACTGCCTCGCCATCACAACAACTGCACAATAAAACAGCAGTTGAAAACAGGTACCAAGACTAGGCTCAAGAATTCCCAGTGCCAACAAATGCAATAAGCAAGTGACAGTAGAGAAGAGCTTCAACCAAGTGAATTGAAGTGATTGGCCATCTCAAGCAACGGAAACCAAACAAGTTCGAACAAGGCAGAGAAATGCCAAAATGGTTAAGAGAGGAAGAGACCAAACCAAGAAGATAATAGGGTCGCATCAATGCAATGAAACCCACAAGGACAAAATCTCAACAATAAAGCAATGCAGCCACCACACATATTTAAGGGCAAGACTGCACAGTGAAACGAAACAGTGCAACCAATAAAAGAGGCGACAAGTGATGCACAAATGAAAACATCACCAAAACAAGATAGGCTATAAGTCAAGTGCCATCACATAAGACAGCAAACACATGAATGTGCAAAAGTGAACATACATCTGTATACATACATGAATGGATGTATACAAATGGTCAAGTGAAATGCAGACAACACCAAGTAATGGTGAAGTAAGTGAAACAGGCTCCGTAATGAAGCAAATGTGATAAACAAACAGGCTGGTCAAAGTGATACTACAAGTGCAACAGGACAGTGTCATCAAGAAACAACAAGACCAGGCTTACAAAGAATACCAACATAAATGGGCAGTGACCGTATGCAATGCAACACAAAGCAAACCCATGTGAACATGTACACAGGAACACAATGCAACCCAATGAATAAGGGCAGAACATGGTCAACCCAACTTCAACAAAAGCTACCAAGCAGGCAATCTCAAGTGATCAAGTCTGTCGACATGATACTTGCTATGGACAGTGCAATCAAAAGCACATATATGCAGCAGATAACTGGCATATGAACAAGTGAAACGATGACAGTTCAAATATGCAAAGGAACAATGGAGTATGAACCCAGACAACATATGCAAAGACCAAGGAACTACAACAAGACATGAACCAATCTGACATGAACCAAGTACAACTGGAAACCCAAAACTGCACCAGTAACAATATATCATTGCAAGGATGCAACTAGATTTCGAGTCAAGCAGTGCACAGTGGAACGAAGAACAGTCCTGGCATTTCACAAATACTATAAGGATTGCTACCAAGCTAATGAACAGAACACAAAGTACACAAGTGCACAGGTACAGGTCAATGCACCTGTAAGTCGAATGACAAAACAAAAGCACAATACAGTGAACTACCATGATTCAGAGCCAAAGTTCACAGTGAAGTCGACAAGGCCAGAATAAATCACAAAAACAACTATATTAGTGAAGGTCAGAGAAGAAACAAGTTGGAAGTACTTAGATCAACGGTGAATGGTACTAGTGCAAAGTCAAAGCCAATGTCAACAGACGAGTTCAGAAATTCACAACCATGATTACCAAGGCAACAAGTTCGAACAATATAATCAAAAAATATACGCATATGAACAGGTCTGAAACGTGGTGACCAGGGAAAGTTCGAACAGGGCAAATTCAACACCGTGGATATCAAGAAAAATATATATGAATTGAACAAGTCGTAAATCATCTCAAACATCCATACGAAATCCAACGACCAAGCTATATCAGGTGACAAATTCAAACAAAGAATGTACGAACGAAAATCAAGGTTTCGAACCCATATAAATTCGAACCCAAAATCATGCACTGGAGAGTTAAATTAGATGTGAGTACAAGATTACTCACCTATGCCATCGAAGCGCGAACGACTCACGCCCTTGATTGCTCCAAACCCTAGCCTTGAGCTCCGCCAGCGTCGCTGCGAACCCGAGCCTACCGTTGAGGGCACCTCACGACTTGAGCACGCACCTGGAGGAGGAGGAGCGTTGGCTTCGAGAGGAGGAGGAGCCGCGAAACCCTAGTCGCCTTCTCCTCTCTGACTATTTTATTTCGTTCGTTTATTTTGAACGTGAATGACCAAATGAATAATAGGGAGAGGCCAAGACATCAGCCTGAAGAAAACCACGGTTAAGGGAGATAATTTTAATGGGCCAAACAACAATATTAAGCCCACTGAATTTAAAAAAATAGCAAACCATGATGGTCAAACACTTTGACGATATTTAAAACACGATTTGAATCCATTAGAACAACGGATTCGACCACGATAAAAATTCATATTTAGGATTTTAAATACGAATAGACAATATCATATTTAAATAAAATATTTAAATATATTATCGTATAAATGCGGGTTGTTACAGACTTCCCTCCTTAAAGAAATTGCGTCCTCGCAATCACAAGGAATAAATGGATAAACGGTAACAACCATAAGAGCATGGCAATGTCGAATGAATAAGCAAAGCGAATGTCAGCAGGGAAGTATTAGATATAGAATCAAAAGGTTCGACTGATTCATATCAAAAGAATCAACATCGTGGGGATCAAGGAATCAAGATCAAACGACTATCAAAAGCAAGAATTAATCGAGTTCCGGCATTTAAAAGAAAAGGGAAGACAGAGCAGAATTCACATACTGCACGAATTGAATGTGAGTAAATCAAATTACTCACCTGAATCGTCAGAGAAAAAGACGAAGCTCGAATCTCAAAATCGCAAATATTCAATCATCAAAAACGATAATCGAATTTTCACAAATATCTGATTATCAAAAACGATAAGCAGAAACCACAATTATTCGATTATCAAATCGAAAAATATTTAATTATCTCAAACGATAATCAAATTTCACAAATATCCGATCATCAAAAACGATAATCAGAAATCACAAAGATTCGATTATCAAATCGAAAAATATTTAATTATCTCAAACGATAATTAAATTTCACAAATATCTGATCATCAAAAACGATAATCAGAAATCATAAAGATTCGATTATCAAATCGAAAAATATTTAATTATCTCAAACGATAATCAAATTTCACAAATATCTGATCATCAAAAACGATAATCAGAAATCACAAAGATTCGATTATCAAATCGAAAAATATTTAATTATCTCAAACGATAATCAAATTTCTCAAATATCTGATTATCAAAAACGATAATCAGAAGCACAAACATCTAATTATCAAAAACGATAATCAGAAGTCATAAACATCTAATTATCAAAAACGATAATCAGAAGTCATAAATATCTAATTATCAAAATCGATAATCAGAAGTCATAAATATCTAATTATCAAAATCGATAATCAGAAGTCATAAATATTCAATTAACGAGTCCGGAATTAACCGAAGTAGTAAAAGTATGGTTCCATACTCCGTACTTTTGCTAGATCGTTTAAATCTCTTTATCGTTTTCTTGAAAGTGCAGAATTGTGTGTTTTAAAAATAACATTTCACATTCTCAAACGGACAAGTCCGGAATTAAGCGAATCAGTAAAAGAAAGGGGTCATAGTCCTCGATTTTTCTGAAAGGTTTAAATCGCTTCCTCGTTCTTTTGAAAAAGTAAGCTGTAAAAATTTTGAAAACGATTTTAATTTATATTTTTGAAACAACTTTTAAAAATAAAGAATTTTGAAAACACGTGATTAAATTAGCAATATCAGTATTGCGGGAGAACCGCTTGTAAATCCATTTCAAAATTGACGAGTACTGAAGTTAACACGTCAAAATCTCATCAAAATAACTGGCATCAAAATATAATGCCAATTGAATTTTCATTCATCAAAAATGTCACAAGAATCTTCTCAAAGATAGAAAGGGATATCATACCCTAAACTTGTATTCATAACAAGTCAATAACACATGAATTCACCAATACACAAAAATTGACAAAACTTGTCAATAGAAATCACGAAAATTGGTGAAGCACAAATTCTAGAAATCATCACAAGAAATCCAGAAATCATAAAAAAGGGGGGAAAAAGCCTATCAGAAAACGGGAGTATGAAAACTCCAAAACACCGGTTTCACAAGACGAGACGCTATCTCATGGTGGCTAACCACTAAAGTTTCACACAGGAATGGTCCGAAGACCGTGGGTCGCTATCCCACGCGTGTGAGTCGGAATCACACAGATTGAGGTCTAGGCTAACCTCGCAGAGAAAGAGACATCGCACATTTGCTAGTCTAAACCATAAAAAGGAAAATGGAAATGCCTATCACAAAATGGGAGCATGAAAACTCCAAAATACCGGTATCACAAGATGAGACGCTATCTCATGGAAGCCATCCATTAAAGTTTCACACAGGAATGGTCCGAAGATCGTGGGTCGCTATCCCACGCGTGTGAGTCGGAATCACACAGATTGAGGTCTAGGCTAACCTCGCAGAGAAAAAGACATGGGTGAGTGGAATCACACAAATTAAGGTCCAGACTAACCAAAAAAACAAAAAGGTATGTGTGAATGGAATCACACAAGTGGTGTCTAGTCTAACCTCGCAAACAAAAAGACATGTGTGAGTGGAATCACACAAATTAAGCTCTAGACTAACCAAAAAGCAAAAAGGTATGTGTGAATGGAATCACACAAGTGGTGTCTAGTCTAGTCTTGCAAACAAAAAAGATATGTGTGAGTCGGAATCACACAAATTAAGGTCCAGACTAACCAAAAAGCAAAAAGGTATGTGTGAATGGAATCACACAAGTGGTGTCTAGTCTAACCTCGCAAACAAAAAGACATCGCACAATGGCTAGTCTAATCATAAAATGATCGTCATGATCAACGAGAAGTGTCAATTACACTAAGCTAGTAAATATAAAAGTTTAGCTTCATGTCCCATAACCACTTGCTTAACTTAAATATTTACGAACAAACTGTAAATCTCTACTAGAAAATTGTCACAAAAGGTTCAATCGAACAAGTCCAGGAGTTAACCGACGAAGTAAACGCAAGCGTTTCATACCACTTGTTTTACTAGGCCGTTTAATTCAATTTCTCATACGAGTGAAATAAAGGCTTGTATATACTAATAGATTGGAAAACGGTTCAAGAAAAAGAACTTTGTAGTAAAATAGTTTTGAAATCGTTTGGAAAAAGGGATTTTAATATTTACTACTAGTATAGAAAACCTTTATATTTTTAAAGTGACAAATCACAAAAATGATTGTAGAAACAATCAATCACAAGAATTCACATACGAAGATGTGAATGGAATCCAGAGAAATTGATACTGAATCCATCAGAAAGTATGTTCACAAAAATCCCGAAGAAAATGTCATCAAAGTTGCTAATAAATGATAGCAACAAATCGGGGAAATGATCAAGAATCGATCAAATTAGGAAACCAACAGCAAGCAAAATCAGAGTTTTGAAAATCAAGAAATTAGCAATTTCTCAAAAACAAAGTGACCGAAGTCGAATGGAATTCAAGATGAGGAAAACACAAAATATCGAGTTCAAACTCGCTGAGATTCAAACCAGATGTGAATGAGAAATCAAAATCACTCAATTTGCAACTGGTCCAGCTATTTTTCATCACAGTGTAACAGGTACACAATGACACTCATAGCATAGAACAAAAGTGGAACAAAGTCCAAAAGTCAAAATGGCTTTAATTTGCCAAATTAAAACAAAATCAACATCGGCTAAATCAATTCAAAGCCGAAAACACAAGAATAAGCGTTAGGAATTCATACCTAACAGTCAAAAATAATCATATGTAAAGATGAGAGATAAACATCGACAAATAGTTGTAACACAAGCTCCATCTAAGTTATGTTTTATAATTGTCCTAAACCTCAGGCTCCGATACCAAGCTGTGACGCCCCACCTCTATACCCACGCTAGCCAAGAACACTACGGTGTAGTGCTGTCAACTAGCGCGGAGAATAAGGCTGTTGAGGAGCGACCATCCGTGTAATTGCTTTGTGCGAGCACCGATATGCCAGATAATAAAACATTGCATTTCATCTTTAGAGGAAATCCGGCATACCGATACAAACTCAAAGCTACTACACAGTGGCTATAATAGTTTAGGACAATAGATATAAAAATAACACAGATAACATAAATGCGGAATAAAGATGGAACGAAAAGTCTCATATATAAAATAACTGATATCAGTTACAATACATTTGACACAATACAAATGATACAACTATAATTGTCGACTCGTGAAGTTATATATACAAGTACATTATCGACTAATATACATGAATACATTATCATCTTAAAACAGACACACTGACAACTACAACAAGACGAAGACCACTTCAAATGATATAAAAAAGTCTTCATAGCTCTAGCAGCAACCCAAAGCTAAAAATCTACAACCTGTAAATACTCGGTCTGACCCGAGTATTACATTCAAAAGAAAATAATACTCGGATCAGTCTAATTCAAACTCAGTTATTAGCGCATAGAAGCAATAATAATCAATCTCAATATAGATGACAGTCACAGAAATCTCGTATATCCAACTCTCGATACGAGAATTGGATAACGGCAGAAATAACACTAAACAGTGTTAATCCACAAAACAGAAATCCAAAGCAGTTTAAGCAATTGAAATGTCAATTTAAAAATATCAATGCTAATTGGCTGCAGTACACGCTAACGTGTACTGCCTCGCCAATACAGCCTACGAATTACGCAACAGGTCGATGAATTAAGAATAAAAGAAATTCCAATTAAAGTCTATCAATTCTGCGTGGCTGCAGTACACGCGCGCGTGTACTGCCTCGCCATCACAACAACTGCACAATAAAACAGCAGTTGAAAACAGGTACCAAGACTAGGCTCAAGAATTCCCAGTGCCAACAAATGCAATAAGCAAGTGACAGTAGAGAAGAGCTTCAACCAAGTGAATTGAAGTGATTGGCCATCTCAAGCAACGGAAACCAAACAAGTTCGAACAAGGCAGAGAAATGCCAAAATGGTTAAGAGAGGAAGAGACCAAACCAAGAAGATAATAGGGTCGCATCAATGCAATGAAACCCACAAGGACAAAATCTCAACAATAAAGCAATGCAGCCACCACACATATTTAAGGGCAAGACTGCACAGTGAAACGAAACAGTGCAACCAATAAAAGAGGCGACAAGTGATGCACAAATGAAAACATCACCAAAACAAGATAGGCTATAAGTCAAGTGCCATCACATAAGACAGCAAACACATGAATGTGCAAAAGTGAACATACATCTGTATACATACATGAATGGATGTATACAAATGGTCAAGTGAAATGCAGACAACACCAAGTAATGGTGAAGTAAGTGAAACAGGCTCCGTAATGAAGCAAATGTGATAAACAAACAGGCTGGTCAAAGTGATACTACAAGTGCAACAGGACAGTGTCATCAAGAAACAACAAGACCAGGCTTACAAAGAATACCAACATAAATGGGCAGTGACCGTATGCAATGCAACACAAAGCAAACCCATGTGAACATGTACACAGGAACACAATGCAACCCAATGAATAAGGGCAGAACATGGTCAACCCAACTTCAACAAAAGCTACCAAGCAGGCAATCTCAAGTGATCAAGTCTGTCGACATGATACTTGCTATGGACAGTGCAATCAAAAGCACATATATGCAGCAGATAACTGGCATATGAACAAGTGAAACGATGACAGTTCAAATATGCAAAGGAACAATGGAGTATGAACCCAGACAACATATGCAAAGACCAAGGAACTACAACAAGACATGAACCAATCTGACATGAACCAAGTACAACTGGAAACCCAAAACTGCACCAGTAACAATATATCATTGCAAGGATGCAACTAGATTTCGAGTCAAGCAGTGCACAGTGGAACGAAGAACAGTCCTGGCATTTCACAAATACTATAAGGATTGCTACCAAGCTAATGAACAGAACACAAAGTACACAAGTGCACAGGTACAGGTCAATGCACCTGTAAGTCGAATGACAAAACAAAAGCACAATACAGTGAACTACCATGATTCAGAGCCAAAGTTCACAGTGAAGTCGACAAGGCCAGAATAAATCACAAAAACAACTATATTAGTGAAGGTCAGAGAAGAAACAAGTTGGAAGTACTTAGATCAATGGTGAATGGTACTAGTGCAAAGTCAAAGCCAATGTCAACAGACGAGTTCAGAAATTCACAACCATGATTACCAAGGCAACAAGTTCGAACAATATAATCAAAAAATATACGCATATGAACAGGTCTGAAACGTGGTGACCAGGGAAAGTTCGAACAGGGTAAATTCAACACCGTGGATATCAAGAAAAATATATATGAATTGAACAAGTCGTAAATCATCTCAAACATCCATACGAAATCCAACGACCAAGCTATATCAGGTGACAAATTCAAACAAAGAATGTACGAACGAAAATCAAGGTTTCGAACCCATATAAATTCGAACCCAAAATCATGCACTGGAGAGTTAAATTAGATGTGAGTACAAGATTACTCACCTATGCCATCGAAGCGCGAACGACTCACGCCCTTGATTGCTCCAAACCCTAGCCTTGAGCTCCGCCAGCGTCGCTGCGAACCCGAGCCTGCCGTTGAGGGCACCTCACGACTTGAGCACGCACCTGGAGGAGGAGGAGCGTTGGCTTCGAAAGGAGGAGGAGCCGCGAAACCCTAGTCGCCTTCTCCTCTCTGACTATTTTATTTCGTTCGTTTATTTTGAACGTGAATGACCAAATGAATAATAGGGAGAGGCCAAGACATCAGCCTGAAGAAAACCACGGTTAAGGGAGATAATTTTAATGGGCCAAACAACAATATTAAGCCCACTGAATTTAAAAAAATAGCAAACCATGATGGTCAAACACTTTGACGATATTTAAAACACGATTTGAATCAATTAGAACAACGGATTCGACCACGATAAAAATTCATATTTAGGATTTTAAATACGAATAGACGATATCATATTTAAATAAAATATTTAAATATATTATCGTATAAATGCGGGTTGTTACACATTGCAACAGACATATTAGCTCATTTTTTATGATATATATGTTGTCCAAATATGTGCATGTATATGTGTTACAAAACACACAAACACACACATGTATGTATAAATATATTATATATAATATATGAACATAAAACATTTATATATAGATAAATATATATATATAGAAAGAGAGAGAACAATTATTAAAAATTATTTATAATTCAAAATTAACTTAGTTTTGCAAATATAATAATTTTAGTATTTTAATTTGTATATTTTATGAATAAAATAATGTTTTCATCCATAAATAATTAACATAAAACAAACTATCGATGAAATTCAAATTTTACAATTTTCGGAAATGTAGGACCATAAAATAGAGCTTAAGAAAAATCTGGGGATTTTTCAAAGCTGAATTATTATTTTTAAAAGCAAATACATTTATTTCGGCAATAATTATTTAACATAAAATAATATATTATTGAAAATTCAAAATTTAAAATTTCAAAAATTCTAGGATCATGAATTAAAAGTTACGAAAATTTTTGAAGAATTTTTAAATTAAATTATTTTTTTAATATATCATAAACAGTTTTCCCGAAATAATATTAATTGTTAAAAAAAATTATTGAAAACTTCCTAAATTTTTTGTATATGTTCCTGAATGATGTAATATTTTTTAAAAATATAGAATTAAATTTTTAATGTCATAATTATTTTATATATAACAAATAATTCAAAAATTCAATAAGAATTTAAAAATATGAATATATGTATGATAATTAATTTTTGAATTTGTAAATTCATATTATATATAAATAAGTGTACTAAAATTTTTAAATCATATATATATATATCTTATATATGCATATATGCTATTATGAGAGAGAAATATACACTAATATATATATATATATATATGAATTTATTAATAAATATATATAACAATTATTAATGACAAAAATTGATTTTGTATAGTAAACAACATTTATCTATACATAAATCAAATAGTATAATAAACAAATTAGGCACATAACCAAACTGATTTTTGACAACCACATCTACTTACAAAAATCTCACCTAACTAAACATATAGAAGCAATATATTTAAACAGGTATGAAATTGTTCATTATAGGAACATAGAATATAATTTAATTACTATAATATGAATTAAAATTACCAATTTAATGATGCCTTTGAATCCACGTTGAAGCAACGACTTCCCTTCCTTTTACTGTTCTTGATTCGTCAGATTGCAAGTCCGGAGTCACCGATCTCTAACTATCGAATAGTATTATTTTAGTTTGAAATATATTTGAGAATTTTGGAGTGGATTGAGAGCTATATTTTAACCAGCAATATAGAAGGTAATGGTGGCCAAAAAGGTTAGTAATTGTTTTTAGAGATACATATATACATATACATATACATATACATATACATATACATATACATATACATATACATATACATATACATACACATATAGGGTTGTATTAGAGAGAAACGAGGAAAACCTTTTTACCCGTTCTCACTTTATCTCAACCTATTAGCTATGTTTTAACCAGCAATATAGAAGGTAATGGCGGCCAAAAAGGTTAGTAATTGTTTTTAGAGATACATAAACACATGCATACACACACACACACATACATATATGGTTGTATTAGAGAGAAACGAGGAAAACCTTTTTACCCGTTCTCACTTTATCTCAACCCATTATCTCCAAGCCAATTCCCAATGTTTTAGCAACTCCTAGACCTTCCCAAAACCAAAATTTTGCATCCCTAATGATAGGCCTTAAATCATCTAAGCGCAAGCCAAATTACTATGCAATTAAATCTAATTTAATCGCTTGTCGATATTGTATATCGATCGATATATTTATAACTGTTATAAATATAAATTACATTATTTATTTCTCAAATCATATTCAAATTTTATAATTAATATGTCATAAATATTTATTAATTTAATCAATTTATAACAATTATAAACAAATTAAATCGTTCGGTCTTAAGGGAATTCATCATTTCGACTGTGTAACTCTTGGGTGTAAATTTGGTCAGCGATTAACATCGAACTATTCTAATGTTAACGTTCACATGTCACTTAGCAGGTGGTGTGACATTATGACCAAATTTATCATTTACTCATTTTTGGTAAAATCCTATTTTAGTTTGATAAGCGTTACCTAGTTGTGATATCTGTTTACACCAATTCTCTTCGTCAAAACTATATCACTTTGGACTTATGGAATTTGGTAATGGTCAAAATTCCAACCTCATCCACATTCAACTTTATAGTCCAAGTACAAAGTCCTTGATTCAATAATAATAATTATTATTAACCGGAATGCTCAGGCCAGTGACTTTGACTTTGAGTTGACTTGAGTTGACTGTGATACTAACCACATATAACTGAGGAGACGAATCCTCTCTTGAATAGTGCTTCACTTCCAATACTTCCACTCGACCTAACTATAGTCACTCGATGGACACCATGCCATGATTTGGCTATAATCAAAGCAGAGCTTTCATATTGAAGATCCATAGTATTCTCAAGTCGAGAGAACTGTGTAAATCAGTCACATCAATATTTTCTGTTTGACCTTAGTTATATTAACCAACATAAAACTATCGAGTGACTCATTCCATAGTTATCCAATAACTATTAGTACGTAACCCCTAGGTGCCCCCCAGTAGTCATGAGTAATACACTGCCCAACATTTAGAGAGCGTTACGTACTCCAGTTGTAACGACCGGCGATTTTCGAACCCCGAAAAATCGACACTAATACGTCCACGGTATAAAGTGTTGAGTAATCGAGTGCTGGAAATACCAGGTTGTTAGGGTTTTAAGAAAAGAGATAGAAGAAGAAACAAAAACAACATCACAGAATCTCACAATCGCAGCGGAATAAAATATAATATACAATAATAGCATTTTATACAAAGAAAAGCTGTAACTGTCAATATACATTGAAGTTATTAGAGTACAATCACCAACAAATAAATCTGGACAGTCATAATAACTTGTCCCTATAGCTGACTATACAGCCTATAACACACAACGGAATATAACCAATACGTGCAATACGACTCTGCCATCCAGCTCGTCTCCTGAGTTCCAAAGCGTCCTAACCTGAAATTCTGTAATACTCGGTTTGACCAGAGCATTACAATAAAGTAACACCCGAGTCAGGCTGGAAACCAGCATGAGTAAACACACTAAATTTGAAATACTGGAGTTATCAAAATCTTTGGAAACCAAGGTAACTCGTTCAACACGACGAGTTTTTATTTCATTTAACCAAAAACTCGTAAGGTTAGTAGTGATTTTCAAATCAAAGTGGGTCCGGATAATACTTGTACCCGATCTCGTTTTCTTCGAATCCAAATAATAAATTTTAAAAGGGTAAATTGTTTAAAATGAACAATTTATAATTAAGGTGACAATATTCAATATGGAGACTTATTACAGATCTTTATTCAAATAACCCGGATCAACATTTTTAATTTACTTTTAAACTTGTCTGACCACTAGATGACACATGCAAGAATAATTGAATAAAATCTCCAATAGAATTATGCCAAGATATAGATCCTTAACTAATTTAACGGTCAATAACAGATATCTAAATGATCCACACATCAGGCCTTTTATTAATCTTGTTTAACCATATTCATTTACCTTTGAGTCCAAATTAATTACAAGTTAAGAGATTATAAAACTATTTATTTTTGATTAATTAAAATTTAACGCTCCATTTGATATCCAACTTTATCAATTTATCTAAATTCTTAAGTCAAATAATAATAAATTTAATTACCATTCTAATTACAAAATGTCAATAAATTTAACATTACGGATTTTAAAATGGCAATAGATTTTTAGTAGAAATAGAGAAAATATAAATTTTCATATAATATATACATTAGTTCCAACTATTTTATTCTTCTTTCTTTTCCCTTTATCCTTTTCTTTTTCCTTGTCTTTTTTTTTCTTATCTTTTGGCCCACTTACTCTTCCGACCCACTCTCTTCTCTTCCCCTTCTCCCTTCTTTCTTTTCCTTCCAGTTTCTTTCCCCTTCTCTTCTTTATCTACCTAGAAGTACCAACAACGTGCACGCACACGTATTTGTGCACATCCCCCTCCGGTCACTCAACCACGCCACCACGTCCATCCTCCTGAAAACACGGCAAATCACCAGTTAGATTTTTCGAACTTCAAACCCAAAAACTTGAACGATGACGAACCACTCCATCTCCTCTCCACGCCACCACGATCGGTCTCATACCACCAAACTTTTCCCACACATTCGCCACGACCACCCCTTCCATTTACCCCTGGACCGCATGCTGCTACCACCCTGATCACGCCACCATCTCCTCAGGAATGAGCCCCAAAGAAAACCTACCTTAAACCCTAATCTCGACTCACTCGGCCACCACCAGCATCTAGAAAATGTTGCAATATTTTTCGCGAGAGCACCACCCTCTACCCTTCCTCCACGACGAGTGTCGTATCCCCAAATCAGCCGAGTCGCCGGAAATTAACAAAAACCCAAACTCCGTTCAACTTTCCATATCTCACTCAACACATGAAAAAAAATCGTTAAACCACCATCAAAGTTCACCATTTCCAATACCGTTCACGTTCATATAAGTACAAGCAAGAAAAGTGATATTTGAATTTCTAACAATATTTGGTTACTTACTGTAAACCCTCCTTTTTACGTTCTATTCTTCATAATATTTATTAGAACAAATTTTAAAATAAAGGACAATAAAAAACAAGCAACTTTTCTTTTAACATCATAATCTAAAACTAATTTGAATAAGATATATGAATTCTTGAAGTTAAGCACAACAGTTTTATATAAAAAAACAAAATAGGAATAAAGAGGATGTTGTACAAGCCTGGGTTTCTCTGGGTATAACCTTAATATACACTCTTATATAAGTATATATATACTGGTTCAAACATACATATCAACAACTTCTTCTTCCATACCCAGGCATAGATTACAGTAGGTAAAAGTTTAGGTCTACTCACCTTTTTCCTAGTACAGATGGCACTTTTTTGAAGATACTTGCTTGCTCTTTGGTTTTGATTCTTGTACTTGAATGCTTTATATCTTCTTTAAGTTTTTAATGGTAGTTTGTATATTTTTATTTTCCTCGTCATCTTGTTTGAATGCAAAAATGTAAACAAAGGTAGAGCCTATTATAGAGGGAATGGCTATAGCTTCTTATGTACACCAATTTCCACCTTTTAATTTATTTTTTGTATTTTCTTAATTTATTTTCCACAATGACCTGATTTGAATAAAAGTGATTTGATAAATTATGAATTGATTTTGATTTTGTATGACTTGATTTTGATTAGGTGTGACCTGTTGTATGCATGACTTGATATATTTTCATCATTATGTTCCCCTTCATATGTACATCCACTTCATGTATATATATATATATATATATATATATATAAATTTTCATATGCATTTCTATTTGTTAAGGTTTGTACTTCTTTGTATATGTATGGATATGCATACATTCACATATGCATATTTATCCTACCATACTTGCATTTATAAATATTTATTTTATACCTTTTGACATACACATGCTTATTTACATATTTCTTATTTAATATGAACATATATACATATACTATACTCATATGTTTTGAAACTTGCCATTATGAATCTTGTACATTCATGAATATATATTTACTTACATATACAATATTTTTTTCAAACATGTATATTTACCTATTCACTATTTTATATAGCATATATATACATATACATTTACATTTATACATATTTTCGTATACATTACTTTCCTATAGTCATATATATACATATATACTTATATATAATTATATATATTATCAAACATCATAAAGCTTTGTGTGTGTGTGTATATATGTATATATATTTATGGATATTTTATCTTAATTTAAATGGTGGAGTTTATATATATATATAATTTATCATATCCATCATATCCAAAAAGTTATAGTTTAAATTTGAATATAGTTTTAAATCAATACATAGATTCAGATTCTTTAAACATCAAATTTTTTATTTATTCGACTAATCAAAATTAATATTCCAATAATTTAAATCAGTTAATCACCCAATTAATAGACGTAAAAATCCAAGTCGTTACATTCCTCCCTCCTTAGAACTTTTCGTCCTCGAAAAGGAACGAAACGAATTTTTTAATTTTTGATGTTTATTATTTAATAAATCATTCTTTAAACATTTTAACTCCTTACTCTTTTTATAAAATTTAAAACACTTTAAAATAACATAATATTACCAAATTAGTTTTATATAAAAATACTTTTCATAACTCGATGTCTTAACAAGTCCATCCTCGTTCTCATAGAAATTCAGTCATACGTTGATCAGGCGTAGGACTGAAAATCTATAAGTACTTAGTAGACCCATTTTCAACACCCAGTGAAAATACTTGAAAACCTCTTTTCAAAAAATGCTATGGAAAGCATCACCCCCTCCCATGGGTCGCAATTAGCACGATGATTGCGTCGCCATTCCGGCGAAATCCATAAGAAAACTGTAGGCATCTGCACCTCTCGACTTTCGCCATGGGAACTGCACAGATCGCAGCTACACACGGGGTTGCATTGCCATCACAGCAAAACCCATGTAACTGTAGGCATCAACACCACTCGAATTACGATGCCAAACGAAACTTTACCGCATAGATCACAGACTACACAAAGTTGTGTCACTGTTCCAGTGGAACCCAGTGTAGACTGTAGGCACTCACTACCACACGAATTCCGCTATGGAACCAAACCACATAGATCGCAATCTACCGATGTTACGTCGCTATCCCAGCAAAATCAAACGTAGATTGTAGGAAATCACTACCACACGGCTTACGCTATGGAACTGCGACAGATCGCAGTTACAACAAAGGTTACGTTGCCATCACGGCAAAACCCAATGTAACTGTAGGCATCAACACCACCCAACTTATGCTACCCAACAAATGATCATCAGGAACTCGAGTTTCTGTCCGGACGTCCTCTGGGATCCCAATTCCATTGAACCCGCCCTTAGGGTTTTAAGCAGAACCACCCAGTGGATCTCCTACTATAAGTTTCAACTCTCATGGGGTGCCTTTTTTTCCATACCTTTCTCAAAACATATCATACTATATACATATAGTACCTTTCAAATCATACTCTTTATATGTATCACATATAAACTTCATTTATACAAAATAGATATCTTCAAAATCGATAATTCTTAAATTTGGTTTACCAAATTTCCAAAATTGACTTTTTTTCCAAAATCAAAAGCCTTTCAAAATCAAGGGGTTCCAAAACTTTCCAGTTTTATTCTCATATACATATAAAAAATTTCCTTCAACTTGAATAATTTTTCGAATCAATAATTTCTGAGTCCACCTCATACTTATATAAACTTCATTTAGTATTCCAAATATCTTTCAAAGATCATTTTCTTCTGATTATAAATTCAACAAGGGAGTTTGAATATATAACTAATATTTATAATCTCATTAATACAAAATCAAATTTTCAAGTTTGATTTTTTTTACAAAGTTATTTGTAACATTTTTTACTCCTTATAAAGTAAGTTATAGTAACTATTCCATCTTCATTTTAAAATCATCATATTTTTCTCAAATATACTGTTCCACTTCAAAATCATTTTTCCTTGATATCTCAATTTCAGCTCCAATTTAAAATTGCTTCGAATTTCCATTTGGGTTATAACTTCAATTTTATCCCAATTCGTATTTAAATCCATGATTTAAATATAATCAATTTCCACTCTGACCAGTTTGAATTTGGAGAATAGCTTGAATAGTTTTAAAATAGTTAAATAGTTGATATAAGATAGTCTGGGTATTAAAAAGAATGGTTTGTATAGTAAGTAGCTTGGAAAATCCAAAACAATTTGAATATTTAAGAAGGTAGGTTTAAAACAGTTTATATTAAAATAATTTATTTGGAAATAGTTTCAGAGTCAAATTGATTCCATTCCCAATCTCCAATTCAAATCAATTTTCAATTTCCATTTCCATTGATTCAATTTCGATTTCAATTTGAATTAACTTCGATTCCTATTTTAATTCAAATCAATTCCCATTTGACTTCCAACTAATTCAACTTTGATTACAATTCCAATTTATTCAATTCAATTCAGATTTGAATAAATTTCAAATCCATTTTCAATTTTAGACCATCTCGATTTATATATATTCGAGTTCTGTTTTCAAATACCGTTTTAATCACTTAAATCAAATTAACCATTAATATTTAATTTAACAATCTAAATCTTTAAAAATTCAATTCCAAGCCCAAATTTCAATATTCATTTAAATTACCTCTACTTAAACTTATATCAAGGTTCAAGTGAGAGTTCAAATCTTTAGAACAAATCAATTTTCAGAATTCAATTTATTTCCCAATTTTAACTTCAACTTTTAAACCTGATTCTTTAAGCAATTCTGGTTGACAAATTCATTTTCAACATTTCAAATTTTGGTTCAAAATAATTTCATTTCCAGAAATTCGATTTCATTTCTATTCAATTTCAGGGTTGGATATATATCATTTCAATCCACATCTTAATTTATTCGAAATAATCCAATTTACAGTTTTATATACTATAATTAATATACAGGATGATAGCAGGATATATCAAATAAATAAACATCCAAATTGTCTAAGACATCAATCAATAGCATCCATCACAAATTTCCAGAATTAGGAACCCGTTTTTATTTCAAAAATTGTTTTGAAATCATTTACACATATACATCCTTCCTTTGCATCCCTCATCCAATCCATACCTTTTTTTCACAATTTAATTCATTTAACTTCCATAAGTTAAATCTTAATCCCATCTTGAAATTTCCAGTTTCAAATTATAAGCTCAAAACTAATTTAACTTGGCCTGAGTAAATTTTCAATTCGATCAATTCATTTAACCTTTACTCAATTTAAATTTTACATTCCAAATTCAAATTTCTTATCAATATCACTTCCCACTTATAAGTTCAACAACTTATTTCCCTTTGGGTTATACATCTCATTCTAAGGGGGATTCCAAAATTCAACACTTCGTATTTATTTCAAATCAACTTATCATACATATATATCCACATATATATACATATATCCCATTCACATATCAAGTCACACTTTAAATTTTAAACCATTCTTGGTTTTTAATCCAAAACAAATTCATCTTCAAATGACTCTTGTTTTAAAACAAAGATCTCTATATTCAAAAATATTATAAATAATATTATTTATTATTTCCTTCAACACTTTGAAACAAATTTTAAAATTTCCGGGACTAGATTCAAAGCTTCACACTTAAGATCCTTTTTTAATCTCATTTTAATTTTATAAGTCACATTTATAAATTCAGCTTATATAATTTCACTTCCATATACATTTCACTCTGTTTCATCATTGTTTATTCTGTAATAAACATCCTTTTATTAAGACACAATAACCAATTTATGATAAATCAATATTATCATATCTAGAAACCAAACACATCATATATTCCATCATAATTTACTGGAAAAATATAATCAAGGTAACTTATTTCATTTTCAAACACTTTGAAAAATACTTCTGCGATTTCCGGAATTTTAAATTCTGGTTTGAGTCTAATTAAACCTCTGCTTTTTAGCTTAACTTATTTGCAAAATTTATTCTTATCCATTTTCTATTTGGCTATATATATTACCACTTAAATTTTATAATCGTATTTAATTTCAATAACAACAACCAATCAACTTGATATACTATAATAATCTACAAAAAATTTCCTTTTATATCAAAATATAATCTCATGTAAAAATTATTTAAAAATCATTTTTAAAATCTTTATATATGAAAATAACAAGTACACCCTCATATATACTACACTCAACTCATTCTAGGGTACTACTGACCCTATCTCTAATGATTAATCCCTACCAGAGCCAAGGTTCTCGCTTAACCTTCAACTCTGATACCACGTGTCACGACAGGGCGATTTTCGACCCTCGAAAAATCGACACTAATACGTCTACGGTATAGAGTGTCGAGCAATCGAGTGCCAAAAATACCAGGTTGTTAGGGTTTTAAGAAAAGAGATAGAAGAAGAAACAGAAACAACAACACAGAATCTCACAATCGCAGCAGAATAAAATATAATATACAATAATAGCATTTTATACAAAGAAAAGCTGTAGCTGTCAATATACATTGAAGTTATCAGAGTACAATCACCAACAAATAAATCTGGACTGTCATAATAACTTGTCCCTATAGTTGACTATACAGCCTATAACACACAGCGGAATATAACCAATATGTGCAATACGTCTCTGCCATCCAGCTCATCTCCTGAGCTCCAGAGCGTCCTAACCGGAAATTCTGTAATACTCGGTCTGACCCGAGCATTACAATAAAGTAACACCCGAGTCAGGCTGGAAACCAGCGTGAGTAAACACACTAAATTTGAAATACTGGAGTTATCAAAATCTCTGGAAACCAAGGTAACTCGTTCAACACGACGAGTTTTTATTTCATTTAACCAAAAACCCGTAAGGTTAGTAGTTATTTTCAAATCAAAGTAGATCTGGATAATACTGGTACCCGATCTCGTTTTCTTCGAATCCAAGTAACAAAATTTTAAAAGGGTAAATTGTTTAAAATGAACAATTTATAATTAAGGTGACAATATTCAATATGGAGACTTATTACAGATCTTTATTCAAATAACCCGTATCAACATTTTTAATTTACTTTTAAACTTGTCTGACCACTAGATGGCACAGGCAAGAATAATTGAATTAAATCTCTAATAGAATTAAGCCAAGATATAGATCTTTAACTAATTTAACGGTCAATAACAAATATCTAAATGATCCACACATCAGGCCTTTTATTAATCTTGATTAACCATATTCATTTACCTTTGAATCCAAATTAATTACAAGTTAAGAGATTATAAAACTATTTATTTTTTATTAATTAAACTTTAACGCTCCATTTGATATCCAATTTTATCAATTTATCTAAATTCTTAAGTCAAATAATAATAAATTTAATTACCATTCTAATTACAAAATGTCAATAAATTTAACATTACAGATTTTAAAATGGCAATAGATTTTTTGTAGAAATAGAAAAAATATAAATTATCATATAATATGTACATTAGTTCCAACTATTTTTTTCTTCTTTCTTTTCCTTTATCATTTTCTTTTTCCTTATCTTTTGGCCCACTTACTCTTCCGGCCCACTCTCTTCTCTTCCCCTTCTCCCTTCTTTCTTTTCCTTCCAGTTTCTTTCCCCCTCTCTTCTTTATCTACCAGGAAGTACGAACAACGTGCACGCACACCTATCCGTGCACACCCCCCTCCGATCACTCAACCACGCCGCGATCACCTTAGCACGTCGCCCTTGACCCAACCTCAACATCCATCCTCCTGAAACATGGAAAATCACCAGTTAGATTTTTTGAACTTCAAACCCAAAAACTCGAACGATGACGAACCACTCCATCTCCTCTCCACGCCAACACGATCGGTCTCATACCACCAAACTTTGCCCACACATTCGCCACGACCACCCCTTCCATTTCCCCCTGGACTGCACGCTGCTACCACCCTGATCATGCCATTATCCCCTCAAGAATGAGCCCCAAAGAAAACCTACCTTAAACCCTAATATCGACTCGCTCGGCCACCACCAGCATCTAGAAAATGTTGCAATATTTTTCACGAGAGCACCACCCTCTACCCTTCCTCCACGATGAGTGTCGTGTCCCTAAATCGGCCGATTCGCCGGAAATTGACAAAAACCCAAACTCCATTCAACTTTCCATATCTCACTCAACACATGACTAAAAATTGTCAAACCACCATCAAAATTCACAATTTCCAATACCGATCACGTTCATATAAGCACAAGCAAGAAAAGTGATATTTGAATTTCTAACAATATTTGGTTACTTACTGTAAACCTTCCTTTTTACATTCTATACTTCATAATATTTATTAGCACAAATTTTAAAATAAAGCACAATCAAAATCAAGAAACTTTTCTTTTAACATCATAATCTAAAACTAATTTGAATAAGAGATATGAATTCTTGAAGTTAAGCACAACAGTTTTATATAAAAAAACAGAACAGGAACAAAGAGGATGTTGTACAGGCCTGGGTTTCTCTGGGTATAACCTTAATATACACTCTTATATAAGTATATATATACTGGTTCAAACATACATATCAACAACTTCTTCTTCCATACCCAGGCATAGATTATAGTAGGTAAAAGTTTAGATCTACTCACCTTTTTCCTAGAACAGAGGGCACTGTTTTTGAAGATACTTGCTTGCTCTTTGGTTTTGATTCATGTACTTGAATGCTTTATATCTTCTTTAAGTTTGTAATGGTAGTTTGTATATTTTTATTTTCCTCATCATCTTGTTTGCAAAAATGTAAACAAAGGCAGAGCTTATTATAGAGGGAATGTTTGTAGCTTCTTATGTACAGCAATTTCCATCTTTTATTTTATTTTTTGTATTTTCTTAATTTATTTTCCACTATGACCTGATTTGAATAAAATTGATTTGATAAATTATGAATTGATTTTTATTTTGTATGACTTGATTTTGATTTAGGTGTGACCTATTGTATGCATGACTTGACATATTTTAATCATTATGTTCCCCTTCATATGTACATCTACTTCATGTATATATATATATATATAATTTCATATGCATTTTTATTTGTTAAGGTTTGTACTTCTTTGTATATGTATGGATATGCATACATTCACATATGCATATTTATCCTACCATACTTGCATTTATAAATATTTATTTTATACCTTTTGACATACACATGCTTATTTACACATTTCTTATTTAATATGAACATATATACATATACTATACTCATATGTTTTAAAACTTACCATTATGAATATTGTACATTAATGAATATATATTTACTTACATATACAATATTTTTACAAACATGTATATTCACCTATTCACTATTTTATATAGCATATATATACATATACATTTACATTTATACATATTTTCGTATACATTACTTTCCTATGGTCATATATATACATATATGTATACATATATAATTATATATATATTATCAAACATTATAATGCTTTGTGTGTATATATATATGTATATATATTTATGGATATTTTATCTTAATTTAAATGGTGGAGTTTATATATATATATATAATTTATCATATCCATCATATCCAGAAAGTTATAGTTTAAATTTGAATAAGTTTTAAATCAATACATAGATTCAGATGTTTTAAACATCAGAAAATTTATTTATTCGACCAATCGAAATTGATATTCCAAAAATCAGTTAATCACCCAATTAACAGACGTTAAAAATCCGGGTCATTACACCAGCCTCAATGGACCCAGTCTCGATGCATCTTGACTATGAACATTTAAAATGGTATATTTGTTTCGTTGTGATAAATTACTCACGGTTACAACACTTCGTAACTACTATCACAAAATATACCATTTATGGATTTTTCTATTAAATATACTTTTAATTAAGTTAATTAATTAATATAATCACATTATATCAAGTATATAATAGGAAGAAAATCCTTTTATTTCGAACAAGATTGGTCAACGAGTTAGATATATGTAACAAATAACATAATTGCCCCTAGGGCATACCCCTAACTCTATCACTACGGAGGCGGAGTTGATAGCCATGATGGAGGCGGCAAAGGATGCACTTTACTGGAGACGATTGTTGTGTGACTTGGCATATGAACATGATAGTATTGATGTTCAATGTGATAGCCAGAGTGATATATACTTGGTGGAGAATTTGGCTTTTAGCTCACAGACTAAGCATATTGAAGTGAGAGAGTCATTTTTAGTAGCCATAGATGAAGATAAGCAAGTATATATTCGGATAATGCACACAAAGGAAAACGCAGCCGATATGTTCACTAAGGCATTGACGGTTGGGAAGTTCGAGTATTTGTCGAACTTGATTTGCTTGTTGAAGTGCTAGGTGCCCTGGGGTGACACGGTTGAGGAAGGAGTTTGGTTATGGATGATGAAGAGTATCGGTAAGAGATTGTGGTTCTATCTTCTTGTGGTAAGTACTTGTTTGCACTCCTATGTACTTTAGTCTTTTGGTAAAATGGTTTTGGATTTGGGTATTTTTAACACTTCGTTAGCGGGCGATGGTTTACCGAAACTCGTTGATGGAGTGTAATGGACTTTGGATTTGCCGGAGCTCATTGTGAAAGTATTCAAGCTTGTTTGGTAGAAGGTAAAAGTGTGATAGTTTGGTGCTATCGGTTCTTGTATGGAGATTGATATAGTGTCGAGGTGGAGTGTTGAATTTTGGCGACACTATATGGAGAATTGAAGTGATCAGAAGTAGCTTGATATCGGTAAAAACGGTTCGCAAACCGGAGCTCGAAGGAGAAAGATATGGCATGTCAAAATTGATGCACTACTGAGTGCACAGACTCTCAGACGTCTGGGATAAACTCCTAAACGTCTGAGCTACAGGAAGAAGGTTTCCCGCATGTTCTCCCAGACGTCTAGGAGAAGGTCCCAGACATTTGAGACATTGGGAAATGGTTTCTCCAGTTTTCTGCTGACGTCTGACAGCATGAGCCATACGTCTGAGCCGGTATGTTGCTTATTTTATCCGTGCTAACTGGATTGATTGTGAAAAGCTTCAAGGGGCAAATCGGATATTTACCTGGACGAGATTTCTCCCTATATTAACTATTTTCAGAATTCAAAGATGTATGATCCAAAAGATTAAGGGTTTTATCCTCCATTCAAACAGGGTTTTACTAAACCTAGTTTTCTTCAATTCTATTTTATCTGAATAGTGATCATTGTAATCAATTTCTTTTACTTTTCTCATTATGGTAATAAAAGTTCTATCCAAAGTGGGAACAAAACGATAGTGGAAGCAGTATAAATTTCGTGCGTGGTTTATTTATCATTATTGTTTTGTTTTCTATTGCTTGTGTTTGAGTTAGTCTTATTTAGATTGGTTTTTTCCTATTTTAGTGATTGAGATATTGTGATCGGTTGTTTTTACATATTTAGCATCGGTCTCGTCTTTTCGCTGTGATTTTGGGGTTTGAATTAGATTGTGATCAATTTCGAATTCACTTAATAGCAATTATAACTAATGCATTTCGAATTTCCGTAATAACAATAATAACTAATGCACAGTTGTCCATGATTTATTTTAAAATTGACATTGGGTTGATGGGGTCTGAATCACTTTCAGTAGGTATAGTTAATTCAGAAGCGGTCTTGACCATTGGTCAATAACTAAATGCCTATCAGTTTCAGTTCCTTTAGTTAAATGATTATATAGCCAGTCATACAATGTAGACAACATGTTATGTTATGACGTGTAACGCGGTTGACGGTTTTGTTTTGTTTTGTTTTGTTTGGTGGACACAATGGATTCTTAAGTAGCATGAGATCAGACAGTAATTGAACTAACAGGGATAACTAAAAGAATTAGAATTAATTTTTTGAATATTCAAGGTGTCACTGAAATTATTCTGCAGTTAAAATTTAAATGAAGAAAGATTAGCATCTTGTACTATGAAATAACATGAATGCTTATAATTTCCCTCATTTTGTATAGTAACTTATACTATTAGTTTGCAAGTATTTACAGATGTGCAACATAACTTATCCAATAACTCACGGTTTGTAAATAACTTGATTCAGACACTAATGTTGTCAACTGTATGTAAATAGAAATATACAGTCAAATAATCACCCAGTCTCATTTTTTAGATCCTTGAATCTATTCGTTCATCTTTTAATTTCTTAGCATGTAATAAATATAAAATATAAAACGAATGGTTGATCCACGTGATTTGCATCCAAATTTATCATGAAAGCGCTATAAATCATGCCATAAAATGACAGAGTATCATAATGGATCATGAAAGGCCAGTGAATTCTTGTGTGTAAATCAGTAAAGAACTGACTCAGTAAATGGCAGATCATCGTTTTCACTCCATCATGCTGACATTTACATCATGTACAGAGCTATACTAATATTCATTTGTTCGGTCAGTTTCGTGAAGCATTAATGAAGCGACTATTTAATTCAAATGATTGTAAACATAAATGTCATACGTCTGATGGTGCATGTCATAATCTTCACTATAACCATATATCATTATCGTTGGGCATACTTGAAAACAAACGAGTTTAGGAGATAAAATAATGCAACTTTACACAAATATTTAAAGGGGGTTATATATGTTGTTAAAACATGGGTGTACAGCTGTAGTTCTTTTCTTTTGATTATGCATGTTTCTGGGTATGTTTTTGTTGATTATGGAGATGAGATGTTTTACGTTTACCATGACTTTTCTTTGAAAATATGCTACATGGTTAAAAATATGAGCCTTATTTCATCAACTGTGGTTAACAGTGTTTAATTGAAGAATAACTTTTAAGGGGAATAATTCATAGAAAAGCTGAAAGTTCTACGGATACCGTCAGTGACGTAAACTTCATTATGATTTGTGGCGGACGTAATGATATAATCATTAGATGTTCAAATATTTTTGAGAATATTTTTTTTTATAGTTTAACTGGTTTTCTTTGGTATATATTATTTGGATGTGTTCATGCATCTGATAATATAAAATTTCAAATAAATTGCACTAGTATTCACTTTGGCAAACTACTGTTCAAATAAACATATCAACTTCTTTATATACAAATTACAAATTACGATGGTAGGTTAATATGGTAAATTTTCGATTAACACTAAATTTAATATTGCATTAAATCGGTTCATCGCTAAGTTTAATGTTGCATTAAATCGGCACTAAACAATAGGTTATAACTAAGTTATGAAACCACAAAATAAAAGAACTTAACTCTTAATTTTAAATAACTTTAAATACTCATCTTCTTTAGTTATTTAATCTCTCCAAATTCCAAGGATATCAGTAGAATCATCCTTATCCAGCTGAGAATCATCCTTATTTAGCATATAACCACATGTCTCATACCAAGAAATAATGAACCGATGTATCACAAATTGTAAAAATAAAATTGGAATATCAACTTAACTACTTAACTAAATCCAGTGCGACATGCCATCACGTAAGAAATCCAATGTAGAAGAAGCACAACACGTCAGGTACAATGGTAGTTTTAGAGCGCAATCGCTTTCAACTGTGTTCCACTATCACAGTTTGTGCATATGTTAGGATTTTGATTCTTTTGAAGATTGGGTAAGGACCATCAAGAAGCAGCGATATTGAGAAAGCCATGATGCCTACGATAATCGAACGATTGCATTTGAAAATTGAAAATTGCGATATATCGAGATGAAAGATGGAAGGTTTCCGTGAATATGAGATTGGGGTTTTGGGCTTGTAACAACCAGCCATTTAGAACCATTCAAATCGATAATAATCTACACATGTCAAACTTGAATTTTTCAAACGACAAATTGTCATTTATATTTGGCAAAACTTAGCATATACGGTAAATAAATCAATCATAGAATCACAGACACAAAGTAATACAACAATACGCGGCGGAATAGATAAATAGTAGTTCATGAAGCTACTACAGAAACATCAGAGTCTAAAACCAAATACAACCTAAGTCCAAATACAAAGAAGTCTCTAATACATAAGCAAATGACAAGTCTGAACTTAAACAACTGAAAATAATTAAAATAACCGAGATAACTGAAAAGCTGAATAGATTAAAGATAGATCTCCAAGCTCCAAAGGTGAGTCTCAAATGCTGTAATATTTAGGTTGACCCGAGCATAAAGCAAAACACAAAACACTCGAGTCAGGATTAACAATCTTATGCAAGTAAACCAACTCAAGTGAAATGTCCAAATGAAATGCAATAACTTAAAGAATGTTTGGTGTAACAGCCCGCAAATCCGTACCACTTTGAGTCGACACTATTCTCCATCAGATCAACTCAAAGTGGACGGAAATACAAATCATTAGGGTTAAAAAAGAAACAGGTAGAAGAAGAAGATAAAACAACAACACATAATCCCACAATCGCAGCGAAGAACATATAATATATAACAACTGATATTTATACAAAAGAATCTGTAACTGTATAATACTTACAATTATCAGAGTACAACACAATCCATAGCACACAATTGGATAGTTATAATAACTTGTCCTCACAAAAGCTGACTATGCAGCATACCATACACAGCGGAATATGCATCAAGTACGTGTGATATGTCTCGCCATCCAGCTCGTCTCCTGAGCTCCATAGCATCCTATCATGTATCTGTAATACTCGGTCTGACCCGAGCATTATAATAAAATAACACCCGAGTCAGTCTGGAAAACCAACGTGAGAAAACACACTCAATTTAATTATTAAAGTTTCAAAATCCTTTGAAATCAAAGGTATCTCGTAAGACCATGCCACAAATAAACATGTCGGGTTTTTACCTTACGATAACCAAAACATTTCTTATCAAAATCCTCTGATATTATAATAGTGTCTAAGTACAAATACTTATTCAAATAGCCGAAATTGTTACATTAATTAAATTCTAGCGTACTAGGCACTACAACCAAAACCGTAAAGGGCACGTAGGGAGAATGGATTTCCAACTAAATGACTAGGCATCGGGGTACCACCTGTCGCGGTACCTGGTCTAGATCAGTATACCGAGGACCACTCCCGATCCCCTGCAACACAAGACCGGACTACCCCTTACTGGATAGCCAGAATAAGATAACCCCACGGTTGGGATCAACAATTGCTACACAGCCGAAATAAAGGGACTATAGACAGGGGAAATCTTACCCTAATTGGAAGCTACCCACTTAGCCTTGCTGCATAACCCCTGATTTTTAGTCATTCTCGGTTGATGAGGCTTGAGGCTAAGTGTGACGCCCCACCTCTATACCCACGCTAGCCAAGAACACTACGGTGTAGTGCTATCAACTAGCACGGAGAATAAGGCTGTTGAGGAGCGACCTTCTATGTAATTGCCTTGTGCGAGCACCGATATGTCAGATAATAAAACATTGCATTTCATTTTTAGAGGAAACCCGACATTCCGATACAAACTCAAAGCTACTACACAGTGGCTATAATAGTTTAGGACAATAGATATAAAAATAACACAGATAACATAAATGCGGAATAAAGATGGAACGAAAAGTCTCATATATACAATAACTGATATCAGTTACAATACATTTGACACAATACAAATGATACAACTACAATTGTCGACTCAAGAAGTTATATATATACAAGTACATTATCGACTAATATACATGAATACATTATCATCTTAAACAGACACACTGACTACTACAACAAAACGAAGACCACTTCAAATGATATAAAAAGTCTTCATAGCTCTAGCAGCAACCCAAAGCTAAAAATCTACAACCTGTAAATACTCGGTCTGACCCGAGTATTACATTCAAAGGAAAATAATACTCGGATCAGTCTAATTCAAACTCAGTTATTAGCGCATAGAAGCAATAATAATCAATCTCAATATAGATGACAGTCACAGAAATCTCGTATATCCAACTCTCGATACGAGAATTGGATAACGGCAGAAATAACACTAAACAGTGTTAATCCACAAAACAGAAATCCAAAGCAGTTTAAGCAATTGAAATGTCAGTTTTAAAAAAATATCAATGCTAATTGGCTGCAGTACACGCTAACGTGTACTGCCTCGCCAATACAGCTTACGAATTACACAGCAGGTCGATGAATTAAGAATAAAAGAGATATCGATTAAAATCTGTCAATTCGGTGTGGCTGCAGTGCACGCACGCGTGCACTGCCTCGCCACAACAGAATATAAAGTCACCACAAGGGACGAGGGTAAAACTGCTACGAAAATGCAGCAGGTCAGCAAGTGCTCAGGGATGAACAGATGAACATCAGTGCAGACAAGTATGAATTCGAACATGAAATGGAGAACATCATTGCAAGTGCAACAGGTAGAAGATGGTGCAGTGAAGCATGTACAAGGGCACAGATACATGCAAATGAAACTGTAACGAATAAAGTGGAACAGCAGCCTCAAATGAACCCAAACTAAAGTCGCATGCACATAAGTCAGAATAGCATAAATACCATGTAGTGATATATGCAGGGACCAAGTGAAGAAACTGCAGTATCAAATATACATGAAACAAGACAGAAGTGACAGTGCAAGCATGGAGCTATAGTCCAACAAAACATTAATGTATATGAACACAGGAGTCAACAAAACTGTGAATCAAAGGCCAAGTCAAAGTATAACAAGAATGACTCAAGTGAAGATACCAAAGTAAAGATTTCAAATGACCAGGTAAAACAGGGGTCAGGCAAATATCAAAGGCTGGCAAGCAACAAATGCCACCAACATAACAAATGAAACTGGAACCATCAAAGCCTCGACCAACATGGAATGGGTATGCAACAAGGCCAATGAACAAACTCATCCAAGTTCAAGTTTAACTACAAAATGGATAAACATGGATACAAATTCTAGTTCAATGTCACAAGTATAACTAATGGGTCACCAGTGCAGACACCACTAAATGAAGACTAGAATAGGTGACCAAATGCAATAACTCGACTAAACACAATGCCACATGAAACAACCCAGTGACAACAAGGTTTAAAGCTGCAGACACCAAACAGTAGAAACCAGCAATGTTATTGGATGAACAAACATAGCCGTAGTAATCAAGTACAAGACCCGCGCTCATCACAGAAAAAATGTTAATCCAGGACAAGGTGATAACCCAAAAGTTCTACATGAATGCATATGCAAGCGATCATGTACAACAGCTCCAGCAAGTATATCAATATCATCACCGAAATAGATGATCAAAGTCAAGTGAAGCCAAGACAGTGAAGTGTATCAAACGAAGAACATCAAAAAGTAGACTTAACAGTGACCAAGTGTACAAGTGCAGATACAACATAGTGTATACATGATGAAGGAATATGTTGAACCAACAAGAATATGCAAACTCAAGTCACACAGCATGTGCATGTGCGTACCAGACTCAAGACAGAGGCCAGAGAAATGCAAATGATCCAATGAGTACAAGGCTAAATACAGTCTCGACAGCAGCTGGACCAGACTACAAAAGTCTAAATTATCAAGCTACAGATCATGTACAAGTAATGCCAGCAAAGCTAATGTTCAAGCAATCAGGTTATACTAATAGGTGAAGTGCAACATGAACCAAAGTGATACATGAACTCAAAATGCACAAAAACGACGAAGTCAGGTGAATACATGAAGATGCGAAACCGAGATTTCCAAAATCAAATCAATGCCGTGGAAACCAAGTAACCAAGATATATACGCAACATGAATTAGTCAAGGAAAATCGCAATCGTCCAACAATGACCAAACGACCAAAGCACATATTTAGAAACAAATCAGACGAACGTATACGAACAAAATTCAAGGCATTAATTAAGTGTGAATTAGAAGACGTGAGTGAATAAAATCACTCACCTCAGTTTCGAGCGCGACCAAGAAGGAGCGGCCGTGAGCAACTCCAAGAGGTAGACGATCGACGAAGCTAATTGAGAATGCCCTAATTCGTAGAGGAACGAAGACGAGACCGCCATCCCTACTTGTTTGCTAGAAGCCCTAGCTTCGAACAGGAGATGAACGAACACGAGAATTTCTCGTGGCCGCCATTTTATTCGCTCGCTTGATTTTGGCTTAGGGTAAACGAATGGAAAAAAGGGGGGTTTGATGAAGAGCTGAAGATAATTGAAGTGGGCCAAAGAAATTTAAAGCCCAAAACAATTTCTCACCAATTTTTATAAAAGAATCTCAACTCGATAGAATTCCGATAAGAATTGGCGAACGATTTAATCACCTAGTGCCGATAATTAATGGCTACGAATTTGCGGGTTGTTACAGACTCCCCTCCTTAAAGAAATTGCGTCCTCGCAATCATAAGGAATAATTAGACAAAAGGTAACAACCATAAGAGCATGGCAATGTCGAATGCATAAGCAAAGCAAATGCCACAGGGAAGCATTAGAATTATGGAAGTATCAGATAAAAAATCAAAAGGTTCGATTGCTTAAAATCAAAAGAATCAACATCGAGGGGATCAAGGAATCAAAATCAGACGACTATCAAAAGCAAGAATCAATCGAGTTCTAGCAATTGAAAGAAAAGGAATCAGAGCAGAAATCACGTACTGCACGAATTGAATGTGAGTAAATCAAATTACTCACCTGAATCGTCAGAGAAAAAGACGAAGATCGAATCTCAAAATCGCAAATATTCAATCATCTAAAATGATAATCGAATTTTCACAAATATCTGATTATCAAAAACGATAAGCAGAAATCACAAAGATTCGATTATCAAATCGAAAAATATTTAATTATCTCAAACGATAATCAAATTTCACAAATATCTGATTATCAAAAACGATAATCAGAAACACAAATATTCGATTAATCAAATCGAAAAATATTTAATTATCTTAAACGATAATCAAATTTCACAAATATCTGATTATCAAAAACGATAATCAGAAACACAAATATTCGATTAATCAAATCGAAAAATATTTAATTATCTCAAATGATAATCAAATTTCACAAATATCTGATTATCAAAAACGATAATCAGAAACACAAATATTCGATTAATCAAATCGAAAAATATTTAATTATCTTAAACGATAATCAAATTTCACAAATATCTGATTATCAAAAACGATAATCAGAAACACAAATATTCGATTAATCAAATCGAAAAATATTTAATTATCTCAAATGATAATCAAATTTCACAAATATCTGATTATCAAAAACGATAATCAGAAACACAAATATTCGATTAATCAAATCGAAAAATATTTAATTATCTTAAACGATAATCAAATTTCACAAATATCTGATTATCAAAAACGATAATCAGAAACACAAATATTCGATTAATCAAATCGAAAAATATTTAATTATCTCAAATGATAATCAAATTTCACAAATATCTGATTATCAAAAACGATAATCAGAAACACAAATATTCGATTAATCAAATCGAAAAATATTTAATTATCTTAAACGATAATCAAATTTCACAAATATCTGATTATCAAAAACGATAATCAGAAACACAAATATTCGATTAATCAAATCGAAAAATATTTAATTATCTCAAATGATAATCAAATTTCACAAATATCTGATTATCAAAAACGATAATCAGAAACACAAATATTCGATTAATCAAATCGAAAAATATTTAATTATCTCAAATGATAATCAAATTTCACAAATATCTGATTATCAAAAACGATAATCAGAAGTCATAAATATCCAATTAACGAGTCCGGAATTAACCGAAGTAGTAAAAGTATGGTTCCATACTCCTTACTTTTGCTAAATCGTTTAAATCTCTTTATCGTTTTCTTGAAAGTGCAGAATTGTGTGTTTTAAAAAAATAACATTTCACATTCTCAAACGGACAAGTCCGGAATTAAGCGAATCAGTAAAAGAAAGGGGTCATAGTCCTCGATTTTGCTGAAACGTTTAAATCGCTTCCTCGTTCTTTTGAAAATTGTAAACTGTAAAAATTTTGAAAACAATTTTAATTTATATTTTTGAAACAACTTTTAAAAAATAAAGAATTTTGAAAACACGTGATTAAATTAGCAATATCAGTGTTGCGGGAGAACCGATTGTAAATTCATTTTAAAATTGACGGTTACCGAAGTTAACACGTCAAAGTCTTATTAAAATAACTGGCACCAAAATATAATACCAAATGAATTTTCATTCATCAAAGATGTCACAAGAATCTTCTCAAAGATAGAAAGGGATATCATACCCTAAACTTGTATTCATAACAAGTCAATAACACATGAATTCACCAATACACATAAATTGACGAAACTTGTCAATAGAAATCACGAAAATTGGTGAAGCACAAATTCTAGAAATCATCACAAGAAATCCAGAAAACACATGAAGGGGGGGAAGGCCTAGCATAAAAATGGGAGTATGAAAACTCCAAAACACCGGTATCACATGAACGAGACGCTATCTCTTGGTGGCTAACCAATAAAGTTTCACACAGGAATGGTCCGAAGACCGTAGGGCGCTACCCTACAACAAAGCGGGGTCTAGTCTCCCTCGCAGACAAAGAGACATCGCATAATCGCTAGTCTAAATCATAAAAAGAAAAGGGGAAAGGCCTATCACAAAAATGGGAGTATGAAAACTCACCGACCGGTATCACATGACGAGACGCTATCTCATGGAAGCCATCCATTAAATTTTCACACAGGAATGGCCCGAAGACCGTAGGGCGCTACCCTACAACAAAGCGGGGTCTAGTCTCCCTCGCAGACAAAGAGACATCGCACAGTTGCTAGTCTAAATCATAAAAATCACACAAAGAGTATCCAGACAACCCTCAAAGCCCAAGAGATATGTGTGAGACGAAATCACACCGATGAGGCCTAGTCTAACCGTGCAATATGTGTGAGACGAAATCACACACTGGTGTCTAGACAATCCTCAAAGCCCAAGAGATATGTGTGAGACGAAATCACACCGATGAGGTCCAGTCTAAATCATAAAAATGATCGTCATGATCATAAAGAAGTGTCAATCACACCAAGCTAGTAAATATATGAGTTTAGCTTCATGTCCCATAACCACTTGCTTAACTTAAATATTTACGAACAAGCTGTAAATCTTCACTAGGAAATTGTCACAAAAAGGGTTCAATCGAACAAGTCCAAGAGCTAACCGACGAAGTAAACGCAAGCGTTTCATACCACTGGTTTTACTAGGCCGTTTAATTCAATTTCTCATACGAGTGAAATAAAGGCTTGTATATACTAATAGATTGGAAAACGATTTAGGAAAAGAGCTTTGTAGTAAAATAATTTTTTTTTTTTTTTTTTGAAATCGTTTGGAGAAAAGGATTTTAATATTTACTACTAGTATAGAAAACCTTTATATTTTTAAAGTGACAAGTCACAAAAATGATTGTAGAAACAATCAATCACAAGAATTCACATACGAAGATGTGAATGGAATCCAAAGAAATCGATACTGAATTTATTAAAATAGGAACACCCAAAAATTCCAGAAAATAGAAGTTATCAAAATCAATAAAGGTGATAACAACTAATTAGGAAAGAAGAATCGATATCAACTGGAAAAACAAAGCAAAACGAGTAGAAATGCATAATTGACTTCAACAAAAGTAAGAATCAAGTCAATGTCGAAGTCAACAGTTAATAGCCGCAGTCGAGTACAAAATGAATCAATCATCATTATCAAAGAAACCAACGGCAAACAAAATCAGAGTCTTAAAAATCAAGAAATTAGCAATTTCCCAAAAACAAGTGACCGAAGTCGAATGGAATTCAAGATGAGGAAAACACAAAATATCAAGTTCAAAATCGCTGAGATTCGAACTAGATGTGAATGAGAAATCAAAATCACTCAATTTGCAACTGGTCCAGCTATTTTTCATCACAGTGTAACAGGTTCACAATGACACTCATAGCATAGAACAAAAGTGGAACAAAGTCCAAAAGTCAAAATGGCTTTAATTTGCCAAATTAAAACAAAATCAACATCGGCTAAATCAATTCAAAGCCGAAAACACAAGAATAAGCGTTAGGAATTCATACCTAACAGTCAAAAATAGTCATATGTAAAGATGAGAGATAAAACATCGACAAATAGTTGTAACACATGTTCCATCTAAGTTATGTTTTATAATTGTCCTAAACCCCAGGCTCTGATACCAAGCTGTGACGCCCCACCTCTATACCTACGCTAGCCAAGAACACTACGGTGTAGTGCTATCAACTAGCACGGAGAATAAGGCTGTTGAGGAGCGACCTTCTATGTAATTGCCTTGTGCGAGCACCGATATGTCAGATAATAAAACATTGCATTTCATTTTTAGAGGAAACCCGACATTCCGATACAAACTCAAAGCTACTACACAGTGGCTATAATAGTTTAGGACAATAGATATAAAAATAACACAGATAACATAAATGCGGAATAAAGATGGAACGAAAAGTCTCATATATACAATAACTGATATCAGTTACAATACATTTGACACAATACAAATGATACAACTACAATTGTCGACTCAAGAAGTTATATATATACAAGTACATTATCGACTAATATACATGAATACATTATCATCTTAAACAGACACACTGACTACTACAACAAAACGAAGACCACTTCAAATGATATAAAAAGTCTTCATAGCTCTAGCAGCAACCCAAAGCTAAAAATCTACAACCTGTAAATACTCGGTCTGACCCGAGTATTACATTCAAAGGAAAATAATACTCGGATCAGTCTAATTCAAACTCAGTTATTAGTGCATAGAAGCAATAATAATCAATCTCAATATAGATGACAGTCACAGAAATCTCGTATATCCAACTCTCGATACGAGAATTGGATAACGGCAGAAATAACACTAAACAGTGTTAATCCACAAAACAGAAATCCAAAGCAGTTTAAGCAATTGAAATGTCAGTTTTAAAAAAATATCAATGCTAATTGGCTGCAGTACACGCTAACGTGTACTGCCTCGCCAATACAGCTTACGAATTACACAGCAGGTCGATGAATTAAGAATAAAAGAGATATCGATTAAAATCTGTCAATTCGGTGTGGCTGCAGTGCACGCACGCGTGCACTGCCTCGCCACAACAGAATATAAAGTCACCACAAGGGACGAGGGTAAAACTGCTACGAAAATGCAGCAGGTCAGCAAGTGCTCAGGGATGAACAGATGAACATCAGTGCAGACAAGTATGAATTCGAACATGAAATGGAGAACATCATTGCAAGTGCAACAGGTAGAAGATGGTGCAGTGAAGCATGTACAAGGGCACAGATACATGCAAATGAAACTGTAACGAATAAAGTGGAACAGCAGCCTCAAATGAACCCAAACTAAAGTCGCATGCACATAAGTCAGAATAGCATAAATACCATGTAGTGATATATGCAGGGACCAAGTGAAGAAACTGCAGTATCAAATATACATGAAACAAGACAGAAGTGACAGTGCAAGCATGGAGCTATAGTCCAACAAAACATTAATGTATATGAACACAGGAGTCAACAAAACTGTGAATCAAAGGCCAAGTCGAAGTATAACAAGAATGACTCAAGTGAAGATACCAAAGTAAAGATTTCAAATGACCAGGTAAAACAGGGGTCAGGCAAATATCAAAGGCTGGCAAGCAACAAATGCCACCAACATAACAAATGAAACTGGAACCATCAAAGCCTCGACCAACATGGAATGGGTATGCAACAAGGCCAATGAACAAACTCATCCAAGTTCAAGTTTAACTACAAAATGGATAAACATGGATACAAATTCTAGTTCAATGTCACAAGTATAACTAATGGGTCACCAGTGCAGACACCACTAAATGAAGACTAGAATAGGTGACCAAATGCAATAACTCGACTAAACACAATGCCACATGAAACAACCCAGTGACAACAAGGTTTAAAGCTGCAGACACCAAACAGTAGAAACCAGCAATGTTATTGGATGAACAAACATAGCCGTAGTAATCAAGTACAAGACCCGCGCTCATCACAGAAAAAATGTTAATCCAGGACAAGGTGATAACCCAAAAGTTCTACATGAATGCATATGCAAGCGATCATGTACAACAGCTCCAGCAAGTATATCAATATCATCACCGAAATAGATGATCAAAGTCAAGTGAAGCCAAGACAGTGAAGTGTATCAAACGAAGAACATCAAAAAGTAGACTTAACAGTGACCAAGTGTACAAGTGCAGATACAACATAGTGTATACATGATGAAGGAATATGTTGAACCAACAAGAATATGCAAACTCAAGTCACACAGCATGTGCATGTGCGTACCAGACTCAAGACAGAGGCCAGAGAAATGCAAATGATCCAATGAGTACAAGGCTAAATACAGTCTCGACAGCAGCTGGACCAGACTACAAAAGTCTAAATTATCAAGCTACAGATCATGTACAAGTAATGCCAGCAAAGCTAATGTTCAAGCAATCAGGTTATACTAATAGGTGAAGTGCAACATGAACCAAAGTGATACATGAACTCAAAATGCACAAAAACGACGAAGTCAGGTGAATACATGAAGATGCGAAACCGAGATTTCCAAAATCAAATCAATGCCGTGGAAACCAAGTAACCAAGATATATACGCAACATGAATTGGTCAAGGAAAATCGCAATCGTCCAACAATGACCAAACGACCAAAGCACATATTTAGAAACAAATCAGACGAACGTATACGAACAAAATTCAAGGCATTAATTAAGTGTGAATTAGAAGACGTGAGTGAATAAAATCACTCACCTCAGTTTCGAGCGCGACCAAGAAGGAGCGGCCGTGAGCAACTCCAAGAGGTAGACGATCGACGAAGCTAATTGAGAATGCCCTAATTCGTAGAGGAACGAAGACGAGACCGCCATCCCTACTTGTTTGCTAGAAGCCCTAGCTTCGAACAGGAGATGAACGAACACGAGAATTTCTCGTGGCCGCCATTTTATTCGCTCGCTTGATTTTGGCTTAGGGTAAACGAATGGAAAAAAGGGGGGTTTGATGAAGAGCTGAAGATAATTGAAGTGGGCCAAAGAAATTTAAAGCCCAAAACAATTTCTCACCAATTTTTATAAAAGAATCTCAACTCGATAGAATTCCGATAAGAATTGGCGAACGATTTAATCACCTAGTGCCGATAATTAATGGCTACGAATTTGCGGGTTGTTACACTAAGCGTTACCTTTTTAGCAACATTCACTTAGAATGCTCATTGTCCTCTAATGACAATTTACTGATAGCATTCATCCATACAAGTCTGTTCCCGGTCCGAACGGAACCGAAGGCACTATTCCTACTACATCCATTTGGAATCACCCTCAGGATTAGTAGCGATTAGCCCTTGAACTTCACCGCTCCATCTTCGACTCCAAGCTCTTGTCTTCCTTTCAAAAACGTACTCGTTGGATCGAAGTGGTTTTCGGATCACAAATCCGATCCCGGTCTCTTCGAAACAACGTTCGCTATTTCTGGTAACTCACCCTAGGTTCTTTAGGAAATAAACAGACGAGAATAAGATCGAAGATCACCCCCTGACAGTTAGTGGACGGATTTCCTTATAAACATCCTAGAAGAATAAACGAGTTTATACATACACTATAGCACCTCAAACGGTAACTGTACCATATAATTCCCGAGTTTCCTCTAGATATTTCCAAAGTCATATTCGGGTCCAGATTTGATAGTTGGTTATTTAACTATCAATTTAAACAATCAATTCAATCAAATACTTTATTTCCACTGGAAGCACCAATTCTTCTTAAATTTAGTTTTTAAATACATTAAATTACTTTATCCAAAACTATACACTTAAAATATTTAAAGTAAAGCTACTTAAATCACTTTGTTCAAAATAATAGTTATAGAATTCTATAATAATTTTTCCAAGTAAAACTTTAGCCAGAATTACTTTTAAAATAAAGCTATTTTATAAAAGTGGAAAATAGGCATAAGGACAAACTTTGAAAAAAATTAAGGCCGAAGGACATCAAGTTTCATCTTTGGGCTGAAGGACAAACTTTCAACAAAAATTAGGCTGAAGGACAATGCTAGTTAGAACTAGCATTTTGTATAGTGTAAAAACTGAATATAATGCTAGTCTAACTAGCATTTTGTATAGTGTAAAAACTGAATATAATGCTAGTTAGAACTAGCATTGTCCTTCAATCTAATTTTTTTCAAAGTTCGTCCTTTAGCCAAAAAATAAAACTTGTTGTCCTTTAGACTAATTTTTTGTCAAAGTTTGACCTTTTTCCTAATTCCCTCTTTATAAAATATAAATATTTAATAATTTTCCTTTAAATCATAATACTACTTAACCCCTTTTTTTCTTTTTAAAATAATTAACTACCATAATTAACTTAATTAATATTTACTCTAACAACTTTAAAACAACTAAATAATAAATTTTTCTAAAAAAACATTCTTTAAAACTTCTAATTTATACTTAAAAATCTTTCTTTGAAAATATACTTAACTTTCCAGAAAAATACATTTCCACTTCAATAAAACCCATCTAATCATTTATAAATCCTTCTCGATTTATCTCTAGTTTAATTTACGTCCCAATCCCGTAAATTTACTTTCTCACATTTTCTAAAAATGAACCACCATTTAATTTTAGAACGATCTACCATCTCCTTATAAATTCCCACCTTGAAATGTATAAATCCAAATTATCCACCGATAAATATTCACTTTATTTATAAATCCAGTTTATAAATTTCATAGTCTCATTCTCTTTTTAATCACTGTCTCAAAACACCTAATCAATTTTCAAATCGATTTCTGAATTAATTTCCATTTGAAGTTTATTTCTTGATTTACCCCAATTTATTCCAAAATCCATTAATCCCATATTTACTCCTTTATTATGATTTAAAATCTTATTTAAATCTGGAACATCAATTCCACGCTTTATTTCAAAATTCTCCTTTTTATTTCTCCCAAACCATTTAAATCTTGAATTTAAAAATAAACCCTTTTATTCTTAAACAATCTCGCTTAAGTCCTCAAAAACTCCTTTATTCCCATTTATTCAAAATCTCTATTTCCCATTTCCCGAAATTTATTTAATAGGATTTTCAAAGTCAACTATTTACTTTTCTCAAATTCCACCCTTTTTATTTATTCATCTCCACTATAATTATTTTACTTAAAATTTCCTTTATTTTGCTTCAAAACCAAATTAATCTTTAGACTTTTGATATCTTAAAATACCAAAATATACTCAGCCAAACCATAGCATTCAATAAATTCAATTACACTATAATCTATCACAGATTATTCAACATTTCATATATCTCTGAAATGAAATATAAATTCAACACTTTTGAGGAATCCAGTTGGATCCCTCCAACCTGTTTCCTTGCATCTACATATGTTAGCACAATATAAAAATACCAATCCCACTTCGAGGGGGATATCGCGGTATATAGGGTCATCCGCTATTATGCGGGGCGCATAGGTTCTCATCCGCTATATAATGCGGGAATATCAATCACTCCATTATATATATATATATACTACTATATATATAATATCACATCCAGACTGATAATAATTTATCAATTCAAGCAATCAACCAATAATTCAAATTTTAACTATTTAAATTAACCGATAATCCAATTTGAGTGAGTTTAACACATCTTTGATTTTTGTTTTGCAATCCGCTCCAAACCGGCTTGTCTCTCCTCCATTTTAGACCTTGTATAAACATTATACGGTTTATTAACATTAACATTTTAAATAATCGAACAATCAATTTCCTTTTAATAAATTTAATTAACTAATTATTTAGTTAGACGAATTTTCCTTTAAAAATCTTTTAGTAACTAAAATAATTAAATAAGTTAATTAAACACACTTATCACCATAATACATTATTCAAAAATTAAATAGTAGGTTTAATATGTGTATTTATACATACATATATTTATATCCATTCTTTTTTGTATCTATATATATGTTCCTGTTTAAACCTTATATATATATACATTTTTAAATTAAAACCCGACCTTACTGCAAATATTTTTTCCAAGCTGTATGTGTGTGTGTATATTATTAAATTAAATAAATTAAAAATAAAAGTCAGTTATACCTCGCTGCCTTCGACAAGCTCATCCACGCTCTACCCTGCCATGAACGTCCTCACCAACGACAAAGCCTCCCGCTCGACATCCACCCCGATCGCCATGCAACTGCCTCCGACGAACTCGCCAAAGCCTCAGTCACCGAATTCAACTTCAAGCCCTCCAGGAACCCCATCTCCAAATAATCGTCATTGCCTTCCCCTCTCGCTTGCACTCGACGCCGAAGCATATCGCGACTAAGTCGCGTATCGCGATGAAGCCAAGCCCCAATCGATCGCGATACTTCCCCAATCGCGAGCCTCCACAAGCATGCGTCGCTCCTCATACTCGCGTGCCATAAGACCACGAGCTTGTCTCGATTTAATCGAGTACTGAAATCTCTCTCTCTTTTTTTTCTGAGTTCGGCTTCACTGCTTTGAAAAGGAAGAGGGAACGTGGATTTGAAAGGAAGGTGGTGTGTGTTGAGGAGTGCTATAGTGACACTTGAAAAGAGGGTAAAAGATCTGATGTGAAAACATTATTCAAATCAGATATATATATATATATATATATATATAAATTTAAATCGTCATGAATACGTAACTTAAAATTTTGACTCCCTATCGAGGCGTGCCGCCAGGCGTTTATAATGTTATACCCCTATTCCGAACGCAATGGAAAAGGTTTCGAGTCCTAATTCGATCGTATGAAAAAATAACTTTTTGGACCCAGTTATTATATTAATTTTCGATATAAATTTCAGGGCGTTTACATACCGTACGATCACACGACAACTCCAAACGCTACAAAATTTGAAATCCGATAATAATACATTATTACGGACCCAATCGAACTAGTTTCGTCGAAATCTGAGACTGTGCCTTGGAAGGCTAGTTTTAAATATCAATTTAAACAATATATTTTCAAAACTGAACAAATTACTTCCGAATTCAATTTTAAAACTTTTATTATCTTCAGTATTATCAATATAAATTTTACAAGCCTTCAAATTATTTTTAACGAGCTTAAAATTCTAGATTCAACATTTTACCCAATTTTCAATTATATAATTCAATAATTTAATTATCCAAAATTGGTTATATTTGAAATTCAAGTTAAAAATTAACTTTTAAATATTTAAAATCAATTAAATATTCCAATTTCAAAAATCCAAAATTGCTGGTCTTTACATTCCTCCCCCCTTTAAAGAATTTCGTCCCCGAAATTACCGGGTAAGAAGAATGGTCCAATACCCATTTACTATTTTCCCAAAACCAAACAGTTTTAAACGACTTCCCTAAACAATCTTTTTATTCAAGACACACTGGCACTTACTTACTTCCCAAACTCATCCATAGCCTCCAAACAATATTACTTACCCAACCATTCAAACTATAATTTAAAACCAAAATTTAAATTATCGAAATTTTCTTCAAATTTTTCTAACTCCTTAAATTTTCGAAAAATTTTGCCAGCGTCTCCTTTGCGTGGCTAGATCGGAACAACTACAAAATTGCCTCTGCGGCCCCAAATTTTCAAAAGAAAACAAATGCCAAGTGGCTAGATCAGAAAATCATCAAATTTCATACGGTAATTTAAATAGATACCTTTTTGTCGGACAATTCAAAATTTATCTTCTAAAATCAAAACAGCAATTTAGCTTTTGCTTTTAATCACCTGCACCTTACTTAGCAATAATATCCAATCATAGAGTTCAAAATCATTTTATTCATTTCTTTTACAAAGTTTCAATTTTTGCTTTACTTAAGCCGTACGATGTACATATATCATCCGTATGCAGTATCAAATCCGATCGCTCACTCGGTCACACAATTTCACTTACGAACTAGTATCGTCCACCCGACTCCCTAGTGCAGACTCAGATCTGGTTTCTTGATCTGAAACCGTCATTCTCCTTGCATAATCATATACTATGATAGAGAATTTCCAGAGTCAATCAAAAATCCATATCCAGGGTTCGCCGTCAAAAATCGAGTGAAAATTCCCAACTCGGATCGATATAATTATCTTGAAATCCTGTGCTCGAATTGGATCAAATCGCTATGCGAATAAAATAATATACGTAAATCCTACGTATTTATCTCATTTGATTATTAGCTATGTTAATTCTCTTTTTATTCACATTTATTTTGATTTCCGTTCACTTATCCACACTTATCATTTCACACACTTTTATTAAATCTCCATTTAAATACTTACTTAGTATTTTTCCAACCACTAATCTTACTTAAGAATTTCACCGATTCTTTTCTTAAGTTTACTATAAATATTTTATACACTTTAATATTTATTTCCACTTCATCACTTTGGTTATACCTACTTTTATTCAAATTTTCATTTTAAAATTCACTTGAATTCAATTTTCCTTCCTTTCACCCATTTATTCCCATTCAAATTCAATAACTTTATTTTATTTAACATGATTCAAATCAAATCTCATTCCATTATTCAATTCCAACTCATTTGCTTACCCATTTAAATCAATTAGTTTACTTACTAATTTTATTCATATTTCCAACAATTTTTTAATTCCCCGAACTTTGTTCCTTTAGTCCAACTCTAACTAATTTTTTTTTCAATTTCACTTTCCTTAACATAATTCAAGTTAAATATTCCATTTCGATATTCAATCCCAATTCCATTTACTTAACTTAAATTAGTTTGTTCCTTCACAAATTTATTTTCAGCTAAATAAATTTTTATTCAATAATTATTTCCAGTTTGCCTACTTAGGCTAAATCTATCAAAGTTCACTTTTATAACCTGATTTGGTTAAATTCCACTTCAATTCCACTTTTAGACTTTTATAAGTTTTCCCACTTATTTACATTCCATTCATTAATCTCTTCCAATTCACTTCATTCAATTGGTTTACTTACCACTTCATTTTATTGTCAACCTTACTTTTATTTAACTTTTTTTTTTCAAGTTGAATTTCATTCTAACAAATTTCAAATTTTATAAGTCATCAAACCCATTTGTATTCCATAAACATTTTAAATTAGACTCCTAGAGTTTAAACAATTCCTTAAGTATTTCAAAATCAAAACAGTTTTACCAAACCAAAACTTCAACATTCCCATATTCAGGTAGCAATTCCTCTCCTGGAAACTCGAAAATGAACATCGATGATGTCGCGATCATCATCGTAGTTATTTTCCAGCGACCAAAAAGAGTTCAGTGCTTTATCTTTTTAAAAACATTTTCAAATATTTTTAATTCCAAATTCCACCAGATTTCATATCCAATTCAAAAATATTTCCCAAATAATATCACTATTACTCCTCCAAAGCCTTTAAAAATCATTTACAAACTCAAAGGAAATTAAATTTTCCAAATTTTCAAATTTCAAATTTCAAATCCTTTCAATATATATTCAAATACTATTCTGGAATTTTGTCTCATTTTAATTTTAAATCACATTTATAATTCACATTTATAAATTTCATTTTGTTATATGAATTTATTTCTCTTAACCTTTGGTTATAAGTTTTCAATTTCTTATTTCAATTTCCACACAACACTGACAATAATTAAATATTATCACTTCCTAACAACCAAGCACACCATATTTAACTATAATAATTTACAAAAATTATTTCTTTTATATACGAAAATAATTTTAGGAAAAATTATTTCATTAACCCCACTTTAAAACAATACCGTGTCGAATTGTTCTATTCAAGTGTTTAGAGATCCCTATCAATAACGTTAATTACTCGTATTGACCAGAATACATAAGCCACTCAACAAACCAATCAACACAATATAAAACAATTTTATATTCACTAACAAATACGCGCTCATATCTATTAATACACTCAAACTCATTCTAGAGTACTACTAACTCTATCTCTAATGAGTAATCCCCACCAAAGCCAAGGTTCTCGCTTAACCTTCAGCTCTGATACCACTGTAATAGCCCGCAAATCCGTACCCCTTTGAGTCGACACTATTCTCCATTAGATCAACTCAAAGTGGACAGAAATACAAACCATTAGGATTAAAGAAGAAAGAGGTAGAAGAAGATGATAAAACAACAACACGGAATCTTACAATCGCAGCGGAACAACATATAATATATAACAACAGATTTTTATACAAAAGAATCTGTAATTGTATAATACTTATAATCATCAGAGTACAACACAATCCATAGCACACAACTGGACAGTTATAATAACTTGTCCTCGCAAAAGCTGACTATGCAGCATACCATACATAGTGGAATATGCATTAAGTACGTGTGATACGTCTCGCCATCCAACTCGTCTCCTGAGCTCCATAGCATCCTATCCTGTATCCAAATTTAAAATTTTCAACCAAAGGTCAAATTTTGACAAAGTTTGACCAAAATTCAAAATTTTAGAAAATTTTCGATTTCATTGAATTTGGAAAAATATATTACTCAATATTCCAAAATTTGTTCTTAAATTTTAAATTCATTGTGTTGTCCAGTGTTGTGTAGTTATAATTTTGACTAGTTATAATAACTGTCCAGTGTTGTGTAATTGATTGTGTTGTACTCTGATGATGTAATGTATAAAAACAGTTATAGTTTCTTATGTATAAAGATCTGTTGTTATCTATTATATATTGTTCCGCTGCGATTGTGAGATTCTGATGATTGTTTTCTATTTTCTTCTTCTACCTCTTTCTTCTTTTTCTCTAATGATCTAGTATTTCTGGCATTCGATTGTTCGGCATGTAATAAAGTGAACGTATTGATGTCGATTTTCGAGGTCGGAAATCTCTCGGGTTGTTACAATGGTATCAGAGCTGAAGGTTAAGCGAGAACCCTGGCTCTGGTGGGAATTACTCATTAGAGATAGAGTCAGTAGTACTCTAGAATGAGTTTGAGTGTATTAATAGATATGGGCGCATATTTGTTAGTGAATAAAAATTGTTTTAATATTGTGTTGACTTATCGGTTGAGTGTTTATAAATTCTTGTCGGTACAGTCGGAACAACTATATCGATAGGGATTTATAAACTCTTAAACTAGGCAAACCGACACAGTGTTGTTCTTAGAAGTGGGTAAATGAAATAATTTTACCCAAGGTATTTTTATATATAAAAGGAATAATTTTCGTAAATTATTATAAGTATATATGGTTGCTTGGTTGTTAGGAAATGATAATATTAGACTATTATCATTGTTGTTATGGAAATTTAATAAGGAATTGAAATTATAACCAAAAGTTAAGGAAATTAATTCATATAACAAAATGGAGTTTGTAAATGTGAACTTTAAATGGGATTTATAATTGGAATGGGATAAAATTCTAGAGGAATATTTAAATATAGATTGAAAGGATTTGAAATTCAAAAAATTTGGGAAATTTAATTTCCTTTGAGTTTGAAAATGATTTTCAAAGTATTTGGAGGAATAATAGTGATATTATTCGAAAATATTTTTTTAAATTGGATATGAAATCTGGTGAGATTTGGAATTTAAAAATATTTAAAATGTTTTAAAAGAGTAAAAAAGCACTGAACACTTTTTGGTCGCTAGGAAATAACTCCGTTGATGATCGCGACATCATCGGGGTTCATTTTCGAGTTTCCAAGAGAGGAATTGCTACCTGAGTGTTTAAATTGGAGTTGTTTGCAAAACTTGGTTTGGTTTTGAAATTCAAAGAATAATTTGATATACAAAAGGACTTGGATATATATGTTTTCAAAAATGATTTTGAAATGCTTAAGTAATTGCTTAAAACTCTGGAAGTTATTTAAAAATGTTTATGGAGTATAAATAATTTGGGAACTTATAAAAATTTGAAATTCGTTAGAATAAAATTTAAATTGAAGAAGAGTTAAATTAAAATGAGTGTGAAAACGAAATAAGTTAGAAAGGTAGGCAATTAAATGAAGTAAATTAAAAGGGTAGTGAATGAAATGAAAATAAGTTGGAAAACTTATAGAGGTTTAAAATTCGAATGGAAATGGAATTTAACCGAATTAAGTTAATTAAAAAGTAAACTTTGAGGAGATAAGCCTAAGCAGGCTAAATAAAATAGTATTGAAAAAAAAATTATTGGATTGAAAACAAACTAGTGGATGACCAAATTAATTTAATGAGTAAATGGAAGTGAAATTGAAAATTTAAAATGATATTTGATTTAAAATGTGTAAGTAGAGTTGAATCGGAAGATTAGTTTGAGTTGGGCTAAGAGAACAAAGTTCTGGGAATTAAAATTTACTGAGATTTGAAATAAAAATTGGGGAATGAACTAATTAATGGAATTAGTAAGTTAAACGGATTTGAAATTGAATTTGATTGGAAATAAATTAGTAAATGGAACTAATTTAAAATAACGATATGGATCAGATATGAATGGGAGATGGTTGATAAAATTCAATATTGGAAAATTGGAAGATAAATTGAACTGAAAATGGAATTGAAAATATAAGTTAAATGAAAATAGATAGAAAAGCTTAAGTGGTGAAGTGAAAATAAATATAAGAAGTTGTATAAATTATTTATAATAAACTTTAGAAAGAAAGGGATGAAATTCTTAAGTAAACCTGGTATTGGGAAGAGATACTAAGTTAATATTTGGATGAAAGATTAAGCAAGGTTGTGAAATGGGAAAATTGTGAATAAGTGAATGGAAATCAAAGTAAATGTGAATAAAAAGAGAATTGATATAGCTAAAAATCAATTGAGATAAATACGTAGGATGTACGTATATTATTTTATTCACATAGCAATTTGATCCAGATTCGAGCATAGAATTCCGAGATATTTATATCGATCCGAGTTGGGATTTTTCACTCGAGTTTCGACGGCGAACCCTGGATATGGATTTTTGATTGATTCTGGAAATTCTCTATCATAGTATATGGCTATGCAAGGAGGATGAAGGTTTCTGGTCAAGGAACCAGATCTAAGTCTACACTAGGAAGTCGGGGGAACGATAATAGTTCGGAAATGAAATTGAACTTGTTATTACGTACAGATGGTATATGTACATCGTACGGGCTTAAGTAAAGAAAAGATTGAAACTTTGTAAAAGAAATGAATAAAATGGTTTTGAACTCTATGATTGGATATTATTGCTAGTGATCTGCAGGTGATTATAAGCAAAAGATAAGTTGATGTTTCAATTTCAGAAATAAAAGTTAAATTGCCCGACAAAAAGGTATGTGTTTAAATTGTCGTATGAAATTTGATGATTTTCTGATCTTGCCACTTGGCTTTTGTTTTCTTTTGAAATTTGGAGCCCGTAGAGGCGTTTTGTGGTTGTTCCTATCTAGCCGTGCAAAGGAGACGCTGGTGAAATTTTTCAAAAATTTAAGGAGTTAAAAAATTTTTGAGAAAATTTTGATAATTTAAATTTGGATTTTAAATTATAATTTGAAATGGTTGCGTAAATAATATTGGTTGAAGACTATGGATGAATGTGGGAATTAGAAAAGCGTAATGGGTTTCAATAAAAATTTTTTTGGGAAGTTGTTGAAAACTGTTTGGGTTTGGGAAAATAGTAACGGGTAGTGGACCATTCTTCTTAACTAGCAATTTCGAGAACGGAATTCTTATAAGGAGGGAGGAATGTGATGACCCGGAATTTTGGGATATTTGAAATTAGAATATTTAATTGATTTTAAATATTTAAAAGTTAATTTTGACTTGAATTTCAAATATCACTATTTATTTGATAATTTAATTATTGAATTAAGTTATTGGAAATTAGGTAAAATATGGAATATGAAATTCTAAGCTTGTTAAAAATAATTTGAAGCCTTATAAAATTCATATTAATGATACTAAAGATAATAGAACTTTTAAAATCGAATTTAAAAGTGTTTTGTTCAATTTTAAAAATATATCGTTTAAATTGATATTTAAAATTAACCTTCCGAGGCACAGTCTCGGAATTCGACGAAAACCAGTTCCATTGGATCCGTAATATTATATTATTATCGGATTTCAAATTTCGTAGCAATTGGGGTTATCATGTGGCCGTACGGTATATAAACGCACTGAAATTTATATCGAAATTTCAATATTATAACTGGGTCCAAAAAGCTATCTTCTCCATACAATCGAATTAGGACTCGAAACCTTTTCCATTGCGTTCGAAATAGGGGTACAACATTATAAACGCCTAGCAGCATGCCTCGATAGGATGTCAAGATTTTAGGTTGCGTTTATCGAGACGATTTAAATTTAAATAATATATATTGTTTGACTAGTCAAATTCTTCCCATCAAATTTTTCGTTCCATCAGCCTTTTCAAAAAATCACTGTAGCTAATTGACTGTAGCACGCCAACATTCCATCGTGTTCCCTCTCTTCTTTTTACAAATAGCCGAAAGGTTTCCATCAAAAAAAATAAAAACAAAAGAACAACTGTTAGAAAAAGAAAAGAAAATGGCGGACGAAAACAAAGAAAATCTTGCGTTCATTTGTAATTCAAAATCGCCTCTTTCCACTCCCCCTTTCTGCTTAATAATCGAACCCAGCCTCATATTATAATGACATCAAAAGAAAAAATAAATGGCAGAAGATGTTGGGCGCAATTTCGAATCGCGGGAGAACTTCGCGAGTTCGAAGGGGGGTCGACTGCATCGTCGATTTGTAGCCGGTGGGGTCGAGCGCACGAGTCTGGTGAGTGGTTCTCGAGGCAAGGGGGAAGAAATGCAATAGCGCTTAGGTGTAGATCGTGATCGCAAGCGAGGAAGAGGGTATGGCAGCGCTGTGGGGTCGGGGTTCACAGTCAAGGATGCGAGGTCTGGTGGTTTCGAGGCGTGGCAACGGCGTGGTTTAAGTCTCACGAGTGGGGAGGATGGTTGGAACATCAGCAAAGGTGAGCTCGTTCATGAGCAGCGGCGGTGAGGTATTTTCTATTTATTTTATTAAATTATATATATATATATATATATATTTATAAGATTTTAAGTTTGCAATGAAGTACAAAACGAATTCTATTTTTTAAAAAAAGAGATTGTTCAATGATGATTAGGGTATATATATCCTGTTATAAAAATTATAATGTGGTCAGTAAAGAAAAGTATAATATAAATATAAATGTGTATATATATATATATGCCTATTTTAATCTAATATATAGGTAAACAGGAAAAATTATATACATAAAAGATTGTGAAAAAAATATAGGAATTTTATATGTTTGAAGAATTTATATAAAATTTGATTTTAGAATCTCTATAGACTATTTTATAAATATATATGTAGTTTCAAAAAGAAAATAAATATACATGTATATTTTCACTAACTGTTTAATTTTGAAATAATGTATTAGGGTTATTAACTTGTTTAATTAACTTATTTAAATTATTTTAGTCACTAAGAAGATTATTAAAGGAAAATTTGTTTAAAATTAAATTAATAAATAGTAATTAACTATTCGATTATATCAATTATCAATAAACCATATAATGTTTTTACAAGGTCTAAAATCGTGGAGAGACGAGCCGGTTTGGATTGGGTTGCAAAACAAAAATCAAAGGTGAGTTAATCTCACTCAAATTGGATTACTGGTGAATTTAAACATTTAAACTTAAATTATTGAATGATTGATGGAAATTGATAATTATTATCGCTCTGGATGTGATATTATATATAGTATGTATATATATATATATATTGGAGTGATTCATATTCCCGCATTATATAGCGGATGAGACCCTATACGCCCCGCATAATAGCGGATGACCCTTTATACCGCGATATCCCCCTCGAAGTGGGATTGGTATTTTTATATTGTGCTAACGTCTGTGGATGCAGGGAAACAGGTTGGAGGGATCCAACTGGATTCCTCAAAAGTATTGAATTCATATTCTGTGATATGATTTATTTGATAATCTGTGATAAATTATATTGAAAATTGAAATTATTGAATGTTGTGGCTTTGCTGAATATATTGTAGATATCAGAAATATAAAGATTGGATTTTTTTGAAGGAAAATAAAAGGGGAAATTTTAAGTAAAATATTTATAGCGAAGTTGAATAAATTAAATGAATGGATTTGGGAAAAAGGTAAAAGGTTGATTTTAAAGTCCTATTGGATAAACTCTAAGCATGGAAAGGAAAAGGGAGTTTGAATAAATGGGAATAAAAGAGTTTTATGGACTTAAGCGATATTGTTTAATAATTAAAGGATATATTTTGAAATTCAAGATTTAAATGGTTTGGGAGAAATGAAAGGAGAATTTTGAAAAAAAAAGTATGAAATTGATAATCCTGATTTAAATAAGGTTTTAAATCATAGTAAAGGAGTAAATCTAGAATTAATGGATTTTGGAATAAATCTGGATAAGTCGAGGAATAAATTTTAAAGGGAATTTAATTCAGAGAATCGATTTGAAATCGATTAAGTGTTTTTGAAATAGTGATTAAAAAGAGAATGAGGCTATGGATTTATAAACTGGGTTATAAATAAAGTGAGGTTATTATCAGTGGATAATTTGAAATTATAAATTCAAAGCGGGAATTTATAAGGGGTTGGATATATAATTTTAAAAATAAATAGTGGTTTTATTTTTAAAAATGTGAGAAGGAAATTTACGGAGTTGGAACGTAAATTTAAATTGGGGATAAATCGAGAGGGATTTATAAATGACAAGACCAGTTTTATTGGAGTGGAAATAGTATTTTCCTAAAAACTAAGTATATTTTCAAAGGAAGATTTTTAAGTATAAAGTAAAAATGTTTTAAAAGGATGTTTTAGAAAAAATTATTATTTAATTGTTTTAAATTTTTTAAGGTAAGTATTAATTAAATTAATTATAGTAGTTAGTTATTTTTAAAGGTTAAGTAGTATTATGATTTAAAGGAAAATTATTAAATATTTATATTTTATAAAATTGCTTTATTTTAAAGTGTTTTAGCTAAAGTTTTACTTGGAAAATAATTATAGAATTCCATAACTATTATTTTCAACAAAGTGATTTAAATAGCTTTACTTTAAATATTTTAAGTGTATAGTTTTGGATAAAGTGATTTAATTTATTTAAAAAACTAAATTTAAGAAGGATTGGTGCTTTCAGTGGAAATAAAGTATTTGATTAAATTGATTGTTAAATTGATAGTTAAATAATCGAGTATCAAATATGGACCCGGATATAACTTTGGAAATATCTAGAGGAAACTCGGGAATTGTATGGTACCGAGGTGCTATACTGTACGTATAAACTCGTTCGTTCTTCTAGGACGGTTATAAGGGAATCCGTCCACTAACGGTTAGGAGATGATCTTCGATCTTATTCTCATCTGTTTATTTCCTAGAGAACCGGGGTTAAGTTTACCGGAAATAGGGAACGTTGTTTCGAAGAGGCAGGGATCGGATTTGTGAATCCGAAAACCACTTCGATCCAACGAGTACGTTTTCGTAAGGAAGACAAGAGCTTGGAGTCGAAGATGGAGCAATGAAGTGCAAGAGCTAATCGCTACTAATCCTGAGGGTGATTCCAAAAGGATGTAGTAGGAGTGGAGCCTTCGGTTCCGTTCGGATCGGGAACAGACTTGTATGGATGAGCGCTATCAGTACAGTGTCATTGGAGGACAATGAGCATTCTAAGTGAATAATTCTAAAAAGGTAACGATTAGCCTCAAGCCTCATCAACCGGGAATGAATGAAATCAGGGGTTATGCAGCAAGGCTAAATGGGTAGCTTCCAATTAGGGCAAGATTTCCCCTGTCTAGAGTCCCTTTATTTCGGCTATGTGGAGGTTGCTAATCCCAATCGCAGGGTGATCTTATTCGGGCTATCCAGTAAGGGGTAGTCCGGTCTTGTGTTGCAGGGGATCGAGAGTGGTCCTCAGGTATACTGATCTAGACCAGGTATCATGACAGGTGGTACCCCAGTGCCCAGTCATTCAGTTGGAAATCCATTTTCCCTACGTGCCTTTACGGTTTTGATTGTAGAGCCTAGTATGTTGGAATTTAATTAATGTAACAATTTCAGCTATCTGAATAAGTATTTATACTTAGACACTATTATAATATCAGAGGATTTTGATATGAATTGTTTTGGTTATCGTAAGGTAAAAACACGACATGTTTATTTGTGGCGTGGTCTTACGAGATACCTTTGATTTTCAAAGTATTTTGAAACTTTAATAATTCAATTGAGTGTGTTTTCTCACGCTGGTTTTCCAGACTGACTCGGGTGTTATTTTATTATAATGCTCGGGTCAGACCGAGTATTATAAATACAGGATAGGATGTTATGGAGCTCAGGAGACAAGCTGGATGACGAGACGTATCATACGTACTTGATGTGTATTCTGCTATGCAGTGTAAGCTGTATAGTCAGCTTTTGTGAGGACAAGTTATTATAACTGTCCAGTGTTGTGTTATTGATTGTGTTGTACTCTGATGATGTAATGTATAAATACAGTTATAGTTTCTTATGTATAAAGATCTGTTGTTATCTATTATATATTATTTCGCTGCGATTGTGAGATTCTGATGTTGTTTTCTCTTTTCTTCTTCTACCTCTTTCTTCTTTTTCCCTAACGATCTGGTATTTCTGGCATTCGATTGTTCGGCATGTAATACAATGAACGTATTGATGTCGATTTTCGAGGTCGGAAATCTCTCGGGTTGTTACATATACCTGGGCCAACTGAGGTCGCTCCTCTGATCGGACATGCTTCTTCGATACCATATCTATTACTTTGTGATTGATTGGTGGCCACCTTCAATTTGTTTATGGAAATGTGTTCCAAGGTGGGTGGTAGTAGCTCCTATGCTTTACCACCAGCCCAGTTCTCCAAAATGGTATAATCCTACCCTGGGTATTGCCATGTGTGCCTTGTCATATGCCTTATCGAGCCCACTACGATTTTGGTTTGTGTCGTACCTATGGATTGCTCTTTGTTAGCAAACTGGTTTGGTGGAGTTTATAGTACTATATGGACTATGACATTTATAAAAATGTGTTAAGGGGGATATGGTAACGCCTTAACGTTATTTTAATACTTTACTGTAGACATATTATAATAGCGTATTGTATTATGTATGTAGATAGTTTAACGGATCCTTAGGAGATGGAATCCCAAACATCTCTTGAGTTATTGCATGCACGTTAGACACTGGATAGGAGATGTAAAATCCCGTAAACATCTCTAAAGTCATTACACTAATATTTACTTATTTTGATTTACTAACATAAGATCTTTTAGTTCTGACTCGAGTGTTTTGTCCTTTCATTACGCTCGGGTCAGCCTGAGTTTTTCAGTGTTGAAGACTATATTTCTGGAGGACAAAGACAGAGATTTGTATACTATATATATATATATATTCCACTGCATCATGTTGTTCTGCTGCATTATTTATTTATTCATGCTGTATATATAACTCTGATTGTATTGTAAAAGTGCAATCAAATGTTATTTGTAAAACAGCTTCATGAACTGTTTAGTTGATGATTATATTTTGTCATTCCACTGTGAGATTCTGTGTTTTATTTTTCCTTCTTTTCTCTTATTTTCTTATTTATCTCATTAAGAATCCTCTCTTTTGAATGGTTTGAGTTGACATGTGTGGTTTATTGTCGATTTAAACAGTCCAAAAAGGTAGGTCATTACATTTGTTGTCAGAGCTTAGGTTTAGTGATAACCTTAGCTTTGTGGGGTTTGACTCATTAGAGATAGAGTAGTAATACCCTAGAATGATTTTGTCTGAGTGTGCATATATATAAGAGAGTGTACTTTTTAGTGTTATAAAATGTTTTTATATTGTGTTAATTTGTTCTTTTTAGTATTTATAAATTCCGGTTGGTACATAGGACGCTATGACATCGATAGGGATTTCTAAACACTTAATAGGGTAGACCGACACAATATAGTTTTTGAAATATAGGTAAATGAAATAATTTTACCTAGTATTATATTTTATATATAATAGAATAAATTTTATAAATGGATATAGTTGTATGTGATATATTTGTTTGTTAGGAAGTGAAATTTTATAAATATTGGTTGCAAAATAAAATTTACAAATAAAGTAAATATAAATTGGAAATTTGAGAACTTAAGTTCCGGGGTATGAAATTTGTTTTCAAAAGATTTTGGAATATAATATTAGTATTATTTGGAAGTATTTACAGATATAAATATTTCAATGTGATTTGGCAAAAAAATGTTTTAAAAGAATTTTAAAGGAAATAAGTTATGTACTCCCCTCTTCTGTCGCTAGAAAATAATTTAGGTGATGACCGCGGCATCATCGACTTTCATTTTCGAGTTTCAAAGTAGAAAGGCCACTGTAGTAGCTTTACTACACATTTGTTTTGATAAACAAATCTTAATTTTAAATTTCTAAATATGATTTGATATATAAAAGATATGAATGAATATATATATTATTTCAAAATGATTTGAAATGAACCCGACATTTAGTTCTTAAGCTTCCATAAATTAGGGATTTCAATTATTGCAATGAAATGAAATATTAACTATTTTAATAGTTTGAAACTTCTAAAATGAAAAATAAGAAATTAGATGCTAAATGATTAATGAAATATATATGAGAAATTGGAAATTTATAACTTGTAAATCAAAAGATATGAAAATTTTGAAGATGTAATTATTGATCATTTTATTAACTAAAATGAATATGATAAACTTGTGTAACATTCAAATACATTCTTAAAACATATATATAACTTACAAGAAATGTTTAAAAAAAATTATAATGTTAAATAGGAATATGTAATAGAATATTATACAAATAAAACTTAAGTAATGAAAGTGTTCAAATGAAATTATTTCTATAAATAAGAATTTTGATGTACAAGAAATGTTATACGCATAAGTTAATGTTTTGAATGCTAATAATTAGATTGAATAGTAAAAGTGAATATTATCTAAGAAAATATTTATAAACTTGAGAAATAACTAAAAAGACTCATAAATAAGTTTATTATTAATTGACACTATAAAAGAAAGGATAAACGTGAATTAAAAAGTAGAAACACTTAAGTATGAAATGTTTATTCATGAATATTCATATTAAATGGAAATCAAATTATATAAGTAAATGAATGAGAATTAAATTGCAAAGAAACTTATATAATATTTAAGAATTGATTATTGATGTTCTAAATAATTGAGTTTGAAATAATCTACGTGAATAAATGAATGCAAATTAATAAGAGATAACCTTGTTTGAATAAATGAAAGTAAATAATGTGTAAGAGAGAAACCGATTAAATAACACTTGAATTCTTTGTTGTTTGGCTTATGGGATGTTTGGGAAATGATACTTCGATTTGTTTAAGGTTGTATGAATAATCTATTAAGTAAGTATCTAAGGTTGTTGAGCGTATGTTACACTTGATAGTTTATTTATCATCCTTGGACGATTAAAAGTTTCTGAAACCTGAACAACCCATTAGTTTTGGTTGCTATGGATGTATGGTTGATTCCTTGTTGCATATAATGGTCATGCTGTTTTGCTTGCATATGTTTATTATTTGTGTTGTATTGCTTTTGTTATTGATGGTAACAGCTAAAATATAAATCTTTTACACATTTTTAGCTCTTTTGGATTATATAAGTGAAATACAGGTTTATGTAAGCAATAGCTACTACTTTGGTTTCATAAATAAAGTTTGTTCGACAAATAGTTACGTTTTCAGATTACGGTTTTATAGCCATATTTTATTATTTTCCCATGGTTTGGGATATTTTATTATTGAAATATGATATATATTGTAATTATTGATATTATTATTTTTCGGGACCTAACTGCGCAAAGGAGACTCTATCGAAATTTTTCGTGAAGATAAGACATAGAAAATTTTGTAAAATTGAAAATATGTTCAAACTTTTATTAAACTTGAATATGAAGATTTAATTGTTTATAAATTTATATATTTTATTTAAAATACTTAATTATGTAAGTTTAAAGTGTTTATAAATTGATTATTTGAATAAAATATATAAGCTTCTTAATTCCTTTTTTTCGTTTTCGAGGATGAAAAGTTTTGAGTGGGGGAGATTGTAACGATCCGTATTCTTTGACAATTAAAAATATTAAATTAAATAATATTTTTGAAATTTAATATTGTGAGAAATTAAAATTTATGAAAAATAATAATTAGAATATGATTAATAAGGTTGTTTGAATGTTATCGACAACCATTTTAATATAATTTCAATTAATTGAAATAATTGCAAAGTTAATTTGGTTATAATTGTAAATAAGGAATTAAATTGGTAATTAATGGAATTAATGAAATTGAAATATTATAGTTAATATGAGTTTAGATGATAACTGTAGAATTAGAATGTAATAAAGTATATATTAATGTTAATTATATTCATATGATATTTTATGATTTAATAACAAAAGTGAGAATTAATGTAATGACCCGGATTTTTAGTTGTTTGATTTTGAACATTTAATTTATTTTAAATGTTGAATTTGAAATGTAAATAGAAGTTTAATATGAAGTTTATCGATTAAAGAAGCGAAATTAAACTTAAGTTCCAAATATAGCGATTTATTGGATAAATTTAATTGTTGTATTAATAATTGGAAATCGTTTAAATAATTGAATTGGAGTTGAATATGAATTGAAACGATTCCAATATGGATATAAATTCTATTTGAATTAGAATTGAGTTAATAAGTTTTTTAAACTGGGATTTCAAGCGATTTTGCCAATATTTGAAAATTGTCGATTTAATCGACGCGTTAAAATAGCGATCCAGGGCACAATCTTAGAATTCGACGAAACCAGTTTCATTGGATCCGTAATAATGTATGACTATCGGATTTCAAATTTCATAGCGATGGATTTCAAATTTCGTCATGTGATCTGGAAACGCCTAGAAATAATTTAATTAAATTTAATTTAAATAGTCGATTTATAAAGCTATCTTCTCCGTACGATCGAGTTAGGTTTCGAAACTTGTTCCATTGTGCTCAGAATATGGGTATAACATTAGGAATGCCTGGCGGCACATCTTGATCGGGGTTTGAAATTTAATAGCCAGATATTTTGAAATTTAATAATATATATTTATATCGATTTAACCTTCGGCCGATTTTCTTTCATTTCAAGCCATCCTACATTTACCAGCCCACCCTAGACTGAAACAAGCCGCACCCTACCTTAATTGTACCCACCTCTTCTTTATAACGCGTCTCCTTCTCCTTTTTAAACGAAATCAAAGTCGGAAGAAAAAAAAAAGAATCGCACAACAAAGGCCACTATCGAACTTGTATCGCACGAGGCACGTTGCTGGCTGAGCGCGAGGCACGGTGCTCATTGCAATAGCTAGGGTCTGGGGTCGAACTTGTATCGCTAGCGGCCGCATGGAGGAGTGTAGGTGGCTATTTCGAGTCGCGTGAGCCTGGGGAGCTGAAGATGGCACGAGTTCTGGGGGAGAAACTGGAAAGCACGTGAGGGTGGAGAGGCTGGGCATTTGGTCGAGTTCACTGTAGCGGCGGTGGTAGAGGGTTTTATGGTTGCTGTGTGGGGTTAGGTGTTTGGCTCATGGTGGTGAGAGAAAGGTTTAGTGGGTCGCTGCATTGGATGGAGGCATGGCAGGGACTGATGGGTGTAGTGGCAAGGCGGCGGTGATAGTTGATGATCGAAGCATCGACATTAGAGAATTTGACGAGGCACAGTTGAATGGAAGCAGGAACGTTTCCTCTTTTAAATTAGGGAAGATGTTTACTGTAGAATTTGAGGTAATTTAATTTAACTGGGTAATTAGTTTTATGTGTAATTAAGGGATTTATTAATTTTATTTGGAATTTGTTGACTTATAAATTTAATAAAATCAAAATTTTTGCATACGAGGTCCGCTTCGAGTGAAACAAGTCGCAACATGACCGTATCGTCGCGTCTACAGCGTGGAGTGGATCTGGAATTTATTTGAAGCTGAAATATTTTCAGTTTCAAATAAAGATGAGTGTTTTATAACACTCAAGAAGTACTAGAATATTTTTATGGTAGTAAAATTTGAAACTATGAAGGGATATAAATTTATTGATCGTTGTTTGATAAATTTAGTTATCATCTATATTGTCATTTGATTTAACTATTAAAAATTAAAATCGACAGTTAAATTTGAAATTGGAATTTAATTGCCAGTAAAATATCTGATATTAATAACTATGAAATTGTTCTGAATTATTTTGACTATTTGGATGATTGATTATGATGAATGACAATTGATTAATATTTAGATGATTGGATGTTATTTATTTTTATAAATATCCTGTTATCACCTGGTAAATTATTTACGGTATATAAAACTGTAAATTGTATTATTTCGAATAAATTAAGAAATAGGTTGAAATGATATATACCTACGACACTATGATTTGGATTGAAAGTATATATATCCATCCCTAAATTAAATTGAAATAATTGATCACTTGGCCATAGGATAAAATATTATATATGGACACCAGATTGGTTAAATTAATTGATTATAAAATTTTTGATTTGAAATTATTTAAATGATTTGATTTAAAGGAGTGAAAACCGAATCTAAGGAAATCGAATTATTTTCCAACTTGAGCTCGAAATGTTGAAAATTAAATTTGGTAACAGGGATTATTTAAATAATCGAAGTTGAGATTTTGAGGTTGTAATCGAAATATGATTTGAATCTCGGAAATTGATTTGTTTTAAAAGATTGAACTTTTATTCGAACTTTGAATATGGCTAAGTGAACGTAATTTAAATGATATTTCAAAAATTGAGCTTGGAATTGAATTATTTTGAAGATTTGAATCTTAAATTTAATATTGAAGTTAAATTTGATTTAAGTGAATTGAATCGATATTCTAAAATCAAACTCGAATTTATATAAATCGAATGGCTTAAAATTGACAATCGAATTGAATTTACTTAAAATTGGAATTGGAATTGAAATTAATTGGAACTAGAAGTGAAATTGAATTAATTTGAAATCGAAGTTGAATTTATTTGAATTGAATTTGGACTCGAAGTAAATTCGATTTGAAATCGGAAATTAAATCGACTTAAATTGAAATTGAAATCGAAATTGATTTGAATTGAAATCGAAATTGAATCAAGTGAATTGAAATGGGAATGAAAATTGTTTTGTATTAGAAAATTTGGAATTGGATCAGTTTGACTTTGAAGCTATTTTCAAAATAAATTATTTTATTATATAAACTGTTTAAAAATCTATCTTCTAAATATTCAAATTATTTTGATTTTCCAAACTATTTTACTAAATAAACCATTTTAATACTTAAACTATTTTATATTAAACTATTTTAACCATTTAAACTATTTTTAACTATTTTAATTATTGAAAATGTTTTAAAACTATTCAAATAATTTTCTAAAAATTCAAACTGGTCAGAGAGTGGAATGTTTATATTTAAATCATGGATTTTAATACGAATTATGTTAAACTGAAGTTATAACCCAAATAGAAATTCGAAGCAATTTTAAGTTGGAACTGAAATCGATATATTAAGGCGAAAACGATTTTGAATTGAAATAAAATATTTTGAGTAAATATGATGATTTCAAAATGAATTTGATTTTGAAGCGAATATGATATTTTGATATCATATACGAACCATTTTCGAAATATAAAAGTACCACCGGAGTGTAAAACAATGTTTGGTTGTTAAAGAGACAGGGGCCACTTATTGTCATACTCTCTGTCAATATTGGAACCACTTTAACGACTGTGTACGCGAAGGAGACTCCAGAACGAAGTGGTTGGATTTGGCATCGTTTACTGGATTTGAAGAAAGAGAACGATGATGGATAGATCCCGACACTTGTGCCAATTTGAAATGACTAAAACTGGATGGCTTGATAGGGCCAAGTGGGCTACTTTCCCCTAGCGGACATCCGTTCTTCGATTTTCTTGCACTCGGTCCATATTATTACTCTTGTTGTTGGTTTTTATTGGTGCACCTTGATTTGGGATAGCCTCCCTTTGACTCTATATGGGATGGATGGACGCGGTGGGCAGTCGTGGCTACGATGCGTTACCACCAGCCCTGCGACCTGAACTGGTAGTATCCTACCTTGGGCATTGCCTCACATGCCTTGTCATACTTTTATCCCTATACGAGACCTCAAAGATTTTGGTTTAGTGTTGTCATATCACGGCGCATCATTGACTACCAACATGCTACTGGTTGTGTCAAATGCAAATTGTATGCCTATGCTTAAAAACGCATTAAGGGGGGTCAATGTAAAGCCTTAACGCTAAGAAAAATATTTATTTTGCCGATTAGACATTATATATGAAGCGTATTCTACTACATATAAATATTTTGACGGATCCTTAAGAGATGGAAAAATCCGTAACATCTCTTGAGTTATTGCACGCACGTTATACACTGGATATGAGATGTGAAACCCCGTAAACATCTCTGACACCACGGCATTCTTGTTATATGCGATATCAGTTTGACTCACATAAGAATATTTTAGTCCTTACTCAAGTGTTTTGTCCTTACATTGCACTCAAGTCAGTTTTGAGTTTTTCAGTGCATTGAAGATTATTCTCTAAAGGACGAAGACTTGGTATATTGTGCTATTATTATTCCCCGCATCATGTTGTTCTGCTGCATCATTATTTTGTTCTGTTGTATATATATATAACTCTGATAAATGTTGTATAAATGATAATCGAATGTATAATATAAACAGCTTCATGAACTATTTATTTTATTGTTATATTTTGTCATTCGGCTGCGAGATTCTGTGTTTGTTTTCTTCTTCTTTTCTTATTTTTCTTAATTAACCCCATTGATCATCTATGTTCCGGATCATTTAAGTTGGACATGTGTGGATTATTGTAGATTTATACTTTCCGAAATGTGGGTCGTCAAAGTTGGTATCAGAGCTGAAGGTTAAGCAAGAACTTTGGCTTTGGTGGGAATTACGCATCAGAGATAGGGTCAGTAGTACCCTAGAATGAGTTTGAGTGTATTAATAGATATGAGTGCATATTTGTTAGTGAATATAAAATGTTTTATATTGTGTTGATTTATCTGTTGAGTGGCATATAAATTTTGGTCGAGTAGTGGGACGGTAGACATCGATAGGAGTTTATAAACACTTAAACACGATAAACCGACACATTATGGTTTTGGAAGCGGGTCAATGAAATAATTTTACCCAACTATATTTTGATATGAAAGAAATAATTTTTTGAAATTATTATATTATATTGATGTGTTTGGATGTTATCAAAACATGATTATAAAATTGGAAATGGTTTATAAAAACCAAAATTAAATTGTATAAGTATAAATTATACAAATGAGTTAAAAACTAAAAATTTGTTCAAGCCAGACATTCGGAAAATTAAACCATGGAGATTTTTTGGGAAGTGCTTTCCAAAGTGTTTCGAAATAAATAATGGTAATATTATTGTAGAAATGTATTTGAATAGAAAATGTTTTAAATGAATTTTGGAAGTAATAAAGCACCGAACTCACTACAGTCACTGGAAAATAATCCCGGTGAAGAATGCGCCGCATCATCAGTATTCATTTTCGAGTTTCTATGTGACGAATTGCTACTGTGATCATTTGGCTTCAGAACTGTTTTGGAAAAATCAGGTTTTGATAAAAATAATAATTCCAAAAGCAAGGTTTGGTATATAGAAAGGAATATATATTTATATATGGAATTTCAAAATGATTTGAAATATAACCGAGTGATTGACTCCAGGAATTTCCAATTAAATGAAAAGTGAAACTAAAAGAGAATAAGTTTTTGAAATAAAACTTGGAAAATGTGAATTTCAATATGAAATTAAAATTGAATTTATGCAAGTTAAATAAAATTGAATTTGTGAAAGAAAAATTGTATGGGTTAGACTTTAACTTGAGATAAGTAAATAAAAATTGAATTAAATATATTATAAAGTGACTATATAACTATAGGAAATAAATTTTGAATGGAATAAATATATACTTAAGATATAAAGTGATGTAAATCTTGGGTTAAAATTTTTATATGTGAATATACTCGAGTAAACATCGACAAAATGAAATCTGATTTCGAATTTAATCTTGAAAAGAAGAATTGGACTTAAGTAAAATTAAGTGGAATGGAAATTTATTACAATAAAAATGAACTTAAGTTTGATGTGAAATAATATGAATGCTGAATAAAAGGTTATAATTAACCTTAGTGTTTATTTTATGAAACGATTCATTGATAAATTTACATGAAATGAACTAATAAACCAAATTTGTGAATGGAATTGGATTTGCTTGGAAGTGAATTAAAGAAGGGGATAGTAACTCGAATATAAAAAGAAAATTCCGCTTAAGCGTAAAATGAGTGGAAATGTATTTAGAATATTGATTGGTAAGCATTGAAATATGGATTTAAAATAGAAATGTATGTAATGGATGTAAATATAAATTGAATGCAATTGTATTATTGTGAATGAATTTAAAATCGAATAAATGGTAAGCAAATCAATCTCGAAGTGAATGATTAAATGTTGGAACCTTGTGATTATTGGTAAATTCATGCTATAACATGTTTGGTTTTGAAATCTATATGTTTGCACTAGTTAAAATAAATGAAACGTTATTAAATTTTCATGTTTTGGTACTTATGTGTTTAAATTAAGTAAGTACAGGTACAAGGAGACTATTGGGCTAGATTTGGGTTGTGAAATTGCATATAAAGTAAGCTCGCTTGCTTAAAAACGCTAAATAAAGGTACATTTTCGGATTAAATACAACGATGATATAAATATTGATATATATTGTGTTTCCGACCGTGTGGGTCAATGTATATTATATTTATCATTTTTTTCATATTGCAAAAGGCTCCCCGTACAAGGGAGACTCTGCTAAAAAATTTCGAAAATTTAGGGTGTTAGAAATTTATGGAAATTTTTGTTAACTAGAAATTGAATTTTGAACTTAACTGAGAAATAAAGGGTTTTGGATTAATATTTGGAACTAGTTAGTAAATGTAGGTTTAGAAATGTAGAAAAGTGAAATAGCAAGTTAACTTAGTGGATTTATGAAAAGTAATGGGTTTGGAGACTTTTCCCTCCCTTAGGAATTTCAGAGACAAAATTCTTTTACGGAGGGAGGAATGTAACGACCTGGATTTTCAGTCATTTGATTTTGAACATTTAATTTATTTTTAATGTTAAATTTAAAATGTAAATGTAATTTTAATTTGAAGTTTATCGATTAAATAAGTGAAATAAAACTTAAGTTCCAAATATAGCGATTTATTGGATAAATTTAATTATTGAATTAATAATTGAAAATCGTTTAAATAATTGAATTGGAGTTGAATATGAATTGAAATGATTCCTAATATGGATATAATTCTATTTGAATTAGAATTGAGTTAATAAGTTTTTAAACTAGGGTTACATGCGATTTCGCCAAATGTTGAAAATCGTCGATTTAATCGACGCGTTAAAATTGCGATCCTGGGCACAGTCTTGGAATTTGACGAAACCAGTTTCATTGGATCCATAATAATGTATTATTATCGGATTTCAAATTTCATAGGGATCAGATTTTAAAATTCATCGTGCGGTCTGAAAACGCCTAGAAATAATTTAATTGAACTTAATTTAAATAGTCGATTTGAAAAGCAATCTTCTCCATACGATCGAGTTAGGTTTCGAAACTTGTTCCATTATGCTCGGAATAGAGGTATAACATTAGGAATGCCAGGCAGCATGTCTCGACCGAGGTTCGAAATTTAATAGCCTGATATTTTGAAATTTAATAATATATATTTATATCGATTTAACCTTTAGCTGATTTTCTTTCATTTCAAGCCACCCTACGTTCACCTGCCCACCCTAGAATGAAACGAGCCATAATCTACCTTGATTGTGCCCACCTCTTCTTTATAACGCATCCCCTTCTCATTTTTAAACGAAATCAAAGTCAGTAGAAAAAAAGAATCGCGCAACAAAGGCCGCGATCGAACTTGTATCACACGAGGCACGTTGCTTGCTGAGCGCGAGGCACGGTGCTCGTTGCCGTAGCTAAGGTCTGGGGTCGAATTTGTATCGTAGGCGGCCGCATGGAGGAGTGTAGGTGGTGATTTTGAGTTGCGCTAGCCTGGGGAGCCGGAGGCACGAGGTCTGTGGAGAAACCAGATGGCGCGCGAGGGTGGAGAAGCTGGGCATTTGGTCGAGTTCACTGTAGCCGCGGCGGTAGAGGGGTTTAGGGTTGCTGTGTGGGGTTGGGTGTTTGGCTCATGGTGGTGAGCGAAGGGTTTAGTGGGTTGCTCCATTGGATGGAGGCATCATAGGGTCTGGTGGGTATAGTGGCAAGGCGGCGGTGATAGTTGATGATCGAAGCTTCGACAGTGGAGAATCGGACGAGGCACAATTGAATGGAACCAGGCACGTTTCCTCTTTTAAGTTGGTGAAGATGTTTACGGTAGAAATTAAGGTAATTTAAGTTAACTGGGTAATTAGTTTTATGTGTAATTAAGGGATTTATTAATTTTATTTAGAAATTGTTGACCTATAAATTTAATAAAATCAAAATTTTTGCGTACGAGGTCCGTTTCGAGTGAAACGAGTCGCAACGCGACCGTATTGTCGTTGTCTATAGCGTGGAGTGGATCTGGAATTTATTTGAAGCTGAAATATTTTCAGTTTCAAATAAAGGTGAGTGTTTTATAACGCTCAAAAAGTACTAGAATATTTTTATGCTAGTTAATTTTGAAATTATGAAGTGATATAAATTTAATGATCGTTGTTTGATAAATTTAATTATCATTTAAATTGTCATTTGAATTAACTGATAAAAATTAAAATTAACAGTTAAATTTGAAATTGGAACTTAATTTCCAGTAAAATACTCGATATTAATAACTTTAAAATTATTGTGAATTATTTTGACTGTTTAGATGATTGATTGTGATGGATGGCAACTGATTGATATTTGGATGATTGGATGTTTATTTATTTTTATATATATCCTATTATCACCTGGTAAATTATTTATAGTATATAAAACTGTAAATTGAATTATTTCAAATAAATTAAGAAATAAGTTAAAATGATATATACCTATGACACTGTGATTTGGATTGAGATGATATATATCCATCCCAAAATTAAATTGAAATAACTGATCACTTGGCCATAGGGTAGAAAATTATATATGCGGATTGGTTAAATTAAATGATTTTAAAATTTTTGATTTGAAATTATTTAGATGATTTTATTTAAAGGAGTAAAAATTGAATTTAAGGAAATTGAATTATTTTCGAACTTGAGCTTGAAATGTTGAAATTTAAATTTGGTAACACAGATTGTTTAAATAATCGAAGTTGAGATTTTGAGGTTATAATCAAAATATGATTTGAATCTTGGAAATTGATTTGTTTTAAAAGATTGAACTTTTATTCGAACTTTGAATATTGCTAAGTGAACGTAATTTAAACGATATTTCAAAAATTGAGCTCGGAATTGAATTATTTTGAAGATTTGAATCTTAAATTGACTATTGAAGTTAAATTTGATTTAAGTGAATTGAATCGATATTCTGAAATTGAATTCGTATTTATATAAATCCAATGGTTTAAAATTGAGAATCGAATTGAATTTACTTTAAATTGGAATTGGAATTGAAATTAATTGGAACATTAAGTGAAATTGAATTAATTTGAAATAGAAGTTGAAATTGATTTGAATTGAATTTGGAATCGAAGTAAATTCGAACTGAAATCGGAAATTAAATCGAATTAAATTGAAATTGAAATTGATTTGAATTGAAATCGAAATTGAATGGAAATTGTTTTGGATTGGAAAATTTGGAATTGGATCAGTTTGATTTTGAAAGTATTTTCAGCATAAATTATTTTATTATATAAACTGTTTAAAATTCTATCTTCTAAATATTCAAATTATTTTGATTTTCCAAACTATTTTACTATATAAACCATTTTAATACTTAAACTATTTTATATTAAACTATTTTAACCATTTAAACTATTTTTAACTATTTAAATTATTTAAATTATTTTAAAACTATTCAAACTATTTTCTAAAAATTCAAACTCGTCAGAGAGTGGAATGTTTATATTTAAATCATGGATTTAAATATGAATTGGGTTAAATTGAAGTTATAACCCAAATGGAAATTTGAAGCAAATTAAGTTGGAACTGAAATTGATATATTAAGGCGAAAATGATTTTGAATTGAAATAATTTTTTTTGAGTAAATATGATGATTTCAAAATGAATTTGATTTTGAATCAAATGTGCTATTTTGATATCAACTACGAACTATTTTCGAAATATAAAAGTACCACTGGTGTGTAAAACGACGTTTGGTTGTTAAAGAAACCAGAGCCTCTTATTGGCATACTCTCTGTCAATATTGGAACCACTTTAACAATTGTGTACGTGGAGGAGACTCCAGAATGAAGTGGTTGGATTTGGCGTCGTTTACTGGATTTGAAGAAAGAGAACAATGATGGATAGACCCCGACACTTATGCCAATTTGAAATGACTAAAACAGGACGGCTTGACAGAGCCAAGTGGGCTAATTACCCCCAGCAGACATCCGTTCTTCGATTTTCTTTGACTTGGCCCATATTATTACTCTTGTTGTTGGTTTCGATTGGTGCACCTTGATTTGGGATAGCCTCCCTTTGACTTGATATGGGATGGATGAACGCAGTGGGCGGTCGTGGCTACGATGCGTTACCACTAGCCCTACAATCCAAACTGGTAGTTTCCTACCTTGGGCATTGCCTCACGTTCCTTTCCATACTTTTATCCCTATACGAGACCCCTAAGATTTTGGTTAAGTGTTGTCATATCATAGTGCATCAATGACTACCGACGTGCTACTGGTTGTGTCAAATGCAAACTATACGCCAATGCTTAAAAACACGTTAAGGGGGATCAATGTAAAGCCTTAACGCTAAGAAAAATATTTATTTTACCGATTAGACATTATATATGTAGCGTATTCTACTACATATAAATATTTGACGGATCCTTAAGAGATAGAAAATCTCATAACATCTCTTGAGTTATTGCACGCACGTTATACACTGGATAGGAGATGTGAATCCCCATAAACATCTCTGTCGCCACGACACTCATGTTATATGCGATATCGATTTGACTCACATAAGAATATTTTAGTCCTGACTCGAGTGTTTTGTCCTTTCATTACGCTCGGGTCAGTCCTGAGTTCTTCACCGCATTGAAGATTATTCTCTGAAGGACGACGACGAAGATTTGGTATATTGTTGCTATTATATTCCCTGCATCATGTTGTTCTGCTCCATCATTATTTTGTTCTGTTGTATATATATAACTCTGATAAATGTTGTATAAATTATAATCAAATGTATAATATAAATATCTTCATGAACTGTTTATTTGATTATTATATTTTGTCATTCCGCTACGAGATTCTGCGTTTGTTTTCTTCTTTTTTTCTTATTTTTCTTAATTAACCCCATTGATTATCTATCTTCCGGATCGTTTAAGTTGGACATGTGTGGATTATTGTCGATTCAAACCTTCCAAAATGTATGTCGTCATAATCAAAATATAAGAATTTGATTGAAATTAAAATACAATTAACTTGGTTTTTATCACATTTGTAATTGAACGTTAAAATTTATGTAATATTTAACTATTGGATTTAACATGGAAAACTATATTATAAGAGTTTATAAATTACAGGTTAATCAAGAATGATGAAAACCGTTTACTTTAAATGCAAAATTTAAAAGTGATTAAATTTATTTAATAATAATTTATTTAATTAACATTAAAATTAACCATTTTTGCCACTGTCTCGGATTTCTACGAAACTAGTATCATCAGATCCGTAATAGTGAATTATTATAGGATTTCAAGTTTCTTAGCGATTAGACTTATCGTTTAATCATGCGGGCTTGAAATGCGTAGAAATCAATTAAAAGGATTTAAATGAATACAATCTGATTTTTAAAGCTAAATTCTATATACAATGGGATTAGGGTTTGAAACTCATTCCATTGAATTTAAAATATCGAAAACATATATTTTGATATATTGGATGACCCATTTTCGTTTCGGGAACGAAACAGGTTTTTTGGGTCGTTGTTATCGTTTCGAACCAATTCGATCTGTCATTCGTTTTATCCATCTCTATCGATATAAATAGTTTTTCTCTAACCCTAGCAGCCTTTCATTTTATTCTGTACGTATATCAACTCCTTATCTGTTTCTCCTTCTCAAATGTCAGGTAATTTCAACCCAAAACCCTAATTCCAATTTCAAATGCAAACTTCAAATTCCAAACTGCTCAAATTATGTCATATTATATATCGTTGGAAAGCTCTCGACGAGCGCAATCTACTGCTGCAGTTCGTTTTTTGATTTGATGCATTGTTTGGCCAGAAATCATCGAAGAAGTCTCGGTTGTCGAAATCAAGGTTTTTTATTCGGTGGTGGATCATCGATTATAGGACGATCGAAGGGCACCGGAGCATAGAGGGCATTGAGACAAGTCGATCTGGTGGTTTGGTTCTAGTTAAAGACAGCAGGGTTCGCCGAAATTGGGCGTAGGAAGTGACGGTGGCAGCTCGTTTTCAGGCGGACTGGTGGTGGCGCGAGCTCGGTAGGGGGACGTTTGGCCATGGGGGAGGCGTTGGTGGCATTCGATCAGACTAAGGCGATCGTGGTGCGTGCGATAACGCAAGGATAGTGGCAGCTGGACTTGAGATGATCGAGTTTGAGCTGTAGCTTGCTGAGCTAGGGTTTTAGATATAAGTATATTTATCAGATTGCTTTTGTTTTAATTTAATTTAAATTTCAAAATTGAAATCTTTATAACCACCATAACCTTTTCATATGAACTCAGATTTGCGCGCGTTTTTCTCCATTGTGATCGTATCGAAATTCCAAACATTATAAAACTAGTTTGGCTACATTTTGAGACTGTTCAAATTTGGGCCTTTATTTGGATTTTTAATCGACTAAAAATCAAAGTTGAGTGTTTTAACCCACTCATAAATATAAATAATCTTATGTTGGTTAAATTAAATTTATGATGTGAATAGAAATTGATTGATTACTGTTTGGTATATTTAAATTGTCATTCAAATTTAATTTGAATTTATATTTAATTTAATTGCCATTTAATTAATATTGGAATTATATTTTTTGTTAAGTACCTGATAATGATAACCGGTTAACTATTGTGATTTATTGGTTGATTTGAACGATGATTATGATGGATGTTTAATTGTCGATATTTTGGATGATTTAATGTTACGTTTATTTTATACGTTGTTATCACACTGCAAGTTCCCTTATTTATTGTTAGGAAAATCAATATGGGTTGAAATGATACATACCCGAATGATCTTATAGATTATGGAAAAATCATTATGGGTTGAAATGATAAACCCAAGCGATTTTATGGATTTGGAAATTATGATTCGGGATACGGGTTGATAGGATATATATATCCGAAAATTTAAATTATTACCGGTTGAAATGATATATATCCGTATCACTTGACCATAGGATAGAAAATTATATACGGACACCGGATTGGTTAAATTAATTGATTTTAAATCCTTAAATTTTGAATCCAATTAAATGATATTATGAAATAAAATTAGATTTATACGAACTGAATTATTTTCAAATCCAATCTTTAAAATGTTGAAATTGAAATTGATTTAAATGAATTGTTTAAAAATTTAAATTGGAGTCTTAAAGTAGAATTTTGAAATATAAATGAAATTTATCAAACTTGAGTTATTGTAAATGTTTGAATATATAAACTTTAAAACCTATTGAATTTGAAGTTGTTTAAATTGGTAGTTCAAACATGGATTTGAAATTGATATGAAATTGAAATGGTTTTTAATGAGAATTTAAATTGAAACCTTTAGCGTTTTGAATTGAAATCATTGAACTGGAATTGATACCATTAGCCCAATTCTGCAAAATGGTATCATCCTACCCTGAGCATTGCCTTGTGTGCCTTGTCATATGCTGTAATGACCCAGAATTTTAGATATTTGAAATTGAAATATTTAATTGATTTTAAATATTCAGGTGTAGATTTTTAACTTGAATTTCAAATATAACTATTTATTGGGTAATTAAATTATTGAATTTAATAAGTGGAAATTGGGTAAAATATTGAATCTTTGTTTTTAAGCTTGTTAAAAATAGCTAAAGGCTTATAAAATTTATATTAATAACACTGAAGGTAATAGAACTGTTAAAATTGAATTTGAAAGTTTTTTGTTCAGTTTTAGAAATATATCGTTTAAATTGATATTCAAAAATAGCCTTCCGAGGCACCATCTCGGAATTCGACAAAACCAGTTCCATTTGATCCATAATAGTGTATTATTATCGGATTTCAAATTTCGTAATGTTTGGAGTTATCGTGTGGCCGTACGATATATAAACGTGATGAAATCTATATAGAAATTCAATATAATAACTTGGTCCGAAAAACTATCTTCTCCATATGATCGAATTAGGAAACGAAACCTTTTCCATTGCATTCGGAATAGGGGTATAACATTATAAATGCCTAGCGGCATGCCACGATAGGAGGTCGAGATTTTAAGCTACGATTTCGAGACGTTTAAAAATTTAAATAATGTATATTTATGATGATCAGTCAAAATGAGTCACATCAGAACTTTTTGGCTTTCTCTTCAAATCACTATAAATAATGTTATACACGCCAATTTCTTTTCAAAGTCGCGTCTACTTCCTTTTTAAAAATCGTAACCAAGCATTTCAATATACAGAAATAAAAGAGGGAAATAAATCAAGGCCGAACATATACAAAATCAACATTCAAATGAAAAGGGAATTGCAGTTCTTTTTTTCCCTTCCAATTTGAAGCTGCTTCTCCCCAAATCCTTCTCTACTCTGATACGAGTTCGAATTGCATTCGTATAAAAATAAAATAAAGGAAAAGGGGACTATGATCGAATCGAAGCCGATCAGGAGTCCTCGAACTCAACTCAATGGCGGCGTTCGCAATAGGGATAACGAGAGGAGGTGGAGTTCGCGTACGTGCAAATGTACGTGTGGATGTTAGCTCGAGCGCGAGGGTGGTGGTTTGGCGATGGAGGTGGCATGTGCGATGATCTGGAATGGCCAAGCAATTGGCTACTCGTTTTGAAGGCACGTAGGGTCGCGGGATGAGGGGGGAAGCATAGACGAGGCATAGTGGGGGGGGGGGGGGGAGCGGCGATCGCCGGAGCAGTAGAGGAGGTGTGGTTCGAAGGCTGTAAGGTATACAAGTATCTTTAATTTAATTTAATACATATATATATATATATATATATATATATATATATATATAGATTGAAAAAAATAGACGAGAAAAATATATAAAGTTTAAAACAGAAATTTGTTTGGTTGCACTACAAGAAAATCCATATTTGATAGCACGGTAGCATAGCGTTTCAACTAGAAGTGCTATTACAAAATATTTTACTATAAAAAGACCATTAGAAAACGCTATTCGAACTGGACCTAAATGATAACCGCTATATGTCTGTAACCAAGACGGTAAAATTTCATGTTCCCTCTAAACAAAAATCCCTAAAATTTTCTTTCCCGGCATCTAAAAATTTCCATCACAATAAAAACTGTTCACTAATTTTCATCCCATAAAAACCTAATTATAAAATTTTCATTTCCTATAACTAAAATTAGTTCGTTGCCTTCCCTCATCATCATTTCTTCACCCCCGCTTTAACTAGTTAGCCTATCACTAGAAAGATTTTTGAGTTGACTCAAATCATGTCACTTGAAGTGAATCGCCGTTTGTAAGTTGTGTTTTTATCTCAATTTTAAATTACTTTTCGATTCATTGCCTTTTCTGATTCATGTCCATTTTACTTGCCGATTCATGTTTACCTATTGATTCATGTTACTGTTGATTTGATAAAATGTTTTGGTTATTATCTTTGCTGTACTAAGTTTTAGATGATTAGGTGATGATCCATAATAAGTTTAATTTAGCAGCTTTTGCTAACAGTGCATCGGTAGATTTGTATGTATAGATTTTAGTTTTCAATTGTTTGTTCAAAATTATTGTTTTTTTTAACATTTTTTAGGTATTGTGTTTTTCCTTTTGGCAGAATGTATATATTTATACATGCCTTGATTTTGTTTCTAGTAAAATTAATCAATTATATTTTCTTCACTCTATTTATATTCATATTGAGGACAATATACAGTTTATTCTTATTACTCTACACTTTTTATTTGATTAAGATAACACTCTTGTATAACTTTATTAACGAGTTACTTTATTTTGAGGTATGCTGCACATCTAGGATTTGGAAAATATTGATTTTTTAATGATTTTCCAGATCGTTTTTCTGATCATTTTGGTGTTTTGTGGGATTTATTTGAATGGTCTTTACATTTAGTTTGATGTTAAATATGCTGGTAACTTTAACAAGTTTGGATAATACTTATAACACCTAATTATTTTTTGGAAAGCCAATTCAGTTTGGTTTATTCGTAATCCACATAAACATAAGCTTTAGATTATTTCATTACGCAACTTTATAGGGAAAACTGTCAAACTAACTCTATAATGTCCTTATATACAGCAGGATTATTTGGGAGGATGGATAGGTTAGATATGAGCTTGAGGGATTTGGGGCATTAGTTGCCAGTGCAGGTCAATGTGTTGGAGTTTTATATTGATTCGTATGATGTGAGCTGAAGGTGAGGAGTGTTTGTAAGAGGGATAAGTGTACTTTGGAGAAGCTATTTTTGCTTAGTAAGGTAATCTTTTATGAATCTAGGATAAGTGTTCCTGGTTTGGGCATTTATTGTTTTGTATTCACCTTAACTTTGACAGGTATGATTAAATAAATGGTTGTCATAAAACCACGTTCCTTTATCATTCCATACTAAACATACATCAAAGGTTTGCACACTATTTTGTACATCGAAATAGGAATTAGTTTTACAGTGCTTCATAAATGGAAACCACCAGCACTTTTGTTTTTATCTCAACGTTCATGTTTTAGTTCCTCTTCAAGTCTAGCAATCTTCTGTGCACCGACATTCATCTCTACAAGGCTGGTTCATGCTCTCTACTCAAGCACGTACACTGTCTTGAAGTACACAATGAAATTTAACTGCTTCTGTCAGATCTTGCCCACCAGTATTAGCTCAGTACTCATATTCACAGCCTCCACTCATATGCCAGTACCTATCCTCCAATGCACACAGCCTCACTTAAAAATCTGATGGTTCACATTCTATTCATTTCTTGAAGCAGTACCCTCAATCAATCTGAACTGGTATGTAGTATGCCAGTGTACAGTTTCAGCCAATCTGCAGCGCTCTTCGTACTATTTTTTTCCTCATAGCATCTACACCTTACCCTTCGGTCAAGCAGCATCTTAACAACGTTAATGTTTTATTAGTAGCTAGAGCATTTACTGCTAAAGTGATGCTTTGCTTCAAAATATTAAGTCTAGCAACTATCCAGTATATGCACATCAACCTGGCAATTCAGCATGATCTTTGTTTTAGAACAGCGCTTTAGTAGTTTCAATGTGTTTTTATGACAGCCGTTAATAAGGGAATCTGGGGTAAGTGTTCTTGGTTTGGGCATTTATTTATTTTGTATTCAGCCCACTGAAGGCACTTTCTTTTAGCTCGAGAATTCATATTTGAAATTGTGTTTCATATTGCCACTACGCTCTTGACAAATTCCAACTATAGAAAACATATGTATCTTAATGGTCAAGTTTTTTTCCTCTTTAGAATTTTATTGAAATGACGTGGTGCTTATTTGACATGTAAACCGCGATCCTAGTTAAATACTTGAGTATTGTTTGATCACTCTACTGACTTGGAATTTTCCTTTTCCTTTTCTTTTTCCTTAGAGCATGAATGTGCTTGTATGTGATTCAAGTATGTCATGCACATTTGTCAGTATAAGCTATTGTATATTGCTGGCTTCACCTAATGGGTACATCTCATTTTGCCTATTGTTTGAATCCAGGTCTATGTTATGTATTATCATTTGTTTATGTTTTACATATGTGACTTACAGAAACTAAATGATCAAAAGATGCTTGAATAAAATGCTATGGAAATCAAGCATCATAAACATATTGTATATACAATAAGAACATGATTGTAGCAAAGCATGTGCATAAAAGGACAAGATAAGAGCAAATGCTATTCCCAATAGCTCCTTGCTTCCACCTTGCCAGCAGCCCATCCCCGCTAGCTCATGGGTTAACTTTCTCCACCTTTGATTTTAGACGAATTTATATTCCCAAAATTCATTCAATTCCTTGCTGATTTTTGCATTTTGAATTCCATGTTTAGATTCGTCCAGTCTATGTCTGTTTGAACAGTGATTGATCATCTAGAATATCTTTGTGTATTTGTTCTCTCAATATAATTTATTTGCATTAGAATTTGTCTACCCCGTATTCTATACCTAGTAAATGCATGTCAAATCTTCATGAGACTAGGCAACCTATCTCCAGTAAACGCATCTCAACAAGGTCTCTGTTATTTTGTTGATTTTGAATTAATTAGATGTATAACTTCGGATTTTTTAGTGTATTGATTTTTTATTTTTTATTCCGAGCTTTATACTAAAATTGTAGGTTATCGATTTTAATTTAGTACCTATAATCCTAGAAACTATTCGCAGTGAACGGTAAACTATAGCTAACTTGTTCATAGTTAATTGTTAAATTTAGGACTTAATATATTTATTGCATATTTTGTTGGAATTTCAATTAACAATGCATTACAGGAAATATTACAGATTAAATAATTGTTTGTTATTGTGGCTTCAAGTCTTATTTGTAGATAAACTATGAATCATTCGCAGAAAATCTAGTTTGGTAAGTTTTTTTTTCATTTAGATTGCATCAATATCTATCGGTCTTTTTACTATGTGCATGTTAACGTGAGAAAAACTTTTGAAATTCATTATATGATTAATTAATGATCGTTATATAAGCAAATGCTAGTTTGTCATTATATTTTTCATTGGATTACTCGATGGACTATATTTTTACATTAATAATTTTGTCGTAGTCCTTTGTATTTTGTCTTATGACTGAGTTGAGTTATTAACTTTGATCTTAAGTATTGACATCTCGGTAGCATGGTTTACATCTTAGTCAAGAAATGAACTAGTTTGCATGTTTGACATATATAACATTCTTTTTTTGATAGACCACTGTACCATAAAGTGGCCCTTTTGCCAATTGTTAAATATATGAGAACCAATCCTAACCCTTCCCTAGAAATTTGCAAAATTTATTTGTGGATTTAAAGTTCCAAACAACATTATGTCACTAAGTATAAAGTTTTTATATGATAGTTTCAATCAAGTTATTTCTCCTTTGATGACTAGACATTGTAATATTCACCATTCAGGCGTTCTTTGGAATATGCATTATCAGCTATTTTTGCATTCTCTTTGTCTGATATTTAGTCATTTTTGTATAAGTTTTGTGACTTAGTATTGGATAATTTAACTCGAATAAGTGGCCCATGTCTGTTAGGTTTGAATCCTTGTAAGCCTGAACTTAATATACATCAATAAAAGTTTAGCTTTGTTGATTCTTATAGTTTTTTATATATTGAACTTTGATTCTTATAATCTAATGTTCATTTTATTATGTTAGTCATTGTCAAACGTTATAATAACATTTACTACTATGACCTTAAATTTTGGATTGGTTATATTTGAGTGTTTCAGATTAACTCAGGATGAAATCTTTGCTCTATGTAGCATACCAGCAACTTGGGGTGGAATGTGAAGAAGAGAGAAAAACCACTTGTTATATACCAGTTGTTTACGGTTAGTGCAAGATATCTCAATTTATTTGGGCAACTAAACAGAAAAACTACCCTCTACTTTCAAGCTTTTTACAGGTTAGTTGATATTATATTTTATATGCAGCATTCACACTTTATATTACATTCAAGAAAAAGTAATTTATAGCAGTAAATGTGTTTATTCTTTCTATATTGAGGTATACAACTATCAGTGCTACCAAGCATTTCAGTCAAATCAAAGAATTGTTTGAAATTTCATATTTTACACAAATGCATGTGTGACGTGCGCACGCACACACATTTATACATACATATACATACATACATGATACACTACAAATTGTCCATCTTCTAATTCTGAAAGTTTACTAACAATAGGTATGTCACATGTAAAACATAATTTATAAACTTATTCATACTTTAAGTTTAAGAAAGCACAACTAAAAGTTATTTTGCTATCACAAAACAAGCCAACTCAATAAAGAATGTTAAATAACCATATAACAAATGAAGATTCTTAATACATATAATGTAATCAGAGGCATAGAGAACAACCTCTTGTTAAGGATATATTTCTGATTTTTAAAAAATACCCATATCAATCTTAACATTTATTAAAGGTTATATCTGTGGTCTCCAAATAAGAGCTAAAGTACAGTCTTAAATGATCTACTATCACCATTAAATGATATTCATACCATGGTATAAGTCATGCTAACAAAGATATATGGTTTATCTATGCAGCTAATTATGATTTATTAGCTTATGCAAGGGTATGAAAAATAGGATATTATTAGATGTGCCTACAAATTATTTAAGAGTTTTAGTTCATATCTCATTTGAGAATTAGTGATAAAATATTTATAATACATGAATCATTAAGTTCTCTGAATTTGATATGATTAGTATGTAAGCCTTATTAAATCAACATTCACATATTTGGCCTATATTAAATCAACACCACGAAGCATATTGTGCCTGTAACTTTGCAAGGTTATTTAAAGTATATTTATATTTAATATATACCTCATGCAAGTAATTGAACGGAAACAATATATTTTACCACTTATAAATACGCCATAGCTTTGGATATGAATTATTGCTATAAAGTTTTATATATCATTTATCCTTACTATCAACATACAAAATTTGTCAAAGTCTCAACATGTGAAAGCTGAATATTCTAGGAAATAACTCAATTATATCCTGTCAAGTCTCTCATGTATATCATGGTTATTCTTATTTGATACTAACCAAGTAACAGAACTATAAACTAGTTAACTTTTTACACATTAGCTTTGTTGTTACATGGTTAATTTTTTTCGTATTGAGACTATGCTAAATGACTGTCTGAATAATGCATATAAACTTTAACAACTAACCACATGAATAGCACAGATTCTGTATTTGAAAGTAAAAAAACATTGGAAATTGATTACAGAATCAGGTCAATGTATCCTTTTTGCGGTTAACTCTAAAATCCATTTCCCTAAACAAATGGCTATATTTGGAACTCCCAACTTTCTTATTTCTGACTGTTTTGTATATATACATAATTTTTTAAAGCTTATAACATCCTGTATCTTCAAAAGAATCAGAATACATCAGAAAAAGTATTGTTTTGTTTTCAGTGTCAATTGTGCTCTATAGCTGGATCCAAATTTAACCAATTCGTGTGAAATGCCAACTAAATCAAAAATCCACTATATGTTTCGTTTTTTCTGCAATAAATAATCGTTTTGAACCATTACATTAGAGCTTTTGACTCATTATATTATAGTTAAGAATACCATATTTCAGTTATTGCTTTATTTTCTCCATTCATCATATATCTGTATTTTTTTACTAGTAAGGCTGGTTTTTTGTTAATCAAGTCTGCAAAATAACATGGGAATCATGGATGTTCTGCTAATGTATGAACTGTGAACAAAATTGCAACTGGCTTGAACTTAACATATAACCTTTAGATCAAGATAGTTTAGTAGAAATTTAGTTTGAATAAATTCAAACAAAAAGGCAAATTTTATAACTAAATCTTTCGAAAATTTAATAACAAAATAATATCTTTATAAAATTCAACATTGTAAAGATTTTTGAAAATATGTCAAGAATGAACAGTCATAAAAAAATTCAAACTAATACTAAAAATAGTATATTTAACTTCTAATTTGGAAATATTAATAATTTTAAGTGATCTTGGGATATCTAAAAGTACTCACTTTATTGGACTTATATTCACTTTCCTAGCGTATTGAATATACCACTACAAGTGAGCATTTCTCTACTTTATTGGACTTATATTCACTTGTGTACTGTATTGAATGTTGCTATTGTGTTTTTATATCTATATTACTTTCAAAATTGTTGCTTAATGATAATTAGTCTAATGGGAATACAAAATAGAATTTCGAACTTAAATCTTTTGAATGCATTTTTTAGTGATTGAAAAAAAAAATCTATAGGAAGATCGATCAAAGGAGCGGTATCTGAGGATAAAGTCATAAGTAAGACATAGCTTTATTGTCCATATAAATGAATTCTAATTTATATGAGGCTTTGTGCATAATAAATGATAAAAAAAATTGAACTTTTCAGACCTCGTATATTTCATTTATTACAAGTGTGAATTGTCTCGCGACTTTATGATTTTTATCTTTTAATTTTAGCTAATTTCTTTCTGTATGTATCTTTTAATCACGGCTTACATCTCAATCTGTTGAGATGTACAACTTAGAGGCAAAACACTTTTTGAGTAGGTCTCAAAGCATTTTGCTTCCGCCTCATCTTGATGTTTGCGATTGTGGTTTTGAAGGTGATGGTCGATGCTTGTGGAAATGATGTTTGACAGCAGCTATGTGGATATGGAGAAGGAAATGATGTTTGTACTGTTCAGGTGGTTGGGGTATATGTGCAGTGAAGTGGCTATGTTGTCAGAAGTGGAACTATGTAAGTTGTTTTGAAGGCCAAAGAAGCAGAACAGGGTTGCAGCAGTTAGACTGTCACTGCGTAGTTGGCTGTAGTTGTTGATGAAGTGGTATCAATGGTGGCTGCTGTGTTGTATTGGTGATGGTGAGGAAGAAATGAAGGACTGTGACTGTGTTTGGCCGAGGCAGTAAGGTTGTGAGGAGGTTGGTAAATTCGGTTGTTTATTTGTAGAGGTGAAGAGAATGTTTGCAGGTGTGTTTGAGAAGAAGTGGCTCTGGTGGTGTTGCTACTAAAAGTGATGGTTAGCAGAAGTTAGCACTTTCCGCTCTGATCTTCTAAGATTATAATAAGGTATGGTTTAATGCAAAATATTACCAGAAGTTACTATATGTCCCTATTGAAGCTACAACTTATGCCAACATTGTGATCAATTTATGTCTTCTTAACCAATATCATTAATCTATAACACCACATAACTAGAGCTGTCACCAAATTATTTGTATTTTATCCTTTAGAATACTGCAGACTTAGATTTTACTTTTTAGTGGGTGGGCAGGTTATGTAGCTTCAAATTTTGGGAAATTTGATTTATACAAATATTTGAGTGAAAGAAGGATGATCATGATAATGTCATATAGTAACTTAAATTTGTATCAATCAAATGTAATAGGATTAAAGTGGCACAGTGAACGTTCATAGGATCACTTGTGCGAGATGACATGATACATCTAAATTATTTATTTGCCCTATTTGTAAGCGTCTCTTTTTATTTATGGTTCGTAGGTGAAGTTCCATGTACAGATAGATACATGTTTGCTTTCATCTGTATGTTATCAAAAAAGAAAAAAAAAACGGGGTTCGCTTTCATATGGAGCTGTAGAAGAAGCGTCCAAGGGTAGACAATGCTAGTCATTATCATTTAAACGCATAAATACTACAATAAGGGGTCAACTGAAAATGATTTCTCTGAAATAGCTAAAATTTGTGAATATGTAAATATTCTTCTACATATTATCTTTTCTGTTTTGTTTTGCTTATGGCATGTACTTTTTTCCCCAACATTTTCTCACTACAAAAAAAATTAGAAATAAAGACTGAGAAATAAAAACCGAATGATTTTAGTCTTAGATTAAAGTCTGAACAAAGACCATGGAACTCAGCCTTTACATTCAAACTTTAAAGACTGCAAATTAGTTTCTATGCAGTGAGTAAATTTTGAAACTACTTACTGATTGCATATCAGTCTTAAATTCCACAATTTCGATATGTGTTAGAAAACTATACAGTTTCAAATGAAAATTAAACATAAATGCAAATGAAACAAACAAATATTGGAACAGAAATACAGTTGCAACGCAAAACAAATATGTAGTCATTTATTGTCTACAAATTTTGTATATTCAACCTGGAACTGTCATTGTCTACTTTGTCATTTAATGCAGGAACTTGGTTAACACTGAAGCAACCTGGAGCAATGTTTAGATCCTTGCAAGAATCTTCTGTAGCAGCCATTTCCGTATCATCGTCTCCATAACTGAGTATTTGTGTCCATTTGTTAGACCATTTTGAGCTATTATCATGTGACCATGTCTTGTAGTATTTGTGTTCATTTGTTAGACTATTTTGAACTATTATCATGCGACCATGTCTTGTAGTATTTGAAATATTAGTAGAATTATTTGAAACTTTTCCACTGGTTTGATTGTGTGTTTCCAAATTAGAATTCACTGCAACGTTATCATTGTTACATATAGTTGTTGTCATCTTCTCGATTTGTTATTTTTGGGATCCACATTTTAATATATATATGTGTGTGTAATGTGTATACATATATCTATCTGTGTGCATATATATATATATATAATATAATATAATAAAAAGAAAATTGAAACAAATGCTGAAAATTAATATTATATAGAATAGGGTTTGAAAAACGCTATTGATTCATCAAACGCTATCGCAACTCTATATGAGATGTAAGATTTATGCATCAAAAACGCTATAATAGAATCAAAAATGCTATAGTAGAAAATAAAAACGCTATACAAGCATGACAAGAAATGCTATCAAAAAACATTGTAACGCTATAACATGGTTTGATGAAACGCTATAAAATGTGCTCGAAAACGCTATAGAAGTAAAATGAAGGATTATATTCCCTATAGCGTTTAAGTTTAATAACAGAGAAAAAACGCTATGGTAGGTTGCAAACGCTATGCCCTTTTGTAAACGCTATTAGATATTATAGCGTTTTCCTTCCTGCTATGTAATGCTGTCGGCCTTCCATAGCTTGTGGTTCCACGGCGTTCTCTGAAATGCTATGGTAGCCTGTTATAGCGTTTTTCAAACGCTATGAAACCCATAAACTGTTGTAGTGTTGGAAAAAAATTGTAAATGAAGATATATACTGTTTTGTGTAATCATGTTTAAACTGGAGTTGGAAAGGAAATTATATATATATATATATATGCACGTTTTAACCTACTGTTAAATTTGGAAAAAAGATATATCTTAAGGCAACTTAATCTTTTGAAACATTTTAATTTAAGGTTAGGTAGGTTAAAACTTTTAATTTAATTTGTTTATCAAAAATTTCACGGTAAAGTAAAGTTTGGAATTGTATTAACCCAATAGATTTAAATTTAAAATGAGAATATTGATGGTAGTTTAAAATCATGGCAAATGTTAATAGATTCAGAAATTTCATTTATACAAGGTCCAGAATCAAATGAAACCAGCCGGGCTGGTTCGTTGCTGAAATCGATGCAATAAAATCAAAGGTGAGCTAATCTCACTCAAACTGGATTACTGGTTAATTTAATTGGTTAAAATTAAATTATTGGGTGATTGATTGAAATTGATAATTATTATCGCTCTGGTTGTGATATTATATATAGTAGTATATATATTGGAGTGATTGATATTCCCGCCTTATATAGCGGATGAGACCCTATGCGCCCCGCATAATAGCGGATGACCCTTTATACCGCGATATCCCCCTCGAAGTGGGATTGGTATTTTTATATTGTGCTAACATCTGTGGATGCAGGGAAATAGGTTGGAGGGATCCAACTGGATTCCTCAAAAATATTAAAATTTATTCTCATATTCAGTGATTGATTATTTGATAATCTATGATAGATTATAGTGTAAATTGAAATTATTGAATGCTATGGTTAGGCTGAATATCTTTTGGTATTTTAAGATATCAAAAATATAAGATTGGGTTTTTAAAGGAAAATAAAGAGAAAGTTTAAGTAAAATATTTATAATGAAGTTGGATAAATTAAAAGAGTGAATTTAGGAAAAAGGGTAAGAGTTTGATTTTTAAGTCCTATTAAATAAATTCCGAGTAAGGAAAAATAGAGATTTTTAATAAATGGGAATAAGAGGGTTTTGAGGACTTAAGCTATATTGTTTAAGAATTAAAGGATTTATTTTTTAAATCCAAGATTTAAATGGTTTGGGAAAAACAAAAGGAGAATTTTGGAAATAAAGTATGAAATTGGTGTTTCAGATTTAAATAAGATTTTGAATTAGAAGAGGGAAGTAAATCTGAAAAATTTAGGGTTTGGGGGTAATTTTAATAAGTCAATAAATAAATTTCAAAATGAAATTAATTTAGAGAATCGATTTGAAAAATCAATTAAGTGTTTTTGAAATAGTGATTACAGGGAGAATGAGGCTATGGATTTATAAACTTGGTTATAAATAAAGTGAGGTGATTATTAGTGGATAATTTGAAATTATAAATTTACGGTGGAAATTTATATGGGATGGATAAATTGTTTTAAAAATAAATTGTGGTTTTATTTTTAAAATGCGAGAAAAGAAATTTATGGAGTTGGAACGTAAATTTAAATTGAAAATAAATCGGGAATGATTTATAAATGATTTGACGGGCTATATTGGAGTGGAAAGTGTATTTTCCTGTAAAGCTAAGTATATTTTCTAAGAAAGATTTTTAGGTATAAATTAGAAGTTTTAAAGATGTTTTAAAAGAATGTTTTTAGAGAAATTTATTATTTAAATTGTTTTAAAGATTTTAAGTAAATATTAATTAAGTTAATTGTAGTAGTTAATTATTTTTAAAGGATAAATTAGTATTATGATTTAAAGGAAATTATTAAATATTTATACCTTTTATAACAGTTTTATTTTTAAAGTAGTTTTTGGCTAAAGTTTTACTTGGGAAATTATTATAGAATTTCATAACTATTATTTTAAATAAAGTGATTTGAGTAGTTTTACTTTAAATGTTTTAAGTGTATATTTTTGGGATAAAGTGATTTAATTTATTTAAAATCTAAATTCAATAAGACTTAGTGTTTTTTAGTGGAAATAAAATAATTGGTTGAAGGATTGTTTAATTTGATAGTTAAATAACCGACTATCAATATTGGCCAATGCGCTGATCGTTTCGAAGAGACCAAGATCAATTTAATTATCCAAAAACCAATTCGATCTGGTTTGAACATAGCGAATGAATACCGTGAAGATGATGAAGATGGTGATTCGGTTTGTCCAGACCTAGGACAACTTGTATGGACGAATGCTATCATAACATCGTCATTGGAGGACGATGAGCATTCTAAGTGAAATTCGATCTTAAAAGGTAACGTTTAGCCTCAAGCCTCATCAACCGGGAATGGCTAAACAGGGGAGGTGCAGCAAGGCTAAGTGGGTAGCACCCAATTTGGGTAAGGTCATCCCCGTCTAGAGTCCCTTTGATCTGGGCTGTGTGGCGATTGCTGATCCCAACCGCGGGGCGATCTTTCGAACTATCCAGTAAGGGGTAGCTCCGGTCGTGTGTTGCAGGGGATCGGGAGTGGTCCTCAATACTCTTATCTAGCCAGGTACTATGATGGGCGGTACACCAGTAGCCCTGCCATTGTATGTAATCCATTCTCCAATAAGCACCCGTGCGGTTTTGATTGTCCCCATCTATGCTGGAACATGAGATGCAAGCATTTCAGCTATATTCCATTTTACTTTCTATAGACACTATTATAATATCAGACGGATTTGATAAAAATGTTTTGGTTATCGTAAGGTAAAAACCCGGCATGTTTATTTGTGGCGTGGTCTTACGAGATACCTTTGATTTCAAAGGATTTTGAAAGCATAAATAATTCAATTGAGTTTGTTTTCCCATGCTAGTTTTCCAGACTGACTCGGGTGTTATTTTATTTTAATGCTCGGGTCAGACCGAGTATTACAGATACAGGATAGGATGCTATGGAGCTCAGGAGACGAGCTGGATGACGATGATGTATAATACATATCTGACTTATATTCCGCTGTGTATAGTATGCTGTGTAGTCAATTTTTGTGAGGACTAGTTATTTTAACTGTCCAGTATTGTGTTATTGTTTGATGTGTACTCTAATGATGTAGTTTATAAAACAGTAATAGTTCTTTTGTATAAAGATCAGTTGTTATCTATTATATATTGTTCTGCTGCGATTGTGAGATTTTGTGTTGTTGTTTTCTTCTTCTTCTACCTCTTTTCTTCTTTTCCCTAACGATCTAGTATTTCCGGCATTAGATTGTTCGGCTTGTAATACAGTGAACGTACTGATGTCGATTTTCGAGGTCGAAAATCTTTCAGGTTGTTACAGTGGTATCAGAGCAAAAGGTTAGCGAGAACCTTGTCTCTGGCGGGGACTACTCATTAGAGATAGAGTCAGTAGTACTCTAGAATGAGTTTGAGTGTATTAATAGATATGAGCGCGTATTTGTTAGTGAATATAAAATTGTTTTATATTGTGTCGATTGGTTTGTTGAGTGGTTTATGGATTCTGGTCAATATGAGTAATTAGCTTTATTGATAAGGATCTCTAAACACTTGAATAGAACAATTCGACATAGTATTGTTTTAAAATGGGGTAAATGAAATAATTTTGCCCAAAATTATTTTCATATATAAAAGAAATAATTTTTGTAAATTATTATAGTATATGGTTGCTTGGTTGTTAGGGAATGTGATGCAGCAGCGGATAACAAAATGTATGAATCGGTGAAAGTAGCGATCGATGGATTAGAAGATACCGAATGGCCAAAATCCGTTGATCAAAAGATGCCGGATTCTAGCTATCTCAAACACGTTGATCGCGCACGATACCGTGTTTAAAGATCTACGATTCTTCGTACGTTGATCTAGCGCACTAGATACCATGAATCGGCTTCAGCAGTCGTTGAATTGAGCGCACTTGATTACCGAAAGTGGAGATAGGAGATCACACTCAACTACCAATTTAATGAAATCACAAAGCTAACAAACAAAGTTTTATTCAAAATCAACTAACTGTTACAAATGACACCACCCCGCTATTTATAGAGGTTACAACTTAACACGACTCAACATATTACAACACCTAGGTCGGCACCGACCTAAAACTTACGACTTACGACCTAACTAAGGTCGTCTGCGACCTAAAGAAACAACACAGCAATACAGTACGAAATATAGCACATTACAACACATGATATCACATATTTACAACACATAGATCGGCCTCGACCTAAAATACAACTCACGCGACCTAACTTCAATACATCAGCCTCCATCAGCGACCTAGTATAGGTCGTTAACGACCTAACACTTCATGCGACTTAAGAAATAGCTTTCTGGAAATCTTCATGCGACCTACCCCATGAGCGACTTAACGAAATGTAGTAGTGAGCGACCTAACAACAGAAGGCAGCGACCTAAAATAAAGCGGCAAATCAGCGACCTAACATAGGTCGTATCTCGCTTCCGCGACCTAACATAGGTCGTAACTCTTCCCCACGACCTAGCATAGGTCGTAGCTTGTAAAAACTGGTACTCGAAAGATCAGAGCGACCTAAAGAAATGAGTAATTCATTAGATCGTTTGAGCGCCTTTTTCTTTAACTCGTTAGCTCGTTCACATGCCTGAACACTGACTCCGTTAACTCGTGCGCGACCTTCCATAGGTCGTGAGCGACCTTCACTAGGTCGTGAGCGACCTAAAGTTCCACTAGGTCGTGAGCGACCTAAATTGGCAGATCGCGCTGCATCATCATCCCCCGATTGGCAAAAATTCGACCTCGAATTTGCATCTTCCTCTTCCACAACAAGTTCATCCCCATGATACGGAATCAAATATTTGACATTGAAAACATCAGACGTATGAATATCATCCGGTAATCTCAACTGATATGCATTTTCATTGATTTTCTTCAAGACTTCCACTGGACCGATTTTTCGAGCTTTCAACTTATTATACGTTCCCACTGGAAAACGATCTTTAGTCAACACGGCGTAAACCAAATCACCTTCTGTGAAATTCACATTCCTTCGCTTCTTATCCGCTAGTTGTTTATACTTCTCATTTGATGTAAGAAATCGTTCATGAACAGTTTTGTGGCATTCCTGCAACTCAGTCACAAAATCACTAGCACGCTTAACAACCCCTTTCTGATACGGCACTGTCGTCAAATCCAATGGACCCTTCGGACTTGCTGAGTATACAACTTGAAACGGACTAAAACCCATACTACGGTTAACAGCGTGATTATGTGGAAACTCTGCCTGACATAATTTCATATCCCAACTCTTCAAGTTATCCTGCACAAGACATCGCAACAAATTTCCCAATGATCTGTTTACCACTTCCGTCTGCCCATCTGTTTGCGGATGATAAGCGCTACTAAAATTCAGCTTCGTTCCAACCATCTTCCACAAACTTAACCAAAAATGGCTTAGAAATCTAGTATCCCGATCTGAAGCGATAGATTCAGGTAGCCCATGTAATCGATACACCTCTTTAAAGAATAACTGAGCAACACGGACGGCATCATCTGTCTTCTTACAAGCGATAAAATGTGCCATCTTGGAAAATCTATCTACCACAACAAATATAGAATCATTTCCTCGCTGAGTTCTCGGCAAACCCAAAACAAAATCCATGCTGATATCAACCCACGGTCTAATAGGCACAGGTAATGGCATATACAATCCCGCATTCATCGCTGTTCCTTTAGACACTTGACAAATATGACATCTCTCCACAAATCATTCAACTTCCTTTCTTATAGTAGGCCAAAAATAAGATTGCGAAATCAACTATAATGTACGGTCTCTCCCCACATGACCTTCCTCATGTAACTCTTTCACAGTCTTCATTCGTAAACTGCCCTCTGGTATACACAATCTGTTACCCTTGAATAGAAAACCATCCACTAACACATACTCATCAGTCTTTCCTTCATTGACTTCATCCATGATCTTAGCAAAGTAAGGATCATCCACAAACAAATCTGGCAACACGTCAAACCTTGTCACCTCTACCTTCATTGTAGTCAACACATGATTCCTTCGATTTAATGCATCCGCCACTCGATTCGTAATTCCCGACTTATGCTTCACCACAAATGTAAATTGTTGTAAGTATGCAATCCACGAAGCATGCCTAGCTGCAATCTTGTCCTGTCCCTGCATATGCTTCAACGCTTCATGTTCAGTGTATAAAACAAATTCTTTATGAAACAAATAATGTCTCCAGTGTTTCACAGCTTGCACGATAGCATAAAATTCCACATCATAAGCATTATATCTCATCTTTGCTCCCGATAACTTCTCACTGAAATATGCAATAGGACGTCCCTTCTGACTTAACACCCCTCCAATTCCAACCTTCGATGCATCAATATGTAATTCAAACAACAACTGAAAATCCGGCAACACTAGAATCGGTGCTGTCGTCAATAGTTCCTTGATTCTCTCAAAGGCAAATCCTGCTTCCTCCGACCATGAAAATTGCTTCCCTTTCATACAATCAGTAACTGGTGCCATCACGCTACTGAAGTGTGGAATGAACCTTCGGTAGAATGACGCCAAACCATGAAAGCTTCTAACTTCTGTAATCGTCCTGGGTTGTGGACAATTTCCGATTGCTTCAACTTTATTCTGATCCACCTGTATACCTCCATCCGAAATAACATATCCCAAAAATAAAACACTATGCGTCATGAACACGCATTTCTTTGTTGCAGCATAAAATTGTTCCTGTCGCAATATCATCAACACTTCCCTTAGATGTTGCAAGTGTTCTTCTGAGCTTCTACTATATATTAGTATATCATCAAAATACACCACCACGAATTTCCCAATGAATGGTCTAAAAATCTGATTCATCACCTACATAAATGTACTAGGTGCATTCGAAAGACCAAACGGCATAACTAGCCATTCGTATAATCCTTCTCTCATCTTGAATGCGGTCTTCCATTCGTCCCCTGGTCTAATTCGAATTTGATGATAACCACTCTTCAAATAAATTTTCAAAAAGATAGTAGCCCCACTAAGTTGATCCAACAAGTCATCCAATCTAGGCAAAGGGAATCTATATCTCACAGTAATCTTATTCAACGCCCGACTATCGGTACACATCCTCCATGTTCCATCCTTCTTCGGTACTAACAAAGCTGGCACCGCACAAGGACTTATACTTTCCTGCACGCGCCCCTGCTCAAGCAACTCTTCCACTTGCCTTCTCAACTCCTCGTGTTCCTTTGGACTCATTCTGTAATGTGGTCTATGAGGTAACACAGCTCCTAGAACAAGATCAATTTGATGTTGAATGTCTCTCAACGGCCGTAACTCCGTTGGTAGCTCTTCAGGAAATACATCGTCAAATTCTCCCAGCACTGGCTTTACTTCTTCAGGAATCTCAACCACTTCATTACTCTCACGTCCGATCAACAAAAACACTTTGGGCTCCTCTTCTACTTCCTTAACAAACTCCTTCAAAGATAGCAAAGTTTTAAGTTCTTCAATCTCCTCTGACTTGCTTTCTTCATGTTGTCGCTTCTTAGGAATTAAAGTGATTTTTGTACCTTCAAACATGAAACTATAACTGTTAGTACGACCATCATGTTGCACCGCTCTATCATATTGCCATGCTCTTCCCAATAACATATGGCATACATCCATGTCAACCACATCACACCAAATTTCATCTTTGTATTTCTTCCCAATTGAAAAATTAACACAAGTTCTACGTCCAACTTTCACCTCCCCACCTTTCCTCAACCAAGCTAACTTGTAAGGTTTTGGATGCTTCTCAGTCTTCAATGCTAACTTCTTCACAACCTCTGTAGAGATAATGTTATCACAGCTTCCCGCATCAATGACAAATTTACAAACCCTTCCAAAGATAGTGCATGTTGACTGAAAGATGTTACTTCTCAACCAGCTAGTCTCTTCCTCTTGCTTTGGTGTTAAACAAGATCTCTTCATCATCAATGAATACCCTTCATCTCCAGACACATTTTCTTCCTCCTCATCATGCAGTGGATTAGAACATTCAGCTTCTACCTCTTCATCTTCAACCTCAGCAATCATCGTTCGCTTCTTCGGCTTTGGAAATTCATTGCTTTTGTGACCAATCTCCTAACAATTGAAACATTTGATACCACTATTGATTCTGGTCTTAGCAACTTCATTAACAACCGGTTTTGCAACAGCCTTCGAAACATTCGCATTGCTACTAGCCCCTTTCATTGGATTGTTGGAATTTGTAAACACACCACCACCTCTCCTTCCTTGCTTCTCCCAAGCTAGAGCTTTTTGATGGGCTTTAGCGACAGATTTTGGATCAAACATATTCACCATGTCTTGAATCTGTATTCTCAACCCTCCAACAAATCTAGCTGTCAATTGCTCCTCTGTCTCCATGATATCATTCCTCGCAATCAATTGATAGAATTCATCATCATAATCATTAACAGTCTTTGTTCCTTGTCTTAAGTTCTGTAAACGTTGATACATAAGAGATTGATAATTGTAAGGTAAGAAAGTAGCTTTCATCAATTTCTTCATCTTCTCCCATGATTAAATCTTTGACTTCCCCATTCTCTCCCGTGTTAATTTAGTTTGTTTCCACCATGCCATAGCTCTTCCTTTCAAACGAGTAGCAACTAACTTCACTCTTCGATGCTCAGGAACCTCCTTAAAGTCAAAAATCTCTTCAACATTAGACAACCAATCAAGGAATTCTTCGGCTTGTATACTGCCCTTGAATTCTGGAATTTCAGTTTTCATTCCCGATTCCCATCGACGATCATCCTCAACATCCCAATATGCATTTCATCCTTGGTCTCGATCTCGATAATGATTATTGCTTCTATCACTCTCTTCATCATATTCACATGTATTTCGATATCGATCTCGACCATCAACATCCCTTCGATCACGCATGTCTCTTCTATTGTGTCTTTCATCATCTCGATATGGTTCATACTCAAACTCTCGATGAGTTCTTCTTTCTTCATCTCTATACTCATTGTGATCTCTTCTCATCGAAATTGATGATTCCCTTCTTCCTCGATCAGATTGTGGCGATACCCTTCTCGCTTCCGTAACCGATGGCGAAACTCGGTTTCCTCCATGGTTCCAGATTTGCGACCTCCTTCTTTGACCTTGATTCATATCATTCATCAATTTCTCTAACCTCCCAATACCTTCATCCAACTTCTTATTGAATTTGTTGCTAATTCTTTGTTCCATCTGTTCGGCATCTTCCCTTTTGTATAAATCTTCAACATTTTGATGACGATTAGCTCTCCTCGGCGGCATTGTTAAATGAAACAAACTTCAATTCTCGGTGTGAACAAATATGATGCACGGCCTTCACTTGCTCTTCGCTTTGCTTGATGTAGCTCGGCTTCACTAACTCCTCAAACTTCTTCAATAAGAATTGGCTCCAAGACTCGGCTTAGCTATGATTGGCTAAGTCTAGCTCCGATACCAAATGATGCAGCAGCGGATAACAAAATGTATGAATCGATGAAAGTAGCGATTGATGGATTAGAAGATACCGAATGGCCCAAATCCATTGATCAAAAGATGCTGGATTCTAGCTATCTCAAACATGTTGATCGCGCACGATACCGTGTTTAAAGATCTACGATTCTTCGTACGTTGATCTAGTGCACTAGATACCATGAATCGGCTTCAGCAGTCGTTGAATCGAGCGCACTCGATTACCGAAAGTGGAGATAGGAGATCACACTCAACTACCAATTTAATGAAAGCACAAAGCTAACAAACAAAGTTTTATTCAAAATCAACTAACTGTTACAAATGACACCACCCTGCTATTTATAGAGGTTACAACTCAACACGACTCAACATATTACAACACCTAGGTCGGCACCGACCTAAAACTTACGACTTATGACCTAACTAAGGTCGTCTGCGACCTAAAGAAACAACACAACAATACAGTATGAAATATAGCACATTACAACACATGATATCACATATTTACAACACATAGATCGGCCTCGACCTAAAATACAACTCACGCGACCTAACTTCAATACATCAGCCTCCATCAGCGACCTAGTATGGGTCGTTAACGACCTAACACTTCATGCGACTTAAGAAATAGCTTTCTGGAAATCTTCATGCGACCTACCCCATGAGCGACTTAACGAAATGTAGTAGTGAGCGACCTAACAACAGAAGGCAACGACCTAAAATAAAGCGGCAAATTAGCGACCTAACATAGGTCGTATCTCGCTTCCGCGACCTAACATAGGTCGTAACTCTTCCCCGCGACCTAGCATAGGTCGTAGCTCATAAAATCCGGTACTCGAAAGATCAGAGCGACCTAAAGAAATGAGTAATTCGTTAGATCGTTTGAGCGCCTTTTTCTTTAACTCGTTAGCTCGTTCACATGCCTGAACACTGACTCCGTTAACTCGTGCGCGACCTTCCATAGGTCGTGAGCGACCTTCACTAGGTCGTGAGCGACCTAAAGTTCCACTAGGTCGTGAGCGACCAAAATTGGCAGATCGCGCTGCATCAGAATGATAATATTAAACTATTATCATTGTTGTGTAGAAATTAAAATAAGAAATTAATGTTATAACCAAAAAGTTAAGGAAATAAATTCATATAACAGAAATGAAATTTGTAAATGTGAATTAAAAATGTGATTTATAATTGGAATGGGATAAAATTCCAGAGTAATATTTGAATACAGATTAAAAGGATTTGAAATTCAAGATTTTGGGAAAATTTTAAATCCCTTTGAGTTTGAAAATGATTTTTCAAAGGCTTTGGAGGAATAGTAGTGATATTATTCAGAAATATTTTTGGATTGGGTATGAAATCTGGTGAGATTTGGAATTTAAAATATTTGAAATGTTTTAAAAACAATAAAAGCACTAAAACTCACTTCGGTCGCTGGAAAATAACTGTGAGAAATGCGGATTACGGATCATAAGGCCAGAATTAACACTAGAGGGGTGGTTGAATAGTGTTTTAAGGAATTACTAATTCTTTTTGAGTTTATATTAATTTGAACACAAATGTATGCAATATTCAGACATAGATATGATCACAGAATCAAACACATATGAAGATATAAAGTAAAAGCAATAAAGGAAAGAACACACTGGATTTTATACTGGTTCAGAGTTACCCTACATCCAGTCACGCAACACAAGTACGGATTTCCTTTCAAAATCAATTCTTACAATTACACCCTCGATTTCAAGGCCATGAGGTACACCGCTTCAGATTCAAAATCCTCTAAGTAGAGATACTTGATTTTACGGCAACAAGTTCACCCGATTGATTTTCCAGGCTACAATCACACCTTTTCTCGCTCGATTGAATACAAAGAAGTCTATAACTCTGAATAGCACTGGGATCTTGTTGAGATAGTGATACAGAATCAAACCAAAGATGACCTAGTTAGATTCAATGGTGATTTCGATAGAGTAATGGTAAAAATGTATATAAAGCAATGCGGAAGAAGAAGAGGAGTGAAATCAGAGAAAAATGAATGTAAATTCGTTTAAAACAGCCCATATTTATAGTAGAACAACATCCATGTCCATTCGTGAAAGGATATGACGAATAGACACTTCCTTTGAAATTCAAACTGTTGAAATAAACTGTCACCTTGTCGACAAGGGGTCCTTGGGGTTGTCGACAAGCCTAAGTTATTTTTGGTAATTTGTTTTTCTTTGAAAATAACTTCTATCTTGTATTAAAACTATTTTAAACTTTATAAATATACTTAACTATAGTTAAAATACATAAATAAGTATAGAGAATATTATTTTGGTGTATATAAAATTTTACTATAATTTTATATTTAAATCTAAGTATAAATATTAAAAGTTAAATATATTATAATTAAAAGATAGTTTAAAACCAAGGATAATTTGATATTGAAAATAAAGATTATTTTGAGGCTATAAGTATTTTAAAACCAGGATAGATGTTTTTGATTTAAAAAGGAAGATTTTGAAATCATTTTGAAAACGAGATATAATTTTGTAAAACATTTGAATAAAAGTTAGTGGATACAAAACAATGTTCCACTAGATTTTTCGTAGGTTCCATCCTACTTAGGGTTCCATCCCTTTAACGGGCTCGAAGTGAATTCCATTCCACGAATAAAATGGATTTTAAGATGTCAGTGCTTTTATAGGAGTTTTAACAAAATTCCTAACTAAATTACTTATCTTGAACTCTTGAACTCTTTATAATCTTGATACTCATGAGTCTTGAATCTTGATATCTTCGATCTTGAGTTCATCAGTTCTTGAATCTGTATACTGTACAGTCTTCATCCTTTGGTACCTGTATATATATCCTGCATATACATATATATCTAAACAATAATGTTAGTATTTATATTTTATAATCTTATTCTAAGGTTGTTGTCATCAAAACCAACTTCTCAGGGACTAACAATCTCCCCCTTTTTAATGATGACAACCTTTGTTTATAAAATATTACTTCTATCTTAATAACTCCCCCTAAAACTAATAACGCCCCCTTAATCTATGCCTAACTATCCTATTTTATACTTCTCCCCCTTTTTCATCAACAAAAACTAACTCCAAACTATATAAAGCCCCCTTATTCTTGTACTAAAGTACCTGCATTAATAAAATATATAATGGAGTATATAATAGATAGATTAAGAGATAATTATACTGATAAACATGATTACTAATCAAAGATTATATAAATATCAATGTGTATTTATACATATTATGTTTTGCACACCAATTATCAATCCACACCAAAAAAAATCAAATCAAATCAATCCAAGCGATCAATTCAAATCAAACAAAGCAATCAAATAAAATCAAACATTACGAGGAACTTCCACCCATCCTTCTTCTCCAAATATAGGGTCTGATTTCATTTTCATTGGTGAGAGAGACTGGAGGATGTGCTTCATTATCATTTTTGTGTAGGGAGGAAATCATCCATCGAATCGCATCGAAATGCTTTTCTTGCTCCTTGATCATCTGCATTTGACTCAACTCTAAGTGTCGTTGATTACGGAGAATGAAAGAAAGAATATTCTTGAAAGAATTAAGGGTTTCTTCAAGATTCTCGGTCAAACTATGAATTGGATCAGACATATTTGAGTTTGTGAGAAGAAATATAGATAGAGTAGATAAGAAATGATTTTGGGTGATGAATTCTGGAAGAAATATGTATTTATAGGAGTAGAAATTCGTTTGAAATGAATAGACACAAGGTAGTTATTCAAATTTCAAATTTCAAATGAAAAGTAATTTCTGACCAGTACTTGTCGACAGGGTCTCTGGGGGGTTGTCGACAGGGGTCAGTTAATTTTGATGACTCATTTTGTTTTTGTGAATAATTGTGTGTATATATATATTTATATAATATACTAACATTTATTCTGGAGATAAGATAAGTTAGATAACAGAAAAGTAATTCAATTTCATTTCATAATAGAACGATACAATGATTAAACATTAAGAACTACACGAACATTCAAATCAAAACAAACTAAAAGCTATACAACATGACATGAAAAGGTAGAACTAGTTAGAGGATGACGAAGATGAAGATAATCCAAGCTTCTTGCTGACTTTGGAGAAAAACTTGTTCATCCTGGATGACATTTTATCCAATTTCTTACTAACTGACCGTTTAAGAGTCCGTTGATTCTCAACAATGGTCTTTTGATTTTTGAGTAAGGTTTTGTTGGTTGGATTAGAGGGATAGTCAATACTTTCCAAGGATGTTTCACCTTCTTCTTCTTCTATTTCCATTTCATCCCCTTCTTCTTCTTCTTCTTCTTCTTCCTCCTCTTCCATCTCCTCATGAGCCAAACGCTCTTCCTTTTCAGCAAGAGTTTCATATGGTTGAAAAACATATGGAATTTTCATAAGAGAAATGTTTGAGTGATTAAAAACTTTTCTTGAAACCAATTCTTCTCCTTTGAAATCCACTCCAAAATAATTAAAAATCCGAGTGAGATAGATTCCATGATACAAAGTGTTTTCACCCACTACAAAATTTTTGGGACGAAGTTCATCCAAAATAACTTGCGCCCAATTAATATCATAATTTCCAAAAATAGCAAAAAGTGCTTTGCAAACTTTTGAAGTTGGATTGTTAAAACTCCCCAATCTAAGGGTCAAAGAATGTTGTAAAAGAAGATTAACTATTCTAGCTTTTGGTCGAAAGTTTCGATTTATGAATTCAAAGTTTTCATCTCCTTCGAAAATGTGATGAAATCTCTCATGATCATTTTCATCGATATTAAAACTAGAAAGATCCATTCCCATGCTCTTGCAATTGAGAATGGTACCCAAAACATCACAATTTAAATTGATTCTAGTGCCTTTGACACTACTCCAAATTTCATCATCATTTCCATTATAAAATCCACGGTTGAGATTTGCATAGAAAATTTTAACAAGATTTGGATAACAAACAAAGTCATTTTGTGAAGCATCAACAAGACTAAGAACTTGGTTGTTTGCAAAAAGAGAATCAATTTCATAAGTAGAGAAATCTTGAAATAAAGCAAACTTTCCGAGATGGACTTTTCCATAGTTAGCATAGTTGATATATGCTTTTATAGCCTCTGGATTATTGAAAAGTTGCTCTTTTATATTTCTAGAAAGTCTCATTATGGAAGGGTTCTTGAAGAAGCCATTAGAGTAGAGAGTAGAGAGCTTAATATTTTGAAATAAGAGTTTGAATTTGAAAATGAAAGTGAAAAGTTGCAATAAGAGATAGTAAATAAATAGATTCTCAAGGGACAGGTTCCCTGGTCAAAAGGTGACTTTTAAGAGACTTGAATGAAGTGAAAAGATAGAGGGAAATTCAAACATTTGAATTCAAATTTGGATTTCAAATTTCTGTACCCTTGTCGACAACGTGGGGGGGCCCTTGTCGACAGGTGTCTCTGAATTTTCATGATTTATTTCTCTTAAGTATTCTAATATATATATATATATTTATTATTTTTAATGTCTATATAATATCTGGAATATTACTAGAATTATAGTATATTCCATAAAATATTATGATACTATTTAAAAATAATAAAAAATAATAATAAAATAATAGTAAAAATATAATAAAATAATAATAAAAATTTTAAAATTCAAACAACACACCAATTCAAAATCAACCAATCAAACGTCCAATCCTAAGCATGCAATTTCAACCAATATATTGTAAATGTGTACCTTTTTCTGAGTCCGTTTCTCTGAATTCGTCAGAGTCGTGAACTGCCATGAAACACATATTTGAATTATCTGTCTTCTGGTCATCATCTCTTGAGGACGAGTCTGAGTCATCTAGAGTAGCGGTAAATGCATGTTTTTGTTTCTTTGCGGAATCATTGTTTATAGGAAGATTTTGCTTATCTAGATGCGGACAGCCTCTTTTGATGTGGCCTGGTTCGTCACAGTTGAAACATTTGATATAGTCTGGCACTACATTCTAATTACCAGAGTTCTTATAGTTGTTTCTCTTGAGATTATTCATCTTTCTGTATTTCAGGAATTTCCGAAAGTTCTTGGTCATAAAGGCTATCTCTTCATCATTATCGCTGTTTGAGTCTGATCCATCGGTCAACGCATTGAATTCAATTGATTTCTTTTCAGATGCTTTGCTTTCTCTTCTCCCAAGCATTTGGACTTCAAACGACATCAGATTTCCAATTAATTCTTCAATCTATAAGGTACTGATGTCATTTGCCTCTTCGATCGCATGTGTCTTTTGATCCCATTCTGGAGTAAGAGAATTTATGATTTTTCTGACTTGATCTTCCTCCAAAAATACCTTTCCCAAGGATATTAGAGAATGCACAATATCCTGAAATCTACTAGACATATCTGGAATAGACTCATTAGGATTCATTTTAAATAATTGAAACTGATTTGTGAGCATGGAAATTTTGGTCTGTTTAACTTTTCTTGTTCCTTCGTGAGTAACTTGCAAAGTTTTCCAGATTTCATTTTCATACTTACAAACTGACACTCTATTAAATTCATTCCTATCAAGTGAACAAAATAGAATATCCATAGCTTTAGAGTTATTTTGTGCGACGGTCTTTTGCTCAGCAGTCCACTGTGCAAAACCAGATGTGGGTTCAAAATATTCAGTCTGTGTGATATTCCAAGTGTCTAGTCCTACAGATTGTAAATATATTTTCATTCTACATGCCCAATATGCATAGTTACTGCCAATAAAAGTGGTGGTCTGACAGTAGACTGACCTTCTACAAATGAACTAGTGACAGAGGTAATAGAACCAGTGTTGGTAGTAGTAACAGTACAGTGTTGGTAGCCATTTTGAAATTTTTCAAAATTCAGATTATGAAACTTTGAAAACCTTGCTCTGATACCAAATGTGAGAAATGCAAATTATGGATCTTAAGGCTAGAATTAACACTAGAGGGGGGAGGTGAATAGTGTTTTAAGGAATTACTAATTCTTTTTTGAGTTTATATTAATTTGAACACAAATGTATGCAATATTCAGACACAGATATGATTACAGAATCAAACACAGATGCAGATATAAAGTAAAAGCAATAAAGGAAAGAACACACCGGATTTTATACTGGTTCGAAGTTACCCTACATCCAGTCCCGCAACACAAGTACGGATTTCCTTTCAAAATCAATTCTTACAATTACACCCTCGATTTCAAGGCCACGAGGTACACCGCTCTAGATTAACAATCCTCTGGGTAGAGATACTTGATTTTACGGGCAACAAGTTCTCCCGAATGATTTTCCAGGCTACAATCACACCTTTTCTCGCTCGATTGAATACAAAGAAGTCTATAACTCTGAATAGCACTAGGATCTTGTTGAGATAGTGATAGAGAATCAAACCGGAGATGATCTAGTTAGATTCAATAGTGATTTAGGCAGAGTAATGGTAAAAATGTATATAAAGAAATGTGGAAGAAGAAGAGGAGTGAAATCAGAGAAAATATGAATGTAAATTCGTTTAAAACAGCCTCTATTTATAGTAGAACAACAGCCATGTCCATTCGTGAAAGGATACGATGAATAAACACTTCCTTTGAAATTCAAACTGTTGAAATAAACTGTCACCTTGTCGACAAGGGGTCCTTGGGGTTGTCGACAAGCCTAAGTTATTTTTGGTAATTTGTTTTTCTTTGAAAATAACTTCTATCTTGTATTAAAACTATTTTAAACTTTATAAATATACTTAACTATAGTTAAAATACATAAATAAGTATAGAGAATAATATTTTGGTGTATATAAAATTTTACTATAATTTTATATTTAAATCTAAGTATAAATATTAAAAGTTAAATATATTATAATTAAAAGATAGTTTAAAACCAAGGATAATTTGATATTGAAAATAAAGATTATTTTTAGACTAAAAGTATTTTAAAACCAGGATATATGTTTTTGATTTAAAAAGGAAGATTTTGAAATCATTTTGAAAACAAGATATAATTTTGTAAAACATTTGAATAAAAGTTAGTGGATACAAAACAATGTTCCACTATATTTTTCGTAGGTTCCATCCTACTTAGGGTTCCATCCCTTTAACGGGCTCGAAGTGGATTCCATTCCATGAATAAATTGGATTTTAAGATGTCAGTGCTTTTATAGGAGTTTTAACAAAATTCCTAACTAAATTAATTATCTTGAAATCTTGAATTCTTGATAATCTTGATACTCATGAGTCTTGAATCTTGATATCTTCGATCTTGAGTTCATCAGTTCTTGAATCTCTATACTGTACAGTCTTCATTCTTTGGTACCTATATATATATATATATATCCTGCATATACATATATATCTGAACAATAATGTTAGTATTTATATTTTATAATCTTATTCTAAGGTTGTTGTCATCAAAACCAACTTCTCAGGGACTAACAATCTCCCCCTTTTTGATGATGACAACCTTTGTTTATAAAATATTACTTCTATCTTAATAACTCCCCCTAAAACTAATAACGCCCCCTTAATCTATGCCTAACTATCCTATTTTATACTTCTCCCCCTTTTTCATCAACAAAAACTAACTCTAAACTATATAACTCCCCCTTATTCTTGTACTAAAGTACCTGCATTAATAAAATATATAATGGAGTATATAATAGATAGATTAAGAGATAATTATACTGATAGACATGATAACTAATCAAAGATTATATAAATATCAATGTGTATTTATACATATTATGTTTTGCACACCAATTATCAATCCACACCAAAACAAATCAATCCAAGCAATCAATTCAAATCAAACAAAGCAATCAAATAAAATCAAACATTACGAGGAACTTCCACCCATCCTTCTTCTCCAAATATAGGGTCTGATTTCATTTTCATTGGTGAGAGAGACTGGAGGATGTGCTTCATTATCATTTTTGTGCAGGGAGGAAATCATCCATCGAATCACATCGAAATGCTTTTCTTGCTCCTTGATCATCTGCATTTGACTCAACTCTAAGTGTCGCTGATTATGTAGAATGAAAGAATATTTTTGAAAGAATTAAGGGTTTCTTCAAGATTCTCGGTCAAACTATGAATTGGATCGGACATATTTGAGTTTGTGAGAAGAAATATAGATATAGTAGATAATAAATGATTTTGGGTGATGAATTCTGGAAGAAATATGTATTTTTAGGTGTAGAAATTCGTTTGAAATGAATAGACACAAGGTAGTTATTCAAATTTCAAATTTAAAATGAAAAGTAATTTCTGACCAGTACTTGTCGACAGGGTCTCTGGGGGTTGTCGACAGGGGTCAGTTAATTTTGATGACTCATTTTGTTTTTGTGAATAATTGTGTGTATATATATATTTATATAATATACTAACATTTATTCTGGAGATAAGATAAGTTAGATAACAGAAAAGTAATTCAATTTCATTTCATAATAGAACGATACAATGATTAAACATTAAGAACTACACGAACATTCAAATCAAAACAAACTAAAACCTATACAACATGACATGAAAAGGTAGAACTAGTTAGAGGATGACGAAGATGAAGATAATCCAAGCTTCTTGCTGACTTTGGAGAAAAACTTGTTCATCCTGGATGACATTTTATCCAATTTCTTACTAACTGACCGTTTAAGAGTCCGTTGATTCTCAACAATGGTCTTTTGATTTTTGAGTAAGGTTTTGTTGGTTGGATTAGAGGGATAGTCAATACTTTCCAAGGATGTTTCACCATCTTCTTCTTCTATTTCCATTTCATCCCCTTCTTCTTCTTCATCTTCCTCCTCTTCCTTCTCCTCATGAGCCAAACGCTCTTCCTTTTCGGCAAGAGTTTCATATGGTTGAAAAACATATGGAATTTTCATAAGAGAAATGTTTGAGTGATTAAAAACTTTTCTTGAAACCAATTCTTCTCTTTTGAAATCCACTCCAAAATAATTAAAAATCCGAGTGAGATAGATTCCATGATACAAAGTGTTTTCACCCACTACAAAATTTTTGGGACGAAGTTCATCCAAAATAACTTGCGCCCAATTAATATCATAATTTCCAAAAATAGCAAAAAGTGCTTTGCAAACTTTTGAAGTTGGATTGTTAAAACTCCCCAATCTTGGGGTCAAAGAATGTTGTAAAAGAAAATTAACAATTCTAGCTTTTGGTCGAAAGTTTCGATTTATGAATTCAAAGTTATCATCTCCTTCGAAAATGTGATGAAATGTCTCATGATCATTTTCATCGATATTAAAACTAGAAAGATCTATTCCCATGCTCTTGCAATTGAGAATGGTACCCAAAACATCACAATTTAAATTGATTCTAGTGCCTTTGACACTACTCCAAATTTCATCATCATTTCCATTATAAAATCCACGGTTGAGATTTGCATAGAAAATTTTAACAAGATTTGGATAACAAACAAAGTCATTTTGTGAAGCATCAACAAGACTAAGAACTTGGTTGTTTGCAAAAAGAGAATCAATTTCATAAGTAGAGAAATCTTGAAATAAAGCAAACTTTCTGGGATGGACTTTTCCTAGTTAGCATAGTTGATATATGCTTTTATAGCCTCTGGATTATTGAAAAGTTGCTCTTTTATATTTCTAGAAAGTCTCATTATGGAAGGGTTCTTGAAGAAGCCATTAGAGTAGAGAGTAGAGAGCTTAATATTTTGAAATAAGAGTTTGAATTTGAAAATGAAAGTGAAAGGTTGTGATAAGAGATAGTAAATAAATAGATTCTCAAGGGACAGGTTCCCTGGTCAAAAGGCGACTTTTAAGAGACTTGAATGAAGTGAAAAGATAGAGGGAAATTCAAACATTTGAATTCAAATTTGGATTTCAAATTTCTATACCCTTGTCGACAACGTGGGGGGGCCCTTGTCGACAGGTGTCTCTGAATTTTCATGATTTATTTCTCTTAAGTATTATAATATATATATATATATATATTATTTTTAATGTCTATATAATATCTGGAATATTACTAGAATTATAGTATATTCCATAAAATATTATGATACTATTTAAATAATAATAATAATAAAATAATAGTAAAAATATAATAAAATAATAATAAAAATTTTAAAATTCAAACAACACACCAATTCAAAATCAACCAATCAAACGTCCAATCCTAAGCATGCAATTTCAACCAATATATTGTAAATGTGTACCTTTTTCTGAGTCCGTTTCTCTGAATTCGTCGGAGTCGTGAACTGCCATGAAACACATATTTGAATTATCTGTCTTCTGGTCATCATCGCTTGAGGACGAGTCTGAGTCATCTAGAGTAGCGGTAAATGCATGTTTTGGTTTCTTTGCGGAATCATTGTTCATAGGAAGATTTTGCTTATCTGGATGCGGACAGCCTCTTTTGATGTGGCCTGGTTCGTCATAATTGAAACATTTGATATAGTTTGGCACTACATTCTGATTACCAGAGTTCTTATAGTTGTTTCTCTTGAGATTATTCATCTTTCTGTATTTCAGGAATTTCCGAAAGTTCTTGGTCATAAAAGTTATCTCTTCATCATTATCGCTGTTTGAGTCTGATCCATCGGTCAATGCATTGAATTCAATTGATTTCTTTTCAGATGCTTTGCTTTCTCTTCTCCCAAGCATTTGGACTTCAAACGACATCAGATTTCCAATTAATTCTTCAATCTATAAGGTACTAATGTCATTTGCCTCTTCGATCGCAAGTGTCTTTTGATCCCATTCTGGAGTAAGAGAATTTAAGATTTTTCTGACTTGATCTTCTTCCAAAAATACCTTTCCCAAGGATATTAGAGAAAGCACAATATCCTGAAATCTACTATACATATCTGGAATAGACTCATCAGGATTCATTTTAAATAATTGAAACTGATTTGTGAGCATGGAAATTTTGGTCTGTTTAACTTTTCTTGTTCCTTCGTGAGTAACTTGCAAAGTTTTCCAGATTTCATATGCAGACTTACAAACTGACACTCTATTAAATTCATTCCTATCAAGTGAACAAAACAGAATATTCATAGCTTTAGAGTTATTTTGTGCGATGGTCTTCTGCTCAGCAGTCCACTGTGCAAAACCAGATGTGGGTTCAAAATATTCAGTCTGTGTGATATTCCAAGTGTCTAGTCCTACAGATTGTAAATATATTTTCATTCTACATGCCCAATATGCATAGTTACTGCCATTAAAAAGTGATGGTCTGACAGTAGACTGACCTTCTACAAATGAACTAGTGACAGAGATAATAGAACCAGTGTTGGTAGTAGTAACAGTACCAGTGTTGGTAGCCATTTTGAAATTTTTCAAAATTCAGATTATGAAACTTTGAAAACCTTGCTCTGATACCAAATGTGAGAAATGCGAATTATGGATCTTAAGGCTAGAATTAACACTAGAGGGGGGAGGTGAATAGTGTTTTAAGGAATTACTAATTCTTTTTTGAGTTTATATTAATTTGAACAAAAATGTATGTAATATTCAAACACAGATATGATCACAGAATCAAACACAGATGCAGATATAAAGTAAAAGCAATAAAGGAAAGAACACACTGATTTTATACTGGTTCGGAGTTACCCTACATCCAGTCCTGCAATACAAGTACGAATTTCCTTTCAAAATCAATTCTTACAATTACACCCTCGATTTCAAGGCCACGAGGTACACCGCTCTAGATTAACAATCCTATGGGTAGAGATACTTGATTTTACGGGCAACAAGTTCACCCGAATGATTTTCCAGGCTACAATCACACCTTTTCTCGCTCGATTGAATACAAAGAAGTCTATAACTCTGAATAGCACTTGGATCTTGTTGAGATAGTGATAGAGAATCAAACCGGAGATGATCTAGTTAGATTCAATAGTGATTTAGGCAGAGTAATGGTAAAAATGTATATAAAGAAATGTGGAAGAAGAAGAGGAGTGAAATCAGAGAAAATATGAATGTAAATTCGTTTAAAACAACCCCTATTTATAGTAGAACAACAGCCATGTCCATTCGTGAAAGGATACGACGAATAAACACTTCCTTTGAAATTCAAACTGTTGAAATAAACTGTCACCTTGTCGACAAGGGGTCCTTGGGGTTGTCGACAAGCCTAAGTTATTTTTGGTAATTTGTTTTTCTTTGAAAATAACTTCTATCTTGTATTAAAACTATTTTAAACTTTATAAATATACTTAACTATAGTTAAAATACATAAATAAGTATAGAGAATAATATTTTGGTGTATATAAAATTTTACTATAATTTTATATTTAAATCTAAGTATAAATATTAAAAGTTAAATATATTATAATTAAAAGATAGTTTAAAGCCAAGGATAATTTGATATTGAAAATAAAGATTATTTTTAGGCTAAAAGTATTTTAAAACCAGGATATATGTTTTTGATTTAAAAAGGAAGATTTTGAAATCATTTTGAAAACAAGATATAATTTTGTAAAACATTTGAATAAAAGTTAGTGGATACAAAACAATGTTCCACTATATTTTTCGTAGGTTCCATCCTACTTAGGGTTCCATCCGTTTAACGGGCTCGAAGTGGATTCCATTCCATGAATAAAATTGATATTAAGATGTCAGTGCTTTTATAGGAGTTTTAACAAAATTCCTAACTAAATTACTTATCTTGAAATCTTGAACTCTTGATAATCTTGATACTCATGAGTGTTGAATCTTGATATCTTCGATCTTGAGTTCATCAGTTCTTGAATCTCTATACTGTACAGTCTTCATTCTTTGGTACCTATATATATATATATCCTGCATATACATATATATCTAAACAATAATGTTAGTATTTATATTTTATAATCTTATTCTAAGGTTGTTGTCATCAAAACCAACTTCTCAGGGACTAACAATAACTTCGGTGATGACTACAACATCTCGATGTTCATTTTCGAGTTTCCAAGGGAGAAATTGCTACCTGGATGTTTCGGATTGGTGTTTGTTTGCAAAACTGGTTTGATTTTGAAATGCAAAAGAATAATCTGACTTTGGGTGTATATGACTTCAAAAATGATTTTGAATGTTTAAGAAAATTGTTTAAACTTTGGGAGTTTAATTAAAAATGTTTATTGAAATATTAATTGGTTTGATAACTTATAAAAATTTGAAATTCGTTAGAATAAAATTTAACTTGAAGAAGAGTTAAATTAAAATAAGTGTGAAAACGAAATAAGTTAGGACAGTAAGCTAATTAGATGAAGTGAATTGGAAGAGAGCAGTGAATGGAATTTAAATAAGATTGGAAAACTTATGGAAGTTTAAAAATTTGAATGGAAATGGAATTTTACCGAGTTAAGTTAAATAAAAGTGAATTTTGAGGTAATGAATCTAAGTAAGCTAGAAGAAATGGACATTGAAATAAAAATTTATTAGGTTGGAAATAAATTTGTGAATGAACAAACTAATTTAAATTATAAGTAAATGGAATTGAAACTGAATATTGGAATTCAATTTGAATTGTGTTAAAGTAAAGAGAAGTTGAAGAATTAGTTCGAAATGGACTAAAAATAATAAAAGTTAGGAAACAAAAATCGTTTGAGATATGAATAAATTAGTGAGTGGAACTAATTAAAGAAATGGTTAATTAAATATGGTTTGGGATAAGGTGAATAGAATTCAACATTCAAAAATAGGAAGGTAAATTGAATTCAAATGGGATTGAAATGAAAAGTGAATATAAATGGATATAAAACCAAAGTGATAACGAGGAAATAAATATAAGAGGTTGTATAAAATATTTATATTGAACTTAAGAAATGGATGGTGAAATTCTTAAGTAAATGTGGAATTGAGAGATATACTAAGTTAGTTAATGAATGAAGATTTAATAAAGGCATGTGAAATGATAAGTGTGGATAAGTGAATAGAAATTAAAATAAATGTGAATAAAAAGAGAATTGATATAGCCAATAGTCAATTGAGATAAATACGTAGGATGTACGTATGTTATTTTATTCGCATAGCGATTTGATCCAGATTCGAGCAAAGAATTTCGAGATAGTTATATCGATCCGAGTTGTGATTTTTCACTCGATTTTCGAAGGCGAACCCTGGATATGGATTTTTGATTGATTTTGAAAATTCTCTATCATAGTATATGGCTATGCAAGGGGAATTACGGTTTTTGATCAAGAAACCAGATCTGAGTCCGCACTAGAGAGTCGGGTGGACGATACTAGTTCGGAAGTGAAATTGTGTGATCGAGTGAGCGATCGGATTTGATATTGCATACGGATGATATATGTACATCGTATGGCTTAAGTAAAGCAAATATTGAAATTTTGTAAGTGAAGTGAATAAAATGATTCTGAATACTATGATCGGATATTATTGTTAAGTGAGGTGCAGGTATTTAAAAGCAAAAGAAAATGGGTGTTTTGATTTCAGAAGGTAAATTTGAATTGTCCGACAAAAGGTATGTATTTAAATTGTCGTATGAAATTTGATGATTTTCTGATGGAGCCACTTGGCTTTTGTTTTCTTTTGAAAATTTGGGACGCGTAGAGGCGTTTTGTAGTTGTTCCGATCTAGCCGCGCAAAGGAGACACTGGCGAAATTTTTCGAAAATTTAAGGAGATAGAAATATTTGAAGAAAAATTTGATAGTTTAAAATTTGGTTTTAAACTATAATTTGAATTATCGAGGGGATAATATTATTTGGAATAGATGGATTGGTTTGGGAAGTTAGTAAGAGGGATAATGTGTCTTTAATAAATAGATTGTTTGGGAAGTTGTTAAAAACATTTTGGTTTTGGGAAAATAGTTAACGGGTTGTGGACCATTCTTCTTAACTAGCAATTTCGGGGATGAAATTCTTTTAAGGGAAAGGAATGTAACAACCTGGAATTTTAGATATTTGAAATTGGAATATTTAATTGATTTTAAATATTCAGGTGTTGATTTTTAACTTGAATTTCAAATATAACTATTTATTGGGTAATTAAATTATTGAATTTAATAAGTGGAAATTGGGTAAAATATTGAATCTTGGTTTTTAAGCTTGTTAAAAATAGTTTAAAGGCTTATAAAATTTATATTAATAACACTGAAGGTAATAGAACTGTTGAAATTTAATTTGAAAGTGTTTTGTTCAGTTTTAAAAATATATCGTTTAAATTGATATTCAAAAATTGCCTTCCGAGGCACCGTCTCCGACGAAACCAGTTTCATTGGATCCGTAATAGTGTATTATTATCGGATTTCAAATTTCGTAACGTTTGGAGTTATCATGTGGTCGTACGATATATAAACGTGATGAAATCTATATCGAAATTCAATATAATAACTAGGTCTGAAAAGCTATCTTCTCCATACGATCGAATTAGGACTCGAAACCTTTTCTATTGCGTTCGGAATAGGGGTATAACATTATAAACGCCTAGCGGCATGCCTTGATAGGAGGTTGAGATTTTAAGCTACAATTTCGAGACGTTTAAAAATTTAAATAATGTATATTTATGATGACCAGTCAAAATGAATCACATCAGAACTTTTTTGCTTTCTCTTCAAATCACTGTAGATAATGTTGTATACGCCAATTTCTTTTCAAAGTCGCGTCTACTTCCTTTTTAAAAATCGTAATCGAACATTTAAATATACATAAATAAAAGAGGGAAAACAATCAAGGCCGAACATATACAAAATCAACATTCAAATGAAAAGGAAATCGCAGTTCTTTTTTTTTCCTTCCAGTTCGAAGCTACTTCTCCCCAAAATCGCTCTCTTCTCTGATACGAGTTCGAATCGCAGTCGTATAAAAAAAAGGAAAAGGGGACTGCGATCGAATTGAAGCCGATCAGGAGTCCTCGAACTCAACTCAATGGCGGCGTTCGCAGGGGGGATAACGAGAGGAGGTGGAGTTTGCGTAGGTGTAAACGTATGCGTGGATGTTAGCTCGAGTGCGAGGGTGGTGGCCTGGCGATGGAGGTGGCGCGCACGATGATCTGGAATGGCCAGGCAATTGGCTACTCGTTTTGAAGGCACGCGGGGTCACGGGATAAGGGGGGAAGCGTAGACGAGGCATAGTAAGGGGGAGCGGCGATGGCCGGAGCAGTAGAGGAGGTGTGGTTCGAAGGATGTAAGGTATAAAAATTGTATCTTTAATTTAATTTAACACATATATATAGATTGAAAAAAAAGAGACGAGAAAAATATATAAAGTTTTAAAAAAAAATTTGTCTGGTAGATAAAAATTGTAAATAAAGATATATACTGTTTTGTGTAATCATGTTTGAACTGGAGTTAGAAAGGAAATTATATATATATACATATATACATACATATATATATATATATATGCACGTTTTAACTTACTGTTAAATTTGGAAAAAAGATATATCTTAAGGCAACTTAATCTTTTCAAACATTTTAATTTAAGGTTAGGTAAGTTAAAACTTTTAATTTAATTTGTTTATAAAAAATTTCACAGTAAAGTAAAGGTTGGAATTGTATTAACCCAATAGATTTAAATTTAAAATGAGAATAATAATGGTAGTTTAAAATCATGGCAAATGTTAATAGATTCAGAAATTTCATTTATACAAGGTCCAGAATCAAATAAAACCAGCCGGGTTGGTTCATTGCTAGAATCAAAGGTGAGTTAATCTCACTCAAATTGGATTACTAGTTAATTTAATTAGTTAAAATCAAATTATTAGGTGACTGATTGAAATTGATAATTATTATCAGTTTGGATGTGATATTATATATAGTAGTATATATATATTGGAGTGATTGATATTCCCGCCTTATATAACGGATGAGACCCTATGCGCCCCGCATAATAGCAGATGACCCTTTATACCGTGATATCCCCCTCGAAGTGGGATTGGTATTTTTATATTGTGCTAACATCTATGGATGCAGGGAAACAGGTTGGAGGGATCCAACTGGATTCCTAAAAAATAATGAAATTTATTCTCATATTCAGTGATATGATTATTTGATAATCTATGATAGATTATAGTGTAAATTGAAATTATTGAATGCTATGGTTGGTGTAACGACCCGTAAATTTTAACCGTTTTAATAACGTAATTAGTTGAAATTTTGAGAAATTATAAACGATAAAATTTTGAAATATAAATTTGATATTTTGAATGCGTTTAGTTAAACATAGCAACTGGTAAATTTTCGTCCGAAAATATGAAAGTTTATTTCGCGCGTAAATTTACTTCAATTTAATCAGTTAAAAAAAACGACGAAAATAAAATGTTTCCGGAACCTAAATATTTTTACATAGAAAAATTCTAAACCATCTTCTAAGCAAGATGTTAGTTTGTCGTTTTTCAAAATTCGGACATCTTTGGCTTCGTCGATCTTATTTTTCAGTGTTTTCCTTGCATTTTCGCCAGTAGAAAAATTCGAATTTTTATAATTCAATTATACCACTGATATCTGTATACCGTTTTGATTGTCTCGTTGTGCCGATTTCTGCGGTATATTCAACTCTATATTTTGAAGTCCGGTACGCGAAGGAAACGATTGAGTAGTCCACTGCACCGTTACCGCATTTGTGACTTTTATTTCTCTTTTCCCTTTCAAACTGTAGCCATGATATCCAAGCAACCATCAATTTCTTTAACAATTCAACTTTAACTTTTGCTATTCCCAACAGTTTCAAATATTGATGGTTCATTCTCTACCTTTAATTCTGTCAGTTTGGAAATATAAAATTTTACAACGATAGTGCGTTTTGCATTTTCTTTGATTGCTGAACTATTTATTGTTTTGGAACTTACAAAACGGTTCAAATTGATTTAATATGCCCATTCATTTTAAAATACACGTTCATATTTTGTGACCGTTCATTTGGTGAGCTGTACACGTTCTCTACCTTCTCATTCCTCCTTCCCATTCTTTCGCTCCTCTCCTATTGCCGAGCCCCGCAAGACATCTATTCCACCTCGGCAACTCGTTGCTTCATCACCACTTAACCTGCTCATCACCACAGCAGCACTCGCCACCTAAGACCCGTCTTCCCCGCTGTCCCCTCCTCCTCTTCATGGCCGGCCAACATTACATCATCTCTTCCATCAAATCAAGGCAAGGCCGAACCTCCTCATCATCAACACCAGACCAAACCCGTTGCCTTCCGCGTGCATACTCTTCTCCTCCATGCTCGTGTTTACCTTCCACCGAGTACAGATGCTCACTTTCATGCCGAAGCTGCCAGGCATCGCTACCATTCCTGTGGCCATTTTTCTCTTCCCCTCTCAAACTCGTTGCCACCTCCACAAAAACCATTCATATTCCCATCACAAATGCAAGTGACAATCTCCCCACCTTTCACTAACCGAACCATCTACCAAGGAACCAAAGCTTCCTTGTCAGATCTCCTTGCCGAAGCTATTGCCACCTACCCGAGATCACCAACCACCAGCCTCCATATCCGACTCTCCCCTCTTCCAAACGCGCGACCTCTCATCAACCCCTCCATTTGTCCCACAAATGGCCACATTATAGCCCATGTCTCCGGCCAGTGCTATGCCGTTTGGCCACCACGGTACATCGCCTGCAAGCCGTGCCTATTCTCCGCTTTCCGTCAGATCTGCCGCTCCTATTCTAACTCTCCGCCTTCCTCTGCCGAAGTCTCGGCCCAACCATGCTTGCCTCCACCACTGTCTAATAGTATGCAGCCTTTAGTTGAAAAGAAGAAAAAAAGAGACGTGGTATATTTTGATTTTGTTTTGATTTTTTTTTTCAATATAATATAAAAGTTATACTAAAGGTTATTTTGATAAGCTGCTTTTGTTATATGAATCATATAATTGGTTATATCTTTGTCCTTTTGTTTGTACATCATAGACAACTCCATATATATTTTAATGTGTATGTCTGCATATACTTGATTATGCATACCAAACCTGTATGTTGTATATTGTCTGCAAGGGTAGGAAGTCAACATTATAACATGTATGTATATACACTTGTTTCATACGTTTGTCTGCATATGTGATGGTATAGTAAAGTGTTTGTTATTAAATTATGTACATATTTTAAAGTAAGATTCTTTTTAAAATGCAAGTAGCAGCTCTCTTTTTTCTTTGTTTTGCGAGCTGTTATGGGTTCTGAACTTTATTTTATACTTTAATTTCTTATAGTTTAACAGATAATACATGTTTGGAAATATTTAATTTTATTTGTTTAAAAGGGTAATGTGTACATTTATATTCTTTTCATATATATAAATATGTAAGTTTACGTAAGTTGTTCTTTGTTTAACTGTTCATATGTAGGCTTGTATACATAAATTCTTTTATGATTACGGTTTTAAGAATTGTTAGTTATTATATTAGTTATATAAGAAACGGTTCTGTCAGGTTATATATGAGTTATCTATATTGTTAATCTGCATAAGTTTGAGGTTGGTTGTATGTAAGTATAAATATATAATTTAATATGTGTTTGAAATAAATAGAAAAAAAAGTTTTGTAAATGTAGTATGTGAATAGTTATGCATATGCATTCACTTATATCAACCATCTTCATCGATCCAGTTTTAATTTGATTTCATTGATTCTTTGTCATCAGCTTTGGTCATCGAATTCAGATCAAATCGTGCTTGCTTTAGGATTCGTAACGCATTTCTGTGACAAAACTCTCTAGCCTCATTCTGTGACAAAACTCTCTAGCTTCGAAAGGTGAGCACTCACTCACGATTAACGTTCTTTTATTTATTAAATTTGATTTCAATTGAAACGACAATTGAAATATGTTGTTGTTAGTTATTTATATTGTTATATATGCTATTACCTGTATCAGTTCACCTGTGACATCTGACACCATTATCTGTTAACTATTTATGTGATGATAATACAGTTTGGTTGTTAAATGATTGATTGATTGATGTTTACAATTGAACGTTAAAATTGTAATGTATAAGTGATAAATAATATGCAAATAAATTTGACGTAGGATAATTAAAATTTGAATTGACATATATGTTGAATTTGATTAGTTGAATTTGACCCCTTTTTAATTGTTAAATTAATTGACATATAGAATAGCGATAATTACACTTTGAACCATTGAACGTATATTTGATTAATTGTTGTAGTGTTAAAATTGAAATCAAATGACAATTGAAGAACCGTATAAATATTAGTGTAATAATCTTTAATCTACATGAAATGATAGTGTAGATTCTAGAAATAATTATATTAATTCGTACAAATAACAATGCGAATAAATACGGTTATTTCGGGATTATTTGAATTGATTATTGGATTGATATTGGTTGTTGTTATTGCTTGTTTATTTACTTTGACACCATCCCAGTTATCACACTGCAAGTTCCCTTTGTTATGCTTTGATTTTGAATTGAATTGGAATCGGGTTGAAATGATAAATACCCAAATTGAACTTTGACCTAGGATAGAGAATTAAATAAAACCCGATTGGTCAATAATTTGATTTAAAAATAAAACGAAGATTTTATTTGAATAAAAATACGGTTTTGAAATGAAGTTGAAATTTGAATTTTAATGAAAGGAAAATGTTAATATTTAATAATCTGAAACAAAATATTAGCAATGTAATTGATGAAAGAATGTTGTTTGATTTGAGAAATGATTGAATTGAGTTTGAAATGATTTAATAATTAAGTTTGAAATTATAATTAAGTTGAAATTATTAAACTTTGAAACTATTTAATAATTAAGTTTTGAACTATTTAATAATTAAATAAGATTGAATTATTTGATGATTAAAATTGAATTGAATTCTTTATTAAGTAAAATTGAACTTCTTGAAAAAGTGAAATTTAGTTCTTTATTAATTAAGCTTTGAAATTGTAACTAAGTAAATAAATAAGTGAAATTGAATTTCTTTAACAAGAAATAAAATGTGATTTATTGAAAATAATGTAAGACTTGAAATTTAAAGAATTTGATTTGATGAATTTAATTTAATTCAAATTTTAAGTTTTGAAATAAGGAAGTTGAATTTAAATAATGGATTTAATGAATTGGAAATTTAATAGAAATTGTTTTGAATGATAAATTTACTTAACGAATATTGAATGAAATCGATAAATGAAGTTAAATTGATTTGAATGATAAATTAAATTAATGTAAATGATTTCGGAATGAAACTGATATACGAACTTGAATCAATATTCGTATTGTTTTAAATAAAATTGAATTTGAATTATAAGATTTTGAAATTGTGAATTTGGAAGTTTTGAAACGTAAATATTGGAAATTGTTTGGAAAGACAAATGAAATGTTGATTTACAAATTCTAATTGAAATTGTAATTGATTTGGTTTTGAAATATATTAAACGACCAATCGGTGTAATAATCACGGAAGTTATTAAAGAGACCGGAATCGGTTATGGATATACTCTCTATCTATACCGGAAACCACTTTAATAACTATACGCGGAGTGATGATCCAGAATGAAGTGGTTGGAATGATGTACGTGTTGACTGAAGAAAGAGAACGATAATGGATAGCCTTGACACTTGTGTCAAATTGGAAATGACTAAAACAGGAGCCGTGCAGGGCCAATGGAGGATTTGCTACCTCAAGTGAACACACTTCTTCGAACTACTCATTACTTGTTGTCGATTGGTGCACCCTTGATTTTGGGAATGTTGTTTCACGGTGTTGCGGGCGCTACGGCGTTGCGTTCTCACCAGTCCGGATCAGGCAAACGGTAGTATCACTACCTTGGGTATTGCCTAATGTGCCTTGTCATACTTGTATTCCCTATTCGCGACCACTACGAATATGTTTTGTACCTTTAGTATATGGATTTCCCTCTGGTGACTTCCGGTTTTGGGGAAACTATGGCCTTGTATATGCTTTTGGGAATAAAAATGTGTTAAGGGTGGAATGGGCCATGACTTAACGCTATTTTGATATCTTATATTACTGATAGACATTATCTACTTATCGTACACTACTACCTAGTAGATAGTTTAACAGATCCTTAGAGGATGGTTATTCCAAACATCCTTTGAGTTACTTGTATTTCAATTGCTATTTCACTTGAGTTGGGTTTATTAATATAAGAATGTTAATCCTGACTCGAGTGTCTTGTGTTTTTGCTTTACGCTCGGGTCAGACTGAGTGTACCAGTATTCGAGACTCACCTTTGGAGTTGGAGCTTTGCTTGAAGATCCAGCCATCTATTCTGCTTTCAGTATTCGATGATTCCAGTGATGTATTCTGATTTGTATCTGATGTATCGTATTACTCTTCTGTTGTAAACTCTGATGTATTTTATATTCATATAGTAGCTTCATGAACTACTATCTCTTTTATTTCCGCTGCATTTATTAGTCTATGTCTGTGATCTGTGATTATTTATTTACTGTATATGTTCAGTTTTGCCAAATTTAAATTAACAACGCAGTATTTTGAGCAATTCAATTCCGGCATGAGTGTCTATCTATACACTTATAATGGATGCGAATGGTCCAAAATACCGGGTCGTTACAGTTGGTATCAGAGCTTTGGTAGCTCTAGGCAAAACTTAACATATAGGGTAAATGTATTTACAGAATCACTCTCATTCGAGTTTCAATCTCGTCCTTTTGACTCAAATTCCTTTGAATTTGGGAACGTTCCCTCGGTTCCAAAATTCATTCGTGTCCTTCACTATTCGTCTTCTTTCAATTTTGGAGCACCCCATAACTCCATTTTGAATGATATCTATAATAGATCGGCGGTCTCGCCAATCTTCGAATGATTCGTAAAGGAGCAAAACTCCTTTACGATTGGCGTTGATTTACCGGAGATTTCTGTATCATTGGTTTATGATACTATCTATCTCCTGCTATTCTTGAATTCTATTCTTAAGATTAAATGTCGATTTGCCTCGGAATTCTGCATTGATCTTATCCTTGAAGTCACGGTCGACCCGGTTAAGGTTGCCCGCGATTATATAAACTTATCCATCTCTCGATTTTGTTGTTTAAATCATCTTATCTCTGTTTCGAACTTATATTCGAATCAAAATTCTCTTCGATTCGAGTCCATCAAGTTTGAATCTCTATATTCTATCCTTGGAATCCATTCTTGTATCATCAAGCGAGGAAGTGTATTTGTAAATTAATATTTAAAATATTTTAAATATATTGTGTTGTTTGAGTTGTTGATGTTGATTTGGGTTTTCGATCGATTCGTCTGATCAACGCTATCGATAGAATTTCTAAAACACTTTAACAGAGCAAACCGACACAATATTGTTTTCAAATTTGGTAAATAAAGTAATTTGTATGATTCTATTATAAATACATAAGTAAAATTTTCTGAAGAAAAAAAAAAGAGGCAAATTAATTCGTTGTTTAAAATGATAATATTTGATTTTCATCTATTGTTTGATAAATGAATTTATAAACTTGGTTTATAAACTGATTTAAAATTTGAAATGAAATTAAATTAAGAATTTGAGAATTTAATTTCCAATGATTTCGAACTATGGTTTTAAAGGTTTAAAATGCACATTATTTAAAGGTATTTTGACTATAATTTGTTTCCAAAGAATTTTAATGTATATTATTTAAAGTACTTTCAAATAGGAACCGTTTTCAAAGAATTTTAAATGTTGAAATCAGTGCTCTTCTCTTTGTCGCTGGAAAATAATTTCGGTGATGACGGCCGCATCATCGACGTTCATTTTTGAGTTTCGAAGTGGAGAAACCATTCTGTAGCTTTGCTACGGTTTTGCTTTGGAAAAAAATATATTTTGATTTGAATTTCGTCAGTATATTTTGATTCACATATATATATAGGTATCTTATTTTAAAATTTGATTTGATATAAATATATTATATATATCTCTAAATTGTTTAAAGTTAATCGAAAATCTAATTCTTAAATTTTGTTAAAGGATGATTTTAATTATAAATAAAACCAAATTTGGAATAAATATTTAAACTTGAATAATTGAATTGGGAAAATTTTATTTGTATATTGTTGAAGAGCATTCTAATACAACTAACCTAAATCATTCAGAAGTTGAATATGTAATTGGATAATATATAAGATAAATTGAATTTATAAATAAAATTTGAGTGTTATAATAAATGTTATACACTAAATTTTGATTATAAAGATGTTAATAAAGTTAGATAGGATAATTAGTAAACTCAGTTAATAATGAAATAAATTTGTTTTGAAAGAATTAATAAATTTGTTTTGAAAGAACTAATAAATTGAAACTTGATCAACATATGAAAATACCTTGAATTTAAGAATTTAAAAGAAATTAGTAGATGTAAATTAATTTAAATCAAAACTTTTATGTTTTAAATTAATTTATATGGGATAAATATATGTGAGTAGATATATTAAGTAGAATAAAATTTAACAGTAATTTGGAATAAAGAAAAATTTAAATTGCTGAAAAATATAATTATACTAAAGACTATTCAAATTTATGGTTTTAGAAATGGTAAATTTAAGATAATTGGATAATAAGATAATGAATTTAGAAATAGTTGAGATTGATTTTAGTGAAATCAAATGGATTAAATCAATTATTGAATATCAATTAATTTAAATTTGAATTTATATGATTTAAATCAATTGTTATTTTGTATTTCAAATCTATTTTTCTTTCTGGTTGTTTCTATTCTCCTACCTCGTTCCTTTTCGAGGACGAAAAGTTTTGGGTGGAGGAGAGTGTAACGACCCGTAAATTTTAACCGTTTTAATAACGTAATTAGTTGAAATTTTGTGAAATTTTAAACGATAAAATTTTGAAATATAAATTTGATATTTTGAATGCGTTTAGTTAAACATAGTAATTGGTAAATTTTCGTCCGAAAATATGAAAGTTTATTTCGCGCGTAAATTTACTTCAATTTAATCAGTTAAAAAAAACGATGAAAATAAAATGTTTCCAGAACCTAAATATTTTTACATAGAAAAATTCTAAATCATCTTCTGAGCAAGATGTTAGTTTGTCGTTTTTCAAAATTCGGACATCTTTGGCTTCGTCGATCTTATTTTTCAGTGTTTTTCTTGCATTTTCGCCAGTAGAAAAATTCGAATTTTTATAATTCAATTATACCACTGATATCTGTATACCGTTTTGATTGTCTCGTCGTGCCGATTTCTGCGGTATATTCAACTTTATATTTTGAAGTCCGGTACGCGAAGGAAACGATTGAGTAGTCCACTACACCGTTACCGCATTTGTGACTTTTATTTCTCTTTTCCCTTTCAAACTGTAGCCATGATATCCAAGAAACCATCAATTTCTTTAACAATTCAACTTTAACTTTTGCTATTCCCAACAGTTTCAAATATTGATGGTTCGTTCTCTACCTTTATTTCTGTCAGTTTGGAAATATAAAATTTTACAACGATAGTGCGTTTTGCATTTTCTTTGATTGCTGAACTATTTATTGTTTTGGAACTTACAAAACGGTTCAAATTGATTTAATATGCCCATTCATTTTAAAATACACGTTCATATTTTGTGACCGTTCATTTGGTGAGCTGTACACGTTCTCTACCTTCTCATTCCTCCTTCCCATTCTTTCCTCTCCTATTGCCAAGCCCAGCAAGACATCTATTCCACCTCGGCAACTCGTTGCTTCATCACCACTTAACCCGCTCATCACCCCAGCAGCACTCGCCACCTAAGACCCGTCTTCCCCGCTGTCCCCTCCTCCTCTTCATGGCCGACCAACATTACATCATCTCTTCCATCAAATCAAGGCAAGGCCGAACCTCCTCATCATCAACACCAGACCAAACCCGTTGCCTTCCGCGTTCATACTCTTCTCCTCCATGCTCGTGTTTACCTTCCACCGAGTACAGATGCTCACTTTCATGCCGAAGCTGCCAGGCATCGCTACCATTCCTGTGGCCATTTTTCTCTTCCCCTCTCAAACTCGTTGCCACCTCCACAAAAACCATTCATATTCCCATCACAAATGCAAGTGACAATCTCCCCACCTTTCACTAACCGAACCATCTACCAAGGAACCAAAGCTTCCTTGTCAGATCTCCTTGCCGAAGCTATTGCCACCAACCCGAGATCACCAACCACCAGCCTCCATATCCGACTCTCCCCTCTTCCAAACGCGCGACCTCTCATCAACCCCTCCATTTGTCCCACCAATGGCCACGTTATAGCCCATGTCTCCGGCCAGTGCTATGCTGTTTGGCCACCACGGTACATCGCCTGCAAGCCGCGCCTATTCTCCGCTTTCCGTCAGATCTGCCGCTCCTATTCTAACTCTCCGCCTTCCTCTGCCGAAGTCTCGGCCCAACCATGCTTGCCTCCACCACTGTCTAATAGTATGCAGCCTTCAATTGAAAAGAAGAAAAAAAGAGACGTGGTATATTTTGATTTTGTTTTGATTTTTTTTTTCAATATAATATAAAAGTTATACTAAAGGTTATTTTGATAAGCTGCTTTTGTTATATGAATCATATAATTGGTTATATCTTGGTCCTTTAGTTTGTACATCATAGACAACTCCATATATATTTTAATGTGTATGTCTGCATATACTTGATTATGCATACCAAACCTGTATGTTGTATATTGTCTGCAAGGGTAGGAAGTCAGCATTATAACATGTATGTATATACACTTGTTTCATACGTTTGTCTGCATATTTGATGGTATAATAAAGTGTTTGTTATTAAATTATGTACATATTTTAAAGTAAGATTCTTTTTAAAATGCAAGTAGCAGCTCTCTTTTTTCTTTGTTTTGCGAGCTGTTATGGGTTCTGAACTTTATTTTATACTTTAATTTCTTATAGTTTAACAGATAATACATGTTTGGAAATATTTAATTTTATTTGTTTAAAAAGGTAATGTGTACATTTATATTCTTTTCATATATATAAATATGTAAGTTTACGTAAGTTGTTCTTTGTTTAACTGTTCATATGTAGGCTTGTATACATAAATTCTTTTATGATTACGGTTTTAAGAATTGTTAGTTATTATATTAGTTATATAAGAAACGGTTCTGTCAGGTTATATATGAGTTATCTATATTGTTAATCTGCATAAGTTTGAGGTTGGTTGTATGTAAGTATAAATATATAATTTAATATGTGTTTGAAATAAATAGAAAAAAAAAGTTTTGTAAATGTAGTATGTGAATAGTTATGCATATGCGTTCACTTATATCAACCATCTTCATCGATCCAGTTTTAATTTGATTTCATTGATTCTTTGTCATTAGCTTTGGTCGTCGAATTCAGATCAAATCCTGCTTGCTTTAGGATTCGTAACGCATTTCTATGACAAAACTCTTTAGCCTCATTCTGTGACAAAACTCTCTAGCTTCGAAAGGTGAGCACTCACTCACGATTAACGTTCTTTTATTTATTAAATTTGATTTCAATTGAAACGACAATTGAAATATGCTGTTGTTAGTTATTTATATTGTTATATATGCTATTACCTGTATCAGTTCACCTGTGACATCTGACACCATTATCTGTTAACTATTTATGCGATGATAATACAGTTTGGTTGTTAAATGATTGATTGTTTGATGTTTACAATTGAACGTTAAAATTGTAATGTATAAGTGATAAATATTATGCAAATAAATTTGACGTAGGATAATTAAAATTTGAATTGACATATATGTTGAATTTGATTAGTTGAATATGACCCCTTTTTAATTGTTAAATTAATTGACATATAGAATAGCGATAATTACACTTTGAACCATTGAACGTATATTTGATTAATTGTTGTAGTGTTAAAATTGAAATCGAATGACAATTGAAGAACCGTATAAATATTAGTGTAATAATCTTTAATCTACATGAAATGATAGTGTAGATTCTAGAAATAATTATATTAATTCGTACAAATAACAATGCGAATAAATACGGTTATTTCGGGATTATTTGAATTGATTATTGGATTGATATTGGTTGTTGTTATTGCTTGTTTATTTACTTTGACACCATCCCAGTTATCACACTGCAAGTTCCCTTTGTTATGCTTTGATTTTGAATTGAATTGGAATCGGGTTGAAATGATAAATACCCAAATTGAACTTTGACCTAGGATAGAGAATTAAATAAAACCCGATTGGTCAATAATTTGATTTAAAAATAAAACGAAGATTTTATTTGAATAAAAATACGGTTTTGAAATGAAGTTGAAATTTGAATTTTAATGAAAGGAAAATGTTAATATTTAATAATCTGAAACAAAATATTAGCAATGTAATTGATGAAATAATGTTGTTTGATTTGAGAAATGATTGAATTAAGTTTGAAATGATTTAATAATTAAGTTTGAAATTATAATTAAGTTGAAATTATTAAACTTTGAAACTATTTAATAATTAAGTTTTGAACTATTTAATAATTAAATAAGATTGAATTATTTGATGATTAAAATTGAATTGAATTCTTTATTAAGTAAAATTGAACTTCTTGAAAAAGTGAAATTTAGTTCTTTATTAATTAAGCTTTGAAATTGTAACTAAGTAAATAAATAAGTGAAATTGAATTTCTTTAACAAGAAATAAAATGTGATTTATTGAAATTAATGTAAGACTTGAAATTTAAAGAATTTGATTTGATGAATTTAATTTAATTCAAATTGTAAGTTTTGAAATAAGGAAGTTGAATTTAAATAATGGATTTAATGAATTGGAAATTTAATAGAAATTGTTTTGAATGATAAATTTACTTAACGAATATTGAATGAAATCGATAAATGAAGTTAAATTGATTTGAATGATAAATTAAATTAATGTAAATGATTTCGGAATGAAACTGGTATACGAACTTGAATCAATATTCGTATTGTTTTAAATAAAATTGAATTTGAATTATAAGATTTTGAAATTGTGAATTTGGAAGTTTTGAAACGTAAATATTGGAAATTGTTTGGAAAGACAAATGAAATGTTGATTTACAAATTCTAACTGAAATTGTAATTGATTTGGTTTTGAAATATATTAAACGACCAATCGGTGTAATAATCACGGAAGTTATTAAAGAGACCGGAATCGGTTATGGATATACTCTCTCTCTATACCGGAAACCACTTTAATAACTATACGCGGAGTGATGATCCAGAATGAAGTGGTTGGAATGATGTACGTGTTGACTGAAGAAAGAGAACGATAATGGATAGCCTTGACACTTGTGTCAAATTGGAAATGACTAAAACAGGAGCCGTGCAGGGCCAATGGAGGATTTGCTACCTCAAGTGAACACACTTCTTCGAACTACTCATTACTTGTTGTCGATTGGTGCACCCTTGATTTTGGGAGTGTTGTTTCACGGTGTTGCGGGCGCTGCGGCGTTGCGTTCTCACCAGTCCGGATCAGACAAACGGTAGTATCACTACCTTGGGTATTGCCTCATGTGCCTTGTCATACTTGTATTCCCTATTCGCGACCACTACGAATCTGTTTTGTACCTTTAGTATATGGATTTCCCTCTGGTGACTTCCGGTTTTGGGGAAACTATGGCCTTGTATATGCTTTTGGGAATAAAAATGTGTTAAGGGTGGAATGGGCCATGACTTAACGCTATTTTGATATCTTATATTACTGATAGACATTATCTACTTATCGTACACTACTACCTAGTAGATAGTTTAACGGATCCTTAGAGGATGGTTATTCCAAACATCCTTTGAGTTACTTGTATTTCAATTGCTATTTCACTTGAGTTGGGTTTATTAATATAAGAATGTTAATCCTGACTCGAGTGTCTTGTGTTTTTGCTTTACGCTCGGGTCAGACTGAGTGTACCAGTATTCGAGACTCACCTTTGGAGTTGGAGCTTTGCTTGAAGATCCAGCCATCTATTCTGCTTTCAGTATTCGATGATTCCAGTGATGTATTCTGATTTGTATCTGATGTGTCGTATTACTCTTCTGTTGTAAACTCTGATGTATTTTATATTCATATAGTAGCTTCATGAACTACTATCTCTTTTATTTCCGCTGCATTTATTACTCTGTGTCTGTGATCTGTGATTATTTATTTACTGTATATGTTCAGTTTTGCCAAATTTAAATTAACAACGCGGTATTTTGAGCAATTCAATTTCGGCATGAGTGTCTACCTATACACTTATAATGGATGCGAATGGTCCAAAATACCGGGTCGTTACAGTTGGTATCAGAGCTTTGGTAGCTCTAGGCAAAACTTAACATATAGGGTAAATGTATTTACAGAATCACTCTCATTCGAGTTTCAATCTCGTCCTTTTGACTCAAATTCCTTTGAATTTGGGAACATTCCCTCGGTTCCAAAATTCATTCGTGTCCTTCACTATTCGTCTTCTTTCAATTCTGGAGCACCCCATAACTCCATTTTGAATGATATCTATAATAGATCGGCGGTCTCGCCAATCTTCGAATGATTCGTAAAGGAGCAAAACTCCTTTACGATTGGCGTTGATTTACCGGAGATTTCTGTATCATCGGTTTACGATACTATCTATCTCCTGCTATTCTTGAATTCTATTCTTAAGATTAAATGTCGATTTGCCTCGGAATTCTGCATTGATCTTATCCTTGAAGTCACGGTCGACCCGGTTAAGGTTGCCCGCGATTATATAAACTTATCCATCTCTCGATTTTGTTGTTTAAATCATCTTATCTCTGTTTCGAACTTATATTCGAATCAAAATTCTCTTCGATTCGAGTCCATCAAGTTTGAATCTCTATATTCTATCCTTGGAATCCATTCTTGTATCGTCAAGCGAGGAAGTGTATTTGTAAATTAATATTTAAAATATTTTAAATATATTGTGTTGTTTGAGTTGTTGATGTTGATTTGGGTTTTCGATCGATTCGTCTGATCAACGCTATCGATAGAATTTCTAAAACACTTTAACAGAGCAAACCGACACAATATTGTTTTCAAATTTGGTAAATAAAGTAATTTGTATGATTTTATTATAATACATAAGTAAAATTTTCTGAAGAAAAAAAAAAGAGGCAAATTAATTCGTTGTTTAAAATGATAATATTTGATTTTCATCTATTGTTTGATAAATGAATTTATAAACTTGGTTTATAAACTGATTTAAAATTTGAAATGAAATTAAATTAAGAATTTGAGAATTTAATTTCCAATGATTTCGAACTATGGTTTTAAAGGTTTAAAATGCACATTATTTAAAGTAGTTTTTGGCTAAAGTTTTACTTGGGAAATTATTATGGAATTTCATAACTATAATTTTGAATAAAGTGATTTAAGTAGTTTTATTTTAAATGTTTTAAGTGTATATTTTTGGGATAAAGTGATTTAATTTATTTAAAATCTAAATTCAATAAGACTTGGTGTTTTTTAGTGGAAATAAAATAATTGGTTGAAGGATTGTTTAATTTGATAGTTAAATAACCGACTATCAATATTGGCCAATGCGCTGATAGATTCGAAGAGACTGGGATCAGATTTAATTATCCGAACACCACTTCGATCTGGTTTGAACGTAGCGAATGAATACCGTGAAGATGATGAAGATGGTGATTCGGTTTGTCTAGACCCAGGACAAATTGTATGGACGAATGCTATCAGAACATCGTCATTGGAGGACGATGAGCATTCTAAGTGAAATTCGGTCCTAAAAGGCAACATTTAGCCTCAAGCCTCATCAACCAGAAATGGCTAAAACAGGGGAGGTGCAGCAAGGTTAAGTGGGTAGCACCCGATTAGGGTAAGGTCATCCCTGTCTAGAGTCCCTTTGATCTCGGCTGTGTGGCGGTTGCTGATCCCAACCACGGGGTGATCTTATTCGGACTATCTAGTAAGGGGTAGCTCCGGTCTTTTGTTGCAGGGGATCGGGAGTGTTCCTCGGTACTCTGATCTAGGCCAGGTATTATGATGGGCGGTACCCCAGTAGCCCTGCCATTGTATGGAATCCATTCTCCAATAAGCGCCCGTACGGTTTTGATTGTGCCCAACTATGTTGGAACGTGAGATGCAAGCATTTAAGCTATATTCTATTTTACTTTCTATAGACATTATTATAATATCAGACGGATTTGATAAAAATGTTTCGGTTATCGTAAGGTAAAAACCCGACATGTTTATTTGTGGCGTGGTCTTATGAGATACCTTTGATTTCAAAGGATTTTGAAAGCTTAAATAATTCAATTGAGTGTGTTTTCTCAAGCTGGTTTTCCATACTAACTCGGGTGTTATTTTATTATAATGCTCGGGTCAGACCGAGTATTACAGATACAGGATAGGATGTTATGGAGCTCAGGAGACGAGCTGGATGATGGAGACGTATATCACGTATCTGACTTATATTCTGCTATGTATGGTATGTTGTATAGTCATTTTTTTGAGGACTAGTTATTATAACTGTCCAGTATTATGTTATTGTTTGGTGTGTACTTTGATGATGTAATTTATAAAACAGTAATAGTTCTTTTGTGTAATGATCAGTTGTTATCTATTATATATTGTTCCGCTGCGATTGTGAGATTCTATGTTGTTGTTTTCTTCTTCTTCTTCTACCTCTTTTCTTCTTTTCCCTAACGATCTGGTATTTCTGGTATTCGATTGTTCGGCTTGTAATACAGTGAACGTATTGATGTCGATTTTCGAGGTCGAAAATCTTTCGGGTTGTTACATATGCCTTATCGAGCCTACTACGATTTGGGTTTGTGTCGTACCTATGGAGTGCTCCCTGATAGCCCACCAGATTGGTGTAGTTTACAGTAATATATGGACTACGAATTTATAAAAATGTGTTTAGGGAGATATGGGTAACGCCTTAATGCTATTTTAATACTTTACTATAGACATATTATAATAGTGTATTGTATTATGTATGTAGATAGTTTAACGGATCCTTAGGAGATGGAATCCCGAACATTTCTTAAGTTATTGCATGCACGCTAGACACTGGATAGGAGATGTAAGATCCCGTAAACATCTCTGAAGCTGGTACACTCATATTTACTTATTTTGATTTAACTTACATAAGTTCTTTTAGTTCTAACTCGAGTGTTTTGTCTTTTCATTGTGCTCGGGTCAGCCTGAGTTTTTCAGTGTTGAAGTCTCTATTTCTGGAGGACGAAGACAAAGATTTGTATACTACATATATATACATACATACATACATATATACATATATATATGTATATATATATGCCACTGCATCATGTTGTTCCACTGCATTATTTATTTATTCTTGTTGTATATATAACTCTGATTGTATTGTAAAAGTGTAATCAAATTTTATTTGTAAAACAGCTTCATGAACTTTTTATTTGACGATTATATTTTGTCATTCCGTTGTGAGATTCTGTGTTTTGTTTTTCCTTCTTTTCTCTCATTTTCTTATTTATCCCATTAAGAATAATCTCTTTTGAATGGTTTGAGTTGACATGTGTGGTTTATTGTTGATTTAAACAGTCCAAAAAGGTGGGTCGTTACATTGATTGTATGTATGTTGTTACACATTTGAATGTCCTAACATTTTACCGTTTTACATCTACAACCAGTCATGCCTCATAAACATCGCATATTGTAAAAAATATCACTCCTAAAATATATTATTTTTCCCCTCTTTTAAGTTTGTTATCTACTCCATTGCTTCAAACAAAAGGTATATCTAGTACACGTCCTTCACCTCGTAATTAACAAATTGCCAATTGACAACTTGTTATACAAATTAGCTTCTACAACCAAAGCTTACACAAAAAAAGGCTTATTCATTTATACTAGTTTCTAAACATACATATTTAAATCATAATTATTTTGTAATTAAATAGGCCATTTAGTCATGTAGAATAATAAATTTATATATTAAATAATACGAAAAAAAAGTTTGATGTCATCCAAATACGATTTCTCAATATTGGTTCTTAAAAAGAAAAAAGAAAATAAGGAAAGAAAAGTAAAAGCCTTAAAAAAATTTGGAAAAAAACACTTGCGCAAAACTTGAAGGTATATACTATTTTCTCTTATTTTTGGTAATGGTTGTGAAACATAAACACGACAAAGAAATGATGTTAACCCTATACGAAAAACATTCATGAAACTAAAAAGATACAAATCAGAATAAACATTAACTTATATATAATATTATACAAAATATGAAAATGAGTACTACAAGTTATCATAAAAACATAAAATTTTCTACTTCCCAAAACTGTCTTAAACAAAATTGTGATTTACATATATAAATTAAGAGAAACTTCATGTTTCAAATTATTTTAATATAAAACGTGTTGAACTTCACTATTGGTTAGATAATATATTTGCATTTCCATTGTCTACCATGTGCACTAAACTACCTATATGATTATTTCTTAAATATTAAACATATGTATTTACATCATATCATTAATAAAATAACCAGAGTGTCACTTATACATTAAAATGTTGTTTTAGTATCGATATATTTAGTTACCTTTGTTATTTATAGTTTTATGTGTAACTTTGTTTTATAATCCGATATGTAACTTTTTCTTTTTTCCTCGACTTACATTTTTGATGTTCAAAATTTCATGTATTGTAGGCTTATTAAATAAATAAATGATCGATCATGGATGTATCGTAGGACTAATGAAAGTGGTTTTGTAACTCGAGATTTCATTGTTGGTGTTGGAAGATTTGTTAATTTTGCATTTTCCAAAGTAGTATCAGAAAGGGTTGTTAATGTTGCTAGATGCCCCTGTGTGAAATGCGATAATACAAAACTGTAACGACCTGTTATTTTAAACCATTCAAATCGACAATCATCCACACATGTCAGAATTGAATTGCTTAAAAAACGGATTGTTAATTTATAATTGGCAAAAGTTAGCATATACAGTAAATAAACCAATCACAGAATCACAAACATAGAGTAATATAATAATAAGCAGTGGATATAAATAAATAGTAGTTCGTGAAGATACTACATAAACATCAGAGTCTGAAACAAATACAACAGAAAATCCCAAGTACATAGAAGTCACTAATACATAAGCAACTGACAAGTCTGAACAAACACTGGAAATAACTGAAAGCTAAATAGATATAGGACAAATCTTCAAGCAAAGCTCCAAGCCCCAAAGGTGAGTCCCAAATGTTGTGACACTCTGTCTGACCCGAGCATAAAGCAAAACACAAAACACAAAACACTCGAGTCATGATTAACATTCTTATACAAGTAAATCAACTCAAGTGAAATGTCCAAGTGAAATGCAATATAACCTAAAGGATGCTTGGGATTCCCAACCTCTAAGGATCCATTAAAATATCTGCATACATCGTACAATACGCTACATATATAATGTCTACAGTAAAATATCAAAATAGCATTAAGGCGTTACCCATATCCCCCTTAACACATTTTATATATTCCCATAGTCTATACAGATACTCTAAGCTCCACCAAACCGATGGTTTACTCAGGGAGCACTCCATAGGTACGGTACAGAATAAACTTGTAGTGGGCGCGATAAGGCATGTGACAAGGCACGCGAGGCAATGAAACACCCCACACCCCTTAGTATTTCCAAAAAGGGCACACCAAAGGATGTGGTGCGTTATAGGTATAATTAAAGCATCATAGAGACTAAGATTCACAAGACAAATAAGTAAAAGCAGCGGAAAACATTTAAATAATAACTTATCATTTAGAATTAAACTTCGTCTCAAAATAAGTCATAAAAACGTAACATGTCTCAAAAACTCAAAATCTCTCATGTCTCATGAAAATACATCTCAGTCTCACATAACCAGAGTACAAAAATAACTGTAATAATCCCTCTCACAAGTACCAATCCATCATAAGCCAAATGAAAAAGATGAAAAGCAGAAGAATACATCTAAAATGAGGAAACTCTGGAAATGAATTTCAAGCAACTTGAATCAACTATCCTTAACTCTACTGGCCTATTGGGGAAAAAAGAAAGATAGAGGAGTGGGTCAAACAATAAGTCTGGTGAGTGAAAGTAATTACTAGCATTTCTAAGCAACATAAAGATAATAGACTAAGCAATAATTCTAGCTTGAAAGGACGACACAGAAAAGATAAAACTTGCATAAAATATTGTTTCTGATTCTATTAGACTGTTTGCTTTGATTGTTTGCACTTAAACTACTGTGATTAGGCTGAAACCCTAATCCTATCTCAACTACTAACTTGATTAGGCTGAAATTCTAATCCTACCCATTGATCGGCCTTTCCTATCTCTGTTGTGCCACTGTGAACCAATCCTGTTGGTCCCACAGCAAAAGACACCTCTTAGCGCATTTGATGCAGTAGCGAATTATTTACCCTAATCGATGTCACATGTTGGGTCATCATCGGTACACACTAACTGTCGCACACTACTTGACCCTTTATTTACCCTAATCAGCATAACCTTGCTCAGCCTCGCCCACGTGTGAGACCATCAGTCCTCGACCTGAAATGGAATGTTGCCAGTACTGGTCCTGACAAAAAAATCTTCTAACTTTGCGCCCCTTGCCCAAATCCCCAAATTTGAGCCTCCATCTATTGGCCACTTATTTACCCTAATTAGCATAAGCGTACCCAGCCTCACCCATATGTGAGACTGTGACGCCCAACCTCTATACTCGCGCTAGCCAAGGACACTACGGGGTAATGCCGTCGACTAGCACAAAGAATAAGGCTGTTGAGGAGCGACCATCTATGTAATTGGTTTGTGCGAGCATCGATATGTCAGATAATATAACTTACATTTCATTTCAAGAGGAAATCCGACATATCAAATACCAACTCAAAGCTACCGCACAGTGGCTATGAGGCCTTCGGAAATAAATATAGAAATAAACATAACACAAATCAGTCACATATATTCATATCACAAAGGCGGAAACAGATATGAATATAACACATAAAAGTGTACATCAAAATAGTGGTCAAACTAGATCCACTACATCATAACAAAATAGATACAAGTGCTAGACAAAAGAATAAGTATACAACAAGGAGTCTCTATCTCAAATGTATACTAACAAAAACTACTATGCTAAAGTAGTTAACCAAAAGTCAGGTGACGGACCCTGATAAGAACTCAAGCAGGAGCACTGAAATACCTCGGTCTGACCCGAGTATTATTTAAGAAGAAAATAATAAACGGATCAGTCTAGCTATAAATATCAGATAAAAAGAGATAGGATAAGAGATATCACAAAAATGTATGATAACAATAATTCCATACTGCGACAAGTTACATCAAATAACAACAAAAATCATACTATATCCCAAATCATGTCAAACAATTAAAAAAAATCGCATTCTTTAATTTATTCACCAAAAACACAAATATTGATAGAGCTTATCAATGCAAACCACGAAAATTTGGGAAACACAAATTCTAGAAATCATCAATTAGAAATCCAAAAATCACAAAAGGGGGAAGCCTATCACAAACGGGAGCATGAAAACTCACCAACACATGCATCACAAACGGAACGCTATTCCATGGTCGCTAACCATCAATTTTGATCCGAAGCTCCACAAACGGCCCAAGCCATAGGTCGCTACCCCACCAATTTTGAGATGAAACTCAACAAACGGGGTTTAACCCCCACACAAACAAAGAGACGCCGCACATCGCTAGTCTAAATCACAAAATTATCATCATCGATCAATAAAAAGTGTGAATCACACTAAGCTAGTAAATATAAGAGTTTAGCTTCATGTCCCATAACCACTGGCTTAACTTAGATATTTACGAACAAATTGTAGATTTCCACTCGAAAATTGTCACAAGAGTTCAATCGAACAAGTCCAAGAATTAACCGACGAAGTAAACGCAAGCGTTTCATACCACTTGTTTTGCTAAGCCATTTAATTAGATTTCTCATATGAATGAGGTAAAGGTTTGTTATACTAATAGATTGGAAAATGGTTTTATAAACGAGATTTGTATTAAAAATAGAGTTGGAATCATCTTTGTGAAAGAGTTTGAATATTTACTACTAGTATAGAAACCTTTGTATTTTTAAAGTGACAAATCACAGAAATGATTGTAGAAACAATCAATCACCAAAATCCACATTCGACGACGTGAATTAAAACCATAGAAAATCGATACCGAATCCATCAAAATGGATATTCCCAAAAATCCCGAAAAAGAAGTCATCAAAGTCGATAAATGATAACAACAATTTAGATCATCAAAAATCGATTAAAAACCGGAAACCCACACAAAACTGCCTCAAATAGGCAAAAAGCACATCTCCCAGATTCAGTCGACTGAACCAGAAGGTCAGTCGACTGATACAAGGCCAGAAACTCTCGGGTTCCTGGTTCAGTCGGCTAACCTCCTGGTTCAGTCGACTGATACAAGGCCAGGAATATTTGGTTCCCAGTTGCAGTCGACTGGACCAGAGGGTCAATCCACCGATACAGGACCAGAGAATTTTCTGGTCCCAGATTGAGTCGATTGACCATCTGGTTCAGTCGACTGAATTGTCAATTGCAGTATTTCCAGCCTAGCCCCCAAAGGGAAAAAAAATCCTAATCGGGAGCGATCGGACGAGCATCGGAGACTACGGATTTATGCCAAGCGACAACCCAGCCTTATAGGCTCTTTGATACACCCCAACATCGTGTTCAAACATCAAAGATAGGATTTTTAAAGATTTGACTTCAAAACACCAAAATTTGGAATATTCATCAAACCAATTCAATTCAAAAGCAAATGGACAAGGAATAGATGTTAGGAATTACTTCCAAACAACTATCAAAGATATAGACATAGATGTGAGTTCAAAAACTCACCTTTTAACCCAAAAACAACAAACGAGAAGCTCTATAGCAAAGAAAAGATCAACTACTCTTCAATTTTTACTCTAGAAGCTCCAATCTAAGATCATAAGCAATATTTCCTAAGTTGGTTTATAGGAACTTTCTGAAATTGGAGAGAGATTGAGATGGAGAAGAAGAAGAGGATGCTTACCTAAGCTTCTCTTTGATGTTGGAGCTAGAATTTGCATTTCCTAATCAATCTAGGGCTTGGAATTCTAATTTCCTTTCTCTTCCCCCCATTTTTACGTTAGCTAGATTGTTAGGAAATGTTATGAAGGAATGAAGAGGAGTGGAGTGGGAGTTAGGGTATTAGATGGGTTGGGTGTTAGGTTATTGGGCTGAAACCCAAACCCAAAGCCCTAAATGAAAATATCAAAATTTCACTCAACTCCAAATATATCGATGATTATACTCAAAATTGTCGCAAACGCCATTCTGGACTCAATGGAAGTGGTCTCAAGTCCCAATTCGACTGTTTGCAAAAAGTGACATTTTGGACTTAAATCCGACTAACGATGTTATATTTAAATAAAACATTTAAATACACAATCGTAAAATATGCGGGTTGTTACAAACTCCCCTCCTTAAAGAAATTGTGTCCTCGCAATACTTAAGGAAAAGAAATAAAAAGTAACAACCATACAAAGGCATAACAACACAAAAGAAGAAATTTTGAAATGAGAAGTTCACCTTAAGGAGCACGAGAGAGTAAGTCCGGATGTGTTCGCTCGATGAATTTTCTAGATTCCCAAGAGCAATCCTTAGGATTTGTGGACCATTGAACTTTGACAAGAGGAACATCTTTATTTCGAAGGCATTTAACCTCCGTAGCAATGATACGAATAGGATGTTGCTTATAAGTCAAATTAGGCGAAACTTCAATTTCTTCAATAACACCGGGCTCAAGAATAGAATCGGAATCTCGAAATCATTTCCGTAATTGAGAGACATGGAATACATCATGGATAGCAGAAAACTGAGCCGGTAATAAAAGGTGATAAGCCACGGAACCAATGCGTTCGGTGATGGGAAATGGGCCAATATATCGAGGTGCTAATTTTCCCGATCGACTGAAACGCACAACACCCTTCATAGGTAAAACACGAATAAGCACAAAGTCTCCCACAGAAAATTCTAATTTCCTTATTCGATTATCGGCATAGGATTTTTGTCTACTTTGAGCTTCTTTCATCCTATGACGAATAAGGTCAATCTTTTCTGTGGCATCCCGAATAAAATCTGGACCTAAAACCATCTTCTCACCGGTTTCAAGCCAACACGAAGAAGATCGGCATGGCCTTCCGTAGAGTACCTCGAAAGGAGCCATACCAATACTAGATTGGAAGCTATTATTATAGGAAAACTCAACAAGAGAAATATGACCTTCCCAACTTCCACCAAAATCAAGAACACATGCACGAAGAAGATCTTCAAGAGTTTGATTCACACGCTCGGTTTGTCCATCGGACTGAGGATGATAAGCGGTGCTAAAATTAAGCTTCGTTCCCAAAGCTTTTTGAAGACCTTTCCAAAATCCATTAGTAAATAATGGATCATGATCGCTAACAATAGAAGTAGGAACTCCATGGAATTTAACAATTTCCTTGACATAGAGTTTAGCCAAAATAGGTACATTCCGATTGAACTGAACGGGAAGAAAATGGGCAGATTTTGTAAGTCTATCTACTATCAGCCATAGGCTATCACGACCCAAATGAGAACGGGGAAGACCGTCAATGAAGTCCATGGAAATTTGATCCCATTTCAATATTGGAATTTCCAAAGGTTGCAATAACCCACTGGGCCTTTGATGCTTGGCCTTTACCATTTGGCAAGTCATGCAACGCTTAATAAAGTTAGCAATATCAGATTTCATTCCATCCTAATAATAAAGTCGCTTCTTGTCCGCGTATATTTTACTACTACCGGGATGAATGGTAAGTTTAGAACGATGAGAATCTTCTAAAATATCTTTACGAAGATCACAAATATTTGGCACGATAAGTCTACCAAATTTTTGAATACCGCCACGAGCATCAATATCAAAGTCTTTCAAACCTTCAATATCAATTTTATCCCCACAACTTTAGCTAAGAAGAACCAATTCGGGATCATGCTTTTAGCTTCAAGAATGCGGTCCAAAAGAGAAGGATGAGCCTCAAGGCTACATAATATAAGAGATGAACATGAATTGGATTCACGATCTCGAATCTCACAAGTGGACAAAGTTTCGAGATCATTCCATTCGGATATCATCAAAGAAGCAACCGCTTGTTGCTTTCGGCTAAGGGCATCGGCTGTGACGACCCAGAATTTTGAACATTTGAAATTGAAATATTTAATTGATTTTAAATATTTGAATGTTAGTTCATCTTAAATTTCAAATATCAATATGAATTTGGCAATTAAATTATTTAGTTTAATTATTGAAACTGGGTAAAATATTGTATCTTTAGTTTTGAGCTTATTAAAAAATAATACGAAGTCTTGTAAAATCTATATTGATAATACTGAAGGTAATAGTACTTTTAAAATTGAATTTGAAACTGTTTTGTTTATTTTGAAATTTTATTATTTAAATCGATATTTAAAAATAGCCTTCTGAGGCACAGTCTCGGAATTTGACGAATCCAGTTCCATTGGATCTGTAATATTGTATTATTATCGAATTTCAATTTTCGTAATATTTGGATTGATCGTTTGGCCGTACGATAGATAAACGCGCTGAAAATTATATCGAAAATTCAATATAATAGCTGGGTCCAAAAAGTTATCTTCTCCATACGATCGAATTTGGACTCGGAACCTTTTCCATTGCGTTCAGAATAGGGGTTTAACATTATAAACGCCTGGCGGCACGCCTCGATAGGAGGTCGAGATTTTTAGTTGCGTAATTTGATACGATTTAAATTTGAATTTAAAATTTGAAATTAAAAATATAATATATACATATTTTCTCTTCAATTTACTATTGATCTCATCAACACTTGTCGACACTCTAGTAACACGTGTTCAACCGTCTAACACGCGTTCGTTTTTTTTAAAGAGAAAACAAAATGGTAGTGTTCTTCTCAAAAACTTGAAATTAAAATTCAAATAGAAAATGGCCGAACCTATACGAATTCAAATCAAATCAATGGCCGCTGTTTATTCAAAAAAAAACAGCAAAATCGAATGAGAGAAATTCTCGAAAAAACCAAACTAGCGATATTCTCGTAGATCAAAATCGACTTCGATCCAAGGCAAGGAGCCGCAAGTTCAAATTCATTCGAACGAAGGGGGATTGCGATCAAATCGCGAATGACAGCTTTAGGTGAGGTCGTCGAATCGAGTACTATGTAGTCGAGGCCAAAGTCGAATGCTTCGATTCGAGCTCGTGAGGTTTTGGGAATGTTGATCGTAGTTTTGGCATGGCATAGCGATGTTCGTTTGGGCGAAGTATTGAATCGCGAGATGGAGTTTCGTTCGGCAGTAAGGTATAACCTGTTTTAGTTTAATTCCGTGCATATATATATGTATATGTATATATGAATTAGAAATATATATATATACAGAGATGAATAGAAAATGTATGTATATTTTGGTCATAAAATATATAGCAGTTGTTTGTGCCAAAAATGGTCACAAACCCCAAGTGTTGTGAAAGCACCAGTGTATGAATACAGATCAGCAATATTCAAACACAAATATCAGATCTAAGCAAGCAACAAACAGCAATCCAGAAATAATGAACAGTGACACACAATTTTTAGTTGTTCGGCTATCTCCGGCCTACGTCCACTTCAAGGTTTTTATGATTTTATTGCTCGATGCTTGAAGATTACAATTTCGTGTGTTGTATTACAACTGATTTTCTGAGCTAATCCTGAATCTAAGGCAGCAATGGTGATCTGGAGTAGATCTGGCAGAGTCTGGGCGCTCTTTAGCTCTCAAAATTGTCCGACCCCTTTTCTGAATGACCAGGGGCTCTATTTATAGGTGTAGGAGGCTGATATTTCGCCTAAACTGAAGGGAGACCAGTTCTGGCACGTGAGGGGGCCCACATGCCCGCTTTCTGGAAATCCGGGCCCACTTTGCGATCGATTCGAAGCTACGTTCGAATCGATCAAGAAATTGTCCAATCGAGCTGAAATTTGGTGTGAACATTCTTCAACATGTGCTCAAGCTACTATGAAAATTTCATAGCATTTGGATCTAGGGTTTGAGAGTTATGATCGATCCAAGTTTGCGTATTTCGGCAGGCACTCTGGTTCGAATCGATTGGTTCGAATCGATCTCTTCGAATCGATCAGAGCGCATGCCTGTGTGATGACGTGTTGCAAAATTCTCGGGTTGATCCACCTTCCTCGCCGTGTTGAACGCTTCTTTCCTGGATACGCGCTCACATCCATACCTCGTGCCCAGTCCACATCTGTTTATAGCCATAGCGTGCTTCGAATCCATTGCTTCATGTCCATAAAATCTGCTTCGTTCGTATCCTTCCCATCGATACGAAGCTACCAATCCAAGTCCATGCCGATCGATACGAAGGGTATCGATTCGAACAAACCTCCGCATGCTTGTTTAACAACCTGGGTGTGTTACCATTGAGTCGAACCTGTGCCGATCGATACGAACGGTATCGATTCGAAGTCCTTACTTTATGGTCGATACGAAATGTATCGATTCGAACCACCATCCTCTTGATCGATGCGAAATGCATCGATTCGAACCATTACCTGCACATCGTAATCCATCCATATCTCCTTCATATGAACTCCGATTAATCTGAAACTTGAAACATAGCCTCTCCTTGTCCTCATCATCATCTCCAATCGATTCCGTCCTGATCGGAGCTTGGCCAAATTCTGACGACATCGATCACAACCTCGTCTCTAATCGACTTCCAATCCTGATACCCATCCTTTCTTGTCGATTTGTTTGATATTCCAGCTTTGACCAAAAAGCGGGATAACAGTAGTATTGATTTTACTGCAAGTTTTAAAAATTTCTATTTTGATTTAAATAGATATATAAACAGAAAATATATATATATAGATAAGTTTTAAAGAAAAATATATAGGGTTGAAAAGGAATTTTAAAATACATACTAGTTTAAATTAAAATTGTTAAATGGGAATTTAATTTTTCGATTTATTTCGAATATTGATAAACTGTATAAATATTTATATAAGGTCTAAAATCGAGAAAACAAGCCGGGATGGAAAATGGATTGCATGCATAATAAAAGGTGAGATCTTCTCACTCAAATTAAAATAATTGGAAATTCAGTTATTGATTGATTGTTTGGATGTGCTTGGATGAATTTTATAATTTAACTATTGGATGATAGTATATATATATTTGGAGTGATTGATTTCCCGCATTATATAGCGGATGAGACCCTATGCGCCGCATAATAGAGGATGATATTATATAATCCCATATACCGTGATATTCCACCTCGAAGTGGAATTGGTATTTAATTGTTGTGCTAACATCTGTGGATGCAAGGAAACAGGTTGGAGGGATCCAACTGGATTCCTCACATTGTTGAATTTATTTGTATATGTTGTGATGTGATAATCTATGAATGATTATATTGGTGATTGAAATTTATTGAAGGCTATGGTTTGGCCGAATATATTCTGGTATTTTAAAATACTAGGATATATAATTGGATTTTTTTTTTAAATTAAAGTAAAGATCTATTTTAAAAGGTAATAAATTTTTGGAAATCAATTTTGAAATAAATTTATAAATAAATTTGGAATTTGATTTGGTGTTTGAAAGTGAATATTTGGGAATCAATTTGAAAATCGTATATTAGTGGATATTTGGAAATTTAAATTCACAATGGGAATTTATAAAGAAATGGGAGATTTGTTTTAAAAATAAATATTGGTTTATTTTAAAAAGTGTGGAAAAAAATTACGGATTTGGAATGTAAATTGAAATAAGTCAAGAAGGATTTATTAATTGATTTAAATGAATCATTTTGAAATAGAAAGTGTATTTTCACTGTAAAGCCGAGTATTTTTTCAAAGTAGCTGATAAATATAAATTGAAAGTTTTAAGGATGGTTTTAAAAAGGATACTTTGGAGAAATTATTTTCTTAAGTTGTTTTTAAATCTTTAAAGTAAAGATTTATTTGGTTAATTATAGAAGTGATTATTTTAAAGATCAAATGGAGATTTAATTTAGAAAATGGATATTTAAATAATTATACTCTATCTAATAATTTCATTTTCAAAATTAGTTTGGGCTTGAAGTTTATATGAGATATTAGTATAATATTTTCATAACTAATATTTTAGATAAGGTGTTTAAAAATAGTTTTTATCTCAAATGTTTCCAAATATACATATACTTTTGGATAAGTGTTTAAATTATTTTAAAGTATCCAGACTCGGCAAATCTTCAGTGGAAACAAATAACATTTGGAAATTTATTCCAAAAAGAAAAGTGATTTGAAATTCGTTTTCAAAGTGTTGGAGTGTTAAAAATATATCTTGCGAAGATATTTTGAAAATAAATAATTGGGTAAAAATTATTTAAAATCTGGTGATTGTTGTGAATAGTGATTGATAGTTAAATAACCGACTATCAATATTGGCCTTTAAACGGCATTTGAATTTCGATGCGACAGGGGGTCGGATTCCAGATGGTTATCCGAAACCCACATCGAATTTTAATAGTGAATCTTTGTGACCTGTGTATCCATATGTTTTTAAAAATAAACGCTCATTATTCGGATTAGCCGGGAGAGGACTTTGTGTCATAAAACCCATTCCGAATTAATGATACAATGAATTGGAGTGCATTTGAAGACGGTGGTGAAGACCGGAGATTTTCGAAAATGAAAGGATTACCTATCGATTGTCTCTGCACCGAGTTATTCCGGTATAGAGATCTCCATATGTGATGGGAAGTCCGATCGGGATTATGGATACCCGGATTTGCAAGGGCTTCTTATGAAGTGCCTTCGGTTCCATTCAGACCCAGGATGGACTTGTATAGTTGTATGTCTAACATTACACTTTGAGATGTAAAGCTGGTTTCTATCAAATACATTTCTGTTGGTGGCGGAGAATTTATTCTCTTAGCTTAACACCCTTCTCTGAGACGTATGAGCTCAGAGGTTATGTAGTTGATTGTTACTAGTGATACATTCCCGATTTGGTAATGTGGCATGTTAAGTGTTGTTGATCATTTGTTGATCGAAGAATGGCTTTTGTGAAAAGCGTAGCTTTGTGGATGAGACTTCGTCGGACCTCACAATCGGAAATAGTCGAAACATGAAGGATGCGGTAAGGTTGTTTGAGGGTAGCGCCCTTAGGGTATGTCCATTTCCTTCTGGAAAAGGTGGTATCATAGTATGGAGCCCAGATATTTAACTTAAGTGGTTGCTGCAAATTTATTACTTTGTGGTTGTTGGTGTTGAGGATCCTCGGATAAAGGTCGATAACGACCGGGATGGCATACTCGTGTGTGGAGTTATCTAGTTACAGCTTCATTGCACCAGAAGCGTGAGATAACTCGATCGGCCTTGTGTTAGTAGAGATCTGGTTAGGTTCTCGAGGCGTCCCTTCAGAGGTGTACCTATATGGTGTAGGAAGTTCCTTACCCTGACCATTTGTTGGAAATCCAAAGAAACAATATGCGCCCTGTACGGTTTAGTTGTATAACTTTCCATTTACTTATGGTAGTTTCATTTCCCAAAAGCATAGCGGATTTCTTTTTATTCCTTTGTGCAAATAACTGTTTTAAGATCTCACACCAGTCCTATGACTGACTCGGAGTTTATTGTTCCCTTTCTAAACTCTGGGTGCCCATAATTTTCCACACGGGTAGCCTAGAGTCAGGTTATCAGTTGTTCTGGAGCGAAGTCAGAAAAGTATGCTGTGGAGATCAGGAGGCGAGCTGGATGGTGAGACGTACTTCCGTATACTATTATCATTCCGCTGTGTATTCAATCATATGGGCAGGTTATTATAACTGCCAGTGTTGTGTGTTGTTGTTGTAAACTCTGATGATGTATTGTATGAACTGATATAGTTCTTTTGTTTAAAGATTATTCATTCATCTATTATATATTGTTCCGCTGCGATTGTGAGATTCTGATATTGTTTCTGTTTCTTCTTCTTTCTTCTTCTACCTCTTTCTTATTTAACCCTAATGATTCGGTTTTCCAGCATTCGATGGTTCGGCATTTGATACAGTATTGATGTCGACTTTCGGGCGTCGAAAAACTGGGTCGTTACAGGTGGTATCAGAGCAATTGATTAAGCGACGACCTTGGCTCTGGTGGGAATTACTCATTAGAGATAGAGTCAGTAGTACTCTAGAATGAGTGTGAGTGTAGTAATAGATATGAGCGCGTATTTGTTAGTGAATATAAAAAATTGTTTTGTATTGTGTTGACTTATCGGTTGATTGTTTATAGATTCTGGTCGGTTCAGTTTGTCCAACTGTATCGATAGGGGTTTCTAAACTCTTAAACAAGATAAACCGACACAGTATTGTTTTAAAATGGGGTAAATGAAATAATTTTACCCAAACTATTTTTGTATAGAAAAGAAATCATTTTCCGTAAATTATTATAGTATATGGTTGCTTGGTTGTTAGGAAGTGATAATATTGAATTATTATCATTGTTGTATGGAAATTGAATAAGAAATTAAGGTAATAACCAAGGGATTTTGTATATAATTGATTTCAAAGATGATTTTGAAATGTTGAGTAATTGTTTAAAAGACTCTGGAATCTTATTTAAAATGCTATGAAATATAAATAAGTTTGATAACTTATAAAAATTTGAAATTTGTTGGAATAAGATTCAACTTGAAAAGGGATAAACAAAAGTAAGTGTAAAACCCAAATAAGTGGGAAGGTAAGCTAATTAATTGAGGTGAATCAAAAGAAATTAGCAAATGCGATTAAATTTGGGAAACTTATAAAAGTTGAAAATAAATTTGGGAATGAACAAATGAATAGAACTGGAATTGAAACTGAATATTGGAAATTGAATTTGATCTGCGATAAATAAAGTGAAGTGGAAAATTTGTCAAGTTGGATCAAATGAAGCAAAGTATTGAAATAAAAAATTAGTAAATGAAACTAATTTAAACAATGAGATGAATCAGTTGTGAATGAAAGATAATTGATAATATTCAATATTCGGAGTTTGAAGATAAAATGAATTCAAATAGAATTGAAATTGTAAATTGAATTCAAATGGAATTAAAAATGCAAAGTTGAATGGAAATGAATATACACCTTTGGTAGTGAAGTGAAAATAAATATAAGAAGTATGTAAATACTTATATTGAACTTAAGAAATGGATAATGGAATTCTTAAGTAAATTTAGAATTGAGGAAATATTCTAAGTTAATAAGTGAATGAAAATTAAACTGGAAAACTGGAAGCAGAAAAATGATGATTGTAAATAAGTGGATAGAAATGAAAATAAATGTGAATAAAAGAAAAGGAAATTGATATAGCTAATAATCAATTAAGAGAAATACGTAGGATGTACGTATATTATTTTATTCGCATAGCGATTTGATCCAGAATTCGAGCACAAAATTTTGAGATAGTTATATCGATCTGAGTTAGGATTTTTCACTCGATTTTCGACGACGAACCCTGGATATGGATTTTTGGTTTATTCTGGAAATTCTCTATCATAGTTTGTGGCTATGCAAGGAGAATTACGGTTTTTGATCAAGAAACTAGATCTGTGTCCGCACTAGGAAGTCGGGTGAACGATACTAGTTCGAAAGTGAAATTGTGTGATCGAGTGAGCGATCGAATTTGATATTGCATACGAGTGATATGTGTACATCGTATGGATTTAAATGAAATAAATATTGAAACTTCTGTAAAGAAATGTGCAAAATGATTTTGAATGTTGTAATTGGACATTATTGTTAAGTAAGATATACAAGTGTTATAAAGGAAAAAGGAATTAGATTTTTGATTTCAGAAGATAAAATTAATTTGCTCGACAAAAGGTATGTATTTGAATTTCAATATGAAATTTGATCCTTTTCTGATCTAGCCACTAGGCCTTTTGTTTTCTTTTGAAATCTTGGGGGCCCGTTGTAGCATTTTATAGTCGTACCGAACTAGCCGTGCAAAGGAAACGCTGGCGAAATTTTTCGAAAATTTAGAGAGTTAAGAAAATTTTGAGAAATTTTAAAAATTTAAAATTTGAATTTGAATTATAATTTGAATGGTTGAATAAGTAAAAGTTGTTTGGAACTTATGGTTGAGTTTGAGAAGTTAGTAAGAGTAATAATGTGTCTTTAATGAAAAAAAAAATTGTTTTGGAAAGTTGAAACTGTCTGGTTTTGGGAAATAATTAAACGGGTTATGAATCACTCTTCTTAACTAGTAATTTCGAGACGAAATTCTTTTAAGAGGGAAGAATGTGACGACCCAGAATTTTGAACATTTGAAATTGAAATATTTAATTGATTTTAAATATTTGAATGTTAGTTCATCTTAAATTTCAAATATCAATATGAATTTGGCAATTAAATTATTTAATTTAATTATTGAAACTGGGTAAAATATTGTATCTTCAGTTTTGAGCTTATTAAAAATTAATTCGAAGTCTGGTAAAATCTATATTGATAATACTGAAGGTAATAGAACTTTTAAAATTGAATTTGAAACTGTTTTGTTCAGTTTGAAATTTTATTATTTAAATCGATATTTAAAAATATTCTTCCGAGGCACAGTCTCGGAATTTGATGAAACCAATTCCATTGCATCCGTAATATTGTATTATTATCAAATTTCAATTTTTGTAATATTTGGAGTGATCATTTGGCCGTACGATAGATAAACGCGCTGAAATTTATATCGAAAATTCAATATAATAGCTAGGTCCAAAAAGCTATCTTCTCCATACGATCGAATTTGGACTCGAAACCTTTTCCATTGCATTCAGAATAGGGGTTTAACATTATAAACACCTGGCGGCATGCCTCGATAGGAGGTCGAGATTTTTAGTTGCGTAATTTTATACGATTTAAATTTGAATTTAAAATTTGAAATTAAAAATATAATATATACATATTTTCTCTTCACTTTACTGTTGATCTCATCAACACTTGTCGACACTCTGAAAACACGTGTTCAACCGTCTAACACGCATTCGTTTTTTTTAAAGAGAAAACAAAATGGTAGTGTTCTTCTCAAAAACTTGAAATTAAAATTAAAATAGAAAATGGTCGAACCTATACGAATTCAAATCAAAATTAATGGCCACTCTCTATTCAAAAAAAAATCAGCAGAATCGAATGAGAGAATTCTCGAAAAAACCAAACTAGCGATATTCTCGTAGATCGAAATCGACTTCGATCCAATACAAGGAGCCGCAAGTTCAAATTCATTCGATCGAAGGGGGATCACGATCAAATCGCGAACGGCAGCTTTAGGTGGAGGTCGTCGAATCGAGTACTGTGTAGTCGAGGCCGAAGTCGAATGCTTCGATTCGAGCTCGTAAGGGCTTAGGAATGTTGACCGAAGTTTTGGCATGGCATAGCGACGTTCGTTTGGGCGAAGTATTGAATCGCGAGATGGAGTTTCGTTTGGTAGTAAGGTATAACATGTTTTAGTTTAATTCCGTGCATATATATATATATATATATATATATATATATATATGTATACATGAATTAGAAATATATATATATATATATACAGAGATGAATAGAAAATGTATGTAAATTTTGGTCATAAAATATATAGCAGTAATGATTTTACTGCAATTTTTAAAAATTTCTATTTTGATTTAAATAGATATAAAAACAGAATATATATATATATAAGGTTTAAAGAAAAATATATAGGGTTGAAAAGGAATTTTAAAATACATACTAGTTTAAATTAAAATTGTTAAATGGGAATTTAATTGTTCGATTTATTTCGAATATTAATAAACTGTATAAATATTTATACAAGGTCTAAAATCAAGAAAACAAGCCGGGATGGAAAATGGATTGCATGCATAATAAATGTGAGATCTTCTCACTCAAATTAAAGTAATTGGAATTTCAGTTATTGATTGATTGTTTGGATGTGCTTGGATGAATTTAAAAATTTATTTGTTGGATGATAGTATATATGATAGTAGTATATATATATTTGGAGTGATTGATTTCCCGCATTATATAGCAGATGAGACCCTATGCGCCGCATAATAGCGGATGATATTATATAATCCCATATACCGCGATATTCCACCTCGAAGTGGAATAGGTATTTAATTGTTGTGCTAACATCTGTGGATGCAGGGAAACAGGCTGGAGGGATCCGACTGGATTCCTCACATTGTTGAATTTATTTGTATATGTTGTGATGAGATAATCTGTGAATGATTATATTGGTGATTGAAATTTATTGAAGGCTTTGGTTTGGCCGAATATATTCTGGTATTTTAAAATACCAGGATATATAATTGGATTTTTTTTTAAATTAAAGTAACGATTTATTTTTAAAAGTAATAAAATTTTGGAAATCAATTTTGAAATAAATTTGGAAATAAATTTGGAATTTGATTTGGTGTTTGAAAGTGAATATTTGGGAATCGATTTGAAAATCGTATATCAGTGGATATTTGGAAATTTAAATTCACAATGGAAATTATAAAGAAAAGGGAGATTTGTTTTAAAAATAAATATCGATTTATTTTAAAAAGTGTGGAAAGAAATGACGGATTTGGAATGTAAGTTGAAATAAGTCAAGAAGGATTTATTAATTGATTTAAATGAATCATTTTGAAATGGAAAGTGTATTTTCACTGTAAAGCCGAGTATTTTTTCAAAGTAGCTGATAAATATAAATTGAAAGTTTTAAGGATGGTTTTAAAAAGGATACTTTGGAGAAATTATTTTCTTAAGTTGTTTTTAAATCTTTAAAGTAATGATTTATTTGGTTAATTATAGAAGTGATTATTTTAAAGATCAAATGGAGATTTGATTCAGAAAATAGATATTTAAATAATTATACTCTATCTAATAATTTCATTTTTAAAATTAGTTTGGGCTTGAAGTTTATATGAGATATTAGTATAATATTTTCATAACTAGTATTTTAAATAAGGTGTTTAAAAATAGTTTTTATCTCAAATGTTTCCAAATATACATATACTTTTGGATAAGTGTTTAAATTATTTTAAAGTATCCAGACTCGGAAAATCTTCAGTGGAAATAAATAACATTTGGAAATTTATTCCGAAAAGAAAAGTGATTTGAAATTGGTTTTTAAAGTGTTGGAGTGTTAAAAATATATATTGCGAAGATATTTTGAAAATAAATAATTGGGTAAAAATTATTTAAAATCTGGTGATTGTTGTGAATAGGGATTGATAGTTAAATAACTGACTATCAATATTGGCCTTTAAACGGTGTTAACTCCCTTTTAGAAACGACTTACGAGTTAAAAAGCTTAAAGCCTGTGTACTCAACGACTCACGACTTAGTTGCTAAGAAGGAATCTACGGCTTGAACGACTTACGACCTACCGGGTTAAGCAGCTTACGACCTAAAAGTTTTAACGAGTTAGCGGACTACAACCTACAGCGGCTTACGACTTAACAAGTTGACGACTCAGCAAGTTAAGCGACCTACGACTTAAGAGGTTAAGAAGTCTCCGACTTAACTACTCAACGAGTTAAAGTCTATACGACTTAAGAAGGTTTCGACCTAACATGCTACGACTCATCAGGCTTACGACTCAAGAGGATCTTACGACTCACAAGGTCTGTACGACTCATTAAGTTAACTCTTCTACGACTTAAGAGACTCAGTGACTTAACTTGCCCAGCGACCTAAGGCTACAGAAGACCTTGCGACATAAGGCTACGGGAAAGTTCACGACCTAAAGGAGCTTGTGACCTAACTACTTAAGATATGTGCCGACCTAGAAGCCAACCGACTTAACAAATGGTCGACTTAAGATTGCGAGTTAACTCTGCTCCGACCTAACGATGCCGAGCTATGAAATGCTCCAACTATTTAAGAGATTCACAGCCTACGACTCAAGGTCCTAATGACTCAACGAGTTAAGCTATCTACAACTTAAAGAAAGGGGGTTCCGACTTAACGACTCAGCGAGTTAAGGTCTTACGAGTTAAGGTCTGATAAGTCGGCTACGACTTAATACTTGTCAAAGACAGCCACAGGATGGGCCCATAACAACCATTCCTTAACTCGTCACCGACTTAACCCTATTCCTTAACTCGTCACCGATCTACCCTAAGTCGGCTACGACTTAAAGACTTAGAGAAATTTCCTGAGGCCAGATCAGCTCCTATAAATACCCCACCACTTCCAACATGAAGAGGACTTTTGGCAATTCATTTCTCCAAGCGCCGTTACGCTGTCGAAGCCTCCTCTCATTCAGCAATCTAAGATCCTCAAGTATTCGAGACACTACAACAATCTTCGAGAAGAGCTCCTAACATCCTACACGGATTCGTCGAGTTTCATCATCAAAGATCGAGCTAGTAGTCAAGAGTGCTTTCATGATCAAGTTGTATTGTATTTTGAAGGATATTGTATCAAATTGTAATCGAATCAGCAATAAAAGTCTATAAAGTGGACGTAGGCTCAATTACGGGCCGAACCACTATAAATCTGTTGTTCATTTACTGCTTTTCTGCTATTTTCAGCTTATATTCTGTTCCCGTACTAACGGGTGGTGCTTTCACAAATCTATTACACACACCGGGTGTTAGCGTTCATATTTTAACGTTAACATTTTGGTGCTTTCACTGAGAAGGTGAACTCAAGCGATCATCCACCGTCGCTTCGCAAAGACTCATAAAAAGAACCTCTCTTAAAAAACCAGATCCGAAATAATGGCTCCTGGGAGAAGAGGTAGACCTATCAGATCCGGAAATGCTCACGAAGGGACTTCCGCTTCCCCAATAACAGACCAAGCAACTCCAACCGTTGGAGTCACCAGGGCTGAATTGGATGACGCAGTTTCTGGATTATACCAACAAATTGAAACTCAAAACGCTTTGATGATGGATAGATTAACTGCTCTGCTCGGGGCAAATCGTCAACCAGAAAACCATCGAACTACTCTTCCTGAAATGCCACCTTTCCAAGCTGATGGTTCTATGCCACAACCAACTTGTCATGAGCATATGCCCGGGCAAACTTTCGAAGGAAGAACTAATGCTTGCCCGGAGGTGTCTTTGAACAATAAAGAGTACCTGTCTGAAATGGTTGGCCGCATCATGAAAGAGAGCATGCAAAGGGAAGAGGATGAGGCTGACTGGGGATTTGCGCCAAGCAGAACTCCGTTTACTGAAAGGATCCTAAGAGCGGAGTTTCCAAGGAAATTTTCACCTCCTACTATCCAAGCCTATAGGGGAACCAGTGACCCTAATCATTTCCTCTACAAGTATGATTGGCATATGACCGGTGCAAGAGCGTCAGACGAGATCAAGTGTCGATACTTTCCGGTATACCTAGAAGGTGTGGCTTTACTTTGGTTCACAAAGCTTCCAGTTCGGTCTGTAGATAAATTCTCCGACTTAACGCAAAAGTTTAAAGAACAGTTCAGATTGTATGCTTCAAAAGCTAAGGATATAATGTCATTGTCTAACCTTGAACAAGCGCCCGGAGAATCAATCAAATCTTTCTTGAGCCGTTTCAATATAGCTTTAGCCGAGGTAGAAAATGCGGAACCACGCATGATCCTGACTTATTTGATGCGAGCCATTGATAAATCGAGTAAATTTGGGATATGGCTAAAGATGAAGGAACCGAACTCACTTGATAAATTTTATAAAAAGGCCGATGAGTTCATTCGCCTTGAAAGCCTTTCTGCAACATCGAAAGTGGTTACTGCCCAGACTGATAATGACAATGTCCCATCTAAGAAAAGAGAATCTGAAAGTCAGAAAAGGGAGAATGAAGGAGGAAAAAGCCAGGGAAATGAAAAGAAACCTCGCCGCTTTAATCCTTCAGACTTTACTCCTTTAACTGATACACCAAGAAATATCTTTTTTGCAACAAAGGACGTTGTCAGGTATCCTAAGCCACCTGAGATGACGAGAGGGGCAAAGCGTAATGGAAAATTCTGCCAATTTCACAATCAACCTGGCCATGACACTGACCAATGTCGCCAATTAAAGAAGGTGATTGAAGAATTGCTAGAGTAGGGTAAACTCCAACAATACGTTAAAAGGAACGGAGTCGATCCAAACTCATCCACTCGGGATCAACAACACCCTACCCATCAATTCGATTCCCACAACAACACTGCAGTGCAAGATTCAGAAAAGCTTGTCATTAATGCTATCACAGGGGGACCATACCCAGCAAGCAGAAGTTGGGATGACTACTAATTACCCACAAAACTGCGGCTGGGGCATCTCTCACTTTCTCTGGCATAAAAATCCAAAAGCTATGAATCAAGCACAAATGGAAATCCAGCTTGGAGATTCTGAAACAACAATAACTAGCATTCATTTTTACTTAACAGCATTGCTTGAATTTGTAAAGATAATGATGGATGTGTAACTTCTGCATTGTAAACCGCTGAGAAATCAGCGTGACTCAATAATGAAAAACTATGCATTGTGTTTTCTATTATAAAATGCCTGTTATATTTCGATGTGTAAATACTCTAAATGTATTGCTAAAATATCGATCTAATACTGCAGGTCATTAAAGCAAAGCTCACCCATCGCAAAGCTAAGCGAGCCTTACAAATCATTTATTAAAGCAAATTTCAAGCAACAAAAATTTCAAACTCAAATCCCATACAAGAGGAACTTCACATAAAAAGTTGACGGCTCCACTATGTCAAGCCCTCGTTAACTGGTTGCGATCGTTGATATAAAAAGGCATCCAACCAAATAACTTGCGTTTACTCTGTGGAGTCATTCAACAGTGAAGTCTACTTCTTCGGATAAAGTGATTTACTTGCAAAAGAAAGGAACACGCGCTTGGAAACGATGATAAAGGATCGCAGATTGGCGGATGATGATACAACATGAGCGGGCAAACATGGAAGCAGCCAAAGGGAGGTATGCCTCTCAACAGGAAAGCAGGTAGATCCACTAAAGGGATACCTTCCCAAGCAGAAGGAATAAGACCCTCGCTAACTGATTGTGATGCATCCGATCAGGCAGCTTGTGTCCATCCCATGGATCTACTTGCCCCTAAGACGCAACCTTCCTGGCACACCAACCAACTGATGCTCCTTCCCAAGGGTCAACAAAGCCCTCTAACGAGGCACGCCAATAAATGGAGAGCTTTCCTCAATCAAAAAGATCGGTGGGACTACCAAAGGGGCACCTTGTTAATTGATTGCGATCGTTTGTACAAACAAACATCCAATCAAACAACTTACGCCTGTCCCGTGGACCCCTCCGACCATGAGAAAGTAACTTCCAGGCAATCACAAGCCCTCTTCGGAGGCACAAGCCCTCTTCGGAGGCACAAGCCATCCTCGGAGGCAAAAGCCCTTTTCGGAGGCACATTTCACCCGTGTAGAAGTGCAAAATGCTTCTCTTCGGAGACCCACTTCACCAGCGATGAAATACTAAAAAGCCCTTTTCGGAGGCACATTTCACCCATGTAGAAGTGCAAAATGCTTCTCTTCGGAGACCCACTTCACCAGAGATGAAATGCCAAAACTGCTTCTCTTCGGAGACCAAAACTGCTTCTCTTCGGAGACCAAAACTGCTTCTCTTCGGAGACCAAAATTGCTTCTCCTCGGAGACCAAAACTGCTTCTCTTCGGAGACCAAAACTGCTTCTCTTCGGAGACCAAAACTGCTTCTCTTCGGAGACCAAAATTGCTTCTCTTCGGAGACCAAAATTGCTTTTCCTCGAAGACCAAAATCGCTTCTCTTCGGAGACCAAAAGACCTCTTCAGAGGCGTACTTCACCTTGCTTGAAGTACCAAAAATAAACCCTTTACTGGGGCACAAAAATCAAAACCTTCTTCAGAAGCTCATTTCACTGTGCAGGAAAATTTACTCTCAAACAAATAAAAGTGATCATTCCCAGAAGTCGAAGTGTTCTTCAGGAAGAAAAAGAAAATAAAAATTTCTCCAAAGACAAGATATACTCTATTAAAAGCAGAATAATTCTTCCCTGAAAAAGTGGAAAGTTACTCTCTAAAATAAGAGTATCGGTCTTGTGAAAGCAAGAAATATTACAATATACTTGTGGTATGGGGGCAACATTATACAATTCAGTTACATTAATAAAAGTAATATACAAGCGACATACCACAAGTTCATTGCAATATCACGTAATAAAGATGTGGAGTAAATGCGTTCTTGAAACACAGACAAAAAGTTTGTACAAATAGAAAGAATCGTTTACTCTACACTTCAAATGAAAAACAGATGTATTCCTACGTACACAAGGATTTGTACAAGAAACGTATCTATTTATTTCAACACTATGAGAAATTTTTACATTGTACAGGTTACAAAAAGAAGCGGAGACCGGTATCCGCACAATTCCCGGTCAATACAAAAAGCAGAAAAGACAAAATCAAACTCATTTCCCCTTCTTCCCACCCTTGGAGCTTTTACCCGGCCTGGTAATTAACTTCGTAGGCCGTATCGGAGAAGAAGGAGAAAGAGACTCAGCCGGATCAATCTCTGCTTCATCCCCGGCAGCAGAAGAACTCTTCTTTCCTTTCTTCGAAACCGCACGCTTTCCCTTCTTCTTGGAAGAAGACTCGCTCCCCGGAGCAAGAAATGTTGAAAGCTTCGTGTCGTCATCAAGAGACCGCTCCGGGGTCTTCTCGCTATCTTCCAGACCTTCTGCCTTCTGTTCTTCGGAAGCAAGTGGTTCGTCTAAACCTTGAAGGGCTGCTATTGGTTCTTCCTGTGAACCTGGTTGAGAAGCTGGAGGAGATATAACTTGAGAAGGAGGAGGAACGACAGCTGAAGAAGGAAGAATTGGTGCGGTTTCCGGCACGACTGCTGCATAATAAAAGAAATCAAAATCAGTATTCTCCGAGAAAAAAGAAGACCGTGAATCGTCAAAGTTACCTGGAGAAGCCGGTTTAGCGAGATCAATCTCAAATTCCCGAGCTTGGAAGTCCTTCATTCCCTCTTCCTCTGTAGGGGTGGTTACAGTTTCTTTGTCAACCTTAGCGGGAGGCGTGGAATGAGAGCTAGAGCCAGTAGTATCCGCATGAGCTAGAGCCGAAGTATAAGCAGGAGCAATAGGAGGTGTTTCTTTCTCAGGAAGCTTCTCTCCCGTCGCCTCGACCCGCACTCGGATAAGCTGCTCTTTTCCTTTGGCAAGGGCAACGCGATCGCTCTCACTTAAGTAGGTAGCTTGAAGATCTGTTTCAGAATATCCGGCACCACCAAATAAGTCAATGATTGCTTCCCAAACTTCCGCTAAGGTGACTTCATACTCTGGTCCCAAAAATGAAAGGCTCCCACGCCCCAGGACACAATGCATATAAAAGTCAAACAGAGTCGCGTCAACGGTGGCTATGGTCGCCTTATGGGATTCTTCGGCTGCAGCTTTACCAGAAAGAACTTCATCACGTTCTCTTTCAGCCTTCAGTAGCTGAGATTGCAGTCTTATAATTTCTAAATCTTGAGAGCTGACTTTCTCTCGAAGTTGAACGGCATCATCGCGGTATTTTCTTGTAACCTGCTGTTCTGCTTCGAGTTTCACCTCAATATCTCTCTGAGCAGCATGGGCGTCTCGAACTTGTTTTTGAAGCATTTCTTCTTTCTAAGAATAAGAAGTGGAAGAAGTAGCAAGCTCTTTTTTAAGTCTTTCAACTTCAGCTTCGAGCTTCACATAACCATCGCTAATGCTTTTCATCTCCGCGTCATGCTGCTTACGCCATTTGTCCCACTCAGATTTATCATTTTCCATGGTCATCATCGCCTCAAGGTTCATATGGTTGACCCTTTGAAGTTCATCAACCAGCTTCTGCCATCCAGACATTCTTTCGATGTCAAGTTTCACAGCATCGACATTTTTCAGCATCGCCTGCTTATCAATGGGGACCAAATCCAAATCAAAACGCACTCCTTTCAGACACCAATTCGGAAATCGGCTCTGGAGTGTGGGAGGACCATCTCCAGCTTGGTACTGTGGCCTATTAATGATTGTCTGGATGTCAGATTCCTTGAGGGCAGGGGAATCGGAAGATGTATTAGGAGGAATAGAAGCGGTAGTCTTTTCCAAGATATTAGATGTATCTTTCTCGTCAAGTCTGACCCGTTTGTTGGAATCATCGGAAGTATGACTCTTCCCCCTGTCATCGTAAGATTTCCTCTTATAAGGATCGTCGCTTCTGCGGGAAGAGTCACGTCGCTCGTCCCTATTCCCATAATATTCCTCATCTTCTCTCCGGCGACGCTCTTCATGAGCTCGCCTCTCATGAGCCTTTCTGGCAGCCCTCTCCTCATCAGTTTCCTTCGCAGCACCGATATAACTCCTAAAGTCATAAGCCTCACGGCTTCCGTAACGCTGAAATTTGTTGTAGTAAGAGCCGCTTCGCCCCATCAGAGAACCTGAAATTGCAGAAAAAGACCAGTTTTAGAAATCCTCAAGTCGAAGAAGCTAAGTGCATATAAGTGCCAAAATTCTAAGTGTGTGTGATGTGCAAACTACGCGCATCAGACTACAAACCACTTTTGGGTGTAGAAATGGCAATAAGTTGTGTGGAAGGCGTTGTGGTTTGTTGCAAAGAAGAGGTTGCTTCGACAACAGGAGGGACCACTTTAGAAACATCATCTTTAAAGAGCTCCTGAGAGGTTATCATGATGTCGCTCAGACTGTCAAAAGTATCATCGCCATGGTGCATGGGAGAATTATCTTTTTCAACTTCCACCTCAGCCGTCTTTTCAAGAGTGTGAAGATTTTCCTCCTCTTCAACAACTGGGGCAAGTGCTAACTTACTGGACGATCCAGCAATGTCGGTAGAAGTAGAACACTTTACCAATGAAGTCTCAGCGGTAAGATCTTGCGGTAAAAGTTCTTTAGCAGGAACAGGGGCATCTGACCCCTCAGCAGGAGAATCAGGGACTTCATGTGGCTGAGTGGAACGGGAAGGATGTAAGAGTCCAAATTCGTGGAGGAACTCATCTCTCAATAGAAATTGAACACTCCTCTCCTCAACCGGCACGACCATAAGCCTCTCAAAGGTAGTCTTGTAACGAGGTTCCCTAGAGGGGGAAGGAAGCGCTGAAACAGTAGAAAAAGAAGTTAACACTCGACAATTTGGACTTCAAAGAATTTAGTAAAACACAGGGAAAAGATAGATAATCGTACTTCCCACTCTCCAAATGGCGTAAAATCCCGGGGGACAACGAACAAAGAAAAACTGGCTCAGAAACCCAGGAACGCTTTCGGGAAGACCAATAATCAGTTTACGATTCCTGGCACTCCTTACAACTGTGATAGAGGGATGGTCTTTGGTCTTTGTGAATGAGCACAGAAAGCAAATTTCTCCAAAACTGGGAAAACGGTCCAGCATTCTCCTAAAAAGCACACACAGTCCCAGTAGGATGGCGTAGCCATTGGGATGTAGTTGAAAAGGGGAGATAGATAATCGAAGGAGAAGTTCTCGAAGACAGTCATTAAATGGGGGAATCGCTCCACTCAAGCACATTTGGCGGTTCACTGTGACAAAGCCATGGGGCGGCCTATCAGTAGTGTCATTTACTCCAGGGAGCAAAGCGTCAGATTCAGCAATGCCAAACTGGGTGCATAGTTGACGGAAGACTTTATAACTCAGAGTGGTAGGAGTCCTTTCCGGGGGATCATTCAACGGAGTAGCAATTGGAAAAGCTTCTCCACTTGGTTCCAAGTCTTCTTGATGAGATGCCATTCTACACAATCGGCTGAATGTTCAAAAGTGAAGGTGCACGTTTCCTAAAAGTGTGAAGTGTTGTGCAAAACTAATGAAAACAAGAAAAAACAAGTATAACTGGAATTAAACTAACTGACAATCAGGCAAATACAAGATTTCAGAACTTGTTAATACTCAAGTGTGGTGTTGATGCAGACAAGTCAGTTTTAGTTTACCATTACGATTTTGCTTTAATACTTCACTTGAGTTGGTTATTATGTAGCATTTCACTCATACAGTTCATTTAATTTAATTTTCTCTTTATCAACTAATCTGTCATTCGATGTGGGCAGTCAGTGGCAGTATATTCATCCCAGTATTCTGTGAATGTCGTGTTAAACAGGTTATTAGCATTAAAGTCAAGACAGTATGAGAGGTAACACAACACAGTTCAAATTCAAGAGTTCAGCCAACTTCTGTGCAAAGTCATCTAAGTCTTAAGTCGTTAAACGACCTATCATGAGTCGGGGCTTTTAAGTCGTATTAGGCGAATCAAGATGTTCAAGGCATGTTCTCTTAAGTCAGATCATTCAAGTCCAAGAATTCGAAGTCATAGAGTTCAAGTTATTAAGTCATTCAGATGTGCTTGCAAGATTAAACCTTAAGTGTTATCTCGTCCACGACCTAAGGGGCAAGCTATGAGTTAAATCAAGTCGTCAGTCCTTAAGTCGTACTGCAAAGAAAAGTTTCAAGTCTGAATGCAAAAACGCAATGTCCTAGGTCGTTACCGACCTACGACCTACGTCCCACTTAAGGTCGTCAAAAATTAAGTCGCGGTTTCTGTTCAAAGGCGTTCATTCTCCCCAGTACATCAATTTGCCGAACTCCTAACCCGTTAACCCATTAGCCTCTCCTTCAACCAAAACTCTCGTCCCCTCAACGCATTCAATCATCCCGAAATCACCATACACCTAGTGTAATGATATTCCATCACAAATCACAAATCATTCAAACTGAATCGCCGCAATCCATCGTCTTGTTCTAGCCGACTACCCAAAACCAGGACAGGCCGTCTCAAACCCATCAGTAATTAATTGAAACGAAGATTGCAGGCATGAGAAAAGGGGGTCGATGGCGTAAATGGGATTCGTAATTATGTGATAATCGAGGAATGAATAACAATCGAATCCACTTACGCAATACGAAATTGAAGATGTCTGGCGATCGAGTAATTGAGTTTGTCTGAGAAAAACTTGAATGCTTGCAAATGATGGAATGAAACAGGTAAAGGGGAAGAAGGAACGACCTAAGCTATTTGTACCCTAACACAGTGAAAGGTGAATCGACACATCTGACTTACGACTTATGCTAAGTCGTTAGCGACCTACGACTCATCTTAGGTCGGTCGCAATTTAGCGCACTCATCAAGAAGCGAGCTAAGGAAATCGATGCACACGACTTACGACTTAAGACGTATGCTTCGAGGGGCAAATGTTTACTCCCTTTTAGCAACGACTTACGAGTTAAAAAGCTTAAAGCCTGTGTACTCAACGACTCACGACTTAGTTGCTAAGAAGGAATCTACGGCTTGAACGACTTACGACCTACCGGGTTAAGCAGCTTACGACCTAAAAGTTTTAACGAGTTAGCGGACTACAACCTACAGCGGCTTACGACTTAACAAGTTGACGACTCAGCAAGTTAAGCGACCTACGACTTAAGAGGTTAAGAAGTCTCCGACTTAACTACTCAACGAGTTAAAGTCTATACGACTTAAGAAGGTTTCGACCTAACATGCTACGACTCATCAGGCTTACGACTCAAGAGGATCTTACGACTCACAAGGTCTGTACGACTCATTAAGTTAACTCTTCTACGACTTAAGAGACTCAATGACTTAACTTGCCCAGCGACCTAAGGCTACAGAAGACCTTGCGACATAAGGCTACGGGAAAGTTCGCGACCTAAAGGAGCTTGTGACCTAACTACTTAAGATATGTGCCGACCTAGAAGCCAACCGACTTAACAAATGGTCGACTTAAGATTGCGAGTTAACTCTGCTCCGACCTAATGATGCCGAGCTATGAAATGCTCCAACTATTTAAGAGATTCACAGCCTACGACTCAAGGTCCTAACGACTCAACGAGTTAAGCTATCTACAACTTAAAGAAAGGGGGTTCCGACTTAACGACTCAGCGAGTTAAGGTCTTACGAGTTAAGGTCTTACGAGTTAAGGTCTGATAAGTCGGCTACGACTTAATACTTGTCAAAGACAGCCACAGGATGGGCCCATAACAACCATTCCTTAACTCGTCACCGACTTAACCCTATTCCTTAACTCGTCACCGACCTAGCCCTATTCCTTAACTCGTCACCGACTTAACCCTATTCCTTAACTCGTCACCGACCTAGCCCTATTCCTTAACTCGTCACCGACTTAACCCTATTCCTTAACTCGTCACCGATCTACCCTAAGTCGGCTACGACTTAAAGACTTAGAGAAATTTCCTGAGGCCAGATCAGCTCCTATAAATACCCCACCACTTCCAACATGAAGAGGACTTTTGGCAATTCATTTCTCCAAGCGCCGTTACGCTGTCGAAGCCTCCTCTCATTCAGCAATCTAAGATCCTCAAGTATTCGAGACACTACAACAATCTTCGAGAAGAGCTCCTAACATCCTACACGGATTCGTCGAGTTTCATCATCAAAGATCGAGCTAGTAGTCAAGAGTGCTTTCATGATCAAGTTGTATTGTATTTTGAAGGATATTGTATCAAATTGTAATCGAATCAGCAATAAAAGTCTATAAAGTGGACGTAGGCTCAATTACGGGCCGAACCACTATAAATCTGTTGTTCATTTACTGCTTTTCTGCTATTTTCAGCTTATATTCTGTTCCCGTACTAACGGGTGGTGCTTTCACAAATCTATTACACACACCGGGTGTTAGCGTTCATATTTTAACGTTAACAAACGGCATTTGAATTTCGATGAGACAGGGGGTCGGATCCCAGATGGTTATCCGAAACCCACATCGAATCTTAATAGTGAATCTTTGTGACTTGTGTATCCATGTTTTTAAAAATAAATGCTCATTATTTGGATTAGCCAGGAGAGGACTTTGTGTCATAAAACCCATTCAGAATTAATGATACGATGAATTGGAGTGCATTTGAAGACGGTGATGAAGACCGGAGATTTTCGAAAACGAAAGGATTACCTGTCGATTGTCTCTGCACCGAGTTGCTCCGGTATAGAGATCTCCATATGTGATGGGGAGTCCGATCGGGATTGTGGATACCCGGATTTGCAAGGGCTTCCTATGAAGTGCCTTCGGTTCCATTCAGACCCCGGATGGACTTGTATAGTTGTATATCTGACATTACACTTTGAGATGTAAAGATGGTTTCTATCAAATACATTTCTGTTGGTGGCAGAGAATTTATTCTCTTAGCTTAACACCCTTCTCTGAGATGTTTGAGCTCAGAGGTTATGTAGTTGATTATTACTAGTGATACTGTGACGACCCTGAATTTTTGACATTGGAAATCAGAATATTTAATTGATTTTAAATATCTGGAAGTTAGTTTAATTTGAAATTCGAATATCAGAATGAATTTGGCAATTTAATTATTGAATTTAATTTATTGTAGTTGGGTAAAAATTTGAATCTTCAGTCTTAAGCTGATTAAAAATATTTTCAAGGCTTAGAAAATTTATATTAATAATACTGAAGCTGATAGAAATTTTGAAATTGTTTTCAAAGTGTTTTGTTCAGTTTTAAAAATATATAGTTTAAATTGATTTAAAAATAGCCTTTCGAGGCACGGTCTCTGAATTCGACGAAACTAGCTCCATTGGATCCATAATAATGTGTTATTATCGGATTTCAGTTTTAGTAATGTTTGGAGTGATCGTGTGGCCATACGATAAGCAAACGCGCTAAAATCTATATCGAAAATCAATATTATAAATGGGTCCGGAAAGCTATCTTCTCCATATGATCGAATTAGGACTCAAAACCTTTTCCATTGCATTCGGAATAGGCATATAACATTATAAACGCCTAGTGGCACGCCTCGATAGGAAGTCAAGATTTTTAGTTGCATTTATCGGAACGATTTGAATTTGAATTTAAATTGAATATTTATACTAGTCAACTGCAGTTGAATTTATTTCACATCAGAACTTTACCATATAACTTCAAGATACCATAGCTTGTTCATTTTGGTACGCAACCATCTCATCCTTATCTCCTCTTTTCATTTAAAAAAAAAATCAGCTGTGAAGAAATCTATTCGTTCAAAAAAATTAAAGTGAAAATAAAAATGGCCGCCTTCCAGATTTGAAATCAAAGAATGGCCGCTCGTTTTCTTTAAATCGAAATCAAATTTTCTTTCCCATTCTGTTCGAAAACAAATCGCAAGGGTATTAGGGGAGTTTGAAATCGAATCAAATCAGAGAGGATGGTGTCGTGATTTAGTCAAGCTCGAGTTCGAGTCATGGGGTGGCGATATCGTCGCATCTGGTAGCGCGTTCGAAGCGATTTCGATCGATAAAGGCGTGGAGGCGATCGCGAGAGATTCGTGTTTCAGCTAGGGCTCGGTTGCGACTTGATTAAGTGCTCAAAGGTGGCAATCTCGATCAGGAGGAGCGGCGGCGCGACTATGACTGCGGTGATTTGGCAAAGTAATGACGTGACATGGGTCGGCGTCTAGGGTTTCGCAAAGTTAGCCAAATCGCGATACCTGAGCATGGCAAACTCGACTTCATATCAAAGCGGCAAGGCATCTCTTCTGGGTTCAGGAGATCGTCTACTCGAGGGAGGAGTCGTGTGTGTGGACTCGAGCAATATCGTATGAAACAGTGAACAGAGCTGTTGATTTTGTTTCCCAGTCAAATTAAGGTAAAATTTTCTTTTCAATTAAAATAAATACATGAATATAAGGTTTAGGAAACAAAAAAGATATTTGCAGTTATGTTTAATTTAAATTTAATATATATTTCATAGAGAATTACTATTTTATCTTTACAGAAAAGAAAAAGGGTTTTTTTTCTTTAAAATATAAACACACATATTTTAATATATATGTAGTTTTCAGTTTTTATATGCATGTAGTTTTTATAGGTTTTACAGTAAAAAATTCTGTATTGTTTATATAAAAAGAATAAAATAAAATAAGTATACATATATGCATTTCGTTCACTTACTAATAATGCAATATGGGGATAAATTGGTTAATAAACTTATTTAATTATTTTTGTTGCTAAAAATATTAAAAGGGAATTAGTTTAAAAATTTAATTATGGAGTTAAATTGAATCATTAGTAATTAAATTTAGTAAAAGGAAAATTAATTGTTCGATTTTTTTCGAATATTAATAAATTGTATAAAATTGTTTATACAAGGTCTAAAATCGAGAAACAAGCCAGAAATGGAAAGGAGTTGGAATGGACTGCAAATTAAAATCAAAGGTGAGATCTTCTCACTCACTTGACTGTTTGATGAATTTAAATTCTGGATGTGTTTGCATGAATTGGATAATTTATCTATCGATGATATTAGATATAGTAGGATATATATATATATATATATATATATGGAGATTGATTTCCCGCATTATATAGCGGATGAGACCCTATGCGCTGCATAATAGCGGATGATATTTTATAAATCCCATATACTGCGATATTCCACCTCGAAGTGGAATGGGTATTTAATTATTGTGCTAACATCTGTGGATGCAGGGAAATAGGTTGTAGGGATCCAACTGGATTCCTCAAATTGTATGAATTTGTTTCATATGTTGTGTGATGATTTATTGATAATCTGTGAATGATTATATTGATGATTAAATTTGTTGAAGGCTATAATTTAGCCGAATGTATTTTTGGTATCGCTGGATACCAGAAATAAATAAAATTGGATTTTTGAAATTTTAGTATGAAATTTTAAGTAAATCCCTTTTGAAAGAATTGTGTGAATTTAAAAGAAGGAATTTAAAAGCATAAAGTTGATTTTTGAAATCTTATCGACTTATTTCCAAAATATGGGAAAAGGTATTAATAAATGGGTTGTGAATAATATTGTTTTAAAGTTGAAGAATTTATTGAAAATGGAATTTTAAATAATTTGGAAAGAATAAAGGGATTTATTTAAAAGGTGATAAATTGTTTTGAAATCCATTTGATAATTGATTTGGTATTGGAAAATAAATCTTTGGAAAATCAATATGAAAATTGATTTGCTGTTTGAATGAAAAAATTGATTATGTTGAAAATAAATTTGGAAATCGATTTGCAAATGTTTGTTATTTGGAAATATTTATACTCTATCTACCAATTTTATTAGTTTGGACTTGAAGTTTTATATGAGATATTAGTATAATATTTTCATAACTAATATTTAAGTAAGAGTTTAAAGATAGTTTTATTTTAAAATATTTCCAAGTATATTTTGGATAAGTGATTTAAATTACTTTTAAATATTCTGACTGGGCAGATTTCTAGTGGAAATAAATAAAATCAGGAATTTTATCCCGTGAGTGAAAAGTGATTTGAAATTGGTTTTCAAAGTGATGAAGTGTGGAAAATATATATATCTTGCGAAGATATTTTGAAATTTAATAATTTGGAAAAAATTATTTAGATTGGATGATTATTGTGAATATTGCTTGATAGTAAATATCCAACTATCAGTATAAACAATTTGGGGAAAATTATTGAGGCTTGATTGTTATGAATGTTGTTTGATAGTTAAATAACCGACTTTCAATATTTGCCTTAGAAATGGCACTTGAATTTGTTTTTAAAACAAGCGCTCATTATTCGGTTTAGCCGGGAGAGGACCTTTGTGTTATATAACCCATTCCGAATAATAATACGACGTTATGGATTGCAATTGAAGGCCGGATTTGCAAGGGCTTCTTCCTTTATGGGAAGAAGTGCCTTCGATTATGTTCGAACCCGGAACAGACTTCTATGGTCGTATGTCTGACATTACACTTTGAGATATAAAGTAGATTTCTTTCAAATACATTTCTGTTTGGTGGCGGAGAATATATTCTCTTAGCTTAACACCCTTCTCTGAGACGTACGAGCTCAGAGGTTATGTAGTTGAAGGTTATAAGTGATATACTCCCAATTTGGTAATGTGGCATGCTGAGTGCTACTGTGTGTTGTTGATCATTTGTTGATCAAAGCAAGGCTTTCGTGTAAAGCATAGCTTTATGGACGACACCTCATCGGACCTCACACCCCGGAAATGGTCGAAACAGGAAAGATGCGGCAAGGTTATGAGGGTCGCACAATTTAGGGTATGTCATTTCCTTTTGGAAAAAGGTGGTATCATGGTATGAGCCCAGATACTTTACCTATGTGGTTGCTGCAATTTCATTTACTGTGTGGTTGTTGCTTTGTGATTGAGGGCCCTCGGATAAAGGTCGCAAAAGACTAGGGGGTGGCTTACTCGAGTAGTAGTTACCTAGTTACAGAGGTAACCCAGCCTTGTGTTTGCAGAGAGCTGGTTAAGTTCTCGGGACGTCCCTCCAGAGGCGTACCCATGTGGCATAGGAAGTTCCTTAGCCTGACCATTTGTTGGAAAATCCAAAGAAACAATACGAGCCTTGTACAGTTTTAGTTGTACAACCTGCCATGGAATGTGGTGGTAACCTGCTATTGAACATGGTAGCTATAGTAGACATACAATAATGGTTGTATGCTGGCTAAGATTTATATTATACTTATGAAATGTTTTCCACACTAAGCACTAATGATAATATTAAAAAGATTTTGTGTATCAAGCATATTTGACTATCATAAGGAGAAATCTCCTCTAATTCCACGTTTGCATTGGGTGTGTGCACTACAACAAAACTAACTTCTAACAGCATCATTTCTCAGCGTTTAATTTTCGATTGCGGTCAAAAGTAATTTTGAGAAGAAACTTATATGCCTGCAACGCTGTCAATTATGCATTAAGGTTTAACTCCTTTTTTTATTTGCCGCCCAATACAGATTTAGGTATATTTTTTGTTTGCCGCCTTTCATTCGCATCTTCCCCCCTAAAAAATCATTCCTGTGAGGTCAGTGTTGACGTTCCATTCCTACATCCAAAAAGAAACAAGATTTTCTCTATCGATTTCTTCATTTGTTATTCTGGTTATCCCTTTTCCCTTAAAATCTTATCTCAAAGATGCCCTAACTCGATTTTTCTAGGCTTTCAGCTTAGTAATATAAATTGCAGGTTTCATTGCTTGCAAGTTGTGTCCAACTTTAGCTGAATACAATTCAGCTTTTTCATTCGTCAAATTCCAACCGAGGAGAGCTTTCTAAAAACTAGGTATAAAAATTCAGGTTCGGTTTTTCCATTCATAAATTGAGTTATTTCTTACCCTAGATTAGGTTCGGTTACAAAAGTTTTAATGCCTCGAGTTTAATTTTTTATTACTCTTTATAATGTTGAATGCCTATAATAAACATGAAATGAAAAGTGAAGATGATTTGATGATTAATTTATGAATTTGGTATAGTGGATATAATTAGGGAATATATAATAACCTATGATGCCTGGGTACATGTCGTCTAGGAACCCATATATAAAACACAAAAACATTTCTTATTTTCTTTGATCGATATAGATATAAGTAAAAATGATGATAATTGTAGTAGCATCTTCTTAAAACAAACTTCAATTATGAAGCTGAATGATATATAAACCTTCTGAACCAAAACTACAATTAAACAAATCACATGCACGTCTAAACTAATAAATCTTGTTAGTTCATTGCCATTCCATGTAAAAATCACCTAACATGCCATTTCCCTTCTAAATTTAACTGAGAAAATAGTACCCTTTCTATAAAGTGTTTCCAAGGTGTAGTTTCCTTGTCTCGTGCTTGTACATTTTCACTTCCCCATTAGAGATTGACAGTTGATATGTTAGTTTCTACATGTTTCTTATAACATCCATTTTATATTTCACAATTTGATGTTCTGTTTCATTTTTTTGATACACTGTTATCAAGCCCTTTTTTCATTTACATTTTTTTTGTTTCTTCTCATCAATACAGCCCTTCTAAAGTTCCTTTAGACAAGTCTTACAATGATTTGGTGTTATCTGGCAAGTGATATTCTTCGAAGAATGTGATAAATTCCCAGAAAAGAACTATGTGAGAAGTAAGTATGCCACATTTTTTTGGAATTGATTCTCTAGACACCATCCTGTGTGTTTTGCAAGTTTAATGCTGTTATATTTATTTTGTTCGAATAATAAATTCAAATCATTAAGAAACGTTCGTTATTCTCCATAAAATTAAAACCTTATATTTATTTTGTTCTATGTGAAATATATGTCATGTCTATGCCACTTCTTATGCTAAGTAATAAGAATATTTGGAAAGGATATTAATTCTATTTTTCTTTTAGGGATATAAATTTTTTTTATGGACATGTAAATATATTGATGCTAGAAAAATCAATTCATATAATCCACAGATATCCAATAAAGCTAACATCAAGTTCAATCCAGAATAAACTATGGTTAACATAAGGCAGAAAGATGTTCGCTAAAAATTAAATTATATTACATATTTACAAAAATATAGGAAAGTTTATGTGACAAATAAAAGTCAATAAACCTTGATCAATATATCAAAAATTAAATTTCTATAATTTTATAGCAATGAGATATTTTAGATATAGTCAATTATATATTAGTCATTTCTTATTAATGTGTTTCTTAGATAGCAAGTCATATAGTGTTATTTTCGAACTAATAGTCGGACATCCCCTGATCGAATTCCAGATGCCCCTTTTAGTGCTCCATTAAGTTTATTTGCACAATACTGCATTGAAAGTAGTCCTATGGTACATTTTGGGAACTTGACAAAGGTGCACGAAATTTTATTAGTTGAATTTATACTGCATAGTAAAATTGATTGCAAATTTCCTATTTCATGCTAAAAATTAATGAATATGAAGATATTTGTATGTTGTGTGGAATAAATGTTTGAAATTTTTGTTTTACATTATGCTATAATGCATTGAATGATGCTTTTGATATTTAATATCATTGTAATAGGTTATCAGGTCTGAATGTTGCTTTATATGGTAATGGTGATTCAATTGTTCATCCAATCAGTAAGTGAAGTTATGACATGTGAAATTATTTATGCAACCAAATGATCGTTACCTATGAGAACCATGATGTTTTCCATGCATTAGTTAGTCTTTTGTGGTATTCTCTCTTATTTATTTGTTCTTCTATTCGGACCACTAAACTTTTTTGAGTAGAATGTCCCGTATATTATTAAACAATCAACACATACATAAGACTTCAACTTCATTCTACCGGCACCTATAACATCGGACTAGTTCGTCTACTTCCTCAAAAATTCTTTTTTATGGTGGTTTATTTGCAACTTAGTTGTGAATATTTCTATTTATTTTCCTTGCCGTATAAATCCTTTCATTGATTTATATTCAATAATTAAAAGTGTAGGTGATCATGCACCTATGCATGTTGATGCTCTATATTCACTCGATACCTTGCCCACTAGGCTTCTCATAAGCGAACCAAAGCATTAAACATGAAATCGTATTAATCAAGTTTTCTTCTCAAGCTAAAACAATTGTTTTGGATAAAGCTTATAGTTCTTAAGCATGTTTTATTAAGAAGTACCATCAAAATTTCAAATCTGTCATATGTTTGTGCATTTATATAATTCATTTCTTTTTAAAAAAGTTCAAAATAATGTTGAAGTGTTTCTTAGAAATTGATCAAGTCTATAGTAATTTGGAATCTCTTTCATTAACTCAAGATGACCTTCCTCTTCATTGTCTTCACTGACTAATATTGCAAACATATTGATGGTTATTAAGCTGTGGTTGTTCTAGATGTCAGTTTGAAATTGTCTTCATTGTCTTCACTAACTAAAAATTTAGAATACTCCTTAGGTTTAACTGTGGAAATGGATTGGAGGCTGAACTTAAAAGATTTGAAACTGGGTGGGCAGACACCTTGAATCCATCCTGACAGGGTTAAGAACCCAGCAGCAAAATCAAGTGAAATATGTCCTTGTATTATTTATACTTTAATCGTATGTAAACGACAAATCGAGGAGTTAGAACTAGCCCGCAGATCCCGTTCAAGTAAATCTGTGTTATTATAAAGAAGATTAAAAAATATTAGTGTAAAAGAGAGGAAGATTAAAAGATATTAGTGATTTAGTGTAAAAGAGAAAAGACATTAAGAGATCGAGATGAGATTTTATCCATTCTCGTAAAATATACAAATACATTAGTGTTGAGTTTTATTTACAGGCTCAATGTGAAAGTAACTTTACAGTGCAGTCCATATTAGTACATTTAATCATGTTTACCTTTTATACATGACACATATTTTATAAAAGTACTTCCTAATACGTGTTTGTGAAAACCTTAGAAGCTCCTAAAATAACTTGCAGATGTTCCTTTTGAAATGTATACGATGATTTCTCCTTCTTAATATTATATTGCTTACATATATCTATTCAGTCAATACAGATATAACTACTGTCTTATTAAAAACCTACGTTAAGAAAACTCAATGGAAAAAAAAAACCTTAACAAGGAGAATGGTGCAACTTGTACGATCATAGATATTATATTAAAAATGTTATTTCTTGCTAAGGAATTTGATACTTTCAGATCAAAATAACGCCTTATTAAAACCATAGCAAGAAAAACTCAATGTGAAATACCTTAGTCAAGAAAAAAGACTACATCATGACATTATCTTTCTATTTCCAGATAATGGAATAACTAGATATGCTTTTGAAGTGTGATCTGGTGCAGAGGTAACCTTTTGTATTTAATTTTTATACATAAAATCAATGTTGTTATTCAGGTTTGTGCTATCCTGAAGTAAAATGTTTTGTTTGGAACAAGATTTCTATGTAAAGTTGCATAACTAAATTTTATTGAAATTCTTTTCAATGCAATGTCACTAATGCAAAAAAGAAAAGGGGGAAAACACAAATTTCTTTCACTTCCAAGCCATTATTCACTTATGATGTTTGGTAGGGTTAGTTGAATTTAATGTTTGTAGAGAATCATATTGTGCAGTATATAATGCTATTTTACGTTAATACGATCTTAATAATAGATTTGATTAAAAACCGTTAGCTTAAAATTTCATTGTTTGTATACAATAAAAGATATGTTTACATTTTTAAGCTTAGATAAAATATAATTAAATCTAATTATAATAATGACAATGAATGTTATTCATAGGATGCTCAGTAAATTCTTTTACCTGGCACGATAAAGATGCAAGTTTAGCAATGTACATAGGAAAACAGTTCACGTCCTCTGGACCTATTCATAGCCATGACTGCTGGATTTCATGCATTGAGACCGTCATCTGAAAGAGTAGAAACCACCCTTTTGGTGGCACCCATGTTCCATTCGTTCGGGTTTTTTACCACACTTAAAGGGCTGGCGTTGGGAGAGACTGTTGTCGTTATGAAGAATGTAGGGCTTAAGGACATTTTAGGCGCCGTAGAGAAGTATGGTGCAACGCTGATGACGGCTTCGCCGCCGGTTGTTGTGGCCATGGGAAACGATGATGAGACGAAGAAGTATGATTTGCATCGGATGAAAAGGATGTTCTGCGGCGGGGCTCCTTTGTCTGTTCAGGCTGCTGTGAAATTTATGGCCAGGTTTCCGCATGTCCATCTGCTACAGGTACATAAACTCCATCGATTACTTGGCATCTCTTAGACGTACAAACTTTAAAATAAATTAATAATCAGATAGATTAATTTTACATTATAATGTGAATAATTTGAAGCAACTCGTGATTTAAATGCAATTTCACATACTTCACTACTGTACTCGGTACCCCAGTTTTCATCCATTTATATATTCAGCATCATGTTCACTAGCTCATTTTAATACAAGATGAATCGCTCTTGCAACACTACTATATGAAATTTCAATTTGATTGAGAATCTGCCTTGAGATATTAAATGTTTATATTTATTGCTATATCATGTGATATGTACACCTTAAAGTAAACACAACTTCAGATAAGTTAATGCATATCACTACCATCATGAAAGAAGATTCCCCGAACATGAAAAGAAGATCCTACAGATATGGAAAATAAATAATAATAATAATAATAATAATAATAATAAGCCATGATGCACACCGAGTTGGTAATAATAAGTCAATAACAAATATTGCATATGCTATAAAATATTGCAAATTATTTTCATAAAATTATTATAACGATGCAAATATGCAGGCTGAGTTTAACTGAATTCGCTAAAATGATATAAAATTATTGCAAATGACAGAACAACTAATAAACTTCAAATTTAAATAACAGAATATGTTGCTGAAAAATAAATATTATTTTCTCACAAATGCTGCTTTATAATCTTTTAATTTGTCTTATTCCATCAATTTTCAGAATATATGTCGATTGTCGAATCTCATTATATTTAAATATGAGATTCCATATTACATAGGATTTATTTTATAAACCATCCAACTGGGATTATTCTCAACATCACTCATACACATGCAAACACACACACCTCTCCCTATACATATTGGGACTATCCTTATATGTATATATGTATGTATGTATATATGTGTATCTGTGTGTGTATGTATGTAACACATGTGCGCACCTGCTCTTAATCCATGACACAAACTTGTATTATAGGGATATGGCTCTACAGAGGCTGGGGGAATATCAAGAATGTTAAATGCAGAAGAATTGAGGCATTTAAAATCTACAGGAAAACTTACGGAGAACGTCGAGGCAAAGATTGTAGACATCGTAACTGGAAATCCTTTATCGGTTGGAAAAAAAGGAGAATTGTGTGTCCGGAGTCCTGCGGCTATGTTAGGTAACTTTTTATATAATTATCAAATGCAAAGATTTCTGAATCCTGAAAATATAAAAGTAGAAAAGTTACGTGATCAAAAATGAAAATAACATAAGTAAATCTATCCATATATTACCAGGATATGTGGGTGACGATGAGGCTAATGCCTCAATTTTCAATTCTAATGGATGGTTAAAAACCGGAGATTTGTGTTATATAGACAATAATGGATATCTTTATGTTGTTGATCGGTTGAAAGAGCTGATCAAGTATAAAGCTTATCAAGTAAGTAATTGGACATTCATTTATTTATGAAATCAAAAAAATCATTAAACCTTTTAATGTACTGTGTGTAGGTTCCACCAGCCGAATTGGAACATTTGTTGCATTCCTTACCAGATATAGTTGATGCTGCTGTAATCTCGTAAGTTCCCTTATTCTTATCTAAATATGAATAAATTGCAAAACTATGCTTCTAATGATTTTGTTTTACAATTACGACTATATTGATAACAGTTTTACAATTACGACTATATTGGGTGATACTCCATTAAAAACTGAGTAAAAAACTTCACATAGTTTTAAAAAACTAAACAAAATCATATTTTTTTTAATTTCATTTGAATTCATGAGTAATTTTGGTATAGTTTCTGATTACATTTGATGTCAGTTTTATGATTTTTCTTCTTCTCATTTGGATTTTCAGCACCTGACACAATAATCTTCATCCTTTTTATTTTTTGTAATGTGCATGCTGCTATATAATGCATATGCTTTTATTTCAAAAGACTTCACTGCAGCAGTCACTATCTTCTTTGCAATTTTCTTTCTTCTTCAACTTGAGTTTTTTTTAGATAATAGAAGAGTACAATATTGAAGAAAATGTTACTTTATGTAGAGAGAGTAGCATAAGGCAAATAAATATTTGCAATGATGAAAAATATGTTGGTACTTTAGTATTCTTGTTTTTTACTTTAATTTTGCAAGTCGTAGACAAGCCTTGAGCGCTATTTGAGTTTAAAATTCGTAATCCATTAAAATTTCTTTTTATGACTTCTGTCACTTTTTCATATTTGATTGTTGCGACCATTTCTTGCGGGTACTTGGTAGAAAGGTCGGTATAGTTGCAATAATCAAAATACATCATAGAGTTCTAACCATTTGCCGAGGAATAAATAAACCACTGAACTAGTGCAGATAAGAGATGACCTCACTGTAGTAATAAAGGGCATTTCAATCGATTCTACACTAAAAAAGAATGACAAACTGGTTGTTAATATGCAGTAAAATCTTGAGCTATATTATTTTGGTCTGTAATGCAAGATTTTGCAATGCTGCTTCAAAATATATACCAGCATAAGGGCTATACTTCTGCATCACTTGAGGAAAGGTAAGGATAAGGAAGTCAATACTTTACATCACATGCATGTTTATTGTCACTTCATAATCTCCCTATACAACAGTTTTGAAACTACTTTTCATCGCAGGTAATTAAAGATGGCGATGACACATTCTTCTTCCGTAGCAAGTAGCAAGCATATGAAACTTTTTAGATGCAGGTTTTGTTGTTGGCATTTGGTGCGGACTTACTTTATTGATATTATATTTTTGTTTAACATATACCTTATCTTTGTTTAACAATATTATGATAACTTGGTCTACTGTGTTATTTTTGTTTATGGATATTATTGAAACTTGATTTATAGATGTTTTTTGTATATTAATATTGTTTTAGCTAGTTTATTTAACAGATTATTATTCATTAGAACATGTTATATATACTGGTTGCTTGATTATACTTAAAATGTAGTTTTGAAATATGCAAATATAGTGGAATGCTAATGCTGTAAAAATCATATAAATAGAAGACAGCATCTATTTTAATGCTGTCAATGAAGAAACAGCAGCGTTTAATTCGTGTTGTAATTATCATTAAACAGTGGGTAACAGCGTTTATTAAACGCTGTTGTAAACTGTAGTAAAACATCATCCAACTGTAAAAACATAACACAGCACGCATTAAACGCTGTAATAAAAATATTAACAGCCAAAATAAAACGCTGTCAAAGAATAATTTCCACTGCGTTTAAAATTAATCTGTTGTAAGTTCTCTTTATACATAGCTTGTCGTTATACAGTGTTTGTTCTAATGCTGTTGTGTCATATAACAGCGTTTAATAAATGCTGTGTATCAAAATTTTTACAGCGTTTTCTATTTTGCTGTTAAAACTTTTGCATCTACGACAACATGTCGTTATACAGCGTTTATAATAACGCTGTCGTATCATATAACAGCGTTTTTGAAACGCTGTTAAAAGCTGTTTCTGGTGTAGTGGTGGCGGGAGGCCTTATGGTAGTTTCATTTTCCAACAGCATTGCGGATTTCTTTTTAATACCAGTAACCGTTTTTAAGATCTCACACCAGTCCCACGACTGACCTGGAGTTTATTGATCCCTTTCTAAACTCTGGGTGCCCATAATTTTCCACACGGGCAGCCTAAAATCAGGTTATCAATTGGATCTGGATGGATTGCTGTGGAAATCTGGAGGCGAGCTGGATGGCGAGTATACTAGTATTATTCCACTGTGTATTATGTTATGTGGACAAGTTTATATAACTGTCCAGTGATGTGTGTTGTTGTTGTTGTAAACTCTGATGATGTATTGTATAAACTGATATAGTTCTTTTTTATAAAGATTATTCATTCATCTATTATATATTGTTCCGCTGCGAATGTGACATTCTGATATTGTTTCTGTTTCTTCTTCTTTCTTCTTCTACCTCTTCTTCTTAACCCTAAAGATTCGCATTTCCGCCCGTTTTGAGTTGAATTGGTATGGAATATTGTCGGCTCAAAAGGGGTACGGATTTGCGGGCCATTACATGTGGTGTAAGAGCAATTGGTTAAGCGACAACCTTGGCTCTGTTGGGTGTTACTCATTAGAGATAGAGTCAGTAGTACTCTAGAATGAGTGTGAGCGTAATAATAGATATGAGCGCGTATTTGTTAGTGAATAAAAAAATTTGTTTTATATTGTGTTGACTTATCGGTTGATTGTTTATAGATTCTGGTCGGTGCAGTTTGGCCAACTGTAATCGATAGGGGTTTCTAAACTCTTAAACAAGATAAACCGACACGATATTGTTTTAAAATAGGGTAAATGAAATAATTTTACCCAAAACTATTTTTGTATAGAAAAGAAATCATTTTCCATAGATTATTATAGTATATGGTTGCTTGGTTGTTAGGAAGAGATAATATTGAATTATTATCATTGTTATATGGAAATTGACTAAGAAATAATGGTATAACCAAAGATTTGGAGATAAATTCATTTAACAACTGAAATTTATGAATATGAATTAAAAGGATAAGGAAATAAAGTTCATATACAAATGAGATTTGTAAATGTAAATTGTAAATGTGATTTATAATTTGAAATAGAATTCCAGAGAAGTATTTGAAAATAAATTCAGTAATGGGATGAAATTTGTAGTATGAATTTATAAATGAGTTCTATAAACTAAAATAAAGAGCCAGAGTAATTTTTGCAATACGTATTAAAGGATTTGGATTGAAATTTCAAAAGATTAAATTTTCTAATTTGAAAATGGTTTCCGAAAGTCTGGAAAATAATTATTTGAGAAGTATTTTTGAGTTGGATATGAAATCTAGTGGGATTTGAAATTTAAAAAGAATAAGTGAATATACTAATTGAATTAAATTAGTTGATGGAATGGATTTGATAAATGAAAGAAAAAATCAAATTAAAGATTTAAATTAGAAATTGTTTACAAGGAAAATGAACTTGAGTTTTGAGTTGAAATGATTTAAGAAATATTTGGACAAAAGCGTTGTTGTCGAGTTTTGTGAAATTGTTTTCAATGAAATTTGTTTGATTAAGGGAATGCAAATTTCATTGAATGGAATCAATTGGAAATGAAATAGTATAAAGTGTAAATTGAGTTGGTATCAATTTAAATTAGTTATAAACTAGAATGGGTATTCTATTGAGTGAATATCGTTGGATTTGCCTATAAATGGTTATCGTTGACGCAAACGAGGTTATATAAAATTCTATGAGTTACTAAAAGAAATAAAAATTGATTTTTGAATCAATTGAAATGGATATGAATTCGTTTCTCTTAAAAATGAATTGAATGTAAGGAACTACATTGTAAATCACTTGAATTAAATAGAAATGGTATGTGAATTAGATGAAAGCGATTAAATTTGTATTGAAACTTGATAAATTGCTCATGGAAATAATTTTGAGTGTATTGTTTACGAAAACTACTTGTTTGTTATTGAAAAGGAGTAAATGTTAATTGATTTCCTATATATGTCACTTATGTGTTTAAATTGAGTAAGTACAGGTACATGGGGGCCGTTTGGCTGCATTTGGTTGCGCAAAATGCTTAAAAATAACCGCTTTGCTTAAAATGCTAATAAAGGTACGCCTACGCAATACAAAGTTAGGAAATATGAACTGTTTTTGTTTTCCAACCGAGTGGGTCGATGTATATATATTTATATCTCTTGTCAAATTGCAATAGCTCCTCCGTACAGGGGAGACTCTTTCAAAAAATTTCGAAATTTTTGAAAGTTAGAAAAATTTTGAAAAAAAAAATTTGGAAAATTTTTGTTAACGGAAAATTGATTTTCAAATTGTAATGGAAACGTAAGAATTGAACTAGAAAAGGGAAAACTATTGTTTTGGTCGAAGTTAAAAGTTTTGGAAAAAAGGTGAATATCGAGTTTTCACTAAGTGGATTTTTGGTTTTTGAAGATAATTTAAATTGCTCGACACTAAGGTATGTATTTAAATTTCAGTATGAAATTTGATCCTTTCTTGTCTAGCCGCTTGGCTTTTCTTTTTCTTTTTGAAATATGGGGGTCTGTAGGGACATTTTGTAGTCGTACCGAGCTAGCCGCGCAAAGGAGACGCTAGCGAAAATTTTCAAAAATTTAGAGAGAGAAAATTTTTGAGAAATTTTAGATAATTTAAAATTTGAATTTAAATTTAAATTTGAATTATGAAGTAAAATAAAGTTGCTTGAAACTATGAAAATGTTTGGAAAATTAATAAGGATGATAGTGTGGTTATGATAAGAAGATTGGTTTGAGAATTTGATAAAACTATTTGGTTTTGGAAAAATGATAAACGGGTTGAGGATCATTCTTCTTAACTTGTAATTTCGGGACGAAATTCTTTTAAGGGGGGAAGAATGTGACGACCCTGAATTTTTGACATTGGAAATCTGAATATTTAATTGATTTTAAATATTTGGAAGTTAGTTTAATTTGAAATTCGAATATCAGAATGAATTTGGCAATTTAATTATTGGATTTAATTTATTGCAGTTGGGTAAAAATTTGAATCTTCAGTCTTAGCTGATTAAAAATATTTTCAAGGCTTAGAAAATTTATATTGATAATACTGAAGGTGATAGAAGTTTTGAAATTGAATTTCAAAGTATTTTGTTCAGTTTTAAAAATATATAGTTTAAATTGAATTTAAAAATAGCCTTCCGAGGAACGATCTCGGAATTCGACGAAACCACCTCCATTGGATCCGTAATAACGTGTTATTATCGGATTTCAGTTTTCGTAATGTTTGGAGTGATCGTGTGGCCGTACGATAAGTAAACGCGCTAAAATCTATATCGAAATTCAATATTATAAATGGGTCCGGAAAGCTATCTTCTCCATACGATCGAATTAGGATTCGAAACCTTTTCTATTGCATTCGGAATAGGAATATAACATTATAAACGCCTAGCGGCATGCCTCGATAGGAAGTCAAGATTTTTAGTTGCATTTATCGGAACGATTTGAATTTGAATTTAAATTGAATGTTTATACTAGTCAACTGCAGTTGAAATTATTTCACATCGGAACTTTACCATATCACTTCAAGATACTGTAGCTTGTTCATTTTAGCACGCAACCATCTCATCCTTATCTCCTCTTTTATTTTTTTTAAAAAAAGCAGCTGTGAAGAAATTTGTTCGTTCAAAAAAATTAAAGTGAAAATAAAAATTGCCGCCTTCCAGATTTGAAATCAAACAATGGCCGCTCGTTTTCTTTAAATCGAAATCAAATTTTCTTTCCCCTTCCGTTCAAAACCAAATCGCTAGGGTATTAGGGGGAGTCTGAAATCGAATCAAATCAGAGAGGATGGTGTCGCGATTTAGTCAAGCTCGAGTTTGAGCCTTGGGGTGGCGATATCGTCGCATCTGGTAGCGCGTTCGAGGCGATTTCGATCGATAAAGGCATGGAGGCGATCGCGAGAGATTCGTGTTTTAGCTAGGGCTCGGTTGCGACTTGATTAAGTGCTCAAAGGCGGCAATCTCGATCAGGAGGAGCGGCGGCGCGACTATGACTGCGGTGATTTGGCGAAGTAATGACGCGACATGGGTCGGCGGCTAGGGTTTCGCGAAGTCAGGCAAATCGCGATACCTAAGCATGGAAAACTCGACTTCATAGCAGAGCGGCAAGGCAACTCTTCTGGGTTCAGGCGATCGTTTGCTCGAGGGAGCAGTCGTGTGTGTGGATTCGAGCAATGTCGTATGAAACAGTGAAAAGAGCTGTTGATTTTGTTTCCCAGTCAAATTAACGTAAAATTTTCTTTTCAATTAAAATAAATAAATGAATATAAGGTTTAGGAAACAAAAAAGATATTTCCAGTTATGTTTAATTTAAATTTAATATATATTTCATAGAGAATTACTATTTTATCTTTACAGAAAAGAAAAAGGTTTTTTTTTCTGTAAAATATAAACACACATATTTTAATATATATGCAGTTTTCATTTTTTATATGCATGTAGTTTTTATAGGTTTTACAGTAAAGAAAATTCTGTATTGTTTATATAAAAAGAATAAAATAAAATAAGAACATATATGCATTTCGTTCACTTACTAATAATGCAATATGGGGATAAATTGGTTAATAAACTTATTTAATTATTTTTGTTGCTAAAAATATTAAAAGGGAACTAGTTTAAAAATTTAATTATTGAGTTAAATTGAATCATTAGTAATTAAATTTAGTAAAAGGAAAATTAATTGTTCGATTTTTTTAAAATATTAATAAATTGTATAAAATTGTTTATACAAGGTCTAAAAGCGAGAAACAAGCTGGAAATGGAAAGGAGTTGGAATGGACTGCAAATTAAAATCAAAGGTGAGATCTTCTCACTCACTTGACTGTTTGATGAATTAAAATTCTGGATGTGTTTGAATGAATTGGATAATTTATCTATCGATGATATTAGATATAGTAGGATATATATATATTTATATATATATATATATTTGGAGATTGATTTCCCGCATTATATAGAGGATGAGACCCTATGCGCCGCATAATAGCGGATGATATTTTATAAATCCCATATACTACAATATTCCACCTCAAATTGGAATGGGTATTTAATTGTTGTGCTAACATCTGTGGATGCAGGGAAACAGGTTGGAGGGATCCAACTGGATTCCTCAAATTGTATGAATTTGTTTCATATGTTGTGTGATGATTTATTGATAATCTGTGAATGATTATATTAATGATTAAATTTGTTGAAGGCTATAATTTAGCGGAATTTATTTTTGGTATCGCTGGATACTAGAAATAAATAAAATTGGATTTTTGAAATTTAAGTAGGAAAATTTAAGTAAATCCCTTTTGAAAGAATTGGGTGAATTTAAAAGAAGGAATTTAAAAGCATAAAGTTGATTTTTGAAATCTTATCGAATTATTTCCAAAATATGGGAAAAGGTATTAATAAATGGGTTGTGAATAATATTGTTTAAAAGTTGAAGAATTTATTGAAAATGGAATTTTAAATAATTTGGAAAGAATAAAGGGATTTATTTAAAAGGTGATAATTTTTTTTGAAATCCATTTGACAATTGATTTGGTATTGAAAAATAAATCTTTGGAAAATCAATATGAAAATTGATTTGGTGTTTGAATGAAAAAATTGATTGTGTTGAAAGTTAATTTGGAAATAAATTTGCAAATGTTTGTTATTTGGAAATATTTATACTCTATCTACCAATTTTATTAGTTTGGACTTGAAGTTTTATATGATTTATTAGTATAATATTTTCATAACTAATATTTAAGTAAGAGTTTAAAGATAGTTTTATTTTAAAATATTTCCAAGTATATTTTGGATAAGTGATTTAAATTACTTTTAAGTATTCAAACTGGGCAGATTTCCAATGGAAATAAATAATATCGGGAATTTTATCCCGCGAGTGAAAAGTGATTTGAAATTGGTTTTCAAAGTGATGAAGTGTGGAAAATATATATATCTTGCGAAGATATTTTGAAATTTAATAATTTGGAAAAAATTATTTAGATTGGATGATTATTGTGAATATTGCTTGATAGTAAATATCCAACTATCAGTATAAACAATTTGGGGAAAATTATTGAGGCTTGATTGTTGTGAATGTTGTTTAATAGTTAAATAACCGACTTTCAATATTTGCCTTAGAAATGGCACTTGAATTTGTTTTTAAAACAAGCGCTCATTATTCGGTTTAGCCGGGAGAGGACCTTTGTGTTATATAACCCATTCCGAAAAATGATACGACGTTATGGATTGCAATTGAAGACCGGATTTGCAAGGGCTTCTTCCTTTATGGGACGAAGTGCCTTCGATTCTGTTCGAACCCGGAACAGACTTGTATGGTCGTATGTCTGACATTACACTTTGAGATATAAAGCAGATTTCTTTCAAATACATTTCTGTTTGGTGGCGGAGAATTTATTCTCTTAGCTTAATACCCTTATCTGAGACGTACGAGCTCAGAGGTTATGTAGTTGAAGTTTATCGGTGATATACTCCCAATTTGGTAATGTGGCATGCTGAGTGCTGCTGTGTGTTGCTGATCGTTTGTTGATCAAAGCAAGGCTTTCGTGTAAAGCGTAGCTTTGAGGATGAGACCTCATCGGACCTCACACCCCGGAAATGGTCGAAACAAGAAAGATGCGGCAAGGTTATGAGGGTCGCACCCTTTAGGGTATGTCATTTCCTTCTGGAAAAAGGTGGTATCATGGTATGGAGCCCAGATACTTTACCTATGTGGTTGCTGCAATCTCATTTACCGTGAGGTTGTTGCTTTGTGATTGAGGGCCCTCGGATAAAGGTCGCAAACGACCGGGGGGTAGCATACTCGAGTAGTAGTTACCTAGTTACAGAGGTAACCCGGCCTTGTGTTGGCAGAGAGCTGGTTAAGTTCTCGGTACGTCCCTCCGGAGGCGTACCAACGTGGCATAGGAAGTTCCTTAGCCTGACCATTTGTTGGAAAATCCAAAGAAACAATACGAGCCTTATACGGTTTTAGTTATATAACCTGCCATGGAATATGGTGGTAACCTGCTATTGAACATGGTAGCTATAGTAGGCATACAATAATGGTTGTATGCTGGCTAAGATTTATATTATACTTTCGAAATGTTTTCCACACTAGGCACTAATGATAATATTAAAAAGATTTTGCGTATCAAGCATATTTGACTAACATAAGGAGAAATCTCCTCCAATTCTGCGTTTGCATTATGTGTGTGGTAGTTACATTTTCCAAAAGCATTGCGGATTTCTTTTTAATACCAATAACTGTTTTTAATATCTCACACCAGTCCCACGACTGACCTGGAGTTTATTGTTCCCTTTCTAAATTCTGGGTGCCCATAATTTTCCACACGGGCAGCCTAGAATCAGGTTATCAACTGGATCTGGATGGATTGCTGTGGAAATCTGGAGGTGAGCTGGATGGTGAGACGTATCACTTATACTAGTATTATTCCGCTGTGTATTATGTTATGTGGACAAGTTTATATAACTGTCCAGTGATGTGTGTTGTTGTTGTAAACTCTGATGATGTACTGTATAAACTGGTATAGTTCTTTATTATAAAGATTATTCATTCATCTATTATATATTGTTCCGCTGCGAATGTGAGATTTTGATATTGTTTCTGTTTCTTCTTCTTTCTTCTTCTACCTCTTCTTTTTTAACCTTAATGATTCGGTTTTCCGGCATTCGATTGTGCGGCATTTGATACAGTGGACGTATTAATGTCGACTTTCGGGCGTCGAAAAATCGGGTTGTGTAACAACCCGCATATTTTACGATTTTATATTTAAATATTTTATTTAAATATAGCGTCGTTAGTCGGATCGAAGTCCGAAAAGCTACTTTTTGCAAATAGTCGAATTAGGACTCGAGACCACTTCCATTGAGTCCAAAATGGCGTTTGCGACTTTTTTGAGTATAAGCTTCGATATGTTTGGAGTTAGTAGAATTTTGCTATTTTCTATTGGGCTTTGGGTTTGGGTTTCACCCCAACTCTCTCTATACCCTAGTTCAGTCCACCTCTCCTGTTCACTACATTTCTATTTCCTAAAACACTCAAGCAAAACTGAAAATGGAGAGTGGAATGGGAAATTAAAACTCCAATCCCTAATCATCTTTGCAAATTCAAGCTTCTACCTCCAAATTCAAGAAGAAGCTTTGGTAAGCCTTCCCTTCATCTTCTCCAACTCTTTCTCCATTCAATTTCAGAAATTTCCTAAACCTAATTTAGGAAATGTTTCTCTTTTAAGCTTAGATTCAAGCTTGTTGGGTTGGAATTGAAGAGTGATTGTCCTTGCCATTGCTCTATAGCTTCTTCTTCATTGATTTTGTGAAAAGGTGAGATGTTTATCTCACATCTATGCCTATAACTATCTTTGATTGTTAGGTATGAATTCCTAACACTTATTTATGTTCATTTGCTTTCGATTTGAATTGAATTGGTGAATTGTTCAATTTTTGGTTTTTGGAATCCAATTTTTATAAAAATCCAATCTTTGATGTTTGAACACGTTAGTGGAGTGTTTCAGAGGGTCATACAAGGCTAGGTTGTCGTTAGGCGTAAATCCTCAGTCGTAGATGCTCGTTCTTCCACTTCCGTCTGCGTTATCGAATTTGCCCCAAAGGGGCATGGACTGAAAATGCTTCTGGAGCAGGTTCGGTCGACCGAACCAGAGGTTCAGCCGACCGAACCAGAAAATCAGAATGTCTCGGAAACAGGTTCGGTCGACCGAACCAGGGGTTCAGTCGACCGAACCAGACCCAGGAAATTGCCTGGGTCTGTATCGGTCGACTGACCACCTGGTCTAGTCGACCGACCTGATCATCTCAACCTACCTAATTATTTTGTTTTAATTTCCAGCCTTTATCGATTATAGGTTACCCGATTTGTTGTTATCTTTTATTATCTACCCTGATGACTTCTTTTTCGGGATTTTAGTGGATATCCATTTTGATGGATTCGGCATCGATTTCTATGGATTTGATTCACGTCTTCTTATGTGAATTTTTGATGATTGATTGTTTCTACAATCATTTCTATGACTTGTCACTTTAAAAATACAAAGGTTTCTATACAAGTAGTAAATACTCAAACCCTTTCATCAAAATGATTCTAACACTACTTTTAAACACAAAGCTTGTTTATAAAACCGTTTTCTAATCTATTAGTATATACAAACCTTTACCTCATTCGTATGAGAAAATGTAATTAAACGGCTTAGCAAAACAAGTGGTATGAAACGCTTGCATTTACTTCATCGGTTAATTTTTGGACTTGTTCGTTTGAAACTCTTGTGACAACTTTCGAGTGGAAATCTACAATCTGTTCGTAAATATTTGAGTTAAGCAAGTGGTTATGGGACCTGAAGCTAAACTCTTATATTTACTAGCTTAGTGTGATCGACACTTCTTGATGATCGATGATGATCGTTATATGGTTTAGACTAGCAATGTGTGATGTCTCTTTGTCCACCTGGAGGACTGTACTTCATTTTATTGAGCTTCGTCTCATTTCTCGCATGGGTCGTACCTATTTAGGTGCGTCGATGTTTGTTTACTTCGTGGAGCAATTGGCTCAATAAGTCGGTGCATGGGGCGTATCTTTCTAGGTGCGTCGATGTTCATCTATGCATGGGGCGTATCTTTCTAGGTGCGTCGGTGTTCGACTTTGCATGGGGTGTATCTTTCTAGGTGCATCGATGTTAGACATTACATGGGGCGTATCTTTCTAGGTACGTCGTTGTTCGTCTATGTGTGGGGCGTATCTTTCTAGGTGTGTCGATGCTAGACTTTGCATGGGGTGTATCTTTCTAGGTGCATCGATGCTAGACTAATCATGGGGCGTATCTTTCTAGGTGCGTCGATGTTTAGTTATACATGGGGCGTATCTTTCTAGGTGCGTCGATGTTCGACTATGCATGGGGCGTATCTTTCTAGGTGCGTCGATGTTCGGTCTATGGAATCGCGTTCCGCTTGGGATTGGCCATCCTCTTATTTTTGTGATTTCTGGATTTCTAATTATTGATTTCTGGAATTTATGTTTCACCACCTTTTTCAGTTGGCATTGATATGTATGTCATTTATTGTGGCTTGGTGAATTAAATAAAGAATATGACATTCTTTTTATGCTATGAGATTCGTGAGATATTTGTATGATTTTCCTTTGTTGATTTTCTAATGTATACTTGTCGAGGTATGACATTTTTGGTTATCATACGTTTTTATTATATCTCTTCTTATATCTCATTTTATCTGATAATTATAGCTAGACTGATCCGTTTATTATTTTCTTATTAAATAATACTTGGGTCAGACCGAGATTTTACAGGTGCTTCCTCATGACTTCTTATCTGGGACTATCATCTGACTTTTGGCTAACTACACTAGCATTGTAGTTTTTGGTTGTATACATTCGGTATATTGACTCATTGACGTATACATATTATGTTGTCTAGCACTTGTATCTTTTCTTTTGTGATATTGTGGATCTTATTTGACCACTACTATGATGTACACTTTCATGTGTTATATTCATATCTGTTTCCGCCTTTGTGATATGAATTGTCTGTGACTGATTTGTGTTATGTTTATTTCTATATTTGTTTCCGAAGTATATATACATACCCACCGTGTAGTAGCTTTGAGTTTGTATCGGTACTCGCACAAAGCAATTACATGGATGGTCGCTCCTCAACAGCCTTATTCTCCGCGCTAGTCGACGTCATTACCACGTAGTGTCCTTGGCTAGCGTGGGTATAGAGGTGGGGCGTCACAACATTGTATCAGAGCCAAACTTCGGAACAATGTAGAATAATTTAGCAAGGATCATGTCCTAAGTCTTTCTTAGGAGTCGTGCTTTAGGAATTTATTCGAGCCAATTGGACCCATTCTATCCTATTTTCTTTTATGATTCCTTGTTTTATCAATCATGATTATTTGATATTCATTCTAAGAATAACCTTTTCTTCTTCTTTTCTTTCTTTCTTAAAGAAAAGAAATGGTTGGTTCTGGCATGTCTTTCATCCATTTTATGAATCGAGTATTCTACGATCTCGATGACTCCATATATTGATTTAGGATGAAAACAGCAATTTAAAATTTTGCAAATCTTTTTCATAAGATTTATTTATAAGTACAATTTGATTTTTGCTCTTAAGCGAGCAAAGAATATTCTTAAAGGTTTTTAAGAAACATGTTTATCATATAGAAGATGATTTTGTGATTGTATTGCCCATTGAGTGCTTTAAGAATTCTGGTCGATGCGCTTGATCAACGTTATCGATAAGAATCTCCTAAACGCTTTGATGAGACAGTCAGACACAATATATTGACTTGTAAAAATGTAAATTTTTCTAGAAAGATTATTACATAAAGATAAATGTAATTTTGAAAGTTTTAGCTTTTGGGGAAAGAAGATTATTTAAAAGAAATTCTTTCTTTTCGATACTCTTATTCTTGTGATTCCCGAAGGGAACCAAGACTTTATCTTTTGTACCAATGCTAATCGTATTGGTTTGGGTGCCGTTCTCTTGCAAAATTGAACGTGCTATCACTTGTGCTTCTAAATCATTAAAGCCGATCGAGACTAGGTATGCCACTCATGATCTGGTGCTCGCGACTATTGTTTTCACTTTTAGAGTTTGGCATCATCATTTTGGGGGAGAAATTTGTTCTCCACCTCGATAATAAATCTTTGGAATATTTATTTTCTCATAAGGAACTTCATGTTGACTCGAGTTCCTGGCATCTTATGATCTTGATATTCATTTTATTCCCAGAAGAGAAATCGTGCTGCCAATGCGCTTAATCGTAAGCAACAAGTGGTTGATTCTTTGATGATGTTTGAATGGAATTATCTTTTTATCAAGTTCATCGGACGTTTTGATATACTTCGTTTTATTGAGCTTTATCTCATTTCTTTTATGGACTAGCGTCCGATGTTCTTTTATGGTGTTCGGTTCATTGGACATACCGTTTTTGTACTACGTTGGTGTTCCAAAATTATTCGAGCTTTGGTTCACCTGGCGTACCATTATTTTACTACGCCGTTGTTCCAAATTATTCGAGTTTCTCGTTTCTCGGGCGTACCATTTTTGTACTACGCCGTTGCACCGGGTCAATTTTCTGCTATTCTTGACGTTTTCCACGTCATTTAACTATGGAAATGATTTTAGGTTTCCGATTTTTATTCTTGAGCCTGGTGTTATAGTAGGGATTGAAGTTTCACCAGATTTGACTTTTGAGCAACATTCTATTCGCATCATTTCTTTGGGGGTTGAGTGCCTTCGAAATAAAGATGTTCTTTTCGTGAAAGTCCGATGGTTCTCAAATCCTAAGGATTTCTCTTGGGAATCCAGAGAATTCATCGAGCGAACACGTTCGGACTTACTCTTTCGTGCTCCTTTTGGTGAACTTCTTATTTAAAATTTTCTTTTGTGTTGATATGCTTTTATGGTTGTTACTATTTATTTTCTTCTTGAGTATTGCGAGGACGCAGTTTCTTTAAGGAGGGAAGTCTTTAACAACCCTCATATTTTACGATTTTTTTATTTTAAATATTTTATTTAAATATAGCGTCGTTAGTCGGATTGAAGTCCGAAAATCTACTTTTTGCAAACAGTCGAATTAGGACTCGAGACCACTTCCATTGAGTCCAAAATGGCGTTTGCAACTTTTTTGAGTATAAGCTTCGATATGTTTGGAGTTAGTAGAATTTTGCTATTTTCTACTTGGCTTTGGGTTTGGGTTTCACCCCAACTCTCTCTATACCCTAGTTCAGTCCACCTCTCCTGTTCACTACATTTCTATTTCCTAAAACACTCAAGCAAAACTGAAAATGGAGAGTGGAATGGGAAATTAAAACTCCAAGCCCTAATCATCTTTGCAAATTCAAGCTTCTACCTCCAAATTCAAGAAGAAGCTTTGGTAAGCCTTCCCTTCATCTTCTCCAACTCTTTCTCCATTCAATTTCAGAAATTTCCAAAACCTAATTTAGGAAATGTTTCTCTTTTAAGCTTAGATTCAAGCTTGTTGGGTTGGAATTGAAGAGTGATTGTCCTTGCCATTGCTCTATAGCTTCTTCTTCATTGATTTTGTGAAAAGGTGAGATTTTTATCTCACATCTATTCCTATAACTATCTTTGATTGTTAGGTATGAATTCCTAACACTTATTTATGTTCATTTGCTTTCGATTTGGATTGAATTGGTGAATTGTTCAATTTTTGGTTTTTGGAATCCAATTTTTATAAAAATCCAATCTTTGAAGTTTGAACACGTTAGTGGAGTGTTTCGGAGGGTCATACAAGGTTAGGTTGTCGTTAGGCGTAAATCCTCAGTCGTAGATGCTTGTTCGTCCACTTCCGTCCGTGTTACCGAATTTGCCCCAAAGGGGCCTGGACTGAAAATGCTTCTAGAGCAGGATCGGACGACAGAACCAGAGGTTCAGCCGACCGAACAAGAGGTTCAGCCGACCGAACCAAAGGTTCAGCCGACCGAACCAGAAAATCAGAATGTCTCGGAAGCAGGTTCGGTCGACCGAACCAGACCCAGGAAATTGCCTGGGTCTGTATCGGTCGACTGACCACCTGGTCCAGTCGACCGACCTGATCATCTCAACCTACCTAATTATTTTGTTTTAATTTTCAGCCTTTATCGATTCTAGGTTACCCGATTTGTTGTTATCTTTTATTATCTACCTTGATGACTTCTTTTTCAGGATTTTAGTGGATATCCATTTTGATGGATTTGGCATCGATTTCTATGGATTTGATTCACGTCTTCTTATGTGAATTTTTGATGATTGATTGTTTCTACAATCATTTCTATGACTTGTCACTTTAAAAATACAAAGGTTTCTATATTAGTAGTAAATACTCAAACCCTTTCATCAAAATGATTTTAACACTACTTATAAACACAAAGCCTATTTATAAAACCGTTTTCTAATCTATTAGTATATACAAACCTTTACCTCATTCGTATGAGAAAATGTAATTAAACGGCTTAGCAAAACAAGTGGTATGAAACGCTTGCGTTTACTTCGTCGGTTAATTTTTGGACTTGTTCGTTTGAAACTCTTGTGACAACTTTCGAGTGGAAATCTACAATCTGTTCGTAAATATTGGAGTTAAGCAAGTGGTTATGGGACATGAAGCTAAACTCTTATATTTACTAGCTAAGTGTGATCGATACTTCTTGATCATCGATGATGATCGTTATATGGTTTAGACTAGCAATGTGCGATGTCTCTTTGTCCACATGGAGGACTGTACTTCATTTTATTGAGCTTCGTCTCATTTCTCGCATGGGTCGTACCTATTTAGGTGCGTCGATGTTTGTTTACATCATGGAGCAATCGGCTCAATAAGTCGGTGCATGGGGCGTATCTTTCTAGGTGCGTCGATGTTCGTCTATGCATGGGGCATATCTTTCTAGGTGCGTCGATGTTCGGCTTTGCATGGGGTGTGTCTTTCTAGGTGCCTCGATGTTAGACATTACATGGGGCGTATCTTTCTAGGTACGTCGATGTTCGTCTATGCATGGGACGTATCTTTCTAGGTGCGTCGATGCTAGACTTTGCATGAGTTGTATCTTTCTAGGTGCATCGATGCTAGACTAATCATGGGGCGTATCTTTCTAGGTGCGTCGATGTTTAGTTATACATGGGGCGTATCTTTCTAGATGCGTCAATGTTCGACTGTGCATGGGGCGTATCTTTCTAGGTGCGTCGATGTTCGGTCTATGGAATCGCGTTCCGCTTGGGATTGGCCATCCTTTTATTATTGTGATTTCTGGATTTCTAATTATTGATTTCTGGAATTTACGTTTCACCACCTTTTTTAGTTGGCATTGATTTGTATGTCATTTATTGTGGCTTGGTGAATTAAATAAAGAATATGACATTCTTTTTATGCTATGAGACTCGTGAGATATTTGTATGATTTTCCTTTGTTGATTTTCTAATGTATACTTATCGAGGTATGACATTTTTGGTTATCATACGTTTTTATTATTTCTCTTCTTATATCTCATTTTATCTGATAATTATAGCTAGACCGATCCGTTTATTATTTTCTTATTAAATAATACTCGGGTTAGACCGAGATTTTACAGGTGCTTCCTCATGACTTCTTATCTGGGACTATCATCAGACTTTTGGCTAACTACACTAGCATTGTAATTTTTGGTTGTATACATTTGGTATATTGATTCATTGAGGTATACATATTCTGTTGTCTAGCACTTGTATCTTTTCTTTTGTGATATTGTGGATCTTATTTGACCACTACTCTGATGTACACTTTCATGTGTTATATTCATATCTATTTCCGCCTTTGTGATATGAATTGTCTGTGACTGATTTGTGTTATGTTTATTTCTATATTTGTTTCCGAAGTATATATACATAGCCACCGTGTAGTAGCTTTGAGTTTGTATCGGTATGTTGGATTTCCTCTTGAGATGAAAAGTTATATTTTTATCTGGCATATTGGTACTCGCACAAATCAATTACATGGATGGTCACTCCTCAACAGCCTTATTCTCCGCGCTAGTCGACGTCATTACCACGTAGTGTCCTTGGCTAGCGTGGGTATAGAGGTGGGGCATCACAGGTTGTTACAGATACATTCCCAATTTGGTAATGTGGCATGTTAAGTGTTGTTGATCATTTGTTGATCAAAGCATGGCTTTTGTGAAAAGCATAGCTTTGTGGATGAGACTTTGTCGGTCCTCACAACCCGAAATGGTCGAAACAAGAAGGATGCATCAAGTTTGTTTGGGGGTAGCGCCCTTAGGGTATGTCCATTTCCTTCTGGAAAAAGGTGGTATCATGGTATGGAGCCCAGATATTTAACTTAAGTGGTTGCTGCAATTTTATTACTTTGTGGTTGTTGGTGTTGAGGATCCTCGGATAAAGGCCGGTAACGACTGGGATGGCATACTCGTGTGTGGAGTTATCTAGTTACAGCTGCATTGCACCAAAAGCATGAGATAACTCGGCCTTGTGTTGGTAGAGATCCGGTTAGGTTCTCGGGGCGTCCCTTCAGAGGCATACCCATGTGGTGTAGGAAGTTCCTTAGCCTGACCATTTGTTGGAAATCCAAAGAAACAATATGCGCCCTGTACGGTTTAGTTGTATAACTTGCCATTTACTTATGGTAGTTTTATTTCCCAAAAGCATAGCGGATTTCTTTTTATTCCTTTGTGCAAATAACTGTTTTAAGATCTCACACCAGTCCCATGACCAACTCGGAATTTATTGTTCCCTTTCTAAACTCTGGGTGCCCATAATTTTCCACATGGGCAGCCTAGAGTCAGGTTATGAGTTGTTCTGGAGCGAAGCCAGAAAAGTACGCTGTGGAGATCAGGAGGCGAGCTGGATGGCGAGACGTACTTCCGCATACTATTATCATTCCGCTGTGTATTCAATCATATGGACAGGTTATTATAACTGCCAGTGTTGTGTGTTGTTGTTGTAAACTCTGATGATGTAATGTATGAACTGATATAGTTCTTTTGTTTAAAGATTATTCATTCATCTATTATATATTGTTCCGCTGCGATTGTGAGATTCTGATATTGTTTTTGTTTTTCTTCTTTCTTCTTCTACCTTTTTCTTCTTTAACCCTAATGATTCATTTTTCCGGCATTCGATGGTTCGGCATTTGATACAGTGGGCGTATTGATGTCGACTTTCAGGCGTCGAAAAACTGGGTCGTTACATCGGCAACTCGATTTCCCTTTCCGGGAGTATAAAGAATATCAAGATCATAAGATGCAAGGAACGTGAGCCAACGCTGTTGACGCAAATTAAGTTCATTTTGAGAAAATAAATACTTCAAAGGTTTATGATCGGTGTAGAGAACAAATTTCTCTCCCAAAAAAATAATGACGCCAAATTCTAAGGGCGAAAACAATAGCCGCGAGCTCTAAATTATGAGTGGCATATCTAGTCTCGACAGGCTTTAATTGCATAGAAGCATAAGCGATAACACGTTCCCTTTGCATGAGAACGGCACCCAAACCAACACGACTAGCATCGGTATAAACAATAAAATCTTGGTTTCCTTCGGGAATCACAAGAATATGAGCATTGGAAAGGAGTTCTTTTAATTTATGAAATGAAGCTTCTCATTTGTCTGACCAAATGTATCTAACTCCCATCTTTGTCAAATTAGTAAGAGGTATGGAAATTTTAGAAAAGTCTTTTATGAACCGATGGTAATAGCCCGCCAATCCAAGGAAGCTACGATTTTCCGTCACACTCTCCGGTCTCTTCCAATTTTGAATCACTTCAATCTTTGAAGGATCCACGGAAATTTTGGATTCAGAACTAATATGCCCCAAAATTTTCACACGAGATTGCCAAAAGTGGCATTTAGAAAATTTTGCTTTCAATTGGTTGCTCCTAAGAGTTTCCAACACAATCCGAAGATGATTTTCATGCTCTTCCTCGGTTTTAGAATAAATAAGAATATCATCGATAAAGATGAGAACAAATCAATCGAGGAAGTCCTTGAAAACTCGATTCATAAGGTCAACGAAATAAGCTGGAGCATTCGTCAAACCAAATGGCATAACAAGCCATTCGTAGGATCCATAACGAGTACGGAACGATGTCAAAGGAATGCTATCCTCTGCAATACGGAGCTGATGAAAAGCGGTTACTAAGTCTAACTGTGAAAAGACTTTAGCACCACTAAGTTGATCGAATAAATCATCAATCCGAGGCAAGGGATATTTATTCTTGATGGTGAGATCATTAAGCTTGCGGTAGTCAACGCAAAGCCTAAGTGTACCATCAGATTTCTTCACAAAGATAGCAGAAGCTCCCCAAGGAGAGGAACTAGAACGAATAAACTGTTTTACTTCCAATTCGGATAATTGTTTACGCATCTCCTCATTTTCCTTATTGGACATACGATAAGGAGGACGAGTAATAGGTAGAGCTCCAGGGATTAGATTCATTTTGAACTCAATTGCTCGCTTAGGTGGTAATCCTAATACGGGCTCAAATATATCGGGAAATTCACGAACAATGTGAATGAGAGAAATAACATCTTCATCATCATCATCATCATCATCATGAAGATTTAGAGAATACAAGGATGCTCCCGAATTGGAATCTGAATCTTTAAGAACAAGAGAAATCTGCTTAACAGATTGAGGATGTCGAAGATATATAGTCCGCTCAAGACATATGATATGGGCTTCATAACGATTAAGCTAATCCATTCCCAAAATCATTCCGAAACCAAGGTAACGCATAACGTGCAAATCGGCACAGAAAGAGTAATCACATAAAATAATCTCGACATCTTTACAAAGTAAACTGAGTGTTGCGGATCCACCAACCGGATTTGCAATTCTCAATGAAGTCATCAAGCCAATAACATTCAAAGACAAAGCATCAACAAGTTCTTTTGATATAAAAGAGTGAGATGGACCCGTATTAAAAAGAACTCGAACAGAAAGATCACGAAATATAATAATGCCATCATGGATAGAATGAGAATTGCCTTGACCAAGAAAAGTGTTAGTAGGGGCTTGCACAACATTTAGCTTGCCTTCCTTCTTGTTTTGAAGTTTGGGACACAAAGATATAGTATGACCCAAACTCTTGCAATAGCGGCAAGTAAGGGGCTTCAGACACTTGTCTGAATAATGGTCCTTAGAACCACAATTGTAACATTCTCCAAGACTAGAGGTAGGAGTCTTTGCTGCCGAAGTTGCTTCCTTCCCTTTCTTGTTGGGATAAGGCTTGAACTTAAAAGGTCTCTTCTTATTGATGTTTTGTTTGACTTCAACATCACTTTCTTTATCGGCCTCTTCGAGTCGAAGAGCGATATCAACAAGTTGATCGAAAGAAACTTCTAATTTCAGAAGTAATGGCTTTTTGAGGTTCTTATTCAACCCATAGAAAAATCTCTGATTTTTCTTCAATGGGTTATTAATATACTCGACCCCATATTTAGATAGAGATTCGAAAGATGCGACGTAATCCGTCATAGAAAATTCACCTTGAACAAGGTTAATAAAGCGTCGAGCTAGAGATACTTTTTCAGCCTCCGGAACAAACTTCAATTCGAATCTTGCCCCGAATTGCTCCCAAGTAAGACCCGCTTCAACAATTTCAGAAATCAAAAGCTCATACCAATCTAATGCTCTCTCCTGGAGCATGCTAGAAGCCACTTGGACTCGATGTAGATCAATAAGATTCATGTGGGAAAAGATGTGATCGCATGTTCTAAGCCAAGCTTGGACTTCTATAACGCTTTCGGAACCCTTAAAAGGCCTTCCACCCAAGTTGGTGTAATCACTGCACAAGCGTGCAAACCCAGATTTAGGATGAGTTGGCTCTGAATGGGTCCGATAGCTTGAGCATTTTTCACAAGATCTAAGAGTTGTTGAGCAGACATAAATACTCCGTCCTGAGGAGTAGCACTAGATTGACCGGTGCTGGGACGGCCTGGTCTAACCATTTCTCTTCTTTAAGAAAGAAAGAAGAGGAAAAAAGTTATTCACAGAATGAATATCAAACAAACTTGATTGATAAAACAAGGCATCATAAAAAGAAATAGAATAGAATGGTACGAAGACTCGAATTAAATCCAATGGCACGATTCCTAAGAAAGACTTAGGCACCTCTATACTCACGCTAGCCAAGGACACTACGGGGTAATGCCGTCGACTAGCACGAAGAATAAGGCTGTTGAGGAGCAACCATCTGTGTAATTGGTTTGTGCGAGTACCGATATGTCAGATAATATCACTTACATTTCATTTCAAGAGGAAATCCGACATATCAAATACCAACTCAAAGCTACCACACAGTGGCTATGAGGCCTTCAGAAACAAATATAGAATAAACATAACACAAATAAGTCACATATATTCATATCACAAAGGTGGAAACAGATATGAATATAACACATAAAAGTGTACATCAAAGAAGTGGTCAAACTAGATCCACTACATCATAACAGAATAGATACAAGTGCTAGGCAAAAGAATAAGTATACAACAAGGAGTCTCTATCTCAAATGTATACTAACAAAAACTACTATGCTAAAGTAGTTAGCCAAAAGTCAGGTGACGGACCCTGATAAGAAGTCAAGAAGAAGCACCTGAAATACCTCGGTCTGACCCGAGTATTATTTAAGAAGAAAATAATAAACGTATCAGTCTAGCTATAAATATCATATAAAATGAGATAGGATAAGAGATATCACAAAAACGTATGATAACAATAATGTCATACTTCGACAATTATACATCAAATAACAATAAAAATCATACTATATCCCAAATCATCTCAAATAATAAAAAAGAATCGCATTCTTTAATTTATTCACCAAAAACACAAATATTGATAGAGCTTATCAATGAAAGCCACGAAAATTGGTGAAACACAAATTCTAGAAATCATCAATTAGAAATACAGAAATCACAAAAAGGGGAGGCCTATCACAAACGGGAGCATGAAAACTCACCAACACGTACATCACAAACGGAACGCTATTCCATGGTCGCTAACCATCAATTTTGAGCCGAAGCTCCACAAACGGCCCGAAGACCATGGGTCACTACCTCACCAATTTTGAGATGAAACTCCACAAACGGGGTTTAACCCCCACACAAACAAAGAGACGTCGCACATCGCTAGTCTAAATCACAAAATGATCATCATCGATCAATAAAAAGTGTGAATCACACTAAACTAGTAAATATAAGAGTTTGGCTTCATGTCCCATAACCACTGGCTTAACTTAGATATTTACAAACAAATTGTAGATTTCCACTCGAAAAATTGTCACAAGAGTTCAATCGAACAAGTCCAAGAATTAACCGACGAAGTAAACGCAAGCGTTTCATACCACTTGTTTTGCTAAGCCGTTTAATTAGATTTCTCATACGAATGAGGTAAAGGTTTGTATATACTAATAGATTGGAAAACGGTTTTATAAACGAGATTTGTATTAAAAATAGAGTTGGAATCATCTTTGTGAAAGAGTTTGAATATTTACTACTAGTATAGGAACCTTTGTATTTCTAAAGTGACAAATCACAGAAATGATTGTAGAAATAATCAATCACCAAAATCCACATTCGACGACGTGAATTAAAACCATAAATAATCGATACCAAATCCATCAAAATGGATATTCCCAAAAATCCCAAAAAAGAAGTCATCAAAGTCGATAAATGATAACAATAATTCGGATCATCAAAAATCAATTAAAAACCAGAAATCCACACAAAACTGCCTCAAATAGGCAAAAAACACATCTCCCAGATTCAGTCGACTGAACCAAAAGGTCAGTCGACTGATACAAGGCCAGAAACTCTTGGGTTCCTGGTTCAGTCGACTGACTTCCTGGTTCAGTCGACTGATACAAGGCTAGGAATATTTGGTTCCCAGTTTCAGTCGACTGGACCAGAGGGTCAGTCGAATAATACAGGACCAGAGAATTTTTTGGTCCCAGATTCAGTCAACTGGTCATCTGGTTCAGTCGACTGAATTGTCAATTGCAGTATTTCCAGCCTAGCCCCCAAAGGGGCAAAAAATCCTAATCGGGAGCGATCAGACGAGCATCGGAGACTAGGGATTTATGCCAAGCGACAACCCAGCCTTATAGGCTCATCGATACACCCCAACATCGTGTTCAAACATTAAAGATAGGATTTTTAAAGATTTGACTTCAAAACACCAAAATTTGGAATATTCATCAAACCAAATCAATTCAAAAGCAAATGGACAAGGAATAGATGTTAGGAATTACTTCCAAATAACTATCAAAGATATAGACATAGATGTGAGTTCAAAAACTCACCTTTTAACCCAAAAACAACAAAGGAGAAGCTCTAAAGCAAAGAAAAGATCAACTACTCTTCAATTTCAACTCTAGAAGCTCCAATCTAAGATCATAAGCAATATTTCCTAAGTTAGGTTATAGGAAATTTCTGAAATTGGAGAGAGATTGAGATGGAGAAGAAGAAGAGGATGCTTACTTAAGCTTCTCTTTGATGTTGGAGCTAGAATTTGTATTTCCTAATCAATCTAGGGCTTGGAATTCTAATTTCCTTTCTCTTCCCCCATTTTTACTTTAGTTAGAGTTTTAGAAAATGTTATGAAGGAATGAAGAGGAGTGGAGTGGGAGTTAGGGTAGTATATGGGTTGGGTGTTAGGTTATTGGGTTGAAACCCAAACCCAAAGCCTTAAATGAAAATATCAAAATTTCACTCAACTCCAAATATATCGATGTTTATACTCAAAAAGGTCGCAAACGCCATTTTGGACTCAATGGAAGTGGTCTCGAGTCCCAATTCGACTGTTTGCAAAAAGTGACATTTCGGACTTAAATCTGACTAACGATGCTATATTTAAATAAAACATTTAAATATACAATCGTAAAATATGCGGGTTGTTATAGAGACCACTAGTCCTAGACCTGAAAGGGAATGTTGTCGGTATGGGCCACTACTCCTATATTTGCTTATTAACTTAATCTAAGCTCTAAGTTTTAAAATAAGCCTCTTCTGTTATTTCTTTTTTTCTAATTATAACCTACGTGTTATAATTGTTCTTGCAACTGTTACTCATTTATTTTCTCTTTTTAGTTATAACCACTTGTTATAATCATGCTTGCAAATATCTCAAATTTGCCTATTTCAGTCCATCTCCATTTTATTTCAGTTTTTCTTATTTTACATCTGATTTCTTTAAATTTAGTCTTTTTCTATTTTAATCCATATTTGCAAATTCTTCTCTTTTTAATATTTTATTCAAGTCAAAAAAGGATTAAATCTCTATAAAAAGAAACAAACATTTACAGGCTAAATTCCAACTTAAAACAGATGTAAATAACTGTAAATAACTACAAATAACTGAATAAAATAGCCGAATAAAAATAGACTGAAAAGTACTTCTGAAATTTCCTTAAAAACTGACTGTAAATAAACTTACATAAACACTGTCTCAAAATTGTAGAAAACCTACAACTATTAAGTACCCTATTATTTTAAATTGCTTACAAATCTACAATAATTACAAAACACTCACCTTGGTCCTTAGCTCTAATCCTATGCCTTCCTGGATCCACTTCTAAGGTGTAAAATATTTTTTTAAAAAGATTTCCTCCCTAGAAATTTTTTCTATTTAGGGTTCAGCCTCAGGCAATAAACCCAATTGGGAGAAAATCTGAATGAGAAAAATAGCTAGGCCTAGGGTTTTATTTATAGTGTGGCTTAGGGATCTCAAGCCATTGGATTTGAAGATTTAATCTAGTGCAACCACGTCATAGGCTCACTAGGAACCATCAGATACAGCTACGAATGCACAAGATTTCAGCAAAAATCAGATTTACAGTCTGCAGCTCGCACCTAGATGAAAAATCGTCCAGGGAAGAAAGTGGGTCGACCTGGCCGATGGATGGGTTGACCTATGGTCAACCCGACTCAAGCGCGGGTCGACTCGTAGCGGGTCTGACTTTTTCAATTATATATATAATTCTGGTTTTCTTTGTTTCTCTCGTAACTTCTCCATACTTGCTCGGATTTCAACAAGTTATATATGAAAATTGCTCAGGAAATTACCACGGATCCAATGGTGTAACTCCCGTGGCTCAATTCTAACAATTTCCTAACCCTATTTTATTATTCAATTAATTTGTTAATTAATTATTATTACTCTAATTTTTTGGGTTGTTACATTCTCCTCTCCTTAAAGAATTTCGCTCCCAAAATCTCCAAGGACAGAAGAATGAAATAAATATTTTCATCCAAATTCCACAACCACATATTCAACCATCATCCATTACATCCATTGTCCTTAAGCTTTTTAATGTAATTTATGATATATGCAATAGTGTAGTGTCAATGTCCCTAACTAATGCAAACGATTAGGCAGTCTACTAGTTTAGTCGACCTCCTTTTTATGCGCTCATGTCCGTGCCATGTATCCAAATGAATGCAAATTCCCTAATGACAACTGGTGGTTCTATATGCGTGCTATAATCATCATCCAAATGCCACAATCATATGTTAATCACCCATTCATAGCAACCATGAAATAAAAATGCAAGTGCACACACATCCATATGCATATGCTTTAGTGACCTAGTTAGGCCGATCTTCTAAGAGATAACAGTGCCTAGTGTGTGTATATGCGTCCATTAGCATCCACTAGCAAATACTTCCAACCACTTGCGTCCAACATACATAACATGTTCTAGTAACATGTTTACATTCAGTCCTAGCATCCATAGGTTAAATCCTAAGATCTACCCTCCCAAAGGATACTAAAGGAAAGACCCTATTCAAAACTAAAGACGGAAATAGGAAATTCAAGATGCACCATCAAAGAGATGCAGATAAGAGATAAGTATTTTCTTCTCAGCCTCCCACATAGCGTCCTCAATACTCTCTCTCCACTGCACCTTAACCAAAGGGACTTCCTTATTCCTAAGCTTCTTGATATCACGTCCAATGATCTTGGTAGGAATGCGACGAACCGATGCCTCTCTCTCTCCACTTCATCTTCCTCAAGTTGGCTAGTTTCCACTACCTCTGCAGAATCATGTAAGTACTTTCTCAAGTGCGAAACATGGAAAACATCATGAACTCTCACGAGCCTCTCCGGTAGCTTTATCCGATACACCATCTTCCCTACCCTTTCCACAATGGAGAACGGTCCTACGAATCTGAGAGCGAGTTTCCCACTTGATCCAAACCTCACCACATTTCTTAGTGAAGACACCTTAATGAAAACCAAATCTCCTACCTCGAACTCAATATCACTTCTCCGCTTATCTGCATAGGATTTCTATCTATCTTGGGCCATCTTCATTCTTCTTCTAATCAAATCAATCTTTTCCGAAGTCTCTCTAACCATGTTGGGACCAAGTAGCAATCTTTTTGTAGACTACAACCAACACGAAGGCGACTTCCAAGGTCTTCCATAAAGGGCTTCAAAAGGAGCCATCCCAATGCTAGCCTAAATACTATTGTTATAATCGAATTCCACTAAAGGAAGGTGCTCCTCCCAAGTCTCTCTAAAATCAAGAATGCACATCCTCAACAAATCCTCAAGAACTCTATTAACTCTCTCCATTTGACCATCTGTTTGAGGGTGATAAGCCGTGGTCAATCTATGCTATGTCCCTAAAGCCTCTTGCAAGCTCCTCCAAAACTCACTAGTAAAGATAGGGTCTCAATCACTCACTATGCTATAAGGAACTCCATGAAGTCAGACTATCTCACAAACGTATATGGATACCAAATAAGGTGTTGTCCTCTTACTCTTAACCGAAATGAAGTGGGCACTCATAGTCAAACAATCCACAATCACCCAAATACTAGTATTCCCCTTCCTAGATTAGGGTAAACCATCTATGAAGTCCATCGAAACACTATCCCACTTCCATTCGGGTACATCCAATGGTTGAAGAAATCCGCCATGCCTTTGCTGCTCCGCCTTAACCCTTTGGCATACAAGACACTTAGCCACAAACTCTGCTACATCCTTCTTCATGCTACTCCAATAAAACACTCTCTTCATGGCCCTATACATCTTATCATCACCCGGATGAATAGTCATCCGAGAATGGTGTGCTTCTGCTAGAACTGCACTCATCAAATCACCAGTGCGGGGGACACAAAGTCTTCCATCTCTCCTTAGCCACCCTTTACTATCGGTGGAAAAGCATTGGAGATGTCTAGAGACCTCTCCTCTTTCAATCCTATCCAAAATATCCACAAGCTCTAAATCCTCTCGCTGTCTTGAGCCTATCTGATCTATGAGGGTAGGCTTAACCTCAAATGCTGCCAATAATCCAGGAGTAATGTCCGTAGAGGGCTTAAAATCAAAGGTGGAAATAAACTTTAGGCTTTTCCACTCCACGTACATTGAGCTAAGGGTTGTTCTCTTCCTACTTAATGCATCTGCAACCACGTTCCCCTTGCCAGGTGTGTAAGATATCTCAAAGTCATATGATGCTAGAAACTCCATTCAACGATGCTGCCTCAAGTTTAAATCCTTTTGTGAGAACAGGTACTTCAATGATCTATGGTTAGTGAAAAGCTCGAACCTCTATCCTAGCAAGTAATGTCTCAAAGACTTGAGCACGAAAACAATAGCAGCCAACTCCAAATCATGGGTGGGGTAGTTTTTCTCATGAGTTCTCAACTGTCTACTCCCATAGCATAATACCCTCCCCTACTCCATCAATACTGCCCCAAGGATAGTTCCACATGCATCGGTGTATACTGTAAAAGGCTTAGCTCCGTCGGGTAAAACTAAAACTGGTGCACTAGTAAGGGCCCTCTTTAGCATCATGAAGGAATCCTCACAATCCGTGTCCCACACGAATGTCGCATTCTTCTTAGTGAGGCGAGTACGCGGTGCTGAAATATTAGCAAAATCTCTGATAAACTTCTTATAATAACCGGCCAAACCTAGGAAGCTTCTAACTTTGGTAGTGTTCTTGGGGGCCTTCCAATCCTGTACCGCTACTACCTTAGTGGGATTCACAGCTAGACCCTCTATTGAGACTACATGCCCTAAGAAATGCACTTCCTCACGCCAAAAGTGACACTTCAAAAGTTTTTCTTTCAACTAATGAACACGAAGTGTACGAAGAACCTCCTCAAGATGAATAGCATGCTATTCCATACTCTTGGAAAACACCAGAATGTCATCCACAAACACTACAACGAACTTATTTAGGACATCTCAAAAAACACGGCTCATTAGATCAACAAAATAGGCTGGGGCATTGGTCAGCCCAAACGGCATAACTAACCACTCAAAGAATCCATCGGGTGTCCTAAATGATGTCTTATCGATGCTATCGTCGGCGACCCTAAGCTGATGAAATCCAATGGCTAACTCAAGCTGAGAAAATACTGAAGAGCCAACCAACTGATCGAAAAAATCGTCTATCCTAGGAAGTGGGTAACAGTTCTTCTTCGTGAGCTTATTCAACTCTCTATAGTATACACAAAGTCGAAGGGAACCATCCTCCTTTGTAGTGAAGATGACTGGCACCTCCCATTTAGATATGCTCCGTTTGATGAAGCCTTTCTCTAATAGCTCACCAATCTGCTTACTTAACTCCTTCCTCTCCCTAGGAGCCATATGTCTCATGGGCAATGCCACTGGCTTAACATTGTCATTCAGATAGATCCTAAAGTCAATCACTCTCTTAGGGGGTAGCCCCCTAACCTCCTTAAAAACGTTTGGGAAATCTCTAATAAGTGGAATTGAATCTTACTCTCCTAGTGTTGAATCAAGGGAATAAAGGAAGCTTAACATGACTGACCCCTACGGGTCGCAAGAAACCTCGAGAGTCCATCCGCTACATGTCCCTAGACTGACGACTCTCCTCTCGCAGTCTAATATCGCACCATAAGTGGATACCAGTCCATCCCCAAGATCATCTCATATCCCGAAAATCCCAGTACATAGGCGTCGCAATCAAACTCTACACCTAGTATAAAAATTTTCAAACCCCTACAAATCATGGGTAAATCTATCGATCCTCCTATGGGGTTTGAAAAAACTATAGGGTCTACAACTAGAGAAATATCTAAGTGCAAACAATCAACCAAGGAACTAGAAATGAAAGAAAGCGATGCTCCGGAGTCAAAAAGAGTCCGAATAGGAAAATCCAAAATAGAGATCAAACCTTCTACAGCGACTTTCCTACCTCGGTCCAGTCCACTACTAGAAGGTGCGCCTGCTCTCTGCCCTGTCCTCGGAGGACAAGCTTTACTAAGGTGTCCTAGCTGCCCACAGGTATAACACCTCCCTTTCATCATGCCCTTCTTATAGTCTTTTGAGTAATGCTAAACCAATCCACAATTATGACATTTCTCGTCCTTCTTGATCTGTCCCTTTTGAGGTCCCCCTCCTTTCTTCTTGTCCTTATCCTTCTTATTCTTCCACCACTGCTTCTTATAGTTTTCTGATTTAGGAACCCCCTTAACCTCTTCTTCTCTAGCAACATCTGATATGAGAGTCATTTCCATAAGTGACTCATACGTCGCTCCCATAGGTACATGTGTCAATGCCAACCCTTGGAGGGACTGGTTCAAACCCTTAGCAAACTTGGTAGCCTTCTTATATGGTGTATTAACAAGCTCCATCCCGAACTTCGATAACTCATTAAATTGATTTATATACTCTTTCATCGAAAGACTCCTCTGCTTCAGACTAATGAACTTCTCCAACTGCATGCTTTCCTCGACTTGCGACAATAACTTTCTCTCAAACCTTTCCCGAAATCCAACCCAACCAATGTCTCTACGCTCCATCGTTACAATCTCCCACCAGTAATAAGCCTTTGCCTTCAGCTACCATGATGCAAGTTTAACTCTCTGTCGGCCCTCTAAACCTAACAGCCTAAATATCCGCTCTGAATTCCTCAACCAAGTTCGTGCCTCAACGAAATCCTCCATGCTAGAAAACGTCTTGCCTCCTAGATTAGTGAAGTCCTTGCATAGCTTAGAAAAATTGGCTGCTACAGGTGGATTAACGGGACCTCCACCTACCGGTGTTGCATTGGACGCTTGCCCTTGCACCTCTGGTGTCATAGCTTGGAAATATCTACGAAACCAGCCAGGGACTTGGACACCCTCTAGAAGATTTGGGGCGTCTTCCATTCTATGCAAAAAAAGAAAATTTAGGCTCGAAGGAATCAAAAGAAGGTTGAATTGGAATTTGAGGGGATTTGTATAAACACTCTCTTATACTTGAAAAATATTTCTATAATAAGAGTTTCTTTCTGAAAAATACTTTTAGTTTGAAGATATGTTACCTTTGAAAAATACTTTACTTTTAAAACAAGTTTTTAGGAATCCTGTAACCTTAGGCTCTGATACCAAATGAAACACCTCACACCCCTTAGTATTCCCAAAAAGGGCACACTAAAGGATGTGGTGCGTTATAGGTATAGCTAAAGCATCACAGAGACTAAGATTCACAATACAAATAAGTAAAAGCAGCGGAAAACATTTTAATAATAACTTATCATTCAGAATTAAACTTCATCTCAAAATAAGTCATAAAAACATAACATATCTCAAAAACTCAAAATCTCTCATGTCACATGAAAATACATCTCAGTCTCACATAATCAGAGTTCAAAAATTACAATAATAATCCCTCTCACAAGTGCCAATCCAGCATAAGCCAAACGGAAAAAAGGAAAAGCAGAAGAATACATCTGAAATGAGAAAACTCCGAAAATGAATCTCAAGCAACCTGAATCAACTATTCTCAACTCTACTTGCCTATTGGGGAAAAAGGAAACATAGAGGTGTAGGTCAGACAATAAGTCTGGTGAGTGAAAGTCATTGCTAGCATTTCTAAGCAAGATGAAGATAATAGACTAAGCAATAGTTCTAGCTTGAAAGGAAGATATAGAAAAGATAAAACTTGCATAAAATATTGTTTCTGATTCTATTAGACTGTTTGCTTTAATTGTTTGAATTTGTCTTAAACTACTGTGATTAGACTAAAACCCGAATCTTATCTCAACTACTAACTTGATTAGGCTGAAATCCTAATCCTACCCATTAATTGGCATTTCCTATCTCTGTGGTGCCACTGTGATCCAATCTTGTTGGTCCCACAACAAAAGACACCTCTTAGCACTTATAAAGAAGTAGCGAATTATTTACCCTAATCGATGTCACACGCTGTGTCATCGCCGGTACACACTAACTGTCGCCCCCTACTTGACCCTTTATTTACCCTAATCAGCATAAGCGTGCCCAGCCTCACCCACGTGTGAGACCATCATTCCTCGAACTAAAAGGGAATGCTGCTGATACTAGTCTTAACAAAAAATCTTCTAACTTTGCGCCCCTTGCTCAAATCCCTAAATTTGAGCCTCTATCTATTGGCCAATTATTTACCCTAATCAGCATAAGTGTGCCCAGCCTTACCCATGTGTGAGACCATCAGTCCTAGACCTGAAAGGGAATGCTGCTAGTATTGGCCACTACTACTATATTTGCTTATTAACTTAATCTAAGATCTAAGTTTTAAAATAAGCCCTTCTGTTATTTCTTTTTTTCTAATTATAACCTACATCTTATGATTGTTCTTTTAACTGTTACTCTTCTATTTTCACTTTTTAGTTATAACCACTTGTTATAATCATGCTTGCAAATATATCAAATTTGCCTATTTCAGTCCATCTCTATTTTATTTCAGTTTTTCTCATTTTATATCTGATTTCTGTAAATTTAGTGTTTTTCTATTTTAATCCATATTTGCGATTTCTTCTCTTTTTAATATTTTATTCGCGTCAAAAAAAGGATTAAATCTCTATAAAAAGAAACTAACATTTATAGGCTAAATTCCAACTTAAAACAGATGTAAATAACTGCAAATAACTGAATAAAATAGCTGAATAAAAATAAACTGAAAAGAACTTCTGAAATTTACTCAATAACTAACTATAAATAAACTTACATAAAAATGTCTCAAAATTGTAGAAAAACTACAACTATTGAGAACTCTATTATTTTAAATTGCTTACAAATCTAAAATAATTACAAAACACTCACCTGTGGTCCTTAGCTCTAATCCTAGGCCTTCCTGGATCCACTTCTAGGGTGTAATATATTTTTATTAAAAAGATTTCCTCCATAGAAATTTTTTCTATTTAGGGTTCAGCCTCAGGCAATAAACCCAATTGGGAGAAAATCCAAATCAGAAAAATAGCTAGGCCTAGGGTTTTATTTATAGTGTGGCTTAGGGATCTCAGGTCGTTGGATTTGAAGATTTAATCTGGTGCAACCACGTCATAGGCTCACTAGGAACCATCGGATGCAGCTACGAACGCATAGGATTTCAGCAAAAATCGGATTTACAGTCTTCGGCTCGCACTTGGATGAAAAATCAACCAGGGAAGAATGCGGGTCGACTTGGCAGATATGCTGATCGACCTATTGGTCGACCTAACTCAAGCGCAAGTCGACTAGTAGCGGGTCTACCTTTTTTTTAATTATATATATAATTCTGATTTTTTTTGTTTCTCTCGTAATTTTTCCATACTGACTCGGATTTCAACAAGTTATATATGAAAATTGCTCAGGAAATAACCACGAACCCAATGGTGCAACTCCCGTGGCTTAACTTTGAAAATTTCCCAACCCTATTTTATTATTCAATTAATATGTTAATTAATTATTATTACTCTAATTTTTTGGGTTGTTACAGGCAATGTCTAGGGTAGGATTCTACCGTTTTGCAGAACCGGGCTGGTAGTAACGCATAGCAGCTACTACCGCCCACCTCGAGAAACACCCCCAAAATCAAAGGTGCACCCAATCAAATCACAAAGTAATAGAATGGTATCGAAGAAGCATGCTCGATCAGAGGTGCGACCTCACTTGGCCCAGGTATAGCTGTTTTTTAGCCACATCAAGCTGACTCGCGGGAGTCAGGGCTGCGTTAATACCTCGTATAGAATCATTCGCCAAACCATCCTGCTTCGTTGTGGATTCTCCACCACGTGCACAATTATTAAAGTGATTTTGGGTATTGACAGAGAGTATGACAATATCTTATCCCGGTCTCTTTGACAATCAAATGCTTATTTCACACCGTGGTCATTTTATATTTCAAACAGTTCATACTTCATATTAAAATATCATATTCATTTCAAAAATCATATCACTTTCGAAACCGTATTTACTTTCAAAATCAAATCACTTTCGAAATAATTATTCATTTTCGAAATCATATCCACAAATAGTTTAAACCATCATATCAAAATATACGCATTTAAAGCCATCAAATCTAATTCATACAGTTCCAACTTAAACAGTCTAAATATTGAAAATAGTTTATATATATTGTAATAGTTATATTTTAAAATAGTTTATACTTAAAAATAGGTTATAGATTAAAATAGTTTATATATTAAAAGTAGTTTATATTTTGGAATATATATATTTTCAAAAAAAATTATAAGTTTAAAATAATATATATTAAAATAATATATATATTTAAAGGAGTTTATATCGAAAATAGTTTCAAATTAGAATTGTTTCTTCCAATTCCACAAATCAATTCTAATCAACTATAGTTCCAAAAATTCAATCTAAATCAATTTCTGTTCAACGATTTCAATTAAAAAGGTTAAAGGTTTAATTCAAATTCTCATTGAAACCATTTTTAATTTATATCAATTTCAAATGCAGGTTTGAACTACAAATTTAGACCACTTCCAATTCAATAGGTTCCAAAGTTTAAATATTCAAACAATTTAGAATAACTCAATTTGATAAATTTCATTTATATTTCAAAATTCAACTTTAATTTTATTTAGATTTGAAATATTCAATTAAATAATTTTAATAACCATTTAGATAAAATGCCATATTACTAATTTAAATCAAATTAAACATCCAATTTCAATTTTACTTATATTTAAAATATTCATTTAAACACCTTTAGTTAACCATTTAAATAAAATCTCAAATTACAAATTTAAATCAAAATATAATATTCAAATTCAATTTAATTTAAATTTAAAAATATTAATTTAATCCTCTTAAATCCAAATCACGTTATCAGGTTATAAAAATGTATCTTTAAATCTCAAAATCAATAAGTTCCAAATCAATCTTTATTTAAATTCAATTATTAACCAAATAAAATTTGAAGTCGGTTTTAATTTATCTTTCCAACCTCTTATTTATTAAAGTTATTACAAAATCTATTTTCAAAATATTAATATAAATCTAAATAAATGTTAAAACAAATTTACATATATATAAGTTAAATTAAGTTCTTATTAAATTTAAATCTTATTATTAAATCTATTTAAATCTATTTTTTATATTTAAAAATAATAAAATTATAAGTAAAATCTTCAAATTTACATTTTTCAAAACTTAACTTAAAATTTTATTGTATTAATAATTATTAAATTTAAATCTTGTTATTAAATTTATTTCAATCCTATTTTTTATATTTAAAAATAATAAAATTATAAGTAAAATGTTAAAATTTACATTTTTCAAAACTTTAATTATAATTTAAAATTTTCAAACATATAATTTAAAAATCTTAATTTTACGTACATATATTAAAATAAAATCCTTATATTATATTTAAAAATCAATATTTAATGAAAGCCATATATTTTCCTTTCAAAACTTTGGAAATCATTTTTCAAAAATAGACTAACGGTGTCCGTATATAATTTTCTATCCTATGGTCAAGTGATATGGGTATTTATCATTTCAATCCACAATAATTTAATATTTACGGGTATACATCATTTCAACCCGCAATCCCAAAATTCAAATTCAATAAAATCGCTTGGGTTTATCATTTCAACCCATAAGGATTTTCCCTAATCTATAATATCGTTCGGGTATGTATCATTTCAACCCATAGGGATTTCCTAAACTAGTAGGAAACTTGTAGAGCGGGAACAATAAAATAATAACATAAATATCCATGACAAGCATATATAATCATTAACAATTTAAAATTTTAATATATACAAACTGGTTTTGGTGTCATATGTCAATTAACATTGGTTAACAAATTTTAAATAATAACATATCAAATTTAACGATTAAATAACTAACAATTCAAATCTAACAACATATTTTAATCATCATTTCATGTGAAATCAATTTACTAAATATAAGAATGCTAATCGTGAGTGATCGCTCACCTTTCGAGGCTTGAGAAATAACAAGAACAAGATGTGACGAATCCAAGCACAAATTCCAAAGCAAAGCACGACGGACTTGAATCGATGAATTCAAAAAAATCAAACTGGCTTGATATAAATGGAAATAAAGTATATAGTACATTATTATTATTTTCTTCTTAAATTCAATGTTCACATTAAAACATATATCAAAATAAAATCTATATATACATATATTTTAAAACCAAGATTTAATTTAAAACTCATATTGAAATAAAATCTTTATATATTATATTCAAAATCATTTTTCTTAAAACACATCTAATGAAATCAAATATCTATATTTTATATTTAAAAAAAAATCTATATATAAAAAAAATCAATATTCTTCTTTTTTTTCCAAAGAAGGATAACGCTAGAGATGAGAAGTTGTATACGATAATAGAGTAGGAGGGGTTTTCAAGCAAAACGAAAGCAAACCACATATATATTATTCAAATATAATTAAAAAAACAATGGACATAAAAGGCTACAGGCTCGGATGAAGGATGGACTTTGCTCGACAGTGGTAGGTGGTTAGTCGCGAAATACAGGCAGTGATGGAGATGAGGGTTGAGTTTGGCGAGCTGCTGCGATGGAAGGTGGCAAGGCTATGGTGGGCGTGCCGTGTGGCGAGGCCAAAGGGGAACAAAGGCTAGAAAGCAGGTCTTGTTGGCAGCAGTGGAAAGATGTGGTCGACGGAGTCTGGTCGAGTGTGGAGGAGGTGGTTCGGGGCTGCTCGGGTGTGTGGTCGGGTGGTAGAGCCTGGACGGTGGAAGGTTTGTGGGCGGATCTGTGGGAGATGGGGCAGAAGTAAGGGAATGGAGTTTGAAGGTGGTGATGTTGTTGGACGTGGGGGTTGATTTGAGCTATCGACGGTGATGGAATGAAGTGATGGGAAGGCGAGCTACTGTGGGGTTTGGTGTGGTCAACCTGATGGAGGAGAGGCCGGTGATAGAGGGCTTTGAACATCGGAGAGGGCTATGGCTACTTGTTGGCGCATATGGCATGGAGAAGGGTCGAGGCAAAGGCAGAGCTTGGTTGTTTGTGGCAGTTGCTGTTCGGCCATGGGAGAAGGGGTAAAGGCGAAAGGTGGGAAGGAAGATGCTCGGCCATGGGAAACAACGATGAGGGAGGCACGTAGTTTCAAGAATGAGGTGGCAGATTCATGCAAAATATAAGCAGACTTGCAAATTTTTTTTTTTGGAAAAACAAGAACAGTGAAAAGAGGGGAGAGGAAAGAGATATGTAAATGAACGGTAAATATAATTAGATTTCAAATGAAATAAACTGAAACGGTGAGAAATAAAAAGTCAAGAAATAAATTTTCTGGAAATATTAAAGGCTACAGACCATTGGTTGTCTCTGGGAACAAACGAAAGGACACAGAACCCAAAAGGCCCAAATGCGTAACCGATACGGCTAATCGTTCTGTAGATTTCACCGTGCACCAGATGCCGTAACACATAAATGAATATACTACGGAGATCAGCACGACGAGACGAACAGAATGGTACGCAGATATTAGCGATACGTTCATCCTATCAAAAGTCGATATTCGCTACCAAAATGCTGCCAAAACGTCGAAAATAATATAAACAGAGCTAGAGCAGTTCAAATTTGGCGAAACAAAATATGATGTCTCACTTAGAAAATGATTTACAAATTTATTATATAAAAATATTTAAGTTTCAAAATATTTAATTTTCATCTAATTTAACTGATTTTAAATTTGAAATTGAAAATTACACAATAGAACAAACTTTTAAATTCACCAATGAAAATCTGCCATTTGCTATGTTTAAATAGACGCATACCAAATATCAAATTTTCAATGATAAATTTTATTGTTTAATTTCAAGAAAAATTTAATTAATTATGTTATTAAAATCGTTAAAATTCTTGGGTCGTTACACTCTCCCTCACTCAAAACATTTCGTCCCCGAAAAAAACGAGATAGGAGAATAGAGGAATAGAAAGGAAAGATAGATTTGAAATACCTAGTACCAGATACAACAATTAATTCAAAACCATATAAATTTCATTTTTGGACATCTTGTTACCTACATTTTATATTGTATACTATTCAATACATGTTCTCATCACATTCAAACTTTTTCCCAGGTAAGTTTTTATGAATGTTTCATAATATAATTAAGCACTATAAAAATTTACCTTTTATTTACAACATTTCTACCATGCAAAATTTAGTTTGAACATTTTTACTACTTAAGTTTTCTCTTGTATAACATTCAATTACATATTAACACTAATATTTTAAGTTTTGAATATTTCAGGTAACTTATATATGTTTTAGAATGCAATTGAGTATTATAACAATTAATTTTATCCTATTCAACTGTTTCAAGTTATTTCAATTCCATTTCTCACTTTAGTCACTCCAATTATTCAAAATAATTCTTTATTTGGATAATTGAAAACCATCTCGTACATAAAACTTAAGGGTTGAATTTCGGTTTCACTTCAAACGATTTTGAAATAAATATATACATATATATATATATATATTTTGTATATCAAATCATACTCAAGAAATTCAAATCAAATCCATTTTCAAAAAAAAAAGTGCAGCAAAGCTACTAAGTGGTCTCCCCACTTTAAGACTCGAAAATGAATGTCGATGATGCTGCAGTCATAATCGAAAATATTTTCTGGCAACAAAAGAGGAGAGTACTGGCTTACTTCTTTTAAAATTCTTTGAAAACAATTTCTATTCGAAAATACTTTTAAATAATATTTTTTTCAAAACTTTGAAAACCAAATTTTGAAAAGCACCAAAAATTTAATTCTCAAATCTTTAATTTATATTCATTTCATTTGCAAATCAGATTTATAAACCATGTTTTAAAAGTTTCACCTCCTTATAGCTTACAAATTCATTTCATTTAACTATCTAATTTATGACAACCCATATTTCGGATGGTTTAAATCGACAATAATTCACACATGTCCAACTTAAATAATCCGGAATGTAGATTGTTAGCACCAAAATTGGTCACTAACCTCTTAGAGAAAGATTGTGTAGAGATATAAGTGATGAAAACAAATTAAACAGGGAAGAGAATGCTACTTTAAATGCAGAAAGTAAGAACACCAAATTTATAGTGGTTCAGCGTAATTGCCTACGTCCACTTTGAGGTTAAACTTTATTGATCTTCTTAATAGATGATTACAAATACAATTCGTGAATCAAACGCTTGAATGAAGTTGTTAAGTAGAGGAGTTGAGTCTCCAAAATGGCCGAGTTTCCCCAGTGTTCTCTCCTAAAAAAGGATCCATTTTCACTGTGACCCTGCCCCTCTATTTATAGACAAATATGGACTGGACTTCCCAATTGGGCTTGATTGCCGAACACTCTAGCCCAAGTACAGTGGTCGCTGTATGCCGAGCAAGGTATGCCGAACACCATAATGCCGAACGATAACTTTCTATGCCGAACGGTACGTTCGATGTGTGGGAAGTGTAGGATGGTTGTCAGTCGAAGCCGAACGTGTCTCTGTCCGAAGCTCTTGGCCGAACAATGCTCCATGACCGAATGATGCGTCTTGGTCGAACGATAGTGTCACGTTGTGTAGTTACGCACACCGAACGCCTTTTGGATGCCGGGTACTGCCTGATGTCGAGTGCCATCTGACGCCGAGTACTACGCCGAGTGCTATCTGATGCCGAACACTACCTGATGCCGGGTACTACCTGATGCCGAGTGCCATCTGATGCCGAGTACTACGCCGAGTGCTATCTGATGCCGAACACTACCTGATGCCGGGTACTACTTGATGCCGAGTACTACGCCGAGTACTATCTGATGCCGAACACTACCTGATGCCGGGTACTACTTGATGACGAGTGCCATCTGATGCCGAGTACTACGCCGAGTACTATCTGATGCCGAACACTACCTGATGCTGGGTACTACCTGATGTCGAGTGCCATCTGATGCCGAGTACTACGCCGAGTACTATCTGATGCCGAACACTACCTGATGCCGAGTACCACAGATGCCGAGTACTATAGATGTCGAGCATTATAGACGCCGAGTACTTGCCAATGTCGAGTGCTCAGTTGCCTGGTCAAATCTCCAGGAAACACTTGCCCCCCGAAGTGTATTACGTGACCGAACGTGATGCGCTTTGGACCTAGACGAACTTTCCTTGGAGATGCCTCCTCAAGAATATGTGTGACGAGCGTGGTATGGACGCCGAACGATACGTTCGAAGCTGAACAATCCTTATGTGCCGAACGGTACCTTGCTTTGAAGTCGAACGCTAAGACTTTGACCGGTTCCACCGGATATAGCCTTTTCAACTTCTATCTTCCCCCTATAAAACCAGGTCCTTCCCGTCTCCTCTCCTTTACCTTTTTACTTCTGCCACTCTTCAAAGATTTGCAATCCTCGCCAGCCGATCAAATTCAAAACCTGACCATTCCTTCCTAAGCTCCAATCTGCAAACTAGGTACTGTTCCTTGTACAACTCGAATAGGTTTCAAACGAGATGGCCAAGTGTGTCATGTAGAGAGCTTTTGAGTAGGTTGTCCTTATTGCCGAACGATGATGCGAGGCGAGGAGGAATGTTTTGGAGTGTTTGCACATATGGCTATTAGATTTAGCTTCTTCGTGCCAAACCGAAGTTAAAAAAGGAAATGACAACGTTGGAGGTGGTAAGGGTGTTGGATGGCACAGCTCTAGTTCGGCGTATGTTGTCATGCGCCGAATGGTGGAATGGAGGGCTGCCGAATAGTATTTCATCAAACTAAGGAATGCCGAACAACAACTTAGCCGAACAAACCAAAGCCGAACAACTGTTTAAATGCCGAACAATAACTTAGCCGAACCGAACCCAAGCCGAACAACTGTTTAAATGCCGAACAATAATTAGCCGAACCGAACCCAAGCCGAACACACTTAAATGCCGAACCGTATCAAGGCCGAACAATACTTGAATGCCGAACCATATCAAGGCCGAACAACATAAATATTGAACAACTGACATGCCGAACTATGCTTAGGCCGAACACTCCGAATGCCGAACAGAACTTAGACCGAACAATACGATTGCCGAACAGTACTTAGACCGAACAATACGATCGCCGAATAGTATACATGTTGAACAATTAACTTGCCGAACGATGCTTAGGCCGAACACTTATTAACCTTGCCTATTCATATAGCAAAAACAAGGACCTGGACCTAAGCACACTATCACATGAAACTGATCCGGATCATTAACCCCATAGCTTCAGCAGACATAGATCTGAGCTTAGATTAACATTCGTTTCTCGAACTTGAAAATGTAACCATCACAAGGCGGGCTTTTTGAGACGGTCAGCGATGACGGTCTTCGGAAGCGATGATTCGAAGCCCATTTTTATATCTTTGAAATCTCTAGATTCTTATTTCTCGTACACGATTGCTTGCACTAGTTCACACATCACGTGGGGGGAAAATTCGTGTTGTTAATTCTAACGCTCGATGTTTTTCAAGTATAGTTTTCTCAGGCACTTAGCCAGGTTCGTTATTTATTGAGGATGTCAAGAAAGTCTAGCTCCGCCACTATATCTGACAGGCCTAGGCCGTCATCAAGGCGAGAAGCCACTGATACTTCCAATCTGTCGACTTCTCCTGCTCATAACTTAGCACCCGATGTCCTGGAGGCAACAATTCTACTAGACAATCCGATCGATTCACAGGCTTCGAAAATCAATGAAGCCGCACTCCAATGGATATGCTCCATCAACGGAATTCCTTTCACTGATGTGCTAGTCCCTTCGCGACATGATCGCCCTCACCTGCCCCCAGTCAGATACACTACTTGCAACAAGTTCATGTGTTGGATGGGCAGCGTGCCTCCGTTTAACCTATTTCTTCGGGACGTGCTACAGTACATCGACATTGCTCCATCGCAGTTGCACCCGAATGGTCACGCGTTTCTACATGGGACCTACCTTCTCTTCATGGCTGTCTTCTCCAGACCTCCAACTCCTGGCGACATCAGATACATCTATATGATCAAGAGGCGGAAAGACATCCCTTCCTTCATGTTCCTTGAGCCATACCACAAATGCCAGATCTTGACAGGGGCATGTAGTAAATTCGCCTTGTACAAACAGGAATGGTTCTACGTGCGCTGCCCTCCTGGTTTTGCGAGGAGATGGGTTGAAGGAAGTAAGTCTCTCCACTGAATCATCATTCGCGATTAATCGGAATCATGCTTTTTCTAACTCCCCGTTTCGTCTTTTTTAGGTATCAGCCCACGTCCGGAGGGCCGGGGATATTCTGAGGCCGTCGAGGCCATTAGAGCTCTTCCTGCCGAGGAACGAGACATTCGGGTCATCATTTCAAATGAATCATTGTCAAGGTTCGGCTTGCTAGCCCCAGGTCGTTGGATCAGCCTCCCGGAGGGCGTCTCCATTCCCAAGCCAGCATCCGATAAAGGGAAAAAACAGGCCAGATCGTCATCACGCCGCACTCCCGATACGCACGAAGAAGGTGAGCGCAAAGAGGACGAAGCTCCTGAGACCCAAGGCGAGAATGTGGGTCCTGCTTGGAATCCGGCGGTCGAAGTTCACGACATTGAAACGTCATCCTCCCCTTCGAAGGGAAAGAAGAGGTTAAGATACAGTATTCGGAACGAGAAAGTTGGCAGCACTTCAAAAGATACGTCTGTCCCGCCAGAGAAAGAGGCGTCCTCACAGCACCTGGAGAGTTCTCTAAGGGGCTTGTTGAATCTTTCTATCCCCGACGACATACTTAACTACGGGTTTGACGATCCTGAAGCCCTCAAGTTTTCTTCGCCCGCTAGAGGCAATGCGGGAGTTCAACTCCCAGTCCAGGGAGACAATACTCCGATTAGTAAAGATAAAAGAACTGGTCTGTAGGGGGAACACTAGGACACACACGCACATACGCATTCCATCATACACTTCAAGTTCTTTCTTATTTCCCGGATTTTTCTTAACTCGTTGTTATCTCCATTCTTTGCAGGTGACATGGGACGCTCTCATGGATTCGATCGCCTTCATGGCTCTTCCATATTTCATCATTCTGGACGGGACTCAGGTTCAGGGCAGACGCAGGGATAGAGATGATTATGAAGATAGAAACAATCGTCCCCGCGAGTCGTCTCACCATAAGAAGGCATATTCTCAATCTTCACAGTCCCGCGATCCTCTTCCTCCAACTGAGATGGATAAGAAGAAGTCTTCACAGAAGGGTCACCAATCTGATGCTCCTCGAGAACAACACTCTGGTTCATCGAGTACAAGGGAAGTTCGGGAGCAACGAAAAAGAGCAGAACTTCCAAAGCCTCCTCCCCTACTCCCGCAGTTGATCCAACTGTAGCGGAAAAGATGGTCGATCTTAAGGCCAAGTTTCCAAAAATTTGCTTCGATGGTCTGAAATTCCTCCCGGCTATTCACCATATTCCCGGGCACGTGAAGCAGAGTGCCATTGCCTGCAATAACGACGTCTATGTTCAACATGATGCGTTTGTGCACTTGGTTGAAAAGATCTCGGAGGTGTCCGTTGAGCGTCAATATGAGATTGATCGCCTGAAATTGGAGGCTGGCTGCGATAAGAACATCATCAGGCACCAAGACGAAGAGCTTGCTTCGTACAAGTCGAAGTTGGAAGCCGCTGAACAAAGCGCAAAAAATACTGCCGAGGCAGTTACTCGTTTAGAGATGGCTCACAAGAAGGAGCTTGATGAAGCAGTCTAGCGCAGCGGTGCCCTTGCCCTAGAGAAAGATTCCGTTCAAAAAGAAAGGGATGCGCTTGCCATACAAGTCAGAGAGCTGAAGGAATTACTTTCCAAGGAAAAGGAGGACAAGGTAGCTGCTCAAGAAGAATCACAACGATACTGTGATGAAATCGTTGCTACTCGTCTACTGAAAACGAAGCTCGATGACGAACTTGCTGGGGTTGAGAAAATGAAGGATGAAGCCCGCGAGGAGGGCAAAAGAAAAGATGCGGAGGAGATTGACTCTCGCCTTGAGGCGGCCGCAGAAGCTGGCAGGGAAGAGGTCAAATGCATGTTCGACCCGTTGATTGCTGAGTATGGAGCCCGCGTCCTTATGCATCGTTACTTAACATTCTTGGGCGATGGCTATCTCGAATCCCTAGCTGAGGCCTGGGAAACCTTAGTAAAGATCAGGAAAATCAAGTCGGGCTCTGAGGAGGTCGATAAGGATGCCTTGGTGAAGGAGTTTCTTAGGGGGAATGAGCCAACGGATCTGTCCGCAGCTTTGGCGCTTTATAACAAAGGCTCTCCCCTTCCAAAAGAGAAAAGTGATGAAGCTGGCCCGTTTGGGGCTGAGACTACGGCTCCTCATATTGCTGCTCCTCCCGCTACTCAACCGGCCGGTCGGTCGACACTTGACCCGTTCGAGCAGCATGCCGGCTATGATCCTGAAGATCCCGGGCTCGGCGTTCACGTGCTATCTCCTATTCTGGAGGGTGAAACCCCACGCGCAACCGATAGCCAACCTGAACCCGGTAGGGAAACTCTTCTTCTCTATAAGTCAAAAGACTTTGTCATTTTCCAGCATTTATTCATTCTAACGTTCATTCTTTATGTTTTCATGCATGCCACTCTGATGCCGAGCCAACTCCGAGGAGCGATGACGCCAAGGAGGAGGCAGAGAGAACAAGCGACGCTGTTCATGCGGGAGTAATTCCTGGTCCCGATGCTCAAGTGATTGGGGCGCTAGATGATAATAAGCTTGACACTTCATCTCCTGCCGAAGGGAGTGACGAAATAGAAATCACTGGCGCCTCTAAGCATACCTCAAAGGTGAGCATGAAGGACCGCCTCGCCGCAGAGGAGAAGAAAAAGGTCGAGGTCAAAGTTGAACCCGAAATACTAGAACTCACCGACCCTCGGAACAGACCTTTGAAAATCATTCTCCTGGGCAGGTCTAAACCACTGGATGTTCCATCCCCTACTCCCGACTCCGCTTCTTTGGCAAGCAAGAAATCCAAGAAAAAGCGTGAGGGAGAGGAGTCGTCGGAAAAAACAAAGGAAGATAAGAAGAAGAAAACGAAGAAGTAATCGATACACTCGTTCGACGAGCTTCTTGCTTAAGTCTTGTCGTTGCTTTTATTTTTTGTGGCTTGCAGTTTGTATAGATAGGTTCTGGATTCTGAATTTTGTAGGAGTAACTGTGTAACCCCATTTTGAACTACTGAATGAAGTTTAGTTTCTTTTTTGTTTGAATGATTCTCTTGCTTTTCTTTGGTTTGCTGACTAACTGTAGTCATAACTCCACTTGTTACGAGTTGCATTATCTCGCAGTCCATTTTCGTGTCGTTCAAACATCTCCAGACGTGGCATATTTCTCGTTCCACATCTCTCGAGTACTTGGACTTTTTTCTAAATCTTCTCTCCGGGTTTTAGAGTAAGTTGATCCGCGTTCAGGGGATTCAGAGGTTTGTATTCGTTTATACTCTAGTCCGCGCTACGGGGACTTAGAGTACTCCGCTCCGCACTTTGGGGATTTGGAGATTTTGAAATCGTTTATACTCGTCCGCGCTCTGGGGATTTAGAGTACTCTGACCCGTGCTCTGGGGATTCGAAGATTTGAAATCGTTTATACTGTAGTCCGCGCTCTGGGGATTTAGAGTACTCCGATCCGCGCTCTGGGGATTTGGAGATTTGGAATCGTTTATACTCTAGTCCGCGCTCCGTGGACTTAGAGTACTCCTCTCCGCGCTCTGGGGATTCAGAGATTTGAAATCGTTTATACTCTAGTCCACGCTCCGGGGACTTAGAGTACTCCGCTCCGCGCTCTGGGGATTCGGAGATTTGGAAACGTTTATACTCTAGTCCGTGCTCCGGGGACTTAGAGTACTCCGCTCCGCGCTCTGGGGATTCAAAGATTTGAAGTCGTTTATACTCTAGTCCGCGCTCCGGGGACTTAGAGTACTCCGATCCGCGCTCTGGGGATTCAGAGATTTGGAATCGTTTATATGAGTCTGTATATCGTATATGATAATGTAATTCGTCATCCGATCATGAGATATAGAAACATTAGTGATTCGTAGAAAATACGGCTTCAAGCCTTTATTAATGAAAAACAACTAGACTGCTTGATTACATAGTTAAAAAGAAACTAAGCTAATACTGAACGAAAACACATAGGAAATAACAGTGCCTAAAACAAGAAAGAAAACATGCTAAATGTAATAGTGCCGCAGACGTTCACTGTTCCATGCTCGGGGGAGCGTCGTGCCATCAACGGTCGCTAGCTTGAATGTTCCCTCTCCAAGCTTCCGTTCAATGGCGTACGGACCTTCCCAGCTGGGATTCATACGTGATGGTACCGGGAAGACTCATTTCAGAACGAGATCACCCACATCAAAGATCCTTGGGCGGACTCTGCCGTCGTAGTAACGCTTGACTCGATGTCTATGCGCTGCCGCCCTTAATTTAGCTTCTTCACGCTTTTCATCGATGCAGTCCAGTGATTCCAACAAGAGATTCTGGTTTGTCTTGGGATCATAGTATGTCACTCGGTGCGATGGAACTTCAAGTTCCACGGGTATAACGGCTTCAGAGCCGTATGCCAAGGCGAATGGAGTGCGGCCGGTCGCGGACTTGTGGGTAGTTCTATATGCCCATAATGCTGTCGGGAGTTCATCTACCCACTAGCCTCCAATCTTCTCCAGACGCTTCTTCAGTATGGACTTGATTATTTTGTTAACGGCCTCGACTTGTCCGTTAGCCTTCGGGTGTGCAACGGCGGCGAACTTTTTCTCGATGCCATACTTTAGACAGAACTCTTTGAACTCTCTACTTTCAAATTGCGTCCCGTTGTCCGTAATGATGGTGCGAGGAAGGCCAAAGCGGCATATAATGTTTCGTACAACGAAGTTAACGACCTTCTTAGAGGTGATTGTGGCCAAAGGTTCTGCCTCAGCCCATTTTGTGAAATAGTCGACTGCAACTATTGCGTATTTCGCGCCACCTCTAGATATAGGCAAAGAGCCGATTATGTCGATTCCCTAGATTGCAAATGGCCAGGGACTAACCATTTGTGTGAGTTCCGTTGATGGAGTCCTCGGGATTTTCGCATATCTTTAACACTTGTCACACTTTCTTGCATAGTCTGCGGCGTCCCGGTTTACGGTTGGCCAGTAATATCCATAGCGGAGGATCTTCTTTGCTAGCGTTTGCCCCCCAGTATGGTCGCCACATTCTCCTTCGTGAACCAATCTTAAGACCCGCTTTGTCTCATCATGAGCGATGCATCGTAATAATGGGACTGAGAATCCTTTTCGATACATTGACCCATCCTGCATTACGTATCGCGCGACCTTTCGAAGGACTTGCCGTCTTTCGCTTCTTTTTTCTGGTAATGCCCTGGTCGTCAGGTACAGTTTGAATGGGGTTATCCACGATTCCTTCTCGATTTCCATTTCCAACACGCGATCGACTTTCATCTCGTCTATGCTCGGGGCATGCAAGACTTCAACGGGATACAATGCCATTTGCTGTGCATCGCCGGTACTCGCAAACTTAGCCAATAAGTTGGCTTCTTTGTTCTGTTCGCGCGGGACATGTGAAATGTCATAGTGCTCAAGATTTGATAGTAGTTCTTGGACCTGAACAAGGTACGGAGCAAGCTTCTGTCCCTTGGCTTGGTAATCTCCCCGCACTTGGTAAACCACCAACTGCGAGTCACAAAAGATCTCAACTGATTTGATCCCGAGTTCTCCGATGAGTTTCAAGCCAGCGATCAATGCTTCATATTCTGCTTCATTATTCGTAGCCGGGAAATCAAGCTTCAAAGCATAACAGATTGATCGGTTTTCCAGAGTTATAAGAACTACACCCGTGCCGGAGAAACGGTCGTTGGATGCCCCATCAGTGTATAATTTCCATCGAACGGGAGGAATGGCGTCATGATTATCTGGTTCTGTGGGCATGGTAAACTCAGCGATAAAATCTGCTAATGCTTGCCCTTGTATGGCTCTTCGTGGCAAGTAGGCGATATCGAATTGGCTCAACTCGATGTTCCATTTTAGCAATCTTCCAGAAGTTTCTGGTCGTTGGAGTACCTGCCGCAGGGGTTGATCGGTATAAACACTGATTGAGTGCGCTTGAAAATATGGGCGTAGCTTACGTGATGCAATCACCAAGCAATAGGCCAATTTCTCGATTTTAGGGTAGTTTCTTTCTGCCCGCGTTAAACGCTTGCTAACATAATACACCGGCTTTTGGATTCGGTATTCCTCGCGAACTAAAGCCGCACTTATTGCATGTGGGGATACCGCCAAGTATATGTACAACATCTCGTGGTCTACTAGTTTCGACAGCACTGGTGGACTGTCCAGATGCCTCACCAGATTCCGGAATGCTTTCTCACAACTAGACGTCCATTCGAAGTTCCTTTTCCCTTTCTTTATTATATCAAAGAAAGGGATGCACTTGTTAGTAGCCCTTGATATGAATCGACTTAGCGCAGCTACTTTTCCATTCAAGCTCTGTACCTGTTTTATAGTCCTGGGTACTTGCACATCTCGAATAGCTTGGATCTTTTCGGGGTTAGCTTCAATTCCCCTAGCATTGACGATGAATCCCAAAAACTTCCCCGACGCAATGCCGAAGGAACACTTCAGAGGGTTGATCTTCATCCCGTAATACCTGAGTATGTCGAACATTTCAGCCAAGTCTCGAATGTGGTCGTTTGACTGTCGTGACTTCACGAGAATGTCATCCACATAGACTTCCATCGTCCTACCAAGCTGGTCCTTGAACATTCGATTCACCAAACGTTGATAAGTCGCTCCTACGTTCTTCAGTCTGAAGGGTATTACTACATAGCAATATAGCCCGACATCTGTAACGAAGCTGGTGTGTTCTTGGTCCGGGATATGCATCGAGATTTGGTTGTACCCCGAGTACGCATCCATGAATGATAACAGCTCATGTCCTGCGGTGGTGTCGACCAACTGATCGATCCTTGGTAACGGGAAACTGTCCTTGGGGCACGCTTTGTTCAAATCAGAATAGTCTACGCAAGTCCTCCATTTCCCATTTTCCTTTTTCACCAGTACGGGGTTCGATACCCATTCAGGATAGATGGCGTCGCGGATGAACCCATTGGCTTTGAGTTTGTCCACCTCCTCTCTGAGAGCAGCGGACCTCTCCGGGTCCATTCCTCTCCTCTTTTGTTTAACTGGGACGTATTTCGGGTCTATGTTCAACATATGACTCGTGATGGCGGGAGAGATCCCACACATATCAGAATGCGTCCAGGCGAAGACATCAAGATTCGCCCAGAGGAAGTCACTAAGGTCTTCAGTCATTGCGGGGCCAAGCTGTGATCCGATCTCCAGTAATCGCGATGGGTCGCTTCGGCTGACTGAAATGTCAACCGTCAGTTCAACCGGCGCCACCTTTTCTTCCCTGGGTTTCTCCTCGTCGTCTCTCGGATCTATGTCTCTGAAGATCCGAGAGTTATGCCCGAGCCAGGGCTCGGGAACTACTTGTCAATTATCCGTATTATGGATGCGGACGGGATTGTCCGCAACCTTTCCTTTCTCCCTCCGATGGGCCTCCCGGAGCTCAGCCACATAACAGGAACGACCAGCTGCTTGGTCGCCATGAACAATACCTACTCCTTTGTCAGTTGGGAACTTCAAAGTTAAACACCACGGGGCCAATGCTGCCCTAAACTCAGCCAGGGCCGGCCGGCCCAAGAAGACATTATATGGAGAATCCACATCCAAAACTACGAAGGGTAGAATCCACACTCTCTGACGCTCGCCTTGTCCCAGTTCAATTGGTAACTCGACATACCCCACTACATCGGTCGCAGCACCGTTAAAGCCGTGGATACGAGCCTTGGACGGTTTCAAGTACTTTGTTTCCATTTTCATTTGGTCATAAGCCTTCTTGAAGATGATGTTGACAGAACTTCCGCAATCAATCAGAATTCTCTTCACATATGCCGGTCCGATCGTCGCAGATATGACCATCGTGTCGATGGTTGGAGCCTCTACTTGATCAGCATCCCTGTTTCTGAACACTATGTCGTTTGTCATTACGCGCTGCTGCTTGGCAGGAGTCCCATCCTCCATGTTTGAATAGCACTCAAAATCTGCATGTTTCAGGGAGCTTGCGTACTGCTCCATCTCTTGCCAATTCTTATCCGCGGGGTGAGGTCCGCCGATAATAGTATTTATGACTAGTCGACCCATGGTTCGGGCAGGCTCCTCGGGGTGACGCGGGGTCGGTGTGCGACCTGGGTTGGACGTTCCCTGTCCTCCTTCCTGTGGATCCTTCACAAATTCTTGCAACTTCTTTTGCCTGATCAACTTCTCGATAGCGTCGTGCAGGTGTCTGCACTCTTCCGTATTGTGCCCATAAGTCTCATGGAAGCGACAATATTTCCCAGTTCGCTTCTGCTCCTCAGTTGATTCTTTTGGACGTGGCTTTCTGTACTGAAAAGTATTGCAGGTAGATAGGTAAATGTTCTCAAGAGGCGCATTCAGCGGAGTATACTCGTTGTAGCTTGGAATTCTCGATTTCCACTTTCCCGCTTCTCTCTTCTTCCCTTGATTTCTTCCTTCGGACTCCTTAGACTGCCCAGGCTTGTTCTGGACATTGACTTGGACCTTTCCTGAGTTGTCTCCGGACTGCTTCACAGCAACGTTGCTTTTCATAGACACTTGGACAGGTCCTGGTGCCTTATCTCGTCTTACCCACCTGGCTTCCTCTTTCCTTATGAACTGGTGTGCCTTCGAGTAAAAACGCTCTAGTATGGTCGGAGGTTTTCCTGCCAACCAGTCTCCAAATTCAGACTCCGGATCCACACCTCTCATTACAGCCATTAGAATTGCATGATCATTGGGATTACTGACTTCAGTTGCCGCAACATGGAACCTTTGTAAATATTCCTTCAATGACTCCCCGGGACTTTGGATTACACTGGACAAAGACATTACGTCCTTCGGACGTGTAGTGTGTATCCTGAACTGCTCAATAAACTTCTTTGCCAACTCCTCGAAGTTGGATCCAGACCGCGGAGGAAGTCGGGTAAACCACATAGTAGCGATCCCAGATAGAGTAATTGGAAAGCATCTACACTTGGTGGCATCATTTGCTCTAGCTGAATCCATCATCCATTCGTACCTCATGACATGCTGTCTGGGGTCAGTCTTTCCCTCGTACGCAGGGATAGTTGGCATACTAAACTTTCTAGGGTACGCCGCCTGTAACACAACATCTGTGAACGGAGTGTGACTCCTTGATACTCCCCAATCGTCATTCGTCAAGCCCTGATTTTCTTTCATCAATTGCCTGACCATGGCTGTCAGGTCTGGTGTCTGTATGGAAGGTGGGAGATTAGAGTCCATTCTACGTGACTGTCCATGTTGAGGCCTCCTCTCCTGGCGATCTGCCAATCGTGCGTCTTGAGGTTCGACATCATTAGCGTTTTGATGGTCTGGGCCTCCAGCTTCCACCTATACTCCAGTTCCTAAGTTCCCAGCTCCGACTTGGTCGTGGTTTCCAACTGTTTGGGCAGCAGCACCCATCCGTGCAGCTTCAGTCTTACGGCGTCTACGCCTGGGAGGTTCATCAGAAGAAGTTGAGCTGTCGGATGAGGAATAGGGAGCGGGATTGCCCCCAGCATTCTATTGCTGCTGTTGAGTAAGTTGTGCCATCAGGTTGGCGTTAGCTTGCATCTGCTCTCCTAGTTGCCTCCTGCTTTCCCTGAGCTCTCTCATCAAGTCGTTGAACTCTATTCTGGTGACAACTGGAGTTTGTTCCTGGCCGGCAATTCCTACACCCGGAATTGCTGGCTGATTGCTAGGTCCTGCTTGTTGCACGCTAGTAGTCTCATGGGCATCCACATTATGCGAAGCTGACCTGGTACGTGGTCTCGCCATTGTAGAGTTATTGGTATGAACTCTGAGTAGAATCAACGGATGTCCTGTCAATGACTCGGATCTTCTTTGGGGGATTTGCTCAATCCAGTAGCTTCAAAGCAGATCCTTAAGGTCTGAGAATTCAATTCTCAGTGAAAGCACCAAAGTGTTAGCACCAAAATTGGTCACTAACCTCTTAGAGAAAGATTGTGTAGAGATATAAGTGATGAAAACAAATTAAATAGGGAAGAGAATGCTACTTTAAATGCAGAAAGTAAGAACACCAAATTTATAGTGGTTCAGCGTAATTGCCTACGTCCACTTTGAGGTTAAACTTTATTGATCTTCTTAATAGATGATTACAAATACAATTCGTGAATCAAACGCTTGAATGAAGTTGTTAAGTAGAGGAGTTGAGTCTCCAAAATGGCAGAGTTTCCCCAGTGTTCTCTCCCAAAAAAGGATCCCTTTTCACTGTGACCCTGCCCCTCTATTTATAGACAAATATGGACTGGACTTCCCAATTGGGCTTGATGGCCGAACACTCTAGCCGAAGTACAGTGGTCGCTGTATGCCGAGCAAGGTATGCCGAACACCACAATGCCGAACGATAACTTTCTATGCCGAACGGTACGTTCGATGTGTGGGAAGTGTAGGATGGTTGTCAGTCGAAGCCGAACGTGTCTCTGTCCGAAGCTCTTGGCCGAACAATGCTCCATGACCGAATGATGCGTCTTGGCCGAACGATAGTGTCACGTTGTGTAGTTACGCACACCGAACGTCTTCTGGATGTCGGGTACTACCTGATGCCGAGTGCCATCTGATGCCGAGTACTACGCCGAGTGCTATCTGATGCCGAACACTACCTGATGCCGGGTACCACCTGATGCCGAGTGCCATCTGATGCCGAGTACTACGCCGAGTGCTATCTGATGCCGAACACTACCTGATGCCGGGTACTACCTGATGCCGAGTGCCATCTGATGCCGAGTACTACGCCGAGTACTATCTGATGCCGAACACTACCTGATGCCGAACACTACCTGATGCCGGGTACTACCTGATGCCGAGTGCCATCTGATGCCGAGTACTACGTCGAGTACTATCTGATGCCGAACACTACCTGATGCCGAGTACCACAGATGCCGAGTACTATAGATGCCGAGCACTATAGACACCGAATACCTGCCAATGTCGAGTGCTCAGTTGCCTGGTCAAATCTCCAGGAAACATAGATAATCAATGGGATTAAATAAGAAAAATAAGAAAAGAATAAGAAAACAAACACAGAATCTCACAGCGGAAACGATAAAGTATAATAATTAAATGAAAAAATTCAAAAGTTGTTTACTATACATTTGATTATAATCTATACACATCTATCAGAGTTATATATATACATCAGGGATAAATAATCAATACAGCAGAATAGCATGATGCAGGGGATAATAATAATAGTAATATACCAAAACTCCATCTTCGTCCTCTAGAGAATAGTGTTCAATACACTGGAAAAAACTCAGGACCGACTCGAGCGTAATGAGAAGACAAAACAACTCTAGTCGGGACTAAAATACTCTTATGTAAGTCAAATCAATATCACTAATATGAGTACAATAACTTAAGAGATGTTACGGGATTTTTTTTCATCTCCTAAGGATCCGTTTAACTATTTATATATAATAATATACGCTATATAGATAATGTCTATCAGTAAAATAAATATCAAAATAGCATTAAGGCTTTACATTGATCCACCTTAACACATTTTTACAGTTTTAAACCAAAGTCGCAATGGGCTCGTATAGGGATAAATATGACAAGGCACGTGAGGCAATACCCAAGGTAGGATACTACCAGTTTACCCTTTCTGGCTGGTCATAACCCATCTATGGCTGACCGCGACAATCAATCCAACCGACAAAAGGTGCACCCATCGAATACGAAATCATAATAGTAATACGAGGGATCAACGTCGCTAGAGGTAGCTAACCTCAATGGCCAGACATAGGCTCTTGTTTTAGTCATTTTAATTATGACACGAGTGTCAAGGCTATCCATCATCGTTCTCTTACTTCATTCCAATAAACGTCGCCTATTAAACCACTACATTCTAGATATCATCCAACGCATGCACAGTTGTCAAAGTGGCTCCAATATTGACAGAGAGTATGGCAATAAGAGGCCCCGGTCTCTTTAACAACCAAACGTCGTTTTACACACCGGTTTCTTTTACATTTCGAAAAAATTTCGTATTTGATATCAAAATATCATATTTATTTCAAAAACAAATCCATTTCGAAATCATCATATTCACTTCAAAAATCATATTTTACTTCGAAATGTTAATTTAATACGAAATATTGATTTCATTTCAAAACTTGATTCGAATTAAAATTTAGGTTATAACTTCACTTTAAACCAAATCGTATTTAAATCCATGATTTAAATATAAACATTCCACCCTCTTTACCATTTTGAATTTTAAGAAAATAGTTTAAATAGTTTTAATATAGTTAAATAGTTAAAATAATTTAATAGAAAATAATTTGAGTATTAAAATGGTTCATATAGTAAAATAGTTTGGAAAATCAAAATAATTTGAATATTTAAAGAATATAGATTTTTAAACAGTTTATACTAAAAATATTAATTTTAAAGTCAAACCAGTTCACTTTCCAAATCTCAAATTCAAATCAGTTCCAATTTCCATTTCGATTTAACTGATTCAATTCCGATTTCAAGTTGAATTTCACTTCGATTCCAAATTAATTTCAATGCCAATTCCTTCCAAATTAATTTAAAACTCCAATTCCAAATTAATTTAAATTCCAATCTCAAATTAATTTAAATTCCAAATCTTAAATTAATTTAAATTCAAATCTCAAATTAATTTCAACACCAATTCCAAATTTAAATCGTTTCTATTTATATCAATTACGAGTTCGATTTCCAAAATATCGATTTAAAACACTTAAATCAAATTTTCCTTATATTAAATTTAAAATCCCAATCTTAAAATATAATGAAATTCCAAGCTCAATTGCAAAATATCATATTATATCACCTTTTACTTAGAAATATTCAAAGTTCGAATAAAAAGTCTAATCTTTTAAACAAATTAATTTTCTAAAACCCACATCATATTCCGATTATAACTTAAAAATCTCAACTTTGATTAATTAAACAATTTTGTTTCAAATTCAAATTTCAACATTCCAAGTTCCAATTCAAAAACAATTCGATTTCCTTAAATTTGATTTTTGTTCTTTAAATCAAATCATTTAAATAATTTCAAATCAAAATTTGAAAATCATTTAATTAAACCATCCTGGTGTCCGTATATAATTCTTTATCCTATAGCCAAGTGAATCAATTATTTCAATTTAATTCCAAGGATGGATATATATCATTTCAATCCAAATTAAATGCCATTGGTATATATCATTACAACCAATTTCTTAATTTATTCGAAATAATTCAATTTACTGTTTTATATATTGTAAATAATATAAACGATGATAACTAGACATATCAAAATAAATAAACATCCAAATGTGATGCAGCAGCGGAATAACAAAATGATGATTCTGTGAAAGTAGCAATCGATGGAATGAAGAATACTGAATGGCCCAAATTCGTTGATCCGAAGATACCGAATTCTAGCTATCTTCGTCACGTTGATCGCGCACGATACCGTGAAAGAAGATCTGCAATTCTTCATACGTTGATCAAGCGCACTTGATACCGTGAATTGGCTTCTATGATCGTTGATTCGAGCGCACTCGAATGTCGAAAGAGGAGATAGGAGATTACACTCAACTACCAATTTAATTGAAAGCACAAAGCTAACAAACAAAAGTTTTCATTCAAATCAACTAACTTTACAAATGACACCATCCGCCTATTTATAGGCTTTACAACACACAAAACAGAAATTTGTACAACACTTAGGTCATTTCCGACCTAGCAGACCAGCGACTTACGAACTACAACAACACACGCGACCTACGACTTAGTATAGGTCGTTAACGACCTATCAGATTGTTACAACACAATAGCGACTCAAATATGTACAACACATGACGACTCACGAGGTATAAAAGAACGACCTACGACTTAGCAGGCCCAACGACCTAACACAATATCAGTTACAACATATCAACGACTTAACAGAGAACGATGCAACACACACATAGGTCGGCAGCGACTTAAAAACCAGCATTAGGACTTCTTCACATGACCTAGCTTAGGTCGTAACTCGGTGCAGCGGCTTATTTCATTAGCGCGCGCCTTCCCGTTGGGTCGTTGGCGAGCTTCACTAAGTCGCTGGAGCGACTTAAAGGCATTATTAGGTCGGTCACGACCTAGGGCTTCGTTAGATCGGTCACGACCTAGGACTTCATTTTGTATCCCTCTCTCGTTAGCTTTAAAGTTCTTAGGTCGTATACGACCTATCATTTCCGAACGACTTACGAGTTTGTTAGGTCGGTCACGACCTAGTACTTGGCCTGCATCATCCTCCCCTGTTTGAGAGAAATTCGTCCTCGAATTTGCACCTTCCTCCTCCGCAACACACTCATCCCCATGATACGGAACTAAGTATTTGACGTTAAACACATCAGAAGTATGAACATTATCCGGCAATTCCAATTGATACGCGTTCTCATTGATTTTCTTCAAAAATTTTACTGGACCAATCTTCCGTGCTTTCAATTTATTGTACGTTCCCACCGGAAAACGATCCTTTGTTAACACTACATAAACCAAATCACCTTCATTAAATTCAACACTCCTTCGCTTCAGATCTGCAGATTGTTTGTACTTCTCATTCGCCTTTCCCAATCGTTCTTGAACGATTCTATGACACTCTTTCAATCCTTCAACAAAATCAGCAGCCCCTTTAACTGTCCTTTTGGGTTGTGGTATTACCGTTAAATCTAACGGCCCTTTTGGAAAACTAGAATATACAATCTGAAATGGACTGAAACCCGTACTACGGTTTATAGCATGATTGTGAGAAAACTCTGCTTGACATAACTTCATATCCCAACTCTTCAGATTATCTTTCACCAGGCACCGCAACAAATTTCCCAAAGATCTGTTAACAACTTAAGTCTGACCATCGGACTGCGGATGGTAAGCACTACTGAAATTTAGCTTTGTTCCCACCATCTTCCATAAACTCAGCCAAAAATGACTTAGAAATCTAGTATCCCGATCAGAAACAATGGAATCTGGTAAACCATGTAAACGATACACCTCTTTGAAGAATAACTCAGCAACACGGACGGCATCAGCTGTCTTCTTACAAGCGATGAAATGTGCCATCTTTGAAAATCTGTCCACTACAACATATATTGAATCATTTCCCCTCTGAGTTCTCGGTAATCCCAAAACAAAATCCATACTGATATCAACCAACGGTCTAACCGGCACGGGTAATGGCATATACAATCCCGCATTCATCGCTGTCCCTTTGGAAATTTGGCAAATATGACATCTCTCCACAAACTTTCCAACTTCCCGCTTCAACGAAGGCCAATAATAAGATTGAGAAATCAATTGCAAAGTGCGATCTCGGCCCACATGACCTTCCTCATGTGACTCCTTCACAATCTTCATACGTAAGCTGCACTCTGGTATGCACAATCGATTCCCTTTGAAAAGAAAACCATCCACCATTACAAACTCATCCGTCTTCCCCTCCTTGACTTCATCAACAAACTTCGCAAAGTAAGGATCATCGACAAATAATTCTGGCAACACATCAAACCCTGTCACTTCAACCTTCATTGTAGTCAACATATGATTCCTTCTGCTCAATGCATCTGCCACTCTGTTCGTAATTCCCGATTTATGCTTCACCACAAATGTAAATTGTTGTAAGTATGCAATCCACGAAGCATGTCTTGCCGCAATCTTGTCCTGTCCCTGCATATGTTTCAACGCCTCATGATCAGTATATAAAACAAATTCTTTATGAAACAAATAATGTCTCCAATGTTTGATAGCCTGAACAATAGCATAGAATTCCACATCATATGTACTATATCTCATCTTTGCTCCTGATAGCTTTTCACTGAAATATGCAATAGGACGTCCCTTCTGACTTAACACCCCTCCAATTCCAACCTTCGATGCATCAATATGTAATTCAAACAATAACTGAAAATCCGGCAACACTAGAATCGGTGCTATCGTCAAAAGTTCTTTGATTCTATCAAAAGCAACTCCTGCTTCCTTCGACCATGAAAATTGCTTCCCTTTCATACAATCAGTAACTGGTGCCATCACGCTACTGAAGTGTGGAATAAATCTTTGGTAGAATGATGCCAAACCATGAAAGCTTCTAACTTCCGTAATCGTTCTGGGTTGCGGCCAATTTCTGATTGCTTCAACTTTATTCTAATCCACCTGTATACCTCCATCTGAAATAACATATCCCAAAAATAAAACTCTATGCGTCATGAACACACATTTCTTCGTTGCAGCATAAAACTGTTCCTGTCGCAGGATCATCAACACTTCTCGCAAATGATGTAAATGTTCTTCTGAGTTTCTGCTATATATCAGTATATCATAAAAATACACCACCATAAACTTCCCAATAAAAGGTCTAAAAATTTGATTCATCACCCGCATAAATGTACTCGGTGCATTCGAAAGACCAAACGGCATAACCCACCATTCGTATAATCCTTCTCTCGTTTTGAATGTTGTCTTCCATTCATCCCCTGGTCTGATTCGAATCTGATGATAACTGCTCTTTAAATCAATCTTCGAAAAGATAGTAGCCCCGCTCAACTGATCCAACAAATCATCAAGCCTCGGCATTGAAAATCTGTATCTAACGGTTATTTTATTGAGTGCTCTGCTATCCGTACACATCCTCCATGTCCCATCCTTCTTCGGTACTAACAAAGCTGGCACCGCACAAGGACTTAGACTTTCATGTTCACGCCCTTGTTCAAGCAACTCTTCCACTTGCCTTCTCAACTCTTCATGTTCCTTTGGACTCATTCTGTAGTGTGGTCTATGAGGTAACACAACTCCTGGAACAAGATAAATTTGATGTTGAATGTCTCTCAACGGTGGTAACTCCGTTGGTAGCTCTTCAGGAAATACATCGTCAAATTCTCCCAGCACTGGTTTCATTTCATCAGGAATCTCAACCACTTCATTACTCTCTCGTCCAATCAACAAGAATACTTCAGGCTCCTCTTCTACCTCCTTAACAAACTCCTTCAAAGATAGCAACGTTTTAAGTTCTTCAACCTCCTCCAACTTGCTTTCTTCTTGTTGTCGCTTCTTAGGAATTAAAGTGATTTTAGTTCCTTCAAACATGAAACTATAACTGTTAGCACGTCCATCATGTTGCACTGCCCTATCATATTGCCACGGTCTCCCCAACAACAGATGGCATGCATCCATGTCTACAACATCACACCAAATTTCATCTTTGTATTTTTTCCCGATTGAAAAATTAACACAAGCTCTTCTTCCAACTTTCACCTCCCCACCTTTCCTCAACCAAGCTAACTTGTAAGGTTTCGGATGCTTCTCTGTCTTCAATGATAACTTCTTCACAGCCTCTGTAGAGATAATATTATCACAGCTTCCTGCATCAATAACAAATTTGCAAACCCTTCCCAAGATAGTACATGTCGATTGAAAGATGTTACTCCTCAACCAGCTAGTTTCCTCCTCCTGTTTTGGTGTTAAACATGACCTCTTCATCATTAATGAATACCATTCATCTCCTGACACATTTTCTTCCTCCTCATCATGTGGTGAATTAGAACATTCAGCATCTACATCCTCATCTTCAACCTCAGCAATCATCGTTCGCTTATTCGGCTTCGGACATTCATTGCTTTTGTGACCCATCCCCTGACAATTGAAACATTTGATACCACTATTGACCCTGGTCTTAGCAACTTCATTAACAACCGGTTTTGCAACAGCCTTCGAAACATTCGCATTGCTACTAGCCCCTTTCATTGGATTGTTAGAATTTGTAAACACACCACCACCTCTCCTTCCTTGCTTCTCCCAAGCTAGAGCTTTTTGATGTGCTTCAGCGACAGATCTGGGATCAAACATATTCACCATGTCCTGTATCTACATTCTCAACCCTCCAACAAATCTAGCTGTCAATTGCTCCTCTGTCTCCATGATATCATTCCTCGCAATCAATTGATAGAACTCATCTTCATAATCATTCACTGATTTCGTTCCCTGCCTCAAGTTTTGCAAACGTTGATACATAAGAGATTGATAATTGTAAGGTAAGAACGTAGCTTTCATCAATTTCTTCATCTTATCCCATGATTCAATCTTTGACTTCCCCATTCTCTCCCGTGTTAGTTTAGTTTGCTGCCACCATGCCATAGCTCTCCCTTTCAATCGTGTAGCAACCAACTTAACTCTTTGATGCTCAGGAACCTCCTTAAAATCAAAAATTTCTTCCACATTAGACAACCAATCCAAAAACTCTTCAGCCACTATTCCACCCTTGAATTCTGGCATTTCAATTTTCATCCCTGACTCCCATCGACGATCATCCTCAAAATCTCGATCTCGATTCCGTCCTTGGCCATGATCTCGATAATGAAAACTTCCTCTATCACCATCTTCATCAATAACAGATGTACTTCGATAACGATCCCGTCCATCCACATCTCTATGATCACGCATATCCCTTCTACTTTGTCTTTCATCATCTCGATATGGTTCATCTTCAAATTCTCTATGACTTCTTCTTCCTTGATGAGATTGTGGCGATATTCTCCTTCCTCCCGAAACCAATGGCGAAACCCTGTTTCCACCTTGGTTTGAAATTGACGATGTTCCTCTTCGGGTTTGATTCATATCCATCATAAGCTTCTCTAACCTCCCAATACCTTCATCCAACTTCTCATTGAATTTGTTACTTATGCATTGTTCCATTTGTTCCGCGTCTTCTCGCTTATTAAAATCCTCAACATTTTGATGACGATTAGCTCTTCTTGGCGGCATGATTTGAAACTTCACAAACACTTCAATTCTCGGCTTGAATTCTCAAAATGATACCAATTGATGGATCTACTCTTCAACTTCAAACTCTTGGTTCTAACGAATCAAAATGATACACGGCTTCAATAGCTCGGCAACAATGGTTCACGACTTAACGGTCTTAGCCCGCTTCAACTTTTCACATGCAATCTCAAATTTTGGTGCGCAAACTTCCTCGACCAAATTCAAACACCTTTCCTCCATAGATCCAAAATAAGATGGATCGAAATCTTCAACCTTGTTGCAACTTCGTGATGAACACAATGAACACCCAATGATGCACGGCCCTCACTTCAAACTCTCAGCCACGACTTGAACTCTTCGATAGAATATTGGCTCCAAGACTCGGCTTAGCTATGATTGGCTAAGTCTAGCTCTGATACCAAATGATGCAGCAGCGGAATAACAAAATGATGATTCTGTGAAAGTAGCAATCGATTGAATGAAGAATACTGAATGGCCCAAATTCGTTGATCCGAAGATACCGAATTCTAGCTATCTTCGTCACGTTGATCGTGCACGATACCATGAAAGAAGATCTGTAATTCTTCAGACGTTGATCAAGCGCACTTGATACCGTGAATTGGCTTCTATGATCGTTGATTCGAGCGCACTCGAATGCCGAAAGAGGAGATAGGAGATTACACTCAACTACCAATTTAATTGAAAGCACAAAGCTAACAAACAAAAGTTTTCATTCAAATCAACTAACTTTACAAATGACACCATCCGCCTATTTATAGGCTTCACAACACACACAAGAGAAATTTGTACAACACTTAGGTCGTTTCCGACCTAGCAGACCAGCGACTTACGAACTACTACAACACACGCGACCTACGACTTAGTATAGGTCGTTAACGACCTATCAGATTGTTACAACACAATAGCGACTCAAATATGTACAACACATGACGACTCACAAGGTATAAAAGAACGACCTACGACTTAGCAGGCCCAACGACCTAACACAATATCAGTTACAACATATCAACGACTTAACAGAGAACGATGCAACACACACATAGGTCGACAGTGACTTAAAAACCAGCATTAGGACTTCTTCACGTGACCTAGCTTAGGTCGTAACTCGGTGCAGCGGCTTATTTCATTAGCGCGCGCCTTCGCGTTGGGTCGTTGGCGAGCTTCACTAAGTCGCTGGAGCGACTTAAAGGCATTATTAGGTCGGTCATGACCTAGGGCTTCGTTAGATCGGTCACGACCTAGGACTTCATTTTGTATCCCTCTCTCGTTAGCTTCAAAGTTCTTAGGTCGTTTACGACCTATCATTTCCGAACGACTTACGAGTTTGTTAGGTTGGTCACGACCTAGTACTTGGCCTGCATCAAAATGTCAACCAATAACATCCATCACAACCAATCATCCAAACAGTCAATATAATTCACAACAATTTCATAATTATCAATATCGGGTATTTTACTGGCAATTAAATTCTAATTTAATTTAACTATCAATTCCAATCCTATCAATAAATTCAGATGTCAATTTAAATTTCAATTAAATTTATCAAGCAACAATAAATTCAATTCACCTCACAATATAATTCAACTACATAAAAAAAATTCAGTACATGTGAGCGTATAAACACTCACCTTTTTTTAGAAAATTTTCTAGATTCGAATAGACCCGAATCCAGCTCCATGATGTAGATCGCGTGGATGCGATTCCAATACAAATCGTTTCGTCCGAAATCGACCTCGTATGCAAAAATTACGAATTTATAAATATCGATATAATTAAATTTATTTACCTAACTAATTACAGTAATGAAATGATATAAATTACATTACCTAACATATTTCTTCCATCACGAGCGCGCTGCCTCCGAACACGACGCTTCCCTTTTTTTCCGATTGCAAATCGATGCTCACCCAAAACTAAGCTATGCCGCCATCGCCGTCAAACCCATCATCTCACGCACGCTGCCTGGATCGCCACCACCAGTCGCCATGGCCTCGCCGCACTGTACTCATCACCATCGCACTATCTTCCCACATGTTCATACCCACTTGCCATCTCCACCTCTTCGCGCTGCCGTAGACTCGATTCTCGACTTCGACCAACTTGGCTCTCCCGCGCGCATATGGTCGCCGCGACCCCGATTTGAAAAAAAAAGTTTCTTTTTTTTCGTTCGATCCCTTTTTTTCAAAACTGAGTGCGGTTCGTTTTTTTATTAGCAGCAACCGTTTTCTCTTTATCGATTTGAAGATTCAAAATGAAGAGAAAACAGGGGAGAAGCACGTGTAAATGAAAGATAGTGGGCCGAGATGGAAAAATAGAAAATATATATTATTATATTATCAAATATCTAGGTTACAACGTCCGAAATTCTCGAACAAAATGTGCCGCTTAGCGTTCATAATGTTTAACCCCTATTCTGAACACAATGGAACTAGTTCCGAGGCCTAATTCGATCGTATGTGGAAGTTAGCTTTTCAAAGTCAAATTATTTTATTGAATTCTAAAATAAATTTCTACGCGTTTCAAGTTCGCGCGGCAAAATGACAAGTCCGATCGTTACGAAACTTGAAATCCTACAATAACTCAATATTACGGATCCAATGTAACTGGTTTCGTCGAAATCTGAGACAGTAGCCAAAATGGCTATTTTTACTTGTGAATTAAAATCTAGAATTTCCAATTTTTAATTATTCACCTTTAAATCCAATTTTAAAAGTAAACGATCTCCATTCACGTTTAAATAAAATTTAAATCAACTGTTGACATCATTTTTATTCGCATAAAATTCAGAATTCAATTATTCAATAATTTTCGACATTATATTTAAACAATTTAATTATTCGATAAATTACATAATAAGTCACTAAATTTTATCTCTAACCATTTTCATTCAATAATCATATCAAATTCTATAATTTGAAATAGTAAAAATACGGATCGTTACATAATTACAGAAAAATTACACCCTTATAATTATACATAAAATTATTTCAAAAACAATATTATGTCAGTTTGCTCCGTTCAAGTGTTTTGGAATCCTATCGATAGCGTTAGCTAGACGAATCGATCAAAACCGAAAATTCAAACTTAACAACTCAAACAACACAATATAAAACATTTTATATCAATTACAAATACGCTCCCTCATAGAATGATTTAAGAATGAATGTTAGAATAAGGATAGAGATTTAAATTTAGAAGGATCCCAATAAAAGAGAATTCTTACTAAGCAGATAGGCTCGAAAGGAAGATAAGAAAGAGGAAAGATGGATAGACTTGTACTAATCGCGGCGACCTTAACTAGGTCAACCGAGACTCCATTTTAGAAACAATGTGCCCCAAGAATCAGATTTCATCCCTCAAGAAATGACATTTAGAAAATTGGTTTTCAACCGATGACTCCTATGGGTTCGGAGAACACAGCTCAAATGCGACTCATGTTTCTTCTCAGACTTAGAAAGAAGAGAACATCATCAATGAAAACCAGGACAAACTTGTTGAGGACATCGCGGATAACGCGATTCATGAGATCGAGGAAGAAGCCAGGAGCATTGGCTAATCCAAAGGGCATGACTAACCATTTAAAGAAACCATTCGACTGGGAGGAAGGACAACAGTTCGAGCTGTGACGCCCCACCTCTATACCCACATTAGCAAAGAGTATTATTAGATAATACCGTCTGCTAATACGGAGAATAAGGCTGGATAGGAGCGACCATCTATAGCTTTGCTTTAACTATCTATTAAATACGTCGATAATGGTCATACCAAACAGATCGACATATCCAATGAATACATAAAACAAAACCATAGGTGGCTGGAGGATCTATCAGAACAGAATATAACAACTCAAATGTAATATACATCACAGAACAGTAGATCATCATATATACATATACTGATACATAACAGAGTATACAAAATAATACATGTCAAGGGGTATAGCAAACCACAATATACAAACGATTCCAGAAGAATAAATATCCGAGTTACAACAAAATAAGACTACGCAAAAAGCTATGACAAAAAGAAGCTAGCGGAGTAGTCCATGCGGAAGCAAAATAGGCTAAGTCCAAAAGCACCTAACCTGAAACATCTCGGTCTGACCCGAGTATAAAATACATGGGTCAGTCTAGCTAAACAAATCAGTTAGATAAACTGAACAACAATAAACCTGCAAGGCTACAAAGTATAACAAATATATCTAAAAAGAGATAACACAATCATCTAACAAAAGATGAACATAACAAAACAAGCCTCATCTCATCGGCATCTCAAATAAACAAAGGATAAGAATATCCCAAAGCAAGCCAAAAGGCAAATAACAAATACCCATAAGGTATACAAGTTCCACAAGGTAACCGCTATACATCATGCGGCTCAAAAAGACCAACACCGAAGGGCGATACCAAGGGAATATAATATCAATGAAACATAAGATTGCTCGAGCTCAGTACTGTATAAACAAGGATCCATAAGCCCGAAGGCTCCAAACCCAATATCACTCGTGCGGCTCAAAAAGACCAACACCGAAGCGATACTATAGGGCAACAAACCCGAAGGCACAAACCCGAAGGTACAAACCCGAAGGCAACATACCCGAAGGCAACAAACCGTAGTGGTGAAGGTCCGGAGGCCCAGTACTGGACACCACTAACTGGCAAAATGTGTCATAACTCTCGAAAAGGAATCCGAAAAGTGTTAACGTGAGTCCCATAACCACTCGTTCGCACTAAACGGTTTACTATCCGACAGTCAATTTCACACTCAAAGCAGTACAAAGTTCACCTTATTTCATTGGTAAACCAGACCAAAGGTCAAAACGTTCAAATGAATAGATTGGGAATTAACGGAAAAGATGAAGGCACGTGTTCATTGCACGTGTTTTATCTAATCATTTAATTCTCCTCCCACTTCGCTCGGAGTGCGAAATTGTTTGTGTGTTTTAAATAGAATTTATAAATTGGAGAAGCGAGCTTTTAACACGATTTGAAGAAATCATTTATAAAACCCGTGAATAGAGTCAAAAAGGAATCATCAAGGTCAAATATGCATAAACAACTAAGCGGAAACAACGCGAATCGATTAAATTTGGAAAAACTATACAAACTAGGCAAATTGGCAAAAGACAGCATATTCAGACATCTGAAAGAGGGGATTCAGACGTCTGAATCTAGAAATTTACTTGTTTTCCAAAACAGAATTCAGACGTCTGAACCCAAATCTTCAGACGTCTGAAATAGGCATTATTTTGCCTATTTTTTTTCTGGTTGTAATTTAGCCAATTCAGACGTCTGGAAGCATTGATTCAGACGTCTGAATACTGGGGAAAGAAAATCCCCAATATAATATTTAGACGTCTGAAATTCAGATTCAGACGTCTGAATCCTGATGGTCAGGTATTTCCTGAACCTAGGCCATTTATGGCCAAGCAAATCGATAGCAATCGGATGTGTGTTGATTATGGGCTTATGTCACACGACTACCCAACCTTAACGACACACCCAAACACTCCGAACAACATAAACATCAACCATAGAAGGATTTTCATAGATTTAGCTTCAAAAGTCATAATTGGCAATTTCACCGAATCAATCCAAATCAAAAGCAAATGAACATGAACAAGTGTTAGGAATTCATACCTAACATCAATGATATCAAGAAAAGTAGATGTGAGTTCAAAACTCACCTTTTTAACTCAAAACAAGAATAGAGAGGCTCAATAGCAAAGGAACAACCAACCACTCTCCACTTCAACTCTACTAGCTTCAATCTAGGATAAAAACAAGTATTTTCCTAAGTTAAGTTTAGGAAACTTTCTGAAATTGAAGAGAAAAGAGTTGGAGAAGATGAAGAGGAGGCTTACTAATAGCTTCTCTTTGATTTTGGAGCAAGAATTAAAGTTTGCAAAGTAAACTAGGGCTTGTAATTTCTATTTCCTCTTCCTTTCCACCATTTTTAGTTTTGCCTGAGTTTGGAGGTGGAAATGAGTGAATGGAAAGAGATGGGCTGAGCTAGGGTATTTAGTTAAGCTAGTGGGCTGAACCCAAACCCAAAACCCAACTAGAAAAAGTAGCAAAATTCATCTTACTTCAAACATATCAAAGTTTATACTCAAAAAGATCGCAAATGCCATTTTGAACTCAATGGAAATGGTTTCGAGCTCTAATTCGGCCGTTTGCAAAAAGTAGCTTTTCGGACCTAAATCCGACCAACGATGCTATATTTAAATTAAATATTTAAATATAAAATCGTTAAATATGCGGGTTGTTACACGAGCTCTAGGAATAAGATTGATGCAGAATTCAATTTCCCACTTGGGGAGAAGAGAAGTGACTTTACCAAAAACTTTCAGTATAATCCCTGACTATCGGGGTGGAGTCAAGATAATTAGGTTGAGAATCAAGTGAAGAGATGAAACTACCTGCATAATCCTAAGGCATTCGTCATTCGATCACCAGAGAATTACCCTGGTTGTCTACTAAACAAATGGTTCGGGCTTTGCGAGAAATAACAGCATCAAAACCGTGGACATAGAAATCTCCAGTGAACCGATGCCCGTTGTGAAGAAGTTTCACCCTTTTATAAATCATACTAAGGTTGGCAGGACCACCGATGGGATTAGTCACACATAATGATGAAGTTGCTAATTGAGGTTGCAAGATGAGCTCAAATTTATTACAGAAATCAATAGAAATGAAGCTATGGGATGCTCTGCTATCAAAAAACATGAATAGGAAAAGACAAGAACGGTTTTTAGAACAAAGGGGAAAGTTCCAAAATTCAAAAGAAATTCTAATCCAGGGGGATCCTAATGAAGAATTTCAAGCTCGAACGAAAATGATTCTGTAATTAATTTTACTCATTCTAGGGTATTACTATCCTATCTCTAATGAGTTATACTCCATATGCTAAGTTTTGCCTGAACCAGAGCTCCGATACCACATGTAACGACACGCTATTTCAAACCATTCAAATCGACAATCATCCACACATGTCAGACTTGAATTGCTCAAACAACAGATTGTTAATTTATAATTGCCAAAACATAGCATATATAGTAAATAAATCAATCACAAAATCACAAACACGGAGTAATATAATAATAAGCAGTGGAAATAGATAAATAACAGTTCATGAAGCTACTACATTAACATCAAAGTCTAAAACAAATACAATAGAAAATCCTAAGTACATAGAAGTCACTAATACACAAGAACCTGACAAGTCTGAACAGACAACTGGAAATAACTGAAAGCTGAATAGATATAAGACAGATCTTCAAGCAAAGCTCCAAGCCTAAAGGTGTCTCAAATGCTGTGACACTCCATCTGATCCGAGCATAAAGCAAAACACAAAACACTCATGTCAGGATTAACATTCTTATACAAGTAAATCAACTCAAGTGAAATGTCTAAGTGAAATGCAATATAACTTAATGGATGCTTGGGATTCCAATCCTCTAAGGATCCGTTAAACTATCTACATACATAGTACAATACACTACGTATATAATGTCTATAGTAAAGTAAAATATCAAAATAGCGTTAAGGCATTAACCATATCCCCCTTAACACATTTTATATAATCCCATAGTCTATACAAATATTGTAAGCTCCACCAAACCAGTGGTTTACTCAGGGAGCACTCAATAGGTACGGTACAAAACAAACACGTAGTGGGCGTGATGTGGCATGGGACAAGAAATGCGAGGCAATGCCTAGGATAGGATTCTACCGCTTTGCAGAACCGGGCTGGTGGTAACGCATAGCAGCTACTACTGCCCACCTCGAGACACACTTCCAAAATCAAAGGTGCACCCAATCAAATCACAAAGTAATAGAATGGTATCGAAGAAGCATGCTCGATCTGAGGTGCGACCTTACTTGGCCCAGGTATAGCTGACGTTTTAGTTACATCAAGTTGACTCGCGGGAGTCAGGGCTGCGCTAATACCTCATACAGAATCGTTCGCCAAGCCATCCTACTTCGTTCTGGATTCTCCACCATGTGCACAGTTGTTAAAGTGGTTTTCGGTATTGGCAGAGAGTATGACAATATGTGATCTCAGTCTCTTTGACAACCAAACGCTTATTTCACACCGTGGTCATTTTATATTTCAAACAATTCATACTTCATATCAAAATATCATATTCATTTAAAAATCATATCACTTTCGAAATCGTATTTACTTTCGAAATCATATCACTTTCGAAATAATTATTCATTTTCGAAATCATATCCACAAATAGTTTAAACCATCACATCAAAATATTCGCATTTAAAGCCATAAAATCTAAATCATACAGTTCCAACTTAAACAGTCTAAATATTGAAAATAGTTTATATATATTGAAATAGTTATATTTTAAAATAGTTTATACTTAAAAATAGGTTATAGATTAAAATTGTTTATATATTAAAAATAGTTTATATATTAATATATATATATATTTTTTAAAAAAATTGTAAGTTTGAAATAATATGTATTAAAATAGCATATATATTTAAAGGAGTTTATATCGAAAATAGTTTTAAATTAGAATTGTTTCTTCCAATTCCACAAACCAATTCTAATCAACTTTAGTTCCAAAAATTCAATCTAAATCAATTTCATTTCAACGATTTCAATTAAAAAAGTTAATTGTTCAATTCAAATTCTTATTAAAACCATTTTTAATTTATATTGATTTCAAATCTAGGTTTGAACTACAAATTTAGACCACTTCCAATTCAATAGGTTTCAAAGTTTAAATATTCAAACAATTTACAATAACTTAGTTTGATAAATTTCATTTATATTTCAAAATTCAACTTTAAATTTATTTAGATTTGAAATATTCAATTAAACATTTTTAATAACCATTTAAATAAAATCCCGTATTACTAATTTAAACCAAAATTAAATATCCTATTTCAATTTTACTTATATTTAAAATATTCATTTAATCACTTTTAGTTAATCATTTAAATATTATCTCAAATTACAAATTTAAATAAATATTTAATATTCAAATTCAATTTAATTTAAATTTAAAAATATTCATTTAATCCTCTCAAATCAAAATCACGTTATCGGGTTATAAAAACATATCTTTAAATCTCAAAATTAATAAGTTCCAAATCAATCTTTATTTAAATTCAATTATTAACCAAATTAAATTTTAAGTCAGCTTTAATTTATCTTTACAACCTCTTATTTATTAAAGTTATTACAAAATCTGTTTTCAAAATATTAATATAAATCTAAATAAATATTTAAACAAATTTACATATATATGTGTTAGATTATGTTCTTATTAAATTTTATTATATTAATTATTATTAAATTTAAATCTTATTATTAAATCTATTTAAACCTATTTTTTATATTTAAAAATAATAAAATTATAAGTAAAATCTTAAAATTTACATTTTTCAAAACTTAACTTATAATTTAAAATTTTCAAACATATAATTTAAAAATCTTAATTTTATATACATATTTAAAAATAAAAATCCTGATATTATATTTAAAAATCTATATTTAATGAAAGCCATATATTTTCCTTTCAAAACTTTGGAAATCATTTTTCAGAAATAGATCAACGGTGTCCGTATATAATTTTCTATCCTATGGTCAAGTGTTATGGATATTTATCATTTCAATCCGCAATAATTTAATATTTATGGTTATATATCATTTAAACCTGCAATCCCAAAATTCAAATTCAATAAAATCGCTTGGGTTTATCATTTCAACCCATAACGATTTTCCCTAATCTATAATATTATTCGGGTATGTATCATTTAAACCCATATGGATTTGCTAAACTAATATGAAACTTGCAGAGTGAGAACAATAAAATAATAACATAAATATCCATGACAAGCATATATAATCATTAACAATTTAAAATTTTAATATATACAAACTGGTTATGGTGTCATATGTCAATTAACATCGGTTAACAAATTTTAAATAATAACATATCAAATTTAATGATTAAATAACTAACAATTCAAATTTAACAACATATTTCAATCGTCATTTCACGTGAAATCAATTTACTAAATATAAGAATGTTAATCGTGAGTGATCGCTCACCTTTCGAGGCTAAAGAAATAACAAGAACAGGATGTGATGAATCAAAGCACAAATTCCAAAGCAAAGCACGACGGACTTGAATCGATGAATTTAAAAAAATCAAACTGGCTTGATATATATGGAAACAAAATATATATTATATCATTATTATTTTCTTCTTAAATTCAATATTCAAATTAAAACATATATCAAAATAAAATCTTTATATACATATATTTTAAAACCAAGATTTATTTTAAAACCTATATTAAAATAAAATCTTTATATATTATATTCAAAACCATTTTTCTTAAAACACATCTAATGAAATCAAATATTTATATTTTATATTTTAAAAAAATCAATAAAAAATCAATATTCTTCTTTCTTTTTTTTCAAAGAAGGAGAAGGCTAGAGATGAGAACTTGTATACGATAATAGAGTAGGAGGGTTTTAAAGCAAAATGAAGGCAAACCACATATATTATATGTATATATATATATATATTATTATTATTATTAAAATATAGTTTTTTTTAAAACAATGGACAGAAAAGGCTGCAGGCTCGGAGGAAGGACGGACTGTGCTCGGTAGTGGGAGGTGGTTAGTCGCTAAGTACAGGCAGTTAAGGGTTGAGTTTGGCGAGCTACTGCGATGGAAGGTGGCAAGGCTATAGTGGGCGTGCTGTATGGTGGGGACAAAGGGGGAAAAAGGCTGGAAAGCGGGTCTGATTGACAGCAGTGGAAAGATGTGGTCGACGGAGTCTAGTCGAGTGTGGAGGAGGTGGTTTGGGGCTGCTCGGGTGTGTGGTCGGGTAGCAGAGCCTAGACGGTGGAAGGCTATAATGTGCATAGTAAAGAAAATTTTATTTTAAGGGCATCATTGATGTGGACAATCAGTGACTTTCCAGCATACGAAATGTTGTCTGGTTGGAGTACACATGGTAGTTTGTCATGTCCTTATTGTATGGAGCAAACAAAGTCCTTTATTCTTGAACATGGTGGAAAGCCTTCGTGGTTTGATTGTCATCGATGTTTTCTACCATTAGATCATCCATTTAGGAAAAAAAAGACAAGTTCAAGAGGAATAAAATTGAATTAGATGGTGCTCCTATTCAACGTTCTGGTAATGAGTTGAAAAATATTGTGTCACAGTTGCCTTATATTGCACTTGGGTTTAAATCTAGAAACAAAAAAAATACCAGGCTTCGGTAAAGCACACAACTGGATTCTTAGAAGTATATTCTGGGATCTTCCACATTGGGAGAACAATTTGATTCGTCATACTATAGATACAATGCATGTAGAGAAAAACTTTTTTGATAATATATTTGAGACATTAATGGACACCGATAAAACGAAAGACAATTTAAAAGCTAGATTTGATCTTGAAAAGTATTATAGCAAAACACGATGGATGAGCTTGGTTCGCCATCCTAATGGTCGTTACTACAAACTAAAAGCTCCTTACTATCTTACAAAAAACAACCAGAAAGAAGTTTGCAAGTGGGTTAAATGTATAAAATTTTCCGATGGGTACGCTTCTAACATCAAAAGACGTATTAATGGGTCAAAAACCAGAATAAGTGGGTTCAAGAGCCATGACTGTCACGTGTTTATGCAAGACTTCTTCCTATAGCTTTTAAATCGTTTGTACCAATAAGTACCAGGGACACTTTGGTAGAGCTGAGCAATTTTTTCGTAAACTTTGTGCAAAAGATATAAATACTCACAAAATGATTCGTTTATAAAAAAAATCATTGAGATAATTTGTAAACTTGTGAAAATATTCCCTCCTGGATTTTTCGATTCTATGCAACATTTAGTAGTTCATCTGCCATATGAGGCTAAGGTTGGTGGTCTAGTTGAATATCATTGGATGTATCCATTTGAACGTACGTTTTTATTATAATGTTTAAAGCTTCCTTGATATTTTTAATCAATCAATGTTCAAACAATAACTTTAATTTGGTGCAAATATCTATTTTATTTAAAACGAAAAGTAGGTAATAAAGCATATATTGAGGGATCCATTGCAGAAGCTTATGTCATTGATGAGATTTCAAACTTCTCATCGTGTTATTTTGGTCCAAATATTGAAAGAATTTGGAACCATCCTCCAAGAAATGATGGTGGAGAAGTTATGCCCGATGGATGGTTATCCATATTTTGTCATCCAGGCAAAGTCTTATCTAATGCTTTCGTTGTAAGGAAACTCTCTTAACTTGAACATCATGCCATACATAAATATGTGCTTTTCAACTGTACCGAAGTGGAAGACTATGTGAAGTATGTGTATTAAAATTTATAAATATGTAGTTAAAGCATATGTTATTTAATTTAACTAACTTTTTTTTGTTACAGTCAATGTATAAATGAACTAAGATGTCATCACCCCACGGAAAATGAAAACTTTATCATTACGAAGCTTGAGTCAATATTTGTTGATTGGTTAAAAGACCGTGTAAGTTTTTTAAATTATAATATTGTACTTGTTAATAGAAATAAGCTGAATACTATTATTAATTAGCTAGGTCATACTATTTTTTAGATTCCATTTCAATCAAATGGTGTTGGACATCAATTGTATTTGCTTGCACAAAAACCAAACTATGTAGTACAATGCTACAATGGTTATTATGTTAATGGTTTTAAATTTCACACGGTTAGCTATGGCAAAAACAAGGCAACAATGAATAGTGGTGTGTGTGTGAAAGGGAGTTACTACGATGATTTAGAAAATGATTATTATGGATTGTTAAACGAAGTTATCAAGGTTAAATATCTTGGCAAAAAAGTGAGATATTTATTTTTAACTGTGAATGGTTCGAAACATTAAGTAGATACGGAATGAAAGTGCACCCCACAAATGAACTGATAGAACTGAACAAAAATTCTAGACTGCAAACCGGTGACATCTTTGTGTTTGCGATACAATGCCAACAAATGTATTTATTGTGTAAACCTGGAAGTGGTTAAAATGAATGGGTAACAACTATTAAAACTGGAGCTAGGAGTAGGTATGCAGTTAATGTGGTAAGCCCTAATGAAATGGAGGATGGTACATATATAAATCATGTAGATGAGATATATCAACCCTCTTTTGTTACTATAGACAATAGTCTTGATCAAGGGGTTACGGTGGAGTATTTTGATGAGGTCAATGATGAAGAGTTGTAATGTGTAGTGCGAACAAATGATATTTATGTTAGTGGGTCGGATGATGATGAAAATGCAGATGATGTAGAGGTAGACTATGATGAGGATGTTGATCTTGACGATGAGGAGGGGAACAAAGATATTGATAGCGATAAAAATATTGATGATGAAGATACTAATGACGAGTTAGCATTTTAATTAACTAGCAAATATTAATGTATTAAATAAAGTCCATGGAACCTATATTACTTAAGATTAATGCTCCAATTTTCACTGTAAATTTATGGAGTTTGTTGATATTATCTACTTGTTGCATTTTTTTACTTTTGATTCTATGATGCTAAGTCTTAATGAATTATTTACACTCTACACAACTCAATTTACTTTTACCTCTCAAATATCCACTAATATGACATGATTGTGATACTACACAGCTCATCACCAAAAGTACAATCAACACACCTAAAGGCATTGACAACTAAGAACTACATGTAGTCATTCTTTTTTACCTTTATAATTTGTGTGTTAATTGCTAATATATATGATATCTATTCTATGAAATGTGTGAATTTTAGGTTTGCATATGCACTGCTATTTATAGACCATATTTTCCTAAATATTCAAAGTTGCAGATTGTATTCTATTCAACTATTATGGAGACTGACATCATGTTGTAATCTGGAGCCTTGAAAGTAATATAACATGAAATACAAAATTACATATATCGATATCTATACTCGAATAATGCACTGACTGAACATGTATAACAGTAAAAACAATCAATGTCATTAATAAATTATTAACATGCCATGTGTTTCATGCATAAAACCAACCATTTATTAGTACATACGGAATGTTCAGTATGGATAGAAGGATGCCTTGCCCATTATGTCTTCTTATTTTTTCTTTGATGGAATTTTTGTATTATCAATACGTGTGTAAGCCTGTTATATTGATCAACTTAACTCATGTAAACAAGCATTTAATATAAGAAACAACTAGTAACCAGTACCTACTAGGTGCCTCTTCCTTGAATATATATTGCATGTAGCGCTTCTTTTTTGAATAATATTTAAATACGGAGAAAAAATACATAAATGTATCAGGTTGTTGCTTACACATTTATTTGCTCTACGTATGAATGTGTTTTTTCTTTCTTTCCTGATTACAGCTCAATATGCTTTTGACATAAATAAAACTTGTATAGAGTTTGTTGATTTCTTTCGGCAAAACTAAATTTGCAGCCATTTCAACAAGAACTTGAGCAATTCAACCTTGATTTCTTAGCAGTTGTTGCATCTAGTTTTAGTGGCTTATTTATAAAACTATAGTTTTAGCAATTCTAGCCATGACACTTATCTTGTCTTGATCCTACAGTTTTAGATTAACACTATATCTGGCCAGCTTACCAATGCAATCCTTCTCCAATACTTCAGTAAAATACCAGTTGAACTAAAATATAAGAAGTGTGTTAAATGAATACAAAAGCGCATAGCCAATCCAATTGCTACAGTTTTCATTCCTGCTATATATATATATATAGTGTTTGTGCGTATACACAATATATATACATAGATAAATAACTAAGAGTTTTTGGCTCAAAGTTGGAATATAGGTGAAGCATGAACATTTAAGTTTTTACCAATATAGCTTAAATAAATAATTTTATAAGTTATTAGTTGTTAATTTTATTATAATCAGGAAAAAAATAGTGGTATTTTGTAAATATACTACCAAATTTTTGTAAATAAAAAAGATCAAGAAGGCGTGATAATTAATTTTCAACTTGTAAGGGTTTCGTATGATATAATGGTTCGGCTTCAAAATTATTTGTCATTTACTTTGTGTTCTCATTCGTTCATTGTAGGTTGTTTTCAAGTACAATGCCAGGTGGATCCATACAAAGATGCCTACTTCAAAGAGGAACAAAATTTGGATCGATCCAGAAATGTTGACACATCTACTTCTCAACATAGTGATATTCTGCCATATGGAGAAGAGTTGCAAAGAGATAATGAACTTAACGAGCAAGACGAACAAGTTGAAGAAGGCGGTTTTGTAACCATTCCAACTCAAGGTTACAATCCTGCAATTGACCCTATAACAAAAAAACCTCCGTTGGAATGGAAAGGAAATTGGTAAATATTTCATTTTATTAAGGTTGAATACATTTTTCTATAAATATATACTATTGAAGATAACATTGGTTTTTTATTAGTTTTCTCAATCAAAAGGCCTCACGTATAATTGGGAAAATATGCCTAGACGTTTTACGGGACCGTGGTTTGAATTCAAACAGGTTCCTCTAGAAATTAAAAATATACTCTTTGACGAATTCAAGGTATCTACTCCTTAAATAGCTATTGTAATTTACTTTTTTTTGAAATGGTCTTTATATACAACATGTCATTGGGACAACATATCACATATCAATAAACGTTCGAATCACGCTACGCAAGTTTCGAACTTGTGACCTCTCGCACCAAAGCCGAATCACTTAACCACTTGGACAACGGTGCTTGTTTACATGTAACTTTATCAACACATATATCTCTATCCAGTAATCTCATTAGAACTGCCTTTGCTACAACTATATATCCATTAGCACTCAACTTCCTAACAACTATGTTCATTTTACAAACCCAATGCTTCATATTAAGTCAGACAAATAAAGATGTGATACTCTTCACATCATCTCTTTTACAATATTCACAAGCTAATGCAGCTTGACTAAATATATTTGGAACCAAACCCTTATCCAACGTCAGTCATATAATGCTCGAGCCTCATCCAATATACTTGTAACGACCCAAAATTTTTATTGGTTTTGAATAACGTAATTAACTGAAATTTTGCTTGAAAATAAATAATTAAAAATTGGAAATGAAAATTTAATATTTGAAATACGTCTATATAAACATAGCAAATGGTAAATTTTCATCCGAAAATATGAAAGTTAGTATTGTTGTGTAATTTCAATTTCGATTTAAATCAGTTAATACTTGATGATAATAAAATATTTCTCAAACCTGAATATTTTTATATAATAAAAATGTTTATCATCTTCTGAGTGAGACGTCGTATTTCGTTTTGCCAAATTTGGACTGTTATTGCTCCGTTTATCTTATTTCTGGCATTTTAGCAGCATTTTCGGTACCGAATATTGACTTTTGATAGGATTGTCGTACCACTGATATATGTATACCTTTTTTATCATTGCGTCATGCTGAACTCTATGGTATATTCATATATGTGTTTCGGTGTCCAGCCGTGAAACGATTAACCGTACCGATACCCAATTTCAACCTTTTTGGTTTCTTGTCCTTTCATCTATCTAACTGTTGAAAACAAACAGCCATTAGACATTACTATTCCCTGAAGTCTTGTGCCTGACCTTTACCATTCCCATCGTACAATTTACATATGCTGGTTCTCTTCTCTATTCAATTGCGAAAAGGAAAGAAAATAATATAATAAAAATAGTTTTAAGCAAAGCATTTATATTTGTTTCATCCTGTTCATCTTCTTACTCGAGCTCATCCTCACTTGGCCGAAGCTCCACCACTCGAACCCCGTCACCTTCCAACTTCCCACCGCGAACACCAAGCCATCCCACCTCCTCTCCCCCTCTCTTCACCACAAGCCCATTACCCGAACTTCCCTAACCGTTAGATCCATTTCCCTTTCCTACCCGAAGCCTACCTTCTAGCGGCCATAAGCACCATCAACCTGGCACCGCCTTCACCTCCGCTTGCCTTTGCCCTCCACAAGAGCTGACTGCCTTCCCCGCTCTCCCTCTCTTCCCGCTACGACAGCCCCTCATCATTTGGGCCGAACTCAACCACCACTACTCTATATAGAGGTATATGTTATATGTTTATGCTCACTCGTAATTGCTAGTATATACGTAGATATTTTCGGTTGTTTTTGTATATATATATATGTGTGTGTGTTAGTTATATATGTTAGATTATATAAATTTTGCATATATTAGTTTACATAAGTTTATGTATTATATTATAAGTTCTGTTTATATAAAAGGTATATAATCAAGTTATATTCAAGCTAATATATATATATATATAGTATATATAAAGTTTATAAGTCGCATACATATTTTATTTTATTTTTTTCTTTTGCCCAGTTTTCCCGAGCATGCATTTGTTTAATTGAAGAAACCTGCTTTTTGCTTATACATGGGTATATTTAAATAAAATATATTGTTTTAAGTATGATATTATGTCAGTATATGTATATATTGGTTTTATATAGAGTTATTTAGATGGTATAAGATCTGAGTACATAAGTTTTATATATGTAGTTATTGTCTGCATATATTGGGTTATGTATGGGATCTACACACAAATATATTAAGCTGTATACATATTCATATGTTTGAATTCTTGTTATATGTATAATATATATGAGGTGTATCATTTTGGTTATATTATTGACTTGTCTACATATATCTTGTTTATAACCTGAGTTAGATATATATTTGTTTGCATATCTTTTGTTCAAAGTCTGATCTATATATATATATATATTTGTTTTAAAATGTAATATATATGTTTCGATCTTAAATATATGTGTTTACATCAAGTAAATGATTTTTTGTTATATGATATATATAGATTCTAGGTTAATATTGTCTTATTATTGATTTTAAATTATATTTATAAAGATTTATTTTGATGTTGGTTTTAAAATATAAGTATAAAGAGATTTTATTTATATATGTGTTTATGTAAATAAGTATATGAGTTTTGTTTCAATTATATATATGGGAATTTTATTTGTGTTTGAAGTAGATATCGATTTGAAAATATATGTTTTAAATTTCTTTTAGAAATTATATATATAACATATATTTATTTCATTGATCCCTAGTCCATCTTGACTTACCTTTTCAATATCGAATTTGTCGCAGCAATTCCTAGCTTTTCGCTGTTCCATGTGTGTATCTGTGTCCGTGTCATCTTCTTGTTTCTCTAGCCTCGAAAGGTGAGAAATCACTCATGATTAACATTCTTATATTTAGTAAATTTGATCTCACTTGAAACGACAAATGAAATATGATGTTTCTAGTTATTTAATTGTTAAATATGATATGCTATTATCTGCAATTATTCACCTGTGATATATGACACCATATCATGTCGTGTATATTCTATTTAATTTAGCACTAATGATATATGCCTGTTACTGTTAATATAGAATTCCCTATGGGTTGAAATGACATATACCCGAACGATCTTGTAGAATAAGAGAAAATCATTATGGGTTGAAATGATAAACCCAAGCGACTTTCATTTATTTTAAATTTTTGTGATTGCGGGTTGAAATGATATATACCCGTAAATATTTAAATTGCGGACTGAAATGATAAATATCTGTATCACTTGACTATAGTATAGAAAATTATATACGGAGACCGTGTGTCTATATTTTGAAAAAAACAATTTCCAAAGTTTGAAAGGAAATATACGGGTTTTAATAAATATTGTTTTATATAATATTTGTAAATGTAATTTCTATATATGTATAAAATTTAGATTTTTAAATTTATATGTTTTGGATATTTTAATTTATAAGTTAGTTTTGAAAAATATAAATTTTAAGATTTTCTTATAGTTTATTATTTTAAAAATATATAAAATAAGATTTAATACAAAATACAATTAATAATAAGATTTAATTTAATAAAATTTAACTTAATTAGTATATAATATGTTTTAAAATATTTATTTAAAAATTTATATTAATATTTTAAAATAGATTTATAACTTTAATAATAAAGGTTGGAAAGATAAATTAATGTTGACTTGGAATTTGAATTGGTTAATAATTGAATTTAAGAAAGAATTGATTTAAACTTATTAGTTTTGAGATTTTGTAAAGATATGATTATAACTTGGTTTATAACTTGATTTGATAAAAAGTGATTAAATGAATATTCTCAAAATTTTAAATAAATTGAGATTGAATATTTAATATTGATTTAAATATATAAATTGGGATTTAAATAAATTGTTATAAAAATGGTTAAGGGAATAATTTACAATTTGAATAAATTTAAAGTTAAATGTTGAAATATATATGAAATTTATATTGTAAATGTTTGAATATTTAAACTTGAATCTTTGAACTTTAAATTGGAATGGTTAAACTGGAATTGATTTAAATTGAATTTTGGAATTTAAGATGACTTAAATCGATTTGCGAAATTTGACGAAACTAATTTTATTATATTATTATATAAAGTATTTAATTATATATATAAACTATTTCAACATCTAAATTGTTCAGTTGGAAAGTGTTATGGTTTCAAAGTGTTATGGTTTCAAAGTGTTATGATTTCAAAGTGTTATGTTTCCAAAGTGTTATAATTCCAAAGTGTTATGGTTTCAAAGTGTTATGATTTCAAAGTGTTATGGTTTCGAAAGTGTTATAAATTTTGAAAGTGTTACATTCTGAAAATGAATATTTTTAAAGTGAATAATGATACCGAATTTATATGGTTTTGAATTGAATATGGTATTTTTTATATGAAGTATGAACTATTTGAAATGAAATGACCACGGTGTGAAATAAGCGTTTGGTTGTTAAAGTGACCGGGATCGGATATTGTCATACTCTCTGCCAATACCGAAAACAACTTTAACAACTGTGTACGTGGTGGAGATTTCAGAATGAAGTAGGATGGTTTGATGACGATTTTATATGGTATTTACGTAGCCCTGACTCCCGTGAGTCAGCTTGATGTGGCTAAAATAGGAGCTACACCGGGTCAAGCGGGGTCATTCCCCCGATCGGGCACATTTCTTCGACACCATTCTATTGCTTTTGTGATTTGATTGGGTGCACCCATGATTTGGGAGTGTGTCAAGAGGTGGGCGGTAGTAGCTATTATGCGTTACCACCAGTCCGGGAGTGCAAATGGTATATCTACCCTGGCATTGCCTCGAGTGCCTTGTCGCATGCCTTATCGCGCCTTCTACGAGTTTGGTTTGTACCATACTTATGGAGTACCCTTTGATAGCCCTCTAGTTTACGGTGGGAGTTACGGTACTGTATAGACTATGGGAATATATAAAATGTGTTAAGGGGGATATGGGTAACGCCTTAATGCTATTTTAATAGCTTTACTTTACTGTAGACATATTATAATAGCGTATTGTACTACATAGTAGGTAGTTCCACGGATCCTTAGAGGACGGAAATCCCAAACATCCTTTAAGTTACTTGTATTTCAGTTGACATTTCACTTGAGTTGAATTTACTATATAAGAATGTTAATCCTGACTCGAGTGTTTCTTGTTTTGCTTTATGCTCAGGTCAGACTGAGTGTCACATCATTTGATACTCACCTTTGGAGTTTGGAGCTTCGCTTGGAGATCCATCTATCTATCCAGCTTTCAGTTATTTCAGTTGTTTCCAGTTATTTCCGTTCAGTCTTGTCTGTTACTTATGTATTAGAGATTCATTTGTATTTGAGATTTCTGTTGTATTTTGTTTCAAACTCTGTTGTTTATATAGTAGCTTCATGAACTACTATTTATCTATTCCGCTGCTTATTGTTATATTACTCTGTGTCTGTGATTATGTGATTTATTTACTTACTGTATATGCTGAGTTTTGCCAAATATAAATTAACAATCTGACATTTTAAGTAATTCAAGTCCGACATGTATGGATGCGAATGGTTTGAAATACCGGGTCATTACAGTTGGTATCAGAGCTCTGGTTTAGGCAGAACATAGCATATGGAGTAAAAATTAATTACAGAATCACCTTCATTCTAGCTTAAATTTCTTCCTCTTTGATTCGGATTTCTTTCTAACTTTAGAACCCTACCTTGTTATGAAATCCATTCTTGTCCTTTCATGTTCATGTTCTTCTAGATACTGGAGCATCCCATAATTCCATTTCTGTTCCGACAACCTGAATATGATTTGTGAAGGGGTAAAACTCCTTTATAACAAGTGTCCATTCACCGGAGATTCCTATGTCCTCGGTTTACGATGCTGTTCCATGCAAAGCCCGAACCGTTCTCTAGTAGACAACTCAGGAAAAATCTTTTGTTATCGAATGTCAAATGCCTCGGAATTTTTGTAGGCAGTTCCATCTTTCGCTTGGATACTTAGCTTAGTGATCTTGACTACACCTTGATAATCGGGGAATATCCTGGTGTTTTGGTAAAGTCACATCTCTCCCATTTAAGCGGGAATTGAATTTCTACATTGATCTTATTCCTGGAATCTCGGTAGACCCGGTTAAGGTCACCCGCGATTAATATATAAGTATATCCATCTTTTCTCTTTTGTAATTTAATTATCTTTCTCCTCTCGACTCTATCTTCGTAGTTAGAATTCTCTTTGACTAGGGTTCACCTAAATTTGAATCTCTATCCTCGTTTTGAAATCCATTCTGTTAGGGTGTGTATTTGTAATTAATACCAAAATGTTTTTATTGTGTTGTTTGAGTTGTTAAGTTTGAATTTTGGGTTTCGATCGATACGTCTAGCTAACGCTATCGATAGGAATTCCAAAACAGTTGAACAGAGCAAACTGACACAATATTGTTTTGAAATTGGTAAATGAAAAAAACTTATGTATAATTATATTTTATATATAAGAGTATAATTTTCTGAAATTAGATAGTTAAATTAATTGGTTGTTAGAAATGGTAATACTAGATTATCATTTATTATTTTGTTAACATTCCTAAACCATTAACTGTTATTGTATATTATAAGGAAATGAAAATTTTATAAATATGGTTTATACATTTGATCTACAAATGAAATGAATTTAAATTAAAGCTTTGAGAATTTAATTTCCGACACTTATCAAAAATTTTGGTTTTCAAAATATTGGGAGTATTTTCGAATGGATATTGATTTAAAAGAATTTTAAAAGAAGTAAGTCAGTACTCTCTTCGTTTATCGCTGGAAAATAATTTCGGTGATGACTGCAGCATCATCGACATTCATTTTCGAGTCTCAAAGTGGAGAGACTACATAGCAGCTTTGCTACACTTTATTTTGAAAAAGGAATTTGATTTGAATTTCTTGAATATGATTCGATGTATAAAATATACATATGTGTATATTATTTCAAAATTGGTTTAAAGTGAAACCGGAAATTAAATTTTTTAGATTGATGTTAAAGTATTGTTTCAATGATTGAAATGAAGTAAAATTTTGAATAGTTGAAGGGTTAAAATGTGAAATGGAATTTTAATAACTAGAAACAGTTGAACTGGAATAAAATTTATTTGTATAATAATCAATTGCATTCTAATATATATAACTTACCTAATATATTTAAAATGTTTATGAGGATATGTAATTGAAGGTTTATACAAGAGAAAACTTAAATAAAAATTTACCAACTAAAATTTGTTAAATAGAGGTGTTTTAAATAAAGGAGAAATTTGTATATTGCTTAATTACACTCAGAAACATTACTATAACTTACCTAGAAAAGTTTAATTGCAATTAGAATGTAATTGGATAGTATACATCATGATATAAATAATAGTATATCAAAAAGAATGATATTTTGTTAAGGGAATTTATAGATAATAAATTTAATAATAAAAAAATGGAATTAATTTGGTGAATAAAAGATGGTTATAATATGTTTATACACTTAATATAAGTTGAAAAATATGTTAATTGAAATAAATTAAGAGAAAAATACTATTTAAGAAAATAAATATGAACTTAAGAATAGTGAATTGAAATTAACTTAACTAGAGTCAAATGGATTAAATAAATGGGTTTTAACCAAATTTTTTGAAAAAAAGGGGAATTTATAAATAAGAATTGTGATGTTATACATTTACTTTATGATATAAGAAATGTAAATTGAAACAAAATGGAATAATAAATAGAGAATGGGTAAATAAATGTAAACTAAAGAAACTAAACGGGGAATAAAAAGAATTCATACCTTTATAAATAAATGGTAAATTATAAAGAATAGTTGAAATTGAACTATACGAGGAATTAACTTAAGTGAAATCAAGTGGAATAAATTGAATAATAATTTGGGAAAAAGAAAGAATTAATCTGTTGAATAAAATATGATTATAATAAATGTTTATACACTTAATTTGTGATATAAGAAATGTTAATTGAGATAAATTGAATAATAAGATAATGAATAAATAAATATGAATTTAGGAATGGTTAAGATTGAATTTTACATGGAATCAACTTAAGTAAAGTTAAATGAATAATAAACGAGTTAAATAAAATAAATTTTGTTTGATAGAAAATTTTATAATAAATGTTAATAAACTGAAAACAAATCAAATTGAATGAAAATAGCTTGAATTGAAAATCAACAAAATATGAATATTATTGATTTATAAAATGGATTTAAAACAAATTAGTTGAATATAAACCAATTTGAAAAATAAATGAAATTTATATGGTTTTGAATTAATTGTTTATTTTGTATTTCAATCTATTTTTCTTTCTGGTTGTTTCTATTCTCCTATCTCCTTCCTTTTTGGGGACGAAAAGTTTTGAGGGGGGGAGAGTGTAATGACCTGAAAATTTTATTGGTTTGAAATAACATAATTAACTGAAATTTGGCTTGAAAATAAATAATTAAAAATTGGAAATGAAAATTTGATATTTGGAATACGTCTATATAAACATAGCAAATGGTAAATTTTCATCAGAAAATATGAAAGTTAGTTTCGTTGTGTAATTTCAATTTCTATTTAAATCAGTTAATACTTGATGATAATAAAATATTTCTCAAACCTGAATATTTTATATAATAAAAATGTTTATCATCTTCTGAGTGCGACGTCGTATTTCGTTTTGCCAAATTTTGACTGATATTGCTCCGTTTATTTTACTTCTGGCGTTTAGCAGAATTTTCGGTACCGAATATCGACTTTTGATAGGATGGTCGTACCACTGATATCTGTATACCTTTTTGATCATTTCGTCGTGCTGATCTCTGTGGTATATTTATATATATGTTTCGGTGTCTGGTACGCAGCGAAGCCGCGAAACGACTAACCATACCGGTACCCAATTTCAACCTTTTGGGTTTCTTGTCCTTTCATCTATCTAACCGTTGAAAACAAACAACCATTAGACATTACTATTCCTTGAATTCTTGTGCCTGACCTTTACCATTCCCATTGTACAGTTTACATATGCTGGTACTCTTCTCTGTTCAATTGTGAAAAGGAAAGAAAATAATATAATAAAAATAGTTTTAAGAAAAGCATTTATATTTGTTTCATCCTGTTCATCTTCTTACTCGCGCTCATCCTCCCTTGGCCGAAGCTCCGCCACTCGAACCCCGTCACCTTTCGAATTCCCACCCCGAACACCAAGCCATCCCGCCTCCTCTCCCCCTCTCTCTTCACCACAAGCCCATTAGCCGAGCTTCCCTAACCGTCGGACCCATTTCCCTTTCCTACCCGAAGCCTACCTTCTAGCAGCCGCACGCACCATCAACCTAGCACCGCCTTCACCTCTGCTTGCCTCTGCCCTCCACAACAGTTGACTGCCTTCCCCGCTCTCCCTCTCTTCCCACTGCGACAGCACCCTCCTCCTTTGGGCCGAACTCAACCACCACTCCTCCATATAGATGTATATGTTATATGTTTATGCTTACTCATAATTTCTAGTATATACATATATATTTTCGGTTGTTTCTGTATATATATGTGTGTTAGTTATATCTATTAGATTATATAAATTTTACATATATTAGTTTACATAAGTTTATGTATTATATTATAAGTTTTGTTTATATAAAAGGTATATAATCAAGTTATATTCAAGCTAATATATATATATAGTATATATAAAGTTTATAAGTTGCATACATATTTTATTTTACTTTTTTGTTTTGCCCAGTTTTCCCGAGCCTGCATTTGTTTAATTGAAGTGTTAACCCACCTTTTGGCAAGGCCGTAGACCGGTGGATTTAACTAAAAACGACTGCTTGTTTGTCATGACTGGAATACGATGGGTTTGAGGTAGCTGGATGGATAGACAATCAGTCATATGTGGTTCGGTGTGGGTCACTCGAGGAGAGGTGGTTCGGTCGTACATGGCTCGGTCAAGGAGAGGGGATCACGCATGGTTCAGTCTTGATGGTGTGGTTTGGTAATGTTGAAGGTGGTTTGGCATCACGAGTGGATCGGTTAAGGTGGTTCGGTTATGTTGAAGGTGGTTCGGCATCACAAGTGGATCGATTAGGGTGGTTCGATCATGTTGAAGGTGGTTCGGCATCACAAGTGGATCGATTAAGGTGGTTCGATCATGTTAAAGGTGGTTCGGCATCACGAGTGGATCAGTTAAGGTGGTTCGGTCATATTGAAATTGGTTCGGCATCACGAGTGGATCAACTAAGGTGGGTCGGTCACGAGCGTTCGGTCAAAGGAGTTCAACCATATAGGTCAGTCATTCGGGGTCGGTCTAATCCGTTTGGATTAACAATAGTTGGTTCGGTCTGATTGGGAGGAGATTTGGTTGAAATGGCTCGGTATGGATCGGTTCGGCCTCGAAGGGATTGGAACGAATGGACCGGCCATATGTGGTTCGGTCTTAGTCGGTTGTTCGACAAGCGAGACATGGGATTGGCATGGGAAGAGCACTCTGGGTCGGTAACTATTCCCACTTTGGTTCGGTCAATGCTTTTCTTCGGGTCGACTAAAGTGGATCAGTGTCTTGAAGGAGTGAGTTCGGCATTGAATTACTTCGAGTCGCAAGCAAGTTTGCTCCGAATCACCTTCAAGTCGTTCCCAAGGCAATATTGGGTCGGTGTATCTGAGCTCGGGGTCGGTCATAACAACGAAGTTGGGTTCGGCTATGGCCTTGATAGGCCCGGATTACTCAGGAAGCCCAACAGCTCGGGTTTTGCCTATAAATACAGCATGTGGGGGTTCTGAAAAGGGGATTTGGACCCTGTTTTTCTACTACTTCCCTATTAAGACTACTCTATCATTATTGCTTTAAAAACTTTGGATTGTAACTATAATTGATCCCGATATCAATACAAAGGAAATTTCTTGAGTGGACGTAGGTCAGAGTCAGCTGAACCACTATATATCCTCTGTTATTACCGCTTTCTTTTTAATTTTTACTATTCTTCATGTTTATACTCTCTACACACATTCTATCTGTGATCTGTGACTGTGATTTGGTGCTTTCATCTGGATTTGGGTGTTAGTGACCAATTTTGGCGCTAACATGAAGAAACCTGCTTTTTGTTTATACATGGGTATGTTTAAATAAAATATATTATTTTAAGTATGATATTATGTCAGTATATGTATATATTGATTTTATATGTAGTTATTTAGATGGTATAAGATCTGAGTACATAGGTTTTATATAAGTAGTTATTTTCTGCATATTTGGGATCTACACACATATATATTAAGTTGTATACATATTCATATGTTTGAATTCTTGTTATATGTATAATATATATGAGCTGTATCATTTTGGTTGTACTATTGACTTGTCTACATATATCTTGTTTATAACCCGAGTTAGATATATATTTGTTTGCATATCTTTTGTTCAAAGTTTGATCTATATATATATATATATTTGTTTTAAAATGTAATATATATATGTTTCGATCTTAAATATTTGTGTTTATATCAAGTAAATGATTTTTTGTTATATAATATATAGACTCTAGGTTAATATTGTCTTATTATTGATTTTAAATTATATTTATAAAGATTTATTTTGATATTGGTTTTAAAATATAAGTAGACAGAGATTTTATTTATATATGTGTTTATGTAAATAAGTATATGAGTTTGGTTTCAATTATATATATGAGAATTTTATTTGTGTTTGAAGTAGATATCGATTTGAAAATATATGTTTTAAATTGATTTTAGAAATTATATATATAACATATATTTATTTCATTGATCACTAGTCCATCTTGGCTTACCTTCTTAATATCGAATTTGTCGCAGCAATTCCTAGCTTGTCGATGTTCCATGTGTGTATCTGTGTCTGTGTCATCTTCTTATTTCTCTAGCTTCAAAAGGTGAGAAATCACTCACGATTAACATTCTTATATTTAGTAAATTTGATCTCACTTGAAACGACAAGTGAAATATGTTGTTACTAGTTATTTAATTGTTAAATATGATATGCTATTATCTGCAATTGTTCACCTGTGATATATGACACCATATCCTATCGTGTATATTCTATTTAATTCAGCACTGATGATATATGCTTGTTATTGATATGTTATATTTATCATATCTGTTCTCACTCTGCAAGTTCCCTGTTAATTTAGAATTCCCGATGGGTTGAAATGATATATACCCGAATGATCTTCTAGAATAGGAGAAAATCGTTATGGGTTGAAATGATAAACCCAAGCGACTTTTATTTATTTTAAATTTTTGGGATTGCGGGTTGAAATGATATATACCCGTAACTATTTAAATTGTGGATTGAAATGATAAATATCTGTATCACTTGACTATAGGATAGAAAATTATATACGGACACCATTGGTCTATATTTTGAAAAAAATGATTTCCAAAGTTTGAAAGGAAATATATGGGTTTTAATAAATATTGTTTTATATAATATTTATAAATGTAATTTCTATATATGTATAAAATTTAGATTTTTAAATTTATATGTTTTGGAAATTTTAATTTATAAGTTAGTATTGAAAAATATAAATTTTAATACTTTCTTATAGTTTATTATTTTAAAAATATATAAAATAAGATTTAATACAAAATACAATTAATAATAAGATTTAATTTAATAAAATTTAACTTAATTAGTATATAATATGTTTTAAAATATTTATTTAAAAATTTATATTAATATTTTAAAATAGATTTATAACTTTAATAATAAAGGTTGGAAAGATAAATTAATGTTGACTTGGAATTTGAATTGGTTAATAATTGAATTTAAGAAAGAATTGATTTAAACTTATTAGTTTTGAGATTTTGAAAAGATATGATTATAACTTGGTTTATAACTTGGTTTATAACTTGGTTTGATAAAAAGTGATGAAATGAATATTCTCAAAATTTTAACAAAATTGAGATTGAATATTTAATATTGATTTAAATATATAAATTGGGATTTAAATAAATTGTTATAAAAATGGTTAAGGGAATAATTTCCAATTTGAATAAATTTAAAGTTAAATGTTGAAATACAAATGAAATTTATATTGTAAATGTTTGAATATTTAAACTTGAATCTTTGAACTTTAAATTGAAATTGTTAAACTGGAATTGATTTAAATTGAATTTTGGAATTTAAGATGATTTAAATCGATTTGCGAAATTAGAGCTAATTTTATTATATAAAGTATTTTATTATATATATAAACTATTTTAATTTATAAACTATTTTAATATATATACTATTTTCAACATCTAAACTGTTTAGGTGGAAAGTGTTATGATTTCAAAGTGTTATGGTTTCAAAGTGTAATGATTTCAAAGTGTTATGATTTCAAAGTGTTATGTTTCCAAAGTGTTATGATTTCAAAGTGTTATGATTTCGAAAGTGTTATAAATTTTGAAAGTGTTACATTCTGAAAATGAATATTTTTAAAGTGAATAATGATATCGAATTTATATGGTTTTGAATTCAATATGATATTTTTGATATGAAGTATGAACGATTTGAAATGAAATGACCACAGTGTGAAATAAGCGTTTGGTTGTTAAAAGAGACCGAAATCAGATATTGTCATACTCTATGCCAATACCGGAAACCACTTTAACAACTATGTACGTGGTGGAGATTCCATAATGAAGTAGGATGGTTAGATGACGATTCTATATGGTATTTACGTAGCCCTGACTTCCGTGAGTCAGCTTGATGTGGCTAAAACAGGAGCTATACCGGGCTAAGCGGGGTCATTCTCCCGATCGGGCACATTTCTTTGATACCATTCTATTGCTTTTGTGATTTGATTGGGTGCACCCTTGATTTGGGAGTGTGTCAGGAGGTGTGCGGTAGTAGCTGCTATGCGTTACCACCAGTCCGGGAGTGCAAATGGTATATCTACCCTGGCATTGCCTCGAGTTCATTGTCGCATGCCTTATCGCGCCTTCTAAGAGTTTGGTTTGTACCATACCTATGTAGTGCCCTCTGATAGCCCTCCCGTTTACGGGGGGAGTTACGGTACTGTATAGACTATGAGAATATATAAAATATGTTAAGAGGAATATGGGTAACGCCTTAACGCTATTTTAATAACTTTACTTTACTGTAGACATATTATAATAGCATATTGTACTACATAGTAGATAGTTCCACGGATCCTTAGAGGATGGAAATCCCAAACATCCTTTATGTTACTTGTATTTCAGTTGACATTTCACTTGAGTTGAATTTACTATATAAGAATGTTAATTCTGACTCGAGTGTTTCGTGTTTTGCTTTATGCTCGGGTCAGACTGAGTGCCACAGCATTTGAGACTCACCTTTGGAGTTTGGAGCTTCGCTTGGAGATCCATCTATCTATCCAGCTTTTAGTTATTTCAGTTGTTTCCAGTGATTTCAGTTTAGTCTTGTCAGTTACTTATGTATTAGAGATTCATTTGTATTTGAGATTTCTGTTGTCTTTTGTTTCAAACTCTATTGTTTATATAGTAGCTTCATGAACTACTATTTATCTATTCCGCTGCTTATTGTTATATTTCTCTGTGTCTATGATTATGTGATTGATTTACTTATTGTATATGCTGAGTTTTGCCAAACATAAATTAACAATCTGACATTTTTAGTAATTCAAGTCCGACGTGTGCGGATGCGAATGGTTTGAAATACTGGGTCGTTACAATACTCCTTTCACGTAGCCCACTTATCAAAGTTCCATATACGACAAAATCAAATCCACGACCACTGTGGACCATTTTGTAGAATAATTACAAACCAACATTTGCTTTTCTACTGTTGAAGTAACCACATATCGTCGATGCGTAAGCTAGCTTAGTACGAACATTTTATAAGTCAACATTTTCTGGTTTGTCATGCAATCCATTAAGTTTTCAATTTTGATACCTGACATTTGGTTTTCTTCACAAGTTAGTGCTTAACATGAACCATATTAAGATTACTTATTGAGTTGATGAGTCCTTTTATGCAGTGACATTTCTCATATGATGAATTTAATGAGTCAACAATACGAAGATTATGGGAGGCTAAAGCAAAAGATATCTTAAAGAAAAAACTAAATTGTGCACGAGAAGAAGCAAAAAAAGCTAAGAAGACTACAAGTATACTAGAATGCAAGGATCATCTACCTATTTTGATTCACTCAAATATATGGAATGAGATGATCGATATTCGTTTGGTAAAAGAGGAATATGAAGAGAAAAGGAAAATAATGCGAAATAATCATGTTACACTAAAAGAGGGGACTTGCACTCGTAATTGTGCAAGCTCCATTTTAATTGCCTCACATAATGAACAAATTGTAAGTCAATTTTGTTTTAACAATATTTCATTCAGTAAACGACTAATTATGCTAGTTAAATTGTACACTTCTATAGACCAACTTATTATTATGCAATTAATAATTTAAGTAAATGTAATACGATATTACAATTCATTTCTACATTACTAGTAATATCATCCATGATAACATTTATCACATATTCATGTAAATGAATGCAGAAAACTGTAACTGGAAAGGAACCGACGTTTCATGTGACATTTCAATGTTGGCATGTTTCTGGAGATCCACCGAACACTTTGAAAAATACCAAAAAGATATCAAAAAGTAGTGCATATATGTGGATAATAAATCTGCAAAGACATGGTAATCATTTTGTAGTTGAAATAATGTTGTTTCAGTAAACTAATACATTATATTTTTCTTACAGGAGAACTATCTCAAAAAAAGGCCGAGTTAGAAGATGCAATTGATAATTTTAATCCAAAATATTAGGTGGATTAATCAGGTGGACTTACAAAAGGCAAGATATATAGAGCACCTCATGTGGATGTTAGTAGTTTACATGGTGGTTCCCAATCTTCTTCAACCGAATCTCATTAAAGATCTACTCTGACTCAACCTCCGTTTACCCAGCAAATGCATACCCAGTTTTCATTGGAAGAAATTGGTCAATGGTGAGAACTATAAATCACTAAATACTAAATGTGTATATAATCGTTGATGCATGTATTATGTCAAAATAGGGTGCTCGAAAAGTTAAGGCAATCAACTACGCCGATGCAATCCATTGTACATACATGGACCACTAATCCTTTGCATGTCACCATGTCTTCGCAACCTACTGTACCAGCACCACATTCTATTCGTACTTAGTCCAGCGTGTTTACACGAACCACCATACCTATACAATCACAGCAAATGGGTTTTACTGGATTTAGTGGTACATTTCCTCATATGACAGGTGATAAAATTTTCACTTCCAACCTTTCTATATTTGATTTAAAAACAAACAAATAAACTCTTATATAGTTCATTACTTTACTGCACATGGGAGAAAATTTTGACAGGGAAAAGTTATAATTTGAAGGTAAATTAATAATGGAGGGATGGTTTTGGGAAATAATGGTTTAATAAGGAGAAACCTTTGTTTAGTTTACCTTCCTTTAGTATACATTGCTTTAACTAAAATTTGCTTCCCCTAAGCAATTATGGGCATCCTTTTAATACATCCGTTTTTATATAGATTATGCATCATTATAGCCTAACTGCGCCAACTATTTAGATATGTATGTATGTATGTATATGTATGTAAATGTATATTATTAAAACAATAAAATAATCTTTTCTTATTTAACCCCCAAAATGAAATAAGTATAGGACTAACCTATTAATAGTAATAAATGTAACTGCTCTCATTTTGTTCGTCTTTTGATTATTTTCCAACACTCCATAGTTGAGATTTAAAAATTGACTAACCTTTTAATGGTATAAAAGGTAACCACTCTCATTTTGCTTTTGTTATTTGATTATTTTCCAACACTCATTAATTGAATTTTAAAAGTTCACTTATATCCATCAAACTTGTAGTATCTCATGTTAAATTTTTTTTATATCCATCAACTTAAATATTAACATAATGATGATATTAATTCATTTACTGATAGATTAAACCAAACATACTTTAAATGCAAAACCTATAGTCGAAATTTTTATTCGGTACTATTATAACATAATACAACTATTAAGGACCTTTAAGTTTTAAATCATAAATTATGTCAATTTAAAAAAAGAAATTTATTAAAAAGTCAAATAAATTATAAGTAAGTATAAACTTTAAAAATTTCCAACCAACTGCAAAATCTTGCTAAGAATATACTTAATTACAGTGGTAGTTATCATTTTTCCATAGTCTCGGTTAGAGTTTTCTATACAAAGCAAATTGAAAATTATGTTGGAATACCAATGTTTATTATAAAAAATCAAAGTGATGTAGAAATTATGAAAGAGAACATGGCCACCACATAATTAATAATTTATATTTTACAAAAATAAATGCATTTACATAATCAATTCTAATTATAATTTTCTAAGTTTGGATTTTATCTTCCCATTATTTGATCTTCTCTTTAGTTTTTTTAGCATAAACAAATATGGTCATTAATTTTCAATTTATTGATTTGGAATCTTAATTGTGTACAGTCGCTTACATTTTAATCATTAGCATCAAACATTATGACGTAATCTCAATTTCAACAAACTACAATAAGTTGAGTCAATTTCTCTTCTTTTTTTGTCATATAATTTGTTTAACGCTACTTGTTAACTGAAACTTAGGCACTCACGATTTCTTTAAATTTGCAATGCGAGAAAAGAGTCATAGGTCCCTGTTTTTGATGTTGTTATACGAAAAGTCCCTGCATAAATGAATACGTAAATTTAGTCCCTATTTTTGAAAAATAAAAAACGCATGATGCCTTGCACTTATCTGACAGAAAATGCAAGGTAACATGCACTTTTCTATTTCTGAAATCTTTTCCAAAATTTTAAAATTTTTAAAACCGCAAGTTATCTTGCACTTTCTATCAGGAAAGCACAAGCTAGGTTGCGCTTTCTGATTTTGAATTTTTTTTTTGATATTTTTGAAAAGCGCAAGGTAACTTGCGCTTTCAGATTTTGAAATTTTTCAAAATTTTTTGAAATTTTGATATTTTTATAAAGCGCAAGCTAATTTGCACTTTCTAATTTAAAAAAACGGGGACCTAATTTACATATTTATTTTTACAGGGACTTTTCTTGTAACAACATCAGAAATAGGGACCTTTCGTGCAAAGCCCCTTTGCAATGTCTTATCAATCATAGTAAAAAGATTAATTAATTTCCATTTACCATACCGATGACATTCCTTTCATTTATTGACAAATTAACCTTTTAAGCTTTGAACCTTAAACTTGTAGTTTGATGTTTTATTTGGGCACCTATAATTACATGACTATTAAGTCATGAATTGGAAATTATTCTCAATTTCAACACTACACTAAATAAGTAATTTTCCAACTCTTATTTTTTTGGATTGCCAAAACTTTTTTGCAGTTGCACTATAACAACAGCCTTTCCCCATTGCGGAAGTTTGTAAACATTATCTATGAGATATGTCTTATCTTTTCTTATTTCAGTTTGATATTAGTATGGAATTTGTAAACTTTAACTATGAGCTATGTCTTATCTTTTGTTATTGCAGTTTGATATTAGTATGGAATTGGCAAACTATGTATTGGTAACTTAATTATGTATTGAACTTCTCTTTTACTAATTGATATTCTATTTTATTACCATGATTATGGATATTGTTTATTGATATTTATTGGGTTATAATTTGCTAAATTAATATAATATTTCATATTAAATATAATCTACATTATATACTTCAACATTCACATTACCGACAAGTGTTTATTTGTTTGTATTTATTTGTAACGCTTATAAACATTGGGAGATGTTTTCCCGAAGGCTTATAAGCGTTTGGGAAAAATAACTCCCAACGCTTATAAGTATTACAAATAAATGCCCATGCCCCTATAGCGACACATATAAGTGTTACTTAAATTCTTGGCAATGCTTATACTTGTTGGGAATCCTCTATTTTGGTGTAGTGCAATTAATGGTATAATATGTGCTAAATTTGCAGCCTTGAATTTTTGTTTAGTACTGTCATATTTACATACAACTATGAACAATAGTTACAACACATGAATGAGAAATTATTCTAAATTTTAAATGATAATATAATATATGTAATGCTTCCTTAAACAATGACTTATGTTCTATTGTGATTTGACATATGGTTGAAATCTACTCTAGGACTTTATAAGATTACTTGATTTGATCATTTTGGTTTACCATATATTGTCAAATATTTGTTGCTTTATTAATCAAAATGAACAAGTACACAAAATTATAGAAGCAGAATCAGCTTTGTTAAGAATAGATGGAGAAGAGTTAGTGGGTCCATAATCCAAATTTGAGGTTCTATTACCTCATTTACACTATCCCATCATATAAGTATATGCTGTTTAAACCCAGCTTATGATTTGCTCACCCTCTTCAATGGATTCAATTCCATAATGGATCTTCTTTCAAACATATTTGAGGTTCAGTTTTTAGTGCATGATCAGAAATATATTTTAATCTAAAAATAATATTTGCCTTCGAATATGTTAGAGCCATTTTCAGCCATCAAACTACCTAGCATTAATTAAAGTAACATGATTATTAAAAAATATATGTATGACTTACACCTAGCACCTAGCATTATTAATTAAAATTAAGTAACAGGACTAGCACCTAGCAGCTAACATCTAATATGTGCACTTAGCACTTAGCATATTTGAATATTTCAAATATGCTAGCACCTAGCACCTAGCATATATTGAATAATGACATATTTGACTATCTAACTATTAAGTCATGAATTGGAATTTATTCTTAATTTCAATTAATGGTATAACACGTACACCTAGCATATTTGAATAAGTTATATGTTTGAAGTATATTATTTAAGAATGTTAGGTGCAAGTATTCAAATATATAATTAATAGGATTCTTAAAGTTCATGATGCTAGGTTGCGAAAATTAAATTATATTCAAATAAATACAAGTAATGGGATTCTTGAAGAACATATATCTGACTTGCACCTAGCATAGCTATTTGTTATTATCTCAATTTACATGTAGTGTTTTCCTATCCAGAAGATGATGTTAGCAAGTTATCTTTTAAAATTCAGTTTTTTTTATATCATTCACGTAACACGTTATATGTCTATACCATTTGGAGCACAACCACCACAGGATTCACCTAAGCCTTCAAATACATTTAGAGCACAACCATCACAACATTCACCTATGCCTTCAAATACATTCGGAGCACAACCATTGTAGCATCACCTATGCCTTCAAATGCATTTGGGACCACCCAACTGTAACGACCCGGTATTTTGGACCATTCAAATCGACAATAAATCCACACATGTCTGACTTGAATAATTCAAAATAACAGATTGTAATAAAAATTTGGCAAAACTCAGCATATGCAGTAAATAAATCAATCACATAATCTTCGTTTCAATTTTATCAAGCTAATTTGATCCGTTCTCATCAATTTCTATCTATCAGCTTTTCCGTCGAAATTGTACCATCTAACTTTGCTTTGGAAGTCGTGCTTGCATTTCATAACTCAACTTCATTGTCTATCTCTCTAACCTCGAAAGGTGAGCAATCACTCACGATTAACGTTCTTGTATTTATTAAATTTGATTTCAATTGAAACGACAATTGAAATATGATGCTGTAGTTATTTAAATTGTTATATATGCTATTATCTGTATATGTCCACCTATGACATCTGACACCAGTATCTAGTATTTATATGCCTGTTATTACCATTATCTGTATATGTTCACCTATGACATCTGACACCAATATCTGTTATTTATATTGATGATATATGCCTGTTGTTATATTTTTTATTATCTGTTATCACTCTGCAAGTTCCCTGTTAGTATAGAATTCACTATGGGTTGAAATGATACATACCCGAACGGACTTTAGAATAGGAGAATTTCGTTATGGGTTGAAATGATAAACCCAAGCGATTTTCATTTGAATTGAAATTGGGATTACGGGTCAAAATGATATCTACCCGTATATATTTAAATTTCGGATTGAAATGATAAATATCTGTATCACTTAACCATATGATAAATATATATACAGACACCGTTGGTCCATATATATAAATATTTTAAAAATGAATTCTATGGTTTTGGAAAGAAATATATGGTTTTAATAAATGTTGAGCCTTAAATTATTATATATAAATGGGAATGATTGATTTAAATACATATAATATGTTGAGTGTTTAAAATATATTTCAAAATAGATTTTGGTAATAATTTGAATAAGTTAAGGTTAGAAAGATAATTTGAATTTAGTTGAAATTGTATTCAATAAAGAATTTTATTTAATTAAACCGATTTGAAACTTATTGAAACTGAGATGTAAGATATGATTTATAACTTGAGTTTGATTTATAAGTAATCTAATGAATATTTTTTTTTGTTTAACTAAAGTTTAAGGAAATATTTAGTAAAAATGTAATTTAAGGCTAGTTAAATGATATTGAATTTATTAAGTGAATATTCCCTGATTAAATAATAATGAAGTTAAATCAAGAGCTATATGAAACTGTTAAATTTAACTTTGAAAATGTTGAATATTAAAGCTTTGAAATATATTTAAAATTTAAATGATCTGTTTAGAAATGAATTAAATTGATGAATTGAGCTTTGAATAAATTTGAATTTGGAATTTGAAGTTGATTTGAATCGATTTGCTAGACTTGAGGAAATTAAATACTTTACTTTTAAATCATTTAATATATATATATACTATTTTGGAAAATGGATATATTTGAAATGAAATGATATCTGGGTTTTGAAGTATAAATTTAATTGAAATGACCACGGTGTTAAAATGTATATTTCCACCTTGTAGATAGTTCTGAAGATCCTTAGAGGATGGTTATCCCAACATCCTTTAAGTTACTCGTATTTCAATTGATATTTCACTTGAGTTGGATTTATTTATATAAGAATGTTAATCCTGACTCGAGTGTTTTGTGTTTTGCTTTACGCTCGGGTCAGACCGAGTGATACAGCACTTGAGACTCACCCTTGGAGTTTGGAGCTTCCTTTGGAGATCCAACTATCGCCTCAGCTTTCAGCTCTTCTAGTTGATTTGTTCAGAGAAGTCATCTGTTGTACTGGAGACTTCACTGCATTTGAGATATTCTGTTGTATTTTATTTCTAACTCTGATGTTTATATAGTAGCTTCATGAACTACTATTTTATCTATTCCGCTGCGTATTATTGTATTACTCTGTGTCTGTGATTATGTGATTGATTTATTTACTACATATGCTGAGTTTTGCCAAATTTTTATTACAATCTGTTATTTTGAATTATTCAAGTCAGACATGTGTGGATTTATTGTCGATTTGAATGGTCCAAAATACCGAGTCGTTACAGACCACTATATCATTTGGAGCACAACCATCACAGCAATCATCTATGCCTTCAAATGCATTTGGGACCGCAGAACAAAATATGACATTTTTTGATCTAATGCAACAACAATATCCATTTATGCAAGAATTTTCGCAACCTTATAGTTCTTGTCAAATGCCGTACAATTTGGTAGAAAATCAACATGGTGAAGGTATAGAGTGACTGGCATTCTAGCTTTACTTGTTAGCTTTGTTTCTTTTTTTTCCTGTTGAAGTAATATATGCACATATATAGTAGACATGCATGTTTTGTTACATTTCTTGTATGTAAATATGTTAGTGGAGATGTTCAGTTGAATATTATTATCATTGGTGTTATGTAGTTCATATTGTGTTTTTCATATGATATTGGATAAATTTCTTTTGTTTTGTTTGATTACCATTTATATTGCATTGTTTATTCTTTTACATATTGTATGTTGATTGTTTATGAAATATATGTATCCATAATAATAAATGGTGCAATATTATTGGTAATCATACAAATGTGAGTGTATATGTTTTTAGTATATATATATATAAATTATGTGTATGAAAGTATAAATATACCTTTTAATTATTAATGATTTAAAGACTGTATATAGACCGATTTAAAACTACAATTGGGTAGTTAGGGTCATAATTTAAGACCGACTAAAGACTGTAATTCAGTCTTTAAAATTCAGTTTCAAATATATTTGTAACCAAAATATCGGTCCTAAAATTTTCAAATTTAAGACCGACTGAAGAATATAATTTAGTCTTCAAAGTTTAATTTCAAATAGTATTAAGATTGAAATATCGTCCTTACATTTTTAGACTGGATTTTCAAGACGCGTTAGGAACAAAACTGAATTTCAGCACTGCTTATCACCCATAGTCTGATGGGCAGACTGAAAGGGTTAACCGAATTTTAGAAGACCTATTGCGTGCTTGTATACTTGATTTTGGTGGTTCTTGGGAAGACCATTTACATCTGGTCGAGTTCTCATATAACAACAACTATCAGGCCAGTATAGAGATGGCTCCTTTTGAAGCTTTATATGGTCGTCCATGTCGATCACCTACATACTGGATCGAGGCAGGTGATAGACTCGTCCTTGGACCAGATATGATTAGAGAAGCCACTAAAAAAGTTGATTTTATACGGAAGAACTTAATAACTGCTCAAAGCCGTCAAAAGAGCTATTATGACCGCAGAAGAAGGGATTTGCAATTTCAAGTTGGAGATTCTGTTTTCCTCAAAGTATCTCTGATGCGGGGTGTATTGAGATTCGGGAAAACTGGAAAGCTAGCACCATGTTATATTGGACCTTTTCCTATTCTGGAGAGGATCGGTTCTCTAGCTTATCGAGTACAGCTGCCCAGCTGGTTGTCTGGTGTCCATGATGTGTTTCACATTTCTAGCCTACGAAAATATATGCACGATCCAGACTGTATTATTGAAGAAGCGGCTCAGCAAGATATCGAAATCACTCCAAATTTAACAGTTAGAAGAGAACCCATAAAGATCATTGATCGTGATGAAAAGCGCTTGAGAAACAAAGTTGTAAAACTGGTTAAAGTGCAATGGAGTGGCGATCCAAAGGACTGCACTTGGGAAACTGAAGATAGTATGCAGAAATCTTATCCCAATTGCAGAGTGGATATCTCGGCTTAAACTGGTAAGCCATTTTTCTATCTTTTTCTGAATTCATGAATTCTTTGTTTATTTTTCTCTCTCTTTAAAATTTCGAGGACGAAATTTTATTAAGGAGAGGATATTGTAACATCCCAGAATTTATTAATTTAAATTTAGCGACTTATATGAATTTTGGAAATTTAATTTGAAAAGTTTTAAAATAAATTATATGTGATAAATTAAATATTGATATGTAGAACATAGGAAACTAAGACTTAGGCAAGGCAAAGTAAAATCTACTAATAAAACAAACTTAGTACTTGCAAGAATTAAAATAAAATTGTATGTTAACAAGGATGGAAACATGCATTTAATGCCATCAGTTCTAGCACGCAAAAGAAAATTTTCAGCCACCAAAGTAAAAGGGAAATCTGCTAAGTCAAACAAGAAAAATACTATCTCTGATATATTGTACAAAACCAAATAATCACCCTGTACAATACAAATACATTATTCTCTAAACTTCTTCTATATATTAACTTTCTCATGTCAGTTCGTTCAAACCAAACTTAGCATTACAGAAAATAATTTTTACAACCGAAACTCAAATTTACAACTTAACTAAAGAAAAAGATTCAAAAGGAAATCGACTGCAGTTTTCAAAACACAGAAGCAGCTCTTTGTCAAAAAAAAATTGTTTCCAAGTGAGTAAACTTTTCTAATCTCTGAAGTTTGATGTGTTGTTTGAATATAGAATTTAAACAAGTTTGAACAGTTGTTGTATTAACAAAAATCCATGAATATATGCATATCTTTGCCTGTGCCTGTTAGTTTAAGTTGAATCATCTTGTTCTAGGTTATAGAAACTTATAACCCTGTACAAAATCCAACTCCCCTACCTTTGATTCTTGTTTGATCTCAGAATTCAAACAAGAGTTGTTTGTTTGATATGTCTTTAATAAAAAATGAATCTAAGCAAAATAAACTAAAGTTTCTCTGGAAAAAAATTGAAATTACAATTAAAATTCAAATCCTGTAGATATTCGAATGTTATAAATCTTAGTTTCAGGTATACTATCTGGAAGCTTATCAAAATTTATGATTTTTGAAAGTAAATTCATAATTTTTAATTCAGTATTCACTGAGATAAGCTGAAATGGTCGATTTTGGGGTTTATGGCCATTGCCGATCATCGATGTGATGGCTGGGGTCGGGGTTGCTCGTGAAGGTGGAGGAAGACTCAGGGATTAATGGAAAAATGCCCATCGATTTTATAATTGGTTGTGGAATGGAGACGAGATCAAATTAGGGTTTTAGCCCATGTTTCTGCATTGATCAGAAATTGGCCAAATTTGTCGTCTTGGGTGCATCGGACTAGATGAGACCGGTTGGTGGAGGGGCGTTGTTGACATGGGAAGCTCGTGATGGAGATACGTTGCTTCTGGTGATCTTTGGCGTTGGAGCGAGGCGTTGGTTTGAGGCACTATTCATTCCAGTTCTGGGTTTGGGGACGAAATTGCGAAATCGTGATTTGTTCGAGCTCTTGAGAGTTTGAGAGGTTCGAGAGCATCATCGATGATGTGTTGATGACCAGCAGTTCAACCGGAGGTGGCCGGAGGCGGCCGAAGGCGTTGTGCATGTGCACACAGTTGATTTGTGTCAGGGGGCATCAAGCTGGGGAAGAAAGGAATGACTTGAAGCAAGCTTCGGGAGGTAAGGGTTTGAACTCGAGTTTTGACTCGAGGTGGTTTGGGGGTTGTACGAGTTTGTACTTAGAAAAAAATTGGAAAAGAAAAAATATGGCACACGGGTTGATTTTTGAAATGACCCGAAGCAAACATGAAATTTTCTCGCGCGTGACCAGAAGCAGGTCTCGAAACCAATATACAAACAGTTCTTTTTACTTTAAAATTTTTCAAATTTTAAGACACTTTTAAAATATGTTCAAACAATTATTCGATTTGAAACTTTAAGCTAATTTAAGACTTAAGTGAAATGTTTGAAGAAATTAATTTTAATTTATTTATTTTTAAATATAATATTTTTATAAGGTTATTTATATTAAATAAATAATGTAATTTAAAGGAAAATTTAAGTAAAATGTTGTTTAAAACTAAATCTTAACCTTTAAAATGTGATAAAAGAAATTTATTTAACACGGTTTAAAAAGATAATCAAAGCAATTCGATCATCTTTTGGTTTACTTAAACGATTAATGATGTGTTAATATAACTTCTTAAGAAATAATCTTAGTTAATTAATTGATATTAAAGTTTAAATTAATTGATAATTAAGATTTATTAATTTGAAATTAATTAAAATAATTAATTAAGAAGTGATTAATTAATGAAAATGATTAAGATCTAATCAAATGTAATTAATTGTAATTAATCATTGATTTAGGATTACGAATGAAAGTAATTATGTGATTAATAAATTTAAACCACATGATTTATTTATCTGAATTAAAGGTGTTTTGATCATTCTTGAATACTGTGTGTTGGATTGATATTCCTGTTATGTGATGTGATGCTATGTAATAATGCTTTGTGCTGTTCTGTGTATGTCTGAAAACCCTCTTTTTGCCCGTAAAACGGCATTTCAACTTCGATGCGACAGGGAGTCGGATTCCAGTTGGTTATCCGAAACCCACATCGAACCCTGAATATAAATCTTTGTGATTGTCATATCCACGTGTTTTCAAAATTTATCGATCACTATTCAGTTTAGTCGGGAGAGGACCTTTGTGTCATATAACCCATTCAGAATAGTGATACGTCGAAATGGATTGCAATTGAAGACCGGTGTTGAAGACCGGGTATTTATGAAAACGATAGGACGACTTATCGATTGTCTCTCCACTAAGTTGCTCTGGTATAGAGATTCCCTAAGTGATGGGAAGCCCGATCGGGATTGGGAATACCCAGATTGCAAGGACTTCTTCGGAAGTGACTTCGGTTCTGTTCGAACCTGGAACAGACTTGTATGGTTACATGTCTGATATTAAACTTTGAGATATAAAGCTGTTTTCTTTCAAATACATTTCTGTTTGGTGGCGGAGAATTTATTCTCTTAGCTTTACACCCTTCTTTGAGACGTACGAGCTCAGAGGTTATGTAGTTGAAATTTATCAGTGATATACTCCCAATTTGGTAGTGTGGCATGCTGAGTGCTGCTGTGTGTTGCTGATCATTTGTTCATCAAAGCATGGCTTTTGTGAAAATGCGTAGCTTTGTGGATGAGACCTCATCGGACCTCACAACCCGGAAATGGTCGAAACAGGAAAGATGCGGCAAGGTTATGAGGGTCGCGCCCTTTAGGGTATGTCATTTCCTTCTGGAAAAGGGTGGTATCAAGTATGGAGCCCTGGTATTTAACCTATGTGGTTGCTCCAATCTCATTCTCTGTGTGGTTGTTGCTTTGTGATCGAGGGTCCTCGGATAAAGGTCCCAAAGGACCGGGAGGTGGCATATTCGTGTAGTAGTTACCTAGTTATAGAGGTAACCCGGCCTTGTGTTGGCAGAGAGCAGTTGTCTCTTGGGACATCCATCCAGAGGCGTACCCATGTGGCAGTAGGAAGTTCCTTAGCCTGACCATTTATTGGAAATCCAATTTCCAATACGAACCCTGTACGGTTTTAGTTGTAGAACTTGCCATTTACTTATGGTGGCGCCCCACTGTTTAGATGGTAGCTATAGTAGGCATAGTTCGGAATGTCTATGCTGGCTAAGATTAATATTGTATTTTTTGACATGATTTTCTACACTATGCACTAGTAATAATATCAAAGAATTTTTCTCGTATTAAGCATATTTGACTATCATAAGAAGAAATCTCCTCCAATTCTGCGTTTGCATTGTGTATGTGGCGGGAGGTCTTATGGTAGTTGTATTTTCCCAAAAGCATATCGGATTCTTTTTAAAATCTATTTTATTTAAAGCAACTACTTTTGTTTACTCATACCAGTCCCATGACTGACCCGGAGTTTATTGTTTCTTTTCTAAACTCTGGGTGCCCATTATTTCCATACGGGCAGCCTAGTAGCAGGTTTTTCGTGCTTTGGTGTTAGTTGGATTTTGGAGTCTTTTTGGGTTTAGGAGCTATCAGATTTTGGGAAGCTTTTGTCTTGGATATCTTTTGAAGTGCTTAGAGTTCTGAAGACTTTATCCAAGTAGATGTATGTTGGAACTTTTTGGAAGATTCTGTTGTTGTTATATAGTGGAGTTATTATCTTCTTTTATTTTATCTATGCATAGTGCTCTAGTATGGAAGACATGTGTATTATGATACTCTGATGTAGTACTGGATATTATGATGATGTTGTACATGTGATGTAATGTATGATATTCAGTTTATTTCCGATGTTTATATTCATCTGATGTTGTTATAAGCTCCGCCAAACTGAAGTTTGACGTTTGAATATCTGACAATCGAATACAAGTGAGGTACTTGATGTTGATTTTTGAACGCTGGATTTCAGGATCGTGACATTTGGTATCAGAGCTGAAGGTTGAGTAAGAACTTAGCTATGGAGTATAACACATTAGATGGCTCATTAAAGATAGGGTGAAAGTATACCTTAGAATGAGTATAACCCGAAACCTTGAATTTTCCTAATCTATTTCTTTTTACTGCTGATATTCCTTGAGATATTTTGTCCATGGATCTAAATCCAGTTTTCTTACTAATTACAGATAGTAAGAATGAGCGGACGAAGAGGAAGAGCTAGGGGTCAAGGAAATGCCATAACAGCTAATCAAATTCCCCCAACAGCAGAAGTAGTTTTACCTACTCAGAATCAGCCGAATCTTGCTGATTTATATAAGAATTTCTCGAAGCTTGGTGGTAAGCCGTTCACCGGCAAGGAGTCTATTGTTGAGGCCCAAGCATGGATCAGATCTTGTGAAAGAATCTTTAGAGGGCTAAAGTTGGAGGATGATCAAATGCGACTAATAGCTTCTTGGCATCTTCAAGAAGAAGCTTTAGCATGGTGGGAGACAGTCACTGTGGATAAGCCAAAAGACGAGTTTTCTTAGGAGAAATTTAAAGAAGTATTTGAGAAGCGCTATATGCCATCGGCTGGTATTTCTCGCATGTACCAGGAATTCATGGACTTGAAGCAAGGAAGTTTGTCATTTGAGGAGTATCTAAACAAATTCAATGAATTGTCTCGCTTCGGTCCAGAATTGGTGAACACACCTTTGAAGATGAATGAAAGGTTCATTCGTGGGATGAACAAAAAGTTCCACGAAAGGATGACTGGCCACGTTAAAGAGTCTTTTTCTGATCTTATTGATATGGGTTATCGATATGCTACACTTGACATGCTAGAGGTCCCGAAGGAGGAAGGAAATATGAGCAATTCAAATTGGAAAAAAACGGAAGTTTGGAGGCAAGAAAGCATGGCAGGGTAAGGAGAAGAAGAAGAGCAATCAAGAAAGCTCGGCAGAGAAGGTTACTTGCTATAATTGTCAAGAGAAAGGCCACTACTCAACTAATTGTACAAAGCCTAAGAAACAAGAAAATCAATTCGTTCAAGCAAAGTCCAGGAAATGTTATACTTTTCAGGAAGAGGGACATGAAATCAAAGACTGCCCAATAATGAAGAAACCTCAGGTAGCAAAGGTGTACGCAGTCAAAGATCAACCTACAACTTCCAAAGCAGGAAAGGGGAAGGGGGTTTTGGAAGGTAACCTTACTATTTATGATAGGATTGTTAGAGTTTTGTTTGATACTGGAGCTACACATAGTTTTATTTCTCAGCAAGCTATAAACGAACTATATCTTGAACTTGATTTCGTTGACGAGCCTATATGCATGAAGAATCCAGTTGGAGGCCCAGCAAACCTTTGTCTTCGATGTAGAGATGTTCCTATCTCATATTCTTGTTACCAATTCCCTATTGGTCTCTTTGTCCTTGATTTTAATGAATTCGAAATCTTACTCGGAATGGACTGGCTAACAAAATACGAAGCCAAATTGGATTGTAAAAATCGATTGATTTCGATTAAAACCAAATTTGGAGATTTTATTGAGATTTCTTGTGAGGACCCTAGTCCTAAAAGAGAAGGGTTGATGTATAATTTGGGATATTCTGAACCCAGTTTGGAGTCTATACCCATTGTTAAAGATTTTCCAGACGTGTTCGAAGAAGTAAAATCCTTACCTCCACATCGAGAAATAGAATTCAGAATTGACTTAGTTCCAAATGCTCGTCCTGTAGTTCACGCAAGTCGCAGAATAACGCCCAGAGAGAAGGGTGAATTAGTCAAGCAAACGGATGATTTGCTAAGCAAAGGATTAATTTGTCCTAGTGTTTCTGAATGGGGTTCAGCCATTGTATTCGTAGCTAAATCGGATGGATCTTTGAGATTGTGTGTTGACTACCGCGATCTCAATAAGCAGACTCTCAAGAATAAATTTCCTCTACCTAGAATTGACGACCTATTTGATCAATTGCACGGCGCTCGTTTCTTTCCAAAGATGGATCTAGCTCAGGGATTCCATCAGTTACGAATCGCTGAAGATTGTGTTCATTTGACCACTTTCAGGGGTCCTAATATGTTCTACGAATGGTTAGTCATGCCTTTCGGGCTAACCAATGCTCCAGCATACTTCGTAGACCTTATGACTCGTGTATTCCGGGAAGTATTGAATAAATTTGTGCTTGTATTTATTTATGATATCCTAATTTATTCCAAAACTGAGGAGGAGCATTCTGAACATCTCAAAAAAAATTTGGAAATATTAAGAAGGAACGTCTTATTCGCCAAATTCTCTAAATGCCATTTTTGGGTCAAAGAAGTTAAATTTCTTGGCCACATTGTTAATGAAGAAGGAGTTTCTGTTGATCCTAGCAAGATTTCTTCTATTCTAGATTGGAAGCAACCCACTACTCCAAAAGAAGTTCGAAGCTTTTTGGGTTTAGCAGGTTATTATCGGAAGTTCGTTCAGGACTTTTCTAAGATAGCTAGTCCATTGACTAAGCTAACAATGAAGGATGTAAAATTCAATTGGACTCCGAAATGTGAAGAAGCTTTTCAGGAGTTAAAGAAGAGATTAACCACCGCTCCTGTTCTTGTGATTATCAATGGGAACCAGGGTTTATCTGTCTATACTGACGCTTGTGGTGATGGGGTAGGTGCAGTATTAATGTAGAATGGGAAGGTGATTGCCTACGCGAGTAGACAATTACGCCCACATGAAAGAAACTACCCAACACATGATTTAGAGCTTTTAGCTGTTATTTTCGCCATAAAGATCTGGCGACATTATCTTCTGGGTAAGAATCTCCTTCAGCTTTCTAAAAGAAAATTTTAAAGTTCAATTTAACTTAATAAATATATACTTAATAAATTCTTTTGTTATAGGTGAAAATTTCGAATTATTCACCGACCACAAATCTTTGAAATATCTCTTTACCCAGAAAGATCTGAATCTGTGACAACAACGTTGGTTGGAATTTCTGGCATCCTATGGTCTAGATATTCTATATACGCCCGGAAAAGCCAATGTGGTTGCCGATGCTTTGAGCAGAAGACATGTTGTTCTCGCATATCTTGTTATCGCTCCTACTCTTCTCAAGAGGATCGCGAGCAAGCAGTATGAAGATGAGTTTCTTCAAGGAATTTATAAAAGAATATGCCAGGGGGAAGACACTAATTTTGAGATGGATAGTAGAGGAGTTATAAGATTAAAAGGTAGAATGTGTGTTCCAGACTTCCCTGATCTGAAACGTGAAGTTCTAGATGAATGCCACAAGTCTAAACTTTACATCCATCCAGGAGTTAACAAGATGTACCGTGACATCAAAAGAACTTTCTGGTGGAAGACAATGAAAAGAGATATATCTATATATGTAAGTCGCTGTGCTACTTGCCAACAAATTAAGAGCGATCAAAAGAAAATAGCGGGTTTACTTCAGCCTTTAAAAGTACCGAAGTGGAAATGGTAATAAGTGTCGATGGATTTCATCGATGGATTGCCTCGTTCTCGGAAAGGCAATGAAGCGATTTGGGTCATTGTGGACCGTTTGACTAAGACAGCCCATTTCTTGCCAGTAAAATCTACCCGCACAGCAGCAAGCTTAGCCGCATTATACGTGAAAGAAATTGTCCGTCTCCACGGTATCCCTAGCAGTATAGTGAGTGATCGTGACCCGATCTTCACTAGTAGATTTTGGGAGGCATTTCGAGACGCGTTAGGAACAAAACTGAATTTCAGCACTGCTTATCACCCACAGTCTGATAGGCAGACTGAAATGGTTAACCGAATTTTAGAAGACCTATTGCGTGCTTGTATACTTGATTTTGGTGGTTCTTGGGAGGACCATTTACATCTGGTCGAGTTCTCTTATAACAACAGCTATCATGCAAGTATAGAGATGGCTCCTTTTGAAGCTTTATATGGTCGTCCGTGTCGATCACCTACATGCTGGATTGAGACAGGTGATAGACTCGTCCTTGGACCAGATATGATTAAAGAAGCCATTGAAAAAGTTGATTTTATACGGAAGAAGTTAATAACTGCTCAAAGCCGTCAAAAGAGCTATTATGACCGCAGAAGAAGGGATTTGCAATTTAAAGTTGGAGATTCTGTTTTCCTCAAAGTATCTCCGATGTGGAGTGTATTGAGATTCGGGAAAACTGGAAAGCTAGCACCATGTTATATTGGACCTTTTCCTATTCTGGAGAGGATCGGTTCTCTAGCTTATCGAGTACAACTGCCCAGCTGGTTGTCTGGTGTCCATGATGTGTTTCACATTTCTAGCCTACGAAAATATGTGCATGATCCAGACTGTATTATTGAAGAAGCTTCTCAGCAGGATATCGAAATCACTCCAAATTTAACAGTTAGAAGAGAACCCATAAAGATCATTGATCGTGATGAAAAGCGCTTGAGAAACAAAGTTGTAAAACTGGTTAGAGTGCAATGGAGTGGCGATCCAAAAGACTGCACTTGGGAAACTGAAGATAGTATGCAGAAATCATATCCCAATTGCAGAGTGGATATCTCGGCTTAAAATGGTAAGCCATTTTTCTATCTTTTTCTGAATTTGTGTATTCTTTGTTTGTTTTTCTCTCTCTTTCAAATTTCGAGGACAAAATTTTCTTAAGGAGGGGATATTGTAACATCCCAGAATTTATTAATTTAAATTTAGCGACTTATACGAATTTTGGAAATTTAATTTGAAAAGTTTTAAAATAAATTATATGTGATAAATTAAATATTGATATGTAGAACATAAGAAACTAAGACTTAGGCAAGGCAAAGTAAAATCTACTAATAAAACAAACTTAGTACTTGCAAGAATTAAAATAAAATTGTATGTTAACAAGGATGGAAACATGCATTTAATGCCATCAGCTCTAGCACGCAAAAGAAAATTTTCAGCCACCAAAGTAAAAGGGAAATCTGCTAAGTCAAACAAGAAAAATACTATCTCTGATATATTGTACAAAACCAAATAATCACCCTGTACAATACAAATACATTATTCTATAAACTTCTTCTATATATCAACTTTCTCATGTCAGTTCGTTCAAACCAAACTTAGCATTACAGAAAATAATTTATACAACCGAAACTCAAATTTACAACTTAACTAAAGAAAAAGATTCAAAAGGAAATCGACTGCAGTTTTCAAAACACAGAAGCAGCTCTCTGTCAAAAAAAAAAATTGTTTCCAAGTGAGTAAACTTTTCTAATCTCTGATGTTTGATGTGTTGTTTGAATATAGAATTTAAACAAGTTTGAACAGTTGTTGTATTAACAAAAATCCATGAATATATGCATATCTTTGCCTATGCCTGTTAGTTTAAGTTGAATCATCTTGTTCCAGGTTATAGAAACTTATAACCCTGTACAAAATCCAACTCCCCTACCTTTGATTCTTGTTTGATCTCAGAATTCAAACAAGAGTTGTTTGTTTGATATGTCTTAAATAAAAAAATGAATCTAAGCAAAACAAACTAAAGTTTCTCTGAAAAAAAATTGAAATTACAATTAAAATTCAAATCCTGTAGAAATTCGAATGTTATAAATCTTAGTTTCAGGTATACTATCTGGAAGCTTATCAAAATTTATGATTTTTGAAAGTAAATTCATAATTTTTAATTCAGTATTCACTGAGATAAGATGAAATGGTCGATTTTGGGGTTTATGGCCATTGCCGATCATCGATGTGATGGCTGGGGTCGGGGTTGCTCATGAAGGTGGAGGAAGACTCAGGGATTAATGGAAAAATGCCCATCGATTTTATAATTAGTTGTGGAATGGAGACGAGATCAAATTAGGGTTTTAGCCCATGTTTCTGCATTGATCAGAAATTGGCCAAATTTATCATCTTGGGTGCATCGGACTAGATGAGACCGGTTGGTGGAGGGGCGTTGTTGACATGGGAAGCTCGTGACGGAGATACGTTGCTTCTGGTGATCTTTGGCGTCGAAGCGAGGCGTTGGTTTGAGGCACTATTCATTCCAGTTCTGGGATTGGGGACGAAATTGCGAAATTGTGATTTGTTCGAGCTCTTGAGTGTTTGAGAGGTTCGAGAGCATCATTGATGATGTGTTGACGACCAGTAGTTCAACCGGAGGCGGCCGAAGGAGTTGTGCATGTGCACACAGTTGATTTGTGTCAGGGGGCAGCAAGCTGGGGAAGAAAGGAATGACTTGAAGCAAGCTTCGGGAGGTAAGGGTTTGAACTCGAGTTTTGACTCGAGGTGGTTTGGGGGTTGTACGAGTTTGTACTTAGAAAAAAATTGGAAAAGAAAAAATATGGCACATGGGTTGATTTTTGAAATGACCCGAAGCAAACATGAAATTTTCTCGCGCGTGACCAAAAGCAGGTCTCGAAACCAATATACAAACAGTTCTTTTTACTTTAAAATTTTTCAAATTTAAAACACTTTTAAAATATGTTCAAACAATGATTCGATTTGAAAATTTAAGCTAATTTAAGACTTAAGTGAAATGTTTGAAGAAATTAATTTTAATTTATTTAGTTTTAAATACAATATTTTTATAAGGTTATTTATATTAAATAAATAATGTAATTTAAAGGAAAATTTAAGTAAAATGTTGTTTAAAACTAAATCTTAACCTTTAAAATGTGATAAAAGAAATTTATTTAACACGGTTTAAAAAGATAATCAAAGCAATTCGATCATCTTTGGGTTTACTTAAACGATTAATGATGTGTTAATATAACTTCTTAAGAAATAATCTTAGTTAATTAATTGATATTAAAGTTTAAATTAATTGATAATTAAGATTTATTAATTTGAAATTAATTAAAATAATTAATTAAGAAGTGATTAATTAATGAAAATGATTAAGATCTAATCAACTGTAATTAATTGTAATTAATCATTGATTTAGGATTACGAATGAAAGTAATTATGTGATTAATAAATTTAAACCAAATGATTTATTTATCTGAATTAAAGGTGTTTTGATCGTTCTTGAATATTGTGTGTTGGATTGATATTCCTGTTATGTGATGTGATGCTATGTAATAATGCTTTGTGCTGTTCTGTGTATGTCTGAAAACCCTCTTTTTGCCCGTAAAACGGCATTTCAACTTCGATGCGACAAGGAGTCGGATTCCAGTTGGTTATCCGAAACCCACATCGAATCCTGAATATAAATCTTTGTGATTGTCATATCCACGTGTTTTCAAAATTTATCGATCACTATTCAGTTTAGTCGAAAGAGGACCTTTGTGTCATATAACCCATTCAGAATAGTGATACGTCGAAATGGATTGCAATTGAAGACCGGTGTTGAAGACCGGGTATTTATGAAAATGATAGGACGACCTATCGATTGTCTCTACACTGAGTTGCTCTGGTATAGAGATTCCCTAAGTGATGGGAAGCCCGATCGGGATTGTGAATACCCGAATTGCAAGGACTTCTTCGGAAGTCCCTTCGGTTCTGTTCGAACCCGGAACAGACTTGTAATGTTACATGTCTGATATTACACTTTGAGATATAAAGCTTTTTTCTTTCAAATACATTTTTGTTTGGTGGCGGAGAATTTATTCTCTTAGCTTAACACCCTTCTCTGAGACGTACAAGCTCAGAGGTTATGTAGTTGAAATTTATCAGTGATATACTCCCAATTTGGTAGTGTGGCATGCTGAGTGCTGCTGTGTGTTGCTGATCATTTGTTGATCAAAGCATGGCTTTTGTGAAAAAGCGTAGCTTTGTGGACGAGACCTCATCGGACCTCACAACCCGGAAATGGTCGAAACAGGAAAGATGCGGCAAGGTTATGAGGGTCGCGCCCTTTAGGGTATGTCATTTCCTTCTGGAAAAGGGTGGTATCAGGTATGGAACCCTAGTATTTAACCTATGTGGTTGCTCCAATCTCATTCTCTGTGTGGTTGTTGCTTTGTGATCGAGGGCCCTCGGATAAAGGTCCCAAAGGACCGGGGGGTGGCATATTCGTGTAGTAGTTACCTAGTTATAGAGGTAACCCGGCCTTGTGTTGGCAGAGAGCAGTTGTCTCTCGGGACGTCCATCCAGAGGCGTACCCATGTGGCAGTAGGAAGTTTCTTAGCCTGACCATTTGTTGGAAATCCAATTTCCAATATGAACCCTGTACGGTTTTAGTTGTAGAACCTGCTATTTACTTATGGTGGCGCCCCAATGTTTAGATGGTAGCTATAGTAGGCATAGTTCGGAATGTCTATGCTGGCTAAGATTAATATTGTATTTTTTGACATGATTTTCTACACTATGCACTAGTAATAATATCAAAGAATTTTTTTCGTATTAAGCATATTTGACTATCATAAGAAGAAATCTCCTCTACTTCTGCGTTTGCATTGTGTGTGTTGCGGGAGGTCTTATGGTAGTTTCATTTTCCCAAAAGCATATCGGATTCTTTTTAAAATCTGTTTTATTTAAAGAAACTACTTTTTTTTACTCATACCAATCCCATGACTGACCCGGAGTTTATTGTTTCTTTTCTAAACTCTGGGTGCCCATTATTTCCACACGGGCAGCCTAGTAGCAGGTTTTCCGTGCTTTGGTGTTAGCTGGATTTTGGAGTCTTTTTGGGTTTAGGAGCTATCAGATTTTGGGAAGCTTTTGTCTTGGATATCTTTTGAAGTTCTTAGAGTTCTGAAGACTTTATCCAAGTAGATGTATGTTGGAACTTTTTGGAAGATTCTGTTGTTGTAATATTGTGGAGTTATTATCTTCTGTTATTTTATCTATGTATAATGCTCTAGTATGGAAGACATGTGTATTATGATACTCTGATGTAGTACTGGATATTATGATGATGTTGTACATGTGATGTAATGTATGATATTCAGTTTATTTCCGCTGTTTATATTCATCTGATGTTGTTATAAGCTCCGCCGAACTGAAGTTTGACGTTTGAATATCTGACAATCGAATACAAGTGAGGTATTTGATGTTGATTTTTGAACGCTGGATTTCAGGATCGTGACAACTGTGGGAAACAACATAACTATTGTCAAATGAAGAAATGATGTTAGCAGCAGCTTATTTTGTATTGAGATTAAGATGCGGGTGCGAGTACATGCAAGCCCAAAAGCCCATATATTTGTTCATGTATCATCAGTATCAAAACAACTATAAATACTATGTAAACTATCTCATTTTATTTAATGTAAAAACCATCCCAAAGATAAAAAATTCATCAATTCATTTCTGCTACTTTCTCAATATGGTATCAGAACCTCAAACTGTCTAAAGACAATTGATTGTCATGCCAGTTCTCCATCAGATTCACGATCATCAATTGGAGAAGGCTGCAACCGTGAAAGATAATCAGAGAAGAAATCTCATTATCTGAATTACTCTTCTTTTGATCTTAAAACTCTTTTATGCATTCAGTTTTTTGAAAATCTGACTAAATTCATCATTAAGCCTCGCCAAGAAAACTGTCAGAAGTGTTCATCACTCAGTTTCTTGGCTGCTTTCAGAATTTTATCCAAATATTAAAATCTCACTATTTTCTTCATTAAGTCGTGCCTAGAAATCATTGTTTTCTGGCTTCTTTCGGAAAACTTTTCACTAAGATACTTGTTTTCCATACCTACGATTTCAATTTTTTGTTCAGTTCTTTGCTTTTCTTTATTCAAGATTTTGCATATATCATCACTTTGAGTTTTCTGTTCATAAGATATCACCATGGCAGAAGGTGATATTGACAATAATTTTTTCTCATCTACAAATCCAAACTCTGCACCATCCACAAATCCAAACTTTGCACAGCAACCTACAAAATTGAAAATTTATCCAAAATCTTGATTAGTCCTCAAAGTCAGCTAATAGCAACATAATTAGATGAATCAAATTTCTTACTTTGGAAATTTCAGATTGAAACCGATATGAGAGGCTATGGATTAGAGGAGTACATTTCTGGAACAAAGTCAATACCAGAAAGATATATTACATACAATGCAGAAAATACTATCAATAACAAAGAATATACAATCTATCAAAGACAAGATAATTTACTAAGTTGTTGGTTATTACCATCCATAAGTGCAAGTTTACTACCACAGTTGATAGGGTGCAAAACTGCACATGAGATCCAGTCAATTATCAAGCAAGTGTTCAGTGCATAGTCAGCATCAAAGATAATGTACTATAAAAGGTAATGGAAAAATATAAAGAAGGAAACTATGCCAATGAGAGAGTATCTAACCAAAGTCAAGACCCTATGTGATCAACTTAATATAGCTGGACACACTGTCACTAGTACAGAACATATTCTTTTAATCTTGGGTGGACTTGATGATGAGTATGAAGCTATGGTGGCTGTTATTTCATCAAAAGACACAACTCCATCTATACAATATGTTCATTCCATCCTTCTTGCTCATGAAGGAAGAATTGAACAAAAGAAACCAGTGGTTTCTGATTTATCAGTAAACTACATTGTAAACAATAAAGGCAAGAATCAAGAAATATCCTATGGAGGTAGAAATGACACTAGTAACAATCAAAGAGGAGGTCAGACTTACAAACAAAAGGAAGGGGTGGTAGATGGAACAATAACAACAGCAGACTTAGATGTCAAATACGTGAGAAATATGGCCATTCAACAAACAAATGTTATTTTAGATTTGATGCAAACTATGTACCTACACAGCTAGGCAACTCCAGTAATCAGAGAAGTTTTAATCCAAGTGGAAATCTGACCAGTATACAACATGAACAAAGAAATCGGTCAGAAAATGCAAGAAACAACTATTCAAATATTAATGATACAAGATTGATGATTTTCATGATGAAGTATAGTATCCTGACTCTAGATCCACTAATCATGTCACTAACAATCTAAGCAATTTGAATCTTGGAAATAAAGAATACAGAGGTAAACAGTGTATACACTTTGGTAATGGTGTGTCAACTAAAATAACACATACTGGGGATGCACTTATACAAGGTGGAAGATAACTTTATCTTAATAATTTATTAAGAGTTCCTTAAATTAAGAAAACCTTGATAAGTGTATCACTATTTGCAAGTGATAATAATGTGTATTTTGAATTTTATCCTACTTATTGCTTAGTTAGAGCTATACTAACTAGGAAAGTTCTCTTGCATGATAAGGCATTCAAGGGTCTACAAGTTTATCCTCGTTGATCCTAAAAATTATGACAATATAGAAAAGTGCTGCAATTTCTCTTAATCTACACAAAATAAAATGTGTAAGAGTATCTTTGATGTCTGGCATTGTAAACTAGGTCACCATAGTATTGATGTAGTAAAGAAAATTCTGAGTAGTAATAATATTATTTTTGATAATATATCTCTTCCCTATATCTGCACATACTGCCAAATGGGCAAGAATTATAAACTTGCTTTTCAAAAGTCTGAAACCAAATATACGAAACCCCTTGAACTTGTTTGCCAATGATGTATGGGGACCATCTCCTATTGACACTGTGTAACGGTCCTGACTCGGCCTTCTAAAATCTGCACTCGTACTTCACTTGTACTCGAATGTCGCAGATTCAAACGTCGAATCTGGCTCGCCGGAGCTTATAACACGTTAAGTATAACAACAAAGCGGAAGAAAGAAATGGATAATATCATATACATCACAAATGATACAATATCTAGAATATGATATACAACAATGATATCTATATGATACAAGAATATCAGAGACAAATAATAATGTTACAGCGGAAACAACAGAAGTGATAACTCTAGACGATCTATAAAAGACAATACATCTAACAATTTCAACATCAAGCTCGAACCACCGTCACGTTGCACAAAGATAAGCAAGGGCAGTCGGTCGTTTGCTCCAAAAACTGAACTAGCTCCAACTAATCTACTAAACCTGACTATTTGAAAAACCCAACTCTAGACTGCCCGTGTGGAAAATTGTGGGCACCCAGAGTTTAGGAAGGGAACAATAAACTCTGGGTCAGTCATGGGACTGGTATGAGTAACAAAACAGTTGTTTGAAATAAAAAACAGTTCATAAGAGAAATCCGATATGCTTTTTGGAAAATGAAACTACCATAAGACCACCCACCACACATACAATGCAATCGCAGACTTGGAGGAGATTTCTTCTTTTGATAATCAAATATGCTTAATACGAGAAAACTCTTTTGATATTATTACTAGTGCATAGTGTGAAAATCCTTTCGAAAATATAATATTAATCTTAGCCAGCATAGGTACCATTATACTATGCCTACTATAGCTGCCACCTGAGGTGACAGGTTATACAAATTGGAATCGTAAAGGGCTCGTATTGTTTCTTTGGATTTCCAACGAATGGTCAGGCTAAGGAACTTCCTACTGCCACATGGGTATGCCTCTGGAGGGACGTCCCGAGAACTAACTAGCTCTCTGCCAACACAAGGCCGGGTTACCTCTTACTAGGTAACTACTACACGAGTATGCCACCCCCCGGTCGTTTGCGATCATTATCCGAGGGCCCTCGATCACAAAGCAACAACCACACAGTAAATGAGATTGGAGCAACCACACAGGTAAAATATCTGGGCTCCATACCATGATACCACCTTTTTCCAGAAGGAAATGACATACCCTAAAGGGTGCGACCCTCATAACCTTGCTGCATCTTTCCTGTTTCGACCATTTCCGGGGTGTGAGGTCCGATGAGGTCTCGTCCACAAAGCTACGCTTTACACAAAAGCCATGCTTTGATCAACAAATGATCAGCAACACACAGCAACTCTTAGCATGCCACACTACCAAATTGGGAGTGTATCACTGATAACCTTCAACTACATAACCTCTATGCTCGTACGTCTCAGAGAAGGTTGTTAAGCTAAGAGAATAAACCTCCGCCACCAAACAGAAATGTATTTGAAAGAAATCAGCTTTATATCTCAACGTGTAGTGTCAGACATACGACCATACAAGTCTGTTCCGGGTTCGAACAGAACCGAAGGCACTTCTAAAGAAGCCCTTGCAATCCGGGTATTCACAATCCCGATCGGACTTCCCATCACTTAGGAAATCTCTATATTGTAACTACTCAGTGCAGAGACAATCGATAGGTTATCCTACCGTTCTCGCAAACACCCGGTCTTCAACGCCGGTCTTCAAATGTTATCCATTTACGTCGTATCACTATTCGGAATGGGTTATATGACACAAAGTCCTCTCCCGGATAAATCGAATGGTGAGCGTAATATTTTAAAACATATGGATATTAGGATTTCAGTTAAGTCACAACCTATTACCCAAAACTTCTCTTTCAAATGGTTTAAACAAATTACCATTTTTATCTTTTAAACAAAAAGATTCATCTCACAAAGTTCACCTAGTTTCACAAAGGTTCATTCACTTCTTTTTTTCAAAACAGTTTTCCTTTCAAATTGGATTAACTCGTCCAATCTTTAAAACAAAGATTTAATTGATAGCTTTCAAAAAAATTACATTTCGACCTTTTATACAAAAGGTACACCTTTCCAATTTCAAAACAAAGTTCAACAATCTTTCACAAATATTTATTCATAACTCGGAAAACCATTTTCATTTCAAACTTGAAATTCTTTTGACACAAATTGGAGATTCATTCCTTATATGAAAGCTTCTATTATTTGAAAACAAATAGTTTTCATTTCGGAAAATCTGATTCATTTATACGAGTTAAAGTCCTTGGGTTAAATCAAATTCTCAAAACTATACTTTTAAAATGGTTTAAATTCGTATAAACACATTTATAACATCTTTAACCATAATTTCCAAACATGGAATTCAATTCAAAATTTTGAATTCAAATTCAAATTAAATTATTTAAATTGAAAAACTTTACCAAGTTATTCAAAATAACTTTTATCTTAAAAACTCCTTTTTCCAAAGCTTTCATAGTTAACCCGATTCCATTTTCAAACCAATGAATTCAAATTTAATTTTTAAAACCATTTCAAAAATCTGTGACTTAATCGATTTCCTCGTGAAATCCATATTTGTGTGTGTATGGTATGGTCCAAGGGCTTCACACACAATAGTGCAACATCATTCAATCATCACAGATTCAAACATAGAAATATAGTTGAAAAGCGGTATAAACTATAAAGCTTATCGTTCATTCACAGATCCACAGATAAATCATAGATAAATTAAATTACATTCATCACAGCTTGAATTAAAACAATTCATATCACACAGCATCACATAGTAGGGATATCGAACAATTCACAGCATTCAATAGAATACAGTCATCCATAAGTAATGATTTATTAATCATCATTCTCTAATTAATAAATTAAATTAATTACTTTCATCATTCTAAATCTTGCTTACTTAACCATTAATTAATTACAAATTAATAAATCATTCTCTAAGTACTAATCAATCACCCTTGATTAATTATACTCTAATTACGTTAAGTAATTATCCTTAATTAATTACACAAATTAATTATTCTTAACCAATTACATTAATTAACCTTTAATTACTTCATTAATTAATTAACTAAAATTAATTACATTAAGTAATTACATTTATTAAATCATTAAGTTATTATCTTAAATTAATTAAACTTAATTAACTAACTTAAACTAATCAAATTTAACTTAATTAATTACATTGAGTAATTAATTCCTTAATTACTTTTATTAAGTAATTTTACTTAAATAATTTCACAAATGATTACCTCTAATTAATTAATATAATTAATTATTAAAATTAATCACATTAATTAATTAATTTAATAATCTCAAGTTAATGATCTTCATTAACTATTAACAAATCTTTAATTACTTTATAATAATCAATTTAAACCTTTGCTAATCCCATTTTAAATAAAACAATAATCTTTAAAAGAATAAGTTAAAACTTGTTTTAAACTTGAACTTATTTTAATGTTTGAAAACTGGTTTAAACTAACCCGGGACAACCCCGAGCCAACATACCCTTTACTTCGAGTTTTTCCCAAACCAACCCGAGTCACATTTCAAAACTTAAAATTTTTGTTTAAGTTATTTTATACCCGGTACAACCTAAAAATACTCGAGACCTCCCTCGAGCCTGTGACCTGCTTCCCCGAAACCATCTTCGAGTTAAAACCCCTCGTTCCCAAACTTAACCCACTGACACCAATTATCCAATGTGCATGTGCACCGCCGATTGCCGGTGCTCTGGCCATTTCCACCACCTTCTACAAATCCACGACCATCTATCCAAACATGCAGAACACACAGATCGATGAATTCGTGGGCCAAACAAAATCGAGCAACTTGACCCAAACTGGAATAAAACTGAACCACCACAAATCGCCTCGTACTTCCACCTCCGACCATCAGAGGGTCTGAAACTCCGGCTACACCTTCGTCAACACTCCAGCTTCCATTCACTTGAGTCTTGTTGCACTCGATCAATCCTAAATATCGTGGTGATCAAATTACCAAGCCTAGTTAAAACTAGGGTTACAGACTAGAAAAGTACACCACCACCTACGCCATACTTAGATCAACTTGCTGGCAATTTTCCCCGATCCTCTGACCACTCTTGCACCTCCTATGGAAACCCCATCCTCTCCGATCATTTGGATCATCAGAGGAAATCCAAAATGCACAATCCAAACAAACTAGAACTGCTCCTTAACTCTAACATTAAGAATTGTGATTTTACTTTTAAAAATCCAGATTTTGGATGAGAGTTCAGATCCTAAGCCTGAAACTATAAATTTGTATGTTTGAAATTTTGACAAGGTTTAATCATTTCTGTTCTTATGGTTTACAGAGCAACTCCCAAATTTATTTTTACTTAAATGAATTTTTTAAACTTTAATTCATGACTAAACAAACAATTTTTGTTTACATCTTAAACACTAACATAGCTTAAGTCATGTAATAATGGATTTTGAACAATTCTTGAACCTGTAAACTAAACAGTGTAATACAGAGACAACACATGTACACATATATCCATTCATATTCACACAGAAAATCTATTGAGATATATATATATATATATATACATAATACATACTTAACACAGCAATTATCATGCAACAGATTCAAATACTTAAACTTATAAAAGTGATGTTACTCACAGTGATTTTCAGAAGAAAGAATAGAGCTTTTCTTTTATGTTGAAACAGGCTTGAAAAAATGGCAAGCTGAAATCTTCCTTGATCTCTGGTTTGAATTGAATTTGTATTGTTGATTTAAGTTGTATTTTTTTAAGTTTTTTTTCTCTTCTTTTTTCCAGATGTAGATGGACGAAACTGAAATGAAGATGATGGATATATAGAAACAGTTTACAGGGTATAAGTATAAATTTGAGTTTACAGGTGATAATAATTATTTTTGTACAATAGGTTAGAGATTTTTTCTCTTTGGTGGCTAATATATTTCCCTTGTGTACTAAGGAGGCTAGCATTAATTGTTGTTGTCTTCCTTTGCAAGCTTATAGATATTTATTTTTTTTCTTTTACAAGTGTACACATATATTTATTTTTTTCATATTTGAATGTATATTACTTGTTTCATACTATCATTCACATCCAATTTTATTTGTTTACATACTTTAAAATATTTTATTTTCTTTAGCCTTATTATTTTAAATAAATTTCTATTTTTAATATGTTGTTATAATTTATCTAATGTGTTACTTTATATTTTACATAGTTTATTAACATGTTGTTTGAATTTATTTATGTATTTATTTTATTATTATTTTTTATAATTTATCTTATATATATCTATTTCTAACTTATATATTTATTATACTTATGTAAATTTCATAGTTTCTTGTGTTGAGATATATATATATATATTTATTATTTTGTAAGTATATTTTGTTTGTATTTTATTTTACTTCATATATTTATTCCTATTTTAACTTAAAATTTAAATTCAATATATATATATATATATATAAATTCAAACTTATTTATGCACATATACATATATATTCACATATATATACAAGATTTGAATTCAAATGATTTAACACCTATTTTACTTGAATTTGGAGAAACTAGAATCAATTTACCAATTAATTTCACAATTTTTATTCAAAAATTAAATTAATTATCAATTTAAACTTAGTAAAAATCCGGGATCGTTACAGGTTCCCCCCTTAAGAAATTTCATCCTCGTAATTTGAAAGTAGGGAGACACAAGGATAGATGAAGAATATTTCATCAAATCAAACTAAGCATCTATTCCGCATTTGGCTTACCAAATCAGAATATCAATAATAGATAGAAGAACGAATCTTTTTAATTTTTTTTCACAAGATACTCGGGTTATCCAGATCTACGAAGTATGCAAGGGCATCAGTTAGTTCAAAGGGATAACTAACCATTCGTAGAATATATTGGGACCCAAAAATAGACAGATATATGGATACAATTTCAAAACTTTTAGTTTAGAACTAAAGTATACCTATCAACCATAGCAAAAAAGCAACCAATTCATCCAAACAAACAATTCTGACCTATTTGGAGTTTATGTCCCATGCAAATATATCAAATCTTCTTCCTGGATCTACCAGGAACTATCAAAGAATTGAGAAAAGATGATGAACAAAAGAGATTGATAGAGAAAAGATTGTTTCCTTGTTGTTACAGGGCATTGACCATTTATAGTCGTATTCCCCTGTCCCCTATCTCATCCTCTTCTTGCACTCATACTTACTATCAGTGAATAGTAAGAGAATTTACTGAGGCGTACGGACAGATATCTTAGGGATTACTCATTCTCGGGTATATTTCACCCTATCTCTAATGAGCTACTTAATCTGTTATACTCCTGAGCTAAAGTTCAACCTTAGCTCTGATACCAAATGTAACGGTCCTGACTCGGCCTTCGAAAATCAGCACTCGTACATCACTTGTACTCGAATGCCGCAGATTCAAACGTCGAATTTGGCTCGCTGGAGCTTATAACACGTTAAGTATAACAACACAGCGGAAGAAAGAAATGGATAATATCATATACATCACAAATGATACAATATCCAGAATATGATATACAACAATGATATCTATATGATACAAGAATATCAGAGACACATAATAATGTTACAGCGGAAACAACAGAAGTGATAACTCCAGACGATCTTTAAAAGACAATACGTCCAACAATTTCAACATCAAGCTCGAACCACCATCACGTTGCACAAAGATAAGCAAGGGCAGTCGGTCGTTTGCTCCAAAAACTGAACTAGCTCCAACTAATCTACTAAACCCGACTATATGAAAAACCAAACTCTAGACTGCCCATGCGGAAAATTGTGGGCACCCAGAGTTTAGGAAGGGAACAATAAACTCCGAGTCAGTCATGGGACTGGTATGAGTAACAAAACAGTTATTTGAAATAAAAACAGCTCATAAGAGAAATCCGATATTCTTTTTGGAAAATGAAACTACCATAAGACCTCCCACCACACACACAATGCAATCGCAGACTTGGAGGAGATTTCTTCTTATGATAATCAAATATGCTTAATACAAGAAAACTCTTTTGATATTATTACTAGTGCATAGTGTGAAAATAATTTTGAAAATATAATATTAATCTTAGCCAGCATAGGTACCATTATACTATGCTTACTATAGCTGCCACCTGAGGTGACAGGTTATACAAATTGCAATCGTAAAGGGCTCGTATTGTTTCTTTGGATTTCCAACGAATGGTCAGGCTAAGGAACTTCCTACTGCCATATGGGTACGCCTCTGGAGGGACGTCCCGAGAACTAACTAGCTCTCTGCCAACACAAGGCCGGGTTACCTCTTACTAGGTAACTACTACACGAGTATGCCACCCCCGGTCGTTTGCGACCTTTATCTGAGGGCCCTCGATCACAAAGCAACAACCACACAGTAAATGAGATTGGAGCAACCACACAGGTAAAATATCTGGGCTCCATACCATGATACCACCTTTTTCCAGAAGGAAATGACATACCCTAAAGGGTGCAACCCTCATAACCTTGCCGCATCTTTCCTGTTTCGACCATTTCCGGGGTGTGAGGTCCGATGAGGTCTCGTCCACAAAGCTACGCTTTACAGAAAAGCCATGCTTTGATCAACAAATGATCAGCAACACACATCAACACTTAGCATGCCACACTACCAAATTGGGAGTATATCACTAATAACCTTCAACTACATAACCTCTGAGCTCTTACGTCTCAGAGAAGGGTGTTAAGCTAAGAGAATAAACCTCCGCCACCAAACAGAAATGTATTTGAAAGAAATCAGCTTTATATCTCAAAGTGTAGTGTCAGACATACGACCATAAAAGTCTGTTCCGGGTTCGAACAGATCCGAAGGCACTTCTAAAGAAGCCCTTGCAATCCGGGTATTCACAATCACGATCGGACTTCCCATCACTTAGGAAATCTCTATACCATAGCTACTCAGTGCAAAGACAATCGATAGGTTATCCTACCGTTCTCGCAAACACCCGGTCTTCAACACCGGTCTTCAAATGCTATCCATTTACGTCGTATCACTATTCGGAATGGGTTATATGACACAAAGTCCTCTCCCGGCTAAACCGAATGGTGAGCGTAATATTTTAAAACATATGGATATTGGGATTTCAGTTAAGTCACAACTTATTACCCAAAACTTCTCTTTCAAATGGTTTAAACAAATTACCATTTTAATCTTTTAAACAAAAAGATTCATCTCACAAAGTTCACCCAGTTTCACAAAGGTTCATTCACATTTTTTTTTCAAACAGTTTTCCTTTTAAATTGGATTAACTCGTCCAATCTTTAAAAAAAAGATATAATTGATAGCTTTCAAAACAATTCCATTTCGACCTTTTATAAAAAGGTACACCTTTCCAATTTCAAAACAAAGTTCAACAATCTTTCACAAAGATTTATTCATAACTCGGAAAACCATTTTCATTTCAAACTTGAAATTCTTTTGACACAAATTAGAGATTCATTCCTTATATGAAAGCTTCTATTATTTGAAAACAAATAGTTTTCATTTCGGAAAATCTGATTCATTTATACGAGTTAAAGTCCTTGGGTTAAATTCAAATTCTCAAAACTATACTTTTAAAATGGTTTAAATTCATATAAACACATTTATAACATCTTTAACCATAATTTCCAAACATGGAATTCATTTCAAAATTTTCAATTCAAATTCAAATTAAATTATTTAAATTGAAAAACTTTACCAAGTTATTCAAAATAACTTTTATCTTAAAAACTCCTTTTTCCAAAGCTTTCATAGTTAACCCGATTCCATTTCCAAACCATTGAATTCAAATTTAATTTTTAAAACCATTTCAAAAATCTATGACTTAATCGATTTCCTCGTGAAATCCATATTTGTGTGTGTATGGTGTGGTGCAGGGGCTTCACACACAATAGTGCAACATCATTCAATCATCATAGATTCAAACACAGAAATATAGTTGATAAGCGGTATAAACTATAACGCTTATCGTTCATTCACAGATCCACAGATAAATCACAGATAAAATAAATTACATTCATCACAGCTTGAATTAAAACAATTCATATCACACAGCATCACATAGTAGGGATATCGAACAATTCACAGCATTCAATAGAATACAATCATCCATAAGTAATGAATTATTAATCATCATTCTCTAATTAATAAATTAAATTAATTACTTTCATCATTCTAAATCTTGCTTACTTAACCATTAATTAATTACAAATTAATTAATCATTCTCTAAGTACTAATCAATCACCCTTGATTAATTATACTCTAATTACATTAAGTAATTATCCTTAATTAATTACACAAATTAATTATTCTTAACCAATTACAGTAATTAACCTTTAATTACTTCATTAATTAATTAACTAAAATTAATTACATTAAGTAATTACATTTATTAAATCATCAAGTGATTATCTTAAATTAATTAAACTTAATTAATTGACTTAAACTAATCAAATTTAACTTAATTAATTACAATGAGTAATTAATTCCTTAATTACTTTTATTTAGTAATTTTACTTAAATAATTTCACAAATGATTACCTCTAATTAATTAATATAATTAATTATTAAAATTAATCACATTAATTAATTAATTTAATAATCTCAAGTTAATGATCTTCATTAACTATTAACAAATCTTTAATTACTTCATAATAATCAATTTAAACCTTTGCTAATCCCATTTTAAATAAAACAATTATCTTTAAAAGAATAAGTTAAAACTTGTTTTAAACTTGAACTTATTTTAATGTTTGAAAACTGTTTTAATCTAACCCGGGACAACCCCGAGCCAACATACCCTTTACTTCGAGTTTTTCCCAAACCAACCCGAGTCACATTTCAAAACTTAAAATTTTTGTTTAAGTTATTTTATACCCGGTACAACCTAAAAATACTCGAGACCTCCCTCGAGCCTGTGACCTGCTTCCCCGAAACCATCTTCTAGTTAAAACCCCTCGTTCCCAAACTTAACCCATTTACACCAACTACCCAATGTGCATGTGCACCATCGATTGCCGGCGCTCTGGCCATTTCCACCACCTTCTACAAATCCACGATCATCTATCCAAACATGCAGAACACACAGATCGACGAATTCGTGGGCCAAACAAAATCGAGCAACTTGACCCAAACTGGAATAAAACTGAACCACCACAAATCGCCTCGTACTTCCACCTCCGACCATCAGAGGGTCTGAAACTCCGACTACACCTTCGTAACACTCCAGCTTCCATTCACCTGAGTCTTGTTGCACTCGATCAATCCTAAATGTCGTGGTGATCAAATTACCAAGCCTAGTTAAAACTAGGGTTACAGACTAGAAAAGTCAACCACCACCTCCACCGTACTTAGATCAACTTGCTGGCAATTTTCCCCGATCCTCTGACCACTCTTGCACCTCCCATGGAAATCCCATCCTCTCCGATCATTTGGACCATCAGAGGCAATCCAAAATGCACAATCCAAACAAACTAGAACTGCTCCTTAACTCTAACATTAAGAATTATGATTTTACTTTTATGAGAGTTCAGATCCTAAGCCCGAAACTATAAATTTGTATGTTTGAAATTTTGACAAAGTTTAATCATTTCTGTTCTTATGGTTTACAGAGCAACTCCGAAATTTATTTTTACTTAAATGAATTTTTTAAACTTTAATTCATGACTAAACAAACAATTTTTGTTTACATCTTAAACACTAACATAGCTTAAGTCATGTAATAATGGATTTTGAACAATTCTTGAACCTGTAAACTAAACAGTGTAATACAGAGACAACACATGTACACATATATCCATTCATATTCACACAGAAAATCTATTGATATATATACACACACACACACACATAATACATACTTAACACAGCAATTATCATGCAACAGATTCAAATACTTAAACTTATAAAAGTGATGTTACTCATAGTGATTTTCAGAAGAAAGAATAGAGCTTTTCTTTTATGTTGAAACAGGCTTGAAAAACTAGCAAGCTGAAATCTTCCTTCATGAAAGTAATTTTTGATGAACATGTATACGCATTTAGATAATCAAGTATCAGACATTTCAGAAAATTTATAACTCGAGATTCTCCATACCACCAATACCTTTAAGTCGTGATGTAATTGTTCAAGAGCAAAATGAAGACTTCCATAACCATTCAGGACCACAAAACATGGTAACAAGATCTGGACCAGGTCATAGTTCCACTGAATCATTTAGAAGTCCAACTCATTTATCTCAGCAAATTCAAGTCATCGATCAGAGTACAACCAAGCACATGATGATGCTCAATCATCCAATACTCAACCTGAAATAGAAGATAACTCATCAAGTCAGCACAAGACGAGTCATCATATGATTACTAGATAAAATAGTGGAATATATAAACCAAAAGTATACACTACTAATATTGAGACAGAAGAACCATCTACTTATCTACAAGCTATGCAAAGTGAAAAATTGATAGTAGCAATGAATGAAGAATATAATGCTCTCATAGGGAATAAGAAATGAGATCTTGTCCCTCTGCCTAAGCACAAAAATATCTTTGGATGCAAATGGACATATAGACTTAAAAAGAATACCGATGGAATTATAGCAAAATATAAAGCCAGATTAGTTGCAAAAAGTTTCTCACAGCAGCAAGATTTTGATCTCAATGAAACTTTCTCACCAGTGGTAAAGCCATCATCAATTAGAGTCATTCTTACAATTGCACTAAACAAGAACTGAAGCATAAAGCAATTGGTTATAAATAATACATTTTTAAATGGAGTTCTACAAGAGGAAGTATATATGGAACAACCACCTGGATTCAAGAAAGCTTGAAACACAGAACTTATATGCAAGCTAAATGTATCCATTTATGGTCTCAAACAAGCACCAATGGTATGGTTTGAAAATTTAAAAGCTATATTGATTGGACTTGGATATAATCCTACAAAATTACATATTTCCTTATTTACCAAATTCAGCGGTACCTCTATAATGTACATTCTAATGTATGTAGACAACTTTATTGTTACTAGGAACAACAATGATGAAATAAGCAGTCACAGTCATCAACTAAACAGGGAGTTTTCAATTAAAGATCCTGAAGACTTTAACTTTTTTCTTGGTATTGAAGTTAAAAGAACATCTAGCTTAAAAATTCTCTTGAGTCGGAAGAAGTATATCTCAGAAATTCTCATCAAAACAAAAATGAGTCAAACAAATAGTTTACCAACACATATGATAACAAATTTACACCTATTGTAACGATCCATAATTTTACCACTTGGAAAATGGAATATTTAATTTATTTAAATATTCGGATGTAGAATTTTCAAACTTAAACAATCATGTTTTATATGATAAATAAGAATGGTAAATTTATTTTTAATATTGAATAAAGGTTTTGGATTTCCATTGTAAGATTGACAAAAGTCGGATTCCAATAAAGTAGGTTAAATATTCAAGAAATTTGTTTTAAAGGATAAATAATTCTTTTTAAATATATATTATCCATATCAAACTCATTTGACAATAATAGTAATCTAATTTATAATGGTTCGATAAATATATAAAAATTGTTTTATAAAAGTTGACAAATTTCGTCGCATATCGATAAATCGTTGTCGTATTTTTACAAATAAATTGGATATTGTTTGATATTATTTTATAAGTCGAATATACTTATTTTAATTATTTAAAGATAATAAGAAACTTATTTTGAAGTTTGGTTTACATAAATAAATAGTTTTACTAAAACGTCAAAATATGACCGTAAAACATTTTATCGAAAATCAACGTTTTGTTCAAAATAAGTTGCCGCAACTTTTTCTCACCTTTGTTAACATATTTTAACATATATATTACATGTTTTAACAACTAAACATGTTTACTTTTACTAAATATAATTAGTAAACATCTAGATGTCATTAGTAAAAGTAAGTAAGAATTAACAAAAGTAAGAAAAAGTAAACATCAAATCAATGTCACATCAAAAACCAACAAAATTATTATTTTACATAGCATAGTTCTTAAGGAATTAAGACATAAAGTAAGAAGTGAAAGGATGATATTAAGTGTTAAGAAAGTGGAGATTGCTTCAGGTTGAAGTAAGATTAGTTTGGTAGCAAGAGATTATTTTGGTAAATTTACCACTTTTTTCTTTTTCTATAAATACCCACCTCCTTTTTCACTTTCATTCACACTTCTTCTTCTTCTTTTCTCAATCTTCTTCACCTTCTTCCTCTCCTCATTAATGGTTTCCAAGCCATAGAAAAAATTAGAAAGAAACAATGCCAAAATATTTACAAAATATTCAAAAGAAATCAATGTTCATTCTCTTCAAACCAAACTCAACTTTTCTCCATATTTTACCTCTTCTTCTCTCGGCCATAATTCTTCAGAACATAACCAAAATGCAAAATTCTTTTGTTGTGATCATGAATTTTTCCAGTGGCTACAACTTTCATGTTGACCACTTTGTCTTATTCTTATCTTAACTATGTCAAAAATCCACTTATTTCCAGTGCATTCTCTGGCCCAATTTTTGACACAGAGAATAGCCCATTTTATTTCTATCATAACCTGATAAATAGTGATCCAAATTAAGAAATTATTTTTTTAAAATCATATGAAATTCTAGTGGCTACAACTTTAAAGTTTATCACTTATTCTAGTTTAGAGGTTTTCTATACCTAAAACTCAATTCTTTGAAGTGCATTTTAGGGCTTCATTTTCGTAAATCCGACAATACCTCTTCTTCATTCTATCATATCTCCCTCAAAACAACTTGGATTCAAATGATTATCATTTTTAATTCAAGAGAAAATAATTTTCAACAACTTTCCTAAATTTTGAGATCTAAAGGGCCTATAACCAGATAAAAGATAACCTATTTTTCGGATCTAAATCTTGTGAATTCAAGTTCAAAGCTCTACCGCTTCTTCTCTATACTTTCGACCAACCTCCATCTCAAGCCTTGACCCCACTATTGAAAGGAAGAGGATGTTGTTTGCTAGTTTTTAAATGGAGTATGGATTAATTAGTGAAGTGTTGGTTGATTAGAATGTTGGTAGGAAGTTAATCGCTTTGGTTTATGGTGAGAAACTCTATTTAATATATATATATATATATATACACATGTTTGATGATGTGTTATGATTGCATGGATGCTTATATATGCTTTGGTCAACAAGTATTGATTGTTTGATATGATTGTAAAATTGTTTTAACAAGTCACGTTTAAAACACATCGATAAGCACAAAAGAAATCACTTTCCTTTTGAAAAATGAAATGATATATATGGAATGTTTAAACCTATTGAAATAGTTTGAAATAGTTTGAAATGAGTTAGAAAGATTTTATAAACATTTGAATATGTTTAAAGAAATAAAGAAAGAAAATTAAGCTTTCATCTTGTATATTTTAAAATATGTCCAAAACAATTTTCCAGAAAAATCGCGCTTTTGCTGTAAAGTGACCAAAGTTTAAAATTGATATTTTAAATGTTTTAAAAATATAAAATAAATTCTAAAAATCTTTTAAAATGTCTTAAAAGAGATTTAAGTTGAAAGGATGGATTTCTAAATGGTATAAAAGTCATTTTGAAGAATATAGCTTTTAAAACACTATTTGCAAAACTTTTCGCAACGTTTTCCACAGCAGTTTTAAATAACTTTTGAAATGTAGTTTTAAATTTAACAATTCATTTCCAAATATTTTGTGAATGATTTTAAAAGAATAATTAAGTAATTTAAAGATGATTTTGAAGTTTTAATAAGAGTTTAATAAACGGTTAAGAGCAATTGTTTATAACACTTAAACAGTAATTGAAGAATATTGAATATAATAACAAATTGAGTATGCGGAAACGAATAGTTCATTTGTCCCGCCAATGAGAGATAAATGGTAAAACGAGGTGTGTAACTAAGATTAGGAATGGAGCAAACGATGCCTTGAACTTATCTGGCTTTCGCTTTATCTTTTAGACGAGGGGTGAAACAGATCGTAAGGAAAGCCCGGATGCTCTAAAAGATCATATTTAAGTTTTTCCAAGATAAAAAAACAAATTCATTGAATGTTAGTTAACCACCTAACATCTTTTATTCGATGATTGGTACGAAGGAACTAGGATCGGATTTGGGTGATTCCTAACCGAAAAAACTAGGATCGGATCTGGTTAGTGAGGTTCGTGCATGATAGGGGGTTCTCGCTTTGTGAACAATAATGAAGCTTAGACTCTTACCCTACATGTCCCTGAGATCGAGTATCAAGGGGTTGGTTGATAGTAGAGAGGCTTGCCGTAAAAGCTGATCTGAGGTACCACATGTAGTCACCTTTATGTTGAAAAGCAGGAGTGCCCCAATGTTGAAAAGCAGAGGGGTGGCGGGATGGTTGAAAAGCCTATCGGGGCGGGTTCGAAAAACCCGTTCATTACATTTGGTATCAGAGCTTTTGGTTGAGCGAACACCTGAGCCTGATAAGGGTAAGCCTCATCGGAGATAGGATTAGTAATTTCCTAGGATGAGTAACTCATTACGGATAAGGTTAGTAACACCCTAGAATGAGTTCGAGTGTATTATATATGAGTGCGTATTTGTTAGTGACTAATAAATTGCTTTGTGTTGATTTATCTGTTGAGTGATTTATGGATTCTAATCGATACGCCTGATCACCGTTGTCGATAAGGGTTCCTAAACATTTAAACAAGGCGAACCGACGCACTAATTTTGAAAAATTAATAAATGAAATAATTTTACCTAGGATTATATTTTGAATATAAAGTATATATTTTGAAAAGTTGTATAGTTAGAAATCAAGATTATTGAAATTTAAATATGAACATCTTGTGATTAGAATTTTACAGTTTGACTATAAGATGTTTCATAAAGATAATCGATAAGTAAGAAATCTGATAAGGTAATTAAGATCTTTAATACTTATTCCAAAATAATAAATTAAGAAATGATAATGTTAAGTTACTATCATAAATTGATCAATTGTTTGATTTAAAAGTTTAAGTACAAATACCTTGTGAATTAAGTCTCATGATTTGTGTAACGACCCCAGATTTTATATAAATTAAAATTGATAATTAAATTTATTTTTGAATAAATATTGTGAAATTAATTAATAAAGTGATGTGAGTTTCCCTGAATTCAAATAAATTTCGTATAAATCATTTAAAATTGAAATATGTATATATATGTATTTGAGCATATATGAGTAAATTTGAAATTATATATATATATATATATTGATAATTGGATTTAAAATCTTAAATAAATGGTTTGAGGAAAATAAAAAAATAAAGTAAACGAATTAGCTAAATTTTAGCAACTAATTAAAAATATAAATTTTCTATGTTACAAAATAATAAGGAATAAATAAAAATAGAAATACAAATATATAAGAAACAAAATTACCAAGTAAACAATTAGTTAGAATATAGCAACATGTTAAAATAGAAATTTATTTATATTATGAAGTAATATTACAAAGACTCAAGTAAAATATATACTTGAATTTGAAACAAGTAATGGAACAAAAATGAAGATGAGTATAAACACTAAACAAGGAAGATATATATATATTTGAACTAGCTTGCAAAAGAAAACATAAGAAGAAAATACAAAAGGCAAAGGAAATAAAAATACGTTCAAGTATATTGGATAAGTATGAAACACTTGTACGAGAAGACACTAGTTTAAATATCTATGTACGAGAAAACATAAGAAGAAAATACAAAAGGCAAAGGAAATAAAAATACGTTCAAGTATATTGGATAAGTATGAAACACTTGTACGAGAAGACACTAGTTTAAATATCTATGTACAAATAAAATAGGATAGGTATATTTGTACAACAACAATTGATACAAGCCATCACAATATCATTAAATGCCGTGTATATCAGCCCCAAAGCAAAGAAAAAATCTCTGTTCAATTTTTGTACAAAATGGACACTGTTGTACAAACAAGAATCATCACAATCTCATCTCAGCTTAAACAAATAAAACATCACCTGTACAAGTAACATCCTCTCTGTACACTTCTATTTTATATATCAAACTATCCATTTTAGTTCGTTCCTTCAAGCTAAGACTTGTAGTAAGTAATATTCTCTAAAATTTAAACAAAACTTCAATTTAAACATCAAAACAAATCAACTGCAAACCAGAGATCTAAAGGGTTTTCAGCTAGCAAATTCAAATAGGTTTTAAAAACAAGGGAAGCAACTCTGTTCATTTTTCTGGAAACAAGGTGAGCAACTCCTATTTTTAGAAGCTTAACTTGTTTTGTTTTCTTGATGCTTGTGAGTAAACCTTCAAGCTAAAATTTAGTAACTAATATGTGTTGCTTATGAACTATTGTGTTGATGTTGATTTGCATGAATGTTTATATGTGAGTTCTGAGTGCTTGCTTGTAAATTTTGAAGCACCTCTGTTTTCTTCAAGTCCAGAGTTCAAACAAGTCAAAAACTCCAGATTTCACTTTCCAAATCTCTGATATATTTAATCTTCAACAAATAGGTTTGTTTGAAACTCATCTATGAGCTAAAATTTGCTTTCAACTTGAACATGAAGGGTCTGCTGCTGTAGTCAAAACTTTACAGTACAAACAAAATGTTTATGAAGAAATCAAGTATTTTAAATTAGTGATTTGATTATGTGACTCGAATAAGCACACAAAGTGATGATTTTTAAAATCAATATGGTGATTTTTATTTAAGTTTTTCGAGAGCAATTCACAGTTGAACAAATTTTGTTTTATTCCCTTTTGCCAATGATCGATTGAATGTAAATTGATGACAATTTGTTTGAAGCAAGCTTGGACACCAGGGATCTCGAGAAAATTATCATAAAATTTTTTCATTTCGTAGATTTATGAATCGAGTTGAAGTTAGGGTTTAACCTTGAGTTTGGCAATGGGTAGAACGCTGGATGATTTCATCACCTAGGAGTGATCGAGTTGAACGCAACGATGGGGGAAGGTAGTTTAGGGTGGTGAAGTGACGTGGCCAAAGTTACGGCAGTTTCGGTGGACTGAGGGACGTTGGCGAAGGTGTTTGCAGTTTCTTTTCTTTTCAATCGAACTGCTAAGATTCGATTTCGAACTTATGAAGACGATTTGGGTTTTGTTTTCGAATGAGAGGGCGAATTGTGGTTTGCTGGCGATCGCGATGGTCATCAGAGTGGAGCCGCGGTGACGTGCGCGCGCACGAGGTCGGCTTTGTGCCAGGAAGCTTGAACCTGGGTATGTTGTTAAGTTAAAGTCTACAGAGAAGAAGAAAGGAACGAGAGGGAAAGGGATGAGTGACTCGAGTATTTACTCGAGTAAAATGGTGGTTTGCTTCGAGCGAACCTGGGTGCGTGAGAGGGTTCATCTAATACCATGGTTTATACTTGAACTGGAATTCAACTAAAATAAAAAATAAATAAATAAATGCGTGAAGAAGTGTGGAATGTCTCGGGAAAACTGGAGGGAAACTCGAGTGTTTACTCAGAGTAAAGGCCTGGGCATTCGTTTTCAAAAGTGGGTTAAGCCCTGTAAATAAAAAAAAATTGAAGTTAATAAATGGTTTTAAATCCTAATTAGTTCTTTAATCAAGTAGTAAATTTAAGATAAGTTTTAAATTTAGTTAACATTCAGGGTTTTTAAGTTTGTAATAATTTGATTTCAAAGTAATTAAGAATGATCTATAATTTGTAATGAAAATAAATTTAATAAGAAAAATTTAAGTGTTTAAGTTAATGTGTAAATAGAAAAGTTGTTATTCAGATAAATTAAAATTGACTAATCAAATTTAGCGGTTAATTTCAATAATTAATTTTGAAACAATTAATCGAGTTAATCAAGATTTGTAGTTTATTCATAAGTAATTAATCTAGTATAAATTAATTATAATCAGATATTAATTGATCTTACTTATGGATGTTTGGATTCTAGTGAATGTTGAATTGTTTGATATCCCTGATATATGATGCTTTGTGATACATCCTGATTTATGTTGTGATCTGTAATTGATTATCTGCGATATATATATCTGTGATTTCTGTTTCTGTGATATATTACTGTGAATACGAAACCCTTGACCCGTAAACGACATTTGAATTTCGATGCGACAGGGAGTCGGATTCCAGTTGGTTATCCGAAACCCACATCGAATTGTAATGATGAATCTTTGTGACTGATAAATTTACTTTATCTATGAATCTGTGAATGAAGATAAGCGTTATGGATTATACCGCTTATCGATATATCTGTGATGATTGATGTTGTGCACTATTGTGTGAAACCCCTAGACTACACCATACACACACAAATATGGATTTCACGTGAAAATCGGTTAAATCACAGATAAATTAAATTTGAAGTTTTTGAAATGGAAATTTTAATTTCAATTGGTTTTGAAATTAGAAATTTGGGTTTAAAGTGAAAAGCTTTTGAAATGGAATTTCAAAGATAAAAGTTATTTTGAATAACTTAATCGAGTTTTGGAAATTTAAATAATTTGATTTAAATTTCAATTCAAGTTTGAAATTGAATTCTATGATTTGAAACTAGGGATTAAAGAAGCTGTACAGGTTATATGTGACATCCCGGAATTTTTGGCAACATTACTTTAATAAATAATTTAATCTACTTAAATAAAATACAAGCTTTTCAATTTATAAACTGATGAAAACTTTGGGACATCTATAAGTTATATATGTTTTGTGAAGGAAATTTTGATTTGAAAATCTAAAATAAATTCTTTCAGAATATTTATACTAAAATCTGTTTATTCAACAAAATTAAAGATTCTATATTATTAACATCTGATAATATATATACATGAATATTAAACATAAGAATAAAATAATATAAGGTTATAAACATAAATATATAAACATAAGAAAACTAAAATGAAATATAAGATATAAATAGAAATATAAATGTAAAATATAAGAACAAAGTATATAGAATAGAATGAAAACAAGCCCAAACTATGAAATACATGTGTATATGCAAAGTAATAAAACAAATATATATATATATATATATATATACATACATATCAATGGGATAAGAATGCTATCAAGTCAAGTACAAAACATAGATCATTTCAGTTGTATAAAATCAAAACCTGGTCAAATAAAATCTTTGACTAAAATGAAAAAAAAGAAATGCTTGCACCAGAAACACCTCTCCTTGTAAACACCCTATAAACATCTTTCCTATATATTTATCTCCAGTTTGTTCCAGTACGTTCTAAACTTAGCATTTCAGAGAATTAATCTTGCAACCGAAGCTAACCTAACAACTTAAAAAAAAAATATAAGTACAAGCTTATAACACAAGACTAAGTTTAATTAATGCAAGCTCAACATATATCATTTCAGCCACCTTACAAAAGAAAAAAATCTCTAACAGTACAATAATATCTTGTACTTGTATAAACTTCAGCCTGTACATACTTGTTTTATATTTATCATCCACTTGCCATTTTGTTTTCATTAATTCGAATCAAGAAAAAGAAAAATATACCAAGCTTATAACAAACCAGTAATCAAGCTGAATCAAAGCAAGACCAAGGCAAATCTGGTTCGAGTCAAAGAGTATTCAAAACTGGAATTTTAAAACAGAAAAAAAAATGATATTCAAGATCAGGGAGAAAATTCAGATTTCCAGACCAAAAGCAGGAGACTGTTCTCTGCTTTATGAACTGGTGAGTAAGCTAACCCAATTTTCTTCTTTATACCTGTGAGTAAATTTTAGTTTTGAATCAAAAGCTCATCTAAGTCTGTGAGCAAGTAAAATTTATTAAACAGTAAGACATTATGTAGTATGTATTCCAGTTCAAGTGATTTACTTTGTCCTCTGCCAAAACATTTTTACAGTGAGCAAACTTTATTATTATTATTATTTTTTACCCAGCTACTCTTGATTCTCATGCTTGTGATGATAATGACATGAAAATGTTCTATGAATGTGAATATATCTGCAAGTATATATGTATATATATGTGTGAATTAATGTATACATGTCTGTGTTATGCATGTACAGATTTCTGTTGTCCAAACAGGCTATAATCTACTAAAGAAAAAAATCAAATTCTTTTCAACCATTAGATTTTAGATTATGATTTCTAAAAGAAATCTGGTTGTGATAACAAAAACTTATTTTTAAAATAAGATTAAGTATAATTAACAGGGAAGGTTGCAGGAATTAAGAAATATCAGTAAAAACACATTCAAGTCAAAAATTTGATGTCAACAATTACACAATTTTATTATATAATTTGATTCGTATGAAGAAATAATGATTTTTGATGAAGATATCAGGATTTTTAATATAGTGGTTGTTAAGATCTTGCGAGTTGAACAGAAATCATGTTTTGGACAAATTCCGATGAACAACGACGATTTGTGGGTCGTGCCTTATGGCGAAGATAGCTGAGAGGATGAGGATTTGGGGAAAAATGGTGGAAAAATCTTATGATGGCCGGAAAACCCAGGGGGAGGCGAAGTAGGGTTTAAGGTTCAAGATTGGTCGGCGATGTTATTTAAGTTCGTGGGACATCGACAATTGATCGTAGGTGATCGCACTAAGGGGTATAAGGGCATGGGGATATAATTAAGCTCTGGTCGAAGTTTCATGATCGCTGGTGGTCAGTAGCGGCGTATCGAGGTGACTTTCGATGAACAGTTTTGTTCCAGGTTGAAGCCTAATGGTGCATTTTTGATTTCGGGTGAGTTTGGACGATCTGGGTGGTCGTGGAGATCGTCGAGATCGCCGTCGTCATGTTGGTGGTCTCGGTAGGGTCCATAGATGATTGGAACGCCTGTGCATGTGCACGCGAGCATAAACATATCTGGGTTACTATGGTTTGGGGAAGATGAAGTTTTATCGGGAGTTACTCGAAGAGTTTGATGGTTTTACTCGGGAAAAAGAAGATGTACGTTTCTCAAGGATGGGCTCGGAACTTTCGAATATTGGCTCGGGTTATTTGAAATACAGCAGGCTTTTAAAATTTAAAACAAATAATTAACAAAGTTTTAAACGATGTAAAGGTTTAAAACAAGTTTTAACAAACATAAGAAGGCGAACAAGGTTTATAAAAAGCAATGGTAAATTTAATCAAGTTTTCAAGACATATTAACTATATTTAGAAGATAAATGAATTTTAAACAAGTGTTAACAAAGTTTAATTTTTAAGTTAAATGTTCAAAATTGTTTTGTTTTTAAAAGTAATATATGTTAGGTTAATTATATTAATTTCTAAAAGCTTTTCAAATGGAATTCAATGACTAATTACTTAAGGTAAGTGATTAATTAATGGATGATTAATCAATATGATTTATTAAAGGGTAATTAGAATGATTAATTTAATTTAATTTATTTGGAGATTAAATCAAATTAATCAAGAATTGAATGACTATTAATCTTGCTTATAAAGGATGAACCTGAATTAGATACCTTTGGTTGGTTGATATCTCTATGTAATGTGTGATGTACGGTGATATGAGATGGCTGGGTAGATCTGTTAATAAATGTGAATCATTTGTTTAATTAGATATCCATGATAGATTTCTATGTGCGTATGTTATTCTGAATTTAATTAAACTATTTATTTAAACAATTTGGCTTAAAAAGATGGTATTGAATTGAAGAGACCGGGGTCGGGTATCAGTAAATACCCGAAACCACTTCGATTTGAAATCTTATATAATTCTTTATAGATAGATATGTGAAACCAATGGGCTGGATTGGGATAATATGGACCATTTAAACTAAGTTGGATACTTAGATATTGTTTTGTGAAAATAAGTGATGACTATTTAAGTTGTTTACGTGTAGTAAGTACGAGTTACCCCGGGTTTTAAATAAGTTCTATAGATTGGAATTTCTTGTTAGATGAGTTTACTCACGCTGGTTTCCAGCCTGACCCGGGTGTTACTTTGATGTAATGCTCGGATCAGACCGAGTATTACAGATTTTCAGGTAAGGACGTTCTGGAGCTCAAGAGGCGAGCTGGATGGCAGGACGTATGGAGTGTTCCCCTGTGACTATTATTTCTGTTTATCTGAGATATATTTGATTTGTATATGCTCAGCGTTGTGTACGAGAGAAACTCTGATGTATTATAAATGTAAATTGACAGATATAGTATTCTTTTGTAAACTGTTATTATTTGATATTATATTTTGATCCGCTGCGAATGTGAGATTCTGTGACTTGTTCTTCTTCTTCTTCTATCTCTTTCTTCTTTTCATAACTATCTGGAATTTTCGGGTTCGAAAATTCTGGGTCGTTACAGTTGGTATCAGAGCAAAGGTTAAGCGAGAACCTTGGCTCTGGTGGGTTTACTCATCAAGGATAGGGTTAGTACTACCCTAGGATGAGTTGAGTGTATATATATATATATGAGAGAGCGTACTTGTTATTTTCTTATATAAAGGTTTTAAATGATTTTAAGTAAAGATATATTTGGTATATATATAAAGCAATATTTCTTACTAATAAATGTTTAAGTAATTGGTTTTTAAAAATTATTGGAATTAAATAAAATAACGAGAATTAGGTGTTAATAGTAATACAACCAAATTGAAATTGAACGAAGATAAGTTTGAAATGGATTCAAACTGAAATTAAAATCTTGAATTTGGGGAAAAGTTCAAACTAAGATAGAAATGAATTAGTTATTATTATAAATGATTGTTGTGTGTATTAATAAGTAAGCAAAATGAAATGTTCTAGGGAAGTAAAACATTTAGACAAGTATGACTTATAAATTGGAACTAAAGATGATATAAACTGTGAAGTTTTAACTCTGAGCCCAGAATTTGAAAATTGGATTCAAAATGATAAAGAAATAATAAATAATATTATTTGAATGAAGGCTTGATTCAAACAGAAATTGTTTGGAAATTTAAAGGAATTTTTTTTGAATAAAAAACCAAAAGTGGTTTAAATTTTAAGGATAACTTGGTATGTAAAGGAAATAATATGTATATATGAGAGATATACATAATATCAAAGATGGTTTGAAATAGACTCTAAATGTTGAGTTTTAAATTTGGGAAATGAGATGCGATATCCAAGGTGATAAGTTTTTGAACTTATAAGATTTATTAATGTGAAGTTTAAAATTTGAAGAGGGAATTCAAATTTGAGTAAGTTTGACGAGATTAAATTGAATTTAACTTAAAGGAAGTTAAATAAGTTTGGAATAAACAACCTGAATTGGAAATTTCAAGATGAAATTGAGATTTAACTTAGGGAAGTTAAATGGGTTGATTTAGTAGGGAATTATATGTGATCTCAGATAGGATTGAGATCTGGAATGGGTAGGGGATGATGAATGCTTTAAATAAATTGGATGTTTATTTATCTTAATATCATCCTGTTATTATCAGTGTTTATGAGACTGTGAATTTGATTGTTTAAATGAATTAAGAAGTAGATTGAGGTAATATCTATTTCATTATTGGAATTAAATGGAATTAAACTTTAATATGAGATTACTTAAGTAATTTTGATTTTAAAGATAAAAATTAAACTTGAGAAAATGGGATCACTTTGAACATTAAGATTTGATGTTAAAATGAAAATGTAAACTGAAATGGTTAAGGATTGGTTCCAAGATTGAATTTGGGTAATAAATTGAATTTCAAAGATTAAATTGTTTTAAAAAGGGGTTTGAATTATTATTTGAACCTAGGAATAAGTTTATGTAGAAGTAAAGGTAAATTAAAATGGAATTTTGGAATTTAAACTCAGAATTAAATGGTTAGGCTGTTAAATTAAAAGTAAAGGTAAAATTTGATTTATGGGATTAAATCAACATTTAAAATTTAACTCGGATTTATATAATTCGAGATGGTTAAAATTGAGATTTGAATTTGATTTGAACTAGTTCAAATTGAATCTGATTTGAATTAATTGGATTTGTGATTGAAGATGGATAAGTTTAAAAATTCAAATGGAAAATTTGAATTGGATTGAATTAAAATGATTTGAAATTGAAGTGGGTTCAATTGATATTAGTCCAAATTGATTGGAATAATTTGGAATTATAATTAAAGTTGAATATGTTTAAAATCAAATGGAATTTGATTTGGATTGGGAAGGAAATCAAGATTGATTCAACTTGAATTGGAGTTAAATAAATTTCGATGGAAGTGGAAATTTAAATTGAATTGATGAAAATGGAGATTGGGAAGTGAACAGTTTTGACTCTGGGCTATATTCAATATACATTGTTTTAATCTAAACTTATTTTATTAAACTATTAACTATATAAAACCTTTCTTTCTTAAAGCCAAAATATTTTATACTTGTTTTACAATTATTTTTGAAACTGTTTAACCATTCTCCAACTTTTTTATAAACTAATTATTATTTTTCCACTATTTTACAAATTAAACTACTATTTTATAACCATTTGTAATTATCTAAGATTTCTGAAACTATTTAGCTATTTTTCAACAATTTTATATTAGTTAACTATTTTACCCTCTATTTTTCAACTATTAATTATTTTCAACTACTTATCTATTTTTTTAAAAAAAATTCAAGCTATTTTCTAAATATAAACTGGTCGGAGTTCAAACTGTTATAGTTTAAATACCCAACTGAGATAAGAATTGAAGTGATAATCCAAATGAGATTAAGGCAAAGGCGAATAAGTGAATAAAGTCCAAGTAATGTGAATAGAAAGGAAATTGATTTAACTGATAATCAATAAAGATAATACGTAGGATGTACGTATATTATTCTAATCGCATAGTGGTTTGATCCAGATTCGAGCACAGAATTTCGAGATAGTATTATCGATCCGAGTTGGGATTTTTCGCTCGATTTTCGACGGCGAACCTGGATATGGATTTTTGATTGGTTCTGGATGTTCTCTATCATAGATGTGCCTATGCAAGGAGAATGACGGTTTCTGATCAAGAAACCAGATCTGAGTCCGCACTAGGAAGTCGGGTGGACAATACTAGTTCGGAAGTGAAATTATGTGATCGAGTGAGCGATCAGATTGATATTGCGTACGGATGATATGTGGACATCGTACGAGTTTGATTGAAATTGTTATTGAATTGGATATAAGGACTGTAATATGATTTTTGAAATAGATGTAAATTTTGAGAAATATACAATTAATAAAAGTGAAAATGGAATATCTTTATGGGTAAAATTTACTTTATCAAAGTAAATAAGTTGGTAAATGACTTTATAAGTAATCTAATTTGAATATTTGATTTGGAATAAATAAAGTTATTTATCTTCGTATATAGGGTAAACTCTCCTTGTTGAATCTATTGCTAGAAGAAAATGATTTTTGAAAATATTTGAAGTCTAAAAGTGAATTTATACAAGTACAAATTGATTCAAAGATTTTTCAAAACTTTTATATATATGTTTTTTTTTAAAAAGAATTTGTGAAAATGATTTTGAGAAAAGGTTTTTGGAACCTCTGAATTTTGGGAAAGGCTTTTGATTTTTGGGAAAAATCAATATTGGAATTTGGGAAAGCCTACTTTGTGAATTATCGATTTTGGGAATCGATTTTGTGTAAAAGCACTTAGATGAGATTCATACTTGGTGTATGATTTGGAAAATACTATATGTGTATAGTATAAAGTGTTTTGAAAGTAGCTCTGGGGAAAAAGGCGCTCCCTTGAATGAACTTCTCAGGAGTACCACTGAGTGGTACTGCCTTGAGCCTTTAAGGGTAGGTTCTAAAGTTGATCCTGTGAGGAGTCCGTACAAACTAGTTCCTGAGGATTATTTGGTAGCGAAAGTCGATGGCGCTGATGCCTACAGGGGCATTTGGGTTATGCTGTGACGACAGTGTAACTCGATGTCGCTGCGATCTACTGTGTGGGGACCATAGCGAAAATCGTGTGGAGGATGAGTGCCAACAGTCTACACTTGATTTTGTCGGGAAGGCAACGCAACATCGGTAGACTGCGGTCTATGGTCAAGTGGAGGAGTTTCATTCTTTTGGCAGCGAAATTCGGTGGCGCTGATGCCTACAGTTATATGGGTTTGTGCTGTGATAGCAACGTAAGGCCCGGGTATAACTGCGATCTGTAGCGGGTTCCATGGCGTAATCGAGGAGCGCGGAGACCTACAGTTATCTGTGGATTTTGCCGGGACGGCAACGTAACCATCGGGTTAACTGCGACCATGGACGGGGGTGATGATTTCCAGAGCAATTTTACTAAAGATATTTCCTCTATTTTCAAAAATGTTAATTTTCTATATTTTCAATAAAATTATCTTTAAAAATATTTTCACTGGATGTTGAAAATGGGTCTGGCAAGCACTTATAGATTTTCAGTCGTACGCCTGATCAACGTATAACCGAATCTCTATGAGGACGAAGATGGACTTGTTGAAACATCGAGTTATAAAAGTATTTTTATAAAAACTATTTTAGTAATATTATATAGATTTTTAAAATGGTTTTAAAAATGATCAAAGAATATTTATCTAATTTTAAGCATTTTCATAAATTCTAGCTTCGTTCCTTTTCGAGGACGAAAAGTTTTAAGGGGGGAGGGATGTGACATCCCGGAATTTTTGGCAACATTATTTTAATAAATAATTTAATCTACTTAAATAAAATACAAGCTTTTCAATTTATAAACTGATGAAAACTTTGGGACATCTATAAGTTATATATGTTTTGTGAAGGAAATTTTGATTTGAAAATCTAAAATAAATTCTTTCAGAATATTTATACTAAAATCTGTTTATTCAACAAAATTAAAGATTCTATATTATTAACATCTGATAATATATATACATGAATATTAAACATAAGAATAAAATAATATAAGGTTATAAACATAAATATATAAACATAAGAAAACTAAAATGAAATATAAGATATAAATAGAAATATAAATGTAAAATATAAGAACAAAGTATATAGAATAGAATGAAAACAAGCCCAAACTATGAAATACATGTGTATATGCAAAGTAATAAAACAAACATATATATATATATATATATATACACACATACATACATATCAATGGGATAAGAATGCTATCAAGTCAAGTACAAAACATAGATCATTTCAGTTGTATAAAATCAAAACCTGGTCAAATAAAATCTTTGACTAAAATGAAAAAAAAGAAATGCTTGCACCAGAAACACCTCTCCTTGTAAACACCCTATAAACATCTTTCCTATATATTTATCTCCAGTTTGTTCCAGTACGTTCTAAACTTAGCATTTCAGAGAATTAATCTTGCAACCGAAGCTAACCTAACAACTTAAAAAAAAATATAAGTACAAGCTTATAACACAAGACTAAGTTTAATTAATGCAAGCTCAACATATATCATTTCAGCCACCTTACAAAAGAAAAAAATCTCTAACAGTACAATAATATCTTGTACTTGTATAAACTTCAGCCTATACATACTTGTTTTATATTTATCATCCACTTGCCATTTTGTTTTCATTAATTCGAATCAAGAAAAAGAAAAATATACAAAGCTTATAACAAACCAGTAATCAAGCGGAATCAAAGCAAGACCAAGGCAAATCTGGTTCGAGTCAAAGAGTATTCAAAACTGGAATTTTAAAACAGGAAAAAAAATGATATTCAAGATCAGGGAGAAAATTCAGATTTCCAGACCAAAAGAAGGAGACTGTTCTCTGCTTTATGAACTGGTGAGTAAGCTAACCCAATTTTCTTCTTTATACCTGTGAGTAAATTTTAGTTTTGAATCAAAAGCTCATCTAAGTCTGTGAGCAAGTAAAATTTATTAAACAGTAAGAGATTATGTAGTATGTATTCCAGTTCAAGTGATTTACTTTGTCCTCTGCCAAAACATTTTTACAGTGAGCAAACTTTATTATTATTATTATTTTTTACCCAGCTACTCTTGATTCTCATGCTTGTGATGATAATGACATGAAAATGTTGTATGAATGTGAATATATCTACAAGTATATATGTATATATATATGTGTGAATTAATGTATACATGTCTGTGTTATGCATGTACAGATTTCTGTTGTCCAAACAGGCTATAATCTACTAAAGAAAAAAATCAAATTCTTTTCAACCATTAGATTTTAGATTATGATTTCTAAAAGAAATCTGGTTGTGATAACAAAAACTTATTTTTAAAATAAGATTAAGTATAATTAATAGGGAAGGTTGCAGGAATTAAGAAATATCAGTAAAAACACATTCAAGTCAAAAATTTGATGTCAACAATTACACAATTTTATTATATAATTTGATTCGTATGAAGAAATAATGATTTTTGATGAAGATATCAGGATTTTTAATATAGTGGTTGTTAAGATCTTGCGAGTTGAACAGAAATCATGTTTTGGACAAATTCCGATGAACAACGACGATTTGTGGGTCGTGCCTTATGGCGAAGATAGCTGAGAGGATGAGGATTTGGGGAAAAATGGTGGAAAAATCTTATGATGGCCGGAAAACCCAAGGGGAGGCGAAGTAGGGTTTAAGGTTCAAGATTGGTCGGCGATGTTATTTAAGTTCGTGGGACATCGACAATTGATCGTAGGTGATCGCACTAAGGGGTATAAGGGCATGGGGATATAATTAAGCTCTGGTCGAAGTTTCATGATCGCTGGTGGTCAGTAGCGGCGTATCGAGGTGACTTTCGATGAACAGTTTTGTTCCAGGTTGAAGCCTAATGGTGCAATTTTGATTTCGGGTGAGTTTGGACGATCTGGGTGGTCGTGGAGATCGTCGAGATCGCCGTCGTCATGTTGGTGGTCTCGGTAGGGTCCATAGATGATTGGAACGCCTGTGCATGTGCACGCGAGCAAAAACATATCTGGGTTACTATGGTTTGGGGAAGATGAAGTTTTATCGGGAGTTACTCGAAGAGTTTGATGGTTTTACTCGGGAAAAAGAAGATGTACGTTTCTCAAGGATGGGCTCGGAACTTTCGAATATTGGCTCGGGTTATTTGAAATACAGCAGGCTTTTAAAATTTAAAACAAATAATTAACAAAGTTTTAAACGATGTAAAGGTTTAAAACAAGTTTTAACAAACATAAGAAGGCGAACAAGGTTTATAAAAAGCAATGGTAAATTTAATCAAGTTTTCAAGACATATTAACTATATTTAGAAGATAAATGAATTTTAAACAAGTGTTAACAAAGTTTAATTTTTAAGTTAAATGTTCAAAATTGTTTTGTTTTTAAAAGTAATATATGTTAGGTTAATTATATTAATTTCTAAAAGCTTTTCAAATGGAATTCAATGACTAATTACTTAAGGTAAGTGATTAATTAATGGATGATTAATCAATATGATTTATTAAAGGGTAATTAGAATGATTAATTTAATTTAATTTATTTGGAGATTAAATCAAATTAATCAAGAATTGAATGACTATTAATCTTGCTTATAAAGGATGAACCTGAATTAGATACCTTTGGTTGGTTGATATCTCTATGTAATGTGTGATGTACGGTGATATGAGATGGCTGGGTAGATCTGTTAATAAATGTGAATCATTTGTTTAATTAGATATCCATGATAGATTTCTATGTGCGTATGTTATTCTGAATTTAATTAAACTATTTACTTAAACAATTTGGCTTAAAAAGATGGTATTGAATTGAAGAGACCGGGGTCGGGTATCAGTAAATACCCGAAACCACTTCGATTTGAAATCTTATATAATTCTTTATAGATAGATATGTGAAACCAATGGGCTGGATTGGGATAATATGGACCATTTAAACTAAGTTGGATACTTAGATATTGTTTTGTGAAAATAAGTGATGACTATTTAAGTTGTTTACGTGTAGTAAGTACGAGTTACCCCGGGTTTTAAATAAGTTCTATAGATTGGAATTTCTTGTTAGATGAGTTTACTCACGCTGGTTTCCAGCCTGACCCGGGTGTTACTTTGATGTAATGCTCGGGTCAGACCGAGTATTACAGATTTTCAGGTAAGGACGTTCTGGAGCTCAAGAGGTGAGCTGGATGGCAGGACGTATGGAGTGTTCCCCTGTGACTATTATTTCTGTTTATCTGAGATATATTTGATTTGTATATGCTCAGCGTTGTGTACGAGAGAAACTCTGATGTATTATAAATGTAAATTGACAGATATAGTATTCTTTTGTAAACTGTTATTATTTGATATTATATTTTGATCCGCTGCGAATGTGAGATTCTGTGACTTGTTCTTCTTCTTCTTCTATCTCTTTCTTCTTTTCATAACTATCTGGAATTTTCGGGTTCGAAAATTCTGGGTCGTTACATTATATATGGGTTAAACCATCTTAAATGTATTGATTTGGGAATTTGAATTTTATTTCAAGGGTTTTAACTCGTGTAAATATAACTGGATTTTCCCGAAACGAAAACTACTTGTTTTCAAATAATAATAGCTTTCATTTTAAGAAATGAACTTCCAATTTGTGTTGAAAGAATTTCAAGTTTGAAATGGAATTGAAATGTTTTGAAAATTATGAAATGAGTCTTTGATTCAAAGACCGGACGAGTTAATCCAATTTGAAAAATGGAATTGAAATGTTTTGAAAGACTATGAATGAATCTTTGAAAACAAGATTTGAAAGCTATAAGTTAAATCTTGACTTAAAGATTTAACGAGTTAATTCAATTGAAATGGAAATTGTTTTGAAATCCATAAATGGATCTTTGTGAACGGGGTAAACTTTGTGAATTGAATCTTTTTGTTTAAAAGATTAAAAGTGTGGAAATTGTTTAAACCATTGAAGGTTTTTGAAATGAATGTTTTTGTTTAAAAGATTGGAAATGGTAATTTGTTTTACCATTCGAATGAAAAGTTTTGACTTTAAGCTGTGATTTAACTGAGACCCCAGTATCCATATGATTTTTAATTGCGCTCGTTATTCGGTTTAGCCGGGAGAGGACCTTTGTGTCATATAACCCATTCCGAATAGTGATACGACGATATGGATAGCATTTGAAGACCGGTGGTGAAGACCGGGTATTTGCGAGAGCGATAGGATGAACTATCGATTGTCTCTGCACTGAGTAGCTACGGTATAGAGATTTCCTAAGTGATGGGAAGTCCGATCAGGATTGTGAATACCCGGATTGCAAGGGCTTCTTTGGAAGTGCCTTCGGTTCTGTTCGAACCCGGAACAGACTTGTATGGATGTGTGTCTGACGTTACACTTTGAGATGTAAAGCTGGTTTCTATCAAATACATTTCTATTGGTGGCGGAGAATTTATTCTCTTAGCTTAACACCCTTCTCTGAGACGTACGAGCTCAGAGGTTATGTATTTGATGGTTATTAGTGATACATTCTCAATTTGGTAATGTGGCATACGAAGTGCTGATGATCATTTGTTGGTCAAAGCGTGCTTTGTGAAAAAGCGTTGCTTTGTGGAAAAGCGTGGATTTGTGAAAAAGCGTGGCTTTGTGAAAAAGCGTTGCTTTGTGGACGAGACTTCGTCGAGCCTCACAACCCGGTAATGGTCGAAACAGGAATGTTGCGACAAAGGTTTGTAGGGGTAGCGCCCCTAGGGTATGTCATTTCCTTCTGGATAAAAGGTAATATCATGGTATGGAGCCCAGATATTTTACCTATGTGGATGCTGCACAGTTATTATACTTTGTGGTTGTTGCTTTGTGATCGAGGGCCCTCGGATAAAGGTCGGTAACGACCGGGGGATGACATGACTCGTGTGTTAGTTACCTAGTTACAGCTTGGTTAAAGCGTGAGGTAGCGTCGGCCTTTTGTTTTCAGAGATCCGGTTAGGATCCGGGGCGTCTTTCCAGAGGCGTTTCCATTTCAGTAAGGAAGTTCCTTTGCCTGGCCATTTGTTGGAAATCCAAAGAAGCAATACGAACCCTGTACGGTTTTAGTTGTATTACCTGCTATGGAATGTGGCGGTAACCTGCTATTGAACGTAGTAGCTATAGTAGGCATACGATACTGGTCGTATGTTGGCTAAGATTTATATTATATTTTCGAAATGTTTTTCTACACTATGCACTAGTAATAATATCAAAAGAGTTTTCTTTTGTGTAGTAAGCATGTTTGACTATCATAAGAAGAAATCTCCTCCAATTCTGCGATTGCATTGTGTGTGTGGCGGGAGGTCTTATGGTAGTTTCATTTTCCAAAAGCATCGCGGATTTCAATGTTAAACTTCTTTTGTTGTTTGTTTAAAGATAAACTATTTTTGTTGCTCACACCAGTCCCATGACTGATCCGGAGTTTATTGTTCCCTTCCTAAACTCTAGGTGCCCATTATTTTCCACACGGGCAGTCTAGAGTTGGGTTTCTCAGATATTCAGGTTGAGTAGATTATCTGGAGCTAGTTTAGTTCTTGGAGTTCATGGACTAACGTTGCTTATCTTGGAGCATTCTATTGGAGGCATTCTATCCGCTACCAGTGTTATCTATTTTCTTTCCGCTACTATCCTTGTATCATATCTCTGATATTGTTGTATCATATTGATATCATTGTTGTATATCATTCTGGATATTTTATTCATTGGAATTGTATATGATATCATTGTTTTCTTTTTCTTCCGCTGTGTTGTTATACTTACTGTGTTATAAGCTCCGGCGAATCGGATTTGAACGGTCGAATCTACGGCATTCTAGTACAAGGTGAAGTACGGATGTCGATTTTCGAACGCGAAAATTCGACTCGTTACAAGTGGTATCAGAGCTAAGGTAGAACTTTAGCTCAGGAGTATAACACATTAAGTAGCTCATTAGAGATAGGGTGAAGTATACCCTAGAATGAGTATTCCTCAGATATCCGTTCGAATGTCTCAGTAAATTCTCTTACTATCCACTGATAGTAAGTATGAGTGTAAGAAGAGGATGAGATAGGAGACAGGGGAATACGACTATAAATGGTCGATACTCTATAACAACAAGGAAACAATCTTTTCTCTATCAATCTCTTTCGTTCAACATCTCTTCTCAATTCTTCGATAGTTTCTGGTAGATCCAGGAAGAAGATTTGCTATATTTGATATGGGACATAAACTCCGGATGGACTAAAATTGTTGTATGGATGAATTGTTTGCTTTGATTGCTATGGCTAATAGGTATACTCTCGTTCTAAACTAAAAGTTTTAAAATTGTATCCATATATCTATCTATTTCTTTGGGTCCCGATATGTTCTACGAATGGTTAGTTGTTTCTTCGAACTAACCGATGCTACTGTATATTTCGTAGATCTGGATAACCCGAGTATTTTGTGAAGTGTTAAACAGATTCGTTCTTGTATCTGTTGTTGATATTCTGATTTGGTAAGCCAAATGCAGAATAGATGTTCAGTTTGAGTTGATGAAATATTCTTCATCTATCTTTGTGTCTCCTTGGTAATTTCGAGGACGAAATTCTTTTAAGGGGGAAAGACTGTAACGACCCCAGATTTTATATAAATTAAAATTGATAATTAAATTTATTTTTGAATAAATATTGTGAAATTAATTAATAAAGTGATGCGAGTTTCCCTGAATTCAAATAAATTTCGTATAAATCATTTAAAATTAAAATATGTATATATATGTATTTGAGCATATATGAGTAAATTTGAAATTATATATATATATATATATATATATTGATAATTGGATTTAAAATCTTAAATATATGGTTTGAGGAAAATAAAAACATAAAGTAAACGAATTAGCTAAATTTTAGCAACTAATTAAAAATATAAATTTTCTATGTTACAAAATAATAAGGAATAAATAAAAATAGAAATACAAATATATAAGAAACAAAATTACAAAGTAAACAATTAGTTAGAATATAGCAACATGTTAAAATAGGAATTTATTTATATTATGAAGTAATATTACAAAGACTCAAGTAAAATATATACTTGAATTTGAAACAAGTAATGGAACAAAAATGAAGATGAGTATAAACACTAGACAAGGAAGATATATATATTTGAACTAGCTTGCAAAAGAAAACATAAGAAGAAAATACAAAAGACAAAGGAAATAAAAATACGCTCAAGTATATTGGATAAGTATGAAACACTTGTACGAGAAGACACTAGTTTAAATATCTATGTACAAATAAAATAGGATAGGTATATTTGTACAACAACAATTGATACAAGCCATCACAATATCATTAAATGCCGTGTATATCAGCCCCAAAGCAAAGAAAAAATCTCTATTCAATTTTTGTACAAAATGCACACTGTTGTACAAACAAGAATCATCACAATCTCATCTCAGCTTAAACAAATAAAACATCACCTGTACAAGTAACATCCTCTCTGTACACTTCTATTTTATATATCAAACTATCCATTTTAGTTCGTTCCTTAAAGCTAAGACTTGTAGTAAGTAATATCCTCTAAAATTTAAACAAAACTTTAATTTAAACATCAAAACAAATAAACTGCAAACCAGAGATCTAAAGGGTTTTCAGCTAGCAAATTCAAACAGGTTTTAAAAACAAGGGAAGCAACTCTGTTCATTTTTCTGGAAACAAGGTGAGCAACTCCTATTTTTAGAAGCTTAACTTGTTTTGTTTTCTTGATGCTTGTGAGTAAACCTTCAAGCTAAAATTTAGTAACTAATATGTGTTGCTTATGAACTATTGTGTTGATGTTGATTTGCATGAATGTTTATATGTGAGTTCTGAGTGATTGCCTTTAAATTTTGAAGAACCTCTGTTTTCTTCAAGTCCAGAGTTCAAACAAGTCAAAAACTCCAGATTTCACTTTCCAAATCTCTGTTATATTTAATCTTCAACAAATAGGTTTGTTTAAAACTCATCTATGAGCTAAAATTTGCTTTCAACTTGAACATGAAGGGTCTGCTGCTGTAGTCAAAACTTTACAGTACAAACAAAATGTTTATGAAGAAATCAAGTGTTTTAAATTAGTGATTTGATTATGTGACTCGAATAAGCACACAAAGTGATGATTTTTAAAATCAATATGGTGATTTTTATTTAAGTGTTTCGAGAGCAATTCACAGTTGAACAAATTTTGTTTTATTCCCTTTTGCCAATGATCGATTGAATGTAAATTGATGACAATTTGTTTGAAGCAAGCTTGGACACCAAGGATCTCGAGAAAATTATCAGAAATTTTTTTCATTTCGTAGATTTATGAATCGAGTTGAAGTTAGGGTTTAACCTTGAGTTTGGCAATGGGTAGAATGCTGGATGATTTCATCACCTAGGAGTGATCGAGTTGAACGCAACGATGGGGGAAGGTAGTTTAGGGTGGTGAAGTGACGTGGCTGAAGTTACGGCAGTTCCAGTGGACTGAGGGACGTTGGCGAAGGTGTTTGCAGTTTCTTTTCTTTTCAATCGAACTACTAAGCTTCGATTTCGAACTTATGAAGACGATTTGGGTTTTGTTTTCGAATGAGAGGGCGAATTGTGGTTTGCGGGCGATCGCGATGGTCATCAGAGTGGAGCCGCGGTGACGTGCGCGCGCACGAGGTCAGCTTTGTGCCAGGAAGCTTGAACCTGGGTATGTTGTTAAGTTAAAGTCTACAGAGAAGAAGAAAGGAACGAGAGGGAAAGGGATGAGTGACTCGAGTATTTACTCGAGTAAAATGGTGGTTTGCTTCGAGCGAACCTGGGTGCGTGAGAGGGTTCATCTAATACCATGGTTTATACTTGAACTGGAATTCAACTAAAATAAAAAATAAATAAATAAATGCGTGAAGAAGTGTGGAATGTCTCGGGAAAACTGGAGGGAAACTCGAGTGTTTACTCAGAGTAAAGGCCTGGGCATTCGTTTTCAAAAGTGGGTTAAGCCCTGTAAATAAAAAAAAATTGAAGTTAATAAATGGTTTTAAATCCTAATTAGTTCTTTAATCAAGTAGTAAATTTAAGATAAGTTTTAAATTTAGTTAACATTCAGGGTTTTTAAGTTTGTAATAATTTGATTTCAAAGTAATTAAGAATGATCTATAATTTGTAATGAAAATAAATTTAATAAGAAAAATTTAAGTGTTTAAGTTAATGTGTAAATAGAAAAGTTGTTATTCAGATAAATTAAAATTGACTAATCAAATTTAGCGGTTAATTTCAATAATTAATTTTGAAACAATTAATCGAGTTAATCAAGATTTGTAGTTTATTCATAAGTAATTAATCTAGTATAAATTAATTATAATCAGATATTAATTGATCTTACTTATGGATGTTTGGATTCTAGTGAATGTTGAATTGTTTGATATCCCTGATATATGATGCTTTGTGATACATCCTGATTTATGTTGTGATCTATAATTGATTATCTGCGATATATATATATCTGTGATTTCTGTTTCTGTGATATATTACTGTGAATATGAAACCCTTGACCCGTAAACGACATTTGAATTTCGATGCGACAGGGAGTCGGATTCCAGTTGGTTATCCGAAACCCACATCGAATTGTAATGATGAACCTTTGTGACTGATAAATTTACTTTATCTATGAATCTGTGAATGAAGATAAGCGTTATGGATTATACCGCTTATCGATATATCTGTGATGATTGATGTTGTGCACTATTGTGTGAAACCCCTAGACTACACCATACACACACAAATATGGATTTCATGTGGAAATCGGTTAAATCACAGATAAATTAAATTTGATGTTTTTGAAATGGAAATTTTAATTTCAATTGATTTTGAAATTAGAAATTTGGGTTTAAAGTGAAAAGCTTTTGAAATTGAATTTCAAAGATAAAAGTTATTTTGAATAACTTAATCAAGTTTTGGAAATTTAAATAATTTGATTTAAATTTGAATTCAAGTTTGAAATTGAATTCTATGATTTGAAACTAGGGATTAAAGATGTTGTACAGATTATATATGGGTTAAACCATCTTAAATGTATTGATTTGGGAATTTGAATTTTATTTCAAGGGTTTTAACTCGTGTAAATATAACTGGATTTTCCCGAAACGAAAACTACTTGTTTTCAAATAATAATAGCTTTCATTTTAAGAAATGAACTTCCAATTTGTGTTGAAAGAATTTCAAGTTTGAAATGGAATTGAAATGTTTTGAAAATTATGAAATGAGTCTTTGATTCAAAGACCGGACGAGTTAATCCAATTTGAAAAATGGAATTGAAATGTTTTGAAAGACTATGAATGAATCTTTGAAAACAAGTTTTGAAAGCTATAAGTTAAATCTTGACTTAAAGATTTAACGAGTTAATTCAATTGAAATGGAAATTGTTTTGAAATCCATAAATGGATCTTTGTGAACGGGGTAAACTTTGTGAATTGAATCTTTTTGTTTAAAAGATTAAAAGTGTGGAAATTGTTTAAACCATTGAAGGTTTTTGAAATGAATGTTTTTGTTTAAAAGATTGGAAATGGTAATTTGTTTTACCATTCGAATGAAAAGTTTTGACTTTAAGCTGTGATTTAACTGAGACCCCAATATCCATATGATTTTTAATTGCACTCGTTATTCGGTTTAGCCGAGAGAGGACCTTTGTGTCATATAACCAATTTCGAATAGTGATACGACGATATGGATAGCATTTGAAGACCGGTGGTGAAGACCGGGTATTTGCGAGAGCGATAGGATGACCTATCGATTGTCTCTGCACTGAGCAGCTACGGTATAGAGATTTCCTAAGTGGTGGGAAGTCCGATCAGGATTGTGAATACCCGGATTGCAAGGGCTTCTTTGGAAGTGCCTTCGGTTCTGTTCGAACTCGAAATAGACTTGTATGGATGTGTGTCTGACGTTACACTTTGAGATGTAAAGCTGGTTTCTATCAAATACATTTATGTTGGTGGCGGAGAATTTATTCTCTTAGCTTAACACCCTTCTCTGAGACGTACGAGCTCAGAGGTTATTTGATGGTTATTAGTGATACATTCCCAATTTGGTAATGTGGCATACGAAGTGCTGATGATCATTTGTTGGTCAAAGCGTGCTTTGTAAAAAAGCGTTGCTTTGTGGAAAAGCGTGGCTTTATGAAAAAGCGTGGCTTTGTGAAAAAGCGTTGCTTTGTGGACGAGACTTCGTCGAGCCTCACAACCCGGTAATGGTCGAAACAGGAATGTTGCGACAAAGGTTTGTAGGGGTAGCGCCCCTGGGGTATGTCATTTCCTTCTGGATAAAAGGTGATATCATGGTATGGAGCCCAGATATTTTACCTATGTGGATGCTGCACAGTTATTATACTTTGTGGTTGTCGCTTTGTGATCGAGGGCCCTCGGATAAAGGTCGGTAACGACCGGGGGATGACATGACTCGTGTGTTAGTTACCTAGTTACAGCTTGGTTAAAGCGTGAGGTAGCGTCGGCCTTTTGTTTGCAGAGATCCGGTTAGGATCCGGGGCGTCTTTCCAGAGGCGTTTCCATTTCGGTAAGGAAGTTCCTTTGCCTGGCCATTTGTTGGAAATCCAAAGAAGCAATACGAACCCTGTACGGTTTTAGTTGTATTACCTGCTATGGAATGTGGCGGTAACCTGCTATTGAACGTAGTAGCTATAGTAGGCATACGATATTGGTCGTATGTTGGCTAAGATTTATATTATATTTTCGAAATGTTTTTCTACACTATGCACTAGTAATAATATCAAAAGAGTTTTCTTTTGCATAGTAAGCATGTTTGACTATCATAACAAGAAATGTCCTCCAATTCTGCGATTGAATTGTGTGTGTGGCGGGAGGTCTTATGGTAGTTTCATTTTCCAAAAGCATCGCAGATTTCAATGTTAAACTTCTTTTGTTGTTTGTTTAAAGATAAACTGTTTTTGTTGCTCACACCAGTCCCATGACTGATCCGGAGTTTATTGTTCCCTTCCTAAACTCTGGGTGCCCACTATTTTCCACACGGGCAGTCTAGAGTTGGGTTTCTCAGATATTCAGGTTGAGTAGATTATCTGGAGCTAGTTCAGTTCTTGGAGTTCATGGACTGACGTTGCTTATCTTGGAGCATTCTATTGGAGGCATTCTATCCGCTACCAGTGTTATCTATTTTCTTTCCGCTGCTATCCTTGTATCATATCTCTGATATTGATGTATCATATTGATATCATTGTTGTATATCATTCTGGATATTGTATTCATTGGAGTTGTATATGATATCATTGTTTTCTTTTTCTTCCGCTGTGTTGTTATACTTACTGTGTTATAAGCTCCGGCGAATTGGATTTGAACGGTCGAATCTACGGCATTCTAGTACAAGGTGAAGTACGGATGTCGATTTTCGAACGCGAAAATTCGACTCGTTACAATTTGCCTATAAGGCGTTTGATAATAAGATTTGTTTAAAGAATGAACATATAAGATAAAAATGCATTTAAATAATAGAAAATGATTATGTAAAAGGAAAAAATATATATAAAAGGAATGAGAATTTAAATTCAAGTAGTTTAAAAGAATTGTGGTAATTTAAACGAAGTTAATTAATATAAGTTGAATTTATAAAAAGAATTTATAAAATAGGTTTTATAAACAAAAGTAATCTTTAAAGGATTTTGAAAATGGTATTATTTCAAATAAAAGGAGGTATTTTATGATAACTAGTTCAAATGGCTCAAAAATAAACTAAAAATGGGTAGGAGATGTGTTCAAATGGTAAACACTTCTCTTAAGTATTACTCTTCTTGTTAAGAGGATATACGATACTATTGGTAGTAACCAATTCCTTGGTATTATTTTGGAGTTACTCGATCCTTATAATTTTCTTAAGTTATAGAGATGATGTGAATCATTAATTGGTAAATTGATTAGTAATATTTATAAAGGTGTTTAAACCAAAGATAAATTTGGAATCGTTAATTGATAAGATAAAGCGGGATTCTCGACGATTTTGGACAGTCGAAAATTTCTGAATCACACCTTAACTCAAAGCTAAGGAATTTATGAAAACTTTTTGTAAAAGTTAAACAATTGTGAAATTTTTTTAGTAAATGAAATTGTATAAGTATAATTTATAAATGCGATTATATACAAAAAGGAAATTATAACCTGGAAAATGTTTTATTAATGAATTCTAGCATTAATTAAGGATTTGGACTAGAGTTTTTAAAAGTGATGGATTTACATAGTTGTGTTCAAAAGATATAATAAACTTAAGTAATAGTTTTACGAAATGATTCACAACAAAATTAGTATTAAAGAAAATATACTAAAAAATGAATGTGAAAAATAAAGGATGTGAATAAAGAGAATTTGGTAAAATTGAGGAAAACCAATAAGAATAAATTGGTAATTTATACGTAAATCATTTCATCACACAAATTTTGATCTAATATACGAGTACGGAACTTTGAGCTATTTAAACCAATTCGGAAAAGGATTTATCACTCGATTTCTTCACGGCGAGCATTGATGATGGTTTGTGGTTAGTTACTCGAGTTTTCTATCATAGTTGAGAGCTATGCAAGGAAAGCAAGTGTATCTGATCTAGAAGCTTTATCGGAGACCGCACTAGAGGATCTGGGGATCGATACTAGTTTGGAAATAAAGTTGGGGATTCGAATAGAAGATCAAATCAGATATTTTATACGGATGATTTGGGTACATCTTATGGGTTTAAGTCTGTGAAATAATGATTTAGGTAAATTATTGCGAGATTAGGTTCGGGGAAATTTCAGGGATGAAATTCTTTTAAGTAGGGGAGAATGTAATGATCGGTAATTTTACCACTTTGAAAATGGAATATTTAATTTATTTAAATATTCAAATGTAGAATTTTCAAACATAAACAATAATGTTTTATATAATAAATAAGAATGGTAAACTTATTTTAATATCGAATATAGGTTTTGGATTTCCATTGTAAGATTGACAAAAGCCGGATTTCGATAAAGTAGGATAAATATTCGAGAAATTTTTTTTAAAGGATAAATAATTATTTTTAAATATATATAATCCATATCAAACTCATTTGACAATAATAGTAATTTAATTTATAATGGTTCGATAAATATAAAAAACTTATTTTATAAAAGTTGACAAATTTCGTCGCATATCGATAAATCGATGTCGTATTTTTACAAATAGATTAGGATATTGTTTTATATTATTTTATAAGTCAAATATACTTGTTTTAATTATTTAAAGATAATAAGAAATTTATTTTGAAGTTTGGTTTACATAAATAAAGAGTTTAACTAAAACGTCAAAATGTGACCGTAAAACAATTTGTCGAAAATCAACGTTTTGTTCAAAATAAGTTGTCGCAACGTTTTCGCACCTTTGTTAACATGTTTTAACATATATATTACACATTTTAACAACTAAACATGTTTAATATTACTAAATATAATTATAAAACTTCTAGAAGTCATTAGTAAAAGTAAGTAAGAATTAGCAAAAGTAGGAAAAAGTAAACATCAAATATATATCACATCTAAAACCAACATAATTATTATTTTTCTTAGCTTAGTTCTTAAGGAATTAAGATATAAAGTAAGAAGTGAAAGGATGATATTAAGTGTTGAGAAAGTGGAGGTTGCTTTAGGTTGAAGTAAGATTAGTTTGGTAATTTGGCAAGAGGTTATTTTGATAAATTTACCAATTTTTTCTTTTTCTATAAATACCCACCTCCATCTTCACTTTCATTCACACTTCTTCTTCTTCTTCTTTTCTCAAGCTTCTTCTCCTTCTTCCTCACCAATTTAATGGTTTCTAAGCCATAGAAAAAATTAGAAAGAAATAATGTCAAAATATTTACAAAATATTCAAAAGAAATCAATGTTCATTCTCTTCAAACCAAACTCATCTTTTCTCCATATTTTACCTCTTCTTCTCTTGGCCATAACTTCTTCAGACCAGAACCAAAATACAAAATTAATTTATTCAGATCATGTATTTTTCCAGTGGCTACAACTTTCATGTTGACCAATTTGTCTTATTCTAATTTTAAATATGCCAAAAATCCACTTCTTTCCAGTGCATTCTCTGACCCAGATTTTGAGACAAAGAATAGCCTATTTTGTTTTGATCATAACCTGATAATAAATGATCCAAATTAAAAAATTATTTTGCAAAAATCATATGAAATTCCAGTGGCTACAACTATAATATTGATCACTTATTCTAGTTTTAAGGTTTTCTATAGCTAAAACTCAATTCTTTGAAGTGCATTTTAGGGCTTCATTTTTGTCAATTTGGCAATACCTCTTCTTCATTCTATCATATCTCCCTCAAAACAACTCAGATTCAAATGATTATTTTTTTAAATTTAAGAGAAAAGAATTTTCAAAAATTTTTAAGTTAACCACTTTTCTAAATTTTGAGATTTGGAGGGCCTATAACCAGATACAAGATAACCTATTTTTCGGATCTAAATCTTGAGAATTCAAGTTCAAAGCTCTACCGCTTCTTCTCTATACTTTCGGCCAACCTCCATCTCAAGCCTTGACCTCACTATTGGAAGGAAGAAGATGTTTTTTGCTAGTGTTTAAATGGAGTATGGATTAATTAGTGAAGTGTTGGTTGATTAGAATGTTGGTAGTAAGTTAATCGCTTTGGTTAATGGTGAGAAACTCTATTTAATATCTATATATATATATATACATGTTTGATGATGTGTTATGATTGCTATAGATGCTTATATATTCTTTGATCATCAAGTATTGATTGTTTGATATGATTGTTAAATTGTTTTAACAAGTCACGTTTAAAACACATCAATAAGCACAAAGGAAATCACTTTCCTTTTAAAAAATGAAATGATATATATGGAATGTTTAAACCCTTTAAAATAGTTTAAAATGAGTTAGAAAGATTTTATAAACATTTTAATACATTTAAAGAAATAAAGAAAGAAAATCAAGATTTCATCTTGTATATTTTAAAATATGTCCAAAACAATTTTCCAAAAAAAACGCGCTTTTGCTTTAAAGCGACCAAAGTTTAAAATTGATATTTTAAATGTTTTAAAAATATAAACTAAATTCTAAAATTCTTTTAAAATCTCTTAAAATATATTTAAGTTGAAAAGATGGATTTCTAAATGATATAAAAGTCATTTTGAAGAATATAGCTTTTAAAACACTATTTGCAACACTTTTCGCAACGTTTTTCGTAGTAGTTTTAAATAACTTTTGAAATGTAGTTTTAAATTTAACAATTCTTTTCTAAATATTTTGTGAATGATTTTAAAAGAATAATTAAGTAATTTAAAGATGATTTGGAAGTTGTAATAAGAGTTTAAATAAATGTTTAAGAGGAATTTTTTATAACACTTAAACAATAATTGAAGAATATTGAATATAATAACAAATTGAGTATGTAGAAACGACTAGTACATTTGTTCTGCCTGTGAGAGCTAAGTGGTAAAACAAGGCGTGTAATTAAGATTAGGAATGGAGCAACCGATGCCCTGAACTTACCTGGCCTTCGCTTTATCATTTAGATGAGGGGTGGAACAGATCGAAAGGAAAGTCTGGATGCTGTAAAAGATCATATTTAAGTTTTTCCAAGATAAAAAAACAAATTATTTGAATGTTAATTAACCACTTAACATCTTTTATTCGATGATTGGTACAAAGGAACCGGGATCGGCTCTGGTTGGTGAAGTTCGTTCATGATAGGGGGTTCTCGCTCTGTGAACAGTGATGAAGCTTAGACTCTTACACCTACATGTCCCTGAGATCGAGTATCGAGGGGTTGGTTGATAGTCGAGAGGCTTGCTATAAAAGCAGACACGAGGTACCACATGTAGTCACCTCCATGTTGAAAAGCAGGAGTGACCCTATGTTGAAAAGCAGAAGGGTAGCGAGATGGTTGAAAAGCCTACTGAGGCGGGTTCGAAAAACCCGTTCATTACATTTGGTATTAGAGCTTTTGGTTGAGCGAACACCTATTCTTGATAAGGGTAAGACTCATCAGAGATAGGATTGGTAATTTCCTACGATGAGTAACTCATTAGAGATAGGGTTAGTATCACCCTAGAATGAGTTTGAGTGTATTATATATGAGTGCGTATTTGTTAGTGACTAATAAATTATTTTGTGTTGATTTGTCTGTTGAGTGATTTATGGATCCTGATCGATACGCCTGATCACCGTTGTCGATAAGGGTTCCTAAACATTTAAACAAGGCGAACCGACACACTGATTTTGAAAAATTGGTAAATGAAATAATTTTACCTAGGGTTATATTTTAAATATAAACATATATTTTGAAAACTTGTATAATTAGAAATCAGGATTAGTGAAATTTAAATATGAACATCATGTGATTAGAATTTCACAGTTTGACTATAAGATGTTTCATAAAGATAATCGATAAGCAAGAAATCTGATAAGGTAATTAAGATCTTTAACACTTATTCCAAAATACTAAATTAAGAAATGATAATGTTAAGTCACTATCATAAATTGGTCAATTGTTTGATTTAAAAGTTTAAGTACAAATACTTTATGAATTAAGTTTCACGATTTGGCTATAAGGTGTTTGATAATTAGATTTGTTTAAGGAATGAACATATAAGATAAAATGCATTTAAATAATAGAAAATGATTATGTAAAAGAAATATATATATAAAAGGAATGAAAATTTAAATTCAAGTAATTTAAAGGAATTGTGGTAATTTAAATGAAGTTAATTAATATAAGATGAATTTATAAAAAGAATTTATAAAATAGGTTTTATAAACAAAAGTAATCTCTAAAGGATTTTGAAAATGGTATTATTTCAAATAAAAAGAGATATTTTATGATAACTAGTTCGAATGGCCCAAAAATAAACTAAAAATGGGCAGGAGACGTGTTCGAATGGTAAACACTTCTCTTAAGTATTACTCTTCTTGTTAAGAGGATATATGATACTATTGATAGTACCTAGTTCCTTGGTATTATTTTGGAGCTACTCCATCTATATAATTTTCTTAAGTTATAAAGATAATGTGAATCATTAATTGATAAATTGATTAGTGATATTTATAAAGGTGTTTAAACCAAAGATAAATTTGGAATCGCTAATTAATAAGATAAAGCGGGATTCTCGACGATTTTGGACAGTCGAAAATTTCTGAATCACACCTAACTCAGAGCTAAGGAATTTATGAAATTTTTTGTTAAAAGATAAACAATTGTGAAATGTTTTGAGTAAATGAAATTGGATAAGTATAATTTATAAATGCGATTATAAACAAAAAGGAAATTATAACCTGGAAAATGTTTTATTAATGAATTTTAGCATTAATTTAGGATTTGGACTTAAGTTTTAAAAGTAATGGATTTACATAGTTGTGTTCAAAAGATATAATAAACTTAAGTAATAGTTTTACGAAAAGGTTCGCAAACAATATTAGTATTAAAAAAAATACTAAAAAAATGAATGTGAAAAATAAAGGATGTGAATAAAGAGAATTTGATATAACTGAGAAAAACCAATAGGAATAAATACGTAATTTATACGTAAATCATTTCGTCACACAAATTTTGATCTAATATTCGAGTATGGAATTTTGAGGTGTTTACACCGATCCGAAAAAGAATTTATCACTCGATTTTTTGACAGCGAGCATTGATGATGGTTTGTGGTTAGTTACTCGAGTTTTCTATCATTGTTGAGAGCTATGCAAGGAAAGCAAGTGTTTTGGATCAAGAAGCTTGATCAGCCGCACTAGAGGATCGGGGGATCGATACTAGTTCGGAAATAAAGTTGTGGATTCGAATATAATATCAAATCAGATATTTTATACGGATGATTTGGGTATATTCTATAGGTTTAAGTCGGTGAAATAATGATTTAGATAAGATATAGTGGGTTTAGGTTCGGGGTAATTTCAGGGACGAAATTCTTTCAAGTTAGGGAGAATGTAATGATCTGTAATTTTGCCACTTTGAAAATGGAATATTTAATTTATTTGAATATTCAATTGAAGAAATTTCAAACTTAAACAATCATTTTTTATATGATAAATAAGAATCGTAAACATATTTTTACTATTGAATAAAGGTTTTGGATTTCCATTGTAAGATTGACAAAAGTCGGATTCCGATAAAGTAGGATAAATATTCGAGAAATTTGTTTTAAAGGATAAATAATTCTTTTTAAATATATATAATCCATATCAAACTCATTTGACAATAATAGTAATTTAATTTATAATGGTTCGATAAATATATAAAACTTGTTTTATAAAAGTTGACAAATTTCGTCGCATATCAATAAATCGATGTTGTATTTTTACAAATAGATTTGGATATTATTTATATTATTTTATAAGTCAAACATACTTTTTTTAATTATTTAAAGATAATAAGAAATTTATTTTGAAGTTTGGTTTACGTAAATAAATAGTTAACTAAAACGTAAAAATGTGACCGTAAAATATTTTGTCGAAAATCAACGTTTTGTTCAAAATAAGTTGCCACAACATTTTCCCACCCTTTTTAACATGTTTTAACATATATATTACATATTTTAATAACAAAACATGTTTATTTTTGATAAATATAATTAGAAAACTTCTAGAAGTCATTAGAATTAACAAAAGTAAGAAAAAGTAAACATCAAATCAATATGTCAAAAACCAACATAATTATTATTTTACTTAGCATAGTTCTTAAGAAATTAAGACATAAAATAAGAAGTGAAAGGATGATATTAATGTTGAAAAATTGAAGGTTGCTTTAGGTTGAAGTAAGGTTGGTTTGGTAATTTGGCAAGAAGTTATTTTGGTAAATTTACTAGTTCTTTCATTTTCTGTAAATACCCACCTCCTTCTTCACTTTCATTCACACTTCTTCTTCTTTTCTTAAGCTTGTTCACCTTCTCCATCTCATCTTTAATGGTTTCCCAGCCATAGAAAAAAGTAGAAAGAAATACTGTCAAAATATTTACAAAATATTCAAAAGAAATCAATGTTCATTCTCTTCAAATCAAACCCATCTTTTCTCCATATTTTTCCTCTTCTTCTCTCAGCCATAACTTCTTCAAAACAGAACCAAAATGCAAAATTATTTTGTTTGGATCTTGTATTTTTCCAGTAGCTACAACTTTATGTTGACCACTTTGTCTTATTCTAATTATAACTGAGTCAAAAATCCACTTCTTTCCAGTGCATTCTCTGGCCCAGTTTCTGAGACAGAGAATTGCCCATTTTGTTTTGTTCATAACTTGATCATATATTATCCAAATTAAGAAATTATATTTTTAAAATCAAATGAAATTCCAATGGCTACAACTTTTATTTTAATAACTTATTCTAGTTTTGAGGTTTTGCTATACCTGACACTCAATTCTTTGAAGTGTAATTTAGGGCTTCATTTTTGTCAATCCGACAATACCTCTTCTTCATTCTATCATATCTCCCTCAAATCAACTCGGATTTAAATGATTATTTTTTTTAAATTTAAGAGAAAATAATTTTCAACAACTTTTTAGTTAATAACTTTTCTAAATTTTGAGATATAGAGGGACTATAACTAGATACAAGATAACCTATTTTTCGGATCTAAATCTTGAGAATTCAAGTTCAAAGCTCTACCGCTTCTTCTCTATACTTTTGGCCAACCTCCATCTCAAGCCTTGATCCAGCTATTGGAGGCAGGATGATGTTTTTTGCTAATGTTTAAATGGAGTATGGATTAATTAGTGAAGTGTTGGTTGATTAGAATGTTGGTAGGAAGTTAATCGTTTTGGTTTATGGTGAGAAACTCTATTTAATATCTATATTTATATATATACATGTTTGATGATGTGTTATGATTGTTATGGATGCTTATATATGCTTTGATCATCAAGTATTGATTTTTTGATATGATTGTTAAATTGTTTTAATAAGTCACATTTAAAACACGTCAATAAGCACAAAGGAAATCACTTTCCTTTTGAAAAATGAAATGGTATATATGGAATGTTTAAACCCTTTCAAATGGCTTAGAATGAGTTAGAAAGATTTTATAAACATTTAAATATGTTTAAAGAAATAAAGAAAGAAAATCAAGATTTCATCTTGTATATTTTAAAATACGTCCAAAACAATTTTCCAAAAAAATCACGCTTTTGCAGTAAAGTGACCAAAGTTTAAAATTGATATTTTAAAATTATAAAATAAATGCTGGAAATCTTTTAAAATGTCTTAAAAGAGATTTAAGTTGAAACGATGGATTTCCAAATGATATAAAAGTCGTTTTGAAGAATATAGCTTTTAAAACACTATTTGCAACACTTTTCGCAACGTTTTTTGCAATAGTTTTAATTATCTTTTGAAATGTAGTTTTAAATTTAACAATTCTTTTTCGAATATTTTTCGAATGCTTTTAAAAGAATAATGAAGTAATCTAAAGCTGATTTGGAAGTTTTAGAAAGAGTTTAAATAAATGGTTAAGAGGAATTGTTTATGACACTTAAACAATAATTGTAGAACATTGAATATAATAACAAATTGAGTATGCGGAAACGACTAGTACTTTGTCCCGTCTGTGAGAGATAAACGGTAAAAAAAGGTGTGTAACTAAGGTTAAGAATGGAGCAACCAGTGCCCTGAACTTACCTGGCCTTCGCATTATCTTTTAGACGAGGGGTGGAAAAGATCGGAGGGAAAGCCTAGATGCTCTAAAAGATCATATTTAAGTTTTTCCAAGATAAAAAAATTCTTTGAATGTTAATTAGCCACTTACCATATTTTATTCGATGATTAGTACGAAGGAACCGGGATCGGATTTGGGTGATTCCTATCCGAAAAAACCGGGATCGGATTTGGACGATTCTTATCCGAAAACCACTTTAAACTAATTTTCAAAATAAAACATATTGCAGACAAAGATCATTGAAAACAAAGATCTTCATGATGTACGATTACTTACCACTGGTCCCTCGAGGTGAAATTTACCATATCTAGGGTGGCAGTTGTACTCTGTTATGAAAATCTTCGATTTGCAAGAATATGATTTGAAGTTAAGCAAAAAAAATCTTTGATTTAGATTTAATGAATGATTTGGGAATATTTTCCCTAAGTTAAAAGTTATAACTCGAGTATAAGAAAGTTTTGATTTAGATTTAGTGAATGAATTGGGAATATTTCCCTAAATTAAAAGTTATAACTTGAATATAAGAAATCTTTGATTTAGATTTAATGAATGATTTGGGAATATATTCCCTAAGTTAAAAGTTATAACTTGAATATAAGAAATCTTTGATTAAGACTTAATGAATGATTTGGAAATGTTTTCCTAAGTAAAAGATGAACTGATTTGGAATTATTCCAAGATAAAAAGAAAGGTAAATAAACCAAATAATTTGATAAATGAGGCTTAAGGATTCCATATACTCATGAAAAGAAAATGAAATAAATTGAAAAGAATATATCTAAGAAAGGTATTTGATTAAATGGAAAGATAAAGTAATCGACTGATGATTGATGTAACAACCCAATTTTTCGACGCTCGAAAATCGACATTAATACGTCCACTATATTAAATGCCGAACAATCGAATGCCGAAAAACCAAACCGTTAGGGTTAAAGAAGAAAGAGGTAGAAGAAAAAATAGAAACAATATCAGAATCTCACAATCGCAGCGGAACAATATATAATAGATAAATGATCAATCTTTAAACAAAAGAACTATATCTATTTATACATTGCATCATCATAGTACAACAGTTTCATAGCACACCACTGGACAGTTATATAAACCTGTCCTCATAACTGAATATACAGCGGAATAATAATCAAATACGAAAGTACGTCTCGCCATCCAGTTCGTCTCTTGAGCTCCACAACAATCCATCCAGAATCTACTGATAACCTGACTCTAGGCTGCCCGTGTGGAAAATTATGGGCACCCAGAGTTTAGAAAAGGGAACAATAAACTCCAGGTCAGTCATGAGACTGGTGTGAGAACTAATAACAGTTATTTGTGACAAAAGAAAAGTAAAAGAAATCCGTTCATGCTTTTGGAAAATGAAACTACCATAAGGCCTCCCGGCACACACACAATGCAATCGCACAATTAGGGGAGATTTCTCCTTATAGTAGTCAAACATGCTTGATACGCGAAAATCCTTTGGATATTATTATTAGTGCATAGTGTGGAAAACATTTGCAAGTATAATATTAATCTTAGCCAGCATACGTACCATTATAGTATGCGTACTATAGCTACCATGTTAGTTGGCAGGTTCTACAACTAAAACCGTACAGGGCTCGTATTGATTGTTTGGATTTCCAACAAATGGTCAAGGCTAAGGAACTTCCTTTTCGAATGGGTACGCCTCCGCAGAGACGCCTCTAGAACCTAACCGAATCTCTACCAACACAAGGCCGGGTTACCTCTATTACTAGGTAACTAATTGTCACGAGTATGCCATCCCCCGGCCATAACCAACCTTTACCGAGGCTCCTTGAATTCCAACAACCACATAAGTAAATATATGGGCTCCATACCAGAATACCACTTTTTATTTTATCCACATAAGTAAATATCTGGGCTCCATACCAGAATACAACTTTTATCCAGAAGGAAATGTACAGACCCCGAGGGGCGCGACCCCCATACCATACTGCATCCTTCCTATTTCAACCATTTCCGGGGTGTGAGGTTCGATGAAGTCTCATCCCACAAAGCTACGCTTTTCACAAAAGCCATGCTTTGATCAACAAATGATCAACACTTAGCATGCCACATTACCAAATTGGGAATATATCACTAGTAACAATCAACTACATAACCTTTGAGCTCGTACGTCTCAGAGAAGGGTATTAAGCTAAGAGAATAAATTCTCCGCCACCAACAGAAATATATTTGATAGAAACCAGCTTTATATCTCAAAGTGTAATGTCAGACATACATCCATACAAGTCCATCCTGGGTCTGAATGGAACCGAAGGCACTTCAAAGAAGTCCTTGCAAATCCGGATATTCCCTAATCACGTCCAGACTCCCCATCACATAGGGTGATCAAAATCTCTATACCGGAGTAACTCGGTGCAGAGACATTCAACAGGCAATCCTTTCATTTTCAAAAATACCCGGTCTTCAACCACCGTCTTCAAATGCAATCCCATTTCGTCATATCATTATTCGGAATGGGTTTTATGACTTAATGTCCTCTCCCGGCTTAACCGAATAATGAGCGCTTATTTTAAAAACAAATGGATACATTCAATTCTAAATTAAGTCACAACAAATTTCCACTTTTGATCTTTTAAACAAAAGATCCACCTTTTAAGATTCGATGTGGTTTTCGGATAACCATTTGGAATCCGACCCCCGGTCGCATCGAAATTCAAATACAGTCTTAAAGGCCAATATTGATAGTCGGTTATTTAACTATCATACAACATCCACAAACAACCATCAGATTTAAATAATTTCCCAAATTATTTATTTCAAAATAACTTCGCAAGATATATTTCCACACTTCAATTCTTTGAAAAAAAAATTCAAATCACTTACCTCTCGCGGAATAAATTCCAAATATTGTTTATTTTCACTAAAAATCACCAAGGCTAAATGCTTTGGATATTAAAATAATTAAAATCACTTTATCAAAAAAAAATATTCTTTGAAATACTTAGAATAAAAACTATTTAAAACACTTTATTTAAAATACCAGTTATGAAATTTAATAATAATTTTTCATGTAAAACTTAAGCCAAAACAAATTTAAAAATAAAGGTTATCGAATTCTATACGAGTTTTCCAAATAAAAACTTTAGCCAAACTATATTTCAAATAAAACTACTTTATAAAATATAAATATAAATAATAATCTTTTTAAAATCATAAAACCAATTAGCCTTTAAAATAATTATTTCTATAACTAATTTAATAAATATTTAACTTTAAAATTCTAAACAACTTAAATAAATAATTTCTCAAAACATTCTTTTAAAACAACTTTAAAACTTTTTAATTTATACTTAAAAACTCCTTTGAAAACGTACTTGGCTTTTCAGGGAAATACGCTTTTCTCTCACTCCTTTAAAAATAAAACACTATTTATTTTTAAAACAAATTACCCATTTCATTATAAATTCCCACCGTGAATTTATACTTCCAAAATATCCATTGATATCTTATTTCACTTTATAAAACCCAGTTTATAAATTCTATAGTCTCATCTTCCTTTTAAACATAGTTTCAAACATTTAATTAGTTTTCAAATCGATTTCCCAAAACTAATTCCATTTTTAAAATAAATTCCTTTATTTCTCCCAAACCATTTAAAATCCGAATTTTAAATAAATTCTTCAACTTTTAAACCATACTACTTAAGTTCTCAAAATCCATTTATTTTCATTTATTAAAAAATCTTTTTCCCCATACTTGGAATTTATTCGATAGGATTTAAAAAATCAACTTTTATCCTTTCCAAATTCCTTCTTTTAATTTATCCAATTCTCTAAAAATTATTTTACTTCCAACAATCCAATTCTTATGTTTCTGGTATCTTAAAATACCAGAATATATTCGGCCAAACCATAGCCTTTAATAATTTCAATTACCAATATAATCAATCAGAGATTATCAATAAATCATATCACAGCATATGAAATAAATTCAAACATTTGAGGAATCCGGCTGGATCCCTCCAACCTGTTTCCCTGCATCCATAGATGTTAGCATAATATAAAATACCAATTCCACTTCGAGGTGGAATATCGCGGTATATGGGATTATATCATATCATCCGCTATTATGCGGCGCATAGGGCCTCAACCGCTATATAATGCGGGAAATCAATCACTCCAATATATATATATATACACACACTATTATATATAACATACCAATCCAACTGATAACAATTATCAATCCAAGCAAACAACCAATAATTTAAATTTAACTATTTAAATTAAACCGGGTAATCCGATTGAGTGAGAAGTTCTCACCTTTAAATATGCATGCAACCCATTTTCATTCCAGCTTGATTTCACGATTTTTTTGAACCTTGTAACAAACATTATAAGGTTTTATTAATATTTGAACTAATCGAATAATTAAATTTCCATTTGATAAATTTAATTTAAACTAATTCCTTCTTTTAACAAAATATTTTCTTTTCTTTTTCTTTGAAATCCTCACTTGTAAAAATTAATTTATATAGATTCAAAAATCAAATTTTATATAATCTTTCAAACATTTCAAACTCCCATTTTTTTTCTATTTTAAACTAGAGCATGAATGTGGATATATATACATTTACTAAATAAAAACAAAATCATTTTATAACTTACTGCTTTAAATTTTAAACAAACTATTATAACAAGTATATATATATATTTTTCACTGTATGGATATTTCTTTCATCAACAAATAAAATTTTATTAAATCGGAACAAGGGAAGAACGAACCTCACCCAGACCATCCCATCTTGTCGAACTCAAGTTCATCCACGACCTCGGCATCCTCCTGCGAACACTACCAAAACCCTAGAACCCCTCGACCATCACGCGCATGAACATAGAGCCTCCCCACCTCCAAAGCCCTAATATCGAGCTCGAGATAAACATCGCAACACCCTCCATCGTGCTTCCTCCCTCGATCGATATCCCTTAGAGACCACGCACCGCCTGCTGTCCTCGCATCCATCCGCACTTCCCACTTTTGCTCAAGATCCCCCCTTCTTCCTACGCACGAGCAGGCTTTGCCTCGCCGTAACTTTGCGCGTGAGAACTCTCGTCGTCGCGCTTGTCCCTCTCGAAATCGAGCAGCCTCGATTAGATTTGAAGAAAAGAAGGAGGGCCGCCATTTTTTTAGCGTGTTCGACTTCGAATCGAACAGAGGGAAGACGAGATTTTGAAGTGTCGGCCATTTTTAGATTTGAAATGAAGCTGATAAATTTTTGTTTCTTCGTTCGTATATTTTTATTATATATTTTATATTATTTTCTTCAAAAGAAAGGCAACGCGTGTTAAATTAACGAACACGTGCAATGAATTCCTATACGTGTCAAAGGTTGCTATAGATTCCAAATGTGATAATAACATTAATTTTTTAAATTTAAATTCAAATTTAAACCGTTTTGATTTTCGCAACTCACAATCTCGATCTCCAATCAAGGTGTGCCGCCAGACGTTTATAAGGTTATACCCCTATTCCAAACGCAATGGAAAAGGTTTTGAGGCTTAATTCGATCGTATGGAGAAAATAGCTTTTTGGACCTTATTATTATACTGAATTTTCGATTTAATTTCAGCTCGTTTACTTACTATACGATCACACGATCACTCCAAACACTACGAAATTTGAAATCCGATAATAAAATGCTATTACGGATCCAATGGAACTAATTTCGTCGAATTCCGAGACTGTGCCTCGGAAGGCTATTTTTAAATATCGATTTAAACGATATAAATTCAAAACTGAACAAATCACTTTCAAATTGAATTTTAAAAGTTCTGTTACCTTCAGTATTATAATTATAAATTTCCTAAGCCTTTAAAATATTTTTAACAAGCATAAAACTGAAGATTCAATATTATACGCAACTGCAATAATTAAATTTAATAATTTAATTGCCAAATTCATAGTGATATTTGAAATTCAAGGTAAACTAACATTCAAATATTTAAATCAATTAAATATTCCAATTTCAAATATCCAAAAAATCTGGTTCGTCACATTCTTCCCCCCCCCCCCCCTTAAAAGAATTTCGTCCCGAAATTACTAGTTAAGAAGAATGATCCATAACCCGTTTATCATTTTCCCAAAACCAAACAGTTTCAACTTTCCAAAACAATTTTTATTAAAGACACTATCATTCTTACTAACTTCCCAAACTCAACCATAAGTTCCAATATTATTCTCAACAATTCAAATTTAAATTTAGGTTCAAATTTTAAATTATAAAAATTTCTCAAAATTTTTCTAACTCCCTAAATTTTCAATAATTTTTGCCAGCGTCTCCATTGCACGGCTAGCTTGGTACGACTACAAAATACCCCAGATTTTAAAAGAAAACAAAAGGCCAAGTGGCTAGACCAGAAAATCATCAAATTTCATACAGAAATTTAAATACATACCTTTGTCGAGCAATTTAATTTATCTTTCGAAATCAAAAATCCCAATTTCCTTTTGCTTTTAAAACACTTGTGTATCCTACTAGCAATAATGCCCAATTACAACATTCAAAATCATTTTGCGCATTTCTTTACAAAAGTTTCAATATCTATTTCATTCAAATACGTACGATGTACTTATATCATCCGTACGCAATATCAAATTCGATCGCTCACTCGATCACACAATTTCACTTCCAAACTAGTATCGTCCACCCGACTTCCTAGTGCGGACTCAGATCTGGTTTCTTGATCAGAAACCGTCATTCTCCTTGCATAGCCGTAAACTATGATAGAGAATTTCTAAAATCAACCAAAAATCCATATCTAGGGTTCGCCGTCGAAAATCGAATGAAAAATCCCAACTCGAATCGATATAACTATCTCGAAATTATGTGCTCGAATCTAGATCAAATTGCTATGCGAATAAAATAATATACGTACATCTTACATATTTATCTTAATTGATTACTTTTCTTTTATTCACATTTTATTTTGGTTTCCATTCAAATATTAACTTAGAATATTTTCCCAATTCCAGATTTTACTTAAGAATTTCACCATTTATTTCTTAAGTTCAATATAAGTATTTATATACTTCTTATATTTATTTTCACTTCACTACTGAAGTTATATATTCATTTCCATTCAACTTTGCATTTTTCAATTCCATTTGAATTCAGTTTACCCTTCATTTTAAATATTGAATTCTATTCATCTTATCTCAATCCATTTTTAACTAACCATTTTAATTAGTTCCACTTACTAATTTATTCATATCTCAACCACTTTTATTTCCAACCCATTATTATCTTTAGTCCACTCCACTAATTTTCCATTTACTTACAAATTCAAGATGTATTTCAACATTTAGTTTTTAATTTCATTTACTTGCAATTGTAAATTCATTTATTCATTCAGAAATTTATTTCCACCTTAAATTTTATTTGAGTAATCATTTCATTTAGTCTCCTTAAACCTTTCTTTAAATTCACTTTTATTTGTCTATATTTAATTACATTCTGATTCAATTTAAATTTTAAACTTCTATAAGTTTCCCATATTTAATTGCATTTGCTAATTTCTTTTGATTCACCTCAATTAATTAGCTTACCTTCCCACTTATTTGGGTTTTACACTTACTTTTGTTTATCCCTTTTCAAGTTGAATCTTATTCCAACAAATTTCAAATTTTTATAAGTTATCAAACTTATTTATATTCCGTAATATTTTTAAATTCCAAACCCCAACAGATTTTTTTTAAAATCCAATTCAAAAATATTTCCCAAATAATTTCACCATTATTTTTCCAAAACTTTTGAAAACCATTTTCAAATCAAAGGAATTTAATCTTTTGAAATTTCAATCCCAAATCTTTTAATACGTATTCCAAAAATTACTTTGGCATCTTATTTCTATTTATAAAGCTCATTTATAAACTCACATTACAATTTCATTCTATTAATGATTTTATTTCCTTATCCTTTGGTTATTACCTTAATTTTCTTATTTCAATTTCCATACAACAATGATAATAATTCGATATTATCACTTCCTAACAACCAAGTAACCATATACTATAATAATTTATGGAAAATTATTCCTTTTATACAAAAAAATAATTTGGGTAAAATTATTTCATTTACCCTATTTTAAAACAATATTGTGTCGGTTTATCATGTTTAAGAGTTTAGAAATCCCTATCGATACAGTTGGCCAGACTGCACCGACCAGAATCCATAAACACTCAACCGATAAGTTAACACAATATAAAAACAATTTTTTATATTCACTAACTAATATGAGCTCATATCTATTAATACACTCAAACTCATTCTAGAGTACTACTGACTCTATCTCTAATGAGTAATCCCCACCAGAGCCAAGGTTATCACCAACCTAAGCTCTGATACCACTCTGTAACGACCTAATTTTTCGACACCCGAAAACAACATCAATACATCCACTATATTAAATGCCGAACAATCGAATGCCGGAAAACAGAACCGTTAGGGTTAAAGAAGAAAGAGGTAGAAGAAGAAATAGAAACAATATCAGAATCTTACAATCGCAGCGGAACAATATATAATAGATAAATAACTAATTTTTAAACAAAAGAAATATATCTGTTTATACATTACATCATCAGAGTACAACAGTTTCATAGCACACCACTGGACAGTTATATAAACATGTCCTCATAACTGAATATACAGCGGAATAATAATCAAATACGGAAGTACGTCTCGCCATCCAGCTCGTCTCTTGAGCTCCACAGCAATCCATCCAGAATCTACTGATAACCTGACTCTAGGCTGCCCGTGTGGAAAATTATGGGCACCCAGAGTTCAGAAAAGGGAACAATAAACTCCAGGTCAGTCATGGGACTGGTGTGAGAACTAAAAACAGTTATTTGTGACAAAAGAAAAGAAAAAGAAATCCGTTCATGCTTTTGGAAAATGAAACTACCATAAGGCCTCCTGGCACACACACAATGCAATCGCACACTTGGGGGAAATTTCTCCTTATAGTAGTCAAACATGCTTGATACCCGAAAATCCTTTGGATATTATTATTAGTGCATAGTGTGGAAAACATTTGCAAGTATAATATTAATCTTAGCCAGCATACGTACGATTATAGTATGCCTACTATAGCTACCATGTTAGATGGCAGGTTCTACAACTAAAACCGTACAAGGCTCGTATTGATTGTTTGGATTTCCAACAAATAGTCAAGGCTAAGGAACTTCCTTTTCGAATGGGTACGCCTCTGGAGGGACGCCCCGAGAGCCTAACCGGATCTCTGCCAACACAAGGCCGGGTTACCTCTGTAACTAGGTAACTAACTGTCACGAGTATGCCATCCTCCGGTCGTAACCAACCTTTACCGAGGTGCCTCGAATTCCAACAACCACATAAGTAAATATCTGGGCTCCATACCAGAATACCACTTTTTATTTTATCCACATAAGTAAATATCTGGGCTCCATACCAGAATACCACTTTTTGTCCAGAAGGAAATGTACATACCCTGTAACGACCCGATATTTTGGACCATTCGCGTCCATTATAAGTGAATAGGTAGACACTCATGCCGGAGTTGAATTGCTCAAAATACCGCGTTGTTAATTTAAATTGGCAAAACTGAACATATACAGTAAATAAATAATCACAGATCACAGACACAGAGTAATAAGTGCAGCGGAAATAAAAGAGATAGTAGTTCATGAAGCTACTATATGAATATATAAAATACATCAGAGTTTACAACAGAAGAATAATACAATACATCAGAGTTAAACCAGATACAACGGAAGAGTAACACGATACATCAGATACAAATCAGAATGCATCACTGGAATCATCGAATACTGAAAGCCGGATAGATAGCTGGATCTCCAAGCGAAGCTCCAACTCCAAAGGTGAGTCTCGAAAGCTGAACCACTCAGTCTGACCCGAGCGTAAAGCAAAACACAAAACACTCGAGTCAGGATTAACATTCTCATATTAATAAATCCAACTCAAGTGAAATAGCAATTGAAATACAAGTAACTCAAAGGATGTTTGGAATAACCATCCTTTAAGGATCCGTTAAACTATCTACTATGTAGTAGTGTACGATAAGTAGATAATGTCTATCAGTAATATAAAGATATCAAAATAGCGTTAAGTCATGGCCCATTCCACCCTTAACACATTTTTATTCCCACAAGCATATACAAGACCGTAGTTTCCCCAAAACCGGAAGTCACCAGAGGGCAATCCATATACTCAAGGTACAAAACAAAATCGTAGTGGTCGCGCATAAATGGAATACAAGTATGACAAGGCACATGAGGCTATACCCAAGGTAGTGATACTACCGTTCGCCTGATCCGGACTGGTGAGAACGCAACGCCGCAGCGCCCGCAACACCGTGAGACAACACTCCCAAAATCAAGGGTGCACCAATCGACAACAAGTATAAATAGTTCGAAGAAGTGTGTCCACTTGAGGTATCAATCCTCCATTGGTCCGGCACAGCTCCTGTTTTAGTCATTTCCAATTTGACACAAGTGTCAAGGCTATCCATTATCGTTCTCTTTCTTCAGTCAACACGAACATCATTCCAACCACTTCATTCTGGATCATCACTCCGCGTATAGTTATTAAAGTGGTTTTCGGTTTAGATAGAGAGTATACCCATAACCGAATTCCGGTCTCTTTAATAACTTTCGTAATTATTACACCAATTGGTCGTTTATATATTTTAAAAACCAAATCAATTTCAATTTCAATTTCAATTCGAAAACCAACATTTCATTTCTCTTTCAAAACCAATTTCCAAGATTTACGTTTCAACATTCAAATTCATTTCAAAATCCAATAATTCAATTTCAATCTTTATTTAAAACAATTCAAATATTGATTCAAATTCGTATATAAGATTCATTTCGAAATCATTTAAATAAATTCACTTAACATTCAAAACAATTTAACGTCATTTATCGATTTCATTCAACATTCATTAAGTTACTTTATCATTCAAAACAATTTCTATTAAATTTCCAATTCATCAAATCAATTCTTAAGTTCAACTTCATTAAAACAAAACTTACAAATTTGAATTAAATTAAATTCGTCAAATCATTTCTTTCAATTACAAGTCTTACATTTGTTTCAATAAATCATATTTTATTTCTTGTTAAAGAAATTCAATTTCACTTATTTACTTACTTAAATAATTTTCCAAAACTTAATAAATAAAGTAACTCAATTTCAAATATTTACGAAGTAAAAATTTACTTATTAAAAGTTCAATTTCACTTATTAAGGAATTCAATTCAATTTAATCATTAAATAATTCAATCTTATTTAATTATTAAATAATTCAAAACTTAATTATTAAATAATTTCAAAGTTTAATAATTTCAAACTTAATTATAATTTCAAACTTGATTATTAAATCATTTCAAAGTTTAATAATTTCAAACTTAATTCAATCATTTCTCAAATTAAACAACATCCTTTCATCAATTTCTTTATTAATATTTTGTTTCAGATTATTAAATATTCACATTTAAATTTCAGTAAAATTCAATTTCCAACTTCGTTCCAAAACCATATTATTTATTCAATAAAATCTTTATTTTATTTTTGAATCAAATTATTGACCAATCGGTTTTTTTTTTTTATTTAATTCTCTATCCTAGGTCAAAGTTCAATTTGGGTATTTATCATTTCAACCCGATTCCATTCCAACTCAAAAATAAAATCATAACAAAGGGAACTTGCAGTGTGATAACTGGGCTGATGTCAAAGTAAATAAACAAGCAATAACAACAATCAATATCAATCCAATAATCAATTCAAATAATCCCGAAATAACCGTATTAATTCGCATTGTTATTTGTACGAATTAATATAATTATCTCTAGAATCTACACTATCATTTCATGTAGATTAAAGATTATTACATTACGGTTTTTCACTTGTCATTCATTTACAATTTCATACATCATCAGTTTAACAACATACATTCAGTGGTTCAAAGTGTAATTAAACAAATCCTACGTGTCAATAAATTCAACAGTTAAAGGGGTCATAATTGTCATTTAATCAAATTTTACATTTAACTATCCTATATCAATTTCAATTACATACTATTTATCAGTTTAACATTAACAATTTAACGTCCAATAAAAACATCAACAATCAATCAATTATCAGCCAAACTGTATTATCATCGCATAAATAATTAACAGATAATGATGTCACAGGTGAACTGATACAGGCAATAGCAAATATAACAGTGTCACTAACTAATAGCAGCATATTTCAATTGTCGTTTCAATTGAAATCAAATCTAATAAATAAAAGAACGTTAATCGTGAGTGAGTGCTCACCTTTTGAGGCTAGAGGAATTTGTCAAAGAAATGCGCTACAGATTACAAGCAACGCTAGATGCATACGATTCAATGAATGAACTGGCACGGCGTTCAAAGCTGATAAATTGGAATAGACGAAATCAAATTAGTTAGATGATGATAATTGATATGAGTGAACTTATTCATATTCAAACCCATTTAAATTTACATACATATGTATTTCAAAACCATTTTTTTTAAACGCCTATGTGATATGAAATCCAGCATAAAACATAATGCATTTGGACATAAATACTTTGAAACCAACAATACTTATATATATATAACAAACGTACAATATATGTAAATAGATTTATACAATATATATATACAACAGATTTATAACATATAACATAAAACAAACTGTTATATATATAAATAGACCTATATATACTCTGCCAGTTTAAAAAAAAATGTTAAACTTATTTGCACAATAGCTTTATATGCATTAAATGTATACAGTTTATATCTCCACTAATATAAAGGAATCAAACAACTGTGCACTATATATATACAGTATGCTTTACAATGAAATGTTCGAACAATTTAAAATAAGACTATGACAGGCAATTGACCCATATACAACCTCTACACTATGCTTATAACACTAGATCAACGGTAAGAAGCTATCTACTATCAAACTACATATACTATTTAACAGCATATTAAAACCAAATTACTATATTCTATAAAACCATATTATTACAGTCACTTGCTCTAACCTATGTATATGTATACTTATGTAACTATAAAATACCATATAAACAAACTTATAAAATGCAAAAGCTAAAGCAGCATATACATGTTTATATATATCTTGTCGTGTTTTTTTTTTTACACGCAACTTAAATATTATATTATAAATCAAAACTTTCAGAGACCACTAACTTACCTTATAAAAATCTGTATATACTACAAAAGTGAAATATTGGTACGCATATTATCTTAATTTAAGTTCTATGTATCTAAAAACCGACTATATATATATAGCAGCAACATTATAAAAAACAGAGGTACCTAAATATAACAACTCATACCAATATATATAACAAATATTAAAAATACACGTATAACAAGAGAAGCTCAGTGAGCTCATAATATAAAAAAATGAAATATGATAAGATAGGATATACTAAAAACTGACATAACTTATAATATCATAACTATAATACCTTGTAAAACATATAAGCTGAAGTATAGGTCGACGACGTAGTTGAGCTCGGCTGTGTGAATTCAACAGGGAAGAGGAGAGCTGCGCTCGGCCGGAGGTGGTGGCTATGGCGGCTGAGTTCGGTGGTTGACAGGGCAGACGGGGTGGAGTGGGAAGCATGGAAGTTGAGGGTAGAAGGCCGGCTTTGGGTTTGAGGCTCGTAGAGGTTGCGGTCGCGGTCCGTGTGGAGATGGAAGCTTTGGGTCGCTGGTTGAAGCGGAGTCGGGTTGTGTGGCTGCCTGCTGCGAAGCGGAGGCAGGATGTGAGTACGGTGCAGTGGTGGAATTTATGTGGGCGGGTTGCGTTTGAAGGAAAAGAGAAGAAAAAAAAAATTTGCTTCATAGGGAAAAGAAAAAAAAAACAAAAAGAAAAAGGAGAAGAAGGGATGATAAAGAAAGTAACGTGTAGGCACCAAATGCCAATGCAAAAGGAAGATGAAACCTATTTTATGTATGCACTCTTTTTGCTTTCCCAACAGAGGAACAAAATGTGGTTTAGAGCTGAAAGGCCACGTCTTCTTGGGAAGAGGAAGTGAATTCAAATGGCAGGTCCAAAATATAAGACAAGATTCATAATTCATATAAATTAAATTAATTATATTATTTACTTTGACAGATGCACGAAATAGATATTCAAAATAATGGGAATGACACAGGTCAGATATGAACAGTTGTGAATATTAATAGTCTATGGCTATTTCTTTATCTGATTGAGAACGAAAAGACAAAGAAATCTAAAAGACTCAATTGGAACCGATATGGTGAATCAGTACGCAAATTCCACCGTGTACCGGGCTCCGAAACACGCAAATGGATATACTACAGGGATCAGCGCGACGAAACAGTCAAAACGGTATAAAGATATCAGTGGTACGATCATCCGATAAAAATCGATATCGGTACCAGAATACTGCTATTTTGCAGAAAATAAGAACGACGGAGCAATAGACGTCCGAATTTGGAAAAATGACGAACTGACATCTTGCTCAGAAGATGGTTTAGAATTTTTCTATGTAAAAATATTTAGGTTTCGAAAATATTTTATTTTCATTGCTTTTTAACTGATTAAATTGAAGTGATTTTACGTGCGAAATAAACTTTCGTATTTTCGGACGAAAATTTAACAGTTGCTATGTTTAACTAGACGTATTCCAAATATTAAATTTTTATTTCAAAATTTTATCGTTTAAAATTTCACAAAATTTCAACTAATCACGTTATTAAACGGTTGAAATTTACGGGTCGTTACACTCTCCCCCACTCAAAACTTTTCGTCCCCGAAAAGAAACGAGGTAGGAGAATAGAAACAACCAGAAAGAAAAAACAGATTTGAAATTCAAAATAACAATTAATTTAAACCATATAAATTCAAATTTAAATCAATTGATATTCAATAATGAATTTAATCCATTTGATTTCACTAAAATCAATCTCAACTATTTCTAAATTCATTATCTTATTATCCCATTTACTTAAATTTACAATTCTTAAAACCATAAATTTGAATAGTCTTTTATTATAATCATATTTATTTTCAACAATTTAAATTTTTCTTTATTCCAAATTATTGTTAAATTTATCCTAATTATATCTAACCAAATATATTAAACCCGTATAAATTAATTTAAACCATAGAAGTTGCGATTTAAATTAATTTACATCTATTAATTTCTTTTAAATTTAAGGTATTTTCATATGTTGATCTAATTTCAATTTATTAATTCCTTCAAAACAAAATTTATTAATTCTTCCAAACAAATTATTTCATTTTTAACTGAGTTTTACTTATTATCCTATTTAACTCTATTAACATCTTTAAAATCAAAATTTAGTGTATAACATTTATTTTAAACACTCAAATTTTATTTATAAAGCCATTTTATATTGTATATTATCCAATTACATTTAAACTTCTGAATAATCTAGGTAAGTTGTATTAGAATGCAGTTGAACAATATACAAATAAAATTTTTCCAAATTCAATTATTCAAGTTTAAATATTTATTCCAAATTTGGGTTTTATTTATAATTAAAATCATCCTTTAACAAAATTTAAGAGTTAGATTTCCGATTAACTTTAAACAATTTAGAGATATATATATAATATTTATATCAAATCAAATCAAATTAAATTTTAAAATAAGATACCTATATATATGTAAATCAAAATATACTGAAAAAATTCAAATCAAAACAATTTTCCAAAACAAAACCGTAGCAAAGCTACAGAATAGTATCTCCACTTCGAAACTCGAAAATGAACGTCGATGATGCGGCCGCCATCACCGAAATTATTTTCCAGCGACAAAGAGGAGAGCACTGATTTCAACATTTTAAAATTCTTTGGAAACGATTTCTATTCGAAAATACTTCCAATAATATATAATTTAAAATTTTAAAACCAAAGTTCGAAATCACCGGAAACTAAATTCTCAAATTTCTGAATTAAATTCATTTCAAATTCCAAATCAATTTATAAACCGTATTTATAAATTTATTTAGAATAATAAATGATAATAAAAAATTATCATTTCAAACAAACAATTTAATTAACCTATTAAATTCCAGAAAATTTTACTTATATTTTCACAATATAATCAAACAAATTTATTTCATTTTCCAAATTTGAAAATAATATTGTGTCAGTTGGCTCTGTTTATGTGTTTTGGAAATCCTATCGATAGCGTTGATCAGACGAATCGATCGGAAACCCAAATCAACATCAACAACTCAAACAACACAGCATATATTAAAACATTTATATATTAGTTTACAAATACATTTCTTTGCTCGACGATACAGGAATGAATTTTCAAAATAAGGATAGGGATTCAAATTTTTTGTTGACTTAAATCAAAGAGAATTTTGATTCGAAAATAAGTTTGAAACAGAAGATAAGATAATTCAATTACCACAATCGGGAGATGGATGAGTTTATTTAATTCACGGGCAACCTTAACCGGGTCGTCCGTAACTTCAAGAATAAGATCGATGCAGAATTCCGAGGTAAATCAACATCAGATTTCAAGGGATAGAATTTTAAGCATAGCAGGAGATAGATAGCATCGCAACCGAGGATACAGAAATCTCCGGTAAATCAATGCTTATTGTAAAGGAGTTTCACCCCTTTACAAATCATTCGAAGTTTGGCGAGACCGCCGATTCACCATAAGGGTCATTCGAAGTGGAGTTATGTGATGCTCCAGATTTGAAAAGAGACGAATAGTGAGGGACACGAATGAAATTTGGAACCGTAGGGAACGTTCCAAAATTCAAAGAAATCGAGTTGAAAGAAAGAGATTGAAACTCGAATGAGAGTGATTCTGTAAATACATTTACCATATATGTTGAGTTTTGCCTAGAGCAACCTGGCTCTGATACCAACTGTAACGACCCGATATTTTGGACCATTCGCGTCCATTATAAGTGAATAGGTAGACACTCATGCCGGAGTTGAATTGCTCAAAATACCGCGTTGTTAATTTAAATTGGCAAAACTGAACATATACAGTAAATAAATAATCACAGATCACAGACACAGAGTAATAAGTGCAGCGGAAATAAAAGAGATAGTAGTTCATGAAGCTACTATATGAATATATAAAATACATCAGAGTTTACAACAGAAGAATAATACAATACATCAGAGTTAAACCAGATACAACGGAAGAGTAACACGATACATCAGATACAAATCAGAATGCATCACTGGAATCATCGAATACTGAAAGCCGGATAGATAGCTGGATCTCCAAGCGAAGCTCCAACTCCAAAGGTGAGTCTCGAAAGCTGAACCACTCAGTCTGACCCGAGCGTAAAGCAAAACACAAAACACTCGAGTCAGGATTAACATTCTCATATTAATAAATCCAACTCAAGTGAAATAGCAATTGAAATACAAGTAACTCAAAGGATGTTTGGAATAACCATCCTTTAAGGATCCGTTAAACTATCTACTATGTAGTAGTGTACGATAAGTAGATAATGTCTATCAGTAATATAAAGATATCAAAATAGCGTTAAGTCGTGGCCCATTCCACCCTTAACACATTTTTATTCCCACAAGCATATACAAGACCGTAGTTTCCCCAAAACCGGAAGTCACCAGAGGGCAATCCATATACTCAAGGTACAAAACAAAATCGTAGTGGTCGCGCATAAATGGAATACAAGTATGACAAGGCACATGAGGCTATACCCAAGGTAGTGATACTACCGTTCGCCTGATCCGGACTGGTGAGAACGCAACGCCGCAGCGCCCGCAACACCGTGAGACAACACTCCCAAAATCAAGGGTGCACCAATCGACAACAAGTATAAATAGTTCGAAGAAGTGTGTCCACTTGAGGTATCAATCCTCCATTGGTCCGGCACAGCTCCTGTTTTAGTCATTTCCAATTTGACACAAGTGTCAAGGCTATCCATTATCGTTCTCTTTCTTCAGTCAACACGAACATCATTCCAACCACTTCATTCTGGATCATCACTCCGCGTATAGTTATTAAAGTGGTTTTCGGTTTAGATAGAGAGTATACCCATAACCGAATTCCGGTCTCTTTAATAACTTTCGTAATTATTACACCAATTGGTCGTTTATATATTTCAAAAACCAAATCAATTTCAATTTCAATTTCAATTCGAAAACCAACATTTCATTTCTCTTTCAAAACCAATTTCCAAGATTTACGTTTCAACATTCAAATTCATTTCAAAATCCAATAATTCAATTTCAATCTTTATTTAAAACAATTCAAATATTGATTCAAATTCGTATATAAGATTCATTTCGAAATCATTTAAATAAATTCACTTAACATTCAAAACAATTTAACGTCATTTATCGATTTCATTCAACATTCATTAAGTTACTTTATCATTCAAAACAATTTCTATTAAATTTCCAATTCATCAAATCAATTCTTAAGTTCAACTTCATTAAAACAAAACTTACAAATTTGAATTAAATTAAATTCGTCAAATCATTTCTTTCAATTACAAGTCTTACATTTGTTTCAATAAATCATATTTTATTTCTTGTTAAAGAAATTCAATTTCACTTATTTACTTACTTAAATAATTTTCCAAAACTTAATAAATAAAGTAACTCAATTTCAAATATTTACGAAGTAAAAATTTACTTATTAAAAGTTCAATTTCACTTATTAAGGAATTCAATTCAATTTAATCATTAAATAATTCAATCTTATTTAATTATTAAATAATTCAAAACTTAATTATTAAATAATTTCAAAGTTTAATAATTTCAAACTTAATTATAATTTCAAACTTGATTATTAAATCATTTCAAAGTTTAATAATTTCAAACTTAATTCAATCATTTCTCAAATTAAACAACATCCTTTCATCAATTTCTTTATTAATATTTTGTTTCAGATTATTAAATATTCACATTTAAATTTCAGTAAAATTCAATTTCCAACTTCGTTCCAAAACCATATTATTTATTCAATAAAATCTTTATTTTATTTTTGAATCAAATTATTGACCAATCGGTTTTTTTTTTATTTAATTCTCTATCCTAGGTCAAAGTTCAATTTGGGTATTTATCATTTCAACCCGATTCCATTCCAACTCAAAAATAAAATCATAACAAAGGGAACTTGCAGTGTGATAACTGGGCTGATGTCAAAGTAAATAAACAAGCAATAACAACAATCAATATCAATCCAATAATCAATTCAAATAATCCCGAAATAACCGTATTAATTCGCATTGTTATTTGTACGAATTAATATAATTATCTCTAGAATCTACACTATCATTTCATGTAGATTAAAGATTATTACATTACGGTTTTTCACTTGTCATTCATTTACAATTTCATACATCATCAGTTTAACAACATACATTCAGTGGTTCAAAGTGTAATTAAACAAATCCTACGTGTCAATAAATTCAACAGTTAAAGGGGTCATAATTGTCATTTAATCAAATTTTACATTTAACTATCCTATATCAATTTCAATTACATACTATTTATCAGTTTAACATTAACAATTTAACGTCCAATAAAAACATCAACAATCAATCAATTATCAGCCAAACTGTATTATCATCGCATAAATAATTAACAGATAATGGTGTCAGATGTCACAGGTGAACTGATACAGGCAATAGCAAATATAACAGTGTCACTAACTAATAGCAGCATATTTCAATTGTCGTTTCAATTGAATCAAATCTAATAAATAAAAGAACGTTAATCGTGAGTGAGTGCTCACCTTTCGAGGCTAGAGGAATTTGTCAAAGAAATGCGCTACAGATTACAAGCAACGCTAGATGCATACGATTCAATGAATGAACTGGCACGGCGTTCAAAGCTGATAAATTGGAATAGACGAAATCAAATTAGTTGGATGATGATAATTGATATGAGTGAACTTATTCATATTCAAACCCATTTAAATTTACATACATATGTATTTCAAAACCATTTTTTTTAAACGCCTATGTGATATGAAATCCAGCATAAAACATAATGCATTTGGACATAAATACTTTGAAACCAACAATACTTATATATATATAACAAACGTACAATATATGTAAATAGATTTATACAATATATATATACAACAGATTTATAACATATAACATAAAACAAACTGTTATATATATAAATAGACCTATATATACTCTGCCAGTTTAAAAAAAATGTTAAACTTATTTGCACAATAGCTTTATATGCATTAAATGTATACAGTTTATATCTCCACTAATATAAAGGAATCAAACAACTGTGCACTATATATATACAGTATGCTTTACAATGAAATGTTCGAACAATTTAAAATAAGACTATGACAGGCAATTGACCCATATACAACCTCTACACTATGCTTATAACACTAGATCAACGGTAAGAAGCTATCTACTATCAAACTACATATACTATTTAACAGCATATTAAAACCAAATTACTATATTCTATAAAACCATATTATTACAGTCACTTGCTCTAACCTATGTATATGTATACTTATGTAACTATAAAATACCATATAAACAAACTTATAAAATGCAAAAGCTAAAGCAGCATATACATGTTTATATATATCTTGTCGTGTTTGTTTTTTTTACACGCAACTTAAATATTATATTATAAATCAAAACTTTCAGAGACCACTAACTTACCTTATAAAAATCTGTATATACTACAAAAGTGAAATATTGGTACGCATATTATCTTAATTTAAGTTCTATGTATCTAAAAACCGACTATATATATATAGCAGCAACATTATAAAAAACAGAGGTACCTAAATATAACAACTCATACCAATATATATAACAAATATTAAAAATACACGTATAACAAGAGAAGCTCAGTGAGCTCATAATATAAAAAAATGAAATATGATAAGATAGGATATACTAAAAACTGACATAACTTATAATATAATAACTATAATACCTTGTAAAACATATAAGCTGAAGTATAGGTCGACGACGTAGTTGAGCTCGGCTGTGCGAATTCAACAGGGAAGAGGAGAGCTGCGCTCGGCCGGAGGTGGTGGCTATGGCGGCTGAGTTCGGTGGTTGACAGGGCAGACGGGGTGGAGTGGGAAGCATGGAAGTTGAGGGTAGAAGGCCGGCTTTGGGTTTGAGGCTCGTAGAGGTTGCGGTCGCGGTCCGTGTGGAGATGGAAGCTTTGGGTCGCTGGTTGAAGCGGAGTCGGGTTGTGTGGCTGCCTGCTGCGAAGCGGAGGCAGGATGTGAGTACGGTGCAGTGGTGGAATTTATGTGGGCGGGTTGCGTTTGAAGGAAAAGAGAAGAAAAAAAAAATTTGCTTCACAGGGAAAAGAAAAAAAAAACAAAAAGAAAAAGGAGAAGAAGGGATGATAAAGAAAGTAACGTGTAGGCACCAAATGCCAATGCAAAAGGAAGATGAAACCTATTTTATGTATGCACTCTTTTTGCTTTCCCAACAGAGGAACAAAATGTGGTTTAGAGCTGAAAGGCCACGTCTTCTTGGGAAGAGGAAGTGAATTCAAATGGCAGGTCCAAAATATAAGACAAGATTCATAATTCATATAAATTAAATTAATTATATTATTTACTTTGACAGATGCACGAAATAGATATTCAAAATAATGGGAATGACACAGGTCAGATATGAACAGTTGTGAATATTAATAGTCTATGGCTATTTCTTTATCTGATTGAGAACGAAAAGACAAAGAAATCTAAAAGACTCAATTGGAACCGATATGGTGAATCGGTACGCAAATTCCACCGTGTACCGGGCTCCGAAACACGCAAATGGATATACTACAGGGATCAGCGCGACGAAACAGTCAAAACGGTATAAAGATATCAGTGGTACGATCATCCGATAAAAATCGATATCGGTACCAGAATACTGCTATTTTGCAGAAAATAAGAACGACGGAGCAATAGACGTCCGAATTTGGAAAAATGACGAACTGACATCTTGCTCAGAAGATGGTTTAGAATTTTTCTATGTAAAAATATTTAGGTTTCGAAAATATTTTATTTTCATTGCTTTTTAACTGATTAAATTGAAGTGATTTTACGCGCGAAATAAACTTTCGTATTTTCGGACGAAAATTTAACAGTTGCTATGTTTAACTAGACGTATTCCAAATATTAAATTTTTATTTCAAAATTTTATCGTTTAAAATTTCACAAAATTTCAACTAATCACGTTATTAAACGGTTGAAATTTACGGGTCGTTACATACCCTGAGGGGCGCGACCCCCATAACCATGCTGCATCCTTCCTGTTTCAACCATTTCCGGGGTGTGAGGATCGATGAAGTCTCGTCCCACAAAGCAATGCTTTTTACAAAAGCCATGCTTCGATCAACAAATGATCAACACTTAGCGTGCCACATTACCAAATTGGGAATATATCACTAGTAACAATCAACTATATAACCTCTGAGCTCGTACGTCTCAGAGAAGGGTATTAAGCTAAGAGAATAAATTCTCTGCAACCAACAGAAATATATTTGATAGAAACCAGCTTTATATCTCAAAGTGTAATGTCAGACATACATCCATACAAGTCCATCCTGGGTCTGAATGGAACCGAAGGCACTTCAAAGAAGTCCTTGCAAATCTGGATATTCCCTAATCACGTCCAGACTCCCCATCACATAGGGTGATCAAAATCTCTATACCGGAGAAACTCGGTGCAGAGACATTCAACAGGCAATCCTTTCATTTTCGAAAATACCCGGTCTTCAACCACCGTCTTCAAATGCAATCCCATTTCGTCATATCATTATTCGGAATGGGTTTTATGACTTAATGTCCTCTCCCGGCTTAACCGAATAATGAGCGCTTATTTTAAAAACAAGTGGATACATTCAATTCTAAATTAGTCACAAAAAATTTCGACTTTTGATCTTTTAAACGAAAGATCCACCTTTTAAGATTCGATGTGGTTTTTGGATAACCATTTGGAATCCGACCCCCGGTCGCATCGAAATTCAAATACCGTCTTAAAGGCCAATATTGATAGTCGGTTATTTAACTATCATACAACATCCATAAACAACCATCAGATTTAAATAATTTCCTAAATTAATTATTTCAAAATATCTTCACAAGATATATTTCCACACTTCAATCCTTTGAAAACAATTTTTCAAATCACTTTCCTCTCACGGAATAAATTCCCAATAAAAACTTTAGCCAAACTATATTTTCAAAAAAAATCATGTAAAACTTAAGCCAAAACAAATTTAAAAATAAAGGTTATCGAATTCTATACGAGTTTTCCAAATAAAAACTGTAGCCAAACTATATTTCAAATAAAACTACTTTATAAAATATAAATATAAATAATTATCTTTTTAAAATCATAAAACCATTTAGCCTTAAAAATAATTATTACTATAACTAATTTAATAAATATTTAACTTTAAAATTCTAAACAACTTAAATAAATAATTTCTCAAAACATTCTTTTAAAACAACTTTAAAACTTTTTAATTTATACTTAAAAACTCCTTTGAAAATGTACTTGACTATTCAAGGAAATACGCTTTTCTCTCACACCTTTAAAAATAAAACACTATTTATTTTTAAAACAAATTACCCATTCCATTATAAATTCCCACCGTGAATTTATACTTCCAAAATATCCATTGATATCTTATTTCACTTTATAAAACCCAGTTTATAAATTCTATAGTCTCATCTTCCTTTTAAACATAGTTTCAAACATAAAATTAGTTTTCAAATCGATTTCCCAAAACTAATTCCATTTTTAAAATAAATTCCTTTATTTCTCCCAAACCATTTAAAATCCAAATTTTAAATAAATTCTTCAACTTTTAAACAATACTACTTAAGTTCTCAAAATCCATTTATTTTCATTTATTAAAAAATCTTTTTCCCCATACTTGGAATTTATTCGATAGGATTTCAAAATTCAACTTTTATCCTTTCCAAATTCCTTCTTTTAATTTGTCCAATTCTCAAAAAATTATTTTACTTCCAACAATCCAATTCTTATATTTCTGGTATCTTAAAATACCAAAATATATTCGGCCAAACCATAGCCCTTAATAATTTCAATTACCAATATAATCAATCACAAGTTATCAATAAATCATATCACATCATATGAAATAAATTCAAACATTTGAGGAATCCAGTTGGATCCCTCCAACTTGTTTCCCTGCATCAACAGATGTTAGCACAATATAAAATACCAATTCCACTTCGAGGTGGAATATCGCGGTATATGCTATCATATCATATCATCCGCTATTATGTGGTGCATAGGGTCTCAACCGCTATATAATGCGGGAAATCAATCACTCCAATATATATACACACTATTATATATAACATACCAATCCAACTGATAACAATTATCAATCCAAGCAAACAAACAATAATTTAAATTTAACTATTTAAATTAAACCGGGTAATCCGATTGAGTGAGAAGTTCTCACCTTTAACTATGCATGCAACCCATTTTCATTCCAGCTTGATTTAACGATTTTTTTGAACCTTCTAACAAACATTATAAGGTTTTATTAATATTTGAACTAATCGAACAATTAAATTTCCATTTGATAAATTTAATTTAAACTAATTCCTTTTTTTAATAAAATATTCCATTTGAACAATTAAATTTCCATTTTTTATTTTTCAAAAGAAAGGCAACGCGTGTTAAATTAACGAATACGTGCAATGAATTTCTATACATGTCAAAGCTTGCTATAGATTCCAAATGTGATAATAACATTATTTATTTAAATTTAAATTCAAATTTAAACCGTCTTGATTTTCGCAACTCACAATCTCGATCTCCAATCGAGGCGTGCCGCCAGGCATTTATAAGGTTATACCCCCATTCCAAACGCAATGGAAAAGGTTTCGAGGCCTAATTCGATCGTATGGAGAAAATAGCTTTTTGGACCTTATTATTATATTGAATTTTCGATTTAATTTCAGCGCGTTTACTTACCGTACGATCACACGATCACTCCAAACACTACGAAATTTGAAATCCGATAATAAAATGCTATTATGGATCCAATGGAACTAGTTTCATCGAATTCCGAGCCTGTGCCTCGGAAGGCTATTTTTAAATATCGATTTAAACGATATAAATTCAAAACTTAACAAATCACTTTCAAATTCAATTTTAAAAGTTCTATTACCTTTAGTATTATCAATATAAATTTCCTAAGCCTTTAAAATATTTTTAACAAGCATAAAACTGAAGATTTAATATTTTACCCAACTTCAATAATTAAATTTAATAATTTAATTGCCAAATTCACAGTGATATTTGAAATTCAAGTTAAACTAACATTCAAATACTTAAAATCAATTAAATATTCCAATTTCAAATATCCAAAAATTCTGGGTCGTCACAATTGATAATCACATATGAACTTAACATTTTTTTATTGATAATTGGCTTCGAAGGAACCAGGGTCGGATCTGGGTGATTCCTATCCGAATACCACTTCGAAACTATTTACGTTTCGAAGTAAAATATGTTGAAGACATTGATATTAGGATTTTCATAATGAAGAACTGCTTGTTGATCATTTGGAGATAATCTCCCAATATACATATAGTAGCGGTGGTTTCTTCGTTATGAAACATCCAATGTAAGGATTATTCGCTACTGATCCTAGGGGTGATTCCCAAAACAGGATGTGGTAGGAAAGTACCTTCGGTTTAATTTAGTCCCAGAATGAACTTATATGGATGGATGTCTGACAGTGCATTTTCTGAGATTACATAAATTGGTTTTTACAAACTTACATCTGTGGTGGCGGGGAAAACAACTTCTCTTAGCTTAACACCCTCCTTGAGACCTATGAGCTCAAAGGTTGTATTTTTCTAGAATGCAATTAGTAGTCAACGGAAATGGCAATGTGGCATTCAAAGATGATGTGATATGTGAAAAGGTAATCATTGCCTCAAGCCTCATCAACCGGAAATGACCGAAACAGGGTAAATGTAGCAAGGCTAAGTAGATCGTTCCCATCATAGTATGATCATCCCCTTCTAGATATATTTCTTCCCGCTATGACGTTCAGGATGTAAATTAATGTGGTTTGTATGCTAGAGCGCTCTCGGATAAAGGTCGGTAACGACCGGGGGATGACATATTCGGTACTATCTAGTTATAGTGGTAGGCCGGTCTTGTGTTGGTAGAGGAGCTTTGTGATGGTTCCTCGGGACATCCAACTAGAGCTGTACCCATCGGAAGGTAGTCCTTTCACCTGGTCATTTGTATGGAAATCCATTCTCCAATAAGAAGCCATTACGAGTTTGATTGTAGAACCCACTTTGAGCTAATATGCTGGAATTTAATCAATATAACAATTTCGGCTAAGATTAGTAGGTTTATTTGCAAATGTTTTCAAAGAATGTAATTAGAAATAATATCAAATGTGTGACGCCCCACCTCTATACTCACTCTAGCCAAGGACACTACGGAGTAATGCTGTCAACTAGCACGAAGAATAAGGCTGTTGAGGAGCGACCATCCGTGTAATTGCTTTGTGCGAGTACCAATATGTCAGATAGTATAACATGCATTTCATTTCAGGAGGAAATCCGACATATCAAATACAAACTTAAAGCTACAACACAGTGGCTAAGTGGGCCTCGGAAACAAATATAGAAATAAACATAACACAAATCAGTCACAGATGTTCATATCTCAAAGGCGGAAACAGATATGAATATAACACATAAAAATGTACATCAGAGTAGTGGTCAAATAGATCCACAATATAACAAAAGAATAGATACAAGTGCTAGACAAAAGAATAAGTATACATCATGGAGTCTCTATCTCAGATAAGGAGTCAAGCAGAAGTCAAGAAAATGATCCCAGATAAGGAGTCAAGCAGAAGCACTTGTAACATCTCGGTCTGACCCAAGTATTATTTAAGAAGAAAATAATAAACGGACCAGTCTAACTATAATTATCGTTAAAGAAGTGAGATATAAGCAGAGATATAATAAGAACGTATGATAACAAGAATGTCATACTAGAACAAGTATGATTTAAACAACAACAAAAATCATACAAAACCACAAAAATCTCAAAACACCAAAAAGAATATCATATTCTTTATTTTATTCACCAAACCACAAATATTGACAAACATATCATTGCCAATCACATAAAGAGGTGAAACATAAATTCTAGAAATCATCAATTAGAAATCCAGAAATCACAAAGGGGGAGGCCTATCACAGACGGGAGCATGAAAACTCACCAACACGTGTATCACAAACGGAACGCTATTCCATGGTCGCTAACCATAAATTTTGAGCCGAAGCTCCACAAACGGTCCTAAGACTACGGGTCGCTACCCCGCCAAATTGAACCGAAGTTTCACGGAAAAGGGGTTTAGTCTCCCTCGTAGACAAATAGACATCGCACATCGCTAGTCTAAATCAAAAAATGATCATCATTGATCAATAAAAGTGTCGATTACACTAAGCTAGTAAATATACGAGTTTAGCTTCATGTCCCATAACCACTAGCTTAACTTAAATATTTATGAACAAATTGTAGATTCCCACTCGAAAATTGTCACAAGAGTTTCAATCGAACAAGTCCAAAAATTAACCGACGAAGTAAACGCAAGTGTTTCATACCACTTTTTTTGCTAAGCCGTTTAATTAGATTTTCTCATACGAATGAGGTAAAGGTTTGTATATACTAATAGATTAGAAAACGGTTTTATAAACGAGCTTTGTATTAAAAATTGAGTTGAAATCATCTTTGTAAAAGAGTTTTAATATTTACTACTAGTACAGAAACCTTTGTATTTAGAAGTGACAAATCACAAAATGATTGTAGAAACAATCAATCACAAAAATCCACATTCGAAGATGTGAATTAAATCCAATGAAATCGATACCGAATCCATCAAAATGGATATTCTCAAAAAAATCCCGAAAAAGAAGTCATCAAAGTCAATAACAAGTGATAATAATAAATCGGATAGTCACGAATCGATAAAAGTTGGATCCTCAAGCTAATTAGGAAAAAATAGGCAAAATAAAGCAGGTCAGTCGACTGGCCTTCTGTAGTCAGTCGACTGAACCAGAACCCGAGAGTTTTCTGGGCCTGCAGTCAGTCGACTGACTGCAGGGGGTCAGTCGACTGGCTGTAGCTGAAACTGTTTTTCAGCCTATCAAATGGAGGAGCAAACTCACACCATTTGCAACTGGCCAAGCAATGGACTTTAGGGGCTTTTGCCAATCGACAACCCAGCCCTATAAGCTCTCTGTTTCACTACCAAAAACATGTTCACAAATCAATGCTAGGATTTTCAAAGTTTTGACTTCAAAACACCAAAAATTGAAATGTTCACCAAATCAATCCAAATCAAAGTCAAATGAACATGCACAAGTGTTAGGAATTCATACCTAACAACAAAGACAGCTGTAGATATAGATGTGAGTTAAAGTACTCACTTTTAAAACCCAAAAAACGATGAAGGAGAAGCTTGAAAGCAAAGGAAGATCAACTACTCTTCAATTTCAACTCTAGAAGCTTGAATCTAAGCTCAAAAGAACATTTCCTAAGTTAGGTTTAGGAAATTTCTGAAATTAAAGAGAGAATGAGTTGGAGAAGATGTAGAGGAGGCTTACCTTAGCTTCTCTTTGAATTTGGAGCAAGAATTTGGTTTTGCAAATGAAATCTAGGGCTTGGAGTTTCTAATTTCTCATTCCTCTCCCCATTTTAGTTTTACTTAAGTGTTTAAGAAAATAGAAATGAAGTGAAGAGGAGAGGAGAGGGCTGAACTAGGTTATAGAGTGAGTTGGGGTGAAACCCAACCCAAAAGCCCAATAGAAAATGTCAAAATTCAACTTACTCCAAATATATCGATGTTTATACTTAAAAAAGTCGCAAATGCCATTTTGGACTCAATGGAAGTGTTCTCGAGTCCCAATTCGAATGTTTACAAAAAGTAGCTTTTCGGACTTTAATCCGATTAACGATTCTACATTTAAATAAAATATTTAAATATTCAATCGTAAAATATGCGGGTTGTTACAGACTCCCCTTCTTAAAGAAATTGCATCCTCGCAATCTTTAAGAAATAAATAAGAAGTAACAACTATAAAAGCATATCAACACATAAAGAAGAAATTTGAAAATAAAAAGTTCACCTTAAGGAGCATGAGAGAGCAAGTCCGGATGTGTTCGCTCAATGAATTCTCTAGATTCCCAAGAGCAATCCTTAGGATTTGAGGACCACTGAACTTTCACAAGAGGAACATCTTTATTTCGAAGGCGTTTAACCTCCGTAGCAATAATACGAATATGATGTTGCTCATAAGTCAAATTAGGCGAAACTTCAATTTCTTCAATAACACCAGGCTCAAGAATAGAATCGGAATCTCGAAGGCATTTCCGTAGTTGAGAAACGTGAAACACGTCATGAATAGCAGAAAATTGCGCCGGTAATAAGAGGCGATAAGCCACGGAACCAATACGTTTGGTGATGTGAAATGGGCCAATATATCGAGGTGCTAATTTTCCCGATCGACTGAAACGCATAACACCCTTCATAGGTGAAACACGGATGAACACAAAATCTCCCACAGAAAATTCTAATTTCCTCCTTTGATTATCGGCATAGGATTTTTGTCTACTTTGAGCTTCTTTCATCCTATGACGAATAAGGTCAATCTTTTTTGTGGCATCACAAATAAAATCTGGACCTAAAACCAACTTCTCACCGGCTTCAAGCCAACACGAAGGAGATCGGTATGGCCTCCCGTATAGTGCCTCGAAAGGTGCCATACCAATACTAGATTGGAAGCTATTATTATAGGAAAATTCAACAAGAGAAATATGATCTTCCCAACTTCCACCAAAATCAAGTACACATGCACGAAGAAGATCTTCAAGAGTTTGATTCACACGCTCGGTTTGTCCAACGGACTGAGAATGATAAGCGGTGCTAAAATTAAGCTTTGTTCCCAAAACTTTTTGAAGACCTTTCCAGAATCCACTAGTAAACAATGGATCACGATCGCTAACAATAGAAGTAGGAACTCCATGCAATTTAATAATTTCCTTGACAAAAAGTTTATCCAAAATAGGTACGGTCCGATTGGACCGAACGGGAAGAAAATGAGCGGATTTTGTAAGTCTATCTACTATCACCCATGGGCTATCATGGCCCGAACGAGAACGGGGAAGACCGTCTATAAAAACCATGGAAATTTGATCCCACTTCCATATTGGAATTTCCAAAGGTTGCAATAACCCACCGGGCCTTTGATGCTCGGCCTTAACAAGTTGGCAATTCATGCAACGCTTAACAAAGTTAGCAATATCAGATTTCATTCCATCCCAATAGTAAAGTCGCTTCATATCCGCGTACATTTTACTACTACCGGGATGAATGGTAAATTTAGAACGATGAGAATCTTCTAAAATATCTTTACGAAGATCAATAATATTTGGCACAATAAGTCTACCAAATTTTCGAATACCGCCACGAGCATCAATATCAAAGTCTTTCAAACCTTCAATATCAATTTTATCCCTACAACTTTGGCTTAGAAGAACCAATTCGGGATCATGCTTTTGAGCTTCAAGAATGCGGTCTAAAAGAGAAGGATGAGCCTCAAGGCTACATAAAACAAGAGGTGAACATAAATCGGATTCCCGATCTCGAATCTCACAAGTGGAAAAAGTTTCGAGATCATTCCACTCAGATATCATCATAGAAACAGCCGCTTGTTTCTTACGACACAACACCAAAAAGGCCATTTTATCACACTTATAACCGTGATAAATTAAATTCCCCACGGTTATAAGCGTTGTCCCAAGTGGCGTGGGCAAATATTATCATAGAAAAAATAACGCTTATAACCGTGATAATTTTGGGTATTGCTCACGGTTATAAGCGTGAGAGTTATGGTGTTTACTCACGGTTATAAGCGTGAGAATGATGAATCATGGTTATAAACGTGGGAAATTTCATATCTATCACGTTTATAAGTGTGTTAAATCTGGATTTAATCGTAATTTGAAGTATAACGGTTATAAGCGTGAGTTTTCTGGGGTTTCACCACGGTTATAAGCGTGAGTATTCAAAACATTCACAAATCATTACCTACCATCCATATCGTTGATAATACGTATCAGCACACTATGTTTTATAATATGCATATATACCTACCAACACATGCATTAATATGGACGTCAATATTGCACATGCAAACAAATAAACTTCATATAGCAATTGACATGTGCATTACTATGGATAGTTTTTGTAAATACATAAATCTCGTACAAAACAGCTAAAAAGAACTAATTAAAACATGACCATAAATATTTTCAGTTCTCCTAGACATAATGGTAGGAGTTACAAACTACTATTTTAGCATCTATAGGACAATGCCATTTTCCAAACTATTGAGAGCTGCATATTGAACTGGAACCTGAAAGTTGCTGTGGGATGGTCGAAATCTTGAAAGTATCTCTGTAAATACAAACTGATATTTAGTGTACAGACAAGAACACAAATATGTTACATGGATGGAAATGAGGACAAATATGTTACAAGAACATCATCAACAGCAGGTGGAAACATCTGGTGTTTTAGATTTAAACGTAAGAATTCAAGATCTACATGGGCAAGCTGTTAGAGAAAAATGGGTACAACAGCATGACATGATCTTTTTAAGGATTGTCTAATAGCATTTTTGTCTAGAGAACATGAAATAACTCAAAGCATACAGCGTTTAACATTTAAAAAGTTGACAACCTTAGCAACTTAATGGTTATATAAAATATTGTTAAATGGAATTTAATTAAAACAAAAACATGCCTCCTGCATAGTTGCAGTTTGCAATTTCCTTATGAGACTTTAAAATTATGTCAAATAGTAGACTAAGTAAAATTAAAAATTATCGACGGCATTTGAGCCATCCAGATTACAACACCGACATCTATTTAAGGGCCCCATATGCATGGCCACAAAGATGAAACTTTTATTTTTCTTCATCCAGAAAAGAGCAGTAAACTCCAACTAAGAATTGTTATAGCAAAAAAAATATTTATTCCAAATTTGTAACTGAAATCAGTCAAGTTTAAGGAAAAAGCTTTAAAATCTGAATAATCTATATCTTAAATATTCAGATATTTATGCATAACAATGAATTTTGACAAAATCATAAAGAGTTAAAAAAATTCAGAGGTTTTGCATACTTCTGCAATTGTTCAGTAACATGACCTTGCAAATTGCAATGGAAGTAGACAAGGTAGGCATATGCAATTATTATATCATACGGTTACCGTTTCTTAATGAATGTATAAATTAGAAATTATATACACTTGGGCCATAAAAACAGTGGCTTGGTGTAAAAAAATCTAATGTTGTTACATATAGTTCAACTATAAACATTCATGTTACATAGGGACTGGACTCAACCTAATGTTGTGTGTGTACATATATTAAATGATAGTATGATACACATGCCATAAATAAATCAGATCAGTCAACCAAACAAAGTCTTGGAACTCATATCATGCAAATAAACATAAATTACCATGTAGATGTAGTAATTCTGGAAATTTGTGCAACAGAAAATGCAAGGTCTTCAACAGATCTATATGGAACTGCACCGCCAAATGATTGAAACCTAACATAGAAAGGTAAAATAAGAGATTAAATATTAATGAATTTATACAATCACAATTAAAGAATAGGAAAAGGTAGGAAATTAAATCAAAATTATGCTAATCACAAAAGAATTAACAATAAAGGACAGATGCACAATTTGTTGAACATAAATAATGAATCACTAATGATGAAAATCACTTAATATGAATAACTTTTCATCTCCAACCATACACTCGACCACTGACCAACACCGCCTTTATTTAATGGGTTAACAAAAGAAATTTACTTTTGCATAAGTGGAGAAAAATCTAAAGGATGGAACAGAGAGGAATGTGAAAAAGGTGCATCATGAAGACTGTCCTTATATCTTGAAAAGGAATATATCATACGGATGCTTATAATAATTGTGGAACGGCATGTCTAGGTCATTATATTCCCTAAAATTTTACTAGTACTTGGTTGATTCTAATGAGAAACTATGCAACGACATTAGACAATGAAAACAAGAAATAATGTGAATGAGTAAAACTGACATTTCTGCCTGAGTCTGGTTCTGCTTGAACATGTTTTTCCTTTTCACACTAGCTGAACCTTCTGCCAATAGACTTGGTGTATCCAATATCTGCAACATGTAGTTATATTTCAGCTGTCAAATCATCAAATGATAACCTAACGTAAAGAGTGAAAGTTATATGATATAACAAATTTCAACACTATAAAACAGCATATAACGCAAACAAATCTATAAGCGCTGCAGACCTTTAAGACTAGCTCCTCAAAACATTGCTCAACGTTTACTTTGTTTTCGCACTGCATTCTAAAAACAAACATCCATACTGCCTGGCAAAGTCGATGCCTTCTTTTTTTGATACAACTCTCTCACTTTCCTGAATAAATACAACGAATTAGATTCATAAGCCATCTTTGACACACTTTTTGTAAGATGAAGAACTATAATATAGAGCGGATCAAGTACCCTATCAACTTTGTTCCCAACTAGCATCTTGATACAGTCCTGGTTAGTCGAATATAGGTCTATTTCTTTGCCCATATATCTAAAAGATCCATGAATGTCTCCCTTCTTGTTACGTCATAAACTCATAGATTTACGAATATGTAAGCAACTTGTTTTTGGTAGCATAACTTTCTTATGTTGGTTCTACTATCAGGATCCACAATATATTTCAATATGTCTTAGATGTTAATTGTATTACTTCTTAGTAAATGGAGAAAAAGAATGGAAATCGAAAATACCCATAACAATCCACTGAGCTCCTCTATAATATGAACTTGTAAGAGTTCTGAACCTCTCATGTCCAGCTGAAAGATAAATCAAAAAAACAAAACTCAAATTCTGCATATAAGATGTATTTTTTGGGTTCATTATTTCATAAGAATAGCACTGCAACCCAAATGCGAGTAAAGTGTGTGTTCGGGTCTTCACCATTTGTTTGTAACAAATGTATATAAATTGGACATGACATTAAAATTAGTCGTCTCTTACAAAAATAATTGTTTGTTAATACAAATGAATTCGTGCCTGCTTATGCATCTGAATTAACTGTTCACAGATGTAACAAGAATTGTGTTCATTAAAATTAACCTGACATCAGTAAATACAACTTAATTAACAATATAAAAGTGGCTATTGAAATACAAAATAAAACCAAAATTAAACACAATATATTTTGCGCAAGGATTATGCGTGGATGTGTGAGGAGGGATCTGTATCTCAACCTTTTGACTCTACCTGCAAGCGTAAGTGTTGTATATGATTTCGACCAAACCAAGACCGATCCAATTCGACACCGGACCAAACCAAGACCGAACCAATTCGACACCGGACCAGGCTACGCTCCCACTACCGGACGAAGCTCAACCGGACCAACTCCATACTACCGGACGAAGCTCAACCGGACCAACTCCATACTTCACCGAACCAAATACAACCGGACCAAAACCCCTCCACCTATCACCGAACCAAGAGGATGCCGAACCAGACTGCCAGGCCAGATCACTTCAGCCCAGGCCCACCAGCAGCTGTATATATCCAAGACCCCTGCCCCCAACCTCACTCTATAAATAGAGAGGCAGGGGTACAACAATGGGGGACAAGTTTGAGAGCTCAAGCACGGAAGGAACTTTCAAACAACTTTCTTTTACTTGTATCAAAGCTTTGTACTTGTAATCAGAATAAGAGAAGAGAAATAACATATAAAGTGGACGTAGGCACATTCTGGCTGAACCACTATAAATTTGCGTGTCTTTTTACAGTTTAGCCCCCGTTTTTCATATATTTGCATAAATCGCTCAAATCACTAAGAATAACATAAGATCTACTAAATCATACAACTTTGAGGTGTTTGTCCATTTTTTGTGCAAACATTTTTGGTGCTTTCACTGAGAAAATAGAAACTCGAAGCTTCAGCTTCATCCACTTAACGAGTTTTCCTAACAGCATCATCAGCCACTTGGAAAACATGCCTCCCAAACAGAGAAAAGATGTTAACAAAGGAAAAAACATCGCATCCAGTAGCCTTCCTGATCCAGCTGCCGCGAATCAAGTAAATCGTCCTCCTCCAGCAACGGCAACAAATGAAGGACAGGCTAACCCAACCACTCCTGCCACAGAACAGCCTGCAGCAATTACTAGGGCAGATTTGGACAGAGTTGTTGTTGAAGTAACTAACCGCTTCACGTCCCAGCAGGAAGCCTTGGTGGACCATCTCATGTCACGCTTGAGGGACGCTGAAGAATCCAACCGCAACACTGAATCATGGGGCGAGTCCCAGTCTGGAGGATCTCAGAGACAGTAAAGATCTTCCTTCTTCGAAGGAGCTAACGGCAGGAGTAGCCGTGGTAGGAGCCGAGACCGAGCCCAGCCCGAAGTTAGGCCTGAGGAAACGTTTGGTGCCGAACCCAACGGGGAAGGTACCGGGCGAAGGTCAACTGCAGCTGAGCCTGTCATGCTGCCTAACCACAGAAACACCAGTGAACGGGGCCGAGCTAGAGTTCGGCCCGAAGTTGGACCCGAGGAAGTGCTTAGATCAGAACCCAACAGGGGAAGATCAAGGCAAGGGCCAACTGTAGCTGACCCAAGCATGCTCCCAGAAGATCAAAGGCAGCCACTGGAAAATATGAGGAATGATAGACGATACCATCCCTACAGGTTGTCTGGACGGAATCAACCCCACAGAACAGAACCAAACTCATTTATGTCCGCTCCAAATTCTGATGAAAGGATGGCGCGCTTATTCAGAGAGTGTGTCCAACGGGAGCAAAGAGATCGAGGGATAGGCGCTAGGGTAACCAGCCCTTTCGCCCGCAATATCGAAATTGCTATCACCCCCCGAGAATGGAAGATGCCAACCATGGAACCCTACAAAGGAACCTCCGATCCCGTTGTACACTTACAGAGGTACACGCAGCATATGCTCATGAGTGGAGCAACAGAGGGAGTACTGTGCAAATGCTTCCCGCTCTTCTTAGCAGATCTTGCTACCTCCTGGTTCTGTCATCTACCCCAAGGATCCATCAGCTCATGGGAAATGTTGAAAGAAAAATTCATCAGTCAGTTCCGCATTCATGTGGAGCAACCTAAGGACGCTTATTCCTTATCCAGCGTCAAACAGAAACCTGGAGAAAAGCTGCAGCAATACCTAACCAGATTCAACGCCGCAGCAGCCGCAGTTCAAGATGCCGATGAGAAGCTTATCCTAATGGCCCTCTGCAGTGGGGTGCATCCGGACACTAAATTTGCTAGAAGATTGACAAAAGAAAAACCAGCTACTTTACCCGATTTCTTCCATGAAGCCGGGAAATACATGAGGCTTGAGGATGCTGCCATTGAGGGGCAGTCAGGACAGCAAAGTAAGACGACCCATGGCAACGCCCCTGCTGTGGCGAGGGACGTTCGAAGAAATGATTCCAGAGACAATGCTGTGGGCAAGAAAGTAGAAAAACGCCTATATCGGCCAGGACCAAGATTCGACTCTTACACCCCTTTGAACGAGACCGTCGAAAATATCTTCCTTGCCACCCAAGGCGAAGTTAGATACAAACGCCCACCATACAAGAAGGAATCAGATAGCGCACAGAAATCTGGAAAATTCTGCCGCTTCCACGAATCCCACGGACATGATACCAACGAATGCCATCATCTCCGAGATCTGATTGAGGAACACATCAGAAGAAAGAAACTGGAACGCTATGTAAAAAGTCAAGACAGGACTCCAGCTCCTGCCAATGAAAACCCAAGGCTACCCTCACCAGGGACCGGTAGAGGCGACCGCAACGCTAGCAGCTCTAGTCAAGAGAAGATAGTGGTCCATACCATCTCGGGAGGTCCGCACATCGCAGACAGAAGTTGGAAAGAGATGGAAAGATATGGGAAGTCGCTCAGAGACAATAGAGACTGTGTCAATACGGTTATAGAAGAGCGCCACCCAAAGCGGAAAGAAAGTGATGACATCACATTCAGTAAACGCGACCTAGAAGGAAGACAGTACCCTCACATGGATCCCATGGTTATCTCTGCCCGACTCGGTCCCGCCGAAGTTTACCGAATCCTGGTAGACACTGGAAGCTCTGTAAATATCCTGTTCAAACACGCATTCGACAAAATGAGGCTATCAATGAAGGATGTATCTACCTGCGATAAACCGCTACACGGTTTCACTGGAGATGCGAAAATGCCCATCGGGCAGCTGGACCTCTTCGTTGAAATTGGAAGCCATCCCCGCTCCGTTGTAAGGAAACAGACATTTGTGCTGATAGAAAACCATTCGGCCTACAACGCCTTCCTAGGAAGACCAGCCCTATCTGACTTCCAGATTGTCCTAGCCCCGTGGTGCCTGAAAATGAAATTTCCAACAGACAATGGGGTAGGGGAAGTGGAAGGAGACCAAGATCTTGCACGAGACTGCTATGTAACCGAACTTCGCAACAACCACAGGAGAGATAAAGGGAAAGGTGTAGAGATTGCCCTCTGCACAAAAAGCCTTGAAGCATAGCAACTAAAGAAAGCCCCTCCTCTTCGATACACCAGCGACCCTTTCAATGAATTAGACCCTAGGGACAAAGAGGAGGAGGCCACCGCCGAGCCTGCAGAGGCTATGGAGTTTATATCTGTAGACAAGCACGACTCAAGTAGGCTACTGAAAATTGGGTCGCAGCTGAAAACTGAATTGAAGGAACAACTCATTGATTTTCTCCGCCACAACTTGGATGTGTTCGCTTGGTCACACGCTGACATGACCGGAATCTCCCCCAACATAGCATGCCACGTATTAAAAATTGATCCTACCAAGGCGCCTGTAAAACAAAAAAAGAGAAGTATGGGGGCAGAGCGATCAGCAGCCCTCGATGAAGAAGTAAAGAATCTACTCGCCAATGACTTCATACGAGAAGCTATTTACCCAGAATGGATCACCAACCCGGTACTAGTAAAGAAGGCTAATGGGAAGTGGCGGACCTGCATTGACTTCTCCAACCTAAACGACGCCTGCCCAAAGGATTGCTTCCCGCTTCCCAGAATCGATCAACTTGTAGACAGCACAGCCGGGCACGAACTCCTGTCTTTTATGGATGCATACTCAGGATATAACCAAATTCCTATGCATGCTCCCGACCAAGACCACACTAGTTTCATCACCGACCGGGGTTTGTACTGCTACAAAGTGATGCCCTTCGGACTTAAAAATGCAGGAGCCACCTACCAGCGCCTCGTCAACAAGATGTTCGCAGGGCTAATAGGACGAACAATGGAAGTATATGTAGACGACATGCTGGTAAAATCACGGAAAGCCAAAGATCACGTAAGCCACCTAGGCGAAATGTTCCAGGTACTTCGACAGTATGGAATGAAGTTGAATCCACTAAAGTGCTCCTTCGGAGTGTCATCGGGAAAATTCTTAGGATTCATCGTCCATGCCCGAGGGATAGAAGCAAACCCTGAACAAGTCCGAGCTTTAAGGGACATCAAGATACCTTCCACCCGAAAGGAAATGCAAAGCCTAAATGGAAAAGTGGCTGCCCTAAGCCGATTCATCTCCAAAGCAATGGACAAGTGCGTCCCCTTTTTCGAAGCTCTGAAGAAAGATAAAGGAAGGTTCGAATGGACGGACGAATGCTTAACCGCTTTCCTTAACCTAATCGAACACCTCCAGAAACCACCGGTACTCTCGACCCCAAGCGAAGGCGAAGAATTATACCTATACCTTGCTGTGTCATCTCACGCTCTAAGCGCTGCCTTGGTAAGGGAAGACAACCGCACGCAACGACCAATTTACTTCGTCAGTAAAAGGTTTGCTGGGGCGGAAGTCAGATATCCTAAGCTTGAAAAGTTAGCATACTGCCTACTAATCACTTCACGAAAGCTACGTCACTACTTCCAATCCCATTCCATCAAAGTTCTGACCGATCAACCACTGAGGCAGGTACTCCATCGTCCCGACACTTCCGGGCGACTACTTAAATGGTGTATTGAGCTGAGTCAATATGATATCACCTATCACCCTCGCACCGCCATCAAGGGACAAGCCATGGCTGATTTCATTGCAGAATTCACTACCAACAAGGATAAGGAGCAACTGGAGATAACAGAAGATATCAAGTGGAATCTCTTTGTGGACGGTGCATCTAACGAACAAGGCTCGGGGGCAGGTGTGGTAATAATCACTCCCAGGGGAAATAAACTGCACTATGCTATAAGGTTGGAGTTCGCTGCCACCAACAACGATGCGGAATATGAAGCAGTAATAGCCGGATTGGAAATTGCTATCGAGATCGGAGCCAATTCTTTGTGTCTTCACAGCGATTCTCAGCTTATTGTTAATCAAATACTAGGGTAATTCCAAGCTCGAGAAGAGTGACTCATAGCATATCTAAAGAAGACCAAGTTACTTCTCAGCCGATTGGACCACTACTTAGTCAAACACATCCCTCGGGAAGAGAACCAAGAGGCCGACGAATTGGCAAAGCAAGCAAGTATGAGAGACGTCGCCATCTTCGGAGCAGTAACTGTCTCAAAGCAAACGATCCCAAGTTTTGAGCAAGTGAATCTGATAGCTGCAACCGAAGAGGCAACTTGGATGACTCCCATCCGAGACTACCTACAGAATGGCACACTACCCGACGGGCGTAACGAAGTCAAGAAAATCTTGAGGAAAGCGTCCCGCTACACAATACAAGGAGACATCCTCTATCGGCGCAGGTTCTCTAACCCATTGTTAAGGTGTGTCGCCGGAAGGGGAGCCAAGGAAATCTTATCCAACATTCATCAAGGAAGCTGCGGAGATCACACCGGAGGGCAAACGCTAGCAAAAAAGATACTCCGATACGGATATTTCTGGCCCACCTTAAGCAAGGACGCCTTAGATTTTGTCAAAAAGTGTGACAGATGCCAAAAATTTGCTAAGATCCCTCGGCTACCAACAACCGAGATTACTCAGATGACCAGCCCTTGGCCCTTTGCAGTATGGGGAATTGACTTAATCGGTGAACTGCCAATGGGTCGAGGCGGCGCCAAATATGCTATAGTAGCAGTCGACTATTTCACCAAATGGGTGGAAGCAGAACCTCTAAATAAAGTATCTTCAGCGAAAGTTATCAACTTCTTAATCAAAAATGTTCTGTGCAGGTACGGAGTCCCACTAAAAATCATATCAGACAATGGACTTCAGTTTGACAGCAAGGAATTCGCCAACTGGTGCCAAGAACACGGAATTCACAAAAGCTTCTCATCCGTAGCATATCCCCAAGCAAACGGACAAGTCGAAGCAGTCAACAAAATTCTGAAAACTCTGATCAAAAAGAAGCTCGAAAAGTCAAAGGGCGCTTGGGTGGATGAACTCCCTACGGCACTATGGGCCTACCACACATCTTTCAGAACATCAACAGAGCACACTCCTTTCTCTTTGGCATACGGATCGGAGGCTATGCTCCCAGTTGAAACCATTGTGCCTTCCCACCGTAGGATCCACTATAACCCAGAAGAGAACGAAGAGCTCCTCAACATGTCTTTGGATCTAGTCGAGGAGAGAAGGAATGGTGCAGTCCTAAAAACAGCAGCCCACAAGCAAAAGGTGGTAGCACAATACAACTCCAAAGTCAAGCATCGTACCTTACGAGAAGGGGATCTTGTCCTCAAGCGAATCTTCCCTCGCCCCGGAGCACTAGACCCAATCTGGGATGGACCATATGTAATTCATAAAGATCTCCACAACGGAGCCTATATTTTGTCAACAGTGGACGGAGAGGTGTTCCAGAGGGCATGGAACATCCAACACCTCCGTCGATACTTTTCTTAACTTGTATCGCCCATATGAAGTGAATTAACAAAGAGAATCAATGGACGTAGGCATTTTTTCGTGCCGAACCACTTTAAAAAAGCCTTGTCTCTTTTTTAACTTGTTCCTTTGTATCTTGGCTGCTTGTTAACTTTATCCTTTTCTGTTGAACAAAATCCTGAGCATATAGCATGTCTATTCAAAGCACTCCACGATGCAACTTCACGTGGACAAGACCCAACAGGTACTATGCGAATCTATGCCCTCGCCAATGAGACACTTTTGCTCCAGCATCCCTCTGCTGCGGGTTAACTCATTGCTCGCGACGGCCCTTAAAGCCAATTGTAATGAGCCGATTATAAGCCACCGAGAAGGCCGACTATAGCCGAGGCAGCTCATTACGGCGTTAGGCTCGCCGGCGAATGTGAACCGATCATAAGCCCCAACATAAGGTGTGGCCAGCCAGGGGCAGTTCACAGTTGACGATCGGCACCCACGCTAGCCGGCCACAGTAAGTCGAATAATACCCATGAGTACGGGCCATAATGGCCCGGGTAGTTACTGTGCGCGATCTCGGCTCCGGTGTGTCTTAGGTACGGCTGTGGTAAAAAAGATTTAACTCCCCGCGGAGACGTAAGATGGGTGACAAATGTCTCCAAGACCCACAGCTAGGGAAAGTGACTACAAAACCCGTTTGCCACGAACTTAAGCACATCGAAGGCCTTCCGTGACTGGAAGTTTTACCATTTCACATATTTCAATTTTACTTAATAAACTTTCCTCCTATCCTCTATAACAAACCATAAAGTACAGGATGCAGGGTAAGAGATACCCGCCAATGGATGCAGAGATTCACAATCAGATGGCAGGGCATTCGACTGCTTTCCATGCTTGGTCATACAAGATATTCGAAACTGCCATTTACAAACAGAACATGAAAGGCGGTATTTTCTTCCTTTATGTGCATATGCATGACTGTAATTTAATTTTTTCACACCACACGCTAACATTGCAAGTCATGAGATTATGATTTAAAACCAGAATCTGACATCAAACACAATTTAATTACAAGAATATACATAGCTGCATTTCTCATACGATATGTCAAAATAGCAACAAATATTCAAGAAACGACAGAATCAGCTTAAGCTAAAAAATTACACGTCAAGAATAATATTATTACAAGTAGCAAGAATTACAACTTAGAAGTTACTCTACTGTCTTAAGACTAACAGATACAACACTGCCAAGCCTACAAAAAGAATTTTCCAGGTCCAATCAGGGAGTCGGTTGCGTCGAAGTCTTGTCCTTGCTCTTTTGCCCGCCTGTCCGGTCGTAAAAAGGATTCATTAGTGATGAGTAACCAAGTTAACGGAAAGACTAGAAAGGAAAACTTACCAGCACCTGCCTCTTGACCATCCTGGTCGTCATCCTCTACCTGCACACCTGCCTCTTCAGCAGCAAGCAGCCGCATACCCTCCTTTACCGCCACTTTCTCCTCCTTGGTGAACTGGGCAGTGACCACATCCATACTGAAGACCGTTCCACCCTCTTTATCTGCATCAGCCTTAGCCTCCTCCAAAGCCCGAAGATAGGTCTTGGCCATGACCCTGGGATAATCATCCATCCAAGAGAGATTGCCCTGCTTCCAAGTCCGGAAATACATGTCCTGGAGCATGTCATCCATCATTCCCTCGTTCTCCTCAAACTCCCTCATCCGGGCATCGGAGGCCGACAACCTTTCGAAGGCAGCATCTCTCTCCAGTCTGTATCTCGAGCAATCAACCTGAAGGGACCTCCACATCACCTCCATCTCTTCCCTCAACTTAGCTTGGGCAAGCTCTGCAGCCTCAAGTTTCTCGGACAATTCCTCCACATGCTCGAGATCCGCTCTCCGAACCTCGTCCACCGTGGCAATAGCCATGTCAATCCGCTCTTTGCAAGCAGCTTCCATTTTCCGCAATTTGGCCCGACTGGCCTCTTCCATGGTTTTCCTTAATCGCCCAGTAGCAGCCTCATGCTGAGAAATCTGGATAGCCTGATCCGCAAGCTGCTTGGCCTGATCCGAAACCACCAATCGAAGTCGGATATTGGCGCTCCCAATCTCCTCTCCGGCCTTAACCAGCCGAGCATGATGCCCCATCAGCTTCTTGGTCTCCTCTGCCACCCGATCAATATTAGCTTTGGCCTCGTCTCCCATAGTGACTATACGAGTGGTGAGTAGATCGAGATCTAAGGACTTGGCTTCATCAAGTACTCGTACCATGGGGTTACGGGGGAGAAGGTGTTCACCAGTGACTTCGTCAAAAGTAATATCATGAGAACCGGGATCCAGATCAGGATGACCCGCGAATGGATTACGGGCCAAGTCGGGACGGTCGATATGAATAACAGAAGGGTTTCCGGACGAGTGTGGAGAAGGTACAAACTCGCTACCCTCCTCAGTAATATCATGAATAGGCTGAGCCGGAGGCTGAGGACCGAGCGAAGTTTCGGATAAAGGATGACTCCTCTTCCTCTGCTGAATACCCTCTTCGATGACCCCAAGAAGAGGACGGTATCCGACTACATCCCCGGAGCGTTGGGTTGAGGGCTTCGGCTTAGCAGAAATTTTGGAAAGTTTATATTGCTCGAGCCTGTGTCGAAGGTCTGAAGCTTTGGGCGTCTTGCCTGCTCCTGATATAAAGAACAAGTGTCACAATCTTACATTACTATATGATTCAAGAAATGCGGTAAATTACAAGTTAGAAAAGGAAAAGAAACACAGCTGTGGTTGTACAAACCCTGGAGAGGAGTGGGGTACTGCAATAAGTCCTGGATTTCATTCCAGGACGGGAGCAGGTCATAAAATATTCCTAAGTCCCTATCATTAGTGAAGCATGCAGGGGTCAAGAGTTCACCCTGAGTCGTCAGGGCCACCTTGGCCGAAATAGTCGGAGAAGACTCACTTGCACCAGTCCCGGCTTTGTCCGCCTTCCCGGTCTTCTCTACCAAAGCCGGATCGTCATCCAACCCCTCAAAAGCTTGGCGGAAAGCATCATCCGTCCACTCTTGCATTTCGCCTACTTGCCCAGAAGACAAAACCCTGGAACCATCACCACCCTGTCCATCGCCACCATCATCACCACGACGCTCAACGTCACTTCCGCCCTCAGCCTCACCTCTTTCTTCCTCCGCATCTATCTCCCCCTGAGTAAGTGGACAATTGCTGGGAGAAGGACCGTCCGACCTCTTAAGCTTCTTACCTCCAACGGCTGGAGGTTTCGTGAATGGTTTTCTCTTTCCACCCTCTGCCGCAACGCCTCCCTTAGCCTGAGCAGCCGCCCTCTCTTCCGCCGTTTCCCTCAGCTTAACTACAGACTGCTGCGGAAGGATCAAGTTATATTCCAGAAGAATCGCATTTCTAATCAAGAAGGCAGATGATCTGTATTTCCCAAGAATGGCTTCTATCTCAGCCGCCGTCTGAACCAGGCGGTCAGTCTCCACAACCGGAAAGCCACCTGTCGCTAGCAAAAATGAGAAAGTATGAGAAGAAGCATCGCAATCGGAATAAAAGTTATAAGTAAAAGCATCAACTTACATCCAGAGGTAAAGCGCCGGATGGAGACGGAGTCGTCCCTAACAAAGAACCACTCTTTCTTGAACATGCTGAATTTAGAGTACAGGTCCAGGACCGGCTTGAAGGTCACGGCGGACTCCAAGCTAATATATGGGGACCCCTTCTTATAGCCCCTTAAGTTATACAACTACCGGATCTCCCGGTTGGATGGAGCGCGACCATACTTCCTCCGAAAAATAACAAAAAGGCTCACCAGTATGGCATAAGAGTTGGGCTGAAGCTGGAACGGGGCCACCTTCAAGTACGTGAGGAAGCTGACTACCCAAGCATTGAGAGGCGGGATAGCACCACACATGCAATGGTACCTACTATAAGCAAAGTATCCTTCGGGAGGACTGTATGGCATGACTCCTGGGCCCGGTAGCAGCATGAGGGCTCTATCGATCCCAAAGGAGTCAAGCAGAAGCACTTGTAACATCTCAAATGTATAACAACAAAAACTACCAATCTAATGTAGCTAGGCAAAAGTCAGAAAATGATCCCAAATAAGGAGTCAAGCAGAAGCACTTGTAACATCTCGGTCTGACCCGAGTATTATTTAAGAAAAAAATAATAAACGGATCAGTCTAACTATAATTATCATTAAAGAAGTGAGATATAAGCAGAGATATAATAAGAACGTATGATAACAAGAATGTCATACTAGAACAAGTATGATTTAAACAACAACAAAAATCATACAAAACCACAAAAATCTCAAAACACCAAAAAGAATACCATATTCTTTATTTTATTCACCAAACCACAAATATTGACAAACATATCATTGCCAATCACATAAAGAGATGAAACATAAATTCTAGAAATCATCAATTAGAAATCCAGAAATCACAAAGGGGGAGGCCTATCACAAATGGGAGCATGAAAACTCACCAACACGTGTATCACAAACGGAACGCTATTCCATGGTCGCTAACCATAAATTTTGAGCCAAAGCTCCACAAAGGGTCCGAAGACCACGGGTTGCTACCCCGCCAAATTGAACCGAAGTTCCATAGAAACGGGGTTTAGTCTCCCTCGCAGACAAATAGACATTGCACATCGCTAGTCTAAATCACAAAATGATCATCATTGATCAATAAAAGTGTCGATTACACTAAGCTAGTAAATATATGAGTTTAGCTTCATGTCCCATAACCACTAGCTTAACTTAAATATTTACGAACAAATGGTAGATTCCCACTCGAAAATTATCACAAGAGTTTCAATCGAACAAGTCCAAAAATTAACAGACGAAGTAAACGCAAGCGTTTCATACCACTTTTTTTGCTAAGCCGTTTAATTAGATTTTCTCATACGAATGAGGTAAAGGTTTGTATATACTAATAGATTAGAAAATGGTTGTATAAACGAGCTTTGTATTAAAAATTGAGTTGAAATCATCTTTGTAAAAGAGTTTTAATATTTACTACTAGTATAGAAACCTTTGTATTTAGAAGTGACAAATCACAAAATAATTGTAGAAACAATCAGTCACAAAAATCCACATTCGAAGATGTGAATTAAATCCAAAGAAATCAATACCGAATCCATCAAAATGGATATTCTCAAAAAAAATCCCGAAAAAGAAGTCATCAAAGCCAATAACAAGTGATAACAATAAATCGGATAGTCACGAATCGATAAAAGTTGGTCCTCAAGCTAATTAGGGAAAAATAGGCAAAATGAAGCAGGTCAGTCAACTGGCTATAGCTGAAACTGTTTTTCAGCCTATCAAATGGAGGAGCAAACTCACACCATTTGCAACTGGCCGAGCAATGGACTTTAGGGGCTTTTGCCAATCGACAACCCAGCCCTATAAGCTCTCCGTTTCACCACCAAAAACATGTTCACAAATCAAAGCTAGGATTTTCAAAGTTTTGACTTCAAAACACCAAAAATTGAAATGTTCACCAAATCAATCCAAATCAAAGTCAAATGAACATGCACAAGTGTTAGGAATTCATACCTAACAACAAAGATAGCTGTAGATATAGATGTGAGTTAAAGAACTCACTTTTAAACCAAAAAAACGATGAAGGAGAAGCTTGAAAGCAAAGGAAGATCAACTACTCTTCAATTTCAACTCTAGAATCTTGAATATAAGCTCAAAAGAAGAACATTTCCTAAGTTAGGTTTAGGAAATTTCTAAAATTAAAGAGAGAATAAGATGAAGAGGAGGCTTACCTTAGCTTCTCTTTGAATTTGGAGCAAGAATTTGGTTTTGCAAATGAAAACTAGGGCTTGGAGTTTCTAATTTCTCATTCCTCTCCTCATTTTAAGTTTTACTTAAGTGTTTAAGAAAATAGAAATGAAGTGAAGAGGAGAGGAGAGGGCTGAACTAGGTTATAGAGTGAGTTGGGGTGAAACCCAACCCCAAAGCCCAATAGAAAATGTCAAAATTCAACTTACTCCAAATATATCGATGTTTATACTTAAAAAAGTCGCAAATGCCATTTTGGACTCAATGGAAGTGGTCTCGAGTCCCAATTCGACTGTTTACAAAAAGTAGCGTTTTGGACTTTAATCCGATTAACGATTCTACATTTAAATAAAATATTTAAATATTCAATCGTAAAATATGCGGGTTGTTACAAAATGCTTTGATATAAAATTGTTTTAGTTATCATAAGGTAAAAACCCGTCCATTTTTATGTGTGGGCGTGGTCTTATGAGATACTCTTTCTTTTCAAAGGATTTTATTCAAAGGCTAATATATGACACTGTCATTTATTATAAAGTTTTCTCACGCTGGTTTATCAAGCCTGATCCAGGTATTTTCAATACTCGGGTCAGATCCAAGTAGTTTCAGGTTTAATTGAAGATGGTTGGAGGTTATAGAGAAGAGCTAGAGATATTCATCTACTTATGGACGTATTCTATTATCCGCTGTAGTTGTTTGATGTTTGTCAGCATTGTAAGGATAGATGTTTATAACTGTCTAAGCTGAATTTAGGTTAGACTCTGATGTATGTATTTTAAAAGTTTTCCGCTGTAAAGATATTGTTCAATATTATATGTTATTCCATTCGAGTGAGAGTCTCTTCTGTCCTATTTTTCTTTATTGCCCTTGATAATCCATTCTTCCATGCAATTTGGTTCGGATATGTGTGGTTTATTTTCCGCTCAAAGGGTACAGAATTGTGGGTCATCACTCTTATCAAAGAACAAAGGGGAACCAATATTAAATCAAAGAAAATACAAAAGCACTATAGGGGCACTATAGTATGTGACAATAACTCGACCAGAAATTGCTTATTATGTGAACAAAGTCACTCAGTTCATGCAAAATCCTCTTAATAAATACTAGAAGGCAGTGAAGAGGATTCTAAGATATTTAAAGGGAATAATAAATCATGACTTAATTTTAATATCGTGCACTAATCTTAATTTATATGGTTTTGTAGATTCTGCCTAGGCAATAGATCCAGATAATCGAAGATCAACTGGATACTGCATACATCTAGGGCAAAATCCTATATCATGGTGCTAAAAAAACAATCAACCATATCAAGATCAAGTACTGAAATAGAGTTCAGGAATGTAGCTGATAGAGTTGGGGGTATACCCTAGGGGTAATTATGTAATTTGTTAGATATATCTAACTCGTTGACCAATCTTGTTCGAAATAAAGATGTTTTCTTCCTATTATATACTTGATATAATGTGGTTATATTAATTAATTAATTTAATTAAAAGTATATTTAATAGAAAATCCATAGATGGTATGTTTTGTGATAGTAGTTAGAAAGTATTATAATCGTGAGTAATCTATCATAATGAAACAAGTATACCATTCTAAATATTCCTAGTCAAAATATATCAAGACATGATATCGATACATTCGTTGAGACTAGAATACATAACGCTCTCTATATGTTGGTCGGTGTATTACTCATGACTGCTAGGGGCACCAAGGGGTTATATACTGATAGTTATTGGATAACTATGGAATAACTCACTCGATAGTTTTCTATTGGTTAATATAACTAATGTCAAGCAGAGAATATCGATGTGACTGATTTACAGAGTTCTCTTGACTTGAGAATACTATTGACCTTCAACATGAAAGCTCCGCTTTGATTATAGTTAAGTCGTGGCACAACGTCCATCGTACGACTATAGTTGGGTTGAGTGGAAGCATTGGAAGTGAAACACTTTTCAAGAGAGGATACGTCTCCTCAGTTATATGAGGTTAGTATCACAGTCAACAGAAGTCAACTCAAAGTCAAAGTCAAAGTCTCCAACCAGAGTATTTCGTTTAATAATAATTGTTATTATTAGAATAAGGACTTTGTATTTGGACTATAAAGTTGAATGTGGACGATATTGGAATTTTGACCATGACCAAATTCCATAAGTCCTAATGTAATATAGTTTTAACGAAGAGAATTGGTGTAAATAATTGTCACCATTAGGTACTGCTTATAATAAGTAAAATTGGATTTTACAAAAGATGTGTAAGTGATAAATTCAACAAAATGTCACACTAACTGCTAAGTGACATGTGAACGTTAATATTTGAATAGTTCGATATTAATCATAGATTAAATTTACACCTTTGAGTCACACAACCGTAATGAGGAATTCTTCGAAAAACCACATGATTCAATTAATTAATAAAATTTTGTAAATTGATTAGATTAATCGATACTTGGGAAATATTGATTATTATTTATTTGATGTTTAGAAGTTTTTTGTAATTATTTTAATGTATTTATAAAAGTTATATTTGCGCGCATTGATATACGATATTGATGTAATTTAAAGACAATTGCATGAAATGATTTATGGAAATTTTATGTCATTTGATGACATGATCTATTGAAATTTTATGTCATTTGATGACACAAGTGTAAAGAAAGGATTGGACAAAGAGAAACAATCAAGGAAATTAATTAGGAAAGTTTTAATTAAAGAATGATAAAAGTTTCATTCTTTTAAATAAAACATATTCTCTAATTCATTATGAACGTAAAATTCATTTTCCTTCTCATTCATTCTCTCTCTTTCTCTCCTCCTAACTTTTCATGGCAGAAAAAAATGAATTTCCAAAATATTTCAACTCCAATAAAAAAGATCAAATACAATAAAACAAAAGTGGTTCATCCATCTCTTGCAAGGATAGTATGTGGATCTTGAAGATCTGAGGAGATATCATCATTCAAGGTGCGATTTTTAGGCAACATTCTAAGATGGTTCAATCGGATATAGAAGCATTTTTCATTCAAGGTGCAAATCAAAAGCAACATCAACTTGGTGTGTTTTATGGATTGGGTAAAAAGGTATGACATTTTCTATATATAAATAGTGATTTTGCAATGTTTTAAGGAAATTTAATTTGACTTTCATAATTTGTATGATGTATTACTGTAACGACCCGTATTTTACATATCGAAAGATTCGTAAAAACTGTTGTCATTAGGTCGTGAGTGTTGTTAGAACGTCCAGAGTTAGATCGTTCAAAGTTTAGGTCGACCAGAGCTTGAATCGTCCAGGGTTAAGTCGTGTAGAAGTTAGGTCGTCCGGAAGTTGGGTCGGGTGGTAGTTAGGTCGGGTGAACGACCTAAGAGGTTGGAGCGACCTAAGGTAGATAAGTCGGCTGAATGACTTAAGGAGTTGGCGACTTAAGAGAGTCGGCGACTTAACAGGATAAGCGACTTAGAAGTTCATATCTTCGGGAAGTTAGCGACTTAGGGACTGGACGAGATAAGGCTTAAGTCGTTATAGTTAGGTCGTAAGTGACTTATGTTAGGTCGCGTAACGGCTTAGGTCGTAAGTCGCGCATTAGTGTTAAGGCTTAAGTCGCTAGCCCGTGAGTATAGTTAGGTCGCGTAAGGACTTATGCTATTAAATCGTTAAGTCGCGCCTATGATAGGTTAGGTCGTTAAGTCGTCCAAACGACCTAGGTAGGAACGCGGCTATGTTAGGTTAGGTCGCGTGAAGGCTTAAGGGGTTAGGTCGCTGAGTGTTAGGTCGTGAGCGACCTAGGAGCGAGCTAAGGTTAGGTCGTAAGTCATGCACGAGTGTTATGGCTTAGGTTGTTGAACTGTTGGGTCGTTAGGTCGGCAATACCGTTAGGTCGTAGGTCGTGGGATTTCGGTAGGTCGTGGGTGACTTAAAAGCGAGCGAGCGACTTAAGGATTTCCAGCCTATAAATACACGTTCTTGCCTCACTTTTTGGGATCCGAATTTTGAAGCGACGAAGTGCTGACATTTTGAGAGCTCGAGAACTACACTTCTTCACTTCTTTTCTCCACTTTAAATTTTGTGCTTCCTTCCATCCAAATCGAAGATCCAAGAGCTTAGATTGAAGATCTACAACCATCGAAGAGAGATTTCATCGTTTGAAGCGGAATTTTGGAGAATCGAGCTAGATCCTTCGCTGTCCAGATCTGAAGTGTGTTGCTTTTAAGGTGTTTAGGTGATTCGGTGAGTGGTGGTTATCTCTCACACGGATCCAAAGGAGTATATCGGATTGGTGGCTTGATTATGTGTTTAAAATAGTGATTTCATGCATTTTCGTAAACTTAAGTATAGATCCATTGTTCATGATGATTTGACATCCATTTTACTACACGTTAATCTATGCAAGTTCATTCATCAAGTTGTAGAGATATTGCTCATGATTCATGCTTGTTAGATTTGGACTCTTTATTTACAAGATTGCCATTATTGTTATAATTGTTTATTAGATCATGTTTGAATGCTTGATTACTTGGATTAATGATTGACTTGATTGATTGTTATAAATTAGTTGATTGATGATTTGATTTGGACAAGTTGGTCGATGATGATTCGAAAGCTAAGGGAAAGGCTCTTGAATAAGAAAAGCTACTCGTGGCATATGACGCGGATGATAAAGCTCATATGGATAGATTTGATGATGATTGTGATATCCCGGAAATTTGGCAATATCAATTTAATAATCTTTATTAATAATTAAATTGATTTGTTGATTTATTTTATAAATTGACAAGTTTAATTCTTTTAAAGGTTAATAATATTTTAAATTGGCAAGTTTATTTCTTTAAAAACTAATAACATTTTAATTTAGGAATATCTTTTCTAACAATTTTAAATTGAGAAGATTTATCTTTCTAAAACTTATATAAATGTTTTATATTTATAATGTATATATATATTGGTATATATATATATTATGAATAGGGAATCTTTTAATTTAATAAAATTATGTTTTCAAATTATAATATATATGAATATATATATTGTTATTTGAAGTTATGTATTAAATTCAATATGATAATTATCAAGCTAATGTTAAAAGTATTTTTCATTTAGAATATATATATTTGCGTATGTTGGAATAAAAAGAATATTGAATTTGAATTTAATAAGATGTTTTCAAACTCTAATATATATATATAATTTGTAATTTGGTTTAATACTTTTGAAAATGATATTTATGATTTAAATAACAAGAATAAGATTTAAATAAGAAGTTCATTTTAATAATCTTTTCTCTTTTAAAATTCAATTGTTTTTAACATTCTTTCCTTTTTAAAAAAAGTCAAAATGGTTTGTAAAAATATATATATAGTTAAGCTCAATTTCTCAAGCATTTATAAATATGTTATATATATATTTGATTAAAGTATAAGTTATTTTAAATAATAGTTTTCACATTTGTAAATTTATATAGGAATGTAAAGCTTAATTATAAAAGATAAATACATTTTATATACATGTAAATATTTTTAAATACAAAGGTATGACTTAAGTAGATTAATAAAAAAACATGAATGTACACTTGTTAGCATATTAGAGTGGTGTGAAGACATTTGTAAGAAAATAAGTAATTTGTAATTTAAATAGCATATGTGTAAGTTAACTAAAAGGGACAAGTGGCTTTATCTATTTTCTTTTCTCCAAGTTGTAAAATTTATGTAAGAGGAAATCTGTTTTCATTTTTCAGTTTAAAAATTTTCGTTTCTTCAAATTCTTTCTCCACTAAGAACAATTCGAATCTAAAGATAAGTAAAACCTGGAATCAAAATTCAAAGAGAAAATAAATCTGAAAATTCAAATGCAAATCTGAGATAAGAAGATGAAAAGCAATTCCAAACAGCAGCTTCAAATCTTCAATTGAATCTGAAGACATGCAATTAGAGGATTTAATCAATCAACAAGCAACTAAAATCAAAGATCAATTTCAGATAATATTCAATAGCAAAAGAAATTCAAGAAGTTTAAAATCTGGAACAAGCCTGGAAACTGTTCTCTGTTCAAAGTTTCTGGTGAGTAAACCTTAAATTTAAAAACAGTTTTAAATCTGGACTTAGATGCTTGTGATAAAATTTTGTAGTAATATATTATAAAGGTTTTACAAGAATGCTTTGTTTTGAATTGCATGCATATATATTATGTCAGTATATATATAGATAAGCCTGAAGCCTGACACTCTGTTTAAATTTTGATGAGTAAACAATAACTTTCAAAACAAATCTTGTATTGCTTAATGTATGTTATAATCTGGGGATAATATTGGTTTGCATGGATGTTTTCAGTTGAATAAAATTTGTATTGACATATATACAGTGAGAACATATTTATATGTATTTATGAATTCTGGTCTCTGTTGTTTCTCAGACCTTGATTACCTTCAAAAATTTAAATCTCATCATACGATTAGAATTGAGTGTTAATCTTTGAATAAGACATGATTATAATCTTATAATAATAATTTTAAAAGTAGTTCCAATAATTTTAATTTAGTGGCAAATTAAAATTTAGATATATCAGTAAACATTTTATATAGGTCAGGAATCAATAAATGTATTTCATGATTGGATTACATGAATGGAATCGTGGTAGGAAATAATGATTTTTGAAATGAAAATCATGATTTTTAATGGTGTTATAATCGAGATTTGCTTAGCTGATCGATTTTGGGTCTTTCATCGATTGCTGATGATTGACGACGAGTTGAAGTTCGAGATTGTTGTCGATGGTAGCTTGAACATTGTTGATCTCAGGAAAAATGGAGATTGTATTTTTAGTTGACCGTAGAGGGTAGGCGAAAGCGATATAGGGTTTAACACCCTGGGATACTCGTTGATATTCAATTGGTTTTCGCGACGTCGTGATGTAATGGGAGTTGATCGCGAGGCGTATGGTGGGTACTGGAAGTCGCGACGGAGCTGCGGTGAAGGTGGCGTGGTGTCTCGAGGCAAGGATCATCGGGGAGGAGGGGGATTCCGATGAGGTGTATTTCCAGGTGATGGGTTAGAAAGCTCGAACTCGATTTCGTTCGTATCAAGAATGTTGGGGTGATCGATAGTGAAGATGTGGTCGAAGTCGAGTCGCCGGAGGCCAGAACGAAGTTCGTCGTCGATCAGTGGGTGTGTGCACGTGCACGAGCACGTTATCGTGCATCTGGGTTTTGTTTTGGGGAAGAAAGCAAAATGCTCGGGTTTATATCGGGAAGAATCGAGTTTTACTCGAAGTAAGTCGTAACGTAGTTTGGTCTCGAGGGTTACTTCGGGTTTCTGAACGTTTTACTCGGGTTTGGGAATTAACAGGCATTAAGAATTTGAAAGGAAATGCTTTAAGTTTTAAAACAAAAGAAATTTTGTTTCTGTAGTGTTTCTGAATTTTAAAAGCAAGGTTAAAACAAGATTTTAACTATTAAATTAAATTGTTTTCTAGAATAATTGTTTTAACAAGTTTTAATAATTTAAATAAATAAGTTTGTTAAAGAATAGGAAAGTGGATTTCAAATTGATCTTTGTATTAAAATTTATTTAATAACTTTGAAAGGTTCAAAGATTTTAAAGGTTAAAATTTAATGTTGTAATTGTTTAATTATAATAAGGAGTTATCTTTAAATAATTAAGAGATTTTGATTAATTTAAGATATTTAAAAATATGAAAATAATAAGGGTAATTCAATTATTATTAATGATTAAAGAATAGTTGGTCTTTGTGAATAATTTAATTAAGATAAATGGTTTTTCTTAATTAAGATCTCTTAAACATAAGGATTAAGAAATTAGTTAGTTTAATTTAAATAATTAGTTAAATAATTAACTAAGTAATTAATTAGTGATTAATTAAGATAATCACTTATAAATTAATTAAGTATAATTACTTGATGAAGTAATTAAGGAATAATTACTGAATGTAATTAAGTAAGGGAAATTATTTAATAAAGAAATTAGAAGATAATTATTTTATGAAAGTAATTTAATGGAAGTAATTAAGAGTTAATTACCTAGTATTATTAATTAAATAATTTAGTTAATAAAGTTAATTAAAGGATTAAGGTTAATTAATAAGGTAATTAATTAAAAAGTAATTAAATAAATGGAAGTAATTAAGGGAAGTTAATTACTGGATTAGATTAATCAAAGATGATTAATAATTGTGGTTTAATTAAGATTAATTACTTAATGTAATTAATTTTAAATAGAATAAATAATTAAAGATGTAATTAGAGATCATTAGTTTATAATTAATTAATGATGTAATTAAGGATTGATTAATTAAGATTAATTAATCAAATGATAAGAGATTATAGAATAACTAAGTAATTGTAATTAATTAAAGATTAAAGTAATTGATTATAATTAATTAATTAATTAATGAAGTAATTAAAGGTTAATTACTATATTTGATTAAGGATAATTAATTTGTGAAATTAATTAAAGATAATTACTTAAATGTAATTAAAGTATAATTAATCAGGGTGATTAATTGAAATGGATAATTAGAGAATGATTAATTAATTTATTTGTAATTAATTAATGATTATATAAGTAAGATTTATAATGATAAGTAATTAATTTAATTTATTTTAAATTAATTAAGAGGTGAAGTAATTAATTTAATTCACTTTAAATTAATTAAAGATAGAGATAGTTAATTTAATTCATTTTTAAATTAATTATGTTGTGATTAAGTAAATCATTGCTTATGTATGAATGGATGACATTGATTGTCTTGAATGGATGTAATCTCAGAAATGAGATAAGTAATGTTGTGTGGTATAAATGCTTGGTTGCATTATGATGGTAATATAGATTAACTATTGTGATGTTGATATGGATTACCTATTTTGTTATGGATCATTTGTTTATTTGATAATGTGATTATCAATTGTGACTTGTGAATTATCTATCTGTATGAATATAGATAAGTTAAATTGTTTTAACCTTAAAACAACTTGGCCCTTAAAAGATATGTTTTGGATTTCGATGAGACCGGGATCGGGTTTCCGTATACCGGTATTCCAGGTCTGTAGACCCGAACACCACATCGATCCAAATTAACGATAGGTCGTGAATCTCAAGTGGAAATGAAGATTCAGAGTGCAAGGGTTATTGTCGTTAACTCTGAGGGTGATACCAAAACGAGTGTAACGAGATAATGCCTTCGGTTTCGTTCGAACCCGGAACGAACTTGTATGGATCGAATACTTTCAGAACATCGTCAGGCGGACGATGAGTATTCTAAGTGATATATGTTCTGATTAAAGGTAATCGTAAACCTCAAGCCTCATCAACCGGGAATGGCTAAAACAAGGGAGGTGCAGCAAGGTTTCGTGGGTAGCACCCACTGAGAGCAAGATAGATCCCTGTCTAGAGGTCCCTTTTCTTTTATTCGGCTTAGTGTGTGGTTGGTCGCGCCAACTACGAGATTGTCTTGTTCGGAATTATCCAGTAAGGGATGGTTCCGGCTTTGTGTTGCAGAGGAGCGGGCGTACTCCTCGGTACGGTGATCTAGGCCACGTACTGTGACGGGCGGTACCCTAGTAGCCCTGCCATTGATGGAAACCCATTCTTCCTACGTGCCCTTACGGTTTTGATTGTATAACCCACTTTGTGGCTAGTATGCTGGAATTTAATAATGTAACAATTTCAGCTATATGAGTATTTATTTGAAAACCCTAGACCCTATTATAATACAATCGGATTTCCTATCAAATGTTTTAGTTAGCGTAAGGTAAAAACTTACCCATGTTTATTTGTGGGGAGTCTTACGTGATACTTTTGTTGTCAAAGGTTTTCAAAGTTAAGCAATCTAACCGTTTACTCACACCAGACCCATGTCTGACCCAAGTGTTTATTTTCTGTTTTATTAAACTCTTGGGTACTCAATATTGTATTGAGTAGTCAAGGGATTCAGGATAATCTTGACGAATTCTGGAGGAGCTGTGAAGCAGGAGGCTTCAGCGAGTAGATATATAGAGTTTCCGCTGTGATTGTATTAGTCTGTATTGTACTGATGTACTTGTGTTGTATAATAGACAGAAGTTTATAACTGTCTATTCTGTGATGTATAAATTGTGTACTCTGATGTATATGATACTATGTAATATCTTATGTGATAATATATTTCTCGTTCCGTTGTGAGATTTCTGATGTGTTGTTGTTCTCTCTTCTTTTCTTTTCTTTTTCTATCCCTTTCTTTCTTCATAACGATGCGTCTTTCTGGGCAAAGAAAGTCGGGTCGTATAGTGGTATCAGAGCTAGGTTGAGCGAATACCTAAGCTATTGGTTAAGTGAATATCAGAACACTAGGTTGAGTGAATACCTAGGTTCGGAAGGATTGTTCATTAGAGACAGGATCTGTAGCAACCTGTTTGAGTCTGAGTGTGTATATATATATATATATATATATATTCGAGAGCGTGTATTTGTTAGTTATATAAAATGGTTTTATATTGTGTTAATTGATCGGTTGAGTGGTATATGGATTCTGGTCAATACGAGTAGCTAACGTTATTGATAGGGATCTCTAAACACTTAGACCAGGCCAACGGACACAATATTGTTTTAAAAAAAGTAGATGAAATAATTTTACCCAGATATAATTTCTATATAAAAAAGTATCATTTTAAACATATATATATATACATGTATTTCTACCTATTTGTTGGGTTACCTGTTCGGGTTTTCCAATATGAGTTATAGAGGTAGATAAGGTAGTGGTGTGTGTAACACGACTACCAATAGTTAGAGTTTGAATGTTGAGGTTGGAAGTGTATCTGACGAGACTGTAGACCAAATACTGTCTCGAGTAAACTTTGTTGTGGTGTAAGATTTCATCGATCTCCGAAGGAAACTGTTAAGGTTCGGAGTTTGTCTTTGAAGTTGGATGAATAGAGTTAGATCTATTGGATGAGCTGAAGCAAGTGATGGTATCTTGGCAACTTCAGGAAGTAGTAGCTGTGTGGTGAGACGCAGTGACTATGGACGTTTCTCGAAGATCTTTTGTTAGAAGTCTGGCATCTGTGGCAGCAGTGCGGCTCGGAGTGTTCTGTGTTGGCAGGAAGTTTTCTGGCTGAGCAGTCTTTTTGATTTAGAAGCAGCAGAGTGAATCCATTTCTTCGATGGATTGGATAGATAAGTGTAAGCTGTTCTAATTGGTAAAAAGAGAGCAGTTTCTTTGCATTTTGGCTGGGTTGATCGTAAAAGTGACTTGCGATAGTTTGAGTATTCTTTTGAGTTATCCGATATTTTCGGGGATGTGTTGTCCAGTCTGTGCTTGTGTTCTTCATCAGCATTCTTATCTACTCCAGATCAGAGTGGTGCAGCGGAAGCAGTTTGGCGAGTGCTCCTGTTTGTGTTTGGCTATTCCAGATAGGAGAAGTAGTTCGAAGTCCTATAATGTTTGTAGAGTAGAGTTGTGTTTTGGATTTCGGCATATTTTTGAGAAACCATTTTGTTGAGTAGGATCCGGAAATTGGTTTGATGTTGGTCTAATCTGTTTTCAAGAGGCATCAGCAAGAGTTAAGCTGATCAGGAAGGATGAAGTGACTCAGGATCGTCAGGAGAGTTATGCAGTTAAGAATTGATGGAATTTGAAGTTGAAGTTGAAATTTGGATATTGTTTAAGTTGTATCCAATAAAAGGAGATATAAAATTTGATAAGACCGGAGAGTTAGCTCTGGAAGTATTATGAGATTTTTCTGTGTTCTCAAAAGGATTAGTTCTTTGATCTATAGGATTGAGTTGCCAGTTCGAATAACTGGAATTCATTTTATTTCACATATCTCTGAGGAATATGTGTATGATTCATCGAGTGATGAAATCAGCAGTTCAGAAGGATTTGGTAGTTGGGATGGTTTTGTGTTTAGTCTGATATCTTGTTCAGATTTGTAGGATCAGATGGGAAGGGGTTCTAGATTTTTGTAGACAGTTAATTAAGATCCTGTAGAACGAGTATCCCGGTATATATATATACTTGGGGAAACTCGAGGAAATTCTATCCAGAATTTGTCTGGATAATTAAATTTGTTTGATTTATATGGTTGCTATGATTGATAGTAATGATTGATTTGTGTGATTGCTGTTTAAAATTAAAAATTTTACTCGGTTATTAAATTATCTTTGCTTTTAAATTTCGGGGACGAAATTATTTTAAGGGGGGAGGAATGTGATATCCCGGAAATTTGGCAATATCAATTTAATAATCTTTATTAATAATTAAATTGATTTGTTGATTTATTTTATAAATTGACAAGTTTAATTCTTTTAAAGGTTAATAATATTTTAAATTGGCAAGTTTATTTCTTTAAAAACTAATAACATTTTAATTTAGGAATATCTTTTCTAACAATTTTAAATTGAGAAGATTTATCTTTCTAAAACTTATATAAATGTTTTATATTTATAATGTATATATATATTGGTATATATATATTATGAATAGGGAATCTTTTAATTTAATAAAATTATGTTTTCAAATTATAATATATATGAATATATATATTGTTATTTGAAGTTATGTATTAAATTCAATATGATAATTATCAAGCTAATGTTAAAAGTATTTTTCATTTAGAATATATATATTTGCATATGTTGGAATAAAGAGAATATTGAATTTGAATTTAATAAGATGTTTTCAAACTCTAATATATATATATAATTTGTAATTTGGTTTAATACTTTTGAAAATGATATTTATGATTTAAATAACAAGAATAAGATTTAAATAAGAAGTTCATTTTAATAATCTTTTCTCTTTTAAAATTCAATTGTTTTTAACATTCTTTCCTTTTTAAAAAAAGTCAAAATGGTTTGTAAAAATATATATATAGTTAAGCTCAATTTCTCAAGCATTTATAAATATGTTATATATATATTTGATTAAAGTATAAGTTATTTTAAATAATAGTTTTCACATTTGTAAATTTATATAGGAATGTAAAGCTTAATTATAAAAGATAAATACATTTTATATACATGTAAATATTTTTAAATACAAAGGTATGACTTAAGTAGATTAATAAAAAAACATGAATGTACACTTGTTAGCATATTAGAGTGGTGTGAAGACATTTGTAAGAAAATAAGTAATTTGTAATTTAAATAGCATATGTGTAAGTTAACTAAAAGGGACAAGTGGCTTTATCTATTTTCTTTTCTCCAAGTTGTAAAATTTATGTAAGAGGAAATCTGTTTTCATTTTTCAGTTTAAAAATTTTCGTTTCTTCAAATTCTTTCTCCACTAAGAACAATTCGAATCTAAAGATAAGTAAAACCTGGAATCAAAATTCAAAGAGAAAATAAATCTGAAAATTCAAATGCAAATCTGAGATAAGAAGATGAAAAGCAATTCCAAACAGCAGCTTCAAATCTTCAATTGAATCTGAAGACATGCAATCAGAGGATTTAATCAATCAACAAGCAACTAAATTCAAAGATCAATTTCAGATAATATTCAATAGCAAAAGAAATTCAAGAAGTTTAAAATCTGGAACAAGCCTGGAAACTGTTCTCTGTTCAAAGTTTCTGGTGAGTAAACCTTAAATTTAAAAACAGTTTTAAATCTGGACTTAGATGCTTGTGATAAAATTTTGTAGTAATATATTATAAAGGTTTTACAAGAATGCTTTGTTTTGAATTGCATGCATATATATTATGTCAGTATATATATAGATAAGCCTGAAGCCTGACACTCTGTTTAAATTTTGATGAGTAAACAATAACTTTCAAAACAAATCTTGTATTGCTTAATGTATGTTATAATCTGGGGATAATATTGGTTTGCATGGATGTTTTCAGTTGAATAAAATTTGTATTGACATATATACAGTGAGAACATATTTATATGTATTTATGAATTCTGGTCTCTGTTGTTTCTCAGACCTTGATTACCTTCAAAAATTTAAATCTCATCATACGATTAGAATTGAGTGTTAATCTTTGAATAAGACATGATTATAATCTTATAATAATAATTTTAAAAGTAGTTCCAATAATTTTAATTTAGTGGCAAATTAAAATTTAGATATATCAGTAAACATTTTATATAGGTCAGGAATCAATAAATGTATTTCATGATTGGATTACATGAATGGAATCGTGGTAGGAAATAATGATTTTTGAAATGAAAATCATGATTTTTAATGGTGTTATAATCGAGATTTGCTTAGCTGATCGATTTTGGGTCTTTCATCGATTGCTGATGATTGACGACGAGTTGAAGTTCGAGATTGTTGTCGATGGTAGCTTGAACATTGTTGATCTCAGGAAAAATGGAGATTGTATTTTTAGTTGACCGTAGGGGGTAGGCGAAAGCGATATAGGGTTTAACACCCTGGGATACTCGTTGATATTCAATTGGTTTTCGCGACGTCGTGATGTAATGGGAGTTGATCGCGAGGCGTATGGTGGGTACTGGAAGTCGCGACGGAGCTGCGGTGAAGGTGGCATGGTGTCTCGAGGCAAGGATCATCGGGGAGGAGGGGGATTCCGATGAGGTGTATTTCCAGGTGATGGGTTAGAAAGCTCGAACTCGATTTCGTTCGTATCAAGAATGTTGGGGTGATCGATAGTGAAGATGTGGTCGAAGTCGAGTCGCCGGAGGCCAGAACGAAGTTCGTCGTCGATCAGTGGGTGTGTGCACGTGCACGAGCACGTTATCGTGCATCTGGGTTTTGTTTTGGGGAAGAAAGCAAAATGCTCGGGTTTATATCGGGAAGAATCGAGTTTTACTCGAAGTAAGTCGTAACGTAGTTTGGTCTCGAGGGTTACTTCGGGTTTCTGAACGATTTACTCGGGTTTGGGAATTAACAGGCATTAAGAATTTGAAAGGAAATGCTTTAAGTTTTAAAACAAAAGAAATTTTGTTTCTGTAGTGTTTCTGAATTTTAAAAGCAAGGTTAAAACAAGATTTTAACTATTAAATTAAATTGTTTTCTAGAATAATTGTTTTAACAAGTTTTAATAATTTAAATAAATAAGTTTGTTAAAGAATAGGAAAGTGGATTTCAAATTGATCTTTGTATTAAAATTTATTTAATAACTTTGAAAGGTTCAAAGATTTTAAAGGTTAAAATTTAATGTTGTAATTGTTTAATTATAATAAGGAGTTATCTTTAAATAATTAAGAGATTTTGATTAATTTAAGATATTTAAAAATATGAAAATAATAAGGGTAATTCAATTATTATTAATGATTAAAGAATAGTTGGTCTTTGTGAATAATTTAATTAAGATAAATGGTTTTTCTTAATTAAGATCTCTTAAACATAAGGATTAAGAAATTAGTTAGTTTAATTTAAATAATTAGTTAAATAATTAACTAAGTAATTAATTAGTGATTAATTAAGATAATCACTTATAAATTAATTAAGTATAATTACTTGATGAAGTAATTTAGGAATAATTACTGAATGTAATTAAGTAAGGGAAATTATTTAATAAAGAAATTAGAAGATAATTATTTTATGAAAGTAATTTAATGGAAGTAATTAAGAGTTAATTACCTAGTATTATTAATTAAATAATTTAGTTAATAAAGTTAATTAAAGGATTAAGGTTAATTAATAAGGTAATTAATTAAAAAGTAATTAAATAAATGGAAGTAATTAAGGGAAGTTAATTACTGGATTAGATTAATCAAAGATGATTAATAATTGTGGTTTAATTAAGATTAATTACTTAATGTAATTAATTTTAAATAGAATAAATAATTAAAGATGTAATTAGAGATCATTAGTTTATAATTAATTAATGATGTAATTAAGGATTGATTAATTAAGATTAATTAATCAAATGATAAGAGATTATAGAATAACTAAGTAATTGTAATTAATTAAAGATTAAAGTAATTGATTATAATTAATTAATTAATTAATGAAGTAATTAAAGGTTAATTACTATATTTGATTAAGGATAATTAATTTGTGAAATTAATTAAAGATAATTACTTAAATGTAATTAAAGTATAATTAATCAGGGTGATTAATTGAAATGGATAATTAGAGAATGATTAATTAATTTATTTGTAATTAATTAATGATTATATAAGTAAGATTTATAATGATAAGTAATTAATTTAATTTATTTTAAATTAATTAAGAGGTGAAGTAATTAATTTAATTCACTTTAAATTAATTAAAGATAGAGATAGTTAATTTAATTCATTTTTAAATTAATTATGTTGTGATTAAGTAAATCATTGCTTATGTATGAATGGATGACATTGATTGTCTTGAATGGATGTAATCTCAGAAATGAGATAAGTAATGTTGTGTGGTATAAATGCTTGGTTGCATTATGATGGTAATATAGATTAACTATTGTGATGTTGATATGGATTACCTATTTTGTTATGGATCATTTGTTTATTTGATAATGTGATTATCAATTGTGACTTGTGAATTATCTATCTGTATGAATATAGATAAGTTAAATTGTTTTAACCTTAAAACAACTTGGCCCTTAAAAGATATGTTTTGGATTTCGATGAGACCGGGATCGGGTTTCCGTATACCGGTATTCCAGGTCTGTAGACCCGAACACCACATCGATCCAAATTAACGATAGGTCGTGAATCTCAAGTGGAAATGAAGATTCAGAGTGCAAGGGTTATTGTCGTTAACTCTGAGGGTGATACCAAAACGAGTGTAACGAGATAATGCCTTCGGTTTCGTTCGAACCCGGAACGAACTTGTATGGATCGAATACTTTCAGAACATCGTCAGGCGGACGATGAGTATTCTAAGTGATATATGTTCTGATTAAAGGTAATCGTAAACCTCAAGCCTCATCAACCGGGAATGGCTAAAACAAGGGAGGTGCAGCAAGGTTTCGTGGGTAGCACCCACTGAGAGCAAGATAGATCCCTGTCTAGAGGTCCCTTTTCTTTTATTCGGCTTAGTGTGTGGTTGGTCGCGCCAACTACGAGATTGTCTTGTTCGGAATTATCCAGTAAGGGATGGTTCCGGCTTTGTGTTGCAGAGGAGCGGGCGTACTCCTCGGTACGGTGATCTAGGCCACGTACTGTGACGGGCGGTACCCTAGTAGCCCTGCCATTGATGGAAACCCATTCTTCCTACGTGCCCTTACGGTTTTGATTGTATAACCCACTTTGTGGCTAGTATGCTGGAATTTAATAATGTAACAATTTCAGCTATATGAGTATTTATTTGAAAACCCTAGACCCTATTATAATACAATCGGATTTCCTATCAAATGTTTTAGTTAGCGTAAGGTAAAAACTTACCCATGTTTATTTGTGGGGAGTCTTACGTGATACTTTTGTTGTCAAAGGTTTTCAAAGTTAAGCAATCTAACCGTTTACTCACACCAGACCCATGTCTGACCCAAGTGTTTATTTTCTGTTTTATTAAACTCTTAGGTACTCAATATTGTATTGAGTAGTCAAGGGATTCAGGATAATCTTGACGAATTCTGGAGGAGCTGTGAAGCAGGAGGCTTCAGCGAGTAGATATATAGAGTTTCCGCTGTGATTGTATTAGTCTGTATTGTACTGATGTACTTGTGTTGTATAATAGACAGAAGTTTATAACTGTCTATTCTGTGATGTATAAATTGTGTACTCTGATGTATATGATACTATGTAATATCTTATGTGATAATATATTTCTCGTTCCGTTGTGAGATTTCTGATGTGTTGTTGTTCTCTCTTCTTTTCTTTTCTTTTTCTATCCCTTTCTTTCTTCATAACGATGCGTCTTTCTGGGCAAAGAAAGTCGGGTCGTATAGTGGTATCAGAGCTAGGTTGAGCGAATACCTAAGCTATTGGTTAAGTGAATATCAGAACACTAGGTTGAGTGAATACCTAGGTTCGGAAGGATTGTTCATTAGAGACAGGATCTGTAGCAACCTGTTTGAGTCTGAGTGTGTATATATATATATATATATATATATATATTCGAGAGCGCGTATTTGTTAGTTATATAAAATGGTTTTATATTGTGTTAATTGATCGGTTGAGTGGTATATGGATTCTGGTCAATACGAGTAGCTAACGTTATTGATAGGGATCTCTAAACACTTAGACCAGGCCAACGGACACAATATTGTTTTAAAAAAAGTAGATGAAATAATTTTACCCAGATATAATTTCTATATAAAAAAGTATCATTTTAAACATATATATATATACATGTATTTCTACCTATTTGTTGGGTTACCTGTTCGGGTTTTCCAATATGAGTTATAGAGGTAGATAAGGTAGTGGTGTGTGTAACACGACTACCAATAGTTAGAGTTTGAATGTTGAGGTTGGAAGTGTATCTGACGAGACTGTAGACCAAATACTGTCTCGAGTAAACTTTGTTGTGGTGTAAGATTTCATCGATCTCCGAAGGAAACTGTTAAGGTTCGGAGTTTGTCTTTGAAGTTGGATGAATAGAGTTAGATCTATTGGATGAGCTGAAGCAAGTGATGGTATCTTGGCAACTTCAGGAAGTAGTAGCTGTGTGGTGAGACGCAGTGACTATGGACGTTTCTCGAAGATCTTTTGTTAGAAGTCTGGCATCTGTGGCAGCAGTGCGGCTCGGAGTGTTCTGTGTTGGCAGGAAGTTTTCTGGCTGAGCAGTCTTTTTGATTTAGAAGCAGCAGAGTGAATCCATTTCTTCGATGGATTGGATAGATAAGTGTAAGCTGTTCTAATTGGTAAAAAGAGAGCAGTTTCTTTGCATTTTGGCTGGGTTGATCGTAAAAGTGACTTGCGATAGTTTGAGTATTCTTTTGAGTTATCCGATATTTTCGGGGATGTGTTGTCCAGTCTGTGCTTGTGTTCTTCATCAGCATTCTTATCTACTCCAGATCAGAGTGGTGCAGCGGAAGCAGTTTGGCGAGTGCTCCTGTTTGTGTTTGGCTATTCCAGATAGGAGAAGTAGTTCGAAGTCCTATAATGTTTGTAGAGTAGAGTTGTGTTTTGGATTTCGGCATATTTTTGAGAAACCATTTTGTTGAGTAGGATCCGGAAATTGGTTTGATGTTGGTCTAATCTGTTTTCAAGAGGCATCAGCAAGAGTTAAGCTGATCAGGAAGGATGAAGTGACTCAGGATCGTCAGGAGAGTTATGCAGTTAAGAATTGATGGAATTTGAAGTTGAAGTTGAAATGTAAACACATCCAACATCAAACAGATTAGATGTTTTAGTTAGCGTAAGGTAAAAACTTACCCATGTTTATTTGTGGGGAGTCTTACGTGATACTTTTGTTGTCAAAGGTTTTCAAAGTTAAGCAATCTAACCGTTTACTCACACCAGACCCATGTCTGACCCAAGTGTTTATTTTCTGTTTTATTAAACTCTTGGGTACTCAATATTGTATTGAGTAGTCAAGGGATTCAGGATAATCTTGACGAATTCTGGAGGAGCTGTGAAGCAGGAGGCTTCAGCGAGTAGATATATAGAGTTTTCGCTGTGATTGTATTAGTCTGTATTGTACTGATGTACTTGTGTTGTATAATAGACAGAAGTTTATAACTGTCTATTCTGTGATGTATAAATTGTGTACTCTGATGTATATGATACTATGTAATATCTTATGTGATAATATATTTCTCGTTCCGCTGTGAGATTTCTGATGTGTTGTTGTTCTCTCTTCTTTTCTTTTCTTTTTCTATCCCTTTCTTTCTTCATAACGATGCGTCTTTCTGGGCAAAGAAAGTCGGGTCGTTACAATGATGTTGAGATGAGGCTTTGCTATGATGAGATGAAGCGAGGCATGATGTGAGATAGCCTTGGTTTAATCCAGACGGGATCATTCCAAGCATGTTGTTAACCCGGTGAAATGGTTCGAGTTTAAGGATAATGGTTGGCTCGAGAGGACCTTGAGCTAGTATGAGAATAGTTGTCGTGGAGGATGACTAGAAGGCTGAGATTTCATCGTTGTTGAAGGTTCTAGCAGACTCAAAGCAAGAGTACGCTGGGCAGATTCGATAGTCCCAAAAGACTACAGTTGGTAGTCGAGTACTCTGGGCAGATTCGATAGTCCTAGGCACGGGCTGCAACGACGTGCGGAGTTCTGTCTAGAACCGGGGATTACCATTAGCCCTTGACGGACGGCTGAAAGAATGTGCCGGTCATTCAATTAACGGTGGTATCGAAGCAATGATAATAGTGATAGCCAGAGTCATGGATGTTTGGTTGTATCATCATTCGGTCTCAAGAGCAATATTTTCTGGGTGCTTATCTGATCTTGGTTTAGGCCTTGGGGGTTTGTACTTGGAAAACATCGACCTTGACTCGAGTGATAATTACTTTGCTTTAAATGTTTGCTTTACTATGTCTACTTCTGCTTAGTGTGTCTAGGGGCTATCACTGTAGAAAGAGATGGAGTGGGAGGGTTGGGTTCCTATTCCTTTTACCTTTATGCTCTTTTGGTATGTTGTTAGTTAATTTACCGCTCACTAAGACTGTTGTCTGACTCAAGGTTTTATGTTCAACTCTTATTACCTTGGGCTGTTCATCCATTTTGGGATGGGCAGACTAGGTAGCAAGTGACAGGTGTTGTTCTTAGTTTCCAATGATGTTGATGACGAAGACGAGCTGGAGGCTTGCATATTATTTTCTTACTATATGTACTGGATGTTCCGATGCTTGTATATTCTCTGAGTGATATGTAGTGAGGCTGGATGTATTGACTATTCAGATTTTTGTATCAAACTACTATGAGGCTTATTTGATGCGATTCTGTTCTGTGTAGCTTCACTATGTATAATTTTCTCTATTGTATTTTATCCATGCGCTGTGAGTAATACGATAGATTCTGCTATTTTAACTTACCTCTAACGATCATCCATGGCTGCCTGGCACACTTTTCAGCGCACTATTTCTATGTTTAGTGCAGGAGTCATGGGCGGTCGTCACATTTGGTATCAGAGCATTGGTTAATTGATTCTAGCCAACGCTCGCTGACGTAACTACGTATGAGAGACGTAATTGTATTTTTATGAATGATTACTATATATAATATAGTAGCTTAGAAGAATTTGAGTCCTTTATGCAGTTGTTTCTCAAGGTGTGCTGATCATTTCTTTTATAGATATTAAGAATGAGTCGAAGAGGGAGACCAGCTGCTAGGGAAGGCCGTGCTACTGAGGGGGCTGCTGATTATGCTGCTATGTTCGAGGCTATGATGACTTCGATCATGAGAAGAATGCCAGCTCTAGGGTCAGCAGTTGATGTTGGAGTTCAAGTTCAAGCTCCAAGACCGGTGGATTTTGCTAAGCTGTGTAAAGACTATACTGCTCTTGGAGGGAAGGTTTTCTTGGGAACAGAGTCAACCATTGAAGTCCAGAGATGGATAGATGCTTGTAGAAGAATCTCTGATGATTTGGGAATCGAGGATGCAACTAGAAGGAAGCTTGCATCAAGACAGCTTCAAGGGAGAGCTTCTGACTGGTGGAACTCTATCACCATTGATACTCCGGAGGAAGAAATTACTTGGGAGCAATTCCAAGCCAGATTTGAAGCTAAGTTCATTTCTACAGCCCAGAAATCTGTTCTGTTCAAGAAGTTTGTGGAGCTCAAGCAAGGTGGAAGACCAGTTCTTGAGTATGTTTCTGAGTTTGAAGCTTTGTCCAAGTATGCCCGGTCGTATATTGAATCTTCATATCAGAAGAACGAGAAGTTTGTGATAGGCTTGGACATTTATCTTGGGAGGCAGTTGGTGGATCATCTGGACGATCCATTTGAGAAGCTTGTGGAGAAAGCTCTCAGGCACGAAAATCTGTTTCCTAAAGAAGGATCTGTTGTTGCTGTGGCCAAGGAAGAGTCTAGAACACAGCAGGGTGGAAACAAGAAGAGGAAGCAGCAGCAGCAGAAGGGTAAGGATGGCCAGAAGAAGCCGAAGGGCGAAGTGACCTGCTACAATTGTCAGCAGAAGGGCCATTTCTCCAGAGATTGCAGGAATCCAAAGGTGCCGATGAAGTGCCACAACTGTGACAAGCCGGGGCATATTAAGAAGAATTGTCCAGAACCGCGGAAGGACAAGCAGATTGTGCAAGCTTATGCTTTTGGGGCTGTTCCATCATCTTCAAAAGCTCCTACTACGGAAGCGAAAGGAAAGAGTGTGGTGGTACAAGGTACTCTTTCTATATGTGGTGTTCCAATTAGAGTGTTATTCGATACTGGGACGTCGCATTTTTTTGTTTGTAATGAACTTGTATGCCGGTTGGGTTTAAAACCGGATATTGTTGATAGACCATTGGTTGTGACTAATCCAGTTGGGGGTTCGTCCTGTCTGTGTATGCTATGCCGTGGTTTGGTTGTATCGAGTCATGATTGCTCTTTTGTTTCTGATTGTTTTGTTCTGAACTTTGCGGGGTTCGGAATTATTTTGGGTATGGACTGGCTTAGGAAGTATGCGGCAAAGGTTGATTGTGAAAGGTTGGAGGTGACAGTCAAGAATGTGGAAGGGCGAAAGGTTGTGATACGATGTAAGCATGAGGAAGGCATCTTCATGAGCTTCATGTATTCGCTGGTTGTTCCACGGGATGGACTGTCATCAGTGCCAATCGCTAATGGATTTGAGGATGTCTTTGATGAGGTCAAAGGGTTACCGCCGCATAGAGAGATCGAGTTTCGTATCGATCTAGTTGAAGGAGCCAGACCTGTTGTGATGCCACTTAGGCGGATAGCGCCTAGGGAACAGCAGGAGTTGAAGGTGCAGGTTGATGATCTTTTACAGAAAGGATTCATTCGGCGTAGCGTGTCCGAATGGGGTGCACCAGTTGTGTTTGTAACCAAAGCGGATGGATCGTTGAGGTTGTGTGTGGATTATCGTGAGCTGAATAAAGTGACTAAAAAGAACAAGTATCCATTGCCAAGAATAGATGACTTGTTTGATCAGCTTCACGAAGCTAAGGTGTTTTCTCAGATGGATTTAGCTACGGGATTTCACCAATTAAGAGTGGCAAAGGATAGTGTGCCGAAGACTGCTTTCAGGACACCATCCGGTTTCTTTGAGTGGCTGGTAATGCCGTTTGGATTGACCAATGCGCCAGCATATTTTGTGGATCTTATGAATAGAGTGTTCAGATATCAGTTGAACAAGTTCGTACTAGTGTTCGTGGATGATATTTTGATTTATTCCAGAACTGAAGAAGAGCACAAGACGCACTTGCGTATTGTTTTGGAAATCTTAGGAAACATCAGTTGAAGGCTAAGTTTTCGAAGTGTCACTTCTGGAAGAGTGAAGTAAGGTTCTTAGGCCATATTATCTCTGGAAGTGGAATAGCGGTTGATCCCGCTAAGGTGGCAGCAATCCAGGATTGGGTTAGACCTAAGAATGCATCTGATGTGAGAAGTTTTCTTGGATTAGCAGGATATTATCGTCGATTTATCAAAGACTTTTCCAAGGTAGCTGCAACATTAACAGGATTGACAAAAAAGAACCAAGTATTCAGATGGGATGCTAAGTGTGAGCAAGCTTTCAGAATCCTGAAAGAGCGACTAACAAGTGCTCCTGTTTTGACTATTCCAAGTGAAAATGATGAGATGATGGTTTATACTGATGCATGTGGTATTGGACTTGGAGCAGTGCTGATGCAGAAAGGTAAAGTTGTTGCGTATGCAAGTCGACAACTGAAGCCACATGAAAGGAATTATCCGACTCATGATTTGGAGTTGGCAGTGATTTTATTTGCTCTGAAGATGTGGAGACATTACCTATTGGGAGTTCGATTCGAGTTGTTTACAGATCATAAGTCGTTGAAGTATCTTTTCTCCCAAAAGGATTTGAATCTTCGGCAGCAACGATGGCTAGAGTTTTTGGCATCATATGATTTTGGTATAGCCTATACTCCGGGAAAGGGTAATGCAGTAGCAGATGCGTTAAGTCGAAGACATGCAGGATTGGGGGCCATGTTTTCATAATGGAAGAGTCTCGAGTATTTAGCTGGATTTGACTTCAGGCCCAGATGTGAATTGGAACTTGAGATGTTGGCAAACTTATCGATAAGACCGACTCTTGTGGAAAGAATTGGCGAGAGCCAAAAGCGAGACTATAAGCTTGTCAAGATTATCCGTGATTTGGAATCTGGATTGGACACAGAAAAGGATAAAGGATTCGAGGTCGATCGAGAGGGTTGGCTTCGGAAGCAAGGACGACTAGTTGTTCCCGATATAGATGAATTGAGAAATGAAGTTCTGAAGGAAAGTCATCACTCGAAGCTGACAATTCATCCAGGTGGAAATAAGATGTATCGGGATATGAAGAGAACCTATTACTGGGAAGGTATGAAGAAGGATGTTGGAAATTTTATTTCCAAGTGCATGAACTGCCAGTTGGTAAAAGCTGAGCAAAAGAAGCCCAGTGGATTGCTTCAGCCATTAGAAGTTCATACATGGAAGTGGGAGCAAATATCGATGGATTTTATCGATGGGTTACCTAGAACCAGAGCGGGAAATGAAGTGATTTGGGTCATCGTAGATCGTTTGACTAAGAGTGCAAGATTCATTCCTGTTCGATCAACCAGGACTGCATCAAAGTTTGCTGAGCTGTATGTTAAGTGGATAGTTCGATTCCATGGTATTCCGAAGAGTATAGTGAGCGATCGAGACCCATTATTCACTAGTGGATTTTGGAAGAGCTTTTAGGAAGTTCTGGGAACCGAGTTGTGTTTGAGTACAGCTTATCACCCCCAAACAGATGGTCAGACCGAGAGAGTCAATCGAGTTTTGGAAGATCTCCTTAGAGCTTGTGTTTTAGATTTTGGAGGATCATGGGAAGATCACCTTCATTTGGTAGAATTTTCGTATAATAACAGTTACCAGTCAAGCATTGGTATGGCACTGTATGAAGCATTATATGGAAGACCGTGTAACTCTCCAACATGTTGGTTAGAAACAGGAGAAAAGCTGATACTTGGGCCCGAAATGATTCGACAGACTTCGGATTGCATAGAGATCATTCGGCAATGAATGAAGGCAGCCCAAGACCATCAGAAAAGTTATGCCGATAAGCGTCGTAAGGATTTGGAATTCGACGTAGGTGATATGGTTTTTGTGAAGATTTCTCCACTAAAGAATGTTATTCGATTCGGGAGGAAAGGAAAATTGACTCTGAGATTTGTTGGACCATTCCCGATCATCGAGCGAATTGGAAAGCTCGCCTATAAATTGGTGTTACCAGAAAAGATGTCGGGTGTGCACAATGTTTTTCACATATCATATCTATGGATGTATGTGCACGACTCGAATACAGTAGTTTCTGCTGATAGCTGTGAAGATTTTGAGATTGATCCAGTCGATAAGAGACCTCGTAAGCCGCTTCGTGTTGTGGAAACTGACACGAAACAACTTAGGAGGAAGGTAGTTAGGTTGCTCAAGGTACAATAGAGTGATGATGTTAACAACTGTACATGGGAGGTGGAAGAGAGGATGAAGGCAGCTCATCCTGAACTCTTCAAGGTATGGCCATAAGGTGTCGTGTCATCTCATGACATTGTAACTTGTTCTAGTCTTAGAATTCTGCATGGTAGGCTAGTAATTGGACGCATGGTTTGTTGATTGCTATGGATGGTAGGCATGCAGAATAGTTTTTGATTGCTCTTGTTTGTTTAGAATTTCAGGGGCGAAATTCCTAAGAGGGAGAGAATGTAACGACCCGTATTTTACGTATCGAAAGATTCGTAAAAACTGTTGTCATTAGGTCGTGAGTGTTGTTAGAACGTCCAGAGTTAGATCGTTCAGAGTTTAGGTCGACCAGAGCTTGAATCGTCCAGGGTTAAGTCGTGTAGAAGTTAGGTCATCCGGAAGTTGGGTCAGGTGGTAGTTAGGTCGGGTGAACGACCTAAGAGGTTGGAGCGACCTAAGGTAGATAAGTCGGCTGAACGACTTAAGGAGTTGACGACTTAAGAGAGTCGGCGACTTAACAGGATAAGCGACTTAGGAGTTCATAGCTTCGAGAAGTTAGCGACTTAGGGACTGGATGAGATAAGGCTTAAGTCGTTATAGTTAGGTCATAAGTGACTTATGTTAGGTCGCGTAACGGCTTAGGTCGTAAGTCGCACATTAGTGTTAAGGCTTAAGTCGCTAGGCCGTGAGTATAGTTAGGTCGCGTAAGGACTTATGCTATTAAATCGTTAAGTCGCGCCTATGATAGGTTAGGTCGTTAAGTCATCCAAACGACCTAGGTAGGAACGTGGCTATGTTAGGTTAGGTCGCGTGAAGGCTTAAGGGGTTAGGTCGCTGAGTGTTAGGTCGTGAGCGACCTAGGAGCGAGCTAAGGTTAGGTCGTAAGTCGCGCACGAGTGTTATGGCTTAGGTTGTTGAACTGTTGGGTCGTTAGGTCGGCAATACCGTTAGGTCGTAGGTCGTGGGGTTTCGGTAGGTCGTGGGCGACTTAAAAGCGAGCGAGCGACTTAAGGATTTCCAGCCTATAAATACACGTTCTTGCCTCACTTTTTGGGATCCGGATTTTGAAGCGACGAAGTGCTGACATATTGAGAGCTCGAGAACTACACTTCTTCACTTCTTTTCTCCACTTTAAATTTTGTGCTTCCTTCCATCCAAATCGAAGATCCATGAGCTTAAGATTGAAGATCTACAACCATCGAAGAGAGATTTCATCGTTTGAAGTGGAATTTTGGAGAATCGAGCTAGATCCTTCACTGTCCAGATCTGAAGTGTATTGCTTTTAAGGTGTTTAGGTGATTCGGTGAGTGGTGGTTATCTCTCACACGGATCCAAAGGAGTATATCGGATTGGTGGCTTGATTATGTGTTAAAAATAGTGATTTCATGCATTTTCGTAAACTTAAGTATAGATCCATTGTTCATGATGATTTGACATCCATTTTACTACATGTTAATCTATGCAAGTTCATTCATAAAGTTGTAGAGATATTGCTCATGATTCATGCTTGTTAGATTTGGACTCTTTATTTACAAGATTGCCATTATTGTTATAATTGTTTATTAGATCATGTTTGAATGCTTGATTACTTGGATTAATGATTGACTTGATTGATTTTTATAAATTAGTTGATTGATGATTTGATTTGGACAAGTTGGTCGAAGATGATTCGAAAGCTAAGGGAAAGGCTCTTGAATAAGAAAAGCTGCTCGTGGCATATGACGCGGATGATAAAGCTCATATGGATAGATTTGATGATGATGTTGAGATGAGGCTTTGCTATGATGAGATGAAGTGAGGCATGATGTGAGATAGCCTTGGTTTAATCCAGACGGGATCATTCCAAGCATGTTGTTAACCCGGTGAAATGGTTCGAGTTTGAGGATAATGGTTGGCTCGAGAGGAGCTTGAGCTAGTATGAGAATAGTTGTCGAGGAGGGTGACTAGAAGGCTGAGATTTCATCGTTGTTGAAGGTTCTAGCAGACTCAAAGCAAGAGTATGCTGGGCAGATTCGGTAGTCCCAAAAGACTACAGTTGGTAGTCGAGTACTCTGGGCAGATTCGATAGTCCTAGGCACGGGCTGCGACGACGTGCGGAGTTCTGTCTAGAACCGGGGATTACCATTAGCCCTTGACGGACGGCTGAAAGAATGTGCCGCTCATTCAATTAACGGTGGTATCGAAGCAATGATAACAGTGATAGCCAAAGTCATGGATATTTGGTTGTATCGTCATTCGGTCTCAAGAGCAATATTTTTTGGGTGCTTATCTGATCTTGGTTTAGGCCTTGGGGGTTTGTACTTGGAAAACATCGACCTTAACTCGAGTGATAATTACTTTGCTTTAAATGTTTGCTTTACTATGTTTACTCCTGCTTAGTGTGTCTGGGGGCTATCACTGTAGAAAGAGGTGGAGTGGGAGGGTTGGGTTCCTATTCCTTTTACCTTTATTCTCTTTTGGTATGTTGTTAGTTAATTTACCGCTCACTAAGACTGTTGTCTGACTCAAGGTTTTATGTTCAACTCTTATTACCTTGGGCTGTTCATCCATTTTGGGATGGGCAGACTAGGTAGCAGGTGACAGGTGTTGTTCTTAGTTTCCAACGATGCTGATGACGAAGACGAGCTGGAGGCTTGCATATTATTTTCTTACTATATGTACTGGATGTTCCGCTGCTTGTATATTCTCTGAGTGATATGTAGTGAGGCTGGATGTATTGACTATTCAGATTTTTGTATCAAACTACTATGAGGCTTATTTGATGCGATTCTGTTCTGTGTAGCTTCACTATGTATATTTTTCTCTATTGTATTTTATCCATGCGCTGTGAGTAATATGATAGATTCTGCTGTTTTAACTTACCTCTAACGATCATCCATGGCTGCCTGGCACACTTTTCAACGCACTATTTCTATGTTTAGGGCAGGAGTAATGGGCGGTCGTCACAATTACTGTCTTGCTTAATTAAAAAATTATTTATGAAGGTTAAATTATTTATTGAATGATATGATTGAGTTTTAAGTTGGTAGATCAAAATTAAATTTTTTTATATTTTAAAACAATATTTAAGTGTAGATCTATGTTTTTTCAAACATTCTAATTAAAGTGTAATTCTTCAGATCTGAATGTTTACATGTTCGAATTGATTAGCAGCTTTTCTTTACTTTGTTAAATTGAAACTAAATCTATATATTTTTAAATACAATGTTTTATTTTAGTTCTATGTTTTAACATTTAATTTAAATTCCATTTCTTTAAATCTGGAAATTTACATTTTCATGTTGATTAATTGAATAATATTTAAAGTTAGAAATGAAATTTATATGGAATCAATACAATGTTTCAATTGTAGATCTATGTTTTAATCTTTCATAAGAAATTGTAATTTTTGTTTTGAATATTAATATATATATGTTTGTCTATATGTATGCGTCTATTACTTGCACTTTTTATTGCATTAGATATTTACATTTGAATAAAATGAATTTTAACAACAAATAAAAGTTTTAAAATTGACTGCAATAATTAGAACGCTTTGATTGAATTCCATATATACATATTTGGATCTACTTGTATGTGTTCATATAAAATTTATTTTTCTTTATATATATTGTCATAGTATGAAATCATTCTCTTTTTTAATTAAGACAATAAGGTATACATACAATTCATTGTTTACCTTCTATATTCTTACATTAGGGTACCTATTGATTGTCATTAATATGTTGCATTAATTAAGTTTACTAAAGGGGAAACTATATCAATCACCTTTGTCATCCCTTATTTATTTCTATTTCAATTCCTATGTAATAACCATTTAAATTGTTCTTGTTTAATTTATGTATACATATCAATTACCACCGAATATGCATACTCCCTATATGTTGCACTTGCACACTATTTACTATGAATATATTTACAATTCATGTCATATTTAGATTAATTATTAATGTTATTTTATTAATCAATTATTTTATTTAATTATAAGAAGGAAATGAAAAGTTTCCTTCTCTAACTAAATTTATGATCCCTCATTAATTGAATTATTTAAGAGAAAGTAAATGAAAAGTTTCCTTCTCTAAATAAATTTATGACCCCTCATTAGCTGAATAGTTAAGAGAAAGAAAATGAAATATTTCTTTCTTTGAATAAATTTGAAAAGTAAACATTGCACACAAATTTTTATATGTGTATATTTGGTATACTCTAACTTACATACACATTAAATTTAAGTGAAACTTAATTTATGAAGTTAAATAAAATATTGATTTTATTTAAAAGAAACTTAGAAAAGTTCTAAGTATATTGAGACTTCATAGGCCCATTAAAGATCCAAAATGGCTAAATTTTTGAAGTTTACCTATTTCTTCTGCTGTGGGCTAGCCCAGTTCCAACAATGGTATCAGAGCCCAATAGCCGATGCGGTCTAAATTAGTCATATTACGACTAACTAATTAAACTTACGCACTAAGTATGGTGTCTAGAAAAGTGATGCTTAGGATTGGAATTGGGTAATCAAGTACCATGTCCTACCTGGTTACATATCTGGCAGAGGTGGGAGGATTCTAATACTAATTAAATCACTTTGAACAAGCCGTTGTCTTATATTTAAGCTACAACAAAAGAAAATTTTAACTTCCCAACTTCATTCAAAGCTAGAAATTACCCCGAGAAGAGGAAGGGGGAGGATTATTGTGCTTATCATAAAGCAAATGGTCATAAAAATGATAAGTGCCGAGTGCTGGTTAGAATCATTCAAAAGTTAATTCATGAAGGACATATGAAAGAATTCATTCAAGACCAACAAAAGGCGCCCCAGACCAGCGATGGACCGCGAAAACTACCTAATACTGCTGTGAATAACTTAGAAGATGAAGATTCATTAAATCCGAGTCCACCCTTGAAAAGAATTGATGTGATTCATGGGTGACCACATCCTGTAGGAACTAGTAGGGGAGCTAAAAACAAATAGATCAAGGAAGCTAAAGAAGGAGTATTTTCTATCCAGGAAAAGCCCCAACTTAAAAATCCACGGTTGAATATGTAGATGCCGAATCTTGTCATCACCCCCAAGACCTCAAAAAGGGAATCCATCACCCCCCCCAATGACCCTCTTATGATCACCGCTCAAATCAGGCTCTCTATAGTGTCCAAGATTCTGGTTGACACTAGAAGCGCGGTCAATTTCATCTTCAATCCTACCTTTGATCAAATAGGCATTCCTAAATATAAGCTAGAGCCAAGTCATGAACCTATTTTTAGGTTCAATAATAAAGGGTCAACTCCGGTGGGGCAAGTAAAGCTGATAGTGCAAATGGGAGTACTTCCATATTGCAGAATCATCAAAAAACTTTTTGTGATCATCGATCAGCCATCATACTATAATGCATTCTTTGGTCGCCTTGCATTAGATGAGGTGGATGCATTCGTCTCTCCAAAGTACCTGTTGGTGAAATTCTTAACCAAAAGAGGTTGGGGTACCGTTCGGGGAGAACAAATTAGATCCTACGAAATGTATTTTTCTACTCTCGATCAATATAAAAGGGAGTACTCTTCTTATTAGGATTCCTCTACTATTTTCAACTTTTAGATGATGGATTTTTACATCCAACATTTGAAGCAAAAATAATATCTAATAAAAGAAGTAAACTTGTGTTTGGAAGGTAAATCTCATCTAGGAGCAAAAGGAAGAGGACTGATGCCAACTCAATAGACGAAATCGAGATCATTATAGAGTTAGATTACCGAGGGGAAACAGAGAGGATAAATCCTACAAATGACCTCGAGGAGATATGTATAGATTCAACTAATTTAAACAAGATCGTTAAAGTTGGAAAGGAATTGAAGGACAACTTGAAAGTGGATTTAATTCAATTCCTCAAGGCTGACAGAGATCTATTTGCGTGGACTCATTCGGATATGATCGGAGTCGATCCATCAGTTATGTGTCATGCATTAAATATTGATCCAAAGGTGACCCATGTTTGATAAAGAAGAGGCAATTTGATTAGGTTTGATCTGACGCTATAAAAGAAGTGGTTAAAAGGCTGCTTGAGAATGGATTCATTCGAGAAGTTTTTTATCCAAAATGGCTAGCAAATCCAGTGTTAGTGAAAAAGGAAAATGGCTAGTAGAGAACATGTGTTGATTATACGGATCTGAACAAAGCATGCCCAAAAGACTATTATCCATTACCCAGAATAGATCGGTTAGTTGGTGCAAGTAATGGTCATAAGCTATTTTACCTTATGGATGCTTATTCAGGATATAACCAAATACTCATGTTCAAACCAGACGAAGAGCATACAAGCCTCATTACCAATTTAGGGAACTTTATGTTATAAAGCAATGCCTTTTGGGCTGAAGAATGTGGGAGCTACTTATCAGAGATTGGTCAACAGAATGTCCAAGGAACAATTGGATGAAATATGGAAGTTTATGTGGATGACATGCTAGTAAAGTCCAATAAAGCTGAGAATTACCTTAAGAATCTTAAGGAAATGCTTGAAGTATTACGAAAGTATCAAATGAGACATAATCCTCAAAAATGTTCTTTTAGAGTTAATTCTGGAAAATTCTTAGGTTACAACGTTAGCGCACAAGTGATCGAAGCCAGTCTTGACCAGATCCAGGCTATCAAAGACATGGCAGAACCCAAAACCAGCAAAGATTTAATGAGCTTGAATTGTAGAATTGTAGCCCTAAGCAGATTCATCTCCATGGCAACCAATAAATGCATCCCTTTCTTCATTATGATTAAGAAAAGAAAGAATTTTGAATGGGGGGAAGATTGCAAGAAAGCATTCCAAGAATTAAAAAATCATTTAGTTTGTCCACCTTTATTATCCAGCCCCGTGGATGGAGAAAGCCTATATTTGTATATGGCAGTTTCAGAACATGCAGTTAGTTCAGTGCTGATTAGAGTAGAGAATGAAACTCAACTTACCATTTATTATGTAAGTAGACGATTAAAGGATACTGAAGTTTGGTATCCAATAATAGAAAAGTTAGCTTACCGTTTGATACTAACTGCACGAAAACTCAGAGCATACTTTCAAGCGCATCCAATTAGGGTATTAAACAACTTTCACTCAAATAAGTTTTCAGTAAACCTGAGAATTTAGGGAGGCTAGTAAAATGGGGAATTAAACTTAGCCAATATGACATTGAATTTTAGTCGTAGACAACAATTAAAGAGCAGGCTTTAGCAGATTTTATCAGTGGATGTACAAGCTTCGTTAAAGAACAATCAGAGAAAGAGAAAGTTTAGAAATCCATATGGAAAATATTTGTGGATGGGACATCAATTGAGCATGGAGCTGGAGCAGGATATGTCATAATCACACCTGATGGGCATCGCTTACACTATGCAATGAAGCTAGGGTTTGCTGCAACAAATAATGTAGATGAATATGAATCGATGGTGGTGGGATTGACTCTAGCCTTACAACTTCAAATCTCACGGATTCAAATCTTTAGCGACTCTCAACTAATGGTGAACTTGATAAAACAGATATATTAGACTAAAGATGCTAAACTAGCCCAATATGTTTAGAAGGTGTTAAAAATGCTTGACTTAATTGAAGATTTTTCTATACATCAAGTCCCAAGGGAAGATAACTCTCAAATAGATTCATTGGAAAAATTAGCTAGCTCAAGAGGAGCTCTAGAAACCTGCATCTTACCAGTAGGATATCAAGAAAATCCTAGCATTAAAGTGGAAATTCCTAACAGGGAAGGAACTACTGGTTTTAACTAGATCCCAAGCCAGAACACAAGAGACAAAAGGAAGAGAAGTTAGCGAAGAAATTCCATATGAGAAGCCCAATCATACAAAGACCGATAATTGTCACGATAACACTTAGATGACACCTATTGTAGAATATCTTACTAGTGGGATATTACTATCTGACAAAATGGAAGCTAGGAAGATCATGCAACATGCTCTGACTTTCACAATGATGGATGGAATTCTTTATGAAAAATTTTTGGTGGAAGCACATGAAGGACTTTGCGGAGATCATTCCAATGGGATAAAGTTAGTTAAGAAAATAACGAGACAAGGTTTCTATTGGCCTCAAATGGCAAGTCAAGCCATAGAGTATGTAAAGAAATGTGAAAGATGCCAGAAATACTCAAAAATTCCTTGTTTACCACCAAGCCAATTAAATCCATTCCCTATCCTGTAGACCTTCGATGTATGGGGAATTGACCTAATTGGACCTTTGTCGATTTCCAAAGGAGGAGCAAAATATGCTGTACTAGCTATTAATTACTTTACTAAGCGGGTAGAACCCAAAATCACTTCTGGAAAAGTGCTTTAATTCGTCATTAAAAACATCATTACCAGATTCGGGATCCCTTACAAGATTATATCAGACAATGGAGCACAATTTGAAAGTAAAGAGTTTTCTTGATTCTATCATAAGAATGGGATTATCAAAAGTTTTTCTTCCATGGCACATCCAAAGGCTAATGGGGCCGTTGAGGCAGCAAATAAGACTATTAAGACTATCTTGAAAAAACGATTGAACAAAGCCAAAGGAAATTGGGTAGAAGAATTGCCACTTGTACTCTAGGCTTATCATACGTCCACTAGAACTGTAACGGGTCATACCCCTTACTCTCTAACATATGGGTGTGAAGCAATGTTTCCAGTTGAAATTGAGGTACCCTCACATCAAAGAATCGCATATGCATTTGATCCAAACTAAGAATTAAAGAAAGAATCAATGGATAGATACATGAGCTAAGAGATGAAGCTGCCATTCGGACAGTAAAATATCGAAGGAGGATCTCGAAATACTACAACTCAAGGGTAAAGACAAGATCAGTTCAAGAGGGAGATTTAGTACTCCGAAGGGTAATGGCAAACACAAGAAATCCTGCGGATGGACCGCTAGGACCAAAATGGGAGGGTCCCTAATCGTATGCAAAGTAATTCCTTTTGGAGTTTACAAACTATGTCGACGAGATGGCAATATGGTTTCTAGAACGTGGAATGTTGAACATTTGCGACCATATTTTCTCACAGTGGATGAATAAAGCATCTCTTTCTTAAGAAAAGTCTATATGGTTGGGAGTAAAAATCTCCTTAAACTTAGGAATTACCTTAAACTATTACAAGCCTTTGTCCACGCCGAGTTGGCTGGGTCAAAGTGCCTCCTCGAGGGATGTTAGAGTAAGGCTTTATCCGCACCACACTATGGCCAGGTTAAAGCATCAACAAGCCCTTGGTTGTACCATGCTATGGCCAGATCAAGGCCCCTCTTGGAGTGGGGACAGAGTAAGCCCTTAGTCCTGCCATGCTATGGCCTAGGCAAGAAACCGAACATGCCTTCAGTCCCGCCATACTATGGCCTTGTTGAAGCACCTCCTCGAGGTAGGACAGAGTAAGACCTTTGTCCCGCCACGCTATGGCCTGGCTAAGGCACCGAACAAGCCTTCAGTCCCGCCTAAAAGGCCTGATTGGAGCCTCCTAGAGGGAAGTTGGGTAAGTCCTTGGGTCCTGCTTGTGGATAAGCTAAACAAGAGCACCAAACAACAATGGACTAAGATGTCTAAGCCCGAGAAGCAGCACACCAAATGATGACAACATATGGAGCCTAAAAGATGGCACATGTCAAAAGAGTCAAAAACCAAAGTGATGCAAAATAGAAGGCTTAAATAAGAATCTACAGCCTTCAACGAATTTCCAAAAGAGGATTTCCAAATACCAGAATCTAGGTTTCGAGTATCTTACTATGGATTCCTGGTTTACACTTATACCCTAATTTGGGTTTCGGGTCTCTTGCCATTGATTTATGGACTTCATTAATACCCGAATCCGGGCTTAAGGACCTCTATTATTAAAGACCTCTATTATGGATTTTTGGTTTTCTATTAATTCTTGAGTTTATCTTACTAATACCCAAATCTGGGTTTTAGATCTTCTACCATTTCCAAATAAGAATTTCTGGACTCAAATTATTCATTCGCAAAGGAGAATTTTTAGTCTTCTATGACTTATGTCCAGAAAATATTCTCTGGACTCGTATTATTAAACAATTATTCTTGGTCTTCCATCGGTTATTCTCAGAAGAGGATTTCTAAACTTCTATTATTTATCTGCAAATGAGGGTTCTTGGTTTTCTATGACTTATTTTCATATGATGATTTCTGGACTTTTATTACCAAACAATTATTATCATTAGAAGAAGTTTTCTGAATTTCAATATTTAATGCAAGATCTAAACTATATGCCCGGTGTTCTATTAATATAACAAGGGTTTAATTTCTGGACTTCTTTCGTCATTACCAAAATTGGATGTTAGGACTTCTATAATTAATGCCAGACAAGAATTTCTGATCTCTAATCATTCCCAATTGTGGATTTCTTACCACTTGTTAACTCCAAATGATTGTTTATAAATCTTCATTTTTAAAATTCAGGAGTTCTATTATTAAAAATACTAATATTTTCTTTAATCATATTACGAACAAATTACTGAACATATTTTTACATAAATTTTAGACTAAAAATAGAGAGTGTTACATACTTTGTATTTTGCAAGGAAATAAGATCATTAAGGATGGAATGGAGCAAAAGGAAAGTAACTAGATTTTTGTCCTAAAGAACAAAAGGTTCTTTCATACAAGGGGGTAAAATGTTAACCATAAAACTCACTTAAGGATAAAGACATACAAGATGGCCCATAAAAGTGTTGAAAAAAGCTTCGCAAGAATTGGAAAGAAGCGATTCGCCACGATTCAAAAGCTGTGTTTCGAAGGCATGGAAGTAGCTTTCGAAGGGGTTAGGTTGGTACCGCAAACACCTGATGCATTTATAGAGTGAAACAAGAGCTTTTGAAGGAGTCGAAAGTGAAGCAGGGCCACCCTTCCACCTCAGTCAATCCTTTCGATGCAATTGATTCCGCATACATAATTAATATATGATTATGAATACATGCAATTGAGAAATAATTTTTAATATATGATTATGAATCATATGACACGGGTTAATTGTTGTTACCCCAAAAAGTGGATCAACTCCCTGGATTGAGTGTGAAAGCACCAGCCCTGTTCTTACAGAGCAATAATATTGAAAATAAATGTAAAAAGAGCAGACATGGTAAAAAGACAAGAAGATTTTTATAGTGGTTCAGCTTTTAATGAAGCTTACATCCACTATATAACATTCTATTAACCGACTGCTGTTACAAATTGAATCGAATTACAATATGATTGAATCCTTTAAGTTAAATCAAGTCACAAATACAAGAGTTCACTAAAGAATCATAGTGAACCCCTAGATGACTAATGTGTGGGAGGAGAAGAGTGAAGAATAATCTCTGTAGCGTTCCAACAGCCAGTCAAGAAGATCCACTTTATGTTGCAGATGGGTGACTATTTACATGGATTAGAGAGCTATTGGGCTAGACCACATTGCTAGAAGCTTGCTAGTAACCATAAAACTCACTTAAGGATAAAGGAAAAAAAGATGGCCCATGAAAGTGTTGAAAAAAGCTTCGTAAGTTGGAAAGAAAGGATCCACCACGATTCAAAAGCAGTGTTTCGAAGGCATAGAAGTAGATATCGAAGGGGTTAGGTTGGTGTCGCAAACACCTGATTCATCTACAGAGTGAAATAAGAGCTTTCGAAGGAGTCGAAAGGGAAGCAAGGCTACCCTTCCACCTCAGTTAATTCTTTTGACGTAATTGATTCCGCATACATGAAAGAGTCTTATATGAGTTCGAAACACCTTTCGTAGGTATCGAATAATAGGCACGCGCACAAGAGCCAAAACTATCGAAATAGTTGGTTTCGCCGCTGTTAATCTTCCATAAAGAAACATTTTACCAACAGGTACCTTTCGAAAGCAAAGATAAGCCTTTCAAAATGGTTGGACCCTTACCATGCATAAAGAAAACTCTATATGAAGGCAGCTGACCTTTTGCAATGATACACTTATCACATACTCATCCTTTCAAAACCATTTGAAAGCACTTCCTCAATCACTCTAATGATCACTCATCATGGTTAACACCAGACTAAAGCGACCAAGGGAGGTTTCGAATGAGAAGAAGGAGTCGGGGGTGCTTCTACTTACATCCAAATAAAGTGATAGGGAATCTTAACCCTTTCGCTAATGAAAGACGCCTACCTTTTGTAGGTGTCGAAAGGTTCCAGAAGTACATGAAAGTAATATCTTTTGTTAGTACATTATTAATGAAGGCAAAAAGGCTAATCCAGCCATAATAAGAGACCCACACATTAGCCTTCGAAGCTATGGAAGTGGAAGGGCGAGGGCGAAAGGATGGATGCGAAAGGATGGGAGGAAAGACCTTTCGACCGCGTCAAAGGGATAAATGCGGAAGGGGGCAACCCATATCTATAAATACGACCTTATGGGTTCAAGTTTGGGACCGAATTTTGGAATTTTGAAATTTCTTTCTTACTTCATAGCAAAATCAAATTCTTGTAACCTAGAATTTTAGGAAAATTCTCTTACCTATAATCCAACTTAGATAAATAAAAAGGAGTGAATGCATGGATTCGATATCAATTTTGAATATGAGGAAGATCATTTCGGCCATTAGCTCGACTAATGACCAATTGACATGATGCTCGCTTATTTGCTTAGCCCCTATTTGACTTATGCAATGCTATGGAGTCTACTTTGGATATTTTGATTTTATATTATATTATCAACATGTTTCCTGATATGAAATATAAAATTGATGTGATAATGATAATCCAATATTATCAAGTAAATTGAATTTGTATCATTCATCCAAGATAATATTCCATTGCATATTGAGTTTAAATCTTATTTGTTGTACATCAAGTCCCTTTGAGAGAATAAAGAGACTCTCGATTTGGTCGAAAGAGGTTTCGAAGGCACTTATTGTATGATTATCGAAGTTATATTCGTTGGGAGGACTCCTTCGAAAGGCGCTTGGATAATTCAAAATGTATAACCCCTTTCAAAGGAACCTCAACCATGACAACAGAATCTATGCTTTCGAAAGGGGTTCTCCTTTAAAAGTGCAATGACCCTTTCGACTCACTCAAAAGGGGTTTCGAACGCATTGATTCTTTCTTAATCTTTGCTTCAAAGTGTTGATTAGTTTTCTTGTCAACATTTAACATCATCGAAAGAGCATCTTTTGAAGACATGCAGTCCCTATCGGCTCCTTCGAAAGGTGTTTCGAAGGGATTGATTATTCTTTAAATTTGCCTTTGGGGTGTTAATAAAATTTCTTGTTAACACTTGCATTTAAAGATACGAAGACACCTAATAAATTTCGTAGCGAGCCAAGCTAATACGATAGATCGCTAGCGATCCATAGGGCATGGATCGCTAGCGATCCATGTAGTTAGCTTATTTTTGGTTTGCTTTAATTGTACATGTTCCATGCCTTTTGTAGACGCACTTCGTGCAATTTCATGACTAGATGATTTGTTTCGATGATGATTGATGTACAGGTTGCATTGAACTATAACTGATATCAGTTGAATGCCCCCTTCTCGATCTAGCTTGATTGAAACATTATGAAACTTAGCTAGCGTCCCTAGAAAAGGTAATGCTTTATGAAGCAAGAAGAATGGACGACCCATGAGCAATATTTATGGACCGCTAGCAATCCATGGTTGATGGATCGCTAGTGATCCATACCCTTAGGCTATTTTCTGCTTTTTTCTCTTAGGTCCCTCTTGGTTCCTTCTTTTGATCCTTTTGGTTGATTCTTGGGTCATTTTGACTTGAAGCGGTTGTTCTAACTTCCATTGAATTCTATTGGGTTAAAAATCCAGATTATATCTCAAACAAATGAAGAGTTATGCACCCAATTAGTGGGAGCATCATAAGAGTTGATTAACTCTTCAGATTGATACATATAGATGTATGCAATCGTAAGTCTATTAATACCAAAATGGTTGCATGTACTTCGTCATATTCACTGATGATTTATCACTGACATGGACATGTGTATTTGATAAACATGTTGTATGTCTATAGTAAACACATAGAGTAAAACATAAGTAAATAAAATAACATAGGATAGAAATGGTTCGATTTGATCGAATGAGTGAGTATATTGAAAAAGGGTTCCGAACGTACCTAAAAATGAATAAAGATTCAATCTCAAAAAGTTACTTCTCCATGTGATACATAATGATGCATCGATATGGAGTAATCGAACTTTGTTGGACAATGTATAATTAATTGTGAGTGAAGTTGAGTTAGTTTCTTTCTATAAGGTCATGTACTTAAGAGTAGTACATAGGGTTAATATTATTTCGTCTGAATAACAGTTTACAAAACCACACAAGATCGCAGGTTGTGCGAATCGAAAGGTTGCGCGTAATAATTGTTCATGAGCGATCTTGTATAAATCTGCCCAAAAGGATTTTGGAAAAGACTGTCATTGAATGACATATTTATATTTGAACATAAGTTTTGTAAACTAAAATCAAATCAGTTTTATGGATAAAGAAATTAATAAAACATTTATGAATACCTATTCTATTGCATTGAGAAACAATTTTTTTTTCAAAAATACAAACTTCATTGTGAAGGAATTTTTTAAAGGAATTATTGGTAGTAAAATGGAATTGGATACAATCCATAGATAGAACTAATTAAATGAGATGAAATGAAATTAACTAACCAATTGTCTAACAAGCATTTTCGCACATTGAAGAGAAATTATGAGTTTCTTATTAGTATCAAAAATATATAATCCTTGGTTGTTTATTAAATGCATTAAGACTGTTAACTTTATGATATGGTATGATGCGCAAATCTGAAAGAATTCCAAGTACGCTATCAAAATATGATTTTGGTAGTCGTAACCGAAGGGATGTGGCCCATCGACCGCGATTGTATCTTTATGAGCAAGACTAATATAGTTGGAATTAAATGAACAAGGTTGATAAGAATAATATCGTAAATTTCAATTGTTGAAATTAGCGTAATAAATTCAATATTCAACATGCTCAAGTTATTTCGGTTTACTCCTAAAATTACCACTTAATTTGACTTCTATTATATTAATTGTTTACATGCTCAAGTTATTTTGGTTTAATATTGAAATTAGCGTAATAGATTCGATATTCAACATGCTCAAGTTATTTTGGTTTACATGCTCAAGTTAATTTGACTTCTATTATATTTCAATTGTTTACATGCTTAAGTTTTTCGAAATAAAGATGTTTTCTTTCTATTATATACTTGATATAATGTGGTTATATTAATTAATTAATTTAATTAAAAGTATAATTAATAGAAAATGTATAAATGGTATGTTTTGTGATAGTAGTTAGAAAATATTATAACCGTGAGTAACTGATCACAATGAAACAAATATACCATTTTAAATATTCTTGGTCAAGATGTATCGAGATTGGATATCGATACACCTGCTGAGACTAGAGTACATAACACTCTCCAAATGTTGGGCAATGTATTACTCATGACTGCTGAGGGCACCAAGGGGTTATGTACTGATAGTTATTGAATAACTATGGAATGACTAACTCGATAGTTTTCTGTTGGTTAATATAACTAAGGCCGAGCAGAGAATATCGATGTAACTAATTTATACAGTTCTCTTGACTTGAGAATACTGTTGATCTTTAATGTGGAAGCTCTACTTTGATTATAATTAAATTGTGGCACGACGTCCATCGAATGACTATAGTTGGGTCAAGTGGAAGCGTTGAAAGTGAAACACTATTCAAGTGAGGATTCGTCTTCTCAGTTATATGAGGTTAGTATTACGGTCAACTGAAGTAAACTTAAAGTAAAAGTCTCTGTGTAGAGCATTTCGTTAATAATAATTGTTATTATTGAACTAAGAACTTTGTGTTTGGACTATAAAGTTGAACGTGAACAATATTAGAATTTTGACCATTACCAAATTCCATAAGTCCTAATGTGATGTAGTTTTGACGAAGAGAATTGGTATAAATAATTGTCACTATTAGGTACCGCTTATAATAAGTAAAATTGGATTTTAACAAAATATGTGTAAGCGATAAATTCGGTCAAAATGTCACACCACTTGCTAAGTGGCGTGTGAAGGTTAATATTTAAATAGTTCGATATTAATCGCTGATGGATTCACATTTGTCACACAACCGTAATGATGAATTCTCTGAAAAACCACATGATTTAATTAATTTATAAAATATTGTTAATTGATTAGATTAATTGATATTTGAGAAATTTTAATTATTATTTATTTGATGTTTGGAAGTTTTTTGTAATTATTTTAATGCATTTATAAAAGTTATATTAGCGGGCATTGATATACGATGTCGTTGTAATTTAAAGACAATTGCATGAAATTATTTATGGAAATTTTATGTCATTTGATGACATGATTTGTGGAAATTTTATGTCACTTAATGACATACGTATAAAGAAAGGATTGGAGAGAAAGAGAAACAATCAAGAGAATTAATTAGGAAATTTTTAATTAAAGAATGAGAAAAGTTTCATTCTTTCAAATAAAACATATTCTCTAATTCATTCTTAATGTATAATTCATTTTCCTTCTCATTCGTTATTTCTCTTTCTCTCCTCCTAACTTTTCATGGCAGAAACAAAAAAAATGAATTTCCAAAAATTTTCAACCCCAAATAAAAAGATCAAATATAAAAAACAAAAGTGGTTCATCCATCTCTTGCAAGGATGGGATGTGGATCCTGAAGATCCGAGGAGATATCATCATTCAAAGTATGAATTCTAGGTTAAGGTGATTCAATCAGATCTATAAACATTCTTCATTTAGGGTGCAAATCAAAGGCAACACCAACAAGGTGTGTTTTAAGGATTGAAGAGCAATGTATATCATTTTTTATATATAGATAGTGATTTTGCAATGTTTGATGGAAATTTAATTTCACTTTCATAATTTGCATGATGTATTACTGTTTGGCTTAATTTAAAAATTGTTTATGAAGACTGAATTATTTGTTGAATGATATGAATTGGTTTTCATTTGATAGATCAAAGTTAAATTTGTTTATATTTTAAAACAATATTTAAGTGTGGAACTATGTTTTTAAACATTCTAAATAAAGTGTAATTCTTCAGATCTAAATGTTTATATGTTCGAATTGATTAGCTGCTTTTCTTTATTTTGTAAATTGAAACTAAATCTATATATTTTTAAATACAATGTTTTATTTTAGTTCTATGTTTTAACATTTCATTTAAATTCCATTTCTTTAAATCTGAAAATTTACATTTTCATGTTGATTGATTGAATTATATTTAAAGTTAAAAATGAAATTTATATGGAATCAATACAATGTTTCAATTGTAGATCTATATTTTAATCTTTCATAACAAAGTGTAATTTTAGTTTTGAATATTACTATATGTATGTATGTATGTATGCATGTGTTACTTGCACTTTTATTGCATTAGATATTTACCTATGAATAAAAAGAATTTTAACAACAAACCAAAGTTTTGAAATTGGCTATAATAAGTATCTAATTTATATTATTAGAAAACTTTGATTGAATTCCATGTATACATATTTGGATCTACTTGTATGTGTTTATATAAAATTTATTTTTCTTTACATATATTGTCATAGTATGAAATCATTCTTTTTTTTTAATTAAGACAATAATTTATACATACAATTCATTATTTATCTTCTATATTCTTACACTATGATGCCTACTGATTGTCATTAATATGTTACATTAATTAAGTTTACTAAAAGGGAAACTATATCAATCAACGCTTACTGGCTACTTACCAAAAGGCAGATACTGTTGCCAAGTCATCATCTGCTAAGAATTTCACTCGTCTAAAGCTATAACTAAAAGTTGAGCAGATCAGCAATGAGTCAGAGAACCGTCAAAAACCCTAGCTTCAATCAAGTGAAATTACTTCATCGAGCAAAGTTTTCGAAGCATAGAAACAACTTTGAAGCAAAGAAACAATCTTTCCATTATAACATCTTAATTGCAGATCCCTTAGTTTTAAATTGAGGAAGAGTATTGAAGAATGAAGAGATAGTTGAAGATGACAAAGCAATTTCCCATAATTACTTGCTAGATTTAATTGTAATTGAAGATCGGCGAAGATTGTAATTTGGGGATCGATTGAAAACCTAGCTTTGAATTGAGGGAGGGTATTGTCGAATGAAGAAATGATGCTAGCAGCAGTTTATTTTGTATTGAGATTAAGATGCGGGTGCGGGTACATACAAGCCCAAAAGCCCATATATCTATTCATGTATCAGCAATATCAAAACTGTTATAAATACTATGCAAACCATCTCATTTTAATTATGTAAAAATCATCTCAAACATAATAAAATTCATCAATTCATTTCTGCTCCTTTCCCAATGGTAATCCCAACGAACATTATTAAATTTGGAATCAAGGTCATACTGTCTCACGAAATTATCAATAAGTGATTAACGGATACCACGAATGACTCCACCTCATGGGAATGTTAAAATGAAACTAAACTGGATAATTTATCAACATAAGGGAAGAAAAAAAATGTTTTCACCAATTTCTTATTGAATAACACTATAACAGAGTTGCAAAGTATGGCTATCCTATTGTCTATTTGTTTGTCGCACAATGAATGATCAGGTTTTGATAAGCTTTTGTATTGTTTTTATCAGCATCAACACAGTAGTATTTACATATCTTTCTAACAAAATTGCTTAGGCTGAAAATCATTAATAAGTATAACCTTTAAATCAAGAGGCTTAAGCTTAGGATATTTAGTGCATTTCAGCATATTTAGAGGACTGAGACGACTTCATATTTTTATATTACTGTTATGTTTGCGAACAATTGGACTCACCTGAAACCAACCTTGACAAAATAAACATCCAAAATGAGAAGTATAGCTCCTATTATTCTATAGTCATATACCAGATTTTGGCATTTGTATCGAGCTAATCCGGGTGATAAGATCCAACATTGTGTATACCATGAATTTCTCTCAATAAATTAGGATAATGCTGGGAATTGTCTTTTCAGTCAAAATTAGTTCCATATCAGCTTGTAAACGCTTTACTTACCCTCTCGAGAGTTGGTTTATCCATCGTAGCTCTACCTTATAGCCTAATTAAGCTCAAACCCATGTTCTCAATTCCAGTATATCCTGCTTAAAAAACTTCATCTTCATCAACCGAATTTTCTTTCTATGTATAGTTAGAGGACACCTTTTGTTCCTCATGCTTTTTTGATGAAGAACTTTTAAATCAACATTTCTATAAAATTGTCTTATATGTATGAAATAGTACTACATTAACTTCTAAGAAAAATTGCAGTGCCATTAATTCCAATACCTCTCTTGAAAGTTGTGGACAGTATAAATATCTTTTATATATGCTTGGTACATGTATTCAAAATCGTTACTAAAGATGACAAAACATCATATGAGTTGGGCACAAGTAAGAATAATTTATACCCCGAAATTCAAAGTAAGAGATGAATGAAACATCCTAAAAAGTTAAGGTAGCGTTTGGTTTAAAAACGAATTTTATGTTTTCAGTTTTGAATATGTATGTCAAATATGAGAAAATGAAGGGACGACGGAGGGGATGAAAGAAAGACGGATGAAACGACGAAGGAGATAGAGTGACGACGGAAGAATGGATTGTTTCACATAGTTATGTTATTTCTCAAAACAGGAAGAAAAAAAAAAGTTGTTTTCTATGTTGTATGTTAACTTCGTTTTCTGAATTGGTCGTTTTCGATAACGTACATGCGTCATATGCACTTTTGTGTGGACGAAAATCCAAAACTAAAACAACAAACCAAGCACTATCTAAATTTCATACTATTTTCTATCCATAACATCAACATCTTTGTTGTTGTGAGAGGAAGAACATTTCAAACCCGACCATTACATATATAGTGGGAAATGTGATATAGAGTACAAGACTATGTATCATATCAATAGCTAATTAAATATCTTAGTTGAAGCTGTGTCAACATTGGATACAGCTTTTCACCGAACATCGGGAGTAAGAAATTGACCTTTGTTAGCAAGCCTTCACATTTAAAAAACGAAGTGACGATCATGATGTCTTTCCCAACAAAAGATTTTTTTTTTTAATATTAAAGCTGTTAATGAATAAATTAACCAGTATTAGTTATGGATCATAATTAACATATCTTGCCACTGTTTAAAAATCATTATGCCAAAATTAATTGTTACATGGATGGCCTTTAATATGGATTTTTTTTAAACTAATATTGCTCGATACAACTACTTAAATCTTACACCTGATAATGAAACAAATGTCATAGGAAGAAGTATTATAATGTTATGTACATACATAAAATAGTGGCAAATGACTTCTCTGAAATCTAAAGCTACTTCTCAATTGTAATAAAATCGACAGTTTTCTGATTTATTTCTTCGTGATAACTATAATATTTATACAATAACAATAAAAGAAGACACCTAATTGCAGGGACGGATCTGTGGTATGAATACCCTGGGCTACAGCCCGAGTAAAATTGGTAATTGCTGCTGCCATTGTTTTATTTGGTAATTGGTAAATATGTTTGGTTTCTTATATCTTGACTTCATGAACACTGCTGTGATAGTTTCAAAGCCCGTGCCTACTTCACCCAGCTGCTCCCCACTTGCTATTCCCAGATAATTCATAATTCTTCTATTTTACATACTTTTAGTATGATCAGTATTCAAAATTTGGTAATTGGTAAATAATTCTTCTATTTTGCAATGGCTACAGTCCGGGGAGACATCAAATCCTGGCTCCGTCTCGGCCTAATTGGTAACCCCAGGTGGGCCAGGTCATATATAGGGAAATATTTAAAATATATTTTACCTGGATTTCGCCTTGGCTGTTACTGAAAGGAAAACATGATTTGCATATTGGTGTTGCATCTTGTTGCTGCTTGTACACCAATATCAATGCTTGTGCTTTTATGCCCTCTTTGCCATGGATTCAAAATAACTGTAGGAAAGTTCAAAAAATAGACGAGTTATCTGTGGATATGGGTACCATTGTGAATGAAAATACCAAAAACTGTACGGATAAATTTATGGTGGACATGAATATATTTAAAAAGACATGTGAAGACTAAAAATTATTAAAACTATCACAAAACTACTTAAACCGTTATTTATAAGTTTCATTCTTCCAGTTGCAATATCAAATTTAGTTGTATTCAATCAACTTTTAATATAATAGGTTTTATAATTTTCGACCTCACAAAATTGTGTTATATATTCTTGCAACCTGTAATATAATCTTACACACCTAGATTTGTTGGATCCAATGATAGAAGGAGATAAACATGTGCTCATATAGAAGTAAATATATGATGAAGATAACTTTTAAAATATGACTTTTTTCGCACTTCAACTTTCACTTAGGTAATACATCAGCTGGATCTAAGTAAATTCGAAACCCTGTTAAGCAAATAGGAGATACATAGATTAGCAACTTGTTGAAATGGGCCCAAAACCTCAACTTCGAGGGCATATGATAAATTTCAGAACTAGCTATTTCAACAGACGTTTAAATTATATGCACTTCAGTCATCTATAATATGTTCCTATAATAACTGATGATAGATGAATGTTTAGCAAGGATGATTTGATTAGTTATGAACTACTATTTCTGTGAAGATGTCAAATACATGAACTATGAATATGAACCGTAGTCAAATTGGTAACTGGTTCTTAAGTAAGACGAGTTATCCCGTTTTACTTTTGAATCTTAAATTATTTGATATTGCAGATGGGCAAAGGCATTGGAGTTAGCATAACTATTAAATTCTTCTTGTTGTACGACAAACAAAATAACGAACACCGAGGAAAACATAACAAAGGGGCGTGCGCGGGCTCACACACATATATTGTTACATCAATCTTTGATCACAATGAATAAAGCGCGGACCAATTAACAATAGAACTTCGAATTATAGGGAAAAGCCAAAAAGTATTAAATGGACTAGACCAATCTCTAGAAAACACTATGTGCAAAGTCCAGTAAAATAAAATAACATGATTAAAAGGTCAGCCAAGCCCATAACGCAGTAATCTCCTTGAACAACAAGTAAGCCGTATCATTAAACGTACTGCATATATCCAAAGCATTTAAAATAACTATAACACTATAACAAAACAAACAAAAATACAAATAAGAACCAAGCTACCATAAAGCAAATAAACACTCGAACTTTTCAGCGTTAGAGCAATCTACATACTAGACTGTATCGCAATCTTCGACAAACAGTGCGTCGTCGTACCTTCAGATGACGTCGTCATTTCCTAGGCCACAAAATCGTCTTCGGAACATGCGCTACCATTTATAAAATCATCTTTGCCATGTATTAAATCACAACGTAACACTTAAGCAAAAGACGTTTCCATTATATATAACTGCGCCCCGATGCCAAAATAATTATACAAGCAAAAGGAAACCCAATCAAACCGATCTGCGTAATAAGGGGCAAAGTCATACCGATAACATCACACAAGAAAATTACGATACGGTATTCCCACACTGCCTCACCACTTATGAGGTCGTTCGACCATATAGGGGAACTAAGCAGTAACGATTAAGCATACCAAACAACCGCCATAACACATAAACATACCGTGTCATTATAATAAAGTAAAACAACTTCTATGATGCAAGACGGTGTTGGGATACTGCCAGGAAACTTGTCTGATCCACATGATTGTCCAAACAAATAAAACTAAAACTACTAACATAACTATGTTTCATGATCTACTTGATTGCCCAAATGCCAAGTGTAGAAACAAGTCATCTAGATATATATTCTACATCACCAAGATTGAACTAAATGTCCAAACAAGAGTCAAGATAAAGAAACTGAGCTGGGTTCAATAACCAAATTGCTCACATGTATCGACGACTCCAAAGGAAAAAGCCACTCCAACACACAAAACTACATAGCTGTTATTCTGCCAAAGCCTTGCTATCATAATTAACCTAGGAGACGTATCGTACTGCAACATCTACAAGGTTAAGCTACACCACTACGAGGAAATCGAGTCACATCACCTAGACTCGACCCCAGATACCACCATCACAACAATCATGGACTACCTCGTCCTTTCATACAAGGAAAGGCCCAAACAATCCAAGCACAAAGCACAGCCCTGACCCCTTGGGATTCGTGTGGCACCAGGGCGATCAAACACCTATTAATTAACAAATTTAAGACAACGACGTTTCAAATTCAAATCATCGCTCCTAAATCCAAATATTCCCACAAAAAGCAAACTTTTTCGCCTATAGCCATGTCAACAGTCTATGAACTCTTCAACAATCAATAGTTGGAAGACACATTATTACAACCTGAATTTTAAGTAATAATTAATTAAAGTTAATAACATTAAATTAATTGATTAAAATAGTTTTTTAAATATAAAAAGAGTATAATTTGGTAATTGATTTAATAATTGGGTATAAATTATAAATATGTGATAATTAATTTGAATTAAGTTAAAAATGTGAAAATAATATTTTATAAAAGTGATATAATTGAATATAATATTGGTAGAGAAAAAAGTGATTTTGAAATGAGAATTTGTATTTATTTAAATCAAACCGAATTTAGCTTTATAAATAAAAGAAAATGAAAATAGATTTATTTAAGCTCAAGCCCAAAAACTTTAAGCCCAAACTCATTTTCTACACTTCGCTAATTCCAGAATTTTCCTTCTCTTTACAAAAACACATAAATATACCTTTCTTTACTAATTTATCATCCTCCTGAAATAAAACAAACAAAACCTTCATCACTTACAAAATTAGAATAAAATTAAATAAATTGTTAAAAATCACCAAACTTGACTATATTCATCTTGAAATCAAGAAACACTTGTAGCAGCTAAGAGACGGGAGGATCGATCATGGATTGTGATGGTGGAGCACGCGACAGCGATGTGCAACATGTGTATAGGTGAGTGTTCCACCTACGAACCTATGTTTAATCAAATAATTCATGATAAGCAAGTTGCTTACTTGGTTTGTATCAAATTAATGTCTATGGTGCATGAACGAGACAGAAGAGGTTGGAAGCTGGTCGAGAAATCCTGATGCAGCGCAATCTATATTTGACCAAGGCATAAGTCGTCTACGACTTAAGGAGGCATTGATGAGTCGTCCACGACTCAACTGGACAACCAAAGGTGAAGATATAAGTCGTCTACGACTTAAGGAAGCGATGATGAGTCGTCTACGACTTAAGGAGGCGGTGATGAGTCGTCCACGACTCATCTGGACAACCAAAGGGGAAGGCATAAGTCGTCTACGACTTATGGAGCCATGTGAGGGGAAGCGGCGAGCTAACGAATTGACATTGAGTCGTCTACGACCTACCAGTTCAGATGGGAGGAAGTTACGACTTAAGGAGAGCATGAGTCGTTCGGTGTTGATGAGTCGTATACGAGTTAACGGTGCAGCTATAAGTCGTCCACGACTCAACTGGATGGAAGATATATGTCGTCTCCGACTTAAGGAAACAGGTATGAGTCGTCCACGACTCAACGGAGATGAGGAGGTAAGTCAACCACGAGTTAAAGACAGAGCTATAAGTCGTCTACGACTTAAGAAGAAGGATCCAGGAAGGGCAACACGAGTTGAAAACAAACAAGGGATAAGTCGTCTACGACTTAAGAGAAGGGATGAGTCGCTGAAAACTGAAGCGTGGGATCTTCCTCCGAGTTAATCTCTACCGTTGGGATGAGTCGCTGAAGACTGAAGCGTGGTATCTTCTGCGAGTTAATCTACACCGTGAATTCTAAGTCGAAGGAAGTGTCTGTTGTGTTGGTTGTTAAGTCGCATCTGTTATAAGTCGTTTGTAATTTTGTTTTTAAGTCGTATGACTGTGTTGTAATCTGATAAGTAGTAAACGACTTAAGATGAGTCGTCTGTTATGAGTCGTTTTACTTTTGAGTCGTGTTGTTGGTTGATAAGTCGTTAAAGGCTAGTATTGTAACTGTTTGTCTTAAGTCTTGAGTCGTGAGCTATGAGTCGGAAACGACTTAGGACTTGTGTAAATTTGGTGTTTTTTGTGTGAGTTGTAAAACGCCTATAAATAGGCCGAGTCTCTCATTTGTAAAGGTTGTTGAATATTGAATAAAATTCTCTTTTGATTGCTTTGTGCTTTCATTCAAATTGGTAGTTGAGTGTAATCTCCTATCTCCTCTTTCGGATAATCGAGTGCGCTCGATTCAACGATTGTAGAAGCCGATTCACGGAATCAAGTGCGCTTGATCAACGCTTGAAGAATTGAAGATCTTTGAACCCGGTATCGTGCGCGATCAACGAGTTCGAGATAGCTAGAGTTCGGTATCTTCGGATCAACGAATTCGGGCAATTCAGCATTCATCAATCCATCGACTGCTATTTTCACCGATCTACATTGTTTTGAATTATCCGCTGCGTCAGTTTTGGTATCAGAGCTTGTTCTAGCCAATCATAGCTAGTTCGAGACTTGGAGCCTTATTCAATTTGAAGTTTGAAGAGAAGCCGAGTTTGAAGTGTTGAGACACGGCCGAGAGGAAGAAGTTGTTCGCATTTGTTTGAAGATTGAAGTTCGGATTTGCATTGGAGGCCGAAACTTTGTCCATCGTGTTCATCGCGATTTGCTACAAAGTGGAAGTTTTCGATCCGTTTCATTTTGGATCAAAATTCGGAAAGTGTTTGAATTTGACGTGTTTGAGAATTTATGAAGTTTTCAAGTATGCCGCCAAGAAGAGCTAATCGCCACCAAAACGTAGAAGCTTTGTATCGAAGAGAAGAAGCTGATGAGATGGAGCAAAGAATCAATGAGAATTTTAGTGAAAAGCTTAACGAAGGAATTGGCCGGTTAGAAAGGCTTATGACAGAGATGAATCAAAATCGGAGAAGGGTTTCACCTGAATCTAATCATGGAGGTAGTAGAGTCTCACCGCATTCTAATCGAGACCGAAGTGTTGAAAATGATCAAGGGCGTGGGAGAAACGTGAATGATCGAGAACGGAGGAACGTCGATAGAAGGGATGAAGGTGGAAGGCGAAATGGTAGTAGAGATGTTGGTGGTCAGAATCGACATCGTTATGCATCTGATTTTGAAGAGGAGTATGATGGTGGTAGTATTCAAGGAAGGGGTCAAGGAAGAAACTATTCTGAGTATGATCACAAGTGGGAATCGGGGATGAAGACAGAAATTCCTGAATTCAAGGGTGGTATGCAAGCGGAGGAGTTTCTAGATTGGGTGGCTAATGTTGAGGAAATTTTTGATTTCAAAGAAGTTCCAGAACATCGTAGAGTGAAGTTGGTTGCTACGAGGCTGAGGGGTAGAGCTTTGGCATGGTGGCAGCAAACCAAGCTTACACGTGAACGTATGGGAAAGTCAAAGATTGAATCTTGGGAGAAGATGAAGAAATTGATGAAAGCAACGTTCTTACCATACAATTATCAATCTTTGATGTATCAACGTTTGCAGAACTTGAGGCAGGGCACGAAGACAGTTAATGACTATGCTGATGAATTTTATCAACTCATTGCAAGGAACGATATTATGGAAACAGAAGAGCAGCTGACATCTAGGTTCATTGGAGGATTGAGAATGCAGATTCAGGATATGGTGAATATGTTCGATCCAAGATCTGTAGCAGAAGCACATCAGAAAGCGTTGGCTTGGGAAAAACAAGGGAGACGAGGAAGTGGTGTGTTTACTAATTCTAACAATCAAGCGAAGGGTGTTGGAGGAAGTTCTAATGTTTCTAAACCTATCAGTAGACCAGTGGTGAAGGAGGCTGAGAAGGCGAAAGTTAACAATGGTTTCAAATGTTACAATTGTCAGGAATTGGGTCATAAAAGCAGTGAGTGTCCAAAGCCAAAGAAGAGAACCATGATTGTGGAAGTTGACGATGAGGATGTTGTTGAGGATTGTTCTAATCTAGTTGAGGAGGATGAGCAGGATATTGCGTCAGGAGACGAAGGTTGTAACCTAATGCTGAGGAGATCGTGTTTAACACCGAAGCAGGAAGAAGTTAGTTGGTTGAGGAGTAACATCTTTCAGTCAACGTGTACTATTCTGGGGAAGGTGTGTAAGTTTGTGATTGACGCAGGAAGCTGTGATAATATTATTTCAACCGAAGCTGTGACGAAGTTGAAATTGAAGACAGAGAAACATCCGAGTCCATACAAGTTAGCATGGTTGAGAAAAGGAGGAGAAGTGAAAGTGGATAGACGAGTTCGAGTTCCATTCTCTATTGGGAAGAAATACAAAGATGAAATATGGTGTGATGTAGTAGAGATGGATGTTTGCCACTTATTATTGGGAAGACCATGGAAATATGATCGAGCAGTACTACATGACGGTCGGACCAATAGTTACAGTTTTATGTTTAAAGGCACGAAGATTATCTTAGTTCCGAAGAAGAGATCACAAGAAGAAAGTAAGTCCGAAGAAATCGAAGAGCTGAAAATTTTATTGACTTTAAAGGAGTTTGTTAAGGAGGTTGAGGAAGAACCAGAAGTATTCTTGTTGATTGGACGAGAAAGCAGTGAAGAAGTTGAAATTCCTGAAGAAGTTAAACCAGTTTTGAAAGAATTTGACGATGTATTTCCAGAGGAGTTACCAACGGAGTTGCCACCGTTGAGAGATATACAACATCAGATAGATCTTGTTCCAGGTGCTGTATTGCCACACAGACCACATTATCGAATGAGTCCGAAGGAACATGAAGAATTGCGGAGGCAGGTAGAGGAATTGCTTGAGCAGGGGCGTGTGCAAGAGAGTCTGAGTCCTTGTGCTGTACCAGCTTTATTGGTACCCAAGAAGGATGGGACGTGGAGGATGTGCACTGACAGTCGAGCATTGAATAAGATCACTGTGAGATATAGATTTCCAATGCCGAGGTTGGATGACTTGTTAGATCAAATAAGTGGAGCTACTGTATTTTCGAAGATTGATTTGAAGAGTGGATATCATCAAATTCGTATCAGACCAGGAGATGAGTGGAAGACTGCTTTTAAAACCAGGGAAGGTCTATACGAGTGGTTGGTCATGCCGTTTGGTTTATCAAATGCACCGAGTACTTTCATGAGGGTGATGAATCAGATTTTTAGACCGTTCATTGGGAAATTTGTGGTGGTGTATTTCGATGATATTCTTATTTACAGTGGGAGTCCGGAGGAACATTTGAATCATCTTAGAGAAGTGTTGATGGTACTGAGACAAGAACAATTTTATGCTGCTACAAAGAAATGCGTGTTCATGACGCACAGTGTTTTATTTTTGGGGTATGTTGTTTCAGGGAAAGGAATACAAGTTGACCAACGTAAAGTTGAGGCGATCAGAAATTGGCCGCAACCCAAGACGATAACGGAAGTTCGTAGTTTCCATGGGTTGGCTTCATTCTATCGAAGGTTTATACCACACTTTAGTAGTGTGATGGCACCTGTTACAGATTGCATGAAAGGTAAACAATTTGCATGGACAGAGGAAGCAGGGAGTGCTTTTGGGAAGATCAAGGAATTGCTGACGTCTGCACCAATTCTAGTATTACCTGATTTTCAGTTGGTATTTGAACTACATACTGATGCATCCAAGGTTGGGATTGGAGGGGTGTTGAGTCAGAAGGGACGTCCAATTGCATATTTCAGTGAGAAGTTGTCAGGAGCGAAGATACGATACAGTACATATGATGTGGAGTTTTATGCTGTTGTACAATCTATCAAACACTGGAGACACTATCTATTTCAGAAGGAGTTTGTTCTTTACACCGATCATGAAGCATTGAAGCATTTGCAAGGGCAAGACAAGATTTCAGCGAGACATGCATCGTGGATTGCATATCTACAACAGTTTACTTTTGTTGTGAAACACAAGTCAGGGGTGACAAATCGAGTGGCTGATGCTTTGAGTAGGAGGAGTCATTTGTTGGCTACGCTGAAAGTTGAAGTGACGGGGTTTGAAATATTGCCAGAATTATTTGTCGAAGATCCTTACTTCATGAAGTTTGTTGATAAAGTTAAGGAGGGAAAGACGGATGAGTTTTTGATGATAGATGGTTTTCTTTTTAAAGGAAGTCGATTGTGCATACCGGAGGGTAGTTTGAGAATGAAGATTATCAAGGAGTTACATGAAGAAGGGCATGTTGGAAGAGACCGTACCTTACAGTTAATTTCACAATCCTACTTTTGGCCATCGATGAGGAAAGAAGTGGAGAGGTTTGTGGAGCGTTGTCATATTTGTCAGGTTTCGAAAGGAACTGCGACTAATGCTGGTTTATATATGCCATTACCTGTACCAAATAAACCATGGGTTGATGTGAGTATGGACTTCGTGTTGGGATTACCAAGGACACAGCGTGGTAACGATTCCATATATGTGGTGGTGGACAGATTTTCGAAAATGGCGCATTTTATTGCTTGTAAGAAGACGGCGGATGCTGTTCATGTTGCTCAGTTGTTTTTCAGGGAGATCTATCGACTTCATGGATTACCAGAATCTATTGTGTCAGATAGAGATACTCGGTTTCTGAGTCACTTTTGGTTGAGTTTGTGGAAAATGGTGGGAACGAAGCTGAAATTTAGTAGTGCTTATCATCCACAAACGGATGGACAGACTGAGGTGGTTAACAGATCATTGGGAAACTTGTTGAGATGTCTTGTGCAAGATAATCTGAAGAGTTGGGACGTGAAGTTATGCCAGGCAGAATTTGCCCATAACCATGCTGTGAATCGAAGTACTGGGTTCAGTCCATTCCAGATTGTTTATTCAAGTTTACCGAAGGGACCGTTAGATTTAACGATGATACCACACTCGAAGGGGACAATTAAGAAAGCTGCTGATTTTGTTGAAGGGCTGACGGAGTGTCATAAAATCGTTCAAGAACGATTAGAGAAAGCAAATGAGAAGTATAAACAATCTGCAGATTTGAAATGAAGGAATGTTGAATTTCATGAAGGTGATATGGTTTATGCAGTATTAACAAAAGATCGTTTTCCAGTGGGCGCATACAACAAGTTGAAAGCCAGGAAAATTGGTCCGGTGGAAGTTGTGAAACGAATCAATGAAAATGCTTATAAACTGAAGCTGCCAGATGATGTGTATACATCTGACGTATTCAATGTTAAGCATCTCGTACCATATCATGGGGATGAGTTTGTTGGGGATGAAGAGTGTGCAAATTCGAGGTCGAATTTCTCTCAACCTGGGGAGGATGATGCAGCGCAATCTATATTTGACCAAGGCATAAGTCGTCTACGACTTAAGGAGGCATTGATGAGTCGTCCACGACTCAACTGGACAACCAAAGGTGAAGATATAAGTCGTCTACGACTTAAGGAAGCGATGATGAGTCGTCTACGACTTAAGGAGGCGGTGATGAGTCGTCCACGACTCATCTGGACAACCAAAGGGGAAGGCATAAGTCGTCTACGACTTATGGAGCCATGTGAGGGGAAGCGGCGAGCTAACGAATTGACATTGAGTCATCTACGACCTACCAGTTCAGATGGGAGGAAGTTACGACTTAAGGAGAGCATGAGTCGTTCGGTGTTGATGAGTCGTATACGAGTTAACGGTGCAGCTATAAGTCGTCCACGACTCAACTGGATGGAAGATATATGTCGTCTCCGACTTAAGGAAACAGGTATGAGTCGTCCACGACTCAACGGAGATGAGGAGGTAAGTCAACCACGAGTTAAAGACAGAGCTATAAGTCGTCTACGACTTAAGAAGAAGGATCCAGGAAGGGCAACACGAGTTGAAAACAAACAAGGGATAAGTCGTCTACGACTTAAGAGAAGGGATGAGTCGCTGAAAACTGAAGCGTGGGATCTTCCTCCGAGTTAATCTCTACCGTTGGGATGAGTCGCTGAAGACTGAAGCGTGGTATCTTCTGCGAGTTAATCTACACCGTGAATTCTAAGTCGAAGGAAGTGTCTGTTGTGTTGGTTGTTAAGTCGCATCTGTTATAAGTCGTTTGTAATTTTGTTTTTAAGTCGTATGACTGTGTTGTAATCTGATAAGTAGTAAACGACTTAAGATGAGTCGTCTGTTATGAGTCGTTTTACTTTTGAGTCGTGTTGTTGGTTGATAAGTCGTTAAAGGCTAGTATTGTAACTGTTTGTCTTAAGTCTTGAGTCGTGAGCTATGAGTCGGAAACGACTTAGGACTTGTGTAAATTTGGTGTTTTTTGTGTGAGTTGTAAAACGCCTATAAATAGGCCGAGTCTCTCATTTGTAAAGGTTGTTGAATATTGAATAAAATTCTCTTTTGATTGCTTTGTGCTTTCATTCAAATTGGTAGTTGAGTGTAATCTCCTATCTCCTCTTTCGGATAATCGAGTGCGCTCGATTCAACGATTGTAGAAGCCGATTCGCGGAATCAAGTGCGCTTGATCAACGCTTGAAGAATTGAAGATCTTTGAACCCGGTATCGTGCGCGATCAACGAGTTCGAGATAGCTAGAGTTCGGTATCTTCGGATCAACGAATTCGGGCAATTCAGCATTCATCAATCCATCGACTGCTATTTTCACCGATCTACATTGTTTTGAATTATCCGCTGCGTCAAATCCAATTTTTGGCTTCAGGTTAGGTCGACCAGCTGAGGCTGCTCATCGACAGTGACTGGTCGATCAATGGCCGAGGCCGTTTAAAAAAAATTAAATTTAAAAAAATAATAAAAAAAATAAAAATATAATTAATTATATACAATCAAAGTCTAATAAAAGTAAATATACAAGACATAGTTGTGAAATTTATATGTAAATTTATAAATATAATATTTAACTATTTTAAGAAATTAATTAGGTAAAGACTAAACTAGACATTTGCTTTTAAAAAACATATAAAAATTTAATATATATTCTAGAAAAATAAAAATACAATATAAATAACATTTGCAATATTTAAAGGAAAATTACAAATTTAATTAGAGATTTGTAATATATATTTACGTATATTTTATAATAAAAAATTATTAGGGAATTCAATTGTAACGACCCGATTTTTCGATGCCCGAAAATTGACATCAATACGCACATTGTATCAAATGTCGAATAATCGAATGCCGGAAAACCGAACCATTAGGGTTAAAGAAGAAAGAGGTAGAAGAAGAAATAGAAAACAACATCAGAATCTCACAAACGCAGCGGAACAATATATAATAGATAAATGATTGATCTTTATACAAAAAGAACTATATATGCTTATACATTACATCATTAGAGTGCAACACAATCCATATCAAATACTGGATAGTTATAATAACTTGCCCCACAACTACTGAATACACAGCTTACTATACACAACGAAAAATACATCAAAATACGTGTGATACGTCTCGACATCCAGCTCGTCTCCTGAGCTCCACAGCATCCTATCCTGTATCTATAATACTCGGTCTGACCCGAGCATTACAGTGAAATAACACCCGAGTCAGTCTAAAAAACCAGCGTGAGAAAACACACTCATTGGATTATTAAAGTTTTCAAAATCCTTTGAAATCAAAGGTATCTCGTAAGACCACGTCACAAATAAACATGTCGGGTTTTTACCTTACGATAAACAAAACATTTCTTATCAAATCCTCTGATATTATAATAGTGTCTATATACAAATACTTATTCAAATAGCTGAAATTGTTACCATTATTAAATTCCAGCAATACTAGGCTCTACAATCAAAACCGTAAAAGCACGTAGGGAGAATGGATTTCCATACAATGGCAGGGCTACCGGGTACCGCCCGTCACAGTACGTGGTTTAGATCACCGTACCGAGGATCCACCCTGATCCCCTGCTACACAAGACCGGAGCTACCCCTTACTGGATAGTCCGAATAAGATCACCCTACGGTTGGGATCAGCAACCGCCCACTAAGCCGAATAAAGGAACCTCTAGACAGGGATGACCTTACCCTAATTGGTTGATAGCCACTTAGCCTTGCATGCACCTCCCCTGTTTTAGCCATTCCCGGTTGATGAGGCTCGAGGCTATGCGTTACCTTTTTAGCACACATTCACTTAGAATGCTCATCGTCCTCCTGACGATGTTCTGATAGCATTCATCCATACAAGTCCGTTCCGGGTCCGAACGGAACCGAAGGCACTATTCCAACTACATCCATTTTGGAATCACCATTAGGATTAGTAGCGATTAGCCCTTGCACTTCACTGCTCCATCTTCAACTCCAAGATATTGTCTTCCTCACAAAAACGATCAAACCGGATCGAAGTGGTTTTCAGGAATTTAATCTCGATCCCGGTCTCTTCGAAACGATTAGCGCATTGGCCAATATTGATAGTCGGTTATTTAACTATCAAATAACATTCACAAACAACCATCAGACATTAATAATTTCCCAAATTATTTATTTATTTCAAAATATCTTCGCAAAATATATTTCACACTTCAACCCTTTGAAAATAGTTTTCAAACACTTTTCTCTCGTGGAATAAATTTCCACCCAATTGTTTCCTTTCCACTGAAAATCGACAAGCCTTAATACTTTAGATTTTTAAAATAATTTAAATCACTTTATCCAAATATATACATATATACTTTAAACATTTTTAAAATAAAACTATTTAAAACACTTAAAATAAAAACTATTTAAAATACTTATTTAAAATACTAGTTATGAAATTTTATAATAACTTCTTATGTAAAACTTAAGCCAAAACTATTTTTTTTATAAATAAAAGTTATTCTATAAGGTATAAATATTAAATGTTTATCTTTAATTAATAATACTAGTTAAACCCTTAAAATAATTACTACTATAATTAATTTAAATAAATATTTACTTTAAAACTCTAAAACAATTTAAAATAATAAATTTTTTCAAAAACATTCTTTTTAAACCACTTTAAAACCTCTAACTTATACCTGGAAATCTTTCTTTGAAAATATACTCGGCTTTTCAAGGAAATACACTTTCCTTTCCACACCTTTTAAAAATAAAACACTATCTATTTTTAAAAACAATTACCCATTCCTTTATAAATTACCACCGTGAATTTATATTTCAAAATATCCACTGATATCTTATTTCATTTAATAAACACAGTTTATAAATTCCATAGTCTCGTTTCCTTTTAAAACACAGTTTCAAACACTAAATCAATTTCCAAATCGATTTCCAAAATTTACTTCAATTAAAATAAATTCCTTTACTTACCCAATTTATTTCAAAACCCATAAATTTTAGATTTACTCCTTTATTATAATTTAAAATCTTATTTAAACTGAAAATACCAATTCCATATTTTATTTCAAAATTCTCCTTTTATTTTTCCCAAACTCATTCAAATCTTGAATTTAAAAATATATCTCTTCGTACTTTACAAAACAATATTGCTTAAGTCTCCAAAAGTCTTTTATTTTCATTAATTTAAAATCTCTATCTTTATTTCCATACTCAGAATTTATTTAATAGAATTTAAAAATTAAACTTTATATTTTTCCAAATTCAATCTTTAATTTACCCAAATTCACTATATTATTTTACTTAAAAATTTCCCTTTTTATTTCCTTTAAAAATCCAAACTTATATATTTTCAGTCTCTCAGATACCAATATATTCAACCAAGCCATAACATTCAATAATTTCACTTCCCAACATAATCAATATAATCATCACAGATTATCACATAAACCACATCGCTGAATATAAAATAAATTCAACATTTGAGGAGTTGGATCCCTCCAATCTGTTTCCCAGCATCCACAGATGTTAGCACAACCGTTTAAAATACCAATCCCGCTTCAAGGCGGGATATCGCGGTATAAAGGGTCATCCGCTATTATGCGGGACGCATAGGGCCTCATCCGCTACATAATGCGGGAAATCAATCACTCCAATATATATATATATATATGTATACTACCATATATATACTATCACATCCAGACAATTCAAGCAATCAATCAATAATTTAAATTTTACTATTTAAATTTAAACAGAATCCAAATAACTTAAGGAGTAAAGGATGATTACGGGCGGTACCCTAGTAGCCCTGCCATTGTATGGAATCCAATCACCAATAAGTGCCCTCGGATTTGTTTGTATATCTATTTATGCTGGAATTTAATGAATGTAACAATTTCGGCTATGTGAATAATTAATTACTTAATTACGTACGCTAAGTAATCATCCTTTAAACATGAATTAATTATCCTTTAAATACTTAAGACTTAATTAATTTAAGATAAACCATTCAATATAACTTAATCATCCATAAGTAAGATTAATTAATTGTACAATTCCTAATTAATTTAATTTAATCTCCAAATAAATTAAATCAATTACTTTTAAATCCTGCTTAATTAACATTAATTAATTACAAACCATTTATCATTACTCTAATTAATTTATGAAATTAATTAACCATCCTTTAATTACTTATCTTAATTAATTATTCTTAATTAAGTAGGATTTAAAAGTAATTGATTTAATTTATTTGGAGATTAAATTAAATTAATTAGGAATTGTACAATTAATTAATCTTGCTTATGGATGATTAAGTTATATTGAATGGTTTATCTTAAATTAATTAAGTCTTAAGTATTTAAAGGATGATTTCTTAGCGTAAGTAATTAAGTAATTAATTAAGATAAACTGTAACGACCCAATTTTCCGACGCCCGAAAATCGACATCAATACGTCCACTGTATCTAATGCCGGAAAACCGAACCGTTAGGGTTAAAGAAGAAAGAGGTAGAAGAAGAAATAGAAACAATATCAGAATCTCACAATCGCAGCGGAACAATATATAATAGATAAATGACTAATCTTTAAAACAAAAGAACTATATATGTTTGTACATTACATCATCAGAGTACAATAGTTTCATAGCACACAACTGGACAGTTATATAAACTTTTCCTCATAACTGAATACACAACGGAATAATAATCAAGTACGGAAGTACGTCTCACCATCCAGCTTGTCTCTTGAGCTCCACAGCAATCCATCCAGAATCTACTGATAACCTGACTCTAGGCTGCCCGTGTGGAAAATTATGGGCACCCAGAGTTTAGAAAAGGGAACAATAAACTCCAGGTCAGTCATGGGACTTGTGTGAGAACTTAAAACAGTTATTTGTACAAAAATAAATCTGTTTATGCTTTTGGAAAATGAAACTACCATAAGGCCTCCCGGCACACACACAATGTAATCGCACACTTGGGGGAGATTCACCCTATAGCAGTCAAACATGCTTGATACGCGAAAATCCTTTTGATATTATTATTAGTGCATAGTGTGGAAAAACATTTCGCAAGTATAATATTAATCTTAGCCAGTATACGTACCATTATAGTATGCCTACTATAGATACCATGTTAAATGACAGGTTCTACAACTAAAACTGTACAGGGCTTGTATTGAGAGATTGGATTTTCAACAAATGGTTAAGGCTAAGGAACTTCCTTTCCGAATGGGTACGCCTCTGGAAGGATGCCCCGAGAACCTAACCGGATCTCTACCAACACAAGGCCGGGTTACCTCTGTAACTAGGTAACTAACTATCACGAGTATGGCATCCCCCGGTCGTAACCAACCTTTACTGAGGCGCCTCAAATTCCAACAACCACATAAGTAAATATCTGGGATCCATACCAAAATACCACTTTTTATTTTATTCACATAAATAAATATATGGGCTCCATACCAGAATACCACTTTTTATCCAGAAGGAAATGTACATACCCTGAGGGGCGCGACCCCTATAACCTTGCTGCATCCTTCCTATTTCGACCATTTTCGGGGTGTGAAGTTTGATGAAGTCTCGTCCCACAAAGCTACGCTTTTCACAAAAGCCATGCTTTGATCAACCAATGATCAGCACTTAGCATGCCACACTACCAAATTGGGAGTATATCTGTAATATCCCGGAAATTTTAACAATATCAATTTAATAATCTGTTAAATAATTAAATTGATATTGATGATCTTTGATAATAAGATTTGAATTTAATTTAATAATCTGATTAAATTAGTATTAATTGGTGATTTTATCTTTTAAAAGTTAATAAGATATTTTCTATTTGAATATATATATTTATTTATATATATTGTAAATAGAAGCTTTGGGTAAATTGGGAATTTAGATTTAATTTAATTGAATTTGAATTTAATCTTTGAAATTCAAGAGAATAAATATTTAAATTGTTTGGATATTATAATATTTGTATAACTTTTATTTTAAAATATAATTTGTTTTTGTTTCTTTAAAAAGTAATATATATAGGTAAGTATTAATAAATAAGAAAAAGGATTTTTATTTACTTTTAAAATATATAAAACATAAAGGTATGTAAATTGTATATATAAAAACAATAAGCTAAAATGGAAACATTAAAGCTAAATTGGAGTTAACATAAAAACAAGTTAATAAATAAGAAATAATTTTAATAATAGAATAACATGTGTAAGGCTATTAAGAACATGCAAAACACTTGGAATCATTTTAACAACTTAAATTTACAAGTGGCATTGTCTTGTTTATTTTTGAAAACATTTATTCAAAATAGATAAGAGGAAACTTGGCAATTTCATTTTAATTCAAACTTTTCTTCTCTTCTAAAAGCTGAAATTAGAAATCTAAAAGCCTCAAACCAGAGTTCGAACTCAAAAAAAAAATCAAATTCTCAGAAATAAACCTTGTATCCTATATCACCAACTTGAAATTTATTTTTCAACATCAAAAGCCTGCAAAATTCTTCTTCAATCTGTCATCCTCTGATCAAAACATGTAGACCAGTTTCAAATTCAAAACTGAGATCATCAAACATATCTTCTCTGTTTTGAAAGCCAACCTGTAACCAAAATCAAAAACTAAGGCCTGTCTGCATTTTTCAAAATCTGGAATCAATTCAAGAAGCTGTCTGCCTTCATTTGCAACCTGGAAGCCAGCATGCATATAATTTAAATCAAGTTTAAAGCCAGCAACTCAAGTTTAGAATCAAATCTAAAGAGGAATTCAAGTTTCCCTGTTTCAAGTCTAAAGTCTTCAAAAATTAAAGAACTGCCTCTGTTTAAATCAAGTGAGTAACAATTTTAAAAATAAACTTAAGTTGATCTGAAATTCATGTTAAGTATTGAATGGAAGATTGGTTGCATGTGAATATTATAGGTAGTTCTGCATATAGATATATTGATGTATGAATATACAAGTGCATTGTTTTTTTTTGTATATATGTGTGAATGTATTATGTGAATATGTGAATATGTGCTCTGTTTCTTGTTTTATTTGCCCAGGCTAAAGATTCAATTGAATTCCCTTACCACTGGATAATTAAATTTGTGATAGGATCTGATAATTAAACATATATTGTTTGTTTTAAACATAGGTTAAGTTTTAGAGATTTAAGTAAGTTAAACAGAAGTCTGCTTGTCTCTGTAAAACATAAAACATCTGTGCATGTTTGATAATATCAAAACTCAACCCTTTTAAATTGTAAATCCAGGATTATAAATTGAATACTAAAATCAAAATATGATTTTTAAAACAAAAACTATAATTTTTAGTAAAGAGATTTAGGTACAGTTAAGAGATGACTGGAATAAGGATATTAGGAATTTTCTGGTGATCTATGTGACTGGAAGGCTCGGGGTTCTTCTAGGTGATGGAGGAGGGTTAGGAGTTGTGAGGAAAAATAATTGTTGGTGATGGAAATCATAGTGGAAGTTGCAGTTGTGAGAGATTTGCTAGAACCCTAGTTTTTAACCAAGAATGATGAATCGATCACCACGACAGATTGGGTTGATCGAGTGCAGTAAGGCTTTGAAGGACGATAGTTTGGACGTAGTCGAGATCATGGTCGAAGTTGCAGGAGTTCAGATGGACGGGATTTCGAGTTCGAGGTGAAGTTGATAGGTTTTGGTGATGGTCTGGACTTTTGTTCCAGGTTTTTGAAATTTGAACTCGATTTCGATTTGGCGTGATGATCGAAGAAGTGATGTTCGTAGATTGGTTGGTGGATGAACGCCGATGTGGTGGAGTAGTCGTGGATGGACGGAGTGGACGTTGATGACCGTGCACGTGCACGCGATCGAATTTCTGGTGAACCTGGGTTTTAACAGAGGGTTACTTGAGTTCGTACTCGAGTTGTTTCGTGAGATGCTCGGGTTTTAGAGGGTGCGACTCGAAGATTTAGTGTGTGTTCGAGTTGAAGTTGTTGCCAGGTTTTTAGAAAGGAACTGTCTGTTTAAAAACTTTAAACTAAATTTAAAACTGAATTCAAATTTGTGAAGTAATATTTAAACAGGGATTTAAATCAAAGTTTTAATGTATAGATTCAAGTTTGTTTTTAAAACTTAGATTGGAAATAAATGTTTTAAATGTTAGTTATGTTTAATTGTTTAAAATTAAAAAGGAATTTGATTTAAACCCTTTGTAAAATTCTTTTATAAATATAATTCTTCAACATGTAGAAGTTTTAAATTGGTATTTAAACTTTGTTTAAACAAATTAATGTATGATTAAAGGTAAATTGATTTGGAATGATTAAATTATAATTAAGGATTATTGATTAGAATATTAATTAATGATTAAGAATTAATTAATAAAGTAATTAAATATTAATTAAGTTATGGTTAACACTTAATTAATTAAATAATTAGAGATTAATTTATTGGTTATTAAGATTTATTAATTTGGAATTAATAAGAATTAATCTAAGTTAATTACTTAAGAAAAGTAATTAAAGAGTTATTAATAGTTAATGAGGTCATTAACTATGGATTATTAAATAATTAATTAATGTGGTTAATTTTAATAATTAATTAGATTAATTAATTTAAGAATAATCAATTATAGAATTTGTTTTAAATGGAATTACTTAATGGAAGTATTTAAGAATTAATTACTTATTGTAATTAATTGAAGTTAATTTGATCAGTTAAGTTAATTAATTAAGTTTAATTAATTTATAATAATCAAGAGATGATTTGATAATAATTACTAAATTGTAATTATTAAGGTATATTATTTAGGGAAGTAAATAATAGATAATTACTGGAAGTAATTAATTGAATGGTGATTGTATTAATGGAAGTAATTTGAGTTTAATTAATTGGAAATTAGTCAAGGGATTAATTAAGAAATTAATTAAGGAGAATTAATTTAGTTAATAAAGTAATTAAGGATAGTTAATTACTGATTGAAGATTAATCAAGGTGATTAGTAAATGTTGTTTAAAATAAAGTTAATTGCTTAATGTAATTAATTTAATTAAGTAATTAATAATTAAGTTGTAATTAAGGATCATTAATTAATATAATTAATGATGTAATTAAGATTGATTAATTAAGTATAATTAATAAATGAAGTGATTAATTAATATAATTAATTAAGGATAAATGTAATTAATTATAGTTGATTAATTTAATTAATTATAGTTAATTAATTAATGAAGTAATAAAAGGTTAATTACTATAAGTAGTTAAGGTTAATTAATTTAAGTAATTAATTAAGGATAAATTACTTGAAGGTAATTAAAAGATAATTAATCAAAGATGATTAATTGAAAAAGGTAATTAGAGGATAATTAATTAATTTGTAATTAATTAATGTTTAAGTAAGAAGGATTTATAAAATAAAAGTAATTAATTTAATTAATTTTAAATTAATTAGAGATGATATAGATCATTACTTATGGATGGATGATAATACTGAATGCTTTGCATTTGATTGATATCTCTGATGAGATATATGATATGTGATATGGATGTTTAGTTGAATTGTGATAATATGGATTATCTGATGATATTGATAATGTTGATTATCTATTGTGAATTATCTTTCTAAGTGTATAAAGATAATTGAATTAAATTGTTTTAACCTTTAAAACAACTTGGCCTTAAAAGATACGTTTTAGATTTCGATGAGACCGGGATCGGGTTTCCGTATACCGGATTTCCAGGTCTGGAGACCCGAATACCACATCGATCCAAATTAACGATAGGTCGTGAATCTCAAGTGAAGATAAAGATTCAGAGTGCAAGGGTTATTGTCGTTAACTCTGAGGGTGATTCCAAAACGAGTGTAACGAGATAATGCCTTCGGTTTCGTTCGAACCCGGAACGAACTTGTATGGACTGAATGCTTTCAGAACATCGTCAGGTGGACGATGAGCATTCTAAGATAGATGTGTTCTTTTTAAAGGTAATCGTGACCTCAAGCCTCACAAACCGGGAATGGCTAAAACAGGGGAGGTGCAGCAAGGTTAGTGGGTAGCACCCAAGTAGGACAAGGTTACCTCTGTCTAGATGTCCCTTTCTATTTTCGACTTAGTGTGTGCGGTTGAATCATGACAACCGTGGGGTATCTTGTGCGGGAATTATCCAGTAAGGGATGTTCCGACCTTGTGTTGCAGGGGATTGGGAGTGATCCTCGGTACGGTGATCTAGGCCACGTACTGTGACGGGCGGTACCCCGGTAGCCCTGCCATTGATGGAATCCAAACTCCAATAAGTGCCGTACGTATTAGTTGTGCCCAACTATGTTGGAACGTGAGATGTAAGCATTCCAGCTATTTCTGTATTTTACTTGAAAACCCTAGACCCTATTATAATACAATCGAATTTCCTATCAAATGTTTTGGTTAGCGTAAGGTAAAAACTTACCCATGTTTATTTGTGGGAAGTCTTACGTGATACCTTTTCTTTCAAAAGGTTTTTGAAGTTAAACAAGTTTAACCTGTTACTCACACCAGACCCATGTCTGACCCAAGTTGTTTATTTCTGTTTTATAAACTCTTGGGTACTCAAATTTTTACGAGTAGCCAAGGGATTCAGGTTTAGCTTTGACGAGTAATCTGGAGGAGCAATGGAGCAGGAGGCTTCGGCGTTGTAGATATAGATAGTAGTTTTCCGCTGTGTTGATCTTTGTATTGATCTGTATTGTGTCGAGATGTAATAACTAGACAGATGTTTATAACTGTCTAGTATGTGATGTGTAATCTGTGTAACTCTGATAGATGATGTATATGATACTATGTAATATTTATGTGATATATTATATTTCGTTTCGTTTCCGCTGTGAGTATCTGTTGTTGTTTTCTTTTCTCTTCTTCTCTTTTCTATTTCTCACCCCTTTCTTTCTTACTGTCGATGCGATTTTCCGGGAGTGGAAAGTCGGGTCGTCACACGTGGTATCAGAGCGAGGTTGAGCGAATGCTTAAGCTTTTGGTTAAGTGAATATCAGAGCAGTAGGTTGAGTGAATACCTAGCTCTAGAGTGGTGTCTATCTTGAGAGAGCGTATTTGTAATTTTTATATAACTATATATATATATTCTACCTATATTGTTGGGTTACCCGTACAGGTTATCCAATATAAGATATAAAGGTAGATAGGGTAGTAGTGTATGAAACACGACTACCAATGGTTGGAATTAAGGTTGGAAGTGTATTTATCGAGACTGTAGACCCAATACTGTCTCGAGTAAGTTTTGCTGTGATGAAGGATTTCATCGAATCTCTGAAGGAAACCTGTTAAGGTTCGGAGTTTATCTGTAAAATTGGATGAGTAGAGTTTGGATCTATCGGTTGAACAGAAGCAAGTGATGGTATCTTGATACCTCAGGTAATAGTAGCTGTGTGATGAGATGCAGTGACGATGGATGTTCCCGAAGATGTTTTCTTTGGAACAAGTTTAAGGAAGTGTGTCTGTTTCGGTGATTGAGGCTGAGTTCAGCACGGTGTTTCTGTTTGGTTTGGAGTTCGAGTTTCTCGAAGATCTTTGGATAGGAAGTCCTTGGCATCAGTGTCAGCAGTGCAACTCGGAGTGTTCTGTGTTGGCAAGAAGTTTTCTGGCTGAGTAGTTTTTCTGAAGGTGAAGTTCAGAAGCAGCAAAGAGGATCCATTTCTTCGATAGATTGGATAGTTAAGTATGGGCTGTTCTGATTTGTTAAGAGGAACAGTTTTCTTTGGAAATAGGCTGGGTTGATCGCAAAAGTGACTTGCGATAGTTTGAGGGTTCTCTTGGGTTATCAGAATTTTTCTGAGTGTCTTCAGAGAAGTCAGGAGTTGTCCGCATCTGAAGGTTGAGTTTTCTTATCGACTGGATTCCAGGAGTAGTACCGGTAGTTCAGTCTAGTTGAAGGATGTTTCCTAGAGATGGAGTTGGAGCAGCAACTCAAGTTTTGATGAAGTATCTGAGTTTTATTTATGGATCAGTGAACCTTATTTCTGTAATGAGTTGTCCAATCTGTGCTTGTGTTCTACCTCAGATCAGAATTGAGCAGCGAAAGTAGTTTGGAGTATATCTCTGGATAAGAGAAGTAAGTTTGGAATCTACTGATGTTGTGAAGTAAAGTTATGTTTGGATCTCTTCTGTGTTCTGATTTGGATAAGTATTGGGTTTTCAAGGTTGAATTGCCAGTTTGGACAATTGGAATTCATTGTGTTTTACGTATCTCTGAGGGAGTACGTGTAAGATTTATCTCTGGTTTTGGAATCAGCAGTTCTGGAAGGTTTAGTTGTTGAGTCAGACTCGTCTGTAGTCTGATATTCTGTTTAGTTATGTAGATCTAGATGAGTAGGAGATCTATAGCTTAGTAGTTTAGATTGTTGTAGAGCGAGTATCCCGGTATATATATATACTTGGGGAAACTCGAGGAATTTTATCCAGAATTTTGTCTGGATAGTTAGAATTGTTTGTTTGGATGAATTGGTTGTTATGGCTGTTAGCATATGGTTGATAGTATATGCTTGTGTTTTAAAATTTAAAATCTTTAATAAGATTATTAAATTACCTTTGTTTAAATTTCGGGGACGAAATTATTTTAAGGGGGAAGGAATGTAATATCCCGGAAATTTTAACAATATCAATTTAATAATCTGTTAAATAATTAAATTGATATTGATGATCTTTGATAATAAGATTTGAATTTAATTTAATAATCTGATTAAATTAGTATTAATTGGTGATTTTATCTTTTAAAAGTTAATAAGATATTTTCTATTTGAATATATATATTTATTTATATATATTGTAAATAGAAGCTTTGGGTAAATTGGGAATTTAGATTTAATTTAATTGAATTTGAATTTAATCTTTGAAATTCAAGAGAATAAATATTTAAATTGTTTGGATATTATAATATTTGTATAACTTTTATTTTAAAATATAATTTGTTTTTGTTTCTTTAAAAAGTAATATATATAGGTAAGTATTAATAAATAAGAAAAAGGATTTTTATTTACTTTTAAAATATATAAAACATAAAGGTATGTAAATTGTATATATAAAAACAATAAGCTAAAATGGAAACATTAAAGCTAAATTGGAGTTAACATAAAAACAAGTTAATAAATAAGAAATAATTTTAATAATAGAATAACATGTGTAAGGCTATTAAGAACATGCAAAACACTTGGAATCATTTTAACAACTTAAATTTACAAGTGGCATTGTCTTGTTTATTTTTGAAAACATTTATTCAAAATAGATAAGAGGAAACTTGGCAATTTCATTTTAATTCAAACTTTTCTTCTCTTCTAAAAGCTGAAATTAGAAATCTAAAAGCCTCAAACCAGAGTTCGAACTCAAAAAAAAAATCAAATTCTCAGAAATAAACCTTGTATCCTATATCACCAACTTGAAATTTATTTTTCAACATCAAAAGCCTGCAAAATTCTTCTTCAATCTGTCATCCTCTGATCAAAACATGTAGACCAGTTTCAAATTCAAAACTGAGATCATCAAACATATCTTCTCTGTTTTGAAAGCCAACCTGTAACCAAAATCAAAAACTAAGGCCTGTCTGCATTTTTCAAAATCTGGAATCAATTCAAGAAGCTGTCTGCCTTCATTTGCAACCTGGAAGCCAGCATGCATATAATTTAAATCAAGTTTAAAGCCAGCAACTCAAGTTTAGAATCAAATCTAAAGAGGAATTCAAGTTTCCCTGTTTCAAGTCTAAAGTCTTCAAAAATTAAAGAACTGCCTCTGTTTAAATCAAGTGAGTAACAATTTTAAAAATAAACTTAAGTTGATCTGAAATTCATGTTAAGTATTGAATGGAAGATTGGTTGCATGTGAATATTATAGGTAGTTCTGCATATAGATATATTGATGTATGAATATACAAGTGCATTGTTTTTTTTTGTATATATGTGTGAATGTATTATGTGAATATGTGAATATGTGCTCTGTTTCTTGTTTTATTTGCCCAGGCTAAAGATTCAATTGAATTCCCTTACCACTGGATAATTAAATTTGTGATAGGATCTGATAATTAAACATATATTGTTTGTTTTAAACATAGGTTAAGTTTTAGAGATTTAAGTAAGTTAAACAGAAGTCTGCTTGTCTCTGTAAAACATAAAACATCTGTGCATGTTTGATAATATCAAAACTCAACCCTTTTAAATTGTAAATCCAGGATTATAAATTGAATACTAAAATCAAAATATGATTTTTAAAACAAAAACTATAATTTTTAGTAAAGAGATTTAGGTACAGTTAAGAGATGACTGGAATAAGGATATTAGGAATTTTCTGGTGATCTATGTGACTGGAAGGCTCGGGGTTCTTCTAGGTGATGGAGGAGGGTTAGGAGTTGTGAGGAAAAATAATTGTTGGTGATGGAAATCATAGTGGAAGTTGCAGTTGTGAGAGATTTGCTAGAACCCTAGTTTTTAACCAAGAATGATGAATCGATCACCACGACAGATTGGGTTGATCGAGTGCAGTAAGGCTTTGAAGGACGATAGTTTGGACGTAGTCGAGATCATGGTCGAAGTTGCAGGAGTTCAGATGGACGGGATTTCGAGTTCGAGGTGAAGTTGATAGGTTTTGGTGATGGTCTGGACTTTTGTTCCAGGTTTTTGAAATTTGAACTCGATTTCGATTTGGCGTGATGATCGAAGAAGTGATGTTCGTAGATTGGTTGGTGGATGAACGCCGATGTGGTGGAGTAGTCGTGGATGGACGGAGTGGACGTTGATGACCGTGCACGTGCACGCGATCGAATTTCTGGTGAACCTGGGTTTTAACAGAGGGTTACTTGAGTTCGTACTCGAGTTGTTTCGTGAGATGCTCGGGTTTTAGAGGGTGCGACTCGAAGATTTAGTGTGTGTTCGAGTTGAAGTTGTTGCCAGGTTTTTAGAAAGGAACTGTCTGTTTAAAAACTTTAAACTAAATTTAAAACTGAATTCAAATTTGTGAAGTAATATTTAAACAGGGATTTAAATCAAAGTTTTAATGTATAGATTCAAGTTTGTTTTTAAAACTTAGATTGGAAATAAATGTTTTAAATGTTAGTTATGTTTAATTGTTTAAAATTAAAAAGGAATTTGATTTAAACCCTTTGTAAAATTCTTTTATAAATATAATTCTTCAACATGTAGAAGTTTTAAATTGGTATTTAAACTTTGTTTAAACAAATTAATGTATGATTAAAGGTAAATTGATTTGGAATGATTAAATTATAATTAAGGATTATTGATTAGAATATTAATTAATGATTAAGAATTAATTAATAAAGTAATTAAATATTAATTAAGTTATGGTTAACACTTAATTAATTAAATAATTAGAGATTAATTTATTGGTTATTAAGATTTATTAATTTGGAATTAATAAGAATTAATCTAAGTTAATTACTTAAGAAAAGTAATTAAAGAGTTATTAATAGTTAATGAGGTCATTAACTATGGATTATTAAATAATTAATTAATGTGGTTAATTTTAATAATTAATTAGATTAATTAATTTAAGAATAATCAATTATAGAATTTGTTTTAAATGGAATTACTTAATGGAAGTATTTAAGAATTAATTACTTATTGTAATTAATTGAAGTTAATTTGATCAGTTAAGTTAATTAATTAAGTTTAATTAATTTATAATAATCAAGAGATGATTTGATAATAATTACTAAATTGTAATTATTAAGGTATATTATTTAGGGAAGTAAATAATAGATAATTACTGGAAGTAATTAATTGAATGGTGATTGTATTAATGGAAGTAATTTGAGTTTAATTAATTGGAAATTAGTCAAGGGATTAATTAAGAAATTAATTAAGGAGAATTAATTTAGTTAATAAAGTAATTAAGGATAGTTAATTACTGATTGAAGATTAATCAAGGTGATTAGTAAATGTTGTTTAAAATAAAGTTAATTGCTTAATGTAATTAATTTAATTAAGTAATTAATAATTAAGTTGTAATTAAGGATCATTAATTAATATAATTAATGATGTAATTAAGATTGATTAATTAAGTATAATTAATAAATGAAGTGATTAATTAATATAATTAATTAAGGATAAATGTAATTAATTATAGTTGATTAATTTAATTAATTATAGTTAATTAATTAATGAAGTAATAAAAGGTTAATTACTATAAGTAGTTAAGGTTAATTAATTTAAGTAATTAATTAAGGATAAATTACTTGAAGGTAATTAAAAGATAATTAATCAAAGATGATTAATTGAAAAAGGTAATTAGAGGATAATTAATTAATTTGTAATTAATTAATGTTTAAGTAAGAAGGATTTATAAAATAAAAGTAATTAATTTAATTAATTTTAAATTAATTAGAGATGATATAGATCATTACTTATGGATGGATGATAATACTGAATGCTTTGCATTTGATTGATATCTCTGATGAGATATATGATATGTGATATGGATGTTTAGTTGAATTGTGATAATATGGATTATCTGATGATATTGATAATGTTGATTATCTATTGTGAATTATCTTTCTAAGTGTATAAAGATAATTGAATTAAATTGTTTTAACCTTTAAAACAACTTGGCCTTAAAAGATACGTTTTAGATTTCGATGAGACCGGGATCGGGTTTCCGTATACCGGATTTCCAGGTCTGGAGACCCGAATACCACATCGATCCAAATTAACGATAGGTCGTGAATCTCAAGTGAAGATAAAGATTCAGAGTGCAAGGGTTATTGTCGTTAACTCTGAGGGTGATTCCAAAACGAGTGTAACGAGATAATGCCTTCGGTTTCGTTCGAACCCGGAACGAACTTGTATGGACTGAATGCTTTCAGAACATCGTCAGGTGGACGATGAGCATTCTAAGATAGATGTGTTCTTTTTAAAGGTAATCGTGACCTCAAGCCTCACAAACCGGGAATGGCTAAAACAGGGGAGGTGCAGCAAGGTTAGTGGGTAGCACCCAAGTAGGACAAGGTTACCTCTGTCTAGATGTCCCTTTCTATTTTCGACTTAGTGTGTGCGGTTGAATCATGACAACCGTGGGGTATCTTGTGCGGGAATTATCCAGTAAGGGATGTTCCGACCTTGTGTTGCAGGGGATTGGGAGTGATCCTCGGTACGGTGATCTAGGCCACGTACTGTGACGGGCGGTACCCCGGTAGCCCTGCCATTGATGGAATCCAAACTCCAATAAGTGCCGTACGTATTAGTTGTGCCCAACTATGTTGGAACGTGAGATGTAAGCATTCCAGCTATTTCTGTATTTTACTTGAAAACCCTAGACCCTATTATAATACAATCGAATTTCCTATCAAATGTTTTGGTTAGCGTAAGGTAAAAACTTACCCATGTTTATTTGTGGGAAGTCTTATGTGATACCTTTTCTTTCAAAAGGTTTTTGAAGTTAAACAAGTTTAACCTGTTACTCACACCAGACCCATGTCTGACCCAAGTTGTTTATTTCTGTTTTATAAACTCTTGGGTACTCAAATTTTTACGAGTAGCCAAGGGATTCAGGTTTAGCTTTGACGAGTAATCTGGAGGAGCAATGGAGCAGGAGGCTTCGGCGTTGTAGATATAGATAGTAGTTTTCCGCTGTGTTGATCTTTGTATTGATCTGTATTGTGTCGAGATGTAATAACTAGACAGATGTTTATAACTGTCTAGTATGTGATGTGTAATCTGTGTAACTCTGATAGATGATGTATATGATACTATGTAATATTTATGTGATATATTATATTTCGTTTCGTTTCCGCTGTGAGTATCTGTTGTTGTTTTCTTTTCTCTTCTTCTCTTTTCTATTTCTCACCCCTTTCTTTCTTACTGTCGATGCGATTTTCCGGGAGTGGAAAGTCGGGTCGTCACAATATCACTAGTGACTATCAACTACATAACCTCTGAGCTCGTACGTCTTAGAGAAGGGTGTTAAGCTAAGAGAATAATTCTCCACCACCAACAGAAATATATTTGATAGAAACCAGCTTTATATCTTAAAGTGTAATGTCAGACATACATCTATACAAGGTCCAAAATCATGAAGAAACTAGTCGGGGTGAAAATGAATTGCAAATAAAAGCAAAGGTGAGAACTTCTCACTCAATCGGATTTCCCGATTTAATTTAAATAGTTAAATTTAAATTACTGGTTGTTTGCTTGGATTGATAATTGTTATCAGTTGGATTGGTATGTTATATATAGTAGTGTATATATATATATTGGAGTGATTGATTTCCCCCATTATATAGCGGATGAGACCCTATGCGCTGCATAATAGAGGATGATATGATATGATCCCATATACCGCGATATTCCACCTCGAAGTGGAATTGGTATTTTATATTGTGCTAACATCTGTGGATGTAGGGAAATAGGTTGGAGGGATCCAACTGGATTCCTCAAATGTTTGAATTTATTTCATATGCTCTGATATGATTTATTGATAATCTATGATTGATTATATTGGTAATTGAAATTATTAAAGGCTATGGTTTGGCCGAATATATTCTGGTATTTTAAGATACCAGAAATATAAGAATTGGATTGTTGGAAGTAAAATAATTTTTAGAGAATTGGATAAATTAAAAGAAGGAATTTGGAAAAGATAAAAGTTGATTTTTGAAATCCTATTGAATAAATTCAAGTATGGGGAAAAAGATTTGTAATAAATGAAAATAAATGGATTTTGAGAACTTAAGTAATATTGTTTAAAAGTTGAAGAATTTATTTAAAATTCGGATTTTAAATGGTTTGGGAAAAATAAAGGAATTTATTTTAAAAATGGAATTAGTTTTGGGAAATCGATTTGAAAACTAATTAAATGTTTGAAACTATGTTTTAAAAGGAAGATAAGACTATGGAATTTATAAATTGGGTTTATAAAGAGAAATAATATATATCAGTGGATATTTGGAAATATAAATTCACAGTGAGAATTTATAATGGAATGAGTAATTTGTTTTAGAAATAAATAGTGGTTTATTTTTAAAGGTGTGAGAGAAAAGCATATTTCCCTGAAAAGCCAAGTACGTTTTTCAAAACAGATTTGTAAGTATAAGTTTGAAGTTTCAAAGTTGTTTTAAAGGAATGTTTTTGAGAAATTATTTATTTAAGTTATTTGAAATTTTAAAGTTAAATATTTATTAAATTAGTTATAGTAATAATTTTTTTTAAAGGCTAATTGGTTTTATGATTTAAAAAATAATAATTATTAATATTTATATTTTATAAAGTAGTTTTATTTGAAATTTAGTTTGGCTATAGTTTTTATTTGGAAAACTTGTATAGAATTCAATAACCTTTATTTTTAAATTTGTTTTGGCTTAAGTTTTACATGAAAAATTATTATTAAATTTCATAACTGGTATTTTAAATAAAGTGTTTTAAATAGTTTTTATTCTATGTATTTTAAAGCATATATATTTTTAGATAAAGTGATTTAAATTATTTTAAAAATCTAAAGCATTTAGTCTTGGTGATTTTCAGTGGAAATAAACAAATATTGGAATTTATTCCGTGCGAGGAAACTAATTTGAAAACTGTTTTCAAAGGGTTGGATTGTAGAAAAATTTATATCTTGCGATGATATTTTGAAATAAATAATTTGGGAAATTATTTTTAATTCAAAGATAACTATTATCACTTTTTTCCGATGTTTTCATCTATGTTAATATGAGTGGGATGGTGTGAACGATTCATTTTTAGATAAACTTATATAATTTCTATATACGATATTATGAAGTAATATTCTATTTTAACTTCGAATACTAAATAAAAATATTTATATATCATTCTTAATTTTAGAAAATTATGAAACATGTGCTTTGAGTAATACTTGGATTTACAAATTATTTTTGAAGATATAAAATATGGAAATGATAATTTTGGAAGTAATTTATAAATATTAAATCTTTATTTGATTTATTAAGAATTTGTAATTTCAATTATATAAGCTTTATAAAGTTCCACTAATTATAGTATATTGAATTAGAGTTATTTACATATACTTGGTCTAATTAACTAATTAGTTAAATGTTTTTCTTTACATTTATTATATCCATTCAGATATTGATTTTAGATGATATGATTGATTCACCATTGAAATAGATTTGATTGGAAATTTTGATACGATACAGTAATGACATCCTTCTGTATGATTTTACGTTATTTAATTCCATATGACGAGAAATATTAATAAGAGGAGTTATAATACCATCTAGTATGGGACTTTCGGTAATATCTGGTTATTCTTTAGACTCGTTATATAAAATACCACGTAGACCTAGTGTAATTTATAAGCAGTGAATAAACGTTTGAGTATCATGCAGTGGTATGAGACGCTGTAGTGATGTTTATTCGATTATTCATTCTAAGTAGATGACACTTATGTTACCAGAATAGTGATATGGGTGTGAGGTGATACACATAGTGATGAGTATAGCTTCGTGCTTATATTCAGGGAGTAAAGTAATATGCCTTATGATGAGCATGACTTTGGGTCATTTATTATTAGTTATATATGCCACTATCATGATGTACTCTTTTTATTGAAGTTGGAGAGAACCAGATAGTTAGAATCCACCTTAGCGGCCTGATAATGGGTAACACCTAGATCTATGACACCCTATATTTATATAGCTTCGTGCTTTCGCTACATGCGTTGTCCTTGTGTCATCTAGACCAACAGTCTGTTACATATAGGGGCTAGAGTTGGGTCGTGACTATTGAGTTCTCATGTTGACGAGCACACTGATGGATACGTGTCACGATATCATAAAGGTAATTATGATTGTAGAGATCTTCGTGTTTCTGGAGCTTGCTTCATGTTATCAGTCTCCCTTCTGGTACTAGCGGAGTGGTAGATTGCCATATATTATTAATACACCTCAATTATGTATAGATATGAGTTAGATAACCCACATATTGACGTTTATATATAGATAGCTCTATTTGGGACTTCCAAACCATCGTACGACCATTTCCTATCATGATATTACTAGATAGTTTATATATGAGAAGATGAGATTATACCTTTGATAGACGTCTAGAGTACATTGGATTCTCATATCACTATTTATATTTATAGGCAGCCTATCCTATCTTACATATATTGATGATGATGTCTTGTATATTGAGACCGAGAGATATATTTGGAAAATGCTACGTGCTAGCCTGATTATACTTGGTGATATCCCACTTATCGATATTTTCTGGATTTTGATCGTAATTTCTAGATATGTATGATTTGCTCATTTTTATCGATTCCATGGTTTTGATTTAATGTGCTTTTATATGAGTGATGACATCATTATAGATGATTTTGAGTTATTTGTGTGATGTGATGATTTGATGATTATCTATGGTCTTATATTTATATTCCATACATAATGTAACGACCAACAAATCCGTACCCTTTGAATCGACAATAAACCACACATGTCCGACCCAAAAAGCACAGAATGACGGAAAGTCAAGAGAAAGAAAGAGGAGAGAAGAAGAGAAGAGAAGAAAGAGATAGAAGAAAGAGATAGAATCTCACAATTGCAGCGGAATAAAATATAATATATAATAACAGATCTTTATACAAAGAAACTGTAACTATAATAACATACAATCATCAGAGTACAACAATCAACAATCAATCTGGACAGTGATAATAACTTGTCCTCACATGTACTAAATATACAGCATAACACACATAGCGGAAATAACCAAGTACATGTAATACGTCCGAAATCCTCAAGTACGTCTCATGTGCTCCATAGCATCCTAACCTAAATTTGTAATACTCGGTTTGACGCGAGCATTATGAAAGTGTGCTATGGATCGTGTAATATGGATTTACGATAATACAGAATATAGTGATGATAGTTATACAGTAAATAGTGCAGAATATAAAAGCAGTATAATAAAAATGACACCAGAGATTTTTATACTGGTTCGGAGCACCGTCCTGCGTCCAGTCCCAGACTCCTTCTGGAATTTCACTAAAACAATAACCCTCACTTAACCCGGAGGAACAGGCCTATTATAACAACCCGCATATTTTACGATTTTATATTTAAATATTTTATTTAAATATAGCGTCGTTAATCGGATTAAAGTCCGAAAGCTACTTTTTGCAAACGGCCGAATTAGGACCCAGGACCACTTCCATTGAGTCCAAAATGGCGTTTGCGACTTTAATGAGTATAAGCTTTGATATGTTTGTAGTGAGTTGAGTTTTGCTATTTTCTGTTGGGCTTTGGGTTTGGGCTTCACCCAACTCATTCTATAACCTAACTCAGCCCCTCTCCTCTCCATTCACTCACTTCATTTCCTAAACATTCAAGCTCAGCTGAAAATGGGGAGGGGAATGGGAAATTAAAATTCAAAACCCTAGTTTCTTGTGCAAGCTCCAATTCTTGCTCCAAATTCAAAGAAAAGCTAAGGTAAACATCATCTTCTTCTTCTCCATCTCAATTCCTCTTCAAATTCTGAAATTTCCTAAAACCCTAACTTAGGAAAATATTTGTTCTTGAGCTTAGATTGGAGCTCCTTGGGTTATAATTGAAGAGTGATTGTGCTAGCCTTGCTCGGTAGCTTCTCTCTCGTGTTTTTGAGTTTAAAAGGTGAGTTTTGAACTCACATCTACTTCTCTTAATATCATTGATGTTAGGTATGAATTCCTAACACTTATTCATGTTCATTTGCTTTTGGTTTGAATTGATTTGGTGAACATTTCAATTTTTGGTGTTTTGAAGTCTAAAACTCTAAAAATCCTAGCTTTGATTTGTGAACATGTTTTTGGAGGTGTATTGAAGAGCCAATAGGGCTGGGTTGTTGATTGGCATAAACCCCTAGCGCCCATTGCTCGTCCGATCGCAATTTGGAAGAGTTTGCTCTTCATTTGGATAGGCTGAAAAACAATCCCAGTGCCAGTCAGTCGACTGGCCTCTGCAGTCAGTCGACTGGCTGTAGCAAATGAAAGTTCCTGGGACTGTTTGCAGAAACTAGAAGTCTTTGTTTTTTGTAGTCAGTCGACTAGCCTCTGCAGTCAGTCGACTGACTACAGGAAATGAAACTTTTGGGTTTCTGGATCAGTCGACTGACCTGCTTGTTTTTGCCTATTTTTGCCTATTCTGCTTGGTTTCCAATTACAATCGATTCATGTCGATTCCAATTAGTTGTTATTGCATATTTGACTTTGATGATTCCTTTTTGATTTCATACACGAGTTTTTACAAAACGATCTTTTCAAATTATATTAAAAGCTCGTTTCTCCAATTTAGAATTTCTATTTAAAACACACACACAATTTTGCACTTCGAGCGAAGAGGGAGGAGAATTAAGTGATTAAATAAAACGCGTGCTATGAACACATGTTTTTATCTTTTTAGTTAATTCCTAATCTATTCGTTTGACCGTTTTGACCTTTGGGTCTGGTTTACCGATGAGATGAGGTGAACTCTGTACTGCTTTGAGTGTGAAATTGGCTAACGGTTAGTAAACCGTTTAGTGCGAACATGTGGTATGGGACTCACGTTAACATTTTTCGGGTTCCTTTTTGAGAGTCGTGACACATTCCGCCGGACAGTGGTGTCCAGTACCGCCACTATGGTTTGTTGCCTTCGGGCGTTGCCTTCGGGCGTATGGATCCTTGTTATACAGTACTGAGCTCGAGCATCTTTTGTTTCTTTGACAATTATATTTCCCTAGTGTATCGCCCTTCGGTGTAGGTTCTTTGAACCACACAATATATATAGCGATTACCTTGTGGAAACTTGTGTACCTCTGTTGGTATTTGTTATTTGCCTTTTGGCTTGTTTCGGGATATGATATCCTTGGTTTATTTGAGTTGCTTATGATATGAGGATTGTTATGATTCATCTTATGTTAGATGATTTGGTTATCTCTTTTGGAGATATTTGTGGTACTTTATGATTTTGTATGTTCATTATCATTAGTATATCTAACTGATTTGTTTAGCCAGACTGACCCGTGTATTTTTTACTCGGGTCAGACCGAGATGTTTCAAGTTAGGTACTTTGGACTTAGCCTATTTTGCTTCCGCATGGACTATTCCGCTAGCTCCTTTTTGTTATAGTCTTTTGTGTAGTCCTTTTTGTCTGTAACTCTGATATGTATTCTATTGACTCGCCTGTATATTTTGGTTTGCTTTACCACTTGACATGTATCATTTTGTAAACTCTGTGATGTATCTGTATATGTGTAAATGTATTTGATGATCTACTGTTCTGTGATGTGTATTACATTTTAGTTGTCATATTTATTCTGATAGATCCTTCATCCACCTATGGCTTTGTATTAAGTATTTATTGGAGATGTCGATCCATTTAAGTAAGAAGTGGCATTGTCGGCGTATTCAATAGATAATTAAGACAAGGTTATAGATGGTCGCTCCTATCCAGCTCTATTCTCTGTATTAGCAGACGGTGTTACTTAGTAATACTCTTTTCTAATGTGGGTCTTGGAGTGGGCCGTTACAGCTATACAACCCTTGAGCAGCCGAACAAGGACCAGAGCAGCGGAACGGGATTTCGCCTCAACAGCCGAAGAAAACTTCACACGCCTGAGTAGCAGAACAGAACTTCAACAAATACAAAAGATTGTTTTGACATTGTGTGTTCTAATAACATAGATTTGTCACTTGAAGTACACCCTTCCTATAATCTTCTCCTCGAGTGTGTGTGTGTATATATATATATATATATATATATGAAGTTTATGAAGAATAGAAAGGTATAAAATTGTTTTAATGCAGAATATTTGAAAGTATAGTTACAAGTAGATTCCAGAGTGTTTGATAAGAAAGATAAGAAAATTAGGTTTTTTGGAATCAAGTTAGAGTATGTATTTATAGATGTTAAAAAGCAGCGACTGTTGATGAAGAGTTTCGATTGAAGTGTTGCGTCCAAATCTTTTCGTAGAGGTGCATAACTCTTCATAAATAGTCGTGTCTTTTCAGAAAATAGCCGTTGTAGAAATTCAGTCGACTGAGCCTCTGGGTCAGTCGACTAAATATTCAAACGAATTTAAATATATATATTATTATACTTGTGAACCTATGCATGCTGCACAGAAATTTCTAGGTCAGTCGACTGAGCCTCTGGGTCAGTCGACTGACCTGGTAATTTCTGTGCAATTTGCACAGTTTACACAGGTATAATACTGTATATATATATATATATATCATATAATGATTCTAACTTTAAAAACTTTTATAATATATATATATATAAACGAGGAGAGATCTTAACAATATTGGCCTAAGACTCAAAACACAATAATATAAAAGTTGATGCACCGATTTTGATGTCTTGTCTCCATGTAGAATATATTCTCTTTTTGTCGTAACATTCGTCGAATCTGTATGTTGTAGTGATAGCTTTGTGTCATGAATCAAAACCAAGTCTCAACATTCTCCCCCTTTTTGATTGATGACAACCTGTAAATAGATATAGATTTCGACTGTATAATATGAATACTTTACTCCCCCTGAAACTTTGACGATCTATATCTCCCCCTGAAACTATGACGATCTATATCCTGCATTCTCAAAGTTAGTGATAAGATTTCTCCCCCTTTGTCATTGACAAAAAAGGAATAAAGAGCATAATAGTATGATGTATTCATGGATATTGAAAAAGAAATGTACAGTCATATAGTACAATATCACAATAAAGAGTTTTTAAAATAAGACGAAAGGAAAACAATGACTATTTTGTACAAGCCATAATGATTTGAAATAATAGACTAGTGTTTCTAGAAATAAGAAAGGTAACATCTTACTTTACTACACGTTTACCCATATCACCATGTGAACTTTGACCACCACTATCGCTTCAATTTCCGTCGTTGTCGCTGCTACTTGCTTGATCATCAGAAGAGGAAGACCAAGTGAAGAGGGTTGTTTACCCCGATCACCTATTGTAGCCGTGGAAGTGCCGGATGAACATAAGATAGCTTGCCATAATTTGGTAAAAAATCCTTTAACTTTGTCAAGCTTCTTGTCAACCTTATTAATATGGGATTGAATAATTTGTTGGTTCCGACATATCATGGAAATCGATTCATGTAGAGGAAGGCCCGGATTAGGAATTAGAATCTCGTCTTGTTGACGAATAGTTGATCTTTGGCGGTGAGATGCTTCGCCTTGTTGTGTTTGATCTTGAGATAATTGTCGTTGAGTCCATTCTTCAAAAGTAATGATAGTAGGAGGTCGAGCAACTGGTAGCTTCATTAATGCTAAAGTGTGATAGTTTAAATACCCGACAGTAGAAACCGGTGAGTCGGGTTCCGGAATCTCACATGCTTTTAGCAATCGCATAATATACTCACCATAGTAGATGACATTCATTCGACCATTTTTAAAGCTTAAGAATTCATCAAGAATTAAACGTAGCCAATTAACTTTGATATTTCCGAAGATGGCGTATAAGGCTTTGAAGTTATGTTCATAAATGAGTTCATAACTCCCGTTTCGTGGAGTTATGGTTTTCATTAATGCACGGTGTATAATTCTAGCTTTTGGTCTTAAGGACATAGACTTTAGTTGACGCATATCATCTTCCAAAAATAAATGACTTATTCGATCACGAACCACCAAATCACACTCAACATTACTTAGCTTAATTCCATCATTTTTAGAATTTAAAATATGAGCCATTCGATCTAGCGAGAAAAACATGGGTTTTCCACAAATTAAGCTCCATACACAATCGTCTTGGTTTTGAATGTTTTGGTGACCTAAGTTAAGATTAGCGTAGAATAGTTTGACCATTAATTTTATGCTTATTTTCATCAATGTTGAACAAAGACTCCAAATTGCTTCTACGAGCTAATTCCTGTATATGCTATGGAGAGAAATCGGCAAATTTTACAAATGAACCTTCAAAGATGCGGGAATCTTACATTCTCCTCCATATTCTAATCGCGGTATCATCGAAGAGCCATTGTTGGATTTGCTCATTGGAAGGAGGTTGGGAGGATGAAGATGCTTGTCCTTTTCTCTTTGGAGCCATTTAATTTGATTGTTTGGAGGTAAAAATTGAGTTTTTGAAAATTTAGGGTTTTAGAGAAGTTGAAAATCTGGGATGAAAGTGAGTAGAGAAAGGGAGGGTGAAGGTTAAAGGGTGAAAAAGGTGAGTGGGTAGGAGCAGTAATTTTTCTCAGATCCACGAATCAGTCGACTGAATCAGTGGTTCAGTCGACTGAATACTGAATATGAATATTTTTCGTGCTTCTGGTTCAGTCGACTGAAGACCTGGTTCAGTTGACTGAATCTGGGGCAGGTATAATTTGTCTTCTGGTTCAGTCGACTGACCTACTGGTTTAGTCGACTAAATCTGGAGAAATAAAATTTTCGAGTTCAGTGTCAGTCGACTGACTTCCTGGTTCAGTCGACTGACCTGTGGAAAGTTTCCCAATAAGCCTGCTGTTGTATAGTGTGCTGTATATTTCTTTATATATTAATACTTTTGATAATTTAAATTTATTTAAATACTTAGAACTATTATAAAAATGAAGATAAAGAATTAATTAAACAAACAAAAATTGTACAAGATATATTAAATTATTTGAAAAAGAAATAAAATAAAATAACAACTACTCTGATTTAAAGGGCTAGGAGTTTTGTAGCCCTGTAGTTGTTTGCGACGAACATTCGATGCTTCATTTTGATCCCATGAATTTGGTGAAACAGGTGGTTGTGGAGGTGATGAGGTAGAAGGTCGTCAAATGGGCGAGACGGCGTGTTCGTCTATTGGATGTGATGAAGCACCGCAAAATTTCATAGCAATGTGTTCTATAATTCCTAGATGCCTCGAGTTGATCTTTTGCTCGTAATATATTTCACGTTGAAACATCAGCGATTCTTGTTGATAGTGATGCAAATCATCTACCTTTTGTTTGGTGTTTGGAGAGACGTCAAGCATCATCTTCTTCCCTTTCTTTTTCTCCAGAGTATATCCGGTATGATTATGATGGGTAGAAGGTGGTGTAGTATGATGGACAGGAGTTTTTGGTGATTCAGTAGAGGCAAGAATTTCAATGGAGTCAGTAGATGAAGAGGTTGACATATTGATAGTTAGTTTGTTTTTCTGTTTGTTTGGATGAATAACGTAGAATAAATATATCTATTTATAGACTAATTTTTGAGACAAAGAAGGATGAAGTGAATGGTTTTTCTTGAATTTAGCTATAAAAATATTGTTAGTTAGGAATGTTAGTTGCTATTTTGTTGGTTTTCAGTTATTATGATTTGGCAATGTAAATGTAATATGCAGAAGGTATATTTATAAGGTAAATGTTATACATAATTTAGTGTATAGTTGTCACCATATAATTGAGTCCCCGACCTGAACTGTAATGAAAAGAATCAATAGCTCAGGTGGTTAAGACATCTGGGCTATTCACAACTGGTCATAGGTTCGAGTCTCAACATGGTCAGGAAAATGAATTTTTGTCAAAAAAATTTATATTTGAGTTTTGGTCTAAAATTACGTATTTTATCTCAGTAGAACTATTTATATATCTTTTATTGACATTATACCGAGTTCTCGACGTAGTTTTATAATAGTGTTTTCTAACAATGGTTTAGTAAAAATATCAGCTAATTGATTTTCAGATGGAACGTAGTCTAAATTTATCACATCTTTTTCTATATTGTCGCGTAGAAAGTGATGTCTAATATCTATGTATTTAGTTCTAGAGTGATTTACTGGATTTTTGGATAGATTTATTGCACTGGAAATATCGCAGTAAATTGTTGATTTTGATAAATTAACTCCGAAATCTTTAAGTGTCTGTTGCATATAGATTACTTGTGCGCAAGCTAGTGCCGCAGAAATATATTCTGCTTCACAAGTAGATAGTGAGACATAGTTTTGTTTCTTGCTAAACCATGATATTAATGATTTACCAATGAAGTGACATGTACCGCTTGTACTTTTTCTATCTGTTCGTGATCCTCCGAAATCAGCATCGTTATATGACACTAACTCGAATGAGCAATCTTTTGGATAGAAAAGTCTAAAATCTTTAGAATTACTAAGATAACGTAGTATACGTTTTACGGCTCGTAAGTGTGATTCTTTTGGGTCAGCTTGAAATCTCGCACATAGACATACATTCATCATTATATCTGGTCGACTAGCTGTTAGGTATAATAATGATCCTATCATACCACGATAAATTTTTTGGTCTACACTCTTGCCGTTTTCATCTTTATCAAGATGTGCTATTATGCTCATAGGTGTTGGTTTAGTAGAAGTGTTTTCCATTCTGTATCGCTTGATAAGATTATTACGGTATTTTTCTTGATTTATAAATATTCCATTTGAAACTTGTTTTATTTGAAGACCGAGAAAATACGATAATTCTCCCATATGGGACATTTCCAATTCTCTAGTCATTATTTCAGAAAATTCTTTACATAATTTATTATTAGTTGAACCAAATATAACGTCATCTACATATATTTGAACTATTAAAATAACATTTTTTAGAGTGTTTTATAAATAGAGTCTGATCTACTTTTCCTATTTCGAATCCTGATTCAATTAAATAGCTTTTAAGACGTTCATACCAAGCACGTGGTGCTTGTTTTAAACCGTATAAAGCTTTCTTAAGTTTATAGACATGATCTGGATATTTTTCATGAACAACTAAAGGTGGTTGTTCAACAAAAACATTTTCTTTAATATAACCATTTAAAAATGCACTTTTAAGATCCATTTGATAGAGTTTAAAGTTATTAAAACACGCGTAAGCCAGTAAGTTTCGTATTGCTTCTAGTCTAGCAACTGGAGCAACTGTTTCTTCGTAGTATATTCCTTCCTCTTGATTATACCCTTGTGCTACTAATCTGGCTTTGTTTCGAGTTATATTTCCTAATTCATCTGCTTTGTTTTTATAAACCCATTTAGTCCCTATAACAGTTTGATCGGTCGGTCTGGGTACTAGTTCCCAAACTTCATTTCGTTCAAACTGATTTAGTTCTTCTTGCATAGCAATAATCCAATTTTCATCGGATGATGCTTCCTTTGTATTCTTAGGTTCTATAGTAGAAAGAAAAGCTACATGACCCATTAAATTTAGTTGATTTCTAGTTCGAACATTTGAATTTATTTCTCCAATTATATTTTCGGTAGGATGATTTCGTAAGATTCTTGGTGAAGATTTTATTGTATTGGTCATATTATTTTCTGAATTATGAATATTGTTTTCATCTTCTCTAGAATTATGAATAATTTTTTCATCTTCTCTTAAATTATTGGTTTCTATATTCGCGTTATCATTTAGTAAATCACCGTCATCATTAAAACTTGAAATATGTGCAAAATTTTCATCAAAAGATATGTGGAGTGTTTCTTCAATAGTTTTAGTTCGTTTATTGAAAATTCTATAAGCTTTGCTTCGATCCGGATATCCAAGAAATATTCCTTCATCACATTTTGAATCGAATTTACCAAGATGATCTTTGGTATTTAACACAAAACATTTTGATCCAAATACTTTAAAATAAGATATGTTTGGTTTTCTACCGTTAAAAAGTTCAAAAGATGTATTCTTAGTGAGGGGTATAATAGATACACGATTTAATACATAGCAAGTAGTTTGTAACAACCCGGAGTTTTACAACAATTATTTATCGTCAAAATGACGATTAAATCGTTTGTTAATTGCTATTGCAGTTTTGAATCGATTTGGAACCCTTTTGTAAAAGTTAGTTATCGTCATTAGACGATTAAAATTGCTAACAAATTGCTATTAGGAATTTTAATCGAATTGAAAATCTTTTTAGATTTGTAAAATTCTTTATTAAATGTTTGGTTAAATATTGATGGGCTTTTGAGTGGATCCTATCCCTTGTTTTGTTTTGGTGCCGTGATAAAAATTAGACCCGTTCCCCATTTCTATTCTGATTCGAAAACCCTAGAGAAAACATACGAAAGAAAAAATATGGCGGCCTCATTTATTCTCCTTCGTCCCAAATTGAGATTAGGGCTTCAAGTTTAGAGTCGCCGCTTTGCCTAATTGAATGCGATGATGCTTCAATTCCTTTCTTTGATCGGCACAGCTTTAATTCTAGAATTTAGGCAGTGGATCTGAGTTCTTCGAATCAAAGGTGAGTGGTTTTTTCCCACTCACATCTAATTCTAATCGTTGAGGATTTCTGGATTGTTCGAATTTGTGACTTTTGTTGTTTGGGTTAATTGAAGTTGTTAAATTTTTATCTCGGTCATTCGATGTAACGACCCAGAATTTTGAACAAATTAAATTGAGAATATTTAATTAATTTTAAATATTTGAACGATGATTTAATTTGAATCCCCGATATAACTTTGAAATTGGCGATTATATTATAAAATTTAATCTATTGAATGTCGAATAAAAATTTGAATCTTCAGTTTTAAGCTGGAAAAAAATATTTCGAAAACTTTTAAAATTCGTATTGACAATACCGGAAATAATAGAAGCTTTAGAATCTGATTTCGAATTGATTTGATCAGTTTTGAAATTATATCGTTCGAACCAATATTTAAAAAAATAGCGTTCCAAGGCACAGTCTCGGAATTCAACGAAACCAGTTCCATTGGATCCGTAATATTGTATTATTTTCGAATTTCAAATTTTGTAATATTTGGAGTTGTCGTGTGATCGTACGACAAGCAAACGCACTGAAATTTAAATTGAAATTTGTTTGATTTAAAATGCTATTTTCTCCATACAATCGAATTTGGACTCAAAACTTTTTCCAACGCGTTCGGAATAGGGGATAAACATTAGGGATGCCTAGCGGCACGCTGAAATCGAGATTCGAGATTTCAAGTTACACAATACGAAATATTTTGAAGAAAAATTTATAAATAAATAAGAAGAAAAATAAAATATAAAGTCAGACCATACCCCCACGTTCAAATCCACGTTCATGACCTTACCTCCCCCATGCCTTCGTACCCCTCTCCTCCCCTCTTTCTTTACAATTCAAATCGTTCAAAGAAAAAAAAAAAACAGCCGAGCTACTTCCTATTTCAAAACAAGAATTCACGAAACCAATTTAATGGCCGTCGCTCTCGTCCCTCTCGTCATTAAAATTTGTTTGGGTTTTGGGCTGCGATGAGGGATTTGCATATGCGCGCGCGAGGCAGCTCGAAGAGGATGAGTGGTTACGCGAGTTAGGGCACGACAAATGATGAGGCGGCGATCGCGTTCGATCTGGGTAGTGGAACGCGACATTAGAGGAGGCGCGGTCGAAAATACTCGAGCAATTCGATTCGAGCATCGACGACTCCAGAGGATCGTACTCGGCTATGGGGATATCGTGGTGGCTCGCGTAGCTTGGTGGGCATGCGAGGCGAAGGGGCATGGGTCTTAACGTCAAGGAGACGCTGCTATGGCAGCGAATGGTGTTCTCGGGATCGGCGATTCAAAGCAGGTTCGAATGGATGGTGGGGGTTGCGTGCAATGTCGCGTGGGCACGAGCACTGTTCTCGTGAAGATGAGTATTGCGGCGATCTGGAGGAGCAGGGATTGTGGAGGGCTCGGCTTCACTAAGTGATCGATCAAGGAAGCATCTTGATGGCGTTCCAACGTTCGACGACCTGGGTTCGCATTTTGGCATTAAGGTATTAACAGTTTTGATCTAATTTGAAAAATAATAATAATATGTATATTGAGTTTTTGATTTACAGTAAAGTTAAATAAATATGCAGATTGAAATAGATTTTTATATATACGTATATGTGAATAAGTTAACAGTAAAGAAAAATGTTAGGTAGGGAAGTTTACTTGTTTGTTTAAATAAAGAATTAGTTAAATTAAGTTTATAAAATGGAAATCAATTTATTTAACTTATGAAATTTTTGGTAACTAGAAAATATTTGTTAAAAGAGATTTGCCAAAACTTTAAAGGTATTTATTTACAATAAAAATAAATTACGGGTAAATTGAATTATCAATTGAAATTTAAATTAGTCAATTTATTCGAATATTAATATATTGTATAAATTGTTATACAAGGTTAGAAACTGTGAAGAAAACAATCTGGAACGAAAATGGGATTGCAAATTAAAATCAAAGGTGAGATTTTTCTCACTCAAAATTAATTGCAGTTTTTGATTGATTGATTACTATTGGATGTGATATTAGATATAGTAGGATATATCTATATATATAGCAATATATACATATTGGCATATGTATATATTGGATTGATTGATTCCCGCCTCGTATAGCGGATGAGACCCTATTGCGCCGTTAGTAAGCGGATTTTTATAAAACCTATATACCGCGATATTCCACCTCGAAGTGGAATTGGTATTGTGCTAACGTCTTTGGATGCAGGGAAACAGGTTGGAGGGATCCAACTGGACCCCTCACATTGATTGAATTTATTTCTACTGTGATGTGATAATCTGTGAATGATTATTTTTGTTATTGAATTGATGTTTGGAAATTGTTTGAAAGCTAAAAATTTAGCTGAATGGATGTTTGATATCATTGGATTCCAAAAAAATAAATGAAATTGAATTTTTGAAATCAAAATAGGAATTTTTAAGTAAATAAATTTTTAGAAGTTGAATAAATTCGAAGAAAAGAATTTAAAAGTATAAAAGCTGATTTTTATAATCTTATTGAATAAATCCCAGAATAAAGTGAAAATGCTAAATAAATGGATTTCATAAAGCAGTGATTTTAAATTGAAGAATTCAATTTAAATTTGGATTTTTAAATAGATTGAAAGAAACAATTGAAATTTATCTTCTTTAAAAAGGAATTTATTTAAAAGGAGATAAGTTGGAAATCCAATTAGAAATTTAATCGATAAATTGAAATAATTTGGGAAATCAATGTAAAATGATTTCAATTTGAAGAATCCATTTAAAAACAGGATATTGAATAATTTGAAAAGAATAAGGAATTTATTTTAGTAGTGAAAACAAATTTAGAAATCAATTTGTAATTGATTTGGGATTAAAGTAGAACTAGAAATTTATTTGAAATCCGATTTTAGATTTAAAAGTGAATATTTGGAAAATGAATCCAATTGAAATAAGGGAATGTGAATTTGAAAATTGAAATGATGTTAAAATGATTTATAAAGGGATAAACTTTACAGTTGTAAAGTTTTAAAAGAACGATTTTTTTTGAAAATAAAGGAATTATAAGTATTAACTTATAATATGGATCGTTGGTATAAAAATTTGAGTTATGAATCGAAATTGTTAATAAAGAAGATTTATAAATTGTAGTTTTTATAAATAGAAATAGAATTTATAAACTTGTTTTATAAATTCGAAATCGATTGAATTTGATAAATTAAATATAGAAGATTATTAAAGAAGATATATTCGCAATTTTGGATAGCGAATGTTTATTGAAATAAAAATGTGTAGAAATGATTGAAATTGGGTTAAGTGAATTATATTCACGATTCTGGACAGTGAATATATTATTAAATAAAATGGATATGTTTTGGAAAAGTGATATTATGAAATGAAGTAATTGTTTTAAAAGATGTTTTAAAACGTGATAGTATCGAATACATAGATTTCAACATTCATTGTTGAAATAGACGTTTTCGAGGAAGAAGGAAATGATGGACTATAACACTGTTGTTATAGTAAATGATTTCCGAAAGGGAATGTTTTTATATAGTATTGGGATTTACATATCTATCTTAAAAATTCGAATCCCTATACTAGTGATTTTGAGTCGTCGTAACGATGTTTTACGCAACATTCGTTTTGACTCAAATAAATGTTGTTATAGTAAATGGTTTCCTTAAAGAACGAAATATATACTTAATATTTATTTAAGTATATTGAATATTTTCAAATGTTGAAAATAAATAGATTTGTAAAATACTTATTTTTAAATAAGTATGGAAATGCTTTTCCAATATGAAATGAACTGTTTTGAGAGTTTATCTTCTTAAAGATAAAATGAAATTGAATATTGAAAACGATTGAAAATCGTATATCAGTAGATATTTTTGAAATATAAATTCACTATGGAATTTATAAAAGAAAGGGAAGTTGTTTAAAAATAAATATTGATTTATTTTTGAAGTGTGGAAATTTTATATCTAGTAAAAGATATTTTGGAAGATGAAATAATTTGGGAAAATTATTTGGAATCTGATGATGTTGCGCATCTTTATTGATAGTTAAATAACCGACCATCAATAATTACCTTGAATGAGTATTTGTTGTGATTGGATGAATTTGAATGCCACACTTATTTTTGAAAAATCGCTCACTATTCGGGTTAGCCGGGAAAGGACCATGGGGTCGTATAACCCATTCCGAATATGTGATACGTCGTTATGAATTGCATTCGAAGACCGGTGTTGAAGACCGGATATTTTTGAAAATGGAAGGATTACCGTCGAGTTACTCTACATCGGCTGATCTCCGGTTTAGAGGTTTTATCACCCTTAGTGACGGGAAGTCCGGACGTGATTAGAAATTTATCCGGATATGCAAGGGCTTCGTGAGAAGTGCCTTCGGTTCTGTTCGATCCCGAAACAGACTTGTATGGATTGTGTGTCTGACGTTACAATTTGAGCTATAAAGCTGATTTCTTTCAAATACATTTCTGTTGGTGGTGGAGAATTTATTCTCTTAGCTTAACACCCTTCTCTGAGACGTACGAGCTCAGAGGTTATGTAGTTGAAATTTATCAGCGATATATCCCAATTTGGTAACATGGCATACTGAGTGTTGCTGTGAAATGATCAGTGTTTGATCATTTGCGATATGATCATTTGTTTGATGTTATATCTTTGTGATCATAGGTTGATCATTTTTGTTTGACCCGAAGCAGGGCTTTGTAGAAAGCGTAGCTTTGTGGACGAGACTTCGTCGAGCCTCACACCCCGGAAATGGTCGAAACAGGAAGGATGCGGCAAGGTTCTAGGGAGTAGCGCCCCTTAGTGTATGTCATTCCTTCTGGATAAAGGTGGTATCATGGTATGGAGCCCAGATACTTAACCTCTGTGGTTGCTGCAAATTTATTACTTTGTGGTTGTTGCGAATCGGGGATCCTCGGGAAGATCGGTGACGATCGGGGGATGGCATACGCGTGTCAGTAGTTACCTATTTTTGCAGAGGTAACCCGGCCTTGTAACGACCCGTAAATTTCAACTATTTTAATAACGTAATTAGTTGGAATTTTGTGAAATTTTAAACGATAAAATTTTGAAATAAAAATTTAATATTTGGAATACGTCTAGTTAAACATAGCAACTGGTAAATTTTCATCCGAAAATATGAAAGTTTATTTCGCGCGTAAATTTACTTCAATTTAATCAGTTAAAAAGCGTTGAAATTAAAACGTTTTCAAAACCAAAATATTTTTACATAGAAAAACTCTAAACCATATTCTGAGAAAGATGTCAGTTTGTCGTTTTTCCAAATTCGGACATCTTTGGCTCCGTCGGTCTTATTTTCTTGCGTTTTCTTGCATTTTCCGCCAGTAGAAATTTCGAATTTTTTTTAACCCAATCGTACCACTGATACATGCATACCGTTTTGATCGTCTCGTCGCGCTGACCAAAACGGTATATTCATTTGTGAAAATCGAAGTCCGACGTAAAATCGTCGCGATAATTTAACCGTTCCAGACGGACCGGTTAAACCATATTCAGCCCAAAACAAACATTCCGTATCCATTTTGAAAATAAAATTTGGCTGAGTTGTATTAAATGTGGTGGTTGGAAGCTAGAGGTTAGCTTGGAATGGGTGTGACGTTCCAGTATTCAAAAGAAAATTAGAAAGTGAAAGTAGTCTTCACAGTGCATTCACATACTATTATTTTTTCAAACAAATGGCTATCCAAATGTACAGCCTACTTAGTGCGTATCAATCATCTTCTTCCCTGAACCATCTATTCCCATGCAATCCACCCCATGCGTTCCTCCTCCCCATTCCCTCACGTGAAACCCAACACCCGAGCACCTAGCAAACACCGTCCGAACACCCCACTCCTCCTCATATGTCAGCCTCACTCCTCACCTCCCTTCACGCGAACCCACCGCCGCATGAATCAGCGCCTAGCCTTCACCGTCGAGCCACCGTACCTCTGCTCCACCAAACCCATACCCAATTCTGTCCGCGCCGTCCTCCGCCATGACCGGCCTCCTTCACCTTCGCCCACTCGAACCCAAACTCCAATCCACCAGCCGGCCTATCAACGCCTCTTCCACTCACTTATCCGCTGACATCACAGCACCACCGCGCAGGCAGGCCTCAGCCACGGGTTCGACAGTCTCGGTGCCCGTTCTCTTTCCCCTTCCATTGCCGTACACAAATTTCTATGCTGACGACAGTCTCACCACTCCAACGTCCACCACGGCGTGCAACATCTCACCTTCCTCCTCATGAACGCCGTAACTGCCATGCTCCATCTCTTCTCTTCTACCTTGCATTCGCCTTCCGTTTCTGCATAAGGTATTTGTTTTATGTTATTTTAATGTCCATATTATATAGATCAACCTTATATAAGCACTGTATACATAACTATATTATCTATTTAAATCTACTATAAGTTGCAGTATCCTATTTAGGTGTGTCTGCACAAATAACATATATATTTCTGTTTGTATAAAATATATATATGTGTGAATATATATTTGTTTAGAGTTATTTATATATAAAAAAAATGTCCTAGGCTGTTTCCTTGTTTTATAAAATATAGTTCTGTTTGTACCTTTGTTGATTGTATATGCTGTCTGCATATATTGCCTTCCTATATTTGTTTAAAGATATATGTGTATTTCGGTCCCTGTATCCGGAAAGTGTTATAAGTTATATTGGTTTAAAGAGGTATATTCATATATGGGTTATAAGTTATATTTATAAGTTCATGTATCTGGAAAGTGACATACTTGTGTTTCGGTCCCTGTTATCGGTGCATTGCATTTATAGTTTGATGCAGTGTTTTGCTCTCTGCCTATTGGAAATCTTATTATATGATTTATCAAATCATTTTGCACTATTTTTCAAATGTGAACTGATCTCCAACTCAATAATATCAGAAGTAGATATGTTATTCTGGACATATATAGTTTATAAGATTGTGACTTTTTGAGTTAACTATATGTTACAAAGTTTTATCTTTATAACTTACTTTCCATATGCTTGCGTGTATACGTATATATATATTTATTTATATATTAGCTTTGAGAGAAGTGCGTATGAGTGAAAAGTGAGTACAACTCTTGTTTTATAACTTTGCAGTTTTATATACATGTACACACATATTACGTTATATATGGGTGATTATTATTTGTTATATATATTTTGTATAGGTATTTAGAATACTATATATATTGTTAAATTAAAACATTGATTCTGGGAAGATGTATATTATTTTAAATATGAGTTAAAAAAGAAAAATTATTTTAAATTTTGAGAAAAATATATATAGAAATAATACTTATTTTTGTTTCAGTTCATGTTAAACAAATTTTGATTGGTTCTCATCGTTCCCATTTTATCAGCTTTTGGTCCGTCGTACCGGTTTCTTCATCAAATTAGTGCCAATATAGCTTTGCTTTGGAATTCGTGCTTGAATCTGTAACTCAATTCCGTTGTCTATCTTCTCTAGCCTCGAAAGGTGAGCACCCACTCACGATTAACGTTCTTTTATTTATTAAATTTGATTTCAATTGAAACGACAATTGAAATATGCTGCTGTTAGTTAATTATACTGTTATATATGCTATTACCTGTATCAGTTCACCTGTGACATCTGACACCATTATCTGTTAATTATTTATGCGATGATAATACAATTTGGCTGATAATTGATTTATTGTTAATGTTTATATTGGACGTTAAATTGTTAATGTGAAAATGATAAATAGTATGAAATTGAACTTGATATAGGATAATTAAATGTTAAATTTGATTAACTGACATTTGTATAATATGACCCCTTTAACTGTTAAAGTAATTGACACGTAGGATTTGTTTAATTACATCTTGAATCACTGAATGTATGTTGTTAAATTGATGATGGTTGAAATTTGTAATTGAATGACAAGTGGAAAACCGTAATGTAATAATCTTTAATCTACATGAAATGATAGTGTAGATTCTAGAAATAATTATATTAATTCGTACAAACAACAATGCGTATTAATAGGGTTATTTCGGGATTATTTGAATTGATTATTGGATTGTTATTGTTTGTTGTTATTGCTTGTTTATTTACTTTGACACCATCCCAGTTATCACACTACAAGTTCCCTTTACTATGCTTTGATTTTTGAATTGAATTGGAATCGGGTTGAAATGATAAATACCCCAAATTGAACTTTGACCTAGGATAGAGAATTAAATAAAACCCGATTGGTCAAAAATTTGATTTGAAAATAAACGAAGATTTTATTTGAATAAAGAATATGGTTTTGAAATGAAGTTGAAATTTGAATTTTTGATGAAAGGAAAATGGTAATATTTAATAATCTGAAACAAAAGATTAACAATGTAATCAATGAAAGAATGTTGTTTAATTTGAGAAATGATTGAATTAAGTTTGAAGTGATTTAATAATTAAGTTTGAAATTATAATTAAGTTTGAAATTATTAAACTTTGAAATTATTTAATAATTATGTTTTGAACTATTTAATAATGAATTATTAAATGATTAAATTGAATTGAAATTCTTTAATAAGAAAAATTGAACTTTTGAATAAGTGAATTTTACTTCGTAAAGAATTGAAATTGAGTTTCTTTATTAATTAAGTTTTGGAAAAGTATTTAAGGAAGTAAATAAGTGAAATTGGATTTCTTTAACAAAAATGAAATGTGATATTTTTGGAATTAATGTAAGACTTGTAATTGGAGAATTGATTTGACGAATTTAGTTTAATTCAAAATTGTAAGTTTTGTTTTAATGAAGTTGAACTTAAGAATTGATTAAATGAATTGGAAATTTAATAGAAATTGTTTTGAATGATAAAGTAACTTAACGAATATTGAATGAAATCGATAAATGAGTTTAAATTGATTTGAATGTTAAATAGAATTTATTTAAATGATTTCGGAATGAAACTTATATACGAACTTGAATCAATATTTGAATTGTTTTAAATAGAAATTGAAATTGAATTATAAGATTTTGAAACGGAAAATTGGAAGTTTTGAAACGAAAATTTGGAAATTGTTTTAGAAAGACAAATGAAATGTTGATTTACGAATTCTATTTGAAATTGAAATTGATTTGGTTTTTGAAATATATAAACGACCAATCGGTGTAATAATTACGAAAGTTATTAAAGAGACCGGGATCGGTAATGGATATACTCTCTATCTGAACCGAAACCACTTTAATAACTATACGCGGAGTGTTGATCCAGAACGAAGTGGATGGTTTGGTGAACGCGTTGACTGAAGAAAGAGAACGATTTTGGATGACCCCTGACATGACTAAAACAGGAGCCGCGCCGGGCCATTGAGGATCGCCATCTCTAGCGGACACACTTCTTCGATACCTTATCTATTACTTATGTGATTCGATTTGGGTGCACCCCTCGATTATGGGAGTGTTGTTTCGCGGTGTTGGGGTAGTAGCTGCTATGCCCAACATCAGTCCGGATCAGGCAACTACTAGTATCCTAGTTGGTATCGCCTCATGTACCTTGTCATACTGATTATCCTATTCGCGACAACTACGATTTTGTTTTGTACCTTTAGTATATGGATTGCCCTCTGGTGACTTCCGGTTTTGGGGAAACTACGGTCTTGTATATGCTCTTGGGAATAAAAATGTGTTAAGGGTGGAATGGGCCATGACTTAACGCTATTTTGATATCTTTATATTATTGATAGACATTATCTACTTATCGTACACTACTACATAGTAGATAGTTTAACGGATCCTTAAGGGATGGTTATTCCAAACATCCTTTGAGTTACTTGTATTTCTATTGCTATTTCACTTGAGTTGGATTTATTAATATAAGAATGTTAATCCTGACTCGAGTGTTTTGTGTTTTGCTTTACGCTCGGGTCAGACTGAGTGGTTTAGCTTTCGAGACTCGCCTTTGGAGTTGGAGCTTCGCTTGGAGATCCAGTTATCTATTCTGCTTTCAGTATTCGATGATTCCAGTGATGTATTCTAATTTGTATCTGATGTATCGTATTACTCTTCAGTTGTATCTGGTTTAACTCTGATGTATCGTATTACTCTTCTGTTGTAAACTCTGATGTATTTTATATATTCATATAGTAGCTTCATGAACTACTATTTCTTTTATTTCCGCTGCACTTATTACTCTGTGTCTGTGATCTATGATTATTTATTTACCGTATATGTTCAGTTTTGCCAAATTTAAATTAACAACGCGGTATTTTGAGCAATTCAACTCCGGCATGAGTGTCTTCCTATACACTTATAATGGATGCGAATGGTCCAAAATTCCGGGTCGTTACAGTTGGTATCAGAGCTTTGGTAGCTCTAGGCAAAACTCAACATATAGGGTAAATGTATTTACATAATCACTCTCATTCGAGTTTCAATCTCTTTCTTTCGACTCGATTTCTTTGAATTTTGGAACGTTCCCTACGGTTCCAAATTTCATTCGTGTCCCTCACTGTTCGTCTCCTTTCGATTCTGGAGCATCACATAACTCCACTTCGAATGACCCTTATAGTGAATCGGCGATCTCGCCAATCTTCGAATGATTCGTAAAGGAGCAAAACTCCTTTACAATAGGCATTGATTTACCGGAGATTTCTGTATCCTCGGTTTACGATGCTATCTATCTCCTGCTATACCTGAATTCCATCTCTTGAGATCGAATGTTGATTTACCTCGGAATTCAGCATCGATCTAATTCTTGAAGTTACGGACGTCGCGGTTAAGGTTGCCCGTGAATTAAATAAACTCATCCATCTCCCGATTGTGGTAATTGAATTATCTTATCTTCTGTTTCAAACTTATTTTCGAATCAAAATTCTCTTTGATTTGATTTCTATCAAAATTGAATTCCTATCCTTATTGTGAAAATTCATTTCTGTATCGTCGAGCAAAGAAGTGTATTTGTAAATTAATATTAAAAATGTTTTAATATACATTGTGTTGTTTGAGTTGTTGATGTTGATTTGGGTTTTCGATCGATTCGTCTGATCAACGCTATCGATAGGATTTCCAAAACACTTGAACAGAGCAGACTAACACAATATCATTTTCAAATTTGGTAAATAAAATAAAAGTTTTATGTGGTTATATTATTTATAAATATAAGTTTTCTGAAATTAAATTGTTAATAAATTTGTTGTGAGAAATAATAATATTTGACTTTCATTTATTGTTTTGTAAACCATTGATTATTGCATAATATAAATAAATGAATTTATGAAACTTGGTTATAAATTGATTTGGGATTTGAAAGGAATTTAAATAAAAATTTGAGAATTTAGTTTCCGGTGATTGCGAACTTTGGTTTTTAAAATTTTAAAGTATATATTATTGAAGTATTTTCGAATAGAAACCATTTTCAAAGAATTTTAAAATGTTGAAATCAGTACTCTTCTCTTTGTCGCTGGAAAATAATTTCGGTGATGGCGGCCGCATCATCGACATTCATTTTCGAGTTTCGAAGTGGAGATACTATTCTGTAGCTTTGCTACGGTTTTGTTTTGAAAAATATCTTGATTTGAATTTCTTCAGTATATTTTGATTTATATATATTTAGGTATCTTATTTTAAAATTTAATTTGATTTGATATAAATATATTATATATATCTCTAAACTGTTTAAGTTAATCGGAAATCTAATTCTTAAATTTTGATAAAAGATGATTTTAATTATAAATAAAACCAAAATTTGGAATAAATATTTAAACTTGAATAATTGAATTGGGAAAATTTTATTTGTATATTGTTCAACTGCATTCTAATACAACTTACCTAAATCATTCAGAAGTTGAATATCTAATTGGATAATACATAAGATAAATTGAATTTATAAATAATATTTGAGTGGTTATAACAAATGTTATACACTTAAAATTTAATTATAAAATGTTAATAGAGATAAATAGAATAATAAGATAATTGAAAATAATAATTTTGTTTTTAAGAATTAATAAATTTAAATTTGATCAACATATGAAAATACCTTGAATTTAAAAGAAATTAGTAGATGTAAATTTATTTAAATCGAAACTTTTATGGTTTAAATAAATTTATATGGTTTAAATATATGCAATAAGATATATTAAGTGGAATAAACTTAATAATAATTTAGAATAAAAGAATTAAAATTATTGAATAAAATATGATTGTAATAAATGACTATTCAAGTTTATGATTTTTGAAATTGTTAATAACGGATAATTGGATAATAAAAACAATGAGTAAATGAGATAACTGAAATAAAATTTTGTTTTGAAGAAATCTTTTGGTATCAAATATTAATAAATTGGAATTAAATCAACTTATTAAAACACCCTGAATTTTAAATCAAATATTGAGTATTAATTAAGGTAAATTGAAATTTATACGGTTTAAACTAATTGTTTTATTTTGTATTTCAAATCTGTTTTTCTTTCTGGTTGTTTTATTTCTCCTACCTCGTTCCTTTTCGGGGACGAAAAGTTTTGAGTGAGGGAGAGTGTAACGACCCGTAAATTTCAACTGTTTTAATAACGTAATTAGTTGGAATTTTGTGAAATTTTAAACGATAAAATTTTGAAATAAAAATTTAATATTTGGAATACGTCTAGTTAAACATAGCAACTGGTAAATTTTCATCCGAAAATATGAAAGTTTATTTCGCGCGTAAATTTACTTCAATTTAATCAGTTAAAAAGCGTTGAAATTAAAACGTTTTCAAAACCAAAATATTTTTACATAGAAAAACTCTAAACCATCTTCTGAGAAAGATGTCAGTTTGTCGTTTTTCCAAATTCGGACATCTTTGGCTCCGTCGGTCTTATTTTCTTGCGTTTTCTTGCATTTTTCGCCAGTAGAAATTTCGAATTTTTTTTAACCCAATCGTACCACTGATACATGCATACCGTTTTGATCGTCTCGTCGCGCTGACCAAAACGGTATATTCATTTGTGAAAATCGAAGTCCGACGTAAAATCGTCGTGATAATTTAACCGTTCCAGACGGACCGGTTAAACCATATTCAGCCCAAAACAAACATTCCGTATCCATTTTGAAAATAAAATTTGGCTGAGTTGTATTAAATGTGGTGGTTGGAAGCTAGAGGTTAGCTTGGAATGGGTGTGACGTTCCAGTATTAAAAAGAAAATTAGAAAGTGAAAGTAGTCTTCACTGTGCATTCACATACTATTATTTTTTCAAACAAATGGCTATCCAAATGTACAGCCTACTTAGTGCGTATCAATCATCTTCTTCCCTGAACCATCTATTCCCATGCAATCCACCCCATGCGTTCCTCCTCCCCATTCCCTCACGTGAAACCCAACACCCGAGCACCTAGCAAACACCGTCCGAACACCCCACTCCTCCTCATATGTCATCCTCACTCCTCACCTCCCTTCACGCGAACCCACCGCCGCATGAATCAGCGCCTAGCCTTCACCGTCGAGCCACCGTACCTCTGCTCCACCAAACCCATACCCAATTCTGACCGCGCCGTCCTCCGCCATGACCGGCCTCCTTCACCTTCGCCCACTCGAACCCAAACTCCAATCCACCAGCCGGCCTATCACCGCCTCTTCCACTCACTTCTCCGCTGACATCACAGCACCACCGCGCAGGCAGGCCTCAGCCACGGGTTCGACAGTCTCGGTGCCCGTTCTCTTTCCCCTTCCATTGCCGTACACAAATTTCTATGCTGACGACAGTCTCACCACTCCAACGTCCACCACGGCGTGCAACATCTCACCTTCCTCCTCATGAACGCCGTAACTGCCATGCTCCATCTCTTCTCTTCTACCTTGCGTTCGCCTTCCGTTTCTGCATAAGGTATTTGTTTTATGTTATTTTAATGTCCATATTATATAGATCAACCTTATATAAGCACTGTATACATAACTATATTATCTATGTAAATCTACTATAAGTTGCAGTATCCTATTTAGGTGTGTCTGCACAAATAACATATATATTTCTGTTTGTATAAAATATATATATGTGTGAATATATATTTGTTTAGAGTTATTTATATATAAAAAAAATGTCCTAGGCTGTTTCCTTGTTTTATAAAATATAGTTCTGTTTGTACCTTTGTTGATTGTATATGCTGTCTGCATATATTGCCTTCCTATATTTGTTTAAAGATATATGTGTATTTCGGTCCCTGTATCCGGAAAGTGTTATAAGTTATATTGGTTTAAAGAGGTATATTCATATATGGGTTATAAGTTATATTTATAAGTTCATGTATCTGGAAAGTGACATACTTGTGTTTCGGTCCCTGTTATCGGTGCATTGCATTTATAGTTTGATGCAGTGTTTTGCTCTCTGCCTATTGGAAATCTTATTATATGATTTATCAAATCATTTTGCACTATTTTTCAAATGTGAACTGATCTCCAACTCAATAATATCAGAAGTAGATATGTTATTCTGGACATATATAGTTTATAAGATTGTGACTTTTTGAGTTAACTATATGTTACAAAGTTTTATCTTTATAACTTACTTTCCATATGCTTGCGTGTATACGTATATATATATTTATTTATATATTAGCTTTGAGAGAAGTGCGTATGAGTGAAAAGTGAGTACAACTCTTGTTTTATAACTTTGCAGTTTTATATACATGTACACACATATTACGTTATATATGGGTGATTATTATTTGTTATATATATTTTGTATAGGTATTTAGAATACTATATATATTGTTAAATTAAAACATTGATTCTGGGAAGATGTATATTATTTTAAATATGAGTTAAAAAAGAAAAATTATTTTAAATTTTGAGAAAAATATATATAGAAATAATACTTATTTTTGTTTCAGTTCATGTTAAACAAATTTTGATTGGTTCTCATCGTTCCCATTTTATCAGCTTTTGGTCCGTCGTACCGGTTTCTTCATCAAATTAGTGCCAATATAGCTTTGCTTTGGAATTCGTGCTTGAATCTGTAACTCAATTCCGTTGTCTATCTTCTCTAGCCTCGAAAGGTGAGCACCCACTCACGATTAACGTTCTTTTATTTATTAAATTTGATTTCAATTGAAACGACAATTGAAATATGCTGCTGTTAGTTAATTATACTGTTATATATGCTATTACCTGTATCAGTTCACCTGTGACATCTGACACCATTATCTGTTAATTATTTATGCGATGATAATACAATTTGGCTGATAATTGATTTATTGTTAATGTTTATATTGGACGTTAAATTGTTAATGTGAAAATGATAAATAGTATGAAATTGAACTTGATATAGGATAATTAAATGTTAAATTTGATTAACTGACATTTGTATAATATGACCCCTTTAACTGTTAAAGTAATTGACACGTAGGATTTGTTTAATTACATCTTGAATCACTGAATGTATGTTGTTAAATTGATGATGGTTGAAATTTGTAATTGAATGACAAGTGGAAAACCGTAATGTAATAATCTTTAATCTACATGAAATGATAGTGTAGATTCTAGAAATAATTATATTAATTCGTACAAACAACAATGCGTATTAATAGGGTTATTTCGGGATTATTTGAATTGATTATTGGATTGTTATTGTTTGTTGTTATTGCTTGTTTATTTACTTTGACACCATCCCAGTTATCACACTACAAGTTCCCTTTACTATGCTTTGATTTTTGAATTGAATTGGAATCGGGTTGAAATGATAAATACCCCAAATTGAACTTTGACCTAGGATAGAGAATTAAATAAAACCCGATTGGTCAAAAATTTGATTTGAAAATAAACGAAGATTTTATTTGAATAAAGAATATGGTTTTGAAATGAAGTTGAAATTTGAATTTTTGATGAAAGGAAAATGGTAATATTTAATAATCTGAAACAAAAGATTAACAATGTAATCAATGAAAGAATGTTGTTTAATTTGAGAAATGATTGAATTAAGTTTGAAGTGATTTAATAATTAAGTTTGAAATTATAATTAAGTTTGAAATTATTAAACTTTGAAATTATTTAATAATTATGTTTTGAACTATTTAATAATGAATTATTAAATGATTAAATTGAATTGAAATTCTTTAATAAGAAAAATTGAACTTTTGAATAAGTGAATTTTACTTCGTAAAGAATTGAAATTGAGTTTCTTTATTAATTAAGTTTTGGAAAAGTATTTAAGGAAGTAAATAAGTGAAATTGGATTTCTTTAACAAAAATGAAATGTGATATTTTTGGAATTAATGTAAGACTTGTAATTGGAGAATTGATTTGACGAATTTAGTTTAATTCAAAATTGTAAGTTTTGTTTTAATGAAGTTGAACTTAAGAATTGATTAAATGAATTGGAAATTTAATAGAAATTGTTTTGAATGATAAAGTAACTTAACGAATATTGAATGAAATCGATAAATGAGTTTAAATTGATTTGAATGTTAAATAGAATTTATTTAAATGATTTCGGAATGAAACTTATATACGAACTTGAATCAATATTTGAATTGTTTTAAATAGAAATTGAAATTGAATTATAAGATTTTGAAACGGAAAATTGGAAGTTTTGAAACGAAAATTTGGAAATTGTTTTAGAAAGACAAATGAAATGTTGATTTACGAATTCTATTTGAAATTGAAATTGATTTGGTTTTTGAAATATATAAACGACCAATCGGTGTAATAATTACGAAAGTTATTAAAGAGACCGGGATCGGTAATGGATATACTCTCTATCTGAACCGAAACCACTTTAATAACTATACGCGGAGTGTTGATCCAGAACGAAGTGGATGGTTTGGTGAACGCGTTGACTGAAGAAAGAGAACGATTTTGGATGACCCCTGACATGACTAAAACAGGAGCCGCGCCGGGCCATTGAGGATCGCCATCTCTAGCGGACACACTTCTTCGATACCTTATCTATTACTTATGTGATTCGATTTGGGTGCACCCCTCGATTATGGGAGTGTTGTTTCGCGGTGTTGGGGTAGTAGCTGCTATGCCCAACATCAGTCCGGATCAGGCAACTACTAGTATCCTAGTTGGTATCGCCTCATGTACCTTGTCATACTGATTATCCTATTCGCGACAACTACGATTTTGTTTTGTACCTTTAGTATATGGATTGCCCTCTGGTGACTTCCGGTTTTGGGGAAACTACGGTCTTGTATATGCTCTTGGGAATAAAAATGTGTTAAGGGTGGAATGGGCCATGACTTAACGCTATTTTGATATCTTTATATTATTGATAGACATTATCTACTTATCGTACACTACTACATAGTAGATAGTTTAACGGATCCTTAAGGGATGGTTATTCCAAACATCCTTTGAGTTACTTGTATTTCTATTGCTATTTCACTTGAGTTGGATTTATTAATATAAGAATGTTAATCCTGACTCGAGTGTTTTGTGTTTTGCTTTACGCTCGGGTCAGACTGAGTGGTTTAGCTTTCGAGACTCGCCTTTGGAGTTGGAGCTTCGCTTGGAGATCCAGTTATCTATTCTGCTTTCAGTATTCGATGATTCCAGTGATGTATTCTGATTTGTATCTGATGTATCGTATTACTCTTCAGTTGTATCTGGTTTAACTCTGATGTATCGTATTACTCTTCTGTTGTAAACTCTGATGTATTTTATATATTCATATAGTAGCTTCATGAACTACTATTTCTTTTATTTCCGCTGCACTTATTACTCTGTGTCTGTGATCTATGATTATTTATTTACCGTATATGTTCAGTTTTGCCAAATTTAAATTAACAACGCGGTATTTTGAGCAATTCAACTCCGGCATGAGTGTCTTCCTATACACTTATAATGGATGCGAATGGTCCAAAATTCCGGGTCGTTACAGTTGGTATCAGAGCTTTGGTAGCTCTAGGCAAAACTCAACATATAGGGTAAATGTATTTACATAATCACTCTCATTCGAGTTTCAATCTCTTTCTTTCGACTCGATTTCTTTGAATTTTGGAACGTTCCCTACGGTTCCAAATTTCATTCGTGTCCCTCACTGTTCGTCTCCTTTCGATTCTGGAGCATCACATAACTCCACTTCGAATGACCCTTATAGTGAATCGGCGATCTCGCCAATCTTCGAATGATTCGTAAAGGAGCAAAACTCCTTTACAATAGGCATTGATTTACCGGAGATTTCTGTATCCTCGGTTTACGATGCTATCTATCTCCTGCTATACCTGAATTCCATCTCTTGAGATCGAATGTTGATTTACCTCGGAATTCAGCATCGATCTAATTCTTGAAGTTACGGACGTCGCGGTTAAGGTTGCCCGTGAATTAAATAAACTCATCCATCTCCCGATTGTGGTAATTGAATTATCTTATCTTCTGTTTCAAACTTATTTTCGAATCAAAATTCTCTTTGATTTGATTTCTATCAAAATTGAATTCCTATCCTTATTGTGAAAATTCATTTCTGTATCGTCGAGCAAAGAAGTGTATTTGTAAATTAATATTAAAAATGTTTTAATATACATTGTGTTGTTTGAGTTGTTGATGTTGATTTGGGTTTTCGATCGATTCGTCTGATCAACGCTATCGATAGGATTTCCAAAACACTTGAACAGAGCAGACTAACACAATATCATTTTCAAATTTGGTAAATAAAATAAAAGTTTTATGTGGTTATATTATTTATAAATATAAGTTTTCTGAAATTAAATTGTTAATAAATTTGTTGTGAGAAATAATAATATTTGACTTTCATTTATTGTTTTGTAAACCATTGATTATTGCATAATATAAATAAATGAATTTATGAAACTTGGTTATAAATTGATTTGGGATTTGAAAGGAATTTAAATAAAAATTTGAGAATTTAGTTTCCGGTGATTGCGAACTTTGGTTTTTAAAATTTTAAAGTATATATTATTGAAGTATTTTCGAATAGAAACCATTTTCAAAGAATTTTAAAATGTTGAAATCAGTACTCTTCTCTTTGTCGCTGGAAAATAATTTCGGTGATGGCGGCCGCATCATCGACATTCATTTTCGAGTTTCGAAGTGGAGATACTATTCTGTAGCTTTGCTACGGTTTTGTTTTGAAAAATATCTTGATTTGAATTTCTTCAGTATATTTTGATTTATATATATTTAGGTATCTTATTTTAAAATTTAATTTGATTTGATATAAATATATTATATATATCTCTAAACTGTTTAAGTTAATCGGAAATCTAATTCTTAAATTTTGATAAAAGATGATTTTAATTATAAATAAAACCAAAATTTGGAATAAATATTTAAACTTGAATAATTGAATTGGGAAAATTTTATTTGTATATTGTTCAACTGCATTCTAATACAACTTACCTAAATCATTCAGAAGTTGAATATGTAATTGGATAATACATAAGATAAATTGAATTTATAAATAATATTTGAGTGGTTATAACAAATGTTATACACTTAAAATTTAATTATAAAATGTTAATAGAGATAAATAGAATAATAAGATAATTGAAAATAATAATTTTGTTTTTAAGAATTAATAAATTTAAATTTGATCAACATATGAAAATACCTTGAATTTAAAAGAAATTAGTAGATGTAAATTTATTTAAATCGAAACTTTTATGGTTTAAATAAATTTATATGGTTTAAATATATGCAATAAGATATATTAAGTGGAATAAACTTAATAATAATTTAGAATAAAAGAATTAAAATTATTGAATAAAATATGATTGTAATAAATGACTATTCAAGTTTATGATTTTTGAAATTGTTAATAACGGATAATTGGATAATAAAAACAATGAGTAAATGAGATAACTGAAATAAAATTTTGTTTTGAAGAAATCTTTTGGTATCAAATATTAATAAATTGGAATTAAATCAACTTATTAAAACACCCTGAATTTTAAATCAAATATTGAGTATTAATTAAGGTAAATTGAAATTTATACGGTTTAAACTAATTGTTTTATTTTGTATTTCAAATCTGTTTTTCTTTCTGGTTGTTTTATTTCTCCTACCTCGTTCCTTTTCGGGGACGAAAAGTTTTGAGTGAGGGAGAGTGTAACGACCCGTAAATTTCAACTGTTTTAATAACGTAATTAGTTGGAATTTTGTGAAATTTTAAACGATAAAATTTTGAAATAAAAATTTAATATTTGGAATACGTCTAGTTAAACATAGCAACTGGTAAATTTTCATCCGAAAATATGAAAGTTTATTTCGCGCGTAAATTTACTTCAATTTAATCAGTTAAAAAGCGTTGAAATTAAAACGTTTTCAAAACCAAAATATTTTTACATAGAAAAACTCTAAACCATCTTCTGAGAAAGATGTCAGTTTGTCGTTTTTCCAAATTCGGACATCTTTGGCTCCGTCGGTCTTATTTTCTTGCGTTTTCTTGCATTTTTCGCCAGTAGAAATTTCGAATTTTTTTTAACCCAATCGTACCACTGATACATGCATACCGTTTTGATCGTCTCGTCGCGCTGACCAAAACGGTATATTCATTTGTGAAAATCGAAGTCCGACGTAAAATCGTCGTGATAATTTAACCGTTCCAGACGGACCGGTTAAACCATATTCAGCCCAAAACAAACATTCCGTATCCATTTTGAAAATAAAATTTGGCTGAGTTGTATTAAATGTGGTGGTTGGAAGCTAGAGGTTAGCTTGGAATGGGTGTGACGTTCCAGTATTAAAAAGAAAATTAGAAAGTGAAAGTAGTCTTCACTGTGCATTCACATACTATTATTTTTTCAAACAAATGGCTATCCAAATGTACAGCCTACTTAGTGCGTATCAATCATCTTCTTCCCTGAACCATCTATTCCCATGCAATCCACCCCATGCGTTCCTCCTCCCCATTCCCTCACGTGAAACCCAACACCCGAGCACCTAGCAAACACCGTCCGAACACCCCACTCCTCCTCATATGTCATCCTCACTCCTCACCTCCCTTCACGCGAACCCACCGCCGCATGAATCAGCGCCTAGCCTTCACCGTCGAGCCACCGTACCTCTGCTCCACCAAACCCATACCCAATTCTGACCGCGCCGTCCTCCGCCATGACCGGCCTCCTTCACCTTCGCCCACTCGAACCCAAACTCCAATCCACCAGCCGGCCTATCACCGCCTCTTCCACTCACTTCTCCGCTGACATCACAGCACCACCGCGCAGGCAGGCCTCAGCCACGGGTTCGACAGTCTCGGTGCCCGTTCTCTTTCCCCTTCCATTGCCGTACACAAATTTCTATGCTGACGACAGTCTCACCACTCCAACGTCCACCACGGCGTGCAACATCTCACCTTCCTCCTCATGAACGCCGTAACTGCCATGCTCCATCTCTTCTCTTCTACCTTGCGTTCGCCTTCCGTTTCTGCATAAGGTATTTGTTTTATGTTATTTTAATGTCCATATTATATAGATCAACCTTATATAAGCACTGTATACATAACTATATTATCTATGTAAATCTACTATAAGTTGCAGTATCCTATTTAGGTGTGTCTGCACAAATAACATATATATTTCTGTTTGTATAAAATATATATATGTGTGAATATATATTTGTTTAGAGTTATTTATATATAAAAAAAAACGTCCTAGGCTGTTTCCTTGTTTTATAAAATATAGTTCTGTTTGTACCTTTGTTGATTGTATATGCTGTCTGCATATATTGCCTTCCTATATTTGTTTAAAGATATATGTGTATTTCGGTCCCTGTATCCGGAAAGTGTTATAAGTTATATTGGTTTAAAGAGGTATATTCATATATGGGTTATAAGTTCATGTATCTGGAAAGTGACATACTTGTGTTTCGGTCCCTGTTATCGGTGCATTGCATTTATAGTTTGATGCAGTGTTTTGCTCTCTGCCTATTGGAAATCTTATTATATGATTTATCAAATCATTTTGCACTATTTTTCAAATGTGAACTGATCTCCAACTCAATAATATCAGAAGTAGATATGTTATTCTGGACATATATAGTTTATAAGATTGTGACTTTTTGAGTTAACTATATGTTACAAAGTTTTATCTTTATAACTTACTTTCCATATGCTTGCGTGTATACGTATATATTTATTTATTTATATATTAGCTTTGAGAGAAGTGCGTATGAGTGAAAAGTGAGTACAACTCTTGTTTTATAACTTTGCAGTTTTATATACATGTACACACATATTACGTTATATATGGGTGATTATTATTTGTTATATATATTTTGTATAGGTATTTAGATTACTATATATATTGTTAAATTAAAACATTGATTCTGGGAAGATGTATATTATTTTAAATATGAGTTAAAAAAGAAAAATTATTTTAAATTTTGAGAAAAATATATATAGAAATAATACTTATTTTTGTTTCAGTTCATGTTAAACAAATTTTGATTGGTTCTCATCGTTCCCATTTTATCAGCTTTTGGTCCGTCGTACCGGTTTCTTCATCAAATTAGTGCCAATATAGCTTTGCTTTGGAATTCGTGCTTGAATCTGTAACTCAATTCCGTTGTCTATCTTCTCTAGCCTCGAAAGGTGAGCACCCACTCACGATTAACGTTCTTTTATTTATTAAATTTGATTTCAATTGAAACGACAATTGAAATATGCTGCTGTTAGTTAATTATACTGTTATATATGCTATTACCTGTATCAGTTCACCTGTGACATCTGACACCATTATCTGTTAATTATTTATGCGATGATAATACAATTTGGCTGATAATTGATTTATTGTTAATGTTTATATTGGACGTTAAATTGTTAATGTGAAAATGATAAATAGTATGAAATTGAACTTGATATAGGATAATTAAATGTTAAATTTGATTAACTGACATTTGTATAATATGACCCCTTTAACTGTTAAAGTAATTGACACGTAGGATTTGTTTAATTACATCTTGAATCACTGAATGTATGTTGTTAAATTGATGATGGTTGAAATTTGTAATTGAATGACAAGTGGAAAACCGTAATGTAATAATCTTTAATCTACATGAAATGATAGTGTAGATTCTAGAAATAATTATATTAATTCGTACAAACAACAATGCGTATTAATAGGGTTATTTCGGGATTATTTGAATTGATTATTGGATTGTTATTGTTTGTTGTTATTGCTTGTTTATTTACTTTGACACCATCCCAGTTATCACACTACAAGTTCCCTTTACTATGCTTTGATTTTTGAATTGAATTGGAATCGGGTTGAAATGATAAATACCCCAAATTGAACTTTGACCTAGTTTAGAGAATTAAATAAAACCCGATTGGTCAAAAATTTGATTTGAAAATAAACGAAGATTTTATTTGAATAAAGAATATGGTTTTGAAATGAAGTTGAAATTTGAATTTTTGATGAAAGGAAAATGGTAATATTTAATAATCTGAAACAAAAGATTAACAATGTAATCAATGAAAGAATGTTGTTTAATTTGAGAAATGATTGAATTAAGTTTGAAGTGATTTAATAATTAAGTTTGAAATTATAATTAAGTTTGAAATTATTAAACTTTGAAATTATTTAATAATTAAGTTTTGAACTATTTAATAATGAATTATTAAATGATTAAATTGAATTGAAATTCTTTAATAAGAAAAATTGAACTTTTGAATAAGTGAATTTTACTTCGTAAAGAATTGAAATTGAGTTTCTTTATTAATTAAGTTTTGGAAAATTATTTAAGGAAGTAAATAAGTGAAATTGGATTTCTTTAACAAAAATGAAATGTGATATTTTTGGAATTAATGTAAGACTTGTAATTGGAGAATTGATTTGACGAATTTAGTTTAATTCAAAATTGTAAGTTTTGTTTTAATGAAGTTGAACTTAAGAATTGATTAAATGAATTGGAAATTTAATAGAAATTGTTTTGAATGATAAAGTAACTTAACGAATATTGAATGAAATCGATAAATGAGTTTAAATTGATTTGAATGTTAAATAGAATTTATTTAAATGATTTCGGAATGAAACTTATATACGAACTTGAATCAATATTTGAATTGTTTTAAATAGAAATTGAAATTGAATTATAAGATTTTGAAACGGAAAATTGGAAGTTTTGAAACGAAAATTTGGAAATTGTTTTAGAAAGACAAATGAAATGTTGATTTACGAATTCTATTTGAAATTTAAATTGATTTGGTTTTTGAAATATATAAACGACCAATCGGTGTAATAATTACGAAAGTTATTAAAGAGACCGGGATCGGTAATGGATATACTCTCTATCTGAACCGAAACCACTTTAATAACTATACGCGGAGTGTTGATCCAGAACGAAGTGGATGGTTTGGTGAACGCGTTGACTGAAGAAAGAGAACGATTTTGGATGACCCCTGACATGACTAAAACAGGAGCCGCGCCGGGCCATTGAGGATCGCCATCTCTAGCGGACACACTTCTTCGATACCTTATCTATTACTTATGTGATTCGATTTGGGTGCACCCCTCGATTATGGGAGTGTTGTTTCGCGGTGTTGGGGTAGTAGCTGCTATGCCCAACATCAGTCCGGATCAGGCAACTACTAGTATCCTAGTTGGTATCGCCTCATGTACCTTGTCATACTGATTATCCTATTCGCGACAACTACGATTTTGTTTGTAACTTTAGTATATGGATTGCCCTCTGGTGACTTCCGGTTTTGGGGAAACTACGGCTTGTATATGCTCTTGGGAATAAAAATGTGTTAAGGGTGGAATGGGCCATGACTTAACGCTATTTTGATATCTTTATATTATTGATAGACATTATCTACTTATCGTACACTACTACATAGTAGATAGTTTAACGGATCCTTAAGGGATGGTTATTCCAAACATCCTTTGAGTTACTTGTATTTCTATTGCTATTTCACTTGAGTTGGATTTATTAATATAAGAATGTTAATCCTGACTCGAGTGTTTTGTGTTTTGCTTTACGCTCGGGTCAGACTGAGTGGTTTAGCTTTCGAGACTCGCCTTTGGAGTTGGAGCTTCGCTTGGAGATCCAGTTATCTATTCTGCTTTCAGTATTCGATGATTCCAGTGATGTATTCTGATTTGTATCTGATGTATCGTATTACTCTTCAGTTGTATCTGGTTTAACTCTGATGTATCGTATTACTCTTCTGTTGTAAACTCTGATGTATTTTATATATTCATATAGTAGCTTCATGAACTACTATTTCTTTTATTTCCGCTGCACTTATTACTCTGTGTCTGTGATCTGTGATTATTTATTTACCGTATATGTTCAGTTTTGCCAAATTTAAATTAACAACGCGGTATTTTGAGCAATTCAACTCCGGCATGAGTGTCTTCCTATACACTTATAATGGATGCGAATGGTCCAAAATTCCGGGTCGTTACAGGCCTTGTGTTGGCAGAGATCTAATCGTAATGTTAGGTTATTTCTCGGGTAGTCTATTCCAGGGACGTACCCATCGTGGAAAAGGAAGTTCCTTAGCCTGACCATTTGTTGGAAATCCAAAGAAACAATACGAGCCTTGTACGGTTTTAGTTGTAGAACCTATCATTCACTTATGGTGGCGCCCCACTGTTTGGATGGTAGCTATAGTAGGCATAGTTCGAAATGTCTATGCTGGCTAAGATTAATATTATACTTTCGAAATGTTTTCTACACTATGCACTAATAATAATATCAAAAAGAATTTGATTTTTGCGTAGTAAGCATATTTGACTATCATAAGAAGAAATCTCCTCCAATTCTGCGTTTGCATTGTGTGTGTGGTGGGAGGTCTTATGGTAGTTTCATTTTCCAAAAGCATTGCGAATTTGTTTTATTTTCTTTGTGAAAAATAACTGTTTTACGATCTCACACCAGTCACCATGACTGACTCGGAGTTTATTGTTCCCTTCTAAACTCTGGGTGCCCACCAAATTTCCACACGGGCAGTCTAGAGTTATGTTATCAGGATATTCTGGAGCTTTGGAAGCAAGCTGGATGACGAGACGTAGTATTTGTATCTAATAGTATTTATTCCGCTGTGTATTCTATATGAGGACAAGTTATATAACTGTCCATTGTTGTACTGAGTTGTATATTGACTCTGATGATTGATGTATGTACAAAATGATATAGTCCTTTATTTAAAGATTATTCAATTATCTATTATATGTTGTTCCGCTGCGATATGTGAGATTCTGAGATTGTTTTCTGTTCTGCTCTTGTTCTGTTGTTGTTCTTCTTTCTTCTTCTTCTCTTTTCTTCTTCTTCTTCTACCTTTTTCTTCTTCTTAAACCATCATAGTTCGTATTCCCGTTCATTTTGAGTTAATCAATGGAGATTAGTGGTTAATCAAGAGGTATGGATTTGCGGGCCATGACATTTGGGATCAGAGCATATGGTTAAGCGACAACCCTGCTCTGTTGGGTGTTACTCATTAGAGATAGAGTCAGTAGTACTCTAGAATGAGTTTGAGTGTAATAATAGATATGAGCGCGTATTTTTTATTTGAATATGAAATTGTTTTGTATTGTGTTGACTTATCGGTTGATTGTTTATGGATTCTGGTCGGTGCAGTCTAGCTAACTGTAATTGATAGGGGTTTCTAAACTCTTAAACAAGGTAAACCGACACAGTATTGATTTAAATAGGGTAAATGAGATAATTTTACCTAAAACTATTTTTGTATAGAAAAGAAATCATTTTCTATGAATTATCATAGTATATGGATGCTTGTTTGTTAGAAAGTGATAATATTGAAAGTTATCATTATTATATGAAATTGAATAAGAAATTCAAATCGTAACTCCAAAGTTAAGAAATAAATTCACATATAAATGAAATTTGAGAATGTAAATTATAAATGTAATTTGTAATTTAAAATGGAATTTCAGAGAAGTATTTGGAAATGTTTTGAAAAGAATTTGGAAATTTTGGGAAATTGGAAAGTTAAATCATTTTTTGAGTTGAAAATGAATTTCAAAGGTTTTGAAAAATATTTTGGAGAGATGAAAGCTCTAAACTCTTTTCGGTCGCTGGAAAATAACTTCGGTAATGACTGCAGCATCATCGATGTTCATTTTCGGGTTTCCAAAGGAGGAATTGCTGCCATATTGTTTTAAATGGAAAATTTGGGTTTTGTTTTGGAAATTCAAAGGATAATTTGAATTGTTTTCAAATGATTTTGAAATGTTGGTAAGATTCTGGAATACCATATGAAAATATTTATGAAATATTATGAAGTTGAATTAGATAAATTGAGACTTGAATTGTGAACTAAATAAAAGAATGGTTCGGAATTGCAAATAAATTCAAGTAAGAAGAAATAAATTTCAAATGAATGGAATTTACAATTGTAAGTGAATAAAATTGAAACTGAATGTTGAAACAAATTTGAATTGTGTGAAATAAAATGAAGTTTTAAGATTAGTTTGAAGTGAACTAAAGATAATTGATGAAATTCAATATTCAGAAGTAAACTGAATCTAAATTAGATTGAAAGTGTAAATTAAATTCAAATGAATGTGAAATGTGAAATTGAATGATAATGGATATAACTTCAATAGTAAACTAGAAATGGTATAAGAAGTTGATATTAGAAGTTTGTAATAAAATTTGCAAAATAGTTGGATGTTATAACTAGATATTATGGCTAGTAGATATACAGGTATAAAGGAAATTGAATTTGATTTCATAGATAATTTGAATTGCTCGACAAAAGGTACGTATTTGAATTATAATATGAGTTTTTGATGATTTCTTGTCTAGCCGTTTGGCTTTTTCTTTTTCTTTTTGAAATCTGAGAGTCCGTAGGGACGTTTTGTAGTCGTGCCGTATTAGCCGCGCAAAGGAGACGCTGGCGAAATTTTTCGGAAATTTAGGGCGCTAGAAAATTTTTGAGAAATTTTGAAAGTTTAAAATTTGAATTTAAACCCGAATTTGAATTTTTAAACAAACAATGTTGTTTGAGCTTATAATTGAAGTTGGAAAACGAGTTGAATTAATAACGAATCTTTAGTAGAAAGATTTGTTTTGATTAATTGATGAAATTATTGAATTTGAGAAAAATAGCAGACGAGTTAAGGACCATTTTTCCTAACTTGTAATTTCGGGGACGAAATTCTTTTAAGGGGGGAAGTCTGTAACGACCCAGAATTTTGAACAAATTAAATTGAGAATATTTAATTAATTTTAAATATTTGAACGATGATTTAATTTGAATCCCCGATATAACTTTGAAATTGGCGATTATATTATAAAATTTAATCTATTGAATGTCGAATAAAAATTTGAATCTTCAGTTTTAAGCTGGAAAAAAATATTTCGAAAACTTTTAAAATTCGTATTGACAATACCGGAAATAATAGAAGCTTTAGAATCTGATTTCGAATTGATTTGATCAGTTTTGAAATTATATCGTTCGAACCAATATTTAAAAAAATAGCGTTCCAAGGCACAGTCTCGGAATTCGACGAAACCAGTTCCATTGGATCCGTAATATTGTATTATTTTCGGATTTCAAATTTTGTAATATTTGGAGTTGTCGTGTGATCGTACGACAAGCAAACGCACTGAAATTTAAATTGAAATTTGTTTGATTTAAAATGCTATTTTCTCCATACAATCGAATTTGGACTCAAAACTTTTTCCAACGCGTTCGGAATAGGGGATAAACATTAGGGATGCCTAGCGGCACGCTGAAATCGAGATTCGAGATTTCAAGTTACACAATACGAAATATTTTGAAGAAAAATTTATAAATAAATATGAAGAAAAATAAAATATAAAGTCAGACCATACCCCCACGTTCAAATCCACGTTCACGACCTTACCTCCCACATGCCTTCGTACCCCTCTCCTCCCCTCTTTCTTTACAATTCAAATCGTTCAGAGAAAAAAAAACAGCCGAGCTACTTCCTATTTCAAAACAAGAATTCACGAAACCAATTTAATGGCCGTCGCTCTCGTCCCTCTCGTCATTAAAATTTGTTTGGGTTTTGGGCTGCGATGAGGGATTTGCATATGCGCGCGCGAGGTAGCTCGAAGAGGATGAGTGGTTACGCGAGTTAGGGCACGGCAAATGATGAGGCGGCGATCGCGTTCGATTTGGGTAGTGGAACGCGACATTAGAGGAGGCGCGGTCGAAAATACTCGAGCAATTCGATTCGAGCATCGACGACTCCGGAGGATCGTACTCGGCTATGGGGATATCATGGTGGCTCGCGTAGCTTGGTGGGCATGCGAGGCGAAGGGGCATGGGTCGTAACGTCAAGGAGACGCTGCTATGGCAGCGAATGGTGGTCTCGGGATCGGCGATTCAAAGCAGGTTCGAATGGATGGTGGGGGTTGCGTGCAATGTCGCGTGGGCACGAGCACTGTTCTCGTGAAGATGAGTATTGCGGCGATCTGGAGGAGCAGGGATTGTGGAGGGCTCGGCTTCACTAAGTGATCGATCAAGGAAGCATCTTGATGGCGTTCCAACGTTCGACGACCTGGGTTCGCATTTTGGCATTAAGGTATTAACAGTTTTGATCTAATTTGAAAAATAATAATAATATGTATATTGAGTTTTTGATTTACAGTAAAGTTAAATAAATATGCAGATTGAAATAGATTTTTATATATACGTATATGTGAATAAGTTAACAGTAAAGAAAAATGTTAGGTAGGGAAGTTTACTTGTTTGTTTAAATAAAGAATTAGTTAAATTAAGTTTATAAAATGGAAATCAATTTATTTAACTTATGAAATTTTTGGTAACTAGAAAATATTTGTTAAAAGAGATTTGCCAAAACTTTAAAGGTATTTATTTACAATAAAAATAAATTACGGGTAAATTGAATTATCAATTGAAATTTAAATTAGTCAATTTATTCGAATATTAATATATTGTATAAATTGTTATACAAGGTTAGAAACTGTGAAGAAAACAATCTGGAACGAAAATGGGATTGCAAATTAAAATCAAAGGTGAGATTTTTCTCACTCAAAATTAATTGCAGTTTTTGATTGATTGATTACTATTGGATGTGATATTAGATATAGTAGGATATATCTATATATATAGCAATATATACATATTGGCATATGTATATATTGGATTGATTGATTCCCGCCTCGTATAGCGGATGAGACCCTATTGCGCCGTTAGTAAGCGGATTTTTATAAAACCTATATACCGCGATATTCCACCTCGAAGTGGAATTGGTATTGTGCTAACGTCTTTGGATGCAGGGAAACAGGTTGGAGGGATCCAACTGGACCCCTCACATTGATTGAATTTATTTCTACTGTGATGTGATAATCTGTGAATGATTATTGATGTTATTGAATTGATGTTTGGAAATTGTTTGAAAGCTAAAAATTTAGCTGAATGGAAGTTTGATATCATTGGATTCCAAAAAAATAAATGAAATTGAATTTTTGAAATCAAAATAGGAATTTTTAAGTAAATAAATTTTTAGAAGTTGAATAAATTCGAAGAAAAGAATTTAAAAGTATAAAAGCTGATTTTTATAATCTTATTGAATAAATCCCAGAATAAAGTGAAAATGCTAAATAAATGGATTTCATAAAGCAGTGATTTTAAATTGAAGAATTCAATTTAAATTTGGATTTTTAAATAGATTGAAAGAAACAATTGAAATTTATCTTCTTTAAAAAGGAATTTATTTAAAAGGAGATAAGTTGGAAATCCAATTAGAAATTTAATCGATAAATTGAAATAATTTGGGAAATCAATGTAAAATGATTTCAATTTGAAGAATCCATTTAAAAACAGGATATTGAATAATTTGAAAAGAATAAGGAATTTATTTTAGTAGTGAAAACAAATTTAGAAATCAATTTGTAATTGATTTGGGATTAAAGTAGAACTAGAAATTTATTTGAAATCCGATTTTAGATTTAAAAGTGAATATTTGGAAAATGAATCCAATTGAAATAAGGGAATGTGAATTTGAAAATTGAAATGATGTTAAAATGATTTATAAAGGGATAAACTTTACAGTTGTAAAGTTTTAAAAGAACGATTTTTTTTGAAAATAAAGGAATTATAAGTATTAACTTATAATATGGATCGTTGGTATAAAAATTTGAGTTATGAATCGAAATTGTTAATAAAGAAGATTTATAAATTGTAGTTTTTATAAATAGAAATAGAATTTATAAACTTGTTTTATAAATTCGAAATCGATTGAATTTGATAAATTAAATATAGAAGATTATTAAAGAAGATATATTCGCAATTTTGGATAGCGAATGTTTATTGAAATAAAAATGTGTAGAAATGATTGAAATTGGGTTAAGTGAATTATATTCACGATTCTGGACAGTGAATATATTATTAAATAAAATGGATATGTTTTGGAAAAGTGATATTACGAAATGAAGTAATTGTTTTAAAAGATGTTTTAAAACGTGATAAGTATCGAATACATAGATTTCAACATTCATTGTTGAAATAGACGTTTTCGAGGAAGAAGGAAATGATGGACTATAACACTGTTGTTATAGTAAATGATTTCCGAAAGGGAATGTTTTTATATAGTATTGGGATTTACATATCTATCTTAAAAATTCGAATCCCTATACTAGTGATTTTGAGTCGTCGTAACGATGTTTTACGCAACATTCGTTTTGACTCAAATAAATGTTGTTATAGTAAATGGTTTCCTTAAAGAACGAAATATATACTTAATATTTATTTAAGTATATTGAATATTTTCAAATGTTGAAAATAAATAGATTTGTAAAATACTTATTTTTAAATAAGTATGGAAATGCTTTTCCAATATGAAATGAACTGTTTTGAGAGTTTATCTTCTTAAAGATAAAATGAAATTGAATATTGAAAACGATTGAAAATCGTATATCAGTAGATATTTTTGAAATATAAATTCACTATGGAATTTATAAAAGAAAGGGAAGTTGTTTAAAAATAAATATTGATTTATTTTTGAAGTGTGGAAATTTTATATCTAGTAAAAGATATTTTGGAAGATGAAATAATTTGGGAAAATTATTTGGAATCTGATGATGTTGCGCATCTTTATTGATAGTTAAATAACCGACCATCAATAATTACCTTGAATGAGTATTTGTTGTGATTGGATGAATTTGAATGCCACACTTATTTTTGAAAAATCGCTCACTATTCGGGTTAGCCGGGAAAGGACCATGGGGTCGTATAACCCATTCCGAATATGTGATACGTCGTTATGAATTGCATTCGAAGACCGGTGTTGAAGACCGGATATTTTTGAAAACGGAAGGATTACCGTCGAGTTACTCTACATCGGCTGATCTCCGGTTTAGAGGTTTTATCACCCTTAGTGACGGGAAGTCCGGACGGGATTAGAAATTTATCCGGATATGCAAGGGCTTCGTGAGAAGTGCCTTCGGTTCTGTTCGATCCCGGAACAGACTTGTATGGATTGTTTGTCTGACGTTACAATTTGAGCTATAAAGCTGATTTCTTTCAAATACATTTCTGTTGGTGGCGGAGAATTTATTCTCTTAGCTTAACACCCTTCTCTGAGACATACGAGCTCAGAGGTTATGTAGTTGAAATTTATCAGCGATATATCCCAATTTGGTAACGTGGCATACTGAGTGTTGCTGTGAAATGATCAGTGTTTGATCATTTGCGATATGATCATTTGTTTGATCTTATATCTTTGTGATCATAGGTTGATCATTTTTGTTTGACCCGAAGCAGGGCTTTGTAGAAAGCGTAGCTTTGTGGACGAGACTTCGTCGAGCCTCACACCCCGGAAATGGTCGAAACAGGAAGGATGCGGCAAGGTTCTAGGGAGTAGCGCCCCTTAGTGTATGTCATTCCTTCTGGATAAAGGTGGTATCATGGTATGGAGCCCAGATACTTAACCTCTGTGGTTGCTGCAAATTTATTACTTTGTGGTTGTTGCGAATCGGGGATCCTCGGGAAGATCGGTGACGATCGGGGGATGGCATACGTGTGTCAGTAGTTACCTATTTTTGCAGAGGTAACCCGGCCTTGCGTTGGCAGAGATCTAACCGTAATGTTAGGTTATTTCTCGGGTAGTCTATTCCAGGGAAGTACCCATCGTGGAAAAGGAAGCTCCTTAGCCTGACCATTTGTTGGAAATCCAAAGAAACAATACGAGCCTTGTACGGTTTTAGTTGTAGAACCTATCATTCACTTATGGTGGCGCCCCACTGTTTGGATGGTAGCTATAGTAGGCATAGTTCGAAATGTCTATGCTGGCTAAGATTAATATTATACTTTCGAAATGTTTTCTACACTATGCACTAATAATAATATCAAAAAGAATTTGATTTTTGCGTAGTAAGCATCTTTGACTATCATAAGAAGAAATCTCCTCCAATTCTGCGTTTGCATTGTGTGTGTGGTGGGAGGTCTTATGGTAGTTTCATTTTCCAAAAGCATTGCGAATTTGTTTTATTTTCTTTGTGAAAAATAACTGTTTTACGATCTCACACCAGTCACCATGACTGACTCGGAGTTTATTGTTCCCTTCTAAACTCTGGGTGCCCACCAAATTTCCACACGGGCAGTCTAGAGTTATGTTATCAGGATATTCTGGAGCTTTGGAAGCAAGCTGGATGACGAGACGTAGTATTTGTATCTAATAGTATTTATTCCGCTGTGTATTCTGTATGAGGACAAGTTATATAACTGTCCATTGTTGTACTGAGTTGTATATTGACTCTGATGATTGATGTATGTATAAAATGATATAGTCCTTTATTTAAAGATTATTCAATTATCTATTATATGTTGTTCCGCTGCGATATGTGAGATTCTGAGATTGTTTTCTGTTCTGCTCTTGTTCTGTTGTTGTTCTTCTTTCTTCTTCTTCTCTTTTCTTCTTCTTCTACCTTTTTCTTCTTCTTAAACCATCATAGTTTGTATTCCCGTTCATTTTGAGTTAATCAATGGAGATTAGTGGTTAATCAAGAGGTACGGATTTGCGGGCCATGACATTCGATTTTGTTTGGTGTTGATGACTTCTCTGATTTTGTCGACTTCGTATTATTGATGATGGCTTGATACTCACGGCTTTGAATCGCCTTGCTCACCCAAGTTTGATTTTCTGGTTCGACTTTGGCACTGCACTTGTTAAAATCTTACTTAACTTAGTTGCTAACTTGAATTTGTTCAAAACTGCTATTGCTTTTGGTCGTTTGTAAATTTGTGGTCCAGTGATAATGTTGGCCTCGACTTCGACTTGATTTTGACGAAGTGATTTCGTTCGACTCTGGCTAATTCTTAGATAGTGAAACTGCTGTTATAAAGCTAACTTTGGCCATTTTTTTGTACATACCAGAATGCATTTTGATCTTGTTATTGTGCTTTTCGTGGTTCAGTCTGTTAGCATAGGCTTGTCCCAAATGCTCATTGCAATACCATTACGTATATGTTATCACTGTTCTCTTGGCAAATGCTTATTGGTCCAGTTTTTGTGGTACTGTCTTGAGTTCATGTTACTTCAATGTATATTGATGTTGTATTCATGGTTTTCTTTGTAATCTGGTATAGAGTTGGGTTCACTGTACTTGATCCTCTGAGTTGTTTTATGCATCATTTGTTGTGTCCCGTTGCCTGGCCTTTGTTGCCTCTGTTCATTGCGATTTTTTTTGAGTCTGATTTCAAGACCTGTTCGCATTGATCAGTTGTTAGATCACTTTGCTGTTCCATGACTTTGGCATTTTGCCTTGTTCTAGATTATGATGCTAGTACTGTCCAGTTTACAGTATTATATATGTTGCATTTTTGGTGTTCACTTGGTTACTGTCAGCTCACATACGTGTATACATATATGTGCATGAATGTATACATGTTGTTGAGGTGGTAGCCTTTTGATTGAAATTCTCTGTCATTTTTGTGGTCATCACTGCTTCGATTTTTATTTGACAATATTGATTTTTGTTCGTGACCACCACGGTTTCGATTCCGTTAACTTTGGTCACTGGAGTTGATTATGTTGATTTTGCGAACATATTTTAGATGAGAATCTACTTGACTTTGACTTGTTAACTACTGCTTTGATTTGAAAATGTCTCCGACAATTTACTGTGGCTTCGGCTCTCGATGTAGTTCGAAATGACTTTGATTTTGAACTGCGTATTTCGTTTTTGCTTTGGCTTTGAAACATTTTCAAAGCTTCGCCCACTTGAGTTTTGATGCATTGTCTGGTATTATATGTTCCTTATGTATAAATGCCATTTCTGTTTACATTGGATACTTGTGCATGTGCACCATAGATATGCTTTAGCCTTGAGCTTCTGGTCTCTGATTTTGTCTAGTTCGACATGTCTGCATTGCACTACCCATGGTTGTGTATTTGTGCATTCATGTACGTGTGACAGTTGAGCGTTGCTCGACTGTGATATTAGAGTCTGTTATGGATTTGTTTTCTTGATATTTTGATTTTAGCTTGTTTCTGATTTTTCTGAACTCTGATAGTCTCGACTATTGCTTCGAGACAGTTTTGTTGCATTGTGATCCTGTGGTGGCTGTAGTTTTAGTTGAAGTTTACCCTTGTATCCGTGTGGCCTTCATTGCACTGTCCACTGAACTTCAAGTCATGTAGTTCATGTGCAGTTTGTAGTTTCGAACTTATATTCAGTTGCAATTGTTTTTGTTAGCTGCCTGGTCAGTTTGGTTTCAAGGTGGCTGCCTTGACTATTTGAGGCAATTGGCATTTTGTTTCAGGTGTCATTGAGGTTGGTTTTCTTCTTTGGTCTTGGAGTTGTACTCCACTGTATTGATGATTTTGATCACTGTCTACATTCTGGACATTGTTTCATAGTTGCATACTGGTTTGCTTTTGTTTCCAATTGTGTTGAGTCATGCTAATCGTGACTTGACCTTTGCAGTTTCAACGTACTGTAGTGGCGAGGCAGTGCACGCGTGCGTGTACTACAGCCACATAGAAATTTGATTTGATTTGATCATTTTGAGATTTGTCTAATTGTCTATTTGATAATTAGATTCAGAGTTTCTAATTATTTATAAATAATTGGAATTGGGTGTTAATTGCTGTTAAGGCAATTCTGGAGTTTTCATATTATCTTCATTGATAATCTTTTTATTTATCTTGTTGATGATTTGGATTCGCTGATTTGTTGTTTAGCACTGTTTAGTGTTATATCCGCCGTTATCCGATTCTCTTACCAAGGAGTTGGATATACGAGATTTCTGTGACTGTCGTCTATTTGTTATTTGATTATTATTGCTTCTATGCATTAATAACTGAGTTTGAATTAGACTGACCCGTGTATTATTTTCTTTTGAATTTAATACTCGGGTCAGACCCGAGTTATTTCAGGTTGTAGATATTCTACTTTGGGTTGCTGCTTGAGCTATGAAGTCTTTTCATATCTTTTGAAGTGGTCTTCGTCTTTTTGTAGTAGTCAGTGTACAGATTTAGGTTGATATGTATTCATGTATATTAGTCGATAATGTACTTGTATATATAACTTCCAGAGTCGACAGTTGTAGTTGTATCATATGTATCGTGTTAAATGTATTGTAACTGACATCAGTTATATATATATATATATATATATATATATATATATATATATATATATGAGACTTTTGTTATCTGTGTTCCGCATTTTATTATCTGTGTTATTATTATATATATTGTCCTAAACTATTATGAACCTTCGTAGTTCGTTTTATACTGGAATTGGGTATGTCGATGGGAGTAAATAAACAAGAGATGAAAAATGAAAAATATATACCACTCCTATCGAGGTAACCAATACTAGTGTAAGGCCAACTACGGATGGCCGCTCCTATCTAGCCTTATTCTTCGTAATAACAGACAGTATTTCTTTTAATACTCTTTGTTATTGTGAGCATAGAGGTGGGGCGTCACAGTTGGTATCAGAGCTTGGGGTTTATGGACATAATATAAAACATAACTTAGATGGAACATGTGTTACTACTATTGGTCGATGTTTTATTTGTGCTTTGAGTCAAAACTAAAGATTTGAAATAATGATGAAATTTTTAAATATCTTTATTTAAAAATAAAAGTGAAATTGTGTTCTGATGATTTGATTGATTTGTGTTCTGTTATCAGAGTGCGCAGCGGAAACAGTGAGACTGTCTTCGCTGAATACAGCTGATAATCTTTTTGATTTAAAAATCAAAATATGAAATTGAAATAAATTTCAATTGTTGTTTACATAGCTGGGTTTATTTTGTTCTTTAAAAATTTCGAATCCGGTTTGAGGATTCGAAGCGATTGCAATTATGTGATTTTTGTTGAGATTTTGCTGGTTTTCTTTTATGCTAATAATATATTGATTAGATTTTGCTGTTTTGAATTATCTTCATTGAAGATATATTAGAATGATTTCTTTGTTCATTTTGTAGTATACATGCAAATTTGAGTTGCACGTTATTGCATTGATTTAACGTTGAACCGGTGTTTGGTTTAAACGTATTTTGTTGCCGTTATTTTTATAACTGGATTTTTACATCGTTGATAAATTTTTGGAGCACGGTGTTTTGTGGCATTTTGATGAATGAAAATTTACTAATATTACATTTTGATGTGAATTATTTTGATGAGATTTTGACGTTTAAAAATTACTGTCGCTTTGGCTTCAGTAACCGTCAAATTTTAAAAAGGTGGATTTTCAAGCGGTTATTCCGCAATGCTGATTTTGAGATTCATTTTACGATGTTTTGGGAAGTGCAATTTTCTTTTCGAAATTGCTACTGATGTTATTGCTTTAATCACGTGATTGGAAAATCATTTTATAAATCCTTTTCAATTTGCGCTTTCAAAAGAATGAGGAAGCGATTTAAACGTTTCAGCAAATTCGAGGACTATGACCCCTTTCTTTTACTGATTCGCTTAATTCCGGACTTGTCCATTTGAGAATGTAAAATGTATTTTTACGAAATACACAATTTTGTACTTTCAAGGAAACGATGAAGAGAATCAAACGATTTAGTAAAACACGTGGTATGGGACATGTGCGTTTGCTATTTTGGTTAATTCCGGACTCGTTAATTGAAATAATTGCTGTTTTGATGATTTTGATGCTTTTGTGTGCTTTCGAGCCACTATGATGGACCTTCGGGTCATATGAGGACCTTCGGGTCATATGAGGACCTTCGGGTCATATGAAGACCTTCGGGTCATATGAGGACCTTCGGGTCAAATACCAGTACAAGACCTTCGGGCCACTCTGCGGACCTTCAAGTCAATCTGATGGGCGCCAAAATTATATTGAGTACTTGGTAGGCTTCGGCCATATGAGATGCACGTGCGGCAAACTAAAAACTCGCCATCTAATGGGATCGATCCAACCTTTTATGTTGTTTTTCTAGTCTTCTTAATTGATTTCTAGATATTTGTTGTTTCTAATTATCTGTAGGTTATTAGATATCTGATATTATGAGATTTGATTATCGTATCGATAATTAAATATTTGCTGTTATGAGATTTAATTATTGTATCGGTAATTAAATATTTGTTGATTTGAGATTTGATTATCGTATCGGTAATTAAATATTTGTTGATTTGAGATTTCTGATTATCGTTTTTGATAATCAGATATTTATTGTTTCTGATTATTGTTTTGATAATTAGATATTTGTTGATTTGAGATTTCTGATTATCGTTTTTGATAATCGGATATTTGTTGTTTCTGATTATCGTTTTTGATAATCGGATATTTGTTGTTTCTGATTATCGTTTTGATAATTAGATAATTGTTGATTTGTGATTTCTGATTATCGTTTTTGATAATCGGATATTTGTTGTTTCTGATTATCGTTTTTGATAATTAGATATTTGTTGATTTGTGATTTCTGATTATCGTTTTTGATAATTAAATATTTGTTGATTTGAAATTTGATTATCATTTGTGATAATTAAATATTTGTTGATTTGAAATTTGATTATCATTTGTGATAATTAAATATTTGTTGATTTGAAATTTGATTATCATTGTGATAATTAAATATTTGTTGATTTGGAATTTGATTATCGTTTTTGATAATTAAATATTTGTTGATTTGGAATTTGATTATCGTTTTTGATAATTAAATATTTGTCGATTTGAGGGTTGATTATCCTTTGTGATAATTAAATATTTGTTGATTAGTGATTTCTAATTATCGTTTTTGATAATTAAATATTTGTTTATTTGGAATTTGATTATCGTTTTTGATAATTAAATATTTGTAGATTTGAGGGTTGATTATCCTTTGTGATTATTAAATATTTGTTGATTTGTGATTTCTAATTATCGTTTTTGATAATTAAATATTTGTTGATTTGTGTTTCCTGAGTATCGTTGTGATAATTAGATATTGGTTGATTACTGATTTTTATTGATATGAGATTTTCTAGTCTCTAATTGAGTCTAGATTATGTTGATTTTATTAAATTGCTATTTTCTATCTATCTCTGTTGATAGTTAGAGTTTGCTGATTAAGAAGTTTGTGTTTTCTAGTTAATTGTTGGATAACTAGATATTTGCAGTTTGGCGATTTGTGATTTGTGCTTTCTAATCATCTTTGTTGATAATTAGATTTTGCTGTTTTCTAATTTCTATATTCTAATTATCTGATTGATAATTGAATATTGCTGATAATTGCATTTATTCAGTTTTGTTGTTTTCTGATTATCTATTGATAATTAGATTTTGTTGAGAAATTGTGAATTTCTTTTATGGAATTAAAAGATCTCTTTGGCGTTGTGTTCTTGACCTTATTTTTCTAGCTTAACCAGTTTATTTTAGAAAAATAATTGTTATTGACAACTTTAATTATGAAAATTGCGGGGACACATTTTTATAAGGAGGGGAGTCTGTAACAACTCGGAGTTTTACCACAATTATTTATCGTCAAAATGACGATTAAATCGTTTGTTAATTGCTATTGCAGTTTTGAATCGATTTGGAACCCTTTTGTAAAAGTTAGTTATCGTCATTAGACGATTAAAATTGCTAACAAATTGCTATTAGGAATTTTAATCGAATTGAAATTCTTTTTAGATTTGTAAAATTCTTTAATAAATGTTTGGTTAAATGTTGATGGGCTTTTGAGTGGATCCTATCCCTTGTTTTATTTTGGTGCCGTGATAAAAATTAGACCCGTTCCCCATTTCTATTCTGATTCGAAAACCCTAGAGAAAACATACGAAAGAAAAAATATGGCGGCCTCATTTATTCTCCTTCGTCCCAAATTGAGATTAGGGCTTCAAGTTTAGAGTCGCCGCTTTGCCTAATTGAATGCGATGATGCTTCAATTCCTTTCTTTGATCGGCATGGCTTCGATTCTGGAATTTAGGCAGTGGATCTGAGTTCTTCAAATCAAAGGTGAGTGGTTTTTTCCCACTCACATCTAATTCAAATCGTTGAGGATTTCTGGCTTGTTCGAATTTGTGACTTTTGTTGTTTTGGTTAATTGAAGTTGTTAAATTTTTATCTCGGCCATTAGATTTTGTTTGGTGTTGTTGACTTCTCTGATTTTGTCGACTTCGTATTATTGATGATGGCTTGATACTCACGGCTTTGAATCACCTTGCTCACCCCAGTTTGATTTTCTGGTTCGACTTTAGCACTGTACTTGTTAAATTCTTACTTGACTTAGTTGCTAACTTGAATTTGTTCAAAACTGCTATTGCTTTTGGTCGTTTGTAAATTTGTGGTCCAGTGATAATGTTGGCCTCGACTTCGACTTGATTTTGACGAAGTGATTTCGTTCGACTCTGGCTAATTCTTTGATAGTGAAACTGCTGTTATAAAGCTATACTTTGGCCATTTTTGTGTACATACCTGAATGAATTTTGATCTTGTTCTTGTGCTTTTCGTGGTTCAGTCTGTTAGCATAGGCTTGTCCCAAATGCTCATTGCAATACCATTACGTATATGTTACCACTGTTCTCTTGGCAAATGCTTACTGCTCCAGTTTTTGTGGTACTGTCTTGAGTTCATGTTACTTCAATGTATATTGATGTTGTATTCATGGTTTTCTTTGTAATCTGGTATAGATTTGGGTTCACTGTACTTGATCCTCTGAGTTGTTTTATGCATCATTTGTTGTGTCCCGTTGCCTGGCCTTTGTTGCCTCTGTTCATTGCGATTTTTTTTGAGTCTGATTTGAAGACCTGTTCGCATTGATCAGTTGTTAGATCACTTTGCTGTTCCATGACTTTGGCATTTTGCCTTGTTCTAGATTATGATGCTAGTACTGTCCAGTTTATAGTATTATATATGTTGCATTTTTGGTGTTCACTTGGTTACTGTCAGCTCACATACGTGTATACATATATGTGCATGAATGTATACATGTTGTTGAGGTGGTAGCCTTTTGATTGAAATTTTCTGTCGTTTTTATGGTCATCACTGCTTCGATTTTTATTTGACAATATTGATTTTTGTTCGTGACCACCACGGTTTCGATTCCGTTAACTTTGGTTACTGGAGTTGATTATGTTGATTTTGCGAACATATTTTAGATGAGAATCTACTTGACTTTGACTTGTTAACTACTGCTTTGATTTGATAATGTCTCCAACAATTTACTGTGGCTTCGGCTCTCGATGTAGTTCGAACTGACTTTGATTTTGAACTGCGTATTTCATTTTGGCTTTGGCTTTGAAACATTTTCAAAGCTTTGCCCACTTGAGTTTTGATGCATTGTCTTGTATTATATGTTCCTTATGTATAGATGCCATTTCTGTTTACATTGGATACTTGTGCATGTGCACCATAGATATGCTTTAGCCTTGAGCTTCTGGTCTCTGATTTTGTCTAGTTCGACATGTCTGCATTGCACTACCCATGGTTGTGTATTTGTACATTCATGTACGTGTGACAGTTGAGCGTTGCTCGATTGTGATATTAGAGTCTGTTATGGATTTGGGTTCTTGATATTTTGATTTTAGCTTGTTTCTGATTTTTCTGAACTCTGATAGTCTCGACTATTGCTTCGAGACAGTTTTGTTGCATTGTGATCCTGTGGTGGCTGTAGTTTTAGTTGCAGTTTACCCTTGTATCCGTGTGGCCTTCATTGCACTGTCCACTGAACTTCAAGTCATGTAGTTCATGTCCAGTTTGTAGTTTCGGACTTATATTCAGTTGCAATTGTTTTTGTTAGCTGCCTGGTCAGTTTGGTTTCAAGGTGGCTGCCTTGACTATTTGAGGCAATTGGCATTTTGTTTCAGGTGTCATTGAGGTTGGTTTTCTTCTTTGGTCTTGGAGTTGTACTCCACTGTATTGATGATTTTGATCACTGTCTACATTCTGGACATTGTTTCATAGTTGCATACTGGTTTGCTTTTGTTTCCAATTGTGTTGAGTCATGCTAATCGTGACTTGACCTTTGCAGTTTCGACGTACTGTAGTGGCGAGGCAGTGCACGCGTGCGTGTACTACAGCCACATAGAAATTTGATTTGATTTGATCATTTTGAGATTTGTCTAATTGTCTATTTGATAATTAGATTCAGAGTTTCTAATTATTTATAAATAATTGGAATTGGGTGTTAATTGCTGTTAAGGCAATTCTGGAGTTTTCATATTATCTTCATTGATAATCTTTTTATTTATCTTGTTGATGATTTGGATTCGCTGATTTGTTGTTTAGCACTGTTTAGTGTTATATCCGCCGTTATCCGATTCTCTTACCAAGGAGTTGGATATACGAGATTTCTGTGACTGTCGTCTATTTGTTATTTGATTATTATTGCTTCTATGCATTAATAACTGAGTTTGAATTAGACTGACCCGTGTATTATTTTCTTTTGAATTTAATACTCGAGTCAGACCCGAGTTATTTCAGGTTGTAGATATTCTGCTTTGGGTTGCTGCTTGAGCTGTGAAGTCTTTTCATATCTTTTGAAGTGGTCTTCGTCTTTTTGTAGTAGTCAGTGTACAGAGTTAGGTTGATATGTATTCATGTATATTAGTCGATAATGTACTTGAATATATAACTTCCAGAGTCGACAGTTGTAGTTGTATCATATGAATCGTGTTAAATGTATTGTAACTGACATCAGTTATATATATATATATATATATATATATGAGACTTTTGTTATCCGTGTTCCGTATTTTATTATCTGTGTTATTATTATATATATTGTCCTAAACTATTATGAACCATCGTAGTTCGTTTTATACTGGAATTGGGTATGTCGATGGGAGTAAATAAACAAGAGATGAAAAATGAAAAATATATACCACTCCTATCGAGGTAACCAATACTAGTGTAAGGCCAACTACGGATGGCCGCTCCTATCCAGCCTTATTCTTCGTAATAACAGACAGTATTTCTTTTAATACTCTTTGTTATTGTGAGCATAGAGGTGGGGCGTCGGTAGGTATCAGAGCTTGGGGTTTATGGACATAATATAAAACATAACTTAGATGGAACATGTGTTACAACTATTGGTCGATGTTTTATTTGTGCTTTGAGTCAAAACTAAAGTTTTGAAATTATGATGAAATTTTTAAATATCTTTATTTAAAAATAAAAGTGAAATTGTGTTCTGATGATTTGATTGATTTGTGTTCTGTTATCGGAGTGCGCAGCGGAAATAGTGAGACTGTCTTCGCTGAATACAGCTGATAATCTTTTTGATTTAAAAATCAAAATATGAAATTGAAATAAATTTCAATTGTTGTTTACATAGCTGGGTTTATTTTGTTCTTTAAAAATTTCGAATCCGGTTTGAGGATTCGAAGTGATTGCAGTTATGTGATTTTTGTTGAGATTTTGTTGGTTTTCTTTTATGCTAATCATATATTGATTAGATTTTGCTGTTTTGAATTATCTTCATTGAAGATATATTAGAATGATTTCTTTGTTCATTTTGTAGTATACGTGCAAATTTGAGTTGCACGTTACTGCATTGATTTAACGTTGAACCGGTGTTTGGTTTAAACGTATTTTGTTGCCGTTATTTTTATAACGGGATTTTTACATCGGTGATAAAATTTTGGAGCACGGTATTTTTGTGGCATTTTGATGAATGAAAATTTACTGATATTACATTTTGATGTGAATTATTTTGATGAGATTTTGACGTTTAAAAATTACTGTCGCTTTGGCTTCAGTAACCGTCAAATTTTAAAAAGGTGGATTTTCAAGCGGTTATTCCGCAATGCTGATTTTGAGATTCGTTTTATGATGTTTTGGGAAGTGCAATTTTCTTTTCGAAATTGCTACTGATGTTATTGCTTTAATCACGTGATTGGAAAATCATTTTAAAAATGAAAATCGTTTTATAAATCCTTTTCAATTTGCGCTTTCAAAAGAATGAGGAAGCGATTTAAACGTTTCAGCAAAATCGAGGACTATGACCCCTTTCTTTTACTGATTCGCTTAATTCCGGACATGTCCGTTTGAGAATGTAAAATGTATTTTTACGAAATACACAATTTTGCACTTTCAAGGAAACGATGAAGAGAATCAGACGATTTAGAAAAACACGTGGTATGGGACATGTGCGTTTGCTATTTCGGTTAATTCCGGACTCGTTAATTGAAATAATTGTTGTTTTGATGATTTTGATGCTTTTGTGTGCTTTCGAGCCACTATGATGGACCTTCGGGTCATATGAGGACCTTCGGGTCAAATACCAGTACTAGACCTTCGGGTCACTCTGCGGACCTTCGGGTCAATCTGATGGGCGCCAAAATTATGTTGAGTACTTGGTAGGCTTCGACCATATGAGATGCACATGCGGCGAACTAAAAAATCGCCATTTGATGGGATCGATCCAACCTTTTATGTTGATTTTCTAGTCTTCTTAATTGATTTCTAGATATTTGTTGTTTCTAATTATCTGCAGGTAATTAGATATCTGATGTTATGAGATTTGATTATCGTATCGATAATTAAATATTTGCTGTTATGTGATTTAATTATCGTATCGATAATTAAATATTTGTTGATTTGAGATTTGATTATCGTATCGGTAATTAAATATTTGTTGATTTGAGATTTCTGATTATCGTTTTTGATAATCGAATATTTGTTGTTTCTGATTATCGTTTTGATAATTAGATATTTGTTGATTTGAGATTTCTGATTATCGTTTTTGATAATTGGATATTTGTTGTTTCTGATTATCGTTTTTGATAATCGGATATTTGTTGTTTTTTATTATCGTTTTGATAATTAGATAATTGTTGATTTGTGATTTCTGATTATCGTTTTTGTTAATCGGATATTTGTTGTTTCTGATTATCGTTTTTGATAATTAGATATTTGTTGATTTGTGATTTTTGATTATCGTTTTTGATAATTAAATATTTGTTGATTTGAAATTTGATTATCATTTGTGATAATTAAATATTTGTTGATTTGAAATTTGATTATCATTTGTGATAATTAAATATTTGTTGATTTGAAATTTGATTATCATTGCGATAATTAAATATTTGTTGATTTGGAATTTGATTATAGTTTTTGATAATTAAATATTTGTTGATTTGAGGGTTGATTATTGTTATCCCGCCTTTTGGCAAGGCCGAGATACCAAGGAATTGACTGGAAAGTGAGGGTTTTACGTCTCCAGCATTGAATGGCTGTTGGACAACTACAAATATCGATGAATTTTGCCCGAGTCCGGATCGGGTTACAATTGATAAGACACGTCAAGCAAAGTCGTAGAAACCAACGTTCCAAATTTCGAGACAATCCGAGTTCGTATGCTCAAGTTACTACTAGTGGAAAGTAGAAGGAATAGCCTTGGTTCGAGTCCATCAAACCCAGCCTTAGGTTCGAATCCATCATCCCTGCACTAGTTCGAACCCATGAGAAGTAATCTTGCTTCGACTCCGTCGAACAAGCCATGCTTCGAATCCACCAGGAGCGAGCCATAGTTCGAATTCATCCTCATATGCCTTGGTTCGAATCCATCGAAGCCTTTCTTGCTTCGAGTCCATCAAGGGAACACCCTTCGAATCCATGAAGTGGAAGGAGCTTCGATTCCATCCTATAATCGTCTTCGAATCCATCACCTCGAATCCATTGGAGCATTCCCATCTTCGAATCCATTCAGCAGTAAAGTCATCGTATCGATCGACTAGGGAATGCCCTGATCTATACGAAGGGAACGTACGTTCTATCGATTCGAAGGAGCATACCTTCGAATCCACTACTTCGAATCCACCAAGTCACAACAGCTAAAAAAAAGGATTCGACCCAGTAAATTCGGAGAAAAAGATGGATCAACCTGAGGAACACGCACCACGTCATCATTCTTGCACGCAGGCATATGGATTCGAACCTATCGATTCGAACCATATCGATTCGAACGAATCCATATGACGGAAAACACAATCTTGAATCGATCATAACTCGAGATCTACAAGTCCAAATGCTATGAAATTTTCACAGTAGCTTACTGGCAACCTAAGGAATGTTCATGCCAAATTTCATCTCAATCGGAACAAATCTGGATCGATTCGAAGTTGAGTTCGAATCGATCCCGAAGTGGGCCCGGATTTCCTGAAAGCGGGCATGTGGGCCCCTCACATACCAGAACTGGTCTCCCCGAATTTTAGGCGAAATGTCAGCCTCCTACACCTATAAATAGAGCCCCTAGTCAGTCAGAAAAGGGGTCGGATAATTTTAAGAGCTAAAGATCGCCCAGACTCTGTCAGATTTACTTCAAATCACCACCGCTGCTTTAGTTTCAGACTTAACTTAGAAAATCAGTTGTATTACATCATAAGAAATTGTAATCTTCAAGCATCGAGCAATAAAATCATCAAACTTCATAGTGGACGTAGGCGAAACGCCGAACCACTCTAAATCACTGTCTTCTGTGCAATTTACTTTCTGTTATTTGGAGTTTTTGTTAGATAATCCTCAGTTTTAATTTTCTCCCTTCACTTTTATCTCTTCAAAAACTTCCGAAGAGTGTTGTGCCCATTTTTGGTACAAACACTTTGGTGCTTTCGCTGAGAAAAACCAGCTTTTTCTCCTGCTCCTTGGATCTACCATCGATACCGGATTGCATAAATCCAAGAGGAAGATCCAGATCCCTAATCCAGAATCCTTCCATTCTATTCAGATTTGCATAAAATCTAGGAAAGGAACCCACTACTTAAGATGGTTAGTACAAGAACGACCTCTACAGCTGCTGGACAAGAAGGAAGGGATGGCCAGAATCCTGCACAACAGCAGCCATCCAATCAAGACAACACTGCTCACTCGGATGCGTCTGGACCTGTCACCAGACAAGAATTCCATGTGTTGCTCCAGGAATTAACTCAAAGTCGGCAACAGTTGGCCGAACAGTTGCGCGCTAATATTGAATTGACTAACCAATTGAACCACCGAAGGCGTAGGAGGACCAGGAGGGATGATGCTTCCCAATCGTCCACTGAAAGTTCTGCTTCATCTGACTATCATGGCAGGTCTACACGTCCCCGATTGGATGCAAGTCATACATAAGCTACCGGATATCAACCTGCCTTGACTGTAGGACAATTGAGGGTCGGACCGTCAACTAGCTTCCAGGCCGGGCCCTCGTCATGAGGAGGTGCTATTCCCCAGCATACCATAGACAATCGCGCTGCAACCACCGCGGTAGAAACAAGGGTTGATACCTGAAATCTATCAGATTCAAATAATCAACAACGTGGGCATACTCCTGAACCATACGTCCCAGAAGATGTGGAGCCAAGGAGGCGAGACATGGGCCGTCGACAGCGTCCGGTCCAAACTCGCACTGTGGAACCCGACCACACCTTAGCTCAGCATGCACAAAATGTGGCTATGCCCGATATCTCAACCATGATACGTCAGATGATCCGTGAAAGCCAAGGTCTTACTAACGACGACTGGGGAATCTCCCGAAGTCATACTCCTTTCACAGACGAGATATTATACGCTGAACCTCCTTGGCGATTCAGAATGCCAACTCTCCCTATGTACGAAGGAAATTCCTATCCCAATCAACACATTTTGAAATATGAATGGTCAATGAGCGCCGCAAGGGCTGACGATGCAGTAAAGTGTCGAAGTTTCCCCATCTCTTTGGGAGGAATCGCAACAATGTGGTTTACACGCTTACCACCTAGGTCTATTTCTTCATTCGATCAACTGGCCAATAGGTTTGTAGAACAGTTTCGTATGCATGTTGCTAGGCCCAAAGACGTTAATACCCTGTCCAGTGTCACTCAAGCTCATGGAGAGACGCTCAGGCGTTACTTAGAAAGGTTCCACGCGGCATGTGTTGAGATTAGTAATCCCAACGATAACTCGATCTTGATGGCTTTGATCAAGGGGATTGATCCCGATTCTGAGTTTGGGAACTGGCTAGTCGGAAAGCCACCCACATCGTTGGACCATTTCTACTCCAAAGCCGCTCAGTTCTTACGGCAAGAGGACGCGAAACAGTCTAGGAAGCAGGACGATGTGAGGCCCAGTATTGAGGGAATACAAAGTAATGTAGCAGTAAAGCAGTCTGGTGAGAGTTCCAGAAAAGTTCAGTTAAACATACAGAACAAACAGACCCAGCCGCGAGGCAACATTGTTCAGGACAGGAAAAGAGATCAGAATCGAGGCCCACAACGTTGAACCCCAATGTTTGATAATTACACGCCATTGAATACATCGCTGGAAAATGTGTATTTGCAAACTTGCAACACTGTGCAATATAATAAACCTGCTCCGAAGCAATCGTCGGAGAGGCAGATTCAAACAGGGAAGTTCTGTAGATTTCACGAGAGTTATGGCCACAATATCAATGAGTGTCGACATTTGCAGGACCTCATCGAAAAGTTGATCAGGGAGAGAAAGTTAGACCAGTTCGTACGGGCGCCGCAGTCTGGTGGAGCGGGCCTTTCAAATCAGAATCGTGCACAAAATCAAGAAGGACAGGAGGAACCCGCTTGTACGGGCGGAAGGCTAGTTATCAACACGATAAGTGGTGGTCCCCACCCAGCAGACAGAAGCTGGGGGGAAATGGAGTCGTATGCTAGTTCGATCAGGCATGCGGATTTTGAATGTTGTAGTAATTGTGAGGATGGAACTCCGGCTAAACAACAAAAGATAATGTTTGATGATATCGTATTCAGGAGCCGAGATGCTGATAAAGTCGAAGCCCCTACAATCGACCCACTAGTCATATCTGCCCAGGTAGGTCCTGCTTGGATGAAGAGGATCCTGGTTGACAGTGGGAGCTCTGTGAATATCTTGCTTAAACGAGCTTACGATTTAATGAAGATGGAAGCAAAGGATTTAAAACCCTGCCAATCCCGAATCCACGGTTTCAACGGGAGTGCTACGATACCCATTGGAGTAACAGAACTACCGGTGGAATTGGGAGTAGGAGAACGCTGGAGAGTCCGAATGTTGCAGTTTGTGGTTTTAGATATCGATTCACCTTACAATGCGTTTTTGGGCCGTCCGGCCCTTGTTGAGTTCAGGGCAGCCATTGCTCCATGGTGTCTAACTCTGAAGTTCCCTACTGATCATGGAATCGGAGTCGTCCAAGGAGACCAGGCAGCAGGAAGAGCCTGCCATGTTGCTGAACTGCGCGGGGCGCAGAGAAAAGAGAAAGGAAAGGGCATAGAGGAATCTCTCTACGTCCGTTTTGCTGATGATTGACAATTAGTGCCTGGGCCCCGGACCGGGCACCACAACCAATTCCTTAAAGATCTTGACCCTAGAGACAACGAAGATAAAGATGAATCCAAAGAAAATCAAGCTTCCCCGGCCGAACTGACTGTGGACGTCCCAGTCAGTAAGGATGATGATTCGAAGGTACTAAAAGTTGGATCTCAACTGGGAACACAGACGCAACAGGAATTGGTTGAGTTTCTCCGAGCAAATCTCGACGTTTTCGCCTAGACACACTCTGACATGTGCGGAATCTCACCAGACATCGCGAGTCACTCCCTGAATATTGATCCACGACATGTTCCAGTCAAGCAGAAAAGGCATGGTATGGATCCAGAGAGATCTGCCGCCCTTAAAGAGGAGGTTGATAAGTTACAATCAAATGGGTTCATCCGAGATGCTTTATATCCAGAATGGGTGTCAAATCCAGTATTGGTTCGAAAACCGAACGGGAAATGGAGAACTTGCGTCGACTATTCTGACTTTAACAAGGCTTGCCCAAAAGATAGTTTTCCACTTCCCCGAATTGACCAGCTCGTAGACTCCACGGCTGGACACGAATTATTATCTTTCATGGACGCTTATTCTGGCTACAATCAAATACCTATACATTTTCCTGATCAAGAACATACTAGTTTCGTGACCGATCTGGGACTCTACTGCTACAGAGTCATGCCTTTCGGTCTAAAAAATGCCAGAGCAACATATCAACGTTTGGTCAATCGGATGTTCGCCGACCAGATCGGGAAGACCATGGAATTTTACGTGGAAGACATGCTAGTAAAGTCCCGGTTCTCCACAGACCACGTCAGAGATTTAAATTCGATGTTCTGCATTCTTCGAGAATATGGGATGAAGCTCAATCCATTAAAGTGTCACTTTGGCGTCGCCTCTGGAAGGTTCCTCGGATTTATCGTTAATGCTCGAGGGATAGAAGCAAATCCCGAAAAGATCTGGGCGATAAGGAACTTGCAAACTCCAAGAACCATAAAGCAAGTCCAGAGTCTCAACGGGAAGGTAGCAGCATTAAGCAGGTTCATTTCAAAATCCACCGATAAATGCATTCCTTTTTTCAATCTGATCCGGAAGGGAAAGCGGAACTTTGAATGGACCATGGAGTGTGAAGGCACATTCCGATCGCTGGTTCAACATCTCTCCACACCTCCAATCTTGTCAAAACCGATAGACCACGAACAATTATACCTTTATCTGGCAGTATCGGAGCATGCAATCAGCGCTGCTTTGGTTCGAGAAGAAGACCGAGTGCAGAAACCGGTCTACTATGTTAGTAAACGGTTAACGGGAGCTGAAAGAAATTACCCAAAGCTGGAGAAATTGGCTTATTGCCTTGTCATTGCCTCAAGGAAGCTTCGCCCTTACTTCCAAGCTCATCCTCTTACTGTATATACCGATCAGCCGTTACGACAGGTCCTCATGCGGCCTGAGACGTCTGGTAGGTTACTCAAGTGGAACATCGAACTAAGCCAGTTTGATATTACTTATTCTCCAAGACGAGCCATTCAAGGACAAGTCCTAGCCGATTTCATAGCTGAATTTACCGTTCCAGAAGATTTACCCGAAACCAGTGAATCCCCTGAATATATCTGGAAGCTGTATACTGATGGTGCATCAAACGACCGGTGTTCGGGCGCTGGTGTTGTACTAGAAACTCCCGAAGGCCGAGCCATATATTATGCTTTGAGATTCGATTTTCACGCAACCAATAATGAAGCTGAATATGAAGCCCTCTTAACTGGGTTAAAATTGGCCAGAGATTTAAGAATTATTGCTGTGGAAATTTATTGTGATTCACAATTAGTTGTGTGCCAAGTACGGGGAGAGTATCAAGCAAGAGATCGAAGGTTGGCTGCTTACTTGGCTCGAGTTCAGGAAGTACTGAATCATTTTGACTATTATGCCATTTATTATATACCTCGAGAACACAACCAAAGAGCCGATTCATTGCCAAAGTTAGCCAGCACAGGTGAAGCACAGCAAATGGGGCTTGTCCCCGTCGAAACTTTGTTCTCCCCAAGCATCGATCATATTGAGACGGATTTTGTGTTTGAAACCGCTCCCAGTAGAGAGTCGTGGATGACTCCATATCAAAATTACATTGAGAATGAGACATTGCTCGAGCATAGAAATGAGAAAAGGCAAATTCTGCGAAAAGCTTCACGATTCGTCATTCAGGATGGAGTCATGTACAAAAGAGGTTACTCTGTTCCTCTCCTCCGGTGTATCGCGCACGATGAAATCAAGCGAGTGTTACATGACGTACATGAAGGAGAGTGTAGCGATCACACCGGTGGACAAGCTCTTGCTAAGAAAATACTCCGATACAGATATTATTGGCCGACAGTGAACCGAGACGTAGCAAACTATGCCAGAAAGTGCGATAAGTGCCAGAAACACGCCCGAATTCCAAGAGCTCCACCTACCGAGATAACCCAAATGTTCAGTCCCTGGCCATTCGCTATGTGGGGCATCGATATCATCGCTGCTCTACCTCTGGCAAAAGGTGGTGCGAAGTACGCCATCATCGCCGTTGACTACTTTACAAAGTGGGCTGAAGCCGAAGCTCTCACAACAATTACGACAAAGAAAGTAATAAATTTCGTAGTTCGCAACATCATCTATCGATTTGGACTCCCGCATACCATCATCACCGATAATGGGACCCAATTTGACAGTGCGGAATTCAAGAATTTCTGTCAACGATTTCATATCCATAAAAAATTCTCGGCAGTTGCACATCCACAGGCAAACGGTCAGGTCGAAGCTGTCAATAAAGTTATAAAATCCATCCTAAATAAACGACTGGAAAAAGCTGGGGGCAAATGGGTTGATGAACTTCCTATGGCATTATGGGCTCATCGAACAACTCACAAGACCGCAACCGGACACACCCCATTTTCCTTATCTTATGGCTCGGAAGCCGTTATTCCAATCGAGACGGAAGTGTTTTCACATCGCGTGACTTATTATGATCCAAAAACAAATGCTATATTGCTTGCGGAATCTCTGGATCTACTGGATGAGAAACGTGAAGAGGCAGACTTGAGGGCTGCTGCATATCGGAGTCGGGTCGCCCGATTATATAATGCCAAAGTTCGACCTCGAACTTTTGAACTCGGCGATCTTGTTCTCAAGAGAATCTATCCGGTTCCTTCACACATGAAACCAAATTGGGAAGGACCATATGTAATTACACAAAGACTCGGAGATGGCACATTCAAACTATCGACCGTTGACGGTCTTGATTTGCCAAGAGCTTGGAATAGCGAAAGCCTTCGCCACTATTACACCTGACATGCTATCTTTATCCATTTAGTTTACTTTCCTTTTCTGCAATTTGTTTATGCATTTCAAAATTAGAACTTGTAATAAGGCAACTGACTTTTCCATACTTTCTTATTTCAGCAATAAAACGCAACCTCTTCGAGCCAGAGCTGTGATTTACTTGAAATACTTCATATGACCATCACTATGCACGGAGAGCTAAGTCTCATCATACGATGGGATTTATTCAAACAGAGAGTGACCGCGATGCGACCAATCACTCGCTAAATGAAACCCAAGCTCGGGGGGCAAGCCATCACGTAAGGCTAAAAATGGGTTGATACACGACGATCCTTCATTAAACTCCATACTCCCAGAGTGCGAGATGGAGTATAAACATTCCTCAACTCCGTACTCCCAGAGCGCGAGACGGAGTATAAACATTTACCTAACTCCGTACTCCCAGAGTGCGAGACGGATATAAACATTTACTCAACTCCGTACTCCCAGAGCGCGAGACGGAGTATAAACATTTACCTAACTCCGTACTCCCAGAGTGCGAGACGGAGTATAAACATTTACTTAACTCTGTACTCCCAGAGTGCGAGACGGAGTATAAACATTTACCTAACTCTGTACTCCCAAAGTGCGAGACGGAGTATAAACATTTACTTAACTCCATACTCCCAGATTGCGAGACGGAGTATAAACATTCCTCAACTCCGTACTCCCAGAGTGCGAGACGGAGTATAAACATTTATTTAACTCCGTACTCCCAGAGTGCGAGGCGGAGTATAAACATTCCTTAACTCCGTACTCCCAGAGTGCGAGGGGGAGTATAAACATTTACTTAACTCCGTACTCCCAGAGTGCGAGACGGAGTATAAACATTCCTGAACTCCGTACTCCCAGAGTGCGAGACGGAGTATAAACATTCCTCAACTCCGTACTCCCAGAGTGCGAGACGGAGTATAAACATTTCCTTAACTCCGTACTCCCAGAGTGTGACACGGAGTATAAACATTTACTTAACTCCGTACTCCCAGAGTGCGAGGCGGAGCATAAACATTCCTTAACTCCGTACTCCCAGAGTGCGAGACGGAGTATAAACATTCCTTAACTCCGTACTCCCAGAGTGCGAGACGGAGTATAAACATTTCCTCAACTCCGTACTCCCAGAGTGCGAGACGGAGTATAAACATACATCAACTCCATACTCATTCTCCAAGACTGGTGGCAGAGCCAAAGCAAAGCACGATAGTTGAACATTTATCTAGGAGAAGATTGCAACGAAACGAATGAAAGACGACTGTCAAGCAATCAACTAAACGAGTATATTCAGCATGAAAGACTGCAGTTATTCAAAGCACGTCATGATTACACAAGACGTACTTTGGGGGGCAAATGTTATCCCGCCTTTTGGCAAGGCCGAGATACCAAGGAATTGACTGGAAAGTGAGGGTTGTACGTCTCCAGCATTGAATGGCTGTTGGACAACTACAAATATCGATGAATTTTGCCCGAGTCCGGATCGGGTTACAATTGATAATACACGTCAAGCAAAGTCGTAGAAACCAACGTTCCAAATTTCGAGACAATCCGAGTTCGTATGCTCAAGTTACTACTAGTGGAAAGTAGAAGGAATAGCCTTGGTTCGAGTCCATCAGACCCAGCCTTAGGTTCGAATCCATCATCCCTGCACTAGTTCGAACCCATGAGAAGTAATCTTGCTTCGACTCCGTCGAACAAGCCATGCTTCGAATCCACCAGGAGCGAGCCATAGTTCGAATTCATCCTCATATGCCTTGGTTCGAATCCATCGAAGCCTTTCTTGCTTCGAGTCCATCAAGGGAACACCCTTCGAATCCATGAAGTGGAAGGAGCTTCGATTCCATCCTATAATCGTCTTTGAATCCATCACCTCGAATCCATTGGAGCATTCCCATCTTCGAATCCATTCAGCAGTAAAGTCATCGTATCGATCGACTAGGGAATGCACTGATCGATACGAAGGGAACGTACGTTCTATCGATTCGAAGGAGCATACCTTCGAATCCACTACTTCGAATCCACCAAGTCACAACAGCTAAAAAAAGGATTCGACCCAGTAAATTCGGAGAAAAAGATGGATCAACCTGAGGAACATGCACCACGTCATCATTCTTGCACGCAGGCATATGGATTCAAACCTATCGATTCGAACCATATCGATTCGAACGAATCCATATGACGGAAAACACAATCTTGAATCGATCATAACTCGAGATCTACAAGTTCAAATGCTATGAAATTTTCACAGTAGCTTACTGGCAACCTAAGGAATGTTCATGCCAAATTTCATCTCAATCGGAACAAATCTGGATCGATTCGAAGTTGAGTTCGAATCGATCCCGAAGTGGGCCCGGATTTCCTAAAAGCGGGCATGTGGGCCCCCTCACATACCAGAACTGGTCTCCCCGAATTTTAGGCGAAATGTTAGCCTCCTACACCTATAAATAGAGCCCCTGGTCATTCAGAAAAGGGGTTGGATAATTCTAAGAGCTAAAGAGCGCCCAGACTCTGTCAGATTTACTTCAAATCACCACCGCTGCTTTAGTTTCAGACTTAACTTAGAAAATCAGTTGTATTACATCATAAGAAATTGTAATCTTCAAGCATCGAGCAATAAAATCATCAAACTTCATAGTGGACGTAGGTGAAACGCCGAACCACTCTAAATCACTGTCTTCTGTGCAATTTACTTTCTGTTATTTGGAGTTTTTGTTAGATAATCCTCAGTTTTAATTTTCTCCCTTCACATTTATCTCTTCAAAAACTTCCAAAGAGTGTTGTGCCCATTTTTGGTACAAACAATTATCCTTTGTGATAATTAAATATTTGTTGATTTGTGATTTCTAATTATCGTTTTTGATAATTAAATATTTGTTGATTTTGAATTTGATTATCGTTTTTGATAATTAAATATTTGTCGATTTGAGGGTTGATTATCCTTTGTGATAATTAAATATTTGTTGATTTGTGATTTCTATTTATCGTTTTTGATAATTAAATATTTGTTGATTTGTGATTTGTAATTATCTTTTTGATAATTAAATATTTGTTGATTTGTGTTTCCTGATTATCGTTGTGATAATTAGATATTGGTTGATTGCTGATTTTTATTGATATGAGATTTTCTAGTCTCTAATTGAGTCTAGATTATGTTGATTTTATTAAATTGCTATTTTCTATCTATCTCTGTTGATAGTTAGAGTTTGCTGATTAAGAAGTTTGTGTTTTCTAGTTAATTGTTGGATAACTAGATATTTGCAGTTTGGCGATTTGTGATTTGTGCTTTCTAATCATCTTTGTTGATAATTAGATTTTGCTGTTTTCTAATTTCTGTATTCTAATTATCTGATTGATAATTGATTATTGCTGATAATTGCATTTATTCAGTTTTGTTGTTTTCTGATTATCTATTGATATTTAGATTTTGTTGAGAAATTGTGAATTTCTTTTATGGAATTAAAAGATCTCTTTGGCGTTGTGTTCTTGACCTTATTTTTCTAGCTTAACCAGTTTATGTTAGAAAAATAATTGTTATTGACATCTTTAATTATGAAAATTGTGGGGACGCAATTTTTATAAGGAGGGGAGTCTGTAACAACCCGGAGTTTTACAACAATTATTTATCGTCAAAATGACAATTAAATCGTTTGTTAATTGCTATTGTAGTTTTGAATCGATTTGGAACCCTTTTGTAAAAGTTAGTTATCCTAATTAGACGATTAAAATTGCTAACAAATTGCTATTAGGAATTTTAATCGAATTGAAATTCTTTTTAGATTTGTAAAATTCTTTAATAAATGTTTGGTTAAATGTTGATGGGCTTTTGAGCGGATCCTATCCCTTGTTTTATTTTGGTGCCGCGATAAAAATTAGACCCGTTCCCCATTTCTATTCTGATTCGAAAACCCTAGAGAAAACATACGAAAGAAAAATATGGCGGCCTCATTTATTCTCCTTCGTCCCAAATTGAGATTAGGGCTTCAAGTTTAGAGTCACCACTTTGCCTAATTGAATGCGATGATGCTTCAATTCCTTTCTTTGATCGGCACGGCTTCGATTCTGGAATTTAGGCAGTGGATCTGAGTTCTTCGAATCAAAGGTGAGTGGTTTTTTCCCACTCACATCTAATTCAAATCGTTGAGGATTTCTGGCTTGTTCGAATTTGTGACTTTTGTTGTTTGGGTTAATTGAAGTTGTTAAATTTTTATCTCGGCCATTCGATTTTGTTTGGTGTTGATGACTTCTCTGATTTTGTCGACTTCGTATTATTGATGATGGCTTGATACTCATGGCTTTGAATCACCTTGCTCACCCCAGTTTGATTTCTGGTTCGACTTTCGCACTGCACTTGTTAAATTCTTACTTGACTTAGTTGCTAACTTGAATTTGTTCAAAACTGCTATTGCTTTTGGTCGTTTGTAAATTTGTGGTCCAGTGATAATGTTGGCCTCGACTTCGACTTGATTTTGACGAAGTGATTTCGTTCGACTCTGGCTAATTCTTTGATAGTGAAACTGCTGTTATAAAGCTATACTTTGGCCATTTTTGTGTACATACCTGAATGCATTTTGATCCTGTTCTTGTGCTTTTCGTGGTTCAGTCTGTTAGCATAGGCTTGTCCCAAATGCTCATTGCAATACCATTACGTATATGTTATCACCGTTCTCTTGGCAAATGCTTATTGGTCTAGTTTTTGTGGTACTGTCTTGAGTTCATGTTACTTCAATGTATATTGATGTTGTATTCATGGTTTTCTTTGTAATCTGGTATAGAGTTGGTTTCACTGTACTTGATCCTCTGAGTTGTTTTATGCATCATTTGTTGTGTCCCGTTGCCTGGCCTTTGTTGCCTCTGTTCATTGTGATTTTTTTTAGTCTGATTTCAAGACCTGTTCGCATTGATCAGTTGTTAGATCACTTTGCTGTTCCATGACTTTGGCATTTTGCCTTGTTCTAGATTATGATGCTAGTACTGTCCAGTTTACAGTATTATATATGTTGCATTTTTGGTGTTCACTTGGTTACTGTCAGCTCACATACGTGTATACATATATGTGCATGAATGTATACATGTTGTTGAGGTGGTAGCCTTTTGATTGAAATTCTCTGTCGTTTTTGTGGTCATCACTGCTTCGATTTTTATTTGACAATATTGATTTTTGTTCGTGACCACCACGGTTTCGATTCCGTTAACTTTGGTCACTGGAGTTGATTATGTTGATTTTGCGAACATATTTTAGATGAGAATCTACTTGACTTTGACTTGTTAACTACTGCTTTGATTTGATAATGTCTCCGACAATTTACTATGGCTTCGACTATCGATGTAGTTCGAACTGACTTTGATTTTGAACTGCGTATTTCATTTTGGCTTTGGCTTTGAAACATTTTCAAAGCTTTTCCCACTTGAGTTTTGATGCATTGTCTTGTATTATATGTTCCTTATGTATAGATACCATTTCCGTTTACATTGGATACTTGTGCATGTGCACCATAGATATACTTTAGCCTTGAGCTTCTGGTCTCTGATTTTGTCTAGTTCGACATGTCTGCATTGCACTACCCACGGTTGTGTACTTGTGCATTCATGTACGTGTGACAGTTGAGCGTTGCTTGACTGTGATATTAGAGTCTGTTATGGATTTGGTTTCTTGATATTTTTATTTTAGCTTGTTTCTGATTTTTCTGAACTCTAATAGTCTCGACTATTGCTTCGAGACAGTTTTGTTGCATTGTGATCCTGTGGTGGCTGTAGTTTTAGTTGCAGTTTACCCTTGTATTCGTGTGGCCTTCATTGCACTGTCCACTGAACTTCAAGTCATGTAGTTCATGTGTAGTTTGTAGTTTCGGACTTATATTCAGTTGCAATTGTTTTTGTTAGCTGCCTGGTCAGTTTGATTTCAAGGTGGCTGCCTTGACTATTTGAGGCAATTGGCATTTTTTTTAGGTGTCATTGAGGTTGGTTTTCTTCTTTGGTCTTGGAGTTGTACTCCACTGTATTGATGATTTTGATCACTGTCTACATTCTGGACATTGTTTCATAGTTGCATACTGGTTTGCTTTTGTTTCCAATTGTGTTGAGTCATGCTAGTCATGACTTGACCTTTGCAGTTTCAACGTACTGTAGTGGCGAGGCAGTGCACACGTGCATGTACTACAGCCACACAGAAATTTTATTTGATTTGATCATTTTGAGATTTGTCTAATTATCTATTTGATAATTAGATTTTGAGTTTCTAATTATTTATAAATAATTGGAATTGGGTGTTAATTGCTGTTTAGGCAATTCTGGAGTTTTCATATTATCTTCATTGATAATCTTTTTATTTATCTTGTTGATGATTTGGATTCGCTGATTTGTTGTTTAACACTGTTTAGTGTTATATCTGCCGTTATCCGATTCTCTTATCGAGGAGTTGGATATACGAGATTTCTGTGACTGTCGTCTATTTGTTATTTTATTATTATTGCTTCAGTGCATTAATAACTGAGTTTGAATTAGACTGACCCATGTATTATTTTCTTTTGAATTTAATACTCGGGTCAGACTCGAGTTATTTCAGGTTGTAGATATTCTGCTTTGGGTTGCTGCTTGAGCATTGAAGTCTTTTCATATCTTTTGAAGTGGTCTTCGTCTTTTTGTAGTAGTCAGTGTACAGAGTTAGGTTGATATGTATTCATGTATATTAGTCGATATTGTACTTGAATATATAACTTCCAGAGTCGACAGTTGTAGTTGTATCATATGAATCGTGTTAAATGTATTATAACTGACATCAGTTATATATATATATATATATATATATATATATATATGAGACTTTTGTTATCTGTGTTCCGCATTTTATTATCTGTGTTATTATTATATATATTGTCCTAAACTATTATGAACCATCGTAGTTCGTTTTATACTGGAATTGGGTATGTCGATGGGAGTAAATAAACAAGAGATGAAAAATGAAAAATATAAACCACTCCTATCGAGGTAACCAATACTAGTGTAAGGCCAACTACGGATGGCCGCTCCTATCCAGCCTTATTCTTCATAATAACAGACAGTATTTCTTTTAATACTCTTTGTTATTGTGAGCATAGAGGTGGGGCGTCACAGTAGGTATCAGAGCTTGGGGTTTATGGACATAATATAAAACATAACTTAGATGGAACATGTGTTACAACTATTGGTCGATGTTTTATTTGTGCTTTGAGTCAAAACTGAAGTTTTGAAATTATGATGAAATTTTTAAATATCTTTATTTAAAAATAAAAGTGAAATTGTGTTCTGATGATTTGATTGATTTGTGTTCTGTTATTAGAGTGCGCAGCGGAAATAGTGAGACTGTCTTCGCTGAATACAGCTGATAATCTTTTTGATTTAAAAATCAAAATATGAAATTGAAATAAATTTCAATTGTTGTTTACATAGCTGGGTTTATTTTGTTCTTTAAAAATTTCGAATCCGGTTTGAGGATTTGAAGTGATTGCAGTTATGTGATTTTTGTTGAGATTTTGCTGGTTTTCTTTTATGCTAATCATATATTGATTAGATTTTGCTGTTTTGAATTATCTTCATTGAAGATATATTAGAATGATTTCTTTGTTCATTTTGTAGTATATGTGAAAATTTGAGTTGCACGTTACTGCATTGATTTAACGTTGAACCGGTGTTTGGTTTAAACGTATTTTGTTGCCGTTATTTTTATAACGAGATTTTTACATCGGTGATAAATTTTTGGAGCACGGTGTTTTGTGGCATTTTGATGAATGAAAATTTACTGATATTACATTTTGATGTGAATTATTTTGATGAGATTTTGACGTTTAAAAATTACTGTCGCTTTGGCTTCAGTAACCGTCAAATTTTAAAAAGGTGGATTTTCAAGCGGTTATTCCGCAATGCTGATTTTGAGATTCGTTTTACGATGTTTTGGGAAGTGCAATTTTCTTTTCGAAATTGCTACTGATTTATTGCTTTAATTACGTGATTGGAAAATCATTTTAAAAATGAAAATCGTTTTATAAATCCTTTTCAATTTGCGCTTTCAAAAGAATAAGGAAGCGATTTAAACGTTTCAGCAAAATCGAGGACTATGACCCCTTTCTTTTACCTATTCGCTTAATTCCGGACTTGTCCGTTTGAGAATGTAAAATGTATTTTTATGAAATACACAATTTTGCACTTTCAAGGAAACGATGAAGAGAATCAAATGATTTAGTAAAACACGTGGTATGGGACATGTGCGTTTGCTATTTCGGTTAATTCCGGACTCGTTAATTGAAATAATTGTTGTTTTGATGATTTTGATGCTTTTGTGTGCTTTCGAGCCACTATGATGGACTTTCGGGTCATATGAGGACCTTCGGGTCATATGAGGAACTTCGGGCCATATGAGGACCTTCGGGTCAAATACCAGTACTAGACCTTCGGGTCACTCTGCGGACCATCGGGTCAATCTGATGGGGGCCAAAATTATGTTGAGTACTTGGTAGGCTTCGGCCATATGAGATGCACGTGCGACGAACTAAAAACTCGCCATCTGATGGGATCGATCCAACCTTTTATGTTGATTTTCTAGTCTTCTTAATTGATTTCTAGATATTTGTTGTTTCTAATTATCTGTAGGTAATTAGATATCTGATGTTATGAGATTTGATTATCGTATCGATAATTAAATATTTGCTGTTATGAGATTTAATTATCGTATCGGTAATTAAATATTTGTTGATTTGAGATTTGATTATCGTATCGGTAATTAAATATTTGTTGATTTGAGATTTCTGATTATCATTTTTGATAATCGAATATTTGTTGTTTCTGATTATCGTTTTGATAATTAGATATTTGTTGATTTGAGATTTCTGATTATCATTTTTGATAATCGGATATTTGTTGTTTCTAATTATCGTTTTTGATAATCGGATAATTGTTGTTTCTGATTATCGTTTTGATAATTAGATAATTGTTGATTTGTGATTTCTGTTTATCGATTTTGATAATCGGATATTTGTTGTTTTTGATTATCGTTTTTGATAATTAGATATTTGTTGATTTGTGATTTCTAATTATCGTTTTTGATAATTAAATATTTGTTGATTTGAAATTTGATTATCATTTGTGATAATTAAATATTTGTTGATTTGAAATTTGATTATCATTTGTGATAATTAAATATTTGTTGATTTGGAATTTGATTATCGTTTTTGATAATTAAATATTTGTTGATTTGGAATTTGATTATCGTTTTTGATAATTAAATATTTGTCGATTTGAGGGTTGATTATCCTTTGTGATAATTAAATATTTGTTGATTTGTGATTTCTAATTATCGTTTTTGATAATTAAATATTTGTTTATTTGGAATTTGATTATCGTTTTTGATAATTAAATATTTGTCGATTTGAGGGTTGATTATCCTTTGTGATAATTAAATATTTGTTGATTTGTGATTTCTATTTATCGTTTTTGATAATTAAATATTTGTTGATTTGTGATTTCTAATTATCGTTTTTGATAATTAAATATTTGTTGATTTGTGTTTCCTGATTATCGTTGTGATAATTAGATATTGGTTGATTGCTGATTTTTATTGATATGAGATTTTCTAGTCTCTAATTGAGTCTAGATTATGTTGATTTTATTAAATTGCTATTTTCTATCTATCTCTGTTGATAGTTAGAGTTTGCTGATTAAGAAGTTTGTGTTTTCTAGTTAATTGTCGGATAACTAGATATTTGCAGTTTGACGATTTGTGATTTGTGCTTTCTAATCATCTTTGTTGATAATTAGATTTTGCTGTTTTCTAATTTCTGTATTCTAATTATCTGATTGATAATTGAATATTGCTGATAATTGCATTTATTCAGTTTTGTTGTTTTTTGATTATCTATTGATAATTAGATTTTGTTGAGAAATTGTGAATTTCTTTTATGGAATTAAAAGATCTCTTTGGCGTTGTGTTCTTGACCTTATTTTCTAGCTTAACCAGTTTATATTAGAAAAATAATTGTTATTGACATCTTTAATTATGAAAATTGCGGGGACGCAATTTTTATAAGGAGGGGAGTCTGTAACAACCCGGAGTTTTACAACAATTATTTATCGTCAAAATGACAATTAAATCATTTGTTAATTGCTATTGTAGTTTTGAATCGATTTGGAACCCTTTTGTAAAAGTTAGTTATCCTCATTAAACGATTAAAATTGCTAATAAATTGCTATTAGGAATTTTAATCGAATTGAAATTCTTTTTAGATTTGTAAAATTCTTTAATAAATGTTTGGTTAAATGTTGATGGGCTTTTGAGTGAATCCTATCCCTTGTTTTATTTTGGTGCCGCGATAAAAATTAGACCCGTTCCCCATTTCTATTCTGAGTCGAAAACCCTAGAGAAAACATACGAAAGAAAAATATGGCGGCCTCATTTATTCTCCTTCGTCCCAAATTGAGATTAGGGCTTCAAGTTTAGAGTTGCCGCTTTGCCTAATTGAATGCGATGATGCTTCAATTCCTTTCTTTGATCGGCACGGCTTCGATTCTGGAATTTAGGCAGTGGATCTGAGTTCTTCGAATCAAAGGTGAGTGGTTTTTTCCCACTCACATCTAATTCAAATCGTTGAGGATTTCTGGCTTGTTCGAATTTGTGACTTTTGTTGTTTGGGTTAATTGAAGTTGTTAAATTTTTATCTCGGCCATTCGATTTTGTTTGGTGTTGATGACTTCTCTGATTTTGTCGACTTCGTATTATTGATGATGGCTTGATACTCACGGCTTTGAATCGCCTTGCTCACCCTGTTTGATTTTCTGGTTCGACTTTGGCACTGCACTTGTTAAATTCTTACTTGACTTAGTTGCTAACTTGAATTTGTTCAAAACTGCTATTGCTTTTGGTCGTTTGTAAATTTGTGGTCCAGTGATAATGTTGGCCTCGACTTCGACTTGATTTTGACGAAGTGATTTCGTTCGACTCTGGCTAATTCTTTGATAGTGAAACTGCTGTTATAAAGCTATACTTTGGCCATTTTTGTGTACATACCTGAATGCATTTTGATCTTGTTCTTGTGCTTTTCGTGGTTCAGTCTGTTAGTATAGGCTTGTCCCAAATGCTCATTGCAATACCATTACGTATATGTTATCACTGTTCTCTTGGCAAATGCTTATTGGTCCAGTTTTTGTGGTACTGTCTTGAGTTCATGTTACTTCAATGTATATTGATGTTGTATTCATGGTTTTCTTTGTAATCTGGTATAGAGTTGGGTTCACTGTACTTGATCCTCTGAGTTGTTTTATGCATCATTTGTTGTGTCCCGTTGCCTGTCCTTTGTTGCCTCTGTTCATTGCGATTTTTTTGAGTCTGATTTCAAGACCTGTTCGCATTAATTAGTTGTTAGACCACTTTGCTATTCCATGACTTTGGCAATTTGCCTTGTTCTAGATTATGATGCTAGTACTGTCCAGTTTACAGTATTATATATGTTGCATTTTTGGTGTTCACTTGGTTACTGTCAGCTCACATACGTGTATACATATATGTGCATGAATGTATACATGTTGTTGAGGTGGTAGCCTTTTGATTGAAATTCTCTGTCGTTTTTGTGGTCATCACTGCTTCGATTTTTATTTGACAATATTGATTTTTGTTCGTGACCACCAAGGTTTCGATTCCGTTAACTTTGGTCACTGGAGTTGATTATGTTGATTTTGCGAACATATTTTAGATGAGAATCTACTTGACTTTGACTTGTTAACTACTGCTTTGATTTGATAATGTCTCCGACAATTTACTGTGGCTTCGGCTCTCAGTGTAGTTCGAACTGACTTTGATTTTGAACTGCGTATTTCGTTTTGGCTTTGGCTTTGAAACATTTTCAAAGCTTTGCCCACTTGAGTTTTGATGCATTGTCTAGTATTATATGTTCCTTATGTATAGATGCCATTTCTGTTTACATTGGATACTTGTGCATGTGCACCAAAGATATGCTTTAGCCTAGAGCTTATGGTCTCTGATTTTGTCTAGTTCGACATGTATGCATTGCACTACCCACGGTTGTGTATTTGTGCATTCATGTACGTGTGACAGTTGAGCGTTGCTCGACTATGATATTAGAGTTTGTTATGTATTTGGTTTCTTGATATTTTGATTTTAGCTTGTTTCTGATTTTTCTGAACTCTGATAGTCTCGACTATTGCTTCGAGACAGTTTTGTTGCATTGTGATCCTGTGGTGGCTGTAGTTTTAGTTGTAGTTTACCCTTGTATCCGTGTGGCCTTCATTGCACTGTCCACTGAACTTCAAGTCATGTAGTTCATGTGTAGTTTGTAGTTTCGGACTTATATTCAGTTGCAATTGTTTTTGTTAGCTGCTTGGTCAGTTTGGTTTCAAGGTGGCTGCCTTGACTATTTGAGGCAATTGGCATTTTGTTTCAGGTGTCATTGAGGTTGGTTTTCTTCTTTGGTCTTGGAATTGTACTCCACTGTATTGATGATTTTGACCACTGTCTACATTCTGGACATTGTTTCAAAGTTGCGTACTGGTTTGCTTTTGTTTGCAATTGTGTTGAGTCATGCTAGTCGTGACTTGACCTTTGCAGTTTCAACGTACTATAGTGGCGAGGCAGTGCACGCGTGCGTGTACTACAGCCACACAGAAATTTGATTTGATTTGATCATTTTGAGATTTGTCTAATTATCTATTTGATAATTAGATTCCGAGTTTCTAATTATTTATAAATAATTGGAATTGGGTGTTAATTATTGTTTAGGCAATTCTGGAGTTTTCATATTATCTTCATTGATAATCTTTTTATGTATCTTGTTGATGATTTGGATTCGCTGATTTGTTGTTTAACACTGTTTAGTGTTATATCTGCCGTTATCCGATTCTCTTACCGAGGAGTTGGATATACGAGATTTCTGTGACTGTCGTCTATTTGTTATTTGATTATTATTGCTTCTATGCATTAATAACTGAGTTTGAATTAGACTGACCCGTGTATTATTTTCTTTTGAATTTAATACTCGGGTCAGACCCGAGTTATTTCAGGTTGTAGATATTCTGCTTTGGGTTGCTGCTTGAGCTATGAAGTCTTTTCATATCTTTTGAAGTGGTCTTCGTCTTTTTGTAGTAGTCAGTGTACAGATTTAGGTTGATATGTATTCATGTATATTAGTTGATAATGTACTTGTATATATAACTTCCAGAGTGGATAGTTGTAGTTGTATCATATGTATCATGTTAAATGTATTGTAACTGACATCAATTATATATATATATATGAGACTTTTGTTATCTGTGTTATTATTATATATATTGTCCTAAACTATTATGAACCATCGTAGTTCGTTTTATACTGGAATTGGGTATGTCGATGGGAGTAAATAAACAAGAGATGAAAAATGAAAAATATATACCACTCCTATCGAGGTAACCAATACTAGTGTAAGGCCAACTACGGATGGCCGCTCCTGTCCAGCCTTATTCTTCATAATAACAGACAATATTTCTTTTAATACTCTTTGTTATTGTGAGCATAGAGGTGGGGCGTCACACAGTTGCAACGGCTTCTGCCCAGAAATGTTTTGGAAACGTGCTTTCGTTTAGTAAGGTTCTAGCACATTCTTGTAGAGTCCGATTCTTTCGTTCTACAACTCCATTTTTTTGTGGAGTTCTAGGAAACGAAAAGTTATGAAATATTTCTTTCTTTTTACAATAGTTATCAAATAGTTCATTTTCAAATTCTCCTTTGTGATCACTTCTAATATTCTTAATTTTAGTACCTTTTAAATTTTGAATTCGTTTAACAAATGTTTTGAAATTCTCAAAAGTATTACTTTTATTTTTCATAAAGATAGTCCACGTATATCTTGAAAAATCATCAACTATTACAAACACGTATTTATTGTGGTTTATGGATTGAACTTGGGTTGGTCCAAATAAATCCATATGAAGTAATTCAAGTGGTTGTAATGCTGAAATGACCTTCTTAGATTTAAATGAAGATTTAGTTAATTTACCTAATTGACATGAGTCATAGATATTATTAACTTTAAAACTCATCTTTGGTAAACCTTTTACAAGATTATCTTTAGAAATTTTATTTATAGTTTTGAAATTGATATGACAAAATCGTTTGTGCCATAGCCAAGGGTCATTTTCTTTAGCTATTAAACACATGTCCGAGTTATGAATAACTTTCATATTTAAGACGTAAATGTTTCTTTCTCTATTTCCTTCGAAAATATGATTCTGATTTTGATTGAAGATACTACATTTATTCTCAGAAAAAGATATCTTAAATCCTTTAACACATAATTGACTTATACTTAATAGATTATGTTTTAGATTCTTAACTAATAAAACGTTTGTAATAAGAGGTAAATTAGATGTACCGTAATTGCTCACATCGCCTTTGCCCATAATATATCCCTTGGAATTATCTCCAAAAGTGAAAGAAACTCCATCCGAGTATGTAATGTTAATCAGCATATTTTTGTCTCCTGTCATGTGTTTGAGCAACCACTGTCGAGTATCCATTTTCCTATTTTCTTGAGTGGGACCTCATTATCTTTGGCCATAAAGCATACATTGGCTTGTTCATTATCGCTGTTACTCTCGCTTTCTGATGAGGAAGAGGAGTCTGAATCATCCCATGTAACTGAGAAAGCTTTTCTTCTAGACTTGTCCTTTCTTTTATTGCGATATTCTTTCTTTTGATCCGGACAATCCTTCTATATATGCCCCTTTTTGTGACAGTTAAAACACTCCAATACTGATGAAGACAGTGGTTTATTGTTGTTTGAGCTTCTCTTGCCATTATTTCTGTTTCCTTTTCTATATTTCAAGAATTTTTTGAAATTTTTGGCAATAAAGACTAGGTCATCTTTGTCTGAATCCGATGCTTCTTGTTCTGCATGGAATGCTATATTCTTTTTATCTAGAGCTTGAACTCGTTTAGCCTGCAAATTCACTTCATAGGACATTAGATTTCCTATTAACTCTTCCGGAGTTATTTTGGAAATATCGCTTGCTTCTTCAATTGCGAGAACTTTTTTTCCCATTCATCCGATAAAGAGTTCAGAATTTTGGACACGATATCAAAATCTGAATATTTTTCTCCTAATCCTACTAATGAATGATAGATATCCTAAAATCTTGAATACATATCGTTTATAGATTCATTGTCTTTCATTCTAAAGTTTTGAAATTGACTCTTGAGCATGGATATCTTGCTTTGTTTGACCTTGTTAGTTCCTTCATGTGTAGTCTTGAGTGTACGCCATATTTCATATGCAGTGTTGCACATATTAACACGGTTAAACTCATTTTTATCTAAGGCACAAAACAACATATTCAAGGCTTTTGGGTTAGCTCTGTCATCTAGTTTCTGTGTATTTGACCAAGTAGAATACTCTTCCGTGGGAATAATATATTCTGTCTGAGTTATATTCCATGAATCAAAACCATTTGCTTGCATATATTCTCATTCGGGTGGCCGAATAGTTATAATTTATGCCATTAAATAGTGGTGGACGTGCAGTGGATTGTCCTTCAATGAAGCTAGTGTTAATGCTAGTGCTAGTGTTAGTTTCCATATTATAATATTATCAGATAACTATGTTACGGTTATATGATGACCTTGCTCTGATACCAAATTAAAGTGTACTATGGATCGTGTAATATGGATACATGATAATACAGAATATAGTGATGATAGCTATACAGTAAATAGTGTGGAATATAAGAGCAGTATAATAAAAATGACACCAGAGATTTTTATACTGGTTCGGAGCACCGTCCTACGTCCAGTCCCAGACTCCTTCTGGAATTTCATTAAAACAATAACCCTCACTTAACCCGGAGGAACAGGTCTATACAACCCTTGAGCAGCCGAACAAGGACCTAAGCAGCGGAATAGGATTTCGCCTCAGCAGCCGAAGAGGACTTCACACGCCTGAGCAGCAGAACAGGACTTCAACAAATACAAAAGATTGTTTTGACTTTGTGTGTTCTAATAACACAGATTTGTCACTTGAAGTACACCCTTCCTATAATCATCTCCTCGAGTATAAATATATATATATGAAGTTTATGAAGAATAGAAAGGTATAAAAATGCTTTAATGCAGAATATTTGAAAGTATAGTTGCAAGTAGATTCCAAAGTGTTAGATAAGAAAGATAAGAAAATTCGGTTGTTTGGAATCAAGTTAGAGTATGTATTTATAGATGTTAAAAAGTAGCGACTGTTGATGAAGAGTTTCGATTGAAGTGTTGCGTCCAAATCTTTTTGTAGAGGTTCATAACTCTTCACAAATAGTCGTGTCTTTTCAGAAAATAGCTTTTGTAGAAATTCAGTCGAGTGAGCCTCTAGGTCAGTCGACTAAATACTCAAACAAATTTAAATATATATATTATTATACTTGTGCACCTGTGCATGCTGCACAGAAATTTCTAGGTCAGTCGACTGAGCCTCTGGGTCAGTCGCTGACATGGTAATTTTTGTGCAATTTGCACAGTTTACACTGGTATAATACTATATATATTATATAATGATTCTAACTTTCAAAACTTTTATAATATATATATATATATATATATATATATAAACGAGGAGAGGTCTTAACAATATTGGCCTAAGACTCAAAACACAATAATATAAAAGTTGATGCACCGATTTTGATGTCTTGTCTCCATGTAGTATATATTCTGTTTTTGTCGTAACATTCGTCGAATCTATATGTTGTAGTGATAGCTTCGTGTCATGAATCAAAACCAAGTCTCAACACACTATAATAAAATAACACCCGATTCAGTCTGGAAAACCAACGTGAGAAAACACACTCAATTTGGATTTAATTATTTCCAAAAATCCTTTTGAAAAACAAAGGTATCTCGTAAGACCACGCCATACATAAATACGACGTGTTTTTACCTTACGATAACCAAAATCTTTTATATCAAAATCATCTGATATTATAATAGTCTCTATAGAAAAATAAAATATTAAATAGATGAAATGCTTACATCTCACATTTCAGCATAGTTGAGCACAATCAAAACCATACAGGCTCGTAGTAGTGAATATTGAATTCCATACAATGATAGGACTACTTTGGTACCGCCCACCATAGTACACCTCTAGAAAAATCTACCGAGATCGAACCTATTGATCCCTGCCAACACAAGACCGGCCTACCCGTTACTGGATAGTACCGAATATGATCACCACTAATGGGCCCCCAAAACAACAATAAATGATAGATAGTGATGATGATAAATGTCCACTCTATATAATTGATCATCATACCCTAATGAGAGCGACCCATATAGCCTTGCTACATCTCCTCTGTTTTAGCCATTCCCGGTTGATGAGGCTTGAGGCTACGTATTACTTAAGAATAGCATTAAGTCTTGGAATGCTAACACTGCCTTCTAGGCGATAAAGATATGATAGCATTCATCCATACGAGTTGTCCTGGGTCTGGACAAGCTGAATCTCCAAGAACTCCGTCTTCATTATCTTCGTGATATCACAATTCGAAACGCACAAATAAAATCGAAGTGGTTTTCGGATAATTAAATCCGATCCCGGTCTATTCGAAACGATCAACGAATTTGGTCAGATTTGATAGTCGGTTATTTAACTATCAAATTATATACATAAGCAGTCACTAGGCCCAATTTTATAAATCTTCCAAAACATTCATTTCAAAGTATCTTTACACACATATGTATTCAAATCTGTTTCAGTATTCCAACATTTTGAATACAATTTCAAATCCTTATATCCTTAACGAGATATTTTCAAACCGTATCAACACCTAGAAATATTTTCGAATTCAATTTATAACACCTAGAAAAATATTTCTATATAATTCATTTCACACTTAAAAATATTTCCAAAACCCTCTTTTCAATACTTAGGAAATTATTTATAAACATATTTTCCAAAATCATTTTTATATCAACTTAGGAAATATTTCATAGCGTATCTCATAAATCTCCGGAATTTATAATTAATTCCTTTTATAATTTCCAAAATCAATTATACTCACTTATAATCTCGTCTAACCATTTATAACCTCTTTATGAATTCAGATTCATTCTCGAAGTTCTTGTTTCTAACATTTCAGAAAATTCCCTTAAGTTTCCAAAATTTCGTTATAAGATTTCTCTAATAAAATCACATCCGTTCAATAAAATCTGGTTCCAAATCTCAAGAGTATTTATAAATAAAATTCAATCACCTACTTTTAAATTCTATATATATATATATATAAATATATATATATATATATATATAAATATATATATATAATAATAAATATTTTAAGGAAATAATTATTTTCCAAAAAGGCGTTTAAGTAATTATTTAAAAGATCAAAACACTTCCCAAATAAACAATGAAAACCGATTCCCAATTCATTATAAATAATATTTATTGACTTACAAGAGTTATTTATAATAAATTAAATCTATTCGAATAGTTAACTTTTCCAAAATATTTTAAACAAACTAACAGTTTTATAACAACATTGTTTGATAAATAATCTCTTTTTAAACAAATTTTACTTCTTGATTCCAAGAACCTATTTTTAAAATTCCGATATAACTGATTTCAATTTATAATCTCTCTCGATTTGTACACCTCAATTTACAATTCAATTTCCATATCCATTTCCAGTTTCCAAAAATAGAATCATCTATTTTTCCTAAACCAAATTCCCATATCTCGTTTTAAATCCATACTGCGACATATCCTCCCAAATTTTATCCATTTATAACTATTTCACTTCATTTATAAATATCGACTATAAATTCATAACTCATTATTGTTTTATCTATTAATAACAGATCCATATTTCAAAAGCCCATTTAATTCAATTTCTATTTGAAATCCTGTTTGGAAATCTCTTTCAATAAATCCAATTATATTCCAAATCCCTTCAAAAACTCAAATTCAACTTCTAATTATAATTTAAGAAATATTATTAAAATCCTTTGTTTCAATTTCCTTGTATATATATAAATTTCAAAAATATATTTATTTTTGAAAACTCCTTATGAAATAGTTAAGTATATTTCCAAAATCAAATCTTTTATTTAATCCAAACCATTCCTTATTCAATATTCCAATTTCCATATAAATATTTTTATTTCCAAAAATAACCTTTGAATTTCTTTTTAAGATTCAAAAATATTATTTATGGTAAAATACCAAAATTAGGACTAGTGCTACTATAGCATCCAATATATCAAATCACATAACAATCCATAATAGATTATTCGATCACATCATATATCACTATATATGAAACAATCAATATAATTGAGGAATCCAGTTGAATCCCTCCAACCTGTTTCCCAGCATCCATAGATGTTATATGACATAAAATACCAATCCCGCTTCGAGGCGGAATACTGCGGTAATATAGGGTCATCCGTTATTATGCGGGGCGCATAGTGTCTCATCCGCTCCAATCTGCGGGAAGAATACCCAACTGCTAATATATATACTAATATATATAATATAAATATAATGGCCCGCAAACCCGTACCCCTTGAGTCGACACTATTCTCCATCATATCAACTCAAGGTGAATGAAAATACGAACCATTAGGGTTAAAGAAGAAGGGGGTAGAAGAAGAGAAAACAAAACAACATCAGAATCTCACATACGCAGCGGAACAATATATAATAGATAAATGACTAATCTTTAAACAAGAATTTTAATCTGTTTATACATTACATCACCAGAGTACAATACAATCAGAAGTAAACATTGGACAGTTATACTAACTTGTCCCACAAACAGAATACACAACACAGCGGAATATACATCAAGTACGAGTGATACGTCTCGCCATCCTGCTCGTCTCCTGAGTTCCACAACATCCTATCCTGTATCTGTAATACTCGGTCTGACCCGAGCATTATAATAAAATAACACCCGAGTCAGTCTGGAAAACCAGCGTGAGAAAACACACTCAATTGGATTATTAAAGTTTTCCAAACCCTTTGAAATCAAAAGCATCTCGTAAGACCACGCCACAAATAAACATGTCGGGTTTTTACCTTACGATAGCCAAAATACTTTTTATCAAATCCGTCTGATATTATAATAGTGTCTATATACAAATACTTATTCAAATAGCTGAAATTGTTAAATGATTAAATTCCAGCATACTAGCCACAAAGTGGTTTCTACAAACAAAAACCGTAAAAGGCGCGTAGGGAGAATGGATTTCCAACTAATGACTAGGCACTGGGGTACCACCCGTCACAGTACCTGGTCTAGATCAGCGTACCGAGGATTACTCCCAAACCCCTGGAACACAAGACCGGGACTACCCCTTACTGGATAATCCCGAGTAAGATCACCCCGCGGTTGGGATCAGCAACCGTCCACTAAGCCGAAATAAAAAGGAACATCTAGACAGGGATGACCTCACCCAAATGGGCGCGACCCACTTAGCCTTGCTGCATAACCCCTGATTTTCAGTCATTCCCGGTGGATGAGGCTCGAGGCTAAGCGTTACCTTTTTAGAACATATCACTTAGAATGCTCATCGTCCTCCTGACGATGTTCTGAAAGCATTCATCCAAACAAGTCCGTTCCGGGTTCGAACGGAACCGAAGGCACTACTCCTACTACATCCATTTTGGAATCATCCCCAGGATTAGTAGCGATCAGCCCTTGCACTTCACTGCTCCATCTTCGACTCCAAACTCGTTTTCCCCACGAAAAAGTTCAAACCGGATCGAAGTGGTTTTCGGAAAATAAATCTCGATCCCGATCTCTTCGAAACGACAGCGCATTGGCCAATATTGATAGTCGGTTATTTAACTATCAAATAACATTCACAAACATCCATCAAACAATAAATAATTTTCCAAATTATTTATTTACCTCACAAATATCTTCGCAAGATATATTTCCATTTTCAACCCTTTTGAAAACGGTTTCAAAAACCACCTTTTTCTTACGGAGTAAAATCCCCAAATATTTTCTATCTCCACTGAAATCACCAAGTACAAACACTTTAGATTTCTAAAATAATTTAAAATACTATATTATAAAATATACTTTAAACAAAACATTTAAATTAAAACTACTTTAATACTTTATTCAAAGATATATACTTTAAGAATATTTAAAATAAAGCTACTTAATAAAATATAAAACTAGATTTTTATCTTTTAAAACATAATACCAAGTCATCTTTAAATAATTGCTACTAAAATAAATTTGAAAAATACTTGCTTTAAAATTTAAACATTTAAGAATAATAAAATTTCTAAAACATATTTTAAAACAACCTTAAACTTTTAGCTTATACTTAAAATTTTTCTTTGAAAACGTTATTGGCTATTCAGGGAAATACACTTCTCTCTCACATCTTTAAAACTAAATCACTATTTATTTTTAAAACTAATTTACCCATTCCTTTAATAAATTCCCACCATGAATTTATTCTTCCAAATATCCACTGATATATTCACCTTTATAAATCCAGTTTATAAATTCCATAGTCTCATTTCCCTTTTAAAATTCCAATTTTAAACACTTAAATCAAATCTCAAATTGATTTCCAAATTACTCCATTTTGAAATAAACTCCTTTACTTACTCAATTTATGCAAATCCGTTAACTTCAGATTTTGTTTCTTCATTATCATTAAAATCTTTTTAACTGAAAATACCAATTTCAGATTTCCCAAATTCCTTCTTTATCCTTTTAAATAAATTCAAACCTTGAATTTAAAATAAATTCTTTATTTCTTGACATAATATCACTTAAGTTAGAATTTAATATTTCTTTGTTTATTTAAAATTCCCTTTCCCATACTCGGAATTTATTTATTGGAATTTAAAATCACTTTTATTCTTTCCCAATTCATTCTTAAATTTATTCAAATTCTCTCTAATTATTTCACTTACAAATTCTCTTATTTTATTTCTTTTCCCAAAGATCCCATTTATATATTTTTGTAACTCATTATACCCAATTAAATTCAATCAAACCATAACACCTAATACTCCAATTATCAATATAATTCATCACAGGATATCAAATAATCATATCACAAAAAATTTAAACATAACTAAATATTTTGAGGAATCCAGTTGGATCCCTCCAACCTGTTTACCTGCATCCACAGACTTTAGCACAATACCAATTCCACTTCGAGGTGGAATATCGCGGTATATGGGATTAATATAATATCATCCGCTATTATGCGGCGCATAGGGTCTCATCCGCTATATAATGCGGGAAATCAATCACTCCAATATATATACACTACTATACATATTATCACATCAAATCAATTCAATCATTCAACCAAAATTTAAATTTAACTATTTAAATTTAAATAAAACCCAGATGAGTGAGATTAACTCACCTTTGCTTTTTATTTGCAATCCACTTCATTATTGCGTTGGTTTTCCGATTTTTGACCTTGAATAAACAATTTATATGATTTATTAATATCCGAATTAACCACACAATTTATTACCATTTAACAAATATAATTTACTAATGATTTTAATTTAATTTAAACTAATAATTTCTCTTAAAATAAATCTTTTAGTAACTAAAATAATTAACAAGTTAATTAACCAATTTAATTACCTTAAATACATTATCAAAAATAAACTAGAAGATAAATAAAAATATGTATATGTATATTTTCTGCTTTGAACCTTATATACATCTATATATATATTTATAAAGTCTAATAAAAATACAATTTCCTTTTTAACCTATATATTAAAACAAATTTATCTTATTATAGTAAACTATAAAATTTATTAATCATTATTATTATTATCATCCTATAAATCTAAAAATTTCCTATATAAAATTAAATCAACAAAACACATTTATTTATTCAATTTATATTAAAAAAAAATTAAGAAATCGTTACCTTACTGACTCGACTCTCGGCATCGATCCCGCCTGTACGAACAAGAACACCATCGTCACAGTCGAGTCGCCCCTTCCCTACCAACGATCTTGAATCCAGATCGAAACCCTCGAGTATGTGAATCCTGGATGCGGTTCCATTTCCTTCGGTTGCGACTCTCCCACAACCTCTAGTGCCTCGCCTTGCCCCTATAACGGTCGCAACCCCAAGCCCTAATTGCGACCTTCCTTAGATAACTGCGAAATCACTAGACTCGACGTGCCTCCCCTCAAGCCTCGTCGATTCGAACACGGCCTCCAACAATTCTCGAACGAGAATTCATTCGATTAAGAGTATTTGGGCGCGATTAATTTACTTTGAACTTTCGAACGAATTAGAACAGAGGAGAAAACTGTCGTTCGGCCATGATTTATATTTTTTTTTGAAGGAGAGATCCATAGTTTAAAATGCTCGGCTGCTTATAAATAAAGAAGAAAATGAAGAGAAGGGAGTTGTAGGCGATTTTACTTGGTCGGCCATTATTTTGATTTTTCGTTTGTTCTTGTTCTACCTTGTTTTGAAACTGCTCGTGATTTAAAACGAAGAGGAAGGGCAATGTCGGATAAAAAGGGAGCAATTGTCTTGAACACGTTTCCTAGGTCGGCTAGGATGGCTTACACAGGTATAGGATAAGGGCTGAGATGAAAAGCTGATGGGAAAGAATTTCAGCTGTAGGCTGACTAAGCTTCATTAATGTATATATATATTAATTAAATACAAATTGTCACGATTTACGTAGCTTAAAATCGTGAATCCCTATCGAGGTGTGCCGTGAGGCATTTATAATGTTATACCCCTATTAGGAACACGATGGAAAAGGTTTCGAGTCCAAATTCGATCGTATGGAGAAGATAGCTTTTTGGACCCAGTTATTATATTAAATTTCGATATAATTTCCAACGCGTTTACCTATCGTACGATCACACAACAACCCCGAATACTTCGAAATTTGAAATCCGATAATAATACACTATTACAGATCCAATGGAACTGGTTTCATCGAAATCCGAGACTGTGCCTCGGAAGGCTATTTTTAAATATCGATTTAAACGATATATTTTTAAAATTGAACAAAACACTTTTAAATTCAATTTTAAAAGTTCCATCACCTTTAGTATTATCAATGTAAATTTTCCAAGCCTTCAAATTATTTTTAACAGGCTTAAAACTCCAGATTCAACATTTTACCCAACTTCAAATTATTTAATTTAATAATTAAATTACTCAATAAATTGTGATATTTGAAATTCAAGTTAAAAATTAACTTTTAAATATTTGAAATCAATTAAGTATTCCAATTCCAAATATCCAAAATTCCAGGTCGTCACATTCCTCCCCCCTTAACAGAATTTCGTCCCTGAAATTGCTAGTTAAGAAGAATGGTCCAATACCCGTTACTATTTTCTCAGCCCAAATAGTTTTTAACAACTTGCCAAAACAAATCTTTTTATCAAAGACACACTAACCCTCTTTCTAACTTTTCAAACTTATCCATAAGTCCCAAACAATATTACTTACTTAACTATTCAAATTTAAATTTGAAACCAAATTTTTAAATTATCATAATTTTCTCAAAAATTTTCTAACTCCTTAAAATTTTGAAAAATTTCGCTAGCGTCTCCTTTGCGCGGCTAGCTTGGAACAACTACAATATGCCTCTACGGGCCCCAGATTCAAAAAGAAAACAAAAGCCAAGTGGCTAGATCGAAAAATCATCAAATTTCAAACAGAAATTTAAACACATACCTTTTTTTGGGCCATTTAAATTTATTTTCTGAAATCAAAAATACCAATTCCTTTTGCTTTTTAAAACCTCTGTCCTACTCAGCGATAATATCCAATTACAATATTCAAAATTGCTTTACACATTTCTTTACAAAAGTTTTCATATCTATTTCATTCACATTCGTACAATGCACATACATCATTCGTACGCAATACCAAATTCGATCGCTCACTCGATCACACAATTTCACTTCCGAACTAGTATCGTCCACCCGACTTCCTAGTGCGGACTCAGATCTTGTTTCTTGATCAAAAACCGTCATCCTCCTTGCATAGCTACAAACTATGATAGAGAATTTCCAGAATCAATCAAAATCCATATCCAGGGTTCGCCGTCGAAAATCGAGTGAAAAATCCTAACTCGGATCGGTATAATTACCTCGAAATTCTGTGCTCGAATCCGGATCAAATCACTATGCGAATAAAATAATATACGTACATCCTACGTATTAATTTCAATTGATTATTAGCTATATCAATTCTTTTTATTCACATTCATTTTGATTTCCATTCATTTATTTACAACCATCCCATTTCCCCATTTCCAGTTTTAAATCTTCATTCAATTATTCACTTAGTATATATTTTTTTATCCCAAAATCACATAGTATATTCCCAATACCAATTTACTTAAGAATTTCATTCTTCATTTCTTAAGTCCAATATAAATTTTTCTTATATTTATTTTACTTCTTCACTGCCGAAGTTTATATTCAAATTGAATTCCAATTCCTTATAAATTTAAATTTTCCTCAATTCATTAATTATTTTCAAATCTCAATACTTTATCCCAATTTCCATTCAGATTTCCATCTTCAATTCTACTTGAATTCAATTTGTCTTCAAACTTTAAATATTGAATTTTATTCACCTTATCTCAACCCATATTTAATTAACCATTTCCTTTTATTAGTTTCACTTACTAATTTATTTAAAATCTCAAATAAAAGTTTATTTGCAAACTTTTTCTTCCTTTAGTTTCTTCGAACAATTTCTTCGATTTCACCTTACTTCACGTACACAATTTTAAATTATATTTCAATATTCAGTTTCAATTCTATTTGCTTACAAATTTTAAATCATTTGTCGTTAGTGAAAATTTTAAAAATTTTCTAACTCCCAAAATTTCAGAAAATTTTGGCAGTCTCCTTTGTACGGAGGAGCTTTTGCAATTTGACAAGAGATATAAATATATATACATCGACCCACACGGTCGGAAAACAAAAAAACAAACAACAGTTCATATTTCCTATCTTTTTATTGCGTAGGCGTACCTTTATTTAGCATTTTTAAGCAAGCGGCTTATTTATTTAGCATTTTGCGCAATCAAAACCAGCCAAACGGCTTCCAAAAAACCTGTACTTACTCAATTAAAACATGTAAGTGTTAAATACATACAATTCACTAGTATTTCACTTATTTAAAATAGCTAAAACATGCATTTGATATACAATGCATACTAAACAGTCCTTCAGAAGCAATTGCCAATGTTCCAACATTAATTTTAATTGTTGACAACCAGTTCATATACTATTTCAATTGTTTCAATCAACCCATATACTATTTTCATTTAATTTAAATAGTTTACAACTTAATTGCTTACATTAAATTCATTCATTTTTTATTGTCAGGTTTACTTTAACTTAACTATTCTCCAAGTTAAATTTTATTCTAAACAAATTTCAAGTTTTTATAAGTTTTTCAAACCAATTTATTATTCCATAAACATTTTTAATTAACTTCCAGAGTTTTAAGCAATTTCTCAACACTCAAAATCACCTATGAAATCAATTATCCAAAATCCTTTGCATTCCTAAAATCAAACCCAACTTTTACAAACAATTCCAATTTAAAACAATTTGGTAGCAATTTCTCCCTTGGAAACTCGAAAATGAACATCGATGATGCTGCAGTCATCACCGAAGTTATTTTCCAGCGACCGAAAGAGAGTTAAATGCTTTTATCTCTTTAAAACCATTTTCAAATATTTTAATTTCAAATCTCACCAGATTTCAAATCCAATTCAAAAAATATTTCCGAAATAATATCACCATTATTTCTCCAAAACCTTTGAAAACTATTTTCAAACTCAAAGGAATTTAAACTTCCCAAAATTCCAAATTTCAAATCCATCCAATTTATATTCAAACATTACTCTGGAATTTTTTTTTTCAATTTCAATTATAATTCAAATTTCCAAATTCCCTTTTATTACCTGAATTTATTTCCTTAACTTTGGTTATTTTCATTTCTAGTTATATTTCCACATAACAATGATAAAAATTTAATATTATCATTCCTAACATCCAAGCAACCAATAATTTACAAAAACTTTTCCTTTTACATCCGAAAATAATTTGGGGTAAAATTATTTCATTTACCCTATTTGAAAACCATACTATGTCGGTTTATCTCATTCAAGAGTTTAGAAACCTCTATCGATGACATGACGTCCCACCTATTGACCAGAATCCATAAACACTCAACCGATAAATCAACACAGTATAAAAACAAATTTTTATATTCACTAACAAATACGCGCTCATATCTATTAATACACTCAAACTCATTCTAGAGTACTACAGACTCTATTTTCAAATGAGTAATCCCCACCAGAGCCAAGGTTTTCGCTTAACCTTCAGCTCTGATACCACTGTAATGGCCCGCAAACCCGTACCCCTTGAGTCGACACTATTCTCCATCATATCAACTCAAGGTGAACGAAAATACGAACCATTAGGGTTAAAGAAGAAGGGGGTGGAAGAAGAGAAAACAAAACAACATTAGAATCTCACATACGCAGTGGAACAATATATAATAGATAAATGACTAATCTTTAAACAAGAATTTTAATATGTTTATACATTACCTCACCAGATTACAATACAATCAGAAGTAAACATTGGACAGTTATACTAGCTTGTCCCACAAACAGTATACAAAGTATACACAACATAGCAGAATATACATCAAGTACGAGTGATATGTCCCGCCATCCTGCTCGTCTCCTGAGTTCCACAACATCCTATCTTGTATCTGTAATATTCGGTCTAACCCGAGCGTAATAATAAAATAACACCCGAGTCAGTCTGGAAAACCAGCGTGAGAAAACACACTCAATTGGATTATTAAAGTTTTCCAAACCCTATGAAATCAAAAGCATCTTGTAAGACCACGCCACAAATAAACATGTCGGGTTTTTACCTTACGATAGCCAAAACACTTTTTATCAAATCCATCTGATATTATAATAGTGTATATATACAAATACTTATTCAAATAGCTGAAATTGTTACATGATTAAATTCCAGCATACTAGCCGCAAAGTGGGTTCTACAAACAAAAACCGTAAAAGGCGCGTAGGGAGAATGGATTTCCAACTAATGACTAGGCAATGGGGTACCACCTGTCACAGTACCTGGTCTAGATCAGTGTACCGAGGATCACTCCCAATCCCCTGTAACACAAGACCGGGACTACACCTTACTGGATAATCTCGAGTAAGATCACCCCGCGGTTGGGATAAACAACCGCCCACTAAGCCGAAATAAAAAGGAACATCTTGACAGGGATGACCTCACCCTAATGGGCGCGACCCACTAAGCCTTGCTGCATAACCCCTGATTTTCAGTCATTCCCGGTTGATGAGGCTCGAGGCTAAGCGTTACCTTTTTAGAACATATCACTTAGAATGCTCATCGTCCTCCTGACGATGTTCTGAAAGCATTCATCCATACAAGTCCGTTCCGGGTTCGAACGGAACCGAAGGCACTACTCCTACTACATCCATTTTGGAATCATCCCCAGGATTAGTAGCGATTAGCCCTTGCACTTCATTGCTCCATCTTCGACTCCAAACTCATTTTCCCCACGAATACTTTCAAACCGGATCGAAGTGGTTTTCAGAAAATAAATCCCGATACGGTCTCTTCGAAACGATCAGCGCATTGGCCAATATTGATTGTCGGTTATTTAACTATCAAATAACATTCACAAACTTCCATCAAACAATAAATAATTTTCCAAATTATTTATTTACCTCACAAATATCTTCACAAGATATATTTCCATTTTCATCCCTTTTGAAAACGGTTTCAAAAACCACCTTTCTCTTATGGAGTAAAATCCCCAAATATTTTCTATCTCCACTGAAATCACCAAGTACAAACACTTTAGATTTCTAAAATAATTTAAATACTATATTATAAAATATACTTTAGACAAAACATTTAAATTAAAACTACTTTAATACTTTATTCAAAGATATATACTTTAAGAATATTTAAAATAAAGCTACTTAATAAAATATAAAACTAGATTTTTATCTTTTAAAACATAATACCAAGTCATCTTTAAATAATTGCTACTAAAATAAATTTGAAAAATACTTGCTTTAAAATTTAAACATTTAAGAATAATAAAATTTCTAAAACATATTTTAAAACAACCTTAAACTTTTAGCTTATACTTAAAATTTTTCTTTGAAAACGTTATTGGCTATTCAGGGAAATACACTTCTCTCTCACATCTTTAAAAATAAATCACTATTTATTTTTAAAACTAATTTACCCATTCCTTTAATAAATTCCCACTGTGAATTTATTCTTCCAAATATCCACTGATATATTCACCTTTATAAATCCAGTTTATGAATTCCATAGTCTCATTTCCCTTTTAAAATTCCAATTTTAAACACTTAAATCAAATCTCAAATTGATTTCCAAATTACTCCATTTTGAAATAAACTCATTTACTTACTCAATTTATTCAAATCCGTTAACTTCAGATTTTGTTTCTTCATTATGATTAAAATCTTTTTAACTGAAAATACCAATTTCAGATTTCCCAAATTCCTTCTTTATCCTTTTAAATAAATTCAAACCTTGAATTTAAAATAAATTCTTTATTTCTTGATATAATATCACTTAAGTTAGAATTTAATATTTCTCTGTTTATTTAAAATTCCCTTTCCCATACTCGGAATTTATTTATTGGAATTTAAAATCACTTTTATTCTTTCCCAATTCATTCTTATATTTATTCAAATTCTCTCTAATTATTTCACTTACAAATTCTCTTCTTTTATTTCCTTTCCCAAAGATCCAATTTATATATTTTTGTAACTCATTATACCCAATTAAATTCAATCAAACAATAAAACCTAATACTCCAATTATCAATATAATTCATCACAGGATATCAAATAATCATATCACAGAAAATTTAAACATAACTAAATATTTTGAGGAATCTAGTTGGATCCCTCCAACCTGTTTCCCTGCATCCACGGACTTTAGCACCATACCAATTCCACTTCGAGGTGGAATATCGCAGTATATGGGATTAATATAATATCATCCGCTATTATGCGGCACATAGGGTCTCATCCGCTATATAATGCGGGAAATCAATCACTCCAATATATATATACACTACTATACATATTATCACATCAAATCAATTCAATCATTCAACCAAAATTTAAATTTAACTATTTAAATTTAAATAAAACACAGATGAGTGAGATTAACTCACCTTTGCTTTTTATTTGCAATCCACTTCATTATTGCCTTGGTTTTCCGATTTTTTACCTTGAATAAACAATTTATATGATTTATTAATATTCGAATTAACCACACAATTTATTACCATTTAACAAATTTAATTTACCAATAATTTTAATTTAATTTAAACTAATAATTTCTCTTAAGAAAAAATCTTTTAGTAACTAAAATAATTAACAAGTTAATTAACAATTTAATTACCTTAAATACATTATCAAAAATAAACTAGAAGATAAATAAAAATATGTATATGTATATTTTCTGCTTTGAACCTTATATATATATATATATATATTTATAAAGTCTAATAAAAATACAATTTCTTTTTAACCTATATATTAAAACAAATTTATCTTATTACAGTAAACTGAAAATTTATTAATCATTATTATTATTATCATACTATAAATCTAAAAATTTCCTATATATAATTAAATCAACAAAACACATTTATTTATTCAATTTATATTAAAAAAAATCGTTACCTTACTGACTCGACTCTCGACATAGATCTCGCCTGTACGAACAAGAACACCATCGTCACAGTCGAGTCGCCCTTTCCCCACCAACGATCTTGACTCCAGATCGAAACCCTCAAGTACGTGAATCCTGGACGCGGTTCCACTTCCTTCGGTTGCGACTCTCCCACAACCTTTACTGCCTCGCCTTGCCCCCATAACGGTCGCAACCCCAACCCCTAATTGTGACCTTCCTCAGATAACTGCGAAACCACTAGACTCGACGTGCCTCCCCCTCAAGCCTTGTCGATTCGAACACGGCTTCCAACAATTCTCGAACGAGAATTCATTCGATTAAGAGTATTTGGGCGTGATTGATTTACTTTGAACTTTCGAACGAATTAGAACAGAGGAGAAAACTGTCGTTCGGCCATGAATTTTTTTTTGAAGGAGAGATCCACAGTTTAAAATGCTTGGCTACTTATAAATATAGAAGAAATAGAAGAGAATGTAGTTGTAGGCGATTTTACTTGGTCGACCATTATTTTGATTTTTTGTTTGTTCTTGTTCTGCCTTGTTTTGAAACTGCTCGTGATTTAAAACGAAGAGGAAGGGCAATGTCGGACAAAAAGGGAGCAACAATATGGAGCACGTTTCCTAGGTCGGCTAGGATGGCTTACACAAGTATAGGATAGGGGCTGAGATGAAAAGCTGATGGGAAAGAATTTCAGCTGTAGGCTGACTAAGGTTCATTAATGTGTATATATATATATATATATATTAAATACAAATTGTCACGATTTACGTAGCTTAAAATCGTGAATCCCTATCGAGGTGTGCCGTGAGGCATTTATAATGTTATCCCCTATTAGGAACACGATGGAAAAGGTTTCGAGTCCAAATTCGATCGTATGGAGAAGATAGCTTTTTGGACCCAGTTATTATATTAAATTTCGATATAATTTCCAGCGCGTTTACCTATCGTACGATCACACAACAACCCCGAATACTTCGAAATTTGAAATCCGATAATAATACACTATTACGGATCCAATGGAACTGGTTTCGTCGAAATCCGAGACTGTGCCTCGGAAGGCTATTTTTAAATATCGATTTAAACGATATATTTTTAAAATTGAACAAAACACTTTTAAATTCAATTTTAAAAGTTCCATCACCTTCAGTATTATCAATGTAAATTTTCCAAGCCTTCAAATTATTTTTAATAGGCTTAAAACTCCAGATTCAACATTTTACCCAACTTCAAATTATTTAATTTAATAATTAAATTACTCAATAAATTGTGATATTTGAAATTCAAATATAAAATTAACTTTTAAATATTTGAAATCAATTAAATATTCCAATTCCAAATATCCAAAATTCCGGGTCGTCACAATAACATTCAACTGATAATAATAATTTATAAATTCATCCAATCAACCAATAATTAAATTTTAACATTATAAATTAAATCCAGTTATCCAAATGAGTGAGATTTACTCACCTTGATTTTTTATTTGCAATCCGTTCCAATTTTAAATTAAATCGAACAATATTCGTTTTAAATCTAAAATCCCAACCGACTTCGAAAAATTCCAAACCAATTTCATTTCGAAGCTCTCGTTGATACGAGCATAATGCAAAAATACGCGTCCGAATCCGACCTCGTATGAGCAAATAATTAAATTAATAAGCATTCAATTTAAATAAAATAATTATTTGTCTTAATCACAAGATTAATGAATAATCACCATCATTAAAACTAACTGCCGTTAATCTCCTTCCCCATATTCTCGTTCGCGAACCAACCACCCAGTCCGCCCCTTCCATTGATCGTCGCCGCCGTCTCAAAGCACCAACCGCCACCGCGACCCCACCAAAATCGTCCTCATCACTTCCTCTACCCAACCCACACTATCACGCTATACCCGCTCGCACGAGAAAGATCGCGACCTGGAGATTTTTGGCTGCTACCCTGAACGATGCGATCCTCCACTCTCCACCACGAGCCATGAAACTCCACCTTATGGTGCCAATTTCTCCTTTAAACCCAAATCCACCTTCCAATTTGCCACTCACGACAGCCATACCTCCATAACACTCGATCATAACTCAAAGTACCCTCGCTTGGACTGATGAACAACCCTCCTCATCACCTGATAGTAGCCGAACATAGTCGAATAGAGTTGAGGATCTCATCCGAGCTAAATTGAAGATCGAAGCCCCAATTTTTTCTTTTTCGAATGATCGACTAATTTCGATTTAAAGAAGGAGGAGGAAGATAAAATACGCGCCTTTAAATTTGTGAGAGCGGCGCGATTTAGACTAGGGTGGCTTGCTAGATCGGCTAAAAGTTGACTTTGATTGATTATATATATATATATATATATATATATATATATATATGAATATTCAAAATATCTCGTTTTACATAACTCGAAATCCCGAACCCCTATTGAGGCGTGTCGCTTGGCGTTCCTAATGTTATACCCCTATTTCGAGCACAATGGAACAAGTTTCAGGACCTAATTCGATCGTATGTGGAAGATAGCTTTTTTTAAACCCAACTATTATATTAATTTTCTGATATTAATTTCAATGTGTTTCTATCCCGTATGACAAAACGATGCATTCAAATGCCACGAAATTTGAAATCCGATAATAATACATAATTACGGATCCAATGGAACCGGTTTCGTCGAATTCTGAGACTGTACCCCCGGATCGCTATTTTAATGCGTCGATTAAAACGACGGATTTCAAAAATTGGCGAAATCACTTGAAATTCCAGTTTTTAAAACTTATTAACTCGATCTAATTTAAATAGAATTTACATTCACATTGTAAATCATTTTTGATTCATTCTAACCACACATCTTAATTATTTACACTATTTCCTTATTACGATAAATCTCTATATTTGAATTTTAAATTCATTCAACGATTTGAACTAAAATCTTCATATTGAAAAATCAATTTATATTCCAACTCCAATATTTAAACCATTGAAATATTCAACATTAAGCGAAGGAAAATCCGGGTCATTACACATAATTTTCCATACCTATATATATATATACATTGATTTATTGACTATTGACTAGAGCATCTTTGGCAATATTATCATATTATTATTCCTAGTTTATATTATGTTACCTATATTCATTAATCTTTGATTTGGACATAGTCTGACATGTGTGTCATTTATGTAATACTCGGGTCAGTCCATGACATTTCAGGTACATGAAAAATATAACCAGCAGGTGTTTTAGTGGGCTTAGAGGAGACTTATATTAGGATTATTATATGATATATTTATGATTTGATTCAATATGTATATACCACTGAGTTGTATATTGAATATTCATTGTATTACATTGAGATAGTTAACATTTGAGCTGATTTGTATCCTTGCGGTATCATATATTATATATTATATGTTATTACTGTGATTTTGACTCTATGTTCTCTGTTATTTACTGTAAATTTTGTATTGTTCTATTTTGAGGCACACATATTTATTTCTTTATACTGATACTATGTACATATAGTTGAGATATTTATTTGATGTTTTAATATATACCAGTGTTAGTCTAAGAAAATATTCACGTGTGTATCCCATATCGCCTCATTCTCCGTATTATTTGATTGTATTACTCAGTAATACTCTTGGATGGTATGGTTATAGAGGTGATATGTTTCATTTGGTATCCGAGCAGATTTAGAACAATACATTATATATATATATATCTATGTATATATGTATATATATAAGGCACAGTTATGGATTTTGATGAGACTTAAAGTCCATGTGTCCTTGGGTGTGTTAGGTAATAGGTATATGTATATAGGTTGATTACTGGGGAGTAATCATCAAGGGACGTATATGTAATTTTATATATATACTATATAATCCCTTTTCCCTTATTTCATTCAAGTATGTAGTATATAATGGTTGGAATAGCAAGGACGAAAGGAGTTATCCAATCAGTAGTTTTTGTATTGATGTTAATTATTGTACCGTTATGTTTTGGCTTGGCATTGTATCATTTTGTTTTGTTTGATTTTAATCAGAGTGCGCATCGGAAAATTTATCTATCAGTTTCCACTGAGTGCATTATTTGTTGTTTCACATGCTTATTTGATTATTGAAAATGGTTTGTATTGAATTTAATTTTGAATATAGCTTGGTAAATATTTGAATGTATTTATCAAAGCTGTGAAATGAATTCAATTATTGACTTATACTTATTATAAATAAGTATGAATGGTGTTTGATACTATAAAATGTCTACTGAAATGGTTTATTAATTAGTATATTTATATTTATGTGTGTGTTTAAACCCTATTTGAAAATGTTTTGATGTTAGTAAGTATTTGATAGAAATAAGGGCTCTTAATATATATGAATATAGTTTATTATTATTAAATGATTTTTGTAGCCAAACGAATGTTTTAATTAGAAAATTTAGAAAAGTATACATCATAAGTATAGTATTAAGATAAGATTAAGAATAAATTAATAAAAGCACTATTGAAATAAATATAGTAAACAATTTGTAAAAATAATTTTGATAGACATTTTTGAAATAAAACTTGTGTTAATATGTCCGTTGAGTGGTTTAAGAATTCTGGCCGATGCGTCTAGCCAACATTATCAATAGATATTCCTAAAACACAAGAACAAGGCATCAGGACATAGTGTTTTGAAAAAATATAAATATTTTAGGAAATTAAAGCATTTCAAAAATGTAAAATATTTTCAACAATATTTTAATTAGTTTGGAATATGATTTTTTTGAAGCAAATATTTGAAATGGTTTTCGAGAATAAGAATTTATATTCATTACTTTAGGAAATTTGTTATAAAAGATCTTTTATATGTTTGGATATATCTTTAGTGATGGATGCAACCATTGGACATTAGTGACAACTGGGTCTTTGTAGCGACAATATTGATTGCATAGCCAATACTACAGCCAATTGATAATAGTAAATCAATATAATAAAGGGCAAGGCATCATCATTATATCTTATGGTGTTTTGAGAATTTATGAATATAAATATGTTTATTTGTTTACCTATTGATGTAATTATAAACACTTAGATGTTATAGTACTTTAGAATTTTGAGATGTAAGAATGTATATAATTTGAAGAATTGTTACTTTGAAATTTAGAATAGTATTAATTTATAAATGAATATATATATATATATAGTTGTGTTAGTTTTAAATTATTAATATAAAGTTATTTAAAAGAAATATTATAAGTTTTATTTTGAAAATTAGATTGCTTAAATACTTTGATTTTGTGAATACAAGATAATGTAGAATTTTTTTTATAGTTTTGACACATTATTTGAATAGAGAAAGGTGTTATTTTGAAGAATATTAAGTAAATGTTAGGAAATAAAGAATAAATAAATATTATTATGTATTGTGTGTTAGTATAAGTTATGTGGTATCCCTGAATAATTGAATGAGGTTTAGATTAGTTTTGGTAAAGATTGAAATATAGTGCAATATAATGATCTATGATTACAAATGAGTGAAATGAAGAAGTAATATCAAAATAGATTTTGAAAGTTATATGAGGAAATGTTTGGAAATGTAATTTATTTTAAAGATTATTACTTTGAATATGCTAAAGGTAAAAAGGAAGATTTCATTTTGGTTGTGTATATTGCTAAATGATAAAAGAATGAAATATTTGATTTTGAAATTTGATAAAACATGGTGTTACTACAAGTATGTTATTGAACGTCGAGAGAGAACATGTCAAGCATAGAAACGACAAGGGATGTCGTGCCAGAAGAAGGTAAATTTATCAAGATTCAACAGTAAGAAAAGGATAATGGGCCTCTAGCAATAATAAGAAGGTATCAAACATCTAATAGAAAAGGGCTGTCGAACCTCTACAACACAAAGGATGTTGAATGTTCAAGTAGTTACTAGGCATAGAAGAGGTGCCGAATCTCTAAGGATGTCGAACTTTAAACCGTTAACAAGTAGTGAAGAGGTGCCGAGTCCTTAAGGGGTAACGAGCCTCTGCAACCATAAGGGTTGTAGAACATCTAAAGCAAGGGAGAATAACAAACCTTTGCAATAATAGTAATGTCGAGCATTCAAACAATTAGCAAGCCCTAACAAAGAATAAAGGAGGATATCAAGTATTCAAGGACGACGAGCCTTTGCTACAAAAACTGTTATCAAGCCTCAACAACAGTAAGTGTTGTCAAGCATCTTCATGGTGATATCGAGCATTTAATTATAAAGAGAAGGGGTATCGAGCTTCTATAGCATAAAAGCTATACGGCCTAAAGATAGCAAGCATGTCAAAGATGTAACAAGAGATATCGAGTATCTACCACATAAAGGCGGTTAAGCCTAAAGATTACAAGATTGGTCAAGATGTAGCAAAGGATGCCACACCCCAAGAAGATGTCGAGCATTTAAATAACAAGGGAAGGCTGTCGAGTCTCTGCAAATAAGACCATAGTGTCGAACCTCTATAAGCAAGTGATATCGAATCTCTAGAAAGGAATGTCAAGATTTCATCAGTTGGTGCTATCAGAATCCTTGGATTCCAAGCCATGACACATGTCAATCATCCCACGCGATTGACACTCATATAAATAAACCCCCACCGTCACTTAAGAAAGGGCGAATCATTCTTTCTCTATTTCTCAATTTTTAAAGTTGTAAAACCTAAATCAATTTGGGGATTTTTAAAGCCAATTGTAACACTTGAACTTTTTGCGCATGAGTACTTGGACATCTAACTTTGCATATCATATTTCCCATGAATGTGTACACTTTACTCTTATTGATCAATGAACATGCATATGACTTATCTTTGGGCTTGGACTTGAATAATGGACATGCATAAAACTTATCTTTAAACTTATACTTGAACTTAAACTTGTATATACTCCCAAGCTTGCATAAGGATACTTTAGCCTTTGTCCAAATCAAAAGCTACCTTGTATATTGCCTATTTTCCTTATTGACATATGAACAAAGGACTACTGCATATTGCCTATCCTACCCATTGACATATGAACAAGGGACTATTGCATAGTTACGCGACTCTCCTATTTTACCCTTGAATATGAGACCTAAACTTTTGAACAACTTTGTGATTATATTTAAACTAATGGGTATTATTGGAATATTTTCAAATAATATCACCTTGTATAACGTCTTGGGTGTTGGGCCAAAATTATGGTTCAACATTTTGGCACTAGAAGGAGGGCTCGAACCTCCGTCTCGTTGTTTCTTCGCTTTGAGACTAGTTAAAATAAAACTTTGTTTCACGGAAATCTCCGTCTTTCAACTTATCTGAGGACTCTCCATCTTCCGGCATATTCCTAAGGAGGATTTTCCATATCTCACATAACCTACTAAACAACATAATGACTATCTCCGAGCAAAGATTCTCTGAGCCCCACCTTACCAAATCAGCTAATCGAACCACCTATAATCTTCAATTCCATGAGGGGAAAGTATTGAAATTAAGAAATTTAGCACTGAGAACTCTAGCAAAAAAGAGGTGGGTAATTCCATATGATCCATATAGTTGGAGCATAAACCCATTCCATATAGGATCCACCTCGATCTATGCTTATTATCCTACTCTGGGTAGAGAGAACAAAAGAAGGAGTGAACCGTTTACAGAAATAAGAAAGGCAATATGGCTTTAAGCTAAAGGAAATATCTTCGAAGATGAAATAACAAACTACTTTAATAAGTTTACTCAAAAGTGGAAGGGGGTAATTGATCACCCCTCCACACCAATCTATACTTGAGAGTCTTCAAAGAGAAAGCTCAACGAACCTACCTAATATTATAAAAGAGCCAAATTTGGATTAAAAGCACAATTCCTTATAAACCCCCAATTTACTAGAACCTATTCTCTTACTACCTCCTATGAAAATATCTACGCCTAACCAAAGAAAGATTCGAATACTGGCCTTCAAAAAAGAAACAACAAGAAAATTAAAAAGATATTGAAAATGCTTACTGTTAATACCACCGAGTGAATAGACACAATACAAATCACCGTCGAGCCCTTAAAAGGATGTTTGAGAATTTCTTGGAAAAAGGAGAACTCCAAGAGTTTGTCACGAGACTTGAGTAAAGGTTCGATGTATTTACAAAGATCAAGTGCTTAATAAAGAGAAGCGCTTCATGAAAAAGATTTGCAAAATAAAGGAAAAGCCTTTGATCTCGCCACAAGGGCCGGGTCAAAGTACTATAAGCCTTTGGTCTTGCCTATAAGGCCGGACTGCAACACCTCCTAGAGGGAGTTTAAAGTAGGCTCTGGTCCTACCTATAAGGCCTGGCCAGAGCACTGCAAGCCTTTGTCCATTTTATGTTGCCTAGCCAAAGCGCCTCCTAAATAAAGGACGGAGTAAGCCTTCGGTCTCGCCTAAGATGGTCTGTCCAAAGCACCGACCAGTCTTTGGTTCCTCCTATAAGGGCTAACTAGAGTGTCTCCTAGAGGGAGGATAGATAAGACTTTGGTTCTACCTAATATGACTAGCCAAAGCACCGACCAATAGCCTTTCTCTTCTGCCTCTAAGGCCTGACCAGAGAGCATCCTAGAGGGAGGACAGGTAAGACTTTGGTTTAGCCTATGATGGCCGACCAGAGCACCAAGCAGCCTACATCCTTACCTAAAGGTATAGAATGGGCAACCTTATATAAAGAAGTCAATCATATGAGTCCAATTCTATCATAGAGATGGTTCAAAATAATCTTCCAAAAGAAGAGCAATCAGATGCTATCAATATTACCCCAAAAGAAAGTTAGGCAACCTTCAAAGGAAAGGTCAGATAACTTTTCATGCTCATATAATCTCATATGACAAAGAAAAATTATTGAATACTCATCTAAGAAACCCAGACTAAGGGAAAGAAATTTACTCTGAAAAACCCGCCAGGATTATAATATTTAATTAAGCAACGATGATTCGTTTATGAAGTCGTTTAGCCTAGAAAGATAAGAAGGCAAATTGATCCATATTTTTACCAAATTTGAAGTGTTTATTTTGATGATTCGATAACCACTCAAAAAGTGATTTTCAAAACCAAACTTTCAAATTTTCAAAGTTCAACAAGAAAACTTTTTCACAGATTTCTTTGGCATTTACAAAACAAGATGATCAGTTTGGGAAAGAAATAATTTCTTAAAATTATGGAAGTCATCACTATTTACTTTGTATTTTTCAAAAAAAATGAGAGCTAGAGAGGTAAGAAGATATTTGGTTTTTACACTAAAGTGTAAAAAGCCTCTTTCATATAATGAAGGGGGCAAACAAATATTGTAAGACCTGACAAACAATTCTCAAATTAAGGCCTGTCTAAAATCATTCTTCGAAGAAGTAAAGAGAAAATAAATCTATGCTTAATCAAAGACCACAGATCATATTAAATCAGAATAAATCTCTAAAGTTAATCAGGAATCTCAAACGGCTCAATGAGCTAAAAAAGAAGACAAGAATAAAGAAGAAAATACATAGTCTATTCAAAATAACAACTATTCAGGTACAAATTTATTTACCAATTTACATACAAAAAATTACAAATATCAAGAAAAGCCATCCAAGTCTTCTTGAGGAGGAGGTTTAGGGAGCGAATAATATTGGTATACGTTTTCTTTCCCCTTTCCCTCAACCTCAAGAAGACATGGATGGCTTTCGTTTGAAGCAGGGGCATCTCTAAGCAAAAATGGTGGGCCTTCAATATTCTTGAGATGGTCAGCATACCCATATAAAAAGAAGTGTTGATAATATCTATATCCTGCCTCCGCTGGCTTGCTCAACCCTTGGTTCATTTCTAGACCTATGAAAGAATGGTCAATTTTTAAGCCAAAAGCAACTATTATTTCAAGCAAATAGTCTCCACGGGAATCTAGTCTGGAGTTCTCAGGTGACATTACCTCGATTATTTTCAATTGAGACTCAAGATCCTCTAATTTTCCCTTCATGATTTCGATGGCTGAGGAAGGTTCAGTAATACGACGAATCGCCGCCTCTAGTAGTTCTTTAAATTTCCACACCTTCTTCCAGAAAATATTTATATTATCGATAAAGCCAATATGAATCTTTAATGCATGTTCAAGCATTTTATTGGCTCCTTTAGAAATTTGGACCTTGCTCTATAATTTTTTAACCTTTTGCTCAAGAGTGCATTTCTCGCGTCCCAACTCCTCAACTCGACTTTAATAATTATTAAGATATTTCGAAATTTGTCCATTCCACTTTCCTTTTAGAAACTAGGTACATTCATATACTCTCGGCACCATCTGGCAATCTCTCCATCATCCAAACCCAGAGGTGGGTTTTCCAAGGAAGAAAAATTCTTTTTACCAGTTGAGAATTGGGACCTAGTTGTCCTTATGGGAATAGGAGTGGGAAGACAGGATTTTCCTCCACTTACAATAAGATATAGAGATTGGCATGCTACTTGACTTTTTAGTAGGTCAACTTCAAGGTTCTCAATTTTCTGATGCAGTTGAGCAATTTCTGACATCGACCCTAATCCTCTGGTCCGAGGGTCCAGATCGACTAATTGTATCTATGATCTCTTTCATCTCTTTGATCTCTTTGTAATTCTCTTTGATTTTCTCCTCTAAACCCAAAGTCATTTCGTTGGTACCACTAAGTGTTGACTTCGACTTGTAGTATTTGTTATACCACTCACATGCTTTTAAGTTGTCCGGAAATGGTATAACTAATGCATCTTGAGAAGCGCGCTTCCTAATGTCTAACATCAATATGGCTTTAAGTTTATCTAGTCAAGAGAGGAAGACAAGACCACTAGAAGCAAGCGTTAGTTGACTTTTCTAGTAAGAATAAATAAAAGAAAAATCAACACTTTGAAAAACATATTCTTTCATTAACAATGAAGTATTGCATGCATGAATAAGTTTAAATTACATCAATAACTCAAGTTTTATACACTCAATCCTTAATTTTGGAAGTAATGACATTAGCTTTTCTAAGTGAGCCCACGGACATAGGGAAAGTAGAGTCGAAGCGAACGCTAAACTCGTGAGGAGTACTGATAGGGGGAAACTAGTGATAATCCAATCTTTTAGCAGGAGGGCTAATTTCCCCACATAAGGCTAGTTACTCCCTATAGCAGTTTGGCATAACTAGACTAGATTTCTTTAAGTAAACCGTCTTTTTCGTCACCTAAGAAAAAAATATAGGTGTGGAAGTTGTATGTAAACTTCTTGAAGGTCCTTAAGAAAGTAGTATTTTGCTAATCGAGAGGTTTTGAGAGCTAATGTTTTCTCGTTAAAATCCCTTTTTAGCTTGACAAATTTACTTAAGAGTTCTTTGAAACATATGTGCTCAATGTTCCCTTAACCTTTGTCTTTTAAGAAAACTAAACTAAGCCACAAAGAAATAAGAACATTAAAATTTACAAAGATTGTCTGAATTGCATAATATAGCAATGAAATCACTCAATTTCATACAGCATGGACCATTTGTAAAATTCAAAGATAAATTTCTCTTTGTTGAACATGACTTTCTTCAGAGAAAGAGTGTGAGAGGAAAGGGGAACGGTCTCGATCCTGGGAAGGTTCCAGCATTCTCCAGGATGAGGATTGCACCTGTAATCGTTCAAATACCTATTACGCTAATGCCTAAGTAAACCCCCACTCTCTTTCTGTAAAAAGGAAAAGTCGGTAAAAAGTTTCCTTGTATAAATTTTATAAAGGAATTCGACTAAAGTGTACCTATCTCAATTAGCATCCAAAAAAGTGTACTCGACTCTTCATTCTCCTTTAGAACTCTTTCCCAGTGAATGGGGATCTTTTCAAGAGCAGGGCTACCTATTTTTCTTTAAAATCTTTTAACCGTTTGGCATAAATGAGAAGGCTCCTATACTTTTTAGATAAACTATTGTGATCTTCTATTAATTTCTCAATCTCTCTATTCAATCATAGCACATCTTTCTTGCTCTTTTTGTTTAAAACCTCAAAGTGATATTTGTTTCTTTCCTTAGCTAAAATAGTCGATTTGTTAACTAAAGCTAACAGATAATTGTAAATATTTAAAGATGATAAACTTTATGCCTATAGCGCAAGAATCTGTGAGGCGGAATCTCAAACTTTCTCTTTGCCCGATTCTTTGTTGTGAATGCTGGGGTCATCAACATCCTTTGACGTGGTGTCTTCCCTAGAGCATTTTGGAACTTGAGAAGTTCAGAAAGATCAGAGAATTCAGCATCATAAGCAAATTTGAGCCCAAGTTATGGTTATCTGATCCATCACCTCTGCTTGCTGGATCATCGGAATCCTTGCTACTATTTCCCCATCCTTCCCAGAATCGCCATCATTTTCATTATCATCTTCATCTTCATCACCATTGTTACCATCATCACCCCTATTATCATCGTCTCTATCTTCCTCCGACAAAGGATCATCAAAAGATAGTAGTTCCTAAGGATTAATGGCTTCCTGTTCTAGGAATTCATCTTGTAATGACCTAGGAACTCTCTTTAGTTTAAGTTCGAACTTCTCCTTGAACTTGTCCTTTAGTCTTAGCAGTGACGGGAAGTCCAACTTTGGATACTTTTCTATACTATTGAAATACGCAATGAAGAGGGCTTCCCTATAACGTTACTCTTTTATTTGGGGAAGGGCTTCTTCTATGAAATAGGAGACTTTATTTTTAGCATCCTTGATTATGTTATTTGTATAAACAAGTGCAGCCTCCTTACTTTTCAGTAGAGCTTTTAAGGTTGTAAATTGTACAGCCAATTTGAGTATTTTCAATTCGGGCCTGCTCAAGTTCCTTTTCTAGGGATTTCACCCTCTCCTCAGCTGCTAGCCTCATTTTTCTTTCTTCATCCAAGTTAGATGAAAGTTTATTCTTATTAGTAGTAACCTCATCTCTCTTTTTTGTGACTTCAAGGATTTGGCCCTTAAGGGACCTGACTTTATTTGGCAGCAATGAAACCTGCTCTTTAAAATTTGGGACCTGGCAAATAGATTCATGAGAGGCTTGTTGAAGAAAGAACATGTACTTGACCACCTAAGGTATAAAATATATAATAAATAAAAATATATCGAGACAAAATTTGTGTTAAATAAACACGTAAAGATATGTACCACAAGAAGCTGCTAATAGAGAATTTGGAGATGGTTCCTAGAAAAGGCAGAAGGCTGCAGTGGCATTAGAGAAGCCATAGATAGGACTGGATGACTGAGCAAATAAAATCATCAAAATCTAAATGGATGGGTTAAGCCGAAGCTTCACAAGGAAGAGATTCGACTGGAGGAGGAGTCAGGCCAACTCCTGGTAAAAACAATGAAAAACAATTATGGATTCATCATGTCTATAATAGGGCTCGAGGTGTAAGCAACTTCTGTCTGGTCTTGAGGATTCTGGTCTGACGTACTTAAATCAATAAAACTAGGTTCTTGGATAATTACGACTATAGCTACGTTTGATTCCTTAATGTAGCACCAAGTGATTGATTTTATCTAAATTTGGCCTCTTTACCTAGAGGAGGAATTGAAACACCTGACAGATTGTCGGAATCCTTCTTCCTTTTGCGACTTTCAATAGCCCGTCCCCAATAGCAACAAATGAATTTATCCCCTCAGAAGCAAGTTCTGAAAGAGAATAACTATCATAAGAGAACAACAGAACGTAGTATAAATAATAGAGAAAAAGCAACAAGTCTTACTAAGGGTAGCGAAAGACCCTTTGATTCTAGGGATATGACCTTTGATATAGAAGAATTGGGTTTCCTAGTCTTTGGTTCTGTTAATCAAATTAGTAATCAAGCTCTTTGGATGAGGAAGAAGACGATATAGGGCGCTTGCTGGTTGTATACCCACTTTAACATGGTTTACCAAAGAATGAAGAGTTTCAACATCGAGTGAGAGGAGGTCAGCTTCCTTGGCAAGTATTTCCACGTATCTCAGATAGGTATAGGAGTTAGAGGATAGTTGTATCAGAGCAATTGTGACGACCCGGAATTTTCGAACCCGAAAATTCCAGATAGTTAGAAGAAAAAGAAAGAGATAGAAGAAAGAAACAGAAAGAAGAAAGGAGAATAGAGAACACAACATCTCACATTCGCAGCGGATTAAATATAATAACAAATAATAATATCAGTTATACAAAGAAAAACTGTATTTGTTAATTACATTTTAATACATCAGAGTTACAACATTCACAAATGTACTAGACAGTTAAAATTAACATGTCTCAGACAACTATAATATCACAGCGGAATATACTCCATACGTTCCTGCCATCCAGCTCGCCTCCTGAGCTCTAGAACGTCCTTACCTGAAATCTATAACACTCGGTCTGACCCGAGCATTACATCAAAGTAACACCCGAGTCAGGCTGGAAACCAGCGTGAGTAAACTTATCTAACATGAAATTCCAATTCATAGATCTTATATAAAATCAGGGTAACTCGTATCTTCTACGAGTTCTTACTTATTATATTCAAACAATTTATTTCACAAAATAATATCTAAGTATCGTTACTTAGTTCCAATGATCCAGATTACTCGATTTATTTCATTCCAGCCTATTCGATTTACAAAACAAATCTATAAAGAATTATAGATTACTAATCGAAGTGGTTTCGGATATTTACTAATACCCGACCCCGGTCTCTTCGAATTCAATATCATCTTAACCCAAGTTATTCAATTGGATACAATTCAAATTTAAATACATAGTGCCACTTTTGCACAACAAATTATCATAGGTAAACACATCATCATTGTTCACCCAAACATATAATATTACAAAAATATGGCAGATCACATAACATCACAATCACATACCCGGGATAACAAATAGTCCAAGGCATTCAATATCATTCAGTCACCCATAAGCAAGGTAAATCACTTCCAAAATTAATTTAATTTATCTTAAATTAAATTAATTACTGATCTTTAATCACTTAGATTATCTTTACTCAACATTAATTAATTACAAACCAATTAATTAATCATCCATTAAGTATCCATCTTAATTAATCATTCTTGATTAATTTTTCTTTTTAATTTCATTACATAATTAGCCTTTAATAACATAATTTAATTAACCTTTAATTAATTTATTTATTTAATTGAGGATTATTAAACAATGGGATAATCACATTAATTAATGATCCTTAATTAATTACTTTCAATAACTAATTAACTATAGTTAATTACATTGATCTTTAATAAATTACATTAATTAATTAATCATACTTTAAATTAATCACTTCCATTAATTAATTTCTCATTTAATTACCTTAGCAAATAATTAATCACATTATTAATTAATCCTTAACTCTCTAATTAATTAATTACTCTTTAATTAATTAATTAACTCATTAATTAGTTGTATTAATAAATCCTTTAATTAATAACATTAAGTGATTATCCTCTAATTAATTTAGTAAATTAATTATACTTCAACCATTACCATTAATTATCCTTTAATTAATTCCCTTATCTTAATCTAAATACTTTATTACCTCATTAACTTTATTTTAGAAACCATTAGGAATTAATTAGACCAACTGATATTTTTATAAAACATTAAAAATAGGCTTTTCACTTTTCCTCTCCCGATCCTTACTCCGAGTCATCCCCGCGTTCTACTCGAGATCGCTTCGAGTCTCCCTCCTTCCAGCTTCTTCTTCTCCCCCTAGTTTCTTCAAAACTTAAAACTGTTAAACTATTAACAGCTACAACTACCTCACGAACACGAGTTAATACCCGAGCATATCTTCAAATTTCCCGAGATTTCTTCGAGTCGCCACGAACCCATTTCCCCCTGACATACACGGCAACGCTGCGCACGTGCACCACATCTCGACCAACTCTGACGAACTCGACTACCTCCGGCAAGTCGTAAATCAACTCGACATTCATTTACGATCATACAAATCAACGTATCTAGCCTAAATCGAATTCGAGTGTTCAACTCGAATCAGAAGTTCGACAACGCCTGGAAGAAACGCCTCGCCATCGTGCCTCCGACCACCATTCCACCTGAAACTCTGGTCACGTCATCGCAAAGCCTCCACGCATCCATTCCCAATACTCCGAAGACACTCGATCCACCATGGATGTTCCAGTCGTCACATTTCCACCACGACCAAAACAAACGCTTAAACCCTAGATCGACTGATTCCCAACGCCACGATGTATGATAAAATCATCAGACATTTTTCTTGACATTCCTGGTCGACAATCAAGCTTCGACCAGAGCCCCGAGAACCCAACGTCTCTCGATTGCCAGAAAATGGTGATAACCCATTTCAAGTTCAACTCTAAACTGCTCCTAAATTACTAAATGAAAAATCACCATATTTGTTTTAAAAATCTGATTTTTCTGAGTTAAATCATATTATATAATTTAATCAACGAATTATAACACTTGATTTAACATATTAACAAGATTTATACTGTATATTCCTAATTCCAGCAAATTTCAAACCTGAGATTCTTAACTATATTTTTAAAAGCTAAATTATGTTAAAACAATCCTATCTTGTTTGTAAACAAAGGCTTAACAGAGAATAGAGAAAGAGAATTTGAATTTTTGTTTTAATCTAAACCCTGTAACTTAAAAACAGAGAAACACATACATAAAAATTCAAATATAAACAACATGCATCTCTATACTTGTATATCCATATATATGCAGGCATAAATACATTCCAGAAACACACATGCACAAACATTTAATTTACTTAGCTTTTAAAACAAATTTTTACTCACCTTAAAACAGGGCAGTTTATCACTTCCAGGCTTTTAAAATTTTGAATTCTGGAAACCTGCTTTTGATTTTCTTTGTTGTTGATATTTGAAATCCCTTGCATGCCTTCAATTTGATGTTGAAACTGAAGCCTTTGCATTTGAATTACAGTTGAACTTTATTTTAGTTGCAGATTCGAATTTCAGGTTGAAGAAAATTTGAGAACTGATATTGATTTTCTTTTAAATTTGATTTCAGTTTTAGAAGAAGAAAATAAATTTGAGAAAGTAAAAATGTTTTGAACTGAAAAAGGAATTCCAGGCTTCTCCTTAATACAACATTATTATATATACTTAAATTTCTTTTAACAAGGTGTTGCCATTTGTCTTATTGCATGCATATAAAAGCTACAAATGTCAAAACAATTTATTTCCTTATGTTTTATTTATTATGTCTATTTTATTAATAAATTTTCTTTTGCTTATATTTATATAACTTTAAAGAAAAATGATATAAACCTAATTACTCACAAATTAATAACCATATATATATACTAGTTGTAAAATTTATTTTTAAGATATTACTTTGAATTTCAAACCCAAGTCCTATTTACAATCTACTTATATATATATTTTATTTGATTTTGAAAAGATAAATTTTGCTAATTTCAAATAATAATATCAGGAGATTATCAAATAAATATTTATCCCGATATAAATATTTATTATCAGAATTATTTATTCAATTCATAAATCAGTATTCTTATTAATCAATCCAGTTAATTATCAATTAACAAGTGTTCAAAAATCCGGGTTATCACATTCCTCCCCCCTTTAAATCTTTTCGTCCTCGAAAAGGAACGAAGCCAGAATTTACTTATTTACTTATTATCAGATAAATTTTTCTTTTGAACATATTTTTAAAATACTTTAAAAATCTTTATAATATTACTAAATTAGTTTTTATAAAAATACTTTTATAACTCGATGTTTCAACAAGTCCATTCTCGTTCTTACAGAAATTCGGTCATACGTTGATCAGGCGTAAGACTGAAAATCTATAAGTACTTAGCAGACCCATTTTCAACACCCAGTGAAAATATTTTGAAAAATAATTTTATTGAAAATATAGAAAACAGTTTTGAAAATAGAGGAAATATCTTTGGTGAGAATGCTCTGGAAATCATCACTCCCATCCATGGTCGCAGTTAACCCGATGGTTACGTTGCCGTCCCGGCAAAATCCACAGATAACTGTAGGTCTCCGCGCTCCTCGATTACGCCATGGAACCCGCTACAGATCGTAGTTATACCCGGGCCTTACGTTGCTAGCACAGCACAAACCCATATAACTATAGGCATCGGCGCCACCGAATTTCGCTGCCAAATAATGAAACTTCTCCCACATAGGTCGCAGTCTACCGATATAAAATCAAACGCAGACTGTTGGCTCTCGGCGGCACAAACGACTTTCGCTATGTTACCATAGTGTCACAGTCTACCGATAAAAATCAAACGTAGACAGTTGGCTCTCAGCGGCACACATGACTTTCGCTATGGTCTGCAGTAGATCGCAGAGACATCGAGTTAAACTGTCGTCACAGCATAATCCAAATGCCTCTGTGGGCACCAGCCCCTCGAATTTCGCTACACAAATAATCCTCAGGAACTAGTTTGTCCGGACTCCTCACAGGATCAACTTTAGAAACCCCCCTTGGGGCTCAAGGCAGTACCACATTGTGGTACTCCTGAGAAGTTCATTTCAAGGAAGCGCCTTTTTCTCCAGAGCTATTTTCAAAATACTTTATACTATATACTTATAGTATCTTCAAATCATACCCTTTATGATTTATCAAAATCTCCTTTACACAAAATCGATTACCAAAATCGATAATTCTCAAACTAGGCTTTCCAAAATCCAAAATTGATTTTCCCAAAAATCAAAAGCCTTTTCCAAATTCATAGGTTCCCAAGACCTTTTCCAAAATCATTCTCATAAGATCCTTTATATATATAGATATAGATATATATAACTTTGAAAATCTTTGGATCATTTCAAACTTGTATAAAACCTCTTTTATACTTCAAATATTTCAAAACCCTTTTTATTCTGGCTAGATTCAATAAGGGAAGTTTATCATATTACAAAATATAACTTTATTTATTGTCAAATCAAATATTCAAGTTTGATTTCTTTATAAAGTTATTTACCATTTACTTAACTCCATAAAGTAAATTTCAACCAAAGAAATACCCAATTCCATTATATTTCACATAATATACCTTTCATTTTTGAAAACCATTTCAAATTTCTTATCCTCAAATTTTAAATGCCAATTTCATTCAAACCCGTATGATGTACACATATCATCCGTACGCTATATCAATCTGATCGCTCAATGATCACACAATTTCACTTCCGAACTAGTATTGTCCACCCGGCTTCCTAGTGCGGACTCAGATCTGGTTTCCTGATCAGAAACCGTCATTCTCCTTGCATAGTCACAACTATGATAGAGAATATCCAGAACCAATCAACAATCCATATCTAGGTTCGCCGTCGAAAATCAAGCGAAAAATCCTAACTCGGATCGATAATACTATCTCGAAATTCTGTGTTCGAATCTGGATCAAATCACTATGCGAATAGAATAATATACGTATATCCTACGTATTTATCTTTATTGGTTATTAGCCAAATCAATTCTCTTTTCTATTCACATTTCCTTTAATTCTATTCTCATTTTCAATTGCTTCCATTTACAATTGAGTTAATACTTCAATTATAAATAGTTTGAACTCTGACCTATTTAAATTTAAAAATAGCTTGAAAAAGTTTTAAAATAGATAAGTAGTTGAAAAATAGTTATTAGTTTATAAAATAGCTGTAAAATAGTTAAGTAGGTACAAAATAGTTAGATAATTGCAAAGTGATTAGATATAAATAACTGAAAAATAGTAATTAGTTTATAAGACAGTTTCAAAATAGTTAAATAATTCTAAAATAATTGTAAAATAAGTATAGATAGTTTGGGGTTTAAGAAGAAAGATTGTATAGTAAATAGTTTGGAAAAATTTATTTGTATTAAAACAATTTATTTTAAAAATAGTCCAGAGCCAAACTGTTTAATTTCCCAATCTACATTCCCAATTAATTTCCCTTTTATTCAATTTAAATTTCCTCTTCCATTTAAATTGACTCAACACTTCAATTTCAATTGAAATTTATTAAATCCCAATTTAAGTTGAATTAACCTTAATTCCTTTCCAAATTCAAATCAAATTTCATTTGATTTTTAAACATATTCAATTTTAATCACAATTCCAAATTATTTCAAATCAATTTGGATTAATTTCAAATTGAACCAGCTTCAATTTTATTTCAAATTATTTTAATTCAAAATTTCCATTTAAATTTATGCTTATCCATCTTTAATCACAATTCTAATTAATTCAAATCAAATTCAATTTGAACTAATTCTATTCAAATCTCAACTTAAAATCATCTCGAATTATATAAATTCGAGTTAAATTTTAAATGTTGATTTAATCCCTTAAGTTAAATTAACCCTTACTTTTAAATTAAATCAACCTTTATTTTTAATTTAACAACTTAAATCTTTAAACCATTTAATTCTGTATCCAAATTCCAAAATTCCATTTTAAAATTATCTTAACTTATTACAAAGTTCAAATAAGAATTCAAAAACAATTTAATCTTCAGATTTCTAATTTATTATCCATTTCTAACTTTAAAATAAATTCTTAGTTTCATAGATTATTTATAACAATAGAATGATATCAGGATAAATAAACATCCAAATTTATCCAAACACCAATTAACAATATCCCATTTCAATTTCCAGATCTCAAACCCATTTTGAGATTACTCATAACTCCCATTTAAACCCAACCATTTAACTTCTCAAGTTAAATTTTAATTTCATCTTGAAATTTCTAATTCAAGTTGTTCATTCTAAACTCATTTAACTTCCCTTAAGTTAAATTTAATTTAATTTAGTCAACTTGACCTAATTTGAATTCCCATTCAAATTTTTAAATCTTATAATAATAATCTTCCCATTTAAATTCAAAAACTTATCACTTTGGGTTTTCATATCACATTTCAATTTAAAACTTAACACTAAGAGTTATTTCAAATCATCCTTGATATTATGTATATCCTCATATATACATTTTCTTTACATACCAAGTTATACTTTAAATTTTAAACCATTCTTGGTTTTTAATTTCAAAACAAATTTCTTTAAAACGATCTCAAGTTTTCTGGACTTCGATTTAAAACTTCACAATTTTAAATTATCTTCAATTCCAATTTATAAGTTATACTCACTTAAATGTTTACTTCCCTAAACATTTCATTTTGCTAAATCATTAACAACATTCATTATTAGACACAATTACCATTTATGATAATAACCAAGATTATCATATCTGGAAACCAATTCATTATTATCTTTATTCTTGATAACATTTCTACAAATTCAAGATTTTAATTTTAGTTTGAATTCATTTCAAACTTATCTTCATTCAATTTTAATTTGGCTTTATTTCTATTACCACTTAATTTAATTCCAATATTTTAACATCCAATTACCTTAATATTTATTAGAAAGAAATATCATTTTATATATCAAAATATATTCTTATATAAGATCATTTAAAATCCTTATATTAGAAAATAACAATTATGCTCTCATATATATATATATATACACTCAACTCGTTCTAGGGTACCATTGACCCTATCCTTAACGAGTAATCCCAACAGAGCCAAGGTTCTCGCTTAACCTGGCTTTGATACCAACTGTGACGACCCGGAATTTTCGAACCCGAAAATTCCAGATAGTTAGAAGAAAAAGAAAGAGATAGAAGAAAGAAACAGAAAGAAGAAAGGAGAACAGAGAACACAACATCTCACATTCGCAGCGGATTAAATATAATAACAAATAATAATATCAGTTATACAAAGAAAAACTGTATTTGTTAATTACATTTTAATACATCAGAGTTACAACATTCACAAATGTACTAGACAGTTAAAATTAACATGTCTCAGACAACTATAATATCACAGCGGAATATACTCCATACGTTCCTGCCATCCAGCTCGCCTCTTGAGCTCTAGAACGTCCTTACCTGAAATCTATAACACTCGGTCTGACCCGAGCATTACATCAAAGTAACACCCGAGTCAGGCTGGAAACCAGCGTGAGTAAACTTATCTAACATGAAATTCCAATTCATAGATCTTATATAAAATCAGGGTAACTCGTATCTTCTACGAGTTCTTACTTATTATATTCAAACAATTTATTTCACAAAATAATATCTAAGTATCGTTACTTAGTTCCAATGATCCAGATTACTCGATTTATTTCATTCCAGCCTATTCGATTTACAAAACAAATCTATAAAGAATTATAGATTACTAATCGAAGTGGTTTCGGATATTTACTAATACCCGACCCCGGTCTCTTCGAATTCAATATCATCTTAACCCAAGTTATTCAATTGGATACAATTCAAATTTAAATACATAGTGCCACTTTTGCACAGCAAATTATCATAGGTAAACACATCATCATTGTTCACCCAAACATATAATATTACAAAAATATGGCAGATCACATAGCATCACAATCACATACCCGGGATAACAAATAGTCCAAGGCATTCAATATCATTCAGTCACCCATAAGCAAGGTAAATCACTTCCAAAATTAATTTAATTTATCTTAAATTAAATTAATTACTAATCTTTAATAACTTAGATTATCTTTACTCAACATTAATTAATTACAAACCAATTAATTAATCATCCATTAAGCATCCATCTTAATTAATCATTCTTGATTAATTTTTCTTTTTAATTTCATTACATAATTAGCCTTTAATAACATAATTTAATTAACCTTTAATTTATTTATTTATTTAATTGAGGATTATTAAATAATGGGATAATCACATTAATTAATGATCCTTAATTAATTACTTTCAATAACTAATTAACTATAGTTAATTACATTGATCTTTAATAAATTACATTAATTAATTAATCATACTTTAAATTAATCACTTCCATTAATTAATTTCTCATTTAATTACCTTAGCAAATAATTAATCACATTATTAATTAATCCTTAACTCTCTAATTAATTAATTACTCTTTAATTAATTAATTAACTCATTAATTAGTTGTATTAATAAATCCTTTAATTAATAACATTAAGTGATTATCCTCTAATTAATTTAGTAAATTAATTATACTTCAACCATTACCATTAATTATCCTTTAATTAATTCCCTTATCTTAATCTAAATACTTTATTACCTCATTAACTTTATTTTAGAAACCATTAGGAATTAATTAGACCAACTGATATTTTTATAAAACATTAAAAATAGGCTTTTCACTTTTCCTCTCCCGATCCTTACTCCGAGTCATCCCCGCGTTCTACTCGAGATCGCTTCGAGTCTCCCTCCTTCCAGCTTCTTCTTCTCCCCCTAGTTTCTTCAAAACTTAAAACTGTTAAACTATTAACAGCTACAACTACCTCACGAACACGAGTTAATACCCGAGCATATCTTCAAATTTCCCGAGATTTCTTCGAGTCGCCACGAACCCATTTCCCCCTGACATACACGGCAACGCTGCGCACGTGCACCACATCTCGACCAACTCTGACGAACTCGACTACCTCCGACAAGTCGTAAATCAACTCGACATTCATTTACGATCATACAAATCAACGTATCTAGCCTAAATCGAATTCGAGTGTTCAACTCGAATCAGAAGTTCGACAACGCCTGGAAGAAACGCCTCGCCATCGTGCCTCCGACCACCATTCCACCTGAAACTCTGGTCACGTCATCGCAAAGCCTCCACGCATCCATTCCCAATACTCCGAAGACACTCGATCCACCATGGATGTTCCAGTCGTCACATTTCCACCACGACCAAAACAAACGCTTAAACCCTAGATCGACTGATTCCCAACGCCACGATGTATGATAAAATCATCAGACATTTTTCTTGACATTCCTGGTCGACAATCAAGCTTCGACCAGAGCCCCGAGAACCCAACGTCTCTCGATTGCCAGAAAATGGTGATAACCCATTTCAAGTTCAACTCTAAACTGCTCCTAAATTACTAAATGAAAAATCACCATATTTGTTTTAAAAATCTGATTTTTCTGAGTTAAATCATATTATATAATTTAATCAACGAATTATAACACTTGATTTAACATATTAACAAGATTTATACTGTATATTCCTAATTCCAGCAAATTTCAAACCTGAGATTCTTAACTATATTTTTAAAAGCTAAATTATGTTAAAACAATCCTATCTTGTTTGTAAACAAAGGCTTAACAGAGAATAGAGAAAGAGAATTTGAATTTTTGTTTTAATCTAAACCCTGTAACTTAAAAACAGAGAAACACATACATAAAAATTCAAATATAAACAACATGCATCTCTATACTTGTATATCCATATATATGCAGGCATAAATACATTCCAGAAACACACATGCACAAACATTTAATTTACTTAGCTTTTAAAACAAATTTTTACTCACCTTAAAACAGGGCAGTTTATCACTTCCAGGCTTTTAAAATTTTGAATTCTGGAAACCTGCTTTTGATTTTCTTTGTTGTTGATATTTGAAATCCCTTGCATGCCTTCAATTTGATGTTGAAACTGAAGCCTTTGCATTTGAATTACAGTTGAACTTTATTTTAGTTGCAGATTCGAATTTCAGGTTGAAGAAAATTTGAGAACTGATATTGATTTTCTTTTAAATTTGATTTCAGTTTTAGAAGAAGAAAATAAATTTGAGAAAGTAAAAATGTTTTGAACTGAAAAAGGAATTCCAGGCTTCTCCTTAATACAACATTATTATATATACTTAAATTTCTTTTAACAAGGTGTTGCCATTTGTCTTATTGCATGCATATAAAAGCTACAAATGTCAAAACAATTTATTTCCTTATGTTTTATTTATTATGTCTATTTTATTAATAAATTTTCTTTTGCTTATATTTATATAACTTTAAAGAAAAATGATATAAACCTAATTACTCACAAATTAATAACCATATATATATACTAGTTGTAAAATTTATTTTTAAGATATTACTTTGAATTTCAAACCCAAGTCCTATTTACAATCTACTTATATATATATTTTATTTGATTTTGAAAAGATAAATTTTGCTAATTTCAAATAATAATATCAGGAGATTATCAAATAAATATTTATCCCGATATAAATATTTATTATCAGAATTATTTATTCAATTCATAAATCAGTATTCTTATTAATCAATCCAGTTAATTATCAATTAACAAGTGTTCAAAAATCCGGGTTATCACAACAATTCCCAAATGATCCAAGAATGTTACAAGGAATTCTAGGAAGGGAAGGTACCCCAAGTGCTAAATGTGGATCGGGGTAAAAGCAAAGAATCCTTCCGAAGGATTATCCATCCTTCCAAATGGACCAGCTACCCTAGTTTCTATATCGATAATGCCAAATTGTTGGAGGATGGTGTCCAGTTCATTTTGAGTAGTTATGGAAGATTGGACACTACAAGAAAAAAGAGCTTTTGCAGCGTTTTAATAATGCTGCCATAATCATTCACATCGTTTCGAAGAATGCTGCCTAATGTCATGCTGCAATAGAATCAAGGAATACTGCAGCGTTTCGAAAATGTTGCTAAAAAAGGCTATTGAAGCTTTTGCGAAACGCTGCAGTAAATAAATTTGCAGCGTTTTTGAGAACGCGGTCTAATAGCATGTTTCAAGTAGAACTAGTAATATACAACAGTTTTGAAACGCTACAAAAATATTTTATAGCGTTTCATTTTGCTTCAGTTTGATTTTCTACAGCATTTTGTTACTTTTAGTACAGCCCTTTTTAAACGCTGCGGTATATCAACAATTTTGCTTCATTTTACAATTACTGCAGCAGTTTTAAAACAATTATAAAAGCCAAGAATAATGTATTCAAAAATAAATTGCTCAATTTATAAAACACTAATATATATAATCTGATATTATAAGAAGTTATAGAAGTTAAACATAATAAAAGCTACATTAATTTCATACACCATAAAGTTTAATCATATACAACATTTCATATGTTTTGACCATAAATGTTTACGATATAAAATCTTACAAAAAGTGCTTGCTAAAAGAGAAAATATAAATCATGGAAAGTCCAAGCCCATCTCCTTCAAAAGTCCTATATGCCTATAAAAAAATGCAATTAAAGATTAGCAATAGAGAACAAATATGGTAGAATGCGAAAATTTTGAAATGTCATCTATGTAACTGTAATGACAGGTCCATCAACGATTCATATACACAGCAATAACATTTATTTCACTGGCAACACCTTCCTTCAACTACATTTCAAAAGTCTGTGTTCATTTGTAGTTGGCATTTTTCAAATCCAACGGCTAAAATGAAGAGGGTACAGACTACATGTGTGTATGTGCACACGCATGTGTGTATACATATAGAATATTATTTAGCATCCAAGATTCAAATATGAATTGATAATTCGAATAATAAAGTTCACCTCATAATCAGTTTGTGATATGGTACCTCTACTTCTCTGATATTTGTCAACCAATGGTGCATCAGCAGCTAGCTTACTTTCTGTTGCTAATTGATTGGGACCAAGAAATGCAGACATTACAGCTAGCTGCAAATAAGAAATTTTACTTAGTTCTCCATGACAGTAGAAGTGCATGTTTTAAATATTGATGATGCCATGTATGTTACAGATCACGGATTTTGTAATGAACATCAATTTGTCCTGTATTCATAACGATGAATAGGTTTGGTAAAATTAAGTCACAAGGATAATGTGGATACATATAAATCATTATATGATACAACCATACCTTGTTCAAATATTATTTTTATACTTTGAATATATTGAGTAAAAAACTATTTTTATTTATATAAACATAAGAAGAGCATCTGTTAGATATAAAAATACACATGGAATAAGTTTCGAAGGGGAAAAATAGACAAGATAACAATCTTAATCGCTAACAAAGTGAAGTAGATTACTCAATGTCACGTTTAGTGCACTCTAATACTTGTCAACAGAACCAACATATCCATGAATCTCTCTTAACAAACGAATAAAACAAAGTACCTGGCTGGAACCAAAACCAATAGCATTGAAGTTGTCCTTCATCTCTTGAATAGAAGCTTTGTCCCACTACGACACTCTCCCCTCTAAATCGACATCTTGAGAGTCCGTTCGTCCAAAATTTCTATCAAACAAGCCTCACTGAAATGCAATTTCAAAATGTCAAAGTAAAACATTAATAATAACTTTTGATTGCACCTAAGCATGTGTTTCGTTTATGTGCTTATAGGTTCCCAGTTATTCAACCCATCTTAGAAAGAGTGATTACACTACACAAAAAAGGTTGGGAAAAAATGGCTCTTCTCAAAGTAATAAAGGGTAAACATTTTAGTGTTGGCATACTAGTATAATATGAATGCCTTCAGATCGAATCTGTAAGGAATTTTTTGAAATAATTTAAAAAATTAAATCACATACCGTAGGAGAATTATAAAAAATTCAAAGATTGATTTTAGACTACTAAAAAAACTGTTTGGAGTTAATACTAAGATCACAAATTAATTCGTAATTAACGAACTATATCAAGTAGTTTAATTTAAAATCCAACCTCTAATCAAAATTAATCAAATAAAGTTGTACGAATCTCAATTAGCAATACTCCTTAGTCATTTCTAACATAAAAAAAATAAAATCAAAACAAAGAGCGAATGCGTGAAAAATAAGATTGAGCACTAAAAATAAAATAGACAATTACAATGCCACTTGCATGATTCACATATAGTTCCAAAAAAGGGTACTATTATTGGGACATCTCAAATATTTTTATCCCCTGCATATCTTCATTTCCTCCCAGCCACCAGAACCACACCTTCAACCATCTCCTTCACTCCAGCAACTCCATGCATCACCACACAACCTAAATCAAATCCAAACGGCTTCTCAACCCTGCCTCAAATTGCTGTACCACACACTGCATACACCAAACTCACTTCCTACCACATACTACATACCACTTTCTCCCAAACTCCTCTGCAAACTATCTCCCTCCAAACCAAAAACCTGAAACACAACCATCAAATACTCCTCCATCATAGTGAATCACCATCCAAACCAACCACTTGCACAGTCAACCTGCAACACACCCATCCAAACCAACTATTATTGGACCAACACCCTCTTTCTCTCACCATTATCTGATTCAATCCACACAATATAAAAAAGCATCTTTATCTTATTCTACTCAATAATATAATCATTACATGTGTGCAAAAGAAACTTCGGAAATGCCTAGTTTTAAACCACCTCAGTTTTCTTATACTTGTTGTGAAAACTACTGCAAATAGTTAGGGACCATGAATAATATAAAATAATCCATATAGGTACAAACAAAAACAATTATGTCTTGAATAAGTATGCCAAGGAAATTTACTTAATGTATTTTCATTGAAATGTGATAGCTTAATATTTGTGCTTTGCATGCTAATTGGTTATAGGAATAAAGATGTAGTTCCACCTCCTATACCTGATGCTTTCCATGGTGTATATATTGCAGCCAAGCATATGGATACTTATCTTCATAATATCATCTGATCCAATAAATATTTATTTGAGGAATAATGTCAGGTAACTTCCATATCCTACACACAAAAAATTCAATTAGTCAATAAACACTATTAAATCTATTCCTTTTTCTATCGAAATTCTGCAGTGCTTTTATACCATGTTGTGAGAGGGATTGAAATGCAATTATAGGATACATTAGATAAAAATAAGTATACATGATTCTGTTTCTTAATTGATAGTGTAATTGTTCAACAACATTGGTAAAGGATAGTTCAAAAGACTTAACTTGTTCACTTTATTCATTTTTAACATCAATCGATACTATTAACTTGTTATTTACATCGTGCTTAACTGTACTTACAAGAACTAATACTATAAACCTGTATGCATAAATCAACCATTATGTCATCACAATCAAGTCACCAAGAATTACAGTCAAGTCACCATTGTTGTACTAATACTATAAACCTGTACAACAATTGTGTCATCATAGTCAAGTCACCAAGAATTACATAATAAACTGAATAAGAATGAAACGTTAAAATTCCAGGATACTAAATGATGTCTACTCAAATCCAGGGTACTTGACCTTTACATGCATCTACCTAGTGATGGACCGTCCAGTAAGAATAACGAAAATCACATTTATGCAATTTATCCTACTATAAAATTGAAAGAAATTTCATACCTTAAGAGAGAGACCTCCTTTGTGTAACTGAGATTCCACTGTGGATTCTCATTTTCCAAATGCAATTGTCAGGCCTTTGGGGTTTGTATCAGCTATCCCAACAGTAGGAGTGTCTCCGAGTTTTAACCTGACAAAGTAAGCTAAAACTTGATTGGCATCTTTCAGACCTTTACTTTGAAACCTATGGTAAAGCATTCCACTTTGGAAGAACACCAGATCTACAAATAAAATAATAGACGGAACATAAGGAAATATGTCTGTGTTGAATTCTAATGTAAGGGATCATGGAACATTACATTTCATTAACATATATAAAATAGGAACTGCAAAACTCAATCTTAATACAATAATAGGTTGATGTAAGTGTTTATTGACAAGAGATGCAAATAATTCAAAAACCAAACCCTAAGAAGATTTACAGCCTTTGAGATTTAATTCAAAGAGGAGTTTCGCTATAACTTCCATGTATATATTATGGAATTTCCATGTGGCTACCAATACATGGTAAGCCCAAAAACTAAAAGATGATTAATTCCTAAAAATATTTTGGAAATTATAATGCTGCGATTTTTTTTTTATGCATTTCTTTATTTAGCATGACTTTCATAAAATTTATTATTATTATTTAGTTATATTGTTATAATACTAAGTTAATTCTTATAAACTTATTGAATTTTTATAAAACTTAGTTAATTTTTATAAAACTTGGTTAATTTTTATAAACTTAATTAATTTTTATAAAACTTATTATTATTACTGTTGACTCATTTAATTTTTATTATTATTATTATACATCTTAGTTAACTTATTATTATTGTACATTTTAGTTGACTTATTATTATTATTATTATAAATCTTAGTTAACTTATTATTATTATTATTATAAATCTTAGTTAATTTACTACTATTATTATATATCTGAGTTAATTTTTGTAAAATTATTTATTATTATTACTATTTTTATATTTGATTAATTTTTTATAAAATTTATTATTGTCATTATTGTTGGTGTTGTTATTATTATGCTAAGTTAATTTTCTATAAAATTTATTATTATGGTTATTGTTAAGTAGTTATTATTATTATTACTACTATTTAGTTATGTTTTCATAATACTTAGTTAGTTTTTAAAAGCTTATTGAATTTTTATAAAACGTAGTTAATTTATTATTGTTGTTGTCGTCGTCATCGTTATAATACACTTGTTTAATTATTATTATTACCACTACTACTACAAATCTTAGTTAATTTTGATAAAATTATTTATTATTATTATTATACTTAGTTAATTTTTCATAAAATTTGTTATTATTATTATACTTAGTTAATTTTTCAGAATATTTATTATTAGTATTATTATTATTATTTAGGTATATTTTTATAATACTTAGTTGATTTTATAAACTTATTGAATTTTTATAAAACTTAGTTAAATTTTATAATCTTATTTAATTTATTATTATAGGCTCGTTTAATTATTATTATTATTATAATTCTTAGTTAACTTATTGTTGTTGTTATTATAAATCTTAGTTAATTTTTATAAAATTCTTATTATTATTATTATACTTAATTAATTTTTCATAAAATTTATTATTATTATTTAGTTATATTTTTATAATGCTTGGTTAATTTTTATAAGGTTATTGAATTTTTATAAAACATAGTTAATTTTTATAAATTTGGTTAATTTATTATTATTGTTGTTGTTGTTATAGACTCGTTTAATTTTTATAAAACTTAATTAACTAGTTATTTATTAACTTATTATATTGAGACGCTCTTACAAGTGCAAATTTATAAACTTGTTAGCTTATATAAAAATTAAACTTGCTAGCATAAACAAGTTATTTACAAAATTGTTATATTGGGATGTGCCAAAAGAATAATGACATCCAGAAAAGAACCACAAAAAATATCCTCACTTTGTTCGTGAATCTAGACAACACCACTTGCATGCCTGTAATATATTTATGACTCACTTAGTTAAACTCAGCATAATTAAAATTATATAACACATTTGTTTCAAATACACGACGACTTAGTATGTTAGTTCATATTACATTTGTCTGATATTATTTCAACGTCAAAACAGGTAAATCTCTGTTATTGATATGTAAGTAAATATCTGATTCTCTTTTTGTCAACGACTGGAAACAACTCTACATTGCAAGTTTGATTAGAAAGACACAATTGATTTCAAGCAAAAACTTACCATAAGTACAAAAGAAAACATGTACGACCAATATCAAATTTTGTAAATGGATTTAGCTCTTCATAAATTTGCAAAAGTGATTACCACTAGCGTAAGTGGTAGCTCTCTAGGCTACACCAGTAAGCCATTATTATATGTAGTAACTACCTCCTGCATTTTATAGAGTAGAGTAGAATGATTCATTAACTTTTTAACAAAGAGGTTTGCTATAGCAAAGTAAGCTCATCATATACCAGTTTTAAGCTCTAGTTTCAACAAAAACACTGACCAGAACTACGATTTTCAGTAAATCAATTTTAATAATTTATGCACAGTTCTCATCCTTTCTAAAAAAAGACTATTAAGACATGTGACACAAGTACAACCAGACTGCAACTAAACTAGCATAATGATTTAGCTGTGTAGAAAATTTAAAACAGTACCATGAAATTGAAGTTTAAGCCAACAAACATCCTTTTATAGATCCATCATGTTATTGCTAAATATTTGATTCATGCTACCTTCAAATCAAGGAATATCTGTAGTGAAAGAATATCCCGTGGTTCTAAAAGTAGTTCATTTCATGGGTGGCACAAAAAATTAGCACTTCTGATTAAACACAAATATAATGTTGAGTTGGGGTTCTTTACTCTTTGATTAGTTTGACAGTTAGATTTGGTCATTCAAAATTCTAGCTATCATAGTTAACTTATACTCTAGCACCGTAAATTTTTCTCTTTTTTCATCAATTTTGTGGTACCAAATCTACTCAACCAAATTATACATATGAATGAATATGTTTGAAGAAGGAAATATGAAGAAAAAGAACCGGTTCTCCAATTTTCTTATCGACTTTGCCTTAAAAAAAGAGAAATAGAAAAGGGAATAGTAAGAAAAAAGGAAAACAAGAACAAAAATAAAGCCCTTACATCAGTATTTGGTATTTATATAAATATTCAATATATAGGATTTGGATCTCCATCTTATAAACAGTAGTGGGTATAGGTGTATAAGTTTTAACTGGTAATGAAATAAATTACTGCTATTATTTTCTAACTGGGTAAAAATACTTTTGAGATAACGCAAAGTATATGCAAATAAAAATATAAAGAAAAAAAAGAAGAGGAGGAAGAAGAAAGAAAAGATAAGACATTGAGAAAGAGCATCATACAAGAAGAAAATGTAAGAATCACTCTCTGCAAGTTGCATAAGAACAATTTGCATTTTGTTCTTTGTGGTTTTGTGATTGTTTGCACAGAACTGTTTTGTTTGTTAAATAAATAAGTCTACATGCTCATATATCTAGAATTTGTGTGCTATAAGACTGTAGGTAGAAGATATTTCAGCATTGAGTCATAAATATATATTTAGCTCTATCACTACTTAAAACTAACTATTTGACCTTCATACAAGAACAAGGAAGTCTAGGTGGTAGACTAATGAATAAGAAGTCAATGCCACACTAGAGAACAAAATCACAAATCACCCTCTCAAAGGGTGTTAAATTAGCTTCAAACGAACAAGTCCGAAATTAACCGAAAAAGTAAATGCATGTGTCTCATACCACATGTTTTACTAAATCATTTAATTCTCTTTCTCATATGCTCGAAGAGTGCAAAAAAGTGTATTTTATATAGAAAATAATTTGTTTTGAGAAAACTAGTTTTAAAACAATTTTCTGAAATCGTTTGGAAATTTTGGCTTTGAAATTCTATTTATTATAGAGAATACATAATTTTAATTGCTTTAAAAATAATAATAAATATTGTAAAATATTTATTTCAAAAGCTATTTAATTATAAAAACCATTCCAAAATCGCTTTTGAAAACTCGTGTTTGAAAACATCAAAAATCACCGAAAACGCTGAAAATTCACCATATGAAATCATCTCCAAAAACACTTCAATCCGGAGTACGGATCAACAATAATGTTGGCTTACCTATTGATAGGTTAGAGCCCTTCTAATCAATTTCTATTGCATCTTTGATATTTTATAACTTTTGATTCTAGCAATGAAATGCTGCCAAATTTCTTGCATTTGGTAGCTCGCATGTGGAACTTCATCTCCATTTGGCTCTGATCGCGGTATGAATAAATGCTATCTTATTTCATATATATAATGCCAAATTCAACATCATCCAGCTTGTAACAATAATACGTTAGTTGTTTAAACTTGTACACTACCTTGAGGCACTACCTTGATCTTCCATAACAAATCATATCCCAACAGTTAAGGTCCCAAAACCAAAAGTTTCTCAATTTTCACCAATTGGCCAAGATAAATACCATCTTTAAGTAAATGGAGCAAACATTTACAGACTATAGGCAAATGTATCAATAACACTTGACCTTATTGTCTTTATTTACATATTGTACAGAAGTAGGCCCAATTAAATCAAAAAACCAAAAAAGTAAAAAACAAGAACGAACAAAAGTAACAATTAAACTTTAGCTAACTCTAATCATTAAACGACAATCAAAAAAAGAATAGATGTACAACTAAAAATATTGAATCACCCCATGAGATTAACTCTTAAATGAATGCTCAACTCGACGAAAAGGTATACATCTGACCCAGATTGGCAGCGTTTCCATGCGAATACAAAAGAGTAGAAGTAGCTGTTGGATTTCTAACATACATAGCAACTATTTGGTTGCCTCTCCAAATCGAAATCTTAGTTATTTCCACATTTTCCCGATGTGGGAATCGATCCATAGTCAAAAGACCCGTCTAATCATCAATTTTCAATTCGTATGTCGATGGGTTTGGTGGAAAATAGCAAGCTTTGCAGCCATGGAGGATGTAACTCCTCCCATTATTGACCAAAATCTGAACTTTTTTGGTTGCTTGGACCCCAAAAAAGTTAAAGAACACGGTTTTAGCTTAGTTGATAAATTTTTTAGGAAAGTTGAAAGACTTGAAGTTAGGAATTGTTTCAAAATTACGGTTTAGATCATTGTCGCTTTTGGATTCGGAGGTTGGGTTGTGGCTGCAGATTTCAGCAATTAGGATCCAATTTAGGGTGAAAAAGATCCATTTTCTTTGTTAGAGGGTTGTGAAAATTTATTATTAGTTGATAACGAAGAAAAGGTATAAACATCAGAAAATAAAATATTAGGCGGTCATTGTAAAATTTTAACGGTAGACATAAATATATGATGCAGCGTTTTAATATATTTTTCTTTCCTGAATATGATCAACAACTGCATTTCAATTTCAAACGCTATGTTTTAGATATTTACAATCCTGCAAATGACCATTTTTCTTGTAGTGGGATAAGCCTGTATTCTCCTTTTTCTAAAGTAGGAGATTTCAAGCGTGCCTATGAAGAAGAGGATTTGGAATCTTTCTTGCCATTCATTTATCTGTTAGATAATATCATTCAAAAGTTAGGGAAATATCATATACTTCATGAAAGTTTAAAACACTTAAAAAAATGAGAAAACATTAAGAAAAATTTGAATCCTTAAGTATATATATAAAAGAATGAACAACTAGATGTCGAACTCATAAATAGATAGTGAGTTCATAACTAGTTCTTTAACTAGTTACTGATTTCATAATAAGATGTTGAACTCATAACTAGTTATTAAGTTCATAACCGGATATCAAACTCACAAACAATAAGTGTGTTCATAACTAGTTGAAGATTTTTTAACTTATCAAGTTCATAATAAGATGTCAAACTCATAACTAGTTATCGAGTTCATAACTAGATATTGAACTAACAAATAGTTGGCGAGTTCATAACTAGATGGAGATTCTTTAATTAGTTATCAGGTTCTTGACTAGATGTCAAATTCCTAAAAGTTATAGTAACTAGTTAACAACTCACTAAATGCTTGACGAGTTTGTAAGTAGTTAACAACTCACTGAATGGTTGTCAAGTCTGTAACTATTTAACAACTCTCTAAATGATTGACGAGTTTGTAACTAGTTAACAACTCTCTAAATAATTGCCGAGTTTGTAACTAGTTAACGATTCTCTAAATAGTTTAAAGTTTCATAACTTATTATCAAGTTACTGGCTAGTTGCCAAATTTACAACTATTTGGCAATCCTATAATTACTTAACAGGTCTCTGACTTTGTATCGAGTTTCTAACAACTACCGAGTCTATAAGTAGATGTTGAGTCTTTGATAATTACAGAGGCCCTAATTAATTGCCAAGTTTCTAGAAAGTTATCGAGTTTATCATAATTATCAAAAATCCCTGTATTGTCAGCTTTCTGTTAATCACTAGGGATATGAATTGCAAGTGGTATTCGAACCCAAACACAAAAATTCCTAGATCATGAAAAGTGTTTGGATTCAATTGCTAATCAAACCTAAATGGTTCAAAAACACCCGATTGTCGAAACCGTAACTGCAAAGTCAAAAACCCTTTTTCTATATTTAAATTGATCGAAATAGAAATCATACCCTAAATCAAGTTCGAATACAGTAGGAATCAAAGGCTTCATTTCGAAACTGTAAAATTGAAAAGAAAAAATTACAATTGCAATTTGAGTTTTGAGTTGCAGGTAATCTTTTGGAAGAAGGAAAGGAAAGTATCTATAGATGTAAAGGAAAATAACAAGAAGCATTGTTCCTTATTTGAATGGATGGATGAGATTGAAAGCTCTAAAACATCAATAGACTGTAATACGAAGAGTACAATTATGCTAAAGTATAATATGTTTTTTCTATATAGGGTTAGGGTAAATGTTACTATAAATATGAGTATTGAACACCTAGAGAGAACATGTCGAGCTCGGAAATGACAAGGGATGTTGAGCATGAAGAAAGTAAAGTTACCAAGTATTCAACATTTAGAAAGGATAACAAGCCTCTAGCAATAACAAAAAGGTATCGAACATTTAATAACAAAGGGCTATTGAACCTTTACAACAAAAAGGATGTCGAATGTTCAAGTAGTTAACAGGCATAGAAGAGGTGCTGACTCTCTAAGGATGTCAAACTTTAAGTGGTTAACAAGTAGTGAAGAGCTGCCGAGTCCTTAAATGAACGAGCCTCTACAACCATAAGGGTTGTCAAGCATCTAAAGTAGAGGAGAATGATGAACCTTTACAATAATAAGGATGTCAAGCATCCAAACAATTAGCAAGCCCCACAAAGAATAAAGAAGGATATCGAGTATCTATGGACGATGATCCTTTGCTACAACAATGGTTATCAAGCCTCAACAACAGTAAATGCAGTCGAGCATCTACAAGTAGAATGTGATATTGAGCATTTAACTATAAAGAGAAGGGGATATAGAGCTTCTATAGCATAAAAGCTATCTAGCTTAAAGATAGCAAGGAGGCCAAAGATGTAACAAGAGATATCGAGCGTCTATTGCATAAAGGCTGTTAAGCCTAAAGATAACAAGTTTGGTCAAGACGTAGCAAAGGATGCCGCACCCTTAGAAGATGTTGAGCATCTAATTACAAAGGAAGGCTGTCGAGTCGCTACAAATAAGACCATATTGTCAAACTTCTATAAGCAAGTGATATCGAATCTCTACAAAGGAATGTTGAGCTTTCATCATGACGGTGCCATTAAAAACCTTGGATTCAAAACCATGACATGTGTCAATCATCCTACGTGATTAACACCCCTATAAATTATCCCCCACCATCACTTAGGAAGGGGCGAATCATTCTTTATTGATTTCTCAATTTTTAAAGTCATAAACCCTAAATCAATTTGGGGATTTTTAGAGCCGATTGTAATACATGATCTTTTGCACTTAAGGACTTGGACATTTAACTTTGCATAGCATATTTCCGATGAACGTGTATACCTTACTATTATTGAACAATGAACATGCGTATGACTCATCTTTGGACTTAGACTTTTATAGTGGACATGCATATGAGTTATCTTTAAACTTGTACTTAAACTTAAATTTGCATTTGCTCCCAAGCTTGCATAAGGCCACTTAAGCCCTTGTTCAAATTAAAAGCTACCTTGCATATTGCATATTTTTCCCATTGAAATACGAACTAGGGTTTATTGCATGTTACTTACCATGCCTATTGACATATGAACAAGGGACATTGCATATTTACATAGCTCGCCTATTTTACCCTCGAACATGTGACTTTACTTTTGAACAACTTTGTGAATATATTGAAACCAATGAGTGTTATTAAAATATTTTCAAATAACACCACACATCTTGGGTGTTGGGCCAAAATATGGTTCAACACATGGGTTTTGATAATTTTGCATTCAGACAATATAGGAATTTTCTAGTAATAAGAATTTTTGATAGCATAAAAGTTTATGAAATTTAATGGAGTTATTAGATTAAGAATTATTTTAATAAAGAATATAAATTTAGTTTTGATAAGTTATATTTTGAGAATAAGTTTAAAACTTCCCTCCATATATATATTCGAAGTGTGTTCAATATATGTATTTGAAAAGATAATTATTTAAATGAAGTATTTTTTAAATTTGTAAAATATTTTCACTTATGGTAGATGTTTTATATTTAATAATTAAATTAGCAGGGTTATGGTTAAATTGAGTGTTAATAGTGAGTTATAGATTTTCCCTAATAGGAAATCGCGAGGACACAATTTTCTTATAAGGGGAAGTCTATAACAACTCGGATTTTAAATAATAATTAATTAAAGTTAGTAATAAAATATTAATTGATCAAAATAGATTTTTAAATGTAAAACGAGTATAATTTTGTAATTGACTTAATAATTGGGTTTAAATTGTAAATATGTGGTAATTAATTTAGATTAAGTTAAAAATGAGAAAATAATATTTTATAAAAGTGATATAATTAAAATATAGTATTAGTAGAGAAAAGAAGTTATTTTGAAATGAGAATTTGTATTTATTTAAATAAAATAGAATTTAGATTTATAAATAAAAGAAAAATAAAAACTAATTTATTAAATCCCAAGCTTAAAAACATTAAGCCCAAACTCATTTTCTACACTTCACTAATTCCAAAATTTTCCTTCTCTTTACAAAAACACTCATGAATACCTTTCTCCACTAATTTATCTTCCTCGTGGAATAAAAAGAAAAAACCCTCATCACCCAAATTTAAATACAAATTAAATAAATTGTCAGAAATAACCAAACTCGACTATATTCACCTTGACATCAAGAAACACTTGCGGTAGCTAAGAGACAGTAGGATCAATCATGGACTGTGAAAATGGAGCAAGTGACAACGATGTGCATCACGTGTATAGATGAGTGTTCCACTCATGAACCTATGCTTAATCAAATAATTCATGATATATAAGTTGTTTTAGATTGATATTTGGATAATATACTTGGTTTGTATCAAATTAATGTCTATAGTGCATGAAGGAGAGGGAAAGAGGTTAGAAGCTGATAGAGAAAGCCAATTTTTGGCTTAGGTTGGGTCGACCAGCCATGGCAACTCGTCGATCGTGTTTGGTGGCCAGGGCTGTTTTAAAAAAAATTAAATTTATAAAAATTAAGAATAAAACAAATTAAAATATAATAAATTATATACCATAAAAGTCTAATAAAAATATTTATATAAAATGTAGCTGTGAAGTTTATATGTAATTTATAAATATAATTAATTAACTAAAGAATAAATTAGACAATTTCTTTTAAAAATTATATAAAAATTAAAATATATTCTAGAAAAAATAAGAAATACAATCTAAATAACATTTCCAGTATTTTAAGAAAAATTCTATAATTAACAAATTTAATTAGAGCTTTGTAATATATATTTACACATATTTAATAATAAAAAATTATTAGGGAATTCAATTTTATTCAAAGATAACTATTATCATTGAATTATGTGTTCTCATCTATGTTAATATGAGTGGGATGGTGTGAATGATTCATTATTAGATAAACTTATATAATTTTATATCAAGAGTATGAAGTAATATTTTACTTTGACTTTGATAATAAGTAAATTATTTACATATCCTTAATTTTAGAAAATTATGAAACAAGTGTTATGAGTAACATTTGGATTTACAATTATTTCTAAAGCTATAAAAAAAGGAGGTGATAATTTGGAAGTAATTTATAAATATTAAAGCTATGTTTGATTTATTAAAACTTAGTACCTTCAATTACATAAGCTTTATAAACTTCCACTAGTTATAGTATATTGAATTAGATTTATTTTCATATACTTGGTGTAAGTAAGTAATTAATTAAATGTCCCACTTTACATTTATTATATCCTTTCAGAGATTGATTTTAGATGATACGAGTGATTCATTGTTATATAGATTTGATTGGAGATTTTGATATGATATGGCGATGGCATCTTTCTATATGATTTTACATTATTTAATTCCATGCGATCAGAAATTTGAATAAATGGAGTTATAATACCATGTGGTACGGGACTTTCGGTAGTATTTCTTTGGTTATTCTTTGGGCTAGTTATATAGAATATTATGTATACTAGGTGTAATTCATAAGCAGTGAATAAGCATTTGAATATCAGACAGTGGTATGGGATGCTTTAGTGAAATTTTTTCGATTATTCATCGTAAGTATATGACACTCACATGATGGGAATAGTGATATGAGTGAGAGGTTATACACGTAGTGATGAGTATAGCTTAGTGCTTATACTCAGTGAGTAAGGGAACATGCCTTATGATGAGCATGACTTCATGTCTATTATTATTAGTTTTATATGCAACTATTATGATGTACTCCTTCTATTGACATTGGAGAGAACCGATGGCTAGAATCCAACTTAGTGGCCCAATCATGGGGTCACACCCTAGATCGATGACACCCTATATTTAGTAGCTTCGCATTTTAACTACGTGCGTTTGCATCTGTGTCACCTAGGCCGGTAGTCTGTGACATATAAGGGCTAGAGTCGGGTCGTGATAATTGAGTCTTTACGTTGATGAGCACACCGGTGGATACGTGTCACGATACTATGAAGATAATTAAGACTGTGGAGACTTTGTAACTCTGGAGCTTGCTTTGTGCTATCTGTGTCCTTTCTAGTACTAGTGGAGTGGTAGATTTTCATATAATATTGACACATCTCACTTATTTATAAACATGGGTTATATGACCCACATATTGATGTTTATATATAGATAGCTCTACTTTGGGACTTCATGTCTGTCGTATAGTCATTTCCCATCATGATATTTTCAAATACTTTGTATATTAGAAGATGAGATTATACCTTTGATAGATTTTCAGAGTATATTGGATTGTCAAATCACTATTTATATTGATAGGTAGCCTACATATATTGATGATGATGATGTTCTATATATTGGGATTAAGAGATATATTTGGGCAATGCTAAGTGCTAGCCAGATTATACTTAGTGATACATCACTCGTCGATGTTTTCTAGATTTAGATGATAATTTCCAGATATGTGTGATTCACCCATTTGTATTGATTCTGTGGTTTCTAATTTGATGTGCTTTTATATAGATGATGACATCTTTATGCATGGTTTTGAGTTATTCGTGTGATATGATGCTTTGTTGATTATCTATGGTATTATATTTAAATTCCATGCATACTTTTACATACCTATATATATATATACATTGATGCATTGACTATTGCCTTGAGCTTCTCCGATAGTGTTATTATATTATATTATTATTCCTAGTTTTTACTATGTCCCATATATTCATAAATATTATATTTAGACATAGTATGTCCTGTGTTTTATTTATGTAATACTCAGGTCAGTCCGAGATATTTCAGGTACAGGAACAATATGAGCAGCAACTATTTTAGTGGGCTTGGAGGAGACTTATATTAGGATTGTTGTACGATATATGTATGTTATGGATTCATTATACACAAACCACACCCCACTGAGTTGTATATTGAATATTCATTGCATTACATGTAGATAGTTAACTTTTAAGATGATTTACGTTCTCACCCTCCTCCTCCTCCTCCTCCGCCTCCTCCTCCTCCTCCACCTCCTCCTCCGCCTTCTCGTTCATCTAGCATTCTTCTTTATTCCTCGTCTCCGCTTTCTTCTTCCCAGTTCCTGCGTCCTTCTTCCTCGGTTCTTTCTTCTCCTTCTCTGTTTCTTTCTCATTCCACTCCGATCCCTCCTCCTTCTTCCTCGATCCCGTCTCCTCAAACCTTTTCTCCTCTTCCTCATTCTCCCCCGATCCCTCCTCAGTCCTCTTGCCTTCTTTCTTCTTTCCCTCCATCATTTTCTTTTCCCTCTGGTCCCTCTTCTGTGATAGGGGATCTTCGAGTTGTTGATGAGAATAAGATTGGTTTTGATCTTTCTGATCAGATTAATTCCTCTAATGGCTTGGTTGTTGATTCTTCGTGTGTTGGGGATGCGGTTTCTTTTAAGGAATCAGGTCAGCATAATAATGATTTAGTTCCAAAATGGTCTTCTCTTTTCAAGAAAAAGCCAAAGAATGCTGGAGTTTATGTTCCTAGAGATTTCAAAATTATTAGAGATGGTAAACCTAAACAATTGCCAGAAGATGTTAAAAATGAAGGTATCAAATATTGGAGTGATCATTTGGTTGGATTCTTCCTGGATGGAACACTTTCTTATCTAACAGTTACTAATCATCTCAAAAGATCTTGGAAGCTAAAAGGTGAGGTTGATATAAAATTTGACAATGGGAATTTTTTCTTCAAATTTTCGATTGAGCAAGATAAATTTCATAATCTTCAATCTGATCCCATTTTTATAAAAGGAAAAATGTTCATAATTAATATGTGGAATCCTTCAATTGGTTGTGTGCAAGCAAGTATTAGGAAAGTTCCAATATGGGTTCATTTTTATAAAATCCCTACAATTGCATGGACTCTTACGGGTATTAACTGGCTAGCATGTCATATTGGAAGATTGATCTGTTTTGATGAGAGTACGGAAAAGTTGAAAAGATTTAAATATGCAAAGGCATTAATAGAAATTGAACCAAATCAAAAGCTACCTTATTTTATAGAAATTGATGGTTTGGGTGAAGGTAGTTATAAAGTAAGAATTGAGTATGATTGGCTTCCTAGTATTTGTGAATTTTGCAAAGTTTTTGGACACACAACAGAAAAATGTATGGAAGATACTTTGGGAAATTGTTATGAGGCTTATGAAGATGATGGCCTTAGGAATAATTACTCTGAAGATAATAAGTATGTTAGGGAGACTAATAATGGTAATAAGTATGCTAGGGAGACTAATAATGGTAATTTGTTGAAGAATAATTCCTCGCAAGATAAACATTCAAGGGAGTTGGAAATGAACAATTTTGTTACTCAAAAAAGAAAGAATAAGGTTTGGAAGAAAAAGGATACTATTCCAGTGGATAGTATTAAGCACAAGGCAATGACTAATGAAGCTGTATTTGGAAATGAAATTGGTGTACATGCTGGGGATATGCATAACATAGAAAATGTAAAGGAAGTGGTCAAGAACCAAGCCGATGAGGTAAATAAATAAATAGGAAATCAAGATGCAGGCCTAAAATCTAGTGAGGTGGCTACTTCTAATAAATTCTCAATTCTAGCTGATATGAGTGAAGGAGATAATAACGATTCTGATAATAAGATTGTGGATGATTCACCCTCAAATTCAACCCATTTCGTCTCTCCTTACTCACACTTGTCTCCTCCTGATAATATAATACTTCCTCCTCCTATTTCACATTCTACTCCTTCTACTTTTAATTTGAATTCATCCTGTACTCAAGTCAATTCCATTCCTTCTACTTCAGTTAATGCTTCTATGATTCCTAAACCATCTTTGAAGGAAAATCCCAGCATTTCTAACCAAAAAAATGATCCTTCTTCCACACAGAGCTTGACAGTGAAAAGGGGTAGAAAAGCAAAGAGTAATAAATTGTCTCAGGATGTTGTGGATAAGAATAATGATATTGATAGTAGTATTGAGGAAATTCAACCTAAAACAGACAGCATAGTTTTTGATTCTATAGGAAATGTTTCAAGACATACCCGAAGGCATCCCAATAAGTTAATCATACCCAATTCTTGATGATGATGAAAAATATAGCATACTGGAATAGTAGAGGAGGGCACTTGCTCTCTAAGCAAAAAGAAGTTAGGAAATTGATTAAAGAGGAAAACATTCATATTATGTGTGTTAGTGAAACCAAGTTGAATGCTGATTTAACTAGAAGAGCTTGTATGTTTATTGCTCCTAATTGGCAGCATGATGATAACCTTTCAAGTGCTTCCTATGGAAGACTAATGGTGATGTGGAACTAAAATTATTATCAGCTTAAAAAATTAGAAGAATCAGACCAATTCTTGCATTATGAAGCTATTTCTGTTGAAACCAATTCTTCTTTTCTTCTTACTTTTGTCTATGCCTAGAACTGCAGTGATAAAAGGAAAATGCTACTTAATCAACTGCCTAATCTTATAAATTCATCAGTGCCTTGGCTTGTTTTAGGAGACTTTAATTGTATGTATTTGTCTTCCCATAAATCAGGTGGTACTCCTCTTTCTTCCAGAGATATTTCTCCTCTCTATCAAATGTTATTGCATGCCTTTCTATCTCCCATTCAATCCATTGGCCCTTTATTCACTTGGAACAACAAAAGTAAAGATGGACCTAGAACTTTTTGCAAACTTGATCATGCCTTTCAAAATATTTCAGCTATTTCACTTTGGCCTTCTTTGTTTTGTAACATTCTTCTTCCTTCAATTTCTGATCATAGTCCTATCATCTTATCTTGGGGAGAGGTCGCAAAGGCAAAGTTTACCTCTTTAAATTTTTTAAATTTTGGACTAATCATTTTTCTTTTCAGGATTTAGTTTTACAGGTTTGGCAAGAAGAAGTATATGGTAATCCTATGTATGTTCTTAAGACTAAACTTTTCAAATTAAAGAGCAAATTGAAGATTTGGGCTAGGAATAATTTTGGATCTGGTGTTGATATATCCTCTGATTTGAGAAAAAGGCTATCTGAGGTACAAAAAGTTCTTCTTTCTGATCCTTTGAATTCTTCACTTGCTATGGAGGAAGCTGATTTATCTAAGTCATTGCAAGATATTTTAGAATATGAGATATCTATATCTAAAGAGTTACTTCATGCTAAATATGATAAATTTGGAGATAGGATTACAAAATTCTTTCATGATTCTATCAAGGTCAAACAATCAAAGGAAAGAATTAATTGTATTTATGATAATAAAGGTTTAAAGCATGAAAATGAAGAGAATATTAATATTGCTTTTGTGGATTACTTTGCATCCATTCTTGTTAATCCAAAGCCTTTTGTTGCTGATGTGAGTCCATTATTTCAACTTCAAACTCCTCATTTATCAGTAACACAAGCTAATAGTCTTATTGAGGAGATTACTAATGAAGAGATTGAGATAGCTGTCTTCAGTTTAAATAAGGAAAGTTGCGGAGGTCCTGATGGATTTAATACCTATTTTTTTCAATATTGCTGGAAGACAATTAGTTTTGATGTTTTAAGAGCAGTAAAATTCTTTTTCAGTTCTAATAAGCTTCCTAAAGGAGTTAATTCTACTGCAATTACATTAGTCCCCAAGATTGAAAATCCATCATATGTTTCAGATTTTAGACCAATATCTTGCTGTAATGTTGTTTACAAGATAATCTCAAAAATTATAGCTTCTAGAATGCAAGCAGTTCTCCCTTCAATAATATCTAAAAACCAGGTGGCTTTTCTCCCCAATAGGAACATCAGCGATAACATCCTTCTAACACAAGAGTTACTAAGGTCATAGGGAACTTCTAATATTTCTCCTAGGTGCATGTTAAAGTTAGATATTAGGAAAGCCTTTGATACTATATCATGGAATTCTATTATTGCAATCATGGCAAGAATGAACTTTCCAAAACCTCTGCTGGCTTGGATTTATACATGCATATCTACACCTTATTATTCTCTTTCCAGAAATGGTTGTTTAAATGGATTTTTCAAGGGTACTCAGGGGGTTAGGCAAGGAGATCCAATCTCACCTTATTTGTTTATCATAGCAATGGAGATTTTAAATGTTCTAATTAAAGAGAAGGTAGAAAATAAATCTTTGGAATTACATCCAAAATGTAAAGATCCTATGATTACACACTTACTTTTTGCGGATGATTTGGTATTATTTACAAAGCCTACTATTGCTAACGTACAGACAGTATTGGAAGTACTTGACAAGTTTTGGAAAATCACTGGTCTTCATATTAACATCAGTAAGTCTAATATTCTTATAGTTGGTGTTGAAGAGGATATCAAATATTATTTGATTAAATTTTTTGGATTAAATATCATGCCTTCTTCTGCAACATACTTAGGATTACCACTTATAACATCTAGACTCTCAAAAGTTAACTGTTTACCTTTATATGAGAAAATCACTGAAAAGCTTTCTTTATGGCCTAGCTCAAAATTATCTCAAGCTGGAAGACTTGTTATAATCCAGTCCATTGCATCTGCCATGACAACTTATTGGATGAGGCATTACATATTACCTGTTAAATTAATTTCCATGATTAATAGTGCATTGAGCAGATTTCTTTGGCATGGAGATCCTTTCTCCAAGAATATAATTCCCATTTCATTCAAAAAGATATCTCTGCCAAAATCTAAAGGAGGATTGGGTATTATCAATTTACAACTTTGGAATCAAGCTGCAATATCAAAATACTTTGACAAAATTCTGAGTAAAAATGATGATTTATGGACAATATGGATTAATAGAAATTTGATCAAGAGGAAGAATTTTTGGGATATGCAAATTCAACAAAATGCTAGCTGGAGTTGGAGGAATATATTAAAGTTGAGGGAGAAATTTCTACCAATGATACAGATCAATCCAAAGAAGAATTTAAATTGTTATTTTTGGTCTGATCCTTGGGCTAAACCTGGATTAATTTTAAAAAAATGTATGAATCACTCTAGTTTTATGACCACTGGCATTCCTCTTCAGGTCAAAGCATTAAATTTTATACAAGAAAATGAAGTTGTGCTACCTTATAGTAGTTCTATGGAGGTTAGAAAGATTTGGAATGAAATTGCTAAAATTAGATTTCCTGAAAGTGATCTTGCTGTATTTTGGTCAAGGCAGAGAAGAAGTCACTCAATAAACTTAATATATAACCTACTTCTGGATAATGAATGTAGTGATAAATTTGCTTGGAATAATAGAATTTGGAGCAATGATAGACCAGCTAAAGAAAACTTCATGCTATGGAAAGTAATGGCCAATGCTTTAATGACAAAGGATAAACTTGAAACTTATGGATTAATTGATAACAGCACTTGTGTACTATGCAATGATCAGATGGAAAACAATACTCATCTATTTTTTAGTTGTGCTTTTACATGTGATATTTGGAACAAATTGTTGATATCTGGTAATTTTCACTCTCCTAATAAGAACTCCAAAGAAGAATGGTTCAATATTTACAAAGCTACTAGATGGAGGAATTCCAGAGCTAAAGAATTGATGTCAGTTCTTAAAATCTTTGTTTATGAAATTTGGAAGGAAAGGAACGGGAGAATCTTCTCTAATAAATATAATTCAGCCAGTGAATTATTTTCAAGGATTATTAGCAAACTTTATAAATGAATGATTATATGTTAACTGACTGAGATAGGCTTCCTGATCCTTTGTTTGCTATACCTCAATTTGAATGTCATCATATAATGGGTACTGACTTAAGATATGGCTCTAATGAATAGAAGCAGTAGCATGGGCACTGAAGTACAAGCATGGGCTTTAAACAAGTCAAGTGGATAGTTCATATAATATTTTCCTTGTATGGTTATTTTTACCTGTATACTTTGCAAGATTTGAGCAGGTGTAAGTTGCATTGTAATTCTGTTGTAATGAATAATGAAGTAATAAATGGGCAAGGCTCCCTTAGCCTATTAACTTTCAAAATATATGTTATCACTGCGATTCTGACTTAGTGTCTTCTGTTATTTTGGTATAAATTGTGTATTATTCCAATCTATAGGTACACGTGTTTATTGCTTTATACGGCTATTTGTATATATAGTTGAGATGTTTATTTGATGTTTTAATATGTACCTATGTTAGTCTAAGGGAATATTCATGTATGTACTCCATATCGCCTCATTCTCCATATTATCTAATAGTATTGCTTAGTAATACTCTTGGATAGTATGGGTATTGAGGTAGGGTGTTTCACACATTGCAACATCGGATGGTGGATAAAGAATGTAGAGGAGTGACGTCAACAATCCGTGAGAGAAATTATGCTATAAATAGAAAAATAATATAATAGAGAAAAGGACTTTTGATTAGTTCTCTGAAAAATTACCTTATATTCTTGTACTCTTTTAAGGCCTTAAAATGATTGTACGAGGAAGAAGAAAGATAATAAAGGATTTTACCTGTGGATGTAGGATTTTTTAAAATCCAATCATGTAAATTTCTATGTCCCTCACTTTATTGCACCTATTACCTCTAGTAGATTTTATTTAGTTTTATTTATCTAATTTTGGGTACCAAACTACCCTAGGCATTTTAACAAATAGTTAAAGTGTCTCTTCATGATTGTGTAAGCATACCGCAATACAATTACTACATTAAAGGCAAATTTAATATTACTTAAATTTATTGATTCCCAACGAATATGATAATAGGAGATCTAATTACCTATTTGAAACCTGATGTCGTGGGACAAAAAAAATCTCACTAACATTTTGGCGCTAGAAGGAGGGCTCCTCAAAACAAACCATGATCAAAGTTATAACCTAACCTACTTCTCTGCACTTTCTAAGTAACCCTAAACAATGCATACGCGAAATTCTTCCACTCCCTCGCCATATGAACCTGAGCACTTAGTCGTAAAAGTAAACAAACCCTTAGCCATCTCATCGAAAATAACCTGTCCACCCAAAAGAGCAACCCAAATTCCATCTTTTACACACTCAACACATTCAATCACTCAAATCAATGAAAGGATGGCTGGTATAGAGAAATTAGTAGCTCAAAATTAGAACCGATTTGAACTCCCTAGCACCATAGCCCACCATAAACTTTCTCTAATGCATAGATAGTGCAGGAGGAGAAAAACACGACATTCTCATCAATGAAAATGGTGGCACCATATCACTTGGCTAGGGAACAAAAGAAAAGGCCAAAGCATCAATAAACTCTAGTATTAATGGTAAACCTACGAATATCAATCCATTACTGTAGGTGAAAAACAAGAACCAAATTACAAAGGAGAATGAGGCTAGCTCGACTTATAAGGGCACTTGATCCTGCATCAGCGAGAAGGATGAAGATATAAGAGAGCTAAAGGCTCATGTGGAATACTTAGCAAAGATGTATAAACAAGACAATAAGAGAAATGGAAAGGAGAAGTGCTCATCTCCATTCAGTGAAGCCATTATCAAATCGGATTTCACAATAGCTTCAAGGCTCTGACAACTGAAAAGTATGATAGGTTGATGAATCCGATCGATCACTTATGCACATTTGAGTTATATATGGACATTTTGAAAGTTGTAAAGCTGGCTTACTACGACTATTCCTAGTATACCTCATAAGGGCAGCATCAAGTTGATTTAGAAGATATGCCTCATGAGAAATCCATTCTTGAATGTAGTTATCTGTAGATTTCTGAAGACAATTACATGTCGGTCGCAAAAGCTCTCTGGATCCCAAGACCTAATCCTTAGTTAAGCAACAAGAGAATGAAATTTTAGGAGGTTTCATCAAGCATTTCAAAGAGGAAGCAATAAGAATTATGGTTACGAGTGAAGAAGCACTTCTAATGGCAGCGCACTCAGGTGTAAGAAGAAATACCGGTATTTGGGACAAAAGTTGTAGAAAGCCATGCAGAAGCTTGAAAGCTTGCGATTACATACAAACTGAAGAGGCCAAGCTTTAGGAAGCACTTCAGCTGAAAGGATATTTCAGACTACTGGGAAAGAAAGTGAGAGGCAGAAACGTATATCAACCCACCAGTGATTAAACCATTGGAATTCAACCTCATAGTCAAAACTACGCTCATCATGCATCGAGCCAAATTTACAAAGTAAGCAGGATTGAGTTACCATATAATGTACCTAACCAAGGGAAGAAAGCATAACCCAACAAAGAGGGTGCATATTGCAGATTCCACAGAGTCCATTGAACATCACACTAACAATTGCCGCCACCTAGAAAACAAAATGGATAGGCTAAACCAAAAAGGCTATTTGGAACCTATGAGAAAGATGATTATGCTACCCTAGTACAACCAAACCTCAGAGCCTAATAAAAGTTTGGTAAGAAACCCGACCAACCTTAATAAATCCATTCATGGAGGACCTCATCTAACAAGATAGGGTAAAAAGGCAGAAGAAAGGTATATGCGAGAGGCCTACGTAGAACATCGAACTATATATCACATCAAGAAGAGGGCTATTCTAGATGTCACTTTTACCTGTTCAGACTCAGTTGGAGTGATATTACCGCATTGAGATCCTCTTGTATAACCGTGAAGATCTCAAACTGCACAATGAAAAATGACTTTGTCAATTCAAGTAGTTTTGCGAACGTATCTTCAAAATAGATTTGATAAAATGGATTTGTTGGGAAATTTTGAAGCCAAGTCCTAAACTGATCTATTGTTTTAATATGGCGATAATCCTAATTGCCAGCCAAACTTCTCGTGACAATCAGAACTTCTCCACTCCACAAGTCCTTTTATGCAAAAAAAATTTATCATTGACCACCAATCTCCATATAATTCCTTCTTAGGAAGACCTACATTAATAGAGCTCGGTGCATTTATTTCAAAAAACAATTTGCTTATGGAATTCTCCACCTCGGCAAGGGTAGAGATGTGAGGGAAGAATGGCTATTAGCTAGGGAATTATATAATGTAACTATGAATTTGAGCAATAAAATTATTTGAAACTATACTGCCATGTCTTCCAAATTAAATAATAACAAAAAAAATGAAAAGCCAATTAAAATAACTGCATTGGAATTAAGTTCTAAGGTAGGTACCGAAATAGGTCATTCAACGACCTTAGTACTTAGGGAAGATTCCAAACAGCCCTAACTAAACATGACTGAAATAGATGAGTATAACTCAGTGTATGCGCAGTATCTATCAAATAATCTCTCGGCAGAAAGTAATGCAAACTCACCCGAGGAAGACGACGTAGAGAATGAAGTAGATCCCAGGTTGGGGATGAAAAGCTAAGATCTAGAACCATTAGATGATTTGAAAGAAATAGAGATAGATCTCTTTGACCCTATAAAGGCAGTGGAAATCGAAAGGAATATAAAAAAGGAGCATCATAAAGAGTTGATCGGTTTCTTGAAGAAGTCAAATGATGCACTTGCTTGGAGCCATTCAGACATGACATGAATTGAACCTGCGATTATATGACATGCTCTCAATATAGACTTTGATGCACCTATTTTGAGAAAAAAGCACCGCACAATAGACCAGGAAAGGCACAACTCTCTCCGTGAGGAAATTAAGAAGCTAAAAAAGAATAGTGTCAACGTTGAGGTATATTATCCAAACCGGATAACAAATCTTGTGTTAGTATAGAAGTCAAATGGAAAGTGGTAGAGTTGCATAGTTTTCACAAACCTCAAAAAAGCCTACCTAATGGACAGTTTCCTACTGCCTAAAATAGATTAGTTAGTGGATGCAACAAGCGGACCTAAGTTTTCGACCTTCATGGATGTGTACTCAGGTTATAATTAAATAGCAATGTTCGAACCAGACCAGGAACACACAAGCTTAGTAACCGACAAAGGGCTTTATTGTTACATGGTAATGTCGCTCAGGCTTAAGAATGTAGGAGAAACGTACCAAAGGTTGGTTAACACGATTTTTGAGGATCAAATTGGAAAGAGTGTAGAGTTATGTGGATGACATGTTAGTGAAGTCTAAAGCTGCCCCGAATCATGCGAAGGAACTAAAAGAGACCTTTGCGATTAAAAGCTGTATGGAATGAACCTTAATCCACAAAATTGTACATTTGCAATATAGTTAGGAAAGTTCCAAGATTACGTAATAAGCACTATGGGGATAGAGGCCATTACGGAGAAGATCGATGCAACAAAAGAGATGAATATACCAAAGAAGCCTTAGGATGTGATGAGTTTGAATATAAAGGTAGGTGACCGAAGCATGTTCGTTTCCAATGCCATAGACAAATGCATCCTATTTTTTTATGAAATCAAGAAGGGCAGGAACTTTGAGTGGCCAAGGGATGCGAAGAAGCCTTTGAAGTACCAAAAGCTTATTTGGCCAGTCCCCCCATACTCTCTCAGTCAATCCCAGGCAAGGACCTATACATATACTTAATAGTAAAGGATCAAGCAATCAGTACAGTAGTTATAAGAGAAGAGGAGGGTATTCAACTTCTAATATATTTTACAAGCAAACGTCTTAGCAAAGTGGAGTTAAGAAACATAGTGATCGAAAAGCTTGCTTACAAGCTGTTCCTAATGGTAAGAAAGCTTCGAGCATACTTTCAAGTGCACCCCATAAAGGTTTTAATGGATAAGCCCCTGAAGTAGATACTACAGAGACTAGAAACGTCAAGATGCCTTCTAAAGTGGGCTATTGAACTAAGCCAATATGATATCGCATACTACCCCTAAAAGGCAATTAAGGGGCAAATGTTAGTAGACTTAATTGCAGAATATACCCTGCACGAAGAGCAATCCAGTGTAGAACAAGAAGAATTCTCGCAAAGTCGACAATTATATGTCGACAATGCATCCAACGAGCGGGGGCAGGAATAGGCTACATACTTGTTACACCGAATAAGCAAAAACTATATGGAGTGGTCCAACTAGCATTTAAAGCACTGATAGAAAGCCTTCCAATGGCGCAGGTAATGAAGGTAACCTATATTAAGATTCAAAGCAATTCTAAATTTGTAGTTAATCAAGTATATGGAAGTTATCAAACAAAAGACCAAACCTCGGTCAAATATGTGGAACTAGTAAAAGAATTACTCTCTCAATATGAAAAGTTCGACATTAAACAAATCCCCAGGGATGAAAATTTGCCCGCAAACACCTAGGCCAAGTTCGCAAGCACTATAGTTGCGTATAAAATTAAGGCAATTCTAGTAGGGCATTTGCTATAGCATAGCATTTCCAAAGCCAATCAGATCTTTCTACTGACCAGGTCATAGAAAACCTAGTGCTGGGGAGAGGAGGGGCAGGAAAAATTAGATAAGACCCAAGGAAATCTCATCCAATCAAATACAGGACAAGAGAAGGTAGAATCCTAGATGACCCTAATCAAGCGTTTCTTATTAGAAGGGACTTTTCCAACAGATTGAAATGAGGCAAGAAAGATAAGATATCAAACCCCTTGCTCTAGATTCTTTGATGAAATACTCTACAAAAGAGGATACTCCACCCCTCATTTATGATGCGTGACTAAGGAAGAGGGAGCAAAGTTATAAAAGAGATCCATGCGTGATACTACGAAGATCATTCAGGAGGACTAAATTAGCGAAAAAAATTCTAAGGTAGGGATACTTCTAGCCAATAATATTGGCAAATTCGTAGGAATTTGTACGAAGGTAGGATATGTGTCAACGGTTTGCAAGCATCCCAATATTTCCTTCTTATGAACTGATGCCAATGGTTCATGACCGTTTGACGTATGGAGAATTTATCTAATAGATCCTTTCCCATATCTAAGGGAGGGGCAAAGTACACCATAGTGATAGTAGATTATTTCACTAAGTAGGTTGAAGATAAGCCCCTAGTGACAATTGCAACAAAGAAAGTGGTTCCTTTTGTGGTTAGAAATATCATCACTAGACTGTGTAGTTAAAACGCTTAGTGATTCTATAGCATTGGAGGTGCAAAAAGTTATAGTGCACAGAAAGTGGAGGTATAGCAGAAAATAACGAAGATGTAAAAAGATTCATGAGATACAAAACAAATATTTAAAGTTAATTTATACTCGTTCTTGCATCATTAGTGTAGAAAAAAGAAATATTGCTTAATCTTTTATAACAAAATTTGTATCAAAATTGGTCACTAACACTAGATATGTAGAAAGAAAATTAAAACCGTAAGAAAATGAACACAAGAGAATTTATAGTGGTTCGGCTGAATCCGGCCTTCGTCCACTCCAAAAGTTTTCCTTTTATTTATACTGCTGATTTCAGTTGCAATCTATGAAATTAAAGAATAAAAATGGAAAAGTTCAGCCAAGAGAGAACAAGAAGAGAGACAGAAAGAAGATCCCTTTCCTTGAGCCAATAATCCGGTATTTAATAAGGAGAAAACGATGAAATATCCAGCTGAAAATCCACCTGTAGAAGACCAAAGACCAAACAAACCAATCCAAAAAAAGCCCACCTTGCCCATTTTGACCGATCGGCACCGATCCCTATAGGTGGATCGGCACCGATCGGTGAAGATCATGGAGATAGGGTCGGCGATTCCTATGGTAGGTCCCCTTCTACTTCTTCTTTATATTTTCGTATTCATTTACATAGTTCCCTTGGTGTTTGTTAAGATATTAATCAAGTTTCGTTGAGTTGATCTGTTGAGTTGAATATCCATATCTATACTAATCTGATCTGATCCCCTGCCTAGGGGAATTTATCCGATCTGATCCTCTGCCTTGGGAAAGTGCTAATTCATACTTAGCGAATTCGGGATGCCATTCGCTTGAATCCACTTGATTACCGTCTATAGCCTTGCTTATATCTGATGTCCAAACCTGATAATCATCTCTCTGGGCTTCTTGCCTTAATGATCACAAATCCATTTAGCCTACTCCATGGTATCACGACCTTGCGAAAATACGGAATAAGAAACCCGAAGAATATCATGATTTATGCAGAGTCGATCTGATAACTACAATAGATTTCTAATTTAAACCGAGCAGTTATGCCTTAAAATTGAGTATTTAGCCTAAAGTTGTTAATTTGGATTAAAAGAGAAGTAGTTAGATCAACTTTTGTATATTATTAATCATAAAGTGGATGTTAAAATGCCTTGATTTAGCGGTTGTAGCGGAAAATAGCCGGGCTTAAAGCGAATCTACCGTTTAGCAATGCTAAATTGAAATAGTGTAGTGGTTGAAGAGCGTTATGCGCTATTGGGATTTTGCGGGACTTTAGCAAGGCATTAAATGCATAGTCATTAGATTTGGGATCCCTTATAAAATAGTCAAACATGGAGTGTAGTTCGAGAGTAATTAGTTCGCAGATCAGTGTGGAAGAAATGAAATCAGAAAAAGATTTTCCTTCGTAGCTCACCTTTAGGCTAATAGGTAGGTTGAAGTCACCAACAAAACAATAAATAAAATACCAAAAAAGATGTTAAAAAAAGCTAAAGGCAGATGAGTAGAAGAGCAGCCTCTAGCTTTTTGGGCATATAGAACATTAATGAGATCCCTTACAAGACACACCCCATTTTCCCTTACGTATGGATATGAGGCCACGATTCAAGTTGATGTAGACATACCATCACACCGACTGCTGTTTTATGTAGTGGGAAGGAATTCACGCTTGAAGGAAGTTGCCTAGGATCATATTCAAGAAAGAACAGACGAGGCTATGGTGAGGTCTACTGTCAATAGACAACGAATGGAAAAGACAACAACTCTCGTATTAAGGAAAGGAAATCTGTAAGGGAGACCTAGGGTTGAGAAAACTAGTGGCCAATACTAAGGATCCCATAGAGGGGGTGCTAGGCCAAAATTGGGATGGCTACTGGTTGTCGTAGAAGCTTTGTGAAACAGATCATATCGACTCTCCAGATCTGATGGAAATCTGGTTTCAAGAACCTAAAACTCTGAACACTTCAGACCATATTGTATTTGAGATACTTCTCATCGTTTATAACCTTTTGTAATATGTAAAAGTTCATTAATGATCAGGTTGTGCAATAAAAAGTATTAACTAGATTTAGGGATAATAGATAGCCCGAACCAGTGTAAAAATCTATTTGTACAATTTTCTTTTTGTATACAAGCAAATTATATAAGCTTCAATTCTATAGCTCGGCTTGTTAGCCACACATTATGCTGGAAGTAGGAAAAATATACGGCCCGAACCGAATATTAAAAGACATGCACATGATCAAAAAATGGTTGCGAAAACATGACCTAACTTCTTAGTTAAAAAACAATCAGTCCACACTAGTAATAGAGCGGACCATGCCAGGCACATGACAAAAAAAGAGGAAAACTAGATAGTGCAGTCCATTGAAGACAGTGTAAGCATTAAGAAGGAGGAAAATGAATCCAGACCAAATGCCATATAAAAAAAGGAGAGAAGAAATACAACAACAACGCAAAACCTACTAGGTAAACTCAAAAGCTATAATCTATTTTTAATTTCACCCACTCTTTTACACACCAAGCACATATATAGGATATTGGATTTTGAGTTGAATGAAAATACATTCACTTAATCAACAACTATTACAATACGAATTACACCACGAATCTAAATTCAAGTAAGAGGGATCATTGACGATAACTCTTCTATTGCAATGATGCCCCTGAGAGCCATCTTGTATTTGAGAGGCCAGCGCAAGGGGTAGGAACGAAATCTCTTCAAGAATTAAAAGGGTAGGGAGATATGTCAGACTAGAAATCACCACGACGAGTGGCGTTAGGCGCTATTAAAAGTAGCATGGGGATTATAGTTGGCCCCCCGCTAGTAGTTACCGAGGTCCCGTTTGTTAATCACATGGTTGGATAGATTATAGAGAAAACTTAGGTCTAAGGTCAGTGTAAAATATGTAAAGATGTCAATCGCATGCTTTAGGGAAATCATTACTGTGACATGCTTAACCTTTTACTCTTTAAGATTCTCAACCAAATCAGATTGTGCATACATGAGTGAAGCCAAATTGGAGGAAGATATAGCCAAGATCAACTTAGTAGAATCTAAGTGCAGTATTTACTATTCAAGACAGTTAATCTGTTTAATGGTACTTCGGTGCACATGGTCAGAATAATTCAAGTTCTCTACTTTTATTCCTTTGGTCTTCTTTGAAAATAGGCTAAACAAATCATAGGTAGAGGTGCCTCTCTAACGTCACCCCACCAGTTGACCCTTTCAACCATTCCCCATAAAAGGCTTCCAACTCATCAATTTTATTTTGGATTTATGGCATATATTGCTTTTTCTATTGGGAAGCCTGCAACAAGCTACACCTAAATGAGCTTGAATTTTTGCTAAATCGAAAACCCAAGTCCACCAAAGTACAGATCATTGGTTTTGGTATCCTGCAAATAAATAAATGCATATCAAAGCACTACCGGTATAAACTCACAGAGGAAAAGCGAAGTATAATAAAACATATAGCTATTAACCAAGGTTGAGACTTCCGATATCTAGTGTCCTTATGTAACGACCCACCTTTTCGAACCCCAGAAGTCGACACTAATACATCCATGGTATTCACATGTCGAACAACTATGTGTCGGAAAGACAGATTGTTAGGGGAAAGAAAGGAGATAGAAGATAGAAGAAACAAAACAATCATAGAATCTCACGATGCAATGGAATAACATATATTAATCAACATAATACTTTATAGAGTCATTTCAAAAATGATACATCAGAGTCATACTAATACAAATTCTACCCTTGGACAGTTATAACAACCTATCTCTATCTAACTAATACAAGAGACATATAATACAACGGAAACAAGATAATAACTAGCTATCGATTAAGCCTCATACTCCAAGCTCCTCCAAAATGCATCCGTGGGGAAACCTAAACTACTTGGCTGCCCATAAAAATTTGAGCACCCAAGAGTTTTAGGAAAATAAAATAAAATTTTGGGTCAAACATGGATCTGGTGTGAGTAAACTCAAATAATTGAATTATTATGTTTAAAACCCTTTTAAAATTAAAGGTATCTCATAAGACCATGCCGCATATAAACACGGACTGGTTTTTACCTTATGATAACCAAAAAACTTTTTGTAGAAAATCTAGTGATATTATAATAATGTCTAAGAGTTCAAAATAAATATATGAAAATAGCCGAAATTGTTACCATTATTAAATTCCAGCATACTAGGTTCTGCAATCAAAACCGTAAAGGCACGTATTAGAGATTGGATTCCATATTATGACAAGGCACCAAGGTACCACCTATCATGGTACACGTCTAGAAAATGTATCGAGGACCTCGTCGAGATCCCTTGCTAACACAAGACCAGCCTGCCTCTGACTGGATTGTACCCAATATGTCATCACCCCGGTTGCTTTGCAACCCTTTTTATTTGAGATCTCATGCAAAACCAATTCATAAATATGTAGATGTATCTAGAAAGGTGATGACACACCTAATGGAAGCGACCCACTTAGCCTTGCTGCATCTCCCCTGATTTTCGTCATTCCCGGTTAATGAGGCTTGAGGCTACGCTTACCTTTTGAATAGAAATCCCACTTGGAATGCTAACACTGCCTTCAAGCCAGTAATGCAGTGCCAGCATTCATCCATACAAGTTGTCCATGATAAGGACAAACCAAAGGCACTACTTCTACTACATCCATTTTGGAATCACCCTCAGGACTAGTAACAGGCGGCCCTTGCACTTCGATACTCTGTCTTCGATCCCATAATCCTTAAGATGTCTTTAGTTTGAAAAGCTTTAGTTGGATCGAAGTGGTTTTCGGATAACACATCCGATCTCGGTCTCTACGAAACAACTTTCGATAATTTCCGGTAAACTCAACCCCGATTCTTTAGAAAATAAATAAACAAAGATAAGAATGGAGTACACCTCCTAACCATTAATGGATGGATTTCCTTATCATTTATCCTAGAAGAACGAAGTGAGTTTATATGCACAATACAACATCATTGGGAATGATTATGCCATATAACTCACTAGTTTCTCCTATATATTTCCAAAGTTATGTTTAGGTTCAGATTTGATAGTAAGTTATTTAACTAACAAATAAACAATCATTCAACGTTGATTTGATTCCATATGGGATCCACTAAGCCTTTATTAATTAATCTTTAATTAATTTCACTTGCAAAACTTGTTCGAAAGATCTTTTTAAAACACTATTCCCAAAAACCTTTACATCCCTTTTATACTTGGGAACAATTTTATTTTTCACAAAAATATAAGTATTTACCAAATACATTTGGGAAATTCTCTCTTCCCAAATTCCATATTAAATGGCCAAGAAATTCCCTTTTCAAAACATCACTTACTATAATTCACTTTATTAAACCCATTCACTTATCCCTTATTAAAATTCTTCTTATAAGTTCACTTCATATTTAAAACCTCCTTATAAATCTTCAAACTGGATTTAAACTTCTTTTTAAAATCTCTAAAATGATTTATAAAATTCCTTTCCATGTATAAAACTCTTTATAAAATTTCCTTTATAAAATATCTTTGATATTACAAAATATCATTTACAAAATCTAATTTTGAATCACTTTAAATAAACCCTTTTATTTAGTAAAACCCTTTTATTTAAACAAGTTATTATTTATAAATACTTTTATAAAATAATTATATAATGTGAAAATCATTTATAAACTTTAAAAACGTAAACTGATAAAAGAATTGAAGTTAATTCAAAATCATAATTCATAAATTCAAAAAGAGGCTAATCAATCCCAATGGTACTAATTTAAGTTACCATTTAATTTCACTTTCATTCTCAAGTCATTCAACAGTTTATTTACATAAGTCAACATATATGCAAATACACTTCATATCCAAATCAGGAAATAATATGTCAATACAACTAAGCTAGCATATACATGTCCAAATAACATAATAGCAGGTTGGTGATTTTTCTTGCTAAATAGATGTCCAAACAATTCACTACATATAGCAAAATGGGATTTTATTCTACTAAACATATGTCCACATAATAAACAATTATATTATAGCAAAACAAAGATTTATTCTACTATCAGATGTCTAACCAATCAACTTATAGCAGAACAGGGATTTATTCTTCTAACACATGCCCACACAATCAAAACTTTTATATAACTCATTCATAATTTTTTGTCTACTTAATAGTATCAACATTTTAATCCTTTGTGTTCAAAATCCTCCTTGGAAAAAGTTGTGCCTTTACACAATTTGATTCTTGGAAAACAAGAACTAAAAACTAAAAACTTCATTTAAAATGATTAATTACATGTTAAACTCTTATTAAATCATAATTAATCTTTATTAAATTTGAATTTAATTTAATTAAAAATTAAATAAATAATTAAACCTTTAATAAATAATTTATTTACAAATTAAACCCTTAATTAATCCTTTATTAATTATTAAATAATAATTTAATACCTTTATTAATAATTAACTATTTATTAACGTCAATTAATTAAATAATCTTTATATTAAAAATTAAATAATAAATTAAACATTTAATAATTAAAGCCTTAATTAATTAAAAATAATTTAAATAATTGATTTATTTAAATAATTAACCTTATACTTAATTAATAATTAATTAAAAATAAATTATATACTTATATTATATTTAATTAAAAATTAATCTTACTTTAATTAAAAATTAATTAAAATTGATCTTAGCCCTAAAAGATAATGTGATAACCCTGATTTTTGTGAGTAATTTCATGATTTAATTTAGTTTGTATTTGTTTGAAATTACATTGGGAAAAATAGGAATAGGAAATTGATTTGCAGATACAAAGTATAAAACATGTACATGTGCATAAGACAGTGTACACATGCACACAGATTTCTGTGTAACAAAATTTGGCAGAAATTAATAGATAAAATAAAATAACTGATTTAGAAATACATATGCATAAAAATAGAATTTTGTCTTTAAATAAAATATAGTACAAAGAAAGTAAGAGCTAGGCTGAAATAAACTTAAAATTATTTAAAGAAAGAAAAATAAAAGGCTTAAGTATACATAGGTTATACATGTATACAGTCAATCAATCTCTGGAAGAAAACAGAAGTTGCATGAAAATGGCATGAGTCCCTAAACCAGCACTTTATCTATTCTCAGAAATCTCTTTTATTAAGAAAATAATAATAATAATAATAATAATAATAATAAGAAGTCATGCATATGACATGACTAGGGAAAATTAAAAGAGAGGGACTAAATTTCTGGAAAGGAAGACAAGGACCACATACCCTTTCATTTTCTTGAATCAAACCAGAGGCAGGCTATGTTTGGGATGGGGTAGAACTGACATTGGGTAAGTCCATAAACCCTAGTGACAGCCAAGATTTATATAAAAGGCTTAGTATAGTAAGACCATATATTTTTGTTCTTCATTAACCTAAAGAAAAAAATATACAAGGCATAAACCAGAGAAAATAGGAGAAGGCAGAAGACTAAAAAGGGGTTCATAAGGCATAGGAAGAAGAAGGATTAAAGTGAGTAATCTCACTGAAAACTTTGGCATTAAGACCTGAATATTGAGGCAGCCAGTTTGAACTAATTTTCTTTTACAAGTTATGTTTTATGATTGGATGACTTTGGTTTGTTAATGATTTGTTTAAGGGTAAAACCTCTATCTGATTTACCCAGAAAAATAAGAGTCATGGATTCATGAACTAAAATGTTTGTCCGAGATATGGGTTAGCTTTGAGATTGAGTGTTTTCTTTTATAAGTTTTCTTTATAAGTTGTTTATAAAAATCCCTGGATTCAAGTAGTGGGTATATGGTCTGAAGGTAGAAAGAAATATGGGCTGTAACATTGTGTTGTTGCTTATGTCTCATATTAGTTAAAACAAAAGAAAATGTAGAAGTGCAATGTTGTACATGTGCTGAGCTTCTATGTTTCATGAAATACCCAAATCAAATATACTTGTGGTTTAGCCAGATCATGAATCTGATTGAACCAGAGGTAAGGGAGAATATATATATCTAGCAAATTACTCAGGACCATATGCTTACATCTTGATCCAGTGAAACCCATAGGCAAAATAATGTGCTAAGAAGTCACCTCCCTCTTTCATGATAAAATGTTTGCTTCTGAGAATATAACTTACCAAACTCTGGATGAATACATGTTGCTTGCATTATTTATATTTCTCTGATTAAGAAGTGAGATGCAGAAGGGATTAGCACTGCTATGAAAAATAATAATAACACTTAGTAATTTAACTAAGGACTTGGGATCTTAGGGCTACCAAAGTATAACTTGGCAAGGGGAATATTGCAAGTTCACACATGGTATATTTATACCCAGGGGCCTGAGTGTGCTGGGTTAACAGAGAAATGTCCCAGGCAGTGTGTGTTTAAAAAGGAGAAAGTAGCTAAAGACCCTGTTATATGTGATAACGAATTCTAGGAATAGATTCAGGAGAGGCCTGGGCAAAATCCCTGATGGCCAGCAAAGTTGAAAAGGGAATGATAACTCAATTAATATTTGTATTTGGTTGTTTTGGGTGCTTTTTATGGATGAATCTTATGATTGTTTTTCTATGAATCAAGTCATGGTGAATATAGGTGTAAATAATCTGTTAACACTGAGATGAAGGAACATGCTTCACAAAAACAAGCATAAGGAAGATACTGAGTTTCTTATTCATGTAAAGTTTGTTTATAAAGAGAATTGAATGAGATCATGTTTTCAGTTGGATTATTCATACCAGACAAATAGTCTGACCCTTTTGTGTTTATGCACCATTGGGTGTCTCATATTCATATGGGGCAGTTCATGGTGGTTTTGCAGGGAAATAGGGATTGCTTTGATCAGGCTTGGATGTTAAACTGCTTAAGATTTGGATGCTATGTTTTTAAAAGACTTTGCTGAAGTAAACTACACCTTCATGATGAACTAGATTAAGACCTATTGTTAAAAATTACTTTGAGAAACCAATGTATGGTTAATTGCTGTTTTGTAGATGTTGAACTTATATGTCTCAGCTGAACTATGTGCTTTGTTTTGCTAAATGCTTTGCTATGGAAAAAATGGATTTTAAGCTTCAAGAACAGTTAGGCTATAATGGTAGAAAATCTGAGATTGAAAGAAACTATACTTTGTATGTATATCTATAGAACTGGCATAAGAAAATCCATGTTCAAGTCAAAATAAAATCTGTTAGAAAGGGTTGAGTTGCTTTGAAAAGAAAATAGTATAGTAGGTATTTTGTAACAAAGTAGTGCAAACCAGAACAGGGCTAACATAGCCATTTTTCTTGAGCCTGGGTCAAGCCAGCAACCAAGCATTGAAATTAAGTTTTTAGATCTGTTTCATAGCCAAAGTATATAATAGGTTCAGACAATTGTGTTCACAGGAGAGAAATTTAAAAAAAAAAACAAAAATTGGGTTTGAACCGACCAGCATAGCACTCGAACTCGTGACCTCTCATGTGTAAGTTAGGCGCGTTTCCATTACGCCTAGATGTTGCTTGTGTTCACTTAGGATCCACTTTCTTTTAGCCTGAGTTTGACACTATACAGACTTTAACACAATCATTCATATTAAAAGCTTGCTTTCCACTGATTATTACTTGATCATTCCTTAATTAGAATAACAGACTAAAGTACATGTTTACAGTGGATCCTATGGTCAAAAAAATCAGATTACAATAATTAATCTTTTTTCAAGGAAATATCACATTTTAATAGATTTAAAAGGAATTCTACTTACATAATAACATGCTCTGATTCTAGTAGAATATAACATAGATATCTTCATATATGTATGTTAGGGATGATTTAGATTTAAAACAATATTTTTATATTGTGAAAGATCCTGGATATATTTTGTTTATTGGAGAAAGAAAATGACCCTGGGAAATGTATTTGTAATGAATGATATATCTATATATCATTTCTTAAAAAAAAAAATCCTTATGAAATTAGGGTGGAAATAGGAGGGTCATTTCAGTTGGTATCAGAGCTATGTTGTTAAATAACATAGCAAAATTTTTTTTTATGAATTTGTTTGCATTGGATGTATAGAAGTGTTTATTGCTTTGGATGATTTGTTTTTTTATTTACACTATTGATATCTATTAATGACAGAATAAGTATAAATTAAAATGAATTAATTTATAAAGCATTAGGCAAAACAGACTAACCTAAGTGTTATATCCATAGAGCTATGGTAGGACCCAGACATCAAAATGTAGGAACAAGTGAACCACCCATGGTGAATGTGCAAGAATTCATGAGGGCCATAAGAGATGGAGTAGGCAACAGGCAGGAAAATCCACATGAGGAACTTTCCAAACTACTCAAGACTTTTACCAATCTTGGAGGCAAAACCTTTGATGGCACAGAAGGAGTTATGGGGGTTCAAAATTGGCTTAGAATTTTGGAAAGAATCTTTGCAGACATGCAAGTTGAAGACCAAAGGAAGAGGCAAATTGCATCCAGGCAATTGAGAGTAGCAGCTTTGGATTGGTGGCAGGTTATCATAGCTGGAAGACCTGAAGGAGAAGTAACATGGGATCGGTTTAAAGCAATGTTGGAAGGTAGATTTATCCCTGCATCAGCTAAGGAATCTTTACTGGAGGAATTCATCAAATTGAGGCAAGGGACTATGAGTGTCACTGAGTACACTCAGAAGTTTGAATCATTGGCAAAGTATGGTGCAGTGCTCATCACTACTGAGGAAGCTAAGAATGGCAGATATATCCAAGGGTTGAACTCTAGCCTTAGTAGAGCCATGCTACCATATAAGGATAAAACTTTTGATCAAGTTTTGGATTTGACTCTGAGCAGTGAACAACATGATAAAGCTAGAGAGAATTTCAGGGCATTCAAAAATAATCAAAACAAGAAGGGAAAGGGTAAATTTCACCCTTATGATATAAAGAAAACAGACATAACTTCCACCAAGAAACCAGAAGAAGCCAGAACTGCTGAAGTTAAGAAGAGGATCACTTGTTACAACTGTGGACAAGAGGGGCACATGAAAAATAGGTGCACCAATCCTAGACCAGCATCCTTCAATTGTCACCATTGTGGGAAGGAAGGTCACATAAAGAGGAACTGCCCAGATTTTAAGCAAGGAAAATTAGGGGCTTTGGAAGGGAAAGGCAAGGCAGCTGAGGGATCAAATGTTGAAAAGCATGGTCAAGTTGAAGGTACTTTACTTATCCATTTAATACCTTTAACAGTAGTATATGATACTGGGGCTACACACTCATTGATCTCTCATGATATTGCACAACAATTAAAATTGAACTGTATGATTGTTGATAAACCACTGCTAATTAGAAGCCCTATAGGTAGTTCATGTGTCATGGGTATGATGTGCATGCAACTGGGATTAAATATAGGAGGACATGTGTTTGAGTCAAACCTATATGTGTTGCAATATCCAGACATAGGAATTATTTTAGGAGTTGATTGGTTGAGTAGATATAAGGCTATCATAAATATGGAGACATCCACCATATCATTGAAGGTTTCTGATGGACAAAGGATAATCGTTCTTTGTGAGGCAAACAAAAATAGAAGTATAGCCAACCTTTCTGCATTGTCAAATGAAAAACCCATGCCTGCATTAGAAGAGATCCCCATAGTTAACTAATATGATGATGTGTTTGGGGAAGTAAGAGGAGTTCCTAATCACAGGCCAGTTGAATTTTCAATTAGAATAATTCCAGGAGCTAGCCCAGTGGTTAAACGACCAACCAGAATGGGGCCTAAGGAATTGATGGAGTTGAAAAAGCAGTTAGTTGAACTAGAAGAAAAAGGTTTTATTAGACCCAGTAGCTCATCATGGGGAGCACCAGTAGTCTTTGTTAAGAAACATGATGGATCCCTGAGATTATGTATTGACTATAGGGAATTAAATAAAGTCACAATTAAAAATAAATACCCCTTACCAAGAATTGATGATCTCTTTGATCAAGTGAGTGGTGCAAAGATATTCTCCAGGCTTGATTTAGCCTCAGGCTTTCATCAGATGAAAGTAGAAGAGGAAAGCATTAAGTATACAGCCTTTAACACCAGATATGGACTTTATGAATTTTTGGTGATGCCATTTGGCTTAACAAATGCTCCTTCCTATTTTGTTGATTTGATGAATAGGATTTTCAGAGAATACTTGGATAAGTTTGTATTAATATTTATTGATGATATACTAATTTATTCTAAGTCAGTTAGAGAGCATGAGAACCATTTGCATATAGTATTTGAGAAATTGAGACAGGAAGACTTGAAAGCAAAGTTTTCAAAATGCACTTTTTGGCAGAATGAAGTGAACTTTCTAGGCCATATTATATCAGAAAAAGGAATAGCTGTGGACTCCAATAAAGTCATTGCAGTGCAAGCTTGGAAAAGGCCTACTAATGTCACTGAAGTCAGATCATTCATGGGAATGGCTGGTTACTATAGAAGATTTATAAAAGATTTTGCAAAAATCTCAATTCCATTAACCAGATTGACTAGGAAAAATCAAGTGTTCACTTGGACTGAGGAATGTGAAAATGCCTTTGGGAAATTAAAAGAAGCACTGGTACAAGCTCCAATTCTAAAAGTACCTGAGGGAAATGAAAACTTGGTGGTGTATACTGATGCAAGTGGACAAGGGCTTGGAGCAGTATTGATGCAACAACATCAGGTAATAGCTTATGCTTCTAGGCAGTTGAAATCAAGTGAAGTAAGGTATGCTACTCATGACCTTGAATTGGCTGCTGTAGTGTATGCCCTTAAGCTATGGAGACACTACTTGTTAGGGGCAAAATTTGAAGTATATACAGACCATAAATCACTCAAATATTTGTTTTCACAAAAAGAATTAAATATGAGGCAGCAAAGATGGATTGAACTCTTAGCCTCATATGATTTTGAAATATTATACACACCAGGTAAGGCTAATAAAGTAGCAGATGCCCTAAGTAGACAACATGCTAAAGTGGATAGATTAATGATAGAAGAGTTCAACACTTTATCATTATTAATTGATTCAGAGATAAAAAGTGATAACATAGAAAACATGAGCTTATGCAGTGGGAAGGTAGAAATGGGAAAATTAAGTTTTATTACTCTGGGATCAGAATTGAAAAATAAAGTTGCAATGCTACAAAACCAAGATCCATTTTTATTTGGAAAAAAGACACAAATATTAAATGGTGAGACAGTAGAAGGTTTTCAGTTGGATGATCAGGGCCATCTGAAGAAAGGAGAAAGAATATGTGTTCCAGCAATGGATGAGTTGAAGCAAGAAATTTTGGATGCTTACCACAAAAGCAAATATACTATACACCCAGGAAGCACAAGAATGTATCACAACCTCAAGAGAGATTATTGGTGGAGTGGTATGAAGAGTGCAGTGGCAACCTATGTATCAAAATGTATGGTTTGCCAGCAGGTGAAGGCTGAGTATCAAAAACCCTCAGGAATGCTTCTACCTTTACAAATACCACAGTGGAAATGGGAAGACATATCAATGGATTTTATTGATGGTTTGCCTAGAACTAGGAGGGGAAATGATAGTATTTGGGTAATGGTTGATAGATTAACCAAGTCAGCCCACTTTATACCAGTGAAATCAGAAAGAAATGCTAATACCCTAGCCCAGTTGTTTATTAAAGAAGTAGTCAGACTGCATGGTATACCAAAGACTATAGTGAGTGATAGAGATACCATCTTCACTTCAAAATTTTGGCAGAGTTTTCACAAGGCAATGGGGACTGATTTATGTTTGAGTACAGCATACCATCCTCAATCTGATGGTCAAACAGAAATTGTGAACAAATTGCTTGAAGATATGTTGAGAGCATGTGTATTGGATTGGGGAGGAAGCTGGGAAGATTACATATATCTAGCTGAATTTGCATACAATAACACCCATCACAGTAGCATAGGCATGGCCCCCTTTGAAGCTCTCTATGGAAGGCCATGTTTATCACCTTCAAGTTGGCATGAGTCTGGAGAAAAAGTGGTCTTAGGACCAGAAAATGTGAAGGAGACTTCTGAAAAGGTAGCCTTGATCAGAAAAAGAATTGCCTCTGCCCAAGATAGGCAAAAGAAATATGCAGATCAAAGAAGGAAGGCAGTACGATATGATATTGGGGATTATGTGTTCATCAAGATATCACCCATGAAAAAGGTTCTAAGGTTTGGGAAACAAGGAAAGTTGATTCCTAGATATATAGGACCATATAAAATTCTAGAAAGAATAGGGACAGTAGCCTATAAATTAGAATTGCCAGAAGAAATGAGAGCAATGCATGATGTCTTTCATGTGTCTCAACTAAGAAGATGGGTTCATGATAAGGAAGCAATACTAGAATCCTCTAAGGATGTGCAGATTGATCCTAGAATGATCTATGAAAAGGAACCAGTGGGCATAGTTTCTAGAGAAACCAAGAAATTGAGAAACAAAGAAATTAAATTAGTAAAAGTACAATGGAGTCTAGACCCAAATGATTGCACATGGGAAGTGGAGGATAAAATCAGAAATGATTATCCCCAGCTGTTTGATTGAAGAAAAGGTAAATCTATATATACATACTAATGAATGTGTTGGTTGAATATGCATTGTGAATTTTTTTTATCTTGTGTTGATATGCATAGTGCTTAATAGGTGATTGGTTTGAAAATGGTTTTGAAATCAGAAAAAAAAAATTCATTTTTCTGAAGAGAAGATACTTAAGTTAAGTATGAAAGAATTATGGGACACAATTCCTAAAAGGAGGGGTATATGTGATAACCCTGATTTTTGTGAGTAATTTCATGATTTAATTTAGTTTGTATTTGTTTGAAATTGCATTGGGAAAAATAGGAATAGGAAATTGATTTGCAGATACAAAGTATAAAACATGTACATGTGCACAAGACAGTGTACACATGCACACAGATTTCTGTGTAACAAAATTTGGCAGAAATTAATAGATAAAATAAAATAACTGATTTAGAAATACATATGCATAAAAATAGAATTTTGTCTTTAAATAAAATATAGTACAAAGAAAGTAAGAGCTAGGCTGAAATAAACTTAAAATTATTTAAAGAAAGAAAAATAAAAGGCTTAAGTATACATAGGTTATACATGTATACAGTCAATCAATCTCTGGAAGAAAACAGAAGTTGCATGAAAATGGCATGAGTCCCTAAACCAGCACTTTATCTATTCTCAGAAATCTCTTTTATTAAGCAAATAATAATAATAATAATAATTAGTCATGCAAATGACATGACCAGGGAAAATTAAAAGAGAGGGACTAAATTTCTGGAAAGGAAGACAAGGACCACATACCCTTTCATTTTCTTGAATCAAACCAGAGGCAGGCTATGTTTGGGATGGGGTAGAACTGACATTGGGTAAGTCCATAAACCCTAGTGACAGCCAAGATTTATATAAAAGGCTTAGTATAGTAAGACCATATATTTTTGTTCTTCATTAACCTAAAGAAAAAAATATACAAGGCATAAACCAGAGAAAATAGGAGAAGGCAGAAGACTAAAAAGGGGTTCATAAGGCATAGGAAGAAGAAGGATTAAAGTGAGTAATCTCACTGAAAACTTTGGCATTAAGACCTGAATATTAAGGCAGCCAGTTTGAACTAATTTTCTTTTACAAGTTATGTTTTATGATTGGATGACTTTGGTTTGTTAATGATTTGTTTAAGGGTAAAACCTCTATCTGATTTACCCAGAAAAATAAGAGTCATGGATTCATGAACTAAAATGTTTGTCCGAGATATGGGTTAGCTTTGAGATTGAGTGTTTTCTTTTATAAGTTTTCTTTATAAGTTGTTTATAAAAATCCCCGGATTCAAGTAGTGGGTATATGGTCTGAAGGTAGAAAGAAATATGGGCTGTAACATTGTGTTGTTGCTTATGTCTCATATTAGTTAAAACAAAAGAAAATGTAGAAGTGCAATGTTGTACATGTGCTGAGCTTCTATGTTTCATGAAATACCCAAATCAAATATACTTGTGGTTTAGCCAGATCATGAATCTGATTGAACCAGAGGTAAGGGAGAATATATATATCTAGCAAATTACTCAGGACCATATGCTTACATCTTGATCCAGTGAAACCCATAGGCAAAATAATGTGCTAAGAAGTCACCTCCCTCTTTCATGATAAAATGTTTGCTTCTGAGAATATAACTTACAAAACTCTGGATGAATACATGTTGCTTGCATTATTTATATTTCTCTGATTAAGAAGTGAGATGCAGAAGGGATTAGCACTGCTATGAAAAATAATAATAACACTTAGTAATTTAACTAAGGACTTGGGATCTTAGGGCTACCAAAGTATAACTTGGCAAGGGGAATATTGCAAGTTCACACATGGTATATTTATACCCAGGGGCCTGAGTGTGCTGGGTTAACAGAGAAATGTCCCAGGCAGTGTGTGTTTAAAAAGGAGAAAGTAGCTAAAGACCCTGTTATATGTGATAACGAATTCTAGGAATAGATTCAGGAGAGGCCTGGGCAAAATCCCTGATGGCCAGCAAAGTTGAAAAGGGAATGATAACTCAATTAATATTTGTATTTGGTTGTTTTGGGTGCTTTTTATGGATGAATCTTATGATTATTTTTCTATGAATCAAGTCATGGTGAATATAGGTGTAAATAATCTGTTAACACTGAGATGAAGGAACATGCTTCACAAAAACAAGCATAAGGAAGATACTGAGTTTCTTATTCATGTAAAGTTTGTTTATAAAGAGAATTGAATGAGATCATGTTTTCAGTTGGATTATTCATACCAGACAAATAGTCTGACCCTTTTGTGTTTATGCACCATTGGGTGTCTCATATTCATATGGGGCAGTTCATGGTGGTTTTGCAGGGAAATAGGGATTGCTTTGATCAGGCTTGGATGTTAAACTGCTTAAGATTTGGATGCTATGTTTTTAAAAGACTTTGCTGAAGTAAACTACACCTTCATGATGAACTAGATTAAGACCTATTGTTAAAAATTACTTTGAGAAACCAATGTATGGTTAATTGCTGTTTTGTAGATGTTGAACTTATATGTCTCAGCTGAACTATGTGCTTTGTTTTGCTAAATGCTTTGCTATGGAAAAAATGGATTTTAAGCTTCAAGAACAGTTAGGCTATAATGGTAGAAAATCTGAGATTGAAAGAAACTATACTTTGTATGTATATCTATAGAACTGGCATAAGAAAATCCATGTTCAAGTCAAAATATAATCTGATAGAAAGGGTTGAGTTGCTTTGAAAAGAAAATAGTATAGTAGGTATTTTGTAACAAAGTAGTGCAAACCAGAACAGGCTAACATAGCCATTTTTCTTGAGCCTGGGTCAAGCCAGCAACCAAGCATTGAAATTAAGTTTTTAGATCTGTTTCATAGCCAAAGTATATAATAGGTTCAGACAATTGTGTTCACAGGAGAGAAATTAAAAAAAAACAAAAATTGGGTTTGAACCGACCAGCATAGCACTCGAACTCGTGACCTCTCATGTGTAAGTTAAGCGCGTTTCCATTACGCCAAGATGTTGCTTGTGTTCACTTAGGATCCACTTTCTTTTAGCCTGAGTTTGACACTATACAGACTTTAACACAATCATTCATATTAAAAGCTTGCTTTCCACTGATTATTACTTGATCATTCCTTAATTAGAATAACAGACTAAAGTACATGTTTACAATGGATCCTATGGTCAAAAAAATCAGATTACAATAATTAATCTTTTTTCAAGGAATTATCGCATTTTAATAGATTTAAAAGGAATTCTACTTACATAATAACATGCTCTGATTCTAGTAGAATATAACATAGATATCTTCATATATGTATGTTAGGGATGATTTAGATTTAAAACAATATTTTTATATTGTGAAAGATCCTGGATATATTTTGTTTATTGGAGAAAGAAAATGACCTTGGGAAATGTATTTGTAATGAATGATATATCTATATATCATTTCTTAAAAAAAAAATCCTTATGAAATTAGGGTGGAAATAGGAGGGTCATTTCAGATAATTAATTAGGAACTAATCTTTACTTAATTGTAATTGATAAACCCTGTTAAATCTTAATTAATTATTAATTATTTAATACTTAATTAATAAAAATTTAATCAATAAAAACTTAATTAACTTTTATCTCTAATTAAAAAATTAAAAAATATAGTTTTAAAAGTTAAGTTAAAAGCACTTTACTTAAAAATGTTGATTATTCCTCGAACCGCATTCACAGCGACTATTGCTATGGATGTAGTAACTTAGAATTTGTTTCTAAATTACTAACATCCAAACTTCTTCCTTTAACTTGTTTTTAGACTTAATTCAAGTAAAAGATTTAAAAAACCAAAATAAAGTTTAAAAAAATTACTTTAACTTTTAAAATTTTTAAACAAGTAAACAAAGTTTCCAAGGGACTCGAATCTTACTTAACAACTTTGCAAACTAGTTTTCCATCAATTATCACATCCAAATACGCTTACAATTTCATAGCAAATCCATTTAAAAAAAAATATCTCATGTTCACATACTATATCACATCCAAGTTCACAACTTTAAACCATACTAAGTGGACTTCAATTCAAGTCCATTTTTACCATATATCTCATATCAACCATAATCAAAATATCCAACACATAACCAACCAAACATAAGCCAGCATACATCATAAAGTAAATAAACATCACATATTTCAAGTTAATGACTTTGAACTTTAAACTTATATTTACACACCAAAACTTTTTAGAACTTGAAATGTTTTAGGCTTGCAAAGCTTGTAAAACCACATAAAAACCACTCGAAAATAAGTCATTTTCTCCTAAATTTTTGGCCATTTTATTTTCGGAATTTTGACCGGTTGTAAAAAAAAGTTTTAGGAAATTATTTTCTATACAATTTGAAAAAAAGAATCACTCAATTTCGATTTGTTTTGACGGAGATATGATCAAAAGAAGGAGTAGTATTTTCGGTCTTGATGATATGGGTCAAAAAAAATGAGTCAGAAAGAAATACAATTTTGATATAAAATATTCGAAACTGGAAAAAATAATTCATAGTAAAGTTGTAGCTATTGGAATTATATATGGTCTGAAAAAGTAAAATCATTATCTGGACTAGTATGGAGGAAGTAATGGCCGAGTGAACTGGGAGGAAAATGGAGAAGGTGGTAAAAAAAATGAAAAGAAGAACAAACCACCCCTTTATATGCAAGCCTCCTTAGTCATTTACCGTTTTACCCCTACCCTCCCATCACTCATTTCAGCCCATCACCATGTCCCCTCCTCTTCCATGATAAACATGTTTAAACATGTTTTAAGTACCTTTGTACGTACTGTCTCCCTTGATGTGATATTATATATATATATATATAATCTTACTTAACTTAACTTAATTATACTTAATCTAACTATATTACTAATCCATGTTCATAACTTTCATATATGTTGATATATATATATATATGCAAATGTGTACACAACATTTAAAACAACTTTTAGCCGATGAAAAATCTAAAAATTGGGAAAACAGTTTCCGGTCACATTTTCGATTTTTCTTCGAACTAAATATTTTTGTAAACCAAATTTGAAAACTATTTCACCATCATTATCTATTAGTAAAAAGAGTTTTATTTTTATTATAATATCTATTATTTGAATAGTTAAACTTAATTAAATATTCGCAAATCAAAGTAGTGAAATTCCAGGTCGTTACAACTTATCACTACAAAGCATGCATAAGCAAATCTATGCTTTCACTATTCCCGCCTTGCACCAGTACATGTCCCTTTAAAGCTATTATGTAGGTTGTAATTAAGTGGGGGTTAGAACAATATTCTAGTGACCGGTAAATTACACACTTTACACATAACACTAGTTTATGTCGATTTCCCTCCGTTACATGTTATGTTTTATTATTTTTATTAGTAGTCATCTCAACTCCACATACGCTTATGATTGGCCCCATTTACTCAAAGTAGACAAAGAATGTGCATGTATAAGCACCACAGTCCCTTTTTGGACCAAGATACTTCCGATCTAGTATCTGTAACTCAGCACCTTGTCAAGATCCATCGTCAATGAAGTATCATGTCCTCGTCATCATGTTTACCAAGGACCTCTCAAGTGCCTGATAATAGCGTCACAACTGTTTAATCGTATTCTATCTTTTCTTGAGGATTTACCTAAATGCTTCATATTATGGACTCAGCTCCACGAACTATTGAGGACTCAATTCATAGGACTACACTAATCATATTAAAGATGTCCGTTAAGGGTTATCTAGCATTGCCTCCTAAAAAAACTAGCAAATAACTATGGCGGTGCATGACTTAAACATGAATTACATAATTGGAGAATTATAAAAGTTGATAGAGAAGAGGAATAGGTTCAAATCAAATCGCCAAAGGCAAGTTAAATTGTAAATCCAAATATAAAATACAAATCATATTCTAAATCTCTTTTCTAGTCTAGATCTCTTATAAATCTATATACCCTTGAAGTGTATAAATCCAAGTAGGGAGTCAAAATGGAATAATAAGGATTAGATCTGGAGATTTTAAAAGCTAAAAAGGTGAGTAAGAATATTACATACTTTTGTAAAATATTAGATTTATATCGTTGTAGATCCATTCCTAGATGCCTGAAATGTAAATTGGAGTTGTAGAGTAAACCTATACATATGCAATGAAATTATAAACTATTCCTACATATTCTGCAATTGTTAACTTGATATATCTATATGTTATATGAATGTAAATCTGGAAAAGATTTAGGTTTTAGCAATCTCTAAATTTATTACTGAATAATAATAGACCATGAATTTATAAATGATGTAATAATTCTTGATTTTTTATTAAAAATGGATATTAAAAAATAAGAGTGCAAAATAAAGAAATCACAACAAGATTTTAGGGGTTTAAGTAGTAATTAATTCATTGGAATCTAAGATATTGCAATGTGAATTTTTATACATTAACAAATAAAAAATAAATAAAAGTGCATTATCTGAAATGAGAAGGAATGCACCTAAAAAGAAAGAGATGTATACAATTGGGAAGTTTACCGTATTTTGTACTATTTATTTCAATAATTATAGAAAGAAATAATTCTTTGTAATTGCAAATGCGGCACAAACTTCCTTTATGGATAATATATGGAAATTTACAGTGTTTATCTTTCCATTGGGAGAGACAAAATTCCAATGCATAAAATGCAGAAAATCCCTAAGTGTTAAATAAAGAGATAGAAATGTGATAAGAATATTTTAATGGAATAGATGCACGATATAAATAAAGATGGGACTTAAATAAGGAAAAGAAATTGAAGAATAGACAAGAATAAATTAAATGCTAAATAGGGAATAGTAATAGGAAATGGGGAAAAAGGAAAAAAGAATGTAAAAAGGCATTGTAAATATTTTAAAAAGAAAGTGGTTGGTATTCTTAAACCAAGTAAGGTATTAACGCGAAAAGAAGTAAAGAATTATTGTTAACTGTAAATTATGAACGAAGAATAATCAAGTAAAAATGAATTGAGATAAATATGTAGCCTCAAGTATGCGTTTATGACGGGTGTGAACTATCAAAGTTAATAAATGATTAAATGAATACAATTGACATAGTCATTAGAATGGTTTAGAATGCGAGCTTAGTAGTGTTACACAATTGAAGCCTGCCCACCACAAAGGGGTGCTAGCGGTTATGTATACATTATATTGATGTGAGACATATCCAATTGTAGGACCTATGGATAGTATATGCTTGTGTATAGAAAGAGGAAAACCCTAATAGAAAAGGGAGTCTACTTCAATAAAATAGAAAATGGGGTATTGCCTTGATTGGAATAGGCAATCTAATTCGGATGGTGAGCGAAGAACGAAGCTAGGTCAGCATGTGTTGGTACCAAATTAAGAAGTAGGGCTGCACGTAGGTCGAGGACTTCATGAATCATTATCGGTCAATAGAAAAGACCGGGGTTACTCCTAACGGGCAACACTGCCTACTATTGTACGGACCACGTTAGGTGACGCATCGCCATGTGGTTTGCTAGTTTGTTTATTATGAGGCAAGGCAAGTTAACCCTATTAGCGAGGTGTTTCAAAACGTGCATGAGGTAGTCCGTGAAACTAAGTCTACATCTGGTGTGGATGAATCCACATACTTATAGTTCGTAAAGCTGAGTCTACAACCGGGAAGAAGATAAGAAAATCCCCAAAAATGCAACATAAAGCACGGTAAATTATTGAAAATCCATTATTAGGCACTATGTGAGTTCCTCGGTATGTGCGGCGATGAGAGTGTGATACGATGAGGGTGATGGATCCTAATGGGGGTGCTAGGTTAAGGGATACTAGTGGGGATAATATCTTGGTTTAATGGGGGACCATGGAACTTATATACATACATACATACCTATACTCTACTACATGTAGATGGGACATAGCCTACGCGTATGTAAAGTCTAAATGACTGATTGAAAACAAAAGGACATAACAAGAGATAGAAGACAATCAACATAAACTATTGTTATGTGCAAAGTGTATAGTTTACCAATCATCGGGATGTTGTTCAGTTCCTTCCTCGTTACAATCCACATGACAGCTTTAGAGGGACATGTACTTATCTAAGGCGGGGACGATAGAAGGACAAGTGTCCTAATGCTTGCTCGGCGCTAACAAGGACGGTTGACATTGGAAGTGTCAACCTTGGTTAGTAACTGTATGTTCTACTATACTTTACTATTCCGCTATGAGTTATATCGATAGCGCTTTGATATGCATATATTTGTTTACTTGTAGGATACCGAACCAATGATTTGGACTTTAGTGGACTTGGATTTTCGATTTAGTGAAAATCCAGGCACATTGGGATGTAGACTATTACAGTAACCTTCGTCTTTCCGCTGACCGCTTAAGACTGATGATATTCTCGATCTATGAAATAGCTCCTGCTTACGTATAAGATACCAATCTCACTATCATAGCGTCGAGCCTTGCTTATCGTCCCATTTATATTGCCTAATGCAATTAAGGAAATACGCACTTGTACACTTAGGACATACCCACTAAAAGGTTGAACCATACTCTACTTTAGCTATTCCTTCATCTCTACGCGAATGTATAATTCCAAGGGTCCTACAATTCGATATGTCCCACATTAGTATAATGTATACACAACTACCGGTAGCCTATTGCAATGAGCGGACTTTTGTTATGTAACACTACTAATGTCGCAATCTGTAACAAGCCTGGTTTTGGAGATTACCTGTAATATGTGTTTCTGTTTTGTGTTTATCATACTTTGTTCTGAAATCAGCTCTGATACCAAGCTATGATGCCCCACTTCGAGACCCACATTAACAAAGAGTATTGCGGGTTAATACTATCTGCCAATGCAGAGAATAGGGCTGGTTAAGAGCGACCATCTATAGTCTTGTCTTAAATATTTATTGAATATGTCGATTAGTGCTCTATATTTTTTCCTAACTCAAGTTGATTGACATATCCAATAAATTCTTAATACAAAACTATAGGTGGCTATAGGATCTATCAGAACAAAATACAATAACTCAAATGCTAAACACATCACAGAACATTAGATAATCATATATATACACATGTACAAATACATCACAGTATACAAAATGATACATCATATATGTGGTATGACGACCACAATACAAACACGAGTCAAAAAAATATACATATTAAAGTAGTTATAAAAGGACTACTCAAAAACTATATCAAAATGGTGATAGCAGAAAAGAGTCCATGCGGAAGCAGAATAGGGTAAGTCCATAGGTACCTAACTTTAAACACCTCGTCTAACCTGAGTATAAAATACACGGTTCAGTCTAGCCATACATATCAGTTTAAGAGGATAAGCAATAATAAATCCATAAGAATAAGGGTAATGTTCATCTTAAACAAGAAGGAACAATACTGAGTATAAGCATAAGTATAAATATGGTATGGTTACTTTAAGTTATGAAATGATATCACTTACACAAACATATAATCACAAAAGAGATAAAACAATCCACAAAACGCTGAATATAGCAAGCCTCATATCATCAGCATATCATAAATCATCAATAGTGGTTTAGAGAAAATATAACTCCTAAAAAGGAGAAATCCCAAAACCCGCCATATCGGCAAACTCAAAGAAATCTCATAGAAATCACCATCTCAAAAATACGCCACAAGGCAATCAAATTTAACTCTCCAACATAGGAGAATATTATCCCAAATAAACGCCAAAAGGCAAATCTCATGTAATAATGCCAATAGGAAAATCTCAATAATAATGCCAAAAGGCAAATCTCAAATAATGCCAGTGTAGCCAACTCAAATTCCCATAAGGTAATCGCCATATATATATAAAATGGCTCGAATGGCCAACCATGAAAAAGGTGATACACTTGGGAAATCAATGAAAACATCTCAAAATTTGCACGTACTTTTGGCCGAAGCCTGCCAAGTACTGATCTCAAATATGGTACCACGCCCGAAGGCAAATACGTCACAATGACAAACATGCCGCAATGGAAAATACGCCACAATGGAAAATGTCTCGAGGACAAATACGCCGCAATGGCGATGACCTGAAGGTCCAGTACTGGCAATACGCCGCAATGGCAAATGTGTCACAAACTCTCTTATAGGAACACGACATTGTTAATGTGTGTCCATACCACATGTTCACACTAAATTGTTTACTAACCGCTAGTAAATTTCACACTCAAAGCAGTAAAAAGTTTACCTCATCTCATCGGTAAACTCGACTTGAAGGTCAAAACGATCAAATAGACAAGTCGGGAATTAACCGATAAGATAAACTCATGTGTCCCATACCACGTGTTTTACCAAACCTTTTAATTCTCCTTCTCATTCGCTCGAAATGTGCAAAAACGTGTAATTTATATATAAAATAATTTACTTTGGAAAAAAAGCTTTGAAAACCAATTCTCGAAATCAATTTGAAAACCCTATTTGAAAATTTCCCTTATTATAGAGAATAAATAGATTTTACACTTGAAAATACATGAAAATATTATATAATAATTATTTTGAAATGCCAATAAATTATTATAAAATTATTTCAAAATTGCTTGGAAAAATCCGTGCTCGAAATCAAAGAAATCACTCAAAACCGTCATTCAAATTCAATTCAAATTTGAATTTCAAATTCATCTAAACTTGGCTATCCTATTGGTAGGCATCATAGCCCTTAAAACATATCAGAAATATCACAAAAACATGAAGTAAAAGCCAAAAGTCGGATGTAAAAAGAACAAAAAATGCATAGGCAAAAAAATATCCAGGTCTGAAATCTTCTCTGGGTTCAACTTTCGGACATGAAACAGGAGGACAAACTACCTCTAATTGGACTAAAAATTGGAGTTTGCGTAGTAGAAAACATCAGCTTTCGAACACAAAAAGAATCAATGAATTTTGACTGGAAATGAATAAGTTACGCTGTCTCAAAAATGGACTTAGGCCATGTTTGCAACAGTTCAAAAAAACACATGTACATGCCTGAAAAACATCTCAGGTTCAACTTACAGGCCTGAAACAGAGGAATGAACGACCTTATATTGAGCTGAGAAATGGTATGCACATACTAGAAGTCTACATCTTTCAAACAAAAAAAGAATCAATGAATTCCGACAGGAAATGAAAGATTTACACTATCTCAAACATGGACTCATGCCATGTTTGCAACAGTTCATAAAAACAAATGTACAGGCCTGAAAACCATTTGGGTTCAACTTTCAAGCATGAAACAAAAAACCAAACAACCTCGGATTGAGCTGAAATTGGTATGCGTATAGTAGAAAACTTATTCTTTCAAACAAAAAAGAACCTATGAATTCTAGTAAGAAATGATAGAGTTATGCTATCTCAAACATGGACTCAGGCCATGTTTGCAACAGTTCAAAAAAATTAATGTACAGGCAAAAATCTGGGTTTGAATTAATTTTCTACCACTATTTTGAACATCCAAATGATAATATTTTTCAACCAAAATTTGCAAAGACCAAGATCAACATGCAAACTACCAAATGAAACAAATCCGGCAGCATTTCGTTGCCGAAATAAAAAGTTACAGTCAATCAAAGAGAGTATATAACTCAGATTTTCAAACAAAAGCACTACAGGAAATTGATACGGTAAGCAAATAATTCACTGTTTTTGGCGATTTTGAGCTTGACTCAGCTAGTTTTTGTGAGTTTTGTAACTCACCTTTCTGTTTGGATGCAAATACATGGATTTATAAAGAAAGATTAGAGCTTTTTGCTTGATTACAAGCCTGTATAACCTGCAGAAGGAAGATTACAGTGCATGCAAGAAAAATAAACAGTAAACTAGAAACCCAACTACTGAAATTGTGATTTTGATGACACTAAAGGGTTTGGAGTTTGATTATCTTTAGATTAACACACTTGATTGGAAAAGATTTCAATTTGTTGAATCAATTTGGAGAAAAAGCTTGGATTTTGAAATTTCGAGAGGTGGGTTTTCTTTTACAGTAAAGAGGAAAAAGAAGAGCAATTGTAAAAATGAATGTACTATACTTTGCTTTCCTCTTTTTCAATTATCTGGTTAAGTCTACTAAGTAGGCCTTGGACCCATCAATTAAAAGAAATTAAATTGTGTTAGGCTAATTTAATTAACAATAAGCCAAATATATTCATATTTACACTGTAAATGGACAAAAGCCATTTTCCTTTAAAATTTCACACAACAAAGTATGTAAATTCACAAACTAAAATAAAAAGATTAATTTTTTATTTTTAAAACATTTTTATTATTAAAATCCTTTATTTTACAATAATACACAATTTACACAATTAAATGAATAAAACCTTGTTTTTAACTTCTAAAATTCAACAAAAAATATTCTCTTACATAGAAAAATATAATGAACCATTTTAAACTCAAATTTATAATTAAAACACATTTTAAAACCAATTTTCATCTTTTTATTTAATTAAACACCTTTAAAAATCACATACTTCTTTTAAAAATTATTAAAAGAAGTAATTGGTAATAATTAACAAAATTATTGCATTTTCTCTAAATAAAAACTATTTTCCATTTATTATTAACCTAATCAACTAAAACAAAGCTTTATACTTTATTTTTTCATTTTATTTTCAAAATTTATTGTTTATTCCAAATAAACAATTTAAAAACTTTCAATTTTATTTTTATTCATAATGTTAAATCATAACTGCTGTTATAATTTAATATTTACAGGTAATCTCTAAAACCAGGATTGTTACAGACTCCCCCCTAACAAAATTGCGTCCTCGCAATTTCTAAAGAAGAGTTTATATTCAACTCGTTTATTTCATCAATCAAAAGAATGATAGAAAAGCTTGAGTTTAAAAAAATTTCCTCTCACTCTCAAAATAGAATGGTAGAAAACCAAGATAAGGCTTGCTCAATTAATTCTATGGTTTCCAAAGTGCTAATATTGGAATTAGCAAACCATTGAATATTCCGAGGAACACACAAGAAGGCGTCGCACCTTCAATTTCTCATTTTAAGCTTTATTTCCAAAATTCATTGTTTATTCCAAATAAACAATTTAAAAAATTTCAATTTTTTTTAATTCACAATATTAAATCATAACTACTGGTATAATTTAATATTTACAGGTAATCTCCAAAACCAGGGTTGTTACACGATCCAATCATTTTTAGTGACTATGTCACTCTTATTTAATCTAAGTTATTCGCTAGCTTTAATAATTCGCACTCATCATAAACGCGTACTTGAGTTTACATATATATCATACTAATTTGTTTACTACACCTCCATTGTCCAACTATTAATATTCAGTTATTTTTACTTAACTGGCCCCTAGTTTCATTAATATCAATTTAATGTCGTTTATTACTTAACTCAAAAGATTTAAATATCTTTTACTACTTCTTTCCCTTTTCTTATTAAATCTATATTAGTGTTCTTTTTAACTCTTACTATAATTCTTTGGTCACTAAACTTTAAATTCTTATTCATTTCATTACTTTACCTACCTTTCATAGTTTATTATTTAATTTTAACTTGTCTTTATTGCATATACATTAGTTTTTAAAAATTAAATCGTTATTCTTACCACTACTACAATCTTCTAGTTCATACTTAGGAATTTCTGCATTTTAATGCGTTGGAATTAGATCTTTCCCAAAAGAAAAGGTTAACAATGTAAATTTCTACGACTTATCTGAAAAGAGAATTTGTGCTGTGTTTGGAATTACAAGGAATTATCTTTTAGTCGTTATTGAAATAAACAGTACAAAATACAGTAAATACCTATTTTATGCATCTCTTTATTTTAGGCATATTCCTTATTATTTTGAAATGATATACTTTTGTTCATAGATCTAAACTTGATAATTTATAGAAACTTACAAAGCGTCACCTTACATTCCAATATATTAAATACCACTTAATACCCAATAATTTATTATGATAACTTCTACTTTACATTTAATTGCATAAGTCATTTAATCAACAAATCTAGAACTACTATATGATTTATCAAATTCTGGGACTACTTACTGATACTTTTCAGATTCAAATACATGCAATATTAAATCTAAGTTATCAATCATAGAATATGTAGGTAGGGTTTACAAATTTGCTATATGTATACAATTAGGCCTACAAGTCCAAAATTACATTTAGACATACATGAATAGATTGACAACAATATAAATCCAATATTATATAAAAGTATATAATTTTCTACTCACCTTTTAACTTTCCGAATCTACAGATCTAAACCTTGCTATTTCTGTTTGACTCCCTTTTTCTCCCTAATGGAATATGTACCGTAAGCTTACACGTACATTTTTGAAATTTAGATATGAGAAGTGAGATGAATTAAATTTGGATTTGCATTGAGATTTACATTTTAATCACATAATTGATTCACTCCTTATTTTTTTTTTCCGCTATTCACCCCCCCCACACACATATATAAAAATACTAATTTATAATTTTTATTCCTAGAATTTGTGGAGAAAGAAAAATGGCAGAGCTTCGCTCTATAATTCAAAATATATGAGAAGAAAAGTGAGGATTTATGTCTGTATATATATAGACACACAAATCAATTGCATCTGTTAGATTTTAATTTACAAAATCCATGCCATTAGGCCTAGTTTCAATCTCACTGCAACAAACCCCATCGGTCAATCTCTTTAACCCTACCGATCAATCGCTATCGGTCGACCCTTCCTAATAAGGGGGTTGATCGGTCGCTGTAAATATGTTAAGTTTTATTTTGTGCTTATGTCATCCTATTTTTTTTTCTTATTTGACTGATTTTTACTTCATTTGATTAGCGTTAACCTTATTAACGTTACTTAGCAGTTAAGGATTGGCTTAAATGTTAATTTAATGTTAATTAACAAATTTATTTCCCTATTTACTTTCTAACATTCTTATTTATTAATGTTTATTTAACGTTAGTTAATTCTCATTTATTTATTTCCTCTTAAGTGCTGACTTAATTTTATTTAACGATGGTCTTCTTTGATTACTTCCTTCTAATCTCTGATTTGTTTAGATTTAACATAGACAGATACTTAATGATAAGATTTACATCTAATGTTTATGTTAATGTAAGTTATTGATACGTATATACTTCTGCGCCCAATTTATTTACTTACACCCTTTCTTAACTAGATTTATTTTCATTGAGCGACCTTAATTAATATTTATATTTAACATTAACATTTATACTTAATGCCTATTTTAATGTTGAGTTATTAACATTTACTTCCTCAATTGATTCTGAATTGTTTCCAATCTAAAAATTTCAAACGTTAGTAACTTTTTCGTTTGAACTCCGACCGTCTATATATGAAAACTGATCAGAAAATCGCCATGAACCCTATGGTGTAATTTTTGTAGCCATATTCTGAAGTTCGTAAAGTTCTATTTTTTGGCTATATTAATTGTTTATTGATTAAATTCTTTTTTATTTTACGGGGTGTTACATTCTCCCGTTTTAAAAGAATTTTGCCCCCGAAATTCCTCGAGGATTGAGTCATGTAACATAACATGCAACCATTCTAAGCTATCAAATCAATTTGTGTGCAACCGATTTTTACAGCCAATAGTGTATAAGTGCATGGTGTATCACAACATATATGATATGTATGCTAAATGATACTAAACTGGCGCCTTATGTATGAATGCATTCTTTAAAATAATTTTGAAAATATGGTGCATAGAACATATATATATATATATACTGGCGGTTCTATACATATGCAAATTTGAAAATCATAATATTTGTTTTTGCATCCAAATTTTCTCACAGTTATATAAAAAGAAACATAGTTCAACCAATTTTGCAGCTAATCCCCATTATCCAATATCTAGCATGCAATTTTCAAAAATCCAAAATTTTGAAAATTTAGTTATATAAACCTTTATTCTTATGTCGGAAAAGGGTTTAGATGGAGAATTCCATATTTCCATCATTCTCTTATGTACCCATTTCACTGTACCTAGGACCTTCTCTTTTGCCCCCAATTCTTTTCCAATTTTTCCTAGTACAATCCGCATAATTAAATTTTATTTTAAATCTTCAAATTTTTTAAACAAAATTATTTTAAAATAAGTTCAGTTCACCTACGGGTAAAATATGAAAAAGAATTCTCAAGGCTAAAACAGGTTTTTCCCTTGTCACTAACTACCTTTTTTTACTGTCACTTTTGCCAACAGTAAAATTCATACTTGCCAACCTGTTATATTTTTCCCTATACTAACATGTGATGTTTCAAATATCAAAAATTCCCCCTTTTTCATTCAAAATCATTTTCAATTAAAATTTAGAAATGGTTAGAAAATATAAAAATAAAACTTACTCTTTTTTTCTCAAAACTTTTAATAAAAACATTTTCTATTAAAAATCAGAGATTTTTGAATTTTTTTTTCAAAAGTATTTTTTTCATCTTTTCAAAACAAACTAAACCACATCCTACGCAAGCAGCACACATGTTCATTTATAAATTTCAACTTTTAAGGCATAGGGACGGTGACCCGAAGTTTAGCAATAACCTTTTCCTGTCCTTTTAATAATTATTGGGACTTAAATTTACTTTTATTTTAGTAGCTAATTTAATAAATTTCCTAATTTATTTTATAAACTTCCAGTATTTATTTATTTATATATTTTCCTCAAACATTTTTTTTCAAATATTTAATAAATTCCTTCATATGGGGTCGGACTCAGAGTGGATTTTAATTGTCCCTTCTATTGGACTTTTCTCCTTTTCTACTTACTTATTGACTAAACTTCTTCCAGAATATTAAAATCCGGTTATCATCTTAGTGTGATTACTACATACCTTCTTTTGAAAACTTATTTAATTCTTCTTCTAGATATGTGCAACATATAGATTCTCAATTTCCACTTATTTGAATCTAGTGTACATCATCAATAGGAAATCTTGCGTGGATCTACAATCATTGAGCTATATAGGCCCAAGCAGGAAGTCATGTACCATCCAGATTCAAGGGCCCTTCTATATGTCACATTCATGCTCTTTTTAAGTCAATGCCTTCTAATATGATCTATTTCCTATAGAGTAATCAAGATAGGTGTATATCTTCAACTTCATCTATCGTTCCAACTCATAGTCGCATTATCCATCTTTTTAGAATATGGTTGCAACTACTTCTATAGTTGGTGGTTTGGCGTATAATATATATACATATTAAAAATAATAAATACGTTCACTTATTGTATCCTAATTCTTAAGATCAACTAACCTGACCCCGATACCAAATGTAAAGACAAACACCTTAAAAGGCCCAGATTTTCGCTAAAATGAAAACCCAAGTCCACCAAATTTTGGGTAGTTTGTTTTGGTGTATTATAAATAAAACATGCATGTTAGAGCGCTATTTATATAAACTCATAGCGGAATAGTAAAGCATAGTAAAACATATTGACCAAGATTGACACTTCTGATATCTAGTGTCCTTGTCAGTGTCGAGCATGCATATGAAAATCAGTTGTAACGCCCCACTCTGAGACCCACTGTAACAAAGAGTATTACGGGAGTAATACCGTCTGTTAAAGCGGAGAATAGAGTATAGTGGGAGCGACCATTTGTAATCAAGCTATAACTATCTACCGAATACGTCGAAAGGTGGAATCTATTTAAATTTTTCTCAATCAGGTGGTTCGACATATTCGGTAAATACTTATAACGAAATTACAAATGGCTAAAGATCTATCAGAATAAGCATAGTAATAAATGATAAAACACCACAGAACAGAATCACATCACAGATATAAAATCCCAGAACAATACATCGTCAATACAGATCCAAATACAATAAGCGGGTACAAAGCCACTGCCCACACATGTGGGTTAAAAATATGTACATATCAAAGTCTGAATAATAACAGAGTAGCGGAATAGTGGACAAATAAAAGAGCTATCTATCAGCATATCAGATAATGTCCAAGCGGAAGCACAGAAGCTAAGTCCAGAGACCTAACCTGAAACAACTCGGTCTGACCCGAGCGAAAACACTCGGGTCAGGCTAGCTAAACAATCAGTAATAACTGAGATATATAGTAATGCGGTACATAAATAAAACAGTACTTATCCAAAGAGAAGTATATTATGAACCACATGAATATAATGACGATCCCTAATCATCAATAAACAATAAAAATCTCCAAAAAGAAATCAACACCAAAGTGTAGAATAAATAAAATCGCCTCATATCATCGGCGTAGCCAAAGCTATAAAAAGATGCCCATAGGCAATAACCCCAAGAGTGACCAGAGTCTGTAATCAATGCCCAAGCAAAGATCGATGCTCCAAAGAGCAATGGGGATATACTGAAAAGTCAATGAAATCAAACACTGAAAAGCAGTGCCTAGAGACACTGTGAATCCACAAGGTAATCGCACTTACATCGTATGGTTCCATAGAACCAACACCGAATGGCGGTACTCGAATGGATATAAAAATCATCAGATAATACAAGTTTTGCACGTGCACCGACCAGAGTCGTTGTTGCCAAGTACTGTAAAGTTGTGATCGATCACTCGCACCGATGCGAAACGCGCGAGACGGCGAGATCCTTCCCAGAAGGATAAAGGCCCAGAGGCACACGCCGAAAAATAAACTGCTCCATAGAGCAGGTGTCCAGAGACGGTTGCCCAGAGGCGTGGTGACCCAGAGGTCCAGTACTGGCCGCCCAGAGGCTAATGTGTCACTAACTTCTTGGAGAGGAACCCGCAAAGTGTTAACAATGAGTCCCATACCCCACGTTTGCACTAAACGGTTTCCTAACCAATAGCAAGCTCACACTCCAAACAATAAAAAGTCTACCTCATATCATCGGTAAACTAGACCCAAAGGTCAAAACGATCAATCGAATAGGTCGGGGATTAACCGGAAAGAAAATACACACGGTTTCCATAGGCCGGAGATTTCCTAACCGTTTAAGCACCTTTCCACTTCGCTCGACGTGCTAAAAGTGAGTGTGAGATTTTTATTATAGAAAATAATGGTGTAAAACGGAATTATAATTTATTTTCGAAAACACTTTTAAAACGGTCTTTTGAAAGGTCTCCTATTATGGAGTAATTAATTTAATAATTAAAATAATATTATATAAAAAATTTCAAAAGCCATTTAGAAGTGAAAAATCCTTTTAAAACCTTTTTATAAAGTCCGTGTACGAAATCTAGAGACAAATCTCAAAGAAATCAATGAAAACCAGAAAATCACTGAAAATATTCCAAGTGTTTGTAAATATTCAAAAACAGCTGTGAACCCAAGTTCGGCAATTTATTTGGACCAGCAAACAGTGTCCAAATGTCATGAAACTTCGCAGGCATGTAGTCCAACATCCATACTTTAAGATGCAAAAAGAATTTCTGGAATCCGAGTTGAGACGAAGCGGCAGCGACGTCTCAAAGTTGGACCCAGAACAAGATTAACACTGTTTACAAACAGCGACCAGAGTTCAACTTCGACACGAAATTCGAAGTACCAAACGAACTCCAATGTTGTCCAAATTTTCCTGAGATAGAGTTCGGAACTCCACCTTTCTAACGAGACTAACAACGTCGAATTCCGACTTCCGATGCGAACGTGGCGGCATCGCGGAGTGGCGCTCAAAAGCTGGAAACAGAAGGGATATTTGATTTTCATTCTAAGTGTTTGACCATTCAAAAACTGCTGCGAACCCAAGTTCGGCAATTTATTTGGACCAGCAAAATGAATCCAAATGACATGAAAACAGGTAGACATATAGTCCAACATCCCTACTATAAGATGCAAAAAGAATTTCTGGAATCCGAGTTGAGACGAAGTAGCAGCGACGTCTCAAAGTTGGACCCAGAACAAGATTCACACTGTTTACAAACAGCGACAAGAGTTCAACTTCGACACGAAATTCGAAGTACCAAAAGAATGCCGATGATGCCTAAATTTTACAGAGATGGAGTTCGAAACTCCACCTTTCCAACGAGACCAAAAACGATGAAATCCGACAAAGGACGAGCCCGGGATGGCGTCGCAAAGTTGGGGTTCTACGTTGAAAACAACGGGAGAAAAGAGACCAATGCCTATAGCTATGCACTAACTGGCCAGAGATGAAAAACCACAATTTTGGCATATTAAACTTCAAATTCTGGCAAAATGAATAAAATGAAAGTTGTAGCTTAGTTTCTAAGCTTTCCGGAATGACCAAGATCGTCAAATTCCGACTAGAGATGAAAATTCTATGACTAAAACAATTCTCAGATCTAAATTTTATATCACTATCGTTGTGCTCTCGGGACAGTGGTAAGAATGTACAATTTTGACCAAATTAACTTCGAAATTTCATGAAACTCAAAACATGAAAGTTTTAGCTCTAAATCTAAGCTTTCCAGAACATCCAAAATTATTAGATTTGGATAAGAAACGAGAGAGATACATGCAAAACAATATCAGATTGAAACTCAAGATAACTTGTTAAAGACAGAATTGGTCTTCTGTCTTTGAACGCATTTCAGGTCATCTAAATGGCAATATTACAGAAAACTCACTGAATAAAAATTGTAGCATATGTTTTAAGCTTTCCGGAACATCCAAAATTATCTAATTCGGATCAAAAACGAGTAACTTATGGCCAAATCAATTTCAGGGTTTTATTTTATCAACCCTGTAGTTTGTTGTCAGGTCAGCGACAAACAAACGTGATTTCGACCATTGAAACCACAAAACTAGGCAAAGCTCAAAACATGAAAGTTATAGGCTACTGAATAAGCTTTCCAGAACTTCAAGAAAATCTTAATTCCGATTTAAGATGAATGAGATATGCCTAATTTACTAACAGCAATAAACTAATTATAATTTCAGCTAGCATATATTACTAATCAATAGTAATTACCTTAATGAGGCAAAAGAACAAATAGTATTTGTTCACAATTAAGCAAGCCAAAAGCCTCAACCTCCAAGCAATGATCAAGAGACTTCAAGGACCCAAAATCAACAAAAAAATAAAACAATAATTACAACATGAAGGTTGAGATAAATATGGGTTAAGAAGGAGGATTAGATAATATGAGAGATTGCATTACCTTTCTTTTTTTTTTCTAGGATTAAACTAATTTATGAAGAGAAGGAGATGGAGCTTCTAAATGGAGGCCATTAATTTTGTTTAGATCTAGGTTTTGAAGTTATGAAGAGGAGGGTTAGGGTTTGGGGGTTTGAGATATTATAAAGGAGTGGGTTAGGCTAATGGGTAATGGTAAGGGGTTTTAGAAACCCATTAGGACTTAGGTTATTTTCTAATGTTATCATGTGAACCAAAATCCTAAGAAGCATTCTATTTTTAATTAAAACCTTATAATTGTCTTATTTAGCCCATTAACCCATAATCACTTTAAAATTCCCCTTTTAAATATTAAATTCCAAAAATATTAATTTCCCCATTTTTAAACCCAAAATACTTTAATTTGCAAACCAATTGCAAATTTAAATTCCCAAAATTTTTGTTTAGCTCCCTTTTCCACTTAAAATCATAATTTTAATTTTTTTATTCGGTAATTGCAATCTCAGGGTTGTTACATCAGTCCTTCCACTGATTTTGTTTTCACCGGTACCTGTCCTTTTAAAGCTATCGTATAGGTTGTAATGAGGAGGTGGTTAGAATAATGTTTTGGTGATTAATAAATTACACACTTTATACATAAATCTAGTTTATGCCGATTGCCCTCCATTACATGTTATGTCTTTTATTTTACTTAGTGGTCGTCTCGAGTCCACATACGCATACGATATATGTAGACAATAACTATATACGTGTATGTATATATGTGTGTGTAAGTATCACAATACCTCTTTGGATCAAGATACTTCCCCGCTAGTATCTGAAACAGAGCACCTTATCAGGATCTATCATCAATGTGGTATCATGTCCTCGTCGTCATGTATACAAAGGAACTTCCATAGTGCCTAATAATGGCATTACAAATTTTTAACCATATTCTATCTTGTCCTGAGGATTTACCTAAATGCTTCAGGTCATGGAATTAGCTCCACGGACTATTGAGGGCTCAGCTCTTTGGACTACTCCAATCATTTGAAAGACCTTCATTAGAGGTTATCTTTAACAACCCAAATCTAGTCATTTGATTTTAAATGATTAATTAATTTTAAATATTTAAAAATTGCATTTTGGAATTTAATAACTTATAATTCAAATATAGGGAATGATTTAATAATATTATTTAATTCCTTTTAATTAATAATAATATTGTTGAATTCAATTTGTAAATTTATTTGCAAATATAAATAGATCGGATAAATATCGATAATTGGATCGAAAATATAAAACGATATTTAAATCTATGAAATTAGCCTTTCGGAGCACTGTCATGGATTTCGACGATACCGGTTTCATTGGATCTGTAATAATGAATTATAATATGTCCTCGAATTTCATAGCGATCAGGCATATTGTTTTGCCGTGCGAGTTCGAAAAGGGTAGAAATTAATTTTGAAAATTTAATATAATAATTGAGATTGAAAAGCTATCTTCTGCATATGATCTAATTAGGGCTCAGGACTAGTTCCATTGCGTTTGAAATAGATGTATGACATATAGAATGCCTGACGGCACATGTCGTTTGCAGTTGAAGATTTTCGGACGTTTAAAGATGAAGATTTAAAATTAAATAATTTATATATTCCTTAAATTCAGCCATGCTTGCCTATACCTATGTCATACTCCTCATGTACGTCCATACCCCCATTCCATGGCTGCCATACCTCCTTCTTCTTATATGGTGTTGCCTGTAACCAAAAATGGAGCTTCCTCTTTGGAATCCAAAACTTCAAAATTAAAGAACTATATATATACTCAACGAAAATCATGAAACAAAGTCTATTGTGCTTGTTTGGATGTTGGCTTCAATGCTATAGCCTCGATTTAGTGAACAATGATGTTTTGGGAGGCTCGACGTTAGGGTCAGTAAACTAGGGTTGGTTTCTATGGGGATTGTGGTCGTCGATTCAATGAATGGAGCTTTGACTTGGACTCGGGGTAGCGGAGTGCAGCTTGTTGTCAAAAATGGTAGATTGCGGCTCACGATTGGTAATTGTGATATTGTCAATGATGAGGTGGAATTGTAGTCATGTCACATTTTTCTTGGTGGCCGAGGTTGTCGTCGTGGTGATGGACGCGTAGAGGAGGAGATGTGGAGCTCAATGGTGAAGACGAAATCGAATTTCGTCAAGTTTTTCTCCATATCATTGCTTCGTCATGCATGGTCATTTGGTTTCATTGACATAACTGTGCACATTTATATTGGGGGAAGAAGATGATCATTTTTTTAAGGGGAGGATGGTAATTAAAGAATGAAATTAGTTAATTAATTTTATTATTTAACTCGTGAAATTATAAAATGAGTATCTCACTCATACGTGGTCAGATTCAAATGTTTTTTTTTGCGTTGGACTTGTATTAATGAATACTACTCTATGGAGTTGGATTGAATGAGATTGGAGCTTGTTGGAATTTAGGCAAAGGTCGAACGACTATTCGGTTTTAGTCCAAATCGGAACGTTTCGGCAAAAACTGAAAATCGATATGAGTTTAACTCATATTCAATTTTATTATATCATATCTATGATGTTATGAACTATTATAGATTTGCTTGGATGATAGTTAAATTGCTTAATTGATTTTTTGGTTGAATTTCCATTTGGAAAATGAATGACATATAAATTTGATCGTTATAATCCCATATGATTACATATATTATTATCCATAACCATTATTCTGTAGGAAAAATCGGTAGGGAGGCCCTGAGGGGTTTCTCACCAATAATTACTTATTTACATCCTTATACTATTATATTGGTGGTTAATTGAAATAAATCTTGATATTCTTTTTAATTTGTTAAGTGTCGTTAGAGCGATTTCACTATATCGTAATTTATGAATTTTCATCCCCAAAACCCTACCATATGTTTTTGGACTTGAGCTTGTATTTTCACTAAACAGAATGTTAAAATTCATTAATCATTTTGACTAATGATAATTTAAAATAATTAATCATTTTAACTAATGATTTTGAAATTAATTAACCAATTTAATTAATGATGTTTAAAATTGGTTTATCTTTTGATTTAAAAGAGATTGGATTTAATTAATAGTTTAACCAAGGATTATTTGAGTCTAATCAATTGTTTTAGTTATTTAAAATGGAAATTAATAATCATTTTAATTAATGATATTTGAAATTAATAATCATTTAAATTGATTATATTTGATATCTATAATCACTTCAATTAATGATATTTGGTTTTTAATTAATCATCTTAATTTCTCATATTTGAATGTAATTAATCATTTTAATTTACGATCGTTTTAAATTCAATTAATTGTTTAAAAATTAATGACTTTTTGAAATTTAGTTAATCATTTTAATTAATAATGGTAGAGATTAAGCTTTCATTATAATTAATGATTCATGGGATTTAATAAATCTTTTTAATTAATGATATTTAAAGTTAGTTAATTGATTTAATAAAAGTGATTAAAGTAAATTAACTAGTATAATAAAAGTGTTTTAAGTTAATTAACCGATTTAGTGTTTTAAAAGTTAATAAACTGGTTTAATAAAGATTTTAAAGTCAATTTACTAATGATACAAAAGTGTTCGGAAATAATTAACTATTTTATTAAAGATAATGGATTTGTTTACTTAAAAGAGAATGTAAATGTGTTAGTTATCTTTTGGGATAATTAATATCATTTTAAATTTATAAAGATATTTAAATTGCTTTATTATCTTTTGGGATAATAAATATTGTTTTAAATTATCAAATAATGGGTTATAAATGAGAAAAATCCTTTATAAATAATTATTTATAAATAAAGCTAAGTGTAAATTATTTTTGGGTTCATAGTAAACAAAGTTTTAACGACATTTGTTTTTACCCTTGTTTTTAGTATACTTAGTATTATAAATTTTTGTCTTGTAAAAGAACATTTTTAAAAGAGTATCTCTAAAAAGGTTTCACCAATACCGAAATATGGAAATCAAGCATAAGTTCAGTTTTAGAAGTAAAGTTCGATTTCTATTATGGAAAAGTAGATCTGTAATCGATATCGCTTATATGGAAAGGATTTAGTCATACTTTTTAATGCTAAATGTTGAGGGTTGGTGTAATAACCCAACATTTCTGTAATTTGATTTTGAACATTTAAATGGGTTTAAATATTGAATTTAGAATATAAATTGATTTTTGAATATGAAGATTTTGGGTTAAAATTATAGAATGAATTTAAAGTTCAAATATAGTGATTTATCGTAATACAAAAATAGTGATTAATTGAAATTTGAATTGAATATGAATTGAAATGATTTCTAATTATAAATTTTATTTTAATTAGAATTGAGTTTGAAAGTTTTTGAAACTAAAATTTCAAGTGATTTCGAAATTTTTGAATTCGTCGATTTAATCGACGCGTTAAAATTGCGCTTGGGGGCATAGTCTCAAAATTCGATGAACCAGTTCCATTGGATCCATAATAGTATATTATTATTAGATTTCAAATTTTGTAGCGTTTGGAGTTACTGGTTGGTCGTACAGGATAGAAATGCATTGAAATTAATATCGAAAATTTAATATAACAACTAGGTCCAAAAAGTTATCTTCTGCATACGATAGAGTTGAGGATCGAAACTTGTTCTATTGCGTTCGGAATAGGGGTATAAAATTAGAAAAGCTAGGCGGCACTCCTCGATAAGAGTTCGGGATTTTGAGTTACGGGAACATGATACTTTTGAAATTAAATAATATTATAAATGGTTAATGTCAAACCCAACGCCACCCTAACCCTGAACTTAGCGAACCTATCGTGTACTGAAGTTGTTTCCTTTTTCTTCAAATCGTGAAATGTCATTCTCCTTCTTTAATTTCATGGCTCGAGCAAATGGAAAATAAATGAAGTGATCGACGTCGAATTGTGCAGGTGCCTGAAGCGAGGCAGACGAGGGGGAGGGATCAGAGGCGTGGAGATGGGCGGCGGCGACTATAGGGTAGGCAAGATTGGAGTTCGTTTTTTTGTATGGTTCGGCTAGTGTAAAGACCCGCAAATCCGTCTTCCGAAAACTCGACACCGATACGTCCACTGTACCAAATTGTCGAATAATCGGATGGCGGAAACGCGAAACTTTAGGGTTAAAAGAAGAGGTAGAAGAAAAGATAGAAGAAAAAGAAAGAACAGAACATAATCAGAAACAATTATCAGAATCTCACATTTCGCAGCGGAATAATATACAATAGATAAATCAATAATCTTTAAAACAAAAGACTATATCAGTTTATACATACATCAATCATCAGAGTTTACAACAATGGACAGTTATATAAACTTGTCCTCATACAAAATAAACAGCGGAATAAATAACAAGTACGATAGTACGCTTCGCCATCCAGCTCATCTCCAAAGCTCCAGAATATCCAGAATATCCTGATAACATAACTCTAGGCTGCCCATGTGGAAAATTATGGGCACCCAGAGTTTAGAAAGGGAACAATAAACTCCAGGTCAGTCATGGGGACTGGTGTGAGATCATAAAACAGTTATTTTCGCAAAGAAAATAAAACAATTTCGCAATGCTTTTGGAAAATGAAACTACCATAAGGCCTCCCGCCACACACACAATGCAAACGCAGAATTGGAGGAGATTTCTCCTTATGATAGTCAAAAATGCTTACTACGCAAAATCAATTGATATTATTATTAATGTCTAGTGTGGAAAACATTTCGAAAGTATAATATCAATCTTAGCCAACATACAACAATTGTTGTATGCCTACTATAGCTACTACGTTCAGTAGCAGGTTACCGCCACATTCCATAGCAGGTAATACAATTAAAAACCGTACAGGGTTCGTATTGTTTCTTTGGATTTCCAACAAATGATCAGGCTAAGGAACTTCCTTACCGAAATAGAAACGCCTCTGGAAAGACGCCCCGGATCCTAACCGGATTTCTGCAAACAAAAGGCCGACGCTACCTCACGCTCTAACCGAGCTGTAACTACGTAACTAACACACGAGCTATGCCATCCCCCGGTCGTTACCGACCTTTATCCGAGGATCCTCAATCGAAAAGCAACAGTCGCAAAATATAATCCACATAGGTAAAATATCTGGGCTCCATACCATGATATCACCTTTTATCCAGAAGGAAATGGCATTCCCTAGGGCGCTACCCCTACAAACCTTTGTCGTAACATTCCTGTTTCGACCATTACCGGGTTGTGAGGCTCGACGAAGTCTCGTCCACAAACATTACGCTTTTTCACAAAGCCACGCTGTTTCACAAAGCCACGCTTTGATCAACCAATGATCATCAGCACTTCGTGTGCCACATTACCAATTTGGGAATGTATCACTAGTAACCATCAACTACATAACCTCTGAGCTCGTACGTCTCAGAGAAGGGTGTTAAGCTAAGAGAATAAATTCTCCGCCACCAACAGAAATGTATTTGATAGAAACCAGCTTTACATCTCAAAGTGTAACGTCAGACACACATCCATACAAGTCCGTTCCGGGATCGAACGGAACCGAAGGCACTTCCAAAGAAGCCCTTGCAATCCGGATATTCACTAATCATGTCCGGACTTCCCATCACAAAAAGAGTGATATAAATCTCTATACCGGAGCAACTCGGTGCAGAGACATTCGACAGGTTGTCCTTTCATTTTCACAAATATCCGGTCTTCACACCGGTCTTCAAATGCTATCCATTCGCGACGTATCACTATTCGGAATGGGTTATATGACACAAAGGTCCTCTCCCGGCTTAACCGAATAATGAGCGTTTGTTTTAAAAACAAATCAAGTGTCATTTCAAAGGCAAATATTGATAGTTGGTTCTTTAACTATCAATAACATTCATAACAAACATCCAATTCAAATAATTTTTCCCAAATTATTAAGTTTCAAATCTTTTCACAAGATATACATATTTCCACACTTCATATTTGAAAATTCATTTCAAATCGTATTTCACACTTCACATTTGAAAATTCAATTTCAAATTACATTTCATACTTCACGTTTGAAAATTTAATTTCAAATCACATTTCATACTTCACGTTTGAAAATTTAATTTCAAATCACATTTCATACTTCACGTTTGAAAATTTAATTTCAAATCACATTTCATACTTCACGTTTGAAAATTTAATTTCAAATCACATTATGGTCCATTTAAACCAATTTGATAAATCCTTATTGATTTATTTCAAATTTACATTTCAAATTTGTAAATTTATTTCCACCCTTCATCACTTTGAAAATCCGATTTCAAATCATATTTTCCACACTTTTAAAAATAAATCAATATTTATTTTTAAAACAAATTTCCCTTTCCTTTACAACTTCTATTCGGAATTTACATTCCCAAAAATCCACTTTTACACGATTTTCAAATCATTTTCCAAATATTCAATTTTCAACTCCGAATCAACTTTAAAAATTGATTTCTCCATTTTATTTCAAATCCCAAATCAAATTTCAAATTGATTTCTGAATTTACTTCAACACCGAATCACATTTCAAATTGATTTTAACTTTAATCCCAAAGACTAAATCGTTTTCACAAATCGATTTCCAAATTTATTTTCAACACAAAAAAATCAATTTTTTCATTCAACATTAAATAAGTTTTCATATCGATTCCTCAAGATTTATTTTAAATACCCAATCAATTATCACTTTGATTTCAAATAAATTTATCTCCTTTAAAATAAATTCTTTTATTTTTCCCAAACCATCAAAAATTCAATTTTAATTTCAGAAATCCAATTTCATTTATTTCTGGTATCCAATGATACCAAAAACACATTCGGCTAAATATAGCTCTCAACAAATTCAATCACAGATATAATCATACACAGATTATAAATAATCAATCAAAACAACATATGAAATTAATTCAAATGTTTTGAGGAATCCTGTTGGATCCCTCCAACCTGTTTCCCTGCATCCACAGATGTTAGCACAATACCAATTCCACTTCGAGGTGGAATATCGCGGTATATGGGTTTTTATAAAAATCCGCTTACTAACGGCGCAATAGGGTCTCATCCGCTATACGAGGCGGGAAATCAATCAATCCAATATATACATATGCCAATATGTATATATTGCTATATATATAGATATATCCTACTATATCTAATACACATCCAAACAGTCAATCATCAATCAATAACTGTAAAAGAAAATCCACTTTCATTTGAGTGAGGAGATCTCACCTTAGCTTTTATTCGCAATCCATTTTCCATTCCAGATCGTTTTCTCGATTTATAGACCTTATATAACAATTTATACAGTATATCAATATTCGAATTAAATCGAACAAATAAATTTTCATTTGATAATTTCAATTCACCGATGATTTTATTCTAAACCAGTTTCTTTTAAATAAAATTATTTAACTAAAATTTTAGTTTAAAACTAAATTTTTCTTTTTGTATTCTATTATTATTTTTCCTAACTACATACAAAATATCAAAACTGCATAGATATTTCTCTATAACTATATATACATCTGAAACAAACTGTATTGATTCTACAGTATATATTTTTATTCCTGTTTTAACTTTTTATATATAAACTGCATTTAAGTATTAATAACCCATACAGATTATAAATCTATTTTTTATAAAATTCTTCAACATTTTAAAATCCTATATATATATATATATATGTAAATGTCTACACCTTTGTAAATACATTTTCCAATTAATAAATCTTAACTCGATCAAATAATTTTACTTAAACTATATATATATACATATTCTGTTTCACTGCTAACAACATTTTTCTTTCTTTTTTTTTTTATATATAAATCTGTATATATACATCTTTCACTGTATATAGATATGTGCATACATATTAGATTTAATAATAAAATTAAGAAGTTGTACCTTACTGCTCGATACCAAGCCCTAGGTGGATTCAGACCACGTGACCCCCAACGACGAACGCGCCATCGATCGCCACGCCAACCGCCTGCAGCCAAGACCACACGCACGAACGACCCCTGCCATCGTCACAATTCGAGGCGTACGTGCCTGAAACCAGATCACCTGTCGCCGCTTCGCGTTCGAGCCTCGAGTTGCCGCTCGATTTCGCTCGCGATTCCTCCTTGCGAACCCACGACAGAAACCCTAGAAATGCCTGCCCTAGCTCGAGCGCGCGACCCCATCAGTGAAACCCTAGTCGCGAGCTTCCCATCGAGTTTGAGTCACCTGCTCGCGAGCCTCTCTTCAGTACCCCATCGCGCACCTCCTCCTCTTTGTCGAAGACGAAGTCGCCGATCGAATTCGATTGCCATACATCGTTGCTTTTTCTTTTTTTTTTATCGTGGCCATTGATAAATTTCGAACTGAGGAGGATACTCGGTTACTATGTTTAGAAGATGATTTCGTTTATATTTTTTTCTTTGAATGAATAAAGGGCTTCGGCCATGGTTATGATTTTTATTCAAATTTCCTTTTTGAAACTATCTGCGTGCTGTTAAAACGGGAATAAGGGGAACAAGATGAGACAGTTGCGTGTTTGAATGTCTCTACTACAGTGAAAACAAAAAGCTCTGATGTGAAGGAATGTCGGCTGGTGAAGGTTGCTTATATAAATGAATATATATATCAAAATTCAAATTTTCTCAAAAAATGCAACTCGAAATCTCGATCTCCTGTCCAGGCGTGCCGCCAGGCGTCCATAATGTTATACGCCTATTCCGAACGCGTTGGAAAAGGTTCCGAGTCCAAATTCGATCGTATGGAGAAGATAGCTTTTTGGACCCAGTTATAAAATTAAATTTTCGATTTAATTTAAGCGCGTTTGATTATCGCACGGCTAAACGATCACTCCAAACATTACGAAAATTGAAATCCGATAATCATACAATATTACGGATCCAATGGAACTAGTTTCGTCGAATTCCGAGACTGCGCCCCGTAACGCTATTTTCAAATATCGATTTAAACGATATAAATTCAAGACTGAACAAATCACTTTCAAATTCAATTCCGAAGCTTCGATTATCTTCAGTGTTATCAATATGAATTTTCGAAGCCTTGAAAATATTTTTCTTCAGCTTAAAACTGAAGATTCAAATTTTTTTATTCACTTTCAATAATTAAATTCAAAAATTTAATTGCCAAATTCATTCTGATATTCGAATTTCAAATTCAACTATCATTCGAATATTTAAACTCAATTAAATATTCACTTTTTAAATGTTAAAAATTCAGGGTCGTTACAATCTTCCCCCCTTAAAAGAATTTCGTCCCGAAATTACAAGTTAGGAAAAGTGGTCCTTAACTCGTCTACTGTTTTTTTTTTCACAATTCAATAGTTTTATCAATTTATCAAAACAAATCTTTCTACTAAAGATTCGTTATTAATTCAACTAATTTTCTAACTTCAATTATAAGTTTCAAACAACATTGTTTAACTTCTCAATTCAAATTCGAGTTTAAATTCAAATTTTAAACTTCCAAAATTTCTCAAAATTTTTCTAACACTCGAAATTTTCGAAAAATTTCGCCAGCGTCTCCTTTGCGCGGCTAATACGGTACGACTACAAAACGTCCCTACGGACTCTCAAATCTCAAAAGAAAACAAAATGCCAAGTGGCAAAATCAGAATCTCATCAAATTTCATACTGAAATTTAAATACATACCTTTTGGTCGAGCAATTTAAATTATCTTCAAAATCGAAAATCCAATTCCATTTACCCTGTATGTTTTACCTAACAACAATGGCCAAATTTACTTATTGGATTCTCAATACCCGTTTTACTTAAGAATTTCATTCATTCATTTCTTAAGTGCAATATAAGTATTACATACTTCTTATATTCATTTTCACTTCATTAACAAAGTTATATATTCATTTCCATTCAACTTTGCGTTTCAATTCCATTTGAATTCAATTGACAATTTCAATTCAATTTGAATTCATTTTATCTTCAGATTTTCATTCAGATTTTCATTTCGAATTTTTTACTTCAATTCGATTCATCTTCTAATTTTGAATATTGAGTTCCATTTACCTTTATCTCAAATTCAATTTGAAATCACTAAAAAGTCCTTTTAAAAATGGATATGGAAAGCACGTTCCCCCATGGATCACAGTTACTCGGCGGTTTCGCTACTATCCCAGTAGAATCGCTCGTAATCTGTAGATTTCTCATCTCTTAAATTTCGCCATGGTTGTTGCCATAGATCGTAGTTCACATGGCGGTTACACCACTATCTCAGTGGAATCGCTTGTAACCATAGGCATCTCGCCCCTCGAATTTCGCTGTGGCATACGTCGTGATCAATCAATATGATCCCATCACGATCAAACGGATACTCATACTGAGTTCCAAGACCTTCAAAAATTTTCAATGGAAGGTACTTTTTCATATCCTTAGTTTGGAAAACATATGTCATATATGTATAGTATTTCATTTCCAATTGATTCCATTCGATTTTAATTGGCATTTCATTAATCAAATCTCATTGAAAACCATTCAAATCTATTCCATCTACTAATTTAATTAGTATATTCACTCATCCATTCAAAATTTCAAATTTCCATATTCAATTCGTCTCGAATTTATTTTATCAACAACCAGGAAATTTCAATTTATTTTTCTTTCTTACTTGAATTTATATACAAATTCAAACCATTTCATTCAACTCACAATTCAATTTTGGTTTACTAACTCAGCTTCCAATTCACTATTTCATGAATTAATAATTTATCAAGTTAGGTTACTTGAATTCAATCCATTTCATTTTTCAATTCCAGTTCTATTTACTTACAAATTCAAAATGAATTTTAACACTCAATTTCATTTTCTTGCACTTGCAGTTGCAAATTTATTTATTCATTCACAAATTCATTCATTTTCAATTTGAATCTCATTCCAATTAGATTTCAAATATTTTATAAGTTATCAAACTTATTTACATCCCATTAATGAATTTATTTTCAAATATTTCTCTGGAATCCCATTTCAATTTGTAAATTAGATTTATGACTCACATTCCCAAATCTCATTCGTATATGAATTTATTCTTATACTTTTAATTCATATTAATAAATTTCATTTGTCAAATGAATTTATCTTCAAATTTTTTTTTTATTATACAATTATTTCTCATTCAATTCCATATAACAATGATAATATTTCGATATTATCTCTTCCTAACAACCAAGCATCCATATACTATGATAATTCATAGAAAATCATTTCTTTTCTATACAAAAATAGTTTTGGGCAAAATTATTTCATTTACCCTATTTAAAACAATACTGTGTCGGTTTATCTTGTTTAAGAGTTTAGAAACCCCTATCGATTACAGTTGGCCACCCTGCATCGACCAGAATCTATAAACAATCAACCGATAAGTCAACACAATACAAAACAAATTTTTGTATTCACTAACAAATACGCGCTCATATCTATTATTACACTCACACTCATTCTAGAGTACTACTGACTCTATCTCTAATGAGTAACACCCAACAGAGCAGGGTTGTCGCTTAACCGGATGCTCTGATACCACTTGTAAAGACCCGCAAATCCGTCTTCCGAAAACTCGACACCGATACGTCCACTGTACCAAATTGTCGAATAATCGGATGGCGGAAACGCAAAACTTTAGGGTTAAAAGAAGAGGTAGAAGAAAAGATAGAAGAAAAAGAAAGAACAGAACAGAATCAGAAACAATTATCAGAATCTCACATTTCGCAGCGGAATAATATACAATAGATAAATCAATAATCTTTAAAACAAAAGACTATATCAGTTTATACATACATCAATCATCAGAGTTTACAACAATGGACAGTTATATAAACTTGTCCTCATACAGAATAAACAGCGGAATAAATAACAAGTACGATAGTACGCTTCGCCATCCAGCTCATCTCCAAAGCTCCAGAATATCCAGAATATCCTGATAACATAACTCTAGGCTGCCCGTGTGGAAAATTATGGGCACCCAGAGTTTAGAAAGGGAACAATAAACTCCAGGTCAGTCATGGGGACTGGTGTGAGATCGTAAAACAGTTATTTTCGCAAAGAAAATAAAACAATTTCGCAATGCTTTTGGAAAATGAAACTACCATAAGGCCTCCCGCCACACACACAATGCAAACGCAGAATTGGAGGAGATTTCTCCTTATGATAGTCAAAAATGCTTACTACGCAAAATCAATTGATATTATTATTAATGTCTAGTGTGGAAAACATTTCGAAAGTATAATATCAATCTTAGCCAACATACAACAATTGTTGTATGCCTACTATAGCTACTACGTTCAGTAGCAGGTTACCGCCACATTCCATAGCAGGTAATACAATTAAAAACCGTACAGGGTTCGTATTGTTTCTTTGGATTTCCAACAAATGATCAGGCTAAGGAACTTCCTTACCGAAATAGAAACGCCTCTGGAAAGACGCCCCGGATCCTAACCGGATTTCTGCAAACAAAAGGCCGATGCTACCTCACGCTCTAACCGAGCTGTAACTAGGTAACTAACACACGAGCTATGCCATCCCCCGGTCGTTACCGACCTTTATCCGAGGATCCTCAATCGAAAAGCAACAGTCGCAAAATATAATCCACATAGGTAAAATATCTGGGCTCCATACCATGATATCACCTTTTATCCAGAAGGAAATGGCATTCCCTAGGGGCGCTACCCCTACAAACCTTTGTCGCAACATTCCTGTTTCGACCATTACCGGGTTGTGAGGTTCGACGAAGTCTCGTCCACAAACATTACGCTTTTTCACAAAGCCACGCTTTTTCACAAAGCCATGCTTTGATCAACCAATGATCATCAGCACTTCGTGTGCCACATTACCAATTTGGGAATGTATCACTAGTAACCATCAACTACATAACCTCTGAGCTCGTACGTCTCAGAGAAGGGTGTTAAGCTAAGAGAATAAATTCTCCGCCACCAACAGAAATGTATTTGATAGAAACCAGCTTTACATCTCAAAGTGTAACGTCAGACACACATCCATACAAGTCCGTTCCGGGATCGAACGGAACCGAAGGCACTTCCAAAGAAGCCCTTGCAATCCGGATATTCACTAATCACGTCCGGACTTCCCATCACAAAAAGAGTGATATAAATCTCTATACCGGAGCAACTCGGTGCAGAGACATTCGACAGGTTGTCCTTTCATTTTCACAAATATCCGGTCTTCACACCGGTCTTCAAATGCTATCCATTCGCGACGTATCACTATTCGGAATGGGTTATATGACACAAAGGTCCTCTCCCGGCTTAACCGAATAATGAGCGTTTGTTTTAAAAACAAATCAAGTGTCATTTCAAAGGCAAATATTGATAGTTGGTTCTTTAACTATCAATAACATTCATAACAAACATCCAATTCAAATAATTTTTCCCAAATTATTAAGTTTCAAATCTTTTCACAAGATATACATATTTCCACACTTCATATTTGAAAATTCATTTCAAATCGTATTTCACACTTCACATTTGAAAATTCAATTTCAAATTACATTTCATACTTCACGTTTGAAAATTTAATTTCAAATCACATTTCATACTTCACGTTTGAAAATTTAATTTCAAATCACATTTCATACTTCACGTTTGAAAATTTAATTTCAAATCACATTTCATACTTCACGTTTGAAAATTTAATTTCAAATCACATTATGGTCCATTTAAACCAATTTGATAAATCCTTATTGATTTATTTCAAATTTACATTTCAAATTTGTAAATTTATTTCCACCCTTCATCACTTTGAAAATCCGATTTCAAATCATATTTTCCACACTTTTAAAAATAAATCAATATTTATTTTTAAAACAAATTTCCCTTTCCTTTACAACTTCTATTCGGAATTTACATTCCCAAAAATCCACTTTTACACGATTTTCAAATCATTTTCCAAATATTCAATTTTCAACTCCGAATCAACTTTAAAAATTGATTTCTCCATTTTATTTCAAATCCCAAATCAAATTTCAAATTGATTTCTGAATTTACTTCAACACCGAATCACATTTCAAATTGATTTTAACTTTAATCCCAAAGACTAAATCGTTTTCACAAATCGATTTCCAAATTTATTTTCAACACAAAAAAATCAATTTTTTCATTCAACATTAAATAAGTTTTCATATCGATTCCTCAAGATTTATTTTAAATACCCAATCAATTATCACTTTGATTTCAAATAAATTTATCTCCTTTAAAATATATTCTTTTATTTTTCCCAAACCATCAAAAATTCAATTTTAATTTCAGAAATCCAATTTCATTTATTTCTGGTATCCAATGATACCAAAAACACATTTGGCTAAATATAGCTCTCAACAAATTCAATCACAGATATAATCATACACAGATTATAAATAATCAATCAAAACAACATATGAAATTAATTCAAATGTTTTGAGGAATCCTGTTGGATCCCTCCAACCTGTTTCCCTGCATCCACAGATGTTAGCACAATACCAATTCCACTTCGAGGTGGAATATCGCGGTATATGGGTTTTTATAAAAATCCGCTTACTAACGGCGCAATAGGGTCTCATCCGCTATACGAGGCGGGAAATCAATCAATCCAATATATACATATGCCAATATGTATATATTGCTATATATATAGATATATCCTACTATATCTAATACACATCCAAACAGTCAATCATCAATCAATAACTGTAAAAGAAAATCCACTTTCATTTGAGTGAGGAGATCTCACCTTAGCTTTTATTCGCAATCCATTTTCCATTCCAGATCGTTTTCTCGATTTATAGACCTTATATAACAATTTATACATTATATCAATATTCGAATTAAATCGAACAAATAAATTTTCATTTGATAATTTCAATTCACCGATGATTTTATTCTAAACCAGTTTCTTTTAAATAAAATTATTTAACTAAAATTTTAGTTTAAAACTAAATTTTTCTTTTTGTATTCTATTATTATTTTTCCTAACTACATACAAAATATCAAAACTGCATAGATATTTCTCTATAACTATATATACATCTGAAACAAACTGTATTGATTCTACAGTATATATTTTTATTCCTGTTTTAACTTTTTATATATAAACTGCATTTAAGTATTAATAACCCGTACAGATTATAAATCTATTTTTTATAAAATTCTTCAACATTTTAAAATCCTATATATATATATATATGTAAATGTCTACACCTTTGTAAATACATTTTCCAATTAATAAATCTTAACTCGATCAAATAATTTTACTTAAACTATATATATATACATATTCTGTTTCACTACTAACAACATTTTTCTTTCTTTCTTTTTTTTTTATATAAATCTGTATATATACATCTTTCACTGTATATAGATATGTGCATACATATTAGATTTAATAATAAAATTAAGAAGTTGTACCTTACTGCTCGATACCAAGCCCTAGGTGGATTCAGACCACGTGACCCCCAACGACGAACGCGCCATCGATCGCCACGCCAACCGCCTGCAGCCAAGACCACACACACGAACGACCCCTGCCATCATCACAATTCGAGGCGTACATGCCTGAAACCAGATCACCTGTCGCCGCTTCGCGTTCGAGCCTCGAGTTGCCGCTCGATTTCGCTGGCGATTCCTCCTTGCGAACCCACGACAGAAACCCTAGAAATGCCTGCCCTAGCTCGAGCGCGCGACCCCATCAGTGAAACCCTAGTTGCGAGCTTCCCATCGAGTTTGAGTCACCTGCTCGCGAGCCTCTCTTCAGTACCCCATCGCGCACCTCCTCCTCTTTGTCGAAGACGAAGTCGCCGATCGAATTCAATTGCCATACATCGTTGCTTTTTCTTTTTTTTTATCGTGGCCATTGATAAATTTCGAACTGAGGAGGATACTCGGTTACTATGTTTAGAAGATGATTTCGTTTATATTTTTTTCTTTGAATGAATAAAGGGCTTCGGCCATGGTTATGATTTTTATTCAAATTTCCTTTTTGAAACTATCTGCGTGCTGTTAAAACGGGAATAAGGGGAACAAGATGAGACAGTTGCGTGTTTGAATGTCTCTACTACAGTGAAAACAAAAAGCTCTGATGTGAAGGAATGTCGGCTGGTGAAGGTTGCTTATATAAATGAATATATATATCAAAATTCAAATTTTCTCAAAAAATGCAACTCGAAATCTCGATCTCCTGTCCAGGCGTGCCGCCAGGCGTCCATAATGTTATACGCCTATTCCGAACGCGTTGGAAAAGGTTCCGAGTCCAAATTCGATCGTATGGAGAAGATAGCTTTTTGGACCCAGTTATAAAATTAAATTTTCGATTTAATTTAAGCGCGTTTGATTATCGCACGGCTAAACGATCACTCCAAACATTACGAAAATTGAAATCCGATAATCATACAATATTACGGATCCAATGGAACTAGTTTCGTCGAATTCCGAGACTGCGCCCCGTAACGCTATTTTCAAATATCGATTTAAACGATATAAATTCAAGACTGAACAAATCACTTTCAAATTCAATTCCGAAGCTTCGATTATCTTCAGTGTTATCAATATGAATTTTTGAAGCCTTGAAAATATTTTTCTTCAGCTTAAAACTGAAGATTCAAATTTTTTTATTCACTTTCAATAATTAAATTCAAAAATTTAATTGCCAAATTCATTCTGATATTCGAATTTCAAATTCAACTATCATTCGAATATTTAAACTCAATTAAATATTCACTTTTTAAATGTTAAAAATTCAGGGTCGTTACAGCTAGGGGGCCGCGTTTGGGCGATGTCATTAGGGGATTTCAATGATCGGCGTCAGGGAGGTGGGTCACGATAGAGGCACGGAGGCTGCAGGCAAGGTGATGGGTGGAGGGAAATGTCAATGGCGGCGGAAATCAATGGAGGGGCGACCTAGTTTTTTGTTCGCAAGCCAGAGAAGGAGGAATTAGAGGAGCGTTCTGGAGTGGTTAATCGGAAGGTAATTGGGTTTTGAAATTAACATAAATTAATTTTTGATTTATAGGTTAGTGATATTTAATAAAAATTGAAGTCTTATATATCATACAATTTATTCATACGAGGTCCAAAAATCACGGAATCAGTCGTGTGGAATTCGCTGCGGATTATACGCAATATATCTATATATAATGAGAATACTCCAATTTGAAGCTTTTGAAATTACAATATTGTCCAACCTATTAGCATCAAGGGACAATGGGAATTCGAGGTCAATTTCGTCTCTCCTTCACGCATGATTTAGCACGTTCTGTCTACCAACTATAACGTAACTCCTTTCCACTTTCATTATCAAATATCTTCTGATTCATCGTCAAATAAAAATGAGAAATAAAATGCTAAAAGATCTTCGACGGAGAAAATTTTCTACCACCAGACAATCAACGGTGCATCTAAAACAATGAAAACAAGAGGCAGTGCAGGTAGTGAAGGCAATAGCCATTCAATGTCAGAAGAGGAGATTCAAAGGTTATTTATTTCTGAAGCCTTTTCATTTTACCTAATTATTATTTTTATGTAACACCGAGCTTTTTTCTTTAGAGCGATTTCAATAGAAATGATTAGGTAAAAGGTGGAAAGAAGGGAGTCAGATCTGTAAAACAGAAATTAACGATTGTGAGTAATTGATTTCAATAATTATTTTATTGTTTAAGTTGGAACTTATTAGAAACGAATTACATGGGATAATTATTATGTAATTTTTATAGATCGATAATATGCTGTAAATTTGTAATAATCTACATTTTAATTAAAATTTAAATACATTAATTTGAGGTTAACAATACTTTGTTTTACATTGTTTTACTATAGAACCCTACATGTTTAGGGGTTAGGTAATAAACTCTATTGAAGTCGAAAAAAGGTGGGAGACAATGGTAAATAATGGGACCTCTACTAATAATGTGTGGCTACTGCTTTCCATTGCCAATTGCCGAGGTAGGTGTTTTAGAGTTGTGGTTCAAAGTAATTGTTGTGATTATTAATGTAGAAGTAAAATAGCAAAAATTTCAACATAGACCGTTATTAGAATAAGCAGGTGCATTCACAACTCATGACGTACAACTCACAGGTGCATTCAATCAATAAATATACAAAGTGAAAATATTACATACATGACTTTGTCTTACGCTAAACGTATGCACAAGTCTAAATAGGTTACTATACGCATTTGAATTGGTATATGCCTCTACCTATGATTGATAAAAATAAATAATCTACTGGGAACAAGAATACTGGATTTCGGTTTTGTATCGTTCTACAAGTATAGTTTTGAACCTTCATTTATTAAGGAGGTCAAATGTATGCTTTGATATGAAAAGCTACAGCAAATAACCGTGCTATTTACCTACTACCATTTTCCCCTATGTTTTCAATATCACATGTTTATGCATTGCTATTAGGAAGACTTTATACCCTATAACAACATAACTATGTGTGTTTCTCATAGTTAGAGCATCTCAAAGAAACTTTTTAACACATATGATTCCCAGTATTTAGTTTTATTCATTCATAATTGAGTGTGTTGATTCAAACATTTGACAAATTACCGTATTTCATATTGTTCCTAACTTATATGGACTTATAATGAGGTAGTTCATAATGTGATTTGTACCTGATTCACTGAAAAGTTGAACCACATATTGAAGCTGGGTGAAGCTGTGAAGAGTTGTTAGCTCAGGCTGATAAAAAGTGGAGAAAAAGATGAGTCTTTTTGACATATAGATTTCAATATCTACTGAGGTTTGGGTGGAGGTTAGGGAAAGAAGAAATCCAAGTGAGAATGAAACAAAAAGCAAGATTATTGGGAAGTTAGAAGAAATATTACATATCCATATTGCATTGCACCACGTAATGAATCTTACCGCATGCATTAATTATGAAAAAGTTGAATGTATATTAAGAAAGAAAAATTAACTAATAAGTATGTACAATTTTAGTGATGGCATATACTTAGATTGTTATACATGTTGTCCTTAAGGTCGTTGATTATACAACAATGAACTAATAAACATTGCATAATATTTTCAATTGTGGCGTCCATTTTACCAATTAATTTATTTATTTATTTTAGGTTGTTTGGACAAGTTTTTAATGTTATTAACATGGTTAAATAATAAATGTATATTTACATAGAATGAGCAGGGTACTACAATTGGATTAGTTTTAAAATGAAAAAACCTTACTATTGGCATAAATTTCTCACCATTATTATGTAGAGGTATACGTTATGCAAGTGGAGAACACGCAGATGCAATTCATGGTATTGAAAGAGGATTTGTTAATTTTCTCATTTAAATACGGCTTCAATGATAGAGTCATTTTTAAGTGTAAATAATTTATACATGATTAGTTATTTCTTTCTTTAACATGGATATTGAGTCAGTGAACGTACTCTACTACTTAAATCTAAGGAAATAATGCCCTAACATTAGTGAGATCTTTTGCATGAAATATATATTTGTAGATGCAAATTACCATGAGTACGATATTTTTATATGGCATTTTTCATGGAGACAAATTATTGTGTGTTGTTTCATAATAAAAAAGAGTTAGCTCATTTATGTCAAGTATTATCTATGCATATTACCATTATTTTATGATAAATAAGTTTTCTCTTAATTTTCTTTGCACACGTCCAATGGACGTGCCTAACATACTGATAGAATTAAAATGGAAATGATCAGCAAATTCGAAAATAAAGGTGAGTAAACTTCACCCATTTGGATTGCTGATTTTTATTAGTTGATTAGTTGAATTGATAAATTATTATCAGTTGAATGTTATATTATATATAGTTGTATATTTTAGTAGTTGGTTATATTTCCCACCTATTGGAGCGGATGAGACCCTATGCGCCCCGCATAATAGCAGATGACCCTATATTATCGCGATATCCAGCCTGGAAGCGGGATTGGTTTTTTATGTTATATAACATTTGTGGATGCAGGTAAATAGGTTAGAGAGATCCAACTGGATTCCTCAAAATATATTGATTTGTTTCATATATAGTGATATATGATGTGATTGAATAAATCTGTTATGGATTGTTGTGTGATTTGAATTTATTGGATGCTATAGTAGCACTGGCCTTGATTTTGGTATTTTAAATACCATAAATATATATATTTTTAATTTAAAGGAATTAAAAGGAATTTTGGGATATAAAAATATTTATATCCAAACTTAGATTATTTTAAAAGAAATTGATTTGGATAAAACAAGGATTTTTTGTGGGGTTGTGCTTAACTATCCGTAAAATGTTTAATTGGAGATTTTTAAAATAATTTATACAAAGAATTTTGTTTACAATGGATTTTTATATGATATTTCTGAAAAATATGAAAGGGAGTTGAAATTGATATTTAAATAGATTTGTTAAATAAATGGAATTTATAAAGAAATGGATTTATAAAATGAAAGTTTATAATGGGATTATTTTTATAAACAAGAAAAAACATAATGAGTTTATGAAATTTATAAATGATGTTTATAAACAAGGGAAAAAGATATCAGTTGATAAATTGGGAATATAAATTCACAGTGTGAATTTATATCGAGATATGGAATTGGTTTTGGGAAAAATAGTGGATTCTATTTTTGAAAAGTGAAAATGGTTAGGGAATCGGAATGAAATCGATGTGTTATGAATCGAGAGGGTTTATAAATTGAATTTGGTTATTGGAATTTTAAATATATATTTTTATCGAGAAATTAAGTTTGTTTAAAAAAAAGGAATTTAATTTATTTAAACTATGTAATTTAAAGCTGTTTTAGTATTAAAATACTTTGGGAAGTGGATTTTTCCAATATTTAATATTGATTGAAATAAATCCAAATTTTTATAAATAAGCTTTGTGAACCGATTATTATTACTAATAAATGGTTTAGAAATTAGTTATCGCCGTTTATTTAATTTTTTTTGATATTTGAATAATTATTTAAACATGTTTTGAAAATAAATTATTATTCTTTAAAATTACTTATTATATATATAGAGAGAGTTTTGGAAATGGTTGAAATTATTTATAATTCTCTCGAGAATTGTAAACCAAATTTCATTTAACGGGTGAGATTTTATAAGAGCAATCTTATAATGGGATTCTAGAAACTTAAGAAATTTCCAAAATGTTGGAATACAGAAACTTCGAAAATGAATTTGAATTCATAAAAGAAGTTATAAGTGATAGATGGGATTATAAATAAGTATAATTGGTTTTTTTGGAAATTGTAAAAGGAATTGGAAATTGATTCTGGAAAGTTATAAAATGAGCTATAATGGGTTAAGAATTTGCAAATGAATAGGTAAATGTTTCAAATGAAAAATAAAAATGGAAATCTCCTATCTTGTGAATATATTTATCAGTCGAGGTAGGGTAGGGAATATTTCCTAACTATGGATATTAGAAATGCTTTTGAAAAATTTACTTGTAATTATTTTTCCAAGTATTGGATTGAAAAGTTTGGAAATATTTTAACTACGGAATGATTTATATAGAAATATTTTTCTAAGTAATAGGCTATAAATTGATTTGGAAATATTTCACCAAGTGTTGAAATAAGATATAATTTGGAATTACCCTGTTATGGGAATAAGTATTTGAGTTTGTTTCAAATATTGGAATATTGAAAGAGATTTGAGTATATATCTTTGTAAAGATATTTAAAATAAATGTTTGAAAGATTTATCATATGAGCCTAGTGATTGCTTATGTGTGTTATTTGATAGTTAAATAATCGACTATCAAATCTGGCCAAATTCGTTGACCATTTCGAAGAGACCGGGATCGGATTTAATTATTCGAAAACCACTTCGATCCGACTTAGGAGTTACGATTTGTGATATCTCGAAGATAAAGGAGATGGTGATCTTGAAGGAGATTCGGTTTGTTCAGTCCCAAAACAACTTTTATGGATGAATGCTATCATTTGCATCGTTGCCTGGAAGGCAGTGTTAGCATTCCAAGTATGAATGCTATTCTAAAGGTAAATTGTAGCCTCAAGCCTCATCAACCGAGAATGACTAAAACATGGGAGATGCAGCAGGGCTAAGTGGGTCGCACACAAGTAGGTTATGTTATCACTTTTTTAGATACCCTCAGATATATTATAATTATGGATATGGTTGTGCATGGAAAAGAGAGCGCTCGATTAGGGTGGGAACACCCAGGGTGATACCATATTCAGTACTATCCAGCAAGGGGTAGGCCGGTCCTGTGTTGGTAGGGATCGTTAGGTATGATCTTGGTACATTTTTCTAGAGATGTACTGTGGCGGGCGGTACCCCAATAGCCCAGTCATTGTATGGAATCTGATATCCACTACGAGCCTGTATGGTTTTAGATGTGCCCAACTATGCCAAAACGTGAGATGCAAGCATTTCAGCTATTTTCTAGTTTATTTTCTATAGACCCTATTATAATATCAGATGATTTTGATATAAAATGTTTTTGGTTATCGTAGGATAAAAACTCATCGTATTTATGTGTGGCGTGGTCTTACGATATACCTTTGTTTTCCAAATGGATTTTTGATAATAATTAAATTCAAATTGAGTGTGTTTTCTCATGCTGGTTTTCCAGAATGACTCAGGTGTTATTTTATTATAATGCTCGGGTCAGACTGTAACAACCCAGTATTTTGCATCAATTGATTATCGTAATTAAACGATTAATTGATTGTTAATTTCTGTTGAATATTTTAAACCAGCTGAAATTCTTTTGAAAGTTGATTAAGTGTATTTGAGCTTTGCAAATTTGAATCTCGGCCATCCATTTTGATGCCGTATTGTTTGAAGAATAACCATTAATTATCGTCAGATGATTATTGTTGATAGCTAATTGTTGTCGGAAGTTTGTGATCGAGTTGAGATTCTTTTGTAAGTCTAATTATTCTTAGGCGGGCTTCAAAACTTTTGGGCCACATTCCATTTACTATTTTGCCGAGTTATCTATCAGAGGCAAGACCATTTTTCCCCTTATTCCATTTACGTTAAGAACCCTAGAAACCCAAAAAGCAAAACATACGAAAAGAATGGCGGCTCGATTTTCTCCCTCTATCGATCAAATTAGGGTTTCGTTCAACTTCGTAATGACGTGATGTCGTTTTGCTCGATCGAGAAAAGGATCGCGTGAATAATCGCGAGTAACTTCGATCGATTTCTTCTTGGTTGCTTCTTCGGCCGCTTCTAGCTGGTCGAGTTCATCTCCGCTTCGAACAAGGTGAGTAATTTCGATTACTCACATCTAATTCGTTCTACCGGTTATATTGATTTGAGTCCTTGATTTTTGTTTGTCTGAAATCCTTCACTAGATGATTTCTGATTTTATTCGAATTCATATGTTTTCTGATTCGTTTAAGCTTGTGATTTTCGAGGTGGATTAAATGATGCTCACGGTTTTGACTTCTGATTTTTTTGTTCACTTCCTTGATACTTACGGCTTTGAATTGCCTTACTCGTCATGGTTTTGAATTTTCTAGTTCGACTTTGGAATTGACTTGCGTACTGTCGGCCTTGGCATTTTATTGGCAGTTAATTATGTTTTGATGTTGGGGTTTTTCTCTGATTTAAGCAAAATTCATAGAAAGTTATACTGCTTGTTCATTTTTACGGCTTTGGTTATGCTAGTGACTTTTGTTTGTATGTTCACCCCAGTAGCATACTTGACTTGTTCGATTTCTACTTGCTGCTCCATGACCTTAGTCAGTCGAAGCTAATTTGAGTTCAACCCTATCTTGATTATGGGATAATGTTAGATCACTTGTTGTTGCAGTTTTTAACTCGTACCATTGCTGTTTCACAAATATGAAGTCGGTAGTTTTCCATTTATATGTTGTTATCTCGGGTTTCACTGCATTCATATATGTATTTGTTCACACACGTAATCTGTCGAATTTTGGTTTCCCTTGTTGTTCACTGGTCTTCGAAACAGCCTCTGTAGTGTTAGCTTTGCTTGCATTGTTTAAGTTAATCTGCACTTCATGTATTTGGATATTGCATTTCTTTGAACATTGCAATGTCCCTGTTTTCATGAATTTACTTTGTAACTGTTAGCTTGGAGACAGTTGCCAACTTGTTTATTATAGTTGGTCTTTACCATGTTTTATTGAGTTGTTGGAGGCTATTTACCTCGAGACAGTATCACTGTGTACTGTCAGGTCCATATTGCATTTGCAATTGGACATATGTTTGAAACCGATACATTGCATTATTCATTTGCAATTGGTTTTGATGTTATACATCACTGTGCATTAGTTCACTTGAAGTTGTAGCCTTTGTCCAATGTTCACTTAACTGCAGTATACTCGAGTTTGCATTGTCCAGTATTTGGTTTTGAAGAAGCAATATATTTTGCCTTTTTCCTTCGGCACTGTCTGCAGTGTTGCATGCTCATGTCATATGTGTTCTGGTCTTGTTCTCTTGATGACAATTGGTCCAGACATTGTTGAGTTCCATGTGTACATGTTTTCACTTAGTAGTCTGCATACATGAATTCACTTAAACTTGCACCTGATTTTGATACATGTGCTTATTCGTGCATGCATTGAGTCTGATCATTGTTGTTGCTTGGCACTTGTAGTCTTCACTTCCATACTGCTGCGTTGTATCTTGACTAATCAATATTGCATCTGTGGTCTGTACTTCCATGTGTCTCCTCTGTTTCATTTGTGCTTCTTCTATTGTTGCCTTTTTACTTGCGTACCATCTGGAGCTTGCTGTATATGATTTATATGATGGTTTGAGGTGACTGCAGTTTTATTGCAGATTGCCCTGGTTGGTTTGCATTGCATTAATGCATTTGGGTTTGTGTGACGACCCGGAATTTCGAGCAATATCAATTTAATAATTTATGTTAAATATTAAATTGATTTGATATATTTTTGAATTATAAACTTGAATTGATATTTTCTTCTGATAAATATCATATTGGTGAGTTATATCTTTTAAAAACTAATAAATGATTTTTCTGTTTATAACGGATATACTGGTATATATCGTAGACAGGTAAGTTCTGTTTTAATTTTAATTGATAAATTTTGTTTTCAAATTTCTTATATATATATTCTAGAGATTTGGAAATTATTATTTATTTTGGGATGACTTTTCAAAGCCATTTAATAAATATATATATGGTTTTAAATATTCAGATAAATGGTTAAATTGTTTTAAGCTTATTCTAATTTGGTTCAGATTTATATTTATTTATAAAAGAATTTCATTTTTCTTTACAAAAGTGTAACTTGTTAATTTTAGTTTTTAAATATATATATGAGTTTTAATTAAATTTGTCAAATGTTACTTTGGATATATTGTGAAATAAATAATTTCTTTGTTTGATCTTTTTAAAATTTGATAAACGAACTTTTATAATATTAATAAAAATATAATTTCTTTTATGAATCGTTTCAAATTTATAAATGTGTAATTTATTTTTATGATATAAATAAATAAAAATATAAAATATTCATAGAAATACAATACAATAGTACAAATAACAAATATACATATTGAAAATAACAAGTTAAGAACGATACAATTGAAACAACTACATGAGATAAATTTTATCGTTTTGTAAATAAATCAAACGAATGCTAAATAAACAAACAATATGTTGGACAACAACAAAGCGAATGACAAAATGAATACACATTAAACAAATATATATTTTTACCATCAAACAACATATCAAAAACAATACTAGAATAGCATAACATTTACACTACAATTCAAAATGTAAAGCAAGCTTATATATGTGTTCGAACCTGCCTACAGATCTAAGAGCAACAAAAAGAATCAAAAGAAAGCAAAACAAAGTTTATAATATTTGTAGCTTGTAAGTTAAGCCAGTCAAGCATAAGGAAATGAGATAAGTATACAAATGAAACATCAAAGTACAAATAGCATTAAATGCTAGTAAGGCCAATATCTTCTCTAGTACATAAGCTCACGATTTCAGCCTCCATCCTTTTAAAAATCTCTGAAATTTGTACAAACGTGGATATTGTTTTGCATAAGAAAGATGATGTTACCTGTAGCTTGTTATAACATCAACCTGTAAGCTATTTTTCTCTTATCACCTTTCCATTTCTTTCGAGCAAAGTGAAAACTGAAATGAAGCTTCCATTTTAAAAACCTAAACAACATTCTACCCTCAAGCAACTACAACTACACCAGCAAAATGATTTGGCCAGGAGATTTAATGTAACGACCCCGAATTTATATAAATTTGAAATTTATAATTAAATTTATTTTTGAATAAAAATTGTAAAATTTATTGATAAATTGATTCGAGTTTCCCCGAAATCAAATATAAATGTGTTACATCATTTTAATTTAAAATATTGTATATATATTGAATTTGAATATTTAAGTCGTATTTAATAAATAAATGATTTAAATGTTGATAGTTAAAACTTTATAACAATAACCATACTAATTTATATATGTACATTAAGTATGAAAGCTGGCAGATATGTTCAACTAAATGTAGGCTGATAGAGGAAGTAACAACAAAGCAATAAAATAAGAAACCAGACGACATTATAATTTTAAAAGTATGAAACCAGACTTGGAAACAAAAGACAAAAGAAAATATATAAGATCTTGAACTTGCCAGAGAAGATATGTACTCAATGTATAATATAAAAAGAAATGTACACAACAACAATTAATGCAGCAGCCTCCAAAATGAACCTGGCAAATAAAAAAAAAGAGTAAATCTATGAACAAAGGAATAGAATAAGGAAAGTATAGAGACATAAAGTACAAAATATATATCCTCAGCCTCTTTAGTACACGAACCAGCCACCAAGACAAGAAAATATCCCTGCTCATTTTGTATAAACAAAATTATCACCCTGTACAATGTTAGTACATCACATAGTAAAGCTCTTCTCTTTATATCAACATCTCCATTTCGTCCATTTTCAAAACTGAGGGTAGCATCATCTACAACTTTAACAATACAAATCAACTCAGCAATACAAAGATTCAAGATTTAGTTTTAATGTGAAACAAATAACCTGGAACCCCACGCAAATAAGACTCAACTCAGTGTAGACCAGATTTCAGTGTTGCAATATTCAAGTTTCCAACTTCAACCTGATCAAGTTTTGAATCTGGAAAATCAAACAACATGCCCTGTTCTTCTTTGTTCTTTCAGGAATCAGGTGAGCAACTTTGTTTTTTTTCCAGGCTTCTTTGTTTTGACCAAGTGAGTAACTTAAATTTTAAAGTACTTAAATATGTATGTTGCTTAAGTGTTGTCTGAGATGTTTATATACCTTAATGCATTCTTGAGTATATGTGTTACTGCATGTATGTGTGATGATAACCTGAGATACACCTCTGTATTTAGATTTTAAGCTCCTGTTTTACTTTCAAAAATCATTATTGCTTAATCTATTGGTTGTTTGGACCTAGTATCTAAACAAGTTTGGTTTGTTTGATCATAAAGCAAATTTTAAAATTTGTATTTTAGTTTGCAAGGTAGAAATGCTCTGTAAAAACTTAAGGAACAGGCAAATGTCTGATATGAGTAAAAATTCAAACATCTTAAATTATTAATTCAGGTTTATAAATTGAATTCTTAACTGTAATTAGGATTTTTAAAACTATAACCACATTTTTGTATTTATCAATCAAAGAGCATTTCTGTGGAGACTGTTTTGGGGTTTTTAGGGGATCACTAGTGATCCCAGTGGTTGGAGAGGCTGGAATATTGTCTGGTGGTGGAGGAGTGATCAAAGATGCTAGGAAAAATATTGGAGTGCGGTGCATTTCATCGTGGAAGTTGCAGCAGTAGGATTCTTCTTAGAACCCTAGTTTTAACGAAGCTTTGAAATTTGATCGCCGCGACCGTTTGAGTTGATCGAGCGCTACGGGGTCTTGGGGAATGGTAGTGGAGTTAGCGACGAGTGTTTGGCCGGAGTTACATCACCTCTGGTGATCAACGAAGGGAGGGCGAAGTGATTTTGTTTTTGTGGGTTTGAGTTCAGTTCGAACGAAAGGCTGGATTTTAGTTCTCGAGTTTTGGCGTCATAGTGATCCTTGCCTTTGAGTGAAGGAGAGTTTTGTGATTTACTGTTGGTGGAGGAGTTCGCCAGAGCGGCGGTGAAGTGGCATACACGTGCACAGCCACGTTTGGGAACCTGATATTTGTTCGTGGCGATTCGAAGGGGTCTCGTGTGTTTGTGTTTCTGGTTCGAGTTTAGCGTGAGTTTGCCTGGGTGTTTAATTCACCTGAATTGAAGTATATAAACCTGATGTTGAAATGAAAAAAAAAGAGAAGTGCACGCGAGAGGGAGAGAGATGACTCGGGGGAGGATGGAGGAAACTCGAGTAACACTCGAGTGATACCTGAGTAGATCTCGGGTGTTGTGTTGAATGGGTTTAAGCCCAACAGATTTTAGAGTTAATAAAGTTAAACAAGTTTAGTGTTAACAAAGAGGTTAATAAATGATAAATCAATTTAAGAGAATAAATCAAGGGATTTTATGAATAATTACTCGACGTAATTAAATTGTGATTCATTAAAATAAGTAATTAAAGGTAATCACTTATAGTAATTAATTAAGAATAATTAACTATGGGCTGATTTAATTTGATTAATAAATGATTTAAAGGACAATTTAATCAAAATGATTTGTAATTTATTTACGTTAATTAACCAGGATTAGTGATTTATTCATAAGTAATAAATTTGATTTAAATTAATCGGATAATTTATTGATTTTACTTATGGATGTTTGGATTTCATTGAATGTTGAATTGTTTGATATCCTTAATATATGATGCTTTGTGATATACCCTGATTTATGATGTGATCGGTAAATTACTTATCTGCGATATATATATCTGTTTCTGTGATATATTACTATGTGAATATGAAACCCTTGGCCCGTAAAACGGCACTTGAATTTCGATGCGACAGGGAGTCGGATTCCAGTTGATTATCCGAAACCCACATCGAATTGTAATAGTGAATCTTTGTGACTGATAAATTTATTTTATCTATGAAATTGTAAATGAAGATAAGCGTTATCGATTTTACCGCTTATCGATATATCTGTGATGATTGATGTTGCACTATTGTGTGTAAAACCCCTGGACTACACCATACACACACAAATATGGATTTCACGTGGAAATCGGTTAAATCACAGATGATTTAAATTCAATGTGTTTGAAATTGAAATTTTAAATTTCAATTGATTTTGAAATTGGAAATTTGGTTTTAAAGTGAAAAGCTTTTGAAATGGAATTTCAAAGATAAAAGTTATTTTAAATAACTTAATCGAGTTTGGAAATTTAAATAATCTGATCTAAATTTGAATTCGAGTTTGAAATTGAATTCTATGATTTGAAATTAGGGATTAAAGACTCTGTATAAGTTATATATGGGTTAAACCATTTAAAGGTATTGATTTGGAAATTTGAATTTAATTCAAGGGCTTTAACTCGTGTAAATATAACTGGATTTTTCCTGAAACGAAACTATTTGTTTTCAAATAGTAAAAGCTTTCACAAAAGTAATGGATTTCCAATTTGTGTTGAAAGAATTTCAAGTTTGAAATAGAATTGAAATGTTTTGAAAACTATGAAATGAGTCTTTGATTTCAAAGACCGGATGAGTTAATCTAACTTGAAATGGAATTGTTTTGGAAGACTATGAATGAATCTTTGGAAACGAGTTTTGAGAGCTATAAGTTAAACCTTGATTTAAGGATTTAACGAGTTAATTCAATTGAAATGGAAATTGTTTTGAAATCCATGAATGAATCTTTGTGAACGGGGTTAACTTTGTGAATTGAGTCTTCTTGTTTAAAAGATTAAAAGTGTGGAAATTTGTTTAAACCATTGAAGGTTTTTGAAATGAATCTTTTTGTTTAAAAGATTTGAAATGGTAATTTGTTTTAACCATTCGAATGAAAAGTTTTAAGCTTTAAAGCTGTGATTTAACTGAGACCCCAGTATCCATATGATTTTTTAATTGCGCTCGTTATTCGGTTTAGCCGGGAGAGGACCTTTGTGTCATATAACCCATTCCGAATAATGATACGACGATATGGATAGCATTTGAAGACCGGTGGTGAAGACCGGGTATTTGCAAGAGCGATATGATGACCTATCGATTTTCTCTACATCATGGCTCCAGTATAGAGATTCCCTAAGTGATGGGAAGTCCGATCGAGATTGTGAATACCCGGAATTGCAAGGGCTTCTTCGGAAGTGCCTTCGGTTCTGTTCGAACCCGGAACAGACTTGTATGGATGTGTGTCTGATGTTACACTTTGAGATGTAAAGCTGGTTTCTATCAAATACATTTCTGTTGGTGGCGGAGAATTTATTCTCTTAGCTTAACACCCTTCTCTGAGACGTACGAGCTCAGAGGTTATGTAGTCGATGGTTACTAGTGATACATTCCCAATTTGGTAATGTGGCATACGAAGTGCTGCTGATCATTTGTTGATCGAAGCGTGGCTTTGTGAAAAAGCGTGGCTTTGTGGACGAGACTTCGTCGAGCCTCACAACCCGGTAATGGTCGAAACAGGAATGTTGCGACAAAGGTTTGTAGGGGTAGCGCCCCTAGGGTATGTCATTTCCTTCTGGATAAAGGGTGGTATCATGGTATGGAGCCCAGATACTTACTCATGTGGATACACTTTATTTATTATGTGTGATGTTGGTTATCGAGCGCTCGGATAAAGGTCGGTAACGACCGGGGGATGACATGACTCGTGTGTTAGTTACCTAGTTACAACTGTACAGCGTGAGGGAGCGTCGGCCTTTTGTTTGCGGAGATCCGGTTAGGATCCGGGGCGTCTTTCCAGAGGCGTTTCTATTTCAGTAAGGAAGTTCCTTAGCCTGATCATTTGTTGGAAATCCAAAGAAACAATACGAACTCAGTACGGTTTTAGTTGTATTACCTGCTATGGAATGTGGCGGTAACCTGCTATTGAACGTAGTAGCTATAGTAGGCATACAACAATAGTTGTATGTTGGCTAAGATTGATATTATATTTTCGAAATGTTTTCGACACTATGCACTAATGATAATAATATCAAAAGAATTTCTTTTACGTAGTAAGCATGTTTGACTATCATAAGAAGAAATCTCCTCCAATTCTGCGTTTGCATTGTGTGTGTGGCGGGAGGTCTTATGGTAGTTTCATTTTCCAAAAGCATTGCGGATTTCAATGTTTAAGAGCCCTTGGTGTTTGTTTAAAGATAAACTGTTTTTGTTGCTCACACCAGTCCCATGACTGATCCGGAGTTTATTGTTCCCTTCCTAAACTCTGGGTGCTCATAATTTTCCACACGAGCAGTCTAGAGTTGGGTTTTTCAGATATTCAGGTTTAGTAGACTATTTGGAGCTAGTTCAGTTCTTGGAGTTCATGGACTGACGTTGCTTATCTTGGAGCATTCTATTGGAGACATTCTATCCGCTGCTGGTGTTATCTATTTTCTTTTCCGCTGCTATTTCTTGTATCATATCTCTGATGTATATTGATATCTGTTGTATCATTCTATTGTATCAGATTTTGTATCTGTCATTGTATCAATGTTATGTAATTGATATATTCTTCTTCCGCTGTGTTGTTTACTTAATGTTGTTATAAGCTCCGGCGAATCGGATTTGAACGGTCGAATCTACGGCATTCGAGTACGATGTAAAAGTATGGATGTCGATTTTCGAACGTGAAAAATCCGTATCGTTACAGTGGTATCAGAGCTAAGGTTGAACTTTAGCTCAGGAGTATAACACATTAAGTAGCTCATTAGAGATAGGGTGAAGTATACCCTAGAATGAGTATTCCTCAGATATCCGTTCGAATACCTCAGTAAATTCTCTTGCTATCTACTGATAGTAAGTATGAGCGCAAGAAGAGGATGAGATATGGGACAGGGGAATACGACTACAAATGGTCGATACTCTGAACAACGAGGAAAAGATCTTTTCTCTATCAATCTCTTTTGTTCAGCATCTCTTTCTCAATTCTTAGATAGTTTCTGGTAGATCCAGAAAGAAGATTCGATATATTTGTATGGGACATAAACTCCAACTGAGCCAAAATTATTTGTTTGGATGAATTATTTGCTTTGATTGCTATGGCTGATAGGTGTACTCTCGTTCTAAACTAAAAGTTTTAAAATTGTATCCACATATCTATCTATTCTTTGGGATTCCGATTTATTCTACGGATGGTTAGTTATCATTTCGAACTAACCGATGCCATTGTATATTTCGTAGATCTGGATAACCCGAGTATTTTGTGAAGTGTTAAACAGATTTGTTTTTGTATCTATTGTTGATATTCTGATTTGGTAAGCCAAATGCAGAATAAATATTCAGTTGATTCGAAGAAATATTCTTCATCTGTCTTTGTGTCTCCTGTGTAATTTCGAGGACGAAATTCTTTTAAGGGGGGAAGTCTGTAACGACCCCGAATTTATATAAATTTGAAATTTATAATTAAATTTATTTTTGAATAAAAATTGTAAAATTTATTGATAAATTGATTCGAGTTTCCCCGAAATCAAATATAAATGTGTTACATCATTTTAATTTAAAATATTGTATATATATTGAATTTGAATATTTAAGTCGTATTTAATAAATAAATGATTTAAATGTTGATAGTTAAAACTTTATAACAATAACCATACTAATTTATATATGTACATTAAGTATGGAAGCTGGCAGATATGTTCAACTAAATGTAGGCTGATAGAGGAAGTAACAACAAAGCAATAAAATAAGAAACCAGACGACGTTATAATTTTAAAACTATGAAACCAGACTTGGAAACAAAAGACAAAAGAAAATATATAAGATCTTGAACTTGCCAGAGAAGATATGTACTCAATGTATAATATAAAAAGAAATGTACACAACAACAATTAATGCAGCAGCCTCCAAAATGAACCTGGCAAATAAAAAAAAAGAGTAAATCTATGAACAAAGGAATAGAATAAGGCAAGTATAGAGACATAAAGTACAAAATATATATCCTCAGCCTCTTTAGTACACGAACCAGCCACCAAGACAAGAAAATATCCCTGCTCATTTTGTATAAACAAAATTATCACCCTATACAATGTTAGTACATCACATAGTAAAGCTCTTCTCTTTATATCAACATCTCCATTTCGTCCATTTTCAAAACTGAGGGTAGCATCATCTACAACTTTAACAATACAAATCAACTCAGCAATACAAAGATTCAAGATTTAGTTTTAATGTGAAACAAACAACCTGGAACCCCACGCAAATAAGACTCAACTCAGTGTAGACCAGATTTCAGTGTTGCAATATTCAAGTTTCCAACTTCAACCTGATCAAGTTTTGAATCTGGAAAATCAAAACAACATGCCCTGTTCTTCTTTGTTCTTTCAGGAATCAGGTGAGCAACTTTGTTTTTTTTCCAGGCTTCTTTGTTTTGACCAAGTGAGTAACTTAAATTTTAAAGTACTTAAATATGTATGTTGCTTAAGTGTTGTCTGAGATGTTTATATACCTTAATGCATTCTTGAGTATATGTGTTACTGCATGTATGTGTGATGATAACCTGAGATACACCTCTGTATTTAGATTTTAAGCTCCTGTTTTACTTTCAAAAATCATTATTGCTTAATCTATTGGTTGTTTGGACCTAGTATCTAAACAAGTTTGGTTTGTTTGATCATAAAGCAAATTTTAAAATTTGTATTTTAGTTTGCAAGGTAGAAATGCTCTGTAAAAACTTAAGGAACAGGCAAATGTCTGATATGAGTAAAAATTCAAACATCTTAAATTATTAATTCAGGTTTATAAATTGAATTCTTAACTGTAATTAGGATTTTTAAAACTATAACCACATTTTTGTATTTATCAATCAAAGAGCATTTCTGTGGAGACTGTTTTGGGGTTTTTAGGGGATCACTAGTGATCCCAGTGGTTGGAGAGGCTGGAATATTGTCTGGTGGTGGAGGAGTGATCAAAGATGCTAGGAAAAATATTGGAGTGCGGTGCATTTCATCGTGGAAGTTGCAGCAGTAGGATTCTTCTTAGAACCCTAGTTTTAACGAAGCTTTGAAATTTGATCGCCGCGGCCGTTTGAGTTGATCGAGCGCTACGGGGTCTTGGGGAATGGTAGTGGAGTTAGCGACGAGTGTTTGGCTGGAGTTACATCACCTCTGGTGATCAACGAAGGGAGGGCGAAGTGATTTTGTTTTTGTGGGTTTGAGTTCAGTTCGAACAAAAGGCTGGATTTTAGTTCTCGAGTTTTGGCATCATAGTGATCCTTGCCTTTGAGTGAAGGAGAGTTTTGTGATTTGCTGTTGGTGGAGGAGTTCGCCAGAGCGGCGGTGAAGTGGCGTACACGTGCACAGCCACGTTTGGGAACCTGATATTTGTTCGTGGCGATTCGAAGGGGTCTCGCGTGTTTGTGTTTCTGGTTAGAGTTTAGCGTGAGTTTGCCTGGGTGTTTAATTCACCTGAATTGAAGTATATAAACCTGATGTTGAAATGAAAAAAAAGAGAGAAGTGCACGCGAGAGGGAGAGAGATGACTCGGGGGAGGATGGAGGAAACTCGAGTAACACTCGAGTGATACCTGAGTAGATCTCGGGTGTTGTGTTGAATGGGTTTAAGCCCAACAGATTTTAGAGTTAATAAAGTTAAACAAGTTTAGTGTTAACAAAGAGGTTAATAAATGATAAATCAATTTAAGAGAATAAATCAAGGGATTTTATGTATAATTACTCGACGTAATTAAATTGTGATTCATTAAAATAAGTAATTAAAGGTAATCACTTATAGTAATTAATTAAGAATAATTAACTATGGGCTGATTTAATTTGATTAATAAATGATTTAAAGGACAATTTAATCAAAATGATTTGTAATTTATTTACGTTAATTAACCAGGATTAGTGATTTATTCATAAGTAATAAATTTGATTTAAATTAATCGGATAATTTATTGATTTTACTTATGGATGTTTGGATTTCATTGAATGTTGAATTGTTTGATATCCTTAATATATGATGCTTTGTGATATACCCTGATTTATGATGTGATCGGTAAATTACTTATCTGCGATATATATATCTGTTTCTGTGATATATTACTATGTGAATATGAAACCCTTGGCCCGTAAAACGGCACTTGAATTTCGATGCGACAGGGAGTCGGATTCCAGTTGATTATCCGAAACCCACATCGAATTGTAATAGTGAATCTTTGTGACTGATAAATTTATTTTATCTATGAAATTGTAAATGAAGATAAGCGTTATCGATTTTACCGCTTATCGATATATCTGTGATGATTGATGTTGCACTATTGTGTGTAAAACCCCTGGACTACACCATAGACACACAAATATGGATTTCACGTGGAAATCGGTTAAATCACAGATGATTTAAATTCAATGTGTTTGAAATTGAAATTTTAAATTTCAATTGATTTTGAAATTGGAAATTTGGTTTTAAAGTGAAAAGCTTTTGAAATGGAATTTCAAAGATAAAAGTTATTTTAAATAACTTAATCGAGTTTGGAAATTTAAATAATCTGATCTAAATTTGAATTCGAGTTTGAAATTGAATTCTATGATTTGAAATTAGGGATTAAAGATTCTGTATAAGTTATATATGGGTTAAACCATTTAAAGGTATTGATTTGGGAATTTGAATTTAATTCAAGGGCTTTAACTCGTGTAAATATACCTGGATTTTTCCTGAAACGAAACTATTTGTTTTCAAATAGTAAAAGCTTTCACAAAAGTAATGGATTTCCAATTTGTGTTGAAAGAATTTCAAGTTTGAAATAGAATTGAAATGTTTTGAAAACTATGAAATGAGTCTTTGATTTCAAAGACCGGATGAGTTAATCTAACTTGAAATGGAATTGTTTTGGAAGACTATGAATGAATCTTTGGAAACGAGTTTTGAAAGCTATAAGTTAAACCTTGATTTAAGGATTTAACGAGTTAATTCAATTGAAATGGAAATTGTTTTGAAATCCATGAATGAATCTTTGTGAACGGGGTTAACTTTGTGAATTGAGTCTTCTTGTTTAAAAGATTAAAAGTGTGGAAATTTGTTTAAACCATTGAAGGTTTTTGAAATGAATCTTTTTGTTTAAAAGATTTGAAATGGTAATTTGTTTTAACCATTCGAATGAAAAGTTTTAAGCTTTAAAGCTGTGATTTAACTGAGACCCCAGTATCCATATGATTTTTTAATTGCGCTCGTTATTCGGTTTAGCCGGGAGAGGACCTTTGTGTCATATAACCCATTCCGAATAATGATACGACGATATGGATAGCATTTGAAGACCGGTGGTGAAGACCGGGTATTTGCGAGAGCGATATGATGACCTATCGATTTTCTCTACATCATGGCTCCGGTATAGAGATTCCCTAAGTGATGGGAAGTCCGATCGAGATTGTGAATACCCGGAATTGCAAGGGCTTCTTCGGAAGTGCCTTCGGTTCTGTTCGAACCCGGAACAGACTTGTATGGATGTGTGTCTGATGTTACACTTTGAGATGTAAAGCTGGTTTCTATCAAATACATTTCTGTTGGTGGCGGAGAATTTATTCTCTTAGCTTAACACCCTTCTCTGAGACGTACGAGCTCAGAGGTTATGTAGTCGATGGTTACTAGTGATACATTCCCAATTTGGTAATGTGGCATACGAAGTGCTGCTGATCATTTGTTGATCGAAGCGTGGCTTTGTGAAAAAGCGTGGCTTTGTGGACGAGACTTCGTCGAGCCTCACAACCCGGTAATGGTCGAAACAGGAATGTTGCGACAAAGGTTTGTAGGGGTAGCGCCCCTAGGGTATGTCATTTCCTTCTGGATAAAGGGTGGTATCATGGTATGGAGCCCAGATACTTACTCATGTGGATACACTTTATTTATTATGTGTGATGTTGGTTATCGAGCGCTCGGATAAAGGTCGGTAACGACCGGGGGATGACATGACTCGTGTGTTAGTTACCTAGTTACAGCTGTACAGCGTGAGGTAGCGTCGGCCTTTTGTTTGCGGAGATCCAGTTAGGATCCGGGGCGTCTTTCCAGAGGCGTTTCTATTTCAGTAAGGAAGTTCCTTAGCCTGATCATTTGTTGGAAATCCAAAGAAACAATACGAACTCAGTACGGTTTTAGTTGTATTACCTGCTATGGAATGTGGCGGTAACCTGCTATTGAACGTAGTAGCTATAGTAGGCATACAACAATAGTTGTATGTTGGCTAAGATTGATATTATATTTTCGAAATGTTTTCGACACTATGCACTAATGATAATAATATCAAAAGAATTTCTTTTACGTAGTAAGCATGTTTGACTATCATAAGAAGAAATCTCCTCCAATTCTGCGTTTGCATTGTGTGTGTGGCGGGAGGTCTTATGGTAGTTTCATTTTCCAAAAGCATTGCGGATTTCAATGTTTAAGAGCCCTTGGTGTTTGTTTAAAGATAAACTGTTTTTGTTGCTCACACCAGTCCCATGACTGATCCGGAGTTTATTGTTCCCTTCCTAAACTCTGGGTGCTCGTAATTTTCCACACGAGCAGTCTAGAGTTGGGTTTTTCAGATATTCAGGTTTAGTAGACTATTTGGAGCTAGTTCAGTTCTTGGAGTTCATGGACTGACGTTGCTTATCTTGGAGCATTCTATTGGAGACATTCTATCCGCTGCGGGTGTTATCTATTTTCTTTTCCGCTGCTATTTCTTGTATCATATCTCTGATGTATATTGATATCTGTTGTATCATTCTATTGTATCAGATTTTGTATCTGTCATTGTATCAATGTTATGTAATTGATATATTCTTCTTCCGCTGTGTTGTTTACTTAATGTTGTTATAAGCTCCGGCGAATCGGATTTGAACGGTCGAATCTACGGCATTCGAGTACGATGTAAAAGTATGGATGTCGATTTTCGAACGTGAAAAATCCGTATCGTTACATTTAAAGTGGAAACATTTTCCAGTTTTCCAGTTTCAAAATGAGTTCAAAACATATGGATGCAGTGTTCTGTTCTTCTCTCATATTTGGTGAGTAACACTTTATTTTGAATTTTTAACTTAAGATAATAAGGCATGTTTTCTCTGTGATGATGTATATTTTGTATGTATATGTCTATGCAAAATCTATGTGCATCTGTTTTCTGTGATACTTGTTATATGTGTTCATGCTTTGGTAAATATGAAAAACCCACCTCCATCTCATGATCTAACAGTTGTTTGAACTTAATATGTAAATAGAAACTGTTGGTTTGGTTGACACCTAAGTGTTAAAAATATGTTAAAGCTAAAACAACCTATAACTACCTCTGGTAACTCAAGAAAACTGAGTTTAACTTTAAATATGTTAAAACAAATTCTCTGGTTTTAAGGATTCAGTAGTATAGGGTGAAACTTCATACCCAATCATGTTTTTTAAAACAAGTTTTAAGATTTTTAAGGCCAGGGGTGAAGAGCAGTTGTAGTTTCACTGTTTTGCACGTTTGGGGTTGTTGGGGTCGATGTAGATGACTGGTGATGTCGTGGTTCGGTCGAGGGGTAGAGGAGCGACCAGGGGTTCAGGGAAAATTGTCGTGGTGGTCGATAGGTGAACGTGGGGGCGGCGAGGAGCGTTTAAAAACTGGTGACCTAGTTTTGAGTGGTTTTGGGTTCTCGTCTCGTACAATGTCAGGGTTCGATCGAGCGTAGCGTGTTTTTGGGATTTTGTAGAGGGGAAGTAGATGAAGCTACGGCCGGAGTTTGGTGGCCTCTAGTGGTCGATGTTGCATGAACGAGGCGCTGCCAGGCTTTGATATTGGGTTGTGGTGTTTTCGTCCAGGTTTGATCGAGAGACTCGATCTCGATTTCGAGTCAGAGATGTCGATCGGAGGGCTGGTATAAGGGGTCGTGGTGGTCGCCGATAGGTGTAGATGGTCGTGGTCGACCGGAGGTAGCTGATGGAAGCTTGCACGTGCACAGGCGAGATGTTGTGGGTGGTTGTGTTTCGTTGCTATTGACAGGGAAATTTGAACTCGAGAACTACTCGAGAAATTCTGGGCTTGGCATGGGAAATTCATGATTTGTCTCGAAGTAAATTTAGGAACTTGAGTTGTTGTTTTACAAAAATTAACAGTACCCAGTTTTGCCGGGTATGTACTCGTGGAAAACTTGATTTTTGCTCGGGTGTTTTCGCGTTTTACTCGAAGCAAAACCTGAGAGACTCGGGTATGATTGTTTAAGTTAAACAGTACTCAGATTTTTACACAGTATTTAAATTTGTTAGATTAAACTTAAATCAAGGTAAATCTGAATTTAATTAAGCGTTGAATCCAGTTTTAAAATAAAAGAAAAGTTTAAATTTTGAATACTTTTGATAAATTTAATTAATTTAAGGTGTTTGATTTAAAATCACTTACAACTAAGATCGTTTTAAAATTGTAATTTAAAGATTCTTTTAAAGGTTTGTTGTATAAAAAGGATTAAAAATTTAATTAGAGTTCGTTTAAACTTGACTTTTAAATAAGAGTTCGGAAAAAAATGAAACAAAAATAAATGTTTTAAACATTTAAAGGTGAAATTTAATCGAAAAGGAAACGAGTTACTTTAAGAAATTAAGATGAAATTTAAACTTGTTAACTATCTAAAGAATTAGAATGATAGTGGAAATTTGTAATGATTTAATGGGAAATGGAAGTTAAATAGATGAATGAAGGTTAAAGATGAATTAAGTAATTAATTTGTAATTACAAGTTAAAGAATTAAATCGAAGATTTAATATTGAAATAAGTAATTGATATGTTATTAAAATCATAGATTAGATTTTAATCAATTTTTTTTAAATAGTGAATTAAACTTATTACTGATTAATATAAGTTAATTATTTTAGTATATAAATTAATAGATGTTAAAGAAAACGGTTAACTGATTATTTATAATGGATCAATATAATTGATTATTAATCGATAATTAGATTGATAAATTGAAATCAACATTGTAACTGTTAAATATAACTAATTGATGGGAAGTAATTAAGAAAATGAATTACTCATTTCGATTTATTGAGTAAATTTAATTTATTTGGGTTAATTAATTTATTTTAATTAACTTGGATTTAATAGTTGATGATTTGAAGATATAATTACTTAGGGAAGTAATTGATGTTTAATTACAGAGTGTAATTAATAAAATGATGTTGTTAATAAAGAAATTGAGTATAATTACTTTGTATAATTAATCAAAGGATTAATTAGAGATAATAAATTATTGGGCAATTAATGAAGTATTAAAGGAGTTAATTACTAGATTGGGATTAATCAAAGGTGATTAATATTTTTGGTTCAAATTAAAGATTTAATTTCTTTGATGTAATTAATTAAACTGGAAATGAAATTTGAGGGTATTAATTTCTATAATTAATATTGGAATTTAAAATGGATTTAATTTGAGAATAATAAATGAAGAAATTTATTAATAATTAATTGAGTAATGTAATTAACTTTAGTTAAGTAAGAAATGAAGTAATGTAAGGTTAATTTCTATATTTGGATCAAGTAATTAATCTGTGGGAATAATCTAAAGATAATTACTTAAATGTAATTAAAGAAAATTTATCAGGGATGATTAATTAAATGAATAATGGGATGGTGATTAATTAATTGAGGGTTAATTAATTAATGGTAATAAGCAAGTTTAATAATGATGAAATGGTTAATTTAATTTACTTTAAATTAATTAAGAATAAGGTAATTGATTTAATTCATTTTAAATTAATTATCAATAGTGTGATTTATTATCCTTGCTTATGTATTATGATTGATATTGACATCCCATTGATTGATTGTAATCTCAGATATGAGATGAGTGATATTGTTGTGATATGAATGCTTTGATGATAGTGTGATGATATAGATTATCCATTTATGCTGATATGTGATCATCTATCTGTGATATTGTGATTTATCTATCTGTGTTGATATATAGATAATTGAATTGATTTGTTTTAAACCTTTAAAACAACTTGGCCTTAAAAGACACGTTTTGGATTTCGATGAGACCGGGATCGGGTTTCCGTATACCGGGATTCCAGGTCTGGAGACCCGAATACCACATCGATCCAAAATAACGTTAGGTCGTGAAATTCAAATGGAGCAAGTGAAGACTCGAGGTATAAGAACTATACGTCAGTATAACTCTGTGGGTGATTCCGTAATGAGTTTGACGAAGATAGTACTTATAGATTCGAGATGGTGATTCAGAATGCAAGGGTTATTGTCGTTAACTCTGAGGGTGATTCCAATACGAGTGTAACGAGATAATGCCTTCGGTTTCGTTCGAACCCAGAACGAACTTGTATGGATTGAATGCTTTCAGAACATCGTCAGGTGGACGATGAGCATTCTAAGAGATGAGTTCTGTAAAGGTAATCGTGACCTCAAGCCTCATCAACCGGGAATGGCTAAAACAGGGGAGGTGCAGCAAGCAAGGTTTCAAATCTCGGATTTTGGCCAATATCTCGGGCAAATATCTCGGCTATCTCGGGCGATATTTAAAAGACTTATAACTAACCAAGCTGCCAAATCTCGGATTTTGGCTAATATCTTGGATTTTCATCTCGGCTGATCTCGGGGAGATTTAAAACCTTGGCAGCAAGGCTTCGTGGGTAGCCCCCACTTGAGAGTAAGGTTTACCCCTGTCTAGATGTCCCTATTTATTTCGGTTTAGTGTACGGTTGGTCACGCCAACTGTGGGGTGATCTTATTTGGAACTGTCCAGTAAGGGATGGGTCCAGCCTTGTGTTGCAGGGGAGCGGGCGTACTCCTCGGTACGGTGATCTAGGCCACGTACTGTGACGGGCGGTACCCCAGTAGCCCAGCCATTGATGGAAACCCATTTTCCCTACGAGACCCTACGGTTTTGATTGTATTACCCACTTTGTGGCTAGTATGCTGGAATTTAATAGATGTAACAATTTCAGCTATTTTCTATTTACTTGAAAACCCTAGACACTATTATAATATCACTGGATTTCCTATAAAAATGTTTTGGTTAGCGTAAGGTAAAAACTTTTCCATGTTTATGTGTGGGAAGTCTTACGTGATACCTTTGTTTTCAAGTGATTTTCAAAGTTAAACAACTTTAACCTGTTACTCATACCAGACCCATGTCTGACCCGAAGTTTATTTTTGTTTTTCATAAACTCTCGGGTACCCAAATTTTTACAGGTAGCTAAGGGATTCAGGTTAGCTTTGACGAATTCTGGAGGAGCAATGAAGCAGGAGGCTTCAGCGTATAGATATATAGTGGTTCCGCTGTGTTAGTGTTTATTCTGTATTCCGCTGTGTTGTATCTCTGTGATGTGTGAGTTGTATTAACTAGACAGATGTTTATAACTGTCTAGTATCTGTTGTATTGTCTGTGTACTCTGATGTATATGATACTATGTATTAATTTATATGATATATTATATTTTATTCGTTCCGCTGTTGAGATTATGTTGTTGTTTTCTTCTTCTTCTCTTTCTTTTCTACTTTCTCACCTCTTTCTTTTCTTCAAAACGATACGATTTCCTGGGCAAAGGAAGTCGGGTCGTGACAGTTGGTATCAGAGCACTAGGTTGAGCGAATACCTAGGCTCTTAAGTGATTTCTTTCCTGAGAGAGCGTATTTATTAGTGAATATAAAATTTGTTTTATATTGTGTTGACTTATCGGTTAGGTGTTTATAGATTTTGATCGGTGTGTGGGACGCCACAATATCGATAGGAATTTCTAAACTCTTAACAAGATAAACCGACACAATATTGTTTTAAAATAGGGTAAATGAAATAATTTTACCCAAATTATTTTTGTATATAAAAGAAATGTTTTTCCGAAAATTTTTATAGTTATGTATGGTTGCTTGATTGTTAGGAAATGATAATATTGAACGATTATCATTGTCATTGGGAAAATGTAATAAGAATTGGAATTTAATCAATAGTCAAGAAATAAATCCATATAACTAAATGGAATTTTGTAAATGCGAGTTAAAAATGTGATTGGCAATTGAAATTGAAATAAAATTCCAGGGTAATGTTTGAATAGAAATTGGATGGATCTGGAATTTTGAGAAAATTTAAATTCTTTTGGATTTGGAAGTGTTTTCAAAGGTTCTGGAAAAATATGGTATTATTTCAAGGATATTTTTGAGTTGGATATGAAATCTGGAAAGATTTAAAATTTAAAAATATTTGAGAGGTTTAAAAGAAATAAAAGCATTTGAACTCTTTCAGTTGTTAGAAAATAACGTCGGCGATGACTGCAGCATCATCGATGTTCATTTTCGAATTTCCGAGAGAAAAGTTTGCTATCAAATTATTTCAAATTGGAATTGTTTGCGAAATGGGTTTGGTTTTGAAATTCAAAAGAATATTTGAATTGCCAAAGAATTTTAGATATAGTTGATTTAAAAGGCGATTTTGTACTTTGGAAATTGCTTAAACTCTAGAAGTAAATTTAAAATGTTGTGGAATAAATAAATGGGTTTGGAAAACTTAAAGTTTGAATTAAATTGGAATGTAACTAAATCATGTCAAATGAAAGTGAAGTGTAGAATTAGTTAAAGTGGACTGGAAGTAATAAGTGTTTGGAAACAAATTTATAATTGAGTGGTAATGGATGGAAGTCAGTGTTTTGTTAACATCTGGAGATTTAGTTTGGTATCGAATGTATTCCAGGAGTGATACCGATGGTTTAGCCTAGTAGTAGGATGGTTTTTGAGGAACTTCTGAGTTTTATTTTGGATCTGTTAAACCATATTTCTAGAACGGTTGGAGAGACCAGTTGTGGCTACAGACCGACGGTTGCAAAGCCTAGGTCCGTCACAGTTGGTATCAGTGGGAAGTTTGTGTTGGTGTCGTCATCAGCATTTCTTCTACCCATATCAGAGTTATGCAGCGGAAGCAGTTGGGAGTGCGTCTGCTTTTCTTTTCTGGAGAAGAGAAGTTATTTCTACGGCTGATGGTAGAGATTATGTTCTTAATTTTGGCTGATAGTGAGAAGATCGTTCTACTGGATCGTTTTTGGATTCAGACTGTTCTGGAAGGCATCAGCAGAAGTTTAGCTGATTGGTAGTGATGAAGGCAGATTGGGATCGTCTGAAGAGTTTGGTAGATAGGGGACGGAAGAATTTGGATTTCAGAATCGAAGATTTGATTCTGAATGAGTTTTCTCTGATTGAAGGAGCTGTATAGTTTGGTAAGTCTGGGAAATTAGCTCCGAGGTGTTCTGGAGAAGTTAGTGTTTGTTCTTCTGGAGTGAATTGCCAGTTTTGATAGTTGTGATTCGTTGTGTTTCACATATCTCTGAGGGAGTATGTGTAAGATTCTATCTCTGGTTTTGGGAACCAGCAGTTCAGGGAGTTTTGGTTGTGAGTCTGACTCGTCTGTAGTTTGATAGCCTGTCTTGTTCTGTAGGTCTAGAGGAGTAGGAGCTCGGTAGCTTAGAGATATTGACTGTTTGGATTTTATAGAGCGAGTATCCCGGTACTTATATTCGGGAAAACTCGAGAGAATCCTATTCGGAATTTTTGTCTGGATAGATAGATTGTTTGATTGGATGCTATGGTTGTTAGCATTGATTGATATATGCATGTGTTTTAAAAATTAAATTTTAAATAAATTATTAAATTACCTTTGTTTTAAATTTCGGGGACGAAATTCTTTTAAGGGGGGAGGAATGTGACGACCCGGAATTTCGAGCAATATCAATTTAATAATTTATGTTAAATATTAAATTGATTTGATATATTTTTGAATTATAAACTTGAATTGATATTTTCTTCTGATAAATATCATATTGGTGAGTTATATCTTTTAAAAACTAATAAATGATTTTTCTGTTTATAACGGATATACTGGTATATATCGTAGACAGGTAAGTTCTGTTTTAATTTTAATTGATAAATTTTGTTTTCAAATTTCTTATATATATATTCTAGAGATTTGGAAATTATTATTTATTTTGGGATGACTTTTCAAAGCCATTTAATAAATATATATATGGTTTTAAATATTCAGATAAATGGTTAAATTGTTTTAAGCTTATTCTAATTTGGTTCAGATTTATATTTATTTATAAAAGAATTTCATTTTTCTTTACAAAAGTGTAACTTGTTAATTTTAGTTTTTAAATATATATATGAGTTTTAATTAAATTTGTCAAATGTTACTTTGGATATATTGTGAAATAAATAATTTCTTTGTTTGATCTTTTTAAAATTTGATAAACGAACTTTTATAATATTAATAAAAATATAATTTCTTTTATGAATCGTTTCAAATTTATAAATGTGTAATTTATTTTTATGATATAAATAAATAAAAATATAAAATATTCATAGAAATACAATACAATAGTACAAATAACAAATATACATATTGAAAATAACAAGTTAACAACGATACAATTGAAACAACTACATGAGATAAATTTTATCGTTTTGTAAATAAATCAAACGAATGCTAAATAAACAAACAATATGTTGGAACAACAAAAAAGCGAATAACAAAATGAATACACATTAAACAAATATATATTTTTACCATCAAACAACATATCAAAAACAATACTAGAATAGCATAACATTTACACTACAATTCAAAATGTAAAGCAAGCTTATATATGTGTTCGAACCTGCCTACAGATCTAAGAGCAACAAAAAGAATCAAAAGAAAGCAAAACAAAGTTTATAATATTTGTAGCTTGTAAGTTAAGCCAGTCAAGCATAAGGAAATGAGATAAGTATACAAATGAAACATCAAAGTACAAATAGCATTAAATGCTAGTAAGGCCAATATCTTCTCTAGTACATAAGCTCACGATTTCAGCCTCCATCCTTTTAAAAATCTCTGAAATTTGTACAAACGTGGATATTGTTTTGCATAAGAAAGATGATGTTACCTGTAGCTTGTTATAACATCAACCTGTAAGCTATTTTTCTCTTATCACCTTTCCATTTCTTTCGAGCAAAGTGAAAACTGAAATGAAGCTTCCATTTTAAAAACCTAAACAACATTCTACCCTCAAGCAACTACAACTACACCAGCAAAATGATTTGGCCAGGAGATTTAAAGTGGAAACATTTTCCAGTTTTCCAGTTTCAAAATGAGTTCAAAACATATGGATGCAGTGTTCTGTTCTTCTCTCATATTTGGTGAGTAACACTTTATTTTGAATTTTTAACTTAAGATAATAAGGCATGTTTTCTCTGTGATGATGTATATTTTGTATGTATATGTCTATGCAAAATCTATGTGCATCTGTTTTCTATGATACTTGTTATATGTGTTCATGCTTTGGTAAATATGAAAAACCCACCTCCATCTCATGATCTAACAGTTGTTTGAACTTAATATGTAAATAGAAACTGTTGGTTTGGTTGACACCTAAGTGTTAAAAATATGTTAAAGCTAAAACAACCTATAACTACCTCTGGTAACTCAAGAAAACTGAGTTTAACTTTAAATATGTTAAAACAAATTCTCTGGTTTTAAGGATTCAGTAGTATAGGGTGAAACTTCATACCCAATCATGTTTTTTTAAAACAAGTTTTAAGATTTTTAAGGCCAGGGGTGAAGAGCAGTTGTAGTTTCACTGTTTTGCACGTTTGGGGTTGCCGGGGTCGATGTAGATGACTGGTGATGTCGTGGTTCGGTCGAGGGGTAGAGGAGCGACCAGGGGTTCAGGGAAAATTGTCGTGGTGGTCGATAGGTGAACGTGGGGGCGGCGAGGAGCGTTTAAAAACTGGTGACCTAGTTTTGAGTGGTTTTGGGTTCTCGTCTCGTACAATGTCAGGGTTCGATCGAGCGTAGCGTGTTTTTGGGATTTTGTAGAGGGGAAGTAGATGAAGCTACGGCCGGAGTTTGGTGGCCTCTAGTGGTCGGTGTTGCATGAACGAGGCGCTGCCAGGCTTTGATATTGGGTTGTGGTGTTTTCGTCCAGGTTTGATCGAGAGACTCGATCTCGATTTCGAGTCAGAGATGTCGATCGGAGGGCTGGTATAAGGGGTCGTGGTGGTCGCCGATAGGTGTAGATGGTCGTGGTCGACCGGAGGTAGCTGATGGAAGCGTGCACGTGCACAGGCGAGATGTTGTGGGTGGCTGTGTTTCGTTGCTATTGACAGGGAAATTTGAACTCGAGAACTACTCGAGAAATTCTGGGCTTGGCACGGGAAATTCATGATTTGTCTCGAAGTAAATTTAGGAACTTGAGTTGTTGTTTTACAAAAATTAACAGTACCCAGTTTTGCCGGGTATGTACTCGTGGAAAACTTGATTTTTGCTCGGGTGTTTTCGCGTTTTACTCGAAGCAAAACCTGAGAGACTCGGGTATGATTGTTTAAGTTAAACAGTACTCAGATTTTTACACAGTATTTAAATTTGTTAGATTAAACTTAAATCAAGGTAAATCTGAATTTAATTAAGCGTTGAATCCAGTTTTAAAATAAAAGAAAAGTTTAAATTTTGAATACTTTTGATAAATTTAATTAATTTAAGGTGTTTGATTTAAAATCACTTACAACTAAGATCGTTTTAAAATTGTAATTTAAAGATTCTTTTAAAGGTTTGTTGTATAAAAAGGATTAAAAATTTAATTAGAGTTCGTTTAAACTTGACTTTTAAATAAGAGTTCGGAAAAAAATGAAAAAAAAATAAATGTTTTAAACATTTAAAGGTGAAATTTAATCGAAAAGGAAACGAGTTACTTTAAGAAATTAAGATGAAATTTAAACTTGTTAACTATCTAAAGAATTAGAATGATAGTGGAAATTTGTAATGATTTAATGGGAAATGGAAGTTAAATAGATGAATGAAGGTTAAAGATGAATTAAGTAATTAATTTGTAATTACAAGTTAAAGAATTAAATCGAAGATTTAATATTGAAATAAGTAATTGATATGTTATTAAAATCATAGATTAGATTTTAATCAATTTTTTTAAATAGTGAATTAAACTTATTACTGATTAATATAAGTTAATTATTTTAGTATATAAATTAATAGATGTTAAAGAAAACGGTTAACTGATTATTTATAATGAATCAATATAATTGATTATTAATCGATAATTAGATTGATAAATTGAAATCAACATTGTAACTGTTAAATATAACTAATTGATGGGAAGTAATTAAGAAAATGAATTACTCATTTCGATTTATTGAGTAAATTTAATTTATTTGGGTTAATTAATTTATTTTAATTAACTTGGATTTAATAGTTGATGATTTGAAGATATAATTACTTAGGGAAGTAATTGATGTTTAATTACAGAGTGTAATTAATAAAATGATGTTGTTAATAAAGAAATTGAGTATAATTACTTTGTATAATTAATCAAAGGATTAATTAGAGATAATAAATTTGTAACGACCCGGAAATTTCGAACCCGAAATTTCCAGATAGTTAGAAGAAAAAGAAAGAGATAGAAGAAAGAAACAGAAGAAGAAGAAGAAGAAACAGGAACAAAACATAGAAACCTCACATTCGCAGCGAATCAAAATATAATATCACATAAACAACAGTTTTACAAAAAGAACTGTATCAATACACTTATACATTATACATCAGAGTTATACATTTACAAATGACTGGACAGTTATACAACTTGTTCCAGACTACAATCTATACAGACTACACAGTCTCATATACACAGCGGAATACACTCCATACGTTCCTGCCATCCAGCTCGCCTCCTGAACTCCAGAACGTCCTTACCTGGAAATCTGTAATACTCGGTCTGACCCGAGCATTACATCAAAGTAACACCCGGGTCAGGCTGGAAACCAGCGTGAGTAAACTCATCTAACATGAAATTCAATCCATAGAACTTATTAAAACCCGGGCAACTCGTACTTTTCTATAAGTAAACAACTTATATAGTCAACACTTATTTTCACAAAACAATATCTAAGTATTCAACTTAGTTCAAATGGTCCATATTATCCCAAACCGGCCTATTTGATTTCACATATCAATCTATAAAGATTTATAGAAGATTTCAAATCGAAGTGGTTTCGGGTATTAACTAATACCCGACTCCTGTCTCTTCGAATCCAATGTCATCTCTAATCCAATTGTTAAGTTTTAAAACAAACAATTCATATCCATGATATCATATCACATAACAATCCAACCCAGATAGGTAACCTACACTATCATAGTTCAACCCATCATAGCATATCACAACATAACAAGTTATTAGATTAGATATAAATCTAAAATACCCTTCAATCATCCATGAACAAGCTAAATTAGATGTTTAAATCTCAATTTAATTTCCAACTTTAATTACTTAAAATTACCTTAAATCCTGCTTGCCTAACATTAATTAATCATAAATCAATTAATTAACCATCTTAAATTATTTTCCTCAATAAATCATTCTTGATTAATCATTCTCTAATTACATTGAGTAATTAGCCCTAAATTAATTACATAAATTAATTATTCTTTAACCATTCACTTAATTACTCTTAGTAGTTAATTAATGATCCTCTAATTACTTTCGTTAATTACCTTTTTAATTAATCACATTCAGGATTAACTATCTTTTAATTACTTACTTAAATTGATCCTTTATTTAATTACACTGAGTAATCCTTCCTTAATTACTTTACTATGAATTAATTATTCAACTTAACTAATTATCATTGGTTAATTGCAAACCATTTGTTATTAAATTATTTAACCATTCTTAATTAATCAACTAATCCTTAATTAAATTCATAATTAATCCTTAATTACTTTATAATTAATTAGTTATACTTACTAATTTTCTTATCTTAACCAGTTAATTAACTTTTAATTACATAGATTAATTCTACTTAATTAACTAACTTTAACTAATTACAATGATTAATTAACTTTAATTACATTGCTTAATTAAGTTTAAAAACAAATAAGGATTATCCTTAAAATAAATTCCTCAACTTAATTATCAAACATTTATTAATCAATTTTTACTTAAAATAGTTTTAACGATAATTAAATTTAACTTAACCTGTTAAACTTAAACTTTGAGAATTAAAACACTTACCCGAGGAAATCCTGGTATTACTCGAACATGTACCCGAGACTCTCCAAACTTCTCCCGAGTTACCTTCCTTCTTTTATTTAAAACTTAGTTAAATACTTAAAAAAAACTGTCATACCATAGCTCTCACGTACACGCATTCATTCCCGAGCCACTTCCTTCCCTACCCGAGTGATCCTTCGAGTCGACTGTGAATTTATCATTCTGACAACCAAGATCCACGCTGTGCACGTGCACAGGTGGTCGCGACGACGTCTCTCATCGATGACACTTCCCATTCATCAACGGTCACCCCACGACCAAGTTCCGACCTTCCAATCCTGATCCCAAACCCAATAGCAAAATCGAGGGGTACGAGCCATTCCTGGAACAACAGCTTCGCCTAAAAACCCATCGAACCCACGACGCCGACCACCGTACCATCTAAAACACCGGCCACATCACCGCAAACCTCCCACGTAGCCATCCCTCTTGATCCCATACCACTCGATTCGTCAGAGACTCCGCGGCGACATGATTTCCACTCACGACCTTAAACCCTAGTTCACCCCAAATCCGACGCCACGACGATCTATCACCAAAATCACCATTTTTCCCAACCTCGTCAGGCCTTCCTCCGTCTCTAGTCCAATTCCTGACAATCAAAAGTCCTCCGACCATCTGACATTGCTCAAAACCCATTTTCAGTTCAACTTTGAACTGCACCTCAAATACTAATCTAAAAATTACAATTTTTGTTTTAAAAATCCTATTTCTTAAAGATAAACCAGATTATAACCTCGAATTTGCAAATTATTCACGTTGAAAATTTAATCAAATCAAGTTTTACTGATTATATGAGCACCTAGGTTGATACAGCCTTTAATTCTTACTATATTTATTTTAAAATTTATATCTAATTGTTTTAAACAACTTTTGTTCAAACATTTCGACCTAAAATTGATCAGAGACAAAACACTATATTTTTGAATGTTGTTTGCATCCAATAGAGAAAAAAAACAGAGCATAATCCATGAATTTCAGACATGCACACAGAGATAACAACATACATATACTCATAAGACCATAAATTTCCACATGCTAACCATTATTGCCTAATCAAACATAAAATTTCTGCATGCGACATGGATATAAATAGATTAAAGCTTTTTAAACTAAATTTGTTTACTCACCTGTTTTGAACAGAGAAGCCTGTTTTCTTGATTTTAAAACTGGAAACTCAGTTGTTCTTTTACTTTGAAAACTGGAGATTGCTTGCTGTTATAATTTGAGTTGCTGGAAAAATGCTATCATGAATTTCTCCTTTGATCTAAAAACTTTGAGTCACTGAAATGCTGAAGATTTCTTGCTTGATCAAATCTCAGGTTTGCATGCTTTAGTTTGAACTCAAGTTGAAGAAGAAGCTTTGTACAGGCTTGAGAAATATGAAAGTGTTTGTATTTGAACTTGAGGAAGTTTTTCAGGTTTTGGTTTTTTTTAAATATTTCGAAAATGATTTACAGGTTACTGAATTTGATTAATTTCTGGTTTGAGGAACATTAAATTACAGATTTGTTTTTGAGTTATAGGATTTGAGTCTTTCTTAGCTTTTGAATTTGAAGAATAGAAAAAGAATTGAAGAGAGGAATTAGATGGATATATAGGCTAGATTATGATTTAAAAAAAATGACACTTGTCTTTCTTCTCACTTAATCATTTAACACTTGTTAATAAGGAGATTTAAAATTTAACACATGTTATTTGATTATCTAATATGTTAACACTTGTCTCATGATTTAATTAGTTATATATTTTAAATGTTAATGAAAGATTAATACATAATTAAGCCTAATGAATTAGCTAATTTGTATTTATATGTATAAATAATTTTAAAAAGAAATAAAAACCCAATCAAATTAAACTTTTTGAAACCCAAATTAAAGTCAACTTATTCAATTTTAAAATGATAATTTCATTTTCTTACTTTAATTCCTTTTTATATTTATATGGAAAATAATACATTATTAATATGGTTTGAAAATAATAATTTTAACAATTTTAAATGATTTATAAAAGAGATTAAAATCACTATTATTATTAAATGAATTAAAATCATATGCCAATTTGTAATTTAAACTTATATACAAAATTTCCAAATCATAGATTATCTTTAATATATATATAAGTATTATCAACCCAATACTTATTCATACATATATATATATTTCCATTACCAGAAATTTTATTTAACTTATAAATCAGTATTTCTATTAATAAATTTAGTTAATTTATCAGTTACAAATATCCCAAAACCCGGGTTATCACATTCCTCCCCCCTTAGAATCTTTTTGTCCTCAAAAAGGAACGAAGCCAGAATTTACTTATTATCAGATAAATTTTTCTTTTGAACATATTTTTAAAACACATAAAAATAAATCTTTATAATATTACTAAATTAGTTTTTATAAAAATACTTTTATAACTCGATGTTTCAACAAGTCCATTCTCGTTCTCACAGAAATTCGGTCATACGTTGATCAGGCGTAAGACTGAAAATCTATAAGTACTTAGCAGACCCATTTTCAACACCCAGTGAAAATATTTGGAAAATACTTTATTTGAAAATAGAGGAAATATCTTTGGTGAGAATGCTCTGGAAATCATCACCCCCATCCATGGTCACCGTTACATCACGGGTTACGTTGCCATCGCAGCAAAAGTCCATGTAACTGATGACAGCATGGAACCCACAACAGATCGCAGTTACATTCCAGGGTTACGTTGCCATCGCAGCAAAAGTCCATGTAACTGTTGGCTCTCAGCGGCACACACGATTTCGCTGTCAAAATGAAACTTCTCCCACATAGGTCGTAGTCTACCGATATAAAATCAAACGCAGACTGTTGGCTCTCAGCGGCACAAACGACTTTCGCTATGTTACCATAGTGTCACAGTCTACCGATATAAAATCAAACGTAGACAGTTGGCTCTCAACGGCACACATGACTTTCGCTATGGTCTGCAGTAGATCGCAGTGACATTGAGTCAAATTGTTGTCACAGCATAACTCAAATGCCTCTGTGGGCACCAGCCCCTCGACTTTCGCTACACAAATAATCCTCAGGAACTAGTTTTGTCCGGACTCCTCACAGGATCAACTTTAGAATCCCCCCTTGGGGTTCAAGGCAGTACCACCCAGTGGCACTCCTGAGAAGTTCATTTCAAGGAAGCGCCTTTTTCCCCAGAGCTATACTCAAAACATTTTATACTATATACTTATAGTATCTTCAAATCATACCCTTTATGATTTATCAAAATCTCCTTTACACAAAATCGATTTACAAAATCGATAATTCTCAAACTAGGCTTTCTAAAATCCAAAATTGATTTTCCCAAAAATCAAAAGCCTTTCCCAAATTCATAGGTTCCCAAAACCTTTTCCAAAATCATTCTCATAAGATCCTTTATATATATAGATATAGATATATAAAACTTTTAAAATCTTTTGGATCATTTCAACTTTGTATAAAACCTCTTTTATACTTCAAATATTTCAAAACTCTTTTCTTTTAGCAATAGATTCAACAAGGGAAGATTTACCTTATATAACAAGGATATATAACTTTATTTTATTCCAAATCAAATATTCACATTTGATAAATCTTTTATAAAGTTATTAACCATATTTCTTTTCAAAAACCATTTTACAGTTCTTATCCACAAATCTTCAATATCAATTTCATTCAAATCCGTACGATGTACACATATCATCCGTACACAATATCAATCTGATCGCTCAATCGATCACACAATTTCACTTCCGAACTAGTATCGTCCACCCGATTTCCTAGTGCGGACTCAGATCTGGTTTCTTGATTAGAAACCGTCATTCTCCTTGCATAGTCACAACTATGATAGAGAATATCCAGAACCAATCAAAAATCCATATCCAGGTTCGCCGTCGAAAATCGAGCGAAAAAAATCCCAACTCGGATCGATAATACTATCTCGAAATTCTGTGTTCGAATCTGGATCAAATCACTATGCGAATAGAATAATATACGTATATCCTACGTATTTATCTTTATTGGTTATTAGCCAAATCAATTCTCTTTTCTATTCATATTTCCTTTAATTCCATTCACTTATTCTCAATTGCTTATATTCCCAATTGAGTTATTATTTCAATTACAAACAGTTTGAACTCTGACCAATTTAAATTTAAAAATAGTTTGAAAAAGTTTAAAATAGATAAGTAGTTGAAAAATAGTTATTGGTTTGTAAAATAGTTAAGTAAGTATAAAATAGTTAGTTAATTGCAAAATAGTTTTTAAAATAGTGATTAGATATAAATAACTGAAAAATAGTAATTAGTTTATAAGACAGTTTCAAAATAGTTAAATAATTCTAAAATAATTGTAAAATAAGTATAGATAGTTTGGGGTTTAAGAAGAAAGATTGTATAGTAAATAGTTTGAAAAAAATAGGTTCATATTAAAACAAATTACTTTGAAAATAGTCCAGAGTCAAACCATTCAATTCCTCGTCAATTCAATTTAAATTTCTACTTCCATTTAAATTGACTCAATACTTCAATTTCCATTGAAATTTATTAAATCCCAATTCAAGTTGAATTAACCTTAATTCCTTTCCAAATTCAAATCAAATTCCATTTGATTTTTAAACATATTCAATTTTAATCATAATTTCAAATTATTTTATTCAGAATTTCCATTGAAATTTATGCTTATCCATTTTTAATCACAATTCTAATTAATTCAAATCAAATTCAATTTGAACTAATTCTATTTAAATCTCAACTTAAAACCATCTCGAATTATATAAATTCGAGTTAAATATTTTAAATGTTGATTTAATCTCTTAAGTCAAATCAAATCAACCTTTATTTTTAATTTAACAACTTAAATTTTTAAACCATTTAATTTTTGAATCAAATTTCAAAATTCCACTTTAAAATTATCTTAACTTATTACAAAGTTCAAATAAGAATTCAAAAACAATTTAATCTTCAGATTCTAATTTATTATCCATTTTTTTATTTCTAGATCTCAAACCCATTTTGAGATTACTCATAACTCCCATTTAAATTAATCATTTAACTTCCCATGTTAAATTCCAATTTCATCTTGAAATTTCCAATTCAAGTTATTCATTCAAACTTATTTAACTCCCTCCAAGTTAAATTAAATTTACTTAATCCAGTCAACTTTACACAATTTGAATTCCCATTCAAATTTTAAACTTCAGATTAATATTCTTCCCACTTAAATTCAAAAACTTATCACTTTGGGTTTTCATATCACAATCCAATTTAAAACTCAACACTAAGAGTTATTTCAAATCATCCTTAATATTATACCTTAAAATTTTAAACCACTTTTGGTTTTTAATTCAAAACAAATTTCAAGTTTTCTGTATTTAGATTTAAAATTTCACAATTTCAAATTATCTTCAATTCCAATTTATAAGTTATACTCACTTAAATGTTTACTTCTCTAAACATTTCATTTTGCTTAATCATTTACCACATTTCATTATCGACCATCTATGATAATAACCAAGATTATCATATCTGGAAACCAATTCATTATTATCTTTATTCTTGATAACACTTCTACAAATTCAAGGTTTTATATTCAGTTTGGATCCTTTTCAAACTTATCTTCATTTTAATTTCAATTTGGTTGTATTTCTATTACCACTTAATTTAATTCCACTATTTTAACAACCAATTACCTTAATATTTATTAAAAAGAAATATTGCTTTATATATATTCTTATATAAAAATCATTTGAAATCTTTATATATGAAAATAACAAGTACGCTCTCATATATATATATATACACTCAACTCATTCTAGGGTACTATTGACCCTATTCTTTAATGAGTAATCCCACCAGAGCCAAGGTTCTCGCTTAACCTTGCTCTGATACCAAGTGTAACGACCCGGAAATTTCGAACCCGAAATTTCCAGATAGTTAGAAGAAAAAGAAAGAGATAGAAGAAAGAAACAGAAGAAGAAGAAGAAGAAACAGGAACAAAACATAGAAACCTCACATTCGCAGCGAATCAAAATATAATATCACATAAACAACAGTTTTACAAAAAGAACTGTATCAATACACTTATACATTATACATCAGAGTTATACATTTACAAATGACTGGACAGTTATACAACTTGTTCCAGACTACAATCTATACAGACTACACAGTCTCATATACACAGCGGAATACACTCCATACGTTCCTGCCATCCAGCTCGCCTCCTGAACTCCAGAACGTCCTTACCTGGAAATCTGTAATACTCGGTCTGACCCGAGCATTACATCAAAGTAACACCCGGGTCAGGCTGGAAACCAGCGTGAGTAAACTCATCTAACATGAAATTCAATCCATAGAACTTATTAAAACCCGGGCAACTCGTACTTTTCTATAAGTAAACAACTTATATAGTCAACACTTATTTTCACAAAACAATATCTAAGTATTCAACTTAGTTCAAATGGTCCATATTATCCCAAACCGGCCTATTTGATTTCACATATCAATCTATAAAGATTTATAGAAGATTTCAAATCGAAGTGGTTTCGGGTATTAACTAATACCCGACTCCTGTCTCTTCGAATCCAATGTCATCTCTAATCCAATTGTTAAGTTTTAAAACAAACAATTCATATCCATGATATCATATCACATAACAATCCAACCCAGATAGGTAACCTACACTATCATAGTTCAACCCATCATAGCATATCACAACATAACAAGTTATTAGATTAGATATAAATCTAAAATACCCTTCAATCATCCATGAACAAGCTAAATTAGATGTTTAAATCTCAATTTAATTTCCAACTTTAATTACTTAAAATTACCTTAAATCCTGCTTGCCTAACATTAATTAATCATAAATCAATTAATTAACCATCTTAAATTATTTTCCTCAATAAATCATTCTTGATTAATCATTCTCTAATTACATTGAGTAATTAGCCCTAAATTAATTACATAAATTAATTATTCTTTAACCATTCACTTAATTACTCTTAGTAGTTAATTAATGATCCTCTAATTACTTTCGTTAATTACCTTTTTAATTAATCACATTCAGGATTAACTATCTTTTAATTACTTACTTAAATTGATCCTTTATTTAATTACACTGAGTAATCCTTCCTTAATTACTTTACTATGAATTAATTATTCAACTTAACTAATTATCATTGGTTAATTGCAAACCATTTGTTATTAAATTATTTAACCATTCTTAATTAATCAACTAATCCTTAATTAAATTCTTAATTAATCCTTAATTACTTTATAATTAATTAGTTATACTTACTAATTTTCTTATCTTAACCAGTTAATTAACTTTTAATTACATAGATTAATTCTACTTAATTAACTAACTTTAACTAATTACAATGATTAATTAACTTTAATTACATTGCTTAATTAAGTTTAAAAACAAATAAGGATTATCCTTAAAATAAATTCCTCAACTTAATTATCAAACATTTATTAATCAATTTTTACTTAAAATAGTTTTAACGATAATTAAATTTAACTTAACCTGTTAAACTTAAACTTTGAGAATTAAAACACTTACCCGAGGAAATCCTGGTATTACTCGAACATGTACCCGAGACTCTCCAAACTTCTCCCGAGTTACCTTCCTTCTTTTATTTAAAACTTAGTTAAATACTTAAAAAAAACTGTCATACCATAGCTCTCACGTACACGCATTCATTCCCGAGCCACTTCCTTCCCTACCCGAGTGATCCTTCGAGTCGACTGTGAATTTATCATTCTGACAACCAAGATCCACGCTGTGCACGTGCACAGGTGGTCGCGACGACGTCTCTCATCGATGACACTTCCCATTCATCAACGGTCACCCCACGACCAAGTTCCGACCTTCCAATCCTGATCCCAAACCCAATAGCAAAATCGAGGGGTACGAGCCATTCCTGGAACAACAGCTTCGCCTAAAAACCCATCGAACCCACGACGCCGACCACCGTACCATCTAAAACACCGGCCACATCACCGCAAACCTCCCACGTAGCCATCCCTCTTGATCCCATACCACTCGATTCGTCAGAGACTCCGCGGCGACATGATTTCCACTCACGACCTTAAACCCTAGTTCACCCCAAATCCGACGCCACGACGATCTATCACCAAAATCACCATTTTTCCCAACCTCGTCAGGCCTTCCTCCGTCTCTAGTCCAATTCCCGACAATCAAAAGTCCTCCGACCATCTGACATTGCTCAAAACCCATTTTCAGTTCAACTTTGAACTGCACCTCAAATACTAATCTAAAAATTACAATTTTTGTTTTAAAAATCCTATTTCTTAAAGATAAACCAGATTATAACCTCGAATTTGCAAATTATTCACGTTGAAAATTTAATCAAATCAAGTTTTACTGATTATATGAGCACCTAGGTTGATACAGCCTTTAATTCTTACTATATTTATTTTAAAATTTATATCTAATTGTTTTAAACAACTTTTGTTCAAACATTTCGACCTAAAATTGATCAGAGACAAAACACTATATTTTTGAATGTTGTTTGCATCCAATAGAGAAAAAAAACAGAGCATAATCCATGAATTTCAGACATGCACACAGAGATAACAACATACATATACTCATAAGACCATAAATTTCCACATGCTAACCATTATTGCCTAATCAAACATAAAATTTCTGCATGCGACATGGATATAAATAGATTAAAGCTTTTTAAACTAAATTTGTTTACTCACCTGTTTTGAACAGAGAAGCCTGTTTTCTTGATTTTAAAACTGGAAACTCAGTTGTTCTTTTACTTTGAAAACTGGAGATTGCTTGCTGTTATAATTTGAGTTGCTGGAAAAATGCTATCATGAATTTCTCCTTTGATCTAAAAACTTTGAGTCACTGAAATGCTGAAGATTTCTTGCTTGATCAAATCTCAGGTTTGCATGCTTTAGTTTGAACTCAAGTTGAAGAAGAAGCTTTGTACAGGCTTGAGAAATATGAAAGTGTTTGTATTTGAACTTGAGGAAGTTTTTCAGGTTTTGGTTTTTTTTAAATATTTCGAAAATGATTTACAGGTTACTGAATTTGATTAATTTCTGGTTTGAGGAACATTAAATTACAGATTTGTTTTTGAGTTATAGGATTTGAGTCTTTCTTAGCTTTTGAATTTGAAGAATAGAAAAAGAATTGAAGAGAGGAATTAGATGGATATATAGGCTAGATTATGATTTAAAAAAAATGACACTTGTCTTTCTTCTCACTTAATCATTTAACACTTGTTAATAAGGAGATTTAAAATTTAACACATGTTATTTGATTATCTAATATGTTAACACTTGTCTCATGATTTAATTAGTTATATATTTTAAATGTTAATGAAAGATTAATACATAATTAAGCCTAATGAATTAGCTAATTTGTATTTATATGTATAAATAATTTTAAAAAGAAATAAAAACCCAATCAAATTAAACTTTTTGAAACCCAAATTAAAGTCAACTTATTCAATTTTAAAATGATAATTTCATTTTCTTACTTTAATTCCTTTTTATATTTATATGGAAAATAATACATTATTAATATGGTTTGAAAATAATAATTTTAACAATTTTAAATGATTTATAAAAGAGATTAAAATCACTATTATTATTAAATGAATTAAAATCATATGCCAATTTGTAATTTAAACTTATATACAAAATTTCCAAATCATAGATTATCTTTAATATATATATAAGTATTATCAACCCAATACTTATTCATACATATATATATATTTCCATTACCAGAAATTTTATTTAACTTATAAATCAGTATTTCTATTAATAAATTTAGTTAATTTATCAGTTACAAATATCCCAAAACCCGGGTTATCACAAAATTATTGGGCAATTAATGAAGTATTAAAGGAGTTAATTACTAGATTGGGATTAATCAAAGGTGATTAATATTTTTGGTTCAAATTAAAGATTTAATTTCTTTGATGTAATTAATTAAACTGGAAATGAAATTTGAGGGTATTAATTTCTATAATTAATATTGGAATTTAAAATGGATTTAATTTGAGAATAATAAATGAAGAAATTTATTAATAATTAATTGAGTAATGTAATTAACTTTAGTTAAGTAAGAAATGAAGTAATGTAAGGTTAATTTCTATATTTGGATCAAGTAATTAATCTGTGGGAATAATCTAAAGATAATTACTTAAATGTAATTAAAGAAAATTTATCAGGGATGATTAATTAAATGAATAATGGGATGGTGATTAATTAATTGAGGGTTAATTAATTAATGGTAATAAGCAAGTTTAATAATGATGAAATGGTTAATTTAATTTACTTTAAATTAATTAAAAATAAGGTAATTGATTTAATTCATTTTAAATTAATTATCAATAGTGTGATTTATTATCCTTGCTTATGTATTATGATTGATATTGACATCCCATTGATTGATTGTAATCTCAGATATGAGATGAGTGATATTGTTGTGATATGAATGCTTTGATGATAGTGTGATGATATAGATTATCCATTTATGCTGATATGTGATCATCTATCTGTGATATTGTGATTTATCTATCTGTGTTGATATATAGATAATTGAATTGATTTGTTTTAAACCTTTAAAACAACTTGGCCTTAAAAGACACGTTTTGGATTTCGATGAGACCGGGATCGGGTTTCCGTATACCGGGATTCCAGGTCTGGAGACCCGAATACCACATCGATCCAAAATAACGTTAGGTCGTGAAATTCAAATGGAGCAAGTGAAGACTCGAGGTATAAGAAATATACGTCAGTATAACTCTGTGGGTGATTCCGTAATGAGTTTGACGAAGATAGTACTTATAGATTCGAGATGGTGATTCAGAATGCAAGGGTTATTGTCGTTAACTCTGAGGGTGATTCCAATACGAGTGTAACGAGATAATGCCTTCGGTTTCGTTCGAACCCGGAACGAACTTGTATGGATTGAATGCTTTCAGAACATCGTCAGGTGGACGATGAGCATTCTAAGAGATGAGTTCTGTAAAGGTAATCGTGACCTCAAGCCTCATCAACCGGGAATGGCTAAAACAGGGGAGGTGCAGCAAGGCTTCGTGGGTAGCCCCCACTTGAGAGTAAGGTTTACCCCTGTCTAGATGTCCCTATTTATTTCGGTTTAGTGTACGGTTGGTCGCGCCAACTGTGGGGTGATCTTATTTGGAACTGTCCAGTAAGGGATGGGTCCGGCCTTGTGTTGCAGGGGAGCGGGCGTACTCCTCGGTACGGTGATCTAGGCCACGTACTGTGACGGGCGGTACCCCAGTAGCCCAGCCATTGATGGAAACCCATTTTCCCTACGAGACCCTACGGTTTTGATTGTATTACCCACTTTGTGGCTAGTATGCTGGAATTTAATAGATGTAACAATTTCAGCTATTTTCTATTTACTTGAAAACCCTAGACACTATTATAATATCACTGGATTTCCTATAAAAATGTTTTGGTTAGCGTAAGGTAAAAACTTTTCCATGTTTATGTGTGGGAAGTCTTACGTGATACCTTTGTTTTCAAGTGATTTTCAAAGTTAAACAACTTTAACCTGTTACTCATACCAGACCCATGTCTGACCCGAAGTTTATTTTTGTTTTTCATAAACTCTCGGGTACCCAAATTTTTACGGGTAGCTAAGGGATTCAGGTTAGCTTTGACGAATTCTGGAGGAGCAATGAAGCAGGAAGCTTCAGCGTATAGATATATAGTGGTTCCGCTGTGTTAGTGTTTATTCTGTATTCCGCTGTGTTGTATCTCTGTGATGTGTGAGTTGTATTAACTAGACAGATGTTTATAACTGTCTAGTATCTGTTGTATTGTCTGTGTACTCTGATGTATATGATACTATGTATTAATTTATATGATATATTATATTTTATTCGTTCCGCTGTTGAGATTATGTTGTTGTTTTCTTCTTCTTCTCTTTCTTTTCTACTTTCTCACCTCTTTCTTTTCTTCAAAACGATACGATTTCCTGGGCAAAGGAAGTCGGGTCGTGACAGTTTGTTTTCGAATTCACTTGAGTTGAATCTGTTATTTGTGTTTGACCTCGTGTTCGTTGGTAAGTATTCAATGTGTACATGCGTGCACATTGTCCATGTCTGCCTGTTTTGACCATTGAGGCCGTGGCATTGAGTTTTAAATCTTCTTTTGATTTTGGTTTGTTGACCTTTTGTGTATTTCAGGTGGTAGTGGCGAGGCAGTATACGCGTGCGTATACTGCAGCCCTACCAGAGTTGATGTTTTAAGTTGATTATTTTGTTGTTGTTAATTGCCGTTTAGGCAATTCTGATGTTTTCAAGATTATCTTCATTGATATTCTTTTCACTTATCCTTGTTGTTGATTCAAATCTGCTGATTCGATGTTTAACACTGTTTAGTGTTATATCTGCCGTTATCCGATTCTCTTATCGAAGAGTTGGATATATGAGATTTCTGTGACTGTCGTCTATTTGATATTTGATTATTATTGCTTCTGTGTATTAATAACTGAGTTTGAATTAGACTGACCCGTGTATTATTTTCTTTTGAATTTAATACTCGGGTCAGACCCGAGTTATTTCAGGTTGTAGATTTATTGCCTTGAGTTGCTGTTTGAGCTATGAAGACTTTTCACATCTTTTGAAGTAGTCTTCGTCTTGTTGTAGTAGTCAGTGTGTCTGTTTTAAGTTGATATATATTCATGTATATTAGTCGATAATGTACTTGTATATATAACTTCTTGAGCCTTTGTATCATATGTATTGGGTCAATTGTATTGTAACTGACATTAGTTATATATATATATATATATATATATATATATATGAGACTTTTTCTTACCTGTGTTCCGCATTATTTTGTATCTGTGTTATTATATTATATATATTGTCCTAAACTATTATGAACCATCGTACTTCGTTTTATACTGGTAGTTGGGTATGTCGATGGGAGCAAATAAATAAGAGATGAAAATTAAAAATGTATACCACTCCTATCGAGGTAACCAATACTAGTGTAAGGCCAACTACGGATGGCCGCTCCTATCCAGCCTTATTCTTCGTAATAATAGACAGTATTTCTTTTAATACTCTTTATTATTATGAGCATAGAGGTGGGGCGTCACACAGACCAAGTACTACAGATTTAGATTAGGATGCTATGGAGCTTAGGAGACGGGTTGGAGGATTCACATGCATATTATACGTACTTGGTATTTCCGCTGTGTGAGTCATGCTGTATATTCAGCTCTTGTGAGGACAAGTTATTATAACTGTTCAGTTTGATTTGTTGATTGTTGTACTCTGATGATTGTATGTATATTACAGTTACAGTTCTCTCTATATAAAGATCTGTTATTATATATTATATTTTATTCTACTGCGATTGTGAGATTCTTTATTGTTGTTTTTGTTCCTCTTCTTTCTCTTGGTTATTCGCTTTTGTTACAATTTGGGTTGGACAAGTGTGGTTTATTGACAATTCAAAGGGTACAAAACGACGGTCGCTACATGTAGTATCAGAGCGCAAGTCTATGTGAGAACCTTGGCTTTGGTGGGGATTACTCATTAGAGAAAGAGTCAGTAGTACTCTAGAATGAGTTTGAGTGTATTAATAGATATGAGCGCATATTTGTTAGTAAATATAAAATGTTTTATATTGTGTTTATTTATTGGTTGAGTGCTTATGAATTCTGGTCGGTACGGGAAGTACAAATGTATCAATCGGGGTTTCTAAACTCTGAAACAAGGTAAACTGGCATGGTATTGTTTTGAAAAGTGGGTAAATGAAATAATTTTACCCAAATTATATTTTGATATAAAAGAAATAATTTTCTAAAATTATTATAGTATAATTATGTGTTTGGATGTTATTATTATAATCAAAACAAGATTATAAATTGAAGTGGTTATATATTACCAAATTAAAAGGTATAAGTATGAATTATACAAATGAGTAAAAACTAAAAATGGATTCAAATCAGAATTTGGAAATTTAAATCCTGGAGATTTTTGAAAATGTTTTCCAAGGCATTTTGAAATAAATGATGATAATATTATTTTTGGAATAGAAAATACTTTAAACTTGATTTAAAAATGGATTTTGGAAGTGATAAGGCATTGAACTCACTTCAGTCGCTGGAAAATAATTCTAGTTATGACTGTGCAACATCATCAATATTCATTTTTGAGTTTCTAAGTGACGGATTGCTACTGTGATTATTTGGCTTCAGAACTGTTTTGGAAAAAATCAAGTTTTGATTTAAAAATTCCAAAGGTAAGATTTGATATACAGAAAGGAATATATATTTATATATGGGATTTTAAAATGATTTGAAATGAAACCAAGTGTTTAAATTCTGGAATATTCATTTGAATGTTTTATGAAACTTGTGAAAAATAAGTTTTGAACTTATAACGTGGAATAGTGAATTTCAATATGAAATTAAAATTTAACTTACGAAAGTTAAATAAATTGAATTTGTAAGAGAAAAATTATATGGGTTAAAGTTTAACTTGGGATAAGTTAAATGAAAATTGGATTGGATTTGAACACAAATCCAATTGAATTGAATATATAAAGTTTGAATTGTAAAGTAATTATATAACTATAAGTTAAAAATTTTGAATGGAATAAAATTTAAGTGAAAATTATGGAATTGTGAATAAATAAGTTTGAATAGCTTATAAAATTGAAGTCAATGGAATAAATATATATTTAAGCTATAAGTGATGTATAATCTTGAGTTAAAAATTTTAAATGTGAAAAAAATATGTTGTGTAACTTATAAATTGGAAAAGTGGAATAGAAAAAGCCAAAATAGAGATGGTTTGATATTTTTGTAAAGAAATGAAAATCCGATTTTGAACTATAAAATCAAGTGAACTCAAGCCAACCCAATTGAAGTGATTTTTGAACTAAAAATCATATATTGAATTATAAAATGGAAGAGAACTAATTAGATAAATTAATTAGTTAATTAAATATAGAAATGGAACTTAACTTGGTTAAGAAAATGGATTATGGATTGAAATTGAAATTGAATATGGGACTTGAGTTATAAATGAAATTTGTAACGGCCGGGAGATTTTCGACCCCCGAAAATCGACAATAATAAATCCACTGTATAAAGTGTCGAGCAATCGAGTGCCGGAAATACCAGGCTGTTAGGGTTAAAGAAGAAAAGAGATAGAAGAAGAACAGAAAACAACAAAACAGAATCTCACATCGCAGCGGAACAAAATATAATATATAATAACAGCATTTTATACAAAGGAAAGCTGTAACTATTAATATACATACAGGCTATCAAAGTAGAAACATCACATATATAAATCTGGACAGTTCTAATAACTTGTCCCTAAATGCTGAATATACAGCCCACAATACACAGCGGAATATAGTCAAATACGTGCAATACGTCTCTGCCATCCAGCTCGTCTCCTGAACTCTAAAAGTGTCTTAACCTGAAATTCTGTAATACTCGGTCTGACCCAAGCATTACAATAAAGTAACACTCGAGTTAGGCTGGAAACTAGCTTGAGTAAAACACACTTAACTTGAAATACTTAAGTTATAAAATCTTTTGAAAACAAAGGTAACTCGTACAAATCAATGAGTTTTTATCCGATTATTACTAAGACAGTTTTGCAGAAATCCATTGATTTTATAATAATGTCTAGATACAATACTTATTTAAAATGGTTTGATTTATTAAATTTCTTCAATCCCAGCCTATTAGACTCTTTAGTCAAAGTGGTAGAGGTTCGTAGTTATTATCAAATCGAGGTGGTTCCGGATAACACTGATATCCGTTCCATCCTCTTTGAATCTAAGCGATAATTTAAAAGGGGTAAATTGTTTAAAATAAACAATTTATATTTAGAGTGACAATATCCTCGTATGGAAATTTATTACAGAGGTTTTATTTTAAATAAAAGTATCATCATTTTGATCTAACAATTTTTAACTCGTTTGACCACTTGATGGTACTGACAAGAACAATTTAAAATGAATGTCCAATAGGATTAAACCAAGATATAGATCATTAACTAATTTAAAAATCAATAACCAATATCAATTTACTCATCAGGATCTAATTTACCTTGATTAATCGTATCCATTTATATTTAAATCCAAATTAATTATAACTTGAAAGAATTATAAAATAATTTATTTTTAGTTAATTAAAATTTAACACTCTATTTAATATCTAATTTGTTATTTTATATAAGTTCTAAGTCAAATAATAATATAATTAATTTCCCATTTAATTATAAAAAATCATTAAACTTTAAATTACAGGAAAATCCATAATACTAATTTGTAATATTAGGTAATAGGATAAGATGTCAAAATTTTCACGTTGGTTTTGGTTTTAAAATGGCAATATATTTTAGCTTTAATAACTTAATTTATTCTATGGAGAAATATAAGTTCCATTTACTTTTTCCTTTCCCTCTCCCTTCTTCCTTCCTTTTCTTTTTTCCTTTTTTTTCTCTTCCTTCCTTTTCTTACTTCAGCCCATTTTCCCACCCGACCCATTCTTCCCAGTTCTTTCTTATTTCCCCTACCACCTGCTACTCCCTTTCTTCTCTTCTTATTTCCCTGTCCTATATGTTAGTGCACACAACCGTGCACGTGCATGTATCACCGAAGACTGAACCCACGCCGCCGACCAACTCTTCCCATCACCCCCGACCATCTCGTCAACTCCATCCAACCAGACCCCTCGGCCACACCTTGGTTCAAATTTCCAAACTCGAACCCAAAACTGAAAAACAGCCACCCCTGCCACGTTCACAACCAAACTTCACCGAGAGACTCGCCCTAATCTCCTCTCCGTTTTCCCCCTAGTGCGCACGCCTGCTCTTTCTTCCCCTCACCATCATTTCCACGAAACAGAGGCCCAACAATCAACAACTTAAAACCCTAGTTCCCCCTCGTCACGCCTCCTCACTTCACTATAAATCGCCGCGGTATTTTTCTTGTGTGCGCCATCGCCTGCACCTTCTCTACACTAAACAGCGAGGCCCAAAGTCGACCATGTAACGGCCCGTAATATTTTCGACCCTGAAAATCGACACTAATACCACTACGCCATAGATGGCCTATTGCAACGAAAATACAAGATGTTGCTAGCTACAATGTAACGATAGCTATGCTGATTTTTTTCTATTACAACATTAGCTTCAGGATGTTAGCATAGATATCAACACTATGTTGCAGTAGCTATAGACTTATAAAAATATTATAAAAAATGAGTGTGGGCTAAAAAAAATGCGGGCTGAAATAATTTTTAACGCGGGAAGCAAAAACAAAGCGGTAAAAGTTTACAAAATATTCTAGGGTTTCACTCAAACACTTAACAAAATACGTACTCCCAAAATCCAATGCCAACCCAAAATCAACTTCCGACCTCAATACTCCCAAACAAAAAAAGCCATGGCGACCATAGCAACGACCTACGGCACGATTCCGACCTCAACCCCATCCACCGATAACTCCCCACTCCCCTTCCTCACCACCGCCAAATCCCATGCCGCCGCCTCCCTCACCACCCGGCGGCCATGGAACCACCTCTTCAACCCTCACTCCTTCTCCCTTCTCCGCCCGATTTCCTACGGGATGATCCTCTGGTGATCGTTGGGAGGCAGATCGGGGACGGGGTTGTGGTGATTGTGCTTTCGGTGCTGACTTTAGGGTTTTTGATTTTTACGGGGGTGTTGATTAATGTGATTTCGGTTGTTTTGATTGGGGTTGGATTGGTGCTAATTCATGCTGCGGTTAGGGACCCGGATGATTTGGATGGTGTCAAGGGAAGTATAGAAGAAGGTGAGTAGTATAAGGCGGCTGTTGGTGAGGTGGTCCTTATTGATTTTGGTTACTGATTTGGGTGATCTGAGGTACTTATTTCCTCTTGCGTTTTGTGCTGTATTTTGTGTTAATGCATGGTGTATGTTTTAGTTGTTTGTTATATTCATTCTGTAAAATTGGGTTTTCCGTGAATGAATCAAAGGTATTTGATTGAATTGAATTTTGGAGATATAGTTTCTCAACTATTGTTGTGCACTGGCAAAATATAAAATCTACTAAATGATTATATATAGTTTCTATTTCAATAGTGGACTCTTCCTTGTCATACACATCGACTATCATTTCAAACTAAACTCTGATCCGTTCCCTAATTTCATGTTGTCGTTTCACTCAGATCTGCTTACTTGCCTTTGAAAATGACGTTGAACATATCCACATCTCAACCTAGTTCAGTACTAAGGGATAGCAATTTGTACGATCGCTTTCATTGATTTAGGCCCCAACAATTACCATATTCGCCTTTGTAACCACAAACTCTGATTCACCTTAAGGGAGCTAAACATACACCTAGGTTTTGGCATCATGTTCAGAAGGAAAAACAAATTTTGCTTCGCAACCCATTATTTTAGACATTTCTTATGTCTTTTGAAAGTGAGGTCGCATAGGAGATCTGTTTGCCTTCTTTGTCTTGTATTATATAACGTGGGATCCAAAGTTAAAAATAGATTGTTCCATCCCTTCTTCCATTATTGTGGAGTTCCTTTTTACAAGAGAGTTCAACCCAAATATATAATGCTATATTCATGTAGTATTACACGTGTATTTATATAGCATTATATCTAGGTAATGTTATAAGAATATATGCAATTTTGTTGTAAAATGTGTCCTTCAAACTAAAATTGATTTCATGTTTTTCCTTTTGACTAGTTCCCTATTGTTGTAATATATATAACGTTAGGACGATAATTTGAACATGAAACAAAACACAAAATATAACACAATAGTTATTGATCATTGAATCTCATTGTACATGTATTCATATGTGGAGTTGAAAACAATTACCAATCTACCTTGTGTCATCAATTATATCCACCTTCACTTTCAGATCAATTTCGAATTTTCCATGAATGGGAATATCCAATATTAAAAAAATATTTGGAATAGAGAACATAACAACCATACGTGTGTCTGTCCATATAATACACCTAAACTTTCAATAATCGTCTTCTATGTCAAAGTTGCTCTGATACCCATTACTATTTTTGAGGATAAGATGTATTATCCTGAACATAAGGTTGCTACCTGTTATCAAGTGGACATCTAATACTTCTAGTTGAAACTCAGCAAATCCAATAAAAGGAGAAGAAAAGGAAGAAACATGCTGGAAATATTCAACGTGGAACCATGCAAAGATCATTTCCAGTTGGGTTTCCTTATCGGACAGATATTCTCCGATCTAATAAGGAGCAGAGTTGCAACATACCTCATTCTTCAACACCAGCTCATTCCATTTGCTCATACCCTTCAAGGCAAACATCTCATTGATACACTGTGCACTACTAACAAGAAGAGATTTCCAAGATACTGGGATAAACTCTTGGGCACAGCCGAAGGCAGTGGCATCCCCTTTCTTCAGGTATTATACGTCCATTTTTTTCCCCTTTGAAATATTGATTTCTCATTATTATATACTATTTTAAGGCTCAAGGCAAGCTTACATTATTGAACTTTAGAGAAATTCACACTTGATTCAATGATTTTCTTCAACTCTGTAATGTTGTTGAACCTATGCATATTAAAGTATATGAACAGTGTCAGCTTGGATTAGGATCATATGGTCTTGTCATTTGTCATAATAGGACACCACATATGTGTACTCAGAATGTGCATATTTGATAACAAGCATTTACGTACAGCTTTTCAAATAGAGTAGAGTACCGATGCTCTGGTAAATTAACAGAATAGATGAACCCACTCCCTGCTTTATTTAGATATTAAATTTTTTTTGCAAAAGGACAGGCTTTGTTGTAGTAACTGATCTCTTTGAGCAGATAATTTTGATGAACTTCAGGAAAGAGATACTTCCATTTATACCTGAAAATGCCATATCAGACACAGCAAGTGAAGACTGTTCAGATGTTATAGTAGTTAATGATTCAGTGGCGATACTTGGACATAATGAAGATGGAAATATTGCACTAGTTGGACACACGTAAGTTCTGACTAGAAACGAATTTATGTATCTTAATTAAAGCAGAAAAAATGGTCATTATATAACACTTTTGACATTTTGAAACTGCTTCAGATGTTATATTTGTTAATTTTATTTAATGTCACATTTTGAAACTGCTTTATTTTGCAGGATAAGATTCAAAAAGCAATAGGTGAAGGAGGAAGTGATGAAGTTGTTCAAGAACTGATTTCTGATGGAAAGCGGCACGGTCCAACTTGGCTTATAGGACGGCACACAAAGTCTGCAGAAGTTTCAAAAGATGCCCCAACAACAAGCACATACATACAGGAGCTGGCAGTTGACATGCAAATTGATGTTGCGGGTCTTTGTGCGACCGTCTGCAGTGATGAAACTGGCACTGGAGCCACTAGAGGCACTGATGGTACTGGTGGCTCGGAAGCATGAAATTTGGAGGCTCGCAAAGATGAATTCACGTGTAGTATGTAGAATTTAATTAGTATGTACTGGCTGTTAATATGAATGCACTGGCTATGTTTGTTATTTTGTACTTGACTAAAACTTGTGTTGATGGCTGTTATGTTTTAAGTATGTTTGTTATTTTGTACTTGACTAAAACTTGTGTTGCTGGCTGTTATGAAACGACTTGTTGTTTGGCTGTTATGAAATGAATAGCTCTTTGGCTACTATGAAATGCAGTGTAATGTTGTAGTAGTATGATGTTGCAGTACATTTCCAATTTAAATTGCAAAAAGTGTTGCCGTAGATATGATATAATGTTGCAGTATGTGATGTTAAATGTGGTAATAAACTGGAAAAGTGTTGCCATTTTATTGGTAAAAGTGTTACCATAGATTAATGAATGTGGGCCCCACAAAATGGTTCCGTTAAGTTGGTTAACAGAATTAGTGGGCCCCACATGTTGGGGCCCAGATTGTGGGACCCACTTTTTAGTAAATTTAGTACCTGTAGCAACAACAGAACTGATGTTGCCTTAGGGTCACAAAGATGTTGCATTTGAGTCTGCGGCAACGCGGCAAAATGCAACACCGAGAATGTGTTGCCTTAGCTCGTTTTTGGCCTCCAGCAACATTATTTTGCACTTTCTGCATCACTTCTTGTGTGTTGCAGTATGCAATCTATGGCGTAGTGTACGTTCATTGTATAGAGTACCAAATAATCGAGTGCCGGAAATTCCAGACTGTTAGGGTTAAGAAGAAAACGAGGTAGAATAAGAACAGAAAGCAACATCACAAAATCTCACAATCGCAGCGGAACAAAATATAATATACAATAACAACATTTTATACAAAGAAAAGCTGTAACTATCAATATACATACAAGATATCTGAGTACAACAAATCCAGACAGTTATAATAACTTGTCCTCAACTACTGAATAAAATAGCCTATAATACATAGTATACTCAATACGTCTCTACCATCCATCTCGTCTCCTGAGCTCCAAGCGTCCTAACCTGAAATTTATAATACTCGGTCTGACCCGAGCATTACAATAATGTAACACCCGAGTTAGGCTGGAAACCAGCGTGAGTAAACCCATTTAAATGAAATAATTAAGTTGTAAAACTCTTGAAACCAAGGTAACTCGTACAAAGATATGAGTTTTATTTGATTATATCCAACCACTTGTTACAAAAATCCATTGATATTTAAAATAATATCCAAGTATCGTTACTTATTTTAAATAGTCAGATTTACTTAATTTTATTCAATTCCAGCCTATTAGACTCTATAATCAAATCCGTAAAGATTTGTAAATCTTATTAAATCGAAGTGGTTCCGGATATCGCTGATATCCGATCCCGGCCTCTTCGAATCCAAATCGATGATTTTTAAAAGGTAAATTATTTAAAATAAACAATTTATTATTTAGGGTGATAATATTCAAATATGGAAATTTACTACAGATTCCTTATTTTAAATAAGACGTATTACCATTTCAATCTAATTATTTTAACTTGTCTGACCGCTCGATGGTACAGACAAGAATGATTAAAATGAATGTCCAATAGAGATAGGCAAGGATATATAGTGGTACCCAATATCAAATGATCCACTCTTAGGATTTTATTAACTTACTTAGTCTGTTCACTTTATTTTTATCCGAATTGATTACAATTTAAACCATTTATTAACTAATAAATAAATAATTAAATACTATTAATTTTTCATAAGTTTAAGACAGGCAATACTAATATAATTAATTACCATTAAACTATAAAATATCACTTCGCTTTAATTTACGGATTTTAAGTGGAATAGATTTTTAGTGAAAGGAAATATAATTTATCTTATAAATATATATAAAAATTTCATCCCTTCTTTTCCTTAACTTTTCTTTTACTTTTTATTTTCCATCTTACTTCCTTTCTCTTTTCTTTTATTATTTCCTTCCTTTATTATTTTTCTCTTCCTTATTTTTCTTTTACTTTTTCTTTTTTTCCTTTATCTTTTCCTTTATCTTTTTTCTTCTCCGGCCCATTACTTTTCCAGCCCGTTCCCTTTCTTCTTCCCTTCTTCTTACTTTCTTTTTCTTCTTGCTCTCTCTTGTTTTCCTGCAGACACGCCGTGCACATCATCGTGTACGTGCACGCATCGCCGACCACCTTCCTTCTGCCGTCGACCCTTCGAGCACATCACCCACGTTCCCCCGCTTCACGTCCAACCACCTGGAACGAGATCAAATCCTCCAGTTCTAAAATTCAAACTACAGACCAATATCTGATGAACACCCCGTCCTTCGACCACCTCGTCTCGCCATCATACGCCGCCATCTACCACCGAGCCCTGCCAAAATGCTCGCCACCATCTCCCTTTGCTATTCCCCCCACACTGCACGTTTGGATCTCCACCGCGATGCCACATTTACCACAAAACCCACCACGACCCCAAACACCCCTTAAACCCTACATTGACTTCGACTCGCCTCAATGTTCATATATAAGTCATCGAACTATTTTTAGTGGGTTTCCCCTGCCCTACTCCTCCTCCACGCCAAGTGTCGCGCCTCCAAATCGACCTAGCCACCCGAATTTGTCGTTTTGCCCTATTTCCGATCATTTTACCTTCCTACCTCCATACCCCATTAAAAATCTTCAAGCCACATCTAAAAATCGAGTTTTTCAATCGTGATCACGACCATATGATCATTTTAGTAAATTAAGATAATTGTGTTTTTTTAAATATTGACATATTCACTGTTACATGTGTTTTTCTTGTTCCGTACTTGATAAATTTAAACGAAATAAATTTTTAAATATTCCATACTCAAATACAATCATCTTTCATTTTGAAATCAAGGTTTAAAACATGATAGATTTTGAGTTACTCATTTTTGAAATTGAAGCTTTTATTGTTTTAACAAAAAGAAAATGAGAACAGAGGTTAAGGGAGAAGCACAGTATTTCTTTGAGTTTAGGTGAACCTGTTCCTGTCTATCACACATATGCATCTGCATATACGCACAGCAAATACACATATACTTGCCACAGAACAAAGCATCATCAAGATCACAATCAAAAATGTGTGTGTGTGTGTGTGTATATATATTCTAGTAACTAGAATAAGTGTATAACTCACAGAATATCTTTTTGGACTGAGCAATGCTTTTGAAAAGAAAACTGCAAGCTTATGTGGTTTTGATCCTCTCTGTTCACTTGAGTTGTTTATTGATTTTACTTAAGTTTATAATGGCAGTTTGTTTGCCTTCTACTTTAGTTTGTTCGAATGAGTAAAAATGAACAGAGGGATGTGATATATAGGTTGTAGCCTCTAACAGGTACATGGATGTGGTATTTTTACATTTTGTTTGTATATTGATTTGAAAATATGGATTTGATTTGATTTCCTAAATTCCAATGATTTGATTAAAAGATGACTTGATTTATTATGTGGATTAGACTTCACATGACCTGACATTGATATTTGTTATGATGATGTTTCCCTTAAGCATTCATATATATATATATATAGACACACACACACACACATACATACATACATACATACATACATACATACATACATATATGTATATATCTTTATACATATATTTTCCCCACAACTTAGACCATATGCAATGTTTCTATAACATATATACACCTATTCACACATACAATACTTCTATGAAGATATATATATATATATATATCCATATATGTTGTTATTATATATATATATATACTTGCGTTTCCACTATTTAATATATATATGTACTTTTGCTTGTTTTTGTTCTCATATACATTCATTTACATTTATAAATTTCCCTATATTTTACTTCATATAGGCATCTACACATACATATACATTTATATACTTATATATTATCAAACACCATAAGCTTGTATAAATCTTAATTATCATATATATATTTACACATTTTTTACATATTCTTCACATATTTTACTTATGTGCATTATGTCCTTATATATGTATGTCCTCCTACTATACAAATTTCATATATATATATATATATATTGTTTCATATGAGCATACATTCATATACCTGTATATGTATATTCTTATATATTTTCAAACATCATAAAGTTTGTATATAGTTGTCTATATTTATGGGTATTTTATCTTAAGTTTAAACGGTGGAGTTTATATATATGTATTATTTATTTCCTATAAGATTTATCAATCCAGAAATATTTATCATAGTTTTAAATCAATTTATTAGATACAAATATTTTTATCTTCCAGAAAAATTTATTTATTCGACTAATCAAAATTAATATTCCATTGATTTAAATCAGATAATCACCCAATCACGAATGTTAGAAAATCCAGGTCGTCACAGACCACGTCTTCGGCAATCGACCAAAAACCCAAAACCGATCATCTATGAAATACTCACTCCATAGTACACAAAAAAATCCCAAACCACCTCTAAAATTCATGATTTTCAATAACGAACAAAATTATACGATCCCCTTTGCTGAACTATGATATTTGATTTTCAACCCCGTTGACTTCCTTCACTATTAAATAGGATTTCTCTTCCTATACTTGATAGAATTTAATGAAACAAATTTTAAAATACTCTGCACTCTAAAATAAACAACTTTTGTTCTGGAATCATCGGTTTAAAACTAATTAGTTGCTAAGCTTTTGATTTTTGAAGATAGTGCTTAACTGTTTTTGAACAAAACTAACCTGGACATAGGAGTTTGGAAGAAGTACATATGCAGGTTTCGACAAGCAGAGGCCGGTATCCGCACAATCTCCGGTCAATACATGCAAAAAGCAAAAAGCAAAATAAGAAGCGTAAAGACCAGCTCGTTACTCCTTCTTCCCGCCGCCTTTAGAGCTCTTGCCCGGCTTGATGATTAGTTTCTGAATCCGGCGTGGACGGGTCGGGGAAGAAGGAGAAGAAGGTGTAGCCGGATCTTCTTCTACCTTTTCTTCACCAGCAGAAGCGCTTTTCTTCTTTCTCTTCGTAATTACGCGCTTCCCCTTCTTCCTTGAAGAAGACTCACTACCCGGAGTAATTAGCTTAGATAGCTTCGTGTCATCATCATGAGTTTGCTCCGGAGTCTTTTCACCTTCTCCAAGTTCCTCAGCCTTCTGCTCTTGCAAAGCAGGTGGATCATCCAAGCCTCGAAGGGCTTCTATTTGCTCTTCCTGCGACCCTGGATGAGAAGCAGGAGTGATTTGAAGGGACGGAGGAGGAACAGTTGGAAGAGGAGAAATTTGTGCAACATTTAGTGTTTCCGCTATAGAAGAAAAGAAGTTAAAATCAGTATTCTTTGAAAAAAGAGAAGATATTGGCTCATCAGGACTTAAGTAATAAGCAAGAAACTCATCGAGCTCAGTTGAATCGAACGAGTAGTACACTTGAGCTATATCAGACTTGGAGTTACCTGGAGAAGTCGGCTTAATCACATCAATTTCAAATTTTTCAGCTTCAATGTCGTCCTGGGTCTTCTCCTCGACTTGAACAGTGGGAGGCTCAGTAGTTGCGATTTTGACTTCGGCTTCTACAGGAGGTGGAGAATAAGAACTAGAGCCAATGGTATCAGGATCGACCGAAGCCGGAGGACGAGCGGGGTCAATCAAAGGCGCTTTCTCCAAAGGCTCTCCTCTAACTACTTCGGCTCGCTCCCTAGCAAGCTGTTCTTTTCCCCTGGCAAGGGCAGTACGTGCTTCATCATCCAGATAGAGCGCCTCAAGATCTGCCTCTTCATAGCCAGCACCCCCAAACATATCAAGTATGGCTTCCCACACTTCTGCCAAAGTAATCTCGTACTTAGGCCCCAAAAATGAGAGACTACCACGACCCAGGACGCTGTGCAAATAAAAGTCGAATAAAGTAGAGCTGATATTGGCTTTAGTTGCCTCATGAGATTCTTTGGCTGCAACTTGGCCGGCAACTGCCTCATCACGCTCTTTTTCAACTTTAAGAAGTCGAGCTTTTAACATTTCAATTTCCAAATCTTGAGAGTTGACTTTTTCTTGCAGCTGGACGGTGTCATTGCGGTATTTTTCAACAACACGCTGCTCCGCTTCAAGTTTGGCTTCAGCATCTCGTTGAGCAGCATGAGCATCTCGAACTTGCTTCTGGAGCATCTCTTCCTTTTTTGTATAGGAAGTGGAAGAAGTGGCAAGCTCATTCTTTAGTTTCTCAACTTCGGCCTCAAGTCTCCCGTAGTCATCGGCAATGCTCTTCATTTCAGCATCGTGCTGTTCGAGAATTTTTTGCCATTCAGACTTGTCATTTTCCATAGTTAACATGGCTTCAAGATTCTTATGATTAACCCTTTGAAGCTCGTCAACCAGCTTTTGCCATCCAGACATTCTCTCGATGTCAAGCTTAATAGCGTCTAGATTCCTTAACATAGCCTGCTTATATATAGGAACCAAATCTAAGTCAAAGCACACTCCTTTTAAGCACCAATTTGGGAATCGGCTTTGGAGTGTAGGCGGAGCATCCTTGACTTGGTACTGAGGCCTATTAATAATCGTCTGAATGTCATTTTTCTGAAGAGCGGGAGAACCGGGAGGGATGTCAAGAGAGATAGAAGCAGCGGTCTTTTCAGAAATTGCAGACGCGTCGCTAGGCTTGACCCGCTTGCTTGAATCTTCAACAATGTGACTCTTCCCTTTATCATCATAGGATTTTCTTTTATGAGAATCATCGCTTCTGTGAGAAGAGTCGTATCATTCATCCCTTCTCCCGTATTGATGCTAATAGTCCCGCCTTTCTTGAGCCTTCCTAACAGCTCTTTCTTCATCAGTTTCCTTGCGGGCAGGGAGATATCACCTGTGATCATAAGTGTCACGCCCTCCATAGCGTCGAAAGTCATCATAATACAAACCGCTTCGCCCCATTAGAGAATCTGAAAATGAAAAAGAGACAAGTCTTAAAAATCTTTGAAATAAAGAAGCCAAGTGCATATAATCGCTAAAAATTCTAAGTGTGTGTGGTGTGTAGACTATGCGCGTCAAACTACAAACCACTCTTCTGCTTGGGAGTGATGTCGGTTTTTGCAGCCGGCGTTAACTCTTCGGTTGGCGGAGTTTGTTGCAAGACGGATGTTGCACCAGTTGCTAGAGAAATAATTTTAGCGGTGGTAATGTCATCTTTAAAGAGCTCCTGTGAAGTCACCATAAGATCGCTCAGTCCAGCGAAAATGTCATCTTTTTCAACTCCTTCATCATTATTCTTCCCAGTGTGTTGAGGAGACCCCTCTTCTTCTATAACCGGAGAAAGTGTAAGTTTTCCAGACGACCCCGCGACATCGGCAGAGGTGGAACACTTCACCAATGCAGCATCTACAGCAGGTTCCTTCAATGCAATCTCTTCTGTAGAAATTGGGGCATCCGATATCTCTGCTTGAGAATCAGAAACTTCATGAATCTAAGTAGATCGAAAGAGGTGTAAAAGTCCGAACTGGTGCAAAAACTTGTCTTTCAGTAAAAATTTAGCGCTTCTCTCTTCAAAAACCACAGCACTTAATGTTTCGAAGGTTGGCTTGTGGCTGGGATCTCTAAGTGGAGGAGGAAGTGCTACAAAAAGTAAAAATTGAAGTTAGATACTTGGCCATTCGAGTTTCAAGAAATTCAGAAAAGGTAAAGTGAGCAGAAATTGGCATTCTTACTTCCTACTCTCCAAATGGCATAGAATCTCGAAGGACAGCGGGCGAAGAAGAATTGGTTCAAGAATCCATAGGCACTTTCAGGGAGATCAATGATCAGTCTACGGTTTCGAGCGCTCCTCACAAGTGTAATAGAGGGGTGATCTTTGTTTTTCGCAAATGTGCACAAGTAACAAATCTCTTCGAAGCTCGGGAGGCGGTCAAGTGTCCTCCTGAATAACACACACAATCCCATCAAAATGGCATAGCAATTAGGGTGCAGTTGGAAGGGAGAGATACTTAGTCGAAGAAGAAGCTGTCGGAGAAAATCATTAAAAGGTGGAATAGCTCCGCTCAAACACATCTGACGATTAACCGCAACAAAACCAAGAGGTGGCCTGTCAGCAGTATCGTTTACTCTGGGAAGTAAAGCGTCCGTTTCAGCAATACCAAACTGAATACATAGTTGGCGGAACGCCCGCTGATTTAGAGTAGTTGGAGTTTTTTCTGGAGGACTATCCAAGAAATTAACTATGGGAAAGACTTCTTCAGCTTGTCCGGCTGTCTCTTCTTGTTGAGAAGTCATTCTACACAAGGAACTGGACATTCAAATATGAAGGTGCACATTTCCTAAAAGTGTGTGGAGTGTTGTGCAAAACAACTGAAATGACAAGTAAATAAAATTAAACTTGAAATAATACTGATTGATGCACGTCAACTCAGAAAGTTTCGAGGCTTGATATTATATCAAAGTTAAGTGTGGTATCAATGCAGATGATATTTAGCAATATGTAAGTTGTAACTATATGAATTTTGCATTGACACTTCATTTAATCAGTTGAATCACAATACTTCATCTTTAACCAAATTCATGCTGTTTTGCTTAAGTAAAATGTCAGTTCTTTAATCTAATCCATCACTCGATGTGGGCGGTCGATGATGAGTATATTCGTCCCATCTTTCTGCAAATGTTATGTTTAATAGGTTGTTAGATTAAAAGTTAATGTAATCTGTAAGGAAGTACAACAAACTTCGAACAGTTCAAACTCAGTCAAGTTCTGTCAAAATTTGCAAATGTTCAAGTTTGGTTCATCTCATAGGTCGCTCAAACGACCTAGCATAAGCCTGGCTTTCCTTAAGTCGTCCAGGTCAAGTCAAACGACCTAGTATAAGTCGAGTTCCTTAAAGTTACATTGTTCAAGGCAAGGCAATACAAATCTGGGTAAGTGTTAGGTCGCTCGAACGTGCACGCGACCTAAAATGCTAAGTCGCAGGGAGCTTAAGTCGCAAGTCAGTTAGGTCGTGAATGTTTTTAGGTCGGCCAGATCTGTTAGGTCGCTCATGTAATAACTCGGCGTTATCGAGCCATCTCCCATCAAGGACCCTATGTCATTCCCTCCAATCAAGCTTACCTACGCGTCCACCAACCATTTCCCAGCTCGAAGCGTCGCAGCGTAGCCCGATAACCCGTTAGCTCCTCCACAATACAAAACCCTCATCTCACCATACCGCCAAATCACCCAAAAAACCAATTCGAATCGCTTCAGAGCCGCTACAAATCCGATGCATTACCGTGTTATCGTGGGTTACAACAACAATATGCTCAATGGTAGTCGCGAATCAATCAAAACATAGTTCGTGATGAAACGCGGCATGAAAAGTGAATTGGAGTCGGAAAATGGGAAGTTAGCAATTCGACAATGGACATAGTTGAACGGCGACCAGATTTACTTACATAATGTGATGGAAGGGTAATTATCGACTGATTGGTTCGAATTTGTCTCCGAAAACTCAAGAATTCGACAATGGCGGTTTCAAATGATGGAGCAAGTGAGAAGAAGGAGGAAGAAGATGGGCAACTTATATGCAAAGACAGTAGAATCTGAAGCGGTGCGAACGGCCTAACTCCACCCTTAGATCGTTCACGACCTAGCGACTCGGTAAGGAGCGAGTTAACAAGTATCGAAGCACACGACCTAGACCCTAGGCGTATACTTCGAGGGGCAAGTGTTAACCCCTCTTTTCATGACCCATCGACCTAATGAGTTATAAGGTCCAGCGACCTAACGATCTAAAGTATGACACGACCTAGCGGAGTAGAAGGGGAGCGACCTAGTGACCTAAGGCATGAAGCAGACCCATGCGATACGACTTAACGACCAAACTACCTAAAGCACTCAGCGACCTAACGACCTAAAGCACTCAGCGACCTAACGACCTAAAGCTCCAGTGACCTAACTGTCAACATGGGGCAATGGTAAACCACAACGAAGAGGCAACGCGACCTACAACCTATCTTAGGTCGTTCACGACCTAAAACATACTACCCAGTTTAAACAAGCCGAGACAACTTCTTATGCCGCTTCTCCCTAGGTCACTCACGACCTACCACTTGTCACCTCGTTCAAATAAGATCAAGTGCAACCCTATCAAGCTATGTCTCCTAAGTCACAAGTGGACCACAACCTATCTTAGGTCGCTCGCGACCTACGACCTATCTTAGGTCGTTCGCAACCTAACACCTGTCTAGAATTCACCTATAAATACCCCACCTACTCCAACTTCAAAAGGACTTTTGGATCATTCTCTGAAGCGCCAATACTCTGCCGTTTTCTCAACTGATCCAACACTTCAAGCACTCCAAACACCGAAGACGCTTCAACGAACTTCAAGAGGAGATCGAACACATTCAACATGAATTCGAAAGCTTCTTCTCCATACAAGTTCTAGCTACTCGTCTAAAGTTTGTTGTAATCAAAGTGTATTGTAAAGAGTTGTAACTGAATCATCAATAAAGAAGATAAAGTGGACGTAGGGTTGATTTCTAGCCGAACCACTATAAAACTGCTTTCTCTTTACTTTTCTGCTATTTTCTGCTTATTTCTAGTTCCTGTACCAACGGGTGGTGCATTCACATTATTAATACTCACACCGGGGTATTAGCGTCGATTTTTACGTTAACAATGTCGAAACCAACATATATACACGTATACACAATATAATCATATACTTAACATACCATTGATTCACTTTTAAACAAGTATATATATAATGACACGTAAACAAGGCTTAGGATGTTTTACTCACAGTTTTCCCCAAGATGAACAACTGCTACTCTTCACAGATGAACACACTGTTTTTTTCTTTTCTTTTTTTATGTTTTGGCTGGAGCTTTAGTTGTTTAGTTTTCTATAAGATTTCAATGGTAGTTCATCCTTCCCTCTTTTTTTATGTGAACCTAAGCAAACATATGCTCGGCCACCTATATATATATGAATGAACTGTACAGAGCAAGGCAGAGGCCTGCACATGTACAGGCTTCCATTTTATATAGATTTTTTTTCTATTAGTTTTGATTTTAAATGATTTGATATATTATGTGTACATGACCTGATTTGATATTATAAGAGCTTGACTTGATTTATTTTGTTGATTTGCCATTTTATGAGCTTGAAATGAAATTTGCCATTATATAGACATATATATATATTTACATATACTCTATTTTATGTTAACATATATATTTACATGTTTAATTATTTTCAAATTTATCCACACACATATATTTTGACAAATATATACATATAGATATGTACATCCATACAATGTACATATTTATTTTACTTCCTATCTTACATCCATATATATATATATTACCTTTATAACACATTATCAATTCATATATATTGTTGTCACAACATACACATATATCTACATTTTCACTATTTAATATATATATACACACATTTGCTTGTATTTGTCATCATATTTACATATATATATTTTTCACATTATTCCCTATTTACATATTTATCTATATTTGCATATGTATGCTTATCTACATTTCTAAATATATATATATATATATCATTTTTATAAAGGGATTATTCTATCCCGAATTTGAAATGGTGAAGTTTAAATACATATATCTATATTGATAAATTTCCCTTATTCAAAAATTTATATCCCCAAATTTTATATAGTTAAAGTTAATTTATAGCTTATGATTTTAAATGACAGAAAATTCATTTATTCGATAAATAAATATTCATATTTCAATAATTAAAAATCAGTTAATTATCCCGCGGTGGCTAAATATCCGGTCGTCACATTCCCCCCCCCCTAGAACTTTTCGTCCTCGAAAAGGAATGAAACGAAAATTTTAATTTTGATGTTTATTATTAATTAAATCATTCTTTAAACATTTAAACTCCTTACTCTTATATTATACATTTTAAAAAAAATACATACACTTCAAATTATATAGTATTTCCAAACTAGTGTTATATAAAAATATTTTTCATAACTCGATGTCTAAATAAGTCCATCCTTGTTCTTACAGAAATTTAGTCGTACGTTGATCAGGCGTAGGACTGAAAATCTGTAAGTACTTAGTAGACCCGTTTTCAACACAAGTGAAAGTACTTGAAAATTTTCCTTCCAAAAATGCAATGGAAAGTATCACCCCCCTTCACCATCATGGATCGCAGTTAACACGATGATTGCATCGCTATCCCGACGAAATCCATAAGAAAACTATAGGCATCCGCATCTCTCGACTTTCACCATGGGAACACCACAGATCGCAGCTACAACAAGGTTGCATTGCTATCAGAGCAAAACCGTAAGTAGTCTGTAGGCAATCACTACCCCTCGAATTACGCTGCCAAATGAAACTTTACCACATAGATCGCAGACTACACAAAGATTTCGTCACTATCCCAATGAAATCCAATGTAGACTGTAGGCACTCGCTGCCATACGAATTACACTATGGAACCAAACCACATAGATCGCAATCTACCGATGTTACGTCGCTATCCTAGCGAAATCAAACGTAGATTGTAGGCAATCGCTGCCACTCGACTTACGCTATGGAACGGCGATAGATCGCAGTTACACCAGAGTTACGTTGCCGTCACAGCATAACCCCAATGTAATTGTAGGCATCAACGCCATACGAATTACGCTACCCAATAAATGATCATTAGGAACTCATGAGTTTTGTCCGGACGTCCTCTGGGATCCCAATTTCATTGAACCAACCCTTAGGGTTCCTAGGAAGAACCACCCGGTGGATCTCCTACTAGAAGTTTTGACTTTCATGGGGGTGCCTTTCCATACTTTTGTCTCAAAATATATCATACTTTATATATATATATAGTACCTTTCAAATCATACTCTTTATATGTATCACATATAACTTCATCTATACAAAATCGATACCTTCAAAATCGATAGTTTTCAAATTTGGTTTACCTAATTTCCAAAATTAACTATTTGCCAAAATCTAAAGTCTTTTAAAATCAATGGGTTCCAAAACTATTTCCACTTCATTCTTATATACATATAAAATCATCCTTTCTGGTTATTAATTCAATAAGGGAATTTGAATATATACTAACATTTATATAATGAAAAATCAAATTTTCAAGTTCGATTACCCTTCGAAGTTATTTGTAACATTTCTTACTTCTTATAAAGTAAGTTTTCAGTTATAGTAACTACTAAATCTTCACTTTTAAATCATCATGCTTACCCAAAATATATCATTTCACTTCAAAATCATTTTTGCCTTAATATCTTGATTTCAGTTCCAACTCAGAATTGCTTCGTATTTCCATTTGGGTTATAACTTCAATTTATCCCAATTCGTATTTAAATCCATGATTCAAATATAAATATTTTCCACTCTGAACAGTTTGAATTTAGAAAATAGCTTGAATAGTTGTAAAATAGTTAAATAGTTAATATAAGATAGTTTGAGTTTTAAAAGAATGGTTTGTATAGTAAATAGCTTGGAAAATCAAAATAAATTTGAATATATAAAGAAGATAGATTTAAAATGGTTTATATTAAAACAATTCATTTGAAAATAGTTTCAAGATCAAACTGATTCAATTTTCAATCTTCCAATTCAAATCAATTTTCAATTTCCATTTCCATTTAAATCGATTCAATCCAGGTTCCAATTCAAATTAACTTTGATTCCTATTCAAATTCAAATCAATTCCCTTTTCGACTTCAAATTAATCCAACTTCGATTTACAATTCCAATTAATTCAATTCAATTCCAATTTTGAATTAATTTCAATTCGATTCTCAATTTAAACCATCTCGATTTGTATAAATTCGAGTTCGGTTTTCAAATACCGATTTAATCACTTAAATCAAATTAACTCTCAATTTTTAATTTAACAACCCAAGTCTCTAAAATAATTCGATTCTGAGCCCAATTTCAGTTATTCATTTAAATTACCTCTACTTAAACTTATTTCAAGGTTCGAGTGAGAGTTCAAATCTTTTTAGAACAAATCAAATTTTCGGAATTCAATTTATTTCCCAATTATAACTTCGAACTTGTAAACCCGATTCTTTAAGCATTTCCGATTGACAAGTTTGCTTTTAACATTTCAAACTTAAGTTCATAATGATCATGTTTCCATAAATTCGATTTTATTTCTATTCAATTTTAAGGTTGGATATATATCATTTCAATCCACTTGCCCTGAGTTAAATTTTCCAATCCGTTCAATCCATTTAACCTTACTTTATTTAAATTTTACATTCCAATTCCAATTCTTATTAATATCACCTCCCACTTATAAGTTCAAAAACTTATTTTTCTTTGGGTTATACTTCTCGTTTTAAGGGGGATTCCAGAATTCAACACTTAGTATTTATTTCAAATCAACTTAGAAATCATACATATATACAGATATATTCTATTTTCATACCAAATCACACTTCAAACTTTAGACCATCTTGGGTTTTTGAACCAAAATAATTTTTTTTCAAAATTTCCAAACAATTTTCGATATCAAAATATTATAATAATATTACCTCAAACACTCTGAAACACATTTCAAAATCATCGGGACTTAGATTCAAAATTTCCCAATTTTAAATCCATTTTAATTTATAAGTCACATTTATAAATTCAGCTTATATAATTTCACTTCCATAAACATTTCACTCTGTTCTATCATTGTTTATTCTGTAATAAACATCCTTTATTAAGACACAACAACCATTTTATGATAATAATCAATATTATCATATCTAGAAACCAAACACACTTTATATATTCCATAATAATTTTCTAGAAGGATTATCTAAAATAAAATCAGGGTAAACTTATCCCTTTTGAAAACACTTTGAAAAACGCTTCTGTAATTTTCGGAATTTTAAATTCTAGTTTGATTCTACTTAAACTTCTGGTTTTTAGCTTAACTCATTTACATAATTCATTCTTATCAAATTCCTATTTGGTTATATATATTACCACTTAAATTTTATAATTTTATTTAATAATTACAACCAATCACCTTGATATACTATAATAATCTACAAAAGTTATTTCTTCTATATCAAAATATAATCTTATATAAAAATAATTTTAAAATCATTTTACATGAAAATAACAAGTACGCCCTCATATATACTACACTCAACTCATTCTAGGGTACTACTGACCCTATATCTAATGAGTAATCTCCAGCAGAGCCAAGGTTTTCGCTTAACCTTCAGCTCTGATACCACGTGTAACGGTCGGGAGATTTTCGACCCCCGAAAATCGACACTAATACGTCCACTATATAAAGTGCCGAGCAATCGAGTGTCGAAAATACCAGACTATTAGGGTTAAAGAAGAAAAGAAATAGAAGAAGAACAGAAAACGACAACAACACAGAATCTCACATCGTAGTGGAACAAAATATAATATATAATAACAGCATTTTATACAAAGGAAAGTTGTAATTGTTAATATACATACAGGTTATCAGAGTACAAACATCACATATATAAATCTAGACAGTTATAATAACTTGTCCCTAAATGATGAATATACAGCCCAAAATACACAGCGGAATATAGTCACATACGTGCAATACGTCTCTACCATCCAGCTCTTCTCCTGAACTTCAAAAGTGTCTTAACCTGAAATTCTATAATACTCGGTCTGACCCGAGCATTACAATAAAGTAACACCGGAGTCAGGCTGGAAACCAGCATGAGTAAAACACACTTAACTTGAAATACTTAAGTTCTAAAATCTTTTGAAAACAAAGGTAACTCGTACAAATCGATGAGTTTTTATTTGATTATAACTAAGACAGTTTTGCAGAAATCCATTGGTTTTATAATAATGTCTAGATACAATACTTATTTCAAATGGTCAAATTTATAAAATTTATTCAATCCCAGCCTATTAGACTCATTAGTCAAAGTAGTAGAGGTTCTTAGTTATTATCAAATCGAGGTGGTTCCGGATAACACTGATATCGGATTCCGTCCTCTTCGAATCTAAGCGATAAATTTAAAAGGGGTAAATTGTTTAAAATAAACAATTTATATTTAGGGTGACAATATCCATGTATGGAAATTTATTACAGAGGTTTTGTTTAAATAAACGTATCATCGCTTTAATCTAATATTTTTAACTCGTTTGACCAGTTAATTAACCTTGATTAACCGTATCCATTTATTTTTAAATCCAAATTAACTATAATTTGAAAGAATTATAAATTTATTTATTTTTAGTTAATTAAAATTTAACACTCTATTTAATATCTAATTTGTTATTTTATATAAGTTCTAAGTCAAATAATAATATAATTAATTGCCTATTTAATTATAAAATATCATTAAACTTTAAATTACGGAAAAATCCACAATACTAATTTGTAATATTGGGTAATAGGATAAGATGTCAAAATTTTCACATTGGTTTTGGTTTTAAAATGACAATATATTTTAGCTTTAATAACTTAATTTATTTTAGGGAGAAATATACGTTCCATTTACTTTTTCCTTTCCTTCTCCTTTCTTCCTTCCTTTTCTTTTTCCCTTTTTTTTCTCTTCCTTCCTTTTCTTCCTTCGGCCCATTTTCCCACCCGGCCCATTCTTCCCAGTTCTTTCTTATTTCCCCTACCACCTGCTACTCCCTTTCTTTTCTTCTTATTTCCCTGTCCTATATGTTAGTGCACACAACCGTGCACGGCACGTATCACCGAAGATCGAACCCACGCCGCCGACCAACTCTTCCCATCACCCCTGACCATCTCGTCAACTCCATCAACCAAGACCCCTCGGCCACACCTTGGTTCAAATTTCCAAACTCGAACCCAAAACTGAAACACAGCCACCGCAAAAAATCACCTCACCTTGGCCACCCCTGCCACCGTTCACTACCAAACTTCACCAAGAGACTCGCCCCAATGTCCTCTCCCATTTCCCCTTGGTGCGCATGCATGCGCCTCCTTCCCTTCACCATCATTTCCACAAAACAGAGGCCCCACAATCAACACCTTAAAACCCTACTTCCCCTTCGTCACGCCTCCTCACTTCACTATAAATCGCCGCGATATTTTTCTTGCGTGCGACATCGCCTCCACCTTCTCCACACTAAACACTGAGGCCCAAAGTCGACCACATCGTCGGCAATCGACCAAAACCCCAAAACTGATCATCTATGAAATACTCACTCCATACTACACAAAAAAATCCCAAACCACCTTTAAAATTCATGATTCTCAACAATGAACAAAATTATATAATCCCCTTTGCTGAACTATGATATTTGATTTTTGACCCTGTTGAATTCCTTCACTGTTAAATAGGATTTCTCTTCCTATACTTGATAGAATTTAATGAAACAAATTTTAAAATATTCTACACTCTAAAATAAACAACTTTTGTTTTGGAATCATCGGTTAAAACTAATTAGTTGCTAAGCTTTTGATTTTTGAAGATGGTGTTTAACTATTTTTGAACAAAACTAACCTGGACATAGGAGTTTGGAAGAAGTACAGTGTCTTGGTGGCACTGATCATGTCAAAACCAACATATATACATGTATATACAATATATTCATATATTTAACATACCATTGATTCACTGTTAAACAAGTATATATATAATGACACGTAAACAAGGCTTAGGATGTTTTACTCATAGTTTGCACCAAGATGAACAACTGCTGTTCTTCACAGATGAACACACTGTTTTTTTTTCTTTTTTGTATGTTTTGGTTGTAGCTTTAGTTGTTTAGTTTTCTACGAGATTTTAATTGCAGCTTATCCTTCCCCCTTTTTTATGTGAACCTGAACAAACATATGCTCGGCCACCTATATATATATATGAATGAAGTGTACAGAGCAAGGCAGAGGCCTGAACAAGTAAAGGCTTCCATTTTATAAAGATTTTTTTTTCTATTAGATTTGATTTTAAATGATTTGATATATTATGTGTACATGAACTGATTTGACATTATGAGAGCTAGACTTCATTTATTTTGTTGATTTGCTATTTTGTGAGCTTGAAATGAAATTTGCCATTATGATGTCCCCTTGTATGCTTATATAGACACACATATATATATTGAGATTTACATATACTCTATTTTATGTTAACATATATATTTACATGTTTAATTATTTTCAAATTTATCCACACACATATATTTTGACAAATATATACATATAGATATGTACATCCATACAATGTACATATTTATTTTACTTCCTATCTTACATCCATATATATATTACCTTTATAACACATTATCAATTCATATATATATTGTTGTCACCACATACACATATATGTACATTTTCACTATTTAATATATATATATATATATGTATATGTATATATACATTCGCTTATATTTGTCATCATATTTACACATATATATATTTTCACATCATTCCCTATTTACATATTTATCTATATTTGCATATGTATGCTTATCTACATTTCTACATATATATACATATATATGTGTATATCATTTTTATAAAGGGATTATTCTATCTCGAGTTTGAAATGGTGAAGTTTAAATACGTATATCTATATTGATAAATTTCCCTTATTCAAAAATTTATATCCCAAAATTTTATATAGTTTAAGTCAATTTATAGCTTCTGATTTTAAATATCAGAAAATTCATTTATTTGATAAATAAATATTAATATTCAATAATTAAAAATCAGTTAATTATCCCTATATTCGGTGGCTAAAATTTGGGGTCGTCACATAATTCAACTTAAATATAAGCGAATTAAATATGGCTTTGGGATATTATTTAAATGAATTCGAGTATGAAATTGAGTTTTGAAGTGGAAATGAATATATGTGTTGTATAAAAGGTTATAATAAACCTTAATATAATTTTATGAAATGATTCTCAAGTAATATAGTGTAAATTGAGATATGCCAAGTAAATGGAAATGCGAATCAATCAGAGGTAAATTAATTGAATATCAATCAATTTAAAATGAAATAGAATTTGATTGCAATGGAAATGAACTTAATTTATATGGTCGAACTGGTTGAAAGTAAACGCATTAACTGAAGTTAATATTTTTGGATGGAAGCTTGGCTCAAATAAATTTATGAAATGGTTTATAAATAAATTGGCATGGATTAGACTGTTGTTGAATATAAAATTAAGCGAACAAGATTTTTTCGAATAAATTGAATGTGAATTAATAGAAGTTGATAAATTGATTTAGATTCAATTTAAATGGTTAAATGATGAAGTGGTTATTTTATTAATGAATATCACCAAATAGCGAGGAAAAATTTGTCGTTTGACGTAGACAGAAGTAAAGAAAATTTTGTAAATCAATGAAAAGTGAATAAATTGATTTTGAATCAATTTGGAATGGATATGAATTTATTGGGAATAAATATGAATTGAATGATAATAATTAATGGTATGTGAATCATTTGGAATTGAATGAAATGGCGAATAAATTGAATTTGAAGTGAATAACTAAATGTTGGATGTAACAACCCGAATTCCAGTAGGTCCGGATTTTTCGCAAAAATGCTAAAATCCAGGCCTACTAAAGCCCGAGTTGGGTATCCGGTATCCTGCAAATGGGCAAAGATAAATATATCAGAGCTCAAATAATTATCTCACGGCGAAACTGACTAAAATATAATAGTAAGTAAATACTCACCAAGGTAATAACACTTTCTAAACAAGCGTCACAATGCTGGAAAATCTCTGCCTTCTATCTAACCTGTGGGATGATACTAGGAGGAGATCAGAACTAAAGTTCCGATGAATGGACAAATTATACACTTCTAAGCATAACTCTACATATACTATTCTATTTCCATTTTCTATTATATTAGGTTTATTGGGTTTATAATACTCTCGTGTGACGCCCTACCTCTATACTCACGCTCGCCAAGGACACTACGGAGTAATGCCGTCAACTAGCGCGAAGAATAAGGCTGTTGAGGAGCATCCATCCGTGTAATTGCCTTGTGCGAGCACCGATATGTCAGATAGTATAACATGCATTTCATTTCAAGAGGAAATCCGACATACCGATACAAACACAAGGCTACCACACAGTGGCTAGGTGGACCTCGGAAACAAATATAGAAATAAACATAACATAAATCAGTCACAGATGTTCATATCTCAAAGGCGGAAAGAGATATGAATATATCACATAAAAGTGTACATCAGAGTAGTGGCCAAACAAGATCCACAATATCACAAAAGAATAGATACAAGTGCTAGACAAAAGAATAAGTATACATCAAGGAGTCTCTATCTCTAATGTATAATAACAAAAACTACAAAGCTGTGTAGTTAGTCAAAAATCAGAAGATGATCCCAGGTAAGGAGTCAAACAGAAGCACCTGTAACATCTCTGTCTGACCCGAGTATTATTTAATAAGAAAATAATAAACGGATCAGTCTAGCTATAAATATCAGATAAAGGAATAAGATAAAAGCAGTGATATAATAAGAGTGTATGATAACAATAAAGTCATACAAGGATATTTATGATTTAAACAACAACAAAATCATACAATATCTCAAGAATCTCAAAGTACCAAAAAGAATGTCATATTCTTTATTTTATTCACCAAACCACAAATATTGACAAACATATCATTACCAACCACATAAAGAGGTGAAACACAAATTCTAGAAATCATCAATTAGAAATCCAGAAATCACAAAAAGGGGGAGGCCTATCACAAACGGGAGCATGAAAACTCACCAACACGTGTATCACAAACGGAACGCTATTCCATGGTCGCTAACCATAAATTTTGAGCCGAAGCTCCACAAACGACCCGAAGACCACGGGTCGCTACCCCGCCAAATTGAACTGAAGTTCCACAGAAACGGGGTTTAGTCTCCCTCGCAGACAAATAGACATCACACATCGCTAGTCTAAATCACAAAATGATCATCATTGATCAATAAAAGTGTCGATTACACTAAGCTAGTAAATATATGAGTTTAGCTTCATGTCCCATAACCACTAGCTTAACTTAAATATTTACGAACAAATTGTAGATTCCCACTCGAAAATTGTCACAAGAATTTCAATCGAATAAGTCCAAGAATTAACCGACGAAGTAAACGCAAGCGTTTCATACCACTTGTTTTGCTAAGCCATTTAATTAGATTTTCTCATACGAAAGAGGTAAATGTTTGTATATACTAATAGATTAGAAAACGGTTTTATAAAGAGCTTTGTATTAAAAATAGAGTTGAAATCATTTTGATGAAACATATTGAATATTTACTACTAGTATAGAAACCATTGTATTTAGAAGTGACAAATCACAAAATGATTGTAGAAACAATCAATCACAAAATCCACATTCGAAGACGTGAATTAAATCCAAGGAATCGATATTGAATCCATCAAAATGGATATTCTCAAAAGTCCCGAAAAAGAAGTCATCAAAGTCAATAATAAATGATAACAATAAATCGGACAATCGCGAATCGGTAAAAATTGAAATCCCACACAAAATAGGCAAATTGGGCTGAGACAAGCAGATTCAGACGTCTGAATCGTATATTTCAGACGTCTGAAACTGGTGTTCAGGCAATACTTTGCCTAGGCCAAAAATGGCCAAATCATAACGGAAGCATTCGGACGAGTGATGATAGCTAGGGGTTTACGCCAAACGACTACCCAACCTTAGAGACTCATCAATACATTCCGGCCAACATGTCCAAACATCCATATAAGGATTTTCATAGATTTTGATTTCAAAACACCAAAAATTGGAATATTCATCAAACCAATTCAATTCAAAAGCAAATAGATAAGGAATAGATGTTAGGAATTTATACCTAACAATCAAAGATAGTTATAGACATAGATGTGAGATAAAAATCTGACCTTTAAACCCAAAAACTAGGAAAGGGAAGCTTGAAAGCAAAGGAAGATCAACGACTCTTCAACCTCAACTCTAGAAGCTTGAATCTAAGCTTAAAAGAAGAAAATTTCCTAAGTTAGGTTTAGGAAATTCTGAAATTAAAGAGAGAATGAGTTGGAGAAGAAGAAGGAAGTGCTCACCTAAGCTTCTCTTTGAATTTTGGAGCTAGAACTTGAATTTGCAAAGAAGATTAGGGCTTAGGAACAGGCTTTTAAATCTCCCCGAGATGGCCGAGATGAAAAATCCGAGATATCAGCCAAAATCCGAGATTTGGCAGCCTATTTAGTTATAAGTGTTTTAAATATCGCCCGAGATAGCCGAGATATTTTCCCGAGATATCTTCCAATTTTGAATCGCTTCAATCTTTGAAGGATCCATGGAAATTCCGGATTCAGAAATGATATGTCCCAAAAATTTCACACGAGATTGCCAAAAGTGGCATAGAAAATTTTGCTTTTAATTGGTTGCTCCTAAGAGTTTCCAGCACAATCCGAAGATGATTTTCATGCTCTTCCTCGGTTTTAGAATAAATAATAATATCATCTATAAAGATGAGAACAAATCGATCGAGGAATTCTTTGAAAACTCGATTCATAAGGTTAACGAAATAAGCTGGAGCATTCGTCAAACCAAATGGCATAACAAGCCATTCATAAGATCCATAACGAGTACGGAACGATGTCAAAGGAATGCTATCCTCTGCAATACGGAGTTGATGAAAATCGGTTGCTAAGTCCAACTGTGAAAAGACTTTAGCACCACTAAGCTGATCGAATAAATCATCAATTCGAGGCAAGGGGTATTTAATCTTGATGGTGATATCGTTAAGCTTGCGGTAGTCAATGCAAAGCCTAAGTGTACCATCAGATTTCTTCACAAAAATAGCTGAAGCTCCCCATGGAGAGGAACTAGATTGAATAAATTGCTTCGCTTCCAATTCGGATAATTGTTTGCGCATCTCCTCATTTTCTTTATTGGACATACGATAAGGAGGACGAGTAATAGGTAGAGCTCCGAGGGTTAGATTAATTATGAACTCAATTGCTCCCTTAGGTGGTAATCCTAGAACGGGCTTAAATATATCGAGAAATTCACAAACAATGTGAATGAGAGAAATAACATCTTCCTCATCATCATTATCGTCGTCATGAGGATTTAGTGAATGCAAGGATGCTTTCGAATCGAAATCTGAATCTTTCAGAATAAGAGAAATCTGCTTAACAGATTGAGGATGTCGAAGATATATAGTCCGCTCAGGACACAGGATATGGGCTTCATAACGGTTAAGCCAATCCATTCCCAAAATCATTCCGAAACCTAAGTAACGCATGACATGCAATTCGGCACGGAAAGAGTAATCACATAAAATAATTTCGACATCTTTACAAAGTAAACTGAGTGTTGCGGATCCACCGACCTGATTCGCAATTCTCAAAGAAGTCATCAAGCCAATAACATTCAAAGACAAAGCATCAACAAGTTCTTTTGATATAAAAATGTGAGATGCACCTGTATCAAAAAGAACTCGAATAGGAAATTCACGAAATAAAATAATGCCATCAAGGATAGAATGAGAAATACCTTGACCACGAGAAGTGTTAGTAGGGGTTTGTACAACATTTAGCTTGCCCTCATTCTTGCTTTGAAGTTTGGGATACAAAGATATAGTATGACCCGAACTCTTGCAATAGCTGCAACAAATAGACTTCGGACACTTGTTTGCATAGTGGTCCTTAGAACCACAATTGTAACATTCTACCCGACGAGAGTTAGGAGTATTTGCTACCGGTGTTGCTTGCTTCCCCTTCTTGTTAAGATTAGGCTTGAATTTAAAAGGTCTCTTCTTATTGATGTTTTGTTTGACTTCAACATCACTTTCTTTATCGGCCTCTTCGAGACGAAGAGCAATATCAACTAGCTGATCAAAAGAAACTTCTAATTTCAGAAGTAATGGCTTTTTGAGATTCTTATTCAAGCCATAAACAAATCTCTGATTTTTCTTCAATGGGGTATTAATATACTCGACCCTATATTTAGACAGGGATTCGAAAGAAGCGACGTAGTCCGTCACGGAAGATTCACCTTGAACAAGGTCAATAGCACGACGAGCTAGAGATACTTTTTCAGCTTCCAGCACGAATTTCAACTCGAACCTTTCCCGGAATTGCTCCCAAGTAAGATCCGCTTCAATGAATTCAGAGATTAAAAGCTCGTACCAGTCTAATGCTCTTTCTTGGAGCATACTAGAAGCCACTTGGACTCGATGAAGATCAATAAGATTCATGCGAGAAAAGATGCGGTCGCATGTCCGAAGCCAAGCCTGGACTTCTATAACACTCTCGGAACCTCTGAATGGCTTTCCACCTAAGTTGGTGTAATCACTGCACAAGCGTGCAAACCCAGATTTAGGATGTGTGGGCTCAGGAATAGGTCCGACAGCTTGAGCATTTCTCACAAGATCAAGAAGTTGCTGAGCAGACATAAATACTCCATCCTGGGGAGTAGCACTAGATTGACCGGCGCTGGGGCGGCCAGGTCTAACCATTTCTCTTCTTTAAGAAAGAAGAAAAGAGAAAAAGGTTAATCTCAGAATGAATATCAATAAACTTGATTGATAAAACAAGGCATCATAAAGAATATAGGATAGAATGGTATGAAGACTCTAATTAAATCCTATGGCACGATTCCTAAGAAAGACTTAGGGCAATGATCCTTGCTAGATTATTCTACATCATTCCGAAGTTTGGCTCTAAAACCAAGCGGTGACGCCCCACCTCTATACTCACGCTCGCCAAGGACACTACGGAGTAATGCCGTCAACTAGCGCGAAGAATAAGGCTGTTGAGGAGCGACCATCCGTGTAATTGCCTTGTTCGAGCACCGATATGTCAGATAGTATAACATGCATTTCATTTCAAGAGGAAATCCGACATACCGATACAAACACAAGGCTACCACACAGTGGCTAGGTGGACCTCGGAAACAAATATAGAAAAAAACATAACATAAATCAGTCACAGATGTTCATATCTCAAAGGCGGAAACAGATATGAATATATCACATAAAAGTGTACATCAGAGTAGTGGTCAAACAAGATCCACAATATCACAAAAGAATAGATACAAGTGATAGACAAAAGAATAAGTATACATCAAGGAGTCTCTATCTCTAATGTATAATAACAAAAACTACAAAGCTGTGTAGTTAGTCAAAAATCAGAAGATGATCCCGGGTAAGGAGTCAAACAGAAGCACCTGTAACATCTCGGTCTGACCCGAGTATTATTTAATAAGAAAATAATAAACGGATCAGTCTAGCTATAAATATTAGATAAAGGAATGAGATAAAAGCAGAGATATAATAAGAATGTATGATAACAATAAATTCATACAAGGATAATTATGATTTAAACAACAACAAAATCATACAATATCTCAAGAATCTCAAAGTACCAAAAAGAATGTCATATTCTTTATTTTATTCACCAAACCAAAAATATTGACAAACATATCATTTCCAACCACATAAAGAGGTGAAACACAAATTTTAGAAATCATCAATTAGAAATCCAAAATCACAAAAAGGGGGAGGCCTATCTCAAACGGGAGCATGAAAACTCACTAACACGTGTATCACAAACAGAACGCTATTCCATGGTCGCTAACCATAAATTTTGAGCCAAAGCTCCACAAACAGCCCGAAGATCACGGGTCGCTACCCCGCCAAATTGAACCGAAGTTCCACAGAAACGGGGTTTAGTCTCCCTCGCAGACAAATAGACATCGCACATCGCTAGTCTAAATCACAAAATAATCATCATTGATCAATAAAAGTGTCGATTACACTAAGCTAGTAAATATATGAGTTTAACTTCATGTCCCATAACCACTAGCTTAACTTAAATATTTACGAACAAATTGTAGATTCCCACTCGAAAATTGTCACAAGAATTTCAATCGAACAAGTCCAAGAATAAAACGACGAAGTAAACGCAAGCGTTTCATACCACTTGTTTTGCTAAGCCGTTTAATTAGATTTTCTCATACGAAAGAGGTAAAGGTTTGTATATACTAATAGATTAGAAAACGGTTTTATAAAGAGCTTTGTATTAAAAATAGAGTTGAAATCATTTTGATGAAACATATTGAATATTTACTGCTAGTATAGAAACCTTTGTATTTAGAAGTGACAAATCACAAAATGATTGTAGAAACAATCAATCACAAAATCCACATTCGAAGACGTGAATTAAATCCAAGGAATCGATACTGAATCCATCAAAATGGATATTCTCAAAAGTCCTGAAAAAGAAGTCATCAAAGTCAATAATAAATGATAACAATAAATCGGACAATCGCGAATCGGTAAAAATTGAAATCCCATACAAAATAGGCAAATTGGGCTGAGACAAGCAGATTCAGACGTCTGAATCGTATATTTCAGACGTCTGAAACTGGTGTTCAGGCAATACTTTGCCTAGGCCAAAAATGGCCAAATCATAACGGAAGCATTCGGACGAGTGATGATAGCTAGGGGTTTACGCCAAATGACTACCCAACCTTAGAGACTCATCAATACATTCCGGCCAACATGTCCAAACATCCATATAAGGATTTTCATAGATTTTGATTTCAAAACACCAAAAATTGGAATATTCATCAAACCAATTCAATTCAAAAGCAAATAGATAAGGAATAGATGTTAGGAATTCATACCTAACAATCAAAGATAGTTATAGACATAGATGTGAGATAAAAATCTCACCTTTAAACCCAAAAATTAGGAAAGAGAAGCTTTAAAGCAAAGGAAGATCAACTACTCTTCAACCTCAACTCTAGAAGCTTGAATCTAAGCTTAAAAAAAGAACATTTCCTAAGTTAGGTTTAGGAAATTTCTGAAATTAAAGAGAGAATGAGTTGGAGAAGAAGAAGGAAGTGCTCACCTAAGCTTCTCTTTGAATTTTGGAGCTAGAACTTGAATTTGCAAAGAAGAATAGGGCTTAGGAATTATAATTCTTTTTCTCTTCCCCCATTTTTCCAAAGCTTGACTGTTAGGAAATATTATGAAGGAGTGAAGAGGAGTGGAGTGGAGTTTGGTTGATAAGTTGGGTTAATGGGCCGAAACCCAAACCCAAAGCCCTAGTTGAAAATCTCGAAATTTTACCCAACTCAAAACGTATCGATGTTTATACATAAAAAAGTCGCAAACACCACTTTGAACTCAATGGAATTGGTTTCGAGTCCAAATTGTTGAATCTCAACTTCATTCTTGATTCAGACGTCTGAATTGTATATTTCAGACGTCTGAAACTGGAAAAATGAGAGTTCTCAGACTTCATTCAGACGTCTGAAATAGATGATTCAGACGTCTGAATCTGGAAAAATGATTATTGTCTTAAAACAATATTCAGACGTCTGAACCTGGGATTTCAGACGTCTGAAAATGGCTATTTTAGCCTGTTTCCTTTCTGGATCGATTTGAACCATTTCAGACATCTGAATTAGTCATTTCAGACGTCTGAATTCCTGGAAACTTGTGTTTTCAAATAGGCACTTCCAAAAAACACTATCCACATAGATTTTTCACTAATTCGACTGTTCTTCTTCGAATAGTGACTTTTTCGGACCTAAATCCGACTAACGATGCTATATTTAAATAAAACATTTAAATATTACAATCGTAAAATTTGCGGGTTGTTACATCTCGCCTCTGTGCGTGAATCGTATCCATCTACTCCCTAATAGATTAAGACCTAATAACCAATATATATATATATATATATATATATATATATATATATACATATATATATATATATGTGTGTGTAGCTACATGCCCAAAGACCGCATCAGTCCTAGGTACTACCCATAGTACATTCAGTATCCTCCTCAAAAAGGACTCCATTGTCTCGCTATTAGAGCGTACTGTAACTACATCTGTAAAGGACGGGTTCGTGAGGCCTATAATACAGATGTTCCGTCGTCTATTATGAAAACGTGAAACTACATCCACACTAGCTTATACTAGTGCTCGGACATCCACAATGTACCATCCAGTGCATACCTTGAGGACTACATGTAATCGTTCTGTCTACTCCCTGAATTCGGCCAACAAGGTCTACCTTGTATGGAACTCAGTCGAGGATTTTCTCTATCTGTAAGGTCCGCTTCGTTAGGCTTACAAAATAGATATTTACTTAGTCTGTCTCTTTTCTCATCATGGCTATGGCTTTAACTAATCGAAAGAACTTTCAAGAGCTAAGTGGTTGTGCCCTACTGCAAACAATCTAAACATCAAATTGGTTGTATCCCTCATTCAATGTCTCGATAGTGAAAGAATCATTGGCCTTTTGGTTTAACTCTAGTCTTTCCCGAACTCGCTCTGATGATGGCTGATACCCGCATGCAACTATCCTTATAGGTCCTACCCATTGTAACCTACTCGCAAACTAAAGTATGGTGACATACGAATATCCTACTCCATCAACAACATTTTGACTGCCTACAAAGGTCCGTTTCGTTAGGCCTGCAATGCAAAAGCAATCAAGACATACTCTCTTGATGGAACACCTACAGACCTTGCCTCCAGAGGTGCAGCTTCGTTAGGCCTACCCAGAGGGCCATCCTAGAGCATCCTCACTTTCTATCGAAGTCTCGTACCTCCTTCTATCCCAAAATAACAAAGTTGGACGTGCTCTTTCGGTACTAAAAATCTGCGACGAACTGCTTCGTTAGGCTCTTTATCCAGATTCTCTTTGGGCTACTCCAAACGCACCTTACCATTTTATTAGACCCTACGTCTAATCTTTTATTATGCATTTAGTTTTCTTTTCTTATTCCGTTGGCAACTTATTTAGCCTAATCAGCATGCCTAGCCTCACCTATGTGTGAGACCATCGATCCTAGACCTGAAACGGAATGATGCCAGTACGGGCCACTGCTATTTTTTTTGTTTATGAACTTAATCCAAGATCTAAGTTTGATAAAATAAGCCTCTTCTATTTCTTTCTTTTTAATTATAACCTACGTGTTACAATTATACTTGCCATTGTCACTTTTATATTCTTTTCTTTCTTTTATAACCTACATGTTATAAATGTAATTGCAAGTGTCTCTTTTCTATTATAGTCTGTCTTCTTTTATTATGATACTAAATTTTCTTTAATTCTCTTATATTATATAACAGTCTTAACTTGGGACTATGTCCAACTGACATAAGTTACTTATCATAAAAATTGCTTTACTTCTTACTCTACTATCTGCGCAATAAATGTAGATCTAATCACATTTTCTGTTTATTGTTCCTAGTCTTGTCAAATAATTAACTTGATTATTCTCTTTTATTCCGGGAAGCAGTTCTATTCTATTTAGTTAGTTACAAAAACTGTGCAAAAAATCCATTTCCATATTTTAATACTAAATAATGCTATAAACAATAACTCGTAACTGCAAGATATTTTTTTTATTGTTTCTTTAATTGTTGGGTAATACAAACTACAGTAATGTCTCTATTTTGCACTAGTTCCATTTTTCTTGCTTTTGTTCGTGCAATTACGTTTATCGTTATTCTTACAATATTAAACTATGGAAATTTATTCCCTTTTCTAAACAAACCAACTAGTCTATCACTAACTTCCAAATCAAGTTATTAGATTTTTCCCCTATTTAATTCATTTCTCCCGCTTTAACATAATTTATTGTAAATTTCTCACATTTAGGCTTATGCCTTTCTCTATAATTTTTATGCCTAATATTACTTATATTTAGTTGGATTCTTTTCTTTTTCCATATAAATAACATTTAAATATAAGTACACTTCTCTTATAAAATTTACAGTTTCAACATAACTAACTAGTAGAACTAATTACTGAAATCAGTTCAAATGCTGAATTAAAATATCTAACGGAAATCTAACGATATTATACATCATCAACATAGAAGATATATAATTTAAATCCACTCACCTGAAAAGAAAACACTCCAAATTCCTGATCTAATTTTTATACAGTTTTATTATCCATAGCCTTCCCCTTTGCAACCCTATTTGGATCCACAAACCAAAATTTGTATAGATTTATAATTTTGGATCTAATTGAAGAAAAATAAAAAGATTGTAACGACCCTAAATTTTCGACCCAATTTAAAATTTTAAATTCATCGTTTCAATAAAAATTTTGAAATTATAAACGATCTCAATTTACATCCAAACTTTATTTATGACATACGTCTAGTTAGAAATGGACATAGAAAAAGTTTCGTTGAAAAATATTACAGTAAACTCCGTTCGCGTTTTACTGTATATCAGTCCATATAAAGCTGCGTAAAATTTATCTTCCAAATCAAAATATTTTTACACAATTATGTTGTAAAAATTATTCTGATCAAGATTATGTAATTCGTTTCGCCTAAAGTTGTCATCGCCTGCTCCGTTTAGATTGTTTTGCAAATCGTACCATTCAAGCGGCGTAAATGCAAATTTTATAAAATCGTCGTATCACCAATATTTTTATACCGTTGTGATCGCGTCGTCGCGCTGACCAAAACGATATATTTATTCGTGTTAAACGGAGTCGGAGAAAAAAAAACGTCATGTCGTTTTAACCGGTTTAACGCACCGGTTAAACACGTTGCAGCCCAAGTATTCTACCCGTTTAAAAAAAAATAACTTCAGCTGAATGGGCATTTACTAGGGAGATGAAGTGTGAAGAGTCACGTTTGGGATATTGAAACGTTGGAATCCAAGAGACATTTATTCACGTACTAGTAAAGCAACCAAAGACTTTCATTTTTCACAATTCCTATTCTCACTGTAGCTTCAGGTAATAACATTTCCTCTTCATCTTTATTTCCATTTCTCCACTACTTTCTCTGATTCATATGCAAAGTAAAAATAAATAATGAATATGGCCGAAGCTATGGTGGACCACTGCACCCATCACCACTTCGCCACCACTCCCCTGCCACACGCCACCAACCGGCCTTCCCAGCCCACCCAGCCGTTCACTTTCCCCTCCACGCCTACCAACCATCATCCCCGCCTCCTCTTCTCCCAGTCTCGTCTGGCCGTATGTTTCGAGTGTGTGCGTTATGTGTTGAGTGTGTGTGCTTTTGTTTTTTGAGCGTGTGTGCATTTTTGTGTTTGAGTGCGTGTGTGTTGTGTGCGTGTACAGCATGTTGAAGGGGTGGGATGAAGGCATGAAGTTGGATTCATGCGTGAGAATGGCATGCAGTAGGAGACAAGAAAAAAAAAGAGAAAAAAATACACGTGGGTGGGTGGAGTTGATAAAGGCATGAAGTGCATGTTCCTTGCATGAGTGAGTACAAGCAGAGATGAAGAAAGTGGTCATGTAAATGTTGTGCGTGAGTTTGTATAAAAAAAAGAAACTGTGTTTGAGTATTAGATTTGCTGAAGAATAGTTTCGCGAATATCTAGGCCGGTTAACAAAACAGTAACCGACTTTTCTTTTTCGTTGTGTGCAGAAACGTCCGTTTGAACGCCTTTTGCAGCATCGTCAATCTCCAGCTTTTGTTCTTTTCTTCGTCGTCGGTAAGCGCATTTATATAAATTTATAAATTATATACAAACGTTCATTGTATTAATATCGTTTGCTTTTGTCGATATTACAGTGTCCGTTGTTTGTGTTGTATCGTCTCTTTTCTGCTCCTTCGTGCTTCGCCGTCAAATTTCTTATCCACGAAAGGTGAATTAATTTTCACGACTATATTCGTATGCAAGTTTGAATTCATAAATGATTGCTATGTGATGTTGAATTGGATGTTAATTGTTATTGTTAAGTGATAAATTATTGGCAAGTTAAAATTGGATATAGGATGGTTAACGATTTAAAATGAATTATATATGTCGAATTTTGTTTGTTAACTTGACCCCTTTATATGATGAATATTGATTAGTTAAATATGACCCTTTTAATTGTTAAGTTAATTGACACGTAGAAATTGATAAATTTCACTTTGGACTCTTGAACGTATATTGAATTAACTGTTGTAATTGAAATTGAACGACAAGTGAAATCGAAATGTTATAGTCTTTAATCTACCTGAAATGATAGGGTAGATTCTAGAAATAGTTATACAAATTTGCGTAAATAACAAACGCGAATTAATACGATTATTTCGGGATTATTTGAAATTGTTGAATTGTTGTGAATGGATGCTATTGCTTGTTTATTTATTTTGACACCATCCCAGCTATCACACTGCAAGTTCCCTTTGTATGCTTTGATTTTTGAATTGAAATGGAATCGGGTTGAAATGATAAATACCCAAATAACTTTGACTTAGGATAGAAAATTAAATTAAACCCAATTGGTCAATGTTTTGATTTAAATAAAATAAAGTTTTATTTGACGAATAACAGGGTTTTGAATAAATTGGAATTTAAATTCGAATGAATGTAAATGTGAGTATTTGAATTTGAAACAAATGTTGAACGTAGTAATTGACAAAAAAGAATATTGTTTAAAATTTAATTATTTAATGATTAAATTTAGAATTATTTGAAAATAAAATTTTGAAATAATTAATAATTAAGTTTTGAAATTATTAATAATTAACTTTTGAAATTATTAATAGTTAAGTTGTGAAATTATTAATAACGAAGTTTGAAATAATTAATAATTGAATTTTGAATTTATTAACAATTAAGTTTGGAATTATAAATGAATGAGTTGAATAATTAATAATTAAGAGTTGAAATTATTGAAATTTTGATGAGATCGAATTATAAATTAAATTGAATTGAATATCTTTATTAAGAGAAATTGAATTATTGAACAAGTGAAACTAAGTTTTTTTAACTAAGTTTTGAAATTTGAAAGGAATATCTTTGATAAGAAATTTAATGCGCTTTACCGAAACAAATGAAAGACTTGTAATTTAAAGAATTGGATTTGATAAGTGTAATTGTAAATAAGTTGTAAACTTTGATAATGAAATCGAACTTAAGACGTAACGTAATGAATTGGAAATTGAATTGAAATTGTTTAAGGATAAATTTGTTAATGAATATCGAATGAAAGCGATAATTGATTTAAATCGTTTTGAACGTTAAATTTGGTTAAATGATTTTGGAATGAACTTATATACAAAATGAAATGAATATTTGAATTGTTTTAATTGAAGCTTTGAAATTGAATTTTAGAAATGTTGAAATTGAATCAGAAAGTTTGAAACGTAATTTTAGAAATTGATTTCGAAAGACTAACGAATTGTCGATTTACGAATTCTAATTGAAATTGTTTTGGTTTTGAATATATTAACGACCAATCGGTGTTATAATCACGAAGGTTATTGTAACGACCCCGAAATTTAAATTTATTTAAATTAATAATTAAATGAATTTTTGAATTAAATTGAGTAATTAAATAAATTTTTGGATAAAAATTTGTTGATTTAATTAGAAAATTGGAGCGAGTTTCCCCGTTTCAAATATGAGTGAATTTGAAAATAATAAATATATAGACATATATTTGATTTGAGTTTAAATTGTAAATAAATAATTGATAATAATATTAAAAAATTGATGGTTAATAATAATTTGAAATTATAAATTTAATATAAGATAATAAATAAGTATTTAAGTTAAAGTAAATATTTAAAATTAGAAATAGGAATAAGAATATATATAATAAGATAAATTATAAAAATATAAAGTAACATATAGTTAAATTCAAACAACAAAATTTAAAATAGGAATAAAATACATTTATATATGAACACTTATAAAACCACATAAGAAGAAGAAAAAAAAAAGTAACAAAACAAACAAAACAAAAATAAAACAACATTTACTTCATTTATATTTGTACAAAATGAAATGAAACAAACATATAAAGTAAACACCTTTATTTAAAGACCTAAAGACAAATGAAAGCTGCCAGGCCAATCTAAAGAAAGAAAGTATGAAACAAAACATCTCTAAATACAACATCATACCCCAGCCGAAGTCAATACATAAACAAATAGTATTGTAAACATCTATGTACAAAGCAAAAGTATAAAACCAGATATATAAGTATGCAAAGAAGCAAAAGGAAATACAAACAACACTTAATGGCAAAGCAAAATTATACATGTACAGCCGAGACAAGCAAGTATGGCCTAAGTCAACAAGAAAACATATAAAAACACAAAGTACTTAACAATAAATGCAACATACCCTATGCATTTAATACAAAACACATCAGCCTTACCTATTGCATAAACAAATAACCCTATACAAACATTGCCTTCTTCTATATATACATATGTATTTCCTTATCTCAGTTTCTTCCCTTCAAACTGAGTGACTTCTGAAGTGATATCATCTACAAACTGAAACAAAACTTAAATTCGAAAACAACTCAAACCTGAGATCAAGAAGGCTTTAGCAAGCAGTGTCTCAGGCTGGTTTCAAACCTGGGAAGATTTCAAAATCTGGAAATCAAGAGCAAAGTAACTAATTCAACTTCAAGCACAAGATCAAATCTATATCAAGCAAAGTTTTCAGATTTAAAAAAACTAAAAGCTCTGCTCTTCTTTCTCTGTTCTTCTAGTTCTCTGTTTCTTCTTGTCCAGGTGAGCAAACTCCTAAACATAAAGGCTTGAATCTGTTATATTTTGATGATGCCTGAAATGAAGTTGTTTGATATGTTTGCATGATTGATTTTATCTGGATATATGCTTTGAATTGCTCTGTTCATCTATACTGGTGAGTAACATCACTTAATAACAATTTTAACATATAATTATGATGCATGTGTATGTGAATAAGTGTGTTATACCTTTCTACATGAATGTGCTATGAATGGTGATATTTTAAGTGCAGGTTGTTTACATTATAAACTCTCTGCTTGATTTTTTTTCTTCCAATGACATGTTTTGGTTTAAAAATCATTTCTGCAGAATCTACGCAATGTTAGGACTTAAGATTAAAATGAATAATGTTTGTTTGATCCTAAACTAAGTTCTAAAAATAAATTTAGGTTAAAACAATATATCAATATCTCTGGAACATCAAGAACTGAGTAAATTTTGTTTTCTATCAAAATTTCGAACCTCTTAAATTTTAGATTCAGGTAAGCAAACTAAATTCTCATGCTGTAACTTGAATTTTAAGGCAAGAATCATGATTTTTCGAAGTGGGAGTCAAGAGAAATTCTTGATTGAACGGAAATGACTTTTCGACCAATTTCTGGTAATCTCGATGATCGGGGAAGACGAGACGTGGTCTGGAAGTGCGGGGGTGATCGGTGGTCAAGGGAAAAATGTTGCGATGGTCAACCAATGACCATGGAAGCGGCGGTTATGGTTTAAAATTTTTAAACCTAGTTTTCGAGGTGCTGGGGTTTTTGTTTCGTTCGACGCGGAGGGTCGATCGAGTGCCGTGGAGTCTCGGGTGGTGGTAGGCTGGACAATGTCGAGTTCAGGGCCGCAGTCGCAGTCGACATGATGGTCGAGGTTGGGTAGGTGATTTGCTTTCCAGGTTTGGGTTGGATGAGGTGTTGTGTTCCAGGTATCGTAATTACACTCGAAGTCGCGTTCGGGTTGAACTGGAGGAGTGGGTGGTTGCGACCGAAGCTGGGGATGGTTTGTGACTTGCTCGAAGTTTCGGCGACGACCAGTGATGGTCGGAACTCCGGTGCACGTGCACGAGTATTTTCGTGTGCACTGGGAAATGGAGGCTTGAAGGAGAAAGGGGGACTCGGGGACGTACTCGAGGAAAACGAGGGTTGACTCGAAGGAAATGAGGGAGCGAGTTGCTCCGGGTCGAGCTCGGGGAAACATTGAAAATACTCGGGTCTGGAAGGTTAGGATAAAAACAGTTTTATAAAATAAAATAGCAAAGGTTTAAATAAATTTATTTGAAAAGAAATTTAAGTGATTTAATTTTGTGATCATCATTTATAAATAAATTCATAAAGTATAATGTGATTAAAAAGTTAATTTAAAATGGAATGTTGTTTTTAATTAACCTTAACTTTGGAACAAACTTATGTGTTAACTATGATTAATTATGAAGCTTATAAACTTAAGACTTTAATGATAATCGAGTGATTAATTAAGGTAAATTATTTATCTTTTAAAGTATTTATGTGATTAAAGAATGACTTAAAGTTAATTAAATCTTTAATAAAAGCTTAATTAAAATAGAAATTGATGGTTAATTAATCGGTAGAAGTAATTAAGGGATGATTTCTAATTAAGGATTAATTAATTAAGATAATTAATTAAGGAATTATAGATTAACGAAGGTGATTAAGGAAAGATAATTAATGTAAGGATAATTTATTAATTATTGATGGTTAGTTAATAAATGATTAAAGAATAATTAATCAAAATGATCTGTAATTTATTAATGTTAATTAACCAGGATTAGTAATTTATTCATAAGTAATAAATCTGATTTCAATAAATCAGATAATTCATTGATCTTACTTATAAATGTTCGGATTCTGTTGAATGATATGAATTGTTTGATATCCCTGATATATGATGCTTTGTGATACGTCTTGATTCTATTTTGTGATATATTGTTATATGAATATGAAACCCCTTTGCCGTGAAACGGCACTTGAATTTCGATGCGACAGGGAGTCGGATTCCAGTTGGTTATCCGAAACCCACATCGAATTGTAATAGTGAATCTTTGTGACTGATAAATTTATTTTATTTATGAATCTGTGAATGAAGATAAGCGTTGTCGATTTTACCGCTTATCGATATATCTGTGATGATTGATGTTGCACTATTGTGTGTAAAACCCCTGGACTACACTGTTACACACACAAATATGGATTTCACGTGGAAATCAGTTAAGTCACAGATAAATTAAATTTGATGTTTTGAAATTGAAACTTTAATTTCAATTGATTTTGAAATTGGAAATTCGGGTTTAAAGTGAAAAGCTTTTGAAATGGAATTTCAAAGATGAAAGTTATTTTTGAGTAACTTGATTGAATTTGAAATTTAAATTATTTGATTTAAATTTAAATTCAATATTTGAAATAAAATCCTATAATTTTGGAATTAGGGATTAAAGATGTTATAACCGTTATATATGGGTTAAACCATTTTTAAAAAGTATTGATTTTGGAATGTGAATATAATTCAAGGACTTTAACCCATGCAAATAAAATTGGATTGTTCTTAAATGAAAACTGTTTGTTTTCAAATGATAAAAGCTTTCGTATATATATAAGAAATGAAATTCCAATTTAAAGGAATTTCAGGTATGAATTGAAAGATGGTTTTCCCAAGTTATAAATGAATTCTTTTTGGAAACTATGAATTGAATCTGTTATCTTTAACAGATTTAAAATGATGATTTGTTTAAACCATTCGAAATGACATTGTTTTGAAAGCTATAAGTTGAATCTTTAATTTAAAGATTTAACGAGTTAATCCAATTGGAAATTGAAGTGTTTTGAAACCTATGAATAGATCTTTATGAAACGAGGTGAACGGTGTGAAATAAATCTTTTTATTTAAAGATTTGAAATGATGATTGGTTTAAACTATTTTGGAAGTAGGGTTTGAATTATTAAGTTGTGACTTAATTGAAATCCCATATCCATATGTTTTAAAGATTTCGCTCGTTATTCGGGTTAGCCGGGAAAAGACATTTGTGTCATATAACCCATTCCGAATAATGATACGTCGTATATGGATAGCAATTGAAGACCGGTGTTGAAGACCGGATATTTACGAAAACGAAAGGACAACTCGTCGAATGTCTCTGCACCGACTGGTCCCCGGTATAGAGATTTGATCACCCTTTGTGATGGGAAGTCCGGACGGGATTGTGAATACCCGGAATTGCAAGGGCTTCGTAAGAAGTGCCTTCGGTTCTGTTCGAACCCGGAACAGACTTGTATGGATACATGTCTGACATTACACTTTGAGATATAAAGCCGATTTCTTTCAAATACATTTCTGTTGGTGGCGGAGAATTTATTCTCTTAGCTTAACACCCTTCTCTGAGACGTATGAGCTCAGAGGTTATGTAATTGAAATTTATCAGCGATATATCCCAATTTGGTAATGTGGCATGCTGAGTGTTGCTGTGTGATGATCAGTGTTTGATCATTTGCGATATGATCATTTGTTTGATCTTATATCTTTGTGATCATAGGTTGATCATTTGTTTGACCCGAAGCATGGCTTTGTGAACAAAGCGTAGCTTTGTGGACGAGACTTCGTCGAACCTCACACCCCGGAAATGGTCAAAACAGGAAGGATGCAGCAAGGTTCTAGGGAGTAGCGCCCCTTAGTGTATGTCATTCCTTCTGGATAAAGGTGGTATCATGGTATGGAGCCCAGATACTTAACCTCTGTGGTTGCTGCAAGTTTATTACTTTGTGGTTGTTGGAAATCGGGGATCCTCGGGAAGATCGGTGACGATCGGGGGATGGCATACGCGTGTCAGTAGTTACCTATTTTTGCAGAGGTAACCCGGCCTTGTGTTGGCAGAGATCCGGTTAGGTTCTCGGGTCGTCTATTCCAGGGACGTACCCATCGTGGAAAAGGAAGTTCCTTAGCCTGACCATTTGTTGGAAATCCAAAGAAACAATACGCGACGTGTACGGTTTTAGTTGTATTACCTGCTATGGAATGTGTCGGTAACCTGCTATTGAACATGGTAGCTATAGTAGGCATAAGTGCGGAATGCCTATGTTGGCTAAGATTAATATTATACTTTCGAAATGTTTTCTACACTATGCACTAATAATAATATCAAAAATGATTTGATTTTGCGTAGTAAGCATCTTTGACTATCATAAGAAGAAATCTCCTCCAATTCTGCGTTTGCATTGTGTGTGTGGTGGGAGGTCTTATGGTAGTTTCATTTTCCAAAAGCATTGCGAATTGACTTTAAAATTCTCTGCTTTTTGTTTTTAAAGATAAACTGTTTTTGTTGCTCACACCAGTCCCATGACTGATCCGGAGTTTATTGTTTCTTTCCTAAACTCTGGATGCTCAAAATTTTTCTACACGAGCAGTCTAGAGTTGGGTTTTTCAGATAGTCAGATTAGTAGATTTATCTGGAGCTAGTTCAGTCTTTGGATCGGACTGCACTTGCTTATTCTTGGTGTATCGTTATTGGGAGTTCGAGCTATTGCTGGAGTTCTCTCTTGAAGACTATCTTACAGTTATTTGTTCCGCTGCTGATGTTAGTTATCTATTTTTCTTTCCGCTGCTATTTGTTGTATCATATCTCTGATGTATATTGATATTCATTGTATCACTCTATTGTATCAGATTTTGTATCTGTCATTGTATATCGATGTATTATTCTTTTTATTCCGCTGTGTTATTTACTTAATGTTGTTATAAGCTCCGGAGAACCAGATTTGGCATTTGAATCTACGGCATTTTGAGTACAAGTGAAGTACGGGTGCCGATTTTCGAAGGCCAACTTTTGGGTCTTCACAGTTATTAAAGGAACCGGAGTCGGTTTGGGACATACTCACTGTCTAAACCGGAAACCACTTTAATAACTATACGCGAAGTGATGATCCAGAATGAAGTGGTTGGATTGGCGAACGTTGATGATTGAAGAAAGTGAACGATAATGGATAGCCTTGACACTTGTGTCAAATTGGAAATGACTAAAACAGGAGCTGTGCCGGGCCAATGGAGGATTAGCTACCTCAAGTGGACACACTTCTTCGTAAACTATTCTTTTACTTTGTGATCGATTGGTGCGCACCCTTGATTTTGGGAGTGTTGTCTCACGGTGTTGCGGGCGCTGCGGCGTTGCGTTCTCACCAGTCCGGATCAGGCGAACGGTAGTATCACTACCTTGGGTATAGCCTCATGTGCCTTGTCATACTTGTATTCCATTTATGCGCGACCACTACGACTTTGATTTGTACCTTTAGTATATGGATTGCCCTTTGGTGACTTCCGGTTTTGGGGAAACTACGGTCTTGTATATGCTTTTGGGAATAAAAATGTGTTAAGGGTGGAATGGGCCATGACTTAACACTATTTTGATATCTTTATATTACTGATAGACATTATCTACTTATCGTACTCTACTATATATAGATAGTTTATCGGATCCTGAAAGATGCTTATTCCAACCATCTTTGAGTTATTGTTATTTCAAATTTTTAACCATATTATCTGTATAAGAATATATGTCCTGATTCGAGTGTTTGTTTGTGCATATGCTCGGATCAGACTGAGGATTGCTGTTGCTGCTTATTTGGAGCTGAAGACTTGAAGACTATCTTATCTTTATCAGTATTGTTCTTTCCATTTGGACTATTTGGACATCTATGTTGTTGTATTTCTTGTATTTGAGACATTGTTGTATTTTCTTAGTAGCTTCATGAACTACTATTATGACATTGTTGTAATTCCGCTGCACTATTCTGTTATGTTATATTTTCTGTGATTCTGTGATGATTCTCATTTATATACTTATACTCCATTTATGATTCGTGTTTTGTACTATTTAAGTTGACATGTGTGAATTATTGTCAATTTAATTGGTCCAAATATACGGGTTGTTACAGTTGGTATCAGAGCTTTGGTTCCCGATAACCTTAGCCTGTGGAGTTTAAAGCTCATTAGAGATAGGGTAAACATACCCTAGAATGAGGAGAATCATTTCAGAATCCACATCCTTTGATTCATCTTTCTTATTGAAATCGTTGAATAGAATTTCCTTAAGTTCTATAAATTTCTATCTTTGATTCTAAACCACTTTTGGTATTCCAGGATGGCTACCAGAAGAAATGTTAGAGGAAGGGGTGGAAATGCTCCTGGTCCACATGCTCCAGCTCCCGCAGTTCGATTCTCCACTCTTAGCAAGGAGTATACTCAGCTTGGAGGAGTCAAATTTACTGGCTCCGAGAGTATTATCGAAGCACAACAATGGCTAAAGAGTTTGGAAAGGATCTTTTCTGGCTTAGAGATCGCAGATGCTCAGAAGCGCAAGTTGGCCGCTTGGCAGCTTCAGGATGCTGCACAAGATTGGTGGGAATTAGTCACTTCTCGAACTGATGAGGAAACCATCACTTGGGACCAGTTTAGGTAGTGATCTATCTAAATTCCTACTAAATAAATTTCTCTCTTATCTCGTCATAATTTTGGTTCGTTTCATATCACTTGTAATAGGGATTCCGTTATGGCTCAGTGGATGCCAACTGCTGGGAAGGCCCAACTCTATCGGTCTTTCATGGATCTCAAGCAAGGCAACATGACCTTCACTGAGTATGAAAGGAAATTCAACGAACTATCCCAGTTCGGACCCGGTTTGATCGACACGCCTCTGCTCAAGAACGAGAAATTCATACATGGCGCACGCCCAGAGTATTACGAGCTCCTCACCGCTCATGTCCATGGAACTTTCACTGAGTTGATGGATTTTGCTCTTCGATACGAGGGAAAGCCTAAGGGAACATCTGTCCCCAAAGCTCCAATTACTCAGACATCGGCTAATCAGTTGGAAGAGATAGTTATTGAGCCTGACTTGACTATTGAGCGAAAGCCACTTCGGATAGTCGATCGTGAGACAAAGCAACTTAGAAGGAAGTCGGTAAATCTCGTCAAAGTACAGTGGAGTGCAGATGAGCGAGATTGTACATGGGAGACTAAAGATAGTATTCGGGATTCAAACCCCGAATTACTAATTTCAGGTATAATTCAAATTTCTCAAAATCTATCTTGACTTTTCTACTTGTTTCATTTCTACTTCACTCATCTCGTTCCTTTTCGAGGACGAAAAGTTTTGAGAGGGGGAGATTGTAACGACCCTAAATTTTCGACCCAATTTTAAATTTTAAATTCATCGTTTCAATAAAAATTTTGAAATTATAAACGATCTCAATTTACGTCCAAACTTTATTTATGACATACGTCTAGTTAGAAATGGACATAGAAAAAGTTTCGTTGAAAAATATTACAGTAAACTCCGTTCGCGTTTTACTGTATATCAGTCCATATAAAGCTGCGTAAAATTTATCTTCCAAATCCAAATATTTTTACACAATTATGTTGTAAAAATTATTCTGATTAAGATTATGTAATTCGTTTCGCCTAAAGTTGTCATCGCCTGCTCCGTTTAGATTGTTTTGCAAATCGTACCATTTAAGCGGCGTAAATGCAAATTTTATAAAATTGTCGTATCACCAATATTTTTATACCGTTGTGATCGCGTCGTCGCGCTGACCAAAACGATATATTTATTCGTGTTAAACGGAGTCAGAGAAAAAAAAAACGTCATGTCGTTTTAACCGGTTTAACGCACCGGTTAAACACGTTGCAGCCCAAGTATTCTACCCGTTTAAAAAAAAATAACTTCAGCTGAATGGGCATTTACTAGGGAGATGAAGTGTGAAGAGTCACGTTTGGGATATTGAAACGTTGGAATCCAAGAGACATTTATTCACGTACTAGTAAAGCAACCAAAGACTTTCATTTTTCACAATTCCTATTCTCACTGTAGCTTCAGGTAATAACATTTCCTCTTCATCTTTATTTCCATTTCTCCACTACTTTCTCTGATTCATATGCAAAGTAAAAATAAATAATGAATATGGCCGAAGCTATGGTGGAGCACTGCACCCATCACCACTTCGCCACCACTCCCCTGCCACACGCCACCAACCGGCCTTCCAGCCCACCCAGCCGTTCACTTTCCCCTCCACGCCTACCAACCATCATCCCCGCCTCCTCTTCTCCCAGTCTCGTCTGGCCGTATGTTGCGAGTGTGTGCGTTATGTGTTGAGTGTGTGTGCGTTTTGTTTTTTGAGCGTGTGTGCATTTTTGTGTTTGAGTGCGTGTGTGTTGTGTGCGTGTACAGCATGTTGAAGGGGTGGGATGAAGGCATGAAGTTGGATTCATGCGTGAGAATGGCATGCAGTAGGAGACAAGAAAAAAAAAGAGAAAAAAATACACGTGGGTGGGTGGAGTTGATAAAGGCATGAAGTGCATGTTCCTTGCATGAGTGAGTACAAGCAGAGATGAAGAAAGTGGTCATGTAAATGTTGTGCGTGAGTTTGTATATAAAAAAAAGAAACTGTGTTTGAGTATTAGATTTGCTGAAGAATAGTTTCGCGAATATCTAGTCTGGTTAACAAAACAGTAACCGACTTTTCTTTTTCATTGTGTGCAGAAACGTCCGTTTGAACGCCTTTTGCAGCATCGTCAATCTCCAGCTTTTGTTCTTTTCATCGTCGTCGATAAGCGCATTTATATAAATTTATAAATTATATACAAACGTTCATTGTATTAATATCGTTTGCTTTTGTCGATATTACAGTGTCCGTTGTTTGTGTTGTATCGTCTCTTTTCTGCTCCTTTGTGCTTCGCCGTCAAATTTCTTATCCAGGAAAGGTGAATTAATTTTCACGACTATATTCGTATGCAATTTTGAATTGATAAATGATTGCTATGTGATGTTGAATTGGATGTTAATTGTTATTGTTAAGTGATAATTTATTGGCAAGTTAAAATTGGATATAGGATGGTTAACGATTTAAAATGAATTATATATGTCGAATTTTGTTTGTTAACTTGACCCCTTTATATGATGAATATTGATTAGTTAAATATGACCCTTTTAATTGTTAAGTTAATTGACACGTAGAAATTAATAAATTTCACTTTGGACTCTTGAACGTATATTGAATTAACTGTTGTAATTGAAATTGAACGACAAGTGAAATCGAAATGTTATAGTCTTTAATCTACCTGAAATGATAGGGTAGATTCTAGAAATAGTTATATTAATTTGCGTAAATAACAAACGCGAATTAATACGATTATTTTGGGATTATTTGAAATTGTTGAATTGTTGTGAATGGATGCTATTGCTTGTTTATTTATTTTGACACCATCCCAGCTATCACACTGCAAGTTCCCTTTGTATGCTTTGATTTTTGAATTGAAATGGAATCAGGTTGAAATGATAAATACCCAAATAACTTTGACTTAGGATAGAAAATTAAATTAAACCCGATTGGTCAATGTTTTGATTTAAATAAAATAAAGTTTTATTTGACGAATAACAGGGTTTTGAATAAATTGGAATTTAAATTCGAATGAATGTAAATGTGAGTATTTGAATTTGAAACAAATGTTGAACGTAGTAATTGACAAAAAAGAATATTGTTTAAAATTTAATTATTTAATGATTAAATTTAGAATTATTTGAAAATAAAATTTTGAAATAATTAATAATTAAGTTTTGAAATTATTAATAATTAACTTTTGAAATTATTAATAGTTAAGTTGTGAAATTATTAATAACGAAGTTTGAAATAATTAATAATTGAATTTTGAATTTATTAACAATTAAGTTTGGAATTATAAATGAATGAGTTGAATAATTAATAATTAAGAGTTGAAATTATTGAAATTTTGATGAGATCGAATTATAAATTAAATCGAATTGAATATCTTTATTAAGAGAAATTGAATTATTGAACAAGTGAAACTAAGTTTTTTTAACTAAGTTTTGAAATTTGAAAGGAATATCTTTGATAAGAAATTTAATGCGCTTTACCGAAACAAATGAAAGACTTGTAATTTAAAGAATTGGATTTGATAAGTGTAATTGTAAATAAGTTGTAAACTTTGATAATGAAATCGAACTTAAGACGTAACGTAATGAATTGGAAATTGAATTGAAATTGTTTAAGGATAAATTTGTTAATGAATATCGAATGAAAGCGATAATTGATTTAAATCGTTTTGAACGTTAAATTTGGTTAAATGATTTTGGAATGAACTTATATACAAAATGAAATGAATATTTGAATTGTTTTAATTGAAGCTTTGAAATTGAATTTTAGAAATGTTGAAATTGAATCGGAAATTTGAAACGTAATTTTAGAAATTGATTTCGAAAGACTAACGAATTGTCGATTTACGAATTCTAATTGAAATTGTTTTGGTTTTGAATATATTAACGACCAATCGGTGTTATAATCACGAAGGTTATTAAAGGAACCGGAGTCGGTTTGGGACATACTCACTGTCTAAACCGGAAACCACTTTAATAACTATACGCGAAGTGATGATCCAGAATGAAGTGGTTGGATTGGCGAACGTTGATGATTGAAGAAAGTGAACGATAATGGATAGCCTTGACACTTGTGTCAAATTGGAAATGACTAAAACAGGAGCTGTGCCGGGCCAATGGAGGATTAGCTACCTCAAGTGGACACACTTCTTCGTAAACTATTCTTTTACTTTGTGATCGATTGGTGCGCACCCTTGATTTTGGGAGTGTTGTCTCACGGTGTTGCGGGCGCTGCGGCGTTGCGTTCTCACCAGTCCGGATCAGGCGAACGGTAGTATCACTACCTTGGGTATAGCCTCATGTGCCTTGTCATACTTGTATTCCATTTATGCGCGACCACTACGACTTTGATTTGTACCTTTAGTATATGGATTGCCCTCTGGTGACTTCCGGTTTTGGGGAAACTACGGTCTTGTATATGCTTTTGGGAATAAAAATGTGTTAAGGGTGGAATGGGCCATGACTTAACACTATTTTGATATCTTTATATTACTGATAGACATTATCTACTTATCGTACTCTACTATATATAGATAGTTTATCGGATCCTGAAAGATGCTTATTCCAACCATCTTTGAGTTATTGTTATTTCAAATTTTTAACCATATTATCTGTATAAGAATATATGTCCTGATTCGAGTGTTTGTTTGTGCATATGCTCGGATCAGACTGAGGATTGCTGTTGCTGCTTATTTGGAGCTGAAGACTTGAAGACTATCTTATCTTTATCAGTATTGTTCTTTCCATTTGGACTATTTGGACATCTATGTTGTTGTATTTCTTGTATTTGAGCCATTGTTGTATTTTCTTAGTAGCTTCATGAACTACTATTATGACATTGTTGTAATTCCGCTGCACTATTCTGTTATGTTATATTTTCTGTGATTCTGTGATGATTCTCATTTATATACTTATACTCCATTTATGATTCGTGTTTTGTACTATTTAAGTTTACATGTGTGAATTATTGTCAATTTAAATGGTCCAAATATACGGGTTGTTACAAAGATAAACTAGAAAACCAGATCTAAAAACTCACCTCATACAGACAGCTTAATTTGGACATCTCTTCTCTAGATCTACAGTTTCTACCTCCAAATTGCAAATCAGAAAACCTAAATCTTATATATTTGATTTTTGAAGAATTGGACGAGAAAGAAAAGTGACAGGGCTTCCTCGCCCATTCAGAAAAATATGGGTTTAAAAGCTAGCCCTGCACATTTATTTATAGAGAGCCAAAGCTACGTCGTCTGTTCGTTTAAAGCGATTGAAATCTAGCAGTTAAAAATAACCAAAATGCGTTAGTTTTGACGTGTCTAGCCTTTTTGTTTTATATGTATTAATTTATTTCCTCCATTTTTAAACGTTATAAATTATTAAACGTTAACTTTTAACCATTGTCTATTCATTCTAATTAATTTCCATCAGATGCAAATTCAATTCCCTTTATAAAACATGTTTATTTTAAATTCAAACGTTGTTAATTAATGTAAATTAATTTCCTTCAATTGCTGATTTGATTAGCATTGCCTACTAATGTTAATTAATTACCTCTAATTGCTGATGTCGATTAATTTCCTTTATGACACGTGTCTATTTTGAAATTCAAGCGCATGTTATCTCTGGAATTTATACGTGCATATATTTATAAAAAAAATATTTAAGCATATTTACATGTATAATTATTTTTTGATACGAAACTTCGAACGTCAATAACTTTTCATACGAAGTCCGTTCGAGGCATATTATATATGTAAATTAATCCGAAAATCGCCACGAACACAATGGTATAAGTTTCGAGGCCATTTTCTGAAAATTACAAAAACACTCATTTTCACTATTTATAAATATTTGACTATTTAATTATCTAAAAATGCGGGGTTTTACATTGGAACTCTGTATTTGCATGTAACTTCTAAAATATAGGATATATCATGTGTTTAAAATAGTTAAAGGGATGTAAAGTTATTAAATTTCATAGATTATGAAACTAATGTGTTATTCGAGTAAGTACGGGTACATGGAGCTATTTGGATTGATTTTGGATTGCGCAATTACATATTAATTGAGCTAGCTCGCTTAATAACGCTAAAATAAGGTACGCTTACAATTTAGCGCGTGAAAATATAAATATATTGTTATATCTTATGTTTTCCGACAATGAGAGCCGATGTATATCTTTTTATCATTTTTGTCATATTGTAAAAGGCTCTCCATATAAGGGAGACTTTGCAAAAAAAATTCGAAAATTTAGGGTGTTAGAAAAATTTTGAAAATTTTTGGAAATTTTTGTTAACTAAAAATTGATTTCGAATTATAATTGAAATATGTGGTTTTGATTTAGAAATGGAAACAAATTTTTTGAATTAAACTAAAGGAATTAGGAAAGTAAAATAGCAAGTTAACTAAGTGGATTTTTGAAAAGTAATGGATTTGGATCATTCGTCCTACCTTAGCAAATTTCGGGGACGAAATTCTTTTAAGGGGAAAGGAATGTAACAATCCAAAATTTCCGTCATTTATTTTGAAAATTTAAATGGGTTTGAATATTGAATTTGTAATATAAATTGATTTTTTAATATCAAGATTTTGGGGTAAAATTATAGAATAAATTTAAATTTCAAATATCAAGATTACACTGAGATTTTGATTTTATCTATTCTTTATGCTTTTCTTTTTTTATTTACCCTAACATCTTCCCTTTTGGTGATTGGATGCACGACATTTGAACATAGTGGTAGGAGTCGGTGTCGACTTTCGATGGTCAAAAAGGCGGGTCATTATAGCATGGTATTAGTGCGCAAGGTTAAGTTTGAACCCTAGCTTTGGTGGGGCCTGGCTCATTTGATATAGGGTAAGCGACACCCTCGAATGAGTTTGAGATTATTATATATATAAGAGCGTATTTGAGACTGTTATATAAACGTATTATGTTAATTGGTCAATCGTATTTTTATGAATTATGGTCAAGACGTGGGACACTGATGTATCGATACGGATTTATAAACACTCGACCAAGGCCAGCGGATATGGTATTGAATTTTTGAAAATTTGGCAAATTAAACATTTTTCGTAGGATTATATTTTATATATATAAATGAATGATTTTCAAAACTTTATACATTTATGGAGTGTGTATGTTTGAATGTGATAATATTTATTTATTATCACTATTGTTTGTTCAATTATGCTTAAATTAAATTAGAAGCATTGGTTGTTGTTTGTTAGTTGCTAAATTGTGCTCGGTTTATTTAGGAGCATTTATCGCTTTGATTTAAAACGTACCCGTTTTGAGTTAATTTTCACTATTTGACTATAAGGTGTTCAGAGGGTATGTTAGGTTAGAAATTCAGCTTTTAATAGTGGTGAGTTAAGGATTAAACTTTAATAAAATGTTGTTTAATAAAATCTAAATGGTAGGATAAGACCTTTAGAGAATAGATATTTGAGAAGATTCTATTATAATAAAGAAGAGTTAATATAATATGAAATGATTTTTGTAAAAAGGAGATTTTATAAAAATTTAGTTTGTAAAAGATGTCTAAAAAGGATTTTTGAATCTAAATTCCGAAATTTTTGAAAATAATTTCGAAAGAATTTTGAGAAATGAAATAGTATTACTTTTGGAAGTAATTTAAAGTAAAATATTTTAGGATGTAAAATTTTTAAATGAAATGTATTTTCTTTGGGATAATTAGGAGGAAATCGTTTCAATTAGTTTTGTGGTAATCTGAACAATCTTCTAAGTGACGATCGGATGTTTGCTTAGATGAATATTGTTGAATACTTAGTAAATTATTCTCTTTATCATTGTGCAATCAAAATGGGTTAAAAAAACCGAAAGAACCCAAAGTGAGTGTTAATAAATATAACATTTGAAATTTATATATATATATATATAAACATATATAATATGATTTCAAAGATGAGTTTTTGAAATGAAAAACTGGGTATTTGATTTTTAATTTCCCTAAAAGGGAATTGTTTTCCAAAATAAAATGTATTTTTGATAAGAGATTATTTTAATAAATGAGTTCTTCCCTTAGATAAAATACAGGATAATTTAACATAGGTTTAAAATGGGTTAAATTGAAGAAGGTTTTGATAAACATTGTTTTTTTAAAACCATATATTTGTTTAAAACATTTAAGTATTGTAAACTATTTGTTGATTGGGCCAACCCATTAATATCTTCCATTTTAACACTCTAAGTTAAAGAGGTCGAGAAGTTGAATCAGTCTTAAAAGATCCAAATTTTGATTAGATCTTCACCTAAATTGTGAAAAAGTAAAATAAAATTTGCATGTACTCTTAGGATGTAGAAGAGTATAATACAAGTAATTAAAGTGGGTTAAGTTATTATATGATTTTTTATAAAGAAATGACTTTATCAAATATTTTTAAAACTTGGGTGAGAATTTATGAAATGATTCATAAATAATTTTAGTATTGAATAAAATATTAAGCAAAAATTTAGGTGATTCATAAAATTCATGTAGTTAAGAAACTAAGGATTTAGGGTACAACTTTCCATTTTGTCCAGCTGAGTTTAAATAATCCTCTAAGCAATAACCAAAGGCTAATGAGCAAAATGGTATGCTTAGATAATTATCAATATTTGTTGACAATTATGAAAGTTTTGAACCTAAGTTAAGATTTGTTTTACTTGATAAGTTTTCCCTTATGGAATTTGATTGATTGATTGATAGGGTTGGCTTATTCCTATATGGAATTTGATTTGATTTGATGGAATTTGATTAATTAATTTGATTTTATTGAATTTCATTAACTGATTGTGTGATCTTATATACCCTAGTTTATAAAACTAAGATGTATTAACCAGGGTTTTTATTTGTTGTTATTAACCCAAAATCCTGGTGATTTTGAAAAAAAATGATTTTGTAGACTTTGGGAAAGGAATAATATTTATTCACTCTAGTTGTTGTCTTTGGATGAACCGGAATACTACTGGATGCTCCATGTTGTTTTGGTTCTAGAGTTTCACCATACTTTATTAGGAGGAATTCCCTCCTTGTTACTTTGATTTTTGATCTCTGATTTAATCCCCATTTCAGAAATTTGAAAATAAAATTTTGAATTGAAAAACCTAGGCATTTAGATTTAAATTTATCATTTGAAAATTTTGGATGCATAGCATCTATTATAGAATATTCTCTGTATTTTATCGCATATGATTGAGATATGGTTGTTGATTGCATGTAGATTTATATCACACTAGTTTTTGCAAATAGAGTTGCATCATATTGCTTTTGTCAGCCTGATTTTATTTCAGATTATGTATGTACAAGGAAGCAAGGGATTTCCACTTGACTTCTTGCACACCTGCATTTTCATAGAGATAATAAATTACTTACCAAAATATAAATCAAATGCAAAAAGTTATGTAATAAATTTATAAATTTAAATTGGTTTATGATTTTGTCCCAATTATGGGTAGCCACTTGGCTTTTGTTTTCTTTGGTTGGTTTATAGCTCGTAGAGGCAATTTGTAGTTGTTTCGATCGAGCTGTGCAAAGGAGATGCTGGTGAAATTTTCCGTAAATTCAAGAGTTAGAAAATTTCAAGAATTTTGGAAAATTTTTGATAACTAAAAAATTGATTTTTCGAGTTATAACATGGAATGAATAAACGAAAGGGAATTTGTTGGTATAGGTGGGTGAATTTAAAAGAGTTGGAAATTTTAGAATATATTCTAGCTAATTGGTTTTGAGAAGTTAACAAGTTTAATAACTCGTTTTAATTAATAGTTTTAAAATTAAGGATTTGGAAACATTATCTTCCTTAGGAAGTCCGGGGATGAAATTCATCTAGGGGGAGAATGTAACAACCGAAAATTTTAGTCATTTGATTTTAAATGTTTAATTAATATTAAATATTTAAATATTTGGATTTTGGAATTTAATAACTTATAATTCAAACATAGGGAATGGTTAAATATTTGAATTCTGAAATTGAATGTTAATTAAATGGATTTAATAATTTTACTCAACACCTTTTAATTATTAAATAATATTGGTGAATTCAATTTGTAAATTTCTTTACAAATATAAATGGATCGGATAAATATCGATAAGTGGATCGAAAATATAAAATGATATTTGAATCCGTGAAATTAGCCTTTTGGGGGCACTGCCTCAGATTTTGATGAAACCTGTTTCATTGGATCAGTAATAGTGAATTATAATATGCCGCCAAATTTCATGGTGATCAGACTAATTGTTAGGTCATGCGAGTTCGAAATGCGTAAAAATTAATTTCAAAAATTTAATATAATAATTAGGCTTGAAAAGCTATCTTTTGCATATGATCAAATTAGGGCTCACGACTAGTTCCATTGCGTTCAGAATAGGGGTACAACATATGAAACGCCTGTCGGCATGTCTCTTTTGGAGTTCGAGATTTTCGGACGTTTAAAGATGAATATTTTGACTTAAATAATATATATATTCCTTAAATTAAGCCATGCTTATCCATACCCATGCCACACTCCTCATGTATGCCCATACCCCCATCACATGGCTACCATAACTCCTTCTTCTTATATGGTGTTGCATATAGCCATAAATGGAGCTTCTTCTTTGGAATCCAAAACTTCAAAATTCAATAACTATATATATATATAATCAACGAAAAATCATGAAACAAAGTTTATTGAGTTTGTTTGGATGTTGGCTTCGATGTTATAGCCTCGATTAGGTGAATGATGATGTTTTAGAAGGCTAAACCTCAGGGATAGTAAACTAGGGTTGATTTTTAAGGGGATTGTGGTCGTTGATTCGACGAATGGAGCTTTGATTTAGACTCGGGGTAGCGGAGTGCAGCTTGTCATCGAAAATGGTGGAGTGTGGCTTACGGGAATCGCGATATTGGCAGCAACGAGACGAAATCATGGCCAGGTTGCATTTTTCTTGGTGGCTTCGGGGTAGTAGCTGTGGTGATGGATGCTTAGAGGAGGAGATGAGAAACTCAACGTTGAAGACGGAATTGAATTTCATCGAGTTTTGCTCCATATAATTGCCTCTTCGTGCACAATCATTTAGGTTCATTGACATTGTTGTGCAAGTTTATATTAGGGGAAGAAGATGATGATTTGTTTAAGGGGAAGATGGTAATAAAAGAATGGAATTAGTTAATTAATTTTACTATTTAATTCGTAAAACTTATAAAATGTGTATCTCACTCATACGAGGTCAGATTCGAATGCCATTTTTTGCATTGGACTCGTATCGACAAATACTACGCTATGGAGTTGGATTGAATGAAATTGAAGCTTGTTGGAATTTGAGAAAAATCAAATGGTGGTTCAATTTTAGTCCAAATCCGAACGTTTCGACGAAAACTAAAGATCAACGTGAGTTTAACTCGCATTGAATTTTATTATATCATATCTATGATGTTATGAACTATTATTGATTTGATTGGATGATAGTTAAATTGCTTGATTGATTGCTTGGTTGAATTTCCGTTTAGAAAATGAATGGCATATAAATTTGATCATTATAAACCAATATGATTATATATATTATTATCCATAACCATTGTTTTCTAGGGAAAATCTATAGGGAGACCTTGAAGGGTTTCTCACCAATAGTTATTTGTTTACATCCTTATGCTATTATATTGGTGGTTAAATGAAATAAATCTTATATTCCATTTAATTTGTTAAGTGTCGTTATAGCGATATCGCTATATCGTCACTTATGAATTTCCATCCCTAAAACCCTACCGTATGTTTTTAAACTTAAGCTTGTGTTTCACTAAACAGAATGTTAAAATTCATTAATCATTTTGATTAATGATAATTTTAAATAATTAATCATTTTAACTAATGATTTTTGAATTAATTAACCAATTTAATTAATGATGTTTAAAATTGGTTTATCTATTGATTTAAAAGAGATTGGATTTAATTAATCATTTAACTAATGATTATTTGAGTCTATTCAATTATTTTAGTAATTGAAAATGGAAATTAATAATCATTTTAATTAATGATATTTCAAAATTATTAATCATTTTAATTAATGATATTTGAAATTGATAATCATTTTAATTAATGATATTTGATATCTGTAATCACTTCAATTAATGATATTTAATTTCAATTAATCATCCTAATTTCTCATATCTGAATGCAATTAATCATTTTAATTTATTATTGTTTTAAATTCAATTAATTGTTTAAAACTAATGACTTTTTGATATTTAGTTAATCTATTAATTAATGGTGGTTGAGATTAATATTTCATTCTAATTAATGATTCTTGTGATTTAATAAATCTTTTTAATTAATGATATTTCAAGTTAATTAATTTATTTAATAAAAGTGATTAAAGTAAATTAACTAATATAATAAAAGTGTTTTATGTTAATTAACTAATTTAGTGTTTTAAAAGTTAATAAACTGATTTATTAAAGATTTTAAAGTCAATTTACTAGTGAGATAAAAGTGTTTGGAAATAATTAACTATTTTATTAAAGATAAAGGATTTGTTTACTTAAAAGAGATTACAAATGTGATTAGTTATCTTTCGGGATAATTGATATCGTTTTAAATTTATAAAGTTTTTTAAATTGCTTTATTATCTTTTGGGATAATAAATATTGTTTTAAATTTATAAATAATGGGTTATAAATGAGAAAATCCTTTAAAAGGAATTATTTATTTATAAAGCTAAGCGTAAATTATTTTTAGGTTCATAGTAAATAATGTTGTAACGACATTTGTTTTTTACCCTTGTTTTTAATATACTTAGTATTAAAAAAATTGTCTTATAAAAGAACTTTTTTAAAAGAATATTTCTAAAAGGTTTTTACCAATACTGAAATATGGAAATTAAGCACAAGGTCTGTTTTAAAAGTAAAGTTTGATTTTGGTTATGGAAAAGTAGATCCGTAATCAATATCGCTTACATGGAAAGGATTGAGTTATAATTTTTAATGCTAAACGTTGAGGGTGGGACCTGTTTCTATCTTGAAGGTTAAAAATGTCATCAAGGCATGTCTAGAGGTAACACTACCTTAACTCGGCTGGCTTCATTTTCAACCTAGAGACAACACTAGTTTGGAATCGACAAGTAGTGTGATATTTAATTTCCATATATAGTCATTTTAATTTTCCCTGATAGTTGATTTATTAATTTTTGGATCAGCTTTCTTCATGGTGTATCGTCACCTTAATAACGATTTGCTGCTCTTTGAGATTTGTTATCCTTTGTCAGAAATGACTAAAACCAAAGCGCAAAAGAGGGCCAAGCTATGTGGGGTTGCTCCAATTAGGGTACTTTCACATCTCATCCAGATTTTGGTGTACTATCACCTTTAAACGATTAAGATTTAGATGTGAAATATTCAGATACTCGGTAAAGTTTGGTGGGGTTCGGCTTGGAGGTTTAAGAGAAGTGTCACAGAGTAATTGAGCTTCTCAAAATTATATTACTAGAGGTATACTTCTAGGGGGATGCACCCTCCTAGTCATTTGTTGGTAATTTTCCTTTCCTTATTTTATTTGAAACCTTGGCATTTGTTTACCTTTAAATTGCCATGAGAAGAGTCACCCACTCTTTACGGTGTTTAAGAATTAATTTTGTCCATTCTATCAAGTTTAGACGGTTATCTTATTTCGTCCATTCTATCAAATTTGGACGGTAACCTTATTTTGTCCATTCTATCAAATTTGGACTTTTACCTTATTTTATCCATTCTGTCTAATTTGGATTTTACTCGGGTTATTATCATTCTTTCAAGTTTTTTTTAATATTATTTATGCTTATTCTTATTTGAATTTGTTTCTTGTTGTTTATCTCTACTCTTGCCTATGTGGATGTTATTCTTATGAGGTAAAAACCCATTCCCGTTAGCGGTGTGGTCTCACAGAACTTTTATATGTTCCCTATTATTTGAGTTAACTTACACTGGTATTTCAAGACTGATCCGGATGTTATTTTATTATAATGCTCGGGTCAAACCAAGTATTTTTCCAAGTTGTCTTTGGTGTTATGGAGACCTTGGAAGGGAGCTAGAAATTCACTTATCGTTGTGTTTTATTTTCTGATGTATTATATAGTATCTCCATTAGCAATAGTAAACTCAGAATTTAATAACTGTCCAGCTGATAAGGTTGTTTTTAACTCTGATATACTCTGTATTTTGGAGTGGTAGTTTTTACCATTCTTGTTATATTATATGTTGTCATTTCCGGTGTATGATTCTGATTTTATCCATTCTTTATTCTTTTCTTTTTTATTTACTCTAACAATCTGCCCTTTTGTCGATTGGATGCGCGGCATTGTCAACTTTTAATGGTAAAAAAGGCGGGTAGTTGCATTATCCAACCATGCCTCCTAACAAACAAACTAGTAAACATCTGTGGCGGTGCATGACCTAAACGTGATTTACACTAGTATGCAGTATAGCCTATTTATGTGTAACCCTCATCTTTCCACTGACAGTTCAGGATTGATGATGTTTTCGACTTATGAAACAGCTTCTACTCCTTCATATAGTACCAATCCCACTATCATAACACCGAGCCATACTCACCAGCCTATCTAGATCGCCTAATGTAATTAAGGTAATACACACTTTGTTACCTAAAACGTACCCCCTAAAATGGTTAAGCATACTTTACTTTGGGTATTCCTTCACCTCTACACGAATGTATAATTCCATGGGTCCTACAGTTGGATATGTCCCACATCAGTATAATGTATACACAACTGCTGATAGCCCCTTGTGGTGGATGGACTTTTGTTGTGTAACACTATTGACTGTGCATTCCAACCCATTTTAATGACTACGTCACTCTTATATAATCTAAGTTATTAGCTAACTTTAATAACTCACACCCATCATAAACATATAGTTGAGTTTAAATATATATTCATATTTATTTATTTACTACACTTTCAGTGTCCAACTATTAATATTCTATAATTTTTGTTTAACTGATCCCTTGTTTCATTAATAACAATTTAATGTCATTTATTACTTAACTCAAAAGATCCAAATATCTTCTATTACTTATTCACCTTTTTTATTATTAAATATGTATTATTGTTCTTTATAACTCTTACTATCCTTTTTTGGTTACTAAACTTTCCTTCTTATTCATTTCATTAATTTACCTACCCCATCGCTTATTATTTAATTTTAACTTGTCTTTTTGGAATATACAGTAGTTTTAAAATTGAACCGTTATTCTTAACCCTACTACAATCTTCTAGTTCATATTTAGGGATTTCTGCATTTTAATGCATTGGAATTACATCTTTCCCAAAAGAAAAGGTTAACATTGTAATTTTTTGTTACTTATCTGAAAAGAGAATTTGTGCTGCGTTTAGAATTACAAAGGAATTATCCTTTTGTAGTTATTGAAATAGAAAGTACAAACTATGGTAAATTATTATTTTATACATTTCTTTCTTTTAGGCGTGTTTCTTGTTATTTTAAACGATACACTTTTGTTTATAAATCTAAACTAGATAATTATAGAGACTTACGTTGCATCACCCTACATTCCAATTAATTAAAATGCTACTTAAACCCAATAATTTATTGTGATAACTTCTAATTTAAATTTACTTGAATAAATCATTTCATCAACAAATCTGGAACTACTATATGATTTATCAAATTCAAGGACTACTGCAAACTAATACTTTTTAGATTCAAGTACATGCAATATTAAATTTATGTTACCAATCAAAGAATATGTAGGCCGAGCTTATAAATTCATTACATGTGTACAATTAGGCCTACAACTCCAAAATTACATTTAGGCATATAAGAACAGATTTATAACGATACAAAACTAATATTATATAAAAGTATATAATTTCTCATTTATCTTTTAGCTTTCAAAATCTCTAGATCTAAACCTTGCTATTTCTATTTGACTCCCTTTTTCTCCCTAATGGAATATATACTGCAAGCATACACGTAACATTAGAAATTTAAATATGAGAAGATATTTGAATTAAATTTTGATTCGGATTAAGAATTTCATTTTCTTCGCAAAATTGATTCATGCCTTATTCTACTTCTCTTTTTTCCCACTATTCTCCACAAATACACACACACAATATACTAATTTATAATCTCTATATTACCAATAATTTGCGGGGAAAAGAAAATTGCAAGCTTCACTCTTTGATTCAGAAAATATGAGAAGAAAAGTAAAGGGTTAGGCCAGTATATATAGGCGCATAAATCAATTGAATCCGTTAGATTTTAATTTATTAAATCCAGGCCGTTAGGCCTAGGTTCAATCTCGCCGCCATAATAACACCAATCGACTGCTTTATCCCAACCTAGATATATATGGCGCAGTAGCAAGATCGAACTAAATGCTCAATTGAGGGTCAGGATAAAGAAACTGCAATGTGTTTACTAACCAAACTGCTAAGGTGCATCAACGATTCTAAAGAAAGAACCCACTCCAACACAAAAAGCTATGCAACCGTTAGTCTGCCAAACCCTTACTACCATAAGTAGAGTAAGAATACGTATCACACTACAACATCTCCAAGATGAAACTACACCACTAAGACAAAACCGAGTCACATCATCCAGACTCGACCCCTGACACCACAACCACAACAATCATGGATTATTTTGCCATTTAATACTAGAACAAGGCCTAAGCAATCCAAGCACAAATATAACCCTGACCCCTTGAGATGCATGCATCACCGAGGTGATCACACACCTATCAATTAAATATTTCATACAATAATGTTTCAAATTTAAATCATCCCAACGAAATAGAAATCTCCCTGTCAAAAGCAAACTTTTGGCCTATAGCCACATCAACAATCTATGAAAATTACAATAGTCAATAGATAGAAGACATATGGTAGCAAAGGACAATGGAGGAAGAATGTAGAGGAGTGATGTCAACAATCCGTAGGAGAATTTCTACTATAAATAGGAAAGTACTGTCAGTAGAGGAAACAACTTTTGGTTAATTCTATGATAAATTACCTTAGATACTTATACTCTTTTCTCCAATTAAAATGATTATATGAGGAAGAAGAAAGATAATAAAGGATTTGACCAGTGGACGTAGAATTTTCTGAAATTTGAAATACGTAAATTTCTGTGTTATTTACTTTATTACACCTATTACTTTCCTTTTTTAGTAGATTCTATTTAGTTTTATTTTGCTAAGTTTGGTACCTAAACTAACCTAGGCATTTTAATAGACGTTAAAGTGTCTCTTTAAGATTGTATAAGCATCCCGCAACACAATTACTACGTTAAAGGCGAATTTAATATTACATTTGTTGATTCCCAACTAATAGGATAACATGAGATCTAATTACCCTAATTGAAATCTGATGCTATGAGATAAAAAATCTCACTAACATTTATATATATATATATATATCTGTGTGTGTGTGTGTACCTTCGTATGTATGTGTATATACATATACATATACATATACATATACATACATACATATATATCTGTATGCATATGTGTGTGTGTATACATATGTATTTCAAATTAGCTAACATTGTTTATTACTATTCATTTATAAACTTCATTTTTCAGACCATGTTGTTTACCAACGATGACTACTTATTCATTTATGTTACCATCAGTCCTCACTTCAACCTTGTTGAAACCATAAAGAATATAAAGAGGGATTCACAAGGAATGATATCATTAACAAAGCCTTTCGAAAGAGTCAATGGGATGCTTCAGCAAAAAGCATTATTAGAGCCACCATTTCGCTTCAATGAACCCCTTTCGAAACAGTAGCTTTTGCATGTGTGGAGACTTTTCGAACGAGTTGAAGAACACTTTTCAAAGGCAACAAATTACAAACTTTCATGTGCTTGCCAAACCTTTTAAAATAGTGGGTTTCACTTTTATTCACATTCCATAGAAGAACACTTGGCCAGAGCTACCACTTCGAAAGCATAAATTAGCCATTCAAACCGGTTAAGTAGCTTTCGCATGTGTGAAGACTTTTCGAACGAGTTGAAGAACACCTTTCAAAGGCAACAAATTACAAACTTTCATGTGCTTGCTAAACCTTTTAAAATAGTGTGTTTCACTTTTATTCACAATCCATAGGAGAACACTTGGCCAGAGCTACCCCTTCGAAAGCATAAATTAGCCATTTAAACCGGTTGAGACCATTCACAATTATAAAGGAAAGCATACTTAAGTTCAAAATGGCATTCTCATGCACCAGAAGCTGGGGTTCCGCATCAATCAACAATTATTCCTTTGAGAGCTACCTTCCACATTTAAACCTTCTACAACTCAACCCCTTCGAAGCCCCAAAGATTCGCCTATCGACAGAGTCAAAAGCCCATGTCCATTCCTACTTGCAACAGCGCATCAACAACAAAGTGGAGAGCGCATGTACACCTTTCGGCCAGCTTAAAAGAACTCAAGTTCAAGCATGCTCTGATGTGAACAGCGACCAAAGGTCTCCAAAACCACCTTTCGACCAAGTCGAGAGCATCGATTAGACATGTGCCAATCCGCACCTATAAATAAGACCTTGTGGTCTGGTTTTGGGGATTCTATTTCATTCATTCCATACTTGTTCTTTATTTGATTTGTAAACCCTAATTCTAAAATTAGACTAGGGATTTGACTTCTTTGTATTACTTAAGCTAATAGTAATAAAGGAAAATATAATCAAAGCAAGTTTATGGAATTTTTGGATATGGTAGCTAATTTAGTGTTTCTATCTAATTCTTATTATGATTTGCTTGTATCAACATGATCAAAAGGCTACCTTTCAAGGCAGTCTAAATCTTTTAATTCAAGTAATATCCTTAGATCATTAGGTCCTAACCTCTAATCACCATGTCCACTTCGAAAGGAGGTTTCGATAGGATCCTAAACCAATTCAAATAGTTCGAAAGCTATCTTCAGTGGAATTCAAGTGTCTTGATCGTGTCGAAAGGTTGTTTAAAGGAATTCAAGTGTCTTGACTGCGTCGAAAGGTTATTTAAAGGACTTCAATTGTCCCGACCATATCGAAATGTTGTTTAAAGGAATTCAAGTGTCTCGACCGTGTCGAAAGGTTGTCAAAAAGAGATTCAATTACCGTAACCTTTTCGAAAGGTGGACTTAAGGGAAATATAAATCACCTAGATTGTGAGATAAAGGAATTTGAAAGGTCTAAACTATCCCTATCATTTCGAAAGGTGGTTTCGAAGGGTTCACTTACACATTAAACTTAGCTTTGGGGTGTTGACAAGTTTTCTTGTTAACATTTTGGCGCTAGAAGGAAGGCTCGAACCTCCGGCCTTGTTGAACTTCTAACTTTATTTTCCTCTAACTCAATTCTATTCGTGGCTTACATACTTTAATCTTTACATCACCATGTTTAGCAAAATTAAAAATTCTGAACAAGGAACATCAAAGCCACATTTAGTTGGAAATTCCTATAGAACAGTTAATGATTCTAAACTATAGAAAGAGAAAATGTTGAGATTGGAAGCTTTAAGGATCATAAAGAAAATGAGAGTTGGATCTTATAACCCAAACAAATGGAGTTTAAACCTTTTCCACATTTGCCTCACACATATCTTTGCCTTAGGGAGAACAAAAGATAAGAGTGATAACTTGTTTGACCGGATGAAGAAGACAATTCAACTCTATACCAAAGGCACTATCTTTGAAGAGGGAATGATGGCCGATTACAATGCCTTTGCATAGAAATGTCATCAAGAAAAAACTGCGACATTGCCTACATATGAGCTTGAAAAGGTTTTGAAGAGGAAATTCATCGTTGAGGGTGAAGCTTCAAAATCAAGCAATAAAAAATCTAGAAACCATCCTCAAAAGACAAACTTAAATCAAGACTCCCTAAGGAATGCAACCTGATAACATCGATGGAGAATGTTTATTTTCTAACCAAAGAGGAACTCAATTATTAGCCATCCTAAAAGAAAAAAAAACCTAAATATGAAAGGAATCGGGAAGGATCCTATTGCAGCTATCACATGATGAATGGGCATGAGACAAATCAATGTAGAGCACTTGAAGGGATGGTGGTCAACTTTTTCAGACCAGGCAAAATCAATAGATTTGTAAAGAGATCCTAATTGAATTCAATAAAGCACCATTTTTATAAGAAAAATCTACAAAGTCAGGAGTTCAATTCTCCTCAAATTTGGAAATTACCTTAAATGGTCAAAGCATTTGTCTGCACCGAGTTGGCCATGTCAAAGTGCTTCCTAGAGAGAGGTTACAGTAAGCCTTTATCCATGCTACGCTACAGCTAGGTTAAAGTATCGACAAGCCCTTGATTGCACCATGCTATGGCTAGATCAAGGCGCCCTCCTTGAGGGAGGTTAGAGTAAGCCTTTATCCGCGCCATGCTATTGCCAGGTTAAAGCATCAACAAGTCCTTAATCGCGCCATGCAATGGCTAGGTCAAGGCACCTCCTAGAGGGAGGACGGAGTAAGCCCTTGGTCTCACCACACTATGGACTGGCCAAGTCACCGAACAAGCCTTTAGTCCCACCTATAAGGCTTGGCTAGAGCACCTTTTGGAGGGAGGTTGGGTAAGTCCTTGGGTCCTGCTTGTGGATAAGCAAACCAAGTGCACCAAACAATGACGGAATAAGATGTACGAGCCTGAGAAGCGGCATATCAAACAATGCAACAACAGACTAAGACATCTGAACCCGAGAAGTGGCATATCAAACAATGACAACATATGAGGCCTAAAGGGTGGCACATGTCAAAAGAATCAAAACCCAAAGAGCGGTGTAGGACAGAAAGGTTAAATAAGAAGCCTTTGATTAGTTTTCAAAATAGAATTTCAGAACTTCACTTATTAATACCCGAATCTAGGTTTCGGGTCTTTTACCATTGATCTCTGGTCTTTATAATGCCTGAATCCATAGTTCGGGGCTCTTACTATTAGTTTCTGGACTTCACTCATTATTGCCTTAATTTAGGCTTCGGGACCCCTATATTGAGATCTTTATTAAGGACTTTTGGTCTACTATTAATTTCTAGATCTATCTTACCAATACCCGAATTTGGGTTTTCGATCTTCTATTATTTCCAAATAAGGATTTCTGGACTCATATTATTTGTTCCTGAAAAGGATTCCTAATCTCGCATGACTTAATTCTAGATAATGATATTTAGAATCTTACTGTTAAATGATTATTATTGGCTTTCCATTAGTTATTTCTAAAAGAGGAGTCTCTAAATTTCTATAATTAATATTAGAATTGTATTTCCGGTTCTCAATTATTAAGATTTTGGTCTTCTATCGATATAGTCGGAGTCAAATTCCAGGCTATCTCTCGCCACTACCAAAGATGGGTTTCAAGACATTCAATCATATCCAATTATAAATTTACTTCTCACTTATTATCATTATTTTCACATAATGATTTTTTCACTTCCCTTACATGGGTCTTTCGAATTCCTAATAATATCACAAATAATGTGGACAAACTACTGAACATATTCTTATATAGATTTCAAGTTAAAAATAAGAAATATTATTTACCTTGTACTTTGTAGGAAGATAAGATCAATAAAGGAGATCGAATGGATTAACAAATACAAAAACGATAGTCAAAGTTATCAGAAAGCAAATTCAAGAAGAAGAGGCAACAAACCAGTGATATTTACATAATTTACATAATTTATCAAATTATTTACAAGCATACATCACAAGTGTGTGTTTCACAAATCCCAAACAACCTTATCTAGATTTTCATTAATTAAATGATCAACGATATGTTGAATTACTATACAAAGAATCTCTTTAAGCTTCTTTTCATTTTTCGTTATATCATCAGAATCATCAGTGGATTCAATATAAGCCTTTCAAGCATGGTTAAAAGTTTTGTTGGCACCTTTAAGGGTTTTGTTCTATCTCTTTAAATCAGAAATGTGCTTACGAAGAAGATAATTTTTCATGTTCAAGTTTTTAAATCTTAGTTGCATATTCATTATTGTGTTGCGAATATCTCGCCTTCTGTTGATCATCAAAATATCTCATCATTTCAAATTTCACCTTCCTACACCATTCACCCACTACTTTCTCGTTTAAACCGGAGGGAGGATTTGTCATAGTAGGAAAATTTTGAATTGCAAGAGATGAAGACCTTGTTGATTTTACGATAGATGAGATGATTGGAGAAGTCGGTAAATCGATATTTGGAATGTTGTTCCCCATGATGAATTCCAGTGATTTTCATTAAGCTTGACTATCTTTTAACTTAATCTCCAAATCGCTTATCTGTAGAGAAGCTCAGACATCTTATGATGAAAATCAAGCGAAGGATTTTATTAAATTTGGCTCTTCAATATGGAAATTGTTTCATTCTTATTCTTAATGTCCACTTCAAGACTGGCAATTTGATCATTAAGGCTTCCAAAAATTGTCTTTTGAAGTAAAAATCTCCGGTGCCAATCCAGTGCTTCCGCATTTCTTAAAAAGGAGTAGACAGAGGATCCTTAAGTGAATGCCTTTTTTCAACATCCCCAATCAATTTATCTCTGATGCGAGTGAAGCGAGATAAGGAATCCAATGAGAATGGTGTGATGGCTAACCGTGAGCTCTGTTAAACAAAAGACAAAGTCAAGACTCAAATAACCAATCTCTTTTATTACAATAATAGAGATTACGACTCAAGAAGAAATAAAACGGAAAGTACAATCTCATTGTTATAAAATACTTCTTTTATTACACTTAAAGTTGAGAAATAGCAATTTTGACTTTGTTCAAAAAATTAGCTGAAAGAGTAACTGTAGAATCGAAAGGGTCATTAAACCCTTCCGGGGTAATAACAGGAGGATATTTGCTATAGTCCCATTCCCTGGCAGGAGGACTATAACGACTGCATATTAATTTGGTATGATATGTTCGAATTTCCTTGAGAAGCTTTTCTTTTTCTTCGCCAAGGAAATCAAAACGAAGGTGGGGATGTTCCATATAAAGTCTCTACAGATCTCTAAAACAGAATTATCTAGCCAATTTTGAGAATTTCAAAAGTGAAGACTTTTCTAAATATTCTCTTCTTAATTTGACAAATTTTCTTAAATAATCCCTAGAAAAAAGGCTGCCTGAGAGACATTTATTCTATGATAACGTAATAATACACGACTAGGTATAAAGGGAAACTAGTACAGAAAATTTCCATATAATTGTTACTACATAATTACAAATATTCATCCGGTTCATACAAAATTGACACTTTGAAGAACTCAGAAATAAATTTATCCTTATAATATTTGGGTTTTTCTAGAGGTAACTCATGAGGGATTGATTTGACTCACGGTAAATTCTAGTAAGCCCCTGGATATGGATCAGATCCAAACACATCTAAATATCTCCTATGTAGATACCTAAGTAGATCCCCACTAAAATCACCTAAATATGAAAAATCTACGGTTGGATGTCTGCAACAGGCTTTGTATAGGAAGTCTACTAGGATGTCCCTCTTTTCAATCAACATCCAAAATAGTGTTATTAATTCCCAGTTCTCTTCCAAAAGCTTGTGTATCGAATGCGTGCCCTCTTCAATTGGGGGTGCAGCTTCTTGGTCTTTAAACGACGCTAACAATGCAGCACTCTTATTAAGTTTATGATACTTGTAAGAGAGTGCATTATGTTCTTTTAATTGCTTATCTAACTCTCTATACAAGCTATTTATTTCTGCCTGTTTTCTTTCAAGCTTTGTTTTATAAAGTTGAATAGATTTCTTCTTTATCAAAAATAAACAATGTCAGCTATTGTTATCTTGGAAGTGAAAGCCATTTGAACGAAGAATCTCATAACTAAGAAACAGGAACTGAAGTTTGCAGGACCTACCTTTCCCCTATTGTCCTTCAATATTGGCAGCTTTCTCATGAAAATCAGAAGGCTCGGGTAGTTCGGTTGGACTTGTTTCATGAGCACTAGAATCATGGATGGCCTTCTCTGAAGCCTCATGGTTATCATCGCCATTGCCCCATGATCACCTCCACTACCGCAGGAACCCTGACCTCTATCCTCATCGTCGCAGTTGTAATCATCGTTATAATAATTATTTTCACCTTCCACGGTGGTAATTTCATCATCCTCATTGTCTTCCTCCTCATTACAGTTAGAATCGTCATCCATAAGAAGAGCATCAAAGGATAAGAGTTTGGCGGCATCAATTTCTTCTCTCTCAGGGAATTCGATTCCTCGCTCCATTTCTTTGATTTTATCCATAAATCTTATAAATAGAGCAGATCAAGAGAAGGTAAGCTTAAGTCTGGACACTTTTCGATGTTGTTAGAATAAGCAAGCATAAGAGCGTCCTCCTAAGAATTCACGATGATGTCATTAAGAAAAGTATTTAAAAATTGCGATAACATTTGCTTAGCTTCAGAGATTGTTTTAATGGCCATTATAAATAAAATTCTCTTTTTCCTCAACTTCTTCTTGAGAGAAGATTGTTCATCAGCCATTTGAGCCTTCTCTTCCTCAAACTCTTTTAAGGTCATTTTTAAAGTCAAATTCTCATCGGCTAGGACTTGTTTCGCTTTCCTCTCCTTAGAAATGATGTATTCTGCTTGAGAAAGGGAGACACCCAACCTTTCGTGTTCCTTCACTACATTATCTTTAGCAGTGGAAAGGGAAGTAATTTGGCTATTTAGAGTTAAGACTTCTTCTTAAAGCCTAGACGTCTGAGAGGAAGACTTAGAATCGTTTTCCTAAAGAGAGTACCAACTTTTTGAAATATGAAACGAAAAATATGATATGCGTCAAAATTTAGTAACAAATAGTAATAAGAAGGTCAAGTAGTATGAAACATACCAGGAGTTGTTGCTCAATTAGAGATCGACAATGTGTTGTGTTATCCTGCCTTTTGGCAGGTCGTGACACAAAGGAATTGATTGGAGACCAAAGATAGTCTATCCCGAAGATCGATTATACACATGTTCACTATGGATACTGACAAATTTTATCAAAGTCCGGATCAACCCACAATTAACATGGTATAATGAGCAAAGCTGTAGAAGCCAAAGTTCCAAATTTCAAGTCAATCGGAGTTCATATGCTCAATGTATGGATAGATCAAAATCAAGGGAAAAGGCATCGGTTTATATCCATCAACGTTTGCTCCATTTCGTATCCATCATGATCGATCCTCTTCATATCCATCAACAGTTGACGTTTTATATCGATTCCATTTGTACGTGCTTCGTATCGATCTCCCCACCTACCTAGTTCGTAGCGATCAGCCATCGAATCGATACGAAACTAATGCTTTCCATCGATACGAAGTAGCCCACGGTAATCGATATGAATCCATCAAGTGCCATCGATATGAAGCAGTATCCAAAGGATCGATACGAAGGTGTTAGCAAACTTCAATACGAACTACAATGGACGCTATCGATACTTAACAACTTCAAGGGAACGATACAAAGTAGAGCACAGAACATCGATATGAATTGACCTCCATTCATCGATACGAAGAGCGCTTCACGGGGTCGATACGAACGGGACACGATCAAGAGAAAGGCTCGGTCACTCGGCATGAAAGGTGGATTTATCCTAAAAGATAGCGCCACGCCATTGGCCATCACGTGCATTTCATCGATACGAAATGGAGCGATACGAACGTATCGATACGAAGCTCGATTGCACATTGAAAACGCAAACTTGCATCGATCATATCTCAATATCTACAAGTCCAAATGCCACCAAATTTTAACAGGAGCTTGCGTACTACCTCAAGAATGTGCCTAATCGATCTCAGCCCAAAAAGATCATTTCTTGATCGATACGAATTCCATCTGTATCATCCATGGATCGAGTCCAAGTGTCCGAGGATCGATCACATGGGCCCACCCACGTGAGAGAAGGGGTCTTCCGAGATTGGAGCAAGATATTTGCTGTTTACGCCTATAAATAGTAACCCTGGACCTACAGAAAAAGGACTTTTGGCTTCTCTACGTTGATACTCTATCAAAATTGTGATCATACTTTGATTGTACTGTTGTAATCCACTTGTAACCAGCGAGTTATAATAATTAACCATCAATCTTTTCATAGTGGACGTAGGCCATACGCCAAACCACTCTAAAAGTTGTGTGTTTCTGTACTTTTTCTTATCTATCGACTGGTGTGTTTGTTAGATCCGCCTCATTTTACATTTACTTTCTTCATTGTATCTCTTCAAACACATCTGAAGAGTCTTGTGCCTAATTTTGGTACAAACACTTTGGTGCTTTCACTGAGAAAACCCAGTTTTTCTCCTGCTCATTGGATCTACTGCCGATATCGGTTTACAAGAATCCAAGGAGGTGATCCAGATCTCAAGCCTAGAAGTTCTTCCATCCTATTTAGATTTGTACCAAGGCGGGGAGAGAACTTTGCTATTCACCATGGTTGCTACTAGGACTATCTCAACCACTGTAGATCCAGAAGGACGAGATAGGCAGAACCTCGCATAACTTCCCTCTGCAGACTAGAACGCGGCTGGACCTTCAAATCCACAAGGCCTTGTCACCAGGGAAGATTTCCAGCTACTGATGCAAGAGCTGACTCAAAGCCGCCAGCAACTCACCCAACATCTCTATGCCAACACGGAGTTAACCAACCGTTTGAACCGAGAAAGATGAAGGAGATCCAGAAGGGATCAGGCTTCCTATTCATCTACTGAAAGTTTAGCTTCCTCTGGTTACAATCACAGATCCACGCGCCCACGGCTGGATGGAAGCTATACACAGGCTACTGGACATCAGTGCACTTTGAAACTTGGACAAGCGATAGTTGGTCTGTCAACCAACCACCAGACCAGACCCTCCTCCAGCGGAGGAATGGTTCCTTATCAAACTACCGACAACCACGCCATTGCCACTCCCATCGAGTTAGAAGCTGACACTCGGAACCGAACGGATCTGAACCATCGCCGGCGTGATTATAATCATGAGCCTTATGTTCCCAAAGACCTAGAGCCAAGGAGGCGGGTAATGGATCGTCGACCGCGCCCGTTCCATCCTCGCATTGTGGAACTCGAGCACACCTTGGCCCAGCATGCCCATCATACCTAGAATGTCCAGATGCTAGACATCCCGAAAATGATCCACCAGTTGATCTGTGAAAGCCATGGCCTCACCAATGACAACTAGGGAATCCCCCATAGTCATACCCCTTTCACCGATGACATCCTCTACACTGAACTACCTCGGTGATTCAAAATGCCGACTCTACCAGCTTATGAAGGGAGCTTTGACCCTAACCAGCACATTTTAAAGTATGAATGGTTGATGAATGCCGCACGAGCTGATGACGCGGTCAAATGCCAAAGTTTCCCAATCTCCCTAGGGGGCATCGCGACTATGTGGTTTACTCTCTTACCACCCCGATCTATTTCATGTTTCGACAAGTTGGCTACAAAGTTTGTCAAGCAGTTTCGCATGCATGTCACAAGGCCTAAAGATGTTAATACCATGTCCAGTGTCACTCAGGCTCCTAGAGAGACACTCAGATGTTACCTGGAGAGGTTCCACGCTGCATGCGCTGAGATTAGTAAATGTAATGACAATTCCGTTATGATGGCACAGACTAAGGGAATCGATCCCGATTTTGAATTTGGAAACTGGTTGGCCGGAAAACCCCCTGCATCATTGGACTGTTTCTATTTCAAGGAAGCTCTGTTCTTGAGAAGAGAGGATGCGAAGTAGTCTAGGAAAAAGGATGACGCAGGGCCTAGTATGGAAGGAATCCAAAGTAATGTCGCTGTGAAACAAACCGGGGAGAGTTTTGGAAAGGTGCAGTTAAATATACAAAATAAGCAGAATCAACAGAAAGGCGATGGAAATCAGGGTAAGAAGCGGGATCAGAATCTGATCCCGGACCGCGACGTAGAGCTTCCATGTTTGACACCTATACTCCTTTAAATACATCCCTATAAAATGTGTACTTACAAACTTGTAATACTATCCAATATAAGAAACCTGCTCCAAAGCAATTGTCAGAGAAACAAATTCAAACTGGGAAGTTTTGTAGATTTCACGATAGTTATGGCCACAATACAAACGAATGTCATCGTCTATAGGATATTATAGAGAAGTTGATCCGAGAAAGAAAGTTGGAGCAGTTCATTCGGGCATCGCAGGCTGGAGGTACAGGCCCATAAAATCAAAATTAAATACCAAATCAGGTTAGACCGGAGGAACCCGCACATACTGGCGGGAGGTTAGTGATTAATAATGTTAGTGGTGGTCCTCATCCAGCGGATCGGAGCTGGAGGGAAATGGAGTCGTATGCCAGCTCTATTAGGCATGCAGACTTCGAATGTTGCAGTAACTTGGAAGACAGGGCTTCGGCCAAACAGTATAAGACGTGGACAGAAGACATCGTTTTGCGGGACAGGGATGCTGACAAAGTCGAAGCCCTTACCATTGATCCACTAGTCATTTCTGCACAGATAGGTCCTGCTTGAATGAAGAGGATCTTAATGGACAATGGAAGTTCAATGAACATACTCTTTAATTGAGCCTATGATCAAATGAAGATGGAAGCAAAAGATTTGAAGCCTTGTCACTCTTGTATTCATGGCTTCAATGGAAGTGCGACTATACCCACTGGGATGGTGGAGTTACCAGTGGAATTGGGAGTTGGAGAGCGCCAGAGAGTCTGGATACTACAGTTTATTGTAGTGGATATTGACTCACTGTACAACGCTTTCTTCGGTCGACCGGCCCTATTTGAGTTCAGGGCTGCTATCGCCCCTTGGTGTTTGACTTTGAAATTCCCTATCGACAAAGGAGTCGAGGTTGTTTAGGGGGACCAGGCTGCTGGACGGACCTGTTAGGTTGCTTAGCTGCGAGACGCACAACGAAAAGAGAATGGAAAAGGCGTAGAGGAATCTCTCTGCTTCCCCTTTGCAAATAATTGACAGTTAACGCCTAGGCCTAGACCGGGGCACCACAACCAATTCTAAGAGATCTTGACCCAAGAGATACTGAAAGCGAGGATGACATCAAAGACAGTCAGGCTTCTCCAGCAGAGCCGACATTCGATGTTCTGATCGATAAAGATGATGATTCTAGAATGATAAAGATTGGATCTCAGCTAAGCCAATAGATGAAAGGGGAATTAGTTGAATTTCTTTGGGAAAACCTCAACGTATTTGCCTGAATTCACTCTGACATGTGTGGAATCTTGCCTTTCATCGCAAGCCATACCTTGAATATTGACCCGTGGCACGTCCCGATCAAACAATAAAGGCGTGGTATGGATCCAAAGAGATCTGCCGCCCTAAAGGAGGAGTTAGATAAGCTCAAGTCGAACGGGTTTATCCGAAATGGGCTATACCTAGAATGAGTGTCCAACCCTGTACTTGTCAAGAAACCTAACGGGAAATGGAGAACTTGCGTTTACTACTCATATTTGAATAAAGCTTGACCTAAGAATAGTTTTCCACTTCCCCGGATTGACCAACTTGTAGACTCAATAGCCGGACACGAGCTCTTGTCTTTTATGGATGCATATTCTGGCTACAATCAGATTCCCATGCACCTGCCCGATCAGGAGCACATCAGCTTCGTTACCAATCTAGGACTTTACCACTACAAAGTCATGCCGTTTGGACTCAAAAATGATGGAGCAACTTACCAACGGCTAGTCAATCGAATGTTTGCTAACTAGATCGGAAAAAGTATGGAGGTATATGTGGATGACATGCTTGTGAAGTCACGATTTTCCACCACTCATATCAAAAACCTAGAAATGATGTTCAACATCCTCCGAGAGTATAGAATGAAGCTCAACCCATTGAAGTGTCACTTTGGGGTCGCGTCTGGAAAGTTCCTTGGATTCATCGTTAATGCTCGGGGAATCGAAGCCAATCCCGAAAAGATCTGGGCATTTAGAAATCTTGAGACTCCAAGGACTATAAAGCAAGTTCAGAGCCTCAATGGGAAGGTAGCAGCGCTGAGCAGATTTATTTCAAAATCCACCGACAAATCCATTCCCTTCTTCGATCTAATCAGGAAAGGGAAACAAAACTTTGAATGGACTACCGAATGTGAAGGTGCATTCCGAGCACTGGCTCAACACTTATACCACCACCTATTTTGTCAAAGCCTATTGATCACGAGAGATTGCACATCTACTTGGCGGTGTCAGAAAACACAATCAGTGCTGCTTTGATTTGGGAGGAGGATCGGATACAATAGCTAATCTATTACGTTAACAAATGACTGACCAACAGCCAGTCTATTACGTCAGCAAACGACTGACTGGAGCAGAGAGAAATTATCCAAATTTGGAGAAGTTAGCTTATTGTCTTGTCATTGCCTCGAGGAAGCTTCGCCCATTTTCCAAGCTTACCTATCACTATCTACACCAACCAACCGTTACGATAGGTCCTTACACGGCCTGAGAGTCTGGTAAGTTACTCAAGTGGAATATCGAGTTGAGTCAGTTTGACATCACTTACACACCAAGGCGAGCTATTCAAGGACAATTCCTAGAAGACTTCATCGTTTAATTCACTATCCCAGAGGACTTGCTCGAAGATAATGAATCTCCCAAATATGTCTGGAAGCTGCACACTGATGTCGCATCAAATGACCGTTGCTCAAGCACTTGAATCATGCTCGAAACTCCTAAAGGCCGATCTATATGCTATGCTTTGAAGTTTGATTTCCGTGTGACCAATAATGAGGCCGATTACGAAGCTTTACTTACCGGACTCAGACTCACCGGAAACTTGAAAATTACTACCGTGGAGATTTAATGTGATTCACAATTGGTCGTGTGCAAAGTTCGGGGGGAATACCAGGCCAGAGACCGGAGACTGGCTGCTTATCTTGCTCGGGTCCAGGAAATATTGAATCAATTCGATTATTATGCCATATATTGCATACCCGAGAACACAATCAGAAGGTCGATTCTTTAGCAAAATTAGCCAGCACCGGTGAGGCACGGCAAATAGGACTCGTTCCCATTGAGACACTATCTTCCCCAAGTATTGATCAAATGGAGACCGATTGGGTACATGAAGTCATACCCGATAAGGAGTCATTGATGACTCCGTTCAGAAACTATCTCGAGTATGGGACCCCGCCAGAACGCAGGAGTGAGAAAAGACAAGTTCTCTGAAAGGCTTTGAGATAACTATCTAGAATGGACTCATGTATAGAAGAGGATACTCTGTTCCATTACTCCGGTATATCGCCCACGGTGAAATCAAATGAGTATTACATGATATGCACGAAGGAGAATGTGGCGATCACATAGGGGGGCAAGCTCTTGCTAAGAAAGTACTTTGATGCGATTATTACTGGCCGATTGTAAATCGCGACGCATCAGATTATGCCTGAAAATTTGACAGATGTCAGAATCATGCTCGGATTCCAAGAGCCCCGCCTACCGAAATAACTCAGATGGTCGGTCCATGGCCGTTCGCAATATGGGGCGTCGATATTATTGGATCTCTACCTCTAGCTAAAGGTGGCGCGAAGTACGTCATCGTTGTAGTTGATTACTTTACCAAGTGGGCGGAAGCCGAGCCACTTGCTACTATCACAATGAAGAAAGTAATCAACCTTGTGGTACGCAACATTATCTACCGATTTAGTCTCCCACATACCATCATCACTAACAACGGAGCCCAATTCGTTAAAGTCGAGTTCAAGAATTTTTGTCGACGATTCCATATCCAAAAGAAGTTCTCTACAGTTGCACACCCTCAAGTGAAAGGTCGAAGCTGTTAATAAAGTTATAAAGTCCATTCTGAAGAAACGATTGGAAAAAGCCGGGGGCAAATGGGTCGATGAACTTCCTATGGACTATGGGCATATCGAACAACCCACAAGTCCTCGACCGACCACACTCCATTTTCACTTTCCTATGGCTTAGAAGCCGTCATTCCGGTTGAATTAGAAGTACCTTCTCATCGTGTCACTTATTATGATCTGTAGACAAATTCTATATTGCTTGCCGAATCTCTGAACTTGCTAGATGTGAAACGTGAAGAGGCTGATTTAAGGGCAGCCGTGCACCAAAGTCGAGTCTCCCGATTGTACAATGCTAAGGTCCGGCCCCGAACCTTTGAAATTGGCGATCTCGTGCTTAAGAGGATTTACCCGGTCCCTTCGCATATGAGACCTATGTGGGAAAGACCGTATGTCATTGAACGAAGACTCGGAGATGGCACGTTTAAATTATCGATCGTTGATGGTCTCACTTTGCCGAGAGCCTGGAACATCAAGAGTCTTCGTCGCTACTACACATAACAGGCTTTATTTGTTCATTCAGTCTACTTTTCATTTGCAATTTGTTTATACATTTCAAAATTTGAATTTGTAATAAGGCAACTGACTTTGCCATGCTTTCTTATTTCAGCAATAAAATGCAATCTCTTCGAGCCAGAGCAGTGATTCTTAAAATGCGTCATACGACCATCACAATGAACGGAGAGCTAAGTCCCATCCTACGGTGGGACTTATTCAAATAGGGAGTGACGGTGATACGACCGGTCACTCGCTAAGTAAAACCCAAGCTCGGGGGCAAGCCATCACACTGAAGCCAAAAAGGATTGATACACGACAATTCTCTAACTAACTCCAACCCTTAGAGTGTAAGCTGGAGTATTAAACTTACAAATGTGGGCTCAAAGAGGGTGGATCCGTCCACCTAACGACTTCACCCATGTTTAATCCAAGTCCAAGGAGGATGAATCCGTCCATATAACGACCTCACTTGTTAACTCAGAGTGGATGTGACCCGACCGTCCACGATCCTGATAAATCTAGTTCCAGAGTGCGAACAAAATCCTAAAACTCAAAACAGATGTGATCGACTGTCTGTTGACTAACTCTAACTCCCTAGAGCGCGGAGTGGAGTATAAACTTCAATTGGGTATGACTAACCTTCCACATCTAACTGTAAGTCCCCAGAGCGCGGACTAAAATATAAACTTCAATTGGGTGTGACTGACTGCCCACAAATCAGCCTAAGTCCCCAGAGTGTGGACACGAACCTGATCATTAAAATGGGTGTGATTGACCGCCCATAAAGCAACTCAAGTCCCTGAAACGTGGACATAACTTTAAACATTAAGCAGGCGTGATCGATGGCCCGCATGTGAGTTCAGTCCCCATAGTGTGGATGCGATTGTCAATAGGTGAGCAAGTGTAACCTGACCACTCGAACTCATCTCTCTGCCACTAAGTTCCGATAGAGTGAAGCTAAAAATCTCGAAGGTGAAAAGCAACTACCGTCCGACCACTTCGGCTCATCCCCAGGACAGGGGGCATGACTCTAACACCAACTACTAATCGAGATAGTACAATGGTGAGGATTGATTTGACGTTTGGTTATGATCCGAAGCCATGACTCCGAGACTTAATGAACGAACACAAGTCCGATCCAGAGTCTTGTACTTCGCAAGTGTGTCGAAAGAAAACTTGTGCGATGCAACACTTAAACAAATAAACTCGAAGTTGTGCAAAGAACAAAAGGAAATTCTATTTCATTTATCCTTTAAAAGCAAAATAGATACAAGGGGGTCTATGCCAAAAAATCCAACTAGCAGGGGCCGAACCCATATCTATACACGCTCTTCAAGAATGGAAAGAAAGTTCCTAACTATCTACCAAAAAAGGGATGTCATGATTCATTCCTACTCCTTGGTCTTTTTCTTCTTATGCTTTTTCTCCTTTGGAGTCGACCGACCGGAGCTGCCACTATGACGCCGCTTCGAACTTTTGCCTTTTCTGGGCCTATCCCCTACCGGGGGAAGTATTGTAGTCTCCTCCTCTGAACTCATCGATATTGGGACGCTTTCAAAATGCATGGTCGGAAGGACGGGGGCACTTTCCATGTGAGAAGATGCGGGGGGAACCCAGGTAACGATAATCGTGCCACCCGGAGAGATCATGAGTAAAGGAGTCGGGCCAGGTCCTGCCATTTCGCCTCCTGTAGTGCTACCCATTGTTGCGCCCGCCATCTCAGTGTTAATTTTTGCCATTATTTCATCGTCATGAGCTGCTTGAGTATTGGGCGAAACGTTGGTAGTTGGAGCCGAAAAGCTGGTCGTGAATGCACTTCCACTCATAACAAATGGCAAGTTAGAAAGTGGATTGTCGTGTGTGCCTATGAGATCATCTGTCATTTTCTCATTAAAAGTGAAAGCGCTCACATCAACTTCCTCGGCCATAGCAGTAGTTGTGGTCATCGTCGCCTCCGTTATGACAGCCTCCTGCTCTAGGTTTTGTTCTCGGGTTGTAGGGGGCATGGTTAGAGCTGCTTCTATAACTGAGAGGAGATAAGAGAAAATGTTAGAAATTTCATTTAATATTACTCCAGACTTTGAATGAGTCCGAGAAGTGTTCGAAATACCTTCCTCAGGTTGGCTCACGGCGGGGGCCGGAGTTTCTTCTGACACGTGCTTGCGATCTGGAGATAGCTGCGGCTGATTCAGATCATAGACCGACACAGGTAAAGGATCAACCGCAGGAGCGGATTCAGACTGGATTGCGTAGGGATCTTAGATCTTGTATCATGATGCTCAACAATAGAGCCCTCTCCAACCATCGAGTGTTGAGTAGCAATCTTCTCTTCCTCAAATGCAACAGTGGCATCATGGAGAATTCTCCTCTCTTCCTCATTCAACACTCGATTTTCCAGATCAAATTCATCAAGGGATTCAGTGTGATGCTCTGCCTTCTCATCGGCTAAGAGACGACACCAAGCACTATGTAAGTGAAGTGGATAATCGTTGAGCCAACTCAAGTCACGATATATTAGAATGTTTACTTTGTAAGTGACTAAAAGATCTTCAATATCACTCTCAAGTCTAGCCTCCGCTGCCCTGGCCTCAACCTCAACCCTGACTTCAGCCTCCTGAGCTTTCAAATTCCCCGCATCTCGGTCGTTTCGAGCCTCCACAGTTTGGTCGCAGGCATCCTGAGCGATCTTGTTAGCTTCATCTTTTTCCTTAACGACTTCATCATATTTGGCTTTAAGCTCTGCCCGCTCTTGGAGTGCTCTGTCTTTTTCAGCAGTGACTATGGCGTTCATGTGGCCCATATCGTCTACTAACCTTAAATGCTCCTGCCTCATCCGCTCTAACTCCTTATTGGCCTCATCCACCTTTTTCAGGGCCTCTGTTTTGGAATTCCTTAAGGTATCATTCTCTCTAGTGAGCATAATGAAGATGCGAACCTTCTGGGCGATGGTTTCTTGAAGCTCTTCAATTTTCTTCGCCCGCTTAAATGCCATAGCTAAAACTTTCTCGACGGCTTTCTTCCACTCTCGGTATTGGCCAAAAGCATGATACACATGATCATGAACGATTTTTTCTGCTCCATTTGGAAGCACCATCAAATTTGGAGGAAAATGGAAGCCGTCGAAGAATATGTTCGAAAAGTCTCTCTTCAGTTGAGCTATCCGAGTGGCTCCCTCACCTATCGTCTCTGTAACCAACGAAGTAGCTACGATAGAGATGTCCGCCCCGGTTTTACGATGATGTTCGTCGGATCTTGGAATTAATGAAGGCGCCGGCTGGCGTGGAGTAGCAATAGTTCGTGTCCTCGAACTAGGAGGTAGCAACGAAACCCTAGGGGGGAGGAGAGCGTGAACGGGAGTGGCGTCTATCTCGCCTCTGTTTTTCTCTTTCTGGTTCTCTCTCTCTTTCCCTAGCTCTCTCTCCATCATAATAATCCCTCTCTTAACTAGAATAGCGGCGTTCATAGTCAGAATCACGCCTGCGAGGTTCCCAGTAAGAACTGGAAGATTCGCATGCAGTGTGGAGAATACCAAGCATAGACGGTTTCTTCGACATCGGATCTGCAAAATTAAAAGAAGGGAAAAGTTAGTTGTTTTCGAAGATTGGATAGCTCGTGAATATTGAGTATGTGATGTCGTGATGTGTATGCATGTAAGTGTTAACCCCCCGACCAACAGGTTATAACGGCCTTACTCGAAGGAATTGACTCGCCTAGATCTAAAGCACTCCGAAGCACTTCCAATCTGGTATCTTGTTGGAGCGACACATAATCCGGGATTGGAATGTCTACAAGTCCTTCGAAGAGGTTCTCCATATGTGAGGAAGGAGCCTCTGAAATTATAACACCGGCGGCTGGTAAAGACACAACCATGGATTTTTGTAAAGAATGCGATCTTTCGACGCTCGAAAATCGACATTAATACGTCCACTGTATCAACTGCCGAGCAATCGAATGCCGGAAAACCGAATTGTTATGGAGAAAAAGAAGAGGTAGAAGAAAACAGAAGAAAAAGAGAATAGAACAACACGGAAACAATATCAGAATCTCACATTCGCAGCGGAACAATATATAATAGATAGATGGATAATCTTTAAATCAAAGAACTATATCATTTTATATATTACATCATCATCAGAGTTTACAACAACAATATACAACACAACTGGACAGTTATATAAACTTGTCCTTATACAAAATACACAGTGGAATAGATAATAGCATATACAAGTTATACGCCTCGTCATCCAGCTCGCCAATGAGCTCCATAGCATCTCCTGAATCCAAAATGACCTGATAACCTGACTCTAGACTGGCCGTGTGGAAATTGGTGGGCACCCAGAGTTTAGGAAGGAAACAATAAACTCCAGGTCAGTCATGGTGACTGGTGTGAGAACTAAAACAGTTATTATTTTAAAAACAACAACAACAAAGGAAGTGGAAAATATCCGCAATGCTTTTGGAAAATGAAACTACCATAAGACCTCCCGCCACACACACAATGCAAACGCAGAATTGGAGGAGATTTCTTCTTATGATAGTCAAACATGCTTACTACGCAAAATCATTGGATTATTATTATTAGTGCATAGTGGAAAACATTTCGAAAGTATAATATTAATCTTAGCCAGCATAGACATTTCGAACTATGCCTACTATAGCTACCATCTAAACAGTGGGGCGCCACCATAAGTAAATGGCAGGTTCTACAACTAATACCGTACAAGGTTCGTATTGGAAGATGGATTTCCAACAAATGGTCAGGCTAAGGAACTTCCTATGCCATGTAGGAACGCCCCTGGATGGACGTCCCGAGAAACCAACCTGGCTCTCTACCAACACAAGGCCGGGTTACCTCTGGAAATAGGTAACTACTACACGAATATGCCATTCCCCGGTCCTTTGGGACCTTTATCCGAGCGCTCGATAACCAACATCACACATAATAAATAAAGTGTGTCCACATGAGTAAGTATCTGGGCTCCATACCATGATACCACCCTTTTCAAGAAGGAAATGACATACCCTAAAGGGCGCGACCCTCATAACCTTGCCGCATCATTCCTGTTTCGACCATTTCCGGGTTATGAGGTCCTGACGAAGTCTCGTCCACAAAGCTACGCTTTTTCACAAAGCCACGCTTTGATCACAAATGATCAATAAATGATCATCACACAGCAACACTCAGCATGCCACACTACCAAATTGGGAGTATATCACTGATAAATTTCCAACTACATAACCTCTGAGCTCGTACGTCTCAGAGAAGGGTGTTAAGCTAAGAGAATAAATTCTCCGCCACCAAACAGAAATGTATTTGAAAGAAATCAGCTTTATATCTCAAAATGTAATGTCAGACACGTAACCATACAAGTCAGTTTCGGGTTCGAACAAAACCGAAGGCACTTCCGAAGAAGCCCTTGCAATCCGGGTATTCACAATCCCGATAAAACTTCCCATCACAAAGGAAATCTCTATACTATAGCTAACGGTGCAGAGACAATCGATAGGTCATCCTATCGTTTTCACAAATACACAGTCTTCACCACCGGTCTTCAAATGCTATCCATATCGTCGTATCTCTAATTCGAAATGGGTTATATGACACAAAGGTCTTTTCCCGGCTAACCCGAATAGTGAGCACAATATTTAAAACATATGGATATAGGGATTTCAATTAAGTCACAACTTATTACCCAAATCCTTTCCTTTAAATGGTTTAAACAAATTACCATTTTAAATCTTTAAACAAAAAGATTTACTTCACAAAGTTTACCCAGTTTCACAAAGATTCGTTCACAAATTTCCAAATCAATTTCCATTTCAATTTGATTAACCCATTAAATCTTTAAATTAAGATTTAATTTATAGCTTTCAAAACAATTCACAATTCAAGTCTTTTATAATATAAAAGATACACCTTTTAAAATCGCCTTTGATTTCAAAATAAAGTTTAATCATCTTCACAAAGGTTAATTCATAGTTTTCTCAAACTATTTACAATTTCATTTCAACTTGAATTGTTTCGATACAAATTGGAAATCTTTTCACTTTATGAAAGTTATTATTATTTGAAAACAGATAGTTTTCGTTTTGGGAAAAACTGGTTACATTTACACAGGTTAAAGCCATTCAAGTATAAACTTGAATTTCAATTTAAATTTCCAAAACCATATTTTAAATGATTAAAAACCCATATAAACACTTTTTCTACTTATAAAATCTTTTAAACCAAAATTCCCAATTCATTGAATTCAATTTTAAAATATTAAATTCAAACTTAAATCAAATGATTTAAATTCCAATTCTATTAAGTTATTTAAAATAACTTTTATTTCTTAAACTTATTTTCAAAAACTTTCAATTTCAATTCCAAACTATTTTGGATTCAAAAATTCAATTTTTCAAAATTGATAAATATCTGTGACTTAACCGATTTCCACGTGAAATCCACATTTGTGTGTGTATTGTGTAGTCCAAGGGTTTAACATAATAGTTTAACAACATTCAACCATCACAGATCAAATATAACAATATAATTTGATAAGCGGTATAAATTATAACGCTTATCTTTCATTCACAGATCATAGATATATACATATCATAGATAAACAAATTACAGATCACAACACAAATCAGGATATATCACAAAGCATCACACATCAAAGATGTCAAACAATTCAACACCCAATATAACCCAAACATCCATAAATAAGATTACTTTAATTATCTGATTAATTTAAATCAGATAAATTTTAATAAATCAATTTTACTAGTTATAGTAATTTAATAATCAATTAATTTCAAATTTATTTCAAGACACCAAATCAAATTTCCAAATATTTTCAAATTATTGCCCTTTTAAAATAAATTTCTTCATCTCTTCAAATCTATTTAAAAATACAAATTTTAAATAAATTCTTCAATTTATAAATAATATTTCCGAGATCCATTTATTTAGTCCTTTTTCCAAAATTTGAAATTTAATTCAATACGGTTCAAAAATAAGACTTTTATCTTTTAACTCCTTTTAAATTTTATCCAATTATCAAAAAATAAAATTTTCGATAAATTTTCAACTTAAATTTCAAAAATCCAATTTTTATTTATTTTCGGTATCCAATGATACCAAAAATATATTCGGCTAAATTATAGCCTTCAACGCTTTCAATCCATAGATATAATCACACGGCGATTATAAATAAATCAACACACAACATTGAAATAAATTCAAATGTTTGAGGAATCCAGTTAGATCCCTCCAACTTGTTTCCCTGCATCCACAGATGTTAGCACAGTACCAATCCCACTTCAATGTGGAATATCGTGGTATATGGGATTTTTAAAATACTATCTGCTATTATGCCGCGCAATAGGGTCTCATCCGCTATATAATGCGGGAAATCAACTCCAAATACATATATAATACCAATTCCACTTCACGGTGGAATTATCGCGGTAAATGTTTTTAATAAATAACCTCCGCTTAATATACGACGTATAGGGTCTATTTAACACAATAGATAACAATTTATCATCCAATACACACAATCAAGCAATTTTAAATCTAACTATTTAAAATTTAAATCGAAACAATTTCGATTGAGTGAGAAGTTCTCACCTTGCTTTCAATAACAGTTGCAGTATTTTACTTCGAATAAAATTAAACGACCGTTTAATTTTACCCAAAATTTTCACTGTCTCCATTCGACTCCAAACCAGCTCCAATGCGTAGTGCTCGACAAAATGATTCCAACGTAAAAAGTTTCGTCGGTTTTCGACCTCGTATGAACAAGTTATACACTTTTAAAGATTGTATGAATTTTAATATATATATATATATATATATATATATATATATATATATAAATTTACACATATTATTTTATATTTTTATTTAACCTATTCAATCCAGGCCGCACGTTCCATAGATGCAGATCACGGCCGCTGTTTCCCATCTCCTTCTTCGTTTACCAGTCGAACAATATTAACCCATAGCCGCCACTCAAAATCGAACGACGCGACCACACTGATCATCTTTAAGTCGATCAGAGCACCTCACGTCGAAGCCCTTCGCCACCATCCCCTACGCCCCAATTCCAACGAAACTCTATGGCCCCACTGCATAGAAAAACGTGCGTGAACGTGTAGCGTTCGAACGAGAATTCCCAATGATCCGTAGCTCTGAAATCCATCATCACCGTTGGATGTGAGCACCTCGTTGTGATCTACAACTTCGTAGTTAAAGAATTTTCATATAGATTGATGAATTTGAAGATAATAGAGGAGAAAGATCTGAAGCTATCGGCCATTGAATAAATTTAGGGCCGGCTGAAGCTGTTTGCTAGGGTTTTGTGAAAAATAAAATGTTGAGGTCCTTTTATAGAAAATTGCTCAAAACACTATTCATCAGAATTTTTTCGAACTCCAAATCGAGCATGCCGGCTGACGTTTCTAAGGTTTACCCCGCGTTCCGAACACAATGGAACGTGTTTCGGGAGCTAATTTGATCGTATGTCAGAGTTACGGAAATAAACGATCAAATTTAAATCAAATCGATTAAAACGATTTCGATACGTTTTGGCTTGCCCCAGACAAACCGTACATCCGATTGATACGAAATTTGAAACCATACAATAATTTCACATTACGGATCCAATGAAACTAGTTTTGTCGAAATCCGAGACTGTTTGAAAAATGACTATTTTTAGTCGTCGATTAAATATTAAAATATTCAATTTTCACAATTTAACTTTTAATTCAATTTTAAAGGTTCTATAACATCATTCTAACTCCAATATGATTTAATATAACTTTACAAATCATTTTTATACACATTTGATCCAATTTCCAATTATTTACGCAATTTCAAATATTAAATTAATAATTTAATTATCCAATTAAATCACTATATTCGAATTGAAATTCATTCGGCTTATAAATCTTACTATTTAATATTTAAAATTAATTAAATATTCGAATTTCAAATGACAGAAATTCTGGGTCGTTACAATTTCCGTCTCGTAAACTTACGAAGCTTATAAGCAACCGCCTTGCCTTTCCTTTTTCCCTCTGAATGTCGAGGACTATCTAAGAGCCCGACTACGGGTTCATCTTCAATGGGCATATCCTCTTCGCCACCTTTCTCAGCAATTACAATTCCAGGCGCTTTACGTCTAGCTTGTCTTGCTGGGCTTCCCTGAGAGATCCTTGAAGCCCTACGCTCTGATCTCCGTCAATCAGTCGAACGGCCCTCAGATTTTCATCCGTAAGCACGACTTCAATCTCTCTAGACTCGCCCAGCACCACCTGAAGGATCCTGGCGATTTCCCTAAAGTGATCGCCTTTGGGTCGAGGAATTGAAGCTATAAAGTGGAAACAACCTTAAACTCAGTATCATTGGAGATTAACCAATTAGTCGCTGGAGAAATTGCAACACTTACGTCTAACAAGCCACCGTCTAGTGAATCCTGGCGGGCACCAAACATAGAACCACTCGGTTTTGAAGTAGCTAAGTTTGGTCCAAGTTCCAATCAAAATTTGACAGTTTCTGACTCCATCTAAAAATGTGAATGAGGGATTATCTCCCCGACTCTTTACATTGAACAAGAATCTGACTTCCTCTAGAGTCGGGGGCAGAAAAAGGTGCTCCATGAAGACGATGAATAAGCTATTCAGCAAAGCGTACCCGTTCGGATGTAACTGTGATGGGGCAATTCCTAAATAAGATAACACCTCCCGAATATATTGATTGAATGGTGGGAGCGTCCCGGCTGTGCAGGAAAATCGATTAAAAGCGGTGTACCATTCTAGAGGAGTATATGGCCTGTCGTTCGGCCCTAGTAGCAGGATATCGTTCAACTATAGCCCGTGCCGCAAAAAAAATTCTCCCCAACATATCTTTGGAAACATTAGATGGTATGGAATCTTGTGGATTCCCAATAAAGACCGCTACTGGCAATTCATCCGGAGCAGGGCTAATAACTTCGACTACCAAAGCCGACATTTCGATTGCGGGAAGAGGCGAACTCTGAACTTCCTACGACTATGAACTTCTGGGTTCCATAGCTATTGAACTCAATAAAAATCATCGTTAGATGACAATAAATTTGTGTTCTCCCCAGTGCAAAGTGCGTGAATGTGTTATGCAGTTCAGTGCAACATAATACTTAAGAAATTCTACGCAATTTGCGGGATGTTTGAACGACGATACTTCGAGATTCAACCGAAGTGACCGTCATCACTGGCCATCCCAACCGTGCCATCCAGACTTCGGAGACCGATCCAAGATAAAGTTCATCAAATTACAGTTCCATCGACGAGCTTTGAAGGGCATTCAAATATGCGGTGAAACGGTTAAGTCCAATTATGCAAGGCAGAAGCTCGTCGGAATTAAACGTTTGAGTGTACAAAAAATTTCGTATCCATCAAGGTCAAGACTAAGATCGATCGCCAGAAGCTCCGTTCGTATCAATCGTAGGGAAAACTATTTCGTATCGATCACCAAGAAGTAAGTTCGTATCGATCTTAAGGCTTTCCTCTCGTATCGATCATAGGCAACGTCTTCGTATCGATCAACATACCTGATGCTTCGTATCGACCAGGCAGTTAGTCTTCCGTATCGCTCCAGATCAATACAAACTCCCACTACCTCATATCAATACGAAACCGCTCCCTTATTCGATACAAAGCTCTGCTGTATTTGATCGATACGAACTCCATACACTCAGAAGGATACGAATCACTTTTCTTCGATCAATACAAACGCTGCCTTCATAACGTCGACGCTTCTTCTTCTCCAATTGGCCTTAGCACCATTTCCTCCTCCCTCAACCATGCCCTGATCTGATTCTGACCTCAACACGACTGGAATAGACCATGATTGTGAATGGAATGGCATTAAATCTCGAATCTCATCATTTGAGTGTGGATTAGCAGGTCGATTACCTAATTTAAGCAGTTAGATCAAGGGATTAATGGATTGGATGATTTGAAAACAAAGGCAGTTCTTCTTTCTCTTTAGCTCAAATCGATACAAAGTCGGTGTGTGGGAATGAAAACAGATGAATTTTTTTTAAGTCTTGCGCATATTTATATGGATATGAGACCAAGGCAAAAGTTGATTCGTCTCCCAGTTATGTTGACCAGTAGGAACAGTCTTCCCTCCAATCGATACAAAGTAACCTATTCATATCCATTTACCATCGATCCAGAACACAGCCATTCAGACCCATCAGTGATTCATCGATACGAAATGACAACTTCGTATCCCTCACTTTGAAGTCCACAAAATTCGTATCCATCGATACAAAATATTTCAAAGAACTATTGACTCGTATCGATAGTCATCAATACGAAGTGTGTTTCCCTACTTCTCAAATCGATCCACGAGGGGATCGATACGAAGGGATACTCTAAAACAACCATCTAGCATTTTTAAAACTCAAATTTCACATCGGTCCAGGAGAAGATCGATACGAAACTTGAAAAAAAAACTTGACAATGACTCATGAACGTGCAAACATTAACGGGAGACGGGTTAACTTACGTGCATGTATGACAGACTAACATTCAATTTTCAAAATTCAAAGGAGTCGAATGCTCACCTGATGACAATTAAAGCAATGAACAACAAATTGCTAGCGCTCAACACTCAGTTACAACAATGCACTGAGTAATCATTGGCACTTAATGATTCAACATTTATATTATTGAAAGTCAATCAGAGGTCACATCTTTTGACGAAAAGACAACGACTATTCAACGAATTGAATTGGACTTTTCAAAATGAAAATTGCAGCTTTTCAAAGCACGTCATGTTCTCACAAGACTTGCTTTGGGGGGCAAATGTTATCCAGCCTTTTGGCAAGGTCATGACACCAAGGAATTGACTGGAGACCAAAGATAGTCCGTCCCGAAGATCAATTATGCACAGGTTCATTATGGATACCGACAAATTTTATCCGAGTCCGGATCGACCCACAATTAACATGGTACAATGATCAAAGCTGTAGAAGCCAAAGTTCCAAATTTCAAGTCAACTGAAGCTCGTATGCTCAAGATATGGATTGATCAAAATCAAGGGAAAAGGCATCGATTCGTATCGATCAATGTTTACTCCATCTCATATCCATCAAGATCGATCCTCTTCATATCCATCGACAGTTGACATTTCGTATTGATTTCATTCGTACGCGCTTCGTATCGATCTCCCCACCTACCTAGTTAGTATCGATCAGCCATCAGATCGATACAAAACTAATGCTTTCCATCGATACGAAGTGGCCCACGGTAATCGATATGAATCCATCAAGTGCCATCGATACGAAGCAGTATCCAAAGGATCGATACAAAGGTGTTAGCAAACATCGATACGAACTAGAATGGACTCTATCGATACGAAGCAACTTCAATGGAACGATACGAAGTGGAGCACATAACATCGATACGAATTGACCCTCCATTCATTGATACGAAGTGCGCTTCCTGGGGTTGATACGAACGAGACACGATCAAGAGAAAGACTCGGTCACTCAGCATGAAAATTGGATCGATCCTAAAGGATAGCGCCACGTCATTGGCCATCACGTGCATTTCATCGATACGAAATGGAGCGATACGAACGTATATGTAAAGACCCAAAAGTTGGCCTTCGAAAATCGGCACCCGTACTCCACTTGTACTCAAAATGCCGTAGATTCAAATGCCAAATCTGGTTCTCCGGAGCTTATAACACAATTAAGTAAACAACACAGCGGAAGAAAGAAAACAATATAGATATACAACATCTGATACAATATCCAGATACAATGATGATACAATGAATATCTATATACATCAGAGATATGATACAACAAATAGCAGCGGAAAAGAAAAGATAACATCAGCAGCGGAACAATATCAATAGAAATGAGAACTCCAAAATGATCTTCAGACAAGAATGAATCCACAACTCCAAGATAAGCAACTCCGATGAATGAACTAGCTCCAGATAATCTACTAAACCTGAATATCTGAAAAGAAACCCAACTCTAGACTGCTCGTGTGGAAAATTATGAGCACCCAGAGTTTAGGAAGGGAACAATAAACTCTGGATCAGTCATGGGACTGGTGTGAGCAACAAAACAGTTTATCTTTAAACAACAACAAAAGGATTTAAACATTGAAATCCGCAATGCTTTTGGAAAATGAAACTACCATAAGACCTCCCACCACACACACAATGCAAACGCAGACTTGGAGGAGATTGCTTCTTATGATAGTCAAAGATGCTTACTACGCAAAATCAATTCGATATTATTATTAGTGCATAGTGCAGAAAACATTTCGAAAGTATAATATTAATCTTAGCCAGCATAGACATTTCGAACTATGCCTACTATAGCTACCATCTAAACAGTGGGGCGCCACCATAAGTAAATGGCAGGTTCTACAACTAATACCGTACAAGTTCCGTATTGGGAAATGGATTTCCAACAAATGGTCAGGCTAAGGAACTTCCTTCCGCCGCATGGGATCGCCTCTGGCGGGACGTCCCGAGAGACAAACTGCTCTCTGCCAACAAGGCCGGGTTACCCCTGTAACAGGTAACTCACGAATATGCCACCCCCCCGGTCCTTTGGGACCTTTATCCGAGGCGCCTCTAAACCAACATCACACATAATAAAGTGTATCCACATGAGTAAGTATCTGGGCTCCATACCATGATACCACCCCTTTCCAGAAGGAAATGACATACCCTAAAGGGCGCGACCCTCATAACCTTGCCGCAACGATCCTGTTTCGACCATTTCCGGGTTGTGAGGCCCTGACGAAGTCTCGTCCACAAAGCTACGCTTTTTCAAAAAGCCACGCTTTGGGTCAACAGATGATCAACCTATGATCACAAAGATATAAGATCAAATAAATGATCATATCACAAATGATCAAACACTGATCATCACACAGCAACACTCAGCATGCCACATTACCAAATTGGGATATATCGCTGATAAATTTCAACTACATAACCTCTGAGCTCGTACGTCTCAGAGAAGGGTGTTAAGCTAAGAGAATAAATTCTCCCACACCAAACAGATATGTATTTGAAAGAAATCGGCTTTATATCTCAAAGTGTAATGTCAGACATACAATCCATATAAGTCTGTTCCGGGATCGAACAGAACCGAAGGCACTTCTCACGAAGCCCTTGCAAATCCGGATAATTTCCAATCACGTCCGGACTTCCCGTCACTAAGGGTGATAAAACCTCTATATCGGGGATCAGCCGATGCAGAGTAACTCGACGGTAATCCTTCCGTTTTCAAAAATATCCGGTCTTCAACACCGGTCTTCAAATGCTATCCATATACGACGTATCACATATTCGGAATGGGTTATATGACACAAAGGTCCTCTCCCGGCTAAACCGAATAGTGAGCGTAATATTTAAAAACATATGGATATGGGATTTCAATTAAGTCACAACTTATTACCCAAAATCTTTCTTTTCAAATGGTTTAACAAATTACCATTTTCAAATCGTTTAAACAAAAAGATTTATTTTAAACAACCTTCAACGGTTTAAACAATTTCCACACTTTAATCCTTTAAACAAAAGATTCATTCACTGATTTTCCAAATTAATTTCCATTTCAATTTGATTAACTCGTTAAATCTTTAAATCAAGATTTAACTTATAGCTTTCAAAACAATCCCATTTTGAATGATTTAAACCAATCATTATTTTAAATCTGTTAAAGATAACAGATTCAAATCATAGCTTTTCAAAACAATTTTATTTCGAATGGGTTAAACAAAACATCATTTTCAATCTGTTGAAAATAACAGATTCAATTCATAGCTTTCAAAAAGAAGAATTCATTCATAACTTGGAAAACCATTTTTCAATTCAATCTTGAAATTCCTTTAATTAAACTGGAATTTCATTTCTTATCTGAAAGCTTTTATTCTTTTGAAAACAAATAGTTTCATTTCAGAAAATCTGATTCATTCATACGAGTTAAAGTCTTTGGGTTAAATTCAAATTCCCAAACTTTATACTTTTAAAATGGTTTAATTCATACAAACACATTTATAACATTTTCAATTCCTAGTTTCAAATCATAGGATTTAATTCCAAACTTGAATTCAAATTTAAATCAAATTATCTAAATTTTCAAAACTCGATTAAGTTATTCAAAATAACTTTTATCTTTGAATTTCTATTTCAATTGTTTTTCACTTTAAACCCGAATTTCAAATTTCAAAATCAATTGAAAATAAAATTTCAATTTCAAAAACATCAAATTTAAATTATCTGTGACTTAACCGACTTCCACGTGAAATCCATATTTGTGTGTGTATAGTGTAGTCCAGGGGTTTCACACACAATAGTGCAACACAATGAATCATCACATATCAAAATACAAGATATAGTTCGATAAGCGGTATAAGAACAACGCTTATCGTTCATTCACAGATCATAGATATATAAAGGTCACAGATAAGTAAACTACAGATCACAACATAAATCAGGATGTATCACAAAGCATCATATATCAGGGATATCAAACAATCAAGTCATTCAACGAAATCCAAACATTCACAAATGAGGTCAGTTAATTGTCGGATTAATTTAAATCAGATGTAAATTCTATGCATAAATTACTAATTCTGGTTAATTAATATTACAAATCATTTTGGTTTAATCATCCTTTAATCATTTATTAATTAACCATTAAAAATATTTTAATTAACCATTAATTATTAATTAATTCTTTAATTAATTTTCTTAACCAATTTACCCTTAATTAATCACATTAATTAATCACATTAATCAATTACCATTTAATTAATTACCCTTAATTAATTACAATAAGTGATTATCCCTAATCACTTTTTATAAATAAATCACAAATCAATTACATTGAGAAATTATCCTTTAATCACTTGATTAATTAACTTTAATCATTTATTAATTATTTTAAATTTAGTAATCATCTCTAAGTGATTAATCATCAAATTCCATTTGAAAAGCATTTAGAAATTAACAAAATTAACCTAACATATATTACTTGAAAAACAAATCACTTTTTAACATTTAACTTAAAAATTTAACTTTGAACTTTGTTAAACACTTGTTTAAAATTCATTTTAGCTTCTAAAATATAGTTAATTTATCTTGAAAACTTGATTAAATTCATCGTTGCTTCTTAACTTTGTTTACCTTCTCATGTTCATTAAAAACTTGATTTAAACATTTACATTGTTTAAAACCCGAGCCAACCTTCAGGAATCCCGAGACAATCACGAAATTCCCCGAGCAACCCACTCCCCCTCTCGTACACTTCTTCTTCCCCTTTTTATTTTCTTTTCCAGACTGTTACTATGTTAATTTCTTACGTACGAAAACAATTCTGAGCCATTCTTTCTTCCCCGAGACACCCACCATTTTTACTTCGAGTTACCACGCGATTTCCTTCGAGTATTCTTCTTCTTCAACCTTACTAACAGTGAACCAGAAAATCAACGTGCACGTGCACGTCACCGCGCCGCCTCTCCAGTGGCCATCGCGACCTTCAGCCAATTGCGCTTCACCCCTACGCTCGAACCCAACGTTCGATTCGACACCAGGAACTCAAAATCGAAAATTTGATAGCTCGAGCCAAACCTGGAACAAAACATTTCGAACACCCCAAACCTGTCATCGCTTCAAACTTGATGCTCCGACCACCTGAGAGCCACCACCACCGGCCTTGGCCTCGTCAATGGCCATACTTCCATCTCTCCAAACCCAACTGCACTCGATCAATCATAGAACCCGCGGTGGATCGAACAACTAAACCCAGTAAAACTAGGGTTAAGAACAGAAAACTTCGACCATCATCAGCATAATGATTATTCACCTCTTCCACTATTTTTCCTTTAGTCACTGATCATTCATCTACCTCCAGGATGATTCACGACTCCCCAAATTCCAGAGATCATCAGAAATTGGCTAAAAAGCAATTCACGTTCAACTAAGAACTGCTCTCGATTCCCGCATCTAAAAATTACGATTCTTGTTTTAAAATTCATGTTAAAGTGTACGAATTTAAGTTACAAACCTGAATTTTGTAAATTAAGAAGTTTAAATTTTAACTTGTTTAAAAGCTTTGCTCAAGTATTTCGATTTCCAGAGATACTAACAAGTTGTTCAAACTTAAATAGATTTTTAATCTTAAGTATATTCTGTAACAAACAGTTTTGGTTTGAATTCTAATCCAAACAGTGGGTAGATTGAGAAGAAAAGATTTTTTAATCAAAATCTTGGTTTATGAACTAAGACAGAGAACATATGAAAATAACAGCCTGCACACCAATGCTTCAATCATTTAAATATACACAAAGGATTCATATATATGTGTGTAAATATACTCATTCACAGATATATGCAACAGAGTATGCTTTTAAATTATTTAAAAGTGGTGTTACTCATCAGATTTTCAAAGAAGAACAGAGCACTTCTTTTGTTTTGAAACAGCCTTATGAAAAATGCAAACTGAAGTCTTTTGATCTTTAATTCTCTTGATCTCTGATTTGTATTGATATGCTGGTGGTGGTTGAATGCTTGTTTTAGGTTTTTAAATGGAGTTTCATTTTGTATTTGCTTAACTCGAACTGGAAGTAAAAAGTGATAAGGAAAAGGTTGTTTTCCAGGCTATGTATAAAACAGCCTATAGTGTTTGTCTATATGTTTTCTTATTTCATTTCTAAGGTCAGAGATATTTTAAAATTTGGAGGCTGAAAAGAAATCTTTATGCAATTCGAACAGATTTGTTGGCTGCAAGGATTGAAGGCATTTAATGTTGTGTACTTTATGTTTTGTTTATTCATACTTATCTCATATTTTCACTTGCCTAGCTTCAATAACAAGCTACCAGCAAATACTAGATACAAATGTATTTGTATTTTACTTTTCTTTGATCTTCTTCTTTGTTGGCCGAGACAATATGTTTTTGGTGGCTTCCTTTGCTTGTTCATTCATATACTTATATTTTATTTTATTTTGTATTGATTTATTAATATTGAGATTTACTTTATATTGTATGTACTATAGAATTTATTTATTTCTTTACTTTGCTATTTATACTTACCTGCATATCTTGTTTATTTATTACTCTTTTATTTTAAAATTTATACTATTAAATACTACATTTATTTACTTATTAATTATTATATTTTATACATTTGATTTATACTTAAGTTTAATATTTATAAAGTTTATTTTATTGTAACTTCAAACCATAGTTTCTTCCAATTATATGCATATATATTTATTATAATTTCAAATTTACTCGTATATACTCGAATATATACACATTCACATATGTACATATATATACTATATTTAACTTTAAATGATTTAACACATAGATTATTTGAATTCGGAGAAACTCGCATTCATTTATCGATTGATTTTACAATTTTTATTCAAAAATCAATTTAATTATCAATTTAAATATATAAAAATTCGGGGTCGTTACAAACTTCCCCCCTTAAAAGAATTTCGTCCTCGAAATTACCAAGGAGACACAAAGATAGATGAAGAATATTTCATTGAATCAAACTGAATATCAATTCTGCATTTGGCTTACCAAATCAGAATATCAATAATAGATACGAATCTATTTTAACACTTCAGAAGATACTCGGGTTACCCAGATCTACGAAATATGCAGTGACATCGGTTAGTTCGAAAGGATAACTAACCATTCGTAGAATATATCCGGGACCCAAAAGAATAGATTGATATATGGATACAATTTCAAAATTTTTAGTTTAGAACTAAAGTATACCTATCAATCATGACAATTAAAGCAACCAATACATCCAAACAAACAATTTTGGCTCAGTTGGAGTTTATGTCCCATTTTAATACATCGAATTTCTTCCTGGATCTACCAGAAATAATCAAAGAATTGAGAAAAGATGCTGAACAAAAGAGATTGATAGAGAAAAGATAGACAAAAAGATTGCTTCCTTGTTGTTACAGAGTATTGACCATTTCTAGTCGTATTTCTCTGTCCCCTATCTCGTTCTCTTCTTACACTCATACTCACTATCAGTGGATAGCAAGAGAATTTACTGAGACATTCGAACGGATATCTGAGAATTACTCATTCTAGAGTTTACTTCACCCTATCTCTAATGAGCTACTTAACGTGTTATACTCCTGAGCTAAAGTTCAACCTTAGCTCTGATACCACATGTAAAGACCCAAAAGTTGACCTTCGAAAATCGGCACCCGTACTCCACTTGTACTCAAAATGCCGTAGATTCAAATGCCAAATCTGGTTCTCCGGAGCTTATAACACAATTAAGTAAACAACACAGCGGAAGAAAGAAAACAATATAGATATACAACATCTGATACAATATCCAGATACAATGATGATACAATGAATATCTATATACATCACAGATATGATACAACAAATAGCAGCGGAAAAGAAAAGATAACATCAGCAGCGGAACAATATCAATAGAAATGAGAACTCCAAAATGATCTTCAGACAAGAATGAATCCACAACTCCAAGATAAGCAACTCCGATGAATGAACTAGCTCCAGATAATCTACTAAACCTGAATATCTGAAAAGAAACCCAACTCTAGACTGCTCGTGTGGAAAATTATGAGCACCCAGAGTTTAGGAAGGGAACAATAAACTCCGGATCAGTCATGGGACTGGTGTGAGCAACAAAACAGTTTATCTTTAAACAACAACAAAAGGATTTAAACATTGAAATCCACAATGCTTTTGGAAAATGAAACTACCATAAGACCTCCCACCACACACACAATGCAAACGCAGACTTGGAGGAGATTGCTTCTTATGATAGTCAAAGATGCTTACTACGCAAAATCAATTCGATATTATTATTAGTGCATAGTGCAGAAAACATTTCGAAAGTATAATATTAATCTTAGCCAGCATAGACATTTCGAACTATGCCTACTATAGCTACCATCTAAACAGTGGGGCGCCACCATAAGTAAATGGCAGGTTCTACAACTAATACCGTACAAGTTCCGTATTGGGAAATGGATTTCCAACAAATGGTCAGGCTAAGGAACTTCCTTCCGCCGCATGGGATCGCCTCTGGCGGGACGTCCCGAGAGACAAACTGCTCTCTGCCAACAAGGCCGGGTTACCCCTGTAACAGGTAACTCACGAATATGCCACCCCCCCGGTCCTTTGGGACCTTTATCCGAGGCGCCTCTAAACCAACATCACACATAATAAAGTGTATCCACATGAGTAAGTATCTGGGCTCCATACCATGATACCACCCCTTTCCAGAAGGAAATGACATACCCTAAAGGGCGCGACCTCATAACCTTGCCGCAACGATCCTGTTTCGACCATTTCCGGGTTGTGAGTCCCTGACGAAGTCTCGTCCACAAAGCTACGCTTTTTCAAAAAGCCACGCTTTGGGTCAACAGATGATCAACCTATGATCACAAAGATATAAGATCAAACAAATGATCATATCACAAATGATCAAACACTGATCATCACACAGCAACACTCAGCATGCCACATTACCAAATTGGGATATATCGCTGATAAATTTCAACTACATAACCTCTGAGCTCGTACGTCTCAGAGAAGGGTGTTAAGCTAAGAGAATAAATTCTCCGCCACCAAACAGATATGTATTTGAAAGAAATCGGCTTTATATCTCAAAGTGTAATGTCAGACATACAATCCATATAAGTCTGTTCCGGGATCGAACAGAACCGAAGGCACTTCTCACGAAGCCCTTGCAAATCCGGATAATTTCCAATCACGTCCGGACTTCCCGTCACTAAGGGTGATAAAACCTCTATATCGGGGATCAGCCGATGCAGAGTAACTCGACGGTAATCCTTCCGTTTTCAAAAATATCCGGTCTTCAACACCGGTCTTCAAATGCTATCCATATACGACGTATCACATATTCGGAATGGGTTATATGACACAAAGGTCCTCTCCCGGCTAAACCGAATAGTGAGCGTAATATTTAAAAACATATGGATATGGGATTTCAATTAAGTCACAACTTATTACCCAAAATCTTTCTTTTCAAATGGTTTAACAAATTACCATTTTCAAATCGTTGAAACAAAAAGATTTATTTTAAACAACCTTCAACGGTTTAAACAATTTCCACACTTTAATCCTTTAAACAAAAGATTCATTCACAGATTTTCCAAATTAATTTCCATTTCAATTTGATTAACTCGTTAAATCTTTAAATCAAGATTTAACTTATAGCTTTCAAAACAATCCCATTTCGAATGATTTAAACCAATCATTATTTTAAATCTGTTAAAGATAACAGATTCAAATCATAGCTTTTCAAAACAATTTTATTTCGAATGGGTTAAACAAAACATCATTTTCAATCTGTTGAAAATAACAGATTCAATTCATAGCTTTCAAAAAGAAGAATTCATTCATAACTTGGAAAACCATTTTTCAATTCAATCTTGAAATTCCTTTAATTAAACTGGAATTTCATTTCTTATCTGAAAGCTTTTATTCTTTTGAAAACAAATAGTTTCATTTCAGAAAATCTGATTCATTCATACGAGTTAAAGTCTTTGGGTTAAATTCAAATTCCCAAACTTTATACTTTTAAAATGGTTTAATTCATACAAACACATTTATAACATTTTCAATTCCTAGTTTCAAATCATAGGATTTAATTCCAAACTTGAATTCAAATTTAAATCAAATTATCTAAATTTTCAAAACTCGATTAAGTTATTCAAAATAACTTTTATCTTTGAATTTCTATTTCAATTGTTTTTCACTTTAAACCCGAATTTCAAATTTCAAAATCAATTGAAAATAAAATTTCAATTTCAAAAACATCAAATTTAAATTATCTGTGACTTAACCGACTTCCACGTGAAATCAATATTTGTGTGTGTATAGTGTAGTCCAGGGGTTTCACACACAATAGTGCAACACAATGAATCATCACATATCAAAATACAAGATATAGTTCGTTAAGCGGTATAAGAACAACGCTTATCGTTCATTCACAGATCATAGATATATAAAGGTCACAGATAAGTAAACTACAGATCACAACATAAATCAGGATGTATCACAAAGCATCATATATCAGGGATATCAAACAATCAAGTCATTCAACGAAATCCAAACATTCACAAATGAGGTCAGTTAATTGTCGGATTAATTTAAATCAGATGTAAATTCTATGCATAAATTACTAATTCTGGTTAATTAATATTACAAATCATTTTGGTTTAATCATCCTTTAATCATTTATTAATTAACCATTAAAAATATTTTAATTAACCATTAATTATTAATTAATTCTTTAATTAATTTTCTTAACCAATTTACCCTTAATTAATCACATTAATTAATCACATTAATCAATTACCATTTAATTAATTACCCTTAATTAATTACAATAAGTGATTATCCCTAATCACTTTTTATAAATAAATCACAAATCAATTACATTGAGAAATTATCCTTTAATCACTTGATTAATTAACTTTAATCATTTATTAATTATTTTAAATTTAGTAATCATCTCTAAGTGATTAATCATCAAATTCCATTTGAAAAGCATTTAGAAATTAACAAAATTAACCTAACATATATTACTTGAAAAACAAATCACTTTTTAACATTTAACTTAAAAATTTAACTTTTAACTTTGTTAAACACTTGTTTAAAATTCATTTTAGCTTCTAAAATATAGTTAATTTATCTTGAAAACTTGATTAAATTCATCGTTGCTTCTTAACTTTGTTTACCTTCTCATGTTCATTAAAAACTTGATTTAAACATTTACATTGTTTAAAATCCGAGCCAACCTTCAGGAATCCCGAGACAATCACGAAATTCCCCGAGCAACCCACTCCCCCTCTCGTACACTTCTTCTTCCCCTTTTTATTTTCTTTTCCAGACTGTTACTATGTTAATTTCTTACGTACGAAAACAATTCTAAGCCATTCTTTCTTCCCCGAGACACCCACCATTTTTACTTCGAGTTACCACGCGATTTCCTTCGAGTATTCTTCTTCTTCAACCTTACTAACAGTGAACCAGAAAATCAACGTGCACGTGCACGTGCACGTCACCGCGCCGCCTCTCCAGTGGCCATCGCGACCTTCAGCCAATTGCGCTTCACCCCTACGCTCGAACCCAACGTTCGATTCGACACCAGGAACTCAAAATCGAAAATTTGATAGCTCGAGCCAAACCTGGAACAAAACATTTCGAACACCCCAAACCTGTCATCGCTTCAAACTTGATGCTCCGACCACCTGAGAGCCACCACCACCGGCCTTGGCCTCGTCAATGGCCATACTTCCATCTCTCCAAACCCAACTGCACTCGATCAATCATAGAACCCGCGGTGGATCGAACAACTAAACCCAGTAAAACTAGGGTTAAGAACAGAAAACTTCGACCATCATCAACATAATGATTATTCACCTCTTCCACTATTTTTCCTTTAGTCACTGATCATTCATCTACCTCCAGGATGATTCACGACTCCCCAAATTCCAGAGATCATCAGAAATTGGCTAAAAAGCAATTCACGTTCAACTAAGAACTGCTCTCGATTCCCGCATCTAAAAATTACGATTCTTGTTTTAAAATTCATGTTAAAGTGTACGAATTTAAGTTACAAACCTGAATTTTGTAAATTAAGAAGTTTAAATTTTAACTTGTTTAAAAGCTTTGCTCAAGTATTTCGATTTCCAGAGATACTAACAAGTTGTTCAAACTTAAATAGATTTTTAATCTTAAGTATATTCTGTAACAAACAGTTTTGGTTTGAATTCTAATCCAAACAGTGGGTAGATTGAGAAGAAAAGATTTTTTAATCAAAATCTTGGTTTATGAACTAAGACAGAGAACATATGAAAATAACAGCCTGCACACCAATGCTTCAATCATTTAAATATACACAAAGGATTCATATATATGTGTGTAAATATACTCATTCAAAGATATATGCAACAGAGTATGATTTTAAATTATTTAAAAGTGGTGTTACTCACCAGATTTTCAAAGAAGAACAGAGCACTTCTTTTGTTTTGAAACAGCCTTATGAAAAATGCAAACTGAAGTCTTTTGATCTTTAATTCTCTTGATCTCTGATTTGTATTGATATGCTGGTGGTGGTTGAATGCTTGTTTTAGGTTTTTAAATGGAGTTTCATTTTGTATTTGCTTAACTCGAACTGGAAGTAAAAAGTGATAAGGAAAAGGTTGTTTTCCAGGCTATGTATAAAACAGCCTATAGTGTTTGTCTATATGTTTTCTTATTTCATTTCTAAGGTCAGAGATATTTTAAAATTTGGAGGCTGAAAAGAAATCTTTATGCAATTCGAACAGATTTGTTGGCTGCAAGGATTGAAGGCATTTAATGTTGTGTACTTTATGTTTTGTTTATTCATACTTATCTCATATTTTCACTTGCCTAGCTTCAATAACAAGCTACCAGCAAATACTAGATACAAATGTATTTGTATTTTACTTTTCTTTGATCTTCTTCTTTGTTGGCCGAGACAATATGTTTTTGGTGGCTTCCTTTGCTTGTTCATTCATATACTTATATTTTATTTTATTTTGTATTGATTTATTAATATTGAGATTTACTTTATATTGTATGTACTATAGAATTTATTTATTTCTTTACATTGCTATTTATACTTACCTGCATATCTTGTTTATTTATTACTCTTTTATTTTAAAATTTATACTATTAAATACTACATTTATTTACTTATTAATTATTATATTTTATACATTTGATTTATACTTAAGTTTAATATTTATAAAGTTTATTTTATTGTAACTTCAAACCATAGTTTCTTCCAATTATATGCATATATATTTATTATAATTTCAAATTTACTCGTATATACTCGAATATATACACATTCACATATGTACATATATATACTATATTTAACTTTAAATGATTTAACACATAGATTATTTGAATTCGGAGAAACTCGCATTCATTTATCGATTGATTTTACAATTTTTATTCAAAAATCAATTTAATTATCAATTTAAATATATAAAAATTCGGGGTCGTTGCAGTATAGATACGAAGCTCGACTGCACATTGAAAACACAAACATGCATCGATCATATCTCAAAATCTACAAGTCCAAATGCCACCAAATTTTCACAAGAGTTTGCGTACTACCTCAAGAATGTGCCTGATCGATCTCAACCCAAAATAATCATTTCTTGATCGATACGAATTCCATACGTATTGATCATGGATCGAGTCGTAATGTCTAGAGATCGATCATATGGGCCCACCCACGTAAGAGAAGGGGTCTTCCAAGATTGGAGCGAAAATTTGCTTCTTACGCCTATAAATAGTGACCCCGGACCTATAGAAAAAGGACTTTTGGCTTCTCTACGTCGATACTCTGCCGAAATTGTGATCATACTTTGATTGTACTATTGTAATCCACTTGTAACTAGCAAGTTATATTCAATAACCATCAATCTTTTCATAATGGACGTAGGCCATACGCCGAACCACTCTAAAAGTTGTGTGTTTCTGTACTTTTCCTATCTGTCGACTGGGATGTTTGTTAGATCTGCCTTATTTTACATTTACTTTCTTCATTTTATCTCTTCAAACACATCCGAAGAGTATTGTGCCTAATTCTGGTACAAACATGTTGTCAGGTCAGAAATAGAGGAAGGCGGATGAATGGAAGTGAATGAGGAAGAATTCAAAATCGATTGCACCATCATCTCAAAATCATTTAAGGAAACCGGTGATGGGGGTTTGGAGGGGTTCAACTCCTGAGGGGGAGTTGAAGTGCCCAAATCCCTTTGCATCTGCTTAATGACATTTGGAGAGTTAGACACAATGAAACTAGACATGAAATCATCCTTGGAAGAAGCTGCTTTGGGTGGATCAATACAAGCATCAAGAGTAGAACCTTCCGAAGCCTTGCCTACATCAATAGATCAGCTCTCTTTTGAAGGAAGTGAAGACTGGATATCAACAATTTTAGCTTTCTTAAGAGAAGGGCCCGCTGCAGCCATCTCGTCTAATTTTCTTTTGGCAATCATCCTCGACCTAGTAATGGCCTGGGTCAAAGAAAATGCGCTAGATGTTGAAGTTGGGAGGATTGGATCACTTATGATCAATTCAACTGGAGAAGCAGTTGCTAAAATTCAAAAAGTATAAGTTTGTAAAGCAATCTAGGGAGTAGCATAGCAGTAAATTACAAACGCTACGCTTAAGCTTACCAGGATGATCTGGACAAATTGGAGACATAGGAGAAATTTTTTAGGATCACCTAGGGAAAGAAAGCGCTTGCTCTTGGAGGTATGTTGAATAAGAGGGGGTTGTCCGAGGATTCTTTGACCTGTGGGAAGGAGGGAATATTTTTGGAGATTGTTTGGTATTAATAGAGTAAGCCTATTCCTGATACTACCCGAAGCAGTGGTCAACAATATCACGATTCTCTTTACCTCATCGTTAAGTTCTTTAGGAGAAGGACCTAATAAGAAAATGTAATTCAACAAAAGAAAGTAATTTAATGAAGATAAAGATTATTATCAACTCGCAAGGAGAAGAGAAGACTCCACTAATGTCTGGAAAACATTTTATGTAAAAGAATTGTGTCTCCCAGTCTCTAAACTTATTTACTCCCTTTTAAATTAGTTTCTTATGGGGTTTAGCCCTAAATATTTAGCTATTAAGGTTGCTAAGCTGGACTAGGCACATTAAGTAATTGAGAATGTCAATGCTTAAAGAATGGATACCTGATGTAACGACCCATAAATTTTAACTGTTTTAATAACGTAATTAGTTAAAATTTTGTGAAATTTTAAACGATAAAATTTTGAAATCTAAATTTGATATTTGGAATGCGTCTAGTTAAACATAGCAACTGGTAAATTTTCGTTCGGAAATAAGAAAGTTTATTTCGCGCGTAAATTTACTTCAATTTAATCAGTTAAAAAGCGTTGGAAATAAAATATTTTCGGAACCTAAATATTTTTACATAGAAAAATTCTAAACCATCTTCTGAGCAAACGCTATTTTTCGTTTTTCCAAATTTGGGCTTCTTTAGCTCCGTCGATCTTATTTTCCTGCGTTTTTCTTGCATTTTCCGCTAGTAGAAATTTCGAATTTTATAATTCAAATCGTACCACTGATATCTGTATACCGTTTTGATCGTCTCGTCGTGCTGATTCTTATGGTATATTTGATTGTCAAATTCAGAGTCCGATACACAACGGAATCCGTGAAACCGGTATCGGTATCGGTTCTGTTTCTTTTTGTTTGTGATCATTCATCATCCGCCATTTGAAAACAAATAGACACTTACTTTTATTATTCTGTGCATGGCCATTCCTATTCTCTAGTTTTGATTTATATTGGTTCTTTTCATCTTCTGTTCGTTCTCATTTACAAAAAAATTAGTAATATTATATATGTTAAGCTGCCTTCTTCCATTTCCATGTGGATACCTGCTTACTACCTATTCATTTTGCCATGACTCTCCATCACGAAATTCCATCCACCTCCCAAATCACTTGGCCTCACCTTCAATCTCAAAACCTTTTGCCTCTGTCTCTACACCAAAACCAAAGCTTGGCAACATTCAACCGAGCTCCACTTGCTGCCACTTTCCTCCTCCCCTTGGCTAACAACCACCACGGCCGATCATGTAGCAAGCTTTCCACCCGAGACTCATACTACAGCACCTGTAGCCGAGACCTTCACTTCTTTTCCTTCCTGATCTCTTGCTCTGCCGCCTGAGCCTCTCCACCTCACATCAGTGCCTTCCTCCCTTTTGTTTTCGTTTGTTCACTTGGGTATGGCAGTTTATATAATGTATAAGTATGTTATATAATTTGTGTTTGTTTATATAAGTTTGTTTGTATTTTATGATATAATAGTTGATTTTAAATATGCATAGATATATATATATATAACAGTTTGTTCATATATTAAGGTTTACATATATATACATTTTGTTTTTATCTGTTAGTGTTTGGTTTGAATATATAGACATGATTTTAAATTCCAAATATGTGTACTTTCTTATATTGTTTATATACACATTAGTGTATACATTTATAAGACATATGCATTTGCATACAGGTCTGCATTTCTTTTTTCCATATATATGATTTGGGTATGGTTTAAATCGTGGAAAAATATACATATATATAAATATTGAGTCTCCATATCTATTTTGTCTGCCTGCTTATATATAAAATTTTATATATGTTATGTGTTCAGGTTAATATATAACATATTTACTGGTATGGATATAGCATACTATAGTACTTATTTAAACTTATGTTAGTACTTTAATAAAGATTTTTGTTGGATATTGGTTTTAAAGATATATGTATATACATAAGTTTTATATATATCTATTTATGTAATCTGTTCGTTGTATGTTTCTATTTGGTATGAGTTTATAAATATAGTTTTCTTTTCTTTCAACAGTTTGCAGTTGATAAAGCTTCAGATTTTATATCATCTATTTCAAATTTTTGCTTTTAATTGTTTGCGTATGTGATAACATGAGTTTATATGTATAGTTTTCAAAATAACAGCAGTTAGACTACATGTTCACGATATCATATCTCACTCATGTTTTATCGGAATGGGTTGATTTTATTTTTAAAAAAGAGTCGAAGTTACCTAGTTTATGCCTGTCAAATTTCAGCAAAATCCGACATTGTTTGATTAGTGGTCGAGGATCTGGAAGTTAGACCCAGGCAGCTGTTCTTTTGTACTTAAAATTATTTTACACTGCTGCAAACACGACCTGAGTTCATGTTTGACGCATCGTATCTCTTCCGTCTTACGTCGGAATACAGTGATTCTTTTTTTGTTGGAAAGATTGAGTTTTCTATTTTATGTTTATGAATTTTCAGCTTCATGCGAAGTCATTTGATCCTCTGTTTCTCATTTGGAAGTTAGACCCAGGCAGCTGTTCTTTTTTACTTGGAAATTATTTTTCACTGCTGCAAACATGGCCTGAGTCTATGTTCGTGACATCGTAACTTTTCTCGTCTCTTGTCCAAAACAAGTGAATCTCTTGCAGTTTGAAATACAAGTTTTGATCTTTATTCATACCAAATTTCAGACCATTTCAATCTCGGTAGCACATAGAATTATATTGTTAAACTTTGATGTAGGAGATGTTTTTATTTGTTGCTATGATTGAATGTTTTGATTTGATTTCATCGATTTCTGTTATCAACTTTGATCGTTGAATTCGTGCCGATTTGTTTTGCTTGGATTTGTTACTCAATCTCTATGTCCGTATCGGTGTGCGTATCCGGGTCTTCTTCTCGTGCATCTCTAGCCTCGAAAGGTGAGCAATCACTCACGATTGATGTTCTTTTATTTATTAAATTTGATTTCAATTGAAACGACAATTGAAATATGCTGCTGTTAGTTAATTACACTGTTATATCTGCTAGCACCTGTATCAGTTCACCTGTGACATTTGACACCATTATCTGTTATTTAAACGATGATAATTCAGTTTGGTTGATAATTGATTGATTGTTTGTTGTTTACATTGGACGTTAAATTGTTATTGTTGTAAGTGATAAATAATTTGAAATTGAAATTGACGTAGGATAGTTAGATTTGATATATGTGTTAATTTGATTGATGACATTTGCATAATATGACCCCTTTCAATTTTAAATAAATTAACACGTAGAAATAGTGTTAACCACACCTTGAACCATTTAAATGTAAGTGTATAAATTGATGTAGTTTGAAATTGAACAATAGATATCAAGTGAAGAACCGTATAAATATTAGTGTAATAATCTTTAATCTACATGAAATGATAGTGTAGATTCTAGAAATAATGATAATAATTTACACAAATAACAATGTGAATTAATACGATTATTTCGGGATTATTTGAATTGATTATTGGATTGATATTGATTGTTGTTATTGCTTGTTTATTTATTTTGACACCATCCCAGTTATCACACTGCAAGTTCCATTTGATATGCTTTGATTTTTAATTGAATTGGAATCGGGTTGAAATGATAAATACCCAAATGAACTTGACCTAGGATAGAGAATTAAATAAAACCCGATTGGTCAATAATTTGATTTTAAAAAATAAAATAAAGATTTTATTGGATAAATAATAAGGTTTTGAAATGAAGTTGGAATTTGAACTTTTATGGAAGGAAAATGTTAATATTTAATAATCTGAATCAAGATATTAACATAGTAGTTGATGAAAGAATGTTGTTTTAAAATTGGAATTATTAATAATTAAGTTTAAAATTATTTAATAATTAAGTTGAAATTATTTAATAATTAAGTTTTAAATTTTTTTTACTAATTAAATAAAATTGAATTACTTAATAGTTAAATAAAACTGAACCTCTTGAATAAGTGAAATTTAGTTTCTTTATTAATTGAGCTTTGAATTTGTAACTAAGTAAATGAATAGGTGAAATCGAATTTCTTTAACAAGAAATTGAAATGTGATTTATTGAAGTTAACGTAAGACTTGTAATTTAAAGAATTGATTTGATGAATCTAATTCAATTAAATTTGAAGTTTTGATATAATGAAGTTGAACTTAAGTAATTGATTTAATGAATTAGAAATTTAATTGAAATTGTTTTAAATGATAAATTTATTTAATATTGAATGAAATAGATAAATGAATTTAAATTGATTTGAATGTTGAATTAAATTAATTTAAATGATTTTCGAAATGAAACTTATATGCGAACCTGAATCAACATTGAATTGTTTAAATAAAAATTGAATTTGAATTATAAGATTCCGAAATGGTAATTTGGAAGTTTTGAAACGTAAATTATGGAAATTGGTTTAAAAAGACAAATGAAATGCTGATTTATAAATTCTAATTGAAATTGAATTTGATTTGGTTTGAAATAAATAAACGACCAATCGGTGTAATATTTCGAAAGTTATTAAAGAGACCGGAATCGGTTAGGGACATACTCACTGTCTAAACCGAAAACCACTTTAATAACTACACGCGGAATGTGATCCAGAATGAAGTGGTTGGAATGATGTACGTGATGACTGAAGAAAGAGAACGATAATGGATAGCCTTGACACTTATGTCAAATTGGAAATGACTAAAACAGGAGCCGTGCCGGGTCAAATGGGGGCTAGCTACCTCGAGCGAACACACTTCTTCGAAACTATTCATTACTTGATTGTCGATTGGTGCACCCTTGATTTGGGAGTGTTGTTTCGCGGTGTTGCGGTCGCTGCGGCGATGCGTTCTCACCAGTCCGGATCAGGCAAACGGTAGTTTCACTACCTTGGGTATTGCCTCATGTGCCTTGTCATACTTGGATCCCTTTATACGTGACCACTACGATTTTTTTTGCGTTATACCTATGGAGTACTCCCTGATAGCCCACTAGTTTACGGTGGAGTTTACAGTGCTGTATAGACTATGATGCTTATAAAATGTGTTAAGGGGGATAATGGGAACGCCTTAACACTATTTTGATACTTTATATTACTGATAGACATTATCTACTTATCGTACACTACTACATAGTAGATAGTTTAACGGATCCTTAAAGGATGGTTATTCCAAACATCCTTTGAGTTACTTGTATTTCAGTTGCTATTTCACTTGAGTTGGATTTATTGATATAAGAATGTTAATCCTGACTCGAGTGTTTTGTGTTTTGCTTCACGCTCGGGTCAGACTGAGTGTACCAGTATTCGAGACTCACCTTTGGAGTTGGAGCTTCGCTTGGAGATCCAGCTATCTATCCAGCTTTCAGATATTCAGTTGATTCCAGTGATGTATTCTGATATTGTATTTGACCATTGTATTCGAGACATCTGTTGTACCTTATTTAACTCTGATATGTATATAGTAGCTTCATGAACTACTATCTTTTGCTTCCGCTGCATGTATTACTCTGTGTCTGTGATCTGTGATTATTTATTTACTGTATATGCTCAGTTTTGCCAAATTTAAATTAACAATTCGGTATTTTGAATCATTCAAGTCCGACATGTGCGGATGTGAATGGTGCAAAATAGCGGGTCGTTACAGTTGGTATCAGAGCTTTGGTAGCTCTAGGAAAAATTTAGCATATATGGTAAATGTATCTACAGAATCACTCTCATTCGAGTTTCAATCTCGTCCTTTTGACTGAATTCCTTTGAATTTTGAACATTCCCTACGGTTCCAAAATCCATATGTGTCCCTCACTATTCGTCTTCTCTTAAATTCAGGAGTATCCTATAACTCCACTTCGAATGACCCTTATAATGAATCGGCGGTCTCGCCAAACTTTGAATGATTTGTAAAGGGGTGAAACTCCTTTACAGTTGGCATTGATTACCGGAGATTTTTGTGTCCTCGGTTTACGATGCTATCTATCTCCTGCTATACCTGAATTCTATTTCTTAAGATCGAATGTCGATTTACCTCGGAATTCCACATCGATCTTATTCTTGAAGTCACGGTCGACCCGGTTAAGGTTGCCCGCGATTTATACAAACTTATCAATCTTCCTACTTTGTTATTTAATCATCATATCTTTGTTTCGAACTTATCTTCGAATAAAAATTCTCTTGGTTTGAGTCCATCAAATTTGAAACCCTATCCTTATTTTGAAAAAAAATCATTCCTGTATCGTCGAGCAAGGAAATTTATTTGTAAACTAATATATAAATGTTTTAGTATATACTGTGTTGTTTGAGTTGTTGATGTTGATTTGGGTTTCCGATCGTTTCGTCTGATCAACGCTATCGATAGGATTTCTAAAACACTTGAACAGAGCAAACTGACACAATAGTATTTTCAAAATTTGGTAAATACAATAATCTAGTATGATTATATTATATATAAGTATAAATTTTCTGAAATTGAATTGTTAACTGAATTGGTTGTCAAAAAGGTAATATTTGATTTTCACTATTTGTTTTGTAAATCATTGATTATTCCAACATAAAAATAAATGGAATTATAAAGTTGGTTTATAGATTTATTTAGAAATTTAAATGAAGTTAAAGTAAGAATTTGAGAATTTAATTTCCTAAAATTTCAAGCTTTGGGTTTTAAATTTTTAAAAATGTATATTATTGAACGTATTTTCAAATAGAAACCGTTTTCAAATAATTTTAAAATGTTGAAATCAGTGCTCTTCTCTTTATCGCTGGAAAATAATTTCGGTGATGGCGGCCGCATCATCGACATTCATTTTCGAGTTTCAAAGTGGAGAATCCATTCTGTAGCTTTGCTACGGTTTTGTTTGAGAAATATTTTAATTTGAATTTCTTAAGTATGACTTGATTTATATATATATGGGCATATTATTTTAAATTTAGTTTGATTTAATATATATAGTATATACATAATTATTTTTAAAGGGGTTGAAATTAAACGGAAATTAAATTCTTAAAAATCATGTTAAAGGATGTTTTCAATTATAAATAAAGCTAAATTTTGAATAAGTATTTAAACTTTAAATAATTGGATTTAAAAATTTTATTTGTATAGTACTAAATTGCATTTCAAAATAACTTACCTAAATTATTCAGAAGTTAAAATGTATTTGGATAATGTACAATAAAAAAAATATCTTTATAAATAAAATTTGAGTGTTTATAATAAATGTTATACACTAAATTTTGATTATAAAGATGTTAATAGAGTTAGATAGGATAATAAGTAAAACTCAGTTAATAATGAAATAAATTTGTTTTGAAAGAATTAATAAATTTGTTTTGAAAGAATTAATAAATTGAAATTTGATCAAATTATGAAAATACCTTGAATTTAAAAAGCAATTAGTAAATATAAATTAATTTAAATCGAAACCTTTATGGTTTAAATTAATTTATATGGGTTAAATATATGTGATTAGATATATTAAGTAGAATAAATTTAACAATAATTTGGAATAAAGAAGAATTCAAATTGCTGGAAAAAAATATGATTATAATAAAAGACTATTCAAATTTATGGTTTTAGAAATTGTAAATTGAAGATAATTGGATAATAAGATAATGAATTTAGAAATAGTTGAGATTGATTTGAGTGAAAATGGATTAAATCAATTATTGAATATCAATTAATTTAAATTTGAATTAAATGGTTTAAATTAATTGTTATTTTGTATTTCAAATCTGCTTTTCTGGTTATTTCTACTCTCCTACCTCGTTCCTTTTCGGGGACGAAAAGTTTTGAGTGGGGGAGAGTGTAACGACCCGTAAATTTTAACTGTTTTAATAACGTAAATAGTTAAAATTTTGTGAAATTTTAAACGATAAAATTTTGAAATCTAAATTTGATATTTGAAATGCATCTAGTTAAACATAGCAACTGGTAAATTTTCGTTCGAAAATATGAAAGTTTATTTCGCGCGTAAATTTACTTCAATTTAATCAGTTAAAAAGCGTTGGAAATAAAATATTTTCGGAACCTAAATATTTTTACATAGAAAAATTCTAAACCATCTTCTGAGCAAACGCTATTTTTCGTTTTTCCAAATTTGGGCTTCTTTAGCTCCGTCGATCTTATTTTCTTGCGTCTTTCTTGAATTTTCCGCTAGTAGAAATTTCGAATTTTATAATTCAAATCGTAATACTGATATCTGTATACCGTTTTGATCGTCTCGTCGTGCTGATTCTTATGGTATATTTGATTGTCAAATTCAGAGTCCGATACACAACGGAATCCGTGAAACCGGTATCGGTATCGGTTTTGTTTCTTTTTGTTTGTGATCATTCATCTTCCGCCGTTTGAAAACAAATAGACACTTACTTTTATTATTCTGTGCATGGCCATTCCTATTCTCTAGTTTTGATTTATATTGGTTCTTTTCATCTTCTGTTTGTTCTCATTTACAAAAAAATTAGTAATATTATATATGTTAAGCTGCCTTCTTCCATTTCCATGTGGATACCTGCTTACTACCTATTCATTTTGCCATGACTCTCCATCACGAAATTCCATCCACCTCCCAAATCACTTGGCCTCACCTTCAGTCTCAAAACCTTTTGCCTCTGTCTCTACACCAAAACCAAAGCTTGGCAACATTCAACCGAGCTCCACTTGCTGCCACTTTCCTCCTCCACTCGGCTAACAACCACCACGGCTGATCATGTAGCAAGCTTTCCACCTGAGACTCATACTACAACACCTGTAGCCGAGACCTTCACTTCTTTTCCTTCCTGATCTCTTGCTCTGCTGCCTGAGCCTCTCCACCTCACAGCAGTGCCTTCCTCCTTTTTGTTTTCGTTTGTTCACTTGGGTATGGCAGTTTATATAATGTATAAGTATGTTATATAATTTGTGTTTGTTTATATAAGTTTGTTTGTGTTTTATGATATAATAGTTGATTTTAAATATGCATAGATATATATATAACAGTTTGTTCATATATTAAGGTTTACATATATATACATTTTGTTTTTATCTGTTAGTGTTTGGTTTAAATATATAGACATGGTTTTAAATTCCTAATATGTGTACTTTCTTATATTGTTTATATACACATTAGTGTATACATTTATAAGACATATGCATTTGCATACAGGTCTGCATTTCTTTTTTTCATATATATGATTTGGGTATGGGTTTAAATCGTGGAAAAATATACATATATATAAATATTGAGTCTGCATATCTATTTTGTCTACCTGCTTATATATAAAATTTTATATATGTTATGTGTTCAGGTTAATATATAACATATTTACTGGTATGGATATAGCATACTATAGTACTTATTTAAACTTATGTTAGTACTTTAATATAGATTTTTGTTGGATATTGGTTTTAAAGATATATGTATATACATAAGTTTTATATATATCTATTTATGTAATCTGCTCGTTGTATGTTTCTATTTGGTATGAGTTTATAAATATAGTTTTCTTTTCTTTCAACAGTTTGCAGTTGATAAGGCTTCAAATTTTATATCATCTATTTCAAATTTTTGCTTTTAATTGTTTGCGTATGTGATAACATGAGTTTATATGTATAGTTTTCGAAATAACAGCAGTTAGACTACATGTTCACGATATCATATCTCACTCATGTTTTATCGGAATGGGTTGATTTTATTTTTAAAAAAGAGTCGAAGTTACCTAGTTTATGCCTGTCAAATTTCAGCAAAATCCGACATTGTTTGATTAGTGGTCGAGGATCTGGAAGTTAGACCCAGGCAGCTGTTCTTTTGTACTTGAAATTATTTTACACTGCCGCAAACACGACCTGAGTTCATGTTTGACGCATCGTATCTCTTCCGTCTTACGTCGGAATACAGTGATTCTTTTTTTGTTGGAAAGATTGAGTTTTCTATTTTATGTTTACGAATTTTCAGCTTCATGCGAGGTCATTTGATCCTCTGTTTCTCATTTGGAAGTTAGACCCAGGCAGTTGTTCTTTCTTACTTAGAAATTATTTTTCACTACTGCAAACATGGTCTGAGTCTATGTTCGTGACATCGTAACTTTTCTCGTCTCTTGTCCAAAACAAGTGAATCTTTTGCAGTTTGAAATACAGGTTTTGACCTTTATTCATACCAAATTTCAGACCATTTCGATCTCGGTAGCACATAGAATTATATTGTTAAACTTTGATGCAGGACATGTTTTTATTTGTTGCTATGATTGAATATTTTGATTTGATTTCATCGATTTCTGTTATCAACTTTGATCGTTGAATTCGTGCCGATTTGTTTTGCTTGGATTCGTAACTCAATCTCTATGTCTGTATCAGTGTGCGTATCCGGGTCATCTTCTCATGCATCTCTAGTCTCGAAAGGTGAGCAATCACTCACGATTAATGTTCTTTTATTAATTAAATTTGATTTCAATTAAAACGACAATTGAAATATGCTGCTGTTAGTTAATTACACTGTTATATCTGCTAGCACCTGTATCAGTTCACCTATGACATTTGACACCATTATTTGTTATTTAAACGATGATAATTCAGTTTGGTTGATAATTGATTGATTGTTTGTTGTTTACATTGTACGTTAAATTGTTATTGTTGTAAGTGATAAATAATTTGAAATTGAAATTAACGTAGGATAGTTAGATTTGATATATGTGTTAATTTGATTGATGACATTTGCATAATATGACCCCTTTCAATTTTAAATAAATTGACACGTAGAAATAGTGTTAACCACACCTTGAACCATTTAAATGTAAGTGTATAAATTGATGTAGTTTGAAATTGAACAATAGATATTAAGTGAAGAACCGTATAAATATTAGTGTAATAATCTTTAATCTACATGAAATGATAGTGTAGATTCTAGAAATAATGATAATAATTTACACAAATAACAATGTGAATTAATACGATTATTTCGGGATTATTTGAATTGATTATTGGATTGATATTGATTGTTGTTATTGCTTGTTTATTTATTTTGACACCATCCCAGTTATCACACTGCAAGTTCCCTTTGATATGCTTTGATTTTTAATTGAATTGGAATCGGGTTGAAATGATAAATACCCAAATGAACTTGACCTAGGATAGAGAATTAAATAAAACCCGATTGGTCAATAATTTGATTTAAAAAAATAAAATAAAGATTTTATTGGATAAATAATAAGGTTTTGAAATGAAGTTGGAATTTGAACTTTTATGGATGGAAAATTTTAATATTTAATAATCTGAATCAAGATATTAACATAGTAGTTGATGAAAGAATGTTGTTTTAAAATTGGAATTATTAATAATTAAGTTTAAAATTATTTAATAATTAAGTTGAAATTATTTAATAATTAAGTTTTGAAAATTATTTAATAATTAAATAAAATTGAATTACTTAATAGTTAAATAAAACTGAACCTCTTGAATAAGTGAAATTTAGTTTCTTTATTAATTGAGCTTTGAATTTGTAACTAAGTAAATGAATAGGTGAAATCGAATTTCTTTAACAAGAAATTGAAATGTGATTTATTGAAGTTAACGTAAGACTTGTAATTTAAAGAATTGATTTGATGAATCTAATTCAATTAAATTTGAAGTTTTGATATAATGAAGTTGAACTTAATTAATTGATTTAATGAATTAGAAATTTAATAGAAATTGTTTTAAATGATAAATTTATTTAATATTGAAGAAATAGATAAATGAATTTAAATTGATTTGAATGTTGAATTAAATTAATTTAAATGATTTTCGAAATGAAACTTATATGCGAACCTGAATCAATATTGAATTGTTTAAGTAAAAATTGAATTTGAATTATAAGATTCCGAAATGGTAATTTGGAAGTTTTGAAACGTAAATTATGGAAATTGGTTTAAAAAGACAAATGAAATGTTGATTTATAAATTCTAATTGTGTAATAATTTCAAAAGTTATTAAAGAGACCAGAATCGGTTAGGGACATACTCACTGTCTAAACCGAAAATCACTTTAATAACTACAGGCGGAGTGTGATCTAGAATGAAGTGGTTGGAATGATGTACGTGATGACTGAAGAAAGAGAACGATAATGGATAGCCTTGACACTTGTGTCAAATTGGAAATGACTAAAACAGGAGCCGTGCCGGGCCAAATGGGGGCTAGCTACCTCGAGCGAACTCACTTCTTCGAAACTATTCATTACTTGATTGTCGATTGGTGCACCCTTGATTTGGGAGTGTTGTTTCGCGGTGTTGCGGTCGCTGCGGCGATGCGTTCTCACCAGTCCGGATCAGGCAAACGGTAGTTTCACTACCTTGGGTATTGCCTCATGTGCCTTGTCATACTTGGATCCCTTTATACGTGACCACTACGATTTGTTTTGTGTTATACCTATGGAGTACTCCCTGATAGCCCACTAGTTTATGGTGGAGTTTACAGTGCTGTATAGATTATGTTGCTTATAAAAATGTGTTAAGGGGGATAATGGTAACGCCTTAACACTATTTTGATACTTTATATTACTGATAGACATTATCTACTTATCGTACACTACTACATAGTAGATAGTTTAACGGATCCTTAAAGGATGGTTATTCCAAACATCCTTTGAGTTACTTGTATTTCAGTTGCTATTTCACTTGAGTTGGATTTATTGATATAAGAATGTTAATCCTGACTCGAGTGTTTTGTGTTTTGCTTCATGCTCGGGTCAGACTGAGTATACCAGTATTCGAGACTCACCTTTGGAGTTGGAGCTTCGCTTGGAGATCCAGCTATCTATCCAGCTTTCAGATATTCAGTTGATTCCAGTGATGTATTCTGATATTGTATTTGAACATTGTATTCGAGACATCTGTTGTACCTAATTTAACTCTGATATGTATATAGTAGCTTCATGAACTACTATCTTTTGCTTCCGCTGCATGTATTACTCTGTGTCTGTGATCTGTGATTATTTATTTACTGTATATGCTCAGTTTTGCCAAATTTAAATTAACAATTATGTATTTTGAATCATTCAAGTCCGACATGTGCGGATGCGAATGGTGCAAAATAGCGGGTCGTTACACCTGATTCCAAGGCCATGAGCACTAGGGAGATAAGTATATACATTCGAGGATAGTTGAATTGATGCCATGCCAATGTGATTTAGGAATATGGATAAGAAATTCGGGAATGGAATAAAGCCACCATGCCAGATGTAAAGAGAAATATAAGTAAAGTATCCTTGGGGGGATTCTGGATAGTATCGCTATCGCCAAGAGGAATGGCTTCTACTCCTGTGATTTCGAAGTCGTTAAGAATGGCATTGACTTCATCTTTAGAAGATATCATAGAATGTTCTAAGATGGCTTTAACCTTTTTTGGTAAATATTCTGCTTCTGAAGCTATATCCATTTCAGTTTTCTTGGAAATCTTTTTCAAACCCATGATCCTGTCAGGTGAAATCATTTCATTAAAAGTTATAATTTGTTTCATTATTAACACCTTTTGAAGATATCGAAAACCTATTGCAATAATTCAAATATCCACCAAAGTATATAATTCCATATCCTCGAAAGAATGTTAAAGTTAATTTGGATCATGAAGTTCATTGAGCTTTCGACGATATCGAAGGGGTAAATGGAATATAAACACATAAACACACACTTCGACAATAATGAAAGCAAAGAAAATATTTGCTATTAATAGGAATAACTAACCCAACAATACTAATTTGAATATATACATATATTGTTAGAACAATTAACAACATTCAACGATCAAGCCAAATAAACCATTCGACGGTGTCAAAATCCACAAATTTTATTTTACCAAAGAATATGAATATTGCTGAAGCACTACACTCTCATTAATTTGAAAGATTTGGATCCAAGTAATTTTAATACAAAACAAAGGGCTTGGACATTTCGATAGAGTTTTTATTGAAAAAAAAAGATATTTATACTCCTATTAACTACAATGGGTTTTGAGTAAGTCGAAAGGGGTGTAAGGTTTCGAAAGCATACAAACAACAAAACTTGTTTCAATTTGAGAGGTTTCGATCAAGTCGAAAGGCTTGATAAGGTTTTCAACTTTAACAAAATGTACTATTCTCATAGGAAGTATAAATTTCTAACTTTTAACACCTTCTAAAGTAAATCAAAATTGAGCATGAATCCAATGACAAATTAAATCCACTTTTATATACATTAAGTTTTGAATCCTTTAAAATAAAAAAATTTGAGTATATGTTATGTAGCCATTAATTTGAACCCTTTAAGATAACTTCTTCGAAAGGTGTCAGAATACATCGAAACATATTTCTGCTTTCAAAGAAGTCGATCGCTTATCGACCATGTCAACCCCTTCGAAAGGGTTCGCTTAATGGCTGATGCATAACTTCTTTCGACCCCTTCGAAAGAGGTTGAAAAAATAGAGCTGGGTTAACCGCCTCAATCCCTTCGATAGGGTTGAAAAGTTAAATTACAATAATGGGTTTAATTTGTACAACTTATCCTTCTCTTTGAAGCTACTAGGAAAAGAATTTTATCCTTAAATTATTTTTAACCAAATGATTCTAGAAACTAACAATCAAATTGATTCAAGCATTAATTTACGTTTGATAACAATGAAAACCCCCAAATTTAAGTCCAAACCATGATTGATTCTGTAAAATTAAAAAAAAAGGAAAAAGTCTTCCCAAATAGGTTAGAATTTACAATAATAAAAGGTGAGCTTGGGGACGAACATAACAATGGAAAATAGCCATAAATCTGATGAATTCAATTACATACTTACACCATAAATTGAATGAAATAAGCAGAAAATGAACTTAACGATAATTTCATACGAGCAGGAAAGTTGAATCATCTTCAAAAATTAGAATAGTAGTACAAATTCAAGTCCAAAGAATTTAAGATTGGAATTAAACTTGACAAATCGGTTTGAAAGATAAAACAATGCTCACATACCTTGAATCCAAACTCGTGTTTGCTGAAAATAGGAATTTAGAAAGAAATTGAAATTTTTTATTCTTGCTGTAAGTTTTTAGTTGATGGTAAACAATAATAGGGAAGAAGGAAGCGTGATTTGTAAGAAAAGCTAACGCGAAGGACTAGCCATCCGATCAAATTTAAATGAATGGTTAAGATCTACTTAGGAATATCAAATGGTGGGAAATTTTATGCTAAAATGAAGATGAGTTTCGAAACAGTTGACTTGGAAAGTAAAAGCATCCCTTCGCTAGTGAGGGGCAAGTGTTTCCATCAGCCTTTACTTCAACCTTATTGAAACCATAATGAATATAAAAGAGGAATCCATAAGGAATGATAGCATTAACAAAGCCTTTCGAAAGAGTCGAAGGGATGCTTCAACAAAGGGTTAGATGAGCTTAGCGCTTTCGAAGGGGTCGAAAGGTGACAGAGCCACCCTTTCACTTCAATGAACCCCTTTCGAAACAGGAGCTTCCGCATGCGTGATGATCAACAGTTCGAATGAGTTGAGGAACACCTTTCAGAGGCAACAGATTACAAAGTTTCACCTGCGCACCAAGCTTTTCTAAAAATAGTGGGTTTCGCCGTCATTCACATTCCATAGAAGAACACTTGGCCAGAGCTTACCCTTCGAAAGCATAAACTATCCTTTTGAACCAGTTGAGACCATTCACAATTATAAAGAGAAACTTACTTAAGTTCAATATGGCATTCTCATACACCAGAAGATGGGGTTCTACATCAATCAACAAGTATGCCTTCGAAAGCTACCTTTTGCATTTAAACTTTCTACGCCTCAACCCCTTCCAAGCCCCAAAGATTCACCTATCGACAGAGTCGAAAGCCCATGTCCATTCCTACTTGCAACAATGCATCAACAACAAAGGGGAGAGCGCGTCTACACCTTTCGACCTACTCGAAAGAACTCAAGTTCAAGCAAGCCCTGATGTGAATAGCGACAAAAGGTCTCCAAGGCTGCCTTTCAACCAAGTCGAGAGGACCGATTCGAAAGGTGCCAACCTATGCCTATAATTGTGACCCTAGGGGTCTGGTTTTGGGGATCCGATTTCATTCACTCCATACTTGTTCTTTCTTGAATTTGTAAACTCTAATTTCAAAATTAGATTGGGGATTTGACTTCTTTGTATTACTTAAGCTACTAGTAATAAAGAAAAATATAATGAAAGCAAGTTTATGGCATTTTTGAATATGGAAGCTGATTTAAAGTTTCTATGTGATTCTGATTATGATCTCCTTGTATCAACATGATCAAAAGGGTACCTTTTGATGAAGTCGAAACCTTTTAATTCAACTAATATCCTTAGATCATTTGGTCCTAACCTTGAATCACCTTGTCCACTTCGAAAGGAAGTTTAGATATGATCCTCAACCAATTCAATTAGTTCAAAAGGCATCTTCAAAGGAATTCAAGTGTCCTGACCGTGTCAAATGATTGTTTAAAGGAATTCAAGTGTGTTAACTGTGTCAAAAGGTTGTTAAAAAGAGAATCAATTGCCGCAACCTTTTCGAAAGGTGGACTTAAGGGAAATCTAAATCACCTAGATTGTGAGACAAAGGGATTCAGAAGGTCTAAAATATCCCTATCTGTTCGAAAGGTGGTTTCGAAGGGTTCACTTACACTTTGTACTTTTCTTTGAAGTGTTGACAAGTTTTCTTGTTAATAATTTACGTTCTACAATATCTAATATACCTCCTTTACATGACCACTACATATCCTTCCAGTAACATCCTTATAAAAAGTGTTCATAGTCAAATTTTATGTATGAATTTTTTTTGGTTATTTAGAATTTACAACTATTATAGTAAAGTATAGTAGCGAAACCAAAGGTTCATGTCTTGCTAAAGAACTAAAATAAAAAACCCACTAATAAAGCAATTCCAAGGTTGTTTTATTTTGGAACAACATTGTGTTGTTAAATTTACATTGCTCGACATATTCTTCTTTGATCCATTCTTCATGCCACATATCTTGTTCCTATATAGAAGTCTTGTAATGAAATATGCATCATTATTACAAAAGTTTCGTAAGATGAACAGAAAAATATTAAACGAATTGCTTGTTTTCTTAAATACAGGAAGAATAGATAGTTAGAATACCATTACCCATTTAACCATTTTTTGTACAGTAGAATCAAGTAACATTATGTCAAAGACATAGTAAGAAGAAAGAAAAATGTCAAATACATCAGTTCAAATCAAGAACATATTCTGGTTAGACTAAGAATCAAGAGTCGGTTCTTAAACAGACTTATGAATATGTGATTTAAGGATAATAATTACAACACCTTGCTAACGACGTAGTTGTTTGCACTAAAATTTGGCACAAACACCCAAGAGTGATTTTGTAGAGAACATTTAATGAAGAATATAAAATGAAAACAGAGGAAACAAGTAATTAATGACAGAAAATCAAAGCAATAGCAAGAACACAACGATTTATAGTGGTTCGGCGTTGTTTGCCTACGTCCACTTTGAATTGATATCTTTATTAATCACTTTGTAAACTAAGTACAATACACTACAACAAAAACACCCTTTAATAGCGTTGAAAAAACGCTATTATATGCTACTATAGCGTGTTTTGGTACACTGTATATTAACATGTTGTTATATGTCAGTGACCTATAATAGCAACACAAGAAACGCTATAAGAGACGCTATGGACAAAGACTTTTCATAGCGGTTTAAAAGTGCTATAAACATGATTTGTAATAGCCTTGAAAAATCGCTATAAAGTAAAACTATAGCGTTTTAATGAATGCTATATAACAATAAGTTGGGAACTTACAATAGCAAGATAAAAACGCTGTTAATAAGGACTTTTAATAGCATTTCTGAAACGCTCTCAAATCCTTTAATAGCGCTTTATACACGCTATATATCAACATGTTATCATAGACGAAGGACTAACAATAGCAAGATCAAAACGTTTTATAGCATTTTATTTATGTTATTAAAAATTTTACAATGGCAAGATTGAAAACGCTATTATAGATGCTAGAATTACAACAACAAATCATAAACGCTGTAGTTGAGATTTTATAGCATTTTGTGCTTGTCATCTAATACTTTAACGAGCATTTTTATATTAAATTTTTTCCTGTATTTCTATCCAGTTCTGCGTATTGTGGATTAATTTCAATTACAATCTAATATAGAAGACTTATCTACTCAAATTGCCATATTATACACATTTATAAAAATATAATATATCATTTCACATAAGTATATAGAAACACATTAAATCGGACATAACTCACCATACAATATTCATACACAATAACACATAGTCATGCCATAATATTTCATAGACATTTCATTAAAATAAAAATTAATACTGTTAAAACTAAGGAACCTATGTTATGACTCTCTTCAGTAGATCATCTATCCGAGGATCTCACCTTCAAGACTAGAACCAAACTATCTGATAGCTTTGAAGCATCTGCTTTCAACCTCAAGAAATGAGCTTGGTATTCCTTATGTTTTCTGCATTTAAATACAAAGCATGTTATATGTAATAGTTATGATGATACATATACAATCTCAAAATGTTATGTTTATTGTTCCGGTTAATGTAATGAAATAAACGTCCTTATGAAAGGTATCTCTTCTAATTCAACTCATACGTTAATCAACATATCAGTCGACAAAAATAGAAGTTATGCATTTACACTACTAGTAGAATATTTCAAAACTATAGGTGATAATAAACATAAAGCAAGAGAAAGACAAAAGTTCATAACTGAAGCAATTTACTGCACTGAAGCATCCTCAGTTCAAAACTGAACGGTGCTTTCTTTTTTGCTCTTTAGTGGTTTGAGAACTGGCAGGTACTCAATCTATAATAAGTTTAAAACTGAAGCTTTATTTGAGTGTGAAAATATCAGTTTGATAATATGTAGACAAGCTATAGAAGGTTTATTACATCAGTTCGGACAACTATTTCCGTACGTAAATACTACTATGCTGAACAAAATGTGTTATGGTATATACTGCTTCATTAACAGAAGAATCTATCAAACAGCTTTAGATATAACCAGGCTACAAGAAAAATGAGATTAGTGATATTATTCATCAAGTATTCAAACTTGATGAGAGGGAAATTTTTTGCTTACCACTATGTTGAGAGTGAAAAAAGAAGATACTGCTAAGAGTGTTAGCTTTTAAGCTTCTCTTTAAAAACTCTAAGTACGCATTTAACCTTAAGTACGTACTCCGGATACACAGGGATATCAGGATATGTAGTCTGTCAAGAATTGTTACTTCTGTTATTTTGTTTTTAATTTTCTTCTTGTCATCTTCTTCTAATCTCAATTTCAAACTGATACTGTCATTATTTACCAAGAAAAATCATACCTGTCATTATTTCCTGCCTGCGTTGGGTAATACCACTGCTGCTGCACTGGTACTGTCGGACCCCTTACTGCTCATATCAATCGAAATTAAATTAAAATCGACCTAATCAACGGTACATTTTAACTGGCAATTGCATGCATCATATTTACCTGCGGCTTGACGTGGAGGAACGATCACCACATGCCTTCTTTGCTGACGTGGAGGAACGATCACCACATCGATTCGGAGTCCGGCGAGCCCCAATCGATGCTAAATTGCAGTTATCTAGCTAAGTACAACGAAAATGACCTACACATTTTCCTTCAATACATATGTATGTTATGTGTACAGATATAGGCAGTTTAATGGTAGTAGGTGAAACTAACCTGCATCTTATGAGATGTGCTGCATGTGTATAGATGTATTACAAGCCTGTGCCTATGTCGCAGCCGGTCTGAAGCACTCTAAGGTCATCCAAATCTTGTGAGGACCTAGTACAACTATGAAAGCCACTGGGTTCATAGCCATGCAACTATCGGATAGTGAGAAAAATTCTATTAAATTTCTAATTCTCTGCCCTGCATCTTTTGACTTTCTCTTTACATAGAACCTGCATGCACATGAATAGTTGCTCATAGTGAGAGTTTGTGAAACTATATGTTCGTCCACCTATCTAATTAGTTATATCTGATATGGTTTCGGTAAAATTTCTCATACTCTAGTAACTATTAGGGACACAGCTGGGCAAGAGAGATTTAGAAGTTAGGGACACAGCTGGGCAAGAGAGATTTAGAAGTCTGATACCTAGCTACATTCGAGACTCCTCTGTTGTTGTGATTGTATATGATATTACAAGTAAGATTCTTTGATATGAGACTAATTTTGGATTCCTATAAGCTCAAGTCACGGTTAATATGACCTTTGGTATAGTGGTCACATATCCATGCTACTTACGCAAGATAGGTGCGACATTACCAGGGACAGAGACGCTTTCTTATACAAAACAAGCATATATGGTTGATGTAAATTTGAAAGCTACCGATGCAAATGCATCACAGCCTCCATTAGGCGGATGCTTGTGCTAAGGAATCATCTATTATAGTCGTATGATAGTTGGACTATCAATTTCCTGGGTTAATATGTACATATTTGTTCTTGGAAGTTTTGAAATTCCAATGCATTGATAAACATAGTATTTTTTAAACCTTTAAGCGGATGCATGATGTAAGGCTGGATGAATATAGATCCATTTTATACACCTGATATAAATATAAAATATAGACTCTTGCATACTATAAAATGGATAGTTTATATATATTACAATGTTAATCATTTAAAAGCTTTGAACCATAATTTGCATGTAATATTACCATGATATGATGTAGTTTAATGGTATTTGAACCCTTGTAATTCCTTCAGTGAATTCTCATGAAACATTATATATTCTTAGAAATCAAAACATTGCAAACCCTTTCATGGAACTTAATTAGAGAGAAGAAATCATAATAAGATAGATCATTATGTAGAGTTTGCACACCAGTTGAGGTTGATTCTAGGCATGAGTACAATGTAGCAACTAAATTTGTCTCCCTAGCCCCTTCATTGCTCCTAAAATATTGCAAGAATTACATCCTTCATTCTCTCTCTGTGGTCCTGAAAGTTGGCTTGGTCTATAAAGCACAAAAAAGATTTATGAGCTGAAAAATGAAATAAAAATAGCTTTATGAATTGAAAAGTAAAATAAAAATAAAAATAGACATACTTAATGGTGCAGCTGAATGGATGTAAAGAGTCTTTTAACATATTATAATCTCTTTAATTTCGGCTCGGCAACCAGAATTGTCGTCACAAAGATCACTCGTTTGGACTAGCTAAGCATCCATTCTCAAGCTCGTCTCAGATCCTTCACACCACTGCTATGCTTCAAATATTTGATGTTTACATATCAAGAACACTTGAGCTTTCCTGACAAGGTTCAAGTAGAGGATTAGCATGTTCAAAGTCAAAGACCATACAATTTAGACATAATGTGGACAGAACAGGATAATGTAGTTCCCTTTCCAATTTAATGTTTCTTTGTTGCTTGGTGATTTAACTGCTACTTTTCTGTTAGTTCATAGTTCAAATTTTCAATGGTGAAACTAAACTAGACTCAACATTAAGTCAACAGTTAGGAAAAACTCAAATTTTCAATTATGAAATAATGTTGGTCAAACATTTGGCAGATAATGAAATCAGCAGCACCAACATTCAACAAATAGCAAAATGAAGTGGAGAAACTACAATTCAGCAAACAAAAAATGGGGCGGACAAACTGCAATTCTACAAACAAGAAAAATATGAAATGTTGGCCAGATTTGAGATTGCAATTTCTCAGTTTTACTGCAATTTTATCTTATGATTGTATCAATATATGCTATCATGATCAATATGTCATATTCGACGATTAAAAAAATATTGTATAGATTGTATAAGACTGATTGCGACTTGAAAGATTAAAAGATGTATATCAAGCTCATACATACATCAAGCTTATGAATGTTTCTATGAAAAAGTATAAATTATAAAATTGAATTCATATTTTCGCATTTAAAATTCATAAAAAAACCAAACTGATAGCTTCAATTGTAAAATTCATATTACAAAAAATTGAATTCATAGTAGGAAGGTCCTATTTGCCAATACCAGTTAGGTGAGGTGCTTGAACATAAACAATTGAATAGCCACTTATTTACAAAGTTAGGCAGAGTAATTAAGAAAAGAAAAACAAATTGGAAAAACAACCAAGGCTCAAAAGAAAACAAACGATTATTTTGTTAAGGTCATGATATAATCATCATCTCACTCATGTGAATTGAATTATGTGTTAGCATTCAAAAAGGGAAAAAAGCTTACACACAGACACACTGAGTCAATTGTATATGTGAAGTTCTTTGGTTAACTAAGACATCTGGGTAAATAAAGTAGAAAGTGTATAGAGGCTTATCAGATCCACTCTGAATCTGTGATGACTACTCTCATGTACATGTGTAATAATTGAAATTGCAATATTATACATAAATTATAGTTTACTTACTTAAGCAACTACAAAATTTATGGTGTACTGACATCCATTATGTACAAAGCATAGAAAAAAGGTGCGTCAAGGTATCACAACTCGCTGTTAACATATCAGTCACAATACAGATATATAGTAGAGCTAGACAATATTTTCTGAAGCTTCTATATAATAAATATAAGTTAGCATACCTTTTTTATTTGATTAAATATGTATGGTAAGATCTTTGCATGTAGCATCTGATAAACACATGGTAGATTTATTGCTAATACATGGTTTTTAAATATGTGTTTCATTATACAAATCACTTTGCAAAGTAGTCAACCTGATAATAGTCAACAAGGCAATGTAGATGTGTATAATAAGAGTACATGTGAAAGGAGTATAGATACATAAATGTGGGCAATAACAAACTGCTAATGGCCAAAACAGTGAAGTTGTGGAGATTAATATATCCCTAAATTGCTAGGAACTACCACTGAGATAGAACTTGTATGTACACACACACACTCCAATAAGGAAAATTGCTTATTATGAAATGGCTTGAAATAAGGATAGAATTTTTAAACTCAAATGTTGCGAATAATGTAACAATGCGAAACCACTTAGTTCCATCCTCAGTACTTGAAACTAATATTTTATCAAATATAAATGCTAAACTGATGCTAGAGGAAAAGATTTCAATAACTACAGCATAGGAACAAGTTAGGGGAAAATATTTCTTCTTTTTATTTATGAAAAATGAAATAAACACATATGTAGGAAAGCTGATCCAAAGCTCATTCATGTGATTTATCTTAAGATTGGTTTTAAGGATTAACTTGTAGTTATTTTTTAGAGATGCCAAGTACACACTTGAATAAAAGAAATATACAACTGTAGCATATTTGAGACTATAACTAACACACACTAGCTAACATACAATATTTATATATCTGCATATGAGATCATGATGGCCAGAGTTAATTTACTAGAATCTCAACTATGACTACATGACTCCTGGTTAAGTAATAATAAGAAATAAGAGATATCACATTAAAAAAAGCATATAGTGACACGTAAGAAAAACTTTAAAGGTACCTGCTAGTCATGTGCTTCCTTTCCCGATAATTCATTTGCTCTCTCTCTTTGAGTTTCATTTGTTCCATATCAGCTCTCCCTCTTGCAAGACCCAAATGTATAACATTGTAATCCTACACTTCTTGGATCTGTAAACCTCATCTCCACTAACATTATTTGGAAACGAAAGAATAAGGAAAGTTGGATAGCTAAAAATTTTAGATGGCGCCTTACAAAATTTTGACACAAATTTTATGTACAGTGTTTTGGTTATACTTGTTTAATTTTAATAAAACGAACCACTGCATTATGATTTCAAATGCTATTATATATTCTTCCCTGGTGCTATTAATAAAAACTTTTCTTAAAGTGATAGATATATTATAAATATTTGCAAGTGCAAAATTACTAAGTCATCGGTACATTGGAACTCTTTTTGTATGGAACAAAATTAAATATAGATGATAATAATAGAGTTGGAGGTATAATTTGTGTTGATGAATGGTATTTATTATGGATGAAAAAGGATTAATGTATCACTAAAATCTGTTATGTTCAAACTTGGAAGTACAACTAGTCACTAATTATTTTGTCGTTACTCATTTTATTTTACAGCAACCAAGTTATCATACAATAGATAATACTACAGCAAATAGCAATTTTAACTAGCATCTATTTTATATTCAACAGATCTCGGTGATTCTTGATTTGCATGGTGCAGTACAAGTCTATTACCCCAAGATTGGTAATTATGTATATATTATCAAAATCAGCTTTATACGTATGTACAGTACACCTTTTTTCCAAGATATTGTTCAGCCTAACTAAAACAGCAACAAAAGATGACTACTTGATTTATAACATTTCGACAAAATAAAATACATTTAGAAAGTCAAATAATTTACCATCTACAAGTTTGAACAAATCTTAATATGATTAAACCGACTAAGAAAGCATCTTATGCATTGTCAAAAAGAATTAACATATCATTAGATATCACGACTAACAAAACAACATCAATTTACACTGCACTGACTAATGGTAAAGGACTGTTTAGTGAAGCTTCAACTTGAATCAGAACAATTTTAACACCAATCAACCCCTCCCAAAATTTATAGAATGTGTATAATCAGCTCATTTTTGATAGCAATGTGCAATAACGCATAACTACAATGTTTTGTTTTGAAAAATAAAAATAAACAGCAAATATTGGATACCTCGTTAAGGCCAATATTATTATTATTAGGTCGACCCCAGCCATTGATGAAATCAGAAAAATCACGATCATTGTCAAGCTCTTCAATAATGATAGAACCACCACTGCTACCTTTTTCACTGGCGTAGCCACTGCTGTTGGAATCGTCGATGTCGCCACTGCCTCTTCGAATATTTCTTCAGTCTCAACCTCATCAACATCTTCGAATTCAGCTAGCAAAGATCTGTTGTTATTGCTTAAGGCAATTTAGAATTTGGCAACAAGACAGCGATTGTAGGCACGATCGCGAGCACCATCGTCGAAGTTCTTCACGATAATAGCTTTCCAACCAACAAAACAGACGAGGGTATGCGGTTGTGCAAGATCGACAAAGGCAAAGGGCAAGGAAGAGATTTGATGAACATTGGGTGGGATTTGAAATCAGATTTGGGATTTTTTGGAGAAAATTTTAACTCACGGGTAATGTAAAATTTTGGGAGGAGATTTGTTTGGTTAGGGTTTATATTAGAGGGAATGTGAAATTTTCGCCCGTGTAGGTTGGAATGGCGGTGAACAGCGTCTTTGACTTGTCATCTTTTAAAAAATAATAATCAATAATAGCAACCAGTATGGGCATGCTATCTCTCTTTGCTATCAAAAGTGAATTTTCTTGTAGTTTTGAAATGAAGTTGAAATTTGAACTTTTATGGAAGGAAAATGTTAATATTTAATAATCTGAATCAAGATATTAACATAGTAGTTGATGAAAGAATGTTGTTTTAAAATTGGAATTATTAATAATTATGTTTAAAATTATTTAATAATTAAGTTGAAATTATTTAATAATTAAGTTTTGAAAATTATTTAATAATTAAATAAAATTGAATTACTTAATAGTTAAATAAAACTGAACCTCTTGAATAAGTGAAATTTAGTTTCTTTATTAATTGAGCTTTGAATTTGTAACTAAGTAAATGAATAGGTGAAATCGGATTTCTTTAACAAGAAATTGAAATGTGATTTATTGAAGTTAACGTAAGACTTGTAATTTAAAGAATTGATTTGATGAATCTAATTCAATTAAATTTGAAGTTTTGATATAATGAAGTTGAACTTAAGTAATTGATTTAATGAATTAGAAATTTAATAGAAATTGTTTTAAATGATAAATTTATTTAATATTGAATGAAATAGATAAATGAATTTAAATTGATTTGAATGTTGAATTAAATTTATTTAAATGATTTTCGAAATGAAACTTATATGCGAACCTGAATCAATATTGAATTGTTTAAATAAAAATTGATTTTGAATTATAAGATTCCGAAATGGTAATTTGGAAGTTTTGAAACGTAAATTATGGAAATTGGTTTAAAAAGACAAATGAAATGTTGATTTATAAATTCTAATTGAAATTGAATTTGATTTGGTTTGAAATAAATAAATGACCAATCGGTGTAATAATTTCAAAAGTTATTAAAGAGACCGGAATCGGTTAGGGACATACTCACTATCTAAACCGAAAACCACTTTAATAACTACACGCGGAGTGTGATCCAGAATGAAGTGGTTGGAATGATGTACGTGATGACTGAAGAAAGAGAACCATAATGGATAGCCTTGACACTTGTGTCAAATTGGAAATGACTAAAACAGGAGCCGTGCCGGGCCAAATGGGGGCTAGCTACCTCGAGCAAACACACTTCTTCAAAACTATTCATTACTTGATTGTCGATTGGTGCACCCTTGATTTGGGAGTGTTGTTTCGCGGTGTTGCGGTCGCTGCGGCGATGCGTTCTCACCAGTCCGGATCAGGCAAACGGTAGTTTCACTACCTTGGGTATTGCCTCATGTGCCTTGTCATACTTGGATCCCTTTATACGTGACCACTACGATTTGTTTTGCGTTATACCTATGGAGTACTCCCTGATAGCCCACTAGTTTACGGTGGAGTTTACAGTGCTGTATAGACTATGATGCTTATAAAAATGTGTTAAGGGGGATAATGGTAACGCCTTAACACTATTTTGATACTTTATATTACTGATAGACATTATCTACTTATCGTACACTACTACATAGTAGATAGTTTAACGGATCCTTAAAGGATGGTTATTCCAAACATCCTTTGAGTTACTGGTATTTCAGTTGCTATTTCACTTGAGTTGGATTTATTGATATAAGAATGTTAATCCTGACTCGAGTGTTTTGTGTTTTGCTTCATGCTCGGGTCAGACTGAGTGTACCAGTATTCGAGACTCACCTTTGGAGTTGGAGCTTCGCTTGGAGATTCAGCTATCTATCCAGCTTTCAGATATTCAGTTGATTCCAGTGATGTATTCTGATATTGTATTTGACCATTGTATTCAAGACATCTATTGTACCTTATTTAACTCTGATATGTATATAGTAGCTTCATGAACTACTATCTTTTGCTTTCGCTGCATGTATTACTCTGTGTCTGTGATATGTGATTATTTATTTACTGTATATGCTCAGTTTTGCCAAATTTAAATTAACAATTCGGTATTTTGAATCATTCAAGTCCGACATGTGCGGATGCGAATGGTGCAAAATAGCAGGTCGTTACACCTGATTCCAAGGCCATGAGCACTAGGGAGATAAGTATATACATTCGAGGATAGTTGAATTGATGCCATGCCAATGTGATTTAGGAATATGGATAAGAAATTCGGGAATGGAATAAAGCCACCATGCCAGATGTAAAGAGCAATATAAGTAAAGTATCCTTGGGGGGATTCTGGATAGTATCGCTATCGCCAAGAGGAATGGCTTCTACTCCTGTGATTTCAAAGTCGTTAAGAATGGCATTGACTTCATCTTTAGAAGATATCATAGAATGTTCTAAGATGGCTTTAACCTTTTTTGGTAAATATTCTGCTTCTGAAGCTATATCCATTTCAGTTTTCTTGGAAATCTTTTTCAAACCCATGATCCTGTCAGGTGAAATCATTTCATTAAAAGTTATAATTTGTTTCATTATTAACACCTTTTGAAGATGCCGAAAACCTATTGCAATAATTTAAATATCCACCAAAGTATATAATTCCATATCCTCGAAAGAATGTTAAAGTTAATTTGGATCATGAAGTTCATTGAGCTTTCGACGATATCGAAGGGGTAAATGGAATATAAACACATAAACACACACTTCGACAATAACGAAAGCTCAGAAATTATTTGCTATTAATAGGAATAACTAACCCAACAATACTAATTTGAATATATACATATATTGTTAGAACAATTAACAACATTCAACGATCAAGCCAAATAAACCATTCGACGATGTCAAAATCTACAAATTTTATTTTACCAAAGAATATGAATATTGCTGAAGCACTACACTCTCATTAATTTGAAAGATTTGGATCTAAGTAATTTTAATACAAAACAAAGGGCTTGGACATTTCGATAGAGTTTTTATTGAAAAAAAAGATATTTATACTCCTATTAACTACAATGGGTTTTGAGTAAGTCGAAAGGGGTGTAAGGTTTCGAAAGCATACAAATAACAAAACTTGTTTCAATTTGAGAGGTTTCGATCAAGTCGAAAGGCTTGATAAGGTTTTCAACTTTAACAAAATGTACTATTCTTAATCCAATTGATGATAGGAAGTATAAATTTCTAACTTTTAACACCTTCTAAAGTAAATCAAAATTGAGCATGAATCCAATGACAAATTAAATCCACTTTTATATACATTAAGTTTTGAATCCTTTAAAATAAATTTTTTTGAGTATATGTTATGTAGCCATTAATTTGAACCCTTTAAGATAATTTCTTCGAAAGGTGTCAGAATACATCGAAAGATATTTCTGCTTTCAAAGAAGTCGATCGCTTATCGACCATGTCAACCCCTTCGAAAGGGTTCGCTTAATGGCTGATGCATAACTTCTTTCAACCCCTTCGAAAGAGGTTGAAAAAATAGAGCTGGGTTAATCGCCTCAATCCCTTCGATAGGGTTGAAAAGTTAAATTACAATAATGGGTTTTAATTTGTACAACTTATCCTTCTCTTTGAAGCTACTAGGAAAAGAATTTTATCCTTAAATTATTTTTAACCAAATGATTCTAGAAACTAACAATCAAATTGATTCAAGCATTAATTTACGTTTGATAACAATGAAAACCCCCAAATTTAAGTCCAAACCATGATTGATTCTGTAAAATTAAAAAAAAAAGGGAAAAAGTCTTCCCAAATAGGTTAGAATTTACTATAATAAAATGTGAGCTTGGGGACGAACATAACAATGGAAAATAGCCATAAATCTGATGAATTCAATTACATACTGACACCATAAATTGAATGAAATAAGCAGAAAATGAACTTAACGATAATTTCATACGAGCAGGAAAGTTGAATCATCTTCAAAAATTAGAATAGTAGTACAAATTCAAGTCCAAAGAATTTAAGATTGGAATTAAACTTGACAAATCGGTTTGAAAGATAAAACAATGCTCACATACCTTGAATCCAAACTCGTGTTTGCTGAAAATAGGAATTTAGAAAGAAATTGAAATTTTTTATTCTTGCTGTAAGTTTTTAGTTGATGGTAAACAATAATAGGGAAGAAGGAAGCGTGATTTGTAAGAAAAGCTAACGCGAAGGACTAGCCATCCGATCAAATTTAAATGAATGGTTAAGATCTACTTAGGAATATCAAATGGTGGGAAATTTTATGCTAAAATGAAGATGAGTTTCGAAACAGTTGACTTGGAAAGTAAAAGCATCCCTTCGCTGGTGAGGGGCAAGTGTTGCCATCATCCTTTACTTCAACCTTATTGAAACCATAATGAATATAAAAGAGGAATCCATAAGGAATGATAGCATTAACAAAGCCTTTCGAAAGAGTCGAAGGGATGCTTCAACAAAGGGTTAGATGAGCTTAGCGCTTTCGAAGGGGTCGAAAGGTGACAGAGCCACCCTTTCACTTCAATGAACCACTTTCGAAACAGGAGCTTCCGCATGCGTGAAGATCGACAGTTCGAATGAGTTGAGGAACACCTTTCAGAGGCAACAGATTACAAAGTTTCACCTGCGCACCAAGCTTTTCTAAAAATAGTGGGTTTCGCCGTCATTCACATTCCATAGAAGAACACTTGGCCAGAGCTTACCCTTCGAAAGCATAAACTAGCCTTTTGAACCTGTTGAGACCATTCACAATTATAAAGAGAAACTTACTTAAGTTCAATATGGCATTCTCATACACCAGAAGATGGGGTTCTACATCAATCAACAAGTATGCCTTCAAAAGCTACCTTTTGCATTTAAACTTTCTACGCCTCAACCCCTTCCAAGCCCCAAAGATTCACCTATCGACAGAGTCGAAAGCCCATGTCCATTCCTACTTGCAACAATGCATCAACAACAAAGGGGAGAGTGCGTCTACACCTTTCGACCTACTCGAAAGAACTCAAGTTCAAGCAAGCCCTGATGTGAATAGCGACAAAAGGTCTCCAAGGCTGCCTTTCAACCAAGTCGAGAGGACCGATTCGAAAGGTGCCAACCTATGCCTATAATTGTGACCCTAGGGGTTTGGTTTTGGGGATTCGATTTCATTCACTCCATACTTGTTCTTTCTTGAATATGTAAACTCTAATTCCAAAATTAGATTGGGGATTTGACTTCTTTGTATTACTTAAGCTACTAGTAATAAAGAAAAATATAATGAAAGCAAGTTTATGGCATTTTTGAATATAGAAGCTGATTTAAAGTTTCTATGTGATTCTGATTATGATCTGCTTGTATCAACATGATCAAAAGGGTACCTTTTGATGAAGTCGAAACCTTTTAATTCAACTAATATCCTTAGATCATTTGGTCCTAACCATGAATCACCTTGTCCACTTCGAAAGGAAGTTTAGATATGATCCTCAACCAATTCAATTAGTTCAAAAGGCATCTTCAAAGGAATTCAAGTGTCCTGACCGTGTCAAATGATTGTTTAAAGGAATTCAAGTGTGTTAACTGTGTCAAAAGGTTGTTAAAAAGAGAATCAATTGCCGCAACCTTTTCGAAAGGTGGACTTAAGGGAAATCTAAATCACCTAGATTGTGAGACAAAGGGATTCAGAAGGTCTAAAATATCCCTATCTGTTCGAAAGGTGGTTTCGAAGGGTTCACTTACACTTTGTACTTTTCTTTGAAGTGTTGACAAGTTTTCTTGTTAATAATTTACGTTCTACAATATCTAATATACCTCCTTTACATGACCACTACATATCCTTCCAGTAACATCCTTATAAAAAGTGTTCATAGTCAAATTTTATGTATGAATTTTTTTGGTTATTTATAATTTACAACTATTATAGTAAAGTATAGTAGTGAAACCAAAGGTTCATGTCTTGCTAAAGAACTAAAATAAAAATCCCACTAATAAAGCAATTCCAAGGTTGTTTTATTTTGGAACAACATTGTGTTGTTAAATTTACATTGCTCAACATATTCTTCTTTGATCCATTCTTCATGCCACATATCTTGTTCCTATATAGAAGTCTTGTAATGAAATATGCATCATTATTACAAAAGTTTCGTAAGATGAACAGAAAAATATTAAACGAATTGCTAGTTTTCTTAAATACAGGAAGAATAGATAGTTAGAATACCATTACCCATTTAACCATTTTTTGTACAGTAGAATCAAGTAACATTATGTCAAAGACATAGTAAGAAGAAAGAAAAATGTCAAATACATCAGTTCAAATCAAGAACATATTCTGGTTAGACTAAGAATCAAGAGTCGGTTCTTAAACAGACTTATGAATATGTGATTTAAGGATAATAATTACAACACCTTGCTAACGACGTAGTTGTTTGCACTAAAATTTGGCACAAACACCCAAGAGTGATTTTGTAGAGAACATTTAATGAAGAATATAAAATGAAAACAGAGGAAACAAGTAATTAATGACAGAAAATCAAAGCAGTAGCAAGAACAAAACGATTTATAGTGGTTCGGCGTTGTTTGCCTACGTCCACTTTGAATTGATATCTTTATTAATCACTTTGTAAACTAAGTACAATAGGGATTGGAAAAAAATCCTTATTTGTAATAGAGTACAAAGTAATGAGCAGCGTAAAGTCCTGAATATGAACAATCAAGCCTGTATTTATGGAGAAAGACGGCGAAATATCTCCATGAAAATTCGGCAGAAGGATCTCTAAAATCATATGGACCCTTAAGAGGGACCGCATAGCCTAAATCCCAAGGAATAGGAATCGGCGCCGACCTTATTTTGGTGAAATTTGGGAGTACGATCCCTATGGAAGCTTTCTCATGTAGTAATATACTTATCCTCAAAGTTTCATGCCAATTCGACTAGTGGAACTTGATTTATTGCTCGATCTTTACTACTGTGTGAGTTGTTTCCTGATTCTAGCCAGTCCCTATTGGGAAAAGAGGGACGATCCCTCTCGCCTAATCCTTTTGTGGTTCGATCCCTAGAGTAGTCACTCTAATTTCCTCGCATCTTGTTTCAAAAGTTTCATATACATTGCACTTATAGATCTTGAGATACTGATTGTTACCCATTGAGTTGCACTTGTTTAGCTGAAATATGCCGATCCCTATGGTTGAGAGGAATTATAGCCAATCCCTTTTCTATGTTAAACTATATTCCATACACTGAACATTCTACATCGCATATCTCTTAATTTGGTTTGATCACATCTTCAAATTATCATCTGTACTTGACCTTTGAACCCCATAGTCATCGCTCTGGACTTACCGGTCTCGATGATAATCGAATTTGACTTGTCTAATCAATTCGAATATATCCTGGTTAAAATGTCGGATAACACTTGCCCCCAAAGTATGTTTTGTGCTGAACATGACGTGCTTTGAATCAAAGCAAGTTAGAGTCATTGACATGAAATCCATCCATTTTTCTGAATAGTTGTTGTCCTTCCATTGAACTATTTTCCCGAAGTGTCATATCTCTCTTTGATCGTCATGATGCTAGGTAGATTTCCAATAGTAAAAATTCAAGATTAATCTATGTCTGGTTCTACGAGGCTAGCAAGCTTTGGCTGTCTAATCCAGTCTCAGCTTTGAAAGCTTCAGGTTTGAATTTAATTTTTGTTGATTTCAAAATTTGAACTTTTAGCGCATACACATGCACGCTCAGCTACATGTTCTTGTCGTTGGCTCTCGGACGCGTTTGCAGGTCATGGGTTGTCGCCAATTTTCACTAAATTAGATGCAATTTCATTGCATTTTATGCATATGTACTTTATATAATTTTTATGTCTACGTTTACATGCACATAGGGTTTGTAACCAATCCCTTTCATCCTCTGTTTCTTTCATGTATATAATGATCGGCATTCTTTTAGCCGTTCCACCATTTCTCTCTTCTCTTTTTTTATGTTTAGAGGGATCATATCCTTTTTTTATAGATATTACGTTGATAAGGATCAAATGGACCCCCTTGGGCAGGGATCGTACCCGATCCTTTTCAATTTCAGGGACTTACTAATTTTTTGGCTTCTAAGAGAAGCTCAATTGTGTCGATCCCTCTAAGTTCGTGTTTAAACTAGCGCTCCCCTCTCCACCCTTCACCTTATTTAATTTCGTCTTCATTTGCATTTATTTTGTTCACGACCGAACCCTTCTTCCAATTTCTTTAGAGCCAAACCCTTCATACTTTTATCAACCCAATCCCATTCCTTTGAATCAAACACCGCCTCTTCCTTAGATTTTCCATCTTCTCTTGCTCTTAACCACCACTCCATCTTTATCTGAACCGAAGCTAAATTCTTCTCTCGAGCAACTCATATTCTATACATTTAGGTAAGTTTTCTTACATATGACTTTGATTTGTGACGAGACAATGGGTTTTGTTTGCGTTAACCATGGGTTAAGTTTTGAGAAATGAGATGGACAATGGCAATGTAGGGTTCGGTGAAGTAGTAAATGAGGAGAAAGAAAAGAGTGAAGGATGAAGGAAACGGAAGGATCAGTGATGTTTTTACATGAGGATGGAGGGGTATGTTTAGCAATCACGTGGTATAGGGATCGGTTGGAGGATCACTTGAAAGAGGTATCACTAGTTGAGTGCATGAGGAGGGATCGGTTATAGGTTTTTTGGAGAGGGATCGGTTGTTTCGTTAAGTGAAGGGATCGACTATTTGCTTTAGGAGGAGTGTGAATGAGGTTAAGTAAAGGGATCGGTGGTGGTGTGTTTGAGAGGCATCGGTTGTGATAAGAGAAAAGGGTCGATACAAATAGCGATCGGTTATTTTTTGATAGAGGGATCGGCTATGGGTACTTAGCCGATTCTAAGCTTTGAATTGAACTTGAAAACCAATACATATTCACTTGCATGAAGAATTAGAACCAATCCCATCTCGTTGAATTTGAACTTATTATGATAATGAACAACATGACTTTCATATCCAATATCAAAGTCGAAATTGAATGACCAACTCCTGGGACTTAGAATATGAACTAAAACTTAACATATGGACTTCACACTTTGATATTCCGATGGTCGATCCCAAAGCTTACAAAACCGATCAATCTAAAGACCAGTTGAGACGGCTAGCAATGACGGTCACTCTGGTCAGAATCTAAAGTCTCATCACTTAATTTTTCTTTAAATTTTGAACTGTTTATCTCTGCACTACACAAGGCTGCACCATACTAGTTTATACTTAGCACGGGAGGACAAGTAAAATTTTCTAATCTCGAGATTATCTACCGAGTTTAGTTGATATGGGCTCTAGACCTTTAGAGCTTTTAGCTACAATGCCTTCTGGACAACCTTCACAATATAGCAATTCCAGAGCCAAGTTAAGTTCTGCAACTGTATTCAGCAGAATTTCTCCCAAACATTAAATTGAGCAATCAGAGGTTTCTGACCTGCCGACCGAACTTTTCTCCGATGTTCTCGTCCTTTCGTTGGAAGATATAATTCTTGCCCCTAAAATTATAGAAGGTACTGTATTTTTGGATAACCCTACAGATTCCTAAGCCTTCAGAATTAGCAAGCCCGCTATGTACAGACTATGCTCTAAACATGGGATTCCGTTTGAAGATTTTCTAGTCCCTTCGGTGAACGACAGGGCTCATTTGCCCCTAGAGGGATGTACGACATGCAATAAATTCTTCTACTGGGTCGGATGTGTGCCTCCTTTTAATTCTTTTATCAGAGAGATGCTAAATTATCTTGGAATAGCTCCTGCTCTGTTGCATCCGAACAACTATACTTTTCTTCATGGTACTTTCTTGCTGTTTATGGATGTTTTGTTCCGCCCACCATCTCCTAAGGATATCGGGTTTATCTACAATTTTAAACGATGGACAAGAAGTCTTTCTTATGCTTTCCTCGAGCCTTCGTCCAGCTGTCAAGTTCTAACTGGCACTTCGAAATAGCTTAGTATCTTTAAACTTGAATTGTTCTACATACTCTATCTGCCTAGCTTTGCGAGGCGATGGTTAGAAGGATGTAAGTGTTGTCTTTAATTTATTCTCAAATTCTTTATTCCAAGTCGTATCCTGAACTAACTAATACTTTGAAAATTTACAGGTGTTCATCCACATCTAGAAGGCGATAATTTCTCAAGGTTGGTTTCTGTAATTCATGGCACCCCAGTTGAGGATAGTGACATCGGATCCCTTGTAACCAATGAATGGTTATCTTGTTTTGGGCTTTTAGAAGACGATCGTAGCATTGGGCTTCCATGAAGCACCACACCACCAAGAAATGGAGGGTGTAAGAAGGCGGTACAAATAGTCCAGTCGTGCCCTCGGTCGAAGGGGCTCAGGATGAGGCCGAAGAAGGTGAAGTTAGAGGTGATGAGCCAAAAGCCTGGCAATGTTGATGTAGGTCCGGGCAATGCACCTTTGGTCGAACCATCACAAGGTGGACAATCTCATATGCCAAAAAAGCCCACATATAAACTTCGTAGGAGAAAGCTAGAGAGCCTGAGTTTATCATTATCTGTGTTGAGGAAGAGTCTTCCTCTCAATATTTAGAAAGTTAAATGGAAGGGTTCTCGAATCGAATCTCCCGATCCCCGATATATCATGAACTACGACTTCCTCAACGTCAACATTGGGGGGCTCAATTCTCCCACTAGGACTAATGATCACATTACTCCCACTAGTAAAGGGGAAAAAACTCTTATGAGCAAAGCTACAATAACCGTTCCATCGAGGGGCACTATGACACTCACAATCATGCGCACTTCATTGCATGATTTCCATCTATCTTTTATTTGATGGACACTTGTACACTCTTGTTTGGTTTGAAGGTGCTATGTCTCAGTCCCATGCCTTCGATTGCTTGAGGGGCTCTTTAACATAGTACGAATCCAATTGTAGTCCAGACTCACACAGGCGTTGAGAGAGAGATGATAGCCGGGAAAGAAGTCATCGTTTGAGGGAGTCTTCATCTTCTAGACACAAGTCCCAATCTCAATCGCCTCATCATGAAGTTCAGCCCAATGTTCATGTACATAGTAGTGACATGACTTCTTCCAATCTCAATCGCCTCATCATGAAGTTCAGCCCAAAGTAAAAACATTGCTAAGTCTTCGAAGTCTGATCCCAAAGGTCCCAACTCACTTCAAACAACCAGAGTGTCAGTTTCACTTGGCTTTGGACAGGATCTGAGCTATGATCCAGACAAACCCGACTATCAATCAAAGGTGTAGACTCCTATTATGGAGGGGAGCACTTCGGCGACAACTGAAAGTCAGCCGCACATAGGTATCCCGCTTTATTCTCCATGATTCAAGAGATTTTGTTCCCCATACCCAATAGTTATAGGCTTATTTTCTTGTTTCTGCGAATCTATAGGCCTTTAGGGTCCCAGCCAAACTTCAGGAAGCGATGCCATCGTAGAACAACAATCAACATTCCCTGAAACTTAGGTGGCCACCAACATTCCAAGGGCCAATGCTATCGGATCACTTGATGATGAAAAAGCTAACAACCAGCCACTACCAGATGAATCAGATGACGTTGTGATCACTGGAACCTCTAAACATACTGATGAGCTCAATTTGAAAGAGTGCATTGAGAGAGAGGAGTTATTGAAGAAAAAAGCTAAGGTTGAACCCGCTGATGCAAAAATCGACGATCCAAATCTCTTCCCACTACAAGTCATTCTACCCAACGGGTCAGTTCCCAAAGAACCCACTCCAACCTCTAAAAGCTCCCCGCCAAAGGTAGCAAAGGATCAAAAAGAAGAATATGCAGATGCTCAGGTGGTGCCACTCCGAAGAAATCCAAAAGAGAAAAGCGATAAAAGAAATAGCCGTCACTTTAGCTTAGTTTGTTTGTGTAACGACCCGGAATTTTCGATCCCGAAAATCCCAGATAGTTAGAAAAGAAGAAAGAGATAGAAGAAGAAGAAACAGAAAACAAAACACAGAACCTCACAATCGCAGCGGATCAAAATATAATATCAAATAAAATAACAGTTTACAAAAGAATACTGTATCGGTTGATTACATTTAAATACATCAGAGTTACAACATATACACAAACACTGGACAGATACAATCAACATGTCCTAGACAAACTACAATATAACACAGCGGAATACACTCCATACGCTCCTGCCATCCAGCTCGCCTCCTGAGCTTCAGAACGTCCTTACCTGAAATCTGTAATACTCGGTCTGACCCAAGCATTACATCAAAGTAACACCCGGGTCAGGCTGGAAACCAGCGTGAGTAAACCCATATAACCAAGAATATTAAAGCTTACAACTTATATAAAGCCCGGGTAGCTCATATCAATATACAAATTTACAATTTGTTATGGTCATCCCTTATTTCACACATCAATTTCTAAATACCAAACCTTAGATTAAATGCTTCAATTTAGTTAAATCATTTCATTTCAATCTATTGGTTCTACATATCAATTTATGAAAAATCGAAGTGGTTTCGGGTATTTACTAATACCCGACTCCGGTCTCTTCGAATCCAATGTTACCTTAACTCAAGTTGTTCAAATGAATACAATTCAAATTTTATTATATGATGTCACTTTACACAGCAATTCATCTCGATAGATAACCACATTATCACTGTTCAACCTAAACATATCATATCACAAACATTTCATTCCAAAGATATCAACCAATTCAAGGCATTCAATTATTCATAAGCAAGATTAATTTATCATACCATTTCTAATTAATTTAAAATAAATTAAATTAATTACCTCAATTACTATTAATCCTGCTTACTTAACTTAATTAATTACACTAAGTAATTAATTCTTAATTACTTCTCTTAAATAATAAACCTTTAATTACTTTCATCAAGTAATTATCCATTTGGTTAATTATCCTCAATTAATTAACCTTGATCATTAATTTATTTAATCTTTAATTGCTAATTAAATTAATTAACCCTCAACGTATTAATTCTTTAATTACTATATTAGGTAATTATCATTTATGTAATTTATCTCTAATTACTCAATTAATCTATCTTTAATTATGAATTAGTTAATCTCTAATTAATTAACTTAAAATACATTTATTTAATTAACTACCCTTTAATCATTAATCAATCAAATAAATTAATTACCCCTTAATTACTTTAATTTAATCCCTAATCATCCAAGGTCTTAATTAACCATTAAGACAAACCATTTATCTGTATTTAATTATCATAATCCTATTTTAAACATTTATTTTTATAATTAACCCATTTGATTAAATCACTTATTTAAGTTAATAATAAAGCCTTAACGTAAACAAATTTTATAACTTCCTAAAAAAAACTGGTTAGTTTACAAGCCCGAGTCTATACTCGAAATCCCCGAGCTCGAACTCGAGACTCTCGCTCCCATCCCACTACTTCGATACAAACACGCAACTTCCCTGAGATCGACCCCAGCCCGATCCTTCTTCCCCAAAACTTCATCCCTTCAAAGCAATCATCCGACACGCGAGGATACTCGTGCACGTGCACGCATGCTCCAGCCACCACCGGCCTGTGTTTCGACCATCGACCATTCGATGGTAATCTCGCCATCACTTGCAAGCCCCAAGTTCAACAATATTGCCAACAGAACGGAATCGAGCCACTCCAACTCCCACTGAAAACCAACATCCCATGAAAATGATCATCCAACGACGAACTCGACCTCGAGAGTCATCGCTGATCATACCAAAACGTCGCCTTAGCACTATAAATTGATCCCTCCCCTCGCGATCAAGTCTGCAACATTCACGTCGAAGCAGTTGATTCGAGAACGTTGGCGAATTCAACATAGCCTAAACCCTACAACTCCCTATCGACACTGCCACGATGATTGTTGGACCCTTCCTCCATTTTTCCCATGTAACCCGACCTCCAAGCTATCCCCTGGCCAAACCCCAAGCCCAAATGTCGATTATCTCGCCGGAATTTGACCAAAATACATATTCCGGTCAACATACTATATCTCATTATTTACTTGTTTAAAAATCATGATTTGATTACCATAATTCATCATTCTTGATAATGAATCTGATTTCATAATCAAAGCTTAAAGATTTAATAATCGAATTTCTTCCCTTGACTGGTTTTCTCTGTTATATTAAATTCCCAAATAAATCATCTAATATATAAAGTAGAAATTATTTTTAAAAATGAAATCATATCCATATGCACCCTTCATCTTCAAAGATCATAACCCAAAATTAAATATAGGAAAAGAATTTGATTTTTTATATGTTTGAACTTATACTTGTTGGTAACAGAGACAGGTATATATATTAAACAAACATGTACAGTTTCCTTTTACCTTAATATACATCAATCATGATAATTCATTCAGGCAAACCTTTCATCACTTACTACACAAGAGTCTACGCATCAGATATAGGTTTAAGGGTGTAGTTTACTCACCAAAATACAATCTAAAACTGTTTAAGTTTAGTTTACTCACCAGAATTTAAATTAACAGAGCACTTCTTGTATTTTGGAGAGAACTGACTTGCCTTCCAAATGATCACAGCCTGGTCTTTATCTGATTGATTTTTTTTCTTTTTTTTCCTTCCAGTTCTTATAGATGAGGGTATTGGTTACTTGAAATGTATCAGTTGGTTCATATAAAAGTATATTGGTTGATGATATAAAAAGAAAGATATGTCTGATACCAGAGAATTCTGGAAATATGTTGTTTATAATTTTTCTTCTTTTTATTAGATGATCGAACTGAGTATATGAAATGATATATGGAAGAAAATGTACATGCTGTGACATTGATACCAGATATTTAATGTACTACAATATTATATATTTTTATTTGCCAGAGATTTTATTTGAAATAGTAGGCTGAAAAGAAGAAAGTGTGGCTTCATTAATTAGTTTTGTCTTGTTTTATTATCACACTGGTACTTATACATTTTCCAGGTTTTGTCCAACTGATTTTGAAAGCATACTCATCTATATTACCTTGCCTTATTTGAGAAGCCTGTTAAATTATATATTTTGTTTTTAACAAAAAGGCAGCCTGGTTTAGGTTTTGATGAGTATATTTATATTTTCTTTTCAGGTTTGCTTTTAAGTTTCTAAATTATGTGAACGAACTAGAATAGTACCATATATAAATAGAAATGGTTTTGAGTAGACTATATCAGACAGCCTTACATGTTTGACCAAATAAGAATTTTTGTGTTCAATCCCAATAAATTGAAATGATACTGTAATTTCGGCTGTAAGATTTCCTTTGACACCAAGTTGTGCTACTCTTAAATGCATGTCTTCAATTGTGTTTACAAATAATTAATGTTAGCTGACACTTAAATTTGGTACAAGGATATTTGTATATGTGTGAATACATTTTGTAGTTTAATTTATATACTTTGTCTTCTTCTTTGCATTGCCCAATTCATATATATATATATGCAGGTTATTCTTTTGTTTATGTACAGTCAACACTTGATCATCTCTGTTAGCAAAAGTTTCCAGTTTTTATTATTTTTTTTCTAATTGTAATCAAATTTTCAAACATTGATTTATAACTTAAGTTTGTATTTGTATATTTTATATTTATATTTATTCAGACATTTTATTTTTCGACTTATAAAATCAGTATTTCAATGATTTACTTTAATTAACTACCAAATTATCTAACGTAAAAATCTGGGTCGTCACATTCCTCCCCCCTTTAAATCTTTTCGTCCTCGAAAAGGAACGAAATCATCATTTACAAAGATGCTTAAAATCAGATAATTACTCTCTGATCAGTTTTAAATACTTTTTAAATATCCATATACTATTATTCCAAAATAGTTTTTATAAAATACTTTTTATAACTTGATGTTTCAACAAGTTCATCCTCGTTCTCAAAGAGATTCGGTCATACGTTGATCAGGCGTACGACTGAAAATCTATAAGTACTTGGTAAACTCGTTTCCAACACCCAGTGAAAATATTTTGGGAAAATAATTTTATTGAAAATATAGAAAACAGTTTTCGAAAATAGAGAAAATATCTTTGGTAAAAATGCTCTGGAAATCATCACACCCATCCATGGTCACAGTTACATCTTGGGTTACGTTGCCGTCGCAGCAAAAGTCCATGTAACTGATTACACCATAGAACCCACGACAGATCGCAGTTACATCCAGGGTTACGTTGCCGTCACAGCAAAAGTCCATGTAACTGTTGGCTCTCAGCGGCACACACGATTTGCGCTGTCAAAATGAAACTTCTCCACTCCTACATAGGTCTCAGTCTACCGATATAAAATCAAACGCAGACTGTTGGCTCTCAGCGGCACACAAGACTTTCGCTATGTTACCATAGTGTCGCAGTCTACCGATGTAAAATCAAACATAGACTGTTGGCTCTCAGCGGCACACACGACTTTCGCTATGGTCTGCAGTAGATCGCAGCGACATCGAGTTACACTGTCGTCACAGCATAACCCGAATGCCTCTGTGGGCACCAGCCCCTCGACTTTCGCTACACAATAATCCTCAGGAACTAGTTTTGTCCGGACTCCTCATAGGATCAACTTTAGAAACCCCCCCTTGGGGCTCAAGGCAGTACCACCCAGTGGCATTCCTGAGAAGTTCATTTCAAGGGAGCGCCTTTTTCCCCAGAGCAAATCTCAAAACACTTTATACTATACACATATAGTATTTTCCAAATCATACACCTAGTATGAATCTCATATAAATGCTTTTACACAAAATCGATTCTCAAAATCGATAATTCACAAATCAGGCTTTCCCAAATCCCAATATTGATTTTATCCAAAAATCAAAAGCCTTTTCCAAATCCAAAGGTTCCCAAAACCTTTTTCTCAAAACCATTTCCAAAAAATCTTTTTTATATATATATATTCATATATATAATTTTCTTGGGAAATCTTTAAATCACTTCATACTTATATAAGTTTCCTTTGTATACTTCAAAACTTTCGAAAACCTTTTTTCTTCTGGCAATGGATTCAATAAGGGGAGTTTTTATCATATATAACAAAGATACGTAACTTTGTTTATTCCCAATCAAATATTCAAATTTGATTACTTTATAAAGTCACTTGCCAAATTTCTTACTTTTATTATAAAGTAAACTTTAACTCAGAAAAATATTCAATTTCCACTTTATTTCCATAAAGTTAATTTCTACCATAGAAATATAAATTTTTAAATTTATTTTATTTTAGTTCCTCATATATTTACAAATATATTTTCCATTTCAAAAATCATCTTATAACCTTTTATCTACAACTTCGAAATCAAATTTCCACCTTTATTCATTGTCAATTTCTCAAAATATACTTTCAATTTCAAAATTTTTTCCAGTTTTTATCCACAAATTTTCAATGCCAATTTCATTCAAACCGTACGATGTCCCCATATCATTCGTACGCAATACCAATCTGATCGCTCACTCGATCACACAATTTCACTTCCGAACTAGTATCGTCCACCCGACTTCCTAGTGCGGACTCAGATCTGGTTTCTTGATCAGAAACTTCCATTCTCCTTGCATAGTCACACCTATGATAGAGAATATCCAGAACCAAATCAAAAATCCATATCCAGGTTCGCCGTCGAAAATCGAGCAAAAAATCCCATCTCGGATCGATAGTACTATCTCGAAATTCTGTGCTCGAATCTGGATCAAATCACTATGCGAATAGAATAATATACGTACATCCTACGTATTTATCTTCATTGATTATCAGTTAAATCAATTTCCTTCTATTCATCCTCACTTTGATTTTATTCACTTATCCACATTTGGATCATCACTTCAATTCTTATCTCAGTTGGGTATTTACTCAATAACAGTTTGATCTCCGACCAGTTTATATTTACAAAATAGCTTGAAAATTTTAAAAATAAATAAATAGTTGAAAGATAATTATTAATTTGTAAAATAGCTGTAAAATAGTTAAGTAACGGTAAAATAATTGGAAAATAGTAATTACTTATAAAATAGTTGAAAAACAGTAATCAGTTTATAAATTAGTAGAAAAATAGTAATTAGTTTATAAAACAGTTGTAAAATAGTTAAATAGTTCCAAAGTAATTGTAAAACAGGTTTAAGATAGTTTTAGGTTTAAAAAGAAAAGTTGTGTAGTAAATAGTTTGGAAAAATATGTTTATATTAAACAATTTGTTTTGAAAATAGTCCAGAGTCAAACTGTTTAATACCCCATCTCCATTTCCATAAATTCAATTTAAATTTCCACTTACATTTAAATTGACTCAATCCCAATTTGAATAACTTCAATTTTATTACAAATTAACCCAATTCAAATTTCTCATTTGAATTTTATACTTATCCATCATAAATCACAATTCCCATTAGTTCAAATCAAATTCAGTTTGAACTAATTCAATTTAAATCTCAATTTCAAACCATCTCGAATTATATAAATTCGAGTTAAATTTTCAAATGTTGATTTATTCCCTTAATCCAATTAACAGTTATCTTCAAATCAATATCTTTAAACAATTTAATTTCTGAGTTAAATTCTCAAAATCCCATTTTAAATTATCTTCACTTAACTTATTTCAAAGTTCAAATAATAATTCAAACCCCTTTTTAAACAATTAAATCTTTGAATTTCAATTTATTACCCAAATTCAATCTTGGAACCAATCCTTAATCATTTCAGTTTACATGTTCATTTTAAACATTCAAATCTTAATGTTCAAAGTGATCCCATTTTCTCAAGTTTAATTTTTATCTTTAAAATCAAAATTACCTAATTAATTTCAAATTAAAGTTTAATTCCATTTAATTCCAATATTGGGATAGATATTACCCCAATCTATCATCCATTTTATTTAAAACATTCATCATCCACTACCCATTCCAGATCTCAATCCTATTTGAGATCACATATAATTCCCTACCAAATCAACCCATTTAACTTTCCCAAGTTAAATCTCAATTTCATCTTGAAATTTCCAATTCAGATTGTTTATTCCAAACTTATTTAACTTCCCTTAAGTTAAATTCAATTTAATCTCGTCAAACTTACTCAAATTTGAATTTCCACTTCAAATTTTAAACTTCACATTAATAATCTTATAAGTTTAAAAACTTATCACCTTGGATATCACATCTCAGTTCCCAAATTTAAAACTCAACATTTAGAGTTTATTTCAAACCATCTTCGTATCCATATATACATATTTATTTCTTAGCCCACCAGGCTATACTTTAAAATTTAAACCACCTTTGGTTTTAATTTAAGACAGATCTCTTTTTAAGGTTTCAAACAACTTCTTATTTTAAATAAGATCACATTCAAGTATATTCTGAACAATATTATTTATTCTTTTCTTTTAACACTTTGAAACAATTCAAATGTTTCTAAACTTAGGTTTAAACTTCACAATTTAAGTCCGTTCTAATTTACAAGTTATACTCATCTAAGTTTATATCCTTAACACATTTTATTTTGCTTACTCATTAACACACATTCCACTATTGAATACAACAACCATTTATGATAATAACCAAGATTATCATATCTGGAAACCAATTCATTATCATCTCATTCTGAAATACTTTTACTAATTCAGGATTTTAATTTCAGTTTGGATCCATTTCAAATTTATCTTCATCCAATTTCAGTTTGGTTGTATTACTATTAACACTTAATTCTCATTATTTTATTTAATTCCAATATTTTTTTACGACCAATTTCTTTAAACATTTATTAGTAAGAAATATTGCTTTATATATATCAAAATATATTCTTACATAAAATCATTTAAAAAAATTATATATGAAAATAACAAGTACGCTCTCATATATATATATACTCAACTCATTCTAGGGTACTATTGACCCTATCCTTATGAGTATACCCACCAGAGCCAAGGTTCTCGCTTAACCTTCGCTCTGATACCAACTGTAACGACCCGGAATTTTCGATCCCGAAAATCCCAGATAGTTAGAAAAGAAGAAAGAGATAGAAGAAGAAGAAACAGAAAACAAAACACAGAACCTCACAATCGCAGCGGATCAAAATATAATATCAAATAAAATAACAGTTTACAAAAGAATACTGTATCGGTTGATTACATTTAAATACATCAGAGTTACAACATATACACAAACACTGGACAGATACAATCAACATGTCCTAGACAAACTACAATATAACACAGCGGAATACACTCCATACGCTCCTGCCATCCAGCTCGCCTCCTGAGCTTCAGAACGTCCTTACCTGAAATCTGTAATACTCGGTCTGACCCGAGCATTACATCAAAGTAACACCCGGGTCAGGCTGGAAACCAGCGTGAGTAAACCCATATAACCAGGAATATTAAAGCTTACAACTTATATAAAGCCCGGGTAGCTCATATCAATATACAAATTTACAATTTGTTATGGTCATCCCTTATTTCACACATCAATTTCTAAATACCAAACCTTAGATTAAATGCTTCAATTTAGTTAAATCATTTCATTTCAATCTATTGGTTCTACATATCAATTTATGAAAAATCGAAGTGGTTTCGGGTATTTACTAATACCCGACTCCGGTCTCTTCGAATCCAATGTTACCTTAACTCAAGTTGTTCAAATGAATACAATTCAAATTTTATTATATGATGTCACTTTACACAGCAATTCATCTCGATAGATAACCACATTATCACTGTTCAACCTAAACATATCATATCACAAACATTTCATTCCAAAGATATCAACCAATTCAAGGCATTCAATATCATTCAATTATTCATAAGCAAGATTAATTTATCATACCATTTCTAATTAATTTAAAATAAATTAAATTAATTACCTCAATTACTATTAATCCTGCTTACTTAACTTAATTAATTACACTAAGTAATTAATTCTTAATTACTTCTCTTAAATAATAAACCTTTAATTACTTTCATCAAGTAATTATCCATTTGGTTAATTATCCTCAATTAATTAACCTTGATCATTAATTTATTTAATCTTTAATTGCTAATTAAATTAATTAACCCTCAACGTATTAATTCTTTAATTACTATATTAGGTAATTATCATTTATGTAATTTATCTCTAATTACTCAATTAATCTATCTTTAATTATGAATTAGTTAATCTCTAATTAATTAACTTAAAATACATTTATTTAATTAACTACCCTTTAATCATTAATCAATCAAATAAATTAATTACCCCTTAATTACTTTAATTTAATCCCTAATCATCCAAGGTCTTAATTAACCATTAAGACAAACCATTTATCTGTATTTAATTATCATAATCCTATTTTAAACATTTATTTTTATAATTAACCCATTTGATTAAATCACTTATTTAAGTTAATAATAAAGCCTTAACGTAAACAAATTTTATAACTTCCTTAAAAAACTGGTTAGTTTACAAGCCCGAGTCTATACTCGAAATCCCCGAGCTCGAACTCGAGACTCTCGCTCCCATCCCACTACTTCGATACAAACACACAACTTCCCTGAGATCGACTGTAACAGCCCTAGATTTTTGTATATATTTTAAATTTGACTTTCTTTTATTTAAATTATTTTTAAAATGGTTTATTTCAAATATTTCATTTTTAAATATAAATGTTGATTATTAAGTGATTTATAGTTCAAACTAGTATAATTTGAATATTTTACTGTAAAATGAATTTCTGGTCAAACTGTTCAAACTTTGACTTTTAAACTTCAAATTTAAATTATTTAAATTCTTAAATTTTATCTTTTATTATGAAAATAGATGTAATAACTTGAATACTACTTTTCTTTTCATTGAAAACGGAGTTAAATTGTAAAAGTTACGTACATTTCAATTTTGAGTAAATTTGTTTTATTTTGCCTATTTTAAATTATATAAATCATATTTTCTTTGTTATATTTTATTTTAATATGTGTTAATATTTTATTTTATGTATATTTTTATCTTTTAATATTTTTAAAGTGATAATAAAAATTTTCCAAAATATATTGCATTTATTTTCTATTTTTAAAGGCTAGTTTCCATTTTTCTGCTATTTTCTTCATTTAAATTATATTTAATTAAAATTTATTTATTTATTTTTGTGAATGCATTTTATTTTTTTGTGTTATTATATTTATTTATAAATATTTTCTAAGTCCATATAAATCTTCCAAAGTTTATTCTGTTTATTTTCAAATTTTCTAGACTAGTTTTCATTTTATACTATTTTCTTATTTTAATCATATATAATTAATATTTATTTATTTATATTTTGTATATTTGTTATATATTCGAATTTTAACTGAAATTATATGTATTTTTAGATAATTAAACTTATGAAAAGAAAATATAGAAATTTGAAAGGTTTTAAACTTTTTAAATTCCAAGTCCTTTTACCTTCCACCTTTTCATTTTCTCAACCTCCACTTGTAATCAATTTTGGCCGATTCTTTTCTCATTCTTTCAGCCACTTCCTCACTTCATTTTCACGAAAATTAAACTTCTCAATCACCAAAAAATTCGGCCATTAACCTGAAGTAAAGCTTGGTAAAAAATTTCTTCTTTTCTATGCAATTTCTACTTGTTTTCTTATGATTTTGCACTTGTTTTCTCACCTTCTATGCTCAGCTCCTCCTTCCTCCTCCACCTTGGCCTCCTCCACCACCACCACATCTGGTCAACACCTCCTCCAGCCCAGCCCCAAGCCATGGCCATGCCCCTTGATGAAGAAGATCCACCTAAAAATAAACAAAACTCCACCTTAATGTTCATAGCCTAGCCTAACTTGTTCCACCACCTCTCTCCTCCACTTTGGCCGGCCAAACACCACCACCACCAGCCATAACCTGAGCCTTGGACCTCTGTAGCACCTGTAGTTTATCCTTCCAGATCAGGCCATGCCCAATAGTCCCTTGGTCGAACCCATTTAGGCCTTGAAATCTTGTTGTTACTTGTAGTTGTGTTGCCTTGTTTTGAAATTCAAGCACATATCCTTCATCTCCTCTTTATATTGCTATGGCGACCCCTATATGACCTGAACTTGATCCAAACCTGATCCAAAACAATCCCATTACAGTGTCTTTCCAGGCCATAGCTGAAGTATAAGTGGTTGAATGCAAGTGCAAAAGCTCTAGCTTTGAATTGTATAGTTATTCCTAGCATTGTTTGTAATATTTTGGTTTGTAATTCATGTTTGTTTTTGTTTTGTTTGATATTTAACAAGGCAATTAGCCTTGGCTCTCCCACTCTCAAATCATTGTTGTGTTATCGTGCTTTTGAAGTTCCTTATTTGTGCATTTGGTTGTCATCTCCAGCTTATACAGGTGAGTTATTCTCACCAGACAATATGTACATATATAACTAGTGAATTGACCCCTTTTGAATCTGTAAAATGCATTATCATGTTACACTTGCTATGTTATGATTTTATGATGTTCACCCATGCTTAAACACCTATTATATTATATGTTACTGTTATATTATGCTGTTCTATTATTTTTATCAGTTTATCACACTGCAAGTTCCCTTTAGATTAGAATCACTATGGGTTGAAATGATACATACCCGAACGGACTTTAGAATAGGAGAAAATCGTTATGGGCTGAAATGATAGGCCTGAATGATTTTCAATTATTTTCATTTACTTGGGATTGCGGGTTTGAAATGATCAAACCCGGGTATCTTTGTAAATTACGGGTTGAAATGATATATTACCCGTATCACTTTACTTAGACTAGAAACGAAATACAGACCCGTTGTTAAAATATGTTTTTATAAAAATCTTAAAAATATTTTTGAAATGTAAATATTATAATATTTGATTTAAACTAAATAAAAAAATGATTTATGTAAGCATTATTGATTTTTTGAAAATTTATAAGTGAAATAAATTATTGGTAAAACTAGAAAATTTGAAATGTAAGTTATTTTGGGAAATTTTAATTGGGTTATAATTGGAATTTAAATTAAATATGAAATGTGATAACTTCATGATAATTTGGATTAAAGTGAATTTAAATGATTTTTATATTATATTAATGATTTTGAATAAAGTTAAAATGTGAAATGAATGAATATTTAAGTTGAAATTTTGAAATATAACTAAAATTGGAAATTTGTGAATTTGGCTTAAGAGTGAACTTTAAGTTAAGTAAATAAAAATGGAATTAAGTTATTTTGAAATTTTAAAATTAAGTGTTAAGTTAATTTAATTTAATGAATTTATAATTTAAAATTGGAATTTAATAAGTGAATTATTATTAAATTTTGATTTTTGAATGGAGGTTTAACCTTATAAAATCATGAATATAAGGGTATTTGAATGATTATATATGATTTTATAAGTTAAAAATGATTTATATAAAAATATAATTGTTTGTGAAATTATACTGAATATTTGAAGTTAATTAACTGCATCTCTGAAATGCTATTAATTCTAATGTAAATGATAATACAACATCTGTAAATGCTGTAGTTGATAATAATGAACCAAATGGCTAAATTTAATTAAAGGCTATTATAGCATTTTTGTAATGTTATAATGGTTGAATTTAACTAAGTTTATTTGAAACTAATGTAACCCTATTACAGCATTTTAAATGCTGTCTTTTGTTAAATTGAACTGTTTTAAATGTGACTTTCCGTAGCATTTTCTAAATGCTGCAAAAGTTGAATTTTCATTGTTTTAATTAATTTAAGTGAACGAATGAAAGATTAAAATTTTGGAAATTTAATAATTTAATTATTAATAATAACTTTATTTTTATGATTTAAAATAAAGTAATTTGTTTCGAAATATAAACTATTTTGAAATATGATATTTTGATATTTTGAAATGGATTTTTGAAGGATATTGAATTTTGAAATGATATTTGATTTCGAAGAATAAAATACCATTTTGAAATTTTAACCACGGGGTGTATTTAATTTATTGTTTAACTGATCCTTGAAGGATGGGCGATCCCAAGCATCCTTTGAGTTATTGTGCATTTCTACTACAGCTCACTTGAGTTGGTTTACATTATATAAGTATATATTGTCCTGACTCGAGTGTTTTGTGTTTTACTTTACGCTCGGGTCAGCCTGAGTATTTACAGCTTAACTTTGGATTTCTTTCTGGAGCTAGGAATCGCTGGAGATTCTGCTTGTCTAGTTATCTGTTCCTTTCAGTTCAGTTGTTCTATTTCAGTTTTGGTATTCATAAACTTCTATTTATTTAAGATGTCTATTGTATATGTTTTCAAGCAGATATTATGTATTATGTTTTGAGAGTTTGTTATAGTAGCTTCATGAACTACTATGGTTTTTTATATTCCGCTGCGAGTTATTCTGATATGTTCTGTGTCTATGATTCTGTGTATTTGATTTCATTTGCTCCAAATTTATTTACAATCTGTTATTTTGAATTATTCAAGCCAGACATGTGTGGATTATTGTCGATTTGAATGGTCCAAAATAGTGGGTCGTTACAGTTGGTATCAGAGCTTTGGTTTTAGGCAAACCTTAGCCTGTGGAGCAAAAACTCATTAGAGATAGGGTAGAAATACCCTAGAATGAGTGAAATCAATCTCAGAATCATTTCTTTGTGAGAGAACGTATTTTCGAAGTATAAAATGATTTTCAAATGATTTTTAAAGAATTTTGAAAGATTATTTTGATATAAATTTCCTTGCTTTAAAAGTAAAATATTTCTTAAACTACATTCCTTTCGTATCCACCTTGTTAGTAATTTCTTTGATTAGGATCCTCTAAAATTTTGAACTTCTCTCTTGATTGATCTAGATCCATTGTTGATAGGGATCTATTTTGGGTATGGCAAAATCAGTAGTTTGTTAGGATGCTTTGAGTAAACTCTGTTGTATCTTTTGCTTAGCTAAAGTTGTCCAACTAAAGATATTTATGCTTCTGTTTTCGTATGTTATGAATTCGAGTCTTTCCAAATTTTTATGGGAATTTTTCTGTATCGATATAGGTTATATATCTCTAATCTTCGTTTGGATTCTTATCGAATAAGATTCCTTTGAATTTTGGAACGCTCCCACTTGTTCTGAAATCCATTCCTGTCTCCCCTAATTGTATTCTTTTGATTTTGGAGCATTGCATCACTCCACTTTGTATGACCTTTATAGGGTGGCGATTCCGCAAATCTTTGAATGATTATAATTGGCATTGATTCATCGGAGATTTCTGTATCCTCGGTTTACGATGTTTTCTATCTTCTGCTATATTTAGATTCTATCTCTGGCAATCGAAGGTCGATTTGCCTTAGATTTTCGCATCGATTATATTCCTGAAGTCACGGTTGACCAGTTAAGGTCGCCCGCGATTCATATAGGCTTATCCATCTTCTATTTGGTAATTTAATTATCTTATCTTTGTTTGAGCCTATCTTTGAATTAGAATTCTATTTGATTAGAGTCCTTCTAAATTTGAATCTCTGTTTTGCTTTGAAATCCATCCTTGAATCGTCCCTTGGAAAGTTTGTGGTTGATTGTCTTTTGAAAATTGTGTATTCATCGTAGTTTTATTTTGATAAGGATGGCCATATTTTTATATAAAGATGAAATGTTTTTGATAAGGATTATGTACCTTTTAAAAAAAAATGAGAATTTGAAGTTTTGAAAGGATTTGAAATTTTGAAAATTTTATAAGAAATGTTTTCATATAAAATGATTTATAACTGAAGGTTTTGAATCTGAATTTAAGTGATTGAACTCCGGCATTTTGGAACTGGTTTTAAGATTTTGAAATAATAAATAATATGATTGAAATTATTTTTCCGAATAAGTAATGTTTCAATGATTTTAATGGGTTTTAATGATTTTGAAGGAATTTCAAAGAAGTTTTCAAAGTAAATGGAAGTCCAGAACTCACTTGTGTCGCTGGAAAATAATTTCGGTGATGAGTGCACGCATCATCGACATTGATTTTCAAGTTTCAGAGTGGGGGATAGGCCACTTCAGTAGCATTGCTACGCGAGTTATTTTGCGAAACCAATTTTGATTTCAAAATTTTGAAGTATGATTTGATATTCGAAAGATATATGTATATATATATATACTTGAAATGATTTGAAGTAAGCCGGTGTTCAGTCCTCGAGTTTCGGATTTGATATAACCCTATCTATTAAAATTGATTTACTGATTTGTTGCCGATTTCCAACTCCTGAATTTGAAAATGATTTCTTCAACTATTTTGAAGGTTCGAGCACTTCCAAATCAAGGTTAACTTTTCAAAGCTAAGAAATTTTGAAAGGTATGAATTATTTGATAAAGTATATAAATTTGTTTCGAATGTTTAAGTATGAAGTAATATGATTTAAATAAGTTGAAACTGTTTTGTTAAGTAAATGAATAAGGCTATTTTGAATTTTTCTAAATATGGAATTTAGATTTGAAATGTTTTGAAAGAATTTGGTCTTCAAAATATTTTGAATAAAATTTAGTTTAAATGTTTAACTTAGTAACATCTTTATGAAACTATATATTTAACAAGTTGGAATAAATATATAAGTTGTACGTATGGTGTTTTATTCGCATAATTAATTTTATCCAAGTTTGGGTGCACAAGTTCGAGGTGGATTACACCATTTCGTGTTAGGATTTTCATTCGATTCTTGATGGCGAATATTTGATATGGATTTTGGGCTTGATTCTAGAATTCTCTATCGTAGTATATGGCTATGCAAGGAGACTGATGGCTTCTAGTCGAGAAACCATATCGAAATCCGCATTAGGGAAGTCGAATGGACAATACTAGTTCGAAAGCGAACTTGTGTGATCAAGCGAGCGATCAAATGTAGTTTTTCGAAATGATGACGTATGTACATCTTATATCCTAATATCATTTATATATTTTAACGCTGAAATTGAAAGCTGTCGAGTTAGAATATCTTTGCTTACTAAAAGAAAATTCCAATTTAAATCACAAAGATATATAACCCATAAAAGCAAAGATATTCAAATCCCATATGGCTCTTCATACAGCGAAATTTATTTTGAAAATTTTGATCCTTATATAAGATGGACCTTACATAAGTATAAGATGATTTTGAAAACATTTGATTTTGGAAATGAATTGGTTGACTTAAATTATTGATTTGGAAATTTGGATTTATTTTCTAAATCTATTATTCTGGAAACGTTGAAACTAAAGATAATTAATTTGAGAAGAAATAATTCGGTGGAATTGTATATGATTTTGAAATTGAACTGATATTGAAACAAATTGAAATTTGAGAACCTTATGTTACTAAACACTTGATTTGGAAGTTGTCGAACTTATATAAAATTGATTTGTATGAGTATGAAATTGATTCGAAAACTATAGATTTGAAAAGGTACTCAATTTGAAAGTGAAATCTTATATATAATGGATATTATATAAGTACGATATTTGAAAGTGATTTGAAAAGATACTATATGATACATATTTTCGAAGTAAAGATATGGAAAGTGCCTTCTGCTTGATATCCGATTTGTGGCCACATCTTGGATTCATTCTATCGATATTATTCTCTCTGATTTTGGTTTTCCGGATATGATACTCGAGTGTCCTTCGAATTCCATGGCGTTACCCATGGTCTTACGAACTCGACTGCATAGCGTAATTCGTAAGGCAGTGATTGCTTAAAAGGTACGGATGTTTCCTGGGGGATCCAGGCGTAACCATTGTGTATCTGCGATCTATGGTCGTGTTAGTGGCGTAATCCGCAAGGCAGAGATTGCTTAAGGGGTATGGATGTTTCCTGGGGGATCCAGGCGTAACCATTTTTATGTATCCTGCGGTCCACCGTTTTGTTGCATGGCGAAATTCGCAAGGCAGTGAATGCTTAAAAGGTACGGATGTTTCCTGGGGGACCCAGGCGTAACCATTGTGTATCTGCGATCCATGATTTGATTCGTTTTTGTTTGGATTGTACTTTCCATATCTGTTTTTAAAGGTTTTCCCAGTATTTTCACTAGGTGTTGAAACAGGTCTACTAAGTACTTGGAGAATTCCAGTTTTGCGCCTGATCAACGCACTACCAGAGTCTACAGGAACAAGGATAAACTTGTTGAAACATCGAGTTATAAAAGTATTTTGATAAAATATTATATAAAGGATATTTTGATCAGTTATTTTCCTTCCTAAATGATTTTAAAGTGTTTTAAATATTTTACCTCTTTAACCAACAATTTAAAATAATGGTTCATCCTTCTCTTTCAACCTGCTTTCCCTCCTAGCTACTTTTCTTCCCTACCTTCTTTCGGGATGTCTTCCAACCTATTGTTCTTTCTAGTTGTTTCTCCGCTCCCTTCCTTTTCGAGGACGAAAAGATTTGAGTGGGGGAGAGTGTAACAGCCCTAGATTTTTGTATATATTTTAAATTTGACTTTCTTTTATTTAAATTATTTTTAAAATGGTTTATTTCAAATATTTCATTTTTAAATATAAATGTTGATTATTAAGTGATTTATAGTTCAAACTAGTATAATTTGAATATTTTACTGTAAAATGAATTTCTGGTCAAACTGTTCAAACTTTGACTTTTAAACTTCAAATTTAAATTATTTAAATTCTTAAATTTTATCTTTTATTATGAAAATAGATGTAATAACTTGAATACTACTTTTCTTTTCATTGAAAACGGAGTTAAATTGTAAAAGTTACGTACATTTCAATTTTGAGTAAATTTGTTTTATTTTGCCTATTTTAAATTATATAAATCATATTTTCTTTGTTATATTTTATTTTAATATGTGTTAATATTTTATTTTATGTATATTTTTATCTTTTAATATTTTTAAAGTGATAATAAAAATTTTCCAAAATATATTGCATTTATTTTCTATTTTTAAAGGCTAGTTTCCATTTTTCTGCTATTTTCTTCATTTAAATTATATTTAATTAAAATTTATTTATTTATTTTTGTGAATGCATTTTATTTTTTGTGTTATTATATTTATTTATAAATATTTTCTAAGTCCATATAAATCTTCCAAAGTTTATTCTGTTTATTTTCAAATTTTCTAGACTAGTTTTCATTTTATACTATTTTCTTATTTTAATCATATATAATTAATATTTATTTATTTATATTTTGTATATTTGTTATATATTCGAATTTTAACTGAAATTATATGTATTTTTAGATAATTAAACTTATGAAAAGAAAATATAGAAATTTGAAAGGTTTTAAACTTTTTAAATTCCAAGTCCTTTTACCTTCCACCTTTTCATTTTCTCAACCTCCACTTGTAATCAATTTTGGCCGATTCTTTTCTCATTCTTTCAGCCACTTCCTCACTTCATTTTCACGAAAATTAAACTTCTCAATCACCAAAAAATTCGGCCATTAACCTGAAGTAAAGCTTGGTAAAAAATTTCTTCTTTTCTATGCAATTTCTACTTGTTTTCTTATGATTTTGCACTTGTTTTCTCACCTTCTATGCTCAGCTCCTCCTTCCTCCTCCACCTTGGCCTCCTCCACCACCACCACATCTGGTCAACACCTCCTCCAGCCCAGCCCCAAGCCATGGCCATGCCCCTTGATGAAGAAGATCCACCTAAAAATAAACAAAACTCCACCTTAATGTTCATAGCCTAGCCTAACTTGTTCCACCACCTCTCTCCTCCACTTTGGCCGGCCAAACACCACCACCACCAGCCATAACCTGAGCCTTGGACCTCTGTAGCACCTGTAGTTTATCCTTCCAGATCAGGCCATGCCCAATAGTCCCTTGGTCGAACCCATTTAGGCCTTGAAATCTTGTTGTTACTTGTAGTTGTGTTGCCTTGTTTTGAAATTCAAGCACATATCCTTCATCTCCTCTTTATATTGCTATGGCGACCCCTATATGACCTGAACTTGATCCAAACCTGATCCAAAAAAATCCCATTACAGTGTCTTTCCAGGCCATAGCTGAAGTATAAGTGGTTGAATGCAAGTGCAAAAGCTCTAGCTTTGAATTGTATAGTTATTCCTAGCATTGTTTGTAATATTTTGGTTTGTAATTCATGTTTGTTTTTGTTTTGTTTGATATTTAACAAGGCAATTAGCCTTGGCTCTCCCACTCTCAAATCATTGTTGTGTTATCGTGCTTTTGAAGTTCCTTATTTGTGCATTTGGTTGTCATCTCCAGCTTATACAGGTGAGTTATTCTCACCAGACAATATGTACATATATAACTAGTGAATTGACCCCTTTTGAATCTGTAAAATGCATTATCATGTTACACTTGCTATGTTATGATTTTATGATGTTCACCCATGCTTAAACACCTATTATATTATATGTTACTGTTATATTATGCTGTTCTATTATTTTTATCAGTTTATCACACTGCAAGTTCCCTTTAGATTAGAATCACTATGGGTTGAAATGATACATACCCGAACGGACTTTAGAATAGGAGAAAATCGTTATGGGCTGAAATGATAGGCCTGAATGATTTTCAATTATTTTCATTTACTTGGGATTGCGGGTTTGAAATGATCAAACCCGGGTATCTTTGTAAATTACGGGTTGAAATGATATATTACCCGTATCACTTTACTTAGACTAGAAACGAAATACAGACCCGTTGTTAAAATATGTTTTTATAAAAATCTTAAAAATATTTTTGAAATGTAAATATTATAATATTTGATTTAAACTAAATAAAAAAATGATTTATGTAAGCATTATTGATTTTTTGAAAATTTATAAGTGAAATAAATTATTGGTAAAACTAGAAAATTTGAAATGTAAGTTATTTTGGGAAATTTTAATTGGGTTATAATTGGAATTTAAATTAAATATGAAATGTGATAACTTCATGATAATTTGGATTAAAGTGAATTTAAATGATTTTTATATTATATTAATGATTTTGAATAAAGTTAAAATGTGAAATGAATGAATATTTAAGTTGAAATTTTGAAATATAACTAAAATTGGAAATTTGTGAATTTGGCTTAAGAGTGAACTTTAAGTTAAGTAAATAAAAATGGAATTAAGTTATTTTGAAATTTTAAAATTAAGTGTTAAGTTAATTTAATTTAATGAATTTATAATTTAAAATTGGAATTTAATAAGTGAATTATTATTAAATTTTGATTTTTGAATGGAGGTTTAACCTTATAAAATCATGAATATAAGGGTATTTGAATGATTATATATGATTTTATAAGTTAAAAATGATTTATATAAAAATATAATTGTTTGTGAAATTATACTGAATATTTGAAGTTAATTAACTGCATCTCTGAAATGCTATTAATTCTAATGTAAATGATAATACAACATCTGTAAATGCTGTAGTTGATAATAATGAACCAAATGGCTAAATTTAATTAAAGGCTATTATAGCATTTTTGTAATGTTATAATGGTTGAATTTAACTAAGTTTATTTGAAACTAATGTAACCCTATTACAGCATTTTAAATGCTGTCTTTTGTTAAATTGAACTGTTTTAAATGTGACTTTCCGTAGCATTTTCTAAATGCTGCAAAAGTTGAATTTTCATTGTTTTAATTAATTTAAGTGAACGAATGAAAGATTAAAATTTTGGAAATTTAATAATTTAATTATTAATAATAACTTTATTTTTATGATTTAAAATAAAGTAATTTGTTTCGAAATATAAACTATTTTGAAATATGATATTTTGATATTTTGAAATGGATTTTTGAAGGATATTGAATTTTGAAATGATATTTGATTTCGAAGAATAAAATACCATTTTGAAATTTTAACCACGGGGTGTATTTAATTTATTGTTTAACTGATCCTTGAAGGATGGGCGATCCCAAGCATCCTTTGAGTTATTGTGCATTTCTACTACAGCTCACTTGAGTTGGTTTACATTATATAAGTATATATTGTCCTGACTCGAGTGTTTTGTGTTTTACTTTACGCTCGGGTCAGCCTGAGTATTTACAGCTTAACTTTGGATTTCTTTCTGGAGCTAGGAATCGCTGGAGATTCTGCTTGTCTAGTTATCTGTTCCTTTCAGTTCAGTTGTTCTATTTCAGTTCTGGTATTCATAAACTTCTATTTATTTAAGATGTCTATTGTATATGTTTTCAAGCAGATATTATGTATTATGTTTTGAGAGTTTGTTATAGTAGCTTCATGAACTACTATGGTTTTTTATATTCCGCTGCGAGTTATTCTGATATGTTCTGTGTCTATGATTCTGTGTATTTGATTTCATTTGCTCCAAATTTATTTACAATCTGTTATTTTGAATTATTCAAGCCCGACATGTGTGGATTATTGTCGATTTGAATGGTCCAAAATAGTGGGTCGTTACATCGACCCCAGCCCGATCCTTCTTCCCCAAAACTTCATCCCTTCAAAGCAATCATCAGACACGCGAGGATACTCGTGCACGTGCACGCATGCTCCAGCCACCACCGGCCTGTGTTTCGACCGTCGACCATTCGATGGTAATCTCGCCATCACTTGCAAGCCCTAAGTTCAACAATATTGCCAACAGAACAGAATCGAGCCACTCCAACTCCCACTGAAAACCAACATCCCATGAAAATGATCATCCAACGACGAACTCGACCTCGAGAGTCATCGCTGATCATACCAAAACGTCGCCTTAGCACTATAAATTGATCCCTCACCTCGCGATCAAGTCTGCAACATTCACGTCGAAGCAGTTGATTCGAGAACGTTGGCGAATTCAACATAGCCTAAACCCTACAACTCCCTATCGACACTGCCACGATGATTGTTGGACCCTTCCTCCATTTTTCCCATGTAACCCGACCTCCAAGCTATCCCCTGGCCAAACCCCAAGCCCAAACGTCGATTATCTCGCCGGAATTTGACCAAAATACATATTCCGGTCAACATACTATATCTCATTATTTACTTGTTTAAAAATCATGATTTGATTACCATAATTCATCATTCTTGATAACGAATCTGATTTCATAATCAAAGCTTAAAGATTTAATAATCGAATTTCTTCCCTTGACTGATTTTCTCTGTTATATTAAATTCCCAAATAAATCATCTAATATATAAAGTAGAAATTATTTTTAAAAATGAAATCATATCCATATGCACCCTTCATCTTCAAAGATCATAACCCAAAATTAAATATAGGAAAAGAATTTGATTTTTTATATGTTTGAACTTATACTTGTTGGTAACAGTGACAGGTATATATATTAAACAAACATGTACAGTTTCCTTTTACCTTAATATACATCAATCATGATAATTCATTCTGGCAAACCTTTCATCACTTACTACACAAGAGTCTACGCATCAGATATAGGTTTAAGGGTGTAGTTTACTCACCAAAATACAATCTAAAACTGTTTAAGTTTAGTTTACTCACCAGAATTTAAATTAACAGAGCACTTCTTGTATTTTGGAGAGAACTGACTTGCCTTCCAAATGATCACAGCCTGGTCTTTATCTGATTGATTTTTTTTCTTTTTTTTCCTTCCAGTTCTTATAGATGAGGGTATTGGTTACTTGAAATGTATCAGTTGGTTCATATAAAAGTATATTGGTTGATGATATAAAAAGAAAGATATGTCTGATACCAGACAATTCTGGAAATATGTTGTTTATAATTTTTCTTCTTTTTATTAGATGATCGAACTGAGTATATGAAATGATATATGGAAGAAAATGTACATGCTGTGACATTGATACCAGATATTTAATGTACTACAATATTATATATTTTTATTTGCCAGAGATTTTATTTGAAATAGTAGGCTGAAAAGAAGAAAGTGTGGCTTCATTAATTAGTTTTGTCTTGTTTTATTATCACATTGGTACTTATACATTTTCCAGGTTTTTTCCAACTGATTTTGAAAGCATACTCATCTATATTACCTTGCCTTATTTGAGAAGCCTGTTAAATTATATATTTTGTTTTTAACAAAAAGGCAGCCTGGTTTAGGTTTTGATGAGTATATTTATATTTTCTTTTCAGGTTTGCTTTTAAGTTTCTAAATTATGTGAACGAACTAGAATAGTACCATATATAAATAGAAATGGTTTTGAGTAGACTATATCAGACAGCCTTACATGTTTGACCAAACAAGAATTTTTGTGTTCAATCCCAATAAATTGAAATGATACTGTAATTTCGGCTGTAAGATTTCCTTTGACACCAAGTTGTGCTACTCTTAAATGCATGTCTTCAATTGTGTTTACAAATAATTAATGTTAGCTGACACTTAAATTTGGTACAAGGATATTTGTATATGTGTGAATACATTTTGTAGTTTAATTTATATACTTTGTCTTCTTCTTTGCATTGCCCAATTCATATATATATATATATATATATATATATGCAGGTTATTCTTTTATTTATGTACAGTCAACACTTGATCATCTCTGTTAGCAAAAGTTTCCAGTTTTTATTATTTTTTTTCTAATTGTAATCAAATTTTCAAACATTGATTTATAACTTAAGTTTGTATTTGTATATTTTATATTTATATTTATTCAGACATTTTATTTTTCGACTTATAAAATCAGTATTTCAATGATTTACTTTAATTAACTACCAAATTATCTAACATAAAAATCTGGGTCGTCACAGTATGTAACCTGTATAGCTTTTTTCTCTTTTTGTTGGCCATGATTGTGCGGGTACGACCCCCACTTTTGAATAAATTTGTACTACAATTTTCAAGTTTAATGTGTAAATAAAAGTTCTTTATTTTCTGTTGAACTCTTATGTGAATTTTTTTTATAAGTAGTCGAGCTATTACTTTTCCATTCAATGTACTTGTAACTCTTTGCTCGTTAATTCAGATAATTGTCCATTAATATTCACTCGAGGCCTTCATGTGGTCGTAGCCTCAAGTTATTCAAGCACTGGGCTTGAACCCTAGTATTACACTGTCAAAGTCAGCGGTTTGAGTGATTATACTCTTGCACCCAGTCTTATGTTAGCAGAGTTAGATAATGGATGGTTGGACTCCATCCTTTTTGAGTTTATACTCCTCCCTTCGATTTCGGGTTGGAGTTTATGGAGTAGTGAGTGATCACACCACACTCACCTATTTGTTTATACTCATATCCACACTCTCAGAATATAAGAGTTAGTTGGTGGGCGACCGAATCACACCCAATTCATGTTTATACTCCGGTCCACACTCTAGAAACTTAGAGTTATTTTGGAAAATAGTCGGACCATACTTTCCTTAATTGATTAATATGCTCCCAAGTCCAGAGTTTAACCTAGCGAGCAGCCGGTCGTATTACGATTGCTTCTGATTCATGTTTGCCCCATTGCTTTGTAGAATTAATTTGGTTATCAGATGGTCAAGTCACATCCATTCCTCATTAGGTACTCCATCCATTGGGTTATGAGCGAGAATCATCAAATGAACGGTCGAACCATGTTCATTTTGTTTAGTTCAATTATGAACTTATGTAATCAGCTAGCTCCAAACTCTAGGAACCTACTCGGACATGTCAGTATTAGTTAGTCGAGTATCGTAACCAAAATTTTATGCTAAAATCATATAAATGAAGGATATTTCAAACTTTATTTTCTAAATGGAAAGAAATGACATAATTTGTCTTATTGCATATCTGGAATATAAAATGCTAAAGAAAATTTGGAAATTGAATACAATTAATTGAAAAAGAATAAACTAAGTGAAATAGCATCGTAAATGCTCACATCTGGCTTATGCTCGGAGCGTATAGTACTTCGACTAGAACCAAGCCAATTTGTTGTGCATCCCGGTGCTAGCAAACTTTTCCAATGAGTTAGCCTCTTTTTTTATCCCGAGGAATGTACATGATGTCGTAATACTCAAAACCAGTCAACACCTCTTGGACTTGGATAAGATATGAAGCAAGTTATTGTCCTTTAGCTTGGTAATCTCCCCTGACTTGGCATACTACCAACTGGGAATCACAGAAGACTTAAAGAGATTTCATCCCTAGTTTTCTGGCAAGTTTGAGTACAGTAATCGGAGCTTCATATTCAGCTTCATTGTTCATTGCAGGGAAGTCAAGCTTTAAAGCGTAGCAATTGACTGACATTTTGGAGTCACTAACACAATTCCGACTCTAGAATAGCAATTATTAGATGCTCCATCCGTATAAATTTTCCACCAAATGATAGGGGCTCTACTGCTCTCTGGGAGATCATCTTGTGTAGTAAATTCTACTATAGTCCACCAGTGCTTGTCCCTGGATGACTCTTCGAGGGAGATAAGTGATGTCAAACTGACTTAGTTCGATGTTCCACTTGAGCAACTTTCCAGGCGTCTCAGGTCATTGTAGGACCTATTGTAACAGCTGATCGATGTAAACATTGCTGGGATGAGCCTGAAAATACAGGTGGAGCTTTCATGAAGCAATCAACAAGCAATACACCAATTCTTCTATATTTGGATAATTCCTTTCAACTCTTGTTAATCGCTTGCTAAAACAATAGACTAGTCTCTTGATCTGATTCTCCTTGCATAATAGTGTGGCACTTATGGAATGTGCCGACACGACCAAGTAGATATACACGTCTTCTTGATGCAGTGGCTGTAACTAGATGGGAGGCCTCTCTAAGTGGTTCACCAAAGATTGTAATGCGTCTTCACAGTCCTACATCCATTCAAAGTTCCTCTTCCCTCCCCTAATCAAATCAAAGAAAGGAATGCATTTATCGGTAGCTCTGGAAATAAATAGAATTAAGGCGGCAACCTTCCCATTTAAGCACAGTACTTGTTTGATGTTTTTTGGTGCCTGAATGTTGTGAATTGCTCGAATCTTCTCGGGATTAGGTTCAATTCTACGAGCATTGATGAAGAAACCCAAGAACTTTTCTGATGCAATACCAAAAGACATTTTAGAGGATTGATTTTCATTTTGTAATATTGGAGAATATCGAACATTTCTGCCATGTCTCTAATGTGGTGGCTTGATCGTTGTGCCTTCATGAGTATATCATCCACGTATACCTCCATCATCTTTCCAATCTGATCTTTAAACATTCTGCTGAATAGGCACTGATAAGTTGCTCCAGCATCCTTCAATCCAAATGGTATTACCACTTAGCAATACAATCCAATGTCTGTAATGAAGCTGTTGCACTCCTGATCGGGAATGTGCATCGGGATTTAGTTATATCCGGAGTATGCATCCATGAAAGATTGTAGCTCGTGTCCTGCGATTGAATCTACTAACTGGTCGATCCTTGGAAGGGGAAAAATGTCTTCCGGACAAGCCTTGTTTAAGTCCGAATAGTCAACACGTGTCTGCCACTTTCCATTCGCCTTTCTCAGAAGTAAAGTATTAGATACCCATTTAGGGTAGAGGGCATCATGAATAACCCATTGCCTTTAAGCCTGGCCACCTCCTCTTTAAGGGCAATAGATCTCTTCGGATCCATGCCACGCCTTTTCTGTTTCACCCGAACATGCCTCGGGTCAATATTTAATGCGTGGCTCGCAATGGCAGATGAGATTTCACACATGTCAGAATGATTCCAAGAGAATATGTCAAGATTCACTTGAAGAAAACTAGCAATTTCTTTCATCAACAGGGGTTGAGCTATGATCCGATCTTTAGGACCCGTAACGGTTGGTTATGGCTGACCATGATGTCAATTGTCAGCTTAGCCAATGCAGCCTTCTTCTCTTCAGGCTCCTCCTCATCATACCTCGGATCTATGTCTTTATAAAACCGACTATGGCGCCTAAGCCAAGGCCCAGGAACTTGTTGTCAATCTTTGGCGGTTTGGATACAGAGAGACTTATCCACACCCTTACCTTTCTCCTTCCGTTGGGCATCTCTCAATTCTGCTACATAGGAGGCACGTCTGGTCACCTGATATCCATGTCCTACTCCAACACCTTTATCAGTTGGGAACTTCAAAGTCTAACACCATGGGTCAAGAATGGTTCGAAATTTAGCTAGGGCTGGTCAGCCCAAAAAAGCACTGTATGTAGAGTCAACATCCAAAAAACAAATTGCAACATCCACACTCTTCTGTGGTCGTCTTCTCCCAATTCTACAAGCAATTTGACATATCCGACAGCTTCGGTCACAGCACCATTAAAGCCATGAATGCGGGCTTTAAACAGTTTCAAGTCCTTAGCTTCAATCCTCATCCGATCGTAAGCCTTTCTGAAAATTATATTTATGGAACTTCCACAATCAACTAAAATCCACTTAACTAAGGTGGGGTCGATCATGGCCTATATGATCATTTGATCGATCGTTGGTGCCTCTACCATGTTTGTGTCTCTGTTTCTAAACAATTTGTCATCTGTCATTGTATGTTGATGTTTTACCAGAGCTCCATCTTATGTACTTGAACAACATTCAAAATTCCAATGCTTGGTTACGCTAGAATAGCACTCCATCTCGTGCCAGCTCTTATCAGCTGGATGTAGTCCTCCGACTACTGTGTTGACTACTAATCTTCCACCGCTCCATCTCGTGCTAGCTCTTATCAGCTGGATGTAGTCCTCCGACTACCAGAGCCCCATCTTATGTTCCCTGCCCGCCATCCTATGGTTCTTTAGCAAACTGCTATAATTTTCTTTTTCGAATTAGTTTCTCAATAACATCCTGGTAATGCCTACATTCATTCATGATATAACCATATCATTCATGGAATCGGAAAAATTTTCCAGTTTGCTTCCATTTCTCTGTTGATTCTTTTGGAGGTGGCCTCCTGTATTGCAAGGTGTTGCATGTAGACAAGTAGATGTTGTCTAAAATGTATTCAGTGGTGTGTAGGTATCATATATTGGAATCCTAGGCTTTCCTCGTCCAGAATCAAATTTTCGTTCACGGTTCTGATCACCGCCTTTGTTTTGCTTATTCGGTTTATTTTGGACATTTACTTGAACTTTCGCGGAACCCTCCTCAGACTGTTTCACTACAATGTTACTCTGCACTCCTTCTCCATTTAGTCCCACAACATTCTTCTTCCTAGAGCATCTAGCTTCCTCTTTACCCAAATACCGAGCTGCTTTTGCATAGAAATGTTCTAATGTTACGGGCGGTTTGCTAGCTAACCAATCGCCAAAGTCAGATATCAGATCAATCCCTCTTGTTATCGCCATCAATATTGAATGGTCATTCGGATTACTGATTTCTATGATATCTGTATGAAATATATTCAAATAATCTTTCAACGATTCTCTCGAAGCGTGGATCACGCTGGATAGGGACATCACATCTTTAGGGCAAGTTGCGTGCATACAAAATTACTCCATAAATTTTGTTGCTAAATCATAAAATCTAGAGATTAACCACAGGGGTAATCACGTAAACCACATCATCGCTATGCCAGAGAGAGTAATAGGAAAACATTTACATTTTTTTGCATCATCTGCTCGTGCGGAATCCATCAGCAATTAATATCTCATGATGTGCTGTCTGGGGTCGGCTTTTCCCTCGTAGGCAGGCAACAACGGCATGCTAAACCTCCTTTGATACTCAATATATAAGACATTGTAAGTGAACGGGGTATGGCTTCTCGAGATTACCAAATCATCATTGATCAAGACTTGGCTCTCTCTCTCATCAGTTGTCTAACCATAGCCGACAAGTCCGACATTTGGATAATTGGAGCCAACCGGTGGTCATGCTGCACCTTACGTGAATGATCCGGTTGGTGTCTACAGGCCATTCCACACCTTCTTGGCTCAATATCCTCTCGATCTAAATAATGTGTGTTCACTTCATCATCATTCCGGGGAGGTAACTAGTTTGCATCCACTTGAAATTCAACATCCAAATCAATCACAGCAGCTCCGACTTGTGCATCAACATGAAGAGGCAAGCTTCCTCCTTCGGAGGAGGGATCGGCCCTGATCCCTATAGTGGGACCGGCACCGATCAGTCTCAACAAGCCAGGTTGGTTACCTGCTGATGTCCAGAATCTACTGCGTGATATCCATCAATTCTGCAACGACTACGTTTATGATAATAATCTGATGAACTAGAAGTCTCCGATGCAGAATAAGGGGCAGGGTCCCTCCTAGCTTTCCGGCATTGTTGATCTCTAAGTTGGTTTATTAGTTCGATATTCGCTTGAATCTCCTAGTTCAACTATCAACGGCTATCTACTAGCTCTTTCATCAGATTCTGGAAATCAGCTCTTATGATGGAATCAGCCAGCTTTTGGACATCAACTGGATTGGCACCATTCACATCTGCTGGTAGATTACTCGGCCTCCTTGCTGGATGTTAGCGTTCTCGTTTCCTTCTATGATCTGGTGTTCATAACCATTGCTGATAGTTTCCTTAGACTTTTGCAAATCAGAATAAAACGAATATGTAACACCTCTAATTTTAATAACATTATCCAGGAGATTTAATAAAATAAATTAAATTAAATAATGTAGAGAAGAGACTAGAGTGATAAGGGGATAGAGATTTGAAAACTAATTAGGTTCACGCCTTAGTTAAATGGATTTATAAAATGGCTCATAAGTAAATGCTTAAGGAAGGTTTATAAGATGAAAAATATGTTAAGTAAGGCAAGGATAATATGGGAAATAGCCGTATACCATAAACCCGTAACACCAAAACCCTTACCTTATTTTCATTCAAACGTTCATTAAAAAAAACATAAACAAAAAGAGATCAAGGTCGGCCATAATCCTAGGGGAAAAAGGGATCAAAATGAATTAGAACCTATGAATTCAAGCAAGGAAGACTTAAGCAAGAACAAATCTCGAGTTCCTTATCCAAACAAGGTGAATAATAATCTAAACCATCTCATATATGCTTTATTAAACATTTTACATTTTGGGATTAAGTTTTTCAAACCATTTGGCTGGATTGAATGATGATATACTTTGATTATATGCGATGTTTGATTTAAACAAGCATTTTATGTATAGGTATAATTTGATTTTAATGTTAAAATCGTATGAAATATGTTTCGAATGTCATGATGGGTGAATATGTTATGTAAAACATTATTTTGGAGATGAGTTTAAATTTTCATAATATTCCAACCTATGAATAATTTATTAGGAATTTTGAATGGAAGAAATAGATAATTTGATTTTAAAATTAATCATGGCAATTATATAGAAAACTTTGGGTCCAAAATTTATACATGTTAGAAAACATATTAAAAGTGAATTATGATGTTTTTTGGACATTTTTCCTAAGTGTTTTAATATGGTTATTAATTTATTTGAGTTGAAGGAATTAAATGTTTTATGGAAGGGAATGGCTTATTTTTTAAAATAATTTCAATTATAAATTATTGATTTTGGCAGCCTTTTGAGGAAAAGAATTTTAGATAAAGAAATGGCAACCAATTATGTTTTGACAAATTGGCAATTTCGATGAAAAGAAGTCAATTTATAAGGCATAAAATCAGTTTTGACATAATTTACCACTTAGCCACTTCCAATTGCTACCTATCGTCACCATACTTCTGCTTATAAACCCATTCAGAACCAATACACATGGTATCAAGCCATTGATACGTTGTGGATTGAAGAAAGGCAGATGGGACTACATCGAAGGCAAGGTTTCGAAGGGGTAGAGGTCATTTTTATAAGCTTTTGAATACATTACTTGCCTTTGCTTATAGAAGGTGCTTACGGAGGGGTTGAAGGCGCTTTTAAATAGCTTCAGAATGGATTGTCACTTGCCTTTGTTTTAAAAGAAGCTTTCAAATGAGTTGCGTCATATTTTGCTTTAAAAAGGAAGCTTTCGAAAGGGTAGCTGCTTTTGAACCTAATCGAAACCTAGCTGCCATATTCATGCCTTTCGAATTAGTTAAAGGGCGCTTTCTTTATAACTTTAAATCAATGCTTTTGAAAGGGAAGCATTCTCCCTTGTAAAATTTGAAGCCACCTTCCCTATGCTTTTGAAAGGGTTCTTGTAGCCACTTTTATCAATGCTTTCGAAAGGGTGGTTTTGAAGCTATCCTTTTCCCAAAATTCATTTATTTGAAGATCAATTCTTTCGAAAGGGTTACTTTAGCTTTTTTTTCTTTGACGTAGAAGTTATATTTAACGTTAAACCCATTGATTTCGAAAGGGATACTATCAAATGGTCTCAAAGCTATGCTTCCATTAATTTTACTTGAACTTGGTGTAACAACCCGGAATTTCACTACTTCGATTAGTGAATATTTAATTAATTTTAAAAATTAAGTATGTGGCTTTTATAATGAAAATAAACTCATTTTAATAAATTAATAATGACGATAAAATCATTTTAATTTTTTTTACCAAATTAAATAGTTCGTAGAAAATAGAAAATGTGATCGAAGAACGTTTTCCGAAATTTCGACCTTTCGACACCGGAAAGTTGTCGGGAACGTTGTTCGTCTTTATGCACTATTTGTACATATATATAAGAGTTAATTACCTAAATAATAATACACTTACAAATAAATTATCTTATTTTAATTTGCATTAGTAAGTGATGTGATAAGACATACTTTTAAAAATAATAAACATTTTTATAAATATATATATATATATATATATATTAAGTATTGTCACATCTTAGATTTTGCAATCATTAACCATCATTATCTCTTATCACGTCTTAGTTTAAATTAATAATTTAACTTATACATATATATAAAGAAAGAAATATGACTAAACATAATAATTATATATATATAAAGAAAGTGATGTGACTAAACATAATAATTATATATATAAAGAAAGTGATGTGACTAAACATAATTATATATATATATATAAAGGAAAGTGATGTGAATAAACAATATAATTATATGTATATATATATATATAAAATGGTTATGTGATTAAACATAATTTTATATATATATATTATAAAAGATTTGTGATGTGACTAGATATAATGATGACATAGGAAATTTGCTTATAAATAGCTCCAACCTCCTCTCATTTTACCACTTATTTATCCTACCCTATCTTCTTCATACCTACATCAAATGGTAATCTTATTTTTTTCAAATCACCTGAAATTCCATCGGCTAGAACATGTTAGTTGACCACCTTTTCCAATTTCGAATATAGCTATGTCAAAATACCTAATCTCTACAAAGTAATTTTTCACCAAGAATTTCAAGTCCGAAAAATACCCTTCTTCTTTGGATCATAAGTTCTTCAAAACAAATAAAAAATGAGTGATTCTTTTTTTTAAATGATAAAGAAAAGAAATTACTACAACATACTTTTGACTACTTTTCCAAATTCCATGAATTGATGACCCCAGAAGCAATGGGAAAATGACCTAATTTGCGGTTAATTTTCGACAAATCGATGACAAACTGAAGCTCCTCTACCTTCAAGTTACTACCCCACATCCACTCTCATACCTCTTGCCGAGCCTACATACACCTGGGCCAAACCCATTTTTAGGGTTCCTAGCACCTAAGGCCTTCATCCTTCAAAGCTAGGGAGTCTTTGGCAAGTTTAGCTTAAGTTCAGGTAGCTTTTGCGGAAGTTTGGGGAGTAAACTAACCCACTTTTTAGTATATAGGTTAGCTTAAATGTTGACATTATATGTGATAATAAATAGTGTTAAGATTGGTTAGTTATGATGTTAATAATCATTGATTTGAAATGTGTTAGTCGTTGGATTTGGTTATGTGATTTGGTGGTGATATTATGCAGTTGGTAAGCTTGAATCTTTGTGAGTACATATGTGGTATATGGTAAGGATGATGTACGTTATGAGATGTATGATTGTGTATGTGAACTAAGGCCATGATGTTTAGAAACAAAGTTAGAGACTTTGTATGTAATTGCGACCGATCCGAGGCCCGAATGGAATCATATTTTGTTTATTTTTTTGAAAGTTTAAAGTTTTAAATTGGTTTTTTTAAAGTTCGTATATCTAAGTTTAAAGTTTGTTTAAATTTCTAAAAGATTTATGAACATGAAATGGTAAAGTTAGTGAGGTGCTTACATTTTGAAAATATGTTAAAGCAAACTGCACTCATAACGATAGTCGCTATAGACGTAGTTCGACTAAAGTTTTGAATTTCTATTTCATCTTTTTAATTTGAAAATGTTTTGCAAAAAAGTTTTTCAAATTTAATTAGTAATATTAAAAAGTAACTAAGTTGTAATATAATTAATTAATTAATCAATTAGTTAATTAAAAGGTAATTAGCACCTAACTAGTAATTAAGAAGGTGGTTAGAGGTTAATCATCACTTAAGATTAGTCAATGACTACTAATTGATTAATAAAGTTTTAATTAGTGACTAATGGGGTTAAGAAGTAATTAAGTGATTAATCAATATTTAATTAAGATTAATGGTAACTAATTATTTATTTAATTAGTGGGTTATTTATTTAATATTTAATTAATTAGGGTTTAACTCTTAAACAATTTGGTTTAACCTTAACCAAATTGCATTAGGAAGTCAATTAGTACTTAATCAAGTTCATTAAGCCTAATTATAGTTTAATTATGATTTAATATTGATTTAAATTGGATTAATTAACATTGAGTCAGGGTTTAAGCTAATTAAATATACTTTTAACTTTTCAAAAGTGATTTTAAACTAAATAGAATGTTTTTAACCAATTTTCTTTTTCAAAGTAAATCAATTCAATATCAAATGATCTCTGGTCCAAGCCCTTAAGTAACCCATATGATTAGGAGAATTAAATGACATCCGTTAGAAGAACAAAACACCATTCTACTATAGTATAAGTAATTTGATTGTGCGGACATGTGTTAAGTAGAATAAATTGACATTCTGCTATAAATTGATTGAATTGTTTGGAAATCTATTTAGTAGGATAAATCACCATCCCGTTGTTATGTTATTTGGACTTGTATATGCCAACTGGTTATATTGACGTGTGATTCCCTGATTGGATATGAACTGTATTTACATATATGGTAGCATATGCAAATAATTGTTTAGTGACTTGGGAATTGAATTGAAATTGAATGGTAACCTAAACTAGTACTATTGGGATTGCTAAGCCACCTTTTGAATTTGTAAAGTGTGTTTTGAATTAACTTAAATTCTTTAATCAATTTAGAGTTTAAAGATTATAAATGGTTTCCAAATTATGCTGTTTTTTTGTAAAGTTATTACTAAGTAATAACTTGTTTATAAAAGGGATTTTACTGAAGAGTTACTTTAAGCGTTTTTACAAATGATGTTTTGTATATGATAATGGAGTATGGAATGGTTTTTATAAAGAGCTCTAAAAATAGGAAAAAGGTTTATAAAACATTTTAGAGATTTGGAAAGAGGTTTATAAATTAACTTAAAGATTTATAAATATGGATTATCACTTTATTTTGAAAGTTATAAGTTAATTGAAATATGAGATAAGCTTTTACAAAGGGAATTTTTGATAAAGGACAAGCGAAATGCTTTATTTGGAAGAAATGTTTGGTTATTTAATATGGTATTTGGAAAGACGAAAACTTTAAAAAGTTTGTAAATGTACTTATACTGATAAGATAAGTATAAGATTTGTTTCAAGGAATGAAAAGTAAATTTTTTGGTAATATACTTATACCGTTTAGATAAGTATATAAATACTTCCAAGTATAAAGGAAATGTAAGGGGTTTGGGAATAGTGTTTTGAAAAGATCTTTTGATCAAGTTTTATAAAGTGGTTTTATTAATTAAATAGAATTAATACAGTCTTAGTGGATCCCATATGGAAATTAAACCTTGATTGGATGTTTGATTATTTGATAATAAATAACCAACTATCAAATCTGGACAAAACGTAACTTTGGAAATATCCAGGAGAAACACGAGTATTATTTGGTACAGTTACCATCGAAGGTGTTATACTATACGTATAAACACGTTTTGTTCTTCTAGGACCAATGATAAGGAAATCCATCCACAAATGGTTAGGAGGTGAACTACGCTCTTATCTTTGTTCGTTTAGTTTCTAAAGAACCGGGGTTGAGTTTACCCGAAAATTATCGAACGTTGTTTCGAGGAGACCTGGATCGGATATGTTATCCGAAAACTATTTTGATCCAACGAATGTGTTTCAAAGTGAAGGCATCATGAAGAGCATGGAATCGAACATAGAGAGATGAAGTGCAAGGGATAATCGCTACTAATCCCGAGGGTGATTCCAAAATGGATGTAGTAGGAATACTACCTTCGGTTTCGTTCAGACCTAGAACAAACTTATATGGATGAATGCTATCAACAAAGTGTCATTGGAGGCCAATGAGCATTCTAAGTGTAAATGTTCTTGAAAAGTAATCGTTGCCTCAAACATCATCAATCGGGAATGACTAAAAAAAGGGAGATGCAGCAGGGCTAATTGGATCGATCCTATGTAGGGTATGATCATCCCTATCTAGAGTCGCTATTATCTCTCATTTTTATGCTTCGGGGCCCATTAACGGAGGGGTGACCGTATTCGGTACTATCCAGCAAGGGGTAGGTCGGTCCTGTGTTGGCAGAGGATCCAAGCGAGGCCCTTGGTGTTCTTTTATCTAGAGATGCACCGTGATGGGCAGTACCCTAGTAGCCCAGTCATTGTTGGGATCCAATCTCCAACACGTGTCTTACGTTTTCGATTGTAGAACCTAGTATGTTGGAATGTGAGATGCAAGCTTTTCAGTTATTTTATCCATTTACTTTAAACCTAGATACTATGATAATATCACTGGATTTTGATATAAATGGTTTTGGTTATCGAAAGGTAAAAACCCATCTGTTTTTATGTGCGGTGTGGTCTTAGGAGATACCCTTTGTTTGAAAAGTTTTCAAGTGTAGAAATCAGTTTGATTGTTATTTGTTATCGAGTTTTACTCACGTCGGTTTACCATACTGACCCGGGCGTTATTCCATGTAATGCTTGGATCAGATCGAGCATGTTTTTCCTAGGTTTAGCTGGATACTTTGGAGTTGGAGAGGAGATGGATGGTCAATACGTATTCACATATATTTTCTTCCGCTGTATCATAGAGTCTGTATGTTTGTCAATGTAAGGACGGGTTTCTATAACTGTCCAAATTTAGGATAAGTCTAGTGTACTCTGATGTTATATGAATAATATGTTTCCTTTTTGTAAAGATCATTATTATATTATATATTATTTGCAGCATGTGTTGTTTAATTTTCTTCTATTTTCTACCTTCTTTCACCCTAACAAATTGGTATTTCTGGCACTTGGATGTTCGGCATGCGATACAGTGGACGTATTAGTGTAAATTTTCAAGGATCGAAAATCCAGTTCATTACACTTGGTGCCTTTGAAAGATAAGCTTTAAGTGTTTCCAAAGGTAAACCTTTAATGGTTTCGAAAAGAATTTTTAAATGCTTTCGAAAGGAATGATTTGAGTGTTTTGAAAGGTATATCTTTAAGGTTTTTGAAAGGAAGATTTGAATACTTTTGAAAGGTATGTTTTTATGGTTTTAAAAGAGAAGGTCTAATGTATCGAAGCCTTTGTTTTCAAACAAGAAACCCCAAATGTGAATAAAGTGTCTTAACCCGAACAAACTATTTGTTTTGGTTGCTATGGATGGATAGTTGATTCTATTGATTTCATATGATGATTGTATGTTGTGGTTGCCAGTGATTGTTGTTTATATTGATTTGTTTGTTAGTGGTTGAAACAACTTTAAATATTTCATTTTATATAATTATTAACTCTTTTTGGATTATATAAGGGAAATACAAGTTATGGAAGCAATTTCCACTGCTTTTGGTTTCATAATTAAGCGTTGTTTGCCCGACAAATAGGTACGTTTTCGGATTATGGTTTTCTAGCGATATTATATTGTTCTTCCCACTATTGGGGTATATTATTTTGAAAATTTATGATATATATTATTTTATTGATATTATAATTTCTCCTGAGCCTCTCCGTACAAAGGAGACTCTACCGAATTATTTCGTGAATTTTGGACTTAGAAAGTTTTGTGAAATATTTTCCAAACTTTTATTTACTTGAATATAAAAGGATTTAAGTGTTATAAATTGATATATTTTATTTAAATTATTTAATTTTGTAAATTTATTTTTTATAAACAGGAAATTACTGTGAAGGACAAAATTTCCCAGCGTTTTAGCCTCAAGGACAGACCTTTAGTATTTTAGCCTGAAGGACAACTTTCTTTAGGTATCAGTTTTTAGTTATTGATAGCAGTTTTTAAGTATCAGTTTGTAGTTATCGGTAGCAGTTTTTAGGTATCAGTTTTTAGTTCGGTAGCAGTTTTGGAAGAATGTTTGTCCTTATGAATAATTTTTAGGAGAATGTTTGTCCTTGTGGTTAAAATATTGAGGTCGTGTCCTTGAGGCTAAAAATATACAAATTTTTGTCCTTTAAATTAATTCCCCCTTTTTATAAATTTAATATTTTGAATAAGATATATTGATTTCTTAATTCTTCTTTTCCCTTCTTTTTCCTTTTCGGGGACGAAAAATTTTGAGTAGGGGAGAGTGTAACGACCCGTAAATTTTCGGTAACTAAAATGGTTAATTTAATAAGATTCTGTCATTAAATATTAAAAGAAATAAAAATTTGTAATTTAATAATGAAATAACTAAAATGAAATGTAACAAATGATAATTAAAGCTAATTATTAACAACTTGAATGTAATTCCAATAAATGAAAAAATGTAAGATGTTATACTTAGTTATAAATTGAATATAAGGAAACAAATGTAAATAATTAATTTATTAATGGTATTCTAATAAAACCAGTATTGTGTAAAGAATTATAATATTTGTTTTATTAATGTGTGCATTAATTTATAATGGGATATAAAAGGCAATTGATAATTTAAAATGTTGACTTATTGATAAAATAGTGTGTAATGAATGGAAATGAAATAAAATTAGTGTGATGAAAGAAATGGTAACATTTGCTGTAAGTAATAAACTTGTAAATGTAACTAAAAGTAAATAGTGACAATTATTATAAGTTACCTGTTTATTTAGTTAGTTGAATTGAAATTGTAATAAATTTTAAATAAATGTAAATAAATGTTACATTAATATGAGATGTAATATAATGTTTAGAAGTTGTTAAATTGGAGTATATTAAGGTAATGAAAGGTAAAAAAAAGGTTAACTAGGTTTATAGAGTAATAATGGACTTAATAAAAAGATTGGAATTGAATCAAATCAATTTATTCGAATTAATCATAAATAATTGGAATTCAATTTATAATAAATGGATTTATTATAAGTAAATGAAATTTAATACTATATTAATTAAAATTAAGATTAAATTGGAAATTATTAATGCACTAAGATATAAACCAATGGTAATTATATCCATAAGATGATAATTGTTTTAATAACAGGATTGAAAATCAAATAAATGAAATTTTGGAATTCTTATTTTAATTACTGAATTTTTGAAATTGAGATTAAACAAGGTAAATTGTGAAATATTCCACGGTAAATTGATATAGAAATTTGTTTTAAAGGACTATAAATCACTAAGTAATCCAGAGTGATAGAAATTGTTAATTATTAAATATTGAATCGAAAAGTGATTAATTAATTTAATATCAATTAATTTAATTAACCTGAAATATAGCCATTTTGGTAACTATCTGGATTTCGACGAAACCAGTTTCATCGGATCCGTAACAGTGAATTATTGTAGAATTTCAAGTTTCGTATCGATCGGACTTGTCGTTTGATCGTATAGACTCCTAACGCCTAGAAATTAATTTAATTCAAATCAATTGAAATCAATTTGAAATAAGCTGATTTTGGCATAACTTCTTCATACGATTAAATTAGGACTTATAACCTGTTCCATTGAGTTTAAAATATTTGAAAGCATCTATTTTGATATATGGGATGACCCATTTTCGTTCCGGAGGCAGAACGAGCTTTTCGGGTCGTTTATCGTTCGAATCCAAATCAATCTAGCCCATCCGTTAATTTTTCAGCTCTACCTATAAATAACCAGTTATAAACCCTAGTGTGTCTCAACTCAGTTGTCTGTACGTACAATTCCATTTGCTTCTTTCTTCCCAATGGCTTCAAACCCTAATTCCCAAATTGCAAATCCAAATCAAAAATCAAATTGAAAATCAAACTCCTCAAACTATATCGAATTATATATCGATTTGAAGCTCTCGACGACCGCATCTCAGATCTGTAATTCATTTCCAATTTGAATCAGTATTTGTCTAGAAATTGAAGAACTTTGTCCGATCGATGAGCGCATCGCACATTGACGAACTTCGTCCGATCGACGAATTAGGGGTATGAATGTGTGGAGATTGTCGAAGGGATGACATCTGGGTGGTTCATGGGTGAGATAGACGATCAAATCGGTGGAAAAATCTCCGTTAGGGTTCTAAAACCCATGGCGGCGCGGTGAGCTTCTGGCGACCAGAGGTGGAGCTACTTGGCGTGGAGATACGGTTGGCCGAGGGATGTTCGGAGGTGGTAGTCAGAATCGTGATGGACGCCGGAGACACTGGGAAATCTTGGTCAACGTTTTGGCTGAGGTGGTCATGCTTAGTTTATCAACGTGTGGGATGGAGTCCTTGTTGCTGACGTGACACGTACGTGCTGTGTTTTTTCCAATCTATTTTATTTAAATTTAATATTAAATCGTATAGGTTCTAACAAGCATAACTTTCACGTATGAGGTCCAATCCACGCACGGTTTTCTCCGCTAGGATCGTATTGCAATTCCAGACATTTTGACGCTAGTTTGGACGAATTCCAAGACCATTCAAAATTTGGGTTTAAATTGGATTTAAATTCAATTTAAATTCAAAAGTGATTGTTTTAACCCACTCACAACTTCTAAAATTTCTTATGTTTGTTAAACTAAATTTATGATGTGATTAGGAATTTATTTATGAATGTTTGGTATATTTTAAATCATCATCTCAGTTAATTTGAATTTATTTGAATTAAATCGTTATTTAATTTATTATTGAATATAAATTGCCAGTTAAATACCTATTATTGATTATCAGTTCTATATTGATATTTATTGATTGATTTGGATGATGTTTGTAATGGATGTTGATTGTTGATAATGGATGTTTTATTTTATATAGTTATAAGCTGCAAGTTCACTATGGGTTGAAATGATACATACCCGAATGATCAATAGATTAAGGAAAAATCGTTATGGGTTGAAATGATAGACTCGAGCGATTTTATGGATTTTATTATTAATTTTGGATTGCAGTTTGAAATGGTATATAACAGTAACATATTAAATTGCGGATTGAAATGATAAATATCTATATCACTTGACCCTAGGGTAGAGAATTATATACGGACACCGGATTGGTTAAATCAAATGATTTTAAAATCCTTAATTTTTGAATTAATTAAATGATATTTTGAAATAAAGTTTGACATATTAAAATGGAAGTATTATTGGAAAAATCAAGTTTTATGTTGAAATGTGAATTGGTTTAAAAGGAATTGCTTGAAGAAATTAATTTGAAAGTTTAAAGTTAAAATTTTAAGTACAAATAAAATTCTATCGAAATTAAGTTATTGAAGTTAATGAAAATAACTTTGAAATATTTTGAAATTGGAGTAATTCGAATTGATATTTAAACATGGATTGAAACAATATGAAATTCAATAGTTTATTGAAATGTTAAATTGAAAGGTTTGGAATTTGGTTTGTTGACATGGAAATTGAAAATGGTCCAAATGCGTTGAAATGAAATGAATAGTTTAATTTGATATAAATTCCAAATTCATGTTTAAATATAAACTATTTTAAAAATATATTATTTCAAAATTTCTAATTATTAAGATTTCAAAGTATTAAACTATTTTAACCTGTATTAATTTATTAAATCATTTTAACCTATTTTAAACCATTTAATTTATTTAAACTAATTAACCTGTTTTAACTTATTTTAAATCTAATTAATCTATTTTAAAGCTAGTTAATCTATTTTAATTATATTTAACATATTTTAAATCTATATTAACTATTTATAACTATTTAAAACTATTTTCCTCTAAATTCCAAACTAAGTAAAATGGATGGGTTTATATTCCAATTCTCGATTTTTTATGTGAATCTGGTTAATGATGTTATAACCTAAGTTGGGAATTAAATAACATATTTGGTTTAATATGATATTTTGAAATGAGAATTTAGCCTATTTTGGAAATATGACTTTTGAAAGGAATATAATTTCGAACTATGATTTCAAATGTGATATTATTTCAAAGGTGAATATGATTTCGGAAGTAAGTAATGATTTCAAAAATGATATGATTTGAATTGAATATGATATTTTGATATCAATTATGAAATGATTTTGGAAATGTAAAAGAACCATCCGGTGTGTAATAAGCGATTGGTTGTTAAAGAGACCAGGATCGGATATTGTCATACTCTCTACCAATACCGAAAACCACTTTGACAACTGTGTACGCGGTGGAGATTCCAGAATGAAGTAGGATGGTTGGCGACGATCCTATATGAGGTATATACGTGGACCTGACTCACATGAGTTAGCTTAAGGTGGCTAAAACAGGAGCAATTAACGGGCTAAGTGAGGTCATTCCTCCGATAGCGCACATTACTTCGATACTATATTCTGACTTTGTGATTTATTTGGTGGCCACCCTTCATTTTGATTTGGGAGTGTGTTCCGAGGTGGGCGGTAGTAGCTGCTATGCGTTACCACCAGTCTGGAAATGAAATTGGTATATCTACCCTGGCATTGCTTAGTTGTGCCGTGTCACCTACCCTAGCGCGCCTTATACGAGTTTGTTTTATGTCGTACCTATGGGGTATCCTCTGGCGGCCCCAGTTTACGGGGAGTTACGGTACTTTATAGACTATTGGCATTATAGAATGTGTTAAGGGGGAAAATGTAACGCCTTAACGCTATTTTAATAGTTTATCTTACTATAGACATATTATAATAGCATATTGTACTACATAGTAGATAGTTTAATGGATCCTTAGGAGATGTGAATCCCGAACATCTCTTAAGTTACTACACTCACGTTAGACACTGGATATGAGATGTCAAACCCTATAAACATCTCCGACGCCGTTTACACTCATATTTATTTACCGTTGATTTAACTTACATAAGATCTTTTAGTTCTGACTCGAGTGTTTTGTCTTTTCAATTCGCTCGGGTCAGCCTGAGCATTTCAGGATACGAAACTTGTTTCTGGAGGACGAAGACGAAGATTGTATTATTATTTACTATATTATTCCACTGCATCATACTGTTCTGCTGCATTATCATTTATTTATCTCTGATATGTGTAACTCTGATTTTGTATTGTATAAGTATAATCAAATGTTTTGTATACAGCTTCATGAACTTTTATTTGATTATTATATTTTGTCATTCCGCTGTGAGATTTTGTTTTGTTTTTTCTCTCTTTCTTTCTCTGCTTTTTCTTATTCACCCCAATAACAATTCGCACTTCTGTATGGTTTGAGTCGACATGTGTGTCTGCTTAAAACTTGCAAAAAGGCGGGATGTTACAATGTATATATGTATGTATGTATACATATATCAAACTATTTATTATAAATTACTTCAACCAAACAAAGGTAATACACACCAATTACTAGACTTAGGTTAAGGAAACTAATGAATGGGACTGAAAGAGTAGTAAAGACAAGAGTTTAAAGGTAATAAATGATATTAAAACTAAAACATATTCATGAAATGTAGTAATCAAACTCAATATCAAAATAAAATTGCTAAGAAATATGGATTTAAACTATATATATGATTAATACGGTTATTTTTTAAATTAATACCCTCCTTAGTTAATTTCTTTGAAATTTTTTTTTAACTTAATTGATTTTTTAAGAATCCAAACTTCCATGTTTATAAAATACTTAACTTACTAATTAAAACCTATATATTAAATTATTATTGATTAACATATTTAGAAACATGTTTAAACACCTTTTAAATTATAAAATATCATAATGAAATATTAAATAAAATAACAAAGATTGAAAAACTAAAATAAACATTTGTTATATTAAGGCCTCTTACATTAAAAAATTTAGTTAATTATTAAAAAATATTTAAACATGGAATTAATTTTAAAATATTCTAATATGAGTTAGAAAATAACTCTAAAAAGAATAGAGAAAATTACTTAATTTAAATATCAGTTTTACATAGTTTAAAGTTTCAAATAGAAAAGACGGCATTTACAAAATGCTATAAAAAGTTTTTGCAGTAAAATATATTCAAAACATTATAAAACAGAAACTACAGCATTTAACAAATGCTTGTGAAAAGTTTCTGAAACACTAAAGCATTTGACAGTAATGCTATAAAAACGAATTTGAAGTTCTTAAAAAACGATAACAGAAGCAAAGACAACATTTCAGAAATGCTATCTAAAGTTCTGGGCCTGTTTTTAACATGATTTTGCACTAATTTTACGACTAGATTTTGACATGTAAATAATTGATTTTTGACCCAATTATTTTATAGTAGTTAATATAATTAAAGAAAATAAAAAACATAAAAAAAATAATAATAAAACATGTGTAAAGACACTTGGCATTATGCACGTAAAAATACTTTTTGTTAACGCTAAAAAGTGAACGCTAACACCCGGTGTGTGTAATAGAATCGAGAAAGCACCACCCGTATGACGGGAACAGAATTTAAGCAGTAAACTGGCAGAAAAGCAGTAAAAGACAGCAATTTATAGTGGTTCGGCTTGAGATTAAGCCTACGTCCACTTTGAATCTCTTTATTACTGAATTCGGTTACAAATCGATACAAATCTCTTATCAAAACAGTACAACTTGATCAAAAGAAACAATCTTGACTACTAGCTCAATCTTCGTCGATGAAATTCGATGAATCCATGTTGGATGTAAGGAATTATCTCTTGAAGATTATTGTAGCGTCTTGAATGTTTGAGGATCTTTGATTGCTGGATGAATGGAGACTACGACAGAGTAACGGCGCTTGAAGAAATGAATGGCAAAAAGTCCCCGCTATGTTGGAAGTGGTGGGGTATTTATAGGAGCTGATTTGGACTCTGGAAATTTTCCTAAGTCCTAAGTCGTAACCGACTTAGGGTAAGTCGGTGACGAGTTAAGGGATTGGGTTGTTCTGGGCTCATCTTGTGGCTTTGTCTTCGACAAGTGCTAAGTCGTAGCCGACTTATCAAACAGGTAGTATAGGCATGGGCTCTGGACTTTAATCTCATAGCCTTTAAGTCGTAAGACCCTAACTCGCTGAGTCCCTTAAGTCGTAAGACCCTAACTCGCTGAGTCCCTTAAGTCGTAAGACCTTAACTCGCTGAGTCCCTTAAGTCGTAAGACCTTAACTCGTTGAGTCGTTAAGTCGAAACCCCCTTTTAACTCTTTAAGTTGTAGATAGCTTAACTTGTTGAGTCGTTAGGACCATGAGTCGTAGGCTGTGAAGCTCTTAAGTCGTACACCCACTAAGTCGTAAACTATTAAGTCGTATGACCCTTAACTCGCAAGACCTTTAAGTCGTAAGGTCCTTAAGTCGTAAGATCCTCTTGAGTCGTAAGGTCCTTAAGTCGTAAGATCCCCTTAAGTCGTACAGACCTTGACTCGTTGAGTCGTAGACGGCTTATCCCATTGAGTCGTAGATAGCTTAACTCGTGGAGTGTTAAGTCGGAGACCCTCCTTAAGTCGTAGGCCTGCTAACACGTAAGTCCCTTCTGCAATTAGGTCGTAACATTAACTTAAGTCGTTCACTTTTTATCTCGTAGGTTGTTGATAGTGTTAACTCGTTAAGTCGTCTGGGCCATGAGTCGTATACTTCTTGAGTCGAAGAAAATTAAGGGTTAACATTTGCCCCTCGAAGTACGCGCCTAATTCGTAGGTCGTGTGCTTCGACTTATATTAACTCGTATGTGCCTTTTCGTGTTCCACTATCCAGAGGTATAAAAAGCTTGAGTCGTTCCTTCTATCTATTGCCTATCTCCTGAGTCGTATCCGCCATTAATATTCCTCCGAGCTTTCCCAAGGCAATTTCTTCCTTTTCTAACAATTAACCAACTTGATTCTCGATTCTTCATTGCGTAAGTGTTCCTACTCCCTCCTCGACCTTTAATCATCATTGATTCGTGAATTCTCCTCCTTATGCTTAATCCATCCCCTCGTGCAATGTTTTGTTGCGAATCCCACCGTAACGGTAGTTCGTGAAACTGATTTTGCTCAATTTCATCTTTAGATGAATGGAGCGGTGGAGATGAGGGATCACTGTATCTCGGGTTTAATTGATTAGGCTGGCGAGGCTTTGGCATCTGAACTTGGCTTTTTGGATGACTCAATGGTGTGGTGGAATGAGGATCAGGATTGTAGTTTGATTGAGAGGTTATCGGGTCTGGAGAATAACGGGTTAGGAGAAAAGTCAATGGGTTCAAATCGAGAGAGATGCTAGCATGGCCACGGTTTAGCAGCTTTGTATTACCCACGACATAAGCCTCTTACGACATAGTTCTCGAGTCGTGGACGACTTAGCCTCTTACGACATAAGCCCTGAGTCGTGGACGACTTAGCCTCTTACGACATAAGCCCTGAGTCGTGGACGACTTATTCTTACACCGCTTTGGACTGAAGCCTTTTTTATTCTTACACGACTTAAGACTCGAAGTACTGCGACTTAAAGCATTAATGACCTAAAATCGAAGCGACCTGCCCAGACTTGCCTTGTAACCCTTAAGTCGTGGACGAGTTAACAGATAAGTCGTTCACGACTTAGGACTTGTGCTTTGCACGACCCTCGAACTGTTGAACTCTGAATTGTTGCATTTTTCCCACAGATCACTTTAACTTGCAAACTAATAACCTGCTTAATACAATATTTACAGGAAATTGGGACGAATATACTGTCACCGACTGCCCACATCAAGTGACAGATTAGTTAATAACAGATAATCAGCATAAATAGATTATGTGAATGAAGTGCCTTAAATCAACAAGTTCAAGCAAAGTATTAAAGCAACATTGAAATAGTCAACTGAAAATGACCGGTTTGCACTAATACCGTACCTGAACTTTTTAAATTAACAAGTCCTGAAATTTGATAATCGATCAATTACCGACTTGCTTAATTCCAATTTATATTTACTTGTTATCTTTACTAGTTTTGCACAACACTTCACACTATTTAGGAAATGTGCACCTTCATATTTGAATATCCAGTTGCTTGTGTAGAATGACTTCTCAACAAGGAGATGTAACAGTTCAGACCGGAGAGTCCATTCTCATTCCAGCTCCTTTAGTCGATCCCCCAGAGAGAGCTTCTTCCACTCTATTGTACAAAACTTTTCGGCAATTGTGCACTCAATTTGGCGTTGCTGAGGATGACTCTATCCTTCCTGAGAAGAATAACACTGCTGATGTAGCACCTCCTGGCTTTGTGGCGGTCAACCGTCAAATGTGCTTGAGTGGGGCCATTCCTCCTTTCAACAATTTTCTTCAACATCTTCTTCGTCAACTGGCAATCGCTCCATTTCAATTACACCCCAACAGCTATGCTGTTCTAATGGGGCTGTGCGTACTATTCGGCAGAACGCTTGACCGTCTTCCTAGTGTTGACGAAATTTGTTATCTATGCTCTTTTATCAGAATCAAAGATCATCCTTCGATCATTGTTATAAGAAGTGCCAGGAATCGCAAATTGGTTGTCGGCCTCCCTGATACTGCTCATGGGTTTCTGACTCAGTATTTTTACGTTCGCTGTCCCCCTGGGTTTTACGCCGTGTGGAGAGAAGGAAGTAAGAATGCCTATCCTTTCTTCTCCTTATTCTCTGAGTATTTTGCAGTCCGAATCACTAAGTGTTAACTTTGCTTTCTCATTTCAGCGCTCCTTTCTCCCTCTAGGGACCCTAGTCACAAGCAAACTCTGGAGAGGCTCATGGCTGTTCCAGTTGAAGAACGGGATGCGAAATTTCTTTTGAAAGATGAGTTTCTTCACCAGTTTGGACATTTACATCCTTCTAGATCGACTCAGATTCATGAAATCTCTAGTTCTGATGCGGAAACGTTAGCTGCTTCGGGCGCTCGAGCAGAGGCCTCGAATACCCCAGCTTCTGTAGAAGAAATCGCATCAAAAGCACCCGTCGTAGAGGCTGCTTTGATAAAATGTTCCGCATCCATCAATGTTGTAGGGTCAGTCAACAAGTCGGCACTTGCCCCAATTATTGAGGAGGAAGAGAATCCTCGAGTTTCTGAGAAATCAATTGATATGGAAGTTGAAAAGGAGAAGTCTGCTGAGCTCCAGGGTGATGACACTTTTGATGGCTTGAGCGATATCATGATAACTTCTCAAGAGCTTTTCGGGGATAATAATCCAAAAGTGACTTCTCCCGTTGTTGAAGCGACTTCCACCCTAAAACAAACCCTAACGCCTACTACACCAATCGTCTCTGTTTCCACACTAAAGCGTGGTCTGTAGTTTGATGCATGTAGCTTGCACGCCGCACACACTTAGGATTTTTCAGCACTTATAAGCATTTATCCTCTTTTTCTGGAAATTTCTAGACTCTACTTCTTTTCCGTTTTTCAGATTCTCCGATGGGACGTACCGGCTCATACTACGACAACTTTCAGCGCTACGGAGGGCGTGATTCTTACGATTATGGACGTTATCTTCCCTCCCGCAAAGAATCTGACGAAGAGCGTGCAGCTAGAAAAGCTCAAGAAAGGCGTGCTTACGAAGAGCAGCAAAGAAGGAGAGACGATGACTCTCATAAAAGAAAATATCATGATGACAAAGGGAAGAAGCATGCTACCGATGACCCAAGTAAACGGGTTAAACTTGATGAGAAGGACGCGTCTGAAATTTCTGAAAAAACTGACACTCCTATCCCTTCTGATACTCCGGCCGGCTCTCCTCCTCTAAAGAAGTCTGATATTCAAACAATCATTAACAGACCACAATATCAAGTTAAAGACGGCCCTCCAACGCTTCAGAGCCGGTTTCCGAATTGGTGCCTAAAAGGAGTGCGCTTTGACTTGGATTTGGTTCCGATTGATAAGCAAGACATGCTTAAAAGTCTTGACGTGGTCAGGCTTAATATTGAGAGGATGTCGCAATGGCAGAAACTTGTCGACGAACTTCAGAGGGTCAACCACATAAATCTTGAGGTGATGATGACCATGGAGAATGATAAATCAGAATGGGACAGATGGTGTAAGCAACATGATGCGGAGATGACAAGCATTGCAGATGACAACGCAAAGCTTGCATCTGAAGTCAAGCGACTAAAGGAAGATCTGGCCTCATCTTCTGCATCGCACACTCAAAAGGAAGAAGTCTTTCAGAAGCAAGTGCGGGATGCACATGCTGCGCAAAGGGACGCCGAAATGAAGCTTGCAGCTGAGCAGCACATTACTGAGAAATATCGCACAGAAAATACTGAGCTGCGGGGAACAATTGCGTCCCAAAATGCAGAGATTGAGATGCTGAAAGCTAAGCTTCTTAAAGTTGAGAAGGAGCGTGATGACGCGGTCGCTGGACAAGTTGCGGCCGAAGAGTCTCACGACGCCACTAAAGCTAGCATCGATTCTACTCTATTTGACTTCTACATGCACAGCGTTTTGGGCCGCAGCAGCCTTTCATTCTTGGGTCCCAAATATGAGATTACACTTGCTGAAGTTTGGGAGACCATACTTGATACATTTGCCGGTTATGCGGAAGCAGACCTTGTAGCGCTTTATCTAGACGATGAAGCACGTGATGCGCTTATTAGAGGCAAAGAGCAACTTGCCGAAGCTAGAGCCGGGACAGTGGTAGAGGAACATCCGGAAAAGACAACATCACTACCTACCCCTGTCCATACTTCCACTTTGACTGATGTTGATATCATCGGTTCTAGCTCTCAATCTCCACTTGCTGCAAAAGATGCTGAAGCTAAACTCGATACTTCCGAGACTCCTCTTTCCCAAATTGAAGAGAAGAGCCAGGAAGAAACTGAGTCTGATAAATATGAAATTGAACTTGCGAAGCCAACTCCTCCAGGTAACTTTGGCGAAGTTCCGGGTCTAATGAACCAGTTATTTGATTTAACCGAGTTTGATGACCTTCTTACTTGTTACTTGAACTTTGGTGAACCGATACCTTCTCTATTTTCGGAAGATGTTGATTTTAACTTCTTTTCTTCTACAGCGGAGGCACCAAACACTGCACAAGTTTCCACTCCTTCAGTTGCCGTCCCTCCATCTTTACAGGTTACTCCTCCTTCTGCTTCCCAACCGGGATCACAGGCAGAGAAAATCGAAGCTCTTCAAGGCTTGGATGATCCGGCTGCTTCGCAGGAACAGAAGGCGGAGGACCTTGAAGACGTCGAGAAGACCCCGGAGCAGTCCCTTGATGATGACACGAAGCTTTCAACACTGCTTGTTACTCCGGGGAGCGAATCTTCTTCAAAGAGGAAGGGGAAGCGTGGCATAAGGAAGAAGAAGAGCAGTGCTTCAACTGGGGAGGAAGCAGAAGTTGATCCAGCCGCGCCTTTTTCTTCCTCTGCCCCGACCCGTCCACAACGGCTCCAAAAACTAATCATTAGGCCGGGGAAAGGCTCCAAAGGTGGCGAGAAGAAGGAATAACAAGCTAGATTTTCTACTCCTTACTTTTGCTTTTTGCATGTATCGACCGGGGATTGTGCGGGTACCGGTCCCTGCTTTTGCTTTTTGAGATATCTGCACATGTAAAGAATTTTCATAGTACTAAATAAAACAATTATTTTACTTGTACAAACTCTTGTGTATGTGAGAACGCATCTGTTTCTCTTTTTTAGTGTAGGATAAGCAATTCCTTTTACTTGTACAAACTTTTTGTCTGTGTTTGGGAATGCATTTATTCCACATCTACTTTTCGTGATATTGCAACGAACTTGTGGCATGTTGATTTTATTAATATAATTGAATTGTATAGTATTGCCCCCATGCCGTAAGTGCATTGCAATATTCCTAGTTTTTTCAAGACTAATACTCTTATTTCAGAGGATAATTATTCCGCTTTTAAGGGGAGAATTATTCTGCTTTCAATAGAGTATATCCAGTCTTTAAAAGAATTTTTATTTTCTCTTTCTGAAGAACGCTTCAACTTTCGGGGATAATCACTTTTATTTATTAAGAAGTGAATTTCCCTATGAAGTGAAATGAACTTTTCTGAAAGAATTTTGTAGTATTTCAACTTTTTTAGGATGAACTTTTTGAGATGAACAAGTTAATCCTTCCTTTGAGAGTTGAACTGTGCTTCTGGAGAATGCTTTTCGTTCGAGTATTCTATTTTGGGACATGCCTCCGGAGAGGGCTCCTCTTTAAAGAGTTGTGCCTCCGAAGAGGTCGTGTGCCTCCGAAAAGGGCTTGTGCCTCCGAAGAGGGCTTGCGGTGCCTTGGGAAAGGGCTTTTGCCTCCGAAGAGGTCATGTGCCTCCGAAGAGGGCTTGTGGTGCCTTGGGAAAGGGCTTTTGCCTCCGAAGAGGGCTTGTGCCTCCGAAGAGGGCTTGTGCCTCCGAAGAGGGCTTCTGCCTCCAAAGAGGGCTTTGTTGAACTTTGAGAAGGAGCGTTGGGTGGTTGGTGTGCCAGGAAGGTTGCGTCTCAGGGGCAAGTAGATCCACGGGACGGACGCAAGCTGCCTGATCAGATGCATCACGATCAGTCAACAAGGGCCCTGTTCCTTCTGCTTGGGAAGGTGTCCCTTCGGTGGTTCTTACTGGCCCTTTTATTGAGAAGCATACCTCCTTTTGGCTGCTCCTTTGTTTGCTTGGCAATGTTCTCTCATCATCTGCTCATTAGCGATCTTTTATTATTGTTTCCAAGCGCATCTCCTTTCCTTACATTGCTATGTTCGAAGAAGTGGACTTCACTGTTGAACGACTTCACGGGACAAACGCAAGTTATCCAGTTGGATGCTTGTTTATATCAACAATCTCAACCAATTAACAAAGGTTTGCCACAGTGGAGTCGTTAACTTTTTATGTGAAGTTCTCCTTGTATAGGATTTGTATTTGGAATTTCTTGTCGCTTGGTATTTGCATAACAGGTGATTTATAGAGGTCGCTTAGCTTTGTGATGAGCAAGCCTTGTTATAATGTCCTGCAATTTTGAATCGACATTTTAGCAATACTTTTAAGGCATTTATATATCGAAATAAAACAGGCATTATGAAATAGTAAAGAACACAAGATTTATAGTGGTTCGACCAAGAATCGGGCCTACATCCACTTTATAGCTTTCATTCATTCACACTGATTTACAATATTTTACAATACAACTGACACATTCATCATTATTTCACAGTTTTGAACAAAGCTTTTTCTTTCAAGTAAAATAAGGACGTAAGTGGTTGCTGTTCCAGGCTCTTGGAATTGGATCTCCTTCGATAGTTATGAGTTTGAAAGTGCCATCAAGAAGTTTACTGCCAATGGCATATGGTCCTTCCCAGTTTGGTCCAAACACACCAGTTGCCGTCATGATCCTTTTCAAAACTAAGTCCCCGACCTCAAAGCTGCGTTGGCGAACTTTAGAGTTGAAGTGCCTGGCTATCCTTTGCTGATAAGCTGAAACTCTAAGCCTAGCTTCTTCTCTTTTCTCATCAAGAAAATCAAGTGCTTCAAGTTGCAGCTTTTCATTTTCAGCTTCGTTGAAATGAACTCTTATATGTGAAGGAACTTCTACTTCCACTGGAATCATTGCCTCCGATCCGTATGCCAGTGAAAATGGAGTGTGCCTAGTTGCAGTTTTGTGATTAGTCCTGTATGCCCATAGTGCTAATGGAAGCTTATCAACCCAACCACCTTTTGCTCTTTCGAGTTGCTTTTTGATGGTTGACTTGATGATTTTATTCACTGCTTCCACTTGCCCGTTTGCCTGCGGATGAGCCACTGCTGAGAAGCTTTTCCGAATTCTGAATCGTTTGCAGAAATCCTGGAACTCTTCACTTTCAAACTGAGTACCGTTGTCTGTGATTATTTTCTGTGGCACACCATATCTGCAAATGATATTTTTCGTTACAAAATTTATCATCTTTTTAGAAGTAATGGTGGCCAAAGGTTCAGCTTCAGCCCACTTGGTGAAATAATCAACGGCTACGATAGCATATTTGATTCCTGATTTGGCAACTGGTAATGGTTCGATTAGATCTATCCCCCAAATGGAGAATGGCCATGGGCTGACCATCTGTGAGAGTTCGGTGGAAGGTGCTCTTGGGATTTTTGCAAATCTCTGGCACTTGTCGCACTTTCTAGAGTAGATAGCAGCATCTCGGTTAATGTCAGGCCAGAAATACCCATATCGGAGAACTTTCTTGGCTAAAGTTTGACCGCCTGAATGATCTCCACATTCTCCTCCGTGTACCTCGGCTAGAATTGTCTTGGCTTCTTCCTTAGTTACACATCGGAGCAGAGGCATTGAAAATCCCCGTCTGTATAATCGGCCATCTTGAATTATATATCTCGACGCTTTTCTCAATAATTTTCGATGTTCCTTAGAACTTTCTGACAGGGAACCACTGAGTAAGTATTCTTTGATTGGAGTCATCCATGATTCATGCTCTTGAGATGTAGCCATAATCCAGTCAATATCCATTTCATCAATGCTTGGAGCTGACAGAACTTCTACAGGAACTAATCCCAGTAATTGAGCTTCTCCGGAACTTGAGTACTTTGCTAAAGAATCTGCCTTCATATTTTCCTCTCGGGGTATGTGGCTTATTGAGTAGTGATCGAAATCATTGAGGAGTTCGGAAGTTTTTGTCAAATATGCAGGCAAATTTCCTCCTTTGGCCTGAAATTCTTTCTTCACCTGGCAAACAATAAGCTGAGAATCGCTGAAAATTTGTAACACTTTGATGTTCAGTTCCTTGGCGATTTTTAAACCGGCAATAAGTGCTTCATATTCTGCTTCATTGTTTGTTGAAGGAAATTCCAGTCTCAATGCATAACACAATGATCGTCCTTCGGGGGTTTCGAGCACAACCCCTGCCCCAGAACAGTAATCGTTTCTTGATCCGTCAACATACAACTTCCACTAGATTGGAATGCCGTCAGTTGTTTCATTCTCACCATTGCCTTTGTCAGTAGATTCTGCGATGAAATCTGCTAAAGCTTGTCCGTTGATTGCTCTTCGGGGGTGATAAGTGATGTCATACTGGCTAAGTTCAATGTTCCATTTCAAAAGACGACCCGAAGTTTCAGGACGATACAGGACTTGCTTTAGAGGTTGATCAGTAAGAACTTTGATAGGGTGAGCTTGAAAATATGGTCTCAATTTCCTGGAAGCAATTAGCAAACAGTAGGCGAGCTTTTCTATCTTCGAATAATTCATCTCTGCCCCAGTGAACCGTTTACTGATGTAATAGACTGGACGCTGTATTTTCATATCTTCCCGTACAAGTGCTGCGCTGAGGGCGTGATGTGAAATTGCTAAATAGATGAAAAGATCTTCATCGTCAGTAGGCTTGGAAAGAACTGGAGGTGTTTCCATGTGATGAATTAGTTCATCGAAAGCATTCTGGCATTCTGGAGTCCACTCAAAATTTTTCTTTCCTTTCTTTAGAGCATCAAAGAAGGGAATGCATTTGTCTGTGGCCTTGGAAATGAAGTGACTCAGAGCAGCGACTTTTCCATTGAGACTTTGCATTTCTCTCTTGGTTTTAGGGGCTTTGACTTCCCTTAGAGCTGTGATTTGAGTAGGATTGGCTTCAATGCCCCTGGCGCTCACAATGAAACCCAAAAATTTCCCAGATTCTACTCTGAATGAACATTTCAATGGATTGAGCTTCATTCCGTACTTTCGAAGAATTGCGAACATTTCCTCCAAGTGTCCCATGTGATCTACAGCTTTCTTTGATTTTACTAACATATCGTCGACATAAACTTCCATGGTTCTACCAATCTGAGGCTTGAACATTGCATTGACGAGTCTTTGGTAGGTTGCCCCAGCATTTTTCAATCCGAAAGGCATAACTTTGTAGCAGTAGAGACCCACATCTGTAATAAAGCTTGTGTCTTCCTGATCCGGCTCATGCATCATAATCTGATTGTATCCGGAGTAAGCATCCATAAACGATAACAACTCAAGCCCAGCTGTTCCATCCACCAATTGATCAATTCTGGGCAGCGGAAAGCAATCTTTGGGGCATGCTTTGTTTAGATCTGAGAAATCTATGCATACTCTCCACTTTCCATTTGCCTTCTTGACCAATACTGGATTTGAAACCCAATTTGGATAAGTGGAGTTTCTGATAAAGCCGTTCTCCATGAGCCGATCGACTTCTTCCTTTAGTGCTGTCGATCTTTCTTGGCCTTGAGTTCTTCTCTTCTGTTTCACTGGTGTGAATTTCGGATCTATGTTCAGAGTATGTACAGCAACTTCCGGGGAGATCCCACACATATCAGCGTGACACCAAGCGAACACATCTAGATTGGCTTTTAAGAATGATATCAGTGTGTTTTGAACTGTTATATTTAGCTGTGAACCCACATTGAGTACTTTGTTTGGGTCTTTCGAGTCTACAGATACTGGTACCGTTACCTCCACGGGTACCACTCTATTCTCCCCTGTACTGGCTTTCCTGGGATCCATTTCTTTTCTTGCATTGCTGTGTTTGCCAGTACAGGGGCCGTTCCGTAGTTGCTACAGGGTCGGTTCCTTGATGCGGAGCGGAGCTGCCGCATCTTTCCCCATTTCTCTTTTCCTGGCTTCTCGGAGTTCCACAAGATAACATTCTCGTCCTGCGTTCTGATCTCCTTTAATAACAGCAACCCCATTATCAGTAGGAAATTTCATTGTTAAGCACCAAGGAGCGAGGACGGCCCTGAAAGCAGCAAGAGTAGGCCGACCTAAGAAAGCGTTATAGGCGGAGAATCCATCAACAATTACAAAAGTTTGCTTCCTAACCAACTTCTTCTGCCCTTCGCCCATTTCAACAAACAAGTCCACCGTTCTAATTGGCTGTTTCAGTTCTCCTGTGAATCCGGCAATTTTGTGTGAAGAGGCTTGTACATCTGTCATGGGGATTTTCATTTGGTCAAATGTCCTTTTAAAGAGTATGTTGCACGAAGCACCACTATCAACCAGAACTCTTCTGACAATAGCCGGCCCAATATCATCGTGAAAAGTCTTCTGCTGCTTTAGAGGTGCGACATCTTCCAAGATCAAGACACTTTCTTCAGTCGGAGCATACTTCAAAGCTCTAGCATACCTTTCCATTTCACCCCAACTCCTGCCAGCTGGATGAGGTCCTCCTGTGATCACATTGATAACAGGTCTTTCTTTTTCAGCAGGCCTTTCTCCTGAACCAGATGAATGAGCTGGGGGTAGTTGCCCCGGGTTAGATGAAGATGGGTCTTTTCTATTCCTCTTGACATATTGCTGCAACTTATTCTCTCTTAACAATTCCTCAATCAAGCTTTTCAAATGGCGGCACTCATTGGTATCATGCCCTGGTTGGTTGTGAAACTTGCAAAATCTTCCGCTTTGAACAGCATTCTTCCCAACTTTCACGGCCGGTGGCTTTGGAAATTCAACAGCATCCTTAGTGGTGATGAAAATATTCTCCGGGGTATCGGTCAGAGGAGTAAAGTCTGAAGGTTTAAGGAAACGGGGTTTTTTGAAGTCTTTCTACCTTTTCCCACCATTACTTTCCCTTTTCTGATCTGCAGGTTCTTTCTTGCTTTGAACGGTAGCATTATTTTCCACCACTGTTGTCACAACTTTAGCTAGTGCGGAAAGATTCTCTAGGCGTATAAATTCGTCAGCCTTTTTGTAGAATTTCTCGAGCGAATTTGGCTCCTTCATCTTCAGCCAATACCCAAATTCGCTCGATTTGTCGATAGCACGCATCAAATAGGTCAAGATCATTCGTGGCTCTGCGTTATCAACTTCTGCCAGAGCTAAGTTGAAGCGGTTCAAGAATGACTTAATAGGCTCTCCCGGATCCGGATTCTGTTCAAGACTGGACAATGACATTATATCTTTTGCCTTTGAAGCGTATAGCCTGAATTGCTCTTTGAATTTTCAGGTCAGATCAGAAAACTGATCTACAGATCGGACAGGGAGCTTGGTAAACCAGAGAAGTGCCACTCCTTCCAAATAAACTGGGAAGTATCGACACTTTATTTCGTCGGTTGCTCTTGCACCGGTCATGTGCCAGTCGTATTTATACAAGAACTGATTTGGATCACTTGTTCCCCGATAAGCAGGAATGGTGGGGGGAACAAACTTTCTAGGAAATTCAGCCTTTAGGATCTTCTCGGTAAACGGAGTTCTACTTGGTGCGAATCCCCATTCGCTCTCATCTTCATCTCTTTGCATGCTCTCTTTCATTATTTGCTTGATCATACCAGAAAAATATTCCTCATTGTTCAGAGATTTCGCAGAATAGACCTCAGCCATCTTTTCGGGGGTTTGTCCAGGTAAATGCTCATGAAGAACTGGTGACGGCCTGGATCCTTCGGCCTGGAGGGGTGCCCCTTCGGCAGCACCTGATCCCCCATGAGGAATATTTCTCCCCTCGGAATTGGGAGCAGCATTAGCAAAGTTTCCCTCATTACTTACTGGTCTTTGATTCGTACCAAATAAAGCATTCAGCTTTTCCATCATCAGATTATTCTGAGTTTCAATCTGCTGGTACAGTCCGGATACAGCAGCATCTAACTCTTGTCGCGTCACACCGACGCTTGGAGCTGTCTGATTTGGAGAGAGAGAAGTGGCAGTATTATCACGGTCATCATCAGTTCTGACAGACTTTCGTTTCCTTCCAGGAGCCATTATGTTTGATAAACTTCTGGTTTTGTAGGAAATTCTTTCAGCAAACTTCTGAGAAGCAATGGTGAGTAGTAGCCTGAGTTGGGTTCTCAGTGAAAGCACCAAAATGTTAACGCTAAAAAGTGAACGCTAACACCCGGTGTGTGTAATAGAATCGTGAAAGCACCACCCGTATGACGGGAACAGAATTTAAGCAGTAAACTGGCAGAAAAGCAGTAAAAGACAGCAATTTATAGTGGTTCAGCTTGAGATTAAGCCTACGTCCACTTTGAATCTCTTTATTACTGAATTCGGTTACAAATCGATACAAATCTCTTATCAAAACAGTACAACTTGATCAAAAGAAACAATCTTGACTACTAGCTCAATCTTCGTCGATGAAATTCGATGAATCCATGTTGGATGTAAGGAATTATCTCTTGAAGATTGTTGTAGCGTCTTGAATGTTTGAGGATCTTTGATTGCTGGATGAATGGAGACTATGACAGAGTAACGGCGCTTGAAGAAATGAATGGCAAAAAGTCCCCGCTATGTTGGAAGTGGTGGGGTATTTATAGGAGCTGATTTGGACTCTGGAAATTTTCCTAAGTCTTAAGTCGTAACCGACTTAGGGTAAGTCGGTGACGAGTTAAGGGATTGGGTTGTTCTGGGCTCATCTTGTGGCTTTGTCTTCGACAAGTGCTAAGTCGTAGCCGACTTATCAAACAGGTAGTATAGGCATGGGCTCTGGACTTTAATCTCGTAGCCTTTAAGTCGTAAGACCCTAACTCGCTGAGTCCCTTAAGTCGTAAGACCCTAACTCGCTGAGTCCCTTAAGTCGTAAGACCTTAACTCGCTGAGTCCCTTAAGTCGTAAGACCTTAACTCGCTGAGTCGTTAAGTCGAAACCCCCTTTTAACTCTTTAAGTTGTAGATAGCTTAACTTGTTGAGTCGTTAGGACCATGAGTCGTAGGCTGTGAAGCTCTTAAGTCGTACACCCACTAAGTCGTAAATTGTTAAGCCATATGACACTTAACTCGCAAGACCTTTAAGTCGTAAGGTCCTTAAGTCGTAAGATCCTCTTGAGTCGTAAGGTCCTTAAGTCGTAAGATCCCCTTATGTCGTACAGACCTTGACTCGTTGAGTCGTAGACGGCTTATCCCATTGAGTCGTAGATAGCTTAACTCGTGGAGTGTTAAGTCGGAGACCCCCCTTAAGTCGTAGGCCTGCTAACACGTAAGTCCCTTCTGCAATTAGGTCGTAACATTAACTTAAGTCATTCACTTCTTATCTCGTAGGTTGTTGATAGTGTTAACTCGTTAAGTCGTCTGGGCCATGAGTCGTATACTTCTTGAGTCGAAGAAAATTAAGGGTTAACACTTTTATTAAAGAACAAGTGTATTGACACGTGTCATTTTGCATGTATGTCACTATCTATTTATATGACAAGTGTCATGTGATGTGGCGCAATCTTATTAAATGAATAAATCTATAAATAGAGCCTTATTCTAACATTCTAAATTCATTCTATTAATTTCTTAAAAACATAAAATTAGTATCTTAAAAGAAATAGAGTATGAGAAGTAAAAACAACATTAGAAAAGTTGAAATCACGAATGAAGGTATGCTTTTCTACTTAGTATAGTTGTAATAAATTAGTAGTAAGATTTTATTTGAAAGGAAAACACATTTTTAAAACTTTAAAAAAATTCAGACAGGTATGTCGATATGTATACCATGGTGTGTCGATATATGGACCAAAATATCAAAACTTATAAAAGAGATAAATTTCTATACCTAACTAAAAGCATAAATATATATTCCTAAATGCAACAATAAAGATGAAATAATAGTAAAGCATACCACTTTTTTCACTCTTCTATCTTTCTAACTTTGTTGTTCTTCCATTATCGTGAACCACACATTTATATCTTTCAGAATTTGACGACGAGATCTGTTCTACTGCGACGGGCTTATTTTTCTGATCATCTTAGTATATTCATTTGCTGAATTTGAAGACCGTATGAGAAAGATACAGATGATTTAGTAGATTGACCAACTTGGCGCCAAAACTTTGAATTTGAATTTTGAATGAATGGACACTTCAACCATTATAAATAGGCCCAACAGTCACCACTTTTCATAAAACTTTCTCTTCTTCTTCTTCCCGTTTTTCTATTTACTATCAAACTTCTAGGAGGCATATCTCCTTCGTTTCTTAATGGAATTTGATGAAACCAGCGGAAAATCGAAGAGGAAGGCAAGGGATACGATCTAGTAATAGTTTGTTGACGAATTTGGATGGTATTGTGGTGCAACAGGCCGAATAGTAAGAGAAATGCAGGAAATCCCGTACACAGTTTTCAGTTTTGAATAGCCAACTTCAAACTGTCATATCTCACTCAATTTTGATCAGAATTTGATGATCCACCCATCAAAACGACCGTGAGAACAAGAACTACAATCTGGGAAATAATTTGGGACAAAAAACTCAAATCTCTGGATGCAATTTGTAGAATACCATTGACAGTTTTACTTTCTTTTTCTCTTTGTTCACCAAAACTTCATTTGACTATAACTTGGTCATTTCTTGACGGATTTGCAGGAAACTAGTGATATTATGAAGCAGATGGAGAGAAGTATAGTATCAAATCAAGTTGTAGATGAGAATCAAAAGTTTTGTATTGATCTGGTACCCATTTCATTGTCGATTGCCATTATATATCCATTTGTTCTTCTTGATCGATGAATGATTATCTGGTATCTTTTAACCAACAATCATTAGACATAACTCTTCTCTTGCAAAACAACATAACCTTTTAAAGAATCAAATGACTTTTTAAAATAACTAAATATAGTTTTATACAACAATATCATGATGATTCTGTGACATATTCATATGAAAATAGTGTTAATAATTTTATCAAAAAAATTGCCATTTTAATAATTTTCTAAAATCTGATTATGAGAATTTTGAAAACCTCGCTCTGATACCAAATGTGAGAAATGTGGATTACGGATCTTAAGGCTGGAATAACACTAGAGGGGGGTGAATAGTGTTTTATGTATTTTTTAAATTTTTTGAATTTTGTTCAATTTAAACACCAACAAATGCAATTCACAAACACAGATATAATCACAGAATCAGACATAGATGCAAATACTAAATAAAAGCGGTAAAGGAAAGAACACACCAGGATTTTATACTGGTTCGGAGTTACCCTACATCCAATCCCGTACAATCGTACAAATTTTTTTTCAAAATAATCTCCCAGATTACACCCTCGGTTTCAAGGCTACGAGGTACACCCTCCTGTATTCGAGTTCAGGGCAACTCTCTTGATTTAACCAGGCTACAAGATCACCGAATTGATTTTTGAGGCTACAATTACACCCAATTGATTTCAAGGCTCAACCGCACCTTTTACTCAACAATTCGATTTACAAAAAATTCTATAACTCTGAATAGCACTGAGATCTTATGGAGAGAGTGGCAGAGAATCAAACAAGAGATAATCAAGTTTGATTCACTTGGTATTTTGGCAGAGTATAGTTTAGAATTCTTTAGAATAAATGCGGAAGATGAAGAGGAGAGAAAATAAAATGAAATCTGGTAAAAATTTGTTTAGAACTTACTGCTATTTATAGTAGAGCAACAGCCATATCTATTCGTGAAAGGATACGACGAATAGATACTTCTTTTGAAAATTGAAATTTGAAAATAACGGACACCATGTCGATATGGGGGGTTAAGGTATGTCGACATGCTCAAGGCAAAATTGATGTTTTGATTTTTCTTATTAAAATTGGTTTCTATAATTTGTCAAAACAATTCATAAACTTTGTAAATATATTTGAATATAGTTTAAACATATAAAAGAGTTTAGAAAATAAATTTTTAATATATATAATCTTAATCTATAAAGTGATTTAAAATCCGAGTATATAAATATTTTAAAGTTAAATAATTAAAACAAGAGATGGTTTAAAAACAAGGACAATTTTGAAATCAAAATATTAAAAATGATAAAAATAGTTTGAGGCTAAAATATTTCAAACAAGGGAGATGTCTTTTTGAAAAGAAAGTTTTGAAAACATTTTTAAAAACAAGAGATATATTTTTGAAAAACATTTTGATAAAATTAGTGGATATCAAAATAGGACCACTATATTTTCCACTAGATATTGTTGTGGGTTCCATCCCACTAGGGTTCCATCCCTTTAACAGGCTCGAAATGGATTCCATTCCACGAATAAATTTTGAATAAAGATGTAAGTGCTTTCAAGAAGTTTTAACATAATTCTAAACTAACTACATTATCTTGTACTGTTTGATATCTTGAACTCTTGATATCTTGATTTCTTGATACTCATGAGTCTTCAATCTTGATATCTTCGATCTTTAAATTCATCGGTCTTGTATCTCTATACTATACAGTTTTCATTCATGGTACCTGCATGTTTATATTCTGCATATACATATATATCTAAACCATAACGTAAGTATTTATATTTTATAACAAGTCCGAAGGTTGTTGTCATCAAAACCATCATCTCAAGGACTAACAAATACCATATAGAATTGCCACCAAACCATCCTACTTCATTCTGGAATCTCAACCACGTACACAGTTGTTAAAGTGGTTTTCGGTATTGGTAGAGAGTATGATAATATCTGATCCCGGTCTCTTTAACAACCAAACGTTATTACAACACCGTGGTCATTTCATTTCAAACAATTCATGATTCATATAAAAATATCATATCATTTCAAACCATATAAATTTGGTATCATTGTACACTTTAAATCATATTCATTTCCAAATTCGTAACACTTTCAAAATTATAACACTTTCAAAATCGTAACACTTTTTGTAACAACCCAGCGTTTTATAGCCGTTGAATATCGTCAAATGGCGATTTAAATTGTTTAGCAATTTCAATTGAAATTTTTATAATGATTTAAAATCCCTTATAAATGGTTAAAAGGAATTGTGGGCTGTGAAATTGAATGGTGGCCCATATTTTATTTGTCGCCGTGATAATTTGTAGGGCAAACCCGTCCCCCCTTCTTTCATTTTTCGAACCCTAAACCTAAAAGTACAAATAAACGTAAATGGCGGTGCTGTTCAATCTACATTCATTTTCGTTCGTCCTCGAGAGTGCCAACTTCAATTAGATCAATCGAAGGCTCCTTCGATCATCGTGTGTTTCGCGTCGGCAAAGGTGAGTGATTCTATTCACCCACATTTCTAATTCCTACTCGAGTCCTTCGTTGTTGCTTGGATGTGTTGTTTTACCTGACTTAATCAGATTCATTTAAAATGATACTTGCAAATTTGACTGATTCATGGCTTTGATGATTTTCGAAAAGTTCGAACTCCTTGGCCCTTACAGTTTGACTTTCATTTTGACTTCGGTCTTGATGCTTGTATTCATCTGGAAATTGCAATGTGTTGCTTTGAGCTTGGGCTGGATAAATTTGATTTTTTTGGTGAAGCCTGCAATTTCAATTACATTAAATATGTGATTTTATTCACTGTGGCATTTGAACTCTGATTATGGAGATTCGTTATTTCAAGTTATACCTGTGTGTTTATGAATGTTTGCATCGAATTGTTCGTTCGGTGATCTTGTGGCACTGTTTACTGTCAGGTCATTGACCATCCATTTAATTCAAACGCACACATAAATGGCGATGACAGAGCATTTTGATGTACAATAAATTTCATGCATTTATGTGAGGCCTGGGTTCAAAAGAAAATTTGTTTCCTGTGACGTGTACTTTGTGAAGAAACTTGAGTCTTTTCTTTTTACTTAAAGTATGAATATGCTGCTAGTTAGTGGAAGTATTTTGTAATTTCAAAAAGTAAGTATTTTACAACATTGAAATGTTTGCTTTCCTAGCTGCATGCATGTGAAGTATTTTTCAGTATTGCCTCCATGTAATTCATGTAGTCTGGTTTATATTATATTACTTGTTGCCAGGCTTGGAGTCTTGATAGCATTGAGCTCTATAGCTTCTAGGTTACACCTTGTAACTAAATCTGCTTTGTCGAATTGTATCTGCAAGTTTAGGATTGCCTCTGGATATCAAACCATTGATATATTTTTTCTCTTTGGTCTGCATACCGGAAGTGTTTACTCACTTGAGTCATTTGAAGTTGTAGCTTGCATTCTTGTTGTTTCCTGTTACCCTTGATCATGGTTGCAGTTGTATTTCATTTGGACTAATTCATGTAGACAGTTGTCTTTGAGCATTCATTCCAGTAGTTGTGTTGCCATATTGAGTTGTACTTTGTTGACATTTGAACTTGTATTCATTCAAGTCTGCATTTGCATTTGGCACATCTTTGAGTTTGTATATTCTTGATGGTTCATGTATGTTGAGCTCTGACCTTGGTTGTTTCTTTTTCCTCTCGATGGTCTGACCAAACCTAATTATTGAGATGCTTTCATGTTATTTCGGGTGCATTGTGTTTCCTCTGGTGGCATTTCTTCGAGTCAGTTAGTGTTGTAGTGGTTGAGACTGGTTTACATTCTGTATTCGCATGCTTGAAATCTTAAGGTAGCATGTGGTCTTATTGAAGTCCAGTTTCATAGCTTTACTGTCACTTCCTATCTGTTGTGCACTTAAACTTCACTTTGAGGATCTGTTGCACTTGAACCCTGTGCATGTCATGTCTGTACTCTCTTGTGTCTTCATTTGATATATTTGGTTCTTGGTGCTTTGTTTGGTTATGGTCTCACATGATGTTGTTCATTCTGGTGCTATGTTGGTCAGTTCTGTAGCATGCTTGACTTGAAGTTGTTAGTCTGGTTCATTATATATGAGTTCATTTTGTTGGCTGTCTCTTTGAAATTGAGTAGACTGTTTTGACCACTTGAGATATTGGATTTGTTTCCGAACTTCCTTGAGTTGAATCCCGATTTCGGGATTTGACCTTGTGATCATTTGTGATTTCTCTGAGCTTTTGTGTATCTCCTGCGATAGTGGCGAGGCAGTACACGTGTGCGTGTACTGCAGCCCTATCAGTTTTGACAGTTTTAAATTGATGTTTTGATTTGTTGAATTGTTTCGTTGGTTAATTTCAGTATTTTGGAGTTGTATTCTGATTTGGATTGCTGATTTGTTGTTTAACACTATTAAGTGTTATATATGCCGTTATCCAATTCTCGTATCGAGGGTTGGATATACGAGATTTCTGTGATTATCGTCTATTAGACTATCTGATTATTATTGCTGCTATGCACTAATAACTGAGTTTGAATTAGACTGACCCGTGTATTATTTTCTTTTGAATGTAATACTCGGGTCAGACCCGAGTTATTTCAGGTTGTAGATTTTCTTCTTTGAGTTGCTGTTCAGGATTTGAAGACTTTTCACATCTTCTAAAGTTGTCAGTGTCATTTTGTAGTAGTCGAGTCATTGTATAGACGATATGTATTCATGTATATTAGTCGATAATGTACTTGTATATATAACTTCTAGAGTCGACAGTTGTAGTTGTATCATATGTATTGTGTCAACTATGTATTAACTGACATCAGTTATATATATATGAGACTTTTGTTTTTATCTGTGTTCCGCATTTATATTATCTGTGTTATTGTTATATCTAATGTCCTAAACTATTATGAACCATCGTAGTTCGTTTTATACTAGTATTGGGAGTGTCGATGGGAGTAAATAAATAATAGATGAAAAATAAAAAGTATATACCACTCCTATCGAGATAACCAATATTAGTGTAAGGCCAATTACAGATGGTCGCTCCTATCCAGCCTTATTCTTCGTAATAATAGACAGTATTTCTTTTAATACTCTTTGTTATTATGAGCATAGAGGTGGGGCGTCACAGTTGGTATCAGAGCTTGGGGTTTATGGACATAATATAAAACATAACTTGGATGAAACATATGTTACAACTATTAGTCGACGTTTTATCTGTGATTTGAGTCAAAACTAAAGTTTTGAAATTTTGATGAAATTTTTAAATATCGTTATTTAAAAATAAAAAGTGAAATTGTGTTTTGTTGTTTGGATGAAATTGTGTTCTGATGATTTGATTGATTTGTGTTCTATTTATCAGAGTGCGCAGCGGAAACAGTAAAACTGTCTTCGCTGAGTACAACTGATAATCTTTTTGATTTAAGAATCAAAATACGAAATTGATATGAATTCCAATTATTGTTTACATAGCTGTAATTAATTGTTTCTTTGAGAATTTCGAATCCAAATTGAGGATTCGAAGAAATTGCAGATATGTGATTTTTGTTGAAATTTCTGCTGGCTTTCTTTTGTACTAATCATCTATTGATTAGATTTTGCTGTTTTGAATTGTTTTCATTGAAGATACCTTCGAATGATTTCTTTGTTCATTCTGTAGTACGTGCAAAAATTTGAATTGCGCGTTACTGCATTTATTTTTACGTTGAACCGATGCTTGGTTATGAAATGTATTTTGTTGCCGTTATTTTTATAACGGGATTTTTACATCAATGCTATATTTTGAAGCACGGTGTTTTGTGGCATTTTTGATGAATGAAAATTCACTGACATTACATTTTGATGTAGATTGGTTTGATGTGATTTTGACGTTTTAAAACTACTATCGCTTTGGCTTCAGTAACCGCCAAATTTTAAAAGTGAATTTTCAAGCGGTTATTCCGCAATACTGATTTGTAACCGTTTTTACGGTATTTTAAGAAGTACAATTTCCTTATCGAAATTGTTACTGATTTGCTGTTTTAATCACGTGATTGGAAAATTGTTTTAAAATGAAAATTGTTTTATAAAATTGTAACAGTTTGCGTTTTCAAAAGAATGAGAAAGCGACTTAAACGATTCAGCAAAATCGAGGATTATGACCCCTTTCTTTTACTGTTTCGCTTAACTCCGGACTTGTCCAGTTGAGAAGGTGAATTGTTATTTTTACAAAATAAATAAAATTGCCTTCAGAAATTTAACAGTTTACGCTTTCAAAAGAATGAGGAAGCGATTTAAACGTTTCAGCAAAATCGAGGACTATGACCCCTTTCTTTTACTGATTCGCTTAATTCCGGACTTGTCCGTTTGAGAATGTAAAGTGTATTTTTACAAAATACACAATTTTGCACTTTCAAGGAAACGATGAAGTGATTTAAACGATTTAGCAAAAGTGCGGAGTATGGAACCACACTTTTACTATTTCGGTTAATTCTGGACTCGTTAATTGAATATCTGTTGTTTTGATGATCCTACACTTTCAAGGAAACGATGAAGAGAATTAAACAATTTAGTAAAACTCGTGGTTATGGGACATGTGCGTTTACTATTTTGGTTAATTCCGGACTCGTTAATTGAAATATTTGATGTTTTCGTGTGCTTTCGAGCCACTATGTTGGACCTTCGGGTCATATGTTGGACCTTCGGGTCAAATACCAGTACTAGACCTTCGGGTCACTCTGCGGACCTTCGGGTCAATCTGATGGGCGCCAAAATTATGTTGAGTACTTGGTAGGCTTCGGCCATATGTTGTTACACGTGCGGCGAATTAAAAACTCGCCATCTGATGGGATCGATCCAAGCTTTTATGTTGATTTTCTAGTCTTCTTAATTGATTTCTAGATATTTGTTGTTTCCAATTATCTGCAGGTAATTGGATATTTGTTGATATGAGTTCTGATTATCGTTTTTGATAATCAGATATTTGTTGTTTCTAATTATCGCTTGTGATAATTAGATATTTGTTGATATGAGTTCTGATTATCGTTTTTGATAATCAGATATTTGTTGTTTCTAATTATCGCTTGTGATAATTAGATATTTGTTGATATGAGTTCTGATTATCGTTTTTGATAATCAGATATTTGTTGTTTCTAATTATCGCTTGTGATAATTAGATATTTGTTGATATGAGTTTTGATTATCGTTTTTGATAATCAGATATTTGTTGTTTCTAATTATCGCTTGTGATAATTAGATATTTGTTGATATGAGTTCTGATTATCGTTTTTGATAATCAGATATTTGTTGTTTCTAATTATCGCTTGTGATAATTAGATATTTGTTGATATGAGTTCTGATTATCGTTTTTGATAATCAGATATTTGTTGTTTCTAATTATCGCTTGTGATAATTAGATATTTGTTGATATGAGTTCTGATTATCATTTTTGATAATCAGATATTTGTTGTTTCTAATTATCGCTTGTGATAATTAGATATTTGTTGATATGAGTTCTGATTATCGTTTTTGATAATCGGATAATTGTTGCTTTTAATTATCGCTTGAGATAATTAAATATTTGTTGATTTTAGATTTAATTATCGCCTGAGATAATTAAATAATTGTTGATTTGAGATTTAATTATCGCTTTAGATAATTAAATATTTGTTGATTTTAGATTTAATTATCGCATGAGATAATTAAATAATTGTTGATTTGAGATTTAATTATCGCTTTAGATAATTAAATATTTGTTGATTTTAGATTTAATTATCGCCTGAGATAATTAAATAATTGTTGATTTGAGATTTAATTATCGCTTTAGATAATTAAATATTTGTTGATTTTAGATTTAATTATCGCATGAGATAATTAAATAATTGTTGATTTGAGATTTAATTATCGCTTTAGATAATTAAATATTTGTTGATTTTAGATTTAATTATCGCTTGAGATAATTAAATAATTGTTGATTTGAGATTTAATTATCGCTTTAGATAATTAAATATTTGTTGATTTTAGATTTAATTATCGCATGAGATAATTAAATATTTGTTGATTTGAGATTTAATTATCGCTTCAGATAATTAAATATTTGTTGATTTTGAATTTAATTATCGCTTGAGATAATTAAATATTTGTTGATTTGAGATTTAATTATCACTTGAGATAATTAAATATTTGTTAATTTTAGATTTAATTATCGCTTGAGATAATTAATATTTGTTGATTTGAGAATTAATTATCGCTTGAGATAATTAAATATTTGCTAATTTGAAATTTGATTATCGTTTTTGATAATCGAATAATGTTGATTTGAATTTTGATTATCGTTTGTGATAATCGAATATTTGTTGAATTTGAAATTTGATTATCGTTTTGATAATCGAATATTTGTTGAATTTGAAATTTGATTATCGTTTTTGATAATCGAATATTTGTTGAATTTGAGAAATTTGATTATCGTTTTGATAATCGAATATTTGTTGAATTTGAAATTTGATTATCGTTTTTGATAATCGAATATTTGTTGAATTTGATGTTTTGTGATATTCGTCTTCGATAATTTGACATTTGTTGATTTGTTTTCTGAGTATCGTTTGGATGATTGGATGTTTGCTGATTTTATTGATATGAGATTTTCTAGTCCCCAATAGATTTTAGAATATGCTGATTTTATTGAATCACTGTTTTCTAATTATCGTATCGATGATTAGACATTGTTGCTTTATGATTCTCTGTATTTCAATTATCTAGTTGATAATTAAATATTGCTGATGATTGCATTTATTCAGCTTTTGTAACGACCCGTATTTTTACGGATCGACATGTTCGTCAAAATCTGGAATTTAAGCACTTTCATGTCATTTCAGATTTTTAGGCAGATTTGTCTAAGTCCTAGGTCGTACGCGACCTAAATGTTGTTGGCGACTTAGAGAAGATCTGCGACCTAAGGGGATAGGTAAGTTAAAGGATAAGTCTAGGTCGAGTTGCCGACTTAAGGTAGTGACCGACCTAAGTGATGAGTCGTGACCGACTTAAGAGCAGTAGGCGACCTAGGTATTCTGGGGTAGAGTTGGGTCGGCAACGACCTAAGGAAATGTTGTGAGCGACCTAAGTTTTTGTTAAGTGTTAGGTCGGCAGTTCGAGTTAGCGACCTAAGAGATAGGAGGTAGCGACCTAGTAGAATTAACGACTTAAGGGATAAGCAGTTTGCGACCTATAGGGGTTAGCGACCTATGGAATTGACCGACCTAAGTGTTAGCGTAGTTAGGTCGTTAGTTCTGTGTTGAGTTAGGTCATAGGCGACCTAAGATGGTTAGGTCGCGTATGTGTTAGGTCGCGAGTTTGCTAAGTCGTAAGTCGCGTGAGTTGTTAGGTCGCTAGGATAGTTTAAGTGTTAGGTCGCGTGGATCTAACTGTTAGGTCGTATGCTGTTTTAGGTCGACATATGTTAGGTCGCGTAGAAGCCTAAGTTGTTAGGTCGCAACCCAACTGAGTCGTAGGTAGTTAAGTCGTTAGGTTGTTAGGTCGCTGGGTTTCCTAAGTGTTAGGTCATACCAGTTGCTAAGTCGTAGGTCGAAGAAAGTGCATTTGCTTTAGGTCGCCAAGGGTTAGGTCGGAGGCTCTGTTAAGTCGTGGGGGTTTTTAGGTCGTAGGTCGGCATAGTGTTAAGTCGGCAGCGACTTAAGGAGATAGTCGAGTTACGACTTAGGCAGTTTTCAGCTATAAATAGGAGAGCTTCTCTTCATTTTTGGGATCCGGATTTTGAAGCGACGAAGTGCTGCCATTTTGAGAGCTCGACTTCTACACTTCTTCACTTCTTTTCTCCACTCTAATCTAGTGCTTCCATCCATCCAAATCGAAGATCAAGTTTGAAGATTCAAGAGCTTAGATTGAAGATCTTCATCTTTTCAAGAGAGATTTCTTCATTTGAAGCGGATTTGTGATAGATCAAGCTTGATCCTTTGCTGTCCAGATTTGAAGTGTGTTGTTTTGGGTTGGTTTAGGTGATTTGGTGAGTGGTGATTATCTCTCACACGGATCCAAAGGAGTAGATCGGATGGTTGGCTCGATTTGGTGTTAAAATAGAGATTTCCATGCATTTTCTTCATCCTAAGTGTAGATCCATATAGATCCATTGTTCATGATGATGTTACATCCATTTTATCATATGTTAACCTATGCAAGTTCATTCATCAAGTTTGTAGAGATATAATCCATGTTTTCATGCTTATTGGACTTTCAACTCTTTAATTACGAAAATGCCATTATTGTTATTATTGTCTACTTAGATCATATTTGAATGCTTGATTGTTTGGATTGATGTTTGATTTGATTGATTGTTATGAACTAGATGATTGATGATTAGATTTAGATCGAAGGTGATTCAAAAGCCAAGGGAAAGGCTCTTGAATTGGGAAAGCTGCTCGTGGCATATGTAGCGGGATGATGAAGCTCTTATGCATAGATTCGATGATGTGATGTTGGGATGAGGCTTTGCGAGGATGTAATGAAGCAAGGCAATTGTATGATGAAGACTTGGTCTAATCCAGACGGGATCATTCCAAGCATGTTGATAACTCGGTGATATGATTCGAGTTGAGGATAATGAATGGATATGAGAATAGTCGTCGAGGAGGATGACTAGGAGGCTTGGATAGCATCGTTGTTGAAGGTTCTAGCATGCTCTAAGCAAGGGTACGTTTGGGCAGATTCGATAGTCCCAACGGCCAACTGTTGATGGTCGAGTACTCTGGGCAGATTCGATAGTCCTAGGCACGGGCTGCGACGACGTGCGGGAGTTATGTCTAGAACCGGGGTTTTCATTAGCCCTTGACGGACGGCTGAAAGAATGTGCCGGTCATTCAATTAACGATGATATCGAAGCAAGGATAACAGTGATAGCCAGAGTCATGGATGTTTGGTTGTATCGTCATGCGGACTCAAGAGCGGTATTTTCTGGGTGCTTATCTGATTTAGGCCTTGGTACTTGGAAAACATCGCCCTTGACTTGAGTGATAGTAGCTTTACTTTAAATTGTATGCTCTGCTATGTTTGCTTCTGCTTAGTGTGTGTCTGGGGGCTATCACTGTAGAATGAGGTTGGAGTGGGAGGGTTGTATTCCTATTCCTTTTCCTTTATGCTCTTTTGGTATGTTGTTAGTTAATTTACTGCTCACTAAGACTGTTGTCTGACTCAAGGCTTTATGTTTTAATCCTTATTGCCTTGGGCTGTTCGTCCATTTTGGGACGGGCAGACTAGGTAGCAGGTGACAGGTGCTGTTCTCTTCTCACGATGCTGATATCGAAGACGAGCTAGAGGGTTGCATATTATCTTCTTATTATGTACTGGATATTCCGCTGTTTTGTATTCTCTGAGAGATATGTAGTGAGGCTTGATGTATTGACTATGTGGATGCTTGTATTCAACTATTATGGAGTTTTATATGATGTCACTTTGTTCTGTAAAGCTTCACTATACTTATGTTCTATTGTATTTTGTCCATGCGCTGTGAGTAATACGATAGATTCTGTTGTTTAAATTCTTACCTTGACAATCGTCCATGGTCGCCTGGCACACTTTACAGCGCTCTATCTCTAGATTCGGTGCAGGGGTCATGGGCGGTCGTCACATTTGGTATCAGAGCATTGGTTGATCGATTTTACCCAACGCTCGCGGAAGTAACCACGTATGAGAGACGTAATTGTATTTTGATGGATGATTACTATATATAATATAGTAGCTTGGTAGAGTTTGAGTCCTTTATGCAGTTGTTTCTCTAGATGTTCTAATCATTCCTTTTTATAGATATTGAGAATGAGTCGAAGAGGGAGACCAGCTGCTAGGGAAGGCCGTGCTACTGAAGAGACTGCTGATTATGCAGCCATGTTCGAAGCTATGATGACTTCGATCATGAGAAGGATACCAGTTCCGGGGGCAGCAGTAGATGTTGGAGTTCAAGTCCAAACTCCGAAACCGGTGGATTTTGCTAAGCTGTGCAAGGATTATACTGCTCTTGGAGGGAAGGTTTTCTTGGGAACAGAATCTACCATTGAGGTCCAGAGGTGGATAGATGCTTGTAGAAGGATCTTTGGTGATTTGGGAATTGATGATGCAACTAAGAGGAAGTTGGCATCGAGGTAGCTTCAAGGGAGAGCCTCTGATTGGTGGAACTCTATTACCATCAATACTGCGGAGGAAGAGATTACTTGGGAGCAATTCCAAGCTAGATTTGAAGCTAAGTTCATTTCTACAGCTCAGAAGTCTGTTCTGTTCAAGAGGTTTGTGGAGCTCAAGCAAGGTGGAAGATCTGTTCTTGAGTATGTTTCTGAGTTTGAAGCTTTGTCCAAATATGCCCGGTCATATATTGAGTCTGCTTACCAGAAGAATGAGAAGTTTGTGACCGGCTTGGATAGTTATCTTGGGAGACAGTTGGTGGATCATTTGGATGATTCATTTGAGAAGCTTATGGAGAAAGCTCTCTTAGGCATGAGAGTCTGTTTCCTAAGGAAGGACCTGTTATTGCTGTTACCAAGGGAGAGTCTAAACCACAGCAGGGTGGAAACCAGAAGAGGAAGCAGCAGCAGCAGAAGGGTAAGGATGGCCAGAAGAAGCCGAAAGGCGAGGTAACTTGCTACAATTGTCAGCAGAAGGGCCATTTCTCTAAGGATTGTAAGAATCCGAAGGCACCGATGAAGTGTCACAACTGTGACAAGCCGGGGCATTTCAGGAAGAATTGTCCAGAACCAAGGAAGGACAGGCAGATTGTGCAAGCCTATGCTTTGGGAGCTGTTCCGTCGTCTTCGAAAGCTCCTACTGCTGAAGAGAAGGGAAAGAGTGTGGTTGTTCAAGGTACTCTTTTCCTATGTGGTGTTCCAGTTAGAGTTCTGTTTGATACTGGAGCGTCGCATTCATTTGTTTGTAGTGAACTCGTAGGCCGGTTAAGTTTGGCACCGGATATTGTTGATAGGCCATTGGTTGTGACTAATCCAGTTGGGGGTTCGTCTTGTTTGTGTATGTTATGCCGTGGTCTAGTTGTGTCGAGTCATGGTTGCTCTTTTGTTTGTGATTGCTTTGTTCTGAACTTTGCGGGGTTCGGAATTATTTTGGGTATGGACTGGCTTAAGAAGTATGCGGCAAAGGTTGATTGCGAAAGGTTAGAAGTGACAGTCGAGAATGTGGAGGGGCGAAAGATTGTGATACGATGTAAGCATGAAGAAGGCGTCTTCATGAGCTTCATGTATTCGCTAGTTGTTCCACGGGATGGACTGTCATCAGTGCCGATCGCTAATGGATTCGAGGATGTCTTTGACGAAGTCAAAGGGTTGCCGCCGCATAGAGAGATCGAGTTTCGTATAGATCTAGTTGAAGGAGCCAGACCTGTTGTGATGCCGCTTAGGCGGATGGCGCCTAGGGAACAGCAGGAGTTGAGGGTGCAAGTTGATGACCTTTTACAGAAAGGATTCATTCGGCGTAGTGTGTCCGAGTGGGGTGCACCAGTTGTGTTTGCAACCAAGGCAGATGGGTCGTTGAGATTGTGCGTCGATTATCGTGAGCTGAATAAGGTGACTAAGAAGAACAAGTATCCATTGCCGAGAATAGATGACTTGTTTGATCAGCTTCACGAAGCTAAGGTGTTTTCTTAGATGGATTTGGCAACGGGATTTCACCAGTTGAGAGTGGCTAAGGATAGTGTGCCGAAGACTGCTTTTAGGACACCATCCGGGTTCTTTGAGTGGCTGGTAATGCCGTTTGGATTGACTAACGCGCCAGCATATTTTGTGGATCTTATGAATAGAGTGTTCAGAGATCAGTTGAACAAGTTCGTACTTGTGTTCGTAGATGATATTCTGATTTATTCCAGAACGGAAGAGGAGCACAAGACGCACTTGCGTATTGTTTTGGAAATCTTGCGGAAACATCAGCTGAAGGCTAAGTTTTCGAAGTGTCACTTCTGGAAGAGTGAAGTGAGGTTCTTAGGCCATGTGATTTCTGGAAGTGGAATAGCGGTTGATCCCGCTAAGGTGGCAGCAATCCAGGATTGGGTTAGACCTAAGAATGCATCTGATGTGAGAAGTTTTCTTGGATTAGCAGGATATTATCGACGGTTTATCAAAGACTTCTCCAAGATAGCGGCACCGTTAACAGGATTGACGAAGAAGAACCAAGTGTTCAGTTGGAATGCTAAGTGTGAGCAAGCTTTCGGAATCCTGAAAGAGAGATTGACGAGTGCTCCTGTTTTGACTATTCCAAGTGGGAATGATGAGATGGTAGTTTACACCGATGCATGTGGTACTGGACTTGGAGCAGTGCTGATGCAGAAGGATAAAGTTGTTGCGTATGCCAGTCGACAACTGAAGCCGCATGAAAGGAATTACCCAACTCATGATTTGGAGTTAGCGGCGATTGTATTTGCTCTAAAGATGTGGAGACATTATCTGTTGGGAGTTCGATTCGAGTTGTTTACGGATCATAAGTCGTTAAAGTATCTTTTCTCCCAGAAGGATTTGAATCTTCGGCAGCAACGTTGGCTAGAGTTTTTGGCATCGTATGACTTTGGTATAGCTTATACTCCGGGAAAAGGTAACGCAGTGGCTGATGCGTTAAGTCGAAGACATGCAGGATTGGGAGCCATGTTTTCTGAATGGAAGAATCTCGAGTATTTAGCTGGATTTGACTTCAGGCCTAGATGCGAATTGGAACCTGAGATGTTGGCAAACTTATCGATAAGACCTTCTCTTGTGGAAAGGATTGGCGAGAGCCAAAAGCGAGATGATAAGCTTGTCAATATTATCCGTAATTTAGAATCTGGATTGGATCCAGAAAAGGATAAGGGATTCGAGGTCGATAGAGACGGTTGGCTTCGAAAGCAAGGACGACTAGTTGTTCCCGATATAGATGAATTGAGGAGTGAAGTTCTGAAGGAAAGTCATTACTCGAAGCTGACAATTCATCCAGGTGGAAACAAGATGTATCGGGATATGAAGAGAACCTACTACTGGGAAGGCATGAAGAAGGATGTTGGAGATTTCATTTCCAAGTGTATGAATTGCCAGTTGGTAAAAGCCGAACAGAAGAAGCCAAGTGGATTGCTTCAGCCATTAGAGGTTCCTACATGGAAGTGGGAACAAGTGTCGATGGATTTTATAGATGGATTGCCTAGAACCAGAACGGGAAATGAAGGGATCTGGGTCATTATGGATCGTCTGACTAAGAGTGCACGATTCATTCCTGTTCGATTGACTAGGACTGCATCAAAGTTGGCTGAGTTGTATGTTAAGTGGATAGTTCGATTCCATGGTATTCCGAAGAGTATAGTGAGCGATCGAGACCCATTGTTCACTAGTGGATTTTGGAAGAGCTTCCAGGAAGTTTTAGGAACCGAGTTGTGTTTGAGTACAGCTTATCACCCTCAAACAGATGGCCAGACCGAGAGAGTCAACCGAGTTTTGGAAGATCTCCTCAGAGCTTGTGTTTTGGATTTCGGAGGATCATGGGAAGATCACCTTCATTTGGTGGAGTTTGCGTACAACAACAGTTACCAGTCAAGCATTGGTATGGCACCGTATGAGGCATTGTATGGAAGACCGTGTAACTCTCCAACATGTTGGTTGGAAACTGGAGAAAAGTTGATGCTTGGGCCAGAGATGATTCGACAGACTTCGGATTGCATAGAGATCATTCGGCAACGAATGAAGGCAGCCCAAGACCGTCAGAAGAGTTATGCCGATAAGCGTCGAAAGGATTTGGAATTTGACGTAGGGGATATGGTTTTTGTGAAGATTTCTCCACTAAAGAATGTTATTCGATTCGGGAAGAAAGGAAAATTGACTCCGAGATTTGTTGGACCATTCCCGATTATCGAGCGAATTGGAAAGATCGCTTATAGGTTGGAGTTATCTGAGAAGATGTCGGGTGTGCACAATGTTTTTCATGTATCATATCTACGGAAGTATGTGCACGACCCGAATACAGTGGTTTCTGCTGATAGCTGTGAAGACTTAGAAGTTGATCCAGTCGATCGAAGACCTCGTAAGCCGCTTCGTGTAGCTGAAACTGACACGAAACAGCTCAGGAGGAAGGTAGTTAAGTTGCTCAAGATACAATGGAGTGATGATGATAACGACTGTACGTGGGAGGTGGAAGAGAGGATGAAAGCAGCTCATCCTGAACTCTTCAAGGTATGGCCCTAAGGTGTCGTGTCATCTCGCGATATCGTAACTTGTTCTAATTTTAGAATTCTGTACGCTAAGTTAGAATTGGATGCATGGTTTGTTGATTGCTATGGATGGTAGGCGTACAGAATAGTTTTTGATTGCTTGGAATTTCGGGGGCGAAATTTCTAAGGGGGAGAGAATGTAACGACCCGTATTTTTACGGATCGACATGTTCGTCAAAATCTGGAATTTAAGCACTTTCATGTCATTTCAGATTTTTAGGCAGATTTGTCTAAGTCCTAGGTCGTACGCGACCTAAATGTTGTTGGCGACTTAGAGAAGATCTGCGACCTAAGGGGATAGGTAAGTTAAAGGATAAGTCTGGGTCGAGTTGCCGACTTAAGGTAGTGACCGACCTAAGTGATGAGTCGTGACCGACTTAAGAGCAGTAGGCGACCTAGGTATTCTGGGGTAGAGTTGGGTCGGCAACGACCTAAGGAAATGTTGTGAGCGACCTAAGTTTTTGTTAAGTGTTAGGTCGGCAGTTCGAGTTAGCGACCTAAGAGATAGGAGGTAGCGACCTAGTAGAATTAACGACTTAAGGGATAAGCAGTTTGCGACCTATAGGGGTTAGCGACCTATGGAATTGACCGACCTAAGTGTTAGCGTAGTTAGGTCGTTAGTTCTGTGTTGAGTTAGGTCGTAGGCGACCTAAGATGGTTAGGTCGCGTATGTGTTAGGTCGCGAGTTTGCTAAGTCGTAAGTCGCGTGAGTTGTTAGGTCGCTAGGATAGTTTAAGTGTTAGGTCACATGGATCTAACTGTTAGGTCGTATGTTGTTTTAGGTCGACATATGTTAGGTCGCGTAGAAGCCTAAGTTGTTAGGTCGCAACCCAACTGAGTCGTAGGTAGTTAAGTCGTTAGGTTGTTAGGTCGCTGGGTTTCCTAAGTGTTAGGTCATACCAGTTGCTAAGTCGTAGGTCGAAGAAAGTGCATTTGCTTTAGGTCGCCAAGGGTTAGGTCGGAGGCTCTGTTAAGTCGTGGGGGTTTTTAGGTCGTAGGTCGGCATAGTGTTAAGTCGGCAGCGACTTAAGGAGATAGCCGAGTTACGACTTAGGCAGTTTTCAGCTATAAATAGGAGAGCTTCTCTTCATTTTTGGGATCCGGATTTTGAAGCGACGAAGTGCTGCCATTTTGAGAGCTCGACTTCTACACTTCTTCACTTCTTTTCTCCACTCTAATCTAGTGCTTCCATCCATCCAAATCGAAGATCAAGTTTGAAGATTCAAGAGCTTAGATTGAAGATCTTCATCTTTTCAAGAGAGATTTCTTCATTTGAAGCGGATTTGTGATAGATCAAGCTTGATCCTTTGCTGTCCAGATTTGAAGTGTGTTGTTTTGGGTTGGTTTAGGTGATTTGGTGAGTGGTGATTATCTCTCACACGGATCCAAAGGAGTAGATCGGATGGTTGGCTCGATTTGGTGTTAAAATAGAGATTTCCATGCATTTTCTTCATCCTAAGTGTAGATCCATATAGATCCATTGTTCATGATGATGTTACATCCATTTTATCATATGTTAACCTATGCAAGTTCATTCATCAAGTTTGTAGAGATATAATCCATGTTTTCATGCTTATTGGACTTTCAACTCTTTAATTACGAAAATGCCATTATTGTTATTATTGTCTACTTAGATCATATTTGAATGCTTGATTGTTTGGATTGATGTTTGATTTGATTGATTGTTATGAACTAGATGATTGATGATTAGATTTAGATCGAAGGTGATTCAAAAGCCAAGGGAAAGGCTCTTGAATTGGGAAAGCTGCTCGTGGCATATGTAGCGGGATGATGAAGCTCTTATGCATAGATTCGATGATGTGATGTTGGGATGAGGCTTTGCGAGGATGTAATGAAGCAAGGCAATTGTATGATGAAGACTTGGTCTAATCCAGACGGGATCATTCCAAGCATGTTGATAACTCGGTGATATGATTCGAGTTGAGGATAATGAATGGATATGAGAATAGTCGTCGAGGAGGATGACTAGGAGGCTTGGATAGCATCGTTGTTGAAGGTTCTAGCATGCTCTAAGCAAGGGTACGTTTGGGCAGATTCGATAGTCCCAACGGCCAACTGTTGATGGTCGAGTACTCTGGGTAGATTCGATAGTCCTAGGCACGGGCTGCGACGACGTGCGGGAGTTATGTCTAGAACCGGGGTTTTCATTAGCCCTTGACGGACGGCTGAAAGAATGTGCCGGTCATTCAATTAACGGTGATATCGAAGCAAGGATAACAGTGATAGCCAGAGTCATGGATGTTTGGTTGTATCGTCATTCGGACTCAAGAGCGGTATTTTCTGGGTGCTTATCTGATTTAGGCCTTGGTACTTGGAAAACATCGCCCTTGACTTGAGTGATAGTAGCTTTACTTTAAATTGTATGCTCTGCTATGTTTGCTTCTGCTTAGTGTGTGTCTGGGGGCTATCACTGTAGAATGAGGTTGGAGTGGGAGGGTTGTATTCCTATTCCTTTTCCTTTATGCTCTTTTGGTATGTTGTTAGTTAATTTACTGCTCACTAAGACTGTTGTCTGACTCAAGGCTTTATGTTTTAATCCTTATTGCCTTGGGCTGTTCGTCCATTTTGGGACGGGCAGACTAGGTAGCAGGTGACAGGTGCTGTTCTCTTCTCACGATGCTGATATCGAAGACGAGCTAGAGGGTTGCATATTATCTTCTTATTATGTATTGGATATTCCGCTGTTTTGTATTCTCTGAGAGATATGTAGTGAGGCTTGATGTATTGACTATGTGGATGCTTGTATTCAACTATTATGGAGTTTTATATGATGTCACTTTGTTCTGTAAAGCTTCACTATACTTATGTTCTATTGTATTTTGTCCATGCGCTGTGAGTAATACGATAGATTCTGTTGTTTAAATTCTTACCTTGACAATCGCCCATGGTCGCCTGGCACACTTTACAGCGCTCTATCTCTAGATTCGGTGCAGGGGTCATGGGCGGTCGTCACAGCTTTGCTGCTTTCTGACTATCTATTGATAGTTAAATTCTGTTAAAAATTTGTAAACCCTTTTATTGGAATTAAAAGATTTCTTTGGTATTTGTGTTCTCGATTCTTATTTTCCTAGCGTAACCAGTTTATGTTAGAAAAGAAATTGTTATTGACGACCTTAGTTGTGAAAATTGCGGGGACGCAATTTTTATAAGGAGGGGAGTCTGTAACAACCCAGCGTTTTATAGCCGTTGAATATCGTCAAATGGCGATTTAAATTGTTTAGCAATTTCAATTGAAATTTTTATAATGATTTAAAATCCCTTATAAATGGTTAAAAGGAATTGTGGGCTGTGAAATTGAATGGTGGCCCATATTTTATTTGTCGCCGTGATAATTTGTAGGGCAAACCCGTCCCCCCTTCTTTCATTTTTCGAACCCTAAACCTAAAAGTACAAATAAACGTAAATGGCGGTGCTGTTCAATCTTCATTCATTTTCGTTCGTCCTCGAGAGTGCCAACTTCAATTAGATCAATCGAAGGCTCCTTCGATCATCGTGTGTTTCGCGTCGGCAAAGGTGAGTGATTCTATTCACCCACATTTCTAATTCCTACTCGAGTCCTTCGTTGTTGCTTGGATGTGTTGTTTTACCTGACTTAATCAGATTCATTTAAAATGATACTTGCAAATTTGACTGATTCATGGCTTTGATGATTTTCGAAAAGTTTGAACTCCTTGGCCCTTACAGTTTGACTTTCATTTTGACTTCGGTCTTGACGCTTGTGTTCATCTGGAAATTGCAATGTGTTGCTTTGAGCTTGGGCTGGATAAATTTGATTTTTTTGGTGAAGCCTGCAATTTCAATTACATTAAATATGTGATTTTATTCACTGTGGCATTTGAACTCTGATTATGGAGATTCGTTATTTCAAGTTATACCTGTGTGTTTATGAATGTTTGCATCAAATTGTTCGTTCGGTTATCTTGTGTCACTGTTTACTGTCAGGTCATTGACCATCCATTTAATTCAAACGCACACATAAATGGCGAGGACAGAGCATTTTGATGTACAATAAATTTCATGCATTTATGTGAGGCCTGGGTTCAAAAGAAAATTTGTTTCCTGTGACGTGTACTTTGTGAAGAAACTTGAGTCTTTTCTTTTTACTTAAAGTATGAATATGCTGCTAGTTAGTGGAAGTATTTTGTAATTTCAAAAAGTAAGTATTTTACAACATTGAAATGTTTGCTTTCCTAGCTGCATGCATGTGAAGTATTTTTCAGTATTGCCTCCATGTAATTCATGTAGTCTGGTTTATATTGTATTACTTATTGCCAGGCTTGGAGTCTTGATAGCATTGAGCTCTATAGCTTCTAGGTTACACCTTGTAACTAAATCTGCTTTGTCGAATTGTATCTGCAAGTTTAGGATTGCCTCTGGATATCAAAAAATTGATATGTTTTTTCTCTTTGGTCTGCATACCGGAAGTGTTTACTCACTTGAGTCATTTGAAGTTGTAGCTTGCATTCTTGTTGTTTCCTGTTACCCTTGATCATGGTTGCAGTTGTATTTCATTTGGACTAATTCATGTAGACAGTTGTCTTTGAGCATTCATTCCAGTAGTTGTGTTGCCATATTGAGTTGTACTTTGTTGACATTTGAACTTGTATTCATTCGAGTCTGCATTTGCATTTGGCACATCTTTGAGTTTGTATATTCTTGATGGTTCATGTATGTTGAGCTCTGACCTTGGTTGTTTCTTTTTCCTCTCGATGGTCTGACCAAACCTAATTATTGAGATGCTTTCATGTTATTTCGGGTGCATTGTGTTTCCTCTGGTGGCATTTCTTCGAGTCAGTTAGTGTTGTAGTGGTTGAGACTGGTTTACATTCTGTATTCGCATGCTTGAAATCTTAAGGTAGCATGTGGTCTTATTGAAGTCCAGTTTCATAGCTTTACTGTCACTTCCTATCTGTTGTGCACTTAAACTTCACTTTGAGGATCTGTTGCACTTGAACCCTGTGCATGTCATGTCTGTACTCTCTTGTGTCTTCATTTGATATATTTGGTTCTTGGTGCTTTGTTTGGTTATGGTCTCACTTGATGTTGTTCATTCTGGTGCTATGTTGGTCAGTTCTGTAGCATGCTTGACTTGAAGTTGTTAGTCTGGTTCATTATATATGAGTTCATTTTGTTGGCTGTCTCTTTGAAATTGAGTAGACTGTTTTGACCACTTGAGATATTGGATTTGTTTCCGAACTTCCTTGAGTTGAATCCCGATTTCGGGATTTGACCTTGTGATCATTTGTGATTTCTCTGAGCTTTTGTGTATCTCCTGCGATAGTGGCGAGGCAGTACACGCGTGCGTGTACTGCAGCCCTATCAGTTTTGACAGTTTTAAATTGATGTTTTGATTTGTTGAATTGTTTCGTTGGTTAATTTCAGTATTTTGGAGTTGTATTCTGATTTGGATTGCTGATTTGTTGTTTAACACTATTAAGTGTTATATATGCCGTTATCCAATTCTCGTATCGAGGGTTGGATATACGAGATTTCTGTGATTATCGTCTATTAGACTATCTGATTATTATTGCTGCTATGCACTAATAACTGAGTTTGAATTAGACTGACCCGTGTATTATTTTCTTTTGAATGTAATACTCGGGTCAGACCCGAGTTATTTCAGATTGTAGATTTTCTTCTTTGAGTTGCTGTTCAGGATTTGAAGACTTTTCACATCTTCTGAAGTTGTCAGTGTCATTTTGTAGTAGTCGAGTCATTGTATAGACGATATGTATTCATGTATATTAGTCGATAATGTACTTGTATATATAACTTCTAGAGTCGACAGTTGTAGTTGTATCATATGTATTGTGTCAACTATGTATTAACTGACATCAGTTATATATATATGAGACTTTTGTTTTTATCTGTGTTCCGCATTTATATTATCTGTGTTATTGTTATATCTAATGTCCTAAACTATTATGAACCATCGTAGTTCGTTTTATACTAGTATTGGGAGTGTCGATGGGAGTAAATAAATAATAGATGAAAAATAAAAAGTATATACCACTCCTATCGAGATAACCAATATTAGTGTAAGGCCAATTACGGATGGTCGCTCCTATCCAGCCTTATTCTTCGTAATAATAGACAGTATTTCTTTTAATACTCTTTGTTATTATGAGCATAGAGGTGGGGAGTCACACTTTTGAAATCATAACATTTGGAAACCAAACACTTTGAAACCATAACACTTTGAATACACTTTCCACCTAAACAGTTTAGATGTTGAAAATAGTATATATATTAAAATCCTTTATAAATTAAAATATTTTATATAATAAAATAAATAGTATATTAAAATAGTTAAAAATTAAAAATAGTTTATATTAAAATAACTTATAAAGTAAAATATCAAAATAGTTAAAATATATTTTAAACATACTTTATATAATAATATAGTTTCCTAAAATTTCACAAATCGATTCAAATCAACTTGAATTCCAAAAATTCCATTTAAATCAAATCTCGGTTCATCCATTTCAATCCAATTCAAATTAAATAAATCAATTTTAATTTATATCGATTTCAAATACAAATTTGAACTACAAATCAAACCATTTCGATTTCAATATATTTCAAAGCTTTAAGTATTCAAGCATTTACAAAACTAAATTTGATAATTTCCTCTATAGCTCAATTTAAAATTTATCATTATTTAACATTGAAATATTCCTTTATCAATCCAATAATCATTTAAATAAAACCTTAACAATTTAAATAAACTAAATATTCCCTTCAATTTATTTACTTGAATATTCATTTAATCAATTTAAATCAAAATCAAGTTATAAAATCATATCTTAAAATCTCAAATTTAATAAGTTTCAAATCAATCTTATTTAAATATAATTCTTAACAAATACAATTTCAAATCAATTTCAAATTTATCTTTCCAACCTCAATTTATTAAAATTATTATAAAATCTATCTTTTAAAATAAAATTTTAAATAAATATTTAAAACATATCATAGACTAATTAAATTAAACTTTATTAAATTTAAAGCTTATTACTAAATTTATTTTTATATTAAAAACTATTTTATATATTTTTAAAATAGTAAAATTATAAGTAAAATCTTAAAGTTTATAATTTCGAAACTAACTTATAAATTTAAATCTCCCGAAAAAAATAATTTTAAAAATCTAAAATTCAAACCTTTATAAAATAACATTTATGTATAATATTAAAAATCAATATTTATTAAAATCACATATATTTCTTTTAAAAACCTTAAAAATCATTTCAAAATATATGTATAAACCAACGGTGTCTGTATATAATTTTCTATCCTATGGTCAAGTTGTAACGACCCGATATTTTGCACCATTCGCATCCATTATAAGTGTATAGGTAGACACTCATGCCGGAATTGAATTGCTCAAAGTACCACGTTGTTAATTTAAATTTGGCAAAACTGAACATATACAGTAAATAAAATAATCACAGATCACAGACATAGAGTAATAATTGCAACGGAAATAAAAGAGATAGTAATTCATGAAGCTACTATATGAATATATAAAATACATCAGAGTTTACAACAGAAGAGTAATACGATACATCAGATACAAATCAGAATACATCACTGGAATCATTGAATGCTGAAAGCAGAATAGATGGTTGGATCTTCAAGTAAAGCTCCAACTTCAAAGGTGAGTCTCGAATACTGGTACACTCAGTCTGACCCGAGTGTAAAGCAAAAACACAAGACACTCGAGTCAGGATTAACATTCTTATATTAATAAATCCAACTCAAGTGAAATAGCAATTGAAATACAAGTAACTCAAAGGATGTTGGAATAACCATCTTTTAAGGATCCGTTAAACTATCTACTATGTAGTAGTATACGATAAGTAGATAATGCCTATCAGTAATATATAATATCAAAATAGTGTTAAGTCATGGCCCATTCCACCCTTAACACATTTTTATTCCCAAGAGCATATACAAGACCGTAGTTTCCCCAAAACCGGAAGTCACCAGAGGGCAATCCATATACCAAAGGTACAAAACAAATCGTAGTGGTCGCGTATAGGGATACAAGTATGACAAGGCACATGAGGCAATACCCAAGGTCGCGTATAGGTCGAAGAAGTGTGTTCGCTTGAGGTAGCTGACCTCCATTTGGCCCGGCACGGCTCCTGATTTTATTCATTTCCAATTTGACACAAGTGTCAAGGCTATCCATTATCGTTCTCTTTCTTCAGTCATCACGAACATCATTCCAACCACTTCATTATGGATCATCACTCCGCGTATAGTTATTAAAGTGGTTTTCGGTTTAGACAGAGAGTATGTCCATAACCGATTCCGGTCTCTTTAATAACTTCCGTAATTTAACACCGATTGGTCATTTAATATATTTCAAAACCAAATCAAATTCAATTCCAATTAGAATTTATAAACCAACATTTCATTTGTCTTTCCAAATCAATTTCCAAAAAATTACGTTTCAAAATTTTCAAATTACCATTTCAAAATCTTATAATACCAATTCAATTTCTATTTATACAATTCAAATATTGATTCAAGTTCGTATATAAGTTTCATTTCGAAATCATTTAAATTAATTTAATTTAACATTTAAATCGATTTAAATTCAGTTATCGATTTCATTCAATATTCATTAAGTAAATTTGCCATTCAAAACAATTCCTATTAAATTTCCAATTCATTAAATCCATTATTTAAATTCAACTTCCTTATATCAAAACTTACAAATTGAATTAAATTAAATTCATCAAGTCAAATTCTTTAAATTTCAAGTCTTACATTTATTTCAATAAATCACATTTTATTTCTTGTTAAAGAAATTCAATTTCACTTATTTGATTACTTAAATAATTTTCCAAAACTTAATTAATAAAGAAATTCAATTTCAATTATTTACAAAGTAAAGATTTCACCTATTCAAAAGTTCAATTTCTCTTATCAAAGAATTCAATTTTATTTGATTATTAAATAATTCAATCTTATTTAATTATTAAATAATTTCAAAACTTGATTATTAAATAATTTCAAACTTTAATTATTAAATAATTTCAATGTTTAATAATTTCAAACTTAATTCAATCGTTTCTCAAATTAAACAACGTTCTTTCATCAATTTCTTTATTAATATTTCATTTTAGATTACTAAATATTCACATTTTAAATTTCATTAAAATTAAATTTCCAACTTCGTTTCAAACCATATTTATTTATTCAAATAAAATCTTCATTTTATTTTTAAATTAAATTATTGACCAATCGGGTTTATTTAATTCTCTATCCTAGGTCAAAGTTAAATTTGGGTATTTATCATTTCAACCCGATTCCAATTCAATTCAAAATCAAAACATAGCAAAGGGAACTTGCAGTGTGATAACTGGGATGGTGTCAAAGTAAATAAACAAGCAATAACAACAATCAATAACAAACAAATAATCAATTCAAATAATCCCGAAATAATCGTATTAATTCACATTGTTATTTGTGTAAATTAATATAATTATTTCTAGAATCTACACTATCATTTCATGTAGATTAAAGATTATTACACTAATATTAATACGGTTCTTCACTTGTCATTCGATTTCAAATTTAACACTACAACAATTAATCCAATTTACGTTCAATGGTTCAAAGTGTAATTATCACTATTCTACATGTCAATTAATTTATCAATTAAAAGGGGTCATATTCAACTAATCAAATTCAACATATATGTCGATCCAAATTTCATTATCCTACGTCAATTTATTTGCATAATATTTATCACTTTATACATTACAATTTTAACGTCCATTTGTAAACATCAAACAATCAATCATTTAACAACCAAACTGGATTATCATTGCATATATAATAGATAATGGTGTCAGATGTCATAGGTTAACTGATACAGGTAATAACAGTGTAAATATCTAACAGCAGCATATTTCAATTGTCGTTTCAATTGAAATCAAATTTAATAGATAAAAGAACGTTAATCGTGAGTGAGTGCTCAGCTTTCGAGGCTAGAGAGAATAGACAGTGGATTGAGTTACGGATCCAAGCACAGATTCCAGATCAAAGTGAGATTTGCACAAATTCGACAAAGCTGATAGATACAAAATACAATAAATCGAATCAGAACTGGATTGACGATAATTGATAGGAGTGAACTGGTATATAAGAATCCTATCCTACATTCGACAATATTAAATTGAAATGTATACGTTTATTTCAAAATTGTTGTTTTAAATTTTAAACACATATGCCAAAATATCTACATAATATGTGCACGTTAAAGCTACAGACAAATAAAAATGGCTTTCACATCCTTATATTGCAAAGTTATTAAACATCTTATATACACCTATATTTACGTTATTTCAGAAACCTTTTAAACTAAAATAACACTGTAGCAACTAAACATGTATAATACTTTGATAACATAATATTGAAACCAGATCTTTATATTCATAAACCATAAGTAATATATTCAATAGTATACCCTTAAACGCATATACTGACGCATAAAACTTTACTGGCGCCAATACAAAATCCGAGTCGAATATATAAATGTTTTTAAACATAGATATGTTCATTTAACATATATCTTAACAACTTACGCATAATTACATATACATATACCTTTTATAAAATGGAAGAAGCAACATACTATGGAAATTCATGGCCTGAACGAGAGGACGGGCAGGCGAAAGGTTGAAGGAGAGGTGTCGCATGTTAGTGAACGTGGGCGGTGAATGGGATTGGCGCTTGGTGGGAAGCTAAGAGCTGATGCGTTTGGAGGAATCTTGGCCGAGCTATCATGTCACATGGAAAACGGAGCAGCAACGACAGTCATTTGGAGGGTGTGCGTGGTCGTGGGCTGATGGGTTGGGTGGATTGTGTGGTGGCCGAACAAGAAGAAGGTGAGGTGGGATCGGGATTAGCTGGGGCAGACGAGTGGAGGTGATGTGAAGCTGGGTTGACATGGCAGTGGCGGTGGAGGCTGCCATGAGGGTGGCGAGCAAGTGGTGGGTTTGCAGTGGGATGTCGTGGAGAGGGGCTCGGGTTAGACGGAGGGAAGTGGGTGGCCACGTGTAGGCTAGTGGATTTCGGCAGTCTTGGTCAGATCTGGAGTGGGGAACGAAAGGGAAAGGAGATGTGGTTGTCGTTCTCGGTAGGCAGTGGTTGCATAGGCGCGTGAAGGTGGATGTCGAGAGGAATGGAGGCTGAAGCTTTTGGCCCTGAAGCTTCATTTTTTTTTATAAAGGAACGGGAGGATTCATAAATGAAAAGGTGATAGGAAGCTACAGTTTCAAATAAATGTTGAAACTAAACCCCTTTTCTCTTTGAAGAATGTACCGGCAATGAAGGAACCAAGAAAAAATGGATGGACCGTATAAATGGACCTAGGGAAAAGATAAAGTCATAGCTTTGAATTTCTGGGAAAGTTAAAAGGTTGCAACCATTGGATTATATGGTAGACAAATGAAGGGTCACATAAGCCAAAAAGTTTCGACAACGGTTACCGATACGATCCAACGTTTTACAGATTTCGCTGTCCACCGGACGTCGGAATACACAAACAAATACACTGCAGAGATCAGTACGACGAGACGATCAAAACGGTATACAGATATCAGTGGTATGGTTGAATTATAAAAATTCGAATTTTTCTACTGGCGGAAAATACAAGAAAAACGCTGAAAAATAAGATCGACGGAGCCAAAGATGTCCGACTTTGGAAAAACGACAAACTGACATCTTGCTCAGAAGATGGTTTAGAATTTTTCTATGTAAAAATATTTAAGTTTCGGAAACATTTTATTTTCATCACTTTTTAACTGATTAAATTGAAGTAAATTTACGAGCGAAATAGACTTTCATATTTTCGGACGAAAATTTACTAGTCGCTATGTTTAACTAGACGTATTGCAAATATTAAATTTATATTTCAAAATTTTATCGTTTAAAATTTCGCAAAATTTCAATTAATAACGTTATTAAAACAGTTGAAATTTACGGGTCGTTACACTCTCCCCCACTCAAAACATTTCGTCCCTGAAAAGGAAGGTGGTAGGAGGATAGAAACAACCAGAAAGAAAAACAGATTTTAAATACACAATAACAATTAAGTTAAACCATATAAATTCAAATTTAAATTAATTGGTATTCAATAATTGATTTAATCCATTTGATTTCACTAAAATCAATCTCAACTATTTCTAAATTCATTATCTTAGTATCCAATTATCTTCAATTTACAATTTCTAAAACATAAATTTGAATAGTCTTTTATTATAATCATATTTTTCAGCAATTTAAATTCTTTTTTTTTATTTCAAATTATTGTTAAATTTATTCTACTTAATATATCTTATTACATATATTTAAACCATATAAATTAATTTAAACCTTATAAATTTCAATTTAAATTAATTTATATCCAATAATTTGTTTAAATTAAGGTATTCCTATAAGTTGATCTAATTTCAATTTGTTAATTCTTTCAGAACAAAATTTATTATTTCATCTCGTTCAATTAACTTATTATTCTATCATCTTTATTAGCATTTTTTTAATTAAAATCTAAGTCTGTAACATTCATTATAACACTCAAATTTTTTTATATATATATATATAAAATCATTTTATATTGTATATTATCCAATTACATTTTTAACTTCTGAATAATTTAGGTAAGTTATATTGAAATGAAATTGAGTATTATACAAATAATTTTTTCTTTCAATCCAGTTATTTCAAGTTAAATACTTATCCAAGAATTTTGACTTCAATTTATAATTGAAATCATCTTTAACCTAAAATTTAAGAATTTAAATCTCCGATTTACTTCAAACAATTTAGAGATATATCTATATATTTATATCAAATCAAATTAAATTTTAAAATAAGATACCTATATATATGTGAATCAAAATATACTGAAGAAATTCAAATCAAAATATTTTTCAAAACAAAACCATAGCAAAGCTACAGAATATTATCTCCACTTCGAAACTCGAAAATGAATGTCGATGATGCGGCCACCATCACCGAAATTATTTTCCAGCGACAAAGACAAGAGAACGGATTTCAACATTTTAAAATTCTTTGAAAATTGTTCCTATTTGAAAATACTTTAAATAATATACGTTAAAATTCTTTGGAAACAAATTATAGTCAAAATATCTTTAAATAATGTGCATTTTAAACCTTTAAAACCATAGTTCGAAATCATTGGAAATTAAATTCTCAAATTCTTAATTTAATTTCATTTCAAATTCTAAATCGGTTTATAAACCAAGTTTATAAATTTTTTTATCGAACAATAAATGAAAATCAAATAATATCATTTCAAACAACGAATTAATTTACCTTTTCTTTTTCCAGAAAATTTTACTTATATATTTATAATATAATCATACAAAATTATTTCATTTACCAAATTTGAAAACAATATTATGTCAGTTTGCTCTGCTCAAGTGTTTTGGAAATCCTATCGATAGCGTTTATCAGACGAATATCAGAAACCCAAATCAACATCAACAACTCAAACAACACAGCATATATTAAAACATTTATATGTATTAGTTTACAAATACATTTCTTTGCTCGACGATACAGGAATGAATTTTCAAAATAAGGATAGGGTTTCAAATTTGATGGACTCAAATCAAAGAGAAATTTAATTTGAAGATAAGTTCGAAACAAAGATATGATGATTAATAACAAAGTAGGAAGATTGCTAAATTTATATAAATCGCGGGCAACCTTAACCGGGTCAACTGTGACTTCAAGAATAAGATCGATGCTGAATTCCGAGGTAAATCAACACTCGATCTCAAGAAATGGAATTCAGGTATAGCAGGGAATAGATAGCATCGTAAACCGAGGATACAGAAATCTCCGGTAAATCGATGCCTATTATAAAGGAGTTTTGCTCCTTTACGAATTATCGAAGATTGGCGATGTGATATCCCGGAATTTTGGGCAATAATCAATTTAATAATCTGTATTTAAAATTAAATTGATTGATAATCTTTGTTAATAAATTTGGATTAATTTAATAATCTAATTAAAATAAATATTTTATTAGTGATTTATCTTTTAAAAGGTTAATAGAACGATTTCTATTTATAATGTATATATATAATTATATATATTGTAAATAGATGAGTTGGTTTGAATTTAACAAATGAAATTATGTTTTCAAAATTCTAATATATTTTGGGTAATTTGGAAATCATGATTAAATTAATATTAAGCTTTTCAAAGTTATTTAATAAATAACTATATAGTTAAAATACATAAGATAAATGTTTTATTTGTTCAAAATATATTTTGACCTAAGTTTGTATATTAAAACAAGTTATAAAATGTTTGTTTTATTCTTTTTAAAATATTGATAAATAAATTTGATTTGTAGAATAAATATGAGAATTTAAAATACAATTAATAAATGAATCATGCATTCATTTAAATAACAAATAAGTTACAACCTCTTGTATAAATTTATTTAAAATGATTAAAAACATTTTTTTTCAAATGATTGTTATATATATTGTTTTTATTTATATAATATTTTATTTCTTTAAAAATTAGCTATACATACAAACAAGTATTTATAAATTAATTAAGTTTAAAACATTCATTACCTTTAAATAAAAATGCTAATTAATTAAAAGGACATGTGTAAATATATTAAAGCCTAATGTAACATGTGTTAGATGTTTAAACAAGGTAATTAACAAGTGTTGAAATTCAAGCCATGTGTCAAATTTTAGTTTTAATTTTCTTTAATTTTTAATTTAAAGCATAAATATAGTTATATAAACTCATGCATTCTTTCTTTCCTTTCCCTTTTTCTCATTTTTTCAATTCTAAAACAAAGAACTTTCAGCTGAGAGAAACGTTTCATTTTAAACCATCTCCAAATCACAAATCTGAAAAATCAAATTCTGTAATCAATCCCTATAACATTTGTTTGCATGCAAATCAATTTTCAAAAGCTTTTTCCTCAATCAGTGAAGTAAATCCCTCAAAAATGCATAGCAAACTTCATCTCTTCAAACATGCAAAATCAAAGCCCTGATCCACTTACAAAGGCCTGCATTCAATTCTTTTTCAAAAATCTGGAAAGCAAGCAAATCTGCATTCCCTTCCTCAAAAATTTGGAAGTTGGTCACTACAATTTCAATCTGTAGCCTGTGCATTTCTGCAAGAACTGATGCCAGCCTCTTTTCAAAACTAAAGCAATTTTCTTTTCAAAATCTGGAACTCATCTCTGCATTCAATTTATAAAACCAAGGCATTCAGCAGCATTCAAGTTTAAGGTTGATAAAAAAATAACAAAAGCATTTCAGCAAAAGCAAGTATAAAGACTTTTCCAAAACTGGTGCTCTGTCTGCATGTTTAAATCAAGTGAGTAACTTTTAAAAATTTAAATTTATAATTGGTTGCATGCTTGTATGACTGAATTTAAATGTGTATTGCATAAGTGAATATCTAATATTTGGTGCATGCTGTTTAAGTGCTCTGTTTCATCATTGTTTTAGGGAAGTAACACCTTTTCTAAATTGCTTAAGTATAAATGGGTACATGTGAATCTCTGAAGTAAGAATAGTTGTATATATATATATATATGAAACTTCTGTGAATATTGGATGATAGATGTGTGCATGTTTGTGAAATACCGATAACATCTCTGTATCAGTTTCAAGACCAAGTTTTTATTCAAAGAATCCATTATCTCTTTAACCAAATTCTGTTAAGTCGTAGAATTCAAATAAAATCAGTTTGTTTAAGCATAGATTAAAGCTTAAAATTTTATTTAAGCCAAACAAATGTAAATCTGCTCTGGAAAAATAACTAGAACAGTACAAGCTTAAGATTTGGTAAAATTCAAACATCCTAATTTATTAAGTCAGGTATGTAATCTGAAACCTTAATCAAAGACTTGATTTTTAAGACTAAAATCATGGTTTTTAGAAATAGAATGAAGGAGCAATTTGGGTTTGCACTGTTTTTGGACTTTTGGGGTTTTCTGGTGATCTCGAGGTTCTGGAGGGTTGAAGTTTCTTCTGGAGGAAGAGGAGCTAATGGTAAGGTCGGGAAAAATGGTTAGTTAGTAATCAAATGACTATGGCGGTGATGGTTGGTCGTAGAAATCTGTAGCCCTAGTTTTTAATAGGTTAGGTAATTTGATTTGTACGACTCCACTGTTTGATCGAGTGCATCAAGACTCAGGAGGATGGAAGCTGGCGATATGTCGAAGTCGTGACTGGAGTTTCAACAACTCCGATGATCGGAGGCAGGAGTACGAGGGGTTTCCAGGCTTTGGTGTGGTTCGAGACTGTTGTTCCAGGTCTCGTTTGAATGCTCGATTCGATTTCGAGCTCGTATTGGTGTTTTGGATGATCGATTTTGGATATGAATGTGATCGCCGATGTGGTGGAGATGTCGGCGATGGTCGGAGGGGACTGATCGGACGGTGCACGTGCACGAGATCGTGAATGTGTCTGGGTGAAGTCTGTTTTTACAAAGGAAGGTCTCGCGTTTGGTTCGAGTTATTTCGAGGGAGACTCGGGTTTTTAGGGGATGCGACTCGAAGTATTTTGGTGGAGTCTCGAGTACATCAGTGTTGCCAGGTTTTCTAAAACCTGTCAGTTTAAATTTAAAACTGAATTTAAATTGTGAAGTAATATTTAAACAGGGATTTAAATCAAAGTTTTAATATATAGATTCAAGTTTGGTTTTAAAACTTAGATTGGAAATAAAATAATTTTTATAAATTTAAATGTTTTAAATGTTAGTTATATTTAAATGGTTTGAAATTTAAAAGGAAGTTGATTTAAACTCTTTTAAAAATTCTTTTATAAGATATAAGAAATTCTCTAACATATAAAACTTTTAATTTGGTTTTAAACTTGGTTAAAAACAAATTGGTATTCATTTTAAATCTAGAATTTAAAATGAAATTTAAAAGTAAATTTGAAATGGATGTTTTCAAATGTATTTGTGAATGATAAATTTAACTGTGAATAAGAAAATGTTTTTATCTTAAAGTTAAAATCATTAAAACTTTAGGGTAATTAAAATGGTTTAAATAATCTAATTAATTAATGATTTGGATTAATTAATTGGAAATTAAGGATTATAAATTAAAATATTAATTAATAATTAATGATTAATTAATAAAGTAATTAAAGATTAATTAAGTTATGGTTAACACTTAATTAATTAAATAATTAGAGATTAATTACATGGTTATTAAGATTATTAATTTGAAATTAATAATGGTTAATCTAAGTTAATTACTTAAGAAAAGTAATTAAATAATTGTTAATGAAGGTCATTAACTATGGATTATTAAATAATTAATTAATGTGTTTAATTTTAATAATTAATTAGATTAATTAATTTAAAGATAATCAATTATAGAATTTGTTTTAAATGAATTACTTAATGGAAGTAATTAAGAAATTAATTACTCATTTGTAATTAATTAAGATAATTTGATTAGTTTAAGTTAATTAATTAAGTTTAATTAATTTAGAATAATAAATGGATTGATTTGTTAAATAATTACTTAATGTAATTATTAAAGTATGATTATTTAAGGAAGTAAATAATAGATAATTACTGGAAGTAATTAATTAAATGGTGATGTATTAATGTAAGTAATTTGAGTTTAATTACTTGTGAATTAATCAAGGGATTAATTAAGAAATTAATTAAGGAATAATTAATTTAGTTAATAAAAGTAATTAAGGGGAGTTAATTACTAGATGAGATTAATCAAAGAGTGATTAATAAATGTTGTTTAATTAAAGGTTAATTACTTAATGTAATTAATTTAATTAAAGTAATTAATAATTAAAAATGTAATTAAGGTTCGTTGATTAATATAATTAATAATGTAATTAAGGATTGATTAATTAAGATTAGTTAATCAATAATAAGTGATTAAAGTAATTAATTAATTGTAATTAATTAAGGATTAATGTAATTAATTATAGTTAATTAATTAATGATGTAATTAAAGATTAATTACAGTAATGGTTTAAGTTAATTAATTTGTGAAATTAATTAAGAATTAATTACTTAAAGTAATTAAAGGATTATTAATCAGGAATGATTAATTAAGATGGATACTTAGAGTAATGATTAATTAATTGGTTTAATTAATAATTAAGTAAGCAGGATTTATAGAATGAAGTAATTAGTTTAATTCACTTTAAATTAATTAGATGATATAAATAATTGCTTAAGGATGGATGAATGAGATTGAATGTATTTCATTGTTTGATATCTCTGATGAGATATGATTGATATATGATATGGATGTTTGGTTGAATTATAATGATAATGTGAATTATCTGTTTGGGATGATAATGTAGATTATCTATTGAATTATCTATCTTTGTGTATATAGATAAGAATTGAATTGTTTTAACCTTAAAACAACTTGGCCCTTAAAAGATACGTTTTGGATTTCGATGAGACCGGGATCGGGTTTCCGTATACCGGAATTCCAGGTCTGGAGACCCGAATACCACATCGATCCAAATTTATGATAGGTCGTGAATCTCAAGTGAAGATGAAGATTCAGAGTGCAAGGGTTATTGTCGTTAACTCTGAGGGTGATTCCAAAACGAGTGTAACGGGATAATGCCTTCGGTTTCGTTCGAACCCGGAACGAACTTGTATGGATTGAATGCTTTCAGCACATCGTCAGGCAGACGATGAGCATTCTAAGTGATATGTTCTAATTAAAGGTAATCGTAACCTCAAGCCTCATCAACCGGGAATGGCTAAAACAGGGGAGGTGCAGTAAGGCTTCGTGGGTAGCACCCACTGAGAGCAAGATAGATCCCTGTCTAGAGGTCCCTTTTCTTTTTATTCGGCTTAGTGTGTGGTTGGTCGCGCCAACTACGGGGTTATCTTGTTCGGAATTATCCAATAAGGGATGGTTCCGGCTTTGTGTTGCAGGGGAGTGGGCGTACTCCTCGGTACGGTGATCTAGGCCACGTACTGTGACGGGCGGTACCCCAGTAGCCCTGCCATTGTATGGAATCCAAACTCCAATAAGTGCCGTACGTATTAGTTGTGCCCAACTATGTTGAAATGTGAGATGTAAGCATTTCAGCTATTTCTATATTTTACTTGAAAACCCTAGACCCTATTATAATAAAATCAGATTTCCTATCAAATGTTTTGGTTAGCGTAAGGTAAAAACTTACCCATGTTTATTTGTGGGGAGTCTTACGTGATACTTTTTCTTTCTAAAGGTTTTGAAGTTAAGCAAGTTTAACCTGTTACTCACACCAGACCCATGTCTGACCCAAGTGTTTATTTCTGTTTTATAAACTCTTAGGTACTCAAATTTTTACGAGTAGCCAAGGGATTCAGGTTTAGCTTGACGAATTGTGGAGGAGCAATGGAGTAGGAGGCTTCAGCGTTGTAGATATATATAGTAGTTCCGCTGTGTCTGTATCTCTGTAGTGTATTGAGTTGTAATGTCTAGACAGATGTTTATAACTGTCTAGTAAGTGATGTATATGCTGTGTAACTCTGTAAATTGTTGTAAACTATGTAATAGTTTATGTTATTAATATAATTTATTCGTTCCGCTGTGAGATCGTTGTTGTTGTTTCTTTCTTTCTTCTCTTCTTTTCTATTTTCTACCCCTTTCTTTCTTTATAATGATGCGACTTTCTGGGCATAGGAAGTCGGGTCGTTACAGGCGAGACCGCCGATCTATTATAGATATCACTCAAAATGGAGTTATGGGGTGCTCCAGAATTGAAAGAAGACGAATAGTGAAGGACACAAATGAATTTCGTAACAGAGGGGAACGTTCCAAAATTCAAAGGAATTGAGTCAAAGGAAGAGATTGAAACTCGAATGGAAGTGATTCTGTAAATACATTTACCCTATATGTTAAGTTTTGCCTAGAGCTACCAAAAGCTCTGATACCAACTGTAACGACTTGATATTTTGCACCATTCACATCCATTTTAAGTGTATAGGTAGACACTCATGCCGGAATTGAATTGCTCAAAGTACCGCGTTGTTAATTTAAATTTGGTAAACTGAACATATACAGTAAATAAAATAATCACAGATCACAGACACAGAGTAATAATTGCAGCGGAAATAAAAGAGATAGTAGTTCATGAAGCTACTATATGAATATATAAAATACATCAGAGTTTACAACAGAAGAGTAATACGATACATCAGATACAAATCAGAATACATCACTGGAATCATCGAATGCTGAAAGTAGAATAGATGGCTGGATCTTCAAGTAAAGCTCCAACTTCAAAGGTGAGTCTCGAATACTGGTACACTCAGTCTGACCCGAGCGTAAAGCAAAAACACAAGACACTCGAGTCAGGATTAACATTCTTATATTAATAAATCCAACTCAAGTGAAATAGCAATTGAAATACAAGTAACTCAAAGGATGTTGGAATAACCATCCTTTAAGGATCCGTTAAACTATCTACTATGTAGTAGTGTACGATAAGTAGATAATGCCTATCAGTAATATAAAATATCGAAATAGTGTTAAGTCATGGCCCATTCCACCCTTAACACATTTTTATTCCCAAGAGCATATACAAGACCATAGTTTCCCCAAAACCAGAAGTCACCAGAGGGCAATCCATATACTAAAGGTACAAAACAAATCGTAGTGGTCGCGTATAGGGATACAAGTATGACAAGGCACATGAGGCAATACCCAAGGTAGTGAAACTACCGTTTTCCTGATCCGGACTGGTGAGAACGCATCGCCGCAACGACCGCAACACCGCGAAACAACACTCCCAAAATCAAGGGTGCACCAATCGACAACAAGTAATGAGTAGTTCGAAGAAGTGTGTTCGCTTGAGGTAGCTGACCTCCATTTGGCCCGGCACGGCTCCTGATTTTATTCATTTCCAATTTGACACAAGTGTCAAGGCTATCCATTATCGTTCTCTTTCTTCAGTCATCACGAACATCATTCCAACCACTTCATTATGGATCATCACTCCGCGTATAGTTATTAAAGTGGTTTTCGGTTTAGACAGAGAGTATGTCCATAACCGATTCCGGTCTCTTTAATAACTTCCGTAATTTAACACCGATTGGTCATTTAATATATTTCAAAACCAAATCAAATTCAATTCCAATTAGAATTTATAAACCAACATTTCATTTGTCTTTCCAAATCAATTTCCAAAAAATTACGTTTCAAAATTTTCAAATTACCATTTCAAAATCTTATAATACCAATTCAATTTCTATTTATACAATTCAAATATTGATTCAAGTTCGTATATAAGTTTCATTTCGAAATCATTTAAATTAATTTAATTTAACATTTAAATCGATTTAAATTCATTTATCGATTTCATTCAATATTCATTAAGTAAATTTGCCATTCAAAACAATTCCTATTAAATTTCCAATTCATTAAATCCATTATTTAAATTCAACTTCCTTATATCAAAACTTACAAATTGAATTAAATTAAATTCATCAAGTCAAATTCTTTAAATTTCAAGTCTTACATTTATTTCAATAAATCACATTTTATTTCTTGTTAAAGAAATTCAATTTCACTTATTTGATTACTTAAATAATTTTCCAAAACTTAATTAATAAAGAAATTCAATTTCAATTATTTATAAAGTAACCTATTCAAAAGTTCAATTTCTCTTATCAAAGAATTCAAATTTTATTTGATTATTAAATAATTCAATCTTATTTAATTATTAAATAATTTCAAAACTTGATTATTAAATAATTTCAAACTTTAATTATTAAATAATTTCAAAGTTTAATAATTTCAAACTTAATTCAATCGTTTCTCAAATTAAACAACATTCTTTCATCAATTTCTTTATTAATATTTCATTTCAGATTACTAAATATTCACATTTTAAATTTCATTAAAATTCAATTTCCAACTTCGTTTCAAACCATATTTATTTATTCAAATAAAATCTTCATTTTATTTTTAAATTAAATTATTGACCAATCGGGTTTATTTAATTCTCTATCCTAGGTCAAAGTTAAATTTGGGTATTTATCATTTCAACCCGATTCCAATTCAATTCAAAATCAAATCATAGCAAAGGGAACTTGAAGTGTGATAACTGGGATGGTGTCAAAGTAAATAAACAAGCAATAACAACAATCAATAACAAACAAATAATCAATTCAAATAATCCCGAAATAATCGTATTAATTCACATTGTTATTTGTGTAAATTAATATAATTATTTCTAGAATCTACACTATCATTTCATGTAGATTAAAGATTATTACACTAATATTAATACGGTTCTTCACTTGTCATTCGATTTCAATTTTAACACTACAACAATTAATCCAATATACATTCAATGGTTCAAAGTGTAATTATCACTATTCTACATGTTAATTAATTTATCAATTAAAAGGGGTCATATTCAACTAATCAAATTCAACATATATGTCGATCCAAATTTCATTATCCTACGTCAATTTATTTGCATAATATTTATCACTATATACATTACAATTTTAACGTCCAATTGTAAACATCAAACAATCAATCATTTAACAACCAAACTGGATTATCATTGCATATATAATAGATAATGTTGTCAGATGTCATAGGTTAACTGATACAGGTAATAACAGTGTAAATATCTAACAGCAGCATATTTCAATTGTCGTTTCAATTGAAATCAAATTTAATAGATAAAAGAACGTTAATCGTGAGTGAGTGCTCACCTTTCGAGGTTAGAGAGAATAGACAGTGGATTGAGTTACGGATCTAAGCACAGATTCCAAATCAAAGTGAAATTTGCACAAATTGGACAAAGCTGATAGATACAAAATAGAATAAATCGAATTAGAACTGGATTGACGATAATTGATAGGAGTGAACTGGTATATAAGAATCCTATCCTACATTCGACAATATTAAATTGAAATGTATACGTTTATTTCAAAATTGTTGTTTTAAATTTTAAACACATATACCAAAATATCTACATAATATGTGCACGTTAAAGCCACAGACAAATGAAAATGGCTTTCACATCCTTATATTGCAAAGTTATTAAACATCTTATATACACCTATATTTACGTTATTTCAGAAACCTTTTAAACTAAAATAACACTGTAGCAACTAAACATGTATAATACTTTGATAACATAATATTGAAACCAAATATTTATATTCATAAACTGTAAGTAATATATTCAATAGAATACCCTTAAACGCATATACTGACGCATAAAACTTTACTGGCGCCAATACAAAATCCGAGTCGAATATATAAATGTTTTTAAACATAGATATGTTCATTTAACATATATCTTAACAACTTACGCATAATTACATATACATATACCTTTTATAAAATGGAAGAAGCAACAGACTATGGAAATTCATGGCCTGAACGAGAGGACGGGCAGGAGAAAGGTTGAAGGAGTGGTGTCGCATGTCAGTGAACGTGGGCGGTGAATGGGATCGGCGCTTGGTGGGAAGCTAAGAGCTGATGCGTTTGGAGGAATCTTGGCCGAGCTATCATGTCACATGGAAAATGGAGCAGCAACGATAGTCATGTGGAGGGTGTGCGTGGTCGTGGGCTGATGGGTTGGGTGGATTGTGTGGTGGCCGAACAAGAAGAAGATGAGGTGGGATCGGGATTAGCTGGGGCAGACGAGTGGAGGTGATGTGAAGCTGGGTTGACATGGCAGTGGCGGTCGAGGCTGCCATGAGGGTGGCGAGCAAGTTGTGGGTTTGCAGTGGGATGTCGTGGAGAGGGGCTCGGGTTGGACGGAGGGAAGTGGGTGGTCACGTGTAGGCTAGTGGGTTTCGGCAGTCTTGGTCAGATCTGGAGTGGGGAACGAAAGGGAAAGGAGATGTGGCTGTCGTTCTCGGTAGGCAGTGGTTGCATAGGCGCGTGAAGGTGGATGTCGAGAGGAATGGAGGCCGAAGCTTTTGGCCTTGAAGCTTCAATTTTTTTTTATAAAGGAACAGGAGGATACATAAATGAAAAGGTGATAGCAAGCTACAGTTTCAAATAAATGTTGAAACTAAACCCCTTTTCTCTTTGAAGAATGTACCGGCAATGAAGGAACCAAGAAAAAATGGATGGACCGTATAAATGGACCTAGGGAAAAGATAAAGTCATAGCTTTGAATTTCTGGGAAAGATAAAAGGTTGCAACCATTGGATTATACGGTAGACAAATGAAGGGTCACGGAAGCCAAAAAGTTTCGACAACGGTTACCGATACGATCCAACGTTTTACAGATTTCACTGTCCACCGGACGTCGGAATACACAAACAAATACACTGCAGAGATCAGTACGACGAGACGATCAAAACGGTATACAGATATCAGTGGTATGGTTGAATTATAAAAATTCGAATTTTTCTACTGGCGGAAAATGCAAGAAAAACGCTGAAAAATAAGATCGACGGAGCCAAAGATATCCGACTTTGGAAAAACGACAAACTGACATCTTGCTCAGAAGATGATTTAGAATTTTTCTATGTAAAAATATTTAAGTTTCGGAAATAATTTATTTTCATCGCTTTTTAACTGATTAAATTGAAGTAAATTTACGCGCGAAATAAACTTTCATATTTTCGGCCGAAAATTTACCAGTCGCTATGTTTAACTAGACGTATTCCAAATATTAAATTTATATTTCAAAATTTTATCGTTTAAAATTTCGCAAAATTTCAATTAATAACGTTATTAAAACAGTTGAAATTTACGGGTCGTTACACAAGTGATACAGATATTTATTATTTCAATCCGCAATTTAAATATCTACGGGTATATATCCTTTCAACCCGTAATCCCAAATTCAATGTCAATGAAAATCGCTTGGTTTTATCATTTCAACCCATAACGATTTTCTCCTATTCTACAAGATCGTTCGGGTATGTATCATTTCAACCCATAGGGAAATCTATACTAACATGGAACTTGTAGAGTGGTAACAGGTATGATGATAAATATATAACATATCAACAGCATATATCATCAATAACAGATAAAATATAAATACATATCATGGTGTCAGACGTCAGAGGTGAACAGTTACAGATAATAGCATATATATAGCAGTTTAAATAACTAATAGCAGCATATTTCAATTGTCGTTTCAATTGGAATCAAATTTAATAAATATAAGAATGTTAATCGTGAGTGATTGCTCACCTTTCGAAGCTTAGAGATGAACGATAATGAGATGAGTTACAAATCCAAGCTCGAATTCCAAAGTAAAGCACGATGGACACGAGTTCGATGGACAAAGCTCATAAATAGGAATAAACAAAATCAAATCAGAACTGGATCGATGAAGATAATTAGTATAAGTGAACTTATATATATATATAACTATATATATATCAAGTCCTATTCTAAAATTAAGCATATATTAAATTAAATATATATGTATTTCAAAATCATTGTTTTAAACTAAAACTCAAATAATAAAGTCCAGCATATGTATATAATAATAAATTTTGAATCAATACATTTAAAACTTAACAGTTTAACATATATATTTAACCAACAAACCAAAAGTTTAAAACTGATAAAATATAGACACTACATGTTATATTTAAGACAATATTTATTATAAACTTAGTATTTAAAAAATCGACTTAACTCATATATACTGACACACAAAACTAGCATATAAACTAAAACTAAAACTATATATATATAACATACCCTTTATACAAAATGTTGTAACTTATATATACGATTACATAAACTCACATATACCACAACCAGATCATATACAACTTTATATATAACACTACAATATAATACAGTAACCCATATACTACTTATATATACTTTAGAACCCAGTATAACATATTGTATTTTACTTAATTACACATACAGCAAAAATCAAAATTTAACAACCATTAAACATATAATATATAAACTGAGATAACAGTGATGAACAGTAAACATATACAAACAGGTGACAATATATATGTTGCTATATAACTATCTTAAAACAATATGTAAACTTATTTTATTATAACATATGTGTAAACTCGAGCAGGTCATATGTAAACTTGTGTAGACATAAAATAAGAATAAACATATTATACATATAACAATATATCACATAACTTATATAAGCTTTTATATATACAAAACAGACGAATCATATACAGGTTATAAAGCATTTATATATATATATATATATATATATATGCAACCGACCGATAGAACCAAACCAAATTATATATCATACCACTAAATATATATACATATATAAACTTTATAACTTTATATACTTGTGAACTAATATATATATATATATATAACTTAGTAAACTAACATATATATACACAGTTTAAAGTAATATCAAATTTGACATATTCATACCGATCATAAATATATATAACTTGTTAAAACTGTTAAAGTCATATATATAAACTAAATCAGATAATATAAATCTTGTATAAACTTATGCATACTTATATAATTATATATATATAAGTCATCTACATAACAAACTAATAGACCAAATATATATTTATACATAACTTACTGTAAACAATATATATATAATACTCACATATATATACTTATCTATGCAGTAGAAACAGGGAATGATCGGCAAAAGGAGGAGATGGTGAGGCCGCGCTCGGTTCACGATTGGAGAGCAGAGGCCGAGGAGGAGGAAAGCGGGTCTGGGTGTGATCGAGTACGGCGTTATATTTCAATTATATTGAATTCTTGTCAATTTTATACATTAATTAAAATTTAAGATCCCAATTGATTTATTTATCTTGATTTCACTCCTTTTTAAATCAATTATCTCCTTATGAATATAATTTACATTTCTATATATTTTATTACATTCACAATTTGCAGTTATTGTCTTAAATCACATCAATGTAATATTTAATTTCATTCAATTATAATTAATTTCCAATTTAACTTAACAGACTAAATAAATAGGTAACATATAATTGTTTGCCACCGTTTACTTTTAGTCACATTAATAAGTTATTATTTACAACCAAATGTTACAATTACTTACCTTACACTGATTTTATTCAATTACCATTAATTTTATATTATTTCATTAATTGATTCAATATTTACATTTGTTTTCCTATATTCACTTTATAACCAAGTATAACATTTAAATTATTTCAATTAATTTGGAATTTCATTCTAATTGTTAACAATTGACTAAAATTTAAATTATTACATTTCATTTTAGTTATTATTTCATTAATGTATCATAAATTTTTTTATTTCTCCCAATCTTAAATCACAAAATCTTATTAAATTAACTATTTTTAATCATCGAAAATTACGGGTCATTACACTCTCCCCCACTCAAAACTTTTCGTCCCCGAAAAGGAAAAAGAAGGGAAAACAAGGAATTAAGAAATCAGTATGTCTTATTCAAAATATTAAATTTATAAACCATTTATTTACATAATTAAATAATTTTAAATAAAATATATCAATTTATAACAATTTAAATCCTTGATATTCAACTCAATAAAAGTTTGGAAAACCTTTCATAAAATTTTCTAAGTCTAAAATTTACGGAAAATTTCGCCAGAGTCTACTTTGTACGGAGAGGTCTGGGAGAGATAATAATATGAATAATAACAAAATATATCATATTTTTCAAAATAATATATCTCAAACAACGGGAAAAACAATATGATATCGCCAGGAAACCGTAATCCGATAACGTACCTATTTGTCGGGCAATTAATGCTTATTTTATGAAACCAAAAGCAGTAGCTATTGCTTCCATACCTATATTTCACTTATATAATCCAAAAGAGTTAATAATTATATAAAAGAAAATGTTTATGTTGTTTCCAACCAATAAAAAAAAATCGATACAACATAACAACAATTACTTGCAAACAAACTGTACAAACATCATTTCAACAAAGAAAACAATCATCCATCCCTTTCAACCAAAACAAATGTTTTGTTCGGGTTCAGAAATTCTAATCATATAAAATGATAAATAAACTATGAAGTAAACCATACACTCAACAGTCGTAGATAACTTTATAGACTATTTATACATCCTACACAATAAAAGTATCCTTTCCCACCCAATCCATAAGCCAAATACAAACCAAAGAATTCAGATATTATTTAAGTTATTCTTCTAATTTTTTCTTTCACAACATTTATTGTTCATAATTTTCCATTCATGCCATGATTATTCCCTTTAAATTACATTTATTTCTTACACTAATTCAATTTCCATTCATTCCTATAATACTTAATTCCATTTATTTACATTAATTTATTTACATATGCTATTTACATTTTCTTACATATGTTACTCATACATAATTATTTAAACATGGTAAATCAATTCTTAAAGTACTATATAGGTTTCTTTGTAAATAAATTCACATTCATTCATTCGGTACTTATTTTCATTTATTTTCATTCATTACTTACAAAATCCATTTTTTTCATTTATTCATATAATTAAAATTTCTTTTTATTACTTTACATTCATTTCTTACATAAATTATTTCCATTCAATTATTTATAATAACCAATGAATTCATTATTCAAGTATTACATACGTTTTATTGCAGTTTAGTATGCATTTATTAATTTATATATTTGATTTCCATTAGATAAGCATATTTATTTGTGCATAAGTTCACACTTAAGTTTCTTACTTTTTTTCATCATTTACTTTTCTTTTCTTATTCATATAATGTTTATTTTCATTAATTTACATTCATTATTACTTACAAAAGTTCATTTCTCCTTTATTCATACAATGCTATTTTCTTTCATTTTATTACTTTACATTCATTGCTTAAATAAGTTTTTTTTATTTCAATTATTGGATTATACATTATTAGATAAGTTTCTTCATAGTTTAATTTACCATTTATAGATTATTTCTTTTTCACATTCATTCTTCTATATAAAGTATTATTGAATATTAACTCCATTTCTAAATCATTTTCAATGTTCTCTGATGTTATAATCATTCAATTTATATAGTTGTAACGACCCGTAATTTACGACAATTAAAAATTGTTAATTTAATAAGATTGTGTGATTTAATATTGGGAGAAATAAAAATTTGTGATATAATTATGAGATAATAACTAAAATGAAATGTAATAATGTTAATTTAAGTTAATTATAAACAATTTGAATGAAAATCCAATCAATTGAAATGATTTAAAGGTTATAATTGGTTATAAATTGTAAATTAAATGTAATAATGAAGGTATTAATTGATAACTGAATTGAAGGAGTAATTGATAATTTAAACATTAAGTTATTAATGAAATAATGTGTAACAAATTTTAATTGAATAAAATTTATGTAATGAGAGTTGTCATAACATTTGGTTGTAAATGATAAACATACAAATTTGACTAAAAGTTAATGATGATAATTATTATATGTGACCTATTTATTTAACCTGTTAATTTAAAATTTCAAATCGTTGCAATTAATTCACTTAATTAGTGCAGTTAATGTAGATTAAATTTATAATTGTAGAATGTTGATTCAATAAGATGCAACCAATGAAAATTTTATGCATAATATGACAATTGATTGAATAAAAAGAATTGGAATCAAGTTTGCTCAAATTTATTGAAATTTAAATTATAATAAGTGGATTTATTACAATTAAATGTAATTAAAGATTACGTTAACGAAAAATAGGATGAAAATGGTAAAATATTAACGTAATAAAATATATAGCAATGTTAACTATGTATGTAGAGAAATAATTGATTAAATTTAAAAGATCGAGATCAAATTAAATAAATTTATTGAAATTAAATTATAATTAATTGGATTTAATTACGGTGAAATTGAACACTGTAATTAGTGTAATAACCAACACTGAATTGTTATATAAACCTGTATTAAGTCATTGTAAATGTCTAAGTGATTAAAAATGGTGAAATTTGTTAACTATCAAATTTGAATGAAAAAGGTGACACTACAACAAAACAGGCTTTTTACAACGGGCAATGCCCGTTGTAATATGTGTTCCACAACGGGCAGCCGACCGTTGTAATAGGCGATGTTGTAATAGGTTGACCATATTTTACAACGGGCAATGCCCGTTGTAATACACCTTTTTACAACGGGCAATGCCCATTGTAATATATGATATTGCAACGGTTTCTGACCGTTGCAAAATAAATGCAAATTTAAAAAAAATCACAGCAGCATACATCCATACTAATAATGAATAATTTAACGAGTAATAAATATTATCATAAAACAACAAAAATCATTTCATTTCAAGTGTGTTTAACTACCAGTCTACCACCTCTAACTACAGCAACCAATCCACTACTACACTACAACCAACAATCTTTCCGCCTTACTATCTTCCTGTTCTACCAACAATCTTTCTGCCTTACTATCTTCCTGTTCTACCAACACATATAACATTGGAGTGCACTTACTCTCCCCAGCTCATTTTAACCTCGTCTACAAAACCTTTCATTTCTGCGAACACCTGCACGCCAAATACAACTCTATTAGCTCAAATTGTTATTTGCTTCAAAATGCATTCATTAGACGTTCAGGTAAAGCTAACATTTTGCATAGGATTTTTATTATAGAAAGAAAGTGTTGGGAAAAAGATTAGGTGAAGTAGATATGATATAATAGTGGTGCTAATATAATAGACAGTAGTGGACTCTGTACTCACAATTCGTTGCTAAGGAGTGGTTCCACGTTCGACCGCAACTGCTGGAGTGTTAGGAGGCAAACCATGATTCATTAGTTTCTGGGCAAGAGCAGGAAGGGTTGACAAACCCATGTATACTACAAGTGTTGATTCTGAATTTAATTATTAATTTATTTAATTAACGTGAAAAATAGCCATTTTGGCCACTGTCTCAGATTTCGACGAAACCAGTTTCATCGGATCCGTAACAATGAATTATTGTAGGATTTCAAGTTCCATAAAGATCGGACTTGTCGTTTGATCGTACGAGCTCGAAACGCCTAGAAATCAATTTAATTGAAATCAATTTGGAATAAGCTGATTTTAACATAACTTCTTCATACGATGGAATTAGGACTTGAAACATGTTCCACTGATTTTAAAATTATTGAAAACATATATTTTGATATATGGGATGACCCATTTTCGTTCCAGAGACAGAACGGTCTTTTCGGTCATTTATCGTTCAACCTTCAAAGCGATCTAAACTATTCATTTCTATTTCTGATCTGCCTATAAATAGCCCGTTATAAACCCTAGCTACTTCTTATTTTCATTTGTCTGTACATACAAATTTCTTTGGCTTCTCCTTCTCAATGGCAGACAAACAAATTCCAAATTCAATTATAAACCGAAAATCAAACTCCTCAAAAAAATTCGATAAAAATATATATCGCAGATCACATCGATACGAATCTGCGTCAAGTGTTTGTTTTTGGAAATGATGCTCAAATCATTCTGAAAGCTCGGCCAAAGCTCAAAATTCGCGAACCCTAAACGTCGAATTGGAGGTTTTCGATTCTGGCCTCGATTAGCAAAATCAAGATATGGGTTTTGGAGTATTCGTCGCGCGGAGTCGTTTGGTGGTGGTTAGAGGGTGTGTCGTGGCCGGAGGTAGCTGGAATTAGCGTTCTAGTGTTCAAAAAACCTAGACGGTGGGTGGCGGCTGGAGGCACTGGGGGCGATCGGACCTAGGGGAAGTTCGAGGCGGTGGCGAGGCGGGCTGAATGGTGGGGGTTTCAGGATCGGCGGCCGCGTATGGGGGGAGGAATGGCCGGTCAAAGTCGGGTCTGGGGCGGGCTCATGGGTTCGAGCCGATGCTTGCGCGTGAGGAAGGTAGGGATGGTGACGCGTAAATATAAATCAATATTTTATTCATTTTAATTATAATTGTATAATGTTCTAATCAATGTAACTTTTTCATCCGAGGTCCGTTTCGCGCGAGGTTTTTTCCGCTGGGATCATAACGAAATTTCGGACATTTTGACGCTGGTCTAGAAGAATTCTGAGACCTTTGTTAGGCCTCATTTTGGATTTCAAAATCGATTTGAAATCAAAGGTGAGTGACTAGACCCACTCACAACTTCTAAAATTTCTTAAGTTGGTTAAATTAAATTTCGGATGTGATTAGAAATTTATTTATGGCTATTTGGTATATTTAAATTGCTATTCCTATTAATTTGAATTATTTTGAATTAAATTGTCATTTAATTTATTATTGAATTTAAAATTACCAGTTAATTACATGTGAATAATAATCAGTAATTTGTTGTAATTTTATTTTGTTGAATTGGATGATAATTATGATGGATTTTTTATTGTTGACATTGGTTGATTGGATGTTATGTTTGATTTATATAATGTTATTGTAACAACCTTGGTTTGGAGATTACTTGTCAATATTAAATTATAATGGTAATTATAATTTAATATTGTGAATTAAATTAAAATTTTAAATTTTAAATTGTTTGTTTGGAATAAACAATGAAATTGGAATTAAATTGTGCAAATAAAGTTTAGAACTTTTTTTTTGGGGTTGATAATAAATGGAAAATGACCTTATTTTAGAGAAAATGCAATAATAATATTAATTATTGCCCATTTACTTCTTTTAATAATTTTTAAAAGAAGTGTGTAATTTTTAAAGATGGTTTATTTAAATAAAAAGGTGAAAATTGGTTTCAAAATGTGTTTTGGCTATAAATTAAGCTTGGAAATGGTTTGAAATATTTTTCTAAGTGAGAAAAGTATTTTTGTTAAATTTTAAAAGTAAAAAATATAGACTTTTGCATTTTATTGTGAAAATAGTGTATTTTTGTAAATTAAAGGTTTTTAATAATAATTTAAAAAATAAATATAAATTTATCATTTTATATGGTGGAGAATATTTTATTTTATAAGTGCATAAGTTTACATATCTTTCTTATATAAAAATTGGAAGAAAAATGCATTTGTTTTGTAAAATAGTGTAAATGTGAACACATTTTAGTTTAAGTGTTAATTAATTAACTTAGGCCATTTTAATTTTTCTTCATTTTGGGTCCAAATGGCCCATTACCACTTAACCAGATTTGAGAAAAGAAGAAAACAAGTTATGTACGTTCTTTTTATCTCAACCTCCTTATTCCTCTTTCCAGAAAATAAGAAAAATGAAACCCAACTCCATTTTCTCCAATCCATGGCTTTAAACTCAATTTCTTCAATGCAAACTGATATCTTTTCAATCTAGATTGTAAATTAAAAGGTAATCTCACTCCAAACCATCTCTATTTCATCAAAATCTTTGTTTGAGAAGAGGATTTTCTAATTTAATGTTTATTCTTCTTGCATGCATTGTATATCTCTTCTACAGGATCCTAGAGGCCAATTCCTCCACCAAAGCATCCACCTTTCAGCCAATATCCAAGTATTTGCACAATTATAGCAAGGTGAGTGATAAACTAACAATGTCTAGCTGAAACAAAGCTTCAAAAATCCAAATCTGAGATTTGTAATCATTTTTTGTTGACAGTTTTCTTTTCTGTGAATCTAGTTTGGGTTGCTTCTTTGCATGCTTATATCTTTTGATTCCGGCAACGAAATGCTGCCGAATTTCTTACATTTGGTAGCTTACATGTTGAAATTCATTTCTGAAAATTTCGGTTGAAAAATATTGTCATTTTGATGTTCAAAACAGTGGTAGAAAATCAACTCAAACACGTATTTTTGCCTGTAGAAATTTGGTTTTCAGAGTTGCTGCAAACATGGCCTGAGTACATGTTTGAGATAGCATAACTCTTTCATTTCTTAATGAAATTCACCGATCCTTTTTTTGTTTGAAAGATAAAGTTTTCTACTATATGCACACCAATTTTCATCTCAATTCGAGGTAATTTGGTTCTCTATTTCATGCCTGAAAGTTGAACCCGAGATGGGTTTCAGGCCTGTACATTCGGTTTTTTTGAACAGTTGTAAACATTGCCTGAGTCCATGTTTGAGACAGTGTAACTTTTTCATTTCCCGTCAGAATTCATCGATTCTTTTTTTTGGTTTGAAAGATAAAGTTTTCTATTAGACGCATACCTATTTTAAACTCAATCTGAGGTAATTTGGTCCTCTGTTTAATGCTCGGAAGTTGAACCCAAGACGGTTTTCATGCCTGTACATTTTTTAGATTTTTGAAGCTTTGTTTTAGCTAGAAATTGTGAGTTTATCACTCACCTTGCTGTAATTGTGCAAATACCCGAATATTGGCTAAAAGATGGACGCTTTGGTGGAGGAATTGGCCTCTAGGATCCTGTAGAAGAGATATACAATGAATGCAAGAAGAAAAAACATTAAATTAGAAAATCCTCTTCTCAAATAAAGATTTTGATGAAATAGAGATGGTTTGGAGTGAGATTACTTTTTAATTTACACTCTAGATTGAAAAGGATTTCAGTTTGCATTGAAGAAATTACGTTTAAAGCCTTGGATTGGAGAAAATGGAGTTGGGTTTCATTTTTCTTATTTTCTGGAAAAAGGAAGAAGGAGGTTGAGATAAAAAGAACGTACAGAACTTGTTTTCTTCTTTTCCCAAATCTGGTTAAGTGCTAATGGGCCATTTGGACCCAAAATGAAGAAAATTTAAAATGGCCTAAGTTAATTAATTAACACTTAAACTAAAATGTGTTCACATTTACACTATTTTACAAAACAAATGCATTTTTCTTCCAATTTTTACATAAGAAAGATATGTAAACTTACACACTTATAAAATAAAATATTCTCCACCATGTAAAAAGGTAAATTTATATTTTTTTTAAAATTATTATTAAAAACCTTTAATTTACAAAAATACACTATTTTTGCAATAAAATGCAAAAGTCTATATTTTTTACTTTTAAAATTTAACAAAAATACTTTTCTCACTTGGAAAAATATTTCAAACCATTTCCAAACTTTATTTATTGCCAAAACACATTTTTAAACCAGTTTCCAACTTTTTATTTAAATAAACCATCTTTAAAAATTACATACTTCTTTTAAAAATTATTAAAAGAAGTAAATGGGCAATAATTTATATAATTATTGCATTTTCTCTAAAATAAGCTCATTTTCCATTTATTATCAACCCAAATAAATAAAATAAAGTTCTAAACTTTATTTGCACAATTTAATTCCAATTTCATTGTTTATTCCAAACAAACAATATAAAATTTCCAATTTTAATTTAATTCACAATATTAAATTATAATTACCATTATAATTTAATATTGACAGGTAATCTCCAAACCAGGGTTGTTACAGTTATCACTCTACAAGTTCCCTTGGTTATTATTAGAAAATCATTATGGGTTGAAATGATATATACGCGAACGATCTACAAATTAGGGAAAAATCGTTATGGGTTGAAATGATTGACTCGGGCTATTTTATGGATTTTAATATTAATTCGGGATTGTGGTTTGAAATGATATATAACCGTAAAATTTTAAATTGCGGATTGAAATGATAATTATTCGTATCACTTGATCATAGGGTAGAGAATTATATACGGACACCGGATTGGTTAAATTAAATGATTTTTGAATCCTTAATTTTTGAATTTAATTGAATGATATTTTGAAATAAGAATTTGATTTATATAAATTGAATTATTATCGAAATTCAAGTTTTATGTTGAAATTGAAATTGGTTTAAAAGGAATTGTTGAAGGGATTTAAATTGAAATTTTAAATTTGATTTTTGAAATATAATTGAAATTTATCAGAATTGAATTATTAAATTTTTTTGAAATATAACTTTGAAACGTATTGAAATTGGAGTAAATATAAATTGATATTTCCAACATGGATTGGAATTGATATAAAATTTAATGGTCTATTGAGAATTTAAATTGAAGATTTGAAATTGAATTTGATTGAGAAATTGAAATGGTCTGATTGGGTTGAAATGAAATAAATAGTTTAAATTAATATAAATTCTAAATTCATGTTTTTAGGATAAACAGTTTTAAAAATATATTATTTTAAAGATTCTAAAATTTAAGGTTTTCAAATTATTAAGCTATTTCAACCTATATTAACTATATTAAATCATTTTAACCTATTCTAAACCATTTAATTTATTTTAAGACTAATTAACCCATTTTAACTTATTTTAAATCTAATTAATCTATTTTAAAGCTATTTAATCTATTTTAAAGCTATTTAATCTAATTTAAATCTATTTAACTATCTTAAATCAATTTAACAGTATCTTTAATCCATAATTATACTATTTTAGAGTATTTAACTATTTATAACTATTTAAACTATTTTCTAAATTTTCAAACTTAGTAAAAGGGAAGTGTTTATATTCAAATGCATTGGTTTAAAAGAAAATACAGTTAAATAATGTTATAACCTAAGTTGGGATTTAAATGTTATAATTAATTGAATATGATGATTTTAAAGTAAGGATTAACCTAATTGGAAATATGATTTTTGAAAGAAATTATGGTTTCGGAAACGATATGATTTCAAAGGAAATATGATTTGAAATTGAATATGATATTTTGATATCAATTGTAAATTGACTTTTGAAATGTAAAAGAACCATCCGGTGTGAAATAAGCATTTGGTTGTTAAAGAGACCGGGATCAGATATTGTCATACTCTCTGCCAATATTGAAAACCACTTTAACAACTGTGTACGTGGTGGAGATTCTAGAAATGAAGTATGATGGTTTGGCGAACGATTTCTGTATAAGGTATGATGTGACCCTGGCTCCCGTGAGTCAGCTTAGATGTGACTAAAACAGGAGCTATACCTAGGCCAAGTAAGGTCATTCCTCCAATCGGACATGCTTCTTCAATACCATATTATGAAATTTGTGATGATTTGGTGGCCACCCCTTGATTTTGATTATGGGAGTATGTTCCGAGGTGGGCGGTAGTAGCTGCTATGCGTTACCACCAGCCCGGTTCTACAATTGGTAAATCTACACTGGAATTGCCTCGAGTTCCGTGTTCACATGCCCTAGAGCGCCTTCTACGAGTTTGTTTTGTACCATACCTATGGAGTGCCTTCTCATAGCCCTCCAGTTTATGGAGGAATTACGGTAGTGTATAGACTACGGGAATATATAAAAATGTGTTAAGGGGGATATGGGTAACGCCTCAATGCTATTTTAATACTTTACTTATTGTAGACACTATTATAATAGCGTATTGTACTACATAGTAGATAGTTTAACGGATCCTTAGGAGATGGGAATCCCGAACATCTCTTAAGTTACTGCACTCATGTTAGACATTGGATAGGAGATGTCAAACCTCGTAAACATCTCTGTCGCCGTCACACTCATATTTACCGGTGATCTAACTTACATAAGATCTTTTAGTTCTGACTCGAATGTTTTGTCTTTTCAATTCGCTCGGGTCAGCCTAAGCATTTCAGGGTTGAAGACCGTATTTCTAGAGGACGAAGACGAAAATTTGTACTGGTATTATTTATAATATTCCGGTGCATCATGTTGTTCTACTGCAATTATATATTTATTTATCCCTGTTTTATGTAACTCTGATTTTTGTGTTGTAAAAGAATAATCAAATGTATTTATAAAACAGCTTCATGAACTGTTATTTGATTATTATATTTTGTCATTCCGCTGCGTGATTCTATATTTGCTTATTTCTTTCCCTTTTCTTATTTACCCCATAACAATCTGCCCTTTTGAATGGTTTGAGTATGACGTGTGTGTATGCTTAAAACATCCAAAAAGGCAGGTCGTTACAATAGTATTCATTTTAATTATAATGGCTTCAACATTAATAATTCGTTAAGTTATATATATGTTTTTAAAAATGCAATAAAAGGTTACACAAGTTTTCTCTTATTTATTTAGTTAACAAAAATGTTCAATAGTTACCATTTCTTATTTTCATTTCCTTTTTATTTACAGTTTTCAAAATTTTAGCTTCTTATCTATTTCATTACTCATTTTAACATTAAATTTTTTATTTGCAGCTTAGAAATTTCCAATTATTAATATAGTCAAGACTCCATTCATTACCGTAATTTCAATTTCTAATTTACAGAAACTTAAGAACTAAACAACCGGGTTTCATTTCAATTATTTTAAAATAGTATATATATTATGATTAAAATTAAAATTCAGAAAATTAAAACTAAGATTGGTTTATCAAACGGATGTGCAGTATAACTACTACAGCAGTCTTCCCACTTCGAAACTTGAAAATGAATGTCGATGATGCGTGCACTCATCACCGAAATTATTTTCCAATGACAGAGAGGGGAGTACAAAACTTATTTCCTTCCAAAAATTCCTTTAAAACATTCCTTTCAAATCGCACTGAAATATTTATATCATAAAATGCTTCCAAATAATATTAATATTATATTCCAAAATCTTTGAAAGAAATTTTCAAAAATCTCGGAAATTAAGTTCTCAAATTTTCAGTTTATATTCATTTTATTTACAATCTCGTTTTTCAACCAATACTTATAAATTTCACCACCTAACAAACAAATATATTACAACCAAATATATCATTTATAAAATTTGTTATTTTATATACAAAAATATAATAGGAAATTATTTCATATACCTATATTTCAAAACAGTATTGTGTCAGTCTGCCTAATAAGTGTTTATAAATCCCTATCGATGTCATAGCGTCCTATGCACCAACCAAAATTTATAAATACAAAACCGAACAAATTAACACAATACAAAACCTTTTATAACACAAACAAATACGCTCTCTCATATATATACACTCAGCGACTCATTCTAGGGTATTACTACCCTATTTAATATGAGTCAGACCCCACAAAGCTAAGGTTATCGCTAAACAAAAGCTCTGATACAAACTGTAATGACCTGCCTTTTTGGACGTTTTAAGCAGACACACATGCCAGACTTAGACCATTCAAAAGGGCAGATTGTTATGGGATAAATAAGAAAAAGAGAACGAAATAAAAAAAATACAGAATCTCGTAGCGGAATGACAAAATATAATAATCAAATAACAGTTCATGGAGTTGTTTTATAAATACATTTGACTATTCTTTTACAACACAAAATCGGAGTTACAGAAACAGGAAGAATAAATAATAAATGTAGAACAACAAGATGTAGTGGATTAATTATAATAAATAATAGTAGTGCAAATCTTCATCTTCGTCCTCTAGAAATAAGGTCTTCAACCCTAAAATGCTCAGGCTGACCCGAGCGAATTGAAAAGACAAAACACTCGAGTCGGAACTAAAAGATCTTATGTAACTTAAATCAACGATAAATATGAGTGTAACGGTGTCAGAGATGTTTACGGGGTTTGACATCACTTATCCAGTGTCTAACGTGAGTGCAGTAACTTAAGAGATGTTTGGGATTACCATCTCCTAAGGATCCATTAAACTATCTACTATGTAGTACAGTACACTATTATAGTATGTCTATAGTAAAGTAAAAGTATTAAAATAGCGTTAAGGCGTTACCCATATCCCCCTTAACACATTGAATATATTCCCATAGTCTATACAATACCGTACGCTCCTCCGTAAACTGGAGGTTTACACAGAGGGCACCACATAGGTATGGTACAAAACAAACTCGTAGAAGGTGCTCTAGGGCTTGTGAACACGGCACTCGAGGCAATGCCGGGGTAGATATACCAATTGCACTCCCGGACTGGTGGTAACGCATAGCAACTACTACTGCCTACCTTGGACACACTCCCATAATCAAAATCGATGGGTGGCCATCAAATCAATCACAAAGTCAAAATATAGTATCGAAGAAATGTGCTCGATAGGAGGAATGACCTCACTTGGCCCGGTATAGCTCCTGTTTTAGTCACATCTTAGTTGACTTACGGGAGTCAGGGTCAAGTCATACCTCATACAGAAACCGTTCGCCAAACCATCGTACTTCATTTCTGGAATCTACACCACGTACACAGTTGTTAAAGTGGTTTTCGGTATTGACAGAGAGTATGACAATATCTGATCCCGGTCTCTTTAAAAACCAAACTCTTATTTCACACCGGATGGTTCTTTTAACATTAAAAAAGTCAATTCGTACTTAATATCAAAATATCATCTTCGATTTCAAACCATATCACTTTCGAAATCATATTCACTTTCAAAACCATATTCATTTTCAAAATCGTCTTCACTTCCAAAAGCATATTTACTCAATTATGCCATTTCACAAAAGGTATCAATTCCAAATTTCAACTTAAGTTGTATCATCATTAAAGATTTAAATATAAATACTTCAACTTTACACAGTTTGCAATTTTAGAAAATAGTTTATATAGTCATAAATAGTTTAATAGTTTAAAATAGTTTAAATAAATTAAAATAGTTTAAATAGTAAAATAGTTTAAATCGATTTAAATTTGATTTAAATAGATTAAATATAGATTAAATAGATTTAATTAGATTTTAAAATGTTTATATAGATTAATTATAAATTAAATAGAGTTAAATTATATTAAGTTGATTTTTAAACGGATTAAATAAATTTAAGATATATCAAATAGATTTAAATTATATTAAATAAATTTAAAATAGATTAAATAAATTTAATTAGTTTAAAATAGGTAAAATAGATTAAATTGTATTATATAGGTTATAATAGGTTAAATTGAATTAAAATGGTTTAAATTGATTAACATAGTTAATTTAATTAAAATAGTTGAAATTAGTTTAAAAATAGATTTCAAAGTAATATCCAAACATTTTCAATAACTCAATTCCAATAAATCCATTTATATTTGACACTTCAATTTTGAAATTCCAATTTAACTTCTTTGAGCCATTCATTAAACCAATTCCAAATTCAACATTTAACACTTGAATTATCGAAAATAGTTCAGTTTATATAAATCAATTTCTATTTCAAATTACCAGTTAACTGAACTCAAAATTTAAAGATTCAAATCATTTAATTTAACCAATCCGGTGTCCGTATATAATTCTCTACCCTAGGGTCAAGTGATACGGATATTTATCATTTCAATCCGCAATTTAAAATTTTACGGTTACATATCATTTCAAACCGCAATCCCGAATTAATTAAAATCCATAAAATCGCTCGAGTCTATCATTTCAACCCATAACAATTTTTCCTAATCTATAGATAATTCGGGTATGTATCATTTCAACCCATAGGGAACTGGCAGTATTACAACAATATAAAGTACAACATCCAGTCATCCAATATCAATGATCAAACATACATCACAATCATTATCCAAACAAACCAATAACATCAATAGATAACTGATAATCAATGCAGGTATTAAGTTGACAAATAAAAATTCAATATTAAATTAAACAATAATTAAATGCAATAAAAGTCAAATTTAACCAGAATGACAATTTAACATACCAAACAGCAATAAATTAATTTCTAATCACATCATAAATTAAGTTTAACTAACATAAGATATTTTAGTAATTGTGAGTGTGTTAAAACACTCACCTTTGAGTTGAAATCGATTTAAAATCCAAAATAGGGCCCAAAATTCAAAAGTCTCAGAATTCATCCAAACACACGTCAAAATGTCCGGAACTTAAATACGATCCCAACGGAATGAACCGCACGCAATTCCGAGTTCGTATAAAAAAGTTATATAAGTTGGAATCATTGAATTTAAATTTAAATAGAATAATAAAAGAAAAGGAATTACCCTAAATCACCACGTCATCATCGCTCCTACTCTGAAACCCTAGCGAACATCAAACCTGTGAAAACAACATCATCCGCCACCTACTTGTACTAACGCCGCCCCAAACACTCGCCTAAACCACGATCCGACGACGCCTCCACGCTGCTCGCCAAAAACCACACCCCCTAAGGCCACGCGGCCAACTCCGACTCATCCAAACGCCTCGCGTTGCCGCCCGCTTCATTGCCTATTTCTGGCAAACCATGGCCACCTGGGGACTAACGACCACCAGATCCATGACCTGCTTGACTCACTCTTCCAAACGCAACTCCCCAATCATCGATTGGTCGACGATCCGTCGTTGGATCGTCAAAACTCTAAAATGGACGGCCGAGGTTCAACCTCACTTTCTGGACAAACGGTGATTCGATGGCAAAAATGAATTATGGATCTGAGTTGCGCTCGTCGAGAGCTTCAAATTGATATATAATTCCATATGGTTGTGAGGAGTTTGATTTTTGGAATTGAATTTGCAATTTGGGAATTGGTTTGTCTGCCATTGGAAAGAGAGAAGCAGATGAAATTGTACAAACAAAAAATTGGAATAAGAAATAGCTAGGGTTTATAACAGGCTATTTATAGGTAGATCAGAAATAGAATGAATGGACAAGATTGATTCACACGTTGAACGATAAATGACCCGAAAAGCTCGTTCCGTCTCCAAAATGAAAATGGGTCATTCCATATATCAAAATAGATGTTTCCAATAATTTTAAAATCAATGGAATAGGTTTTAAGTCCTAATTCCATCGTATGAAGAAGTTATGTTAAAATCAACTTATTTCAAACTGATTTCAATTAAATTAATTTCTAGGCGTTTTGAGTCCGTACGATCAAACGGCAAGTCTGATCATTATGAAACTTGAAATCCAACATTAATCCACCGTTACGGATCCGATGAAACTGGTTTCGTCAAAATCCGAGACAGTGGCCAAAATGGCTATTTTCACATTAATTAAATAAATTAATATTAAATTAAATTTATCACTTCTTATATTCAAATTAATTAACTAACCATTTTTATCATTTTTGATTTCATATACATTTACAATAATTTAAAACAAATTTACATATCAAATTCAGTGTTTAATATTTCACAAATTTCAGTGTTCAATTTCAATTGTAATTAAATCCAATTAATTAAAAATTTATTCCAATAAATTGATTATACTTTGATTTCAATCATTATATTCAATCAATTATTACCCTAATAACATAGTTAAAATTTGTTCATCTCTTATTTCACTAATATGCTACCATTTCATCTTTAATTGTGTTAACTACTGTATTTCAATTATATTGAATTCTTGTCAATTTTATACATTAATTAAAATTTAAGATCCCAATTGATTTATTTATCTTGATTTCACTCCTTTTTAAATCAATTATCTCCTTATGAATATAATTTACATTTCTATATATTTTATTACATTCACAATTTGCAGTTACTGTCCTAAATCACATCAATGTAACATTTAATTCCATTCAATTATAATTGATTTCCAATTTAACTTAATAGACTAAATAAATAGGTAACATATAATAGTTTTCCACCATTTACTTTTAGTCACATTAATAAGTTATTATTTACAACCAAATGTTACAATTACTTACCTAACACTGATTTTATTCAATTACCATTAATTTTATATTTTATCATTAATTAATTCAATATTTACATTTGTTTTCTTGTATTCACTTTATAACCAAGTATAACATTTAAATTATTTTAATTAATTTGGAATTTCATTCTAATTGTTAATAATTGACTTAAATTAACATTATTACATTTCATTTTAGTTATTATTTCATTAATGTATCACAAATTTTTTTATTTCTCCAAATCTTAAATCACAAAATCTTATTAAATTAACTATTTTTAATCATCGAAAATTACGGGTTGTTTCACGTTCAGTCCCAGAACGAACTTGTATGGATGAATGTCTGACATTGCATTTCTAAGACACAACGTTTGACTATTACAAATATACATCTGCTTGGTGGCGGAGAAGGCAACTTCTCTTAGCTCAACACCCTTCTCTGAGACATACGAGCTCAGAGGTTGTATGATTGTGGGAGTCAAATAGTGATCAAAGGAATGGTAGTGTGGCATTCAAAGTGGAACTTATTTTGATCTAAAGTGTGGCTTTGTGAAAAACAGTGCATGGCTTTGAAGAAATTGAGCATAGCCTCACTAGCCTCACATCCCGGAAGATGATATGGGATACTATGTGGTCTGACGGACACAAATTCGAAATAAGTGAGTATGTATGGTGGTGTCCAATACGTTGGGCCCTTTGGGGGAAAACGTCCCTTAAGGAATTTATTGCCCCATTTTGATAAAGTGGTTAGCTTGAGAAAAGCAAGGAACTACCGGTTATCAGTGGTAGTATAGCAAGTACAGTTCTAAGTGACTAGCTTGAGAAAGGCGATTAAGGCACCGTGGGAACTATGTTTGTTATGCGTGGGTCGGAGAAAAGGCCACTAGTTCCCTATCATGTTGGACATCCAATCCTAATACGAGATTTATGGTTTTGATTGTAGTCCCAAAATAGCAGTAATGACTTTCAAACATTTCGGCTACCCCTTTTGGTATCATATATTCCGTCCGGTATATTTTGTTGACCTAGTCCGAATATATTCCCTTAAACTTAGTCCGGGTATTGATACCTTATTTGAATAAGTTTATTTGAAAAGTTTTTTCAGAAGAATGTCATTAAAAATAATATCAAATGTATTTTGGTATAAAGTGTTTTGGTTATCATAAGGTAAAAACCTATCTGTGTTTATGTGTGAGCGTGGTCTTATGAGATACCCTTCTTTTCAAAGGTTTTGATAATATAGTCATTTTAAATTTCAAGTATCTCATGCTGGTTTATCAAGCCTGATTCGGGTATTTTTAATACTTGGCTCAAATCCGAGTAGTTTCAGGTTGAGTTGAAGACGGTTGGAGTTTCCAGAGGAGAGGTGGAGATCTTAATCATCGTATGGACATATTCTATTATCCGCTACATCTATTGCATTTGTTTTGTTGTTTTCAGCATTTGTAATGATAGAAGTTTATAACTGTCCAGGCTGAATCTAGGTTAGACTCTGATATTGTATTTTAAAATTTTCTGCTGTAAATATTATTATTGAAATAATATATGTTATTCCATTCGTGTGAGATTCTGTTCTGTCTTTATTTTCTTTCTACCCTTAATGATCCGTCTTTTCGTGCAATTTGTGTTAGACATGTGTGGTTTATTGTCGATTCAAAGGATACGGAAAAACGGGCCGTTACATTTGGTTTCATAGCCGAAGGTTAAGAGAGAACCTTGGCTTTGTTGGGGTAAAGATTCATTAGATATAGGGTTAGTAATACCCTAGGATGAGTAACTCATTAAAGATAGGTTTAGTAACATCCTAGAATGAGTTTGAGTGTATTATATATGAGCACGTATTTGTTATTGGATATAAAAATGTTTTGTGTTGATTAATTTGTTGAGTGGTATATGGATTCTGGTCGATGAATGAGAGCTCTTTGTAATCGATAGGGATTCCTAAACACTTGAACAAGGCGAACCAAAACACTAATTTTGAAAAATTGGTAAATGAAATAATTTTACCTACGATTATATTTTGAATATAAAGTATATATTTTGAAAATTTGTATAGTTAGAAATCAGTATTAGTGACATTTAAATATGAACATCTTGTGATTAGAATTTCACAGTTTGAGTATAAGATGTTTCATAAAGATAATCGATAAGTAAGAAATCTAATAAGGTAATTAAGATCTTTAATACTTATTCCAAAATAATAAATTAAGAAATGATAATGTTAAGTTACTGCCATAAATTTATCAATTGTTTGATTTAAAAGTTTAAGTACGAATACCTTGTTAATTAAGTTTCACGATTTGACTATAAGGTGTTTGATAATAAGATTTGTTTAAGGAAGGAACATATATGATAAAAAGTATTTAAATAATAGAAAATAATTATTTAAAAGGAAAAGGATAAATATAAAAGGAATGAGAATTTAAATTCGAGTAAAAGAATTGTGGTAATTTAAATGAAGTTAATTAATATAAGATGAATTTATAAAATGAATTTATAAAATAGGTTTTATAAAGTAATCTCTAAAGGATTTTGAAAATGGTATTATTTCAAATAAAAAGTGGTATTTTATGATAACTAATTCGATTGGCTCAAAAATAAACTAAAAATGGGCAAGAGATGTGTCCGGATGGTAAGCACTTCTCCTAAGTATTACTCTTCTTGTTAAGAGGATATATGATACTATTGGTAGTACCCAGTTCCTTGGATTGTTTTGGATATACTCGATCTATATAATTTTCTTAAGATAAAGAAATAATGTGAATAATTGATTGTGTTTAAACTAAAGATAAATTGGAATCGCTAATTGCTAAATTAAAGCGGAATTTCTGATGATTTTGGACAGTCGAAAATTTCCAAATCAGACCTAACTCAGAGCTAAGAAATTTATGAAAACTTTTGGTAAAAGATTGTGAAATACTTTGAGTTGATGAAATAAGATAAGGATAATTTATAAATCAGATTTATAAAGAAAAAAATGATTTAAGAGTTAAAAGTATGAGGATTTAAATATGGGTGGTTTAAAAAAAAATTCAAAGCTAGAAAATTAATAATAGTATTAAATAAGAAATAAGTTTTATAACTTATGAATTTGAGATAATGGTAAATTACAACAAAGTCTAAATTTCTTAGATGGACGGATTTAAGTAAAATGAATTTGAAATTTGGGATTTGAATATACTCTTAGGATGTAAAGTTATATCATACAAATGTAGATTTAAGTTATGTACTATTAAGTAAAATAATGACTCTTTAAAAAGGTAATTATAACCTGGAAAATGTTTTATTAATGAATTCTAGCATTAATTAAGAATTTGGACTTCAGTCATTAAAGTTGATTGATTTGCATAAGTTATAAGATGAAATAAACTTAAGTAATAGTTTTACGAAATGATTCATAAACAATATTAGTTTTAAAGAAAATATACTAAAAAATACAAATGTGAAAAATAAAGGATGTGAATAAAGAGAATTTGGTATAACTGAGAAAAAAACCAATAAGAATAAATACGTAATTTATATGTAGATCATTTCATCGCATAAATTTTGATCTAATATCCAAGTATGGAACTTTGAGGTGTTTACACCAATCCAAAAAAGGATTTATCAATCAATTATTGACGACGAAAATTGATGAGGTTCGTGATTAGGTACTTGAGTTTTCTATTTTTGTTGAGAGCAATGCAAGGAAAGCAAAAGGTTTCTGAGCAAAGAGCCTGATTAAAGTCCGCACTAGAGGATCGGGTGATCGATACTAGTTCGAAAATAAATTTGTGTACTCGAATAGGAGATCGAATAAGATATTTCACACGGATGATATGTGTATATTATATGGAATTAAGTTTGAAAATAAATGTTTGGACAAACTATTGTGAGTTTTAGGTTCGGTGAAATTTCGAGGAAAATTCTTTTAAGTAGGGGAAAATGTAATGATCCACAATTTGACCACTTTAGAATATATATTTAAAGTGATTGTAAATATAAAATAGGTAAGGTTATATGATTCAAACAATATTAGATAGGATTTGAAAAGAGAAGTATACACAAAAATAGTAACATTTGCCTATATCGACAAAAATGACAAAATGCTGATTTCAAAAAAGTATGTTTCAATGGTTAAATAAATTATATTAATTTATTTATAAGTGTTTATATTTTTAAATTACCTTATACAAGTTTATTTTTAATCTGGTTTACATAAATAAATAGTTTAAATAAAACGTCAAAATATGACCGTAAAACATTTCGTCGAAAATCAACGTTTTGTCAATTAAAAGTTGTCGCAACTTTGTCACAGCTTTATTTTCTTATATAGGAACATATATTCAAATAGTGTAAGTATTAATTGATTCACCAATCAAGTTCACTTTTACTAAATAAGAGTAGGAAATTCTAGAATGTCATTAAGAAAAGTAAGTAAGTTTAAGAAAAGTCAAAAGTAAATATCAAATCCAAATCACATCAAAATCCAACAAAATAATTACATTTCTTTACTTAATCTTTAAGTGACTAAGACATAAAGTAAGAAGTGAAAGGATGATGTTAAGTGTTTAAAAAGTGGAGTTTGCTTTAGGTTGAAGTATGGTTAGTTTGGTAATTTGATAAGAGGTTATTTTAGTAAATTACCACTTCTTTCTTTTTCTATAAATACCCACCTCCTTCTTCACTTTCATTCACATTTCTTCTTCTTCTTTTCTCAAGCTTCTTCACCTTCTTCCTCTCCACTTTAATGGCTTTCAATCCATAGAAAAATAATTAGAAAGAAATAATGTCAAAATATTTACAAAATATTCAAAAGAAATCAATGTTCATTCTCTTCAAATCAAACTCATCTTTTCTCCATATTTTACATCTTTTTCTCATGGCCATAACTTCTTCAAAACAGAACCAAAATACAAAATTCCTTTTTTCAAATCATGTATTTATACAGTGGCTACAAATTTCATGTTGACCACTGTGTCTCATTCTAAAATTAACCATGTCAAAAATCATCTTCCCAGTGAATTATCTGGCCCAGTTTTTAAGACGGAGAATAGCCCATTTTTTTTATCATAGCTTATCCAAATTAAGAAATTCTTTTTCTCAAATCATTTGAATTTCCATTGGCTACAACTTTTATGTTGAGCACTTTGTTTAGTTTTAAGGTTTGATATACATGAAACTCAATTCTTTGAAGTGCATTTTCGGGCTTCATTTTTGTCAATCAGACAGTACCTCTTTTTCATTCTATCATATCTCTCGAAAAATAAATTGGATTCAAATGGTTCTTTTTTTAAAATTCAATAGAAAATAATTTTAAACAACTTTTTAGTTAATAACTTTTCTAAATTTTGAGATATAAAGGGCCTAAAATCAGATACCAGATAACCTATTTTCGGATCAAAATCTTGGGAATTCAAGTTCATAGCTCTACCGCTTCTTCTCTATACTTTCGGCCAACCTCCATCTCAAGCCTCAGCCAAGATATTGGAAGGAAGAGGGTGTTTTTTCCTAGTGTTCAATGGAGTAGGAAGTAGTTAGTGAAGTGTTGGTTGATTAGAATGTTGGTAGGAAGTTTATCGCTTTGGTTTATGGTGAGAAACTCTATTTAATATCTATATTTATATATATACATGTTTGATGATGTGTTACTATTACTATAGATGCTTATATATGCTTTAATCATCAAGTATTGATTTTTTGATATAATAGTTAAATTGTTTTACCAAGTCAGGTTAATACACGTTGATAAGCATAAAGGAAATCACTTTCCTTTTGAAAATGAAATGGTGTATATGGAATGCATAAACCTTTTGGAAATAGTTTTAAAATTAGTTAGAAATGGTTTATAAACATTTAAATATGTTTAAATAAATAAAGAAAGAAAATAAAGATTTCATCTTGTATATTTTAAATATATCCAAAACAATTTTCCAGAAAAATCATGCTTTTGTAGTAAAGTGACCAAAGTTTAAAATTGATATTTTAAATATTTAAAAAATATGAAATAAATTTGACAAATCTATTAAAATGGTTTAAAAGAGATTTGGAATGGAAAATATGAATTTTCAAATATTAAAAAGTTGTTTAAATCAAATAAGCTTATATAGCACTTTCCGCAGCACTTTTATGCTGCGAATTCTCTAACCTTTTGAATATGAGTTTAAACGTAACAATTCTTTCCTAAATCTTTTTTAAATGATTTTTAAAGAATAATTAATTAATTTAAAGATGATATGGAAGTTTTAATAAGAATTTGAATAAATGGTTAAGAGGAATTGTTTATACCACTTAAACAAAAAGTGAAGAATATTGAATGTAATAACAAACTGAGTATGTGAAAATGACTAGTACATTTGTCCCTCTTGTGAGATCTGGAAAGATAAAGTAAGATGTTTAACTAAGGTTAGGGATGGAGCAACCAGTGCCTTGAACTTACCTGGCCTGTGTTTTCTCTTTTTAGACGAGGGGTGGAATAGATCGAAAGGAAAGCCTGGATGCTCTAAAAAATCATATTTAAGTTTTCCAAAAATAAAATAAAAGAAACAAATTCTTTGAATGTTATTTAACCACTTAACTGCTTTTATTCGATGATTAGCACGAAGGAACCGAGTTTAGATTATGGTGATTCCTATCCGAAGAACTAGGATCAGATTTGGGTGATTTCTCTACGATAATCCCTTCAAACTAATTTTCGAAATAAAATATATTGAAGACAATGATCATTGATGACAAAGATCTTCATGATGTAGGATTACTTACCATTAGTCCCTAGAGGTGAAATTTTCCATATCTAAGGTGGCAGTAGTGCTCTGTTATGAAAATCTTTGATTTGCAAGAATATGATTTGAAGTTAAAAAAGAAATCTTTGATTAAAATTTGATGAATGATTTGGGAATATTTTCCCTGAGTTAAAAGTTATAACTTGAATATAATAAATCTTTGATTAAGATTTAATAAATGATTTCGGAATATTTTCCCTAAGTTAAAAGTTATAACTTGAATATAAGAAATCTTTGATTAATATTTAATGAATGATTTGGAAAAGTTTTCCTAAGTAAAAGAGAAAATGATTTGGAATTATTCTAGGATTTAAGAAAGGTTTAAATAAACCAAATGATTTGATAAATGAGGCTTAGTGATTCTATATACATTTGAAAAGAAAATGGAATAAATTGAAAAGAATATATGTAAGAAAGATATTTGATTTAAATAAAATATGAAGTAATTGATTGATGATTGATATCCACTTATGAACTTAACATCTTTTGAAGCGATGATTGACTTCGAAGGAACCAGGGTTGGATTTGGGTGATTCCTATTCGAAAACCGCTTCGAACCAATGTATACATTCAAAAGTGAAGACATGTTGAAGATGATGATTATTGAAGACCGAGGATCTTCATATTGTGAGGATTGCTTGTTGACATGCTCTGGTCGCTCCCATTATAGAGGTATTTATAGTAGTGGTCTCCTCATTGTTGAGATTTTTCGGATTGCAAGGACAACTCGCTACTAGTGGTAGTAGGAGAGTGCCTTCGGTTTGGTTCAGTCCAAGAACAAAATTGTATGGACGAATGTCTTATATTGCATTTCTGAGACACAACGTTTGACTTTTAAAAATATACATCTGCTTGGTGGCGGAGAAGGCAACTTCTCTTAGCTTAACACCCTTCTCTGAGACATACGAGCTCAGAGATTGTATGTTTGTGGGAGTCAAATAGTGATCAAAGGAATGGCAGTGTGGCATTCAAAGTGGAACTTATTTTGATCTAAAGCGTGGCTTTGAAGAAATTGAGCGTAGCCTCACTAGCCTCACATCCCGGAAGATGATATAGGATACTACGTGGTCTGACAGACACAAATTTGGAATAAATGAGTATGTATGGTGGTGTCCAATACATTGGGCCCTTTAGGAGGAAAACGTCCCTCAAGGCATTTATTGCCCCATTTTGATAAAGTGGTTAGCTTGAGAAAAGCAGGGAACTACCAGTTATCAGTGGTAGTATAGCAAGTACAGTTCCAAGTGACTAGCTTGAGAAAGATGATTAAGGCACCGCGGGAACTATGTTTGTTATGCGTGGATCGGAAAAAAGGCCACTAGTTCCCTATTATGTTGGAAATCCAATCCCAATATGAGATTTACGGTTTCGATTGTAGTCCCAAAATAGCAGAAATGACTTGCAAACATTTCGGCTACCCCTTTTGGTATCATATATTGCGTCTGGTATATTCAGTTGACCAAGTCTGGATATATTCCCTTAGACTTAGTCCAGGTATAAATAGCTTATTTGAATATGTTTACTTGAAAAGTATTTTCCAAAGAATGTCATTAAAAATAATATCATCTGTATTTTGGTATAAAGTGTTTTGGTTATCATAAGGTAAAAACCTGTCTGTGTTTATGTGTGGGCCTGGTCTTATGAGATACCCTTCTTTTAAAAGGTTTTGATAATATAGTCATTTTAAATTTCGAGTATCTCATGCTAGTTTATCAAGCCTGATCCGAGTATTTTTAATACTCTGGTCAGATCCGAGTAGTTTCAAGTTGAGTTGAATACGATTGGAGTTTCCAAAGGAAATCTGGAGATCTTCATCATCGTATGGACGTATCGTATTATCCGCTACATCAATTGCATTTATTTTGTTGTTTTTAGCATTTTTAAGGACAGAAGTTTATAACTGTCCAGGCTGAATCTTGGTTAGACTCTGATATTGTATTTTAGAATTTTCTGTTGTAAAGATTATTATTGAAATAATATATGTTATTCCATTCATGTGAGATTCTGTTCTATCTTTATTTTCATTCTACCCTTAATGATTCGTCTTTTCATGCAATTTGAGTGAGACATGTGTGGTTTATTATCGATTCAAAGGGTACAGAAAAACGGGTCATTACACCTTATTTATGCTAGAACTATTGTAGAGTCTATTACTTTTATCTTGCTTAAAGACTCTAGTAATTACTATTATTCACCAGACTTTTAGTCTAACCCACTCCTCTATTCTCCTCTTTCATCCCCTATAGGAAATCAAGGGAGAAGTCAGTAGATTGCTGTTGCTTGGCAGTTTCTTAGAGGAGCTCTCTACTATGTATTTCTTTTATTTCAGCCTTAGTTCTTTCTATATACTAGCTTATTATGAGTGATTTTATGTACTCTGATTTTGAGACTATGAATTTTTATTTCATATGACATGATGGGTTTTGAGATATGGATGTTGTATTTGGTATTTGACTTATTTATGAAGTAATTATGAAGCTTTGTTTTAATTAAGTTATTATTTTAGTTTCCGCTGCTTTTTTCTATATTTGCCTTGTGAATCCTAGTCTCTGTTAGTTTCAGTTATACCTACAACTCACCACGCCTTTTAATGTGTCCTTTTGGGCATTTTAAGGGTTGTGGGGTGTTTCAGTGTGAGATTATGTTCTGTCTTTATTTTCTTTCTTACCCTTAACGATCGGGTTTCCGGCACTTGGATTTGTGGCACGTGAATACCGAGGATGTATTAGTGTCGATTTTCGAAGGTCGAAAATACTTAATCACAGAGCTTAGGGTAAGCGAACACCTGAGCCTGATAGGGGTAAAAACTCATCAGAGATAAGGTTAGTAATGCCTTAGGATGAGTAACTCATTAGAGATGGGGTTAGTAAAGCCCTAGAATGAGTGAGAGTATTATATATAAGTGCATATTTGTTAATAAAATATACAAATGAATTTGACTTTATATGAAATCATTTTACCTAAATAAATATATATATGTATGTATTTTAAAAGAAAATAATATTTTTGGTAAAATTTTCAAAGAGTTTTTGAAATAATAAAAACATCTTATACAAAGAATTTTAAAAGCTATCTTTAGAAACCTCGAAACATTTTTCGAGCACTGACCAAACCTCTCTACCAAAGAATATGCTAGAAATTGCCTACTACCCATGCCTAAAAGAATGATTGTTTGCCTTGTATAAACCATGTAGGGGAAGTTACGCGAAACGGGAGTCCACTATAGCGAATTAGGGTGAGAAGAATAGCCTTATAGTTATCTCTAGCGATGAAGAGGAACAGCCAGAATATCCGCCTAGGAATGGGGGATTTTCGATCGAGGAAGATTGTCACATAAGATCCAAATGATTTTGGCTTTGAAAATTGGTAAATGAAATAATTTTATTAGCGATTATATTTTAAATATAAAGAATATTTCTCAAATAATATAGTTATTTGATTAAGGAAAGAATAATACTCAATTATTATCATAAATTGACCGGTAGTTTAAATTAAAAGTTTAAGTACGAACACCTCGTGAATTTAATTTCACAATTTAACTATGAGGTATTCCATAAATAGTTATTAAAGGAATTTTATTTAAGACAAATAAATCTTATGAATACGTTTTATACGTAATTTTATAAACTGGATTTATCAAACATGCTTTTTAAAGGAATTTGTGAGAATTTAAATTTTGGTATTTTGGAAAGGAATTTCAAATGATTTTTGGAAAAGGAATAATAACAGTATTATTTCTAAAATGGGATTTTGAAAACAAAAACAATCTTATGATTAATTGATTCAAGTGGCTCGAAATTAACTAAAAATGGGCAGGAGATCATGTGTTTGGATGGTAAGTGCTTCTCTTAAGTATTTCCCTTCTTTTTAAGGAAATATGCGATACTATTGGTAGTACCCAGTTCCTTGGTTCATTTTTGAGTTACTCGATCAATATAATTTTCTAAAGTTAAAAAAAGGATAATGTGAATTAGTAATTAACAAATTAAGGGTTGTCAATTTTTATCAAAGTGTATTATCTTAATTTATAAGCATGGGTATGCTTTGATCTTTAAAAAGAAATGGTTAAAGTTAATAATGAATTGTTTTGGATTTGTAGTAAACGATGTTTTAGCAACATTTGTTTTTAAACCCTTGAATGACACTTTGGAAGATATCTTATAGGTATATTTAGATCTTTAATAATGGGATTTTAAAGATAATAATAAGTATTAGAATCTTGTATAAAAAGATAGAAAATATTATAATTATCATGTTATAAAAAGAGAAGATCATTATAATAATGTTTTGGTACTAATTATTTTAATCTCTTTGGAAAAGCAAAAAATAAAAATTGTTAAGTAAATTATGAATATACTTAAAGCAACTGAAGAAGTATATGAATACTTTTATTTATTGAAACTGGGAAAAGTAAAGAGAATATATATGTATAAAGGAAGTTTTAATTAATAAAGGAATGTTAAATTGATTATGTTTTAACTAAAGAATGTTTTCACATTTGATATTAGCTAAAGGAAGCTTATGGTAAGTTATCAATTTAATGAATTATTTTGAGAATAAGTTTTTCAGAAACCACTAAGATAAGTTTATAAATGTATAATAATAAAAAGATTATGTAATATAAAGAAGTGTCTTTATAAAAAGTGTTTAAAAGTAATAAATTATTTAAGAATATATTTTATAAAAGTATATTTTATAAAAGAAAGTGTGATTAACAAAAATAAAATGATATTGGATATCCTAATGTTTTGAAAAAGTATAAAAGGGAAAGTTATGTAATATAAAATAAGTTTGAAATTAAAATTATAAAGATATTTACTGTAACAACCCGCATATCTATCAATTCTATATTTAAATATTTTATTTAAATATTTTATCGTTAGTCGGATGTTAGTCCGAAAAGCTACTTTTTGCATACGGTCAAATTAGGACTCGAGACCACCCCCATTGAGTTCAAAATGACGTTTGCGATCTTTTTGAGTGTAAACTTCGATATGTTTGGAGATAGTGAAATTTTCAACACTTTTTCCCGCCTTTGACTTTGGTTTGGACTGCACCCCTTTAGTTCAGCCCAACCATCTTCCTCACTCCATCAAAACACTTCAAGCTTTGTCAAAAATGGTGGTGGGAAGTGGAAATTAAAACTCCAAACACAAATTCCATTGCAAATCCGAGATTCAACATCAAATTCACGTGAAGACCATTGATTCAAGCTTGTTGGTGTTCTTGCTTTGCTCTCAAATCTCCATCTTCATCAAATTTCGTGGAAAAGGTGAGATTTTTAGTCTCACATCTTGCTTAAATTGTCATTGGACTGTTGGGAATGATCCCCTATTGCATTTGCATCAACATTTGCATTTGGTTTGAATTGGATTGGCGAAAAACTTCAATTTTCAGCGTTTTGGTGATTTTTCTGGCCTTAAGTCGTTTCTGGCCTTCGCTGAGTCGTCCACGAGTTAAGTCTAAGTCGTGAGTCGTTCACGAGTTAAGGGCTTAAGTCGCGCGCGTGTATTTCTGTTCGCCTGGCTTGAGTCGTTCACGAGTTAAAGGCCTGAGTCGTTCTCGAGTTAAAGTGTTAAGTCGTTCTGGTGTGCTAAGTCGTTCACGAGTTAAAGGCTGAGTCGTTCGCGAGTTACTGGCTTGAGTCGTTCAGGAGCTAAAGGCATAAGTCGTTCAGGAGCTAATGGCATAAGTCGTTCAGGAGTTAAAGGCCTTAAGTCGTAGGTCGTTTTGCAGTCAGCTCGCTCGCCCTGGCTTAAGTCGTTAAGTCGTTAAAGGCTTAAGTCGTTAAGTCGTTCAAGACTTAGGTCGTATGACCTTATCCCTTAAGTCGTAAGTCGCTTGCCTCCCTTAAGTCGTAAGTCTCTTGCCTCCCTTAAGTCCTAGGTCGTATGACTCTTAAGTCCTAGGTCGTTGGCTTTAAATCGTTAAGTCGTAGGTCGCTGCTTCTCTTAAGTCGCTCGGCCATGCCAACTCCGCTAGCTTGCAACTGTTAGGTCGTATGACCTTAAGTCGTAGGTCGTCTCAGACCTAACATTCCCGCTGCTTCTCTTAGGTCGTTTGACCCTAAGTCGTAGGTCGCTTGACTTCGTTAAGTCGTAGGTTGCTCGACTTTGTTAAGTCGTAGGTCGCCACCGACCTTACCCTTAGGTCGAATGACCTGTTATCTGCTAGGTCGTGTGGCATTCCTCCCTTAAGTCGTAAGTCGTTCGCGAGTTAGTACTTGGTCGTTTGACCTGTTCTTCTGCTAGCTCGCGTGGCATTCTCCACTTAGGTCGTATGACCTTATCCCTTAAGTCGTAAGTCGTTCGCGAGTTAGTACTTGGTCGTTTGACCTGTTCTTCTGCTAGGTCGCGTGGCATTCTTCCCTCAGGTCGAACCCCGTATTACTCTGCGTAGGCAATCTCTTCTGAAAAACGTTTATCAGAATTTCTACTTTGATGGTTTTGGGATTGACTTCTTTGGACTTTACTCACGTCTTCGAACGTGAATTGATTTGTTCTACCATCGTTTTATGACTTGTCACTTTAAAGATATATGAAGGTTTCAATACTAATAGTAAATATCAAAACTCTTTCATCAAAGCGATTTCAACACTATTTTAAGTATCAAAAGTTCGTTTTCTCAAACCGATTTTCAATCTACTAGTATATACAAGCCTTTACTTCACTCGAATGAGAAATCGACTTAAACGACTTAGTAAAACGAGTGGTATGAAACGCTTGCGTTCACTTCGTCGGTTAGCTCTTGGACTTGTTCGATTGAACCCTTTTTGTGACAATTTCCTAGTGAAGATTTACAGCTTGTTCGTAAATATTTAAGTTAAGCAAGTGGTTATGGGACATGAAGCTAAACTCATATATTTACTAGCTTGGTGTGATTGACACTTCCTTATGATCATGATGATCATTTTTGTGATTTAGACTAGCGATTGAGCGATGTCTCTTTGTCTACGTGGGAGACTATACCCCGATTATGTGATGTTTCGCCATCACATTTCCTACGGTCTTCGGGCCATTCCTGTGTGAAAATTTAATGGATAGCTTCCATGAGATAACTTCTCGTCATGTGTTTACGCGTAGGTGAGTTTTCATGCTCCCATTCATGTGTTAGGCCTCCCCCCCTTTTTATGTGTTTTTCTGGATTTCTGATGATGATTTCTGGAATTTTGTGCTTCACCAATTTTCATGATTTTCATTGATATGATATCAGTTTTTGTGCATTGGTGAATTTATGTGTTATTGACTTGTTATGAATACAAGTTTAGGGTATGATACCCTATTTTATCTTTGAGAAGATTCTTGTGATATTGATTAATCTTTTGTTGATTATCATTTACATACTTATAGTAGTATGTCGCTATGGTTATTACATGTTCATGTCATGCCTTTTACTGTATACCATATCATCTGATATTTATAGTTAGACTGATCCGTTTATTATTTTCTTATAAATAATACTCGGGTCAGACCGAGATGTTACAGGTGCTTCTGCTTGACTTCTCTTCAGGATACTTCTGACTTTTGGCTAACTACTTAGATTAGTAGTTTTTGGATGTACACCTTTGAGATATAGACTCTATGTTGTGTACTTATTCTTTTGTATAGCACGTGATGCTATTCTTTTGTATTATCGTGGATCTTTCTGACCACTACTCTGATGTACACTTTCATGTGTTATATATTTATCCATATCTTCTTCCGCCTTTGTGATATGGATGTCTGTGACTGATTTATGTTATGATTATTTCTATGTTTGTTTTCCGAAGATTATATATAGCCACCGTGTGATAGCTTTGTGTTTGTACCGGTATGTCGGATTTCCTCCTTAAAAGATATGCACTCTATTCTATCTGACGTATCGATGCTCGCACAAAGAAGTTACATGGATGGTCGCTCCTCCACAGCCTTATTCTCCGCGCTAATTGACAGCACTACATCGTAGTGTTCTTGGTTAGCTTGGGTATAGAGGTGGGGCGTCACATTTACTAACAAAGAAATTTCAAAGGAATTTTGAAATAAGAATTATAATGGTATTGTTCCAAATAAAGGATAATCATTTTCTTCTGAAAAAAAAGGTAGAAATGTTTTTGTGAATAAATATTTGAAAAAATAAAAATTTAAAATGGTTATTTATAAAGAAGTATGTTTATAAAAGTTTCAATAAAAGATGAAAGTTTTATGAAATGTTTTTAAAAAAAATTTGAAAGGTTAATAAATACATGTGAAGTATGTGGACTATTTCGTCGCATGATTTAATCTAAGATGCGGGTACAGAACTTCGACATGATTGACACTTATCCAAAAGAGGATTTATCACTCGATTCTTGACGATAAATATTAATTAGGGTTTATGGTTTGATGCTTGAGTTTTCTATCATTGTTGAGAGCTATGCAAGGAGAACTAAAGTTCTGATCGGAAATCCAGGTCGGTGTCCACACTAAAGGATCCGGGGATTAATGCTAGTTCGGATGTGAAGTTGTGAGTTCGAATAGTTGATCAAATCGGATATTGTGTATGGATGATCTATATACCTCGAGCGGGTATAGGTTTAAAAACAAATATTCTGGGCAAAACCTTTTTGGTTTTTTTTGGATAATTTCGGGGACAAAATTCTTTTACGGGGGGAGTCTTTATCGACCCGCAAATTTATCGCTTTGATAAATTATATTTATTTTTAAATTTATTTAAATAAAAGGTCGATAATACAAATAACATTGTTTTGAGTAATAATAAGTAATGGTAGTCTTATTTTGAATAATATTTGCAGATATATTTTCCTCGAAATCTAAATCGATAAAATGGCCGAAAACGGTTTTACTAATAAACAACTCTATAACCGTAAATCATCATGCATGGAGCTAGATACATATACTTATTTTTATAATTAAACAAGAATATTAAATAAAATCAATTGGTTTGATTTTGAAAATATAATGTGTTTATAACATTTAAAATAATGCCCTTAAATATGACAATTGACTTATTTAAATTAAATTGAGATGTAATAATTAAATAATTATTATAATTATTCAATTAATGATTTTGAAAAGGTTATAATTCATTTTGAATAGTTATAAAGTTATAATAAATCATTTATAATAGCTTTATAAAGAGATATATTTGATTTGAAAATATAAAGAAAAATCGATATCGCTTTATCGGTATGATAGCAATTTTTGTATATAACTATTAATATAAATTTATATGGTTTTATAAATCAAATATGATCATTTTAATTCATTTAAAATGGTAAGAATATTATTTTGAAATTTTGTTTACACATATATGTACGTTAAAGTATAACTGAAAATGTAACCGGGAATCGGTTCTCCGATCGGCAACGGTTTATCGAATGAAAGTAGTCCAGAATTGATGTAACGTTGTTTATATGTCATGTACACATCTATAACACATAAATGCATACCCTAACATACACATAAACATATTCATTTATGCATTTACACTTAAACATATATATATATATATTATAAAATATGTAAGATATTTTAAGTAAAGCTTCTTCCTTAAGCTTTCATAAGTCAACTTGTGCATACATGAAGTGGATGGAAGTGATGGGCACATGGGGTAAAAGTTTTTTCTGGCCTAGAGACAAGGGAAGGTGTGTTGGAGAAGCCATGAAGTGATGATGTGGTGTATGGCTTCCTTTGCACACTTCCTTTGGCTATAAATAGCTCACCCTCTCATCACACTTTTTCACTTTTTTCATTCTAGCTTAACTTCATCATTTCAGACCGAAATGAGGATTTTCTTTTCTTGAAACCCTTCAAAATTCCAGTGGTTACAACTTTCTAGTTGACCAATTCTTCCTATTTCCAAGTTAGCTATGCCCAAAACTCCATTTTTCCTAAGCATTTTCAAGCCCAGTTTTAATGGCCGAAAATACATCTTTTTCATTTGAATATAACTCCTCCAAACGGATCCAAATAAGGTAATTATTTTTTTAGTTTATGTGCAATTATAGTTGCTAAAACTTTCATGTTGAGCACTTCTACTAATTTTGAGTCTAGCTATGTCAAAATTCCACGTTTCACAAGGCATTTTCGGGCTCTGTTTTGATGAATCCGAGAATACCTCTCCTTCTCTTGGCCGTACTTCCTCATAACTAATCCAAATTAGATGATTCTTTTAAACCGTAGAGAAAATAATTTCTTACAACTTTCATGTTGACCACATTTTGAAATTAAGAGAGTCGGGTGTCCAAAAATTCGATAGAAACTAACCTATTTTTAGGTCTAGTTTTCGGTAAATTCAATGATAATCCAAAGTCCTACACCTCATTTCCCATGCTTGGTCGAGCACCACCTTTGGCATGGAATGGCCGAGTGCACTAGGAGGCAATGTGTTGGGGTTCGTGAGCTCGGATCGTGAGTTAGTAAAGCTATAATCTTTTTTCGATCGGAAATCAATTATGAGAACTCCTAAACTATTGTTATTATTATATGTTGAATGATGATATGGATGTTTAATAATGCTTTGATCATCATGTTTGGTTGTTTAAATATGAATGTTGAATATATATGCAAGTCACGAATATACACGTCGTTGAGCACAATGGAAACCACTTTCCTTGAATTGATGAAATGGTGTGTATGGAATTATTAAACCTCTTTAAAATGATTTAAAATGTATTTGAAATGTTTTATAAACATTCAAAAGTTTTTTGCTGAAGTTTGAAAAGAACTGGAAAATTTAGTTAAAAATAAGTGCGTCGCGTAATGACAGTTCGTGATTTCGCACTATAAAAGTTAAACAAGTGTAAAAGTTGGAATATAGCTCGGAATTCTTTGAGATCAGAATTTTCCGAACTATTATATTCATAGTTTTCCAACGAAGAAAAAATTGAGGTTTCAATAAGTATTTTGAAATATGAGTAAAACAAGTTTTTGAAAAATTCAGAATTTGCAGTTCAAAATCTAAAGCTGAATTTCTTTGAAAATGATGTTTTAAATTATTTAAAAATTTGAAATAAATCTTATAAATTTTTTAAAATGTTTTAAGAGTGATTTGAGTAATAAAAATGAATTTTCAAATAATAAAAGTCGTTTTAATCAATATAGGTTAAAAAGGCACTTTTCGCAGCACTTTTTATAACTTTTGAAAACTAGTTTTAAAATTAACAATCCTTTTACAAATCTTTTGTAAATGTTAAATAATTTATGAAGCAATTTAAAAGTAATCTGAAGGATTTATGAAATGATTAAAATTTCTTAATGATTTAGAGTAGATCAAATAACTTGACCGCCTTATAGGTGTTAGAGAGATAGTGTCTAGGCTTGAGTTGGGTAACCCAGTTTCCTGCTCTCCCCAGCTATCCGGACTGGCCTGACGGTTGGGATAGTAAATTTGTATTGCTCGGATCGAAATTTTCTAAAGAATAAAGAATAAGTTTTTCAAGATTTAAACAACTTGGATTTTATGGAGATGATCTTCTTGTACTTGGTGTTAAAGCCCAAAGAGGGAACTCGTACTACTAATAGAATTTAAAAGACGATTTCGCCATTATTCCGCCCATACTATTTGTTGAATACGGGGATTGATATTGAGTAGAATTAGATGGTTTCTATAGATTATGCTCACTTAATATTTACTGGTTTTGGATTAACATCATAAATAACATGGTTTTTAACTAAATAGAATTTCGAGTTTTAAATTAAGAAATCTTTGTTGAGATTTAAATGAAATGATTTGGAATTGTTTTCCTAAATAAAAGGTGAAACGATATAGAATTAATTTAAATTCCTATACTTAAAATTTATTGGTTTGGATTTATAATAAACGATGTCTTGAATAACATTGTTTTTTATCCATGTTAAAAGTTATGATTTGGAAATCTTTTTTAAAATTTAAATGAAATGGTTATGGAAATGTTTTCCTAAGTGTAGAATGAAATGATTTTGAATTATTCAAATTTAAGGGTTTTAAGTAATCAAAGGTTTTGATAAGTGAGGTTTGATAATTCTGTATATACCGAAAAGAATGTTTTAGAAATATATATCTCTGAGGGAGATTTTTGATAAAAAGAACTTAATCAATTAAAGAATGATTCCCTATTCATAAAACCTCTTTTTTATCGATGATTGGATTCGAAGTAACCGAGTCGGATCTGGGGTAATCCCTATCCAAAAACCACTTCTAACCAATTTACGTTCGAAGTAAAACATGCTGAAGATAAAAGTATTGAAGATGGAGATATTCATGATGTAGGGCTGCTTGCCACTAGTCCCTCAAGGTGAAATTTACCATATCATATATTTATGGTGACAAGTAGTGCTCCGTTATGAAAATCTTCAATGCAAGGACTTCTCGCTGCTATCCTGGTTAATTCCCGACAGGATGTGGTAGGAGAGTACCTTCTGTTTCGTTCAATCCCAGAACAAACTTGTATGAATTGATGTCAACATTGCATTCTTGAGATTTAATCGTTGACTTTTATAAACATACATCTGTTTTGTGGCGGAGAAGAAAACTTCTCTTAGCTTAACACCCTTCTTTGAGACGTATGATCTCAAAGGTTGTATGTTTGTGAAAGTCAACAGTGATTGAAGGAATGATAGTGTGGCATTCAAAGTGGAATGTGTTGTATGAAAGGTAATCATGACCTTATGCCTCATCGCCCGGAAATGACAGAAACAGGGTAGAAGCGGCAAGGCTATGTGGGTCGCTCCCATAAGGATATGGTCATCACCTTTCTAGATAACCCTTTATAAATCGGGTATGTTATGTATGCTATGAGACGTTTTGGATAGGTCAGGAATGACCGAGGTGATGTCATATTCGGTTTTATCCATCGAAGGGGTAGGCTAGTTCTGTGTTGGTTTACGAGTTTAGTATCTGGACCCTAGATACATTTTCCTAGAGATGTACTATACGGAAGGTAGTACCTTATCTTGTCATTTGTATGGATTCCATTCTCTAATAAGAGCCTGCTTGTAACGAACCGTAATTTTAACACTTTGAAATTGGGATATTTAATTATTTTAAATATTCAAATGTAGAATTTTCAAACTTAAGCAATCATGTTTTATATAATAAATAAGAATGGTAAACTTATTTTTTTGATATTGAATAAAGATTTTGGATTTCCATTGTAAAATTAACAAAAGTCGAATTCCGATAAAGTAGGATAAATATTCATGAAATTTGTTTAAAGGATAAACAATTCCTTTTAAATATATATATAATCGATATCAAACTCATTTGATAATAATAGTAATTTAATTTATAATGGTTTAATAAATATATAAAACTTGTTTTACAAGATTGACAAATTTCGTCGCATATCGATAAATCGATGTCGTATTTTTATAAGAAGATTTGGATATTGTTTTATATTATTTTATAAGTCAAATATGCTTGTTTTAATTATTTAAAGATAATAAGAAATTTATTTTAAAGTTTGGTTTACATGAATAAATAGTTTAACAAAAACGTCAAAATGTGACCGGAAAACGTTTTGTCGAAAATCAACGTTTTCTCGATTAAAAGTTGTCGCAGCGTCGTCACACCTTTATTTTGTTATATAGGAACATATATTCAAATAGTGTAAGTATTAATTAATTCACTAATCAAGTTTACTTTTACTAAACATACTTAGAAAATTCTAGAATATAATTAAGAAAAAGTAAGTACAAAAAGACAAAAATGTCATTTTAAAGCAAAAAGTAAAACATAATATCAAAGAAACATAATTATTACTTTCTTTACTTAATAATTAAGTAAAAATGACATAAAGTAATGATTTGAAATGTGATGTTAAGTGTTGAAAAAAATAAGATTACTTTATAAGTAAGTAAGGGTATTTTGGTCTTTTTACAAAATATTATTTTAATCCAAAAACTTTTCTATAAATAAGACCACCATTCTTTCACTTTCTATACACATTTCTACCTTCTTCTTCTTCCTCCTTGAAGCTCTCTTTAATGGCTTCTTCTTCTTCCATTTCCTTACTAACTTTTTCAAAACCATATCAAATCAACTCCAAACACCACCAAACTTTGCCAAAGACCTTAGAATACCATTAGAACATGATTTAACATCTAAGAAGTTAAGAAATGATGGAGGAAGGAGTGGAATAGGGCATAGCTGAACCTATCAAGGAAGAGGAGCAAGTTCGTGAAGCTCCGGAGCGAGAAAAAGAGAAGGAGGTGATGGCCGAGCACTAGAAAGTGAGGCGAAGTTGTTTATGTGATGGTTTGGTATAGTTAAGAAGATGTAGTGAAGTGTTGGAAAATGAATGTTGGTAGGAAGTTAATCAATATGGTTAAAGTTGAGTACTCATATTTACTAATAAATCCATAAATTATTTCAAGTATAATGATTTAAAAGTTTAGTATATGTTGGATGATTTAATGGATGATAACTTGGTTGATATTATGGTTGATTATATGTTTGTGATATGGATGATAACTTTGTTTGATAAATGATAAGAGAAGTGATTAGTAATTAACCATAGTTAATTAAATGAGAATTAAATCCATATAAATGTGTGTATGGAAGTTATTTAGCCTCTTAAAGATTTTAAATGAGTTAAAATAGTTTAAATATGGTTTAAAACAAATTTGAAGTATTTCGGACAAGTTCCGAAGTAATTCACAAAATTGGTCAAAACCGAGCTCGCCGCGTAGCGGTAGTTCGTAAATTTTGACCCATAACTTCAAATTAACGTAGAGAATGATTTATAAGTCGAATTTCTTCGAAATGAAAATTCTTTGGTCCACAATGATAATAGTTTTCCAACGAAGAAAGAAAATGATGATTTCATCAAGTAGATTTTGAAATATGTCCAAAATAATTTTCTAAAAACATCGCGGTTTTGTGGTTCGGAATCCAAAAAGGGATTTCTTTATAAATGATATTTTTAAATGATTGAAATATGAAATAAATTTGATAAATCTATTAAAATGGTTTAAAATAGATTTGGAATTGAAAATATGAATTTTCAAATATTAAAAAGTTTTTTAAATCAAATAAGCTTATATAGCACTTTCTGCAGCACTTTTATGGTGCAAATTCTATAACCTTTTGAATGTAGTTTTAAACTTAACAATTCTTTCCTAAATCTTTTGTTAATGATTTTAAAAGAAAATTTAAGTGTTTTAAATGATTATTTGGAAGTTTAATAAATCATTTCTAAAATGAAGATTAATAACCGAGTATGCGGAAACGACTAGTACATTTGTCCTACCTGTGAGATCTGGGAAGATAAAACAAGGTATATAACTAAGGTTAGGGATGGATCAACCAGTGCCCTAAACTTACCTGGCCTATGTTTTCTCTTTTTAGGCGAGGGGTGGAATAGATCGAAAGGAAAGCCCGGATGCTCTAAAAGATCATATTTAAGTTTTTCCAAAATAAAAGAAAAGAAACAAATTCTTTTAATGTTATTTAACCACTTAACATTTTTTTATTCGATGATTGGTACGAAGGAACCGGGATCGGATTTGGGTGATTCCTGTTCGAAAAACCGGGATCGGATTTGGGTGATTCCTATCCGAAAACCCCTTCAAACTAATTTTCGAAATAAAACATACTGAAGATAAAGATCATTGAAGAAAAAGATATTCATGATGTAGGATTACCTGCCATTAGTCCCTGGAGGTGAAATTTACCATATCTAAGGTGGCAGTAGTACTCTATTATAAAAATCTTCGATTTGGAAGAATATGATTTGAAGTTAAGAAAGAAATCTTTGATTAAGATTTAATGAATGATTTGGAAAGGTTTTCCTTAGTAAAAGGGAAAATGATTTGGAATTATTCCAGGATTTAAAAAGGTTTAAATAAATCAAATGATTTGATAAATGATGCTTAATGATTCCATATACTCTGAAAAAGAAAATAGAATAAATTGAAGAGAATATATCTAAGAAAGATATTTGATTTAAATAAAAGATGAAGTGATTGATTGATGATTGATATCCATATATGAACTTAAAACCTTTTAAAGCGATGATTGGCTTCGAAGGAACCGAAGTCGGATTTGGGAAATTCCTATCCGAAAACCACTTTGAACAAGTTTACGTGTTCGAAGAATGAAGATATTTGAAGACGGAGATATTGAGACGAATAATAACGAGGGACTACTTGTTGATTAATTGGGGATAAACTCCCGATTCACTATATTGTAGCAGTGGTCTCTTTGTTATGAAAAACCTCAAAACCACAAAGGCTTCTCGCCTAGTAATGGCCGAGTAAAGTTCCTTCGGTTTCATTCAGTCCCAGAACGAACTTGTATGGACGTTTGTCTGACATTGCATTTTTAAAGATTACGTACATTGGTTTTTACAAACGTACATCAGTGGTGGCGGAGAAGGCAACTTCTCTTAGCTTAACACCCTCCTTGAGACGTACGAGCTCAAGGGTTGTATTTTTGTGAAAGGCAATTAGTAGTCTATGGAAATGGCAATGTGGCATTCAAAGATGTGATATGTGCTATGTGAAAAGGTACTCGTAACCTCAAGCCTCATCAAACCGGAAATGGCCGAAACAGGATTAGATGCGGCAAGGCTAAGTGGGTCATTCCCAAGTAGGGTATGATCATTCCCTTCTAGATATATTTCTTCCTGCTATGACGTTCGGGATGTAAATTAATGTGGTGTATGGAAAACGAGGGCTCGGTTAAAGGTTGATAACGACTGGGGGATGATATATTCGGTACAATCTAGTTACAGAGATAGGCCAGTCTTGTGTTGGTAGAGAATCCTTTGTGATGGTTCTCGGGACATCCATCAAGAGGTGTACCCATTTCGGAAGGTAGATCCTTCACCTGGTCATTTGTATGGAAATCCATTCTCCAATAAGAACCTACGGTTTTGTTTGTATTTGCGTAATGAATAGCCTCGAAATGCTATATGGGTAACCATTTCGGATAAGATTAATAAGTTTATTTGAAAATGTTTTCAAAGAGATGCCATTAGAAATAATATCAAATGTTTTGATATATAAAAGTGTTTTAGTTATCATAAAGTAATAACCCGACCGTGTTTATGTGTGGGCGTGGTCTTATGAGATACTCTTTCTGTTCAAAGGATTTTATTCAAAGGCTGATATATGACACTGTCATTTATTATTGAGTTTTTCCCATGCTGGTTTATCAAGCCTGATCCGGGTATTTTCAATACTCGGGTCAGATCCGAGAAGTTTCAAGTATATTCAAAGACGGTTGGGGTTTCCAAAGGAGAGCTGGAGATCTTCATCATCGTATGGACGTACTCTATTATCCGCTACATCTATTGTATTTGTTTTGTTGTTTGTCAGCATTTGTAAGGGCAGGTGTTATAACTGTCCAAGCTGAATCTAGGTTAGACTCTGATATTGTATTTAAAATTTTCTGCTGTAAAGATTATTATTTAAATAATATATGTTATTCCATTCGTGTAAGATTCTATTCTGTCTTTATTTACTTTCTACCCTTAATGATCCTCTTATTCGTGCAATTTGAATTGGACATGTGTGGTTTATTGTCGATTCAAATGGTACGGAAAAATGGGCCATTACACTGCCATTTTGCTTGTAGAGCCTAGTATGTTGGAATTTAATGATGATAACAATTTCGGCTAAAATTGATAGGTTTACTTGCAAATGTTTTCAAAGATATGACATTAAAAATAATATCAATTATTTTGATGTAGAATGTTTTGGTTATCATAAGGTAAAAACCCGTTTTGTGTTTATGTGCGTCGTGGTCTTATGAGATACCTTTTTGTTTTCAAAACGCGTATTTTGTGTTCTCACACCAGTTCCATGACTGATCCGGAGTTTATTTTCCCTTTCCTTAAACTTTAGGTGCCCTAATTTTCCTCGGGCAGCCTAGTAGTTAGGTTTAGTTTAGAAGAAAGCTGGATGGAGCTCAAAGCATGGAGTCTGAAGATTTTCTGAAGATTGTTATCCATTTTCTCCACACTCTTGTACTATTGTATTCTGCATTTGTAAGGACAGATATTTATAATTTTCCATGTTTAACTTTGATAAATGTATTTAAATTTTCCACCGTAAAAATTTTATGTTGAAATAATATATGTTATTTCATTCATGGGAGATTCTATTCTGTCTTTATTTTCTTTCTTACCCTTAACGATCGGGTTTTCGGCACTTGTATTTGCGGCACGTGAATACCGAGGATGTACTAGTGTCGATTTTCGAGGGTCAAAAATTCCTGGTCCATTACAGTGGTTGTCTCCTGGATTTTATTTACAATTTCTTCTATTATTGTAAAAGTGTTTCATGTTGCCTAAAATGATATACGCCTAATATGAGTATCATAATCATAAAAGTTAAACAAAAATTCACAATAATGAAATTTTAGGTGTGTTTTAAATATTTTGTTTCTTCCATGTTCGTGATTGTGTCAATATTATCAATTTTAAACCACTCTATGTTATCATTTTCAAACCTTTTTCCAACTTTTTCAATATTTTATTGTTCATGTTTGGTGATGGGCAGTTGTCTCCAAGATTTAATTTACAATTTCTTTTATGATTGTAAAAGTGTTTCATGTTATCTAAAAAGATATATATATATATCTGATTATGAGTATCATAATTGTAGCAATAAAATAAAAAAACATAATAATGACATCTTAAGTATGTTTTAAATATATTTTTTCTTCTATGTTTGTGATGGTGCCAATATCATCAATTTGATTGGCTAATGTAAAATATTTACTTTTGAATATTGAAGAAGTATCTCATATTAGTTAAAATGTTGTGACCATTATGCATAAGTTGTTTATTAAAAATACACACATAAAAGGATTGGCCACACATTTATAGCAATAGAGCCCTTACTATCTATCATCATTTATAGTTTTTTACCTTTATAACCTTATGTATTATTATGAAATTTTTATTCATGTTTTTTTGTTACCCCAACAATACAATTTCTTCTAACAGTAAACTAATCAAGTATACCGTTTTATATACAATTAAAATTATGAATTTTGTGTTTGATTTCTTTGTTCTCAAATAATAACATCTTAAGTATGTTTTAAATAATTTATTTCTTCTATGTTTTAATCATGCCAATCTCATTAATTCGATTGTCTAATGTAAAATATTTATTTTTGAATATAGATGAATTATTTCATGTTAGTTAAAGTAGTGTGACCATTATGCATAATTTGTTGATTAAAAATATGCACATAAAAGGATTGTCCACATATTTATAGCAGTAGAACACTTACTATCTATCCTCATTATGAAATTTTTATTCTTGCTTTTTTGTTACCCTAACAATACAATTTCTTTTAACAGTAAACTAATCATGTATATTGTGTTCTACACAATCAAATTTATGCATTTTTTGTTAGATTTCTTTATGCTTGGTTTCTTTGTTCTCCTAACAAAACAGTATGTCCTATCTTTGTAACAGTCATTCAAAACCTTTCGTTGTTTGCCTCATCTACTCAATTGCTTGTTTTTAGATCTGTTGTCCTTAATGACAGTGTCTTGCCAAATACAATCATGGCCATCATTTGTAATTCAAAAGCAGTCACCTTTTTTTGCAACATCAACTTTGGTTTGTGTTCCCATATCAAAAGCAGTATTTTTGTATTTACATGGTTTTTTATGTCCATTCAATTTCACTATTTCACCAAACCTTACGCTACTTCACAAATTGTGTTCTTAGAATTGAATTCGTTGCATTAATTAAATAAATCAAATAATAATCTGTTGGAACCTGCCTTCTTCGATTTTAATGCGACAACTATATATTTCAATCTATATACTATAATGTCAAATATTCTTGCAGGAATCTACAAAAGAAGCTATTATCATATCATCAACTAGATTAAAGTTCTCAAAATTCTATTTAGATATTTATGTACAATCTCTGATATGATGATGAAACACACACACACACAAATATACTTTTGAAAATCATGTTTTAAAATATATATCTTTTATTATTTAAAAGATATAAAAAGGTATTTTCAAAATTATATATTATCTCAAGTTCAAAAGTGGTAAAATAAAGGAAGGAACAAAACAGTACAGAATTCGACGTCTGTATATTAATTCAGACGTCTGACATCAATATCAGACGTCTAAAAGTAATATAACAGACGTCTGAACTCTATGCTTTTAGTGCCTCTATTTCTATATGAAATAGACGTCTGTCAATTTAATAACAGACGTCTGTCATCCTAAACAGACGTCTGAATTAAAAGACAGACGTCTAAATTGACTGTTTTTGTCTTTCTTTTATTTTTTGAATTTCAAAATTTATTCAGACATCTGTCACTTTTATCTCAGTCATCTGAACTTGACGAACTGAAGCATCTCTTCATGAAATATCAAAATCTGAAGAGTTTTCTTCTTCACCAAGAGTTGCACTTCTTCAAATAATTGCAACTATTAAATTAAGACTATTCAATACTATAAATAGAGATGAAAATTCACTATTTCAATTACAAATTCCTTCTATCTATTCTGATCTTATATTGTTATAATATCAAGTGATTTTCAAATCTCTACTTCCTATCTTTGCACATTCAAATCATCATATCAAGAAGATTATAGGAAGGGTGTACTACATTGACTATATTTGTGTTATTCAAAGAACACACAAGTGAAGAAACAATTTTCAAATTGTATTTGAAGTCCTATTCGGTTGCTTAGGCGGAAAGTCCTGTTCGGTTGCTCAGGCGGTGTAATACCTGTTCCTCCGGGTTAAGTGAGGGTTGTTAGAGAAATTCCAGAAGGAGTCTGGGACTGGACGTAGAACGAGAAGTTCGAACCAGTATAAAAATCCCTGGTGTCATTTTTTACTGCTATTTACTATTATTTATAATTCCGCACTTGCTAGTCGTAGTTTAACTATATTATCGATCCATATACACTTTCATTTGGTATCAGAGCGAGGTCATCACATAACTATAACACAGTTATTTGATATTTAAATAATATGGACAATAACACTAGCAACAGTTTTACTGAGGGACAAGCCACTACACGACCACCATTGTTTAACGGATTAAATTATAGTTATTGGTCAACTAGAATGAGAATTTTTATGCAAGCAAGTGGATTTGAAACCTGGAATATCATTCAAACTGAATATCATATTCCTACTACAAAGTATGCTACATGGTCTAATACCCAAAAACTAGATGCTACTGCAAATGCAAAAGCAATGAACATGTTATTTTGTGCTTTAGAAAAAAATGAATTCAATCGAGTCAGTATCTGTAAAACTGGATATGAAATTTGGAATACTCTTAAGGTTACACACGAAGGAACAAATAAAGTAAAACAAAGCAAGATCTCTATGCTTAAAAACCAATTTCAAAACTTTAGGATGAAACAAGGAGAAAGTATTAGTGAAATGTACTCTAGATTCCAGGATATTTATCACTCACTTTTAGCTTTAGAAGTCACTTTTACTGAATCTGATGTTGTATCAAAAATCCTTAACTCTTTAACTGATGAATGGGAACGAAAAGTCTTAGCTATCGAGGAAGCTAATGATATTTCAACCATAAAAACTGAAGAGTTAATAGGAAATCTAATGTCCTATGAAGTAAATTTGCAGGCAAGATGAGCACAAGCACAGGACAAGAAAACTATCGCTTTTCAAGCAGAAAATGAAGACTCTGAATCAGAAGACGATATGGCATTTATAGCTAAGAATTTCAAAAAGTTTTTAAAATTCAAAAAGGGTAATAAATTTGGAAATAACAAGGGTTTTAATAAGCCATCAAGCTCATCTCTTGAATGCTACGAATGTCACAAGAAGGGCCACATAAAGAAAGATTGTCCTGATCGGAAGAAAGAAAATAATCTCAAAAAGGACAAATATAAAAAGAAACAAGCCTTCTCAGTTACATGGGATGATACAGAATCTTCTTCATCAGACAGTGATAATGACAGTGATTCAGAACAAGCCAACGTTTGTTTTATGGCAACAAATGATGATGTAAGTGATCTAACTTTTGACGATTTAATAGAAATAAACTCTGAATTGTTAGATAAACTTAGAATTCTAAAGAGTAAATATAAAGATGCTTTAGGAAAATTAAATAGAACTAAAATAGAAACTGACATGTTAAAAAATGAAAAGAAAATATTAGAGGAAGAGTTAGTAAAATCTCAAGAATCTTATGTTAATATAACATCTCAATTCACTGATTTAAGCAGTGAAATAGAAAGAGAGAAATATGAGAATGTTAAATTAGCAAAAGAGAATTATGATTTAAACTCTAATATTAAAACACTTGATATAGAAGTATCAAATCTTAAAACAAAACTGGAAAATATTTCTAAAAATGTTTCTAAATTTAACAGTGGAAGAGAGAGTCTCTCTAAAATAATTGAGAATTCTCAAACTTGTTCAAATAAAAAGGGGTTAGGATATAAAAAACCAATACAAAAGCATTCTAAAAATAATGGTTCTTTATATACTAATTTTAAGAAAAAGGAATCTATATATGCTCAAAAATCTTCTTCAAAAATTATTCATCCAAAATCAATTATGATTTGGGTTCCAAAAACTAATAATAATTTGATTAGGAAAAACTACATTAATTCTTTTATTATGTATGTACATAAGAATGAAAATTTTATTTTTAAAGGGAACTCTAAACCCAACTCGGTTTGGCTTCTTAAGATTTAACCCTTAGGACCCTATAGAGGAATTGGGTACCAATAGAATTTCAATATTTTTTGCAGGTACCAATTAAGAAAAGAGGAAAATGGATTCTAGACAGTGGTTGCTCAAAACACATGACAGGCAACAAAAATATGTTAACTAACATTATCTACTCAGATGGAGGATCTGTCACTTTTGGAGATAATTCCAAAGGTTACATCATCGGCAAAGGCGATGTGAGCAATGACGGTACATCTAAATTACCTCTTATTACAAATGTCTTATTAGTTAAAAATTTAAAACATAATAGTCAATTATGTGATAAAGGTTTTAACATAGTATTTTCTGAAAATAAATGCAATATTTTTTATCATAACAAAAATATTATTTTCGATGGAGTAAGAGATCATAATATTTATATTTTAAATATGAAAATAAATCATAATACAAATATGTGCTTATTAGTCAAAGAAAATGATCCTTGGCTATGGCATAAAAGATTTTGTCATATAAATTTCAAAGCTATTAATAAATTATCCAAAAATAATTTGGTAAAAGGATTACCTAAAATGAATTTTAAGGTAAATAGTATTTGTGATGCTTGTCAACTAGGAAAGCTAACTAAATCTACTTTTAAATCCAAGAAGATCATCTCAACTTTGCAACCTCTTGAATTGTTACATCTAGACTTATTTGGACCAACTCAGACTCAATCTATTAATCACAATAGATATGTTTTTATAATAGTTGATGACTTCTCTAGATATACTTGGACTTTATTTATGAAAAACAAAAGTGATACTTTTGAAAATTTCAAAATCTTTGCTAAACGTATTCAAAATATTAAAAATCTAAAAATTAAAAATATTAGAAGTGATCATGGAGGAGAATTTGAAAATGAAATGTTTGAGAAGTTTTGTAATAAGAAAGGAATATTTCATAACTTTTCATTTCCAAGAACGCCTCAACAAAATGGAGTTGTTGAACGTAAAAATAGAACACTTCAAGAATGTGCTAGGACTTTATTGAATGGAACCACTCTTCCAAAACAATTTTGGGTAGAAGTCGTTGCTACTGCTTGTTATGTCCTAAATCGTGTCTCTATTCGACCTTTAACTAAACATACTCCATATGAACTCTTCATCGGTAGAAAACATAATATATCTTACTTTAAAGTTTTTGGTTCTAAATGTTTTGCCTTAAATACGAAAGATCAATTAGGAAAATTTGATCCAAAATCGGATGAATGTATATTCATCGGATATTCAGAATGAAGCAAAGCATATAGAATCTATAATATAAGAACTAAATCTATTGAAGAAACACTTCATGTATCATTTGATGAAAATTTCAAAATTAAAACAAATGATGATGAAGGCATTGTAATAAATTCAAACTCTACTTTTGACAACAATACACCTGACAATATCACTTCTATAAATCAAATTGAAACTGAATTAAAATCTCCACCAAGAATTTTAAAAGATCATCCAATTCAAAATATAATAGGAGAAATTGATGAAAGAGTTAAAACAAGAAATCAACTAAATCAAATGGGTCATATAGCGTTTCTTTCTAATATAGAACCTAAAAATATAAAGGAAGCCTCAACTGATGATTATTGGATTATTGCGATGCAAGAAGAACTAAACCAATTCGAAAGAAATGACGTTTGGGATTTAGTTCCACGACCAAATGATCAAATAGTTATTGGCACTAAATGGGTTTTTTAAAAATAAAGCTGATGAAAATGGTAATATCACTAGAAATAAAGCTAGATTAGTTGCTTAAGGATATAATCAGGAAGAAGGAATTGACTATGAAGAAACATTTGCTCCTGTCGCAAGATTAGAAGCAATACGAATTCTATTAGCCTATGCTTGCTTTCATGATTTCAAATTATATCAAATGGATGTTAAAAGTGCTTTTTTAAATGGATTTATTAAAGAAAATGTTTATGTTGAACAACCTCCCTTGTTTATACACGAACAATTTCCAGAACATGTTTATAAACTTAAAAAGGCTTTATACGGTTTGAAACAAGCACCTCGTGCTTGGTATGATCGTTTAAAAAGTTATTTAATCAATTCTGGTTTTGAAATTGGAAAGGTTGATCAAACTCTTTTTGTTAAGAAAAAGAAACATGATATCTTAATTGTTCAAATTTATGTAGATGATATTATTTTTGGATCAACTAATGATAAATTATGTCAAGAATTTTCTAAAATAATGACAAATGAATTTGAAATGTCTCATATGGGAGAATTAACATATTTTCTTGGACTTCAAATTAAACAAGTTAATAATGGTATTTTTATAAATCAAGAAAAATATTGTAATAATTTAATCAAACGCTTTGGTATGGAAAATACTTCTGCCAAACCAACTCCTATGAGTACAACCATACATCTTGAAAAAGATGAAAATGGCAAGAGTGTAGACCAAAAATTATATCGAAGTATGATTGGATCTTTATTATATTTAACCGCTAGTAGACCCGATATAATGATGAGTGTTTGTTTGTGTGCACGATTTCAAGCGGATCCTAAAGAATCACATATTAGAGCAGTGAAACGTATTTTACGTTATCTCAACAAAACCAAAGATTTTGGACTATTTTATCCGAAAGAATGTCCTTTTGAATTAGTATCATGTAGTGATGCTGATTTTGGAGGAAGTCGGACGGATAGAAAAAGTACAAGTGGGACTTGTCACTTCATTGGACGGTCTCTAGTATCTTGGTTTAGTAAGAAACAAAATTGCGTATCACTTTCTACTTGTGAAGCAGAATATATATCTGCAGCTTTGGCATGTGCTCAAGTAATTTATATGCAACAAACTCTTCAAGATTTTGGTTTTAACTTATCCAAATGTACAATCTTCTGTGATAACTCTAGTGCTATTAATTTATCTAAAAATCCAGTAAATCATTCACGGACAAAACATATTGATATTCGTCATCAATTTCTTCGTGATAATATTGAAAAAGATATAATCAATCTAGAATTCGTATCTTCGGAAAATCAATTAGCAGATATTTTTACCAAACCATTAAATGAAAACACTTTTGTAAAATTGAGACGAGAACTTGGAATTATCTCTCTCAAAAATTTATGAAGTTTACTTCAACTCAATTCTGTTTTTATTTAACTTGTTTCTATCCACACATATTGCTTCTGGTTAAAATTAAATTTTTCTTCTTTTAATCTTAACTATTTATTTTTTAGCCTTCAGTTTTCTATAAATTCCTTCTTTCCGAAGAAAATTGTCTTTCAGCTTATCTATTTTATTTTTTTTAAAGGGTGAAAGCAAAAATTCAAATATGCTTTTTAACTCTGCATTATTAATATATACCATGGCTGGTTCATCCTCAGATGAGCCTTCCTATTCATCTGAATATTCGTCAATTAATTTTGAAACACCTAGTTCTGGGTCTTCCGAACTTCCGACTCCAACTCCAGCTTATATTCCGATATGTCCACCACAAAGTCATCATACGGGGTATACGCCGGAAAATAAACGCACACGAAGAAATTTATTTCCATCTCCAACTACTAAGGAAAAGATAGATGACTTACATCACTATCAGAGGGAAACACTTAATCTTCAGCGAGAAATGTATTTTGAGCAAAAGAGTCATGGAAGACGACTCAGTTTTCTTGAACGGTGTGCTGCAAAAATATGTGGTTCATCTCCGATCAACACAAATGCACATATTCTTTCACCTCAACGTCCTTATGTTTCCCCAAATTCATGGGATCGACAGCCTCAATGGTCTCCCATTAAACAGTCTGATGAACAAAATCAACATGAATCATCCAAAGGGAAGTCTCCGAAGTCTCCAAAAACTCCAAAGACTCCTAAGTAGAAAATATATATATGACTGTATGTTGATTTAGTTATTCATATTTGCTTTGTTTTTATCAAAATAAATAAATAATTGAATATTTTTTTTCTTTAAACTTAGCAAAAACATTCATCATCAGACATACAGACGTCTACATCTTTCAACAGACGTCTGTAAAACAACTACTTTTACTGTTTTCAGCCACACAGACGTCTGAATCATTTATCACAGACATCTAAATCAAAGTATAAATTTTCTGGTTACAATTAGCCGTCTGTTTAAAAATAACAGACGTCTGTTATTCTATATAGACGTCTAAACATAAAATTATCAGACGTCTGAATTTAGTTCAGAATGTTTTTTTCTCTCTGTTTCAATTTAAACCTTCTGAGCCGTCTGTCAATTTTTTTTTTGGACGTCTATCAAACCTCTTAGCCGTCTGTTATAAATTTTTAGACGTTTAATCTTTTCGTTCTTGATTCTAATTTACAGAACTTCAGACGTCTGTATATTTTTTAGACGTCTGAAACCCTGTTAAGAAGAAAACTATATAAATCATACCAACGGTTTATTCTTTTCTTCACGTCTATTTTCTCTCAAACTCAAAACCCTAGCCTTCTTCAAATTAAACAAATGGCGCCCAAATCAAAGAAACAAAAAGGAGATTCATCTCAACAACCTCCTCATATTCTTCCTTCGGAAGATCAAATTGCAGCTTGGTTATACCACGAACCCCGAAGTATGGCTCGTTACAAGCATTTATCTTCTCTACCATCTTTTCATGGTATTTTTCATGATCTTGATCATTTTCCTACGTACAAACTTAGGCTCTATACTGATAGATCTCTGATTACAAGTCTTATTGATTTCAAAGATAATCAAGTCAACATTTGTAGACTTAGTGTCTTATTATTTCTTGCAAATGTTAACAATCCAAAAATTAGACTTCATCGAGATAAAGGAACGCTTTGGACAAGCGTATTTGGAAACATTTTGCAAATAACTCCTTCTGACATTGGATGAGTTCTAAAATGTAGCTCGGATGGAGTCGACTTAGATGACTTTAAGTTAGAAGGAGAGGAACTTAAACAAATAGAATATTATCTTTTTGAACCTGAAAAGTCCATAGATAGATCAAATCATCTTCGTCCTCGACCTCGATTATTGCTTAGAATGCTAATAAAAACAATTTTTCCCCGGCAAGGAAGCCATGAGGTCATTTACGATGATGAAGATAAGGCGCTTCAATCAATTTTATCAAATACTCAAATCAATTGGGCTCAATACTTTTATGATGCTTTTTGTACTTATCATGACTCCAAGAAACGTTCAATTGTCTATGCTCCTTATATTACTCGAATTCTATCTGCCTTCTCTATTCAAAGTTCGTCAATTGAATTTGAAAAGATCAAGGTATCCAACATTCGCTTCTTTAGTTTGATGGGATTACCGGAATCTCCTCTGACATTTCCAACATATAATGATTATAAAGCGGAACAACTAGCTTTACAAAAAGAAAAAGGTAAAACAAAAGTAGGCAGTTCCGGAAATGTTGGAGATGAAGGAGATACTGAACAAGAAAGGGATGATGAAGAAAGGGAAGATGAAGAAGAAGAAGAAGATGAAGCTTTTGAGCAAGCTTTTATCCAAAGCTCAAACTCGGAAAATTACGAAATTGAACTAATTTCTGGTACTTCACGCACTTATACTAAAAATGAAAAGCTCAAATCCGACATCACTATCTCTAAAAATCAAAAGAAAATTTCTCAACAAATAGCACAAGGCTTTTCTTCCATCAATTCTAGTTTCGATGATTTAGATGCCAAAGTCGAAGAGAATGCACAAGAATTAAAAAATATCAAGACAATTCTTCGTCAATTATGGAAAAAGTCTCATGGATCTTCTCCTCCTTCTTCTCCAACTTGGGGAGAATGGTGAATGAAGATGGTTTTCTTTTGATTTGTCTTTTGGTTCAAACAAATTTTCTTTCATAAATTTTTTTTTTGTTGTGTTTAAAACTTCTAAGTTGATTGTATAATTTTATCTGTCTTTCTTAGTCAACTGTGTTGGGTAAACAAATGCTGTGTCTTAAACATTGATTTGTTATTATCATTTTGGTACATGCTTGGTTTGTTTACATTTCTTAATTATTTTGTTATTCACAGCTGTGTTACTTCTTTTTATCCAAACACCCCCAACAATTCTTTTTGTTAATGACAAAGGGGGAGAAATAATAACATTTCTGCTATATATTATGGTCATATTTACACGGGGAGCAAAAGGTATGGTTATACTAATCGTTGAATTATATAGTTGTCATCATCAAAAAGGGGGAGAATGTTGGAACCTGTCTTCTTCGATTTTAATGCGACAACTATATATTTCAATCTATATACTATAATGTCAAATATTCTTGCAGGAATCTACAAAAGAAGCTATTATCATATCATCAACTAGATTAAAGTTCTCAAAATTCTATTTAGATATTTATGTACAATCTCTGATATGATGATGAAACACACACACACACAAATATACTTTTGAAAATCATGTTTTAAAATATATATCTTTTATTATTTAAAAGATATAAAAAGGTATTTTCAAAATTATATATTATCTCAAGTTCAAAAGTGCTAAAATAAAGGAAGGAACAAAACAGTACAGAATTCGACGTCTGTATATTAATTCAGACGTCTGACATCAATATCAGACGTCTAAAAGTAATATAACAGACGTCTGAACTCTATGCTTTTAGTGCCTCTATTTCTATATGAAATAGACGTCTGTCAATTTAATAACAGACGTCTGTCATCCTAAACAGACGTCTGAATTAAAAGACAGACGTCTAAATTGACTGTTTTTGTCTTTCTTTTATTTTTTGAATTTCAAAATTTATTCAGACATCTGTCACTTTTATCTCAGTCATCTGAACTTGACGAACTGAAGCATCTCTTCATGAAATATCAAAATCTGAAGAGTTTTCTTCTTCACCAAGAGTTGCACTTCTTCAAATAATTGCAACTATTAAATTAAGACTATTCAATACTATAAATAGAGATGAAAATTCACTATTTCAATTACAAATTCTTTCTATCTATTCTGATCTTATATTGTTATAATATCAAGTGATTTTCAAATCTCTACTTCCTATCTTTGCACATTCAAATCATCATATCAAGAAGATTATAGGAAGGGTGTACTACATTGACTATATTTGTGTTATTCAAAGAACACACAAGTGAAGAAACAATTTTCAAATTGTATTTGAAGTCCTATTCGGTTGCTTAGGCGGAAAGTCCTGTTCGGTTGCTCAGGCGGTGTAATACCTGTTCCTCCGGGTTAAGTGAGGGTTGTTAGAGAAATTCCAGAAGGAGTCTGGGACTGGACGTAGAACGAGAAGTTCGAACCAGTATAAAAATCCCTGGTGTCATTTTTTACTGCTATTTACTATTATTTATAATTCCGCACTTGCTAGTCGTAGTTTAACTATATTATCGATCCATATACACTTTCATAATCACTATTATTATGGTATGTTATTTTTGTCTTCCTAACAAATGTAGCAAAGATAAAGGAAAAACAAAAATTTTAGTTGCATTAATTCATATTATCCTATGTTTGCTTCACATTATACCAAAAAATTTAGTTGTTGTTAGTAATATTGACATAAGAAGACAAAAAATTTGACCATTTCATTCAGGAATACTTATATTAATTTTCTAGAACTTCTCTAAATGAATTGTATTATCAGCTCTACCTTATTACTTCATTTCTTCTCAAAATTGAAAGAGCAATATTTTCTGGAAGTAATCATATTCTAATTAACTATTTTCAAATTAAACCCATGTTTTCTTTATAAATATATAACCTTTTCCTACTTTTTTTTGTACTAGGCTATAAATTTGACTATCATATTCCACACTTGTAATTCAAAACATAAATTTTGATTAGTTTCCATTTCATTGGAATTATTTTACCATTTACTGCAACTTATTCTACATATTCATTTTCATTTTTTCTACCTTTTTTTATCTTTTAACAATACTTTACTAGTCATGATCCTGGAATTTATTTTTTGTTCTCACTAAGATGATTTTATTATGAAGAATATGTGGAAGATGTATCCTAGTTTGAAGTTCTTACTTCTTATATTTATTCGAAGTTACCTTATGTTGCCATATGGCTTCCTAAGGTATTGAGCAAAGATATAACAAGTAAAAAATTTAATGTACTATTTTTGTCTTTCGGCTAAACTATAGATTAATTTTTTCTTGGATTGCTAAAGGACGAATAATTATATTTGAATAGCAAAGCACAAGATTATACAACTAAAATTGGCTAATAATTTTTCTACTTTGTTTTATAATCGAATATATGTTGTATTATTTTTTTAAAATTTATACTTTGTTTACAAACCATCAATGTATGTTGATCGGAAGTAACTGACTACTACAAGGTTAACAAAGTTACTTACATAGGTTTTTCCACTTATGTACTATATTGGGCAGCTTATTTAGCTTTACCTTATCAGGTCATCAAAGTTGAATCCATTCTACCATTATTTTGAAGCAATTTTACTTTTATCTTTTCCATTTGCTACAACTGATTCAAAATACCGTTAAGTTATAGTTATCATGGTAAGGAAGAGTGATGCAGCAGCGGATAACAAAAATGATGAAACGATGAAAAGTAGGAATCGGTGGGTTGAAGAATACCAAAGGCCAAAATCCGTTGATCCAAGGATGTCGGATTCTAGCTATCTCAAACACGTTGATCGCGCACGATACCGTGTTTAAAGATCTTCAAATCTTCAGACGTTGATCAAGCGCACTTGATACCGTGAATTGGCTTCTACGATCGTTGAATCGAGCGCACTCGAATGCCGAAAGAGGAGATAGGAGATCACACTCAACTACCAATTTAATGAAAGCACAAATCTAACAAACAAAGTTTATTTCAAAATCAACTAAAAACTTTACAAATGACACCACCATCCCTATTTATAGGGTTACAAACATACACGGCTCCATACTTGACAACACATAGGTCGTGAACGACCTAACAAACACATGACCTAATATTTACAACACAACATTCACGGCCGACCTAACTCCTTGCCAACCTACGACCTAACATATAAACGAAATATTACAACATAAAGCAAATACAACACAGTACACGACTTAACAAATTACACATACAAACAACATATCATCTGGAGCGACATAAGGTACTTGCGCGACCTATGGTACTTGAGCGACCTAAGGAAACTTCCAAGCGGCGACCTATCTTCCCAGTGCATAAGGTCGAGCGACCTAAAATAGAGCGGCATCCACATCAACGACCTAACATAGGTCGTATCTCGCTTCCGCGACCTAACATAGGTCGTAACTCTTCTTCGCGACCTAACTTCCAGCGACCAAACTCCCCGCGACCTAACTTAGGTCGTAACTTGTCAAAGTCGTCTTTCGAAAGGTCGAAGCGACCTAATACTGGTTCGCCTAACTCACTTGGTTGTTTGCATACCTTAACACTGATTTGATTAGCTCGTGAGCGATCCAAAGTGTCACTAGGTCGTGAGCGACCTAAAGTTTCACTAGGTCGTGAGCGACCTAAAATCTCACTAGGTCGTGAGCAAACTAAAGTCCTGGAACGATCAGATTGCGCTGCATCATCCTCCCCGGTTGACAAAAATTCAACCTCGAATTTGCACCTTCCTCTTCCACAACAAGCCCATCCCCATGATACGGAATCAAATATTTGACATTGAAAACATCAGAAGTATGAACATTATCCGGCAATTCCAACTGATATGCATTATCATTGATCTTCTTCAAAATTTTCACTGGTCCAATTTTACGAGCTTTCAACTTATTGTACGTTCCCACTGAAAAACGATCTTTTGTCAACACGGCATAAACCAAATCACCTTCTCTGAAGTTTACACTCCTTCGCTTCTTATCTGCCAATTGTTTATACTTCTCATTTGATGCTAGCAATCGTTCATGAATAGTTCTGTGGCATTCCTGCAACTCAGTCACAAAGTCACAAGCTCGCTTAACAGCTCCCTTCTGATATGATACTGTCGTCAAATCCAACGGTCCCTTTGGCAAGCTTGAATATACAACCTGAAATGGATCGAACCTAGTACTTCGATTGACTGCATGATTATGTGCAAACTCTGCCTGACATAACTTCATATCCCAGCTTTTCAAATTATCTTTCACGAGACATCTCAATAAGTTCCCCAACGATCTGTTAACCACCTCCGTTTGCCCATCAGATTGCGGATGATAGGCACTACTAAAATTTAGCTTCGTTCCAACCATCTTCCACAAACTTAACCAAAAATGGCTTAGAAATCTAGTATCCCGATCTGAAACAATAGATTCAGGTAGCCCATGCAATCTATACACCTCTTTAAAGAATAACTGAGCAACACGAACAGCATCCGCTGTCTTCTTACATGCTATGAAATGTGCCATTTTCGAAAACCTTTCCACCACAACAAATATAGAATCATTTCCCCTTTGAGTTCTAGGAAAACCCAAAACAAAATCCATGCTCACATCAACCCACGGTCTAGTAGGTACAGGTAACGGCATATATAATCCTGCATTTGTAGCGGTTCCCTTCGACACTTGACAGACATGACATCTCTCCACAAATCTCTCAACTTCTTTTCTCATCGATGGCCCAAAATAAGATTGAGAAATTAGCTGCAATGTACGATCTCTACCCACATGGCCTTCCTCATGTAACTCCTTTACAATCTTCATCCGTAAACTGCAATCTGGTATACATAATCGATTTCCTTTAAACAGAAAACCATCCACCAACACAAACTCATCCATCTTCCCTTTATTGACTTCATCTACCATCTTTGCAAAGTAAGGATCATCAACAAATAATTCTGGTAATACATCAAACCCCGTCACTTCAACCTTCATTGTAGTCAACAAATGATTTCTCCTGCTCAATGCATCTGCCACACGATTCGTAATTCCTGACTTATGCTTCACCACAAATGTAAACTGTTGCAGGTATGCGATCCACGAAGCATGCCTAGCTGCAATTTTGTCCTGTCCCTGCAAATGCTTCAACACTTCATGATCAGTATATAAAACAAATTCTTTATGGAACAAATAGTGTCTCCAATGTTTGATAGCTTGAACAATAGCATAGAATTCCACATCATATGTATTATATCTCATCTTTGCTCCCGATAGCTTCTCACTGAAATATGCAATAGGACGTCCCTTCTGACTTAACACCCCTCCAATTCCAACCTTCGATGCAACAGTATGTAATTCAAACAACAACTGAAAATCTGGCAACACTAGAATTGGTGTTGTCGTCAAAAGTTCTTTGATTCGCTCAAAAGCAAGTCCTGCTTCCTCTGACCATGAAAATTGTTTCCCCTTCATACAATCAGTAACTGGTGCCGTCACGCTACTGAAGTGTGGAATAAACCTTCGGTAGAATGATGCTAAACCATGAAAACTTCTAACTTCCGTTATCGTCCTAGGTTGTGGCCAATTTCTGATTGCTTCAACTTTATTCTGGTCCACCTGTATTCCTCCTCCTGAAATAACATATCCCAAAAATAAAACACTATGCGTCATGAACACGCATTTCTTCGTTGCAGCATAAAACTGTTCTTGTCGTAGTATCATCAACACTTCTCTCAAATGATACAAGTGTTCTTCTATGCTTCTACTATATATCAGTATATCATCAAAATACACCACCACGAATTTCCCAATAAATGGTCTAAAAATCTGATTCATCACCCGCATAAATGTACTTGGTGCATTCGAAAGACCAAACGGCATAACCAGTCATTCGTACAACCCATCTCTTGTCTTGAATGCTGTCTTCCATTCGTCTCCTGGTCTAATTCGAATTTGATGATAACCACTCTTCAAATCAATTTTCGAAAAGATAGTAGCCCCGCTCAACTGATCCAACAAATCATCAATCCTCGGCATCAGAAATCTATATCTGACGGTTATTTTAGTGAGTACTCGGCTATCCCTACACATCCTCCACGTTCCATCCTTCTTTGGTACTAACAAAGTTGGCACCACACAAGGACTTAAACTTTCCTGTACACGCCCCTGTTCAAGCAATTCTTCCACTTGCCTTCTCAACTCCTCATGTTCTTTTAGACTCATTCTGTAATGTGGTCTATGAGGTAACACAGCTCCTGGAACAAGATCAATTTGATGTTGAATGTCTCTCAACGGTGGTAACTCCGTTGGTAGCTCCTTAGGAAATACATCGTCAAATTCTTCCAGCACCGGCTTTACTTCTTCAGGAATCTCAACCACTTCATTACTCTCTCGTCCAATCAACAAAAATACTTCAGGTTCCTCCTCTAACAAACTCCTTCAAAGATAGCAAAGTTTTATGTTCTTCAATCTCCTCCGACTTGCTTTCTTCTTGTTGTCGCTTCTTAGGAACTAGAGTGATCTTAGTACCTTCAAACATGAAACTGTAACTGTTAGTACGACCATCATGTTGCACCGCTCTATCATACTGCCATGGTCTCCCCAACAACAAATGGCATACATCCATATCCACAACATCACACCAAATTTCATCTTTGTATTTCTTCCCAATTGAAAAATTAACACAAGCTCTCCGACTAACTTTCACCTCCCCACCTTTCCTCAACCAAGCTAACTTATAAGGTTTCGGATGCTTCTCAGTCTTCAATGCCAACTTTTTCACAGCCTCTGTAGAGATAATGTTATCGCAACTTCCCGCATCGATGAAAAACTTGCAAACCCTTCCCAAGATAGTACATGTTGACTGAAAGATGTTACTCCTCAACCAGCTAGTCTCTTCCTCTTGCTTTGGTGTCAAACACGACCTTTTCATCATCAATGAATACCATTCGTCTCCCGACACATTTTCTTCCTCCTCATCATGTAGTGAATTAGTACATTCAGCTTCTACATCCTCATCTTCAACCTCAGCAATCATCGTCCGCTTCTTTGGCTTTGGACATTCATTGCTTTTGTGACCAATCTCCTGACAATTGAAACATTTGATACCACTATTGATCCTGGTCTTAGCAACTTCGTTAAAACCGGTTTTGCAACAGCCTTCGAAACATTCGCATTGCTACTAGCCCCTTTCATTGGATTGTTGGAATTTGTAAACACACCACCACCTCTCCTTCCTTGCTTTTCCCAAGCTAGAGCCTTTTGATGTGCTTCACCAACAGATCTGGGATCAAACATATTCACCATATCTTGAATTTGCATTCTCAACCCTCCAACAAATCTAGCTGTCAACTGCTCCTCTGTCTCCATGATATCATTCCTCGCAATCAATTGATAGAATTCATCAGCATAATCATTAATAGTCTTTGTTCCCTATCTCAAGTTCTGCAAACGTTGATACATAAGAGATTGATAATTGTAAGGTAAGAAAGTAGCTTTCATCAATTTCTTCATCTTCTCTCATGATTCAATCTTTGACTTCCCCATTCTCTCCCGTGTCAATTTAGTTTGTTGCCACCATGCCATAGCTCTTCCTTTCAAACGCGTAGCAACCAACTTCACTCTACGATGCTCGGGTACTTCTTTAAAGTCAAAAATTTCCTCAACATTAGACAACCAATCAAGGAATTCTTCAGCTTGCATACTTCCCTTGAATTCTAGAATTTCAGTTTTCATTCCCGACTCCCATCTACGATCATCTTCAACATCCCGATATGTATTTCGTACGTGGTCTCGATCTCGATAATGAATATTACTTCTATCACTCTCTTCATCATAATCACGTGTACTTCGGTATCGATCTCAACCATCAACATCTCTTCGATCACGCATGTCCCTTCGACTATGTCTTTCATCATCATGATATGGCTCATCTCCAAACTCACGTGGAGTTCTCCTTTCTTCATGTCTATATTCATGGTGATCTCTTCTCATCGAAACTGATGATTCTCTTCTACCTCGATCAGATTGTGGCGACACCCTCCTCGCTTCCATCACCGAAGGCGAAACTCTGTTTCCTCCATGGTTCGAGACTGGCGACCTTCTCCTTTGACCTTGGTTCATGTGCATCATCAATTTCTCTAATCTCTCAATACCTTCATCCAACTTCTCATTGAATTTGTTACTAATGCGTTGTTCCATTTGTTCAGCATCTTCTCTTTCGTACAAATCTTCTACATTTTGATGACGATTGGCTCTTCTCGGTGGCATTGTTGAATACTTCACAAACACTTCAATAAATTCAAATGTAATCTTCCAAAACTTCAACCCAATTAGCTCGAATCAAGGTCAAGTGACCTAACTTAGCTCGCACGTTCCTTGGCTCGGCTCGGCTTGCACTAACTCGCACAACCACTTCAACAATTCAAACTCCTTGGCGTGCAAATCTTTCCCGCGCTAATTTTAAACACTTTTCAAACCTTTGATCCAAAATGCTATGGATCAAAAACTCCCACTTTGTTGCAAAAATATGATGAACACGATGAACACTAATCTTCGCAAAAATGCAAATCCAACCTTCAACACTTCAAATAAAATTGGCTCCAAGACTCGGCTTAGCTACGATTGGCTAAGTCTAGCTTTGATACCAAATGATGTAGCAGTGGATAACAAAAATGATGAAATGATGAAAAGTAGGAATCACTGGGTTGAAGAATACCAAAGGCCCAAATCCGTTGATCCAAGGATGCCAGATTCAAGCTATCTCAAACACGTTGATCGCACACGATACCGTGTTTAAAGATCTACAATTCTTCAGACGTTGATCAAGCGCACTTGATACCGTGAATTGGCTTCTACGATCGTTGAATCGAGCGCACTCGAATGCCGAAAGAGGAGATAGGAGATCACACTCAACTACCAATTTAATGAAAGCACAAAGTTAACAAACAAAGTTTATTTCAAAATCAACTAAAAACTTTACAAATGACACCACCATCCCTATTTATAGGGTTACAAACATACACGGCTCCATACTTGACAACACTTAGGTCGTGAACGACCTAACAAACCTGCGACCTAATATTTACAACACAACATTCACGGCTGACCTAACTCCTTGCCGACCTACGACCTAACATACAAACGAAATATTACAACATAAAGCTAATACAACACAGTACACGACTTAACAAATTACACATACAAACAACATATCATCTGGAGCGACCTAAGGTACTTGCGTGACCTATGGTATTTGAGCGACCTAAGGAAAATTCCAAGCGGCGACCTATCTTCCCAGTGCATAAGGTCGAGCGACCTAAAATAGAGCGGCATCCACATCAGCGACCTAACATAGGTCGTATCTCGCTTCCGCGAACTAACATAGGTCGTAACTCTTCTTCGCGACCTAACTTCCAACGACCAAACTCCCCACGACCTAACTTAGGTCGTAACTTGTCAAAGTCGTCTTTCGAAAGGTCGGAGCGACCTAATACTGGTTCGCCTAACTCGCTTGGTTGTTTGCATACCTTAACACTGATTTGATTAGCTCGTGAGCGATCCAAAGTGTAACTAGGTCGTGAGCGACCTAAAGTTTCACTAGGTCGTGAGCGACCTAAAATCTCACTAGGTCGTGAGCGACCTAAAGTCCTGGAACGATCAGATTGCGCTACATCAAAGAGTAAGTATTAGCTACAAATATTATGGTATGAAATTTCATGGGTGAATTTATGTTTGGTGACAATCACCATTGTCCTAGTGGTTAAGTAATTCGACTTTGGTGCGAGAGGTCACAAGTTCGAAACTTGCATAGCGTGATTCAAACATTTATTGACATATGATTTGTGGTTTATTGTCCTAGTGATATGTATCTAAATAACATTTCATAATAAATTATGGTTGGTTGTGTAGTATATGTTACACCCTAAAAACAATGAAGTTTTGTTATGCTAATCATTATAACTCAAGAGATTTATTTAGATTTCAAGCATTAATTGTATTCATTATTTGGGATTGTGAACTATGCATGATAAGAATCAATTTAATGTATGTTTCAAAAAAAGTGAAACTATGTGTTGACATCAAATTTATCCAATTAGTTTTGATTTTTTGACCAATACATGAATTTTCATCTTCAATCTACTTCGCACATTCTAATCACTAAGCGATGGTCTTATGTTTCAATGAAGTTAGTTTAAACTACCATAAGTTCATTTCAATCATCAAATGACGTTGATAAAATGAGTGAGTATATATTAAAGCTTTAGAGCATTATATTTTTGTGTTCATATCATTTTCGATAGTATGAAAGGTTGAGAAATAAATTTAATACAAATGAGTACATAATTTATTTCTATATAAAAAAGTACGGGAAAAGAATTGTGACGCCCCACCTCTATACCCACGCTAGCCAAGAACACTACGGTGTAGTGCTGTCAACTAGCACGGAGAATAAGGCTGTTGAGGAGCGACCATCCGTGTAATTGCTTTGTGCGAGCACCGATACGTCAGATAGTATAACATGCATTTCTATTTCAGGAGGAAATCCGACATACCGATACAAACTCAAAGCTACTACACAGTGGCTATAATAGTTTAGGACAATAGATATAAAAATAACACAGATAGCATAAATGCGGAATACAGATGGAACGAAAAGTCTCATATATACAATAACTTATATCAGTTACAATACATTTGACACAATACAAATGATACAACTACAACTGTCGACTCAAGAAGTTATATATACACGTACATTATCGACTAATATACATGAATACATTATCATCTTAAAACAGACACACTGACTACTACAAAAGTACGAAAACCACTTCAAATGATATAAAAAGTCTTCATAGCTCTAGCAGCAACCCAAAGCTAAAAATCTACAACCTGTAAATACTCGGTCTGACCTGAGTATTAAATTCAAAAGAAAATAATACCCGGGTCAGTCTAATTCAAACTCAGTTATTAATGCACAGGAGCAATAATAATCAATATCGAATAGACGACAGTCACAATAATTCCCGTCTATCCGACTCTTTAAACAAAGAAATCGGATGACGGTCGATATAACACTTAATAGTGTTAAACAAAAATCAGCAGATTTAAATCATCAACAGAGATAAATAAACAATTTATCAAATCGACTAAATCAATTCAAAATTGTCAATTCTGGGTGGCTGCAGTGCACGCACGCGTGCACTGCCTCGCCCCCACCGCACCACCACAATGAAACTGCAGTGGCAAACAAGTAGGAATTCAAACATGAAATGGAGAACATCATTGCAAGTGCAACAGGTAGAAGACGATGCAGTGAAGCCAATATGGCAAATAATGATGAAGCCTATAAGTGCAGGCAACGAAAATTAGAGAAGTACAAAATGGTCAAGCTGTAAAACCAAGACTACAGGCACATGGTCAAGTGCACTAGTTCAAAAAGGCACAAGAGAGTCGAAGTGCATAAGAGATACAAGTGCAGACACAACTGAACAAGTTCAAGTGACGAACAGAGGGAAGCAGTGAAGCACAACAGTGAAGGCTACAGGTTCAAGTGACTCAAACTAAATGCACAAATTACTTACAACATGAGTGCAGCAGTCCAACAACTCAAGTGAAGCTACAGATCAACAGGGAAGAACTCAGTGATTAAACTATGAAGGCAACATGCAAGCTCGACTAGCAGGTGAATGTGCAACAACAACAAAGCAGAAGCAATCAAGTTCAACAAGACAAGTACAAAACAGTGACAACATCACAAACAAACTCATCAAGAACATAGACAACAAACAAACTAGCATCAATGCATACTGGAATGAATGCATCAAAGTGACAAAGGGATCAGATTAAAATACATTGTGAAAATCAGTGACTCAAGATCAAAGATTCAAATGCAAGGTCAACGCATCAACAACAAAAATGCAACAGTTCATACATGAAGTCAGAGATGAGCACAAGATACAACATGCACAACTTAATATGAATTGCAGTTCAACTGAAATGAACACAGGTGAAGGCAGAGACCAAGAAGTGATAACATGAAACAGTGAGTATCACGACAATGTCAAAGCCGTGACTATCACTTAGTGTTTACGAAAATATACGAATTTAAAAATGGTCAGACAATTTGAAGTCACAGAGGAAAGTATCACAGATAAACAAATGTCAAAGCTGTGATGCAAACAGTGAAGAACACTATCAAATTGAATGCAACAAGGAAACAAAGGCACCAGTAAACAAGATGTCAGGCAGTAAGCATCATTGAATAGCACAAGCAAGGTTACATCAAGACCAGGATAAGGCAGATGTGTATCAGGTGTCCAAGTGCACATGAACCAAGTTCAGGTGCTCAAGGCCATGAATTTAAACAGCTCAGAAAAGGCTACAAGTTCAGGCAGCTTCAAGAAATACAACATGATAAACTCAAGTGTCAAGTGCAACTCAGGCAAGTGAAGTCAATATAGTTTCAAGAATGTAAGCACGACAAGGAAACTGACTCCATGCTGCGTGTACACTCCAGTGAAACAAACAGTAATACAAATTCAAGTATAGACATTCATGTATATAACAATTGAAATCAATGAACAATTAAGTGCCAGTGACAATTCAAGAAGACATGAATAAGATAACCAATGTATCAGTATGAAGCAGTGATACTAGTGACTGCAAATGCAAGCAGGTAGGTACCAAGTCAGTGTAACTAAATACAACTGCAAATGAATAATGCAATTTATCTGTTTCTAGCATATGACCAAATGTAAATGCAATATGGACCTGACAGTACCCAAGTAACACTGTCTCGAAGTAAATACCAGAGACTACGAAGAATCCAAGTACATGAAGACCATGCCAAACTATAATGGACCAATGGACCAATGCACATGTAAACAGTGACTTGAAATGTGATATTCAAATCAAGAGCCTCATTGCAGAAGTACCATAACCAGAATGAATTAGATGCGAGATTTTACTCACCTCGTTCGAAGCGGAGACGAACTCGAGAGAAGGAGTCGCAAGCACCAAATAATAATTTTGACTGAACGATGCCTTCGAATTTTCGCAAATCCCTAATCTTCAGAGAGCAAAGAGGAAGACGATCGATCGGTAATTCAAACACACGATCATTCAAACTCGATCGATTACAGAGGGCCAAGAGCAACTCAGAGAAATGAGCTAACTAGAATCGATTGCAAGCAGCAACGGCCAGAAATAGATCGGCGATCAAGGCTGCGAAGCCCTAATTTTTGATCGAGAAAACGAAGAGGAAATCGTCGCCATTATCGTTCGTTTTAGGTCTAGGGTTGAGAATGAAAATGAATGAGGGAGGGACGGGTCTAAAAATGGAAAAATGAAACAAGAAAAAAGGGGAATGGGTTTTTATCACGGCCCGTTTAACCTTTAAACAAACTTCGAATGAAATTTAACTGATTTAAAAAAAAAACTCCACTGCAATTAGCTTAGGAAAAGAAATCGTGCAAAGACGATAATTATTCGGTATGGAATACCGGGTTGTTACAGACTTCCCTCCTTAAAGAAATTGCGTCCTCGCAATCATAAGGAATAACTGGACAAAAGGTAACGACCATAAGAGCATGGCAATGTCGAATGCATAAGCAAAGCAAATGTCAGCAGAGAAGTATTAGATATGAAATCAAAAGGTTCGACTGCTTCAAATCAAAAGAATCAACATCATGGGGATCAAGGAATCAAAATCAGATGACTATATATAAACAAGAATCAATCGAGTTCCAGCATTTAAAAGAAAAGGAAAACAGAGCAGAATTCACGTACTGAGCACGAATTGAATGTGAGTAAATCAGATTACTCACCTGAATTGCCAGAGAAAAAGACGAAGCTCAAATCTCAAATCGCGCCTATTCAATCGCCAAAATCGATAATCGAATTTTCAAATCGCAAATATTTACTTATCAAAATGACAATTAGAATCTCAAATATCGAATTATCACAAGCGATAATCAGAAATCACAAATATTCGATTAATCAAATCGAAAAAAAAATATTTAATTACCTCAAACGATAATTAAATCGGAAAATATTTAATTATCACAAATGATAATCAAATTTCACAAATATCTGATTATCAAAAACGATAATCAGAAACACAAATATTCGATTAATCAAATCGAAAAAAATATTTAATTATCTCAAACGATAATTAAATCGGAAAATATTTAATTATCACAAATGATAATCAAATTTCACAAATATCTGATTATCAAAAACGATAATCAGAAACACAAACATCTGATTATCAAAAACGATAATCAGAAGTCTTCAATTAACGAGTCCGGAATTAACCGAAGCAGTAAAAGTATGGTTCCATACTCCTTACTTTTGCTAAATCGTTAAAATCTCTTTATCGTTTCCTTGAAAGTGCAAGATTGTGTGTTTTTAAAAATAACATTTCACATTCTCAAACGGACAAGTCCGGAATTAAGCGAATCAGTAAAAGAAAGGGGTCATAGTCCTCGATTTTTCTGAAACGTTTAAATCGCTTCCTCGTTCTTTTGAAAATGTAAACTGTAAGAATTTTGAAAACAATTTTAATTTATATTTTGAAACAACTTTTAAAAATAACGAATTTTGAAAATACGTGATTAAATTAGCAATATCAGTGTTGTAGGAGAACCGCTTGTAAATTCATTTCAAAATCGACGGTTACTGGAGTTAACACGTCAAAATCTCATCAAAATAACTGGCATCAAAATATAATACCAATGAATTCATTCATCAAAAATGTCACAAGAATCTTCTCAAAGATAGAAAGGGATATCATACCCTAAACTTGTATTCATAACAAGTTAATAACACATATAAATTCACCAATACACAAAAATTGACAAAACTTGTCAATAGAAATCACGAAAATTGGTGAAGCACAAATTCTAGAAATCATATATCCCAAGAAATCCAGAAATCACAAATAGAGGGGGAGGCCTAGCATAAAAACGGGAGTATGAAAACTCCAAAACACCGGTATCACAAGACGAGACGCTATCTCATGGTGGCTAACCATTAAAGTTTCACACAGGAATGGTCCGAAGACCGTGGGTCGCTATCCCACACGTGTGAGTCGGAATCACACAGATTGAGGTCTAGGCTAACCTCGCAGAGAAAAAGATATGTGTGAGTGGAACCACAAAAATTTAAGGTCTAGACTAACCAAAAAGCAAAAAGGTATGTGTGAATGGAATCACACAAGTGGTGTCTAGTCTAACCTTGCAAACAAAAAGATATGTGTGAGTCGGAATCACACTACTGCGGTCTAGACTAACCTTGCGAACAAAGAGATATGTGTGAGTCGGAATCACACTACTGCGGTCTAGTCTAACCTTGCAAACAAAAAGATATGTGTGAGTCGGAATCACACTACTGCGGTCTAGACTAACCTTGCGGACAAAGAGATATGTGTGAGTCGGAATCACACTACTGCGGTCTAGTCTAACCTTGCAAACAAAGAGATATGTGTGAGTCGGAATCACACTACTGCGGTCTAGACTAACCTTGCGGACAAAGAGATATGTGTGAGTCGGAATCACACTACTGCGGTCTAGTCTAACCTTGCAAACAAAGAGACATCGCACAATTGCTAGTCTAAATCATAAAATGATCGTCATGATCAACGAGAAGTGTCAATTACACTAAGCTAGTAAATATAAAAGTTTAGCTTCATGTCCCATAACCACTTGCTTAACTTAAATATTTACGAACAAACTGTAAATCTACACTAGAAAATTGACACAAAAGGTTCAATCGAACAAGTCCAGGAGTTAACCGACGAAGTAAACGCAAGCGTTTCATACCACTTGTTTTACTAGGCCGTTTAATTCAATTTCTCATACGAGTGAAATAAAGGCTTGTATATACTAATAGATTGGAAAAAGGTTTAAGAAAAAGAGCCTTGTAGTAAAATAGTTTTGAAATCGTTTGGAAAAAAGGATTTTAATATTTACTACTAGTATAGAAAACCTTTATATTTTTAAAGTGACAAATCACAAAAATTATTGTAGAAACAATCAATCATAAGAATTCACATACGTAGATGTGAATGGAATCCAAAGAAATCGATACCGAATCCATCAGAAAGTATGTTCACAAAAATCTCGAAGAAAATGTCCTCAAAGTTGCTAATAAATGATAGCAACAAATCGGGGAAATGATCAAGAATCGATTAAATTAGGAAACCAAGTCAGTTCACTAAAATTTCACATTCGAAGACGTGAATAAAATCCAAAAAAATCGATTCCAAATTCATCAAAGTAGGAATACCCAAAAATTCCAGAAATAGAAGTTATCAAAATCGACAAAGGTGATAACAACTAATTAGAAAAGAAGAATCGATTATCAACTGAAAAAACAAAGCAAAACGAGCAGAAATGCATAAATAACTTCAACAAAAGTAAGAATCAAGTCAATGTCGAAGTCAACAATTAATAGCTGCAGTCGAGTACAAAATGATTCAATCATCATTATCAAAGAAACCAACGGCAAACAAAATCAGAGTCTTAAAAATCAAGAAATTAGCAATTTCTCAAAAACAAAATGACCGAAGTTGAATGGAATTCAAGATGAGGAAAACACAAAATATCAAGTTCAAAATCGCTGAGATTCAAACTAGATGTGAATGAGAAATCAAAATTACTCAATTTGCAATTGGTCCAGCTATTTTTTTATCACAGTGTAACAGGTACACAATGACACTCATAGCATAGAACAAAAGTGGAACAAAGTCCAAAAGTCAAAATGGCTTTAATTTGCCAAATTAAAACAAAATCAACATCGGCTAAATCAATTCAAAGCCGAAAACACAAGCATAAGCGTTAGGAATTCATACCTAACAGTCAAAAATAGTCATATGTAAAGATGAGAGATAAAACATCGACAAATAGTTGTAACACATGTTCCATCTAAGTTATGTTTTATAATTGTCCTAAACCCCAGGCTCTGATACCAAGCTGTGACGCCCCACCTCTATACCCACGCTAGCCAAGAACACTACGGTGTAGTGCTGTCAACTAGCACGGAGAATAAGGCTGTTGAGGAGCGACCATCCGTGTAATTGCTTTGTGCGAGCACCGATACGTCAGATAGTATAACATGCATTTCTATTTCAGGAGGAAATCCGACATACCGATACAAACTCAAAGCTACTACACAGTGGCTATAATAGTTTAGGACAATAGATATAAAAATAACACAGATAACATAAATGCAGAATACAGATGGAACAAAAAGTCTCATATATACAATAACTGATATCAGTTACAATACATATGACACAATACAAATGATACAACTACAACTGTCGACTCAAGAAGTTATATATACACGTACATTATCGACTAATATACATGAATACATTATCATCTTAAAACAGACACACTGACTACTACAAAAGTACGAAGACCACTTCAAATGATATAAAAAGTCTTCATAGCTCTAGCAGCAACCCAAAGCTAAAAATCTACAACCTGTAAATACTCGGTCTGACCCGAGTATTAAATTCAAAAGAAAATAATACCCGGGTCAGTCTAATTCAAACTCAGTTATTAATGCACAGGAGCAATAATAATCAATATCGAATAGACGACAGTCACAATAATTCCCGTCTATCCGACTCTTTAAACAAAGAAATCGGATGACGGACGATATAACACTTAATAGTGTTAAACAAAAATCAGCAGATTTAAATCATCAACAGAGATAAATAAACAATTTATCAAATCGACTAAATCAATTCAAAACTGTCAATTCTGGGTGGCTGCAGTGCACGCACGCGTGCACTGCCTCGCCACCACCGCACCACCACAATGAAACTGCAGTGGCAAACAAGTAGGAATTCAAACATGAAATGGAGAACATCATTGCAAGTACAACAGGTAGAAGACGATGCAGTGAAGCCAATATGGAAAATAATGATGAAGCCTATAAGTGCAGGCAACGAAAATTAGAGAAGTACAAAATGGTCAAGCTGTAAAACCAAGACTACAGGCACATGGTCAAGTGCACTAGTTCAAAAAGGCACAAGAGAGTCGAAGTGCACAAGAGATACAAGTGCAGACACAACTGAACAAGTTCAAGTGACGAACAGAGGGAAGCAGTGAAGCACAACAGTGAAGGCTACAGGTTCAAGTGACTCAAACTAAATGCACAAATTACCTACAACATGAGTGCAGCAGTCCAACAACTCAAGTGAAGCTACAGATCAACAGGGAAGAACTCAGTGATTAAACTATGAAGGCAACATGCAAGCTCGACTAGCAGGTGAATATGCAAAAACAACAAAGCAGAAGCAATCAAGTTCAACAAGACAAGTACAAAACAGTGACAACATCATAAACAAACTCATCAAGCCCATAGATAACAAACAAACTAGCATCAATGCATACTGGAATGAATGCATCAAAGTGACAAAGGGATCAGATTAAAATACATTGTGAAAATCAGTGACTCAAGATCAAAGATTCAAATGCAAGGTCAACGCATCAACAACAAAAATGCAACAGTTCATACATGAAGTCAGAGATGAGCACAAGATACAACATGCACAACTTAATATGAATTGCAGTTCAACTGAAATGAACACAGGTGAAGGCAGAGACCAAGAAGTGGTAACATGAAACAGTGAGTATCACGACAATGTCAAAGCCATGACTATCACTTAGTGTTTACGAAAATATACGAATTTAAAAATGGTCAGACAATTTGAAGTCACAGAGGAAAGTATCACAGATAAACAAATGTCAAAGCTGTGATGCAAACAGTGAAGAACACTATCAAGTTGAATGCAATAGGGAAACAAAGGCACCAGTAAACAAGATGTCAGGCAGTAAGCATCATTGAATAGCACAAGCAAGGTTACATCAAGACCAGGATAAGGCAGATGTGTATCAGGTGTCCAAGTGCACATGAACCAAGTTCAGGTGCTCAAGGCCATGAATTTAAACAGCTCAGAAAAGGCTACAAGTTCAGGCAGCTTCAAGAAATACAACATGATAAACTCAAGTGTCAAGTGCAACTCAGGCAAGTGAAGTCAATATAGTTTCAAGAATGTAAGCACAACAAGGAAACTGACTCCATGCTGCGTGTACACTCCAGTGAAACAAACAGTAATACAAATTCAAGTATAGACATTCATGTATATAACAATTGAAATCAATGAACAATTAAGTGCCAGTGACAATTCAAGAAAACATGAATAAGATAACCAATGTATCAGTATGAAGCAGTGATACTAGTGACTGCAAATGCAAGCAGGTAGGTACCAAGTCAGTGTAACTAAATACAACTGCAAATGAATAATGCAATTTATCTGTTTCTAGCATATGACCAAATGTAAATGCAATATGGACCTGACAGTACCCAAGTAACACTGTCTCGAAGTAAATACCAGAGACTACAAAGAAGCCAAGTACATGAAGACCATGCCAAACTACAATGGACCAATGGACCAATGCACATGTAAACAGTGACTTGAAATGTGATATTCAAATCAAGAGCCTCATTGCAGAAGTACCATAACCAGATGAATTAGATGCGAGATTTTACTCACCTCGTTCGAAGCGGAAACGAACTCGAGAGAAGGAGTCGCAAGCACCAAATAATAATTTCGACTGAACGACGCCTTCGAATTTTCGCAAATCCCTAATCTTCAGAGAGCAAAGAGGAAGACGATCGATCGGTAATTCAAACACACGATCATTCAGACTCGATCGATTACAGAGGGCCAAGAGCAACTCAGAGAAACGAGCTAACTGGAATCGATTGCAAGCAGCAACGGCCAGAAATAGATCGGCGATCAAGGCTGCGAAGCCCTAATTTTTGATCGAGAAAACGAAGAGGAAATCGTCGCCATTATCGTTCGTTTTAGGTCTAGGGTTGAGAATGAAAATGAATGAGGGAGGGACGGGTCTAAAAATGGAAAAATGAAACAAGAAAAAAGGGGAATGGGTTTTTATCACGGCCCGTTTAACCTTTAAACAAAATTTGAACGAAATTTAACTGATTTAAAAAAAAACTCCACTGCAATTAGCTTAGGAAAAGAAATCGTGCAAAGACGATAATTATTCGGTATGGAATACCGGGTTGTTACAAGAATATTAATCGAAATTTTAAAATAGTTTACTAAGAAATGTGTTGAATTAAATGATCATGTTAACAATCATTCAAAAAACGTTTCTGTATTTTTAGAAATAAATATTCGATGGTAACAATAGATAAATATTGTTGCAATCCCTATGCTTATTTTTTACCCAATTTTGATTTTAAAAAATCTACTTGATTTACACTTTCTTAACAAGGGTCATCTTTTGCACATTGATTTGGTTTTCATATGCTAATTAATATGAAGCTTATGATCTTTACCAAATTGTGTAATATTGTCACTGTTCTCTAATAGCAAGCTTTCATCATAGTAAACAGATGAACATTCAATCAATTTAGGTTTAACCATGGGAACATGGAAGGATGACAACCTCTATCAGCATATGCTACTTGGTCAATGATGGTGCACTTTTATCCGAACACTAATTTTTCTTCTTAATTTTTTTATGTGAATCGAACCAAACAATCCTTCCGCTTATCTGTTTTAATGCTGTAAACATTGCTTTTATGCACTTAATTTAGCCTGTCTTGACTTATTTGTTCAGCACAATTTGATATTCATGTATTTGATAAGATTTAGATAACACCCTTTCATTCATATTTCAAACAAAATATATTTCATTAGATGTAATTTGTTTTTGATGCTGATATATTTGTCACAAGTTAGTATTTCCTTGATTGGAAATATTAGGTCCTCTATTTTATTTTATTTTCTATTGCCCAACTAGCTACTATGTTTTCTAATGAGTTTGATGACTAACAGTACAATTTTTTATTTAGGTGCTAAAGAAATGCACTGACATATATCCTCCTTATATTGGAAGCACGTTGGACTAAGCATCAAAATTATATGCGCATGAGCCATCGTGAACCATTCTATGCAACAATTATTTTTTTATGACAGCTTCAACATTTGTACTGAACCACTTGGGACAATTAATCTGTCAGCACATTATAGCTCAAGAGTATAAGTGCTACATATATATCACCTTGCTATATATCCCTTTGTGAAGTATAGATGTTGTTTTAATCTTTTCTGTTTGATAATAGGATGGATAATACATTAGATTAGTTTTCTAATGTGCCTATTGAATCGAAACGTATATTGTGCATGACATTTTATTGTCCGACATTTAGCAGTTGCATACAATTTTTTTTCATGTTACACTGGTTTGAACATGGTTTACAAATATGGTTTTACCAATAACGTACTATTGTATTTTCAAAGCTTTACATTCAATGTCGTGTGCGTAGCACGGGTTCGCACTCGTTTTATTTATTGGTAGTAAACTAAAAAAAATTGGCACTGTTTGAAGATAAACAGTTTACACGCACTTTCAACTAAATTCGTTTACTTAAATAGATTACCAAAGGTCATAAGTTACCACTACCTCATTCCTATATAACCATAGTTGTAGACTAATTTAAAGCACATCTCTTGCTTGCAGCACTTTCGACAATGGATGTTGCACATGTACCACTCAAATCACTAACCATTAAGATTATAGGGGCTACGATACTAGTGCGAATTGGCAGGCTATGGGACTCTATCAACCTGTGAAGCAATGATGTTTTCGGATTCAATATGTAATTATTGGATAGCATGATATGTGTTCAGTCCCTGTTTGCATTTTGGTCTACATATTTCACAAACATTTTCCTTTCATTTGTCTGCATTTTTCTTTGAATTAGTTTGTTTCCATAGAATAATACATTCCTGCTTGATTATGTAAACAGACAACAACTTAACTACACTATGCTTATTTGTTTGAAAAAAAGGCTAGATCAATCTGCTGATAGAGACCTGCAGTAGATAATTGAAATAAATTATATTAAGTTTATTATATTCATTTATATTTTAACTCAATAAATTATATTAAGTTTAATAAGACAGAGTTATTACAAGAAGAAAATTATTTATTTATATTTATGATTTAATCCCCAATATCCTAACCCGGAACAGTCTTCTACAATTCATATTTGATTAATGCTGTCTTTATTTTTGAAAATAATTTTTGCTATTTGGTTTCTAAATTTTTTTTCCTTTTAATGATACCATTTGGATATAGTACTTTGAATGTTGAAAATGAAATGTATAGGGGTTCGCTATAAGTTTTGACAAATTATATTTAAGTTGGTTTTCTACATAAGTTATGATTGTTAAAACAATTCATTTTACTTGGAATTTAGTTATTCATTTTCTTATTTATTTTTAATTTTTAAAATTACTTGGCGATTCAACACATGTTTTCCCTGACGATTCTTAATGAATAATTTTTTTTTCGTTTGCTCTCTCCTTTAATATATATAGCCCGCTCAACCATGGAGTTCCAGGAGGTCTGTAACCATATTTGTTGTTCGATGATTCAACATGTATGTCGCTGATACAAAGGTAGACAATAGATCGTTACACCACTTAATTTGGGTCCGTATTCAAGTTCTACCTATTACTACATTTTTTTGTTCTACCACTGTTTTCCAGCTTATGTTTAAGCATCATACTGAATTTATTCACTCCTAATCAAACACATTTAATATTTTTCCAGGCCGGTCTCGCTATTTTGACCAAGCTTTGCACAGATGAACGACATGAACCTAACAAGTATCTTTCCATTGAAATTTACCCAACTGAGATGCACTAATTATTATTAGATTTTTACTATTTTCTGGTTTGTCTTTAGTAAAAAAAAGTACAAAACTGTTCTTTGACCATGTAGAATTGAGCTGGCTTTATACTATTTTCTATCATGCCCTAACAATTTGACAATGCTAAAGTTAGAAAATATTGAAAAGAAGATAGGTAAATTGCTATGTTTTAGGATGAATAATATGTTCCATAATAATGCTGGCGTATGTATTATATATTGTTGCCTGTACAGACTTGTTCAAATGGTTACAATTCATTCCAGATGTAATAAGGTAAAATTACATTTGTGCCCCTGTGAGAGGTATAAGCTTCTGATAATATACGATTTCTTTCATTCCTTCAATACACCCCCTCCATAATTTGAGCTAGGGTTTCTCTCTGTCCCCTTTCCTTTTTCGTCGTCTTCTTCAATCTTTAGATCTGACTTTAATCTTGCAAAATTCTTTATTGATAATGGCTTCGTGAGTATATCAACACATTGATAAAATGTTGGTAAGTGATTGATGATAAGTTTTCCCTCTAACACTTTCTCGCAAACAAAGTATAGATCGATCTCGATGTGCTTCGTTCGTGAGTGCAGTATGGGATTAGCGGTTAATGAAATTGAGCTGAGGTTGTCGCACTAAATAATCGGTCTGGTCTTTAGCTGAATTCCAATTTCACTGAGAAGAGACTAGATCCATGTAATTTCTGCAGTTGTGCTTGCTACACTGCGATACTCGGCTTTAGTACTAGATCTGGAGACTGTTGGCGTTTTTTGGAGCACCATGATACTAGATTTCCACCTAAATATATGCAGTACCCAGATGTAGATCTTCGATCATCTATGTCGGTTGCCCAATCGACATCTGAGTATCCTTGAATTTCTATTGCTTTGCATGCTTTTAAGTTTATGCCTTGATTTATTGTTTGCTTTAGATATCTCAATATGCACGTTACGGCCTTCCAAGATCACTTAATGGTCTTTGCATAAACTGACATACTTTACTGACACTGAATGCTATGTCTGGTCTTGTTATTGTGAAATATTTTAGTGCACCAACTATGCTTCTGTATTGTTTCACATTGTCAATAGGTTCACCCTTGTCTTTGGATAAGTGCAGATTGATGATCATTGGTGTGGGTAGTCCCTTGGCTTGATCCATTTTTTCTTTGAGTGCTATTTCTGCAATATACTATTTCTAACATAGTACAAGTTTTGTGTCTGATTTTATGCACATTTCTATCCCTAGAAAGTAGTTCAAATCTCCTAGGTCTTTAATATAGAATGCCTATCTAGATGTTGAATAACCTGGTTGATTTCTGCTTCACTGTTACCTGTAATTATAAAATCATCCACATAAACAAGTATATAGGTTATTGCATTGTTATTAAATTTAACATATAAAGAATTGTTTGATTTTGTTGCCCTGTATCTCAGTTGAATTAGTGTTGCTTTCAATTTATCATTCCAGACTCTTAGTGCTTTCTTTAAACCATATATGTCTTTATTATGTCTGCATACTCTTTGATCATTGTTGCTTAGTTTGTAACCTTGTGGTTGCTCCATATATACTTCTTCTTGAAGTTCTCCATTTAAAAATGCATTATTGACATCTAGTTGTCTTATCTTCCAGTTGTGATGCAGTGCTATAGTCAATATAATTCTGATAGTAGTTGGCTTTACCATTAGTGAAAATGTCTCCCTGAAGTCAAATCCATATTGTTGATTGTAGTCTTTTGCAACCAACCTTACTTTGTACTTAGATATTGTTTCGTCAGGGTTTTTCTTTAGTCTATAAGTCCACTTACAACCTATGATGTTTTTGTGCTCTGGTTATTGTACAAGCTCCTAAGTGTTATTTTTCATCAAAGCATGATAACCTCATCCATTGTTGCCTTCCAATTCCTGTCTTTAATTGCTTGCTCATATGTGGTTGGTTCTTCTAATTCAGTTGTAGCAGTATATACCTAGGGCTTGAATATTCCTCTTTCTAATCTAGTTATCATGTGATGTCCAGGTTCCTTTGGTGGTTGCTCTTGAGATTGAGGGACATCATGTTGATATATATCTTCATGAAGTTCCTGTTCTCTGAGTGATGATTGCTCATTGTCATGAGACTGCTCTTCTGATTATCTAAATAAACTTGGTGAATCATGACTTGTTGGCTCATGACTTGCTCTAAGTGAGGACTCAGGTTGTTGCATAGCAGTATCAATCTGATCACTGACTGTTTCTTTGATTTCCTCATTGTAAATTGGTATTGAAGGTATTGATACTTTAGCATTTTAAATTGGTATTGAAGGTATTGGTACTTTAGCATTAAAAGCAACATGCCTTGATATAATAATCTTACCATTGCTAGTTACACACTTGTAGCCTTTCTGATGAGATGCATAGCCCAATAAAGTATATAGTGCAGATCTGAAACTTAGTTTATGAGTGTTATATAGTCTTAGCCATGGAAAACAAAGGCACCCAAAGGTTTTTAAGTTTAAATAGTCATTTTGACATTAAACAGAATTTCACTAGAGGTTTTGAGTTTCAGAACCTTTGTTGGAATTCTGTTGATGAGATATATAGAGGTGGAGAATGCATCAGTCTAAAATTTGAGTGGTAGAGATGCTTGTGCCAAGAGAGTGAGGCCTGTTTCAACTATATGCATGTGCTTTCTCTCAATTAATCCATTCTATTCTGATGTATGTGAGTAGGTAACTCTATGAATTGTTCCTTTCTTTAAGAAATGTTCCTTTATTGGCTTGAATTCAGCCCCACCATCTGTTTGTATAATCTTTTGTTGTTTACTGGTTTGTTTTTCAGCCTCACTGATAAACCGTAACACTGCTTTCCCTATTTCTGCTTTTGATTTATGAAAATAAATCCATGTGAATCTAGAATATGCATCAATAAATGACAAGTAATAGTTATAACCATAATCTGAGTTTATTGGTGCTGGTCCCTATAGGTCAGCAGCCATCAACTGCAATGGTTCATGATATTTAGTTATAGAATTAGGGAATGGTTATTTATGACCTTTTCCTAGTTGACAGTAAGCACATATATATGGCAATGATAAATCCTTGAAATTGATATTATTGTTTCTCAATACATGTTTTACAACATTGACACTTGGGTGTCCCAATTTATAATGCTAGAAATCAAAAGTACTTTTATGATTTACACTGTCATTAATACCAGAGTAACTACACCATTTCTTGTCATTAATATATAGAGGCCATTGTGAACTATACCCAATAGTAAAAAAATTCTACTTAGCAAATCTCTAACTGTTCAAAATTTTGGGTAGAATTCAAAGTAAACTTGATTATTAGGAGCAAACTAAGATACACTCATTAAATTCTTTTTAATTTCTAGTACTCTCAATAAATTATTAAGATGTAGCTCTCTCTTTCCCTTGATAATTGCTTTTCCTGTGTGAGTGATTTGTATTGATTCACCATTACCCATAAAAATAGAATGCATACCTTTGTATTCTTTGTTTTCCAAATTCAGATTTTGTAGATTGTTAGTAAGATGATTAGTTGTACCTGAGTCTGGGTACTGATCTTCATGTTGTATGTCTTATGGCCCAGTTAGAATTTCGATGTCATTTTGGGTTCTTGACACATTTCCTTGATTCTTGAAATCTTGACTTGCATGTGAACGATTGGCATTAGGGTGGTAATTTCTTTGACTGGAATTGCTTTGTCGATTTGATGTGTAATTCTGATCAGATCTAAAATAGCACATGCTTGCTGTGTGACCATATTTTTCATAGATCTAACATCGAATTCTGTTGTTATTGCTCTATCTACCTCTTCCCTTGCCTTTGTAAGTCTGACTGTTTCTTTGATTTCCTTATTCATATCTTGAATTTTCATTTCTTGATTGATTCTTACCTTTAAAGTTTGCTTCATTTGAGGCATAATTAATACCGATGTCTGAACTTGTTGCTTTTCTTTTATCTAATCTTCCCTCATGTGACAATAAGGTAGAGTGAACATATTGTAAACTTGAAAGTGTTTCTTTTGGTGAGATAATTGCTACAACTAACTCATATTCTTCATCTAAGCCATTGAGAATTGCTAGTATTTTCTTTGTTTCTACTACCTTATAACCTAAAGAACACCGTAGATCACATAATGACTTCATTTTGGTTAGATATTCTCTCATGGACATATTATCCTTTCTTAAGTTTTGTATTTGTCTTTTGTAATGCATCGCTCTTGTTATTGATTATGTGTTGAATATATGTTCAACAATACTCCAGATTTCATATGCTGTGTTGCAGCCTATGATTTGAGGCAGTAATTTGCACTGATTGAAGATAGTAACCATGCACTTAAGAGACTATCTTGTCGTTGATATATTATATATTCTTTATTGTCAGCTACATGTCCTTCGCTGATGGTGATGTATTTTGCAGAGATGGGTGCAGTTCTAAGAATATACCCTTCCAGTCCATATCCCCTTATGACAGTTGAAATCTTATATTTCCTGAGTAAGAAATTGCTCTCATCCCACTGAATACTTATTATCTCACTCCTTGGATGGATGATTTTCTTGGATATATCTTCCAGATTTGATTGGCAACATGAGCAGTTAATGATGCATCTGATGTGTTATCAGCTGTTCCAGCCATTTTCTTGATCAAATGAGGATGTTTTCTTTGATGATCTCGATCTGTTGCAGCCAAAGTGATGTGATGAGAATTCTTTGACACTTTCAGGCACAGCATGGATCTGTTGTGGGCAAAAGATGATTGTTGAACAGACTTACATTGAATCTTGGTTAAAAAAGAAAGAAATATCTTCAATGACGAAATCTATTTGAGGAGATCATAGTAACATCCACACTCTGATGATGTGATGCCATAGTAGTTATCACTGAGGTGGTGGTTAATGGCCTTTAGGCGTTGGCGGCCCTGGTACCAAGTTAGAAAATATCGAAAAGAAGATAGACAAATTGCTTTATTTCAGACTGAATAATATGTTACATAACAATGTTGACGTATGTATTATATATTTCTGCCTATACAGACTTGTTCAAATGGTTACAACTCATGCCATCTGTAATAAGATAAAATTACATTTGTGTCCCTCTAAGGGGTATAAGCTTCTGATATTATACGATTTCTTTCATTCCTTCAATAGTTAATGTACTAGCTATAAGAGAGTCGCTCTCTTCAAACTTATCTCTATCAGCAATAATCATCACCTTCTAATTGAATGTCGTCAAAACGATCACTTAATAGATCACCAGCCGATGTGTGGACAAATAATTCATTATACTTATGTTTATCCTCGCCGCTTATGAAAAAGTAAAAACTATAAATTACTGCTTTTTGACTGATCTAGAAACACACGTAATTTATCTTATATATGTGTGCAATAATTTATTTTAGTCCATTTCCATTACTATCACATACCTGTCTTCTTCAGCTGGCTACTAATTCTGTTATATTTTTACTTTATACATGGTACGACTTTGCATGCGTAGCCATTTTTCCCGTTTGGTTATCACCTTTAAAGTTACAACATTTTCCAATGTAGTGCAATATTTTGACAAGGTGCCTATTGATTTTTTATATTGTATGAACATATACAATGTGAAACCCATGAAATATGAGAGGACATCGAAATACTTAATGTACATAGAGATATAATATTTGGCAAACTGTTTTTCTGTTGATGAGCATGATTGTTGTACAGTTAAAGAATGAGAATTCTGCTACTTGGCCTTTATTTTTAATAAGGCTGCCCTTAAAGGTTACAGGTCAGTTGGCATAATAATTTCTCTACTACTCATGGAAGATTTGAATAATTATATTAAGGCATCCTATATCACATAGACAAGATGAAACTACGGTGTAACCTGCTATTTAAATAAATAGGATTGAGATTTACTTCTTTGGAAGGACGCATCCTCTAACGCACATAGATAATACATATTTAGCCTAAGAAAATATGGACAAATACGATAAGTTTTTGAAAGAGTCTTGTACATACAATTGGTTTTCGAACTACAACTATAGATTTGGTATTCTACCACATCTTTTTTTACAGAGCTTGGCAGCCATGGCTGCCTTTACTAATCTCCTAAATAATCCAATATACAACCTCGATTAGTTAGAGGGGTCATTGAATTCTTCTCCATCAAACTCTCCTCCACCTTCACCGATTCCAATGCCGCCACCACCACCACTTTCTGAAAAGACAACCTCTATCATTGATGAAGAAGGCTTTCAAATGGTTCAAAGTAGAAAATCTAAATTGTTGAATAAAGATGCTGCCAGTGCAGATAGCAACACCCATCAGAAAATCCTGAAACAAGTGAATCAATCAAAACAGTCTTCCAGAAATGTAAATCAGGGGTCATATAATTCAAGAAACATTGTGAATGAAAGAATCTCATCAAGAAATACTGCAAGAAACAGTCAGAAAGAGGTGTATGCAGAAACTCATTTCAGAAATTCAAGAATTTATTCAAGAAACCCTCAATTTAGTGAGAATTCAATATCTCAAATTAGCACTAACCAGAGTAAGCCTTCTTCGTGGGCAGAGATGATCAAAAAAGGAGGTTCAAACATTGAATTTGACCTCAAGTATACTGCTCCTCTCTCCATTAATGAAAAGAAGATAGTGGTGGTGAGTGCGGAGGCCAGCAAAAGGGCAGAGAGTAAATGGAACTTCTCAGTTTTTGCCTATGTTTTTGGCAATAGACCCGCTTATCATCACTTCAAGGCTGTAATTGCCAAATCCTGTAAACCCACGGGTAATTTCGACATTTTTACTCGAAATAATGGTTTCTTTTTAATCAGATTTTCCAATGCTTCAGATTGTGATAATGCTATTAATGGGGGGGGCCATTTTTCATAAATGGAAAACTGATTATTATGAAAAAATGGAGCAGTAAAATCAATCTTGACAGGGATCTACTTTCCTCTATGCCTATCTGGATCAAACTGCCCAAATTAAATCTTAGATTGTGGGACAGTGAGATACTAAGTGCAATTGCTAGTATAGTTGGCACCACTCTTAAATTGGATGAGCATACTGCAAAAGAAAATAGGCTTTCTTTTGCTAGAATACTTGTAGAAATAAATGCAGATTCTGATTTACCAAATGAGGCTACTATATCATTGCATGATGGTGAAAACTTGATTCAAAATATTGAATATGAATGGGTTCCCCCTAGATGTAAAACATGTTCATGTTTTGGTCATTCTCTGGAAAATTGTGATTCGAAATTGGTTTGGAAAGAAAAACAAAGTATGCAAGGAAAAGCTACTGTCAACCCTAGCATCTTTCTAGAACAAAGAAGTGAGCTTTCTAATACAGCAGTTCTTCTAAATAACAAGAAAAATATTCCTCAACATCATGAAGACAATGTTGGTCAAATTGTCATCTTTGAGGATTCATCTAATGTGCAAGAATTAATTTCAATAAAAGCTTCTCAAGAAAGCATCAAAGATCAAATAAAAATTGGTAATGAGGATGTTATCTCTCCTAAACCATCAGAATTAACAAGGAAAATCAATGAAATCATTACTGTGCCTCAAATATTAAACATAGAAGATTCGGCTGTACAAGCAAAAGATATAAAAATTCAATCAGTAGATGAGTCCTCAGTTGCAGAAGCAATGAATCTAGATGACAGTTCTATCATTAACAACTTACTTAGTAAGGAACCTTCAGAAAATCACATCAGTTATTTAGCTACTCACTTATCTACAATTACCAAAAATCCAATCTCTGATCTCAACATTCAAAAAGCTATCAGTTTAGTCTTAAATCCTACATCTACCTCAAGGAAAAGTAGAAAAGAAGTGAAAGAAAAAAGAAAAGGTAAAATGAAAAGCATAAAAGAAATTGTAGATAATGAAAGTCTAGAAGAAACAGAAGACAGTGAATTTAAAAGGAAGTATATCATCAAAAATTCCAAGTGGCTGAAAGTACTAAATAAAACTTCATACAAAAAGAAAGGAAGGAGGGTTGAGTCTCTTGAAGAAGAGGGCAGTCACAGTGCATAAGCTGTTACCGTTAATCGTATCCTTTGGTGTATCCTTTTAGTTTATATTTGAATTTTTATCTCTCTATTAATTATATGACGATTATTTCCTTGAATGTTAGAGGTCTTAATTCCCCTATTAGAAGATTAGACTTGTCTAATCTTCTATTGTCAACAAATCCCAACATTATTGGTTTACTAGAACATAAATTAGATAATTCTAAAATCACTGATTTTCAGGTAAAATTTTTGAATAACTGGAGTATTATAATAATAATCAAATGGGAGGTTATGATAGAATAATGGTCATATGGGACCCTAAAATTTGGGACATTCATCAACATTTTATAAATTTTCAATTTATTCATTGTAAATGCACAAATAAAGGTGGTTTTCAAATTGAAATTACTTTTGTTTATGCTTCTAACAGTGAAACTGAAAGAGATTCTCTCTGGAAAAACCTTGAAATAATTAATGCAAACATGAGAAATCCATGGATTATTATGGGAGATTTTAACACTGTTATGCATGGTTTTGAAAAAAGAGGGGGAATTCCCATCCCCTTCAATAAATTAGAAAAATTCAATAATTTCTTTACCAAAACTGGTCTATATGAGCCAACAATTTTTGGAAATAAATATACTTGGAAATCTGGTATATTTAGAAATATTCATTGTAAATTAGACATAATTTTAATTAACCAAAAATTTACAAAATATTTCAAAGATTTCAAATGTCTTACTCTTCCACAAGCCACCAGTGATCATACTCCTATTCAAATATATCTTAATTGTAATAATAATTATACTAATAAGAATATCCGTTTTAGGTTTGTGAATGGCTTGGTTTATGAGAACAATTATAGAGAGATTGTTAACAATTGTCTTACTACAAAAGTAGTGGGCACTGCCTAATACAAATTTAGTAAACTGCTCCAAATTATTAAAGGCAAATTGAAAATTTGGAATAAAAACAGAACTAATAAGGACATTAAAACTCTAAGGGATGAATGTGAATTAAGACAGAATGCTTTGGATAACGATTGCTCAAACGGTGATAATATTAACAAATTTTTCATTGCCCAAAATAATCTAGCCAAATCTCTCCATGTGCAGTCTATAAATTTAAGGCAGAAAGCTAAAATAGACTGGTTAAATCATGGGGATGAAGCCAGTAAATTCTTTTATGCTAAAATGTCTAATAGAAAATATAGAAATGATATTGGTAAAATCATTGATGTTAATGGTAATACTATAAATAATATGTCTTGTATAGAGAAAGAAGCTATTAATTATTTTACTATTCTATATAATTCTGATTTCTCATCTAATGATTTTCCAAATATCGAGCCTAAATTCAAATTAAATGGCAACAGTCAAGATATTCTTTTGGCTCCAATAAGAATTAAGGAAATTAAAAATATCATTTTTAACTCAAATAATGATAAAAGCCCAAGTCCTGATGGCTTTGGTGCTAAATTTTATAAAACACACTGGGATGAGATTAAAAAACTCCTATTTGACTTCATTTCTGAATTTTTTAGGACTGGGAAACTTTTAAAAAATCTAAACCATACTTTCATTACATTAGTTCCAAAAATTCCCATTCCTAATAGTTTAGAAGACTATAGGCCAATAGCCTGCTGTAACTTTGTATACAAGATTATTTCTAGTATTCTAAGTAGCAGAATAAAAATATTTTTAAAACATTTAATTTCCGAAAACCAGAGTGCATTCATTCCTGGCAGGCTTATTGTTGAGAACACATTGTTAGCACATGAATTAATTAGGAACTTCAACCATAATAGCAAAAATCATATGTGTGTCAAATAGATTTACATAAAGCTTTTGACAAAATTGATAGACAATTTATTATATACATGATGAAACAAATGGGATTTTGTAATGAATTTTGTGCTCTTATCTATGAATGTATTCGTAAAGTTTCCTACTCTATTTTGGTTAATGGTTCTCCTAATAGGTTTATACATAGCAACAGAGGTATTAGACAAGGAGACCCATTGTCTCCATATCTATTTACTGTTGCTATGGAGTATTTCACAATTCTTATGGTAACAGAACTAATAAAAGGAAATATAAAACCCATTAATAGAACCAAGCCATACATTACTCATTTGCTATATGCTGATGATTTACTTATTTTCTTAAATACACACACTCAAAGTGCAAAATCTATAGCAAATATCTTTGCCAAATTAGAAGATCATGCTGGGTTGAAAGTTAATGATTTCAAAAGAAAAATCTATTTCAGTAAAGGCTGTGTTAGTAAATTGGACATTTTAAACATCTTAAAATTTAAAGAGAGTAATCTCCCAGTCAAGTATCTGGGATTACCTCTCAGTGCTAATCAAGTCAATGATCAAGACTGCACGAGATTATTGGATATAATACAGACTAGATTTGAAGGGTGGGCTAGCAAACTTTTGTCAACTGCTGGTAGAATTGAACTTACTCACACTGTCATCGTTGCAATTATTATGTATTGGATTCAAGCACACAGCATCCCAGCAAAAGCTATTCACAAAATTGAAAAAATTTGTACAAATTTCATTTGGAATGGAAAGCATCATAAAATTGCTTGGGACAAAATTTGTAAATCAAAGAAAGCTGGAGGCTTAGGCATAAGGAATATCAATGACCTGAGGGAAGTATGCAATCTCAAATTATTTTGGAGATTTGTTTATGGCAATTCACTTTGGGAAAAATGGATGAAAGCAAAGTATCTCAAAAACAAGAATTTTTGGACAACTAGTATTGAAAATCACCATTCTTTTGTATGGAAAAACATACTCAAAAGCAGAGATACTGGTATTAAACTTTTGGAAAGAAAATTTAAAAATGGAGATCAAACTGATCTATGGTTTGACCCATGGATTTTTGGAAAATCTTTAGTCAGTCTTGTGGGATGGAATAATTTATATATTTTTGGCGAAGTTACTGGAAAAGTTAGTACCATCATCCAAAATGGTAGGTGGAATGCAATGGCACACCCAGCTACATCTATTTTTAAGTCTGCCATTCAAAATATCTCTATAGACCCAAACCTCCAAAATGATAAATGGGAATGGAAATTATCTTCAAAAGGTACTTTCTCTTTCAAAAAAACTTTGGAGTATATAAAAGGCTATGATACAGAAGTTGATTGGCACAATGTTATATGGAGTAAATCAAACTGTCCAAAAATGTCTCATTGTGCCTACTTTGCAATTATTAATAGACTTTCCACTAGAGACAGATGCCTGAAGTGGAATAAAAAAGGGGAAACATTATGTCTTCTTTGTAAAAATGAGACAGAGAGTATTGATCATCTGTTTTTCGATTGCATTTATTCAAAGCACATTTGGTTCATTGCCAAAAGAAATCTCAAAATCAATCAAAATCAAGCTGTTCAAAACATCAGAGAAAGCATCAAATATATTGAGCAAAACTTTAAAGAAAAATCCAAGGAATTCAAAAAAGCAAGTATTATGCTCACAGCATCCATCTTTCATATCTGGAAAGAAAGAAATTAAAGGCTTCACTCGCAAAAGGAAATGGAAAGCATTCAACTATGGAAAAAAATTGAATTGGACAGTCAAATCCTTCTCAATAAACATAGAAATCAAAGAACTCAATCAGAGAATCCAAAGTCAAACTACTGGAAACTGGATAAATATGAAGATAATTTAGAATCTTTCTTACATGGTGGGAAAACCATTAATGATTCTCCCAACTTAGGTCTACTTCTTCACAAAGGAAGCTGTAGGATGGAAAAGCCCATGACTGATATTGTATCCATCCAAGATCCTCTCAATACTGGAAGGGACGGCTTTCACCAACACAATAGGAATTTTTCCTATAACACAAAGGGAAGTTATCTTAATATTAAAACATATTGTACTAAAGATAACAAGCATACAAATTCTAATGATTTTCATTACTTACGTGATAGGGGCAAAAGCTACCGCGCATCCAATATAGGAGATTCGACAAACAGTCAACTACATATGGACAAATATTGGCAACTCGACATTAATAATCAAATAGTAGATGAAAACTATTACAGAAGTAACATCAACAGTTAGATTTATCACTTATCTGCTTGGGAGAAAGGGGAAAGCAGCTTCAACAATTGCAGCATGCAAAAGGAGCCGATCTCAATCAACCTCAAAAGCACCTCCGACAGCAGAACAAATTGCCATGTTGAAAAAGCTACTAATTTTGCTACCTCTACTACAGATCCATCAGATCGAAAGGCTGAAGCTTTTCTAACCAACAAAGCAAGGGAAGATGAAACAAAAACAACTCATATGAGTCAATTTTGTCCAAATCTCAAGCTCGCAAATCAGCGACGTAATGGCAAGAAGGATTGGAAGCCTCCCTGAATTATTTCTCTCATTCACTTTGAAGTCTTGAATGGCTGAAAGCCTAAAAACGAAGCTTCCACCATTTTTTTATACTCGTTAGAAATGTTTTGTGGAGGTGCTGAATGCCCTATAATGTTTAGGGTTTGCGTTTTTGATATGTTGGTCTGTGTTCGGGTCTTTTACCCATTAACTCATTATATGGGCTGGGCCCTATTTTATATAGTTTCAAAAAAAAATATGGACAAATACATGCCATGTTGTGTTTCACGCACAAAACTATAGTGTCTATATCAACCCAAAAATTTGTAAATCTCTGTATAAAGCAGCAAGTGAGGTAGTACCAATCAACTCTTATATACTGTCAATATCAACTTATGTCCCAAGACGTTTCTTAATTATGACGTTTGCTGGTATTATGTGGTCATTTTTTGCATAGAACGAATCACCGTAGAATTAATGTGGTCAAAATCGATTGCTGACGAGGTTGGAAAAGTCTTAAATTAAATAGATGGAGATATCTGTATATGTAGACATCGTACCAAACAATCATCGGTCACTCATCATTCTGCACATATAATATATCCACACCGTACTACAAGAGGTTGTAAAATTATACGCATCCTCAAAGTTCTCAAGGTATGTTCTCATGATCTCTCGACTCAATTTTCTCCTGTAACTGTAAATAGATAAAATTTGAACTTAAACGCTGCACAATTCTTCTAGTTCTACGACATCAATGATGTTTTCAAAGAGCTGCAAGTTGATGGGTATTTGGAAATATGCTTTCTTAGTGTTACAAACTTCCGCTGTAAAGTGTGTTAAATGTTACTTCTCCATCTACTATTTGTTACATCATGTATTTGTTAGGTGGCTACTGGCTAGTTTAGTTTTATTATTATTTTGAGAACATAAACCTGTGCCCACAGGCTTCTCTTTTCCTATTTTGCTCTTACCGTGACTCGTTTATTTTATTTTATTTTATTGTATTACCAATTGCACAAAATTCGACCAGCGCGAGTATAGAATGGGAAAAGTAAGGCAGTCTTTTATCTCTGTCGCCGGAGAGATTAGCTTTGAAACTTGGCCACTAAACAAAACATCAACGTTCATTGCTGAATATGGATTAGGAATTTAGGATAGAGTTATCTATTTAAAGCAAATTTTGACGCATAACTGAATATCAATTATCAAGGCGTTAATTAGGATAGGATTGTTTCATCAATACGCTCTCCCAACTAAACCTTTCATCCAAAGTTTGTATACTCATTTTTGCATGATACGGTCACCTTCCATGTAAAGTTATCTCCATATAACTTAATCATTTGGTTGTAATTTCAGTAATTGAAATCAACCACAATGGGTGACAACAGATCTGAACTGTTAGATTTCATTGTATTCATACAAGAGTTGAAGTCGGATGACAATCCAATAGTTGAGATTCATTTTGTCATCATTTTATGTCTCAATAAATTATACATATAAATGTATATATGTGGTAAGAATCGGCTCCCTCCTCGCTTTTACTACATCTCATGTCCTCTTGATTTCAACCAAATATTTTGTATTGAATAATATAGAGCAAAATTGAGGGGAAGTCAATCCTTACCTGCGCGTGTGCACACACATGTATGTATGTATGTATGTATGTATATACATACGGTATGTACATACATATGTACGTATGTATCAGCCCAAATTTTGTATGTTTTATCCTCTATATACAAGTTGAATATCTACGAAATTTTATAGCATCTCTATCAGCCCAAATTTTGTATGTTTTATTCTTAACTATCAATAAAACCAGACATCTTATAGAGATGTTGTATCTCCAGTTTTATTCTATCAATAAAATGAAGAATTTATTGATAGTTTCTTAGAGAGACTATCAATAAAACCAGAGACCTTATAGAGAATAAAACCAGACACCTTGTAGAGATGCCATGTCTTCGGTTTTATTGATAGTCTCTGAGAGAGACTATAAGTAAAATCTTCATTTTATTGATAGTCTCTCTATCAATAAAACCAGAGACCTTATAGAGAATAAAACCAGACACATTATAGAACTGTTGTGTCTTCGGTTTTATTGATAGTCTCTTTATTGATCTATCAATAAAATGAAGATTTTATTGATAGTCTCTCTAAAAGACTATAAATAAAATCGGAGACCTTATAGAGAATAAAACTAGACACCTTATAGGAACATTGTGTCTACGATTTTATTGATAGTCTCTCTGAGAGACTATCAATAAAATAAAGATTTTATTGATAGTCTCTCTAACACCGGTAGCATGCCTACTTGCAAATAACCGAGCACATCATCTCGCATATAACCAACATTTAAATGTATTTTATGACATTTTAAATACTATTGAACACCATCAAAAAAATTTCTCATGCACACATGAAATAGCATAAATTTCACTAAGTACAAACATTAAATAACTCCAAAATCTCACAAAGTAAAATCACCTAAGTCATCTAGTTAAGACGCTTGCCTTTCACTAAACGCTAAATATCTTATAAATTAAGTCAAACCCAATGCTCGTTCGCAAACAGTTCATATACAATAAAATACAACAACATACACATCAGTCGAGTCACTATGTATGTAGTCTATTCATATACAACTCATAAAACAATACAAAAGCTAGACATGTGACATCAACAGTTTAAATCCTCTTTGGATCGAACACGAGATCATTATACCTCAAATCAGCTGTTGAAATGTCATAACACCATATTAAAACTCACACACTCATACGCACCCAATAATTGTAAACAAAGAATAAATAAAATGGTAGATTTAATAGCGGAAGTTTATGTTATTGAAACTAATATAAATAAATGTAACTTAATATTACAGTTGATTGAAATCAGATAATAACTGAAACTGTAATTTGATAAAGATGTTAATTTGTAATTGAACGTAAGTAAAGATTTAAATTTGAATGTAACAAGTAATTGAAATGAATTGAATTTGATTTTAAACAACGAAATAAATAAAATGTTACATTTAATATTGAAGTTATAATATTGAAATCAACGTAAATGAATGTAATTTAATATTACTGTGAATTTAAATAAGATGGTAGTTGAAGAAAATGAAAGTAAATGAATTATAAACTATTTATAATAATGTATAAGTAAATGGTTGATTCAATAATGAAAGTGTAAATCGAAATAAAAGAATTCAATTGGAATTAAATAACTTGATTTGAATTACAATATAATTGAACGCTGAATCTAATGTAATCTTTTATACTGGATTTATAATGGAAAACTGCATTGTAAAAGATTGTTAATTACTGTGAAATTAAAAATGAAATTTGTGAACAATTGAAATTTGATTTAAAAGTTAATAATTTAAAATTGGGAATTTTATATTGAAATTAGACTGTAGAAATAGCCATTTTTACAACTGTCTCGGATTTCGACAAAACCAGTTTCATCGGATCCATAACAGTGAAGTATTGTAAGGTTTCAATTTTCGTAGCAATCGGACTTGTCGTTTGGTCGTGCGAGCTTGAAACGCGTAGAAATTTAACGTCGTTAATTAAAATAATCGACTTCAAAAAGCTACCTTCCACATACGATTGAATTAGGCCTTGGGACTAGTTCCATTACGTCCGGAACGGGGGTAAAACCTTATAAACGCCTGGCGGCACGTCTCGTTTGGAGTTCGGACGATTTTGGACCTAACTTTATAAATACACACTCAAAACCGAGACAGTTTTATCATTTTTCATTTCAGAAACCCTAACTCTATCTCATGGCCGCCACCTATTCAATGGCCAGAATCGCTCGAACTTCTTTCCTTAATAACTCTCAATCCGTTCAACGAAATCAAAAAATTCCAAAAGCAAAGTTGTAGATCTCGGCGAGCTCTTCAAATCCATACGGTTGATCTATGCTTTTACGTCACGGATTCGCCCAGATCTGACTTGGAAGCGTGTACGGTTTTTCTTGGTTTGCGTGCAAACGGCGGCGACTGGTGATGCGAAACTTCTGGCGTTGGTGGCTCTCCTGGAGGCGCTCGCGTGGGGACGTCTTGATCGAACTCCGGCTGCCTCGAGTTGCGTGCGTTTTGTGGTGATTGTTGCGTTGATGGGTTCGGTGTGCTGCGCGTGATGAAGAAGAAGGTTAAACGATTAATTAATTTTATTATATCGCTAATCATGTTTAAATTATATCGGTATATTAATTTAAGCGTAACTTTTGCATACGAGGTCCGTCTCGGGCGAAACTTTTGCGTTGGAATCGTGGTGACGAGCTCTGCGTCATGGAATTGAGTGGAGACGTTTGGAGCTAACTAAAATTTCAGGTTAAATCGAACGTCGTTCGATTTGATTTAAAATTGAAAACTCAAGGTGAGTGTTTATACGCTCACAATTGACTAAATATCTTTATGGTAGTTAAATTTGACATTATGAAGTGATATGAATTTATTTGTCGTTGTTTGATAAAAATTTAATTGTCATATAGATTGTCGTGTGAATTCACCGTTGAAAATTTAAATTGACAGTAAATTGAAATTAGGATTTAATTGAAATCAAATTTCCCGATATTGATAACTATGAAATTGCCGTGAATTGTATTGGCTATTGGATGATTTATTTCGATGGATGCTATTGGTTGATATTTAAATGTTTGGATGTTTATTTGCTTATATGTATCCTGTTATACATACATATGACACTATGATTGGTTTATGTGATATATATTCATCCCTGACATTTAACTGAAATAAATAATCACTTGGCCGTAGGTTAGAAAATTATATACGGACACCGGGTTGGTTGAATTAAATGATTTTAAAAAGTTGTTTTGAAATTATTTAAATGAGTTGATTTTAAGAATAAAATCCAATTTATGGAAATTGAAGTATTTTGAATTGAAGCTCGAGATGTTGGAATTTAAACTTGGTAAATGAAATTGTTTAATTATTCGAAGTTTAGATTTTTAAGAAAAGATTGAATACGACGTAAATATTCGAAAGTTGATTTGTTTTAAAAGATTGGACTTTTAATCGAACTCTGAATATTTCTAAGAAAATTTATATGAAATGATATTTCAAGTTTGAGTTTGGAATTGAAAATTAATTTGAAATTGAGATTTAATAATTTGGAATTTAATTGAAATTCAAAGAAATTTGTGAATTGGACTAAATTGAAACTATTGAATTAAATTTGAAGATAAAATTGATTTGAATAGGATTTGAACTGAAATTGATTTGGAATGTAATACTTAAATGAATTCTTGAAATCTGAATGTTAATCTAAGTTTATTGAATTGGAATTGTTCCAGAAATTAAGTAAACTACTTAATACGGATGTTTAATTTGAAGTATATTCTAATTTGAATACGAAATGGTTTTAAAGCGAATCTTATATTCTTATATAAATATATGAGCTGTTTTGAAATGTGGAATATTTAAAGTTTCGAAATATATTGAAAGTGAAATTGTTTATTTTGTGGTTCAAATATGTATTTGAAGCTGATAATTTGAAATGGTTTATTGAGAAGCTAAATCGAGTTGAAATTAATGATTTTGAAATCGAAATGAGTTATTGAGGCGAAAATGATTTTTGAAATGAAATCGTATATTTTGAGTAAATAAGATGATTTTGGAAATGGATTTATTTGAAGTGAAAGTGATATCGTATTGATACGATTTTGAAATTGAAATGAGATATTGGGGCGAAAATGTTTTGAAACGGAATCTTACATCTTGAATAGATATAATGATATTTGAAATGGATTTGATTTTGAAGCGAATATGATATTTTGATATCAATTATGAATCGATTTGAAATGTAAAGGATCGAACCGGTGTGAAAAATATAACGTAGTTATTAAAGAGACCGGGATCGGATATGGACATACTCTCTGTCGATACCGAAAACCACTTTAATAACTAGTATACGCGGAGTGTTGATCCAGAACGAAGTGGATGGTTTTGATGAACGCGTTGATTGAAGAAAGAGAACGATATTGGATGACCCCTGACATGACTAAAACAGGAGCCGCGCCGGGCCATTGAGGTTCGCCACCTCTAGCGGACACACTTCTTCGATACCATGTCTATTACTTTTGTGATTCGATTTGGGTGCACCCCGCGATTTGGGAGTGTTGTTTCGCGGTGTTGGGGTAGTAGCTGCTATGCCCAACATCAGTCCGGATCACGCAACTACTAGTATCCTAGTTGGTATCGCCTCATGTACCTTGTCATACTGATTATCCTATTCGCGACCACTACGTTTTGGTTTGTACCTTTAGTATATGGATTGCCCTCTGGTGACTTCCGGTTTTGGGGAAACTACGGTCTTGTATATGCTCTTGGGAATATAAACTGTGTTAAGGGTGGAATGGGCCATGGCTTAACGCTATTTTAATACTTTTACTTTAATGTAGACATATTATAATAGCGTATTGTACTACATAGTAGATAGTTTAACGGATCCTTGAGAGATGGAAAATCCCGTAACATCTCTTAAGTTATTGCACTCACGTTGACACTGGATAGGAGATGTCAAAACCCGTAAACATCTTTGACGCCGTCACACTCATATTTTCTTATTCGATTTGACTTACATGAGATATTTTAGTCCTGACTCGAGTGTTTTGTCTTTTCATTACGCTCGGGTCAGCCTGAGCATTTCAGATAAGGTTGAAGATCTATTTTGGAGGACGAAGACGGAGTTTGGTATTACATCATTTGTATTCTACTACCATATTATTTTTCCGCTGCATTATTGTATTATCTCTGATATGTATGTAACTCTGATTTATGATGTATAATAATAATCAAATTTATTTATTTAACAGCTTCATGAACTGTTATTTTATTATTATATCTTGTTCCTTCCGCTGCAAGATTCTGAGTTTGCTTCTGTTCTTTCTTTCCTTTTCTTATTTAACCCCAATAACCATCTACCTTTTTGAACGGTTTGAGTTGGACATGTGTTAGATTTGTCGACTTGAACGGTCCAAAATGGCGGGTCGTTACATTAAACCTACAGGAATGGTATTGTTAAATTGTTGTTTTGCTTCTTCAAGTGTGAATATATTCACATGACAAACCATAACTGCATTTGGAGGAAAAAGGGTAGATGATCCAGCTAAGTAACTGTGATAACCCGGATTTTTGGGCATCAGTTAATTGGACAATTATCTGATTTTAACTATTGAAAACACTGATTTATAAATCGAACAAATTCAAATGTGATAATCTCCATTTTAAAATTTATTTAAAATTGGGTAAGATTGTTAATTTCAAATCAATAATAATAGTATGTTGTATATATTCATGTATATAGAATTATTATATACAAATTGAATTTGTGTTTGTTTAAATATATATGATATATATATATATCAAATTAATTTTTAAATTGAATTTGAATCTAGATTTAAATTTGGAAATTCAAAAGATAGATATTTTAAATACTTTAAAATAATATATAAGCTTTTATTTATCAATAAATTGGTTTTATTTTCTTTAAAGTAATTTTTATATATAGATAAGTATTTGTAAATTAATATATTAAGTATAAAGCTTTTTATTAACATTTAAAAATAAAGTAATATGTATACAAAGACAAGTGTTAATTAATAAGTAAGGATATTAACAAGTGTTAGGATTTTAAGATAAGAAATGAACAAGTGTCACTTATTCCAATTATTATTTTTTTTCTTCCAAAAATAATAGATAAAAGAAAATTAAACTATATAATATCTCTACTCTCTTTTTCTCATCTCTTTATTTCATTTTCAAAGAAAACCAAACCTGTACATAAACCAGAAGGAAAAATTAAAACAGATCAAAAGAAAACCAAATCAAAAGCAAAACAACAGTTCAAAGATCATCTCAGACCTCAATAGCCTAAGCAATCAAGCAAATTCGAATTCAAGCCAAAGATTTAAAAAGTTACAAATAAATTCAAACAAGTCCAGATTCAACTCTAATGCCAGAAAATCAACTCAACAACAAAGTTCAATACCAGATCAAACTCAAGAAATTCCAGATTAAAGAAAACTTCCGGGTTCTCTGTTCAAATAAAGCAGGTGAGTAAACAGAGTTTTAAAAAGTTTAAAATGGTTGAATATTGCAATGCATGTGATAAATCTGCAAAGTAAGGTTATAAGTATGGGTTGCATGGATGATTTTAACTGATTTTAGTTGAAATATGTAACGACCCGGAAATTTCGATCCCGAAATTTCCAGATAGTTAGAAGAAAAAGAAAAGAGATAGAAGAAAGAACGACACAAGACACAGATTCTCACATTCGCAGCGGATCAAAATACAATAACAAATAATAATATCAGTTATACAAGAAAAAAACTGTATTTGATAATTACATTTTAATACATCAGAGTTACAACATTCACAAATATTCTAGATAGTTAGAATTAACATGTCTCAGACAACTATAATATATCACAGCGGAATATACTCCATACGTTCCTGCCATCCAGCTCGCCTCCTGAGCTCCAAAACGTCCTTACCTGGAAATCTGTAATACTCGGTCTGACCCGAGCATTACATCAAAGTAACACCCGGGTCAGGCTGGAAACCAGCGTGAGTAAACCCATCTAACAAGAAATTCCAATCTATAGAACTTATTTAAAACCCGGGTTAACTCGTACATTATTACAAGTAAACAACTTATATAGTCAACACTTATTTTCACAAATCAATATCTAAGTATCCAACTTAGTTTAAATGGTCCATTTTATCCCAACCAGCCTATTGGTTTCACATATCAATCTATAAAGTATTTTAGATGATTTCAAATCGAAGTGGTTTCGGATATTTACTAATACCCGACCCCGGTCTCTTCGAAACCAATGTCATCTTAAAGGTCAAGTTATTTAAAAGTTAAACAATTCAATTTAACACTTTGAATTCACATAGCATTTATCATAGATAATCTATACATTCATCGCAGATATATCCAAAGCATATCACAGAGTATCACAGAATATCACCCAATAGATATCAATCAATCCAGACATTTTACTCTAACAATCATCCAAACAGAATTTATTAATCCATATTATAATTAATTTAATTATCTTAAATTAAATTAATTACTTAAGAACTAATTACTTAATCCTGCTTAATCAATTTATTAATTAATTACAATCATTTAATTAATTAATCATACCTTAATTACTTTTATAAGTCAATTAATTAACCTTAATCAGAGATTAATTTATCCTTAATCATTAATTAAAATTTAATTAATTCTTAATACTTGGTTAATTAACCCTTAATTATCAATTAATTAATTACTAATTACCAATTAATTACTTAATTAATTGCTGCTAATTATTAATTAATTAACTTTAATTATCTAATTAATAATTCTTAATTACAAATTAATAAAACTCTTAATTAATTAATTATAATCTTTAACTATTTTATTTATTATTACTAAATTAATAATTAAAACAATTAATTATTCTTATTTAAATTATCAAAGTCTTAATTATCCTTAACAAATCATTTTCCTTTGTTAATTACTTAATCACATTTTTAAACTTAACCTTAAATTAACATTTAATTATATTTATAAATTGGTTAAGTTTTTATTTTATTTTATTTTAAGTTTTTAACAAACTTAAATTTAACAAACATACCATTAAAATAGAGTTTAAGAACATTTAAAAAGAAGTCTAGAAAAGTTTAAAAACATAGAATCATTTTTAAATTCCAAACTTTTATTTTTTATAAAACGTGCTTAACACTTTTCCTCTCTTCGATCCCTGCTTCGAGTTTCCCACGTTCCTACTCGAGATCGTCACGAGTTTCCCTTTGCAGCTTCTTCTTCTTCCTAGTTTCTTTTTTTTTTTAAACTTAGTTAGATTACAACTGGTAATACTACCCTCACGAAACACGAGCGAAACTCGAGCTACGCCCCGCGACAATCATCTTCCTGCTCGAGATCTCACTCGAGTCACTCACGCAACCTTCCACCTGAACAGATACAACGCCGTGCACGTGCACGATCGTTCGCCATTGCTCCGGCGATCTCAACTACCTCCGGCAAGTCGTAAATTATCACGACATTCAACTATGAGCATCCAAACGAGAGTATCTAGCCTGAATCGAAATCGAGCCTTCAACTCGAAACAGAAATTCAACATCGCCTGAAAGAAACGCCACGCAACCACGCCTCCGACCACCTTACCACCTGAAACTCCGGTCACATCACCGCAAGCCATCCACGCAACCATCCCCATTGCTCCGGTGCCACTCGATCCACCATAGATAACCCAGTCATCACGTTTTCCACCACGACCAAATAAAGGTGTTAAACCCTAGTTTGATCAGATTCCAACTCCTCGACCATTGGAAAAATTCCACATCATTTTTCCCCTCTCCAACAACTCATAAGCAAGCTTCGATCAAGATTCTAACTCCAATCCTTACGCCGATCAACGGCAAATTACCAAAACCCCCAAAACGTTCAAACCCCGAATTCATACGAGTTATCCAACTAAAAATTTCCAAATGCTTATCAAAATTCATAATTTTCTCTCATGATTACATGCATGCTATTCAAAATAGAATTTAAGATAGTTAACTTTTTATCAAAATTTAAGTTTCACTGTTATATTTTCTTTCCAGTCAAATTTATCTTCTGGTTTAACCTAAAAATATTTTTAGAACTTATATCTTGATTTTATAAACATAATTTGTTTATATCTTTAAGCATAAAAAGGATCAGGGGAAGAGATCTTCGATTTTGTTTTTAACAGGGTTTGAAAAATGTAAACTTTGAACAGAGTAGTTTATACATGAGTACAGACATGCACATATAAACCTTCATATACACACATGCAATCCTAATTTACATCCATTCATCAATGATCATCACATGCAGATCAAGATACAGGCAGATTTAAGATTGTTAAAGGGTAGTTTACTCACCATTTAATGTTGAACAGAGTGCAAAGCCTGGAAAGTTTGAAATCTGGAAACTTGATTTTTGATCAGCATTTGCTACTTGATTTGTTTGAGTTGAATCTGAACTTGAACTTTTAGTTTGATATTTGAGTTGAATACATGTTGAGTTGATCTGCTACTTGAATCAACTATGATTGCTCAGGTTTGAGATTGAAACAGTTGAAGTTGCTAAAGTTTTTAGTTTTGATTTCCTTTGCTGGCTTTAGTTTGAAAATTGGAAGATAGTTTGTTTTGATTTTTATTCTCTGATTTCTTTCTCAGGTTTTATTACCTCCTTGATCTGGTTTTGAATTTTGTTTCACATGCTTTTGTTTTTAAACGTGAAGATGAAAGAAAATGATAGAGAGGAGAGTAAAGATATTATAAAATCTCATTTCTTTTTTATTTATTATTTAAGAAATATTTGAAATAGATGACACTTGTCTTTACCTGTTTTATAAAGGTTACAAATGTTGATTTCATATATCATAAAGCTTACAAATGTCTAGAGTCATTATTTATATAAATATATATATCTTATGCTTTTGTTAATATACGTCTTTATATTTATTTTAAAGAAATCATTAGTCTTTGTTAAATCCTTTTTAAACTTAAGCTATGAACTAAATTTTATCATTAGTGTTTTATGTTTTTCATATATATACATTATAAATTTATATTTATACTTCTCCTTAATTTGCACTTATATAACCTTTAAGAAAATAATTTTGATACTAATTTTATACATTAATACATTATCACATTCTCAAGGTATTATTTTGAATTTTTAAATCCAAGTTTCACTTATAAACCATAAATATATGTATGAAAATAGAATAGCTATCATATGATAAGTTTTGCATATATCTATTAATAAAAGATGAATTTTGCTAAATTAAATTGTCATATTAATATGTTTACACATATCTACTAATATATTTATTAATTTACTATAAGATATATTATTTTCAGATATTTATATTTCAACATTTATCATAGTTTTCAAATACATTGTGATATCTTTTATTACTAGAATTTTATCTTTCCATTAGATAAAACCAGTTTATTATCCAATTATCAGATGCCAAAAATCCGGGTTATCACATTCCTCCCCCCTTTGAATCTTTTCGTCCTCGAAAAGGAACGAAACCAGAATTTTAAATACTTATTATCTTTTTATCATTTTTAAAACACTTTAAAATCTATATAGTATTACAAAAATAGTTTTTATAAAAATAGTTTTTATAACTAGATGTTTTAACAAATCCATCCTCGTTCTCACAGAAATTCGGTCATACGTTGATCAGGCGTAAGACTGAAAATCTGTAAGTACTCAACAGACCCACTTCAACATCCAGTGAAAATATTCGGAAAATAATTTTATTGAAAATATAGAAAACAATTTTGAAAATAGAGGAAATATCTTTGGTAAAAATGCTCTGGAAATCATCGCCCCCATCCATGGTCACAGTTACATCACGGGTTACGTTGCCATCGCAGCAAAAGTCCATGTAACTGATAACAGCATGGAACCCACAACAGATCGCAGTTACATCCCAGGGTTACGTTGCCGTCGCAGCAAAAGTCCATGTAACTGTTGGCTCTCAACGGCACACACGATTTCGCTGTCAAAATGAAACTTCTCCCACATAGGTCGCAGTCTACCGATATAAAATCAAACGTAGACAGTTGGCTCTCAGCGGCACAAACGACTTTCGCTATGTTACCATAGTGTCACAGTCTACCGATATAAAATCAAACGTAGACAGTTGGCTCTCAGCGGCACACATGACTTTCGCTATGGTCTGCAGTAGATCGCAGTGACATTGAGTTAAATTGTTGTCACAGCATAACTCAAATGCCTCTGTGGGCACCAGCCCCTCGACTTTCGCTACACAAATAATCCTCAGGAACTAGTTTTGTCCGGACTCCTCACAGGATCAACTTTAGAATCCCCCCTTGGGGTTCAAGGCAGTACCACCCAGTGGCACTCCTGAGAAGTTCATTTCAAGAGAGCGCCTTTTTCCCCAGAGCTATACTCAAAACATTTTATACTATATACTTATAGTATCTTCAAATCATACCCTTTATGATTTATCAAAATCTCCTTTACACAAAATCGATTACCAAAATCGATAATTCTCAAACTAGGCTTTCCAAAATCCAAAATTGATTTTCCCAAAAATCAAAAGCCTTTTCCAAATTCATAGGTTCCCAAAACCTTTTTCAAAATCATTCTCATAAGATCTTTTATATATATATATATATCTTTAAAAATCTTTAGATCACTTCAAACTCTGTATAAAACCTCTTTTATACTTCAAATATTTTCAAAATCCCTTTTTATTCTGGCTAGATTCAATAAGGGAAGTTTATCATATTACAAAATATAACTTTATTTATTGCCAAATCAAATATTCAAGTTTGATTTCTTTATAAAGTTATTTATCATTTACTTACCCCCATAAAGTAAATTTCAATCAAAGAAATATCCAATTCCATTATATTTCACAAATATACTTTTCATTTCAAAGATCATTTTATAATCCTTATCCACAAACTTCAATATCAATTTCATTCAAACTCGTACAATGTACACATATCATCCGTACGTAATATCAATCTGATCGCTCAATCGATCACACAATTTCACTTCCGAACTAGTATCGTCCACCCGACTTCCTAGTGCGGACTCAGATCTGATTTCTTGATCAGAAACCGTTATTCTCCTTGCATAGTCACAAATATGATAGAGAATATCCAGAACCAATCAACAACCCATATCCAGGTTCGCCGTCGAAAATCGAGCGAAAAATCCCAACTCGGATCGATAATACTATCTCGAAATTCTGTGTTCGAATCTGGATCAAATCACTATGCGAATAGAATAATATACGTATATCCTACGTATTTATCTTTGTTGGTTATTAGCCAAATCAATTCTCTTTTCTATTCACATTTCCTTCAATTCCATTCACTTATTCTCAATTGCTTCCATTTCCAATTGAGTTATTACTTCAATTACAAACAGTTTGAACTCTGACCTATTTAAATTTAAAAATAGCTTGGAAAAGTTTAAAGTAGACAAGTAGTTGAAAAATAGTTATTAGTTTGTAAAATAGCTGTAAAATAGTTAAGTAGGTATAAAATAGTTAGATAATTGCAAAATAGTTTTTAAAATAGTGATTAGATATAAGTAACTGAAAAATAATAATTAGTTTATAAAACAGTTTCAAAATAGTTAAATAGTTCCTAAATAATTGTAAAATAAGTATAAAATAGTTTGGGGTTTTAAGAAGAAAGATTGCATAGTAAATAGTTTGGAAAAATATATTTGTATTAAAACCATTTATTTTGAAAACAATCCAGAGCCAAACTGTTTAATTTCCCAATTCAAGTTGAATTAAGCTTAATTCCTTTCCAAATTCAAATCAAATTCCATTTGATTTTTAAACTTATTCAACTTAAATTACAATTCCAATTTATTTCAATTCAATTTGGATTAATTTCAAATTGAACCAGCTTCAATTTCAAATCATTTCAATTCTAATTTACCATTTGAATTTTTAAACTTATACATCTTCAATTTCACTTTAAATTATATAAATTCAAATTTTCCATTTAAACTTATTCTTAACCATCTTTAATCACAATTCTAATTAATTCAAATCAAATTCAATTTGAACTAATTCAATTTAAATCTCAATTTTAAACTATCTCGAATTATATAAATTCGAGTTAAAATTTTTAAATATTAATTTAATTCCTTAAATCACAATTCCTTCACTTTTAAATTAATTCAACCTTTATTTTTTTTTATTTTAACAAATTAAATATTTAAACCTTTTAATTCTGAATTCAAATTTCAAAATTCCATCTTAACATTATCTTTACTTAACTTATTACAAAGTTCAAATAAGAATTCAAAAACAATTTAATCTTCAGATTCTAATTTATTATCCATTTTCAATTTCCAGATCTCAAATCCCATTTTGAGATCACTCATAACTCCCATTTAAATTAACCATTTAACTACCCAAGTTAAATTTAAATTTCATCTTGAAATTTCCAATTCAAGTTATTTATTCAACTTATTTAACTTCCTTCAAGTTAAATTTACTTAATCCGGTCAACTTTTCACAATTTGAATTCCCATTCAAATTTTAAATTTTAGATTAATAGTCTTTCCCTTTTTAAGTTTAAAAACTTACTTTTCTTTGGGTTTTACATCACATTCCAATTTAAAACTCAACACTAAGTGTTTATTTCAAATCATCATTGGTATTATATATATTCCTCATATATACATTTTCTTTACACACCAAGTTATACTTTAAATTTTTAAACCACCTTTGGTTTTAATTCAAAACAACTTTTTTTAAAACAATTTCAAGTTTTCTGGATTTAGATTTAAAATTTCACAATTTTAAATTCTCTTCAATTCCAGTTTATAAGTTATACTCACTTAAATGTTTACTTCCCTAAACATTTCATTTTGCTAAATCATTAACAACATTCATTATTAAACACAATTACCATTTATGATAATAACCAGGATTATCATATCTGGAAACCAATTCATTATTACCTTTATTCTTGATAACATTTCTACAAATTCATGATTTTAATTTTAGTTTGAATTCATTTCAAACTTATCTTCATTCAATTTTAATTTGGCTTTATTTCTATTACCACTTAATTTAATTCCAATATTTTAACAACCAATTACCTTAATATTTATTAGAAAGAAATATCATTTTATATATCAAAATATATTCTTATATAAAATCATTTAAAATCCTTATATAAGAAAATAACAATTACGCTCTCATATATATATGCACTCAACTCGTTCTAGGGTACCATTGACCCTATCCTTAATGAGTAATTCCAACAGAGCAAAGGTTCTCGCTTAACCTCGCTCTGATACCAACTGTAACGACCCGGAAATTTCGATCCCGAAATTTCCAGATAGTTAGAAGAAAAAGAAAAGAGATAGAAGAAAGAACGACACAAGACACAGATTCTCACATTCGCAGCGGATCAAAATACAATAACAAATAATAATATCAGTTATACAAGAAAAAAACTGTATTTGATAATTACATTTTAATACATCAGAGTTACAACATTCACAAATATTCTAGATAGTTAGAATTAACATGTCTCAGACAACTATAATATATCACAGCGGAATATACTCCATACGTTCCTGCCATCCAGCTCGCCTCCTGAGCTCCAAAACGTCCTTACCTGGAAATCTGTAATACTCGGTCTGACCCGAGCATTACATCAAAGTAACACCCGGGTCAGGCTGGAAACCAGCGTGAGTAAACCCATCTAACAAGAAATTCCAATCTATAGAACTTATTTAAAACCCGGGTTAACTCGTACATTATTACAAGTAAACAACTTATATAGTCAACACTTATTTTCACAAATCAATATCTAAGTATCCAACTTAGTTTAAATGGTCCATTTTATCCCAACCAGCCTATTGGTTTCACATATCAATCTATAAAGTATTTTAGATGATTTCAAATCGAAGTGGTTTCGGATATTTACTAATACCCGACCCCGGTCTCTTCGAAACCAATGTCATCTTAAAGGTCAAGTTATTTAAAAGTTAAACAATTCAATTTAACACTTTGAATTCACATAGCATTTATCATAGATAATCTATACATTCATCGCAGATATATCCAAAGCATATCACAGAGTATCACAGAATATCACCCAATAGATATCAATCAATCCAGACATTTTACTCTAACAATCATCCAAACAGAATTTATTAATCCATATTATAATTAATTTAATTATCTTAAATTAAATTAATTACTTAAGAACTAATTACTTAATCCTGCTTAATCAATTTATTAATTAATTACAATCATTTAATTAATTAATCATACCTTAATTACTTTTATAAGTCAATTAATTAACCTTAATCAGAGATTAATTTATCCTTAATCATTAATTAAAATTTAATTAATTCTTAATACTTGGTTAATTAACCCTTAATTATCAATTAATTAATTACTAATTACCAATTAATTACTTAATTAATTGCTGCTAATTATTAATTAATTAACTTTAATTATCTAATTAATAATTCTTAATTACAAATTAATAAAACTCTTAATTAATTAATTATAATCTTTAACTATTTTATTTATTATTACTAAATTAATAATTAAAACAATTAATTATTCTTATTTAAATTATCAAAGTCTTAATTATCCTTAACAAATCATTTTCCTTTGTTAATTACTTAATCACATTTTTAAACTTAACCTTAAATTAACATTTAATTATATTTATAAATTGGTTAAGTTTTTATTTTATTTTATTTTAAGTTTTTAACAAACTTAAATTTAACAAACATACCATTAAAATAGAGTTTAAGAACATTTAAAAAGAAGTCTAGAAAAGTTTAAAAACATAGAATCATTTTTAAATTCCAAACTTTTATTTTTTATAAAACGTGCTTAACACTTTTCCTCTCTTCGATCCCTGCTTCGAGTTTCCCACGTTCCTACTCGAGATCGTCACGAGTTTCCCTTTGCAGCTTCTTCTTCTTCCTAGTTTCTTTTTTTTTTAAACTTAGTTAGATTACAACTGGTAATACTACCCTCACGAAACACGAGCGAAACTCGAGCTACGCCCCGCGACAATCATCTTCCTGCTCGAGATCTCACTCGAGTCACTCACGCAACCTTCCACCTGAACAGATACAACGCCGTGCACGTGCACGATCGTTCGCCATTGCTCCGGCGATCTCAACTACCTCCGGCAAGTCGTAAATTATCACGACATTCAACTATGAGCATCCAAACGAGAGTATCTAGCCTGAATCGAAATCGAGCCTTCAACTCGAAACAGAAATTCAACATCGCCTGAAAGAAACGCCACGCAACCACGCCTCCGACCACCTTACCACCTGAAACTCCGGTCACATCACCGCAAGCCATCCACGCAACCATCCCCATTGCTCCGGTGCCACTCGATCCACCATAGATAACCCAGTCATCACGTTTTCCACCACGACCAAATAAAGGTGTTAAACCCTAGTTTGATCAGATTCCAACTCCTCGACCATTGGAAAAATTCCACATCATTTTTCCCCTCTCCAACAACTCATAAGCAAGCTTCGATCAAGATTCTAACTCCAATCCTTACGCCGATCAACGGCAAATTACCAAAACCCCCAAAACGTTCAAACCCCGAATTCATACGAGTTATCCAACTAAAAATTTCCAAATGCTTATCAAAATTCATAATTTTCTCTCATGATTACATGCATGCTATTCAAAATAGAATTTAAGATAGTTAACTTTTTATCAAAATTTAAGTTTCACTGTTATATTTTCTTTCCAGTCAAATTTATCTTCTGGTTTAACCTAAAAATATTTTTAGAACTTATATCTTGATTTTATAAACATAATTTGTTTATATCTTTAAGCATAAAAAGGATCAGGGGAAGAGATCTTCGATTTTGTTTTTAACAGGGTTTGAAAAATGTAAACTTTGAACAGAGTAGTTTATACATGAGTACAGACATGCACATATAAACCTTCATATACACACATGCAATCCTAATTTACATCCATTCATCAATGATCATCACATGCAGATCAAGATACAGGCAGATTTAAGATTGTTAAAGGGTAGTTTACTCACCATTTAATGTTGAACAGAGTGCAAAGCCTGGAAAGTTTGAAATCTGGAAACTTGATTTTTGATCAGCATTTGCTACTTGATTTGTTTGAGTTGAATCTGAACTTGAACTTTTAGTTTGATATTTGAGTTGAATACATGTTGAGTTGATCTGCTACTTGAATCAACTATGATTGCTCAGGTTTGAGATTGAAACAGTTGAAGTTGCTAAAGTTTTTAGTTTTGATTTCCTTTGCTGGCTTTAGTTTGAAAATTGGAAGATAGTTTGTTTTGATTTTTATTCTCTGATTTCTTTCTCAGGTTTTATTACCTCCTTGATCTGGTTTTGAATTTTGTTTCACATGCTTTTGTTTTTAAACGTGAAGATGAAAGAAAATGATAGAGAGGAGAGTAAAGATATTATAAAATCTCATTTCTTTTTTATTTATTATTTAAGAAATATTTGAAATAGATGACACTTGTCTTTACCTGTTTTATAAAGGTTACAAATGTTGATTTCATATATCATAAAGCTTACAAATGTCTAGAGTCATTATTTATATAAATATATATATCTTATGCTTTTGTTAATATACGTCTTTATATTTATTTTAAAGAAATCATTAGTCTTTGTTAAATCCTTTTTAAACTTAAGCTATGAACTAAATTTTATCATTAGTGTTTTATGTTTTTCATATATATACATTATAAATTTATATTTATACTTCTCCTTAATTTGCACTTATATAACCTTTAAGAAAATAATTTTGATACTAATTTTATACATTAATACATTATCACATTCTCAAGGTATTATTTTGAATTTTTAAATCCAAGTTTCACTTATAAACCATAAATATATGTATGAAAATAGAATAGCTATCATATGATAAGTTTTGCATATATCTATTAATAAAAGATGAATTTTGCTAAATTAAATTGTCATATTAATATGTTTACACATATCTACTAATATATTTATTAATTTACTATAAGATATATTATTTTCAGATATTTATATTTCAACATTTATCATAGTTTTCAAATACATCGTGATATCTTTTATTACTAGAATTTTATCTTTCCATTAGATAAAACCAGTTTATTATCCAATTATCAGATGCCAAAAATCCGGGTTATCACAAAATACAATATATATATTTTTATATATGGCAGTGTGTATGTTTGCTTGGCACTGTTGTGATTCCAGGCTCTTGAACAACAATGAAAATTCATATCTACCTATAAAAATGAATTCAAGCTTTGATCTTCAAGTGGGAAATGATTGTAACATTATAATTTCAAATTTAAAAATAGTTTCAAATAAACATTTGGGTATGTATTTCAAAAAAATGAAATTTTACAGGTCTAATTCAAAATAAGTTCAAATTCCATGATCTGGAATTTTTGATTTAATCCTATAATCTGATTTCAATTTGTAAATGATGAATTTAGGAGGAAAAATCATGATTTTTAGAAAGATAAATGTTGAGATTTTTGGGATTGACCGGAATTTGTATTTTTGTCTAATTCTGGCGATCGGCATGGAGTTAGTCGACTGGGTCAATGTCGAAGGAGGCCTGAGTGATAGTGATCTCAGGAAAATTAGTATTGGATTTTTCTAATCAGTGGATCGTCTGGACGAAGTGATTTTAGGGTTTAGGCTGTGTTTGGGTCATGGTTGATTTCTGGGTGATCGCGGCGTCGTGTTTGCATCGAGTGAAGCCGGAGGAAGGAAAAAGGTAGTGGAGTGTTGAGCGAAGCTTCTGACGTAAGGACGTAGATCCTAGTGGTTGGTGACGGTGGTTCGTGATGATTGTAGATGGGGGATTTTCTTTTCAGGTGATGTCGAAATTCGATTTTTGGGTTCGAGCATCGGCAAGGGACTTTCGATCGGTCAGGAAGCTCGAAGAGGTGGTCAGTGATCAGGTGATGAGATCGGCGATGGTCGGAGTATCGTCGACGCCATGTGCACGTGCACGTGCACGTTTGTGTCGCTGATTGTTAGCTGTGGGGTTGAGTTTTGGGGAAGATAGAGGCGACTCGGGTCGTTGCTCGAAGTTTTTGCGTGGGGACTCGAAGCGTGAGTGGTATGCGAGTGACACGGAGAAGAGCTCGGGGAAACGTGAGGTTGGGCTCGGGTTTAAGTATTTCGAGCCAGGCGTTTTAAAAATTTTAAAGTAAATGTTGTTTAGATTTTAAAATTTTTGAAGTAATTTAGTTTTAAAAAAAAAAAATGTTCAACTAAGTTTTAATATATTTAAAGTAAATAAGTTTTAAAAGGAATGATAATTAAGTTTTCAAAGATTTTAAATAATTAAATCTAATGTTTAATTGTTTTGTTTAAAAGAAAATTTTATATACTTTCAATTATATAATTGATTTGCAAAATGTTTTCAAATAGAAGTTTAATGATGTAATTAATCAAAGGATAATTACTTAGAGTAAGTAATTAATGGGTAGTTAATGTTGGGATCATTAACTAGTGGTTAAGAGATGATTAATTAATTTAGGTAATTAATTTAAGATAATTAATTGGTTTAATTAATTAAGGATAAACTTGACATTGATTAAGGATTAATTACTTAATGTAATTAGTTAAGTGAATTACTTAGTGTAAGGGATTAATGTGTAATTACTAAATGTAATTAAATTAAGAGGATAATTACTTTATGGAAGTAATTAAGGAAAGTAATTAAGGAGTAATTACTTAGATAATTAATTGAAGGTTAATTAATTAATTAATGTGATTAAATTTAGAGTTAATTAATTAATGTAATTAATTAAGGTTAATTAATAAATATGATTAATTAATGTTATAAATCAATTAATGAATGTGATTAATTAATGGGAATTAATGAAGGTAATTTGAGGGTATTTACTTAATAGAAGTGATTTGAGGATTATTAATAGAAATAATTAAGGAGTAATTACTTAGTTAATTCATTAATTAAAGAAATGTAAGTGATTATAAGTTGATTAATTAATAAGATTAATTAAGAATAATTAATTAAAGAAGATTAATTAAGATGGATAGTTAAGGAACAATTAATTAATTGGTTTGAGATTAATTAATGTTAAGTAAGCAAAATTGATTGAAGTAATTAATTTAATTTAAATTTATTAGAAATGGTATGACTAATTAATCTTGCTTATGGATGATTAAATTGTATTGAATGTTTGGATTGATTAATATCTCTAGTCTGATAAATTATGATGTATTGTGATATGATATGTTTGGTTTAAACTGTGATAATATGGGTATCTATCGACGATGAATTACTGTATAAAGGTGACACCGGTATTTAAAGTTTGAATTGTATTCCATTGAATAACTTGGGTTAAGATGACATTGGATTCGAAGAGACAGGAGTCGGGTATTAGTTAATACCCGAAACCACTTCGATTTGAAATCTTCTATAATTCTTTATAGGTTGATATGTGAAATCAATAGGCCGGGTTTTGGATAATATGGATTTTTTTTAAACTAAGTTGGATACTTAGATATTGTTTTGTGGAAATAAGTGTTGATTTATAAGTTGTTTACTTATAGTAAAGTACGAGTTACCCCGGGTTTAAATAAGTTCTATGAATTGAAATTTCATGTTAGTTGAGTTTACTCACGCTGGTTTCCAGCCTGACCCGGGTGTTACTTTGATGTAATGCTCGGGTCAGACCGAGTATTACAGATTTCAGGTAAGGACGTTCTGGAGCTCAGGAGGTGAGCTGGATGGCAGGAACGTATGGAGTGTGATATATTGTTAACTATTGAGACGAGTTATTTTAACTGTATAGTGATTGTGAAATGTTGTAACTCTGATGTATATAAATGTAATTGACTGATACAGTTTTCTTTGTATAACTGATATTATTATTTGATATTGTATTTTGATCCGCTGCGAATGTGAGAATCTGTGCCTTGTTCTGTTCTTTCTTCTATCTCTTTTTCTTTTTCTTCTAACTATCTGGAAATTTCGGGATCGAAATTTCCGGGTCGTTACAGTTGGTATCAGAGCTGAAGGTTAAGCGAGAACCTTGGCTCTGTTGGGATTACTCGTTAAGGATAGGGTCAATGGTACCCTAGAACGAGTTGAGTGTATATATATATATATGAGAGCGTAATTGTTATTTTCTTATATAAGGATTTTAAATGATTTTATATAAGAATATATTTTGATATATAAAATGATATTTCTTTCTAATAAGTATTAAGGTAATTGGTTGTTAAAATATTGGAATTAAATTAAGTGGTAATAGAAATAAAGCCAAATTAAAATTGAATAAAGACAAGTTTGAAATGAATTCAAACTAAAATTAAAATCTTGAATTTGTAGAAATGTTATCAAGAATAAAGGTAATAATGAATTGGTTTCCAGATATGATAATCTTAGTTATTATCATAAATGGTAATTGTGTTTAATAATGAATGTTGTTAATGATTTAGCAAAATGAAATGTTTAGGGAAGTAAACATTTAAGTGAGTATAACTTATAAATTGGAATGTGATGTAAAACCCAAAGTAAAGTAAGTTTTTAAACTTAAAAGGGGAAAGACTATTAATCTGAAGTTTAAAATTTGAATGGGAATTCAAATTGTGAAAAGTTGACCGGATTAAGTAAATTTAACTTGAAGGAAGTTAAATAAGTTGAATAAATAACTTGAATTGGAAATTTCAAGATGAAATTTAAATTTAACTTGGAAAGTTAAATGGTTGATTTGAAATGGGAGTTATGAGTGATCTCAAAATGGGTTTGAGATCTGGAAATTGAAAATGGATAATAAATTAGAATCTGAAATTTAATTATTTTTGAATTCTTATTTGAACTTTATAATAAGTTAAGTAAAGATAATTTAAAATAGAATTTTGGAATTTGGATTTAAAATTAAATGGTTTAAAGATTTAAGTTGTTAAAATTAAAAAGTAAAGGTTAATTTGATTTAAAGGATTAAATCAACATTTAAAATTTTTAACTCGAATTTATATAATTCGAGATGGTTTTAATTTGAGATTTGAATAGAATTAGTTCAAATTGAATTTGATTTGAATTAATTAGAATTGTGATTGGAGATGGATAAACATAAAATTTGAATTGAAATAATTTGAAATTAATCCAAATTGATTTGAAATAATTTGGAATTGAGATTAAAGTTGAATAAGTTTAAAAATCAAATGGAATTTGATTTGAATTTGGGAAAGAATTAAGGTTAATTCAACTTGAATTGGAATTAAATAAATTTCAATGGAAATTGAAGTATTGAGTCAATTTAAATGGAAGTGGAATTTAAATTGAATTGATGGGAAATTATTTGGAAATGGAGATTGGGAAATTAAACAGTTTGGCTCTGGATTATTTTCAAAATAAATTGTTTAAATACAAATATATTTTTCCAAACTATTTACTATACAATCTTTCTTCTTAAACCCCAAACTATCTTATACTTATTTTACAATTATTTTGGAACTATTTAACTATTTTGAAACTGTCTTATAAAGTAATTACTATTTTTCAGTTACTTATATCTAATCACTATTTTAAAAACTATTTTGCAATTATCTAACTATTTTATAACTACTTAACTATTTTACAGCTATTTTACAAACTAATAACTATTTTTCAACTACTTGTCTATTTTTAAACTTTTTCAAGCTATTTTTAAATTTAAATTGGTCAGAGTTCAAACTGTTTATAATTGAAGTAATAACTCAAATTGGAAATGGAAGCAATTGAGAATAAGTGAATGGAATTAAAGGAAATATAAATAGAAAAGAGAATTGATTTGGCTAATAACCAATAAAGATAAATACGTAGGATATACGTATATTATTCTATTCGCATAGTGATTTGGTCCAGATTCGATCACAGAATTTCGAGATAGTATTATCGATCCGAGTTGGGATTTTTCGCTCGATTTTCGACGGCGAACCTGGATATGGATTGTTGATTGGTTCTGGATATTCTCTATCATGGCTACGACTATGCAAGGAGAATGACGGTTTCTGATCAAGAAACCAGATCTGAGTGCGCACTAGGAAGTCGGGTGGACGATACTAGTTCGGAAGTGAAATTGTGTGATCGATTGAGCGATCAGATTGATATTGTGTATGGATGATATGTGTACATCGTACGGATTTGAATGAAATTAATATTGAAGATTTGTGGATAAGAACTGTAAAATGGTTTTTGAAAAGAAATATGGTTGATAACTTTATAAAAGATTTATCAAATGTGAATATTTGATTTAGAATAAAATAAAGTTATATATCCTTGTTTTATAAGGTAAATCTTCCCTTGTTGAATCTATTGCTAAAAGAAAAGGGTTTTGAAATATTTGAAATATAAAAGAGGTTTTATACAAGTTTGAAATGATCCAAAGATTTTCAAAGTTATATATATCTATATCTATATATATATATATAAAGCATTTTATGAGGATGATTTTGGAAAAGGTTTTGGGAACCTATATAATTTGGAAAAGGCTTTTGATTTTTGGAAAATCAATTTTGGATTTTGAAAAGCCTAGTTTGAGAATTATCGATTTTGGTAATCGATTTTGTGTAAAGGAGATTTTGATAAATCATAAAGGGTATGATTTGAAGATACTATAAGTATATAGTATAAAGTGTTTTGAGAATAGCTCTGGGGAAAAAGGCGCTTCCTTGAAATGAACTTCTCAGGAGTACCACTGGGTGGTACTGCCTTGAGCCCCAAGGGGGGTTTCTAAAGTTGATCCTGTGAGGAGTCCGGACAAAACTAGTTCCTGAGGATTATTTGTGTAGCGAAAGTCGAGGGGCTGGTGCCCACAGAGGCATTTGAGTTATGCTGTGACAACAATTTAACTCAATGTCACTGCGATCTACTGCAGACCATAGCGAAAGTCATGTGTGCCGCTGAGAGCCAACTGTCTACGTTTGATTTTATATCGGTAGACTGTGACACTATGGTAACATAGCGAAAGTCGTTTGTGCCGCTGAGAGCCAACAGTCTGCGTTTGATTTTATATCGGTAGACTGCGACCTATGTGGGAGAAGTTTCATTTTGACAGCGAAATCGTGTGTGCCGCTGAGAGCCAACAGTTACATGGACTTTTGCTACGACGGCAACGTAACCCTGGGATGTAACTGCGATCTGTTGTGGGTTCCATGCTGTTATCAGTTACATGGACTTTTGCTGCGATGGCAACGTAACCCGTGATGTAACTGTAACCATGGATGGGGGTGATGATTTCCAGAGCATTCTCACCAAAGATATTTCCTTTATTTTCAAAAACGTTTTCGATATTTTCAAATAAAGTATTTTCCAAATATTTTCACTGGGTGTTGAAAATGGGTCTGCTAAGTACTTATAGATTTTCAGTCTTACGCCTGATCAACGTATGACCGAATTTCTGTGAGAACGAGAATGGACTTGTTGAAACATCGAGTTATAAAAAGTATTTTTTATAAAAACTAATTTAGTAATATTATATATATTTTTAAAAGTGTTATAAAAATGGGCAAAAAGTAATTTAACCAATATTAAGTATTTTAATAAAATTCTGGCTTCGTTCCTTTTCGAGGACGAAAAGATTCAAAAGGGGGAGGAATGTGATAACCCGGATTTTTGGGCATCAGTTAATTGGACAATTATCTGATTTTAACTATTGAAAACACTGATTTATAAATCGAACAAATTCAAATGTGATAATCTCCATTTTAAAATTTATTTAAAATTTGGTAAGATTGTTAATTTCAAATCAATAATAATAGTATGTTGTATATATTCATGTATATAGAATTATTATATACAAATTGAATTTGTGTTTGTTTAAATATATATGATATATATATATATCAAATTAATTTTTAAATTGAATTTGAATCTAGATTTAAATTTGGAAATTCAAAAGATAGATATTTTAAATACTTTAAAATAATATATAAGCTTTTATTTATCAATAAATTGGTTTTATTTTCTTTAAAGTAATTTTTATATATAGATAAGTATTTGTAAATTAATAAATTAAGTATAAAGCTTTTTATTAACATTTAAAAATAAAGTAATATGTATACAAAGACAAGTGTTAATTAATAAGTAAGGATATTAACAAGTGTTAGGATTTTAAGATAAGAAATGAACAAGTGTCACTTATTCCAATTATTATTTTTTTTCTTCCAAAAATAATAGATAAAAGAAAATTAAACTATATAATATCTCTACTCTCTTTTTCTCATCTCTTTATTTCATTTTCAAAGAAAACCAAACCTGTACATAAACCAGAAGGAAAAATTAAAACAGATCAAAAGAAAACCAAATCAAAAGCAAAACAACAGTTCAAAGATCATCCCAGACCTCAATAGCCTGAGCAATCAAGCAAATTCGAATTCAAGCCAAAGATTTAAAAAGTTACAAATAAATTCAAACAAGTCCAGATTCAACTCTAATGCCAGAAAATCAACTCAACAACAAAGTTCAATACCAGATCAAACTCAAGAAATTCCAGATTAAAGAAAACTTCCGGGTTCTCTATTCAAATAAAGCAGGTGAGTAAACAGAGTTTTAAAAAGTTTAAAATGGTTGAATATTGCAATGCATGTGATAAATCTGCAAAGTAAGGTTATAAGTATGGGTTGCATGGATGATTTTAACTGATTTTAGTTGAAATACAATATATATATTTTTATATATGGCAGTGTGTATGTTTGCTTGGCACTATTGTGATTCCAGGCTCTTGAACAACAATGAAAATTCATATCTACCTATACAAATGAATTCAAGCTTTGATCTTCAAGTGGGAAATGATTGTAACATTATAATTTCAAATTTAAAAATAGTTTCAAATAAACATTTGGGTATGTATTTCAAAAAAATGAAATTTTACAGGTCTAATTCAAAATAAGTTCAAATTCCATGATCTGGAATTTTTTATTTAATCCTATAATCTGATTTCAATTTGTAAATGATGAATTTAGGAGGAAAAATCATGATTTTTAGAAAGATAAATGTTGAGATTTTTGGGATTGACCGGAATTTGTATTTTTGTCTAATTCTGGCGATCGGCATGGAGTTAGTCGACTGGGTCAATGTCGAAGGAGGCCTGAGTGATAGTGATCTCAGGAAAATTAGTATTGGATTTTTCTAATCAGTGGATCGTCTGGACGAAGTGATTTTAGGGTTTAGGCTGTGTTTGGGTCATGGTTGATTTCTGGGTGATCGCGGCGTCGTGTTTGCATCGAGTGAAGCCGGAGGAAGGAAAAAGGTAGTGGAGTGTTGAGCGAAGCTTCTGACGTAAGGACGTAGATCCTAGTGGTTGGTGACGGTGGTTCGTGATGATTGTAGATGGGGGATTTTCTTTTCAGGTGATGTCGAAATTCGATTTTTGGGTTCGAGCATCGGCAAGGGACTTTCGATCGGTCAGGAAGCTCGAAGAGGTGGTCAGTGATCAGGTGATGAGATCGGCGATGGTCGGAGTATCGTCGACGCCATGTGCACGTGCACGTGCACGTTTGTGTCGCTGATTGTTAGCTGTGGGGTTGAGTTTTGGGGAAGATAGAGGCGACTCGGGTCATTGCTCGAAGTTTTTGCGTGGGGACTCGAAGCATGAGTGGTATGCGAGTGACACGGAGAAGAGCTCGGGGAAACGTGAGGTTGGGCTCGGGTTTAAGTATTTCGAGCCAGGCGTTTTAAAAATTTTAAAGTAAATGTTGTTTAGATTTTAAAATTTTTGAAGTAATTTAGTTTTAAAAAAAAAAAATGTTCAACTAAGTTTTAATATATTTAAAGTAAATAAGTTTTAAAAGGAATGATAATTAAGTTTTCAAAGATTTTAAATAATTAAATCTAATGTTTAATTGTTTTGTTTAAAAGAAAATTTTATATACTTTCAATTATATAATTGATTTGCAAAATGTTTTCAAATAGAAGTTTAATGATGTAATTAATCAAAGGATAATTACTTAGAGTAAGTAATTAATGGGTAGTTAATGTTGGGATCATTAACTAGTGGTTAAGAGATGATTAATTAATTTAGGTAATTAATTTAAGATAATTAATTGGTTTAATTAATTAAGGATAAACTTGACATATATTAAGGATTAATTACTTAATGTAATTAGTTAAGTGAATTACTTAGTGTAAGGGATTAATGTGTAATTACTAAATGTAATTAAATTAAGAGGATAATTACTTTATGGAAGTAATTAAGGAAAGTAATTAAGGAGTAATTACTTAGATAATTAATTGATGGTTAATTAATTAATTAATGTGATTAAATTTAGAGTTAATTAATTAATGTAATTAATTAAGGTTAATTAATAAATATGATTAATTAATGTTATAAATCAATTAATGAATGTGATTAATTAATGGGAATTAATGAAGGTAATTTGAGGGTATTTACTTAATAGAAGTGATTTGAGGATTATTAATAGAAATAATTAAGGAGTAATTACTTAGTTAATTCATTAATTAAAGAAATGTAAGTGATTATAAGTTGATTAATTAATAAGATTAATTAAGAATAATTAATTAAAGAAGATTAATTAAGATGGATAGTTAAGGAACAATTAATTAATTGGTTTGAGATTAATTAATGTTAAGTAAGCAAAATTGATTGAAGTAATTAATTTAATTTAAATTTATTAGAAATGGTATGACTAATTAATCTTGCTTATGGATGATTAAATTGTATTGAATGTTTGGATTGATTAATATCTCTAGTCTGATAAATTATGATGTATTGTGATATGATATGTTTGGTTTAAACTGTGATAATATGGGTATCTATCGACGATGAATTACTGTATAAAGGTGACACCGGTATTTAAAGTTTGAATTGTATTCCATTGAATAACTTGGGTTAAGATGACATTGGATTCGAAGAGACAGGAGTCGGGTATTAGTTAATACCCGAAACCACTTCGATTTGAAATCTTCTATAATTCTTTATAGGTTGATATGTGAAATCAATAGGCTGGGTTTTGGATAATATGGATTTTTTTTAAACTAAGTTGGATACTTAGATATTGTTTTGTGGAAATAAGTGTTGATTTATAAGTTGTTTACTTATAGTAAAGTACGAGTTACCCCGGGTTTAAATAAGTTCTATGAATTGAAATTTCATGTTAGTTGAGTTTACTCACGCTGGTTTCCAGCCTGACCCGGGTGTTACTTTGATGTAATGCTCGGGTCAGACCGAGTATTACAGATTTCAGGTAAGGACGTTCTGGAGCTCAGGAGGTGAGCTGGATGGCAGGAACGTATGGAGTGTGATATATTGTTAACTATTGAGACGAGTTATTTTAACTGTATAGTGATTGTGAAATGTTGTAACTCTGATGTATATAAATGTAATTGACTGATACAGTTTTCTTTGTATAACTGATATTATTATTTGATATTGTATTTTGATCCGCTGCGAATGTGAGAATCTGTGCCTTGTTCTGTTCTTTCTTCTATCTCTTTTTCTTTTTCTTCTAACTATCTAGAAATTTCGGGATCGAAATTTCCGGGTCGTTACAGTAACTCAATAGTGAATGTAAATTGCTTTAACTTCTGAATGAGTAGAATTGCATCCAAGGAGTCAGGGTGACCAAAATTATAGGATGCCTAAACTTTGTAGTTATTGGAGGTAACCAAAAAGGTTCATAGTAAACCCATGAAAACTATGATAAAGTAGTTATTGGTGTAAACCAAAAGGTTCATAGTAAACCCATGAAAACAATGATTAAGTAGTTATTGTTGTAAACCAAAAGGTTCATAATTAACCAATGAAAACTCTGTATTAAGGATAGTTAGCAGGGGCTAATTTTTCTATAGTGAACCCATGAAAACTATACCCAGATTAAGAATTAACATCAGCCAATAGGTTCCTAGTTAACCCATGAAAACTAGGAGAAGAAAGTAGCTAATGGAAGTATCGATACGTTCCTGGTGAAGACATGAAAACTGTTAAGAAATCCAATCTACGGTTTCGATGACAACAACTATACAATGGAAATCAAATATATATTTATATATACAGGTACTTGCTAGAACAACATCACTAGAAAGATAAGAAAGAGGCCTAAAGGACACTACAAGAGACTACAAGTCGATAGGAACAAAGCAGCATAGGAACAAGAGCACTAAAACTGATATGCACAATATCAGACGTCTAGGTGCACAAGCCAGACGTCTGAATCAGTTCTCTAGAACAACAGACAGTCAAAACTAGATGTCTGGTATTAGCACTCAGATGTCTGATATTCTACCATATTCAGAAAATATATGGTATCAGACGTCTGAGACATATACCAGACTTCTGAATTCAAACTCGGATTTCAAATAAGAACTTCAACTGCCACATTCGAATGGACATCTCCGCTTCTCTTCGCTGCAACTCTTCATCATCAACAGAAGCAACTGTAGAGCACTTGTTAATGGACATAACTACTCAAGATACCTATCTACAATTATATATAGCATCAAGAATTAAGAGAAAGAACTAACCTTACATACTTACGCTTTCTAATTCTATGATATATTCTTGATCTCTGCACTCTAGCAATCTTTACTTGTATTCACTCTTCCATATACTCAGTTCTTCATAGAAAATATTCTTGAGAGATATATTGGAAGCAATTGTACTAATTAGCCAACATCCGTGTTATACTAGAACACACATTTGGCAAGAACAACTCATTGTAACCAAGCCTATTCCTCCGGGCGAAGTGAGGGTTTTTGATAGTCGAATTTCGAAAGAGAGCTTCGGGACCGGACGTAGGACGGGAGGTCAGAACCAGTATAAAATCCTGGTGTGCTTATTCTATATTTACTTAAATTAATATTATTTTAGTTGCATCATATATTTTGTCACATATACTTGCATATACACTACACGATCCACCCCGTAGACTTTCAATTGGTATCAGAGCAAGGTTTGATCAAAGTGCAGTAACACGTATTTGAATCACTTTAATATGGCAAGTATTTTTCAGGAAGGACTATCCACAACACGTCCCCCACTGTTTAATGGTTCTAATTATGCATATTGGTCAACATGTATGAGAATTTTTATGGAAGCTAATGGATTAGAAATTTGGTCAGCCACTCAAAATAAATATGAAGCACCTACTACTGCTATAAATACATGGAATGATACACAAAAAACCGCAGCTTCTAATAATGCCAAAGCTATGAATGTTTTTTTGTCCATTAGATAAGAATGAATTTTCACGTGTCATGTTATGTAACACTGCATATGATATTTGGCGTACCTTACAAGTTACACACGAAGGCACTAACAAAGTTAAACAAACTAAGATCTCAATTTTGCAAAATCAATTCTCTTCATTTAAAATGAAATAAAATGAATTTATAGTGGACATGTACTCTAGATTCCAAACTATTCAACACGATTTAATTGCACTAGGAGTTAAATTCACAAATTTTGACTTAGTATCTAGAATACTCAATTCTTTAACTCCAGGGTGGGAAAGAAAAGTATTACCTATCGAAGAAGCTAATGACCTCTCAACACTCTTAGTTGAAGAATTGATAGGAAATTTAATGTCCTATGAAGCTAATCTGCAGGCAAGAAAAGAACAAAATTCGGAGAAGAAAAACATAGAATTTCCAGCAACAAATGAAGACTCCGACTTAGACGAAGAAGAAATCGTATTTATTGCCAAAAACTACAACAAATTCAAGAAGTTTAGGAAAATGACCAGATTTCAGAAAGGAGGAAAATCAAGTTCAACAAATCAAACGTCAATCAAATGCTATGAATGTGATCAATTTGGACATATGAAGAAAGATTGTCCCAAGCTCAACAATGATAAAAAGAAGAACAAATTTGAAAAATTCAAAAAGAAGAAAGCTTTCAAAGTAACATGGGATGACTCGGATTCCTTATCATCATCAGATAGTGACAGCGATAGTGACGGAGAACAAGCTAATGTATGTTTTATGGCACAAACTGATGAGGTATGTCCTGAACTTAGCGATGATGAATTATTTGAGCTTAGCATGGAATTAGATGATAAATTTAGACAAATTAAAAAATTGAATAAAGAACACATAGCCAAAATAAATCGATTAGAACTTGAAATAGGAATGTTAAAAGATGAAAAATTATTTTAGAGGTGGAACTAGAATTATCTCAAGAAAAAGTTAAAAGTAGTTTGGCTGAATATGAGACTATATCTATCGATTTTGGAAAAGTTAAACTAGAAAAGGTTATCTTGTTAAAAGAAAATATCAACTTGAAAAGTAATATAGAAACATTGAAAATTTATAATTTTGAATTAAAAGAAAAATTAGATAAAATAACAAATAATGTTTCAAAATTTAATAAAGGAAAACAAGATTTGGAAAATCTTATCAAAACTTCAAAACCTTCAGGAAATAGAAATGGAATAGGATTTAAAAATATTCCTAAACAAAAAGGGAATAATATTAAGAAATATAGTTTTATTTATCAAAAGACTAAAAGATCACCTAAGTCTAATATGAATACCAAAAATATAAAAATTTGGATTCCTAAGACAAATAATAAATTGATTAGCAAAAACATATTAATAATTTCCTAGATAACGTAGTCTATAATAAAAATTATATTCATAAAGGTACCAAACCTTCTTGGGTGTGGCTACCTGCTCCTCCTAACATCTAGGACCCTAGCAAAGTGTATGGGTACTAATTAAATCATTTTTATCTTGCAGGTACCCAAAATAAAAATAAGGAGAAATGGATACTTGATAGCGGATGCTCCAAGCATATGACCGGAAATGTAAAAATGTTATCAAATATAACATATATCGATGGTGGAACAGTAACTTTTGGAGACAACTCAAAAGGATATGTCGTTGGCATTGGAGAAGTCATCAACTCTGGTATTTCTAACTCTCCTATTATTACAAATGTTTTGTTAGTAGAAAATTTAAAACATAACCTACTTAGCATTAGTCAATTATGCGATAAAGGTTTTCAAATCAATTTCGAAAAAGATAGATGCAATATTTTCGATAATAATAAACAACTTATCTTTGAGGGTTTTAGAAGAAAAAAATATTTATGTCTTAAATATGAATATAAATCGAAATTCAAACTTATGTTTAACCGCCAAACATGACGATCCATGGTTAGGGCATAAACGATTCTGTCATATTAATTTTAAATATATTAATTAATTAGCAAAATATGAGCTAGTTAGAGGTTTACCTAAAATAAATTATAAAGTAGAAAATTTATGTGACGCTTGTCAAATCGGTAAACTAAAGAAAAGCTCTTTTAAATCTAAAAATAATATTTCTACAAAACAACCATTAGAATTATTACATTTAGATTTATTTGGTCCAACTCAAGTACGGTCTATAAATCACAACAAATATGTTTTTGTAATAGTTGATGATTTTTCAAGATATACATGGACTTTATTTTTAAAACATAAAAGTGACACATTTGGTATGTTTAAAATTTTTGATAAACGAATTAAAAATCAAATGGATTTGAAAATTAAGAATATTCGAAATGATCACGGTGGAGAATTGGAAAATGATCTTTTTACTAATTTTTGTAATAAAAAGGGTATAAGTCATAATTTCTCTTTTCCCCACACACCACAACAAAATGGTGTAGTAGGAAGGAAAAATCGTACATTACAAGAATGTGCACGAACACTATTAAATAGTAGTGGTTTACCAAAACATTTTTGGGCTGAAGCTATTGCTACGGCTTGTTATGTTTTGAATCGAGTAACCATACGACCTATGACTAAAAATACTTGCTTCGAAATATTTTTTGGAAGAAAACCTAAAGTATCATACTTTAAAACTTTCGGATCAAAATGTTTTATATTAAATACAAAAGATAATTTAGGAAAATTCAACCCCAAGGCCGATGAAGGAATCTAAGGCCGATGAAGGAGATGATCAAGTTAAAGTTTCCCTAAAAAATCCTTAGTTTTTAGGATTCCATCTTTTGTATTATAATAATAAAAAATCTATGCATGTAATCAATCAATTTGTTTAATGGAAGGTGTTTTTTGGTTTGTTATTTCTGTTTATATTGATATAACCTTCCTACAGTTGGTACATATTTCATATTACGAACATGCTCTCTAAGTTAAAAAGATATTAACACTTTTTGATAATGCCAAAGGGGGAGAATGTTAGGAAATCCAATCTACGGTTTCGATGACAACAACTATACAATAGAAATCAAATATATATACTTATATATACAGGTACTTGCTAGAACAACATCACTAGAAAGATAAGAAAGAGGCCCAAAGGACACTACAAGAGACTACAAGTCGATAGGAACAAAGAAGCATAGGAACAAGAGCACTAAAACTGATATGCACAATATTAGACGTCTGGGTGTACAAGCCAAACGTCTGAATCAGTTCTCTAGAACAACAGACAGTTAAAACCATACGTCTGGTATTAGCACTCAGACGTCTGATATTCTACCGTATTCAAAAAATATATGGTATCAAACGTCTGAGACATATACCAGATGTTTGAATTCAAACTCGGATTTCAAATAAGAACTTCAACTGCCACACTCGAATGGACATCTCCGCTTCTCTTCGCTGCAACTCTTCGTCATCAACAGAAGCAACTGTAGAGCACTTGCTAATGGACATAACTACTCAAGATACCTATCTACAACTATATATAGCATCAAGAATCAAGAGAAAGAACTAACCTTACATACTTACGCTTTCTAATTCTATACTATATTCTTGATCTCTGCATTCTAGCAATCTTTACTTGTATTCACTCTTCCATATACTCGGTTCTTCATAGACAATATTATTGAGAGATATATTGGAAGCAATTGACTAATTAGTCAACATCCGTGTTATACTAGAACACACATTTGGCAAGAACAACTCATTATAACCAAGCCTATTCCTCCGGGCAAAGCGAGGGTTTTTGATAGTCGAATTCTAAAGGGGAGCTTCGGGACTAGACGTAGGACGGGAGGTCCGAACCAGTATAAAATCCTGGTGTGCTTATTTTATATTTACTTAGATTAATATTATTTTAGTTGCATCATATATTTTATCACATATACTTGCATATACACTACACGATCCACCCCGTAGACTTTCAAAAACTAGGATGTGAAGTGAGTTATTGGATAAATCCATAGGTTCCTAGTCAACCCATGAAAACTAGGATAAAGTGATTAGTTATTGGAATGACCAATAGGTTAGTGAAATCCTGGAAATTAATCAAGTTAACTAGCAGGATCCTGTAGGTTCTTAGTGATCCCTTGAAAAGTACGAATAGGACTGGGGGTTCTTTAATAAGATAAAGGTTATTAGTAAGCCCATAAAAACTAAAAGGTTAATAGTGGCCCTAGAAACTAAAATTATGACCGCGTGTCATATTATATGGGGGTTGGGAAATCATAATTGTTTTCAAGTATGCATATCATCATAATATTTTGAAAATGCATGTTTTAACCATTGTGGATGCAGGAGCATAGTATTTGGTTTTAAAAAGGTTTTAGGATACTAGTGAGGGGAAAACCCGTTCCGCTAAGCGACGTGGTCTCGCTAGATATCTAAAAAGGATTGAGATGTTAGATTATTATTCATACCAGGTTTTATGTTTGACTTGAAGTTTTTGTATTCCCCTTAAACTCTTGGGTACTCAATTGATTTGAGTAACTTGAGATTTAAGGTTTACAGGTTTTCTTCCAGACGAATAAAGCTTCTGGAGGCATGCAGGAGGCAGTTAGTTATCTAGAATTTTCTTTTTCCACTGTGTATTTGTTTATAAAGGCAAATTTATTAGCCTTACTATATACTCTGATCAACCAAAGGGGCATCTTCATATGTCGCTCTTGGTGTAATTGTAATAATTATATTTTGCTGAACGTGGTTAACATATTTCGGGATTATTTAATGAACATGAAATGTTTTAATCTAAATGTGGAAATAAATATATTTTTGAATTGTTAAAAATTTTCCATATTTCTGTGATCTGTGTATCAATGTATCTAGAACTGCTATATTCGGTCGCCGAAGATTAATAAATATGATGACTGCAGCATCCATAGCCATTAGTTTTGGGCCTCCTAGTAGGGGGATGTTACATAGCATTCCAAGTGGAAAGTGCTATATAATGGTAAAATGTAGCCTCGAGCCACATTAACTAGGAAATGAAAAAAATCGGGCATGCAGGAGGGCTAAGTGGTTTGCTCCCATCAAGGTATCGTCTTTCCAAATCTAGATTGATTACTATTTACTCATGTATGCTTCGGGGCCCATTAACGAGTGGGGTGATCATAGTTGGTACTATTAGTCAGGTGGTAGGCTAGTCCTGTGTTGTAGGGGTACAAGATGTTCTTGTCAGACCCCGGTGCATTTTATCTAGAGATGTACCTTTGAAACATTGTTCCTTACCTTATCATAGTATGGAATCCAATCTCCAATACATGCCTTTACGGGTTTGATTATAGAACCTAGTATGTTGGAATTTAATCAATGTAACAATTTCAGCCGTGATTAATAAGTATTTGTATCTTAGACACTATTATAATATTATAGAATTTCATATGAAATGGTTTGGATATCGTAAGGTATAAACCTGTCCGTGTTTATATGCGGCGTGGTCTTACGAGATACCTTTGATTTCAAGTTTTTTTATAACTTCAAAACCCAGTTTGGTGTGTTTTCCTCATGCTAGTTTTCCAGAATGACTCGGGTGTTATTTTATTATAATGCCCGAGTCAGTCCGAACATATTTATAGATTTTTTCGGATGCATTAGAGCTAAAGAGGCGAGTTGGAGGTCTTCAAGTCATATTCACGTATATGTTTATTTTTTGCTGTTTGTTGTTGAAATTATTAGCAATTGTGTGGATAGATTGTTATAATTGTCTGGGTTGATGAACTGATTTTTGTTGTACTTTGATTGATGTGTGTGTGTATAATAGTTTTTCTTTTGTAAAGATCATTGATATTATATTTTATATATTGTTCCACTGCAATTGTGCGATTATGTGTTGTCTTAGTCTCTTTTCTCTTCTTTTTCTTTCTTTCCTTCTTTCTTCTTTGTTTTCCCCTAACAATTGGGTTTTTCGGCATTTGATTGCTCGGCGCACAATACAATGGATGCATTGGTGTCGATTTTCGAGGGTTGAAAATTCTCAATTGTTACACTTGGTATCAGAGTTGAAGTTTAAGCAAGAACCTTAGCTTTGGTGGGGTTACTTATAAAGAGATAAGGTAATGGAATGTCTTATTATGAGTATTGAGTGTATTTATTGTATGAGAGCTGATTTGTTAGTGATTATAAAAATATTTTATATTGCGTTAATTTATCTGTGAGTGTCTTATGAATTATGGTCGGTACGTGGGACACGATGATATCGATAGGGGTTTCTAAACACTTAAACAAGGCAACCCGACACAATATTGTTTTGGGAAGTGGTAAATGAAATAATTTTACCAAAATTATATTTCATATATAAAGGAATATTTTTTAGAAATTATTATAGTTATATATGGTGTGTTTGGTTGTTAGTGAATGATAATATTTGATTATTACCATTTGTTGTTGTTGTTCTAAAAAAGGTTGTTATTATTATAATATAAACTAAGATAAACATTTGTGAATTGTGTTATATAAGAAGGTGAAAATATAAATATGAATTATAGATTATTGATTATAATTAAAATAATCAACATTTAGAAATGAGATTATATAAATATGAATCATAAATGTGACTTATAAATGGAAAGGAAATAAAAATGTATAAGTATATTTATAAAAATGATGTGTTGATAAAAGTGGATTTAAAATGAGAAATTTGAGAATTTAAGCCCCGTTGATTTTGAAATTTGTTTTCAAAGGTTTTGAAAAATAATAATCTTATTATTTTGAAATGTTTTGACAAGAAAATATTTTAAATTGTGGTTTAAAAGAGATAGAAAGCACTGAACTCACTTCAATTGCTGAAAAATAACTCTGGTGATAACGGCTGCATCATCAGTATTCATTTTTGAGTTTCTAACTGATGAATTGTTACCTTAGTGATTTTCCATTGGAGTTTTATTTTGGTAAACAAGTTTGATTTTAAAATCCAAAGTATGTTTGATAGATATATGAAAATAAGTTTTTGAACTTAAAATTTGAAAATGATATAGAAAAGAAAAGAAAATTTGGAATGAAATTTAACTTAGGTTAAATAAAATGGATTATGAAATTAAACTTTAACTTAAGTAAAGTTAAATAAATGGAGTTAATGAAATGAATAAAATGGAATGAAGTTCAACTTAAGAATGGTTAAATAAAATTGAATGATTTGCAATGAATTCATGAAATGAATATGAATTTGAGTTATAAGATGAAATTCAACTTAAGTTGTAAAGTGAATTGAATATGTTTTGCGATGTGGTTTGATAGAATGAAATATAAAATTTATGTTTTGAAGTGAAAATATACATAAGAAGTGTTGTATCAAATGTTTAAAATGAACTTAAGTAAATAGTTTTATGGAATGGTTATTAAGTGTTGTTAGTATTAAAGAAAATATACTAAGTGAATTGAATATGGAATGAAATGTTGCTAAGCATATATTGAATTTAAAGTGAATGTAAGCAAAGTAAATGAGAATAAAGTGAATGTTAATAATTGAATAAAATTGGATGTAAATCGATTAAATGGGAATTAATTGAATGGAAATTAATTGTAGCGATCCTGAACTCGGCCTTCGAAAATCGGCACCCGTACTTCACTTGTACTCAAAATGTCGTAGATTCAAACGCCGAATCTGGGTCACCGGAGCTTATAACACCATTACGTATAACAACACAGCGGAATAAAGAAATGAATGATATCATATACAACTCCCATGAATACAATATCTGGAATGATATACAACAATGATATGAATATGATACAACAATATCAGAGATAAATAATGATACAACGGAAAATAGAAGTGATAACCCCAAATGATCCGACAAAGAGAATGAGACCAATAACTCCAACATCAGCTCGAACCACCATCACGTTGCACCAAGATAAGCAACGTCAGTCGTGATCTCCAAAAACTGTACTAGCTTCCGATAATCTACTAAACCTGACTATCTGAAAAACCCAACTCTAGACTGCCCGTGTGGAAAATTGTGGGTACCTAGAGTTTAGGAAGGGAACAATAAACTCCGAGTCAGTCATGGGACTGGTGTGAGTAACAAAAACAGTTTAGCTTTAAACAAACAACAAAAGAATTTTAAACATTGAAATCTGCAATGCTTTTGGAAAATGAAACTACCATAAGACCTCCCGCCACACACACAATGCAAACGTAGAATTGGAGGAGATTTCTTCTTATGATAGTCAAACATGCTTACTACGCAAAATCTTTGGATATTATTACTAGTGCATAGTGTAGAAAACCTTTCGAAAGAAGAATATTAATCTTAGCCAGCATACAACCATTATTGTATGCCTACTATAGCTACTATGTTAAATAGCAGGTTACCGCCACATTCCATAGCAGGTTATACAACTAAACCGTACAAGGTTCGTATTGTTTCTTTAGATTTCCAACAAATGGTCAGGCTAAGGAACTTCCTACTGTCAATGGGTACGCCTCTGGATGGACATCCCGAGAACTAACTAGCTCTCTGCCAACACAAGGCCGGGTTACCTCTTACACTAGGTAACTACTACACGAATATGCCAACCCCCGGTCCTTTGGGACCTTTATCCGAGGCCTCGATCACACAGCAACAATCACACAGTAAATGAGATTGGAGCAACTACATAGGTAAATATCTGAGCTTCATACCATAATATCACCTTTTTCCAGAAGGAAATGACATACCCTAAAGGGAGCGACCCTCATAACCTTGCCGCATCTTTCCTGTTTCGACCATTTCCGGTTTGTGAGGTTCGATGAGGTCTCATCCACAAAGCTACGCTTTTTCCACAAAGCCATGCTTTGATCAACAAATGATCAGCAAATGACCATTAACACACAGCAACACTCAGCATGCCACACTACCAAATTGGGAGTATATCACTGATAACCTTCAACTACATAACCTCTGAGCTCGTACGTCTCAGAGAAGGGTGTTAAGCTAAGAGAATAAATTCTCCGCCACCAACAGAAATGTATTTAAAAGAAATCAGCTTTATATCTCAAAGTGTAGTGTCAGACATACAACCATACAAGTCTGTTCCAGGTTCGAACAGAACCGAAGGCACTTCCAAAGAAGCCATTGCAATCCGGATATTCACAATCCCGATCGAACTTCCCATCACTTAGGGAATCTCTATACCGGGCGCTACCCAGTGCAGAGACAATCGATAGGTTATCCTATCGTTTTCACAAATACTCGGTCTTCAATTGCTATCCATATACGACGTATCACTTATTCGGAATGGGTTATATGACACAAAGTCCTCTCCCGGCTAAACTGAATAGTGAGTGCAATATTTTCAAACATATGGATAATGGGATTTCAATTAAGTCATGACTTCTTATCCAAAACTTTCCTTTCGAATGGTTTAAACAAATCACCATTTTAATCTTTTACAAAAAGATTCATCTCACAAAGTTCACCCAGTTTCACAAAGATCTATTCATAGATTTCCAAACCGATTTCCATTTCAATTGGATTAACTCATTAAATCTTTAAATCAAGATTTAACTTATAGCTTTCAAAACAATTTCATTTCGAATGGTTTAAACAAATCACCATTTTAAATCTGTTAAAGATAAACAGATTCAATTCATAGCTTTCAAAAAGAATTCACTCAAAACTTGGAAAACCATTTTTCAATTCAAACTTGAAATTCTTTTAATTCAAATTGGAAATTCATTTCGTATATAAAAGCTTTTATCATTTGAAAATAATTAGTTTTATTCAGAAAAATCCGATTCTTTTATACGAGTTAAAGTCCTTGGGTTAAATTCAAATTCCCAAACCAATTCTTTTAAAATGGTTTAAATTCATATAAACACATTTATAACATCTTAACCATAATCCCTAACCATGGAATTCAATTCCAAGTTTTGAATTCAAATTCAAATTAAATTATTTAAATTGGAAACTTCACCAAGTTATCCAAAATAACTTTATTCTCAAAACTCCATTTCAAAAGCTTTAACATTTAACCCAAATTCATTTTCGAAAATCAATTGAAATCAAAATTTCAATTTCAAAAACATTAAATTTAAATCATTTGTGACTTAACCGATTTCCTCGTGAAATCCATATTTGTGTGTGTAAAAGTGTGGTCCAGGGGTTTCACACACAATAGTGCAACATCATCAGTCATCACAGATACAATCACAACAATATATTTAATAAGCGGTATAAACTATAACGCTAATCGTTCATTCATAGATAAATAACAGATAAAATGAATAAATTATACACAGCTCAATTCACAGAACAAAATATCACAGATCAGATAGAACAATCAATTCAAGGCATCTCATACAATACAATCATTCATAAGTAAGGTCAATTAATCATTTGATTGATTTAAACAGATTAATTACTGATGAATAAATTACTAATCCTAGTTAATTAATTAATTACAAACCATTTTAATTAATTATCCTTTAATTAATTAATTAACCTTTAATCATTAAATAATTAACCTTTAATTATTTAATTATCCTTAAATTAATTATCTTTAATTATTTAACCCTTAATTAATTATCATTTAATTAATTATCTTTAATTAATTATAATAAGTGATCATATCTAATCAATTTCATTAATTAATTAACCTTTAATTATTTATCCTCAAATTAATTACCTTAATTAATTAATCACATTAATTAATTATCCTTTAATTAATTATTCTTTAATCACTTATTAATTAAACCTAAATCATTAACTAATTAATTATTCTTAATTAATTGCATTAATTAATTAACCCTTAATTACATTAAGGTAATTAACCTTTTATCCTTCTTAATTAACCACTTGATTACATTACTACGTTTATTTAAAATAAATTTTAAAACAAAGGTTATATCTATCTTAAACACTTTTAAACTTAGTTAATTTAAAATAATTTTATAAAAAAAACCTTTTAACCAATTTTAAACTTGGATAAACCTTTATTATTTACAAAAGAATTGGTTTTAGCCAAATTGTTTTAACTAAAACTTGATTTGTTTTAAAAGTTAAAAACTGTTTTTATATCAAATTTCCAGACCCGAGTCAAATGAGTGAAATCCCCGAGCCAACCACCAAAATTCTCGGGTCCATCCCCGAGTAAACTCATGTTTCTTTATTTTAAACTTTGTTTTAACTTTAAACCTTAAAACTTATCAAAACATGTTAGCCACTCGATCATCCCGGAACATAACTCGAGTCACCACATTGTTTACCCGAGAGTAAACCCGAGTCTGACCTTTCTTCCTCACAGTCCACACCATGCCCAGATACGAGTGATAACTCGTATACGTGCACACGCCACCGCCGACGATCTGGCCGTCTTTGCCGACATCTTCAGGTCTCTGATGTCCTACCAAAGCCTCTCAATCAACCAAGTCTGACGAAAACGACTGGAAACACAATCGAGTTGTTCAACTCCCTACTAGAACTTAATCCGATCTACGAAACCCAACACCACTGATGATTCTGATCACTGGAATCCACGCCATCCCATCCAGATATTCGCCAGAGTCCCATGCATCGATCCCCCCTTATGCAATCGAGCCCGATCCTCTCTCGACGTCACACGAACTCGAGAATTGACGTCGACCAAAATAGCTATCAAAACCCTAAATCAACATTGTTACGCAACTCCGATGATCAGAAATTTAATTTAACATTTTTCTGATGACCATCGATGCTCGAACCACCTTCTGACCAAAGCACGATGACCATAATCTTGTCGTTCGATGGAATTCTACAAGAATATCTTTTCCGTTCAACTTAAAAATTCTCAACCATTATAAGCTTAAAAATCATGAGACCTTCACCTAAAATCATCATTTTGTAATATGAACATGATTATGTAATCAGATCTTAAAGTTAAAATGTTCGATTTTTCTGGTATATAATGATCTTACTGTAAATTATTATTTCCAAAATATTTACTTAATATTTTTACCTAGTATTATTTTTAGAAATAACTTTACATTGTTATAAGCGTTTTCCTTTCAGGAATCATAGCTTGAAATGATTTAAACATGAAGATATGAATTTTTCTTGATGAAATTGTAGCGTGTAAATGTTTAAACAGAGAGATGTACATGTATAACACAGACATGCATACATCCATTCACACACATATATATGTATATACTTGCAGATATACTTACTTTTCTACAATATTTCCAAGTCATCATCATCATAGGCATACAAATCAAGAAGATCAGGTTTTAAAAGTAAAGTTTGTTTACTCACTTTGATTTCCAGGAAAAAGAAGAACAGAGTTGTTGAAGCTCCTCTTTGATTCCCTGGTTTGCATTTGATTGTGTTGTTGTTTTAGTTTGAATTTTGTTTAAGGTTTAAATGATAATTACTTCAAGTTTTCTCAGCTTCAAGGAACGAAACTGAGATCTAGAGTTGATGTATGTATATAAAAATGAAGTTATAGGGTATTGATATTTGTTTGTACAATTGATCAGAGATTTTTTTCCTTTGCTTGGTGGCTGATATGAAAATACTTGTGCGTGCATTAATTACCTTGTACAACTTATATTTTTTTCTTTTCCTTCATTTCGGCTATACAAACTTATAATTTTTTTTCTTTTGTTTGTTTTACAAGCTAATAGATATTTACATATCTTTGTTATCTTCATTTGCAAGCTAACACATAGACTTATATATTTTATTATCTTCTATAGGTTTACTTATTCCATTCCATACTTATTTTATTTGTTCATATTGCTTTATAACATAAGTGAATTTCTATTTTTAATATGTTGTTTAATTTAACAAATGTGTTATTTTATATTTTTACATAGTTTATTAACATGTTGTTCTGAATTTATTTATGTATTCATTTTATTTTATTTTTATAATTTATCTTATATATTTATTTTGATTATCTTATGAATATACTTTGTTTGTATCAATACATATTTACTTTATATATTTACTTCTATTTTAACTTAAATATTTATTCCTAGAAGTTTATATGTTCATTTCATATGTTATACAACTATAAATTTATTTGAAATATTTTATTAACATCAACACTTATTTTGAATTCCTTTTAAAGTTTAATTATCCAACATTTTATTATTTATTTTCAAATATCCAAATCAATTCATAATTTAACTAATATTTTATATTAATTACCCATTGTTTCACAAATTTTATTCAAAAATTAAATTAATTATCAATTTGAATTAAATTAAAATCTGGGGTCGTTACATTAATTGAACGTAAATAAATTGAAAACGAATCAATAGAATGTTAATAAGAAATGAAATTGTATATAAATAAGGTTGACATTTGAAAATGCAAATTGATTTGTTGATAAATAAATTGGATGGATATTATTGTTTGATGGTTTTTCTTGTTACATTTGCTACATTTGCATATAGTTGTTGTATATTCTATATGTTATTTATTGAAATTGCTTTCTCTATACTTGTTCTCATTGGTTGTTGAGTGATTAATAGGTGCGGATGGTGTATGCTTCACATTTGGAGCTCGCTTTCACATTTTATTGATTGTATATGCTTTTTAATATTAAAATAAGGTACACATCGTGAATTACATATCGTGTTTTTATGTTTTCCCCACTGGATGCCTCATCCTCGAAGATGAGATGTATATTTGTGATTATATATATATATTATTTATATATATTGTAAAAAAATTCAATTGAGTCGCGCAAAGGAGACGCTAGAGAAATTTTCCGTAAATTTAAAAGTTAGAAAATTTTTGAGAATTTTGGGAAAAAAAGTTTTTCATAACTAAATTTTGATGTTATGTTATAACTTGAATTATCTAAATCTATGATTGAACTTAGAGACTTGGATAAAGTGATCAAAAAGTTTCAACTAATTGATTTTTTATAGTTAAAGGCTTAGAAGAAATTGGAGAACTATTTTCAACTAATTGGTTTGAAAAGTTAATAGGTTTTGTGGCATTTTCTTACCTTGGCAATTTAAAAGAACGAATTCTTTTAAAGGAGGAGAATGTAACGACCCAGAATTTTAGACATTTGAATTTGAAATATTTAATTGATTTTAAATATTGAAAATTTAATTTTATAAGTTAAATAACTTGAATTTCAATTATATTGATTCATTGGGTAAATAAATTATTGAATTAATATTTGGGAATATTTAAAATAATTAATCTTGAATTTAAAATGAATAAATGATTTTGAAAGTTGATTTCAATTCTGTTTTGATAGAAACGAAGATGGTAAACTTTTAAATTAGAATATAAAGTGAATAAACTTGTTTTTATAATATTCGTTTTAATTAACGTGTGAAAATAAACTTCCGGGGCACTATTTGGAATTTCGACGAATTTCATGGCGATTGGACGTATCGTTTGGTCATGCGAGCTCGAAACACATAAAAATTAATTAAAGGAATTTAAATTAGTATAATCGGGTTTGATAAGCTATCTTCTGTATATTATTGTAACAACCCGCATATTTGTCGATTTTATATTTAAATATTTTATTTAAATATTTTATCGTTAGTCGGATTTTGGTCCGGAAAGCTACTTTTTGCATACGGTCAAATTAGGACCCGAGACCACCTCCATTGAGTTCAAAATGACGTTTGCAATCTTTTTGAGTGTAAACTTCGATATGTTTGGAGATAGTGAAATTTTCGTCACTTTTTGCTTTGGGCTGAACCACTTACTAACTCAGCCCAACCCCCTCTCCTCTTCACTAATTCCCTCTTCATTTTCCTAACACTTAAAGCTTCTTCAAAAATGGTGGAGGGAATGGGAAATTAAAACTCCAAAGTCTTAATCTTCATTGCTAATCCAACATCTACTCCAAATTCAAGTGAAGACATTGATTCAAGCTTATGGTTGATTCTTGCTTTGCTCTCAAGCTTCATCTTCATCAAATTTCATGGAAAGGTGAGATTTTTATCTCACATTCTTGCCTATAACTGTCATTGGATTGTTAGGAATGATTCCCTATCACTTGTGCATGTGCATTTGCATTTGGTTTGGATCGAATTGGTGAAAAACTCCAAATTTCGTGTGTTTTAGCATTTTCCTAGCATTAGGTCGTTCTGTCGAGAAGTCGCACTGAGCATAACTCGTTTCCAGCCTTAATTCGTTCGTATGAGTTAGGTCGTTCGTACGAGTTAGGTCGTAGGTCGCTAGGAGTTAGGTCGCAATTCCGTTAGGCCGCTTCGTACCTTAAGTCGCTCGACAATGGCTCGTTCTACACTAGGTCGCATGCCTGGCTTGTTCGCCTTAGGTCGCTCAGCAGATAGCTCGCTCGTTCCTTAGGCCGCTCACCACGTTAAGTCGCTAGGCCTCTTCAACCATTTAGGTCATTCACGTTAAGTCGCTCGACCACACTGAGTCGCTTGGGTCGATAGGTCGCTTAGTCTTCAACCCTTAGGTCGCGTGCTTAGGTCGCCCACCCCCTAAGTCGCAACCCACTAGGTCGTTTGACCTGTTCTCTCTTAGGTCGCTTGGCCTTGTTTACTTTAGGTCGTTAGACCTTATTTTCTTTAGGTCGCATGACCCCTTATATTGCTTGACCTCTTGGTCGTAGCACGTGAAGTCGCACGACCTTGTTAAGACGTTAGGTCGCACGGCTTTGTTAAGACGTTAGGTCGCTTGCCTTTTTACACTTAGGTCGTTCGACCTGTATTTTGTTAGGTCGCTCGGCATGCTTGGCCGCACCATCTACTCCTACTTTGATGCATTTTGAGCTGATTTCCTTGGATTTTATTCACGTCTTCGAATGTGAAGTTGAGTGGATTGATTTGTTTCTACAATCAATTTTGTGACTTGTCACTTTAAAAATATGAAGGTTTCAATACTAGTAGTAAATACCAAAACTCTTTTATCAACTCGATTTCAACACTATTTTATTACAAAACTCTTTTTCTCAAACCGTTTTCCAATCTACTAGTACATACAAGCCTTTACTTCACTCGGATGAGAAATCTAATTAAACGGCTTAGTAAAACGAGTGGTATGAAACGCTTGATTTCACTTTGTCGGTTAATTCTTGGACTTGTTCGATTGAACCTCTTGTGACAATTTCCTAGTGAAGATCTATAGTTTGTTCGTAAATATTTAAGTTAAGCAAGTGGTTATGGGACATGAAGCTAAACTCATATATTTACTAGCTTGGTGTGATTGACACTTCTTGATGATCATGACGATCGTTTTTGTGATTTGATTTATACTAGCATTTGTGCGATGTCTCTTTGTCTACGAGGGAGACTAAACCCCATTTGTGTGATGTTTCACCATCACATATGTGGGGTAGCGCCCCACGGTCTTCGGGCCATTCTTGTAGAGCTTCGGCTCAAAATTAATGGTTAGCTACCATGAGATAGCGTCTCATCTTGTGTTACACGTGTTGGTGAGTTTTCATACTCCCGTCTTGTGATAGGCCTCCCCCTCTTCTTGTGATTTCTGGATTTCTTGTGATGATTTCTGGAATTTTTGTGCTTCACCAATTTTCGTGATTTCCATTGATAAGCTTTATCAATTTTTGTGCATTGGTGAATTCATGTGTCATTTACTTGTTATGAATACAAGTTTAGGGTATGATACCCTATTTTTATCTTTGAGAAGATTCTTGTGATATTGATTAATCTCATGTTGATTTTCAGTTACATACTTATAGTAGTATGCCATTATGGTTATTACATGTTCATGCCATGTCTTTTATTTTGTACCATATCATCTGATATTTATAGCTAGACTGATCCGTTTATTATTTTCTTATAAATAATACTCGGGTCAGACCGAGATGTTACAGGTGCTTCTGCTTGACTTCTCTTCTGGGATTACTCTGACTTTTGGCTAACTACTTAGATTAGTAGTTTTTGTTGTATACATTTGAGATATAGACTCCGTGATGTATACTTATCCTTTTGTGTAGCTTGTAGCTATTCTTTTGTATTATCGTGGATCTTTCAGACCACTACTCTGATATACACTTTCATGTGTTGTATATTCATATCTTTTTCCGCCATTGTGATATGGATGTCTGTGATTGATTTATGTTATGACTACTTCTATATTTGTTTTCCGAAGATTATATAAAGCCACTGTGTGATAGATTTGAGTTTGTGTCGGTGTGTCGGATTTCCTCCTTAAAATGAAATGCATGTTTTACTATCTGACATATCGGTGCTCGCACAAAGAAATTACACGGATGGTCGCTCCTCAATAGCCTTATTCTCCGTGCTAATTGACAGCACTACATCGTAGTGTTCTTGGTTAGTGTGGGTATAGAGCTGGGGCGTCACAGCTTGGTATCAGAGCCAAACTTCGGAACAATGTAGAATAACTTAACAAGGATCATCGTCCTAAGTCCAACTTAGAAGTCGTGCCTTAGGATTTAATTCGAGTCTTCATACCGATTCATCCTATTTCCTTTTATGTATCCTTGTTTTATCTATCAAGGTTTGCTTGATATTTATTTGGAGAATAACTTTTCTTCTTTTCTCTTCCTTAATGAAGAGAATGTCTAGACCAGGCCGTCCCATAGCCGGACCATCTACTGTTACTCCCCAGGATGGAGTTTTTATGACCGCTCAACAGCTTCTTGATTTAGTAAAGAATGCTCAAGCAGCTGGTCCTAATTAGAAACCTACTCATCCTAAGTCTGGATTTGCACGCTTGTGCAACAATTATACCAACTTGGGTGGGAAACCATTCAAAGGTTCCGAAACTATTATCGAGGTCTAGGCTTGGTTAAGAACATGCGATCGAATCTTTTCTCGCATGAATCTTATCGATCTTCACCGTGTTCAGGTGGCCTCCAGTATGCTCCAAGAGAGAGCATTGGATTGGTACGAACTTCTTATTTCTGAAATTAATGAAGCAGATCTCACCTTGGAGCAATTCCGGGAATGCTTCGAATTAAAATTCATACCAGAAGCAGAGAAAGTGACATTGGCTCGACATTTCATAGACCTTGTTCAAGGTGAATCTTCCGTGACAGATTATGTCGCATCCTTCGAGTCACTGTCTAAATATGGGGTTGAATACATCAACACCCCATTGAAGAAGAATCAAAGATTTGTCTATGGCTTAAACAAGAATCTCAAGAAGCCATTACTTCTAAAATTAGAAGTTTCTTTCGATCAACTGATTGATATCGCTCTTCGTCTTGAAGAGGCGGATAGGGAAAGTGATGTTGAAGTGGTGGGTGCCAAACCAAACTTCAACAACAAGAAGAGGCCAAACAAATTCAAAGGTCCTTATCCCGAAAAAATGGTAAACCTGCACCTCCTGCAGCAAAGACTTCTACCCCAAGTAGTGGGCAATGCTATAACTGTGGTTCTAAGGATCATTTTGCGAACAAGTGTTCAAAGCCCCGTTCTTGTCGCTATTTTAAGAGCCCAGATCATTATATACATTTATGCCCCAGACGTCAAGGCAAGAGGGAGGGAAAGTTAAACGTGGCTCAAGCCCCTGGCAACACACCTCGCGGTCAAGGTATGTCTCATTCTGTCCTTGATGGCATTATTATATTTCATGATCAACCTATTAGAGTTCTCTTTGATACAGGGGCATCCCATTCTTTTATATCAAAGGAACTCGTCGATACTTTTTCTTTAAGTGTTGTTGCTTTAATGACTTCTTTAAGAATTGCGAATCCGGTTGGTGGATCCGCAACTCTTAGTCTGCTTTGTAAGGATGTCGAGATTATTTTGTGTGATTTTTCTTTCCTAGCCAATTTGCATGTCATGCGTTACTTAGGCTTTGGGAAGATTTTGGGTATGGATTGGCTTAACCGTTATGAAGCTCATATCCTATGTCCTGATCGGACTATTTATCTCCGACATCCGCAATCTGTTAATCAGATTTCTATTATTCTTAAAGATTCGAATTCCGCTTTGGTTGCATCTTTATATTCTTTAAATCCTTGTGATGATGACAATGATGATGAGGAGGATGTCATTTCTCTTATTCGTGTCGTTCGTAAATTTTCCGACATATTTGAGCCCGTCTTAGGATTACCACCTAAGCGAGCAATTGAGTTCAAAATTAATCTTATACCTGGAGCTCAACCTATTACCCGTCCTCCTTATCGCATGTCCAATAAGGAGAATGAAGAGATGCGCAAACAATTATCCGAGTTGGAGACGAAGCAACTTATTCGCTCTAGTTCCTCGCCTTGGGGAGCTTCAGCTATTTTCGTAAATAAGTCCGATGGTACACTTAGGCTTTGCGTCGACTACCGCAAGCTTAATGATCTTACTATTAAGAATAAATATCCTTTACCTCGGATTGATGATCAGTTTGATCAACTTAGTGGTGCTAGAGTCTTTTCACAATTGGACTTGGCTACCGGTTTCCATCAGCTTCGTATTGCAGAGGATAGTATTCCTTTGACTTTGTTCTGTACATGTTATGGATCTTATGAATGGCTAGTTATGCCATTTGGTTTAACGAATGCTCCGGCTTATTTCGTTGACCTTATGAATCGAGTTTTCAAAGATTTCCTCGATCGGTTTGTTCTCATCTTTATTGATGATATTCTTGTGTATTCTAAAACCGAGGAGGAACATGAAAAGCATCTTCGGATTATATTGGAAACTCTTAGGAGCAATCAATTAAAAGAAAAATTTTCTAAATGCCACTTTTGGCAATCTAATGTGAAGTTTCTCGGTCATATTATTTCCGAATCTGGAATATCAGTGGATCCTTCAAATATTGAAGCGATCCAAAATTGAAAGAGCCCGGAGAGTGTAACGGAAATCCGCAGCTTTCTCGGATTGGTAGGTTATTACCGCCGTTTCATAAAGGAATTTTCTAAAATTTCCGTCCCTCTTACTAGCTTAACAAAGAAAGGTGTTAAATACATTTGGTCGGACAAATGTGAAACTTCTTTTTAGAAATTAAAAGAACTCCTTTCTGATGCTCCTATTCTTGTTATTCCCGAGGGGAATCAAGATTTTGTTGTTTATACCGATGCTAGTCACGTTGGTTTGGGTGCCGTTCTTATGCAAAAAGAACGTGTGATTTCTTATGCTTCTAGGCAATTGAAGCCGGCTGAGACTAGCTAGATATGCCACACATGATTTAGAGCTCGCGGCTATCGTTTTTGCCCTTCGAATTTGGCGACATTATCTTTTGGGAGAGAAATTTATACTTTATACTGATCATAAGTCTTTGAAATATTTATTCTCTCAAAAGGAACTTAATTTGCGTCAACAGCGTTGGCTCGAATTCCTTGCCTCTTATGATCTGGATATTCTTTATACTCCCGGAAGGGGAAATCGAGTTGTTGATGCTCTTAGTCGCAAGCAACAAGCGGTTGTTACCATGATGATATCCGAATGGAATGATCTTGAAGTTTTATCCACTTGTGAAATTCGAGATCGTGTTCTGATTTATGTTTATCTCTTGTTTTATGTAGCCTTGAGGCTCATCCTTCTCTTTTAGACTGCATTCTCGAAGCTCAAAGGCTAGATCTCGAATTGGCTCTTCTTGGCCAAAATATTAAGGATAAAGTTAATATTGAAGGTTTGAAAGACTTAGATATTGATTCACGTGGCGGCATTCGAAAATTTGGAAGACTTGTTGTACCAAATATTAGTGAACTTCGTAAAGATATACTAGAAGATTCTCATCATTCCAAGTATTCCATTCATCCCGGTAGCAGTAAAATGTACGCAGATATGAAGCGAATTTATTACTGGGAGGGAATGAAATCTGATATTGCTAACTTTGTTAAGTGTTGCATGACTTGCCAACTTGTTAAGGCCGAACATCAAAGGCCCGGTGGGTTATTGCAACCATTGGAAATTCCAGTTTGGAAGTGGGATCAAATTTCCATGGATTTTATTGATGGCCTTCCCCGTTCTCGTTCGGGTCATAATAGTTTATGGGTGATCGTTGACAGACTTACTAAATCTGCCCATTTTATTCCTGTTCGGTCGAACCGAACCGTTCCTCTTCTGGCCAAACTCTTTATCAAAGAAATTGTTAAACTGCATGGAATTCCTTCTTCCATTGTTAGTGATCGTGATCCATTGTTTACTAGTGGATTCTGGAAGAGTTTTCAAAAAGCTTTGGGAATGAAGCTTAATTTTAGCACCGCTTATCACCCCAAGTCCGATGGACAAACTGAGCGTGTGAATCAGACACTTGAAGATCTTTTTCATGCTTGTGTTCTTGACTTTCGTGGAAGTTGGGAAGATCATATTTCACTTGTTGAATTTTCCTATAATAACAGCTTCCAATCTAGTATTGGTATGGCACCTTTCGAGGCACTGTATGGAAGGCCATGCTGATCTCCTTCTTGTTGGCTTGAGGCCGGTGAGAAGCTGGTTTTAGGTCTAGATTTTATTCGTGATTCCACAGAAAAGATTGAACTTATTCGACATAGGATGAAAGAAGCCCAAAGTAGACAAAACTCCTATGCCGATAACCGAAGAAGGAAACTAGAATTTTCCGTTGGAGATCTTGTATTTGTTCGTGTTTCACCTATGAAGGGTGTTGAACGTTTCAGTCAATCGGGAAAATTAGCGCCTCGATATATTGTGCCATTCCCTATCACTGAACGTATTGGTTCCATGGCTTATCGCCTATTATTACCGGCTCAGTTTTCTGCCATTCATAACGTGTTTCAAGTTTCTCAATTACGGAAGTGCCTTCGGGATTCCGATTCTATTCTTGAGCCCGGTATTGTGGAAGAGATTGAAGTTTCACCTAATTTAACTTATGAGCAACATCCTATTCGAATTATTGCTTCGGAGGTCAAACGACTTCGAAATAAAGATGTTCCGCTTGTTAAAGTTCAATGGTCCCCAAATCCTAAGGATTGTTCTTGGGAATCTAGAGAATTCATCGAGCGAACACATCCGGACTTACTTTCTCATGCTCTTTGCGGTAAACATCTTATTTCAAATTTCTTTTGTGTTAATATGCTTTTATGTTTGTTACTTTTTATTTCCATCTTATATATTGCAAGGACGCAATTTCTTTAAGGAGGGGAGTCTGTAACAACCCGCATATTTGTCGATTTTATATTTAAATATTTTATTTAAATATTTTATCGTTAGTCGGATTTTGGTCCGAAAAGCTACTTTTTTCATACGGTCAAATTAGGACTCGAGACCACCTCCATTGAGTTCAAAATGACGTTTGCAATCTTTTTGAGTGTAAACTTCGATATGTTTGAAGATAGTGAAATTTTCGTCACTTTTTGCTTTGGGCTTTGGTTTGGGCTGAACCACTTACTAACTCAGCCCAACCCCCTCTCCTCTTCACTAATTCCCTCTTCATTTTCCTAACACTTAAAGCTTCTTCAAAAATGGTGGAGGGAATGGGAAATTAAAACTCCAAAGTCTTAATCTTCATTGCTAATCCAACATCTACTCCAAATTCAAGTGAAGACATTGATTCAAGCTTGTGGTTGATTCTTGCTTTGCTCTCAAGCTTCATCTTCATCAAATTTCGTGGAAAGGTGAGATTTTTATCTCACATTCTTGCCTATAACTGTCATTGGATTGTTAGGAATGATTACCTATCACTTGTGCATGTGCATTTGCATTTGGTTTGGATCGAATTGGTGAAAAACTCCAAATTTCGTGTGTTTTAGCATTTTCCTAGCATTAGGTCATTCTGTCGAGAAGTCGCACTGAGCATAACTCGTTTCCGGCCTTAATTCGTTCGTATGAGTTAGGTCGTTCATACGAGTTAGGTCGTTCGTACGAGTTAGGTCGTAGGTCGCTAGGAGTTAGGTCGCAATTCTGTTAGGTCGCTCCGTACCTTAAGTCGCTCAGCAATGGCTCGTTCTACACTAGATCGCATGCCTAGCTCGTTCTCCTTAGGTCGCTCAGCAGATAGCTCGCTCGTTCCTTAGGCCGCTCACCATGTTAAGTCGCTTGGCCTGTTCAACCATTTAGGTCGTTCATGTTAAGTCGCTCGACCACACTTAGTCGCTTGGGTCAATAAGGTCGCTCAGTCTTCACCCCTTAGGTCGCGTGCTTAGGTCGCCCACCCCCTAAGTCGCAACCCACTAGGTCGTTTGACCTGTTCTCTCTTAGGTCGCTTGGCCTTGTTTACTTTAGGTCGTTAGACCTTATTTTCTTTAGGTCGCATGACCCCTTATATTGCTCGACCTCTTGGTCGTAGCACGTGAGGTCGCACGACCTTGTTAAGACGTTAGGTCGCACGGCTTGTTAAGACGTTAGGTCGCTTGCCTTTTTACACTTAGGTCGTTCGACCTGTATTTTGTTAGGTCGCTCGGCATGCTTGGCCGCACCATCTACTCCTACTTTGATGCATTTTGAGCTGATTTCCTTGGATTTTATTCACGTCTTCGAATGTGAAGTTGAGTGGATTGATTTGTTTCTACAATCAATTTTGTGACTTGTCACTTTAAAAATATGAAGGTTTCAATACTAGTAGTAAATACCAAAACTCTTTTATCAACTCGATTTCAACACTATTTTATTACAAAACTCTTTTTCTCAAACCATTTTCCAATCTACTAGTACATACAAGCCTTTACTTCACTCGGATGAGAAATCTAATTAAACGGCTTAGTAAAACGAGTGGTATGAAACGCTTGCGTTCACTTCGTCGGTTAATTCTTGGACTTGTTCGATTGAACCTCTTGTGATAATTTCCTAGTGAAGGTCTACAGTTTGTTCATAAATATTTAAGTTAAGCAAGTGGTTATGGGACATGAAGCTAAACTCATATATTTACTAGCTTGGTGTGATTGACACTTCTTGATGATCATGACGATCATTTTTGTGATTTGATTTAGACTAGCAATTGTGCGATGTCTCTTTGTCTACGAGGGAGACTAAACCCCGTTTGTGTGATGTGTCACCATCACATATGTAGGGTAGCGCCCCACGGTCTTCGGGCCATTCTTGTGGAGCTTCGGCTCAAAATTAATGGTTAGCTACCATGAGATAGCGTCTCATCTTGTGTTACACGTGTTGGTGGGTTTTCATACTCCCGTCTTGTGATAGGCCTCCCCCCTTCTTGTGATTTCTAGATTTCTTGTGATGATTTCTGGAATTTTTGTGCTTCACGAATTTTCGTGATTTCCATTGATAAGATTTATCAATTTTTATGCATTGGTGAATTCGTGTGTCATTTACTTGTTATGAATACAAGTTTAGGGTATGATACCCTATTTTTATCTTTGAGAAGATTCTTGTGGTATTGATTAATCTCATGTTGATTTTCAATTACATACTTATAGTAGTATGCCATTATGGTTATTACATGTTCATGCCATGTCTTTTATTTTGTACCATATCATCTGATATTTATAGCTAGACTGATCCGTTTATTATTTTCTTATAAATAATACTCGGGTCAGACCGAGATGTTACAGGTGCGTCTGCTTGACTTCTGTTCTGGGATTACTTTGACTTTTGGCTAACTACTTAGATTAGTAGTTTTTGTTGTATACATTTGAGATATAGACTCCGTGATGTATACTTATCCTTTTGTGTAGCTTGTAGCTATTCTTTTGTATTATCGTGGATCTTTCAGACCACTACTCTGATATACACTTTCATGTGTTGTATATTCATATCTTTTTCCGCCATTGTGATATGGATGTCTGTGACTGATTTATGTTATGACTACTTCTATATTTGTTTTCCGAAGATTATATAAAGCCACTGTGTGATAGCTTTGAGTTTGTGTCGGTGTGTCGGATTTCCTCCTTAAAATGAAATGCATGTTTTACTATTTGACATATCGGTGCTCGCACAAAGAAATTACACGGATGGTCGCTCCTCAACAGCCTTATTCTCCGTGCTAATTGACAACACTACATCGTAGTGTTCTTGGTTAGTGTGGGTATAGAGGTGGGGCGTCACAATTATCGAACTAGGCCTCAAGCCTAGTTACATTATGTTCAGAATAGGGTATAACATATAGAACGCTAGGTGGCACGCCTAGTTACACTATGTTCGGAATAGGGTATAACATATATAACATATAGTGCTTTGTAAATTTTCTATATAAGGACATTAACTTTCTTCATTTGCAAACCCTAGCCCTAATTGGCTTCAGCCACCATTAAAACAAAAGCTCCATCCAACGAACGACAATCAATGGAGCTTCTAGAGGTCGAGTTGGCCAACGGCTTCAACTTCAAAAACGTTCCTCTCGTCGAATCAAATGGGAGGACGATTGGATCGTCATAGGTTGTCGCGTGGAGGTCAAAAATTGGCCGCGTTCGTAGGGCATTTTGGTTTTTTTTTTTCAATTGGGACATGCGTTTAGTCAGTGCGAGCGTGGATTGAGGCGAAGCGACGGCGGCGACGGCAAATCAAAGGATTGCCATCGAATAATACATACATACATACATACATACATACATACATACATACATACATATATATATATATGTATTCGCGGGCCTGGAAATGAGCACAAGGGAGAAGGAGGAAAGGGTAATTAAGTTTAAAGTTCTGTTAATCTAAAGTTAATTTTAGTTTAATTATTTAAATCATCTAAAAATTCATAACTTTTCCATACAAGGTCCAAATCGAACACGACAAGTTGTGTTGCGATCGTATCAACAAATACTACACTATGGAGTTAAATTGGATGGATTCAAAGATAGTAAGAATTTTGGGTTCAAATTGAGTGCCTGTTCAATTTTAATTAAAACTGGAGTGTTTTGACGGAAATGAAATGAAAGCGAGTTAATCTCACCTTTTTATTTAGTGGGAATTATTATATAGTGAATAAAAATTATTTATTCGATGTGTGGATATTTTATTGTTGATTGTTATTGACTGTATGGATGATTTGCTATATTTATTAGTTGGTTTAGATATATTCTCGCCCTTGGAGCGGATGATCCTTTGTATACGATCCTTCCTAGAAGCGGTTGATTATATTATTTGGTTATATATTGTATGTGATGCAGGGGACAGGTTGGAGGGATCCAACTGGATTCCTCACACTGTTGATTTTATTTTTCATATATTTTTGATATATGATGTGTTGGATGCCATATTTAATGACATGGATGATTTTCCCTATTTATTGCTATGATAACACTGGGCCATATCTTTAATAGTTTAAAATAATATGAAATGAAGATTTAATTTTAAAAGGATTTAAAGTGAATTTGAAAATTTATATGATTTAATATTTATCCTTGAAATTTATTTACAGAAAGGGTTTATTTTAAATAAAAGGTATGATCTTTAGAGATTATAAATTTATAGTTTTATAAAATATTTTTAAATAGAGATTTTGAACTGTGATTAAAGACTTTTAAAATCTTAAAAATAAGTCTGTGTTTTATAATAAAGGGATATGATTTTAAAAAGAAGATAGAAGTATTTTGGTATTAATATTTATTAACCGTTCTATATAAAATGATGTATGTATATATATATATAAATACACAGACACACACATCAAGATTTATTTATAAATGTAGAAGTTTGTAAATCGGAAAATGTATAAAGGTGACATTTTACAAACAAAATGAAGATTGTAATATCGTATTTATTTATAAAAGGATAGATTTATAAACGGTGTTTATAAATAAAGAGAAACTTTATCACTACATAAATTTGGGAAATAAATAACAATTGTGGATTTAGAGTAATATGTGGAATGTTGTTTTAGAAAAATAGTGATTCTATTTTGGAAGTTGAAAGTGAGATTTATAAGAAGACAGAGATATAAATGGGGATTTAAAAATAAAAGGGATTTCATAAAAAAAAGGGAAGTTTTATAAAATTAAAGGAGATTTATAAAACATAGTTTGTGGAAACGATTATGTTAAAATGTAAGTATGGATCTTTATCAAAGAGGTATATTTATGTTTTAAAGGTTGTGTATTTATGTTTAAATTGTTTTAATGTTGTTTATCAATATTTTAATATTTTGAAAAGTTAATTATTTAAATTATTATTTTGGTTTGAAATTAATCATAATTATTTAACAATAAAGATTAATCTAGAGATGTACCTTCGTAAGGTAGTTCCTTTTCATAGTATGGAATTCAATCACCAATACATGCCTTTGCGGTTTTGATTGTAGAACCTAGTATGCTAGAATTTAATTAATATAACAACTTTGGCTATGATTAATAAGTATTTTTATATTAGGCACTATTATAATATCAGAGAAATTCATATGAAATAGTTTGGTTATCGTAAGGTATAATCCATCCGTGTTTATGTACGTTGGGGTCTTACGAGATACTTTTGATTTCAAGTTTTTTTATAACTTTAAAACCCAGTTGGGTGTGTTTTCTCACGCTAGTTTTCCAAACCGACTTGGGTGTTATTTTATTATAATGCTCGGATCAGACCGATCATATTTACAGATTTCTTCGAATGAATTGGAGCTCAAGAGGCGAGTTGGAGGTCTTCAAGTCATATTCACGTATATGTTTATTTTCCGCTATTTTTTGTTGAAATCATCAATAATTGTGAGGACATGTTGTTATAAATGTCCAAGCCGATGATCTGATTATTGATGTACTCTGATTGATGTACATATATAACCGTTTTTCTTTTGTAAAGGTCATTGATATTATATTATATATATTGTTCCACTGTAATTGTGAGATTCTGTGTTGTTTTAGTTTCTTTTCTCTTCTTTTTCTTTCTCTCCTTCTTTCTTCTTTCTTTTTCCCTAACAATCGGGGTTTTGGTATTCGATTGCTCGGCGCACAATACAGTGGATGTATTGGTGTCAATTTTCGATGGTCGAAAATTCTCGTTTGTTACAGTTGGGCATAACTAAGTCCATATGGCGCTTATTGGAGAATGAATTCCATACAGTAACAAGGCAACAAGGTACCACCTACCACAATACACCTCTAGAAAATGTACCGAGGGCCTCACCTAGACCTCCTGCCAACACAGAATCGGCCTACCCCTTACTTGATAGTACCAAATATGTCATGACCTTGGTTGCTTTGCAACCTTTCCCAAGAGCTCTCATGCACACCCAATTCCAAAAATATGTATATCTTTATCTAGAAGGGCGATGACATACATTAATAGGTACGACCTACTTAGCCATACTACATCTTCCTTGATTTTAGTCATTCCCGGTTAATGAGGCTTGAGGCTACATTTTACCTTTTGAATAGCAATCCCACTTGGAATGCTAACACTGCCCTCTAAGCAGCACTGCAATGCTATCATTCTCCACACAAGTTGTTCAGGCTATGAACAAACTGAAGGAACTACTTCTACTACATCCATTTTGGTATCACCCTCAGAATTAGTAGCAATTAGCCCTTGGACTTCAAAAAGCTATGTCTTGGATCCCATCATCTTCGAGATGTCTTCAATTCGAATGGCTGAGTTTTATTAAAGAGGTTTTCATATAATTTATATTTATCCGATCCTGGTCTCTACAAACCAAAATTCGGTAGCTTTTCGTAAACTCAACTCCGGTTCTTCTGGACATAAATAGACAATAGATAAGAGCGGGGATCACTCTCAATGGTACTTAATAATGGTACTAAAAAATTTATTAATAATTAATGTTTGTTAATAACATTATCAATTCAACTTATTAAATTAATATTAATCATTATTAATTAAATTAATAATGAATCCTAGAAAAAATTATTAATCAAATAATAATAACTTAAACATTTGTTAATAACACTAGCTATTCAACTTATTAAAATCTAACAATTTCTTTAAATTTTTATACCACCTTAAATTGATTTCAAATCCATTCCTTGTCCATTTTGGAAGGAGGCTTAGCAATCTAAATGGTACTTAAACAAGCTACCATTACTTCCTAACGACATTCAAGTCGCAACACAAGTATTTACATAAATAGCGGGTCTGTAAATAAAATCTCGCAATTTTCAATCAATAGATAACATGACAATATATACCAATCGACATACAAATACATGTCTAAATTAACAGAATAGCAGGATGGTGATTTATCCTACTGAATAAATGTAACGACCTGCAAATTTATCACTTGAATAAATTATATTTAATTTAAAAATATTTAAATATGGTTTTAAAAGTAAGAAATAATCACGTTTCAAGTGATAAATAATAATAGTTATTTTGGCTGGGAAAAATATTGGGAACAAATTACCTAAGTAAAATATTGATAAATATTAAATATCGTCCTAGAAAAAATATCGATAAAATAACTAGAAATCATTTTATCGATAAACTGCTTTTAAACAATAAGGATCATGCATGGCTCTGAATTCATATACTAATATATGTATTTGAACAAGTTTATGAAATAAAATAACTTATTTTATTTTTGGAAAACAAAATGTATTTATAACATCGATAGTTGATATCATCGGTTTTATATATTTCTTCGAAAATTCAAGTTAAGTTTAAATATTATATAAATGGGTTTTTATTAACGAATAAACCTATTATAATTATTTAATAACGATGGTAAAATAATTTTGAAAATTTGTTTACCAAAATAGATAATTCGTAGAAAAATAGAAAATGTGACCGAATAACATTTTCCAGAATTTCGACTTTCGACACCGAAAAGTCATCGGGAACGAAGTTCGTAGATAGCTCTAATACCAACTGTAATGACCCGGTATTTTCAACCATTCGCATCCACACATGTCGGACTTGAATTGCTCAAGGTACTAGATTGTTAATTTAAATTTGGCAAAAACTCAGCATATATAGTAAATAAATCAATCACAGAATCACAGACACAAAGTAATATAATAATAATGCAGCGGAATAAATAAATAGTAGTTCATGAAGCTACTATATAAACAGCAGAGTTTGAAATAAAATACAACAGAATATCTCAAATACCGTGAAGTTTCAAATACAAACTGATGACATCTTTGAACAAATCAACTGGAAAAGCTGAAAGCTGAATCGATAGTTGGATCTCCAAGCGAAGCTCAAAACTCCAAAGGTGTGTCTCAATTGCTGTATCACTCAGTCTGACCCAAGCGTAAAGAAAACACAAAACACTCGAGTCAGGATTAACATTCTTATATCAATAAATCCAACTCAAGTGAAATATCAACTGAAATACAAGTAACTTAAAGGATGTTTGGGATAACCATCCTCTAAGGATCCGTGGAACTATCTACAATGTAAAAATATACGCTATTAACAACCAAACGTCATTATAACTCCGTGGTCATTTCAAATTAATTTATACTTCAAAACCAAAATATAATTTACATTTCAAATATATATATTTCCAAATTATAGCACTTTCAAAACTAAATTGATAATTTCATATATATATTATTTTAATTTCATTATTATTTAGTTTTGAAATATTCACTTAATAAATCCATTATCATTTAAATAACCTTAAATTTACAAACTAAATATTCCCTTCGATTTATTTAAAACTTGAAATATCCATTTAATCACTTTAAATCGAAACCAAGTTATAAAATCATATCTTAAAACCCTCAAATTCAATAAGTTTCAAATCAGTTTAATTAAACAAAAATTCTTAATTAAATACAATTTCGAATATATTCAAATTTATCTTCCCAACCTTAACTTATAAAATCATTATAAAGATCTATTTTTAAAATAAAATTTTAAATAAATACTTATACATATTATATATTAATAAATCATACTTTATTAAATTAAAACTTATTATTAAATCTACTTTATATTAAAACTTATTTATATATAAAATATTTCAATATTAAATAAAACCATATTATTCCCTTTCAAAACCATATAGATCATTTCAAAATATTTATATATAGACTGACTGTGTCTGTATATAATTTTCTATCCTATGGTCAAGTGATATGGATATTTATCATTTCAATCCGTAGTTTAAATATCTATGGGTATATATCATTTCAACCATAATCCCAAATTCAATTCAATGAAAATCGCTTGGGTTTATCATTTCAACCCATAACGATTTTCCCTCATTCTACAGATCGTTCGGGTATGTATCATTTCAACCCATAGTGAATTCTATACTAACAGGGAACTTGTAGAGTGATAACAGATATGATAATAATATAAGAGGCATATATGATCAATAACAATATAATATAAACCACAGGATATGGTGTCATATCCCACAGGTGAACAATTACATATAGTTGCATAACATATATAACAATTTAAATAATTGATAGTTCAATTTAGTAGTATATTTCAATTGTCATTTCAATTGAAATCAAATTTAATAAATATAAGAACGTTAAATCGTGAGTGATTGCTCACCTTTCAAGGTTAGAGAGATTTTGACACTGAAATGAGTTACGAATCCAAGCATGAAATCTCAAAGAAAGTTAAATTGGCAAGACTTCGACGAACAGAGCTGATAAATAAAAGTCGATGAGAACAATCAAATTGGCTTGATATAACAGAATATATATATATATATATTGTTATTATTATTATAAAATCAACATTAAATCTTAAAACACTATTTCTAAAATGAATATATATTATTTCAAATCCATACATTTTAAACACATTTTAAATTTAAACAATAATCTATCTCTAAAGACCAAACTCTTGTATATTTTTTTATATTTTCATATAGGCAAATCTATGGACTAGCATATACAATTACATACATACAATAATTAAAATAAAATTTTAAAAACCCAGATTCAATAGGTATAACATATATATATATATATATAGTTGATATATTAAATATATATGTAGACTGTTAAAACTTGTACATTGAATAGACAAAACTTTATATAAATCTTTTATATATATAAACAACATCTCAGATACTTGAACTAATATAACTTACACATTATAACAACTTTATATACATATACATATGCATATACATATATATATATATATAATTTACAAATCTATATTTGATAAACGACTATAAAATCCCACAGATGAACAGTAATTATATCAACCTAAAATTTATATGAAAATATATATGTATGCGAAATCATTTGTTTTCAAACTATCAAGTGCACGTTATAATATATGTGATTGATATAAACAGCAAATGAATAGCTATGTGCAGACTTTACATATATACATACATATAATGCACACAACCCATACTCCTGTATAAATAAGCAAATGTATACTTACAGAATACCAATAAATTTATCACTCTTATACACTTATGTATATAAACTATAGATTTTGCACAGCAGCCTATATGTAAAATAAACTATTTAAAATCTTTACATTAGAACATAACCGACTAATATATATATATATATATATATATACTAAAAATTTGTATAACTAACAGACTTATCTACACAGTAGACTTAGAAAATAGATAGATATATATATATATATATAGTGACTATATAACTTACAAAAGACTTAACCGATCACATCTCTATAGGCTAATATATATACACACAATATCTTATATATATAATACTATTACAGTAGATGAAAATTTAGAATATATATATAAATACTTTAGACATATAATGTAAATACTATAGCACATGTACAGCTTTTATAGTTTATATTTGTATATAAAATAAACAACTTACCCTATAACATATAACATATACTACAAACAATTTATGTACCTGTGCATAGAAAACGAAGGAGGGGAAAAGAAGGAACATGTCTTGGCCTGAGCTAAGGGAAAGAAGATGAGTGGACGGCGGCGGCTCCAGCTCCTGGGTTTGGTGGTGGAGGCGGAACGGTCGGAGGTGGCAGGTCGAGGTGGAATAAGGAGGACAGGAAATAGCGATTGGGGTCAGCTAAGGTGCTCGGCCGGGGTTGCTTAGCTACGGAGAGGCGGCGATCACGGTGTGGGGAAGGGCGGTGATGGAAGCTTTGGTTGAGAAGGTGTTTGCGGTTTCTCGGGATCGTTTTCTGGTGGTGGATCGTTGTAGGTGGGGTCGACTCATGCGGAGAGGGAAGGAGAAGAGAAATAGTCTAGCTACAGCAGGCTTTAATATAAACGAAATGAAGGAAAAAAAACAAGGAAGGTTAAAAAGCAGATGGAAAAGAAAACGTAAAAGAATGAATGAATGCAAAAGGGTTTACCACTTTTATACGCTAAATATTCGAAATGACGGACAAGAGCGGAAATTTAGGCATAGGGAACTGCTGAATTCTAGCAAATAATGAATGTTAATATAAATGCTAGTTGCTGTCAATTCAGGTTTGAAATTTGAATGGACACCACTATTAAAAGTGTAAAGTGGTACCGATAGTGTTAACCGTTTTCACGGATTTCACCGCGTACCGGATTCCGAAATACACAAATGAATATACTACGGAGGTCAGCACGATGAGACGATCAAAATGGTATATAGATATAGTGGTACGATCATCCGATCAAAAATCAATATCGGTGCCAAAATGCTGCTAATTTGTCGAAAACAAGATAGACGGAGCAATAACAGTCAAAATTTGGAGAAATGAAATATGACGTCTCTCTCAGAAGATGATTTACAAATTTTCTATATAAACATATTCAGGTTTGGAAAACATTTTATTATCATCAATTATTAACTGATATAAATTTAAATAAAACTACACAAGAAAAATAAACTTCCATATTATCTGATGGAAATTTACCATTTACTATATTTAAGTAGGCGTATTCCAAATATCAAAATTTTATTTCCAAATTCAAATATATAAAATTTCACAAAAATTCGGTTAATTACGTTATAAAACCCGTTAAAATATCTGAGTCGTTACACTCTCCCCCACTCAAAACTTTTCGTCCCCGAAAAGGAAGGAGGTAGGAGAATAGAACAACCAGAAAGAAAAGATAGATTGAAATGCAAAACAAAGTAATTAATTTAAAACCATATAAGCAATTAATTTTATACCACATGTAACATCCCAACATTTTACTTTAACTATTCAAAATCATACAGATTTAAAATTTAGATAAATTAATATCCAACAATTTGGTTTAATCCATTTTATTAAATCAATAACTATTTATTATATCCATATTTTATTGATTCGATTTAATGTATTAAAATCAATAGATTTGATTTCAATTTGTTAGCATATGTTACAAAATTTCCTCTTCAAAACAAAATTTATTTGATTTAGCTCATTTATTTACCAGTTTATTAAATCTATTTGACCCTAGTTAAGTTGCTTTCCCTTAAAATTTCAATTTCACTATTCTTAAGTTCATATTTATTTGCTTAACTAGCATCCTCCTTTATTTATTTAATTTATTCCACTTAATATACATTTTGCAACATATATTACGTGTATAGACATCTTATAACCATATAATATTCAACAAATAAATTTTTCCATTTTTTTCTCAATTTATTTATTAGTAAATTCCCTTAACAAATATCATCTTTGATATTCTATTTCTTATCCTGGTGTATACTATCTAATTTAAATTCTAATTACATTTAAACTTTTCTAGGTAAGTTATATTAATGTCCTGAGAGTAATTAAATACTATACAAATTTTCCTTCTATCTACAACCTTTCTACTAAGCCAGATTTTAGTTTGATCAATTTATTACTTAAGTTTTCTTCTTGTACAACCCTTTATTATATCCTAACATTTAGATTTTTTTTTTGAATACTCTAGGCAAGTTATATATATTAGAATGTAATTTAGTGTTATACAAATAAGTTTGTTTAAATTCATTATTTCAAGTTGGTTTGATTCTATTTATCATTTCAGATATTCCAATTATTCAAATATTTCACTTTATTTCAATAATTGAAACCATTTCTTAATAAAAAACTTTAAGATTCAAATTTTCGGTTTCACTTATTTATATAAAGATCAATCACTTACATAAAACACTAATAATTTACTATTAAACCATGTAGTATATAAATAAACATTATTTTAAACATTTTAAATTATTTAGAAAGAAAGAGAAAAAAAATGATCAAAATATCCTTTATATGATACTTTATCAAAATACTTTTATAACTCAACGTCTTAACAGGTTTATATCATTCTCGCAGACTCTGACCATGCGTTGATCAGGCGCAAAGCTAGATTTCTCCAAGTATTTAGTACACCTGTTTCAACACCCAGTGAAAATACTCGAAAATCTTCAAAATCGATATGGAAAGTACAATCCAAACAAATCAACCGAGTCGAATCATGGATCGCAGATACACAATGTAACGCCCCACTCTGAGACCCACTGTAACAAAGAGTATTACAGGAGTAATACCGTCCGTTAAAGCGGAGAATAGAGTATAGTGGAAGCGACCATTTGTAATCAAGCTATAACTATCTACTGAATACGTCGAAAGGTGGAATCTATTTAAATTTTTCTCAAACAGGTGGTTCGACATATTCGGTAAATACTTATAACGAAATTACAAATGGCTAAAGATCTATCAGGACAAAGCATAATAACATAATGAAATAGCATCACAGAACAGAATCACATAACAGATATAAAATCCCAGGACAATACATCGTCAATACAGATCCAAATACTATAAGTGGGTACAAAGCCACTGCTCACTCATGTGAGTCAAAAATATGTACATATCAAAGTCTGAATAATAATAGAGTAGCGGAATAGTGGACAAATAAAAGCGCTATCTATCAGCATAGCAGATAATGTCCAAGCGGAAGCACAGAAGCTAAGTCCAGAGACCTAATCTGAAACAACTCGGTCTAACCCGAGTGAAAACACTCGGGTCAGGCTAGCTAAACAATCAGTAATAACTGAGATATATAATAATGCGGTACATAAATAAAACTGTACTTTTCCTAAGAGAAGAGTATTTTGGACCACATGTATATAATGACGGTCCCTAATCATCAATCAACATTAAAAATCTCCAAAGAGAATATCAGCACGAAAGTGTTGAATAAATAAAATCGCCTCATATCATCGGCGTAGCCAAAGCTATATAAAGTTGCCCATAGGCAATAATCCCATGTGTGACCAGAGTTTGTAATCAATGCCCACGCAAAGATCGATGCTCCAAAGAGCAATGGGGATATACTGAAAAGTCAATGAAATCAAACACTGAAAAGCAGTGTCCAGAGACACTGTGAATCCACAAGGTAATCGCACTTACATCGTATGGTTCCATAGAACCAACACCGAATGGCGGTACTCGAATGGATATAAAAATCATCAGATAATACAAGTATAGCACGTGCACCGACCGGAGTCGTTATTGCCAAGTACTGTAGAGTTGTGATCGATCACTCGCACAGATGCGGAACGCCCGAGATGGCAAGATCCTTCCCAGAAGGATAAAGGCCCAGAGGCACATGCCGAAAAAAGAAACTGCTCCATAGAACAGGTGTCCAGAGACGGTTGCCCAGAGGCGTGTTGACCCAGAGGTCCAGTACTGGCCGCCCAAAGGCTAATGTGTCACCAACTTCTTGGAGAGGAACCCGTAAAGTGTTAACAATGAGTCCCATATCCCACGTTCGCACTAAACGGTTTACTAACCAATAGCAAGCTCACTCTCCAAACAATAAAAAGTCCACCTCGTATCATCGGTAAACTAGACCCAAAGGTCAAAACGATCAATCGAATAGGTCGGGGATTAACCGGAAAGAAAATACACACGGTTCCATAGGCCGGAGATTTCCTAATCGTTTAAGCACCTTTCCACTTCGCTCGACGTGCTAAAAAGTGAGTGTGAGATTTTTATTATAGAAAATAATGGTGCGAAACGGATTTATAATTGATTTTGAAATCACTTTAAAACGGCTTTTGAAAACTCTCCTATTATTGAGTAATTAATTTAATAGTTAAAAATAATATTATATAATAATTTCAAAAGCCATTTAGGAGTGAAAAATTCTTTGAAAATAATTCATAAAACCCGTGTACGAAATCTAGAGACAAATCTCAAAGAAATCAATAAAACCAGAAAATCACTGAAAATATTCTAAGTGTTGGAAAATAGTCCAAAAATGACGCGAACCCAAGTTCGGAAAATTATTCGGACCAGCACTGAATCCGAATGGCATGAAAATTGGTAGGCATATAGTCCAACATCCCTGCTCCAAACTGCAAAAAGAATCGGGAAATTACGACTTGAAACGAAGAAACGACGTCGTCTCAAAGTCGGACAAAAATCATAAAACTTTACTGTGTCAAAACAGTGTAAAGGTCCCACTTCGACGACATGATCGAATGGTCACATGAACTCAGATCTTGATGAAAATTTGCAGAAACGTAGTAAAGTACTCCTACTTTGATATGCAACACGAATCATTCGGTTTCGACTTGAAACGAAGAAACGACAATGTTTCAAAGTTGGTCCGACGATAACTGAAAATGATCACTATTGTAAAACAGTTTCTGGGTGCTACTTCGGCAATAGAAACAACGTATCTAATGCACCCAGATCTAAACCAAACTTTGCATGGTTAAAGGTCTCGATCTCATCTTTTTAACGAGACCAAAAACGATGAAATCCGACAAAGGACGAGCCCGGGATGGCGTCGCAAAGTCAGGGTTCTACGCTGAAAACAACGGGAGAAAAGCGACTAAGGCCTATAGCTATGCACTAACTGGCCAGAGATGAAAAACCCCAATTTTGGCATAGTAAACTTCAAATTCTGGCAAATTGAATTAAATGAAAGTTGTATCTTAGTTTCTAAGCTTTCCGGAATGACCAAGATCGTCAAATTCCGACCAGAGATGAAAATTCTATGACTAAAACAATTCTAAGATCTAAATTTTATATCACTGTCGTTGTGCTCTCGGGACAGTGGTAAGAATGCACAGTTTTGATCAAATTAACTTCGAAATTTCATGAAACTAAAAACATAAAAGTTTTAGCTCTAAATCTAAGCTTTCCAGAACATCGAAAATTATTAGATTTGGATAAGAAACGAGTAACTTATGGCCAAATCAATTTCAGGTTTTTATTTTATCAACCCTGTAGTTTGTTGTCAGGTCAGCGACAAACAAGCATGATTTCGACCATTCAAACCTCAAAATTAGGCAAAGCACAAAACATAAAAGTTATAGGGTACAGAATATGCTTTCCAGAACTTCAAGAAAATCTTAATTCCGATTTAAGATGAATGAGATATGCCTAATTTACTAACAGCAATAAACTAATTATAATTTCAGCTAGCATATATTACAAGTACCTTATGTGCACACCCCCAAATGAAAGCAAAGATGATCAAAGAGCTAGGATTCACATGTTACATAATAAAACATGTGTTACTAACTGATTACCAAAATCAAAAGATGATTAAACACATATTAGAAGAGGTTTTTAGCAATATACCTCTCTAGAAAGTAACAAAGACTACTATAGCATCCACCCAAGTTAGCAAAAGATGATTAGGAGGCTATAAGATCAAAAAAACACATAAAACATGTGTTACCAAATCAATTTCAGAAATAAGAAAGATATAAAAATGGATTTGAGGTGGGTATTTGCATTACCTTTGCATAGAATGACTTGCATAAGCTAAAACTAGAAGGAGATGAAGATAGAGGCCATTTTTGTTATGAAAGCTTTAGGAAATGATTAGGGTTTTGATTAGGGATGAATGAATGAGGTTAGGAGAGTTTGAGATAATTTATAGAGGAGGTTTCGGGTGGGTTATTGGGCTAGGTTTAGTAACCCAATAAGAAGAGAGTTATTTACATGTTTCCAACAATTAGTCTAAGTGTTCATATATGTTTATAAAACTCATTTTTCTTATCCAAACCCGTTTTAAAATCTCTCCTAAAATATTTAACTTTCCAAAAATAACATTTTATCCTCATTTTAAAATCTCATATTTCCCATTAAATTAAAATAGTCTTTTTCAAATAAATTTTGTTATTCCAAATCCTTTTATGCTTCATTAAAATAAATAAAAATCCTAACTTTTATTTATTAGTTGGTAATGCAAATCCCGGGTTGTTACAGACTCCCCCCCTTAAGAAAATTGCGTCCCCGCAATTCCTTAAGATAGATGTCGTCTATAACGTCAAATCCACAAAAGAAGTGATAGAGATAAAATAGATAATTCTCACCCGCAAAAGAAGATGGGAGAAAGCCAGGATAAGAGCGTTCGATAGATTCTCTGGTCTCCCAAGTGCAGTCCTTAGGATTCGGTGACCATTGAATCTTCACAAGTGGAACCTCTTTGTTGCGAAGACGTCTAACCTCCGAATCAAGCACACGAAGAGGTTGCTGCTCCAAAGATAAATCAGGTAAGATCTCTAAATCAGGCACATCATGTGGCTCAATGATAGAATCAGGATCGCGGACACACATGCGAAGCTGGGAAACATGGAACACGTCGTGTATTCTAGAGAAGTGAGTAGGTAGAGCCACACGATAAGCAACGGGGCCAATGCGTTCCGTAATAGGAAATGGTCCAACATAGCGAGGAGCCAACTTCCCTGTAGAGCTGAAACGCACAACCCCTTTCATAGGAGATATCTGAATAAAGACATGATCACCAATGGAGAACTCAAGAGGCTTCCTACGGTTGTCCGCATAGGATTTCTGACGGTTCTGCGCCTCTTTCATTCTCTGACGAATAAGAATAATTTTCTCAGAAGATTCCCGAACTGAATCTGGACCAAGAAGGAGCTTCTCGCCAGATTCTAACCAACATGCAGGAGAACGACATGGCCTTCCGTAAAGAGCCTCGGAAGGAGCCATGCCAATACTAGACTGAAAGCTGTTGTTGTAGGAGAAATCTACAAGTGGTAAGTGATCCTCCCAACTACCTCCGAAATCCAGAATGCAACAGCGCAAAAGATCCTCTAAAACACGATTCACCCTCTCCGTCTGACCGTCGGTCTGAGGATGATAACCAATCGAGAAATTCAGCTTTGAGCCCAAAGCTGACTGCAGGCACTTCCAGAAGTGACTAGAAAAGATAGTATCTCGATCACAGACGATAGAGCTAGGAATGCCATGAAGTCGAACGACTTCCTTCACATATAGCTTGGCAAGCTGAGGAGCAGTCCGAGTGGACTTAATAGGAATGAAATGAGCTAATTTGGTCAAGCGATCGACTACGACCCAAATAGAAGTATGGCCTGACCTCGATCGAGGAAGACCGTCGATAAAATCCATGGATATCTGATCCCATTTCCACAATGGAATCTCTAGCGGTTGAAGAAGACCAGATGGACGCTGATGCTCAGCTTTGATCTGTTGACAAGTCATGCAACGACTTACATAACTTGCAACATCACTCTTCAACCCTTCCCAATAATATACCCGACACATATCGACATACATCTTGCTCGAGCCGGGATGGATAGTGTACTTAGTGCGATGACACTCATCCAGAATGTCATGCCTAAGTGATAAATCAGATGGTACCAAAATACGGTTCTTCCTGCGAAGACACCGATGAGAATCAATAGAATAATCCAGCAATGTCTCATCACTGGACCCCGACTCAAGGAGATGAATGTATCGCAACAAGTCTAGATCCTGCCGCTGAGCATGGGCAATGCGATCCAATAGAATAGGTCGAGCTTCCAAGCTGAATATCAAGATCTGAGGATCAGAAGACGGAGCTCGATTTCGAATATCACACATAGAAAGAGTCTTAAGAATATCCCACTCGGCTATCATCATAGAAACTACTGCCGAGTGTTTGCGACTGAGTGCATCAGCCACACGATTACCCTTGCAAGGGGTATACTGAATGTCTAAGTCATATGAGGTGAGAAACTCGAGCCATCGCTGCTACCTCATATTGAGATCCTTCTGACTGAATAAATACTTCAGAGACTTGTGATCGGTGTAAAGAGTGAAGCGTTCGCCTAATAGAAAGTGACGCCACGTCTTCAAAGCAAAGACGATAGCTGCCAACTCAAGATCATGAGTCGGATAGCGAACCTCATTCGGACGTAGCTGCCTAGAAGCGTAAGCAACTACCCGATCTTTCTGCATAAGCACAGCACCGAGCCGCTACCACAAGCGTCGGTGTAAACAACAAGATCCTGGTTACTCTCAGGAACCACAAGAATAGGAGCATGGGTGAGAAGTTCCTTCAATCACTGAAAGGAAGCTTCACACTTATCAGACCAAATAAAACAAACCCCCTTACGAGTCAGAGTCGTGAGGGGAAGTGCAACACGAGAGAAATCCTTGATAAACCGACGGTAATAACCCGCCAGCCCAAGAAAGCTGCGAATATCATGAACGTTCTTGGGCTGCCTCCAATTCTGAATAGCTTCGATCTTGGCAGGATCGACAGAAATACCCTCAGATGATACAATATGGCCCAAGAACTTGACCTTGCTCTCCCAAAAATGGCACTTGGAGAGCTTGCCCTTAAGCTGATGCTGACGAAGAGTATCCAAGACGATCCGCAAATGATGAGCATGCTCTGCCTCGGATCTAGAATAAATAAGAATATCGTCGATGAAAACCAGAACGAATCTATCGATGTATTCCCGGAATACTCGATTCATAAGATCGACGAAGAAAGCCGGAGCGTTCCTCAAGCCGAACGACATGACCAACCACTCAAAAGAACTATAATGAGTGCGAAATGCTGTAAGAGGAATGCTGTCTTCCATGACTCGTAGCTGATGGAATCCGGTGGCAAGGTCAAGCTGAGAGAAGACCTTCGCAACGCTAAATTGGTCAAACATGTCGTAACGGGAATTAGAGTTAGACATGATTCAATGATAGATAATTAATTAAGGAATACTACGGAATATAAAGGATTCCTATACATATTCCTAACTTATCTATCAATAAACATAAGGAAGGGATTTGATTTAATTCGGATCTAATTTAAAATGTATTGTACTAAGTGTATCTGTTCTGTGTTTATTATGCTTATTCCTGAAACCAAGCTCTGATACCAAGCTGTAACGCCCCACTCTGAGACCCACTGTAACAAAGAGTATTACGGGAGTAATACCGTCTGTTAAAGCGGAGAATAGAGTATAGTGGAAGCGACCATTTGTAATCAAGCTATAACTATCTACTGAATACGTCGAAAGGTGGAATCTATTTAAATTTTTCTCAAACAGGTGGTTCGACATATTCGGTAAATACTTATAACGAAATTACAAATGGCTAAAGATCTATCAGGACAAAGCATAATAACATAATGAAATAGCATCACAGAACAGAATCACATAACAGATATAAAATCCCAGGACAATACATCGTCAATACAGATCCAAATACTATAAGTGGGTACAAAGCCACTGCTCACTCATGTGAGTCAAAAATATGTACATATCAAAGTCTGAATAATAACAGAGTAGCGGAATAGTGGACAAATAAAAGCGCTATCTATCAGCATAGCAGATAATGTCCAAGCGGAAGCACAGAAGCTAAGTCCAGAGACCTAACCTGAAACAACTCGGTCTAACCCGAGTGAAAACACTCGGGTGAGGCTAGCTAAACAATCAGTAATAACTGAGATATATAATAATGCGGTACATAAATAAAACAGTACTTTTCCTAAGAGAAGAGTATTTTGGACCACATGTATATAATGACGGTCCCTAATCATCAATCAACATTAAAAATCTCCAAAGAGAATATCAGCACCAAAGTGTTGAATAAATAAAATCGCCTCATATCATCGGCGTAGCCAAAGCTATATAAAGTTGCCCATAGGCAATAATCCCATGTGTGACCAGAGTCTGTAATCAATAACCACGCAAAGATCGATGCTCCAAAGAGCAATGGGGATATACTGAAAAGTCAATGAAATCAAACATTGAAAAGCAGTGTCCAGAGACACTGTGAATCCACAAGGTAATCGCACTTACATCGTATGGTTCCATAGAACCAACACCGAATGGAGGTACTCGAATGGATATAAAAATCATCAGATAATACAAGTATAGCACGTGCACCGACCGGAGTCGTTATTGCCAAGTACTGTAGAGTTGTGATCGATCACTCGCACAGATGTGGAACGTGCGAGACGGCAAGATTCTTCCTAGAAGGATAAAGGCCCAGAGGCACATGCCGAAAAAAGAAACTGCTCGATAGAACAGGTGTCCAGAGACGGTTGCCCAGAGGCGTGGTGACCCAGAGGTCCAGTACTGGCCGCCCAAAGGCTAATGTGTCACCAACTTCTTGGAGAGGAACCCGTAAAGTGTTAACAATGAGTCCCATATCCCACGTTCGCACTAAACGGTTTACTAACCAATAGCAAGCTCACATTTCAAACAATAAAAATTCCACCTCGTATCATCGGTAAACTAGACCCAAAGGTCAAAACGATCAATCGAATAGGTCGGGGATTAACCGGAAAGAAAATACACACGGTTCCATAGGCCGGAGATTTCCTAACCGTTTAAGCACCTTTCCACTTCGCTCGACGTGATAAAAAGTGAGTGTGAGATTTTTATTATAGAAAATAATGGTGCGAAATGGATTTATAATTGATTTTGAAATCACTTTAAAACGGCTTTTGAAAACTCTCCTATTATTGAGTAATTAATTTAATAGTTAAAAATAATATTATATAATAATTTCGAAAGCCATTTAGGAGTGAAAAATCCTTTGAAAATAATTCATAAAACCCGTGTACGAAATCTAGAGACAAATCTCAAAGAAATCAATAAAACCAGAAAATCACTGAAAATATTCTAAGTGTTGGAAAATAGTCCAAAAATGACGCGAACCCAAGTTCGGAAAATTATTCGGACCAGCAAACTGAATCCGAATGGCATGAAAATTGGTAGTCAAATATTCCAACATCCCTGCTCCAAAATGCAAAAAGAATCGGGAAATTACGACTTGAAACGAATAAACGGCATCGTCTCAAAGTCGGACAAAAATCATAAAACTTTACAGTGTCAAAACAGTGTAAAGGTCCCACTTCGACGACATGGTCGAATGGTCACATGAACTCAGATCTTGATGAAAATTGCAGAAGCGTAGTAAAGTACTCCTACTTTGATATGCAACACGAATCGTTCGGTTTCGACTTGAAACGAAGAAACGACAATGTTTCAAAGTTGGTCCGACGATAACTGAAAATGATCACTATTGTAAAACAGTTTCTGGGTGCTACTTCGGCAGTAGAAACGAAGTATCTAATGCACCCAGATCTAAACCAAACTTTGCATGGTTAAAGATCTCGATCTCATCTTTTTAACGAGACTAAAAACGATGAACTCCGACAAAGGACGAGCCCGGGATGGCGTCGCAAAGTCGGGGTTCTACGCTGAAAACAACGGGAGAAAAGAGACCAAGGCCTATAGCTATGCACTAACTGGCCAGAGATGAAAAACCACAATTTTGGCATAGTAAACTTCAAATTCTGGCAAAATGAATTAAATGAAAGTTGTAGCTTAGTTTCTAAGCTTTCCGGAATGACCAGGATCGTCAAATTCCGACCAGAGATGAAAATTCTATGACTAAAACAATTCTAAGATCTAAATTTTATATCACTGTCGTTGTGCTCTCGGGACAGTGGTAAGAATGCACAGTTTACGCAAAATTAACTTCGAAATTTCATGAAACTCAAAACATGAAAGTTTTAGCCCTAAATCTATGCTTTCCAGAACATCCAAAATTATTAGATTTGGATAAGAAACGAGTAACTTATGGCCAAATCAATTTCAGGTTTTTATTTTATCAACCCTGTAGTTTGTTGTCAGGTCAGCGACAAACAAGCATTATTTCGAACATTCAAACCTCAAAATTAGGCAAAGCACAAAACATAAAAGTTATAGGGTACAGAATATGATTTCCAGAACTTCAAGAAAATCTTAATTCTGATTTAAGATGAATGCGATATGCCTAATTTACTAATAGCAATAAACTAATTATAATTTCAGCTAGCATATATTACAAGTACCTTATGTGCACACCCCCAAATGAAAGCAAAGATGATCAAAGAGCTATGATTCACATGTTACATAATAAAACATATGTTACTAACTGATTACCGAAATCAAAAGATGATTAAACACATATTAGAAGAGGTTTTTAGCAATATACCTCTCTAGAAAGCAACAAAGACTACTATAGCATCAACCCAAGTTAGCAAAAGATGATTAGGAGGCTATAAGATCAAAAAAACACATAAAACATGTGTTACCAAATCAATTTCAGAAATAAGAAAGATATAAAAATGGATTTGAGGTGGGTATTTGCATTACCTTTGCATAGAATGACTTGCATGAGCTAAAACTAGAAGGAGATGAAGATAGAGGCCATTTTTGTTATGAAAGCTTTAGGAAATGATTAGGGTTTTGATTAGGGATGAATGAATGAGGTTAGGAGAGTTTGAGATAATTTATAGAGGAGGTTTAGGGTGGGTTATTGGGCTAGGTTTAGTAACCCAATAAGAAGAGAGTTATTTACATGTTTCCAACAATTAGTCTAAGTGTTCATATATGTTTATAAAACTCATTTTTCTTATCCAAACCCGTTTTAAAATCTCTCCTAAAATATTTAACTTTCCAAAAATAACATTTTATCCTCATTTTAAAATCCCATATTTCCCATTAAATTAAAATAGTCTTTTTCAAATAAATTTTGTTATTCCAAATCCTTTTATGCTTCATTAAAATAAATAAAAATCCTAACTTTTATTTATTAGTTGGTAATGCAATCTAATTTACATTCTAATTACATTTAAACTTTTCTAGGTAAGTTATATTAATGTCCTGAGAGTAATTAAATACTACACAAATTTTCCTTCTATCTACAACCTTTATACTAAGCCAGATTTTAGTTTGATCAATTTATTACTTAAGTTTTCTTCTTGTACAACCCTTTATTATATCCTAACATTTAGATTTTTTTTTGAATACTCTAGGCAAGTTATATATATTAGAATGTAATTTAGTGTTATACAAATAAGTTTGTTTAAATTCATTATTTCAAGTTGGTTTGATTCTATTTATCATTTCAGATATTCCAATTATTCAAATATTTCACTTTATTTCAATAATTGAAACCATTTCTTAATATAAAACTTTAAGATTCAAATATTCGGTTTCACTTATTTATATAAAGATCAATCACTTACATAAAACACTAATAATTTACTATTAAACCATGTAGTATATAAATAAACAATATTTTAAACATTTTAAATTATTTAGAAAGAAAGAGAAAAAAAATTGATCAAAATATCCTTTATATGATACTTTATCAAAATACTTTTATAACTCGACGTCTTAACAGGTTTATCCTCATTCTTGCAGACTCTGACCATGCGTTGATCAGGCGCAAAGCTAGATTTCTCCAAGTATTTAGTACACCTGTTTCAACACCCAGTGAAAATACTCGAAAATCTTCAAAATCGATATGGAAAGTACAATCCAAACAAATCAACCGAGTCGAATCATGGATCGCAGATACACAATGGTACGCCTAGGTCCCCCAAGAAACATCCGTACCTTTTTAGCAATCACTACCTTGCGAATTTCGCCATGAACAAAAAAAAAACTGTAGACGGCGGATACACAATGGTTATGCCTGGGTCCCACAGAAAACATCCGTACGCTTTAAGCAATCTCTGCCTTGCGTATTACGCTACCAAAACGACCATAGATCGCAGATACACAATGGTTACGCCTGGATCCCCCAGGAAACATCCGTACCTTTTAAGCAATCACTTCCTTGCGAATTACGCTATGCAGTCGAGTTCGTAAGACCATGGGTAACGCCATGCAATTCGAAGGACACTCGAGTATCATATACGGAAAACCCAAATCAGAGAGAATAATCGATAGAATGAATCCAAAATGTGGCCACAAAGAGGATATCAAGCAGAAGGCACTTTCCATATCTTTACTTCGAAAATATGTATCATATAGTACCCTTTCAAATCAATTTCAAATATCATACTTATATAAATTCCATTATATATGAGGTTTCATTTTCAAATCGAATACTTTCCAAAATCAATAGTATATCAAATCACACTTATATAGACTTCGATTATATAAGATTTCGCTTTCAAATTGAGTACCTTTCCAAATCAATAGTTTTCGAATCAACTTCATACTTATACAAATCAATTTTATATAAGTTCGATAACTCCCAAATCAAGTATTTAGTAAAATAAGGTTCTCAATTTCAATTTGTTTCAATATTAGTTCAGTTTCAAAATCATATACGGTTTCACCAAATTATTTCTTCCAAATTATATATCTTTAGTTTCAAAGTTTATAAAATGATAGGTTTAGAAAATAATCCTAGTTTCCAAATCAACATAATTTAGGTTAAACAAATTCATTTCCAAAATCATCATATAAATACTGGGTTTTAAAATCCCAGTCTATTTTCGAAACCAAATATTTTTCTCAAAATCAATTATACCCAAAATGATTACCAAGTTTACAACCATCCCTTTAAACCTTTAAACTATTTATTTCTATTTGAAAGATCCAATTTACCTTTTGAAAATTATTATTCTATATATATATATATGGTTTTATAAAAGATGTTACTAAGTTAAAACATTTAATATTAAATTTTATTCAAAACATTTCAAAACTAAATTTCATATTAGTATAATTCAAACTAGTCTTATTCATTTACTTAACAAAACAGTTTCACACTTATTTAAATCATATTACTTCATGCTTAAACATACAAAACTAAACTTATATACTTTATCAAATAATTTATACTTCTCAAAATTACTTAGCTTTGAAAATTAAACCTCGATTTGGAAGTGTTCGAACATTCAAAATAGTCGGACAAATCAAATTTCCAATCCAAGAGTTGGAATGTGATAACTCGGATTTTTGGACATCGGATAATTGGATAATTAACTGATTTTAAACTATTAAGATACTGATTTTATTTAGTTGAACAAATAAAATTTTGGTAGTTAAAAATATCTAGATATATAAATGGATTTGAAACTAAAATAAATGTTGAAAATTTTAAGTGTATACATATACAAGTATATAAGTGTGTGTGTGTATATATGTGTATATATATATATTGTGATTTGGAATCATTGATTTGAATTCAATATAATAGTTTTCAAAGAGTATTTAAAGTTAAATCTCTATATTTTAAAATTCTAAGGATAAATATTTATCTATTCAAAAGTATGATAATTAAAATAAGATTTAATAAAGGGTTTAAAACATTTGTAAGCCTTGTATATCATGCACTTAACATTTGTAGCTAAGATAACATGCAAAAATACAAGTGGCATAGTTTTCTTAGAAATTGAAATATAAACAATAATGAAATGAGAAACCAGGCTATATTCAGTTCAAAACCTTTTACATATTCATTTTCTTAACTCCATTTTCTTTTCTTTCATCCTCCAAATTAAAAACCTGAGAGAAACTAAATCAAAACATCTTCAAGTTTCAACCTGAGCAAAAGCAAATTCAAGCTTAAACAAAGTAGATCAAGTTCCAGTTTCAAAATCAAGTGTAGTTTCAAAATTTCAAACTCTGGTTTCCTCTGTTCAACTAAATACGGTGAGTAAACTTTATTTTAAAAACAGTTTAAAACCTATGATCATAACCAGATGCTTATGATGAATTGTGTGGGAATATGGTTGCTTATGTTTATGTGTATGAATGCATGTATGTATATATATGATGTGCTGTGTATATATCTGGATGTATGCCTGGAAAATGATGTTCATCTCTCTGTTTAAACCTAGTGAGTAACATCCCTTTTTAAAAATTTAAGTAATGAAATATGTTGCAGGTATTGTCTTATGCTTGCATGTATATAAAAGTGATTCGAGTTGTTCAAAAACAAGAGCATCTCTGTTATTTAACCTCTGTTCAAAATCCTATCCAGAAAGTAAACAAAAATTACAAGTTTATACATTGTTTGAAAATCTGATGCTTGTAATAATTCTTGAATCTATGATATGATATAATGCATGCATGTTTGTTTAGGTATTAATTGAATGTAAATGTATGAGTGCATGTTTGAAAACAAGGATGTACTCTCTGTTGTTTTACAAGTTTCCAAAAACTTTTCAAAAATATAAATCCCATTCCCTGATTTGTTTTAGGCTTTGTTGTCCAAACAAAAATTGTTTAGATTTATAAGATCTACATTCTAAAAATAGTTCTAAGATCAAATAGCTTATAGACATATGGAAATTTAGTAAAATACAGTAAAACCCAAAAATTGGAAAAATTCAATTTTAACAAATTAATGTTTCAGGTATATAATACGATTCGTCATGGTAAATGATGAATTTAGAAACTAAAATCATGTTTTTAAATCAAGTAATTGGTAAGATATCTCGGGATGAACAGAATATGGGTTTCTGTTGATTTCTGGTGATCGCGAGGTGGATGAAGGCCGTGGTTAAGGCTGGAGGATGGTGGATGGTCAGGCATCATTTGAAAAATGGTGTGGCATTTTTTAGTTGACCGTGGTGGTCGAGGGACGGCGAAGTAGGGTTTAGTGTTGGTTTATGTGTAGTCGGCGTTGTCAAGGTGGTTCGTCGTTGACAAGTGACCGGAAATGATCGCGGTGGTGGGAAGTGGAGCTGGAAGTCGAGGTGATTCGATGGTGGTGCCGGCGAAGTTCATCGTGGTCGAATTCGACGGCGAGGGAAGATTTTCTGGTGATGGTGGTTTCCAGTCTTGGTTGAGAGTGGTTCTTTTTCGATTCGTCTGAGGTATGCTCGATCGGGGTCCACGTGAGGGTTAACATGGGTACGGGTGGTTTGTCGAGTGTCGCCGCGATGATCTCCGATGGTCGGAGTGCTGGTGTACGTGCACCACGTGCATGTTGTATCTGGACGAATGAAGTTTGGTAGGAAGCAGTGTGCCTCGGGTCGTACTCGAGTTGATGGCGGGAATGACTCGAAGTAGCTGAAGATGGTGGGTGACTCGGTGCATTGCCTGGGGTCTTCGGGTTTTTAAATTTTTTTGCTTGGGTTTGATTTTCTTTGGGTTTGTACAGGTTTAAATTTTGTAAAAGAAAATCAAGTTTACAATATAAAAGCAAGTTCTTTTCAAAATAAATGTCAATCAAGTTTCAAGAGTGTTTAATTGAATATATTTTCAAATTTAAAATGATTAAGGTTGTTGATTTCAAAAGTAATTAACTAAATTAATAAATGAGAGTAATTAAAGGTTAATTACTATTTGTAATTAAGAATAATTACTTAATAGAGTAATTAGTGGGTAGTTAATGAACTATGAGATGAATCATTAACTAGAGATTAAGTGATTAATTGATTAATTAATGTAATTAATTTTAAGTTAATTAATTTGTCTAATTAATTAAAGATAATCACTTATTAATTAATTAAGTATAATTACTTAGAAAAGTAATTAATGAATAATTACTGAATGTAATTAAGTAAATGGGAAATCTTTATGGAAGTAATTTGGAAGTGATTAAGGATTAATCACTTAGTGTAATTAATTAAAGGATTAATTAATATAATTAATTAAAGGGTTAGTTAATTAAGTAAAGAATAATTAATTAATTAAAGGGTTAAGGTTAATTAATAATACGATTAATTACTTTTTAAGGTAATTAATTAAAAGAGTAATTAATTAATGAAGTAATTAGAAGATCATTAATTAATAGAAGTAACACTACGCCATAGAAGACCTTCTGCAACATTTTTGCATGGTGTTGCCAGCTAAAATGTTGCGATAGCTATAAAATTTTGGTCCTACTGCAACGTTGTATTTTTGGTGTTACCTTAGCCATAAAAATGTGTTTCTCTAGCTAAACAAGTGTAACACGATGCAACATTTTTATATAGTGTTGCAATAGATGTATTCAAATTAAAAAATTAATAAAATTAGCAATCCGCGTGAATACGATCCAACGATCTACATTTAATCTGGTTGTTAAAATGGATCATCACTGCAATTTGCCCCAAAATTTCGTTTTCCCGCCTGAACAAGTTCAGAGTAGATCCCCTTTTGGTTTTCATTCCAATTCGCCTCCTCCCATTCGCCTCCGCCACCAAATTGTCACCCTCCTCTTCTTCTGCTTCCTCATTCGCCTCCGCCACCAAATTGTCACCCTCACCCCCAGCTACCCCCTGACCCATCGCGACCATCTAGCTCCAACCAGAGCCCCGTCACGACACCAAAACCCGAAGCCAAACAAAGTTTTCTGTTCAAACCCCTTTTGCCACCGCTGTCATCGCCATCAGCTCTCACCTCCAACAGAAGACTTGCTCGCCACCAACCCCTCTACCTTTCTCCTTTAGACTACTTCACCTGAAAACCCTTCTAGCGCCTTAATTTCTCCCAAAACCCGAACTGCTGCCCTCGAGATTTAGCTGTCATTCTCGCAACAATTAATCCGTCCACGGCTCCTATATCAGGTACATCCCAGGCTGGTCTCTTCGTACTTTCCCCTATGATTGCGGTTGCTTTACTTGGTACTGGTAATTTCAATAAGATAGTATGCCACCCATATGTTTGTGCAAATGCTCCTTTGGAACTTGTTAATGTTTCAGAATCTGGCTGGGTATCTACTGCTTCTGGATGTAGACGGAGTTTGGAGTTTGATATTGCAAGAGTGTGAAAGTGGAGGATTAAAGGTAAGTTGTAAGAGGTGGTAGGTTTTAGGATATTGGTGGGATGTTGGCGAAGTGTGGATTGAATGATGGTGAGTGTTCTAGTGTTTATAGAGTATTGAAGGTTGGTGAAATTTGGGAAGTTTGGGAAAGTTGTAATATGGTGAAGGGTGGTTGCAATTGCAGTTTTTTGATAGTGAGTTGCTGTTTTGCTTGTTTGAAGAAGTGATGTTGGTGAAACAGGGGGATGGAGGAGCATGCAACTGTGAGGCTTTGGAGATTGTTTGTATTGACAATGGTAGAGTGCTGCTGTGTATTGGTTAAGGAGAGAAGCTAATGTGGTGATTGGAAATTGAAAAGAGTTTGCAGTAGAGTTTTGGTGTTTAGCCGTAGGGGATTCAAGAAGATTTAGGCGAGCAGATGGAGGATAGGAATTAAAGGAGTAGAAAGCAATGCAAGTAGATGGGCAGTAGTTTCGATGGGTGATGAAGTTGCTGAGGATGGGGTTTGCGGGTTTGCTAAGTTCAGTCTTCATTTGTGCATCATTTTACGTCGTTTCAAAGAAGGCTCGATCTTCCGAAATCGGATGAATCGGGCGGTGCCCACTTGTTCGACCTAACCGGTTAGGTCGATCCCCGCCGGGACTGCGGTCCCCCGAACCCTCGCCGGCGCTGCGCTCAGACCCGCTTCTCGGCTTGCCTTCGGCTCGGCACTCGGCTCGTCATATATTTGTCAGTGTCGGTGTCTGTATAAATTGAAACTGCATATGTAATGAGTGAACTGAGTAATGTAGTGAGGACTATCTGTATATGTGAATATCAGTGTTATATATCATTGAATTGTAAAATAGTGGAGTTAGGAATTTGTACTATTTCAAATGTTGAAATAAAATATTTATTTAAATAAATTACTGTTTAAATATCAAATTCTATGCAATAGCATTTTATTAAATAAATATTTATTTTTATTAAAAAATCAAATATGCTCTACATTGTGGGCCCCACAAATTCAGAAAGTTAATATCTATAGCAACATTTTGGAATGTTGCTACAGATACCTATGGGTGTTGCCATAGACCCAAATAGGGTTCTATTGCAACAATATTACTTATGTTGCCTTAGATAGTCAAAATGTTGCCTTTGAGGTCTAAGGCAACGGCAAAAATTGCATCACCCTAAAAGTGTTGCCATAGACCTATGGCAACATTTTTCGGGCCTGAGCCAACATTTTTTTTGTGTTACAGAAGGCCATCTATGGCGTAGTGCAATTTAAGTTAATTATTGAGAATGGTTGAGGATAATTAATCTATAATTAAGGTTTAATTACTTAATGTAATTAAAAAGTAATTAATCAAGAATGATTAATAAAAAGGGATAATTAAAGGATAATTACTTATTGTAATTAAGGGATAATTAATCAAGGAAGATTAATTAAGATAAATAATTAAGAAATGATTAATTAATTTGTAATTGATTAATGTTAAGTAAGATGGATTAAGGTAATCCAAGTGATTAAAGGTTAGTAATTAATTTAATTAGAGATTAATTAAATTAATTAAGAATGAATCAACTTGTTATGGATGGTTGAATAATATTGGATGACTTGGATTGATTTTATCTCTGATGGGCGATTGAGATATGCTGTGATATGAATGGGTTAAACTGTGATAATGTAGGTTACCTATCTGAGTTGAATTGTTGTATGATATCCTGGATATGAATTGTATTGTTTAAAACTTAACAACTTGGATTAGAGATGACATTGAATTCGAAGAGATCGGGGTCGGGTATCAGTAAATACCCGAAACCACTTCGATTCTTTATAAATGTGAGTTTGGAAGCAAACAGGCAGGAATGAAATAAGTTAAGTATCATGGATATTTAAAACTGGATAACGATTCTTGGATATTGTTTTGAGATAAATGATTGACTTAAATAAGATTAGAACTTGTAGAAAAGTACGAGTTACCCTGGTAATTCACTTAAGTTATATAGCTTGGTATTTCATATTATGGGTTTACTCACGATGGTTTCCAGCCTGACCCGGGTGTTACTTTGATGTAATGCTCGGGTCAGATAGAGTATTACAGATTTCCAGGTAAGGACGTTCTGGAGCTCAGGAGGCGAGCTGGATGGCAGGAACGTATGGAGTGTATTCCGCTGTGATATATTGTAGTCGTTTGGGACATGTTAATTGTATCTGTCCAGTGATTTGTGTATATGTAGTAACTCCGATGTATTAAAGTGTAATTTGACAAATACAGCTTCCTTTGTATAACTGTTATTATTTGATATTATATTTTTCCGCTGCGAATGTGAGAATCTGTGTTTTTGGTGCTTCTGTTTCTTCTTCTTCTTCTTCTACCTCTTTTCTTCTTTTCCCTAACTATTTGGAATTTTCGGGATCGAAAATTTTGGGTCGTTACATTTTGGTATTAGAGCGAGGTTAAGCGAGAACCTTGACTCTGGTGGGTTTACTCATTAAGGAAAGGGCCAATGGTACCCTAGAATGAGTTGAGTGTAGTATATATGAGGGCGTATTTGTTATTTTCTTATAAAATGATTTTAAAAATAATTTTTATATAAGTTTATATTTTGATATATATAAGCAATAGTTTTCTAATATATTAAAGGAATTGGTTATTGATTATTGGAATTAAATAAAATTATGGGGATTAAGTGGTAATAAAAATACAACCAAATTCAAATTGAATAAAGATAAGTTTGAAATGAATCCAAACTGAAATTAAAATCTTGAATTTGTAGAAGTATTATCAGAATCAAGATAATAATGAATTGGTTTCCAGATATGATAATCTTGGTTATTATCATAAATGGTTGTTGTGTTTAATAATGAAATGTTGTTAATGATTAAGCAAAATGAAATGTTTTAAGGAAGTAACAATTTAGATAAGTATGACTTGTAAATTTGAATAGATTTAAATTGTGAAGTTTTAAATCTAAGTCCAAAAAATTTAAATTGTTTCATAGTGTTAAAAGAAATTTGTTTTGGATTAAAACCAAAGGTGGTTTAAAATTTAAAGTATAACATGATGTGCAAATGAAATAAATATGTATATATAAGTAGATATACATAAGGTCAAAGTTGATTGGAAGTAAACACTAAGTGTTGAGTTTTGGATTTTCCGAAAATGTGATAAGTTTTTAAAACTTAAGTGGGAAGTTTATTAATAAGAAGTTTAAAATTTGAAATGGAGAATTCAAATTTGAGTAAGGTTGATTGGATTCTGAAGATTAAATTGTTTTTCTGAACTCTTATTTGAACTTTGAAATAAGTTAAGTAAAGGTAATTTAAAATGGAATTTTGAAATTTGGACTCAGAATTAAATTATTTAAAAATTTAGGTTGTTGATTTAAAAGTAAAGGTTAATTTGATTTAAGGGATTAAATCAACATTTGAAAATTTAACTCGAATTTATTTAATTCGAGATGGTTTAAAGTTGAGATTGGAATTGAAATTAGTTCAAATTGAATTTGATTTGAATAATCGGGAAGTAAGCTTGAAGTTGAATAAGTTTAAAATCAAATGGGAATTGATTTGAATTTGGAATGGGAATCGAAGTTAATTCAAATTGAATTGAAAATTGAATCAATTTAATGAAAGTGGAAGATGGATATCTTTATAATTGAAATTCACTTTATGAAGATTAAGTAAGGTGGTAAACAACTTTATAAAAGCAATCAAACTTGAATATTTGATTTGGAATAAACAAAGTTATATATCTTTGTTATATATGATAAACATCCCTTGTTGAATCTATAGCCAGAAGAAAAGGGTTTTTGAAAGTATTTGAAGTATAAAAAGGGAATGTATACAAGTATGAAGTGATCCAAAGATTTTCAAAGTTATATATATCTATATCTATATATATAAGGGATTTTATGAGAATGATTTTGGAAGAGGTTTTGGAACCTATGGATTTTGGAAAGGCTTTTGATTTTTGAGAAAAAAAATCAGTTTTGGGAATTTGGAAAGCCAAGTTTGGAACTATCGATTTGGGATATCGATTTTGTGTAAAGGAGATTTTGATATAAATCATAAAGGGTATGATTTGAAGATACTATAACTGTATAGTATAAAGTGTTTTGAGAATGGCTTTGGGGAAAAAGGCGCTCCCTTGAAATGAACTTCTCAGGAGTACCACTGGGTGGTACTGCCTTGAACCCTAAGGGGGGTTCTAAAGTTGATCCTGTGAGGAGTCCGGACAAACTAGTTCCTGAGGATTGTTGGGTAGCGAAAGTCGAGGGCGCTGATGCCTACAAGGGCATTTGGGTTATGCTGTGACGATAGTGTAACTCGATGTCGCTGCGATCTACTGTGTGGACCATAGCAAAAATCGTGTAGAGGATGAGTGTCAAAGGTCTACGTTTGATTTTGCCGGGATGGCAACGTAACATCGGTAGACTGCGATCTATGGTCGAGTGGAGGAGTTTCATTCTTTTGGCAGCGAAATTCAAGGGCGCTGATGCCTACGGTTGTATGGGTTTTTACTGTGATAGCAACGTAAAGCCTGGGTATAACTGCGATCTGTAGCAGGTTCCATGGTGTAATCGAGGGGCGCGGAGTGCCTACAGTTATCTATGGATTTTGCTGGGATGGCAACGTAACAATCGGGTTAACTATGACCATGGATGGGGGTAATGATTTCCAGAGCATTCTCACCAAAAATATTTCCTCTATTTTAAAAATGTTTTCTATATTTTCATAAATTATTTTCCAAGTATTTTCACTGTGTGTTAAAAACGGGTTTACCAAGTACTTATAGATTTTCAGTCTTACGTGATCAACGTATGACCGAATTTCTGTGAGAACGAGGATGGATTTGTTAAGACATCGAGTTATAAAAAGTATTTTCAAAGCTATTTTGATAATATTATATAGATTTTTAAAGTGTTTTAAAAATTTAAATAAAAAGAGTTAAGAGTTAAATATGTTCAAAGAGTAATTTAAATGATAATCAACATTTTAATAAAATTTTGGCTTCATTCCTTTTCGAGGACGAAAAGTTTTAAAGGGGGGAGGAATGTGATAACCCAGATTTTTGGACATCGGATAATTGGATAATTAACTGATTTTAAACTATTGAGATACTGATTTTATTTAGTTGAACAAATAAAATTCTGGTAGTTAAAAATATCTGGATATATAAATGGATTTGAAACTAAAATAAATGTTGAAAATTTTAAGTGTATACATATACAAGTATATAAGTGTGTGTGTATATATATATGTATGTATATATTGTGATTTGAAATCATTGATTTGAATTCAATATAATAGTTTTCAAAGAGTATTTAAAGTTAAATCTCTATATTTGAAAATTCTAAGGATAAATATTTATCTATTCAAAAGTATGATAATTAAAATAAGATTTAATAAAGGGTTTAAGACATTTGTAAGCCTTGTATATCATGCATTTAACATTTGTAGCTAAGATAACATGCAAAAATACAAGTGGCATAGTTTTCTTAGAAATTGAAATATAAACAATAATGAAATGAGAAACCAGGCTATATTCAGTTCAAAACCTTTTACATATTCATTTTCTCAACTCCATTTTCTTTTCTTTCATCCTCCAAATTAAAAACCTGAGAGAAACTAAATTAAAACTTCTTCAAGTTTCAACCTGAGAAAAAGCAAATTCAAGCTTAAACAAAGTAGATCAAATTATAGTTTCAAAATCAAGTGCAGTTTCAAAATTTCAAACTCTGGTTTCCTCTGTTCAACTAAATACGGTGAGTAAACTTTATTTTAAAAACAGTTTAAAACCTATGATCATAACCAGATGCTTATGATGAATTGTGTGGGAATATGGTTGCTTATGTTTATGTGTATGAATGCATGTATGTATATATATGATGTGCTGTGTATATATCTGGATGTATGCCTGGAAAATGATGTTCATCTCTCTGTTTAAACCTAGTGAGTAACATCCCTTTTTAAAAATTTAAGTAATGAAATCTGTTTGCACAAAAATTGGACAAACACCTCAAAGTCTTATGATTTAGTAGGTCTTATGTTGTTCTTAGTGATTTGGGTGATTTATGCAAATATATGAAAAGCAGGGGCTAAACTGTAAAAAGACACGCAGATTTATAGTGGTTCAGCCAGAATGTGCCTACGTCCACTTCATATGTTATTTCTCTTCTCTTGTTTAGATTACAAGTACAAAGCTTTGATACAAGTAAAAGAAAGTTGTTTGAAAGTTCTCTCCGTGCTTGAGCTCTCAAAAACTTGTCCCCATTGTTGTACCCCTGCCCCTCTATTTATAGAGTGAGGCTGGGGGTAGGGGTCCTGGATGTGTACAACTGCTGATGGGCCTGGGCTGACGCGATCTGGCCTGGTAGTGTTGGTTCGGAATGTCTTGGTCCGGTAGTAGGTGGTCCGGTAGGAGCTTGGTTCGATGGCAGCTAAGAGATGGTTGGTCCGGTAGTGGTAGGAGGAGCTTGGTCCGGCAGTGGCAGCTAGGAGATGGTTGGTCCGGTAGTGGTAGGAGGAGCTTGGTCCGGCAGTGGCAGGAGAAGGTTGGTCCGGCAGTGGTAGGAGGAGCTTGGTCCGGCAGTGGTAGGAGGAGCTTGGTCCGGTAGTTGGAGTTGGTTCGGCAACGAGGTGGGAGGCAAGTTAGTTCGGTGGATAATCTGGTTTGGTGTTGCTTGGAAGTGGACCGGTGGAGCTTTGGAGGGTGTGTTGGTCCGGTTGTGCCTTCCTTTCTTTTGGCTCGGTAGGGGCGAAAACGCTCCCAACATTTGCCCCCCAAAGTGGGGTATATGCTGGCATATAGCTTACTTTGTTTAAGCCTGATCGTCCTTGTTCGGATGGCGGCTGAGATAGAAGCTATCCCCGGGAGAGATAGATTGGCTGCTAACCGGATCAGAAATGCGACTCTTCTAGAGTATAATTTGATCCTTCCATAGCAGTCAGTAGTCAAGCAGAGGGAAACGGCGGAGGAGAGGGCGGCTGCTCAAGCTAAGGGAGGTGTCACAGTAGAGAGTGGCAAGAGGAAACCTTTCTCAAAATCTCCAATGGTCGGAGGTAAGAAGCTTAAGAAGTCGGATGGTCCTTCCCCCAGCACTTGTCCACTTACTCCGGAGAAGGAAGATGTGGAGGAGGAGAGAGGTGAGGGTGGTGATGACCAGGAAGGTGGTGATGGTGGCGATGGCATCGGGGCCTTGCTTCCTGGGCAAACAGGCGAGATTCAGGAGTGGATGGATGATGCATTCAACCAAGCTTTCGAGGGGCTGGACGGAGAAACGGCTTTGGTAGAGAAATTCGGGAAGGCTGACAAGGCCGGGACCGGTGCAAGTGAGTCTTCTCAGACTATTCCAGCCAAGGTGGCTCCGACGACTCAAGGTGAACTTTTGACTCCTGCAGGCTCCATTTATGATAGGGACTTAGGAATATTTTATGATCCGCTCCCGTCCTAGAATGAAATCCAGGACTCATTGCAGTATCCTACTCCTCCCCAGGGTTTGTATAACTAATGTGTTTCCTTTCTTCTTTTAACTTTTAATTTACCGCGTTTCTCGAATTATGGATCAATGTAAGCTTGTGACACTTGTTCTTCATATCAGGGGCAGGTAAAACGGCCAAGGCCTCTGATCTTCGGCACAGGCTTGAACAATACAAGCTCTCCAAAGCTTCCGCCAAGCCAAAGACTCCGACCCACCGTTCCGGGGATGTAGTCGGCTACCGTCCTCTTCTCGGGGTTATTGAAGAGGGTATTCAGAAGAGAAAAAGGAGTCATCCCTTATCCGAACCTTCACTCAGTCCTCAGCCCCCAGTTCAGCCTCTTCATGATATCACGGAGGAGGATACTGAGTTCGCACTCTCTCCGCACCCGTCTGAAAATCCAACCGTTACGCAGATTGATCATCCTGGTTTAGCTCGTAATCCATTTGCGGGTCATCCTGATCTGGATCCAGGTTCCCATGATATTACCTTCGACGAAGTTACCGGTGAGCATCTTCTTCCCCGTAATCCCATGGTACGGGTGCTTGATGAGGCTAAGTCCTTAGATCTCGATTTACTTACCACTCGGATAGTTACCATGGGAGATGAGGCCAAGGCTAATATTGATCGGGTGGCGGAGGAGACTAGGAAGCTGATGGGGCATAATGCCCGGCTGGTTAAGGCTGGAGAGGAGATTGGGAGTGCCAACATCCGACTACGATTGATGGTTTCGGACCAGGCCAAACAGCTTGCTGATCAGGCCATTCAGATTTCTTAGCATGAGGCTGCCTCCGGGCGGTTGAGGAAGACTATGGAGGAGGCTAGTAAGGCGGAATTGCGGAAGATGGAGGCTGCTTGCAAGGAGCAGATAAATATGGCCATCTCGACAGTGGACGAGGTTCGGAGGGCGGATCTTGAGCAGGTAGAGGAGCTGTCGGGGAAGCTTGAAGCCGCAGAGCTTGCTCAGGTCAGGCTAAAGGAGGAGATGGAGGTGATGAGGAGGTCCCTTCAGGCTGACTGCTCGCGATACCGACTGGAAAGGGATGCTGCCATTGCAAGGCTATCGGTTTCTGAGGCTCGTATGAGGGAGTTCGAGGAAAATGAGGGGATGATGGACGATATGCTGCAGGACATGTACTTTCGCACTTGGAAGCAGGGCAGCTTATCTTGGATGGACGACTACCCCCGGGTTATGGCTAGGATTTACCTCAGGGCTCTAGAGGAGGCCAAGGCTGAGGCGGATAAGGAGGGCGGAGCGGCCTTTAGGATGGATGTGGTCACCGCTCAGTTTACCAAGGAGGAGAAGACAGCGGTGAAAGAGGGGATGAGGTTGTTCGCGGTTGAGGAGGCAGGCGTGGAAGTAGGGGATGACGACCAAGACGATCAAGGGGAAGTTGCTGGTAACCTCTACTTCACTAGTTTGTTCTTTTGTTAACTCTGTTGCTTATCACTAATGATTTCTTTTTATGACCAGACAGGTGGGCAACTGGACAAGGACAAGACTCCAACGCAGCCAGCTCCCTGATTAGACCTGGAGAATTCTTTTTGTGTACTTGACATGGCTGTATATGTTAGTCTTAAAACAGTAGAGTAACTTTTAGGTTGTAATTCTTGCTACTTGTAATAAATAGCTCTATTCTTGATGTGCAATTCTTTAACTTAAGCTGATTTTATCGTTTTTTGAATGTTTTTGCTATTTTGACATGTTGCATAAGAAATATAGCCATGCATATTCTTGTAATTAAATTGCGTTTGATGTCAGGTTCTTGTTTAAAACATAATTTCATGACTTGCAGTGTTAGCGTGAGGTGTGAACAAATTATAGGCATATATGAAAGAAGAAAATACCGTCCTTTATATTTTGCTTGTAGATGGCAGCTTTGAATATCCTGTGTGACTGAGTAAGGGATGCGGTCCAGTATCTTACTGTGAGTATCCGCTTCTATTAGTGAGTGTCTCCTGTTTTGTGTCCTGCACTTCAGGGTTTGTTACAGAGGATAGGAGAAAAAGTTTCTTAAGTAAAATTGAAATATGCAAAATAGTAAAACTTCCAATCACGGAAGGCCTTCGATGTGCTTAAGTTCGTGGCAAACGGGCTTTGTAGTCACTTTCCCTAGCTGTCGGTCTTGGAGACATTTGTCACCCATCTTACGCCTCCGCGGGGAGTTAATTCTTTTTCACCACAGCCGGACTTAAGACACATCGGAGCCGAGATCGCGCACAGTAACTACCCGGGCCATTATGGCCTATAATCGTGGGTATTATTCGATTTACTGTGGCCGGCTAGCGTGAGTGCCGATCGTCAACTGTGAACTGCCCCTGGCTGGCCAGACCTTATGTTGGGGCTTATAGTCGGTCCACAGTTGCCGGCGAGCCGAACGCCGCAATGAGCTGCCTCGGCTATAGTCGGCCTTCTCGGTGGCTTATAATCGGCTCATTACAGTTGGCTTTAAGGGCCGTCGCGAGCAATGAGTTAACCCACAACAGAGGGATGCCGGAGCAAAAGTATCTCATTGGCGAGGGCATAGATTCGCATAGTACCTGTCAGGTCTTGTCCAGGTAAAGTTGAGCTGTGGAGTGCGTTGAGTGGAAACACTATGCGCATAGGATTTTGTTCAACAGAAAAGGATAAAGTTAACAAGCAGCCAAGATATAAAGGAACAAGTTAAAAAAGAGAAAAGGTGTTTTAAAGTGGTTCGGCACGAAAAGGCCTACGTCCACTGATTCTCTTTGTTAATTCACTTCATATGGGAAGTACAAGTTAAGAAAAGTATCGACGGAGGTGTTGGATGTTCCATGCCCTCTGGAACACCTCTTCGTCCCCTGTTGACAAAATATAAGCTCCATTGTGGAGATCTTTATGAATTACATATGGTCCATCCAAGATTGGATCTAGTGCTCCGGGGTGGGGGAAGATTCGCTTGAGGACAAGGTCCCCTTCTTGTAAGGTACGATGCTTGACTTTGGAGTTGTATTGTGCTGCCACTTTTTGTTTGTGGGCTGCTGCTTTAAGGACTGCATCATTTCTTCTCTCCTCCACTAGATCCAAAGACATGTGAAGGAGTTCTTCGTTCTCTTCTGGGTTATAGTGGATCCTACGGTGGGAAGGCACAATGGTTTCAACTGGGAGCATAGCCTCCGATCCGTATGCCAAAGAGAAAGGAGTATGCCTCGTCGAAGTTCTGAAAGATGTGCGATAGGCCCATAGTGCCATATGGAGTTCATCCACCCAAGCGCCCTATGACTTTTCGAGTTTCTTTTTTATTAGAGTTTTCAGAATTTTGTTGACGGCTTCGACTTGTCCGTTTGCCTAGGGATACGCTACGGATGAGAAGCTTTTGTGAATTCTGTGCTCTTGGCACCTGTTGGCGAATTCCTCGCTGTGAAATTGAAGTCCATTGTTTGACATGATTTTGAATGAGACTCCGTACCTGCACAGAACATTTTTGATCAAAAAGTTAATAACTTTTGCTGAAGATACTTTATTCAGAGGTTCTGCTTCCACCCATTTGGTGAAATAGTCGACTGCCACTATAGCATATTTGGCCCCACCTCGGCCCAATGGCAGTTCGCCGATTAAGTCAATTCCCCATACTGCAAAGGGCCAAGGGCTGGTCATTTGAGTAATCTCAGTCGTTGGTAGCCACAGAATCTTAGCGAACTTCTGACACCTGTCACACCTTTTGACGAAATCCAAGGCGTCCTTGCTTAAGGTGGGCCAGAAATATCCATATCGGAGTATCTTTTTTGCTAATGTTTGTCCTCCGGTGTGGTCTCCGCAGCTTCCTTGATGGATGTTGGATAAGATTTCCTTGGCTTCCCTCCCAGCGACACACCTTAATAATGGGTTAGAGAATCCGCGCCGATAGAGGATGTCTTCTTGAATTGTGTAGCGGGAAGCTTTCCTTAAGATTTTCTTGACTTCGTTACGTCCGTTGGGCAGTGTGCCGCTTTGTAGGTAGTCTCGGATGGGAGTCATCCAAGTTGCTTCTTCGATTGCAGCTATCAGATTCACTTGCTCAAAACTTGGGGCCATTTGCTTTGAGATGGTTACTGCCCCGAAGATGGCGATGTCTCTCATACTTGCTTGTTTTGCCAATTCGTCGGCCTCTTGGTTCTCTTCCCTAGGGATGTGTTTGACTAAGTAGTGGTCCAATCGGCTGAGAAGTAACTTGGTCTTCTTTAAATATGCTATGAGTCGTTCTTCTCGAGCTTGGAATTCTCCTAGTATTTGATTAACGATAAGTTGAGAATCGCTGTGAAGACACAAAGAATTGGCTCCGATTTCTATGGCAAGTTCTAGTCCGGCTATCACTGCTTCATATTCTGCATCGTTGTTGGTGGCAGCGAACTCCAACCTTATAGCATAGTGCAGTTTGTTTCCCCTGGGAGTGATTATTACCACACCTGCCCCCGAGCCTTGTTCGTTCGATGCACCATCCACAAAGAGATTCCACTTGATATCTTATGCTATTTCCAATTGCTCCTTAGCTTCGTTGGTAGTGAATTCTGCAATGAAATCAGCTATGGCTTGTCCCTTGATGGCGGTGCGAGGGTGATAGGTGATATCATACTGACTTAGTTCAATGCACCATTTAAGTAGTCACCCGAAAGTGTCGGGACGATGGAGTACCTGCCTCAGTGGTTGATCGGTCAGAACTTTGATGGAATGGGACTGGAAGTAGTGACGCAGTTTCCATGATGTGATTAGTAAATAGTATGCCAGCTTATCAAGTTTAGGATATCTGACTTCTGCCCCCGTAAACCTCTTACTGACGAAGTAAACTGGCCGCTGCATGCGGTTGTCTTCTCTTACCAAGGCGGTGCTTAGGGCGTGAGGTGACACAGCAAGGTATAGGCATAATTCTTCGCCTTCGCTTGGAGTCGAGAGTACCGGTGGTTTCTGGAGGTGTTCGATTAAGTTAAGGAAAGCGGTTAAGCATTGGTCAGTCCATTCGAACTTTCCTTTGTCTTTCTTTAAAGCTTCGAAAAAGGGGACGCATTTATCCGTTGCCTTGGAGATGAATCGGCTTAGGGCGGCCACTTTTCCATTCAGACTTTGCATTTCCTTTCGAGTGGAAGGTATCTTGATATCCTTTACGGCTCGGACTTGTTCAGGGTTTGCTTCAATCCCTCTGGCATGGATGATGAATCCTAAGAACTTTCCTGATGACACTCCGAAGGAGCATTTTAGAGGATTCAACTTCATTCCATACTGGCAAAGTACTTGAAACATCTCGCCTAGGTGGCTTACGTGATCGTCGGCTTTTCTTGACTTCACCAGCATGTCATCCACGTATACTTCCATAGTTCGCCCTATTAGCCCTACAAACATCATGTTGATGAGGCGCTGGTAGGTGGCCCCTGCATTTTTAAGTCCGAAAGGCATTACCTTATAGCAGTACAAACCCCGGTCGGTGATAAAACTAGCGTGGTCTTGGTCGGGAGCATGCATAGGAATTTGGTTATATCCTGAGTATGCGTCCATAAAAGATAACAGCTCGTGTCCGGCTGTGCTGTCTACAAGCTGGTCGATTCGGGGAAGGGGGAAGCAATCCTTTGGACAGGCGTCGTTTAGGTTGGAAAAGTCAATGCATGTTCGCCACTTCCCATTGGCCTTCTTTACCAGCACTAGGTTAGCGATCAATTCCGGGTAGATGGCTTCTCGTATGAAGTCATTGGCGAGCAGATTCTTTACCTCTTCATCGAGGGCTGCTGATCGCTCTGCTCCTATACTTCTCTTTCTTTGTTTTACGGGAGCCTTGGTAGGATCAATGTTTAGTGCATGGCATGCTACGTCGGGGGAGATTCCGGTCATGTCCGCGTGTGACCATGCGAATACATCCAGGTTGTGGCGGAGAAAATCGATGAGCTGTTCCTTCAACTCTGCCTTTAGTTGGGATCCAATTTTCAATAGTCTACTCGAGTCGTGCTTGTCTACAGATACAAACTCCATAGCCTCTATAGGCTCGGCGGTGGCCTCCTCCTCTTTGTCCCTAGGGTCTAATTCATTGAAAGGGTCGCTGGTATATCGAAGAGGAGGGGCTTTCTTTAGTTGCTATGCTTCTAGACTTTTTGTGCAGAGGGCAACCTCTACACCCTTCCCTTTATCCTTCTTGTGGTTGTTGCGAAGTTCAGTCACATAGCAGTCTCGAGCCACGTTCTGGTCTCCTTCTACTTCCCCTACTCCATTGTCCATTGGGAATTTCATCTTTAGGCACCATGAGGCTAGGACAATTTGGAAGTTAGACAAGGCTGGCCTTCCTAAGAAGGCGTTGTAGGCCGAATGGTTTTCTATTAGCACAAACGTCTATTTCCGTACGACAGAGCGGGGATGGCTTCCAATCTCAACAAAGAGGTCCAGTTGCCCGAGGGGCATCTTTGCATCCCCAGTGAAACCGTGAAGTGGTTTTTCGCAGGGAGATACATCCTTCATTGATAGCTTCATTTTGTCGAATGCATGTTTGAACAGGATGTTTACTGAGCTTCCAGTGTCTACTAGGATTCGGTAAACCTCGGTGGGGCCGAGCCGGGCAGAGATAACCATGGGATCCATGTGAGGGTATTGCCTTCCTTCTAGGTCACGCTTACCGAATGTGATGTCATCACTTTCTTTCCGCTTCGGGTGGCGCTCTTCTATAACCGAATTGACACAGTCTTTATTGTCTCTAAGTGACTTTCCATATCTTTCCATTTCTTTCCAGCTTCTGTCAGCGATGTGCGGTCCTCCCGAGATGGTATGGACCACTATCTTCTCTTGACTAGAGCTGCTAGTGTTGCGGTTTCCTCTGCCGATCTCCGGTGAGGGTACCCTTGGGTTCTCATTGGCAGGAGCTGGAGTCCTGTCCTGACCTTTTACATAGCGTTCCAGTTTCTTCCTTCTGATGTGTTCCTCAATCAAGTCCCGGAGATGATGGCATTCATTGGTGTCATGCCCATGAGATTCGTGGAAGCGGCAGAACTTTCCAGACATCTGCACGTTATCTGATTCCTTCTTGTATGGTGGGCGTTTGTATCTAACTTCGCCTTGGGTGGCAAGGAAGATATTTTCGACGGTCTCATTCAAAGGAGTGTAAGTGTCAAATCTCGGTCCAGGCCGATATAGGCGTTTTTCTCCCTTCTTGCCCCCAGTATTGTCCCTGGAATCATTTCTTCGAACGTCCCTTGCTATAGTAGGGGCGTTGCTGTGAGTTGCCTTATTCTGCTGTCCTGACTGCCCCTCAACGGCAGCATCCTCAAGCCTCATATATTTCCCGGCTTCGTGGAAGAAATCAGGTAAAGTAGCTGGTTTTTCTTTCGTCAATCTTCTAGCAAATTAGGTGTCCGGATGCACACCACTACAGAGGGCCATTAGGATAAGCTTCTCATCGACGTCTTGGACCGCGGCTGCTGCGGCATTGAATCGGGTTAGGTATTGTTGCAGTTTCTCTCCAGGTTTCTGTTTGACGCTGGATAAGGAATAAGCGTCCTTAGGTTGTTCCACATGGATACGGAACTGACTGATAAACTTTTCTTTCAACATTTCCCACGAGCTGATGGATCCCTGGGGTAGATGACAGAACCAGGAGGTAGCGAGATCTGCTAAGAAGAGCGGAAAGCATTTGCACAGTACTCCCTCTGTTGCTCCACTCATGAGCATATGTTGTGTGTACCTCTGTAAGTGTACAACAGGGTCGGAGGTTCCTTTGTAAGGTTCCATTGTTAGCATCTTCCATTCTCGGGGAGTGATAGCGATTTCGATATTACGGGCGAAAGGGCTGGTTACCCTAGCGCCTATCCCTCGATCTCTTTGCTCCCGTTGGACACACTCTCTGAATAAGCGCGCCATCCTTTCATCAGAATTTGGAGCAGATAGAAATGAGTTTGGTTCTGTTCTACGGGATTGATTCCGTCCAGATGACCTGTAGGGATGGTATCGTCTATCATCCCTCATATTTTCCAGTGGCTGCCTTTGATCTTCTGGGAGCATGCTAGGGTCAGCTACAGTTGGCCCTTGCCTTGATCTTCCCCTGCCGGGCTCTGATCTAAGCACTTCCTCGGGTCCAACTTCGGGCTGGACTCTAGCTCGGCCCCGTTCGCTGGCGTTTTCATGGTTAGGCAGTATGACAGGCTTAGCTATAGTTGACCTTCGCCCGGTACCTCCCCTGTTGGGTTCGGTTCCAAGTGCTTCCTCAGGCCTAACTTCGGGCTGTGCTCGATCTCGGCTCCTACCATGGTTACTTCTGCCGTTAGCTCCTTCGAAGAAGGAAGATCTTTGTTGTCTCTGAGATCCTCCAGACTGGGACTCGCCCCATGATTCGGTGTTGCGATTGGACTCTTCAGCATCCCTTAAGCGTGACATGAGATGGTCCACCAAGGCTTCCTGCTGGGACGTGAAGCGGTTAGTTACTTCAACCACAATCCTGTCTAAATCTGCCCTAGTAATTGCTGCGGGCTGTTCTATGGCAGGAGTGGTAGGATTAGCCTGTCCTTCATTTGTTACTGCTGCTGGAGGAGGACGATTTACTTGATTCGTGACAACTGGATCTGGAAGACTGCTGGATGCGATGTTTTTTCCTTTGTTAACATCTTTTCTTGGTTTGGGAGGCATGTTTTCCAAGTGGCGAACGATGCTGTTAGGAAAAATGTTGAGTGGATGAAGCTGAAGCTTCGAGCTTCTAACTCTCAATGAAAGCACCAAAAATGTTTGCACAAAAAATAGACAAACACCTCAAAGTCGTATGATTTAGTAGGTCTTATGTTGTTCTTAGTGATTTGGGTGATTTATGCAAATATATGAAAAGCAAGGGCTAAACTGTAAAAAGACACGCAGATTTATAGTGGTTCAGCCAGAATGTGCCTACGTCCACTTCATATGTTATTTCTCTTCTCTTGTTTAGATTACAAGTACAAAGCTTTGGTACAAGTAAAAGAAAGTTGTTTGAAAGTTCTCTCCGTGCTTGAGCTCTCAAAAACTTGTCCCCATTGTTGTACCCCTGCCCCTCTATTTATAGAGTGAGGCTGGGGGTAGGGGTCCTGGATGTGTACAGCTGCTGATGGGCCTGGGCTGACGCGATCTGGCCTGGTAGTGTTGGTTCGGAATGTCTTGGTCTGGTAGTAGGTGGTCCGGTAGGAGCTTGGTTCGATGGCAGCTAGGAGATGGTTGGTCCGGTAGTGGTAGGAGGAGCTTGGTCCGGCAGTGGTAGCTAGGAGATGGTTGGTCCGGTAGTGGTAGGAGGAGCTTGGTCCGGCAGTGGCAGGAGAAGGTTGGTCCGGCAGTGGTAGGAGGAGCTTGGTCCGGCAGTTGGAGTTGGTTCGGCAACGAGGTGGGAGGCAAGTTAGTTCGGTGGATAATCTGGTTTGGTGTTGCTTGGAAGTGGACCGGTGGAGCTTTAGAGGGTGTGTTGGTCCGGTTGTGCCTTCCTTTCTTTTGGCTCGGTAGGGGCGAAAACGCTCCCAACAAAATCTGTTGCATGTATTGTCTTATGCTTGCATGTATATAAAAGTGATTCCAATTGTTCAAAAACAAGAGCATCTCTGTTATTTAACCTCTGTTCAAAATCCTATCCAGAAAGTAAACAAAAATTACAAGTTTATACATTGTTTGAAAATCTGATGCTTGCTATAATTCTTGAATCTATGATATGATATAATGCATGCATGTTTGTTTAGGTATTAATTGAATGTAAATGTATGAGTGCATGTTTGAAAACAAGGATGTACTCTCTATTGTTTTACAGGTTTCCAAAAACTTTTCAAAAATATAAATCCCATTCCCTGATTTGTTTTAAGCTTTGTTTTCCAAACAAAAATTGTTTAGATTTATAAGATTTACATTCTAAAAATAGTTCTAAGATCAATTAGCTTATAGACATCTGGAAATTTAGTAAAATACAGTAAAACCCAAAAATTGGCAAAATTCAATTTTAACAAATTAATGTTTCAGGTATATAATATGATTCGTCATGGTAAATGATGAATTTAGAAACTAAAATCATGTTTTTTAATCAAGTAATTGGTAAGATATCTCGGGATGAACAGAATATGGGTTTTTGTTGATTTCTGGTGATCGTGAGGTGGATGAAGGTCGTGGTTAAGGCTGGAGGATGGTGGATGGTCAGGCATCATTGGAAAAATGGTGTGGCATTTTTTAGTTGACCGTGGTGGTCGAGGGATGGAAAAATAGGGTTTAGTGGTGGGTTATGTGTAGTCGGCGTTGTCAAGGTGGTTCGTCGTTGATAAGGGACCGAAATTGATCGCGGTGGTGGGAAGTGGAGCTGGAAGTCGAGGCGATTCGATGGTGGTGCCGGCGAAGTTCATCGTGGTCGAATTCGACAGCGAGGGAAGATTTTCTGCGATGGTGGTTTCCAGTCTTGGTCGAGAGTGGTTCGATTTCGATTCATCTGAGGTATGCTCGATCGGGGTCCACGTGAGGGTTAGCATGTGTACGGGTGGTTTGTCAAGTGTCGTCGCGATGATATCCGATGGTCGGAGTGCTGGTGTACGTGCACCACTTGCATGTTGTATCTGGACGAATGAAGTTTGGGAGGAAGCAGTGTTCCTCGGGTCGTACTCGAGTTGATGGCGGGAATGACTCGAAGTAGCTGAAGATGGTGGGTGACTCGGTGCATTTCCTGGGGTCTTCGGGTTTTTAATTTTTTTTGCTCAGGTTCGATTTTCTTTGGGTTTGTGCAGGTTTAAATTTTGTAAAAGAAAATCAAGTTTACAATTTAAAAGCAAGTTCTTTTCAAAATAAATGTCAATCAAGTTTCAAGAGTGTTTAATTGAATATATTTTCAAATTTAAAATGTTTAAGGTTGTTGATTTCAAAAGTAATTAACTAAATTAATAAATGAGAGTAATTAAAGGTTAATTACTATTTGTAATTAAGAATAATTACTTAATGGAGTAATTAGTGGGTAGTTAATGAACTAAGAGATGAATCATTAACTAGAGATTAAGTGATTAATTGATTAATTAATGTAATTAATTTTAAGTTAATTAATTTGTCTAATTAATTAAAGATAATCACTTATTAATTAATTAAGTATAATTACATAGAGAAGTAATTACTGAATGTAATTAAGTAAAAGGGAAATCATTTATGGAAGTAATTAAATTGAAGTGATTAAGGATTAATCACTTAGTGTAATTAATTAAAGGATTAATTAATATAATTAATTAAAGGGTTAGTTAATTAAGTAAAGAATAATTAAATAATTAAAGGGTTAAGGTTAATTAATAATGTGATTAATTACTTGTTAAGGTAATTAATTAAAAAGAGTAATTAATTAATGAAGTAATTAGAAGATCATTAATTAATGGAAGTAATTTAAGTTAATTATTGAGAATGGTTGAGGATAATTAATCTATAATTAAGGTTTAATTACATAATGTAATTAAAAAGTAATTAATCAAGAATGATTAATAAAAATGGATAATTAAAGGATAATTACTTATTGTAATTAAGGGATAATTAATCAAGGAAGATTAATTAAGATAAATAATTAAGAAATGATTAATTAATTTGTAATTGATTAATGTTAAGTAAGATGGATTAAGGTAATCCAAGTGATTAAAGGTTAGTAATTAATTTAATTAGAGATTAATTAAATTAATTAAGAATGAATCAACTTGTTATGGATGGTTGAATGATATTGGATGACTTGGATTGATTTTATCTCTGATGGGCGATTGAGATGTGCTGTGATATGAATGGGTTAAACTGTGATAATGTAGGTTACCTATCTGAGTTGAATTGTTGTATGATATCCTGGATATGAATTGTATTGTTTAAAACTTAACAACTTGGATTAGAGATGACATTGAATTCGAAGAGACCGGGGTCGGGTATCAGTAAATACCCGAAACCACTTCGATTCTTTATAAATGTGAGTTTGGAAGCAAACAGGCTGGAATGAAATAAATTAAGTATCATGGATATTTAAAACTGGATAACGATTCTTGGATATTGTTTTGAGATAAATGATTGACTTAAATAAGATTAGAACTCGTAGAAAAGTACGAGTTACCCTGGTAATTCTTGTGTTTCCCAAAGGGAACCAAGACTTCATTGTTTGTACCGATACTGGTCGTATTGGTTTGGGTGTCGTTCTCTTGCAAGGGAACGTTCTATCGCTTATGCTTTTATGGTTGTTATTCTTTATTTTCTTCTTAAGTATAGCGAGGACGCAATTTCTTTAAGGAAGGGAGTCTGTAACAACCCGCATATTTTACGATTTGAATATTTAAATATTTTATTTAAATATAGAATCGTTAATCGGATTGAAGTCCGAAAAGCTACTTTTTGTAAACGGTCGAATTTGGACTCGAGACCACTTCCATTGAGTCCAAAATGGTGTTTGAGACTTTTTTGAGTATAAGCTTCGATATGTTCGGAGCGAATGAATTTTGATGTTTTCTTCTAGGGCTTTGGGTTTGGGTTTAAGCCCACTAACCCATCTTAACACCTTAACTCAGCCACCTCTTCATTTCATTTCACCCTCACTTCTCTTATCACTCTTGCTAAAACTGAAAATGGGGAGAGGAAGGGGAAATTAAAACTCCAAGCCCTAGATTCAATTGCAAACTTCAATTCTTGCTCCAAATTCAAGAGAAGCTTAGGTAAGCCTTCTCTTCTTCTTCTCCATCTCTTCTTCTCTTCTATTTCAGAATTCCTAAACCCTAACTTAGGAAATTTTTTTCTATTTGAGCTTAGATTGAAGCTTCTAGGGTTAACATTGAAGAGTGTTGATCTTTTCTTTGCATTTGAGCTTCTCATCTTTGTTTTGCGTTAAAAAGGTGAGATTTTTGAACTCACATCTAAGCTTATAGCTTTTGTGTTGTTGGGTAAGAATTCCTAACATTAATTCATGTTCATTTGTGTTCGATTTGGTGAATTGTCCAATTTTTTGTTTTTGGAATCCAATTTTGTTAAAATCCAATCTTTGATGCTAGAACACGTTAGCGGAGTGTTTCGGAGGGCCATACAAGGCTGGGTTGTCGCTTGACGTAAGTCCTTGGCCGTGGTCGCTCGCTCGTCAATCCCGTTCCGTGTTATCACGTTTGCCCATTAGAGGGCTAGACGGTTTCTGCCCAGGAAGCAGGTTCAGTCGACTGAACTAGTAGGTTAGTCGACTGAACCAGGGGGCAGAAAACGTTCTGCCCCTATATCAGTTGACTGACCTCTAGGTTCAGTCGACTGACCTGGGGGGACAGATATTCCTTGCCCTGTGTCAGTCGACTGATACCCTAGGTCAGTCGACTGACCTGGAAACAAGAAGTTTCCAGGCTCTGGGCCAGTCGACTAACCCACTGGTTCAGTCAACTGACCTGCTTGTCTCTGCCCGGTTTGTTGTTTTGCTTTGGTTTTCCAATCTCGATCGATTCGTGTCGATCCAATTTGTTGTTATCCCATTTTTGACTTCGACGATTCCTTTTTGACTTCGTGCACGGGTCTTTATAAAATGATCTTTCTAAATTGTATTAAAAGCTTGTTTCTCCGATTTATAATTTCTATTCAAAACACACACACAACTTTGCACTTCGAGCGAAGAGGGAGGAGAATTAAATGATTAATTAAAACGCGTGCAATGAACATGTGCGTTCATCTTTTCAGTTAATTCCTAATCTATTCGTTTGACCGTTTTGACCTTTGGGTCTGGTTTACCGATGAGATGAGGTGAACTTTGTACTGCTTTGAGTGTGAAATTGGCTAACAGTTATTAAACCGTTTAGTGCGAACGTTGGGTATGGGACTCACGTTAACATTTTTCGGTTCCTTTCTGAGAGTTGTGACACATTCCGCCGGACAGTGGTGTCCAGTACCACCACTACGGTTTGTTGCCTTCGGGCGTTGCCTTCGGGCGTCGCCTTTTGGCGTTGCCTTCGGGTTTGTTGCCCTATGGTATCGCTTTTGGAGTTGGTCATTCGTCACCGCTCGAGAGATATAGTATCGCTTTTGGAGTTGGTCATTCATCACCGCTCGAGAGATATAGTATCGCTTTTGGAGTTAGTCATTCATCACTGCTCGAGTGATATTGGGTTTGTGCCCTCGAGTTGGTGGATCCTTGTTATACAGTACTGAGCTCGAGCATCTTTTGTTTCCTTGATTATTATATTTCCTTAGTGTATCGCCCTTCGGTGTAGGTCCTTTGAACCACACGATATTTAGCGATTACCTTATGGAAACTTGTGTTACCATTGTTGGTATTTGTTGTTTGCCTTCTTGGCTTGTTTTGGGATATGATATCCTTTGTTTATTTGAGTTGCCGATGATATGAGGCTGGTTATGATTCATCTTAGATTAGATGATTTGGTTATCTCCTTTGGGGATATTTGTGATACTTTATGATCTTGTATGTTCATTATCATTTAGTTTGTCTAACTGATTTGTTTAGCTAGACTGACCCGTGTATTTTATAATCGGGTCAGACTGAGATGTTTCAGGTTAGGTACTTTGGACTTAGCCTATTTTGCTTCCGCATGGACTATTCTGCTAGCTCCTTTTTGTCATAGCTTTTTGTGTAGTCCTTTTTGGCTATAACTCTGATATGTACTCTATTGACTTGTCTGTATATTGTGGTTTGCTTTACCACTTGACGTGTATCATTTTCTAAACTTTGTAATGTATCTGGATATGTGTAAATATATGTGATGATTAACTGTGTTGTGATGTGTATTACATTTGAGTTGTCGTATTTTTTTCTGATAGATCCTTCAGCCACCTATGGCTTTGTATTAAGTATTTATTGGATATGTCGATCCACTTGAGAAAAATATAGATATATGCTACCTTGTCGACGTATTCAGTAGATAATTAAGGCAAGGCTATAGATGGTCGCTCCTAACCAGCTCTATCCCGCATTAGCAGACGGTGTTACCTTGTAATACTCTTTGCTAATGTGGGTCTTGGAGTGGGGCGTCACACTCAGCATATACAGTAAATAAATCAATCACAGAATCACAGACACAGAGTAATATAATAATAATGCAGCGGAATAGATAAATAGTAGTTCATGAAGCTACTATATAAACAGCAGAGTTTGAAATAAAATATAATAGAATATCTCAAATACCATGAAGTTTCAAATACAAACTGATGACATCTCTGAACAAATCAACGGGAAAAGCTGAAAGCTGAATCGATAGTTGGATCTCCAAGCGAAGCTCCAAACTCCAAAGGTGAGTCTCAATTGCTGTATCACTCAGTCTGACCTGAGCGTAAAGCAAACATAAACCACTCGAGTTAGGATTAACATTCTTATATCAATAAATCCAACTCAAGTGAAATATCAACTGAAATACAAGTAACTTAAAGGATGTTTGGGATAACCATCCTCTAAGGATCCGTGGAACTATCTACAATGTAGAAATATACGCTATTAACAACTAAACGTCATTATAACTCCGTGGTCATTTCAAATTAATTTATACTTCAAAACAAAAATATCATTTCCATTTCAAATATATATTTCCAAATTATAGCACTTTCAAAACTAAATTGATAATTTCATATATATATTATTTTAACTTCATTATTATTTAGTTTTGAAATATTCACTTAATAAATCCATTATCATTTAAATAACCTTAAATTTACATTAAACTAAATATTCCCTTCGATTTATTTAAAACTTGAAATATCCATTTAATCACTTTAAATCGAAACCAAGTTATAAAATCATATCTTAAAACCCTCAAATTCAATAAGTTTCAAATCCATTTAATTAAACAAAAATTATTAATTAAATACAATTTCGAATATATTCAAATTTATCTTCCCAACCTTAACTTATAAAATCATTATAAAGATCTATTTTTAAAATAAAATTTTAAATAAATACATATACATATTATATATTAATTAAATCATACTTTATTAAATTAAAACTTATTATTAAATCTACTTTATATTAAAACTTATTTATATATAAAATATTTCAATATTAAATAAAACCATATATATTCCCTTTCAAAACCATAGAGATCATTTCAAAATATTTATATATTGACCGACGGTGTCTGTATATAATTTTCTATCCTATGGTCAAATGATACCGATATTTATCATTTCAATCTGTAGTTTAAATATCTATGAGTATATATCATTTCGACCCGCAATCCCAAATTCAATTCAATGAAAATCGCATGGGTTTATCATTTCAACTCATAACGATTTTCCCCCATTCTACAAATCGTTCGGGTATGTATCATTTCAACCCATAGTGAATTCTATACTAACAGGGAACTTGCAGAGTGATAACAGATATGATAATAATATAAGAGGCATATATCATCAATAACAATATAATATAAACCACAGGATATGGTGTCATATCCCATAGGTGAACAATTACATATAGATGCATAACATATATAACAATTTAAATAATTAACAGTTCAATTTAGCAGTATATTTCAATTGTCGTTTCAATTGAAATCAAATTTAATAAATATAAGAATGTTAAATCGTGAGTGATTGTTCACCTTTCGAGGTTAGAGAGATTTTGACATTGAAATGAGTTACGGATCCAAGCATGAAATCTCAAAGAAAGTTAAATTGGCACGACTTCGACGAATAGAGCTGATAAATAAAAGTCGATGAGAACAATCAAATTGGCTTGATATAATAGAATATATATATATATATATTTATTATTATTATAAAATCAACATTAAATCTTAAAACACTATTTATAAAATGAATATATATATTATTTTAAATCCATACAGTTTAAACACATTTTAAATTTAAACATTAATCTATCTTTGAAGACCAAACTCTATGGACTAGCATATACACTTACATACATACAATAATTAAAATCAAATTATAAAAATCCAGATTCAACAGGTATAACATATATATATATATATAAACAACATCTCAGATACTGGAACTAATATAACTTACACATTATAACAACTTTATATATATATACATATATATATATACATATATATATATACATATATATATATATAATTTACAAATCTATATTTGATAAACGACTATAAAATACCACAGATGAATAGTAATTATATCAACCTAAAATTTATATGAAAATATATATGTATGCGAAATCATTTGTTTTCAAACTATCAAGTGCACGTTATAATATATGTGATTGATATAAACAGCAAATGAATAGCTATGTGTAGACTTTACATATATACATACGTATAATACAGACAACCCATACTCCTGTATAAATAAGCAAATGTATACTTACAGAATACCAATATATTTATCACTCTTATACACTTATGTATATAAACTATAGATTTTGCACAGCAGCCTATATGTAAAATAAACTATTTAAATATTTACATTAGAACATAACCGACTAATTTATATATATATATATATACTTAAAATTTGTATAACTAATAGACCTATCTACAAGTAGACTTAGAAAATAGATATATATATAGTGACTATATAACTTACAAAACACTTAACCGATCACATCTCTATAGGCTAATATATATACACACAATATCTTATATATATAATACTATTACAGTAGATGAAAATTTAGAATATATATATATACTTTAGACATATAATGTAAATACTATAGCACATGTACAGCTTTTATAGTTTATATTTGTATATAAAATAAACAACTTACCCTATAACATATAACATATACATATACTACACACAATTTATGTACCTGTGCATAGCAAACGAAGGAGGGGAAAAGAAGGAACATGTCTTTGCCTTAGCTAAGGGAAAGAAGAGGAGTGGACGGCGGCGGTTCCAGATACTGGGTTTGGTGGTGGAGGCCGAACGACCGGAGGTGGCAGGTCGAGGTGGAATAGGGAGGGTGGGAAACGGCGATTGGGGTCGGCTAAGGTGCTCGGCCAGGGTTGCTTGGCTACGGAGAGGCGGCGCTCACGTTGTGGGGAAGGGCGGTGATTGAAGCTTAGGCTGAGAAGGCGTTTGTGGTTTCTCGGGTTCGTTTTCTAGTGGCGGATCGTTGTAGGTGGGGTCGGATCATGCGAAGAGGGAAGGGGAAGAGAAATAGTCTAGCTACAGTAGACTTTAATATAAACGAAATGAAGGAAAAAAAACAAGGAAGGTTAAAAAGCAGATGGAAAAGAAAACGTAAAAAAAATGAATGAATGCAAAAGGGTTTACCACTTTTATACGCTAAATATTCGAAATGACAAACAAGAGCGAAAATTTGGGCATATGGAACGGCTGAAATCTAGCAAATAATGAATGTTAATATAAATACTAGTTGCTGTCAATTCCAGTTTGAAATTTGAATGGACACCACTATTAAAAGTGTAAAAGTGGTACCGATACGGTTAATCGTTTTCACGGATTTCACCGCGTACCGGATTACGAAATACCCAAATGAATATACTGCGGAGGTCAGCACGATGAGATGATCAAAACGGTATATAGATATAGTGGTACGATTATCCGATCAAAAATCGATATGGGTGCCAAAATGCTGCTATTTGTCGAAAACAAGATAGACGGAGCAATAGCAGTCAAAATTTGGAGAAACGAAATATGACGTCTCTCTCAGAAGATGATTTACAGATTTTCTATATAAAAAGATTCAAGTTTGGAAAACATTTTATTATCATTAATTATTAACTGATATAAATTTAAATAAAACTACACAAGAAAAATAAACTTCCATATTATCTGATGGAAATTTACCATTTACTATATTTAAGTAGACGTATTCCAAATATCAAAATTTTATTTCCAAATTCAAATATATAAAATGTCACAAATATTCAGTTAATTACGTTATAAAACCCGTTAAAATATCTGGGTCGTTACATGTAACATGTCAAAATAATGACATGTTAAGATAATTTAAACTAAGGATAAAATGGTAATTTCTCCACTTTCTTTCACCTATAAATACACACCCTCACAAATACATTTTCATTTACATTCCAACTTCATTATTTTCTAAACTTTCTTCTCTAAAAATTCCTTGGCTTTCGTGGTTCAAAAAATTTAGAAAAAGTAAGCCTTTTGTGTTGTAACTTGCTTCCGTACCTTTCATACTTCTTATAATTTCATTTCAACATCCTCTCTTCCAAAAAGCAAGGCCATCACTACTCCACAAAGCATTAGCCAAGCCAAATCACCTCCGGTCGAACCCAATCTAAGGCCTTAGCCCCTCCAAACTTTCAAATTTTTAAGCTAGAGTCGAGCGTAGAGGCATTGCCGAGTTATAGTCGAAGTTCGGGCGAAGTTAGCTAGCATAAAGGTGATTAAATGTAACGAATGCTAGGTTTTCGACCCTCGACAATTGACATCAATACGTCCACTATATATCATGCCGAGCAATCGAGTGCCGGAAATACTAGATCATTAGAGGAAAAGAAGGAAGAGGTAGAAGAAGAAAAAGAAACAACAACATAGAATCTCACAATTGCAGCGGAACAATATATAATAGATAATAACATGTCTTTATACAAAAAGAACTATAACTGTTATTTACACATTACATCATCAAAGTACAACACATCAATAACTCAATACTGGACAGTTATAATAACTTTTCTTCACAAGTGCTGAATATACAGCCTACAATACATAGCGGAATAAAATCAAATACGTGTAATACGTCTTCGTCATCCAGCTCGTCCCTGAGCTCAATAGCATCCTATCCTGTATGTGTGATACTCGGTCTGACCCGAGCATTATAATAAAATAACACCCGAGTCAGTCTGGAAAACCAGCGTGAGAAAACACACTCAATTTGAATTATTAAAGTTATCAAAATACTTTGAAAAACGAAGGTATCTCGTAGGTCCACGTCACAAATAAACACGACGGGTTTTTATCTTACGATAACCAAAAGACTTTGTATCAAAATCGTCTGATATCATAATAGTGTCTAAACAAAGTAAATAGAAAATAACTGAAATGCTTGCATCTCACGTTCCAGCATAGTTGGGCACAATCAAAACCATACGGCGCTTATTGCAGAATGGATTCCATATAATGACTAGGCATTGGGATACCACCTATCATGGTACACGTTTAGAAAAATGTACCGAGGACCTCGTCGGGATTCCCTACAACACAAGTCCGGCCATATCCCTAACCTGGATAGGACCGAATATGTTATCACCCCGGGTGTTCCCACCCTTATCAAGAGCTCTTTTGCATGCACCACCGTATCCATAATAAATAATATATCCGAGGGTATCTAGAAAGGAGATAACATACCCTAATTAGGTATGACACACTTAGCCTTGTTGCATATCCCCTGATTTTCAGTCATTCCGGTTGATGAGGCTTGAAGCTACGATTACCTTTCAAGAATAATTTCACTTAGAATGCTCATCGTCCTCCAATGACGATGTTCTGATAGCATTCGTCCACACAAGTTGTCCTGGTTCTAGACAAACCAAATCACCATCTTCATGATCTTTGTGGTATCCATTCGTAACGCTCAAATCAGATCGAAGTGGTTTTCAGATAATTAAATCCGATCCCCGTCTCTTCGAAACGATCAATAAATTTGGCCAAAATTGATAGTCGGTTATTTAACTATCAATAGAACATCCATAAGCAGACATCAGCCTTATTATAAAATTTTCCAAAATTTATTTTCAAAATATCTTTATAAGATATATATATTCAAATCCCTTCCAAATTTTCAATATTTGAGACAACTCAAATACTTATATCCATACCAGGATATTTCAAACCACCTCTTATTTCAACACTTAGAAAAATATTTAAAAATATATTTCCTAAATCTCATACTTCCCAACACTTAGGAAAATTTCACTTATTTCTCTTTTCTCAAAAACCCTTCTCAATCCATATTGTAAAATCCTTAACTCCTTTATAACAAATTCTACAAGTTCCGGGTTCCTTAATTTAATCTCTTTATTCAAAAATATATACTTATCTCACCGAAATGAGTATATTCACAAGCCATTTTCCTTCAAAAATATTTGAAAAACCTTTTAAAATAAATATGGAAAGCACCACGCGGTATCAACCATGGATTCACAGCTCAATGATTACGTCTCTATACAAGAGAAATCCAAACTTAACTACAGGCAATCTTTGCCTCCGATTCCGCCATGAAAGTATACCATTACTTTTCAAAAAATTTTATTTAATAATTATCTCAAAATAATGTTTATAAAGTTTCTATAATAATTTTCAAAGTTTAATTTAGGCAAATACTCTTAAATAAAAGTTAATATATAAACTATGTTAATATAGAATAATTTATCTTTTAAATCAATAATATGGATTAATTCTTAAATAATAATTAACTTAATATCAACTCATTATAAACTAACTTAATTAATAATTAAATATACTTTAAACAATTTAAAATAATTACATAATTTTGAAACAATGATTAATTTCGATTTATTAATAAAATTCTAATCGATTTACAAGACTTATTTATAAACTTATAATCCATTTTGACAATTTAAAAAATATTTAAATAACTAATTTTCTGGAATATTTTTATGCTAAAAACATTTTTAAATTATCTAGTTTAAAAATTAAAAATCCTCCTTTTACAAACAACTCTACTTCTCGATAAAAATATATTTTCCAATTCCAATATCACCAGTTTAACATTTTTAAATCCCTCTCGATTTATCACCAATTGATTTACGTCCCAATTTCGTAAACAACCTTTTTCCCATTTCTAAAAGTAAATCTATCATTTATTTTTAAACCGATTTTCCCATCTCGTTATAAATTCTTACCGTGAATTTATACCTTCAATTTATTAAATGATAATCACTTCACTTTATTGATAAACATTGTATATAAATCTTTTAGTCTTCAATTCTAGTTTATAACGGTTTCACACCACTTACATCCATTATAAATTGATTTATAAATTAAATCCCATTTATAAATCAATTTCTTAAATTGAATCCTATTTATAAATTAACTTCTTAAATAACCCAACTATATTCCAAAAACAACCAAATCTCAATTTTACTTCTATTCCATAATTTAGAAGTCTTATTAAGGTTCTAATATAACCAATTTTATAATTATTTCCAAATTCCCATTTTATTCTTCCTATCTATTTTTAAATTTCGATTTTTATAACCTTTTATATTTAACAAGTAACACTTAAGAATTATTATTAAAAATTCTTTATACACATTATTCCAAAAATCTCTATTTACAATATTCTGAAATAGTTAAGTAAAATTTTAAAGTTAAACTATTTATTTTACCCAAATAAAATTTCTTTTAATTAATCCGAAATTCACTATAGATTTTTCGCTTCCAATTTTTTTTTAATTTCTTTCAAATTCAAAACATATATTATTGGTATTTAAAAATACCAAAATCTAGGCCAAAACTACCATATCATCCAATAAATTCAAATCATACCATAATCTAACACAGATTACTCAACAAATCATATATCAATATATATGAAATTTAATTCAACATTTTTGAGGAATCCAGTTGGATCCCTCCAACCTGTTTTCCTGCAACCACAGATGTTAATAAAACATAAAAATACCAATTCCGCTTCAAGACGGAATATCGCGGTATATAGGGTCATCCGCTATTATGCGGGGTGCATAGGGTCACATCCGCTAAAATATGCGGGAACAATCAATCCAACTACTAGTACATATACTACTATATATAATATCACATTCAACTGATAATAATTTATCGATTCAACCAATAAATCAATAATTAATTTTAACTATTTAAAATTAATGTCAATCATCCAAATGAGTGAGATTTACTCACTTTGGTCTTTATTGTCGCTTTTGCGCTCTAGTTCGCCTAAAATCAAAAGGGCGTTTGATTTTAGCGTGTAATTCCAATATCTCATATTTTGACTAATTCAGTTCCATATCCTAGATCGTGCAGACACAAACGTCAAGCAACTTGTCTTGTTCGATTCTGACATCGTATGAAATCATTTCACAATTTATAAGATTTCACAATTTTATATAAAAACTTATTTTATAAACTACATACCTAAGCTTAATTTATCCTTCATAGGTTAAGGCCATCAACCCACTTAAAATCCAAAAGCAATAGCCCAAAGCAAGAGAAAAAGCGCACTTCCCTTTCCCCTTCTTCTTCTTTTATTTTTCTTTTTTTCTTTTTTGCACCATGGCTCGGCCCAGTTCTTCCCTTCTTTTTTTTCTTAAAACTAGCCCAAGCCCAACTCAAAACGAAGGCAGGATTCTTCTTCCCCAACTCCCTGATATGCATGAACCACTTCCAGGCGTGCACGCACGCCACTGATACCAAGCTCTGGTCATCCATATTTGACGTCGTCGATCCCATCGAGTCTGTCTTCTGAATCTCCACGCAACCCAACCCAGAAACCCATGAACAACAATGCCTAGTGAAACGCGACATTCCCTCCTTCCGTTGGCCACTTTTCAAACGCGATTCCTAACCCATGACCAAGCATCACAATTTTGAGGCCCTATGTGCGGTTTTCGATGAAGATCCCAAATATCAACTCCAAACTCCACATCGACCTTTGAATCAAACAAAAATGCTAACCCTAGTCTAAACTGTCGTCCCTGTACAAACTCGACCCCCCCCAAACCGATGCCACACTTCCCAATAGCCATACCAAATCAAAGCCCATCCAAAAACTAGATTTTAGAAATTGATTTCACGATTTTAAGTTGAGAAATCATCGAGATAGGATTTTTTGAAGTTTCTTTCTTTTTCAATTTTTACTGTAAAGGTCGCATGGAATATAAACGAGAGAGAGATGTGATTCTTGCGTGTGGGTGGGGTATCTATGTGACTTGAAGGGAAAGAAAAGGGGCTGATGTGAATAAAAAGTCAAGTCAACATATAAATATATTATTAAAATTTCAAATTATCTCGATTACGCAACTTAAAATATCGAACCCCTATCGAGGCATGCTGCTAGGCGTTCATAATGTTATACCCCTATTCCGAACGCAATGGAAAAAGTTTCGAGTCCTGATTCGATCGTATGGAGAAGATAGCTTTTTGAACCTAATTATTATATTGAATTATCGATATTAATTTCAACGCGTTTATATTCTGTATGACCAAATGATAACACTAAATGGTACGAAATTTAAAATTCGATAATAATGCACTATTACGGATCCAATGGAACTAGTTTTGTCGAAATCCGAGACTGCACCCCAGAAGGCTATTTTTATATGTTAATGCAAACGAGATATTTTTAAAATCGAGTAAATCGATTTTAAATCCAATTTAAGATTATTTAATCTTCATTCTTGCTAATATAAATTTAATAAGCCTTTAAATTATTTTTAACCAGCTTAAAACTCAAGATTCAATTATTTAACCAATTTTCAATTATTACTTCAATAATTAAATTATCCCATAAATCGTTATATTCGAAATAAAAGTTAAAAATTAACCTTTAAATATTTCAAATTAATTAAATATTCCAATTTCAGAAATTCCAAATTTTTGGGTCGTTACATTCCTCCCCCTTAAAAGAATTTCGTCCCCGAAATTGCCAAGTTAAGAAGAATGGTCCAAAACCCATTAACTTTCCCCGAAACCAATCAGTTGAAACAACTTCCCAAAATCAATTTATTGATATACATTCACTTTTTCTAATTTCCAAACTCATTAACAGATTCCAAATAATATTATTTCCTCAATCATTTCAAGTTATAATCTAAAATCAAATTTCAGTGATTAAAAATTTTCTTCAAAATTTTCTAACTGCTTAAATTTTCGAAAAATTTCGCTAGTGTCCCTTTGTGCGGCTAGATCCAAACGACTACAAAACGCCTCTACGGGCTCAAACCATCCAAGGAAAACAAAAGCCAAGTGGCTCAATCATAAAACCATCAGTTTCAAACATAAATTTTTAAGCATGTGCCTTTTAGTCGGGCAATCCAATTTTTCTTATGATATCGAAGACATCAATTTAGCTTTTGCTTTTAAATACCGGCGCCTTACTTACCAATATTACCCAATCACATAATTCAAAATCAGTTTATTTTATTTTTTCAAAATTTTCAATATTTTCTTTACTTAAGTCCGTACGGCGTACATATATCATCCGTATGCAATATCAAATCCGATCGCTCGCTCGATAACACAATTTCCCTTCCGAACTAGTATCGTTCACACGACTCTCTAATGCGGACTCAGATCTGGTTTCTTGGTTAGAAACCGTCATTCTCCTTGCATAGCCATATACTATGATAGAGAATCTCAGAATCAATCAAAAATCCATATCCAGTGTTCGCCGTCGAAGATCGAGTGAAAAAACCTAACTCGGATCGATATAAATTATCTCGAAATTCTGTGCTCGAATCTGGATCAAATCGTTATGCGTATAAAATAATATACGTACCACTTACGTATTTATTTCAATTGATTCTTAGCTATATCAGATTCTTTTTATTCACATGCATTTTACTTATAATTAATCATCCATAATTATTATACTCATTGCTTTATTCACATTCGTTATTCACTTAATATATCCTTCTCAAACTGATATCATTTAAGAATTATTCCACATTCATTTCAATTTTAACCAATTATCAACATTCACTATTTTCTTAGTACATTACTTTAATACCAATTTCACTTAAGAACTTTCACCATCAATTTTCTTATGTCTATTATAACATTTTATACAAATGTTCTTAGATTTATTTCCACTTCACCACTTAAGTTTATATCCATTTATATTCAATTTCAATTCCAATTTTTCAATTTTCACATTTGATTTTTATCCATTCATCCTTCAAATCATATTCAACTAACTAAATAGTTTAATTAGTCCATTTATTAATTTATTTCCAAATCTTAATAAATTCTATTTTTAAAAATTACTTCATCCGGCCTAACTTAGGCTATATTTCAGAATTCACTTTATACTTAACTTAAGTTAAGTTTAATCCCATTCCAAAATCAATTTTCAAATTTTATAAGTTATCAAACTTATTCATATTCCATTCACTAATTTTCTTCCAATTCACTTCATTTAATTAGTTTACTATACTAATTTATTCCATTATCACACTCACTTTCATCTAACTTTTCTTAAGTTAAATTTCATTCTCCGTTTTCACATTCAATTTTATCAACTCTATTTAAATTACCTTAAGGTAAGATTCATTTCAATTTTTTCTTTCTAGATTTTATAAGTTCAATCTTATTTTCTCATATTTCTAATAAATGTGGAAATCAATTTCCCGAGCTTTAAACATTTTTGGTTCTAAGTATTTCAAATTATTTTAGAAATCATATATATGTATACACAAAATTCCACTAATATATCAACTCATACCTTTTGAATCCCCAAACCAAATCCGGTTTTACCAAACAACCCCAATGGTAGCAATTCCTTTCTTACAAACTCGAAAATGAACATCGATGATGCTGCAGCCATCACCGAAATTAATTTCCAACAACCGAAGTGAGTTCAGTGCTTTTATTCCTTTAAAAAAACTATTTTAAATATTTCCAATTCTAAAACATTCTCCAAATAATACCATTATTATTTTCCCAAGACTTTGAAAAATATTTCAAAATCAACGGGATTTAGATTCCCAAATTTCCAACCTTTAAATCATTTATAAATCATTTTTATAAAACATATCATATTTAAATATTCCTTTGGAATTTCATTTCATTATAAATCACATTTACAAATCACATTTACATAATTCTATTTCGTTATATGAAATTATTTCTTAACTTTTGATTATAATATCAACTTTTTTATTCAATCACCACAACAACAATGATAATAGTTTAATATTATCATTTCCTAAAAACCAAGCACACCATATATAAATATAATAATTTCTGAAAAATTATTTCTTTCATATATAAAAAATAATTTAGGTAAAATTATTTCATTTACTCCATTTCAAAATAATACCATGTCGAGTTGCTCTATTCAAGTGTTTAGAGATCCCTATCAATGACGTTAATTACTCATATTGACCAGAATCCATAAGCCACTATATAGGTCAACCAACACAATGTAAAACATTTTATATTCACTAACAAATACGCGCTCATGTCTATTAATACACTCAAACTCATTCTAGGGGACTACTGACCCTATCTCTAATGAGTTACCCAATCAAAGCCAAGGTTCTCGCTCAACCGTCAGCTCTGATACCACATGTAACGAACGCTATGCCTTTCAAACATCACGTCAACGGCCACTTTCCACCATGGCATACACTGGTACCTCAAATTTGCTTTTATGGCCAGACTCTCGATTGCAACCAACCACTCAGGGACATGTAGGGGTATGAGTCTCCTGCTCGCCACCAAACATGAAGCGAGAACCCCTTATCATACTATACTGAAGCAAATCTGATCTCGGTCTCTTCGAAACGATCAATGAACTTGGCAAAAATTGATAGTCGGTTATTTAACTATCAATAAAACATCCATAAGAAAACATCGGGCCTTATTATAAATTTTTCCAAAATTTATTTTCAAAATATCTTTATAAGATATATATATATTCAAATCCCTTCCAAATTTTCAATATTTGAGACAACTCAAATACTTATACCCATACCAGGATATTTCAAACCACCTCTTATTTCAACACTTAGAAAAATATTTAAAAATATATTTCCTAAATCTCATACTTCCCAACACTTAGTAAAATTTCACTTATTTCTCTTTTCTCAAAAACCCTTCTCAATCCATATTGTAAAATCCTTAACTCCTTTATAACAAATTCTATAAGTTCCGGGTTCTTTAATTTAATCTCTTTATTCAAAAATATATACTTATCTCACCGAAATGAGTATATTCACAAGCCATTTTCCTTCAAAAATATTTGAAAAACCTTTTAAAATAAATATGGAAAGCACCACGCGGTATCAACCATGGATTCACAGCTCAATGATTACGTCTCTATCCCAGAGAAATCCAAACTTAACTGCAGGCAATCTCTGCCTCTGAATTTGCCATGAAGTATACCATTACTTTCCGAAAAACTTTATTTAATAATTATCTCAAGATAATGTTTATAAAGTTTCAATAATAATTTTCCAAGTTTAATTTAGTCAAATACTCTTAAATAAAAGTTATTATAGAAACTATGTTAATATTGAATAATTTATCGTTTAAAATAAAAATACTGATTATTTCTTAAATAATAATTAAATTAATATCAACTCATTATAAACTAACTTAATTAATAATTAAATATACTTTAAACAATTTAAAATAACTACATAATTTTGAAACAATAATTAATTTTGATTTATTAATAAAATTTTAATCGATTTACAAGACTCATTTATAAACTTATAATTCATTTTGACAATTTAAAAAATATTTAAATAACTAATTTTCTAGAATATTTTTATCCTAAAAACATTTCTAAATTACCTAATTGAATAATTAAAAATCCTCCTTTTAAAAGCAACTCAACTTCTCGATAAAAATATATTTTCCAATTCCAATATCACCAGTCTAACATTTTTAAATCCCTCTCGATTTATCACCAATTGATTTACGTCCCAATTTCGTAAACCCCCTTTTTCACATTTCTAAAAGTAAATCTATCATTTATTTTTAAACCGATTTACCCATCTCATTATAAATTCTTACTGTGAATTTATACCTTCAATTTATTAAATGATAACCACTTCACTTTATTTATAAACATTGTTTATAAATCTCACAGTCTTCAATTCCAGTTTATAACGGTTTCACATCACTTACATCCATTATTAATCGATTTCTAAATTAAATCCCATTTATAAATCAATTTCTTAAATTGAATCCAATTAACTTCTTAAATAACCCAACTATATTCCAAAAACAACCAGATCTCGATTTTACTTCCATTCCGTAATTTAGAAGTCTTATTAAGGTTATAATATAACCAATTTTATAATTATTTCCAAATTCACTTTTTATTCTTCCAATCTATTTTTAAATCTCAATTTTTAAAACCTTTTATATTTAACAAGTACCACTTAAGAATTATTATTAAAAATCCTTTATACACATTATTCCAAAAATCTCTATTTACAATATCCCGAAATAGTTAAGTACAAATTTTAAAGTTAACCTATTTATTTCATCCAGATAAAATTTCTTTTAATTAACCCAAAATTCACTATAAATATTTCACTTCCAAATTTATTTTTAATTTCTTTCATGTTCAAAACATATATTATTGGTATTTAAAAATACCAAAATCTAGGCCAAAACTACCATAACATCCAATAAATTCAAAGCACACTATAATCTACCACAGATTATTCAACAAATCGTATATCAATATATATATGAAATTAATTCAACATTTTTGAGGAATCCAGTTGGATCGCTCCAACCTGTTTTCCTGCAACCACAGATGTTAATACAACATAAAAATACCAATTATGCTTCAAGACGGAATATCGCAGTATATAGGGTCATCCGCTATTATGTGGGGTGCATAGGGTCTCATTCGCTAAAATATGCGGGAACAATCAATCCAACTACTAATACATATACTATTATATATAATATCACATTCAACTGATAATAATTAATTTTAACTATTTAAAATTAATGCCAATCATCCAAATGAGTGAGATTTACTCACTTTGGTCTTTATTGTCGCTTTCGCGCTCTGATTCACCTAAAATCAAACGGGCGTTTGATTTTAGGGTGAAATTCCAATATCTCAGATCTCGACCAATTCAGTTCCATATCCTAGATCCTGCAGACACAAACGTTAAGCAACTTGTCTCATTCGATTCTGACATCATATGAAATCGTTTGCCACTTTATAAGATTTTACAATTTTATAAAAAAACTTATTTTATAAACTACATACCTAACCTTAATTTACCCTTCATAGCTTAAGGCCATCAACCCACTTAAAATCCAAAAGCAACAGCCTAAATCAAAAGAACTGGCCCATTTCCCTTTCCCTTTCTTCTTCTTCTTTTTTTGCACCATGGCTCGGCCAAGTTCTTCCCTTTTTTTCTTAAAATCGGCCCAAGTCCAACTCAAAAAGAAGGCAGGCTTCTTCTTCCCCAACTCCCTGATACGCACGAACCACTTCCAGGCGTGCACGCACGCCACTGATACCAAGCTCCGGCCATCCATATTCGATGCCGTCAATCCCATCGAGTCTCTCTTCTGAATATCCATGCACTCAAACCCAGAAACCTATGAACAGCAATGCCCAGTGAAACGCGACATTCCCTCCTTCCGTTGGCCAATGTTCGAATGCGATTCCCAACCCAAGACCAAGCTTTACCATTTCGAGGCCCTAGGTGCAGTTTTCGATGAAGATCCCAAATATCAACTCCAAACTCCACATCGACCTTTAAATCAAACAAAAATGCTAACCCTAGTCGAAACTGCCGTCCTTGTACAAATTCGACCCCCTCCCCAACTGACGCTGCACTTTTCAATACCCATACCAGATCGAAGCCCATCCAAAAACTAGATTTTAGACATTGATTTTACGATTTATGTTGAGAAATCATCGAGATAGGATTTTTTGAAGTTTCTTTCTTTTTTAATTTTTATTGTAAAGGTCGTGTGTAATATAAAAGATAGGGAGACGTGATTCTTGCATTTGGGTGGGTATTTACGTGACTTGAAGGGAAAGAAAAGGGGCTGATGTGATTAAAAAGTCTAGTCAACATATAAATATATTATTTAAATTTTCAAATTATCTCGATTACGCAATTTAAAATCTCGAACCCCTATCGAGGTGTACCACTAGGCATTTATAATGTTATACCCCTATTCCAAACGCAATTGAAAAGGTTTCGAGTCCTAACTCGATCGTATGGAGAAGATAGCTTTTTGAACCCAATTATTATATTGAATTTTCGATATTAATTTCAACATGTTTATATTTCGTACTACCAAATGATAACTCCAAACGCTACGCAATTTAAAATACGATAATAATACGCTATTATGGATCAAATGGAACTAGTTTCATCGAAATCCGAGACTGTGCCCCGGAAGGCTATTTTTATATGTTAATTCAAACAAGGTATTTTTAAAATCGAGTAATTTTAAATCCAATTTAATAAATTTATTATCTTCATTCTTACTAATATAAATTTAATAAGCTTTTAAATTATTTTTAACAAGCTTAAAACTCAAGATTCAATTATTTAACCAATTTTCAATTATTAATTCAATAATTAAATTATCCCGTAAATCGTTATATTTGAAACAAAAGTTAAAAATTAACCTGTATATATTTAAAATCAATTAAATATTCCAATTTCGAAAATTCCCAATTTCTGGGTCGTTACAGTAAAACTACTTTTTTTTTGAAAAGTTTTTGACTTTATTATGATGTGTTATTATGGTGATAATATGATGAGAAAATTGAATGGTTATTATGTTGGTCGATGGTGATTTGATGGATGTCTGCGTTTGGTGTTGAATTTGAGATTTGAATGTGATGTTGTCAAGTTAGTAAGCATATAAACTTACGTTTATATATGTATTTCATTTTGATGTTAAAAGTATGGTAGTATGGACGTATGGTTGTGATCTAAGAACCAAAGTATGTTGAGTTGAAACAAAGTTAACAACTTTGTGTGTTGCGACGGATGTGAGATCCGATTCGAAATCAAAAACTATGTTTTCTTGTTTTAAAGTTTAGAAATTATTTCGATTCTATCTTTGTTTCTAAATCCTAAAAACTTTAAAATTTATGTTTTCTAAACATGAAATAGGAAAGAGTAAGCAAGTGTTTCCACTTAAAGTATGTTTAAGTGAATTGCGCTCATAGCGATAGTCACTATGGATGTAGTTCGACAAAATTGTCGATTTTCGTTTTAAAATGTTTTCTTTTGGAATGTTTGAAAAGGTTTTCCAAACTTAATAAGTAACATAAAAAGTTATTAAGTTTAGATATTTAATAATTTATTTATTTAATAAAATTGTTAAAGATAATTAGCAGTTAATTAGTAATTAATTGATTAGAGGTTAAGTAATACTTAAAGAAGGTTAATAACCAATTAGTGATTAACAAATTTTAATTAGTGATTTATGAAGTTAAGAAGTAATTTAATGATTAATCATTATTTAATTAAGTTAATTAGTTAACTAATTATTATTTAATTAAGTTATTATTTAATTAATTTTTAATTAATTAGGGTTTAACTAATAATGAATTATTTTAACCTTAACTAAGATACTTTAGGAAGTTAATTAGGACTTAACCAAGTTCATTAAGTAAGTTAAAGTTTAATTATGAATTAATGTTGATTTAATTAAGATATAATTAGGGTTTAAGCTAATTAAAAATATTTTAGCCATTTTTAAACTTAATCGGTTATGTTTTAAAACGGTTTTCTTTTTAAGGTTAATTGATTTTAAATCAAAGGATCTCTCGCCTTGACCATTAAGTATCCAAATGAATTAAATTAGTGATTATAAAACGTTGACACATTTTATAGGAAGTAAGTTGAGTGTGTTTAGCATAAATGTTGAATATCGGTAACGCGAAAAACACAAGGAAGTTAATTCAATAAACGGGTCATTATAACTTAAGCATATAGAATATACTTCTATGTGTACATTTTTCACCGATAATAGATGTATATATGTTTGTAACTTGGACATCTTCATGTGGTTGATTGTATGTTATGTGTGAATCCCTTATATATATGATGTTTGGCGGTATCTATGATATAACTTAGATAAGTTAAACCCTAATTTAATGATCCATTGTAGTCGTTGAGTCTCCATTTGGTTTTGTAAAGTAAATATTTCATTTTCTTTTGAAATGGTCTTCAAAGCTATTCTATTTTGAACAAGATATTTGAAGAATGATTTGACAATTGGTTTTAGAAGTTTATAAATGATTTTGGGTATTCAGAAAAGAAGATTTAGAAACGGTTTCGAATGTATATACAAAGATTTTATAAATGGATTTGAATGTCTATAAAGGGAAGTTTTATGCAAGGTTTCAAAGTTTATCATGAAGTTATATAACTGGATTTGAATAATTATAAAGAATTCATAAATAAGTATATGAATGTTGATAAACGTTTGGGAAAAGAGATTTAATAATTGAAAAATGGTTTTGAGGCTTAGTGATTATTTTGAGTAATTAAATCTCTAGATTTTGTTGTTGTTATTTGATAGTTAAATAACCGACTATCAAATTTGACCTAATTTGACTTACGAAGTATGAATGTAAATTCGAGTTCCATAGTGAGGACTCGAATACTTACTTCCAAAAGCATCGGGAATGATCAACCGAAAATTATCGCTTGTTGGTACTGAGAGACCGGGATCGGAATTATATATTCGAAAACTACTCCGAACCAACATGTACGTTCGAGTGGAAGACATCTTGATGATGATTGAAGACGGTGCTCTTTGAAGTGCAAAGGCTACTGCTACTAATCCAAAGGTTGATTCCAAAATGGATGTAGTAGAGTTAGTGCCTTCATTTTCACTTAGATCCAGAACGAATTTGTATGGCTGAATGATGGCATTGCATTAATGCCTGAAGGGTAGTGTTAGAATTCCAAGATGGATTGATATTTCGAAAGGTAAAGCGTAGCCTCAAGCCTCACAACCGAGAGGAATGGCAAAAGCAGGGCATGTAGCAGAGCTATGTGGTTAGCTACCATTAGGAGCGTCGCCCCAATCTAGATGTCCCTTTCAGAGTTGGTTTACATGCAAACACCATGGTAATATAAGGCCTCAGTGTTAAGGGTAATTTGGTCTGCTATGTTAAAGGGTCAGCCGGCTCTGTGTTAGCACTAGTGCATTTTCTGAGATGTATTATCAGATGGTATTCCCTTACCTTGCCATTGTTGGAATCCAATCTCCAATACGTGCCTTACGTTTTTTATAGCAGAGCCTAGTATGTTGGAATATGAGATGCAACATTTCAGCTATTTTATCTATTTACTTTAAAAATAGACACTATGATAATATCTCTGGATTTTGATATAAAATGTTTTGGTTATCGTAAGGTAAAAACCCATTCGTTTTTATATGCGGTGCAGTCTTACGAGATACCCTTTGTGAAAAGTTTTCAAATATAGAAATTAGTTTGGTAGTTACTTGTTATCGAGTTTTACTCATGTTGGTTTACCAGACTGACCTGGGTGTTATTCCATGTAATGCTCAGGTCAGACCGAGCATGTTTTTCCCAGGTTAGATGGATACTTTGGAATTAGAGAGAAGCTGGATGGTCAAGACGTATTCACGTATATTTTTCTTCCGTTATATTGCAGAGTTTGTATGTTTATCAATGTAAGGACGGGTTTCTATAACTGTCACAATTTAGGATAAATCTAGTGTTCTTTGATGTTGTATATATGAATAAAGATGTTTTTTAAAGATCATTGTTGTATTATATATTATTCACTACGTTGTGAGAATCTATGTTGTTTAGTTTTCTTCTATCTTCTACCTTCTTCTTTTACCCTAACAAATCGGTATTTCTGACACTTGAATGTTCGGCATATAATATAGTGGATGTATTAATGTCGATTTTTGAGGGTCCAAAATCAGGTTCGTTGCATTTGGTATCAGAGCTTAGGTTAAGCGAACACCTAGGCCTTGATGGGGTAAGCTCATTAGTGATAGAATTAGTATCGTCCTAGATTGAGTGGAGTGTATTATATATAAGAGCGCGTATTTGTTAGTGTATAAAATGTTTTATATTGTGTTGGTTTATCAGTTAAGTGGCTTAAGAACTCTGGTCGAGACGTGGGATGCCATGATATCGATAGGGGATTCGTAAACACTCGAATAAAGCAAACCGACATTATATCGTTTAAAAATGGTAAATGAAATAATTTTACCTAGGGTTATATTTTATATAAAGGAAAATTTTCAAAATTGATACCATGATTAGGTTATAAGAAATGGGTATGCAAGAAAGATGTGGATGGAGAAAGAGATTGAAGAAGTCAACCACAAATTATAGAAAGGCTGATGGACAGGCCACCAAAGTAGTAATAGTTTCAATTGAAGAGGTATTGGGAGTTAAGAAGAAGCCGACAACCTTACCCAAGATTAATAGTGTCAATAATCCCAAAAGGAAGAAATTCCTACCATGTTGGAAGAGATCTTGGGAAGACAAATCAGAAGAGGGTAATCAACAAAGGAAATTCTTCAAAAAGGGAAAAGAAATTAGTTGTTACCGCTGTCACAAAACAAGACATACCATGGACTATTAAACCAAAGGAAAGGAAGGACTAGTAGTTCCCAAAGTTTGGGAGAAACATTGCTTCTTTTCCCAATAACTTGGACACATCAAGAAAGATGTCCCCATAATTCAAAAAGCACCGCTAGTCATAGGAATCATTAAGAAGAAACCAGCCACCTCGAGAGAGATAATTAAGGGAATACATTTATGGAAACTAGAGGATAATGGTGGATGGGGATAAGTATCTTTAGTATGAACTCTTAATACGTAAGGTGTTCGGGAAATTATGTATAATATGTATACCCTTGGAAATGTTTTGAATGACATGAAGTTATCTTTAGTTGCTTTTAAGAACCTTTCTTTGAACTTATTAAATAGTTAGTAAGAGTTTGAAATCAGATGTTTGATTTGAATTCAGGTAATCTAAGAATCATGAAAACTAGAGTTTTCGGAACTAAGGAATATGTGGTTGAAGAAGATCAAACCCCAATGGACTTTGCTTTATTATGTCATGATTTTCAAATTTTAAGTCAAAGGATGTTTTTGGGTTCAGAATCAATCATGGAGGTTAAGAATTGGTTGCGATGGTGTGACAGGTTATGTAATGACATGATTAATTATATCCACATATCATTCAAAAAGATGATAAGTAATGTTCTATGGTTTGAAGATCTCCACAGCTACCTAATGCCGCACCAACTGAAGATAAGACGAGCAAATTCAAAGAAAAATCTCCCAAATATGGTTGTTTTCGATATGGGAAAAAGGATCACATTGTTAAAGAATGTAAGGTTGGTAAGAAAAAGAAATGGGAAAAGATGAAGGCTTTTAAGAAGCAAAAGCTTGGAAAAGAGACCGCACAAAGGAAATGTTATTGTTGCTACTTAAAGCGCCACATTATCAAGGATTGTCCAATGCTCAAGATAGGGGAGTAACCTAGACCATTTGTTATCCTCACAGAAACACCTGCTTCAGGCGAAACAAAAGGAAAGGGAGTTATGGAAGGATTAGTTTAGCCTCAGGAAGATATGGACTAGTATTAAAAATAGTATCCTAAGTTGTTCCATGTTTAGTATCTTTTGCTATATATAATCTTTTGAAGTGCACTTCCCGTCGATGATGGAGTCATTTGGCGAGTATCTAGGATAGTGTGTTGTTTGAATGATATTCTATCTATATATCATTTCTTCTATTGTTCTTAGTTGATATTAATTTTCATCCCAGTTTTATCTCTTTTGACCTTAGATAAAGACTAAGACCAATAAGGTTCATGGCTTTAGGTTACATCAAACTCGGTAGATGAAGGGTTGACCCATCATAGGGTATTTTGACTAGAAGGTAGATTAATAAACGAAAATTTAATTCAAATTAATTAATAAGAGGATTTAATAAACTTGGTTTTATTAAACAATATTTTGGATTTTAACATCTAAATAGTTAGAAGCGAGTTAGATTTTAAAATCAGATGTTATATATACTCTTAGGATGTAGTAGAGTATTAAATAAGAAAATTTAAAATAATTTTGTAAGTAAAGTTATGTAACTTAAATGGTTGAACTAAGTAGATATTTTGTGAAATATTTCTATATATTGGGAGGATAGAAAATTATTTGTTAAGAATTTTCAAATGAATAATATTAGATGTTTTAGGACAGACTTTGGCAAATTTTGAGGACGAAATTCTTTTAAGGGGAGAAGAATGTAATGACCTGCAAATTTATCACTTGAATAAATTATATTTGTTTTAAAATTATTTAAATATGGGTTTAAAAGTAAGAAATAATCATGTTTTAAGTGATAAATAATAATAGTTATTTTGGTTGGGAAAAATATTGTGAAAAAATTACCTAGGTAAATTATTGATAAATATTAAATATCGTCCTAGGAAAAATATCAATAAAATAACTGGAAATCATTTTATCGATAAACTAGTTTTAAACGATAAGGATCATGCACGGCTCTGGATTAATTCACTAATATATATATTCAAACAAGTTTATGAAATAAAATAACTTAATTTATTTTTGGAAAATAAAATGTGTTTATGACATCGACAGTTGATATAATTGGTTTTATATATTTCTTCGAAAATTCAAGTTAAGTTTATATATTAGATAAATTGGTTTTTATTAATGAATAAACCTATTATAATTATTTAATAATGACGGTAAAATAGTTTTTAAATTTTTTTTACCGAAATAGATAGTTCGTAGAAAAATAGAAAATGTGACCAAATAAAGTTTTTTGGAATTTCAACTTTTCGACACCGAAAAGTCATCGGAAACGTTGTTCGCCTTTGTGCACCATATATACACATATATAAGAGATAATTAACCATATAATAAAATACTTAATTATTTATTATCTTATGTTAATTATGTTTAGCAAGTGATGCGACAAAACATGGTTTTAAAATAATAACTTATACACACACACACACACACACTAAATCATATCATTATCTCTTGTCATTTCTTTAAGTACCATCATCATTACCCATCATGGCATAGGGGATGTGACTAGAGAAGGGGAGATGTGAAATATGAGGGGGAGGAAGGTGGTGGTGTGACATGTTAAAATAATGACCTGTTATGATATTCTAAACTAAGGATAAAATGGTAATTTCCCCACTTTCTTTTACCTATAAATACACACCCTCACACACGCATTTTCATTTACATTTACATTCCAACTTCATTCTTTTCTAAACCTTCTTCTCTAAAAATTCCATGGCTTCCATGATTCAAAAAATTTAGAAAAAGTTAGCCTTTTGTATTGTAACTTTCTTCCATACCTTATGTTCTTCTTAAACTTTCGTTTCAACATCCTCTCTTTTAAAAACCAAGGCTATCACTACTCCACAAATCCCTAGCCAAGCCAAATCACCTCTTGCCAAACCCATTCTAAGACCTTAGCCCCTCCAAAGTTTCAAAATTTTAAGCTTGAGTCGAGCGTAGAGGCGTTGTTGAGTTATTCTCAAAGTTCGGGCGAAGTTAGTTAGCATAAAGGTGGGTAAAACTATTTTATTTTTGAAAAGTTTTGACTTTATTATGATGTGTTATTGTGGTGATAACATGATGAGAAAATTGATTGGATATTATGTTGGTCGATGGTGATTGATGGATGTTTGCATTTAGTGTTGAATTTGAGATTTGAATGTGATGTTGTGGAGTTAGTAAGTATATAACCTTATGTTTATATATATATATATATATATGTTTCATTGTGATGTTAAAAGTATTGTAGTATGGATGTATGGTTGTGATCTAAGAACCAAAGTATGTTGAGTTGAAATAAAGTTAAAAACTATGTGTGTTGCAACGGATGTGAAATCCGATTCGAAATCAAAAACTACGTTTTCTTATTTTAAAGATTGGAAATTGTTTCAAAGTTTCTATCTCTGTTTCTAAGTCTCAAAAACTGTAAAAGTTATGTTTTCTAAACATGAAATATGAAATAATAAGCATGTGTTTCCACTTAAAGTATGTTTAAGCGAACTGCGCTCATAGCGATATTCGCTATGAACGTAGTTCGAAAAAATTATCGATTTCCATTTTAAAATATTTCCTTTGGAATGTTTGAAAAAGTTTTCAAAACTTAATTAGTAACATAAAAAGAGATTAAGTTTAGATTATTCAATAATTTATGTATTTAATAAAATAGTTAAAGATAATGTAACACCCCTAATTTTTGATAATATTATTTAGGAGATTTAATTAGATAAATTAAATAGAATAATATAAATGTCAAGTGATAAGGGGATTGAAATTTGAATAAATTTAATAAAGGCCGTGCTTAATGAAGTAATTAAATGGGCTTAAGAATGGTTTTAGGATAATTAATTTACATAAGGGTATATTAGGAATTTGCCGCATATAACTCTTAACCCTTATATATTCTCGTTCCTAACATTTCATTCCCATTCACGTCATTTTGTAAACAATAATTAAAGCATAAGAAAGGGGAAGCCGGTCATTAACAAAAGAAATTACATCAAAAACTAGAGATTCAAGCTTAGGGGAAATCAATCTCAATCAAATCTCCTTATCTTAATCAAGGTGAATAATAATTCCATCTCTATTTTGTTTTGAATCATATGATTTCAGATTTAAGTGTAAATTTGATTTTATGGTGAATTGGATGATGATATGCTTGAATATTAATTTGTTTAATTTAAACAAGATTGTTTAAATGAGAATATACATGGTTTGAGGAAGAAACCGATTTATGTTGATGTCAAAATGCCATGGAAAAATTATATGTTATGTAAAACATGATTTTGGAGTTGGGTTTTAATTTTGATAATTTTCCAAGTATGGAAAGATTGTTATGAATTTTCAAAGAAAAATATGGTTATTTGGGTTTATAAATTTATTTTGTAAAATATATTAAGCATTTGGGTCTAAAATTTTCATATGTTAGATAACATGATTAAAGTGAATTTTTGGAATTTTTGGGGATTTTTCCAAAGTGATTTGCTATGAAAATTAAATTATTTTAGAAGGGGGACTTCTTTGCAGTATTGGTTTTTCTTAATGAAAGGGCTTATTTGATTAACTTATCCATGGTTTAGACCCGAAATTAGTAGCGGTTATTTTAGTAAACAATTTGAAAAGTTAATGCAACCCTGTGCAGTTAAAGCGCCCTGCCTCTCCATAGCGTTTGAGGTGCGAAAATTTGTAGCGAAGATATATCGGGGATATAGCAGGATATAGCGGACGACTTTAAAAAGAGGAATGATGAACATTCTACATTAAAAAGAGGAACATGTATTACTTATTATTTCCCACCAAGCAAAACAAGTTATAATAAAGTAAAGATAAACAAAGTTGACACTTAAAAAGTTAGAACTGGTTATAATAACCAACCGCGTATATCACTGTTACATCAACTTTGAAGTTACCATAAAATATAAAAGCAAGACATCAAACATAATGCTTATTTATAGGAAGGGGGGATATAGCGGGGCAACAAAATCGGGGATATAACAGATTATTGCCGCAATATCAGGGATAATAGCGGATCCGCTATATTGGGCCGCTTTACAGGAATATCGTTGCCCGAAAACTCAGCTACGGGATATATCAGGGATATATCAGGGCAATATCAGGGAATTGACTGCATAGAGGCAACCAATCTGGTGTTTACACGTGGTAGGTTAAATAGAAAAGGTTTGCTTTAATTAGTATTAAAACAGGTTTACTCAGAAAAGTTGGTTTCGCCTACTTTAGAAGTACCTTTCGACACAAAGCTTCCGCCTTCAACCTAGTCGAAACCTACTAAGCCGAAACCAATACACAAGGTATCACAAAGATGGTATGCAGTGGATTGGAGAAAGGCAGAAGGTTAGGTGTCGAAAGCATGGCTTCTGAAGGGGTCGATACCTTGGTTTGTATTAAAAAGAGAAGCGCCTGCCATTATTTTATTTTAGCCTTCGTAGGAATCGAAGCATACGTTTTCGAAAGAGGTTTTTTTTTAAAACCTTTCGAAGGAGTTTCCATCAACTTATGTTTGCTTTCGAATGGGTACCTTTACTTATGAAATAATGCTTTTGAAAGAAGGGGTTCCGACCTAGTCGAAGCCCTGCTGTCGTTCTTTAGCCTTTCGATGGTTTTGAAGTTAACAATGCTTTCAAAAGGAAGTGTTTCCTTTTAAAGATGTTTAAGCTACTTCCTAAATGCTTTCGAAAGGGTCCAAGGGTTTCGATGGCAATGGCTTCGAAATGGGTTTCGACGATATCCTTCAATGTTTTGTTTAAATGATATAAAGCTTTCGAAAGAGATAGTGCCGATGCCATCATGTTTTCTCCAGTAATTTTATATGATAAAGGATGGTTTCGAAAGAGAGTCTTTCGTTTGTATTCACTTTGACCCAAATAATATTTTAAGTATAAACTCAATGGTTTCGAAAGGAGGACTTTCAATGGTTTCGAAACTATGCTTCTGAGTGTTATTAAGTAATACTTGATTACATTCAAAAGGTTCTGAAAGAGATGTTTTAAAGTGTTTAAAAGGAAGGGGCCTAATGTTTTGAAAAGAGATTTATATGCTTTCGGAGGAGGTTATCCAATGAAGTCGAAAGCAAGGTTTTGGAGGTTTCGACGACCTTAGTTTTCAAAGCAAATAAACCAATCTCATTTCTGAAAGAGAACCATGACATAATTAAATAAATTGTTTTGAAAAGGAGTTTTTGAAGAAGTTTTCTTTGATTAAAAGGTTAAAGGCATTAACCAAGTTATTATGCATGCTTCTTCATTTATGTATGTATATATTCACATTTCTTTGGACCTATAACTCTATTTTAGGAAAGGGCAGAATAACCAGCTAGGTTGACCCAGTAGTGAATATAAATTAAGTTCACTCTTAAATGAGTAGAACTACGTCCAGGAGGTCAGGAAAAACAGAATATAGGATGCTAAAATAATAAATAAAGATATTGGCAAGGGCCAATAGGTTCTCGGTAAGACCATAAAAACTGTGTATAGAAAAAGATATTGGCAAGGACCAATAGGTTCATAGTTAGCCCATGAAATCTATGTATAAAGGAAGATGTCAGAAAGATAGGTTCATAATAAGCCCATGAAAACTATGATTTGATACTGGCAGGGGCCATTAGGTTTGTAGTAAGCTCATGAAACTATATCTGGATTACGATATTGATAGATGTCAATAGGTTCCTAGTTAACCCATGGAAACTAGGTTAAGAAGAAAATATATTAGAGTTACCAATAGGTTCCTAGTCAACCCATGAAAACTAGGATAAGTTTAAAGATATTAGAGTCACCAATAGGTTCATAGTGATCCCATGAAAACTATGTAATTGGACAGGGAGTCCTTAAATATTTTACCGGTTAATAGTCAACCAATGAAAACTAATAAGTCAATAGTCATCCTGGAAACTATAATTGAGACAGATAGTCAGAAAGAATGGGGATGGGTAATCCAAAATTGATTCATTTGTTTTGCGTATCATCATTACATACTATATTTTTTGAATTGTTTTAACCATTGTGGGTGCAGGAGCACAGTATATGGTTTTATAAAGATTTTAGGATACTAGTGAGGGGAATATCTGTTCTGCTAAGTGGCGTGGTCTCACTAGATACCTAAATGATTTGAGATGATGGATTATTATTCAAACCAGGATTTATGTATGATTCAAAGTTTATGTCTTCCCCTTAAAATCTCGAGTACTCAATTGATTTTGAGTAGTTTGAGAGTTGAGGTTTTTAGGTACCTCATTAGACAAATAAAGCTTCCGGAGACGTGCATGGGGCATGATAGCTATGTAGAGTTTTCTTGTATTTGATTCCGCTTGTTTGTAATGGTAAAGTTGTTATATTGCCTATATATACTATGATTATCCAAGGGGGCATCTTCATATGTTGCTCTTGGCGTATGTTGTAATAAATATATTTTCTCTAAATGTAGTTGACAGTTATAGGATTATGTAATGAATTGGAAATGTTTTGAAATAGAATGTGATTTTTTTGATGTTTTAAATTTTTTCCATATTCATGTATTTTTGTGTATCAATGAATCTAACTCCGCCGTATTTGATCGCCGAGGATTAATAACTATGGATGACTATAGCATCTGTAGCCGTCAGTTTTGGGCCTCCAAGTAGAGGGATGTTACAAGTTGGTATCAGAGCATAGGTTTATGAAAACTTAAAAGAAAAGCTAACCCTTAAATTTTTTTTGAAACACAATCTAATGAATTAGAAATATGACCAGTGTTTGGGTTAACGCTATCGTAGCGTACTTTTATTTGATATATATATATATAAGTACATACTCCCCTCTCTCTTAGACCGTTCTTCTGTATCTTGCTGAGGCTCGTATGCAGATTTACGAGAAAGAAGAAATGGAAGCAGGAAATGGAAGAGGAAATCTCGATGGAGGAAGATCCACAACTAATGGAAATGATCAACCTAATACCAGGAGGAACCAAGGTCGATAGGCTAATGCTAACCCAAATGTTGAGGCCAATGTTGGTACTGGAAATCCGCCTGTGGATGCGGGGATGGTGTATTAGTTGTTGGCTAATCTTTTGCAAACTGGGGTTGCTAGTAATGTTGGAGGGGCTAATCCTGTGGCTCCAATTGGGAATAACTATGTTAAGTTGAGAAGAGACTAAAATAGTTTTGGTGAAAAGCCATTTGTTGGATTGTAGGATACTGCTAAAGTTGAGAATTGGCTATTGCACTATGAGAGGATCTTTAATGATCTAGGATTGGATGATGGAAAAAAGTGGAGGTTGGCCTCTAGGCAGTTGCAAGAGATAGCGCTTCACTGGTGGAATAGTCTTACTGCCGAAGTTCCGGAGAAAGAATTGACATGGGCTAATTTTAGAAGGAGGTTTGAGTAGAGGTTTCTATTTGAGGTTGCTAAGTCGGCGTTTATGAGGAAGATCAAGGATCTAGTTTAAGGAGAGATGCCAATAATCGAGTACGCTGCTAAGTCTGATGAGTTGTCTCGATATGGATATGCTATGGTTGACACTGGCATCAGAACGAATGAGAGGTTCATTCGATGACCGAGACCTAAGCTTGGTAGAATGACCATGACCCATATCCGAGAACCTTGTAATGTGGTGGTGGAGATGGTCATTCGCCATGAAGAGATGCTGGCTGGTTGTGCTAGAGAGAAGCCCGTAGAATCCCAGGGTCCTCGGGGAAAGAAGAGGAAATTCTTTAAGAAGAAGGGAGCCCGAAAAGGGGATGCTACCAAGAAGACAAAGGCTGATTTAGTGTGCTTCATGTGTGACAAGAAGGGTCAGTATGCTCAGGAGTGCCGGACAGGCAAGGGAAAGAAGGCTGCAAACAAGAAGAATGTGAAGTGCTTTAATTGTGATCAAGTTAGGCATTACAAGAACCAGTGTCCAAAGCCAGTCAGGGCAGACAAGAGGAAGGTTTTTGCTGTTGGATCATCAGCGAAGCCTACTTCAGGTGATAAAGGAAAGACTATGATGGAAGGTATGTTTTTGATTTAGAGTATACGGTTAGAATACTATTTGATACCGGGGCATCACATTCATTTATATCACAGTATTTAGTTGATAGGTTATGCTTAGAGCCCACATACCTTGTTACTTCCTTAAGGGTTGCAAATCCAATAGGAAGGTATGCAACTCTAGGGATGAGATGTGACCAGTTAGAACTCGATTTGTGAGGACATAAGTTTGCATGCAGTCTTTATGATTTCGATTTCATATATTTCGAAATCATTGTAGATATGGATTGGCAGAGAAGGTATGAGGCCAGGATATTTTGCCAGAATGGGGAGATATCACTGAGACACCTCGATAGTTATAACCAAATTATATTCTAAGTAGAGAATTCTAACCAGTATAGTTGTGCTTTGTTAAGTGCAATTGGAAGTGAGAAAAGATCAAGTCAGGTTCGAATAGCAAGAGAGTTTGCAGATGTCTTTCATCCAGTCGTAGGACTACCACCGAAATGAGCTGTTGAGTTTCGAATTGATCTTGTGCTAGGAGTTGAACCTATAAGTAGACCACCTAGCAGGATGACACCGACTGAGATGAAGAAATTGAAGGTGCATCTAGTGGATCTAGAAGGAAGGAATTTCATTAGACCAAGCAGTTCGCCTTGGGGAGTGGCCGTGGTATTCGTGAAGAAACCAGATGGGTCATTGAGGATATGTATCGAATATTGTAAGTTGAATGAAAGGACGATAAAGAATAAGTATCCTTTGCCGAGAATTAATGATCTATTTGATTAGTTGAGTGGAGCCAGAGTGTTTTCCCAGTTGGATTTTGCGACAAGCTTCCATCAGTTAAGAGTGGCAGAGGACAGTATTTCAAACTAGATATGGTTCGTACGAGTGGTTAGTAATGCCATTTGGGTTAACGAATCCACATTCTTTCTTTGTGGATTTGATGAACCGAGTTTTCCGAGAGCACTTATATAGGTTCATGTTGGTATTCATAGATGCCATTTTACTGTACTCGAAAAATGAAAGAGAACATAAAGATGATCTTAGAGTTGTGCTTGAGACGCTGGGGCAGAATCAGCTAAAGAAAAAAATTTCCAAGTGTCATTTTTGGAAGAAAGAGGTTAAGTTTCTTGGTCACGTGGTTTTAGAAAAAAAGATTATCAGTCGATCAAGATAAGAATGAAGTTGTGAACGATTGGAAGAGACCAGAGATGGTGACCAAGATTAGAAGTTTTCTTGGACTTGCTGGCTATTATTGGAGATTTATTAAGGATTTCTTGTGGATAGCAGCGCCTTTGACTAAGCTTACCAGGAAGGAGGTGAAGTTTGTTTGGTCCGACAAATGTGAGGAAGCATTCCTTAAGGTAAAGCATTTGTTGACCAATGCATCAATGTTAGTAGTTCTAGACGGAAACCAAGGATTGGTGGTGTATAGTAATGCATGTGGGACTAGATTAGGAGTTGTGTTGATGCAGAAGGGTAAAGTGATTGCCTACGCTTCACGACGGCTTAGAGTGCATGAGTTGAAATATCCTACTCAGGACTTAGAGTTGGCTGAGGTCATTTTTGCCTTAAAGATTTGGAGGCATTATCTCTTAGGGGGGAGATTTGAGTTGTATACCGATCGTAAGTCTTTAAGATACTTATCCTCTCAGATAGAGTTGAATATGAGATAGCAGAGGTGACTGGAATTTTTGGCTGCTTATGGTTTTGGTATAGAATATACTCCTAGGAAAGGTAATAATGTAGCGGATGCTCTTAGCAGAAGACATCAAAATGTGGTGTTAGCTATGTTGGTAGAATGGAAGGATCTAGAAGCTTTGACCAGCTGTGGTGTGATGTTAAGATCGACTGCTAGTTCTATTCAGAGTACTGCCATATTGTCCTATTTAGAAGTTCGACCGGTGTTGATCGAGAGAATTGCTTCTAAACAGAAAGAGGATCCATTATTAACCGAGAAGATCAGAAGACTTGAGGTTGGAACTGTGATCGATGATTTGAAAAGTTTTTGCCATGACCAGAGAGGATGGTTGAGAAAGAAGGGGCGATTATTTGTTCCAGATGTTGATAACTTGAGAAAAGAAGTTCTTGGGGAATGTCATCAATCCAAGTTTACGATTCATCCTGGAGGGACCAAGATGTATCAAGATATGAAGAGAAGCTTCTATTGTAAAGGCATGAAGAGAGATGTTGGCTTGTGGGTTAGGCAGTGTGTAAACTGTAAACAGGTGAAAGGCGAACATAAGAAGCCGAGTGGGTTACTTCAGCCTCTAGAAATTCCAGTTTGGAAATGAGATTCGATATCCATGGATTTTATAGACGAGTTGCCAAGGTCAAGTAGAGGAAATGAAAGTATATGGGTCACTGTGGACAAGTTGACCAAGAGTACCCATTTCATTCCAGTAAAGTTTACCAAGACGGCACTTGTTTGGCAAAGTTATTCATGAAGAACATAGTTAGACTACATGGAGTTCCTAGTAGCATAGTCAGTGACAGAGATGCATTATTCACTAGCAAATTCTGGAAGAGTCTACAAGATGTGTTATGCACTAAGCTCAAGATGAGTAACGCATATCACCCTCGGACGGATGGGAAAATAGAGAGAGTCAATAAAGTACTCGAGGATTTGTTGAGAGCTTGTGTGTTGGACTTTGGTGGATCTTGGAAGGATCACTACATTTGGTTGAGTTTTCCTATAATAACAGTTACCAGACTAGTATAGGAATGGTGCATTTTAATGCTTTGTATGGAAGGCCATGCAAATCACCAGCATGTTGGTTGGAGAGTGGAGACATATTAGTCTTAGGTCCAGATTTGCTTAGGGAGGCGTTAGAGAAGATTGTGTTGATCCGAGAAAGGATGAAGGAAGCTCAATCCAAACAGAAGAGTTACACAGATAAGAGGCATAAAGACCTAGAGTTCTCAGTTGGAGACGGTTTTTATTAAGGGGCATTTCACCAAAAGGAAAAACTTTACAGTCCAATTAGTTTCTAGGACACACATTCAAAGAAATTACTTTCAAGGCCAAAGTCAGCAGAATAATTACTTTCAAGGACAAAGTCAGCAGTCCAATTACTTTCAAGGACATAATTTCAGAGGTTTTTAGGCCCTAGAAACTAATTATTTTACGTTTTGTCCTTGAAAGTAATTATTTCAGTTGTGTGTTCTAGAAACTAATTCCACTTGCTAAAGAGGCCCTTGTGAAGTCAGGGAAACTGGCACCGAGATATGTTGGTCCATTCCAGATTATAGAGAGGATTGGAAAGCTCGCATACAGAGTAGAGTTGCTTAGCAGTATGCAGGTGTCCATAATGTATTTCATGTGTTTCATCTTCGGAAGTATGTGCATGATCCAAAGGCCAGTATTACTCCGACAAGGTTGGAAGATCTTGTAGTAGAGCCTAATTTGAATTTTATTAGACAACTAGTTCAGGTTGTTGTGAGAGATGAGAAAAGATTAAGGAAAAAGACAGTCAAGTTGGTGATACTTCAGTGGAGTGACAACAAGAAGGACTGTACTTAGGAGACAAAGGACATGATTCGAGATACCTATCCTGATCTGCTTTGAGGGTATGTCTATATTAGATTTATATAGATAATTCATAGTCAGGTAGACTAGTATGGTTGTTAGGAGTGGTTACAGATGATTGCTATGTTTAGTATTTAGTCCTTACTAAATTTTGAGGACAAATTTTTTTAAGAAGTGGAGCCTATAACACCCCTAATTTTTGATAACATTATTCAGGAAATTTAATTAGATAATTAAATAGAATAATGTAAATGTGAAGTGATAAGGGCGTTGAGATTTAAATAAATTTAATTAAGATCGTGCTTAATGAAGTAATTAAATGGGCTTAAGAATGGTTTTTGGATAATTAATTTACATAAGGGTATATTAGCAATTTTCCACATATAACTCTTAACACTTGTATATTCTCGTTCCTACCATTTCATTCCCATTCACGTCATTTTGAAAACAATAACAAAAGCATAAGAAGGAGGAGCCAGCCATTAACAGGTGAAATTAAATTAAAAGCTAGAGATTCAAGCTTAGGTGAAATTAATCTCAATCCAATCTCCTTATCTTAATCAAGGTGAATAATAATTCCATCTCTATTTTGTTTTGAGTCATATGATTGCGGATTTAAGGGTAAATTCGTTTTTATTGAGAATTGGATAATGATATGCTTGAATTTAATTTTTTAAATTTAAACAAGATTGTTTAAATGGGAATATACACGGTTTTAGGGAGAAACTGATTTATGTTGATGTTTAAATGCCATGGAAAAATTATATGTTATGTAAAACATGATTTTGCAGTTAGGTTTTAATTTTGATAATTTTCCAAGCTATGGGAAGATTGTTATGAATTTTCGAAGGAAAATATGGTTATTTGGGTTTATAAATTTATTTCGGAAAATATATTGAGAATTTGGGTTTGAAATTTGATGATAGATAACATGAATAAAGTGAATTTCTGGAATTTTTAGGGATTTTTCCAAAGTGATTTGCTATGCAAATTAAATTATTTTAGAAGAGGGGCTTCTTTGCAATATTTGTTTTGCTTAATGGAAGGGCTTATTTGATTATCCTAACCATGGTTTAGATCTGACATTAGCGGCTGTTATTTTAGAAGAGAATTTGAAAAGTTAAGGTAACCAATCTGGTCTTTACATGTGGCAGGTAGTTAGAAAAGGGTTCGCTTTAATTAGTATTAAAATAGATTTACTAAGAAAAGTTTTTTTCGCCTACTTTAGAAGTACCTTTCGACACAAAGCTTTCGCCTTCAACCCAGTCGAAACCTACTAAGCTGAAACCAATACACAAGGTATAACAAAGATGGTACGTAGTGGATTGGAGAAAGGCGGAAGGTTAGGTGTCAAAAGCATGGCTTCCGAAGGGGTCGATACCTTGGTTTGTTTTAAAAAGAGAAGCATCTGCCATTGTTTTAATTTAGCCTTCGAAGGAGTCGAAGCATACGCTTTCGAGGTTTTTAATAAAAAAATTTCGAAGGGGTTACCATTAACTTATGTTTGCTTTCGAATAGGTTCCTTTACTTATGAAATAATGCTTTTGAAAGAAGGGGTTCCGACCTAGTCGAAGCCCCGCTGTCATTCTTTAGCCTTTCGATGGTATTGAAGTTATCAATGCTTTCGAAAGAAATTGTTTGTTTTTAAAGATGTTTTAAGCTACTTCCTAAATTCTTTCGAAAGGGTCAAAGGGTTTCGAAGGCAATGGCTTCGAAAGGGGTTTCGACATTATCCTTCAATGTTTTGTTGAAATGGTTTAAAGCTTTCCAAAGAGATGGTGCCGACGCCATCATGTTTTCCCCAATATTTTTAAATGATAAAGGATGGTTTTGAAAGCGATACTTTCATTTATATTCACTTTGACCCAAATAACATTTTAAGTATAAACCCAATGGTTTCGAAAAGGGGGACTTTCAATGGTTTCGAAGTATGCTTCTAAGTGTTATTAAGTAATACTTTATTACATTTGAAAGGTTTCGAAGGAGATGTTTTAAATTGTTTAAAAGGCAGGGCCTAATGTTTTGAAAAGGGATTTATATGCTTTCGAAGGAGGTTATCCAATAAAGTCGAAGCAAGGTTTTGAAGGTTTCGACAACATTAGTTTTCAAATCAAATAACCCAATCTCATTTTTGAAAGAGAACCATGGCATATTTAAATAAAGTGTTTTGAAATGGAGTTTTCGAAGAAGTTTTCTTTGATTAAAAGGTTAAAGGCATCAACCAATTTATTATGTGTGCTTCTTCATTTATGTGTGTGTGTGTTTATTCATATTGTTTTGGACCCATAACTGTATTTTTAGGAAGGCAGAATAATAACCAGCTAGGTTAACCTAGTAGTGAATATAAATTAAGTTAACTCCTGAATGAGTAGAATTGCGTCCAGGAGATTTGGAAGACCAGAATATAGGATGCTAAAATAATAAAGAAAGATATTGGCAGGGGCCAATAGGTTCTCAATAAGCCCATGAAAACTGTGTATAGGAAAAGATATTGGCAGGGGCCAATAGGTTCATAGTTAGCCAATGAAAACTATGTATAAAGGAAGATGTCAGAAAGACAGGTTCATGGTAAGCTCATGAAAACTACGATTTAACACTGGCAGGGGCCAGTAGGTTTGTAGTTATCCTATAAAAACTATATCTGGATTAAGATATTGATAGATGTCAATAGGTTCCTAGTTAACCCATGAAAACTAGGTTAACAAGAAAAGATATTGGAGTTACCAATAGGTTCCCAGTCAACCCATGAAAACTAGGATAAGTGTAAAGATATTAGAGTTACCAATAGGTTCATAGTTATTCCATGAAAACTATGTAATTGGATAGGGAGTCCTTAAATATTTTACCGGTTAATAGTCAGCCCATGAAAACTAATAGGTTAAAAGTAATCCTAGAAATTATAATTGAGGCAGATTGTCAGAAAGAGTGGGTATGGATAATCTAGAATTGATTCATTTGTTTTGCATATCATCATAAAATATTATATTGTTTTGAATTGTTTTAACCATTATGGGTGCAGGAGCACATTATATGGCTTTATAAAGGTTTTAGGGTACTAGTGAGCGGAAAACCCATTCCGCTAAGTGGCATGGTCTCACTAGATATCTAAATGATTTGAGATGGTAGATTATTATTCATACCAGGCTTTATGTCTGACTTGAATTTTATGTTTTCACCTTAAACTCTTGGTTCCTCAATTGATTTTGAGTAGTTTAAGAGTTGAGGTTTCACGTACCTCATTAGATGAATAAAGCTTCCTGAGACGTGCAAGCGGCATGATAACTATATAGAGTTATCTTTTGTTTGATTCCGCTGTGTTGTTTGTAATGGCAAAGTTGTTATATTGCCTATATATACTCTGATCATCCAAGGGGGCATCTTCATATGTCACTCTTGGCGTATTTTATAATAAATATATCTTCTCTAAACGTGGTTGACGATTATGTGATTATGTAGTGAATTGGAAATGTTTTGAAATGAATGTGATTTTGTTTGAGGTTTTAAATTTTTTCCATATTCATGTATTTTTATGTATCAATGAATCTAACTCTGTCATATTTGGTCGCCAAGGATTAATAACTATGGACAACTGCAACATCCATAGCCGTTAGTCTTCGGCCTCCAAGTAGGGGGACGTTATAGGTAATTAACAGTTTATTAGTAATTAAGTAAGCGATTAGAGGTTAAGTAGCACTTAAAGAAGGTTAATGACCAATTAGTGATTAATAAAGTTTTAGTTAGTGATTTATGAAGTTAAGAAGTAGTATAATGATTAATTATTATTAAATTAATTTAATTATTTAATTAATTATTATTTAATTAAGTGATTATTTAATTAATTTTTAAATAATTAGGGTTTAACTAATAATGAATTGTTTAAAGCTTAACTAAGATACATTAGAAAGTTAATTAGGACTTAACCAAGTTCATTAAGTTAGTTAAAGTTTAATAGTGAACTAATGTTGATTTAATTTAGATATAATTAGGGTTTATTGTAATTAAAAATATTTTAATCTTTTCAAAGCTATTTTTAAACTTAATCGGTTATGTTTTAAATCGGTTTTCCTTATTTAGGTTAATTGATTTTAAATCAAAGGATCTCTCGTCTAGACCATTAAGTTGAATAATGAATTAAAGTAGTGATTATAAAACGTCGGCACGTTTTATGGGAAGTAAGTTGAGTGTGTTTAGCAAAAATGTTGGATATCAGTAAGGTGATAAACACAAGAAGTTAATTTCAATAAGCGGGTCATGGTAACTTAAGCATGTAGAATATACTTCTATGTGTACATTTTTCACCGATAAAAGATGTATCTATGTTTGTAACTTGGACATCTACTTATGGTTGTTTTTTACGTTATGTGTGAATCCCTTAAATATATGATGTTTGGCAGTATCTATGATATAACTTATATAAGTTAAACCCAAATTTAATGATCCATTGTAGTCGTTGGGCCTCCATTTGGTTTTTTAAAGTAAATATTTCATTTTCTTTTAAATGGTCTTCAAAGTTATTCTGTTTTGAACAAGATATTTGAAGAATGATTTGACAATTGGTTTGAGAAGTTCTATAAATGATTTTGGGTATTCAGAAAAGGAGTTTTAAAAACAGTTTTAATGTTTATACAAAGTTTTTAAATGAATTTGAATGTCTATAAAGGGAAGTTTTATGCAAGGTTTGAAAGTTTATAAAGAAGTTATATAACCAGCTTTGAATAATTATAAAGTGTTCATAAATAATTATATAAATTTTGGACTAACTAATGCACCGGTATTCTTTGTAGATCTGATGGACCGAATCTTCAGAGAGCACTTGGATAGATTTGTGTTGGTTTTCATGGATGATATTATGATATACTCTAAGGATGAGAAGGAACATGAAGTTCATCTTAGAGTTGTGCTTGAGACATTGAGGAAGCATTAGTTGAAGGCTAAGTTTTCGAAGTGCCATTTTTGGAAGAAGGAAGTGAAATTCCTTGGTCATGTAGTCTCAAAGAAAGGGTTGTCTATATATCCGACCAAGATTGAGGCGGTGAATAATTAGAAGAGACCCGAGATGGTGATCGAGATAAAGAGCTTTCTTGGATTAGCTGGATATTAAGGAAGGTTTATAAAGGATTTTTTCATAGATAGCTGCATCGATGACTAAGCTTACGCGAAAATATGTGAAGTTTGTATGGACTGATAAGTGTGAGGAAGCGTTCCAGACCTTGAAACACTTATTGACCTATTCACCGGTGCTGGTGGTTCCAGAGGGAAATCGGGATTTAGTTGTTTATACCGATGCATATGGAACTGGATTGGGATCTGCGTTGATGCAATGAGGTAAAGTGATTGCTTATGCTTCTAGACAGCTCAGACCACATGAAGTTAGTTATCCAATGCATGATTTGGAGTTAGCTACCGTAATATTTGCTTTGAAGGTGTGGAGGCATTATCTTTTGGGAGAGCAATTTGAGCTTTAATACGGATCACAAGTCGTTGAAGTAATTGTTCTCTCAGAAGGAGCTGAACATGAGACAACAGAGATGGTTGAAGTTCATTGTTGCCTATGATTTTGGAATTGAGTACACACCTGGGAAAGGGAATAAGGTAGCAAATGCACTCAGCAGGAAACATCGGAATGTAGTATTTCCTATGATTGCTGAGTGGAAAGATTTGGAAGCATTATCAGCTTGTAGAATGCGGTTTAGATACGAGGCTGGTTCTAGAGCAGGAAGTGTCGTATCGTCTTATTTAGAAGTTCGACCCATAATGATTGAGAAGATAGCTTCTAAATAGAAGTAGGATCCAGTTTTGGCTAAGCGGATCAGTAAGTTAAGGGAAGGAGCAGAGAGCGATGACTTAAAGGATTTCAGTGTTGAACAGAAGGGATGGTCAAGAAAGAAAGGAAGGTTGTGTGTTCCGAATGTAGGGGACATGAGGAAAGAAGTTTTGGATGAATACCATCATTCGAAGTTCACTATCCATCTAGGAGGAGTGAAGATGTATCTAGATATGAAGAGAAGTCTCTTCTGGGAAGGTATGAAACGGGACATTGGTTTATGTGTTAAGTAGTGTTTGAATGCTAGCAGGCAAAGGCTGAACACCCAAAGCCAAGCGGATTGCTTCAACCGTTGGAAGTTCTATTGTGGAAATGGGATTCTATCTCTATGGATTTTATTGATAAGTTGCCAAGATCTAATAGAGGGAATGAAAATGTATGGGTCATAATGGCTAGATTAACCAAGAGTGCCCATTTCATTCCCATCGGGTCAAATAGGACAGCACCTAGTCTGGCGAAGTTGTTTATGAAGAATGTGGTTAGACTGCACGGAATTCCTAGTAGTATTGTCCATGATAGAGATTCTTTGTTTATTAGTGAATTCTGGAAGAGTCTATAAGAAGCCTTAGGAACCAAGCTCAACATGAGTACCTCTTATCATCCACAGACTGATGGACAAACGGAAAGAGTTAACAAAGTCTTGGAGGATTTGTTAAGAGCTTGTGTATTGGATTTCGGGGGATCATGGGAAGACCATCTTCATTTAGTCGAGTTCTCGTATAACAATAGTTATCAGACTAGTATTAGGATGGCACTGTTTGAAGCTTTGTATGGAAGGCCATGGAAATATCCTGTATGTTGGTTAGAGACCGGAGAAAGATTGGTTCTTGGTCCAGATTTGGTAAGGAAGCCGTAGAGAAGATTGAGTTGATCCAAGCTAGGATGAAGGAAGCTCAGTCTAGAAAAAAAAGTTAAGCAGACAGAAGAAGAAAGGACTTAGAATTCTCTGTTGAAGACTATGTGTTTATTGAGGTCTCACCGATGAAAGGTGTGATTAGATTTGGAAAGTTAGGAAAATTAGCACCTAGATTCATTGGACCCTTCCGTATTGTTGAGAGGATCGGGAAACTCGCTTATAAAGTGGAGTTGCCTAATAGTTTGGTAGGATTCCATGATGTTTTCCATATTTCTCATATTAGAAAGTGTGTAAGGGACTCGGAGACCACTATAGTACCTACAGTGTTAGAAGATTTAGTAATAGAGCTGGACTTGACTATTGTTAGGAAGCCCGTCTGAATAGTCGAGAGAGATGAAAAGAAGTTGAGGAACAAGATAGTCAGATTAGTAAAAGTCCAGTGGAGTGACAATGCAAGAGACTGTACTTGGGAGACTGAGAGCAGGATTAGAGAGGCTTACCCTGATTTGTTTGATGGTATGTTTTACCTTTGATTGTTTTGTGTATGCCTTATAGTAATTTCAAGGACGAAATTCTTTAAGGTGGGGAGTCTGTAACACCCCATATTTTTATAACATTATCTAGGATATTTAATTAGTTAAATAAAATAAAATAATATGAAGATTAATAGGTTGAGATTTGATTAAATTAAGGGTCCCCTTGCCATGCTAATGTGTATATTAAAATGAACTAATGTGTTAGGAAATGAGTAAGGGCGTTATGGGAAATAGGAAAGGCTTATACCCTAAACCCTTAGCAATTGAAACTCACGTTCATTCTCATTTTACCAAACTAAAAACTCTTAAGGTCGGCAACCATTATTGTTTTCAAGGAAAGATTAAAGCTAGGATTCAAAAGAATGAAGATAATCAACTAATTCAACATCAAATCTCACATCTTTTAATCTCAAAGCTAAGATGAATAATTACTACATCTCATTTTCTTATGGTTTTCGGTTTTAAGATTAGACCCAAAATATTTTTGCAAGTATATGCCATGTTTTGAAGATTAAAGTTATATGTTTATTTGTTGGTGAATTATGCATGTTCATATTAATATTTATGAAATGTTTGATATGAAAACCCTATTAAATGACATTCAAATGCCTTGAAAATTTAAATATAGGTCAGAAATGATATTTTAGAGATGGGTTTCAATTTTTATAATTTTCTGAATTTATGTGGATTTTATATTAATTTTCTAGTGAAGAAGATGATTTATTAGGTTATAAATTATTTACAGCTAAAATAATAATTATTCGAGTTTGAAATTTTTATATGTTGGAAAACATATTAAAATAGATTTCTGGGATTTTTTCCAGATTTTTCCTAAGTGATTTGATGAATATATTCAATTATTTAAGGTATGGGACTTAAATGTTTAATATATTTAATTAAGGAGAATGAGCATTTTATAAAATAAAATTATTTAATTCTGATATTAGTGGCAACATTTTTTTGAAAAGAATTTGTTAATCAATGAGAATTTGACAAAAAAAGGCAGGTTAGTTGAAAAGTTATCCTTTTAAGTTAAAAACAAGAAAATCATACTTTTAGCATGTTTCAGCCATTTTAGACATCAAACCTTCCGACCTAGACCTTTCGACAAAGTCGAAAGGTTATAACTTTCGACAAGATCAAAGTTCAATGCATATGGTATCAAGTTACTTAGTACGTAATGAATTGAACAAGGTTGAAGGGTACTTAGTCGAAAGGTTGGTTACCAAAGAGGTTGGGGTATGTTTGTTTCATAAACCAAAACCTTACACCTGCTTTCTTTCGAAAAGGAGCTTTCAACTTGGTAGCTTTTGACTAGGTCAATTATTTATAATAAAGGTTTTAAACCTTTCGACAAAGTCGAAATGTTACTGCTGCTTTATCATTGTTTCATTTTGAACCTTCCAACATAGTCGAAAGGTTATTGCCGCTTTTTCCAACCTTCCAAAGTCATTGCTTTCGACAAAGTCAAAAGGTTCTATTTTTGATAGTTTCGAAAGGCTTACTTGTTTTAAAACCAGCCGCTTCTTCATGCTTTTGAAGGGTATATAAGCTTTCGACTTAGATGATTTACCTTTGTTTTATAATTGAAGTTTATCCCAAAGCTTTCAAAGGAGTTGTTTTAAAGGCAAAAGCCTATCGTTTTAAATGATATGTTTTAAAGCTTTCAAAGTAGATCTTTCGACAAAGTCGAAAGGTTGCTTCCAATGTAGTCGAAAGGTTTTAATGAAGGTTTTCCACATGTTTTAAATTGAATCCAGTAAGCCCTCGAAAGGTTTATGTTTTAAAAGGTTGAATGCTTTCGAAAGGTTTTAGTTCAATGGTTTCAAAAGGTTTTAGTTCAATGATTTCGAAAGATTTGCTTTGAATGGTTTCAGAAGGTTTAAATAGAAGGTTTTCCATAGGTTTTCTAAGGTAATGTTTTAAGTTATTTTTAAAGTAGGATGTCTAAAGTTTTATTGCTTTCAATAGGAATGATTTCAATAGTTTCGAAAGGGTTGATGATTGGTTTCAAAAGGTAAGGTTTTAGTCTTTTGGCCTAGAAAATTAAAGGGTTTCACTTATTTGTGAAAGAGACGCTTTCAAAAGTTTAGAAAGAGGTACTTTCAAATGTTTAAATATTTTCATCAATTAAGGTTTGAGTAAAGAAGATATATATAACATTGTAATGTGAATTTGAGTAAAGCATAAAGATTATATATTTTCCTTGCTTGAGTTTGATTTAAAGGTTTTAAATCATTTTGAAAATGTTTTCAAGGAAAATTATGAGAGGGGATCCTTAAGTGAAAATGACTCGGATATTAGAATACCATATGGGACTAGTATGGGGTCGCACCCTATACATTAGCTCTTAGCCCTAGTGAATTGTTGTCCAAAATTCCAGTGTGTAGGGCTTGGTCACAGGTAGACTAAAATTATGATTACACACCAAAAGGAATATATGTTTGTATACAGATAGGTTATTAGTGAGCTCGAAAACCATTAGGATTAGGAAGACCTGGGAGATGATTAAGTTAGGGACAGACCGTCTAGAAGCGAAGTATTTAACAGATAGTTAAGGACATACCGTCTAGAAGTAAAGTATTTAACAGATAGTTAAGGATAGATAGTCCAGAAGAAGAATAGCTAACAGGTGGTAGATTAATTTTGATTATATTTTCTGGTAGGCCCGAGTCAGTCAAAGGTTAAAAGTTATCCAAACAAAACTTATGTGTTTGAACAGATAGTTCATTATTACTTGATATTTATGTATGTTTACATAATGAATTGCTTTACAGTATTTAACCAGTTTTGGTAGCAGGAAAAGGTTTTGCAAAGATATGTTATAAAGGGATGTTAATGAGGGGAAACTCATTCCACTAAGCGGTGTGGTCTCACTTAACATATTAAACAGGGATGTATAATATTGTTCAAACCAGGCTTTATATCTGACTCGAAGTTTATGTTTTTCCCTTAAACTCTCGAGTGTTCAAAATTAATTTGAGTAGGCTGAGGGGTTAAGGTCTTTTTCAGGTTTAGTATGATGACAAATAAGGCTACCAAAGGCATGCAAAAGGCAAACAAATAGCTATTTAGGAGTTGTAGTTTTATATTTTGTTGTATTTCCACTACGTTTGTATTAAGTCTATTATGACTATGTGACTCTGATCATCCAAGGGGGTACCTTCATATACCGTTCTTGGTGCATTTTGTATTAAGTATATTTTATCTGTGCTTGGGAACGTATTGGGATTAAGTATTAAGAATATGGAACATCTGTTTTAAATATAATGAAGAAAATTTTGTTTTGAAATCTGTGCTTTGTTTCATATTCAAGTGCTTATGATATTGTAGACACCATTAACATAGCTGTATTTAGTCGCCGGAAGCTAATACTGTAGATGACTGCAGCATCTGTAGCACTTAGTTTTGGGCCTCTAAATATGGGATGTTACAAGAATCCACCAAAGTGGTGGTTCGGTACCGATCCACATACCTTTGGCAAAACTTTCCCCTACTCCTTCTATATACTCTACTTAATGCCAAGAGCCTACTTTAAGTGCTATTTTGTTGGTCCCATGCAATTCTCTATTGATCCCTATGAGCTCTTGATATCAGAAAATCAATTCATTCATAAATCCATCATTTTACCTCAGAAACAAGCTGATAGTAATTCAAACAAGTTTGGAATTACGAAACCAATAATAAGGCGCACCTATCTAAGATATTCAGAGTGATCCATAAGTCAATATTATGGATTGGTACCGATTCAAGAACATAAATCGGTATCGATCCGTAATGGTTGATGATGTGGCAACCAATTTTTTAGGAGAATTAGTATATAGTCTGGAAAACTATATAGAGATCATGGGGCGAGAGTTTAGGCCTCCTACAGCTATTAATAGAGGGACATGGCTCATTTTTAAGGACCTTTTGGCTTCTATACAACTTTTCTCTAATCTCTGGTAATCACTTATGGATTAATACCGATCTGAAATGCATTTGTATAACAAAAAGAAACTTGAAGTGGACATAGGCCGGAGTACACCGAACCACTATAAATCATGTGTGTTTTGTTTCTTATGCGCTTTCATTTATTTTCTTCACTTTTTATTCTCTACTCAATCTATTGGGTATTTGTGCCATTTTTGGTTCAAACATTTTGGTGATTTCATTGAGAACCATTTGAATGCACTGATTTGAGATTTAAAATAGTTTAAAATGACGAGACAATAAACTAGAAAGACCATTGTTAGAGGAAATCAACAATGGGGCAGCTAAGAGGCATCCATAGGAGCCAACCCCCCATCCATCTATATAACCAGGGATGAGATGAAGACCATGATGTATGGATTACAGTGAAAGATGATTTCTCACCAAGAAGAGATGATGAAGAATCTCTTCTGGAGAACGGGACAAGTAGGAACAACTGGAGTTGCGGCAAATCAAAACCAAAGACTAGAAGCTGAAGTGAATGCACTTGGGATCCGAGTGGGACAAAATGGAGTGAACCCTATACAAGTCGCATAGATCGGTATTGATCCACAAGAACAAGGGGGTATGCCCCATGATGGCTTAGGAACATCCAGGGAATGCTACCGAGCATTTGAACGAGAATCAGAATATGGATGCATGACTAGAGGAGTATGTGTTAGAGTTCCCTCATGGAAATGGAGGGCAAGCTGAGAATGCTAATTTTAGAATTCCTTTGCATGATGATGACAGACTAGTCGAGATAGTGAAACGAGCAATGAAAGACAGATTGCCTAACCAAAACCTGAAAGATGTGAACATGAGTCCATTCACTCCAAACATTTGGTACGCTAGGAGTCCTCTTGATTTCATGCTACCTACGTTGGAAACATATAACGAAAAGACAGATCTGACAGTTCGTTTGATGAGGGACATCCGACACATGGAGGTGTTGGGTGCAGCTGAAGAAGTAATGTGTGCTTCCCATTATATTTAATGGATTTGGCAGCGTATGGTTTAGGCAACTGGAAAATTATTCCATATGTACGTTGATCGAGTTAGTGGATAGATTTATGAGACAGTTCCGGATTCATATCTCATGATCTAAGAACGTAATGACATTGTCGAGTGAAAAGTAGAGGGTTAGAGAGTCCCTCAGGAGTGTTTTGACGAGATTTAATGTGGTTGTTGCCACAGTAGATAGGCCAAATCCATTAGTGGTTTTGATGGCAGCAATTTCTAGAGTGACAGGTAAGATAGATTTTATGGTTGTTTTAGAGCAAGATCCACCGACAGACCTCGTAGTATTTTATCATGAAGCTAAAATGCATATTCGTCAGGAGGAGGCTGAAGTTAAAGAGGAAGAGATTGATGATGTTAATGGCGAATGACTACCCGGAGAAGGATACAGGAGAGGCAAAGGAAAACGGAAGATGGATAATGGCTTTGAAGGATCAAAGCGGCAAAGAAGGGAACCGAAACTCTCTTCTTATACAGATTTGAACGAGATATTGGAGTGGATCTATTTGAAAACTAAAGGGCGCATCATCTATTGGAAACTATCAAGGTAGGATCCCATAGACCATGAAAGGAAATCTTGAAAATATTGTGTATTCCATGAGCTAGATAGGCATAACACAAATGACTGTAGACACATGTACGATCTATTCGAAGAACAAGTCAGAAACAACCAATTATAGCAGTATGTGAGAAACCGAGCTGTTGTGGTGGAACAGGAGTAGCCATCATCCGTAGCAAATGGAAACAACCTTGGATCGAGGTTGAGGATAGTCATTACATAATCGGGATGGACGGGAGTCGAATTTGAGTCCCGCACTTTGTTTTTTCATTTCTTTTCTTGCATTTTGCTTTTCAAATCAAGCAATAAAGACAATAATAACCTCAGGCTGCTTACACATGTACGGTATCCTAAACAGTCCTTAGGCATGCTTTAAGTTGGATGCCTGAGATGACTACTTAGGATGGTAATAACTTCGAACTGCTTACAAGTTTATAAGACCTAGATTGGTCTCTAGGAACGCTCTGAATCAGATGCCTAGGATGAACGCTTAACATTTCTCCTTCTTTGAATTGATTTGAATATTAGGATTTTTGGAAAAACACATTAAGTGTGATGATCGATATTGATCACTTTAACTCCCATCCGGGGAGACTGGAGCAGATTGCAAGGTACAAGTCCACTCACTAGAGAGCGAGCAGATAGGCTTGTAGGCATGTACGATATTAATTGCTTTAAGCCCCATCCGGAGAGATGGGACCGGAGTGCAAGAAGTAAGTCACCTCATCGAAGCATGAGTGGATGGGCTTGCTTGTCGATGAGTCCCCTCACTAGGGGAATGAGCAAATTGGGCTCAGCAAGGGTTCGAAGAGATCATGGATTTGGATCGCTTTATGTCCTATTCGAAGAGAGGGGCTGGAGTGAAGGAAGTAAGTTACCTCGTCAAAGCATGAGTGGATGGGCTTGCTTGTCATCGAGTCCCTTCGTAGGAGAGAGAGTAGATTGGGCTCGGCAAGGGTTCGAAGAGACCATGGATTTGATTAATGTTCCGAGAGATCGTGGATTTGATTATCGACCTTGAATGGCCATGGATTTAATCAACGGTTCAGAGAGACGACGGATTTGACTACTAACCCTGAAAGGGCACGAATTTAACAAACGATCCAAAGAGATCGTAGATTTAACTATTAGCCGTGAGTGGCCATAGATTTGATTAATGGTTCTGAAAGATCATGGGTTTGATTGTCGGTCCAAAGAGGCCAAGATTTCTCTAACGGTCCAGGGGATTTCAACATATGACTAGTAACTCCCAGGTGAACAACGGAGTGACCTTTCATTTATAGGCAAATCCAAAGGAACAAGATGATTCACAATAGCTTGATCAGTTGATAACCAGAATATTGAAGTACCAATTTTCCATTGACTTCAATATTTTCCCTTGAGCAAAGCACACCTTCCATTCGTAAGGCATGCTTTGGAAGGCAAATGTTATCCAGCCTTTTGAACAGGTAGTATACAAACAAATTTTACCAGTCAAACTTGCAAGCTATCAAGGAAGGAAGCCCAAAGAGATAACCCTAGAGTCCAGAAACCAAGTATAAATAGAGCTAAGGGGTAAAGACTAAACCACCAAAAGAATCATGGAGCAAGAATCCACTAAAGCGGTGGATTGGTACCAATCCAACCTCTTGCATCGGTACCAATTCACGTACCTTTGGCAAAACTTCCCCTCTCTCCTTCTGTCTACTCTACTTGATGCTAGGAGCCTACTTCAAGCGATATTTTTTTGATCCTATGCAATTCTCTATTGATCTCCATGAGCTATTGAAATCGGCAACTACATTCATCCATTAATCCATCATTTGGCATCAGAAACAAGCTGATGATGACGCAAATAAGTTTGGAATTACGAAACCAACAACAAGGCGCGCCTATCCAAGATATTCAAAGCGATCCATAAGTCAATCTTATGGATCAGTATTGATCCAAGAACATGGATCGGTATCAATATGTACTGGTTGATGATGCGGCGACCAATTTTTTAGGAGAACTACTCTATGGCGTGGTAAGCTATGTGGAGATCATAGGAACGAGATTTTAGGCTTACTATAACTATAACTAGAGAGGCATGACCCATTTTTAAGGACCTTTTGGCTTCTCCACAACTTTTCTCTTATCTCTGGTAATCGCTCGTGGATTTATACCGATCCGTTTATATCGATCTATAAGAACTGTACTTGAAAAACAAACAATATAATAAAAGGAAACTTGAAGTAGATGTAGCCTAAAGTACGTCGAAACACTATGAATCTTGTGTGTTTTATTTCTTATTCATTTTTATTTATTTTCTTCACTTTTTATTCGCTACTCAATCTATTGAGTGTTTTGTGCCATTTTTGGTTCAAACATATATGATATATGTGTTATAGTATAAAGGTTAGAGTCTATAACAAATATTCAATATAAATGTTACATTAAGATCATATAAAATGACTTAAACTGTTAATCAATTAAAATTAATTAAATAAGATTTGATTAATATAATATTATACATAGGACTATTATATTAGTAATATGAAATATAAAAGTTATATATTTATAAAACTTATATAATATGAATGTATAAATTAAAGGTGGAATATTAAGAAACCCTAACTAGACTTAAGGAGTAAATACATAGGAAATGTATGTATATTGTGATTTCAGATGTGTCTGACACTTGATTCACATGAGTAATTCATAAGAATTACATTATTCCATAAGTCAATATCTGTAACGACCATCCTTTTCGACACTCAAATGTTGATACTAATACATCCACGATATTAACATGACGAGCACCCAAGTGCTTAAAAGACAGTTTGTTAGGGTAAAATAAAAAGAAAAAGAAAGAAGGAACACAATATCAGAATCTCATAGTGGAACGATAACACATAATATCAAAAGATAGTACAAAACTATCACTCTAAGATAAACAGCATTTCAGAGTTCAATTCTAAATATATCATCAGCCTGGTCAGTTATAACAACTTTTCCTCATATATGTTGATACATACATAATAGTAATGAAGCAAAAACAAGAATATTATAGTAGATGAAATACGCGATCTGACAGCCTGGATAGTTATAGCAACTTGTCTCCTGGACAATTATAACAACTTATCTCCCAAGCTCTAATGAACATCCAATTAAAACCTACCTTTCTTGGACTACTCAAAAGAGCACATGTGAAATTTAGAAAAACAAAAACCATGTGTCATACATAAGTCTAGTGTGAGAAACTCAAGAAATATGCGATCAACATATAACATTACTTTTGAGACTGCATGGAATGTCGTAATGGTTATGCCCTTAAAAGAACCACTCATCTAATAAGTACATAAGTTGATATAATAGATAATGTCTACGGTGAAGAATATAAATCAGAAAATAGTGTGCCGCTTACATCTCATAACACAATAGTATTGAATTGGTATACAAACAAAACTGCTAAGTTACGTTCGTATAATGGATTTTCCGTTGGAGACATCCTCAGATAAACTGAGTCGGCCTTCTGACAAGGGTTAGAAAGTAACTTCGAGCATCGTATATTTCTAGATAAATATACCATTAAGGTAACACAATTAGCCAACGCAAGAACACTAGTATGAACCACGTGGAAATAAGCATCATCAACTCCCATGCGCAACATCGATAAGCATACTCTAGATCTGGAGTTGATATACTATGTCGCAGGCTAGCTAAACCCCAAGTACATCTCGAATAAATCACAAATCTACACATTTGTTCGAGCATCTTGAATAGATCTCGAATCTACAAATAGATTCCTACATAAGTCCTCCGACAAATTCTAACGTTGACTTCTTCCTTCGACTTAACCTTAGGATAGATAGTTCAACTCTATAGCATTCCACTTCAAAACTGCTTTAAAAACAAAGAACACATATATCAGTTTTGAAGTGGTATTCAATAAGTAAAACACTTACCGAGCCCGGTCTTTTCAAAACAAATTCGACGAATTTTGTTATTTCAACAACAATGAAAATGATCTCATATGGAAACTAAGTCTTGTATACTTATAACATTTCTGAACTTTTTAACTTACACTATCCCTTAATCAAGAGCGAAGCCAGGCAAGTTAGAGCACTAGTTGCATTAAAGCCTTGCCTAGACACTTCATTCTTAACTCTCACAGATAGACAAGCCTACTTCATCGGCTTTTTAGTGCTAAGTGAACAACTAAATATTTTCCATAAACGAGTAAGCACAAAAAGCACAATTAAGTCACATAAGCAACTTCAAATCCCCTTTTTATTTAGTTAATACTTTTATTAATTAAAACCTTTATTATTAGTAAAACTTCTTTTATCTAATTAATAAAACTTCGTTTATTAATTTCTACTATTCATTTGTACTCTTTCAATACTTCAAAAAGTATTATATACTTACTCAAATTGTATAAGTACACTCATAAATCAATAACAAGATTTCTTACTTTAAACCTTTATTTTTCTATCTTTTTCAAAAGATTCCATACTTATTATTACCTTTGAAATATCCATTTAAAAGGTCTAATTATATTCACAAATCTATTTCAAAGGGCTTAAGACGAATGATACTTATACATTATCACTACAACCCCAAACTATTTCACTTATGCTTATCTTTAAATCATTCCTTTTAAAAATCTATCTTCATTCATAAGTATAATCAAAAAGGGTTAAAGACAAAAGTTGTTAACACGTTATCACAACAAACGCAAAAACATTCCATAATTGCGACTATCTTTTGAAAACATTCTTTTAAATGATATAAGTATATTTATTAACAAGATAATATACTTGTCAACAACTTTACAAAACCATTTATTATAACATAAGTGTTATAATCCAAAACTATCACTTATCCTTTTACAAAATACTTAAACTTACTTCTCCAAAGATACATATATACTTACTTTTCCAAATATACATATATATATATATATATACACTTTTAAAATACTTGTAAATAGGTTTAAAAAACCTATATAAAAAATTACTTGACAATAACACATTTAGAAATTTGACAAAAATAATTAAAAAGCATGTTTTATATTATAAAACCTCTTTACTTCAAAAATACATATATAATTATTAAATATATAGTTAAACTTCAAACCAACTTTAAAATACTAAAAAATACGTTAGAAAACATCTCTAAAACAATTTGGAAAAAATATCAAATCTAAATATCATTTTTAATCAATTAAAACTTTAAACAACTTACTATAATATTTATAAATGTTGTTAAAAGTCTTGTATAAAGAACATCATAGAAAAGCACGGTCTTTGCAACTAGTTTTAACCATTTAACAAATGATTCAAGACTTGAAATTTTTATAATAAGTACAACACTTATGATAATTAAAAACCATGAAAAGAAACTACGAAAGATATCTTTCAATTTCTTTAGAAAAATCCCCAAAAGTAAGGTATTTTCTAAAGCATCTGTTTAGCGATATTTTTACTCGAAATTTAGCCATTTTGTTTGACCAGTTCCAGAGACTTTTAAAATCCAATTTTTTTCTAGTAATAAGTACAAATATAATAATTATTAAAACTTCAAATAAACACTTAAGGATATCTTTCAATTTAATTACAAAAATTACCAAAAACATGACATTTCAAAGTGCACATATAGCGACCATCTTCTCGCTATAATACTTTGCTACTTTATTTCACAAGTTGATAAATGATTTAAACTTCCATACTTTTCCAATAATAATTAAACTTATACTACTTATTAAAAATTCAAAGAATCCCTTATGATGTCTTTCAATGTTGACTTTGAAAATCATCGAACATAAGGCATTTCCAAAATGCATCCATATCGACCTTTTTGTTTCTAACATTCACAATATGGTTTCACAATTTATGTAAATTTTCAAACCACTTCTTTACTATTCCATACACCAAATAATATATAGAGAACAACCAAAACAAGTTATACAAGTTAAGGTCATAATTCTTTCATTTGCAAAGGTTAAAGTTAAGGGATATCGAAGTACACTTATAGCGACTATTCTCGCTTCAAATACTTTCAATCATACTTCAATTCAACACACAACCCAAATAACCATTTAAAAATTAAGTCAAGGCCATGCTACATGTTATAGTATGTAATAGGAGTGATGTTATACAATATAAAATTGTCGTTTTTCAAAAACAAGAGGGGTCCAGAGTTTATAACTTTACTTAGTTAACGTCGCTTTAACTTTACATTTTCACACACATACACACACATGCAATATATACATACAAGATAGTAAGATAACTCACTCAAATCCAAGCCAAACACATGCTCAAATGTAAATAAATCTAAGAACACCTCTTACCATACTCAAACTTTCATAGATCAAAGCTTTAGCACCAAAATAATAAGGCAACACCTCTCCTTCCACCTTATTGCTCATGAAAAAAAAAGGTTCCTCTTTAATTTCTTCCACTTTAACATTAGATCCATGCTTCCCAATGTGTTCTAAGGTGTCGGTTAAAGTTTGAAGGAGTTTGGAAGAGATTTAAACTAATTAGAGAAAGATTAGTGAAGAAAAAAGTGGTAAGTGCTAATCCATTTCCACCATTTTTATTATTTTATTTCTATTCAAGCTTGGAAAATTATGAAGTGTTTAAGGACCTTTAGCCTCCTCTTTGTGTCGACACAAAGACCCTCATGTACCTTGCATGCTATTAATTTTACACCTCATTTCTTTAGCAAATTACTCATTTACCTTTACATACAAAATATCTTCCCATGACATCTTCAACACTTTAATTTCCATAAATGGCAAAATATTTTATTTCATATTATTGATTTCCTAAGAAAATAAGTGTGTATGTAAGCAAGTTTGAAAAACTTCTAACAAGTAAAGTTTTTTATCGATAAAACGATTTTCGGTCACATTATTTTCTTCAATATATATATATATATATATTTGTAAACATTTCTTTAAAACAAGTTTACCATCATTAGTTATTAATTGAAAGGGAGTTAACAAGATTATTAAACCAATTTAATTATATTTAACCTAAGATTCAAATGTTTAACCAATTCAGATATTTAAATACGAAGTGCCCGAAATTTTGGGTCGTTATAATATCACTCAATATTATATATTGAAGGTTATGAATCTTCTATATAATGTTGTCCTCTAGCATATATATATATATATAAATTAATTACATACTCCTTGGTTGTTGCGAAAACTCAAGCTAGGCATGTTATGTGTATTATTATTAATATGTTGAATATACGAGGTAAGATAACTATATGTATTTGTTGAGCAAACTCAAAATACAAATATTATACTTAGGCCGTCGCAATACGGTAGCTACGAGTGAATAATTTCATTTCAATTTATTGATTAAACTTAAGGTCGAAGTGAAATTAGAATGAGGTACCAAGGGTTAGGAGTTGTATACGATACAACCGATAAGGAGTTATCCATCATCCATGGAGCTATGACTTATTAGGCAAACCAAAAGTTAGACTTCCAAGATGGGCAAGTCCTAATGTAACGACCCATAAATTTCAGTGGTCTTATTTATTTAATTAATTGAATTTTTGTGAAATTTTAAACAATAAAATTTTGAAATTTAAATTTGGTATTTGAAATGCATCTGTTTAAACATAGCAACTGGTAAATTTTCATCAGATAATTTGAAAGTTTATTTTCAAGTGTAATTTTATTCCAATTTATATCAGTTAAAAATTGATGGTAATAAAATGTTTGTCAAACCTAAATATTTTTACATATAAAATTTGTAAATCATCTTCTAAGTGAGACGTCATCTTTCGTTTCGTCAAATTTGGACATCTATTGCTCCGTTTATCTTATTTTCGACGGATTTGCAGCATTTTCGGTACCGATTATCGACTTTTGATTCAATGATCGTACCACTAATATCTGTATACCGTTCTGTCTGTCTCTTCATGCTGATCCCTGTAATATATTTATTTCTGTGCTTCGAACTCTGGTATGCAACGGTAAGAATGAAACAGTTCACCGTAACGGTACCGAATTTTGACTTTACATTTTCCCTTAGACTTCAAATCTATAACGTGCAGCCCTACAACAATTAATTGGTTTAATAATTTTCCAGAAATCAAGGGGTGACCAATTCTATTCCTACTGTTCAGTATTTGTGAACCTATTATTTTGTTGTCTATTCCCATTTCAATTTATATCATCTGGATTGTTTCGTATCCGGTTTCGATTGAAAGGAGTATAATAAAATAATATAATCATAAGATTATACGAAAGCCTGTTCATCATCCCTTTCATTTTTCTGAAGCCTACTCATATTCATTTTTCCTCTGCCTGGATCTCACGTCGCCACAACAATCTTCCTCCCTATCACCGAATCCTCCCTCCCCTGGCATGTTTCCCTTCCTTCCTCCGCTGATTTTCCCTTATCCACGTCAGCCTTGCCTTCCACCAAGCTGTTGCCGAGCTTCGGCCTCCACCCTGCACACAAGCACCAGCACGTGCATCTCGATCTCCCTCCCTTTGCCTACTGTAATGGCTCGTGCTTCTCTGGTGATGCTATAAGGTATTATATATATAAGTTGTAGATGTGTGTTGTTTTGAAATATATATATCATGATTTTTTTTTCAACATGGGTTTGCTGTGAAACTTTATATTATACAGTTTATATATGTTTTGGTTTGTATAAATATTTAGTACTTTGAGATATGTATATGAGGTCTGTTATATGAAAAGTATATAAATTTATATATATATCTAATACAAAATTTTACACTTTTGATTCCAAAGCATGTATAACAGTTTGTTAGTGTATATACCGTGTAAGAGTGTTATATATATTGAAGTATAAGAACATATGCTGCTTTGTATATAATGTTTGCGTAGGCTAGTTTATACCTATTTGTATTATATGGCATATATATAAGGTTTAAAAATATATATTTGCAGTGCATATGTTTAACTCGGTATAGATATACATATGTTAGTTAGGGGAAGATATATTTTATAAAATGTTTGTACAAGTCTAATAGCTATATATGTTTTATATATTATAATATGTATTATAAGCTTTCATGTAATTACGTTTTGCATATGAGTTGGATGTCTGCATGGGTTAGTTTATATATATATATATAAATTTAATAAACATTTGCAAGTTATATGTATGATATCTTGTATATAAAGTTACACTATATATATAGGAGTATATAAGTTTATATTAGTACTACAGAGCATGTCGTGGTATATAAAGGTTTATATATGTGTTTTTGGATTATATAAGATATTTCTAATACATATTATATTTTGATAGTATTTTTCAGTGCATGCATTTGAAAGGAAAGAAAGGCATGTAAATGTTCTGTTCTATATGATAGTATATAAGTAGTTTACACGCTCTGTTATTATTGAAGTGTCTGTTATCATACATAGTTCGTATCTTATATATTGTTATAGTATATATATTATAGATGGTAAAAATATGTTATGCATTATATGTATCTAAAATGGTATATATATTTATCTACAGAGTGGTATATATATGTCCTCAGTTTCGTAGTTGTATATTAGTTAAGAATATATATAGGTGAGTTCGGTTATGTCTGAAGGTATATATAAGTATAATTTGTCTTAAGATTTTTACAGTATATATATTTTTATTTATAAAACAGAGCAGGCCTATTTTGTACTATATATTATTTGGTTATATAAGTTGTATAACTCTTGTGAGTGTGCAATATATGTATTCACCAAATATTAGTATTATATTTGGGTTTTATAAAGTGATAAATACAACTGTCTGTTTACTTGTCTGTTTATATAAGTATATTAGTCTTATTTGTATTATTTTATCAATATAAATTTGTAAACAGTAATATAGTGGTAGGTGTTGTGTTTGTATAAGAGTTTGCATATGTGAGATATGAGAATCTGACTATTTACAATATATATAATTATATATATATATATATATTTAAATATCGATTTTAGAATAAACATGGATCTTATAGTATAATGTGTTAGTTTATATAAGTTTAAAATGTTGATTTCGGGAATGATAATAATAACAGCTTATATATATTTTCCACTTTATATTAAAACTGATTCTGATTAGTCTCCTCGTTTTCCCAATTGTCAGCTTTGTCCGTCGTGCCTGTTTGCTTCATTCAAATCGTATCCAACTAGCATTGCTTTGGAATTCGTAGCTTATTTCCTTGTCAAATCCGTCTAGCCTCGAAAGGTGAGCAATCACTCTAATTAACGTTCTTATGTTTATTAAATTTGATTTCAATTGAAACGACAATTGAAATATGCTGCTGCTAGTTATTTACATTGCTATATATATGCCATTACCTGTATATGTTCACCTATGACATTCGACACCATTATCTATTAGTTATACTGATGATATATGCCTGTTACTGTTGTTATTTTATTATCATATCTGTTATCACTTTGCAAGTTCCCTGTTAGTATAGAATCACTATGGGTTGAAATGATACATACCCGAACGATCTGTAGAATAGGAGAAAATCGTTATGGGTTGAAATGATAAACCCAAGAGATTTTCATTGAATTAAATTTGGGATTTCGGGTTGAAAAGATATATACCCGAATATGTTTTAAATTTCGGATTGAAATGATAAATATCCGTATCACTTGACCATAGGATAGAAAATTATATACAGACACCGTTGGTCTATTTATATATATTTGAAATGGATTTCTATGGTTTTGAAAGGAAATATATGGTTTCAAATAAATATTGATTTTAAAGATTCATTAAAGTTGATTTAATAAAGTTGATAAATAATATGTTTAAGTATTTATTTAATATCTTTATTTTTAAATATAGAATTTATAATGATTTGAAATTGATTGAAATTATATTTATTTAAGAATTAAACTTAAATAAGTTGATTTGAAATGTATTGAATTTGTAATTTAAAGAAGTATTTTACAACTTGAAATTTAAAAAGGTGACTTAAATGGATATTTCAAACTTATATATATTTAAATGGGATATTTTGTTTATTTAAATTTGTAAATTGAAATTGCATTTAAATGTTATGGAAATGATTAAGTTAATATTTCAAAACTAAATAATTTTAAAGTGAATCTGATATGTATATAAATTTATCAAATTTAGTTTTGAAATGTTGAATATTTAAAGCTTTGAAATATATTAAAATTGAAATGGCTTATTTTATGGTTCAGATATGTATTTGAAATCGATAATTTGAAATGGTTTATTTAGAAGCTAAATCGAATTGAAACTGATGATTTGAGATTTGATTAAATTAAATTTTTGGAATTCGAGTTAATTTGAATCGACTTGTGAAATTTGAAAAACTATCTTATTTTATAAAGAAATTTTAAATTATATTTAAAACTATTGATACTTTACTTTATAAATTATTTGGTTTTATTTAAATGAGATATTATTGAATTGTTTTGGAAATGGAAATGATATATTATGGAATTGGATTTTGAAATGGAAATAACACATTGATAATTTGGGTTTGAAATAGTAATGATATTTTGGTTTTGAAGTATAAACTATTTTTGAAATGACCACGGGGTTATAATAAAGATTGGTTGGCAAAGAGACCGGGATCGGATATGGACATACTCTCTGTCGATACCGAAAACCACTTTGACAACTGTGTACGCGGTGGAGTTTCCAGAATGAAGTAGGATGGTGGCGACGATCCTAAGGTATATACGTGGACCCAACTCCCGTGAGTTGGCATAAGGTGGCTAAAGCAGGAGCGATCTCGGGCCAGTGAGGTAGCACCTCGTATCGGACACACTTCTTCGATTTCATTCTATTACTTGTTGATTTTGGTGGCCACCCTTCGATTTGGGAGTGTTGTTCGAGGTGGAATGGTAGTGGCTGCTATGCGTATCCATCAGTCTATGTGCGTAATTGGTATATCTACCCTGGCATTGCCTAGTTGTGCCGTGTCACCTACCATATCGAGCTTTACTAAGATTATGATTTTAAGATCCGACCGCGTTAAGGTTTCCATCCCCTTAACGCTATTTTCTATATGATTATACTTTACTAATTAGACACTACTGTATATAGCGTATATTACTACATAGTAAATAGTTTAACGGACCCTTAGAGGATGGTTATCCCAAACATCCTTTAAGTTACTTGTATTTCAGTTGATATTTCATTTGAGTTGGATTTATTGAATATAAGAATGTTAATCCTGACTCGAGTGTTTTGTGTTTTGCTTTACGCTCGGGTCAGACTGAGTGATACAGCATTTGAGACTCACCTCTGGAGTTGGAGCTTCGCTTGGAGATCCAGCTATCTATCGATCCTGCTTTTAGTTATTCAGTTGATTCCAGTGATGTATTCAGATCTTGTATTTGATTATTGTATTGAGACATCTATTGTATTCGAGACTTCTGTTGTATCTTGTTTAACTCTGTTATATATATATAGTAGCTTCATGAACTACTATCCTTTTGTTTCCGCTGCATTATTGTTATATTACTCTGTGTCTATGATCTGTAATTATTTTATTTACTGTATATGCTGAGTTTTGCCAAATTTTATTTACAATCCATTGTTTTGAATTATTCAAGTCCGGCATGTGTGGATTTATTGTCGATTTGAATGGTCCAAAATACTAGGTCGTTACATGTGGTATCAGAGCTCTGGTTTTAGGCAAAACGCAGCATATAGAGTAAAATTCAATTACAGAATCACTTTCGTTCGGGCTTGAATTCCTTCTTCTTTGACATGGTTTCTTTGAATCCTGGAACGTTCCCTTCGGTTCCAAAGTTCATTCTTGTCTCCCCTATTCGTGTCTTCTTAATTCTGGAGTATCCCTTAATTCCACTTCGAAGGATCTTTATAATAAATCGGCGGTCTCGCCAATCTTTGAATAATTTGTACAGGGTTGAAACTCCTTTACAATCGGTATTGATTTACCGGAGATTTCTGTATCCTCGGTTTACGATGCTGCTATCTTATGCTATACCCGAATTCTACCTCTGGTAATCGAATGTCGATTTACTTCAGAATTCTACATCGATCTTATCTACACGGTTGACCCGGTTAAGGTTGCCCGCGATTTATACAACTTTATCCACCTTCCTGTTTGAAATGCAATCATCTAACCTTCGTTTCGAGCCTATCTATTTTAGATTATAGAATTCTCTTTGATTAGAGCCCTTCTATATTTGGATCTCTATCCTTGTGTTGGAATCCAATTCTGGAATCATCATGTGAGGGAGTGTATTTGTAATTAATATAAAATAGTTTATGTTTATAATGTGTTGTTTGAGTTGTTGATGTTGGTTTGGATTTTCGATCGATTCGTCTGATCAACGCTATCGATAGGATTTCCAAAACACTTGAACAGAGCAAACTGACACGATATAATTTTCAAATTTGATAAATGAAATAAATTTGTATGATTATATTATAAATATATAAGAAAAAATTTCTGGAATTAAAAGTTAAATGATTTGGTTGTTGAAAATGATAATATTTGATTTTCATTTTATTGTTTTGCAAGTCATTGACTATTGCAAAATGACTATTGTTTATAAATTTATTTGGAATTGAAATGAATTTAAATTGAGAAATTAAGAATTAAATTTCTGGTGATTTCAAACTTTGTTTTAAAGTCTTAAAATGTATATTATTTAAAGTATTTCCGAATAAAATGGTTTTCAAATAATTTTAAATGTTTAAATCAGTGCTCTTCTCTTTGTCGCTGGAAAATAATTTCGGTGATGACGGTCGCATCATCGACATTCATTTTCGAGTTTCGAAATGGAGAGACCATTCTGTAGCTTTGCTACATTTTTGGTTTGGAAAATTAGTTTGATTCGAATTTCCGAAGTATGACTTAATTTATAATATATATATATTGGTATATGATCATGGATTTAATTTGATATATATAGTATATATACGTATATCTAAATGGTTTAAATTGAAATCGGAAATTTAAATCTTAAATTCTTGAATAAATATTTAAATTGGAATAGTTAAATTGGAAAATTTTATTTGTATAATACTCAATTACATCTCAACATAACTTACCTAAAATTTTCAGAAGTTAAAAATGTAATTGGATAATATACAATATAAAATGACTTTATAAGGAAAGATTTGAGTGTTATAATAAATGTTATACACTTAAATTTTATTATAAAGATGTTAATAGAGATAAGCAGAATAATAAGTTAATTAAATAATATATGAGCCAAATAAATTGTTTTGAAGGAATTAATAAATTGAAATTTGATTAACTTATGGAAATACCTTGAATTTAAAAGCAATTATTGAATATAAATTAATTTAAATCAAAATTTGTAAGGTTTAAAGTAATTTATATGGTTTAAATATATGTGATAAGATATATTAAGTGGAATAAACCTAATAATAATTTGGAATAGAAAAGAATTAAATTTGTTGAATAAAATATAATTATAACAAATGACTATTCAAATTTATGATTTTAGAAATTGTTTATTTAAGATAATTGGATAATAAGTTGATCAATTTAGATATAGTTAAGACTGATTTAGCTTAAGTGAAATCAAATGGATTGAAATCAATTATTGGGTATTAATTAATTTAAATTGAAATTTATATGGTTTTAAATTAACTGTTTATTTTGTATTTCAAATCTATTTTTCTTTCTGGTTGTTTCCATTCTCCTACTTCCTTCCTTTTCGGGGACGAAAAGTTTTGAGTGAGGGAGAGTGTAACGACCCGTAAATTTCAGTGGTCTTATTTATTTAACTAATTGAATTTTTGTGAAATTTTAAGCAATAAAATTTTGAAATTTAAATTTGATATTTGAAATGCATCTGTTTAAACATAGCAACTGGTAAATTTTCATTAGATAATTTGAAAGTTTATTTTCTAGTGTAATTTTATTCCAATTTATATCAGTTAAAAATTGATGGTAATAAAATGTTTGTCAAACCTAAATATTTTTACATATAAAATTTGTAAATCATCTTCTGAGTGAGACGTCATCTTTCGTTTCGTCAAATTTGGACATCTATTGCTCCATTTATCTTATTTTCGATGGATTTGCAGCATTTTCGATACCAATTATCGACTTTTGATTCAATGATTGTACCACTAATATCTGTATACCGTTCTGTCTGTCTCGTCGTGCTGATCCCTGCAATATATTTATTTCTGTGCTTCGAACTCTGGTATGCAACGGTAAGAATGAAACAGTTCACCGTAACGGTACCGAATTTTGACTTTACATTTTCCCTTAGACTTCAAATCTATAACGTGCAGCCCTACAACAATTAATTGGTTTAATAATTTTCCAAAAATCAAAGGGTGACCAATTCTATTCCTACTGTTCAGTATTTGTGGACCTGTTCTTTCGTTGTCTATTCCCATTTCAATTTATATCCTCTGGATTGTTTCGTATCCGGTTTCGATTGAAAGGAGTATAATAAAATAATATAATCATAAGAATATACGAAAGCCTGTTCATCATCCCTTTCATTTTTCTGAAGCCTACTCATATTCATTTTTCCTCTGCCTAGATCTCACGTCGCCACAACAATCTTCCTCTCTATCACCGAATCCTCCCTCCCCTGGCATGTTTCCCTTCCTTCCTCCGCTGATTTTCCCTTATCCATGTCAGCCTTGCCTTCCACCAAGCTGTTGCCGAGCTTCGGCCTCCACCCTGCACACAAGCACCAGCACGTGCATCTCGATCTCCCTCCCTTTGCCTACTGTAATGGCTCGTGCTTCTCTGGTGATGCTATAAGGTATTATATATATGTAAGTTGTAGATGTGTGTTGTTTTGAAATATATATATCATGATTTTTTTTTATTTTCAACATGGGTTTGCTGTGAAACTTTATATTATACAGTTTATATATGTTTTGGTTTGTATAAATATTTAGTACTTTGAGATATGTATATGAGGTCTGTTATATGAAAAGTATATAAATTTATATATATATATCTAATACGAAATTTTACACTTTTGATTCCAAAGCATGTATAACAGTTTGTTTGTGTATATACTGTGTAAGAGTGTTATATATAATGAAGTATAAGAACATATGCTGCTTTGTATATAATGTTTACGTAGGCTAGTTTATACCTATTTGTATTATATGGCATATATATAAGGTTTAAAAATATATATTTGCAGTGCATATGTTTATCTCGGTATAGATATACATATGTTAGTTAGGGGAAGATATATTTTATAAAATTTTTGTACAAGTCTAATAGCTATATATGTTTTATATATTATTAATATGTATTATAAACTTTCGTGTAATTACGTTTTGCATATGAGTTGGATGTCTGCATGGGTTAGTTTATATATATATATAAAAATTTAATAAACATTTGCAAGTCATATGTATGATATCTTGTATATAAAGTTACACTATATATATAGGAGTATATACGTTTATATTAGTACTACAGAGCATGTCGTGGTATATAAAGGTTTATATATGTGTTTTTGGATTATATAAGATATTTCTAATACATATTATATTTTGATAGTATTTTTCAGTGCATGCATTTGAAAGGAAAGAAAGGCATGTAAATGTTCTGTTCTATATGATAGTATATAAGTAGTTTACACACTCTGTTATTATTGAAGTGTCTGTTATCATACATAGTTCGTATCTTATATATTGTTATAGTATATATATTATAGATGGTAAAAATATGTTCTGCATTATATGTATCTAAAATGGTATATATATTTATCTACAGAGTTGTATATATATGTCCTCAGTTTCATAGTTGTATATTAGTTGTAATATCCCGGAAATTTTAACAATATCAATTTAATAATCTGTTGAATAATTAAATTGATATGGATAATCTTTGATAATAAGATTTGAATTTAATTTAATAATCTGATTAAATTAGTATTAATTGATGATTTTATCTTTCAAAAGTTAATAAGATATTTCTATTTGAATATATATATTTATTTATATATATTGTAAATAGAAGCTTTGATAAATTGGGAATTTATATTTAATTTAATCTGGACTTTTCAAAGATATTTAAATAAGTAATTTTATAGTTTTAAAATACTTTAAGAAAATATTTTAATTGGTTTAAGATATTTTTAACTTAAGTTTAAATAAATAAGATTTACAAAATTGGTTTGTTTTATTTCTTTTTAAATATTTCTTAATAAAGAGATAATTTCTTTTATAAATTATTTAAAATTGGTAAATGTGTTATTTTCAAACAATATTAATAATGTATTGTTTTATATATAAAAATAAATAGATTTTAAAGGAAATAGAATTTGTTATTTTCAAAAATTTAATGTGTAGTTATATATGTATATATATAAGTTGATTGATTTTCTTTGATTTAAATTTGAATAAGTATATAGTTATTAGAAATTTGTTAATTAAAGCTTTATCCATTTATAAAATTCATTTTTGCATGTAAAATTATATGTGTAAATTAGTAAAACCATCTAAGCACATGTGTCAACATGTTAATATAGGAAGATGACAAATGTCATTTTGTATTTCATTTTTTCTTTGATTTTTAAATAAACCATAAATTAAGTTATAAAAGCATACCTCTCCAATTTCTTTTTCTTTTCTTATCTTTTCATTTGCAAAAACAAAGACAAAACCAAAATCAGAAAATATACCAAACCGAAATCATCTTCAAATCAAAACTGAAATTCATCTTCAAAAGTTAAATTCTCAAATAAAACCTGAAAATCAATACCACTTCTCAACTTTTCCTCTAATCTAAATCAGAAATTATTTCTCAAGCAAAATGAATTCATATTCAAATCTGGAAATCTTCCTCAAAACATAAGATCTGTAACCAAGTTACAGATCTGAAATCAAAAAGCTTGCATTCATTTTAAATCTGGAATCAACTCAGAGAACTGCCTGCATTTTTCATCTCTGGAAGCAACATGCAAGTTTAAATTCAAAAGTAAAAAGAGAATCTGGATTTGTTCAAGTCTGCATGCAAGTCTAAAACAACATATCACAAGTTTTATCAAAAGCAAAGAAGATTTGGCCTTATATTTTCAAGTCTTCAAAACAGTTTTCAAAAGATAGGCTCTGTCTCCATTTTAATGGTGAGTAACTCCTCTTTTTAAAATTTAAATAGGAAAAGGTTGATTTCATGATTTAATCTGAAATGAATACATTTTATGAAATTTGCAGTGAATATTTATATGTATGAATATATGTGTGCATGCTTGTTTACCTGTACATTTCTGTTTCAAAGAATAAGTTCTGTTCTTCATTTTAATCTGTGAGTAACTTAAAATTTTAATCTACTTAAGCAAGATCACTATGTTCTTATGTCTGCGAAAAATGTGTTTGTATGAACCTACTTGTGAAATTCTTTATATATGTTAATACCTGTCTATTGTATAGTTCTGGAAAATATTACTGTGATAAAAACTTGAAACTCAGGATTAAACAAATCAACCTGCTCAATCTATTTACTATTTACATATAGTATCTTAACCAAACATGTCTGTTTGATCATGACCTTAGGTTGAAATTTTATTTAATTGAATCAAAGTTGGGTTTTGCTCTGGAAAAAAACGAAATAGAACAGGGAAAGCATAAGTTTGATAAAATTCGAACTTTTAAATTTCTAAATTCAGACATGTAAACTAAATCATTAACTAGAAACTTGATTTTAAAGGTAAAATCATAATTTTTAACATTGAAATGAAGGAGCAGTTCGAGTGGATGAGTTTTGAGGTTATAGGCGATTTCTGGTGATCGAGTAGACTAGAACGTTCGGGGTTCACTGTGGTGATGGAATAGTGAACGAAGAGGCAGGGAAAAATAAAGGAAGGCGCTGAAGTTCGCCGTGGTGGCAACGGCGATGGAATTCTGTCTGTAAACCTAGTTTATGGGTTGGACGGAAATTAGATCTTCACGGCTACCCTAGTGGATCGAGTTCCACTATATTCTCGAAGATGGAAGAGGAGATGTTGGTGAGGTCGTGGAAGGAGGCGCTGATGCTCCAGTGATCGGAGGAGTGTATTCGAGATGTTTCCAGGTCGAAGTCTGTTTCAGGTGATGTTCGTTTTGCTCGATTTCGATTGATGAGGCAGTTCGTGGTTCTGATGATTGGGAGCGTGAGTGGGTGTCGTAGACGACATGCCGGAGTTGGGAGTGATGGTCGGAGGCGATCGTTATGCCTGTGCACGTGCACATGTACGTTTCGTACATCTGGAAGAAATAGAAGTTAGGAAAGAAGAGATGGGTACGTGTTTGGCTCGAAGTTTCTTCGTGTTCGACTCGGAGCATCGAACTGACGAGGTTGGTTTTGGCAGAGGAAAGCACTCGAGTAAACGCGTGAGTGACTCGAAGCTTATTAGGGTTTGTCTCGGGGTAATTTTAGTTGGTCTCGAGTAGATTTTGGGGTTTGCTCGGTTTTAATTGTAGGGTTAACCTGGTTTTAATTGAGAAGAAATTTTAGTTGCCAGGTTTTAATTTTTAGGAGAAAATCTAAGTTCTCATTTTAAAAAGTAAAGGTAAGTTAAATTAATCAAGGTTTCAAAAAGAATGTTTAGCCAAATTTAAAAGTATATTTAAATAATATGTTTTCAAGATTTAAAATGTTTTAAATTGTTTGTTTAAAAGTAATTATATATTGGATTATTATATAATTAATTTCTAAATATTTTAAAATGAAATTTGATGATGAAATTAGGAAGTGTATTTAACTTTAATCAATCAATAAGTTTTCAAATATTTATAAATTTATTTCAAGCTTTTAAATTAAATGAGATTTAAATGATGAAATTAAGTAAATTAATTAAAGGATATTTAATTAGAGTGTTTAATTAAGGTACTATTAAGTAATTAAAGTATAATTACTTAATTAATTGAAGATAGGTAATTAATTAATTAAGATAATTACTTTGGTTTAATTAAGGATTAATTACTTATTGTAATTAATTAAAGTTAATTTGATTTAGTTTAAGTTAATTAATTAAGTTTAATTAATTTAGAATAATCAAGAGATGATTTGATAATAATTACTTAATGTAATTATTAAGGTAAGATTATTTAGGGAAGTTAATAATAAATAATTACTGGATGTAATTAGTTGAATAATGATAGTATTAATAGAAGTAATTTGAGTTAATTACTTTGAATAATTAATCAAGAGATTAATTAAGGAATTAATTAAGGAGTAATTAATTTAGTTAATGAAAGTAATTAAGGGGAGTTAATTACTAGATAAGATTAATCAAGAGTGATTAATAAATGTTGTTTAATTAAAGGTTAATTACTTAATGTAATTAATTTAATTAAGTAATTAATAATTAAGTAATTAATAATTAAGTTGTAATTAAGGATCATTAATTAATATAATTAATGATGTAATTAAGAATTGGTTAATTAAGTAATAATTAATAAATGAAGTAATTAATCAATGTAATTAACTAAGGATTAATGCAATTAATTATAGTTGATTAAGTTAATTAATTTTAGTTAATTAATTAATGATGTAATTAAAGGTTAAATAAAATAAGTGGTTAAGGATAATTAATTTAAGTAATTAATTGAGAATAAATTACTTGAATGTAATCAAAAGATAATTAATCAAGATGATTAATTGAAATGAAATATTAGAAGATAATTAATTAATTAAATTGTAATTAATTAATGGTTAAGTAAGCAGGATTTATAAAATAAAGTAATTAATTTAATTCACTTTAAATTAATTAGAGATGATATAAATCATTACTTATGAATGAGTGTTAGTATTGGATACTTGACTTTGATTGATATCTCTGATGAGATATATGCTGTGTGATATGGATGTTAGTTGAATTGTATGGATTATCTGATAATGTTGATTATCTGTTATCTTTCTATGTGTATAAAGATAATGAATTAAATTGTTTTAACCTTTAAAACAACTTGGCCTTAAAAGATACGCTTTGGATTTCGATGAGACCGGGATCGGGTTTGCTACATTACAGCGTGATAGGGGGTTCTCGCTTTGCGTTAGGTGGCGAACGGGAGACTCTTACCCCTACATGTCCCCGGGGGTAGTATAAGGCCTTTTGGGGTTGGTTGCGACTCGAGAGGGTGGCCGTAAAAGCAAACCCGAGGTATCACTGTGAGCCACAGCGGGGCTGGGATGGTTGAAAAGCCTACCGGTCGTGAACCGTTGCTGAAGGTTGAAAAGCCTAGGACGTTACAGTGGTATCAGAGCATAGGTTGAGCGAATACCTAAGCTATTGGTTAAGTGAATATCAGAGCGCTAGGTTGAGTGAATACCTAGGTTCGGAAGGATTGTTCATTAGAAATAGGATCTGTAGCAACCTGTTTGAGTCCGAGTGTATATATATATATATATATGAGAGCGCGTATTTGTTAGTTATATAAAATGGTTTTATATTGTGTTAATTGATCGGTTGAGTGGTATATGGATTCTGGTCAATACGAGTAGCTAACGTTATTGATAGGGATCTCTAAACACTTGAACCAGGCCAACGGACACAATATTGTTTTAAAGAGGTAAATGAAATAATTTTACCCAGAAATAATTTCTATATAAAAAGTATCATTTTAAATATATATATATTTCTACCTATTTGTTGGGTTACCTGTTCGGGTTTTCCAATATAAGTTATAAAGGTAGATGGGGTAGTGGTGTGTGAAACACGACTACCAATGGTTGGAGTTTAAATGTTGAGGTTGGAAGTGTATTTGTCGAGACTGTAGACCCAATACCGTCTCGAGTAAGCTTTGCTGTGGTGAAGGATTTCATCGATCTCCGAAGGAAACTGTAGTGGTTCGGAGTTTATCTCTGAAGTTTGGATGAGTAGAGTTGGATCTGTCGATGAGGCAGAAGCGAGTGATGGTACCTTGATACCTCAGGTAATAGTAGTTGTGTGATAAGACGCAGTATCTATGGATGTTCCCGAAGGAGATTTTCTTTTTGGAACAAGATTAAGAAGGTATTGGAGGAACAGTTGATGTCTACCGCAGGAAAGACTCGGCTGTATAGGAATTCTTTGATATCGAGTAAGAGAGTTTTATCTGTTTGGAAGTATGGGACTAAGGTCGATTAGTTGTTCTTCGGACATGGTCTCATTGTTTCCCTTAAGAAGAGTAAGTTGTTGGCGTTTGGTTTGGAGTCCGAGTTTCTCGAAGAGCTTTGGATAGGAGCATCAGTATCAGCAGTGCAGCTCGGAGTATTCTGTGATGACAGGAAGTTTTCTGGATGAGCAGTTTTTCTGGAAGTGAAGTTCAGAAGCAGCAGAGTGGATCCATTTCTTCGATAAATTGGATAAATAAGTTAAGCTGTTCTGATTGGTAAAGAGAGAACAGTCTGTTTGGAATTAAGATGGGTTGATCGCAAAAGTGACTTGCGATTGTCTGAGTGTTCTCTTGTGTTGTCAGAGTTTTTCTGGATGTCTTCAGAGAAGTAAGGAGTTGTCCGCATCTGACGGTTGAGTTTTCTTATCGACTGGATTCCAGGAGTGATACCGGTGATTCAGCTAGTGGAAGGATGTTTCCTAGAGATGGAATTGGTGGAACAGCTCAAGTTTTGCTGGAGTATCTAAGTTTTATTTATGGATCAGTGAACCTTATTTCTGGAATAAGTTGTCCAGTCTGTGCTTGTGTTCTACCTCAGATCAGAGTTGAGCAGCGAAAGCAGTTTGGAGTGTATCTCTGGATGGGAGAAGTAAGTTTGGAATCTACGGATAATTGTGAAGTAGAGTTGTGTTTGGATCTCGTCTGTGTTCTGATTTGGATAAGTATTTGGTCTTCTGAATTGAATTGACAGTTTGGATAACTGGAATTCATTGAGTATTACGTATCTCTGAGGGAATACGTATTTGATCTATCTCTGGTTTTAGAATCTGCAGTTTGGGAAGTTTGGTAGTTGAGTCAGACTCGTCTGTAGTCTGATATTCTGTTTAGTTCTGTAGATCTAGATGTGTAGGAGATCTATAGCTTAATAGTTTAGATTGTTTGTAGAGCGAGTATCCCGGTATATATATATATATATACTTGGGAAAACTCGAGGAGTTTTATCTAGAATTTAGTCTAGATAGTTAGAATTGTTTGATTGGATGATTTGGTTGCTATGGTTGCTAGCATATGGATGATAGTAGATGCTTGTGTTTTGAATTTAAATCTTTAATAAGATTATTAAATTACCTTTGTTTAAATTTCGGGGACGAAATTATTTTAAGGGGGGAGGAATGTAATATCTCGGAAATTTTAACAATATCAATTTAATAATCTGTTGAATAATTAAATTGATATGGATAATCTTTGATAATAAGATTTGAATTTAATTTAATAATCTGATTAAATTAGTATTAATTGATGATTTTATCTTTCAAAAGTTAATAAGATATTTCTATTTGAATATATATATTTATTTATATATATTGTAAATAGAAGCTTTGATAAATTGGGAATTTATATTTAATTTAATCTGGACTTTTCAAAGATATTTAAATAAGTAATTTTATAGTTTTAAAATACTTTAAGAAAATATTTTAATTGGTTTAAGATATTTTTAACTTAAGTTTAAATAAATAAGATTTACAAAATTGGTTTGTTTTATTTCTTTTTAAATATTTCTTAATAAAGAGATAATTTCTTTTATAAATTATTTAAAATTGGTAAATGTGTTATTTTCAAACAATATTAATAATGTATTGTTTTATATATAAAAATAAATAGATTTTAAAGGAAATAGAATTTGTTATTTTCAAAAATTTAATGTGTAGTTATATATGTATATATATAAGTTGATTGATTTTCTTTGATTTAAATTTGAATAAGTATATAGTTATTAGAAATTTGTTAATTAAAGCTTTATCCATTTATAAAATTCATTTTTGCATGTAAAATTATATGTGTAAATTAGTAAAACCATCTAAGCACATGTGTCAACATGTTAATATAGGAAGATGACAAATGTCATTTTGTATTTCATTTTTTCTTTGATTTTTAAATAAACCATAAATTAAGTTATAAAAGCATACCTCTCCAATTTATTTTTCTTTTCTTATCTTTTCATTTGCAAAAACAAAGACAAAACCAAAATCAGAAAATATACCAAACCGAAATCATCTTCAAATCAAAACTGAAATTCATCTTCAAAAGTTAAATTCTCAAATAAAACCTGAAAATCAATACCACTTCTCAACTTTTCCTCTAATCTAAATCAGAAATTATTTCTCAAGCAAAATGAATTCATATTCAAATTTGGAAATCTTCCTCAAAACATAAGATCTGTAACCAAGTTACAGATCTGAAATCAAAAAGCTTGCATTCATTTTAAATCTGGAATCAACTCAGAGAACTGCCTGCATTTTTCATCTCTGGAAGCAACATGCAAGTTTAAATTCAAAAGTAAAAAGAGAATCTGGATTTGTTCAAGTCTGCATGCATGTCTAAAACAACATATCACAAGTTTTATCAAAAGCAAAGAAGATTTGGCCTTATATTTTCAAGTCTTCAAAACAGTTTTCAAAAGATAGGCTCTGTCTCCATTTTAATGGTGAGTAACTCCTCTTTTTAAAATTTAAATAGGAAAAGGTTGATTTCATGATTTAATCTGAAATGAATACATTTTATGAAATTTGCAGTGAATATTTATATGTATGAATATATGTGTGCATGCTTGTTTACCTGTACATTTCTGTTTCAAAGAATAAGTTCTGTTCTTCATTTTAATCTGTGAGTAAGTTAAATTTTTAATCTATTTAAGCAAGATCACTATGTTCTTATGTCTGCGAAAAATGTGTTTGTATGAACCTACTTGTGAAATTCTTTATATATGTTAATACCTGTCTATTGTATAGTTCTGGAAAATATTACTGTGATAAAAACTTGAAACTCAGGATTAAACAAATCAACCTGCTCAATCTATTTACTATTTACATATAGTATCTTAACCAAACATGTCTGTTTGATCATGACCTTAGGTTGAAATTTTATTTAATTGAATCAAAGTTGGGTTTTGCTCTGGAAAAAAACGAAATAGAACAGGGAAAGCATAAGTTTGATAAAATTCGAACTTTTAAATTTCTAAATTCAGACATGTAAACTAAATCATTAACTAGAAACTTGATTTTTAAAGGTAAAATCATAATTTTTAACATTGAAATGAAGGAGCAGTTCGAGTGGAATGAGTTTTGAGGTTATAGGCGATTTCTGGTGATCGAGTAGACTAGAACGTTCGGGGTTCACTGTGGTGATGGAATAGTGAACGGAGAGGCAGGGAAAAATAAAGGAAGGCGCTGAAGTTCGCCGTGGTGGCAACGGCGATGGAATTCTGTCTGTAAACCTAGTTTATGGGTTGGACGGAAATTAGATCTTCACGGCTACCCTAGTGGATCGAGTTCCACTATATTCTCGAAGATGGAAGAGGAGATGTTGGTGAGGTCGTGGAAGGAGGCGCTGATGCTCCAGTGATCGGAGGAGTGTATTCGAGATGTTTCCAGGTCGAAGTCTGTTTCAGGTGATGTTCGTTTTGCTCGATTTCGATTGATGAGGCAGTTCGTGGTTCTGATGATTGGGAGCGTGAGTGGGTGTCGTAGACGACATGCCGGAGTTGGGAGTGATGGTCGGAGGCGATCGTTATGCCTGTGCACGTGCACATGTACGTTTCGTACATCTGGAAGAAATAGAAGTTAGGAAAGAAGAGATGGGTACGTGTTTGGCTCGAAGTTTCTTCGTGTTCGACTCGGAGCATCGAACTGACGAGGTTGGTTTTGGCAGAGGAAAGCACTCGAGTAAACGCGTGAGTGACTCGAAGCTTATTAGGGTTTGTCTCGGGGTAATTTTAGTTGGTCTCGAGTAGATTTTGGGGTTTGCTCGGTTTTAATTGTAGGGTTAACCTGGTTTTAATTGAGAAGAAATTTTAGTTGCCAGGTTTTAATTTTTAGGAGAAAATCTAAGTTCTCGTTTTAAAAAGTAAAGGTAAGTTAAATTAATCAAGGTTTCAAAAAGAATGTTTAGCCAAATTTAAAAGTATATTTAAATAATATGTTTTCAAGATTTAAAATGTTTTAAATTGTTTGTTTAAAAGTAATTATATATTGGATTATTATATAATTAATTTCTAAATATTTTAAAATGAAATTTGATGATGAAATTAGGAAGTGTATTTAACTTTAATCAATCAATAAGTTTTCAAATATTTATAAATTTATTTCAAGCTTTTAAATTAAATGAGATTTAAATGATGAAATTAAGTAAATTAATTAAAGGATATTTAATTAGAGTGTTTAATTAAGGTACTATTAAGTAATTAAAGTATAATTACTTAATTAATTGAAGATAGGTAATTAATTAATTAAGATAATTACTTTGGTTTAATTAAGGATTAATTACTTATTGTAATTAATTAAAGTTAATTTGATTTAGTTTAAGTTAATTAATTAAGTTTAATTAATTTAGAATAATCAAGAGATGATTTGATAATAATTACTTAATGTAATTATTAAGGTAAGATTATTTAGGGAAGTTAATAATAAATAATTACTGGATGTAATTAGTTGAATAATGATAGTATTAATAGAAGTAATTTGAGTTAATTACTTTGAATAATTAATCAAGAGATTAATTAAGGAATTAATTAAGGAGTAATTAATTTAGTTAATGAAAGTAATTAAGGGGAGTTAATTACTAGATAAGATTAATCAAGAGTGATTAATAAATGTTGTTTAATTAAAGGTTAATTACTTAATGTAATTAATTTAATTAAGTAATTAATAATTAAGTTGTAATTAAGGATCATTAATTAATATAATTAATGATGTAATTAAGAATTGGTTAATTAAGTAATAATTAATAAATGAAGTAATTAATCAATGTAATTAACTAAGGATTAATGCAATTAATTATAGTTGATTAAGTTAATTAATTTTAGTTAATTAATTAATGATGTAATTAAAGGTTAAATAAAATAAGTGGTTAAGGATAATTAATTTAAGTAATTAATTGAGAATAAATTACTTGAATGTAATCAAAAGATAATTAATCAAGATGATTAATTGAAATGAAATATTAGAAGATAATTAATTAATTAAATTGTAATTAATTAATGGTTAAGTAAGCAGGATTTATAAAATAAAGTAATTAATTTAATTCACTTTAAATTAATTAGAGATGATATAAATCATTACTTATGAATGAGTGTTAGTATTGGATACTTGACTTTGATTGATATCTCTGATGAGATATATGCTGTGTGATATGGATGTTAGTTGAATTGTATGGATTATTTGATAATGTTGATTATCTGTTATCTTTCTATGTGTATAAAGATAATGAATTAAATTGTTTTAACCTTTAAAACAACTTGGCCTTAAAAGATACGCTTTGGATTTCGATGAGACCGGGATCGGGTTTCCGTATACCGGAATTCCAGGTCTGGAGACCCGAATACCACATCGATCCAAATTAACGATAGGTCGTGAATCAAGTGAAGATGAAGATTCAGAGTGCAAGGGTTATTGTCGTTAACTCTGAGGGTGATTCCAAAACGAGTGTAACGAGATAATGCCTTCGGTTTCGTTCGAACCCGGAACGAACTTGTATGGACTGAATGCTTTCAGAACATCGTCAGGTGGACGATGAGCATTCTAAGTGATGTGTTCTTTTCTAAGGTAATCGTGACCTCAAGCCTCACAAACCGGGAATGGCTAAAACAGGGGAGGTGCAGCAAGGTTAGTGGGTAGCACCCAAGTAGGACAAGGTTACCTCTGTCTAGATGTCCCTTTCTATTTTCGACTTAGTGGTGCGGTTGCTGATCCCAACCGTGAGGTATCTTGTGCGGGAATTATCCAGTAAGGGATGTTCCGACCTTGTGTTGCAGGGGATTGGGAGTGATCCTCGGTACGGTGATCTAGGCCACGTACTGTGACGGGCGGTACCCCAGTAGCCCTGCCATTGTATGGAATCCAAACTCCAATAAGTGCCGTACGTATTAGTTGTGCCCAACTATGTTGGAATGTGAGATGTAAGCATTTCAGCTATTTCTGTATTTTACTTGAAAACCCTAGACCCTATTATAATACAATCGAATTTCCTATCAAATGTTTTGGTTAGCGTAAGGTAAAAACTTACCCATGTTTATTTGTGGGAAGTCTTACGTGATACCTTTTCTTTCAAAAGGTTTTGAAGTTAAACAAGTTTAACCTGTTACTCACACCAGACCCATGTCTGACCCAAGTTGTTTATTTTTGTTTTATAAACTCTTGGGTACTCAAATTTTTACGAGTAGCCAAGGGATTCAGGTTTAGCTTTGACGAGTAATCTGGAGGAGCAATGGAGCAGGAGGCTTCAACGTTGTAGATATAGATAGTAGTTTCCGCTGTGTTGATCTTTATATTGATCTGTATTGAATTGAGATGTGATAACTAGACAGATGTTTATAACTGTCTAGTATATGATGTGTAATCTATGTAACTCTGATAAGTGTTGTATATGATACTATGTAATATTTATGTGATATAATATATTTTGTTCGTTTCCGCTGTGAGTATTTGTGTTTGTTTCTTTTCTCTTCTTCTCTTTTCTACTTCTCACCCCTTTCTTTCTTATTAGCGATACGACTTTCTATGGAGAGAAAGTCGTGGTCGTTACATTAGTTAAGAATATATATAGGTGAGTTCGGTTATGTCTGAAGGTATATATAAGTATAATTTGTCTTAAGATTTTTACAGTATATATATTTTTATTTATAAAACAGAGCAGGCCTATTTTGTACTATATATTATTTGGTTATATAAGTTGTATAACTCTTGTGAGTGTGCAATATATGTATTCACCATATATTAGTATTATATTTGGGTTTTATAAAGTGAGAAATACAACTGTCTGTTTACTTATTTGTTTATATAAGTATATTAGTCTTATTTGTATTATTTTATCAATATAAATTTGTAAACAGTAATATAGTGGTAGGTGTTGTGTTTGTATAAGAGTTTGCATATGTGAGATATGAGAATCTGACTATTTACAATATATATAAAAATATATATATATATATTTAAATATCGGTTTTAGAATAAACATGGATCTTAAAGTATAATGTGTTAGTTTATATAAGTTTAAAATGTTGATTTCGGGAATGATAATAATAACAGCTTATATATATTTTCCACTTTATATTAAAACTGATTCTGATTAGTCTCCTCGTTTTCCCAATTGTCAGCTTTGTCCGTCGTGCCTGTTTGCTTCATTCAAATCGTATCCAACTAGCATTGCTTTGGAATTCGTAGCTTATTTCCTTGTCAAATCCGTCTAGCCTCGAAAGGTGAGCAATCACTCTGATTAACGTTCTTATGTTTATTAAATTTGATTTCAATTGAAACGACAATTGAAATATGCTGCTGCTAGTTATTTACATTGCTATATATATGCCATTACCTGTATATGTTCACCTATGACATTCGACACCATTATCTATTAGTTATACTGATGATATATGCCTGTTACTGTTGTTATTTTATTATCATATCTGTTATCACTTTGCAAGTTCCCTGTTAGTATAGAATCACTATGGGTTGAAATGATACATACCCGAATGATCTGTAGAATAGGAGAAAATCGTTATGGGTTGAAATGATAAACCCAAGCGATTTTCATTGAATTGAATTTGGGATTTCGGGTTGAAAAGATATATACCCGAATATGTTTTAAATTTCGGATTGAAATGATAAATATCCGTATCACTTGACCATAGGATAGAAAATTATATACAGACACCGTTGGTCTATTTATATATTTTTGAAATGGATTTCTATGGTTTTGAAAGGAAATATATGGTTTCAAATAAATATTGATTTTAAAGATTCATTAAAGTTGATTTAATAAAGTTGATAAATAATATGTTTAGGTATTTATTTAATATTTATATTTTTAAATATAGAATTTATAATGAGTTGAAATTGATTGAAATTATATTTATTTAAGAATTAAACATAAATAAGTTGATTTGAAATGTATTGAATTTGTAATTTAAAGAAGTATTTTACAACTTGAAATTTGAAAAGGTGACTTAAATGGATATTTCAAACTTATATATATTTAAATGGGATATTTTGTTTATTTAAATTTGTAAATTGAAATATTATTTAAATGTTATGGAAATGATTAAGTTAATATTTCAAAACTAAATAATTTTAAAGTGAATCTGATATGTATATAAATTTATCGAATTTAGTTTTGAAATGTTGAATATTTAAAGCTTTGAAATATATTAAAATTGAAATGGCTTATTTTATGGTTCAGATATGTATTTGAAATCGATAATTTGAAATGGTTTATTTAGAAGCTGAATCGAGTTGAAACTGATGATTTGAGATTTGATTAAATTAAATTTTTAGAATTCGAGTTAATTTGAATCGACTTGTGAAATTTGAAGAACTATCTTATTTTATAAAGAAATTTTAAATTATATTTAAAACTATTGATACTTTACTTTATAAATTATTTGGTTTTATTTAAATGAGATATTATTGAATTGTTTTGGAAATGGAAATGATATATTATGGAATTGGGTTTTGAAATGGAAATAATACATTGATAATTTGGGTTTGAAATAGTAATGATATTTTGGTTTTGAAGTATAAACTATTTTTGAAATGACCACGGGGTTATAATAAAGATTGGTTGGCAAAGAGACCGGGATCGGATATGGACATACTCTCTGTCGATACCGAAAACCACTTTGACAACTGTGTACGCGGTGGAGTTTCCAGAATGAAGTAGGATGGTGGCGACGATCCTAAGTTATATGCGTGGACCCAACTCCCGTGAGTTGGCATAAGGTGGCTAAAACAGGAGCGATCTCGGGCCAGTGAGGTAGCACCTCGTATCAGACACACTTCTTCGATTTCATTCTATTACTTGTTGATTTTGGTGGCCACCCTTCGATTTGGGAGTGTTGTTCGAGGTGGAACGGTAGTGGCTGCTATGCGTATCCATCAGTCCGTGTGCGTAATTGGTATATCTACCCTGGCATTGCCTAGTTTTGCCGTGTCACCTACCATATCGAGCTTTACTACAATTATGATTTTAAGATCCGACCGCGTTAAGGTTCTCCATCCCCTTAACGCTATTTTCTATATGATTATACTTTACTAATTAGACACTACTGTATATAGCGTATATTACTACATAGTAAATAGTTTAACGGACCCTTAGAGGATGGTTATCCCAAACATCCTTTAAGTTACTTGTATTTCGGTTGATATTTCATTTGAGTTGGATTTATTGAATATAAGAATGTTAATCATGACTCGAGTGTTTTGTGTTTTGCTTTACGCTCGGGTCAGACTGAGTGATACAGCATTTGAGACTCACCTCTGGAGTTGGAGCTTCGCTTGGAGATCAAGCTATCTATCGATCCTGCTTTTAGTTATTTAGTTGATTCCAGTGATGTATTCAGATCTTGTATTTGATTATTGTATTGAGACATCTATTGTATTCGAGACTTATGTTGTATCTTGTTTAACTCTGTTATATATATATATAGTAGCTTCATGAACTACTATCCTTTTGTTTCTGCTACATTATTGTTATATTACTCTGTGTCTGTGATCTGTAATTATTTTATTTACTGTATATGCTGAGTTTTGCCAAATTTTATTTACAATCCATTGTTTTGAATTATTCAAGTCCGGCATGTGTGGATTTATTGTCGATTTGAATGGTCCAAAATACTGGGTCGTTACACCTAACACATACTAGTGAAGTTGAAAGACTTCTATGTTTTGACTTAAGGTTTGGCGAAACATAAAAGACTGGTGGGAACTTATTAGAAAAGAAAAACATAAAGTTTAACTTTACTAATATTATAAGAAAATACGCTATGATTTGTCCGAAAAATATACCACTTAAAACTTGTAGAAAATGACAACTCCAAGACTGTTTATTGACAATGACAAGCTTACTGGACCAAATTATACCGACTTGCGAAGAGCAATTAAAATAGCATTAACTTATGAACATCTTTGGTCGGCTATTAATCACCAAAGATAATAGCTCTGTTAATTCCTTTATTTCGGCGACCTAAAACCCTATGACCTAACAACTCTTAACGACCTAAGAGAACTCACGACTTAAGAGAGCTCACGACTTAAAGGATATCATGACCTAAGGATGTTACGACTTAAGGATGTCACGATTTAACAGACTGCACGACCTAACTCTTGAAGCGGCTCAGCGACCTAAAGCTTACCGACTTAAGAAGATGATAGCTCAACGACCTAAGGGGTAACGAGTTAACTCCATGCTGATCTAAAAGGCATACCGACCTAAAGAAAATGGCAATTTAAGGGTTACGACTTAAGATGAGAACCAGCTTAACAGGTTACGACCTACGAGTTAAGAAGACTTCCGAATCAACAGATTCCGACTTAAGAGGGTCTCCGACTTAACAGTTTGCGAGTTAAGGACTTAGCGACCTAACTGCTAAAGGAAGCCTACGACCTACGACTTAGTGAAGCAGCGACCTAGCTACAGGAATGTCACAACCCATCGACCTAAGAGAATCTACAACTGAGCGACCTAACAAAACTCATAGGTCGTCTACGACCTATAACTGCCCACGACCTATGGTAGGTCGCTCACGACTTAAGCAGGCGAAGGCAAGTTCAAAAAGGCAACCAGTATAAGGATTCCCTAAGTCGTCACCAACCTACGACTTACGACTTAACTTAGGTTGTCTCCGACCTAGGACTTAAAGAACAGAATCTCACCCAGAACCAATCCTATAAATAGAGCTCCAACTCCAACGAGCAATGGACTTTTTTTTGGCCATTCATTTCTTCAAGCATCGTTACTCTGCCGAGCTCTCAACTCCTTCCACAATTGAAGATCTCCAGATATTCGAGACACTACAACAAGCTTCGAGAGGAATTTCCTACATCGAACACGGATTCATCAAGTTTCATCATCGAAGTTTGAGCTAGTAGTCGAGATTGTCTTTGTGATCGAATTGTATTGTTTTGATAAGTGCATTGTATCGTCTTGTAATCAGATTCAGTAATAAAGAGATTCAAAGTGGACGTAGGCTCGATCTCAAGCCGAACCACTATAAACTGCTGTCGTTTACTGCTTTTTCACTATTTTTCTGCTTAAATTCTGTTCCCGTCACACGGGTGGTGCTTTCACAACTCTACCACACACACCGGGTGTTATCGTTCACTTTTTAGCGTTAACATTTTGGTGCTTTCACTGAGAATTGAACTCAGGCGATCATTCACCATTTCTTCGCAAAAAACTCATAAAAAGAACCTCTCTTAAAAACCAGAAGTTGATCTGAAATAATGGCTCCTGGAAGAAGAGGTAGACCTATCAGACCCAGAAATGCTCATGAAGGGACTTCCGCTTCCCCAACAGCAGACCAAGCAACTCCTACAGTTGGAGTCACCAGGGCTGAATTGGATGACGCAGTTTCTGGATTATACCAACAAATTGAAACCTAAAACTCTTTGATGATGGATAGATTAACTGCTCTGCTCGGGGAAAATCGTCAACCAGAAAACCATCAAACAACCTTTCCTCAAATGCCACCTTTCCAAGCTGAGGGTTCTATGCCGCAGCCAACTGATCGTGAACATGTGCCCAAGCAAGCTTCCGAGGGAAGGACTGATGCCTGCCCGGAGATGTCTTTGAACAATAAAGAGTACCTGTCCGAAATGGTTGGCCGCATCATGAAAGAGAGCATGCAGAGGGAAGAGAATGAGAGCGACTGGGGATTTGCACCAAGCAGAACTCCGTTTACGGAAAGGATCCTGAAAGCGGAATTTCCAAGGAAATTTGCACCTCCTACTATCCAAGCCTATAGGGGAACGAGTGACCCTAATCATTTCCTGTACAAGTACGATTGGCATATGACCGGTGCAAGAGCGTCAGACGAGATTAAGTGTCGATACTTTCCAGTGTACTTGGAAGGTGTGGCCTTACTTTGGTTCACAAAGCTTCCAATTCGGTCAATAGATCAATTCTCCGACTTGACGCAAAAGTTTAAAGAACAGTTCAGATTGTATGCTTCAAAAGTTAAGGATATAATGTCATTGTCTAGTCTTGAACAAACTCCCGGAGAATCAATCAAATCTTTCTTAAGCCGTTTCAATATAGCTGTAGCCGAAGTGGATAATGTAGAACCGCGTATGATCCTGACTTACTTGGTACGAGCCATTAATAAATCGAGTGAATTTTGAAAATGGCTAAAAATGAAGGAACCAAATTCCCGTGAGAAGTTTTATAAAAAGGCCGATGAATTCATGCGCTTGGAAAACCTTTCCGCCTCAGCAAAAATATTAGTTGCCAAGGACAACAATAATGATCTTGCTTCAAACAAAAGAAATTCTGAGAATCAGAAAAGGGAAAACGACGGAGGAAAGAATCAGGGGAATGAGAAGAAACTCCGCCGCTTCGATCTTTCAGATTTTACTCCTTTAACTGATACACCAAAAAATATCTTTTTTGCAACAAAGGACGTTGTCAGGTATCCTAAGCCACCTGAGATGAAGAGAGGTGCAGTGCGTAATGGAAAATTCTGCCAATTTCACAATCAACCTAGCCATGACACTGACCAATGTCGCCAATTAAAAAATGTGATTGAAGAATTGCTGGAGCAGGGTAAACTCCAACAATACGTTAAGAGAAGCGGAGTCGATCCAACCTCATCTACTCGGGATCAACAACGTCCTACCCATCAACCCGATTCTCACAACAACACTGCAGTGCAAGATTCAGAAAAGCTTGTCATTAATGTTGTCACAGGAGGTCCACACCTAGCAGGCAGAAGTTGGGACGACTGCTAATTGTCCACAAAACTACAACTAGGGCATCTTTCACTTTCTCTGGCATATAAATCCGAAGCTGCGAATCTAGTGCAAATGGAAAATCAGCCCAGAGATTCTGAAACAACAATCACTAGCATCCATTTTTTACTTAACAGCATTGCTTAAATTTGTAAAATGATAATGGATGTGTGACTTCTGCATTGTAAACCGCTGAGAAATCAGTGTGACTGAATAATGAAAAACTATGAATTCTGTGTTTTCTATTGCAAAATGCCTGTTATATTTCGATGTGCAAATACTCTAAATGTATTGCTAAAATGTCGATCTAATATTGCAGGTCATTAAAGCGAAGCTCACCCATCGCAAAGCCAAGCGAGCCCTACAAACCACTTATTAAGAAAATACCAAGCAACAAAAAATTCCAGATTTAAATCCCATACAAGAGGAACTTCGCATAAAAAGTTGGCGACGCCACTGTGTCAAGCACTCGTTAACTGGTTGCGGTCGTCAATATAAAAAGACATCCAACCAAGTAACTTGCGTTTACCCTATGGAGTCTCTTAACAGTGAAGTCTACTTCTTCGGATAAAGCAATTTACTTGCAAAAGAAAGGAAGACGCGCTTGGAAACAATAATAAAGGATCGCAGATAGGCAGATGATGAGGAAACATGGACCAGCAAACATAGAAGCAGCCAAAAGGAGGTATGCTTCTCAATAAGAAGGCCGGTAGATCCACAAAAGGGACACCTTCCCAAGCAGAAGGAACAGGACCCTTGCTAACTGATCGTGGTCCATCTGATCAGACAGCTTGCATCCGTCCCGTGGATCCAATCGCCTCTGAGACACAACCCTCCTGGCACACCAATCCACCAAGGCTCCTCTCCGGAAGCATAAAAAGCCCTCTTCGGAGGCACATTTCACCAGTGTAGAAGTGCAAAATGCTCCTCTTCGAAGGCCCACTTCACCAGAGATGAGATGCTAAAAAGCCCTCTTCGGAGGCACATTTCACTAGTGTAGAAGTGCAAAATGCTCCTCTTCGGAGGCCCACTTCACCAGAGATGAGATGCTAAAAAGCCTTCTTCGGAGGCACATTTCACCAGTGTAGAAGTGCAAAATGCTCTTCTTCGGAGGCCCACTTCACCAGAGATGAAATGCTAAAATGCCCTCTTCAGAGGCACATTTCACCCGTGTAGAAGTGCAAAATGCTCCTCTTCGGAGGCCCACTTCACCAGAGCTGAAATGCCAAAACCGCTTCTCTTCAGAGACCAAAATCGCTTCTCTTCGGAGACCAAAATCGCTTCTCTTCGGAGACCAAAATCGCTTCTCTTCGGAGACCCAAAAACCTCTTCGGAAGCACACTGCACCATGCTTGAAGTACCAGACATAAGCCCTCTTCGGAGGCACAAAAAACAAAGCCTTCTTCGGAAGCACTAAACAAATCAAAAAAAATTCTTCAGGAAGTTCACTTCACTGCATAGGAAAATCCACTTTTTAACAAATGAAAGTGATCATCCCCGAAAGTTGAAGTGTTCTTCAGAAAGAAAGAGAAAGTGAAAATTTCTCCAAAAAATGAGATATAATCTATTAAAAGCAGAATGATTCTTCCCTTAAAAGCGGAATAGTTATTCTCTGAAAATAGAGTATCAGTCTTGTAAAAGCTAGAAATGTTGCAATGTACTTGCGGTATGGGGGCAACACTATACAATTCAGTTACATTAATAAAAGTAATGTGCAAGCAACATACCGCAAGTTCGTTGCAATATCACGAAAAGTAGATGTGGAATAAATGCATTCTCAAACACAGACAAAAGAATTTGTACAAGTAAAATAGCTATTTTATTCAATACTATGAAAACTTGTTACATTGTGCAGATTACAAAAAGAAGCGGGGACCGGTACCCGCACAATCTCCGGTCGATGCATGCAAAAAGCAAAATAAGAAGTAGAAAATCCAGCTTGTCATTCCTTCTCCCCGCTACCTTTGGAGCCTTTGCCTGGCCTGATAGTTAATTTCGGAATCCGGCGTGGGCGGGATGGAGAAGGAGGAGTGGTTGGGTCTTCTTCTATTTTGTCTTCCCCAGCTGAAGCACTTCTCTTTTTCTTCTTTAGTGCACGCTTTCCTCTTCTCTTTGAAGAAGATTCACTTCCCGAAGTCAGCAGCTTGGAAAGTTTTGTATCGTCATCTAATGACTGCTCCAGAGTCTTCTCGCTGTCCTCCGTCCCTTCCACTTTCTGCTCTTGAGAAGCGGGTGGATCCTCCAAGCCTTGGAGAGCTTCTATCTGTTCCTCCTGCGACCCTGGTTGAGAAGCCGGAGTAACTTGAAGAGTTGGAGGAGGTACAGCTGGAAGAGGGGAAGTGTGCGCAGTGCTAGGAGCTTCCGCTACAGAAGGAAAGAAGTCAAAATCAGTACTCTCCGAGAAAAGAGAAAACTTTAGATCACCAGGACTTAAGTAATAAGCAAAGAATTCATCCAAATCGACTGAATTAGGTGAATAATCCACTTGAGCCAGGTCTGACTTGAAGTTACCTGGAGAAGTCGTTTTTGACAAATCAATTTCAAATTTATCAGCCTCAGTGTCTTCTTGGCTCTTCTCTTCGATTTGAGTAAGGGGAGACTCGGTGGTGACGGGCTTAGCCTCAATGTCTTTTGCAGGAAGAGGAGAATGAAAGCTGGAACCAGTGATATCAGCATCGGTCGGAATTGAAGTGTGGACAGGAGCAGATAAAGATATTTTCTTTTCTAAGTGTTCTTCTGCCACTGCTCCAGCTCTAGCTTCAGCAAGCTGCTCTTTTCCCCTAGCAAGAGCGGCGCGGGTATCATCATCAAGGTAAATTGCCTCAAGCGCCGTCTCGTCATAGCCGGCACCACCAAACATATCAATAATCGCCTCCCACACTTCAGCTAATGTGACTTCATATTCCGGTCCCAAAAATGAAAGGTTACCACGCCCCAAGACGCAATGGACATAAAAGTCAAACAAAGTCGTATCGATAGTGGTTCTAGTTGTCTTATGGGATTCTTCAGCCGCAGCTTTACCAGCGAGAGCTTCATCACGCTCTCTTTCAACCTTCAATAATTGAGACTGCAGTCTTGTAATCTCCAAGTCTTGGGAGCTGACTTTCTCCCGAAGTTGAGCCGCGTCATCACGATATTTCCTGGTAACGTGCTGCTCTGCTTCCAGTTTCACTTCAGCATCCCGCTGAGCAGCATGAGCATTTCGAACCTGCCGTTGGAGCATCTCTTCCTTTTGTGAAAAAGAAGTGGAAGAAGTAGCAAGTTCATTCTTGAGTCTTTCAACTTCAGCCTCAAGCTTCTCATAACCATCGGAGATGCTCTTCATTTAGGCGTTGTGCTGTTTGCAAACTTTATCCCACTCAAATTTATCATTCTCCATGGTTAGCATAGCCTCAAGATTTGCACGGTTGACTCTTTGCAGCTCATCGACAAGCTTTTGCCATCCAGACACCCTTTCAATATTAAGTTTGATGGCATCAAGGCTACGTAGCATATCTGATTTATCAATCGGAACCAGATCTAAATCAAAGCGCACTCCTTTTAAGCACCAATTCGCAAATTGTCTTTGAAGTGTTGGAGGGCCGTCTTTAACTTGATACTGGGGCCTATTGATGATAGCTTGAATGTCGGTTTTCTTTAAAGGTGGAGAGCCGGCCGGGATATTAGAAGAGATAGGAGCGTCAGTTTTTCCAGAAATTGCAGACGCGTCCGTTTCATTATGTCTAGCCCGTTTACTCGGGTCTCCAGCAGCATGGCCTTTCCCTTTATCATCATGATATTTCCTTTTATGGAAGTCATCGTCCCTTCTTCTCTGTTGCTCCTCATAAGCTCGCCTTTCTTGAGCTTTTCTAATTGCTCGCTCTTCGTCAGATTCTTTGCGAGTGGGGAGATAGCGTCCGTAATCATAAGAACCGCGCCCTCCGTAGTGCCGAAAGTTGTCGAAATATGAGCCACTTCGCCCCATCAAAGAACCTGAAATTGAAGAAAAGACAAGTCTTAGAAATCTTCAAGTTGAATAAGCTAAGCGCATATAAGTGCCAAAAATCCTAAGTGTGTGTGATGTGCAAACTACGCGCGTCAGACTACAAACCACTTTTGGGTGTGGAAATGGCAAGAACTTGTGTGGTAGGTGTTGTAGTTTGTTGCAAAAAAGAGGTTGCTTCAACAACAGGAGATATCGCTTTTGAAGTATCGTCTTTAAAAAGCTCTTGAGAAGTTATCATTATATCGCTCAAGTTATCAAAGGTGTCATCGCCGTGATACCCAGCGGAACTCTCTTTTTCAACTTCCACATCGGCTGACTTGTCAAAAAATTCGAGGATTCTCTTCCTCTTCAATAATTGGAGCAAGTGCCGGCTTGCTGGATGATCCCGCAACATCGATAGAGGTAGAACACTTTACTAATGCAGTGTCTACAGTTGGCTCCTTTGGAACCATCTCTTCCGTTGAAGCTGGGGCATCTGCTGTCTGTGCTGAAGAATTAGAAACTTCACGGGGCTGAATAAAGCGGGAAGAGTCTAAAAGCCCGAAGTGATGTAAAAATTCGTCTGTCAATAAAAATTGAATAGTCCTCTCCTCAGTTGGCACCGCCATAAGCCTCTCAAAAGTCGGTTTATGACCGGAATCTCTAGAAGGAGGAGGAAGTGCTGAAAAGAAAATGGGCAAAGTTAACATTTGACAACTCGAACTTTGGAAAGTTTGAAAGAACATAAGAAACAGAGACGAGTGATCTTACTTCCTACTCTCCAGATAGTGTAAAATCCCGGAGGGCAGCGAACATAGAAAAACTGGCTTAGAAAACTGTGAACACTGTCGAGGAGACCAATGATCAACTTACGGTTCCTGGCACTCCTCACAAGTGTGATAGAGGGATGGTCTTTGTTCTTTGCAAATGTGCACAAGAAGCGAATTTCTGCAAAACTGGGAAAACGGTCCAGCGTTCTCCTAAAAAGCACACACAATCCCAGCAGGATGGCGTAGCCATTAGGGTGTAGTTGAAAAGGGGAAATGGATAGTCGGAGGAGAAGTTCTCGAAGACAGTCGTTAAATGGGGGGATAGCTCCACTCAAACACATTTGGCGGTTAACTGCGACAAAGCCATGGGGCGGCCTATCAGCAGTATCATTTATTCCAGAGAACAAAGCGTCAGCTTCGGCAATACCAAACTGGATGCATAATTGACGAAAAACTTTATGGCTCAGAGTGGTAGGAGTCCTTTCCGGAGGATCGTTTAATGGAGTAGCAATTGGAAAAACTTCCCCAGCTGGTTCCAAGTCTTCTTGTTGAGATGCCATTCTACACAAGGAACTGGATGATCAAATATTAAGGTGCACGTTTCCTAAAAGAGTGAAGTGTTGTGCGAAACTAATACAATAACAAGCAAATATAATTGAAACTAAGTTAATTGATATTTGTCGATTATAAAGTTTCAAGGCTTGATATTTTAAGTCCAAGTACAGTGTTGTGTCGATGCAAATAAATCGGCTTTAGTTGATCATTTCAATTTTTCTTTAATACTTCACTTAGACTTGTTAGTTCGCAGCATTTCATTCACAAAATTCATGTAAGTTAGTTATTCTTTGTCGACTAATCTGTTATTCGATGTGGGCAATCAATGGCAGTATATTCGTCCCATTTTTCTGCAAACATTGTTCTTAAGAAGGTTATTAGCATTAGAGTCAAGACAATCTGAAAAGAAGTACAACAAAGTCCAAAACAGTTCAAACAATTCAAAGTTCAGTCGTGTTCTGCTGAAATTCCCAAGTGTTAGGTCGCTCGCGACTTAGCATATCTCGGAGCCTTTTTTAGGTCGTATAGTGCAAGTTGGAAAGTTCAAGGCGATTTAAATTTGTCAAGTCCTAACTCGGCCACGATTTAGAGCTTATGTCGCAGAAATTAGGTCGTACAATTGTTAAGTCGTCATGTTCAAAGTACAGTTGTCCAAAGGTTCAAGTTTTAGGTCGCTCACGACCTAGCATAGGTCGAAAATGTTCGGCTCTATCTAAGTCGCAGGAATTCTTAGGTCGCAAGAATGTTTAGGTCGATCAAATGTCTTAGGTCGTAAGTCGTATGTCGCGGAAGGCTCAGCACAAAATTCTTAAGTCGTGCAAATCTGTTAAGTCGCCAAACTTCCCCTCCACGTAATCTCTTAATGGACCCGATAATCCGATACTACCATTACAAAGAAAGCGATCATCCTTTTCTTGAATTTGATTCATCTCCACATACCACCAGATCGCCTAGCAAATCGATTGCAAATCCCTCCGATCCATTACAAACATTACCGTGCATTCACAAATCATACAAACATATCAAACAACGATCGGAAGTCGATTGTAATAATCATTCAAAAAACGAAACACGAATGCATGGAATAGAACTTGGGTCGGAAAACATGAACTCATGATTGGGCGGCGATTATGGTGGGACGGAGATTGAACTCACTTACGTAATTTGTAGAAAGGATGAATCGTCGAATAAATAAGTTGAATTCTCCCTTGAAAGTTCAGAGATTTGTCAATGGCAATGGAGGATCAGAGCAGAAGGATAAGGAGGAAGAAGGCGACTTAACAGTTTATATGGGGCCGAGAGAGGAAGGCGAATAGGCAACTTTTAGGTCGCTTGCGATCTAACGAAAGTAAGTCGAAGCACACGACCTATGGCATAGGCGTGTACTTCGAGGGGCAAATGTTAATTCCTTTATTTCGGCGACCTAAAACCCTATGACCTAACAACTCTTAACGACCTAAGAGAACTCACGACTTAAGAGAGCTCACGACTTAAAGGATATCACGACCTAAGGATGTTACGACTTAAGGATGTCACGATTTAACAGACTGCACGACCTAACTCTTGAAGCGGCTCAGCGACCTAAAGCTTACCGACTTAAGAAGATGATAGCTCAACGACCTAAGGGGTAATGAGTTAACTCCATGCTGATCTAAAAGGCATACCGACATAAAGAAAATGGCAATTTAAGGGTTACGACTTAAGATGAGAACCAGCTTAACAGGTTACAACCTACGAGTTAAGAAGACTTCCGACTCAACAGATTCCGACTTAAGAGGGTCTCTGACTTAACAGTTTGCGAGTTAAGGACTTAGCGACCTAACTGCTAAAGGAAGCCTGTGACCAACGACTTAGTGAAGCAGCGACCTAGCTATAGGAATGTCACAACCCATCGACCTAAGAGAATCTACAACTGAGCGACCTAACAAAACTCATAGTTCGTCTACGACCTATAACTGCCCACGACCTATGGTAGGTCGCTCACGACTTAAGCAGGCGAAGGCAAGTTCAAAAAGGCAACCGATATAAGGATTCCCTAAGTCGTCACCAACCTACGACTTACGACTTAACTTAGGTCGTCTCCGACCTAGGACTTAAAGAACAGAATCTCACCCAGAACCAATCCTATAAATAGAGCTCCAACTCCAACGAGCAATGGAATTTTTTTTGGCCATTCATTTCTTCAAGCGTCGTTACTCTGCCGAGCTCTCAACTCCTTCCACAATTGAAGATCTCCAGATATTCGAGACACTACAACAAGCTTCAAGAGGAATTTCCTACATCGAACACGGATTCATCAAGTTTCATCATCGAAGTTTGAGCTAGTAGTCGAGATTGTCTTTGTGATCGAATTGTATTGTTTTGATAAGTGCATTGTATCGTCTTGTAATCAGATTCAGTAATAAAGAGATTCAAAGTGGACTTAGGCTCGATCTCAAGCCGAACCACTATAAACTGCTGTCGTTTACTGCTTTTTCACTATTTTTCTGCTTAAATTCTGTTCCCGTCACACGGGTGGTGCTTTCACAACTCTACCACACACACCGGGTGTTAGCGTTCACTTTTTAGCGTTAACAAGCTCTTACTCTATTACCTTCACTAATGATTTGTCGAGACTAGGATACATATATCTTTTGAAGAATAAATCTAATGTCTATAATAAATTTATCGAATATAAAATGTAGTAGAAAACCAAACGGGCCGTAATATTAAAATTCTTCAATCAGATCGAGGATTTAAGTACTTTGGAAAAAGCCTTGAATAGTACTTAAAAGTTAGTGGGATTATCTCTTAGGTTGCTCCAACCTATACTCCATAACACAATGGTGTGTTGGAGCAAAGGAAGCGAACCATATTAGATATAATTCGTTCCATGATGAGTAAGGCTGAGTTACCTCTATCCTATTGGGAATATGCGTTAGAAACCATAGCGCGTAAACATGTTGCCCACTAGATCTATTCCTAAAATGCCATATGAGATGTGGCATGGTAAAAAACCCTAACTCAAGTATTTGAAGGTGCGGGGTTGTCTGAAATTCGTTAAGAACGTTGGTCCGAATAAATTAGAGGCAAGATCAATACTGTGTAAATTTATAGGATATCCCAAAAATTCAATGGGATATATATTCTACAATATTGAGGAACAAAATGTTATTGTTTCTTGACATGTTGTCTTTTTAGAAAAGGAATTTCTATCAAAGGAAATTAATAGTGAGGCTGTAGACTTGGATAAGATCCAAGAAGTAAACACTGAGGCCGAACCAATAGGAGAATCGAGTTTACCCACGTATGAATTCACGCAACCTATTAGAAGGTCTAGTAGGGAATCTCGTGCACTCGAGAATTATCGTGAATGGCTAGAAGGAGGATCATGTCTTAGGTGATAACACTGCTCTATCTTTCCAACAAGCACTACAAAGTAAAGACTCTACACTCTGGCATGGAGCAATTAAATCCAAAATGAATCCATGTACGAAAAAAAAGTATGGACTTTGTCAGACGTACTCGAAGGGATAAAATCCATTGGCTGCAAATGTATTTTTAAGAAAAAGATAAATGCATATGGAGAAGTAGAGACTTATAAAGCTAGGCTAGTTGCAAAATGATTTTATCAAATTCAAGATGTCGATTATGACGAGACCATTTCCCTCTTAGGCATGCTTACTTCCATTAGGATTATGCTAATTATTGCTGCATTCTATAACTATGAAATATGTTAAATGGATGTAAAGATGACATTTCTAAATAGTTATTTAGATGAAATCATCAATATGTCGCAGCCTAGAGTTTTGTGGTCAATGGGAGTGAGCGCAAGGCCTACAAGTTGTTGAAGTCCATTTATGGACTTAAACAAGATTCAAGGATTGGAATAAGTGTTTTGATAAGGTTATCAAATAGTTTAGTTATCAAAATACTGAGGAAGCATGCCTATACAGAAAGGAACAGGGCAATGCTATCATTTTCTTAGTGCTATATTTTGATGATCTATTACTAATTGGCAATGACACTTCATTGTTGCAATCAGTGAAATCTTGGCTTTCTAAGAATTTTTCCATGAGGGATTTGGGAGAAGCAGCATATATACTGGGTATAAAGACCTATAGAGATAGATCGAGGAGGTTGTTGGGATTATCCTAATACCTATATGTAGATACCATACTCAAAAGGTTTAATATGGAGAATTCCAAGTGTGAAAATGTTCCAACGCAGTCTAAAATCGTCCTTTCTAAGAACGACGCTCCTCATACAAATAAGGAAAAGAGAGTATGAAGAGATCCCCTATGTTTTAGCCATAGGATCCATAATGTATGTTATATTATGTAGTAGACCTGACAAGGCATATGCGTTAGGATGTGTAAGCCAATAGCAGCATAATCATGGAGAAAACATTGGACAACCGTACAATATACACTAAAGTATTTAAGAAATACTACAGACTTATTTGTCATGTACGGGAATGGATATCTCTTTATGGAGGGGTATATGGACTCTAACTTTCAAAGTAATATAGATGATAGTAAATTAGTGTCTGATTATGTCTTTACACTTAACGGTGGAGCCATCATTTGGAAAAGTTCCAAACAAGAGACAATAACTGATTTGACGATGGAGGCCGAGTATTTCGACCTCAATGAAGTAGCTAAAGAAATAGTCTGTACGCAGAAGTTTTTGAGTGAGCTCGGAGTAATCCCCAATATGGAGAATCCTATAACATTATTCTGTGATAACAATGCGGCGATTTGGATCGCAAAGGAAACCAGAGTACACAAAAAGTCAAGGCATATTCTTTGAAAGTTCCACCTTACTAGAGAATTCATTGAGAAGAAAGAGGCAGTGATACAAAGGGTAGATACCAAGGACAATATAGTATATCCTTTCACTAAGGGTCAAGCTCGGTCGGCTCCCGAGAAGCTGATTGAAGGGATGGGCTTGAGATTCCATAATTGGCCCCAAGTGCAAGTAGCAGATTGATAGAGTTAGGGGCATGCCCTAGGGACAATTCTATAATTTATTGTAAATTAATTAACTCTATAATCAATTCTCGTTCGTAATGAAGATGTTTTTCTTTTTATTATATATTTGTTATAATGTGTAATAAGTAATTAAATATTTAATAAAATATATTTAATAGAAAGTCCATAAATGGTGTGTTTGTGATAGTAATTACAAATAGTTGTAATCATGAGTATTGTATCATAATATAATAAACACGTCATTTTAAATGTTCCTAGTCAAGATACATCGAGATTGATATTGATGCACCCATTGAGACTAGAGTACGCAACACTCTCCAAATATTGGGTGGTGTATTAGTCATGACTGCTAGAGGCACCAAGGGGTTATGTACTAATAGCTATTAGATAAATATGGAATGACACACTCGATTGCTTTCTGTTGTTTAATATAACTAAGGTCAAACAGAAAATATCAATGTGACTAATTTACAAGGTTTTCTTGACTTGAGAAACTATAGATCTTTAATATGAAAGCTCTGCTTTGATTATAGTCGAATCATAGCACGACATACATTGAGTAACTATAGTTGGGTCGAGTGGAAGTATTGGAAGTGAAACACTATTCAAAAGAGGATTTGTTTTTCAGTTATATGTCAGTTAATTATAATTATTATTATTGAACCAAGGAATTTGTGTTTGGACTATAGAGTTGAATATGAAGCATATTGAAATTTTGACCGTTACCAAATTTCATAATTACCAAATTACATATATCCAAAGAGATATAGTTTTGATGAAGAGAATTGGTGTAAATAATAGTCACAACCGGGTAAAGCTTAACAAAGTAAAATTAGATTTTACCAAAACCAAGTAAGTGATAGGGCCAAATGTCACACCATCTACTAAGTAACGTGTGAACGTTAATATATGAATAGTTCGATATTAATCGCTGACCAAATTTACACCTCACAGGCCACACAACCAAAACAATGAATACTCCTTTGACTAAACGATTTAATTAATTTGTAATTGTTACAAATTAACTAATATTTATGAAATATTAATTATAATATTTTATTTTGATTTGAAAAACGAATATTTTTAAATGTATTTATAATAGTTATAAATTTATTAATTGATATAGGATATCGATAAACATTTATATTAGACTTAAATAGAAAATATTTGTTTGGACTTTATATAGGTTTGAAGCCCATATAGGGGGCTGAAATATTTGGCTATGAAGAGGGTGATAGGTGTAGCCATATTATGGCATCTAATAGGCTAGGGTAGAGTAGATAAAGGGGAAAGAATAAGTAAAGGAAAAACATGGATTTAGATCCTAACTTCTCTCTTCATTACTCCTCTATATAAACATCTCGACCCACTCTTATTTTATACATTTGAAGCCTCCATCCACTCTCTATTTCTGGTTGAATTCTAGTGCTTCCTTTCTCTCCATTTCCAAAGTCAAATCAAAGTAAATCAAATCCTATTCGATGGTTGGTGGTCATCGATTTACCGACTAGTACTCTATTGGATTGGAAAACGTTCGATGAGAAAATCTTATTATTTCAAGGTGTACTTATAGGCATTGGATATAGAGTATATTCCTTACCAATTCATGAATATTAATATTTACATATAATGTTTATATCATATATATTATACTGTTAATTAGGTGACAATTCTAATATATAAATATATTGTCACAATTAGATTGGTTATACGTTTGTATATACATTATATTTATAAAAAAAATTAGTCATATCTACACCTATGTGCAGCTTGGCTTAAATTAAAAAAACGATTTTTTATTTTAAATAATTTAGTATACAATATATATAGTCTATAATTTAAAGACTGCATCATATTTTTCAGAAAAAATAGTCATATAATTTTATACAAAAAGTTAATATGTATAATTTTTTTGATAAACAAAAATATATTATTATTATTATTGCTATTCAAATAATATTTAAATAAATTATTCATATAAATTAACTATATTAATATATATATATATTATGTTATATATATTATGTTTTATATTTTATGAAATTAAATTAAAACATAACATGCTCTTGGCAAAAAATTTAAAAAAAGATTAATTTAAAAAAATTTAATTATTGGCCAAATAATAAAAAATAAAATTGAAAATTGATTTTCAATTTTAAAATTATATATTAAATATTAAAAATTACAAAATATCATTTATAATTTTACTAAAAATTTAAAATACCAAATATGTGTCGAAAATAATTTTTTATTAATATTTTATTGATATCCATTTGGATATTTACATTAAAATATTTTTTAAGTTTAAAATAAAATAACATTTGAATTATGTGCATGACCAGATAAATACATATTTATTTTATATATATATAGATATATATTGTATTTTATAAGTAATTAATCTATATTTATTATTAAATTATATATATATATTGATATATGTATTTAATATATACACAGATGGTTAAATAATATATATATATATATATATTCTTCTCGGCTTTACAACAAAAAAATTAATATAATTTATAAATAATTTAAATATATTTATATAGTTATGAATATATAGAATATTAATATTCATACTTAAATTTATCAGTATATAAATATAAATATATAAGTATATATTAATATATATATATATTCATACAAAATTATTTTAAAAAATATAGTTTATATGTGTGTGTGTGTGTGTATTTTTAACTTTTATATATGTAAATATGTGACGACCCGGATTTTTTTAGCTATCAAATATTGGATAATTAACTATTGAAATATTATTTTACAAGTCAAATAGATTAATTTTCTAATGTTAAAGATACTTGAATCTAGATATTAATGAAAAACTATATTGAATATTGACTATGCTAAATATTTTAGAAAATGTATATATTAATTCCACCATTTAAAGTAAGATTAAATGTCCATAAATATATTTAGGTAAATACATGCAAGCTTTATGAAATATGTATAAGTATATACATATATGAGTATATGAATGTAGGCTCATACGAAATAATCTACATGAAAGTTTGCATAAATGTGGATATATACACATATAAGGACATAGTACACATAAGTAAAATATAGGGTGAATATTGTATAAAATGTATAAACATATGATAAATAAGGATATATAATCTTAGGATATTTAAATATATGAACAAGTATAAGTACTATATATATATACATACAAAAGGATATACACATATACAAATTCATATAAGATATTTGTAAACTAAAAAGGGGACAACATCATGGCAAATGGTATTTCAAGCACATATCATATCAAATCTCCTTTTCAAAATTAACAAATCCTTTTTTCAAATAAATCAAATCAGGTCAACATAAGCTCAAATCAAAAAGAGAAAAAGAAAAAAAAAATGTAAAAGCTTGAAAAAAAATATCTCAGCCTGTAGCTTGCTATACACACTTCATCCCCTATATATATACACACAGGTATATGTGGCCGAGCCTGTCACCGTGTTCATTTTGAAAAAAAAAAGGCCATCAGAAAGAAAAAAATATACAAACTGCCATTAGACAAAAAACTAAACAAGTGAAGATCAAAACAAGTAAACAAAGCTAGCAGTAGGTCAACAATAAAGCATTCCTCTGTTCAAAAGAAATAGACAGTGAGTAAACTTCTTTTTAAAAAGTCAAATCTTCTTTATAACATGATTATGTAAAGATTTAATAGTAGTAATGGTTTTGAATATGTGCTGCTTAGAAGAAAAGGGTATGTATGCCTGAATATGGAAAGTATGAATGCATGTATATATACATTTTTGCCTCTGTTATTGCTTTCCACCTCACTCAAGCTTTCAAAAATTTAAGTTCTCTTTATCTAAAAACTTTTAGGCTGTGATGTTTGAAGGGTATGTGCTCATATTCTAGTATAGCTTGTTTTAAAAATTTATTCATCAATTATCGATAAGCATGAAGGTAGAAAAACCTAAATTACAGTAAACCACTTACAAATGACTATAAATCGAATGCCACAATTTAATCTTTTGATTACATGGGTGTATTTGTTATTGAAAGTAGTGATTTTGGTGGTAATTTCGTAATTTTAAGCTATGTATATGTGTGGTATTGGTTGATGGTCAAAATTTGGTTCGTTGACCGATTCACCGTGATCTGGAAATGTTTGAGGATCAGGGCTTTAGTCGAAGGTAGCTCGTCGGCTGGGGGTCACGAGAAAAATAATGGCATGATTTTTAGGCCATCGTGGTGATGTGGCAGTGGTGATGTTGGATTTTATAGCTCGTTCGGGTTGAGGTTGGTTTCCAAGGTAGTGCGGTGGCGTTGTGGCACTGGAGTGGGCCGGTGCAAGGGGAAAGGGAAGAGGGATGTCAGGCGAAGCTTTTGGCGTTAAGGCATGGGTTCCGGTGGTCGGTGGCAATGGTACGAGGGGCGAGTAGGCGTCGGTTTTTCTTTCAGGTGATGGCACAGCTGTTCAATTTTGCTCCTAGCTTTTTCGAGGGGTTCTGGGCAGCTGGAGTGGTCGAGAGGGTAAAGGGCGACTTGATGGCGAAGGCGGTGAAGGTCGGAGCCCCTCCGATCGTGCGTGCACGTGCACGGTGCACTGGAATGTCAGGTGGTATCGGTTGTTTCGCTGTAGGTAGTGGAAGTTAGGTAAAGGAAGAAAAGAAGGGGAAGGAAGGCCGGTAAATTATTTTGGGCCGATTGGGCCTGCTTTATAACATAATAAAAATAAACAAAATTTTCTCAAAACCAATTTCAAACCAAATTATTTTAAAGTTAAAGGCTTTTACACTTAAACCTTCTGATAATAATAAGTAATTTAAAACTTTAAATTAACCCTAAACTTAGGTTGATAAATGATGCAAATAAAATGGTTTAAGCTTTAATTAGTTAAGCTTAAGATAACTACATATATATGTTAACTACTTAATTAATTCCTAAAGTTTATTAAAGTAAAATAAAATAGTTGAAATTAGTGAGTGGTTAAGGTAAAATAGAATGTTTGAAGGATTATTTAGTTTAAAGATCCTAAGTTACTTATACATGTTAATAATTAATTAATTCAAAATATTTAATTAAAATAAAATAAAATAAAATGGCTTGTAATTAGCTAATGATAAGTAAATAGAATTTAAAAAAGAAATAAATTTTGTTTAAATTAAATAGATGATTGTGTGACTGATTAATATAGTCTATGGGTGGCTTAAAAATGGTTAGTACATTTAATTGCCTTGTTTTCTCTAGTATGTTCTTTCCAGTTACTGTGTGACATGAAATACCCTGAATTGAATAGTGAACATAAACGTGAGACGTTTATTTGAAATAGATATTTGTGATGGAATTTCTATGTGAAGATGACATTCTGAAATTAAAATTGTTTTATTAAAACAACTTGGCCTTAAAAGATGGCGCTTGGATTCGAAGAGACCGGGATCAGATATCAGCGTTATCCGAAACCACTTCGATTTAATAACCACTACAAATCTTTACAGGTTTGATTTTTGAATTTAATAGGCTGGAATTGAATAAATTAAGTAAATCTGATTATTTTAAATAAGTAACTATACTTGACATCAGAATAAAATCAAAGGATTTCCGCAGTAGTGTTTGATTGAAATCAGATGAAAACTCGTCGTATTGTACGAGTTACCCTTGGTTTTCAAAAGATTGTATAACTTAAGTATTTCATATCAGATGGGTTTACTCACGCTGGTTTCCAGCCTGACTCGGGTGTTACTTTATTGTAATGCTCGGGTCAGACCGAGTATTATAGATTTTTAGGTTAGGACGCTTTGGAACCCGGGAGACGAGCTGGATGGCAGAGACGTATTGAGTATATTCCGCTGTGTATATAGGTTATTCTATCCAGTGGTTGAGGACAAGTTATTATAACTGTCCAGATTTATTGTACTCTGATATCTTGTATATTTATATTGACAATTACAGCTTTTCCTTGTATAAATGTTGTTATTTCCTATTATATATTGTTCCGCTGTGATTGTGAGATTCTGTGCTGTTGTTTCTATTCTTATTCTACCTCTTTTTCTTCTAAACCCTAACAGTCTGGGATTTCCGGCACTCGACCGCCCGGCACTCTATACAGTGAACGTATTAGAGTCGATTTTCGGGGTCGAAAATCTTCGGGCCGTTACAAAATAAATGTACATTTGGACAGTATATTCGTATACTAGATGAGCTAACATGCCCATTGCGGTGTAAATTCTAATACCTATACAGGAACATGTTATACCATGCATGGATTAATATGTTACACATGCACACACATACACACATGTGTGTGTATGATACACGTGTGTGTGTGTGTGCGTTATAATATTAATATAAAATTATTTTATAAATTTAAATAAAATAATGATTTTATTTAAAAGGAAATTTATAAACGTTATAAATAAATTAAACTTTATAGGCCCAGTAAAAATCCAAAATGGTTTAAAAAAATTGAAATTCATTCATTACTTTTGCTATGGGTTGGTCCAGTTCCAACAGTTAACAGCTCGAAATTGATTATGTTTCCACCTTGAAGATCTTCGCTCTCTGTGAAGTAAAGTTGCAAACTTTTCTTTTTCGATCGCAAAACCTATTATATATCTTAGTTGAGAGAAAGAGGCAGTGAAATGACTATTATGGTGGCTAGGGTTTCATGAAGCACTTATTATGTATAATAGTGCATAGCCCATCTAAATGCGTCTAGTCCTTATATATCTTTCCATCAATAAAACCAAGCTTTAAATAAATAGAAGAATACATCAATATGTATTCTACAAAATGGGTGTTGACCTATATTAGTAGAAAAATTAATCTTCGACCATGATTTAAAATCATTTTTTAATAAATTAAATGCCCATTCTATTTATTTAAATATTATTTAGCTATTTTAATTAATTAATATATATATAAGATATATATTATTTAATCAATTTACAACCCTTCGATAATAATAATTCTTTCAAATAAGTTAATATAACATTTATATTAGTTTCGCCATTTAATTTATAACGGTTAAAAATTGTTCGCATTCAAAATTCGCTTAATCAATCTTTGTTGTATGACTCATAGGTGAGAACTCGATCAATAAGTAATATCAAACAATTTTATATTAAATTCCACATCACATTAAATTGGTTGCTTTCGAAATTTGGTCGATCAATCTCAATCGTGCGACTCGCACGTGAGAACTGGATCAACAAATAATATCAAACAATTTGATATCAAAGTCCATGCCAGTATCAGCTTCATTGCTGTAGAATTATGGCACAAGTTTTGTTTCTTATAGATAGCCTTGGAAACTCATATTTTAATCTAATCAGCATACACCCTTAAAAGATGATATTTGTATGCATTTTCTTTTTATCATTGCAATAACACTTAGATGTCTAGAGTTTAGTAATTGGTCAAAAACTATAATAACATCCTTAGTAAATTGTGAAGGACGACTTCAAAGTTCTTGGTTTAGGAAATAAAAATTATAGAATAATTGATAATACTATAGTCAAAAAAATTTAACACTGAATTAACTTCCAATTACAGTGATACTAACCACTTGTAACAGAAGTAACCAATCCTTTATTAAATAGTGTTTCAATCTAAACGATCTAGCATATACCCAAAAGGAGACGTAGATGGTCGCGATGCCATGAGTTAACCAAAATCATAACACGGCCTCCTCTTTTAAGCTACACAGTATTCTCAAGTCTAAAGAATATTTCACATCATTATAATAAGATCCTATGTTTTAACTTAGGTATATTTAACCTATATAAGACTCTTAGATGAGTTAACGTATGATCATCCAATGAGCACAAGAACATAACCTCTTGGTGATCCAATGGTTAGGAATAATTCACTATCCAACATTTTGTGAGTATTACATATACTAGTCTCAACGATGCATTAGTATTCCTTTCTCGATGCATCTTGACTTGGAACATTTAAAGTTGAGTATTATTGCTAGATAGATTCAATAATCATGGTTACAACTGATTTTCAATTGTAATCAAACAAGATTCGTCACAAGGTTAAGATTGCGTAACAAATTAAATAAATGCCTGTAACGACCTGGAATTTTTGATCCCGAAAATTCTGGATAGTTAGAGAAAAGAAGAAAGAGATAGAAGAAGAAGAAACCAAAAACATCAAACTCAGAATCTCACATTCGCAGTGGATAAATATAATATCAAATAATATTCTTTAAACAGAGAAAGCTGTATCAGTCAATTACATTTTAATACATCAGAGTTACAACATTTCACAATCACTGGACAGTTAAAACAACATGTCCTAGATAAACTACAATATCACAGCGGAATACACTCCAAACGTTCCTGCCATCCAGCTCGCCTCCTGAGCTTCAGAACGTCCTAACCTGAAAAACTGTAATACTCGGTCTGACCCGAGCATTACATCAAAGTAACACCCGGGTCAGGCTGGAAACCAACATGAGTAAACCCATCTAACATGGAATACAACAGCATAAAACATACATAAAACCCGGGGTAACTCGTATCAATTTTACAAATTCACAATTTGTTATAGACATCACTTATTTCACACACTAATTTCTAAGTACCCAAAACTTAGATTAAATGGTCCAATTTACTTAAATCATTCCATTCCAGCCTATTGATTTCACATATCAATTTATAAAGAATCGAAGTGGTTTCGGGTATTAACTAATACCCGACTCATGTCTCTTTGAATCCAATGTCATCTTAACCCAAGTTATTCAAATGAAATACAATTCAATATAAATTACAGGATGTCACCTTTACACAGTAATTCATCATCAATAGATAACCATATTCTTACTGTCCACCAAATCATATAATAGCACAAAACATTTCATATCAGAGATATTAACCAATTCACGGCATTTATTATTATTCCATCATTCATAAGCAAGGTTAATCCTTTCCCAATTAAATTAATTAATCTCTAATTAATTACTAACTTTAATCACTTAGATTACCTTTACTTACATTAATTAATTACAAACTCATTAATTTATCATCTTTTATTTATCCATCTTAATTAATCGCCTTTGATTAATTGTCCTTTAATTATATTAAGTAATCAACCCTTCACCCATCCATTTTAATTACATTTATCTTAGTTAATTACTCAAATTAACTATTCTATAACCACTTACATTGATTAATTATCCTTTAATTAATCACATCTATTAATCAATTAAACCTTTGATTTTTGTCATTAATTACATTAATTAATGATCCTCTAATTACTTTTCATTAATTAATTAATCTTCTAATTACATTTAATAATTAATCTTTAACTTAATTACATTTACTGGTCAACCTTGATTAATCACATTAGTAATTAACTTCCCTTAATTACTTATCAATTAAACTAACTCCTTGATTAATTACATTAATTAATCCTTTAATTACACTGAGTAATCATCACTTAATTACTTCCCTCAAGTAATTATCCTTTAATTACTATCCATTAAGTAGTTTCCCTTTTAATTATATCCAGTAATTTTCCATTAATTACTTCACTAAGTAATTACACTTCATTAATTACATTAAGTAATTATACTTAACCCAACATCAAGTAATTATCTTTAATTAATTAAACTTAATCAATTGATTAAAATTAACCACATTAACTTAATTAATTACAATGAGTAATTAATTACTTAAATTACTTTATTAAGTAATTACCTTTACATTTCATTTCAAATTCAAGATTTAAAATGATTATAAATTTAATTTTAACAAAACTTAAATCAAATTTACAAAACCCTTTTAAATCCAAATGTTAAAGAAACACTTATCATTTATAAAAGAAAATTATAAGAGTTTTAAACCAATTCATTTAAGTTCAAATCATTTTAAAATATACTTTAAACATTTTAAATTTGTTAAAACATTTTAAATTTTATAAACTTATTTATTCCAGACTAGGATACAAATTAAATTTGAATCCATACTTAAACTTGGTTAAAAACTTTGTTTAAATAATCTGCTTTTAAATTTTAACATCTGTAACGCCCCACCTCTATGCTCATAATAACAAAGAGTATTAAAGGAAATACTGTCTATTATTACGAAGAATAAGGCTGGATAGAAGCGACCATCCGTAATTGGCCTTACACTAATATTGGTTATCTCGATAGGAGTGGTACATACTTTTTATTTTTCTTCTATTATTTATTTACTCCCATCGACACACCCAATACTTAGTATAAAACGAATTACGACGGTTCATAATAGTTTAGGACATTAGATATAACAATAACACAGATAATATAAATGCGGAACACAGATAAAAACAAAAGTCTCATATATATATAACTGATGTCAGTTAATACATAGTTGACACAATACATATGATACAACTACAACTGTCGACTCTAGAAGTTATATATACAAGTACATTATCGACTAATATACACGAATACATATCGTTCTATACAATGACACGACTACTACAAAATGACACTAACAACTTCAGAAGATGTGAAAAGTCTTCAAATCCCGAACAGCAACTCAAAGAAGGAAATCTACAACCTGAAATAACTCGGGTCTAACCCGAGTATTACATTCAAAAGAAAATAATACATGGGTCAGTCTAATTCAAACTCAGTTATTAATGCACAGTAGCAGTAATAATTAAATATCAAATAGACGACAGTCACAGAAATCTTGTATATCCAACTCTCGATACGAGAATTGAATAACGGCAGATATAACACTAAGCAGTGTGAAACGACAAATCAACAAACCTAATCAGAATACAACTCCAAACCATTTGAAATTAACCAATGAAACAATTCAACAATTCGAAACATCAATTTAAAACTGACAAATCTGATAGGGCTGCAGTACACGCACGCGTGTACTGCCTCGCCAATATCGCAGGAGATACACAAAAGCTCAGTGAAAGTCACAATGATCGCAAGGTCAAACCCCGAAATCGGGTTCAACTCAAGTGAATTTGAAAACAGATCCAAATGCATTAATGCAATGCAAAACAACAAAGACCAAAACGACATATAAAACCAAACTGCAGTCACCCTAAGTGTTCAAGGGCAACTGTAAACAAGAAACTGAATGCTAAGGTCAAGCCATGGTCGTCATGACTCAACTCAATTACAAAGCTTCAACAAATCAAAATAGCATCAAAGCAACTTGCATTAAAAGTTATGCAGTGATCAAAATAGGCTGCAAGATGTATGCAACCAATAGGCATGTAACCACTGCTGCAACATGTAAGATCTCCAATATATGCAGTAAAATGACTGCTACAAAACCCAAGTAGTACCGAATATAGTCCTCAATAGATGCAGTAAAACGACTGCGACAATTAACAGAAAATGCTACATGAAGTCAAGAGACAAAAGTGAAGGCTACATGTGAAACAGGCCACACTTCCTATCTGTAGCAAGGAATCCAAAAACCCAAGTAAAGCTACTGCAATTTAATACCAATGCCATGAAATCAAAAATTGAACTCAAATTCCAAATGTACACTGAAACAATTTAGTGAAGTACTAGACTTCGAACTAGTGTACCAATGGATACCAGACTCAAGTATAACAATTGACTCGACAACAGCAAATGCCCAAAACGGTACACGGAAAAACCAGGCATCTATACTTGACGCCAAAAATGCAAGCAGATCAAACCGATGGCCAATGCCAGCTTGAATATTTCTAAACCAAACCAACCTGAGCATATTGTTACATGCAACAAGTTGAAAAGGCTACCAGAATGAAAATCACATGAAACAACCACGTATAATATCAAGTGCAAGTCTCACCGAAATAACTCAATGCAGCCTCGATCGAAAATCAAAATGAAAACAAAGCAATGTAAGGCCGGGGTGTGCAGTAACAATATAAGATTCTACAAACAAAATTTCATATGAAAATGAAACCAGAGCTCAATACATGTGATCTCAGGAAAATATATATGAAATGCAACGTGACCGCAAAATGTGCCTCCCAAAACTGTCAAGTTACAGGGTTCGATATAATACCCAAAACAACTTGATACCAGATCACCATGTTTGAACCAACTGAAGTGATAAAACACAGTCCTGGCATCGAAAATACCCTCAATACAATTCACATTCGAATATAGTGAATATATCCAGATGACCATGAATTTTAATAAACCAGACAAGTTACATAAAGAAGCAACTCAACAAAACCAAATCAAAACAGAAAGTCGAAATCAACTAGCGAAACGATGACTGAAATCAACACTGCCAAGACTGAATTACCAACATCAAATATACTCAAACGAACCAGACTGGCTACACACAGCAAAAGGGCAGACTTAGTTATGACAGAGAAAACAACGCATACAAACTAGAATAACGTATGAAGTGCACACTAGTGTACATCAATAAAGAACACAAATCCAGGCTCGAAGCAAATAAACCAGTGAACATTACAGTTCCACGATCAAGTGAAGATGCCAAATGCAACAGACGACAAAATCGTGACGACCACGAAATTAACTCAAATCGGCACACACAACATTCATACGACCGAGGTCACATGAAGCCGTGGTGGCCATGGAAACTATCATTAAACTAAGAAATCGAGGAATCGACTAAATCGAGTAAAATCATCAACCTCAAAGCAAAGTCAAACAGCTGAATTGAATTAAATCACAAAATTAAACGAACAAAACATAGGAATTCAACCCTAATACACTCGAGGTTGAAAAAGATATGAGTGAAGAAAATCACCCAAAACGACAGTACCAAAACCCACGAGAAACAAGCATCAATATATATGAATCTGATTAAGTCAGAGAAAATACTAGCTTTTCAAACCAAAACGAACAGTCGACGTTCAGCAACCAAGAAGAACTAGATGTGAGTGAATGTTCACTCACCTTAGGTTCGAAGATCCCAAGACCAGTCGCCGCCGATGCAACCACTTCGATCGAGCAGGCAGCGGCGCCATCGAATTCGTGAAGCCCTAGCTGGATTTGGGAACGAAGAAGTATAAGGCCGCCATTTTTCGTTTCTTTGTTTTTAGGGTTATGGTCGAGCAAAATGAACAAGGGGAAAACAGGTCGAACTGATTTTTATAGGGAAAGGCATCTACCTAGATAGGTAACACAACCCAATACAACCATGGGCTACACTAATTTTTAAAGTCCACAATTTATCAATTTTATTAAAAGAGATTTTATACCGACTCACATCTTCAAATAACAACCAGCTAGCGACAATAATTGTTTAATGATGATAATAAATTTTCCAACAGCAATTAACCAACAATTCACTCGTCATTAGACGATAACAAAATGATCGCGGAATCTCAGGTTGTTACAGACTCCCCTCCTTATAAAAATTGCGTCCACGCAATCTTAGGGAATAAATGGATAAAAGGTAACAACCAAAAGAGCATGGCAATGACGAATGTATAAGCAAAGCAAGTGTCAGCGGGGAAGTATTAGATAAGAAATCGAAAGGTTCGACTGCTTCAAATCAAAAGAATCAACCTCGTGGGAATCAGGGATCAAAATCAGACGACTAACCAAAGCAAGAACAATCGAGTTCCAGCAACTAAAAGAGAAGGAAAACAGAGCAGAAATCCCATACAGAGCATGAATTGAATGTGAGTAAATCAAATTACTCACCTGAATCGCCAGAGAAAAAGACGAAGCTCAAATCTCAAAAATCGCAAATATTCAATCATCAAGACGATAATTGAATTTTCAAATCGCAAATATTTACTTATCTCAAACGATAATCAGAAGACAATTCAAATATCTGATTATCTCAAGCGATAGTCAAATTTCTCAAATCTGATAATCAAATTTCAATTTCAACGAATATTCAATTATTAAAAACGATAATTAAATCTCAAACCAGCAAATATTTAATTATCAAAAGCGATAATTAAATCTCATATCAACAAATATTTAATTATCTAAAGCGATAATTAAATCTCAAATCAGCAAATATTTAATTATCTAAAGCGATAATTAAATCTCAAATCAGCAAATATTTAATTATCTAAAGCGATAATTAAATCTCACATCAACAAATATTTAATTATCAAAAGCGATAATTAAATCTCAAATCAGCAAATATTTAATTATCTAAAGCGATAATTAAATCTCAAATCAACAAATATTTAATTATCTAAAGCGATAATTAAATTCGAAATCAGCAAATATTTAATTATCAAAAGCGATAATTAAATCTCAAAGCAACAAATATTTAATTATCAAAAGCGATAATTAAATCTCAAAGCAACAAATATTTAATTATCTAAAGCGATAATTAAATCTCAAATCAACAAATATTTAATTATCTAAAGCGATAATTAAATTCGAAATCAGCAAATATTTAATAATCAAAAGCGATAATTAAATCTCAAAGCAACAAATATTTAATTATCTAAAGCGATAATTAAATTTGAAATCAGCAAATATTTAATTATCAAAAGCGATAATTAAATCTCAAAGCAACAAATATTTAATTATCAAAAGCGATAATTAAATCTCAAAGCAACAAATATTTAATTATCTAAAGCGATAATTAAATCTCAAGTCAACAAATATTTAATTATCTAAAGCGATAATTAAATTCGAAATCAGCAAATATTTAATTATCTAAAGCGATAATTAGAAACAACAAATATCTGATTATCAAAAACGATAATCAAAACTCATATCAACAAATATCTAATTATCACAAGCGATAATTAGAAACAACAAATATCTGATTATCAAAAACGATAATCAGAACTCATATCAACAAATATCTAATTATCACAAGCGATAATTAGAAACAACAAATATCTGATTATCAAAAACGATAATCAGAACTCATATCAACAAATATCTAATTATCACAAGCGATAATTAGAAACAACAAATATCTGATTATCAAAAACGATAATCAGAACTCATATCAACAAATATCCAATTACCTGCAGATAATTGGAAGCAACAAATATCTAGAAATCAATTAAGAAGACTAGAAAATCAACATAAAAGCTTGGATCGATCCCATCAGATGGCGAGTTTTTAATTCGCCGCACGTGCATCTCAGAGTGGCCGAAGCCTACCAAGTACTCAACATAATTTTGGCGCCCATCAGATTGACCCGAAGGTCCGCAGAGTGACCCAAAGGTCTAGTACTGGTATTTGACCCGAAGGTCCGCAGAGTGGCCCGAAAGCCCAACAAATGACCCGAAGTTCCAACAAATGACCCGAAGGTCCTCATAGTGGCTTGAAAGCACACGAAAGCATCCAAATGTTTCAATTAACGAGTCCGGAATTAACCGAAATAGCAAACGCACATGTCCCATACCACGTGTTTTACTAAATCGTTTGATTCTCTTCATCGTTTCCTTGAAAGTGTGAAATCATCAAATTCATCAACACAACAGATATTCAATTAACGAGTCCGGAATTAACCGAAACAGTAAAAGTGTGGTTCCATACTCCGCACTTTTGTTAAATCGTTTAAATCACTTCATCGTTTCCTTGAAAGTGCAAAATTGTGTATTTTGTAAAAATACACTTTACATTCTCAAACGGACAAGTCCGGAATTAAGCGAATCAGTAAAAGAAAGGGGTCATAGTCCTCGATTTTGCTGAAACGTTTAAATCACTTCCTCATTCTTTTGAAAGCGCAAACTGTTAAAATTCCTGAAAACAATTTTATTTATTTTGTAAAAATAACAATTCGCATTCTCAACTGAACGAGTCCGGAGTTAAGCGAAACAGTAAAAGAAAGGGGTCATAATCCTCGATTTTGCTGAATCGTTTAAGTCGCTTTCTCATTCTTTTGAAAACGCAAACTGCTAAAATTTTATAAAACAATTTTCCAATCACGTGATTAAAACAGCAAATCAGTAACAATTTCGATAAGGAAATTGTACTTCTCAAAGTACCGTAAAAACGAGTCACAAAATCAACATTGCGGAATATCCGCTTGAAAATCCACTTTTAAAAATTTGACGGTTACTGAAGCTAAAGCGACAGTAAATTTTAAAACGTCAAAATCACATCAAAACAATTTACATCAAAATGTAATATCAGTGAATTTTCATTCATCAAAATGTCAACAAAACACCGTGCTTCAAAAATTTAGCATTGGTGTAAAAATCTCGTTATAAAAACAACGGCAACGAAATACGTTTCATAACCAAGCATCGGTTCGATGTAAAATAAATGCAGTGACATGCAATTCAAATTTTTGCACGTACTACAAAATGAACAAAGAAATTATTCGAATATATCTTCAATGAAGATAATTCAAAACAGCAAAAATCTAATCAATAGATGATTAGTACGAAAGAAAGCCAGCGGAAATTTCAACAAAAATAACATAACTGTAATTTCTTCGAATCCTCAATTCGGATTCGAAGTTCTCAAAGAAACAAAATAATTACAGCTAAGTAAACAACAAATGAAATTTATTTCAATTTCTAAATCAAATAGATTATCAGTTGTACCCAGCGAAGACAGCTTCACTGTTTCCGCTGCACACTCTGATAAATAGAACACAAATCAATCAAATCATCAGAACACAATTTCATCAAAACAACAAAACACAATTCCACTTTTATTTTTAAATAAAGATATTTAAAAATTTCGTCAAAATTTCAAAACTATAGTTTTGACTCAAATCACAGATAAAATATCGACCAATAGTTGTAACATATGTTCCATCCAAGTTATGTTTTATATTATGTCCAAAAACCTGGCTCTGATACCAACTGTAACGCCCCACCTCTATGCTCATAATAACAAAGAGTATTAAAGGAAATACTGTCTATTATTACGAAGAATAAGGCTGGATAGAAGCGACCATCCGTAATTGGCCTTACACTAATATTGGTTATCTCGATAGGAGTGGTACATACTTTTTATTTTTCTTCTATTATTTATTTACTCTCATCGACACACCCAATACTTAGTATAAAACGAACTACGACGGTTCATAATAGTTTAGGACATTAGATATAACAATAACACAGATAATATAAATGCGGAACACAGATAAAAACAAAAGTCTCATATATATATAACTGATGTCAGTTAATACATAGTTGACACAATACATATGATACAACTACAACTGTCGACTCTAGAAGTTATATATACAAGTACATTATCGACTAATATACATGAATACATATCGTTCTATACAATGACACGACTACTACAAAATGACACTGACAACTTCAGAAGATGTGAAAAGTCTTCAAATCCCGAATAGCAACTCAAAGAAGGAAATCTACAACCTGAAATAACTCGGGTCTGACCCGAGTATTACATTCAAAAGAAAATAATACACGGGTCAGTCTAATTCAAACTCAGTTATTAATGCACAGTAGCAGTAATAATTAAATATCAAATAGACGACAGTCACAGAAATCTCGTATATCCAACTCTCGATACGAGAATTGAATAACGGCAGATATAACACTAAGCAGTGTGAAATGACAAATCAACAAACCTAATCAGAATACAACTCCAAACCATTTGAAATTAACCAACGAAACAATTCAACAATTCGAAACATCAATTTAAAACTGACAAATCTGATAGGGCTGCAGTACACGCACGCGTGTACTGCCTCGCCACTATCGCAGGAGATACACAAAAGCTCAGTGAAAGTAACAATGATCGCAAGGTCAAACCCCGAAATCGGGTTCAACTCAAGTGAATTTGAAAACAGATCCAAATGCATTAATGCAATGCAAAACAACAAAGACCAAAACGGCATATAAAACCAAACTGCAGTCACCCCAAGTGTTCAAGGGCAACTGTAAACAAGAAACTGAATGCTAAGGTCAAGCCATGGTCGTCATGACTCAACTCAATTACAAAGCTTCAACAAATCAAAATAGCATCAAAGCAACTTGCATTAAAAGTTATGCAGTGATCAAAATAGGCTGCAAGATGTATGCAACCAATAGGCATGTAACCACTGCTGCAACATGTAAGATCTCCAATATATGCAGTAAAATGACTGCTACAAAACCCAAGTAGTACCGAATATAGTCCTCAATAGATGCAGTAAAATGACTGCGACAATTAACAAAAAATGCTACATGAAGTCAAGAGACAAAAGTGAAGGCTACATGTGAAACAGGCCACACTTCCTATCTGTAGCAAGGAATCCAAAAACCCAAGTAAAGCTACTGCAATTTAATACCAATGCCATGAAATCAAAAATTGAACTCAAATTCCAAATGTACACTGAAACAATTTAGTGAAGTACTAGACTTCGAACTAGTGTACCAATGGATACCAGACTCAAGTATAACAATTGACTCGACAACAGCAAATGCCCAAAACGGTACACGCAAAAACCAGGCATCTATACTTGACGCCAAAAATGCAAGCAGATCAAACCGATGGCCAATGCCAGCTTGTATATTTCTAAACCAAACCAACCTAAGCATATTGTTACATGCAACAAGTTGAAAAGGCTACCAGAATGAAAATCACATGAAACAACCACGTATAATATCAAGTGCAAGTCTCACCGAAATAACTCAATGCAGCCTCGACCGAAAATCAAAATGAAAACAAAGCAATGTAAGGCCGGGGTGTGCAGTAACAATATAAGATTCTACAAACAAAATTTCATATGAAAATGAAACCAGAGCTCAATACATGTGATCTCAGGAAAATATATATGAAATGCAACGTGACCGCAAAATGTGCCTCCCAAAACTGTCAAGTTACAGGGTTCGATATAATACCCAAAACAACTTGATACCAGATCACCATGTTTGAACCAACTGAAGTGATAAAACACAGTCCTGGCATCGAAAATACCCTCAATACAATTCACATTCGAATATAGTGAATATATCCAGATGACCATGAATTTTAATAAACCAGACAAGTTACATAAAGAAGCAACTCAACAAAACCAAATCAAAACAGAAAGTCGAAATCAACCAGCGAAACGATGACTGAAATCAACATTGCCAAGACTGAATTACCAACATCAAATATACTCAAACGAACCAGACTGGCTACACACAGCAAAAGGGCAGACTTAGTTATGACAGAGAAAACAACGCATACAAACTAGAATAACGTATGAAGTGCACACTAGTGTACATCAATAAAGAACACAAATCCAGGCTCGAAGCAAATAAACCAGTGAACATTACAGTTCCACAATCAAGTGAAGATGCCAAATGCAACAGACAACAAAATCGTGACGACCACGAAATTAACTCAAATCGGCACACACAACATTCATACGACCGAGGTCACATGAAGCCGTGGTGGCCATGGAAACTATCATTAAACTAAGAAATCGAGGAATCGACTAAATCGAGTAAAATCATCAACCTCAAAGCAAAGTCAAACAGCTGAATTGAATTAAATCACAAAATTAAACGAACAAAACATAGGAATTCAACCCTAATACACTCGAGGTTGAAAAAGATATGAGTGAAGAAAATCACCCAAAACGACAGTACCAAAACCCACGAGAAACAAGCATCAATATATACGAATCTGATTAAGTCAGAGAAAATACTAGCTTTTCAAACCAAAACAAACAGTCGACGTTCAGCAACCAAGAAGAACTAGATGTGAGTGAATGTTCACTCACCTTAGGTTCGAAGATCCCAAGACCAGTCGCCGCCGATGCAACCACTTCGATCGAGCAGGCAGCGGCGCCATCGAATTCGTGAAGCCCTAGCTGGATTTGGGAACGAAGAAGTATAAGGCCGCCATTTTTCGTTTCTTTGTTTTTAGGGTTATGGTCGAGCAAAATGAACAAGGGGAAAACAGGTCGAACTGATTTTTATAGGGAAAGGCATCTACCTAGATAGGTAACACAATCCAATACAACCATGGGCTACACTAATTTTTAAAGTCCACAATTTATCAATTTTATTAAAAGAGATTTTATACCGACTCACATCTTCAAATAACAACCAGCTAGCGACAATAATTGTTTAATGATGATAATAAATTTTCCAACAGCAATTAACCAACAATTCACTCGTCATTAGACGATAACAAAATGATCGCGGAATCTCAGGTTGTTACAACATCACTTTTGAATTTAAAACCTGACAGGTTTTAAAACCTGTAACAGGTCAATGACCCGAGCCAACCCTCAAAAGACTTCGAGCCAAACATCCAAAACTTCGAGTCACTCCCTCAAATGACTCGAGACAAACTCGAGTCCCATTCTTGCTCAAACCAAACTCCACCAGATCCAAAATTCCCACCGTGCACATGCACCAACGCCGCAGCCAACTCCGACCATCTACGATGCTTCCCTCAAGTCGACAATCAACCCCAGACCAGATACTGACCATCAGATCTTTGATAACATCACAAAATCAAAATCGAGCATTCAAACTCAATACAGGAACTATCGACAAACCTGGAAAAGTCTCATGCTCGCATCTCCGACCACCAGAGCTTCTGAAATTTTGGCTACACCATCGCTAACACCTCCTCTACCATCTCCCTGAGTTCTATTGAACTCGAACATCCAGAGGCACCATGATGATCAAAACACCTGACATAGCCAAAACTAGGTTTACAAACTAAAACTAACAACCACCGCCGCTACAATGACCTACCATCACTTCATCCATTTTTCCCACCATCTCCGATCATCCTACTACCACCAGAGGGAACCCCAACCTCCCAGACCATCGAGATCATTAGAAACCCTCCAAAACACAAATTCTGGTCAAACCAGAACTGCTCATACATTCTCAAGCTAAAAATTATAATTTTAGTTGTAAAAATCATGTTTTAGTATAAGTATTCGATTTATACTCCTGAATCAATGAGTAAGGATATTTGAGTTTTGAATTATATTAAGTTTCTTTGTTGTTCTTGATTTCCAGAGACAATGCAAAATTATATTAACTTAAATAAACTTTAAAACTTTAATCTATGATACAACAAACATATTTTATTTGAAATTTAAACCCTAACATAGATTAGATCATGAGAAAAATATTTTTGATTTAAAACTTGAGCCTGGTACTAAGAACAGGCAAGAACAAATACAATCAGTAAGCATGCATCTATACATCCATATATATATATATATATACAGAAAACTCAATCATATACATTCACACAGTACATACTTTATTTCCAGAAATGATCAGGCAACCAGATTCATACTTAAGATTTTTTTAAAAAGAATGTTACTCACCTTAATTTGGGTTGAACAGAGAAAAATTCTCAGATTTAAAAGTTGCTAACATTCACTCTACTACAGGCTTTTGATCTGTAACCGGAAATGTTTTTGAATGCTTGCTTGAGTTGTTTTGTTTGTTTTAAATTGGAAAAGGAAGAAATGTTTATCTGTTGTTATACTTAGTTCGAGTGAATGAAATATAAGACAAGGAAGTGATACATATTTATAAAGAGTGGAAGTGTACAGGGTAAGCTAGGCTGAGGTATTTTACAGATCTTCATATATTTACATTTTCATTTTATTTCTTTTTTTGTACACTGTTGTGACCTGACGTGAATTGATTTATTTGAAAAGCTTTGATGTTATGTTTTGTAAGCTTGACTAGATATGTCCCCTAACATGTCTACATGTACATTTGTTGATATATATCCTTATGCATTTATATATTTATATATATATATATACGTAACTTTTTCCATTGTTTAAATGCATATATGCCTTACACATATATTCACTTATATATTTTTTTCTCATCATATGTATACAATATACATTCTTACTTTGTCATGCTTACCCCTTTTTGTTTACAAGCATATACACTCCATATATTTTTTTTACTTATATATATATATATATAGGTAATTGTCATCATATACCTATGTATTTACACTTTCACTATTTAATTAAATGAATATATATATATTAACTTATATTTGTTCTCGTAAACAACATTTCCATTTATACATCTTTTATATATTCTCCTTCTCATAGCATCCATACATATATGTACTTTTCAATACTTATATATCATCACATGTCATAAAAATTCTGTATATTTATACATATATTTATGGACATTTTTACCTTTAATTTATATGGTGGAGTTTATATATTAATATATTCTTTATTTTCATCATATTCAGAGATTCATAATTCAATATTTATTATAGTTTTTAAACCAATTTATATATTCGGATATTTTTTTTAATTACCAAAAATTCCTTTGTCCGATCCATTAATATTCCAATAATTTAAATTAGTTAATCACCCAACTATCAAACGTCAGAATCCGGGTCGTGACATTCCTCCCGCCTTTGGAACTTTTCGTCCTTGAAAAGGAACGAAGCAATAATCTTAATTTACTGTGTATTTTAGTTAAATTATTCTTTAAACACTTTTAACTCTTTTATTTTGAAACTTTAAAACATTTTAAAATCTACATAATATTACGAAAATAGTTTTATAAAATATACATTTTATACTCAATGTCTCAACAAGTCTATCCTCGTTCTCATAGAAATTCAGTCAAACGTTGATCAGGCGTAGGACTGAAAATCTATAAGTACTTAGTAAACCCATTTTCAACACCCAGTGAAAATACTTGAAAAATAATTTAATCGAAAACATTTTTGAAAATAGAGGAAATATCTTTGGTGAGAATGCTCTGGAAATCATCACCCCCATCCATGGTCGCAGTTAACCCGATGGTTACGTTGCCATCCCGGCAAAATCCATAGATAACTGTAGGCCTCCGCGCCCCTCGATTACACCATGGAACCCGCTACAGATCACAGTTATACCCGGGCTTTACGTTGCTATCATAGCAAAAACCCATATAACCGTAGGCATCAACGCCCTCGAATTTCGCTGCCAAAAGAATGAAACTTCTCTACTTGACCATAGATCGCAGTCTACCGATGTTACGTTGCCATCCCGACAAAATCAAGTTTAGACTGTTGGCACTCATCCTCCACACGATTTCGCTATGGTCCTCACAGTAGATCGCAGCGACATCGAGTTACACTATTGTCACAACATAACTCAAATGCCCCTATAGGCATCAGCGCCCTCGACTTTCGCTACCCAACAATCCTCAGGAACTAGTTTGTTCGGACTCCTCACAGGATCAACTTTAGAGCCTCCCCCTCTTTGAGGCTCAAGGCAGTACCACCCTGTGGCACTCCTGAGAAGTTCATTCAAGGGAACGCCTTTTTCCCGAGAGCCACTTCAAAACACTTTATACTATACACATATAGTATTTTTCACCTAGTATGAATTTCATATAAATCTCCTTTCTCAAATTCGATTATCCCAAAATCGATAATTCACAAACTAGGCTTTCCAAATTCCAAATTTGATTTTCCTCAAAAATCAAAGCCTTTCCAAATTCAAAGGTTCCCAAAACTTTTCCTCAAAATCATTTTCACAAAATCCTTTATATATACATATATATATACATATATATATATAATAACCTTGGGAAATTTTTGAATCACTTCATATTTGTATAAATTCACTTTTATACTTCAAATACTTTCAAAACCCTTTTTCTCCTGGCAATAGGTTAATTAAGGGGAGTTTACCATATATAACAAAGATATATAACTTTGTTTACCCCAAATCGAATATTCAAATTTTGATTACTCTTTTGTAAAGTTATTTACCATATTGCTTACTTCCATAAAGTAAATTTTAATCATAGGAATATTCAATTCCCACTTTATTTCATCACATATTTAACAACATATACTTTCCATTTCAAAAACCATATTACAGTTCTTATCTCCAATTTCAATATCAATCCCATACAAACCCATACGATGTAGACATATCATCCGTAGTCCATACCAATTTGATCGCTCACTCGATCACACAATTCCACTTCCAAACTAGTATCGTCCACCCGACTTCCTGGTGCGGACTCAGATCTGGTTCTTGATCAGAAACCGTCATTCTCCTTGCATAGGTCATAACTATGATAGAGAATTTCCAGATCCAATCAAAAATCCATATCTAGGTTCGCCGTCGAAAATCGAATGAAAAATCCTAATTCGGATAGATAATACTATCTCGAAATTTTGTGCTCGAATCTGGATCAAATCGATATGCGAATAGAATAATATACGTACATCCTACATATTTATCTTCATTGATTATCAGTTAAATCAATTTCTCTATTCATCCTCACTTTGATTTTATTCACTTATTCACATTTGCCTTAACCCCCATTTGGATTATCACTTCAATTCTTATCTCAGTTGGGTATTTAATCAATAATAGTTTGAACTCCGACCAGTTTATATTTAGAAAATAGCTTGAAAATTTTAAAAATAGATAAGTAGTTGAAAATAATTATTAGTTTGTAAAATAGCTGTAAAACAGTTAAGTAATTGTAAAATAGTTGGAAAATAGTAATTATTTAAAAAACAATTGAAAAATAGTAATTAGTTTATAAATCAGTTGTAAAATTGTTAAATAGTTCCAAAAGTAATTGTAAAACGAGCTTAAGATAGTTTTAGGTTTAAAAAGAAAAGTTGTATAGTAAATAGTTTGGAAAATAGATTTATATTAAAAAAAATTATTTTGAAAATAGTCCAGAGTCAAACTGTTCAATTCCCCATCAATTCAATTCAAATTTCCACTTCCATTTAAATTGACTCACTTCTAATTTGAATAACTTCAGTTTCCCTTGAACTTGATTTATCCCCAATTCAAGTTGAATTAACCTCAATTTCTTTCCAAATTCAGATCAATTCCATTTAATTTTAAACATATTCACTTTAATTACAATTTCAAATTATTCAAATTAATTTAGACTACTTTCAAATTGAATCCACTTCAATTTCAAATCATTTCAATTTCTATATGAATTAATCCCAATTCCCATTTGAATTTGAACTCATTCAATCTTCAATTTTATTTCAAATTAATTCAATTCAAATTTTCTATTTGAATTTTATACTTGTAACGACCCGATATTTTCAACCATTCGCATCCATTATAAGTGTATAGGTACACACTCATGCCGGAATTGAATTGCTCAAAATACCGCGTTGTAATTAAAATTTGGCAAATCTAAGAATATACAGTAAATAAATATAATCACAGATCACAGACACAGAGTAAAATAATGCAGCGGAAGTAAAAGAAATAGTAGTTCATGAAGCTACTATATAAATATGTCAGAGTTACATAAGATACAACAGAAGAAATAGAGTACAACAAAAGTCTCAATAAAATAACCAAGTACAAGCTGAGTAGAACAACGGAACTGAAACAGATAGGACAAGACAAGCAGATAATCTCCAGCGATTCAAATCTCCAAGAGAGTGGAAATCCAAATCTGTGAATAACTCAGGCTGACCCGAGCGTAAAGCAAAACACAAAACACTCGAGTTAGGACAATATATACTTATATAATGTAAACCAACTCAAGTGAACTGTAATAAAGGTACAAGTAACTTAGAGGATGCTTGGGACCGCCCATCCTCTAAGGATCCGTTAAAATATCTACTATGTAGAAATATTCGCTATTATAATAATGTCTAATAAGTAAAGTATAATTATATAGAAAATAGCGTTAAGGGGATGGAGAACCTTAACGCGGTCGGATCTTAAAATCATAATCGTAGTAAAGCTCGATATGGTAGGTGACACGGCACAACTAGGCAATGCCAGGGTAGATATACCAATTACGCACACGGACTGATGGAGCGCATAGCAGCCACTAGCAGCCACTACCGTCCACCTCAAACAACACTCCCAAATCGAAGGATGGCCATCTAATCAATCACAAGTAAGAGTATAATATCGAAGAAATGTGTCCGAGAAGAGGTGCTACCTCACTGGTCCGAGCTCGCTCCTGTTTTAGCCACCTTATGCCAACTCACGGGAGTTGGGTCCACGTAACATACCTTAAGAACGTCGCCACCATCCTACTTCATTCTGGAATCTCCACCGTGTACACGGTTGTCAAAGTTGTTTTCGGTATCGACAGAGAGTATGTCCATATCCGATCCCGGTCTCTTTGCCAACCAATCGTTATTATAACCCGTGGTTATAACTTTTAAAAATAATACTTTACTTCAAAATAAAATATCATTTCAAACCATATCTTTATCAAAATAAAGATTAAATCAATTCCAAACCATTTCCATATATTTAAATTTTCATATTATTTCAAAACTTCATTTCAAATCATTTTAATATAATAACATATCATATCCTTACAAAACTTCATTTCAAATCATTTTAATATAATAAAATATCATATCCTTACAAAACTTCATTTCAAATCATTTTAATAAAATAAAATATCCTATCAGTTCAAATCCAAATATTCAACTTTAAATACCTTTTAAATTCAAAGATATCGTTCATTTACTATCATTTCAAATCACCTTTAAATAGTTTATATTCCAATCAAAATAATTCATTTAAAACTTTTAAAAGTGTAATTATTATATTTTCAAATCAAGTATTAAATTTCCAAAGTTTCAAACCATTCTGAGTTCGTTTACTAAGTCAAAAACCCTAATTATTAAAATTTCAGCATTTCACAGCATTTAAAAACAACTGCTATAAGTTATAATTGAAAACATTTTTAATTCAGCAAAGACAGCACTTAAAACTGCTGTTAAAACTCAGTTTTAGTTGAATTATAGTTCAAAACAGAAAAGACAGCATTTCAGAAGTGCTGCGGTAGTTCAAATTTCAAAACAAGGGTTAAATTTGATTTCAACATAGACTGCAGACCATTATAGCATTTCCAGAGAATGCTATAATAGGCCTGAGTTCAATATTAGCCTATAAGTTCAATTATAGCAACTACGACATTTCAGAAATGCTGTAATAGCTCCTTTTTACACAATTTTAGTTCAAAACAGAATCTATAGCATTTCTGAATGCTATTAAAAGTTAATTTCAGGTGTTAGTGTATTTCCAGCAATTAAATAACTTTAATTTAAAACACATAAACATTTTTAAAATCATATTTTAACATTTAAAATGTTCATTTACATATCATTTAACATATATCTTTTCACAATAAATTTCTTATAATCAAATCCAATTTTCAACAATTTACTTAATAAATTTTAGTGTAAAAGTGTCCAATTCTTCACATTTCAACAAATAAACTTAACACTTCAAATTTAAATTACCATTTCACAATTTAACTAAATTTCCAATTTTATTTAATTAACTTAAACCTTTAATTAAAACCAAATTTCACATTTCCTAGTCAAGTTATATTTTAAAAGATCACTTCTAAACATTCATTTATTTAACCACTTAAATTCATAGAAAAATCAATAATACTTTAATAAATCACTTAAATTCAAATTTAATCAAATTATCATATTTACCATTTCCAAATAAAATTTAATATCCATTTTATTTATATAACTTAAATATCATTTTTAACCAAAATTCCAAATTTCCAACTTAAGTTATATTTCAAAAATCCAGATAAACCATTCATTAATTACATTTTTAACACATAGAAAAATCATAATTTCTTTAATTTAAAATATTTCAAAATCTGTTTAAATCAAATTTCATAAATTTATATTTTTAAAATACTTAAAAATATTCAAACACTTTATAAAATAACCACGGGCCTGTATATAGTTTTCTAGCCTAGGTCAAGTGATACAGATATGTATCATTTCAATCCGCAGTCTAAAAAGAAAAATCCAGGTTCTATCATTTCAAACCCGCAATCCCAAGTTAAAATAAATTAAATAAAAACCATTCAGGCCTATCATTTCAGCCCATAATGATTTTTCCCTATTCTAAAGTCCGTTCGGGTATGTATCATTTCAACCCATAGTGATTCTGGTCTACAAGGTACTTGTAATGGTGATAACTGATATATATAACAGAATAACATTAAATAACAGTAACATATGATATAACAGGTGTATAAACATCATATGATCATAACATAGTCAAGTATAACATGATAATATATTTCTACGGATTCACAGGGTGTCAATTTACTAGTTATATAGGTACATATTGTCTAGTGAGAATAACTCACTTGTTTAGAGCTGGAGATATCCACCAAAGCACACAACACAAAAACAATGAAGGCACGATGACATGGATATGACTTGAGAGTGGAGAGCCAAATATAATTGCCTTGTATACATATAAACAAAACAAGACAATGTCTACATAAATATGTAACACAAAACAATATCGAAATGACTTGAAATAAAAAGCAACAAAGGGCAAAGTGATTCGACCTTTCTTTAACCATTCAAGAGCTTGACCAAGGGGATCTTTTGCTCAGCCATAGCTAGACATAATCTCAGGTTATGGCATCAAAATAGCACGACAACAAGGAGATGATGATGGTAGGAGTTACATATGAATAAGACAAAAGGTCAAGGCAAAATAAGTGGAGTTTTGGTGCATTTTTGGCTCATCCAAAGGCAAGTGGGGCTCGGCCCTTGCATGGTTCAGGTCTGGACAGTATTTTAATTGAAGAGTAGGGGTCTGGACAAGGTGGTGGTGGCGGCTAAAGGTGGTGGCCAAGGTCAAAAATGAAGGGGAGATGAAGGTAGGCTTGGCTATGTAGTTGTTTTTTGGAGTTTTTAACATTTTTTTGTGGTGCTAGCCTCAAAGAGAGGTCACGGCCATGGATGGATCTGAAATAATGGCTGGAGATAGTGCCAAGGAGGAGTGGTAGGGGATGGTGGCCGTGGCTATGGTGAAGGGGCCATGCAAATTAGAAGAGAAACAAGGCACAAATTAAGAAAAATGGAAGAAAAAGTGTAAAAGAGGAGGCCATTACCAAGAAGATTTTGAAGAAGCCTTGAGAATGAGAAGTGGTTATGTATTTTCACGTGAAAAGAACAGGTAATACATGGCTATGACATAGAATTGAACGGCCAATAATGCACATAATTGAGGAGTTTAAGAAATGAAGAGTTTTGAAGGTGAAAGGACTTATGTTTTTGCACTTTTTAAGACCTTTGGTAGTTCCTTTTCTCTTTGATTTTAAATAAACAAAATAAACTCAGAAATATTATTTACAAACCGAAACTAAGTAAAAATATAAGAAAATAAATAATTAAATTTAAGAAAAATATAAAAAGAATGAAAGAAATTACTTAAAAATACAAAACAGTGTCCGGAAATTACAAATAAATCACTACTAATCTTGGAAAAATATCCACTTCATTTTAAAAATATTATGAAGTGAAAATTTGAAATAAAATAATTTATTTATCATTTCCAAAATAAAATAAATAATTAAATTGGAGAAAAATAGAAAAAGGAATAAACAAATCGTTTAAAAATAGCAAACAGGACATAAAAATTACAAGAAAATTACCAATGGCTTTGGAAAATTATTTACTCCATTTTAAAATATTATAAGACAAAATTTGAAATAAAATGACTTTTAAAACATTTTCAAAGTGAATAAATAATTAAATTTTAATTATATAACTAAATTAAGAAAATAGCAAAGAAATGGAAACTATGTTTTAAAATTAGAAAATAAATTCAATAAACTTTAGAAAAATTATACTATCACTTTAAAATTATTAAAAGATAAAATATACATAAAATAACATATTAACACATATTAAAATAAAATATAACAAAGAAAAAGTAATTTATACAATTTAAAATAGACAAAATTGTTAAATAAATAGTTTATACTCAAAATTGAAATGTACATAACTTTTACATTTTAACTCCGTTTTCAACGAAACGAAAAGCAGTGTTCAAGTTATTACATTTATTTTTATAATAAAAGATAAAATCTATAATTTAAAATATTTAAAATTTAAACTTAAAAGTCAAAGTTTGACTATTGACCAAAATTCACATTTTCTGTAAATATTAAATTTAGTCATATTTGGAATTCTAATCCACACAAAAAAAAAATCAAAGTTTATATTTACAATAACAAAATTTATTATTTTCATAAATAAAGCTTTTGAATCTGGAAAAATCGATTTAAAAATATTTGCAAAATATAGGGTTGTTACACTCTCCTCCACTCAAAACTTTTCGTCCCCGAATAGGATTGAGGTACGGGAAAGCACAGAAAAAGATATAGCGAAATAATATTAAAATAAGATGACAAGGAGATTTAAATTATACCTGATAACTGTTGTTATAGGTAAGTTTAACAAGAGGGAGGTGATCAAATCAAGAACACAAACACGAAAAGATCCTCTAGAGTCTGAATCACCCTTTTCTCTTGACCGACGGTCTATGAATGGAAAAACAGTGTTTAAATCCAGATGAGTAACAAAGATTATCAAAGATTATAGAAAGATTTCTAAATAGACTGGTATAAGCAATAGCCTTCCCATTCGGTAACAAGATAAGGGAAATAAGGACAACCAAAAGATAGTTTGAAAAAAACAAAATAAGATAATAAATTTGAAACCATAATGCTTTGAAATCATAACAATTTAGGGATGTTTATCATTTGGAAATCATACTACTAAAATCATAACACTTTGGAAATGTTATTCTTAACAAAAACAAAATACTTAGAAAATCATAACATCTTTTTAAAAATAATCTTTATTTAAACCATTTTAATTCAAGGTCAAATAATATTCATTTTAAAGTTGTAACATTTCTAAGTTTATTCAATTATAAAAATTTCCAAAACATTGTATTTTCAAAACAGCAGCACTTAAAAAATGCTATAGTAGATATATTAATATTTCAAATCAGTTTAATTTCAGAAATATTTATTTGGATATCATTTAACTTATGACTTATTAAAACAAACTTTTATGAATGGAATATTCAAATTAAATTATACTTCATTTATTAAGTTTAAAAGTTCACTATTTTAGTTAGCTCTTAATTTAACACATAACCTAACACTTTATTTAAAATACCCATTTCCCAAATAGATATTCCTTTAATAAGTTACACTTAAAATTCCATTTGAAAACCAAATTCTCAATTATCAATTTTTAGTGATGTTAAAATACATTTTATGTAACGACCCCGAATTTTATATAAATTTAAATTGATAATTTAATGAATTTTTGAATAAAAATTTGTAAATTTTGTTTTTTTGATTAATTGATTGCGAGTTTCCCCGATATCCAAATATATTTTGTATAAATCATTTAAATTTAAAAATATTGTAAATATGTGTATATATGTATTTGGGCATATACGAGTGAATTTGAAAATAATAAATATATAGATATATTTTTTGGTTTGAATTTGAGTTGTAAATAAATGGTTTAGAAAATAAAATATATATAAAGAAATACAAGTTTACAAATGAAACAAAATTATTCAACTATAAATATCTATGTACACTTAAACAAAACAAAGAAGTACAAACACAACGCAAATAGATTTGCTGTAAACAAAATGAGAAACACATACATTTAATACCACATCTTCTCAAGTACACATGGATATCTTCTCAGCCAAAATGAAGAAAAGCAAGTATATATTTGTACAAAGCTAATTAATGTTGGCCATTACAATAATCTATCAGCCACAAGAAGAAGAAAATATCCCTGATCTTTTGTACAAAACACATTATCACCTTGTACAATGTTAGTACATCACATAGTAAAGCTCTTTTCTTTATATCAACTTCTCCATTTCGTCCATCATCATTAAGCAAACCAGAGAAAAAGGAAAGAGAACATCATCATCTACAAATTTAAATATCATTCAAGTTCAAAGCAAAGTTTCAGATTCATGTTGAAGCACTTCATATCTGAAACAAAATTTTAAACCAAAAGAAAAGGGATGATGATCAAAAACCTGGAAAATGAAGAATAAAGCAAAACAAATACAAGAATCATCCCAGAAAAGATATTCATGTCTCTGTTTTCTTCAACATCAGGCTTGAGTCCTCTGTTCAAAAGAACTCATGTGAGCAAACTGACTTCTAAATCCCTTAAATTTGTTTATATCTTGGTTTTCATGTGATCAGTGTTTGATGCAAGTCATGAATTATGTTGGTATGAATGTGGAAGGTGCTTGTATCTTTGAATATATGCATATATTTGTGACTATGTACAGGCATATACCTCTGTTGTTCCTTACAAGGTTTGAAACCTGTTAGGGAATTCAAATCATCCCCCCAATTGAATTTAGGATTCAATCTTTAAATGAGAGGTGGTCATAATGATGAAATCCAAATTTTAAAAATAGATTCAAGCTAAATAAATCGGGAATTATTTTGAAAATCAGGATTTACAGGGAAATTTATATCGAGCCAGAAAATCGTTGGATTATAATTCATGTTTTAAATATATAATCTGATTCGCATTATGAAATCTTGAATTTTGATGCAAATATAAAAAATTTTAAGTTTGAAATTGAAGAAATGTCATGAGATGACCAGATTTTGGTCCTCTGCCGATTTCCGATGAACAATGCGATGGGGATCATCAGGCTTAGAACTGTAGCTAGCTGAAGGTAAGGGGATTCGAGGAAAAATGGTAACAGAGGTTTTTGATGACCGGAACGGCGGCTTGGAGTTGTTCTAGGGTTTAAGGGCTCGTCTTGGACGATGGCAAAAAACGAGATTGATGCGACGCCCATGGTAGATCGAGATCAACGAGACCTGGGGGAATCGGTGAAGTGAACTTCGGCGAGGGTCTGGATGCGATGGTGGAGCGTCAGATCGACGGAGGGGGTGAAGCGTGGAAGTTTTTGGTTGGTGAGTTTTAGTTCAGGTTCGAACGAAGGGGCGAATCGTGATCTGGATGTTGTGGCATCGTGTTGATATGGGATTTCGATTGTGGGGATCGTACGCGACTTTCTGGTGGCGGCGAAGTTGGCCAGAGCGTCGATGATCGCGTGTACACGTGCACGGAGGGAGAGGTGTATCTGTGTTCTAGAATGGTTGGGGAAGAAGATGAAGTACTCGGGTTTGGTTTCGTGTAGCTCACGAGTGGCCTATCATGTTAACAGGTTTAAATTAAAACTAAGCTAAGTTTTTAAAGGAAATTTATAAACGTGAAGGCTCGGGGAAACCCAGTTTTGGCTTGGGTAAATCATGGTGGGCTCGGGTTTTTGTTATATCTAGATTTTACATGAAAAGAGAGAAAAAATATATAACTAGGGTTTCAAAGTGAAATGTTAAACAAGTTTTAAACAAATTTCCAAGTTTAAAATTTTAAAAGGGAAATTGTTTTGATATTGAAAATTTTCACATAGTTAATTTATTAATTAACAAGTGTTTTTGAAAATATAACGATGTGGTATTAAACTTTAAATAGCTTAATTAAGAAGTTAGTTTAAAGGATAAAGATGTTTATAGTTGCAATTAAATTAAAGGTAACTATTTAATGAAAGTAACTAAAGATAATTACTTAATTAATTAATGATTAGGGTTGATTAATTAATCAACTGATTAAAACTGATTTGTGATTTAAGTAATATAAGTGATTAGAGGTAATCACTCATGGTAATTAGTTAAGAATGGTAATTAATTAAGGTAATTAATTAAGGATAATTAATTAATATGATTTATTAATTAAGGTAATTAATTTGAGGATAATTAATTGAAATGGTTTATAATTAATTAATGATTAACTAACCAAGATTTGTAGTTTATTCATAAGTAATTAATCTGGTATTAATTAATTTTAATCAGATAGTAATTGATCTTACTTATGGATGTTTGGATTCTATTGGATGACTTGATTGTTTGATATCCCTGATATATGATGCTTTGTGATACACCCTGATTTATGATGTGATCGGTAATTTATTTATCTGTGATATATATATATCTGTAATTTCTATGATATATTACTATATGAATATGAAACCCTTGACCCGTAAACCGGCACTTGAATTTCGATGCGACAGGGAGTCGGATTCCAGTTGGTTATCCGAAACCCACATCGAATCGTAATAGTGAATCTTTGTGACTGATAAATTTATTTTATCTATGAATCTGTGAATGAAGATAAGCGTTATGGATTATACCGCTTATCGATATATCTGGGATGATTGATGTTGCGCACTTTTGTGTGAAACCCCTGGACCACACTTTTACACACACAAATATGGATTTCACATGGAAATCGGTTAAGTCACAGATGATTTAAATTCAATGTTTTTGAAATTGAAATTTTAATTTCAATTGATTTTGAAATTAGAAATTTGGGTTTAAAATGAAAAGCTTTTGAAATGGAATTTCAAAGATAAAAGTTATTTTGAATAACTTAATTAAGTTTTGAAATTTAAATAATTTGATTTAAATTTGAATTCAAGTTTGAAATTGAATTCTATGATTTGAAACTAAGGATTAAAGATGCTGTACAAGTTATATATGGGTTAAACCATTTTAAAATTATTGATTTGGAAATTTGAATTTAATTCAAGGGTTTTAACTCGTGTAAATATAACTGGATTTTTTTTATGAAACGAAACTATTTGTTTTCAAATAGTAAAAGCTTTCACATAAGTAAAGGATTTCCAAATTGTGTCAACAGATTTCAAGTTTGAAATAGAATTGAAATGTTTTGAAAACTATGAAATGAGTCTTTGATTTCAAAGACCGGATGAGTTAATCTAACTTGAAATAGAATTGTTTTGAAAGCTATAAGTTAAATCTTGATTTAAAGATTTAACGATTTAACCAAATTGAAATGGAAATCGATTTGAAAATCTATGAATGAATCTTTGTGAATGGGGTTAACTTTGTGAATTAAATTTTTTGTTTAAAAGATTAAAAGTGTGGAAATTGTTACCATTGAAGGTTTTTGAAATGAATCTTTTTGTTTAAAAGATTGGAAATGGTAATTTGTTTTACCATTCGAATGAAAAGTTTTGGGCTTTAAGCTGTGATTTAACTGAGACCCCAGTATCCATATGATTTTTAATTGCGCTCGTTATTCGGTTTAGCCGGGAGAGGACCTTTGTGTCATATAACCCATTCCGAATAGTGATACAACGATATGGATAGCATTTGAAGACCGGTGGTGAAGACCGGGTATTTGCGAGAGCGATATGATGACCTATCGATTTTCTCTGCATCATGGCTCCGGTATAGAGATTCCCTAAGTGATGGGAAGTCCGATCGAGATTGTGAATACCCGGATTTGCAAGGGCTTCTTTGGAAGTGCCTTCAGTTCTGTTCGAACCCGGAACAGACTTGTATGGATGTGTGTCTGACATTACACTTTGAGATGTAAAGCTGGTTTCTATCAAATACATTTCTGTTGGTGGTGGAGAATTTATTCTCTTAGCTTAACACCCTTCTCTGAGACGTACGAGCTCAGAGGTTATGTAGTTGATGGTTACTAGTGATACATTCCCAATTTGGTAATGTGGCATACGAAGTGCTGATGATCATTTGTTGATCGAAGCGTGGCTTTGTGAAAAAGCGTGGCTTTGTGGACGAGACTTCATCGAGCCTCACAACCCGGTAATGGTCGAAACAGGAATGTTGTGGCAAAGGTTTGTAGGGGTAGCGCCCCTAGGGTATGTCATTTCCTTCTGGATAAAGGGTGGTATCATGGTATGGAGCCCAGATACTTAACTCATGTGGACACGGTAATTTATTACTGTATGATGTTGCTTTGTTGGTTTTCGGGATCCCGGGATAAAGGTCGGTAACGACCGGGGGATGACATGACTCGTGTGTTAGTTACCTAGTTACAGCTGTACAGCGTGAGGTAGCGTCGGCCTTTTGTTTGCAGAGATCCGGTTAGGTTCTCGAGGCGTCTTTCCAGAGGCGTTTCTATTTCGGTAAGGAAGTTCCTTAGCCTGATCATTTGTTGGAAATCCAAAGAAACAATACGAACCCTGTACGGTTTTAGTTGTATAACCTGCCATGGAATGTGGCGGTAACCTGTTATTGAACATGGTAGCTATAGTAGGCATATGATGAAATGTTGTATGCTGGCTAAGATTTATATTATATTTTCGAAATGTTTTTTTCTACACTATGCACTAGTAATAATATCAAAAGAGTTTTGATTTTGCGTAGTAAGCATGTTTGACTATCATAAGAAGAAATCTCCTCCAATTCTGCGTTTGCATTGTGTGTGTGGTGGGAGGTCTTATGGTAGTTTCATTTTTCAAAAGCATTGCGGGTTTTAGTGTTTAAAAGCCTTTTGTGTTTGTTTAAAGATAAACTGCTTTTGTTTGCTCACACCAGTCCCATGACTGATCCAGAGTTTATTGTTCCCTTCCTAAACTCTGGGTGCCCACTATTTTCCACACGGGCAGTCTAGAGTTGGGTTTTTTCAGATATTCAGGTTTAGTAGATTATCTGGAGCTAGTTCAGTTCTTGGAGTTCATGGATTGACGTTGCTTATCTTGGAGACATTCTATCCGCTGCTGGTGTTATCTATTTTCTTTCCGCTGCTATTTCTTGTATCATATCTCTGATGTATATTGGTATTCATTGTATCACTCTGTTGTATCAGATGTTGTATATCTATATTGTATTCTTTCTTCCGCTGTGTTGTTTACTTAATTGTGTTATAAGCTCCGGCGACTTGGATTTGAACGGTCAAATCTACGGCATTCGAGTACGATGTAAAGTATGGATGTCGATTTTCGAACGTGAAAAATCCGGATCGTTACATTTGGTATCAGAGCTAAGGTTGAACTTTAGCTCAGGAGTGTAATACGTTAAGTATCTCATTAGAGATAGAGTGAAGTAAACTCTAGAATGAGTATTCTCAGATATCCGTTCGAATGTCTCAGTAAATTCTCTTACTATCCACAGATAGTGAGTATGAGTGAAAGAAGAGCATGAGATAGGGGACAGGGGAATACGACTATAAATGGTCAATACCCTGTAACAACAAGGAAACAATCTTTTCTCTATCAATCTCTTTTGTTCAGCATCTTCTTCTCAATGCATCGATAATTTCTGGTAGATCCAAGAAGGAGATTCGATATCAATATGGGACATAAACTCCAAATAGGGCAAAACTGTTTGTTTGGATGAATTGGTTGCTTTGTTTGTTATGGTTGATAGCTATAATTTGGTTTCTAAACTGAAAGCTTTGAAATCGTATCCATATATCTATCTATTCTTTGGGTTCCGATATGTTCTACGAATGGTTAGTTATCCCTTTAAACTAACCGATGCCATTGTATACTTCGTAGATCTGGATAACCCGAGTATCTTGTGAAGTGTCAAACAAATTCGTTCTTGTATCTGTTATCGATATTCTGATTTGGTAAACCAAATGCAGAATAGATGTTCAGTTTGATTTGATGAAATATTCTTCATCTATCTTTGTGTCTCCCTAGCAAATTTCGAGGACGAAATTCTTTTAAGGGGGGAAGTCTGTAACGACCCCGAATTTTATATAAATTTAAATTGATAATTTAATGAATTTTTGAATAAAAATTTGTAAAATTTATTTTTTTTGGATTAATTGATTGCGAGTTTCCCCGATATCCAAATATATTTTGTATAAATCATTTAAATTTAAAAATATTGTAAATATGTGTATATATGTATTTGGGCATATACGAGTGAATTTGAAAATAATAAATATATAGATATATTTTTTGGTTTGAATTTGAGTTGTAAATAAATGGTTTAGAAAATAAAATATATATAAAGAAATACAAGTTTACAAATGAAACAAAATTATTCAACTATAGATATCTATGTACACTTAAACAAAACAAAGAAGTACAAACACAACGCAAATAGATTTGCTGTAAACAAAATGAGAAACACATACATTTAATACCACATCTTCTCAAGTACACATGGATATCTTCTCAGCCGAAATGAAGAAAAGCAAGTATATATTTGTACAAAGCTAATTAATGTTGGCCATTACAATAATCTATCAGCCACAAGAAGAAGAAAATATCCCTGATCTTTTGTACAAAAACACATTATCACCCTGTACAATGTTAGTACATCACATAGTAAAGCTCTTTTCTTTATATCAACTTCTCCATTTCGTCCATCATCATTAAGCAAACCAGAGAAAAAGGAAAGAGAACATCATCATCTACAAATTTAAATATCATTCAAGTTCAAAGCAAAGATTCAGATTCATGTTGAAGCACTTCATATCTGAAACAAAATTTTAAACCAAAAGAAAAGGGATGATGATCAAAAACCTGGAAAATGAAGAATAAAGCAAAACAAATACAAGAATCATCCCAGAAAAGAAATTCCTGTCTCTGTTTTCTTCAACATCAGGCTTGAGTCCTCTGTTCAAAAGAACTCATGTGAGCAAACTGACTTCTAAATCCCTTAAATTTGTTTATATCTTGGTTTTCATGTGATCAGTGTTTGATGCAAGTCATGAATTATGTTGGTATGAATGTGGAAGGTGCTTGTATCTTTGAATATATGCATATATTTGTGACTATGTACAGGCATATACCTCTGTTGTTCCTTACAAGGTTTGAAACCTGTTAGGGAATTCAAATCATCCCCCCCAATTGAATTTAGGATTCAATCTTTAAATGAGAGGTGGTCATAATGATGAAATCCAAATTTTAAAAATAGATTCAAGCTAAATAAATTGGGAATTATTTTGAAAATCAGGATTTACAGGGAAATTTATATCGAGCCAGAAAATCGTTGGATTATAATTCATGTTTTAAATATATAATCTGATTCGCATTATGAAATCTTGAATTTTGATGCAAATATAAAAAATTTTAAGTTTGAAATTGAAGAAATGTCATGAGATGACCAGATTTTGGTCCTCTGCCGATTTCCGATGAACAATGCGATGGGGATCATCAGGCTTAGAACTGTAGCTAGCTGAAGGTAAGGGGATTCGAGGAAAAATGGTAACAGAGGTTTTTGATGACCGGAACGGCGGCTTGGAGTTGTTCTAGGGTTTAAGGGCTCGTCTTGGACGATGGCAAAAAACGAGATTGATGCGACGCCCATGGTAGATCGAGATCAACGAGACCTAGGGGAATCGGTGCAGTGAACTTCGGCGAGGGTCTGGATGCGATGGCGGAGCGTCAGATCGACGGAGGGGGTGAAGCGTGGAAGTTTTTGGTTGGTGAGTTTTAGTTCAGGTTCGAACGAAGGGGCGAATCGTGATCTGGATGTTGTGGCATCGTGTTGATATGGGATTTCGATTGTGGGGATCGTACGTGACTTGCTGGTGGCGGCGAAGTTGGCCAGAGCGTCGATGATCGCGTGTACACATGCACGGAGGGAGAGGTGTATCTGTGTTCTAGAATGGTTGGGGAAGAAGATGAAGTACTCGGGTTTGGTTTTGTGTAGCTCGCGAGTGGCCTATCATGTTAACAGGTTTAAATTAAAACTAAGCTAAGTTTTTAAAGGAAATTTATAAACGTGAAGGCTCGGGGAAACCCAGTTTTGGCTTGGGTAAATCATGGTGGGCTCGGGTTTTTGTTATATCTAGATTTTACATGAAAAGAGAGAAAAAATATATAACTAGGGTTTCAAAGTGAAATGTTAAACAAGTTTTAAACAAATTTCCAAGTTTAAAATTTTAAAAGGGAAATTGTTTTGATATTGAAAATTTTCACATTAGTTAATTTATTAATTAACAAGTGTTTTTGAAAATATAACGATGTGGTATTAAACTTTAAATAGCTTAATTAAGAAGTTAGTTTAAAGGATAAAGATGTTTATAGTTGTAATTAAATTAAAGGTAACTATTTAATGAAAGTAACTAAAGATAATTACTTAATTAATTAATGATTATGGTTGATTAATTAATCAACTGATTAAAACTGATTTGTGATTTAAGTAATATAAGTGATTAGAGGTAATCACTCATGGTAATTAGTTAAGAATGGTAATTAATTAAGGTAATTAATTAAGGACAATTAATTAATATGATTTATTAATTAAGGTAATTAATTTGAGGATAATTAATTGAAATGGTTTATAATTAATTAATGATTAACTAACCAAGATTTGTAGTTTATTCATAAGTAATTAATCTGGTATTAATTAATTTTAATCAGATAGTAATTGATCTTACTTATGGATGTTTGGATTCTATTGGATGACTTGATTGTTTGATATCCCTGATATATGATGCTTTGTGATACACCCTGATTTATGATGTGATCGGTAATTTATTTATCTGTGATATATATATATCTGTGATTTCTGTGATATATTACTATATGAATATGAAACCCTTGACCCGTAAACCGGCACTTGAATTTCGATGCGACAGGGAGTCGGATTCCAGTTGGTTATCCGAAACCCACATCGAATCGTAATAGTGAATCTTTGTGACTGATAAATTTATTTTATCTATGAATCTGTGAATGAAGATAAGCGTTATGGATTATACCGCTTATCGATATATCTGGGATGATTGATGTTGCGCACTTTTGTGTGAAACCCCTGGACCACACTTTTACACACACAAATATGGATTTCACGTGGAAATCGGTTAAGTCACAGATGATTTAAATTCAATGTTTTTGAAATTGAAATTTTAATTTCAATTGATTTTGAAATTAGAAATTTGGGTTTAAAATGAAAAGCTTTTGAAATGGAATTTCAAAGATAAAAGTTATTTTGAATAACTTAATTAAGTTTTGAAATTTAAATAATTTGATTTAAATTTGAATTCAAGTTTGAAATTGAATTCTATGATTTGAAACTAAGGATTAAAGATGCTGTACAAGTTATATATGGGTTAAACCATTTTAAAATTATTGATTTGGAAATTTGAATTTAATTCAAGGGTTTTAACTCGTGTAAATATAACTGGATTTTTTTTATGAAACGAAACTATTTGTTTTCAAATAGTAAAAGCTTTCACATAAGTAAAGGATTTCCAAATTGTGTTAACAGATTTCAAGTTTGAAATAGAATTGAAATGTTTTGAAAACTATGAAATGAGTCTTTGATTTCAAAGACCGGATGAGTTAATCTAACTTGAAATAGAATTGTTTTGAAAGCTATAAGTTAAATCTTGATTTAAAGATTTAACGATTTAACCAAATTGAAATGGAAATCGATTTGAAAATCTATGAATGAATCTTTGTGAATGGGGTTAACTTTGTGAATTAAATTTTTTGTTTAAAAGATTAAAAGTGTGGAAATTGTTACCATTGAAGGTTTTTGAAATGAATCTTTTGGTTTAAAAGATTGGAAATGGTAATTTGTTTTACCATTCGAATGAAAAGTTTTGGGCTTTAAGCTGTGATTTAACTGAGACCCCAGTATCCATATGATTTTTAATTGCGCTCGTTATTCGGTTTAGCCGGGAGAGGACCTTTGTGTCATATAACCCATTCCGAATAGTGATACGACGATATGGATAGCATTTGAAGACCGGTGGTGAAGACCGGGTATTTGCGAGAGCGATATGATGACCTATCGATTTTCTCTGCATCATGGCTCCGGTATAGAGATTCCCTAAGTGATGGGAAGTCCGATCGAGATTGTGAATACCCGGATTTGCAAGGGCTTCTTTGGAAGTGCCTTCGGTTCTGTTCGAACCCGGAACAGACTTGTATGGATGTGTGTCTGACATTACACTTTGAGATGTAAAGCTGGTTTCTATCAAATACATTTCTGTTGGTGGCGGAGAATTTATTCTCTTAGCTTAACACCCTTCTCTGAGACGTACGAGCTCAGAGGTTATGTAGTTGATGGTTACTAGTGATACATTCCTAATTTGGTAATGTGGCATACGAAGTGCTGATGATCATTTGTTGATCGAAGCGTGGCTTTGTGAAAAAGCGTGGCTTTGTGGACGAGACTTCGTCGAGCCTCACAACCCGGTAATGGTCGAAACAGGAATGTTGCGGCAAAGGTTTGTAGGGGTAGCGCCCCTAGGGTATGTCATTTCCTTCTGGATAAAGGGTGGTATCATGGTATGGAGCCCAGATACTTAACTCATGTGGACACGGTAATTTATTACTGTATGATGTTGCTTTGTTGGTTTTCGGGATCCCGGGATAAAGGTCGGTAACGACCGGGGGATGACATGACTCGTGTGTTAGTTACCTAGTTACAGCTGTACAGCGTGAGGTAGCGTCGGCCTTTTGTTTGCAGAGATCCGGTTAGGTTCTCGGGGCGTCTTTCCAGAGGCGTTTCTATTTCGGTAAGGAAGTTCCTTAGCCTGATCATTTGTTGGAAATCCAAAGAAACAATACGAACCCTGTACGGTTTTAGTTGTATAACCTGCCATGGAATGTGGCGGTAACCTGTTATTGAACATGGTAGCTATAGTAGGCATATGATGAAATGTTGTATGCTGGCTAAGATTTATATTATATTTTCGAAATGTTTTTTTCTACACTATGCACTAGTAATAATATCAAAAGAGTTTTGATTTTGCGTAGTAAGCATGTTTGACTATCATAAGAAGAAATCTCCTCCAATTCTGCGTTTGCATTGTGTGTGTGGTGGGAGGTCTTATGGTAGTTTCATTTTTCAAAAGCATTGCGGGTTTTAGTGTTTAAAAGCCTTTTGTGTTTGTTTAAAGATAAACTGCTTTTGTTTGCTCACACCAGTCCCATGACTGATCCGGAGTTTATTGTTCCCTTCCTAAACTCTGGGTGCCCACTATTTTCCACACGGGCAGTCTAGAGTTGGGTTTTTTCAGATATTCAGGTTTAGTAGATTATCTGGAGCTAGTTCAGTTCTTGGAGTTCATGGATTGACGTTGCTTATCTTGGAGACATTCTATCCGCTGCTGGTGTTATCTATTTTCTTTCCGCTGCTATTTCTTGTATCATATCTCTGATGTATATTGGTATTCATTGTATCACTCTGTTGTATCAGATGTTGTATATCTATATTGTTTTCTTTCTTCCGCTGTGTTGTTTACTTAATTGTGTTATAAGCTCCGGCGACTCGGATTTGAAATGTCGAATCTACGGCATTCGAGTACGATGTAAAGTATGGATGTCGATTTTCGAACGTGAAAAATCCGGATCGTTACATTTTAACTATTTAAATTATAATCATTCATTTTTCAAGACATATCTATTTCATAAATAAAATATTTATATAGCAAATATAACAATCAAATTTCTTTACACATTTATTCATTTAGACATCAATTAAACTATGAATTCAAGTTAAATAAACTTTATTACAAAATGTCTAATTCAAATGTATTTTATTTTACTATTCAAAGATACATTATTTATTATACAACATATTCATTTCAGGAAATAACTTTTATTAAAATTCCTAGGTTAGACTTAAGGTTCCATATTAAATCAAATTTGATTATTAAGTTATTTAAATAAAATCCCTTTAAATTCCTTTTTCACTATTTGCCTCTGTTAATCTTTTATAACTAAAATTTAAGTGTATAACATTTATTATAACCACTCAAATTTTATTTATAAAAATCCTTTCTATATTGTATATTATCCAATTTCATATTCAACTACTATGTAATTTTGGTAAGTTATATTGGAATGAAATTGTATGTTATACAAATAAAACTTTCCAATTCAATTATCTCAAGTTTGAATCATTTATCCAAATTTTTGATTTTCTTTTTATAATTGAAATTATTCTTCAAGATGAAATTTAAGAATTAATTTTCCGGTTTCCTTCAAACTAGTTAGAGATAAATAAATATATGTACATAATATGTCAAATCAATTTAAATCATATATCTATATATATTATTAATCAAATCATATTTAAAAATTCAAATAAATTAAATCTTTCAAAACAAAGCTGTAGTAAGACTACATAACGGTCTCTTCAGTTCAAAACTCGAAAATGAATGTCGATGATGCTGCAGTCATCACCGAAATTATTTTCCAGCGACAAAGAGAAGAGCACCAAAATTTTTAAACTTTAAAATCCTTTAGAAACATATTTCTACTTAGAAATACTTTAAATAATATATCCTTTTACAACTTTAAACACAAGGTTTGAAACCATCAGAAATTAAATTCTCAAATTAAATCAATTTATTAAGTTCCATAATATTTACTTATATCAAAATTTATTTTATTAACCAATTTTTTTTTAATAATATTGTGTCAGCTTGTTTTGTCAAAGTGTTTTAGAAATCCTATCGATAGCGTTGAACAGACGAATCGATCGGAAACCCAAATCAACATCAATCAACTCAAACAACACAATATATAAAACAAACATAGATTTACAAGTACAATTCAAAATGTTTGGGGATATTTTGGAAACAAAACAAGATGATTAAATAACAAAATAGGGAGATGGGTAAGCTTAAATAAATCGCGGGCAACCTTAACCGGGTCAATCGTGACTTAATGAATAAGATCAAATGTGTATTTTTTCTGGGTAAATCTACATCCGATCTCAAAAGATAGAGTTTGGAATAACAAAAGATATTAGCATCTAAACCAAGGATAGATATAAATCTATGGTGAATCAATGCTAATTTGTAAAGGAGTTTCCCCCTTTACCAGAAAATTAGAATATTGGCGAGACAGCCAATTCACTATAAAGATCATTCGAAGTGGAGTTATGTGACACTCCAAAATCAAAAGAAGATGAATAGTGAGGGACAAGAATGAATTTTGGAACCGCAGGGAACGTTCCAAAAATTAAAAGGAAATTCGAATCAAGAGGAAAAGATTCAAACTCGAACGAAAGTGATTATGTAAATAAATCTACTCCATATGCTGAGTTTTGCCTCAAAGCCAAAGCTCTGATACCAACTGTAACGACCCAATATTTTCAACCATTCGCATCCATTATAATTGTATAGGTACACACTCATTCCGGAATTGAATTGCTCAAAATACCGCGTTGTAAATAAAATTTGGCAAATCTCAGAATATACAGTAAATAAATATAATCACAGATCACAGACACAGAGTAAAATAATGCAGCGGAAGCAAAAGAAATAGTAGTTCATGAAGCTATTATATAAATATGTCAGAGTTACATAAGATACAACATAAGAAATAGAGTACAACAAAAGTCTCAATAAAATAACCAAGTACAAGCTGAGTAGAATAACGGAACTGAAATAGATAGGACAAGACAAGCAGATAATCTCCAGCGATTCAAATCTCCAAGAGAGTGGAAATCCAAATCTGTGAATAACTCAGGCTGACCCGAGCGTAAAGCAAAACACAAAACACTCGAGTCAGGACAATATATACTTATATAATGTAAACCAACTCAAGTGAACTGTAATAAAGGTACAAGTAACTTAGAGGATGCTTTGGACTGCCCATCCTCTAAGGATCCGTTAAAATATCTACTATGTAGTAATATTCGCTATTATAATAATGTCTAATAAGTAAAGTATAATTATATAGAAAATAGCGTTAAGGGGTTGGAGAACCTTAACGCGGTCGGACCTTAAAATCATAATCGTAGTAAAGCTCGATATGGTAGGTGACACGGCACAACTAGGCAATGCCAGGGTAGATATACCAATTACGCACACGGACTGATGGAGCGCATAGCAGCCACTACCGTCCACCTCGAACAACACTCCCAAATCGGAGGATGGCCATCTAATCAATCACAAGTAAGAGTATAATAACGAAGAAATGTGTCCGAGAAGAGGTGCTACCTCACTGGTCCGAGATCGCTCCTGTTTTAGCCACCTTATGCCAACTCACGGGAGTTGGGTCCACGTAACATACCTTAAGAACGTCGCCACCATCCTACTTCATTCTGGAATCTCCACCGCGTACACGGTTGTCAAAGTGGTTTTCGGTATCGACGGAGAGTATGTCCATATCCGATCCCGGTCTCTTTGCCAACCAATCGTTATTATAACCCGTGGTTATAACTTTTAAAAACAATACTTTACTTCAAAATAAAATATCATTTCAAACCATATCTTTATCAAAATAAAGATTAAATCAATTCCAAACCATTTCCATATATTTAAATTTTCATATCATTTCAAAACTTCATTCAAATCATTTTAATATAATAACATATCATATCCTTACAAAACTTCGTTTCAAATCATTTTAATAAAATAAAATATCCTATCAGTTCAAATCCAAATATTCAACTTTAAATACCTTTTAAATTCAAAGATATCGTTCATTTACTATCATTTCAAATCACCTTTAAATAGTTTATATTCCAATCAAAATAATTCATTTAAACCTTTTAAAAGTGTAATTATTATATTTTCAAATCAAGTATTAAATTTCCAAAGTTTCAAACCATTCTGAGTTCGTTTACTAAGTCAAAAACCCTAATTATTAAAATTTCAGCATTTTACAGCATTTAAAAACAACTACTATAGTTATATTTGAAAACATTTTTAATTCAGCAAAGACAGCACTTAAAACTGCTGTTAAAACTCAGTTTTAGTTGAATTATAGTTCAAAACAGAAAAGACAGCATTTCAGAAGTGCTGCGGTAGTTCAGATTTCAAAACAAGGGTTAAATTTGATTTCAACATAGACTGCAGACCATTATAGCATTTCCAGAGAATGCTATAATAGGCCTGAGTTCAATATTAGCCTATAAGTTCAATTACAGCAACTACAGCATTTCAGAAATGCTGTAATAGCTCCTTTTTACACAATTTTAGTTCAAAACAGAATCTATAGCATTTCTGAATGCTATTAAAAGTTAATTTCAGGTGTTAGTGTATTTCCAGCAATTAAATAACTTTAATTTAAAACACATAAACATTTTTAAAATCATATTTTAACATTTAAAATGTTCATTTACATATCATTTACTTATAATCAAATCCAATTTTCAGCAATTTACTTAATAAATTTTAGTGTAAAAGTGTCCAATTCTTCACATTTCAACAAATAAACTTAACACTTCAAATTTAAATTACCATTTCACAATTTAACTAAATTTCCAATTTTATTTAATTAACTTAAACCTTTAATTAAAACCAAATTTCACATTTCCTAGTCAAGTTATATTTTAAAAGATCACTTCTAAACATTCATTTATTTAACCACTTAAATTCATAGAAAAATCAATAATACTTTAATAAATCACTTAAATTCAAATTTAATCAAATTATCATATTTACCATTTCCAAATAAAATTTAATATCCATTTTATTTATATAACTTAAATATCATTTTTAACCAAAATTCCAAATTTCCAACTTAAGTTATATTTCAAAAATCCAGTTAAACCATTCATTAATTACATTTTTAACACATATAAAAATCATAATTTCTTTAATTTAAAATATTTCAAAATCTGTTTAAATCAAATTTCATAAATTTATATTTTTAAAATACTTAAAAATATTCAAACACTTTATAAAATAACCACGGGCCTGTATATAGTTTTCTAGCCTAGGTCAAGTGATACAGATATGTATCATTTCAATCCGCAGTCTAAAAAGAAAAATCCAGGTTCTATCATTTCAAACCCGCAATCCCAAGTTAAAATAAATTAAATAAAAACCATTCAGGCCTATCATTTCAGCCCATAACGATTTTTCCCTATTCTAAAGTCCGTTCGGGTATGTATCATTTCAACCCATAGTGATTCTGGTCTACAGGGTACTTGCAATGGTGATAACTGATATAAATAACAGAATAACATTAAATAATAGTAACATATGATATAACAGGTGTATAAACATCATATGATCATAACATAGTCAAGTATAACATGATAATATATTTCTACAGATTCACAGGGTGTCAATTTACTAGTTATATAGGTACATATTGTCTAGTGAGAATAACTCACTTGTTTAGAGCTGGAGATATCCACCAAAGCACACAACACAAACAAAATGAAGGCACGATGACATGGATATGACTTGAGAGTGGAGAGCCAAATATAATTGCCTTGTATACATATAAACAAAACAAGACAATGTATACATAAATATGTAACACAAAACAATATCGAAATGACTTGAAATAAAAAGCAACAAAGGGCAAAGTGATTCGACATTTCTTTAACCATTCAAGAGCTTGACCAAGGGGATCTTTTGCTCAGCCATAGCTAGACATAATCTCAGGTTATGGCATCAAAATAGCACGACAACAAGGAGATGATGATGGTAGGAGTTACATATGAATAAGACAAAGGGTCAAGGCAAAATAAGTGGAGTTTTGGTGCATTTTTGGCTCATCCAAAGGCAAGTGGGGCTCGGCCTTTGCATGGTTCAGGTCTGGACAGTAGTTTAATTGATGAGTAGGGGTCTGGACAAGGTGGTGGTGGCGGCTAAAGGTGGTGGCCAAGGTCAAAAATGAAGGGGAGATGAAGGTAGGCTTGGCTATGTAGTTGTTTTTTGGAGTTTTTAACATTGTTTTGTGGTGCTAGCCTCAAAGAGAGGTCACGGCCATGGATGGATCTGAAATGATGGCTGGAGATGGTGCCAAGGAGGAGTGGTAGGGGATGGTGGCTGTGGCTATGGTGAAGGGGCCATGCAAATTAGAAGAGAAACAGGGCAAAAAGTAAGAAAATGGAAGAAAAAGTGTAAAAGAGGAGGCCATTACCAAGGAGATTTTGAAGAAGCCTTGAGAATGAGAAGTGGTGATGTATTTTCACGTGAAAAGAACAGGTAATACACGGCTATGACATAGAATTGAACGGCCAATAATGCACATAATTGAGGAGTTTAAGAAATGAAAAGTTTTGAAGGTGAAAGGACTTATGTTTTTGCACTTTTTAGACCTTTGGTATTTCCTTTTCTCTTTGATTTTAAATAAACAAAATAAACTCAGAAATATTATTTAAAAACCGAAACTAAGTAAAAATATAAGAAAATAAATAATTAAATTTAAGAAAAATATAAAAAGAATGAAAGAAATTACTTAAAAATACAAAACAGTGTCCGGAAATTACAAATAAATCACTACTAGTCTTGGAAAAATATCCACTTCATTTTAAAATATTATGAAGTGAAAATTTGAAATAAAATAATTTAATTATCATTTCCAAAATAAAATAAATAATTAAATTGGAGAAAAATAGAAAAAGGAATAAACAAATCGTTTAAAAATAGCAAACAGGACATAAAAATTACAAGAAATTTACCAATGGCTTTGGAAAATTATTTACTCCATTTTAAAATATTATAAGACAAAATTTGAAATAAAATGACTTTTAAAACATTTTCAAAGTGAATAAATAATTAAATTTTAATTATATAACTAAATTAAGAAAATAGCAAAGAAATGGAAACTAGGTTTTAAAATTAGAAAATAAATTCAATAAACTTTAGAAAAATTATACTATCACTTTAAAATTATTAAAAGATAAAATATACATAAAATAACATATTAACACATATTAAAATAAAATATAACAAAGAAAAAGTAATTTATACAATTTAAAATAAACAAAATTGTTAAATAAACAGTTTATACTCAAAATTGAAATGTACATAACTTTTACATTTTAACTCCGTTTTCAACGAAACGAAAAGCAGCGTTCAAGTTATTACATCTATTTTCATAATAAAAGATAAAATCTATAATTTCAAATATTTAAAATTTAAACTTAAAAGTCAAAGTTTGACTATTGACCAAAATTCACATTTTTTGGAAATATTAAATTTAGTCATATTTGGAATTCTAATACACACAAAAAAAAATTAAAGTTTATATTTACAATAACAAAATTTATTCTTTTCATAAATAAAGCTTTTGAATCTGGAAAAATCGATTTAAAAATATTTGCAAAATATAGCGTTGTTACAATACTTATCTATCTTCAATTCTAGTTAATTCAAACTAAATTCAATTTGAACTAATGAAATCTGAATCTCGACTTTAAACGATCTCGAATTATATAAATTCGAGTTAAATTTCCAAATGTTGATTTAACCCCTTAAATCAAATTAACCTTTATTTTTAAATCAATAATCTCAATCTTTAAACAATTTAATTCTGAGTCCAATTCTCAAAATTCCATTTTAAATTATCTTTATTTAACATATTTCAAAACTCAAAAACAATTAAATCTTCAGATTTCTAATTTATTATCCATTTTTAAAATCAATTCTCAGTTTCATATATTATTTATAATAATGGAATGATATCAGGATAAACAAACATCCAAATTTATCCAAACACCCATTTTTAATTTCCAAATCTCAAACCCATTTTGAGATCACTCATAACTTCCCATTTAAATCAATCATTTAACTTCCCTAAGTTAAATCTCAATTTCATCTTGAAATTCCCAATTCAGGTTGTTAGTTAACTTATTTAACTTTCCCAAAGTTAAATTCAATTTACTTAATCTAGACAACCTTACCCAATTTGAATTCCCATTTCAAACTTTCAACTTCATATTAATAATCTTATAAGTTCAAAAACTTATCACCTTGGGTATCACATCTCATTCCAAATTTAAAACTCAACATTTAGAGTTTAATTCAAAACATCTTTGATATTATGTATGTCCCTCATATATACATATTTCCTTTGCACACCAAGTTATACTTTAAATTTTAAACCATTTCTAGTTTTAATTCAAAACAAATTTCTTTTAACACTTTGAAACAAATTCCAAATTTTCTGGACTTAGATTTAAAACTTCTCAATTTAAATTATCTTCAATTGCAATCTACAAGTCATACTCACCTAAATGTTAACTTCCTTAAAACATTTATTTGTTTATTGAAAAACAATCATCCTATTTAAACTCAATAACCATTTATTTTCTGGTTTGAAACCATTTTAATTCATCTTATTTGTATGGTCCATTTTATCCAATCCTTATTTGGATATGTATATATATGTTACTTAATTTCTTATTTAATAACCAATTATTGCTTTATAAATATGATATAAGCTTTTATAAAATCTTTTATTAAAACCATTTTTAAAATCTTTATATAAGATAATAACAAGTACGCTCTCATATATATATATATAAATATACTCAACTCATCCTAGGGTACCGCTGACCCTATCCTTGATGAGTAAACCTTCGCTCTGATACCAACTGTAACGACTCGGAATTTTCGATCCCGAAAATTCCGGATAGTTAGAGAAAAGAAGAAAGAGATAGAAGAAGAAGAAAACAGAAACACCAAACTCAGAATCTCACATTCGCAGCGGATAAATATAATATCAAATAATATTCTTTACACAGAGAAAGCTGTATCAGTCAATTACATTTTAATACATCAGAGTTACAACATTTCACAATCATTGGACAGTTAAAACAACATGTCCTAGATAAACTACAATATCACAGTGGAATACACTCCAAACGTTCCTGCCATCCAGCTCGCCTCCTGAGCTTCAGAACGTCCTAACTTGGAAATCTGTATTACTCGGTCTGACACGAGCATTACATCAAAGTAACACCAGGGTTAGGCTGGAAACCAGCGTGAGTAAACCCATCTAACATGGAATACAACAGCATAAAACTTACATAAAACCCGGGGTAACTCGTATCAATTTTACAAATTCACAATTTGTTATAAACATCACTTATTTCACACATCAATTTCTAAGTACCCAAAACTTAGATTAAATGGTCCAATTTACTTAAATCATTCCATTCCAGCCTATTGATTTCACATATCAATTTATAAAGAATCGAAGTGGTTTCGGGTATTAACTAATACTCGACTCCGGTCTCTTTGAATCCAATTTCATCTTAACCCAAGTTATTCAATTGAAATACAATTCAATATAAATTACAGGATGTCACTTTTAGACAGTAATTCATCATCAATAGATAACCATATTCTTACTGTCCACCAAATCATATAATATCACAAAACATTTCATATCAAAGATATTAACCAATTCAAGGCATTTATTATTATTCCATCATTCATAAGCAAGATTAATCCTTTCCCAATTAATTTAATTAATCTCTAATTAATTACTAACTTTAATCACTTAGATTACCTTTACTTATATTAATTAATTACAAACCCATTAATTTATCATCTTTTATTTATCCATCTTAATTAATCGCCCTTGATTAATTGTCCTTTAATTATATTAAGTAATCAACCCTTCACCCATCCATTTTAATTACATTTATCTTAGTTAATTACTCAAATTAACTATTCTATAACCACTTACATTGATTAATTATCCTTTAATTAATCACATCTATTAATCAATTAAACCTTTTATTTTTGTCATTAATTACATTAATTAATGATCCTCTAATTACTTTTCATTAATTAATTATTCTTCTAATTACATTTAATAATTAATCTTTAACTTAATTACATTTACTGATCAACCTTGATTAATCACATTAGTAATTAACTTCCCTTAATTACTTATCAATTAAACTAACTCCTTGATTAATTACATTAATTAATCCTTTAATTACACTGAGTAATCATCACTTAATTACTTCCCTCAAGTAATTATCCTTTAATTACTATCCATTAAGTAATTTCCCTTTTAATTACATCCAGTAATTTTCCATTAATTACTTCACTAAGTAATTACACTTCATTAATTACATTAAGTAATTATACTTAACCCAACATCAAGTAATTATCTTTATTTAATTAAACTTAATTAATTAACTAAAATTAACCACATTAACTTAATTAATTACACTGAGTAATTAATTACTTAAATTACTTTATTAAGTAATTACCTTTACATTTCATTTCAAATTCAAGATTTAAAATGATTATAAATTTAATTTTAACAAAACTTAAATCAAATTTACAAAACCCTTTTAAATCCAAATGTTAAAGAAACACTTATCATTTATAAAAGAAATTTATAAGAGTTTTAAACCAATTCATTTAAGTTCAAATCATTTTAAAATATACTTTAAACATTTTAAATTTGTTAAAACACTATAAATTTTATAAACTTATTTATTCCAAACTAGGATACAAATTAAATTTGAATCCATACATAAACTTGGTTAAAAACTTTGTTTAAATAATCTGCTTTTAAATTTTAACATCACTTTTGAATTTAAAACCTGACAGGTTTTAAAACCTGTAACAGGTCAATGACCCGAGCCAACCCTCAAAAGACTTTGAGCCAAACATCCAAAACTTCGAGTCACTCCCTCAAATGACTCGAGACAAACTTGAGTCCCATTCTTGCTCAAACCAAACTCCACCAGATCCAAAATTCCCACCGTGCACATGCACCAACGTCGCAGCCAACTCCGACCATCTACGATGCTTCCCTCATGTCGACAATCAACCCCAGACCAGATACCGACCATTAGATCTTTGATAACATCACAAAATCAAAATCGAGCATTCAAACTCAATACAGGAACCATTGACAAACCTGGAAAACTCTCGTGCTCGCATCTCTGACCACCGGAGCTTCTGAAATTCCGGCTACACCATCGCTAACACCTCCTCTACAATCTCCCTGAGTTCTGTTGAACTCGAACATCTAGAGGCACTGTGATGATCAAAACACCTGACCTAGCCAAAACTAAGTTTACAAACTAAAACTAACAACCACCGCCGCTACAATGACCTGCCATCACTTCAGCCATTTTTCCCACCATCTCCGATCATCCTACTACCACCAGAGGGAACCCCGACCTCCTATACCATCGAGATCATCAGAAACCCTCCAAAACACAAATTTTGGTCAAACCAGAACTGCTCATACATTCTCAAGCTAAAAATTATAATTTTAGTTGTAAAAATCATGTTTTAGTATAAGTATTCGATACTCCTGAATCAATGAATCAGGATATTTGAGTTTTGAATTATATTAAGTTGCTTTGTTGTTCTTGATTTCCAGAGACAATGCAAAATTATCTTAACTTAAATAAACTTTAAAACTTTAATCTATGATACAACAGACATTTTTTATTTGAAATTTAAACCCTAACATAGATTAGATCATGAGAAAATTGATTTTTGATTTAAAACTTGAGCCTAAAACTAAGAACAGGCAAGAACAAATACAATCAGCAAGCATGCATCTATACATTCATATATATATACATGAAAAACTCAATCTTATACATTCACACAGTACATACTTTATTTCCAGAAATGATCAGGCAACCAGATTCATACTTAAGATTTTTTTAAAAAGAATGCTACTCACCTTAATTTGGGTTGAACAGAGAAAAATTCCCAGATTTAAAAGTTGATAACATTTACTCTGCTACGGGCTTTCGATCTGTAACTGGAAATGTTTTTGAATGCTGCTTGAGTTGTTTTGTTTTTTTTAAATTGGAAGAAGGAATAAATGTTTATCTTTTTTATACTTAGTTCGAGTGAATGAAATATAAGACAAGGCAGTGATACATATTTATAAAGAGTGGAAGTGTACAGGGTAAGCTAGGCTAAGGTATTTTACAGATCTTCATATATTTACATTTTCATTTTATTTCTTTTTTTGTACACTGTTGTGACCTGACGTGAATTAATTTATTTGAAAAAGCTTCGATGTTATGTTTTGTAAGCTTGACTAGATATGTCCCCTAACATGTCTACATGTACATTTGTTGATATATATCCTTATGCATTTTTATATTTATATATATACGTACCTTTTTCCATTGTTTAAATGCATATATGCCTTACACATATATTCACTTATATATTTTTTTCTCATCATATGTATACAATGTACATTCTTACTTTATCATGCTTACCCCTTTTTGTTTACAAGCATATACACTTCATATTTTTTTTACTTATATATATATATATAGGTAATTGTCATCATATACCTATGTATTTACACTTTCACTATTTAATTAAAAGAATATATATATTAACTTATATTTGTTCTCATATACAACATTTACATGTATACATCTTTCATATATTCTCCTTCTCATAGCATCCATACACATATGTACTTTTCAATACTTATATATCATCACATGTCATAAAAATTGTGTATATTTATACATATATTTATGGACATTTTTACCTTTAATTTATATGGTGGAGTTTATATATTAATATATTCTTTATTTTCATCATATTCAGAGATTCATAATTCAATATTTATTATAGTTTTTAAACCAATTTATATATTCTGATATAATTTTTTAATTACCAGAAATTCCTTTGTCCGATCCATTAATATTCCAATAATTTAAATCCGTTAATCACCCAATTATCAAACGTCAGAATCCGAGTCGTCACAATGCCCCTAGGACATGTTCTTAACTCTTTCAGTTTCCCACTTGCACTTGGCAACAATTATGGTACATCATTCCCATTCCTTCGATTAGTTGTCCTAGAATGTGCTAAGAGAGATATTTAGTGAGTGGATTTGTAATATTATTATTCTGTAATTATTTTTCGATTATACCTATCTATGACTGATAAAAAAATTTATCACGTGGTAATTATGAAGAACACATCTCGACCTTTTTTCAAGTCATCGGTTCAAATTATGATCTATTTTTCTTCATTGTTATCACAATACACAGTACACCAGAAAAGTCATTTCACAACGGCTTTGAGCTGTTGCAAAATAGGGAGTGGTAAAATTTCACATCGGCCCAAAGCCGTTGCGAAATAAAATTTAGCAACGGCTCTAAGCTGTTGAAAAATTTCATTTCGCAACGGCCAAGAGCAATTGCTAATCTAAAATTTTGCAACAGCTTTATTCCTGAAAGGATCTTCACAATTCATAGCTATCAAAATGATTTGATATTAATAAAATAGGTATCATCGTTTGCATATATTTAGGATTTGATCGACTTGCACATGGTATTGTCATCTAAATATATTTAGGATTTGATTGACTTGCACATGGTATCATCATCTGCATATATTTAGGATTTTATTGACTTGTACATATCACCACAGCTAACACTTACAATAAAATAATCCACTTCCTTAAGCCTTGCCATTCATGCATGAATCATAATGCTTCATATCTATTGGATCAAAATATCAAATAGTCTGATGCATATCTGAGATATACGTGATTATCAAAGTATATGCGTTCATCCATGCATCATGTATTTCAATTTAAAAAATCATTCAAATGTTAAATTGCACATAATTTTTAATATAAAAACATCAAATGGGAGCTTTAATGCTATTATCAGTATGTAATTCTCCTTTGAGGAGTACGTTATGTCATTTACTAGAAAACCACCTTTATATGGATTCTAGGGTATCAAATAGATCCCTAGATGAATAAACAGTTAAAGAACACAACATGCACAACGTTATTCACAACTCCTTTAACTGAAATTAAGTTAATATATTTGTTGTCAGGAGTCCAAAGAAATCATGAGAACAAAGTAAATATAGCTAGAACAAATCTCTTAACTGAAATAGTCTTCTACTTAGAATAAAGTCATGAGAAGCAGACTCCCATAATTGAAATAATCTTATAATCATAGATAAGTATATGAGAGAGATATATATATATATATCTTACAACCATAGCTAGATTTTCAAAGCAGTCAGTTTCCAGATAATAGTATTCTAACCATTGTGTTCCATCATTCATATATGTAGCAATGCTTCCCATTACTCTAAACTCATATGAGACTTATGGACTTATGAAGGGTGAGATATCCATATGAACCACCACCTAACAAAAATAGCCTCCTGTTAATCTTATATCAGGTTAACAAGTGACTGCATAAAACTGTAAGTTCTGTATACATCTCCCTCTAAAGCCCAAACTCGACATATCAGTCTAGCCAAGCAACTAAGTTAAAACAAAAATAAGAAAGGAAGGAAGAGAACATACAGTCCCTTGTTGCTCAGGTGTAGCATTGGCAAGAGGAAAAGCCAAAGCACTAACATGAATGGGGTGAGGAATGGAAGCAGCATCTCTAATTGGTATACCGCCAACTTGAAAAGGAATATGAACCATTCCCCATTTTCTTCCAGGAAGATAGTGGTAGCCACCACCTCCCCCATGTATCCGTTCAAATTACAAATATGTTAACAGCTGTTTCTGAAGCAAATATTTCAATAGGAAAGGGCCTATGGGATGACTAACTTGTTGATGCATAGGTACAGGGTGTTGGTGCTGTTGAATTTGGCCATTTAAAGCACGTCTTCCAGTTGGGTGTTGGGTGCTGTTGACCTTGTTGGACCATTGGGACATAATAATTTTGCATTGGAGCACCACCAGATTTTGCATCGGAACACTACCAAGTCTAACTCCAGAAACTAGTTGCCATTGATAAGACCATTACCAATAATCTGTTATGTTTACTGCGTTCTTTCTCATCGTTGACAACTGAGCGAACGAGCAGCGACCAGGTTAGGGGGACTAGCCAATGGGTGGTTAGGGGGTTATACAGCAAAGATTCTGCCATTATAACGGCAAAGGATTTGCCGTTATAAGCTTATAACCTAATACTGAAGTCCAACCGCCACTTTCACATCTTCCTCCTTTCAATTTTAGCCGAGAGCAACCCCCAATTACACCATTTTCCACCCCGAACGGTCAAAATCCGTTAGCTTCCACCTAAATTAAAGCTCGTTTTTGAGATCCGCACTTGAAGAGATGTCCAGGTTGTTAAAACATTTCGCCAAAAAGTTCATGTACGAAGAAGGCATTAGTAGCGGCGCCAGAGATGCCGGTAGGAGCAGCGAAGAACAGAATATTGTATTGTACGGGCAGGAACAAGGAATAGAAGATCTACTAGAAGCCACCGAAAATCTCGATAATTAGGGTGGAGGCGAAGAAAAAGGCGGTCACCGGGGTCGCGGTGGCCGTAGGTGTGGTCGAGTAGGTAGGACGTGCGGGGGTGTGGGGCAGATTTCCGCTACACTCGCCGAGCTTGACGGATTTCAGGATCCGAACCTTAGCACGGCGAAATTGCCTATGCTTTCCAACTTACGCGCACTTCTAGAAGGCGAAGTACATGTCAGCACATATACGAGTTTGGCTGTAAGTATTTCTTTATATGATTAAAATAATTGCAATACGCTATTAATTTAAATATATAGTATAACTTTATTTAACTTTAACAGTCGCAAAATATCCATTCACGGGGTTCGTTAGCGAACACGCTTAGATATTTTCATGCACATTTGGCAAATAAGGATAGAGTCGTAACACTATTACACGGTCTTAGATTCCACCATTTCTTAGGTAATCTAATGAACCATTTACTTAAAAAAAAACTAGCTAATTTATCATCCCGTGATTTAACTTGTTATGTACTCTACAATTTTAGGAATCACAAATGTTATAAAAGGTTATGTACGATTGTGCCCAGTTATTACTTTACAGTGGTATAAAACTACTCACATGTTCCACTTTCCTTACGGTGAGCTAGGAATTATACTGCTTGATTTCTCTATGCTTACCAGCATTAGCATTGGAGTAGCTTCTTTTCCATCGTTTCCGTACGATGATGCTTGATGGTGTGACCTTGAACGTTGTAACGATCCGTAAATTTCGACAATTAAATTTGTTAATTTAATAGGAGTTTGTAATTAAATTTAGAAGAAAAAAAAACTACTTATAGTAATTCGAAGTTAATTCAAATGATTTTAAGTAGTGAAAAGAATTTTACCTGTATATGAATTGAATATAAGGATTTAAGGAAAATATTAAACTGATATAATGTAATAAACATTGTTAACAGTAAATGGAATAGGATAATAAGAACCATTGCAAGTTTTGTATTTATGGGCAAATTAATATTGATAGGTAATAATTATTGTAGAGAATAAATTTCAAATGTTAAAATTTGTAAAATGGTGAGAACTATTGTCCGTTAACAATGCATGTAATTAATAGCGATTAAAACGAAATTAATCATTGTTTTTTTTGTAAGTTAAGAGAATAACTGGAAATTTTGAAGGTAAAATCAATATAAAGGTTAACTATATGCATAAGATGGAAAGTTGAACAGAATTCTAATAAATGATAATAATGGAAAACGTATACAATCAATGTAGGTAATTAGTAATTACAATGTTGTTGAAATTATTAAGCATTTCTTGTGACAATTAATAAATAACGAAAGGAGTAAGCGTATTTATTTAGTGTATTAATTACAATCGGATTGGGAATTTAAGCAACAATGTAATGCAAGGTAATTAATGCTAAATTTAAGTAAATAATAATGAATAGTGGTTTGAATAACGATTAATTCAAAATTTGTAAACATATATTATAAATTGCCTACTTATTGTTAATGAAATTTGTTAACCCCCTTTCGACTCACGACCTAGCAGGAGCCGAGTTAAGGTGCTTGCCGACTTAAGAAGTATGCTGACTTAGGATGCTGGCTGACTTAAGGTGCTTGCCGACTTAAGAAGTATGCCGACTTAGGATGCTGGCCGACTTAAGGTGCTTGCCGACTTAAGAAAGTTAACGACATAACGACTTAAAGAAGCCTACCGACCTAGCAAATTGTGAGTTAACAAGAGCTTCCGACTTAACAGATTGCCGACCTATGGGAACTTGCGACCTACCGAGTTAAAGAGTATACTGACTCAACAAGTCACAACATAAGGAAGCGTACGACCTAATAAAAGACGACTTAAGGTAATCCACTACTAAGAGGAGCTGCCGATCTAAAATGACTACCGACTTAAGGAAGCCAACCAATTTAACAAAGTGCGAGTTAGCAAGGCCTGCCGAGTTAACAAACTACCGATTTAAGATTGCACGTTAACTCTGCTCCGACCTAACAACACTGAGATACCTTATACACCTTTACCTCGTCACCGACTTACCTTAAGTCTTCAGCGACTTAGGACTTAAGCGTAAAACCAGAAGAGGAGGTGAACTACTAGGGAAGTGTTGGAACTGATAAACCGGCTATGACCTATCGTAAGTCGGCAGCGACCTATCATAAGTCGGCAGCGACTTATACTAAGTCGGCGACGACTTAGGACTTAGGAAAATTTCCAGAGTCCAAATCAGCTCCTATAAATACCCCACCACTTCCAACATGAAGTGGACTTTTGGCCATTCATTTCTCCAAGCGCCGTTACGCTGTCGAAGCCTCCTCTCATTCAACAATCTAAGATCTTCAAGCATTCGAGACACTACAACGATCTTCGAGAAAAGCTCCTAACATCCAACACGGATTCGTCGAGTTTCATCGTCAAAGATCGAGCTAGTAGTCAAGAGTGTTTTCATGATCAAGTTGTATTGTATTTTGAAGGATATTGTATCGAATTGTAATCGAATCAGCAATAAAAGGCTATAAAGTGGACGTAGGCTCAATTACGGGCCGAACCACTATAAATCTGTTGTTCATTTACTGCATTTCTGTTATTTTCCTGCTTAATTTCTGTTCCCGTCACACGGGTGGTGCTTTCACGATCTTATTACACACACCGGGTGTTAGCGTTCATTTTTTACCGTTAACATTTTGGTGCTTTCACCGAGAACCCAACTCAGGCGATCATCCACCGTTGCTTCGCAAAGATTCATAAAAAGAACCTCTCTTAAAAAACCAGATCCGAAATAATGGCTCCTGGAAGAAGAGGTAGACCTATCAGATCCGGAAATGCTCACGAAGGAACTTCCGCTTCCCCAATAACAGACCAAGCAACCCCAACCGTTGGAGTCACCAGGGCTGAATTGGATGACGCAGTTTCTGGATTATACCAACAAATTGAAGCTCAAAACGCTTTGATGATGGACAGATTAACTGCTCTTCTCGGGGCAAATCGTCAACCAGAAAACCATCAAACTACTCTTCCTGAAATGCCGCCTTTCCAAGCTGATGGTTCTATGCCGCAACCAACTTGTCATGAGCATATGCCCGGGCAAAATTCCGAGGGAAGAACTAATGCTTGCCCGAAGGTGTCTTTGAACAATAAAGAGTACCTGCCTGAAATGGTTGGCCGCATCATGAAAGAGAGCATGCAAAGGGAAGAGGATGAGGCTGACTAGGGATTTGCGCCAAGCAGAACTCCGTTTACTGAAAGGATCCTAAGAGCGGAGTTTCCAAGGAAATTTGCACCTCCTACTATCCAAGCCTATAGGGGAACCAGTGACCCTAATCATTTCCTCTACAAGTACGATTGGCATATGACCGGTGCAAGAGCGTCAGACGAGATCAAGTGTCGATACTTTCCGGTATACCTAGAAGGTGTGGCTTTACTTTGGTTCACAAAGCTTCCGGTTCGGTCTGTAGATAAGTTCTCCGACTTAACACAAAAGTTTAAAGAACAGTTCAGATTGTATGCTTCAAAAGCTAAGGATATAATGTCACTGTCTAACCTTGAACAAGCGCCCGGAGAATCAATCAAATCTTTCTTGAGCCGTTTCAATATAGCTTTAGCCGAGGTAGAAAATGCGGAACCACGCATGATCCTGACTTATCTGATGCAAGCCATTGATAAATCGAGTAAATTTGGGATATGGCTAAAGATGAAGGAACCGAACTCACTTGATAAATTTTATAAAAAGGCCGATGAGTTCATTCGCCTTGAAAGCCTTTCTGCAACATCGAAAGTGGTTACTGCCCAGACTGATAATGACAATGTCCCACCTAAGAAAAGAGGATCTGAAAGTCAGAAAAGGGAGAATGAAGGAGGAAAAAGCCAGGGAAATGAAAAGAAACCTCGCCGCTTTAATCCTTCGGGCTTTACTCCTTTAACTGATACACCAAGAAATATCTTTTTTGCAACAAAGGACGTTGTCAGGTATCCTAAGCCACCTGAGATGACGAGAGGGGCAAAGCGTAATGGAAAATTCTGCCAATTTCACCATCAACCTGGCCATGACACTGACCAATGTCGCCAATTAAAGAAGGTGATTGAAGAATTGCTAGAGCAGGGTAAACTCCAACAATACGTTAAAAGGAACGGAGTCGATCCAACCTCATCCACTCGGGATCAACAACACCCTACCCGTCAATCCGATTCTCACAACAACACTGCAGTGCAAGATTCAGAAAAGCTTGTCATTAATGCCATCACAGGGGGACCATACCCAGCAAGCAGAAGTTGGGATGACTACTAATTACCCACAAAACTGCGACTGGGGCATCTCTCACTTTCTCTGACATAAAAATCCAAAAGCTATGAATCGAGCACAAATGGAAATCCAGCTTGGAGATTCTGAAACAATAATAACTAGCATTCATTTTTACTTAACTGCATTGCTTGAATTTGTAAAGATAATGATGGATGTGTAACTTCTGCATTGTAAACCGCTGAGAAATCAGCGTGACTCAATAATGAAAAACTATGCATTGTGTTTTCTATTATAAAATGCCTGTTATATTTCGATGTGTAAATACTCTAAATGTATTGCTAAAATATCGATCTAATACTGCAGGTCATTAAAGCAAAGCTCACCCATCGCAAAGCTAAGCGAGCCTTACAAATCATTTATTAAAGCAAATTTCAAGCAACAAAAATTTCAAACTCAAATCCCATACAAGAGGAACTTCACATAAAAAGTTGACGGCTCCACTATGTCAAGCCCTCGTTAACTGGTTGCAATCGTTGATATAAGAAGGCATCCAACCAAATAACTTGCGTTTACTCTGTGAAGTCATTCAACAGTGAAGTCTACTTCTTCGGATAAAGCAATTTACTTGCAAAAGAAAGGAACACGCGCTTGGAAACGATGATAAAGGATCGCAGATTGGCGGATGATGATACACCATGAGCGAACAGACATGGAAGCAGCCAAAGGGAGGTATGCCTCTCAACAGGAAAGCAGGTAGATCCACTAAAGGGATACCTTCCCAAGCAGAAGGAATAAGACCCTCGCTAGCTGATTGTGATGCATCCAATCAGGCAGCTTGTGTCCATCCCATGGATCTACTTGCCCCTAAGACGCAACCTTCCTGGCACACCAACCAACTGATGCTCCTTCCCAAGGGTCAACAAAGCCCTCTAACGAGGCACGCCAATAAATGGAGAGCTTTCCTCAATCAAAAAGATCGGTGGGACTACCAAAGGGGCACCTTGTTAATTGATTGCGATCGTTTGTACAAACAAACATCCAATCAAACAACTTACGCCTGTCCCGTGGACCCCTCCGACCATGAGAAAGTAACTTCCAGGCAATCACAAGCCCTCTTCGGAGGCACAAGCCCTCTTCGGAGGCACAAGCCCTCTTCGGAGGCACAAGCCCTTTTCGGAGGCACATTTCACCCGTGTAGAAGTGCAAAATGCTTCTCTTCGGAGACCCACTTCACCAGTGATGAAATGCCAAAAAGCCCTTTTCGGAGGCACATTTCACCCGTGTAGAAGTGCAAAATGCTTCTCTTCGGAGACCCACTTCACCAGAGATGAAATGCCAAAACTGCTTCTCTTCGGAGACCAAAACTGCTTCTCTTCGGAGACCAAAACTGCTTCTCTTCGGAGACCAAAATCGCTTCTCTTCGGAGACCAAAAGACCTCTTCAGAGGCGTACTTCACCTTGCTTGAAGTACCAAAAATAAACCCTTTACTGGGGCACGAAAATCAAAACCTTCTTCAGAGGCTCATTTCACTGTGCAGGAAAATTCACTTTCAAACAAATAAAAGTGATCATTCCCAGAAGTCGAAGTGTTCTTCAGGAAGAAAAAGAAAATAAAGATTTCTCCAAAGACAAGATATACTCTATTAAAAGCAGAATAATTCTTCCCTGAAAAAGTGGAAAGTTATTCTCTAAAGTAAGAGTATCGGTCTTGTGAAAGCAAGAAATATTACAATATACTTGTGGTATGGGGGCAACATTATACAATTCAGTTACAATAATAAAAGTGATATACAAGCGACATACCGCAAGTTCATTGCAATATCACGTAATAAAGATGTGGAGTAAATGCGTTCTTGAAACACAGACAAAAAGTTTGTACAAATAGAAAGAATCGTTTACTCTACACTTCAAATAAAAAACAGATGTATTCCTACATACACAAGGATTTGTACAAGAAAAATATCTACTTATTTCAACACTATGAGAAATTTTTTACATTGTACAGGTTACAAAAAGAAGCGGAGACCGGTATCCGCACAATACCCGGTCAATACAAAAAGCAGAAAATGCAAAATCAAACTCATTTCCCCTTCTTCCCACCCTTGGAGCTTTTACCCGGCCTGGTAATTAGCTTCGCAGGCCGTATCGGAGAAGAAGGAGAAAGAGACTCAACCGGATCAATCTCTGCCTCATCCCCAGCAGCAGAAGAACTCGTCTTTCCTTTCTTCGAAACCACACGCTTCCCCTTCTTCTTGGAAGAAGACTCACTCCCCGGAGCAAGAAAGGTAGAAAGCTTTGTGTCATAATCGAAAGACTGCTCCGGGGTCTTCTCGCTATCTTCCAGATCTTATGCCTTCTGTTCTTCGGAAGCAGGTGGTTCATCTAAACCTTGAAGGGCCGCTATTGGTTCTTCCTGTGAACCAGGTTGAGAAGCTGGAAGAGGTATAACTTGAGGAAGAGGAGGAACGACAGCTGAAGAAGGAAGAAGTGGTGCAGTTTCCGGCACGACTGCTGCATAATAAAAGAAATCAAAATCAGTATTCTCCGAGAAAAAAGAAGACCGTGAATCGTCAAAGTTACCTGGAAAAGCCGGTTGAGCAAGATCAATCTCAAATTCCCGAGCTTGGAAGTCCTTCATTGCCTCTTCCTCTGTAGGGGTGGATACAGTTTCTTTATCAACCATAGCGGGAGGCGTGGAATGAGAACTAGAGCCAGTAATATCCGCATGAGCTAAAGCCGAAGTATAAGCAGGAGCAATAGGAGGTGTTTCTTTCTCAGGAAGCTTCTCTCCCGTCGCCTCGGCCCGCACTCGGATGAGCTGCTCTTTTCCTTTGGCAAGGGCAGCGCGATCACTCTCACTTAAGTAGGTAGCTTGAAGATCTGTTTCAGAGTATCCGGCACCACCAAATAAGTCAATGATTGCCTACCATACCTCCGCTAAGGTGACTTCATACTCTGGTCCCAAAAATGAAAGGCTCCCACTCCCCAGGACACAATGCATATAAAAGTCGAACAGAGTCGCGTCAACGGTGGCTATGGTCGCCTTATGGGATTCTTCGGCTGCGGATTTACCAAAGAGAACTTCATCACGTTCTCTTTCAGCCTTCAGTAACTGAGATTGTAGCCTAGCAATTTCTAAGTCTCGAGAGCTGAGTTTCTCCTGAAGTTGAGCAGCGTCATCACGATATTTTCTAGTAACATGCTGTTCTGCTTCAAGCTTGACTTCAGTATCCCGCTGAGCAGCATGGGCGTCTCGAACTTGTTTTTGAAGCATTTCTTCTTTCTGAGAATAAGAAGTGGAGGAAGTAGCAAGCTCATTTTTAAGTTTTTCAACTTCAGCTTCGAGCTTCCCATAACCATCGCTAATGCTTTTCATCTCCGCGTCATGCTGCTTATGCCATTTGTCCCATTCTGTTTTATCATTCTCCATGGTCATCATTGCCTCAAGGTTCATATGGTTGACCCTTTGATGTTCATCAACCAGCTTCTGCCATCCAGACATTCTTTCGATGTCAAGTTTCACAGCATCGACATTTTTCAGCATCGCCTGCTTATCAATGGGGACCAAATCCAAATCAAAACGCACTCCTTTCAGACACCAATTCGGAAATCGGCTTTGGAGTGTAAGAGGACCATCTCCAGCTTGGTACTGTGGCCTATTAATGATTGTCTGGATGTCAGATTCCTTAAGGGCAGGGGAACCGGAAGATGTATTAGGAGGAACAGAAGCGGTAGTCTTTTCCGAGATGTTAGATGTGTCTTTCTCACCAAGTCTGGTCCGTTTACTGGAATCATCAGAAGTGTGACTCTTCCCCTTATCGTCGTAAGATTTCCTTTTATAAGGATCGTCGCTTCTGCGGGAAGAGTCACGTTGCTCATCCCTACTCCCATAGTATTCCTCATCTTCTCTCCGGCGACGCTCTTCATGAGCTCGCCTCTCATGAGCCTTTCTGGTTGCCCTCTCCTCATCAGTTTCCTTCGCAGCACCAATGTAACTCCTAAAGTCATAAGCCTCACGGCTTCCGTAACGTTGGAATTTGTTGTAGTAAGAGCCGCTTCGCCCCATCAGAGAACCTGAGATTGAAGAAAAAGACCAGTTTTAGAAATCCTCAAGTTGAAGAAGCTAAGTACATATAAGTGCCAAAGTTCTAAGTGTGTGTGATGTGCAAACTACACGCGTCAGACTACAAACCACTTTTGGGTGTAGAAATGGCAATAAGTTGTGTGGAAGGCGTTGTGGTTTGTTGCAAAGAAGAAGTTGCTTCGATAATAGGAGGAACCACTTTAGAAACATCATCTTTAAAGAGCTCCTGAGAGGTTATCATGATGTCGCTCAGACTGTCGAAAGTATCATCGCCATGGTGCATGGGAGAATTATCTTTTTCAACTTCCACCTCAGCCATTTTTTCAAGAGTGTGAAGATTTTCCTCCTCTTCAATAACCGGGGCAAGTGCTAACTTACTGGACGACCCCGCAATGTCGGTAAGAGTAGAACACTTCACCAATGAAGTCTCAACGGTAAATTCTTTCGATGAAGGTTCTTTAGCAGAAGCGGGGGCATCTGACTCCTCAGCCGAAGAATTAGGGACTTCATGTGGCTGAGTGGAACGGGAAGGATGTAAGAGTCCAAATTCGTGGAGGAATTCGTCTCTCAATAGAAATTGAACACTCCTCTCCTCGACCGGCACAGCCATAAGCCTCTCGAAGGTAGTTTTGTGACGAGTTTCCCTAGAGGGAGGAGGAAGCGCTGAAACAGTATAAAAAGAAGTTAACACTTGACAATTTGAACTTCGAAGAATTTTAGAAAAACACAGGGAAAAGATAGATAATCGTACTTCCCACTCTCCAAATGGCGTAAAATCCCGGGGGACAACGAACATAGAAGAACGGGCTCAGGAAACTATGAACACTTTCAGGGAGACCGGTGATCAACTTACGATTTCTCGCACTCCTTACAACTATGATGGAGGGATGATCTTTATTTTTGGTAAAAGTACAAAGATAGCAAATTTCTCCGAAGGTAGGGAAGCGGCCCAGCGTTCTCCTAAAAAGCACGCATAGTCCCAGCAAGATGGCATAGCCATTGGGATGTAACTGAAAAGGGGAAATAGATAGTTGGAGAAGAAGTTCTCGAATGCAGTCATTGAATGGGGGGATAGCTCCGCTCGAGCACATTTGGCGGTTAACTGCGACAAAGCCACGGGGCGGCCTGTCAGCAGTATCATTTATTTCGGGAAGCAAAGCGTCAGCTTCAGCAACGCCAAACTGGATGCATAATTGACGAAAGGCTTTATGGCTCAAAGTAGTAGGAGTCCTCTCTGGAGGATCGTTCAGCGGGATAGCAACTGGAAATACATCTTCAGCTTGCTCTGTTCCTTCTTGTGGAGAAGACATTCTACACAATTAGCTGAATGTTCAAATGTGAAGGTGCACGTTCCCTAAAAGTGTGAAGTGTTGTGCAAAAACTAATGAAAATAAAAGACAAGCATAACTGGAATTAAATTAGTTGACAATCAATCGATTACAGAATTTCAGAATTTGTCAATGGTCAAGTGCAGTGTTAATACAGACAAGTCAGTTTCATTTGACTATTATGATTTTGTTTTAATACTTCACTTGAATTGGTTATTGTACAGCATCTCGTTCATATTCATTTAATTTATCTTTCTCGTTATCAACTAATCTGTCATTCGATGTGGGCAATCAATGGCAGTATATTCGTCCCAGTTTTCTGCAGATATTGTATTTAACAGGTCATTAGCATTGGAGATAATCTGTAAAGAAGTGTAGATAGTTCAAAGTTCAAGACAATGCGGATATGCCAAGTTCTAACTCAGCTGCGACCTAAAGCCTTGTTGTAAAAAATAAGTCGCTGAAATCATTCGAAGTTCTAGGTCGGTCACTACCTAATATAAGAAGCTGCGAGATAAGTTAAGTCGGGCTGTATGCGGGGGAAGAGGTCTCAAGACAAAATGGCATGAGTTTCTAAGTCCTAGCTCGGCCACGACCTAAGGCTTATGTCGGAGGATAGTTAAGTCGCAAGAAAAATTGGACTGTTGAGACAGTTAGGTCGCAGGAATTGTTAAACAGGACAGGTTATTAGATCATGAATGTTTTGAGTCGTCTCAAGCCATTTCTCCTCTCCACCAAAAATTTCACCTCCTTTCACCAATCAACCAACTCGAAATTCACCAACCCAATAACCCGTTAACACCAACATCGTAAAATCCACTATCCTCTTCGTGAGATCCATCGTTCCCTTCATACCACCAAGTCGCTGGAACAATAATTCAACACATCTCCGATCTGTCATAAACCCGACCTACTGTCATGTGTCCGTGAATCACATCAACAATTAGTGGCGACCAAAAATTGATCACAGCACAATTCAAAGTGGAGCACGACGTATGATACCGATTTGGGGTTCGGAGGTTAGAATTCATGGTTCAATGGCTAACATGAAATGGAAAAGGGTCGGAAACGCTTACGCAATTAGATAGCAAGGGTGAATCGCCGGGTGGTGAACTTGAATTCGTATTTGAAATCGAAGAACTCTGTTAATGGCGGCACAAGAAGTTGGAACAGGTGAAGGAAGAGAAGGGACGACTTAAGCTATTTATAATCTGGGACAGTGAAATTTGAATCGACATGTCCGACCTACGACTCATCTTAAGTCGGTCGCGATCTAACACACTTACCAAGATGCGAGCTAAGGAAATCGAAGCACACGACCTACGAATTAGGCGCGTACTTCGAGGGGCAAATGTTAACCCCCTTTCGACTCACGACCTAGCAGGAGCCGAGTTAAGGTGCTTGCCGACTTAAGAAGTATGCTGACTTAGGATGCTGGCTGACTTAAGGTGCTTGCCGACTTAAGAAGTATTCCGACTTAGGATGCTGGCCGACTTAAGGTGCTTGCCGACTTAAGAAAGTTAACGACATAACGACTTAAAGAAGCCTACTGACCTAGCAAATTGTGAGTTAACAAGAGCTTCCGACTTAACAGATTGCCGACCTATGGGAACTTGCGACCTACCGAGTTAAAGAGTATACTGACTCAACAAGTCACAACATAAGGAAGCGTACGACCTAATAAAAGACGACTTAAGGTAATCCACTACTAAGAGGAGCTGCCGATCTAAAATGACTACCGACTTAAGGAAGCCAACCAATTTAACAAAGTGCGAGTTAGCAAGGCCTGCCGAGTTAACAAACTACCGATTTAAGATTGCACGTTAACTCTGCTCCGACCTAACAACACTGAGATACCTTATACACCTTTACCTCGTCACCGACTTACCTTAAGTCTTCAGCGACTTAGGACTTAAGCGTAAAACCAGAAGAGGAGGTGAACTACTAGGGAAGTGTTGGAACTGATAAACCGGCTATGACCTATCGTAAGTCGGCAGCGACCTATCATAAGTCGGCAGCGACTTATACTAAGTCGGCGACGACTTAGGACTTAGGAAAATTTCCAGAGTCCAAATCAGCTCCTATAAATACCCCACCACTTCCAACATGAAGTGGACTTTTGGCCATTCATTTCTCCAAGCGCCGTTACGCTGTCGAAGCCTCCTCTCATTCAACAATCTAAGATCTTCAAGCATTCGAGACACTACAACGATCTTCGAGAAAAGCTCCTAACATCCAACACGGATTCGTCGAGTTTCATCGTCAAAGATCGAGCTAGTAGTCAAGAGTGTTTTCATGATCAAGTTGTATTGTATTTTGAAGGATATTGTATCGAATTGTAATCGAATCAGCAATAAAAGGCTATAAAGTGGATGTAGGCTCAATTACGGGCCGAACCACTATAAATCTGTTGTTCATTTACTGCATTTCTGTTATTTTCCTGCTTAATTTCTGTTCCCGTCACACGGGTGGTGCTTTCACGATCTTATTACACACACCGGGTGTTAGCGTTCATTTTTTACCGTTAACAAAATTTGAATTGGTAATAAGTGATAAGGAAATAAATGTTACACTAATGGAAATGAAGTAACGTTCGTTTAAATGTTGAGTAATAGTAAGGTCGTATTTATTATTAGCATTACTTTAATAATAATGGTTAATTGTGAAATTTATGCAAGAAGTATGTAAAATAGTAACTAAGAAAGGAATACGTATAAATTGATTATGACCTAAATTTAAGTGTAAGTTAAAAAGTGAAATTGAATCTAATACATTAAATTTGGAAACTTATTTTAATAAATTAGATTCAATTTATAATGAAGGGGGTTATTTTAAGAAATTGAAATAAATACTATGATTTGGTAAATTTAGTTACTTTAAAATTTAGAAGGGAATTGGTTTAAAGAATTATGAATTAATGAGTAAATCAAGATGATGAACTTTATGAATTTTTGAAGTTGAATATTTAATAATGAGTCAATTTGTTAATTTATAATTGTTGGACTTATTGAAATAAATGAAATGAAAATTTAATTATTACGTTAAATTAAAAATTTAGTTGAATAATGGGAAATATTTATGTAATAATTTTAAATCCAATGGCAAGCCTCCTATTTGAAATATGAATGGAATAATTATGGGTAAAGTAAAATTTATGGAAATTTTGGAAATTTACCTATAATTTTGAATTTTATGAAATTTAAGAGTTATATTGATTTAATCTTAAATAAATTGACATTTAAATTTTTTTTAAATCATTTTAAATGTTTGAAATTTCTAAGTGATAAAATTTGCCAATTCCGAAACTGAAATATAAAAATTGGATTTATTTACTAATTCTTAATTTATTTAATTAATATAAAAATAGCCATTTTTGTCACTAACTCGGATTTCGACGAAACTAGTTTCATCGGATCCGTATCAGTGAATTATTGTAGGGTTTCAAGTTTTGTAACGATCGGACTTGTCGTTCGATCGTACGAACGCGAAACGCCTTGAAATCGATTTAATTGAAATAATTTTTTGAAATCAATTTGAGAATTTCTTTTTCAGCATAACTTCTTCATACAATGGAATTTGGACGTGAAACTTTTTCCATCGCGCTCAGAATATTTTAAAACACCTATTTTGATATATGGGTTTACTCAATTTCGTTCTGGGGTCAGAACGGGCTTTTCGGGCCATAGTTTGTTCCGCACGTTTATCTATCCAGTCTATCTACTCTATCTCTAACCTACCTATATAAACACAGTTATAAACCCTAGCCTCCCTAATCTTCATTTTTCTGTACGTACAATTCATCTTCTTCTTAGCTCCTCATTCCAATGGCAGACAAAACCTAATTCCCAAATTCGAAAATCTAATAATTTTTTTTTTTTTTGAGATTTACGCGCTACGGGTCGCGCTTGGGGTTTCAGGGGGAAAAACCCTGGAGCTACTTCGAGTCAGGAAGAAAACTACTCGGGTCTTCGGGTCGATTTGGCAAAAACAAAACTCCAAGCAAGCACCAGGTATTTGAGGCGGCGGACCGGGTTGAACTCGAAGTCGACTCAGCACCAGAATTTTCCAATCTTCAAATTTTCATAACTTTTGCATACGGACTCGGATTTGGACGCGGTTTCTTTTGTTAGGATCGTATCGAAATTCCGGACACTTTGACGCGGGTTTGGACGAATTCTGAGACGGTCAAATTTTTGGGTTTAAATTCAATTTAAATTCAAAAGGTGAGTGTTTTAACCCACTCACAACTTCTAAGATTTCTTATGTTTGTTAAATTAAATTTTGATATGATTTAAAATTTATCTATGATTGTTTGGACATATATTTAATCATCATCTCAGTTAGATAACATTTAGTTAAATTTAATTGTTATTTAATTTTATTATTGCATAAAATTTACGAGTTAAATTTATTTATTATTGCATATAAACTGCCAGTTGAACAGTTATTAATTTTTATTGAATATAAACTATTTGTTGATGCCTGTTATATTTTATATGCTTTATATTGATGTTTAGTTTAAATTGGATGATGATTGTAATAAATGGTTGTTTATTGATATTTGGATGAATGGATGCTATATTTTATATTGCATAAACTGCAAGTTATTATGCATTTTTATTTTATTCGGGATTGCGGTTTGAAATGATATATAACCGTAATTTTATTTTAAATTGCGGATTGAAATGATAAATATCCGTATCACTTGACCATAGGATAGAAAATTATATACAGGCACCGTGGTCTATATATAAAATATTTTAAGGGATTTTCTATGGTTTGGAAAGAAATATATGGTTTAATAAATATTAAATCTTGATATTAATTAAATATTATTTTATATATGGTTAAATTCTAAAATTTAAGCTTTGTATGACTTGATGATGTTTTAAGTTTGATTTACGAATATTTCAAGTTGAGCTTTATTTAAGTGATATTGAATTTATTTAATAAATATTTCTAAACTAAATAATAGTAAACTGAATTAAGGTATATATAAGATTTTCATATTTGGTTGGGAATTTTGGAATATTTAAAGACTTGAAATATATCAAAATTGAAATGTTTTATTGAAATTAAGGTATTATGGTTTTTCCAAGTATTGGTTTTGAAATTGTTATAACTTTGAAAGTAATATGGTTCGAAAAATGAATTTATTTGAAATAGAATTTATTTAAGAATTATCTTTAAATATATTGATTTGAAACCGATTGAAATTTTGAGATTAAGAATATGACTGCATTTTGTGATTTGGGTTTAAGATGGTTTTAAAGAGTATTTCAAGTTTTATAATTAAAAGTAAGAATAGTGATTGAAAATTTGGATTTTATTTAAATGATATATTATTGAATTTGGTTTTAAAGTATATACTATTTTGAAGTAAATGATATGTTTTGAAATAGCAATAATATTTCGGTTTTAAAGTATATACTATTTTGAAGTAAAGGATATGGTTTGAAATGGCAATAATATTTTGGTTTTTGATGTATATACTATTTTGAAATAAAGAATATGTTTTGAAAGGGCAATGATTGTGTTTTTAAAGGTATATATATTTTTAAAATGATCACGGTGTTATAATAACGATTGGTTGAGACCGGGATCGGATATGGACATACTCTCTGTCGATACCGAAACCCACTTTGACAACTGTGTACGCGGTGGAGTTTCCAGAATGAAGTAGGATGGTGGCGACGATCCTAAGGTATATACGTGGACCCAACTCCCGCGAGTTGGCATAAGGTGGCTAAAACAGGAGCGATTGACGGACCAATGAGGTAGCACCTCTGATCGGACACACTTCTTCGATACCATTCTATTACTTTGTTATTTTGGTGGCCACCCTTCGATTTGGGAGTGTTGTTCGAGGTGGGCGGTAGTGGCTGCTATGCGTCACCACCAGTCCGGATGCGTAATTGGTATATCTACCCTGGCATTGCCTAGTTGTGCCGTGTCACCTACCATATCGAGCTTTACTACGATTATGATTTTAAGATCCGACCGCGTTAAGGTTCTCCATCCCCTTAACGCTATTTTCTATATGATTATACTTTACTGATTAGACACTACTGTATATAGCGAATATTACTACATAGTAGATAGTTTAACGGATCCTTAAGAGATGTGAATCCCGAACATTTCTTAAGTTACTGCACTCACGTTAGACACTGGATAGGAGATGTCAAACCCCGTAAACATCTCTGACGCCGTTTACACTCATATTTATTTCATTGATTTAACTTACATAAGATCTTTTAGTTCTGACTCGAGTGTTTTGTTTTTTTTTCAATTCGCTTGGGTCAGCCTGAGCATTTCAGGATTTGAAGGCCCTATTTCTGAAGGACGAAGACGAAGATTTTATTATTACTATTTGTTATATATTCTACTACACCATTGTATTCCGCTGCATAATTATCATTCTCTGGTATGTGTAACTGTGATATGTATTGTATAAGTATAATCAAATGTTTTGTAAAACAGCTTCATGAACTGTTATTTGATTATTATATTTTATCGTTCCGCTGCAAGATTCTATTTTGTTTCTTTTATTTCTCCACTTTTTCTTATTTACCCCATAACAATCCGCCCTTCTGTATGGTTTAAGTCGACATGTGTGTCTGCTTAAGCGTACAAAAAGGTGGGATGTTACATTTGGTATCAGAGCTTTGGTTTAGCGATAAACCTTAGCTTTGTGGGGTCTGACTCTTTACTAATAGGGTAGTAATACCCTATGGGAGTCGTTGAGTGTATATATATGGGAGAGCGTATTTGTTAGTGTTATAAAAAGGTTTTAATATTGTGTTAATCCATTCCGTTTTGTATTTATAAATTCTGGTTGGTGCATGGGACGCTATGACATCAATAGGGATTTCTAAACACTTAATAGGACAGACCGACATAATATTTGTTTTAATATAGGTGAATGAAATAATTTTGCCTATTATATTTTCTATATATAAAGTAAAATATTTTATATAGATATATATTTGGTTGCTATAGATTGGGTGTTAGGTAATGAAAATATTAATAATAGTTGAAATAAGATTGCAAAATAAAATAAATGAAATTTGGAAATTTAGAGCTTAAGTTCCGGGGTTTTTGAAGATTTCTTTCAATTGATTTTGGAATATAATAATAATATTGTTAGAAGTATTTTCTGATATAAATATTTCAATAGAATTTGAAAGAAATGTTTTAAAAGAAATTCCATAAAGAAATAAGTTGTACTCCCCTTTTTGTCGCTGGAAAATAATTTCGGTGATGGCGGCCGCATCATCGACATTCATTTTCGAGTTTCAAAGTGGGAAGGCCACTGTAGTAGTTTTACTACAAGATTATTTTATTTTAAATTGTTTTAAATATAATTGGATATATAAATTATAAGTATATATATTATCTATTATTTTAAAATGATTTTTGAATAAAACCCGGTATTTAATTCTTAAGTTTCCATTAATAAATAGTCCTAATTACTGAAGTGAATTGGAACGTAGGTAATTAATAAATTGAAACCTCTAGAGGAAATAAGAGATTTAATGCTAGGATATAAATGGTATTAAATGAAAGTTGAAATTGTAACCTATGAAATAAAGGAAATAATTATTGAACATTAAAATAATTAAAAGAAATGAGAAAACTTGTATAACTTTCAATTTCAGTCTTTAAAAGCATAAATATAACTTACCAAAAATTTATAAAAGTTGAAAATGTTTAATAAGAAAATTTATAGTAAATTGTACAAGTAAACTTATGTAATGAAATATTCAGTAAATTTCTTTTATTAATAAGAATTAAAGTATAACTGTTATGCCAAGTAACTAAAATTGAACATGAATATTATTAATAAATGAATAAATAAAATTAAGTAAATGAATAAATATGCAAAGTAAATTAATTTAAAAATGAATAAATGAAATTAATAAGTATTGATGTTCTAGTTGTTATGTACTTAAATGTTATATATAAATGATAATAAACTTAAGTAATAGGTTGAAGTTACCTTAGAATAAAAGATGAATACTGGAAAATGACTGTAAAACTTAAGTAATAAATTTACCTACCAAGGAATTTGGTTGAATGGATAAAAATAAATGATGAATAAAGAGGAAATCAAACAACAATATATGGAATTAAATTAATAATAATGAACTTGATCTATTGTTGAATTTGTTGTTTGTTTGGCTTATGGTTGTTTGGGCAAGGATACTTTAATATTGTTTGGATGTAGGAATAATCTATTTAGTTTCACCTAAGACTGCTGAGTGAAGGGTACACTTAGTAGTTTATTCTTCATTCTGTACAATTTAAAGTTATGAACCTGAACAACTATTTCTTTTGTTTGATATGAATGAATGATTGATTTTATGGTTGTATGCCTTGTTGCAAGTGTTTAAATTGTAATAGAATATTATACAAGTAGAATTTTGAAATAATGAAAGTATTCAATGAAATTGCTGTTAAATGATAATTTAATGTTAGAAACTTAAGTTATAATTGAAATTTTACCAAGTAAATATAATTAAAGGTAAGTGTGACAAATGAATGATTATAAACTTAAGTAATTAAAGTGTGGATAAATAAGATCACGAAATAATAAATGAATGAATAATAGTAAGTAGTAAGTGCAAATAAACGAGTGTAATATAATAAAGGGAAATTGTAAACTTAAGAAAAGGGTTGAAGTTATTTCTAAATAAAATAGAAAAAAATAATAATAAAATGAAAATAAATGAAGTAATCACTGAATAAATGAAATAAAGGAAATCAAACAACTAAAGTATGAAATAAATTTATAATAAGTTAATTTGGTTTGTTGGTTTGAATTGTTATTGCTTGTTTTATGGTTGGTTGGGTAAGGAAATTTGAAGTTGTTGGATGAATAAATAATCTATTTTTGTTCCATCTAAGACTGTTGAGTAAATGATGCACTTGATAGTTATTTTCATTCCGTACAATTTCAAGTTTTGAACCCGAACAACTATTTGTTTTTTTATTGAATGGTTGTTTTGTATTTGTTGTGTATGCTGTTGTTGAAATGGATGGTTGTTGTATTGATTGTTGTTAGTGATTGAACAACTTAAATATTTCATTCTATAAAATTTCTAACGCTTATCGGATTTATATAAGCGAAATGCAGGTTATGGAAGCAAATTGCTACTGCTTTTGGTTCCATAAATAAGCGCTAATTGCCCGACAAATAGGTACGTTTTTGGATTACGGTTTATAGCGCTATTATATTGTTTTCCGTGTTGGAATATTAAATTTTGGATATTATATGTGGTATATTGATATATTTATATTATATTTTCTTCCGAGCCTCTCCGTACAAAGGAGACTCTGCCGAAATTTTCCGTAAAATTTTGGACTTAGAAATTATTTTGAAATGTTTTCCAAACTTTATAAATTAAAAAAAATAAAGATTTAATAGTTATAAAGTGGTATATTTTATCTAAATTAATTAATTTTATAAATTTAATTGGTTATAAAGTTTTAAATAAAATATATATAGATTTCTTAATTCTTCTTTTCCCTTCTTTTCCTTTTCGGGGACGAAAAGTTTTGAGTGGGGGAGAGTGTAACGACCCGTAAATTTCGACAATTAAATTTGTTAATTTAATAGGAGTTTGTAATTAAATTTAGAATAAAAAAACTACGTATAGTAATTCGAAGTTAATTCAAATGATTTTAAGTAGTGAAAAGAATTTTACCTGTATATGAATTGAATATAAGGATTTAAGGAAAATATTAAACTGATATAATGTAATAAACATTGTTAACAGTAAATGGAATAGGATAATAAGAACAATTGCAAGTTTTGTATTTATGGGCAAATTAATATTGATAGGTAATAATTGTTGTAGAGAATAAATTTCAAATGTTAAAATTTGTAAAATGGTGAGAACTATTGTCCGTTAACAATGCATGTAATTAATAGCGATTAAAATGAAATTAATCATTGTTTTTTTGTAAGTTAAGAGAATAACTGGAAATTTTGAAGGTAAAATCAATATAAAGGTTAACTATATGCATAAGATGGAAAGTTGAACAGAATTCTAATAAATGATAATAATGGAAAACGTATACAATTAATGTAGGTAATTAGTAATTACAATGTTGTTGAAATTATTAAGCATTTCTTGTGACAATTAATAAATAACGAAAGGAGTAAGCGTATTTATTTAGAGTATTAATTACAATCGGATTGGGAATTTAAGCAACAATGTAATGCAAGGTAATTAATGCTAAATTTAAGTAAATAATAATGAATAGTGGTTTGATTAACGATTATTCAAAATTTGTAAACATATATTATAAATTGCCTACTTATTGTTAATGAAATTTGAATTGGTAATAAGTGATAAGGAAATAAATGTTACACTAATGGAAATGAAGTAACGTTCGTTTAAATGTTGAGTAATAGTAAGGTCGTATTTATTATTAGCATTACTTTAATAATAATGGTTAATTGTGAAATTTATGCAAGAAGTATGTAAAATAGTAACTAAGAAAGGAATACGTATAAATTGATTATGACCTAAATTTAAGTGTAAGTTAAAAAGTGAAATTGTGATATCCCGGAAATTTGGCAATATCAATTTAATAATCTTTATTAATAATTAAATTGATTAGTTGATTTATTTTATAAATTGACAAGTTTAATTCATTTTAAAAGGTTAATAATATTTTAAATTGGCAATATTTATTATTATCTTTTCTAATAATTTAAAATTGGTAAGATTTATCTTTTAAAACTTATATAAATGTTTTCTATTTATAATGAATATATATATATATTGTTATTTGAAGTTATGTATTAAAATTTCAATATGATAATTATCAAAACTAATGTTAAAAAAATATTTTCCATTTAGAATATATTTGTATATATTGAAATGGAAAGAATATTGGATTTGAATTTAATAAAGTATTTTCAAACTTTAATATATATATATAATTTGTAATTTGGAAATTTGTAATTTGACTTAGTACTTTTGGAAATGATAATTGAGATTTAAATAACAAGTGTAATTTCTTATTTATTAAAAATATATATGTAAGCTTAAGTTTAAATAAGGTTTAAATTAAGAAGTTTATTTGTTTTAATAATCTTTTCTCTTTTAATATTCAAATATAAGTCAAAATGGTTTTGTAAAAATATATAGAGAGTTAAACTCAATTTCTCAAGCATATACAAATATGTTATATTTAATTGACATAAGTATAAGTTAATTTAAATATTTGTTTCTCACCATTGTATATTTATTAAAATCTAAAAGCTTATTTATAAAAGATAAATACATTTTTATATACATGTAAATATTTTATAAATACATAGGTATAGCTTAAGTCAATTAATTAAAATAAGAATGTACACTTGTAAGTTTTTAAAGGTAGTTTAAAGACATTTGTAAAGATGTAAGCCTATGTGCAAGCAAATTAACACTTAAAGAAGACAAGTGGCTTTTTTCTTTGGTAATTAAAGTTTTAAAATTTTAAATATAGAAGAAAGATCTGCAATTTATTTTCTTCAGCTCTAAAAACTATCTTCACTTCTTTCTCTACCAAAATAATTCGAATCTAAAGATAAGGTAAAAAGTATGGAAATCAAATGATAAGAAAATGAAGAACTGGAAATTTAAATTGAAAGCAAAGCAAAGCAAAGCAAAATCTGGAAATTTCAAATGAAACAAGAAGAGAAGTCTGGAAATTCAAATGCAAAGCAAAAGGTGATCAAAGGCAAATTCAGTAGCAGTTCCAAATAAATCAACAAACAACTAAATACAAGAATCAAACTGCAAGTTTATAATTCAACAAAGCAAAAAGAAATCAAATTCAAAAATCTGGGAAAAGCCTGGAAACCAAAACTGTTCTCTGTCTCTGTTCTCTGCATTATTGCCTGGTGAGTAAACCTAAGTTTTAAAAACAGTTTTAAATCTTGGATTTCTACTTGTTCTTGTGAATGAACATCTTCATGTTATCTGAATACTTGAATTAAAATTGGATGCATGCTTGAATTATACATTTTTGAATGTCTGTAGTTTACATATGTCTCTGTTTAAAATAACAGTGAGTAAATGAATTTTAAAAACAGTTAAATTTAATTTCATTTAGATGATTGAAAGAAAATATCTTGTTATCTGAAATGTTGGAATAAAATGTATGCATGTTTGTATATAGGTGTTTGAATGTCTGTGTAGACAATATATAGCTCTGTAGTAATATTTACAGGTTTGATTATTTCTTTTAAATTCAATATTTCGTCATTGAATCGTAGATAACCTTTGATTTGTTAACAAAAGATGTTTAAAATCATATGATATCACCACTAAAAATAATTCTAGGAATTATAATTTAAAATTTATCTTGAAATTTTAAAATTTACAGTGAATATCAGATTGGGTCAAAAATTGATTAATTCAATTTAAAGTTTTGATTGCATGATTAGATTCCATTTAGGAAATCATGAATTTTAATAGGTATAACTTGATTTTTAGTTTGGAATTTAGGGGGCTTTCTCGAGTTGTTTGATTTTGGTATTTTGATCGATTTCCATCGATCAACGACGAACTGGACGTCGTATTTAGGTTTGAAGATCAATTGTATGATGGAGTTTAACAGAAAAATGGAGATTTAATTTTTAGATGACTGGAATGGGTATGCGATGATGAAGAAGGGTTTAAGACACTGTTTTTACGTTGATGTTCAAACGAGTTTCGCGATCTCGAGACTTGACCGGAGGCGATCGCGAGGCGTGGGATGAGTGATGGTAGAGGAGGCGAAGCTATGGGAAAGGTGGCGTGGTGTCTCGAGGCGGGAATGATCAGCGATGTCGATTTTCTGGTGATGCTTCGTTCCAGATTGTGGGTTCATTAGTCGAATTCGATTCTCGTTCGAATCGAGGAAATTGGATTGGTCGTTCGTGATGTTATGGTCAAAGTCGACTTGTCGGAGGCCATCGTGGAGTTCGCCGTCGATCGGCGTGGATGTGCACGTTTATGTGCACGGTTACGTGCATCTGAGAATCTGGTTTGGGGAAGATAGCGATTGATCGAGTTTCGTTCGGGAAATGTTCGAGTTTTACTCGAAGCGGGAAAGTGTGGGTTGAACTCGAGAGTTCTTCGTGTTTTTGATCGTTTTACTCGAGTTTGGAATTAGCAGGCATTAAAAGTTTTAAAGGAAATGTTTTTAAGTTTTAAAACAAAAGAATTTTGTAATTGTAATGTTTACGTGTTTTAAAATCAAAGGTAAACAAAGATATTAACTATTAACTAAATTGTTTTCAAAATTAAATGTTTTTAAGTTAATATTTAAATAGATAATTTCTTAAAGGATTAAAAGTGGATTTTCAAAATGATTTTTGTATTAAAGTTAATTTAATAACTTTGGAAGTTTAAAGATTTTGAAAGTCGAGTAGAAGTTTATAATGTCTAGTTATAATTGATTTCTAAAATGTTTTATTTTAAATAAGTTTAACGATAAGGATTTAGCAAATCAATTTTAATAAAGAGTCTATCTTAAGTAATTAAGATTTGATTTATTAAAGGAAATTGATATGTGAAGATAATAAGGGTAATTCAATTATTATTAATGATTAAAGAAAAGTTAGTCTTTATGAATAATTTAATTAAGATAAATGGTTTTTCTTAATTAAGATCTTTTAAATATAAGGATTAAGAAATTAGTTAGTTTAATTTCAATAAATTAGTTAAATAATTAACTAAGTAATTAATTAGTGATTAATTAAAGATAATCACTTATAAATTAATTAAGTATAATTACTTGATGAAGTAATTAAGAAATAATTACTGGATGTAATTTAGTAAAGATAAAATATTTAATAAAGTAATTAGAAGATAATTATTTTATGAAAGTAATTAAATAAGAAGTGATTAAGAGTAAATTACCTAGTGTTATTAATTTAATAATTTATTTAATAAAATGAATTAAAGGATTAAGAATAATTAATAAGATAATTAATTATTGGTTAAGGTAATTAATTAAAAAGTAATTAATTAAGGGAAGTAATTAAGGGAAGTTAATTACTGGATAGATTAATCAAACATGATTAATAATTATGGTTTAATTAAGATTAATTATTTAATTAATTTAAATATAAATAAATAATTAAAGATTGTAATTAGGAATCATTAGTTTATAATTAATTAATGATAAATAATTAAAGATTGTAATTAGGAATCATTAGTTTATAATTAATTAATGATGTAATTAAGAGTTAATTAATTAAGATTAATTAATCAAATGATAAGTGATTAATTGTAATTAATTAAGGCTTAAAGTAATTAATTATAATTAATTAATTAATGAAGTAATTAAAGGTTAATTACTGTATTTGGTTAAGGATAAAATTTGTGAAATTAATTAAGATAATTACTTAAATATAATTAAAGAATGATTAATCAAGGTGATTAATTAAAGTGGATAATTAGAGAAAGATTAATTAATTTATTTGTAATTAATTAATGATTATATAAGTAAGATTTATAATGAAGTAATTAATTTAATTTAATTTAAATTAATTAAGAGATGAAGTGATTAATTTAATTCACTTTAAATTAATTAAAGATAGAGATAGTTAATTTAAATCAATTTTAAATTAATTATGTTATGATTAATTAAATCATTGCTTATATAAGAATGGATGACATTGATTTGTCTTGAATGGATGTAATCTCAGCAAATGAGATAAGTAATGTTGTGTGGTATGAATGCTTGGTTGCATTATGATGGTAATATAGATTAACTATTGTGATGTTGATATGGATTACCTATTTGGTTATGAATCATCTGTTTAAATGATAATGTATTGTGACTTGTGAATTATCTATCTGTATAGATAAGTTAAATTGTTTAAACCTTTAAAACAACTTGGCCTTAAAAGATACGTTTTGGATTTCGATGAGACCGGGATCGGGTTTCCGTATACCGGTATTCCAGGTCTGGAGACCTGAATACCACATCGATCCAAATTAACGATAGGTCGTGAATCTCAAGTGAAGATGAAGATTCAGAGTGCAAGGGTTATTGTCGTTAACTCTGAGGGTGATTCCAAAATGAGTGTAACGAGATAATGCCTTCGGTTTCGTTCGAACCCGGAACGAACTTGTATGGATTGAATGCTTTCAACACATCGTCAGGCGGACGATGAGCATTCTAAGTGATATGTTCTGATTAAAGGTAATCGTAACCTCAAGCCTCATCAACCGGGAATGGCTAAAACAGGGGAGGTGCAGCAAGGTTTCGTGGGTAGCACCCACTGAGAGCAAGATAGATCCCTGTCTAGAGGTCCCTTTTCTTTTATTCGGCTTAGTGTGTGGTTGGTCGCGCCAACTACGGGATTGTCTTGTTCGGGATTATCCAGTAAGGGATGGTTCCGGCTTTGTGTTGCAGGGGAGCGGGCGTACTCCTCGGTACGGTGATCTAGGCCACGTACTGTGACGGGCGGTACCCCAGTAGCCCTGCCATTGTATGGAATCCAAACTCCAATAAGTGCCGTACGTATTAGTTGTGCCCAACTATGTTGGAATGTGAGATGTAAGCATTTCAGCTATTTCTGTATTTTACTTGGAAACCCTAGACCCTATTATAATATAACTGGATTTCCTATCAAATGTTTTAGTTAGCGTAAGGTAAAAACTTACCCATGTTTATGTGTGGGGAGTCTTACGTGATACTTTTGTTTTCAAAGGTTTTCAAAGTTAAGCAATTTAAACCGTTTACTCACACCAGACCCATGTCTGACCCAAGTGTTTATTTTCTTTTTTATTAAACTCTTGGGTACTCAATATTGTATTGAGTAGTCGAGGGATTCAGGTTAGTCTTGACGAATACTGGAGGAGCTAAGGAGCAGGAGGCTTCAGCGTGTAGATATATAGAGTTTCCGCTGTGTATGTTGTATTGTACTGATGTACTTGTGATGTATAATAGACAGAAGTTTATAACTGTCTATTCTATGTTGTATAAATTGTATACTCTGATGTATATGATACTATGTAATATCTTATGTGATATAATATATTTCTCGTTCCGCTGTGAGATCTCTGATGTGTTGTTGTTCTTTCTTCTTTTCTTTTCTTCTTCTATCCCTTTCTTTCTTTATAACGATGCGTCTTTCTGGGCAAAGAAAGCCGGGTCGTTACAGAAATTGAATCTAATACATTAAATTTGGAAACTTATTTTAATAAATTAGATTCAATTTATAATGAAGGGGGTTATTTTAAGAAATTGAAATAAATACTATGATTTGGTAAATTTAGTTACTTTAAAATTTAGAAGGGAATTGGTTTAAAGAATTATGAATTAATGAGTAAATCAAGATGATGAACTTTATGAATTTTTGAAGTTGAATATTTAATAATGAGTCAATTTGTTAATTTATAATTGTTGGACTTATTGAAATAAATGAAATGAAAATTTAATTATTACGTTAAATTAAAAATTTAGTTGAATAATGGGAAATATTTATGTAATAATTTTAAATCCAATGGCAAGCCTCCTATTTGAAATATGAATGGAATAATTATGGGTAAAGTAAAATTTATGGAAATTTTGGAAATTTACCTATAATTTTGAATTTTATGAAATTTAAGAGTTATATTGATTTAATCTTAAATAAATTGACATTTAAATTTTTTTTAAATCATTTTAAATGTTTGAAAATTTTTAAGTGATAAAATTTGCCAATTCCGAAACTGAAATATAAAAATTGGATTTATTTACTAATTCTTAATTTATTTAATTAATATAAAAATAGCCATTTTTGTCACTAACTCGGATTTCGATGAAACTAGTTTCATCGGATCCGTATCAGTGAATTATTGTAGGGTTTCAAGTTTCGTAACGATCGGACTTGTCGTTTGATCGTACGAACGCGAAACGCCTTGAAATCGATTTAATTGAAATAAATTTTTGAAATAAATTTGAGAATTTCTTTTTCAGCATAACTTCTTCATACAATGGAATTTGGACGTGAAACTTTTTCCATCGCGCTCAGAATATTTTAAAACACCTATTTTGATATATGGGTTTACTCAATTTCGTTCTGGGGTCAGAACGGGCTTTTCGGGCCATAGTTTGTTCTGCACGTTTATCTATCCAGTCTATCTACTCTATCTCTAACCTACCTATATAAACACAGTTATAAACCCTAGCCTCCCTAATCTTCATTTGTCTGTCCGTACAATTCATCTTCTTCTTAGCTCCTCATTCCAATGGCAGACAAAACCTAATTCCCAAATTCCAAAATCTAATAATAAAAAAAAAATTGAGATTTACGCGCTTCGGGTTTCAGGGGGAAAAACCCTGGAGCTACTTCGAGTCAGGAAGAAAACTACTCGGGTCTTCGTGTTGATTTGGCAAAAACAAAACTCCAAGCAAGCACCAGGTATTTGAGGCGGCGGACCGGGTTGAACTCGAAGTCGACTCAGCACCAGAATTTTCCAATCTTCAAATTTTCATAACTTTTGCATACGGACTCGGATTTGGACGCGGTTTCTTTTGTTAGGATCGTATCAAAATTCCGGACACTTTGACGCTGGTTTGGATGAATTCTGAGATGGTCAAATTTTTGGATTTAAATTGAATTTAAATTCAATTTAAATTCAAAAGGTGAGTGTTTTAACCCACTCACAACTTCTAAGATTTCTTATGTTTGTTAAATTAAATTTTGATATGATTTAAAATTTATCTATGATTGTTTGGACATATATTTAATCATCATCTCAGTTAGATAACATTTAGTTAAATTTAATTGTTATTTAATTTTATTATTGCATAAAATTTGCGAGTTAAATTTATTTATTATTGCATATAAACTGCCAGTTGAACAGTTATTAATTTTTATTGAATATAAACTATTTGTTGATGCCTGTTATATTTTATATGCTTTATATTGATGTTTAGTTTAAATTGGATAATGATTGTAATAAATGGTTGTTTATTGATATTTGGATGAATGGATGCTATATTTTATATTGTATAAACTGCAAGTTATTATGCATTTTTATTTTATTCGGGATTGCGGTTTGAAATGATATATAACCGTAATTTTATTTTAAATTGCGGATTGAAATGATAAATATCCGTATCACTTGACCATAGGATAGAAAATTATATACAGGCACCGTGGTCTATATATAAAATATTTTAAGGGATTTTCTATGGTTTGGAAAGAAATATATGGTTTAATAAATATTAAATCTTGATATTATATAAATATTATTTTATATAATGTTAAATTCTAAAATTTAAGCTATGTATGACTTGATGATGGTTTAAGTTTGATTTACGAATATTTCAAGTTGAGCTTTATTTAAGTGATATTGAATTTATTTAATAAATATTTCTAAACTAAATAATAGTAAACTGAATTAAGGTATATATAAGATTGTCATATTTGGTTGGGAATTTTGGAATATTTAAAGACTTGAAATATATCAAAATTGAAATGTTTTATTGAAATTAAGGTATTATGGTTTTTCCAAGTATTGGTTTCGAAATTGTTATAACTTTGAAAGTAATATGGTTTGAAAAATGAATTTATTTGAAATAGAATTTATTTAAGAATTATCTTTAAATATATTGATTTGAAACCGATTGAAATTTTGAGATTAAGAATATGACTGCATTTTGTGATTTGGGTTTAAGATGGTTTTAAAGAGTATTTCAAGTTTTATAATTAAAAGTAAGAATAGTGATTGAAAATTTGGATTTTATTTAAATGATATATTATTGAATTTGGTTTTAAAGTATATACTATTTTGAAGTAAATGATATGTTTTGAAATAGCAATAATATTTCGGTTTTAAAGTATATACTATTTTGAAGTAAAGGATATGGTTTGAAATGGCAATAATATTTTGGTTTTTGATGTATATACTATTTTGAAATAAAGAATATGTTTTGAAAGGGCAATGATTGTGTTTTTAAAGGTATATATATTTTTAAAATGATCACGGTGTTATAATAACGATTGGTTGTTAAAGAGACCGGGATCGGATATGGACATACTCTCTGTCGATACCGAAACCCACTTTGATAACTGTGTACGCGGTGGAGTTTCCAGAATGAAGTAGGATGGTGGCGACGATCCTAAGGTATATACGTGGACCCAACTCCCGCGAGTTGGCATAAGGTGGCTACAACAGGAGCGATTGACGGACCAATGAGGTAGCACCTCTGATCGGACACACTTCTTCGATACCATTCTATTACTTTGTTATTTTGGTGGCCACCCTTCGATTTGGGAGTGTTGTTCGAGGTGGGCGGTAGTGGCTGCTATGCGTCACCACCAGTCCGGATGCGTAATTGGTATATCTACCCTGGCATTGCCTAGTTGTGCCGTGTCACCTACCATATCGAGCTTTACTACGATTATGATTTTAAGATCCGACCGCGTTAAGGTTCTCCATCCCCTTAACGCTATTTTCTATATGATTATACTTTACATATTAGACACTACTGTATATAGCGAATATTACTACATAGTAGATAGTTTAACGGATCCTTAAGAGATGTGAATCCCGAACATTTCTTAAGTTACTGCACTCACGTTAGACACTGGATAGGAGATGTCAAACCCCATAAACATCTCTGACGCCGTTTACACTCATATTTATTTCATTGATTTAACTTACATAAGATCTTTTAGTTCTGACTCGAGTGTTTTGTTTTTTTTTCAATTCGCTCGGGTCAGCCTGAGCATTTCAGGATTTGAAGGCCCTATTTCTAAAGGACGAAGACGAAGATTTTATTATTACTATTTGTTATATATTCTACTACACCATTGTATTCCGCTGCATAATTATCATTCTCTGGTATGTGTAACTCATATGTATTGTATAAGTATAATCAAATGTTTTGTAAAACAGCTTCATGAACTGTTATTTGATTATTATATTTTATCGTTCCGCTGTAAGATTCTATTTTGTTTCTTTTATTTCTCCACTTTTTCTTATTTACCGCATAACAATCCGCCCTTCTGTATGGTTTAAGTCGACATGTGTGTCTGCTTAAGCGTACAAAAAGGTGGGATGTTACAAACGTATTCATGATCTTCTACCTCACTTTGAAGTTTCCGCTGCATCATATTAGGCTGGAGATGCTATTAAAGTCAGCGCTATTTGTGCTGCCATGGACAGCATACTCAGTCATTACTCTCCTGATGATGATCTGAAGCTTGCGCGATTATTTATCCTATACCTCATGGGTAACCTGTTTTTCAGCACATCGAGTAGTAGTTTGGTTGTTGGGTTTATTAAGGTCGTATCTGATTTGGATTTCAGTGGTGCTATTCTATATAACTGGGGTATGCCTATTCTTGCGTACTTGTACAGATGCCTCAACATAGAATGCACCATTTCAGACGCATAGGTTTCATTATTTGGCTTTTTGGAGTTATTTCAGTAGTGGTATTTTGAGTATTCTAGGAATTTTTCATTTCGCCACTTTGAATCCTGACGCGTCTAATATTTTCCCCATCTGCCATTTTGGTGCACGGATAATAGGGGGCCCAAAGATAATGAATCCCATCATGTTTATTCGGTTGCCCACAACAAAATCAATTTGAGGGTGTACAGAAACCATATTATATGGCATCTATCTCATGATAGTATATCTATTGGCACTAATTTTATAGAGATTGCTAAGATGCTTGTCGGAAGGAGATTTCCACTCTTATCTTATCCCTTGGCGTTTGGTCCATATTGGTATCTTGGTGAGAGGTATTGGAGACAGTTGTATGACTTTGATGCTATTCCGATGATCCACACCCTCATACCTATCACAGTATGATTTACCCGTCGGAGCAACTAGACTTGGCAAGGGCAGGAGGTTGGTGGTCGGTTGAGGGTTTTGTTATTACTGGTCAATCATACATTGACTTCTGGCGTAGATTTTACACTGGTTCCACTGATACCATTACCATGTAGGGGCGATAGATTTAGTCGTTCCATCTGCTATACGACACGGCATACATCCCCTTTTTGTCGAGGGTCTTACCAAGCCCAGTCAGGGTTACCGTGCACCCGATCACATGGCGGCTGCTTCCCACTTTGGATGGACCATGGCAGTTCCTACCATTGGACCAGACAGTTATGTTGACGTGTATTATCCTCCAGCGCACAATCATTACTCGGATCCAAGCCGAATATCCTACCCCGATCTATATGATATGGAGGTGGGGATCAGACATACAGGATATGTAGAGCATAGGCGTGGCCTAGACTACTATGATGGTGAGCTACGTCGACAGCTAGAGGCAGCAGCACGATTGCAGGCACAGTTGTAGGAAGAGCGCAAGAGATTTGCTGACATGCATATGTACTATGAGCATTTAGCTGGTCCGAGTGGTGGTGGAGATGATGATGATGAGAGATGCCATCGACGTCATACACGTCCATGTACAGATGGATGATCTTATGTATTGTAGTACATTTATATTTGTATGTTTTTTCTGTGTTTATTATTTCGTTCTGATGTATTAAATACCAATTGTATTTGGTTTGTGTATCGATGTTATTATCATTAATGTTTCAGTGTAGTTGCTGTTATTGTTCATGTGTTGTGTTGTGTTGTGCTGTATGATATATCTGTTGTATTCAGTTTATGCATTGACGTCGTTATTTTTTATGTTTATGTGTTTTTGGCAACCGTACATCATTGTCTAAGCTATTGTCTTGTATGGAAATCAATTCATTTGAATCACAGGAACTGTATTCAAATGAACTAACACCATTATAAGCCATGTTATTTGACTAACACTATAAATGTATTTATATAATAAATAGCTAATTGACAAAATGGATTATATAGGACCGATGGAAAGATTTAAAAAGGCAGGTACTGGATTGTGATAATGAATATTGATTCGAATGTTTGTTGAAAACTAATACAAGCTATTCAATCTGTTCGGAAAGTGGGCAGATAATGTTTAAGTTTATTTTTACCATGTTTTTTTGTACTAAAGTTAGGATATTTACCTTGCTCTCTGTTGGAACCTCAGTTCCTGATATTTTGATAATAACAATTATATGAGTTTATCTAACCAAGTTTTGCAGGAAAATATTGATGATCAAACTCCGGATTGATGAGCGTAATCTTTTATATTGTTAGAGTCTGTGTATAGTTAGTAATATATGTTAAAATCTCTCCTAATTTGTATACGTGCATAAGCTATTGAATACACACACATGTTTTCAAAGGAAAGCTTTTATATATCTGAAACGCAGAATTCAGACGTTTGAAATCATTAATTCAGACGTCTGAAATCATTAATTCAGACGTCTGAATACTGAAGTGCAACATAAAATTTAAGCCGCATTCAAACGTCTGACCTTAATATTCAGACAGACGACTGACCGTAATATTCAGACGTCTGAATTCAACCTATTTTGCACTATTTCAGCGCTGGTTTGTTATTTCATTACATTCAGAAGGCTGAATTTTATTCAGACTTCTGAGTTAAAAATAACGGCTAGTTTTCGAAAGGTTGCTTCTCTTCCCTGAACAGAAACAACGCTCAATTCAACAGTTGCTTCTTTCTGATTCATGGCTACTCTTCACGAAGCATTGCAACCTTTTAACAACTATAAATAGCAAGCAATTTCAACAATATTATTACCCAATTCTTATTTTTGATTTCTAAATTCTATACACTTGCTATTTACTTTAAAGATTCTCAAATCAAACTATTTGATCACTAACACTCAAGCATATTCTTGTGTGATCAATTATTCTTCCTTTCTTCACAAATTTCACTATATACCATAAAGGAGAAGATTATAGGAAGGGTGTACTCATATTGACTCATCAGTGCTATTACAGAGCATATTTAGTCAGAAACATTTCCACTTGTATTTGAAGTCCTGCTGTAGTATCCTCAGGCAGTAGAAGCCCTATTCGGTTGTCTAGGCGGGAAAGTCCGATTTGGTTGTTCAGGCGGTGTAATATCTGTTCCTCTGGGTGAAGCGAGGATATTGATTGAATTCCAGAAGGAGTCTGGGACTAGACGTAGAACGGGAAGTTCAAACCAATATAAAAATCTCTTGTGTCTTTTATTATTGCTTATATTTTTATATTCATATTTCGCTCAAGCAAGTAATTTAGTTAACTTTCATATTACACGATCACATAGTCACTTTCATTTGGTTTCAGAGCAAGTTATCTTATAACCGTAACACATTTATTTGATATTTTTAGTAATATGGAAAATAACACCAACACCAGTTTTACTGAAGGTCAGTCCACTGCACGACCACCACTTTTCAATGGTTTGAACTATAACTATTGGGCTACTAGGATGAAAATCTATATGCAAGCTAATGGTTATGACACATGGAATATCTGTCAAACTGAACATTACATACCTACTACTGAATATTCACAATGGTCTAACACACAAAAACTAGATGCTACTGCAAATGCTAAAGCTATGAATATGTTATTTTGTGCACTAGATAAAAATGAGTTTAATAGAGTAAGCATGTGTACTACTGCTTATGAAATATGGCACACATTGAAAGTTACACATGAAGGCACTAACAAAGTTAAACAAAGCAAGATCTCTATGCTTAAGAATCTGTCCCAAAACTTTAGAATGAAGCAAGATGAATCTATAAATGATATGTATTCTAGATTTCAAGACATACATCATTCACTTTTGGCATTAGGAGAAAAATTCACTGATTTTTATATCGTCTCAAAAATCCTAAATTCTCTAATGGATGAATAGGAACAAAAAATCTTAGCAATTAAAGACAATAGCATTCAAGGCTAAAAAGGAAGAATCTGATTCCGATGGAGAAGATATGGCTCTTATCGCAAAAAATTTCAAGAAGTTTTTGAAGTTCAAAAAGAATAATAGATTTGGAAATAATAAAAGCAGCTTCAACAACAGTAATAACAAGCCATCGACTTCAATTATCGAGTGTTATGAATGTCATAAGTGAGGTCATATGAAGAAAGATTGTCCTGATCAAAAGAAAGAAAAATTCAAAAACAGAAGAGAGAAATTCAAAAAGAAACAAGCATTCTCAATAACATGGGATGATTCAGAATCCTCTTCATTAGATAGCGACATCGATCGTGACACTGAACAAGCAAATGTGCGTTTTATAGCCACGAATGATGAGGTGTGATTTAAATTTTGATGATTTAGTGGAAATAAATTATGTTCTATTAGATAATATGAAGAACGTCAAAAGAAAATATAAAGAGGCTAGTGAAAAGTTAAATAGAACCGAACTTGAAGTTGAAATGCTAAGAGATGAAAAGAAAATTTTAGAAGAAGAACTTCAAGCTTCTCAAGAATCTTATTCTAATACAACTTCTCAAATTTCTATGTTGAGTAAAGAAATCGAAACTCAAAAAGAAAAGAATGACTCTCTCCAAGTTGAAAATCATGATTTGAAAACAAATGTTAAAATATTAGAATTAGATATCTCTAGTCTCAAAACACAGTTAGAAGGTATTACCAAAAATGTTTCAAATTTTAATAAAGGAAGAGAAAATCTTTCTAAAATTTTGGAAAATTCTCAGACTGTGTCAGATAAAAAGGGCTTAGGCTATAAGAAAGTTTCAAATAGTCTACCTAAGAAAATGAACGCTTTTGAAAATCATTTTCAGAAAAGTAATCCTGTTATAATCAATAATGTTCCAAACATTCCAAAACATTCTAAGGACAATAAAATTTAGGTTCCCAAAACCAAAAATTATTTAATTAGGAACAAATACATAAAATCTTTTATGGAAAATGTTCACAATAATAAAGATATTATTTACAAAGGGAATGCTGAACCTGCTTGGGTTTGGTTTCCTAAGACCTAACTCTTAGGACCCTAACAAAAAGTGGGTACCAATATCATTTTCATACTTCTTACAGGTACCACTTAAGAAAAGAGTGAAATGGGTATTAGACAGTGGTTGCTCAAAACATATGACAGGAAATAAAGACATGTTGACTAACATTATCTACTCTAATGGAGGTTCTTTCACTTTTGGAGATAATTCCAAAGGATACATCATCGGCAAAGGCGATGTGAGCAATAACGGTACATCTAATTTACCTCTAATTACAAATGTTTTATTAGTTAAGAATTTGAAACATAATTTACTTAGTATCAGCCAACTTTATGACAAAGGTTTCAATATATCTTTTTCTGAAAAAAAGTGTAGCGTTCTTGATCAAAATAAAAATCTTATTTTTGAAGGTAATAGAGATAGAAATATATATATCTTAAATATAAAAATCATTCATGATTCAAATATGTGCTTAATAGCCAAAGAAAATGATCCTTGGTTATGGCAAAAAAGATTTTGTCACATTAATTTTAAAGCTATTAGTAAACTTTCTCAAAATGATTTAGTAAAAGGTTTACCTAAAATGAATTTCAAAGTAAAAAGTATTCGTGATGCTTGTCAATTAGGAAAATTATCAAAATCATCTTTTAAATCAAAGAAAAATATTTCTACATTACAACCACTTGAACTATTGCATTTGGACCTCTTTGGACCAACGCAAATTCAATCTATAAATCATAATGAATATGTGTTTGTAATAGTAGATGATTTTTCAAGATATACTTGGACTATCTTTATGAAAAATAAAGCTGATACTTTTGAAAATTTTAAAATCTTTGTTAAAAGAATTCAAAATCTCAAAAGTTTGAAAATTAAGAACATTAGAAGTGATCATGGAGGTTAATTTGAAAATGAGAATTTTGAACATTTTTGTAATAAAAAGGGAATTTCACATAATTTTTCTTTTCCTAGAACACCACAACAAAACGGGGTTGTAGAAAGGAAAAATAGAACTTTACAAGAATGTGCAAGAACTCTATTAAGTGGAAGCACTTTACCAAAACATTTTGGGGCAGAAGCTGTAGCAACTGCTTGCTATGTTTTGAATCATGTCTCCACTCGTCCTCTAACAAAACATACTCTATATGAACTTTTTAATGGAAGAAAACCAAATATATCTTATTTTAAAGTTTTTGGTTCAAAATGTTTTATTCTTACTACAAAAGATCAGCTTGGCAAATTCGATCCAAAATCCAATGAAGGAATATTCATAGGATATTCGGAACGAAGTAAAGCTTATCGAATTTTCAATAAAAAAACTAACATAATCGAAGAAACACTTCATGTTTCATTCGATGAAAATTTCAAAATTAACAATAAAATTGATGATGATGAAATAATTACTAAGACAGTCACAGTTACTAATACTGAAAAATCTTTTGATAATTCCATTACTCAAACTTAAAACACTGTTCATCATGAAAATGAATTAAGTTCTCCTCCTAGGATACTAAAATATCACCCGGTAGAAAATGTTATTGGAGAAATTAATTCAAATGTTAGGACTAGAAGTCAACTTAATCAAATGAGCCATGTAGCATTCCTTTCAAATATTGAACCTAAAAATGCTAAAGAAGCCTCTACTAATGACTATTGGATTATAGCTATGCAAGAAGAACTAAAGCAATTCGACCGAAACAAAGTTTGGGATTTAGTTCCTAGACCATGTAATCATACTGTCATTGGTACTAAGTGGGTCTTCAAAAATAAAGCTGATGAACAAGGAAATATAACTAGGAATAAAGCTAGATTAGTCGCACAAGGATATAATCAGGAGGAAGGGATTGACTATGAAGAAACGTTTGCTCCAATCGCTCGACTAGAAGCAATACGGATCTTATTGGCCTTTGCATGTTTTCATAATCTTAAACTTTATCAAATGGATGTTAAAAGTGCTTTTTTAAATGGTTTTATAAAAGAAAATGTTTTTGTTGAACAACCTCCTCTATTTACACATGAAAAATATCCAGACCATGTTTATAAACTTAAGAAAGCTTTATATGGTTTAAAACAAGCACCACGTGCTTGGTATGAACGACTTAAAAGCTATCTTTTAATTTCTGGTTTTGAAATAAGGAAAGTTGATCAAACTCTTTTTATTAAGAAAACTAAAAAGGATATTTTAATCGTTCAAATTTATGTTGATGATATTATTTTTGGTTCTACTAATAATAAATTATGTCAGGATTTTTCTAATATAATGACCAAAGTATTTGAAATGTCACATATGGGAGAATTATCATATTTTCTTGGATTACAGATCAAACAACTAGAAAATGGAATTTTCATTAACCAAGAAAAATATTGTAGCAATCTAACTAAACGCTTTGGTATGGAAAACACCTCAGCCAAACCAACTCCAATGAGTACAACAGTACATCTTGATCGAGATGAGGATGGCAAAAGTGTTGACCAAAAATTATATCAAAGTATGATTGGATCGCTACTTTACTTAACTACTAGTAGACCTGACATAATGATGAGTGTTTGTCTATGTGCTCGATTTCAAGCAAATCCTAAAGAATCACATATGCGAACAGTGAAACGTATATTACGATATCTTAGCAAAACCAAAGGTTTTGGACTATTTTATCCGAAAGAATGTCCTTTTGAATTAGTATCGTACAGTGATGCTGATTTTGGAGTATGTCGGATGGATAGGAAAAGTACGAGTGGTACTTGTCACTTCATTGGACATTCCTTAGTACCTTGGTTTAGCAAGAAACAAAATTAATTTCAATATCGACTTGTGAAGCAGAATATATTTCTACTGCTTTAGCATGTGCTCAAGTCATATATATGCAACAAACACTTCAAGATTTTAGAATAAATTTATGTAAATCTACTATTTTCTGTGATAATACTAGTGCTATAAACTTATCTAAAAATCAAGTCAATCATTCACGAACAAAACATATTGACATTCGTCATCATTTTCTTCGTGATAATATTGAAAAGGATTTAATAGAATTAGAATTTGTTTCTTCAAAAAATCAACTGGCTGATATATTTACAAAACCTTTAAATGAAAATATTTTTATAAAGCTAAGAAGAGAATTAGGTATTGTATCTCAAAAAGATTTGTAATTTAAAAAAAAAAGAGAAGATTGTTTAATAAAGTTCTATTTCAACCCGGATTTTCTTTGGTATTTTTTTCTGGCTCTTATTATTTCAACAGGTAAACTATTTAGTATTGTTTATCTGGTTATTATTTGTTCTACCATAAACTTGGATTTATTTTTAAACTTTGTTTCCTCTATATATTTTGGCTTCAAACATGTTTCAATACACTCTTAAATCCTCCTTGTTTTTCAAACCAAATCTCTTTCTATCTATATTAAAAATATGTCTTCCCAAGATATCTCTGATTATTCATCTGGTTATTCTTCAATTGATTTCGAATCACCTAGTTCGGAATCTTCATCTTTGCCTACACCTACACCCAAAAATGAAAAGGCTCTAGTTTACCATAGTGGTTTCACACCGGAACCTAAAAGACCTAGAAAACTACATTTTGGCTCTTCTTCCACCAAAGCAAAGATTGATGACATTCATCATTTTCAGCAAGAAACTTTAAATATTCAGAGAGAACTCTACTATGAACAGAAAATTCAAGGTCAAAAGTTAAATTGGCTGGAGAAAATGGTAATCAAATTTTGTGGTTCAACCCCAGTCCAAAATCAAACTATTGCTCAATCTTCTCCACGTCCTCATATGTCTCCAAACTCATGGGAACGCGGACAAGCATTTGGTTCTCCAGGTCATCAGAATTACTGGTCTCATCTTAAACCATTCAAAGAGAACACCAAGGATGAACCAAGAAATACTGACGATTCTCCATCCAACTATTAACTTTTATTTTTATTTTTGTAATTTTTGTTTGTTACTTTTAACTATAAATTTTGTTTAAAATAATTGTATACTATAAAAATTTGTTTATATATTTTTATTTTTAAAATAAAATAAATATAACAGACCTGAATGTAGCATTTTGTGCTAATTCAGACGTCTGAATTGACAATTCAGACGTCTGAATATTATATCTGGGAATATTTATTCACCCAGATTCAGACGTTTGATCTAAAAAACATAAGTCTGAATAAAGCCAAAAATGAACTAATTCTTTGCTGCCTTCGAAATTGCACCAATTAAGAAGTCTGAATTTATTTCAGACGTCTGAAATCATCAGCCACCATTTTTTTAAAAGAGGGCCTAGTTCATTAAATCCATCTACCACCTCTACTTTACTCTTTTATCTCTATTTTTTTAACCGCATCCATTCACTTTCACCTTCAGAAAACCCATACTCTAACCCTAAAAAATCATTTTTAAACTCCAAATCATTATCCAAATTCAAATTAAAAATGGCTCCAAGTTCCAAGCGTACACGAGAATCAACAACCGGACCATCCGAAGCTCAAATTAGGTCTTGGCTTCACAATGAGACTGTTATTGCAAGATTCAACACCATGAAAACTCTAAAATATTCGATGGAGCATTCATGCAATTTCAGGAGTTCAATGGTTATAGGATAAGAGAAATAGCGGAGTCGAACCACTTCGATTCGCTAATTGGGTATGATTTTAACAATTTAAAAATCAACCATCTTCTTATCAAATTATTTTATGCTAACATGAACCTAGACCATCACAATCCTCAAAATAGAGAAGATTGGGTATGGACTATGGTATGTGGCATTAAAAAAATTCTTCCTTTGCAAAGACTTGGCCATATTTTGAGATTCCCTTATCAAGGAATCGACATTGACGATGTCGATGCCGATATGTATAAACGTGATGAAGTTTCACATAGATTTCTTTCTGACAACATGACGAATTTGATTTCAACAAAGTTGCATCCTCAAACTCGAATAATTCATCGTGCCCTCATCCGGTCTCTTCAACCCCGAACCGATAGCTATGAGAAAATTTACAAAAGGGATTTCCAAGCTCTCTATGCTATCTATTCTAATCAACAAGTAAATTGGGGGAAGATTATAATAGACGAATTTCAAGATGCGACAATTCATAGGAAATATAAGACTTTGCATTATGGGGATTATATCATGAGGATATTGATGCAATGTGGAGTTCTGATAACCGATTCAGAATGTTCATCCATAAGTGTGCTTGGTTCTAAAACTTTAGGTCTAATGCAATTACCAAAGCGTCCGCCATCTCATGATATCATTCCCTTTCATCAATGGATCGACAACCGGAATCGTGGTATTCGTCAACCATCAAATCCTAACATACCTTCATCGTCTTCATCGCCACCTCCTCATCAACAAGAAGAAGAATACTATGAGTAAATTCAATAAATCCGAGAAGATGCAACACCAAAGCAAGCTTTAAGAACTCTTTCACAAAATCAAAAGAAACTTCAAAAACAAATGGTGAGCATGGAAAGAAACACGAACAAAAAATTGAACTCCATCAAGGGATTCTTAAACAAAATCTAGGATAATCTTTCTTGTATGTCTTCCTCATCTTCCGACATTCAGCACAACCCGGCCCTATTCAATTGGTCTTCCTATTAAGAAGAAGAAGAAGAAGATGTTGATGTTGTTAACGACAGTGATGAATTTTAAGTTTGTATGGATGATTTCTTATCTCATTTTTTTAATGTGTGTTTAGTTATCTTTTGCTACAATCCTTGTTACTCTCTTTTTAAGTACTTTATAGTGTTTTATGTTGTTTACTTTTAAAACATTATGTTCTATTTGTAGTTCAATCTGTAGTTGGGTTTGATTCTAAATGTTCTTGTTCTTCCATGGTTTTCTATGTGATATATATCTCTATGTTCTTGTGGTCATTTTAGTACTTGTTTTTTTTTCTCTCCTATACTGTGTTGAGTAACTAATTCCTTTTCGTCAATGACAAAGGGAGATAAAGGTAGACTATTGATTCTTTAATTCAGGGGGAGAAAATCTTATTTGCGTACTAACCAATATTTCTATGACAGGAGAAGTTAGTATTTGCTAACCAATATTTTCGTAAGTTGTCATTATCAGAAAGGGGGAGAATGTTGGAACCTCAGTTCCTGATATTTTGATAATAACAATTATATGAGTTTATCTAACCAAGTTTTGCAGGAAAGTATTGATGATCAAACTCCGGATTGATGAGCGTAATCTTTTATATTGTTAGAGTCAGTGTATAGTTAGTAATATATGTTAAAATCTCTCCTAATTGGTATACGTGCACAAGCTATTGAATACACGCACTTATTTTCAAAGGAAAGCTTTTATATGTCTGAAACGCAGAATTCAGACGTCTGAAATCATTAATTCAGATGTCTGAATACTGAAGCGCAACATAAAATTTAAGGCGCATTCAAACGTCTGACCTTAATATTCAGACGTCTGAATTCAACCTATTTTGCACTGTTTCAGCGTTGGTTTGTTATTTCGTTACATTCAGAAGGCTGAATTTTATTCAGACTTCTGAGTTAAAAATAACGGCTAGTTTTTCAAAAGGTTGCTTCTCTTCCCTGAACAGAAACAACGCTCAATTCAACAGTTGCTTCTTTCTGATTCATGGCTACTCTTCACGAAGCATTGAAACCTTTTAACAACTATAAATAGAAAGCAATTTCAACACTATTATTACCCAATTCTTATTTTTGATTTCAAAATTCTATACACTTGCTATTTACTTTAAAGATTCTCAAATCAAACTATTTGATCACTAACACTCAAGCATATTCTTATGTGATCAATTATTCTTCCTTTCTTTACGAATTTCACTATATACCATAAAGGAGAAGATTATAGGAAGGGTGTACTCATATTGTCTCATCAGTGCTATTACAGAACATATTTAGTCAGAAATATTTCCACTTGTATTTGAAGTCCTACTGTAGTATCCTCAGACAGTAGAAGCCCTATTCGGTTGTCAAGGCGGGAAAGTCCTATTCGGTTGTTCAGGCAGTGTAATACCCGTTCCTTCGGGTGAAGCGAGGATATTGATTGAATTCCAGAAGGAGTCTAGGACTGGACGTAGAATGGGAAGTTCGAACCAGTATAAACATCTCGAGTGTCTTTTATTATTTCTTATATTTTTATATTCATATTCCGCTCAAGCAAATAATTTAGTTAACTTTCATATTACACGATCACATAGTCACTTTCACTCTCTTCTTCTCATAATTACCATTTTGCCATTTTCTGCTTCCCTTTTGTATATACACATACCAGTTCACATCTGCTTCTTCACAATCATCTACTCCATCTTCACTACTATCTACATCTTCCTTACATTCATTTACATCTGACACCGATGCCATTCTGGCCTTCTTCTATTGAGTCTAATATAGGAGGCTATGTGCCTTTGGAAAGTCCACGAACCGATGAGGATTGGCTTATCGAGTATCAAGAGCAACACTACGAGGATATTCGAACCGAGTTCCCAGATCTTAGCCAGCTAAGACTCTAGGAGGACGTTCGACCTGCATATGAACAACAGGTTGTGCTCCATCCATATAAAGTAGAGATAAGAGTCCTGCAAACACACAAGAACGCCAGGAAGTTCGTAATGAATGGTTTCAGATGGAGCAGGAAGTTAACTCTCCTCTATTACTATATTTTTTTGCAGAGTGTCAGTTACGTATTCCATCTTGTGAAGTGGAAACGACATTGGAAGGCGCTATTATAGATGCCATAACTATCCAATTGGTTTTGGTATAGGGGAATGGATTGATGATCCATTCCCTCATCGAGCGGTGGAATATGCAAATGAACTGGAACAAGAACTAGCCGTGCTACGTGACAAGATGGGTGCATTGGAATTTCATCGTCGTGGCAGGCATAACTAACATGCTAAAGTATGTACTATGTTTTCTTGTACGTTTAAGTATGATGTGGTCTATTGTAGTATGTTGAAGTATGTCATATGATGTGGTATGTTCAAGTCTATTGTTCATTTAAGTATGTCTTTTGTTGTATGTTTAATTATGTTGCGATAGATTCAAGTATGTTGAAGTATGTTGTATGTTGTTGTGCGTTTAAGCACATAATTTAGTCTCCAAATTACATCGAACAGACACAACTCATATTACTACAGATGGACATGCATTAAACTAATACAAATCATAGAATTCACGTTCCCCAAACTAATACTCATGGACATAAGCAAACCTAAGACAGTTGGGTAAACACATAGACATATATCGTTCGTTGACACAGTACTCACTCAAACTGTCTAATATAATTTACCCACAACTCGTACGCAGCATGACCAATAAAGTGTGTTTGATGTTCCATAAAATACAAGGAGTCAAAAGTTGATCGGGTCATTTGGAAAACATTGTCGTGTTCTACCTCGGTTATAATTCTCCGATACCTCCTGCAAGCTCTAGTAAATGTAACGAATGTACTTCTAGTATCCAAATTTCGTCTTCTTAGCCTACATTTTGGATGGTTGTTGTGAGCTTCGTTGACGGTGATCCAAAAATCTTCATCGACCTCCTCTTCCATGTGTCTTGTATCGGCCTGAATATAAGTTTTGATCAACATCAAATAATCATGGGGAGTCCATGTCTGATTTGCCATTTGCAATCTTATGAACCTCCCATGTCAATATTTAGTGTATAAATAGTAATCATGGGGATACTAGAAACCAACCAATGGCTATGCAAACGGACACTGTAGCCATTACTGTCATGTCAATTCCAACACTTTATAGCATGTACACTTTATAGCCCGTACACTGTAGCCATATACACTTTATATCATGTACACTTTATAGCATGTACATTGTAGCCATATACACTCATATTACTGCCATGTCATTATGGCCTCTACAAACATATTAGCATGTACACTTTATAGCCTGTATTCTACACTATATAGCTTGTACACTTTATAGCCTGTACACTTTATAGCTTGTACACTTTATACTTCATAGCCTGTACACTTGCATTATAGCTTGTAGACTTGCATTACAGTCTGTACACTTTACACTTTATTTTTTGTCTTGTAACATGTATACTTGCACTATAGGCTGTAATTTTTTGTTTTGTAGCATGTGCACTGACATTATAGCATGTCATTTTTTGTCTTGGAGCATGTACACTTGCATTATAGCCTGTAATTTGTTGTTTCGTAGCATGTGCACTTGCATTATAGCATATCATTTTTTGTCTTGTAGCATGTACACTTGTATTATAGCTTGTAATTTATTGTTTTGTAGCAAGTGCACTTGCATTATTTCCTAACTCTTTATGTGCTATCATTTTTTGTTATGTAGCAACTAATAGCTTAAGTTACATACTGCTCAACAACCATGGATCCTAACCTATACTACCAGTACTACCAAGACATGAACCAAAGCTACGACAATGAACAAGAAATGGATGATGAGACGGCAGAGTTTCAAAATCAACAAGCAACATTCGGATATTCTTACTTTTTTGGTGAAGGATCTACAAGGAATCATCGTGGTAGTATACCTGGACGAATTGACCGACGATATAAGAGGGACTATAAGGATGAACATGAAAGGCTGATGAGGGACTACTTCATTGATAATCCAACCTACGATATAAATTTGTTCCGCCGTCGATTTTGGATGAGCCCAGATATTTTCTCTAGAATTTATCTTAAACTTCATGAAAACAACCTATATTTCACTTATAGGCTAATTGGAGCACTAGAACCTGGACATTCTCCCCACATCAAAATCTCGGCTTCTTTACTTATGTTAAGCTATGGAACAGCTGGTGATCATATGGATTAATATTTCAAAATCGCATCATCAACAGCAATAGAGTGCATAAAGGAATTATGTAAAACAGTGATTGAACATTGGGCGAGAAATACTTGCGAACACCGGGACCAAATGATGTAAGTAGGATACTAGCCAAAGGAGAAGCTAGAGGTTTTTCAAGTATGCTTGGAAGTTTGGATTGCATGCATTGGTCATGGAAAAACTGTCCAACGGGTTGGAAAGGAATGTTCATAGGACACAAAAAGGTGCCGACAATGATCCTTGAATTGGTTGCAACCGATGATTTATGGGTTTGGCATGCTTTCTTTGGAGTACCAGGTTCATTAAATGATATAAATGTTTTAAAACAGCCATACCTATTCTCTGAACTGTCTAACGGAATTTCAACGGATGTTACATATAAATTTAGTAATGTCGAGCATCAAACTGGGTATTACTTGGTAGATGGAATTTAAATAAAGTGGAGAACTTTAGTACAAGGCTTTAGATTACCAACAAACGATAAAGAGAGCTATTTTACTGAAAAAGTGGCAATCTACAGAAAGGACATCGAACGTACATTCGGTGTCTTGCAAGGGAGGTTTTAGATTTTATGAAATCCTGCTCGATTTCATGATGTAAGAGTTCTATCAGAAATTATGCATGCTTGTATAATAATTCATAATATGATTATAGAGTCCGAAAGAGGTGGGTATAAAATTCAAAAGACTAATTACCCGGACATGTTTAAGGGTTCTAACAAAAGACCCGATAGAAAAATAAACTCAATGGAAGAATATGTTGCCATGGTAGAACATATTGAAGAACTAGCTGCACTTCCAATTGCATGACCAATTGGTGGACCATTTGTGGGCACACAGAGGAAGGAATAATAGGAATCCTTAGGCATGGATTATAACAGTTGTTTCTGCAATATTACTAGTTTGTTTCGTGTTTGCTAGTTTGTTTACTGTATTATTTGATTAGGTTTTATGTTTGCTAGTTTGTTTACTGTATTATGTTTTAAGATTTGTACGTTGACCATTATGTACTATTATTATGGAACTTGTTTAATAAAATGATGTACAACCTTAATTCAAAGTACATAATGGTATAATAAAATTATATCAAGTACAAAAACAGTACACACATAAACCAAAAGATATTTAGAGATACTATAGAGATTCAACACAAGTACACATCAACCATTACAAAGCAACCACACATCTAAAACTCATCCCTATACGAGCCGCTTCCGCTTCCACTGCCTCTAACTTTCTTATACGTTTCCAACTGCTTAGTTACTAGTTCTTGATATAAAGGAGAAAGCTTACTGAAATCACAAGTCATCGATTTAATATAATTCTTCTCTCACATTAAAGCTTTCTTCTTCTTATGGCTCGTCCCTTGAACTCTCGATCGTCCACGATAGCCTTCTGAAACTCAGCTTTGTTGCGGGTTCTACAAGCTGAAAGAGTTGGCTCTATGCTCTTTTGTTTCTCTAGCAGAAGTCTCTAAAGTTCCTACAAATCTAGAGAATTCCACACTGCGCTGCTCCAACTGAATTGACTTGTTTCTACCAAGAGGTCGTTCGTCACTGCTTCCATATAGTGGAAATCTTTCCTGCGAACTTGGATAACTTCCTAGACTGGAATCGAAGTAGTTCATTCTTCTGGTTTTGTTTTGTTGCTCGAAAATGAAGTTGTTGGATTCTTCTATTTCGGTAGCTAGACAGAAGCTCAAAGCACTCTTGAAATTTGAATGGTTGTTCGTACTGTAGTTGATAGGCCTTACGCGATTTTTTAATCTATAAAAAAAATCCAAAAGTGTATGGATATACAAAACCAGTCAAACACATTACAATATCAAAGAAATTTAAAACATTATTGTACTTACAATGTCATAAGGAGCGGCACCGCTTTGTTGCCTATTCTGCATTCTGGTTAGTATTGCCAAATAGTTTTGGCATGCGGAGTTCATAACCCGATAACCTCCTCTTAGTGATCCTCATATTTTCTTCATCGGTCCCAAGATATTGTAAAAATCCGCAACTCTTTCCCAAAATTTCTAACCTTTCATATTATTGCCAGAAATACTATCTTGCAAAATACATGTCCATGATTTAGCAAGTGAGACATACTGCTCAGAATAAACTTAACTTGCTTTTTTCTAGCGTCAGCTGTCATTCCTTCATCTTCGACATTTTCCTCCTCAATGTCTTCTATGCCAGCTTCTGCCTCCATTACAAGTGAATCTCTACGTCATCTGTTGAAAATGCAACTTAAGGATTTCCACTTCTTCTTATTCTTGTTATATTCCGGGCTAGGCGGCGCAAGAAACTCTACAGTTGCTTCTTCATTGCATTCTTCAGTATTTATTGCATTCGCTTCTCGGTTTTCGGCTTCCTCCTCCTTTGAACTATTAACAGCTTCTTCGTTAGCCGGAGCATCGCGTGCATAAGAAAATTGCCTTTTAGATTCTGCATTACTTCACGGTCATGAATCTCTGACTGTTGCACATTAAGATGATGATGTTGCATTTGATCATTCTGCATCATCAAAGATATGTACGACGAATGATCATCGTATGCGCCTAATGGAGGACATTGTTGGTAATATTGTTGCGGGGCAGTAGAATGAATGGGAGGAAAATTAGGAGGAGCGAGCGGGTGGTAAGGCTGGCTATAGAAAAAGCTTGAATACAGAGAATATCTGTACTCATGTGATGGACGAAGTGTTTACTGTTGGTATGGTGGACGTTGGTTGGAAAATCCGGTGGAATGCAGATTAGACGTGAGTTTCTTGCTAAATTTTTTTTGCCAGAACGTTTGGATGAAGAAGACATTTTCAGAACTTGAAGATGAAGAAGTAAATAATGAGGTTGTGTGGAAGGAGGAGAAGCTGGAGTAGAGGAAGATATAAGAGGCAATTCGAACATTAGAATGTAGCCGTTGTAGTGCAACGGCTTTATTTTTATAACGACAAAGCTTTTGCCGTTATAAACTTATAACGGCAGAGGCTTTACGGTTATAAAAACCAACCACTGTTCAGTGAACCAACCACGAGAACAGCTCCAACTAGCGACGGCGAAGTGAACAAGGCACACATGGTTACTCCGTGACTTGTTTATCAACTGAAAAGCCATTGTTGGCGTGTGCCCTAACCAAATCCAAATCTCAGTTAGTTTAACATGGTCAATGAATTAAGAAGCACGATGGTGGGTGGAGGATAAAACTCACAACAACATATTTAGTAAGCCATTTCTCATTTATAACTTTATGTCCATGGCTCGTGCAACTCCTTATTTGTTAATTTTTTCCATATTTAGACATAATTATATTTATCGACCTTAGAATTTAGGCTTGCATAACAGACTAGATTCGGTTGAATCAACGTTCATGCATGGTTCAATTTGTAACTTAGTTAAGTGAGATATTTATAGGAAATAATAGTTAAGTACTATGACAAAGAAAACATGTTGGAGGTTATTAGGCTAGCGAATTAATTGACATTACATGATCAAGGAACTAAAGAAAATCAATGTTCCACCAAACTCAAAGTTTGTCAATAAACAAAGTTTTCTTTTCTTTTTCATATAACTATTCAGAAAGTAAAATTTATAATTATGATTACGTGTGGTTTTTTTTCTTTAACTTGTTATTATCATAAATACAGGTATGTGACATACATGTTTGCATAGGTGACTGTTTACATAGTTGTGTTAATGAAGACAAACCCAGTAATACTTATAGCTTTTGGCCATTGTCGACTTCCTTATGACTTTAACTGAGATACGATTGCTTAATTAGTTATTAATAAGGCATCAAAATGAATGCTTTACTTTAACAAAATACCGCTCTTCTTATAGTAATAAAAACGAAAATATGGAAAAATAAAATCTTTGAGTAAAAACTAAAATAAAATAAAACCAAAACAAATATCTTGTGCAGAATCTCATATTATCTCTACAAAACATAATTGCTTAAAATAAAAATCAAAGGAAAACAAAGTTTTACTTAAATTTCACAGTCCGAAAACCAACAATCCATCGTTGTCTTGTTCTCAAAGATAGTGGTATTGCCAAGAAGAAAGAAAAAGGAATATGATGTTAACATGAAATATTTTGCAAATGAGCACTTATTAAGTCCATTTATGCCACAATAACGTGAAACTAAAACTTAATATCATGATCTCATTAATAAGTAATGTAAATGTACTGAACAAATCTAATACATAAACATGACTATGTATGTGCATAACTGTAAAAAGGAAGAAAAGAAATCATGCTATGATATTAGAGGAAAAAGGACTCTTTATCCTCAAAAATACTAGGTTAACATATCATAGGTAATCATAAATTATGACGATGGTAACTTTGATCTGAACTCTATCAAAATAGTGCATTTTGTTTACTGCTAAGTTATTATTAATAAAGTATTGATTTCAAAATATATTCTATCAGAACTGAAAACTTCTTTAGTTAGCATGTTAGAAAAAAACTGAAGCATCTGCTTTCACTTTCTTCTTGAAAGTGTCATTCTTTTTGCATGTAGACTTTGTTATTCTAAATAGTCAAATTATGTATCCTTTTAATTGAAAGGGTTAACTCGACCCATTTACATTAAAGGGTAAAAGGGATGGATTGTACTTGTATTAGATATTTATAGTAAGCAATAATATTTAAAAAAGAAAAGTAACAAATAAGCACATAGATCCGACATGGAGTTCTTATTTACAATAGCAGTATTCAAGTCATTTCTTTTGTTACTACATAAAAAGAATATCAAACTCAAAAGGGTACATTAAAAAAGAAAGTTTGAGACTACCAAAAATTGCGACACCAAGGAAATCATTATGCTAAGGAAAATATAATTTCAGAAACATCGATATAATAACATTTTTGATGTACTGTAATAGTATATTTGACAGGGTATAAACATAAAGTTTTCAAAAGCACTCTCTGAATTGTCAGTGCACTCAAAATGTAGAAGAAAAAAAAACTCACCTGATAATGCTGCAACATATAAGATGCCTGAGCAACACAAAAGTAGAATATGATAAGAGCATAGAAGACAGTAAAGAGCATATACACTTTCAAAGAAGAGTGAATGTTAACTAAACTAACAGAAGAAGAAAAATATAGAAGAAGCTTTCTCCCATTAAATTTTCAAAATTTAACATTTGAAATTCAATATCAAAGCATGTATTATGTACTTGGTTTCATAAACCTGCAAGTTTTGGAGGGTTCACAGTAAAAACAACAACAAAAATGCTATGTCTGACTAATAACATTACTTAAAAGGAATAAAATGTAGGAAGGATATAAGAGTAACTAGGCAATATTATTGAAAACTTGCAAATCACAAACTTACTATATGCAAATCTAGTATATAGAATTAATTTAATCGAACATAAAGTTCTAACAAAAGCACACTCTGCAAAGGGTAGAAATATAAAGTCAAAAATAAATACAAATGCAACAATCAGGCCAAACCAAGATAGAGAGAGAAGGATTTCAAATTAAACAGAAACTCTCATGTTGACATTAACTTATGGCCATTATCAGGCAATCCCATTTCAGCTGCTAGCTCAGCATCTAGCTGCGTATGTGGAGGTGCTCCATACATTTACTTCACCCTACAAAAATTAACCATATGTGATACATGATTTAACGACTATTTCATTCCAAACCTACAGACAACGGCGTAGCCAGGATTTTACCCTGGATGGGGCACAATTTGAAACGTCGGGGGTTCGGAGGCGATAGCCCTCATAATTTTTTTTATTACAATTATTCAATATTGTTTTCAGTATTGCAAGAAAGTTGAGCAATGATTTCAGCATTGCAAAAACAATTCAAAACATCATATTCAGTTTAAGGGTTTGCATTTTGGAACATAATATTATTAATTAATCTAAGCATAACTTAAATTAAACACTCTATATTCCTTAAAACCAGTGAATAAATTAGACAAATCAGTGAAACAGGAGAAGATGCATTCAATAAACAAATTAATCATTAGAAACATTCAATAAACAAATTCCCAAGCATCAGTAAACTTAACCATTCATGAGTATTAAGTAAAAAAATAGACAAAATTAATGAGTAAATCAAAATTTGAAGGGATTAGGGTTTAAAAAAAAATTGTTTTCCTGGGAGGGTCACGTGACCCCCCCCCCCCAAGATCAATATGGCTCCGCCACTGCCTACAGACTAAAACGGTAATGGTTAATAATACTAGAAAGACTGTCCAATGATCTATTGTTTAGCATGTAATCGGCATTGACTTCTCAAATTTTTAACATCATATGCACCCCTTTCTTCCAAACTATAAAGTTGATGCTATTTTTGAATGAAATAGTCGTTTGTTTGTTACAGTTTACGTGAAAATTAGTGTATAACTATTGATTGATATGCTCCTAAGTAGGTACAGTTAAACATAAGTAATGTTCTTTAATTAATTAATGTGTGTTAATTATAACTGTTGGTGCTTAGTGTAAAATTAATTTATTTTAATTTGTTATTATTAGTGCTAACTTCTAATTTAAGCTTACAAAATCTGTAAATTAAAATTTTATTAGTTAAAAGAGTTTGAAAATACGTTATAAAGTGTATAATTTAGTTAACAAAAAGTTAAGAAATATTATACCTAAATCGATTTTGTAAAAAGTTAAGAAATGACGATAACAACAACAAATATTATAATAAAATCAATTTTGTAAAAAGTTAAGTAACGAATATAACAATAACAAATATTCTACTGAAATCGATTTTGTAAAAAGTTAAGTAACGAACATAACAATAACAAATATTCTACTGAAATCGATTTTGTAAAAAAAATGAAAAAATAAATATGACAACAACAAATATTGCACTCACATCGATTTTCCAAAAAGTTAAAAAATGAATATGACAAGAACAAATATTATACTCAAATTGATTTTCTTTAACCTTAAGAAATATGCTACTGAAATCGATTTTTACAACAACAAATAATGTACTCAAATCGATTTTCTAAAAAGCTATGAAATTTATATACAAGAACAAATATTGTACTAAAATCGATTATCTAAAAAAATTTAAAATGAATATAATATTGATTTGAAAATAAGCGCTAAGTATTATTATAACAAATACAATAACCACAAATTAAATCCTTTAGTCCGAAAAGGTTTTAATTTTTTTTAGAAAATACAGCAACAAAAATACTCCTCTTGGATGCAAAGTTACGCATAGAAGTGAAGTGAAGTGCTGTCGAAATTAGACAGAAGTTTGGTGAGTGAAGCCTTTAGTCCTAAAAGGTTTTACTTTATTTTAGAAAATAGAACAGATAAAATACTCTGCCTTGATGCAAAGTTATGCATAGAAGAGAAGTGAAGTGCAGTGCTGTCGAAATAGAAGAAGTGTGGTGTGTGAAGCCTTTAGTCCTAAAAGGCTTTGCTTTATTTTAGAAAATACAATAGATAAAATACTCCTATTGGATGCAAAGTTATGCGTAGAAGAGAAGTAAAGTGAAGTGCTGTCGAAATTAGATAGAAATATGGTGTGTGAAGCCTTTAGCCCTAAAAGGTTTTACTTTATTTTAAAGAATAAAACAACAACAATATATCACTTGATTAAGAAGTTGCACATAGAATAGAAGTGAAGTGAAGTGCTGTCGAAATTACTAACCTATTTTTTTCAATTAGGAACAACGTTCGATTCTTTTATCGACCGTACTTGAATGTATGAAGTCAGAACTGGAACGAAAGGCTCAGTGAAAGAACATTTCTACAATGTTGTACATGAATTTATTAGATTCGCAATATCTAATAATTGAAATAACGAAGAACTTCATTGCCCTTGTAGTAAGTGTCAACATTTGAAGCATTGGAAACCAGATACAGTTAAAGTACATTTGGATATATCTGGATTTGTGCCAAATTATTATTTATGGGATTGTCATGAAGAACTTGTTGCACCTACAGCAGATCCTGTTGCGTTAGAGGTCGATGTTGTTATGAAGAAACCAATAGAAGGTATGATGGAAGATGCAGCACGATTAATGTTCCATACCATTCAAGTTGACGATGAAGACGTCAATGTCGAAGAAGAACCAAATGTGGGAGTAAAAAAAATTTATGATTTATTAGATGTCGCTAAGCGACCGTTGTGGGATGGTTGTAAAAGTGAAACCGAATTATCATTAACCGCTGAATACATCGCTATGAAATCAAAATTCAACTTTACAGAAGCTGGATTTACAGCAGTTGTACAAGCTGCAAAATGACATATGTCACCCAATAATCTGATGTGTGACAGTCATTATAAAGTAAAAACACTTATCAGCTTTCGGTCTGCCTTACCGAAAGATAGATACATGTATAAAAGGTTGCATGTTGTACTGGAAAGATGACATTAATCTTAAGAACTACAAAATATGTAACGAGGAAAGATATAAACCAAGAAAAAAAGAAAGGAAAGGAAGTTCCATACAAGAGAATGCATTATTTATCAATTACCCCTAGACTTCAAAGGTTATATGCGTCTTCACCCTCGGCATGTCATATACGATGGCACAGCATGAGAAGACAGACAGAGAGAACTTTGACACATCCATCTGATGGAGAAGCATGGAAACATTTTGATAAGACGTATCGCACATTTGCTGCAGAGAGCCGTAACGTCGGACTTGGTTTATGTACGGATGTTTTTCGTCATTCTCTCAATTTTGTAGCAAATGTTCATCTTGGTCTGTTATCGTTACTCCTTATAATTTACCTCCGTGGATGTGTATGAAAACTCCATACATGTTTCACACTATTGTCGTCCCTGGCCCTAATGATCCAACACAAGGAATCGATATTTACCTACAACCATTAATCGAAGAGCTGAAAACATTGTGGCTTGGAGGTGTTGAAACATACGACATTTCATAAAAAAGGAATTTTCGTATGTTCGCTTCTTTGTTATGGACTATTAGTGATTTTCATACATATGGGATGCTTTCAAGTTGGAGTACGATCGGTCGTCTAGCCTGTCCTTATTGCATGGAAGAAACACAATCATTTTCTTTACAGTATGGAAGGAAAATTTCTTGGTTTGATTGTCATCGGTGTTTTCTCCATCCCAATCATACTTTTAGAAGAGATAAAAAAACTTTAAAGCTAATAGAGAAGAGAGTATGCAACCACCAAAGATTTGGTCAGGTGAAGAAATATATGAAATTGTAAAGGACTACCCGAAGATACATAAAACTTGAATACATACTGAAATTTTAGGTAATCGGACATTCATAATTGGTGCAAACAAAGTATATTTTGGGAGTTAACTTATTGGGAAGATTTCCTACTTCGACATAATATTGACGTGATGCACAACGAATGTTTGATAAGGTGTTTAATACAATTATGAATGTTAAAGAGAAAATTAAGGATGATCTTAATTCAAGACTTGATATAGCACACTTTTGTAAATGTCTCGAACTTCATATGAAGTCCAATGACAATAAAAAACCCAAAGCATGCTATGAGCTAGACAACAAGCAAATAAAACTCGTGTTAAAGTGGGTGGAAGGACTAAAATGCCCTGATAGGATGTCTTCTAATCTCTGTAAATGTGTTGACTTTAAAAATAATAAATTGAGTGGGATGAAAAGCCACGATTATCATATCATGATGGAATATTTATTACCAGTGGTTTTCAAAGAACTGTTGCTCATAAAAGTGTGGAGTGTTATAACAGAATTAAGTCTGTTTTACAAAGAGCTTTGTTCAACAACATTAAAAATTGACCGTATACGTAAACTTGAAGTAGAAATCGCTATACTACTATGCAAACTGGAGAAAATATTTCCACCAGGTTTCTTTAATGTAATGGAGAATTTACTTGTTCATCTTCCATCCGAAGCTCTTCTTCGAGGTCCTGTGCAATATGGATTGATGTATCCATTTGAGAGGTAATAGTAAATATATGTAAAGTTGTCGTTAGTTTAAAATTTAGATTTATATAAGTGCATTTAAATTGAATTAATTTTGTAATAGGTACTTGAATCATTTGAAGAAGAAAAATTAGATAGAAAGCAAGAGTTGAAGGTTCAATTTGCAAATCATATCTTGAAAAAGAAACTTCATTCTTTTTCTCTCATTATTTCAATGACCATGTGAACTTATCATTTGTATGTGGTCCTCGTAATGATGAAGCCATTAAAGAAGATTATTCTCAAACAATGTTGTCTATTTTTAGACAACATGGCCGACCTGTTGGAAAATGTGTGGAAATATGGTTAGATGATAGAGATCAACATATAACACATACATATGTTCTTCTTAATTGTGCTGAAGTTGCACCACATGTTAGGTAATAATAAATTCATATTTATTTCAATGATACTTACATATTAATCGTAATGTAACATATAGTATATATATTAGCAGTATTTACGAATCATAACATCCATTTGGCGATCTCAGTAAGGAATTTTCTAAATGGTTTTTGAACTATGTTTATGATCCAAGAAACTGCGTCGTTGATGAAGGATTACAACATCTTGCGCTCGGACCAAAAAGAAATATCAAAGACTTATCCAATATTCTTTATCAATGGATTTAAATTCAACACCAAGGATTATGGTGCTGAAAAATTAACATATAACAGTAGTGTATTTGTCAAAGGCAGTGACGATGTAGATGAACATATAAAAGATTTTTACGGCGTCTTAACACAGTTTCAGAATTGACATATTATGTACAACAACCTGCAGAAAAAGTTTTCTTTATTCAAGTGCAATTGATTCAGCAATATTCCTGGTTATGGAATCAACGTGCACAAAAATTATAAACTTATAGAAATAAAGCACACCTCACATTACTATAAGTATGATCCTTTCGCATTGGCCAAGTAAGTATTACAAGTTTATTTTGCTCCGTATCCATCTTTAAAAAGAGATAAAGCAGTTTGGTCTGTTGTTTTTAAAACAAAGGCAAGATTTACGCTTGATGGAATTAATATTCTAAAAGAAAAAGCGTATCAAATGGATCTTGAGTCAGATGATGAAATAATAATAACCGATGATATTGATTTGGGTTTGTTAAATGATGAATTGGATGTTTTAATAGAAGCATTTGAGAGTATAGAAGAGAATAATAGAGTACGAGACCGAGACTGAATCATAAGACGACGAAGACTAAAAAATTTGAATTTTTGTATCGGTTGTTGTATAATGTATATTCTGAGTTTCAGCTGTTATCAATAATGATGACTATGTTGTGAGTTATGTCTTATTGTTATTTTTAAATTATGTATATATACTCAGAAGGTCTTGTCTTATATGACGTTTTAGTGCAAGTGTTACGTGATGATGATTAATCAAACATGTTTTGTAATAATGAACTGATATTTTAATCATTATATGAAATGATATGTTTGTAACATATATGTATAGGAGACATTCGAGCAGATCTCAGCCTTCTCCTTCACCTGGTGTGAGTGTCAGCGGCAAAGCGCCGGATTTACGTCCAGTGGCAGAGGTAGTTCCAAAGAGTGCGGGGTAAGTATCAAATATATTACATGTTTACTATTTAAAATTTATTAAATTCGCACATCTTATTTTATACAGGGGGTTTGAAGTGCAGCCATCGGACTTTATTTTGCAAGTGTCCACGAAGGCATTCATGAGCCGAATGTCGGGATCCTGGGCTCACTGGGATGACATTTCCGATCATATTAAGAATGTCATATTCGCCGACTTGATGGTAGGTTTAAATTTATAATTTATTTGTAAATTAATACAATGTATATAATTCAAACCAATTTCAATTTCAATATGCAGGCCGCTGTTCGTGTCGACCCGCGGCATATGAAAGTTTTTGTAAATCAATGGAACCAAAGAATGCGTAAAGATTATATGGACGCCATATCAAAAGTTAAGAAAGCGGGAAAGAAACCATCTTGGATGGGAGATGATGTTTGGGCTCAATTTCTACAGCTATCGGATACTCCGGAGTCGAGGGTAAGTTATATCATTTCATTTTGTTATTACATTTTGTATAAAATTCATATATTAGGTGCATTAATTTAGTTAATTGTGCATTTAAATTTATAGGAATTATCGGTGCGTAACCATTCAAACGGGGCTTAAAATCCCGCTTTATACCGCGGTAGGTCAAAGTCCTTCCAACAGTATCGCAGGAAATTGGTAAAGATATAAAATGTGTTTATAAATAGTTGTAAGATAATTTAGTCATATCGGTAACATTATTCATTTATATATATAACTTCAGTTTCAGAAATTTAATCGTAAGCCTACACTAGCTGAGGTCTTTACTCACACATATGCCGTCGAGCGCACGGATGAGGAGGGAAATATTTCATATGAATTTACGGATGATAAATCTAAATCTGTGATGGTAAATTTGTTTAATTTTTTTACTTCACATTTGATAAGTTCTTTATTATTTATTACAAATTATTATTCATCATCCCACGAGAGATACGAAACGAAGAAAGCTCGAGTGGCGTAGTCCACGGCTATGAGTTGACCTTAGAGGAGGAAGACCGTATTTGGGATGCTCTTATTGACCCGCCTACTCGAAATTGGCGTTATGGTTATGGAAATCATGAGGTTAACTGTTTCATTAACTAATATATAAATTATATTTAATTCTGAAGCATGAATTATAACTTCCAATCAAATAATTTACAGGCGATGATGATCCAAAGGGCTTATAGGAGATCTCAGGCCGAGGAGGAGATAACTCAGCTGAAGCAGCAGATGGCAAAATTCAATGACTGGCTGAAGGGTGGAGGACTGGGGCAGCTGCTAGATGAGCAGATTGTGGCATTTGCAGCAGAGCACAAGAGGATGCTTGATGAGGATGGGTCGAAAGATGGTGATGATGATGATGAATAGGTACGGTTTTTTATTGTTTTTGATCGTTTTGTTGTGTAATTATTGACATGTGTTGATGGAGTTGATACTTTATTGGTGGTTATGTACTATGATGATTGTGGATTTGATGAACATGAGTATTTGTGTAGATATGGTTGTGTTGGTTGATGGAATATTGGTTTTAGTTGATGAAAGTTTATGTAAATATTGATATTTGTGTTGTGTTTTTAATTATTTGTGATATGTATGAGATTATACGTTGCATGTGATGTTACTGGTTGTGATGTTGAGTTTATATGTCTTGGAAATGAAGTGAGATTGAGATATGATGTTTATTGTGTGGTTGGAAGGCTTAAAAGCCGCTCTGTTTTAAATTCCAGGTTTCAGGCTTACGTCAGATAGCGACGGCTAGCAACGGCCAAATTGTTTCAAGCATGCGTCGGATTGCGATGGCTAGCGATGACTTTTCGTATCCAAGCTTGTGCCTATAAGAGACGGCTAGCGACGACCCATTTTCCCAGGTTTCTGATGCTAACCGACGCGAATATGGCGGCGACGCCATTGCTAAAGTCGTCACTAAATGAAGTCGTTCTTGTAGTGTCAATCCTAAAATCGAGGGGTGGAAGGCGACGACATCAGTGGCAAGGTTGAAGGCAAGGATTTCGGTGGCAAAGTCAAAGGAGAGAGAGGGGGATGGAAATAGGAATTCCATATGGAAATTTCTGAGTGTGTTCTTTGCAGTGTATTGTTTTGACTACGGGGTGTATATTTTATGGCCCTGATTTTTTAACTTAAAAAGTCAAGCTTTGCGATGGCTCTGGGCCATTGCAATATTGCAACAGCCATTAGCCTTGTTAAAGAATTTGCAATGGTTGTGGGCCCTTGTAATATTGCAACGGCCCAGAGCCTTTGCGAATTTTCCGCAGTTATGTGTTATGAAATTGTCTAAATAGTATAGTGACGTTATAGGGCTCTCGATAATGGAAACCAAGTCTAGCTTTCATATAAATTTGAGCACATATACTGCTTTCGTTGCCGCACTATTCAATGTAATGTACAAAGTCTTTATATTTGAATCCACCACAACCTCTTATATGAAACTTTTCCAATCTAAAGCCCATTTGTTAAGCATAGACGTGAATTTAAGATCGAATTATTATGTATTATGTCACTTACAAAGTTTGAATTCGAATACTCCTTAATAACGAGTATGTTGTTTACATAAATAATTCTTTAGTATTCCATAAATACTCAAGAATACTCTTAACTACCGTTTAGTGATTTTAATTCAAATTTGGTATTTGCTTACTACACGAGGTGCATAGGCGAATTTTAGTAAGTTACATAACATAACATATATGATGGTCCATATTGCCTGTGCATAAGGAATCCATCTCATATAATTCATATTAGACATTTTAATAAGACGTCTATATACATCAATTAAGACAATCTCATTATCCTCTTATACCAAGTATAATGATGCCTCTTTCAAATCCTTCATACAGAATTGAACAACCATGCTTAGCAAATTTTAACACGGGTACAACATTACCAATCAGTAGCATGTTGTTTACTTATAGTTATAATAATATCTTAGTACCATTTATTTTGTTTTTTACAGACATGTGCTTCCTCTGTATTTTGATTTGAAACCAAACTATTTGATTTTGTTATCAAAATACCAGCTCAACCTCTATATGCTTGTTTAAGATCATTTCTTAAAACATCTACAAGCTTTATACACTCTCATCGACTTCGAGATACTTTGCTATGTTGTGAAAACAGTATCTTCTAATTCATTATTTATAAGTTTTGTTTCAACATCAATATGCCAAAACTGCTTATCATATTACATGATAATTTATGAGTAAAATCCTAGTGGACATAAGCATGTTTGCTCGTGAAATTTTTTTAACGAATCGACATTTAAAGTCAATGGGGCCATTACCCATCAATCTTGCTTTACACACTTACAACTGCATTGATCTTATTCTTGAAGATGCAGATGGATCATATCCTTTCGAGTATTATCTCCAAAATCAAATTTTGTCAATGTACTTATAATCCATTTCAAACTTAAAGCATCATGTCATGTGGTAGAATCTATATTCTCCATGGCTTATCAACAACTGAGGTGATTACCAATATGAATAATCTATTTTCTCGATATTGATAAGAAATTCATAGTTTCTCTTCAATGTGCAAGATATCATATCAGACATTTTACCGAGCATGTCCTTTTTGAGCTTGGTCGAATTTGTATCATCTACGTAATCAGTCTCTCTGTTTAAAACTTGGATCGCATCCAAGTCCGTTACACTACCAATAATTTATCTAGGAAGAAATGTCTTCGGCATGAAGGTGACATATCTTCATACAACAAATTGTTTCTCAATGTGATGGAATATGCATTCAATTTTGCTATGAACTTCCTATAGACTTACATAAAATAGATTCAACTTTATTTCACAAAACTTAAATTAACAGCATAGGTTGGACAACCATATATCATAAATTACTCAAGATGAGGCTTTTTCTCGATTCATATCTTATATGGAATCGTAATCTCAACTTTAGACGGAGTCAAACTCAAAGGTGTGCAAATTTGCAACCCATGGATTCAACAAAAGACTGGATGTAAGATTTGGTGGAGACTTCTATATGTGGTCTGAAGTGATTATTTGCAAACCATGGATGTTGTATTGGATAATGATGATAGAAAACTCCCTCGTCTTATGTGCATATGCTTGACTATTAATCTTATTTCTAAACAAAACAAAAACAATTCATGGTAAAGAAATGGGGATCATGGACTGGACCAAGGTTGCACAAAGTTCTGACGATCTAAAGTATATGTGAACAATATGAAACAATAGTCTTAAGATATTCTCAATTTGGGACTGTATCACAAACGATCGTTTATTGTTTGCCTTTGACTTCTTCTGATTTCTATTTTTTTACAGCATTAATTCAACAAGTGAGTTCTCCATTGAGCATTATATTACATTGAATGACTCAATCGAGTGATATTTAACCAATGATCATTTCTTTTTAAAAAAAATTCTGTAAATGAACGGACTTTTGAGGATCATGATTTTTCATGAATAACTCAAATAGCAATCAACCAACTATTGCATCTTTCCAAATGGTCATTATTCTTCATTGAACGATCAAAAGCTATACCATTGTCAGCATAAATAGACTTTGTTTTTTTAGTGACAACGTCCAACGTATTCTGTGAAAATTTTATTCTTGATTAAATAGTGAATATAATCTGTTACACGACTCTTCCTTTGTTTGTCTCTATGCTTTAGGAATGCAATTTAATTTGAATAGTGTACAAATTAGAACAATCAAAGGTATGTCTCTATTTTGATGGAAAGTAAATTTTCAATTGCGACTCTTCATCTTTCTAACTTTTCATGCAAAATGTCTATGGTTGAATTTTTTTTATTCTTCTTCAACATTTTCCTAAACTCAGTAAACTAGCAACTTTCAAAACTCTAATCCTAAGATCTTTCCAAATACTGCCCGGGTATCAATTGCATCAACCAGTTCGGCATTTCCATTCTCTGCTTCTAAATCACACAACTTTTCAATTTTTGAGATGCATAAATTCTCCATGGTCGATTTCAATTTCTGAATTCATCCTAGGTCCTTGCCATGGCAGTGTTCACAACATTGCTATCCATGCTTGACTACAAATCACAGATGAATCGCTCCACAATTTTTTTTCATGGTTTATCATGATGACTTAACTGAAAGATGATGAATCAATCTGATAAACTGGGAAGTATTATTGTTGGGTTGATTGAAAATTGCCTTCGATTAAAAGTTCTTATGAACTTTTGAATGTTAATTCCTACATGTAGTTTATGCAAACTTAATACAACCAAATCTATCTCTTTTCAAGCCAGGAACTACAAAAAGCTCTAATCAGATAATGGCATCCCCAATCTATCATGCCTAAGCCTCCTCCTCATCTTCCCCATTCTTCTTTTTCTAACCCCAAGATGGTACAACCTCAAATCGACAGTGAGGGGTTCCAACTGGTGAGGAACCGCCGCGTTAGGGAGAAACCCACTCTCCAATCTCAATCTGCCTTGTATCGCACCAAGAATGTTTATAATATTGTTCACAGAGAGCCAAGAAACAATTTCAGCAATCAAAAATCAAGACAAGACTCTTAGAATACATCAAATTCTGATATCTGGTTACAAAACAAGCAAATATACACTGGTGCAACAGCTAATTAGGGACATATATTAAGCAAGCAAGGGATTTTCTCTCACAAGATATCATCTTGGGCAGACTTGATTAAAGAGGGAGGCTTCAGACAAGATTATACCTTGAAGTATCAAGCACCTATAACCATTAACAATAAGAAAATGGTTATAATTAATGAAGGGGTTAGTAAGTGAACAGAGTCCAAATGGGGCTGCTCAGTGATAGCATATGTCTATGGAAATAAGCCGTTTTATCATCATTTTAAAGCTTTCGTTCAAAGAACTTGGAATCCCATAGGTAATTTTGAAATATTTACAAGAAACAATGGTTTCTTAATTATAAAATTTGCTGTTGAAAGTGATTGTGAAAAAACAATCAATGGAGGTCCCTACTTTATTAATGGAAAATTGATTATTCTGAAAAGAAGGAGCAATAAGATTGCATTTGATAAAGATCTATTAAACACAATTCCTATCTGGATACGTCTCCCAGAAATCAGTTTAAAACCGTGGGATAGTGAAGCTTTTGGAGCAATTGCTAGTACAGTTGGTACCCCTCTAAAATTGGATGAACAAACAGCAAAAGAAACCAGGTTAAGCTATGCTAGAATCTTGGTGGAAATCAATGCAAAAACAGATCTTCCTAAGGAAGCATATATCACAATGCATGATGGAGAAACCATAGTGCAAAAAATTGAGTATGAATGGATTCCTCCAAAGTGTGCAATTTGTGAATGTTTTGGGCATAACATGGAGAATTGTTCATCAAAAAAGGTTTGGAAAGAGAAAGTGAAAGACACTAACAGCAATCAAGAAAAAGATAGTACAATAGAACAATTACAAAGTAGGTTGGAACAAAATCAAGAATCAAGTAACAATCTAGAAAACATTTCGATAATAGGACCGGAACAACAAGAAATTCATATTTCTGGAAAATTGGAATGCTCTTTGTCAGGCAAAATTAATTTTTTTGAAAATATGAAAAACATAAATTGTGTCTTACAATCCTCTAATACTTCACAAGGGAAAAACTTACCAGATCAAGATATGACAGAAATTGCAGATGAAAATCCAATTTCAATTCAACAACAAGTAGACTTTATAAAGGAAAATATGGAAATCAACATGAATACAGAGGAAAAGATCAACTCAGATGGGAATACTGAACTCTCAATTCAAAGTGGAAATTCAAGCAAAGCACAGCAATATGTAGCAGAAGATTTGATTCAAAAGGCCATAAAAATCATTCCAAAATATCCCAATTCAACAAAAAAGATGATTAAAGAAAGGAAGAAAAACAAAACAAAAAACTTACAAGACATTATAGATCAAAACAGTGAAAGTGGCTGGGATAAAGATGAGTTTCGGGAAAAATATATAATGAGAAATCCAAAATGGGGGGAGCATTTAAAAATTCAATGAAGAAAACCACTAAAAAGAAAGGGGACTAAAGGCATTGAATATATGGAGGAGGAGAAAGACAAGGGGAGTTTGGAGGAATTCAATCCTAGTCTCTAAACTTAGTAGCAGAGATATCCTTTGTGTATCTTAAAATTTCTTTATTTTTATTAATCATGTCGATTGGTACTTGGAATATTAGGGGATTAAACTCTCCTGGAAGAAAATTAGATTTAAATAATCTAATTTATACAATCAAACCTAGTATTGTTGGTATATGGGAACATAAGCTTGATGATACTAATATGTTAAACTTTCATCTCAGGAATTTAAGGACTGGGGCCTAGTGAATAACAATAATATGGGGGGTAATGGTCGTATTATGGTGCTTTGGGAACAAAATATCTGGAGCTTAAACTGACATTTTTTAAATTTTCAATACATTCATTGTAAATTTTCTAATAAGGGAGGATTTAAAATTGAAGTAACTTTTGTATATGCTTCAAATAGTGAAAAAATTAGAAATTCCCTCCAGAATGATCTTGAAACTTTAAATAAAAATTTGAACAAGCCTTGGATTGTATTGGGAGACTTTAATACAGTTTTGCACTTTTTTGAAAAAAGGGGTGGTCTTCCAATCCCCTTTAGAAAACTGAAATTTATTAATAATTTCTTACTTAGAACAGGTTTAATTGAACCCAACATTATTGGAAATAAATTTACATGGAAATCAGGTGAATTTAGGAACATTCATTGTAAGCTTGATAGGATTTTAATTAATCACAATTTTGCAAAAACATTTTCTAATTATCACTGTTCTACTCTTCCCCAAGCCACTAGTGATCATACTCTAATTCATATTCTTTTCTCTGCTAATCAAAATTTCAAAAATAATCTCCCATTTAGATTTGTTAATGGGTGGACTTTAGATGTGACGACCGCCCATGACCCCTGCACCGATCCTAGAGATAGTGCGCTGTAAAGTGTGCCAAGCGACCATGGACGATTGCCAGGGTAAATTTAAACAACAGAATCTATCGTATTACTCACAGCGCATGGACAAAATACAATAGAATATATATATAGTGAAGCTTCACAGAATAGAATCTCACTAATTAAACTTCATAATAGTTGAATACAAACATCTGAATAGTCAATACATCAAGCCTCACTTCATAACACTCAGAGAATATACAAGCAGCGGAACATCCAGTACATATAGTAAGAAGATAATATGCAATCCTCCAACTCGTCTTCGACATCAGCACCGTGGAAAGCAAGATCAGCACCTGTCACCTGCTACCTAGTCTGCCCATCCCAAAATGGACGAACAGCCCAAGGCAATAAGAGTTAAAACATAAAGCCTTGAGTCAAACAATAGTCTTAGTGAGCGGTAAATTAACTAACAACATACCAAAAGAGCATAAAGGAAAAGGAATAGGAATCCAACCCTCCCACTCCACCTCTTTCTACAGTGATAGCCCCCAGACACACACTAAGCAGAAGCAAACATAGCAAACATAGAAAAGCATACAATTTAAAGTAAAGCAATTATCACTCGAGTCAAGGGCGATGCTTTCCCAGTACAAACCCCCAAGGCCTAAACCAAGATCAGATAAGCACCCAGAAAATACCGCTCTTGAGACCGAATGACGATACAACCAAACATCCATGACTCTGGCTATCACTGTTATCATTGCTTCGATATCATCGTTAATTGAATGACCGGCTCTTTATTTCATCCGTCCGTCAAGGGCTAATGGAAACCCCGGTTCTAGACATAACTTCGCACGTCATCGTGACCCGTGCCTAGGACTATCGAATCTGCCCAGAGTACTTGACTACCAATCAGAAGCCTTCAGGGACTATCGTATCTGCCCAACGTACTCTTGCTTTGAGCATGCTAGAACCTTCAACAACGATGATATCTCAGCCTTCTAGTCATCCTCCTCGACGACTATTTCCATACTAGCTCAAGTGCCTCTCGAGCAAACCATTATCCTCAAACCCGAACCATATCACAGAGTTATCAATCTGCTTGGAATGATCCCGTCTGGATTAGACCAAGGCTATCTCATATCATACTTCGCCTCATCATCATCATCATCATATCAAAGCTTTATCTCGACATCATCATCATCAAATCCATCCATATGAGCTTCATCATCCGCTACATATGCCACGAGCAGCTTTTCCAATTCAAGAGCCTTTCTCTTAGCTTTTGAATCATCTTCGGTCTAATTCAAATCATCAATCATCTAATTCATAGCAATCAATCAAATCAAACTTTAATCCAAGTAAACAAGCATTCAAATATGATCTAAATAGACAATTTCTAACAATAATGGCAATTTCGTAATCAAAGAGTCAAAAGTCTAACAAGCATGAAAACATGAGCAATATCTCTATAATCTTGATGAATGAACTTGCATAGGTTAACATGTAGTAAAATGGATGCCAAATCATTATGAACAATGGATCTATACTTAGGATTAGGAAAATGCATGGAAATCACTACTTTAACACAAAATCAAGCCAACGATCCGATATACTCCTTTGGATCCATGTGAGAGATAATCACCACTCACCAAATCTCCTAAACACCTTAAAAGAAACCCACTTCAGATCTGGACAGTGAAGGATCTAACTCGATCTATCACCAATCCGCTTCAAACGATGAAATCTCTCTTCGATGGATGAAGATCTTCAATCTAAGCTCTTGGATCTTCAATTTGATCTTCAATATGGATGGAAGGAATCACAAGATTAGAGTGGAGAAAAGAAGTGAAGAAGTGTAGAAGTCGAGCTCTCAAAATGGCAGCACTTCGTCGCTTCAAAATCCGGATCCCAAAAATGAAGAAGAACCCTCCTATTTATAGGCTGAAATCTACCTTAGGTCGCTCACTCGGAGTTAGGTCGTCCACGACCTACGACCTAAAACCTTTCGACATAAAATCTTCGACCTAACAGCCCCAAGCCTCTCCGACCTAACCAGATGCGCATCCACGCGACCTAACCCTTAAGCGCTTATGCGACCTAACACTCACGCGACCTAACACACGTGCGCTTATACGACCTAACGACTTAGCATATGCGCGCTTCCTCGCGACCTACGACCTAACGAGGATGCAGCCTAGCGACCTAACACAGACCGCTTCTACGACCTAACACTCCTGCGACCTAACACAGACACACTTCCTCGCGACCTAACAATGCCACGACCTAACGACCTAACAAACCTACGACTTAACACACACACGCGACCTAACACTTAGCCAGGTTACGACCTAACTCCTTAGGTCGTCTAACGACCTAACTACGCTAACTCGCTAACTCTCTTAGGTCGGTGTCTATCCTTAAGTCGCTCAACCCTATAGGTCGCTAACTCCTATAGGTCGCTAACTCCTATAGGTCGCTAACTTTCCTTAGGTCGCCTGATTCTATAGGTCGCTACAAACCCTTAAGTCGCTCAAAACCTTAGGTCGCCAACATCCTATAGGTCGCTCCAACCGACCTAACCTACCCCACGACCTAATCCACCACACGACCTATCTCCTATACGACCTAACTCTCACACGACCTAACTTCTTAGGTCGTTCCAATACTTAGGTCGCTCCACTTCACTAAGTCGTCTACCCCTTAACTCGCCCACTTCCTTAGGTCGCTCCAAACTCTTATACGACCTAAGACTTAGACTCTAGACGACTTATCAACAATGCGACCAAATGTCAACTGTTTTACGATGTTTTGATCCGTAAAAATACGGGTCGTTACATTCTTCCCCCCTTAGGAATTTCGCCCCCGAAATTCCAAACAAACAGAGCAATCAAAGACTATTCTGCATGCCTACCATCCATAGCAATCAACAAACCATGCATCCAATTCTAGCTTAGCATGCAGAATTCTAAAACTTAGAACAAGTTACAATGTCGTTAGATGACACGACACCTTAGGGCCATACCTTGAAGAGTTCAGGATGAGCTGCTTTCATCCTCTCTTCCACCTCCCATGTACAGTCGTTATCATCATCACTCCATTGTATCTTGAGCAACTTAACTATCTTCCTCCTAAGCTGTTTCGTGTCGGTTTCCACAACACGAAGCGGCTTACGAGGTCTCCTATCGACTGGATCAACTTCGAAATCTTCACAACTATCAGCAGAAACCACTGTATTCGAGTCGTGCACATACTTCCGTAGATATGATACATGAAAAACATTGTGCACACTTGACATCTTCTCAGGTAACTCCAATCTATAGGCGAGCTTTCCAATTCGCTCGGTGATCGAGAATGGTCCAACAAATCTCAGAGTCAATTTTCCTTTCTTCCCGAATCGAATAACATTCTTCAGAGGAGAAATCTTCACAAAAACCATATCACCTACGTCGAACTCCAAATCCTTACAACGCTTATCAGCATAACTTTTCTAACGGTCTTGGGCTGCCTTCATTCGTTGCCGAATGATCTCTATGCAATCTGAAGTCTTTCGAATCATCTTTGGCCCAAGCATCAGCTTTTCTCCTGTCTCTAACCAACATGTCGGAGAGTTACACGGTCTTCCATACAATGCTTCATACGGTGCCATACCAATGCTTGACTTGTAACTGTTGTTATACGAAAATTCCACCAAATGAAGGTGATCTTCCCATGATCCTCCGAAATCCAAAACACAAGCTCTGAGGAGATCTTCCAAAACTCGGTTGACTCTCTCGGTCTGACCATCTGTTTGAGGGTGATAAGCTGTACTCAAACACAACTCGGTCCCCAAAACTTCCTGGAAGCTCTTCCAAAATCCACTAGTGAACAATGAATCTCGGTCGCTCACTATACTCTTCGGAATACCATGGAATCGAACTATCCACTTAACATATAACTCAGCCAACTTTGATGCAGTCCTAGTCGATCGAACAGGAATGAATCTTGCACTCTTAGTCAAACGATCTACAATGACCCAAATCCCTTCATTTCCCGTTCTTGTTCTAGGTAACCCATCAATACAATCCATCGAGATTTGCTCCCACTTCCATGTAGGAACTTCTAACGGCTGAAGCAATCCACTTGGCTTCTTTTGTTCGGCTTTTACCAACTGGCAGTTCATACATTTGGAAATAAAATTTCCAACATCCTTCTTCATACCTTCCCAGTAATAGGTTCTCTTCATATCCCGATACATCTTATTTCCACCTGGATGAATTGTCATCTTCGAGTGATGACTTTCCTTCAGAACTTCATTCCTTAATTCATCGATATCGGGAATAACTAGTTGTCCTTGCTTCCGAAGCCAACCCTCTCGATCGACCTCGAATCCTTTTCTGGGTCCAATCCAGATTCCAAATCACGGATAATATTGACAAGCTTATCGTCTCGCTTTTGGCTCTCGCCAATCCTTTCCACAAGAGTCGGTCTTAACGATAAGTTTGCCAACATCTCTGGTTCCAATTCACATCTAGGCCTGAAGTCAAATCCAGCTAAATACTCGAGATTCTTCCATTCTGAAAACATGGCTCCCAATCCTGCATGTCTTCGACTTAACGCATCTGCCACTGCGTTACCTTTTCCCGGAGTATAAGCTATACCAAAATCATATGATGCCAAAAACTCTGGCCAACGTTGCTGCCGAAGATTCAAATCCTTTTGGGAGAAAAGATACTTCAACGACTTATGATCCGTAAACAACTCGAATCGAACTCACAATAGATAATGTCTCCACATCTTCAGAGCAAATACAATCGCTGCTAACTCCAAATCATGAGTCGGATAATTCCTTTCATGCGGCTTCAGTTGTCGACTTGCATACGCAACAACTTTATCCTTCTACATCAGCACTGCTCCAAGTCCAGTACCACATGCGTCGGTGTAAACCACCATCTCATCATTCCCACTTGGAATAGTCAAAACAGGGGTACTTGTCAGTCGCTCTTTCAGGATTCCAAAAGCTTGCTCACACTTATCATCCCATCTGAACACTTGGTTCTTTTTCGTCAATCCTGTTAACGGTGCAGCTACCTTGGAGAAGTCTTTGATAAACCGTCGATAATATCCTGCTAATCCAAGAAAACTTCTCACATCAGATGCATTCTTAGGTCTGACCCAATCCTGGATTGCTGCCACCTTAGCGGGATCAACCGCTATTCCATTTCCAAAAATAACATGGCCTAAGAACCTCACTTCACTCTTCCAGAAGTGACACTTCAAAATCTTAGCCTTCAGCTGATGTTTCCATAAGATTCCAAAACAATACGCAAGTGCGTCTTGTGCTCTTCTTCAGTTCTGGAATAAATCAGAATATCATCCACGAACACTAGCACGAACTTGCTCAACTGATCTCTGAACACTCTATTCATAAGATCCACAAAATATGTTGGCGCATTAGTCAATCCAAACGGCATTACCAGCCACTCAAAGAAACCGGATGGTGTCCTAAAAGCAGTCTTCGGCACACTATCCTTAGCCACTCTCAACTGGTGAAATCCCGTTGCCAAATCCATCTGAGAAAACACCTTCGCTTCGTGAAGCTGATCAAACAAGTCATCTATTCTCGGCAATGGATACTTGTTCTTCTTAGTCACCTTATTCAGCTCACGATAATCCACACACAACCTCGATGATCCATCCGCTTTGGTTGCGAACACAACTGGTGCACCCCATTTGGACACACTACGCCGAATGAATCCTTTCTGCAAAAGATCATCAACCTGCACCCCCAACTCTTGCTGCTCCCTAGGCGCCATCCACCTAAGAGGCATCACAACAGGTCTGGCTCCTTCAACTAGATCTATACGAAACTCGATCTCTCTATGCGGCGGTAACCCTTTGACCTCGTCAAAGACATCCTCAAATCCATTAGCGATTGGCACAGATGACAGTCCATCCCGTGGAACAACCAGTGAATACATGAAGCTCATGAAGATGCCTTCTTCATGCTTACATCATATCACAATCTTTCGCCCCTCCACATTCTCGACTGTCACCTCCAACCTTTCACAATCAACCTTTGCCGCATACTTCCTAAGCCAGTCCATACCCAAAATAATTCCGAACCCCGCAAAGTTCAGAACAAAACAATCACAAACAAAAGATCAATCATGACTCGATACAATCAGACCACGACATAGCATACACAAACAAGATGAACCCCCAACTGGATTAGTCACAACCAATGGCCTATCAACAATATCTGGTTCTAAACCCAACCGGCCTACAAGTTCATTACAAACAAAAGAATGCGACGCCCCAGTATCAAATAGAACTCTAACTGGAACACCACATAGGAAAAGAGTACCTTGAACAACTACACTCTTTCCTTTCTCTTCGGCGGTAAGAGCTTTCGAAGATGATGGAACTGCCCCCAAAGCATAAGCTTGCACAATCTGCTTGTTCTTCCGCGGTTCTGGACAATTCCTCTTAACATGCCCCAACTTGTCAAAGTTGTGGCACTTCACCGGCACCTTCGGATTCTTGCAATCCCTGGAGAAATGGCCCTTCTGTTGACAATTGAAGCAAGTCACTTCGCCCTTCGGCTTCTTCTGGCCATCCTTACCTTTTGTTGTTGCTGCTTCCTCTTCTTGTTTCCACCCTGCTGTGGTTTAGATTCTTCCTTGGTCATAGCAACAACAGTCCTTTCCTTAGGAAACAAATTCTCATGCCTGAGAGCCTTCTCTACAAGCTTCTCAAATGGATCGTCCAAATGATCCACCAACTGCCTCCCAAGATAACTGTCCAAGCCTATCACAAACTTCTCATTCTTCTGGTATGCAGATTCAATATACGACCGAGCATACTTGGACAAAGCTTCAAACTCAGAAACATACTCAAGAACTGGTCTTCCACCTTGCTTGAGCTCCACAAACTTCTTGAACAGAACATACTTCTGAGCTGTAGAAATGAACTTAGCTTCAAATCTAGTTTGGAATTGCTCCCAAGTAATCTCTTCCTCCGGAGTATCAATGGTGATAGAGTTCCACCAATCAGAAGCTCTCCCTTGAAGCTGTCTTGATGCTAACTTCCTCTTAGTTGCATCCTCAATTCCCAAATCACCAAAAATCCTTCTACAAGCATCTATCCACCTCTGGACTTCAATGGTTGGTTTTGTTCCCAAGAAAACCTTTCCTCCAAGAGCAGAATAATCCTTACACAACTTAGCAAAATCCACCGGCTTTGGAGTTTGAACTTGAACTCCAACATCCACCGATGGCCCCGGAGCTGGAATCCTTCTCATGATCGAAGTCATCATAGCTTCGAACATAGCAGCATAATCAGCAGCCCCTTCAGTAGCACGACCTTCCCTAATAGCTGGTCTCCCTCTTCGACTCATCCTTAATATCTATAAAAAGGAATGATTAGCACACCTTGAGAAACAACTGCATAAAGGACTCAAACTCTACTAAGCTACTATATTATATATAGTAATCATCCATCAAAATACAATTACGTCTCTCATACGTAGTTACGTCAACGAGGGTTGGGTAAAATCGATTAACCAAAGCTCTGATACCAATTGTGACGACCGCCCATGACCCCTGCACCGATCCTAGAGATAGTGCGCTGTAAAGTGTGCCAGGCGAACATGGACGATTGCCAGGGTAAATTTAAACAACAGAATCTATCGTATTACTCACAGCGCATGGACAAAATACAATAGAATATATATATATATATAGTGAAGCTTCACAGAATAGAATCTCATTAATAAAACTTCATAATAGTTGAATACAAACATCTGAACAGTCAATACATCAAGCCTCACTACATAACACTCAGAGAATATACAAGCAGCGGAACATCCAGTACATATAGTAAGAAGATAATATGCAATCCTCCAACTCGTCTTCGACATCAGCACCGTGGAAAGCAAGATCAGCACCTGTCACCTGCTACCTAGTCTGCCCATCCCAAAATGGACGAACAGCCCAAGGCAATAAGAGTTAAAACATAAAGCCTTGAGTCAAACAATAGTCTTAGTGAGCGGTAAATTAACTAACAACATACCAAAAGAGCATGAAGGAAAAGGAATAGGAATCCAACCCTCCCACTCCACCTCTTTCTACAGTGATAGCCCCCAGACACACACTAAGCAGAAGCAAACATAGCAAACATAGCAAAGCATACAATTTAAAGTAAAGCAATTATCACTCGAGTCAAGGGCGATGCTTTCCTAGTACAAACCCCCAACGCCTAAACCAAGATCAGATAAGCACCTAGAAAATACCGCTCTTGAGACCGAATGACGATACAACCAAACATCCATGACTCTGGCTATCACTGTTATCATTGCTTCGATATCATCGTTAATTGAATGACCGGCTCTTTATTTCATCCGTCCATCAAGGGCTAATGGAAACCCCGGTTCTAGACATAACTCCGCATGTCATCGTGACCCGTGCCTAGGACTATCGAATCTGCCCAGAGTACTTGACTACCAATCAGAAGCCTTCAGGGACTATCGTATCTGCCCAACGTACTCTTGCTTTGAGCATGCTAGAACCTTCAACAACGATGATATCTCAGCCTTCTAGTCATCCTCCTCGACGACTATTTCCATACTAGCTCAAGTGCCTCTCGAGCAAACCATTATCCTCAAACCCGAACCATATCACCGAGTTATCAATCTGCTTGGAATGATCCCGTCTGGATTAGAGCAAGGCTATCTCATATCATACTTCGCCTCATCATCATCATCATAGCAAAGCTTCATCTCGACATCATCATCATCAAATCCATCCATATGAGCTTCATCATCCGCTACATATGCCACGAGCAGCTTTTCCAATTCAAGAGCCTTTCCCTTAGCTTTTGAATCATCTTCGGTCTAAATCAAATCATCAATCATCTAATTCATAGCAATCAATCAAATCAACCATTAATCCAAGTAAACAAGCATTCAAATATGATCTAAATAGACAATTTCTAACAATAATGGCAATTTCGTAATTAAAGAGTCAAAAGTCTAACAAGCATGAAAACATGAGCAATATCTCTATAATCTTGATGAATGAACTTGCATAGGTTAACATGTAGTAAAATGGATGCCAAATCATTATAAACAATGGATCTATACTTAGGATTAGGAAAATGCATGGAAATCACTACTTTAACACAAAATCAAGCCAATGATCCGATATACTCCTTTGGATCCGTGTGAGAGATAATCACCACTCACCAAATCTCCTAAACACCTTAAAAGAAACCCCTTCAGATCTGGACAGCGAAGGATCTAACTCGATCTATCACCAATCCGCTTCAAACGATGAAATCTCTCTTCGATGGATGAAGATCTTCAATCTAAGCTCTTGGATCTTCAATTTGATCTTCAATATGGATGGAAGGAATCACAAGATTAGAGTGGAGAAAAGAAGTGAAGAAGTGTAGAAGTCGAGCTCTCAAAATGGCAGCACTTCGTCGCTTCAAAATCCGGATCCCAAAAATGAAGAAGAACCCTCCTATTTATAGGCCGAAATCTACCTTAGGTCGCTCACTCGGAGTTAGGTCGTCCACGACCTACGACCTAAAACCTTTCGACATAAAATCTTCGACCTAACAGCCCCAAGCCTCTACGACCTAACCAGATGCGCATCCACGCGACCTAACGCTTAAGCGCTTATGCGACCTAACACTCACGCGACCTAACACACGCGCGCTTATACGACCTAACGACTTAGCATATGCGCACTTCCTCGCGACCTACGACCTAACGAGGATGCAGCCTAGCGACCTAACACAGACCGCTTCTACGACCTAACACTCCTGCGACCTAACACAGACACGCTTCCTCGCGACCTAACAAACCTACGACTTAACACACACACGCGACCTAACACTTAGCCAGGTTACGACCTAACTCCTTAGGTCGTCTAACGACCTAACTACGCTAACTCGCTAACTCTCTTAGGTCGCTGTCTATCCTTAAGTCGCTCAACCCTATAGGTCGCTAACTCCTATAGGTCGCTAACTCCTATAGGTCGCTAACTTTCCTTAGGTCGCCTGATTCTATAGGTCGCTATAAACCCTTAAGTCGCTCAAAACCTTAGGTCGCCAACATCCTATAGGTCGCTCCAACCGACCTAACCTACCCCACGACCTAAGCCACCACACGACCTATCTCCTATACGACCTAACTCTCACACGACCTAACTTCTTAGGTCGTTCCAATACTTAGGTCGCTCCACTTCACTAAGTCGTCTACCCCTTAACTCGCCCACTTCCTTAGGTCACTCCAAACTCTTATACGACCTAAGACTTAGACTCTGGACGACTTATCAACAATGCGACCAAATGTCAACTGTTTTACGATGTTTCGATCCGTAAAAATACGGGTCGTTACATTAGAAAAAGATTATATGGATTTGATAAAAAACAGTAATATTTTTCCCAATCAAGGCTCAGCTCAATTCAAATTCAGGAATTTTTTAAAAATTACAAAAGCAAATCTAAAGCATTGGAATAAAAATAGGAAAAGAAATGACATTAATTCAATTAGAAAAGAATGTGAGTCTCTCCAAAACATTATTGATAATGATAGCTCAGACATTTCTATAGTCAATCAATTTTTCCAATGTCAGAACAAACTCAATAATAGTTTGCATATGCATGCTATCAATATGAGACAAAAAGCCAAGGTGGATTGGCTTACTAATGGAGATTAGGCTAGCAAGTTTTTCTATGCCAAGATGTCTAGTAGAAATAAAATCAATGACATATGAAAACTGCTAGAAAAAAATGGGAAAATCTTAAATGATGTCTCACAACTCGAGCAGTTAGATGTTAAATACTTTTCTGATTTATACAATACTGTTGAGTATAAGAAGGAGTTCCCAAATTTTGTTCCAAAGTTTATTCTTAAGGATAGTAGTAAAGACATTCTTCTTGCTCCAATTGTTCTAGAAGATATTAAAAATATTGTTTTCAACTCCAAAGATGATAAAAGCCCAGACCCTGATGGGTTTGGGGCAAAATTTTACAAAGTCCATTGGGAGGATATTAAATATAAAATCTGTGATGCAGTAAATGAATTTTTTACTACTGGAAAGCTTTTGAAAAGCATAAATCATACTTTTATCGCTCTAATTCCTAAAGTTAAAATTCCAATAGGGCTTGGTGATTATAGACCAATTTCGTGCTGTAATTTTATTTACAAAATAATTGCTAATATTTTAAGCATCGGAATTAAAAAAATTCTAAAATACTTGATTTCTGAAAATCAATGTGCATTCATCCCTGGTAGATACATTATTGAAAATAATCTTTTGGCACATGAAATTATTAGAAGCTTTAACAAAGGTTGCAAAAACAAAGTATGTATTAAAATTGATATCCACAAAGCTTTTGATAAGATAAATAGAACTTTTATTATACACATGATGAAACAATTGGGTTTGCATGGAAAATTTTGCAATCTTGTACAAGAATGCATTGAAACTACTTCATTTTCAATCTTAATTAATGGTTCACCATGTGGGTTTATTAAAAGTAACAAAGGTATTAGGCAAGGAGACCCACTTTCCCCATACTTATTTGCAATTGCTTTGGAATATTTAACACTTCAAATGGAGGCTGAACAATTAAAAGGAAATCTCAAACCTATTAATTGGGTTTTGCCTAATATCACTCATTTATTGTATGCTGATGACTTACTTTTGTTTATAAATGCAGATTTAAAAAGTGCCCATACCATTGGAAAGATTTTTGACTGTTATAAAGAAAATGAAGGTCTTCAAATCAATAAGAGTAAAAGCAAAGCATATTTTAGCAAAAAATTTGAGAAAAAAGAGGAAATGCTTGACACTCTTAAAATTCGAGAAGGTCAACTTCTTGTCAAATATTTGGGACTTCCTCTTAGTACAAATCAACTAACAGACAAAGACTGCTCAAGACTTTGCAACATCATTCAATAAAAATTAGAAAGCTAGTCCAGCAGACTTTTATCTATCCCCGGTAGACTAGAACTCACTCATACTGTCATCACGGCTATCATAATGTATTGGATTCAGACTCACAATATTCCAGAAATAGCCATTCATAAAATTGAAAAAATGTGTGCAAATTTTATATGGAAAGGAAAGTATCATAAAATCTCATGGGATATTATCTGCAAACCAAAAAGGTTTGGAGGGCTAGGGTTAAGAAACATCCATGATCTACAAGAAGCCTGTAATATTAAACTATTTTGGAGATTTGTAGAAGGAAAATCCCTTTGGTCAAAGTGGATGAAAAATAAATATGTTAAAAACAAAAATTTATGGACCATGCCAGCAGAAATTCACAACTCAAGCTCTTCGAAAAATATTTTAAAAAGAAAAAATATTGGCATCAAGTTATTGGAAAGAAATTTCAAGGATGGCAAAAACACTAGCCTTTGGTTTGATCCTTGGATCAATGGAAAGTAATTAATTAGCTTATTAGGATGGAATAATTTACTAAATTTTGGAGGTACAAATTTAAGGGTTGACTATACCATTCCAAATCACATTTGGAATGCAAATCTTCACCCAACAACATCTATTTTTAAAAGGTGTATAGAAAGCATTGATATTGATCCAAATATTGCTGAAGACTACCGGGGACGGAAACTCTCTAAGAAAGACAAGTTTTCTTTTAAATCTACTTGGAATTTTTAAATGGATTTGAAACTGAAATGGATTGGCATTCTGTTATTTGGAATAGAGCAAACTGCCCAAAAATGGCACATTGTGCCTACTTTTCTCTACTGAACAAACTGCCTACCAGGGGTAGATGTAACAAATGGTTTAAAAACAATGAGTTAAAGTGTCCCCTTTGCAAGAATGATAATGAAACAGCTGAACACCTATTTTTTGATTGCGAGCTTTCAAGACATATCTGGCATACTGCCAAAAACAAGCTCAAATTCAGCAAAAATATTCCAATTCAAAACATCAACGAATGTATTCATCACATTCAAAAAAACCTCAAATCCAAATCAAAAAAATTCAATGAAGCTAGCATCATGCTCCCTACTTCTGTATACTTTATATGGAAAGAAAGAAATGCTAGAATACATACAAAAAAGGAAACAGATGCCATCCAAATCTGGAAAACCATTGAATCAAACTGTGAGGAATGCGGATTACGGATCTTAAGGCTAGGAATAACACTAGAGGGGGGTGAATAGTGTTTAAAAGAAATTACTAAATCTTTTTGAGTTTATGTTAATTTGAATACAAATGTATGCAATATTCAGACATAGATATAATCACAGAAACAAACAAAGATGCAGAAATAAAGTAAATGCAGTAAAGGAAATAACACAGTGGATTTTATACTGGTTTGGAGTTACCCTACATCCAGTCCCGCACAACTAAGTACAGATTTCCTTTCAAAAGCAATTCAACAATTACAACCCTCGGTTTCAAGGCTACGAGGTACACCCTCCAGAATCACAATCCTCTGGGTAGAGATACTTGATTTCCGGGGCAACAAGTTCACCCAATTGATTTCCAAGGCTACAATCACACCTTTTCTCGCTTGATTGATTTCCAAGGCTACAATCACACCTTTTCTCGCTTGATTGATTTCTAAGGCTACAATCACACCTTTTCTCGCTAGATAGATTACAAAGAAGCCTATAACTCTGAATAGCACTTAGATCTTGTTGAGATAGTGATAGAGAATCAAACCAGATATAATCTAGTTAGATTCAATGTTGATTTCGGCAGAGTAATGATAGGATTTTGAATAAGAAAATGTGGAAGAAGAAGAGAAGTGAAAAACCAGAAAATCTGATATAAAATTCGTTGAAACTAACCCCTATTTATAGAAGAACAACAGTCATGTCCATTCGTGAAAGGTTATGGCGAATAGACACTTCTTTTGAAATTCAAATTTTTGAATCTAACTGTCAATATGTCGACATGGGGTACTAGGGCATGTCGATCCCAACGGAAATTTTGATGTTTTGTTTTTCTTTGAAAATAACCTTTATCTTATATTAAAACTATTTTAAACTTTATAAATATACTTGACTATAGATAAAATACATAGATAAATATAGAGAATAGTATATATATATAATTTTATATTTAAATCAAAGTATAAAGATAGTTTAAAACAAACGAAGTTTAAAAACACGAGTTTATTAAAAACAAAAACAGAGAATATTTTAAGGCTAAAACATCTTTTTGAAAATCATTTGAAAAGTTAATTTTTAAGGCTAAAACATTTTGAAAAACAATTTTGAAAATCATTCTGAAGTAGTTTTGAAAATCATTTTGAAGTAGTTTTGCAAGCTTCTTCCTGTAGAATATCTCATCATGTCAGGACTCGAGAACTTGTACAAAACCAGGATGTTCGTGGGTTTGTAAGCCACTTGTCGTAGGTTTGTAAGCTACTTGTCGTGGGTTTGTAAGCCACTAAAAAGGTAGAAATGGGTTCCATCACAAAAGAAAAATGGAGTGAAGATTTCAGTGCTATTGTGAAGTTTTAACATAATTCTAGACTCAATACTTATCTTGAAATCTTGAACTCTTGATTATCTTGATACTCATGAGTCTTCAATCTTGATATCTTGAATCTCTATACTGTACAGTCTTCATTCTTGGTACCTGCATGGTTAAATCCTGCATATACATATACATATATATCTAAACTGTAATGTTAGTATTTATATTTTATAATCTTATTCTAAGGTTGTTGTCATCAAAACCATCATCTCAAGGACTAACAATCCCCCCTTTTTTGATGATGACAACCTTTATTTATAAAATATTACTTCTATCCTAATAACTCCCCCTTAATCTATGCCTAACTCTCCTATTTTATATTTCTCCCCCTTTGTCATCAACAAAAACAAACTAACTCCAAACTATATAACTCCCCCTCATTCTTGTACTAAAGTACCTGCATTAATAAACTATGTAATAGAGTATATTTAAGAAATAACTATACTTATAGACATGATATTCAATCAACGATTATAAATATATTAATGTATATTTATACAATCATCTGTAACAACCCTGTATTTTATAATTATTTTAAATTGATATTTCCAGATTTAAAAGCTTTATTTATGAAAAAGAATAAATTTTGTTATTTTAAGTATAAACTTTGATTTTGATGTGGATTAGAATTCCAAATATGACTAAATTTAATATTTCCAAAAATGTGAATTTTGGTCAAATAGTCAAACTTTTACTTTTAAATTTAAATTTTAAATATTTGAAATTATAAATTTTATCTTTTATTATGATAGTAGATTTAATAACTTGAATACTGCTTTTCGTTTCGTTGGAAACAGAGTTAAAATGTAAAAGTTATGTACATTTCAATTTTTAGTATAATTTCTTTTATTATGCAATTTTGCCTATTTTAAATTTTATAAATCATATTTTTTCTTTCTTATATTTTATTTAATATGTGTCAATATGTTAATTTATGTATATTTTCATCTCTAAATATTTCAAAATATATAATAGAAATTTTAAAATTTTAAATTTTAAATTATAAATGCCAAATTTTCATCTTGGACTGTATACAATTGTGTAACATTGTTTCACTTTTGTTTTGGTCAGATTTATTGTATACTTTTAAAAGTTGTAATAATTAGTGTGAAACGGGAAATTTAACTTTACATTCTTTTACGTATATTTACATCCGTTCCTTAACTTTATATTAGACAATCAAATTTTATTAATTATGGTATAATAGATATTTAATTTTTGGGTTAAAATGATACGTTATTTTATTGAAAGAAAACGTTAGCATGTTAATTTACTAATTAAAAGAAATAAATAAAGTTGTACGTTACTTTGGGCATTTCGTTTATAATTGCTCTTGCCTTTCATTGTCTATTTGATTTCTTGCGTTATCAATGCAAACTTCAGCCGCATATATTCTATTTTGAGAAATTCAAATCTTGCCCAAAAATCTTGCCTAAATCTTTGTCACGTGAAAGATTATTTCTTTCCCTTTGCCTTCCGTTCGTTTCCTCCACTTTAATAAATTAATTGCCTTAATTTTTCTCTAACCGTTCAAAACTTTTTCTTTTTGCCTTCTCTCTAAAAATTGTGAGCAGCTGTCATATTCTACTCCACGTTCAAAATATTTCCAAACCTCAATTTCCACAATTTTTCTATTTTTGCTTCCATCAAAAATTTTCGTGACCTTCTCCTTCAGGTATGAATCAGCATGCCTTCTTCTTTTCATTTTTTTTTGTTTGTCCCCTTCTTTGTTTGCTTTATCATTGTCTGCTCCAACCTATGCTCCGCCTACCCCAGCCTAGAGATCACCACCACCAGCCACGAGACCATCCACAACCACCACCGAACTCCAACCCCTTCGCCCTACCCCAGTCACCAGACCCAGGCCGAGAACCCCACGTCACCTCCACCCCATGCGAGACCACCACCACGTCAGCCCCCTACTCCATGCTACCACCACCGAACCCAGACCGAGACCGCCTCCAACCCCATGCTAACCAAACCCGATGCCTTTAAGGTGGTCGAGCCTTTGTATTTTGAAGTTATAATCTATTTGTCCACTGGCCTTGGTTCTGAGAAAAAAAAATGAACAAAAAATTATTTTGTCACCTCTGCATTTTTATTTTCGAAATATAGTGCCAGACCGAGTTTTGTTTGAGAAATGAACAAATTCCATTTTTGTCGCCTTTGTATTTTTTTTATTTTTGATGTTATATTGCCACTGACCTTTGTTTTGAAAAGGAAAAGAACAAAAAATTTTTTTGTCCCCCCCGTATTTGGTATCCCAGTCTATATTCTCCACTGGCCTTTGTTTTAGAAAAGGAAATAAGAAAAATTTGCTTTTGTCACTTTTGCAAAGTTTGAAGTTGTATTTCTACCTGGCCTTGTATTTGAAAAAGGGAATGAACAATTTGTGGTGGTCGAGCCTTTGTTTTTGAAGATAGTCTATATTTTAAAAGTGGTCGAGCTATTCCTTTCTAGTATTCAACTTGTTTTTCGGTTGGTTTGCTTCATTTGAAAATTTGTTATTCGGTTGCATTCTTAGATTTGTTTTATTTATTCTTTTTGCTTTAGATTTGAATCTAGTTGGCGCATCCGCTAACAACTGATCGTGCTTTCCGCGTGCTTTTGATAGCATATTTTCTTTTTGAATCGAATCTCCAGCTTCGTAGAAATGAGTAAATCTCACACGAATATTCATACTTATATGATGGTGAAATGACCGCAACTGAATGTGTAGAAATAAATAAATAAATAAATAAAATGATGTTATAATTACCTGTGATTTATTTATATTTGATGTTAGAATTGTTAAAAATTGCATAACATATCATCTGTTATATTTTGTTTTATTTTACTGTTATTCTATTCTGTTAAATCACACTGCAAGTTCCCTGTAGAATAGAATCACTATGGTTTGAAATGATACATACCCGAACGGACTTTAGAATAAGGGATGATCGTTATGGGCTGAAATGATAGGCCTGAACGATTTTCAATTAAATTTTATTTACTTGGGATTGCGGGTTTGAAATGATAAAACCCGGATTTTTCTTTGTAAACTACGGATTGAAATGATATAGTATCTGTATCACTTGACCTAGGTTAGAAAACTATATACAGGCCCGTGGTTATTTTATAAAGTGTTTCTGGATATTTTTAAGTATTTTAAAAATATAAATTTATGAAATTTGATTTAAATAGATTTTGAAATGTTTTAAAATAAAGAAATTATGATTTTTCTATGAGTTAAAATGTAATTAATGAATGGTTAAATTGGATTATTGAAATATAACTTAAGTTTGGAATTTGGAATTTTGGTTAAAAATGATATTTAAGTTATATAAATAAAATGAAAATTTAATTATATTTGGAAAATGGTAGATATGATAATTTGATAAAATTTGAATTTAAGCGACTTATTAAAGTATTATTGATTTTTCTACGAGTTTAAGTGGTTAAATAAATGAATGTTTAAAAGTGATCTTTTAAAATATAACTTGACTTGGAAATGTGAAATTTGGTTTTAATTAAAGGTTTAAGTTAATTAAATAAAATTGGAAATTTTGTTAAATTTGTGAAATGGTAATTTAAATTTGAAGTGTTGAGTTATTTGTTGAAATGTGAAGAATTGGAAACTTTTACACTTAAATTTATTAAGTAAAGTGTTGAAAATTGGAATTAATTATAATAAATTTATTGTGAAAATATGTTAAATAATATGTTAATGAACATTTTATTATTAAAAATATGATTTGAAATGTTGAAAGGATTAAAAATAAAATTTATTATTTGCTGGAAATACACTAAAATCTGGAATTAACTTTTAATAGCATTCAGAAATGCTATAGTTTCTGAATTGAACTAAAATTATGTAAAAAGAGCTATTACAGCATTTCTGAAATGTTGTAGTTGCTGTAATTGAACTTATAGGCTAATATTGAACTCAGGCCTATTATAGCATTCACTGGAAATGCTATAATGGTCTGCAGTCTTTGCTGAAACCAAATTTAACCCTTGTTTTGAAATCTGAACTACCGCAGCACTTCTGAAATACTGTCTTTTCTGTTTTTAAACTATAATTCAACTAAAACTGAGTTTTAACAGCAGTTTTAAGTGTTATCTTTGCTGAATTAAAAATGTTTTCAAATATAACTTATAGCAGTTGTTTTTAAATGCTGTGAAATGCTGAAATTTTAATAATTAGGGTTTTTGACTTAGTAAACGGACTCAGAATGGTTTGAAACTTTGGAAATTGAATACTTGATTTGAACGTATAATAATTACACTTTTAAAAGGGTTAAATGAATTATTTTGATTGGAATATAAACTATTTAAAGGTGATTTGAAATGATAGTAAATGAACTATATCTTTGAATTTAAAGGGTATTTAAAGTTGAATTTTTGGTTTTGAACTGATAGGATATTTTATTATATTAAAATGATTTGAAATGAAGTTTTGGAAAGATATGATATTTTGATATATTGAAATGATTTGAAATGAAGTTTTGAAATGATATGATATTTTAAATATATGGAAATGGTTTGGAATTAATTTAATCTTTATTTTGATAAATATATGGTTTTGAAATGATATTTTATTTTGAAGTAAAGTATTGTTTTAAAAGTTATAACCACGGGTTATAATAACGTTTGGTTGTTAAAGAGACCGGGATCGGATATGGACATACTCTCTGTCGATACCGAAAACCACTTTGACAACTATGTACGCGGTTGAGTTTCCAGAATGAAGTAGGATGGTGGCGACGATCCTAAGGTATATACGTGGACCCAACTCCCATGAGTTGGCATAAGGTGGCTAAAACAGGAGCGATCTCGGACCAGTGAGGTAGCACCTCTTATCGGACGCACTTCTTCGATTCCATTCTATTACTATTTGATTTTGGTGGCCACCCTTCGATTTGGGAGTGTTGTTCGAGGTGGACGATAGTGGCTGCTATCCGCTCCATCAGTCCGTGTGCGTAATTGGTATATCTACCCTGGCATTGCCTTGTGTGCCGTGTCACCTACCATATCGAGCTTTACTACGATTACGATTTTAAGATCCGACCGCGTTAAGGTTCTCCATCCCCTTAACGCTATTTTCTATATGATTATACTTTACTTATTAGACATTATTATAATAGCGAATATTACTACATAGTAGATATTTTAACGGATCCTTAGAGGATGGGCGGTCCCAAGCATCTTCTAAGTTACTTGTGCCTTTACTACAGTTCACTTGAGTTGGTTTACATTGTGTAAGTATGTATGTCCTGACTCGAGTGTTTTGTGTTTTGCTTTACGCTCGGGTCAGCCTGAGTTATTCACAGATTTGGATTTTCACTCTCTTGGAGATTTGAATCGCTGGAGATTATCTGCTTGTCATGTCTTACCTATTTCAATTCCGTTGTTCTACTCAGCTTGTACTTGGTTATTATATTGAGACTTTTGTTGTATTCTATTTCCCCTGTTATATCTAGTGTAACTCTGATATATTTATATAGTAGCTTCATGAACTACTATTTCTTTTACTTCCGCTGCATTATTTTACTCTGTGTCTGTGATCTGTGATTATACTTATTTACTGTATATATTCTGAGATTTGCCAAATTTTATTTACAACGCGGTATTTTGAGCAATTCAATTCCGGCATGAGTGTCTACCTATACACTTATAATGGATGCGAATGGTTGAAAATACCGGGTCGTAACAGTTGGTATCAGAGCTTTGGCTTTGAGGCAAAACTCAGCATATGGAGTAGAATTATTTACAGAATCACTTTCGTTCGAGTTTGAATCTTTTCCTCTTGATTCGAATTTCCTTTGAATTTTTGGAACATTCCCTGCGGTTCCAAAATTCATTCTTGTCCCCCACTAATTCATCTTCTTTTGATTTGGGAGTATCACATAACTCCACTTCGAACGATCTTTATAGTGAATTGGCTGTCTCGCCAATATTCTAATTTTCTGGTAAAGGGGGAAACTCCTTTACAAATTTGCATCAATTCACCAGAGATTTATATCTATCCTTGGTTTAGATGCTAATATCTTTTGTTATTCCAAACTCTATCTCTTGAGATCGGATGTAGATTTACCCCAGAAACATCCACATTTGATCTTATTCATTAACTCACGGTTAACCCGGTTAAGGTTGTCCGTGGTTATCTAACCTTACCCATCTCCCTACTTTGTTATTTAATCATCTTGTCTTTTGTTTCCAACCTACCTTCAAAACATTTTGAATTGTATTTGTAAATTTGTAATTAATATTTTGTTTTATATTGTGTTGTTTGAGTTGTTGATGTTGATTTGGGTTTCCGATCGATTCGTCTGATCAATGCTATCGATAGGATTTCTAAAACACTTTGACAGAACAAACTGACATAATTAAAAAATAAAAAATAAAATTTTGGTTAATGAAATAAATTTTGATATATAATTTATGGAACTTAATAAATTGATTTAAATTGATAATTTGAAGTGATAATACTTGATTTATCATTTATTGTTTTACAAATGAATTTATAAATAGTTGTTTATAAATTTATTTGGGAACTGAAATGAATTTAAAACAAGAAATTTAAGAATTTAATTTCCGATGGATTCAAACCTTGTGTTAAAAGTTTTAAAAGGATATATTATTTAAAGTATTTCCAAGTAGAAATTTGTTTCTAAAGGATTTTTAAGTTTAAAAATTTAGTGCTCTTCTCTTTGTCGCTGGAAAATAATTTCGGTGATGACTGCAGCATCATCGACGTTCATTTTAGAGTTTCGAAGTGAAGAGACTGTTCTGTAGTCTGGCTACAGCTTTGTTTTGGGGAAATTAATTAATATGAATTTCTAAAAATATGACTTGATTTATAATATATATAGATATATGATTTAAATTTGATTTGACATATTATGTACATATACTTATTTATCTCTAATTGGTTTGAAGGAATCGGAAATTAATTCTTACATTTTTTTTAAAGAATAATTTCAATTATAAAAAGAAAAATCAAAAAATTTTGGATAAATGATTCAAACTTGAGATAATTGAATCGGAAAGTTTTATTTGTATAACTCACAATTTCATTCCAATATAACTTACCTAAATTTCACAAAAATTGAATATGAAATTGGATAATATACATTATAGAAAGGATTTTATAAATAAAATTTGAGTGGTTATAATAAATGTTATACACTTGAATTTTAGTTATAAAAGATTAACAGAGGTAAATAGTGAAAAAGGAATTTAAAGAGATTTTATTTAAATAACTTAATAATCAAATTTGATTTAATATGGAACCTTAAGTCTAACCTAGGAATTTTAATAAAGGTTATTTCCTAAAATGAATATGTTGTATAATAAATAATGTATCTTTGAATAGATAAAAGAAAATACATTTGAATTGGGCTTTTGGTAATAAAGTTAATTTAACTTGAATTCATAGTTTAATTGATGTCTAAATGAATAAATGTGTAAAGAAATTTGATTGTTATATTTGCTATGATAAATATTTTATTTATGAAATAGATAGATCTTAAAAAAAGAATAATTATGATTTAAATAGTTAAAATGTATTTTAACATCACTAAAAATTGATAATTGAGAATTTGGTTTTCAAATGGAATTTTAAGTGTAACTTATTAAAGGAATATCTATTTATGAAATGGGTATTTTAAATAAAGAGTTAGGTTATGTGTTAAATTAAGAGTTAAGTAAAATAGTGAACTTTTGACTTAATAAACGAAGTATAGTTTAATTTGGATATTCCATTCATAAAAGTTTGTTTTAATAAGTCATAAGTTAAATGATATCCAAATGAATATTTCTGAAATTGAACTGATTTGAAATACTAATATATCTACTGTAGCATTTTATAAGTGCTACTATTTTGAAAATACAATGTTTGGAAATTTTTATAATTGAATGAACTTAGAAATGTTACAACTTTAAAATGAATATTATTTGACCTTGAATTAAATGGTTTAAATGAAGATTTTTTTTAAAGGGTGTTATGATTTTCTAAGTATTATGTTTTTTTTAAAGAATAACATGTCCAAAGTGTTATGATTTTAGTAGTGTGATTTCCAAATGATAAACATCCCTAAATTGTTATGATTTCAAAGCATTATGGTTTCAAGTTTATTATCTTATTTTGTTTTCCAAACTATCTTTTGGTTGTCCCTATTTATCTTATCTTGTTACAGAATGGGAAGGCTATTGCTTATACCAGTCTGTTTAGAAATCTTTCTGTAATCTTTGATAATCTTGGATACTCATTTTTGAATCTGAACACTGTTTTTCCATTCATAGACCGTCGGTTAAGTGAAAGGGGTGATTCAGACTGTAGAGGATCTTTTCGTGTTTGTGTTCTTGATTTGATCACCTCCCTCTTGTTAAACTTACCTATAACAACAGTTATCGGTGTAATTTAAATCTCCTTGTCATCTTATTTTAATCTTATTTTACTATATCTTTTTCTGTGCTTTCCCGTACCTCGTTCCTTTTCGGGGATGAAAAGTATTGAGTAGGGGAGAGTGTAACAACCCTGTATTTTACAATTATTTTTAAATTGATATTTCCATATTTAAAAGCTTTATTTATGAAAAAGAATAAATTTTGTTATTTTAAGTATAAACTTTGATTTTGATATGGATTAGAATTCCAAATATGACTAAATTTAATATTTCCAGAAAATGTGAATTTTGGTCAAATAGTCAAACTTTGACTTTTAAATTTAAATTTTAAATATTTGAAATTATAAATTTTATCTTTTATTATGACAGTAGATTTAATAACTTGAATACTGCTTTTCGTTTTGTTGCAAACAGAGTTAAAATGTAAAAGTTATGTACATTTCAATTTTTAGTATAATTTGTTTTATTGTGCAATTTTGCCTATTTTAAATTTTATAAATCATATTTTTTCTTTCTTATATTTTATTTAATATGTGTCAATATGTTAATTTATGTATATTTTCATCTCTAAATATTTCAAAATATATAATAGAAATTTTAAATTTTTAAATTTTTTATTATAAATGCCAAATTTTCATCCTGGACTGTATACAATTGTGTAACATTGTTTCACTTTTGTTTTGGTCAGATTTATTGTATACTTTTAAAAGTTGTAATAATTAGTGTGAAATGGGAAATTTAACTTTACATTCTTTTACGTATATTTACATCCGTTCCTTAACTTTATATTAGACAATCAAATTTTATTAATTATGGTATAATAGCTATTTAGTTTTTGGGTTAAAATGATACGTTATTTTATTGAAAGAAAACGTTAGCATGTTAATTTACTAATTAAAAGAAATAAATAAAGTTGTACGTTACTTTGGGCATTTCATTTATAATTGCTCTTGCCTTTCATTGTCTATTTGATTTCTTGCGTTATCAATGCAAACTTCAGTCACATATATTCTATTTTGAGAAATTCAAATCTTGCCCAAAAATCTTGCCTAAATCTTTGTCACGTGAAAGATTATTTCTTTCCATTTGCCTTCCGTTCGTTTCCTCCACTTTAATAAAAATTAATTGCCTTAATTTTTCTCTAACCGTTCAAAACTTTTTCTTTTTGCCTTCTCTCTACAAATTGTGAGCAGCTGTCATATTCTACTCCATGTTCAAAATATTTCCAGACCTCAATTTCCACAATTTTTCTATTTTTGCTTCCATCAAAAATTTTCGTGACCTTCTCCTTCAGGTATGAATCAGCATGCCTTCTGCTTTTCAATTTTTTTTTTGTCCCCTGCTTTGTTTGCTTTATCATTGTCTGCTACAACCTATGCTCCGCCTACCCCAGCCTAGAGATCACCACCACCAGCCACGAGACCATCCACAACCACCACCGAACTCCAACCCCTTCGCCCTACCCAAGTCACCAGACCCAGGCCGAGAACCCCACGTCACCTCCACCCCATGCGAGACCACCACCACGTCAGCCCCCTACTCCATGCTACCACCACCGAACCTAGACCGAGACCGCCTCCAACCCCATGCTGACCAAACCCGATGCCTTTAAGGTGGTCGAGCCTTTTTATTTTGAAGTTATAATCTATTTGTCCTCTGGCCTTGGTTCTGAGAAAAAAAATTGAACAAAAATTTATTTTGTCACCTCTACATTTTTATTTTTTAAATATAGTGCCAGACCGAGTTTTGTTTGAGAAATGAACAAATTCCATTTTTGTCCCCTTTGTATTTTTTTTTTATTTTTGAAGTTATATTGCCACTGACCTTTGTTTTGAATAGGAATAGAAAAAAAAAAAATTTTTGTCCCCCTTGTATTTGGTATCCCAGTCTATATTCTCCACTGGCCTTTGTTTTAGAAAAGGAAATAAGAAAAATTTGCTTTTGTCACTTTTGCAAAGTTTAAAGTTGTATTTCTACCTGGCCTTGTATTTGAAAAAGGGAATGAACAATTTGTGGTGGTCGAGCCTTTGTTTTTGAAGATAGTCTATATTTTAAAAGTGGTCGAGCTATTCCTTTCTAGTATTCAACTTGTTTTTCGGTTGGTTTGCTTCATTTGAAAATTTGTTATTCGGTTGCATTCTTAGATTTGTTTTATTTATTCTTTTTGCTTTAGATTTGAATCTAGTTGGCGCATCCGCTAACAACTGATCGTGCTTTCCGCGTGCTTTTGATAGCGTATTTTCTTTTTGAATCGAATCTCCAGCTCCGTAGAGGTGAGTAAATCTCACACGAATATTCATACTTATATGATGGTGAAACGACCGCAACTGAATGTGTAGAAAATAAAAAAATAAAAAAATGATGTTATAATTACCTGTGATTTATTTTTATTTGATGTTAGAATTGTTAAAAATTGCATAACATATCATCTGTTATATTTTGTTTTATTTTACTGTTATTCTATTCTGTTAAATCACACTGCAAGTTCCCTGTAGAATAGAATCACTATGGTTTGAAATGATACATACCCGAACGGACTTTAGAATAAGGGAAGATTGTTATGGGCTGAAATGATAGGCCTGAACGATTTTCAATTAAATTTTATTTACTTGGGATTGCGGGTTTGAAATGATAAAACCCGGATTTTTCTTTGTAAACTACGGATTGAAATGATATAGTATCTGTATCACTTGACCTAGGTTAGAAAACTATATACAGGCCCGTGGTTATTTTACAAAGTGTTTTTGGATATTTTTAAGTATTTTAAAAATATAAATTTATGAAATTTGATTTAAATAGATTTTGAAATGTTTTAAAATAAAGAAATTATGATTTTTCTATGAGTTAAAATGTAATTAATGAATGGTTAAATTGGATTATTGAAATATAAAAGTTTGGAATTTGGAATTTTGGTTAAAAATGATATTTAAGTTATATAAATAAAATGAAAATTTAATTATATTTGGAAAATGGTAGATATGATAATTTGATAAAATTTGAATTTAAGCGACTTATTAAAGTATTATTGATTTTTCTATGAGTTTAAGTGGTTAAATAAATGAATGTTTAAAAGTGATCTTTTAAAATATAACTTGACTTGGAAATGTGAAATTTGGTTTTAATTAAAGGTTTAAGTTAATTAAATAAAATTGGAAATTTTGTTAAATTTGTGAAATGGTAATTTAAATTTGAAGTGTTGAGTTATTTGTTGAAATGTGAAGAATTGGAAACTTTTACACTTAAATTTATTAAGTAAAGTGTTGAAAATTGGAATTAATTATAAGAAATTTATTGTGAAAATATGTTAAATAATATGTTAATGAACATTTTATTGTTAAAAATATGATTTGAAATGTTTAAAGGATTAAAAATAAAATTTATTATTTGCTGAAAATACACTAAAATCTGGAATTAACTTTTAATAGCATTCAGAAATGCTATAGTTTCTGAATTGAACTAAAATTGTGTAAAAAGAGCTATTACAGCATTTCTGAAATGCTGTAGTTGTTGTAATTGAACTTATAGGCTAATATTGAACTCAGGCCTATTATAGCATTCACTGGAAATGCTATAATGGTCTGCAGTCTTTGCTGAAACCAAATTTAACCCTTGTTTTGAAATCTGAACTACCGCAGCACTTCTGAAATGCTGTCTTTTCTGTTTTTAAACTATAATTCTACTAAAACTGAGTTTTAACAGCAGTTTTAAGTGCTGTCTTTGCTGAATTAAAAATGTTTTCAAATATAACTTATAGCAGTTGTTTTTAAATGCTGTGAAATGCTGAAATTTTAATAATTAGGGTTTTTGACTTAGTAAACGAACTCAGAATGGTTTGAAACTTTGGAAATTGAATACTTGATTTGAAAGTATAATAATTACACTTTTAAAAGGGTTAAATGAATTATTTTGATTGGAATATAAACTATTTAAAGGTGATTTGAAATGATAGTAAATGAACGATATCTTTGAATTTAAAGGGTATTTAAAGTTGAATTTTTGGTTTTGAACTGATAGGATATTTTATTATATTAAAATGATTTGAAATGAAGTTTTGGAAAGATATGATATTTTGATATATTGAAATGATTTGAAATGAAGTTTTGAAATGATATGATATTTTAAATATATGGAAATGGTTTGGAATTGATTTAATCTTTATTTTGATAAATATATGGTTTTGAAATGATATTTTATTTTGAAGTAAAGTATTGTTTTAAAAGTTGTAACCACGAGTTATAATAACGTTTGGTTGTTAAAGAGACCGGGATCGGATATGGACATACTCTCTGTCGATACCGAAAACCACTTTGACAACTATGTACGCGGTGGAGTATCAAGAATGAAGTAGGATGGTGGCAACGATCCTAAGGTATATACGTGGACCCAACTCCCGTGAGTTGGCATAAGGTGGCTAAAACAGGAGCGATCTCGGACCAGTGAGGTAGCACCTCTTATCGGACGCACTTCTTCGATTCCATTCTATTACTTTTTGATTTTGGTGGCCACCCTTCGATTTGGGAGTGTTGTTCGAGGTGGACGGTAGTGGCTGCTATCCGCTCCATCAGTCCGTGTGCGTAATTGGTATATCTACCCTGGCATTGCCTTGTGTGCCGTGTCACCTACCATATCGAGCTTTACTACGATTTTGATTTTAAGATCCGACCGCGTTAAGGTTCTCCATCCCCTTAACGCTGTTTTCTATATGATTATACTTTACTTATTAGACATTATTATAATAGCGAATATTACTACATAGTAGATATTTTAACGGATCCTTAGAGGATGGGCGGTCCCAAGCATCTTCTAAGTTACTTGTGCCTTTACTACAGTTCACTTGAGTTGGTTTACATTGTGTAAGTATGTATGTCCTGACTCGAGTGTTTTGTGTTTTTCTTTACGCTCGGGTCAGCCTGAGTTATTCACAGATTTGGATTTTCACTCTCTTGAAGATTTGAATTGCTGGAGATTATCTGCTTGTCATGTCCTACCTATTTCAATTCCGTTGTTCTACTCAGCTTGTACTTGGTTATTATATTGAGACTTTTGTTGTATTCTATTTCCCCTGTTATATCTTATGTAACTCTGATATATTTATATAGTAGCTTCATGAACTACTATTTCTTTTACTTCCGCTGCATTATTTTACTCTGTGTCTGTGATCTGTGATTATATTTATTTACTGTATATTCTGAGATTTGCCAAATTTTATTTACAACGCGGTATTTTGAGCAATTCAATTCCGGCATGAGTGTCTACCTATACACTTATAATGGATGCGAATGGTTGAAAATACCGGGTCGTAACATCATCAAACCACACCAATGTATAAATCAAATCAATCAAAACAACCAATTTCAATCAAAACAATCAATTCAAACAAAGTAATAAAGCAAACAAATTAAACGTTACGGGGAACTTCCACCCATCCTTCTTCTCCGAAAATAGGGTCTGCTTTGATGGCATCCCAATCTTCATTGTCATTTGTGAGAGAGACAGGAGGATGTGCTTCGTTATCATCCTTGTGCAGGGAAGAAATCATCTATCGAATTGCCTCGAAATGCCTTTCGTGTTCCTTGATCATCTGCATTTGACTCAATTCTAAGTGTCGCTGGTTACGAAGAATGAACGAGAGAATATTCTTGAATGAATTAAGAGTTTCTTCAAGATTCTCGGATAAGTTATGAATTGGATTAGCCATTTTTGAAATTGTGAGAAGAATGAGAGATAGAATAGATAAGAAATAATATTCAGTAATGAATTCTGGAAGAAATGGGTATATATAGGTGTAGAAATTCGTTTGAAATGAATAAACACATGGTAGTTATTCAAATTTCAAATTCAAAATGAAGTGTCATTTCTGAACAGTATATGTCGACATGGTCAAGGGGGGTATGTCGACATACGGCAGTGAAATTTGATGGTAATTTTGATTTTGTGAATAATTGTGTATATAATATACTAACATTTATTCAAGAAATAAGATAAGCTAGATAACAGAAAGGAAATTCAATTTCATTGCATAGAAGAGTGATACAATGATTAATCATAAACAACTACATAAACACTCAAATTAAAACTAACTTAAACTAATTCGACATGATATGAAAATATAGAACTAGTTAAAGGATGATGAAGATGAAGATAATCCAAGTTTCTTGCTGACTTTAGAGAAAAACTTGTTCATCTTGGATGATACGTTGTCCAACTTCTTACTAACGGATCTTTTAAGTACCCGTTGATTCTCAACAATAATCTTTTGGTTTTTGAGAAGGGTTTTGTTGGTAGGATTGGAGGGATATTCAATACTTTCTAGGGATGTTTCACCTTCTTCTTCTTCTATTTCCATTTCATCCCCTTCTTCTTCTTCTTCCTCTTCCATTTCTTCATGAGCCAAACGCTCTTCCTTTTCGGCAAGAGTTTCATAAGGTTGAAAAACATATGTGATTTTCATCAGATAAATGTTTGAAATATTAAAAACTTTTCTTGAAGTAAATTCTTCTCCTTTGAGATTTACTCCAAAATAGTTGAAAATCCGAGTAAGGTAGATTCCATGATATAAAGTGTTTTCTCCCATTTCAAAATTTTTAGGACGAAGTTCATCCAAAATAACTTGCACCCAATTGATATCATAATTTCCGAAAATAGCAAAAAGAGCTTTGCAAACTTTTGAGGTAGGATTGTTAAAATTCCCTGATCTTTGAGTCAAAGTATGTTGTAAAAGAAGGTTAACAATTCTTGCTTTTGGATGAAATTTCGGTTTTTAAATTCAAAGTTTTTATCTCCTTCAAAAATATGATGAAATGTCTCACGATCATGTTTATCGATTTGAAAACTAGAAAGATCCATTCCGTATTCTTGCAATTGAGAATGATACCCAAAAGATCACAATTTAAAACAATTCTAGTGCCTTTGACACTACTCCAAATTTCATCATCATTCCCTTCATAAAATTCTCGATTAAGATTTGCATAGAAATTTTTGACAAGATTTGGATAACAAACAAAATCATTTTGAGAAGCATCGACAAGACTAAGAATATGATTGTTTGCAAAAAGAGTATCAATTTCATAAGAAGCAAAATCTTAAAAAAAAGCAAACTTTCCGGGATGGACTTTTCCATAATTAGCATAATTGATGTATGCTTTCATGGCCTCCGGATTATTGAGGAGTTGCTCTTTCAAGTTTCTGGAAAGTCTCATGGTGGAGGGGTTGCTTGAAGAAGCCATTAAAGTAGAGAGTAGAGAGCTTGAAGTTTTGAAGAGAGTTTGAATTTGAAAATGAAAGTGAAAAGTTGTGATAAAAGATAGTGAATAAATAGATTTTTGAAAGACATGTTCTCTAGTCAAAAGATGCCTTTTTAGAGTATTGAATGAAGCGAAAAGGTGGAAGGAAATTTAAGTATTTGAATTCAAATTTTGAATTTCAAATTCAGGTACCTATGTCGACATCAGGGTAGGGACCATGTCGACATAAGCCTGTGAATTTATATGATTTAATTTTTCTAAGAATTCTAAAATATATATACTTATTATTTTAATGTCTATATATATATCTCGAATATTATTAGAATTATAGTATACTCCAGAAAATATTATTATATTATTAAAAATAATAAAATTAAAATAATAATAAAATAATAAATAATAAATTTAAAATTCAATCAACACACCAATTCAAAATCAATCAATCAAACAATCAATCATCTAATTCTAAGCATGCAATTTCAATCAATTGTATTGTAAATGTGTACCTTTTTCTGAGTCTGTTTCCTTGAATTTGTTGAAGTCGTGAACTGCAGTGAAACACAAATTTGAGTTATTTGTCTTCTGATCATCATCGCTTGAGGACGAGTCTGAGTCATCTAGAGTAGCAGTAAATGCATGCTTCCGTTTCTTTACTGATTCATTGTTTATAGGAGGATTCTGCCTTTCTGGATACAGACAGTCTCTTTTGATATGGCCTGGTTCATCACAGTTGAAACATTTGACATTGTTTGGCACTGCATTCTGATTTCCAGAATTCTTATAGTTGTTTCTCTTGAGATTATTCATCTTTCTGTATTTCACGAATTTCCGAAAATTCCTGGTCATAAATGCTATATCTTCATCATTATCACTGTTTGAGTCTGATCCGTCGGCTAATGCATGGAATGCCATTGATTTCTTTTCAGATGCTTTGCTTTCTCTTCTCCCGATCATTTGGACTTCAAACGACATTAGATTTCCAAACAATTCTTCTATCTTTAAAGTACTGATGTCATTTGCCTCTTCAATTGCAAGCGTCTTTTGATCCCATTCTGGAGTGAGAGAATTTAAAAATTTTCAGACTTGATCTTCTTCCGAAAATTCCTTTCCCAAGGATATTAAAGAATGTACAATATCTTGAAATCGACTATACATATCTGAAATAGACTCATTAGTATTCATTTTAAATAACTGAAACTGATTTGTGAGCATGGAAATTTTGGTATGTTTAACTTTGCTTGTTCCTTCGTGAGTCACTTGCAAAGTTTTCCAGATTTCATATGCAAACTTACAAACTAACACTCTATTAAATTCATTCCTATCAAGTGAACAAAACAGAATATTCATTGCTTTAGAATTATTTTGTGCAACAGTCTTTTGCTCAGTAGTCCACTGTGCAAAATTAGTTGTGGGTTCAGAATATTCAGTTAGTGTGATATTCCAAGTATCTAATCCTATAGATTGTAAATATATTTTCATCCTACATGCCCAATATGCATAGTTACTGCCATTAAAAAGTGGTGGTCTGGCAGTAGACTGACCTTCTACAAAAGAACTAGTGACAGGGATACTAGTGTTAATAACAGTACCAGTGTTGGTAGCCATTTTGAAAACTTTTCAAAAATCAGATTATGAAACTTTTGAAAACCTTGCTCTGATACCAAATGTGAGGAATGCGGATTACGGATCTTAAGGCTAGGAATAACACTAGAGGGGGTGAATAGTGTTTAAAAGAAATTACTAATTTTTTTTGAGTTTATGTTAATTTGAACACAAATGTATGCAATATTCAGACACAGATATAATCACAGAAACGAACACAGATGCAAAAATAAAGTAAATGCAGTAAAGGAAAGAACACACCGGATTTTATACTGGTTCGGAGTTACCCTGCATCTAGTCCCGCACAACTAAGTACAGATTTCCTTTCAAAAGCAATTCAACAATTACAACCCTCGGTTTCAAGGCTATGAGGTACACCCTCCAGAATCACAATCCTCTGGGTAGAGATACTTGATTTCCGGGGCAACAAGTTCACCCAGTTGATTTCCAAGGCTACAATCACACCTTTTCTCGCTTGACTGATTTCCAAGGCTACAATCACACCTTTTCTCGCTAGATAGATTACAAAGAAGCCTATAACTCTGAATAGCACTTAGATCTTGTTGAGATAGTGATAGAGAATCAAACCAGAGATAATCTAGTTAGATTCAATGTTGATTTCGGCAAGGTAATGATAGGATTTTGAATAAGAAAATGTGGAAGAAGAAGAGAAGTGAAAAACCAGAAAATCTGATATAAAATTCGTTGAAACTAACCTCTATTTATAGAAGAACAACAGTCATGTCCATTCGTGAAAGGTTGACGCGGCGGATTAATCAAAAACAATGTCGATCGATGAGAGTAGCAATCGATGGATTGGAAGATACTGAAATGCCCGAATTCATTGATCTGAAGATACCGAATTCTAGCTATCCCGAACTCGTTGATCGCGCACGATACCGGGTTCAAAGATCTGCGATTCTTTACACGTTGATCTAGCGCACTAGATTCCGTGAATCGGCTTCTGCAGTCGTTGAATCGAGCGCACTCGATTAACCGAAAGAGGAGATAGGAGATTACACTCGACTACCAATTGGGTGAAAGCACAAAGCTAACAAAACAAGAGTTTTATTTCAAATCAACTAAACTATTACAAATGGCACCACCGGCCTATTTATAGAAGTTACAAAACAAGACAAAAATTCTGTACAACTCTTAAGTCGGAACCGACTTATCACGAACGACTCATGAAATACAGACGACATACGACTTACAAACAGACGACATACGAAACAGACGACATACGACTTAAAGAAATACAACACATAGTACATAGCGACTTAACAAAGCAACACATACATCACGCATTTACAACACTTAAGTCGTTTATGACTTATAACCTGCGACTTAAAACATGCGACTTAACATCCTCCGCATCTTAAAGAATCAACGGCCTAGAATAAGGCGGCATAAGAATCTACGGTTTCCATCTTCAGCGACTTAACTTAGGTCGGTAACGACCTAAAAATACGTAGCGACTTAAGAACAGCGGTTCAGATTAACTCGGCAGGAGAATCCATGGCTTCAGGTTTCAGCGACATAAGATGGTATGACTTAACTAAGTCGTAACTCGATACCGACTTACCACTTGACTCGTTAAGTCGTTCTCGGCCTAACACTTCATCAGTTTGCTCTGCCTTCTCACTGCATAACTCGGTAGATCGTCCTGGTGACTTAAGAGATTCGTTAACCCGCATATCTCTACTGAGTCGTTGCCGAGTTATACTAAGTCGGTCTTGACTTATCGTTTCACTAGGTCGGTTACGTGTTAGGCCTTCTCCCCAGTTGAGTCGTAGCTCCTTTTCATCTGAACTGTTAGATCGAAGACGACTCAATGCCGCTTCATTAACTCACGCATTTCCTTTGTTATCTCGTGTATGACTTATGTCTTTGCCTTGGTTAAGTCGGTCACGATTTAGACCTTCCATTTCCGTAAGTCGGTCACGACTTAGTTCTTGGCCTGCATCATCCTCCCCTGGTTGAGAGAAATTCGTCCTCGAATTTGCACTTTCCTCCTCCGCGACACACTCATCCCCATGATAAGGTACGAGATGCTTAACATTGAATACATCCGACGTGTACACACCCTCTGGCAGCTTCAATTTATAAGCATTTTCATTAATCTGTTTCACGATTTCTACAGGACCAATTTTCCTGGCTTTCAATTTGTTATAAGCGCCTATTGGAAAACGATCCTTTGTTAACATGGCATTTACCCAATCTCCTTCATTAAACTCAACACTTCTTCGTTTCAAATCTGCAGAGCGTTTATACTTCTCATTTGCCTTCTCCAGTCGTTCCTGAACGACTTTATGACATTCCTTCAACCCTTCAACGAAATCAGCAGCTTTCTTAACTGTCCCCTTCGAATGTGGTATTACCATTAAGTCCAACGGTCCCTTTGGCAAATTTGAATATATAATCTGGAATGGACTGAATCCCGTACTACGATTCACTGCATGATTATGAGCAAACTCTGCCTGACATAACTTCACGTCCCAACTCTTCAGATTGTCTTGCACAAGACACCTCAACAAATTTCCCAACGATCTGTTCACGACCTCGGTCTGTCCATCTGTTTGCGGATGATAAGCGCTGCTAAAATTCAACTTCATTCCCACCATCTTCCACAAACTTAGCCAAAAATGACTCAGAAAACGAGTATCCCTATCTGACACAATAGATTCTGGCAATCCATGAAGTCGATATATCTCTTTGAAAAACAACTGAGCAACATGAACAGCATCCGCCGTCTTTTTACAAGAAATAAAATGTGCCATTTTCGAAAATCGATCAACCACCACATAAATGGAATCGTTTCCCCGCTGTGTTCTCGGCAATCCCAACACAAAGTCCATACTCACATCAACCCAAGGTTTAATTGGTACGGGTAACGGCATATATAACCCAGCATTAGTCGCAGTTCCTTTCGAAACCTGACAGATATGACATCGCTCAACAAACCTCTCCACCTCTTTCCTCATCGATGGCCAAAAGTAAGACTGTGAAATCAACTGTAATATACGCTCTCCCAACATGTCCTTCTTCATGTAGATCTTTTACAATTTTCATTCTCAAACTACAATCAGGTATGCATAATCGATTTCCTTTGAACAGAAAACCATCTACCATCAAAAACTCATCCGTCTCCCCATTCTTGACTTTATCAACAAACTTTGCAAAGTAAGGATCTTCGTCAAATAAATCTGGTAACACATTGAACCCCGTCACTTCAACCTTCATTGTTGTTAGCAAATGATTCCTTCTACTCAAAGCATCAGCCACACGATTCATCACTCATGACTTGTGTTTAACAACAAAAGTAAACTTTTGTAGATATGCAATCCATGATGCATGTCTCGCTGAAATCTTGTCTTGTCCTTGTAAATGCTTCCATGCCTCATGATCAGTGTAAAGAACAAACTCTTTCTGAAATAGATAGTGTCTCCAGTGTTTAATAGATTGCACAACAGCATAGAATTCCACGTCATATGTGTTGTATCTCATCTTTGCTCCTGACAACTTCTCACTAAAGTATGCAATAGGACGCCCCCTCTGACTCAACACTCCTCCAATCCCAACCTTGGATGCATCAGTATGTAGTTCAAACACTAGCTGAAAATCTGGTAGTATTATAATTGGTGCAGACGTCAAGAGTCCTTTGATTCGATCAAAAGTAACCCCAGCTTCCTCCGTCCATGCAAACTGTTTACCCTTCATACAATCAGTCACCGACGCCATCACACTACTAAAGTGTGGAATAAACCTTCGATAAAATGAAGCCAACCCGTGAAAACTACGAACTTCCGTTATCGTCTTGGGCTACGACCAATCTCTGATAGCTTCAACTTTACTTTGGTCAACCTGTATTCCCTCTTCCGACACAACATAACCCAGAAATAAAACACTCCTCGCCATGAAAACACACTTCTTTGTAGCAGCATAGAATTGTTCTTCACGTAGAATAATTAACACTTTCTTCAAATGTTGAACATGTTCTTCTGTACTAGCACTGTAGATCAGAATATCATCAAAGTAAACCACCACAAATTTTCCAATGTACGGTCTGAAAATTTGATTCATCACCCTCATGAATGTACTCGGTGCATTCGATAGACCAAACGACATTACCAGCCATTCATACAATCCTTCCCTCGTCTTGAATGTTGTCTTCCATTCATACCCTGGTCTAATGCGAATCTGATGATAACCGCTCTTCAAGTCAATCTTAGAAAAGATTACGGACCCACTGATTTGATCCAATAGATCATCAAGCCTCGGCATCGAAAATCTGTATCTGACTATGATCTTATTCAATGCTCTACTATCTGTGCACATCCTCCACGTTCCATCCTTTTTGGGTACCAATAAAGCTGGTACAGCACAAGTACTTAAACTCTCCTGCACACGCCCCTGTTCAAGCAATTCTTCCACTTGCCTTCTCAATTCTTCATGTTCCTTTGGACTCATTCGATAATGTGGTCTGTGTGGCAATACAGCACCTGGAACAAGATCTATCTGATGTTATAAATCCCTCAACGGTGGCAACTCCGTTGGTAACTCCTCTGGAAATACATCGTCAAATTCTTTCAAAACTGGCTTCGCTTCCTCCGGAATTTCAACCTCTTCACTGCTCTCTCGCCCAATCAACAAAAACACTTCAGGCTCCTCCTCTACTTCCTTAACAAACTCCTTCAAGGTTAATAAAGTTTTCAGCTCTTCAATCTCCTCCAGTTTGTTTTCTTCTTGTTGACGCTTCTTGGGAACAAGAATAATCTTCGTGCCTTCAAACATTAAACTGTAACTGTTGGTACGCCCATCATGTTGCACCGCCCTATCATATTGCCACGGTCTCCCTAGCAACAAATGACAGACATCCATATCTACCACATCACACCAGATTTCATCTTTATATTTCTTCCCAATTGAAAACTTCACACAAGCCCTTCGTCCAACCTTCACCTCCCCGCCTTTCCTCAACCAAGCTAGCTTGTATGGTTTCAGATGTTTCTCAGTCTTCAACGCCAACTTCCTCACAGCTTCTGAAGAAATTATATTATCACAGCTTCCAGCATCAATAACAAATTTGCAAACCTTCTCCAGAATGGTACATGTTGACTGAAAAATATTGCTCCTTAACCAACTACAATCCTCCTCTTGCTTTGGTGTTAAACAGGACCTCTTCATCATTAGATTGTAACCTTCGTCTCCCGACACTTCTTCTTCCTCCTCATCAGGTGGTGAATTGGAACATTCATCTTCTTCATTCTCATCCTCGACCTACGCTATCATAGCTCTCTTCTTCAGCCTTGGACATTCGCTACTTTTGTGGCCCATTTCTTGGCAATTATAACACTTGAAACCATTATTGACTTTCGCCTTCCCAACCTCATTCACAACTGGTTTTGCAACAACTTTTGAGACATTAGAACTTTCACTAACACCCTTTACTTGATTAGTGGAATTTGTAAACATACCACCTCCTCGTCTTCCCTATTTCTCCCAAGCCAACGCTTTCTGATGTGCTTCCGCTACAGATCTTGGATCGAACATATTCACCATATCCTGGATCTGTATTCTCACTCCCCCAATGAATCTAGATGTCAGTTGTTCTTCTGTTTCCATATTATCATTCCTCACAATAAGCTGATAAAATTCATCCGCATAATCATTAACATTCTTTGTGCCCTGCCTCAAATTCTGCAAACGTTGATACATCAAAGATTGATAATTGTAAGGTAAGAACGTTGCTTTCATCAATTTCTTCATCTTCTCCCAAGATTCAACTTTTGACTTTCCCATTCGTTCACGTGTAAGTTTGGTTTGCTGCCACCATGCTAAAGCTCTACCCCTCAACCTTGTAGCAACCAACTTCACTCTACGATGTTCTGGAACTTCTTTGAAGTCAAAAATCTCTTCAACATTAGCCACCCAATCTAGAAACTCCTCCGCTTGCATACCACCTTTGAATTCAGGAATTTCAGTCTTCATCCCCGTCTCCCACTTGTGATCATACTCAGAGTAATTTCTTCCTTGACCTCGTCCTTGAATACTACCACCATCATACTCCTCTTCAAAATCAGATGTATATCGATGTCGATTCTGACCACCAACATCTCTACTCCCTTCACGTCTACCACCATCATCCCTTCTATCTACATTCCTCCGAACACGATCTCGGTCATCAACATTTCTATAACTGTCTCGGCTCACACTTCTATGATCATTGTCGTTACTTCTCCCTTGATTAGAATGTGGTGAAACTCTCCTTCTCTCATGGTTAGATTCTAGTGAAACCCTTCTTCGGTTTTGATTCATCTCCGTCATAAGCTTCTCTAACCTCCCAATGCCTTCATCCAGCTTCTTATTGAATTTGTCACTTATACGTTGCTCCATTTGCTCGGCATCTTCCCGCTTATACAAATCTTCAACATTTTGATGACGGTTAGCTCTCCTTGGCGGCATGATTGAATACTTCACCAATTCTTCGACAATTCAAAATTCAAACACAATTCGAACTTAGATCCAAAATGATATGGATCGAAAACTCCCACTTTGTTGCGAAATTATGATGAACACGATGAACACAACTTCTCCAAACTTCAAATTCTCGGCTAGACAATGAAATGATGCTCGGTCTACACTCTTCTTAGCTCGGCTTACAAACTTCAAGCTCGGCTAACACTTGATACTTCAAACTTCTTCAAGACAATTGGTTCCAAGGACTCGATTTAGCTATGATTGGCTAAAACAAGCTCTGATACCAAAACTGACGCAGCGGATTAATCAAAAACAATGTCGATCGATGAGAGTAGCAATCGATGGATTGGAAGATACTAAAATGCCCGAATTCGTTGATCCGAAGATACCGAATTCTAGCTATTCCGAACTCGTTGATCGCGCACGATACCGGGTTCAAAGATCTGCGATTCTTCACACGTTGATCTAGCGCACTAGATTCCGTGAATCGGCTTCTGCAGTCGTTGAATCGAGCGCACTCGATTAACCGAAAGAGGAGATAGGAGATTACACTCGACTACCAATTGGGTGAAAGCACAAAGCTAACAAAACAAGAGTTTTATTTCAAATCAACTAAACTATTACAAATGGAACCACCGGCCTATTTATAGAAGTTACAAAACAAGACAAAAATTATGTACAACTCTTAAGTCGGAACCGACTTATCACGAACGACTCAAGAAATACAGACGACATACGACTTACAAACAGACGATATACGAAACAGACGACATACGACTTAAAGAAATACAACACATAGTACATAGCGACTTAACAAAGCAACACATACATCACGCATTTACAACACTTAAGTCGTTTACGACTTATAACCTGCGACTTAAAACATGCGACTTAACATCCTCCGCATCTTAAAGAATCAACGGCCTAGAATAAGGCGGCATAAGAATCTACGGTTTCCATCTTCAGCGACTTAACTTAGGTCGGTAACGACCTAAAAATACGTAGCGACTTAAGAACAGCGGTTCAGATTAACTCGGCAGGAGAATTCATGGCTTCAGGTTTCAGCGACATAAGATGGTACGACTTAACTAAGTCGTAACTCGATACCAACTTACCGCTTGACTCGTTAAGTCGTTCTCGACCTAACACTTCATCAGTTTGCTATGCCTTCTCACTGCATAACTCGGTAGATCATCCTGGTGACTTAAGAGATTCGCTAACCCGCATATCTCTACTAAGTCGTTGTCGAGTTATACTAAGTCGGTCTCGACTTATCGTTTCACTAGGTCGGTTACGAGTTAGGCCTTCTCCCCAGTTGAGTCGTAGCTCCTTTTCATCTGAACTGTTAGATCGAAGACGACTCAATGCCGCTTCATTAACTCGCGCATTTCCTTTGTTATCTCGTGTATGACTTATGTCTTTGCCTTGGTTAAGTCGGTCACGATTTAGACCTTCCATTTCCTTAAGTCGGTCACGACTTAGTTCTTGGCCTGCATCAAAGGTTATGGCGAATAGACACTTCTTTTGAAATTCAAATTTTTGAATCTAACTGTCAATATGTCGACATGGGGTACTATGGCATGTCGACATCCCAAAGGAAAGTTTGATGTTTTTTTTTTCTCTGAAAATAACCTTTATCTTATATTAAAACTATTTTAAACTATATAAATATACTTGACTATAGATAAATACATAGATAGATATAGAGAATAGTATATATATAATTTTACTATAATTTTATATTTAAATCTATGTATAAAGATAGTTTAAAACAAACGAAGTTTAAAAACATGAGTTTATTAAAAACAAAAACAGAGAATATTTTAAGTCTAAAACATCTTTTTGAAAATCATTTGAAAAGAAAATTTTTAGGCTAAAACATTTTGAAAAACAATTTTGAAAATCATTCTGAAGTAGTTTTGAAAATCATTTTGAAGTAGTTTTGCAAGCTTCTCCCTGCAGAATATCTCATCATGTCAGGACTCGAGAACTTGTACAAAACCAGGATGTTCGTGGGTTTGTAAGCCACTTGTCGTAGGTTTGTAAGCTACTTGTCGTGGGTTTGTAAGCCACTAAAATGGTAGAAATGGGTTCCATCCCAAAAGAAAAATGGAGTGAAGATTTCAGTGCTATTGTGAAGTTTTAACATAATTCTAGACTCAATACTTATCTTGAAATCTTGAACTCTTGATTATCTTGATACTCATGAGTCTTCAATCTTGATATCTTGAATCTCTATACTGTACAGTCTTCATTCTTGGTACCTGCATGGTTAAATCCTGCATATACATATATATCTAAACTATAATGTTAGTATTTATATTTTATCATCTTATTCTAAGGTTGTTGTCATCAAAACCATCATCTAAAGGACTAACACAAACTTTCAAATCTTAATTCATAAAGACAACAGAAAAAGAGATCGATCTCACCAACTTTTCTCAGATAATAATGACCATGAAGATCTTGAAGCAGGAGTAGAATCATACTTACAGAATGGGAAACTCAATAATGTTATCTTCCATGGAAACTATCCTCAGATTATTAATCAGAGGACTTTACATTTGAGGAAGGAAACCATCCACGTCAATACCTCATTCACTGGAGGCGGCCATTTCAGCTCCAATACCAGAGCAAGCCTCTACAAGGGAAGTAAACAAGACTTAAGTAAAATTATTACTAATAATAATAAGAAACAGAATAAAATTCATAATTTTTTTCTCACCTGATATTGGCAGACTACCGCGCAACAAGTAAAGAGGCGTTGAATCTAAAGGTTCCCTTGATTCAAGACAAATCAAAGCAGTTAGATATTAATTTGCAAAGAGTCGACAATTTTCACTACATCAATAAACTGAATGGCAAAGTTTATCACGTATCTGAGTGGAAAAAGGGTGAAAGCAGCAATTTTTCAAGCACAATGGAATGTGCGGCAGCTAAAGTTGCTGAAAGGAGCAAGCTATATTGCAATTATGATCTTCAGATTGTACCGGTAGCACAAAAAAACTGCATAGGCAGTGAGTTTCACTATAATTCTAACCTCCAACTTGATTTGGAAGTCAGTAACAACAAATGGAGACATAAAGATCGCAACTTTGCAAAGTATAACGAAGATCCAGGGACAAAAAGTATAGTTAATGGCAAATTGAGAGCGCCTTAGGATATTGAAAGCAATCTCAGTAATTCGAAAGAGATTCTTGCTAAGAAAACCTTTGACAGTAATCTCAAGGAGGATATGAAGATATGGAAGCCGCCGTAGCAAGAATATCCCTCGGCGTCGCCATTTTTAATTTTTGTTGAGCGATTTCTGAATTGTTTTTGTTGGAGGCGATATTAGGGTTTTGTGTCTTTGTATCGTTCTTTCGGGTGGTTATTTTACTTATCCGAATATCCTATGTAAACTAGGGCTGGGCCCTTTTATCTAATTTTTCAAAAAAAAAACTTAATACAACCAATCATTGCAAACTTTAAGCATAAATTATCGTCGAAAATGTGTTAAGAAATTATAGTCGTTATTCTAGCATTTTGTCGTTTTATATGTTCATAAATCAAAGCATCATGTTAACACGCATATTATCTATATGAATTGAATGTTTCCCTCTGGTTCGGAATACATAACACATCAGCGGGATTATTTTCTATACAAACAAATACATATTTTCTATATTTGTGCTCTGATTCGTCATGGATCATCGATAACATACTTCGATTGCATTTTAAAATAAAGTTCCGTGTAAACCAATAATTATGAATTTATTCAAATATCAAAATGGTTGGCCCAACTCATATTGGTTTTTATTCGAGGCTCGTCGAATGGAACATGTTCCAATTTCATCACAATTCTATCCTGAAACACATTTTTCTCTTACGATGGAGGAGTGAATCATAAAAATTAGCACAATCCATAAGATTAACATGGAATACGGTATAATTCCTTTTACAAATGACAAAGCTCACATGCTTCCTTAGAGTTACCAAGCTATTACCTCCGTCCACTCAGGCCCAACCCTGGGCATAAGCCACCTAGGCAACGGCCTAGGGGCCCCGGACCAAGAGAGGACCTCAAATTTAAAATTATTATATATATAATATAGTGAAAATAAGGGACACGTCCCTAAAATCACTTAATATACAAAACATCCTTCTGAAAAAAGATATAAATATATCCTTATTTTCAATTACTGCAGTTTTCTTCTCTAAAATACAGCTCTGCTCTATGGTTGAACGTTGGTTTTTCATATGTGAATGTTATCCTTACATCCATAATTAAAATTTGCACATCATTGATTATCAATCTTTAAAACACAATAACTTTTTGAAAAAAAACGACGAATTAACAAACCGTTTTCACCATTAAATCACAAATTTTATTATCTTTCTAATGAGTGGCATTGTGCATCTGTAAAAACAACGGCATACCAAGTTATTCGCGGATCCAATTTATCTTTTAAATTTTCTGCAATTATATGGTATGATTATATACTTGCAGAGAATTTATCATTTATATGCAATAATTGCAGAAAAGTCTGCAATTATATTGTATAGTTGCACTTTTCTGTCATTACTTGGAATAATTGCAGAAATGTCTGCAATTATTCCATTTACTTGTAGAAAAGTCTACAATTAAATGGAATAATAGCAGAAAAGTCTATAATTATTCCACTGAATTGCATAAAAATCTGCAATTATTTCATATAATTGCATAAAAGTCTGCAATTATATGGAATAATTGCTGACGTTTGAAGAAAAATTGATAACTATTTCATATAATTGCAGAAAATGGCTAGTATACGGAAAAAGTCTGCAATTATATCGAGTAATAGCAGTGAAGTCTGCAATTATTCCATATAATTGCATAAAGGTTTGCAATTATATGGAATAATTGCTGATATTTGATGAAAAATTGACGATTATTTCATATAATTGCAGAAAATGGCAAGTATACAGAATAATTGCAGAAAATTCGGTAATTATATGGAATAATAGCAGAGAAGAGGTCTGCAATTATATGGAATAATTGCTGATATTTAAAGAAAAATTGATGATTATTTCATATAATTGCATAAAATGGCAAGTATACAGAATAATTGCAGAAAATTTGGCAATTATATGAAATAATAGCAGAGAAGTCTGCAACTATTTTATATAATTGCATAAAAGTCTGCAATTATACGGAATAATTGCCGATATTTGAAATTTTTTTTGATATTTTTCAAAAATTGCAGAATTTTTCTGCAAATATATGGAATAATTGCAACCTTACTGCAAATATGATTTTTTTTGTATCAACAATGGATCTCATTTTAAAGATTGTAAAATTTATGATTTTTTGATGAAAACGGTATGCTATTCCGATGTTTCTACATAAAATTATACGCGTTTGAAATTCTAAAAACGTAAAGGGTATTTTGATCTTTTGGCATAGACGGATTTGAAAAAAGAACTAGAAACGTAAGTTTAATTTTGGAAAGGATGTTTTTTCTATTTGAAAACTTAACAAGGATATAAGCCAAACTATTCATGTAATATATGTCATGCTTTAGCATTAAATAGCATGCGTAATGTAGTCGTAAAGGCCATGGTTGTTCATCTTGTAATCCAAGGTTCGAGTCCTGCCATAGTCATTCTTTTCCTTTGAGTCACATGGAGGCTTCAAACCGGTTGACTATTTAAAGTCAAATGTTGGAGACTACAGAGGAATTATTTGATGCCATCATCCAACATTTGCTACAAATTCCTTTAAAATAGAGAGATGCTTCACTATTAATGATATATGCTATTCCAAATGCTTATAATATCATATGACAACACCAATCTATGTTAAGCATAGAAATCCTAGAAAAACTCAAAGCCTCGAAAATCGCAATGAGTGTAGCATTATCAAGGACACCACTGAGGCTAGAGATGACAAGAGACCCCTAGGAAAATTCGCTCTACCAAGGTTAAAAGGTTTCAAACACTGCTTAGCTCAGAAGATGATGAATGAAATGAAATTTTAGGCTATGTCGAGGAGAGTGATACATCTACAGAAGAAGAAACACATCTAGTTCACAAGATGAAACAACATAGGAGCCGATCATCCTAACTTCTAGCTGCCTTATCTTCCACATTGAAACTTACAAATGATATTCCTCACGGAAACATAAAAAACAATTTGAAATAACTTTGAGGCTTTTAGAACAATACCTATTCCCTGGAGCATTAACAACTATAGTTTTGAATTGAATTTCAAGGTAGAAATTGCACAGGTGTAGAAAGTAACATAGATTGTGATGATGGCTTTTATGACCTTTTCCAACATTCAATATTGATAATATAAATTAGCTAGAGGATAAATTCTTAAGAGGACATCTAAGGGAACTGCTTTCTTTAGGAGAATTATCAAATAAGTTCAACAGATATTCTAATGTGCAATGGACACGTCCATCCTCGACTACACTCCTTTAATAATTCAAGAACGGGAGAACCATATATTATCACAAAACAAATTGACGGTGTAAAAGATGGTCTTCTAGTATTTATGTAGGATTTATTTTATTAATTGGCCGATGTGGGAAAAATCTCAACATCACGTTCCTCCTATAGCATCAAATGTAGAGAAAGGTATCCTGTAGAGGAATATCTTAATAGAGATTTCCATCTTCTTCTAACATACTTAGCTCATTCGTAGTAACTACGCACTCTTCATATATGCCTTTTATAGAGCTCCACTTCTCAGTCGGTCCTTGGTATAACTCCAGCCTCAATAATTTAGAAGGGTCGGAATCATCTCTATTGCAATTGCTGATACTATACACTTTTATATCATGGAATTCTATGATGTATTATCTACTGAGATGAACATACTTTTGGTAGCTCAATTAATGAGGAAAAAGCAAACTTGCAAAAGAAGGTTGATATATATTCTATTCTCAGTAAAGGCCTTCATGAAGAGATCGATCGTAAAGGCATTTCAGAATAGTAAGTTGACCGATGAACGCTCTGTTGAGGAATGACATTGCCAAACTTAAAGGCCTTAAACATCTCTAAGAGTGAAACGAACTTTAAGGAGACTGTATTCTTTAAAAGCACTCACTAAATTACAAGAGAAGACTATCTATGAGCTCCATGACAATTTTGGGGAAGCCAAGAACAACTCCGAGGAGGAGGGTATGGAGAGGAAAAAAAGCTCGATTTTCTATAGCGAATTCATGACCTTCAAACCTGGAAGGTTGAATTAATGGGAAAAGCTTGGAGGAGGCAAAAGTCATGAACTTGTGACTCCTCAAATAGTTTGAAGAGGACATCCCAGAGCAACATAAACTCATGGCACATTGCAATGAAGTTCCGTTTGGGACCTAGAAATAGGTCAACAAGGCAAGGGGAAATTTTGATTGGTTCCTAGAATCTGTTTATGAACTCGTTTAGAAGATGATCGCAGATACGGATGTTTGACAGCCAATTGAGTACAAAATCCCTTAGAGCCTCACTCTCGAGTTTTCTTGTACAATCCCTTAGAGCCTCACTCTCGAGTTTTCTTGGATTTCTAGAATCCCAAAGGTTGACGTCTCTTCCAACAAAGCTTTTGGAAAAGCTGCAGCTCAATCTAGATCTCAAAGGTATTAATCTTCTAGCTTTAAAAGTCGCCTCCATCAATAAGGACACTCCTAAGTTATCATCATATAATGCATCTGAAGCTGAGTTTTTTGATGAGAAGATTAGTAATTGAGGGTGTACCATGCATATACTACTCAAGTCCAATTAAGAACCTCGAGAAAACCATGATCTGGTTGAGACTTCTGTTTCAAAATTATCCAACGTCGGCTGAGTAGGTCAAAGAGAAATCTTCGGCCATGTGTTCCCTCAATTGAAAAAGAATTTGGAGATTCTAAGAGTAGTAGAAAGGCCAAATAACCATTCGCTTGGTTGTTTCAGGATGTATACCTTCTGCCTTTTTTTGGTTAGACTCTGTACTCCTCTTTTTGTACTTCTTGGAATAAGATTTCTATGTTTGAAAATGAACAACAAGCTATTCGTTGTATGGCGACTTTTCCGTATGTTTTTTATTACTCTTATTTTGGTGGGGTCTGCCCACTTGTCGAGGGATCTTTCCTTGTAAATGTGTAACCAGTATTTTGAATTTTGATTTAGGGCCTACTTTTAGAAACCTGATCTTAACGGGTAGTTAATTTATTCATAAAAAAAATCAACTATTACATTTTTTTTGGCCCGTAAGAGTTTGCCACGAATGCATAATTATGTCCAGATTGTCTGGCCCAAAGGAATACGAAGGATATTGAAGGTAGAACCACCATTAAACCTCATTTGGATAAGAATTTTAGGTCATCATCACTTCGAGCCATTAGGTTCGCCAGCAAGCTGACTTTGATTTTTATACATAAATAGGTTGCATATTCATTTACAGACCATCGACATGTGGTACTGTAAGGAAAATGTAGGAGCGTACTTATATTCTATGCATACCACAGGTAAGTTAGTTTGTTCACTTCTATGGGCGAACGGAGTATCGGCCCTACCACAATGGATGTCTTAGGCAGAACCGTAGAAAACATTAATTATAAAAATGTAACGACCCCGAATTTTATAAATATTTAAGTTGATAATTAATTCGATTTCTGAAGTAAAGTTGTGAAATTAATCGATTTAAGTGATACGAGTTTCCCCGATATTCAAGTATATTTTGTATAAATCATTTAAATTAAAAATATTGTAAATATGTGTATATTTGTATTTGGGCATATACGAGTGAATTTGAAAATATTTAAATATATAGATATATATTTTGACTTGAATTTAAAATTGTAAATGATTGGTTTAATAATAAATGATAATAATAAATATTAGAATTGATGGCTGATAATGGTTTGAATTTATAAAATAAATATGAAGTTAAATAACAATAATTAATATTTAAACTAGAAATAGAAATTATTTATATTACAAGGCCAAGTGTATTTGAGTTATAAATAGAGATGAATAAATAAAAGATGAACTATAAAAGTATAAGGTAAATACATTAGAAAATTTTTAACAACATATTAAACAAAAGTTTAACAATAAATTAAAATAGAAATTTATATTATAAAATAATATTATTAAAGACAAAGTACATTAAGTACAAAAACATATGCAGGCAAATAAATATGCCTGTAGTGTTTTGAAGTGCTAAGGTTGAAACAATGCAAAGTAAAGTAAGTATAAACAAAGCAAGATGTGTAGTTATAAATAAAATATGCAGGTAAGAAATATGCAAAGCAAAATAAAAGAAAATATCTATGAACACATATACAAAGAAATAGGATAAGTCTAGAATCTTATAGTCTTTAGGCACATATAATTGCAGGCAAGTAAAGTATTGTATACACTATAGTTAAATAAAATATGTAGGCAGGCAAGTAATATCATATTGGTACATACGAAAGTGAAGAGAAAAGATAAGTATGCAATGTGTAAGGTACCAAAGCATTTAATACTGTCATCACTAGTACACAACATAAGATCATTTCAGCCTCCACTTATAAAAAAATCTCTGACCTATATTTTTTTAAAAAAAAAGAAGTAGTGTACCAGTGAAACAAGCCTCTGCACTTGTTTCCTATATATCAGCCTCTTTTCTTTTCGATTCATAAACTAGAGGAAAAAAAATCAAACCTATGCATTTTTGCGAACTAAAGCCTGTAGTCTTCATTTTCTTCAATCTATTCAAAAGCTTGCATCTTCTTCTACCTGAAACAAGCTTAAGGAAAAACAAACATTTTCTTCAACAAGCTTCAGCAACTTAAGTGTTAAAAACAAAAGGCATATTCCAGTAATTCAAGTTTCAAAAGCCATTTCAAAAATGCTCTGTTCATTTCCAAAACAGGTGAGTAACTTTTGTTGTTATTAAACTTAAAAATATAATTTGTTGCATATATCTGTGAATGAGTATACTTACACGTATATATCTGAACCCTTTGTGAATATTTAAATGGTTGAAGTATTGGTGTGTAGGATGTGTTTTCATATGATCTCTATCTTAGTTTGTAAACAAAGATTTCAATTCAAAAATCTTCTCTGAACAATCCACTCATTGTTTGGATTTAAAATCAAAACAACAACTATTGGTTTGACCTCGAACTAAATTTTAAAATATATTCAAGTTAAAAATACTGGGTATCATCTCTGGGAAACTAAAGAACTGAGTACCACTTCAAATGAGTCCAAATTCAAACTTCTAAATTCACGAATTCAGGCCTATAGATTGAATTCGTATATCAAAATATGATTTTTAAAGTAAAGATCATGATTTTTAGAGCTAAGGTAAGGGAGCAGTTCATAAATGAACTGGGAATGGGTTTGGGGAGAATTCAGGTGATCGAAGGATTGTTGGAGCTCGGCGTTTCGCGTGGAGGTAAAGAAGCCTAGGGGGCATTGGAGAAAAATGCCCGGAGATGCTCAAGTGCACGGTGGCGACGGCGGTGAGCGTTTTTCGTTTGAAAACCTAGTTTTGACGTGGGCTTGTATTTGGGTTCGTTCTTCGTGGGTGATCGATCGAGCGCAACGCGCTTTTGGGTGATGGAAGAAGAGAAGTTGACTGGTAGTTGGCCGGAGTCGTATGAGTTCTGGTGGTTGGGGCGTGGTGAACGAGACGATTTCTGGTGGTCCTGTTTCGTTCCAGTTTGGGTCACGTATCCTAATCGTGAGACCGTCGTCGATTCATGTTGATGGATGGTCTGGAAGATCGAGTGGAGGGTCGTGGACTCGTCGATGGTCGTAGCTTCGACCAAAAGTGATCGAACTAGTTGTGCACGTGCACGCGTACCATTTGGGTATCTGGGTTGTTGAGGTTTTGGGAAGAAGGAAGAAAACTCGAAGAGATACTCGAAGCGGCTATGGGTTGGTCTCGAAGGAAAGGATGGAGCGAGTTTCTCCGGGTCGAGCACGAGAAAATGATGGATGTGCTTCGGGTTTGAAGTTAAGTGTGAAAACAGTGTTTTTTTTTACTTTTAACAAAATCAAGTTTACTTAATACCATTTTGTTAAAACTACTCCTTCTGTAAATAATGAATGTTATCTAAGTTTCAATTTGTTAAAAGTTTAAAGTGTTTTAATCTATATAAACTTTATTTTAAAAAAAGTTATTTTAGATAAACTTAATATTGTAATTTATTAAGAGATGAAAAACATTAATTTAACTTAAGGGTTTAAGTTAAGTAGTTAATAATTAATTGAGGTCTTAATATAATTAAGGGATAATTGCTTTATGTAATTACATTAAAGAATAATGATTAATTAATTGAGGTAATAAATTTAAGAATAATTAATCATAGATTAGTCAGTTAATTAAAGTAGTCAAAAGGATAATTACTAAATGAATTGATTTAAGAATAGTTAATTAATTTAATTAACTAATGATTTTGATTGGTTAACTACTGGTTAGAGATTTATGAATATAAATTAAAAATAATTAATGTTTAATTACTGTGAATGGTTAAGGATAATTAAAATAAGTGATTAAAGGTAATTCATTACTTGAGGATAATTTCTTAATTAAAGGAAATTAATTAATGGGTAAAGTTAATTAAGTAATTAGGGATAATTACTTATTATAGTTAATTGAGGATGATTTATTTAAATTGTAAATTATTAAGGGTTAATTAATTTATTAATTTATTTATTAATTGAGTTATTAATTAAGTTATTAAGGAAATTAATTAAATGGGAATTTAATAAATGATTAAAGCATAATTAATCAAGTGGTTTGTAATTAATTAATTAACCAGGACTAGTAAATTATTCATAAGTAATTTATCTGATTTAAATTTATTAGATGATCTATAAATCTTACTTATGGTTGTTGAATGGTATTAAGTGCTTTGGATTGCTTGATATCCCTGATCTGTGATGTTTGGTGAGATATCCTTATATTGTGTGATCTATACTGTAAATTATTATCTGTGATTTATATATCTGTGATCTGTGATCTGTAAATGAACGATAAGCGTTATGGTATACCGCTTATCAACTATATTTTTGTATTCTGATCTGTGATGATTGAATGATGTTGCACTACTGTGTGAAACCCCTGGACTACACCATACACACACAAATATGGATTTCACGTGGAAATCGATTAAGTCACAGATAATTTAAATTTGATGTTTTTGAAATTGAAATTTTTAATTTCAATTGATTTTGAAATTAGAAATTCGGGTTTAAAGTAAAAAGCTTTTGAAATGGAATTTCAAAGAGAAAAGTTATTTTAAATAACTTAACCGAGTTTTGAAAATTTAAATAGTTAGATTTAAATTGGTATTCAAGTTTGAAATTAAGCTATGATTTGGAAACTAGGGAGTAAAGATGATATAAATGTGTTATATGAATTTAAACCATTTTAAAAGTATAAGTTGGGAATTTGGATTTAACCCAAGAACCTTAACTCGTATAAATGAATCAGATTTCCAGAATGAAAACTGTTCGTTTTAAAAGAATTAAAAGCTTTCAGATAAGAAATGAAATTTCAGTTTAATTAAAGGAATTTCAAGATTGAATTGAAAAATAGATTTTCCAAACTATGAATGAATTCTTTTAGAAAGCTATGAATTGAATCTGTTTATTTTTAACAGATTTAAAGTGATGATTTGTTTAAACCATTTGAAATGAAATTGTTTTGAAAGCTATCAGTTAAATCTTGATTTAAAGATTTAACGAGTTAATCAAATTGAAATGGAAATTGATTTGGAAAATCTGTGAATGAATCTTTTGTTTAAAAGATTAAAATGTGGAAAATTGTTTAAACCATTGAAGGTTGTTAAATAAATCTTTTTGTTTAAAGATTTGAAAATGGTAATTTGTTAAACCATTTGAAAATGAAATTTTGGGTAATAAGTTGTGACTTAATTGAAATCCCATTATCCATTTGTTTTTGAATATCGCGCTCATTATTCGGATTAGCCGGGAGAGGACCTTTGTGTCATATAACCCATTCCGAATAGTGATACGTCGTGTATGGATAGCATTTAAAGACCGGTGTTGAAGACTGGATATTTTTCGAAAATGAAAGGACAACCTGTCGAATGTCTCTGCACTGGGTAGCTCCCGGTATAGAGATTTATATCACTCTTTTGTGACGGGAAGTCCGGACGTGATTGAAAGTTATCCGGATTTGCAAGGGCTTCGTGAGAAGTGCCTTCGGTTCTGTTCGAACCCGGAACAGACTTATATGGATACATGTCCGACATTACACTTTGAGATATAAAGCCGATTTCTTTCAAATACATTTCTGTTGGTGGCGGAGAATTTATTCTCTTAGCTTAACACCCTTCTCTGAGACGTACGAGCTCAGAGGTTATGTAGTTGAAGGTTATCAGCGATATATCCCAATTTGGTAATGTGACATGCTGAGTGTAGCTGTGTGATGATCATCGTTTGATCATTTGTGATATGATCATTTGTTTGATCATTTATCTTTGTGATCATAGGTTGATCATCTGTTGACCCAAAGCATGGCTTTGTGACAAAGCGTAGCTTTGTGGACGAGACTTCGTCAGGGCCTCACAACCCGGAAATGGTCGAAACAGGATCGTTGCGGCAAGGTTATGAGGGTCGCGCCCTTTAGGGTATGTCATTTCCTTCTGGAAAAGGGTGGTATCATGGTATGGAGCCCAGATACTTACTCATGTGGATACACCTTCTTTATGATGTGTGATGATGGTTACGAGCGCTCGGATAAAGGTCCCAAAGGACCGGGAGGTGGCATATTCGTGAGTTACCTGTTACAGGGGTAACCCGGCCTTGTTTGGCAGAGAGCAGTTTGTCTCTCGGGGCGTCCCGCCAGAGGCGTTCCCATGCGGCGGAAGGAAGTTCCTTAGCCTGACCATTTGTTGGAAATCCATTTCTCCAATACGAACCAGTACGGTTTTAGTTGTAGAACCTGCCATTTACTTATGGTGGCGCCCCACTGTTTAGATGGTAGCTATAGTAGGCATAGTTCGAAATGTCTATGCTGGCTAAGATTAATATTATACTTTCGAAATGTTTTCTGCACTATGCACTAATGATAATATCCAATGATTTGCGTAGTAAGCATGTTTGACTATCATAAGAAGAAATCTCCTCCAATTCTGCGTTTGCATTGTGTGTGTGGCGGGAGGTCTTATGGTAGTTTCATTTTCTAAAAGCATTGCGGATTTCAATGTTTAAAACCCTTTGTGTTTGTTTAAAGATAAAACTGTTTTTGTTGCTCACACCAGTCCCATGACTGATCCGGAGTTTATTGTTCCCTTCCTAAACTCTGGGTGCTCATAATTTTCCACACGAGCAGTCTAGAGTTGGGTTTCTTTTCAGATATTCAGGATGAGTAGATTATCTAGAGCTAGTCAGCCTTGGACGACTGACCTTGCTTTCCGCTAGCTATGGATTGGAGCATTCTATTGGAGATATTCTATCCGCTGCTGATGTTATCTTTTCTTTCCCGCTGTTGTTTCTTGTATCATATCTCTGATGTATATTGATATCTGTGGTATCATTCTGTTGTATCATATTGTATCAAATTCTGTATCTGTCATTGTATCAATGATATATATATTGATATATTCTTTATTCCGCTGTGTTGTTATACTTGATTGTGTTATAGCTCCGGCGAATCGGATTTGAACGGTCGAATCTGCGACATTCTAGTACAATGTGAAGTACGGATGTTGATTTTCGAGCGGGCAAAACCCGATATCTTACATTTGGTATCAGAGCTAAGGTTGTACTTTAGCTCAGGAGTGTAACACGTTAAGTAGCTCATTAGAGATAGGATGAAGTATACCCTAGAATGAGTAATCCTCAGATATCCGTTCGTGTGCCTCAGTAAATTCTCTTGCTATCCACTGATAGTAAGTATGAGTGTAAGAAGAGGATGAGATAGGGGACAGGGAAATACGACTACGAATGGTCAATACCCTGTAACAATAAGGAAGCAATCTTTTTGTCTATCTTTTCTCTATCTATTTCTTTTGTTCAGCAATTCTTCTCAATGCATCGATAATTTCTGGTAGATCCAGGAAGGAGATTCAATATTAATATGGGACATAAACTCCAAATAGGCCAAAATTGTTTGTTGGATGTATTGGTTGATTTGGTTGCTATGATTGATAGGTATAATTTAGTTTCTAAACTAAAAATTTTGAAATTGTATCCATATATCTGTCTATTCTTTTGGGTCCCAGTATATTCTACGAATGGTTAGTTATCCCTTCGAACTGACCGATGCCACTGTATATTTCGTAGATCTGGATAACCCGAGTATTTTGTGGAGTGTCAGACAGATTCGTTCTTGTATCTGTTATCGATATTCTGATTTGGTAAGCCAAATGCAGAATAGACGTTCAATTTGAATGGATGAAATATTCTTCATCTATCTTTGTGTCTCCTTGGCAATTTCGAGGACGAAATTCTTTTAAGGGGGGAAGTCTGTAACGACCCCGAATTTTATAAATATTTAAGTTGATAATTAATTCGATTTCTGAAGTAAAGTTGTGAAATTAATCGATTTAAGTGATACGAGTTTCCCCGATATTCAAGTATATTTTGTATAAATCATTTAAATTAAAAATATTGTAAATATGTGTATATTTGTATTTGGGCATATACGAGTGAATTTGAAAATATTTAAATATATAGATATATATTTTGACTTGAATTTAAAATTGTAAATGATTGGTTTAATAATAAATGATAATAATAAATATTAGAATTGATGGCTGATAATGGTTTGAATTTATAAAATAAATATGAAGTTAAATAACAATAATTAATATTTAAACTAGAAATAGAAATTATTTATATTACAAGGCCAAGTGTATTTGAGTTATAAATAGAGATGAATAAATAAAAGATGAACTATAAAAGTATAAGGTAAATACATTAGAAAATTTTTAACAACATATTAAACAAAAGTTTAACAATAAATTAAAATAGAAATTTATATTATAAAATAATATTATTAAAGACAAAGTACATTAAGTACAAAAACATATGCAGGCAAATAAATATGCCTGTAGTGTTTTGAAGTGCTAAGGTTGAAACAATGCAAAGTAAAGTAAGTATAAACAAAGCAAGATGTGTAGTTATAAATAAAATATGCAGGTAAGAAATATGCAAAGCAAAATAAAAGAAAATATCTATGAACACATATACAAAGAAATAGGATAAGTCTAGAATCTTATAGTCTTTAGGCACATATAATTGCAGGCAAGTAAAGTATTGTATACACTATAGTTAAATAAAATATGTAGGCAGGCAAGTAATATCATATTGGTACATACGAAAGTGAAGAGAAAAGATAAGTATGCAATGTGTAAGGTACCAAAGCATTTAATACTGTCATCACTAGTACACAACATAAGATCATTTCAGCCTCCACTTATAAAAAAATCTCTGACCTATATTTTTTAAAAAAAAAAGAAGTAGTGTACCAGTGAAACAAGCCTCTGCACTTGTTTCCTATATATCAGCCTCTTTTCTTTTCGATTCATAAACTAGAGGAAAAAAAATCAAACCTATGCATTTTTGCGAACTAAAGCCTGTAGTCTTCATTTTCTTCAATCTATTCAAAAGCTTGCATCTTCTTCTACCTGAAACAAGCTTAAGGAAAAACAAACATTTTCTTCAACAAGCTTCAGCAACTCAAGTGTTAAAAACAAAAGGCATATTCCAGTAATTCAAGTTTCAAAAGCCATTTCAAAAATGCTCTGTTCATTTCCACAACAGGTGAGTAACTTTTGTTGTTATTAAACTTAAAAATATAATTTGTTGCATATATCTGTGAATGAGTATACTTACACGTATATATCTGAACCCTTTGTGAATATTTAAATGGTTGAAGTATTGGTGTGTAGGCTGTGTTTTCATATGATCTCTATCTTAGTTTGTAAACAAAGATTTCAATTCAAAAATCTTCTCTGAACAATCCACTCATTGTTTGGATTTAAAATCAAAACAACAACTATTGGTTTGACCTCGAACTAAATTTTAAAATATATTCAAGTTAAAAATACTGGGTATCATCTCTGGGAAACTAAAGAACTGAGTACCACTTCAAATGAGTCCAAATTCAAACTTCTAAATTCACGAATTCAGGCCTATAGATTGAATTCGTATATCAAAATATGATTTTTAAAGTAAAGATCATGATTTTTAGAGCTAAGGTAAGGGAGCAGTTCATAAATGAACTGGGAATGGGTTTGGGGAGAATTCAGGTGATCGGAGGATTGTTGGAGCTCGGCGTTTCGCGTGGAGGTAAAGAAGCCTAGGGGGCATCGGAGAAAAATGCCCGGAGATGCTCAAGTGCACGGTGGCGACGGCGGTGAGCGTTTTTCGTTTGAAAACCTAGTTTTGACGTGGGCTTGTATTTGGGTTCGTTCTTCGTGGGTGATCGATCGAGCGCAACGCGCTTTTGGGTGATGGAAGAAGAGAAGTTGACTGGTAGTTGGCCGGAGTCGTATGAGTTCTGGTGGTTGGGGCGTGGTGAACGAGACGATTTCTGGTGGTCCTGTTTCGTTCCAGTTTGGGTCACGTATCCTAATCGTGAGATCGTCGTCGATTCATGTTGATGGATGGTCTGGAAGATCGAGTGGAGGGTCGTGGACTCGTCGATGGTCGTAGCTTCGACCAAAAGTGATCGAACTAGTTGTGCACGTGCACGCGTACCATTTGGGTATCTGGGTTGTTGAGGTTTGGGGAAGAAGGAAGAAAACTCGAAGAGATACTCGAAGCGGCTATGGGTTGGTCTCGAAGGAAAGGATGGAGCGAGTTTCTCCGGGTCGAGCACGAGAAAATGATGGATGTGCTTCGGGTTTGAAGTTAAGTGTGAAAACAGTGTTTTTTTTTACTTTTAACAAAATCAAGTTTACTTAATACCATTTTGTTAAAACTACTCCTTCTGTAAATAATGAATGTTATCTAAGTTTCAATTTGTTAAAAGTTTAAAGTGTTTTAATCTATATAAACTTTATTTTAAAAAAAGTTATTTTAGATAAACTTAATATTGTAATTTATTAAGAGATGAAAAACATTAATTTAACTTAAGGGTTTAAGTTAAGTAGTTAATAATTAATTGAGGTCTTAATATAATTAAGGGATAATTGCTTTATGTAATTACATTAAAGAATAATGATTAATTAATTGAGGTAATAAATTTAAGAATAATTAATCATAGATTAGTCAGTTAATTAAAGTAGTCAAAAGGATAATTACTAAATGAATTGATTTAAGAATAGTTAATTAATTTAATTAACTAATGATTTTGATTGGTTAACTACTGGTTAGAGATTTATGAATATAAATTAAAAATAATTAATGTTTAATTACTGTGAATGGTTAAGGATAATTAAAATAAGTGATTAAAGGTAATTCATTACTTGAGGATAATTTCTTAATTAAAGGAAATTAATTAATGGGTAAAGTTAATTAAGTAATTAGGGATAATTACTTATTATAGTTAATTGAGGATGATTTATTTAAATTGTAAATTATTAAGGGTTAATTAATTTATTAATTTATTTATTAATTGAGTTATTAATTAAGTTATTAAGGAAATTAATTAAATGGGAATTTAATAAATGATTAAAGCATAATTAATCAAGTGGTTTGTAATTAATTAATTAACCAGGACTAGTAAATTATTCATAAGTAATTTATCTGATTTAAATTTATTAGATGATCTATAAATCTTACTTATGGTTGTTGAATGGTATTAAGTGCTTTGGATTGCTTGATATCCCTGATCTGTGATGTTTGGTGAGATATCCTGATATTGTGTGATCTATACTGTAAATTATTATCTGTGATTTATATATCTGTGATCTGTGATCTGTAAATGAACGATAAGCGTTATGGTATACCGCTTATCAACTATATTTTTGTATTCTGATCTGTGATGATTGAATGATGTTGCACTACTGTGTGAAACCCCTGGACTACACCATACACACACAAATATGGATTTCACGTGGAAATCGATTAAGTCACAGATAATTTAAATTTGATGTTTTTGAAATTGAAATTTTTAATTTCAATTGATTTTGAAATTAGAAATTCGGGTTTAAAGTAAAAAGCTTTTGAAATGGAATTTCAAAGAGAAAAGTTATTTTAAATAACTTAACCGAGTTTTGAAAATTTAAATAGTTAGATTTAAATTGGTATTCAAGTTTGAAATTAAGCTATGATTTGGAAACTAGGGAGTAAAGATGATATAAATGTGTTATATGAATTTAAACCATTTTAAAAGTATAAGTTGGGAATTTGGATTTAACCCAAGAACCTTAACTCGTATAAATGAATCAGATTTCCAGAATGAAAACTGTTCGTTTTAAAAGAATTAAAAGCTTTCAGATAAGAAATGAAATTTCAGTTTAATTAAAGGAATTTCAAGATTGAATTGAAAAATAGATTTTCCAAACTATGAATGAATTCTTTTAGAAAGCTATGAATTGAATCTGTTTATTTTTAACAGATTTAAAGTGATGATTTGTTTAAACCATTTGAAATGAAATTGTTTTGAAAGCTATCAGTTAAATCTTGATTTAAAGATTTAACGAGTTAATCAAATTGAAATGGAAATTGATTTGGAAAATCTGTGAATGAATCTTTTGTTTAAAAGATTAAAATGTGGAAAATTGTTTAAACCATTGAAGGTTGTTAAATAAATCTTTTTGTTTAAAGATTTGAAAATGGTAATTTGTTAAACCATTTGAAAATGAAATTTTGGGTAATAAGTTGTGACTTAATTGAAATCCCATTATCCATTTGTTTTTGAATATCGCGCTCATTATTCGGATTAGCCGGGAGAGGACCTTTGTGTCATATAACCCATTCCGAATAGTGATACGTCGTGTATGGATAGCATTTGAAGACCGGTGTTGAAGACCGGATATTTTTCGAAAATGAAAGGACAACCTGTCGAATGTCTCTGCAATGGGTAGCTCCCGGTATAGAGATTTATATCACTCTTTTGTGACGGGAAGTCCGGACGTGATTGAAAGTTATCTGGATTTGCAAGGGCTTCGTGAGAAGTGCCTTCGGTTCTGTTCGAACCCGGAACAGACTTATATGGATACATGTCCGACATTACACTTTGAGATATAAAGCCGATTTCTTTCAAATACATTTCTGTTGGTGGCGGAGAATTTATTCTCTTAGCTTAACACCCTTCTCTGAGACGTACGAGCTCAGAGGTTATGTAGTTGAAGGTTATCAGCGATATATCCCAATTTGGTAATGTGACATGCTGAGTGTAGCTGTGTGATGATCATCGTTTGATCATTTGTGATATGATCATTTGTTTGATCATTTATCTTTGTGATCATAGGTTGATCATCTGTTGACCCAAAGCATGGCTTTGTGACAAAGCGTAGCTTTGTGGACGAGACTTCGTCAGGGCCTCACAACCTGGAAATGGTCGAAACAGGATCGTTGCGGCAAGGTTATGAGGGTCGCGCCCTTTAGGGTATGTCATTTCCTTCTGGAAAAGGGTGGTATCATGGTATGGAGCCCAGATACTTACTCATGTGGATACACCTTCTTTATGATGTGTGATGATGGTTACGAGCGCTTGGATAAAGGTCCCAAAGGACAGGGAGGTGGCATATTCGTGAGTTACCTGTTACAGGGGTGACCCGGCCTTGTTTGGCAGAGAGCAGTTTGTCTCTCGGGGCGTCCCGCCAGAGGCGTTCCCATGCGGCGGAAGGAAGTTCCTTAGCCTGACCATTTGTTGGAAATCCATTTCTCCAATACGAACCAGTACGGTTTTAGTTGTAGAACCTGCCATTTACTTATGGTGGCGCCCCACTGTTTAGATGGTAGCTATAGTAGGCATAGTTCGAAATGTCTATGCTGGCTAAGATTAATATTATACTTTCGAAATGTTTTCTGCACTATGCACTAATGATAATATCCAATGATTTGCGTAGTAAGCATGTTTGACTATCATAAGAAGAAATCTCCTCCAATTCTGCGTTTGCATTGTGTGTGTGGCGGGAGGTCTTATGGTAGTTTCATTTTCTAAAAGCATTGCGGATTTCAATGTTTAAAACACTTTGTGTTTGTTTAAAGATAAAACTGTTTTTGTTGCTCACACCAGTCCCATGACTGATCCGGAGTTTATTGTTCCCTTCCTAAACTCTGGGTGCTCATAATTTTCCACACGAGCAGTCTAGAGTTGGGTTTCTTTTCAGATATTCAGGATGAGTAGATTATCTAGAGCTAGTCAGCCTTGGACGACTGACCTTGCTTTCCGCTAGCTATGGATTGGAGCATTCTATTGGAGATATTCTATCCGCTGCTGATGTTATCTTTTCTTTCCCGCTGCTGTTTCTTGTATCATATCTCTGATGTATATTGATATCTGTGGTATCATTCTGTTGTATCATATTGTATCAAATTCTGTATCTGTCATTGTATCAATGATATATATATTGATATATTCTTTATTCCGCTGTGTTGTTATACTTGATTGTGTTATAGCTCCGGCGAATCGGATTTGAACGGTCGAATCTGCGACATTCTAGTACAATGTGAAGTACGGATGTTGATTTTCGAGCGGGCAAAACCCGATACGTTACAAAAAAGATCCAGAGAATTTTTTTGTAAATGACAGTACTTGAACTCTGGTTGTAAGGTTAAAAGTTACAAGTCAAATTATTACACTACTAGTCATTTCTTCGAAAGGTTGCCCCGCTATTTTATCAGATCAATATTTTTAAAAGCACATCGGATATTTTGTTGCCCCTTTGGCCATGTTCGGCTGTGTTGCCCTAGACGAAGGTCTTGCTTGCCTTACCTCTGGGTCGAGCCAGGATGAACGCAGTGCCGGCCCTACCACAATGGATGCCCTAGGTAGGACCGTAGAAAACATGAAGTATAAAAGGATAAGGGAAATTTTTTTTGTAGATGGCAGCACTTGAACCCTGGTTGTTAGGTTAAAAGTTACAAATTAAACCATTACACTACTAGTCATTTCTTTGAAAGGCTTTCCCGCTATTTTATCAGATCAATATTTTTAAAAGTACATCGGACATTTTGTTGCCCCTTTGGCCATGGTCCGCGGTGCTGCCCTAGAAGGTCTTGCTTGCCTTGCCTCTGGGCCAAGCCTAGGTGAACGTAGGGCACAATTGCAAGCAAACTTTGATTTTTATACATGCTAAAGTAATGTTTGTTTAGAGGATAGAAAGGTGTAACTGCAAGCAACTTTTTTTATACACGAGTATATAGGGCTGTCAATGGGTCGGATCGGGTTTGGGTCGGGTCAAGTCGGGTTCGGGTTGATTTTAAATGGGTCGGGTCAACCCGTTTATTAAACGGGTCAGAAAATCTCAACCCGAACCCGACCCATTTATAAACAGGTTGACCCAACCCGACCCATGTAACCCGATTATAAACGGGTCGGGTCGGGTCGTAAATGGATCGGGTCAACCCGTATAAGGTGTAAATGTGTCATAAACGGACCGTAAACGGGTCGGGTCAACCCGTATAAGGTGTAAATGGGTCGTAAACGTGTCGGAACTGGTCGTAAACAGGTTGGGTCAACCCGTATAAGGTACAAACGGGTCGGGTCGGGTCGTAAACGGGTCGGGTCAACCTATATAAGTACTAACGGGTTGTTAATGGGTCAATTTCGGGTTAGCGGGTCAACCCAGAACCCACCCGTTTATAAACGGGTCAAATTCGGGTTGACTCGAAAATGACCCACCAAATTAACGGGTCGGGTTAACCTGCTAATTTTTGTGCGGGTTTCGGGTCGTGTTTAAGATCGTTTAGGAAATTGATAGCCCTACGAGTATACATGCACGCCCAAGTGGGTCTGCATTTAATTACACCGTGCAAGAATTTTTAGTTGCATCTACGAAATTAGATTTGACAATACCATTGTCAGCATAAACTAAACCTGAGGCAATGACAGAGAAGACTTAGACAATTGAAGAACATTCACAGAACCAATAACTTAAAAGCATTCGTAGTTTTATCATTCCTTTCTTTTGTTTTAGTTTATTTTATACCGTTGAAAATGGAAATAATACTTGTACTTTTACATGCTTATGCTCTTTTAGCTAATGTGATTTGTGAGCAAAAATGTATTAAAATATCAGCGATTAATTATTTCTTTAACACTCTTTTGTAGATTTTTGTCTTTTATGATTTCAAGTTACTTTTTTTGGAAACCAGCTTTCAAATTGTTATTTTTTCCTTTGGAAACGAGTAATTTCATATTTGTCTTTTTTAAGTTTTTACTGCTTATTTTAATAGGGTTAATTGCCCGAGTAAAATCTTTATATTTTATTATCATTTTAATATTTTTTTTCTTCGTTTGTTCCGCCATTCAAGAAAGAAAACATGAACCTTGAAGAATAGACATGAAAAGAATAAAAAAAATAAGTATAAAAGAATTATTGGTGTGTACGTGCAAACCTGGTATCCAGATAGGGGCAAGAATTCTTGAGTTATACGTATAATAAATCCTAGAGTGTATTGTTGTTGTTCTACTATCACTATTAAACTATGAAAGCCCGTATCTTCCTTAACGTAACACTAAATGAAATATATCCTGAACTTAATGCATACACAACCTTCATAAAATAATATACTAACAGATAAGCCTAGATAGAAAAGCATCCATAAAAAAACAAACGAATAACAAAATAAAATTATTCATAAGCAGTAAGCAGTAAGCAGTAAGCAGTAAGCATACCTTATTGACTTAATAAAGAATTGAAACGGGAGCAAACAATAAGCACATGTGAAAATAGAATTATTGATTTATTCTACTCCTAAAACAAAAAACTCCAAAAAAAAGTTTAGCATAACACGAAAATCATCATCTCTCTATATTTTTGTTTAACATACTACATTTTTTTGAGTGCAGTTGTGTACCTCCATGCTAAATAACTTTTGGAGAAAGCAGTGAGAGCTGTATTTCATCTAATAAATAACCTGACACTTAAATTCCATGTAAATACGACTACAATATAAAACATATAAAGCATAACACAATACAAAATATATAAAGCATAATAACCATTTAGTGGTTCAGCGCGCAAAATAATGCAAAATACAATTATTCATACAACTTCCAAAAACCAAAAGAGACGAAATAGTAAAAATGGTTCAACGTTTATTTGTCATAAATCTTAACCACCATTTTGTGGAAATTTTGGTTATGAAGATCTTGAGGTGGCAACTTCTGTATATAACTAGTCATCCAAAATCATCTCCAAGAAGAACAATTGATATCATAAGGATTAATTTAGGTTATAGATAAAAGAGGATCCAAGAAAGCTCACTAGAGATTTATAGAAATTATCAGTAAAAAATTAAGGTCAAGCAATAATGGTTAAAATATGAAACAGAACCATCAAATCTATAACTGAGATACACCAATTTAAAAAGGTGAATGTTAAACAAAAAGAAGTAAAAAAAACATATACAAAAGGTATGAAATTACAATGAGCAAAATAGAAAAGAACTCTTGCAAATCATATAAAATAGGTTTAAGTTTAGATCTACGATGATATCATTTAAATAGTTCTAAATATTGTTTGTATGAACTATCATGTAATGTACACTATTTAAATATTTCATCTTCAATAATATTGATGATAATCAATTAGCTATGTCTAACAAATGAACAGATGGCATGCTTGAGAGATGATTCAACAAATAATTTTAGCACCTACAGCGGACCAAGGATCCAGTTACCATAGACCTGTCAAAATATGACAGAATCCATTTGCCCAACCCATTTATCCTACTTATAATTGGGTTAAGTCAACCCATTTATGAATCTTTATTAAATGGGTAATAAATAGATTGACCCTTTTTAAATGGGTTACATATGGGTAACCCATTAATCTAATCCATTTATCCTACTTATAAATGGGTTTAGATCAACTCATTTATAAATCTTTATTAAATGAGTAATAAACAGGTTAATCCATTTCTAAAAAGGTTAAAAATGGTAACCCATTCACTCATTTATTAAAATCATAAAATTCAAAAATATAAATTTTGAAATAAGAGTTTTGAAATTTTGAATTTTTTACTTGGGTGCTTCATCTTATGAACGCACGATGTATTTCTCCATGGTAACTAACGGTTGTACTTAGAAAATAACAGGCTACATCCCCATATTTGAAATTCGCCTAGGCAGAAGCCGCTATTTTTATTGTTCGGACTGTAGTAACTTCTTTGTAGCAACTCAAAATTAGGCGAGACTTAGATGATGAACTCCTATCTAAATTGCAGACAATATGGAAAACACTTATGCTTCAGCTTATGAATATATACTGTAGTTCTCTATGGTGATTAAAAGTTATACTTCGAAAATAATATGCTACATCCTCATATTCGAACTCCGCCTAGGCAGAAGCCGCAATTTTTTTGTTCAGACTACAATAACTTCTTCGTACTAACTTTAAATCAAGCAAGGCTTCGATCGATGAACTCCCACCTAAATTACGGACAATAAGGAACACTCGGATAATTCATCTTGTGAACGCACGCTGTAGTTTTCCACGGTGACTAATAGTTGTACTTAGAAAATAATAGGCTACATCCCCATATTTTAACTTCGCTTAGGTAGAAGCCGCTATTTTCTTTGTTCAGACTACAATAACTTTTTCATACCAACTCAGAATCAGACGAGACTTCGACCAATGAACTCCCACCTAAATTATGGACAATATGGAACACTCGGATACTTCAACATATGAACATATACTATTGTTCTCTATGGTGATTAACAATTGTACTTAACAGGCTACATCCTCATATTTGAACTCTACCTAGGCAGATGTCGTTATTTTTTTGTTTAGACTGCAATAACTTCTTCATAATTACTCGCAATCAGGCGAGACTTCGACTGATGAACTCCCACCTAAATTACAGACAAAATGGAACACTCGGATACTTCATCTAGTGAACACACACTGTAGTTCTCCATGGTGACTAACGGTTGTACTTGGAAAATAACATGCTACATCACCATATTTGGACTCCGCCTAGGCAGAAGCCGCTATTTTTTTTATCCAAACTGCAGTAACTTCTTCATACTAACTGGAAATCGAACGAGACTACGACCGAGGAACTCCCACCTAAATTACCGGCAATATGGAACACTATGATATTTTAGCTTATGAACATATATTGTAGTTCTCTATGGTGATTAACAGTTGTACATAGAAAATAACAGGCTACATCCCCATATTTGAACTCCGCCTAGGTAGAAACCTCTATTTTTGTTTAGACTACAGTAACTTCTTCATAATAACTTGGAATCAGGCGAGACTTCAACCGATGAAATCCTACCTAAATTACGGGCAATATGGAACACTCGGATACTTCATCTTGTGAATGTACATCGTAGTTCTCCATGGCGACTAATAGTTGTACTTAGAAAATAATAGGCTACATCCCAATATTTTAACTCCACCTAGGCAGAAGCCGCTATTTTTTTGTTTAGACTGTAATAACTTCTTCATACTAACTTGGAATCAGGCGAGAATTTGACTGATGAAGTCCTACCTAAATTACGGAAAATATGGAACACTCGGATACTTCAGCTTATGAACGTATACCATAATTCTCCATGGTGATTAACAGTTGTATTTAGAAAATAACATGCTATATCCTCATATTTGAACTCTGCCTAAGCGGAAGCCATTATTTTTTTGTTCATACTGCAATAATATCTTCATACTAACTCAGCATCAAGCAAGACTTCCACCGATGAACTCCCACCTAAATTACAGACAATATGGAACGCCTTATTACTTCATCTCTTGAACGCACTCTGTAGTTCTCCTTGGTGACTAACAGTTGTACTAAGAAAATAATAGACTATATCCTCATATTTGAACTCTGTCTAGGAATAAGCCGCTATTTTTTTGTTCAAACAGCAATAACTTCTTCATACTAACTCGAAATCAGGCAGGACTTCGACCGATGAACTCCCACGTAAATTACAGACAATATGGAACACTTTGATACTTCAACTTATGAACATGTATTGCAGTTCTTCATGGTGATTAATAGTTGTACTTGGAAAATAACAGGCGACATCCCCATATTTGAATACTATTTCTCTATGAGATGTAAAAGGGTATATTTGGAATTTCAAAAAGACACCGAGTAAATCTATTCAATGAATTTTCTTTATTAGTAGTAAAGATAAAGATATCATAGGCATGCTTATTTATAGTCCATCATAATGTAGGAGAGTATGGTGCAACTACAAGCACAGTTTTATTTTCATTATGGAACAGAGCTAATTCTCATGCCTCCATTTTTGGTCTCCTATAAACATTTATTAATTTAAATAGATTGCACCAAAGTTTATTATTATTAGTCATAAAAAAATTTATTTGAAAATGAGTACTAAAATATATATTTTGCATTCGTTCTTTTTCTGATTAACTATTGAAGGGTCACAAACCCAAAGCATGTCTTGTATGATCTATCAATATCTTGTCCATGCGTAGGTGTATATAAGGTCATAATGCTAAATGTATGTAGGCTTATCCCATATAATAGAGTAGTGCACTAGGGTGTTCATCAGAGCTCTGTCATCATTCCTAGTCATTGAAAGACTTGGAGTCATTGTCCTTTGTGCAAACATCACCACAAGAGTTTAGATGGACACTTCATAACTGACTAGGTTTCAACATTCCCCCATGTTTTCATACGAAAATGTTGTTTCTAAGAAACATGAAAGCCGTATCCAATTATTGACCAAGAATGGATCCTGCGCATTATAGCATTCTTCTGATGAACCATCCAACTGCCCCCTTCTAGCCCATATGTTTGCCTTATGGTTAGTGGTGGACATAAACCGCACTGCTATATGGAAACCGCCCGCACCAAACCATAAAAACAATGCGAAAACTCTCACCGAATCTTCTAACCAAGGCAAATATCTCAAACCGGACCGATCCGCATCGATACGGTTCGGTTGCGGTTTGGACATATGTCCACCCTAGTTATTGTATTACGAGAAATAGGTTGATCGTATTTCTTGGAATTATATAGTTCATGATTGTGGTAAAGAAGTGGAGATTGTAGGCTGGACTTAGTCAGCATCAACTTCTAATGGTCAATTAACGATTGAAAATAGTGGTCCCAACGACTAGTCTCAAATTGCGATTGCTAATGACCATTATTGTTTTCCCCTTTCTTCTAATTTTATGATTTATATTCTTTTGTCATTTTTATTATCCTTACGTCAACAATGGAATTATCCTTTAAGTGTTATGTTACTTAGAGCGACTAAATCAAGTAAAATTTAGCTTATAGCAGATTCATTTATAAAAATAAATTGGGAATTTGGTATTTGTTCGCTTAGCGACCTATATTAGCATACAATGTAGCATATACTACTATTATACTATAGCACAAACTGATTTTATGTACTCCTCACTTTTTACATATTAATTTTATTCTTTTTTTGTTAATGACAAAGAGAAGAATATATGAGTTGTTTTGAGCATATTTTGATGGGGAAGTGCATAAAGTTAAGAAAAGCCATATACTTGTATGGTTATCCTTATTTATAGTTATATGCTTATCATCGTCAAAAGATGAAGTTCGTTAGTCCTTACCATCTATGTTATGCTAATGACAACAATATAAGTTAAATACTACAAATATTGTGTTATGTGTGCTTGTAAAGGTTTTAGATTGCTATGCTATGCATATTTATGTATGGAAGAAGATAAAATAGGGCATGTATGTTGCGAACATGGCTATGTATAGGTGCATATCAAACGACAATGATCAAAAGCTAGAAAAGATTTAAAAACATCATGGGTTTGTGAAGATTTTTTGTAATTGTTGTATACTAGATCATTATAAGGACCCCTAAAATACTGCTATTTTTCTACAATCGTCAATCGTATTACAAAAAAGATTTAAATGTCAAGTTTTCAACAAATGTTTGGTTAAGTGTTTAAAAGCCTCTATTTGGCGGATTTTGTTTGAAAAAATAAGACCGTTGTTACTTTAACTAAATTATTTCCAAATTTTCCTCCAATGTGAATGCTCAAATATATGGAATTTCCTAAAACAATATACTTGTATTAGAAAGTTCAAAATTATAAAATTGCCATTATATTACTATTTTCAAAATATAGTGTTTAGAAATATGAACATTATTATTACAAAAGGAGAATACCTTTTAATAATCAAACTAACCATCATACTTTCATGTGAATGTAACATATAATATGAATCATAATTACGAGAGAATCTAAATAAATTGTTAACTTCTTAAATTGGATATTCTTAATGGCAATAAAATTAGTTATCATACTCGCTTATATATTTAATATATATTTTGAATTATAAATATGAGAGAACCAAAATAAATTGATAAATTTTAAGTTATATATTCTTAATGAAAATCAAATTAATTTTCATACTCTTTTATACACGTAATGTATACTATGAATCATAGTTATGAAAGAACCAAAATGAATTGACAATTTACTAAATTAAGCATTCTTAATGAAACCAAATCAATTATTATACACTTTTGTATATGTAGTGTATATACATATAGATGTGTATTGTAACAACCCTATATTTTGTGATTATTTTAATTGTATATTTTGGTTATTTTAATTGATTTCCTGATTTAAAAACTTTATTTTATTTATTAAAATGAATAAATTTTGTTATTTTAAATATAAATTTTGATTTTGATGTGAATTAGAATTCCAAACATGACTAAAAAGAATATTTTCCAGAAAAGTGAATTTTGGTCAATATGGTCAAACTTTGACTTTTAATTCAGAAATTTGAAAGTTTGAAAATTTGAATTTTTTCTTTTATTATGAAATTAAATAAAATTTTAAGAATAATGCTTTTCGTTTCGTTAAAATCCGATTTATAATGTGAAAGTTATGCCTTTTTCAATATTGAGTGTAATTTGTTGTATTTAACAAAATTGTTTATTTTAAATTATATAAATAATATTTTTATTTGGTCATGTAATGTTCAAATTTTTGTTTATATGGGTAAAATAACATGTTATGTATATATTTTGGTTTTAAAACATTTTTCAAAATGTAATTGACATTTTCCAAAGTCAGTTGTATTCTGTTTATAATTTCTAATTTCCAGTTTCATTTAATTAAAGAATTTTTTTGTTTATTTTCTAATTTCTTAAGACTTTATTTTATTTTAATTTACACTTCATTTTATTCAGAATTTATTTTTATTTTTATTTTCTTGACTTTTATTGGTTAGAAGTAAAGTTGTATTTTTTCTAAAACTAGTGATATTCTATTTGTAATTTTTAAGTCCTGTTTTGAATTTTTAAGCAATTTCTTTAATTCTTTTTCTATTTTATTTAAATTTAATTATTTATTTTCATTTTATTTTACTTTGTTTCAGTATTAAAACTCATTTTACTAAATTATCATTGGTTTTTATTTAATTAAAAAGAATGGAAATTTGAAGAGACAAAAGGTTTCAAAACAATGACTTTTGGGTTGCTAGACTTTTCAAATCATTGGCCGTTCCTTTCTAATTGATAGCCGTGAGTTCCTTAACTCATTTTCACGTGAAAACGCATCCTTTTCACTTCATTTTCACAGCACTTCAGATCTGAGAAAAATTAGTAATGTCTTCTTCTTCTTTTTCCACTTTTTCCCTTCATTTTATTGAATTTTCTATTAAAATTTGCCTTGCTTCTTCATAGTGTTGATCGGCCATAGCCTCTCCAGCACCTCCACGACCAGCACCACCACCATCCACAGCCACATCACCCTCCTCTCCATTTGTCTTGACCAGGTTGTGACCATCACTTGAAGGTAGCACCACAAAAAATCCACACAAACATTGCAAAACTCCTTAAACCAATGCCTAGCCACCTTAGCACCTTCACCACCACCATAGTTCACCTTGGCCACCCCTTAGCCGCCACCACCTGCTCCTCCACCACCTCTGGCCTCTGCTCCAGCCACCACCAGACCTGCTCATGCCAAGGCCGAGCCCAATCCATGTAAGGCCAAGCCTTGTTGTTACACCCAAACACTCTTTTGTTGCCTTGACCATTTGCATTCCTACCTTGTAACTCCCCTCCATGTTCATGCTTGTAGCCTTACCTTTTCCAGACCCATACCTAATCCAAACCAAGTACAAACCTGACCTAATTGATCCCCTAGGCCATGCAAACAAATAGAGAAAGCATGGCAAAAGATTTGGCATTCGTATCTCTCTTTATTTAAAAGTTATTTCATTTCTAGTGTATTGAAATTTATGGTTCGCTTTGATTTTTGTTTGGGTTATAACACAAGATCTATTTCATTGGATTTGCTCTCCACACTCAAATTGTATTAGAGTTGTCGTGCCCTCGTAATCTTTGTGTTGTGTGCTTGTTGGCAAATCTCCAGCTTAACAGGTGAGTTATTCTCACCAGACAATCTGTACCTATATAACTGATAAACCGACACCACTTGAATCTGTAAATGTATTGCATCCTGTTATAACTGCTATGTTATGATTATATGATGTTCACCCATGCTTAAACACCTGTTATATCATATGTTACTGTTATATTATGTTGTTCTTTTATTTTTATCAGTTTATCACACTGCAAGTTCCCTTTAGATTAGAATCACTATGGGTTGAAATGATACATACCCGAACGGACTTTAGAATAGGAGAAAATCGTTATGGGCTGGAATGATATGCCTGAATGATTTTCAATTATTTTCATTTACTTGGGATTGCGGGTTTGAAATGATCAAACCCGGGTATCTTTGTAAATTACGGGTTGAAATGATAAATTACCCGTATCACTTTACCTAGGCTAGAAAATGAAATATAGACCCGTTGTTAAAATATGTTTTATATATTTTTTTTAATATTTTAGAAATGTAAATATTATAATATTTTGATTTAAACTAAATAAAAATGATTTTTGTAAAGCATTATTGATTTTCTGAAAATTTATAAGTGAAATAAATTAATGGTAAAATTAGAAAATTTGAAATGTAAGTTATTTTGGGACATTTTAATTTGGTGATAATTGGAATTTAAATTAAATATGAAATGTGATAAATTCATGATAATTTGGATTAAAGTGAATTTAAATGATTTTATAATATATTAATGTTTTTTTTTTATAAAGTTAAAATGTGAAATGAATGAATATTTAAGTTGAAATTTTGAAATATGGCCTCTGCTCATGCCAAGGCCGAGCCCAATCCATGTAAGGCCAAGCCTTGTTGTTACACCCAAACACTCTTTTGTTGCCTTGACCATTTGCATTCCTACCTTGTAACTCCCCTCCATGTTCATGCTTGTAGCCTTACCTTTTCCAGACCCATACCTAATCCAAACCAAGTACAAACCTGACCTAATTGATCCCCTAGGCCATGCAAACAAATAGAGAAAGCATGGCAAAAGATTTGGCATTCGTATCTCTCTTTATTTAAAAGTTATTTCATTTCTAGTGTATTGAAATTTATGGTTCGCTTTGATTTTTGTTTGGGTTATAACACAAGATCTATATCATTGGATTTGCTCTCCACACTCAAATTGTATTAGAGTTGTCGTGCCCTCGTAATCTTTGTGTTGTGTGCTTGTTGGCAAATCTCCAGCTTAACAGGTGAGTTATTCTCACCAGACAATCTGTACCTATATAACTGATAAACCGACACCACTTGAATCTGTAAATGTATTGCATCCTGTTATAACTGCTATGTTATGATTATATGATGTTCACCCATGCTTAAACACCTGTTATATCATATGTTACTGTTATATTATGTTGTTCTTTTATTTTTATCAGTTTATCACACTGCAAGTTCCCTTTAGATTAGAATCACTATGGGTTGAAATGATACATACCCGAACGGACTTTAGAATAGGAGAAAATCGTTATGGGCTGGAATGATATGCCTGAATGATTTTCAATTATTTTCATTTACTTGGGATTGCGGGTTTGAAATGATCAAACCCGGGTATCTTTGTAAATTACGGGTTGAAATGATAAATTACCCGTATCACTTTACCTAGGCTAGAAAATGAAATATAGACCCGTTGTTAAAATATGTTTTATATATATTTTTTTTAATATTTTAGAAATGTAAATATTATAATATTTTGATTTAAACTAAATAAAAATGATTTTTGTAAAGCATTATTGATTTTCTGAAAATTTATAAGTGAAATAAATTAATGGTAAAATTAGAAAATTTGAAATGTAAGTTATTTTGGGACATTTTAATTTGGTGATAATTTGAATTTAAATTAAATATGAAATGTGATAAATTCATGATAATTTGGATTAAAGTGAATTTAAATGATTTTATAATATATTAATGTTTTTTTTATAAAGTTAAAATGTGAAATGAATGAATATTTAAGTTGAAATTTTGAAATATATCTAAAATTGGAAATTTGTGAATTTGGCTTAAAAGTGAATTTTTAAGTTAAGTAAATAAAAATGGAATTAAGTTATATTTGAAAATTTAAACTTAAGTGTTAAGTTAATTTAATTTAATGAATTTATAACTTAATATTGGAATTTAATAAGTGAATTATTATTAAATTTTGATTTTTGAATGGAGTTTTAACTTTATAAAATCATGAATATAAGGGTATTTGAATAATTGTTTTAAAAGTGAAATTATATGATTTTATAAGTAAAAAAATGATTTATATAAAAATATAATTGTTTGTGAAATTATACTGAATATTTGAAGTTAGTTAACTGCATTTCTGAAACGCTATTAAATTCTAATGTAAATGATAATACAACATTTGTAAATGCTGTAGTTGATAATAATGAACCAAATGGCTAAATTTAATTAAAGGCTATTATAGCATTTTTGTAAATGTTATAATGGTTGAATTTAACTAAGTTTATTTGAAACTAATGTAACCATATTACAGAATTTTAAATGCTGTCTTTTGTTAAATTGAACTATTTTAAATGTGACTTTCCGTGGTATTTTCTAAATGCTGCGAAAGTTGAAATTTCATTGTTTTAATTAATTTAAGTGAACGAATGAACTTTGAAAAGTTAAATTTTTGGAAATTTAAAATTTTAATTATTAAATATACTAACTTCATTTTTATGATTTAAAATGAAGTAATTTGTTTCGAAATATAAATTATTTTGAAATATGATATTTTGATATTTTGAAATGGATTTTATAAGGATATTGAATTTTGAAATGATATTTGATTTCAAAGTATAAAATACCATTTTGAAATTTTAACCACGGGATGTATTTAATTTATAGTTTAACTGATCCTTAAAGGATGGGCGATCCCAAGCATCCTTTGAGTTATTGTGCATTTCTACTACAGTTCACTTGAGTTGGTTTACATTATATAAGTATATATTGTCCTGACTCGAGTGTTTTGTGTTTTACTTTACGCTCGGGTCAGCCTGAGTATTTACAGCTTAGCTTTGGATTTCTTTCTGGAGCTAGGAATCGCTGGAGATTCTGCTTGTCTAGTTATCTGTTCCTTTCAGTTCAGTTGTTCTATTTCAGTTCTGGTATTCATAAACTTCTATTTATTTGAGATGTCTATTGTATATGTTTTCAAGCAGATATTATGTATTATGTTTTGAGAGTTTGTTAGTAGCTTCATGAACTACTATGGTTTTTTATATTCCGCTGCGAGTTATTCTGATATGTTCTGTGTCTGTGATTCTGTGTATTTGATTTCATTTGCTCCAAATTTATTTACAATCTGTTATTTTGAATTATTCAAGCCAGACATGTGTGGATTATTGTCGATTTGAATGGTCCAAAATACCGGGTCGTTACAGTTGGTATCAGAGCTTTGGTTTTAGGCAAACCTTAGCCTGCGGAGCAAAAACTCATTAGAGATAGGGTAGAAATACCCTAGAATAAGTGAAATCAATCTTAGAATCATTTCTTTGTGAGAGAACGTATTTTCGAAGTATAAAATGATTTTCAAATGATTTTTAAAGAATTTTCAAAGATTATTTTGATATAAATTTCCTTGCTTTAAAAGTAAAATATTTATTAAACTTCATTCCTTTCGTATCCACCTTGTTAGTAATTTCTTTGATTAGGATCCTCTAAAATTTTGAACTTCTCTCTTGATTGATCTAGATCCTTTGTTGATAGGAATCTATTTTGGGTATGGCAAAATCAGTAGTTTGTTAGGATGCTTTGAGTAAACTCTGTTGTATCCTTTTCTTAGCTAAAGTTGTCCAACTAAAGATATTTATGCTTCTGTTTTCGTATGTTATGAATTCGAGTCTTTCCAAATTTTGAATAGGAATTTTTCAGTATCGATATAGTTTATATTTCTCTAATCTTCGTTTGGATTCTTATCGAATAAGATTCCTTTGAATTTTGGAATGCTCACTTGTTCTGAAATCCATTCCTATCTCCCCTAATTGTATTCTTTTGATTTTGGAGCATTGCATCACTCCACTTTGTATGACCTTTATAGGGTGGCGATTCCGCCAATCTTTGAATGATTATAATTGGCATTGATTCACCGGAGATTTCTGTATCCTCGGTTTACGATGTTTTCTATCTTCTGCTATATTTAGATTCTATCTCTGGCAATCGAAGGTCGATTTTCCATAGATTTTCGCATCGATTATATTCCTGAAATCACGGTTGACCGGTTAAGGTCGCCCGTGATTCATATAGGCTTATCCATCTTGTATTTGGTAATTTAATTATCTTATCTTCGTTTGAGCCTATCTTTGAATTAGAATTCTATTTGATTAGAGTCCTTCTAAATTTGAATCTCTTTTTTGCTTTGAAATCCATCCTTGAATCGTCCCTTGGAAAGTTTGTGGTTGATTGTCTTTTAAAAATTGTGTATTCATCGTAGTTTTATTTTGATAAGGATGACCATATTTTTATATAAAGATGAAATGTTTTTGATAAGGATTATATACCTTTTAAAAAAATGAGAATTTGAAGTTTTGAAAGGATTTGAAATTGTGAAAATTTTATAAGAAATGGTTTCATATAAAATGATTTATAACTGAAGGTTTTGAATCTGAATTTAAGTGATTGAACTCCGGCATTTTGGAACTGGTTTTAAGATTTTGAAATAATAAATAATATGATTGAAATTATTTTTCCGAATAAGTAATGTTTCAATGATTTTAATGGTTTTTAATGATTTTGAAGGAATTTCAAAGAAGCTTTCAAAGTAAATGGAAGTCCAGAACTCACTTGTGTCGCTGGAAAATAATTTCGGTGATGAGTGCACGCATCATCGACATTGATTTTCGAGTTTCTGAGTGAGGGAGAGGCCACTTCGGTAGCATTGCTATGCGATTGATTTGTGAAACCAATTTAGATTTCAAATTCCGAAGTATGATGTGATATTCGAAAGATATATATGTATATATGTATATTTGAAATGATTTGAAATGAACCGGTGTTCAGTCCTTGAGTTTCTGATTTGGAACCTATCTTTTGAAAATTGATTTACTGATTTGTTGTTGATTTCCAACTCTTGAATTTGAAAATGATTTCTTTGACTATTTGAATGTTCGAGCACTTCCAAATCAAGGTAAACTTTTTCAAAGGTAAGAAATTTTGAAAAGTAATTTGATAAAGTATATAAGTTTGTTTTGAATGTTTAAGTATGAAGTAATATGATTTAAATAAGTTGAAACTGTTTGGTTAAGTAAATGAATAAAGCAATTTTAAAATTTTCTAATATGAAATTTAGATTTGAAATGTTTTAAAAAGAATTTGGTCTTCAAAATATTTTGAATAAAATTTAGTTTAAATGTTTTAACTTAGTAACATCTTTATGAAACTATATATTTAACAAGTTGAAATAAATATATAAGTTGTACGTATGCTGTTTTATTCGCATAATTAATTTGATCCAAGTTTGAGTACACAAGTTCGAGGTGGATTACACCATTTCGTGTTAGGATTTTTCATTCGATTCTTGATGGCGAATATTTGATATGGATTTTGGGCTTGATTCCAGAATTCTCTATCATAGTATATGGCTATGCAAGGAGACTGATGGCTTCTAGTCGAGAAACCATATCGAAATCCGCATTAGGGAAGTCGAATGGACAATACTAGTTCGAAAGCGAACTTGTGTGATCGAGCGAGCGATCAAATGTAGTTTTGTGAAATGATGACGTATGTACATCTTATATCCTAATATCATTTATATATTTTAACGCTGAAATTGAAAGCTGTCGAGTTAAAATATCTTTGCTTACTAAAAGAAAATTCCAATTTAAATCACAAAGATATATAACCCATAAAAGCAAAGATATTCAAATCCCATATGGCTCTTCATACAGCGAAATTTATTTTGGAAAATTTGATCCTTATATAAGACGGACCTTACGTAAGTATAAGATGATTTTGAAAACTTTTGATTTTGGAAATGAATTGGTTGACTTAAATTATATTGATTTGGAAATGTGGATTTATTTTCAAAAATCTATTATTTTGGAAACTTTGAAACTAAAGATATTTAATTTGAGAAGAAAATAATTTGGTGAAATTGTATATGATTTTGAAATTGAACTGATATTGAAACAAATTGAAATTTGAGAACCTTATGTTACTAAACACTTGATTTGGGAGTTGTCGAACTTATATAAAAATGATTTGTATGAGTATGAAATTGATTCGAAAACTATAGATTTGAAAAGGTACTCAATTTGAAAGTGAAATCTTATATAATTGAAGTCTATATAAGTATGATTTGATATACTATTGATTTTGGAAAGTATTCGATTTGAAAATTAAATCTTATATATAATGGATTTTATATAAGTACGATATTTGAAAGTGATTTGAAAAGGTACTATATGATACATATTTTCGAAGTAAAGATATGGAAAGTGCCTTCTGCTTGATATCCGATTTGTGGCCACATCTTGGATTCATTCTATCGATATTATTCTCTTTGATTTTTGGTTTTCCGGATATGATACTCGAGTGTCCTTCGAATTCCATGGTGTTACCCATGGTCTTATTGTTCTCTCGTGACTGCATAGCGCAACTGCCTGGCTGAGTCTTGCCTAGGGGTACGGATTGTTTCCTGGGGATCCAGGCGTAATCATTGTGTATCCTGCAATCTGTGTAGGTCGCGAATAGTAGCGCAAATGCTTGGCTGAGTCTTGCCTGGGGGTACGGATTGTTTCCTGGGGGATCCAGGCGTAACCATTGTGTATCCTGCATTCTACTAGTCATCATGGCGTAACTCGCAGGGCTGAGAAAGCTTACGGATATGGATTGTTTCCTGGGGGATCCAGGCGTAACCATTGTGTATCTGCGAACCATGGTTAGACAAAGGTTTTGTTTGTTTTTGTTTGGATTGTACTTTCCATATCTGTTTTTAAAAAGTTTTCCAGTATTTTCACTGGGTGTTGAAACAAGTCTACTAAGTACCTGGAGAATTCTAGCTTTGCGCCTGATCAACGCACTGCCAGAGTCTGCAGGAACGAGGATAAACTTGTTAAGACATCGAGTTAAAAAGTATTTTGATAAAATATTATAAAGGATATTTTGATCAGTTATTTCCTTTCTAAAAGATTTTAAAGTGTTTTAAATATTGTTTACCTCTTCAACCAACAATTTTAAAATAATGGTTCATCCTTGTCTTTCAACCTGTTTTCCCTTCTAGCTACTTTTTCCCTACCTTCTTTCCGGATGTCTTCCAACCTATTGTTCTTTCTAGTTGTCTCTCCGCTTCCTTTCTTTTCGGGGACGAAAAGATTTGAGTAGGGGAGAGTGTAACCACCCTATATTTTGTGATTATTTTAATTGTATATTTTGGTTATTTTAATTGATTTCCTGATTTAAAAACTTTATTTTATTTATTAAAATGAATAAATTTTGTTATTTTAAATATAAATTTTGATTTTGATGTGAATTAGAATTCCAAACATGACTAAAAAGAATATTTTCCAAAAAAGTGAATTTTGGTCAATATGGTCAAACTTTGACTTTTAATTCAGAAATTTGAAAGTTTGAAAATTTGAATTTTTTCTTTTATTATGAAATTAAATAAAATTTTAAGAATAATGCTTTTCGTTTCGTTAAAATCCGATTTATAATGTGAAAGTTATGCCTTTTTCAATATTGAGTGTAATTTGTTGTATTTAACAAAATTGTTTATTTTAAATTATATAAATAATATTTTTATTTGGTCATGTAATGTTCAAATTTTTGTTTATATGGGTAAAATAACATGTTATGTATATATTTTGGTTTTAAAACATTTTTCAAAATGTAATTGACATTTTCCAAAGTCAGTTGTATTCTGTTTATAATTTCTAATTTCCAGTTTCATTTAATTAAAGAATTTTTTTTGTTTATTTTCTAATTTCTTAAGACTTTATTTTATTTTAATTTACACTTCATTTTATTCAGAATTTATTTTTATTTTTATTTTCTTGACTTTTATTGGTTAGAAGTAAAGTTGTATTTTTTCTAAAACTAGTGATATTCTATTTGTAATTTTTAAGTCCTGTTTTGAATTTTTAAGCAATTTCTTTAATTCTTTTTCTATTTTATTTAAATTTAATTATTTATTTTCATTTTATTTTACTTTGTTTCAGTATTAAAACTCATTTTACTAAATTATCATTGGTTTTTATTTAATTAAAAAGAATGGAAATTTGAAGAGACAAAAGGTTTCAAAACAATGACTTTTGGGTTGCTAGACTTTTCAAATCATTGGCCGTTCCTTTCTAATTGATAGCCGTGAGTTCCTTAACTCATTTTCACGTGAAAACACATCCTTTTCACTTCATTTTCACAGCACTTCAGATCTGAGAAAAATTAGTAATGTCTTCTTCTTCTTTTTCCACTTTTTCCCTTCATTTTATTGAATTTTCTATTAAAATTTGCCTTGCTTCTTCATAGTGTTGATCGGCCATAGCCTCTCCACCACCTCCACGACCAGCACCACCACCATCCACAGCCACATCACCCTCCTCTCCATTTGTCTTGACCAGGTTGTGACCATCACTTGAAGGTAGCACCACAAAAAATCCACACAAACATTGCAAAACTCCTTAAACCAATGCCTAGCCACCTTAGCACCTTCACCACCACCATAGTTCACCTTGGCCACCCCTTAGCCGCCACCACCTGCTCCTCCACCACCTCTGGCCTCTGCTCCAGCCACCACCAGACCTGCTCATGCCAAGGCCGAGCCCAATCCATATAAGGCCAAGCCTTGTTGTTACACCCAAACACTCTTTTGTTGCCTTGACCATTTGCATTCCTACCTTGTAACTCCCCTCCATGTTCATGCTTGTAGCCTTACCTTTTCCAGACCCATACCTAATCCAAACCAAGTACAAACCTGACCTAATTGATCCCCTAGGCCATGCAAACAAATAGAGAAAGCATGGCAAAAGATTTGGCATTCGTATCTCTCTTTATTTAAAAGTTATTTCATTTCTAGTGTATTGAAATTTATGGTTCGCTTTGATTTTTGTTTGGGTTATAACACAAGATCTATATCATTGGATTTGCTCTCCACACTCAAATTGTATTAGAGTTGTCGTGCCCTCGTAATCTTTGTGTTGTGTGCTTGTTGGCAAATCTCCAGCTTAACAGGTGAGTTATTCTCACCAGACAATCTGTACCTATATAACTGATAAACCGACACCACTTGAATCTGTAAATGTATTGCATCTTGTTATAACTGCTATGTTATGATTATATGATGTTCACCCATGCTTAAACACCTGTTATATCATATGTTACTGTTATATTATGTTGTTCTTTTATTTTTATCAGTTTATCACACTGCAAGTTCCCTTTAGATTAGAATCACTATGGGTTGAAATGATACATACCCGAACGGACTTTAGAATAGGAGAAAATCGTTATGGGCTGGAATGATACGCCTGAATGATTTTCAATTATTTTCATTTACTTGGGATTGCGGGTTTGAAATGATCAAACCCGGGTATCTTTGTAAATTACGGGTTGAAATGATAAATTACCCGTATCACTTTACCTAGGCTAGAAAATGAAATATAGACCCGTTGTTAAAATATGTTTTATATTTTTTTTTTAATATTTTAGAAATGTAAATATTATAATATTTTGATTTAAACTAAATAAAAATGATTTTTGTAAAGCATTATTGATTTTCTGAAAATTTATAAGTGAAATAAATTAATGGTAAAATTAGAAAATTTGAAATGTAAGTTATTTTGGGACATTTTAATTTGGTGATAATTGGAATTTAAATTAAATATGAAATGTGATAAATTCATGATAATTTGGATTAAAGTGAATTTAAATGATTTTATAATATATTAATGTTTTTTTTTATAAAGTTAAAATGTGAAATGAATGAATATTTAAGTTGAAATTTTGAAATATATCTAAAATTGGAAATTTGTGAATTTGGCTTAAAAGTGAATTTTTAAGTTAAGTAAATAAAAATGGAATTAAGTTATATTTGAAAATTTAAACTTAAGTGTTAAGTTAATTTAATTTAATGAATTTATAACTTAATATTGGAATTTAATAAGTGAATTATTATTAAATTTTGATTTTTGAATGGAGTTTTAACTTTATAAAATCATGAATATAAGGGTATTTGAATAATTGTTTTAAAAGTGAAATTATATGATTTTATAAGTAAAAAAATGATTTATATAAAAATATAATTGTTTGTGAAATTATACTGAATATTTGAAGTTAGTTAACTGCATTTCTGAAACGCTATTAAATTCTAATGTAAATGATAATACAACATTTGTAAATGCTGTAGTTGATAATAATGAACCAAATGGCTAAATTTAATTAAAGGCTATTATAGCATTTTTGTAAATGTTATAATGGTTGAATTTAACTAAGTTTATTTGAAACTAATGTAACCATATTACAGAATTTTAAATGCTGTCTTTTGTTAAATTGAACTATTTTAAATGTGACTTTCCGTAGTATTTTCTAAATGCTGCGAAAGTTGAAATTTCATTGTTTTAATTAATTTAAGTGAACGAATGAACTTTGAAAAGTTAAATTTTTGGAAATTTAAAATTTTAATTATTAAATATACTAACTTCATTTTTATGATTTAAAATGAAGTAATTTGTTTCGAAATATAAATTATTTTGAAATATGATATTTTGATATTTTGAAATGGATTTTATAAGGATATTGAATTTTGAAATGATATTTGATTTCAAAGTATAAAATACCATTTTGAAATTTTAACCACGGGATGTATTTAATTTATAGTTTAACTGATCCTTAAAGGATGGGCGATCCCAAGCATCCTTTGAGTTATTGTGCATTTCTACTACAGTTCACTTGAGTTGGTTTACATTATATAAGTATATATTGTCCTGACTCGAGTGTTTTGTGTTTTACTTTACGCTCGGGTCAGCCTGAGTATTTACAGCTTAGCTTTGGATTTCTTTCTGGAGCTAGGAATCGCTGGAGATTCTGCTTGTCTAGTTATCTGTTCCTTTCAGTTCAGTTGTTCTATTTCAGTTCTGGTATTCATAAACTTCTATTTATTTGAGATGTCTATTGTATATGTTTTCAAGCAGATATTATGTATTATGTTTTGAGAGTTTGTTAGTAGCTTCATGAACTACTATGGTTTTTTATATTCCGCTGCGAGTTATTCTGATATGTTCTGTGTCTGTGATTCTGTGTATTTGATTTCATTTGCTCCAAATTTATTTACAATCTGTTATTTTGAATTATTCAAGCCAGACATGTGTGGATTATTGTCGATTTGAATGGTCCAAAATACCGGGTCGTTACATGTATATATTATGAATCATAATTGTGAAACAAATAAATTACCACTTTCCTAAATTAAGCATTCTTAACGTAAATAAAATTTATTGTCACTCTCTTATACACACACACACATATATATACACATATATGTGTGTGTGTTGTGGGTTGGGGAATAATGGATCTTAAGGCTAATTTAACACTAAAGGAGGGGTGAGTAGTGTTTTCTAACGTATGCAAATCCTTTTAAAATTCTTTAAGATTATTATCAATTAACTGATTAACATCACAAATTTATACTAACAACCAGTCGCTGATGCAATCACAAATTAATATAAAAGCAATAAAGTAAAATAAGAGTTAGAGAGATGACACCAGAGATTTTATGCTGGTTCGGATTTATCCTATATCCAGTTCTGTACAATTGCTTGTACAGATGTCTTTCCAAGGGCCAAACTTTAAACAAGGTAGAAGGAAAACCAGAATATAATCTCGATTTTAAGGATACGAGACACACCCTCCTGTATCATGAGTCTGGTGCAAACTCTCTTGATTTACCAAGCAACAAGATCACTCATTAGATTTACCGAGTTACTAAGCACACCCACTTGATTTGAATGGGCTACAAGCACACTCACACAAACAAGAGTAGAGTTGATGATTTTTCAAAGACATATAATTTACTTTTGATACAATGGATCATATTCTTCGATAACACTTTAATCTTTGAAATAAGAGAGAGATGCTTATAAAACAGTAAGCAAGTAGTATTGAATCAATATAATGGATATGAATTGATTCTATATGATTTTGAAGAGAATAGAGTATATTTTCCAAGATATTTTTCAAGAGAGTAAGGAGTGAGAAGAAAGTAAGTTATTAGTTGTTAATAAATTTCTTTATTAACTCAAATATACAAGATAAGGCGAATCCAGTTGTAACGACCCCACCGTTATACCCATATTATTATGACCAACCCCCTATCCCTCATTATGACCAGTCCAGCATGCACGACCTCTAGCATCGACATTGACTTCCCCCATGCCTATCATCGTGCATACTCCTCCTTCGCAAGTCGCCGTTGGTGCTAGCTCCGATCGTCGTTGTAACATCCCGTAAATTTTCGACTTTCGAAAATTCAACATCGATACTCACTTTATCGACTGCTGAGCCATCGAATGCCGGAAACCCGAAAAGTTATGGTTTTAAGAAAGAAAAAGTAGAAGAAGAAGAAGATAGAAGGAAAAGAAAGAAAAAGAACAACATCACGGAAGAACAACAGAACAGAAAACACTATCAGAATCTCACATATCGCAGCGGAACAATATATAATAGATAAATGAATATCATTTAAAAACAAAAGAATTATATCTGTTATTACATTACATCACATCATATCATCAGAGTCAATATACAACAATGGACAGTTATATAACTTGTCCTCATACAGAATACACAGCGGAATAAATACTATCAGATACAAATACTACGTCCCGTCATCCAACTTATCTCCAAGCTCCAGAATATCCAGAATATCCTGATAATATAACTCTAGGCTGCCCGTGTGGAAATTGGTGGGCACCCAGAGTTTAGAAGGGAACAATAAACTCCGAGTCAGTCATGGTGACTGGTGTGAGATCGTAAAACAGTTTATTCTTTAAAATAAACAACAGGATAATTTTAAAGTCAATTCGAAATGCTTTTGGAAAATGAAACTACCATAAGACCTCCCACCACACACACAATGCAAACGCAGACTTGGAGGAGATTTCTTCTTATGATAGTCAAAGATGCTTACTACGCAAAATCAAATCATTTTTGATATTATTATTAGTGCATAGTGTAGAAAACATTTCGAAAGTATAATATAAATCTTAGCCAGCATAGACATTTCGAACTATGCCTACTATAGCTACCATCCAAACAGTGGGGCGCCACCATAAGTGAATGATAGGTTCTACAACTAAAACCGTACAAGTCACGTATTGTTTCTTTGGATTTCCAACAAATGGTCAGGCTAAGGAACTTCCTATCCACGATGGGTACGTCCCTGGAATAGACGACCCGAGAACCTAACCGGATCTCTGCCAACACAAGGCCGGGTTACCTCTGCAAAAATAGGTAACTACTGACACGCGTATGCCATCCCCCGATCGTCACCGATCTTCCCGAGGATCCCCGATTCGCAACAAACCACATAGATAATAATAATGCAGTAACCACAGAGGTTAAGTATCTGGGCTCCATACCATGATACCACCTTTATCCAGAAGGAATGACATACACTAAGGGGCGCTACTCCCTAGAACCTTGCTGCATTCTTCCTGTTTCGACCATTTCCGGGGTGTGAGGCTCGATGAAGTCTCGTCCACAAAGCTACGCTTTCTCAAAAAGCCCTGCTTCGGGTCAAACAAAATGATCAACCTATGATCACAAAGATATAAGATCAAATAAATGATCATATCGCAAATGATCAAACACTGATCATTTCACAGCAACACTCAGTATGCCACGTTACCAAATTGGGATATATCGCTGATGAATTTCAACTACATAACCTCTGAGCTCGTACGTCTCAGAGAAGGGTGTTAAGCTAAGAGAATAAATTCTCCGCCACCAACAGAAATGTATTTGAAAGAAATCAGCTTTATATCTCAAATTGTAACGTCAGACACACAATCCATACAAGTCTGTTCCGGGATCGAACAGAACCGAAGGCACTTCTCACGAAGCCCTTGCATTTCCGGATAATTTTCAATCGCGTCAGGACTTCCCGTCACTAAGGGTGATAAAACCTCTAAACCGGAGATCAGCCGATGTAGAGTAACTCGACGGTAATCCTTCCGTTTTTAAAAATATCCGGTCTTCAACACCGGTCTTCAAATGCGATTCATAACGACGTATCACATATTCGGAATGGGTTATACGACCCCATGGTCCTTTCCCAGCTAACCCGAATAGTGAGCGTTTATTCAAAAATAAGTGTGGCATTCAAATTCATCCAATTCACAACAAATATCATTCAAGGTAATTATTGATAGTCGGTTATTTAACTATCAATAAAGATGCGCAACATCATCAGATTCCCAATAATTTTCCAAATTATTTATCTTCAAAAATATCTTTACTAGATATAAAATTTCCACACTTCAGAAATAAATCAACATTTATTTTTAAGACGAATTCCCATTTCTTTTATAAATTCCAAAGTGAATTTATATTTCAAAATATCTACTGATATACGATTTTCAAATCGTTTTCAATATTCAATTTCAATTTATCTTTACAAAGATAAATTCTCAAAACGTTCATTTCATATTGGAAAAGCATTTCCATACTTATTAAATAATAAGTATTTCACAATCATTTATTTTCAACACTTGGAAAATATTCGATATACTTAAATCAAATTAAGTATAATTTCATTCTTTAAGGAAAATATCCTTTTAACACCTTTATTTGAGTCAAAACGAATGTTACGTAAAACATCGTTACGACGACTCGAAATCACTAGTATAGGGATTCGGAATTAAGATAGATATATAAATCCCAATACTATATAAAATATTTCCTTCCGGAAATCATTTACTATAACAACAGTGTTATAGTCCACCATTTCCTTATATTTTCGAAAACGCCTATTTCAACAATAACAATGTTGAAATCTATGTTTTCGATTCACAATACATTTTAAAAACATCTCTAAAATGTTTAACTTCATTTTCAATGCCACTTTTCCAAAACTATCCATTTTACTTAACAATATATTCACTGTCCAAAATCGTGAATATATCTTCTTTAAAAATCTTCTATATTTAATTTCTCAAATCCCATTGATTTCGAATTTATAAAACAACGTTTATAAATTCTATTTCTATTTTATAACAACTTCGATTTAATAAATCTCCTTTTATTTACAAATTCGATCAATATTCCATTTAAAGGCAAAAATCAAATTTATAAGTTAATCTCTTATAAATCTTTTATGCTACCGTTTCATCCATTTTATAACTTCATACTTTATAAATCTATAAAATTCATATTTTTCACAATTTATAATTCTATAAATCTCTAACACTTATAAACACTCGTTTTAAAATTCCAACACTTTAAATTGATAAATATCAATTCTGTACATCCTTTATATACATCATTTTTAGTAATTCAAAAGAAATCCAAACTTAAACTATTTTATAAATTACTTGGCTATTTATTTCAAAATCACTTTTCAGTTATATTTCACAATTTAAAATTTTCATAACTTTAAATTTATAACATTTATTTATTTAAAGTAAACCAATTCAAAGATTCAAATAAAACGTATACTTTCAAATAATCACTTTTAAAATCTCTTCTTAAAATTAAATTCGTTATTTTTAAACTTCAAAATTTGAATCCGATGATGCAACAGCATCAATTGGTCAATCACAACAACAACATCATATATCAACATATGATAACAGAATATACATCAATCCTGTAAATAAATAACTACTGGTGAGGAATCCAGTTGGATCCCTCCAACCTGTTTCCCTGCATCCAAAGACGTTAGCACAATACCAATTCCGCTCCAGTACGGAATTATCGTGGTATATAGGTTTTTATAAATCCGCTTACTAACGGCGCAATAGGGTCTCATCCGCTATACGAGGCGGGAAATCAATCAATCCAATATATACATATGCCAATATGTATATACTGCTATATATATAGATATATCCTATCATATCTAATAGCACATTCAATAGCAATCAATCAGTCAATAAATAACTGCAATATTACATTTTTCCTTCGAGTGAGAAAATCTCACCTTAGCTTTTTATTTCGCAATCCAATCCAAATCCAGATTTGTTTTCTCCAAATTTTGACCTTGTATAAATAATTATACAAATAAATTAACACTCGAACCAAATCAAATAACCAATTTTCGTTTTTGATTGTTTAATTAACAAATAGTTTTATTTAACCCAATTTCTCATTTAAATAAATTTACTTAACTACATTTTAAATTTTAAAACTAAATTTCCCTTTAAAAATAAATTTTATTGACTAACTATTTAATTTAAACCATTCTTCCTTTTTAAAAAAAAATATCTTTTAGTAACTAGATAGTTTTTGAATAAGTTTATTAACCACTTTAATCACCTTAATAAATTATTTATAATATCACTTAGTAAATCAAAATACATGCTTATAATATTTTCTTTTAATTTACTGTAAACGGACAGTATCCCTTGCTGTAAATATTTGATTTATATTTTTCTTGATTTCAGCATATAAAATTATATAAATAAATTTCAAAAGAAAGTACCTCACTACGAAAGACAAATCTCGATCGACATCCCAGGCTACCACCTCCTCCATTGCTCAACTTCGACCATCACGTCTGACTTTGACAAGTTGCACGCGAGTCTGGAAATCACGACTCCATTACGAGCTCGACGACGCCTGCCATCGTGAGCCACCCTAGTCGCATCGCTCGAGAACCACCAAACCTCGACTGCGACATCACCGCCTATGCCAGATGCCACGCCACCCTCCAGTAGACTCCAGATCGCCATCGCGACTCGACCTACGTACGCGAGCCACCAACATTACCTCGCCGATGACGAAACCCTAATCTTCGGTCGCGACAGTTGAAACCCCTAAGCACCACGTCGAACGCGCCGCCTCCATCGCGACCATCCACGGCTTCGACGTTGCCTTCTCTCACGCGCGAGCACGCGCGCGTGCGCTTCCCTCTCTGGTTTCGGCCATTGATTTTTAGAACGAGATGATTTGGTTCGATTTCGTGAAGAAAATTTTGGAAAGGGGGAAACGAGATTACTTCACAGAGGCCATTTAATTTTTTTGAACGAATGGGTTTCTCGTTTGAACTGGGGAGAACGAGAGTTTGGAATGAACGGCATTTTATTTTCTTTGAACTGAAGTGTTTTGATTTCGTGAATTTACAGAGGGAAAGAGACAGGAGTACGCGACGTTTCAGGGAATAGGTCTGCTAAAGAGAACCTAGGGTGGCTGATGTTGACAATTTTTAAATTTAAATTTAAATTGAATCCGATTAATTTCAACGCGTTTTTCCACCGTACGATCACGTATTAACTTTGAAAAATACGAAATTTGAAACCCGGCAATAATACAATATTTCGGATCCAATGGAACTGGTTTCGTCGAATTCCGAGACTGCGCCTCGGACAGCTATTTTTAAATATCGATTGAAACGATAAAAATTTCAAACTGAACAATTTACTCCTAAATTCGATTCTGAAGCTTCTGTTATCTTCAGTAATATCAATATAAATTTTACAAGCTTTTGAAATATTTTTCTTCAACTTTAAAATTGAAGATTTAAATTTTATTCAACTTCCAATCGATTAAATTTTATAATTTAATCGTCAGTTTTCAAAGTTATATCGGGGATTCAAATTAAATCGTCATTCAAATATTTAAAATAAATTAAATATTCTCAATTTAATTTGTTCAAAATTCTGGGTCGTTACAAACTTCCCTCCTTAAAAGAATTTCGTCCTCGAAATTACAAGTTAGGAAAAAATGGTCCTTAACTCGTCTACTATTTTTTTTCAATCTAAATAGTTTTATCAATTCTTCAAAACAAATCTTCTACTAAAGATTCGTTATTACTTCAACTAGTTTTTCAACTTCAATTACAGGTTTCAAACAACATTGTTTACTTCTCAATTCAAATTCGAGTTTAAATTCAAACTTAAACTTTCAAAATTTTATCAAAAATTTTCTAACACTCGTAATTTTCGAAAAATTTCGCCAGCGTCTCCTTTGCGCGGCTAATACGGCACGACTACAAAACGTCCCTACGGACTCTCAGATTTCAAAAAGAAAAAGAAAAAGCCAAGCGGCTAGACAAGAAATCATCAAAAACTCATATTATAATTCAAATACGTACCTTTTGTCGAGCAATTCAAATTATCTGTGAATTCAAAATTCCAATTCCTTTACAATACCTGTATATCTACTAGCCATTCTATCTAGTTACAGCATTCAACCCATTTTGTACATTCAATTTCAAAGTTTTCAATATATACTTCTTACATCATTTTTAATTCTCTACTGAAGTTATATATTCTTTTCACTCAAGTTTACATTTCAAATTCATTTGAATTCTATTTCACAATTTCAATTCAATTTGGATTCTATTTAACTTCAATTCTGAAATATTGAAATTTATCAATTATTTGTCATTTACAACTGCACTATCTTAAATTAGTTCCAATTACTAATTCATTTGATCAATATTCAATTAGCTTCACTTACTAATTTGAGTTTAATACTTCACTTCATTTTTTCACAAATCAAGTTCAATTCCCATTTTATTTACTTTCAAATTCAAAATGAATTTTAACTTTCAATTTCATTTTCTTGCACTTGCAATTGCAAATCCATCTGTTCATTCACTAATTCATTCGTTTTCAATTTGAATCTCATCCCAATCAAGTTTTCAAATATTTTATAAGTCATTAACTTATTTACATCTCGATTCATCAAACATTTATACATTTACTTACCATTTCATTCTACAAATGAATTTTAATTTCAATTATCTTTTCTGGAATTCCATTTTCCAATTATAAATTCACTTACAATTAACATTTACAATTTTATTCATATATGAATTCATCTCTTTATATTCTTAATTCGCATTAATAATTCTCATTTGTTAAATGAATTTATTTGCAAACCTTTGGTTATTATTTTATTCCTCATTTTATAAGTTACATAACTTATACTTTCTTTAATTCAACTTAAAATTTCTTAAGTTAAATTTATTCAATCGAAATGCAAATTGTATAAGTTATCAATTTCATAATATTTCATAAATATTTTAAATAGGATTCCAGAGTCTTTTCAACATCAAAGCCATTTTGAAACAATTCAAATTATCCTTTGAATTTTCCTAAAACCAAACCCAAATTTTCAAAACAACCTCCATTTAAAACAATTTGGCAGCAATTCCTCATTTGGAAACCCGAAAATGAACACCGGTGATGTCGCGATCATCATCGGAATTATTTTCCAGCGACCTAAAAGAGTTTAGAGCTTTTATCTCTCTAAAATGCTTTTCAAACCTTTGAAATTCATTTTCAAATCAAAAAGGATTTTAAACTTTCCAAATCTCCAAAATTTTCAAATTCTTTTCAAAACATTTCCAAAAACTTCTCTGGAATTCCGTTTTAAATTACAATTCACATTTATAATTTACATTCTTAAATTCTACTGGTATATGAATTCATTTTTTAAATTTGGAGTTATAATTCCAATTTCTCATTTAATTTCAATGATAATAGTTCACTATTATTATTTCCTAACATCCATGCAACCATATACCATAATACTTTATAGAAAAAACATTTCTTTTCTATACAAAAATAGTTTTGGGTAAAATTATTTCATTTACCCTATTCAAAACAATACTGTGCCGAATTGTTCTATTCGAGTGTTTAGAGATCCCTATCAATGATCGTTAATTACTCGTATTGACCAGAATCCATATACCACTCAATAAATCAATCATCACAATATAAAACAATTTTATATTCAAATAACAAATACGCGCTCATATCTATTATTACACTCAACTCATTCTAGAGTACTACTGACTCTATCTCTAATGAGTAACACCCAACAGAGCAGGGTTGTCGCTTAACCATATGCTCTGATACCAAATGTAACATCCCGTAAATTTTCGACTTTCGAAAATTCAACATCGATACTCACTTTATCGACTGCTGAGCCATCGAATGCCGGAAACCCAAAAAGTTATGGTTTTAAGAAAGAAAAAGTAGAAGAAGAAGAAGATAGAAGGAAAAGAAAGAAAAAGAACAACATCACGGAAGAACAACAGAACAGAAAACACTATCAGAATCTCACATATCGCAGCGGAACAATATATAATAGATAAATGAATATCATTTAAAAACAAAAGAATTATATCTGTTATTACATTACATCACATCATATCATCAGAGTCAATATACAACAATGGACAGTTATATAACTTGTCCTCATACAGAATACACAGCGGAATAAATACTATCAGATACAAATACTACGTCCCGTCATCCAACTTATCTCCAAGCTCCAGAATATCCAGAATATCCTGATAATATAACTCTAGGCTACCCGTGTGGAAATTGGTGGGCACCCAGAGTTTAGAAGGGAACAATAAACTCCGAGTCAGTCATGGTGACTGGTGTGAGATCGTAAAACAGTTTATTCTTTAAAATAAACAACAGGATAATTTTAAAGTCAATTCGAAATGCTTTTGGAAAATGAAACTACCATAAGACCTCCCACCACACACACAATGCAAACGCAGACTTGGAGGAGATTTCTTCTTATGATAGTCAAAGATGCTTACTACGCAAAATCAAATCATTTTTGATATTATTATTAGTGCATAGTGTAGAAAACATTTCGAAAGTATAATATAAATCTTAGCCAGCATAGACATTTCGAACTATGCCTACTATAGCTACCATCCAAACAGTGGGGCGCCACCATAAGTGAATGATAGGTTCTACAACTAAAACCGTACAAGTCACGTATTGTTTCTTTGGATTTCCAACAAATGGTCAGGCTAAGGAACTTCCTATCCACGATGGGTACGTCCCTGGAATAGACGACCCGAGAACCTAACCGGATCTCTACCAACACAAGGCCGGGTTACCTCTGCAAAAATAGGTAACTACTGACACGCGTATGCCATCCCCCGATCGTCACCGATCTTCCCGAGGATCCCCGATTCGTAACAAACCACATAGATAATAATAATGCAGTAACCACAGAGGTTAAGTATCTGGGCTCCATACCATGATACCACCTTTATCCAGAAGGAATGACATACACTAAGGGGCGCTACTCCCTAGAACCTTGCTGCATTCTTCCTGTTTCGACCATTTCCGGGGTGTGAGGCTCGATGAAGTCTCGTCCACAAAGCTACGCTTTCTCAAAAAGCCCTGCTTCGGGTCAAACAAAATGATCAACCTATGATCACAAAGATATAAGATCAAATAAATGATCATATCGCAAATGATCAAACACTGATCATTTCACAGCAACACTCAGTATGCCACGTTACCAAATTGGGATATATCGCTGATGAATTTCAACTACATAACCTCTGAGCTCGTACGTCTCAGAGAAGGGTGTTAAGCTAAGAGAATAAATTCTCCGCCACCAACAGAAATGTATTTGAAAGAAATCAGCTTTATATCTCAAATTGTAACGTCAGACACACAATCCATACAAGTCTGTTCCGGGATCGAACAGAACCGAAGGCACTTCTCACGAAGCCCTTGCATTTCCGGATAATTTTCAATCGCGTCAGGACTTCCCGTCACTAAGGGTGATAAAACCTCTAAACCGGAGATCAGCCGATGTAGAGTAACTCGACGGTAATCCTTCCGTTTTTAAAAATATCCGGTCTTCAACACCGGTCTTCAAATGCGATTCATAACGACGTATCACATATTCGGAATGGGTTATACGACCCCATGGTCCTTTCCCAGCTAACCCGAATAGTGAGCGTTTATTCAAAAATAAGTGTGGCATTCAAATTCATCCAATTCACAACAAATATCATTCAAGGTAATTATTGATAGTCGGTTATTTAACTATCAATAAAGATGCGCAACATCATCAGATTCCCAATAATTTTCCAAATTATTTATCTTCAAAAATATCTTTACTAGATATAAAATTTCCACACTTCAGAAATAAATCAACATTTATTTTTAAGACGAATTCCCATTTCTTTTATAAATTCCAAAGTGAATTTATATTTCAAAATATCTACTGATATACGATTTTCAAATCGTTTTCAATATTCAATTTCAATTTATCTTTACAAAGATAAATTCTCAAAACGTTCATTTCATATTGGAAAAGCATTTCCATACTTATTAAATAATAAGTATTTCACAATCATTTATTTTCAACACTTGGAAAATATTCGATATACTTAAATCAAATTAAGTATAATTTCATTCTTTAAGGAAAATATCCTTTTAACACCTTTATTTGAGTCAAAACGAATGTTACGTAAAACATCGTTACGACGACTCGAAATCACTAGTATAGGGATTCGGAATTAAGATAGATATATAAATCCCAATACTATATAAAATATTTCCTTCCGGAAATCATTTACTATAACAACAGTGTTATAGTCCACCATTTCCTTATATTTTCGAAAACGCCTATTTCAACAATAACAATGTTGAAATCTATGTTTTCGATTCACAATACATTTTAAAAACATCTCTAAAATGTTTAACTTCATTTTCAATGCCACTTTTCCAAAACTATCCATTTTACTTAACAATATATTCACTGTCCAAAATCGTGAATATATCTTCTTTAAAAATCTTCTATATTTAATTTCTCAAATCCCATTGATTTCGAATTTATAAAACAACGTTTATAAATTCTATTTCTATTTTATAACAACTTCGATTTAATAAATCTCCTTTTATTTACAAATTCGATCAATATTCCATTTAAAGGCAAAAATCAAATTTATAAGTTAATCTCTTATAAATCTTTTATGCTACCGTTTCATCCATTTTATAACTTCATACTTTATAAATCTATAAAATTCATATTTTTCACAATTTATAATTCTATAAATCTCTAACACTTATAAACACTCGTTTTAAAATTCCAACACTTTAAATTGATAAATATCAATTTTGTACATCCTTTATATACATCATTTTTAGTAATTCAAAAGAAATCCAAACTTAAACTATTTTATAAATTACTTGGCTATTTATTTCAAAATCACTTTTCAGTTATATTTCACAATTTAAAATTTTCATAACTTTAAATTTATAACATTTATTTATTTAAAGTAAACCAATTCAAAGATTCAAATAAAACGTATACTTTCAAATAATCACTTTTAAAATCTCTTCTTAAAATTAAATTCGTTATTTTTAAACTTCAAAATTTGAATCCGATGATGCAACAGCATCAATTGGTCAATCACAACAACAACATCATATATCAACATATGATAACAGAATATACATCAATCCTGTAAATAAATAACTACTGGTGAGGAATCCAGTTGGATCCCTCCAACCTGTTTCCCTGCATCCAAAGACGTTAGCACAATACCAATTCCGCTCCAGTACGGAATTATCGCGGTATATAGGTTTTTATAAATCCGCTTACTAACGGCGCAATAGGGTCTCATCCGCTATACGAGGCGGGAAATCAATCAATCCAATATATACATATGCCAATATGTATATACTGCTATATATATAGATATATCCTATCATATCTAATAGCACATTCAATAGCAATCAATCAGTCAATAAATAACTGCAATATTACATTTTTCCTTCGAGTGAGAAAATCTCACCTTAGCTTTTTATTTCGCAATCCAATCCAAATCCAGATTTGTTTTCTCCAAATTTTGACCTTGTATAAATAATTATACAAATAAATTAACACTCGAACCAAATCAAATAACCAATTTTCGTTTTTGATTGTTTAATTAACAAATAGTTTTATTTAACCCAATTTCTCATTTAAATAAATTTACTTAACTACATTTTAAATTTTAAAACTAAATTTCCCTTTAAAAATAAATTTTATTGACTAACTATTTAATTTAAACCATTCTTCCTTTTTAAAAAAAATATCTTTTAGTAACTAGATAGTTTTTGAATAAGTTTATTAACCACTTTAATCACCTTAATAAATTATTTATAATATCACTTAGTAAATCAAAATACATGCTTATAATATTTTCTTTTAATTTACTGTAAACGGACAGTATCCCTTGCTGTAAATATTTGATTTATATTTTTCTTGATTTCAGCATATAAAATTATATAAATAAATTTCAAAAGAAAGTACCTCACTACGAAAGACAAATCTCGATCGACATCCCAGGCTACCACCTCCTCCACTGCTCAACTTCGACCATCACGTCTGACTTTGACAAGTTGCACGCGAGTCTGGAAATCACGACTCCATTACGAGCTCGACGACGCCTGCCATCGTGAGCCACCCTAGTCGCATCGCTCGAGAACCACCAAACCTCGACTGCGACATCACCGCCTATGCCAGATGCCACGCCACCCTCCAGTAGCCTCTAGATCGCCATCGCGACTCGACCTACGTACGCGAGCCACCAACATTACCTCGCCGATGACGAAACCCTAATCTTCGGTCGCGACAGTTGAAACCCCTAAGCACCACGTCGAACGCGCCGCCTCCATCGCGACCAACCACGGCTTCGACGTTGCCTTCTCTGTAACGACCCGATATTTTCAACCATTCGCATCCATTATAAGTGTATAGGTAGACACTCATGCCGGAGTTGAATTGCTCAAAATACCGCGTTGTAAATAAAATTTGGCAAATCTCAGAATATACAGTAAATAAATATAATCACAGATCACAGACACAGAGTAAAATAATGCAGCGGAAGTAAAAGAAATAGTAGTTCATGAAGCTACTATATAAATATATCAGAGTTACATAAGATACAACAGAAGAAAATAGAGTACAACAAAAGTCTCAATAAAATAACCAAGTACAAGCTGAGTAGAACAACGGAACTGGAATAGATAGGACAAGACAAGCAGATAATCTCCAACGATTCAAATCTCCAGAAAGTGGAATCCGAATCTGTGAATAACTCAGGCTGACCCGAGCGTAAAGCAAAACACAAAACACTCGAGTCAGGACAATATATACTTATATAATGTAAACCAACTCAAGCGAACTGTAATAAGGGTACAAGTAACTTAGAAGATGCTTGGGACCGCCCATCCTCTAAGGATCCGTTAAACTATCTACTATGTAGTAATATACGCTATATACAGTAGTGTCTAATCAGTAAAGTATAATCATATAGAAAATAGCGTTAAGGTGATGGAGAACCTTAACGCGGTCGGATCTTAAAATCATAATCGTAGTAAAGCTCGATATGGTAGGTGACACGGCACAACTAGGCAATGCCAGGGTAGATATACCAATTACGCATCCGGACTGGTGGTGACGCATAGCAGCCACTACCGCCCACCTCGAACAACACTCCCAAATCAAGGGTGCGCACCAAATCAATCACAAGTAATAGAATGGTATCGAAGAAGTGTGTCCGATCAGAGGTGCTACCTCATTGGTCCGTCAATCGCTCCTGTTTTAGCCACCTTATGCCAACTCACGGGAGTTGGGTCCACGTATATACCTTAGGATCGTCGCCACCATCCTACTTCATTCTGGAATCTCCACCGCGTACACGGTTGCCAAAGTGGTTTTCGGTAAGACAGAGAGTATGTCCATATCCGATCCCGGTCTCTTTAACAACCCAACGTTATTATAACCCGTGGTTATAACTTTTAAAACCAATACTTTACTTCAAAATAAAATATCATTTCAAACCATATCTTTATCAAAATAAAGATTAAATCAATTCCAAACCATTTCCATATATTTAAATTTTCATATAATTTCAAAACTTCATTTCAAATCATTTTAATATAATAAAATATCATATCCTTACAAAACTTCATTTCAAATCATTTTAATAAAATAAAATATCCTATCAGTTCAAATCCAATATTCAACTTTAAATACCTTTTAAATTCAAAGATATCGTTCATTTACTATCATTTCAAATCACCTTTAAATAGTTTATATTCCAATCAAAATAATTCATTTAAACCTTTTAAAAGTGTAATTATTATATTTTCAAATCAAGTATTCAATTTCCAAAGTTTCAAACCATTCTGAGTTCGTTTACTAAGTCAAAAACCCTAATTATTAAAATTTCAGCATTTCACAGCATTTAAAAACAACTGCTATAAGTTATATTTGAAAACATTTTTAATTCAGCAAAGACAGCACTTAAAACTGCTGTTAAAACTCAGTTTTAGTTGAATTATAGTTCAAAACAGAAAAGACAGCAATTCAGAAGTGCTGCGGTAGTTCAGATTTCAAAACAAGGGTTGAATTTGGTTTCAGCAAAGACTGCAGACCATTATAGCATTTCCAGAGAATGCTATAATAGACCTGGGTTCAATATTAGCCTATAAGTTCAACTGCAGCAACTGCAGCATTTCAGAAATGCTGTAGTAGCCCTTTTATTCAAATTTTAGTGTAATTCAGAACCATAGCATTTCTGAATGCTATTAAAAGTGATTTCCAGCTTTTTAGTGTATTTCCAGCAATTAAATAACTTCATTTTAAACTCTTTAAACATTTTAAAAATCATAATTTAACATTTAAAATGTTTATTTACATATCATTTAACATGTATCTTTTTCACAATAAATTTCTTATAATTAAATCCAATTTTCAACAATTTACTTAATAAATTTAAGTGTAAAAGTTTCCAATTCTTCACATTTCAACAAATAACTTAACACTTCAAATTTAAATTACCATTTCACAAATTTAACTAAATTTCCAATTTTATTTAATTAACTAAAACCTTTAATTAAAACCAAATTTCACATTTCCAAGTCAAGTTATATTTTAAAAGATCACTTTTAAACATTCATTTATTTAACCACTTAAATTCATAGAAAAAAAATCAATAATACTTTAATAAATCACTTAAATTCACATTTAATCAAATTATCATATTTACCATTTCCAAATAAAATTTAATATCCATTTTATTTATATAACTTAAATATCATTTTTAACCAAATTCCAAATTTCCAACTTAAGTTATATTTCAAAAATCCAGTTAAACCATTCATTAATTACATTTTTAACACATAAAAAAATCATAATTTCTTTATTTTAAACATTTCAAAATCTATTTAAATCAAATTTCATAAATTTATATTTTTAAAATACTTAAAAATATTCAAAACACTTTATAAAATAACCACGGGCCTGTATAAAATTTTCTAACCTAGGTCAAGTGATACGGATATGTATCATTTCAATCCGCAGTTAAAAAAGAAAAATCCGGGTTCTATCATTTCAAACCCGCAATCCCAAGTTAAAATAAATTAAATAAAAACCATTCAGGCCTATCATTTCAGCCCATAACGATTTTTCCCTATTCTAAAGTCCGTTCGGGTATGTATCATTTCAACCCATAGTGATTCTAGTCTACAGGGAACTTGCAATGGTGATAACAGATATAAATAACATAATAACATTAAATAACAGTAACATATGATATAACAGGTGTAATAACAGGTGTGAACATCATATGATAATAATATAGGCATATATAACATGATAACATATTTCTACAGATTCACAGGGTGTCAATTTACTAGTTATATAGGTACATATTGTCTGGTGAGAATAACTCACCTGTTAAAGCTGGAGATTAGCGATCAAAACACACAACGAATTCCAAGAAGCACGATATGGCACAACGATGGATTCAAGTGGATGAGAACCAAGATGTTACTCTTGTATACAAAAACAAAACAAAGCACCATATAAATAATTACAATACCAAAGTGTTGAAACAAAATTGAGATAGCATGGATAAGTGAACATCACCAAGTCTTTAAATCAACTTTGCTTGATCTTGCTTCAACTTTTGCTCGACCATACATGTATTAGGTTCGGCCTCAACATGTTTTAGGTTGAAATGGATCAGGTTTGGACCACAAATGGCACGACCAAGTCAAGAATATGAAGAGGAAGGAGTTTGCAAGCCTAGAATGCAAAGGGACAAGGCAAAATGGAGTTTTTGGTTCAACCCTTAGGCTCGACCATAGGGTCTATGGGTTAGGTCAGATCTGGACAGAGGGGAGGGTGATGTTCAGAGGTGGTAAACAAGCTGGTGGTGGTGGCTAAGAGGGTGGCCATGGTCAACAATGAAGGTGGTGAGGTGATATGTGCTCGGGTAGGCAATGTTTTGGAGTATAGCAATGTTTTTTTGTGGTGTTTGCAACATGAGATGGTCAAGCTAACTTCAGGTCAGAGGAGGGGGATGATTTGGGCGTGGATGAAGTGGGAAAGAAGGGATGGTGGTGGTTGGTGAAGATGTGGAGGTGTATGGCCGAACCAAGCAAGAAGAAACAAGGCAAAAATCAAGGCAAAATCAAAAGGAAAAATGAAGAGAAAAGTGAAAAAGAGAGGGGAGGCCATTACAAATCTTTGTAGCCATGAATGAAATGAGGAATGGTGCTTTTCTCACGTGAAAATGAGTTAAAACTCACGGCTATCAAATGAAAATGCACGGCCAACTCAAGGCAAATGAAAAGACTAAGGAAATTGAAGAGACGGGAAAACAAAGGGACAAAAGCAACTAAAAAGACACAAACCTTTCAAATTTCTTTTATATATATTTGTAATTTATAAATACATATAAAAACTGAGAAATAAAAATAACAACTCAGAAATAAAATAAATATATAAAATAAATAATTAAATTTTTGAATAAATATAATTTAAATTAAGAAAATGGCTTAAAAATGCAAACTAGGCTTTAAAAATTAGAAATAACTTCAGTACACTTTGGAAAAATCTATTTTAATTTAAATACATGTAGAATGCATATAAATAAAGTAAAAAAAGCAAATAAAAGTGAAGGCATAAAATAATTAAATAAATTTTAATTATATATAATTAAATTAAGAAAATAGTAAAGAAAATGGAAACTAGGTTTCATAAATTGAAATAAATTCAAGTAAACTTTAGAAAAATTATATTATCATTTTAAAAATATTAAAAGACATTAAATAACCTATTAACACACGTTAAAACAAAATATGACAATAAAAATATAATTTATATGATTTAAAATAAATAATATTGCAAAATAAACAGTTTATACACAAAATTGAAAATTACATAACTTCTACAATATAAGTCCGTTTTCAACGAAACGAAAAGCAGTATTCATGGAATTAAATCTATTTTCATAATAAAAGATAAAATTTAAGAATTTTAAATATTTAAATTTAAAGTTTAAAAGTCAAAGTTTGACCAGTTTGAACAGAAATTCACTTTACAGTAAAATATCCAATTTTTACCAGTTTGAAATTATAATTTACATAACAATCAAAATATATATTTAGAAATGAAATATTTGAAACAAAACAAGTTTAAAATAATTTCAAATTAAAATAAAGTTTTTCAATCAGGAAATTCAATTTAACAGAAATAAAATATAAAATAAAATAAGCCTAAAATGTAGGGTTGTTACACTCTCCCCCACTCAAAACTTTTCGTCCCCGAAAAGGAATGAGGTACAGGAAAGCACAGAAAAAGAAAAAAAATGAAATAGAATTAAGACAAGATGATAAGAAGATTGGAATTACACCTGATAACTATTGTTATAGGTAAGTTTGACAAGATGGAGGTGATCAAATCAAGAATATAAGCACGAAAAAGATTCTCTAGAGTCTGAATCTCCCTTTTCACTTGACTGACGGTCTATGAATGGAAAAACAGTGTTCAGATCCAGATGAGTAACAAAGGTTATCAAAGATTACAGAAAGATTTCTAAACAGACTAGTATAAGCAATAGCCTTCCCATTCTGTAACAAGATAAGAGAAATAAGGACAACCAAAAGGTAGTTTGAAAAACAAAATAAGATAATAGGTTTGTAACCATAATGTTTTGAAATCATAACAATTTAGAGATGTTATCATTTAGAAATCACACTACTAAAATCATAATACTTTGGAAAAGTTATTCTTTAAAAAAACATAATACTTAGAAAATCATAACACCCTAAAAAAATCTTCATTTAAACCATTTTAATTCAAGGTCAAATAATATTCATTTTAAAGTTGTAACATTTCTAAGTTCATTTAATTATAAAAATTTCCAAAACATTGTCTTTTCAAAATAGCAGCACTTATAAAATGCTACAGTAGATATATTAGTATTTCAAATCAGTTCAATTTCAAAAATATTCATTTGGATATCATTTAACTTATGACTTATTAAAACAAACTTTTATAAATAGAATATCTAAATTAAACTATACTTCGTTTATTAAGTCAAAATTTCACTATTTTACTTAACTCTTAATTTAACACATAGCCTAACTCTTTATTTAAAATACCCATTTCATAAATAGATATTCCTTTAATAAGTTACACTTAAAATTCCATTTGAAAACCAAATTTTCAATTATCAAATTTTAGTGATGTTAAAATACATTTTAACTATTTAAATCATAATTATTCAATTTCCAAGACATATCTATTTCATAAATAAACATTTATATAGCAAATATAACAATCAAATTTCTTTACACATTTATTCATTTAGACATCAATTAAACTATGAATTCAAGTTAAATAAACTTTATTACCAAAAGTCCAATTCAAATGTATTTTATTTTATCTATTCAAAGATACATTATTTATTATACAACATATTCATTTCAGGAAATAACCTTTATTAAAATTCCTAGGTTAGACTTAAGGTTCCATATTAAATCAATTTGATTATTAAGTTATTTAAATAAAATCTCTTTAAATTCCTTTTTCACTATTTACCTCTGTTAATCTTTTATAACTAAAATTTAAGTGTATAACATTTATTATAACCACTCAAATTTTATTTATAAAAATCCTTTCTATATTGTATATTATCCAATTTCATATTCAACTTCTGTGTAATTTAGGTAAGTTATATTGGAATTAAATTGTGTGTTATACCAGTAAAACTTTCCAATTCAATTATCTCAAGTTTGAATCATTTATTCAAATTTTTATTTTCGTCTTATAACTGAAATTATTCTTTAAGATAAAATGTAAGAATTAAATTTCCGATTCCCTTCAAACCACTAAGAGATAAATAAATATATGTATATAATATGTCAAATCAAATTTAAATCATATATCTATATATATTATAATCCAGTCATATTTTAGAAATTCAAATCAATCAGATTTTCCAAAACAAAGCTGTAGCAAGACTACAGAATGGTTTCTTCACTTCGAAACTCGAAAATGAACGTCGATGATGCTGCAGTCATCACCGAAATTATTTTCCAGCGACAAAGAGAAGAGCACTAAATTTTTAAACTTTAAAATTCTTTAGAGACAAATTTTTATTCAAAATACTTTAAATAATATCCTTTTAAAAATTTTAAACACAAGGTTTGAAACCATCGGAAATTAAATTCTTTAACTTTCTTGTTTTAAATTCATTTCAGTTCCCAAATAAATTTATAAACAACTATTTATAAATTCATTTGTAGAACAATAAATGATAAATCAAGTATTATCATTTCAAATTATCAATTTAAATCAATTTATTAAGTTCCATAAAATTATATATCCAAATTTATTTCATAAACCAAATTTTAAAATAATATTGTGTCAGTTTGTTCTGTCAAAGTGTTTTAGAAATCCTATCGATAGCGTTGATCAGACGAATCGATCGGAAACCCAAATCAACATTAACAACTCAAACAACACAATACAAAACAAAACATTAATTTACAAGTACAGTTCAAAATGTTTGGAAGATAGATTGGAACAAAAGACAAGATGATTAAACAGAGTAGAGAGATGGGTAAGCTTAGATAAATCGCAGACAACCTTAACCGGGTCAACCGTGACTCAATGGATAAGATCAAATGTGGATTTTCTGGGGTAAATCTACCTTCAATCTCAAGAGATAGAGTTTGGAATAATAAAAGATATTAGCATCTAAACCAAGGATAAATATAAATCTCTGGTGAATCGATGCTGATTATAAAGAATTTTCACCCTTTTACAAGAAAATTAGAATATTGGCGAGACCGCCAATTCACTATAAAGATCATTGGAAGTGGAGTCATGGGATACTCCAGAATCAAAAGATGATGAATAGTGAGGGACACGAATGAATTTCAGAACCGCAGGGAACGTTCCAAAATTCAAAGGAAAACGAATCAAAGGAAGAGATTCAAACTCGAACGAAAGTGATTCTGTAAATAAATTTACCATACATTCTAAGTTTTGCCTCAAAGCCAAAGCTCTGATACCAACTGTAACGACCCGATATTTTCAACCATTCGCATCCATTATAAGTGTATAGGTAGACACTCATGCCGGAGTTGAATTGCTCAAAATACCGCGTTGTAAATAAAATTTGGCAAATCTCAGAATATACAGTAAATAAATATAATCACAGATCACAGACACAGAGTAAAATAATGCAGCGGAAGTAAAAGAAATAGTAGTTCATGAAGCTACTATATAAATATATCAGAGTTACATAAGATACAACAGAAGAAAATAGAGTACAACAAAAGTCTCAATAAAATAACCAAGTACAAGCTGAGTAGAACAACGGAACTGGAATAGATAGGACAAGACAAGCAGATAATCTCCAACGATTCAAATCTCCAGAAAGTGGAATCCGAATCTGTGAATAACTCAGGCTGACCCGAGCGTAAAGCAAAACACAAAACACTCGAGTCAGGACAATATATACTTATATAATGTAAACCAACTCAAGCGAACTGTAATAAGGGTACAAGTAACTTAGAAGATGCTTGGGACCGCCCATCCTCTAAGGATCCGTTAAACTATCTACTATGTAGTAATATACGCTATATACAGTAGTGTCTAATCAGTAAAGTATAATCATATAGAAAATAGCGTTAAGGTGATGGAGAACCTTAACGCGGTCGGATCTTAAAATCATAATCGTAGTAAAGCTCGATATGGTAGGTGACACGGCACAACTAGGCAATGCCAGGGTAGATATACCAATTACGCATCCGGACTGGTGGTGACGCATAGCAGCCACTACCGCCCACCTCGAACAACACTCCCAAATCAAGGGTGCGCACCAAATCAATCACAAGTAATAGAATGGTATCGAAGAAGTGTGTCCGATCAGAGGTGCTACCTCATTGGTCCGTCAATCGCTCCTGTTTTAGCCACCTTATGCCAACTCACGGGAGTTGGGTCCACGTATATACCTTAGGATCGTCGCCACCATCCTACTTCATTCTGGAATCTCCACCGCGTACACGGTTGCCAAAGTGGTTTTCGGTAAGACAGAGAGTATGTCCATATCCGATCCCGGTCTCTTTAACAACCCAACGTTATTATAACCCGTGGTTATAACTTTTAAAACCAATACTTTACTTCAAAATAAAATATCATTTCAAACCATATCTTTATCAAAATAAAGATTAAATCAATTCCAAACCATTTCCATATATTTAAATTTTCATATAATTTCAAAACTTCATTTCAAATCATTTTAATATAATAAAATATCATATCCTTACAAAACTTCATTTCAAATCATTTTAATAAAATAAAATATCCTATCAGTTCAAATCCAATATTCAACTTTAAATACCTTTTAAATTCAAAGATATCGTTCATTTACTATCATTTCAAATCACCTTTAAATAGTTTATATTCCAATCAAAATAATTCATTTAAACCTTTTAAAAGTGTAATTATTATATTTTCAAATCAAGTATTCAATTTCCAAAGTTTCAAACCATTCTGAGTTCGTTTACTAAGTCAAAAACCCTAATTATTAAAATTTCAGCATTTCACAGCATTTAAAAACAACTGCTATAAGTTATATTTGAAAACATTTTTAATTCAGCAAAGACAGCACTTAAAACTGCTGTTAAAACTCAGTTTTAGTTGAATTATAGTTCAAAACAGAAAAGACAGCAATTCAGAAGTGCTGCGGTAGTTCAGATTTCAAAACAAGGGTTGAATTTGGTTTCAGCAAAGACTGCAGACCATTATAGCATTTCCAGAGAATGCTATAATAGACCTGGGTTCAATATTAGCCTATAAGTTCAACTGCAGCAACTGCAGCATTTCAGAAATGCTGTAGTAGCCCTTTTATTCAAATTTTAGTGTAATTCAGAACCATAGCATTTCTGAATGCTATTAAAAGTGATTTCCAGCTTTTTAGTGTATTTCCAGCAATTAAATAACTTCATTTTAAACTCTTTAAACATTTTAAAAATCATAATTTAACATTTAAAATGTTTATTTACATATCATTTAACATGTATCTTTTTCACAATAAATTTCTTATAATTAAATCCAATTTTCAACAATTTACTTAATAAATTTAAGTGTAAAAGTTTCCAATTCTTCACATTTCAACAAATAACTTAACACTTCAAATTTAAATTACCATTTCACAAATTTAACTAAATTTCCAATTTTATTTAATTAACTAAAACCTTTAATTAAAACCAAATTTCACATTTCCAAGTCAAGTTATATTTTAAAAGATCACTTTTAAACATTCATTTATTTAACCACTTAAATTCATAGAAAAAAAATCAATAATACTTTAATAAATCACTTAAATTCACATTTAATCAAATTATCATATTTACCATTTCCAAATAAAATTTAATATCCATTTTATTTATATAACTTAAATATCATTTTTAACCAAATTCCAAATTTCCAACTTAAGTTATATTTCAAAAATCCAGTTAAACCATTCATTAATTACATTTTTAACACATAAAAAAATCATAATTTCTTTATTTTAAACATTTCAAAATCTATTTAAATCAAATTTCATAAATTTATATTTTTAAAATACTTAAAAATATTCAAAACACTTTATAAAATAACCACGGGCCTGTATAAAATTTTCTAACCTAGGTCAAGTGATACGGATATGTATCATTTCAATCCGCAGTTAAAAAAGAAAAATCCGGGTTCTATCATTTCAAACCCGCAATCCCAAGTTAAAATAAATTAAATAAAAACCATTCAGGCCTATCATTTCAGCCCATAACGATTTTTCCCTATTCTAAAGTCCGTTCGGGTATGTATCATTTCAACCCATAGTGATTCTAGTCTACAGGGAACTTGCAATGGTGATAACAGATATAAATAACATAATAACATTAAATAACAGTAACATATGATATAACAGGTGTAATAACAGGTGTGAACATCATATGATAATAATATAGGCATATATAACATGATAACATATTTCTACAGATTCACAGGGTGTCAATTTACTAGTTATATAGGTACATATTGTCTGGTGAGAATAACTCACCTGTTAAAGCTGGAGATTAGCGATCAAAACACACAACGAATTCCAAGAAGCACGATATGGCACAACGATGGATTCAAGTGGATGAGAACCAAGATGTTACTCTTGTATACAAAAACAAAACAAAGCACCATATAAATAATTACAATACCAAAGTGTTGAAACAAAATTGAGATAGCATGGATAAGTGAACATCACCAAGTCTTTAAATCAACTTTGCTTGATCTTGCTTCAACTTTTGCTCGACCATACATGTATTAGGTTCGGCCTCAACATGTTTTAGGTTGAAATGGATCAGGTTTGGACCACAAATGGCACGACCAAGTCAAGAATATGAAGAGGAAGGAGTTTGCAAGCCTAGAATGCAAAGGGACAAGGCAAAATGGAGTTTTTGGTTCAACCCTTAGGCTCGACCATAGGGTCTATGGGTTAGGTCAGATCTGGACAGAGGGGAGGGTGATGTTCAGAGGTGGTAAACAAGCTGGTGGTGGTGGCTAAGAGGGTGGCCATGGTCAACAATGAAGGTGGTGAGGTGATATGTGCTCGGGTAGGCAATGTTTTGGAGTATAGCAATGTTTTTTTGTGGTGTTTGCAACATGAGATGGTCAAGCTAACTTCAGGTCAGAGGAGGGGGATGATTTGGGCGTGGATGAAGTGGGAAAGAAGGGATGGTGGTGGTTGGTGAAGATGTGGAGGTGTATGGCCGAACCAAGCAAGAAGAAACAAGGCAAAAATCAAGGCAAAATCAAAAGGAAAAATGAAGAGAAAAGTGAAAAAGAGAGGGGAGGCCATTACAAATCTTTGTAGCCATGAATGAAATGAGGAATGGTGCTTTTCTCACGTGAAAATGAGTTAAAACTCACGGCTATCAAATGAAAATGCACGGCCAACTCAAGGCAAATGAAAAGACTAAGGAAATTGAAGAGACGGGAAAACAAAGGGACAAAAGCAACTAAAAAGACACAAACCTTTCAAATTTCTTTTATATATATTTGTAATTTATAAATACATATAAAAACTGAGAAATAAAAATAACAACTCAGAAATAAAATAAATATATAAAATAAATAATTAAATTTTGAATAAATATAATTTAAATTAAGAAAATGGCTTAAAAATGCAAACTAGGCTTTAAAAATTAGAAATAACTTCAGTACACTTTGGAAAAATCTATTTTAATTTAAATACATGTAGAATGCATATAAATAAAGTAAAAAAAGCAAATAAAAGTGAAGGCATAAAATAATTAAATAAATTTTAATTATATATAATTAAATTAAGAAAATAGTAAAGAAAATGGAAACTAGGTTTCATAAATTGAAATAAATTCAAGTAAACTTTAGAAAAATTATATTATCATTTTAAAAATATTAAAAGACATTAAATAACCTATTAACACACGTTAAAACAAAATATGACAATAAAAATATAATTTATATGATTTAAAATAAATAATATTGCAAAATAAACAGTTTATACACAAAATTGAAAATTACATAACTTCTACAATATAAGTCCGTTTTCAACGAAACGAAAAGCAGTATTCATGGAATTAAATCTATTTTCATAATAAAAGATAAAATTTAAGAATTTTAAATATTTAAATTTAAAGTTTAAAAGTCAAAGTTTGACCAGTTTGAACAGAAATTCACTTTACAGTAAAATATCCAATTTTTACCAGTTTGAAATTATAATTTACATAACAATCAAAATATATATTTAGAAATGAAATATTTGAAACAAAACAAGTTTAAAATAATTTCAAATTAAAATAAAGTTTTTCAATCAGGAAATTCAATTTAACAGAAATAAAATATAAAATAAAATAAGCCTAAAATGTAGGGTTGTTACATTCTCTCACGCGCGAGCACGCGCGCGTGCGCTTCCCTCTCTGGTTTCGACCATTGATTTTTAGAACGAGATGATTTGGTTCGATTTCGTGAAGAAAATTTTGGAAAGGGGGAAACGAGATTACTTCACAGAGGCCATTTAATTTTTTTGAACGAATGGGTTTCTCGTTTGAACTGGGGAGAACGAGAGTTTGGAATGAACGGCATTTTATTTTCTTTGAACTGAAGTGTTTTGATTTCGTGAATTTACAGAGGGAAAGAGACAGGAGTACGCGACGTTTCAGGGAATAGGTCTGCTAAAGAGAACCTAGGGTGGCTGATGTTGACAATTTTTAAATTTAAATTTAAATTGAATCCGATTAATTTCAACGCGTTTTTCCACCGTACGATCACGTATTAACTTTGAAAAATACGAAATTTGAAACCCGGCAATAATACAATATTCCGGATCCAATGGAACTGGTTTCGTCGAATTCCGAGACTGCGCCTCGGACAGCTATTTTTAAATATCGATTGAAACGATAAAAATTTCAAACTGAACAATTTACTCCTAAATTCGATTCTGAAGCTTCTGTTATCTTCAGTAATATCAATATAAATTTTACAAGCTTTTGAAATATTTTTCTTCAACTTTAAAATTGAAGATTTAAATTTTATTCAACTTCCAATCGATTAAATTTTATAATTTAATCGTCAGTTTTCAAAGTTATATCGGGGATTCAAATTAAATCGTCATTCAAATATTTAAAATAAATTAAATATTCTCAATTTAATTTGTTCAAAATTCTGGGTCGTTACAGTCGTTTGGTGGTTGCGCTATCATGGCTTGATTGCAAATTATGTTTTAAATGATTTTAAAATTAGGGTTTACAAAATTTTAGGGATGAGAGAATGGGCTTCAGGATTCTGAGGCTAAGGAAGAGAACGCGATTTTTTGTTTTTGTTTTGAACGTGATAGGTATGCAACTAATAAAAGATAAGGTATTATCTTACTTACTTGTGCTTGGGCTTAATACAACTTTTCTTTACTTTTTTACTTTTGTTTTCTTTTAGTTGATTCCTTTATAAATTTGTAAATCTGTACTAGTTTAATTTGATTTAATTTACAATTTATTTTGATAAGATAAATTACCAAATTGCACAATTTCTATTTAATTCAATATTAGTTTACTCTATTTAATTATGCATTGAACTAATATAAATAAATCTATTCATCTTTGTAGATTTACTGATTTGATTAAATGTCAATAAAACTTTTTTTCATCTATTTGAGTTATACAAAATTATTTACACTTCAAAATATTTTATATTCAACAATAACACTTTATCCAGTTTAGTATATCTTCTGAAAATTATTTTATTAATTAATTCAATTTGTTAAACAAAGTCTATTATTAAATAGACTTCAATTAAATAAAAATCTTATTTCCAAAATATTAATTATCAAAAATTAAATTCGAATACTTTTACTATAATTAAATTTTTCCAACATTACGTCTTGGAAAACAGGGTTGTTACAAACCTCTCCCCTTATGAAAATTGCATCCTTGTAATTTCATATAGGAAGATGTTACACACGTATACACAACCATTAATTGAATTTGAAATCTACAATCAAATTGAAGCTCTTAATTCTCTAAGCAGTTAATATTAGACTCAACTTATCTTATATCATACATTTAAATAGATTCAATCATTAACTTCTATTTTTAATATGCGAAAAATTTAGTAAAGTTTTTCGAAGTGTTAGGATTTACGGAAAAATTCAGTAGAGTCTCCTTTGTACGGAGAGTCATTTGCAATTTCAAAAATATGATATATACAATATATATCGACCACACAGTCGAAAACAAAATATATATTAATATTTCCAACACTATTGTATTTTAATCCGAAAGTGTACCTTTATTTTAGAATTTATAAGCAAATTTGCATATTATTAAGCGAGCAAAAGTATATCGTCATCCCTAAATAGTCTAAGCAGGCTTCATATGTACCTAAACTCAACTCAGCATCAAATATTACTCATTTATACTAGGATTTAATGAGTATGTATAATTTTAATATGTAGGTAACATTCATTTAATTAAACCACTTCTCAATAAGATTTTAAAGAGCAAAGATCATCAAATTAGATGAGAATTTTAATTTGGAGTTATGGCATATTATATTGGTATTTATAAGCAACTCCCAAATCATCAAAACTTCAAACATACAAGGAATTGTGCCACAATTCAAAAAATATCAAAATATGATGTGATTGTTTAAGTGTAGGTCCACCTATTAGTTTCATGTTTTTAGCCATGAAAGCCTCGAAATTTCACAAAAATCTTCAAATAAAAGTTGTAGCATATGTTTCAAGATTTCCGAAATAGGAAAAATCATCCAAATCGAATAATCCATTCAAAAGTTACGAGCCAATGAATTTAGCTCAGTTTTGCATTATTAGCTTTTCGGGATAGTGATCTACGTCTCTTTTACTTCACGTTTTAATATTAGTAAACTTCAAAATTTTGCAAAGCGACGAACGTCAAATTTTTTCCATATTAGCATGCCTTTCAAATGAATGAAATTTCATCGAAATTGGACAACAAAAACAAAAGTTATGACTATTTGTATAACACTTTTTGAAATGTATAAATTTTGAACTGGGCTTCCATTTCAAGATTTGAGGATGCAATTTAAACATCTCTTCTATTTGCTAGTATTCATCATTTTTAAAATATTATTAATGACAAATGAACTATTGACTTTGAGGATTTGAGAAGTTACTTGACTTAGAAAAGTAAGGATGTTGACAATGTTCGAAAATGTTTAACAATAAGCATAAAAGGGATATTGTAAAAAAATACTTATATGTCTTTTATTTGAAACATGTCTGTTATAAATGTTTATAGTTATCATTGATCACTTAACATAAATTAACCAAACTAACCATCACACAAAAATTTCCCATGCTAAAAAGAATTCAGCTGCACATCTAAGGATTTTATATAGTAGCCAACTAGAATACACGCTAGCATTTTTGAAAGGCAAAATGGATCATATATAGTACAGGAGGACCATCTAGCAAGTATTAATGATTTGAAATTTTTGATTATATGAAGCATAAAGAGAATTTGAGCATTCAAATATGAATGCAAAAGAGGTCTTATATGACATTCATTCATGTTATAGTCAGCATTGCTACTACATATGGATATCTTGCAGTAAAATTAATATGGTTATAACAGGAGAGTAGTATAAAGAAGTAGAATTTGAAAATTCATAAACTCCAATATATTTATTTCCTAAAACTAAGGACTACAAAAATTTAAATTCTCTCTAGCAATCTAACTTATAAAGTCAAAACAAATTTCTCCTTCTATATACTTGTATTGTTGTTGTTGTTATTATTATTTCCCTAATAATTATATTTTCCACTGCATTTATTTCTTTTAAATCTATTCCAAAACATTTTCATTCTTGTTAGAAATTTTCACTTTATTTATTTTTCGATTCAAAAGAATCTAGTATATCTATAGATATATCCTTAGAAAATGCTTTTGAATCCAGCTTTAACAAATATACCATTTTATATATAATTCCTAAATTTAATTTATAATCAAATATACAATGTCGTCGTGCCACAAGATTTTAACAATTCGTCTCACCAATTGGCTGCAATGTTGCATATCTAGAATTTTATATCAACAACACCTCGCCATTTTCTAAACTTCACGCTAATTTTTGGCTATATACGTTGCTTGAAAATATTTAAATTTAGAAAAACAATGTTTTAATTTTTTCTAAGTTAACTCGTTATTTTATAAAACAATACAAACTCCAAGTATAACACATCTTATTGTATTTTCAAAATACTATGTCGATTTTGCCTTGTTTAAGCATTTAGAAATCCTTATCGATATGTTAGCTACTCGTATCGACCAAAATCCATAAAGCACTCAACGGGAAATTTGACAAAAAAATATTTTCTATATGATATACATATATCTTTTCATACTTTAAGCCCTTACAAATTATTTGCTTGTCTATAATAAACATAATCAAGTTCCATATATATGTATATCTAATACTAGAAGATTTTAATTCAAATAGATGCTTTCTTTTATGAAAATCCTTTCAATTGATTTTAGTGTTATCGTAGAATAATAATTTATTGAAATAATTCCATAGCACACACCTTCATCAATATATACCTTAAGCAAACATCAAATTTTTAAATCATCTTAACATTTAATTAGTCACACATATGAATTAAAATTTCATTTTATATAAATTTAAACTTTCAATATTTCTTATGGTAATTACACTACCGAAAATACCGCAAGTTCTTTTTGTTATTGTTGAGCGGGTTTTAATTCTCAATAGTGATTTCTACTCAATATTATAATTTTGCACAATCACTTGCAATTTGAAAACAACCAAGCATCCATCAACTAATCAATTTTTTTCAAAATATATTTTCTAATTCCAAATTTTATTTATCATTCTATATTTTAAGATGATTAATTGCTTAGACATTTTTATTATTCACCAGCAATTCTATTTTGTAGAAACTACCGACTTTTATTAATAACTGGGTTCATCTATGTAACGATCCAGAAATTAATCGCTATTTAAATGAATATTTAATTATATTTAAAATAATTAATAAATGGATTTTTATTAACAAATAAGACTATTTTAAAATAATTAATGATAATAGAATCATTTTCAAAATTTGTTTACTAATATATATAGTTTATATAGAAATAGAAAATGTGATCGGAAGTTATTTTCCGAAATATCGATTTTTCATTTGTTAAAAGTCATTCAAAAGGTTATAACACTATGTTAAAAACACATGCACACGTTGCAAACTATCTTAAAGATGTTGTGTACATGTACATGTTTCCTCCTTAAGCATATCAACATATTAGTATAAAAGAAAATATTTTAAAAAGAAAAAAAAATATATAATGCTCCTTCTCAACACAAGTAAATATGATATGGCATAAATAGTAGAAAGTAGTGTAGGATCGATTTCACCCTAGAGGGGGGGGGTTGAATAAGGTGATACTAATAATTATAAAATTAATGCGGAAATATATAAGATAATTGTAGCACAGATAATAGCAGAATAAAAGCAGAAATAGAACAACATAGATTTACCCAGCTTCGGCAAAACCCTGCCACAACTCTGCCACTGAGTTGCGAATTCTCAATCTACACCACCGTTGTTCCGAACCTAGTCACACGACCAGAAAAAAACTCGGTTTTAAAAAGAAAATTACAAAATAAATAAAAAATACTAAAACAAAACCCTAATTTAAAAATTAGCCCAATATAATATATAAGCCGGCCCAACTAAAATTATCACCTAAGAAAAATAAAGTAGACGTCTTCTCCATTTTGCTTATGTTCGACCGATGCTTTCTTCGTTCCTCTTTATATAATTAGGGCTTCAGAAATTTGAGGTGGCCGTTTGTTTTTCGAGCAATTAAAGTGATTTGCTTTGCTTTGCTCTGTCAATCGTCTCCTATCTTCGATTTGCTTTCGGCTGCTTCTCAATCGAGTTTGAATTGAATGAACTGGTATGCGGTTTCCTTTATTTATTCTCGTTGATATGCTTGAACTCAATGCACTTTATTGCCGATAATGTTGATGGTATTTATAGGGTTTAATTCCCTAAATTTTCGTTCGAACGTATTTTTTGAATTCGTCTGTTACTTTAGCTTGGCCGTTCGATTTTGATTGGTTGCTTGTGATTGATCCTTACCGGTTCAATTTTGAATATTTCTTTGCTTGATTACCACAGCTTGTTTGGTTTTTGATTTTTCATTCATATGTGTTATCATCTGGCTTTGATTCTGACTTGTTCGAACTTTGCCTTGGTCACCACAGCTTTGATTCTTTGGCATTTTGAACTTATTTTGACTGCTGTTTCATTCACTTTTGAATCATGACATTGTTAAAATTTTTGTGTTGCTCTCTGACTTCTTTGGCTTGATCAATTTTTGAAACAAAAATTGCTGCTTTTCTTTGAACAGTGACTCACAACTGTGCTTACTATTACCATGTATATACATACATATATGTATGTATATATATGTGTACGATTGTTGCCTATCCACTTGGCTTCATTGATTGTTTATGATTGAATGCTTTGTTGCACTTGTTTGATTGTCTCTTGATCACTGTCACTGCTTGCTTTGGTTGATTGTCTCCATACATATATACATATATGTATGTATGTATATATGTGTGATTGTACTTTGGTATTGCAGTCTTGTTCATCACTGCATATACGTTGTTTCCTCTTAAAAACTGCTGCATATTTCGAATGTCCTCATGTTGCATATGTTTTGAATCAGTGCATATGAACATGTATGCTTGGTTTGTACTTATGGTCTGATCATTTCATTTAAGTACTTTGTTGCATTTAGTGTTTGTTGTCTTTGTAACTAATGTCTAGTTGTATGTCTTCAGTCAGTTTACATTTGTTTGTCTCTCTGGTCGTACATTTGGTTGAGTCTGGTTGCATTTCATGTGAGCTTCAAGTTCTCCTTTGCGTAGTCTTGCATTTCACTCTGTTGCATACATGTTGACTTCTTCATCCCTCTGGTTTCATGTGTATGCATCTGCCTTGATGTATGTTTGTGAGGTTTTCATGTATACTTGAATCTTGTTGTAGCCCTTTGTACATGTTGCACTGCCCTGGTGCCATTGACATTTGAGTTCATTTGAGTCTTCATTGTTGAGGCTACACTTGTACATGGTTGTTTATTAACTTGTTGTTTCCTTTGATACAAGTTAAATTTGTTGTTTCTTTATTTTCCTTGACCACCATATATACTTGTTTTCATGTTGCTTCTGGTTTGCTTGCCTTTGAGCTTCTGATTATTCATGTTGGTGCTTTTGTATTCTTTGAACTCATATATGTGTATACATATATATGTGCATATATGTATATATGTTTATGTGGTCTTTGTGTACATTCTGTTTGGAGCAGTTCTTCATGTGTACTGAACTGTTTCACTTGAGTCTCTATTGTTCATTTTGTCTTGACCCATTGGCCTTGGTTCTGGTCTGGTGAATGTTTCAGCATTTGCACATCAATGTCATCTCCATGTTTCTGGTACATTGTGATCTTGCCTACCTCTAGTTCATTTTGTTGTGTTGCTCTTGCCTTGAGTTTAAATGATTGAGTTGTTTTCATTTCATATTGCTTGATGACTTCATTGTCGAGTCTATTCTCATGTGTACACACTTGAATTTTTGTATTGCACCTGAGTTGAATCTAGCCTCCGCTTGGGTTTGACCTTGTGCTCACTTGTCCCTGTAGTTTTATCAAGTGTATGTCGGTGTGCACGACCTTATGGCATGCATAGTGATACACTGTGCATGTCACAAGTTGTTCATGTAAGATGAATTCAAAATAAATATGATGATGAACAACCCAAATAATTGGGGCAAATAATATTTTCAAAAACACACATTTTATTTTACACTGCAAAAATATTTCTTTTTCAATTTTACCGCGTTAGTGTTTATTTTGCAGATAATTCAGATGTTGGATACAAATTGGAATATGGTTGAAGAACAAATACGAGCGAACGAGTGATATGTAGTGAGGTGCAAATGTATGTATAGTGAAAAATTATGTTATAATTTGGAATTGTATTGTAATTGAAATTGTGTATATAGTGAGAGCTCTAATTTGTACTATTCAAAATTGTAATAAAATATTTGTTTGAATAAAATACCTATTTGAATTTAAATTCTGTGTTATTTATTTTATTCAGCAAATATTTATTTAATTATGTGAAAAATAAAATAGTACAATAACAAATACATTTAAATGAATATATATATATATGTTTATTATCATCAAACAAAAACCATATACTAGCATATTCAACAAGTAGGGGGAGTACAATGGACGGATTTGAGGGGGGTATGGATGTGCATGCATATACATATTTAAAAATAAATCACTCTATATTATTTAATTAAATCTTATGCCTATATATACCCTTTTATCTTCATATTCTCATGTTTACAACTTCCTTCTTCATTTCAAAAATCCTAATAGCTTAAGAAACTTAGCCATGGCCTCCTCTTCTAAATTCTAAAACAAGAAATATCACTTCTTTTACTAAAAATAACATCTTTATTCCACAAAACCGCTTCTACAAACCATTAAATACCTCATCTTCCAAGCTACAACACTCCACCAGCCAAAAGCATAAAGGCCGAGCCCAAACTACCCCAGGCCGAGCTCAATTAGCCTAGGATGATCCCATCTTGGAGGTCCAAACTCCCAAAAGTTCCATATTTGTAAATTTTCTAAAGTGTTTTCAAGTTTTGGGAAAAGTTCACTTTGATTTAGAAATGTTTCGATGAGTAAAACTAATATTTTTGGAAAAGAAAATAGCTTGTTTTAATGATCTGTATGTTGTGAAATTATAGTGTTTGTCATGTTGAAATATCATGTTGTTTGGATGATATATGATTGCAAGTTGGTTGTTTGGTATAGATTTTTGATTTGGATAATATGTTGATATGTGTATGGAAATGGATATGTGATACTGGTTTATGATATGATGGTAGTGTTGTTTGTGAAACAAAACCAAGTATGTTGTGAGATGGTTGTGAAAGCTAGTGCGTTTAAAAAGTCGCAAATGACTTGAGATCCGATTTGAAAATGAAAGTTTATTTTCCAGTTTTGAATTTTGAAAATGTTTTCCAAGTTTTCACCTTTGTTTAAAGATTTCAAAACTTTTCCATTTGTGTTTTCAAAGATGTAGTAGCTAGAGTTAAGTTGAAGTTTTCACCTAGAAATCAATTCTTGTGAACTACGCTCATAGCGATAGTCGCTATGGATGTAGTTCGAATAATTTCACGATTTCAAGTTTTAAGTATTTTCTTTTGGATTGTTCTTTAAAACTCATTTCAAACTAATTAAGTAAGTCAAAAAGTTTAAGGTTTTAATTATTTAATTATTTATTTATTTAATTTATTAATTAGGGTAATTATTAATTAATTAATTAGGTTAAGTAATTGGAGTTTAAGTAATATTAACTAAGTTAATTATTTATAAGTGGAAATTAGGGAGACATCCCTATCATACTTTCATATTGTAAAGCGGGTCCCTATCAAAGTTTCATTGTAAAGCGGGTCCCTGTTTTCTGGAAACGAAGAAAAATTATTGCTGAAATGTCAGCAACTTTTATAAATAAGTGCTGATATTTCAGCAACTATCTGTGTCAAAGTTTTATTGTAAAAACAAAGAAAAATTATTGCTGAAATGTCAGCAACTTTTATAAATAAGTGCTGATATTTCAACAACTTTCATAAACTGTGTTCACAGTGTACATAAATGTTGCTGAAATATCAGCAACTTTTATAAATAAGTGTTCATATTTCAGCAACTTTCATACACTATGTTCACAGTGTACAGAAATGTTGCGGAAATGTCAGCAACTTTTATGAAATGTTGCATCATGCTTTGCAATAATCGTGAATAAAAAACAGGGACCTAATTTACACTGAAATTTAGTGAAGGACTTTTCGTGAATTTTGAAACTTAATAAGGACCTGTGCCAAAAGTACCCTATTTATAATATATAAGATTTAAATAATGATTAATAAAGTTAAAAGAAAATTAATTTTTATTTAATCAATTTTATTTATTTTAATTAATTATTATTTAATTAAGGGTATATTGCCCACTTAATTAGGGTTTAATTTCTTAAATGAATGTTATTTAAATTAAAGTTTAATTATAAATAATTTTGAATTAATTAAAGTTCAAAGTATGATTTTTGATTTAATTTAATGTTAATTAAAGTTTAATTATGTTTTATACTTATGATTTAATTAAGTTTATTTATTTTAAAGTTTCTTTCAAAACCCCATCGGTTATTTATTTTTAACCAATTTTCTTGTTTATGAGAATTTTTTTAAAACCAAGGATCTCCTGTCTATGCTATCAAGTAGCAAATGAATTAAAGTAGTTGTAATAAAACGATGACGCGTTTTATTGAAAGTAAGTCGACTAGTGCTTATCACAAATACCACACTTCGGGAACGTCATGAATACGAGGTGTTAATTTTGATAAGCGGATCATGAAAATTTAAGTATATGGAACATATGTCCATATGTTAATCTGTACACCTTAATAGTGGGATAGTCCACTATAAACAACTTGACCTTTTAATTTATCGAATGTTGGTTTGGAGAGACCGAGATCAGATATTAGTTGTTATCCAAAAACCACTTCGAACCAACGAAAACATCGAATTGGAAATAGTAAAGGCAATGTCCAAGATGAAAAATTTAAAGTGCAAGGGATGTTTGCTACTAACCTTGAGGGTGATTCCAAAACGGGTGCAGTGGAGATAGTGCCTTCAGTTCATTCATCTCCTGAACGACTTGTATGGATGAGTGCTGGCATTGTGTCAACATATGGAAGGCAATGTTAGCATTCCAAGTGGAAATGCTATAAATAAGGTAAACATAGCCTCAGACCTCATCAACCAGGAATGACTAAAACAGGGAAGATGCAACAAGGCTAGGTGGGTCGCTCACATGAGGGTAAGTCATCCCTATCTAGAGTTCCTACTATCGACTAGTATATGCTTTGGCATGGTTGCTGATCCAAACCGAGGGTTGATCTTATTCGGTACTATCCATTAAAGGATAGGCCGGTCTTGTGTTGGCAGGGGTTGATAGGTTTGACCTTGGTTTTATTTTATTTAGAGATGCACTATTGCAGGTGGTAACCTAGTAGCCAGTCATTGTATGGAATCCATTTCATAATGAGTGCCTTCGGTCTTAGTTGTATACCTATTATGCTCGAATTTAGTTAATGTAATTTTTTTGGCTATGTGAATTATTTATTTGAAAAACCCTAGACATTATGATAATATCACTGGATTTCTATATAAAGCGTTTTGGTTATCGCAAAGTATAAACTCATCCGTGTTTATGTGCGGCATGGTCTTACGAGATACTTTTAATTTTCAAAGCGTTTTATAAACGTAAAAATTTAGTTGTTTGAGTTTACACACGCCATACTCATGTCTGACCCAGAGTTTTATTTTCTTTTCCTAAAACTCTTGGCTACTCAAATTTGTATGAGTAGCCAAGCGATTTAGGTTTCTTATGGAAGCATTTTGAAGGAGCCGGAGCAGGTCGCTTCACCATTAGCTAATTATTATCTTTTTCCGCTGTGTTTTATATATGACCTATTTATTTTGTATGGGCAGGTAGTTATAACTGTTCGGTTGGTGTTGTAATGTAATGAGCTCCAATGTATTATTATGGAAACGACTATGTAATATCCAATTTTATCTATTATATGTTGTTCTAATTCGTGGTGAGATCCTGTGATTGTGTAGTATCTTCTTATCTTTCCTTTTCTTCTACCCTTAATGGCTTGTCTTCCGGAGTAATAAAGGTGGTCATTATAGTCTAGTTTCAAATGGAATTATAAATCCTTTGAGTGATAATATCTTATTCAATTTCATAATTTTAAACTAAGCATAAACAAAAACAAACATTGATGCATACAGTATACATTTCAATCAAATAAACAAACAATCGCCTTTAGCGGAAAGCTATCTTTCAACTTCCGCTGTGCAACTCTGATCACTAATAGGTTAGAACACAATAATTTAATTCTAAGCCATCTAAGGTCTCATTTATGCTATCTAATTTATCTCACTTTTTACAGAAGTGAGTTCCAATTTTAGAATCATTTTCATAATAATAATTGGTATAGAAGTTTAAAAAAATTTATAAATACATCCCGATGATTATTCCCAATAAACATTTATATTTATATCCTTAATAGGAATATCAATTCTAGTTCTACCCTGCACACTTAAGGATGGGACTCTAAGTCTATCTAGGTTTAGATCACGACTCTATGTCAATTATATTCTATAATTTTCCGAACACAGCTCTGATACCAAGCTGTAACGACCCCGCCGCTATACCCATATTATTAAAAACCATTCAAGTAATGTCATCTAATAACACGGAGAAAACGGTTGGTTAAGGGCGATCGAATGTGAATATATCTTTGTAATAACACTGACACGTCCTTATTACCTTATGAGAATCTAAACTAAAAAATTTGACGTGCATAGTATTTATACAAAGTAATAAAAACACTGATTAAGAATTCCTAGAACAGTATATAATATAGATATTTCAGAATCAAAGTCGTAGATCATAGCAGAATAATATACATCATATACATAATAAAATGTGAGTCTACAAAATATCGGTACTAGACCCACATACTATATATATTACATCCATAATATTGTATCAAATATACAACTACTACTAAATAATACATATTCTCCTAAATGTCAATATATACAAGGATGATGTAAACTAAAATAGTCAAAACGGACTACTCCAACGCTAGCATAAATCCAAAAATCAACTAGTCTTTATACATGTAGTGTCTCAGCCTGACCCGAGTATTATAAAATAAATGGGTCAGACTATATCTAATAAAGAGGTGAGTTACTGATGCCCTAAATATTTAACTTAATAATAATAAGCCATAACAAAATATTCTTCAAACCAAATAATCATAAAAAGGCAAATCAATTAAAATCACCATTTCATAAATCCATTTATGACTTAACCATAAAATAAGTCATCTCAAAATATACGTAAAACCAATTGACCATAATAAGACATATCAAACCAAATCACCATTTCATAAATCCATATCAAGTCTCTAATGGACTATCATCAAAAATATGGTGATAACAAATCAAAATTCTTCAAAGAGATACCAAATTGTCTATCCCAAAATCTCTGAAGAACAATCATCACTAACGAACTGATAATGGTAGTCAACTATCATTTTAAAAACAGTGACACAGAGTCTAAAAAACCATATATACTGATAACAGTCTAATAAACCAAAAGGACCTCACCACATAGTGTAATAGTCTAAACCTACAAAATAGACTATGTGAATTTACCTAAACCAACAAAATAGGCAAATATCATCTACTATACACCAAATAAACTAATAGGTATTAGTCATCCGGTCTATAGACTAATTATGCATATAACATTTGTCCAAGATACAAGAGGGAAGCCATGTTATACCATAACAAACCTAAACCTCCAAAATAGGCATGCCTATCCAAATCTAAGAATGTATCGACTCTCGAGTCGATGAAAAATGAGTTATCGTCTCTCAGGGATCTATCGGCCTAAAAATGAAATCCGACACCCTAAGATGATACAACTCTAAATGTTAATTACTATCACTTAAGTAATCATAAGAATTTAACTAACTGTCCTATATCAGATAGTAAATTCAAGTATTTACTAAAAGCTAATAATTTCCACTCGAACTCTATTTAACAAATTATAATAATAAGCGAAAGAATTGTATGAAATGTCTCATACCAATCCAACAATTCAACCGTTAATTAAAAATCTTTATTTCACAGTAAAGCATGAAATCTCATTAAAATCTCAAATCCAAAATAAGTAAAATAAATGAGTTCAAAATAATGATATATATTCAAAGATATAATTTCCCAAAACCACTTTTAAATCTTTAATTTCATTTTTAAGGAAGAGTTGCTTATTTACAAAGGCTTGAAACTCTTTTAAAATTATTTAAATAACTTATGTGATTAAGATCACTTCAAATAAGATAATTTCTATTGTAATATCTTTTATAAAAGAGTAACATATTTTATTTGCCTTTAAAATAATCTTGTAAATAAAAATATAGTTGAAATAGTAGTTTCTAAAGGATTTTTGTGAATAATAAAACTAGTTTAAAAGCTTGAAATAGAATTTTGAATTAATAATTCAGTTAAGAATTTAAAATGGTTTAATAAATTTTCCAAAATGATTTTTAATAAAGAAGTTCGCACTTTAGAATTTAAAAATACTTAAAACCATCAATCAAAACCATTTATCGAAATTCAAAATGAATCAAAATAACAAATAAGTCGAAATCAAAATTCTAAAAAAATTCTCCAAATAATACTACTCATCAAATAGAGTTAATTTAATGATCCGAGTCGCTATTTGGAAAACTCCGATCATATAAACAATGCATAGACACTTTATAATTAAGCTACATAAACCAAATACATTTTGATGGTTTCAATGTGCATGTAACTTCCTAATAGAACATTGATTCTAATTCAATATTTCAATCACACAGTACAATCATTAAACCATTAAACTAACAAATCCATAGCATTCAATAATTGTATTTCACTAATTTCATTCAATCGCTTCTAATAATTAATGAAATTCATAACCCAAACAAGGCATGCCAAGGGAATATACTTCTATAGATATTGATGTGTGAGTTTAACTCACCGGAATTTCAAGCGATTCTTGAACTTTCTAGACGACTGCTCTCAGCCCGAGCACATCGTCATCATCACTCATTCCATCATTGCTCACAACTAATATCGTCAGAACCTTTGTCCCCATGAGCATGTGCGTCCACTGCCTATCACCAATTCAAACTCTAATCGCCAGCCACCATTGCCTTGGCTAAAGCGTCCATCACCCCGGTAACCACACGTGCCACTTTATACTTCGACCGCCATCCCCTTATTCCCCGTCGTGACCAGTTTAAGCATACATGGCCTCTAGCATTGACTTTCACCTTGCCCATCATCACGCGCACTCCTCCTTCGCCAGTCGCCGTTGGTGCTTGCTGCGATCGTCAATTGGTGGTTGCGCCTTTATGGCTCGATTGCAAATTAGGGTTTAAAGTTTAAATGATTTTCGAATTAGGGTTTACAAAATTTTAGGGATGAGAGAACATGCTTCAGGATTCTAAGGTTACGAAAGATAATGCAATTTTTTTTGTTTTGAACGTGATAGATATGCGGCTAATAAAAGATGAGATATTAACTTAATTACTTGGGCTTGGGCTTATTACTATTGTTTTCTTTTATTTTCTATTTTACTTTTATTTTCTTTTAGTCGATTCCTTTATAAATTTGTAAATCTATTCTAATTTTATTTAATTTGATTTGCACTTCGTTTGATAAGATAAATTTCCAAATTGCACAATTTCTATCCAATTCAATATTAGTTCACTCTATTTAATTATGCATTGAACTAATATAAATAAATCAATTCATCTTCATCGATTTATTGATTTGATTGAGTATCAAATAAAACTTCATTACATCTATTTCAGTTATACATAATTATTTACACTTCAAAATATTTTATATTTAACAATACCACTTTATCCGATTTAATATATCTTTTGGAAATTAATTCAATTTGTTAAAATAAAATCTATTATTAAATAGACTTTAGTTAAATAAAAATCTTATTTCCAAAATATTAATTATCAAAAATCAAATTTGAATACTTTTACTATGATTAAATTTGTTCAATATTACGTCTCGAAAACAGGGTTGTTCCACTAGTTTAGATAACGGCTTGAATGGCGTTATGCAAAGCTTGAGAGAAATATGCAAATCCAAGTCTAAAAGAATGAAATATGCATGCCCTTATTCCGAGTCAAGTATAAGAAGTCGTATGCATGTCATAATAAGTTCAATAAATGGTCATATATCTTTATTTAATTGAAGTATACTATGCAAAGTTCATTGTCCAAGTCCTTATGTGCAAAAAATTAAAAATGTACAATCGGCTCTAAAATGCCCAATTCAATTTAGGGTTACAATTTTGAAAATATAATAAACGAGGAAAAGAAAATTCGCCCATCTATGAATGACCAATGGGGTCTATTTATATAGGCAGGCGGCATGGCTGCTACGTGTTGAATCAACCATTCATTCGACATTTCCTATACATTTCCGATATTCGACATCCCTTGTAGCTCCATAAGTTCGGCAACACCATCCTCTTTGCATTGTTGACATTCATCATTTCTTGCTACTTGTAGAAGTTCGAAACCCCCTTCTCGCTTTTGTGCTTTGCAACAGCTATAGTTGTAAAGATGTGAGATTGTTTAAAGACTTGACATCCTCTTAACATTGACTATGCTCGACATATTCCTAGCATTGGTGAAACTCGACACCCTCTTAGTCTTAATGAAGCTTGTTATCACGTAGATGCTACTAAATGCGGCACCTTCATAATCCACGACACTTTGTATTGTAGAAACTCGACAACTTTTCCTTGATCTTTGTTAACTCTGCTAGTAGAAGTTCGATGGCTCTTATATTGTTGAAGTTTGACATCCACAAGCTCTTGTTAGTTTGGCTTCAACATGTTACAATCTCAATGCCCTTTGTTTCTTTATACGATGGGCAACCCCTATGGTTGTTGAGGCTCGATAACCCTTGTACTCACTGTCCATTTGATATTCGGTACCTTTAGATATTCAATACCTTTATGTGATATCTTTCCCATTGTTGAGGTTCAATAACCCTAATGTTGTAGAAGCTTAGCACCCTAGGTTACCCCAAGTTCATTATAGTTCGATGCCTTTTGAATACTTACTTATTAACTCGACATTCCTTCTTTCCTTAAGCGCTCGACACCCCTTAATTATAAAAGTTTGACACCTTGTCAGGGCTGCTTAAAGCTCGATACCCTTTATTGATTGCATAATTTACTTCTCCATTTTCATGCTCGACATCTTTATTTCTAGTAACATTAGTGAATTAAAAATTCGTTTGCACTCCCTTTATATAGAGAATAAACAGAAATATCCATTCATGAAGGGTTGTGTGCAAAAGAAACTTCTATTCAAAATTTAAAAAACAATTTAATGACTATATGTTAACATATTAAAATATGTATGTTGACCTATGGTAGTTAAAATTGAAAAATATTTTGTTTTAAATGGTTTGGAGAATTCTATTTATTGTAAAATAATTTGAACAGTTTTAAATATTTTTGAACTCATAAACTTTTATAAAATATTTAAAAATATATTTTGAAACTAAAATAATTTTTGTTTAAAATATCAAAGATCAGAAATTGGAGATAAAGATCAGAAATTACTATCAAGTACTTTAATAATATATTCTAATGACTCTAAAAACTATATTATAATCTTGAGCTGTTCATATCTTTGACTTCGAACTCATGAGTCTTTATATCTTTTATCTTAAGTCTTTATACTATGCAGTCTTCGATTCAGCGCCTATGTAATATTCTACACTATATACTATATAATTTGGCAAAACATTAGTATTTATATTTTATATGGTTGTTGTCATCAAAATCAATAATTGAGATATTAACAATCTCTCCCTTTTTGGTGATGACAACCATTAAACATTCTTATATATAAAATATGATATAACTCCCCTTGAGTTACATAACTTCCTCTAAATATATGCATGTGTATATCTTATATTTTTCTCCCTCTTTGTCTTCAACAAAAATGGATGAAAAAAATAAAAATACCTCTAAATGATATACTCATAAACTATAGATTCAAAATCAATAATTAAGAATGAGGTGATATGCTAATCAATGGGTTTAACTACATAATTGTGGTTTAAAGCATAAAATAGGGATATTAAATGTGACATATCAAGATGTAATATGTGAGTCAAAAAACAAAGAAAATTACTATATATATAATACGATATAATCATTAAGATATATAATGATCAATCTTTAAGTTATATACTAAATATTAAGGATAATAAATAAATAAGACAATGCAAATATTATTTATTTATATAATACACTATATAATACATTCAAAGTCAAATCGAAACCTTATTTATACATCACAGCAAATCAAATCTATGATAATCAATCCAAATCTAAGAGTTTTTAATTATTTACATATTGATCAAATTAAAAATAAATAAGTTTAATATACACATTTACTAACAAACAGAAATTTAGATATTCCTAAGAACTTCATCCAACCTTTAGATTCAGAGATTGGATTTTCTTTGATGGCATCCCAATCTTCATTGTCCTTGGTGTTTGAGCATTCTGGGTTGTTGGTTTGATCATCTTTGATAAGGGAGGAAATCAACCAGCAAAGAGCATCAAAATGCTTCTCTTGTTCTTTAATCATTTGCACTTGATTAGTTCCAAATGCCTTCGATTTCTTAGTATGAAGGAGAGAACATCTTTGAATGATTGGAGTGACTCTTTAAGGTTTTCATAAAAAATTTAGCGTGGAGAAGGCATTTTTATTAAGAAAAATGCTGAGAATGGAAGGGAATGGAAAGATGAATTAATGAGTGAAGTTTTATGGAAGAAATAGGCTTAAATAAGAGTGAAAAGTTATTTGGAATAATTAAACTGAAGGTAGTTGCAATTTTTGAAAATTTAAATTTTTTGCCAAATGGCTATAGTATGTCGACGTCTGTACCTAAAATTGCTTTTTAGGTTTTTGATATTTTTTAGTTTATACTTAATACCATTATATTTTAATGATTTTCGGAGACAATAGAATAATGTATAAAAGAAAAACTAATTTTCGTTGATTAAAACAAGATGATACATAGCAAAAACAGAAAACATAAGAAGTTAACTTGGAATAAACTAAGGAAACATAAGAAAATAAAAGCTAGAAAAGATACAATGGATGACTAGATATAATTAAAAGATAACTAAGGAGATGAGCTCCTATCAAGCTTCTTTATAATCTTTCCAAAATACTTATCCACTTTGTTGGAAAGATTAGTGAATTTCTTACTTAGCTTTTTTTTTTAATTTTTGATGATCTTATCTTGATTTTTAAGAATTCCTTTATTTGAACTTTGAGATGGTCTCTCAAATCTTTGAAGAGAAGTTTCTACTTCCTCCTCCTCTTCTTGTTCATCTTCTCCTTGAATTCCATAACTTTCTTCTTGTTATTCTTCTTCTTCAATTTCTTGTTGTTTTTCCCTTGATAATCTTTCTTCCTTTTGGGAAAGAGTCTCATAAGGTTCAAAGTAAGGAGTAATATATATAAGAGAAATGCTAGATTTGTTGAAAACCTTTCGAGGTTATTCAAAAACTCTAGTGAGATACACACCATGGTAAATTGTGTTCTCATGTTTAGAAAAATTCTTTTGAACAAAATCATCTAAGATGATTTGTGCCCAATTGAGGTTATAGTTTCCATAGATAGCAAAAAGAACCTTTAAAACCTTTTGAGCCAGGCTATGTAATTAGCCGTCCTTGAAGTAATGGTTTGTTGTAAAATGAAACTCATAAGCCTCGATTTAGGTATAAGATTTTTATGTTTGAATTCAAAGTCTTCGTTGTTTTCGATAATGTCATGAATTTTTTTTCCATTTTGTTCATCAATTTTAAAAGTGGAGAGTTCAATTCCACTATATTTGCAACCATGTATTTGACCTAAAATTTTATAATCTAAACATTGTAGTGCCTTTCACACTACTCCAAATTTGTCTCTCTTCTCCTTCAAAAATTTTTCTATTTAAATTCGAATAAAACATTTTTACTAAATTCGAATAACTAAAAATCAGTTTGAGAAGAGTCAATCAAACCATAAAATATCATTTTGAAAACAAAGATCTTGAAGGCCATAAGAAGAAAAATAATCAAATTTTGCATATCTTTTAGGAAATATCTTTCCAAAAGTAGCATATTCAATACAAGTTTGATGGCTTCTTTGTCATTGAAAAGAAAGCCTTTGATGTTTTTTGAGAGCCTAATGGTTTTTGATGGTTGTCTAGCAAGCCATTTTTGAGTAGTCTAGAAGATAAGAGAGTGAAGAGATGTTGAATTTTTGAAATAAAGTGATTGAATGAATGGATATAATTTTATTGAGTAATAGGGTATGTACTGACATGTTCAAGACAAAAAATGCATTTTTAGGTTTTTGAAATTAATGCAAAAGAGAAGGAAATTCAAATTTTGAACTTAAAAAGAAATTTCAAAATTTAGGCTAGTATGTCGATATATGGATTTGGGTATGTCGACATATGGGCCGGAAAATTAAAAAATAAAATTAGGGCAAAAGATTCCTATACACACACATACAATATTTTACTCCTAAATTTAATAATAATAAATTGAAATATAAAAGTACCGCTTTTTGCTCCTTTCCTTTGATATGTTCCGATTAATCTACTATTGCCGTGAAATACATGTTTTACATCCTCAGTGTCTGTTTCATTGTCAGTTGAAGTTGTATCTGAATCATCTAATGTTGATGTGTAAGCCCTCTTCCTTTTTCTAAATGAATCAGTGATTGGCAAGATTTGAGATTTCTTCTAATGTGGACAGTCTCTTTGCAGATGACCAGGTTCATCATTGTTGAAACATTTAATTGTAGTTACAATTCTAGGAGTTTTGTTTTCTGGTCTTAGAAAGTTGTTCTTTTAGTAACTTAGGTACTAGTTTTGATGATAACAACTATAGGACATTATATAAAATATAGATACTAATGTTTTATGATATATATAGTATATAGTGCAGGATATTAGATAGGTATTGACTAAGACGACTGTATAGTATCAAGATGCTGATATCAAGAGTAGATTCAAGATGTTGATATAAAATTTCAAGAGTTCAAGAATGAAGACTTATGAGTATTGAAGAGTTCAAGATATTCTAGGTAAGTTATAGAGTCATAGAATTTATGTTAAAACCTTAATAACACTTTTCTAATCTCTCTCACCTTCTCTAATTTTGTTTTAAATTGTTTTTCAAATATTCTATTTTTAAAAATAATCTTTTAAAAATATTTCCAAAAATGATTTTCATTCTCTTACTTATAAAGATATCATTTTAGTGTTTTTAAGTGTGTGTATATATATTGAATCATTGTTTATATTTTAATAATTTATAATTATATTAATTTATATATATATATATATATATATTATTGAATAGTTTTATTAAATCTTTCAAAAATATTTTATAAAGTTTTTTAAAGTTATATTTTGATTAAAATGTGTAAAATATATTTAAATGATTCTACGAAGTATCAAAGTATTTTACAAAGCAACAGATTTTCAAAATAATATTTATAAAGTGTTTTCCAAAATACAAAGGAATATGTCGACATATCGTATCTATGTATGTCGACATAATGGCTATAAAATTCAAAATTCAAATTTGAATGGAAGTATCTTTTCGTCGTATCTCTTTGCGAATGGACATAACCGTTGTTTCCCTATATATACCAGACTCCCAAATGAATCTTTATTAACTACTTTCTTATTTTTCTCTCCTCTTTTCACTCTCTTGATTTCTAAATCAATTTTTATCGAAACTCTGCTGAAATTCAACCAAAATCAAATTCAATCATTACTAGTTTGATTATCTTTCATATACTCTCTGATTTATCTCATCTCTCTCAAGAACAAAGTGTTATTCAAGAGTTATAGGATCAATTGTAATTAAGATCTTTGATCTAAGTCTATAAACTCTATTAAGTCATAATCTTATACTTTGTGGTGTGCATGGTATCCTTGAGATCCAGGTAGGTGTGATTGTAGCCTATAAATATAGTGGGTGCGCTTGTAGCTTGAAAATCAAGTGACTCTACCTAGAGGTCGGAATTCTAGAAGGTGTGTCTCGTAGCCTTAAAATCGAGGTTTATTTGCATTTATTAGTTGAAAAGAAATCCGTACAAGGAATTGTGCGGGACTGAATGTAGGGTAACTCCGAACCAGTGTAAAATCCTGGTATGTTCTTTCCTTTTTACATTTACAACATTTACTTTTATCTATACTTTGACTTTGTGATTGTTAATTACACCATTCAAAGTAGAATCTTAAAGAATTTGAAAAATATTCATATAATCTATTAAACACTATTCACCCCCCTTTAGTATTAATTTAGCCCTAAGTTCCCTATTCCGAAGACTCACATTTAGTATCGGAGCATTGGTTTTCAAAGTATTCATGTAACGACCCTGAATTTTTGACATTGGAAATCAGGATATTTAATTGATTTTAAATATCTGGAAGTCAGTTTAATTTGAAATTGAAATGTAAATATGAATTTGGCAATTTAATTATTGGATTTAATTGTTAAAATTGAGTAAAGTTTTGAATTTGGAGTTTTAAGCTGATTAAAAATATTTTAAAGGCTTAAGTAATTTATATTGATAATTCTGAAAATAATAGAAGCTTCGGAATTGAATTTAGAGATGATTTGTTCAGTTTCGAAATTTTATTGTTTAAATTGAATTTGAAAAATAGCGTTCCGGGGCACGGTCTCGGAATTAGACGAAACCAGTTCCGTTGGATCCGTAATATTGTATTATTATCGGATTTCAATTTTCGTAGCTTTCGAAGCTATCGTGTGATCGTACGAGATATAAACGCCTAGACAATAATTAATCGATTTAATTTAAATATAAATTTATATACCCTAGTCAACATCAGCCTACTTCCTTTCACCATCACACCTTTTCATTTCCATCCTTCTTCAATTATGGTAGCCTACCTTCCTCTATACACTTCCCCTCTTTGATATTTACCGCTGAACTAGTTAATCGATCGAAGAAAAATAAAAATAAAAACAAAACAATGGCCGAAGCCTTTCATCCAAAATAAAATAAATAAAATGAACAACTTAATCTCGTTTGAAATGAATGGCTGTTGTCTTCACTCAAAGAAAAAAATCAATTCAAAGAAATGGCCGAAGCCTGGAAAATCGAATCGATCGTTCGATCGAAAGTGAGGAGGGGAACTCGGCACTGTAGAATCGCGGAGGCGCACGTGCGCTCACGCATGGTCGCGAATTGATTTTCGGGCTCGAGGGGATTCGCGTGCGACTCTGGAGGTTGGTCGTGGTGATGCTCGTGGGGTTGTAGACGCGTTCACGTGATGCTGGTGGCTAGGGGCGTTCAGGCAGCATGGGTTCGTGGTGAATCAGGGGCAGTGCGGCGACTCAAGTTCGACTCCTTCAATTTATTGAATTCAATGTCAGTGGTCGCGAGCTGATCGATGGTGAGTTTTATTTATCTGTATATATATATATATAGGTTAGGGAATTTAATTATAGTAAAGAAAAAAAAATATAAATAAATAAGTATATATATATATATATACACGAATTAAGGAAATTTTGTTAACAGCAAGGTATTAAGCAATTTACAGTTTATTTTTATTCTTCAGTTTCGATTTTGATGTGATAAAATATATAATAAGAGTTTATATACATAAAGATAAAAATTTTATAACCCATGTAGCCTATTTTTACATCCATTTTGAAAAATGGAAAATAAAAACAACAAATTACAATTTACTAATTTATTTAGTGATTAATTCGTTTAGTTAACTTATGTAATTATTGTGGTAACTCGAAAATATTTTATTGAAAGGGAATTTAGTTTTAAATTTAACTTTTAGTTAAATAAATTCATTTAAAGGGAATCAGTTCAAATTTTAAATTTTTGAGTTTAAAATAAAATCATTGGTAATTAAATTTATAAATGAAAATTTAATTGTTCAATTTTTTCGAATATTAATAAATTGTATAAATTGTTTATACAAGGTCAAAATTGCAAAGAAAAACAAATTGGAATGGAAAATGGGATTGCCAAATAAAAGCAAAGGTGAGATCTTCTCACTCAAATAAAAAATTGGAATTTCAGTTATTGATTGATTGTCTGTTTGGATTGTGATAGTATATATATAGTAGTATATAGCAATATATATATATATATTGGAATATATATATATATATATATATTGGAGTTGTGATTTCCCGCATTATATAGCGGATGAGACCCTATTGCGCCGCATAATAGCGGATGATATTTTTATAAATCCCATATACCACGATATTCCACCTCGAAGTGGAATTGGTATTGTGCTAACATCTGTGAATGCAGGGCAACAGGTTGGAGGGATCCAACTGGAGTCCTCAAATATTTGAATTTGTTTCAATGCTGTGTGTTGATTTAATTATAATCTGTGTATGATTATATTTGTGATTGAAACTGTTGAAGGCTAAAATTTAGCCAAGTGTATTTTTGGTATCGCTGGATACCAAAAATAAATAAAATTTGATTTTTGAATTTTAAAGTTGGAAATTTTGAGAAAATTCCTTTTGAAAGAATTAGGTGAATTTAAAAGAAGGAATTAAAGTATTAAAATTGATTTTTGTAATCTTATCAAATAAATTCCAAAATATGGCAAAGGATTTTAATAAATGGATTTTAAATAATATTGTTTAAAAGTTGAAGGAATTTTTGAAAACGGAATTTTAAATAATTTGGAAAGGAAAAAGGAATTTATTTTAAAAGGATGAATTTGTTTGGAAATCCAATTAATTTGGTAATTGAAAATAAATCTTTGCGAAATTAATAAGATAATTGATTTGGTGTTTGAATGGAAATTTAGTTTATTATTTGAAATAAACTTGCAAATCAATTTGCAATTGATTTAATGTTTGAAATAAATTTGGAAATCAAATTTGGAACTTAATTTGGTAATTGAAAATAAATCATTGGGAATCAATTTGAAATTGATTTAGTGTTTAAAAAATAAATTGGAAGAATCAATTTTGTAAAATTGATTTGGTATGGGAAATAAATGGTAGAATCAATTTGAAATTTGTTTTGGGGTTGAAATAAAATTAGAAATCAATTCGGAATTTGATTTTGGAGTTGAAAGTGAATATTTGAGAAATCGATTTGAAAATCGTATAAAAAGTGAATATTTGGGAATGTAAATTCAAAATTGAATTTTTAAAGGGAAGGGAAATTGTTTTAACAATAAACACTGATTTATTTTTAAAGTGTGGGAATAAATTTACAGATTTGGGATGTAAATTTGAAATAAATCGATAAGGATTTATTTAATTGGTTTAAATGGACCATTTTGAAGTGGAAGTGTATTCTCACTATAAAGCCGAGTATATTTCCAAAGTAGCTTTTAAAAATATAAATTAAAGGTTCTAAAGTTGGTTTTTAAAAGGAATATTTGGAAATATATTCCGCGTAAGGAAATTGATAAATTATTTATTTTTAAAACTTGAAGTGTGAGAATATGATTTGAAATTTGTTTTTAAAATGTTGAAGTGTGGAAAAAAAAATATATCTTGTGAAGATATTTTGAAAATAAATAATTTTGGAAAATTGTTTAAATATGATGATTGTTGTGAATGTTGTTGATAGTTAAATGACCGACTATCAATATTGCCTTTGAAATGGCACTTGAATTTGTTTTTAAAACAAACGCTTATTATTCGGTTTAGCCGGGAAAGGACCTCTGTGTCAGATAACCCAATCCGAATAATGATACGACGTGTATGAATTGCAATTGAAGACCGGTGTGAAGACCGGGTATTTTCGAAAATGAAAGGACAACCTGTCGAATGTCTCTGCATCGAATTGCTCCGGTATAGAGATTTATATCACTCTTCTTGTGATGGGAAGTCCGGACGTGATTAGTGAATTTGCAAGGGCTTCTTTGGAAGTGCCTTCGGTTCTGTTCGAACCAGGAACAGACTTGTATGGTTACATGTCTGACATTACATTTTGAGATATAAAGCTGATTTCTTTCAAATACATTTTTGTTGGTAGCGGAGAATTTATTCTCTTAGCTTAACACCCTTCTCTGAGACGTACGAGCTCAGAGGTTATGTAGTTGAAGGTTATCAGCGATATATTTCCAATTTGGTAATGTGGCATGCTGAGTGTTGCTGTGTGATGATTATTTATTGATCATTTGTTGATCAAAGCGTGGCTTTGTGAAAAAGCGTAGCTTTGTGGACGAGACCTTTTCGGACCTCACAACTCGGAAATGGTCGAAACAGGAATGATGCGGCAAGGTTATGAGGGTCGCGCCCTTTAGGGTATGTCATTTCCTTCTGGAAAAGGGTGGTATGAGGTATTTAGCCCTGGTATTTAACCTATGTGGTTACTCCAATCTCATTTACTGTGTGATTGTTGTTTTGTTGAGGCGCCTCAGATAAAGGTCCCAAAGGACCGGTTGTGGCATATTCGTGTAGTAGTTACCTAGTGTAAAGGGTAACCCGACCTTGTGTTGGCAGAGAGCTAGTTAGTTCTCGGGACGTCCATCCAGAGGCGTACCCATTGGCAGTAGGAAGTTCCTTAGCCTGACCAATTGCTGGAAATCCAAGTCCCAATACGAAACTTATACGGTTTTAGTTGTAGAACCTGCCATTTACTTGTGGTGGTCACCACTGTTTAGATGTTAGCTATAGTAGGCATAGTTCGAAATGTCTATGCTAGCTAAGATTAATATTATACTTTCGAAATGTTTTCCACACTAGACATTAATAATAATATCAACTGATCTGTCGTAGTAAGCATATTTGACTATCATAAGAAGAAATCTCCTCCAATTCTGTGTTTGCATTGTGTGTGTGGCAGGAGGTCTTATGGTAGTTTCATTTTCCAAAAGCATTGCGAATTTCTTTTATTTTCTTTGTGAAAATAACTGTTTTACGATCTCACACCAGTCACCATGATTGACTCGGAGTTTATTGTTCCCTTTCTAAACTATGGGTGCCCATAATTTTCCACACGGGAAGCCTAGAGTTATGTTATCAGGATATTCTGGATATTCTGGAGCTTTGGAAGCAAGCTGGATGGAGAGACGTACTCCCGTACTTGTTTATTTATTCCGCTGTGTATTCTATATGAGGACAAGTTTATATAACTGTCCATTGTTGTATTGAGTTGTATACTGACTCTCATTGTTGTATTGTATAAACTGATATAGTTCTTTGTTTAAAAGACTAGTGATTATCTATTATATATTGTTCCGCTGCGAATGTGAGATTCTGATATTGTTTCTGTTTCTGTGTTTTTTTTCTGTTCTCTTTTTCTTCTGTCTTCTTCTACCTCTTCTTTTTAACCCTAATGATTCGGTTTTCCGGCATTCGATTGTGCGGCATTTGATACAGTGGACGTATTAATGTCGACTTTCGAGCGTCGAAAGATCTAAGTCGTTACATGTGGTATCAGAGCAGTTGGTTAAGCGACAACCCTGACTCTGTTGGGAATTACTCATTAGAGACAGAGTCAGTAGTACTCTAGAATGAGTTTGAGTGTAATAATAGATATGAGCGCGTATTTTTTAGTGAATATAAAATTGTTTTAAATTGTGATGATTGGTTTGTTGAGTGGTATATGAATTCTGGTCGATATAGTCTGGACAACTCTATCGATAGGGATCTCTAAGCACTCGTACAGAACAATTCGACACGATATTGATTTAAAATAGGGTAAATGAAATAATTTTACCCAAAACTATTTTCGTAGATAAAGGAAATAATCTTTGTAAATTATTATAGTATATATGACTGCTTGGTTGTTTGGAAGTGATAACATTAAATTATTATCATTAAAGTTGAAAAGGAAATTGAAATTGTAACTCCAAAGTTAAAAAAAATCCATATACAAATGGAATTTGTAAATATAAATTGTAAATGTGATTTGCAATTTGAAATGAAATTTTAGAGAAATGTTTTGAAAAGAATTGGAAATTTTGGAGATTTGGAAAAGTTTAAATTCCTTTTGGTTTGGAAATGAATTTCAAAGGTTTTAGAAAAGTGTTTTGAAGGGATGAAAGCTCTAAACTCTTTTAGGTCGCTGGAAAATAATTCCGATGATGATCGCGACATCATCGGTGTTCATTTTCGGGTTTCCAAAAGAGGAATTGCTGCCAAATTGTTTTAAATGGAAGTTGTTGAAAACTGGGTTTGGTTTTGGAAATTCAAAGGATAATTTGAAAAGATTCTGGAGTGTTATATAAAATGTTTATGGAACATCATTAAGTTGTTAACTTGTAAAGTTTGAAGTTGTTAAAATAAAAATCTAACTTAAAGAGAAGTTGGATGAAAGTAAATATGGAAGCGAAAATATATTGGATAAAAAGTAGATTGGAATAAAATTATTACGGTGGAAAATAAATTGTAAATGAATGAATAAATTTACAATTGCAAGTGCAAGAAAATTGGTAAGTGAAACTAATTGAAGAAAAGACCAAATAGATATGGTTTGAAATGAATTCAATATTTAAAAATAAAGGGTAAATTAAATTCATATGGAATTTGAAATCCAGTTTAATATAAGTGGTTGTAAACTAAAATGGTGAATTGAAATTGAATTATGTTTGGAAATGAATAAAAGAATAAAATTGGAATTGAAACTGAAATATTGATAACCAATTTGAATTGTGTGAAATAAAATGAAGTTGTAAAATTGGTTCGAAATGAACTAAAGATAATAAAGGTGGAAAAAATAATAAAAAAATTGGTTTGAGTAGAAATAAATTGGAAATGGCCTTGTTATTAACAAAATGAATTCAGAAATGAATTATTGAATGTGAATCCAAAGCTATATTGATTCAATGAACTCAAGTTAAATAAAATAGAGTTGAATTGAAATAGCGACGATTTGAGTGGTAAATAAAATTTAAGTGGATAGAGATAAAACTTGAAATAGTTTTATTATAAATAAAGTAAGTTCGGAAGTGGATTAAAATGTGAAATCATAATGGTTTTGAATGGAACTAGTTAGTAAAATAAAATGAAATGTAAGTAAATGGATTCGAATTTTAAATGCAATGAAAGTGTGTTGTGACCCATTGAAATTGAATGGAAATGATGTGTTGTAGTTGTAACGACCCAGAATTTTGAACGAATTAAATTGAGAATATTTAATTAATTTTAAATATTTGAACGATGATTTAATTTGAATCCCCGATATAACTTTGAAATTTGCGGTTAAATTACAGAATTTAATCTATATAGCGTTGAATAAGAATTTGAATCTTCAATTTAAAGTTGAAGAAAAATATTTCGAAAGCTTTTAAAATTCGTATTTATAATACTGAAGATAACAACAGCTTCAGAATGTAAATTTAAACTGTTTTGCTCAGTTTTGAATTTAATTGTTTGAATCGATATTTAAAAATAGTCATTTTTCAAACAGTCTCGGAATTCAACGAAACCAGTTCCATTGGGTCCGTAATATTGAATTATTATCGGATTTCCAATTTCTTATTTTTCGGAGGCGTTGTGTGAACGTACGGGATATAAACGCCTAGTCGATAATTTATCGATTTATTTAAATATAGATTTATACACTTTGGTCAACATCAGTTTTCTTTCCTCCTTTAAACACGCCCCGTTGTTCACGCTGAAGACCACGAAATTATCGTGCAACCCATCCCCTCTCTTTTTAAATATCTCGTTCTCCCTCTTTCAGTTCATTTGCAAAGCAAATTAAAATACAGAGGAAATAAAAATGGCCACAATTATTCTCATATTCGAAATCGAATTCCGTTTTAAAATTTAAATCACGAGCCGTTCGTTCTACTCGAAGTCGAGTTTCGTTTTCTAAGCGCGTGGTTCGGCTGGAGGTCGAGATGGAAGTTTTTCAATCGACGAAGTGGATTTTCACAAAACTCAAAATCGAGGGGGAGCAAGCACAGGGCGGCATTCGCGACGCCGTGGGGGCTCGCGTACGATGGCGATGGATAAGGCAGCGCGATCGATGGCGCGGCGCTTGCTGGAGGGGGTGGATGCGAGTTCGCGATGGACGACGTGAGGCGGCGGCAGATGGGAATTTCGTTCGAGGTCAGTCAAAGCTAGGGTTCGCTAGCTTGAGACGCGCGTACAACAGCACGTTCGAGCAAGGGGTTTCGTGGGAGTCGATCTGGTGATGGACTCGTTAAGACTTCGGTTGTTCGACTAGGGTTTTCGCAATGAAGTGGCGAATCGAAATCGCGAGTAGGGGAGGTTAAGCGTTCTCAGTGAGGTATATTGTTTTCTATGAAAATCTATTTTCAATTTTCGTATCTATATAGATAAGGAGATACTTCACAGTAATGAATATGTGATATCTATTTCTTAAAATTACATACTTTATTCACGTAGGTATTTGTACATACAGGATTCTAAACAGAGGAAAAGTATAGAAGTATATTTTATTTTAAACTGTTTAAAAAAGTAGGTTTTGGTTTCTTGTTAGAACAGGTATATTGCAGAAAAACTAAAATTCGAGCAGTAGAATTTATTTTACAGAAAATATTGATAAATTGTATAATTGAAAGTATAGGAATTTTAAAACGATATAAAGTTTATAAATAATTAGATTATGGAAATCTATAGATTGTTTTGTTACTGAAAACAATTATTGAAAAGGAAATTTAATAATTAATTAATTCAATCTATCAAGATGGAAATTGAATTGTTCGATTAATTCAAATATTGATAAATTGTATAATTATTTATACAAGGTATAAATCAAGAAAATCGAGTCAAGTTTGGAAATGGATGGCAAATTTAAAAGCTAAGGTGAGATCTTCTCACTCACATTGAAAAGTGGAAATTTTCAGTTATTGATTTGATTGACTGTTTGATTGCTATTGAATGTGGTATTAGATATGATAGGATATATCTATATATAGCAATATATACATATTGACATATGTATATATTGGATTGATGATTTCCCGCCTAGTATAGCGGATGAGACCCTATTGCGCCGTTAGTAAGCGGATTTATAAAAACCTATATACCGCGATAATTCCGCACTGGAGCGGAATTGGTATTGTGCTAACATCTTTGGATGCAGGGAAACAGGTTGGAGGGATCCAACTGGACCCCTCACATTGATTGAATTTATTTCTACTGTGATGTGATAATCTGTGAATGAGTATTGTTGTTATTGAATTGATATCTGGAAATTGTTTGAAAAGCTAAAATTTAGCTGAATGGATGTTTGACAACATTGGATTCCAAAGATAAACGAAATTGAATTTTTGGAAATCAAAATAGAAATTTCTAAGTGAATTTAAATTTAGAAATTTAATAAATTCGAAGAAAGGGATTTTAAAGTATAAAAAGTTAATTTTTATAATCTTATCGAATTTATTTCCAGAATAAAGTGAAAATGTTAAATAAATGAATTTCGTATAATAGTGATTTTAAATTGAGGAAATTAATTTAAAATCTGGATTTTTAAATAGACTGAAAGAACCAATTGAAATATATTTTCTTTGAAACGAATTTATTTGAAAAGAGATAAGTTGGAAATCCAATTAGAAATTTTATTGGTAAGTTGAAACGATTTGGGAAATCAATGTAAAATGGTTTTAATTTAAAGAATCCATTTAAAAACAGGATGTTGAGTAATTTGAGAAAAATAAGGAATTTATTTAGTAGTGATAAATAAAATTAGGAATCAATCTGTAATTGATTTAGTATTTGGAGAAGAACTTTGAGAAATCAGTATGGAATCTTTTATTTTAAAGTTGAAAATAAATTTAGAAATCAATATTGAAATTGATTTGGTATTGAAGTTTTAATAAATGGAATTGGAATTTATAAAGGTTGGTTATAAATCCGAAATCACTTATTTTGATAAGTAGAATATAGAAGTTGATAAAAAGAAGATTTATAAGTCGAAGTGTTATTAAAGTAGAAGTAGAATTTGTAACCGTGTTTATAAATTCGAAAGCGATGGAATCTGATGAATTAAATATAGAAGATTATCAGAGTAGATATATTCACGATTTTGGATAGTGAATATATATTATTGAATAAAATTAATATATTTTGGGAAAAGGAATATGGTTAAATGAAGTTGTTTTAAAAGATGTTTTAAAACGCGTTAAGTATCGAAAACATAGATTTCAACATTTATTGTTGAAATAGACGTTTTCGGAAAATAAGGAAATGATGGACTATAACACTGTTGTTATAGTAAATGATTTCCGAAAGGAAATGTTTTATGTAGTATTGGGATTTATATATCTATCTAAAATCCGAATCCCTATACTAGTGATTTTGAGTCGTCGTAACGATGTTTTACGTAACATTCGTTTTGACTCAAATAAATGTTGTTATAATAAATGATTTCCTTAAAGAATGAATTTGTACTTAAATTTGATGTAAGTATATTGAATATTTTCAAATGTTGAAAATAAATAGAAATGTGAAATACTTATTAAATAAGTATGGAAATGTTTTTTTCCAAATGAAACGAAACGTTTTGAGAATGTATTTTCTTAAAGATAAATCGAAAATGATATTTTTGAAAACGATTGAAAATCGAATATTAGTAGATATTCGAAAAAAGGTAAATTTAATATGGAATTTATAAAGGAAATGGAAATTGTTTAGAAAAATAAACGTTGATTTATTTTTGAAAGTGTGGAAATAATATATCTGGTAAAGATATTTTTGGAGATAAAACAATTTGGAGAATTATTTGGAATCTGATGATGTTGCGCATCTTTATTGATAGTTAAATAACCGACTATCAATAATTACCTTTAGATAGGTATTTGTTGTGAATTGGATGAATTTGAATGCCACACTTGTTTTTAAATAAACGCTCACTATTCGGGTTAGCCGGGAAAGGACCATGGGGTCGTATAACCCATTCCGAATATGTGATACGTCGTTATGAATCGCATGTGAAGACCGGTGTTGAAGACCGGATATTTTTGAAAACGGAAGGATTACCGTCGAGTTACTCTACATCGACTGATCTTCGATTTAGAGGTTTTATCACCCTTAGTGACGGGAAGTCCGGACGTGATTAGAAAATTATCCGGAAATGCAAGGGCTTCGTGAGAAGTGCCTTCGGTTCTGTTCGATCCCGGAACAGACTCGTATGGATTGTGTGTCTGACGTTACAATTTGAGATATAAAGCTGATTCTTTTCAAATACATTTCTGTTGGTGGCGGAGAATTTATTCTCTTAGCTTAACACCCTTCTCTGAGACGTACGAGCTCAGAGGTTATGTAGTTGAAATTTATCAGCGATATATCCCAATTTGGTAACGTGGCACACTGAGTGTTGCTGTGAAATGATCAGTGTTTGATCATTTGTGATATGATCAATTGTTTGATCTTATATCTTTGTGATCATAGGTTGATCATTTTGTTGGACCCGAAGCAGGGCTTTTTGAGAAAGCGTAGCTTTGTGGACGAGACTTCGTCGAGCCTCACACCCCGGAAATGGTCGAAACAGGACGAATGCAGCAAGGTTCTAGAGAGTAGCGCCCCTTAGTGTATGTCATTCCTTCTGGATAAAGGTGGTATCATGGTATGGAGCCCAGATACTTAACCTCTGTGGTTACTGCATTATTTTTTCTATGTGGTTTGTTGCGAATCGGGGATCCTCGGGAAGATCGGTGACGATCGGGGGATGGCATACGCGTGTCAGTAGTTACCTATTTTTGCAGAGGTAACCCGACCTTGTGTTGGCAGAGATCCGGTTAGGTTCTCGGGTCGTCTATTCCAGGGACGTACCCATCGTGGATAGGAAGTTCCTTAGCCTGGCCATTTGTTGGAAATCCAAAGAAACAATACGATCTTGTACGGTTTTAGTTGTAGAACCTATCATTCACTTATGGTGGTCACCACTGTTTGGATGGTAGCTATAGTAGGCATAAGTGCGGAATGCCTATGCTGGCTAAGATTAATATTCTACTTTCGAAATGTTTTCTACACTATGCACTAATAATAATATCAAAAAGAATTTGATTTTCGCGTAGTAAGCATCTTTGACTATCATAAGAAGAAATCTCCTCCAAGTCTGCGTTTGCATTGTGTGTGTGGCGGGAGGTCTTATGGTAGTTTCATTTTCCAAAAGCATTTCGAATTGACTTAAAAATTATCTTGTTGTTTTTAAAAGATATAACTGTTTTACGATCTCACACCAGTCACCATGACTGACTCGGAGTTTATTGTTTCCCTTCTAAACTCTGGGTGCCCACCAATTTCCACACGGGCAGTCTAGAGTTAGATTATCAGGATATTCTGGATATTCTGGAGCTTGGAGATAAGCTAGATGACGAGACGTAGTATTTGTATCTGATAGTATTTATTCCGCTGTGTATTCTGTATGAGGACAAGTTATATAACTGTCCATTGTTGTATATTGACTCTGATGATTGATGTATGAAGAAAAAAAACTGATATAGTTCTTTGATTTAAAAGACTAGTGTTTATTTATTATATATTGTTCCGCTGCGATGTGTAAGATTCTGATATTGTTTTCTGTCTGATGTTGTTCAGTTGTTCTTTCTTTCTCTTCTTCTTCTCTTTTTCTTCTATTTCTTCTTTCTAAAACCCTCACTATTGGAGTTTCCAGCACTCGATTGCTCGACAGTCGATAAAGTGAGTATCGATGTTGAATTTTCGAAAGTCGAAAATTTCGGTACGTGACAAAGTGGTATCAGAGCATATGGTTAAGCGACAACCCTGCTCTGTTGGGTGTTACTCATTAGAGATAGAGTCAGCAGTACTCTAGAATGAGTTGAGTGTAATAATAGATATGAGCGCGTATTTGTTAGTGAATATAAAAATGTTTTATATTGTGTTTGCTTATCCGTTGAGATGTTTGTGAATTTTGGTCGGTATGTGGGACGCCATATTATCGATAGGGATTTCTAAACACTTAAACGAGGCAAGACGACATAGTATTGTTTTAAATAGGGTAAATGAAATATTTTTACCCAAAACTATTGTTGTATATAAAAGAAATGATTTTTCTGTAAATTACTATAGTATATGGTTGCATGGTTGCTAGAAGTAATAATATTAAATTATTCCCATTGGGATTAAATAAGAAATTGAAACCGAAACTCCAAAGTTAAGAAATTAATTCACATACGAATGAAATCTGAGGATATAAATTATAAATGTGATTTGTAATTTAAAACGGAATTCCAGAGAAGTTTTTGGAAATGTTTTGAAAAGAATTTGAAAATTTTGGGGATTTGGAAAGGTTAAATTCCTTTTTGATTTGAAAGTGAATTTCAAAGGATTTTGAAAAATGTTTTGAAGAGATGAAAAGCTCTAAACTCTTTTCGGTCGCTGGAAAATAATTCCGATGATGATCGCGACATCACCGGTGTTCATTTTCGGGTTTCCAAAAGAGGAAATTGCTGCCGATTGTTTTAAATGAAAGTTGTTTGGAAAATTTGGATTTTGTTTTAGAAAATTCAAATAGAAATTGTTAATGTAAATTATGTAATTGTGATTGGAATTAAAGTTCATTAACGAATGAAATATATAAATGTGAATTGAAAGTATAAGGAAATAAATTCATATATGAACGAAAACTATGAATACGAATTGTAAATATGATTCATAAATGAAAATAAAATTCCAAAAAAAAAAAAAAGATAATTGAAAATAAAATTCCTAAATAAAATGGAATTGTGAAGGTGAATGTATAAATGATTGTATAAATCAAGATGTAAATAAGTTGTTAACTTATAAAATATTTGAAATCTGATTGGAGTGGAATTCAAATTGAAGACGAATGAATTAGTAATTGGAACTAATTTAAGATAGTGCAGTTGTAAATGACAGATAATTGATGAAATTCAATATTCAGAAGTAAACTGAATCTAAATTAGATTGAAAGTGTAAATTAAATTCAAAATGAATGTGAAATTGAATGATAATGGATATAACTTCTATAGTAAACTAGAAATGGTATAAGAAGTTGATATTTGAAGTTGTAATAAAATTTGCAAAATAGTTGGATGTTATAACTAGATATTATGGCTAGTAGATATACAGGTATAAAAGGAATTGAATTTGATTTCAAGATAAATTTGAATTGCTCGAAAAAGGTACGTATTTGAGTTTTAATATGAGTTTTTGATGATTTCTCTCTAGCCGCTTGGCTTTTTCTTTTTCTTTTTGAAATCTGAGAGTCCGTAGGGACGTTTTGTAGTCGTACCGTATTAGCCGCGCAAAGGAGACGCTGGCGAAATTTTTCGGAAATTTAGGGCGTTAGAAAATTTTTGAGAAAAATTTGAAAGTTTAAAAATTTGAATTTAAATTCGAATTTGAATTTAGAAGTTAAACAATGTTGTTTGAAACTTATAATTGAAGTTGAAATTTAGTTGATGAATAACGAATCTTTAGTAGGAAGATTTGTTTTGATAAATTGATAAAACTATTGGATGTTGAAAAATAATAGACGAGTTAAGGACATTTTTCCTACCTTGTAATTTCGAGGACGAAATTCTTTTAAGGAGGGAAGTTTGTAACGACCCAGAATTTTGAACGAATTAAATTGAGAATATTTAATTAATTTTAAATATTTGAACGATGATTTAATTTGAATCCCCGATATAACTTTGAAATTTGCGGTTAAATTACAGAATTTAATCTATATAGCGTTGAATAAGAATTTGAATCTTCAATTTAAAGTTGAAGAAAAATATTTCGAAAGCTTTTAAAATTCGTATTTATAATACTGAAGATAACAACAGCTTCAGAATGTAAATTTAAACTGTTTTGCTCGGTTTTGAATTTAATTGTTTGAATCGATATTTAAAAATAGTCATTTTTCAAACAGTCTCGGAATTCAACGAAACCAGTTCCATTGGGTCCGTAATATTGAATTATTATCGGATTTCCAATTTCTTATTTTTCGGAGGCGTTGTGTGAACGTACGGGATATAAACGCCTAGTCGATAATTTATCGATTTATTTAAATATAGATTTATACACTTTGGTCAACATCAGTTTTCTTTCCTCCTTTAAACACGCCCCGTTGTTCACGCTGAAGACCACGAAATTATCGTGCAACCCATCCCCTCTCTTTTTAAATATCTCGTTCTCCCTCTTTCAGTTCATTTGCAAAGCAAATTAAAATACAGAGGAAATAAAAATGGCCACAATTATTCTCATATTCGAAATCGAATTCCGTTTTAAAATTTAAATCACGAGCCGTTCGTTCTACTCGAAGTCGAGTTTCGTTTTCTAAGCGCGTGGTTCGGCTGGAGGTCGAGATGGAAGTTTTTCAATCGACGAAGTGGATTTTCACAAAACTCAAAATCGAGGGGGAGCAAGCACAGGGCGGCATTCGCGACGCCGTGGGGGCTCGCGTACGATGGCGATGGATAAGGCAGCGCGATCGATGGCGCGGCGCTTGCTGGAGGGGGTGGATGCGAGTTCGCGATGGACGACGTGAGGCGGCGGCAGATGGGAATTTCGTTCGAGGTCAGTCAAAGCTAGGGTTCGCTAGCTTGAGACGCGCGTACAACAGCACGTTCGAGCAAGGGGTTTCGTGGGAGTCGATCTGGTGATGGACTCGTTAAGACTTCGGTTGTTCGACTAGGGTTTTCGCAATGAAGTGGCGAATCGAAATCGCGAGTAGGGGAGGTTAAGCGTTCTCAGTGAGGTATATTGTTTTCTATGAAAATCTATTTTCAATTTTCGTATCTATATAGATAAGGAGATACTTCATAGTAATGAATATGTGATATCTATTTCTTAAAATTACATACTTTATTCACGTAGGTATTTGTACATACAGGATTCTAAACAGAGGAAAAGTATAGAAGTATATTTTATTTTAAACTGTTTAAAAAAGTAGGTTTTGGTTTCTTGTTAGAACAGGTATATTGCAGAAAAACTAAAATTCGAGCAGTAGAATTTATTTTACAGAAAATATTGATAAATTGTATAATTGAAAGTATAGGAATTTTAAAACGATATAAAGTTTATAAATAATTAGATTCTGGAAATCTATAGATTGTTTTATTACTGAAAACAATTATTGAAAAGGAAATTTAATAATTAATTAATTCAATCTATCAAGATGGAAATTGAATTGTTCGATTAATTCAAATATTGATAAATTGTATAATTATTTATACAAGGTATAAATCAAGAAAATCGAGTCAAGTTTGGAAATGGATGGCAAATTTAAAAGCTAAGGTGAGATCTTCTCACTCACATTGAAAAGTGGAAATTTTCAGTTATTGATTTGATTGACTGTTTGATTGCTATTGAATGTGGTATTAGATATGATAGGATATATCTATATATAGCAATATATACATATTGGCATATGTATATATTGGATTGATGATTTCCCGCCTCGTATAGCGGATGAGACCCTATTGCGCCGTTAGTAAGCGGATTTATAAAAACCTATATACCGCGATAATTCCGCACTGGAGCGGAATTGGTATTGTGCTAACATCTTTGGATGCAGGGAAACAGGTTGGAGGGATCCAACTGGACCCCTCACATTGATTGAATTTATTTCTACTGTGATGTGATAATCTGTGAATGAGTATTGTTGTTATTGAATTGATATCTGGAAATTGTTTGAAAAGCTAAAATTTAGCTGAATGGATGTTTGACATCATTGGATTCCAAAGATAAACGAAATTGAATTTTTGGAAATCAAAATAGAAATTTCTAAGTGAATTTAAATTTAGAAATTTAATAAATTCGAAGAAAGGGATTTTAAAGTATAAAAAGTTAATTTTTATAATCTTATCGAATTTATTTCCAGAATAAAGTGAAAATGTTAAATAAATGAATTTCGTATAATAATGATTTTAAATTGAGGAAATTAATTTAAAATCTGGATTTTTAAATAGACTGAAAGAAACAATTGAAATATATTTTCTTTGAAACGAATTTATTTGAAAAGAGATAAGTTGGAAATCCAATTAGAAATTTTATTGGTAAGTTGAAACGATTTGGGAAATCAATGTAAAATGGTTTTAATTTAAAGAATCCATTTAAAAACAAGATGTTGAGTAATTTGAGAAAAATAAGGAATTTATTTAGTAGTGATAAATAAAATTAGGAATCAATCTGTAATTGATTTAGTATTTGGAGAAGAACTTTGAGAAATCAGTATGGAATCTTTTATTTTAAAGTTGAAAATAAATTTAGAAATCAATATTGAAATTGATTTGGTATTGAAGTTTTAATAAATGGAATTGGAATTTATAAAGGTTGGTTATAAATCCGAAATCACTTATTTTGATAAGTAGAATATAGAAGTTGATAAAAAGAAGATTTATAAGTCGAAGTGTTATTAAAGTAGAAGTAGAATTTGTAACCGTGTTTATAAATTCGAAAGCGATGGAATCTGATGAATTAAATATAGAAGATTATCAGAGTAGATATATTCACGATTTTGGATAGTGAATATATATTATTGAATAAAATTAATATATTTTGGGAAAAGGAATATGGTTAAATGAAGTTGTTTTAAAAGATGTTTTAAAACGCGTTAAGTATCGAAAACATAGATTTCAACATTTATTGTTGAAATAGACGTTTTCGGAAAATAAGGAAATGATGGACTATAACACTGTTGTTATAGTAAATGATTTCCGAAAGGAAATGTTTTATGTAGTATTGGGATTTATATATCTATCTAAAATCCGAATCCCTATACTAGTGATTTTGAGTCGTCGTAACGATGTTTTACGTAACATTCGTTTTGACTCAAATAAATGTTGTTATAATAAATGATTTCCTTAAAGAATGAATTTGTACTTAAATTTGATGTAAGTATATTGAATATTTTCAAATGTTGAAAATAAATAGAAATGTGAAATACTTATTAAATAAGTATGGAAATGTTTTTTTCCAAATGAAACGAAACGTTTTGAGAATGTATTTTCTTAAAGATAAATCGAAAATGATATTTTTGAAAACGATTGAAAATCGAATATTAGTAGATATTCGAAAAATGTAAATTTAATATGGAATTTATAAAGGAAATGGAAATTGTTTGGAAAAATAAACGTTGATTTATTTTTGAAAGTGTGGAAATAATATATCTGGTAAAGATATTTTTGGAGATAAAACAATTTGGAGAATTATTTGGAATCTGATGATGTTGCGCATCTTTATTGATAGTTAAATAACCGACTATCAATAATTACCTTTAGATAGGTATTTGTTGTGAATTGGATGAATTTGAATGCCACACTTGTTTTTAAATAAACGCTCACTATTCGGGTTAGCCGGGAAAGGACCATGGGGTCGTATAACCCATTCCGAATATGTGATACGTCGTTATGAATCGCATGTGAAGACCGGTGTTGAAGACCGGATATTTTTGAAAACGGAAGGATTACCGTCGAGTTACTCTACATCGACTGATCTTCGATTTAGAGGTTTTATCACCGTTAGTGACGGGAAGTCCGGACGTGATTAGAAAATTATCCGGAAATGCAAGGGCTTCGTGAGAAGTGCCTTCGGTTCTGTTCGATCCCGGAACAGACTCGTATGGATTGTGTGTCTGACGTTACAATTTGAGATATAAAGCTGATTCTTTTCAAATACATTTCTGTTGGTGGCGGAGAATTTATTCTCTTAGCTTAACACCCTTCTCTGAGACGTACGAGCTCAGAGGTTATGTAGTTGAAATTTATCAGCGATATATCCCAATTTGGTAACGTGGCATACTGAGTGTTGCTGTGAAATGATCAGTGTTTGATCATTTGTGATATGATCAATTGTTTGATCTTATATCTTTGTGATCATAGGTTGATCATTTTGTTGGACCCGAAGCAGGGCTTTTTGAGAAAGCGTAGCTTTGTGGACGAGACTTCGTCGAGCCTCACACCCCGGAAATGGTCGAAACAGGACGAATGCAGCAAGGTTCTAGGGAGTAGCGCCCCTTAGTGTATGTCATTCCTTCTGGATAAAGGTGGTATCATGGTATGGAGCCCAGATACTTAACCTCTGTGGTTACTGCATTATTTTTTCTATGTGGTTTGTTGCGAATCGGGGATCCTCGGGAAGATCGGTGACGATCGGGGGATGGCATACGCGTGTCAGTAGTTACCTATTTTTGCAGAGGTAACCCGACCTTGTGTTGGCAGAGATCCGGTTAGGTTCTCGGGTCGTCTATTCCAGGGACGTACCCATCGTGGATAGGAAGTTCCTTAGCCTGGCCATTTGTTGGAAATCCAAAGAAACAATACGATCTTGTACGGTTTTAGTTGTAGAACCTATCATTCACTTATGGTGGTCACCACTGTTTGGATGGTAGCTATAGTAGGCATAAGTGCGGAATGCCTATGCTGGCTAAGATTAATATTCTACTTTCGAAATGTTTTCTACACTATGCACTAATAATAATATCAAAAAGAATTTGATTTTCGCGTAGTAAGCATCTTTGACTATCATAAGAAGAAATCTCCTCCAAGTCTGCGTTTGCATTGTGTGTGTGGCGGGAGGTCTTATGGTAGTTTCATTTTCCAAAAGCATTTCGAATTGACTTAAAAATTATCTTGTTGTTTTTAAAAGATATAACTGTTTTACGATCTCACACCAGTCACCATGACTGACTCGGAGTTTATTGTTTCCCTTCTAAACTCTGGGTGCCCACCAATTTCCACACGAGCAGTCTAGAGTTAGATTATCAGGATATTCTGGATATTCTGGAGCTTGGAGATAAGCTGGATGACGAGACGTAGTATTTGTATCTGATAGTATTTATTCCGCTGTGTATTCTGTATGAGGACAAGTTATATAACTGTCCATTGTTGTATATTGACTCTGATGATTGATGTATGAAAAAAAAAACTGATATAGTTCTTTGATTTAAAAGACTAGTGTTTATTTATTATATATTGTTCCGCTGCGATGTGTAAGATTCTGATATTGTTTTCTGTCTGATGTTGTTCAGTTGTTCTTTCTTTCTCTTCTTCTTCTCTTTTTCTTCTATTTCTTCTTTCTAAAACCCTCACTATTGGAGTTTCCGGCACTCGATTGCTCGACAGTCGATAAAGTGAGTATCGATGTTGAATTTTCGAAAGTCGAAAATTTCGGTACGTGACAGTAGTTGTAAGCAATTAAAATTTGTATTGAATCTTTATAAATTGCTAATGGAATTTGTTTTGAATGTTTTGCTTATGAAAAACTATGTGTTTGCTAATGAAAACAAGTGAAATGTGAATAGATTTCTTATATTTGTCACTTACGTGTTTAAACTGAGTAAGTACAGGTGTAGGGAAGCCGTTTGGCTGGTTTGGAGTGCGCAAATAGCTAAATAAATAAGCCGCTTTGCTTAAAATGCTAATAAAGGTACGCCTACGCAATACAAAATAGGAAATATGAACTGTTTTTGTTTTTCCGACCGAGTGGGTCGATTTATATATATTTATATCCTTTGTCAAATTGCAAAAGCTCCTCCATACAAAGGAGACTCCGCCAAAATTTTCCGAAAATTTTGGGAGTTAGAAAAATTTTGAAAAAAATTTTGGAAAATTTTTTTAACGGAAAATTGATTTTCAAATTATAATGGAAACGTAAGAATTGAACTAGAAAATGAAAACCATTGTTTTGGTCGAAGTTGAAAGCTTTGGAAAAAAATGAATATCAAGTTTTCACTAAGTTAATTTTTGAAGATAAAATGAATTCAAATAGAATTGAAATTGTAAATTGAATTCAAATGGAATTGAAAATGCAAAGTTGAATGGAAAGGAATATACAACTTTGTTAGTGAAGTGAAAATAAATATAAGAAGTATGTAAATACTTATATTGAACTTAAGAAATGGATAATAGAATTCTTAAGTAAAAAAAAATTAGAATTGAAGAAATATTCTAAGTTATAAGTGAATGAAAATTAAACGAGAAATTGTAAAATGGTGATTGTGAATAAGTGGACATTATTGTTAAGTAAAGTGTACAGGGATTATAAAGGCTATAGGAAAATGGAATTGCATTTTGATTTCGAAGGTAAATTTGAATTTGTTCGACAATAAGGTATGTATTTGGATTTCAGTATGAAATTTGATGAGTTTCTGATTTTGCCACTTGGCATTTTGTTTTCTTTTGGAAATTTGGGAGTCCGTAGGGACATTTTGTAGTTGTATCGAGTTAGCCGCGCAAAAGAGATGCTGGCCAAATTTCTCGGAAATTTAGAGAGTTAGAAAATTTTTGAGAAATTTTGGATAATTTAAAATTTGAATTCAAATTTAAATTTGAATTGTGAAGTAAAATAAAGTTGTTTGGAAACTATGAAAGTGTTTGGAAAGTTAGTTGAAATGATAATGATGATCTTTAATAAAAAGATTTGGGTTGACAAATTTGATAAAACTGTTTGGTTTTGGGAAAATGATAAACGGAATAGGGGCATTCTTCTTAACTTGTAATTTCGAGACGAAATTCTTTTAAGGAGGAAAGATTGTAACGACCCTGAATTTTTGACATTGGAAATCTGGATATTTAATTGATTTTAAATACCTGGAAGTCAGTTTAATTTAAAATTCAAATGTAAATATGAATTTGGCAATTTAATTATTGGATTTAATTGTTAAAATTGAGTAAATTTTTGAATTTGGAGTTTTAAGCCGATTAAAAATATTTTAAAGGCTTAATAAATTTATATTGATAATTCTGAAGATAATAGAAGCTTCAGAATTGAATTTAGAGATGATTTGTTTAGTTTCGAAATTTTATCGTTTAAATTGAATTTAAAAAATAGCGTTTCGGGGAACGGTCTCGGAATTCGATGAAACCAGTTCCGTTGGATCCGTAATATTGTATTATTATCGGATTTAAATTTTCGTAGCTTTCGGACCTATCGTGTGATCGTACGGGATATAAACGCCTAGACAATAAATAATCGATTTAATTTAAATATAAATTTATATACCCTAGTCAACTTCAGCCTACTTCCTTTCACCATCACACCTTTTCATTTCCATCCTTCTTCAATTATTATAGTCTACCTTCCTCTATACGCTTCCCCTCTTTGATATTTACAGCTGAACTAGTTAATCGATCGAAGAAAAATAAAAATAAAAACAAAACAATGACCGAAGCCTTTCATCCAAAATAAAATAAATAAAATGACAACTTAATCTCGTTCGAAATTAATGGCTACTGTCTTCACTCAAAGAAAAAAAATCAATTCAAAGAAATGGCTGAAGCCTGGAAAATCTAATCGATCGTTCGATCGAAAGTGAGGAGGGGAACTCGGCACTGTAGAATCGCGGAGGCGCGCGTGCGCTTACGCATGGTCGCAAATTGATTTTCGTGCTCGAGGGGATTCGCGTGCGACTCTGGAGGTTGGTCGTGGTGATGCTCGTGGGGATGTAGACGCGTTCACGTGATGCTGGTGGCTAGTGGCGTTCAGGCAGCATGGGTTCGTGGTGAATCAGGGGCAGTGCGGCGACTCGAGTTCGACTCCTTCAATTTATCGAATTCAATGCCAGTGGTCGCGAGCTAATCGATGGTGAGTTTTATTTATCTATATATATATATATATAGGTTAGGGAATTTAATTTACAGTAAAGAAAAAAATATATAAATAAATAAGTATATATATATACACGAATTAAGGAAATTTTGTTAACATCAAGGTATTAAGCAATTTACAGTTTATTTTTATTCTTCAGTTTCGATTTTGATGTGATAAAATATATAATAAGAGTTTATATACATAAAGATAAGATTTTTATAACCCATGTAGCCTATTTTTACATGCATTTTGAAAAATGGAAAATAAAAACAACAAATTACAAATTACTAATTTATTTAGTGATTAATTCATTTAGTTAACTTATGTAATTATTGTGGTAACTCGAAAGTATTTTATTGAAAGGGAATTTAGTTTTAAATTTAACTTTTAGTTAAATAAATTCATTTAAAGGGAATCAGTTCAAATTTTAAATTTTTGAGTTTAAAATAAAATCATTGGTAATTAAATTTATAAATGAAAATTTAATTGTTCAATTTTTTCGAATATTAATAAATTGTATAAATTGTTTATACAAAGTCAAAATTGCAAAGAAAAACAAACTGGAATGGAAAATGGGATTGCCAAATAAAAGCTAAGGTGAGATCTTCTCACTCAAAAAAAAAATTGGAATTTCAGTTATTGATTGATTGTCTGTTTGGATTGTGATAGTATATATATAGTAGTATATAGCAATATATATATATTGGAATATATATATATATTGGAGTTGTGATTTCCCGCATTATATAGCGGATGAGACCCTATTGCGCCGCATAATAGCGGATGATATTTTTATAAATCCCATATACCATGATATTCCACCTTGAAGTGGAATTGGTATTGTGCTAACATCTGTGAATGCAGGGCAACAGGTTGGAGGGATCCAACTGGATTCCTCAAATATTTGAATTTGTTTCAATGCTGTGTGTTGATTTAATTATAATCTGTGTATGATTATATTTGTGATTGAAATTGTTGAAGGCTAAAATTTAGCCAAGTGTATTTTTGGTATCGTTGGATACCAGAAATAAATAAAATTTGATTTTTGAATTTTAAAGTTGGAAATTTTGAGAAAATTCCTTTTGAAAGAATTAGGTGAATTTAAAAGACGAAATTAAAGTATTAAAATTGATTTTTGTAATCTTATCAAATAAATTCCAAAATATGGCAAAGGATTTTAATAAATGGATTTTAAATAATATTGTTTAAAAGTTGAAGGAATTTTTGAAAATGGAATTTTAAATAATTTGGAAAGGAAAAAGGAATTTATTTTAAAAGGATGAATTTGTTTGGAAATCCAATTAATTTGGTAATTGAAAATAAATCTTTGGGAAATTAATAAGATAATTGATTTGGTGTTTGAATGGAAATTTAGTTTATTATTTGAAATAAACTTGCAAATCAATTTGCAATTGATTTAATGTTTGAAATAAATTTGGAAATCAAATTTGGAACTTAATTTGGTAATTGAAAATAAATCATGGGGGAATCAATTTGAAATTGATTTAGTGTTTGAAAAATAAATTGGAAGAATCAATTTTGTAAAATTGATTTGGTATGGGAAATAAATGGTATAATCAATTTGAAATTTGTTTTGGGGTTGAAATAAAATTAGAAATCAATTCGGAATTTGATTTTGGAGTTGAAAGTGAATATTTGAGAAATCGATTTGAAAATCGTATAAAAAGTGAATATTTGGGAATGTAAATTCAAAATGGAATTTTTAAAGGGAAGGGAAATTTTTTAAAAATAAACACTGATTTATTTTTAAAGTGTGGGAATAAATTTACAGATTTGGGATGTAAATTTGAAATAAATCGATAAGGATTTATTTAATTGGTTTAAATGGACCATTTTGAAGTGGATGTGTATTCTCGCTATAAAGCCGAGTATATTTCCAAAGTAGCTTTTAAAAATATAAATTAAAGGTTCTAAAGTTGGTTTTTAAAAGGAATATTTGGAAATATATTCCGCGTAAGGAAATTGATAAATTATTTATTTTCAAAAGTTGAAGTGTGAGAATATGATTTGAAATTTGTTTTCAAAATGTTGAAGTGTGGAAAAAAATATATATCTTGTGAAGATATTTTGAAAATAAATAATTAGGGAAAATTATTTAAATCTGATGATTGTTGTGAATGTTGTTGATAGTTAAATGACCGACTATCAATATTGCCTTTGAAATGGCACTTGAATTTGTTTTTAAAACAAACGCTTATTATTCGGTTTAGCCGGAAAAGGAACTCTGTGTCAGATAATGTAACGACCCGACTTTCTATGCCCAGAAAGTCGCATCATTATGAAGAAAGAAAGGGGTAGAAAATAGAAAAGAAGAGAAGAAAGAAAGAAACAACAACAACGATCTCACAGCGGAACGAATAAATTATATTAATAACATAAACTATTACATAGTATACAACAATTTACAGAGTTACACAACATATACATCACTTACTAGACAGTTATAAACATCTGTCTAGACATTACAACTCAATACAAGACAAGACACTATCACAGATATCAACACAGCGGAATACTATATCTACGAACGCCGAAGCCTCCTGCTCCATTGCTCCTCCAGAATATTCGTCAAAGCTAAACCTGAATCCCTTGGCTACTCGTAAAAATTTGAGTACCCAAGAGTTTATAAAACAGAAATAAACACTTGGGTCAGACATGGGTCTGGTGTGAGTAACAGGTTAAACTTGCTTAACTTCAAAACCTTTAGAAAGAAAAAGTATCACGTAAGACTCCCCACAAATAAACATGGGTAAGTTTTTACCTTACGCTAACCAAAACATTTGATAGGAAATCTGATTTTATTATAATAGGGTCTAGGGTTTTCAAGTAAAATATAGAAATAGCTGAAATGCTTACATCTCACATTCCAACATAGTTGGGCACAACTAATACGTACGGCACTTATTGGAGTTTGGATTCCATACAATGGCAGGGCTACTGGGGTACCGCCCGTCACAGTACGTGGCCTAGATCACCGTACCGAGGAGTACGCCTACTCCCCTGCTACACAAAGCCGGAACCATCCCTTACTGGATAATTCCGAACAAGATAATCCCGTAGTTGGCGCGACCAACCACACACTAAGCCGAATAAAAAGAAAAGGGACCTCTAGACAGGGATCTATCTTGCTCTCAGTGGGTGCTACCCACGAAGCCTTGCTGCACCTCCCCTGTTTTAGCCATTCCCGGTTGATGAGGCTTGAGGTTACGATTACCTCTAATCAGAACATATCACTTAGAATGCTCATCGTCCGCCTGACGATGTGCTGAAAGCATTCAATCCATACAAGTTCGTTCCAGGTTCGAACGAAACCGAAGGCATTATCTCGTTACACTCGTTTTGGAATCACCCTCAGAGTTAACGACAATAACCCTTGCACTCTGAATCTTCATCTTCCCTTGAGATTTACGACCTATCGTAAATTTGGATCGATGTGGTATTCGGGTCTCCAGACCTGGAATTCCGGTATACGGAAACCCGATCCCGGTCTCATCGAAATCCAAAACGTATCTTTTAAGGGCCAAGTTGTTTTAAGATTAAAACAATTCAATTCTTATCTATATACACAAAGATAGATAATTCAATAGATAATCTACATTATCATCCCAAACAGATAATTCACATTATCATTATAATTCAACCAAACATCCATATCATATATCAATCATATCTCATCAGAGATATCAAACAATGAAATACATTCAATCTCATTCATCCATCCTTAAGCAATGATTTATATCATTTAATTAATTTAAAGTGAATTAAACTAATTACTTCATTCTATAAATCCTGCTTATTAATTAAACCAATTAATTAATCATTACTCTAAGTATCCATCTTAATTAATCATTCCTGATTAATAATCCTTTAATTACTTTAAGTAATTAATTCTTAATTAATTTCACAAATTAATTAACTTAAACCATTACAGTAATTTATCTTTAATTACATCATTAATTAATTAACTATAATTAATTACATTAATCCTAAATTAATTACAATTAATTAATTACTTTAATCACTTATTATTGATTAACTAATCTTAATTAATCAATCCTTAATTACATTATTAATTATATTAATCAATGACCCTTAATTATATTTTTAATTATTAATTACTTTAATTAAATAAATTACACTAAGTAATTAACCTTTAATTAAATAACATTTATTAATCACTCTTTGATTAATCTCATCTAGTAATTAACTACCCTTAATTACTCTTCCATAAATTAATTTCTCCAAAATTAATTATCCTTTAATTAATCCCTTGATTAATTATACAAAAGTAATTAAACTAAAATTACTTTTATTATTAAAAATCTTCTTTAGTTAATTACATCCTCTAATTAACTTTAATTACTTTCCTAAGTAATTACTCTTCACTAATTACATTTAAGTAATTATATTTATCACATCTCTAAGTGATTATCTTAAATTAATTTAATTAATTAATTTAACTTAATCAATTTATTTAATTAATTACCTTAAGTAATTAATTACCTTAATTACTTTCATTAAGTAATTATACTTAACCCATTTTATAAATGATTATCATTAATTAATTAATCTAATTGATTATCAAAATTAATCATATTAATTAATTATTAAATAATTCCTAATTAATGATTTCTCATTAATTATTAACAATCCTTTAATTACTTTCTAATTAAAGATTCTTAATTTCAAATTAATTAACCCTTAATTAACTTAAAATCCTAATTATTTAATTAATTAACACTAAATCATTAATTAATTATATTATTAAATTACTCTTTAATTACCTTGTTAATTTAATGAATCCTAAATCATTAAATCTATAAATTAAAGTATTAACCTTTATAACTACTTTAATTATTATTAACAAAAGACTTGGAATCATTTTACTTTTTAAATCTTCCTTTTTAATTCATTTCAATTTAAAGATTTAAAATAATTACAAGTTTAACTTTAACCAATTTTAAAACAAATTTACAAAATCTTTTTAAATCAAATGTTAAGAAACACTTAACATTTATAAAAGAAATTTATAAGATTTCTTAAACCCATTCATTTAAAATTCAAACCTTTTTTAAAATATACTTCCAACATTTTATATTTGTTAAAACATTATAATTTTTATAAACTTATTTATTTCAAACTAGGATACAAATTAAATTGAATCCATGCTTTAAACTTGATTTAAAACTTTGTTTTAAATTCTACTTTACAATTTAAACTCATTTAAATTTAAAAACACTTTCAGATTTTTAAAACTGTCATTACCAAATCTACCCGAACCCATCACAAATTCCCCCGAGTCAAAATCTGAAAACCCCCAAGACAACTTCGAGTTTCTCCCGTCCCTATTTTATTAAACTTTGTTATGTTTAAAAAAATTTAAAAACAGTTATAATCCATACGAGTCCCCCCCCTGAACGAACCCGAGCCAGAACCTTATTTCCTCGAGCATGACTTCGAGTCAACCCATCAACTTGCTCGAGTACAACTGCTTCTTCCTCAAACTCAAACAAAACCATTGCCGATATCTTGTGCACGTGCACCGATCAACCAACCTCCTCCGGCCATCTACGACACTTCCACATGTCGACGATCAACCCCCAACCATATTACGAACATCAGAACTTCGATCAACACTTGAATTCGAAATCGAGTAACCCATCACAATTTTCGAACAGGAACCCAAAGCCTGGAAAACGCTCGAACTCACTTCTCAGACTACCGGAGCATCTGAACTTCTGGCCACGTCTTCGTCATCCATCGAGCTGCCGATCCCCAGAGTTCTGACGAACTCGATCCACCAGAGAAGCTTTGATCGCCAAAATCTCGTTCATGCCCAAAATTAGGTTTACAGATATAAACCAATCACTGCCACCACCACAATGCCACGATCACCGTTCTGGTATTTTTTCCAAACTCCCTGATCACCCTTCCACCTTCAGTGAGAACCACGACCTCGCCAAGCAACTAGATCACCAGAGGCAACCCAAAACTCCAATTCCGATCAACCTCGAACTGCTCCCTCAATTCAATGTTAAAGATTATGATTTTTCTTTTAAAAATCAATTTCCTTTATAAGGTTTCAGTTTACAAACCTGTCTTGATAAATTAAGATACTTAGATTTTCACTTATCTTAAACATGCACTGTTGTTTCTAGTTTCCAGAGACATTCATGTTTAATTTAACTTAATTAAATTTTTAAACATTAATTTATACTGAAACAAACAACTTTTGTTTGAATCTTAAATCCTAATAAAGATCAGATCAAGTGATAATGGAATTTTTGACCAAAATCTTAGTTTAATACTAAGAACAGAGAAGTTCAGACATGCATACATCATACATCATAAATTCAACCATATAAATATACATACACTTCACAATACAATATTAATCACAGCAATAACATGCAACCAAAAATATACTTTAAGTTTAAAAGTGAAGTTACTCACCATTTGAAGAAGACAGAGCTTCCAGATATGTTTTGAAAAGCTTTGAAAACTGAAATCCTTTTTGCTTTAAAACTTTAGTGCTTGATTTGGTCTGAAAACTGGAATGCTATTTGATTTTAAACTTGGTTGCTTGTTGGAAAACTTGCATGCATGTCATGATTTCCAGGAAGAAATTGCTCTTGAACTTTAAATTTTGAAAGCTGCTTAAACTCAGGTTTGCTTGCTTCCAGATTTTGAAGAATATTGCAGGCTAAAAACTTTTAATTGTATTTTGTTTGATTCGAATTGTAACTTGAAACTGAGATGCTTAGATCTCAGGTTTTGCTTGCAATCAGATTTTGAAGAAGATGTTTATAGGCTTGGTGATCTTTTGAAAATGATGCAAGCTTTTGAATTTGAAATTGAGTTACAGGGTATTGTTCTTTTGATTTGAGGGGTTTGATTCTCTGGTTTGTTTTGAGAGGAAGATTTGAGTTACTGATTTTGTTGGTTGAGAGAAATCTATTTCAGGCTGAAGTTTTCTTTAAATTTTGAAAAGAAAAAAAAAATAGAAAAGGAAATGAAATGAGAGGCATATGTTTATATAAGTTAAAATGATTTATCAAATAAAAGAAAAACAAAAAAAAACAAAACTTGACATTTGTCACTTAGAGTGGTTAATTAGTTTACATTTGTTTAAACAAGCTTTTATATATTTACACATGTCATTTAAGTAACACTTATTTATTTAAATGTAAATAAAAGCTTTTCTATATTTATTAAATAAAATTACTTATCTATTTATATATATTACTTATAAATAAACAAAACTAATTATATATATAAAAGTTTATACATATATTTATAAAATTCAAATCTATTTAAATATTACCTCTTTTGAATTTCAAAATTAAATCTAAATTCAAATTCAAATTATATTTAAAATCCAATTTAAAGTCAATTAAAAGAACACATTCAAATTGAAAATAACTATTCAATTTCTTACAAATCTATTCATATCTATTTATAAAACAATATATTAATAATATTGTTTGAAATAACAAATTTATCAATTTAAAATAATTTATAAAGGAGATTATAAATTACCACTATTGTTATATGAATCAACATATCATATTTAAATTGTATTTTAAACTTATATAGATATACTCTTAAATCATATTTATTTAGAAATTAATAAGAAAATAAAATAAACCTTATTAATAATCTTATTTAAACCATATTTGTTATTTGTTTAAATAGCTTTGAAAAGCAAATATTAAATAAATCCTAATCTCAAAATTATCAATATATATATTAGAAATATAAAAACAAGATTTCATTTATTTATTAACTTTCAAATCAAAGGCAATCTATTTACAATATATACTCATATATATATTATAGATAGATATCATTTTATTGACTTATAAAAGATAAATTTCACTAATTAAATATCTATTTAATTAGATTATTAACCAATTCAAATTTTTATTATCAAATATTATCAAATCAATTTAATTATTTAAACAGATTATTAAATTGATATTGTCCATAAATTCCGGGATATTACATTCCTCCCCCCTTAAAATAATTTCGTCCCCGAAATTTAAAACAAAGGTAATTTAATAATCTATTTAAATCACAAGCATATATTATCATCCATATGCTAACAACCATAGCAAACAATTCATCCAAACAACCAATTTTAATTATCCAAACAAAATTCTGAATAAAATTTCCTCGAGTTTCCCCAAGTATATATATACCGGGATACTCACTCTATAGAATCCAAACAATCAATACTACTAAGCTATAGAGCTTCTACTCATCTAGATCTACAGAGCTAAACAAGATATCAGACTACAGACGAGTCTGACTCAATAACCAATTCCTCCAGAACTACTGGTTCCACAACCAGAGATAGATCAAACACGTACTCCCTTAGAGATACATAAAATACATTGAATTCCAGTTATCCAAACTAACAATTCAATCCAGTAGATCAAACTCTTATCCAAATTAGATCACAGAAGAGATCCAAAATAACTCGGAGCTAATTCCCAGACTTACCCAATCTTATAGCTCCTTTTAACCAGAGAAAAACTTCACAACAATGAAGTCTCCAACTTCGAATTTCAAATTCCATCGTCTCTTATCCACAAAATTCTTCAGACGATCTTGGGCTGTTTACAGATCCTTCCTGATCAACTCAACCTTCGTTGATGCTTCTAGAAACAAACTAGACTAAGAATAACTCCACACAATGATCTCCTCAAGATCAACCCAATCCAAAACAAAACTCTACTTCTCAAACATCAGAAGATTCCAAACTAACTTCTCCTATCTGGAAAAGACAACAAGAGCACTCGCCAAACTGCTTCTGCTGCACCATTCTGATCTGAAGTAGAATGAAAATGCTGATGAAGAACACAAGCACAGACTGGACAACACATCCCAGAAAATCTCAGATAACTCAAGAGAATACTCAGCAATCGCAAGTCACTTTTGCGGTCCACTCAGCCAAAATCCAAATAAAACTGTTCTCTCTTTACCAATCAGAACAGCTCACACTTGACTATCCAATCCATCGAAGAAATGGATCCTCTCTGCTGCTTCTGAACTTCACCTTCAGAAAAAACTGCTCAGCCAGAAAAACTTCTGCCGAAAACAGAACACTTCGAGCTGCACTACTGCCACAGATGCCAAAGACTTCTCAATCCAAAGCTCTTCGAGAAACTCGGACTTCAAACAGAACAAAAACATCTTTGGGAACATCCATAGTCACTGCGTCTCATCACACAGCTACTATTACCTGAGATACCATCACTCGCTTCTGCCCAACTAACAGATCCAACTCTACTCATCCAACTTCAAAGATAAACTCCGAACCTTAACAGGTTTCCTTTAGAGATTGTGAAATCCTTACACAACTGTAAAGTTCACTCGAGACGGTATTAGGTCTACCGTCTCGACAAATACACTTCCAACCTCAACACTCAGACTCCTAATCCTAGATGATAAATTATTATCATCTCAACCAATCATTACAAATACCATATACATTTAAAATGATACTTTTTTATATAGAAATTATATCTGGGTAAAATTATTTCATCTACCTTTTTAAAACAATATTGTGTCCGTTGGCCTGGTCCAAGTGTTTAGAGATCCCTATCAATAACGTTAGCTACTCGTATTGACCAGAATCCATATACCACTCAACCGATCAATTAACACAATATAAAACCATTTTATATAACTAACAAATACGCACTCTCGAATATATACACTCAGACTCAAACAGGTTGTTACAGATCCTATCTCTAATGAACAATCCTTCTGAACCTAGGTATTCACTCAACCTAGTGTTCTGATATTCACTTAACCAATAGCTTAGGTATTCGCTCAACCTATGCTCTGATACCATATGTAACGACCCGACTTTCTATGCCCAGAAAGTCGCATCATTATGAAGAAAGAAAGGGGTAGAAAATAGAAAAGAAGAGAAGAAAGAAAGAAACAACAACAACGATCTCACAGCGGAACGAATAAATTATATTAATAACATAAACTATTACATAGTATACAACAATTTACAGAGTTACACAACATATACATCACTTACTAGACAGTTATAAACATCTGTCTAGACATTACAACTCAATACAAGACAAGACACTATCACAGATATCAACACAGCGGAATACTATATCTACGAACGCCGAAGCCTCCTGCTCCATTGCTCCTCCAGAATATTCGTCAAAGCTAAACCTGAATCCCTTGGCTACTCGTAAAAATTTGAGTACCCAAGAGTTTATAAAACAGAAATAAACACTTGGGTCAGACATGGGTCTGGTGTGAGTAACAGGTTAAACTTGCTTAACTTCAAAACCTTTAGAAAGAAAAAGTATCACGTAAGACTCCCCACAAATAAACATGGGTAAGTTTTTACCTTACGCTAACCAAAACATTTGATAGGAAATCTGATTTTATTATAATAGGGTCTAGGGTTTTCAATTAAAATATAGAAATAGCTGAAATGCTTACATCTCACATTCCAACATAGTTGGGCACAACTAATACGTACGGCACTTATTGGAGTTTGGATTCCATACAATGGCAGGGCTACTGGGGTACCGCCCGTCACAGTACGTGGCCTAGATCACCGTACCGAGGAGTACGCCTACTCCCCTGCTACACAAAGCCGGAACCATCCCTTACTGGATAATTCCGAACAAGATAATCCCGTAGTTGGCGCGACCAACCACACACTAAGCCGAATAAAAAGAAAAGGGACCTCTAGACAGGGATCTATCTTGCTCTCAGTGGGTGCTACCCACGAAGCCTTGCTGCACCTCCCCTGTTTTAGCCATTCCCGGTTGATGAGGCTTGAGGTTACGATTACCTCTAATCAGAACATATCACTTAGAATGCTCATCGTCCGCCTGACGATGTGCTGAAAGCATTCAATCCATACAAGTTCGTTCCAGGTTCGAACGAAACCGAAGGCATTATCTCGTTACACTCGTTTTGGAATCACCCTCAGAGTTAACGACAATAACCCTTGCACTCTGAATCTTCATCTTCCCTTGAGATTCACGACCTATCGTAAATTTGGATCGATGTGGTATTCGGGTCTCCAGACCTGGAATTCCGGTATACGGAAACCCGATCCCGGTCTCATCGAAATCCAAAACGTATCTTTTAAGGGCCAAGTTGTTTTAAGATTAAAACAATTCAATTCTTATCTATATACACAAAGATAGATAATTCAATAGATAATCTACATTATCATCCCAAACAGATAATTCACATTATCATTATAATTCAACCAAACATCCATATCATATATCAATCATATCTCATCAGAGATATCAAACAATGAAATACATTCAATCTCATTCATCCATCCTTAAGCAATGATTTATATCATTTAATTAATTTAAAGTGAATTAAACTAATTACTTCATTCTATAAATCCTGCTTATTAATTAAACCAATTAATTAATCATTACTCTAAGTATCCATCTTAATTAATCATTCCTGATTAATAATCCTTTAATTACTTTAAGTAATTAATTCTTAATTAATTTCACAAATTAATTAACTTAAACCATTACAGTAATTTATCTTTAATTACATCATTAATTAATTAACTATAATTAATTACATTAATCCTAAATTAATTACAATTAATTAATTACTTTAATCACTTATTATTGATTAACTAATCTTAATTAATCAATCCTTAATTACATTATTAATTATATTAATCAATGACCCTTAATTATATTTTTAATTATTAATTACTTTAATTAAATAAATTACATTAAGTAATTAACCTTTAATTAAACAACATTTATTAATCACTCTTTGATTAATCTCATCTAGTAATTAACTACCCTTAATTACTCTTCCATAAATTAATTTCTCCAAAATTAATTATCCTTTAATTAATCCCTTGATTAATTATACAAAAGTAATTAAACTAAAATTACTTTTATTATTAAAAATCTTCTTTAGTTAATTACATCCTCTAATTAACTTTAATTACTTTCCTAAGTAATTACTCTTCACTAATTACATTTAAGTAATTATATTTATCACATCTCTAAGTGATTATCTTAAATTAATTTAATTAATTAATTTAACTTAATCAATTTATTTAATTAATTACCTTAAGTAATTAATTACCTTAATTACTTTCATTAAGTAATTATACTTAACCCATTTTATAAATGATTATCATTAATTAATTAATCTAATTGATTATCAAAATTAATCATATTAATTAATTATTAAATAATTCCTAATTAATGATTTCTCATTAATTATTAACAATCCTTTAATTACTTTCTAATTAAAGATTCTTAATTTCAAATTAATTAACCCTTAATTAACTTAAAATCCTAATTATTTAATTAATTAACACTAAATCATTAATTAATTATATTATTAAATTACTCTTTAATTACCTTGTTAATTTAATGAATCCTAAATCATTAAATCTATAAATTAAAGTATTAACCTTTATAACTACTTTAATTATTATTAACAAAAGACTTGGAATCATTTTACTTTTTAAATCTTCCTTTTTAATTCATTTCAATTTAAAGATTTAAAATGTAAAGACCCGCAAATCCGTCTTCCGAAAACCCGACACTGCTACGTCCACTATAGCAACTGTCGAACGATCGGGTGGCGGAAACGCGAACTTTAATGTTTAAAAGAAGAGATAGAAGAAGAAATAGAAGAAAAAGAGAAGAAGAAGAGAAAGAAAGAACAATTGAACAACATCAGAACAGAAAACAATATCAGAATCTTACACATCGCAGCGGAACAATATATAATAGATAACACTAGTCTTTTAAAACAAAGAACTATATCAGTTTATATATACATCAATCATCAGAGTCAATATACAACAATGGACAATTATATAAACTTGTCCTCATACAGAATACACAGCGGAATAAATACTATCAGATACAAATACTACGTCTCGTCATCCAGCTTATCTCCAAGCTCCAGAATATCCAGAATATCCTGATAATATAACTCTAGACTGCCCGTGTGGAAATTTGTGGGCACCCAGAGTTTAGAAGGGAAACAATAAACTCTGAGTCAGTCATGGTGACTGGTGTGAGATCGTAAAACAGTTTAACTTTTAAAAATAAATAGCAGAGAATTTTAAAGTCAATTCGGAATGCTTTTGGAAAATGAAACTACCATAAGACCTCCCACCACACACACAATGCAAACGCAGAATTGGAGGAGATTTCTTCTTATGATAGTCAAAGATGCTTACTACGCAAAATCAAATCATTTTTGATATTATTATTAGTGCATAGTGTAGAAAACATTTCGAAAGTATAATATTAATCTTAGCCAACATACGACCAGTATCGTATGCCTACTATAGCTACCATCTAAACAGTGGTGACCACCGTACGTAAATGGCAGGTTCTACAACTAATACCGTACAAAGTTCGTATTGGAGTTTGGATTTCCAACAAATGGTCAGGCTAAGGAACTTCCTATCCACGATGGGTACGTCCCTGGAATAGACGACCCGAGAACCTAACCGGATCTCTGCCAACACAAGGCCGGGTTACCTCTGCAAAAATAGGTAACTATTGACACGCGTATGCCATCCCCCGATCGTCACCGATCTTCCCGAGGATCCCCGATTTCCAACAAACCACATAGAAATAATAATGCAGTAACCACAGAGGTTAAGTATCTGGGCTCCATACCATGATACCACCTTTATCCAGAAGGAATGACATACACTAAGGGGCGCTACTCCCTAGAACCTTGCTGCATTCGTCCTGTTTCGACCATTTCCGGGGTGTGAGGCTCGACGAAGTCTCGTCCACAAAGCTACGCTTTCTACAAAAAGCCCTGCTTCGGGTCAAACAAAATGATCAACCTATGATCACAAAGATATAAGATCAAACAAATGATCATATCACAAATGACCAAACACTGATCATTTCACAGCAACACTCAGTATGCCACGTTACCAAGTTGGGATATATCGCTGATAAATTTCAACTACATAACCTCTGAGCTCGTACGTCTCAGAGAAGGGTGTTAAGCTAAGAGAATAAATTCTCCGCCACCAACAGATATGTATTTGAAAGAAATCAGCTTTATATCTCAAATTGTAACGTCAGACACACAATCCATAAAAGTCTGTTCCGGGATCGAACAGAACCGAAGGCACTTCTCACGAAGCCCTTGCATTTCCGGATAATTTTCTAATCACGTCAGGACTTCCCGTCACTAAGGGTGATAAAACCTCTAAACCGAAGATCAGTCGGTGTAGAGTAACTCGACGGTAATCCTTCCGTTTTCAAAAATATCCGGTCTTCAACACCGGTCTTCAAATGCAATTCATAACGACGTATCACATATTCGGAATGGGTTATACGACCCCATGGTCCTTTCCCGGCTAACCCGAATAGTGAGCGATTATTCAAAATCAGTGTGGCATTCAAATTCATCCAATTCACAACAAATACTTACTCAAGGTAATTATCGATAGTCGGTTATTTAACTATCAATAAAGATGCGCGACATCATCAGATTCCAAATAATTTTCCCAAATTATTTATTCTTCAAAAATATCTTTACTAGATATAGAATTTTCCACACTTAACCATTTGAAAACAATTTCAAATCAATTTCCACTCTTCAAAAATAAATCAATATTTATTTTTAAACAACTTCGCTTTCTTTTATAAATTCCGTATCGAATTTATACTTTCGAATATCTACTGATATTCGATTTTCAAATCGTTTTCAATATCAAATTTCAATTTATCTTTACAAGGATAAATTCTCAAAACGTTCATTTCATATTGGAAAAGCAATTCCATACTTATTTAAAAATAAGTATGTCACAAATCATTTATTTTCAACACTTGAAAAATATTCGATATACTTAAATCAAATTAAGTATATATTTCATTCTTTAAGGAAATCTATTTTCTATAACAACATCAATTTGAGTCAAAACGAATGTTACGTAAAACATCGTTACGACGACTCAAAAATCACTAGTATAGGGATTCGAAATTAAAATAGATATGGAAATCCCAATACTAGATAAAAACATTTCCTTTCGGAAATCATTTACTATAACAATAGTGTTATAGTCCACCATTTCCTTATATTTCTCGAAAACGTCTATTTCAACAAGGACTGTTGAAATCTATGATTTCGATATTTCACACGTTTTAAAACATCTTTTTAAAACAATCACTTCATTTCAAATATCGCTTTCCCGAAACATATCCATTTTACTTAACGATATATTCCAAGAATTATCCACTATCCAAAATCGTGGATAAAATTTCCTTAATAACTTCTATATTACATTCATCACATTTGATTGATTTCAAATTCATAAAACAACGTTTATAAATTCACCTTTATATTTTCTAACAACTTCGATTTATAAAATTCTCCTTTTATTAACTTCTAAAATTACTTATCAAAATAGGTGATTTCAGATTTATAAACAACGTTTATAAATCACATTTATACTTCACAACAATTTCAACTTATGAAATCATTTCATTTAGCAATTTCTATTTATATCCCAATTAAGTGAAAAAATCTAATTTATAAGTAAATTACTTATAAATCGTTTATTCTACAACATCTATTCACTTTATAACTTCACGTTATAAATCTATAAATTTCATTCACTTATGAAATCCTTTTATACTTCTTTTTAACACTTATAAAAATTCGTTTTATAAGTCCAATATTTTTATTTATAAAATATCCATTTTATAAATCTTCCTATACAAATCGTTTATAGTTATTCAAAAATCCCAGCTTAAACCATTTTATAAATAAATCGACTTTTATTTCAAAAATCACCTTACGGTCATAATTCACAAAAATCTTAACTTTTATAACTTCAAAATTTTAAACGTTTATTTATTTAAAATAAATCAATTCAACAATTCAATAGAACATATAATTTCAAAGATCACTTTAAAAATCCTTTTTTAAAGTAAAAGTCGTTATTTTTACTTTTCAAAACTGAATCCGATGATGCAACAGCATCAATTAGTCCATCACAACAGTCAATATCATATATCAATATGATAACAGAATATATCACAATATCTGTAAATAAATAACTACTGGTGAGGAATCCAGTTGGATCCCTCCAACCTGTTTCCCTGCATCCACAGACGTTAGCACAATACCAATTCCGCTCCAGTACGGAATTATCGCGGTATATAGGTTTTTATAAATCCGCTTACTAACGGCGCAATAGGGTCTCATCCGCTATACGAGGCGGGAAATCATCAATCCAATATATACATATGCCAATATGTATATACTGCTATATATATAGATATATCCTATCATATCTAATACCACATTCACATAGAAATCAGTCAATCAATAAATAACTGAAAATTCCACTTTTAAATCGAGTGAGAAAAATCTCACCTTAGCCTTTAAATTTTCCATCCATTTCCCATTCCAGTTCGTTTCCTTGATTTTTAACCTTGTATAATAATTTATACAATTTATTAAAATTCGAAATAATCGAATAACAAATTTCCGTTTTGTAATTTTAATTATCCAACGAATTTATAAATTTAATTTTAAACCAAAAATTTCCTTTAATAATCATTTCACCTAATAGATTGAACTTCTAACAAATTCCCTTTATAAATAATATTTTTCATTTGATAATTAAATTAACTTATAATTTTATCTAAACCAATTTCTTAAATTAACTAAAATAGGCATGAGTATATTTTTCTTTTATTACATATATATATTTAAAATAGAAATCTGATTTTGTATAACTTTCAAACCTCATTAAAAATCCATATATATATACATATACATTTACTGTGAAGATATATATTTATATACACATATTCATATATGCACTGTCTTCAAATTATTTATAACCTCACTAACAATTTTCTCTTTCAATAAAAATACGAATTAAGTGGAAAAAAAACAGAAGAAGCCCATACCAAAGATGAACTCGACCGCAAGCTACAGGGATCATCTTCCCCAAATCATATACTGCTCGCATCCCTCCCTTGTCGTCGACGTGATGAGCCCTAGCTTCCAGTCCATCGCGTCGTTCGCCTCTCCTAGTCTCGACTGCCTCGCGCCCTCAAGATCGAGTTCCTCGTGAAGCGGTCGCGACTTGAATGTCGATGTTGATAACAAGCCCAACCCAACAGTCGCTCTGGCGATCGCCTCTCGCGTGTACGAGCTCCCCTTACCGCCGCGATTTCATAGAAGTATTCGAGCTCGAGACAGAACTCCCTCTCGCGAAGATCTGCCGCTACTTTTCTTCGAATTTTGGGAGAAGACGCGCCCCTTTTATTTGTTTTCATTCGGCCATATATTTTGATTTTCTTTCGAACGAACTAGGAAATAGATTTGAAGAGGAATGAGGGGATAGAGATGAAAGTAATCTATTTGTTTCTTTAGTTATCTGCTTAGTGTTTTAAAATGAAGAAGGTGTATTTCAGTCTGCGCGTTCCAAATGCTAGGGTAGCTCGAGTACGATCATAGGGTGGCTGAGCAGAAAATTTTGATGTGAAGGCAATACGGTTGGGGTTTGACTTAAAAAAAAATATACTTTAAATTAAAATTTAAATCGTTTCGAATAACTATTTCTAAGCGTTTATATACTGCACGTTCACACAACAATCCCAGTTACTACGGAATTTGAAATCCGATAATAACACAATATTACGGACCCAACGGAACTGGTTTCGTCGAATTCCGAGACGGTGCCTCGGAACGCTATTTTCAAATATCGATACGAACGATATAATTTCAAAACTGAACGAATTGTCTCCAAACTCAATTTTGAAGCTTCTGTTATCTTCAGAATTATCAATATATATTTTACAAGCGTTTGAAATATTTTTCTTCGGCTTAAAATTAAAGATTCAAATTTTTGTTCAACTTAAATCAATTAAATTTTATAATTTAATCGTCAAATTCAAAGTCATATCGGGGATTCAAATAAAATCATCGTTTAAATATTTAAAATTAATTAAATATTCTCAATTAAATTCGTTCAAAATTCCGGGTCGTTACAGACTTCCCCCCTTAAAAGAATTTCGTCCTCGAAATTACAAGTTAGGAAAAAAGGTCCTTAACTCATCTACTATCTTTCAACATCCAATAATTTTATCAATTTTTATCATAACAAATCTTTCTACTAAAGATTCGTTATTAGTTTCAACTAACTTTCCTAAACCTTTCATAGTTTCCAAATAACACTGTTTACTTCAAAATTCAAATTTAATTTCAAATTCAAATTTAAACTTTCAAAATTTTCTCAAAAATTTTCTAACGCCCTAAATTTCCAAAAAATTTCGCCAGCGTCTCCTTTGCGCGGCTAATACGGCACTACTACAAAACGTCCCTACGGACTCTCAGATTTCAAAAAGAAAAAGAAAAAGCCAAGCGGCTAGAGAGAAATCATCAAAAACTCATATTATAATTCAAATACGTACCTTTTGTCGAGCAATTCGAATTGTCTGTGAAATAAATTTTCCAATCCCTTTATACACCTGTATATCCTACTAGCCATTATATCTAGTTACAGCATTCAATCATTTTGCAAATTCTATTACAAAATTTTCAATATATCCTTATATATTTACGGTTGAAGTTACATTCGTTTTTAAACAAAATGAATTCATATCCATTCTAGTTTATAACTAATTCAAATTGATACAAATTCAATTTATTTTAATTCTACTTCATTTGCAATTGATTCCATTCAATTTAATTTGCATTTCATATTTTCATTCGGTTTATCTCCTGAATATTGAATTTTATCAGCTTTCATTCATTCACAACTGCACTCTTTTAAATTAGTTCCAGTTACTAATTCATTTCAATTCTAATTCATTTATTCACATTCGTTTTCAACATTCAGTTCTAATTCCAGTTTTATCTTCATTCAATCATCAACTTAGAATAATTTCAATATTCGAATTTTTCTTAAGAATTTCGCTCTTCATTACTTAGGTTCAATATAAATATTCTTATTTTAAATTTACCACTTCGGTTAGATCTATTTACATTTAAACCGAATTTCCAATTCCCATACGAATTTCAATTCATCTTTCATTTTCAATTAATTGATTCACTTGTACTTATATTCATTTAACTTCATCCTTTAAGTTAAATTTATTCTATCAACCTTTCAAATTGTATAAGTTATCAACTTGATAATATTTCATAAACATGGTATCCCAGAGTCTTACCAATACTTCAAAATTATTTTGAAAACAAATCAAATTATCTTTTGAATTTCCAAAACAAAATCCAATTTTCCGAACAACTTCCATTTAAAACAATTTGGCAGCAATTTCTCTTTTGGAAACCCGAAAATGAACATCGATAATGCTGCAGTCATTACCGAAGTTATTTTCCAGCGACCGAAAAGAGTTTAGAGCTTTTCATCTCTTCAAAACATTTTTCAAAACCTTTGAAATTCATTTTCCAATCAAAAAAAAAAAAAAAGATTTAAACTTCTCGAATCTCCAAAATTTCAAATTCTTTTCAACACATTTCCAAAAACTTCTCTGGAATTCCGTTTTAAATTACAATTCACATTTATAATTCACATTCTCAAATTCTATTTGTATACGAATTCATTTCTTAATTTTGGAGTTACAATTTCAATTACTTATTTGATTTCATATAATAATGATAACATTTCAATATCATTACTTTCTTAACATCCATGCAACCATATACTATTATATTTCATAGAAAATTATTTCTTTTTCTATACAAAAATAGTTTTGGGTAAAATTATTTCATTCACCCTATTTAAAAACAATACTGTGTCGAATTGTTCTATTCAAGTGTTTAGAGATCCCTATCAATGATCGTTAATTACTCGTATTGACCAGAATCCATATACCACTCAATAAACCAATCATCACAATATAAAACAATTTTTTTATATTCACTAACAAATACGCGCTCATATCTATTATTACACTCAACTCATTCTAGAGTACTACTGACTCTATCTCTAATGAGTAACACCCAACAGAGCAGGGTTGTCGCTTAACCATATGCTCTGATACCAACTGTAAAGACCCGCAAATCCGTCTTCCGAAAACCCGACACTGCTACGTCCACTATAGCAACTGTCGAACGATCGGGTGGCGGAAACGCGAACTTTAATGTTTAAAAGAAGAGATAGAAGAAGAAATAGAAGAAAAAGAGAAGAAGAAGAGAAAGAAAGAACAATTGAACAACATCAGAACAGAAAACAATATCAGAATCTTACACATCGCAGCGTAACAATATATAATAGATAACACTAGTCTTTTAAAACAAAGAACTATATCAGTTTATATATACATCAATCATCAGAGTCAATATACAACAATGGACAGTTATATAAACTTGTCCTCATACAGAATACACAGCGGAATAAATACTATCAGATACAAATACTACGTCTCGTCATCCAGCTTATCTCTAAGCTCCAGAATATCCAGAATATCCTGATAATATAACTCTAGACTGCCCGTGTGGAAATTTGTGGGCACCCAGAGTTTAGAAGGGAAACAATAAACTCTGAGTCAGTCATGGTGACTGGTGTGAGATCGTAAAACAGTTTAACTTTTAAAAATAAATAGCAGAGAATTTTAAAGTCAATTCGAAATGCTTTTGGAAAATGAAACTACCATAAGACCTCCCACCACACACACAATGCAAACGCAGAATTGGAGGAGATTTCTTCTTATGATAGTCAAAGATGCTTACTACGCAAAATCAAATCATTTTTGATATTATTATTAGTGCATAGTGTAGAAAACATTTCGAAAGTATAATATTAATCTTAGCCAACATACGACCAGTATCGTATGCCTACTATAGCTACCATCTAAACAGTGGTGACCACCGTACGTAAATGGCAGGTTCTACAACTAATACCGTACAAAGTTCGTATTGGAGTTTGGATTTCCAACAAATGGTCAGGCTAAGGAACTTCCTATCCACGATGGGTACGTCCCTGGAATAGACGACCCGAGAACCTAACCGGATCTCTGCCAACACAAGGCCGGGTTACCTCTGCAAAAATAGGTAACTACTGACACGCGTATGCCATCCCCCGATCGTCACCGATCTTCCCGAGGATCCCCGATTTCCAACAAACCACATAGAAATAATAATGCAGTAACCACAGAGGTTAAGTATCTGGGCTCCATACCATGATACCACCTTTATCCAGAAGGAATGACATACACTAAGGGGCGCTACTCCCTAGAACCTTGCTGCATTCGTCCTGTTTCGACCATTTCCGGGGTGTGAGGCTCGACGAAGTCTCGTCCACAAAGCTACGCTTTCTACAAAAAGCCCTGCTTCGGGTCAAACAAAATGATCAACCTATGATCACAAAGATATAAGATCAAACAAATGATCATATCACAAATGACCAAACACTGATCATTTCACAGCAACACTCAGTATGCCACGTTACCAAGTTGGGATATATCGCTGATAAATTTCAACTACATAACCTCTGAGCTCGTACGTCTCAGAGAAGGGTGTTAAGCTAAGAGAATAAATTCTCCGCCACCAACAGATATGTATTTGAAAGAAATCAGCTTTATATCTCAAATTGTAACGTCAGACACACAATCCATAAAAGTCTGTTCCGGGATCGAACAGAACCGAAGGCACTTCTCACGAAGCCCTTGCATTTCCGGATAATTTTCTAATCACGTCAGGACTTCCCGTCACTAAGGGTGATAAAACCTCTAAACCGAAGATCAGTCGGTGTAGAGTAACTCGACGGTAATCCTTCCGTTTTCAAAAATATCCGGTCTTCAACACCGGTCTTCAAATGCAATTCATAACGACGTATCACATATTCGGAATGGGTTATACGACCCCATGGTCCTTTCCCGGCTAACCCGAATAGTGAGCGATTATTCAAAATCAGTGTGGCATTCAAATTCATCCAATTCACAACAAATACTTACTCAAGGTAATTATCGATAGTCGGTTATTTAACTATCAATAAAGATGCGCGACATCATCAGATTCCAAATAATTTTCCCAAATTATTTATTCTTCAAAAATATCTTTACTAGATATAGAATTTTCCACACTTAACCATTTGAAAACAATTTCAAATCAATTTCCACTCTTCAAAAATAAATCAATATTTATTTTTAAACAACTTCGCTTTCTTTTATAAATTCCGTATCGAATTTATACTTTCGAATATCTACTGATATTCGATTTTCAAATCGTTTTCAATATCAAATTTCAATTTATCTTTACAAGGATAAATTCTCAAAACGTTCATTTCATATTGGAAAAGAAATTCCATACTTATTTAAAAATAAGTATGTCACAAATCATTTATTTTCAACACTTGAAAAATATTCGATATACTTAAATCAAATTAAGTATATATTTCATTCTTTAAGGAAATCTATTTTCTATAACAACATCAATTTGAGTCAAAACGAATGTTACGTAAAACATCGTTACGACGACTCAAAAATCACTAGTATAGGGATTCGAAATTAAAATAGATATGGAAATCCCAATACTAGATAAAAACATTTCCTTTCGGAAATCATTTACTATAACAATAGTGTTATAGTCCACCATTTCCTTATATTTCTCGAAAACGTCTATTTCAACAAGGACTGTTGAAATCTATGATTTCGATATTTCACACGTTTTAAAACATCTTTTTAAAACAATCACTTCATTTCAAATATCGCTTTCCCGAAACATATCCATTTTACTTAACGATATATTCCAAGAATTATCCACTATCCAAAATCGTGGATAAAATTTCCTTAATAACTTCTATATTACATTCATCACATTTGATTGATTTCAAATTCATAAAACAACGTTTATAAATTCACCTTTATATTTTCTAACAACTTCGATTTATAAAATTCTCCTTTTATTAACTTCTAAAATTACTTATCAAAATAGGTGATTTCAGATTTATAAACAACGTTTATAAATCACATTTATACTTCACAACAATTTCAACTTATGAAATCATTTCATTTAGCAATTTCTATTTATATCCCAATTAAGTGAAAAAATCTAATTTATAAGTAAATTACTTATAAATCGTTTATTCTACAACATCTATTCACTTTATAACTTCACGTTATAAATCTATAAATTTCATTCACTTATGAAATCCTTTTATACTTCTTTTTAACACTTATAAAAATTCGTTTTATAAGTCCAATATTTTTATTTATAAAATATCCATTTTATAAATCTTCCTATACAAATCGTTTATAGTTATTCAAAAATCCCAGCTTAAACCATTTTATAAATAAATCGACTTTTATTTCAAAAATCACCTTACGGTCATAATTCACAAAAATCTTAACTTTTATAACTTCAAAATTTTAAACGTTTATTTATTTAAAATAAATCAATTCAACAATTCAATAGAACATATAATTTCAAAGATCACTTTAAAAATCCTTTTTTAAAGTAAAAGTCGTTATTTTTACTTTTCAAAACTGAATCCGATGATGCAACAGCATTAATTAGTCCATCACAACAGTCAATATCATATATCAATATGATAACAGAATATATCACAATATCTGTAAATAAATAACTACTGGTGAGGAATCCAGTTGGATCCCTCCAACCTGTTTCCCTGCATCCACAGACGTTAGCACAATACCAATTCCGCTCCAGTACGGAATTATCGCGGTATATAGGTTTTTATAAATCCGCTTACTAACGGCGCAATAGGGTCTCATCCGCTATACGAGGCGGGAAATCATCAATCCAATATATACATATGCCAATATGTATATACTGCTATATATATAGATATATCCTATCATATCTAATACCACATTCACATAGAAATCAGTCAATCAATAAATAACTGAAAATTCCACTTTTAAATCGAGTGAGAAAAATCTCACCTTAGCCTTTAAATTTTCCATCCATTTCCCATTCCAGTTCGTTTCCTTGATTTTTAACCTTGTATAATAATTTATACAATTTATTAAAATTCGAAATAATCGAATAACAAATTTCCGTTTTGTAATTTTAATTATCCAACGAATTTATAAATTTAATTTTAAACCAAAAATTTCCTTTAATAATCATTTCACCTAATAGATTGAACTTCTAACAAATTCCCTTTATAAATAATATTTTTCATTTGATAATTAAATTAACTTATAATTTTATCTAAACCAATTTCTTAAATTAACTAAAATAGGCATGAGTATATTTTTCTTTTATTACATATATATATTTAAAATAGAAATCTGATTTTGTATAACTTTCAAACCTCATTAAAAATCCATATATATATATACATATACATTTACTGTGAAGATATATATTTATATACACATATTCATATATGCACTGTCTTCAAATTATTTATAACCTCACTAACAATTTTCTCTTTCAATAAAAATACGAATTAAGTGGAAAAAAAAACAGAAGAAGCCCATACCAAAGATGAACTCGACCGCAAGCTACAGGGATCATCTTCCCCAAATCATATACTGCTCGCATCCCTCCCTTGTCGTCGACGTGATGAGCCCTAGCTTCCAGTCCATCGCGTCGTTCGCCTCTCCTAGTCTCGACTGCCTCGCGCCCTCAAGATCGAGTTCCTCGTGAAGCGGTCGCGACTTGAATGTCGATGTTGATAACAAGCCCAACCCAACAGTCGCTCTGGCGATCGCCTCTCGCGTGTACGAGCTCCCCTTACCGCCGCGATTTCATAGATGTATTCGAGCTCGAGACAGAACTCCCTCTCGCGAAGATCTGCCGCTACTTTTCTTCGAATTTTGGGAGAAGACGCGCCCCTTTTATTTGTTTTCATTCGGCCATATATTTTGATTTTCTTTCGAACGAACTAGGAAATAGATTTGAAGAGGAATGAGGGGATAGAGATGAAAGTAATCTATTTGTTTCTTTAGTTATCTGCTTAGTGTTTTAAAATGAAGAAGGTGTATTTCAGTCTGCGCGTTCCAAATGCTAGGGTAGCTCGAGTACGATCATAGGGTGGCTGAGCAGAAAATTTTGATGTGAAGGCAATACGGTTGGGGTTTGACTTAAAAAAAAATATACTTTAAATTAAATTCAAATCGTTTCGAATAACTATTTCTAAGCGTTTATATACTGCACGTTCACACAACAATCCCAGTTACTACGGAATTTGAAATCCGATAATAACACAATATTACGGACCCAACGGAACTGGTTTCGTCGAATTCCGAGACGGTGCCTCGGAACGCTATTTTCAAATATCGATACGAACGATATAATTTCAAAACTGAACGAATTGTCTCCAAACTCAATTCTGAAGCTTCTGTTATCTTCAGAATTATCAATATATATTTTACAAGCGTTTGAAATATTTTTCTTCGGCTTAAAATTAAAGATTCAAATTTTTGTTCAACTTAAATCAATTAAATTTTATAATTTAATCGTCAAATTCAAAGTCATATCGGGGATTCAAATAAAATCATCGTTTAAATATTTAAAATTAATTAAATATTCTCAATTAAATTCGTTCAAAATTCCGGGTCGTTACATAAAATAATTACAAGTTTAACTTTAACCAATTTTAAAACAAATTTACAAAATCTTTTTAAATCAAATGTTAAGAAACACTTAACATTTATAAAAGAAATTTATAAGATTTCTTAAACCCATTCATTTAAAATTCAAACCTTTTTTAAAATATACTTCCAACATTTTATATTTGTTAAAACATTATAATTTTTATAAACTTATTTATTTCAAACTAGGATACAAATTAAATTGAATCCATGCTTTAAACTTGATTTAAAACTTTGTTTTAAATTCTACTTTACAATTTAAACTCATTTTAATTTAAAAACACTTTCAGATTTTTAAAACTGTCATTACCAAATCTACCCGAACCCATCACAAATTCCCCCGAGTCAAAATCTGAAAACCCCCAAGACAACTTCGAGTTTCTCCCGTCCCTATTTTATTAAACTTTGTTATGTTTAAAAAAATTTAAAAACAGTTATAATCCATACGAGTCCCCCCCCCTGAACGAACCCGAGCCAGAACCTTATTTCCTCGAGCATGACTTCGAGTCAACCCATCAACTTGCTCGAGTACAACTGCTTCTTCCTCAAACTCAAACAAAACCATTGCCGATATCTTGTGCACGTGCACCGATCAACCAACCTCCTCCGGCCATCTACGACACTTCCACATGTCGACGATCAACCCCCAACCATATTACGAACATCAGAACTTCGATCAACACTTGAATTCGAAATCGAGTAACCCATCACAATTTTCGAACAGGAACCCAAAGCCTGGAAAACGCTCGAACTCACTTCTCAGACTACCGGAGCATCTGAACTTCTGGCCACGTCTTCGTCATCCATCGAGCTGCCGATCCCCAGAGTTCTGACGAACTCGATCCACCAGAGAAGCTTTGATCGCCAAAATCTCGTTCATGCCCAAAATTAGGTTTACAGATATAAACCAATCACTTCCACCACCACAACGCCACGATCACCGTTCTGGTATTTTTTCCAAACTCCCTGATCACCCTTCCACCTTCAGTGAGAACCACGACCTCGCCAAGCAACTAGATCACCAGAGGCAACCCAAAACTCCAATTCCGATCAACCTCGAACTGCTCCCTCAATTCAATGTTAAAGATTATGATTTTTCTTTTAAAAATCAATTTCCTTTATAAGGTTTCAGTTTACAAACCTGTCTTGATAAATTAAGATACTTAGATTTTCACTTATCTTAAACATGCACTGTTGTTTCTAGTTTCCAGAGACATTCATGTTTAATTTAACTTAATTAAATTTTTAAACATTAATTTATACTGAAACAAACAACTTTTGTTTGAATCTTAAATCCTAATAAAGATCAGATCAAGTGATAATGGAATTTTTGACCAAAATCTTAGTTTAATACTAAGAACAGAGAAGTTCAGACATGCATACATCATACATCATAAATTCAACCATATAAATATACATACACTTCACAATACAATATTAATCACAGCAATAACATGCAACCAAAAATATACTTTAAGTTTAAAAGTGAAGTTACTCACCATTTGAAGAAGACAGAGCTTCCAGATATGTTTTGAAAAGCTTTGAAAACTGAAATCCTTTTTGCTTTAAAACTTTAGTGCTTGATTTGGTCTGAAAACTGGAATGCTATTTGATTTTAAACTTGGTTGCTTGTTGGAAAACTTGCATGCATGTCATGATTTCCAGGAAGAAATTGCTCTTGAACTTTAAATTTTGAAAGCTGCTTAAACTCAGGTTTGCTTGCTTCCAGATTTTGAAGAATATTGCAGGCTAAAAACTTTTAATTGTATTTTGTTTGATTCGAATTGTAACTTGAAACTGAGATGCTTAGATCTCAGGTTTTGCTTGCAATCAGATTTTGAAGAAGATGTTTATAGGCTTGGTGATCTTTTGAAAATGATGCAAGCTTTTGAATTTGAAATTGAGTTACAGGGTATTGTTCTTTTGATTTGAGGGGTTTGATTCTCTGGTTTGTTTTGAGAGGAAGATTTGAGTTACTGATTTTGTTGGTTGAGAGAAATCTGTTTCAGGCTGAAGTTTTCTTTAAATTTTGAAAAGAAAAAAAAATAGAAAAGGAAATGAAATGAGAGGCATATGTTTATATAAGTTAAAATGATTTATCAAATAAAAGAAAAACAAAAAAAAACAAAACTTGACATTTGTCACTTAGAGTGGTTAATTAGTTTACATTTGTTTAAACAAGCTTTTATATATTTACACATGTCATTTAAGTAACACTTATTTATTTAAATGTAAATAAAAGCTTTTCTATATTTATTAAATAAAATTACTTATCTATTTATATATATTACTTATAAATAAACAAAACTAATTATATATATATAAAAGCTTATACATATATTTATAAAATTCAAAACTATTTAAATATTACCTCTTTTGAATTTCAAAATTAAATCTAAATTCAAATTCAAATTATATTTAAAATCCAATTTAAAGTCAATTAAAAGAACACATTCAAATTGAAAATAACTATTCAATTTCTTACAAATCTATTCATATCTATTTATAAAACAATATATTAATAATATTGTTTGAAATAACAAATTTATCAATTTAAAATAATTTATAAAGGAGATTATAAATTACCACTATTGTTATATGAATCAACATATCATATTTAAATTGTATTTTAAACTTATATAGATATACTCTTAAATCATATTTATTTAGAAATTAATAAGAAAATAAAATAAACCTTATTAATAATCTTATTTAAACCATATTTGTTATTTGTTTAAATAGCTTTGAAAAGCAAATATTAAATAAATCCTAATCTCAAAATTATCAATATATATATTAGAAATATAAAAACAAGATTTCATTTATTTATTAACTTTCAAATCAAAGGCAATCTATTTACAATATATACTCATATATATATATTATAGATAGAAACCATTTTATTGACTTATAAAAGATAAATTTCACTAATTAAATATCTATTTAATTAGATTATTAACCAATTCAAATTTTTATTATCAAATATTATCAAATCAATTTAATTATTTAAACAGATTATTAAATTGATATTGTCCATAAATTCCGGGATATTACAGATAACCCATTCCGAATAATGATACGACGTGTATGAATTGCAATTGAAGACCGTTGTGAAGACCGGGTATTTTCGAAAATGAAAGGACAACCTGTCGAATGTCTCTGCACCGAATTGCTCCGGTATAGAGATTTATGTCACACTTCTTGTGATGGGAAGTCCGGACGTGATTAGTGAATATCCGGATTTGCAAGGGCTTCTTTGGAAGTGCCTTCGGTTCTGTTCGAACCAGGAACATACTTGTATGGTTACATGTCTGACATTACATTTTGAGATATAAAGCTGATTTCTTTCAAATACATTTCTGTTGGTGGTGGAGAATTTATTCTCTTAGCTTAAAACCCTCCTCTGAGACGTACGAGCTCAGAGGTTATGTAGTTGAAGGTTATCAACGATATATTCCCAATTTGGTAATGTGGCATGCTGAGTGTTATTGTGTTATGATTATTTATTGATCATTTGTTGATCAAAGCGTGGCTTTATGAAAAAGCGTAGCTTTGTGGACGAGACCTCTTCGGACCTCACAACCCGGAAATGGTCGAAATAGGAATGATGCGGCAAGGTTATGAGGGTCACGCCCTTTAGGGTATGTCATTTCCTTCTGGAAAAGGGTGGTATCAAGTATGGAGCCTTGGTATTTAACCTATGTGGTTACTCCAATCTCATTTACTGTGTGATTGTTGTTTTGTTGAGGCGCCTCAGATAAAGGTCCTAAAGGACCGGGGGGTGGCATATTCATGTAGTAGTTACCTAGTGTAAGGGGTAACCCGGCCTTGTGTTGGCAGAGAGCTAGTTAGTTCTCGGGACGTCCATCCAGAGGCGTACACATTGGCAGTAGGAAGTTCCTTAGCGTGACCATTTGTTGGAAATCCAATTCCCAATACGAAACTTGTACGGTTTTAGTTGTAGAACCTGCCATTTACTTATGGTGGTCACCACTGTTTAGATGGTAGCTATAGTAGGCATAGTTCGAAATGTCTATGCTGGCTAAGATTAATATTATACTTTTGAAATGTTTTCCACACTAGACATTAATAATAATATCAACTGATCTTTTGTAGTAAGCATCTTTGACTATCATAAGAAGAAATCTCCTCCAATTCTGCGTTTGCATTGTGTGTGTGGCGGGAGGTCTTATGGTAGTTTCATTTTCCAAAAGCATTGCGAATTTCTTTTATTTTCTTTGTGAAAATAACTGTTTTACGATCTCACACTAGTCACCATGACTGACTCGAAGTTTACTCTTCCCTTTCTAAACTCTGGGTGCCCATAATTTTCCACACGGGCAGCTTAGAGTTATGTTATCAGGATATTCTGGATATTCTGAAGCTTTGGAAGCAAGCTGGATGGCGAGACGTACTCTCGTACTTGTTTATTTATTCCGCTGTGTATTATGTATGAGGACAAGTTTATATAACTGTCCATTTTTGTATTGAGTTGTATATTGACTCTCATTGTTGTATTGTATAAACTGATATAGTTCTTTGTTTAAAAGACTAGTGATTATCTATTATATATTGTTCCGCTGTGAATGTGAGATTCTGATTTTGTTTCTGTTTCTGTGTTTTTTTCTGTTCTCTTTTTCTTCCGTCTTCTTCTACCTCTTCTTTTTAACCCTAATGATTCGGTTTTCCGGCATTCGATTGTGCGGCATTTGATACAGTAGATGTATTAATGTCGAATTTCGAGCGTCGAAGGATCTAAGTCGTTACAATTTATCATCTGATTTTTGAAAAGGTTTAAATGGCTATCAACATTGGTAATAGTACTTTAGTAACATTGTTAATACATTTGTTAGTAATTTATTTGTCGGAGGACAATCCACTACTAGACATCCACTTTTTAATGGCAGTAATTACACATATTGGTCATGTAGAATGAAAATTTATTTACAATCAATTGGTTTAGACACTTGGAATATCACACAAACTGAGTACACTGAATCCGAGACAAATTTTGAACTCTGGACTGCTGACCAAAAAGCAGTTGCACAAAGTAACTCTAAGATTATGAATATATATTTTGTTCACTAGATATAAATGAATTTAATAGAGTATCTATATGTAAGTCTGCATTTGAAATTTTGAGAACTTTGCAAGTTACACATGAAAGGACAAGTAAGGTAAAACGGACCAAAATTTCCATGTTAACAAACCAGTTTCAATTATTAAAAATGAGTCCAAATGAGACCATATATGATACGTGTAGTAGATTCCAAGATATTGTACGCTCGATTATTGCAGTGGGTAAATTTTTTTCCAAAGAGGATCAAGAAAAATCCTCATTTCACTTACTCCTAAATGGGATCAAAAGATTCTTGCAATCGAAGAGGATAATGGCATTAGCACTCTAAAAATTGAAGAGTTAATGAGCAATTTAATGTCTTTTGAACCATAAATGTAGGGCAGAAGAGAAAGCAAAGCAATAGAGAAGAAATCTGTATCTTTTAATGCAATAACATATAATCTAGATTCAAACAGCGATGACGATGAAGAAATTGCTTTCATGACAAGGAATTTCAGAAAATTTCTAAAATATAGGAAGATAAACAATTTCAAAAGAAATGACAACAAAAATTCAGGAAGCGGAAGTGGAAACAGAAATAGCATTAGATGTTATAACTGCGATAACCCTACTCATTTAAAATGAGACTGTTCACATCCTGATAAACTAAAAACTACACCAAACACCGATTCATTCAGAAAACGAAGAAGAACATATACTGCAACATTAGATGATTCAGATACATCATCAAGTGATAATGAATCAGATACACAAATTGCAAATATGTGCTTTACAGCAATACATAATTCAGAACAAAATTGTGAAATGGATCAGAAAAAGATACGCTTTTAATATATCAAAAGTCTTTTAATTTCTTGATTGAAATTTTCTTTTCTTTTGGTTGCTTTATTTGTTTTTAGGAATATCCTATAGATTACTAATAATATTGGTTGAATATTATGTTATTATATTTTAAATATAAATATTTTATGTGTTTTAAATAAAATATACTTAAAATTATTTTCCTGAAAATAGAATAACTATAACTAAGTCTATATAATAAAATAGGATATAGTTAAAAAAATCATTTTAGAAAATTTCGACCTATATGTCGACATACTCCACTAGCATATGTCGAAATATGTAGATAGATTTTAATTTTCAATTCAAATTCAAAATTTGATTTATTCTCCACCTTTTCACCAACTCCTATGTTCTGAAATGTTGCATTTTGACCAGAGAACATGTCCTTTGATTCTCTATTTACTTACTCTATCTCTATCCATTCATTTCTCACTTTCATTTTCAAATTCAAATATCATAAACTCTCTTATCTCCTTAAACTATTCTTCAATCGCATCCTCGAGCAATACTAAGGCAACTAAGAGGCTTTCTAAGAAAATAAAAGAATACCTTTTCAATAATCAAGAAGCCATTCAAGCCTATATTGAGTATTTATCTTTCGGTAAAGTCTTTCCTAGAAGATTTTCTATTTTTAAAGATTTTCCTACTTATGATCTTTTCAATCTTTGTTTAAAAAATGAAATTCTTGGTTTAATCGATGTTTCTCAAAATGATTTTGCATGTTATTCAAAATTAGTACAGGTATTTTGTGAGAATTTAAAAGGAAAGTTTTATGATAGTAGAGAAGGAGAAGTTTGGAGTAGTGTCAAAGGAACACAAATTGTTTTAAATTGTGAACTTTTGGGTCACATTCTTGGATGCAATCTAGTAGAATGGACCTTTCATCTTTTTAAATTGATTTTCAAGACCATGAAGTAATTCATGATATTTTCAAAAGTTATGATGATTTTGAATTTAAAAATAGAAATGTGCGTCCAAAACCAAGAATTTTAAGTCTACTTTTACAATAAAGTATCACTCCTAGAACGGATAATTATAATAACCCGACTCAAAAGTTTTCTAAGGTTTCTTTGCAATTTATGTTCAGTATGACATAAATTGGTCTCAAGTCATTTTGGATGAACTTTTTCTTAAAAATCTTTCTAAACATGAAAACACATTATTTCATGGTGTGTATCTTACTCGTATTTTTAATTATTTTGGTGTTGACCTTAATGGAGAGGAAACAATTCCTCAAAAAATATTTGACAAGGCCAACATTTCACTTATGCATATTTCACCCATTTTCGAGACTTATGAGACACTTGCGGAAAAGGAACAAAGGTTGGCTTGGGAAGAAGAGCATGAAATAAGAGGAGGATAAGGAAGAGGAGGGAGAGGAAATGGGAGTCGAGGAGGAAGAACAAGAAGAGGAGGAGGATACTTCTTTGGAAAGTATCAATATGCCACCAAATCCATCCAACAAAGATCTACCTAAAAATCAAGAGAACATCATCCATAACCAAAGGAAGCTTAAGAAATCATTTTCAAAGAGATTTAATTCAATTTCCAACAAAATGGATAAATTCTTTGGAAATATCATCTGCAAGTTTGGTGGTTCTTCTTCATCTTCATCCGTATCTTTCTAGTTATTTGTCTAAACTATCCTTATATTTGTGTTTATTTTATTTATTTATGTTAAATTTCATGTATCTTTATTTTATTTCTTGTACTCATCATTATTATTAATGAAAATTCTATTTCTTACTGTTATATGTTGTTAACTATCTTTGGAAAGTCATACAAATATAATATTATAAGCCAAATACAATAGAAAAGTAAAACAAAGTTGTTTTGAAAATTTCTGCATATATGTCGACATACCCTAGGTATGTATGTTGACATACAACGGTAATTTTTCAATTTTGATTTTGAAAATTGAATAGACAACAAATGACTATTCATTTCCAACGAATTTCCACCCCTTTAAATGTTTGTTGAGACCAGAGAATTATTATTTTCCACTATCTTTCTTCTTTCTTTGCATTCCTAAACTCTAAAACCAAAATAATGGCTTCTCCAATCCAAAAGCTTACCAAAAACATCGAACAAACTCTTGAATCATTCAAAACATTCTTACTTTCATCCTAAGATACTAGAGGCACTTAGAATTGAGTCAAATGCAGATGATCAAGGAGCAAGAAAGGCATTTTGATGTGATCGGTGGATAGTTTCTGCCTTGAACAAAGAAGAACCAACCACCAATCCAGAGTGTACCATTAGCAAAGATGATGAAGATTGGAATACTATCAAAGCAGATCCAATCTTTGGCACTGATGGATGGGTTGAAGTTCCTCGAAATGTCCAGTTTAAATAGGTTTAGTTGTATATAAATAATAATACTTGATTTGGTTTGGTTTGATTGGTTTTGATTTGAGTGAATTTGTTTGAATACTATGTGACATAAACTTTGTTTGATTGGATGAATATTTGGATTGATTATTTCATGATTATTTAATTTTACATATCGCTTATTGTTTTTATATAATCTTTCTCATCATCATTATATATAATTGTTATACATATTGATTACTATTTTATTTAGGGGAAGTTAGAGTTAGAATTAGAGCAAGCTATAGTGTTAGAGTTATAGTTTTAGTTAGCTAATTTTATTTGTTGATGACAAAGGGAGGAAATTACATAAAATCTCGGTATAGATGAAGGGGGAGTTTTGTAACTCATGGAGAGTTATAATAGATTTCATATACAGAGTTTTCATCATTAAAAAAAGAAGATTGTTAGTACCTTAGGTATTGGTTTTGATGATAACAACTATAGGACATTATACAAAATATAGATACTAATGTTTTATCAAGATATATATACTATATGGTGTAGGATATTAGACACTATTGATTAAGAAGACCGTATAGTATTAAGATGCTGATATCAAGAGTAGATTCAAGATTCTGATATAAAGTTTTAAGTGTTCAAGAATGAAGACTCATGAGTATTGAAGAGTTTAAGATTTTAGTATATTCCAGATAAGTTATAGAGTCATAAAATTTATGTTAAAACCTTGATAACACTTTCCTGATCTCTCTCCCCTTCTCTAATTTTGTTTTAGGTTGTTTTTCAAATATTCCTTTTTTAAAAAATAATCTTTTCAAAATATTTCCCATAATATTTTTCAATCTCTTACATATAAAGATATCATTTTAGTGTTTTTAAGTTTGTTTATATATTGAATTTTTGTTTATAATTTATTAAGTTATAATTATATTAATATATATATATTATTAAATACTCTTATTAAATATTTCAAAATTATATAGTTTTATTAAGTTATATTTTGATTAAAATGTGTATAAATTATATTTAAATGATTCTACAAAGTATCAAAGTATTTTACAAAGCAATGGATTTTCAAAATAATATTTTTAAAGTGTTTTTCAAAATACAAAGGGATATGTCGACATATCCAATCTATGTATGTCAACATGGTGGCTGCAAAATTCAAAATTCAAATTTGAATGGAAGTGTCTTTTTATCGTATTTCTTCATAAATGAATATGACCGTTGTTTCCCTATATATACTAGACTTCCAAACGAATTTTTATTAACTACTTTCTTATTTTTCTCTCCTCTTTTCACTCTCTTGATTTATAAATGAATTTCTATTGAAATTCTGCTGAAATATAACCAGAATCAAATTCAATCATTACTAGTTTGATTCTCTTTAATATACTCTCTGATTTCTCTCATCTCTCTCAAGATCAAAGTGCTATTCAGAAGTTATAGGATCAATTATAATCAAGATCAAAGATCTGAGTCTTTACACTCTATCGAATCATACTCTTATACTTTGTGGTGTGATTGGTATCCCTGAAATCCAAGTAAGTGTGATTATAGCCTGTTAAAATCAATTGTGTGTGCTAATTAGCCTGTAAATCTAGTGGGTGCGCTTATAGCCCGGAAATCAAGCGACTCTATCCAGAGGTTGGGATTTTGAAGGGTATGTCTCGTAGCATCGAAATCAAGATTGTATTTGCATTTACTAGTTGAAAAGAAATCCGTATAAGGAATTGTGCGGGGATGGATGTATGGTAACTCCGAACTAGAATAAAATCCTAGTGTGTCTCTCCTTTTTACTTTTACTGCATTTATTTTTTTTCTGTACTTTGATTCTGTGATTGTTAATTACATAATTCAAAGTAGAATCTTAAAGAATTTGAAAAATATTCATATAATCCATTAAACACTGTTCACCACCTCTAGTGTTAATTTAGCCTTAAGATCCCTATTTCGCTAACTCACGTGTTCATCTTTCTATATTTGAGGAACTTTCAGAAATTCCTATTCATGAAGGCAATCTCCTCATCATTGTCATCGTCTGAACCCTGATCGTTAGTTATTGCGTTCAAGGCAACGTATTTCTTCTCTGTTGCCTTATTTTCTCTTCTACCCTGCAATCGTGCCTCATACGACATTAAATTACCTTTTAACTCTTCAATTTTTAGAGTACAAATGTCATTAGCTTTTTCAATTGCTAATGCCTTCTGATCTCATTCTGAGGAGAGTGAATTGATGATTTTTCTTACTTAGTCCTCTTTTGAAAAGCTTTTACCTACTGATACTAAAGAATGTACTATATCTCGAAACCACAATAAATATTAGAAATAGACTCATTCTGATTCATTTTAAATAATTGAAACCGATTAGCTTATATATAAATTTTAGTTTATTTAAATTTACTAGTGCCTTCATGTGTAACTTGCAATGTTCTCCAAATTTCATTTGTAGACTTACAAATAGATGCACTATTAAATTCATTTTTATCTAAAGAGCAATGAAATATTTATAGCCTTAGAATTATTAAATGCTTGTGTCTTTTGGTCAACAGTCCATTGTGAAAAGTCAATTTGGGATTCAGTGTACTCAATCTGTATAATATTCCAGATATTTAAACCATTAGACTGTAAATAAACTTTCATCCTACATAACTACTAAGTGTAATTACTACCATTAGAAAGTGGGGGTCTAGCGGTAGATTGTCCTTTTACAAAAGTATTAACAGGTGTACTATCAGTATTGCTAGCCATTTATACTTTTCAAAATTCAGATTACGATTTTTTGATAACCTAGTGCTTCGATCCGAAATTTGGGTTGCGAAATAATGGATCTTATGGCTAATTTAACGCTGAGAGGGGTAAATAGTGTTTTCTAACTTATGTAAATCCTTTTAAAATTCTTTTAAGATTAACATCAATTCACATATTAACAACGCATATTTATACTAACGATAAGTTACAGATGCAATCATCACTATAAGAAAAAGCTGATATAGGTATGTCGATTTTGTGATGGAAAAATCCATAGTTGATTTGCGATGGACCTGCCCTGAATTTGTGATGTTTATTTTATCTTATATTTATATAAAATAGTTGTTGCCCAACATAAACGTTCGTAACACAGCAAAAATTCATCATAAAATCTTGAAAAATCAGTTACATATATGTCACAGATATTTGAGATGGAGCTTAAGTTTGCGGTAAAATGAAAAGATGGAGCCAAATAATATCTATGATGTACCATGGCAAATCAGTCACAAAGTAGTTATGGAGTTGTTATGGATACTTGAAACATATCTAAAATTCATGACAAACAATATCATTATTATTCAATACCTAATCCATTACAAATTCATAATAACTAAAAAAATCATCTTCAATACATAGCTATATTTATTTTTTATTAATGGGTTTATAACAATAATTATGACTCAATTTTTCTTCTTAAGAAAATAATAGTTTTCTCTTAAATTCACAACTAACTTTATACTTTAACTATAGAGATGAATATTGCATCATGTAATTTTTCTTTAAAAAATATTGTAATAAGAAAAAACACAATTTGATCTTAAATTCGGATCGAATTATATTTCTTAGTGATAAATACTTTAAAGAAATTATCTATCATATATTAAAACAATGAAAATAATAAATGAAAAAAGTGAATAAAAGTTATCACCAAAATATCTTTTAGCACCAAATAATCTTTCGTACATCTAGTTTTTTCTTCTTTTTAGTTCAGATAATTACTCCGAAAAACCTTCCCTCCCAAGTTATTCTTTCCCCTAAAACCTAACCTATTTTTTCTTCACTAAATACCACCGTATAAAAATACAATCGACCAGCTACTCGATGGTGTATGGCAATTCAAGTAGTGGTGACATCGATCCTACTTTTCCTGAATAAGTCCGCTTTCCACTCTACTCTACATTAGTCAGCTTCCAATGTCTGCTCACTCATTAGTCTACACTGTGATTTAGTACATCGCTTTCCCTATTCAGTTCACCACAGCTCGAGTCAAAGTAAAATTCTGACCATATTTAATAACGCTAATGGTTTTGATAAAATGTCCACCTTTTTGTTTGGATTATTTGATAGAGGTTATTATGTACCATGTTTATGCTATGTGAACACAATTACATATCGCAAGTAATTGCCTTGGGCACAAAATCAGTGGAGTCATTCATTTGAGTGTGACTATGATTGCATGTAAGTGGTTTACATCTCACTAACTACAATGAAATATCTTATTAGGAAGTTGCATTATAAGTCTATATCGTCTTAGTTCAAATGTTTTGTTAATAATTTTTCCTCTGATTATGCAACATTTCCTACCTATTTTATGACATCACCTATAATGTAAGACATGTTAACAATGACAATGGACTTTTAGATCTTTATATTATTTTTTCCATTGACTTTGCACAAGGTCTTTGTTTACCTTTGAGCCAGTAGACTATAATAGTAGGAGGTTCATGGTTTTATTAAACTGCCAAATGCACCAAGGGCTATTAAAAGATTGATAAACACATACAGATAATTAGCAATAAGTCATAATTTAAAGTTAACTTATATTGGAATATGACATGGTTGACTTCATATTTATATAAAAATGTATTTGTAGGTCCTCTTTGGTAGCGAAGCAGGCATGACGGCCTTTTATACACGGTCTGTAAGGTATGTTACTATGTTTTGACCATCAAAAAGCATCTTTTTAACAATACATATTTATTTCAATAAAAAAAATTGGTGTTTTTTTAAATACATGTTTCTTTATTTGAGTCATGTATTAGTAATAGTTTAGTTGCTTTTAGTCTCTTTGGTTTGCTTTTAGCATGATCATCTTGTTTTGCTTCAGTAAGCAGAGTTTTTTTGTATTTTTGCTTGTAAAAATTGTTTGCTTATTGCTAGTATATGTATGATATCTCTGATGGAAAAAGGGGGCTTGTGCAGCATAAACACACATAAGTATATGGTGACTATGGTATATCATATCATAATTGGAAGGAAATTATAACATGGTGACAATTTTATAATTTAGACGATAATAGAATAATTTGAAGGAGAGAAAAAGGAAGAAGAGATAAAGTAATGGAGAAGAAAAACAAAAAATAAGAAATTTAGTTACCAATTTTCTATATCATTCATTATAAAGCTTGTGTGTGTCTAATCATCTTTATATATAAAATAAGAATTGTAATAAATCCACTGTTGATAACTCACCCTACCAACTACAAATTGATATAACTATTTACTTATTTAGTACATGTTAATTGTTTTTATTTATCTTTTAAACTAGAGAGAACCCATACTACACACGCAAAATTCGTATCTAAAGTTACTTGATGATTGTTTTAGTGATACTTTAGAATCTTCAATTATTTTAACATAAATTTCTCTACGGATGAATTGTATATTTTCTCATCATTTTATAATTGTCTTTCACTTTCAGATATGTAAACCTAATCAAACAGGTTAAAATAGAAATTAATGGGGTGACATATATTATTGCACTTACTTATTAATGAGAGAATTTCAAGCCAGGGTTTAAAGAATATTAAATATCAATCTAAGTATAGTGATGGCTAAACATTAATTTGATTATCATCAGAAGTGTGTGATTTGGTGATACAATATTTCCAATTGAATAAGATTTGGAAGATATTGTTGACTTCAAGTGATAAAATATTTCCAATTGCGGAAGATTTGGAAGATATTATTGATTTCAGTGATACAATATTTCTAATTGCAGAAGATTTAAAAGATATTTGAGATAATTACTCAAATATATATTGCATCTTTTATGGCAGTAAAGAGAGTAATAAGTTCTATGTGAGAAGAAGAATTATTTTTGGAGATTGAGGTAATCAATTAATTTCCTAATTAGCTGATTAAAGAAGGAATCTTATCATGTGCATGTAAATTCGGAGAAACTGGAAAATCAAATGGATAAACGTTTCATGTATGAATATGAGAATTATTGAGGCATTGATCTATAACCATAAATCAATTACTTCAACCCCAAGTAATAATCTCTATATAAAAGCAGAGATTAGTACGAGTAGAATTATCTCTCTTAGTTGTATTTCTTATCCTTCTTCTCCATTATCAATTTTGTAAAATTTTCTCCTGTTAGAAAGTAATAAAATCTACTCTTCCCAAGTACATGTACACTACCTCGCGGTAGTGGAACCACTATAAATCATGTGTGTTATTTTCTTTTATTGCTTGATCTATGATTGCTTTTAGCTGGTGACTATCTGTTATTTGTTTTGCCTCACCATTAATCCGGTCAGATGTTTTTTTCCCCAAGGTTGGAGTTTTTGTTCCTAAGGCGATCTTGAGGGATTTTTCCCCAACAGTTTGGTATCAGAGCGACAAGGTTGATTGAGAAAGGGTTTTAGGCATTATGACAGGAGATGAGGAGACTCTAGTGGTTTACCAAGACCCAATGTTAGAGGAACCTATATTACATCAGGATCTAGTTTAGCAATAGAGAAGTGGAATGGTGATAAAGACTTCGAGAAGTGGCAATGGAGGATGAAAGCTGTTCTGATGAGAAACGAAGTTCATCTTGTGGTGTTTGCTCTTGAGGAGTTGACGGTCGAAATTTCAGCCAGGGAAAGGAAGGAGATGGAAAAAATGGGCATTTACTACTTTTCAATTAGCTATGGGAGAAAATCTTATTTCTGAGATTAGCGGTGAAATTACTGCTAAGGGCATTTGGACTAAGCTGGAAATCTCTATTTGAAGAAATCTTTTACTAACCGTCTGATTTTGTTGAATACTTTTTTCACTATAAGGATGAAAGATGATACTTCTATCAAAGAGCATTTAGGTTTCTTCGACGATTTAGTGATGAAGATGAAGACTATGGATTTGAAGGTAGATGAAGAGCATATGGCTATGATGCTCTTGTGTTCCCTTCCGAAGCGTTACACAGGTTTCACTAACAATCTTATTTTGCGAGAGATAGTTTGACTATTGAAAATGTGAAGTTGGGTCTTCTATCTGAGGACTTGAGGGATCAGATGAAGGAGATGGGTGAAGGTAGAGGAGGAAGTAATAGTCAAAGCCTATTTGCTGAGAGAGGGAGAGAGGAGAAGAAGGTTTGGAATTTTAGGTAGCATTCCAAATCTAGAAAGCCCAGTATAATTATAGAGGAAAATCTAAGGATGGAAAGTGTCACCATTGTGAGAAACCAGGCGATTGGAAAAGAGACTATCTGAATTGGAAGAAGAAGAATGAAGAAGATGGTTCTCAATCATTTGAACTAGAGAAAGCTATATCTGATGATGTGTTATCTATAGCGGTATCAGATGTATCAAATCATTGGGTTCTTGATTCGGGGGCGTCTTTTCATATGATGCCTAATAGGGATTACTTCAGTTTTTTAGTCGATAGAGAGGGAAGTGCAATTCTAATGGGTAATGATGCTAGTTGTAGAGCCATAGGAGAAGGTACAATGCGGATTAGGATGTTTGACAGAGTGATGCGCACTTTGACAGGTGTCCAGTATGTTCTAGGTCTTCAAAAGTCCTTGATTTCTTTGGGGTAGTTGGCATCCATAGGGTGTAAGGTCACTTTAAAGAAGGATGGTTTGAAATCTTCTAGGGGTGCTCTTGTTCTTATGATGGGAGATGTGTTCCGAAATCAGTCTTTTCTTAAAGGGACCATAGTTCTTGGAGAGTAGTAGTTGGAGTTGATAGTTCTCATGCTTTGGATGCCACCAGACTTTGGCATCTTAGGTTGGGTCATATTTCTGAGAAGGGCTTAGAGTTGCTTCGTTGATGAAAGATGATCAAAGGGGACTTCAAAAGGTTGGATTTATGCTTGGAGTGTGTGTTAGGTAAGAAAACTAAGGTATCCTTTGGAGTTGGACTCCATAGATCAGAGAGGGTACTTGATTATGTGCATAGAGATGTTTGGTGACCAGTTGCTACTACTTCCATTAAGAGAGAAAAGTATTTTATCTCTTTTATTGATGATTTTTCTCGAAAAGTTTGGGTGTATGTGATGAAGACCAAATCAGAGAGCTTTAAGAAGTTTAAGGCTTGGATGGTGCTTGTTGAGAACCAATCTGGTTCTAAATTGAAGGTGCTGAGATTTAATAATTGTGTGGACATTTTCTCTGGGAGTTCCTCGACTTTTGTAGGCAGCATGGCATTGAGAGACATTTCATTACACCAAGTGATCCGCAATCCAATAGGGTTACTGAGAGGATGAATACGACTTTACTTGAGAATGCTCATTGCTTGAGATTGACGGCGGGCTTGTTTAGAGGCTTTTGGGCTGAGGCATTATCGACTGCGGTGCACAATATTAATCGGATTTCGTGCTCAACCATAGATGGGAAGATTCCAAAAGAGAATTGGAGAGGTAAAGCCGTGTACCTAGGTTATTTTTGTAATTTTGCTTGTCCTGTGTATGTCACCATACATGTGATGATAAGTTGGAGGCTAGAGCATACAAGGGCATCCTCTTGGGATACATAGGTGGTATCAAAGGGTATTGTATTTGGAACCATGTTGATAGGAAGATTGTTCATTTCAAATATGTTACTTTTGATGAGTCAGGAATGTGCAATCCTAAGAAAGACTTGCCTACCTCATCAGATGTTTCTGATAGACCTAAGAAGATGGAAGAGGTTCCTATTTTATAGCCTAGTAGTAGATTTGTTGATGCTGTTGAGAGGGAGATAGATGTAGTTGATGTGACATCATAGAGTAGTCCATAGGTGCCTTCTAGTAGTGTTGGTGATGTGCACGAGACTAGATGAAGTTCAGTTCAAGGCAGAGCTGAAAAGAGTTTAGGCCAAGTTGTACTTACGTGGGCCAATCGTAGGACTATTAGGCTGCCTGAGAGGTATGGTGATTGGTAGTATGCAAACCTTAACCTTAGTGATCAATTTGATTTTACCCTACATGTGGGTTATGAGGAGCCGCTTGACCTTGATGAAGCTTTAAAGTCATGTGACGGTTCGTAGTGGATGTGCGGTATGGAAGAGAAGCTAGAACATTGAAGAAGAACAAGACCTGGGATTTGGTACCACCTCCTCAAGGAAACCAAGCCATAGGTTGCAAGTGGGTGATCAAGGTGAAGGATGATGGAAGATACAAGGCTAGACTTGTTGCTAAAGGATTTTCACAGAGAAAGGGATTGGAGTATGATGGGATTTTTTTTCTCCTGTAGTGAGACACACTCTATCCATATTTTGCTTGCTATAGTTATCGCTCATGACTTGAAGTTGGAGCAACATGATGTGAAGACCGCTTTCTTGCATGGAGACATGGATGAGACCATTTACATGAAGCAGCCAGATGGATATATCGTCAATGGAAAAGGGAATTTGGTTTGAAAGTTAAAGAAGTCACTGTATGGATATAAGCAGTCGCCTAGACAGTGGTACCAGAGGTTTGATTCTTTTATGCTTTCACTTGGTTTTGATCGTAGCATCAAAGACACTTATGTGTAATTCAAGCATATGAAGAATGGTTACTGAGTGTATTTACTCTTGTATATGGATGATATGTTGATTGCTTCTAAGGATAAAACTGAAATTAATAGTTTGAAGTTGATGCTTAAGGCAGAATTCGAGATGAAAGACATTGGAGAAGCAAGGAAGATTTTGGGTATGGAAATCCAAAGGGATAGAAAGCTTGGACTTTTGAGGCTCACTTAAAAGTAATATATTTTGAAAGTGCTTGCTCGGTTTAGCATGGAAGGAACAAAGGCAATTAGCACACCCATGCCTTTGCACATACAGCTTTCTAGTAGAGGCTCTTTGATCTTGAAGAAGGACAAGGCTTATATGGGGAAGGTTCCCTATGTGAGTGCAGTTTGTAGTCTGATGTATGCCATGGTTTGCACTAGGCCTGACATTGCATATGCAGTTGGATTGGTGAGTAGATTCATGTCAAATCCAGGAAAAATGCAATGGGAAGCAGTGAATTATATTTTCAAATATCTTAGAGGGACTCCAGACCATGGACTTATCTTTAACGGTAGAGATAGAGATTCCAGCTTGGTTGGATTTTGTGATTCTGACTATGCCGGTGATAGAGATCGAAGGAAGTCAACCTCAGGTTATGTGTTCACCATTGGTAGGACAACTATTATTTGGAGAGTGAGCTTAAAGACGATTGTGGCTTTGTCTACTATAGAGGAAGAGCTTATAGCTGCGGTTGAAGCGGCTAAGGAGGTGCTTTACTTGAAGCATTTGTTGTGTGACTTAGGCTTCATGTATGAAGGTGTAGAAGTGAATTGTGATAGCCAAGGTGTAATTCACTTAGATGAAAGTCTGGCTTTCATCTCAAGGACAAAGCATATTGAGGTGAGAGAGTCCTTTCTTGTCTTTATGGATGAAGAGAAGCGTATTCGTCTTCAGAAGGTTCACACAGAGGAGAATGTAGCGGATATGTTTACCAAGTCGTCACCCATTACAAAGTTCGAGCATTGCTCGAACTTGATTCACTTAACGAAGTGCTAGGTGCCACAGGGTGGCACGTGGGAGAGTGAACTGGTAGATGGAGACGTTTGTTTTCATTGTGGAGATTGATAGGTCCTACTTGAAGAGGGTACTTACAACACTTTGTTGGCGGGCGGTGGCCTACCGAAGTTCATTGATAAAGTGCGGTTGGTGATGGCTATGCCGAAGCTCATTGAGAAAGTATATGTGGTGTCTTGTCCGAGAGCTACTTGGAGTAAAAGGATGTAGGTGGAGCTGATAGGCTTGCGGGGAAATATAGTATCAAGGTGGAGATTGTAAGATTTGGTGGTATAACATTTCCAATTGCAGAAGATTTGGAAGATATTGTTGATTTCAGAGATACAATATTTCCAATTACAAAAGATTTGGAAAATATTGTTGATTTCAGTGACACAATATTTCCAATTGCAGAAGATTTGAAAGATATTTGAGATAATTACTCAAATATATATCGCCTCCTTTATAGCATTAAAGAGAGTAATAAATTTCCTACGTGAGAAGGAGAATTATTTTGAGAGATTGAGGTAATCAATTAATTCCCTAATTAGCTCATTAAAGAAGAAATCTTATCAGAAGCATACAAATTGGGGAAAACTGGAAAATCAAATGGACAAACGTTTCCTGTAGGAATAGGAGAATTAATGAGGCATTGGTTTGACCATAAATCAATTACTTCAACCCCAAGTAATAATCTCTGTATAAAGGCAGAGATTAGCATGAGTATAATTATCTCTCTCAGTTATATTACTTATTCTTCTTCTTCATTATCAATCTTGTAAAAAAATTTCCTCTTAGAAAGTAATTAAATCTCCTCTCCCAAAGTGGATGTACACTGCTTCGCGGTAGTGGAACCAGTATAAATCACGTGTATTATTTTCTTTTATTGCTTGATCTGTAATTGATTTTAGCTGGTGACTATCTGTTGTTTATTTTGCCTTACCATCAATTCGGTCCTATTTATTTTTCCGCAAGGTTATGATTTTTGTTCCTAAGGAGATCTTGAGGGATTTTTCCTCAACAAGAAGATCGATATCAAAATCAAGTTCAATTTAATAACTATATTATGTATAATTGAAGATGAGATATGTAAGCGTTGAAGAGTTCCGTCTTTACATCACTTTACTATTAACCTCATTTTGTATAATTAAAGATGAAATATGTAACATGTTAATATGGTATTAATGCAGAATAAGTAGCTCTAAATAGTATTTGCAGTCTTTGGTTTTCTTTAGAAAGATTGTTTCCTTGGAACTAATACTAATACCCTGTATACTGGATTGTTAACAACAATAATTCCAATATGTGTCAGTTTTTGCAAGGTGGTTTCCTTGGACTTGATGATCATAAAAGTAAGAAATTTATTGATTATTTTTGATGTGTATGTATCAACTTTAGTACTTGCTGCTTTCATTTGGCTTGCATAGGTTCAGTATTTTTTCTTTAAGCCAGTTAATTCTTTAGACAATTCATCATTTGTGTTCCTTTGTATTTTAAAAACCTGATGGTATACAATCATTCCCCTCTTAAACTTGAGCATACAGTGGCATATCAGGGGCAGATTAAGATACATATGTGATTGCTTTATTAGTTATTTGTTGAAGTGTTGTATATACTCATTCACTGTTCAAAACTTAGATAAACCATTTAGTAACATATGGAAGAAATCCCTTCTATTTATAGGTGAAAGCATGAAATTTTCTTCCTGCTCTTTCATTTGAATCGAGTGGTGATTAGGTTACTTTTGATGTGTGAAGAGGGAAGCTGGTTCTTTCTTTATATGACATCATAATGCAAATTTTGGATGCTAATAAAATCATAGGAAATAGTTCTGGTGAAGCTTTTAAAGATAAATGGATTATTTACATAAAGAAACATTTAAACCTGATTCTATTCAATTAAGAAGTGAATTGTGGTCATAAGATTATGCTATTATTATATACTGCAATATATTTACAGTATCTGAATGAGCTTCTTATATACCCTTTGATTTGGTTACACAGAAATTGTGCTTGGCCTTACTGGATTTGGAATAATTTTCTCATTCCTTGGCGTCATTTTCTTCTAAGGGACTTCTAGCCATTGGTATTAAAAGAGTTTAACTTCCACTTATAGTGTTGTTACATTATTACATTTTGCTTTTCATGTGAAAACTTTCACTATTCGATTGGTACATTAAAATCTTTTATCAAGTTTGGAAATGAGTAACATTGTGAAACTCAGTTGCAATTGAGTTGAGTTGCAATGCAACTGAGTTGGAGTTGCAACTGCGACTGAGTTGCAACTCAACTCAGTTGCAAATGCCACTGAGTTGCAACAATTAGTTGCTGGGTGCAACAGAGATTAGCAACATAATTACAACTCTATTGCACACAAAGAGTTGCAACTCAGTTAGCCTTTGCTTTTAATACATATTGGGTTTGATTGGATTTAAATGTTCGTGTTATTGTATATTTGTAGACTAGGTTTCATGTTGCACGTAATGAGTGGTTAACCACTATTAAAGAAGAAAATGGAGAGGTTGTGGAGGTGATTCCATAAGAGTGAGTTGTATTTTGAATATTTTATTGTTTGTTGGTTACTATTTGTATTGTTCTTTCTACTATGTTTATATTCTTTTATATATGCATGTATCGATATAGTTTTGGATGAAATTTGTTGTTTGTGTAATATTCCAAAGTAATAGACATGTTATAAAAAATATTGTTTGATTGTTCGAACGAAACAAGTGGAATGAATAAAACAATCAATAATAGTTATTTATGACAGCTTGCTAGTAGAGGCTCTCCGATCTCAAAGAAGGACAAGGCTTATATGGAGAAGGTTCCATATGCAAGTATAGTTTGTAGATGTCATGGTTTGCACTAGGTCTGACATTGCACATGCAGTTGGATTGGTGAGTAGATTCATGTCAAATCCAGGAAAGACACATTGGGAGGCAGTGAAGTATATTTTCAGATATCTTAGAGGGACTCCCGACCATGGACTTATCTTTGGAGGCAGAGATAAAGATTTCAGCTTGGTTGGATTTTGTGATTCTGACTATGCCGGTGATAGAGATCAAAGGAAGTCAACCTCAGGTTATGTTTTCACCATTGGTGGGGGATCTATTAGTTGGTGAGCAAGGTTGCAGACGATTGTGGCTTTGTCTACTACAGAGACATAGCTTATAACCGTGGTTGAAGCGGTTGAAGAGGCTCTTTACTTGAAGCGTTCGTTATGTGACTTGGGCTTCGTTTATGAAGGTATAGAAGTGAATTATGATAGGCAAGGTGCAATTCACTTAGCTGAAAATCTAGCTTTCAGCTGAAGGACGAAGCATATTGAGGTGAGAGAGTCATTTCTTGTCTCTATGGATGAAGAGAAGCTTGTATGTCTTCAGAAGGTTCACACAGAGGAGAATGCAGCGGATATGTTTACCAAATCGTCACCCGTTGCAAAGTTCGAGCATTGCTCGAACTTGATTCGCTTGATGAAGTGCTAGGTTCCACAAGGTGGCATTTGGGAGAGTGAGTTGGTAGATGGAGACATTTGTTTTCATTGTGGAGATTGATAGATCATACATGGAGAGGGTACTTACAACACTTTCTTGGCGGGTGGTGGCCTTGCCGGAGTTCATTGGCAAAGTAAAATAGGTGAATGTTGTGCCGAAGCTCATTGAGAAAGTATCTGCGGTGTCTTGTCCGAGAGCTACTTGGAGCAAGAGGATGTAGGTGGAGTTGATAGGCTTGCGGAGAAATATAGTATCAAGGTGGAGATTGTAAGATTTTTCGATACAATATTTCCAACTGTAGAAGGGTTGAAAGATATTGTTGATTCCAATGATACAATATTTCCAATTGTAGATGATTTGAAAGATATTTGAGATAATTACTCAAATATATATTGCCTCTTTTATAGCATTAAAGAGAGTAATAAATTACCTACATGAGAAGAATTATTTTGGGAGATTGAGGTAATCAGTTAATTCCATAATTAGCTGATTAAAGAAGGAATCTTATCAACTGCATGTAAATTGGACGAAACTGGAAAATCAAATGGATCAACGTTTCCTGTATGAATAGGAGAATTAATGAAGCATTGATTTATGACTATAAATCAATTGCTTCAACCCCAAGTAATAATCTTTATATAAAGGCAAAGATTAGCATGAGTAGAATTATCTCTCTCAATTGTATTTCTTATTCTTCTTCTCCATTATCAATCTTGTGAAATTTTCTTCTCATAGAAAGTAATAAAATCACCTCTCCCCAAGTGGATGTACACTACTTTGCAATAGTGGAATCACTATAAGTCATGTGTGTTATTTTCTTTTATTGCTTGATCTGTGATTGATTTTAGCTAGTGACTATCTGTTGTTTGTTTTGCCTCACCATCAATCCGATCCTATTTGTTTTTCCACAAGGTTGAGTTTTTTTTATTCCTAAGGCTATATTAAGGGATTTTTCCCAAGATATAAAGGATTCAATCCTTTTATAATCAAATCCAACAACAATATCATCATAGTGATGAGTAAGATTTCGATAATCTAAGTAAGGACACAATTTTTTTCCATATTTTCTGAACTTCTCTTTGCGGCATGCACAAAATTCCATGCTCCTTATTCGTACTCCCTACTAGTTCTAGGATAAAATTAAAAAACAAAGTTATCGAAATAAAAAATCAAGTTTTTGTTTTAATTTCTAAGTTAAATTTTATGCTAAATATTGTACTCTTACCTGTGTAAATGCACCCAATCCTTTTCCATCATAATATATAATATTGCAACAAGCAAATTTCTGGAAAAAACAAAAGTACAATCCAATAGGTGTTGAATTTACTATATATATATAATGAGAGTACCAAACTTCCTAACAATTTTAATTCAATAAGCAGTACAATCACTAGAAATTTAGTCATTAGCCTCACCCATGTGTACTTTTGTTCTCATCCACTACATTCAAGTTTCAACTTATCCTCTTATTCCATGGTGTTTCAAAATATCAGTTTCTCCTTTACAATGGAATCATGTTCTATTTTGATTCCCACGATATCAGTAATAACTTGACAAGCGAAGACTTTAAATTTAATACTTAATTTTGATTTTCCAATTGAAGGCTCGATTTTGTTTCTCTCCCAATGAAGGCTTAGTTCTTTGAAATATTTCAGATCTAAAATCAAGTCATGAAATTAACATGTTTTCGTTTATAATAATTGTTAGTTTGGAGTATTTACTAAGAAAACAAATTATTGTATATTCAACACGTCAAAATGAGTGTTATACTTAAATTAAATATCACTTTTGCTCTAAGAGAAAAACCTTTTTAAAAAATCGTTTGAAAAAATCATTAAAATTAAAATTCAAAAGTTAATAAAACTAAAATCAAATTTGAAACCAAACAGGTTTATGAATTGAAAATTAATTTTTCAAAACAAGCAAAACCAAGCATGTTTCAAAAACTAGAAAACACCTCAAAATAAAAAACTGGAAAACGGTCCATACATTCAATTTATAAGTTGATACCTACCTAACAATTTCCACTATAGTTGTTGTAATAAATATATTTTTTTTAAAAGAAAAAACAGCTTGGTCTCTTTATCAGTTATTAAACCGAAACCAAGTATCATTTTTCTTTTAGCAAAATCCTAATTCAATAGTATAAAATGTAACCGAAAATCCACCAAGAAAATCTGCACTAAAACAAAGTCTCGGATCTTTTTGTCAATCATGTTTTTCTACAATAAAACACTTCTATTATTTTTAACGCAACTTCCTTCTTCACCCATCTTTCATTTTCTCCATCTCCTTTAATTTGGCGTTAAACGATACAAATTTATTTCGGTGGATAACATTAACTAATCAAATATTTTAATTTGAGGAAAACACACAATTGTTAGTTTAAAATTTTCTTTCCACAAGTCTTATTTTTTATACTAAAAATAATGTTGGTCAAACATTTGGAGATAATGAAATCAGCAAAACCAGCATTCAACAAATAGCAAAATGAAGCGGAGAAACTACAATTCTACAAACAAGAAATGGCGTGGACAAACTGCAATTCTACAAACAAGAAAAATATGAAATGTTGGCCAGATTTGAGATGCAATATCTTAGTTTTACTGCAATTTTATCTTATGATTGTATCAATATATGCTATCATGATCAATATGTCATATTCAATGATAAAAAGCAGTACAGATTGTATAAGACTGATTGCGACCTAAAAGATTAAGAGACGTATATCAAGCTTATACGTACATCAAGCTTATGAATGTTTCCATGAAAAAGTGTAAATTATAAAATTGAATTCATATTTTCGCATTTAAAATTCATACAAAAACTAAACTGATAGCTTTAGTTGTGAAATTCATATTATAAAAAATTGAATTCATAGCAAGAAGGTCCTATTTCCCAATATCAGTTAGGTGAGGTGCTTGGACATAAACAATTGAATAGCCACTTATCTACAAAGTTAAGTGGAGTAATTGAGAGAAGAAAAAAAACAATCAAGGCTCAAAAGAAAATAAACAATTATTTTGTTAAGGTCATGATATAATCATCATCTCACTCATGTGAATTGAATTATGTGTTAGCATTCAAGAAGGAAAAAAAGCTTATATATATATATATATATATATATGCATGCCTAGGGATCCAAACAAAAATTAGATCATAGAAACCAAAAGTTTCCTATTTAACCAAGTGCGTAGGGTATGTAACAAGAGAAATTAAGTGATGTTTGTCTCACTGTATAAAGCACTTATTAATCCAAAATTCAACTTATATCCTCAGTTAGTTTTAAATCAATATCATGAAACCTGATTGACCGACTGTTGGCTTAACTCCAGAATAAATTAGTAAGTGGAATTAGTGAGTTCTTAATTCCTATTGACATGTAAAGTAAAATTTTTGACCTAAGAAAGTTTACCGATTTTAGTTTATCTTCATTGAATAACCATGAAGCTATTCATAAGACGATTCAATAAGGAAATAAAATATAGAAACTAAAAATTATACCAACAGTCAAGTTCTTAAACGTGAAATCATGATTTAGCTTCGTTAAGGAATTGAGCTTGTTGAGTAATCAATCGCCAAATAGTGCTTAAGCTGCCATGAAGAATCACGCTTTAGCTTCTTCAAGGACTACCGCTTCAGCTTCCTAGAGAGTTGCAGTAATAGACCACCAAATTTAAGAGGGATTGTGGGTTGCAGATTAGATTTGAGAGGGATTTATGGGTTGAAGCAAGGATTTAGGGTTAAAGCGGGGTTTCCTTCGAAGAGAAGAGAAAAGCAAAATTTAAGGGGGCAAGAATAAGAAGAAGGAAATAGACCACGAAATTAAGTTTCGTTCCTAATTAATTACAGTGAAACACGTCATCTATTGACCTAAAAAAGGGATAAGTACCAAACCATAACAAGTCAATTTTGTATGCAATCCCTACTTGCTATTAAAACAACATTTTCTTGTAATGGCACGCTAGGTGCAATTCGTGCTTAACCACTACCCCCGATTTCGCCAAACTATGTAACAATTTTGCCAGTCTAGAAGGGAAGCCATATGTGGAGATCGAGTCGTATGTGGACTCGAGGGCACAGATCCACACTTATGAGAGGATTTTTGGATTGATGGGTCCAGCTGATGAAATAAGGACGCAGCTTGCTACTTGGCATTTATAGAGAGAGGCCCTGAATTAGTGGGATGTAGTAGTTACGGTGATCGTTGAGGGTGGGATCACTTAGGGGAGAATTTAGGGGTCGTTTTAAGATGAAGTTTCTTTCCAAAGCAGAGAAGGGAGTACAGTTGGAGAAGTTTATACATTTACAGCGGGGAGAGATGTCGATGAAAGAGTATGTTAATTGGTTCAATATGTTGGCTAGGTTTAGGATGGAGCTGGTAAATACCCTTCACAAGAAAGCTTTAAAGTTTGCTAAAGGGCTGAATCAACCTCTCTAAGATTTGGGTCTTAGTCATGTTCCCATAGGTGCATCTTATGAGGGTTTGGTGGAGATAGCCTTGTTTAATATCATCTACAAGGAGGGCGTAAATGATGAGCCTAAGAAATTAGTAGGGAAGGCACCATAGCAGATATAGCGCGAGGGCAGAGTAGAACCCAAAGGGAAGATTAAGAAGCAGGAGTTGTAGTGTAGGAGATGTGGTAAGAAGGTTTACTTTGCTAACAATTGCAAGACAGACATCTCGAAGATCAAGTGTTAAAACTGCAATCAAATGGGGCACATAGGGAGGGAGTATCCAGCACCACATAAGACATCTACCCAGGTAGTAGCAGCTTACACACTGGACGCCATTCCCAGCTCGAGTGCGCCACCAGTAGCGGACCAGAGGAGGAAGGTTATGATTCGACGTGTGTTAACTCTATCCATTTTATCCATTCTTACGTTATTTGACATTGGGGCATCACACTCTTTTATTTCTAGTAGACTTGTAGATGAGTTACACTTAGACATTAGCATAGTTACAGACCTGGTGGTTGTATCAAATCTTATTAGAGGATTGGCTTATTTGTCTATGATATATAAAAGTTTGAAATTGTTTATTTTAGGGTCGAATTCGATTGTGATGCTTTTGTCTTAAGGTTTTCTAGGTTTGTTTTGATTTTGGGCATTGATTGGATGATAATGTATGGGGCGATCGTAGATTGTAATAGGAAGGTAGTTACGTTGGGTACTTGTATTGGGCATAGTCTAGAGGTTTATTGCAATCCAAGAGGTTCAATTATGTTGAGTTAACAACATTCATCAGACCTATTACTTGATGAGTTTGATTCAGTGCCTGTCGTTAGAGACTGTTCAATTGTCTTTTTCAAGGTTATCGGTCTTTCACTCTAGAGGGAGATCGAGTTTCAGATTTATCTAGAGGAGAATGCTAGACTCATTTCTCTACCCTTGAGGCATCTGGCTCCTAATAAGAGATGCGAGCTGAATAAGCTAATGAGCGAGCTGTTGGAGAATGGGTTCATTTAGAGGAGAATTTCAAAGTGGAGAACCAGTAATCTTTTCCACTAAGGCAGATAGTTCCCTAAAGCTTTGCGTTGATTATAAAGAGCTGAATATATTGATTAAAAAAAATTGTTACCCATTACCTCGCATGGACTATCTCTTTGATCAGTTGGTTGGAGCAAAGGTGTTCTCTCAGCTTGACTTGACCACCCGATTTCATCAGTTGCGTGTAACCGAGGACGGTATTCAGAAGACTGATTTTTCTATACCAGATAAACTTTATGAGTGGTTAGTCATTCCCTTTGGACTAACCAGTGCACTCGTCTACTTTGTTAATCCAATGATAGTAGTTTTTAAAGGGCTTTTTAATAACTTTGTGGTGGTAATTGTGGATGACATTTTAGTCTGTTCCAGGAGCGAGTAGGAGCATAGGATGCATTTAGAAGAAGTGCTCGATACACTCCATGAGCATAAGTTGAAGGTAAAGTATTCTAAGTGTCAATTTTGATGCAAGAAGGTACGCTTTTTGGGACACGTTGTCTCGAAAAGCGAGCCAGTGGTCAATCCTAGTAAAGTTGACGCAGTATAGGATTGGCATATGCCAAATCATGCAAAAAAGTGAGGAGTTTCCTTGGTTTTGCAGGCTACTATAGGAAGTTCATTAAAAACTTCGCTAAAATCTCTGCCCCTCTGACCCGCCTCACCAAGAATAATTTGGTTTTCTCATGGGACTCGAAGCATGAGGATGCTTTTATCAAGCTGAAAGAGTCGTTGACTAGTGCATATGTTCTGGTACTACCCAATGTTACTAAGGCATACACAGTATATACAAATGCTTATGGTATGAGGCTAGGCGCAGTGTCGATGCAGGAGAGGAGAGTGGTGAGCTATGCTAGTCAGCAGTTGATGTCCACGAGAGAAACTACCCTACTCATGAGCTTAAATTAGCAATCATTGTCTTTGCACTCAAGTCATGGAGACACTATCTTTTAGGAGAGCGGTTTGAGCTGTACAAATATCATAATTCTTTGAAGCATTTATTTTCTCGAGAAGATGTGAACTTAAGGCAGCAGAGGTAGATGGAGTTCTTGTCGTCGTATGACTTTGATATCCCATATACTTTGGGTAAGTGTAATGTTGTAGCTGTTGCCATCAGTAGGAAGCATGCGATGTCGAGTCCTATATTCTTGGAGTGAAAACACTTGGAATTTATTTCAACGTTCGACTTTCGACCATCATCAGATTTACTCTGGGGTTGTTAGCAGCTTTGGATGTGCAGCTTACACTTATGGACCGCATAGGGTCAAGTCAGAAGAAAGGCAAGGAGCTATTGGATATTTTGAGAGGATTAGTAGAGGACAACAATCGAGTCATTTGAGGCATTTTGCTACTGTCTCGAAAGGGTGGTTACAGAGAGATGGTAGATTTTGTGTTCCTCTCATTATGGATTTGATTGACATGGTACTAGCCGAATCCCATCATTCTAGGATGACCATTCATCCCGATGGAGATAAAATATGTCATGACATAAAGAGACTCTTTTATTAGCCTGATATGAAGAAGTATGTGGCGGAATATGTAGCTTGATGCATGACTTGTCAGAGGGTAAAAGTGGAGCAGAAAAAGCCAGAAGGATTGTTGCAAAAATTAGATATTCCTCAGTAGAAGTGGGTGAGTATTTCTATGGACTTCATCGATGGACTACCTATTAGTAGGAGAGGAAATGAGATATTTAGGTCGTAGTTGACTGACTAACCAAAATGTACTCATTTTATTCACTACAACAAAAAGAGTCATTAATAGCGGTCATAAGCCGCAATAAATGATAACTATAGTGGTTCAGTAAACGATGTATATCGACATATAAAAAACAATAGCACATTTATAGCGCAAAAAAAACACTATAAAAAATCATTTTTATTGCACTTTTTATCTGATATTGTAAGTTTTTATAGCGGTTTAATAAACATTATATATCGACATGTTATAATAGATACTGAACTTTCTATAAAACAATAAAAGTGCTATAAATTTATTTACTTTCATAATGCTTTTCTTGTAAGTTTTTTAAGAAATTTCTAAGTGTTATGGTTTATTTTTTGCATTTTTAAAATATGCTGCATCTCTATGAATTACGATAGTCAATACATATCAAAATGCCGCATTAAGAATATTTCTATAACACAAACCATTTTAATAATAAAAAATCGTAGAAAATATTAGACATAAAGTTATACACATTATATTAAACATAACCAAATATTTATACACATAATATCCCATAATTTTAACTATATAATATTCTATTATACAAGAAAGCACAAACCCCAAAGTAGTAGCTAATGTTACACCAAAAACAAGCAGCTAGTTGTTTGCATTAAAAAGAAATACATCAAATCTTTCGTTTTCTCAACTACAATTAAACGAATATCTACATTAGAAATAAATATAAATATGAATATGAATAAAATTGGAAAATGAAATACATTAGTTAATTTATAAAGTAGTAGCGAGTTCGCTAACATATTCCCAAAAAAACATGAGTATGAAATCAACCAAAAAGCGAGTCAAGAGCCATCAAATACCGACACTTAACTCAAACAAGCATATGAATGCATATATTTATGAATTTATACAACTAAACCCATTGAAGAAAGGTTATGACTTTTAAACAACATTAATTTTATAGGTAAAGAACAAAAGTTCTAAACAAGAACTAGTTTCTAATAAAAACAATGAATCAGAATCATAGTGTGCATCATCATCTACTAGGACAAGACTTAAGGCGTTATAATTTCTATTATTAACAATGATTCTCTGCCCTAAGACATCGATACAAGATTTTACTTTTTTAAGGAACCCTTTAAACTGTTACTTTTATCTAATTTTAATTAAGCTTTAAAATCCAATTGAAATAAAATAAAGCGGCTATATAAGCAAATTATCCATCATAGTAGTATAATTATTATTGAAGAATCTTTGATTTCGGTCGTACTTAATTAACTTTTATAAAGATTAGTTGTTGCTGTTGTTGTTATTAACTTGGTTAACTTTTATACAAATTTAGTTAATTTTTATAAACATAGTTAACTTGGTTAATATTTTAATATTTATTTTTATTAATAGTATTATTATTATAGTATTATTATAAACTTATTTAATTTTTATAAACATTAGTTACTATTATAATTATTATTATACAAGTTTAGTTAATTTTTATAAAATTAGTTAATAATAATAATAATAATATATAAATTTAGTTAATTTTCATAAACATTGGTTGTTGTTGTTATTATATAAATAAACTTAGTTAATTTTTATAAACTTAGTTAAAATTATTATCATATAAATTTAGTTAATTTTTATAAAACTTACTTAACTTGGTTAATATTTTATAATTTATTACTATTATTTTTATTATTGGTATTATTATTATTATAAACTTAATTAATTTCCATCAACATTGGTGATTGTTGTTGTTATACAAATTTAGTTAATTTTTTCAAACTTAGTTAACTTGGTTAATGTTTCATAATTTATTATTATTAGTATTAGTATTAATATTATAGTATTATTATTATAAAATTAGTTAATTTTCATAAACATTAGTTGTTATTATAATTATTATTATATAAATTTAGTTGATTGTTATAAACTTAGTTGTTGTTGTTATTATTATATATAAATTTAGTTAATTTCCATAGGCATTAGTTGTTGTTGTTATTATATAAATTTAGTTAATTTTTAAAGCTTATTTAATATTATAATAATAAATATTATTATTATATATAAATTTAGTTTATTTATATAAAACTTAGTTAACATGGTTATTATTATTATTATATCAATTTTATAAAACTTAGTTAACATAGTTTATTTGTACAAAAATATTAATAAAACTTCTTGTCAATACTATAGACTTAGATTTCATGAGCTTATCACTAGAAGCTCTGTTAGATTACATGAACAATATCATGCAACAACAAATAGACACTACACAAATACCAGCTTCTTCCAATTTTCAAAACTTACTGTTTACTTCAAACCAATTTGCATTCTATCACCAAAGCATATTGTTAAACGGGTTTTTAACCCATCAGAATTCAATAGGAGTTAGAACATTCAGACTATGCTAGAATAACTCCACACTCAACTAAAATAACTAAGCAAACAAGTCAATGGGACTCAAGGAAAATAAGCCAATAGAATACCAAGTAGATAGATCGCTAGCGATCCATCACCCTCCATAGTGAAGCATCATGAGTTGCCTAAACATCTTGCATCATGATTCATTACCATTTCTAAGCATGCTTGCCAAGTTTCATTGCATGCCAAACAATCTAGCTCGAGAAGTGAAGACTCATCTGATTCAAGCTGTTTGACGAAAAGTAGCTAACTTAAAATGGACCTAGAGAACTTATACAAAGTCAGATTGATAAGGAATTTTTGGAGAACACTTAGAAGACATAAAAGAAGGCTTTCAAGAAAAAATAGGATTGATTGGAGTTAGTATAATGGATCGTTAGCGATCCATCTTGATGGGTCCCTACCAACCCATGTAGATTGGGCTCCACCACATCAAATTTTTATGGTCGGTCCCACACACCTTAGAAAGAGTATATGCAAAGTTTCATCTAATTTCGTTAAGTTTTGAGCCAGTTATAGACGGTTCTTATGGACCAGATGACTCATGAACAGATGATCAAACTAACTCCAAACGACTTGCTATTTGGACAAGGCACTTAAATAGAAGGTAGGAAGACAAGAAAACAAAGATCACTCAAAATATGCTAAGTGGATGGATAGCTAGCGACCCATCCCCTATGGATAGCTAGCGATCCATCCCCTATGGATAGCAAGCGATCCATCAAGATATGTCGGATCGCCCTTAAACTTTCCGAGCTCCTTCATAGCACTAAGTAAAGGCTTCTGTTAGAAAAATATGCTAAGTTGATGGATAGCTAGCGATCCATCCTCTATGGGTAGCTAGCGATCCATAGAAATGACTCAGATTAATTTGAGATTTTCGATGATGACTTGGCATAACAACTGGGCTCTTCTGCACCTGGACTTCTGGTCCAATACTCACTGAATTACCCTATAAATACTCACCTACCCGCAAGTAGAGATGGATATTTTCCAGGGAGAGAGCCGCCATTATTCTACTAGAGTTCCTTCACTTCTTCAACTTTCTTCTCCCTTACAACAGTCATCAAGGGGATTACTGTGATTCTCCAGTCAACCCTTGTACTTGTGACTTATTCTAATTCATTGTAACTTAGATCTAAGGACTAACTAGTTGATATCAGGAGAGATTCAACTAGTATAATCGTAATAAAATTGATTAAAGTCGACGTAGGCTAGAGTCAGCCGAACCACTATAAAAATTGTGTGTCTCTTTTCTTACTTCTGCTTTTTATTTGTTTTTTATCTGAAATTTATACTACTGATTATCTGCACTGGTGCTTTCACACTTGATATAGGGTGTTGATCAAATTTTTAGGTCAACATTTTGGTGCTTTCAATGAGAACCTTGAACGAGATTTGAAGAAATGAGTTTGAATCTAAAATTTAGAAAAGATGAGTAGGCCTAATACTAGATCTAGAGTTGTGGCGATTCAACCAGAGCCTAGGGGCAGCCAGGAGGTGTCCTCAATTTCTCATCAACCCATCTATTCGATTATAGAAGAAATGGAAAGGATGATGAAGGAGATGTAAGATGGGATCTTATCTAGGCAATAAGAGATGATGGATAACTGCTTCTAGAAGATGGAGCAACAAGGGATGGCTAGATCTGCAAGGAATATGAATCAAACTCCGAGAAACAACAACAAGAGCCGCTGGAGTTGGATTGGAACAGTATGGAATTCTACCTCCACACCTAGAACGACCGTTACTTGGGGGCAACGCTGGAATCAACAATGGAACCCAATGTAGGAGCTTCTGGAGTTAGAGCAAAACAAACTAATAAAATTCCTACACGACTTGGGGGCATGATAGATTTCGATCTAGGATGAGCCTTAATGCCTGAACCGAGTGATGCTTGGAGCTAGAGTAGCAAATCAAAGTACGAATACATGACCGTGTTAGTCGAAACCAGAAGCCTATAGATGAAACAGCAGGTAGGCTCGTCCCTTACTCTCTACCTTTGGCTTTTTCTACCTTCAATAACCTCGGACCACTTACACGTGTATGGGACCCAGATCGGTCTCTATGCATGCTCTAAGTTTGATGTTTGGGATGAACATTAAACTGATCGCCTTAGATTCTCGACCGGAGAGATGGGACCGAAGTGCAAAGTGCAAGTCCCCTTGCTGGAGAGCGAGTGGATGGACTTGTACGATATCGAATTCCATAGAGTCCCAACTGGAGCGACGGGACCAGAGTGCAAGAAGTAAGTCCTCTCATCGGAGAGTGAGCGGACGTGCTTACTTAAACCCCTTAACTTAATAAGTAAATGATCCGGAGAGATCATCCCCCATAACTTAACAAACAAACGATCCAGAGAGATCGTCCCTTTAACTTAAAACAAAAAACGATAAAGAGAGGTCGTACATTAAAAACAAAACATTAAATGATCCGAAGAGATCACGCATTAAACTAAACATTACACAATTCGGAGAGATCACACATTAAACTTAAATGATCAAGGAAGATCAAGACTTAAAACAGAACTGATTTAATAAAAGAATTTGAATGCCTTATAAATAGAAATAAAACCGATAAATCTTAGATGAACATAGGATGATTTCAATATATGATGTGTTTCTGATATATGATGTGATTTTGATATATAATGTGATTTTGATGTGTAATGTGACAACTCTAAATGAGAAGTAAAAATTGATAGTGATGTAAATCCCGAATAAACATGGGACAATTAGAGATACGTGATGTAAATGGAGATATGTGATGTAATTGGAAACATGTGATTTAATTAGAGATATGTGATGTAATAAGTCCGAAGGAAATTGGAATGATTGCGACGTATAGATTACACCTATGTAGATTTAGAGTCCTAGGATATACCGGGTTTGGAACAACTTGTGATTGAAAAGAGAATCTGAAGGAACTGTACGATTCACCAAGGCTAAAGCAACTGGAAAGCTCAATTACCGAAAACTAAAGACAAAAACTTGTTCTTAAGAAAAGCACATCTTTCATTTTAAAAGGCGTACTTTGGAGGGCAAGTGTTAACCGATTTTTTAACCCATCATAATTCAATAGGAGCTGGAACATTCAGACTATGCTAGAATAACTTGAGACTCAACCAAAATAACCTAGTAAACAAGTCAATGGGACTCAAGAAAAATCAGCCAATAAAATACCAAGTAGATGGATCACTAGCGATCAATTACCCATGGATCGCTAGCGATCCAAAGTGAAGCATCATGAGTTGCCCAAACATCTTGCATCATGATCCATTACCATTTCTAAATACGCTTGCCAAGTTTCATTACATGTCAAACAATCTAGCTCGAAAAGTGAAGATTCATCTGATTCAAGCTGTTTGACCAAAAGTAGCTAAATTAAAATGGACCTAGAGAACTTATATGAAGTTGGATTGACTTGATATTTTAGGAGAACACTTAGAAGACATAAAAGAAGGCTTACAAAAAAAAGGATTAATTGGAGTTAGTATGATGGATCTTTGGCAATCCATCTTGATGGGTCGCTAGAGACCCAAGTAGATTAGGCCCCACCATCTCAAATTTTATGGTAGGTCCCACACACCTTAGAGACAGTACTTGCATAGTTTCGTCTGATTTTGTTAAGTTTTGAGTGAGTTATGGATGATTATTCTGGATCAGATGACCCATGAAGATGGATGATCAAACTAACTCCAAACGACTTGATATTTGGACAAGGCAATTAAATAGAAGTTAGGAAGACATGCAAACAAAGATCACTTAAAAATATGCTAAATGGATGGATAGCTAGCGATCCATCCTCTATGGATAGCTAACGATCCATGAAGATAGGTCGGATCACCCTCAAACTTTCTGAGCTCCTTCGTAGCACTAAGTAAAGGCTTCTGGTAGAAAAATATTCTAAGTAGATGGATAGCTAGTGATCCATCCTCTATGGATAGCTAGAGATCCATAGAAATGACTCAGATTGATTTGATATTTTCGGTGATGACTTGGCATAACAACTGGACTCTTCTGCACCAAGAATTATGGCCCAATACTCACTGAATTCCTTTATAAATACTCACCTACTTGCAACTAGAGATGGAACTTTTCCAAGGAGAGAGCCACCATTACTTTACTGGAATTCCTTCACTTCTTCAATTTTCTTCTCCCTTACAACAGTCATCAAGGGGGTTAGTATGATTCTCCATTCAATCCTTGTACTTGTGACTTATTCTAACTCATTGTAACTTAGGTATAAGGACTAACTAGTTGATATCTAGAGAGATTCAACTAGTATAATCAAAATAAAGTTTGATTAAAGTGGACGTAGGCTAGAGTCAGCCGAATCACTCTAAAAATTCCGTGTCTCTTTTCTTACTTCTACTTTTTATTTGTTGTTTATCTGAGATTTGTGCTGCTGATTATCTGCACTAGTGTTTTCACACTTGATCCATGGTGTTGATCCATTTTTTGGGTTAACACATATCACCAATCACTTCATTCAATCCTTCGTTCGATCACAACCATTCATCTATGGAAGCAATGAAGGAGATGATATTTCATATTGCAGCAATGCAGCCTTTACACATTGATCCGAAATCCATATAACTGTAAGAAATAGCAAAAAATAGAGAGCAAAAAGTAATAACCTAAGTTGCTATTTATTATTTAATGCTGCTACTTCTAGAACACAAAGTATAGATATTGTTAACCAAATTTATGGTCAACACCCCAAAGAGTCCAAGTAGATGGACTTAAAGTGAAATGGTTGTATGTAGAGCCTTTAAGTAGGATAGTAGAGCCCTCGGAAATGGGAATAAGGATCTTAATCCTATAGAATATGACCTACTCAATAGGTCATAATGTAGAAATGTTAGATTTTGACCCTGTCGAAAGGTTGATAGAATGAAGGTTTCGAACCAGACAATAGGTTTAGGAGTAAGGAGTATATTCCAAATAATACCCCTTGAGACTAGATGATGGTTTCGATTCCGTAGTTTGGATCTTAAACGAACTCCTTGTCAAAAGGTATTTCCGTAGATTGTATCTTAAAAGGATTCACTATCTAAAGGGGTTTCAAAGGAGGACTAAATCCAGTAGAAAGATTCTCTTAGACCTTTCGAACCAACAAAAATGTAAAAAAGAGGATCGATATTTGATTATATCTACATAAAGTACGTAAAAAGACATGAAAACATTGATCACAAACATGAAACTCTTTATTATGAACTGAAGTATACATAGTAATACTTGTTGGAAAAAGCCCCAAATTGATTTAGAAATTAGGGTTACAAACTTTCAAAACAGTAGTGATTTTGAAGACTAAAAATTCGGATCCCAAAAATGGACCTCTCGGGTCTTATTTATAGGTGCGGGTTGGCACCTTTCGCAGGGGTCATGGCGACTGTATCGGAAGGTTGGTTTCACTTGCATCCTTCCGGCCTTGTGCGAAAGGGAGGCCTTTCGGCTTTGTCGGAAGGTTGGCTTATAGCTCTTTTGAACATATCTGGATGCCCTTGTCTCCATTGGAAGGTGAGAATGCGACATCCACAGCTTTGATCTAATGATGGAAGGGCAGCTAATTTGATGCGGAAGGGAATCTTTCGACTCCATCGAAATGTCTTCTAAAGGTAAGCGGCGCTTCTAAAGTGCTCGACCAACGTTTCCCTTCATCCAATGATCTGATCTTCTATTGCGGAAGCATCCTTTCGATCCCATCGAAATGTTCTTTTGAATGAGGTGGAAAGTTGGATTTGCAGAAGGTAATATTTGTACGTGACGCTGATGTCTCTTGTGGATGGCCTTCAATGCGGAACCATCACTTGCGGAAGGCTCTTCCACGAATGCGATACTTGCGGAACGTCTTCCGTCAGTAGTGAGTTATCTTTTGCGGAACCCTCTCATGCGAAACCAAAGGTGAAAGTCTTTATCATATGCAGAAGCCTCTTATGGGCGGAACCATCTCATGCGAAACCTTAGTTGCGGAATCCTTCTTGACTTTTCTAGAAGCATCCATTCGGCTCTTGCAGAAGGTCCTCCAACGACCTCTACTCTCCATCGAAACCTAGTTTCGGTGGTGGATTTTTGGTGTTAACATTTGCCCCCTCCCCCTGCGAAGGGATGTCCTTGACTTTTCAAGTCAGGGTTTCGTCTCGGTCCTTTTCCTGCCTTTCAATATGGATGGGACTCTTTTAAGCTCATATCCAAGCGAAGCTGTATGATGAATATCATTTAACAAAATACTAATCAAGTAAGCATATTTTTTGTTCCCAAAACATCATTCCAGAACAACAATTTAAACGTCGGGAAACTTTAGCTTATACACAACATGTATTATACCCCTCAAAATTTAACACCACGGAACTACTGTTAATAACTGGTTAACATATACATACCCAAAATGATATCATTACTTTAAAATTTAAGCATCACTAATAATTATCAAAAGATAACACAACCCTCTGATCACAACCCATTTGGAAACGGCGGAACATCTGGGTCCAAACTGATAAAGTCAGCCATAACAGGTTCAACCCATATTGGCTGATAAGGTAAATACACCACCAAAGAGGGATTTTCAACAGAAATGTCCCTGATTGCTAAATCCACCAAGAATGTGGTAGTGCTCAGGTCATAAAACATAGACCATGTGACAACAAAATTATGATTGGAGAAATATTATTGCTGGTGGACTTTGTTACTGGATTGGGCGTTGTGAACTTCCTCCGCCATCGGCTGCTGATTTTGCAAGGCCATGGCATTGCAACAGCAACAATGCGGTATTTCATCATTGACAAAGTCAGGATGGATCGGATGAAGATTACAAGCCGCCATTAATTTGATCTTCGTTTTACAGGGAATACGAACAACTTTCTACTTCTTAGTGAGAAAAAGAAAGAGATCCGTGTATCTTTGTGAAATGAAATGTTTATATTGTAATGTAATGATGTTATTTTTTTTAGTGCAATGACAATTTTCATTCTATTTTAAAATAAAATATGTGATGAAAACTTATCTGGCGAGTTCTTGTATGAAAAAGACTTTCAATATGAACAGAGTTGAAGGCATCTATTCCCTTCGAAAGCATTCAAGCATCGTGGAGGTTACCGCAAGCAAATTGAAATGAAAGTTCATCTTTAAAGGATGCTAAGCACCATGCCGAAGGCTACAACCCATTCCACTAGAGGTCAAAGCACGCTCTGTCAGAGGCCAAAACCTATTTTGGTCATAATGGATGAGCTTTGTTTTCACCTGTTAAAACACTCGAGCTTCATATTTATACATAATCACTTTCAAACACAAGTCAAATTAGAAATTGCAAGTAAAGTAAATGCGTAGAAAGTAAGCATCTTAGAGCTCTACAGCTTGATTTGAATTTGGTCCTGCTACCATTAAGTTTCTTTTTTTCAGCATGGAAGAATTGATTTTAATTGCTTTCTTCGGCATTTAAAAAAAAAATATTTGGAATACCCTCGTCTCCGCCTTGACTTCCTTGGTGAAGATAAGGAAACTGTTAATAAAATTTCTTAAAATATGGGACCTGAAAATCCAATAATACAGTCAGGAATAGGTAAGTCATAAATTCCCATCAAAATTCAAAGGAAAACGTGAGTTAACAAATCAAAAAATGGCCAGAAAACTCTCCAAATTCTGCCATGGAGGTATAGAGAACCAAATTCGCGAATTATTACGAAGACCAATAAGGAAATTTGAAATTCACTGTATCAAAAATCCAATAAGAAATTATTCCCAATCCATTGAGAACGCAAAATTCACAAATTACCATAAAGATTCAAAAGGAAATTTCAGAATTCATTAAATTAGAAATCTTATAAAGAATTATCTAATACCCAATAAGGGAATCATAAATTCATAAATCATCATGAAAATCATCAAGTAATTTCTAAATTCATCAATTCAAAAAAATCATCCAACATTTCCAATAGGTAAATTAGAAATACAAAATTCATCAACCATCACAAAAATCAGTAAGGAAGCTTAAATTCCATTAAATCAAGGAATTAAAAATCCAAGAATCAAAAATGCGATCTGAAACCCATCTACTCTTATTCAAAATCAGAAGATCGATGGAAAATTAATAAATTATTATGGAAAATCAACATAGGAAACCAAGAAATCGTGAACTCATGAAACAAGCTGTAACGACCCGAAAATTTTAACGATTTTATAACGTAATTAACTAAAATTTTATGAAAATAAATAATTACAATTTTTGCAATGAAAATTTGATATTTGTTATGCGTCTATTGAAACATAGCAAATGTAAGATTTTCATCAGAAAATATATATGTTTGTTTTATTTTGTAATTTTATTTAAATTTAAAACAGTTAAATTTGTTGAAAATAAAATATTTTTGAAATCTGAATATCTTTATATAATAAAAGTGTATCATTTTCTGAGTGAGAGTTGTATTTCGTTTCGCTAAATCTGGACTGCTCTAGCCCCGTTTATCTTCTTTTTGGCGTTTTAACAGCAGTTTTGGTAGCGAATATCGAGTTTTGATAGCTTGCTCATATCGCTGATATCTGTATACCATTCAGTTCGTCTCGTCATACTGATCTCCACAGTGCATGGCGAAATCTGTGAAACGGTTAGCTGTATCGGTACTCGTTTTAGTCTATTGGTTCTGTGTCTTTTCATTTTCCCGGGAGAAACCAGTAGCTGTTTGCTTTTATTATAATTACTGAATTCAATGGCAGGCTGTCACTATTCCCTTGGTTTGATATTTATGTTGGTTCCCTTAATTCTATTTTCTTTTTCTATTCGTGCTATTATAATAAGAAATATATATATATATATATATATATATATATATATATATATAAAGTTTTATATGAAACCGCTCGTTCTTATCTCTCTTCCACTTTCCCTTGCTCATTCTCCTTCCTCTTCCACCACTCCCCGTGCCGCCGACCACCACTCACTGAACTCCACCAACATCCGAAACCCATGCCCAGATCCGCTTGTTCCCTACGAGCATAGTCCCTCCACGTATCACGATCTCCACCCGAACGCCCTCCAACCTGAGCACGGATCCGCCACCCTAAACCCATTGGATGCACCCATCTACACCTATAGCCGCGCCCATCCATTCATGGCCAGCCCGCCGCATTTCTTCTTCGACCTGACAGCGTTTAACTCCAAGCAACCACCGTCACACCATCCACCATTCTCTTTCATCCACTAAACACCCCTCAGCCACTGACCACGACCAATCTCCCTCTCCGACCACACACTCTACATGGCCTACAAAGCACCCGGCAACCCATAGCGCATCTCCGTCTCCCCATCTCCACGTGTACACAGCCACCGCATCCACAGCCTACCCGCTGTGCGCAGTCGCTTCCCTCCTCTCTGCCATGCTGTGACAGTCCCCTGGCCCTCCACTGACATGCAGCTGCCCACTGCCTTGTCAGCCTCCACCACTGCCATACATTACCCCAAGCTCCAACAGCCCATTCCCTGACTCTACAGTCTCCACCCAGCCACCTGACGTCCAATTGCTACTTGAACCACTGCGCGCCATCTCCAACAACTCGCCTTGCAGCCACCTTGCTTCCCTTGGTCGTGAGCAGCCTGAATGTATATATATACTATATATATATTTAAAAAGATATTGATTTTTAAATATTGATTTTCTTTAAAAATAAAATATATATATATAGATGCTTTGATGTTATTAGATGTGTTTTAAATTAAGTATTGATTTTAAATTATATATATAAAGATTTTATTTTATATATATGTTTTAAAATTGAATATTGATTTTTAACAAAAATTATAATATAAAGATTTTATTTTTAAATATGTGGGTAAATTTTTGATTTAATTTTTTTTATATATATGTTGTTTTCATCAAATTTAAATTCATGTATCTAGTTTGTCGCAGCCATCTTTTAGCTGTCCTGTCCAATTCCCGCTATTTGGAGATTACAGCAGCAAATTTTCTAGCTTGGTCGATTGTCGAGTTTGTGATTTAATTTGTAGCTTGTTTGTGTTGTCAAATTTCATAACCTCGAAAGGTGAGCAATCACTCATGATTAACATTCTTATATTTAGTGAATTTAATTCACATGAAATGACGATTGAAATATGTTGTTAAATTTTAAATTGGTTAGGAATTATTTGTTAAGTTTGATATGTTGTTACGTGTTAACCTATATTAATTGACATATGACACCATAACCTGTTGTAAGTATATTCTATTTAAATTGTTAATTATGATGTATGTCTGCTATTGATATGTATGTCATTTTATAATATCATTATGTTACTGTTCTCACACTGCAAGTTCCCGGTTAGTTTAGAATTCCTTATGGGTTGAAATGATACATACCCGAACGATATTATAGATTAGGGAAAATCGTTATGGGTTGAAATGGTCAACCCAAGCGATTTTATTGTTTTTAAAATTTTGGGATTACGGGTTTAAATGATATATACCCGTAAATATTAAATTATTGCGGATTGAAATGATAAATATTCATATCATTTGACCATATGATAGAAATTTATATACGGACACCATTGGTCTATTTTGAAAATTAATTTCCAAAGTTTTGAAAGGAAATATATGAGTTTTATAAATATTGATTTTTAAATATAATATAAATATTTTATTTAGTATGTGTAAAAATTTAGATTTTTAAATTTTTTATTTTTGGGAATATTAAAATTATAAGTTAAGTTTTAAAGTGTAATTTATAAATTTTACTTATAACTTTACTTTCTTTAAAATATATAAATTAAGATAAAAAAATAGATTTGATAATAATAAGATTTAATTTAGTAATAATTAATATCATAAAATTTATTAAGAATTTAACTTAACTAATAATATATATATATATATAATATGTTAAGATATTGATTTAAAATTTATATTAATATTTTAAAATAGATTTTGTAAAAACTTTAATAAATAGAGGTTGGAAAGATAAATTAAAGTTGACTTGACATTTTAATTGGTTAATAATTGAATTTAAATAAGAATTGATTTGTAATTTATTTTAAATAAGAGTTAATTTGAAACTTATTGATTCTAAGATTTTTAAAAGATATGATTTTTATAACTTAATAACTTGATTTTTATAAAGGTGATTTATTGAATATTTCAAATTTAAATAAAATTGTAATTGAATATTAAATTTTGATTTAAATTTGTAATTTGAGATTTTATTTAAATATTTATAAAGGGGTGATTAAGTGAATAATTTCAAGTTAAATAGATATTTAATTTTGATTTTAATTTGTAATCTGAGATTTTATTTAAATGGTTATTAAAAATGATTAAGTGAATATTTTCAAATTTAAATAAAATTAAAGTTGAATTTTGAAATATAAATGGAATGTATCAAATTTGGTTATTATAAGTTGTTTGAATATTTAAACTTTGAAACCTATTGAATTGGGAATGGTTTAAATTTGAAGTTCAAACCTGGATTCGAAATCGATATTATTTAAAAATGGTTTAATGAGAATTTGGATTGATTTGTGAAATTGGAAGAAACAATTCTAATTTGAAACTATTCTCAATATGCACTCTTTTAATATATATACTATTTGTAATATATAAACTATTTTAATCCATAGCCTATTTTAAATATAAACTGTTTTTAATTAATAACTATTTCAATATATAAACTATTTCAATATTTAAACTGTTTAAGTTGGAAATGTTATGATTTAGATTTAATGGTTTTAAATGCAAATATTTTGATATTATTGTTTAAATTATTTTGTGGTTATGATTTTAGAAGTGAATTTGATTTCGAAAATGATATGATTTCGAAAGTGAATATGATTTCGAAAGTGATGATTTTGAATAAAAATGATATTTTGATACGAAGTATGATTGTTTGAAATATAAATGACAACGGTGTGAAATAAGCGTTTGGTTGTTAAAGAGACCAGGATCAGATATTGTCATATTCTCTGCCAATATCGAAACCCACTTTAACAACTGTGTACGTGGTGGAGATTCCAAAAGGAAGTAGGATGGTTTGGCGATGATTCTGTATAAGGTAATAACACAGCCCTGACTCCTGCGGGCCAGCTTGATGTGACTAAAATAGGAGCCATGCGGGCCAAGTGAGGTCGCACCTCCGATCGGGCACATTTCTTCGATACCATTCTATTACTTTGTGATTTGATTGAGTGCACCTTTGATTTTGGGAGTGTGTCTCGCTGTCGGCGGTAGTAGCTGATATGCGTTACCACCAGTCTGGATCCGCAAAACGGTAGTATCCTACTCTGAGCATTGCCTCGCATGCCTTGTCATATGCCTTATCGCACCTTCTATGAGTTTGGTTTGTGTCGTACCTATGGAGTGCTCCCTGATAGCCCACTGGTTTGGTGGAGTTTACAGTATTATATAGACTACGACATTTATATAAAAATGTGTTAAGGGGGATATGGGTAACGCCTTAATGCTATTTTAATAGTTTACTTTACTATAGACATTATATATGTAGCGTATTGTACTATGTCTGTAGATAGTTTAACAGATCCTTAAAGGGTGGGAATCTCAAACATCCTTTAAGTTATATTGCATTTGTAACAACCTGAATTTCGGAGCCAATTTAAAAAAAAATTAAAAAATTTAATGAAAGTTGAGTTGAATTTACATGAAAAATAAATAAATAAACGTTAATGAGTTAAAAATTTAAACCATGAATATGAAATTAAAAATTTAAATAGTGAATACGTCTAAATGAAGTCGCCTGAATAAAATTTTAATTTTTGAAATATACAAAATTTGTACGTTCACAAATTTTGTACGTCAACTAGCAAGCCGTTTAGTGAAATTTGTCCAAATTTAAAATCCAAATTTTTTTTTTCATAGAAAAGTCATAGAAAGTTTTCTAATAAAAATAACGCAATTCGTTTCATCCAATTTCGATTCCGTTTGCTCATTTTAACGATGCAAAACAATTTTCAAGTGGTTCGAAAACAATAAGTGCACTAACACATGTAACAAAACACAGGACAGCGGATAAAATCCGCTATTTTGAGCTAGCAAACATTGAAATTGTTTAAAACAATCTGAATGAAAGTTGTTGCATATAATTCAAGGTTTCCAGAATGACCAAGATCATCGAATTCCGATCATTGGTTCAAAAGTTATGATCATTTTACTAAAAACATCAAACTTAGACTGAACTTATGCATTTGGAGGACAGCGACGAATAATTGGAATTTTAACATAGATAACTCCGAAATCAGACAAAATAAATAAAACAAAAGTTGTAGCTAAGTTTCTAAGCTTTCCAAAACATCCAAAATTATCAAATTCGGTAAAGAAACGAAGAAGTTATGGCTAATTTTGTTTCAGCTTCAAACATAGAGCAAATATACTTAAATTCAAATCAGAGAAATCGGCGTCCCTAACTCCATTTTGATCCGTCTGTCGAAACGCAAATATCTGTATACCATTGCGACCATCTCGTCATGGCGAATTTTTCGGTATATTCATTTGCGTATTTTGACACCCGGTTCGCGACGAAATGAGTAAAACGTCGTCCGTATCGGTGCACACTTCTTCCAACTCAGCAGCCACCTCACCTTCCAGCTCAGCTGCCCCGTCACTGCCACATCAGCCGTCCACACCTGAGACAATATCTCCACCCATCAGAACAAAATCTAAGCCTTTTGGCTTCCCCATAACATGATTACCCATCTCCTTCTCCTATTGGCCAGCAGAAGAGGTGCCTTCTGCCATACACTGTACAACTCATCTCCTCAAAAAATAAACCTGCCTTCAACACCCGTATACTTCCTCCCCTCCCTTCTCTTTTCATTCAACAGCAAAAATTATAACTCCAAAAAGAAAAAAAAATTAAAACAAACAAAAAAAAAAGAAAAAAAAAAGGGAAGAACCCAAACTCTCTTTCCCTGCCCAGCTCACGCCTTGCCACCAACCTTTCCACCTTCACCCGCGCCTGCTGCTCTGCCCAATCCCCTCCTCCACGCGCCCAGCCATTCAACACCCCGCTGCACCTCCCGCAACCCACTGCAGCGCCTCCCACTGCTCCGCCTTGACCTCAACAACAACTCCATCAACTCATCGCTCGTGCTACATCACACTAGCCTCCCTCTTGCTCGTGTCGTAGTGTAAGTACTATATCCATAATTGTATACATATGAATATATGTATATTTGGTTATAATACTAAATTGGTGTTCATTTTCATTTGATCGCAGCGAGCCTTGTTCGTCGAAATTAGTTGGAGTGTTCAAGTTGAGTTCTAGTAGGAATCACCGTGTTTCTATTCGTGCCTCTTCTCACCTTCGTCGATCTAGTTTCACTAACCACGAAAAGGTGAATATCGTTCACGACTAATGTTCTTGCTTGTTAATATGTTTGTATATGGATGTTGTAGTGAATTGTTGGTTAAATTTAGTTATAACTGAAATTGTGAAACCGGTAGAATTTTTTTTTTCTAAGTGCTGAAACGGCGATAAAACCCCAACTTTAAGGCCTTGTATCTCACTAATGGCTCACCGGAATTTGACGATTCCAATTGTGAAAAATAGACAATGTTTCATAGTTTAATTCTGCAAATTTTTACAGAAAAATACTGTCGTTTGGTTGTGCAAAATATATCTGAAAGTAGCACCCGAAACCAATTTAAACTCTGAACTTTAGTGTAAAAACAGAGCCTGAGTCCCAACTTTGAGACGTCATAACTCTCTGGTCTTTTACCCAAATGAAGTAAATCTTTTTTCAGTTTAAAGTAGACATCTTGAACTTTATTCCTGTAAAATTTCATGACATTTGGACACCATTACAGTACCTAAAAACTGTCACCAAGTTGAACCCAGACCTATTCGAACAAGTTCAAATTTGTAGAAATTGAGTCGTAAATCACATGAAATGACGAGCTATATTACTCGGATTGACCCGACACTTTTTTTTTCTGAGTAATTCATAGCATAACAAATTTTACTAAAAAATTTGACATTTGAATTATTTTATATGAAGTAACAACTAGAGTAATATGTTAATATTAGCAGTTGTTAACACTTAGAAAAATTTTGACCTATAAAATTTTTGACTAAAATTTGTGTACATAAATTTTACCTCATCTTCACATAGTAATATGTGTTAGAAATTATACGAAATTGATAATATTGACCAATATGAATATTGTGATGATTGTTTATTTAATTTATGCATTTACTTTATGTAATTTACTTTGACACCATCCCTGTTATAACACTGCAAGTTCCCATATTATATGATTGTGAACCAAAAACCTTGAAATCCAAATTTGGATAAGGGTTGAAATGATATACCCAAAATTTAAATCACTTGGCCTAGGTTAGAAAATTTAAAATAAAAATCACCGATTTGGTCAAATAAATTGATTTTTGAAACAATTATTTAAAAACGAACAAATGAATTGATTTTAAAATTATGGTAAATGGATTTTTAGAAATAAAAAACAAATGAACAAATTTTGAAAATTTGTTAAGTGTATTCTTAAAATCAAAATAAATAAGAAAATGGTTTTGGAATTTATTTAAATTGATTAGGAATAAAGTGAATGGAATAGATTCTAAAAACACTTGAATTGATTTAAATAAAAATGAACGTTGTGGAAAATGGAATTTGGGATGTTTTGAATCATAATAAAGTCAAGATAAAATTAAGAATTTAAATATCAAGAATTTATCTTAATTAATTTAGTGTAAAACTAAATTTGTGAAATTGTTTAAAGGGGGATTTTATTAAGAAATTGTTTAGAATGAAATTATAAGATTTGTCATAATAAAATTTTATAAATTGTTCAAGTGGGTAAATTATTAAGTGATAGGAATACATTTGTATAAATTAAATTGGGAATTTAATAGTATAATGAAATAATGAAAGGGGATAGATTGAAATTTTTCTAACTTAATAAATTGATAATTTAATTAAACTTTGATTTAATTAAATTGGTAAATAAATGAGTTTTGAAATGTAGATACTAGACTTGAAACTAAGTTGAATTGAAACCTAAGTGAATTGATAAATGGCTTATGTTCTAATATTTAATTTGGTAAAATTAAATAATTGATTGAAACTAAATCTAATTGGAAATCGTTACTAATTCGAATTTTGTCAACTAAATTTCGGATGAAATAATATTTTGAAAGTGAATGATGGATTCTTTATTCGTGAATGGGTGAAAAATTATATCGAATGAAAACAAATTTTGTTAAATTAAATGACCAATCGGTGAAATAATAACGTTAGTTATTAAAGAGACCGGGGTCGGATATGGACATACTCTCTGTCGATACCGGAACCACTTTAATAACTATATTCGTGGAGTTGATCCAGAACGAAGTGGTTGGACTTGATGTACGTTGCTGATTTGAAGTAAGAGAACGTTAATGGATGCCTTGACACTCGTGTCAAATTTGAAATGACTAAAACAGGAGCCATACCCGTGCCAGTGAGGTTAGCTACCTCTAGCATTCACACTCCTTCGTATACTATATCTACTTTGTTGTCGATTGGTGATCACCCTTGATTTGGGAGTGATGTGATGCGGTGGGCGATCGTAGCAGCGATGCGTTACCACCAGCCGGAGACGCGAAACGGTAGTATCCTACCTTGGGCATTGCCTCACGTGCCTTGTCATACTTTTAACCTTATGCGCGACCACTACGATTTGGATTTAGTGTTAGTGTATCACGGCGCGTCACTATCCACCGACGGTTTACTGGTGTGTTATATGCAAACTGTACACTAGGGCTTAAAAAATGTGTTAAGGGGGATCAATGTAAAGCCTTAACACTATGAAAAATATTTATTTTACTTGATAGACATTACATATATAGCGTATTCTACTTTTTTGAATGATTTATCGGATCCTCAAGGAGGAAATACCATAATTACCTTGAGTTACATTGTATCTTTGCACTTGAGTTATTTGACTTGATAAGAACATTAGTCCTGACTCGAGTGTTTGCTTTCTGTATGCTCGGGTCAGCCTGAGGATTGCACTATTTTGAGGAGCATATTTTGAGGAGCCGAAGACTTTGAAGACCCCATCTATCTATTATTTCCCTATTTCAGTTTGCATGTACTATTATTAGACATCTATGTATTTCTATTTCAGCTCTTTTGAGTTGGAACTTTGTTGTAACTTATTGAGTAGCTTCATGAACTACTTATGTACTATTTGTATTCCGCTGCGAACTTTGTAACTTATTCTGTGTCTGTGATATGTGTTGATTTTCAATTATAAACTCCATTGATAATTCGTAGTTATGAGTAATTTACGTTGACATGTGTGGATTATTGTCATCTTAAACTACTCAAAATTACGGGTCGTCACAGTTGGTATCAGAGCTTTGGTTCCCGAAAACCTTAGCCTGTGGAGTTTAAACTCATTCGAGATGGGGTAATCATACCCTAGAATGAGTAGAAATCACCATTGAGAACACATGCTTTAAGCTTCAAATCTCTTTCAAATTCTATTCATTTGTATCCACTTCCGTAGCTTCTTAGGTCTTGCGGGGTATTATCGAAGATTCATAGAAAATTTTGCTCGAATTTTTGCACCTCTCACTGCATTAACCCGAAAGGGTGTAAAATTCAATTGGAATGAGAAGTGTGAAGCAGCTTTCAATGAGCTCAAACGCAAGCTAACCTCCGCCCCTGTCCTCACTGTTATTGATGGGAGCGAAGGATTAACCGTATACACAGATGCTTGCAGAGAAGGATTAGGAGCCGTCCTAATGCAACATGGTAAAGTCATTGCCTATGCGGGGCGACAATTAAAGATCCACGAGGTCAACTATGCAGCCCATGATCTAGAACTCCTTGCGGTTGTCTTTGCTCTAAAGCTATGGAGACATCATCTCTTGGGAACTAAATTCGAACTCTTCACCGATCACAAATCTCTCAAGTATATCTTCTCCCAAAAAGATCTCAACCAAAGACAAGTTCGATGGCTCGAATTTCTAGCTTCATATGACCTTGACATCAATTATACTCCGGGCAAGGCTAATGTAGTAGCCGACGCTTTGAGTAGAAACAATGCAATGCTTAATAATCTTGTTGAAGCGATGATGTATCAGCTTGTTATCTCCCCAACTCTTATGGACCGCATTATGGCTAAACAATATGAGGATACGTTGCTCAAGCATATCAAAGAAGTTATTCTTAACAAAGAAGGTGGTGAGAATAAGGACTGGGGTGCACATATCGATAGAGATGGAGTTTTGAAAATCAATAATCGAATTTGTGTTCCAAATGTTGATGGTCTAAGGCAGGAAGTGCTTAAAGAAAATCATCATTCCGTACTCTCTGTCCATCCAGGGGTCAATAAAATGTTTCAGAATATGAAGAAACTATACTGGTGGAGTGGAATGAAGCGTGATATTTCTACTTTCATTACTAGATGTGCTACTTGCCAACAAGTAAAAGCTAGTCACCAGAAGACTGCCGGTTTACTACAACCACTTGAGATTCCTAGTTGGAAGTGGGAACAGATATCTATGGACTTCATAGATGGTTTGCCAAGAACCAGAAGAGGTAATGTGAGCATATGGGTAATCGTAGACAGACTGACCAAGTCGGCTCATTTTATCCCAGTAAAAGCTACTCGTACATCTTCGAGTTTAGCTGAGATTTACATGAAGGAGATTGTTCGACTTCATGGTGTTCCTACTAGCATTGTTTGCGATAGAGATCCCATATTCACTAGCAAATTTTGGGAAGCTTTCCAAAACTTATTGGGCTCTAGGCTGAATCTGAGTACCGCCTACCATCCTCAGACTGATGGGCAAACCGAGAGGGTAAATCAAATTCTCGAAGACCTTCTTAGAGCGTGTATCTTAGACTTCGGTGGATCTTGGGAAGACCACCTTCATCTTGTTGAATTCACTTATAACAACAGCTACCAGGTAATAAATTTGAATTTAAAATAATAAAGATGATAATAAATTGTCAACCAATGAATTTTATCTTTGAAACTCAGGCTACCATCAAGATGGCTCCATTCGAGGCTCTATACGGACGACCGTGTAGATCTCCAGCTTGTTGGATAGAATCAGGCGACCGAATCATGCTTGGTCCCGATATGATTATGGAAGCCTCTGAGAAAGTAGAAGAAATCAGAAGGAATATGAAAATCGCCCAAGATAGGCAAAGGAAATACGCCGACAGAAGAAGGAAGGATCTAGAATTTTCGGTGGGAGATCAAGTGTTTCTCAAAATTTCTCCATTGAAAAATGTAATCCGCTTTGGAAGGAAGGGAAAACTAGCTCCTAGATTCATTGGACCTTTCCGCATCTCTGAAAGGATTGGGACATTAGCTTATAGAGTTGAATTACCAGAAAAACTTTCTGGCGTGCACGATGTTTTCCATGTCTCTAATCTTCGGAAATACTTGCACGACCCATCCATGATTGTTCAACCAGCTCTATTGGAAGATCTAGATATTGAGCCAAATCTCACTGTTGAGCGTACACCACTTCGTATTGTCGATAGAGGTACGAAGCAGCTTAGAAGGAAGACAGTCAATCTAATCAAAGTTCAATGGAGTACCGATGATCGTGATTGCACTTGGGAAACCGAGGAGAGTGTTCGCGATTCAAATCCCGAATTGTTTGAAACAATGACAAGTACACCTTATTTCAAATCTGTTATATCTTTCTGCTCTATTCTATTCTATTCTCCTATCTTGTTTCTTTTCGAGGACGAAAAGTTTTGAGTAGGGGAGATTGTAACAACCTGAATTTCGGAGCCAATTTAAAAAAAAATTAAAAAATTTAATGAAAGTTGAGTTGAATTTACATGAAAAATAAATAAATAAACGTTAATGAGTTAAAAATTTAAACCATGAATATGAAATTAAAAATTTAAATAGTGAATACGTCTAAATGAAGTCGCCTGAATAAAATTTTAATTTTTGAAATATACAAAATTTGTACGTTCACAAATTTTGTACGTCAACTAGCAAGCCGTTTAGTGAAATTTGTCCAAATTTAAAATCCAAATTTTTTTTTTTCATAGAAAAGTCATAGAAAGTTTTCTAATAAAAATAACGCAATTCGTTTCATCCAATTTCGATTCCGTTTGCTCATTTTAACGATGCAAAACAATTTTCAAGTGGTTCGAAAACAATAAGTGCACTAACACATGTAACAAAACACAGGACAGCGGATAAAATCCGCTATTTTGAGCTAGCAAACATTGAAATTGTTTAAAACAATCTGAATGAAAGTTGTTGCATATAATTCAAGGTTTCCAGAATGACCAAGATCATCGAATTCCGATCATTGGTTCAAAAGTTATGATCATTTTACTAAAAACATCAAACTTAGACTGAACTTATGCATTTGGAGGACAGCGACGAATAATTGGAATTTTAACATAGATAACTCCGAAATCAGACAAAATAAATAAAACAAAAGTTGTAGCTAAGTTTCTAAGCTTTCCAAAACATCCAAAATTATCAAATTCGGTAAAGAAACGAAGAAGTTATGGCTAATTTTGTTTCAGCTTCAAACATAGAGCAAATATACTTAAATTCAAATCAGAGAAATCGGCGTCCCTAACTCCATTTTGATCCGTCTGTCGAAACGCAAATATCTGTATACCATTGCGACCGTCTCGTCATGGCGAATTTTTCGGTATATTCATTTGCGTATTTTGACACCCGGTTCGCGACGAAATGAGTAAAACGTCGTCCGTATCGGTGCACACTTCTTCCAACTCAGCAGCCACCTCACCTTCCAGCTCAGCTGCCCCGTCACTGCCACATCAGCCGTCCACACCTGAGACAATATCTCCACCCATCAGAACAAAATCTAAGCCTTTTGGCTTCCCCATAACATGATTACCCATCTCCTTCTCCTATTGGCCAGCAGAAGAGGTGCCTTCTGCCATACACTGTACAACTCATCTCCTCAAAAAATAAACCTGCCTTCAACACCCGTATACTTCCTCCCCTCCCTTCTCTTTTCATTCAACAGCAAAAATTATAACTCCAAAAAGAAAAAAAAATTAAAACAAACAAAAAAAAAAGAAAAAAAAAGGGAAGAACCCAAACTCTCTTTCCCTGCCCAGCTCACGCCTTGCCACCAACCTTTCCACCTTCACCCGCGCCTGCTGCTCTGCCCAATCCCCTCCTCCACGCGCCCAGCCATTCAACACCCCGCTGCACCTCCCGCAACCCACTGCAGCGCCTCCCACTGCTCCGCCTTGACCTCAACAACAACTCCATCAACTCATCGCTCGTGCTACATCACACTAGCCTCCCTCTTGCTCGTGTCGTAGTGTAAGTACTATATCCATAATTGTATACATATGAATATATGTATATTTGGTTATAATACTAAATTGGTGTTCATTTTCATTTGATCGCAGTGAGCCTTGTTCGTCGAAATTAGTTGGAGTGTTCAAGTTGAGTTCTAGTAGGAATCACCGTGTTTCTATTCGTGCCTCTTCTCACCTTCGTCGATCTAGTTTCACTAACCACGAAAAGGTGAATATCGTTCACGACTAATGTTCTTGCTTGTTAATATGTTTGTATATGGATGTTGTAGTGAATTGTTGGTTAAATTTAGTTATAACTGAAATTGTGAAACCGGTAGATTTTTTTTTTTCTAAGTGCTGAAACGGCGATAAAACCCCAACTTTAAGGCCTTGTATCTCACTAATGGCTCACCGGAATTTGACGATTCCAATTGTGAAAAATAGACAATGTTTCATAGTTTAATTCTGCAAATTTTTACAGAAAAATACTGTCGTTTGGTTGTGCAAAATATATCTGAAAGTAGCACCCGAAACCAATTTAAACTCTGAACTTTAGTGTAAAAACAGAGCCTGAGTCCCAACTTTGAGACGTCATAACTCTCTGGTCTTTTACCCAAATGAAGTAAATCTTTTTTCAGTTTAAAGTAGACATCTTGAACTTTATTCCTGTAAAATTTCATGACATTTGGACACCATTACAGTACCTAAAAACTGTCACCAAGTTGAACCCAGACCTATTCGAACAAGTTCAAATTTGTAGAAATTGAGTCGTAAATCACATGAAATGACGAGCTATATTACTCGGATTGACCCGACACTTTTTTTTTCTGAGTAATTCATAGCATAACAAATTTTACTAAAAAATTTGACATTTGAATTATTTTATATGAAGTAACAACTAGAGTAATATGTTAATATTAGCAGTTGTTAACACTTAGAAAAATTTTGACCTATAAAATTTTTGACTAAAATTTGTGTACATAAATTTTACCTCATCTTCACATAGTAATATGTGTTAGAAATTATACGAAATTGATAATATTGACCAATATGAATATTGTGATGATTGTTTATTTAATTTATGCATTTACTTTATGTAATTTACTTTGACACCATCCCTGTTATAACACTGCAAGTTCCCATATTATATGATTGTGAACCAAAAACCTTGAAATCCAAATTTGGATAAGGGTTGAAATGATATACCCAAAATTTAAATCACTTGGCCTAGGTTAGAAAATTTAAAATAAAAATCACCGATTTGGTCAAATAAATTGATTTTTGAAACAATTATTTAAAAACGAACAAATGAATTGATTTTAAAATTATGGTAAATGGATTTTTAGAAATAAAAAACAAATGAACAAATTTTGAAAATTTGTTAAGTGTATTCTTAAAATCAAAATAAATAAGAAAATGGTTTTGGAATTTATTTAAATTGATTAGGAATAAAGTGAATGGAATAGATTCTAAAAACACTTGAATTGATTTAAATAAAAATGAACGTTGTAGAAAATGGAATTTGGGATGTTTTGAATCATAATAAAGTCAAGATAAAATTAAGAATTTAAATATCAAGAATTTATCTTAATTAATTTAGTGTAAAACTAAATTTGTGAAATTGTTTAAAGGGGAATTTTATTAAGAAATTGTTTAGAATGAAATTATAAGATTTGTCATAATAAAATTTTATAAATTGTTCAAGTGGGTAAATTATTAAGTGATAGGAATACATTTGTATAAATTAAATTGGGAATTTAATAGTATAATGAAATAATGAAAGGGGATAGATTGAAATTTTTCTAACTTAATAAATTGATAATTTAATTAAACTTTGATTTAATTAAATTGGTAAATAAATGAGTTTTGAAATGTAGATACTAGACTTGAAACTAAGTTGAATTGAAACCTAAGTGAATTGATAAATGGCTTATGTTCTAATATTTAATTTGGTAAAATTAAATAATTGATTGAAACTAAATCTAATTGGAAATCGTTACTAATTCGAATTTTGTCAACTAAATTTCGGATGAAATAATATTTTGAAAGTGAATGATGGATTCTTTATTCGTGAATGGGTGAAAAATTATATCGAATGAAAACAAATTTTGTTAAATTAAATGACCAATCGGTGAAATAATAACGTTAGTTATTAAAGAGACCGGGGTCGGATATGGACATACTCTCTGTCGATACCGGAACCACTTTAATAACTATATTCGTGGAGTTGATCCAGAACGAAGTGGTTGGACTTGATGTACGTTGCTGATTTGAAGTAAGAGAACGTTAATGGATGCCTTGACACTCGTGTCAAATTTGAAATGACTAAAACAGGAGCCATACCCGTGCCAGTGAGGTTAGCTACCTCTAGCATTCACACTCCTTCGTATACTATATCTACTTTGTTGTCGATTGGTGATCACCCTTGATTTGGGAGTGATGTGATGCGGTGGGCGATCGTAGCAGCGATGCGTTACCACCAGCCGGAGACGCGAAACGGTAGTATCCTACCTTGGGCATTGCCTCACGTGCCTTGTCATACTTTTAACCTTATGCGCGACCACTACGATTTGGATTTAGTGTTAGTGTATCACGGCGCGTCACTATCCACCGACGGTTTACTGGTGTGTTATATGCAAACTGTACACTAGGGCTTAAAAAATGTGTTAAGGGGGATCAATGTAAAGCCTTAACACTATGAAAAATATTTATTTTACTTGATAGACATTACATATATAGCGTATTCTACTTTTTTGAATGATTTATCGGATCCTCAAGGAGGAAATACCATAATTACCTTGAGTTACATTGTATCTTTGCACTTGAGTTATTTGACTTGATAAGAACATTAGTCCTGACTCGAGTGTTTGCTTTCTGTATGCTCGGGTCAGCCTGAGGATTGCACTATTTTGAGGAGCATATTTTGAGGAGCCGAAGACTTTGAAGACCCCATCTATCTATTATTTCCCTATTTCAGTTTGCATGTACTATTATTAGACATCTATGTATTTCTATTTCAGCTCTTTTGAGTTGGAACTTTGTTGTAACTTATTGAGTAGCTTCATGAACTACTTATGTACTATTTGTATTCCGCTGCGAACTTTGTAACTTATTCTGTGTCTGTGATATGTGTTGATTTTCAATTATAAACTCCATTGATAATTCGTAGTTATGAGTAATTTACGTTGACATGTGTGGATTATTGTCATCTTAAACTACTCAAAATTACGGGTCGTCACAGTTGGTATCAGAGCTTTGGTTCCCGAAAACCTTAGCCTGTGGAGTTTAAACTCATTCGAGATGGGGTAATCATACCCTAGAATGAGTAGAAATCACCATTGAGAACACATGCTTTAAGCTTCAAATCTCTTTCAAATTCTATTCATTTGTATCCACTTCCGTAGCTTCTTAGGTCTTGCGGGGTATTATCGAAGATTCATAGAAAATTTTGCTCGAATTTCTGCACCTCTCACTGCATTAACCCGAAAGGGTGTAAAATTCAATTGGAATGAGAAGTGTGAAGCCGCTTTCAATGAGCTCAAACGCAAGCTAACCTCCGCCCCTGTCCTCACTGTTATTGATGGGTGCGAAGGATTAACCGTATACACAGATGCTTGCAGAGAAGGATTAGGAGCCGTCCTAATGCAACATGGTAAAGTCATTGCCTATGCGGGGCGACAATTAAAGATCCACGAGGTCAACTATGCAGCCCATGATCTAGAACTCCTTGCGGTTGTCTTTGCTCTAAAGCTATGGAGACATCATCTCTTGGGAACTAAATTCGAACTCTTCACCGATCACAAATCTCTCAAGTATATCTTCTCCCAAAAAGATCTCAACCAAAGACAAGTTCGATGGCTCGAATTTCTAGCTTCATATGACCTTGACATCAATTATACTCCGGGCAAGGCTAATGTAGTAGCCGACGCTTTGAGTAGAAACAATGCAATGCTTAATAATCTTGTTGAAGCGATGATGTATCAGCTTGTTATCTCCCCAACTCTTATGGACCGCATTGTGGCTAAACAATATGAGGATACGTTGCTCAAGCATATCAAAGAAGTTATTCTTAACAAAGAAGGTGGTGAGAATAAGGACTGGGGTGCACATATCGATAGAGATGGAGTTTTGAAAATCAATAATCGAATTTGTGTTCCAAATGTTGATGGTCTAAGGCAGGAAGTGCTTAAAGAAAATCATCATTCCGTACTCTCTGTCCATCCAGGGGTCAATAAAATGTTTTAGAATATGAAGAAACTATACTGGTGGAGTGGAATGAAGCGTGATATTTCTACTTTCATTACTAGATGTGCTACTTGCCAACAAGTAAAAGCTAGTCACCAGAAGACTGCCGGTTTACTACAACCACTTGAGATTCCTAGTTGGAAGTGGGAACAGATATCTATGGACTTCATAGATGGTTTGCCAAGAACCAGAAGAGGTAATGTGAGCATATGGGTAATCGTAGACAGACTGACCAAGTCGGCTCATTTTATCCCAGTAAAAGCTACTCGTACATCTTCGAGTTTAGCTGAGATTTACATGAAGGAGATTGTTCGACTTCATGGTGTTCCTACTAGCATTGTTTGCGATAGAGATCCCATATTCACTAGCAAATTTTGGGAAGCTTTCCAAAACTTATTGGGCTCTAGGCTGAATCTGAGTACCGCCTACCATCCTCAGACTGATGGGCAAACCGAGAGGGTAAATCAAATTCTCGAAGACCTTCTTAGAGCGTGTATCTTAGACTTCGGTGGATCTTGGGAAGACCACCTTCATCTTGTTGAATTCACTTATAACAACAGCTACCAGGTAATAAATTTGAATTTAAAATAATAAAGATGATAATAAATTGTCAACCAATGAATTTTATCTTTGAAACTCAGGCTACCATCAAGATGGCTCCATTCGAGGCTCTATACGGACGACCGTGTAGATCTCCAGCTTGTTGGATAGAATCAGGCGACCGAATCATGCTTGGTCCCGATATGATTATGGAAGCCTCTGAGAAAGTAGAAGAAATCAGAAGGAATATGAAAATCGCCCAAGATAGGCAAAGGAAATACGCCGACAGAAGAAGGAAGGATCTAGAATTTTCGGTGGGAGATCAAGTGTTTCTCAAAATTTCTCCATTGAAAAATGTAATCCGCTTTGGAAGGAAGGGAAAACTAGCTCCTAGATTCATTGGACCTTTCCGCATCTCTGAAAGGATTGGGACATTAGCTTATAGAGTTGAATTACCAGAAAAACTTTCTGGCGTGCACGATGTTTTCCATGTCTCTAATCTTCGGAAATACTTGCACGACCCATCCATGATTGTTCAACCAGCTCTATTGGAAGATCTAGATATTGAGCCAAATCTCACTGTTGAGCGTACACCACTTCGTATTGTCGATAGAGGTACGAAGCAGCTTAGAAGGAAGACAGTCAATCTAATCAAAGTTCAATGGAGTACCGATGATCGTGATTGCACTTGGGAAACCGAGGAGAGTGTTCGCGATTCAAATCCCGAATTGTTTGAAACAATGACAAGTACACCTTATTTCAAATCTGTTATATCTTTCTGCTTTATTCTATTCTATTCTCCTATCTTGTTTCTTTTCGAGGACGAAAAGTTTTGAGTAGGGGAGATTGTAACAACCTGAATTTCGGAGCCAATTTAAAAAAAAATTAAAAAATTTAATGAAAGTTGAGTTGAATTTACATGAAAAATAAATAAATAAACGTTAATGAGTTAAAAATTTAAACCATGAATATGAAATTAAAAATTTAAATAGTGAATACGTCTAAATGAAGTCGCCTGAATAAAATTTTAATTTTTGAAATATACAAAATTTGTACGTTCACAAATTTTGTACGTCAACTAGCAAGCCGTTTAGTGAAATTTGTCCAAATTTAAAATCCAAATTTTTTTTTTTCATAGAAAAGTCATAGAAAGTTTTCTAATAAAAATAACGCAATTCGTTTCATCCAATTTCGATTCCGTTTGCTCATTTTAACGATGCAAAACAATTTTCAAGTGGTTCGAAAACAATAAGTGCACTAACACATGTAACAAAACACAGGACAGCGGATAAAATCCGCTATTTTGAGCTAGCAAACATTGAAATTGTTTAAAACAATCTGAATGAAAGTTGTTGCATATAATTCAAGGTTTCCAGAATGACCAAGATCATCGAATTCCGATCATTGGTTCAAAAGTTATGATCATTTTACTAAAAACATCAAACTTAGACTGAACTTATGCATTTGGAGGACAGCGACGAATAATTGGAATTTTAACATAGATAACTCCGAAATCAGACAAAATAAATAAAACAAAAGTTGTAGCTAAGTTTTTAAGCTTTCCAAAACATCCAAAATTATCAAATTCGGTAAAGAAACGAAGAAGTTATGGCTAATTTTGTTTCAGCTTCAAACATAGAGCAAATATACTTAAATTCAAATCAGAGAAATCGGCGTCCCTAACTCCATTTTGATCCGTCTGTCGAAACGCAAATATCTGTATACCATTGCGACCGTCTTGTCATGGCGAATTTTTCGGTATATTCATTTGCGTATTTTGACACCCGGTTCGCGACGAAATGAGTAAAACGTCGTCCGTATCGGTGCACACTTCTTCCAACTCAGCAGCCACCTCACCTTCCAGCTCAGCTGCCCCGTCACTGCCACATCAGCCGTCCACACCTGAGACAATATCTCCACCCATCAGAACAAAATCTAAGCCTTTTGGCTTCCCCATAACATGATTACCCATCTCCTTCTCCTATTGGCCAGCAGAAGAGGTGCCTTCTGCCATACACTGTACAACTCATCTCCTCAAAAAATAAACCTGCCTTCAACACCCGTATACTTCCTCCCCTCCCTTCTCTTTTCATTCAACAGCAAAAATTATAACTCCAAAAAGAAAAAAAAATTAAAACAAACAAAAAAAAAAGAAAAAAAAAAGGGAAGAACCCAAACTCTCTTTCCCTGCCCAGCTCACGCCTTGCCACCAACCTTTCCACCTTCACCCGCGCCTGCTGCTCTGCCCAATCCCCTCCTCCACGCGCCCAGCCATTCAACACCCCGCTGCACCTCCCGCAACCCACTGCAGCGCCTCCCACTGCTCCGCCTTGACCTCAACAACAACTCCATCAACTCATCGCTCGTGCTACATCACACTAGCCTCCCTCTTGCTCGTGTCGTAGTGTAAGTACTATATCCATAATTGTATACATATGAATATATGTATATTTGGTTATAATACTAAATTGGTGTTCATTTTCATTTGATCGCAGCGAGCCTTGTTCGTCGAAATTAGTTGGAGTGTTCAAGTTGAGTTCTAGTAGGAATCACCGTGTTTCTATTCGTGCCTCTTCTCACCTTCGTCGATCTAGTTTCACTAACCACGAAAAGGTGAATATCGTTCACGACTAATGTTCTTGCTTGTTAATATGTTTGTATATGGATGTTGTAGTGAATTGTTGGTTAAATTTAGTTATAACTGAAATTGTGAAACCGGTAGAATTTTTTTTTTCTAAGTGCTGAAACGGCGATAAAACCCCAACTTTAAGGCCTTGTATCTCACTAATGGCTCACCGGAATTTGACGATTCCAATTGTGAAAAATAGACAATGTTTCATAGTTTAATTCTGCAAATTTTTACAGAAAAATACTGTCGTTTGGTTGTGCAAAATATATCTGAAAGTAGCACCCGAAACCAATTTAAACTCTGAACTTTAGTGTAAAAACAGAGCCTGAGTCCCAACTTTGAGACGTCATAACTCTCTGGTCTTTTACCCAAATGAAGTAAATCTTTTTTCAGTTTAAAGTAGACATCTTGAACTTTATTCCTGTAAAATTTCATGACATTTGGACACCATTACAGTACCTAAAAACTGTCACCAAGTTGAACCCAGACCTATTCGAACAAGTTCAAATTTGTAGAAATTGAGTCGTAAATCACATGAAATGACGAGCTATATTACTCGGATTGACCCGACACTTTTTTTTCCTGAGTAATTCATAGCATAACAAATTTTACTAAAAAATTTGACATTTGAATTATTTTATATGAAGTAACAACTAGAGTAATATGTTAATATTAGCAGTTGTTAACACTTAGAAAAATTTTGACCTATAAAATTTTTGACTAAAATTTGTGTACATAAATTTTACCTCATCTTCACATAGTAATATGTGTTAGAAATTATACGAAATTGATAATATTGACCAATATGAATATTGTGATGATTGTTTATTTAATTTATGCATTTACTTTATGTAATTTACTTTGACACCATCCCTGTTATAACACTGCAAGTTCCCATATTATATGATTGTGAACCAAAAACCTTGAAATCCAAATTTGGATAAGGGTTGAAATGATATACCCAAAATTTAAATCACTTGGCCTAGGTTAGAAAATTTAAAATAAAAATCACCGATTTGGTCAAATAAATTGATTTTTGAAACAATTATTTAAAAACGAACAAATGAATTGATTTTAAAATTATGGTAAATGGATTTTTAGAAATAAAAAACAAATGAACAAATTTTGAAAATTTGTTAAGTGTATTCTTAAAATCAAAATAAATAAGAAAATGGTTTTGGAATTTATTTAAATTGATTAGGAATAAAGTGAATGGAATAGATTCTAAAAACACTTGAATTGATTTAAATAAAAATGAACGTTGTGGAAAATGGAATTTGGGATGTTTTGAATCATAATAAAGTTAAGATAAAATTAAGAATTTAAATATCAAGAATTTATCTTAATTAATTTAGTGTAAAACTAAATTTGTGAAATTGTTTAAAGGGGAATTTTATTAAGAAATTGTTTAGAATGAAATTATAAGATTTGTCATAATAAAATTTTATAAATTGTTCAAGTGGGTAAATTATTAAGTGATAGGATTACATTTGTATAAATTAAATTGGGAATTTAATAGTATAATGAAATAATGAAAGGGGATAGATTGAAATTTTTCTAACTTAATAAATTGATAATTTAATTAAACTTTGATTTAATTAAATTGGTAAATAAATGAGTTTTGAAATGTAGATACTAGACTTGAAACTAAGTTGAATTGAAACCTAAGTGAATTGATAAATGGCTTATGTTCTAATATTTAATTTGGTAAAATTAAATAATTGATTGAAACTAAATCTAATTGGAAATCGTTACTAATTCGAATTTTGTCAACTAAATTTCGGATGAAATAATATTTTGAAAGTGAATGATGGATTCTTTATTCGTGAATGGGTGAAAAATTATATCGAATGAAAACAAATTTTGTTAAATTAAATGACCAATCGGTGAAATAATAACGTTAGTTATTAAAGAGACCGGGGTCGGATATGGACATACTCTCTGTCGATACCGGAACCACTTTAATAACTATATTCGTGGAGTTGATCAAGAACGAAGTGGTTGGACTTGATGTACGTTGCTGATTTGAAGTAAGAGAACGTTAATGGATGCCTTGACACTCGTGTCAAATTTGAAATGACTAAAACAGGAGCCATACCCGTGCCAGTGAGGTTAGCTACCTCTAGCATTCACACTCCTTCGTATACTATATCTACTTTGTTGTCGATTGATGATCACCCTTGATTTGGGAGTGATGTGATGCGGTGGGCGATCGTAGCAGCGATGCGTTACCACCAGCCGGAGACGCGAAACGGTAGTATCCTACCTTGGGCATTGCCTCACGTGCCTTGTCATACTTTTAACCTTATGCGCGACCACTACGATTTGGATTTAGTGTTAGTGTATCACGGCGCGTCACTATCCACCGACGGTTTACTGGTGTGTTATATGCAAACTGTACACTAGGGCTTAAAAAATGTGTTAAGGGGGATCAATGTAAAGCCTTAACACTATGAAAAATATTTATTTTACTTGATAGACATTACATATATAGCGTATTCTACTTTTTTGAATGATTTATCGGATCCTCAAGGAGGAAATACCATAATTACCTTGAGTTACATTGTATCTTTGCACTTGAGTTATTTGACTTGATAAGAACATTAGTCCTGACTCGAGTGTTTGCTTTCTGTATGCTCGGGTCAGCCTGAGGATTGCACTATTTTGAGGAGCATATTTTGAGGAGCCGAAGACTTTGAAGACCCCATCTATCTATTATTTCCCTATTTCAGTTTGCATGTACTATTATTAGACATCTATGTATTTCTATTTCAGCTCTTTTGAGTTGGAACTTTGTTGTAACTTATTGAGTAGCTTCATGAACTACTTATGTACTATTTGTATTCCGCTGCGAACTTTGTAACTTATTCTGTGTCTGTGATATGTGTTGATTTTCAATTATAAACTCCATTGATAATTCGTAGTTATGAGTAATTTACGTTGACATGTGTGGATTATTGTCATCTTAAACTACTCAAAATTACGGGTCGTCACAGCATTTCACCTGGACATTTCACTTGAGTTGATTTACTTGTATAAGAATATTAATCCTAACTCGTGTGTTTTGTGTTTTGCTTATGCTTGGGTCAGACTGAGTGTTACAACATTTGAGACTCAACTTTGGAGCTTGGAGCTTTTCTTAAAGATCTGTCTTATATCTATTCAGCTTTCAGTTATTTCTGGTTGTTGCTGTTCAGACTCGTCATTTGCTTATGTATTAGAGATTTCTTTGTATTTAAGATATCTGTTGTATTTTTGTTTAAGACTCTGTCGTTCTTTAATAGCTTCATGAACTACTATTTATCTATTCCATTGCTTATTGTTATATTACTCTGTGTATGTGATTCTGTGATTGATTTATTTACTGTATATGCTAAGTTTTGCCAAATATAAATTAACAATATGTTGTTTTGAGCAATTCAAGTCTGACATGTGTGGATTATTGTCGATTTGAATAGTTCGTGTAACATTCCCCCTTTTTGACCGCCTCCAGTCGGTAATTAAACCAACTCGAAACGTTCAAAAAGACGAATTGTTATTTAGTTTATAAGGTTTAAACAGAATCAGCCACAGAAACACAGATAATAACAATCAATTAAAACAAATGAGAATTTATTTCATTACTATAAATCTTTTTATATACATCAGAGTTTTATACAATTTAATACTGATACAGCGGAATATCTTAAAAATACAATTTTCTTGAAATAAATGATTCTTTACTCTCTCTCTAACTTCGCTGCTCGAAAATCTTCAAGCTGTAGAAATACTCGGTCTGACCCGAGTATTATATTCAAAAGAAAATAATACACAGGTCAGTCTAATTCAAACCAGTTATTAGTGCATATAAGCAGTAATAATTTAAATAGACGACAGTCACAATAATTCCCGTCTATCCGACTCTTTTAACAAAGAAATCGGATAACGAAAATTTTAACACTAAACAGTGTTAAACAATAAATCAGCAGATTTAAGACATCAACAGAGATAAACAGTGTTATTGGCTGCCGTACACGCACGCGTGTACGGCCTCGCCAGTACAGCATACAAGATCAATGCATCCGACGCAAAGAAACATCAATTCAAACTGTCGATTTCTTGGTGGCTGCAGCGCACACGTGTGCATTCGTACCCGTGTGCACTGCCCCGCCAACTAGTGTGCAAAACAAGATGCACAGCTAACAAATCAAAACAAGGTCAAGGCAATACAACAGAGGTGTAACCAGACTGAGCAACAGAGGACAATGAATGCAGACTGGACAACATTGTATACCAAGGCAACATGAACCAATGCTACCGGAATAAAGAAGACCAACATATCAAAGCAAAACTGCAATGCAACATCATAGTGACCAAGCCAACAAAATCAAGTGCGAATAACTAAATGCACTTGCAACTGAAACTGTCTCGAAGTGAGGAACAAATACAAAGTCTAATGCAGACCCATATAAGTGCACATGTGTATATGTTAGAAGTGCTAACGAGTAAACAAGAATCAGTCAATCAAATATGCATATGCAGGCAACTGAGGTGAATGGCATATGTAATAAATGACAGTGACAACTACTTCAGTGACACAGACCAATGCAACATATTCAAGTTAAATGAACATGTACAAGTGAAGGGAGTGGCAACTGCACAACAAAACTAATCAGTCTTCAAACTAAACAGTGAACCAGTAAATGGTAATGCCTCAACAACTGCAACAATCACACTAATACAATCTTAAGTGAAAGTGCTCGATTAAAAGGTAATGGACAGGACAAATGACTGCAACAACCAAATGCAGACTGCCAGTACATCTGAAATGCACTATATCAAACAGTGATAACGTGGATGCCGACTCAAGTACATCAAGCAAAGAACTCGACAAGTGGACCAGGCCAAACATCAAAGACTGATGCAAACACAAATGGAATGTATGCAAAAATGCAAAATAGAGCAGTGGAGCTACATGACTCTGATATAACCAGAGTATCGATCAGGTAGCAATAGTGAAACTGCAGACTACAACGATCAAAAGATCACAATGTCACAACCTAATTACAACCACAGTGCTACTTTCCCAAAACAGAAAGGTGTCAGGTCATTATTACATGCAAAAGCCTATGGAATAAGTAGAAAAGCTATATAATATTTAAGATGTATTGACAACATGTCCTTTAGGAATTTAAGAAATGCGGGACATGTAAAAAGTCTAAACAATTTATATACATATATAACTATGCCTAGAATTCGAAATCTGTTCTTATACTGAAGCAAAGCATGTAAAAAGAATTTTATTTTTTTCTTCGAATTTAAGGCACTTCCAGGTTATTATTTCTGGAACAAAATGTGAAAGGTTATCATGTATAAAGCTAGCCTATGAATTAGAATGAAGGTGACAGCTCTTAAGATATATGTAAGCAAATATAGCCTTGAATAGTTAGGCTAAAATACATCATGTACATATTTAAAAGTATGCACATGACATGTCAGTAATGCAAATCATAGGAATACGTAAAAGCACATGCATATTCATTCAAACTCAATTATTTTAAAACATAACCTTATACTAGAGTAGGTAACATTACAGAACTAGGCCTGCCCTTTTCTTTCAATGTTTGAATTTAAAATAGATGCAGGTCTATTTATGAAACTAAGTTCACTTCAACTCTAAACAAAGGTGAAACTGCAAAGAAAGTTGGTCATACAAAATTAAAAGGATAACTTTTAGGCATAAGTCAATAGGCATTTGTTTAAGTTATTAGAAAATAAGAAAACCCCTTTTACTAAATGTTCATTCATTCACAAACTAGTACAGCATTTCTCTAATTAACTTAACTGCATTTTTCAATTCGATAACACTTTGACGCAGCGGATAATTCAAAACAAATGTAGATCGGTGAAAGTAGTGGTCGATGGATTGATGGATGCTGAATTGCCCGAATTCGTTGATCCGAAGATACCGAACTCTAGCTATCTCGAACTCGTTGATCGCGCACGATACCGGGTTCAAAGATCTTCAATTCTTCAAGCGTTGATCAAGCGCACTTGATTCCGCGAATCGGCTTCTACAATCGTTGAATCGAGCGCACTCGATTATCCGAAAGAGGAGATAGGAGATTACACTCAACTACCAATTTGAATGAAAGCACAAAGCAATCAAAAGAGAATTTTATTCAAAAATCAACAACCTTTACAAAATGACCATACACGCCTATTTATAGGCTACAACTCAACACAGCAGAAAAATTCACAACTCCTAGGTCGGAAACGACCTATGTACAACACAGCGACCTAAAACAAACAGGCTTAAAGATAAACGACTCACTTAGGTCGGTAACGACCTAATTACATTATTCAACGACTTAACAAATGAACGGCATCTGATAAAGCGGCATAACAATCTACGGCTACAATCTTCCGCGACTTAAGACCCTACAGCATTCCAGATCAGCGAGTTAAGGAAATCCATGGTATCCAGAGCTTTGCGACCTAAGAATGAACGGCATCCCTTCGTTTGCGACCTAACAGAAGCGGCTTCAGAAATTGTTTGCGACCTAGGCCTTCCGCGACCTAAGACTTTGCGACCTAAGCCTTTGCGACCTAGGCCTCCGCGACCTAAGACTTTGCGACCTAACTTAGCTCGTAACTCATTAGGTCGAAGCACCTTTCCCTTCAGGCTGTTAGGTCGTAGCATGTGATCTTTGAAACCGTTAGGTCGTTGGAGCGACCTAGAAGCCTCGTTAGGTCGTATGCGACCTAATACTTCACCAATCTCGCTAGGTCGTGAGCTGTTTTCCTGAGCATTGGTTCCGTTAGCTCGTAGCCCATCTTCCTTAGGTCGTGAGCGACCTAAGAACCCGTTAGGTCGTGAGCGACCTAAGACTTCAATTTTGAGCGACTTATTTTCCAGTTTTGGATTGTTAGGTCGTGAGTGGTCTAAGACTTGTGAACTCTTAGCTTGCGCTGCATCATCCTCCCCAGGTTGAGAAAAATTCGACCTCGAATTTGTAACTTCATCTCCATCAGTTCGTTCATCCCCATGATATGGTACGAGATGCTTAACATTGAACACGTCAGATGTATACACATCTTCTGGCAGCTTCAGTTTATAAGCATTTTCATTGATTCGTTTCATAACTTCCACCGGTCCAATTTTCCGTGCTTTCAATTTATTGTAAGCGCCTACTGGAAAACGATCTTTTGTTAATACCGCATAAACCAGATCACCTTCATTAAACTCCATATTTCGTCGTTTCAAATCTGCAGCTCGTTTATATTTCTCATTTGCTTTCTCTAATCGTTCTTGAACGATTTTATGACACTCCGTCAGCCCTTCAACAAAATCAGCAGCTTTCTTAATTGTCCCCTTTGAATGTGGTATCACTGTTAAATCTAACGGTCCTTTCGGTAAGCTCGAGTAGACAATCTGGAATGGACTGAACCCAGTACTTCGATTCACAGCATGATTATGAGCAAATTCTGCTTGGCATAACTTCACATCCCAACTCCTCAGATTATCTTGAACAAGACACCTCAATAAGTTTCCCAATGATCTGTTAACCACCTCAGTCTGTCCATCCGTTTGCGGATGATAAGCACTACTGAACTTCAGCTTCGTTCCCACCATTTTCCACAAACTCAACCAAAAATGACTCAGAAATCGAGTATCTCTATCCGACACAATAGATTCTGGCAATCCATGAAGTCGATAGATCTCCCTGAAAAACAACTGAGCAACATGAACCGCATCTGCCGTCTTCTTGCAAGCAATAAAATGCGCCATTTTCGAAAATCTGTCCACCACCACATATATGGAATCGTTACCACGCTGTGTCCTTGGTAATCCCAACACGAAGTCCATACTCACATCAACCCATGGTTTACTTGGTACAGGTAATGGCATATATAAACCAGCATTAGTCGCAGTTCCTTTCGAAACCTGACAAATATGACAACGCTCCACAAACCTCTCCACTTCTTTCCTCATCGATGGCCAAAAGTAGGATTGTGAAATTAACTGTAAGGTACGGTCTCTTCCAACATGCCCTTCTTCGTGTAACTCCTTGATAATCTTCATTCTCAGACTACCCTCCGGAATGCACAATCGACTTCCTTTAAAAAGAAAACCATCTACCATCACGAAGTCATCCGACTCTCCCTCCTTGACCTTTTCAACAAATTTTGCAAAGTAAGGATCTTCAGTGAATAACTCTGGCAATATTTCAAATCCCGTCACTTCAACCTTTAGTGTAGTCAACAAATGACTCCTCCTACTCAAAGCATCAGCCACACGATTTGTCACCCCTGACTTGTGTTTCACAACAAAAGTAAACTGTTGTAGATATGCAATCCACGATGCATGTCTCGCTGAAATTTTGTCTTGCCCTTGCAAATGCTTCAATGCTTCATGATCAGTATACAGAACAAACTCTTTCTGAAACAGATAGTGTCTCCAGTGCTTAATAGATTGTACAACAGCATAGAACTCCACATCATACGTACTGTATCGCATCTTTGCTCCTGACAACTTCTCACTGAAATATGCAATTGGACGCCCCTTCTGACTCAACACCCCTCCAATCCCAACCTTGGATGCATCAGTATGTAGTTCAAACACTAGCTGAAAATCAGGTAATACTAGGATTGGTGCAGTCGTCAGCAATTCCTTGATCTTCCCAAAAGCACTCCCTGCTTCCTCTGTCCATGCAAACTGTTTACCTTTCATGCAATCTGTAACAGGTGCCATCACACTACTAAAGTGTGGAATAAACCTTCGATAAAATGAAGCCAACCCGTGAAAACTACGAACTTCAGTTATCGTCTTGGGTTGCGGCCAATTTCTGATCGCCTCAACTTTACTTTGGTCAACTTGTATTCCTTTCTCTGAAACAACATACCCCAAAAATAACACACTGTGCGTCATGAACACGCACTTCTTTGTAGCAGCATAAAATTGTTCTTGTCTTAGTACCATCAACACTTCTCTAAGATGATTCAGATGTTCCTCTGAACTCCCACTGTAAATCAGAATATCATCGAAATACACCACCACAAATTTCCCAATGAACGGTCGAAAAATCTGATTCATCACCCTCATGAAAGTACTTGGTGCATTCGATAGACCAAACGGCATTACCAGCCATTCATACAATCCTTCCCTTGTCTTGAATGCTGTCTTCCATTCATCCCCTGGTCTAATGCGAATCTGATGATAACCGCTCTTCAAGTCAATCTTAGAAAAGATAGTAGCTCCGCTTATTTGATCCAACAAGTCATCCAACCTCGGCATTGGAAATCTATATCTCACAGTAATCTTATTCAATGCTCGACTGTCAGTGCACATCCTCCACGTCCCATCCTTCTTGGGTACCAATAAAGCTGGTACAGCACAAGGACTCAGACTCTCCTGCACACGCCCTTGTTCAAGCAATTCCTCTACCTGTCTCCGCAATTCTTCATGTTCCTTCGGACTCATTCGATAATGTGGTCTGTGTGGCAATACAGCACCGGGAACAAGATCTATCTGATGTTGTATATCCCTCAACGGTGGCAATTCCGTTGGTAACTCATCTGGAAATACATCGTCAAATTCTTTCAGAACTGGTTTAACTTCTTCTGGAATTTCAACCTCTTCACTGCTTTCTCGTCCAATCAACAAGAATACTTCCGGCTCTTCTTCAACTTCTTTAACAAACTCCTTCAAAGTCAATAAAGTTTTCAGCTCTTCAATTTCTTCTGATTTACTTTCTTCTTGTGATCTCTTCTTTGGAACTAAGATAATCTTCGTGCCTTTAAACATAAAACTGTAGCTATTGGTCCGACCGTCATGTTGTACTGCTCGATCATACTGCCATGGTCTTCCCAATAATAAGTGGCAAACATCCATCTCTACTACATCACACCATATTTCATCTTTGTATTTCTTCCCAATAGAGAATGGTACACGAACTCGTCTATCCACTTTCACTTCTCCTCCTTTTCTCAACCATGCTAACTTGTATGGACTCGGATGTTTCTCTGTCTTCAATTTCAACTTCGTCACGGCTTCGGTTGAAATAATATTATCACAGCTTCCTGCGTCGATCACAAACTTACACACCTTCCCCAGAATAGTACATGTTGACTGAAAGATATTACTCCTCAACCAACTAGCTTCCTCCTGCTTCGGTGTTAAACACGATCTCCTCAGCATTAGGTTACAACCTTCGTCTCCTGACGCAATATCCTGCTCATCCTCCTCAGCTGGATTAGAACAATCTTCATCAACATCCTCATCGTCAACTTCTGCAATCATGGTTCTCTTCTTTGGCTTTGGACACTCACTGCTTTTATGACCCAATTCCTGACAATTGTAACATTTGAAACCATTGTTAACTTTCGCCTTCTCAGCCTCCTTCACCACTGGTCTACTGATAGGTTTAGAAACATTAGAACTTCCTCCAACACCCTTCGCTTGATTGTTAGAATTAGGAAACACACCACTTCCTCGTCTCCCTTGTTTTTCCCAAGCCAACGCTTTCTGATGTGCTTCTGCTACAGATCTTGGATCGAACATATTCACCATATCCTGAATCTGCATTCTCAATCCTCCAATGAACCTAGATGTCAGCTGCTCTTCTGTTTCCATAATATCGTTCCTTGCAATGAGTTGATAAAATTCATCAGCATAGTCATTAACTGTCTTCGTGCCCTGCCTCAAGTTCTGCAAACGTTGATACATAAGCGATTGATAATTATAAGGTAAGAATGTCGCTTTCATCAATTTCTTCATCTTTTCCCAAGATTCAATCTTTGACTTCCCCATACGTTCACGTGTAAGCTTGGTTTGCTGCCACCATGCCAAAGCTCTACCCCTCAGCCTTGTAGCAACCAACTTTACTCTACGATGTTCTGGTACTTCTTTGAAGTCAAAAATCTCCTCTACATTAGCCATCCAATCTAGAAACTCCTCCGCTTGCATACCACCCTTGAATTCAGGAATTTCAGTCTTCATCCCTGATTCCCACTTGTGATCATATTCAGAGTAATTTCTGCCTTGACCTCTTCCTTGAACACTACCACCATCATACTCTTCTTCAAAATCAGATGCATAACGATGTCGATTCTGACCACCAACATCTCTACTACCATTACGCCTTCCACCATCATCCCTTCTATCTACGTTCCTCCGTGCGTGATCATTCACGTTCCTCCCACGCCCTTGATCATTTTCAATACTTCGGTCTCGATTGGAATGTGGCGAGACTCTACTACCTCCATGATTAGATTCTGGTGAAACCCTTCTCCGATTTTGATTCATCTCCGTCATAAGCTTTTCTAACCGGCCAATTCCTTCGTTAAGCTTTTCACTAAAATTCTCATTGATTCTTTGCTCCATCTCATCAGCCTCTTCTCTTCGATATAAAGCTTCTACGTTTTGGTGGCGATTAGCTCTTCTTGGCGGCATACTCGAAAACTTCACAAATTCTTCAACACTTCAAATTCAAACACTTTCCGGATTTTGATCCAAAATGAAACGGATCGAAAACTTCCACTTTGTAGCAAATCGCGATGAACACGATGGACAAAGTTTCGGCCTCCAATGCAAATTTTGATCAAACAACTTCGAACAAGATGAACTCTTCTTCCTCTCGGCCACGGCTTTACACTTCAAGCACTCGCTTCTCTTCAAACTTCAAAAGTCTTCAAATGATTAGGTTCCAAGTCTCGATCTAGCTATGATTGGCTAGAACAAGCTTTGATACCAAAAACTGACGCAGCGGATAATTCAAAACAAATGTAGATCGGTGAAAGTAGTGGTCGATGGATTGATGGATGCTGAATTGCCCGAATTCGTTGATCCGAAGATACCGAACTCTAGCTATCTCGAACTCGTTGATCGCGCACGATACCGGGTTCAAAGATCTTCAATTCTTCAAGCGTTGATCAAGCGCACTTGATTCCGCGAATCGGCTTCTACAATCGTTGAATCGAGCGCACTCGATTATCCGAAAGAGGAGATAGGAGATTACACTCAACTACCAATTTGAATGAAAGCACAAAGCAATCAAAAGAGAATTTTATTCAAAAATCAACAACCTTTACAAAATGACCATACACGCCTATTTATAGGCTACAACTCAACACAGCAGAAAAATTCACAACTCCTAGGTCGGAAACGACCTATGTACAACACAGCGACCTAAAACAAACAGGCTTAAAGATAAACGACTCACTTAGGTCGGTAACGACCTAATTACATTATTCAACGACTTAACAAATGAACGGCATCTGATAAAGCGGCATAACAATCTACGGCTACAATCTTCCGCGACTTAAGACCCTACAGCATTCCAGATCAGCGAGTTAAGGAAATCCATGGTATCCAGAGCTTTGCGACCTAAGAATGAACGGCATCCCTTCGTTTGCGACCTAACAGAAGCGGCTTCAGAAATTGTTTGCGACCTAGGCCTTCCGCGACCTAAGACTTTGCGACCTAAGCCTTTGCGACCTAGGCCTCCGCGACCTAAGACTTTGCGACCTAACTTAGCTCGTAACTCATTAGGTCGAAGCACCTTTCCCTTCAGGCTGTTAGGTCGTAGCATGTGATCTTTGAAACCGTTAGGTCGTTGGAGCGACCTAGAAGCCTCGTTAGGTCGTATGCGACCTAATACTTCACCAATCTCGCTAGGTCGTGAGCTGTTTTCCTGAGCATTGGTTCCGTTAGCTCGTAGCCCATCTTCCTTAGGTCGTGAGCGACCTAAGAACCCGTTAGGTCGTGAGCGACCTAAGACTTCAATTTTGAGCGACTTATTTTCCAGTTTTGGATTGTTAGGTCGTGAGTGGTCTAAGACTTGTGAACTCTTAGCTTGCGCTGCATCACACTTGTATATTCATCACAATAATCCTAGGAAAGAGGAACAGCTAACATAAAACTCAGCACTTCAAAACACAAAATATAGGGGCAGGAAATGCAAAAACACAGCTTCTCATAGTCATGGCAAGTCGACCGGCCGAGGGGTGCAAAGAGGCACTCATGCATCTAACAGTAGTTTTATAACAACCGAGACATTACCTACTACGCATTACCATGGCAATCACGTTTAACTACTCAGATCACTTTACCTACTACGCATCCATCAAGTATTCAAACCCGAGTAAATAGAAACATCAGAGAAACAACAATATCTAACCACAATCTAACAGCCGAACTCAATATAAATAAAATCATCAAAAATTTTAAAGCGATGATAGCTCAAAATTCACGAAATGAAATTCACGAATTAAAACAAGTCAAAACACTAGCCAGCTTAAATCAGATGTGAGTGAGGGGGGTCACTCACCTTCGTTCGACGCGTCGCAGATTGGAGTTGATGCCGCGGCGGTGAAGAACGAGCGAAGAAAAATAGACGAGACTGCCTTTGATTTTGAAAAGCCCTAAAATTTACAGATCGAAGCCCTAGTTTTTTTTCTCTCGTCGCCATTTTTTTTTGTTTCCTAGGGTTTTTCGAATGAGGGAAGTAATGGGGATCGGGTATAGGGTTTTAAACGAGAAAAAGGGGTATGGGTTATGGGCCGGTGTGCTTTTCTTTTGTACTAAAGGTATGGTAAATATATTTTTTTCTTTTTAAAAATCTAATTTTGTTTTTGTTTAATTTTGTTGTTAAAATCTAAACTATATATATATATATATTCATTCGTACAAATAAAAATTTAAATAAAAGAATTTCAATCGATTTACAATTTCCAAATTCAAACAGAAATTAACAATCGATATTAAATCGTTAATTGACGAAGATTTAATTGTTATAAAAATTCCAACAACAACAGAAATTTAACTGTCCACTTAAATCATTTACTGATGATTATAATTTTGGGCAAAACCCCGGTTGTTACAGAAATTCAATTTGAATTCAATTTAATTTTATACACGTTTATACGCCGTGTATTTACAAAACAATTCCGATAAATACGAAATTTGAAATCCAGTAATAATTCAATATTACGGACCCAATAAAACTGATTTCGTCAAATTCCGAGATTGTGCCTCGAAAGACTATTTTTAAATTCAATTCAAACGATAATATTTCAAAATTGAACAAATCGCTTTCAAATTCAATTCTGAAGCTTCTATTATCTTCAGTATTATCTATATGAATTTTCTAAGCCTTTAAATTATTTTTAACCGGCTTAAAATTGAAGATTCAAATTTTATTCAACTTTCAATAGATTAAATTCAAAAATTAAATCGCCAATTCATTCTGATAATTTGAAATTCAAGTCAAATCATCGTTCAAATATTTAAAATTGATTAAATATTTTCAATTTAAATTGTTCAAAATTCAGGGTCGTTACAAACTCCCCTCCTTAAAAAATTTTCGTCCACGAAAAGGAAAAGTTGTTAAAATTTCATCGATACTTATTCTCTAGGCAATTTTTTATTAACTTAAAACTTATTACAAATAAATGAATATAGGATTCATTTCATTTGTTTAATCTCACTAGTTTTGTTTATCTTCTCTTTTATTCAATGATTTCTACAATCATTGATTTCTAAAATCAAAACGCAAAAGTCTTTTATCAACATTTTCGATTTACAACTCAGATTCAAACTTAAAATTCTTCACGTTAGAGATTTATACAATATATCTCTTCCAAAGCTGTGGACTTTCAAAACATTACAAAGATCCTCTTCCTTAGTTCATTAAGTAGGAATTTTTGAAACTTTAATTTCAAATCATTGATTTGCTATTTACAGTTTGAAAATACTTGCTAACTCGAAATTTAACAAGTCCATCTTCGTTCTCACAGACATTAGGCATACGCTGGCCAGGCGCAGGTCTAAAAATCTCCAAGTACTAAATATACTTGCTTCAATTCCCAGTGAAAATACTTTTAAAAATTCTTTTAAAAATGGATATGGAAAGCACGTTCCCCCATGGATTACAGTTCCACCCGGCGGTTACGCTACTATCCCAGTAGAGTCGCTTGTGGCTGTAGATTTCTCATCTCTTAAATTTCGCCATGGTTGTCGCCATAGATTGCAGTACACACGGCGGTTATGCTACTATCCCAGTAGAATCGCTCGTGTCTGTAGGCATCACGCCCCTCAAATTTCGCCTGGCATTAGATTGCAGTTTACTCGGCGGTTACGCCACTATCCCAGTGGTATCGCTTGTAACTGTGGGCATCTCGCCCCTCAAATTACGCTAATCATCAATCAAATCTAATCTCATCGCGATGAACTATCGCGAAGGATTTCCGATTCAAATAGTCACTCTGACTAAAATTCTACGTAGCTACGAATTTCAAATGGACACACATCGAGAGTTCCAATACCTTCTTTAATAATAAATGGAAGGTACTTTTCCACATCCTCAGTTTAGAAAACATAATATCATATATGTAGTACTTTCATTTCACATTTCGTACATATCATATCCATGTAAGCTTACATAAGATTTCCATAACAATGTCTTTCTAAACTAACGGTTTCAAATTTACCGTATTCATATATATAAGTTCTAAAACTTACATATCTCATATTCATAACAAAATAGAGGATTTCAAAATTTCCCTCTAAGTCGATTTGGAAATTTAAGGTTATCTCAAACCTAATTCATATTCATAATTCCATTCATTATCGACTTTCACATTCGATTTGAATTACACGTTACATCGTCAATTCTCAACACAGAATTGATGTCTATCGATATATAACCTCTGAGCTCGTACGTCTCAGAGAAGGGTGTTAAGCTAAGAGAATAAATTCTCCGCCACCAACAGATATATATTTAATAGAAATCAATTGCTATGTCATCAATTCACAATGTTAGACATGCAATCCAAATCATCATCTGAAATTCAAATCTCAACTTATATTGTCTTTGATGTCGAAGTTAAACTCAATTTTAACTTAACGATTCAATCTTTTTGAAAAATTTCAAATTGAACAAATTGTTCAAATTCCTCATTTAACTTTTCAACTTCGACTTCAAAAATGAATTTCAAATCATTTATCCCTTACGGAATATATTCACAACATTTCATTTTCATATTGGAAAAACATTTCCATACTTATTTAAAAATAAGTATTTCACAAATCCATTTATTTTCAACATTTGAAAATATTCGATATACTTAAATCAAAATTAAGCATATATTTCATCTTTAAGGAAATCATTCTCTTTCACATATTTATTTGAGTCAAAACGAATGTTACGTAAAACATCGTTACGACAACTCAAAATCACTAGTATAGGAATTCGAAATTTAGATAGATGTATAAATCCCAATACTATACAAAACATTTCCTTTCGGAAATCATTTACTATAACAACAGTGTTATAGTCCACCATTTCCTTTTATTCGAAAACGTCTATTTCAACAATGAATGTTGAAATCTATGGTTTCGATATTCAATGCCTTTGAAAACATCTTTTTAAAACAATTACTTCGTTTTAAAATATCACTTTCCCAAACATGTCCATTTTATTCAATAATATATTCACGGTCCAAAATTTGTGAATATACATCTTTTAACAAACTATACAGAATTTTACTTATCAAAATAAGTCAGTTTCGAATTTATAAACAACGTTTATAAATTCCATTCCTATTCATAAAGACTTCAATTTATAAAAATTGCTTTATTAATCATTCCTTCACAACTCAGTTTTATATCAGAATTTTGATTTATAATTAAATTACTTACAAATTCTTTTATTTCGCAACATCGATTCATTTTTATAACTTCACAATTTCAATTCTGTAATTTCCATTCACTTATGAAATCCATTAAATATTTCACTTTTAACACTTATACAAATCATTTTAAAATTCCAATATAATATCAATCTTTCAAATCTTCAATTTAAACCGTTTATAATAATTCAAAATTTCCAATTTAAACTATTATACAAATTTATCAGTTTTCCATTTCCAAGATAATCAACTAGTTCTTTAGTAAATCATTCATCGACTTGGTTTTCAATTTAATCGCATTTGATTCATTCACATTGGATTTTACTAACATTCATTCATATTCAATCAGTTCACATTCACTAATTCATATTCAAGTCAGTTTACCTCAATTCAAATCAAATTTGATTCTAGTTAAATTTACTTATCCTTCAATTTGAATTCAATTTACATAGTTTTCAATTTCCATTAATTCAATTTCATTAATACTTAATGACTTCTATACAATCAACTAGCAAAACCAAATTTATTTACTTTGCTTACATTCAATTTGGTTCAACACACTTAATTTCAATTGGTTTATATTCTAATTCAGATCGAATTTTTATACTCACCATATTCACTAATTCACTTTTACAGTTAAAGTTGAATTTCCTTTTTATAACTCAAATTCATATTCATTCTTCACTTTATTAATTCATTTTGATATCAAATTCAACCTCATTCAATATTACTTAAGCTATGTTTCATTTTATCTTCACTTGCATTTATTTTCACCATACAACTTAAGTTCGTCTCAAATTTATTTGAAATTCTATTTTATTTAACTTTTGCTAAAGTCAAATTCATATCACATTTCAAAATTCAGATTTTGTTTCACTTAACAAAACTGTTCAAACATTTAAAAACTGGTTTTACTTAAATTTTCTCATTTTATAAGTTAAACAACTTATTTAAATTTAAACTTTCCAATCCATATTGTATAATCACTTATCTTTCAAGTTTAACTTTCCATTTCAATAATTTATCAAATCCAGTTCAATTTATTTAACTTCCTTTAGTTAAATTTCCAATCATATATTTATTAACACTAATTCAATTCAATTTAACTTTTCTTAAGTTAAATATCTTTATTTCCAAAAATAATTTTATACTTCTTTGGATTTGAAAAACGTTCTCTTTTTAAAGTGTTTCTAGTAACTATTCATATTAAACATCATAAACTAAGCTTTGTGTAAACCAAAGCTCTGATACCACCTTGTAACATTCCCCCTTTTTGACCGCCTCCAGTCGGTAATTAAACCAACTCGAAACGTTCAAAAAGAAGAATTGTTATTTAGTTTATAAGGTTTAAACAGAATCAGCCACAGAAACACAGATAATAACAATCAATTAAAACAAATGAGAATTTATTTCATTACTATAAATCTTTTTATATACATCAGAGTTTTATACAATTTAATACTGATACAGCGGAATATCTTAAAAATACAATTTTCTTGAAATAAATGATTCTTTACTCTCTCTCTAACTTCGCTGCTCGAAAATCTTCAAGCTGTAGAAATACTCGGTCTGACCCGAGTATTATATTCAAAAGAAAATAATACACAGGTCAGTCTAATTCAAACCAGTTATTAGTGCATATAAGCAGTAATAATTTAAATAGACGACAGTCACAATAATTCCCGTCTATCCGACTCTTTTAACAAAGAAATCGGATAACGAAAATTTTAACACTAAACAGTGTTAAACAATAAATCAGCAGATTTAAGACATCAACAGAGATAAACAGTGTTATTGGCTGCCATACACGCACGCGTGTACGGCCTCGCCAGTACAGCATACAAGATCAATGCATCCGACGCAAAGAAACATCAATTCAAACTGTCGATTTCTTGGTGGCTGCAGCGCACACGTGTGCATTCGTACCCGTGTGCACTGCCCCGCCAACTAGTGTGCAAAACAAGATGCACAGCTAACAAATCAAAACAAGGTCAAGGCAATACAACAGAGGTGTAACCAGACTGAGCAACAGAGGACAATGAATGCAGACTGGACAACATTGTATACCAAGGCAACATGAACCAATGCTATTGGAATAAAGAAGACCAACATATCAAAGCAAAACTGCAATGCAACATCATAGTGACCAAGCCAACAAAATCAAGTGCGAATAACTAAATGCACTTGCAACTGAAACTGTCTCGAAGTGAGGAACAAATACAAAGTCTAATGCAGAACCATATAAGTGCACATGTGTATATGTTAGAAGTGCTAGCGAGTAAACAAGAATCAGTCAATCAAATATGCATATGCAGGCAACTGAGGTGAATGGCATATGTAATAAATGACAGTGACAACTACTTCAGTGACACAGACCAATGCAACATATTCAAGTTAAATGAACATGTACAAGTGAAGGGAGTGGCAACTGCACAACAAAACTAATCAGTCTTCAAACTAAACAGTGAACCAGTAAATGGTAATGCCTCAACAACTGCAACAATCACACTAATACAATCTTAAGTGAAAGTGCTCGATTAAAAGGTAATGGACAGGACAAATGACTGCAACAACCAAATGCAGACTGCCAGTACATCTGAAATGCACTATATCAAACAGTGATAACGTGGATGCCGACTCAAGTACATCAAGCAAAGAACTCGACAAGTGGACCAGGCCAAACATCAAAGACTGATGCAAACACAAATGGAATGTATGCAAAAATGCAAAATAGAGCAGTGGAGCTACATGACTCTGATATAACCAGAGTATCGATCAGGTAGCAATAGTGAAACTGCAGACTACAACGATCAAAAGATCACAATGTCACAACCTAATTACAACCACAGTGCTACTTTCCCAAAACAGAAAGGTGTCAGGTCATTATTACATGCAAAAGCCTATGGAATAAGTAGAAAAGCTATATAATATTTAAGATATATTGACAACATGTCCTTTAGGAATTTAAGAAATGCGGGACATGTAAAAAGTCTAAACAATTTATATACATATATAACTATGCCTAGAATTCGAAATCTGTTCTTATACTGAAGCAAAGCATGTAAAAAGAATTTTATTTTTTTCTTCGAATTTAAGGCACTTCCAGGTTATTATTTCTGGAACAAAATGTGAAAGGTTATCATGTATAAAGCTAGCCTATGAATTAGAATGAAGGTGACAGCTCTTAAGATATATGTAAGCAAATATAGCCTTGAATAGTTAGGCTAAAATACAGCATGTACATATTTAAAAGTATGCACATGACATGTCAGTAATGCAAATCATAGGAATACGTAAAAGCACATGCATATTCATTCAAACTCAATTATTTTAAAACATAACCTTATACTAGAGTAGGTAACATTACAGAACTAGGCCTGCCCTTTTCTTTCAATGTTTGAATTTAAAATAGATGCAGGTCTATTTATGAAACTAAGTTCACTTCAACTCTAAACAAAGGTGAAACTGCAAAGAAAGTTGGTCATACAAAATTAAAAGGATAACTTTTAGGCATAAGTCAATAGGTATTTGTTTAAGTTATCAGAAAATAAGAAAACCCCTTTTACTAAATGTTCATTCATTCACAAACTAGTACAGCATTTCTCTAATTAACTTAACTGCATTTTTCAATTCGATAACACTTGTATATTCATCACAATAATCCTAGGAAAGAGGAACAGCTAACATAAAACTCAGCACTTCAAAACACAAAATATAGGGGCAGGAAATGCAAAAACACAGCTTCTCATAGTCATGGCAAGTCGACCGGCCGAGGGGTGCAAAGAGGCACTCATGCATCTAACAGTAGTTTTATAACAACCGAGACATTACCTACTACGCATTACCATGGCAATCACGTTTAACTACTAAGATCACTTTACCTACTACGCATCCATCAAGTATTCAAACCCGAGTAAATAGAAACATCAGAGAAACAACAATATCTAACCACAATCTAACAGCCGAACTCAATATAAATAAAATCATCAAAAATTTTAGAGCGATGATAGCTCAAAATTCACGAAATGAAATTCACGAATTAAAACAAGTCAAAACACTAGCCAGCTTAAATCAGATGTGAGTGAGGGGGGTCACTCACCTTCGTTCGACGCGTCGCAGATTGGAGTTGATGCCGCGGCGGTGAAGAACGAGCGAAGGAAAATAGACGAGACTGCCTTTGATTTTGAAAAGCCCTAAAATTTACAGATCGAAGCCCTAGTTTTTTTTCTCTCGTCGCCATTTTTTTTTTGTTTCCTAGGGTTTTTCGAATGAGGGAAGTAATGGGGATCGGGTATAGGGTTTTAAACGAGAAAAAGGGGTATGGGTTATGGGCCGGTGTGCTTTTCTTTTGTACTAAAGGTATGGTAAATATTTTTTTTTCTTTTTAAAAATCTAATTTTGTTTTTGTTTAATTTTGTTGTTAAAATCTAAACTATATATATATATATTCATTCGTACAAATAAAAATTTAAATAAAAGAATTTCAATCGATTTACAATTTCCAAATTCAAACAGAAATTAACAATCGATATTAAATCGTTAATTGACGAAGATTTAATTGTTATAAAAATTCCAATAACAACAGAAATTTAACTGTCCACTTAAATCATTTACTGATGATTATAATTTTGGGCAAAACCCCGGTTGTTACAGAAATTCAATTTGAATTCGATTTAATTTTATACGCGTTTATACGCCGTGTATTTACAAAACAATTCCGATAAATACGAAATTTGAAATCCAGTAATAATTCAATATTACGGACCCAATAAAACTGATTTCGTCAAATTCCGAGACTGTGCCTCGAAAGACTATTTTTAAATTCAATTCAAACGATAATATTTCAAAATTGAACAAATCGCTTTCAAATTCAATTCTGAAGCTTCTATTATCTTCAGTATTATCTATATGAATTTTCTAAGCCTTTAAATTATTTTTAACCGGCTTAAAATTGAAGATTCAAATTTTATTCAACTTTCAATAGATTAAATTCAAAAATTAAATCGCCAATTCATTCTGATAATTTGAAATTCAAGTCAAATCATCGTTCAAATATTTAAAATTGATTAAATATTTTCAATTTAAATTGTTCAAAATTCAGGGTCGTTACAGTTCGAAATAGTATGTTGTTAGGAAATTGCCATGAAACATCAATGGGGAAATTGTAACATGCATAATTCATGAATCATCAGAGAAATCAACAGGGAAATTCATTAAACCAATAATTCATCAATAAATCACCATAGTGATTTAATAAAGAAACCATGGATACAAAATCAGCAAATCATCATAAAAATCAATTGGAAATTCATAAATTATCATAAGAACTCCACAAATGAGTTAAGAATTTAGGAACTCAATAAGCAAACAAATGATGGGAAATTATCATGAAAATCCATGTGTGTAAAATACATAAACCATTTCGAAAGTTAATGAATAAATTGAGAAACCTTGAAATTAGGAATTCAATCATGAAGCCTTTATAGAAATTCTACGATTAAATTGATAAATCACCATGAATCCAATGTAGGAGTTTAAGGTTGATCAGATCAAAAAATGGAATTTCAGGCAAAGAAATCAAAAGCCCACGAAACCAAGAATTTAATCAAAAATTTATCAAGATCTCATCTGACAAATAGACTACTAGAAATCAATCTAATATCGAAATTAGAAACCTATTTGGTTATGTTAAACTCAGTAAATTCATACAACAAATCCTAGTTACTTGGGTTAGCAAAGTTTTGACATATTAGAGTTGAGTTGCATCTGCAAGACCTTGTGATTAATTGGAATACTAGCTCCTTATATTCTTATAGAGTCTCTTTTGTTCTAAGGGATCATCCTATTTCCAGGGACTTGGTTGCGGTTTACTCAATCCATTCTTGAAGTGTGGTCTCTATTATCTTTAGCGGCAACTTATTGTTTATTCCATTCCTTTGACCATTGTATATATTTTGGCCTTTGATACCATGCTAGGGATTCCTTTTATCCCTTTTCTTATCCCATGTCATCTCTTAGGATGCAGATTCCTTAGTCCTTTGATATAGTAATTATTTCCCGAACAATAGGTGTTCTAGGATTCACTAATTCATATCTTGTTTCCTTTGGATATGATCCTAAATTCTTTGTCTGCTTTCGACTGTAGTGTTGGACATCTTTGTCCTATTGTCTCTGTATGTATCCTTCTATAGGATTTCAACCTTGTCCTTGTTGATAGATAGATCTCTTTCTTAAATCCTTTATTCTCTCGGGTTCTAACTTTTGCCTTGAGTTATGGACATCTTCGTCTTCATTCTTCTGTTTGGAGCCCTCACTAGGCTTGGGCATCTCAGTCCATTCTTTGATGAGCCTCTCTTTGGGCTTCCCTTGTCTTAAAGGAATGTATACTTGGCTGACCTTCCTCTAGAAGGCCGTTGATGGGTGCTACCATGACCCATCCTCTACGAAGTGGTTTTGACGTTAGGGGTTCTATCTCTCCCTCCAGGAGATGCTATGGAATAGCGTCGTAGGCTTATGTCCCTCCCTCTAAGAGGTGCCACGGAATAGCGTTGTGGGCTTATGTCCCTCCCTCTAGGAGATGCTACGGAATAACATTGTAGGCTTGAATATTTGTATATGAAAATAGTTTTTTTGGCCAATTAAAATGGAGTCTCCTTTGAGAGAAAGAATTTTGAAATCAAACCCTTCTATTATATTGAAGAGTTTCTTTTAAAAAATAGTTTGGACTCATGAATCCTTTTTTATGAAAGAGTTTTTTTTCTCAATGTAATTTTTTTTAAGAACTTTCTGGCTGTTCTCATAATGGAGACATGAATCTCAAATAGGAGACTAGGAGGCCATGATTCATGAACCAATAGCCTTTTAGTCGAGAATAGGGTTCTCTAGTTTGAGTTCCAGTAAACTTTTTGTTCTTCCAAAATCTTTTTTGAAAAAGCATAAGTAGGCTTTCCCCTGCCCATAATTTTGGTAAACTTTGAAATATTGAAATTACAGTCTCTTTGTGTGCATTTATTAATTCTATGTAATATCTAAAATTAGGTTCATAAATCTGCTTTTGGGATAAATAAGTATTTGATCCCCCCTCCCCCCACCTGGGCCATGGGGTATTAAAAATAGTTTTCCTAAAAGGATATAATTTAAGAAATTTCCTTTTGAAATTAGTTGTTAAAAATAGATTTGGTGTATATGGATTGGTATTAAGTTTGGAAGTGATTCAACATTTCCTATAGGGAAGCCTTGGTGTTGTGTTGATTGAACAGTTGATAGTCTTCTCGTGTAGGCACCTGAGTTGTCCTCATTAAGTATTCTAAAGTTTGTTGTGCTCTTAGAGTTTGTTGAGTGCATCGGTTTGATTTTATTTTTACTTGTAATAGCACTCAAATTTTAATCAGTACATAATCAATACACAATACAAATTTAAGTATGAATGGAAATACAAATCAAGTTAAAGAGTCATGAAAAGAAAAGGAGAAACTTCATAGTTGAATTGATGTCGTGAGTCCTCATGATTTGCTAGAGATTCGCATTTAGAGGTTGCTGAATTGCTTTCCTCTTAGTTTGAATAAGATGTCTTTCAAGTTTCTTTGACGAACCCCTGTAAAAATCCCGACCTGATCATGACTTGAACCTTCTTTGATAGGACACGACATTCATCAGTTTCATGTCCATTTGCTTTGTGGTACTCGCAGTAACGTCCTCCTTTATTTGGCTCTGGGGCACTACGAACTTTATGAGGTGCAATAAAATTCTCATTCCTTTTCATATTAGTGTATATGTAGGAGAGGGGTTTGCTCAGGACAGCATAATTCATTTTAGAACTCTTTCTTCGACTTTCCTTCGGGTTTTCACTTTCCCTTGGCCTCTTGTCAAAGCACTTGAGATTAGATTTCTCTTCATTGAATTCTCGATGGAATTATTTCTTAGTATGGCGTCAAATTGAATAAATTTCTCTGCCCGGAGAAAGTTATATTGTAGGTCCCTGCATCCATTTATATAAAGGTCCTTACAAAATGGAGTTTGTTCATCAACCCCGACCGAACAGCCATGAGTTTTTCCCTATCAGTTGTACTTCCTACTCTTAGTGCATCTGTGCTAAATCTGTTCAAATATTCGCTAAGTACTTCCCCTAGTTTCTGTTTGATGGTTGCTAGCAAACTAAAGTCCATAGTTGTATTTCTGAACATATCAAATTGAGCCACGAAGTCACAAGTAAATTGTTCCCAAGAATAGATGGTTTCCATTCGGTAACTCCTATACCATTTGATTGCTGCTCCTTGAAAAGTGATAGGAAAAAGTTTACAACGAACTGCCTCTGTAGCATCGTATAAGTTCATCCAATTTTCAAAAACGACAAGATGATCATCTGGATCAGTTGTTCCATCATATTTTAGCGAAGGAATCTGAATGTGTGGAGGAAGATTTGTTGCCATTATCTCTTCGGAAAAGGGGGCCTTTTGCAGGATAACATATTCTTCAGGATCATAAATTTCTTTTCCACTAAGTGCATTTACGATTATATGTTGTAGGTTGTCATTTTGGTTGGTTTCATCTCTATGACTACTCCTGTTGTCTTCTTAGATAAAGCTATTCGATTGTTCAAGTGATTTACTTACTCAACTATCTCGGTTTAACACTTTATCTTCTATCTCATTTGGAGGTTGCACTTCATCCTCTCTTTCCATTACCTTCATTGATTCCCAAGTCGGAGCTCTTTCTGAACACTCTTTTATTTCTATCCTTTGTGGTCGTTGATTCTGAACTTTGACCACATTGCTTTCCAATTTAGTTAGGGTTGAAGGTTGCCTCACTTCTATATTGCCTAAGTTAGGATTTGAGACAATATGACCTTTAAAGGTTTACTGTGATGTAGTCTCTTCGTTTGGATTGTTGTTACTACTCTTACCTTTTACCGTACTTCTTTTTAAGTCAATGCTCTTTATGCAATTGATCGGAGATGAAAGTTATAAGAAATCGGAGGTTTAAGCCCTCCTTCTAGTGCCAAAATGTTAACCAAATTTATGGTCAACACCCCCAAAGAGTCCAAGTAGATGGACTTAAGGTGAAATGGTTGTATATAGAGCCTTTAAGGAGGATAATAAAACCATCAGAAATGGGAATAAGGATCTTGATCCCGTAGAATATGACCTACTCGAAAGGTCAGAATGTAGAAATGTTAGGTTTCGACCCCGTCGAAAGGTTGGTAGAATGAAGGTTTCTAACAAGACGATATGTTTAGGAGTAAGGAGTATATTCCAAATAATACCCCTTGAGACTAGATGATGGTTTCGATTCCGTAGTTTGGATCTTATATGAACTATTTGTCGAAAGGTATTTCCGTAGATTGTATCTTAAAAGGATTCCTTATCTGAATGGGTTTGGGAGGGGGACTAAATCTAGTAGAAAGATGCTCTTAGACCTTAGGAACCAATAAAATGTAAAAAAGAGGATCGATATTTGATTATATCTACATAAAGTACGTAAAAAGACATGAAAATATTGATCTCAAACATGAAATTCTTTATTATGAACTGAAGTATACATAGTAATACTAGGTTGAAAAAGCCCCAAATTTATTTAGGAATCAGGGTTACAAACTTCCAAAACAGTAGTGATTTTGAAGACTAAAAATTTGGATCCCAAAAATGGACCCCTCGAGTCTTATTTATAGATGCAGGTTGGCACCTTCCGCAAGGGTCATGGAGACCGTAGCGGAAGGTAGGTTTCGCTCGCATCCTTCCAACCTTGTGCGAAAGGGAGGCCCTTCAACTTTGTCGAAAGGTTGGCTTATAGCTCTTCTGAACATATCTAGATGCCCTTATCTCCATCGGAAGGTGAGAATGCGGCATCCACAGCTTTGATCTAATGATGGTAGGGCAGTTGATTTGATGCGAAGGGAACCTTTCGACTCCATCGAAAGGTCTTCTAAAGTTACGGCGCTTCTAAAGTGCTTGATCGACGTTGCCCTGCATCCAATGATCTGATCTTCTATTGCGGAAGCATCCTTTCGATCCCATCGAAAGGTTCTTTTAAATGAGGTGGCATGTTGGATTTGCGGAGGGTAATATTTGTACATGACGCTGATGTCTCTTGCGGATGGCCTTTAATGCGGAGCCATCATTTGCGGAAGGATCTTCCACGAATGCGATACTTGCGGAACGTCTTCCGTTAGCAGTGAGTTATCTTCTATGGAACCCTCTCATGCGGAACCAAAGGTGAAAGTCTTTGTCATATGTAGAAGCCTCTTATGGGCGGAACCGTCTCATGCGGAACCGTAGTTGCGGAATCCTTCTTGACTTTTCCAGAAGCATCCCTTCGGCTCTTACGGAAGGTCCTCCAACGACCTCTACTCTCCATCAAAACCTAGTTTCGATGGTGAATTTTTGGTGTTAACACTTATATAAAAAGAAACACACAAAAACCATGCAAGTCATATGTTCATTCCACTAGCTCAATAGAATAGGACATCTCCTACCTTATAACAAAGAAAATGTCAAACATAGCACACTGTATTCCGTGGTTTACATCATATCCAATCAAAAACTAGCTAAAAGAAGAAATGTATAAATACCAAAAGACCCTCAAAGCGATGTAGCAAGGCATAGAATGGAAAGAAAAACCAATGGTATTAGGACTTTGTAGAGGTTAGTTCAGGGAGGGACTAAAATGTGCACTTCTTCCATGATATATGAAGTAACTTATATATAATAATAATAATTTTTATAATAATAATAAACTAAATAATCATATCATCATTTTTAATATCTTCCCATATGTAACCACTTTTGTACTTCCTATTATCATAACACGATCATCTTATCAAATTTTATCAAAACTTAAATCCTTAAACATAAATAACTGGTAAAAATAGACAATGTCATACTTACCTTTTATATGACCAAGCAAAAGAATCAGGCATTTCTTTTCCTCTAAGTTCTGCAAACCATCCCTTAACATCTAATGTTCATAAAAAACCAAATAATCCAATAAAATATATTTTATAATATATAAGTTATAGTTCAAGGATAGATGAAAGCAATGAATTTATACCTTGAAGATGAACTCCACTATCATGAAGATGATGAACTCTAATTAGATGAGGATGTTCAACTACACCATTACGACTGAGGAACTAAACAATATTTGCTTTATGATACTCGCTCATCATGTGATTTCTTGATCTACCAACAAAATCAAAAATGGCAAAATAGTGAATGAATATTGTCATGCAGGTCTGGTTATAAAAATCTTGGACAAATGAAAGAAATAAACGCCAACCAAGAAATCCACTCTAGGTTTTTTCTATGTTCTTCTTCTTTATACAGCTTTTAATTACAACTGGAACTTCTAATTTGATTTCTGGCTTACCACTCCATCCACACTTATCTATACTGTCATCCTTAAGTTTCAATAGCCATGATATTCACATATAAATAATGTAAGTGTGCATATCATGGTTGTTGGTATGCTAGTACAATCTTTGTTCTATTAATATGTAAATCAATCAAAGCTAGTATAATCTTGACATACTAAAATAATGTGTGAAGAAAACTGTATCACTCCTGCAACTACAATATTAAACATCAAACAAGGTTGATATATTGAATAAGTTATTATATCTCATATGACAAAGAGATTCATGATGAATGATAACATTTCTCCCTCCATTCCTCTCTCACCTTGGCATTTGCATCCTGGCATTCTCCCACTAGTCTGCCTTTTTGTAAAGCGATAAGACTGATAAGTCTATAGCTTAGTTTACCATGATTCATTAGCACAAATGGCGATTTGGTACCTATTTTTGTTAGCCTAAATATAGTTACTTTATAAGAAAATACAAATGGTCCTCAGCATTGAAAAGTTATGGCCTAAGAATCACTATTGAATGCTCCAGTTGTTCAATTGTTGAGATATATGCATATTACACTGAATTATGAAGGAATCTATTATGCATAGGCGTAATAAAATTGTGTATCCAGATTCTTATCATTGTAAATTTTTGTTATATTTCTAGATTAGTTATATTTGATGAGATATAAATAATTATAAGAATAGTTACATGAAAATCGCTTTTTCTGTCCTTCGGTTTCTTCTTCATAGCACTAAAATTCGGTTTTGATCAGTTTATTCAAAAATGCATGAAACCTATTATTTTTAGATGAATTATTTACATAGTCATAGCCATTCTTGATTTGTCTATAGTAGTTCCTTTATCACAAACCGATTTCCTTTTGTTTGATAAATTCTACAAGAGAAGGAAAAATTAGTAGTGCTGCTTATTTTAGAGACAATCAACAAATACTCGACAAATACTCAGTAATCTACTAAAACTTACTAATACATTTGTGTCAATGGAACTGATGCCTCTAAAACTTCTTAATTTCTTATCTCCAACAAAGAAATAAAGCTACAATTTTTGGAATGATATTCCTATGTTATATGGTTTATATTATTCACTTATAAGTAGAATGCCGAGTTTTTTCTATAACCACATAAAAACAGTACTAAACACAAAACCAGTAAAGGAAAAGCCATACAATAATAAGAATGCATAGTTCCATGTTTATTGAATTAAGTAAATTCATAAGAACAGGAATAGCAGAATAAAGAAAATGGACATAAACACATCTGAGATGCCTTTGTAACATTAGTGCCAACATCATTGATATCCAAACCAAATTCTTGTTGGTGCAACTAGTGATAATTTTTTTCTTCCCTTCATTATAAGCATAAGCATTTGATTATGTTATGTATTAGGTGCAGAATCAAAAAAATAAACTGAATGACAACTAATTACCATTTTGAAACCTTAAATTATGATTACCATTTTAAAACCGTTGGGCTTGCTTTCGAGGACTTGCTTGATGGAAGGTGATACGATGATGCTGGTGGCTTGCGATGACGGCACGGCTGGCTATGGCTCTAGCAACTGACGGATGGCGACAACTAAATATAGGTTGTGATGAATAGATACAGATGCTTTAACTGAAGCTATTACTTTTCTAGGTTTGGCAAAGCCCTAAAATAATGGTATTCGAGGGACGGGGAAGCGGGTTTGGGTGGGGATAAGTTGATGGAGAATTGTTTGGATTAGAGGGGATAATTCGAGGAAGAGAAAGTGGGAAAAATATTCTGGGGCAATGGGTAGCCACAAAAATACAAGCCCGCCTGGTATGCGTTATTGACCTAGTTACTCCTTTAAATAAAATAAATTAAAAGAAACAACAAAACTATGAAATAAAGCATTATCTATTTACGCTAAAAAAATCTACTTTTTTACAGTGGTTTCGGTTAGGAGTATGAGGACTACTACATCTTTTGACGATACTATACATGAGAGAGATTGTTAAGTTACAAGGAGTTCTTTCAAGCATCATGAGTGACCGAAATCCACTTTTCACAAACGAGCTTTGGAGGCGTCTTCAGAAGGTACTAGGCACGGAGTTAAGTTTGAGTACTGCTTATCACCCACGGACGGATAGATAGATGAAGTGGGTGAAATGTTTGTTGGAGGACTTACATTGGATGTGTATCTTAGATTTCAGAGGCTCTTAGGAGGATTAATTGCCGCTAGTGGAGTTTACTTATAATAATAGCTATCAGGCGAGTATTGGGATGACACCATTCGAGGTGTTGTACGGAAGGCCTTTTAGATCATCATCTTATTGGTGGGAGACTATGGATGGGATTATTCTTGGTCCAGATATGGTGATGGAGACATCAAAGAATGTAGACTCGATCCATATGAGGATGAAGACCGCTTAGGATAGGTAGAAGTCTTACGCTGACAGGAGATGCATAGAACTGGAGTTCGTAGTGGACGATATGGTTTTTTTAAAGGTCTCGCTGCTTAGGCTGTAATGAGATTTGGTAGTTCGGGGAAGTTAGAGTAGAGGTTTGTAGGGTCTTTTCTGAACACTGGTAGAGTATGGAAGTTAGCTTAAAAGGTAAAGCTTCATAAGAAGTTAGCAGGAGTACACGATGTTTTCCATGTGTCACACTTGCAAAAGTGCATACATGATATGGCAGCTGTAGTCGAACCGAATCAGCTAGAAAAGGTAGAGGTAGAGAGGGAGTCACTTGTTCGCCATGCACCCACTCTTATTCTTAAGCACGGTACAAAGTGACATCGCAATAAAGTTGTCAAACTTGTTAAGGTAAATGGGGAAACGATCCAACTAAGAGTACATGGGAATTTGAGGAGAGGATTTGGACCACCCATTCGGAACACTTTTCTGGTACATTTCCATTTTAGTTAAATAAGTGTAAATTACTTATGTGCTTAATTTCTAACTTAGTATACCCAATAGGTAGATACCATTGAATACTAGGATTGGTTGCGAACGTGTCATTAGGGCATGTTTTAGATGATGGATGCTAATGGATGTGTTATCTAGTTTTATCTTTGCACCCTTAGAGCAAATATATTCTCGAGTTAACATACACTCACATCATCGCTCTTTTAGTTACTAAGTTGTATGCATATGATTGTTGCAAATGGACTGAATGGTTGTGCATACATGTAGAATTACCACTATATTTGCATAAAATGTTGCATACATTTTGAACATATGGCATAAGTACATGTATTAAAGAAGATCGACTAACTCAGAAGAACGCCTAATCTTTGCAGTAGTATAGGTTCAAATGAATTCCATACCCATATGTACAACTTCCATTAGAATTTGAACTAAGAATAATGATTGGTAGTGGTTGATGGATAGGTAGATGATTGTAGTTATTAGTTTACATACATATGAGTCCATCCATGGAGATTTCAAGGATGAAATCCTTTTTTAAGGGGGAAGAATGTTACACCCCAAAAACTTAAGCGATAATTTAACAAATGAATCAAATTTAAATATAATAAGGATAAAAATGTAATTTTTGCCGACTATAAAGCATTCACCGTTGCGTTCGTAGCAATTTTCTGGATGATTTTCACATATAACATTTTGAAATCGTAGCTAGTATGAAGAAGTTATAAACATTTGAAAATTGAGGAGCGAAATTAATTAAATAAATAATTAAGGAAACAAATATTTTAAAAATAGAAAGCTCCATCGGTCAACAAGTAGATTAGGACCAGTTGACACTAGCAGTCGATCATCCCCAACCATAGCGTTCGACCGGTCGACGATAAACAGCTAGGTTTTGGTTGGGCCAATGGCCGGATTTGATTGTATATTTTGAACGGTCCAGGTTAGTTTGCAGCCTTATAAATACAACATTAATTCTAACCCTAGTTCACAAATTTTATTCGGTCGTCCAAACTCTACCAAATTCTTTTATCTTCAAACCAAATTTCTTCAAAACAAAAGTTAATTAATTTTTCAAAGGAGAAGAAGAGAATTAAATCAAGGGAAGATCTATACCAAACAGGGGTAATTCCAAGCGCAAAAGGAAAATGGATAGCTTTGATTTGAGGTGAATGGGTTCATTGTTTGTTAGATTATTTATATGCAGTTAATTTTAATATACCCTATTTGATTTAGATTATTCAAAATTAAAATTGGGAATCCATTTGTTTGAATCTGAGATTCAACAATAAATATAAATTGATGTAAACCTGTTAAATAAGAATTTATCCAAGTTATACCCTTTTCCCCTAAACAAATATGAATTGATATAACTTATCGATGGTCATGCTAAACCTAGGTTAAACTGTTTTACTATAAACTGAAATTGAATATGGAATTTTGATAATTACATATCTTAGATTCATGTTAACTGTAATTCAGGTTATAAGTTTATTGTAATGGAAATTTGGGAACAATAATCATTAACAAACGAAAAAAATGATAATCTGTCATTAAAAACGTTAAACAATGACAACTGATGGTCGCTCCCACTGGAGAAGGTTGATCGTTCCAATACCAGCGGTCAACCGATTAGCGTTTTCTGAGCGCCATATGAACCTCGGCCTAAAGCCTAGGTTATAAATAAAATAGTTAGTGTATGTTATATACATGTATGTATGTATGTATGTATGTATGTATGTATGTATGTATGTATGTATGTTAGTGTAAATAGGGAAGCTAGTTCCCTATGTTGATGACACTGTGACATTATAGAACTAGAAAAATGCTATTTATTCAATAGGGTCGATATTGGACTCGAGGCGATTCTATAGAAAATTGCTCTCATAGGAGGTTCTAAAATGGACGCGCAATACTAACGATGTCGCCTAGAGAAGTGTGTGGTCCGAAACTAACATGAATTCCTTGGTATTCATGGTGACACGACGTGATGCTGTGTTGTTAATAGACCTAGCGTAGTGCAATAAGAGGCATTACATCCATTTAGAGGTGAACATGGATGCAGCGATGATGAGACACCCCGGTGAGTCTGCATTGCAGGCTCCCCCTCAATGCATGACTAGGACACATGTATTCATAATATGGGAAATATAGGTCCATGGTTAATGTGATACATGTAGTCGTAGTGTGGAAAACTTAGTCCCATGGTTGAGAATTGTAGGTAACCCCTATGTACAATAGTTTCAGTAGTTATTAGACGATCATTATTTGTCTTAAGGTTCGATTAGTTGTTTGACCCTAGGTATGAGCCTGCTCAAGTTGTTAGTATAGGTGTGTATTTAGCTACCCCTTAGGAAAATGAAATAAGTAATTAATAGACATTTGTAGGACTTTCTAGATCACATAGATTATTACTAAATTCAATTGCATGTGATCACAATATATTAATAATATACTCGTTCAGTAGAATTTTGTCTGAACCACTCATTTCCTTTATTTTCCCCCACCAAAGGAGGATAGGGCAGCATGTGATAAGCCCGAGATTAGTACGTAGAGAGGCAAGGTCAGCTTTGGAGTTACTTATCATTTTATTTTACTCTCCATGTAACTATTATCGTATTTAGTGCTTAGTATTTATCAGACCATGTATTGTATTTCTGTGTACTTTGGATTTGATTACGTACTGTTTCTGAGACTGTGTTTTAAGATATTTTCTAAGATGGCTAGTTTCTATATTTATATTTTGTGGCTTTCCGCTGTGAGGTTTGTAAATGTAGAATATCTTAGATCATATCTGTATATTCTTAGTCTATATAATGTTTTAAAAACCCTATAGCTTTTATTTCTGGCACCGATGCAAGTCCGAAAATCAACCTAGGCTTTGGATCAATGTGTTAAGAGGTGTGGATTGTCACATTTTACGTCATTTAATGGTAAGAAATTTCGGCTATACCATATCAAGATAGAGGAATGGAGAGAGAGAGAGAGATAATGTAACGACCTGAAATTTTCGATTGCGAAAATTCCAGATAGTTAGAAAAAGAAGAAAGAGATAGAAGAAGAAGAAACAGAAACAGAAACAGAAACACAGCACTGATTCTCACAAATCGCAGCGGATCAAAATATAATATCAAATAATATCAGTTTACAAAGAATACCTGTATCTGTCAATTATATTTTTACATCAGAGTTACACTCATACACAAACACTAGACATATACAAATCGCATGTCTCAGATAAACAGAAATAATATCACAGCGGAAACACTCCATACGTTCCTGCCATCCAGCTCGCCACCTAAGCTCCAGAACGTCCTTACTTGAAAATTTGTAATACTCGGTTGACCCAAGCATTACATCAAAGTAACACCCGGGTCAGGCTGGAAACCAGCGTGAGTAAACCCATCTAACATGGAATACAACAACATAAAACTTACATAAAACCCGGGGTAACTCGTGTCAATTTACAAATTCACAATTTGTTAGAGACATCACTTATTTCACACATCGATTTCTAAGTACCAAAACTTAGATTAAATGGTCCAATTCACTTAAATTATTCCATTACAGCCTATTGATTTCACATATTAAATCTATAAAGAATTACTGTAGATCACAAATCGAAGTGGTTTCGGGTATTTACTGATACCCGACCCCGGTCTCTTCGAGTCCCATGTCATCTTAACCCTAGTTATTCAAATGAAATGCAATTCAAACTTTAGTTGCAGGATGTCACTTTTACATTGTAATTCATCATCAATAAATAACCACATTGTCACGACCCGTCTTTCACTGCACAGAAAGACGTATCATGATTAAGAAAGAAAGGGATAGAAAATAGAAAAGATACAAAAGAAAGAACTAAACAATATCACATCACAGAATAACATAGATTATCATTCAATAGATATCAATCAATCTAGATATTCTACTCAAACAATCATCCACAAGCAAGAATTATTAATCCATATTTTAATTAACTTAAATTAAATTAATTACTTAAGAATTAATCACCTAACCCTGCTTAATCAATCATTGATTATTTAATTACAAACCATTTAATTAATTAATCATTCCTTAATTACCTTATAAATCAATTTATTAGTCCTTGATTACTTAATTAATTAATCCTTAATTATTAATTAATAAACCTTAATTATTAATTAAATAAACTTAATTACAAATTAATTAATTCTTAATTACCAGTTAATCAATCCTTAATTACCAATTGATTAATCTCTAATTACTTAATTAATTAATGCTTAATTACAACTTAATTTCTTAATTAATTAATCTCTAATCATTAATTAATAATCTCTAATTACCAAATTAATAACCCTTAATTACAAATTAATTAACCTCTAATTAATTTAAAACCATTATTTATTTATTTATTAATTAAATTAATGACTCTTTAATTACCTCATTAATTAATCTCAATTTATAAATTAATTTAACTTGATTACTAAATTTATTATTCCTTAATTAACAATTAATTAATCTCTAATTAATTATTTATGACCTTTAATTATAAATTAATTAATCCTTAATCATTAATTAATTAAAACTAATTAATTACTCTTAATTACTTCATTTAAATTAATTAGTCATTAATTATCAATATCTTAGTTAACTTTAAGATAAATCTTTTTATTTAAGACTTACTTATCATTAAAATTATTCAAATACATCTTATCTTTAATTTACACTTAATTTAATTACCAAATTAAGTCTTTAAAAATAACACAAGAATAATTTTAGCTTAACAAATTTAAGTTAACAAAACATATAACTTTTTTTTATCAAACAATTTAAAAACATTTATCCTATAATAGTTTAAACTAGGTTTAATTTAAAATTCAAAACTTGCTTTATAAAAACCTTTTTTAAAAAAAAAAATCAGTTTTAAAACCTGCTTCGGGTCGAACCCAAAGAACACTCGGATCTTGCCCCGGGTAAAACCCACCTTCTTCTTTTTTTTTGTTAACTTAGATTTAGTTTAAGTTTTAAAAACCTGGAACCACGATTCACTCACGTGCAACTACCCGAGTCTTTACTCGAGCCACTATCCCAATTACCCGAGTCTTCCTTCGAGATCGCTCAATACCCAAACTCACTGACACATAAACTCCTTGCACATGCACCGGCGTCAGAGCCGCATCCGCCTCCGATGAACCCTCCGGCACATCGACCATCGTCCAAACCTTCGATCCAGACCCTCAAGCACAAGCTCAAGCCACAGATCAAAAATCGAGACACTCAGACAAACCCGGAACCTAAACCATCACCAGAAAATTCCCTCGAACTCACGTCTCCGACCACCGGAGCCGCTGCAACCCCGGCTACATCTCCACTAACCTTCTAAGTTGCTATCCCCAAAATCCCAAGCAACTCGATTCAACCACGACGCCGCAACGATCAAGTTTCCAAACTCGATCATTTTAGGGTTAAAACACAAATCGACCGATCGCCGATGCCACAGGTGATGATAAATCCACCTGGCATTTTGTAAAACTCTCCTACACCCCGACCTCCTCCAGTAGTGACCCCGACTACCAGAGATTCTCCTGTCACCATAATTTATTTGAAAACCATATTCTGGTTAACCCCCAAATACTATCCCGATCCCAAACTAAAATTTATGATTTTTATTTTAAAAATCATATAATTTGATAACTGATCTAATTACAATCCTGAAATAACAAATTAATCATGTTGAGATTTTGGTATATCAAAGTTTTTACTGTTCTTCTTCCTACTTGTTTAAACTAACTTCAGATGAATCATTAAAACATTTTTAAAATCTATATTTGATATTACACACAAATTTTGTTTGTACATTGAAGCCTAAAAAGATTTAAGGAAGAAGATCTTGAGTTGGTTTAAGTTTTGAAACCTGAAAATCAAGAACAGAGCCGACAGTTTATATAACATGCACATTCCAATATTCAGACATACAATTCATCATCATGCAAACAATTATTACATCAAACATTGATGATTTATTCATGCAACCAGATTTAAGACAAAATAAAGTTGGGTTTACTCACCTTTTTCCTTTTGAACAGAGCACAGTTTCCCTTTTTGTTTTGATCCTCCTGTTTACTTGAGTTGCTCTGATTTTTTTTATATGGCATCTTTTAGTTTTCCTTAATACCTAAGTTTGTTCGAATGAGTGAAAAAAAATAGAGTAGGGTATAAAGAGAAGAATGAAGCTTATAGGGTAAGCCAAGCTGAGGTATTGTATAGATATTCAAATATTTTACATTTTCTTTTACTTCCTTTTTGTTTATTTCTTTGATTTGTACACTGTTGTGACCTGACATGAATTGATTATATATGGAGAAGCTTTGATGTATGTGGTTTTGTATGCTAAAGTTGAAATGTGCATTAAATGCTTGTCCCCCTATGTGTATGCATCTATATGTTCTTTGGTATCAATATATACAATGCATTATTTATTTATTTTTTTATAACATACACACACAAATAATTAACTTACTTATATTTGCCCTCATGTACATGCACTTACATTCATACGCATTTCTTTATTATGTATATTTATTCATATTTATATAACTTTCCTGTATTTTATTCCACATAGGCATATACATACATTTATATTCTTGTTTAGGTACATACTTATATATGTATATATTTTATCATTTTATAAATATACATATATACCTCCACATTTATTGTTATTTTCATATATATTATTTCATATGAGCATACATTCCTATATTTGTATATTTATACACTTATATTTACACATATATATTCAGATATTTTTAATTATCAGAAATTCATTTGTTTGACCCATCAAAATTAATACTCCGATATTTTAAACCAGTTAATTACCAATTAACAACCGTTAAAAATTCGGGTCATCACAGATAAAATTAAGGAAACTGAATAGGGAAGTTTTAATAAAAAGAATGGGAAAGGTTTCATACTTACAATTAAAAAAAATCAACTAATTTATTTTATGTAGACATTCATTTTTCTATTCACTTTTCCCTTCTCTCCACCTAGCCTTCCATGGCTAAAGAAAACCAAAAAAAATTCCAAAGTTGTTTAAACTGCAAATCTAATGCAAACATCAAATAAAGTGGAACATAAGTGATTAATTCATCTTTTGCAAAGATTGGGTATAGATCTTTGGGATTAAAGAGAATTCTTCATTCAAGGTGTGAAATTTAGGCTACAGCATAAGGTAATTATCCAATCTCGTTTTGATTCTATGTTACATCGTGTTAGTATAGTTTGGATCCCTTATCTTATACATCTCACTTGATTATATGTTTCATCATGTTTGTATAGTTTAGATTCCATATCTTATATAATGAATTTATATATGTCTATGTTGTTCAAACTATTATTTACTTTTAAAAAAAATAATGTTTATTAATAATAATAAATCCGATTTTAATTAGTTGAAATTTTTTTGTAACGTATTATACATAAAAATATAAGTGAACGACATATATTAGTAACTTGAAATCATATATGAAATTGAACATAAGTTTTATGTATATATTTTATTTTCAAATTATAAAATACATTTGGTAATATATATATATATATATATATGTATATGTATTATTTTAACTCAAAATTTATTAGAGGACTTTTGTGTTAAATTATAAAATTAATTTTGGACTCTTTCTAAATATGAGCTAGTTTTCAGATTGTAGATTTTAAATTTCAAAACAGAAAAAGTGTCAAATTTTACATATATATATATATATATGTGTGTGTTATTTTGAATTTAAACATAGTTAGTTATTATTTATATATATGTACACACAAGGATACACACACACACAATTTTAATTCAATATTTTAAAGGTCTTTGGTTTAAAATCATAATTCTAATAATCGAATCCTTCCTAAGTCAAAATTATATTTTAAAATAATGATTTTAAATTTCAAACACATAAAACTTGTCATAATTAATTTTAATGTGTGTAAAGGTTTAAGTGTTCAAATGTTTATCTAAAATGGCATTGAATGAAATATTAAGGAAGGAGAAAAGTCATCCACCTTTTCCTCTTTCTAAATGCCTATTTAAACTCATTAACTATCATATTATATATATAGGTAAACTATTGTTGATTAGTTAAAAATATTTTCAATGTTATATATAAGTATAATTAAATTTTGTACATATATTGTAAGGAAATTTGACCGTTTTGTAAGGAAATTAATACGAAAACATTAACGGATTTCCTTCCTTATTTTGTAAGGAAAATTGACCGTTTCCTTCCTCAAACGTTTCCTTCCTCATTTTGTGGTCAATAGAATCTAAAGGGTTTTCTTATTAATATGCTAATTAATAAAACGGTTATAATCTAGAGCGTTAATTCCCTCATCTTGATCTTGATGGACGATCAAGACTAAGTCTACAAATCTGGAAATTTGGTCCTCTCTCTACCTATAAATATTAACCTTTGCCCATCACAAAGGATATAGAAAAACACATAAAGAAAGATATAGGAAAAGAGAGAGAAACCATTTCCTTTCTCCATTGAAATAACTTTCGACAACAACCATTACTGATTCATATACAAGATGTTTGGAGGTATGTTTTATTGATTCATTACATATGTGATAATCATGTAATTCTAGATCTTACGGTTTATTTTATTTGCAAGATAAAGATTACATGTGGTATCGGAGCAAGGTTTTAGAATTCATGATTATCCATCAATATATATAAAATGAAACTAGCATAGATCTATGATACGATGTTTGTAATTTTACTATAATAATGATGATGATTATTAGTGTTAATGTGATTCAAGTTTAATATTCATATTATTTAAGTTGCTATAGTAATCATGATCATCAATATTATTCTATTTACTGTATGCTTAGATCTGGATCTGGAAAGTTTATATTTCCGCAAAAGTTAATTATTCTACCTTAATGTTTGACCTACTGTATAATATGGAACAACTTATTGTATGCGAATACTTTTCAGAAAGTATACATATTGAAAACAATTGTTTCCTAGTTCGACATTAAATTCATGATCTGGAACTTGCAAAATAATTGTTTATATGTTAAATTCATGTATGAAATTTACTTGGAGTTACTAGAAATTTATTATCCTTGCTGTGGATTACTTGAAAGAATGGCATATGTTTATGCGGAAAAAAAATCTTCGCGCTTAATTTCCTTGTTTCCTCTGGTCTGATGCATGCAGTCCCGTCCACAGGTGGCTGCTGCTTGCACAATAATGCATGAAACATTAACGTTTATCATTCTTCCATGAGTATGGTTCTACTGCCTACCCACAGGAGGCACTAAACCTAACCTCTTATTATGACATGTGTTTTTATTCTAATAAAGAAGCCTACATTTCTTTTATATCTGCAGTTGCAATACCCTCAAACCTTAATTCGCATGCTACATCTATCATCAGACTCAATGGAACCAACTACTCAGAATGGAGAGAGCAAGTTGAGTTTTCTTTGGGCGTACTTAAACTGGACATGGCTCTCCTTAAGGAAAAGCCAGCCCCACTTACTGACACAAGTACGCCTGAGGAAAACAAACTCCATGATGATTGGGAATAATCTAATAGGCTTAGCATGATGTTTATGCGAATGGTGATTGATACCAACATCAAAACCTCCCTACCCAAAACTGAAAGCGCAAAAGAATATTTGCAATCCATTGAAAATCGGTTCAAGACTGCAGACAAATCCCTTGCTGGGAAACTTATGGCAGACCTTGTAACCATGAAGTTTGATGGTTCTCGCTCAATGAGCGCTCATGTCATTGAAATGATTAACCTTGCTGCCAAACTTAAGAACTTGGGATTGGTTATGCACGATGCTTTTCTCGTCCAATTCATTCTCACTAGCTTACCTCCTCAGTATGAACCATTCAAAATTCATTACAACACTATTACGGAAAAGTGGAGTCTAAATGAATTGACTAACAAACTGGTTCAAGAGGAGTCTAGGCAGGGCTCGCAAGGCATTAAAGATGCTTATTTCACTCAAGGGTTTGGAAAACAAGCTGGCAAAAGGAACAACTCACAACATAAAAGAGCACCACCCAAATCTAATGACGCCACTCAACCATCCAAGAAGAAAAAGAAGGATGATGTCTACAAATTCTGTAAGAAACCTGGACACTTCCAGGCAGATTGCATTAAGCGCAAAGCATGGTTCGAAAAGAAAGGTAACCCAATGGGTTTCGTAAGTCATTTCGAATCAAATCTTACTAATGTACCTTCTTCTACTTGGTGGATTGATACTGGTGCTAATGTTCATGTTTCAAATTCTATGCAGGGATTCATTACGATCCAAACCACAAACCCAAGTGAGAATTTCATTTTCATGGGGAATAAAGATATAGCTCCAGTTGAAGCTATTGGAACTTTTCATCTCATTTTAGATAGCGGTTATCAATTAGATTTATGTCAAACTCTTTATGTTCCGTCTATTTCCCGTAATTTGATTTCTGTAAGTGTACTTGATAAATTTGGATATTCTTTTAAAGTTGGAAATGGAAATTTTAGTTTATTTAAAAATTCTTGTCTTATTGGTTCTGGAATATTAATTGATGGACTTTATAAACTTCATCTTAAACAAAATGCTTAAATCCAACTCACCCTACATGGAAAAGAAACTAAAGGAAAGTCATTCAAGAATGATTCTTACTTCTTGTGGCATAAAAAACTGGGTCATATATCCAGTGAAAGAATCAAGAGGTTAGTGAAAAATGGTGTCCTACCGGACCTAGACTTCGCTAACATTACAGCATGTGTTGATTGTATTAAAGGAAAAACAACAAAAAACACAAAGAAAGGAGCCATAAGAAGTAAACAACTTCTTGAAATAATACATACAGATATTTGTGGACCTTTTGATGTTCCAACTTTTGGAGGAGAGAAATATTTCATCACTTTTATCAATGATTTTTCACGTTATTTCTATCTTTATCTGTTGCATGAAAAATCTCAATCAGTGGATGCTGTACAAGTGTTCATTACTGAAGTCGAAAGGCAATTAGAAAGAAAAGTGAAAATCATTAGGTCAGATATGGGTGGTGAATTCTATGGAAGGTATGATGAAACGGGACAACGTCCTGGACCTTTTGGTAGACTTCTTCAAAAACTTGGAATTGTTGCACAATACACAACGCCTAGATCTCCATGGCATAATGGTGTAGCTGAAAGGCGAAATCATATATACATGGAAATAGTTAGATCCATGATGAGTCATGCAAATTTACCTATATCATTATGGATGGATGCATTACGAACAGCTGTCTACATCTTAAATAGAGTTCCAAGTAAGGCCATTCCAAAGACTCCTTTTGAACTTTGGAAAGGATGGAAACCTAGTTTAAGACATCTCAAAATTTAGGGTTGCCCAACTGAAGCTAGACTGTACAATCCAAATGAAAAGAAATTGGATTTTAAGACAGTCAGTGCTTACTTTATAGGTTACCCAGAAAAATCTAAAGGATATAGATTTTATTGTCCTAACCATAGTACAAGAATTGTTGAAACCGGCAATGCCAAATTCTATGAAAATGGTGAAATCAGTGGGAGTACAAAACAACAAGAAGTGGTCATTCATGAAATAAGGGTACCCATTATCTTACCCTCTATTTCGAAAGATATTGGGAATCATCCCATTATTGAACCTGTTCACAATGAGGGAAACCCAATAAATGATCAACAACTCCATAATGAAATTATCACCAATCATAATGTTGATGAAGTACCACGGGAACTAGTATTAAGAAGATGTCAAAGACAAAGAAGATCAGCTATTCCTGATGATTATATGCTTTATTAATAGAATCTGAAGGAACTACAGACCCAATTTCTTATTCACAAGCCATTAAGGATGTTAACTCTCTTAAATGGATTGATGCCATGAAAGATGAACTGAAATCTATGGATAATAATCAAGTTTGGGAAATCGTTCAATTGCTACAAGGACATAAAGCAGTCGGTTGTAAGTGGGTCTTCAAGACCAAACGTGACTGCAATGGTAAAATTGAACGATATAAAGTAAGACTTGTTTTCAAAGGTTTTAATCAGAAAGAAGGCATTGACTAGAATGAAACTTTTGCTCCTGTTTCCAGGAAAGATTCTCGTAGAATTATCATGGCATTAGTAGCTCATTATGATCTCGAGTTACATCAAATGGATGTGAAAACAGCCTTTCTAAATGGAGACTTGAAAGAAGAAGTCTACATGCGTCAACCTGAAGGCTTCATAATTGAAGGACAGGAAGACATGGTCTGCAAACTTAAGAAATCAATATATGGACTGAAACAAGCTTCTAGACAATGGTATCTAAAGTTTCATGAAATCATTACCACTTTCGATTTCACAGAAAACATAGTTGACCCATGTATATACCTCAAGTTTAGTGGGAGCAAGTTCATATTTTTGATTCTGTATGTTGATGAGATATTATTAGCTAGCAGCGACCTTGGTTTATTACGTGAAACTAAGGATTATCTCTCAATGAATTTTGAAATGAAAGATATGGGTGAGGCTTCCTATGTGATAGGAATAGAAATATTCCATGATAGATCACAAGGAATTCTAGGATTGTCTCAAAAGGCATATATTGACAAAATTCTTGAGAGATTTGGCATGACGAATTTTTCCTCTAGTCCTATCCCACTGTAGAAAGGAGACAAACTTGTTCTTGAGCAGTTCCCAAAGACTCCTATGGAACGAGAAGAAATGACCAAATATCCTTATGCATCTCTTGTAGGGAGTTTGATGTATTCACAGGTCTGTACAAGACCTGATATTAGTCATGCAGTTGGTATGCTGGATAGATTTCAAAGTAACCCAGGAATCGCTCATTGGAAAGCTGCAAAGAAGGTACTGAGATACCTAAAGGGAACAAGGAATTACATGCTCACCTATAGAAAATCAAGTTACCTATAGGTAACTAGTTATTCTGATTCAGACCTTGCTGGATGTCCTGACACTAGGATCTGCACTCTTGGCTATGTGTACCTCTTATGTGGAGGTGCAATATCATGGAGAAGGCAGAAATCTGAGATGCTTTTCGGATCAACCATGATGGCTGAATATGTAGCATGTTATGAGGCTTCAATTCAGGGAACATGGCTGCATAATTTTGTCTCACAATTTGACACTTTAAGTTTTATCTCTAAGCCACTAACTATCTACTGCGACAATGAAGCTACAACCTTTTTCTCCAAGCATGATAGGATAACCAAAGGTTCCAAACACATGGACCTGAAATACCTACTACTGAAGCAAGATGTTAAACTAAAGAAAATTATTGTTGAATCAATAATTACAGACTTACAAGTGGCAGACATATTCACGAAAGGACTACCTCCAAAGACCTTTCAGAGACATACCGATAGCATGGGTCTTGCAGACAGTTCCTAATTATCTCCTTATTATTCCATTTATTTTGTACTTAACCAGACATAACAATTATTGAGCTCTTAATAATTTGGACATCTTTTATTTCTGTCTTATAATGTGTACACATTTATATTTAGATAAATGATAACAGAAACAGTCTTTTGCTTCAAGACATTATGTGACCATTAAGTTATGCTCATCTACGGTCTAGTTATGAAAGTTGTCAATGTCATAGTACATGGAAGTAAGCATGGTGCAAAATAACATGTACACTTCATGACTTCCATTGACCACTGGATTAGCCAAGACACTTATGATAACTGATTAATGAAAAGTTTAGCATATCATGCGCGCCTTATGACCTTAATACGAAAACATTAATGGATTTTACTATTGACCAAGTGGTAGACTGTAAGGAAATTTGACTGTTTTGTAAGGAAATTAATACGAAAACATTAATGGATTTCCTTCCTTATTTTGTAAGGAAATTTGACCGTTTCCTTCCGCAAACGTTTCCTTCCTCATTTTGTGATCAATAGAATCTAAAGGGTTTTCCTATTAATATGCTAATCAATAAAACGGTTATAATCTAGAGCGTTAATTTCCCTCATCTTGATCTTGATGGACGATCAAGACTAAGTCTACAAATCTGGAAATTTGGTCCTCTCTCTACCTATAAATATTACCCTTTTCCCATCACAAAGGATATAGAAAAACACATAAAGAAAGATATAGGAAAAGAGAGAGAAACCATTTCCTTTCTCCATTGAAATAACTTTCGACAACAACCATTGCTGATTCATATACAAGATGTTTGGAGGTATGTTTTATTGATTCATTACATATGTGATAATCATGTAATTCTAGATCTTAGGGTTTATGTTATTTGCAAGATAAAGATTACATATATTTGTATATTATCATTATTTTATATGTTTTCAATATAAAACTATGGACAACATAGGCAATGGAAAATGTGTTCGTTGCGGTGTAAATCCCAACACATATAGATGTACACATTGATCATGTACACTATTTATATGTTGCACTTGCACTATACACATAAGTGTATTTGATAAGCTCCTTATAATATATTTAATTTAAATTAAATTAAAACCCCTTTCTAAACAAATTAAATTAAATAAGATTTTATTTTAAACTATACTAGTTTGGATTTAATAAATCCTTTAGAGTTTATAGACCAGGAATTTTTCTGAAATCTACCTTTTTCACCCGCTTCCGACTAGCCACGTTCCTTCAATAGTATCAGAATCCCAATGGACTATGCGATCTAACTAGTGATATTAAGGCTAACTTATTTGTAACGACCCAATATTTTCAACCATTCGCATCCATTATAAGTGTATAGGTAGACACTCATGCCAGAATTGAATTGCTCAAAATACCGCGTTGTAAATAAAATTTGGCAAATCTCAGAATATACAGTAAATAAATATAATCACAGATCATAGACACAGAGTAAAATAATGCAGCGGAAGTAAAAGAAATAGTAGTTCATGAAGCTACTATCTAAATATGTCAGAGTTACATAAGATACAACAGAAGAAATAGAGTACAACAAAAGTCTCAATAAAATAACCAAGTACAAGCTGAGTAGAACAACGGAATTGAAATAGATAGGACATGATAAGCAGATAATCTCCAGCGATTCAAATCTCCAAGAGAGTGGAAATCCAAATCTGTGAATAACTCAGGCTGACCCGAGCGTAAAGCAAAACACAAAACACTCGAGTCAGGACAATATATACTTATATAATGTAAACCAACTCAAGTGAACTGTAATAAAGGTACAAGTAACTTAGAAGATGCTTGGGACCGCCCATCCTCTAAGGATCCGTTAAAATATCTACTATGTAGTAATATTTGCTATTATAATAATGTCTAATAAGTAAAGTATAATCATATAGAAAATAGCGTTAAGGGGATGGAGAACCTTAACCCGGTCGGATCTTAAAATCATAATCGTAGTAAAGCTCGATATGGTAGGTGACACGGCACAACTAGGCAATGCCAGGGTAGATATACCAATTACGCATCCGGACTAGTGGTGACGCATAGCAGCCTCTACCGCCCACCTCGAACAACACTCCCAAATCAAGGGTGGCCACCAAATCAATCACAAGTAATGGAATGGTATCGAAGAAGTGTGTCCGATCAGAGGTGCTACCTCATTGGTCCGTCAATCGCTCCTGTTTTAGCCACCTTATGCCAACTCACGGGAGTTGGGTCCACGTATATACCTTAGGATTGTCGCCACCATTCTACTTCATTCTGGAAACTCCACCGCGTACACAGTTGTCAAAGTGGTTTCGGTATCGACAGAGAGTATGTCCATATCCGATCCCGGTCTCTTTAACAACCAATCGTTATTATAACCCGTGGTTATAACTTTTAAAACAATACTTTACTTCAAAATAAAATATCATTTCAAATCATATATTTATTAAAATAAAGATTAAATCAATTCCAAACCATTTCCATATATTTAAAATATCATATCATTTCAAAACTTCATTTCAAATCATTTTAATATAATAAAATATCATATCCTTACAAAACTTCATTTCAAATCATTTTAATATAATAAAATATCCTATCAGTTCAAATCCAAATATTCAACCTTATATACCTTTTAAATTCAAAGATATCGTTCATTTACTATCATTTCAAATCACCTTTAAATAGTTTATATTCCAATCAAAATAATTCATTTAAACCTTTTAGAAGTGTAATTATTATATTTTCAAATCAAGTATTTAATTTCCAAAGTTTCAAACCATTCTGAGTTCGTTTACTAAGTCAAAACCCCTAATTATTAAAATTTCAGCATTTCACAGCATTTAAAAACAACTGCTACAGTTATATTTGAAAACATTTTTAATTCAGCAAAGACGGCACTTAAAACTGCTGTTAAAACTCAGTTTTAGTTGAATTATAGTTCAAAATAGAAAAGACAGCATTTCAGAAGTGCTGCGGTAGTTCAGATTTCAAAACAAGGGTTAAATTTGGTTTCAGCAAAGACTTCAGACCACTATAGCATTTCCAGAGAATGCTATAATAGACCTGAGTTCAATATTAGCCTATAAGTTCAATTACAGCAACTACAGCATTTCAAAAATGCTGTAATAGCTCTTTTTACACAATTTTAGTTCAATTCAAAAACTATAGCATTTCTGAATGCTATCAAAAGTTAATTCCAGATTTTAGTGTATTTCCAGCAACTAAATAACTTTAATTTAAAACACATAAACATTTTAAAAATCATATTTTAACATTTAAAATGTTCATTTACATATCATTTAACATATATCTTTTTTTCACAATAAATTTCTTATAATTAAATCCAATTTTCAACAATTTACTTAATAAGTTTAAGTGTAAAAGTTCCAATTCTTCACATTTCAACAAATAGACTTAACACTTCAAATTTAAATTACCACTTCACAATTTAACAAAATTTCCAATTTTATTTAATTAACTTAAACTTTTAATTAAAACCAAATTTCACATTTCCTAGTCAAGTTATATTTTAAAAGATCACTTTTAAACATTCATTTATTTAACCACTTAAATTCATAGAAAAATCAATAATACTTTAATAAATCACTTAAATTCAAATTTAATCAAATTATCATATTTACCATTTTACAAATATAATTAAATTTTTTTTTATTTATATAGCTTAAATATCATTTTAACCAAAATTCCAAATTTCCAACGTAGGTTATATTTCTAAAATCCAGTTAAACCATTCATTAATTACATTTTTAACACATAGAAAAAAATCATACTTTCTTTATTTTAAAACATTTCAAAATCTATTTAAATCAAATTCCATAAATTTATAATTTTTAAAATACTTAAAAATATCCAAAACACTTTATAAAATAACCACGGGCCTGTATATAATTTTCTAACTTAGGTCAAGTGATACGGATATGTATCATTTCAATCTGCAGTTAAAAAGAAAAATCTGGATTCTATCATTTCAAACCCGCAATCCCAAGTTAAAATAATTTAAATAAAAATCGTTCAGGCCTATCATTTCAGCCCATAACAATTTTTCCCTATTCTAAAGTCCGTTCGGGTATGTATCATTTCAACCCATAGTGATTCTAATCTACAGGGAACTTGCAGTGTGATAACGGATATAAATAACAGAATAACATTAAATAACAGTAACATATGATATAATAGGTGTAATAACAGGTGTGAACATCATATGATAATAATATAAGCATATATAACATGATAATATATTTCTACAGATTCGCAGGGTGTCAATTTACTAGTTATATAGGTACATATTGTCTGGTGAGAATAACTCACCTGTTTGTGCTGGAGATATCAAAACCAATGACACAATGGAACAAAAGCACGATGACAAGACTACGGACTTGAGTGGAGAGCAAGATCCAAAGCTACAACTCTTGTATTACAACCCAAAACATACATCAAAACAAACACAATTTCAACGCACTTGAAATGGAATAACTTTTAAACGAAAAGAGATTTGAATGTCAAATCTTTTGCCTTGCTTCCTCTATTTTTTTGCATGGTCAAGGGTTGGTTTTGGCTCTAATTTGAACAGGGAATGGCTTAGGTATGTGCATAAGAATTCATGGCCAAAGTGGTGAAGCATGGAGAAGAAGTTGCAAAGCATGAAGGTGAAGGGGCTTATGCAACATAGCATGGTTTTGGTTCACCAAAAGGGCTCGGCCATAGGAGTTTGGGCTTGGCCATTCAAGTCCAGATCTGGACAGAGGTTGGAGAGGTGTGTAAGGGTCTAGTCAGAGATGGTGGTGGTGGCCAAAGGTGGTGGTGGTGGTGGAAAATGAAGTGGTGAAGTAAATAGTGGTCAACAACATTGCTTTTAAGGCTTAGGTTGCATTTTTGTGGAGTTTGGTCACCATGGTGGGTTCGGCCATGTCAATTTCAGATCTGTACAGAGGCTAAGATGATGTATAGTGGTGGTAGCAAGGTGGTGGTGGTGGCTAGAGGTGGTGGCCGTGGTGTATAATGAAGGGGAGGAGGTGATGGCTTGCATAGTTAAGGGCTTTCAAGGCATGTTCCATAGTTTTTATAGAGTTGTTCATCATGGAGTGGTGTGGCCTGGTAAAATCAGAGGGGTAGGTGGTGATGGTGACAAGGAGGAGGTAGTGGAGGTGGTGACCATGGCAAGCAAGTGGTGGCCGAGCAAACAAGCTAGAGAATCAAGGCAAAACCATAGGAAAACAATGGAAAAAGAAGAGAAAAAGAAGAAAAAGAAGGAGAGGCCATTACCTATTTTTGGATGAAGCCATGAGAAATGAGGAGCTGATTTGTTTTCACGTGAAAAGATGAGAAACAAAAAGTGGCAGCTACACTAGGGTTTTAGATGGCTAGGGCAAAATTTGAGGAGTTAAAGAAAATGAAGGGTTTGGACAAAAAAGGGCTTAAGTTTCAAAGTGTTTTACAACCTTTAATATTTCTTTTTTTTAATCTTTATATAAACAAAAATATTTAGAAAAATACTTTACAAACCGAAATCAATTATAAATATGATAAAACAAATAATAAATTTTGGAAAAATATAAAAAGAATGAAGAAAATTACTTAAAAATACCAAACAGTGTTCAAAAATTATAAATAAATCACTGTCAGTCTTGAAAAACTATACACTTCATTATAAAAATATTATGAAGTGAATGTAACGACCCGCCATTCATTCCACAGAATGACGCGTCATTAATAAGAAAGAAAGAGGTAGAAAATAGAAAAGAAGAGAAGAAAGAAAGAAACAACAACAACGATCTCACAGCGGAACGAATAAATTATATTAATAACATAAACTATTACATAGTATACAACACTTATCAGAGTTACACAACATATACATCACATACTAGACAGTTATAAACATCTGTCTAGACATTACAACTCAAATACAAGACAAGACACTATCACAGATATCAACACAGCGGAATACTATATCTACGAACGCCGAAGCCTCCTGCTCCATTGCTCCTCCAGAATATTCGTCAAAGCTAAACCTGAATCCCTTGGCTACTCGTAAAAATTTGAGTACCCAAGAGTTTATAAAACAGAAATAAACACTTGGGTCAGACATGGGTCTGGTGTGAGTAACAGGTTAAACTTGCTTAACTTCAAAACCTTTAGAAAGAAAAGGTATCACGTAAGACTCCCCACAAATAAACATGGGTAAGTTTTTACCTTACGCTAACCAAAACATTTGATAGGAAATCTGATTTTATTATAATATGGTCTAGGGTTTTCAAGTAAAATACAGAAATAGCTGAAATGCTTACATCTCACATTCCAACATAGTTGGGCACAACTAATACGTACGGCACTTATTGGAGTTTGGATTCCATACAATGGCAGAGCTACCGGGGTACCGCTCATCACAGTACGGGGCCTAGATCACCGTACCGAGGATCACTCCCAATCCCCTGCAACACAAAGCCGGAACCATCCCTTACTGGATAATCCCGAATAAAATCACCCCACAGATGGCCGTCGCCAACTGCACCACTAAGCCGAAATAAAAGGAACTTCTCTAGACAGGGATGACCTTACTCTCAGTGGGTGCTACCCACGAAGCCTTGCTGCACCTCCCCTGTTTTAGCCATTTCCGGTTTGATGAGGCTTGAGGTCACGATTTACCTTTAAATCAGAACACATCACTTAGAATGCTCATCGCCCTCCTGACGATGTGTTGAAAGCATTCAATCCATACAAGTTCGTTCCGGGTTCGAACGAAACCGAAGGCATTATCTCGTTACACTCGTATTGGAATCACCCTCAGAGTTAACGACAATAACCCTTGCACTCTGAATCTTCATCTTCACTTGAGATTCACGACCTATCGTTAATTTGGATCGATGTGGTATTCGGGTCTCCAGACCTGGAATTCCGGTATACGGAAACCCGATCCCGGTCTCATCGAAATCCAAAACGTATCTTTTAAGGCCAAGTTGTTTTAAGGTTAAAACAATTCAATTCTTATCTATATACACACAGATAGATAACTCAATAGATAATCTATATTATCATCCCAACAGATAATTCATATTATCATTTCAATTCAACCAAACATCTATATCATAGATCAGCACATCTCTTATCAGAGATATTAACAATGCAAAGCATTCAATATCATTCATTCATCCTTAAGTAATGATTTATATTATCTCTAATTAATTTAAAGTGAATTAAATTAATTACTTATTTTATAAATCCTTCTTACTTAATCATTAATTAAACTAATTAATTAATCATACTCTAGTATCAATCTTAATTAATCATTCCTGATAAATCAACCTTTAATTACTTTAAGTAATTAATACTTAATTAATTTCACAAATTAATTATCTTAACCCTTTAAGAAATAAATCTTTAATTACTTCATAATTAATTAACCATACTTAATTACCTTAATCTTTAATTAATTATAATTAATTAATTACTTTAATCACTTATTTTTGATTAATTAATCTTAATTACTCAATCCTTAATTACATCATTAATCATATTAATTAATGATTCTAATTACTTTTTTAATTTATTACTCCATTTAAATTAATTATACTTCATAATTAATCTTTAATTATTAATCACCTTTGATTAATCACATTTAGTAATTAACTACCCTTAATTACTCTTCCCTTAATTAATTACTTCTTAATTAATTATCCTTTAATTAATCCCTTGATTAATTATTCAAAGTAATTAAACTCAAATTACTTTTATTAAACCATCTTTAGTTAATTACATCCACTAATTAACTTTAATTACCCTTCCCTTAAGTAATTTATACTTAATTAATTTCATAAATGATTTTCATTTCTTAATTAATCTAATTGATTATCAAAACTCATCACATTAATTGATTATCCAATATTCCCTAATTATTGACTTCTCATTAATTATTAACAATCCTTTATTTAAGTAATTATTAAATCAACCATTATTAATTACTAATTAATAAATTTTCAATTACTTAATTAATTGCTTAATTAATCTTTAATCACTTGATTAATAATTTCTAATCATTTATTAAAAATCTATACTTATTTAAACAAATGATCCTAAGTCCCAAATTAATTCACACTCAATTAATTAACTTATCATCCTAACTATTTAATTAATTAACACTAGATTATTAATTAATTAAATTATTAAATTACTTTTTAATTTCCTTATTAATTTAATGACTCCTATATTATTAAACCTTAATTACTTCCTAAATTAAAGTATTAACCTTTAACAACTCAATTATTATTAACAAAGCTTGAAACATTTTTACCTTAAAATCTTTCTTTAATTCTTTTCAAATTAAAGATTTAAATTAGAATTAACAACTTAATTTTAACAAAATTTAAAACCTTTTTAAAACAATTGTTAAAGGACATTGTTTCATTTATAAAGAATTCGTAAGAGTTTTAAAACCAAATTTCATTTATTTGTTTTGCTTTCTGAAATCAAAACTTGACTTCCCTTTTTAAATTTTAAAACCTGTCAGCTTTAAAACTGAAACCAAAAACCTACCCAAGCCCATCTCAAAATTACCCGAGATAAAACCCCCATTTCCCTGAGTCTACACCGAGTCCACTCAAATACCCCTTGCTTCGAGACAAAAATCAAATCGCACGAGCTCAACCCGAGTTGCCTTCATCTTCTCCAACGCCAGCAACTACCAAATAGCACAAACGTGCACACGTGCACGTGCACGTAGTTCGACGTCGCTCCGACCAATCATCTGAACGTCGACCAGTCCCCCTTAGCCTCGACATTCCAACTATCAACCCAGAAACCCATCGTCATCATCGAAACGAAAACGAACTTCCTTGTCAAAGAAATCTGGCACTAATCTGATCGGAATCACCAACCACCGATGGTCACGACTCCGAGAACACTCGCCAACTTCGCCGCAGCTTCGCCACGCCTCCAACAATCTTTTCCCTTATTGCGAACGATTCCGGTCCCCTATCCACGTCGAAACTGCTTCAACAAACCAGACGATCAAAACTCCACCTAAAGCCCTAGTTCATCTCGTTCCGATCACCACAGCCAATAATAAAATCAACTACAATTTTTCCAGTGATCATCAACCTATAAGCTACCTTCGATATCAAGCACGAACTTCAATTCATCGTTGATCGAAGCAGATTGACGATAAACCCAAATTAGTCCAACCCAGATTATCTCAACCAATGCAAAACTAAAAATCAAGACTTTTATCTCTAAATTCATTATTGACAATAATAAATCAGATTATAAATTAAACTCAGGAAATTAAGATGTTTTAATTTTTTGGTTAAATTGATTTCTACTGTAAAAACAAAATTTCAAACTATAAACTAATTAATTTCACCTGTAAACTATTTTGTTAAACAAATTTGCATTGTAAAATCATTTCTATTTTATGTTCAAAGCCAGACACAGATTGAGAAGAAAGATATTTGTTTTTCTTTTTCTTTGAACTTGGTTCCTAGACTGTTAATCAAAACAGAGAAATGAATATCCTTTTACAGGCATGCATCCGGATATATATATACACATCACATCATATATATACATGCATTCATACATATAAACATAAGCATCCATATTTCTGTACAATCCATTACAAACATCTATATATAATCACAGTTTTTAAACTGTTTTAAAAGAGATTTACTCACTTGATAAATAACAGGGGATAGGTTTTTATGTGTAAACTGACAGGCTCATACATATATTTATACTAATTCATATAAATTCAAATCAAAACTACAATACAAGCCAATATTATCACATGCAAACATATATCATATGCTTTAAGTTTTAAAAATGAAAGTTACTCACAAGAAAATGATGAACAGGCTTCCAGATTTGAAAAGCTTTTAAATTTTAAAAACTTGAGTTGCTTGAATCTGTTTTTGATTTTAAAACTTGAATGTTGATTTGGAGACTTGCATGCATGCTCTAAAATCTTGCTGAGATGTTGCTTAATTCTTGATTTTAAACTTGCTTCCAGATTTTGAAAAGAAGTTGCAGGCTAAAAGCTTTGATTCCAGGTTTTGAAGAAAATGAACATGCTTTGTTTTGAGAACTTGTTTGATTACTGATTTGGTTTTGAAATAGTTTTGATTACAGATTTAGTTTTTGAGAAGTTTGGTTTGAGAGGAGGTAAATTTTCTGATTGTTTATGAGGAGAGGGTTTACATTTGCAGGCTGAAGATTCTTACATTTTGAGAAAGAAAATAGAAAAGAAAATGTAGATAAGAACATATGTATATATAAGTAAAAATGATATATTCAAATAAAAGAAAAACAAAAACTCAAAACTTGACATTTGTCATTACATTGGTTTATTAATGTACACATGTTATTTTAAAGCTTTAGGAATTTACACATGTCCTTTTAATTTGTTTATATTTATTTAAATGTAAATAAAAAGCCTTTCTTATTTATTAAATACTTATGTATATATATATATAAAAGCTTGTCCATATATTTAAAATCTAAAACTATTTAAAATCTTACCTATTTTGAATTTCAAATTTAATTTAAATTCAAATGCAAATTATATTTAAAAATCCAATTTAAAGTTAATCTTAAACAACACATTCAATTTGAAATAACAAATCCTATTTTACATTAAAATCTATTTATTTAAAGACAATACACTATTAATATTGTTTGAAAATAACATACTTATCAATTTTAAAATAATTTATAAAAGAGATTATAAATTATCATTTATTATTAATTGAATTAACATATCATATTTATTAAGCAATATTAAAAAGAAAATAAATTAACCTTACTATAAATCTTTATTCAAAACCATATAGTTATTAATTTTAAATAACTTTGAAAAGCTAATATTAAATAAATCCAAATCTCCAAACTATCAAAAATATATATATATAAGAAATTTAAAACAAGAATTTATTTATTTATTAACTTTCAAATCAAAGGCAATCTATTTACAATATATACTCATATATATATTATAGATAGAAATCATTTTATTGACTTATAAAAGATAAATTTCACTAATTAAATATCTATTTAATTAGATTATTAACCAATTCAAATTTTTATTATCAAATATTATCAAATCAATTTAATTATTTAAACAGATTATTAAATTGATATTGTCCATAAATTCCGGGATATTACATTCCTCCCCCCTTAAAATAATTTCGTCCCCGAAATTTAAAACAAAGGTAATTTAATAATCTATTTAAATCACAAGCATATATTATCATCCATATGCTAACAACCATAGCAAACAATTCATCCAAACAACCAATTTTAATTATCCAAACAAAATTCTGAATAAAATTTCCTCGAGTTTCCCCAAGTATATATATATACGGGGATACTCACTCTATAGAATCCAAACAATCAATACTACTAAGCTATAGAGCTTCTACTCATCTAGATCTACAGAGCTAAACAAGATATCAGACTACAGACGAGTCTGACTCAATAACCAATTCCTCCAGAACTACTGGTTCCACAACCAGAGATAGATCAAACACGTACTCCCTCAGAGATACGTAAAATACATTGAATTCCAGTTATCCAAACTGACAATTCAATCCAGTAGATCAAAGCACTTATCCAAATTAGATCACAGAAGAGATCCAAAATAACTCGGAGCTAACTTCCCAGACTTACCCAATCTTATAGCTCCTTTTAACCAGAGAAAAACTTCACAACAACGAAGTCTCCAACTTCGAATTTCAAATTCCTTCGTCTCTTATCCACCAAATTCTTCAGACGATCTTGGGCTGTTTACAGATCCTTCCTGATCAACTCAACCTTCGTTGATGCTTCTAGAAACAAACTAGACTAAGAATAACTCCACACAATGATCTCCTCAAGATCAACCCAATAATCCAAAACACAACTCTACTACCAAACATCAGAAGATCGAACTAACTTCTCCTATCTGGAAAAGACAACAAGAGCACTCGCCAAACTGCTTCTGCTGCACCATTCTGATCTGAAGTAGAATGAAAATGCCGATGAAGAACACAAGCACAGACTGGACAACACATTCCAGAAAATATCGGATAACTCAAAAGAATACTCAAACTATCGCAAGTCACTTTTGCGATCCACCCAGCCAAAATCCAAATAAAACTGTTCTCTCTTTACCAATCAGAACAGCTCACACTTGACTATCCTATCCATCGAAGAAATGGATCCTCTCTGCTGCTTCTGAACTTCACCTTCAGAAAAAAAAACTGCTCATCCAGAAAACTTCCTGCCATTACAGAATACTCCGAGCTGCACTGCTGCCACAGATGCCAAAGACTTCTCAATCCAAAGCTCTTCGAGAAACTCGAACCCAAACCAAACAGAGACACCACGCTGGACTCAGCCATAACATCGAAACAGACACACTTCATTAACTTGTTCCAAAGAAAACATCTTCGGGAATATCCATAGTCACTGTATCTCATCATACAGCTATTATTACCTGAGGTATCAAGATACCATCACACGCTTCTGTCTAACCGACAGATCCAAATTCTACTCATCCAACTTAGAAGATGGACTCCGAACCGTAACAGTTTCCTTCGGAGATCGATGAAATCCTTCATCACAGCAAAGTTTACTCGAGACGGTATTCGGTTTACAGTCTCGACAAATACACTTCCAACCTCAACACTCAGACTCCTAATCCTAGATGATAAATTATTATCATCTCAACCAATCATTACAAATACCATATACATTTAAAATTATACTTTTTTTATATATAGAAAATATATCTGGGTAAAATTATTTCATCTACCTTTTTAAAACAATATTGTGTCCGTCGGCCTGGTCCAAGTGTTTAGAGATCCCTATCAATAACGGTAGCTACTCGTATTGACCAGAATCCATATACCACTTAACCGATCAATTAACACAATATAAAATTATTTTATATAACTAACAAATACGCGCTCTCGTATATATATATACATACACTCAGACTAAAATAGGTTGCTACAGATCCTAATTGAACAATCCTTCCGAACCTAGGTATTCACTCAACCTAGTGTTCTGATATCCACTTAACCAATAGCTTAGGTATTCGCTCAACCTATGCTCTGATACCAACTGTAACGACCCGCCATTCATTCCACAGAATGACGCGTCATTAATAAGAAAGAAAGAGGTAGAAAATAGAAAAGAAGAGAAGAAAGAAAGAAACAACAACAACGATCTCACAGCGGAACGAATAAATTATATTAATAACATAAACTATTACATAGTATACAACACTTATCAGAGTTACACAACATATACATCACATACTAGACAGTTATAAACATCTGTCTAGACATTACAACTCAAATACAAGACAAGACACTATCACAGATATCAACACAGCGGAATACTATATCTACGAACGCCGAAGCCTCCTGCTCCATTGCTCCTCCAGAATATTCGTCAAAGCTAAACCTGAATCCCTTGGCTACTCGTAAAAATTTGAGTACCCAAGAGTTTATAAAACAGAAATAAACACTTGGGTCAGACATGGGTCTGGTGTGAGTAACAGGTTAAACTTGCTTAACTTCAAAACCTTTAGAAAGAAAAGGTATCACGTAAGACTCCCCACAAATAAACATGGGTAAGTTTTTACCTTACGCTAACCAAAACATTTGATAGGAAATCTGATTTTATTATAATATGGTCTAGGGTTTTCAAGTAAAATACAGAAATAGCTGAAATGCTTACATCTCACATTCCAACATAGTTGGGCACAACTAATACGTACGGCACTTATTGGAGTTTGGATTCCATACAATGGCAGAGCTACCGGGGTACCGCTCATCACAGTACGGGGCCTAGATCACCGTACCGAGGATCACTCCCAATACCCTGCAACACAAAGCCGGAACCATCCCTTACTGGATAATCCCGAATAAAATCACCCCACAGATGGCCGTCGCCAACTGCACCACTAAGCCGAAATAAAAGGAACTTCTCTAGACAGGGATGACCTTACTCTCAGTGGGTGCTACCCACGAAGCCTTGCTGCACCTCCCCTGTTTTAGCCATTTCCGGTTTGATGAGGCTTGAGGTCACGATTTACCTTTAAATCAGAACACATCACTTAGAATGCTCATCGCCCTCCTGACGATGTGTTGAAAGCATTCAATCCATACAAGTTCGTTCCGGGTTCGAACGAAACCGAAGGCATTATCTCGTTACACTCGTATTGGAATCACCCTCAGAGTTAACGACAATAACCCTTGCACTCTGAATCTTCATCTTCACTTGAGATTCACGACCTATCGTTAATTTGGATCGATGTGGTATTCGGGTCTCCAGACCTGGAATTCCGGTATACGGAAACCCGATCCCGGTCTCATCGAAATCCAAAACGTATCTTTTAAGGCCAAGTTGTTTTAAGGTTAAAACAATTCAATTCTTATCTATATACACACAGATAGATAACTCAATAGATAATCTATATTATCATCCCAACAGATAATTCATATTATCATTTCAATTCAACCAAACATCTATATCATAGATCAGCACATCTCTTATCAGAGATATTAACAATGCAAAGCATTCAATATCATTCATTCATCCTTAAGTAATGATTTATATTATCTCTAATTAATTTAAAGTGAATTAAATTAATTACTTATTTTATAAATCCTTCTTACTTAATCATTAATTAAACTAATTAATTAATCATACTCTAGTATCAATCTTAATTAATCATTCCTGATAAATCAACCTTTAATTACTTTAAGTAATTAATACTTAATTAATTTCACAAATTAATTATCTTAACCCTTTAAGAAATAAATCTTTAATTACTTCATAATTAATTAACCATACTTAATTACCTTAATCTTTAATTAATTATAATTAATTAATTACTTTAATCACTTATTTTTGATTAATTAATCTTAATTACTCAATCCTTAATTACATCATTAATCATATTAATTAATGATTCTAATTACTTTTTTAATTTATTACTCCATTTAAATTAATTATACTTCATAATTAATCTTTAATTATTAATCACCTTTGATTAATCACATTTAGTAATTAACTACCCTTAATTACTCTTCCCTTAATTAATTACTTCTTAATTAATTATCCTTTAATTAATCCCTTGATTAATTATTCAAAGTAATTAAACTCAAATTACTTTTATTAAACCATCTTTAGTTAATTACATCCACTAATTAACTTTAATTACCCTTCCCTTAAGTAATTTATACTTAATTAATTTCATAAATGATTTTCATTTCTTAATTAATCTAATTGATTATCAAAACTCATCACATTAATTGATTATCCAATATTCCCTAATTATTGACTTCTCATTAATTATTAACAATCCTTTATTTAAGTAATTATTAAATCAACCATTATTAATTACTAATTAATAAATTTTCAATTACTTAATTAATTGCTTAATTAATCTTTAATCACTTGATTAATAATTTCTAATCATTTATTAAAAATCTATACTTATTTAAACAAATGATCCTAAGTCCCAAATTAATTCACACTCAATTAATTAACTTATCATCCTAACTATTTAATTAATTAACACTAGATTATTAATTAATTAAATTATTAAATTACTTTTTAATTTCCTTATTAATTTAATGACTCCTATATTATTAAACCTTAATTACTTCCTAAATTAAAGTATTAACCTTTAACAACTCAATTATTATTAACAAAGCTTGAAACATTTTTACCTTAAAATCTTTCTTTAATTCTTTTCAAATTAAAGATTTAAATTAGAATTAACAACTTAATTTTAACAAAATTTAAAACCTTTTTAAAACAATTGTTAAAGGACATTGTTTCATTTATAAAGAATTCGTAAGAGTTTTAAAACCAAATTTCATTTATTTGTTTTGCTTTCTGAAATCAAAACTTGACTTCCCTTTTTAAATTTTAAAACCTGTCAGCTTTAAAACTGAAACCAAAAACCTACCCAAGCCCATCTCAAAATTACCCGAGATAAAACCCCCATTTCCCTGAGTCTACACCGAGTCCACTCAAATACCCCTTGCTTCGAGACAAAAATCAAATCGCACGAGCTCAACCCGAGTTGCCTTCATCTTCTCCAACGCCAGCAACTACCAAATAGCACAAACGTGCACACGTGCACGTGCACGTAGTTCGACGTCGCTCCGACCAATCATCTGAACGTCGACCAGTCCCCCTTAGCCTCGACATTCCAACTATCAACCCAGAAACCCATCGTCATCATCGAAACGAAAACGAACTTCCTTGTCAAAGAAATCTGGCACTAATCTGATCGGAATCACCAACCACCGATGGTCACGACTCCGAGAACACTCGCCAACTTCGCCGCAGCTTCGCCACGCCTCCAACAATCTTTTCCCTTATTGCGAACGATTCCGGTCCCCTATCCACGTCGAAACTGCTTCAACAAACCAGACGATCAAAACTCCACCTAAAGCCCTAGTTCATCTCGTTCCGATCACCACAGCCAATAATAAAATCAACTACAATTTTTCCAGTGATCATCAACCTATAAGCTACCTTCGATATCAAGCACGAACTTCAATTCATCGTTGATCGAAGCAGATTGACGATAAACCCAAATTAGTCCAACCCAGATTATCTCAACCAATGCAAAACTAAAAATCAAGACTTTTATCTCTAAATTCATTATTGACAATAATAAATCAGATTATAAATTAAACTCAGGAAATTAAGATGTTTTAATTTTTTGGTTAAATTGATTTCTACTGTAAAAACAAAATTTCAAACTATAAACTAATTAATTTCACCTGTAAACTATTTTGTTAAACAAATTTGCATTGTAAAATCATTTCTATTTTATGTTCAAAGCCAGACACAGATTGAGAAGAAAGATATTTGTTTTTCTTTTTCTTTGAACTTGGTTCCTAGACTGTTAATCAAAACAGAGAAATGAATATCCTTTTACAGGCATGCATCCGGATATATATATACACATCACATCATATATATACATGCATTCATACATATAAACATAAGCATCCATATTTCTGTACAATCCATTACAAACATCTATATATAATCACAGTTTTTAAACTGTTTTAAAAGAGATTTACTCACTTGATAAATAACAGGGGATAGGTTTTTATGTGTAAACTGACAGGCTCATACATATATTTATACTAATTCATATAAATTCAAATCAAAACTACAATACAAGCCAATATTATCACATGCAAACATATATCATATGCTTTAAGTTTTAAAAATGAAAGTTACTCACAAGAAAATGATGAACAGGCTTCCAGATTTGAAAAGCTTTTAAATTTTAAAAACTTGAGTTGCTTGAATCTGTTTTTGATTTTAAAACTTGAATGTTGATTTGGAGACTTGCATGCATGCTCTAAAATCTTGCTGAGATGTTGCTTAATTCTTGATTTTAAACTTGCTTCCAGATTTTGAAAAGAAGTTGCAGGCTAAAAGCTTTGATTCCAGGTTTTGAAGAAAATGAACATGCTTTGTTTTGAGAACTTGTTTGATTACTGATTTGGTTTTGAAATAGTTTTGATTACAGATTTAGTTTTTGAGAAGTTTGGTTTGAGAGGAGGTAAATTTTCTGATTGTTTATGAGGAGAGGGTTTACATTTGCAGGCTGAAGATTCTTACATTTTGAGAAAGAAAATAGAAAAGAAAATGTAGATAAGAACATATGTATATATAAGTAAAAATGATATATTCAAATAAAAGAAAAACAAAAACTCAAAACTTGACATTTGTCATTACATTGGTTTATTAATGTACACATGTTATTTTAAAGCTTTAGGAATTTACACATGTCCTTTTAATTTGTTTATATTTATTTAAATGTAAATAAAAAGCCTTTCTTATTTATTAAATACTTATGTATATATATATATAAAAGCTTGTCCATATATTTAAAATCTAAAACTATTTAAAATCTTACCTATTTTGAATTTCAAATTTAATTTAAATTCAAATGCAAATTATATTTAAAAATCCAATTTAAAGTTAATCTTAAACAACACATTCAATTTGAAATAACAAATCCTATTTTACATTAAAATCTATTTATTTAAAGACAATACACTATTAATATTGTTTGAAAATAACATACTTATCAATTTTAAAATAATTTATAAAAGAGATTATAAATTATCATTTATTATTAATTGAATTAACATATCATATTTATTAAGCAATATTAAAAAGAAAATAAATTAACCTTACTATAAATCTTTATTCAAAACCATATAGTTATTAATTTTAAATAACTTTGAAAAGCTAATATTAAATAAATCCAAATCTCCAAACTATCAAAAATATATATATATAAGAAATTTAAAACAAGAATTTATTTATTTATTAACTTTCAAATCAAAGGCAATCTATTTACAATATATACTCATATATATATTATAGATAGAAATCATTTTATTGACTTATAAAAGATAAATTTCACTAATTAAATATCTATTTAATTAGATTATTAACCAATTCAAATTTTTATTATCAAATATTATCAAATCAATTTAATTATTTAAACAGATTATTAAATTGATATTGTCCATAAATTCCGGGATATTACAGTGAAAATTTGAATTAAAATAATTTATTTATCATTTTCAAAATAAAATAGATAATTAAATTGGAGAAAATAGAAAAAGGATTAAAGAAAATGTTTAAAATTTACAAACAGGGCATGGAAATTTGCAAGAAAAATACTACTAACTCTGGAAAAATTCCTACCTTACTTTAAAAATATTTAAAAGCCAAAATATATTTTACATAACATAAATGTACAAATTAGAATAAAATATATCAAATAAAAATGTCATTTATATAATTCTAAAATAAAGAATATTGCTGAATAACCCAATATACACACAATATTGAAAACAATATAACTTTTGCAATTTAAATCCGTTTTCAACGAAACGAAAAGTAGTATTCAAGTTATTAAATCTATTTTTATAATAAAAGATAAAATTCATAAATTTCAAACTTTTAAATTTTCAAGTTAAAAGTCGAAGTTTGACTATTTGACCAAAATTCACATTTTCTGGAAATATTAAATTTAGTCATATTTGGAATTCAAATCCACATACAAAATCAAAGTTTTTATATTTACAATAACAAAATTTATTCTTTTCATAAATAAAGCTTTTAAATTTGGAAAAATCAATTTAAAATTAATTGTAAAATACAGGGTTGTTACACTATTAAAGGCTACCCATTTAGTAAGGTGACTATAAAGGTAGTGTATATGGTTGAGTTTAGATAATTAAGTACCCTACCTAGCTATTTGCCTGGCACGAAGGATGATGTAAGCCCAAAGGTTATACCTAATATAAATGCCCGAATTAATTTTGGGCCTCGGGCTAAGTTTCAAGATTCATTTTGAAATATAAAATTATACTTTGAGTTCAAAAGTTAAATTTGAAATATAAAATAAATTTTCTAAAAGTTATAAAATATTTTCAAAATTTTATTGAAAATAAATTAACATTTACTGGAACTTATTAATAATCTAATTAATTGGATTTAATAAATAAATAAATAATTAAAGGTTAATCAATAAAAATAAACACACACAGACACATATATTGAATTATATGCATATACGCGGCGACCCGTATTTTACGCATTGGAGGATCGTAAAATATTATTTTTAAATTCATATAAGGTCGACTCTATAACTTTGGGAACTGCCAATGGCTGACATTTCTTATCCTTAGAATTTTTATCATATAGGTTTGACCTTGAAAACCTTGTTAAGCCTATAACTATTAATAGGAGCCAAATATCGATCTAAAACCACTTCTATTAGAAAGGGATAATGGTTTGTCTTTCCGTAGAGTGGTTATAATAGAAACTAGGACTTACGTTTAAGAGTTTTGGTTGTTTGAAGTTTTAACCAACTTTAAACATGCTAATGGGTGATCAGTGCATTCCATTAGTCCAATTCTATATTAGGGCTAATACAAACCTCCATCAGTGCCACTAATCACTTTTCACTATTTCTAATTACTTTTAACCATCATTAACATGAAAGTAAGCCCACTTCACTATTTCCATCAAGTAATTAGCATAGTTAATGGATTAAAGAGGAGACTAACAAGGGGATATATCAGATCTACTATTTGAAGACTTAAGAATTTGTGCATCACTATTCCATCTATGATTTGCCTAGAAATTTAGCTAATTTAGTATTATGTGAGTGATATTGGTTCTCTCATTATTCTATGGTTATTGATATCGTTAACTTGTGGTTTTGGAAATGATTTTCGAAGGTTAGATGTTTTAATATTTATATTTGAGATTAATGACACCTTAAAACAAAGTCTACTAAGATAGTTTTGTATTTTAAAACATTTTACACCAATTACCACCATATTGTCATTTTTATACAAAATCAGATCTAGGGAGATATATGCTTTTAAACCATGTTTTGATTGATCGAATGTTTGCTTGAATGTTACAAGATGTATGATGGTTGAATGATTGTTTTGAAGAGTTTGTTAGTTGTTTTACATGATTAGGAATAGGGTCATCTTTTGGTGCAAAGTAGCATAAAAAATGTTCAGAATGTGATGCGGCTAGAATATGATGTTGTTTGAAGCCTAAGAGGACCCAAAACAAAGTCCAAGATTGGAGTTGATTTGATGGCTCAAATTATGGTCAATGGTGGTGTGCTTCAAGTCATAACATGCTTTATTTTGGGTCTTGGAGGTGACTGCTTTGGGTCGAGCTAGAAGCATGAAGTGGTGAAATTGTTTAGGACTTCAAAACTTTTAGTGGCCAAAAATATGGTCGGCGTTGCCTGTGCTTTCAGTCGAGATAGGCTAAACTTCGGGTCAAAGACATGTATGCTTCGGTTAAGCCAAGGTGTTACATGATGGGAAATTTCTAGACATAGAAAATTTACGATGCTTGAAGATGGTCGGCACTGACCATGTCAGACTCGAGAAAATGTGAGTTGTGCTTTGTGTTTTTCTATGCATTGCTTCGAGTTAAGTTGTCATAACAAGGTAATTTGGGCTTTGACACTCTTCCATTTTGGCCAAGTAAGAGATGGACCTACGTGGTCAGTGCCGACAGTGTCAGGAATTATGGAGATTGAAGCAAAAATTTTGGGAAGCACAAGCAATGCCTATCTGATTGTGTCACATATGTTCGTTAGTTTGTTCGGTGTCATGTTTCAATGATCATGGCACGATGAAAAACGATGATAAAAGGCGAGGCAAAGGTGTGATACTTCGATGCGATGACTTCAGAACTTTGATTTACGGATTCTACGACTGATGTAGGATGTATAGAACTATTTCGATGATGATGACTCGATCGAGGGAGTTGCGATGATGATTTATAAGGACAAGTTGTAGTCGGGAACTCATGGGTATAACGAGGAAGGGTTCTACTATAGAAAGTGTAACAAGGAATGGTTTCTCTATGAGGAATGGAAACAAATGGAGCATGAAATGGCTCGGATTAAATATATTCAATTTTAGTAATGGAACTAAATGGAGCACGAAAGTGCTAAAAATAAATGGAAACAAATGGATCGAGGAAGGGTTCCTTTAACTAGAGATACTCAGAATGTTTCTAGTGTGCTCGTAATGCAGGGGGATGCTCACTGAGTATTTAGTCGTGTACCCCAAATCAAGGAAGGGATCCTTGTACCTTGAATCGAGGAAAGGATCTAGCGTCCAACATCTGTGTAGCTAGTGTTCGAGTACCTAGAAACTAGGTTGTTTCCATCAATCCTTGGTAGAGAAATGGTCATACGAGTTATCATATATTCAATGCACATGAGTGACAATAAGGATTTTTTGATGGGTACTATGTTGCCATGTTTGTTTATCGCTCTAGGGATGTCATGGGATGTAGTATTATGGAGGTAGATATCTAGTGTAACGACCCGTATTTTTAAACATTTAAATAAATTAAATAAGATTTTTGAATAAAATTGTTAGGAAAAAAATTAAGATTTTACTGATACAAATTAAATTATAATACAAGTTATTAGCTTAAGTAAAACTTCTATTAATGAAACATGTTTGCAATGATGTAAGGATGATAACAAATGTTAGTGTGTATTTTAATAACATTGGTTTGAATGAAATTAACAATTGTCTAAAGGTAAATTTCCAATTGATTGGAATAATAAATGTTAATAAAGAATAATAAAATTTTCTTTATTAAAGAAGAAATCATATGTTTATTTATTTGAAATGTTTGGTAGCTTAAAAATGGACTACAGAGACGAGAAACTATTATTTGGTAAGAAATATACAATTTCTGTTTGTATCCAATAGTGTATAAATATGTTTAAATTACTGTTAGATAGGAAATAATTATTCTACTTCTCATTACATTTATTTTGTCCATTTTGAAATTCACCTTTGTAAACAATTGAAATTAATGTGATTGAATAATTTCAATTAGTGGAGAGAGTACACCAAATTTTAAATTAATAGGTGTAATTAAATGTAGCTTATGTTTTCTAAAAATATAAGGAAAGTTGATTTAACGAAAATAACATTCATATCAAATAAAATGAATGTTTCATTTGTGAATGTAGGTTTAATTTCATTAAAATAAAGAATAGAATGATTGATTTAAAGGAAGAAACATATGTATATTTGAACTATGTTTTAGCATACAGATGGATTACAAGAGTAGGAAAATAATCTATTTAAGTAAGTTATTTATTACTCTGCTGTATAAACAACAAATTTCTAAAGGTGTTTAAATGACTAAAGGAAACAATTATTCTATTTTTCATCCATTTTAGTAGTCTGTTTTGAAATTTAACTTTGTAAGTAATTGCAATTAATGTTATTGAAATATTTCAATTAGAAGTGAAGAAAACGTTAATTGCAATCAATAGATTTAATAAAAGAAACACACCTTTTGTGTTAAATAGAAAGGTTATTTTAAGGGAAATAAAAGATCATTTTGGGTAAACCAAATTGAAAGTTTTCATTTTAAGATAAGTAATTTTATTTATTATGCATAGATAAAAAAAAACTAAATGCGTACAAATTTGAATATTATTTGAGTTAAAGAAGTTAATTTGGTTACGTTTCACAAATTGAATTTCAAAAAGGTTGTGCGATGTACATGGTCCCTACATTTCTTTTGTTATTAATTGTTGCATGTATGTTTTAAAATAGTTATCTCATTATTAATACTTGATTCGTTCATTTCTCCTTCTGTTTAATACCTGAGCCTAGACTTTTAGGTTGTATTTAATTCTTGACACCTCATTTTCGCGTATACAAAATTTCATTTTCCTTTGGTTTCCAAACTTTTCCATTCCTACGTACATTTCTTTATACATTAGTAATGCCCGAAGCTTTCAAAATAAAACGTGATATTTATTTTTGTCCCTCCATGTGATGACCCGGTATTTCTGGCAACATTATTTTAATAAATATTAAATCCAATCAAATAAAATGTAAACGGATCATTTTAAAATGGATAAATCTTCTGGAAATAATTGCCATTTGATATGTATTTTGAAAAGGGAATCTTGATTTTGAAAATTTAAAATAAACCCCTTAATAATATATACAATAAAATCTCTCTTACATAATTAAATTTAAAATGCTTATCTTATTAACATTTGGTAAACACATGTATATAAATGCAATATATGGATAATAAGAAAATACATTGTAAATATTTAAGGTAAGTATAAAATAAAATGATAATGGGGAATTATATATTGATAGTTTATCTTTTAAAATGTAAATACCTTCATGTTAGAAATTAGAAATAAATACACTTATGTAGAGATAGAAACAAATATGCAAACTAACATAATACAATGACCATAACAACTTTAAAACTAAAAACTTAAGTTAAATATGTTATACCCTATAGCAAAGACACATGAGCAGGCAGTAGAAACTTAAGTAAAATATACTTGCAGGCATAAGAATCACCTAAGTACCAAATGAGATAAGGCAAAGTAAAACATTTATACTCTATAACAAAGTATATATGGTGCAGGCATGTAAAATCACTTCTGTGTATACGAGTAGAAATAGAGTTGTATGCTTAGCATCTAAGAATAAACAAGGCAAAACTAAAAATATCTATGTACTAAAATAAGATCTCTGGTTATGTTCATTAGGTAAGTAGGTGTGCAGGCTGAAACTTGAAAGGGGAATAAAATACTGGGAAAATATAAATCAAAACAAACATTTAAATTGATAGCCACCTTGTTTCTCATCTCAGCCACCAAGTTAAATGGACAAAAAGAAATACATTTCAATATTTAACATATATATACGAATGCCTCACATAAGAAATATATAAATAACCAAGTAAGCTTGCATAAGAAGGAAATGAAGTTTAAGTAAACAAGAAAAATATAAGATAAGTATAAAATAAGGACATCAAGTACAAATAACATTTAATGCCAGCCACAATATAGTTCATATCAGCCTCCACCATGAACAAAATATCCCTGATATTGTACAATACTATACACTGCATTGGACATAAGAATATCACCTGTCTGTTTTCTTCCCTATATCATTTTTTCCATATCTGTTCGAGTTGAGCGAATACAAGTAGACTTCATTTTTAAAATTAAAACAAAGCTTCAGTTTAAACTACACTCAATATAAATCAATACTGAGGAGCAGAGAAAAGAGCCTAGATTGTATTCTTCAAACCTATTGCAGAACAAAGAAGGCTCTGTTCTTTAAACGGTGAGTAACATTTACTTCTAAAAAAAATTAAGTTTCTGAATATAGTTGCATGATTAGATATATGAAATATGTATGATTTGTATATATACATTGTTGTATTTCTGGATGTACTGTATGCATGTTGTTTTCATCAAAGCACACCCTGTTTATAGCTTCAGTTCACAAGTTTTGATTTGAATTCAAAACCCTTTGATTTTGATTCTGTTTAAACTTAAATCTAGATAAAACTGGTGTGCTTTGTCATGAAGAAGATTATAAAAATTTGTTTAAATTAAATTAAATTTAAAATCTCACTGGAAATTTAAACCCACAGTACATGTGTAATAAAACGGAAAACCCAAACATCTTGATTGATAAACTCAGTGATATATCCTAATTTCTTAATCCAAAACATGATTTTTAAAATCGAAATCATAATTTTTAGTGCTTGATTATGAGAGCAGTTTGGGTTTCTTGGTTTTTGGCATTTCGAGATGCCGTGGTTGATCGAGGCGGCTGGAAGGGCCGGCGTTTGGGCTGGAGGTGGAGGAGTGAACAGGGAGTATGGGAAAAATAGTGGATAGGGTGTCAGATGGCCGTGGCGTCGACGGCAAAGGAATTAAGTTCCTAAACCTAATTTTGGTCGTGCTGAAGAATTTGATCAATTCTTCCTTTCTGGAGTATCGAGTGCGATAAGGCTTCTGGAAGTGGATTCGTGGAGGTTTGGCGATGATATGGCTGAAGCTACGAAGTTTCTGATGATCGGAATTGGTAGTGTGTGGCAAATAGGTTGGTCGAGGTTGGGTTCCAGTGTTCTTTGAAGTACCTCGATTTTGATTTCGACCGTGTTTGGCACATCTGGGTGGTCGGTTGCTCTGGGTTGGTCATCGTTGACTTGTGAGTGCATTGATGATGGTCGGAGTGGGTCGGAGTTGATGGTGCACGTACACGTGCACGTTGAAGTCTGGTTTTGTTTGCAGTGTTCTGGGAAGGGATGGAGCTCGAAGTAGGTATCGAGTATTTGGGGAAGATACTCGAGTTCGTACTCGAGTGGGTTGTGGGTTAAACCTGTAGTAACCAAACCTGTAAGGATATTTAGGAAAAATTTTTTAACTAGGATTTAATAAAATAAAATGGGGAGAAGATGTTACTCGGGTTAGACCCAAATGATCTTCGAGTGTGACTCGAAGCAGCTAGGTGGTGAAGTTTTTTTTTATGATTTAAAATCAAACTGTTTTTGAAACTTAAATTTAAATCTAGTCTAAACTGATTGGAACATAAAAATGAATTGGGTTTAAAATTTCTTTAAACTTCTTTATAAGTGGATATTTCTTTAACCTGTGGGAAAAGGGGTTTGAATTGTTTTTAAACTTCGTTAGATAAACTTATATTCATTTTAAAATCTTAAATTAAAAATGAAGTTTAAAATGGGATTTAAAGTAAATTAGATGATAAATCTTTTTAAAAACTCTGATTTAGTAAGAAATGTTTTCTTAAATTAAATATTAATTTTATTGATAATCAATTGTGAATTGTTTAAGTATAATTACTTAATGGAAGTAATTAAGGAAGTAATTACTTGATATAATTAATGGAGATTAATGTGATTTGTTTAAGTTGATAAATTAAGTTTAATTAATTTTTGTTGGGCGTGTTCTCACCCAGAAGACCTCGAGACCAAAAAGCCAGATGCATCCACCCAGGCCTACCTAAAATCATTCGGCATTGACGTTCTCCAGGGCCCATTCGGCAGGAATTCATTCGGTATCCATGCCTAATAGAAACCCATCCGGCATTCTCATCCCGCCATGTCCATTCGGCAGACTCCATAACCGGACCAACCATATTCGAGACTGCCGAACCAACCATATTCGAGACTGCCGAACCAACCCTATTCAAGACTGCCGAACCAACCCTCTTTCGAGACCGCCGAACCAACCTTCTCCAAGGCTGCCGAACCAACCTCCTTCAGACAATGCCGAACCAACCTTCCTACCACCGGACCAAACGCTACCGGACCAAGACGTGCCAGGCCAGATCACATCAGCCCAGGCCCACCAGCAGCTATATACATCCAAGACCCCTGCTCCCAACCTCACTCTATAAATAGAGGGGCAGGGGTACAACAATGGGGACAGTTTTGAGAGCTCAAGCACGGAGAGAACTTTCAGACAACTTTCTTTACTTGTATCAAAGCTTTGTACTTGTAATCAAAACAAGAGAAGAGAAATAACATATAAAGTGGACTTAGGCACATTCTGGCTGAACCACTATAAATCTGCGTGTCTTTTTATAGTTTAGCCCCTGCTTTTCATATATTTGCATAAATCACCCAAATCACTAAGAACGACATAAGATCTACTAAATCATACAACTTTGAGGTGTTTGTCCATTTTTTGTGCAAACATTTTTGGTGCTTTCACTGAGAAACTAGAAGCTCGAAGCTTCAGCTTCATCTACTTAACAAGTTTTCCTAACAGCATCGTCCGCCACTTGGAAAACATGCCTCCCAAACAGAGAAAAGATGTTAACAAAGGAAAAAACATCGCATCCAGCAGTCTTCCAGATCCAGCTGTCACGAATCAAGTAAATCGTCCTCCTCCAGCAACGGTAACAAATGAAGGACAGGTTAATCCAACCACTCCTGCCACAGAACAGCCTGCAGCAATTACTAGGGCAGATTTGGACAGAGTTGTTGTTGAAGTAACTAACCGCTTCACGTCCCAGCAGGAAGCCTTGGTGGACCATCTCATGTCACGCTTGAGGGACGCTGAAGAATCCAACCGCAACACTGAATCATGGGGCGAGTCCCAGTCTGGAGGATCTCAGAGACAGCAAAGGTCTTCCTTCTTCGAAGGAGCTAACGGCAGAAGTAGCCATGGTAGGAGCCGAGACCGAGCACAGCCCGAAGTTAGGCCTGAGGAAACGTTTGGTACCGAACCCAACGGGGAAGGTACCGGGCGAAGGTCAACTGTAGCTGAGCCTGTCATGCTGCCTAACCACAGAAACGCCAGCGAACGGGGCCGAGCTAGAGTTCAGCCCGAAGTTGGACCCGAGGAAGTGCTTAGATCAGAACCCAACAGGGGAAGATCAAGGCAAGGTCCAACTGTAGCTGACCCAAGCGTGCTCCCAGAAGATCAAAGGCAGCCACTGGAAAATATGAGGAATGATAGACGATACCATCCCTACAGGTCGTCTGGACGGAATCAATCCCACAGAACAGAACCAAACTCATTTCTATCTGCTCCAAGTGCTGATGAGAGGATGGCACGCTTATTCAGAGAATGTGTCCAACGGGAGCAAAGAGATCGAGGGATAGGCGCTAGAGTAACCAGCCCTTTCGCCCGCAATATCGAAATTGCTATCACCCCTCGAGAATGGAAGATGCCAACAATGGAACCCTACAAAGGAACCTCCGATCCCGTTGTACACTTACAGAGGTACACGCAGCATATGCTCATGAGTGGAGCAACAAAGGGAGTACTGTGCAAATGCTTTCCGCTCTTCTTAGCAGATCTTGCTACCTCCTGGTTCTGTCATCTGCCCCAAGGATCCATCAGCTCATGGGAAATGTTGAAAGAAAAATTTATCAGTCAGTTTCGCATTCATGTGGAGCAACCTAAGGACGCTTATTCCTTATCCAGCGTCAAACAGAAACCTGGAGAAAAGCTGCAGCAATACCTAACCAGATTCAACGCCGCAGCAGCCGCAGTTCAAGATGCCGATGAGAAGCTTATCCTAATGGCCCTCTGCAGTGGGGTGCATCCGGACACTAAATTTGCTAGAAGATTGACAAAAGAAAAACCAGCTACTTTACCCGATTTCTTCCATGAAGCCGGGAAATACATGAGGCTTGAGGATGCTGCCATTGAGGGGCAGTCAGGACAGCAAAGTAAGACGACCTATGGCAACGCCCCTGCTGTGGCAAGGGACGTCCGAAGAAATGATTCCAGAGACAATGCTGGGGGCAAGAAGGTAGAAAAGCGCCTATATCGGCCAGGACCAAGATTCGACACTTACACCCCTTTGAACGAGACCGTCGAAAATATCTTCCTTGCCACCCAAGGCGAAGTTAGATACAAACGCCCACCATACAAGAAGGAATCAGATAACGCACAAAAGTCTGGAAAATTCTGCCGCTTCCACGAATCTCACGGACATGATACCAACGAATGCCATCATCTTCGAGATCTGATTGAGGAACACATCAGAAGGAAGAAACTGGAACGTATGTAAAAAGTCAAGACAGGACTCCAGCTCCTGCCAATGAAAACCCAAGGCTACCCTCACCAGGGACCGACAGAGGAAACCGCAACGCTAGCAGCCCTAGTCAAGAGAAGATAGTGGTCCATACCATCTCAGGAGGTCCGCACATCGCAGACAGAAGTTGGAGAGAGATGGAAAGATATGGGAAGTCGCTTAGAGACAATAAAGACTGTGTCAATACGGTTATAGAAGAGCGCCACCCAAAGCGGAAAGAAAGTGATGACATCACATTTAGTAAGCGTGACCTAGAAGGAAGACAGTACCCACACATGGATCCCATGGTTATCTCTGCCCGACTCGGTCCCGCCGAAGTTTACCGAATCCTGGTAGACACTGGAAGCTCTGTAAATATCTTGTTCAAACACGCATTCGACAAGATGAAGCTATCAATGAAGGATGTATCTCCCTGCGATAAACCACTACACGGTTTCACTGGAGATGCGAAGATGCCCCTCGGGCAGCTGGACCTCTTTGTTGAGATTGGAAGCCATCCCTGCTCCGTTGTAAGGAAACAGACGTTTGTGCTGATAGAAAACCATTCGGCCTATAATGCCTTCTTAGGAAGACCAGCCTTGTCTGACTTCCAGATTGTCCTAGCCCCATGGTGCCTGAAAATGAAATTTCCAACGGACAATGGGGTAGGGGAAGTGGAAGGAGACCAGGATATTGCACGAGACTGCTATGTAACCGAACTTCGCAACAACCACAGGAAAGATAAAGGGAAAGGTGTAGAGATTGCCCTCTGCACAAAAAGCCTTGAAACATAGCAACTAAAGAAAGCCCCTCCTCTTCGATACACCAGCGACCCTTTCAATGAATTAGACCCTAGGGACAAAGAGGAGGAGGCCACCGCCGAGCCTGCAGAGGCTATGGAGTTTATATCTGTAGACAAGCACGACTCAAGTAGGCTACTGAAAATTGGGTCCCAGCTGAAAGCTGAATTGAAGGAACAACTCATTGATTTTCTCCGCCACAACTTGGATGTATTCGCTTGGTCACACGCTGACATGACCGGAATCTCCCCCGACATAGCATGCCACGTATTAAACATTGATCCTACCAAGGCGCCTGTAAAACAAAAAAAGAGAAGTATGGGGGCAGAGCGATCAGCAGCCCTCGATGAAGAAGTAAAGAATCTACTCGCCAATGACTTCATACGAGAAGCTGTTTACCTAGAATGGATCGCCAACCCGGTACTAGTAAAGAAGGCTAATGGGAAGTGGCGGACCTGCATTGACTTCTCCAACCTAAACGACTCCTGCCCCAAGGATTGCTTCCCGCTTCCCAGAATCGACCAACTTGTAGACAGCACAGCCGGGCACGAACTCCTATCTTTTATGGATGCATACTCAGGATATAACCAAATTCCTATGCATGCCCCCGACCAAGACCACACTAGTTTCATCACTGACCGGGGTTTATATTGCTACAAAGTGATGCCCTTCGGACTTAAAAATGCAGGAGCCACCTACCAGCGCCTCGTCAACAAGATGTTTGCAGGGCTAATAGGACAAACTATGGAAGTATATGTAGACGACATGCTGGTGAAATCACGGAAAGCTAAAGATCACGTAAGCCACCTAGGCGAAATGTTCCAGATACTTCGACAGTATGGAATGAAGTTGAATCCACTAAAGTGCTCCTTCGGAGTGTCATCGGGAAAATTCTTAGGGTTCATCGTCCATGCCCGAGGGATTGAAGCAAACCCTGAACAAGTCCGAGCATTAAGGGACATCAAGATACCTTCCACCCGAAAGGAAATGCAAAGCCTAAATGGAAAAGTGGCCGCCCTAAGCCGATTCATCTCCAAAGCAACGGACAAGTGCGTCCCCTTTTTCGAAGCTCTAAAAAAAGATAAAGGAAAGTTCGAATTAACGGACGAATGCTTAACCGCTTTCCTTAACCTAATCGAACACCTCCAGAAACCACCGGTACTCTCGACCCCAAGCGAAGGCGAAGAATTATACCTATACCTTGCTGTGTCATCTCACGCTTTAAGCGCTGCCTTGGTAAGGGAAGACAACCGCACGCAGCGACCAGTTTACTTCGTCAGCAAAAGGTTTACTGGGGCAGAAGTCAGATATCCTAAACTTGAGAAGCTAGCATACTGTTTACTTATCACATCATGGAAACTGCGTCACTACTTCCAATCCCATTCCATCAGAGTTCTGACCGATCAACCACTGAGGCAGGTACTCCATCGTCCCGACACTTCCGGACGACTACTTAAATGGTGTATTGAGCTGAGTCAATATGATATCACCTATTACCCTCGCACCGCCATCAAGGGACAAGCCATGGCCGATTTCATTGCAGAGTTCACTACCAACGAGGATAAGGAGCAACTGGAAATAACAGAAGATATCAAGTGGAATCTCTTTGTGGACGGTGCATCTAACGAACAAGGCTCGGGGGCAGGTGTGGTAATAATCACTCCCAGGGGAAATAAACTGCACTATGCTATAAGGTTGGAGTTCGCTGCCACCAACAACGATGCAGAATATGAAGCGGTGATAGCTGGACTAGAAATTGCCATAGAAATCGGAGCCAATTCTTTGTGTCTTCACAGCGATTCTCAGCTTATTGTTAATCAAATACTAGGAGAATTCCAAGCTCGAGAGGAACGACTCATAGCATATCTAAAGAAGACCAAGTTGCTTCTCAGCCGATTGGATCAGTACTTAGTCAAACACATCCCTCGGGAAGAGAACCAAGAGGCCGACGAATTGGCAAAGCAAGCGAGTATGAGAGACATCGCCATCTTTGGGGCAGTAACCATCTCAAAGCAAACGGTCCCAAGTTTTGAGCAAGTGAATCTGATAGCCGCAGCCAAAGAAGCAACTTGGATGACTCCCATCCGAAACTACCTACAAAGTGGCACACTACCCGACGGGTGTAATAAAGTCAAGAAAATCTTGAGGAAAGCGTCCCGCTATACAATACAAGAAGACATCCTCTATCGGCGCGGTTTCTCCAACCCATTATTAAGGTGTGTCGCCGGAAGGGAAGCCAAGGAAATCTTATCCAACATCCATAAGGGGAGCTGTGGAGATCACACCGGGGGGCAAACATTAGCAAAAAAGATACTCCGATACGGATAATTTTGGCCCACCCTAAGCAAGGACGCCTCAGATTTCGTCAAGAGATGTGACAGATGCCAAAAATTTGCTAAGATTCCACGGCTACCAACAACTGAGATTACTCAAATGACCAGCCCGTGGCCCTTCGCAATATGGGGAATTGACTTAATCGGCGAACTACCGATGGGCCGAGGCGGGGCCAAATATGCTATAGTGGTAGTTGATTATTTCACCAAATGGGTGGAAACAGAACCTCTGAATAAAGTATCTTCAGCAAAAGTTATTAACTTCTTGATCAAAAATGTTCTGTGCAGGTATGGAGTCCCACTCAAAATCATATCAGACAATGGACTTCAATTTGACAGCGAGGAATTCGCCAACTGGTGCCAAGAACACCGAATTCATAAGAGCTTCTCATCCGTAGCATATCCCCAGGCAAACGGACAAGTCGAAGCAGTCAACAAAATTCTGAAAACTCTAATAAAAAAGAAGCTCGAAAAATCAAAGGGCGCTTGGGTGGATGAACTCCCTACGACACTATGGGCCTACCGCACATCTTTCAGAACATCAACAGGGCACACTCCTTTCTCTTTGGCATACGGATCGGAGGCCATGCTCCCAGTTGAAACCATTGTGCCTTCCCACCGTAGGATCCACTATAACCCAGAAGAGAATGAAGAGCTCCTCAACATGTCTTTGGACCTAGTCGAGGAGAGAAGGAATGATGCAGTCCTTAAAGCAGCAGCCCACAAGCAAAAGGTGGCAGCACAATACAACTCCAAAGTCAAGCATCGTACCTTACGAGAAGGGGATCTTGTCCTCAAGCGAATCTTCCCTCGCCCCGGAGCACTAGACCCAATCTGGGATGGACCATATGTAATTCATAAAGATCTCCACAACGGAGCCTATATTTTATCAACAGTGGACGGTGAGGTGTTCCAGAGGGCATGGAACATCCAACACCTCCGTCGATACTTTTCTTAACTTTTATTGCCCATATGAAGTGAATTAACAAAGAGAATCAGTGGACGTAGGCATTCTTCGTGCCGAACCACTTTAAAAAACCTTGTCTCTTTTTTAACTTGTTCCTTTGTATCTTGGCTGCTTGTTAACTTTATCCTTTTCTGTTGAACAAAATCCTGAGCATATAGCATTTCTATTCAAAGCACTCCACAACGCAACTTCACGTGGACAAGACCCAACAGGTACTATGCGAATCTATGCCCTCGCCAATGAGACACTTTTGCTCCAGCATCCCTCTGCTGCGGGTTAACTCATTGCTCGCGACGGCCCTTAAAGCCAACTGTAATGAGCCGATTATAAGCCACCGAGAAGGCCGACTATAGCCGAGGCAGCTCATTACGGCGTTAGGCTCGCCGGCAACTGTGAACCGACTATAAGCCCCAACATAAGGTGTGGCCAGCCAGGGGCAGTTCACAGTTGACGATCGGCACCCACGCTAGCCGGCCACAGTAAATCGAATAATACCCACGATTACGGGCCATAATGGCCCGGGTAGTTACTGTGCGCGATCTCGGCTCCGATGTGTCTTAAGTCCGGCTTTCCGAACCTCGTCCACCGTTGTAATAGCCATGTCAATCCGTTCTTTGCAAGTAGCTTCCATTTTCCGCAATTCGGCCCGACTGGCCTCTTCCATGGTTTTCCTTAGTCGCCCAGTAGCAGCCTCATGCTGAGAAATCTGAATAGCCTGATCCGCAAGCTGTTTGGCCTGATCCGAAACCACCAATCGAAGTCGGATATTGGCGCTCCCAATCTCCTCTCCGGCCTTAACCAGCCGAGCATGATGCCCCATCAGCTTCTTGGTCTCCTCCGCCACCCGATCAATATTAGCCTTGGCCTCGTCTCCCATAGTGACTATACGAGTAGTGAGTAAATCGAGATCTAAGGACTTGGCTTCATCAAGTACTCGTACCATGGGGTTACGGGGGAGAAGGTGTTCACCCGTGACTTCGTCAAAAGTAATATCATGAGAGCTTGGATCCAGGTCAGGATGACCCGTAAATGGATTACGAGCCAAGTCGGGATGGTCGATATGAATAACAGAAGGGTTTCCGGACGGGTGCGGAGAAGGTGCAAACTCGCTACCCTCCTCAGTGATATCATGAAGAGGCTGAGCCGGAGGCTGAGGACCGGGCGAAGTTTCGGATAAAGGATGACTCCTCTTCCTCTGCTGAATACCCTCTTCGATGACCCCAAGAAGAGGACGGTAGCCGACTACATCCCCGGAGCGTTGGGTCGAGGGCTTCGGCTTAGCAGAAGTTTTGGAAAGCTTATATTGCTCAAGCCTGTGTCGAAGGTCTGAGGCTTTGGACGTCTTGCCTGCTCCTGATATAAAGAACAAGTGTCACAAACTTACATCACTATATGATTCGAGAAACGCGGTAAATTACAAGTTAAAAAAGGAAAAGAAACACAGCTGTGGTTGTACAAACCCTGGGGAGGAGTGGGATACTGCAATAGGTCCTGGATTTCATTCCAGGACGGGAGCGGGTCATAAAATATTCCTAAGTCCCTATCATTAATGAAGCATGCAGGAGTCAAGAGTTCACCTTGAGTCGTCGGAGCCACCTTGGCTGGAATGGTCGGAGAAGACTCACTTGCACCAGTCCCGGCTTTGTCCGCCTTCCCGGTCTTCTCTACCAAGGCCGGATCCTCATCCAACCCCTCGAAAGCCCGGTGAAACGCATCATCCGTCCACTCCTGAATCTCGCCCGCTTGCCCAGGAAGCAAGGCCCCAATACCATCGCCACCTTTGTCACCATCCCGACCATCTCCACCCTCGCCTCTTTCCTCCTCTATGTCTTCCTCCTCCCGGGTAAGTGGACAATTGCTGGGGGAGGGACCGTCCGACTTCTTGAGTTTCTTACCTCCGACAGCTGGAGGTTTTGTGAAAGGTTTCCTCTTGCTACTCTCTGCCGTAACACCTTCCTTGGTCTGAGCAGTCGCCCTCTCCTCCGCCGTTTCCCTCAGCTTAACTACAGACTGCTGCGGAAGGATTAAGTTATATTCCAGAAGAATCGCATTTCTGATCAAGAAGGCAGATGATTTATATTTCCCAAGAATGGCTTCTATCTCAGCCGCCGTCTGAACCAGGCGGTCAGTCTCCACAACCGAAAAGCCACTTGTCGCTAGCAAAAATGAGAAAGTATGAGAAGAAGCATCGCAATCGGAATAGAAATTATAAGTAAAAGCATCAACTTACATCCAGAGGTAAAGCGCCGGATTGAAACGGAGTCGTCCCTAACAAAGAACCACTCTTTCTTGAACATGCTGAATTTAGAGTACAGGTCCAAGACCGGTTTGAAGGTCACGGCTGACTCCAAGCTAATGTATGGGGACCCCTTCTTATAGCCCCTCAAATTATACAAGTACCGGATCTCCCGGTTGGAAGGAGCACGACCATACTTCCTTTGGAAAATGACGAAGAGGCTCACCAGGATAGCATAGGAGTTGGGTTGAAGCTGGAATGGGGCCACCTTGAGATATGTAAGGAAGCTGACTACCCAAGCATTAAGAGGCGGAATGGAACCACACATGCAGTGGTATCTGCTGTAAGCAAAGTACCCCTCAGGGGGGTCGTATGGCATAACATCTCTCCCTGGCAACAGCATTCGCGCCCTATCAATTCCAAAAGAACGAGAGATGGCATCTAGCTGCTCCTCCTTGAGGGAACTAGGAAAACAGTCGGGAGGGAGTTCAGAATTTCCTGAGGGCCGTACCCATCCACTAATGATCTCGGGGTTGGTCCGTGACGTTCGGGATTCGGCTGAGCTGGGGGCACGGTGGAGGAACCTCCTTCGCCCCCGGATTTCTTTTTGTCTGATCGAGTTTCTTCCTTTCGAGATATTTATCTGCAACATCGAAAAAACATGTTGTTAAAACGGGGGATATAAACAAGCGAGTCTATGTAAAATCCATCCAACGCAAAAGTCCGTCTAGTAAAACAAGGTTCATTCGGTACTCCCGATACCGGAGTTTCGTTCGGTATTCGAGTAAGAGGTTCATTCGGCACTCTGTTGAGCCAAGCTTCGTTCGTCATATTCCATTCGGTAAAACTGAAGAAAACTCATTCGGTAGAATATTCACTCACCTGATTCGGCAAAAATATTTGATTCGGCTACCAGATTTGATTCGGCTACCAGATTTGATTCGGCTACCAGATTTGATTCGGCTACCAGATTTGATTCGGCTACCAGATTTGATTCGGCTACCACGTTTTGATTCGGCGAGAGTAAGAGTCTGATCCGGCAAAGACAAGTGTTTAGTACGGCAGGTAAGAAATAGCCAAGGCATACGGTCCCTACTTATAGACAAAAGGACACGACCGGACCATCTGGTTCGGTATCCAAGGGCCAAATGAAAGTATCAAACAAAGCACGCCATATTCGAGAATATGCCCCGCTTTGGGGGGCAAATGTTGGGCGTGTTCTCACCCAGAAGACCTCGAGACCAAAAAGCCAGATGCATCCACCCAGGCCTACCTAAAACCATTTGGCATTGACGTTCTCCAGGGCCCATTCGGTAGGAATTCATTCGGTATCCATGCCTAATAGAAACCCATCCGGCATTCTCATCCCGCCATGTCCATTCGGCAGACTCCATAACCGGACCAACCATATTCGAGACTGCCGAACCAACCATATTCGAGACTGCCGAACCAACCATATTCGAGACTGCCGAACCAACCCTATTCAAGACTGCCGAACCAACCCTCTTTCGAGACCGCCGAACCAACCTTCTCCAAGGCTGCCGAACCAACCTCCTTCAGACAATGCCGAACCAACCTTCCTACCACCGGACCAAACGCTACCGGACCAAGACGTGCCAGGCCAGATCACGTCAGCCCAGGCCCACCAGCAGCTATATACATCCAAGACCCCTGCTCCCAACCTCACTCTATAAATAGAGGGGCAGGGGTACAACAATGGGGACAGTTTTGAGAGCTCAAGCACGGAGAGAACTTTCAGACAACTTTCTTTTACTTGTATCAAAGCTTTGTACTTGTAATCAAAACAAGAGAAGAGAAATAACATATTAATTGGACGTAGGCACATTCTGGCTGAACCACTATAAATCTGCGTGTCTTTTTACAGTTTAGCCCCTGCTTTTCATATATTTGCATAAATCACCCAAATCACTAAGAACGACATAAGATCTACTAAATCATACAACTTTGAGGTGTTTGTCCATTTTTTGTGCAAACATTTTTAAACACTAGATGATTTGATAATAAATACTTAATGTAATTAATGGATTTTAATTACTTAGGGTAGTTAATCACTGGATGTTATTAATCAAGGGTCATTAATAATTATGGTTAATAATTAATTAATGAAGTAATTAAAGGTTAATTACTGTATTTGGTTAAGGATAATTAATTTGTAGAATAATTAAGGGTTAGTTACTTAAATATAATTAAAGGATAATTAGAATGATATTGGAAACCTTTGATAAATTGTTATCCTTAATATGTGGTTCGTGATGCTATGTGATCTGATATGTTTGATTTTAACTATGATGATGTGGTTATCTATTGAAGATGAAATACTGTGACATCCTGTATCTTAAGTTGAATTGTATTTCACTTGAATAATTTAAGTTAAAATTGACATTGGATTCGAAGAGACCGGAGTCGGGTATTAGTAAATACCCGAAACCGCTTCGATTCGTATTAAATTTCTAGTTGAATAGAATAAGCTGAAATGGAATGATTTAGGCAAATTAGACCATTTAATCTAAGTTTGGTACTTAGAAACTGGTGAGTGAAATAAATAAGGTCAATAACAATTTGTGAAGTTGTAATTGATACAAGTTACCCGGGTTTTATATAAGTTGTATGCCTTTGAAATTTATGTTAGATGGGTTTACTCACGCTGGTTTCCAGCCTGACCCGGGTGTTACTTTGATGTAATGCTCGGGTTAGATCGAGTATTACAGATTTTCAGGTAAGGACGTTCTGGAGCTCAGGAGGCGAGCTGGATGGCAAGACGTATGGAGTGTTCCGCTGTGACTATTATTTTTGATTATCTGAGACATATTTGATTTATATATGACCATCGTTGTGTATTGGAATATAACTCTGATGAAAATAAATGTAAATTGACAGATACAGTATTCTTTTGTAAACTGTTATTATTTGATATTATATTTTGTTCCGCTGCGAATGTGAGCATCTGTGTTATGTTTTCTGTTTCTTTTCTTCTATCTCTTCTTCTTTTCATAACTATCTGGAATTTTCGGGATCGAAATTTCCGGGTCGTTACAGTTGGTATAAGAGCAAAGGTTAAGCGAGAACCTTGGCTCTGGTGGGTTTACTCATCAGAGATAGGGTTAGTACTACCCTAGGATGAGTTGAGTATATATATATATGAGAGAGCGTACTTGTTATTTTCTTATATAAAGATTTTAAATGATTTTAAGTAAGGATATATTTTGATATATATAAAGCAATATTTCTTACTAATAAATGTTAAGGTAATTGGTTGTTAAAATTTTTTGGAATTAAATAAAATAATGAGAATTAAGTGGTAATAGTAATACAACCAAATTGAAATTGAATGAAGATAAATCTGAAATGGATCCAAACTGAAATTAAAATCCTGAATTTGTAGAAATGTTTTCAAAATAAAGATAATAAATTGGTTTCCATATATGATAATCTTGGATATTATCAAAATGGTTGTTGTGTTTAATAATGGAATGTGTTAATGAGTAGGCAAGATGGAATGTTTTAGGGAAGTGAATTGCGATTATTTTGAGAGTTCATCTTGAGTAATCTTTTGTATGAAACTGAGACATCTCAAGAGGAAGTAAAAGTTATCGAAGAGGTCAAAGATTTAGTTTATATCGATTTGGTTCCTAGAGAAGGATTTGGTGAAGTAATTTAGAATTTTATGGAGTATCTGTGTTTTCTCTTCTGCTTCTAGTTTCGAGTTTCCTCTAGCCAAGGATAGCTGAAGACAGTACCCTTGACCGAGGACTCGTCTATTCTTTGAGAAGTTGGTTATGTCTTTAAGATAACCAATGTTTCTGCTTGTTTGTGGATCTAGTTTGTGCTCGAGTTCATCGACATTCTCATCTATTTCAAATCAGAGTTGTGCAGCGAAAGCAAAGGTAGTAGCTGTGCAAGAAAGGAAGTAACCTCAGATTTCTACAAGAAGTTTATGTGAATTTCTAAGTGTGTATAGAATTTTCTGGAATCTGGGAGAAGGAAGTTCAGTCTTCTATTTCTTGTGGAGTAGAGTTTGTGGATTTCAGCAGATTTGAAGATCATTTTGTGCTTGGTTCATATTTGTTTCAAGAAGCATCAGCGAAGGTTGAGCTGATCGGGAAGAGATGAGGTAGCTCGGGATCGTCTGATGAGTTAGGCAGATATAAGACGGAGTTTGGAATTCGGAGTTGGAAATTGGAAGTTGTTTAAGTTTTCTCCGATTAAAGAGCTATAAGATTTGGTAATTTTGGAAAGCAAACTCTGAAGTATTTTGGGTTTTCTAGTGAACTTGTGAGGATTAGTTCTTTGATCTACAGGATCGAATGGCCAATTTGGATATATGGAATTCATTATATTTCACGTATCTCTGAGGGAGTACGTGTATGATTCATCGCTGGTTGTGGAATCTGCAGTTCAGATGGATTTGGAAGTTGAGCTGGACTTGAGTGTGGTCTGATATTCTGTTCATATTTGTAGATCTAGAGAAGAGAGGAGCTCTGGATCATAGTGGTGTTGTTTGTTTAGTTTCTGTAGAGCGAGTCTCCCAGTGATTTATACTCGGGGAAACTCGAGATAGTATTATGAAGTCTATTCTGATTTATATCAGAATAGTTAGTTAGATTAGATTGTTTGATTGGTTGCTTTGGTTGTTAGAAATTGGATGATAGGTTTGTGTTTGAAATTAAAATATTTGTTGGATTATTAAATTAACTTTTCTTTTAATTTCGGGGACGAAATTATTTTAAGGGGGGAGGAATGTGATATCCCGGGTTTTTGGGCAATTTAAATTTAATAATCTGTATTGATAATTTAATTGATTTGATAATTTTCCTTTCTAATTTTAATATAAATTGATAAATTTAATCTTTTAAAAGCTAAATAAAATAGATTCTATTTATAATGTATATATTGATATATATATTGTGAATAGAGAATCTTTTGTTTAAATAAAAGATGTGTTTTCAGATTATAATATATATGTATGTATATGTTATAATTTGGATTGTTTTGAATTTAATTTAATCTATTGATAATTTATATATGTATGAATTAGGATTTAAACAAGCTTTGTTTTAAAAATGCTCAAAATAAAATGGTTATAAATGTATATATATTAATGTTTTAGATTTTAAATACATGTATAGGATGTATATTTATATTATAACTAGCTTTAGAGTATTTCTTTAATAAAGTAAATTAAAAATGTAAGTTTATATCTACATTTAAATTAAATAAAGGTTTATTAAAATACTTAAGTAACATGTGTAAACATATTAACATGTTAAAGACACTTGTAAGATAATGATAATAACTTTAATATTGTATATACATGCATAATAACAAGTGGCAACTTCTTTTAAAAATTTGATTTATAAATAATAGAGAGAAAGGTCTGTTTTCATTTTTACAGATAAATTTTTCTTCAATTCTTTCTCTCCTCATCTTTCCAAAAACTGAAACAAAGAAATAAATAAATCAAAGCAGAAAAATAAATGTAAATCAAACTGTTTCAACCTGGGATCAAACTAGCAACTTAACCTACTTCAAATCAACCTGCAATTCAAATCTTCTGCAATTCAAAAGGAGATCAAATGGAAGCAACTAAATCAAACACTGAATCAACCTGCAACTAAATTGAAGTTCAACTGTAATTCAAATGCAAAGGCTTCAGATTTCAACAATGAAGCAAATTCAAAAAAATCCAGTTTCCAGGAAATCAAAAGAAAATGCCTCTGCTCTGTTTTGGTCTCTGGGATTAAAATGGTGAGTAAACATTCTTTTAAAAACAGCTTTTAAAATCTGTGATTTGGCTAAAATATTGTGATGAATCTCTGTAGATATGGTTGCATGTGTTCATATGTGTAGATGCATGTATTGCCTCTGTTCTCTGTTTTGTAACCTGTGAGCAAACCTCATTTTTTAAGCCTTAATATGTTAATGGATGTGATGAATGATTGAAGTATTGTTATAGATATGTTTGCATGAATGCTTTGAACTGGGACTAAGTCTAAATTACTCTGTATATTGATATGCATATCTGTGTATATGCATATTCATCTTTGGTTAAATTAACAGGTTCAGTTCAATCAAAATAAATTATTATCTCTTAATCTAAACAATTTCTGGCAAGGATTCCTAAAGGAATTAGGTTTGGATTAACTAGATCTTATTTTTAGAAATAATTTTTAGGGGAATTAGTTGATGTTTAACTGGGAATTAGAAAAACTGCAGTAAAAATGTATAAGACAAAAGAAAATCGATGGATTGAATTTCGTGTTTTGAATATATAACTGAATTCGAATTGGAGAATCACGAATTTTAATATGCATTTCATAATTTTTAGATTGTTAATCAATGAGGATTTTCGAGATGAACGTTATGGGTACTTTTATCAAATTCCGACGATCAAAGAGGTGATGGACGTCGAGTTTGTAACCGAAGGTGGTTGGTGTATCGTAGATACTAGGAAAAATGGCCAGGCATTTTATCAACGTTCGAGGCGATGGGAATTTGATGATTTAGGGTTTTAGCTAGTTTTGTTTCGATTTGAATGTCGTGACTGTCGCGACTTGGAGATTCGACCGGAGTCGATCGCATTTGGGGAAAGTTGGAACTCGTGGACGTGGCGTTTCGATGGTAGGGACGGCGAGGTCTAACGGCGTCGTGGTGATCGGCCGTGGGTGGTTTTGGGGGAAGTGACAGCTGCAGTTTTCGAGCTGAAGGTCGAATTTTGATTCGAATGAGGTTTGTTCGATCTGGGTTTGTATTTGTGCTCGCGTGCGATCGTGTGATCGTCGAAGATGGATGCGATGGTCTATGGTGGCCGGAGGCGATGGGGCATGTGCACGTGCACGTATGCACGTTTGAGTGTCTGGGTATGTTGGCTTTGGGGAAGAAGAAGTTATCTCGGGGAAGTCTCGTGAAAATTTCGTGGTCGACTCGAAGCTGATGGTTTTCGCGTGGACTCGGGAAAGACTCGGGGAAAAACGTGTTTGGCTCGGGTTATTTAATTCCAGTAACCTGGTTTTGGAATTTTTAAAGTAAATCATATCTTAGTTTTTTAAAATTAAAGCATGAACAAGTTTTTAAGTATTAAGAACAAGTTTTAGATAAATAATTGTTTAATTGGATTAAACATGTTTGAAATGTTTTTGTTTCAAAGATTTTAAAGTATATTAAAATTAAATGTTTGAATTGTTTTGTTTAAAATAAATTTTATTTCAAAATTGATTTCTAAATTTGCTTTTAATGAAGTAATGATTTGAGTAAATATTTAATATAAATGTAAAGTTTATTCTTAATTAGTTAAGTAGAGATTAATTAAGAACAATTAATTAATAAATAAATTTAAGCTTAATTAATGTTTGTAATTACGAATAATTACTTAATAAAGTATTTAGTGGATAGTTAATGAATTAATTAGAAATTAAGAAATGATTAATTAGTTAATTAATTAATGTAATTAATTTTAGATTAATTAATTAGTCTAATTAATTAAGATAATCAATTATGATTAATTAATTGAATTACTTAGTAAAGTAATTAATGGATAAGTACTAAATGTAATTAAGAATAATTACTTATGGAAGTAATTAGTGGATAATTATTAATGGAAGTAATTAAGTAGAAGTGATTAAGGGTTAAATCACTTGTTGTAATCAATTAAGGAATTAATTAAGTTAATTGTTTAAAGTTAATTAATTATGGAATAATTAAATTAAAGAATTAAGAATTATTTAATGATGGGATTAATTAATTGTTAAGGTAATTAGTTAAGAGAGATCATTTAATGAAGTAATTAGAAGATAATTACTTATGTAAGTAATTAAGAGTTAACTACTTAATTATTTTAGTTAATTAATTAATGTGATTAATTAACTGTGTTTAATTTAAGATTAATTAATAAGTGTAGTAAATTAAAAAGAAATTAATTAATAAGTAATTAATTAAGGATTATTTGTTAATATAATTGATAAATAATTACTTAATGAAGTAATTAAAGATTAATTAATTAGATTAATTAATCAAGGTTAATAAAATTAATTAAGAAGAAATTAATTAAGATAAGTAATTACAAATTGTTAATTACTGTGTATGATTAATTAAGGCTAATTAATGAATGAAGTGGTTGATTAAAATTTATTATTTAATTAATTAAAAGGTTAATTAATTAATAAGGATTATTTAATTAATGAATTAATCAAGGTTGATTAATAAAAGCAATTAATTTAAGTATGATTAATTAATTGTAATTAATTGAGGATTAATATAATTAATTATAGTTAATTAATTAATAAAGGTTCATTAATTATTGTAATTAATGATAGTAATTAAATGTTAATTACTGTATATGGTTAAGGATAATTACTTGAATGTAATTAAAATATAATTAATCAAAGGAGATTAATTAAGGAAGATCATTAAGAGATGATTAATTAATTAATTTGAAATTAATTAATGATAGTAAGCAGGGTTAAGATAATCTAAGTGATTAAAGGATAGTAATTAATTTAATTAAAGGTTAATTAAATTGATTAAGAGTTAATCAAACCTGCTTATAGATGATTGATTGATATTGGGTGATTGGTTGATATTGGGTGATTGGTTGATATTGGATGATTTGGATATCTATGATATATGTGATATGCTGCTTTGTGAGATAAATGTTGATATGAATTATCTATTGTAATAATGTGATTTATCTATCTGTTTATATCATCCTGAATATAAGTTTAAATGATTAAAACCTTTAAACAACTTGGACTTAAAAGATACGTTTTGGATTTCGATGAGACCGGGATCGGGTTTCCGTATACCGGAATTCCAGGTCTGGAGACCCGAATACCACATCGATCCAAATTAACGATAGGTCGTGAATCTCAAGTGAAGATGAAGATTTAGAGTGCAAGGGTTATTGTCGTTAACTCTGAGGGTGATTCCAAAACGAGTGTAACGAGATAATGCCTTCGGTTTCGTTCGAACCCGGAACGAACTTGTATGGATTGAATGCTTTCAGCACATCGTCAGGCGGACGATGAGCATTTTAAGTGATATGTTCTGATTAAAGGTAATCGTAACCTCAAGCCTCATCAACCGGGAATGGCTAAAACAGGGGAGGTGCAGCAAGGCTTCGTGGGTAGCACCCACTGAGAGCAAGATAGATCCCTATCTAGAGGTCCCTTTTCTTTTATTCGGCTTAGTGTGTGGTTGGTCGCGCCAACTACGGGATTATCTTGTTCGGAATTATCCAGTAAGGGATGGTTCCGGCTTTGTGTTGCAGGGGAGCGGGCGTACTCCTCGGTACGGTGATCTAGGCCACGTACTGTGACGGGCGGTACCCCAGTAGCCCTGCCATTGTATGGAATCCAAACTCCAATAAGTGCCGTACGTATTAGTTGTGCCCAACTATGTTGGAATGTGAGATGTAAGCATTTCAGCTATTTCTGTATTTTACTTGAAAACCCTAGACCCTATTATAATACAACCAGATTTCCTATCAAACGTTTTAGTTAGTGTAAGGTAAAAACTTACCCATGTTTATTTGTGGGGAGTCTTACGTGATACTTTTGTTTTCAAAAGTTTTCAAAGTTAAGCAATCTAACCGTTTACTCACACCAGACCCATGTCTGACCCAAGTGTTTATTTTCTATTTTATTAAACTCTTGGGTACTCAATATTGTATTGAGTAGTCGAGGGATTCAGGTTAGCTTTGATGAATTCTGGAGGAGATTTGAGCAGGAGGCTTCACCGTGTAGATATATGATGATTCCGCTGTGTATATGTTGTGTCTGTATCTGTGATACTTGAGTTGTATGAATTAGACAGATGTTTATAACTGTCTAATATGTGTTGTATAAGTTGTGTAACTCTGATGTATATGATACTATGTAATATTTTATATGATATATTATATTTCATTTGTTCCGCTGTGAGTTTCTGATGTTGTTGTTCTTTCTTCTTTTCTTTCTTTTCTTCTTCTATCCCTTTCTTTCTTAATTCACGATACGTCTTTCTGGGCATAGAAAGTCGGGTCGTGACAGTTGGTATCAGAGCATAGGTTGAGCGAATGCCTAAGCTTTTGGTTAAGAGAATATCAGAACATTAGGTTGAGTGAATACCTAGGCTCTGAAGTGGTGTCTATCTTGAGAGCGCGTAATTTTTAGTTATATAAAAATGGTTTTATATTGTGTTAATTGATCGGTTGAGTGGTATATGGATTCTGGTCAATACGAGTAGCTAACGTTATTGATAGGGATCTCTAAACACTTGAACCAGGCCAACAGACACAATATTGTTTTAAAGAGGTAGATGAAATAATTTTACCCAGAAATAATTTCTATAAAAAAAATATCATTTTAAATATATATATTTATGTATTTCTACCTATTTATTGGGTTACCTGTTCGGGTTTTCCAATATAAGTTATAAAGGTAGATAAGGTGGTAGTGTGTGTAACACAATTACCAATAGTTGGAGTTTGAATGTTTGAGGTTGGAAGTATATATCGAGACTGTAAACCCAATATCGTCTCGAGTAAGTTGACAGTATGGAGTAAGGATGTCTCGGATCTCTGAAGAAAATCCTTTTCAAGATTCGGAGTCCATTATTGGAATGTAAAATTGGTTGAGCTCGGGTGAGCAGATTTTCTAGAGTTGAATCTATCAGTTGTGCAGAAGTAAGTGATGGTAGCTTGGTGACTTCAGGAAGGAGCAGTTGTGTGATAAGACGCAGTATCTATGGATGTTCCCGAAGGAGATTTTCTTTTGGAACAAGATTAAGAAGGTATTGGAGGAACAGTTGATGTCTACCGCAGGAAAGACTCGACTGTATAGGAATTCTCTGATATCAAGTAAGAGAGTTTTGTCTATTTTGAAGTATGGGACTAAGGTCGATTAGTTGTTCTTCGGACATGGTCTCATTGTTCCCTTAAGAAGAGTAAGTTATTGGCGATTGGTTTGGAGCCCGAGTTTCTTTTGGATGTCTGCCATCTCGGAGATTCGTTGAGAGGTTTGTTGATGGTTTTAGTTTTGAGAAGCCTTTGGATTAGAAGTTCTTGGTTAGCTGTGATAGCAGTGCAGCTCGGAGTGTTCGGTGTGCTGTCGAGATAGAGTTTGGAAGCAGCAATGTGGTTCGTTTCTTCGATGGTACCGGAATCTTTGTGATTCTTCTATCAACAGTCCGGGAAGATGGTGAATTTTTTCTTGAAGGGTTAACCTTGTTTGGAAAAGTTTAAGGCTGTTTTAATTAGTAAAGAGAGAACAGTTTCTTTGGAATCCGAACTAGGTAGGATCGCAAAAGTGAATTGCGATTATTTTGAGAGTTCATCTTGAGTAATCTTTTGTATGAAATTGAGACATCTCAAGAGGAAGTAAAAGTTATCGAAGAGGTCAAAGATTTAGTTTATATCGATTTGGTTCCTAGAGAAGGATTTGGTGAAGTATCTTAGAATTTTATGGAGTATCTGTGTTTTCTCTTCTGCTTCTAGTTTCGAGTTTCCTCTAGCCAAGGATAGCTGAAGACAGTACCCTTGACCGAGGACTCGTCTATTCTTTGAGAAGTTGGTTATGTCTTTAAGATAACCAATGTTTCTGCTTGTTTGTGGATCTAGTTTGTGCTCGAGTTCATCGACATTCTCATCTATTTCAAATCAGAGTTGTGCAGCGAAAGCAAAGGTAGTAGCTGTGCAAGAAAGGAAGTAACCTCAGATTTCTACAAGAAGTTTATGTGAATTTCTAAGTGTGTATAGAATTTTCTGGAATCTGGGAGAAGGAAGTTCAATCTTCTATTTCTTGTGGAGTAGAGTTTGTGTATTTCAGCAGATTTGAAGATCATTTTGTGCTTGGTTCATATTTGTTTCAAGAAGCATCAGCGAAGGTTGAGCTGATCGGGAAGAGATGAGGTAGCTCGGGATCGTCTGATGAGTTAGGCATATATAAGACGGAGTTTGGAATTCGGAGTTGGAAATTGGAAGTTGTTTAAGTTTTCTCCGATTAAAGAGCTATAAGATTTGGTAATTTTGGAAAGCAAACTCTGAAGTATTTTGGGTTTTCTAGTGAACTTGTGAGGATTAGTTCTTTGATCTACAGGATCGAATGGCCAATTTGGATATATGGAATTCATTATATTTCACGTATCTCTGAGGGAGTACGTGTATGATTCATCGCTGGTTGTGGAATCTGCAGTTCAGATGGATTTGGAAGTTGAGCTGGACTTGAGTGTGGTCTGATATTCTGTTCATATTTGTAGATCTAGAGAAGAGAGGAGCTCTGGATCATAGTGGTGTTGTTTGTTTAGTTTCTGTAGAGCGAGTCTCCCAGTGATTTATACTCGGGGAAACTCGAGATAGTATTATGAAGTCTATTCTGATTTATATCAGAATAGTTAGTTAGATTAGATTGTTTGATTGGTTGCTTTGGTTGTTAGAAATTGGATGATAGGTTTGTGTTTGAAATTAAAATATTTGTTGGATTATTAAATTAACTTTGCTTTTAATTTCGGGGACGAAATTATTTTAAGGGGGGAGGAATGTGATATCCCGGGTTTTTGGGCAATCTAAATTTAATAATCTGTATTGATAATTTAATTGATTTGATAATTTTCCTTTCTAATTTTAATATAAATTGATAAATTTAATCTTTTAAAAGCTAAATAAAATAGATTCTATTTATAATGTATATATTGATATATATATTGTGAATAGAGAATCTTTTGTTTAAATAAAAGATGTGTTTTCAGATTATAATATATATGTATGTATATGTTATAATTTGGATTGTTTTGAATTTAATTTAATCTATTGATAATTTATATATGTATGAATTAGGATTTAAACAAGCTTTGTTTTAAAAATGCTCAAAATAAAATGGTTATAAATGTATATATATAAATGTTTTAGATTTTAAATACATGTATAGGATGTATATTTATATTATAACTAGCTTTAGAGTAATTCTTTAATAAAGTAAATTAAAAATGTAAGTTTATATCTACATTTAAATTAAATAAAGGTTTATTAAAATACTTAAGTAACATGTGTAAACATATTAACATGTTAAAGACACTTGTAAGATAATGATAATAACATTAATATTGTATATACATGCATAATAACAAGTGGCAACTTCTTTTAAAAATTTGATTTATAAATAATAGAGAGAAAGGTCTGTTTTCATTTTTACAGATAAATTTTTCTTCAATTCTTTCTCTCCTCATCTTTCCAAAAACTGAAACAAAGAAATAAATAAATCAAAGCAGAAAAATAAATGTAAATCAAACTGTTTCAACCTGGGATCAAACTAGCAACTTAACCTACTTCAAATCAACCTGCAATTCAAATCTTCTGCAATTCAAAAGGAGATCAAATGGAAGCAACTAAATCAAACACTGAATCAACCTGCAACTAAATTGAAGTTCAACTGTAATTCAAATGCAAAGGCTTTAGATTTCAACAATGAAGCAAATTCAAAAAAATCCAGTTTCCAGGAAATCAAAAGAAAATGCCTCTGCTTTGTTTTGGTCTCTGGGATTAAAATGGTGAGTAAACATTCTTTTAAAAACAGCTTTTAAAATCTGTGATTTGGCTAAAATATTGTGATGAATCTCTGTAGATATGGTTGCATGTGTTCATATGTGTAGATGCATGTATTGCCTCTGTTCTCTGTTTTGTAACCTGTGAGCAAACCTCATTTTTTAAGCCTTAATATGTTAATGGATGTGATGAATGATTGAAGTATTGTTATAGATATGTTTGCATGAATGCTTTGAACTGGGACTAAGTCTAAATTACTCTGTATATTGATATGCATATCTGTGTATATGCATATTCATCTTTGGTTAAATTAACAGGTTCAGTTCAATCAAAATAAATTATTATCTCTTAATCTAAACAATTTCTGGCAAGGATCCCTAAAGGAATTAGGTTTGGATTAACTAGATCTTATTTTTAGAAATAATTTTTAGGGGAATTAGTTGATGTTTAACTGGGAATTAGAAAAACTGCAGTAAAAATGTATAAGACAAAAGAAAATCGATGGATTGAATTTCGTGTTTTGAATATATAACTGAATTCGAATTGGAGAATCACGAATTTTAATATGCATTTCATAATTTTTAGATTGTTAATCAATGAGGATTTTCGAGATGAACGTTATGGGTACTTTTATCAAATTCCGACGATCAAAGAGGTGATGGACGTCGAGTTTGTAACCGAAGGTGGTTGGTGTATCACTAGGAAAAATGGCCAGGCATTTTATCAACGTTCGAGGCGATGGGAATTTGATGATTTAGGGTTTTAGCTAGTTTTGTTTCGATTTGAATGTCGTGACTGTCGCGACTTGGAGATTCGACCGGAGTCGATCGCATTTGGGGAAAGTTGGAACTCGTGGACGTGGCGTTTCGATGGTAGGGACGGCGAGGTCTAACGGCATCGTGGTGATCGGCCGTGGGTGGTTTTGGGGGAAGTGACAGCTGCAGTTTTCGAGCTGAAGGTCGAATTTTGATTCGAATGAGGTTTGTTCGATCTGGGTTTGTATTTGTGCTCGCGTGCGATCGTGTGATCGTCGAAGATGGATGCGATGGTCTATGGTGGCCGGAGGCGATGGGGCATGTGCACGTGCACGTATGCACGTTTGAGTGTCTGGGTATGTTGGCTTTGGGGAAGAAGAAGTTATCTCGGGGAAGTCTCGTGAAAATTTTGTGGTCGACTCGAAGCTGATGGTTTTCGCGTGGACTCGGGAAAGACTCGGGGAAAAACGTGTTTGGCTCGGGTTATTTAATTCCAGTAACCTGGTTTTGGAATTTTTAAAGTAAATCATATCTTAGTTTTTTAAAATTAAAGCATGAACAAGTTTTTAAGTATTAAGAACAAGTTTTAGATAAATAATTGTTTAATTGGATTAAACATGTTTGAAATGTTTTTGTTTCAAAGATTTTAAAGTATATTAAAATTAAATGTTTGAATTGTTTTGTTTAAAATAAATTTTATTTCAAAATTGATTTCTAAATTTGCTTTTAATGAAGTAATGATTTGAGTAAATATTTAATATAAATGTAAAGTTTATTCTTAATTAGTTAAGTAGAGATTAATTAAGAACAATTAATTAATAAATAAATTTAAGCTTAATTAATGTTTGTAATTACGAATAATTACTTAATAAAGTATTTAGTGGATAGTTAATGAATTAATTAGAAATTAAGAAATGATTAATTAGTTAATTAATTAATGTAATTAATTTTAGATTAATTAATTAGTCTAATTAATTAAGATAATCAATTATGATTAATTAATTGAATTACTTAGTAAAGTAATTAATGGATAAGTACTAAACGTAATTAAGAATAATTACTTATGGAAGTAATTAGTGGATAATTATTAATGGAAGTAATTAAGTAGAAGTGATTAAGGGTTAAATCACTTGTTGTAATCAATTAAGGAATTAATTAAGTTAATTGTTTAAAGTTAATTAATTATGGAATAATTAAATTAAAGAATTAAGAATTATTTAATGATGGGATTAATTAATTGTTAAGGTAATTAGTTAAGAGAGATCATTTAATGAAGTAATTAGAAGATAATTACTTATGTAAGTAATTAAGAGTTAACTACTTAATTATTTTAGTTAATTAATTAATGTGATTAATTAAATGTGTTTAATTTAAGATTAATTAATAAGTGTAGTTAATTAAAAAGAAATTAATTAATAAGTAATTAATTAAGGATTATTTGTTAATATAATTGATAAATAATTACTTAATGAAGTAATTAAAGATTAATTAATTAGATTAATTAATCAAGGTTAATAAAATTAATTAAGAAGAAATTAATTAAGATAAGTAATTACAAATTGTTAATTACTATGTATGATTAATTAAGGCTAATTAATGAATGAAGTGGTTGATTAAAATTTATTATTTAATTAATTAAAAGGTTAATTAATTAATAAGGATTATTTAATTAATGAATTAATCAAGGTTGATTAATAAAAGCAATTAATTTAAGTATGATTAATTAAATGTAATTAATTGAGGATTAATATAATTAATTATAGTTAATTAATTAATAAAGGTTCATTAATTATTGTAATTAATGATAGTAATTAAATGTTAATTACTGTATATGGTTAAGGATAATTACTTGAATGTAATTAAAATATAATTAATCAAAGGAGATTAATTAAGGAAGATCATTAAGAGATGATTAATTAATTAATTTGAAATTAATTAATGATAGTAAGCAGGGTTAAGATAATCTAAGTGATTAAAGGATAGTAATTAATTTAATTAAAGGTTAATTAAATTGATTAAGAGTTAATCAAACCTGCTTATAGATGATTGATTGATATTGGGTGATTGGTTGATATTGGATGATTTGGATATCTATGATATATGTGATATGCTGCTTTGTGAGATAAATGTTGATATGAATTATCTATTGTAATAATGTGATTTATCTATCTGTTTATATCATCCTGAATATAAGTTTAAATGATTAAAACCTTTAAACAACTTGGACTTAAAAGATACGTTTTGGATTTCGATGAGACCGGGATCGGGTTTCCGTATACCGGAATTCCAGGTCTGGAGACCCGAATACCACATCGATCCAAATTAACGATAGGTCGTGAATCTCAAGTGAAGATGAAGATTTAGAGTGCAAGGGTTATTGTCGTTAACTCTGAGGGTGATTCCAAAATGAGTGTAACGAGATAATGCCTTCGGTTTCGTTCGAACCCGGAATGAACTTGTATGGATTGAATGCTTTCAGCACATCGTCAGGCGGACGATGAGCATTTTAAGTGATATGTTCTGATTAAAGGTAATCGTAACCTCAAGCCTCATCAACCGGGAATGGCTAAAACAGGGGAGGTGCAACAAGGCTTCGTGGGTAGCACCCACTGAGAGCAAGATAGATCCCTATCTAGAGGTCCCTTTTCTTTTATTCGGCTTAGTGTGTGGTTGGTCGCGCCAACTACGGGATTATCTTGTTCGGAATTATCCAGTAAGGGATGGTTCCGGCTTTGTGTTGCAGGGGAGCGGGCGTACTCCTCGGTACGGTGATCTAGGCCACGTACTGTGACGGGCGGTATCCCAGTAGCCCTACCATTGTATGGAATCCAAACTCCAATAAGTGCCGTACGTATTAGTTGTGCCCAACTATGTTGGAATGTGAGATGTAAGCATTTCAGCTATTTCTGTATTTTACTTGAAAACCCTAGACCCTATTATAATACAATCAGATTTCCTATCAAACGTTTTAGTTAGCGTAAGGTAAAAACTTACCCATGTTTATTTGTGGGGAGTCTTACGTGATACTTTTGTTTTCAAAAGTTTTCAAAGTTAAGCAATCTAACCGTTTACTCACACCAGACCCATGTCTGACCCAAGTGTTTATTTTCTGTTTTATTAAACTCTTGGGTACTCAATATTGTATTGAGTAGTCGAGGGATTCAGGTTAGCTTTGACGAATTCTGGACGAGATTTGGAGCAGGAGGCTTCACCGTGTAGATATATGATGATTCCGCTGTGTATATGTTGTGTCTGTATCTGTGATACTTGAGTTGTATGAATTAGACAGATGTTTATAACTGTCTAATATGTGTTGTATAAGTTGTGTAACTCTGATGTATATGATACTATGTAATATTTTATATGATATATTATATTTCATTCGTTCCGCTGTGAGTTTCTGATGTTGTTGTTCTTTCTTCTTTTCTTTCTTTTCTTCTTCTATCCCTTTCTTTCTTAATTCACGATACGTCTTTCTGGGCATAGAAAGTCGGGTCGTGACAAAAGGAATTGGAAATTTAAATTGTTAAGAACTGGTTTCAAAATTGAAATTGGGTTAATAAATTGAAATTTTAAGGTAAAATTGTTTTGAACTATTATTTGAACTTTGAAATAAGTTAAGTAAAAATAACTAAAAATGGAATTTTGAGAATTGGACTCATAATTAAATTGTTTAAAGATTTGTATTATTAATTTAAAAATAAAGATTAATTTGATTTAAGGGGTTAAATCAACTTTTGAAAATTTAACTCAAATTTATATAATTCGAGATGATTTAAAATTGAGATTTAAATTGAATTTGTTCAAACTGAATTTGATTTGAATTAATGGGAAAATTGAATTGGATTAATTTAAAATAAAAGTGGAGAATAAATGAGTTCTAATTCAAATGGGAATTGGAATTAAAGCAAGTCCAATGGAATTTGGAGTTATTTGAATTGGGTCAATTTAAATGGAAATTTAAATTGAATTGATGAAATTTGAATTGTTGGAAAAGTGAACAGTTTTGACTCTGGACTATTTTCAATATAAATTGTTTTAACATGAACCTATTTTTCCAAGCTATTAAATATATACAACCTTTCTTTCTTAAAGTCAAATTATTTTATACTTGTTTTACAATTATTTTTGGAGCTATTTAACCATTTTTCAACTGTTTTATAAATAATTACTATTTTTCAATTATTTTACAATTACTTAACTACCTTACAGCTATTTTACAAACTAATAATTATTTTCCAACTACTTATCTGTTTTTAAAATTTTCAAGCTATATTTCTAAATTTAAGCTGGTCAGAGTTCAAACTGTTATTGATTAAATACCCAACTGAGATAAGAATTGAAGTGATAATCCAAATGGGGATTAAGGCAAATGGGAATAAGTGAATGAAAATTAAAGTGAATGTGAATAGAAAGGAAATTGATTTGGTTAATAATCAATGAAGTTAAATACGTAGGATGTGCGTATATTATTCTATTCGCATAATGATTTGATCCAGATTCGAGCACAGAATTTCGAGATAATATTATCGATCCGAGTTGGGATTTTTCGCTTGATTTTCGACGGCGAACCTGGATATGGATTTTTGATTGGTTCTGGATATTCTCTATCATAGGTGTGACTATGCAAGGAGAATGACGGTTTCTGATCAAGAAACCAGATCTGAGTCCGCACTAGGAAGTTGGGTGGACGATACTAGTTCGGAAGTGAAATTGTGTGATCAAGTGAGCGATCAGATTGATATTGCGTACGGATGATATGTGTACATCGTACGGGTTTGAATAAAAATTGATATTGAAGTTTTGTGGAGAAGAACTGTCAATGATTTTTGAAATTGAAAATATATTTTGTTAAATATATGACGAAGTAAAGTGGGAATTGAACATTTCTATGATTAAAATTTATTTTATGGAAGTAGGCAATATGGAGAATGACTTTACAAAAGAGTAATCAAAATTTGAATATTTATTTGGGCTAAACAAAGTTATATATCTTTGTTATATATGATAAAACTCCCCTTGTTGAATCTTTTACCTGAAAAAAAGGGTTTTTAGAGATATTTGAAGTATAAAAAGGGGTTTTATACAAGTTTGAAAGGATCCATAGAATTTTCAAGATTATATATATCTATGTATATATAAAAGATTTTGTGAAAATGATTTGAGAAAAGGTTTTGGGAACCTTTGGATTTGGAAAGGCTTTTGATTTTTGGATAAAATCAATATTAGATTTGGAAAAGCCTACTTTGAAAATTATCGATTTTGGGAATCGATTTGTGTAAAGGAGCCTTATATGTTCTTCATACTAGGTGTATGATTTTGAGAAAAATACTATATGTGTATAGTATAAAGTATTTTGAGATTGGCTCTGGGGAAAAAGGCGCTCCCTTGAAATGAACTTCTCAGGAGTGCCACAGGGTGGTACTGCCTAGAGCCTCAAAGGGGGAGGTTCTAAAGTTGATCCTGTGAGGAGTCCGGACAAAACTAGTTCCTGAGGATTATTGTGTAGCGAAAGTCGAGGGGCTGGTGCCCACAGAGGCATTTGGGTTATGCTGTGACGACAGTGTAACTCGATGTCACTGCGATCTACTGCAGACCATAGCGTAAGTCGTGTGTGCCGCTGAGAGCCAACAGTCTACGTTTGATTTTATATCGGTAGACTGCGACACTATGGTAACATAGCGAAAGTCGTGTGTGCCGCTGAGAGCCAACAGTCTATGTTTGATTTTACATCGGTAGACTGCGACCTATGAAGGAGTGGAGAAGTTTCATTTTGACAGCGTAAATCGTGTGTGCCGCTGAGAGCCAACAGTTACATGGACTTTTGCTGCGACGGCAACGTAACCCTGGATGTAACTGCGATCTGTCGTGGGTTCTATGGTGTAATCAGTTACATGGACTTTTGCTGCGACGGCAACGTAACCCAGGATGTAACTGTGACCATGGATGGGTGTGATGATTTCCAGAGCATTCTCACCAAAGATATTTTATCTATTTTCAAAACTGTTTTCTATATTTTCAATAAAATTATTTTCCAAAGTAATTTCACTAGGTGTTGGAAACGAGTTTACCAAGCACTTATAGATTTTCAGTCCTACGCCTGATCAACGTATGACCGAATTTCTATGAGAACAAGGATGGACTTGTCGAAACATCGAGTTATAAAAGTATTTGTATAAAAACTATTTTAGAAATATTACATAGATTTTTAAAGTAGTTTAAAAATGATCAAAGAAAATTTATCTGATTTTGAGCATCTTAATAAATCTGGCTTCATTCCTTTTCGAGGACGAAAAGATTCAAAGGGGGGAGGAATGTGATGACCCGGTATTTCTGGCAACATTATTTTAATAAATATTAAATCCAATCAAATAAAATGTAAACGGATCATTTTAAAATGGATAAATCTTCTGGAAATAATTGCCATTTGATATGTATTTTGAAAAGGGAATCTTGATTTTGAAAATTTAAAATAAACCCCTTAATAATATATACAATAAAATCTCTCTTACATAATTAAATTTAAAATGCTTATCTTATTAACATTTGGTAAACACATGTATATAAATGCAATATATGGATAATAAGAAAATACATTGTAAATATTTAAGGTAAGTATAAAATAAAATGATAATGGGGAATTATATATTGATAGTTTATCTTTTAAAATGTAAATACCTTCATGTTAGAAAATAGAAATAAATACACTTATTTAGAGATAGAAACAAATATGCAAACTAACATAATACAATGACCATAACAACTTTAAAACTAAAAACTTAAGTTAAATATGTTATACCCTATAGCAAAGACACATGAGCAGGCAGTAGAAACTTAAGTAAAATATACTTGCAGGCATAAGAATCACCTAAGTACCAAATGAGATAAGGCAAAGTAAAATATTTATACTCTATAACAAAGTATATATGGTGCAGGCATGTAAAATCACTTCTGTGTATACGAGTAGAAATAGAGTTGTATGCTTAGCATCTAAGAATAAACAAGGCAAAACTAAAAATATCTATGTACTAAAATAAGATCTCTGGTTATGTTCATTAGGTAAGTAGGTGTGCAGGCTGAAACTTGAAAGGGGAATAAAATACTGGGAAAATATAAATCAAAACAAACATTTAAATTGATAGCCACCTTGTTTCTCATCTCAGCCACCAAGTTAAATGGACAAAAAGAAATACATTTCAATATTTAACATATATATACGAATGCCTCACATAAGAAATATATAAATAACCAAGTAAGCTTGCATAAGAAGGAAATGAAGTTTAAGTAAACAAGAAAAATATAAGATAAGTATAAAATAAGGACATCAAGTACAAATAACATTTAATGCCAGCCACAATATAGTTCATATCAACCTCCACCATGAACAAAATATCCCTGATATTGTACAATACTATACACTGCATTGGACATAAGAATATCACCTGTCTGTTTTCTTCCCTATATCATTTTTTTCCATATCTGTTCGAGTTGAGCGAATACAAGTAGACTTCATTTTTAAAATTAAAACAAAGCTTCAGTTTAAACTACACTCAATATAAATCAATACTGAGGAGCAGAGAAAAGAGCCCAGATTGTATTCTTCAAACCTATTGCAGAACAAAGAAGGCTCTGTTCTTTAAACGGTGAGTAACATTTACTTCTAAAAAAATTAAGTTTCTGAATATAGTTGCATGATTAGATATATGAAATATGTATGATTTGTATATATACATTGTTGTATTTCTGGATGTATTGTATGCATGTTGTTTTCATCAAAGCACACCCTGTTTATAGCTTCAGTTCACAAGTTTTGATTTGAATTCAAAACCCTTTGATTTTGATTCTGTTTAAACTTAAATCTAGATAAAACTGGTGTGCTTTGTCATGAAGAAGATTATAAAAATTTGTTTAAATTAAATTAAATTTAAAATCTCACTGGAAATTTAAACCCACAGTACATGTGTAATAAAACGGAAAACCCAAACATCTTGATTGATAAACTTAGTGATATATCCTAATTTCTTAATCCAAAACATGATTTTTAAAATCGAAATCATAATTTTTAGTGCTTGATTATGAGAGCAGTTTGGGTTTCTTGGTTTTTGGCATTTCGAGATGCCGTGGTTGATCGAGGCGGCTGGAAGGGCCGGCGTTTGGGCTGGAGGTGGAGGAGTGAACAGGGAGTATGGGAAAAATAGTGGATAGGGTGTCAGATGGTCGTGGCGTCGACGGCAAAGGAATTAAGTTCCTAAACCTAATTTTGGTCGTGCTGAAGAATTTGATCAATTCTTCCTTTCGGGAGTATCGAGTGCGATAAGGCTTCTGGAAGTGGATTCGTGGAGGTTTGGCGATGATATGGCTGAAGCTACGAAGTTTCTGATGATCGGAATTGGTAGTGTGTGGCAAATAGGTTGGTCGAGGTTGGGTTCCAGTGTTCTTTGAAGTACCTCGATTTTGATTTCGACCGTGTTTGGCACATCTGGGTGGTCGGTTGCTCTGGGTTGGTCATCGTTGACTTGTGAGTGCATTGATGATGGTCGGAGTGGGTCGGAGTTGATGGTGCACGTACACGTGCACGTTGAAGTCTGGTTTTGTTTGCAGTGTTCCGGGAAGGGATGGAGCTCGAAGTAGGTATCGAGTATTTGGGGAAGATACTCGAGTTCGTACTCGAGTAGGTTGTGGGTTAAACCTGTAGTAACCAAACCTGTAAGGATTTTTAGAAAAAAATTTTTAACTAGGATTTAATAAAATAAAATGGGGAGAAGATGTTACTCGGGTTAGACCCAAATGATCTTCGAGTGTGACTCGAAGCAGCTAGGTGGTGAAGTTTTTTTTTATGATTTAAAATCAAACTGTTTTTGAAACTTAAATTTAAATCTAGTCTAAACTGATTGGAACATAAAAATGAATTGGGTTTAAAATTTCTTTAAACTTCTTTATAAGTGGATATTTCTTTAACCTGTGGGAAAAGGGGTTTGAATTGTTTTTAAACTTCGTTAGATAAACTTATATTCATTTTAAAATCTTAAATTAAAAATGAAGTATAAAATGGGATTTAAAGTAAATTAGATGATAAATCATTTTAAAAACTCTGATTTAGTAAGAAATGTTTTCTTAAATTAAATATTAATTTTATTGATAATCAATTGTGAATTGTTTAAGTATAATTACTTAATGGAAGTAATTAAGGAAGTAATTACTTGATATAATTAATGGAGATTAATGTGATTTGTTTAAGTTGATAAATTAAGTTTAATTAATTTTAAACACTAGATGATTTGATAATAATTACTTAATGTAATTAATGGATTTTAATTACTTAGGGTAGTTAATCACTGTATGTTATTAATCAAGGGTCATTAATAATTATGGTTAATAATTAATTAATGAAGTAATTAAAGGTTAATTACTGTATTTGGTTAAGGATAATTAATTTGTAGAATAATTAAGGGTTAGTTACTTAAATATAATTAAAGGATAATTAGAATGATATTGGAAATCTTTGATAAATTGTTATCCTTAATATGTGGTTCGTGATGCTATGTGATCTGATATGTTTGATTTAAACTATGATGATGTGGTTATCTATTGAAGATGAAATACTGTGACATCCTGTATCTTAAGTTGAATTGTATTTCACTTGAATAATTTAAGTTAAAATTGACATTGGATTCGAAGAGACCGGAGTCGGGTATTAGTAAATACCCGAAACCACTTCGATTCTTATTAAATTTCTAGTTGAATAGAATAAGCTGAAATGGAATGATTTAGGCAAATTAGACCATTTAATCTAAGTTTGGTACTTAGAAACTGGTGAGTGAAATAAATAAGGTCAATAACAATTTGTGAAGTTGTAATTGATACAAGTTACCCGGGTTTTATATAAGTTGTATGCCTTTGAAATTTATGTTAGATGGGTTTACTCACGCTGGTTTCCAGCCTGACCCGGGTGTTACTTTGATGTAATGCTCGGGTCAGACCGAGTATTACAGATTTTCAGGTAAGGACGTTCTGGAGCTCAGGAGGCGAGCTGGATGGCAGGACGTATGGAGTGTTCCGCTGTGACTATTATTTTTGATTATCTGAGACATATTTGATTTATATATGACCATCGTTGTGTATTGGAATATAACTCTGATGAAAATAAATGTAAATTGACAGATACAATATTCTTTTGTAAACTGTTATTATTTGATATTATATTTTGTTCCGCTGCGAATGTGAGCATCTGTGTTATGTTTTCTGTTTCTTTTCTTCTATCTCTTCTTCTTTTCATAACTATCTGGAATTTTCGGGATCGAAATTTCCGGGTCGTTACACTCCACCTTCATTTCCTAATTATTAAATAACCTGTAGCTTATTTCTTTCAATTGCAGTGTCTATTTGTGTTCTTTTTTTGGCTAAGTCTTATTGGGTTTGTTTTAGACTAACGGGCTCCTTAGTAAACCAAGAGACCCTAGGAACCATAAGAAACTCCGGATCCTTCCTTTTCCCACCTCTTGATCTTCTATTTCCTATCTGACTAAAACTAAGTACGTACAGAAATTCCTCAGTTGAGAAACTTTCTGCGTACTCTTCTTCTTCTTGCTCAAATCTACAGAAAACTCCAAACCCCAAAACTCCTAAATCTCCAAATCAAATTCCATCCTTCCTCCTTCAAAACCCTAGCCTACCTCTCTTCTCTTATCGCCACCCACCTCCATCACCACCCACAACCCATGGTAGTAAACCATTGCCAAAGCCCCACCTTCCCTCTCCTCTTCTTTCTCCTTTTTCCCTTCTTTTTCCCTTCCATTTTTCCCTCTTTCTTCCCCTTATTTCCATGGCTTCTATATTCCACTAAACTATTCCAAATCAAATAATGTTTTTTTTGAAACCGTGTATAATTTCAATGGAAACTACTTTTTTGTTGAACCCTTCTTACCATTCCAAATATATCTATTCAAAAACTCCATATTTCAAGTCCTTTATCAGGTCCAGTTTTGACCGAAAATACCTCATATTATATCAATCATATCTCCTTCAAAAATGAACCAAATTATATGATTCTTTTTTCAAACCATTTGTTTTTCCAGTGGCTTAAACTTTGTTTTAGATTAGTTCTTCAAATTCCTAAATTTACTATGCCAAAAACTCAAATCTTTTCAAAGTATTTTTGAAGATTTTAAACTCAGAAAGCACCTCTGTTTGTTTTGACCATAACTTCCTCAAGACCGAATATTTTTGAGTGATTCTTTTATTGAAAGCGGAGAGAAAAGAATTTGTAACAACTTTCTAGTTAGTCACTTTTATAGATTCAGTAGTATTCTGGTCCGAATATTTTCTTAAAAATGACCTAGTTTCAAGTTTGTCCGTAGTTTGGATCTTGGGTTGTTTGGAAGCAGTTGAAACTTGTTTATTGATTTGTGTTCGTGTCTAAGCTTTGTTGGATTTTCTTTGAATTTGGATCTTTGCTAGGAATCTCCATGTTACCCCATTTTTATCATAACTTCGTAGCCACGAAAGGTGAGCAAACACTCACAACTACTAGATTTTCTTATGTTAGTTAAATTGAATATATGATGTGATTAGAAATTGATTGGTTGCTGTTTAGTATATTTTAAATTGTCATTCCAGTTAAATCTGACTTTTTTTGAATTTAATTGCCATTTAATTTAATATTTAAATTTAAATTGCCAGTTAAATAGCTGTTAATGATAACCAGCAAATTGTTGGTAGTTATTGGTTGATTTCAATGATGATTGTGCTGTATTTTCAATTGTTGATATTTGGGTGACTGGATGGATGTTATTGATTGACATTTTGGATGATTGGATGTTATTTATTTCTATATCTCTGTATCCCTATGGATTGAAATGATACATACCCGAATGATCTTATAGATTAAGGGAAAATCGTTATGGGTTGAAATGATAAACCCGAGCGGTTTTCATTGATTTGAAAATGTTGATTTTTGGTACTAGCTGAAATGACATATTCCCATATAATTTCTTGAATTTGGATTTTATTTGGAATTGAATTATTTGAAGGGATTAAGTTAATTCAAACTTTAGATTTGTTTTAATTAGATGATTAAGATTGATATTTCGAATTATTTGAAACCTTTTAAATAATTATATTCAAGTTGTACACTTGATAGGAGATGAAAATCCCATAACTTCTATGAAACCATTGCACTAATATTTCTATTTTATTTATTTTGATTTGACTTACATAAGATCTTTTAGTTCTAACTCGAGTGTTTTTTCTTTTTATTACGCTCGGGTCAATCTGAGCTTTTCAGTATATTGAAGACTATTTTCTAGAGGACGAAGATGAAGATTCAGTATATTATTGCTATTTATTATTCCACTACATTCTGTGTTCCGCTGCATTATTTGTTTATTTCCGATGTATGTATAACTCTGATTTGAATTGTAAAAGTGTAATCAAATGTTATTTGTAAAATAGCTTCATGAACTGTTTATTTGATTATTATATTTTGTCGTTCCGCTACGAGATTCCACGTTATGTTTTTTTTCTTTTTCTTTTTTCTTATTTACCCCATTAACAGTCCTCTCTTTTGAATGGTTTTAGTCTGACATATGAGGTTTATTGTCGATTTGAACCGTCCAAAAAGGTGGGTCGTTATAGTTGGTATCAGAGCTTAGGTTTAGACATACCTTGGCCTATTGGGGTTAACTCATTAAAGATAGGGTAATAATACCCTAGAATGAGTTATTTGAGTGTATATACGAGAGCGCATATTTGTTAGTGTTATAAAAATGTTTTATATAAGTTTTGAAATGAAATTAGTTTTCCTAATATTATATGATATATATAAAGGAATAAATTTTTATAACTAATATAGTTATTTGTAATGTGTTTGATTTATGAAATGGTAATATTTAGTTATTATCGTTTATTGTTGATTAGTTGAGTTTTTGTTAGTTTATATTTTGGCTAATTATTATTGATTGAATTAATATACTAAACACTAGTTTAATAATGGTGTATTAAAGAGAATAAAATGAATAATTAGGATATTTGTTTATGAAATTGAAATGTTGTTGTGAATTTTGTTGTTTGTTGACCGGTAGTTTCAACTATTGAAATAAAATGGAATATCTGGATATTTTGGATAGTCGAAACTTCTGAATTAATATATAAGTTGAAATGTATAAATTTTGTTGAATTACGCAGCTGATTTCGGTAACCTTAAATTGAAAGCAAGTGAAACAAGGTTAAATTTGTTATATCTATGTTTAGTAAATGTATATAATTTGTTGTATACATTATTGGCATGTAATGTAATAATATACAAACGTGAACTTTAAGCCTTGGGATGTTTAAATTGAAGTTGTGATTAATGAAATGTTGTAAATGAGATTAAATTGGAAAAATATGCTTACAAACATAATTAAAAAATGTGTCATAAATAAATTTGAAAAGTAAAGGTGAAACTAATTAGATAAGAAAATATGAACTAAAAGTGAAATTATTATAAATAAAGTCACAACTTGTAAATTATTTATGAAATAAATGAATATTGCAATAAATGGTTATCATATAAGTTGCGATAACTTTAAACTCAAATAATTTCTTATAAAAGAATTATGCCTTTATAAATTAGTTATAAACTGAAGGAAATTTCTCATGAAATGATTCTAAAATAAATGTGGTATTAAATGAGAAATATTACATGTGAAAGTGAATGTAATTTAAAATGAAGAGAAATATAAGTAATGTTGTGAGAATGAATATGTTAATGCTTTATATTGAATAGAGAAATTCTGTGAAACAAATATTAAAGTATGAAGAGATACTTGTGTTAATCAACGAGATTAATAATTAATTTAATTGAAATGTAATTGTGATGAAACAAATTAGAATAATTACGTAAGTTGTATGTATATTGTATTATTCGCAAAATTAATTTGATCCGGATTTGAGTACACAAGTTCTATGTGAATTACACAACTTCGTGTTAGGATTTTTCATTCGATTCTTGATGGCGAATATTTGATATGGATTTTTGGTTTGATTCTAGAATTCTCTATCATAGTATATGGCTATGCAAGGAGACTGATGGTTTCTAGTCAAGAAACCTTATCGAAGTCCACATTAGGGAAGTCGAATGAAAAATACTAGTTCGAAAGCAAACTTGTGTAATCGAGCGAGCGATCGAATGTGATTTTGTGAAATGATGACATATGTATATATTATGTTGTAATATTATTGATATGCTTTGACGCTGAAATTGAAAGTTGTTGGGTTGGATATCTTTGTAATTTAAATTGGAATTTTTTTTATATGCAAAACTACTATTAATTTAAAACCATTTTACAAAAATTATTTTCTTTTATTTTTCTTATACAAACTATCTTATTCTATTTTATATACAAAAATATTTTACAAACTATTTTATTTACAAAACTATTTTACAAACTATTTTATTTACAAACTATTTTACAAAACTATTTTATATACAAAACTATTTCACAAAACAATTTTATATACAAAACTATTCTAAATTCAAAACCTTTTATAAAGAAAAGATGTTGAATCCCATATGGCTTTTCATACAGCGAAATTGATTTTGGAAAAATTTTGATTCTTGTATAAGACGGACTTTATATAAGTATAAGGTGATTTTGAAAACTGTTGATTTTGGAAGGTATTCGATCTGCTAAGATAAATCTTATATATAACGGAATTTATATAAGAATGATTTGATATATTCGAGATATTGATTTTGGAAAGTACTTTATCTGAAAATGAAATCTTATATAAAATGATATTTATATAAGGGCGATATTTGAAGCTATGATTTTGAAAGGGTACTATATATGGTATGTTATATTTTGAAGTAAGAGGTATGGGGCAGTACCCTCCGCGAAGAAGTATAGTATGATATGCTTCGACCCAGATGGACTTGGGGATTCCAGGAATGGATTCGACCGATAAACCCTAATATACTTGGGTAAATTCAGAAATGGATTCGAACCAATATGGTTGTCCGGACTTAAGCTCATGAGTCCCTCGATATTTTTTTCAGGGTAGATGGTTCTTTAGTTTGCCCAATGGAGGTGCTTTCAATCATGGGATCTGTTGTTTATGGAACTTACGGGAAAGAAGTGCATCCATTGCGTAAATCATTGAATTAGCAGTTACCATTGCAGCAGGGGTCGATGGTCCCTTGTTTACGAAATGTCTACGATATTTTGCTAGAATTCGGAAGGTGGAAGGATCTTCTGGAAAGTTTTGTGACCATTGCGTAAACACTGGATCAGCAGCGGGCCACTGCTATCGTAACATCGTCGTTTGACATCAGATTTTGAGCGGTACTTCTCATACCTATTTTTAAGTATTTTTCACTAGATGTTGAAACAAGTCTACTAAGTACTTGGAGATTTCTAGTCTTACGCCTGATCAACGTACGACTAGAGTCTGCAAGAACGAGGATAAACTTGTTAAAACAGCAAGTTATAAAAGTATTTCGATAAAGTATTATGTAAAAGATATTTTGGTCATTTTTTTCATTTCTAAATACTTTGAAATGTTTAAAATAATGTTTATTTATGTACAACATGATTTAATAGTACATTTTTAGTGTTGTAAATATTGTGAGAATTTATTAATTGAATAAAACATATTTAAAGTTAATGATTATTGACTTATTATTGATGTTTAAAAGAATTTTGAGATTTAAAACTAATAAAATTTATAAATAATGGATTTAAGGTTTTCAATAACTTCTTTTTAAATATAAGTAATGATGTAAATAATTATTTCCAAATAGTTTACATATATTTATAAAGATGTTATTTAAAAATTTTAAATGGTATTTATAAATGAAGCAAGAAATTTTACAGATGAATTTTTCTGTAAAGTATTAAAGTATTAAAGATGATTGATTTGCAAATGAAGTTTTCAAATGAATATTTCAAGTAAAATTTATATAAGTTTCTTTGAATGTATAATTTAAAGATATTATATTAATGGAAAAAAATGATTTGCGAAGTTTATTTATAATAATATACTTGACAAATAAATTTGAATCTCTATTTTGGAAGTATGGTTTGAAATATTTACTTGATTTCGAAGTACTAATAGTAAATTTATAGGTTTATTTACTATTTGAATTTTGTATTAAACCATAATAAATGTTTTTCCATGATTTGAGTATTCATTTTAAAACAAGTGTGTAAAATTTATTATGTAGATATGAAATTTTATACTTTGATTTGGATATTTAATGTAATATTTGAGTATACAATTTGTTTTAGTTTAATAATCTAGAGTTTATACTTATTTTAAAATAACGAGTCTAATAAATTATCGAATTTACGGAACTTTATTTTTTTTAAATGCTTATCATAATGTTTTGATATAAACTTCTAACATTGTTTAAACTTTTTGGATAATCCTTGCAAAATGCTATGAGGATGTTTTAAATATATCTTATATTCTTACTAAGTGAATGAGGTTAAATGTTTTAATTGAAGTTTAGATATATTGAAATATTTCTTTTCTCTTCAAGGTCGAATACCAAAAACTTAAATTTTTATTCTATAATAGATTAAGTTATAAACTTAGGTAAGACAGTAGGAGCTTAAGTAATATTTTATGAAATGATTCATTAATGACTTAAATCTTTAATGGAAAAAAAATTATATAAGTGATTGATCTTTATATAAATAAATGAATGGAAAGGTAAATGATGAGAGAAAAAACTAGTAGAATAAAGTTAAGTAAATTTAAAATTCTTGTTGATTGCCTGATGGGAAGTTTGGGAAAGAATACTTCTAATTGTTTGAGGTTGTATGAATAATCTATTAAGTCATTATCTAAGGCTATTGAGCATAAGGTACACTTATTAGTTTATTTATCACCTTTGTACGATTAAAAGCTCTGAACCTAAACAAACCATTAGTTTTGGTTGCTATGGATGGGTGATGGATTCTTTATTGCCTATGATGGTTGTATTGTTTTGTTTGCATGCGATTGTGATATATTGTATGTTGTTGTTTTTGCTATTGATTTGAAACAACTGAAATATTATTCTTTCACATAATTTTAACTCTTTTGATTATATAAGTGAAATACAAGTTATGGAAGCAATAGCTATTGCTTTTGGTTTCATAAATAAGGTTTGTTTGCCCGACAAATAGGTACGTTTTCGGATTACGGTTTTATAGAGATATTATATTGTTTTCCCATGGTTTGAGATGTTTTATTATTGAAATATGATATATATATTGTAATTGTAACGACCCTGAATTTTGAACAATTAAAATCGAGAATATTTAATTAATTTTAAATATTTGAAAGATGAATTGACTCGAATTTCAAATTATCAGGATAAATTGGGCGATTAAATTTTAGAATTTAATCTATTGAAAATTGAATTTGAATTGAATCGGGATTCATAAATAATGTAAAGGAGTTTGTCAATCGATTAAAATTCTTTTATAAATTTTGTTAAGTGTTAAGAGATTAACGGGCTTTAAATTTCAATGTTGGCCCACGTTTGATATTGGTGCCGTGATTAAGTATACCCGTTTCCCCTCATTTTTTCTCATTCAAAACCCTAGTTCTAAAAATAACGAAAGAAAAAAATGGCGGCGGCGATTTCCTCTTTGCAACCGAATTAGGGCTTCGTTCCCTTTGTTCCCGTGAGGCGCTGGCTTCGATCTATCGCGCTCGTCTTCTAGAGGGCCTAGGCATCGTCTCGATTCTCTGGCGAATTTGAGCACCGGCTTCGATTGTTCGACTTCGTGATGGTGTGAAGTCGTTTAGCTCGATCGAGGGAAGGATCGCGTGAATAAATAGTGAGTAATTTCTATTACTCACATCTTCTTCGAATTATGTTAAAATATACCTGACTGCTTCTCGAATTGGAATTTGAACTGTCTATTGAGTGATTTATCGATTTCGTGAATAACTTGATTTAGTAACAACTTTAGTTCTATTTATTTTTGTTGAATTTTCTCGGCTTTGAATGCTTAGGCCAATTGATCTTCATTTCGTTGTTGAGAACTTTCTGACTTCGGGCATTTGATTTTTGTTCTGGCTATTGCCTTTATGTCGACTTCGGCATTGTTTTGATTTTGGCCCTGGTGGCTTGAGATGATCGAGTCGCTGTCATTATTGTTGGCACTGACTTCGTCATGTTGGATATTTCCTGTGACATTTTCTTAATCTTCGGCCTTGAATTTATTTAGCAAATAAATTGAAACTACTATTGTCTGGATTTTTCGAAACTGCTGCTTAATATTTTTGGATGTTTGAACCTTTATGTGCACTTGATTAGACATTGAAACCATGTGTATACATACATTCTTGTATGTATATATATGTATTGTCTTGGCTATTTGATTTTTGCAATTTACTGCTTACTTATTTGGCGTGTCTCCATATGGGTTCATAGATACATTGTATGTGTTTATGCATGCATTATTGAATTTGCACTGCAATTATCTTGGTTCAAAACTGGTAATTGTTGTTGGCATCACTTGTTGATTTCACCTGCTGGCTTTGTTATTATTTTGTTTGAACTTGATCACTGGAGTCTGCACCTGCTTATCTACATAAGTTTGCTGTATCATCATTTCATGTTTATTCGAGGCATGCACTTGAATGTCAGTTTCATTTATACTTTAGTAGTACAGTCTCAAGCTCGAGTCTGATAGTTGCATTGTCTAGATCCACTGTTGCATTTGTTTGGTTGTTGCATCAGAGTCTCATTTGTTTTCAGACCTGTAGCATGCATGTTGCCATCCCTTGGTGCAGTTTCATGTATTTTTTTTGTTATAGCCATTTCATTGTTGAGGCTGAATCACTGACTTGAGTTCTTCATTTCAGGTCTTCACATATGTACATTGACCTGATCTGTTATAGTTGCATGTTGTTGCCATTGTAGTGTACTGTCATTGGTGTCTGCACTTGAACTTGTTCTTGTACTTGTTCACTATAGCTGCATTTAATTTGTTACTTGATCACTTGAGTTTGCCTTACCTGTAGTATACTGTCCAGTTCATTTAGTCGTTCACTTTTGCCTTCGTGGCCATTGCAGTTGATTATGCAGTTTAAGTTTCATATAAACTGTTTGGTTTCACTGATCACTTATGTACCTGTGTTGCATTTTTATCATTTAGAGTGTGCATTATATTTGAGTGCACATATGCTTAGCTATTCATGCTGTCCAGACCTGACTTTGTTGTCTGCATTTTCATCACTGACCCTTGACAGTAACCTTGATCTCTGTTGTTGGGTACATTTCTGTAACACCACTGCACTTTGTAGTTGCTGATCATTTTCATTCATGTATGGTTGTATATCCAAATGATATATGGACTTTGAGTAAATGCTTCATTCATTACTGAGTTGCCAGATTCATTGCTTTGACATGTTTCTGTATCTATGTTGGTATTTGCATTTCTGGTTTGGGTTCTGCATTTTTGAGATGCAGTTTCCTTCACTATTGTATCTTTGGGAGTTTGATATGTCTGCATCCATGTTGAAGCTTTGCATATAATTGAGTCTTCTTTAATATGAAGTGGTCTTCATTTTAAAGTCTGTTGCATCTATCTTTGTTCATCAGTTAGTGTTTCTGTAGCATACTTGACTGTGATTTTGTTAAATCACTGTCTGGTTCATCTTGTGCTGTGGCCTAGTCCTTGTCCACTGTTGCATTATATTGCACCTGTAATTGTTGATGTCTCTGTACATTTGAGTTTGTCACTATGGTCTCTCTGACCTGGTGCCTGTAGTGTTGTTGTCTTTGACTTTGCATTGATGGTTTGCACTATATAGTAATTGTTTTTGGAAAAGCAATACATCCCTGTCTTTTGCTTCGGTACTGCACCCTGTTCTTGATTTGGATACTTGCACATTCGGGTTGTTGTTCTTTTAGCACTGATTACTGCTAGTTGGATGTGCATTTGTTTTCAAATAAAATAGCAACACATTGTAGTTGCAGTTTGTATATTCGCCGTGCCCTTAAATTCATGTGGTGGCTGCATTTTTCGTTGCAGTTTTACCCTTGATCCCTTGTGGTGACTTTATATTCGGTGTTGGCGAGGCCGTACACGCGTGCGTGTACGGCAGCCAATCGAACTTTGATGGTTTTTAAAGTGACAATTTCAATTGTTTTAAATTGATTTAGTCGATTTGATAAATTGTTTATTTATCTCTATTGATGATTTAAATCTGCTGATTTATTGTTTAACACTGTTTAGTGTTAAAATTTTCGTTATCCGATTTCTTTGTTAAAAGGATTGGATAGACGAGAATTATTGTGACTGTCGTCTATTTAAATTATTATTGCCTCTATGCACTCGTAAACTGGTTTGAATTAGACTGACCTGTGTATTATTTTCTTTTGAATGTAATACTCGGGTCAGACCGATTATTTTACAGCTTGAAGATTTTCGAGCAGCGAAGTTAGAGAGAGAGTAAAGAATCACTTTAGTTTTCAAAAGAAAATTGTATTTTAAGATATTCCGCTGTTTCATTATCAAATTGTATAAGCTCTGATGTATTCAAAAAGATTTAAAGTAATGAAATAAATTCTCATTTGTTTTAATTTATTGTTATTATCTATGTTTCTGTGGCTGATTCTGTTTAAATTTCATAAACTAAATAACAATTTGTCTTTTTGAACGTTTCGAGTTGGTTTAATCATCGACTGGAGGCGGTCAGAAAGGGGGAATGTTACAGAGTGGTATCAGAGCTTTGGTTTACACAAAGCTTAGTTTATGGTGTTTAATATGAATAGTTACTAGAAACACTTTAAAAAGAAAACATTTTTCAAATCTAAAGAAGTATAAAATTGTTTATGAAATAAAGATTTTTAACTTAAGAAAAGTTAAATTGAATTGAGTTAGCATTAATAAATATATGGATTTGGAATTTAACTAAAGAAAGTTAAATGAATTGAATTTGATTTGATAAATTATTGAGATGAAAAGTTAAACTTGAAAGATAAGTGATTATACAATATGAATTGGGAAGTTTAAATTAATAAGTTGTATAACTTATAAAATGAGAAATTTAAATAAAACCAGTTGTTAAACGGTTAAATAGTTTTGTTAAGTAAAACAAAATCTGAATTTTGAATAGGGATATGAATTTGACTTTAGCAAAAGTTAAATAAGAGAATTTTTGAAATAAAATCTAAGTTAAGTTAAGTAAAATAGAATTTCAAATAAATTTGAGGCGAACTTAAGTTGTATGGTGAAAATAAATGCAAGTGAAGATAAAATGAAACATAGTTTAAGTAATGTTGAATGAGGTTGAATTTGATATCAAAATGAGTTGATAAAGTGAAGTAATGAATATGAATTTGAGTTATATAAAGGAAATTCAACTTTAATTGTAAAAGTGAATTAGTGAATATGGTGAGTATAAGAATTCAATCTGAATTAGAATATAAACCAATTGAAATTAAACGTGTTAAACCAAATTGAAGGTAAGCAAAGTAAATAAATTTGGTTTTGCTAGTTGATTGTACAGAAATTCATTAAGTATTAATGAAATTGAATTAATGGAAATTGGAAGTTAAGTAATTGAATTCAAATTGAAAGATAAGTAAATCTAAATAGAATCAATTTTGATTTGAATTGAAAGCAAACTAACTTGAATATAAATTAGTGAAAGTAAACTAATTGAATATGAATGAATGTTAGTAAAATCTAATGTAAATGAATCAAATGTGATTAAAATTGGAAATCAATTCAATGAATGGCTTACTAAAGAACTAGTTGATTATTTTGGAAATAGGAAGCAGATGCAAAGTTCAAATGGGATTTAGATTTGAAAATTTTGACGTTGTCAACATGACAATCCATAATAAATTTAATAGATTCAGTGATGAATTTAAATTTGAACTTGCAGAGAATTAAGTTAAGTGGAAAACTTAGTATTGGAAAATTTGAAGTTGGTTTAAAACCAATATTGTGAAAAGTATGCGGAATTCAAACTATAAATTGAAGTCTTTATAAATAGAAATGGAATTTATAAATATTGTTTATAAATCCGAAACTGACTTATTTTGATAAGTAAATTCTTATAGCTTGTTAGAAGATGTATATTCACAATTTTGGACAGTGAATATATTATTGAATAAAATGGACATGTTTTGGGAAAGTGATATTTTAAAACAAAGTTAATTGTTTTAAAAGATGTTTTCAAAGGCATTGAATATCGAAACCATAGATTTCAACATTCATTGTTGAAATAGACGTTTTCGAATAAAAGGAAATGGTGGACTATAACATTATTGTTATAGTAAATGATTTCCGAAAGGAAATGTTTTGTATAGTATTGGGATTTATACATCTATCTAAATTTCAAATCCCTATACTAGTGATTTTGAGTTGTCGTAACGATGTTTTACGTAACATTCGTTTTAACTCAAATAAATGTGTGAAAGAGAATGATTTCCTTAAAGATGAAATATATACTTAATTTTGATTAAAGTATATCGAATATTTTCAAATGTTGAAAATAAATGGATTTGTGAATTACTTATTTTTAAATAAGTATGGAAATGTTTTTCCAAATATGAAATATTGTGAATATATTCCGTAAGGAATAAATGATTTGAAATTCATTTTTGAAGTCGAAGTTGAAAAGTTAAATGAGAAATTTGAACAATTAGTTCAATTTGAAATTTTTCAAAAAGATTGAATTGTTAAGTTAAATTGAGTTTAACTTCGACATCAAAGACAATATAAGTTGAGCTTTGAATTTCAGATGATGATTTGGATTGTATGTCTAACATTGTGAATTGATGACATAGCAATTGATCTCTATTAAATATATATCTGTTGGTGGCGGAGAATTTATTCTCTTAGCTTAACACCCTTCTCTGAGACGTACGAGCTCAGAGGTTATATATCGATAGACATCAATTCTATGTTGAGAATTGACGATGTAGCGTGAAATCCAAATTGAATGTGAAAGTCGATAATAAATGGAATTATGAATATGAATTAGGTTTGAGATAACCTTAAATTTCCAAATCGACTTAGAGGAAATTTTTTGAAATCCTCTATTTTGTTATGAATATGAATATGTAAGTTTTCATAACTTATATATATGAATGCGGTAAATTTGAAAACCGTTAGTTTGGAAAGTCATTGTTATGGAAATCTTATGTAAGCTTACATGGATATGATATGTACGAAATGTGAAATGTAGTACTACATATATATGATATTATGTTTTCCAAACTGAGGATATGGAAAAGTACCTTCCATTTATTATTTGTGAAGGTTTTGGAACTCTCGATGAGTGTCCATTTGAAATTCGTAGCTACGTAGAATTTTCCATAAGTTGGAATGTCCATTTGGACTAGAATCCCTCGTGATGGGATCATGTTGATTATGATGTATGTTAGCGTAATTTGAGGGGCGAGATGCCTACAGTTACAAGCGATTCCACTGGGATAGTGGCGCAACTGCCGAGTAAACTGCAATCTAAGCGCCAAAGCGAAATTCGAGGGGCGAGATGCCTACGGTTACAAGCGATTCTACTGGGATAGTAGCGTAACCGCCGTGTGGACCGTGATCTATGGCAACAACCATGGCGAAATTAAAGAGAGATGTGAAATCTACGGTTACAAGCGATTCTACTGGGATAGTAGCGTAACCGCCGGGTAAACTGTGATCCATGGGGGAACGTGCTTTCCATATCCATTTTTGAAAAAGAATTTTTAAAGTATTTTCACTGGAAATTGAAGCAAGTATATTTAGTACTTGGAGATTTTTAGACCTGCACCTGGCCAGCGTATGCCTAATGTCTGTGAGAACGACGATGGACTTGTTAAATTTCGAGTTAGCAAGTATTTTCAAACTTTAAATCGCAAATCAATAGCCTGAAATTAAAGTTTTAAAATTCCTACCTAATGAACTAAGGAAGAGGATCTTTGAAATGTTTTGAAAGTCCACAGCTTTGGAAGAGATATATTATATAAATCTCTAATATGACGGATTTTAAAGTTTGAATCTGAGTTATAAATCGAAAATTTTGGTAAAAGACTTTTGCGTTTTGATTTTAGAAATCAATGATTGTAGAAATCAATAAACAAAAGAGAAGATAAACAAAACTAGTGAGATTAAACAAATAGAATGAATCCTATATTCATTTAATTGTAATAAGTTTCAAGCTTAGTAAAATTGTGTAGGGTATAAATATCGGTGAGATTTTAACAATCATTTTTCCTAACTTTTAATTTCGGGACGAAATTCTTTTAAGGAAGGAAGATTGTAACAACCCTGAATTTTGAACAATTTAAATCGAGAATATTTAATTAATTTTAAATATTTGAAAGATGAATTGACTCGAATTTCAAATTATCAGGATAAATTGGGCGATTAAATTTTAGAATTTAATCTATTGAAAATTGAATTTGAATTGAATCGGGATTCATAAATAATGTAAAGGAGTTTGTCAATCGATTAAAATTCTTTTATAAATTTTGTTAAGTGTTAAGAGATTAACGGGCTTTAAATTTCAATGTTGGTCCACGTTTGATATTGGTGCCGTGATTAAGTATACCCGTTTCCCCTCATTTTTTCTCATTCAAAACCCTAGTTCTAAAAATAACGAAAGAAAAAAATGGCGGCGACGATTTCCTCTTTGCAACCGAATTAGGGCTTCGTTCCCTTTGTTCCCGTGAGGCGCTGGCTTCGATCTATCGCCCTCGTCTTCTAGAGGGCCTAGGCGTCGTCTCGATTCTCTGGCGAATTTGAGCACCGGCTTCGATTGTTCGACTTCGTGATGGCGTGAAGTCGTTTAGCTCGATCGAGGGAAGGATCGCGTGAATAAATAGTGAGTAATTTCTATTACTCACATCTTCTTCGAATTATGTTAAAATATACCTGACTGCTTCTCGAATTGGAATTTGAACTGTCTGTTGAGTGATTTATCGATTTCGTGAATAACTTGATTTAGTAACAACTTTAGTTCTATTTATTTTTGTTGAATTTTCTCGGCTTTGAATGCTTAGGCCAATTGATCTTCATTTCGTTGTTGAGGACTTTCTGACTTCGGGCATTTGATTTTTGTTCTGGCTATTGCCTTTATGTCGACTTCGGCATTGTTTTGATTTTGGCCCTGGTGGCTTGAGATGATCGAGTCGCTGTCATTATTGTTGGCACTGACTTCGTCATGTTGGATATTTCCTGTGACATTTTCTTAATCTTCGGCCTTGAATTTATTTAGCAAATAAATTGAAACTACTGTTGTCTGGATTTTTCGGAACTGCTGCTTAATATTTTTGGATGTTTGAACCTTTATGTGCACTTGATTAGACATTGAAACCATGTGTATACATACATTCTTGTATGTATATATATGTATTGTCTTGGCTATTTGATTTTTGCAATTTACTGCTTACTTATTTGGCGTGTCTCCATATGGGTTCATAGATACATTGTATGTGTTTATGCATGCATTATTGAATTTGCACTGCAATTATCTTGGTTCAAAACTGGTAATTGTTGTTGGCATCACTTGTTGATTTCACCTGCTGGCTTTGTTATTATTTTGTTTGAACTTGATCACTGGAGTCTGCACCTGCTTATCTACATAAGTTTGCTGTATCATCATTTCATGTTTACTTGAGGCATGCACTTGAATGTCAGTTTCATTTATACTTTAGTAGTACGGTCTCAAGCTCGAGTCTGATAGTTGCATTGTCTAGATCCACTGTTGCATTTGTTTGGTTGTTGCATCAGAGTCTCATTTGTTTTCAGACCTGTAGCAAGCATGTTGCCATCCCTTGGTGCAGTTTCATGTATTTTTTTGTTATAGCCATTTCATTGTTGAGGCTGAATCACTGACTTGAGTTCTTCATTTCAGGTCTTCACATATGTACATTGACCTGATCTGTTATAGTTGCATGTTGTTGCCATTGTAGTGTACTATCATTGGTGTCTGCACTTGAACTAGTTCTTGTACTTGTTCACTATAGCTGCATTTAATTTGTTACTTGATCACTTGAGTTTGCCTTACCTGTAGTATACTGTCCAGTTCATTTAGTCGTTCACTTTTGCCTTCATGGCCATTGCAGTTGATTATGCAGTTTAAGTTTCATATAAACTGTTTGGTTTCACTGATCACTTATGTACATGTGTTGCATTTTTATCATTTAGAGTGTGCATTATATTTGAGTGCACATATGCTTAGCTATTCATGCTGTCCAGACCTGACTTTGTTGTCTGCATTTTCATCACTGACCCTTGACAGTAACCTTGATCTCTGTTGTTGGGTACATTTCTGTAACACCACTGCACTTTGTAGTTGCTGATCATTTTCATTCATGTATGGTTGTATATCCAAATGATATATGGACTTTGAGTAAATGCTTCATTCATTACTGAGTTGCCAGATTCATTGCTTTGACCTATTTCTGTATCTATGTTGGTATTTGCATTTTTGGTTTGGGTTCTGCATTTTTGAGATGCAGTTTCCTTCACTATTGTATCTTTGGGAGTTTGATATGTCCGCATCCATGTTGAAGCTTTGCATATACTTGAGTCTTCTTTAATATGAAGTGGTCTTCATTTTAAAGTCTGTTGCATCTATATTTGTTCATCAGTTAGTGTTTCTGTAGCATACTTGACTGTGATTTTCTTAAATCACTGTCTGGTTCATCTTGTGCTGTGGCTTAGTCCTTGTCCACTGCTGCATTATATTGCACCTGTAATTGTTGATGTCTCTGTACATTTGAGTTTGTCACTATGGTCTCTCTGACCTGGTGCCTTTAGTGTTGTTGTCTTTGACTTTGCATTGATGGTTTGCACTATATAGTAATTGTTTTCGGAAAAGCAATACATCCCTGTCTTTTGCTTCGGTACTGCACCCTGTTCTTGATTTTGATACTTGCACATTCGGGTTGTTGTTCTTTTAGCACTGATTACCGCTAGTTGGATGTGCATTTGTTTTCAAATAAAATAGCAACACATTGTAGTTGCAGTTTGCATATTCGCCGTGCCCTTAAATTCATGCGGTGGTTGCATTTTTCGTTGCAGTTTTACCCTTGATCCCTTGTGGTGACTTTATATTCGGTGTTGGCGAGGCCGTACACGCGTGCGTGTACGACAGCCAATCGAACTTTGATGGTTTTTAAAGTGACAATTTCAATTGTTTTAAATTGATTTAGTCGATTTGATAAATTGTTTATTTATCTCTGTTGATGATTTAAATCTACTGATTTATTGTTTAACACTTTTTAGTGTTAAAATTTTCGTTATCCGATTTCTTTGTTAAAAGTATTGGATAGACGAGAATTATTGTGACTGTCGTCTATTTAAATTATTATTGCCTCTATGCACTCGTAAACTGGTTTGAATTAGACTGACCTGTGTATTATTTTCTTTTGAATGTAATACTCGGGTCAGACTGAGTATTTTACAGCTTGAAGATTTTCGAGCAGCGAAGTTAGAGAGAGAGAGTAAAGAATCACTTTAGTTTTCAGAAGAAAATTGTATTTTAAGATATTCCGCTGTATCATTATCAAATTGTATAAGCTCTGATGTATTCAAAAATATTTATAGTAATGAAATAAATTCTCATTTGTTTTAATTTATTGTTATTATCTGTGTTTTTGTGGCTGATTCTGTTTAAATTTCATAAACTAAATAACAATTCGTCTTTTTGAACGTTTCGAGTTGGTTTAATCACCGACTGGAGGCGGTCAGAAAGGGGGAATGTTACAGTAATTATTGATATCATTATTTTCCGGACGTATCCACGCAAAGGAGACTCTGTCGAAAAAATTTCAAAAATTTAAGACTTATAATTTTTTTATAGAATTTGAGTTATTTTCCAATTTTATTAAACTTAAATATGTAGGGTTAATTGTTTATAAATTGACTGTTTTAAATAAAATATAATAGATTTTTGGATTCCTTCTTGTTTCATTTCGGGGACGAAAAGTTTTGAGTGGGGTAGATTATAACGACCCGTATTTTTAAACATTTAAAAATATTAAATTAAATAATATTTTTGAATAAAATTGTTAGGAAAAAACTTAAGATTTTACCGATACAAATTAAATTATAATACAAGTTATGAGCTTAAGTAAAACTTCTATTAATAAAACATGTTTGCAATGATGTAAGGATGATAACAAATGTTAGTGTGTATTTTAATAAAATTGGTTTGAATGAAATTAACAATTGTATAATGGTAAATTTCCAATTGATTGGAATAATAAATGTTAATAAAGAATAATAAATTTTTCTTTATTAAAGAAGAAATCATATGTTTATTTATTTGAAATGTTTAGTAGCTTAAAGATTGATTGCAGAGATGGGAAACTATTATTTGGTAAGAAATGTACAATTCCTGTTTGTATCCAATAATGTATAAATATGTTTAAATTACTATTAGATAGGAAATAATTATTCTACTTCTCATTACATTTATTTTGTCCATTTTGAAATTCACCTTTGTAAACAATGGAAATCAATGTGATTGAATAATTTCAATTAATAGAGAGAGTACACCAAATTGTAAATTAATAGGTGTAATTAAACGTAGCTTATGTTTTCTTAAAATATAAGGAAAGTTGATTTAATGAAAATAACATTTATATCAAATAAAATGAATGTTTCGTTTGTGAATGTAGGTTTAATTTCATTAAAATAAAGAATAGAATGATTAATTTAAAGGAAGAAACATATGTATATTTGAACTATGTTTTAGCATTTAGATGGATTACAAGAGTAGGAAAATAATCTATTTAAGTAAGTATTTATTACTCTGTTGTATAAACAACAAATTTATAAAGGTGTTTAAATGACTAAAGGAAACAATTACTCTATTTTTCATCCATTTCAGTAGTCTATTTTGAAATTTAACTTTGTAAGTAATTCAATTAATGTTATTGAAATATTTCAATTAGAAGTGAAGAAAACGTTAATTGCAATTAATAGATTTAATAAAAGAAACGCACCTTTTATGTTAAACAGAAAGGTTGTTTTAAGGGAAATAAAAGATCATTTTGGGTAAACCAAATTGGACGATTTTATTTTAAAGTAAGTAATTTTATTTATTATTCATAGATAAAAAAACCAAATGCGTACAAATTTGAATATTATTTGAGTTAATGAAGTTAATTTGGTTACGTTTCACAAATTGAATTTCAAAAAGGTTGTGCGAGGTACATGGTCCCTTCATTTCTTTTGTTATTAATTGTTGCATGTACGTTTTAAAATAGTTATCTCATTATTAATATTTGATTCGTTCATTTCTCCTTCTGTTTAATACCTGAGCCTAGACTTTTAGGTTGTATTTAATTCTTGCCACCTCATTTTCGCATATACAAAATTTCACTTTCCTTTGGTTTGCAAACTTTTCCATTCCTACGTACATTTCTTTATACATTAGTAACGCCTGAAGCTTTCAAAATAAAACGTGACATTTATTTTTGTCTCTCCACCTTCATTTCATATTTATTAAATAACTTCCAGCTTATTTCTTTCATTTGTAGTGTATATTTGTGTTCTTTTTTTGGCTAAGTCTTATTGGGTTTGTTTTAGACTAATGGGCTCCTTAGTAAACCAAGAGACCCTAGGAACCTTGTGAAACTCTGGATCCTTCCTTTTCCCACCCATTGATCTTCTATTTCCTATCTGACTATAACTAAGTACGTACAGAAATTCCTCATTTGAGAAATTTTCTACGTACTCTTCTTCTTTTTCTTGCTCAAGTCTACAGAAAACTCCAAACCCCAAAACTCCTAAATCTCCAAATCAAATTACATCCTTCCTCCTTCAAAAACCTAGCCTACCTCTCTCCTCTTTCCTCCACCCACAACCCATGGCAGTAAACCATGGCCAAAGCCCCACCTTCCCTCTCCTTTTCTTTCTCCTTTTCACCTTCATTTTCCCTTCCATTTTCCCTCTTTCTTCCCCTTATTTCCATGGCTTCTATATTCCACTAACCTGCTCCAAATCAAATAATTTTATTTTGAAACCGTGTATAATTTCAATGGAAACAACTTTGTTGTTGAACCCTTCTTACCATTCCGAAGATTTCTATACAAAAACTCCATTTTTCAAGTCCTTTCTCGGGTCCAGTTTTGACCAAAAATACCTCATATTGTATTGATCAAATCTCCTTCAGAAATGAACCAAATTATATGATTCTTTTTTCCAAACCATTTATTTTTCCAGTGGATTCAATTTTGTTTTAGATTAGTTCTTCAAATTCCTTAATTTACTATGCCAAAAACTCAAATTATTTCGAAGTATTTTTGAACTCAGATTTTAAACTCAGAAAACACCTCTCTTTGTTTTGACCATAACTTCCTAAAGACCGAATATTTTTGAGTGATTCTTTTTCTGAACGCGGGAGAAAATAATTTGTAACAACTTTCTAGTTAGTCACTTTTATAGATTCAGTAGTATTCTTGTTCGAATATTTTCATGACCTAGTTTCAGGTTTGTCCATAGTTTGGATCTTGGGTTGTTTGGAAGTTGGAAATAGTTGAAACTTGTTTATTGATTCGTGTTCGTGTCTAAGCTTTATTGGATTTGCTTTGCATTTGGATCTTTGCTAGGAATCTCAGTATTACCCCATTTTTATCATAACTTCATAGCCTTGAAAGGTGAGAAAACACTCACAACTACTAGATTTTCTTATGTTAGTTAAATTGAATATATGATGTGATTAGAAATTGATTGGTTGATGTTTAGTATATTTTAAATTGTCATTCCAGTTAAATCTGACTTTTATTGAATTTAATTTCCATTTAATTTAATATTTAAATTTAAATTGTCAGTTAAATACCTGTTAATGATAACCAGTAAACTGTTGGTAGTTATTGGTTGATTTCAATGATTATTGTGATGTACGTTCAATTGTTGATATTTGGGTGACTGGATGGATGTTATTGATTGACATTTTGGATGATAGGATGTTATTTATGTCTATATCTTTGTATCCCTATGGGTTGAAATGATACATACCCGAACGATATTATAGATTAGGGGAAAATCATTATGGATTGAAATGATAAACCCAAGCTATTTTCATTGATTTGAAAATGTTGATTTTTGGTACTGGCTGAAATGACATATATCCATATAATTTCTTGAATTTGGATTTTATTTGGAATTGAATTATTTGAAGGGTTTAAGTTAATTCAAACTTTGGATTTGTTTTAATTAGATGATTAAGATTGATATTTTGAATTATTCGAAACCTTTTAAATAATTATATTCAAGTTGTACACTTGATAGGAGATGAAAATCCCGTAACTTCTATGAAACCATTGCGCTAATATTTCTATTTATTATTTTGATTCGACTTAGATAAGAACTTTTAGTTCTGACTCGAGTGTTTTGTCTTTTCATTATGCTCGGGTCAGTATGAGCTTTTCAGTATATTAAAGACTATTTTCTGGAGGACGAAGATGAAGATTCAGTATATTATTGTTATTTATTATTCCACTACATTCTTTGTTCCGCTGCATTATTTGTTTATTTCTGATGTATGTATAACTTTGATTTGAATTGTAAAAGTGTAATCAAATGTTATTTGTAAAACAGCTTCATGAACTGTTTATTTGATTATTATATTTTGTCGTTCCGCTGTGGGATTCTGTGTTTTGTTTTTTTTCTTTTTTTCTTATTTACCCCATTAACATTCCTCCCTTTTGAATGGTTTGAGTCCGACATGTGTGGTTTATTGACGATTTTAACCATCCAAAAATGTGGGTCGTTACATCTAGGCACCCAACATTGTACTTAGGATGTCGTACATTTTATGATGTTAGTGGATTAGCATATATTATTATGTGCTAATGCTTTGAATGCAAGGAAAGTTAGGTATGATTTTTCATACCATTGCTCCTTATTATATCGGTTTTCATAGTATTTTGAGATTGCTTATTGCTTACCAAACTATTGTCTGACTTAATGTTTTGTGCTTTGTTTCTTATTATCTTGGATACTCTTAAATAAGTAGACTAAACATCAGGTGTAGGCGACATATAGATCTGTAGTGATGGACCAGTAGGAGGTGAGGCTTTCTCATACTTATATTTGGGCTTGACATTGTGGAGCCTAGACAGTGTTGATTTATTTTATTTAGAGGAAGTTTATCATTTAAGTTAATCTTTCGGTTGTATAAACTCTACTGTTATTTTTTTATAACTATGTGAACCTATGCACTCTAATTTTACGGTTTATTTATTTATTACTATTTCAACTTTTTTATATTTATTGGAACTTTTATATTTTATTTGATGTTTTGTGAGATATATGACAAGTTCTATGATTGTTTGAGTTACTTTGCAACCTCTGACAATCATCCTACTTCAGTCGGACACCATGGCAACGCACTCTACATCATATACTAGGTGCCAAAGGCGTAAGACAGTCATCACATTTGGTATCAAAGCTTAGGTTGCGTAATTAACCTAAGTTGATACCATGATCCATTAAAGATAAGGAGGATTTATCACCTTAGAATGGATTAAGAGTACATGAGAGAGTGTACTTGTTATATATTTTGATTTTCAAAGCTATATATTAGTATTTATAGTATATAAGTTGCATTGCAACAAGGTTACATCTGATGTAGTTTTTTTTAGAGATCGATCATTCCTGTTACAAATTAAGAATGATCCAACATTCAAGAAACGTTGATCTCAAGAGTTGGAGAGGAAGGAACAACACAGGTGCTGCTAACCTTGACTTGGAGGTGACGTTTAATACCATGATGAGGAACATGTGACAAAGTGCCCTTGTGAGAGTTGCAAATGTTGCTGCTAGTGGTGGTGCTCAAGTGCAGATACCCAGGGTCGATTTCACGATGTTAAATAAGGATTTTGCTAGTGTGAACGGTAAACCATTCCAAGCTAGGAAATCGACTATGGAAGTGCGGGATTGGTTAGACACATGCAATAGGATCTTTCATGATTTGGAGTTTGACGGTGCTATGAAAAGGAGATTGGCTTCTCGGCAACTCCAACAAAGGGCTATGAATAGGTGGAATGTTGTAAAGGTTGCTACTCCCGATGATCAGTTCACCTAGGATCAGTTCAAGTACAAATTTGAAGAGAAATTCATACCAACAACTCATAAGTGAATGTTCTTTAGGAAGTTTGTAGATTTGAGGCAAGCGGACATGAATGTCTCTGAATATGTGGCTGAATTTGATGCCTTCTCAAAGTGTGAGATGTCCTTTATTGACACCCCATTAAATAAAAATGTGAAGTTTAGCATGTGTTTTGATGATTATTTGGGAAAAAAGTTAGTGGGATACATTGATGATTCATTTTAGAAACTCATTGGGAAATATCTTCGACACTAGAGTCTATATCCAAAGTAGCTATCATTTCTAATAAAGATCCAAAGCCATAACTGAGCAGGGGAGGCAAGACAAAATGAACAATAAGAGGAAGCAGTTCCAGAACAAGGACGCTAAGAAAAAGGCTAAATGGAACCTAGTTTGTTTTATAACTATGGTGATAGGGTCATCCGAGTAAGAGTTGTAAAGCTGAAGGAAAGAAGCGTTATAACTGCAACAAGGTAGGGAATATGCAAAAGGATTGTCCTGAAATGGTGAAGCAAAGGAAAATGGTAAAGCAATACGCTTTGGATGATGTTCCGACTTTGTTGAATGCTCATTCGACAAAGGGGAAGGGGAAAGGCGTCACAATTCAAGGTATGTTTTCTATTTATGATATTTCCATATGAGTTTTGTTCGATACTAGGGCTTCACGCTCCTTCATACATAGCGACATGATAGATAGATTAGGATTGAGACCTGAAATTGTTGATAGACCCTAGGTTGTCGCAAAACCTATTGGAGGCTCCACTAGTCCATGCATGGTTTGTTATAATTTGTTCTTATCGAGTCATGGATGTTCTATTGTTGTGATTGCTTTGTTTTGGGTTTCGTGGAGTTTGCTATTAACTTGGAAATGGACTGGCTAAGGAAGTATACAATAGAGGTAGATTGTGGGATGATATTGGTGACAGATGGGACTGAGGATGGGCGAATGGTAGAGTTTGACCACTTACAAAATAACGAGGTTATGGTTAGCTTTCTATATTCACTAGCAGCCCCATAAGATGAGTATCATCTATGCCTACCTTTAGATAATATGAGGGCATGTTCGAAGAGGTAATCAGATTACTACCACATCAAGATTTATAGTTCTGCATAGATTTAGTGAAGGATGTTAGATAAATAGTTGTGCCTTTGACGCATATGGCACCAAAAGAGCAGAAGGAATTAGAGGTGCAAGAGAATGACTTGATGAGGAAGGAGTTTATTCGTAGGAGTATATCCGAGTCGGGTGCACCTATGATATTCTCCACTTTGGCGGATGGCTCTTCGAGGTTGTGTGTTGATTATTGTGAGATGAACAAGATGACGAGGAATAACAAGTATCCCCTCCCACGTATTGATGACTTATTTAATTAGCTTTATGGTGTGAAGGTATTCTCTCAGTTGGATCTCTCGACGAGATTTCATCAATTGAAGGCAGCGAAAGAGAATGTGCCGATTACAACTTTCGTATGCCATCTTGAGTTTATGAGTTGCCGGTTATGCCATTTTGGCTAACCAATGTACCAACATACTTTGTTGATCTTATGAATCATGTCTTTAGAGATCGGCTAAATAAGTTTGGACTTGTGTTCATGAATGATATTATTGTTTACTCATGGACATAAGAGGAATTCAAGACATAACACAATACCAATAACAACCGTTACATATCCGTAGTGCAACAATTTTAAAACATAACATTGTATAGATAACTGCCACAAGTTTTCTCCTTATCTCCGCCTTCAACATCGTCTTTCCTAACCCGTGTTGTAATGAGGAGGTAGTTAGAACAGCATATGTCTAGTGAATAAAAATCTCAAGCTTTACTATTATAGTACTTAGGCAAGATAATTTAAATAGGAATATGTCTTTCGTATATCGACATTATTCTAAGTCTTTCCAACTTTCAGCCCTAAAGCTTTCCCAAGTCAATTCTATAGCAATTACACTTTCAACCCAATAACCCATATTTATCATCGATAATGTCCTATCAATGTAAGAGATAGTACATAAGCCACTTAATACCTTTGAATGTAAATTAGGCAAACCCTGACTATTTAATACCTTTATTTAAGGCAGGTTCCCGTCGTTTAATACCTATTCCAAAGCGGACTCCTCACTGGTACTTATCTAGCTGAAATTGCATGGAATCTCTTTAGCCACTTAATACTCCATATCGAAGCAGGCCTTTTCCCTAGATATCCTCTACCGTGCCTAACCCTCAACCCCGACCATTTACTACTTCCTACATAGGGAAGAGGCGAGCCCTCACACAGCCACTTAATATCTTCAATCCCTGAAGTAGGCCCTTTGCATTATGATCCATACCCATAGTGATGTCTCACATTAATCCGACTATTCGTAGGTACTGGTAGCCAAATTAGCTGGGTAGATTTGTCCTACAGAATTTAGGACTAACCTCACGTCATATGTAGTTACTTATTATATGCAATATCTCAAATCAGCCCCAAAGTCACACTACTGGTAGCTAGATTAGTTGGGTAGACTTTCGTGTGCTTTTGGCCGATCTCGCATCCCTACAACTTAGTCATAATTTACAACACTCTCTACATATATTATCACACATTTCACTGCATCCATAATTAAGGCTTTATAAGAAAACATCTTATTTCGCCTCTACAACTAATTACTTTCCTAAGAGGACAGTAATTAATAACTATTAACTATGCAATTAATACGTTATAATTATATGTTATTTATGCTAAATATATGTGTGTGCGCGCACATACCTAACAATTTCTAAGCGTGTGGAGATTACACCCTAAACTAACGTTTAAATGTCGACTCTTCTATAATTATACAAGTCTCATTTCCACATTATTAATACCATAAATCCAACCACAGATCTGTGTACAAATAAAATTCAAACTCAACCTATTTTGTACTGAAACAGTGGAATTAATCAATAATAGAAACTCATAGTTTACATAATTTTACGCTCTATTCAACTTCTTTTTACATAAAGTAGAAAAAGAGAATTTCAACTCAAATTGTGGAAATAGGCAATGCGAACTACGCATAAGAACTCGTCTCTTATACACCATTTCCTAATCAAAACTCTTAATCAGATCCAAAGAAACAGTTAAGTGGAATAGAAGGTAAAACATTGAAATTGCAAAATATACACAAATTCCATTATTTTAATATAAACAATTGCGATTACAACCTAAGAATTGACTTTTTGCTTTGGGGGAATTTTATATGATGTTTTCGTAAACCAAATTTTCCTAAGGCATATATCAAATCCAAACTACACTGTTCAATTACTAAAATAGAAAGACTAAGATTTCCACTCACCATAGACCTTTAACTTTGCTTCTTTTATAATTTGATACACCTATAATAATCTCCTTTTGATCTCTTTTTAGAAATATTGCAACAAGGGAACTACATACGGATTAGATTAGGAAATTTAGGAGTTGGAACAGAAAAGGATTAGAACATAAATAATAAACATATACAATTACTTCCTGAAACCCTAAAGAAACTTTTTGAATCTTTTGAAGAGAGAAACTAACAGAGCTTCGCTGGACTCCCAAAATAATTTGTGAATGAAAGTGTGGAGGCTAGACTCTTATTCATAGTGGTTGGAATGCACTAGAACCGTCAGATTTAGATCCGCTTAAAATAATAAAAATCTGGACATTCAATGTGCAAAAACTCTAGCCGCCACTTAACCTTCACTGGTCGACCGTCCCTACCGTATTGGTCACCGGTCCTACAGAGCGGTCGACCTTCATGTTTGTTTTAGGAAGATTTTTATGCTATTGTTTTTTATTTATTTTCTTCCTTAATTATCACTTAACGTTAATGTTAATTTTTAATGATTACTTAACCCCCAAATCTAATTGCTATTAACTTTCAAATTTCAAATTTAAGAATTATTTCTATATTTGAATTTGTATTCTATTTAAATTATTTTGAATTCAAAAACTTCAAATGTCCATAACTTTGCCGTTTAAGCTCCGTTTTCAACATATTATATATGGAAATTGATCAGAAAATCGCCACAAATGTAACGACATAACTTTTGTGTTCAAATTTTGACTTTTTGCAGAATTTCCATTTTTAGTCTTGTCTTATTCAATTAATTTATCTGATTTATTTATTTCTTATTAAATTTTACGGGGTGTTACAATATGTGCGTGTGTGTGTATAATGACTAAGGCCAATACCTCAGGTTCTAGTGCCCTGGTAGTGTAGAGCATGTATGAGGAAATCCATCCTTCCATCTTTTCCGCCTTTTACAGTACATGTTCCTTTAAATTTATCTTATGGATTGTAATGAAGGGGGTCAGAACAACATTCTGGTGATCGGTAAATTACATGCTTTATCCATAACACTAGTTTATACCGATTGTTTTCCATTACATGTTATGTCTATTATTCAAAACTTAGTCATTTTGACATATTATACGCATAAGATACACTCAACCTATTCTTCTCCTCTTTTGTTTTTGCTATTCTCTACTTATATATGTACATAATATTTTATAGTTTCTACAATTCTTAGAATTTAGAGAAGAGAAAATGGTTGAGCTTCACTCCTTGATTCAGAAAATATAAGAAGAAAAGTGAGGGGCTATGTGTGATAACCCGGATTTTTGGACATCTGTTAATTGGTAAATTAACAGGATTAAATTTATAAAAACACCGATTTTTATGTTAAACAAATAAATCTTTGGATAAATGAGTAATATATCTATATATATAAAGATATATGCAAAATTTATAATGTTGAAAATTTTAAATGTATACTTATACAAATATATAAGTGTGTAAATATATATATGTATATATATGCCATGGGTGGTAGGATATTTGTAAATTTGTAAAAGTGTGGATACATATTTAAAAATAAGAACAAATTGAGAGTATGATAAATATATATTAAAATATATTAATACATGGAAATTACAAATGTAAGTTAAATATATACAATTTAACAAATTCTCATGAGATTAACAAGTGTAAAGGATTTATGCCATGCATTAAACAAGTGTGTACTAAATTTCTACATGTAATACAAGTGTCATTTATTTTAAAATTATCAATTAAAGGAAATTTAAATATATATACACATCTATACTTTTGCTCTTCAATTTTCTTGGATACATTTCTAACCTGAAGATTTAAAAAGAAAAAAAAAGAGAACTGAAAACAAAATTCAAACCTGAGAAGGAAATCTGTAACAAAAATCCAGTAAACAAAATCAAATCAAAGGGTATCTCTTCACAAGTTCAAATCTGAAACAAAAACATAGAAGCTCAACAAATTCTCAAACCAAACAAGGATCGGATCTGCAGCTTCAAGGATTCAACCTGAGTTAAATTCTTCCAGTTTCAAGTGCAGGAGCAGCTTTCAGTTCAAAAAGCTTCTCTGTTCATACATATGTGAGTAAATCTCAGCTTTAAATCAAAATTTTATCAATATTCTGTGAGTAAACTATATTTTTAAAAACAGCTTAAAAATCTGGATTTCATTTTGATATATGAATGAAAATCATGTTGCTTGTCTGAAAATCTGGATTGAAATGGATGCATGTGTATGTGTTAGTATTTAATGCCTGTATATATGCTCTGTTGTTTTTAAATATTTGAAAGTTTATAAATAACAGTGAGTAACATCACCTTTAAAAATTTTAAGTATATGAAATAAGGTTGCATGATTTTATCTGAAGCCAAATATGTTTGTGTGTATATAGTAGTGAATATTTAGATGAGTAATGAATGTATGCCTGAACACTTCTGTTCCCAGTTTCAAAATTTAGGATTTAATCTAAAATGTTTTGTCTCTGGATCTAGTCATTATTAGGATTTAGTATTTAAACAAAATTTGTTTGCTTTATCATAGATTAAAGTTTAAAAATTATTTAAGTTAAAATAAATAGGTAATATCTCTGGAATCAAGAAAAACTGAGCAAATTTAATATAAGTCAAAAATTCAAACATCTTAAATTTTAAATTCAGGAATGTAAACTGAATTCTCATCCTAAAACATGATTTTTAAAACTGAAATCATAAATTTTAATGGTGGGATGTATGAGTAGTTCGGGTTTGACCAGGAAATGGAAAATTGGTGATTTCTGAGAAGCTCGTTGGTCTGGAAGTTCGTGTATCTTTCTGGAGGAAGATGAGTGGTCAGAGATTAGGAGAAAAATGGTAGAAGTGTTGGTAGATCACCGTGGAGATGGCGATGGAAGTTTTTGTTCTGTAGCCCTAGTTTGTCTAGGAGGAATATTTTGGATTGGTTCGACTTACTCAGTGGATCGAGTGCAATGAAGTTTCTGGTGATGGTAGATGGTGGGTTGACGAGAACGTGGCCAGAGTTTCAGAAGTAACGGCGGTCGGAGCTTCGAGAAGGAGGCGTTGACAGGCTTTGATGGTGATGCCTGTTGTTGTTTCCAGGTTCGAGTTTGAAGTCTCGATTTGATTTCGAGCCTCTGTATGACGATCTGATGATCGTGGGGAGACGTGTAGCTGTTTGCTGATGGGGAACGATCGGCGAGGTTGGCTGAAGTTGATCGGAGCTTCGGTGCATATGTACGGTGTGCATTGTTTTGTGCCTGAAGATGTTTGTTAGGAAATAGTATACTCGAGTTTATCTCGAGTAATTCGAGTTTTGGCTCGAAGCAAGGTAGTGTTTTACTCGAAGCAATTAAGGGGTAGCTCGGGTGAAAAGTTTGGTTACAGGTTTCTTTTAAACCTGTTTGTTCAAATTTTAAAAAGGGATTTTTTTAAATTTGAAGGTAAAGTTTTAAGAAAAATTTTAAATCTAGGTTTTAATCTGGAAATCAAATTTGATTTATATCCTAGTTTAACTTAAATTTAATGTTTTAAAACTTAATCATTTTATAAATATAATTAAATGTTAATTAAAGATTAAGTTAATAATGTGATTTAGTAATTAACAAAGGAAAATGATTTGTTAAAGGTAATTAAATTTGTAATTAAAGATTAATTAATTGATTTGTAAGGTAATTAAGGAATGATTAATTAATTAAATGGTTTGTAGTTAATTAATGATTAAGCACGGTTAAGTAATTAATTTCTTAAGTAATTATTTTAATTAAGAAATTAGAGAATCATTAATTAATGTGATTAATTAACTAAGGAAATTAATTAAAAGTTAATAGCAATAGTTAAGGCTAATTAATCTATGGAGTAATAAAGGGTTAATTACTTAATGTAATTAAAGAATAATTAATCAGGAATGATTAATTAAGATGGATAATTAAGGGATGATAAATTAATTGGATTGTAATTAATTAATGTTAAGTATGCAGGATTTGAAAGTAATTGAAGTAATTAATTTAATCCAATTGTGGTTAATTAAATTAATTAGAGATGGTATGGTTGGTTAATCTTTGAATAATATTGTATGCCTTAGATTAGTTAATATCTCTGGTATGTGATATGGAATGCTATGTAATATAATATGTTGGGTTAAAATAGTGTCACCCTGTATTTAAAGTTTGAATTGTTTTTCATTTGAATAATTTGGATTAAGATGACATCGGATTCGAAGAGGCAGGAGTCGGGTATTAGTTAATACCCGAAACCACTTCGATTCTTTTTAAATCGATATGTGAAGTAAGTATTGAGCATAACAAGTAATGAACTCGTAGTGAAGCATGAGTTACCCGGGTTTTCAAAGAAGTTTTACAACCTTAGAATTTTAAATTATATGGGTTTACTCACGCTGGTTTCCAGCCTGACCCGGGTGTTACTTTGATGTAATGCTCGGGTCAGACCGAGTATTACAGATTTTCAGGTAAGGACGTTCTGGAGCTCAGGAGGCGAGCTGGATGGCAGGAACGTATGGAGTATATTCCGCTGTGATATTATAGTTGTCTGAGACATGTTAATTTTAACTGTCTAATACATTTGTGAATGTTGTAAATCTGATGTATTAGAATGTAATTAACAAATACAGTTTTCTTTGTATAACTGATATTATTATTTGTTATTATATTTAATCCGCTGCGAATGTGAGATGTTGTGTTCTCTGTTCTCCTTTCTTCTTTCTGTTTCTTTCTTCTATCTCTTTCTTTTTCTTCTAACTATCTGGAATTTTCGGGTTCGAAAATTCCGGGTCGTTACAGTTGGTATCAGAGCAAAAGGTTAAGCGAGAACCTTGGCTCTGTTGGGATTACTCGTTAAGGATAGGGTCAATGGTACCCTAGAACGAGTTGAGTGTGTATATATATATATATGAGAGCGTAATTGTTATTTTCTTATATAAGGATTTTAAATTGTGACGACCCGGCTTTTTCTCCACAAAAAGTCGTATCATCAAGAAGAAAGAAAGGGATAGAAAAGAGATAAGATAGAGAAGAAAGAAAGAAACACATCAGAATCTAAACAGCGGAACGAATAAATTATATTAATCAAATAAGATATTACATTGTATCATATACATCAGAGATACACAGCTTATACAACACATACTAGACAGTTATAAACATCTGTCTAGTCATTACAACCCAAATACAACTCAACAAATGACTCATACAGACTAACACAGCGGAACACTATATCTACGAACGCTGAAGCCTCCTGCTCCATTGCTCCTCCAAAGATTCGTCAAAGCAAACCTGAATCCCTTGGCTACTCGTAAAAATTTGAGTACCCAAGGTTTAATAAAACAGAAAATAAACACTTGGGTCAGACATGGGTCTGGTGTGAGTAAACGGTTTAAATTGCTTAACTTCAAAACCTTTTGAAAACAAAGGTATCACGTAAGACTCCCCACAAATAAACATGGGTAAGTTTTTACCTTACGCTAACCAAAACATTTGATAGGAAATCCGGTTATATTATAATAGGGTCTAGGGTTTTCAAGTAAAATACAGAAATAGCTGGAATGCTTACATCTCACGTTCCAACATAGTTGGGCACAACTAAATCGTACGGCACTTATTGGAGATTGGATTCCATACAATGGCAGGGCTACTGGGGTACCGCCCGTCACAGTACGTGGCCTAGATCAACGTACCGAGGATCACTCCCAATCCCCTGCAACACAAGGCCGGAACCATCCCTTACTGGATAATTCCCGCATAAGAAACCCCGCGGTTGGAGCCAGCAACCGCCCACACAGCCGAAATAAAAAGGGACTCTAGACAGAGGAATCTTATACTACTTGGGCGCTACCCACTAACCTTGCTGCACCTCCCCTGTTTTAGCCATTCCCGGTTGATGAGGCTTGAGGTCACGATTACCTTTAATCAGAACACATCACTTAGAATGCTCATCGTCCACCTGACGATGTGCTGAAAGCATTCAATCCATACAAGTTCGTTCCGGGTTCGAACGAAACCGAAGGCATTATCTCGTTACACTCGTTTTGGAATCACCCTCAGAGTTAACGACAATAACCCTTGCACTCTAAATCTTCATCTTCACTTGAGATTCACGACCTATCGTTAATTTGGATCGATGTGGTATTCGGGTCTCCAGACCTGGAATACCGGTATACGGAAACCCGATCCCGGTCTCATCGAAATCCAAAACGTATCTTTTAAGGCCAAGTTGTTTAAAGGTTTAAACAATTTGATTCAATTCAATACTTGAATTCACACAGCATTAACATAGATAAATATCACACATTTATCACGGATATATCCAATATCATATCACAGAATATCATAACATATCATCCAATAGATATCATCCAATTTAGATATTCTATATTAACAATCAGCTATAAGCAACAATTATTAACCCTATATTATAATTAATTTAATTATCTTAAATTAAATTAATTACTTAAGAATTAATTATCTAATCTTGCTTAATCAATCATTAATTAATTACAATCTTTAATTAACTCATTAAATATTAATCATCCTTGATTAATTATTTATTAATTACATAAAGTAATTATCCTTTAATTAATTTCGCAAATTAATTATTCTTATTCATTAACAGTAATTAATCTTTAATTACTTTCATTAATTACATTTAATTAATGATCCTTAATTAATTACTTCCATTAATTGATTAATTATAATTAATTACATAGACCCTTAATTAATTACATTAATTAATTAAACTTTAATTAATCACTCCCATTAATCCACCTTAATTAATTATAAACAGTAATTATCATCTTGTAATTACTTACCTTAATTAGTTAACTCCTTAATTAATTATATTAATCCTTTAATTAATTACATCAAATAATTAATCCTTAATTATTTTTGCAAAGTAATTATACTTCAATTACTACCCATTAAATAATTCCCTTTAAATTAATTACATCCTGTAATTATACATTAATTACTTATACTGAGTAATTTCACTTATCAAATCTCTTTAAGTAATTATACTTAATCAAATACCAAGTTACTATCTTTAATTAATTTACAAATTAATTAACTTAAATTAATAACATCCATTTATTATTTACAATTGAGTAATTCATTCCTTAATTACTCTTAAACAAAATTAATTAACCTTAATTACAGATTATTTATTCTTTAATTATTAATTAATAAACCTTAATTATCAATTAATAAATCTTAATAAATTAATTAATCCTTAATTATTAGTTAATTAACCCTTAATTACCATTTGATTAATCCTTAATTTAATTACAAATTAATCACCCCTTAATTAATAATTAATAAAACCTAATTATTAATTTATAAAACTTAATTACAAATTAAGTACTTCTTAATTAACATTGAGTTTACCTCTAATTACTTAATTAATAAATCTTAATTATTTAATTAATTACTACTTAATTATCAATCAATTTATCTCTAACTACTTAACTTAATCTTTAATTACAAATAAATCTTTAATCATTAAAATCTTATTTATTAATCCTTTGGAGTTAATTGTCATTAACTTATCTTAAAACCCTTAATTAATCTCAAAACTTAAATAAAACATTTATTATTTAAAGAATTTATTAAGGAATGTTAAAACTTGATTCTTATTTAACTTTTAAAACTTGTTAATAGTCAAAAGTATTGACCCGAGACAAACAGGACTTGCCCGAACTAAAACTCGAGTTCTCAACTTATTTCCCCCGAGTTTCCCTACTCTTCTTTTGAAAACTTTGTTTAAATTTTTTTTAAAAAAAAAACTGTTATACTAAATACTCACACGAGCAACTCGAAACAACCCCGTGCCATCTCCCTTTTTCCCCGAGCTTCTCTCGCGTCTTCTCTCCTGCTTCGTTTCTTCGAGCCTCTCACGTATACATCCCGAGATCCAACCCGAGAAGCTTCCTTTTTCCCCAACATTGCAAACAACCAGATCAAAATATACTCGTGCACGTGCACCAGTGCCGGAATCACCTTCCACCTCCGATGAACTCTCCAGCATGACGAACTTCAATGCAGCAACCATCTCCAATCCTCAAAATGCCATCACCAGCCTCAAATCAATATCTAGCTACCCAGTTGGATACTGGAACCAACAATCATGGCCAAAACCCCACGAACTCACGCCTCCGACCATCAGATGACGCGCCACCACAATCGCACTACCTTCGATCATCCACGAAGCCGTTACACTTGATCCCATTGAACTCGATCAACTTGAGACACTGCCACGATCCATTTTCCAGACCACACAAAATCTAGGGTTTAAACCCAATTCGATCGATCATCAATGCCTCAGTGATAAATAAATTCGTCTACCATTTTTTCCAAACTTTCTGATAATCAAGCTATCTCCAGACGAAACCACGATCACCAAAAATGTTCCGATCGCCAGAAAATGCTCAGAAAACATTTTCCCGATATTCCCAAAATGCTTCTTCCTTTTAATACTAAAAATTCTGATTTTCCTTTTAAAATTCATATCTTATAAAGACAATTCAATTTATATAATTGATTCATCAAATTACACCATTTGATTTTAACATTAATTAGAATGGTTACTAAATTCCTAAATTTCCAGAGGATTTTCAAACATCAGATACTTGAATCTATTTTAGTACTTAGATTTTTAATATACTAAACCATTTTGTTTGTAACCCAAAGTTAAACAATAAACAGGTAAAGAAATTTGGAATTTAATTCTACTATTTGAAACTTGTAGTACTAAACAGAGAAGAACATGGATTCAATCAGACATGCACACATGAATAAAATCATATACACAAAATTTTACACTTATTTATACACATGCAGATCATCATCACATATTTCACATGTAATCAGATAACTGTCTACTTAAACTTTTAATTTAAATGTTTATTCTCAGGAAAATAACAGAGAATAATGTACATTCATATGCATAACAAACTCTTATGTAAACATCCATTTATATCCAATCATTCAAGTAAACATTTCATCGTGTTATTATAACATTTATCAGACATATCAAACATAGTAGCAGATTTTAAAACTGTTTTTTTTTTAAATTAGATTTACTCACCATTTTGAAGTTTGAAGCAGAAACTTGAAAAACCGGAAACTTGAAAACTTTGAATTGCAGAGATGATTTTCTCTTTAAAACCAGAATTTGAAAAATGCTTGAAACTGAAGTAGCTCCTTGGTTTTGAAAACTGAATGCTATGATGGTCTTTGAAAGCTGAGATGAAGCTTGAACTTTGAAAACTGGATTTGCTTGATTTCTGGAATTTTGAAAACTGAAACTTTGAATTCGAATCTGAAGTTTGATTCTTGCTTTACTGGTTTGAGAAGATTACAGACTTGCTTTGAAAATTAGTTTACAGGTCTGCTTTGATTTAGAGGAGATTACAGGCTTTTGTATTTGAGTTTGAGAATGTTTTTCAATGTTTCTGGTTTGAAGAAGTAGTTTACAGGCTGCGTTACTTTCTTTTAAAAAAAATGAGAAGATAGGAAAAGAAATGGAAGAGAGGAGATGTTTGTTTATATAATGTAATTTATAAATTATTAAAAATTAAAAGAAATAAAAATAAAGGATGACTCTTGTTTTCAAATGTTAACACTTGTCAATTTGAATGCTAATTATCTTACACATGTATTTACAAGTCCTTACAATTAAACACTTGTAATTATTTACTTTTTATATTATTTTTAAATGATTTTTAAAGCTTTTAAATTAAATTTCCTAAATAGATAAATACATATCTTATTTTATAAATGCTTTTCTTAATTTATAAAAATAAAACTTTTAAAAGAAAATAAAATAAAAACCAATTAGATTTTAACTAAATCATATATAGTATATTTAATCCATTTTAAATGCTAATATAAAACTTTTATATTTATCTACTATCAACTAAATACTTTATAAATTCATATAAATAAATTCCTTTAAGGAAAATGATATAAAAGAAATCTTATTTTTAAATAAAAACTTTATTCATATATTTTTAAATCCAAACTATATTATTTCATTTTAAGATATATATACATCTTTAAATTCAATTTTTAAATTCAATTCAAAGTCAATTAAAAATCCAAATTAAAAATCAATTCAAATAAATATATATATATATATATATTAGATTTAAATAATCACATTATTAATTGTCAATAATTATCCTATTTAAAGTCAATTTTAAATACACATATATATTTTTAAACAACACATATTTAATTTGAAAATAAGTCTATTTAAAAATCTATTTCTACTTATATTTAAAAATAACTCAATATTAAATTGTTTAAAAACAACAACCTTTACCAATATTTAATAATTAATTTAAAAGATTATCACATTTTAAATTCCCTGAAATCCCGGGATATCACATTCCTTCCCCCTTAAAAGAATTTCGTCCTCGAAATTTAAAACAAAAGATAATCTAAAGTTTTTATTTTATTTTAACCAATTTTAAAACAATTCAAGCCTACTTATCAACCATACACTATCAACAAACAACTATTCATCCAAACAAACAATTTTATCCAAACAACTATACTAGCTACCCGGACACAGATCCGGATAAGCTTCCTAAAATTTCCTCGAGTTTCCCCAAGTATATATATACCGGGATACTCGCTCAACAGAATCCAAAACTAGCTATACTACTGAGCTACTGAGCTCCTACTCATCTAGATCTACAAAACTAAACAGGATATCAGACTACAGACGAGTCTGACTCTACAACCAAACCTTCCTGAATTTCTGATTCAAAACCAGAGATAGATCAAACACGTACTTCCTCAAAGATACGCGATATACTCCGAATTCCAGTTATCCAAACTGGCCATTCAATCCTGTAGATCAAACACTTATCCAAATCAGAATATAGAAGAGATCTAAAACAACTCGGAGCTAACTTCCCAGACTTACCCAATCTTATAGCTCCCTTTTACCAGAGAAAACTTCAACAACAACGAAATCTCAAACTTCGAATTCCAAATTCCTCCGTAATCCACAGAACTCTACTGACGATCCTGGGCTGCCTACATCCTTCTTGATCAGCTCATCCTTTGCCGATGCTTCTCGAAACAAACAGGACCAAAAACAATTCAACAAATGATCTCCTCAAGATTAACTAGAATCAAGAAACACAAACTCTACTCCTCAATATCAGAAGATTACATCTTACTTCTCCTATCTGGAAAAGACAAAACAGATGCACTAACCAATCTGGACTTAAATCCAGAAATATTTCCTGTAGAAATCCTCTAATCCAAACACTGCAACTTCCGGTTCTTCCAGCTGTCACCTTGCTTCCGCTGCACAACTCTGATCTGGAGAAAATGAGAAAGCTGTCGATGAACTCGAGCACAGACTAGACAACTCATCCTGGAAATATGGTTCCACAGATCCATAAAGAGAAAACTCAGAAGTTCCATGAAATACTGAGCTGCTTCACCAACCTATCTCTAGGAATCAACCTTCAACTAGTTGAACCACCGGTTCCAATCCTGGAATCCTAGTTGATAAGAAAATTCAAATATACAGATGCTAAGGCAAACCTCTGACTTCCCTGAAGACATCCCGAAAAATCTCTGACTACTCAAGAGAACACTCAAACTATCGCAAGTCACTTTTGCGATCAACCCAGCCTAAATCCAAAGAAAACTGTTCTCTCTTAACCAATCAGAACAGCTTATGCTTGACTTAGACAATCCATCGAAGAAATGGATCCACTCTGCAGCTTTTGAACTCCACCTCTAGAAAACTACAAAGCCAAAAGATCTTCCTGCTGGAACACAAAACACTTCCGAGCTGCATCGTTGACACAGATGCCAAGACTCCCTATCCAAAGCTTCGAGAAACTCGGACTCCAAACCAAACAGAAAAGACTCTGCTGAACTCAGCCACAACACCGAAGCAGACACATTTCTTCAAACTTGCTCCAAAAGAAAATGTCTTTGGAGACATCCATAGTCACTGCGTCTCATCACGCAACTACTTCTTCCTGAGATTGCCAAGATACCATTACTCGCTTCTGCTCATCCGACAGATTCAAACTCTACTCAAAGATGGACTCTGAACCTTTACAGGTTTCCTTCAGAGATCGATGAAATCTTTACACCACAGCAAAGCTTATTCGAGACGGTATTAGATCTACAGTCTCGACAAATACTTCCAACCTCAACATTCAAACTCCAACCATTGGTAGTCGTGTTACACACACCACCACCCTATCTACCTTTATAACTTATATTGGAAAACCCGAACAGGTAACCCAACAAATAGGTAGAAATAAATATATATATATAGTTATATAAAAATTACAAATACGCTCTCTCAAGATAGACACCACTCTAGAGCTAAGGTATTCACTCAACCTAATGCTCTGATACCAACTGTGACGACCCGGCTTTTTCTCCACAAAAAGTCGTATCATCAAGAAGAAAGAAAGGGATAGAAAAGAGATAAGATAGAGAAGAAAGAAAGAAACACATCAGAATCTAAACAGCGGAACGAATAAATTATATTAATCAAATAAGATATTACATTGTATCATATACATCAGAGATACACAGCTTATACAACACATACTAGACAGTTATAAACATCTGTCTAGTCATTACAACCCAAATACAACTCAACAAATGACTCATACAGACTAACACAGCGGAACACTATATCTACGAACGCTGAAGCCTCCTGCTCCATTGCTCCTCCAAAGATTCGTCAAAGCAAACCTGAATCCCTTGGCTACTCGTAAAAATTTAAGTACCCAAGGTTTAATAAAACAGAAAATAAACACTTGGGTCAGACATGGGTCTGGTGTGAGTAAACGGTTTAAATTGCTTAACTTCAAAACCTTTTGAAAACAAAGGTATCACGTAAGACTCCCCACAAATAAACATGGGTAAGTTTTTACCTTACGCTAACCAAAACATTTGATAGGAAATCCGGTTATATTATAATAGGGTCTAGGGTTTTCAAGTAAAATACAGAAATAGCTGGAATGCTTACATCTCACGTTCCAACATAGTTGGGCACAACTAAATCGTACGGCACTTATTGGAGATTGGATTCCATACAATGGCAGGGCTACTGGGGTACCGCCCGTCACAGTACGTGGCCTAGATCAACGTACCGAGGATCACTCCCAATCCCCTGCAACACAAGGCCGGAACCATCCCTTACTGGATAATTCCCGCATAAGAAACCCCGCGGTTGGAGCCAGCAACCGCCCACACAGCCGAAATAAAAAGGGACTCTAGATAGAGGAATCTTATACTACTTGGGCGCTACCCACTAACCTTGCTGCACCTCCCCTGTTTTAGCCATTCCCGGTTGATGAGGCTTGAGGTCACGATTACCTTTAATCAGAACACATCACTTAGAATGCTCATCGTCCACCTGACGATGTGCTGAAAGCATTCAATCCATACAAGTTCGTTCCGGGTTCGAACGAAACCGAAGGCATTATCTCGTTACACTCGTTTTGGAATCACCCTCAGAGTTAACGACAATAACCCTTGCACTCTAAATCTTCATCTTCACTTGAGATTCACGACCTATCGTTAATTTGGATCGATGTGGTATTCGGGTCTCCAGACCTGGAATACCGGTATACGGAAACCCGATCCCGGTCTCATCGAAATCCAAAACGTATCTTTTAAGGCCAAGTTGTTTAAAGGTTTAAACAATTTGATTCAATTCAATACTTGAATTCACACAGCATTAACATAGATAAATATCACACATTTATCATGGATATATCCAATATCATATCACAGAATATCATAACATATCATCCAATAGATATCATCCAATTTAGATATTCTATATTAACAATCAGCTATAAGCAACAATTATTAACCCTATATTATAATTAATTTAATTATCTTAAATTAAATTAATTACTTAAGAATTAATTATCTAATCTTGCTTAATCAATCATTAATTAATTACAATCTTTAATTAACTCATTAAATATTAATCATCCTTGATTAATTATTTATTAATTACATAAAGTAATTATCCTTTAATTAATTTCGCAAATTAATTATTCTTATTCATTAACAGTAATTAATCTTTAATTACTTTCATTAATTACATTTAATTAATGATCCTTAATTAATTACTTCCATTAATTGATTAATTATAATTAATTACATAGACCCTTAATTAATTACATTAATTAATTAAACTTTAATTAATCACTCCCATTAATCCACCTTAATTAATTATAAACAGTAATTATCATCCTGTAATTACTTACCTTAATTAGTTAACTCCTTAATTAATTATATTAATCCTTTAATTAATTACATCAAATAATTAATCCTTAATTATTTTTGCAAAGTAATTATACTTCAATTACTACCCATTAAATAATTCCCTTTAAATTAATTACATCCTGTAATTATACATTAATTACTTATACTGAGTAATTTCACTTATCAAATCTCTTTAAGTAATTATACTTAATCAAATACCAAGTTACTATCTTTAATTAATTTACAAATTAATTAACTTAAATTAATAACATCCATTTATTATTTACAATTGAGTAATTCATTCCTTAATTACTCTTAAACAAAATTAATTAACCTTAATTACAGATTATTTATTCTTTAATTATTAATTAATAAACCTTAATTATCAATTAATAAATCTTAATAAATTAATTAATCCTTAATTATTAGTTAATTAACCCTTAATTACCATTTGATTAATCCTTAATTTAATTACAAATTAATCACCCCTTAATTAATAATTAATAAAACCTAATTATTAATTTATAAAACTTAATTACAAATTAAGTACTTCTTAATTAACATTGAGTTTACCTCTAATTACTTAATTAATAAATCTTAATTATTTAATTAATTACTACTTAATTATCAATCAATTTATCTCTAACTACTTAACTTAATCTTTAATTACAAATAAATCTTTAATCATTAAAATCTTATTTATTAATCCTTTGGAGTTAATTGTCATTAACTTATCTTAAAACCCTTAATTAATCTCAAAACTTAAATAAAACATTTATTATTTAAAGAATTTATTAAGGAATGTTAAAACTTGATTCTTATTTAACTTTTAAAACTTGTTAATAGTCAAAAGTATTGACCCGAGACAAACAGGACTTGCCCGAACTAAAACTCGAGTTCTCAACTTTTTTCCCCCGAGTTTCCCTACTCTTCTTTTGAAAACTTTGTTTAAATTTTTTTTTAAAAAAAAACTGTTATACTAAATACTCACACGAGCAACTCGAAACAACCCCGTGCCATCTCCCTTTTTCCCCGAGCTTCTCTCGCGTCTTCTCTCCTGCTTCGTTTCTTCGAGCCTCTCACGTATACATCCCGAGATCCAACCCGAGAAGCTTCCTTTTTCCCCAACATTGCAAACAACCAGATCAAAATATACTCGTGCACGTGCACCAGTGCCGGAATCACCTTCCACCTCCGATGAACTCTCCAGCATGACGAACTTCAATGCAGCAACCATCTCCAATCCTCAAAATGCCATCACCAGCCTCAAATCAATATCTAGCTACCCAGTTGGATACTGGAACCAACAATCATGGCCAAAACCCCACGAACTCACGCCTCCGACCATCAGATGACGCGCCACCACAATCGCACTACCTTCGATCATCCACGAAGCCGTTACACTTGATCCCATTGAACTCGATCAACTTGAGACACTGCCACGATCCATTTTCCAGACCACACAAAATCTAGGGTTTAAACCCAATTCGATCGATCATCAATGCCTCAGTGATAAATAAATTCGTCTACCATTTTTTCCAAACTTTCTGATAATCAAGCTATCTCCAGACGAAACCACGATCACCAAAAATGTTCCGATCGCCAGAAAATGCTCAGAAAACATTTTCCCGATATTCCCAAAATGCTTCTTCCTTTTAATACTAAAAATTCTGATTTTCCTTTTAAAATTCATATCTTATAAAGACAATTCAATTTATATAATTGATTCATCAAATTACACCATTTGATTTTAACATTAATTAGAATGGTTACTAAATTCCTAAATTTCCAGAGGATTTTCAAACATCAGATACTTGAATCTATTTTAGTACTTAGATTTTTAATATACTAAACCATTTTGTTTGTAACCCAAAGTTAAACAATAAACAGGTAAAGAAATTTGGAATTTAATTCTACTATTTGAAACTTGTAGTACTAAACAGAGAAGAACATGGATTCAATCAGACATGCACACATGAATAAAATCATATACACAAAATTTTACACTTATTTATACACATGCAGATCATCATCACATATTTCACATGTAATCAGATAACTGTCTACTTAAACTTTTAATTTAAATGTTTATTCTCAGGAAAATAACAGAGAATAATGTACATTCATATGCATAACAAACTCTTATGTAAACATCCATTTATATCCAATCATTCAAGTAAACATTTCATCGTGTTATTATAACATTTATCAGACATATCAAACATAGTAGCAGATTTTAAAACTGTTTTTTTTTAAATTAGATTTACTCACCATTTTGAAGTTTGAAGCAGAAACTTGAAAAACCGGAAACTTGAAAACTTTGAATTGCAGAGATGATTTTCTCTTTAAAACCAGAATTTGAAAAATGCTTGAAACTGAAGTAGCTCCTTGGTTTTGAAAACTGAATGCTATGATGGTCTTTGAAAGCTGAGATGAAGCTTGAACTTTGAAAACTGGATTTGCTTGATTTTTGGAATTTTGAAAACTGAAACTTTGAATTCGAATCTGAAGTTTGATTCTTGCTTTACTGGTTTGAGAAGATTACAGACTTGCTTTGAAAATTAGTTTACAGGTCTGCTTTGATTTAGAGGAGATTACAGGCTTTTGTATTTGAGTTTGAGAATGTTTTTCAATGTTTCTGGTTTGAAGAAGTAGTTTACAGGCTGCGTTACTTTCTTTTAAAAAAAATGAGAAGATAGGAAAAGAAATGGAAGAGAGGAGATGTTTGTTTATATAATGTAATTTATAAATTATTAAAAATTAAAAGAAATAAAAATAAAGGATGACTCTTGTTTTCAAATGTTAACACTTGTCAATTTGAATGCTAATTATCTTACACATGTATTTACAAGTCCTTACAATTAAACACTTGTAATTATTTACTTTTTATATTATTTTTAAATGATTTTTAAAGCTTTTAAATTAAATTTCCTAAATAGATAAATACATATCTTATTTTATAAATGCTTTTCTTAATTTATAAAAATAAAACTTTTAAAAGAAAATAAAATAAAAACCAATTAGATTTTAACTAAATCATATATAGTATATTTAATCCATTTTAAATGCTAATATAAAACTTTTATATTTATCTACTATCAACTAAATACTTTATAAATTCATATAAATAAATTCCTTTAAGGAAAATGATATAAAAGAAATCTTATTTTTAAATAAAAACTTTATTCATATATTTTTAAATCCAAACTATATTATTTCATTTTAAGATATATATACATCTTTAAATTCAATTTTTAAATTCAATTCAAAGTCAATTAAAAATCCAAATTAAAAATCAATTCAAATAAATATATATATATATATATTAGATTTAAATAATCACATTATTAATTGTCAATAATTATCCTATTTAAAGTCAATTTTAAATACACATATATATTTTTAAACAACACATATTTAATTTGAAAATAAGTCTATTTAAAAATCTATTTCTACTTATATTTAAAAATAACTCAATATTAAATTGTTTAAAAACAACAACCTTTACCAATATTTAATAATTAATTTAAAAGATTATCACATTTTAAATTCCCTGAAATCCCGGGATATCACATAAATGATTTTATATAAGAATATATTTTGATATATAAAATGATATTTCTTTCTAATAAATATTAAGGTAATTGGTTGTTAAAATATTGGAATTAAATTAAGTGGTAATAGAAATAAAGCCAAATTAAAATTGAATGAAGATAAGTTTGAAATGAATTCAAACTAAAATTAAAATCTTGAATTTGTAGAAATGTTATCAAGAATAAAGATAATAATGAATTGGTTTCCAGATATGATAATCTTGGTTATTATCATAAATGGTAATTGTGTTTAATAATGAATGTTGTTAATGATTTAGCAAAATGAAATGTTTAGGGAAGTAAACATTTAAGTGAGTATAACTTATAAATTGGAATTGAAGATAATTTAAAATTGTGAAGTTTTAAATCTAAGTCCAGAAAACTTGAGATCGTGTTAAAGAAATTTGTTTTGAAATTAAAAACCAAGAATGGTTTAAAATTTAAAGTATAACTTGGTGTGTAAAGAAAATGTATATATGAGGAATATACATAATACCAATGATGATTTGAAATAAACACTTAGTGTTGAGTTTTAAATTGGAATGTGATGTAAAACCCAAAGTAAAGTAAGTTTTTAAACTTAAAAAGGGAAAGACTATTAATCTGAAGTTTAAAATTTGAATAGGAATTCAAATTGTGAAAAGTTGACCGGATTAAGTAAATTTAACTTGAAGGAAGTTAAATAAGTTTGAATAAATAACTTGAATTGGAAATTTCAAGATGAAATTTAAATTTAACTTGGGTAGTTAAATGGTTAATTTAAATGGGAGTTATGAGTGATCTCAAAATGGGTTTGAGATCTGGAAATTGAAAATGGATAATAAATTAGAATCTGAAGATTAAATTGTTTTTGAATTCTTATTTGAACTTTGTAATAAGTTAAGTAAAGAAAATTTTAAAATGGAATTTTGAAATTTGAATTCAGAATTAAAAGGTTTAAAGATTTAATTTGTTTAAAAGTGAAGGAATTGTGATTTAAGGAATTAAATCAATATTTAAAAAATTTAACTCGGATTTATATAATTCGAGATAGTTTAAAATTGAGATTTAAATTGAATTAGTTCAAACTGAATTTGATTTGAATAAATGGGAATTGTGATTTAAGATGAATAAGTTTAAAATTCAAATGGAAAATTTGAATTGAATTAATTTAAAATAAAAATTGAAGATTGAATGAGTTCAAAAATTCAAATGGGAATTGGGATTGATTCATATAGAAATTGAAATGATTTGAAATTTAAGTGGATTCAATTTGAAATTAGTTTGAATAATTTGAAATTGTAATTAAAGTGAATATGTTTAAAATCAAATGGAATTTGATTTGAAATTTGGAAAGGAATTAAGGTTAATTCAACTTGAATTGGGATTAAATCAATTTCAATAAAAATTGAAGTATTAAGTCAATTTAAATGGAAGTGGAAATTTAAATTAAATTGATGGGAAATTATTTGGAAATGGAGATTGGGAAATTAAACAGTTTGGCTCTAAATTATTTTCAAAATAAACTGTTTTAATACAAATATATTTTTCCAAACTATTTACTATACAATCTTTCTTCTTAAAACCCCAAACTATCTTATACTTTTTTTACAATTATTTTGGAACTATTTAACTATTTTGAAACTGTCTTATAAACTAATTACTATTTTTCAAGTACTTATATCTAATCACTATTTTAAAAACTACTTTGCAATTATCTAACTATTTTATACCTACTTAACTATTTTACAGCTATTTTACAAACTAATAACTATTTTTCAACTACTTATCTATTTTAAACTTTTTCAAGCTATTTTTAAATTTAAATAGGTCAGAGTTCAAACTGTTTGTAATTGAAGTAATAACTCAATTGGAAATAGAAGCAATTGAGAATAAGTGAATGGAATTAAAGGAAATGTGAATAGAAAAGAGAATTGATTTGGCTAATAACCAATAAAGATAAATACGTAGGATATACGTATATTATTCTATTCGCATAGTGATTTGATCCAGATTCGAACAAAGAATTTCGAGATAGTATTATCGATCCGAGTTAGGATTTTTCGCTCGATTTTCGACGGCGAACCTGGATATGGATTGTTGATTGGTTCTGGATATTCTCTATCATAGTTGTGACTATGCAAGGAGAATGACGGTTTCTGATCAGGAAACCAGATCTGAGTCCGCACTAGGAAGCCGGGTGGACAATACTAGTTCGGAAGTGAAATTGTGTGATCGATTGAGCGATCAGATTGATATAGCGTACGGATGATATGTGTACATCGTACGGGTTTGAATGAAATTGGCATTTAAAATTTGAGGATAAGAAATTTGAAAGGGTTTTTGAAAATGAAAGGTATATTATGTGAAATATAATGGAATTGGGTATTTCTTTGGTTGAAATTTACTTTATGGAGGTAAGTAAATGGTAAATAACTTTATAAAGAAATCAAACTTGAATATTTGATTTGACAATAAATAAAGTTATATTTTGTAATATGATAAACTTCCCTTATTGAATCTAGCCAGAATAAAAAGGGTTTTGAAATATTTGAAGTATAAAAGAGGTTTTATACAAGTTTGAAATGATCCAAAGATTTTCAAAATTATATATATCTATATCTATATATATAAAGGATCTTATGAGAATGATTTTGGAAAAGGTCTTGGGAACCTATGAATTTGGAAAAGGCTTTTGATTTTTGGGAAAATCAATTTTGGATTTTGGAAAGCCTAGTTTGAGAATTATCGATTTTGGTAATCGATTTTGTGTAAAGGAGATTTTGATAAATCATAAAGGGTATGATTTGAAGATACTATAAGTATATAGTATAAAGTATTTTGAAAATAGCTCTGGGGAAAAAGGCGCTTCCTTGAAATGAACTTCTCAGGAGTACCACAGGGTGGTACTGCCTTGAGCCCCAAGGGGGGTTTCTAAAGTTGATCCTGTGAGGAGTCCGGACAAACTAGTTCCTGAGGATTATTTGTGTAGCGAAAGTCGAGGGGCTGGTGCCCACAAAGGCATTTGGGTTATGCTGTGACGACAGTTTAACTCGATGTCTCTGCGATCTACTGCAGACCATAGCGAAAGTCATGTGTGCCGCTGAGAGCCAACTGTCTACGTTTGATTTTATATCGGTAGACTGTGACACTATGGTAACATAGCGAAAGTCGTTTGTGCCGCTGAGAGCCAACAGTCTGCGTTTGATTTTATATCGGTAGACTGCGACCTATGTGGGAGAAGTTTCATTATTTGGCAGCGAAATTCGGTGGCGCTGATGCCTACAGTTATATGGGTTTGTGCTGTGCTAGCAACGTAAGGCCCGGGTATAACTGCGATCTGTAGCGGGTTCCATGGCGTAATCGAGGAGCGCGGAGACCTACAGTTATCTGTGGATTTTGCCGGGACGGCAACGTAACCATCGGGTTAACTGCGACCATGGATGGGAGTGATGATTTCCAGAGCATTTTCACCAAAGATATTTCCTCGATTTCAAAAATGTTTTCTATATTTTCAATAAATTATTTTCCAAATATTTTCACTGGGTGTTGAAAACGGGTCTGCTAAGTACTTATAGATTTTCAGTCCTACGTCTGATCAACGTATGACCGAATTTCTGTGGGAACAATGATGGACTTGTTGAAACATCGAGTTATAAAAAGTATTTCTGTAAAAAATTATTTTATAATATTATGAGGATTTTAAAAGTGTTTCAAAAATGATCAAAGAATAAATTACCTAATCTTAAGTTATTAAATAAATTCTAGCTTCGTTCCTTTTCGAGGACGAAAAGATTCAAAGGGGGAAGGAATATGATAACCCGGATTTTTGGACATCTGTTAATTGGTAAATTAACAGGATTAAATTTATAAAAACACCGATTTGTATGTTAAACAAATAAATCTTTGGATAAATGAGTAATATATCTATATATATAAAGATATATGCAAAATTTATAATGTTGAAAATTTTAAATGTATACTTATACAAATATATAAGTGTGTAAATATATATATATATGTATATATATGCCATGGGTGGTAGGATATTTGTAAATTTGTAAAAGTGTGGATACATATTTAAAAATAAGAACAAATTGAGAGTATGATAAATATATATTAAAATATATTAATACATGGAAATTACAAATGTAAGTTAAATATATACAATTTAACAAATTCTCATGAGATTAACAAGTGTAAAGGATTTATGCCATGCATTAAACAAGTGTGTACTAAATTTCTACATGTAATACAAGTGTCATTTATTTTAAAATTATCAATTAAAGGAAATTTAAATATATATACACATCTATACTTTTGCTCTTCAATTTTCTTGGATACATTTCTAACCTGAAGATTTAAAAAGAAAAAAAAAGAGAACTGAAAACAAAATTCAAACCTGAGAAGGAAATCTGTAACAAAAATCCAGTAAACAAAATCAAATCAAAGGGTATCTCTTCACAAGTTCAAATCTGAAACAAAAACATAGAAGCTCAACAAATTCTCAAACCAAACAAGGATCGGATCTGCAGCTTCAAGGATTCAACCTGATTTAAATTCTTCCAGTTTCAAGTGTACGAGCAGCTTTCAGTTCAAAAAGCTTCTCTGTTCATACAGATGTGAGTAAATCTCAGCTTTAAATCAAAATTTTATCAATATTCTGTGAGTAAACTATATTTTTAAAAACAGCTTAAAAATCTGGATTTCATTTTGATATATGAATGAAAATCATGTTGCTTGTCTGAAAATCTGGATTGAAATGGATGCATGTGTATGTGTTAGTATTGAATGCCTGTATATATGCTCTGTTGTTTTTAAATATTTGAAAGTTTATAAATAACAGTGAGTAACATCACCTTTAAAAATTTTAAGTATATGAAATAAGGTTGCATGATTTTATCTGAAGCCAAATATGTTTGTGTGTATATAGTAGTGAATATTTAGATGAGTAATGAATGTATGCCTGCACACTTCTGTTCCCAGTTTCAAAATTTAGGATTTAATCTAAAATGTTTTATCTCTGGATCTAGTCATTATTAGGATTTAGTATTTAAACAAAATTTGTTTGCTTTATCATAGATTAAAGTTTAAAAATTATTTAAGTTAAAATAAATAGGTAATATCTCTGGAATCAAGAAAAACTGAGCAAATTTAATATAAGTCAAAAATTCAAACATCTTAAATTTTAAATTCAGGAATGTAAACTGAATTCTCATCCTAAAACATGATTTTTAAAACTAAAATCATAAATTTTAATGGTGGGATGTATGAGTAGTTCGGGTTTGACCAGGAAATGGAAAATTGGTGATTTCTGAGAAGCTCGTTGGTCTGGAAGTTCGTGTATCTTTCTGGAGGAAGATGAGTGGTCAGAGATTTGGAGAAAAATGGTAGAAGTGTTGGTAGATCACCGTGGAGATGGCGATGGAAGTTTTTGTTCTGTAGCCCTAGTTTGTCTGGGAGGAATATTTTGGATTGGTTCGACTTACTCAGTGGATCGAGTGCAATGAAGTTTCTGGTGATGGTAGATGGTGGGTTGACGAGAACGTGGCCAGAGTTTCAGAAGTAACGGCGGTCGGAGCTTCGAGAAGGAGGCGTTGACAGGCTTTAATGGTGATGCCTGTTGTTGTTTCCAGGTTCGAGTTTGAAGTCTCGATTTGATTTCGAGCCTCTGTATGACGATCTGATGATCGTGGGGAGACGTGTAGCTGTTTGCTGATGGGGAACGATCGGCGAGGTTGGCTGAAGTTGATCGGAGCTTCGGTGCATATGTACGGTGTGCATTGTTTTGTGCCTGAAGATGTTTGTTAGGAAATAGTATACTCGAGTTTATCTCGAGTAATTCGAGTTTTGGCTCGAAGCAAGGTAGTGTTTTACTCGAAGCAATTAAGGGGTAGCTCGGGTGAAAAGTTTGGTTACAGGTTTCTTTTAAACCTGTTTGTTCAAATTTTAAAAAGGGATTTTTTTAAATTTGAAGGTAAAGTTTTAAGCAAAATTTTAAATCTAGGTTTTAATCTGGAAATCAAATTTGATTTATATCCTAGTTTAACTTAAATTTAATGTTTTAAAACTTAATCATTTTATAAATATAATTAAATGTTAATTAAAGGTTAAGTTAATAATATGATTTAGTAATTAACAAAGGAAAATGATTTGTTAAAGGTAATTAAATTTGTAATTAAAGATTAATTAATTGATTTGTAAGGTAATTAAGGAATGATTAATTAATTTAATGGTTTGTAGTTAATTAATGATTAAGCACGGTTAAGTAATTAATTTCTTAAGTAATTATTTTAATTAAGAAATTAGAGAATCATTAATTAATGTGATTAATTAACTAGGGAAATTAATTAAAAGTTAATAGCAATAGTTAAGGCTAATTAATCTATGGAGTAATAAAGGGTTAATTACTTAATGTAATTAAAGAATAATTAATCAGGAATGATTAATTAAGATGGATAATTAAGGGATGATAAATTAATTGGATTGTAATTAATTAATGTTAAGTATGCAGGATTTGAAAGTAATTGAAGTAATTAATTTAATCCAATTGTGGTTAATTAAATTAATTAGAGATGGTATGGTTGGTTAATCTTTGAATAATATTGTATGCCTTAGATTAGTTAATATCTCTGGTATGTGATATGGAATGCTATGTGATATAATATGTTGGGTTAAAATAGTGTCACCCTGTATTTAAAGTTTGAATTGTTTTTCATTTGAATAATTTGGATTAAGATGACATCGGATTCGAAGAGGCAGGAGTCGGGTATTAGTTAATACCCGAAACCACTTCGATTCTTTTTAAATCGATATGTGAAGTAAGTATTGAGCATAACAAGTAATGAACTCGTAGTGAAGCATGAGTTACCCGGGTTTTCAAAGAAGTTTTACAACCTTAGAATTTTAAATTATATGGGTTTACTCACGCTGGTTTCCAGCCTGACCCGGGTGTTACTTTGATGTAATGCTCGGGTCAGACCGAGTATTACAGATTTTCAGGTAAGGACGTTCTGGAGCTCAGGAGGCGAGCTGGATGGCAGGAACGTATGGAGTATATTCCGCTGTGATATTATAGTTGTCTGAGACATGTTAATTTTAACTGTCTAATACATTTGTGAATGTTGTAAATCTGATGTATTAGAATGTAATTAACAAATACAGTTTTCTTTGTATAACTGATATTATTATTTGTTATTATATTTAATCCGCTGCGAATGTGAGATGTTGTGTTCTCTGTTCTCCTTTCTTCTTTCTGTTTCTTTCTTCTATCTCTTTCTTTTTCTTCTAACTATCTGGAATTTTCGGGTTCGAAAATTCCGGGTCGTTACACTATGTCTGCATTTATAGGCGCTCGAATAAATTCTACCTTTTGGATTAGATTATATTGAATCCAAGTCGTTCGACATAGGTTCATTACCAGCCCCCAGCCATCCACTGGTCAACCGCTCGTTCTGAAGGCGGTCGACCGCTAGCAGTTGACCAAGCCCAACAAGGGTGTCAACTGGTCGTGGTTAGATCATTGTTTATGTTAACTAATCTGCTTTAATTTGTTTGATTCCTTTTAAATGTTGATTTGATTTGATTTGGCCAATGATTACTTCAATGTTATGTTCCCTATTTAACGTTCACTTCAACATTAAATTAATGATATTTATTTCCTTAATACATTTTTTATTATTTCCGATTCGGAATCCTCATATGTTGATAACCTTTTTGTTTGAACTCTGATTGTAAAATTTTATATACGAAAATTGATTAGGAAATCACTACGAACACAACGGTGCTTGTTTCATAACCAAATTCTGACATTTGAGAAAATTCCTTTTTTGAGCATTAATAATTATTTATTAATATTTTTAATTAACTACTGCTTAATTTATGGGTTGTTACAGATTGACGAGTGCACCAATGTTGACCATTCCGAGCGAGAATGAGGAGACGATGATTTATATTGATGCTTGTGATACAGGATTGGGTGTGGTGTTGATGCAAGGAGATAAGGTTGTCACATATTCTAGTTAATAGCCGATGCACATGAGAGGAAATACCCAACCCATGATTTGGAGTTGGCAGCAATGGTGTTTTCTTTGAAGATTTAGAGGCATTATTTACTTGCGTAAAAGTTCAAGTTATTCATGGACCACAAATCATTGAAATACCTTTTCTCCCAAAATCAACTCAATCTTTCTCAGTAGCGATGGTTGGAATTTTTAATCCTATGACTGTAACATTTCTTATATGTCCGGTACGGGAAATGCAATCGTCAATGCTTTGAGTAGAAGACTTTCCAATTTAGGGGTAATGTTCCTAAAGTGGGCACAACTAGAATATATTGCCGGTCATGACTTCAGACCTCATTGTGAATCAAAGCCAAAGATGTTGGCATGTTTTACTATCAAGTCTAACCTGATTGAGCAGATCAGTGCTAGTCAAAAGTGTATACTAGAATAGCAGAGATCATGTCGAAAATAGAGGAAGGGGTGAAGTCTGATGAGATGAAGCAATATGGGCTCGATCGTTATGGTTGGCTCCATAAGGATGGGAGATTGTTCACTCCCGATGTCAATGGACTACGGAAGTGCCATCAATCAAGACTGACTATACATCCGACGATAATAAGATGTACTATGATTTGAAATAGATATATTATTCGGAAGGGGTAAAGAAAGATGTCAGGTCTTTCACTTGACGTGCAAGAACTGTTTGTTGGTAAAGGCAATGTAGATGAAGCCAGGTGGGTTAATGCAACCGTTTGAGGTTCCGAAGTGGAAATGAGAACAAGTTTCAATGGATTTAATCGATGGATTGCTAAGGGACAAAGGAGGGTATGATAGCATTTGAGTCATAGTCGATAGAATGATGAAGAGTGCTTCATTCATACTTGTATATCTAATAGAAAGACATACAAAGTGGTTGTGAGAAATGCGGATTAAGGATCTTAAGGCTAGAATTAACACTAGAGGGGGGTGAATAGTGTTTTAAGGAATTTGTTAATCTTTTTGAGTTTTATCTTAATTTGTTAACAATGTATACACTAATCAGACACAGATATGAACACAGAATCAAACACAGATGCAAATATAAAGTAAAAGCAGTAAAGGAAAGAACACACCGGATTTTATACTGGTTCGGAGTTACCCTACATCCAGTCCTGCACCACAAGTACGGATTTCCTTTCAACAACAATTCAACAATTACAACCCTCGGTTTCAAGGCTACGAGGTACACCCTCCAGAATGACAATCCTCTAGGTAGAGATACTTGATTTCCGGGGCAACAAGTTCACCCAATTGATTTCCAGGGCTACAATCACACCTTTTCTCGCTTAATTGATTTCCAAGGTTACAATCACACCTTTTCTCGCTAATATATTACAAAGAAGTCTATAACTCTGAATAGCACTGAGAACCTTGTAGAGATAGTGATTGAGAATCAAAATAGAAGTAATCGAGTATGATTCGATGTTGATTTCGACAGAGTAATGGTATGATTTTGTATTAATAAATGTGGAAGAAGAAGAGGAGTGAAAACCAGAAAAAAGTGATTAAAAATTCATTGAAATTGACCCCTATTTATAGAAGATCAACAGCCATGACCATTCATGAAGAGTTATGGCGAATAGACACTTCTTTTGAAATTTGAATTTTGAACTTCAACTATCACTATGTCGACATAGTGCCTAGGGGCATGTCGACATCCCTCAGCCAAAGTTGATATTTTGAATTTATATAAAAATAATATTTATCTTATATAAAAACTATTTAAAACTTTATAAATATACTTGAATATAGTTGAAATTCATAAGTAAATATTAAGAACAATATATACATAATTTAACTATAATTTTATATTTAAATCTAAGTATAAATATTAAAAGTTAAATATATTATTTGAAAAGACATTTAAAATCAGGAGTAATTTGACTTTGAAATTAAAGATGTTTTGAGGCTAAAATTATTTAAAATCAGGATAGAGAGTTTTGAATCTTCTAAAAGGAAAGTTTTGAAATCATTTGGAAAACAAGATAATTCTGTAAAATCATTTGAATTAAAATTAGTGGATACAAAACAATGTCCCACTAGATTTTCGTAGGTTCCATCCTACTTAGGGTTCCATCCCTTTAACGGGCTCGAAGTGGATTCCATTCCACGAATAAATTGGATATTAAGATGCCAGTGCTTTTCTACGAGTTTTAACAAATATTCCTAATAAAACAAACTTAACCTTGAACTCTTGAACTCTTGATAATCTTGATACTCATGAGTCTTCTATCTCTATATCTTGATTCTCTATACTGTACAGTCTTCATTCTTGATACCTGCATGGTTAGATCCTGCATATACATATATATCTAAACTTTTAATGTTAGTATTTATATTTTATACTCTATTCTAAGGTTGTTGTCATCAAAACCATCATCTCATGGACTAACAATCTCCCCCTTTTTGATGATGACAACCTTTGTTTATAAAATATTCCTTCTATCCTAATAACTCCCCCTAAAACTAACAACTCCCCCTTAATCTATGCCTAACTTCCCTATTTTATATTTCTCCCCTTTGTCATCAACAAAAAATTTACTCCCCCTTACTCTTGGACTTTAGTACCTGCATTGATAAACTATACAACGGAATATATAATATATAGATTAAGAAATAATGATACTTATGAGCATAATAACTTAATTAAATACTATATTCATTTCAGTGTATATATATATGTTTCACACACCAATCTTCAAACCAAATAAAATCAAACCACACAAAGTATCAATTCAAACTAAATTAAATCAAACAAATTAATTCAGACAAATCAAACAAAGAAAGAAAATTAAACGTTACGAGGAACATTAACCCATCCTTCTTCTCCAAAGATAGGGTCTTGTTTGATGGCATCCCAATTCTCATTATCAACAGATAGAGAAACGGGAGGATGTGCTTCATTATCATCCTTGTGCAGGGAGGAGATCATCCAACGAATTGCATCGAAGTGTCTCTCTTGTTCCTTGATCATCTGCATTTGACTCAATTCTAAGTGACGCTGATTACGGAGGATGATAGAGAGAATATTCTTGAATGAATTGAGTGTTTCTTCAATATTTTCAGATAGATTGTGAATAGGATTGGCCATAATTGAATTAGAGAAAGAAATGAAGGATATAGAGAATGAAAAATAAATTTCAGTGAAGATTTCTGGAAGAAAAAGGTATATATAGGTGTAGAAATTCGTTTGAAATGAATAGACATTTGGTAGTTATTCAAATTCAAAATCAATAATCACTTCTGACCAGTACATGTCGACATGGTCAAGGGGGGTATGTCGACATACTATAGTGAATTTTGATGATAATTTTATTTTGTGAATAATGATGTATATATATTTCTATAATATACTAACATTTATTCAAGATATAAAAATAAGCTAGATGACAGGAAGGAAATTCAATTTCATTGCATAATAGGATAATACAATGATTAAACATAAAGAACTACACGAACATTCGAAATAAAACAAACTAAGACAAATACAATAAGATACTAAAAGATAAAACTAGTTAGAAGATGAAGATGATGAAGATAGTCCAAGTTTCCTACTGAAGAACTTGTTCATCTTCGAAGACATGTTATCCAACTTCTTACTAACGGATCGTTTTAAAATCCGTTGATTCTCCACAATTATCTTTTGGTTTTTGAGAAGGGTTTTGTTGGATGGATTGGAAGGATATTCAATACTTTCTAAGGATGTTTCACCTTCTTCTTTTTCTTCTATTTTTATTTCATCCCTTTCTTCTTCTTCTTCCTCTTCCATTTCTTCATGAGACAAACGCTCTTCCTTTTCGGTAAGAGTCTCATAAGGTTGAAAAACATATGGGATTTTCATGAGAGAAATGTTTGAGATATTAAAAACTTTTCTAGAGACAAATTCTTTCTCCTTTGAAATCCAGTCCAAAATAGTTGAAAATCCGAGTAAGGTAAATTCCATGATATAAAGTGTTTTCTCCCATTTCAAAATTTTTAGGACAAAGTTCATCCAAAATAACTTGCGCCCAATTGATATCATAATTTCCGAAAAAAGCAAAAAGTGCTTTGCACACTTTTGAGGTAGGATTGTTAAAATTTCCCGATCTTAGGGTCAAAGAATGTTGTAAGAGAAGATTGACAATTCTTGCTTTAGGACGAAAGTTTCGGTTTTTAAATTCAAAGTTTTCATCTCCTTCAAAAATATGATGAAATGTCTCACGATCATGTTCATCGATTTTAAAACTAGAAAGATCCATTCCCGTGCTTTTGCAATTAAGAATGGTACCCAAAAGATCACAATTCAAAACAATTTGAGTGCCTTTGACACTACTCCAAATTTCATTCTCATTTCCATTATAAAAACCACGGTTTAAATTAGCACAGAAGATTTTGACAAGATTAGGATAGCAAACAAAATCATTTTGAGAAGAGTCAGTAAGACTTAAAACACCATTGTTTGCAAAAAGAGAATCAATTTCATAAGAAGAAAAATCTTGAAAAATAGCAAATTTTCCGGGATGGACTTTGGCATAATTAGCATAATTGATGTATGCTTTAATTGCCTCCGGATCATTGAATAATTGTTCTTTGATTTTTCTAGAAATTCTCATGGTTGAGGGGTTGCTTGAAGAAGCCATTAGAATAGAGAGTAGAGAGCTTGAAGATATGAAGAGAGAGTTTGAATTTGAAAATGAAAGTGAAAAGATATGATAAAAGATAGTGAATAAATAGACTTTCAAAGGACATATTCTCTGGTCAAAAGTATCTTTTCAGAGAAATAAATGAAGTGAAAAGGTGGAGGGAAATTCAAACATTTGAATTCAAAATTTGAAATTCAAATTCAGGTAGGTATGTCGACATCGTGGTAGGGGCCATGTCGACATGTGCCTTTGAATTTTCATGACATGATTTTTCCTAAGTTATCTAATACATATATATATATATATAAATATTATTATTAATGTCTATATTTCTGAAATATTATTGTACTTATAATATATTTCGGAATGTGTCAAAAATAATAAAAATAATAATAAAATAATAGTAAAAATAGAAAATAAATTTTAAAATTCAAACAACATATCAATTCAAAATCAATCAATCAAACAATCAAGCAACTAATTCTATGCAAGAAATTTCAACCAATTGTATTGTAAACGTGTACCTTTTTCTGAATCGATTTCTTTGAATTCGTCGGAGTCGTGAACTGCAGTGAAACACAAATTCGAATTATCCGTATTTTGATCATCATCACTTGAGGACGAGTCTGAGTCATCTAGAGTAACAGTAAATGCATGCTTCCGTTTCTTTGCTGGTTCATTGTTCATAGGAGGATTCTGCCTAACTGGATACGGATAGTCTCTTTTGATATGACTTGGTTCATCACAATTGAAGCATTTGATAAAGTTTGGTACTGTACTCTGATTACCGGAATTCTTAAAGTTGTTTCTCTTGGAACTATTCAATTTTCTGTACTTCAGGAATTTCCTAAAATTCGTGGTCATAAATGCTATCTCTTCATCATTATCACTGTTTGAGTCTGATCCATCGGTCAATGCATTAAATGCCATTGATTTCTTTTCAGATGCTTTGCTTTCTCTTCTCCCGATCATTTGAACTTCAAAAGACATTAGATTTCCAATCAATTCTTCTATCTTTAAAGTACTGATGTCATTTGCCTCTTCAATTGCAAGTGTCTTTTGATCCCATTCTGGAGTGAGAGAAATTAAAAAAATTCTGACTTGATCTTCTTCCGAAAATTCCTTTCCCAAAGATATTAAAGAATGCACAATATCTTGAAATCGACTATACATATTTGAAATAGACTCATTAGTATTCATTTTAAATAACTGAAACTGATTTGTGAGCATGGAAATTTTGGTCTGTTTAACTTTGCTTGTTCCTTCGTGAGTTACTTACAAAGTTTTCCAGATTTCATATGCAGACTTACAAACTGACACTCTATTAAATTCATTTCTTTCAAGTGAACAAAATAGAATATTCATTGCTTTAGAATTATTTTGTGCAACAGTCTTTTGCTCGGTGGTCCACTGTGAAAAATTAGTTGTGGGTTCAGAATATTCAGTTTGTGTGATATTCCAAGTATCTAATCCTACAGATTGTAAATATATTTTCATCCTACATGCCCAATATGCATAGTTACTGCCATTAAAAAGTGGTGGTCTGGCAGTAGACTGACCTTCTACAAATGAAATAGTGTTGGTGGTAATAGCAGTACTAGTGTTAGTAGCAATTTTGAAATTTTTCAAAATTCAGATAATTAAACTTTTGAAAACCAAGCTCTGATACCAAATGTGAGAAATGCGGATTAAGGATCTTAAGGCTAGAATTAACACTAGAGGGGGGGTGAGTAGTGATTTAAGAAATTTGTTAATCTTTTTTAGTTTTATCTTAATTTGTTAACAATGTATACACTAATCAGACACAGATATGAACACAGAATCAAACACAGATGCAAATATAAAGTAAAAGCAGTAAAGGAAAGAACACACCGGATTTTATACTGGTTTGGAGTTACCCTACATCCAGTCCCGCAACACAAGTACGAATTTCCTTTCAACAACAATTCAACAATTACAACCCTCGGTTTCAAGGCTACGAGGTACACCCTCCAGAATGACAATCCTCTAGGTAGAGATACTTGATTTCCACGGCAACAAGTTCACCCAATTGATTTCCAAGGCTACAATCACACCTTTTCTCGCTTAATTGATTTCCAAGGCTACAATCACACCATTTCTCGCTAATATATTACAAAGAAGTCTATAACTCTGAATAGCACTTAGAACCTTGTAGAGATAGTGATGGAGAATCAAACTAGAAGTAATCGAGTATGATTTGATGTTGATTTCGGCAGAGTAATGGTATGATTTTGTATTAAGAAATGTGGAAGAAGAAGAGGAGTGAAAACAAGAAAAAAGTAATTAAAAATTCATTGAAACTGACCCCTATTTATAGAAGATCAACAGCCATGACCATTAATGAAGAGTTATGGTGAATAGACACTTCTTTTGAAATTTGAATTTTGAACTTCAACTGTCACTATGTCGACATAGTGCCTAGGGGCATGTCGACATACCTCAGCCAAAGTTGATATTTTGAATTTCTATAAAAATAAAATTTATCTTATATAAAAACTATTTAAAACTTTATAAATATACTTGAATATAGTTGAAATTCATAAGTAAATATAAAGAACAATATATACATAATTTAAAAATAATTTTATATTTAAATCTAAGTATAAATATTAAAAGTTAAATATATTATTTGAAAAGACATTTAAAATCAGGAGTAATTTGACTTTGAAATTAAAGATGTTTTGAGGCTAAAATTATTTAAAATATGGATAGAGAGTTTTGAATCTTTTAAAAGGAAAGTTTTGAAATCATTTTGAAAACAAGATAATTTTGTAAAATCATTTGAATTAAAATTAGTGGATACAAAACAATGTCCCACTAGATTTTCGTAGGTTCCATCCTACTTAGGGTTCCATCCATTTAACGGGCTCGAAGTGGATTCCATTCCACGAATAAATTGGATATTAAGATACAAGTGCTTTTCTACGAGTTTTAACAAATATTCCTAATAAAACAAACTTAACCTTGAACTCTTGAACTCTTGGTAATCTTGATACTCATGAGTCTTCTATCTCTATATCTTGAATCTCTATACTGTACAGTCTTCATTCTTGATACCTGCATGGTTAGATCCTACATATACATATATATCTAAACTTGTAATGTTAGTATTTATATTTTATAATCTATTCTAAGGTTGTTGTCATCAAAACCATCATCTCATGGACTAACAGTGGTCAACTTGTATGTGAAATAGGCAAGTGTGATTCAATGGTGTGCCGATGAGCATTGTGAGTAATCGAGACCCTCTATTCACTATGGTGTTTTGGAAGAGCTTACGAGAGGTATTAGGGATGGAGCTACATCTTATTACAAATTATCACCCAAAAATAGATAGGTAGACCGAGAGGGTAAATTATGTCCTGAAGGATCTCTTACGAGCTTGCATACTCGACTTTGGAGGCTTATGGGATGATCATTTGTGTTCAGTAGATTTCACAAATAATAATAGTGATTATTCTAGCATCAATATAGCATCATTCGAGGCATTGTAAGGCCAATCGTTTAACACTCCTTAGTGTTAGTGGGAAGTGGGTAAAAAATTGATACTTAGGCCAGATATGATCATAAAGACTTTGGAGAAGATCGAGACCATTTGGCAATGAATGAAAGCTACTTAAGATAGAAAGAAGGGCTATGGTACTAAGGGGAAGTTGGTACCGAGATTCATACATCCTTTTTCAATATTAGCAAGGATTGGGAATCTAACATACAAAGTCGACTTACCTTAGAAGATGGCAGGTGTGCATAATGTATTTCATGTATCTCATTTGTAGAAGTGTGTGCATAGATCAGGCATGACTATTTCATTGGATTAAATAGATGATAACAAAATTAAGCTAGAAGATTCGAGTCCTCATAGCCCATTCGTATCGTCTGACGTAATATGAAGTAGATTAGGAGGAGGTTAATGGAGTTAGTAAAGTTTCAATGGAGTAAGAGGGAAAGCGATTGCACATGGAAACTAAGGAGAGCATTAGGACACATATCTAGAGATCTCTACTTGGTAAGGCTTTCTGTTTATCGCATTTACTTTCTCTTCAGATATCATATAGAGTATAGTTTAGTATCTCGCATACTAAGATAAGTATATTTATATTCTTGGTTGCATGGTTACATTTTTATGCTTGAGATGATTGGTTACGATTGCTAGACATGCGGGTAACTATAGTTGATTTTTCTTTGATTTATTTGAGGATTTTAGGTGCGAAGTTCCTAAAGGATCGAGAGTGTAATGATCCATATTTTACGCATCAAAGGATTGTAAAATGTTATTTTTAAATTCATTTGAGGACGTATGACTCTATAACTTTGGAAAATTCTACTGGTGACATTCCTATTCTTAAAAATTTTATCGAATAGTTTTGACCTTGAAAATCTTGTAAGGCCTATAACATATTATACGAGTCAGATTTTGGCCTAAAACCACTTTCATCGGGAAGGAATGATGATTTCTCTTCCCTGGAGGAGTAATAATATGAATTTGGACTTATCATTTAGGAGTTATGACTATTTGAAGTTCTGACTAACTTTAAATAGACCAATGGATAAATAGTGGGTGATTAGTGCGGCCCACTAGACCAATCTAGCATTAGGGAAAATACCAACCTCTACTAGCATCCACTAATCACTCTTATCCAATTCTAATTACTCTAACCGCCATTAACATGAAATTAATCCTAGATTCACCATTTCCATTATTAATTAACATAATTAGTGGATCAAAGGAGAGATTAGTAAGGGGATATATAAGATCTACATTTTGAGGACTTTGGGAGTCACACATTTACTATTTCGTCTTTGATTTGCCTCGAATTTGGGTAATTTGGTATTAGGTGAGTGATATTGCTTCTCTCACTATTCAATGGTTTTTGATATAGTGAATTGTAGTTTTTGAAATGATTTTCGAAGACTAAATGTTTTAAAACTTATGTTTGACATGAATGACACCATATAACTGTGTTTAAAAAGATAAATTTGTATTTTGAAACATTTTACACCAACTACCAACCATATTGTCATTTTTATACAAAATCAAATCCAGAGAGATATATGCTTATAAACTATGTTTTGATTGATTGTATGTGTTGCTTGAATGTAATGTGATGTTAAGTGGTGGTTATATGGATTGTTTTGATGTATTTGTCTGTTTTTTCGCATAGTTTTGGAATATGGTTGTCATTTTGTGCAAAGTGCCAACAAAAACGTTTAGAAGGTGATGCAGCAAGAATATGATGTTGTTTAAAGCCTAAAAGGACCCAAAAACAAGTCATTAGTAGTTTGGAGTTGATTTGATGGTCCAAATTATGTTTGTTGAATATGGTTGGTGGTGGTCAAATTATAGTCGGTGGTGGAATGCTTTAAGTCGTAGCATGTTTTACTTTTCATTTTGAACGTTCATGCTTTAGATCATGCTAGGAGTGTGCAGTGGCGGAAGAGTTTAGGAATTAGAAATTTTTAGGGTCAAAAATATGGACTGGGTGTGCTTCGAGTCGAGAGGGGCTGAACTATGAGTCAAAGACACGCATGCTTCGTGTCAGGCCAAGGTGTGACATGATAGGAAATTTATGGGCTAAGGAAAATTTGGGGTGCTTGGACATGGTCGGCACTGACCATATCAGAATCGAGAAAATCTGAGATGTGCTTAGAATTTTTTCGTGGGTTGCTTTGAGTTAAGTTGCCATAACAAGATGATTTAGGCTTCGACCCTTGGCTATTTTGGCCCAGTAAGAGATGGACCTACGTCATCGGTGACGACTATATATGATTGTTACCAACCATGTCAAGAGTGATGGAAATTGAACCATAATTTTTGAGAGCACAAGCGATGCCTAGGTGATCGTGTCGCATGCGCTTGTTCATTTGTTTAACATTCGGTTTCAACAATTATGCATGATAAAGAATGTTGATAAACGACAAGACGAAATTGTGGAACTTTGAACTGAAGGCTTAGGAACTTTGATATGTTGATTCTATGCCTAATGTGAAACGTTTAGAAGTGTTCCGATGATAATGACTCGATCGTGGGAGTTTCGATGATGAGCCATTTAGATGGGTTCAAGGAAAGGAACCCAAGGGTAGAATGAGGAAGCATTCTACTATGGAAAGTGGATTGAGGAGGGTTCCACTATGAGGAATGAAAATAAATGGAGCGAGGAAGGGCTTGGGTATACGTGCGAAGGGATCTTGATACTCATTGTGTTTTTAGTGTGCCCATAAAGTAAGAATGTGTAAGGACGCTCAGTGGGTATTTAGTCGTGTATCCCATATCGGGGATAGGATTCGTGTACCCTGGATCGAGGAAGGGACCTAGCATTCAAAATTTGTGTGGCTAGTGTTCAAGTACCTAGAAATTGGGATTTTTCGATTAATTCCTGGTAGAGGAACGGTCATACGAGTTATCATATATTGAACGCGGATGAGTGATAGAGAGGATTGTCTGATGGATGATATGTTTGCCACGTTTATTTGTCAGTCTAAGGATGTCAGGAGACATAGGTATTATGGAGGCGGATCCCTTAACTCCTAGCATTGTACTTTTGATATTATATGCTTTATGATGTTAGTGGATTGGCACATATTATTATGTGCTAACTCTTTGGATGTAGGAGTATGTCAGGTATGATTCTTCGTACCATTGGTCCTTGTTATATTTGTTTTCATAGTATTTTGAGATTGTTTATTATTTACATTAGACTATTATTTGACGAGGTTTTATACTTTTCTTTTTATTATTTCGGGTACTCTTAAATAAGTAGACTAGACAGCATGTGTTGGCAACACGTGGACCTATACTGATAGACTAGTAGGAGGCGATGCTTTCTCGTACTCATATTTGGGCTTATTGTTGCTTATTTCTCTTTGCGACACTATAGAGCCTAGACAGTGTATTTTTTTTTATTTAGAGACATTTTATCATTTGGGTTTGTATATCAATTATATAAACTATACTACTATTTTGTATAACTGTATGAACCTCTACACTATGATTTTATGGTTCATTTATTTCTTACTATCTCGCCTGTTTTATATATTTTATTCGATTGCGCTGTGAGATATACGACAGGTTTTGTGATTGTTTTAGTTACTTTACAACTCTTGACAATCATCGTGCATCGATCGGGCACCATGGTAGCGCACATTACAAGATATATTGGGTGCTAGAGGTGTAGGGCAGTTGTCACAACACACACACACACACACACACACATATATATATATATATCTTTAAATGTTTAAGATGTATAAAATATTACTTTTCAAGTTTATTAATAAAATAACTTAATTATAAATGATTTAATTAAATGAAATATTTATTCGATAAATATATATTAATTAAAAGTTACATAATAAATCAATATATTTATGTAATGGTATATGTATATAAAACTATAAATGTTGTAGTTAATATCCATTTAAAAAAAATTTAGATGAACATAATAAATTTTGAAATTTTAAAATAATTTGTTAATTGAATTAACAAATCAAAATTAATTAAATAAGATTTGTTAATATATTTATACATAAGAATATTATATAAGTTAATAAAATTATAAACTATTATATATGAATTAAACTTATATAATATAAATGTATAACTTAAGTGGAACTATAAGAAATTCAGTTTAGATTTAAGGAATAAGTACATGCTCATTGTATGTATACCAAGATTTAAAATGTGCCCAACACTTGAATCACGAGGGTAATTCATAGAAAATACATTGTTCCTTAAATCGATATCAGTCAATATGTGTGTGTATTACATTTTATGAAACCTTAATATATAAATTGTCCGGTACCATTTATATATTAATAGATTATTTGCATACTCTTTGGTTGTCGAGCAAACTCAAGCTCAGGATGCTATGTCTATACTATTAATATATTGACTAGATAAGGTAAGATGCATGCATGTATGAGTAAACTCAAGGTATATGCATTATACTTTGGCCATCACGAAATCGTGGGTATGAGTGAATAATCTCTTTCGATTTGTTGAGGAAACATAAGGTAAAAATTGAGATTAGGACAAAGACCATGGGCTATGAGTTGTATATGATACAACCGATAAAGTGTTGTCCATCACTTGTTGGCCTATGATTTGTTGAGCAAACTTATGGTCGGAATCCCAAGCAAAGGGAGTGCTAACACCCACAAGAGGAACCAGAAGATTTCTATGTTTCTCTTAGGTTTTTAAGAAACATAAAAATCTAGTGGGAGGCAATAAAAAAATAAAATGGTAACGTTTGACCTTTTTAATATTTCAAGAACGTATTCTATGTAAAATTAAAATAATCTGCATCAATACATTTGTGAAACCGATATAAAATGATAAAATGTTTATCGATTAAAGTATACAATTGAACTAAATCAAGACTGATAAAAGAAATATAAATATTTACTTATCAATAAATCTTTTGACATATTGTCACTTCAAGACACATGCAAGAGCTAAATAATCCAATTGCCAAATTCGTACCATGGTCATTTTAGAGTATATTTATTTAAGACTATGTATTATGATTTTGAACTCTTAAGAAATATAAGAATATGGATATTTGATCCATATTCGATCATGTATAAATATTATATGGTGAATAATCGTAATTAGTAATATACGGAACTTCAATGAAATTAGTTCATTCGAAGTAAGAAAGTAAACCATAGTGTATGATAATGTATTCAGTATGGTTTATTACAGTAAGGACCTTGTTGTGTTAGATGTAGCACTAAACTAAGAGCTATAAGATATATATAGGAATTCAATTAATGAAATTTCATTTTAATCGGTTTGCATAAAGTGTAACTTACTTGATATCCATAAATGTTAAGGATAACCAAATACATTTTTGTAAAGAGTTATTTATAGACTTGTAGAAATGGTCTCCTTTTGATTGGTTCGACCATTGAAAAGGAAAGAGAATGTACGAGAGTGGATGTAACTTAGGCACTGTTCGGATGAAGAGAGTGAATTGTGACTTATGCCTCATGAAGAGACACTAGAAACAAGAATTGTATAAAATACTAAAAGGTACTTAAAATGGAATACAAATGTGATTTCTATCCTAAATGTATTTTCATGTAGAAAATTATTTTCCACGAAAGTTATTTCTTCGAGTATAAGATATTTAACTTGAAACTTCCAACTTTGAACTAGTTACACTATGTGAAATAAATTATGTGAAAAGCGGTTGAGTAGAGCTTCATATTTTGTATGCTATTATGGTAACATTAGAAATAGTGGGAGCATACCATATAACACCTCTTATTGGACGCATCAAGTATTGTTTATGAAATAATAATTGCCTTCAGTATTGACTAAATATAGAGATAGTTTTATTTCAATATTAATATTTTGAATATTCGTTATAAGATAAACCAAAAAAAATTATTTGTTTTCATAAAAATATGATGTACTAGAAAATATAGAAGTATCTCAAATCTTATAATTATTTTGGAATTATAGACTTTGCCATAGTTTTGAGAAATAATTATTTAAGCATATAATTATAAATCAACGGTACTAGTGAATTGTATCTCAAACAATTAAGGGAAAACCACCCATTTAATGGGAGCAACATAAGAGTTAGTGAATTCATTGGGTTGACACATATAGATATATGCAATCATAGGTTTAATGATACCAAAAAAATTCCACATATTTCCTTAAATTCACCAATGAATTATCGTAAACATGAACATGTATATATGATACACATGTAATATGTATGTGATAAGTTCATAGAATTTAAAACGGAAGTAAATAATATGACATGCAAAAGAAAATAAAACGATTTGATTTGATCGAATAGGCGAGTGTATTAGAAAGGAGTTCCAAATGTACCTTAAATGAATAAGATTTAGTCTCAAAAGTCGGTCCTCTCTATGATAGTTAATGATGTTTTGTTAAGGAGTAATCAGGCTTTATTGGACAAAGTACGATTGATGATGAGTGAAGTTGAGTTAACTTCTTTTTGCAAGAACGTGTATTTAAGAGTAAGTACACAAAGATAAATTTAGTTTCATCCAAAAAAAGTCTATAAGATCAAACAAGATAAGAGTTGATGAAATAACCCCTACATATCGTAGGTCAAAGGGTTGATATGTTATATGAGTCGAGAGGCTACACATATCACTTGTTCATGAGGGATCTTGTGTGGACACCCAAATTAGTTTGAGAACAATCAATATCGATTGACCAATTATGTTATGAACATAAGTTTCTTAAATTTAAATAACAAATAGGTTTAAAAAAAATATGTTTTATACATGCAATTCATAAAATGTTTATGAAAATCTATTTTGTTGCATTGAGAAACTATTGTTGTTTCAAGAAACACCAACTTCATAACATATAAATTATTAGTAGTAAAATGGATTTGGATATGATCCAAAGATAATACCGATTACAAAGAATGAAATGAAATTGGCCAAGCCTAAATGGGCACAACTAATTAGAATGTCTAATAAAAACTCTTGCACATTAAAGATAAACTATGATTTTCTTATCGATGTGAGAAAGGAATTTCCTCCATTGTGAATAAGCCATTAAGAATACCGACTCTACCATATGACTCGATGCACAAATTCAAAATTGATTCCAAATAAATTACCAAAATATGATTTTGGTAGCTGTACCCAAAAAGAAATGATCCATCGGTCGCAAATTTGTCTTTGAGAAGAAAATCAGTGTAGTTGGAATATTAAGTAACATTGATAAGAATAACTTCGTAAACTTCAATTGTTGAAATTAACATAATAAATTCGTCATTTAACGTACTTAAGTTAATTCTGATTTTATTTAGAAACTATCGCCAATATGATTTTGAGTTTTAGGACATTTATGCTGAATTTTTTTTAAATAATGATTCAGAATAAGTTGTTTGCATTTAAGAACCAAAGCGTCTTGAATTCAGTGTGAGCAATACTGAGTTTGTGGGTTTCAGATATGTTGGGTGTATTTCGACCGGTCCAACATCTCTGCCGAACCAAGTACCATCTCCCCCATCACCGAACCAATGCCTCTCCATCCCACTGCCGAACCAGCCTACCGAACCAGCCACCTACAAAGTACCACCGGACCAACATGCATCCCACCTCAATGCTGAACCAAGTACACCGGTCCACTCACCTCCTTCCACCGAACCAAGTACGCCGGTCCACCATACTCCTACCACCGAACCAAGCTTCACCGGACCACCATACTCTTACCACCGAACCAAGCTTCACCGGACCACTCATCTCCTACCACCGAACCAAAGTAAACCGGACCAGCTCCACCAGGCCAGATTACATCAGCCCAGGCCCGCCAGCTGCTATATACCTCCAAGACCCCTACCCCTAGCCTCACTCTATAAATAGAGGGGTAGGGGTACAACAATGGGGGACAAGTTTGAGAGCTCAAGCACGGAGAGAACTTTCAAACAACTTTCTTTTACTTATATCAAAGCTTTGTACTTGTAATCTAAACAAGAGAAGAGAAATAACATATAAAGTGGACGTAGGCACATTCTGGCTGAACCACTATATATCTGCGTGTCTTTTTACAGTTTAGCCCCTGCTTTTCATATATTTGCATAAATCACCCAAATCATTAAGAACAACATAAGATCTACTAAATCATACGACTTTGAGGTGTTTGTCCATTTTTTGTGCAAACATTTTTGGTGCTTTCACTGAGAAGGCTAGAAGCTCGAAGCTTCAGCTTCGTCCACTTAACATTTTTCCTAAATAGCATCGTTCGCCACTTGGAAAACATGCCTCCCAAACAGAGGTACACACAACATATGCTCATGAGTGGAGCGACAGAGGGAGTACTGTGCAAATGCTTTCCGCTCTTCTTAGCAGATCTCGCTACCTCCTGGTTCTGTCATCTACCCCAGGGATCCATCAGCTCGTGGGAAATGTTGAAAGAAAAGTTTATCAGTCAGTTCCGCATTCATGTGGAACAACCTAAGGACGCTTATTCCTTATCCAGCGTCAAACAGAAACCTGGAGAGAAACTGCAGCAATACCTAACCCGATTCAATGCCGCAGCAGCCGCAGTCCAAGATGCCGATGAGAAGCTTATCCTAATGGCCCTCTGTAGTGGTGTGCATCCGGACACTAAATTTGCTAGAAGGTTGAAAAAAGAAAACCAGCTACTTTACCCTTTTTCTTCCATGAAGCCGGGAAATATATGAGGCTTGAGGATGCTGCCGTTGAGGGGTAGTCAGGACAGCAAAATAAGGCAACTCACAGCAACGCCCCTGCTGTGGCAAGGGACGTTCGAAGAAATGATTCCAGAGACAATGATGGGGGCAAGAAGGGAGAAAAGTGCCTATATCGGCCAGGACCGAGATTCGACACTTACACTCCTTTGAACGAGACCGTTGAAAATATCTTCCTTGCCACCCAAGGCGAAGTTAGATACAAACGCCCACCATACAAGAAGGAATCAGATAACGCGCAGAAGTCTAGAAAGTTCTGCCGCTTCCAAAAATCTCATGGGCATGATACCAATGAATGCCATCATCTCTGGGACTTGATTGAGGAACACATCAGAAGGAAGAAACTGGAACGCTATGTAAAAGGTCAGGACAAGACTCCAGCTCCTACCAATGAGAACCCAAGGCTACCCTCACCGGAGATCGGCAGAGGAAACCGCAACACTAGCGGCTCTAGTCAAGAGAAGATAGTAGTCCATACCATATCGGGAGGACGGCACATCGCAGACAGAAGCTGGAAAGAGATGGAAAGATATGGAAAGTCGCTTAGAGACAATAAAGACTGTGTCAATTCGGTTATAGAAGAGCGCCACCCGAAGCGGAAAGAAAGTGATGACATCACATTCGGTAAGCGTGACCTAGAAGGAAGGCAATACCCTCACATGGATCCCATGGTTATCTCTGCCCGGCTCGGCCCCGCTGAAGTTTACCGAATCCTAGTAGACACTGGAAGCTCAGTAAACATCCTGTTCAAACATGCATTCGACAAAATGAAGCTATCAATGAAGGATGTATCTCCCTGCGATAAACCACTACACAGTTTCACTGGGGATGCAAAGATGCCCCTCGGGCAACTGGACCTCTTTGTTGAGATTGGAAGCCATCCCCGCTCCGTTGTACGGAAACAGACGTTTGTGCTAATAGGAAACCATTCGGCCTACAACGCCTTCTTAGGAAGGCCAGCCTTGTCTGACTTCCAAATTGTCCTAGCCCCATGGTGCCTATAGATGAAATTTCCAACGGACAATGGAATAGGGGAAGTAGAAGGAGACCAGGACGTTGCTCGAGACTGCTATGTGACTGAACTTCGCAACAACCACAGGAAGGATAAAGGGAAGGGTGTAGAGGTTGCCCTCTGCACGAAAAGTCTAGACGCATAGCAACTAAAGAAAGCCCCTCCTCTTCGATATACCAGTGACCCTTTCAATGAATTAGACCCTAGGGACAAAGAGGAGGAGGCCACCGCCGAGCCTGCAGAGGCTATGGAGTTTGTATCTGTAGACAAGCACGACTCAAGTAGACTATTGAAAATTGGGTCCCAACTAAAAGCAGAGTTGAAGGAACAACTCATTGACTTTCTCCGCCACAACTTGGATGTATTCGCATGGTCACACGCTGATATGACCGGAATCTCCCCAGACGTAGCATGCCACATACTAAACATTGATCCTACCAAGGCGCCCGTAAAACAAAGAAAGAGAAGTATGGGGGCAGAGCGATCGGCAGCCCTCGATGAAGAAGTAAAGAATCTACTCGCCAATGACTTCATATGAGAAGCCATCTACCTAGAATGGATCGCTAACCCGGTACTGGTGAAGAAGGCTAATGGGAAGTGGCGAACATGCATTGACTTCTCCAACCTAAACGACGCCTGCCGAAAGGATTGCTTCCCACTTCCCCGAATCGACCAACTTGTAGACAGCACAGCCGGGCACGAGCTCTTATCTTTTATGGACGCATACTCAGGGTATAACCAAATTCCTATGCATGCTCCCGACCAAGACCACACTAGTTTCATCACCGACCGGGGTTTATACTGCTATAAGGTAATGCCTTTCGGACTTAAAAATGCAGGAGCCACCTACCAGCGCCTCGTCAACAAGATGTTTGCAGGGCTAATAGGGCAAACTATGGAAGTATACGTGGATGACATGCTGGTAAAGTCAAGGAAAGCCGACGATCACGTAAGCCACCTAGGCAAGATGTTTCAAGTATTTCGCCAGTATGGAATGAAGTTGAATCCTCTAAAATGCTCCTTCGGAGTGTCATCAGGAAAGTTCTTAGGATTCATCGTCCATGCCAGAGGGATTGAAGCAAACCCTGGACAAGTCCGAGCGCTAAGGGATATCAAGATACCTTCCAATCGAAAGGAAATGCAAAGCCTGAATGGAAAAGTGGCCGCCCTAAGCCGATTCATCTCCAAAGCAACGGATAAGTGTGTCCCCTTTTTTGAAGCTCTAAAGAAAGACAAAGGAAAGTTCGAATGGACCGACGAATGCTTGACCGCTTTCCTTAACTTAATCGAACACCTCCAGAAACCACCGGTACTCTCGACTCCAAGCGAAGGCAAAGAATTATACCTATACCTTGCTGTGTCATCTCACGCCCTAAGCGCTGCCTTGGTAAGGGAAGACAACCGCACGCAGTGGCCAGTTTACTTCGTCAGTAAGAGGTTTACGGGGGCAGAAGTCAGATATCCTAAACTTGAGAAGCTAGCATACTGTTTACTAATCACATCACGGAAACTGCGTCACTACTTCCATTCCCATTCCATCAAAGTTCCGACCGATCAACCACTGAGGCAGGTACTCCATCGTCCCGACACTTCTGGGCGACTACTTAAATGGTGCATTGAACTAAGTAAGTATGATATCACCTATCACCCTCGCACCTCCATCAAGGGACAAGCCATGGCTGATTTCATTGCAGAATTCACTACCAACGAAGATAAGGTGCAATTGGAAATAGCAGAAGATATCAAGTGGAACCTCTTTGTGGATGGTGCATCAAACGAACAAGGCTCGGTGGCAGGTGTGGTAATAATCACTCCCAGGGGAAATAAGCTGCACTATGCTATAAGGTTGGAGTTCGCTGCCACCAACAACGATGCAGAATATGAAGCAGTGATTGCTGGATTAGAACTTGCCATAGAAATCGGAGCCAATTCTTTGTGTCTTCATAGCGATTCTCAACTTATTGTTAATCAAATACTAGGAGAATTCCAAGCTCGAGAAGAACGAATCATAGCATATTTAAAGAAGACCAAGTTACTTCTCAGCCGATTGGACCACTACTTAGTCAAACACATCCCTCGGGAAGAGAACCAAGAGGCCGATGAATTGGCAAAGCAAGCAAGTGTGAGAGACATCGCCATCTTCGGAGCAGTAACCATCTCAAAGCAACTGGCCCCAAGTTTTGAGCAAGTGAATCTGATAGCTGCAACCGAAGAAGCAACTTGGATGACTCCCATCTGAGACTACCTACAAAGCGGCATGCTACCCAACGAGCGTAACGAAGTCAAGAAAATCTTGAGGAAAGCATCCCGCTACACAATACAAGAAGACATCCTCTATCGGCCCGGATTCTCTAACCCGTTATTAAGGTGTGTCGCTGGGAGGGAAGCCAAGGAAATCTTATTCAACATTCATCAGGGAAGCTGTATAGATCACACCGGAGGGCAAACATTAGCAAAAAAGATACTCCGATATGGATATTTCTGGCCCACCTTAAGCAAGTACGCCTTAGATTTTGTCAAAAAGTGTGACAGATGCCAGAAATTTAATAAGATTCCGCGGCTACCAACAACTGAGATTACTCAAATGACCAGCCCTTGGCCCTTCACAATATGGGGAATTGACTTAATCGGCGAGCTACGAATGGGCCGAGGCGGGGCCAATATGCTATAGTGGCAGTTGACTATTTCACCAAATGGGTGGAAGCGGAACCTCTGAATAAAGTATCTTCAACAAAAGTTATTAACTTCTTGACCAAAAATGTTCTGTGAAGGTACGGAGTCCCACTCAAAATCATATCAGACAATGGGCTTCAGTTTGACAGCGATGAATTCGCCAACTGGTGCCGAGAGCACGGAATTCACAAAAGCTTCTCATCCGTGGCGTATCCCCAAGCAAACGGACAAGTCGAAGCCGTCAACAAAATTCTGAAAACCCTAATCAAAAAGAAACTCGAAAAGTCAAAGGGCGCTTGGGTGGATGAACTCCCCACGGCACTGTGGGCCTATCGCACATCCTTCAGAACATCAACGGGGCACACTCCTTTCTCTTTGGCATACGGATCGGAGGCTATGCTCCCAGTTGAAACTATTGTGCCTTCCCACCGTAGGATCCACTATAACCCAGAAGAGAACGAAGAACTCCTTCACATGTCTTTCGATCTAGTTGAGGAGAGAAGAAATGATGCAATCCTTAAAGCAGCAGCCCACAAGCAAAAAGTGGCAGCACAATACAGCTCCAAAGTCAAGCACCGTACCTTACAAGAAGGAGATCTTGTCCTCAAGCGAATCTTCCCTCGCCCCGGAGCACTAGACCCAATCTGGGATGGACCATATGTAATTCATAAAGATCTCCACAATGGAGCTTATATTTTGTCAACAGTGGACGGAGAGGTGTTCCAGAGGGCATGGAACATCCAACACCTCCATCGATACTTTTCTTAACTTGTACTGCCCATGTGAAGTGAATTAACAAAGAGAATATGTGGACGTAGGCCTTTTCGTGCCGAACCACTTTAAAAAACCTTGTCTCTTTTTTTACTTGTTCCTTTATATCTTGGCTGCTTGTTAACTTTATCCTTTTTTGTTGGACAAAATCCTATGCATATAGCATTTCCACCCAAAGCACTCCACAGCGCAACTTCATCTGGACAAGACCTAATAGGTACTATGCGAATCTATGTCCTCGCCAATGAGACACTTTCGCTCCAGCATCCCTCTGCTGCGGGTTAACTCATTGCTCGCGATGACCCTTAAAGACAACTGTAATGAGCCGATTATAAGCCACCGAGAAGGCCGACTATAGCTGAGGCAACTCATTACGGCATTCGGCTCGCCGACAACTGTGAATCGACTATAAGCCCCAACATAAGGTCTGGTCAGCCAGGGGCAGTTCATGGTTGACGATCGGCACCCACGCTAGCCGGCCACAGTAAATCAAATAATACCCACGATTACGGGCCATAATGGCCCGGGTAGTTACTGTGCGCGATCTCGGCTCCGATGTGTCTTAAGTGCGGCTGTGGTAAAAAAGAATTAACTCCCCGCTGAGGCGTAAGATGGGTGACAAATGTCTCCAAGACCCACAGCTAGGGAAAGTGACTACAAAGCCCGTTTGCCACGAACTTAAGCACATCGAAGGCCTTCCATGATTGGAAGTTTTACCTTTTCACATATTTCAATTCTACTTAAGCAACTTTTCTCCTATCCTTTGTAACAATCCCTGAAGTACAGGACAGAGAGCAGGAGACATTCACTAATGGAAGTAGACGCTCACGACGAGATACTGGACCGCATCCCTTACTCGGTCACACAGAATATTCAAAGCTGCCATCTACAAGCAAGATATAAAGGGCGGTATTTCCTTCTTTCATATGTAAACACATGACTATAATTTATTCACACCTCACGCTAACATTATAAGTCTATTATGTTTTAAACAAAAACCTGACATCAAACACGATATGATTACAAGAATATGCATAGCTATATTTCTCATACGACATATCAAAATAGCAAAAAACATTCAAAAGACGACAAAATCAGCTTAAGTTAAAGAATTACACGTCAAGAATAGAGCTATTTATTACAAGTAGCAAAAATTACCACCTAAGAGTTACTTTACTAGTTTAAGACTAACATATACAACCATGTCAAGTCCACAAAAAGAATTTTCCAGGCCTAATCAAGGAGCCGGCTGCGTCGGAGTTTTGTCCTTGTCCTGTTGCCCACCTGTCCGGTCAGAAAAAGAATTCGTCAGTGATAAGCAACCAAGTTAACGGAAAGACTAGAAAGGAAGACTTACTAGCATCTGCTCCTTGATCAACTTGATCATCATCCTCCGCTTGCACACCTGTCTCCTCAGCTGCAAGCAACCGCATGCCCTCCTTCACCGCCACCTTCTCCTCCTTGGTAAACTGGGCGGTAAGAGTATCCATCCTAAAGGCCATGCCACCCTCCTTATCTGCCTTAGCCTGGGCCTCCTCTAGAGCCCTAAGATAGATCCTAGCCATAAACCGAGGGTAATCATCCATCCAGGACAAGTTACCCTGCCTCCAAGTACGAAAGTACATATCCTGGAGCATCCCCTCCATCAGCCCCTCGTTCTCTTCAAACTCCCTCGCCCGGGCCTCGGAATCCGACAACCTTACGACGACAGCATCTCTCTCCAATTGGTATCTAGAGCAGTCAGCCTGAAGGGATTTCCGCATCGCCTCCATCTCCTCCCTCAACTTGGCTTGAGCAAGCTCTACAGCCTCAAGCTTCCCAGATAACTCCTCTATCTGCTCAAGATCCGCTTTCCGAACCTCGTCCACCGTGGCGATGGCCATATCGATCCGTTCCTTGCAAGTAGCCTCCATTTTCCGCAGTTCGGCCCGGCTGGCCTCTTCCATAGTTTTCTTTAGACGTCTAGAGGCGGCCTCGTGTTGAGAGATCTAGATGGCCTGATCAGTGAGTTGCTTGGCCTGGTCGGAAACCACAAACCGCAATCTTATGTTGGCACTCCCAATTTCCTCCCCGGCCTTGACCAGTCGGGCATGATGCCCCATCAACTTCCTAGTTTCCTCAGCAACCCGGTCGATGTTTGCCTTAGCTTCGTCCCCCATAATGACAATCCGAGTAGTAAGCAAATCGAGGTCTAGGGACTTGGCCTCATCTAGCACCTTTACCATAGGGTTGTGAGGAAGAAGGTGCTCACCGGTAACCTCGTCGAAGGAAATATCATGAGAACTTGGATCCAGATCAGGATGACCCGCAAATGGATTACGAGCCAAGCCAGGATGATCAATTTGAGTAACGGTAGGATTTTCATACAGGTGCGGAGAGGGTGTGAACTCAGTGTCCTCCTCCGTGATACCATGAAGAGGCTGAATTGGGGGATGAGGACCAAGTGAAGGTTCGGATAGGGAGCGACTCCTCTTTCTCTTTCGAATATCCTCTTCAATAACCCCAAGAAGAGGACAGTAGCCGACTACACCCCCAGAACGGTGGGCCGGAGGCTTCGGCTTGGCGGAAGCTTTGGAGAGCTTGTATTGTTCAAGCCTGTGCCGAAGATCTGAGGTCTTGGCCATTTTACCTGCTCCTGATATAAAAACCAAGTGTTACCAACATGTATTGGGCCATCACTCAAGAATTGAAAGAGTAAAGTGAAATTCACCTTGAACCGCCGAAGTTGTTTCAGTAGAGGCGCTCCCGGAAGATAGATCGACGCCGGTCCCAACGTTATTGGCTTTCTTGGACTTCTTCGTCCCCTCCAAACCTTCGAAAGCTTGGCGGAAAGCGTCATCCGTCCACTCCTGCATCTCGCCTACTTGCCCAGAAGATAAAGCCCTGACACCGTCACCTCCTCCAGCGCTTTCTCCTCCATCTTCGCCTTGCTCCTCCTCAACGTCTCCCTCCTCCGGGATATCTGGACATGAGCTGGGAGAGGGACCATCAGACTTTTTGAGCTTCTTCCCCCCGGCAACCGGGTGTTTTGGAAAGGGCCTCCTTTTACTGCTCTTTAACTCGGCCCCTTCTTTAGCTTGGGCAGCCTTCTCTTCAGCCGTGTCCCTCTGCTTGACCACGGATTGCTGTGGAAGGATCAAGTTGTACTCCAAGAGTGTAGCGTTCCTGATCAGGTAGGCAGCCGACCTATCTCTCTCAGTAATAGCTTCTATTTATGCTGCCGTCTGAACCAGGCGGTCATTCTCCACGACCGCAAAACCACCTATCGCTAGCAAAAAATAAAAACACATAAGAAAGAGTATTGCAACCATAACGGGATTTAAAAATAGAGCTTTGACTTACATCCGGAGGTGAAACGCCGAATGGAAACGGAATCATCCCTGACGAAGAACCATTCCTTCTTGAACATACAATACTTGGAGTATAAATCCAGGACCGGCTTAAAGGTTACGGCCGATTCCAAGCTGATGTAGGGAGACCCCTTCTTATAGCCTCTCAAGTTATACAAATATCGGATCTCCCGGTTGGAAGGAGGACGCCCATATCTCCTCTAGAAGATGACGAAGAGACTCACCAGAATGGCATAAGAGTTAGGCTGAAGCTGGAATGGAGCTACCTTTAGATATGTAAGAAAGCTAACTACCCATGCGTTGAGAGGCGGGATGGCACCACACATGCAATGGTATCTGCTGTATGCAAAATATCCTTCGGGAGGATCATACGGCATCACTCCCTCATTCGGCAATAACATGCGTGCTCGGTCAATCCCGAAAGAGCGAGATATAACATCGAGTTGCTCGCCCTTGAGGGAGCTGGGAAAGCAATCAGGCGGGGAGTTCAAAAGCTCCTGAGGGCCGTACCCGTCCACCAGTGATCTCGGGGCAGGTCCGTGACGTTCCGGTCCTGGCTGAGTAGGGGGCACTGCGGAAGATTCTCCTTCGCCCTGGGACTTCTTTCTATCCGATCGGGTTTCCACTCTTTGAGACATTTATCTGCAACACAAGGGAGTACATCGTTAAAACATATGAATGGTGTAGTCTGAAAATTTCACTTATAATTTAAAACGCTCAGAACTCCTAGTATCATTCGGTAAAGCAGATACAAAGGTTCATTCGGTATTTGGGATCTCAAGAGATCATCCGGTAATTCAGAATAGGCCCATTCGGCACTCAAACATACTTGGTTCGGTACTCAGATTGATTCGGTAATCAGGTTGGTTCGGTCCTCAGATTGATTCGGCGCTCAGAATACTTCGGCTATCTCAAAACGATAAAGGATAACAGTAACCTGAAGCCCCTATTTATAAGCAAAACATGTCGACCGGACCAACTGGTTCGGCACACCCAAGACCGAACGAAGCTATCTCAACAGGAAAACAAAGCGCGGCACATGCGAGCACGTACCCCACTTTGGGGGGCAAGTGTTGGGTGTATTTCGACAGGTCCAACATCTCTGCCGAACCAAGTACCATCTCCCCCATCACCGAACCAATGCCTCTCCATCCTACTGCCGAACCAGCCTACCGAACCAGCTACCTCCAAAGTACCACCGGACCAACATGCATCCCACCTCAATGCCGAACCAAGTACACCGGTCCACTCACCTCCTTCCACCGAACCAAGTACGCCGGTCCACCATACTCCTACCACCGAACCAAGCTTCACCGGACCACCATACTCCTACCACCGAACCAAGCTTCACCGGACCACTCATCTCCTACCACCGAACCAAAGTAAACCGGACCAGCTCCACCAGGCCAGATTACGTCAGCCCAGGCCCGCCATCTGCTATATACCTCCAAGACCCCTACCCCCAGCCTCACTCTATAAATAGAGGGGCAGGGGTACAACAATGGGGAACAAGTTTGAGAGCTCAAGCACGGAGAGAACTTTCAAATAACTTTCTTTTACTTGTATCAAAGCTTTGTACTTGTAATCTAAACAAGAGAAGAGAAATAACATATAAAGTGGACGTAGGCACATTCTGGCTGAACCACTATAAATCTGCGTGTCTTTTTACAGTTTAGCCCCTGCTTTTCATATATTTGCATAAATCACCCAAATCACTAAGAACAACATAAGATCTACTAAATCATACGACTTTGAGGTGTTTGTCCATTTTTTGTGCAAACAAGATATAATCCAACAACCGGTACAAAAGTATCATTCGACAAGCATCAGAGTTGAGCAAATATTTTGACAAAAACCAAATAGTTTAAATTTCAGTCAAAATGCAGAGGAAGTGTGCGTCTGTATGAAAGAACTATAATGGTACTAAAATATTTGTAAAACTATAAGTAAATGACAAACTTATGATTGTTGACGATGTACCTATGTTAAAATCATTTTAGTTTGGTTTTTTAATTATCGATACTGGATTTGAAGAAATTATTTAATAATAAGTGTAAAAGGATGTTGGGAATGTCCTAGAATGATATACATAGACACTGTATTAAAAATTTTGGTTGAAAGGACATGCACCATAATGCCGATAGCGATAAATGAATAAAAAATATAAATATTCCGACTAACATGCCTAGTCGGTAGCCAAAATGTTAGTTACTTTAATTCTATAATACCAAAGTTCCTGAGATTTTAAAACCTCTACCAAGATATATATGTCATACAGCATGTAATCACATAGCCAAACACATTCATCACACACCCTAACACAGCTTCCGGTATCGACCAACCTAGTAACCATCCTCCTACGTTGTTACTTCTAGTGGATTCCTATGGGATGAACTGTAGAGGGCCAACAGTTGCACCTGGCCTTCCAAATAGCATATACATAATTTTTTTAGCCACGATTAAGTAATATGTGAATTTAGAATTAAAGCACCGCTCATTTCTTTCATTAAAGGAGTTTGGGTGTTTATAATATGATGTTTTCACAAATCAAAACTCTCCAAGGAATATTCAAACCCAAACTATACTAATCAATTACTAAAAGAAAAGTTAAGATTTCCACTCACTATAGGTCTTTAGCACTTCCTCTTTTTGGATTTATCACACCTTTAATAATATCTTTTAAATCTCCTCTTTTAGATATATGCAACAAGATTTGTATGTATAGATTAAATTCAGAAATTGAAGGATTGGAGGGGAATAGGAATAGAAAATAAAGTAATAAACTTCTAGAATTTATTACCTAAAATCCTAAAGAACCTTTTTTTGGAATCTGAAGAGAGAGATTGACAGAGCTATGTTAGACTCCCAAAATAATTTGTGAATAAAAGTAAGGGGGCTAGGCTCCTATTTATAGTGGTTGAAATGCGCCAGAATCGTCAGAATTATGTCGATTTAAAATAATATAATCCAGTACGTTCAAAATGCATAAAACCTTAGCTATCATTCTCCTTTACCAATCAACCGCCGCTACCTACCAGTCAACCGCTAGCGGTCGACCGGTCCTAAAGGAGCGGTCGATCAGTTCTCCTATTCTGGACCGTTATTAATTGACGTTCTATATTTATTTTATTCCTTAATTGATAATTAATGTTAAAGTTAATTTTAACCATTACTTAACCCTAAGTCAAACTACTATTAACTTTCAAATTTAATAATTATTTAATTATTTGAATTCGAATTCCATTAAAATTATTTTAAATCTAAAAAATTCAAACATCCATAACATTTCCTTTTAAGCTCCGCTTTAAACATATTATATATGAAAATTGATCAGAAAATCACCGTGAACGCAACAGAATAACTTTCATGGTCAAATTCTAATTTTACAAAATTTGACTTTTTGACCCTATCTCGTTTAAATTAATTTATCTAATTTATTTATTTGTGGTTGATTTTATGGGGTGTTACAATGTTTAATATAGAAAATCCATAAATTGTATGTTTTCTGATATTAGTTACAATGTGTTGTAGTCGTAAGTGATTTATCACAATAAAATAAACATACTATTTTAAATATTCCTAGTCAAGATGTATCGAGATTGGATATCGATACATCTGTTGAGGCTAGAGCACGTAATGCTCTCCAAACATTGGGTAGTGTATTACTCATGGCTAATAGAGGCACCAAAGGGGTTACGTACTAATAGTTATTAGATAACTATAGAATGACGCACTCGATAGTTTTCTATTGGTAAATATAACTAAGGTCAAACAGAGAATATCGATGTGATAATTTTACACAATTCCCTCGACTTGAGTATACTGGCGAGCTTCAATGTAGGAATTCTGCTTTGATTGTAGTCAAATCATGGCATTGCGTCCATTGAACGACTATAGTTTGGTAGAGTGGAAGCATTGAAAGTGAAACACTATTCAAGAGAGAATTTGTCGCCTCAGTTTTATGGGATTAGCATCACGGGGTTAACTTAAGTAAACTCAAAGTAAAAGTCACTGGCCAAAGTAGTACGGCGAATAATTATTATTTTTATCGAACCATGGATTTTTTATTTGCATTTACAAAGTTGAATGTGGACAATATTGGAATTTTGAATAAAACCAAATTCCATATGTCCGAATGTGATATAGTTTTAACAAAGAGAATTGGTGTAAACAATCGTCATTACCAAGAACCTCATATTACAGTAAAATTACATTTTACCAAAAGAAGTGTAACTGATAACTTCAGCCAAAATAGCATACCACTAGCTAATGTGGCGTTTGAACATTAATATTTTAAATTGTTTGATATTAATCACAGATTATATTTACACCGTTCACTCACATGACCGAAATAATGAATACTGCGAATGAACCACACAGTTTAAATAATATATAATCATTGTAAATTAATTAATTAATATTTACCAAATACTAATTAATAAATTTCATTTAATATGTTTAAATAACATTAGTGTTTAATATTGTGTGTATATAAAAGTTATAAACATACATATCGATATATAATCATCGTAGCGCATTTGAATGGGATTTAAATTGAATAAACATTAAGTGTATTTTTAAACTGATTAAATTAATTAATATCTATGAAATATTAATTCTTATTGAAAAAACTGATGTTTGAATTCCATTGGTATTAAACGAAATGCGTATATAAAAGTTATAAATGCACACAGCGATAAACGATATCGACAGAATATTTAAATTAGATTTAAATGGAAATAACGCTAATGGGATTTTGGAAATTTTAAGGGGCCATATGGACCATCTATGGCTATCCATAGATGTAGAGAAAGAGAGAGATGGGATTTAATTAAGAATTAAATAGAGAAAAATTTAAAGGAATGAATTGAAAGGTTTTTGTGTTTCCTTTAAAATAGATTCTCCTTATTCATTTCATTGGACGCTCCTAGATATTTCATTTCCTCTTGCCCACTTCCTCTCTGTTATGGTCAAAATATACATGGCTTCTAAGCCATAAAATTCCCAAAAATTAATTCAAACAGAAATAAATAAATTCAAGGTGGTTCTTGTCCCTAGATCCTTGCAAAATTTGGAGGCTAATTCAAGTGAATCGTGGTTTTATTCATTATTTTAGCTTCATATTTAGATAATTCTATTTTTATTTAATCGTGTACTCTTCATGTTCAGATAGCTGTGATTTTATTCATGTTACATCTCTTCTATTTTGTGTGTTCATCTTATAATCTAACTCGGATCCCCATTTCTGTCCCTCTTAATTAATTATATGATCTTTATGTCGATTTGATTTGGATCCCCCCTTGTTCTACATCACCATTGACTATATGTTTATTATGATTGGCATATTTAAAAACCTTTATCCCATTTATTATTTGTCCATGTTTTGGATAGTTAGATATGAATTTTCTTACAACGAATTTGTATATGCCCAAGTTGTTCGACTACTTTTGTCATTGTTTTGGAATTAAAAAAATGTAAAACTATTTAATTTTGTTGAATATAAAATTTTGTAACATTTGTATGCATAATATAAGTAAAGTATATTTTTTGGTTGTTTAAAATTATATTAAAAAAATGATTTCTAGTGTTACATAGTTACTTTCTAGAAAATATTTTATTTTGGTTATTACATTGATAAAAGTAAAAGTTTCCTTTTGTTCTAGAATTCCTAATTGGTTTTTTGTAAAGTTATAGATTTTTAATTCTTACCTAAGTTAAAAGATTGAAAAAAATTTGTTAGCGGTAAATTTAAAAATACAAGTTACTTAAATTTCAAGTGAATCGTGGTTTTATTCATAATTCAAGGTAAAAATAATTAGCTTCATTTTTAGGTAATTCTCGTTTTATTTAATCGTATACTTATCATGTTCAGATGGCTTTGATTTTATTCATGTTACATCCCATTTTCGTCCATCTCAATTAATTATATGATCTTCATGTAGATTTGATTTGGGTATCCCCTTGATCTAAATCTCCATTGACTATATGATTATTATGATCGACATATTTCAAATCCTTTATCTTGTTTTATTGTTTGTCCATGTTTCGTATAGTTAGAAAAGAATTCTCTTACAACGAATTTGTAAATGCCCAAGTTGTCCGACTACCTTTGACATCGTTTTGAAACTAAAAATTTAAAACTTTTTTAATTTGTTGAATATAAAATTTTGTAATATTTGTATAAATAAACATAAGTAAAGTAAATTTATTGGTTGGTTAAAATTTCATCGAAAAATGATAGTTGTTGTTACATAGTTACTTTCTAGAAAATATTTTATTTTGGTTATTACATTCATAAAAGTAAAAGTTTCATTTTATTCTTGAGTGTCTAATTGGTCTTTTAGGTAAAGTTGTAGATTTTTATTTCCTATCTAAGTTAAAATATTGAATAAAATTTGTCAACATCAAATTTAAACATATATGTTACTTAAATTGCAATCTATATGTATACATATGTTATTTTTAAACGTAATACATAATTTGCAATCATTTATACACACATGTGTGTTTATGTTATTTTAACTTAAATCAAAATGCACTATTGTGTGATAAAGGAAAATTTATTTCCGAACTCCTCTTTAATTGAAACCATTGTTATAATTGTTAATTCTTGATTTGAAAAACTTATAATATATGAAAACTTATTTTAACATGTATGTGTATAACTTATCTATTACATACATATATATTTTATTAGTCAAAAACTTGGACAACAAAAGCATGTGTAAATTCAGTTATAAATGTCATTCAATATGTCATTTAATCTAAATAAAGGGAGAGAGGAATGAAAGGTTTCTCCCTCTACATTTATAACCTCGTCTTTCCTTAATAAATTGTATATGTTAAGGGAGAGAGAAAAATGTTTCTTTCTCTAAATTTTTTACATGTTTGGTTACACAAATATACAATGCTTATATCCTGCACTTACACTTCACACATATGAATGTATTTGCTACATGTATTATAATACATACAAATTAAATTTAAAATCTAAACTTTCTTTTAATCAAATTAAATAAAATATTCTTTTATTTAAAGTTTCATTTTGATCTAATAATCTTCTAGACTTCATAGGCCTATCAGATCCAAAATAAGGGAAAAAAATGAATACCTATTTCCGTCGCTTCCGACTTTCCCGATTAAAATATATAGTAGCACTAGTTAACCCACTTAGACCAAGTTTAGAGCTGCCACCACCATTTTCCAACTTTAATTACCTAGGAGAGTATTATTGAACTAATATGGGTTAATGATTCCCACCCCCATCTTTCTTCGGTCTGCAGATTTTGTCCCAGGTTACAAAATAGTTGGCAGGGGAAATGCTTTTTGAACCCTTCCAGAGAAAAGCTCGTCTAATACAATCTATCTTCCTAATAATCCAGGTCGGAACTTTATAAAATGACATCCAATATGTGCAAAGAGACGAAAGGACAAAGGTTACTAATGTTAACATACCATCCCGAGTCAAGGAAGTACCTTTCCTATAACGACCCAGAATTTTACCGCCTTGATTTGCGAATATTTAATAAATTTTATAATTAAAATAATATGTTTATAATTAAAATATAACTCTTTTAAATAATAACAAATGATGGTAAACTAGATTTGTTTACAAATAATAAAGGTAAAATAGATTTGTTTAATTAAAATATAACTCTTTGAAATAAGCTATTTAAATATATTTTATATAATCAATAAGTGGATTTTTATTGGCAAAAAAAATCTATTTAAATTATTTAATAATGATGATAAAATAGTTTTCAAAATTTGTTTACTAATATAGATAGTTCATAGAAAAATAGAAAATACGATCGAAGAACGTTTTTCGAAATTTCAACTTTTCGACACTGGAAAGTTGTCGAAAAGCGTTGTTCACATTTTGTATATCATGCACACACATATACTTACATGTCATAATAAATTAAGTGAGTGTTAGGATTTAATTAAATGTACTTAGATTAAGATAATGCATGATTTGATCATTTATGTACATAAGAATATAATATAACCAAAATACCCTAGCCTAAGTGCACTACCGTTACCTAAATACACCTAGGAAGTACACAAAGCATGGTGAAGAGTGGATAAGGGGAGACCAACTTGTATACTATGGTATGGAGGGAGGAATGGTGATATGCTTACATGAAAGGTTTATTATTCTTTTATCCTAAAGGTCTTTTTACTAAATTATCCCTCTCATTTTCTACAAATACCTCCTATTTCTACACATTCTTTTTTTACACCATCATTTCCATATTTATTTCTATCCTCGTCATGTCTACAAGTTTATCCATGTCTTCTAAGAGAAATCCTAAGCTAAAATTAGTAAACACACTTCAAAAATCTCCTGTGCCACTAATCAAAATCAAAAAGACACTTACCACAAATCTGAAGTAGGAGTTCCTGTTGCTTTTCCCCCTGATTTGTGCCAAACTTCAATGCCTAAATCCCTCCCAACCACTATCCCTCAATCCAATATCAACCTTATCACTCCCATCAACAATGTTAATCTGGTATCTCTTCCTGATCTACCTCCTTCTGTACCTACGAAACGCCTTAAGACCTCAAGTGCTAAAAACCAAGCTCCTCTCTCTTTGGAAAAGCCTGTACATGCTTCCCCTGTGCACGTGCACAGCCATAAAGTTTCCAACGCTAACCTAGGAAATTCAACTTCTCATAATTCTAGTGTAGCTGAAACTGATCCAAATCTTCCCTATGACCACATTCCAGCTCCTAAAGCTTGGATGCCCCCTCCATCTGCTCAGCTCCTCTCCACGTCATGCCCTTCCAACAATAATTCGATCCAAATTGTAACGCAAAATGTCAGTGCTATGCTGTTTAACTCCAGTAAGATAAAGAAACTGAATCAATTGACTGAATTGGATCTCAACCCCCCTGCTGGAGCACATCTATCGTCTCCAACACCTGAACCCAATGTTCAATCATCCCCCCTCACTAAAGGTGGCAAGAAGAAACTTCAACAGAAAATAATGGTTGTTTAATGATGAACAACATAGGAGCTTGGAATATTCGTGGTGCCCACTCGGAAATCAAACTTAACCAATGCAAGCAAATTATATCCACCCATTCTTTGAGTCTTTTTGCTATCCTTGAAACAAAACTTAATGCTACACTATCTTCCAAAGCTGCTACGTTCATTAACCCTTCTTGGAAAATGATAAATAACCTCAGTGATTCTCCCTACGGTAGAATCCTTATCCTATTTAACCCCTCTATCTTCCAGCTTAACCCTATCTTATCTACTTCGCAGCTAATCCACATTCACTGTATCCACCTTTCATCTTCTACTTCATTCTATCTTACTGTCATCTATGGTCACAACTCTGTTCAAACTCGTCAGTCATATCTTTCTCTCCTCCCTTCCTTACGTCAAGAAACTCACCCGTGGTTAGTCATAGGGGATTTAAACTGCTCCTACCTCTTATCTCATAGACAAGGTGGGAACCCCTTGTCTCATTGTCAAATAAGACCTCTTAGCAATGCTATCTCTCTATCTAATCTTATTGAACTTACCTTTGTTGGTGCCATCTTTACATGGAATAACTCTAGTAGGCAATCCACGCGTACATTTTCCAAAATTGACTTCACCTTCTTTAATCTCAATGCTTTTACTAAATGGCCTCATATGTATAATCTCCTTCCTATGCCTGGCCTACTTGACCATTCTCCTCAAATCATATGCTTTGGTACTGCTGTGGCAAAAAGGAAAACTAATTTTAAATTTTTTAATGCATGGGTTCATCACCCAGACTTTTTTCTAATAGTTAGAAAGGCTTGAACAATGAAATTCTTTTGTAACCCTATGTTTATATTGCAGAGTAAACTGAGAGTGGTCAAATCAGAACTGAAAGCGTGGGCTCTGGGCAAATTTGGTCAAGGTAATTTAGCTTCCTCTACTATTTCTAGGGAACTGCAACTCATTCAGGAATCGATGATGAATGGCCCTTCAAATAGCGAGCTGGCGACTAAAGAGGCTGTAGTTTCATCCCAACTATTTGAAGCTTTAAGAATTGAAGCTAACATGATTAAACAGAAATCTAGGCTCAAGTGGTTTAAAGATGGCGATAGAGACTCTGCTTTCTACCACTCCTCCCTCAAAGCAAAGCAGACTCGAGAGTTAATTAGCACCCTCATTGATTTGAATGGTGAGTATATAGTGGACCCTGTCCATATTGACGAAATGCTCCTCGATCACTTCAGTAAAATGCTTGGAAACCACAATCAATTCAAACCATCTCTTGAGCTCCTGGACTCTATAATCATTCCTAGAATATCATCAGAAGACAATGCTTTTTTAAGCACTAAAGTCACTGACACTGAAATCAAAAATGCTCTCTTCTCCCTGAATGCTAATTCTGCTGGAGGTCCTGATGGATTCAACTCATATTTCTTCACCTATTCTTGGGAAATAGTCGGCCAAACATTCATGAAGGCAATTCACAATTTCTTCAACAAGTCCAAAATGATAGGGTCCATCAACGCAACGAACATTGCCCTAATCCCTAAGGTGAAGAACTCTTGTCGAGTTTCTGACTTCAGGCCTATATCTTGCTGTAATTCTATTTACAAGTGCATCTCGAAAATAATAGCTAATAGGCTCAAATCTGTTCTTGATAAAGTTATCTCTTCTAACCAAACAGCATTTCTTAAAGGCAGGAGTATTCTTGATAATATTATGATGTCTCACGAATTATTGAGAGGATATAACAACTCCCATGTCTCCCCTAGAACATCATTCAAGCTCGACATATCGAAAGCTTTTGACTCCTTACAATGGGACTCAATAGTTAGAATTATGGGATTAATGAATTTTCCCAAACACTTTGTTGCTTGGATTCACTGCTGTATCTCTACACCTAGGTATTCCCTGATGGTCAACAACTGTACTGCTGGATTTTTTCAAGGGAAACAGGGCATCAGACAGGGAGACCCGCTCTCCGCGTACTTATTTATTCTTATGATGGAGATTCTCACCCAAATCCTTACCCATCTCATTCATGAAGGCAGATTCATGACTCACCCAAAATGTAAGAACCCGCTTATCACATCTTTGATGTTTGCTGATGACTTGGTCATATTCTTCAAGCCTAATATGATGATAGTTACTTCCATCATGCATGGTATAGACAAATTCTTCAAAATAACTGGGCTAGCTATTAATCTATCGAAATCTGATTTAATGATAGCTGGTGTGGACCCTGAGCTAACCACACAAATCACTACCTTCACTGATATCCCTCATAGATCTGAAACTGCTACGTACCTTGGGCTACCTTTAGCAAAATCGAGAATTTCATTAGCTCAGTGTATTCCTCTTTATGACAGAATCACTGCCAGGCTTTCGAATTGGACCAACAGATTGCTTAGCCAAGCAGGTCGGCTCACTCTAATCAATTCCATTATTTTCCCTATGACAGTGTATTGGTCAAGGTCATTCATACTTCCTTCCAAGCTCCTCAAAATGATAAGGTCTGCCATGTCTAACTTCTTCTGGCATGGGTCAATTACTGCTAGGAAGCTATCCCCTTGTGCTTTTTCCAAACTAGAGAGACCTAAATCGAGGGGAGGTCTGGGAATTAAAAACCTGATGCTATGGAACCGTGCAGCTATGGTGATGCACATCGACAACCTGCTTAACCATAAAAATTGCTTATGGGTTAACTGGTCTTACAAATATATAATACGTAATAAAAATTTCTGGATAATGGATATTCCTCAATCCTGTAGTTGGACCTGGCGTAACCTGCTCAAAATCAGATCTGACATCCTCCCTTATGCTAGAAGTCGTATTGGTATAAATGGTCGTCAATCTTTCTGGCATGACCCATGGACTAAAGAAGGAACTATTCTTAATCGCTGTCTCACTTTCAATCAACAAATTCAATCTGCCATTCCCTCCTCTGCCCTGGCTTTGGACTGTATTTCTGAAGGCAAGGTTAATCTCCCATATTCCAGTAACCTGTCTGTTAGAACCCTATCGAATCAGGTGCGCGGCACTAAAGTTAATATATTCCCTGATGATGGCATATCCTGGTCATGCTGTAATAACTCCTTTATGATTGGTGCTATGTATAAGAAATTTATTTGCCAGTACAACACTTCCCATCTCTGTTGGAACAAACGATTTGGCTGTAGCACAACTCTGAAAGTCAGAACTTGATGTTATGGAAGTTATTTGGCAATGCTCTGAAGACAAAAACTAAGTTGAGGCAGCGTGGGTTAATCATTGATACAACTTGTATCTTCTGCCATTCTGCTGACGAGGACATCCTTCACCTTTTCTTCAGTTGTTCGTATGTTCACAGTTTGTGGAGCTGGATCATCACTATCATCTCTGGAAGGACACCATCTAGTGACAGTGTGGAGGAATGGAACATCATATACAAGGCAACTAGATGGAGAAGTGAATCAATGTATGTTTTGCTATTTTCTCTTAAGACATTCATAGCGATAATTTGGGAGGAGAGAAATGCCGTTATTTTCAATGACAGAAGGAAAACAGATATGCAAATGAAACGCAGCATCATTGGGAAAATGAAACATGGGATTGATGCCTCTAGCCATCAGTTTGAACCTGGTTTTTTGTTGGCCCTCCCTTCTCTTTAACGGTCTGTTGTTTGGTGTTGTGTGTGTTTTTCTTTTTATTCCTGTTGATATGCCTGTTTTCCTTGTTCTCTTGTTCCTCTGTTCTTCCATGCCTGCATCTTGTGGGTTTGTTTCCTTGTAGTTCTTTGTTCTTGGTATATCAATAAATGGTAGGGGCCCATTCCAACCCCGCTGGCTTTGCCAAAAAAAATCAAGCTAAATAGCCTTACTTCATTTTCAAATATCATCCTCCACCAAAACAAAGCCTACATCCCAAAAACTCCAAGGGCGAGCCCCTTATTGCAAGGTCGAGCCCAAATTATCCTAGGCAGAGCCCATTTAGCCTTCCAAGGGTCTACATCTTCACTTTGTTGAGCTAGAGCAAGTGAGCTAGGTCGAGAGCAAGTTTAGTTTGATTTAGTGAAAGTTTGGTGAGTAAAGTTACTAACTTTTTTAAAGTTGTAAAATTTATGAGTTAAAATGTTGCTTAAGTATGTGGTGATGTTATATGTTGTGTATGCATGCATATATGTTAATTTAGTGTTGGCTGCTTATGCCGAAGTTTGAGTAGGCGATAAAGATTATAACTTGGATATTGGAAAAGTAAGTTATTATTGTGAAGTAATACTTTGTTTATGAGGGTGCTATAATGTTATGATATGATATTATGTTTGAATTTTGTATTTATTGTATGTGGTTTCAAGACATGAAGATAGCGATTTGCTAACTAAAAGCGATGTAGAAATCCACCTTTTTGTCAAAATTTTGATTTCTGTTTCAAAGTGAAAAGTTTTCAAGTTTAAATCATAGATTTTGGTTTCAAAAGTTTATTTTCATGTTTTAAAGAAGATAAGAGTTCAAATTTGAAGATTTAAAAGTTAAAAAATCAAAATTTCAAGTTTGGAAAATTACGGGTCTGTATAGCGATAGTCGCAATAAGCGCAGTTCGGAAAATCTAATTATTTTTCTAAGCTAAACTTGTTTTAACTCAAAATCTTTTTGGAAAATGTTTTCTAAGTTTAAGGAAGTAATTAGAGAACAATTAATTATTTATTTATTTAATTTTCTAATGATTATTTAATTGATTAATTAATTAATTAAGGTAATTAGTACTTAATCATTTGTTAATAATGGTTTTTAAACTTAAATATTATCAATTAAGTTAATCATGATTTGTTACTTAATTAATTATAAATTAAGGATAATTAATTATTATTTAATTATTTATTTAAAATAATAATTATTTAATTATTATTTTAAAAGGGGTTTTATTTAATTACTTTTTGATTAAAGTTAATTATGTTTTAATAAGGTTTAATTAAAGTTTAATTACTTTTAATTAGAGTTTAATTACTGTCTAAAAAGGATTCGATTCAAATTAAAAAGATTTCAATTGTTTTAAAATCGCTTTGAGTTTAAGTAATCGGTTTTGTTTTAAAACGGTTTTTTTTTTCAAATTTGTTTTAAATCAAGGGATTTCTGTGTCGCTTACCCTTAAGTAACCCTATATGATTAGGGAAACTAAATGGCATCTATAAGCAAAACAAAATACCATTCTACCATTACAATTAACTTGGACATTTACTTAAGTTAATTGATTGTTATATGTTGATCCCATATATACCTGTTGTTATGTGATGTCATGTTAAATTGGATAAGTAAAACCAAATTAAAAGCACCATTATGGTCATTAACCCTCTATTTGATTTTCTAAGTAAATACTGCATTTTCTTTTTTAAATGGCTTCAAAGTTAATGCATTTGAACAAGATATTTAAAAAATGATTTGACAAATGGTTTTACTAAAGATGTTTTTAACTAATGGGCACAACAAGAAAAACAATCTTTTATAGCGGCATATAGCCGCTATTAAACACAACTATAGCGGTTTGATAGACGCGCTGTATACCGACATGTTATAAAAAAGAATTGCACATTTATAACACAATAAAAACCACTGTAAAAGAGCATGATTTCATAGCATAAAGTTCCCGCTATGTTACATAAAGACGGTAGCTCACTATTGCCGCTATAAAACATCTCAATCTTAACGAAAATAACAGAATCTTTATAACAAAGTATAGCCGCTATAAAATAGTTATTCTATAGCACCTATTTCGCACTATATATTAACATGTTTATAGTATATTCTACATCTATTTACCGCATATATATACCGATATAAAATGTGTAGATACAATAACACCTATTTGCTGCTATCCTTTGATAGTAACCTCATACATTGCATTATCTTTTTATAGCACTTATGTCTTATAGTTATAACGCTTTTTAGGAGCTATGCTTTATTTTACTATATATTTGATGCACCCCACTATTACATTTTAATAATAACAATAAAAATGAATCTTCCTTAAATAGATAACAATTTGAACAATATATAAACGAAAAAATATAATAATCAGCAAATGTAACGCATATTCATGATAACAAAATAAAGTACAACTAACAAAAAATAAGTTCAATACATGAGTTACCAAATTCAATACATATTCATGATAACAAAAGACAACATAGTTCAAAGTTAACGTCTACAATTACCAAATGCATCACTAAGAACTTCAACTGCTCAAAGCCTTTCTTCATGCATGTCTTCGGTCATTGGTAGTACTTCCTAAAAATTCAGAACAATTTGAAAATAATTATATAAAACTGTGATGAAAATTACAGGTTATTGGTAGTTCTTGTGATAAACTTTTGGAATGTTATAAAGGACAATGTGCTACTTGGCTTAACGTTGGATAAGTGGATTGAGAAAAGACTTGCCCAAATAGCCATAGTCTGAAAATCACACGTTTAAGATATCCCTCAGTTTTCTTATTATATTGCGATTTCATTGTCAAGTGGTGCAAAAACTGGAATCTATGCGCTCACAAATTGAAATTTGGCAAGTACTTGTGGCTTTTGCAGAGGTACAGAAAGAGCTGTAGACCAGAAATGAGATCTACAATGTTTTTCAGCATTGTATTTCCATTTGATTGGGTTTAAATGAATTTCACAGACACGATTAGCACGTTCAGATGATGTAAAAAGGATGCAACAAATACAACACACAACCATTTTAGTTCAGCCCAATATGTGCTTATGTTCATTATCGTTTATTGCTTTTTTGTTTAAAGATCTCAAGTATAATGCTAAAATACAAAATACAATAAGATTTATATGTTGAAAGAAAAATCTATATTGTAGATGTAGATAATTAGTTCGATCAACAGTAGTCAGAAAAGTCCAGTTCAATTGTTTTATTAGCGGAACTTTTGTCATCATTATTGTGCATATATGAGAGTTTCACAAGCATGTTCAGCTCAAATCTACTCAGTTTTCCTTAGAAAATAGCTAGCTCGGAAGTGGTTTTAGATCCACAAAAGGTGTAGGGATCACTGTTTTAAAGATTTAGAAATCTATGTGTAATGGTATAATCAATAGATTCCGTTTGGTACCGATCGAATCAATAGTACTTTCTAAAGCCATGGTTCAAAGAGAGAAGAAAGTAGAATTTGATTTAGTGCAGACTATCGGTCCATCATCAGTTCGGTGGTTATCTACTTGGTATATAACTGTTGAAACAGTTCGGTACTCGATTTACTACATTCAACTATCCATTGTTAATCTCCTGTCACCACCATCCACTTCACAAACAAAACCACACTCCATTTACTAAAAAACATACACACCAACCTCCGCCTAATCGTCTCGAAGCCATACTCCTCAACAACACTTCACCATCAATTCCAACAACACCAGCAACTCTTCCCTGCCACCACAAACCCCTACTGATCGCAAACAGTGAACTCCATTCCATTCACCTTCAACAATATCCATCCCACTCAATTGGCGTAAGTAAGACATAATTATTAGCTAAAGATGGCTAGGTGCACTTCAAACTGTATCCAGTAGACCCCAATATGAAAGCATAAGATAAGAATAGGTTAAGATGATATATCTGCGTCTGTGTCAAAAAGCTATAAAATATGGCAGTGAATTTTCCTAACAGGTATCTGGGTTTGTGAAATTAAGTTTGTGGGAATTTATCTAGGTTGAGAACTTTCCAACATTCATTGTGTAAACTAACCAAAAACTAACCAAAAACAAAAATGAAACGGTAAAGACTTACTCTTCATTCCAAGAATAATTGTAAAAACCAATCAGCAGCCTTATCGTGTCCCTTTCCAAGAATAATTTCTGGTGCAATATACTCGATTGTCCTGCACATTGAGTTTGATCTCGTGTTTTCATCAAACTCTTTGGCTAGACCAAAATCAGTTAACATCACCTAATTTGTAGTAACATTATGAGTATTAGTTAACAATTACAACACCCTTTGCATAGTAATTTAGCACACAAGGTAAAACATTCCTCTAAAGCATAGAACAGCTTTTCGCAATACAGAAAAAGTAAATAAAATTTCTCAAATTTAGCAAAAATTAACTGTAGATTTCACAAGACCATCAACATCCAGAAGAACATTTTTAGATTTTAGGTCCCTATGCATTATCCCATTTGCATGAAGGTGAGAAACGACAAACACAATTTCTGCAGTGTAGATATAGTGTATTTGTTCATAAGTCTTTGTCCAAAATTTGAATCATTTGAGACGACATTGAGCGGTGTATATTGTAGCAACAGTCAGCAATGAAGATTGAAACTTAAGTATTTAATACTCAACAAGAAATGCTTCAGCTGATATCGTGAGTAATAATACTTTAATTTCAATGTTAAATAATGTATATATTGTAGTTGTAGTAAATGTCAATAATAACTGCAAACCTTAGTATCATTTTCAACTGATTTAAGAACCCTTCTCAAGAATACAAATGGGGTTGGCACAGGCGTGTTGAATAAATGCATGGTATAAACTTAAAGAAAATCCAGCATTTTCTTTGGAAAAAGAAATCACTAATAGAATTTAGGTATTTTAAATTGTATTCATAAATAGAAGATATAGTTCTAATTCATTTTTATTACCCCAAAGGTCAACTACTTAGTATCTATACAGAATGAAAATGCATTTATCCAACTGACGTTCAAAGTGAACCAAACAAAATCATCTTATGTCATATGTTAAGAAATTTGCTTATTATGTAGGATAATAAAATAAGAAGGATAATTAAATAAGTTGTAGTTCAGAGTGAGAATTGGATATTTGTCCAAATACTACTTCATCCAGGCCCATATATAAAATAGAACAAAGAGTAAAAGAGTTGATAGTGGTAGACCATGAAAACAAAAGTATCTACATTATTATTATTATATAAAGTTAATCAATTTTTATAAACTTAGTTAATTATTATTATTATATATGTATGTATGTATAAACTTGGTTATTTTATAAAACTACGTTATTTTTATAAAATTCGCCGATCTTCGTTTGTAAACTTAGTTATGTTTTATAAAATTTAGAAATTTATAACATGAATTAGATGTAAAGATGTTGAATACTACGTAATTTATTATTGTTGTTGTTGTAATCCTTATAAACTCAGTAAATTTTCCCAAACTTAGTTTATTTATTATTATTATAAACTTAGTTAATTTTATAAGCATTTTTAATTTTTATTAACTTAATTAATGAAGTTAATTTTTATAAACTTAGTTAATTTATTATTATTATTATTATATAAATTTAGTTAAATTTTTTAAAACGTAGTTAAATTGGTTAATAATTTATCATTATTATTGTTATTATTATTATTCTAAACATAGTTATTTTTTATGAAACTTAGTTAATTTTTATAAACATGGTTAATTTATTATTATTGCCATACCTACTCTTAAACTTGGAAAACTTAATTAATTTTATAAACTTAGTTAGTTTATTATTACTACTATTGTTATATAAAAATAATAATTATTATTATTATTTAAACTTGGTTATTTTTATAAAACTTAGTTAACTTGATTAATATTTTATAGTTCATTATTATTGTTATTGTTATTGTTATTATTATAAACTTAGTTACTTTTCATAAAATTAGTTAATTTATTATTATTATTATTATAAACATAGTTAATTGTTATGAAACTTGATTAATATTCATAAATTTGGTTTGTTTATTGTTATTATTATTATTATAATTGTTTTTGTTGTTGTTACTATCATCATCATCGTTGTTATAAACTTAGTTAATTTATATAAAGTTAGTAAATTTATTATCGTTGTTATTGTTATTACATAAACTTAGTTATTTTTAATATAACTTAGTTAACTTGGTTAATTTTTTGTAATTTCTTATTTTATTATTCTTACTATAAACTTAGTTAATTTTTTATAAAACCTATAGTTAATTTTTTTTTGTTATTATTATATGAACTTGGTTACATTTTTTTATTAAACTTAGTTAATTTTCATGATTTTATTTAATTTTAATAAATTTTTATTTAATATGTAGAAAATTATTTAATTTTTATAAACCTTGGTTAATTTAGTTAAATTCTTATATAACTTAATATTTATAAGTTGTTGATTTTTTATAAAACTTGGTTAACTTAATTAATTTTTATACACTTAGTTAACTTAGTTAAATTTTTATGCAACTTAATTATTTTTATAAACTTAGTTATTTCTTTACAATACTTTATTAACATAGTTAAAAAAATTTAAAACTTGGTTAATTTTTATAAATGTGTTAAATTTTTATAAAACCTTCTTAACATAGTTAAATTTTACAAAAATTAATTGATTTTTATAAACTTATCAAATTTCATAAAATTCCGACAGCACCTCCTTTTCGCGGTTAGTGCTTTTCCTCACACCCTAATTCAATATACTAGTGTGAACCCGTGCTTCGCATATGGATTGTATCTATATTTTGTTTTCTGGTTATCAATGACTTTGTTTTATTGTAGAATTATCGTTATAATGCTAATTAATTTGGACATTATTCTCAAATATACTTCAATTTCAAACTGTTCAAAAACATTTAAATTAAATTGCTAAATTAAATACACTTGGAAGTACAAAAAGAATTAAAAATTTGAATTTTTTGTGATAATCATAGATGTCTATTTAACGATTATATTTGTAATTGTAAAACTGTATTTTTCTTTTACTGGGAATCAGGTAGTTAGAGTGTCCTTAATTCATTGTTTTATTGCTAATGGTCATTCTATTTTTTGAGATTGGATCAGCATTTACAAATTTAACTCTAATTGCAATGAATCACATAGCAATGCACTCAAATAAATAAGTATGGCTTTCGTAACCTCAAAATAAATAAATATACATAAATCAAAACAGTGGATAATACCAAAGATAAATCATGGAGAAGCAATTTGCTTTCATTCTGACTTGATATACTGAATGAATCAATGGCTTTATATTCTTATCGAAATATCATAATCATACTACAGAGAAAATGGGAAAAGAACGTTCTCACTTTTAAGGTATTAAATAAATTTTCCATAGAGTGTTAGTGATTTAGAAAATTAATATAAATACATGCTCTATTACAAAGTAAATAACATACGAATGATATGAATTTTGTGAAAGGGATAAAAACTTCAATATTATATTAATGCCTAGATATTTTTGCCTGAAATGGCTGGTTACGTTTGTTCTCCTACTGTAATTGGTTAAAAGGTCGGCAAATTTGCAAGAAGAAAACGTTGATTGTAGGAAGCAACTTCATGAATGCGTTGGCTTGAATATTACTGCAATTGTAACGACCCAGAATTTTGAACAAATTAAATTGAGAATATTTAATTAATTTTAAATATTTGAACGATGATTTAATTTGAATCCCCGATATAACTTTGAATTTGGTGATTAAATTATAAAATTTAATCTATTGTAAGTTGAATAAAATTTGTATCTTCAATTGTAAGCCGAAGAAAAATATTTCGAAAGCTTTTAAAATTCGTATTGATAATACTGAAGATAACAGAAGCTTCAGAATTGAGTTTGAAAACGATTTGTTCAATTTTGAAATTTAATCGTTCGAATTGATATTGGAAAATAGCCGTCCGAGGCGCAGTCTCGGAATTTGACAAAACCAGTTCCATTGGGTCCGTAATATTGAATTATTGTCGGATTTCAAATTTCGTAGCATTCGGATTCATTGTGTGATCGTACGAGATTAAAACGCATGGACAATAATTAATCGATTTAATTTAAATATAAAATTTATACACAAATCAACAAACACCCTAGTATCTGATTGCGTCGACCTATTCCCTGAAACATGCGTACTCTTGTCTCCCCTTCTGTTTCTTCTACCACGCACCTTTCTCTTTTTACTCAGTTCAATTACAAATCAAACGAGATAAAAAAATGGCCGAGCTCGAATCAGTTAAACATTCTTCCATTCCCTTTCCATTTTCTCGTCCCAGTTCAAATTTATTCGAACGAAAACAAGAAAAAAAAAATATGGCCTCTCTCTTCTTAAATTCGAAAACATCGTCCCCATTTTCCTTTGTTCAAGAGACAAAACGAAAACCCTTTCTTTATCAACCCAGGCTTCGATGAGTGGAAGGGAAATTCGCGACCCAGTCGCGAACGCGTTCTCGAGCACGCGACTTCGGAGGCGGCGATTTAGGGCATCGAGGCGCCGTGGTGATCGAAGTGGATGGTGGGGGAGGCGGAGACTTGGCACTCGGCGATGGAGGGTTTCGCGAGGCGACAACATTCTCGACGAAGGGAAGGGTCGCGAGTCAGGGTCTTGATTTGTGGAAACTTCGTCGTGACCTGGGAGGCAGGTTCGTAGGGCTGGAAATGATGGTAGGCAGATGGCGGAAGGTGAGGGAGTTCGATCGATTGTCAGGTGGTTGGTGGCGATCGAGTTCGTGCATCTAGGGGTCCTCGATGTTGAAGACGGAGGCTGTTCGCGGGAAGGTGGAAATCGCGGCATTTAGTTTGTCTTTGGGTGCAGTCGAGTTAGCAGTGGGTTAAGTTGAGCACTTTAGTGAGGTATATTAACTTAATTACTTTCGATTTTTATTTATATAAATCGAAGTTGTTATAGAATGGAAAATATGTGTAGGGATATGAACATAAAACATTTTGGAAATTCACAGATATTGTGGGAAAATAATTAGTTTAGTTTGATTTAACAAATTTACTAATGGAAATTTGATTTGCTTGATAAGTTTACTTAATTCGGTTAGTTACTAGAAATAATTTTTTAAAAGGAAATTTGTTTAAAATATAATTCTTTGTTTAAAATAAAATCACGGGTTAATAAAATTTTATTAAATGAAAATTTATTATTCGATCTGTTCGAATATTAATAAATTGTATAATTGCTTATACAAGGTCAAAACTGTGACATCAAGTCGGAAATGGAAAATGGATTGCACGATAAAATCAAAGGTGAGATTTTTCTCACTCAAATGAAATTTGCTATTACGGTTATTGATTGATGATTGCTATTGGACGTGATATTAGATATAGTAGGATATATCTATATATATAGCAATATATACATATTGGCATATGTATATATTGGATTAATTGATTTCCCGCCTCGTATAGCGGATGAGACCCTATTGCGCCGTTAGTAAGCGGATGATTTTTATAAAACCCATATACCACGATATTCCACCTCGAAGTGGAATTGGTATTGTGCTAACATCTGTGGATGCAGGGAAACAGGTTGGAGGGATCCAACTGGATTCCTCACCAGTAGTTATTTATTTACAGATATTGATGTATATTCTGTTATCATATTGATATATGATGTTTTTGTTGTGATTGACTAATTGGTGCTGTTGCATCATCGGATTCAGTTTTGAAGTTTAAAAATAACGACTTTTACTTTAAAAGGATTTTAAAGTGATTTTTGAAAGTAGACGTTTTATTGAATTTTTGAATTGATTTATAAACGTTCAAATTTTAAAGTTATAAAAATTATAATTTTTGTGAAATATAACCGAAAGGTGATTTTTGAAATAAATAGTAAAGTAATTTATAAAATGGTTAAATAGGGATTTTTGAATAAGTATGAATGGTTCATAGGCGAGATAAGATAGAATATATATTTTATAAATCAAAACAATGGAATTATAAAAGTAGTTCGGTTATGGTTGAAAATAAGGTTATAGGTGAAATCTTATAAGTAATAAGATTTAAAATTTTGTGAAGTTTAAAAGAACGATTTCTTTTAAATAAATGAATTATAAGTTATTAACTTATAATATGGACTTGTGTATATATATTGAGTTATAAATTGAATTGGGTAATAAAAGAAGATTTATAAATCGAAATTGTTATAAAATAGAAATGGAATTTATAAACGTTGTTTTATAAATTCGAAAATCAATCAAATTTGATGAATTTAATATAGAAAGTTATTAAGGGAATTTTATCCACGATTTTGGATAGTGGATAATTCTTGAAATAAAATGAGTAGAAAAGATTGAAATTTGGTTAGTGAAATATATTCACGATTTTGGACAGTGAATATATTATTAAGTAAGATGGATATGTTTTGGGAAAGTGACATTAAAAATGAAGTTAATTGTTTTAACAATGTTAAAAATGTGTTGAATATCGAAATCATAGATTTCAACATTTATTGTTGAAATAGACGTTTTCGAGAAATAAGGAAATGGTGGACTATAACACTGTTGTTATATTAAATGATTTCCGAAAGGAAATGTTTTATCTAGTATTGGGATTTATATATCTATCTTAATTTCGAACCCCTATACTAGTGATTTTGAGTCGTCGTAATGATGTTTTACGTAACATTCATTTTGACTCAAATGAATGTGCTTAAAAGAATGATTTCCTTAAAGAATGGATATATACTTAATATTGATTTAAGTATATCGAATATTTTCAAATGTTGAAAATAAATAGATTTGTGAATTACTTATTATTAAATAAGTATGGAAATGCTTTTCCATTCTGAAATGAAACGTTTTTGAGAATTTATCTTTGTAAAGATAAATTGAAATTGAATATTGAAATCTATTTGAAAAATCGATATCAGTAGATATTCGAAAAAATTATAAATTCAATATGGAATTTATAAAAGATAAGGGAATCTGTTTAAAAATAAATATTGATTTATTTTTGAAGTGTGGAAATTTTATATCTAGTAAAGATATTTTGAAAGATACAATAATTTGGAAAATTATTTGGAATCTGATGATGTTGCGCATCTTTATTAATAGTTAAATAACCGACTATCAATATTTACCTTTAAATAGGTATTTGTTGTGAATTGGATGAATTTGAATGCCACACTTATTTTTGAATAAGCGCTCATTATTCGGGTTAGCCAGGAAAGGACCATGGGGTCGTATAACCCATTCTGAATATGTGATATGTCGTTATGAATTGCATTCGAAGACCGGTGTTGAAGACCGGATATTTTTGAAAACGGAAGGATTACCGTCGAGTTACTCTACATCGGCTGATCTCCGATTTAGAGGTTTTATCACCCTTAGTGACGGGAAGTCCGTACGTGATTAGAAATTTATCCGGATGTGCAAGGGCTTCATGAGAAGTGCCTTCGGTTCTGTTCGATCCCGGAACAGACTTGTATGGATTGTATGTCTGACGTTACAAATTGAGATATAAATCTGATTTCTTTCAAATACATATCTGTTGGTGGCGGAGAATTTATTCTCTTAGCTTAACACCCTTCTCTGAGACGTACGAGCTCAGAGGTTATGTAGTTGAAATTTATCAGCGATATACTCCCAATTTGGTAACGTGGCATACTGAGTGTTGCTGTGAAATGATCAGTGTTTGATCATTTGCGATATGATCATTTGTTTGATCTTATATCTTTGTGATCATAGGTTTATCATTTGTTTGACCCGAAGCATGGCTTTTTGAGAAGCGTAGCTTTGTGGACGAGACTTCGTCGAGCCTCACACCCCGGAAATGGTCAAAACAGGAAGGATGCAGCAAGGTTCTAGGGAGTAGTGCCCCTTAGTGTATGTCATTCCTTCTGGATAGAGGTGGTATCATGTTATGGAGCCCAGATACTTAACCTATGTGGTTACTGCATTATTATTCTTATGTGGTTGTTGCGAATCGGGGATCCTCGGGAAGATCGGTTACGATCGGGGAATGGCATACGCGTGTCAGTAGTTACCTATTTTTGCAGAGGTAACCCGGCCTTGTGTTGGCAGAGATCCGGTTAGGTTCTCGGGACGTCATTCCAGGGGCGTTCCTTCGTGGCATAGGAAGTTCCTTAGCCTGACCATTTGTTGGAAATCCAAACTCCAATACGAACTTTGTACGGTTTTAGTTGTAGAACCTATCATTCACTTATGGTGGCGCCCCACTGTTTGGATGGTAGCTATAGTAGGCATAGTTCAAAATGTCTATGCTGGCTAAGATTAATATTATACTTTCGAAATGTTTTCTGCACTATGCACTAATAATAATATCAAAAATGACTTGATTTTGCGTAGTAAGCATCTTTGACTATCATAAGAAGAAATCTCCTCCAATTCTGCGTTTGCATTGTGTGTGTGGTGGGAGGTCTTATGGTAGTTTCATTTTCCAAAAGCATTGCGAATTTGTTTTATTTTCTTTGTGAAAAATAACTGTTTTACGATATCACACCAGTCACCATGACTGACTCGGAGTTTATTGTTCCCTTCTAAACTCTGGGTGCCCACCAATTTCCACACGGGCAGCCTAGAGTTATGTTATCAGGATATTCTGGAGCTTTGGAGATAAGCTGGATGACGAGACGTAGTATTTGTATCTGATAGTATTTATTCCGCTGTGTATTCTGTATGAGGACAAGTTTATATAACTGTCCATTGATGTGCTGTGTTGTATTGAGTCGTATATTGACTCTGATTGATGTATGTATAAACTGATATAGTTCTTTGTTTTAAAAGACTAGTAATTATCTATTGTATATTGTTCCGCTGTGATGTGTAAGATTCTGATATTGTTTTCTGTTCTGATGTTGTTCTATTGTTCTTCTCTTCTTCTTCTTTTTCTTTTATCTTCTTCTTCTTCTGCCTACCTCTTCTTTTTAAAAACCCTCATGCTTCGTATTTCCGTGCATCTTGAGTTAATCAATGGAGATTAGTGTTTAATCAAGGGTACGGATTTGCGGGTCGTGACAGGTGGTATCAGAGCATATGGTTAAGCGACAACCCTGCTCTGTTGGGTGTTACTCATTAGAGATAGAGTCAGCAGTACTCTAGAATGAGTTTGAGTGTAATAATAGATACGAGTGCGTATTTGTTAGTGAATATGAAATTGTTTTGTATTGTGTTGACTTATCGGTTGATTGTTTATGGATTCTGGTCGGTGCAGTCTAGCTAACTGTAATCGATAGGGGTTTCTAAACTCTTAAACTAGATAAACCGACACAGTATTGTTTTAAAATAGGGTGAATGAAATAATTTTGCCCAAAACTATTTTTGTATATAAAAGAAATAATTTTCTATGAATTATCATAGTATTTGGATGTTTGGTTGTTAGGAAATAATAATATTAAATTATTATCATTGAAATTGAATAAGAAATTGAAATCATAACTCCAAAGTTAAGAAATAAATTCACATACGAATGAAATTTAAGAATATAAATTATAAATGTGACTTATAATTTGAAACAGAATTCCAGAGAAGTTTTTGAAAATGTTTTTGAAAAGAATTTAGAAATTTTAGAAATTAAATCCTTTTTGGAGTAGAAAATGATTTTCGAAGGTTTTGAAAAGTATTTTGGAGGGATAAAAGCTCTAAACTCTTTTCGGTCGCTGGAAAATAATTCCGATGATGATCGCGACATCACTGGTGTTCATTTTCGGGTTTCCAAAAGAGGAATTGCTGCCAAATTGTTTTAAATGAAAGTTGTTTGGAAAATTGGGTTTTGTTTGGAAATTCAAAAGGATAATTTGAATTGTTTTCAAAATGGCTTTGAAAGGTTGAAAAGACTCTGGAATACTATATAAAAATATTTATGAAATATTATGAAATTGATAACTTGTAAAGTTTAAAGTTAAATAAAAATCTGACTTAAAGAAATAAAAACCATATACAAATAGGATTTGTGAATATGAAATATTAATGTGATTATCTGAAATAGAGTTTCAGAAGAACATTTGCAACAAAATTCAATAATGAAATGTGATTTGATTTGAATCACGTTGAATAGGAAATTCCTAACTTGGAAAAGAAAAATGAATTGAATTGAATAATTCATGAAATGGAAGTTGAATTAGTTAAATCGAAACTTTAATTGTGAGCTAAATGAGAAGATATGGTTCGAATTTAAAGATAAATTCAAGTTAGTAGAAATAAATTTTCAAATGAATGGAATTTACAATTGTAAGTGAATGTATAAACGATTTGATAAATCGAAATATAAATAAGTCAAAGACTTATAAAATATTTGAAATTTGATAGAAATGAGAATTCAAATTGAAAATGAAAGAATTTGTGAATGAATAAATAAATTTGCAATTGTAAGTACAAGAACATGAAATTGAATGTTAAAATTCATTTTGAATTTGTAAGTAAATAGAACTGGAATTGAATTTGATTTGTGAAGTATTAAACTAAAATTAGTAAGTGAAACTAATTGAATATTGACCAAATTAATAAGGTTTGGAACGAATTAAATTCAATAATTATGAATTGAAATGTAAAATTGAATGATAATGGATATAACTTCAATAGTAAATTAAAAGATGATATAAGTAGCATATATTGAAAATTTTGTAATAGAATTGTGCAAAATGGTTTGAATATTGTAACTAGATATTATGGCTAGTAGGATATACAGGTGTTATGAATTGGGATTTTAATTTTGAAGATAAAATTGAATTGCTCGACAAAAGGTAAGTATTTAAATTTCAATATGAGATTTGCTGATTTCTTGTCTAGCCGCTTGGCTTTTTCTTTTCTTTTTGAAATCTGAGAGTCCGTAGGGACGTTTTGTAGTCGTACCGTATTAGCCGCGCAAAGGAGACGCTGGCGAAATTTTTCGGAAATTTAGGGCGTTAGAAAATTTTTGAGAAATTTTGAAAGTTTAAAATTTGAATTTAAACTCGAATTTGAATTTTGAAGTAAACAATGTTGTTTGGAACTTATAATTGAAGTTGGAAACGAGTTGAATGATAACGAATCTTTAATAGAAAGATTTGTTTTGATAAATTGATAAAACTATTGGATGTTGAAAAACAGTAGACGAGTTAAGGACCATTTTTCCTAACTTGTAATTTCGGGACGAAATTCTTTTAAGGGGGGAAGTCTGTAACGACCCAGAATTTTGAACAAATTAAATTGAGAATATTTAATTAATTTTAAATATTTGAACGATGATTTAATTTGAATCCCCGATATAACTTTGAATTTGGTGATTAAATTATAAATTTAATCTATTGTAAGTGGAATAAAATTTGTATCTTCAATTGTAAGCCGAAGAAAAATATTTCGAAAGCTTTTAAAATTCGTATTGATAATACTGAAGATAACAGAAGCTTCAGAATTGAGTTTGAAAATGATTTGTTCAATTTTGAAATTTAATCGTTCGAATTGATATTGGAAAATAGCCGTCCGAGGCGCAGTCTCGGAATTTGACAAAACCAGTTCCATTGGGTCCGTAATATTGAATTATTGTCGGATTTCAAATTTCGTAGCATTCGGATTCATTGTGTGATCGTACGAGATTAAAACGCCTGGACAATAATTAATCGATTTAATTTAAATATAAAATTTATACACAAATCAACAGACACCCTAGTATCTGATTGCGTCGACCTATTCCCTAAAACATGCGTACTCTTGTCTCCCCTTCTGTTTCTTCTACCACGCACCTTTCTCTTTTTACTCAGTTCAATTACAAATCAAACGAGATAAAAAAATGGCCGAGCTCGAATCAGTTAAACATTCTTCCATTCCCTTTCCTTTTTCTCATCCCAGTTCAAATTTATTCGAACGAAAACAAGAAAAAAAATATGGCCTCTCTCTCCTTAAATTCGAAAACATCGTCCCCATTTTCCTTTGTTCAAGAGACAAAACGAAAACCCTTTCTTTATCAACCCAGGCTTCGATGAGTGGAAGGGAAATTCGCGACCCAGTCGCGAACGCGTTCTTGAGCACGCGACTTCGGAGGCGGCGATTTAGGGCATCGCGGCGCCGTGGTGATCGAAGTGGATGGTGTGGGAGGCGGAGACTTGGCACTCGGCGATGGAGGGTTTCGCGAGGCGACAACATTCTCGACGAAGGGAAGGGTCGCGAGTCAGGGTCTTGATTTGTGGAAACTTCGTCGCGACCTGGGAGGCAGGTTCGTAGGGCTGGAAATGATGGTAGGCAGATGGTGGAAGGTGAGGGAGTTCGATCGATTGTCAGGTGGTTGGTGGCGATCGAGTTCGTGCATCTGGGGGTCCTCGATGTTGAAGACGGAGGCTGTTCGCGGGAAGGTGGAAATCGCGGCATTTAGTTTGTCTTTGGGTGCAGTCGAGTTAGCAATGGGTTAAGTTGAGAAGTTTAGTGAGGTATATTAACTTAATTACTTTCGATTTTTATTTATATAAATCGAAGTTGTTATAGAATGGAAAATATGTGTAGGGATATGAACATAAAACATTTTGAAAATTCACAGATATTGTGGGAAAATAATTAGTTTAGTTTGATTTAACAAATTTACTAATGGAAATTTGATTTGCTTGATAAGTTTACTTAATTCGGTTAGTTACTAGAAATAAATTTTTAAAAGGAAATTTGTTTAAAATATAATTCTTTGTTTAAAATAAAATCAAGGGTTAATAAAATTTTATTAAATGAAAATTTATTATTCGATCTGTTCGAATATTAATAAATTGTATAATTGCTTATACAAGGTCAAAACTGTGACATCAAGTCGGAAATGGAAAATGGATTGCACGATAAAATCAAAGGTGAGATTTTTCTCACTCAAATGAAATTTGATATTACGGTTATTGATTGATGATTGCTATTGGACGTGATATTAGATATAGTAGGATATATCTGTATATATATAGCAATATATACATATTGGCATATGTATATATTGGATTGATTGATTTCCCGCCTCGTATAGCGGATGAGACCCTATTGCGCCGTTAGTAAGCGGATGATTTTTATAAAACCCATATACCGCGATATTCCACCTCGAAGTGGAATTGGTATTGTGCTAACATCTGTGGATGCAGGGAAACAGGTTGGAGGGATCCAACTGGATTCCTCACCAGTAGTTATTTATTTACAGATATTGATGTATATTCTGTTATCATATTGATATATGATGTTTGTTGTTGTGATTGACTAATTGGTGCCGTTGCATCATCGGATTCAGTTTTGAAGTTTAAAAATAACGACTTTTACTTTAAAAGGATTTTAAAGTGATTTTTGAAAGTAGACGTTTTATTGAATTTTTGAATTGATTTATAAACGTTCAAATTTTAAAGTTATAAAAATTATAATTTTTGTGAAATATAACCGAAAGGTGATTTTTGAAATAAATAGTAAAGTAATTTATAAAATGGTTAAATAGGGATTTTTGAATAAGTATGAATGGTTCATAGGCGAGATAAGATAGAATATATATTTTATAAATCAAAACAATGGAATTATAAAAGTAGTTCGGTTATGGTTGAAAATAAGGTTATAGGTGAAATCTTATAAGTAATAAGATTTAAAATTTTGTGAAGTTTAAAAGAACAATTTCTTTTAAATAAATGAATTATAAGTTATTAACTTATAATATGGACTTGTGTATATATATTGAGTTATAAATTGAATTGGGTAATAAAAGAAGATTTACAAATCGAAATTGTTATAAAATAGAAATGGAATTTATAAACGTTGTTTTATAAATTCGAAAATCAATCAAATTTGATGAATTTAATATAGAAAGTTATTAAGGGAATTTTATCCCCGATTTTGGATAGTGGATAATTCTTGAAATAAAATGTGTAGAAAAGATTGAAATTTGGTTAGTGAAATATATTCACGATTTTGGACAGTGAATATATTATTAAGTAAAATGGATATGTTTTGGGAAAGTGACATTAAAAACGAAGTTAATTGTTTTAACAATGTTAAAAATGTGTTGAATATCGAAATCATAGATTTCTACATTTATTGTTGAAATAGACGTTTTCGAGAAATAAGGAAATGGTGGACTATAACACTGTTGTTATAGTAAATGATTTCCGAAAGGAAATGTTTTATCTAGTATTGGGATTTATATATCAATTTTAATTTCGAACCCCTATACTAGTGATTTTGAGTCGTCGTAACGATGTTTTACGTAACATTCGTTTTGACTCAAATGAATGTGCTTAAAAGAATGATTTCCTTAAAGAATGGATATATACTTAATATTGATTTAAGTATATCGAATATTTTCAAATGTTGAAAATAAATAGATTTGTGAATTACTTATTATTAAATAAGTATGGAAATGCTTTTCCATTATGAAATGAAACGTTTTTGAGAATTTATCCTTGTAAAGATAAATTGAAATTGAATATTGAAATCTATTTGAAAAATCGAATATCAGTAGATATTCGAAAAAATTATAAATTCAATATGGAATTTATAAAAGAAAAGGGAATCTGTTTAAAAATAAATATTGATTTATTTTTGAAGTGTGGAAATTTTATAACTAGTAAAGATATTTTGAAAGATACAATAATTTGGAAAATTATTTGGAATCTGATGATGTTGCGCATCTTTATTGATAGTTAAATAACCGACTATCAATATTTATCTTTAAATAGGTATTTGTTGTGAATTGGATGAATTTGAATGCCACACTTATTTTTGAATAAGCGCTCATTATTCGGGTTAGCCGGGAAAGGACCATGGGGTCGTATAACCCATTCTGAATATGTGATACGTCGTTATGAATTGCATTCGAAGACCGGTGTTGAAGACCGGATATTTTTGAAAACGGAAGGATTACCGTCGAGTTACTCTACATCGGCTGATCTCCGATTTAGAGGTTTTATCACCCTTAGTGACGGGAAGTCCGGACGTGATTAGAAATTTATCCGGATGTGCAAGGGCTTCGTGAGAAGTGCCTTCGGTTCTGTTCGATCCCGGAACAGACTTGTATGGATTGTATGTCTGATGTTACAAATTGAGATATAAAGCTGATTTCTTTCAAATACATATTTGTTGGTGGCGGAGAATTTATTCTCTTAGCTTAACACCCTTCTCTGAGACGTACGAGCTCAGAGGTTATGTAGTTGAAATTTATCAGCGATATACTCCCAATTTGGTAACGTGGCATACTGAGTGTTGCTGTGAAATGATCAGTGTTTGATCATTTGTGATATGATCATTTGTTTGATCTTATATCTTTGTGATCATAGGTTTATCATTTGTTTGACCCGAAGCATGGCTTTTTGAGAAGCGTAGCTTTGCGGACGAGACTTCGTCGAGCCTCACACCCCGAAAATGGTCAAAACAGGAAGGATGCAGCAAGGTTCTAGGGAGTAGCGCCCCTTAGTGTATGTCATTCCTTCTGGATAGAGGTGGTATCATGGTATGGAGCCCAGATACTTAACCTATGTGATTACTGCATTATTATTCTTATGTGGTTGTTGCGAATCGGGGATCCTCGAGAAGATCGATTACGATCGGGGAATGGCATACGCGTGTCAGTAGTTACCTATTTTTGCAGAGGTAACCCGGCCTTGTGTTGGCAGAGATTCGGTTAGGTTCTCGGGACGTCATTCCAGGGGCGTTCCTTCGTGGCATAGGAAGTTCCTTAGCCTGACCATTTGTTGGAAATCCAAACTCCAATACGAACTTTGTACGGTTTTAGTTGTAGAACCTATCATTCACTTATGGTGGCGCCCCACTGTTTGGATGGTAGCTATAGTAGGCATAGTTCGAAATGTCTATGCTGGCTAAGATTAATATTATACTTTTGAAATGTTTTCTACACTATGCACTAATAATAATATCAAAAATGACTTGATTTTGCGTAGTAAGCATCTTTGACTATCATAAGAAGAAATCTCCTCCAATTATGCGTTTGCATTGTGTGTGTGATGGGAGGTCTTATGGTAGTTTCATTTTCCAAAAGCATTGCGAATTTTTTTTATTTTCTTTGTGAAAAATAACTGTTTTACGATCTCACACCAGTCACCATGACTGACTCGGAGTTTATTGTTCCCTTCTAAACTCTGGGTGCCCACCAATTTCCACACGGGCAGCCTAGAGTTATGTTATCAGGATATTCTGGAGCTTTGGAGATAAGCTGGATGACGAGACGTAGTATTTGTATCTGATAGTATTTATTCCGCTGTGTATTCTGTATGAGGACAAGTTTATATAACTGTCCATTGATGTGATGTGTTGTATTGAGTCGTATATTGACTCTGATTGATGTATGTATAAATTGATATAGTTCTTTGTTTTAAAAGACTAGTAATTATTTATTGTATATTGTTCCGCTGCAATGTGTAAGATTCTGATATTGTTTTCTGTTCTGATGTTGTTCTGTTGTTCTTCTCTTCTTCTTCTTTTTCTTCTATCTTCTTCTTCTTCTGCCTACCTCTTCTTTTTAAAAACCCTCATGCTTCGTATTTCCGTGCATCTTGAGTAATCAATGGAGATTAGTGTTTAATCAAGGGTACGGATTTGCGGGTCGTGACAGCAATGTGGCATAACATATCTCCAAAGCTGAAGTTCAACTTTTTCATGTCTGCAAGCAATATGTTGCAGGCACTTATATCCAATTAGCTTAGAAAAAATATTGGGCAGCATCCCACAAAGAAAGACCTATAGATGGAAATGGTTCAAAATGCATGCTCATCAATAAGGACAAAGATGATTGTAAGCAAAACACTACTCTTTCAAATTGAATTAGATACATAAGGACTGGAGCTTGAACCACTTGCTGATCTGCAAATGTATAATACCAGTTGCAAAACAATCATGTTTTCGATTAGAAATAACAAAGTCATTATTTGATAAATGTAACTAAGTTTTACTCAATACAAAGCAGGATAGAAATAACATTTATATCTATTATGCTTTATAACTTCTATGAATATTAATTTGTTTTGAACCTACTTGAATTATTTACATGTTAAACGATTCGGCAAACTCAGGGAACACTGAAATGGGTGAGGCAGAGTTGGGATACAGACATTCATTTTCTAATAGAGTTCATTGCATGTTTATATTAACATAACATTGTTTTAAATCTGTATATTACTATGTTTCCTTACATCTACTAATAAATTTCATTGTGGAATAGAAAATTATCTAAGGCAGGATCAGTAAAAGGTGCTTATTTTTTACATCTCTATTATTAATGATTATAGGTAAAATACCTGTATCTTTTTTTGATAAATAATCCCCTAACATTTATAATTATAAAATCAATATACAAATTTATAATAATAGGATATGAGTAATCTAATCATAAATTCCAATCAAAAGCAGGATTCTTATGAAACAAATAATGCAAAATTAATAATGTTTTAAACATCTGATATGTTTATATCACTTAGTTCCATAATATATATATTTTCTATAAATATGATCCAATTTACTTTAGAAAAAACATATAGATTCAAAATATAAATGTAACTTACAATATAACTATGTATCGTTATAGGCATCTAGAAAATTGTGTCCAACTTGTATGCTATCTTACTTTGTTGTTTCCTTGTTGATGATTCAACCTTTTTTCTTTTTAGTTTTTGCATGTCACCGCGCCTACGATGAGTAGGCAGTCTTTTGTTAAAGTGATTCTTCTTAAAGATCTTGTACAACAGTTATTACCAACTATAAACTATCAACCTCTTTCATAGCAGCCAAAAGAGTTTCCAATAAGAATAGTCATTAGCAATGTTCTAAGTGAAATAACCATGCTGAAAATTTTCATTATTAAGGTATATAAACATGTTTTAGAATATCCAATAGAGAAAAGGCTAAATCATTATCATATTATAAGATTCAACAATTTCCTTCCTTGATTCTCGGAGAACTTGAATAAAACATAGCATGCACAAAATTTGACCGGAAAGGGCTTTTACTTGTATTATTAATGGTATTACCTAGTTTTGAAATATAAAGTTATTTGTTAAATAAAATTTATCTTTACTTACAGATCCAAGGATACTGATCCAATCAAAGTACAAAAAAATTGTTCACTATTTCTCCTAATCCTGACTTCAAATTAACAAACATTGAAAGAAATTTAATTATTAAACATGATGATATTTGGATATTAATGAATATAAATTGAAAGTGGTAAAAATATGTACATATGAGGATTGTAAAAAAAAGCAATGTGTAAAACATACCTCTGAATTGTCTTTCATGACTACATGACCATCCATAAATAGCATCTAAAAAATATTTTAAAATATTATTTCCAACCGTGAAAGCATGCATTCCTCACAAATAATGTACCATATGCATACACAACCCCATACATACACACAAAAATAATGTACAATACTGATACATCCATATATACATATATACACACATATATGTATGTGTGTATGCATATACATATATTTTACTTTGAAACTAATTTAAAATTTCTTCAATCAGTGGGAAAAAATAACGATTATACAAACATAGTAGCTATTTGATCATGAATATAAAAGATGTAGGAAAAGGGGATGGAAGAGGAAATGGATGCATATAACCTGATAGATTAGGCTGAAACCGAAATTGTATCTGTGTTGCTAACAGTTGCAGCAGATGATAAGGCATAATCTTTTCAATGTATTGTCTTGAGCTTGAAGAAGAATATATGTAACAACCTCACTGATTACAACAGTAATTAAGTCAATTTTTTTTCCATTTATTTCATCATATTACTTTGAAAGTGCTAGTTATACATGGATAATGTTATCAAAATTTTATACAAAATATGGAAAAAATATCCTTTGTTCACATAAGAAGCTATAATATTTATCGAAAAAATGTACACACTTCAATTTGATATCTAAATGTTTGAGTCCCCTGAGTATAAATGTAAAATTTTATCACAAACTAATCAAATCATTTTTGAGTAGAAGAGTAGAAAGAAGTAAAAGCTAAGAATACATTAATCGATAAATACGAACATTGGAACTATCCAATATACTGAAACAAAATCTACTTCACTTGAAAACATAATATCTATACCAAATTCACGAATTACTAACTTCTAAACACTAAGAATAGAAACCTAAATTAATTTGTTTATTTTATCATATTACAATTAAATTGCTAGTTATACATAGACAACATGATCAAAATTTTATATAAAATACGAAAAGAAAAAAAAATTGTTCCCTTGAAGAAGTTACAGCATTTATGCAAAAATGTGTACACTGTTCGATTGGATATCTAAATGTTTAGGTCTACCCAATATAAAATTTAAATAGCTAACATAAAGTAATCAAACCACTTCTGAAGGAATGGGGAGTTGAAGTAAGAACTAAAAATAAATAAATAAATTTGCACTAACCTGTAAAGTATCCAGCATAATGAGGAAAAACTTGTACTTAACCTGGAAACATAATATCTATACCAAATTCTGATATTACTAATTTGTAAAGACTAGAATAGAAAAATAAATATGCTTATAAGATGATATAAATCATGCAAAGTTAACTTAAAAATGCAATAAGTGGAAAAAAAGATAACGATACAAACCTGGCAGCTACTTGATGATGAAAATAGAAGATGAAGGCAAAAGGGGTTGAAGAGGAAATGAACACATATAACCTGATAGATTAGGCTGAAAACCAAAAATATATAGTATTAATTGTATTTGTGTTGCTAACAGTTATAGCAAATGATAAGGCATAGTCTTTTCAGTATATTGTCTTAGGCTTGAAGCACGATATATGTACCAACCTCACTGATTAGAACAGGAATTTTGTCAATTTTTTTTATTTATTTCATCGTATTACTGTGAACTGCTAGTTATAAATGGATAGTGTGATCAAAATTTTATACAAAATATGGAAAAATATCCTTTATTCACCTAAGATGCTCTAACATTTATCCCAAAAATGTATACACTTCGATTGGAAATCTAAATGTTTAAGTCCCCTGGATATATAATGTAAAATGTTATATCAAAGTAATCAAATCATTTTGGTGTAGAAAAGAAGTAAAAACTAAGAATACATGAATTGGTTTGTATTAACATTGGAAGTATCCAATATAACGAAACAAAAAATACTTAAATTAGAAACAAATATATATATACCAAATTTTGTAAACACTAAAAATAGAAACATAAATCAATTTTTTTATTTATTCTATTAACTTGAAACTGCTAGCTAGTTATACATAGATATCATATTCACAATTTTATACAAAAAATGCAAAAAATATATTTTGTTTCCTTAGAGAAGCTATAACATTTATGCTAAAAAATGCACTGTACGACTTGATATCTAAATGTAGGTCTCCTGAATTTAAAATGTAAATGATTGACACAAAGTAATCAAACCACTTTTAAAGGAAAAAGGAGTTGAAGTAAAAAAACTAAGAATAATTAATCAATCTACACTAACCTTGAAAGTATCCACTATAATGAAGAAAAACCTGTACTTGACTTGGAAACATAATATCCATACCAAATTCACATATTGCTAATTTGTAAAGACAAAGAAATAGAAACATAAATCGATGCTGATAAGAATATATAAATGTTGCAAAATCAACATGAAATGCACTAATTTAAATTTACTTCAATAAGTACAAAAGACAATGACAATACAAACCTAGCAGTTATTTGACGATGAATGCAGAAGATGAGGGAGAAGGGGATATAAGAGGAAACGAATACATTTAACCTGATAGATTGGACTAAACTCGAAATACACATGGCAGTCTAGTAAGAAAAGCTTAACCCATTAAATCCCAATACAATTAATGATTGAATTAAAGTTGATCGGTGCTTTGAACAATCTGTACTCTAGAGAAGATCAAAAAATACAGCAAATAAACCTAGCAAAAAAGCACGGTGTAGAAAAGCAATCCAACTTGTATCTTTGGCCAACATTAAGTTTGTAGAATAGGAAGTACTTCCAAATGTGAAAATCGAAGAATCAGCCTAAAATATCTAATAGTTCACAATAAGTACTGCCATGGACTTTTGCGATTTACTTAATGAAGATAATGCACAGGATAAAAAATTGTGAAAGAACAAAAACTGTGGAAAAAGACACAAAGACATCTGCCATCAGATAATTGCTAAAGACAATTGAGGCACAAAAGAAAATTTATTTAGACAGAAGCAAGAAATAAACATGAAACTAATGAAATCACAATGGTTTCGATCCTTGAGTATAGGAATTAGCGGTGAGAAATACATAAAAGCCATTTTATTTCAAAGTTAAATCAAAGCAATGAGTAGGTAGAAAACATGCCTATGAGAAAATAGACATAAGTAAACAAAGCATCTTCATTAAAGCATCTTCTTTGAGATTAGATCTCAAGCTCATGCTAGCTTGCATGGTTATAAATTTATAATGATCAAACCAAGCTGTATAATGACCAAATTCATAGAAATAATATTAAATACACATTGATTTAACACAGATAAGAACATATCAAGCATCTTATACGGCCAAGCCATACAAACCTAATGGTTAGCTAATTTTATCATATAAATTCATGTTTGTAGTTTAAGGAAAGATAATAGTTCCACAAACTTTGGTTTGTCAGTCCTTTCATTACCAATTATAGAACTTGAACAGGACTTGTATATAACATGGGAATATTGTATTTTCAGCTCGTAAATTTGAAAATCGTGGTCGTTGGCATTTTTATCCACATCCAACATCGGTAAGTGAACAACATTAATTTTTGGGTTGCCACTTATCCCTTCAGATGAAATCATGAGCAATATTCCTAAAAAGATAGATTGAAATTTTTGGATAGGTATACCATATTACATATCCAATGACTTTTTCATATGTTCCAACAAAAATGACCAAGTGGTATCCTGATATCAACATTTTTTTACTGCAAATGACAGATCTAGAGAACAACTTCAAACTAATTTACCAACCCTATAATTTTTAGTCAATGAGTTCTAACAGTGGATTTATATAAAGTAAGCTTATTATAATATCAATAGTATTAGCTACAATAAATTTGAGAACACTTATATTCCCATTTATAATCAATGTTAAATTCGTGTGAACATACTACTGTATGGCGTTAGAATGACATAAATGATTATTTCTTACTAAAAACCAGCTTCAATTTGAAAGGTTTAATCTCAAGGGACGATAGTTGTATCAAATAGAGTATTGTTTTCGGCCTACGGAAAGAAACCCAACAAAATCAAATTGATTCTTTTCGAGACTAATGATTGAGTGGAAGGTATGAGTTCATGTTTAGGGTGGGCTCCTTAAGGCATTTCAGCCATTTTTAGGACATCCCAGAAAGCCAAACACCATAGTAATCATTGGTGTTATTAAAGAGTTTATAATATGATTAAATAAGATCAAAGTGAGTAACTTTACACAAAGTGCAAAAATTGTAATACTACAAATGACGGACCAAGAGAATAACTTTAATTAATCCATCAACCTTTAATTATGATTTACATAGTTATAACAGTTAATGCACAAAAATCAAAAGCTTAATGACGTAAATATACCCCCATATCCTATGGTATCCCTACCTAACTTCAGACATATAGATGGAAAATTTAATGTAACGCTGCATAAACTATAATAGTAATGTGGAAAGGAGTAGTGGGGGAGGGTAATAATTAAAAATCTAACAAAAAATTGTGTAATTTACAATTTTAATCAAATAAAAGGTTAATAAAAAACATTGCATGTTGTGAAATCATGTGAGCAAGCATGTTTGTTCCGAGCCTAAATGCGCAAATGGGGCACAACCCTTATTTGCTTCATTATAGACTTTATAGTAATAACATATAATTTATCGAATATCAGAAATCTAAGTAATTAACTGCATACTCATAACACCTCTCATACAATAGCTGTAATTGACACTTACAATGTCAATTGCATGCTTTAATATATCCATGCAAAAACAACCAAAAAAGATTTGGTGTACTATTTCTGTAATCATTTTAGAAAGTAATTAAATAAATAAAATGAATTAAAAATATCACAATATTGCAATATAGAATATGTACACAATAAAACTACCTTTTAGATTGCAATACAATAACATGTGATTATCTCCCTCCTTTTCATTGACCTCTTAAAAGTAGCCTTTCTCACATCAATGTCAAAGTTAATGCAAAAAAGAAAATGATATAGTGGATTCCATCTATTTGGTTATGAAAATAAGCGGACATGTGCAACCTTATAAGCTCTCCATTCCAAATTCATCTTGTAGAAATATATCTTACCATAATAAATAAGTTTAGCATTTTTAATGTATATAGGAATAGAATTTGAACATGGTCAGATGTTCGCTAGTAATTTCCTTAGTTTCAATGTGCAATAATATAATATATACAAAAAACAACTATGTCTTCAGTTAATCAGAAAATCTTAAAATTTAACGAACCTATGTCCTTCCTGGGTCCATAGAATCATTTTCTTCCTTTCATTATCAACAGTCGAGCATCCATGCCCACTGCTCCATTTGCTATTATAATTTCGATGGCAAATGATTATCTATATTTAGAACGTTAAAATTGACATGAAAAATATAATCGCATTGAGTAAATAAAACAACAATAAAATTTACCAAATAATATATCAGAACTCAGGCCCAGGGCATATTTATAGTTATATACCAAACTAAAATTCAAATCAAGCAACGATATTTCTCAACCATACAGGTGGCTTAGAGTATACCAGAAGCAAAGGTAAACTGTACTGAATCAAGATCCAAGCAGAAAACAGTTTACATCAGTATTACAGAAAAATTAAACTAACGCTTTCCGGGATGTCAATAACCTTGTTGATTGGTATTCATGCACTATTTTTGCAGCATGAATTAAGTTTTATTATTCATTCTCACATTGAATATAAGGTGATGGAATTTATTTTGGGTTCAAATATGTTTTACAGACATGTTAATATATTTTATATAAGCCGGTATACAAATCAATGCAGTGGGAAATCTTTGAAAACTGACCTTCATCTCTTATGAATACAATGTCTATTTAAGTGATTACTTTAGCCATATAAAATGAGATTTAAACATCTACTTCTGGGCATGAGTAGTGTTGTTTGTCAATTTTTTAAAGATTGAGATCTTTTCTTCTTTATTGCTAAATTCTAAATTCCACCTGTATTATAAAAATGAGTGGATTGATTATCAATTTTGCAATCATCTTTGAGTTTGGAAGTGGTAATTATTCTGACCATGTCAAGGTTGCTTCTTTAGTGAAATTATTTAAAGCCTGCTTCTTAAAAAAAATCTGATGCTACTTAACTACATGCTAGTGGCAAAAATATGAAACCAACAATAGTTGGTTAAACGAAAGAGTCAGATGTCACCTAAGAAAATAAATCACTCGGATCCATAGACAATTATTAATCGTAAGGTTTTGATTCTAAGTAATAACATCAAATTCAATTGTTCTTCATATACATTATGCTCATGAGGAAAATGTACCAGTAGTTAAATAGAAATACATGGATGAACTTGCTAATTCTTATGATTACAATAAATTTTTTTATTTCCACTAAAGTCGTTATTTCCTATTTTAGTTTACAGCAGAAATAAATATACTACGAAAGGAATATTAAAAGGTTTGTATATGCATAGATATACAATGTAGCAATAACGTAATAACCTAGCTCGTTTAAATAAACATATTTTTAAAGAATTCATAGCATAAAATAGGGATAAGGGGAAAATGTCATACAAAAAATCTATGCATGCTCTACTTTGATGAGACATGTTAGTTAACCTTAGTTGCAAGACAACAAATTTGACTATTTTGCATGCATTATAGACCTTGTAGCCATTGGGTTGATTTTAGAAAGATTTTGAAATTCGTATAATGAAGTAACCTTACTTGCATTCATTAATATCACTGAAATTCCACTAAAAGATATTGATTAAAAGACATTTAGGACTTTTATTTCAATGTTCTTTTAGTTGTTAAAAAATGAAAATTATTTGAATTTCTTACCATATATTGTCTCCGTCTCAAATAGCTGAGCAGAACGATAGCTTCAAATGGCATTCCTATGACTATATAACCAAAAAGTAAAACAATTTACAAGTTTACATTATTCAGAATCATCACACAATGTAATTGACATACCCAAAGACTTCGGAGTTTCATTTAGATTTAGGATTTTGTCGTGAGTTCCCAATTCAGATTTAATCTTACTATGTTGCGAATTCATCATTAGATTTTACCTTAATTCATCGGGAGTGTCAACAAAATAGTTGTTCCACTACTGCATCAAACAGATAATGATACAACGAACACGAGGAAAACGATATTAAATTTCAATACAATTTTCAAGGACAATACTGACATATCGAGTTCGAAAACATTAAAAAAAGTTTGAAGTAGCAAAAATTCATACCAAAATTGGATCTATTTCTTGGTATTTTGCAGGAACTGAAAGAGTCTTCGAATGATAGCAGTTTGGCAGATCTGGACCCGATTGTTGCTCTCCTTGCTACCGTAATCCAAGTCCACCGTAAGGGCTGAGAAGTCACCCATGGTTGTGGATTCGTGTTTGTCTTGGGATATGGTTTCTGGATTTGAATTGAGTTAACGATTAAGGGAAACAAATTGATATTTAGGGTTTGGAGGATAAAAGAACGAAGCGGAGAGTTGGGTACGAACAGGAAGAAATAAGAAACGCGACTGTTTATTTCAGAGGGAATGTACGCTCTTCAAATTGAACTGAGAAATAATTTATAATAATAGTATAAATAATATAATAATATAGACATAAATTTGGTGACTGTTCAGTTGCCAAAATTCAAGGGGGCTTGTGCGCTCTTAAAATTGAACTCACTAATAATATAATAGTATAGATGTTTAGATGACCAAAACAAGATCGGATTCATATCATATATAATAAAATATACTACATGATAGCATACACATTTAAATGCATAAAAACGTACCTTTTATTAGCAACTTTAGCTATTAATCTTCCCTATAGCAAATCAATGTTTTGTGTACCTATATTCCAAAGTGAAGGGAATAATTAGAATGGAAATCTATAAAAGATTTATGTAATACTCACCATATGCTTAATTCAATGATCTATGAAAGAGTTATGTAATATCCACCAATGCCCATGCACACTCACTATATGCATAATTCAATGATCTACTTTGCAAAATACATACCTAACCAGTTTCTAAATCTTCTGTCACCTCCTCAATATGAGTACTTGATGCTCATGATAATGAACATGCTATTATGCATGTCTCTGAACCTGTTCTATCTTTCCAGGAAACAAAAGCTTGCAAGTCTGTACAATCCATGGCTTAAGTTCATCCTACCTTGGTGTATGCTAATTCACATCAGTTTCCAAACACTCAACTTTATCTTGCAAGTCTCCTGCATCAAAAATATTTGCATCTGATTCCCATGCATTAATGGATAAGTTTATTTATTATTTATTGTTGGCTGCATTTGCTTCTGTCTCAGTAATAGCAATAAAATTAAAGTAATATGATATAATGATTTTTTTTCAAACAGTAGGGAGTCAAATTTTTTAAGTTGAAAAGAATAGGCTATTGCATTTTTTCATTACTCCTTTAACAGAAAGACATCAGTGAAAAAGTGCGATCTGAAATAAATTAACATTTCCAAGCATAAAAACACTACAAGTTACAACTATTGAGTAACTTCATCTGGATTTATGATCAACTGAATTATCAGGAAACACTTCATTCACCTAATCATACTCAATGCTTGGTTTCTGATCAACTGAATCTTGATTCTCCTAATATTACAGTGTTGGACTCTAAAGAACACGAGTTAGCAGAAAAATTGACATGAGCATCGGGTCCAAACATGGTTCTAGCAGCATAGTCATAAGCAATGGCAACTTCCAATGTAGTGTCGTAAGTACTAAGCCATAAGTGTTTACCAAGTTAGTGTAGTTCATATTTTCTATGATAGTTGAATAACATGTAGCAATATTCATATAGTCATGGCAAAAGCATGCAATGCAAGTAAATTAACAATATGTAATTAATTGATATACAAATTTCATGTCTTCTTCTACTCTTATCAGCTTTCTCAACTCATTTAGTTCGACTCTAAATTATGCAAGTTAACACACACACACATACAAATTTCATATTTTCTATGATAGCTGAATAACATGTAGCAATATTCATATAGTCATGGCAAAAGCATGTAATGCAAGTAAATTAACAATATGTAACCAATTGATATACAAATTTCATGTCTTCTTCTACTCTTATCTGCTTTCTCCACTCATTTAGTTGGACCCCAAATTATGCAAGTTTATATATATATATATATATGTATGTATGTATATTCGTTCATGTAGTAGTTATGTGACCACAAGAAAACAATGAATCATAGTAGTCCAATTTAAATGTTTTGTTTCGTTCTAGCTGTAACTTTTGTGTGGAGCATGAGAATATAGAATTTCTTTTTTATTTAATCATAAGTTATAGTGATCTCAATCCCAAAACTAGATATACTATAATAAGCTAAAGAAAACTAGTCTATAAACTAAATAAAAGCTTATCGCTGTTGGCTAAAATTGTTGTTTATATTTCTACTATGTTCAGTGTGGTCACATCACATTTTCACTGCAGTTTTAGACAGTACTTTTGGAGTGCTGCAAATTACAATTTTACAGCTTCAGGCATTGAATTCATTCTTTTTATGAGACTTGCACTTTGCTAAAAAAACTCTAGTGGTATTAAAATATTAACAAAGTACATTTATAGATCTAACTTAGATTAGCATATTGTAATTTATACACATCTTTATTTGAAGATAGTAATGTGCATTGTTACATGAAACATACCAAACTCAATATATAGGTTAGGATATCAACATTTTTCCTTTTCAAATTTTTATTTCTTAATTGTTTACAAAAGACATTCTGCAGGATTTGAGAATAGTTTTCAATAGGTGAAATTTCTTAATATGCTAAAAATATCTCACTGAAAGTCGCCATAGCTTCAGCGACTTATTTTGTAAATGTTTGTCCAACTCCATATGTTCCTATCAATACCATTGGCTTGATGGACCGACGAATCAAACATTAAAGATTAGCAAAAGAAATGCAATTCTACTTCGATGAATCTATGTATATTGTAACGACCAGCCTTTTTGGATGTTTTAAGCAGACACACGTGCCAGACTCAAACCATTCAAAAGGCCAGATTGTTATGGGGTAAATAAGAAAAAGAGAAAGAAATAAAACAAATACAAAATTTCGCAGCGGAATGACAAAATATAATAATCAAATAACAGTTCATGAAGTTGTTTCATAAATACATTTGACTATTTTTTTACAATACAAAATCAGAGTTACAGGAAAAAGAAGAAATAAATAATAAATGTAGCAGAACAACATGATGTAGCGGAATATAATAAATAATACTAGTACAAATCTTCGTCTTCATCCTCCAGAAACAAGGTCTTCAACCCTGAAAGGTTCAGACTGACCAGAGCGAATTGGAAAGACAAAACACTCGAGTCAAAACTAAAAGATCTTATGTAAGTTAAATCAACGGTAAATAAATATGAGTGGAACAGCGTCAGAGATGTTTACGTGGTTTGACATCTCCTACTAGTGTCTAACGTGAGTGCAATAACTTAAGAGATGTTCGGGGTTCACATCTCCTAAGGATCCGTTAAACTATCTACTATGTAGTACAATACGCTATTATAATATGTCTAATAGTAAAGTAAAAGTATTAAAATAGCGTTAAGGCGTTACCCATATCCCCCTTAACACATTTTTATATATTTCTATAGTCTATACAGTACCGTAATTCCTCCGTAAACTGAAGGGCTATCAGAGGGAACTCCATAGGTATGGTACATCGTAGAAGGCGCGATAGGGCATGCGACATGGCACTCGAAGCAATGCCAGGGTAGATATACCATTTGCGTATCCGGACTAGTGGTAACGCATAGCAGCTACTAGCGCCCACCTCGGAACACACTCCCAAATCAAAAATCAAGGGTGGCCACCAAATCAATCACAAAGTCGGAATATAGTATCGAAGAAGTGTGCCCGATAGGAGGAATGACCTCACTTGGCCCGGCGTAGCTCCTAATTTTAGCTACATCAAGCTGACTCACGGGAGTCAGGGTCACGTAAATACCTCATACAGAATCGTTCACCAAACCATCCTACTTCATTTCTGGAATCTACACCACGTGCATAGTTGTTAAAGTGGTTTTCGGTATTGGCAAAGTGTATGACAATATCCGATCCCAGTCTCTTTAACAACCAAATGCTTATTTCACACCGGATGGTTATTTTACATTTCAAAAGTCGATTCACAGTTAGTAGTCAAAATATCATATTCTCAAAACCATAATACTTTAAAAATCATATTCACTTTGAAATCTTACTCACCTTGAAATCACATCGTTTCCGAAATCATAATTTCTTTTAAAATCATATTTCCAATTAGGCTAAATCCTCACTTCAAAATCATCATATTCAATTAATTATAAAACTTAAATCCCAACTCAGGTTATAACATCATTTAACCGTATTTTCTTTTAAACAGTGATGATCCTGAACTCGGCCTTCGAAAATCGGCACCCGTACTTCACTTGTACTCAAAATGCCGCAGATTCAAACGCCGAATCTGGTTCACCAGAGCTTATAACACCATTAAGTATAACAACACAGCGGAAGAAAGAAATGAATGATATCATATACAACTCCAATGAATACAATATTCAGAATGATATATAACAATGATATGAATATGATACAAGAATATCAGAGATAAATAATGATACAGTGGAAAATAGAAGTGATAACTCCAAATGATCCTAAAAAGAGAATGAGTCCAACAACTCCAACATCAAGCTCAAACCATCTTTACGATTGCACCAAGATAAGCAAGGTCAGTCGTCCGTGAACTCCGAACACTGAACCAGCTCCCGATAATCTACTAAACCTGACTATCTGAAAAAAACCCAACTCTAGACTGCCCGTGTGGAAAATTGTGGGCACCTAGAGTTTAGGAAGGGAACAATAAACTCCAGGTCAGTGTGAGAATGGTGTGAGTAACAAAAACAGTTTATCTTTAAAAAAAACAACAATAGAATTTTAAACATTGAAATCCGCAATGCTTTTTGGAAATGAAACTACCATAAGGCCTCCCGGCACACACACAATGCAATCGCACACATGAGGGAGATTTCTCCTTATGATAGTCAAACATGCTTCCTACGCAAGAAAAACTCTTTTGATATTATTACTAGTGCATAGTGTAGGAAACCTTTCAAAAATATAATATTAATCTTAGCCAGCATAGGTACCATTATATTATGCCTGCTATAGCTACCATTTTAAATGGCAGGTTCTACAACTAAAACCGTACAAGGCTCGTATTGTTTCTTTGGATTTTCCAACAAATGGTCAGGCTAAGGAACTTCCTATGCCACATAGGAACGCCTCTGGAGGGACGACCCGAGAACCACCTGGCTCTCTGCCAACACAAGGTCGGTTACCCCCTTCCCGTGTAGTAAACCTGAGATATACCACCCCCGATTGTTTGCGACCTTTATCCGAGGCCTCGATCACACAGCAACAATCACACAGAGTAAATGAGATTGGAGCAACCACATAAGTAAATATCTGGGCTCCATACCATGATACCACCTTTTTCCAGAACGAATGGAGATACCCTAGGGGTGCTACCCCTGAAACCTTGCCGCATCTTTCCTGTTTCGACCATTTTCGGTCTGTGAGGCTCGTTGAGGTCTCGTCCACAAAGGTACACTTTTTCACAAAGCCATGCTTTGATCAACAAATGATCAGCAACACACAGCAACACTTAGCATGCCACACTACCACATTAGGAGTATATCACTGATAACCTTCAACTACATAACCTCTGAGCTCGTACGTCTCAGAGAAGGGTGTTAAGCTAAGAGAATAAATCTCCGCCACCAAACAGAAATGTATTTGAAAGAAATCAGCTTTATATCTCAAAGTGTAGTGTCAGACATACAACCATACAAGTCTGTTCCGGGTTCGAACAGAACCGAAGGCACTTCCAAAGAAGCCCTTGCAATCCGGTTATTCACAATCCCGATCGGACTTCCCATCACTTAGGAAATCTCTATACCGGCACGACTCAGTACAGAGACAATCGACGGGTTATCCTTTCGTTTTCGAAAATACCCGGTCTTCAACACCGGTCTTCAAATGCTATCCATATATGACGTATCACTATTCGGAATGGGTTATATGACATAAAGTCCTCTCCCGGCTAAACCAAATAGTGAGCGCAATATTTTAAAACATATGGATAATGGAATTTCAATTAAGTCACAACTTATTATCCAAAAATTTCTTTAAATGGTTTAAACACATTACCATTTTAATCTTTTTAAACAAAAAGATTCCATTCACAAAGTTCACCCAGTTTCACAAAGATCTATTCATAGATTTTCAAATCGATTTCCATCTCAATTGAATTAACTCATTTAATCTTTTAAATCAAAGATTTAATTGATAGCTTTCAAAACACGTTTTCCAAAGATTTATTCGTAACTTGGGAAACCATCTTCAATTCAAACTTGAAATTCCATTAATTTAAATTGGAAGTTCATTTTCATTTTTACATGAGAGCTTTTATCAGTTGAAAACAATTAGTTTCCCAAATCATTGAATTCAATTTCAAATATTGAATTCAAATTTAAATCAAATTATTAAATATCAAGTTTTATTAAATTATTTAAAATAACTTTTACATTTGAAACTCATTTGCAAAGCTCTCAATTCAAATTCCAAAACTATTTGAATTCACAAATTCAACCTTTGAAAATTGTCAACAATCTGTGACTTAACTGATTTCCACGTGAAATCCATATTTGTGTGTGTATGGTGTAGTCCAGGTGTTTCACACAGTAGTGCATCATCATTCAATCATCATAGATCAGAATACAGAAATATAATTGATAAGCGGTATGAACTATAACGCTTATCTTTTCATTCACAGATCACAGATAATAATTTACATTCATGCCAGATAAATAACTACATTACAGGTCACACACAAATCAGAATATATCACAAAGCATTACAGATCAGAGATATCAATCAATTCAAAGCATTCAATACAATCCAAACATCCATAAGTAGGATTAATTAAGCATTTGATTAATTTAAACAGATTAATTACTTATGAATAAATTACTAATCCTGGTTAATTAATTACAAACCATTTTAATTAATTATCCTTTAATTAATTAATTAACCTTTAATTATTTAATTATCCTTTAATTAATTATCTTTAATTAATTAACCCTTAATTAATTATCATTTAATTAATTATCTTTAATTAATTATAATAAGTGATCATCCCTAATCAATTTCATTAATTAATTAACCTTTAATTATTTATCCTCAAATTAATTACCTTAATTAATTAATCACATTAATTAATTATCCTTTAATTAATTATTCTTTAATCACTTATTAATTAAACCTAAATCATTAACTAATTAATTGTAACGACCCAGTATTTTCAACCATTCGCATCCATTATAAGTGTATAGGTAGACACTCATGCCGGAGTTGAATTGCTCAAAATACCGTGTTGTAAATAAAATTTGGCAAAACTCAACATATTCAGTAAATAAAAAAAAATTACAGATCACAGTCATAGAGTAATATAACAATAATGCAGCGGAAACAAAAGGATAGTAGTTCATGAAGCTACTATATATATATAACAGAGTTAACAAGATACAACAGAAGTCTCGAATACCATAGATGTCTCAATATAGTAATCAAATACAAGATCTGAATACATCACTGGAATCAACAGAATAACTGAAAGCAGGATCGATAGATTGCTGGATCTCCAAGCGAAGCTCCAACTCCAAAGGTGAGTCTCAAATGCTGTATCACTCAGTCTGACCCGAGCGTAAAGCAAAACACAAAACACTCGAGTCAGGATTAACATTCTTATATAAATAAATCGAACTCAAGTGAAATATCAACTGAAATACAAGTAACTTAAAGGATGTTTGGGATAACCATCCCCTAAGGGTCCGTTAAACTATTTACTATGTAGTAATATACGCTATATACAGTAGTGTCTAAATAAGTAAAGTATAATCATATCGGAAAATAGCATTAAGGGGATGGAGAACCTTAACGCGGTCGGATCTTAAAATCATAATCGTAGTAAAGCTCGGTATGGTAGGTGACACGGCACAACTAGGCAATGCCAGGGTAGATATACCAATTACGCACACGGACTGATGGATACGCATAGCATCCACTACTGTTCCACCTCGAACAACATTCCCAAATCGGAGGATGGCCATCTAGTCAAATCACAAGTAAGAGTATAATATCGAAGAAATGCGTCCGAGAAGAGGTGCTACCTCACTGGTCCGAGATCGCTCCTGTTTTAGCCACCTTATGCCAACTCACGGGAGTTGGGTCCACGTAACATACCTTAAGAACGCCGCCACCATCCTACTTCATTCTGGAATCTCCACCGCGTACACGGTTGTCAAAGTGGTTTTCGGTATCGACAGAGAGTATGTCCATATCCGATCCCGGTCTCTTTGCCAACCAATCGTTATTATAACACCGTGGTCATTTCAAAATAGTTTATACTTCAAAACTAGAATATCATTATCATTTCAAACCCAATTTAATACGATATCATTTTCACTTCAAATATATCCATTTTCAAAATCATATTACTTTCCAAAGTTATAATGCTTTCGAAATCAATGTCTGGAAATCACAGTATTTTGGAAATCATAACACTTTCCTATTAACAGTTTAGATATAAAAATTTCGTTATAAAATAAATTAGTTTCCTCAAATTTCACAAATCAATTCAAATTAACTCGAATTCCAAAAATTTAATTTATTTTAAATCAAATCACAAATTATCCGTTTCAACTCGATTTAGCTTCTAAATAAACCATTTCAAATTATCGATTTCAAATACATATCTGAACCATAAAATAAGCCATTTCAATTTTTAATATATATATCAAAGCTTTAAATATTCAACATTTCAAAACTAAATTCGATAAATTTATATACATATCAGATTCACTTTACAATTATTTAGTTTTGAAATATTAGCTTAACATTTCCATAACATTTGATTACAATTTCAATTTTTCAATTTAAATAAACAAATATCTCATTTAAATATTTATACGTTTGAAATATCTATTTAAGTCACCCTTTCAAATTTCAAGTTGTAAATCACTTCTTTAAAATTTCAAATCCAATACATTTCAAATCAAACTTATTTAAGTATAATTCTTAACTAAATACAATTTCAATCAATTTCAAATCATTACAAATTCTATATTTGAAAATATAGATATTAAATAAATACTTAAACATATTATTTATCAACTTTATTAAATCAACTTTAATAAATCTTTAAAATCAATATTAATCAAAACCATATATTTCTTTTCGAAACCATAGAAATCATTTTCAAAACGTTTATATATAGACCAACGGTGCCTGTATATAATTTTCTATCCTATGGTCAAGTGATACGGATATTTATCATTTCAATCCGAAATTTAAAACATATTCGGGTATATATCTTTTCAACCCGAAATCCCAAATTCAATTCAATTGAAAATCGCTTGGGTTTATCATTTCAACCCATAACGATTTCCTCCTATTCTACAGATCGTTCGGGTATGTATCATTTCAACCCATAGTGATTCTATACTAACAGGGAACTTGCAGAGTGATAACAGATAAGAAAATAAAATAACGACAGAAACAGGCATATATCAACAATATATATATTGGTGTCAGATGTCACAGGTGAACAGATACAGTTAATGACATATATATAACAAATGTGAACAACTAACAGCAGCATATTTCAATTGACGTTTCAATTGAAATTAAATCTAATAAATATAAGAACGTTAATCGTGAGTGATTGCTCACCTTCCGAGGTTAGAGGAGTTAGACAACAGGACAAGCTACGAATTTGAATCCTGAACTGGACAATCGACAAATCCAAACGACAGATCTCAAGGCAAAGTGAGGTGAACACAGACTCGATGAACACGACTTATAGTTTGAATTGATGAGAACGAATCAGAATCATCTAGATAGAAACAGAATATATATATTATTATTTCTCATGAAATCAATATTAAATTTAAGACGAATATAAAAATAAAAAAAATCATTGTTTACATTTTAAAACACCTATAACAAAGTATTAACATACAAAGTATAGTTTCAAATCCATTAAGAAAAATGAAAACAACTATCTACAACTTATATAACTTAAAATCTATATATATATATAATATTTTACATATTATACTTATAAATATGCAGTAAGAGGGTTCAGCAAATATGCAAACTACACTGTGCATATGTACTTATAATTTATACCAAAACTTACAGCTACCGCACATCAAAAAAAAAAAACAGAACTCATAAACTTATACGTATACAACCAACATATAAAAGTATATAAACTAATGTATAAATATATATAATACTTTCAAATCAGAAGTCATAACCCATATATAGATATAAGTAAACAGATATATATACCTTTTACAAACCTTGTATATATATATAAATATCAAAACCAATAAAATTTATAACCAAAGTACAGATCTTATCTTCCTTATACCATATATATACAAACCGCAAATACCCCACTTGAACAACTTATCCTATCAAAGAAAAATATTATCATAACACGTGTAAATTTATAACTATCAGAAGAATATATATATATATACGAACTATAAAATGAACTAACAGGAAAAACAGAACTTATATAGAAAATGCTGCAACTAATATATATATAGCACTGTAACACTTATAAACTAATATAACAATCTAATGATAAAAATCTACATACTGTGAGCTACTACGTAAGCTAACAAATACAAATACATAGATAACCACATATAAACAATATATACCAACAATTATGCATACAAATTAGCCTTTAAGAAAATATAATATAACAAATATATATTTAGTTAAAAGCAAAAGCTAACAAACCATTATCTTACTCAGAGACGCATGCATATATACGTACATGGTGGATTCGTAGACCGAGTTGGTTTGTGGCGGCACGTGGGGATTGGGCTGAGCAGTTGAGTTCGAGGAGGAGGGCAGGGCGTAGTGGGGATCTGGTGGCGTGGAGGACTGGAAATTGGGGTAGGTCAGGCGGATGGTTTTGGCAGGGAGACTGGTGGCAGTTTGAAACTTCTGTTGCCGATGTGGGTTTGGGGTGTTCGAGTGGGTCTCGGCCAGAGGGAAGATGATGGTTAGGCGAGGCTGACTGGGTGGTTGCAGAGCACGGTGCTGGTGGGTGGTGAGGTGGCGAACTGGGGTTCGGTGGTGCTGTCTGGGCAGGGTAGATCTGGTGGTGGCAGGCGTAGGCGTGGTGGCGAGGTCAGGGTTTCGGTTGGGTAGGTGTTTAGGCCGGGTGGCGGAGGAAAACTGGCGGTAGCGTGGGAAGCTACGGGTTGCCGAGGTCAGATCTGGGATGGATGCTCGGTAAAGTGGAGGTTTGGGTGATGCCGCCGCTCGAAAAATGAAGGTGGACACCGGTTGAGGATTGGAGTGGCGAAGGCGGTAGGAGCTGGATGGAGGAAAGTTTTGCTCGTCCATTGGTGCAGATGCATGGAGGATACGGTTGTGATTGCTAAAGCTTCGGTGTTGTAGATGTAAATGGGAGAGGATGAAAATAAATTGCAGGTAGATGGAAGTTTATGTTTGTGGAAGAGGGGTACGTGAACAGGTATGATTTATGAAAATAACAGACCGAAATTAAAGAAAGGAGTTTCCAAACGAATAGCACACTTGAATTTGAAAAGGTCAGAGACTAAAATAAAGGATACGGATAGCACGTTTGAATTTGAAAAGGTAAGAAAGTGGAAAGTCACAAATTTTGTACCGTTACAATGGAACGTTTTATTAATTCCGTCGCGTACCGGACCTCAAAATAAAGAAATAAATATACCATTGAGATCAGCACGACGAGACGATCAAAGCGGTATACAAATATTGGTGGTACGATCATCCGATCAAAAGTCGATAATCGGTACCGAAAATGCTGTTATTCAGCCAGAATTAAGATAAACGGAGTAATAGACATCCAAATTTGACGAAACGAAAGATGACGTCTCACTCAGAAGATGATTTACATATTTTCTATGTAAAAATATTTAGGTTTGGAAAACATTTTATTATCACTAATTTTTAACTGATTAAATTGAAGTAAATTTACGTGCGAAATAAATTTTCATATTTTCGGACGAAAATTTACCAGTTGCTATGTTTAATTAGACGCATTCCAAATATTAAATTTATATTTCAAAATTTTATTGTTTAAAATTTCACACAAATTCAATTAATTAAATAAATAAAACCACTGAGATTTACGGGTCGTTACACTCTCCCCCACTCAAAACTTTTCGTCCCCGAAAAGGAAGGAGGTAGGAGAGTAGAAGCAACCACAAGAAAATAAATTAAAAGACAAGATAAGACAATTTATTTAAACCATATAATTTCAAATTAAACTAATTAATATTTAGCAATTTGATTTAATCCACTGAGTTCACTTAAGTTAAATCAATTCATCTATTTCTGAATTCATTACCTTATTTTCTAGTCATCCTCAATTAACAATTTCTAAATCAATCAATTTGTATAATCATTTATTTTCCTTATATTTTATTCAACAAATTTAAATTTTTTTTTTATCCAAATTATTATTAAGTTTATTCCACTTAAAATTTTTTTCTCATATATTTAAACCACACAAATTAATTTAAACCATATAAATTACAATTTAAATTAATTTACATTTAATAATTGATTTTAAATTCAAGCTATTCTCATAAGTTGATCTAATTCCAATTTATTAATTCTTGCAACAAATTTTATTTGTCTCATCTATTATTCAATTGAATTATTATTCTTTTTCTCTCTACAAACATCTTTATAATAAAATTTAAGTGTATAACATTTATTATTACACTCAAATCTTTCCTTATAAAGTCATTTATATTGTATATTATCCAATTACATTTTTAACTTCTGAAATTTTTAGGTAAGTTATGCTAAGATGTAATTGAGTATTATACAAATAAGATTTTACAAATTCAGTTATTCCTAGTTAACTATTTATCTAAGAATTTGACTTTAGTTTATAATTGAAATCATTTTTAATCTAAAATTTAAGAATTTAAATCTCCGATTTACTTCAAACAATTTAGAGATATATATAATATATTTATATCAAATCAAATTAAATTTTAAAATGAGATACCTATATATATATAAATCAAATTATACTGAAGAAATTCAAATCGAAATTTTTTTTTTCCAAAACAAAACCGTAGCAAAGCTACAGAATGGTTTCTCCTCTTCGAAACTCGAAAATGAATGTCGATGATGCGGCCGTCATCACCGAAATTATTTTCCAGCGACAAAGAGAAGAGCACTGGTTTAAACATTTAAAATTCTTTGAAAACCATTTTATTCGAAAATACTTTAAATAATATACATTTTAGGACTTTAAAACAAAGTTTGAAATCACCAGAAATTTAATTCTTAAATCTTCGATTTAAATTCATTTCAATTCCAAATAAATTTATAACCAATAGTCATTTTGCAATAGTCAATGACTTACAAAACAATAACATCAAAATCAAATATTATCATTTTCAACAACCAAATTATTTAACTTTTAATTCCAGAAAATTTCCTTATATTTAAAATCTAATCATACAAATTTATTTCATTTATCAAATTTGAAAATTATATTGTGTCAGTTTGTTCTATTCAAGTGTTTTGGAAATCCTATCGATAGCGTTGATCAGACGAATCGATCGGAAATCCAAACCAACATCAACAACTCAAACAACACACTATAAACATAAACTATTTTATTAATTACAAATACACTCCCTCACACGATGATTTCAAAATTTGATTTCAACACAAGGATAGAGATCCAAATATAGAGGGACTCTAATCAAAGAGAATTCTAATCTAAAATAGATAGGCTCGAAACGAAGGTTAGATGATTGCATTTCAAACAGGAAGATGGATAAAGTTATATAAATCGCGGGCAACCTTAACCGGGTCAACCGTGACTTCATAGACAAGATCGATGTAGTATTCTGAAACAAATCGACATTCGATTACCAGAGGTAGAATTCGGGTATAGCATAAGATAGCAGCATCGTAAACCGAGGATACAGAAATCTCCGGTGAATCAATACCGATTGTAAAGGAGTTTCACCCCAGTACAAATTATTCGAAGATTGGCGAGACCGCCGATTTTATTCTAGAGATCATTCGAAGTGGAGTTATGGGATACTCCAGAATTAAAAGACACGAATAGGGGAGACACGAATGGACTTTGGAACCGAAGTGAACGTTCCAAAATTCAAAGGAACTGGGTCAAAGAAGAAGGAATTCAAGCTCGAACGAAAGTGATTCTGTAATTGAATTTACTACATATGCTGAGTTTTGCCTAAAACCAGAGCTCTGATACCACATGTAATGACCCAGTATTTTCAACCATTCGCATCCATTATAAGTGTATAGGTAGACACTCATGCCGGAGTTGAATTGCTCAAAATACCGTGTTGTAAATAAAATTTGGCAAAACTCAACATATTCAGTAAATAAAAAAAAATTACAGATCACAGACACAGAGTAATATAACAATAATGCAGCGGAAACAAAAGGATAGTAGTTCATGAAGCTACTATATATATATAACAGAGTTAACAAGATACAACAGAAGTCTCGAATACCATAGATGTCTCAATATAGTAATCAAATACAAGATCTGAATACATCACTGGAATCAACAGAATAACTGAAAGCAGGATCGATAGATTGCTGGATCTCCAAGCGAAGCTCCAACTCCAAAGGTGAGTCTCAAATGCTGTATCACTCAGTCTGACCCGAGCGTAAAGCAAAACACAAAACACTTGAGTCAGGATTAACATTCTTATATAAATAAATCGAACTCAAGTGAAATATCAACTGAAATACAAGTAACTTAAAGGATGTTTGGGATAACCATCCCCTAAGGGTCCGTTAAACTATTTACTATGTAGTAATATACGCTATATACAGTAGTGTCTAAATAAGTAAAGTATAATCATATCGGAAAATAGCATTAAGGGGATGGAGAACCTTAACGCGGTCGGATCTTAAAATCATAATCGTAGTAAAGCTTGGTATGGTAGGTGACACGGCACAACTAGGCAATGCCAGGGTAGATATACCAATTACGCACACGGACTGATGGATACGCATAGCATCCACTACCGTTCCACCTCGAACAACATTCCCAAATCGGAGGATGGCCATCTAGTCAAATCACAAGTAAGAGTATAATATCGAAGAAATGCGTCCGAGAAGAGGTGCTACCTCACTGGTCCGAGATCGCTCCTGTTTTAGCCACCTTATGCCAACTCACGGGAGTTGGGTCCACGTAACATACCTTAAGAACGCCGCCACCATCCTACTTCATTCTGGAATCTCCACCGCGTACACGGTTGTCAAAGTGGTTTTCGGTATCGACAGAGAGTATGTCCATATCCGATCCCGGTCTCTTTGCCAACCAATCGTTATTATAACACCGTGGTCATTTCAAAATAGTTTATACTTCAAAACTAGAATATCATTATCATTTCAAACCCAATTTAATACGATATCATTTTCACTTCAAATATATCCATTTTCAAAATCATATTACTTTCCAAAGTTATAATGCTTTCGAAATCAATGTCTGGAAATCACAGTATTTTGGAAATCATAACACTTTCCTATTAACAGTTTAGATATAAAAATTTCGTTATAAAATAAATTAGTTTCCTCAAATTTCACAAATCAATTCAAATTAACTCGAATTCCAAAAATTTAATTTATTTTAAATCAAATCACAAATTATCCGCTTCAACTCGATTTAGCTTCTAAATAAACCATTTCAAATTATCGATTTCAAATACATATCTGAACCATAAAATAAGCCATTTCAATTTTTAATATATATATCAAAGCTTTAAATATTCAACATTTCAAAACTAAATTCGATAAATTTATATACATATCAGATTCACTTTACAATTATTTAGTTTTGAAATATTAGCTTAACATTTCCATAACATTTGATTACAATTTCAATTTTTCAATTTAAATAAACAAATATCTCATTTAAATATTTATACGTTTGAAATATCTATTTAAGTCACCCTTTCAAATTTCAAGTTGTAAATCACTTCTTTAAAATTTCAAATCCAATACATTTCAAATCAAACTTATTTAAGTATAATTCTTAACTAAATACAATTTCAATCAATTTCAAATCATTACAAATTCTATATTTGAAAATATAGATATTAAATAAATACTTAAACATATTATTTATCAACTTTATTAAATCAACTTTAATAAATCTTTCAAATCAATATTAATCAAAACCATATATTTCTTTTCGAAACCATAGAAATCATTTTCAAAACGTTTATATATAGACCAACGGTGCCTGTATATAATTTTCTATCCTATGGTCAAGTGATACGGATATTTATCATTTCAATCCGAAATTTAAAACATATTCGGGTATATATCTTTTCAACCCGAAATCCCAAATTCAATTCAATTGAAAATCGCTTGGGTTTATCATTTCAACCCATAACGATTTCCTCCTATTCTACAGATCGTTCGGGTATGTATCATTTCAACCCATAGTGATTCTATACTAACAGGGAACTTGGAGAGTGATAACAGATAAGAAAATAAAATAACGATAGAAACAGGCATATATCAACAATATATATATTGGTGTCAGATGTCACAGGTGAACAGATACAGTTAATGACATATATATAACAAATGTGAACAACTAACAGCAGCATATTTCAATTGACGTTTCAATTGAAATTAAATCTAATAAATATAAGAACGTTAATCGTGAGTGATTGCTCACCTTCCGAGGTTAGAGGAGTTAGACAACAGGACAAGCTACGAATTTGAATCCTGAACTGGACAATCGACAAATCCAAACGACAGATCTCAAGGCAAAGTGAGGTGAACACAGACTCGATGAACACGACTGATAGTTTGAATTGATGAGAACGAATCAGAATCATCTAGATAGAAACAGAATATATATATTATTATTTCTCATGAAATCAATATTAAATTTAAGACGAATATAAAAATAAAAAAAATCATTGTTTACATTTTAAAACACCTATAACAAAGTATTAACATACAAAGTATAGTTTCAAATCCATTAAGAAAAATGAAAACAACTATCTACAACTTATATAACTTAAAATCTATATATATATATATATATATAATATTTTACATATTATACTTATAAATATGCAGTAAGAGGGTTCAGCAAATATGCAAACTACATTGTGCATATGTACTTATAATTTATACCAAAACTTACAGCTACCGCACATCAAAAAAAAAAACAGAACTCATAAACTTATACATATACAACCAACATATAAAAGTATATAAACTAATGTATAAATATATATAATACTTTCAAATCAGAAGTCATAACCCATATATAGATATAAGTAAACAGATATATATACCTTTTACAAACCTTGTATATATATATAAATATCAAAACCAATAAAATTTATAACCAAAGTACAGATCTTATCTTCCTTATACCATATATATACAAACCGCAAATACCCCACTTGAACAACTTATCCTATCAAAGAAAAATATTATCATAACACGTGTAAATATATAACTATCAGAAGAATATATATATATACGAACTATAAAATGAACTAACAGGAAAAACAGAACTTATATAGAAAATGCTGCAACTAATATATATATAGCACTGTAACACTTATAAACTAATATAACAATCTGATGATAAAAATCTACATACTGTGAGCTACTACGTAAGCTAACAAATACAAATACATAGATAACCACATATAAACAATATATACCAACAATTATGCATACAAATTAGCCTTTAAGAAAATATAATATAACAAATATATATTCAGTTAAAAGCAAAAGCTAACAAACCATTATCTTACTCAGAGACGCATGCATATATACGTACATGGTGGATTCGTAGACCGAGTTGGTTTGTGGCGGCACGTGGGGATTAGGCTGGGCAGTTGAGTTCGAGGAGGAGGGCAGGGCGTAGTGGGGATCTGGTGGCGTGGAGGACTGGAAATTGGGGTAGGTCAGGCGGATGGTTTTGGCAGGGAGACTGGTGGCAGTTTGAAACTTCTGTTGCCGATGTGGGTTTGGGGTGTTCGAGTGGGTCTCGGCCAGAGGGAAGATGATGGTTAGGCGAGGCTGACTGGGTGGTTGCAGAGCACGGTGCTGGTGGGTGGTGAGGTGGCGAACTGGGGTTCGGTGGTGCTGTCTGGGCAGGGTAGATCTGGTGGTGGCAGGCGTAGGCGTGGTGGCGAGGTCAGGGTTTCGGTTGGGTAGGTGTTTAGGCCGGGTGGCGGAGGAAAAATGGCGGTAGCGTGGGAAGCTACGGGTTGCCGAGGTCAGATCTGGGATGGATGCTCGGTAAAGTGGAGGTTTGGGTGATGCCGCCGCTCGAAAAATGAAGGTGGACACCGGTTGAGGATTGGAGTGGCGAAGGCGGTAGGAGCTGGATGGAGGAAAGTTTTGCTCGTCCATTGGTGCAAATGCATGGAGGATACGGTTGTGATTGCTAAAGCTTCGGTGTTGTAGATGTAAATGGGAGAGGATGAAAATAAATTGTAGGTAGATGGAAGTTTATGTTTGTGGAAGAGGGGTACGTGAACAGGTATGATTTATGAAAATAACAGACCGAAATTAAAGAAAGGAGTTTCCAAACGAATAGCACACTTGAATTTGAAAAGGTCAGAGACTAAAATAAAGGATACGGATAGCACGTTTGAATTTGAAAAGGTAAGAAAGTGGAAAGTCACAAATTTTGTACCGTTACAATGGAACGTTTTATTAATTCCGTCGCGTACCGGACCTCAAAATAAAGAAATAAATATACCATTGAGATCAGCACGACGAGACGATCAAAGCGGTATACAAATATTGGTGGTACGATCATCCGATCAAAAGTCGATAATCGGTACCGAAAATGCTGTTATTCAGCCAGAATTAAGATAAACGGAGTAATAGACATCCAAATTTGACGAAACGAAAGATGACGTCTCACTCAGAAGATGATTTACATATTTTCTATGTAAAAATATTTAGGTTTGGAAAACATTTTATTATCACTAATTTTTAACTGATTAAATTGAAGTAAATTTACGTGCGAAATAAATTTTCATATTTTCGGACGAAAATTTACCAGTTGCTATGTTTAATTAGACGCATTCCAAATATTAAATTTATATTTCAAAATTTTATTGTTTAAAATTTCACACAAATTCAATTAATTAAATAAATAAAACCACTGAGATTTACGGGTCGTTACATTAATTATTCTTAATTAATTACATTAATTAATTAACCCTTAATTACATTAAGGTAACTAACCTTTAAAACCTTTTATCCTTCTTAATTAACCACTTGATTACATTACTAAGTTTATTTAAAATAAATTTTAAAACAAAGGTTATATGTATCTTAAACACTTTTAAACTTAGTTAATTTAAAATAATTTTATAAAAAAACCTTTTAACCAATTTTTAAACTTGGATAAACCTTTATTATTTACAAAAGAACTGGTTTTAGCCAAATTGTTTTAAATAAAACTTGATTTGTTTTAAAAGTTAAAAACTGTTTTTATATCAAATTTCCAGACCCGAGTCAAACGAGTGAAATCCCCGAGCCAACCACCAAAATTCTCGGGTCCATCCCTGGGTAAACTCATGTTTCTTTATTTTAAACATTGTTTTAACTTTAAACCTTAAACTTATCAAAACGTGTTAGCCACTCGATCATCCCGGAACATAACTCGAGTCACCACATTGTTTACCCAAGAGTAAACCCGAGCCTGACCTTTCTTCCTCACAGTCCACACCATCCCAGATACGAGTGATAACTCGTATACGTGCACACGCCACCGCCAACGATCTGGCCGTCTTTGCCGACGTCTTCAGGTTCCCGATGTCCTACCAAAGCCACTCGATCAACCAAGTCTAACGAAAACGACTGGAAACACAATCGAGCTGTTCAACTCCCTACTAGAACTTAATCCGATCCACGAAACCAAACACCACTGATGATTCTGATCACTGGAATCCATTCCATCCCATCCAGATATTCGCCAGAGTCCCATGCATCGATTCCCCCTTATGCGATCGAGCCCGATCCTCTCTCGACGTCACTTGAACTTGAGAGTTGACGTCGACCAAAACAGCTATAAAACCTAAATCAACCTATCCCCATCGCCACGTCGAACTAGAACGCGGCCAACCATTTTTCCCCGACTCCCTAATCACTCATCTAGCCTCAGTCCCAACCCCGACTATCCTAGGACTTCCGGCCGCCTGAAATTGGTCGAAACCCAATTTCCATTCAACTCAAAACTGCTCCTAAACCACTCACTTAAAAATCATCAAACTTGCCTTAAAAATCATAACTTGGATTCAAGTCATGTACTTGAATCAATAATTCGTGACATTTGAAATTTCCAAAAATTAAAGTTTTTACTGTAAAAATTTGATCTTTCATCCTATATACATTTATACTTCATGAAACCATTTTTAAATTGTAACTAATACTTAAACACAACTATTTTGTTTTAAAACCAAGGCCTGATATTGATTAGAAAACAAGAAATTGGATTTTCTTTGGTTGTCTGGTACTTTGTGATATAACACAGAAGAGATATCACTAATATATGCATATACACAGAGCATTCTTCAATATATATATATACTCAAGATTAAATGGTTGAGTGTTACTCACCTTAAACATTTTTAGATTCCAGAAGTCTTCAAGTTGAAAGTTGAAGTTGTCGTCTTTTAATTTGAAGTTGAAAATCTGGGTTGAAGTTGCTAGCTGGAACTTTTCTTCTTAATCCCTGGCCTTCTTTGATTGCTTTGATGTTTCAAGTGGATGTTTGTTTGTTTATAAAGTGATATTATCTCAGTTTTCCCACAGTTAAAATGGTGAACGAAAACTGGAATGAAGTTTTACTGTAAAATGAATTGTTCAGGGTGACAAAATATATTTGTTTAGCTGAGATGAAACTTGTACAAATTTTTATCAGAGATATTTTTATCTTTGTTGGCTGATATCCTTTTGTTTGGTGGCTGATGTAATTTTTCTTGTGTACTAATAGATATGGCATTAATTGCTTTGTCTCTCTTTCTTTCTTGTACATAGATATTTACATTCCTTCTTATGCAAGCTACTCCATAAATATATATATATATATATATGTTTTCATACTTATGTATATTATTTGTCTTCTTTTTGCAGGTTCATTTACATAGATTTTTGTTTTATTTCTTATTTGTTTAAGTGTACATACTTATGCTTTGTTCACATGCTTTGTGATATAAAATGAATTCTAATTTTAACATGATGTTTAAATTTATTCTAATATATTTACTTTATATTGTATAAAAACTATATTTTTTATATTTTACTTTACAATATTTTTTTATATAGTTTATATAATTCTAGAATTACTTATATGTTCATTTCATATTTTATACAAATATAAATTTATTTGAAATATTTGTTTAACATCAACACTTATTTGAATTCCTTTTAAAGTTTAATTATCCAACATTTTATTATTTATTTTCAAATATCCAAATAATTCATAATTTAACTAATATTTTATACCAATTGCCAAATCATTTCACAATTTTTATTCAACTAAATTAATTATCAATTTAAACTTTAGTAAAATCCGGGATCGTTACAACCTTCCCCACTTAAGAAATTTCGTCCTCGAAATTTGCCAGGGAGACACAAAGATAGATGAAGAATATTTTATCAAATCAACTGAATATCTATTATGCATTTGGCTTACCAAATCAGAATATCAATAATAGATATGAGAATGAATCTTTTTAATTTTTTCACAAGATACTCGGGCTATCCAGATCTACGAAATATGCAGTGGCATTGGTTAGTTCGAAAGGATAACTAACCATTCGTAGAATATATTCGGACCCAAAGAATAGATATATGGATACAATTTCAAAACTTTCAGTTTAGAACTAAAGTATACCTATCAACCATAGCAAACAAAGCAACCAAATCATCCAAACAAACAATTCTGACCTATTTGGAGTTTATGTCCCATACAGATATATCAAATCTTCTTCCTGGATCTACCAAGAACCATCAAAGAATTGAGAAAAGAGAAGTTGAACAAAAGAGATTGATAGAGAAAAGATTATTTCCTTGTTGTTACAGGGTATTGACCATTTATAGTCGTATTCCCCTGTCCCCTATCTCATCCTCTTCTTGCACTCATACTTACTATCAGTGGAAAGTAAGAGAATTTACTGAGGCATTCGAACGGATATCTTAGGGATTACTTATTCTAGGGTATACTTCACCCTATCTCTAATGAGTAACTTAATGTGTTATACTCCTGAGCTAAAGTTCAACCTTAGCTCTGATACCACTTGTAGAGACCCTCACGAAGCAGTGGCGACCGGTAGGCTTTGCAACCATCCCAGCCCCACCGTGGCATACAATGGTACCCTGCCCTTGCTTTTACGGCTAGCCTTTCGACTGTCACACCTTACGGCTAACCAACCCCACCACGAGGACATGTAGGGGTAAGAGTCTCCTGTTCGCCACCAAACTGCGAAGCGAGAACCCCCTATCATATTGCACTAAGCTAAGAAAGGTCAGTCGTGAACTCCAAGAAATGAACCAGCTCCTGATAATCTACTAAACCTGACTATCTGAAAAAAACCCAACTCTAGACTGCCCGTGTTGAAATTTGTGGGCATCAAGAGTTTAGGAAGGGAACAATAAACTCCAGGTCAGTCGTGGGACTAGTGTGAGTAACAAAAACAGTTTATCTTTAAAACAAACAACAATAGAATTTTAAACATTGAAATTCGCAATGCTTTTTGGAAAATGTAACTACCATAAGGCCTCCCGACACACACACAATGCAATCACACACATGGGGGAGATTTCTCCTTATGATAGTCAAACATGCTTCCTACGCAAGAAAAACTCTTTTGATATTATTACTAGTGCATAGTGTAAGAAACCTTTCGAAAATATAATATTAATCTTAGCCAGCATAGGTACCATTATATTATGCCTGCTATAGCTACCATTTTAAATGGCAGGTTCAACAACTAAAACCGTACAAGGCTCGTATTGTTTCTTAGGATTTTCCAACAAATGGTCAGGCTAAGGAACTTCCTATGCCACATGGGAACGCCTCTGGAGGGACGCCACGAGAACCACCTGGCTCTCTGCCAACACAAGGCCAGTTACCCCCTTCCCGGGTAGTAAACCTGAGATATGCCACCCCCGGTCGTTTGCGACCTTTATCCGAGGCCTCGATCACACAAAAACAATCACACAGAGTAAATGAGATTGGAGCAACCACATAGGTAAATATCTGGGCTCCATACCATGATACCACCTTTTTCCAGAAGGAATGGACATACCCAAAGGGGAGCTACCCCTGAAACCTTACCGCATCTTTCCTGTTTCAACCATTTTCGGTCTATGAGGCTCGATGAGGTCTCGTCCACAAAGCTACACTTTTTCACAAAGCCATGCTTTGATCAACAAATGATCAGCAACACACAACAACACTTAGCATGCCACACTACCACATTAGGAGTATAACACTGATAACCTTCAACTACATAACCTCTGAGCTCGTACGTCTCAGAGAAGGGTGTTAAGCTAAGAGAATAAATCTCCGCCGCCAAACAAAAATGTATTTGAAAGAAATCGGCTTTATATCTCAAAGTGTAGTGTCAGACATAAAACCATACAAGTCTGTTCCGGGTTCGAACAGAACCGAAGGCACTTCCAAAGAAGCCCTAGCAATCCGGGTATTCACAATCCCGATCGGACTTCCCATCACTTAGGAAATCTCTATACCGGCGCGACCCAGTGCAGAGACAATCGACGGGTTATCCTTTCGTTTTTGAAAATACTCGGTCTTCAAATGCTATCCATATACGATGTTTCACAATTTGGAATGGATTATATGACACAAAGTCCTTTCCCGGCTAAACCGAATAGTGAGCGCAATATTTTAAAACATATGGATAATGGAATTTCAATTAAGTCACAACTTATTATCCAAAACTATCTTTAAATGGTTTAAACACATTACCATTTTAATCTTTTTAAACAAAAAGATTCAATTCACAAAGTTCACCCAGTTTCACAAAGATCTATTCACAGATTTTCAAATCGATTTCCATCTCAATTGAATTAACTCATTTAATCTTTTAAATCAAAGATTTAATTGATAGCTTTTAAAACACGTTTTCCAAAGATTTATTCGTAACTTGGGAAACCATCTTCAATTCAAACTTGAAATTCCTTTAATTTAAATTGGAAGTCCATTTTCATTTTTACATGAGAGCTTTTATCAGTTGAAAACAATTAGTTTCCCAAATCATTGAATTCAATTTCAAATATTGAATTCAAATTTAAATCAAATTATTAAATATCAAGTTTTATTAAATTATTTAAAATAACTTTTACATTTGAAACTCATTTGCAAAGCTCTCAATTCAAATTCCAAAACTATTTGAATTCACAAATTCAACCTTTGAAAATTGTCAATAATTTGTGACTTAACTGATTTCCACATGAAATCCATATTTGTGTGTGTATGGTGTAGTCCGGGGGTTTCACACAGTAGTGCATCATCATTCAATCATGATAGATCAGAATACAGAAATATAATTGATAAGCGGTATGAACTATAACGCTTATCTTTTCATTCACAGATCACAGATAATAACTTACATTCATCCCAGATAAATAACTACATTACAGGTCACACACAAATCAGAATATATCACAAAGCATTACAGATCAGAGATATCAATCAATTCAAAGCATTCAATACAATCCAAACATCCATAAGTAAGATTAATTAATCATTTGATTAATTTAAACAGATTAATTACTTATGAATAAATTACAAATCCTGGTTAATTAATTAATTACAAACCATTTTAATTAATTATCCTTTAATTAATTAATTAACCTTTAATCATTAAATAATTAACCTTTAATTATTTAATTATCCTTTAATTAATTATCTTTAATTAATTAACCTTTAATTAATTATCATTTAATTAATTATCTTTAATTAATTATAATAAGTGATCATCCCTAATCAATTTCATTAATTAATTAACCTTTAATTATTTATCCTCAAATTAATTACCCTAATTAATTAATCACATTAATTAATTATCCTTTAATTAATTATTCTTTAATCACTTATTAATTAAACCTAAATCATTAACTAATTAATTATTCTTAATTAATTACATTAATTAATTAACCCTTGATTACATTAAGGTAATTAACCTTTAAAACCTTTTATCCTTCTTAATTAACCACTTGATTACATTACTAAGTTTATTTAAAATAAATTTTAAAACAAAGGTTATATGTATCTTAAACACTTTTAAACTTAGTTAATTTAAAATAATTTTATAAAAAAACCTTTTAACCAATTTTTAAACTTGGATAAACCTTTATTATTTACAAAAGAACTGGTTTTAGCCAAATTGTTTTAAATAAAACTTGATTTGTTTCAAAAGTTAAAAACTGTTTTTATATCAAATTTCCAGACCCGAGTGAAATCCCCAAGCCAACCACCAAAATTCTCGGGTCCATCCCCAAGTAAACTCATGTTTCTTTATTTTAAACATTGTTTTAACTTTAAACCTTAAACTTATCAAAACGTGTTAGCCACTCGATCATCCCGGAACATAACTCGAGTCACCACATTGTTTACCCAAGAGTAAACCCGAGCCTGACCTTTCTTCCTCACAGTCCACACCATCCCCAGATACGAGTGATAACTCGTATACGAGCACACGCCACTGCCGACGATCTGGTCGTCTTTGCCGACGTCTTCAGGTCCCCGATGTCCTACCAAAGCCTCTCGATTAACCAAGTCTGACGAAAACGACTGGAAACACAGTCGAGCTGTTCAACTCCCTACTAGAACTTAATCCGATCTATGAAACCCAACACCACTGATGATTCTGATCATTGGAATCAACGCCATCCCATCCAGATATTCGCCAGAGTCCTATGCATCGATTCCCCCTTATGCGATCGAGCCCGATCCTCTCTCGACGTCACACGAACTTGAGAATTGACGTCGACCAAAACAGCTATCAAACCCTAAATCAACCTATCCCCATCACCACGTCGAACTAGAACGCGGCCAACCATTTTTCCCCGACTCCCTGATCACTCATCTAGCCTCAGTCCCAACCCCGACCATCCTAGGACTTCCGGCCGCCTGAAATTGGTCGAAACCCAATTTCCGTTCAACTCAAAACTGCTCCTAAACCACTCACTTAAAATCATCAAACTTGCCTTAAAAATCATAACTTTCAATAAGGATTCCAGTCATGTACTTGAATCAATAATTCGCGACACTTGAAATTTCCAGAAATTAAAGTTTTTACTGTAAAAATTTGATCTTTCATCCTATATACATTTATACTTCATGAAACCATTTTTAAATTGTAACTCATACTTAAACACAGCTATTTTTTTAAAACCAAGGCCTGATATTGATTAGAAAACAAGAAATTGGATTTTCTTTGGTTGTCTGGTACTCTGTGATATATCAGAGAAGAGATATCACTGATATATGCATATACACAGAGCATTCTTCAATATATATATACTCAAGATTAAATGGGTTGAGTGTTACTCACCTTAAACATTTTTAGGTTCCAGAAGTCTTCAAGTTGAAAGTTGAAGTTGTCGTCTTTTAAGTTGAAGTTGAAAATCTGGGTTGAAGTTGCTAGCTGGAACTTTTCTTCTTAATCCCAGGCCTTCTTTGATTGCTTTGATGTTTCAAGTGGATGTTTGTTTGTTTATAAAGTGATATTATCTTAGTTTTCCCACGGTTAAAATGGTGAACGAAAACTGGAATGAAGTTTTACTGTATAATGAATTGTTCAGGGTGACAAAGTATATTTGTTTAGCTGAGATGAAATTTGTACAAATTTTTATCAGAGATATTTTTATCTTTGTTGGCTGATATCCTTTTGTTTGGTGGCTGATGTAATTTTTCTTGTGTACTAATAGATATGGCATTAATTGCTTTGTCTCTCTTTTCTTTCTTGTACATAGATATTTACATTCCTTCTTATGCAAGCTACTCCATAAATAAATATATATATATATGTTTTCATAATTATGTAGATTATCTGTCTTCTTTTTGCAGGTTCATTTACATAGATTTTTGTTTGATTTCTTATTTTTTTAAGTGTACATACTTATGCTTTGTTCACATGCTTTGCGATATAAAATGAATTCTAATTTTAACATGATGTTTAAATTTATTCTAATATATTTACTTTATATTGTATAAAATCTATATTTTTTTATATTTTACTTCACAATTTTTTTTATAGTTTATATAATTCTAGAATTATTTATATGTTCATTTCATATTTTATACAAATATAAATTTATTTGAAATATATTTTTAACATCAACACTTATTTGAATTCCTTTTAAAGTTTAATTATCCAACATTTTATTATTTATTTTCAAATATCCAAATTAATTCATAATTTAACTAATATTTTATATCAATTGCCAAATCATTTCACAATTTTTATTCAAAACTAAATTAATTATCAATTTAAACTTTAGTAAAATCCGGGATCGTTACAACCTTCCCCCCTTAAGAAATTTCGTCCCTGAAATTTGCCAGGGAGACACAAAGATAGATGAAGAATATTTTATCAAATCAACTGAATATCTATTCTGCATTTGGCTTACCAAATCAGAATATCAATAATAGATATGAGAACAAATCTTTTTAATTTTTTCACAAGATACTCGGGTTATCCAGATCTACGAAATAAGCAGTGGCATTGGTCAGTTCGAAAGGATAACTAACCATTCGTAGAATATATTGGGACCCAAAGAATAGATATATGGATACAATTTCAAATTTTCAGTTTAGAACTAAAGTATACCTATCAACCATAGCAAAAAAAGCAATCAAATCATCCAAACAAACAATTCTGACCTATTTGGAGTTTATGTCCCATACAAATATATCAAATCTTCTTCTTGGATCTACCAGGAACCATCAAAGAATTGAGAAAAGAGATGTTGAACAAAAGAGATTGATAGAGAAAAGATTATTTCCTTGTTGTTACAGGGTATTGACCATTTATAGTCGTATTCCCCTGTCCCCTATCTCATCCTCTTCTTGCACTAATACTTACTATCAGTTGATAGTAAGAGAATTTACTGAGGCATTCAAACGGATATCTTATGGATTACTCATTCTAGGGTATACTTCACCCTATCTCTAATGAGTTACTTAATGTGTTATACTCCTGAGCTAAAGTTCAACCTTAGCTCTGATACCACTTGTAGAGACCCTCACAAGGCAGAGGCGACCGGTAGGCTTTGCAACCATCCCAGCCCCACTGTGGCATACAATGGTACCCTGCCCTTGCTTTTACGGCCAGCCTTTCGACTGTCACACCTTAGGGCTAACTAACCCCACCACGAGGACATGTAGGGGTAAGAGTCTCCCGTTCGCCACCAAACTGCGAAGCAAGAACCCCCTATAACATTGTACTAAGCTAAGCAAGGTTAGTCATGAACTCCAAGAACTGAACCAGCTCCCGATAATCTACTAAACCTGACTATCTGAAAAAAACCCAACTCTAGACTGCCCGTGTGGAAAATTGTGGGCATCCAGAGTTTAGGAAGGGAACAATAAACTCCAGGTCAGTCGTGGGACTGGTGTGAGTAACAAAAACAGTTTACCTTTAAAACAAACAACAGTAGAATTTTAAACATTGAAATCCGCAATGCTTTTTGGAAAATGAAACTACCATAAGGCCTCCCGGCACACACACAATGCAATCGCACACATGGGGGAGATTTCTCCTTATGATAGTCAAACATGCTTCCTACGCAAGAAAAACTCTTTTGATATTATTACTAGTGCATAGTGTAGGAAACCTTTCGAAAATATAATATTAATCTTAGCCAGCATAGGTTCCATTATATTATGCCTCCTATAGCTACCATTTTAAATGGCAGGTTCTACAACTAAAACCGTACAATGCTCGTATTGTTTCTTTGGATTTTCCAACAAATGGTCAGGCTAAGGAACTTCCTATGCCACATGGGAACGCTTCTGGAGGGACGCCCCGACAACCACCTGGCTCTCTGCCAACACAAGGCCGGTTACCCCCTTCCTGGGTAGTAAACCTGAGATATGCCACCCCCGGTCGTTTGCGACCTTTATCCGAGGCCTCGATCACACAGCAAAAATCACACAGAGTAAATGAGATTGGAGCAACCACATAGGTAAATATCTGGGCTCCATACCATGATACCACCTTTTTCCAGAAGGAATGGACATACCCTAGGGGAGCTACCCCTGAAAGCTTGCTGCATCTTTCCTGTTTCGACCATTTCCGGTATGTGAGGCTTGATGAGGTCTCGTCCACAAAGCTACACTTTTTCACAAAGCCATGCTTTGATCAACAAATGATCAGCAACACATAGCAACACTTAGCATGCCACACTACCACATTGGGAGTATATCACTGATAACCTTCAACTACATAACCTCTGAGCTCGTACGTCTCTGAGAAGGGAGTATATCACTGATAACCTTCAACTACATAACCTCTGAGCTCGTACGTCTCAGAGAAGGGTGTTAAGCTAAGAGAATAAATTTCCGCCCCCAAACAGAAATGTATTTGAAACAAATCGGCTTTATATCTCAAAGTGTAGTGTCAGACATACAACCATACAAGTCTGTTCCGGGTTCGAACAGAACCGAAGGCACTTCCAAAGAAGCCCTTGCAATCCGAGTATTCACAATCCCGATCGGACTTCCCATCACTTAGGAAATCTCTATACCGGCGCGACTCAGTGTAGAGACAGTCGACGGGTTATCCTTTCATTTTCGAAAATACCCGGTCTTCAACATCGGTCTTCAAATGCTATCCATATAGGACGTATCACTATTCGGAATGGGTTATATGACACAAAGTCCTCTCCAGGCTAAACCGAATAATGAGCGCAATATTTTAAAACATATGGATAATGGAATTTCAATTAAGTCACAACTTATTATCCAAAACTTTCTTTAAATGGTTTAAACACACTACCATTTTAATATTTTTAAACAAAAAGATTCAATTCAAAAAGTTCACCCAGTTTCACAAAGATCTATTCATAGATTTTCAAATCGATTTCCATCTCAATTGAATTAACTCATTTAATCTTTTAAATCAAAGATTTAATTGATAGCTTTCAAAACACGTTTTCCAAAGATTTATTCGTAACTTGGGAAACCATCTTCAATTCAAACTTGAAATTCCTTTAATTTAAATTGGAAGTTCATTTTCATTTTTACATGAGAGCTTTTATCAGTTGAAAACAATTAGTTTCCCAAATCATTGAATTCAATTTCAAATATTGAATTCACATTTAAATCAAATTATTAAATATCAAGTTTTATTAAGTTATTTAAAATAACTTTTACATTTGAAACTCATTTGCAAAGCTCTCAATTCAAATTCCAAAACTATTTGAATTCACAAATTCAACCTTTGAAAATTGTCAATAATTTGTGACTTAACTGATTTCCACGTGAAATCCATATTTGTGTGTGTATGGTGTAGTCCAGGGGTTTCACACAGTAGTGCATCATCATTCAATCATCATAGATTAGAATACAGAAATATATTTGATAAGCGGTATGAACTATAACGCTTATCTTTTCATTCACAGATCACAGATAATAATTTACATTCATCCCAGATAAATAACTATATTATAGGCCACACACAAATCAGAATATATCACAAAGCATTACAGATCAGAGATATCAATCAATTCAAAGCATTCAATACAATCTAAACATCCATAAGTAATAAATTACTAATCCTGGTTAATTAATTAATTACAAACCATTTTAATTAATTATCCTTTAATTAATTAATTAACCTTTAATCATTAAATAATTAACCTTTAATTATTTAATTATCCTTTAATCAATTATCTTTAATTAATTAACCCTTAATTAATTATCATTTAATTAATTATCTTTAATTAATTATAATAAGCAATCATCCCTAATCAATTTCATTAATTAATTAACCTTTAATTATTTATCCTCAAATTAATTACCTCAATTAATTAATCACATTAATTAATTATCCTTTAATTAATTATTCTTTAATCACTTATTAATTAAACCTAAATCATTAACTAATTAATTATTCTTAATTAATTACATTAATTAATTAACCCTTAATTACATTAAGGTAATTAACCTTTAAAACCTTTTATCCTTCTTAATTAACCACTTGATTACATTACTAAGTTTATTTAAAATAAATTTTAAAACAAAGGTTATGTGTATCTTAAACACTTTTAAACTTAGTTAATTGAAAATAATTTTATAAAAAAACCTTTTAACCAATTTTTAAACTTGGATAAACCTTTATTATTTACAAAAGAACTGGTTTTAGCCAAATTGTTTTAAATAAAACTTGATTTGTTTTAAAAGTTAAAAACTTTTTTTATATCAAATTTCCAGACTCGAGTCAAACGAGTGAAATCCCCGAGCCAACCACTAAAATTCTTGGGTCCATCCCCGAGTAAACTCATGTTTCTTTATTTTAAACTTTGTTTTAACTTTAAACCTTAAACTTATCAAAACGTGTTAGCCACTCGATCATCCCGGAAGATAACTCGAGTTACCATATTGTTTACCCGAGAGTAAACCCGAGCCTGACCTTTCTTCCTTACAGTCCACACCATCCCCAATTACGAGTGATAACTCGTATACGTGCACACGCCACCGTCGACGATCTGGCTGTCTTTGCCGACGTCTTCAGGTCCCCGATGTCCTACCAAAGCCTCTCGATCAACCAAGTCCGACGAAAACGACTGGAAACACAATCGAGCTGTTCAACTCCCTACTAGAACTTAATTCGATCTACGAAACCCAACACCACTGATGATTCTGATCACTGGAATCCACGCCATCCCATCCAGATATTCGCCAGAGTCCCATGCATCGATTCCCCCTTATGCGATCGAGCCCGATCCTCTCTCGACGTCACACGAACTTGAGAATTGACGTCGACCAAAATAGCTATCAAACCCTAAATCAACCTATCCCCATCGCCATGTCGAACTAGAATGCGGCCAGCCATTTTTCCCCGACTCCATGATCACTCATCTAGCCTCAGTCTCAACCCCGACCATCCTAGGACTTCCAGCCGCCTGAAATTGGTCGAAACCCAATTTGCGTTCAACTCAAAACTGCTCCTAAACCGCTCACTTAAAATCATCAAACTTGCCTTAAAAATCATAACTTTCAATAAGGATTCAAGTCATGTACTTGAATCAATAATTCGTGACACTTGAAATTTCCAGAAATTAAAGTTTTTACTGTAAAAATTTGATCTTTCATCCTATATACATTTATACTTCACGAAATCATTTTTAAATTGTAACTCATACTTAAACACAACTATTTTTTTTAAAACCAAGGCCTGATATTGATTAGAAAACAATAAATTGGATTTTCTTTGGTTGTTTGGTACTCTATGATATAACAGAGAAGAGATATCACTGATATATGCATATACACAGAGCATTCTTCAATATATATATACTCAAGATTAAATGGGTTGACTGTTACTCACCTTAAACATTTTTAGATTCCAGAAGTCTTCAAGTTAAAAGTTGAAGTTGTCGTCTTTTAAGTTGAAGTTGAAAATCTGGGTTGAAGTTGCTAGCTGGAACTTTTCTTCTTAATCCCAGGCCTTCTTTAATTGCTTTGATGTTTTAGGTGGATGTTCGTTTGTTTATAAAGTGATATTATCTCAGTTTTCGCACAGTTAAAATGGTGAACGAAAACTGGAATGAAGTTTTACTGTATAATGAATTGTTCAGGGTGACAAAATATATTTGTTTAGCTGAGATGAAACTTGTACAAATTTTTATCAGAGATATTTTTATCTTTGTTGGCTGATATCCTTTTGTTTGGTGGCTGATGTAATTTTTCTTGTGTACTAAAGATATGGCATTAATTGCTTTGTCTCTCTTTTCTTTCTTGTACATAGATATTTACATTCCTTCTTATGCAAGCTACTCCATATATATATATATATATGTTTTCATACTTATGTATATTATCTGTCTTCTTTTTGCGGGTTCATTTACATAGATTTTTGTTTTATTTCTTATTTGTTTAAGTGTACATACTTATGCTTTGTTCACATGCTTTGTGTTATAAAATGAATTCTAATTTTAACATGATGTTTAAATTTATTCTAATATATTTACTTTATATTGTATAAAAACTATATTTTTTTATATTTTACTTTACAATATTTTTTTTATAGTTTATATAATTCTAGAATTATTTATATGTTCATTTCATATTTTATACAAATATAAATTTATTTGAAATATTTGTTTAACATCAACACTTATTTGAATTCCTTTTAAAGTTTAATTATCCAACATTTTATTATTTATTTTCAAATATCCAAATTAATTCATAATTTAACTAATATTTTATATCAATTGCCAAATCATTTCACAATTTTTATTCAAAACTAAATTAATTATCAATTTAAACTTTAGTAAAATCCGGGATCATTACATAAACCAATGAATTTGAATATAAACACTTTCCCTCTACTTAGTCTGAAAATTTAGAAAATAGTTCAAATAATTATAAATAGTTAAAATAGTTATAGATAGTTAAAATAGTCTAAAATAGTTTAGTTATAGATTAAATATATTTTTAGATGGATTAAGATAGTTAAATAGATTTAAAATAGATTAAATAAAATTAAAATAGGTTAAATTGCTTTAACATAGATTAATTAGATTTAAAATAAATTAAAATGGTTTAATTAGTTTAAATTAGATTAAATTGGTTAAAGTAGGTTAAAATAATTTTCATAGTTAACATAGGATAAAATAGTTTAATAATTTGAAATCTTAATAATTAGAAATTTTAAAGTAATATATTTTTAAACAGTTTATGTTAAAATATGAATTTGGAACTAATATCAATTTAAACTATTTATTTTATTTCAACACATCAGAACTATTTCAAATTTCCAAATCAACAAAACCCAATTCCAAGTCTTTCAATTAAAATTTTAAATAAACTATCAAATTCTATATCGGTTTCAATTCGTGTTTGAAATATCAATTTAAATTATTCCAATCTCAATACATTACAAAGTTATATTCCAAACAATTCAAATAACTCAATTCTGATGAATTTCACTTATATTCAAATTCAACTTTGGAATTTTCAATTTAATCCTTTTAACAATTTCTTTAAACCAATTCCAATTTTAACATAAAACTTGAATTTCGATAATAAGTCAATTTATATAAATCAAATTTTATTTAAAAATATCATTTAACAGGATTCAAAAATTAAGGTTTCAAAATCATTTAATTTAACCAATCTGGTGTCCGTATATAATTCTCTACCCTAGGGTCAAGTGATACAGATATTTATCATTTCAATTCGCAATTTAAAATTTTATGGTTATATATCATTTCAAACCGTAATCCCGAATTAATATAAACTTCCATAAAATTGCTCGGGTTTATCATTTCAACCCATAACGATTTTTCCTTAATCTATAGATCGTTCGGGTATATATCATTTCAACCTATAGTGATTTTCCTGATAATATCTAAGGGAACTTGCAGAGTGATAAAATATATAAATCAAACATAACATCCAATCATCCAATATCAACAATTAAACATCCATCATAATCATCATTCAATTCAACCAATAAATATCAACAATTAACAGATTATTATTTACAGGTAATTAACTGGCACTTTAAATTCAATAATAAATTAAATAATAATTTAATTCAAAATAATACAAATTAACAGGAATAGCAATTTAAATATATCAAACAGCCATAAACAAATTCCTAATCACATCATAAATTTAATTTAACTAACATAAGAAAATTTAGAAGTTGTGAGTGGGTCAAAACACTCACCTTTGAATTTAAATCGATTTAAAATTCAATTTAGGGACCAAATTCAGACAGACTCAGAATTCATCCAAACGAGCGTCAAAATGTTTGGAATTTCAATACGATCCTGGCAAAACAAACCGCGCGTGAATCGGACCTCGTATGTAAAAGTTATTAACATTAGAACGTTTAAAAATTAAAATTTAAAATAAAATTAAAATAAATAAACGTACAGTCTATAGCCAGGACACATCATCACGCTTACTCAAACCCTAACAGCCTAACTCGTTAAAATATAAACACTTTCCCTCTACTTAGTCTGAAAATTTAGAAAATAGTTCAAATGGTTATAAATAGTTAAAATAGTTATAGATAGTTAAAATAGTCTAAAATAGTTTAGTTATAGATTAAAGATATTTTTAGATGGATTTAAGATAGTTAAATAGATTTAAAATGGATTAAATAAAATTAAAATAGGTTAAATAGCTTTAACATAGATTAATTAGATTTAAAATAAATTAAAATGGTTTAATTAGTTTAAATTAGATTAAGTTGGTTAAAGTAGGTCAAAATAATTTACATAGTTAATATAGGTTAAAATAGTTAAATAATTTGAAATCTTAATAATTAGAAATTTTAAAGTAATATATTTTTAAATAATTTATATTAAAATATGAATTTGGAACTAATATCAATTTAAACTATTTATTTTATTTCAACACATCAGAACTATTTCAAATTTCCAAATCAACAAAACCCAATTTCAAGTCTTTCAATTCAAATTTTAAATAAACTATCAAGATGGGTCGGTCGTAATGTTGAGCCTGGATCAGCTATAGCCTTGATGGGTCCGGATTACTCAGGAGGCCCAACTACCTGGATTTGCCTATAAATACAGCATGTGGGGTTCCAGAAAAGGGGGTTTCTTTTCGACTCTCTTACTTTCTCTTTTCTAAGGCAACTCTGCCATTTTGTAACTGTAATTGATTCTCATATCAATAAAAAGGAAACTTCTGGAGTTGACGTAGGCCGGAGTTAGCCAAACCACTATATAATCTGTTGTTCTTTATTGCTTTCATTTTAATTTTTGTTGTTCTCCATATTGATATTCACCGCATATATTCTATCTGTGAGCTATGACTGGTATTTGGTACTTTCGATTGGATTTGGGTATTAGTGACCAATTTTGGCGCTAACATTTTGGTGCTTTCACTGAGAATTGAACTTAGGGATTTTGGAGCTAAGATTTTGAATTTATAAGCTTAGGAACATGGATTCTAGGAAGCAATGGCTAGGCTACTAACAAGGAAGCAAGTGACAGGAAGAAGAAATCAAGAGGGAAGTCAAGAGGCCTCCTCTGGAGCTAGAGCAGGTCAAACATCCATCTACATCACCAGAGACGAGATGGAAGCGATGCTGAAAAGACAAGAGGAGATGATGCAGACTCTTCTCAGACAATTTGGAGAAGCGGGAAATGCAGGAGCTTAGGTCCGTGGAGCTGGATCAGAAGCACTCAACCAGCAAGCAGACGGAGTGGTTCATAAGGGAGAAGCCCCCGATCAGCAAACAACTATTAACCCGGATGGACCAAGACTTGGGGCATACCAATAGGTAATTCTGGACCAATCCATGGGGGGATACCCGACAATGCTGTGCAACCCGGCATTAACAGGAGTACAGGAGTACGTGATGAGGAGTATGTGCCGGGATTCCCTTGTGAACTCGGAGGGCGGATCGGAGGCAGCGGACAAGGATTACAGCTTGGCGACAATGACAGATTAGCGGATATGGTCAGACAAGCTATGAGAGGTGTATTGGTAAATAAAGACTTGGAGGATGTGAACATGAGTCCCTTTACTCCTACTATCAGGCAAGCTAGGAACCCACCGGATTTTAAGCTACCAATGTTGGAGATGTATGATGGGAGAACGGATCCCCCCGTTCACCTGACGAGGTACATGAGCCATATGGAGGTACTGTGGGCATCGGATGAGGTCATGGCTCGATGCTTCCCTTTGTATTTTACGGATATCGCAGCTATGTGGTTCAGGCAGCAGGAGAATGGTTCTATTAACACTTGGACGGAGCTGAATGAAAGATTTATGAGGCAGTTTCGGATCCATATAGTCAGACCCAAGAATGTAATGACCTTGACATCGATGAAACGATGGAAGGGAGAGTCGCTCAGGGATTTCTTAACCAGATTCAACGCAGCGGTAGCTTTAGTGGATTGACCAGATCCGTCGATGGTTTTGATGGCAGCAGTTTCAGGAATTACGGATAATTCGGATTTTAAGATATCGTTGGAGCCGGACACCCCAATGGACCTTGGTGAGTTCTATCATGAAGCGGAGAGATTCCTAAGGTAGGAAGACGCGCGGACCTAAAGAGAAGGGAGAGAGGTTGAAGCTTATGCTGTTAGAGGTGGAGGTCCGCCCAGGGAAGAACCAAACAAGGACGATAAGGGTGAAAGGAAAATGAGTGACAACGGTAACCCCTCAAAGAGAAAACAGAGAGAATCAAAATTTTCTTCTTATACGGATTTGACAGAAACTCTGGAAAGGATTTACTTGGATACTTAGGGGCACCTCTAGTATCGAAGACGGGCTAGGAGGGAACCATCAGAATACGAGCGGGCGTCAGGAAAGCATTGCCTGTTCCATGAGCTAGATGGGCTCAACATAAACGATTGTAGGATTTTGAATGATATCGTTGAGGACCATGTAAGGAATGGTCACCTGCAACAGTACATAAGGAATCGCACTGTAGCAGTAGAACGGGAGCGACCACCGCCTACCTCGAATGAAGGTGGTGCTGGATCTAGTCACCGCCGGCTTGTTATCAACTGAATGGATTTATGGTTCTAAATAAGTAATAGAACTCGAAGTAATATGGCTAGGTCACTTACACATGTACGGGATCGAGGACGGTCCCTAGGCGTGCTCTGAGATGATGAAAAACCTACTGCTTGGATCTATGAAATCCTGTTTCCTTTCTGTTTTTCTGCAAACTCTGGTTTCTTCTTTGGTACTTTAGACATTAAATTCCCTTTGTTGTACGAACTTTCGCTTTGATAACTGAATTCTTTAATGATTGGGATTGGACTAATTCAATAAATAATACAGGCCATGCAATTACCGTCCCGACCGAAGAGACGGGGCAGTAATCGCGAATTGCGAGTCCCTTTGCCGAAGAGAAATGGAATGGACTCGATTGGAATATATAAAGTCCTCGACCAGAGAGTCAAGACCGGAGAATATAAAGTCCTCGACTGGAGAGTCGAGGCCGAAGAATATTAAGCCCTCGATCGGAGAGTCGAGGCCGGAGAATATAAAGTCCTCGACCGGAGAGTCGAGGCCAGAGGAGGATACCCCAAAGATTAAGTCCTTGACTAGAGAGTCAAGGCCGAAGTATGATAGAATAACCTGGATTTGAGTTACAGGACCCAGAGAGGTCCTAGATCTGGGTATGGACCCGGTGAGGTCCCGGATATGGATTTTAGGAACTGGTGAGGTCCCGACTTAGGATTTGGACCCGGAAAGGTCCCCAATTTGGAATACAGGACCCGGAGAGGTCCCGGACTCGGATAAAATGATCCAGAGAGATCGTGGATTCTGTTAATTGATTTCGGATGGATGTGGAATCGGATGAGGATTCGGCTACTGGATAGGAATTGGACATCGATTCAGAGAAGTTGTAGATTCAGATAACGAATCTAAAGCTATTCAAAACACGCCTTCCTATCGCAAGGCATGTTTTGGGGGGCAAAATGTTAACCCACCTTTTGGCAAGGCCTTGGACATGCGGATTTAACTAAATCGATTGCTTGGCTGTTGAGGATGGAATACGATAGGTTTGAGTCGACTGGATGGATGGGTGATACAGCGCACCTGGAAGATGGATATTGGATTGGCTTAAAGCTGGATCGGCTATGACTTGGGTATAGGAAATGTGGACCGGCATTTCTGGGTCGGTCAGAGGTGGTTCGTCATAGGTGGGTCAGTGTGGATGGTGTGGATTGGCGTGGAGGCATGGCTCGGTCGAGGAGTGGAGGCCATGTAGGGGTCGTTCGGCATTGGTAGTTCGGTCTGGGAGTCACGGGTCGTTCGACATTGGTGGTTCGGTCAGGAATATGTGGCTTGATGTAGTGGTATGGGCCGGTCAGGACGAGGTGGCTCAGTGTAGTAGTATGGTTTGGTCAGTGGTGGTGGCTCGGCATTTGGATGGGTCGGTGAATTGGTCTTGGAACGGTGAGCATGGGAAGAGCACTTGGGTCGGCACTAATTCCTAACTTGGGTCGGCACTGATTCCTAACTCGGGTCGGTAGGCAGTAGGCTTCGGGACAGCACTCGAATAAGCTCGGTCGTCAACTTGGGTTCAGGATCGATCGGTATGATGGAGTGGGAGTCATTTGCTTCGAGTCGTTCTTTGCATATCCCTTGGTCGACATAGGGGAGTAGGTCAGCAACAAAATTGTGGGTCGACTGCTTGGTTGTTTCGAGTTATGGACAGGTTTACTTCGGGTTAACACCTAGGATGCTTCGGGTCGGCTTATTATGGAATGGAGATCGGTGGATGTGGCTCGGCCTGCCTGGGTCGGTCGTAATGTTGAGCCTGGATCAGTTATAGCCCTGATGGGCCCGGATTACTCAGGAGGCCCGACTACTTGGATTTGCCTATAAATACAACATGTGGGGTTCCAGAAAAGGGGGCTTCCTTTCGACTCTCTTACTCTCTCTTTTCTAAGGCAACTCTGCCATTTTGTAACTGAAATTGATTCTCATATCAATAAAAAGGAAACTTCTGGAGTGGACGTAGGCCGGAGTTAGCCGAACCACTATAAAATCTGTTGTTCTTTACTGCTTTCATTTTAATTTTTGTAGTTCTCCATATTGATATTCACCACATATATTTATCTGTGAGCTGTGACTGGTATTTGGTACTTTCGATTGGATTTGGTTGTTGGTGACCAATTTTGGCGCTAACATTAACTAACATAAGAAATTTTGAAGTTGTGAGTGGGTCAAAAAAATCACCTTTGAATTTAAATCGATTTAAAATTCAATTTAGAGCCCAAATTCATACAGTCTCAGAATTCGTCCAAACCAACGTCAAGATGTCTGGAATTTCAATACGATCCCAGCAAAACAAACTACGCGTGAATCAGACCACGTATGTAAAAGTTATTAACATTAGAACGTTAAAAAATTAAAATTTAAAATAAATAAACGTACAGTCTATAGCCAGGACACATCATCACACTTACTCAAACCCTAACAGCCTAACTCGTTCACCACGCACGCGACCGGAAGCCACCACCCATCACCTTGTCGTCGCCGCTGCCTGGAGCATTTTCAGGATGATCCATGCACGCCACACGACAACGCCCCTCAGGCCGACCATCCACCTAGCACACGGCCGCCTCCGGCGTCCAGAAGACGCTCCACCGCCGCTGGCTTTCAACACCGTTTCTGGCGAGTACTGACACCTTTGGCCAGAAGCAAACCACTAGATCGACTGCCCCTTGCCTCCTCTACACGCCTAAACTCTCCGATCAACCAAACAACGAAGATCCACAGTCCAAATTTGAAACCATAGAACGGTTGGTCGAGATTAAATCAACTATTTCTGGTCAAACTATGATCTGAATTGAAAAACAAACTGCAGATTTGGGTTGCGCTCATCTAGAGCTTCAAATCGATATATAATTTGATATATATTATGGAGTTTAATATTTTGGTTTGATTTGATTTGAAATTGAATTGGGAATTTGTTTGTCTGCCATTGGAAAGAGAGGAGCAGATGGAATTGTACGTACAGCCAAATGAAATTAAAAAGTAGCTAGGGTTTATAACGGACTATTTATAGATAGATCTGAAATAGAAATGAATGGATCAGATTTGATTTTGAAGTTAAACGATAAACGACCCAAAAAGTCCGTTTTGCCTCCGGAACGAAAATGGGTAATCCCATATATCAAAATAGATGTTTTTAATATTTTTAAACCCAATGAAACAGGTTTCAAGTCCTAATTCCATCATATGAAGACGTTATGTTAAAATCAGCTTATTTCAAATGGATTTCAATTGATTTCAATTAAATTAATTTCTAGGCGTTTTGAGTCCGCACGATCAAATGATAAGTCTGATCGCTACAAAACTTGAAATCTTACAATAATTTACTATTACGGATCCGATGAAACTAGTTTCGTCGAAATACGAGACTATGGCCACAATGGCTATTTTAGGTAAATTAAATAAATTAATATTAAATTAATTAATTCACTTTTTAATTCAATATTTATTAACTAACAAATTTCATCATTTTTGATTACTTGGACATTTATAATAATTCAAAACAAGTTTACACATCAATTCAGTGTTTAAAGTTTTACTAATTACGGTGTTCGATTTCAACTATAATTAAATCCAATTAATTATAATTTAATTCCAATAAATTGTTTTAATTTGATTTCAAACTTTATATTCAACCATTCATTACTCACATAACATAGTTAATATTTGTTTGTCTTTCATTACATTAATATCCTCCAATTTCCATATTTATTTGTATTAACTACTATATTCCCATTTATATTGAATTTTCGTAACATTTATACATTAATTAAAATTTAAGATCCTAATTGATTTATGTATCTTGACTCAAATCTTTTATTAAATCAATTATTTTCTTATGAATATAATTTACATTTATATGTTTTATTACATTCACGGATTGCAGTTATTGTCTTAAACCACATCAATGTAACATTTAATCCCATTCAATTTATAATTGATTTCCAATTTAACTTAACAAACTAAATAAACAGGTAACATATAATAGATTGCCACCATTTACCTTTAGTCACATTAATAAGTTATTATTTACAACCAAAAGTTACAATTTACTTGCCTAACGCTGATTTTATTCAATTACTATTAATTATATATTATTTCATTAATTGATTCAATAATTACACTTGTTTTCTTATATTCAATTTATAACCAAGCATAACCTTTACATTATTTCAATTGATTGGAATTTCATTCAGGTTGTGAATGATTAACTTAAATTAACATTGTTACCTTTCACTTTAGTTATTATTTCCTTAATATATCACAAAATTTTATTTCTTTCAATATTAAATTACCAAAATCTTATTAAATTAACTATTTTTAAATTATCGAAAATTACGAGTCATTACACTCTGCCCCACTCAAAGCTTTTCGTCCTCAAAAAGGAAAAAGAAGGGAGAAAAAACTAAGAAATTAATATATCTTATTCAAAATATTAAATCTATAAACAATTAATTTACAAAATTAAATAATTTAAATAAATTTATAGCCATTAAATCATTTTATATTCAAGTTAACAAATGTTCGGAAAACATTTTATAAAGTTTTCTAAGTCCAAAAATCATGAAAAATTTCAATGGAGTCTCCTTTGTACGAAGAGGTCTGGGAGAAATAATAATATCAATAATAACAATATATAGCATATTTTTCAAAATAATATATCCCAATAGTGGGAAAACAATGTAATATTGCTATAAATCTTAATCCGGAAACGTACCTATTTGTCGGGCATACGACGCTTAATTTATGAAACCAAAAGTAGTAGCAATTGCTTCCATAACCTGTATTTCACTTATATAATCCAAAAGATGTTAATAAGTATATAAAAGAGAAATATTTTAAGTTGTTTCAACTAATAACAAGACAAATTAATACAACATAGCAACAATCACTTGCAAACAAGCATACAATCATCAAAAGGAATCAAAGTAATCAACCATTCATCCACGTCAATCAAAACAAATGGTTTGTTCGGGTTTGGACACTTTAATCGCATAGAATGACAAATAAACTACGAAGTATACCATCTGATCAACAGTTTTAGATAAAACTCAATAGATTATTCATACATCCAAACAATTAGAAGTATCCTCTCCCAAACAATCCATAAGCCAAACAAACACAAATTCCAAACACTATTTAAGTTTATTCTTATAAATTTCCTTTCACAACATTTATTGTTCATTTTTTTCATACAATGATTATTTCATTAATTTACATTTATTTCTCACAAATTCAATTCCCATTTATTCATATAATACTTAATTCCATTTATTTACATTCATTTATCTACATATGTTATTTACATTTTCTTACATATGTGACTCATATATACTTATTTAAACATATGTAAATCAGTTCTTAAAGTACTATATAGGTTTCTTTGTGAATAAATTCGCATTCATCCATTCAGTACTTACTCTCATTTATTTTCCATTCATTACTTACAAAATTCATTTTTTCTTTTATCCATATAATGTCAATTTCTTTCATTGCTTTGCATTCATTTCTTACATAAGTTATTTCCATTCAATTGTTTATAATAACCAATGAATTCATCATTCAACTATTACATACATTTTATTGCGATTTAGTTCACATTTATTAATTTATACACTTGATTTCCTTTAGATATTAATATTCATTAGTGTATAAGTTCATACTCAAGTTTCTTACTTTTTAATTTACATTCATTTCCTTATATAGTGTCATTGAATATTAAATCTATTTTCTAAATCATTTCAACTTTTCTGAAGCTATAACCATTTAATTAAATATAGTATTCATTTTTCTATTCATTTCGATTATAAATGGCTTCCATCATTAAATTGAGTTTATAATCATCTACTCACAGTATTCATCCTTTCTACTAATTTTAATTATAAATAACTTCAAACATGTCCTTAAGTTTATAATCATTTATTTACAGTATTCATTTTTCAATTACATTTTATTTAGTAGTATTTCAATTATAACTTTAAGTTTATAACCATTATAATATCAAAATTCTTATTTATAAAAGTAATTCCATTGAACACTTTCATTACTTAAGTTTACTTGTATAATATTCCATTACATGTCTATATTAAACATTTCAACTTTAAATATTTGGTAAGTTATATATATGTTTTAGAATGCAATAAAAGGTTACACAAGTTTCATATTTATTTTAAAGCAAATTGTTCAATAGTTACATTTCAAATTTTCATTTCCCTTTTTTATTTACAGTTTCAAAATTTTCAGTTTCTTATCTATTTCATTAATCATTTTAACATCACATTTCTTATTTCATTTTAGAAGTTTCAATTATTAATATAGTCAAGATTCCATTCATTACAATAATTTCAACTTCTAATTTATAGAACTTCAGAACTTAACAACCGGGTTTCCTTTCAATTATTTTAAAATAATATATACAATCATAACTTACATATATATATATATATCAAGTCAAACCTTAGAATTTTAAAAATTAAGATTGGTTTATCAAAACGGATGTGCAGTATAACTACTACAGCAGTCTTCCCACTTCGAAACTCGAAAATGAATGTTGATGATGCGTGCACTCATCACCGAAATTATTTTCCAACGACAGAGAAGGGGGTACAAAACTTATTTCATTCCAAAATTCCTTAGAAAACATTTCTTTCAAATCATCTTGAAATATTTATATCAAAAAATACTTCCAAATAATATTAATATTATTTTCCAAAATCCTTTGAAAAATATTTCCAAAATCCCGAAACTTAAGTTCTAAAATTTCAATTTATATTCCTTCTATTTGTGAATCTATTTTCTTTTCCATCAGTATTTATAAAATTTCACTACCTAACAAATAAATATATAACAACTAACTATATAATTTATAAAATTATTATTTCATATACAAAGATATATAATATGCAAAATTATTTCATTTACCTATATTTCAAAACAAATATTATGTCGGTTTGCCTTATTAAGTGTTTAGAAATCTCTATCGATGTCCTAGCATCCTATGTACCGACTAGAATTCATAAATACAGAACGGAACAAATTAACACAATACAAAAACCTTTATAACACTAACAAATACACTCTCTCATATATATACACTCAACGACTCATTCTAGGGTATTACTACCCTATTTATAAAGATTCAGACCCCACAAAGCTAAGGTTATCGCTAAACCAAAGCTCTGATACCAACTGTAACGACCTGCCTTTTTGGATGTTTTAAGCAGACACACATGCCAGACGCAAACCAATTAAAAAGGCAGATTGTTATAGGGTAAATAAGAAAAAGAGAAATAAATAAAACAAATACAGAATCTCGCAGTGGAATGACAAAATATAATACTCAAATAATAGTTCATGAAGCTGTTTCATAAATACATTTGACTATTCTTTTACAACACAAAATCAGAGTTACAGGAACATGAAGAAATAAATAATAAATGCAGCAGAACAACATGATGCAGTGGAATATAATAAATAATACTAGTACAAATATTCGTTTTCGTCCTCCAGAAACAAGGTCTTCAACCCTTAAAGGCTCAGACTGACCCGAGCGAATTGAAAAGACAAAACACTCGAGTCAGAACTAAAAGATCTTATGTAAGTTAAATCAACGGTAAATAAATATGAGTGGAACGACGACAGGGATGTTTACGGGGTTTGACATCTCCTATCCAATATCTAACGTGAGTGCAATAACATAAGAGATGTTCGGGATTCACATCTCCTAAGAATCCGTTAAACTATCTACTATATAGTACAATATGCTATTATAATATGTCTACAGTAAAGTAAATGTATTAAAATAGCGTTAAGGAGTTACCCATATCCCCATTAACACTTTTTTATATATTCTCATAGTCTATACAGTACCATAATTCTACCGTAAACTGGTGGGCTATCAAAGGGCACTCCATAGGAATGGTACAAAACAAACTCGTGGAAGGCGCGATAGGGCATGCGATACGGCACTCGAGGCAATGCCGGGGTAGATATACCATTTGTGTATCCGGACTGGTGGTATCGCATAGCAGCTACTACCACCCACCTCGGAACACACTCCCAATCAAAAATCAAGGGTGGCCACCAAATCAATCATAAAGTCGGAATATAGTATCGAAGAAGTGTGCCTGATAGGAGGAATGACCTCACTTGGCCCGGCGTAGCTCCTGATTTTAGCCACATCAAGCTGACTCAAGGGAGTCAGGGTCACGTAAATACCTCATACAGAATCATTCACCAAACCATCCTACTTCATTTCTAGAATCTCCACCACTTGCACAGTTGTTAAAGTGGTTTTCGGTATTGGCAGAAAGTATGACAATATACGATCCCGGTCTCTTTAACAACCAAATGCTTATTTCACACCGGATGGTTCTTTTACATTTCAAAAGTCGATTCACAATTAGTAGTAAAAATATCATATTCTCAAAACCATAATACTTTAAAAATCATATTCACTTTGAAATCATACTCACCTTGAAATCACATCATATCCGAAATCGTAATTTCTTTCAAAATCATATTTCCAATTAGGCTAAATCCTCACTTTAAAATCATCATATTCAATTAATTATAAAACTTAAATCCCAACTCAGGTTATAACATCATTTAACCGTATTTGCTTTTAAATCAATGAATTTGAATATAAACACTTTCCCTCTACTTAGTCAGAAAATTTAGAAAATAGTTCAAATAGTTATAAATAGTTAAAATAGTTATAGATAGTTAAAATAGTCTAAAATAGTTTAGTTATAGATTAAAGATATTTTTAGATGGATTTAAGATAGTTAAATAGATTTAAAATAGATTAAATAAAATTAAAAAAATAGCTTTAACATAGATTAATTAGATTTAAAATAAATTAAAATGGTTTAATTAGTTTAAATTAGATTAAATTGGTTAAAGTAGGTCAAAATAATTTACATAGTTAATATAGGTTTAAATAGTTTAATAATTTGAAATCTTAATAATTAGAAATTTTAAAGTAATATATGTTTAAACAGTTTATATTAAAATATGAATTTGGAACTAATATCAATTTAAACTATTTATTTTATTTCCACACATCAGAACTATTTCAAATTTCCAAATCAACAAAACCCAATTTCAAGTCTTTCAATTCAAATTTTAAATAAACTATCAAATTCTATATCGGTTTCAATCCGTGTTTGAAATATCAATTTAAATTATTCCAATCTCAATACAATACAAAGTTATATTCCAAACAATTCTAATAAATTTAACTTATATTCAAATTCAACTTTGGAATTTTCAATTTAATTCTTTTAACAATTTCTTTAAACCAATTCCAATTTTAACATAAAACTTGAATTTTGATAATAATTCAATTTATATAAATCAAATTTTATTTCAAAATATCACTTAACAGGATTTAAAAATTAAGGATTCAAAATCATTTAATCTAACCAATCCGGTGTCTGTATATAATTCTCTACCCTAGGGTCAAGTGATATGGATATTTATCATTTAAATCTGCAATTTAAAATTTTATGGTTATATATCATTTCAAACCGCAATCCCAAATTAATATAAACATCCATAAAATTGCTCGGGTTTATCATTTCAACCCATAACAATTTTTCCTTAATCTATAGATCGTTCGGGTATATATCATTTCAACATATAGTGATTTTTCTGATAATATCTAAGGGAACTTGCAGAGTGATAAAATATATAAATCAAACATAACATCCAATCATCCAATATCAACAATCAAACATCCAGCATAATCATCATTCAATTCAACCAATAAATATCAACAATTAACAGATTATTATTTACAGGTAATTAACTGGCAATTTAAATTCAATAATAAATTAAATAATAATTTAATTCAAATTAATACAAATTAATAGGAATAACAATTTAAATATATCAAACAGCCATAAATAAATTCCTAATCATATCAAAAATTTAATTTAACTAACATAAGAAATTTTAGAAGTTGTGAGTGGGTCAAAACACTCACCTTTGAATTTAAATTGATTTAAAATTCAATTTAGGGCCCAAATTCAAACAGTCTCAAAATTCGTCCAAACCAACGTCAAAATGTCAGGAATTTCAATACGATCCCGGCAAAACAAACCGCACGTGAATCGAACCTCATATGTAAAAGTTATTAACATTAGAACGTTTAAAAATTAAAATTTAAAATAAAAAAAATAAATAAACGTACATTCTATAGCCAGGACACGTCACCACGCTTACTCAAACCCTAACAGCCTAACTCATTCATCACGCACGCGACCTGAAGCCGCCACAGATCACCTTGTCGTCACCGCCGCCTGGAGCATTTTCAGGATGATCCACGCACGCCATACGACAACGCTCCTCAGGCCGACCATCCACCTAGCACGCGGCCGCCTCCGGCGTCCAGAAGACGCTCTGTCGCCGCTGGCTTTCAACTCCGTTTCTGGCGAATCCTGACACCTTTGACCAGAAGCAAACCACTAGATTGACTGCCCCTTGCCTCCTTTACATGCCTGAACTCTCTGATCGACCAAACAACGAAGATCCACTGTCCAAATTTGAAATCCTAGAATGGTCGGTCGAGATTAAATCAACTATTTCTGGTCAAACTATGATCCCAATTGAAAAACAAATTGCAGATTTGGGTTGCGCTCATCGAGAGCTTCAAAACGAAATATAATTTGATATATATTGCGGAGTTTAAATTTTTGGTTTGATTTGATTTGAAATTGAATTAGGAATTTATTTGTCTGTCATTGGAAAGAGAGGAGCAGATAGAATTGTACGTACAGACAAATGAAAATAAGAAGTAGCTAGGGTTTATAACAGACTATTTATAGAGAGATCACAAATAGAAATGAATGGATCAGATTTGATTTGGAAGTTGAACGATAAACGACCCGAAAAGCCCGTTTTGCCTACAGAACAAAAATGGGTAATCCCATATATCAAAATAGATGTTTTTAATATTTTTAAACCCAATCGAACAGGTTTCAAGTCCTAATTCCATCGTATGAAGAAGTTATGTTAAAATCAGCTTATTTCAAATTGATTTCAATTAAATTGATTTCTAGGCGTTTCAAGTCCGCGCGATCAAACGACAAGTTCGATCGATAGGAAACTTGAAACCATACAATAATTCATTGTTACGGATTCGATGAAACTAGTTTCGTCGAAATCCGAGACCGTGGCCAAAATGGCTATTTTCACATAAATAAATAAATTAATATTAAATTAATTAATTCACTTTTTATTTCAATATTTATTAACTAACAAATTTCATCATTTTTGATTACTTAGACATTTATAATAATTCAAAATAAGTTTACAAATCAATTCAGTGTTTAAAATTTTACTAATTACAGTGTTCGATTTCAACTGTAATTAAATCCAATTAATTATAATTTAATTCCAATAAATTGTTTTAATTTGATTTCAGACTTTATATTCAATCAATCGTTACTCACATAACATAGTTAATATTTGTTTGTCTTTCATTACATTAATATCCTCCAATTTCCATCTTTATTTGTATTAACTACTATATTCCCATTTATATTGAATTTTCGTCACATTTATACATTAATTAAAATTTAAGATCCTAATTTATTTATGTGTCTTGACTCAAATATTTTATTAAATCAATTATTTCCTTATGAATATAATTTACATTTATATATTTTATTACATTCACAGATTGCAGTTATTGTCTTAAACCACATCAATGTAACATTTAATCCCATTCAATTTATAATTGATTTCCAATTTAACTTAACAGACTAAATAAATAGGTAACATATAATAGTTTGCCAGTAAAATTATTTCCTTGCACGATTTCACAATCAAACCCTACTTAAATTAATTCAGTTAGCTAGTAAAGTTATCATGCTTCAATTTATGTAAATCTTTAGAATTGAAAACAGAAAAAGAATTGATTCCTCCTTGGAATCGACTAGCCAAATTTTCTTGCGGGTTTCCTCTACTAGTACTTTCATCTATAATAGCCATAATAAAGTAATCAAGTTCAAAGTTTTGAGTGATATTGAACAAAGCAACATAATAATATATGTTTATGTATATATAAAGAGCTTTTGATATTGAAACACGTTACCTTTTTCGAGATCTCGTGCGCAATAATAATCAATACAGGAAATAATACCTAAACAGAAAATATTTTAAAAACAAAATTACTCACTGTAACTAGATCAAAAAAGAGAGACGAATGTGACTATGCATTTTGGAGTTCCGTGTCTATCGGTTTTTTCCGCCATGCTTCCTGTTAGTGAGTGGTGGTCTAGATTTGAAGAGGCCCAAAGTGGATGCTTTCTCCGCTTTACCTAAAGGCCAACCTGAGGTTTATAAAGGAGAATATGGATCGATTTGCAGATTCGTAAGAGGGAGATTTTTGGTTTGAGAGACAAAAAGAAGGAATGAAAAGGAAAAGAGAAGAGGGAAATTTTTCGACGAAGAGACTAGCATGAAAATAATTTGAGGTGGCACGAAATCAATTGGGGGAGCTTGTCAAAGCGTTACATAGTCAAAATCCCAAAATTAAATAAAACAAATTAAATAAACAATACCACATTGGAATAAAGCGTTATCTATTAGCGTTACAAAAAGCAATTATTCTTGTAGTGGGGAATGGTTTTCCATGTTATAAAATGAAGTTTTTATTAAGAGTTTTATAAATGAGTATGGAAATTATAAGGTGTTTTGGGTAAATAGATTTGAGTTTTTAAGAAATAAGATTTCGTAAATAAGGGAGATTTATAAAATGGATTTTCTTATTAAAGGAAGCTAATTTGGTTAAGGTTATTTAGGAAGTTATTTAAATAGGAAAGGTTTATAAAGAAGTTTTATAGATGATTTTGGGAAATTTATAAAAGAAGTTTTATAAATTATTTTGGAAACTCATAAAGGGAGTTTATAAAAAAATTTGGATATTTATAAGAAATTTATATAAAAAGTTTGGATATTTATAAGAGCAATTTATACAAATGATTTTGAATATTTATAAAAGGGTTTTGTAAATGAATTTGGGAGTTTGGAAAGCATTTTTAAAGGTATTTAGATTTCAAGTAAAAGAGATTTCATAAATGAAATAGATTTGATTAAAAAGGATTTATTCGAAAGAAGTATATAAAGAATTTAATACCTGGATTTCTCCAAACTGACCATTTAAAAATGGTGATATGGAACATCCGTTCCGCACTTAATACTGATGGGATAGTGTTTAGGGTTGTCCTTACCTCCAATTTAAACAACATTTATTTAACCCCTTTTAACAAGATTTAGAAGTAAGAAGTTATCGAAAATGTTTTTTGTATATACTTTGCCAGAGAGATAAGTATATGAGTGTTTTAGACAAACATTTTGAATAAATAAAGATTTGTTTTCCGGCTTATTGGTTGCTATGGATAAATAAATCTCAAATGGAATTGGTTACTGTTTGTTTATTTGATAGTTAAATAACCAACTATCAAATATGGACCCAAAAGTAACTTTGGAAATATCTAGGAGACACACGTGGGTTATATGGCACAATCATCTCCGATGATGTTGTATTGTGCGTATAAATCTCGTTTTGTTCTCCTAGAACAAATGATAAGGAAATCCATCTACTAATGGTTAGGAGGTGATCTATGCTCTTATCTTGACTGCTTATTTTCCTAAACAATTGGGGTTGAGTTTACCGGAAACAATCGAATGTTGTTTCGAAGAGGCCGGGATTAGATATGGTATCCAAAAACCACTTCGATCCAACTCAAGCGTTTCGAAGTGAAGTGTAATACCCCGCATTTTTAGATAATTAAATAATCAAATAATTATTAAACGGTAAAAATAAGAATTTTTGGAATTGTCAAAATATGGCCTCAAAACTTATACCATTGTGTTCGTGGCGATTTTCTGATCAAATTTCCATATACAACTTGTCGAAATCCAAATTAATATGAAGAAGTTATGAGAGAAACAAGAAATCAGAACTATATAAATTAAACTTACAAAAAGGAGTAAGACCCTACGGGTCGACCCACAAAACACGGGGGTCGACCCGCGTGTAGCGCTAGACGAGAAATCGTCCAAGGACGTGCCAAAGTCTTGTAATCTGATTTTCGTGCGATCTGAAGCGTTGTTTTCTAGATCCAACGATTCGCAGCGAGCCCGTGACGTGGTTGCACCAGATTCAATCCAAAAATCTGACGGTCTGAGATTCCCAAACTCCACTATAAATAGAACACTAGGCCTAACTATTTTCTGACAATCAGATTTTCTTCCAATTGGGTTCATTGCTTGAGGCTGAACCCTAAATAGAAAATATTTCTAATGAGAATATCTTTTTAATAAAAATATTAGACGCCTTAGAAGGGGATCTAGGAAGGCCATGGAGTAAAGCTAAGGATGACAGGTGAGTGGATTTAAATTATATCTCTTTTATGTTTATGATATATAATATCGTTAGATTCCCGTTAAATATTTAATTCAACATTTTGACTAATTTCAATAATTAGTTTTACTAGTGAATTATGTTGAAACAGTAAATTTTATAAGAGAAGTGTACTTATATTTAAATGTTATTTATATGGAAAAAAGAAAGGAATCCAATTAAATATAAGTAATATTAGGCTTAGAAGTTGTAGAGAAAGGAATAAGCCTAAAAGTGAGAAATTTACAGTAAATTATGTTAAAACGGGAGAAATGAATTAAAAAGGAAAAAAAATCTAATAACTTGGTTTGGAAGTTAGTGATAGATTAGTTGGTTGGTACAGAAAAGGAAATACATTTCCATAGTTTAGTATTGTAAGATAACGATAAACGTAATTGCAAGAATAAAAGCAAGAAAAATGGAATTAGTGCAAAATAGAAACATTACTGTATTTTGCATTACCTAATAATTAAAGAAACAATAAAAGAAATATCTTGTAGTTACGAGTTATTGTTTATAGCATTATTTAGTACTAAAATATGGAAATGGATTTTTAGTACAGTTTTTGTAACCAACCAAATATAATAGAACTACATCCTAGAATAAAAAGAGAATAACGTGAAGCGTTAAAGAAATTAAAGAAGAGGAAATAATCAAGTTAATTATTTGACAAGACTAGAAACAATAAACAAAAAATGTGACTAGATCTGCATTTATTGCGCAGATAATTGAGTAAAAAGTAAATTAGTTATTAAGATAAGTAACTTATGACAGTTGGGCGTAGTCCCAAGTTAAGACTGTTATATAATATAAGAGAACTTAAGATAATTTAGCATCATAAAAAAAGAAGACAGACTAGAATAGAAAAGAGACACTTATAATTACATTTATAACATATAGGTTATAAAAGAAAGGAAAGAATATAAAAGTGACAATTGCAAGTATAATTGTAACACGTAGGTTATAATTAAAAAGAAAGAAATAGAAGAGGCTTATTTTATCAAACTTAGATCTTGGATTAAGTTAATAAGCAAAATAATAGAAGTGGCCCGTACCGGCATCATTCATTTTCAGGTCTAGGATTGATGGTCTCAGACATGGGTGGGGCTGGGCATGCTGATCAGGGTAAATGAGTAGCCAATAGAATAAGAAAAGTAAACTAAATGCATAGTAAAAGATTAGATGAAGGGTGTAATAAAATGGTAAGGTGCGTTTGGAGCAGCCTGAAAGAGAATCTGGATAAAGAGCCTAACGAAGCAGTTCATCGCAGATTTTTAGTACAGAAAGAGCACATCCAACTTAGTTGTTTTGGGCTAGAAGGAAGTACGAGACTTCAACGGGATGTGAGGATACTCTAGGATGGCCCACTGGGGTAGGCCTAACGAAGCTGCACCCCTGGAGGCAGGTCTGTAGGTGTTCCATCAAGAGAGTATTCCTTGACTGCTTTTGCATTGCAGGCCCAATGAAGCGGACCTTTGTAGGCAGTCAAAAGGTTGATGATGGAGTAGGATATTCGTATGACACCGGACTCTAGTTTGCGAGTAGGTTATAGTGGGCAGGACCCAAAATAATAATCGCATGCGGAGATCATCTATCATCAGTCAGAGTGAGATCGGGAAAGACTAAAGTTAAACCAACAGGCCAATGATTTTTTCACTATCGAGACATTGGATGAGGGGCACAACCAATTGGATGTTTAGATTGTTTACAGTAGGGCACAACCACTTATCTCTTGAAAGGTCTTTCAATTAGTTGAGGGGGGCTGCGTGGGGCCATAGCCACGATGTGAAAAGAGATAAACCAAGTAGAATATCTGTATTGTAGGCCTAACGAAGCGGACCTTACAGATATAGAAAACCACCGACTGATTTCCGTACAAGTTAGACCTTGTTGGCGGAATTCAAAGAGTAGACAGAACGATTACATTTAGACCTCAAGGTATGCATTGGGTGGTACATTGTGGATGTCCAAACACTAGTATAAGCTAGTGCAGATACACTTTTACGTTTCCATAGTAGATGACGGAACATAGTGCGGATGTAGTTACATTATGCTCTAGTAGGGAGACGATGGAGTCCTTTTCGAGGAGGATACGGAAAGTTCTATGGGTAGTACCTAGGACCGATGCGGTCTTTGGGCATGTAGCTATATATATATATATATATAATGGTTATTAGGTCTTAATCTACTAGGGAGTATATGGGTACGATTCACGCACAAAGGCGAGAGTATTATAAACACAATAAACCTAATATAACAGAAAATGGAAATAGAATGGTATATGTAGAATTATGCTTAGAAGTGTATAATTTGTCCATTCACCAGAACTTTAGTTTTGACCCCCTCCTCATATCATCCCATAGGTTAGATAGATGGCAGAGATTTTTCAGCTTTGAGACACTTGTTTAGAAAATATTATTACCTTGGTGAGTATTTACTTATTACTATATTTTACTCAGTTTAGCAGTGAGATATTTTTCTTTGCCTATTTGCAGGATACCAGACACCCAACTCGGGCTTCAGTGGATTTGGGTTTTAGCATTTTTGCGAAAAATCCCGACCCACTGGAACTTGGGTTGTTACATTTGGTATCAAAGCTTAGGTTAGTAGATCCTAAGTAAATTAGGAAATATGACTGAACGTATTTGTATTTTTGAATAAAATATAAATAGATTATGTACTAAAATCCAAATAGTCCCCAATTATAGATTTTAACATATGGAAAGTTTTTAGAAGTATATTTGTGCATAGTTTGCTAGTTGGGTTTGGGATGACCCAAGGATGTTGAGCCCTATGTTATTGCCGATTTATAGTGTACAATAAGCTATGTTTTGAGAGAAGATTGGTATCTATATGTTATAGGAAGTAGGAAAGTTCCCTAAGGATAGTAGGGAGAGTATTTTTATTTTGGAAAGAATAAGAGATTTTAGTAAGGAAATGAGATTTCCAAGGTTTAGGAAGGGTACTCCTAGGGTAGTAAGAAGAAAATCCACTTTATGTCTAGCCCAATAAAATGAAACTTTTGGAATTGAAAAGTTGAAAATTTTAATTGTTAATATGTTTGAGGAAGTAAATATTGGGTTTTTGAGAAAAAAAATGGGTATGGAATTTAAATGGTTTTTATTTGATGTAAATTTTGTTGAAAATGAAATTCTTTTTGAAGAATTAGAGTATGTATAGCCCGTTAGTTTCTTTGTAGGTAAACAAAAATTTTAAATATAAAAACCTTGAGTGTGTTAAGCATCGAAAGCGTAGGTTACAACATTTATTGTTGTAATAGATGTTTTCATGAAAAATAAAGGAAGCATAGACTATGACACTATTTTTTTAGTAGGTGACTCCCAAAGGAAATGTTTTTACATAGCATATAGGATTTATTAATATTTATTTTAATTGAATCCATATACTAGTATTTTTAGGTTGTAGTAACGGTGTTTTACGCAACATCTGTTTTGACCCAAATAAAAATGTGTTTCGAAGATAATTTCTAAGTATAGAAATAAAGTGGTTTATAAGTACACTTATTATTTAAATAAGTATATGGAAATGTTTTCTAGTTATGAAAATATTAAAACAGTCTTGAAAATGAGTTCTTCTGAAGAAAAAAAGAGATGTAAGTTAAATATTAGGAAATTAATAAATTTCGTAAGAAATGTCAATTGTAAGTGAATATAGATTAAACATACTTTAATCTATTGGAATGAAATGAATAATGATACAATTTTCTATGAAACCAAATCATAGATAAAGATGTTTTGTGCAAGTTATAAGGAATATGTGAAAGAGATGTATAAGGTATGGAAAGCACCATATTGTGTATAGCCTATTTCGATAAATTATAAAATAAGTTCCTTGTAATTTCACATAAACATGAAATCCTATTTTAAAGGATTCATATAAGGTTTTAGCGTTAATGGTTCCTCATAAGAGAAAGTAGTTCCAATACATTAAGGTATAAAACCACTAGCTGTAATAAGAAGTGTAATAATTAGAGACAGTGTTAGTTAGGAGGGATATTACAGAGAGCCTTAGTAGGAAAGCTAAGCAATGGAAATTTCATATTTTTCCATTGATTATGCGCATTGGTTACTTGCCTTTGTAAAAAGTCCACATTTTAGTAAGTTAGAAACTCCTCCAAGGTTAGGTAATTGGAAGAGTAGGAAAGTTAAGTGATTTTTGATAAAATAATTGTTCTTATCTACTCCAGTTTTCGTAAATTTGAAAATCTATGAAAAGAAGATGTTTTGAAAACATGCGGGGACATATTTGGAAGTCAAAAAAAATGTTTTAAGGACAAGCAAGGCATGTTTTAAAGAAAAATGGTTTGGTGAAAAAGTAAATAAGTTTTTGGAAGAGAAAAACTTAGTAAACAGTTAAATTTAAAAATCCAAATTTTTTTTATGGAAAATTGTAAAGGTCTTTAAAAGGAAAAGAGGAATAAGTTTTGAACTTAGAATTTGTAAGTTTTCCCCTCTAGGTTTGGAGAATAATTTAAATTCAAAGAGTTGTAAAGATGCAAGTCTAGAAAGATAAAATGTTAAGTAACCAAGTACCTTTGAATTTTATAGAAACTTCAAAGTAACACTTTTAAAGGCAAGAATTTTGGGAATTGATGTTTCAAAAAAATTTATAAGCTTTAATTTTTGAAATGAAATGATAAATACCAAACCAAACTTTTAAATATATAGTAGATAAGAATCATTTCCTAGGTGTGACGGGAAAAGTGTAAGGGTATAGCAGTGATTACTTTTAGTAGTAATAATAAAAGTTCCAGTAAAGTGTATAAGACACTAGTGAGAATCTAGGAATGTTGCTTCATGTGTGTAGACTATAGAAGAATAGTGAAGTGGTATTAGTAAGATAGTACGACACACGTGGTTCGGATAGGTAGACCTTAGTTAGGGGAAAATGAAAAGTAAAGGTAAAGAGAAAATTTCCTCAAGCTTAGTTGCATTTTTAGACAGAGACTACTTAGATTGAAATCCTTATTCGTTGTAGTAAATGAGACTTGGTTATTCCATTTTGAGTATGGAATAGAAGAGACGAATAGATCTTATTCATCGTGAGTAATACAGCATAAGTTAGTAACGAGTAATAGGCAGTAGGAGGAGCATATGAGTTACTTGGATTCCTAGAGTAGGAATTTTCTGTGTCAGGGTGGACATGGTCCTAGGCCTCACAACACCAGAATTTTCATTTTGTAACGGTTATAACCATTGGTAATCAAATTCCTAACGGTTATAACCGTTGGTAGAAGGTACATTATAAATTTTTTTTACATATTTTGTAACGGTTATAACCGTTTGGAAATTTTTCATTTCCAACGGTTATAACCGTTGGAAATTTCGGTTATAACCTACGACTATTTTCATATTCCCAACGGTTATAACCGTTGGGAATTTTTTAATTTCCAACGGTTATAACCTTTGGGAATTCCTCGCACACATAGGTAAATAGCAAAATTACCAACACTTATAAGTGTTGCAAATTTGGTATAGTTGAACCATATCTTATTCAGCATCTAATAGGATTTCATTCAACTATATCTATACGAATTTATAACAATAGAAAACACGAAACTAAATTTCAAAATTAACATATCATGAAATTATTAAAAAACATCAAATGTACGAAATAGTGCATATCAAATTCTATAAAGTTCATTGTGACAACTTCAAATTTCACTACTACAACATATCTAGAAGCTTACAAACAACGAATACGACACTCCGGCCAAACTACAAAATCACCATCAACCAACTCGGACAATGTATAATTACCATTTTGAGGTTCATCAAAAAGTGGCTCGTCCAGATTAAGAACATCCTCCACCCAAACAACCTTTTCTCCATCTCCAACCTTTTTACCATGACAAATCTTTTGCACTCCAAGATGTCCGTTAGCTACCACTTCCAGTTTTCATGACAATAATTGCACCGTTTGTCTTTCAACCGTAGAGGATCCAATAATAGCATTAGATGGAGTACGGCTAGGATGGTGCTCGGTATGCGAACCAATTTCTGTTCTTAGTGTCATCAAATTCGTTCCAGTCTGATTAATAAGTTGCCTTATACATTGTTGTATTTCATCTAGAGTTGAATTCGTTATTCTACTTTCTTCATGCATTTGATCAATCTTCTGTTGCATCTCCATTTTCCATCGCTTATCTTCATTCTCTTTGTAATTGATAATTGCTTTTGAAGCTTGAGTGAGTTTTACGTGCTTCGCATTAGATGTAGAACTAATTGCACGGAAATAGCTTCTTTTATTATCACTTCCAAAAACTTCAGCAACGGCGTCTCTTTCAAAATCTTCCAAACTAATTGTTCCTTCATTACCATTAACACTAGCTTCTGATTTTTGCCTCTCTTCTGTTGCTTCTATTAAAGCCTGAACATTAAAAAGAATTGATATAAACATTACACGGAGCATGAACTTAATCTGAGTATCAAAAGGTGTTACAAATCGTGAATTATATATAACACTACGTACAACCATAATCTGCTTAACATATATTGACTTGCTAACAGATAATTATACTGTATTCATGTAACATTATTAATTGTATAGTATATAACAGAAGAAATCAAAGCCAACTATAAATGTGTATAGATTCCATGCTAGGATTTTTAATAGCTGTTATCCCGCCTTTTGGAAAGGTCTTGACACCAAGAAATTAACTGTAAATAAAAGATAGTTCATCCCGAAAAACGGTTATACATAGGTTCGCTATGGATACCGGTAAATTTTGCCCGAGTCCGGATCAAGCAACAATTGGTATGGCACGACAAACAAAGCTATGAAAGCCAACGTTTCAAATTTCAAGTCAATCGGAGTTCGTATGCTTAAGATATGATCGATGCAAGTTTGAATTTGTTGAAGGTTGTCAAATTTGCATCGCTTCTGTTCACATAGATCCTGTTCGCATCGCTTTTGTTTGCATCGCTTCTATTCGCATCACTTCACTATTCACATTGATGGATACGAATTGTAGCTGTTTTCCTTAACTTGCATCGATCATAACTCAAAATCTACAAGTCCAAATGCCACCAAATTTCACAGGAGCTTGCGTACCACCTAAAGAATGTTCATGATCGATCTCGACTCGATTGGCAAAATTTCAATCGATATGAAATTCGTTTGTATCGATCACGGACCGAGTGCAAATGTCATGGGATCGATCGTGTGGGCCCACCCACGTGAGAGAAGAGGTCTTCCGAGATCTGAGCGAGATATTTGCAGCCTACGCCTATAAATAGCAGCCCAGAACCTACAAAAAAGGGAATTTTTGCTTCTCTATGCTGGTACTCTGCCGAAATCATTATTAATCTTCATTTTTACTGTTGTAATCTCTTGTAAACAACGAGTGAAATTCAATAAACATAAGTCACTTCATAGTGGACGTAGGCAATACGCCGAACCACTCTAAATCCGTGTGTTTCTGTGCATTTTCTTATCTGTTGATTGGTGTGTTTGTTAGATCTGCCTCATTTTACATTTAGTTTCTTAATTTTATCTTTTCAAACACATCCGAAGAGTGTTGTGCCCAATTTTGGTACAAACACTTTGGTGCTTTCACTGTGAAAACCGAGTTTTTCTCCTGCTCTATGGATCTACTATCGTCGTTGGATTGCCAAAATCTAAGGAGGAGATCCAGACCTATCATCAAGTGGTTCCTTCTATTCTATTCAGATTGCTCAAGATCTAAGAGGAACTACATTCATCTAGATTTTCGTATCCATATTTTCGTATCCATGAAAATATGGTGATTTTCGTATCCATGTTTTCGTATCTAGAAAATATGGTGATTTTCGTATCCATATTTTCGTATCCAGAAAATATGGTGATTTTTGTATCCATGTTTTCGCATCCAAGACTTTCGTATCGATCACATTTTGTATCGATCAGTTTTCGAATCGATCAGCATTCGTATCGATCAACTTTCATATCGATCCATCTACGTCCAATTCACATCGATACTCACACGCAGTTCGTATCGATCCATCTGCGTCCAATTCGTATCGATACTCCCACGCAGTTCGTATCGATCCATCTTCGTCCAATTCGTATCGATACTCGCACGCAGTTCGTATCGATCCATCTACGTCCAATTCATATCGATACTCGCACGCAGTTCGTATCGATCCATCTGCGTCCAATTCGTATCGATACTAGCACGCATTTCGTATCGATCCATCTACGTCCAATTTGTATCGATACTCGCACGCAGTTCGTATCGATCCAACTGCGTCTGATTCGTACCGATACTCACACATAGTTCGTATCGATCCATCTACGTCCGATTCGTACCGATACTCGAACGCAGTCGTCCAATTCGTATCGATACTCGCACGCAGTTCGTATCGATCCATCTGCGACCAATTCGTATCGATACTCGCACACAGTTCGTATCGATCCATGTGCATCCAATTCGTATCGATACTCGCACGTAGTTCGTATCGATCCATCTACGTCCAATTCGTATCAATACTCGCACGCAGTTCGTATCTATCCATTTGCGTCCAATTCGTATCGATACTCGCACGCAGTTCGTATCGATCTATCTACTTCCAATTTGTATCTATCATCAGATACCACTTCGTATCGATCCATCTACGTCCAATTTGTATCTATCATCAGATACCACTTCGTATCGATCCAGCTGTGTGCCTTTCATATCGATCCAAGTGTTCAAACATTGCTGAGAATAATATGAAATTTCAAAAAAAAAATTTCAGCTATGACCCAAATTTCCAAAAAAGGGGTTAGAAAAAAAAATCGGGGCCAACCCCCCCCCCCCCGAACCCTAGCCGCAGCGCAGAGCACCCGCATAATGAATTCAAAGCTCAATTTAATGAAGGAACATTCCATCCACACTTCTGATTGTTCCATGACTGAACAAGACATAGAGGATCACAGCAACAAATGCTGAATTGCAATCAAGGAATGGGTAAAGAAATACTACTCAACCGATGCTCCCAGAGGCTGGATAACCTAGCTAATACGCCAAGAACTAGAGTTGGTTAATATATCATGCTTCTAAGATGGACTGCAACTTCCCCCAATTGACCAACTTTGAAACTCCTGAATTGACACCTATGGTGCGATGGCTAATATGACGACTACCTTACACTGTCTACTCTGCCAACTCAAAACATAGCTGGTCACCGCTGAACCATCTTCAAATGCCCACATCTTAATCATACCGTGTCCATATGACTAGAAGCGTGACCTACAACCTTAAGGGGACTCCCTTACTACCTTATATGGGCCTCCTTCCTGGGTGAAAATTAGAAATAATCATCAATCTATAAGCCCATACTAACCAACTCACCATCCAATCGGCATTACCAACCACTCGTACGTTGGGCAATCGTGCATACATCATTCACTAATATTACAAGACCCTATAGCCATAAAATGGACCTGATAATGTTGATAGAAGTATTTATCCTAGTCGAGACCTATTTATTGAAACCATCCTACATGTAGAATTTCCAATGAAAATTCAACATGTTGACCATGTCAGTGTACTATGGAAATATAACCCCCAGCACTGGCTCATGGAGTGAGAATTGCGCATGGCTTCCACCAAGAGTGATGACTGCCATAAAATGTAGATGTCTTCCCCCATTCCTCAAAGAACAGTGTCAATCGTGGTTAGACATACCAGTTCTACTTCTCGTATTGTTGAAGGGAATAAAGAAGCTGGCAGCCAACGTATTCATCCAAAGCCCACAGCCAGTTGCTGCCAATACCCATAAATGAATTCATTACCAGAGCTTATTTCCAAACTTTGATAAAAGAACTGATGGATAGCCGCCGATGACTACACTAACATGTCCAGGCCAATATTGAGTTGATGAATCATATGAAGGATCAACATGGCGAGATAATTAGGGAACCTACTCCATACTCTAGATCGGAAAACTCATCTTCTTTATATGGCTACCATGGACGCCAACGCCATAAGGCTACTCCGAAAAGGATAGCTTCGACAATATGTGCAAGCCCCATAAAATGAAGGACCGGGAACACCCGACCCCTATTGATCAAGAACTTTGATCAAATTGAACCATTTGCGTTAGACTTCCAACTGTGAAGGGCTAGACCGAAGTGCGATAGCGAGCATACGATGTCGCATCACTTATCAATGAAATTTAATCCGATCTGTTTTGAATTATTTCTATTTCAATTTCGTTTATGTTGCGAAATATGACCGACTTGAATTAAACTACTTGCAAATGATGCAGGTAACCGAGTACTAAAGGTTGGGTGCAAAACAACCTCCGCGGACTATGATCAAATCATTGAGGTATCATCATGACGAGCATGATTCAACAACTTATTGGCTACTATATGTCCCTGACTGGGGGCAAGGCATTAAAGCGGAAGAGACCAACGAGGTCAGGACTCTAGTACAAAGTGGATGCAACCGACCATCCACTCATCCACCTATGCAATTTAATTGGAGATCTGGGAAAGACTTGGAGTGATATGTCCCAACAATGTACTCTCCATCTCGTACTTGAAGCTCGCCAAAATACTTATGCTTCTTCAAATGCCCAATAAAATTGGAATCACACCAAGGGTGGATGTGACATGACCGTCTATGCATCCAATCCTACATTAGAACTTGGAGTAATTTGAGAACATATGTTTAAAGTGGATATGATTTGACCATTCACTCTCCAACTTGTGTCTGTGATTCGGCAAAACAATCATGCCTTAAACCGACTTTATCAAGGGCCAACCCTCAATTTAAAGTCATCAACGAATGACTATCTACTCACTAACCATCAGTAGCCATCATTTCAACTCTCTTCCTCAGCTCGATCAGAAGAACGTAAAGTATATGGTGGACGTGACTTGATCGTCTGCTCTCCAATTCTTGCACCTGACTTAAGGGAAAATGCACAACTCAAAGTGGATGTAGTTCGACCATCCTCTCCTCTGCTCGAGCTTAAAGCTTGCCAGGACACTAATCTTACTCCTTAGGCTTAGCAAAAGTGGAATCCAAATGAACATGGACGTGATTCGACCGTCCATCAACTAAATATTATCCTTCGTAGAGGGCGGATAAGTGGAAAGTGATTGAGATCCGACCAATCATTTATTAAGTGAAACACGAGCTCGTGGGCCGACACACTTAAATCAAAAGGGATTGAAACACGACAATCTTCGAACAAACTCCAGTTCCTAGAGTGTGAGATGGAGTACAAAATTCCAAATCCAAACTCGAGGGGATGGACCCGTCCATCTAGGACTTCACTTGCCAAATCAAGGTGGATGTGATTCGACCATCCACAACCTTAATCAACCTCCTGTTCCCATAGTGCGAATGGGATCCAAATCCCTAAACAGATGTGACTGACCATCTGTCGGCAAACTCCGGATTCCCAGAGTGCGAACTGGAGTATAAACATTAAATAACTCTAAGTCCCCAGAGCGTGGACTGGAGTATAAACATAAATGGGCGTGACTGACCACCCATCAACTAACTCTGGTCCCGAGAGCGCGGGCCGGAGTGTAAATGCCAAATGGGTGTGACTGACCACCCATCAACCAACTCCAGATTCCCAGAGTGCGAACTGGAGCATAAACAACAAAACGGGTGTGACCGACCACCCTTAAAACAACTTAAGTCCCCGGAGTGCGGACATAATCCGAAAATACCAAATGGGTGTGACTGACCACCCATCAACCAACTCCAGATTCCTAGAGTGCAAACTAGAGTATAAAACACTGACTCACTCTAGTCCCGAGAGCGCGGACTGGAGAACAAATGCCAAATGGGTGTGAATGACCACCCATCAACTAACTCCAGATTCCCAGATTGTGAACTGGAGTATAAACATCAACTAACTCCGGATTCCCAGAGTGCGAACTGGAGTATAACCATCAACCAACTCCAGATTCCCAAAGTTCGAACTAGAGTATAAACATTAAAACGGGTGTGACCGACCACCCTTAAAACAACTTAAGTCCCCGGAGTGCGGATATATTCCGAAAATACCAAATGGGTGTGACTGACCACCCATCAACCAACTCCGGATTCCCAGAGTGCGAACTGGAGTATAAACATTAAATAACTCTAAGTCCCAGAGCGCGGACTGGAGTATGAACATAAATGGGCATGACTGACCGCCTATCAACTAACTCCGGTCCCGAGAGCGCGGGTCGGAGTGTAAATGCCAAATGGGTGTGACTGACCACCCATCAACCAACTCCAGATTCCCAGAGTGCGAACTGGAGTATAAACATCAAAACGGGTGTGACCGACCACCCTTAAAACAACTTAAGTCCCCATAGTGCGGACATAATCCGAAAATACCAAATGGGTGTGACTGACCACCCATCAACCAACTCCAGATTCCTAGAGTGCTAACCGGAGTATAAAACACTGACTCACTCTAGTCCCGAGAGCGCGGACTGGAGCACAAATGACAAATGGGTGTGACTGACCACCCAAAAACTAACTCCAGATTCCCAGAGTGTGAACTGGAGTATAAACATCAACTAACTCCAGATTCCTTGAGTGCGAACTGGAGTATGACCATCAACCAACTCCAGATTCCCAGAGTCCGAACTAGAGTATAAACATCAAAGCGGGTGTGACCGACCACCCTTAAAACAACTTAAGTCCCTGGAGGGCGGACATAATCCGAAAATACCAAATGGGTGTGACTGACCACCCATCAGCTAACTCCAGATTCCCAGAGCGCGAACTGGAGTATAAAACACTGACTCACTCTAGTCCCGAGAGCGCGGATTGGAGCACAAATGCCAAATGGATGTGACTGACCACCCATCAACTAACTCCAGATTCCTAGAGTGGGAACTGGAGTATAAACATCAACTAACTCCAGATTCCTAGAGTGCGAACTGAAGTATAAACATCAACTAACTCCAGATTCCCAGAGTGCGAAATGTAGTATAAGCATCAACTAACTCTGGTCCCGAGAGCGCAAACTAGAGTATAAAGACCAAATGGGTGTGACAAACCACCCATCAACCAACTCCAGTCCTCAAAGCTAGGATTGGAATATAAATAACAGAAGGGATGCGATTCGACGGTCCATCTATCAACTATGATTCCTCAGTAAGTCCTGTAGTATAAAAAGTGGATGTGGTTCAACCATTAGCTTTTCAACTCTACCCTCACTTGGGGGCACACTTATCACACAAAATCGGATGTGATCCGACCATCCAGCGTTAAATGGGCATGACACAACCGTCCATGCATCAACCCTTGTCCCCGGCACGGGACCCATAAAATAATTTTATAGGGATGCACTCCAACCCTACAAGACAAAATTTCTTCCTTGATTCGATAGGGAGACGCAGATTCGCAAAACGGACCTAGCTGAACGTCATATTCTAAATGGATGTGACTACCCATCCTACTGCAATTGAACGTGACATGACCGTTCATCCACTAGCTCTCGCCTATGATCCGACGGGTTGTGCAAGCAACATGGACCGATGTGACCTAACCATCCGCCAATCAATTCCTTCCTAAAGTTCAGTGGGAGAAGCATCAAACTAAAGTTGTTGTAATTTGACCGACCACACTTCGACTTTTGCCCTTAACTAGGGGCAGAGGAATTGACCGAGGAAAATGCGGTCCGACCATTTTCTACAAAAAAAATCTTAGTCCCCAGAGTGTGGACAGGGGTATAAACATCAAATAGTTGTGATGAATGGCCCTTCAATTGACTCTGATCCCCAAAGTTTGGCAACAAGAATAGACAAACGAATGAATGTGATTCGACCATTCATTCACCAACTCTGATCTAAACTCGACATGAGGAGTATAAACTCACTACAGGTGCAATTAGACCATCCACGACTTAACTCTGCTACCCCAAGACTGGGGGCAGAAGTACAGATCACTGAAAGAAGAGAAAGGTGACTCGCTACATCTCCAGCTTAGCGTCCTTTACAACTTAAGGCAACGACTACAAGGAGACCCTAATGCTAACCAATCAGAATTATGCCCGAAGTTTTGGGTAACCAATTATATCGTACCGCCGGATCGACGAGCAATATCAATCTGCACCTTTCATATCATACCATTGGATCGACAGGAAATGAGGTCCGAGCACTCTATATCATGACGTTGAGCCGACGGTCAATATCGATCTTTTTCGACTACAAATCAATGTGATCTGAACGTCCATCGAATACCTTTGACCAACAGAGCATGGATAGAAGAATAAACCATGAATGAGTGTGACTTGACCATTCATCCTTCGTCGCCTTCCTTCGATCCGTCAGGAAGAGCATGAGACTAGATGAGCATGACATGACTGCATTTGAGCTGACTTTATCCCTAGGTCTAACGGGAGAACGTAAATCAAAATAGACATGGTTGATCGCCTAACACCAAAAGAATGCAATGCGACCATTCATTCTTTGACTCTTACCACGATCCGACTAAACGAGCAATTCACAACAAGTGCAACCTAAATGTCCGCACACTGATTCTTACCCTGGACTTGACAAGGGAAGCATCAATCTACATTGGATCTGACTGGATGATTCACTCTTCGGTTTTTGCCTAGAGTATGGCGACATAAGCAGTGAAGTGAATGTCATTGACCGTCCGGAACCAAGCTCGTGTTTGGATGTTGGCAAAGCAACAATGTATTCCGCCTAAAGGAAAGAACTAGAACATAATGCAGGATAGGCACGACTCAGCCTTCCATCAGTTAACTCAATTGAAGCGGACATGATCTACCTTGCCACTTATCAAGATATTCACCAGACTTCGGGGCACGAGCAAGAAGATAAGATGAATGTGATTCAAACATTCATCAATCAACTCTGGTTCTTAAAGCTTGAACTAAAGTATAAACACGGCTAGGACGAGACTAGACCGTCCGCGTAATGCATCCGCAAACCCGAGACTGGGGGCCAAAGAGTGATTATCCGAAACTTGACTATGACAACTTGAACCTATGACCCATGCCTGATATTCATAACAACTCTAGGTTGCGGCCGAAAGGATGCTTAGAGATAGAATCATTAGATCGACGCCTGGACTTATGGGCAACTAATCTTCATTCCAACCCTTACAACGAGCAAAGGATCGTGAGTACATTGAATGGAAAGCGCTTCACACGGAAACACAAGTAGATTCAAACTCGTAGCTGGAGCTAGCTATGCAGTAGAACGCGATACAAGGCTAAACTCTACTAAGCCTTTGATTCAACGTCCCTACAAGCTTGATCATTTACCATTGCAAATAAGCACATGAAGTGCCTACAACCCATCATGAGTTTTGAAGATCAGATCACAACTTAGCGCAATGATGATGAAAGAGTTAACTGCTTTGCTTTAGATGAATCTTGATGTATTCGCTTGGACTTAACCTCATATATACATATGGATTCTCACCAGCTATTGAGAACCCTGCATTAAATGTCGACCTGAGGCTTGTCTCAATGAATAAAAATTATTCGATGTGAATCCGAAAAGATCTTCTGCACTTAAAGAGGGGGTGAATTTACTCAAAACCGATGGGTTCCTCTACCCAAAATGAGTATCCAATCCTTTACTTATAAGAAAAATGAACGGAGAGTGGCAGACGTACGCCGACTACTCATATTTGCATAAGGCATGACAAAGCACAACCTTCCACTTCCAAGGATCAACCAACTGGTAGACTCGACCATCGGACATGAATTGCTCACTTCCACGAACACAAAACTCCAGATACAATCAGATACTGAATCATGTCCCAGACCAGGAATACAACAGTTTCGTTACTGAACTGGGCCTATAGTGCTATGTTGCAACCCCCGGACTGGAACTTGAGAACGCTTATGCTACTTACCAAAGGACGATTAACAGATCATTCAAAAATCAGATCGGTTGATCGATGAAAGTAGATGTGGTTAATATGCTCGTGAGATCACGACTATCAAACGACCACATCAATGACTTGGTAGAGATATTTAGTGCTCTCCAAAAAATGCAGGATGAAACTCGATCCTTTGAAATGCTCTTTCACCATTACATTAGAAAGATTCTTTGTTTTCATCATCAATTCTCGTGGAATCAAGGCAAATTTCCAGAAAATTCCGACAATTAGAGACACACATGTACCAAGGAGAATCAAGCAAGTATGGAGCCTAAGTCGGAAGATTACAGTCCTAAGTTGATTTGACTCTAGGACCATCTACAAGTTAATTATCTTCTTCAACCTGACCAAGAGAGGAAAGAGAACTTTTGAATGAACTAACAACTGTGTTGATGCAATTCCAGCTCTGATAGATCGCTTAAAGAGACCTCCCATTTTACCCAAACCTTTGGATCGCGAAGATTTATGCATCAATTGGGCTGTGTCAACACACGCCATAAGCATCGCAATGGTATGTGAAGAGAAACGAATCCAAAGACAAGTATATGATGAAGGCTGGCTATTGACAAGCTCACCCCTTTAACGTCTATATTGACCATCTGTTACGATAGGTCCAATAGCAACCTTAGATGTCTGAAAAGTTACTCAAATGGAGTATCAAGCTAAGCCAATTTGATATCACTTGTCTCCCTCGGAGAGCTCTACATGGTCAAACATTAGCATACTTCATATCTGAATTCACTACATCAGACGATTATCCGAAGAACAGTGGAGAACTGTCCAACCAATGGAGAACATAAACAGATGGAACTTCCAATAATCGGCTTTCTAACGTCGAAGTTGCGTTAATGACTCCTGAGGAATGATCGATCTGCTACGCTTTGAAACTCAACTTCCCTGCAACAAATAACGTAGCTAGGTATGAAGCCTTGGTCGCCACGCTCAAACTTGCAAGAAAACTAAGAGTGGAAACTTTGCATGTCTTATGTGATTACTGGTTAGTAGTACACCAAGTCAGGGAAGATTATCTGACTAGGGGGCAATGTCTTGCTCCTTATCTCAACTGGGTCCAAAAGCTACTAGCCGACTTCGACTATTACACCATTACACACATCCTCGGAGAACAAAATGAAAAAACAGAGTCACTGGCCAAGCTAGCAAGTTCCGAGGATGCACGACATATAGACTTTGTCCCAGTTGAAATACTTATTATTCCAAGCATTGACGGTTAAAGATCGATTAGATCTTAGAGACGGAGCCAGAAAGGAGTAACAGATGACTCCTATCAAAGATTATCTACAACAAGGCATCCCTCTTGAACAGAGGAATGAGGAATGGCATATCCTTTGCGAAGCTATCCCATGAGTTAACACTTGTACATTTTGTGTCCATCAGTGACCAGCCATCAACTTTGTATCCATTGATGTGAAGCCCATTGATACGAAAGTCACTACATGATCATATTTGAACCATTCAACTCCATCGATACGAAGCATTACTAGGGACTATCCATTCCGTGTCGATAGCCGTCAATACGAAGCATACATTCCAACATCTCAGATCGATCCAGGAGAGGATCGATGCAAAGAAATGGATCAAAAACAACCATCGATCGTTGTTGCAACTCGAATTTCACATCTATCCAGAAGAGGATGGATACGAAACTCGATCAAAAGAACTTGATAATGACCCGCAAATGTGCAAACATGAAAAGAAGTCAGGTTAACATATGTGCATGTATGTCGAACTAATATTCAATTTTTAAAATTCACAGAAGTGTAATGCTCACCTGGTGATAATTACAACAACGGACAACGGCTTGCCATCATTCAAAATTCAGTTACAATAGTGAACAGTACAACAATTAGCAGTCAACAATTTAGTATTTATATTACTAAAGATCAATCAAAGGTTACATCTTTCGACGAAAAGACAACAACCATTCAGCGAATCGGAAAGAACTTTTTTAGAATAGAGATCGTAGATTTTCAAAGCATGTCATGTTCTCACAAGACGTACTTTGGGGGGGCAAATGTTATCCCACCTTTTGGCAAGGCCGTGACACCAAGAAATTAACTGGAAATCAAAGACAGTTCATCCCGGAAAACGGTTATACACAGGTTCGCTATGGATACCGGTAAATTTTTCGCGAGTCCGGATCAAGCTACAATTGGTATGGCACGACAAACAAAGCTATGAAAGCCAACTTTTAAATTTCAAGTCAATCGGAGTTCGTATGCTCAAGATATGATCGATGCAAGTTTGAATTTGTTGAAGGCTGCAAATTCGCATCGCTTCTGTTCGCATCGATCTTGTTCGCATCGATCCTGTTCGCATCGATCCTGTTCGCATCGCTCCTGTTCGCATCGCTTCTGTTCGCATCGCTTCACTATTCACATTGATGGATACAAATTGTAGCTATTTTCCTTAACTTGCATTGATCATAACTCAAAATCTACAAGTCCAAATGCCACCAAATTTTCACAGGAGCTTGCGTACCACCTAAAGAATGTTCATGATCGATCGCGACTCGATTGGACGAAATTTCGATCGATACGAAATTCGTTCGTGTCGATCAAGGACCGAGTGCAAATGTCATGGGATCGATCATGTGGGCCCACCCACGTGAGAGAAGAGGTCTTTCGAAATCTGAGCGAGATATTTGCAGCCTATGCCTATAAATAGCAGCACAGAACCTACAGAAAAGGGACTTTTTGCTTCTCTACGCCGGTACTCTGCCGAAATCATTATTAATCATAAGTTGTACTGTTGTAATCTCTTGTAAACAACGAGTGAAATTCAATAAACATAAGTCACTTCATAGTGGACGTAGGCAATACACCGAACCATTCTAAATCCGTGTGTTTCTGTGCATTTTCTTATCTGTTGATTGGTGTGTTTGTTAGATCTGCCTCATTTTACATTTAGTTTCTTAATTTTATCTCTTCAAACACATCCGAAGATTGTTGTGCCCAATTTTGATACAAACAATAGCAATGATTCCCTACTGAAGATGGGATCTTTTTTTAGAGAATGAATTACAAAAATCAAGGTGAAATGTCTCCGTTCTCAGCCAGTTGACACTAAGCATGAACATCATATGAGTATCAAAAGGTGTTATAAATAATATGTTGTCATGGGTAAAGAGGTAGCAGTTGAAGTCCTAAAGTTGTAAGATGACGATGGTGACATTTTATGTGAAGTGGAGTTAGTGACATAATATATATGCACATGACATGATAAATAGATTATGTATATTTTCATCAACTATAAATAGGTCACCTCATCAAATGAGACAACTAACCAGGTGGATAACAAATTAGAAGGTTATTCTAAACATAAAACCAGCATAATAATAAGCCTGCTAGCAGTGGGTTCAACCGGAGAAAATAATCAAAGATGGTGACTGCACTATAAGAGCACGAGGTAATAATATCTCAACCATCAACTGACACTTTACTAAGTTAAAAGGTTAAAAGGAATCAAGGTATATATCTCAACCATCAATTGACACCAAGTTAAAAGTGAAAGGAAACAAGATAGTATATCTCAACCATCAATCTACAATAAGATTAAAAGGTGAAAGGGAATTGAGTCTTCACATTACATGTAGAGGACTCTACTTTAATTACCATACCATCACCAGACAATCATGTTTTTATACCGAACTAAGGTGATTTATTTAAGATTGAACTACTGAAGTAAATTTTGTCTTAGACATTACAATCTCATTTTGGTGGCTTATTGCTAGACTGTTTAGTAGACATGGTTGTTTATGATGGTTCAAATTGAATGTCCAATCACTAAATCATCACTACTCGGCAGTTAGAAACACTGCACGACGCCTTAAGGTTGGGTAAATTTAATTCATGCGATTGTTTAAGCCCAAACAAAAATTTAATTATGTTCTGTTCGGCTATTGTAAATGCCCTAATGTGTTTTTGGATCGAATACATTATAACTGATAGGTTGTTTATGACCGTTCAAACTAGCAATATGGTAAAAAGTTAGAAAATACCAATGGTTGTTATTTACCATTTCACCCATAACTTCACCATGTACAACCATTGACAATTTTAAAATCACATGATACTTATTAACCGAGCCAAAGTTAGCATCTACTAGTCAACTAATTATTGCATCGTATAGTTCTCCAGTGTCGTTTATACATGAATTACAAGGTTGTTAAGCATTGTTCGACCATCCACTACTGACTTCCTATAATTGTGGCACTTAGTTTCTAAGCCAACTGTTAATGTCTAAGTAATGTATTGGAATTCAAGTAAAAATAAAGATGATTACTATGCACTAACAATACCACATCATTACTGTAGCACAAACACAACATACTATATTATACAAACATCACTTTAATATAAAGAAAAGAAATAATTAATTTCATTGATCATTTTCAAAATATAGAGTACACTCAATGCAAAAGGGTCAATAGGATTTTCTTGGCACTAAAATCATTTTCAATTCCCTTAGAAAGGAAGTACTTCAATTGCACAAAGCGATGATCGGTGTATTAGAGCTTGAGGTTTCACAGATTTAATTCAACGTTTGGAAAATAATACACTTCAAAATTTGTCTTTATCACCAAACAAAGGATGCACGGGCAAGAACAAGAAAATGTCCCCACATTTCTCATAATCACCAGACAATCATGTTTGGTTGTGAAATGATGCATACACATGCTTATCATTTTATATAATACATTTTGTGCGTGTGTTTATTTCAGTGAGTGCGTGCCTATCAGTGCGCGTGTGTGTACAAAAATCCATGTCCCTCTGTGTGTGTGTGTGTGAAGGAGTGAGTGATGGTTTTTGTTTTTGGAAATGCTGGGTGTTGTTGCGTGCGCCATGGGTGTGCGTATTTCCTTCAATTGTCGTATGTGCATAAATGCTCAATTTGAATTACTACAACAGTCATGTTCCCATTTTATAAATAACAGTCATGTTTGATACTTAAATTACTACATTTTGATTATGAATTCAATGCATAAATATTTTTCTACTTACATATTTTTCTGTTGCGCACGGAAGCACCTCTTCGGTTTTCCTGCTTGTGTGCGCTACTTTCCACACCATTGCGCTACTTTCCACGCCATTGCGCTACTTTCCATGCCACACCTATGATTTCTAGCATGTGGATTTGGCATATACTCCATTGCATGCCTAACAGATTCTGAAACAAGATATGCTTCGGCAATTGACCCTTCCACATCATTTATTGCTTGGTATGTTTTTACACTCCTTCATAGCTCTAAGAAAACATAAAATAATGCATGTTTTTATATTATCATTGAATAATAATTCGGATTATAATTATTAAAAAGAATGTCTCACCTTTCAAATCGATACATCCATGTATAATTAACAGGTCTGCAAAGTAGTGCTTGATCAGCTAAATGCACCATTAGCTGTATACTTATATCAAAAAACTGAGCGGGAATATAATGGACCAACATACATAACGCCTCTGCAATCATATCTTTGGCAGCTTGGACATGCTCTCGAATCAAAACCTTTGAACAAATAATATTATAGTATAAGCATACTTGCAAAATCGCATGCCTTATGTCATGAAACTTTGGAAATGCATGTTGAACCATGACAGGCAAAAAATGTTGGATAATAATATTATAGTCGTGTGACTTTCTAATATTCGAACTAGGTGGTTGAATGCATACTAAGTTGCCTAATTTAGTTCCAAAGCATGACGGAAGTTTTACGTCTTTTAGAACTTGACAACATTGGATCTTGTAAGCTTTATCTAATGCAAATTTAGAGGATTGTTTAGTTCTATCGAATAACAAATTAATAAAATGCTCTACCGCATTCTTCTCAATATGCGTCACGTCTATTGTATGTCGCACTTTATGGCCACTCCAATACTCTAAGGAAAAAAGAATCGGCTTTTTATACCATGCTGGTATTACACCATGGTTATTCTCATTTAAAAGGTGTTCATCATGATCAAAATTGTAACAACCCATAAATTTTAACGGTTTAATAATGTAATTAATTGAATTTTGTGAAATTTTAAATAATAATATTTTTAAACAAAAACTTGATATTTGGAATACGTCTATATAAACATAACAAATGGTAAATTTTCATCAGATAATATGGAAGTTTATCTGTTGTGTAATTTTTATTTTTTTCAGTTAATATTTGATGATAATAAAATGTTTTCCAAACCTGAATATTTTTATATAAGAAATTCATAAATCATCTTCTGGGTGAGACGTCATATTTCGTTTCGCCAAATTGAAGTGATATTGCTTCGTTTATCTTATTTTCGGCAAATTAGCAGCATTTTCGGTACCGAATATCGTCGTTTGATAGGATAATCGTACCACTGACATCTGTATACCGTTTTGATCGTCTCGTCGTGCTGATCTCTACGGTATATCTAATTGTGTATTTCGGAGTCCGGTGTACGGTACAATCTACGAAACGCCTAGCGTATAGGTTCCGCAATCGAGTCTTTTGCTTTCCTGACCTTTCATTATCCACTGTATAATATCAATAGTCATTAATAATTTCAGAATTTAATGCGTGCTTTCTGCCATTCACTGTGTTCCAAATTTCATATGTGCCCATTGGTTTTCACTGGTTCGTTTGTCATTTCATCCTCTAGTTCCTTTTCATTCACCTTCTCCCTTCCTTTTCTTTTCATTTTCATTCGTTCTTGCCCTTTGCCTCTGTGTCTTCTCAAACCATGAAGCCTCCCTCAATTTCGAATCACCAACCACTACATGGTCGCAGCCCCACTCGTCCAAACCCAAACCCTCTTTGTTCGCCTGCAACCCGAAGCCATCTTCACCCATCCAAACCCGAACCTCCCTTCCTCCCATCGGCTTAGCAACCGCCCCTTCCTCAATCCCAGCACCCATGCACGTGCAAGTTGTAGAATCCCTCCAAATGTCTCCCCATCTCCTTGCCGAAGCCAACCTGCATGCCACCTTCTCCCCTAAGCCTTTATCCATCCCCTGCTATTCAGCCTGCACGCTGAGCCACTTCCTCCTCCCACAGCTGCATGGCTTTCCACCTTTCATCCTCCATAATTTCTCTCGGCCTTAGCACCTCCACCTTAGCTAGCCGAGCAATTCTCCTTATGTTGAGGTATATATATGTATATGTTCTTATATATATAAAGTTGTATAAGTTTATTTATTTTTATTGTAGAGATATTAGTTTATATTGCAGTATGATATATCTTTTATATCCTTGTATACTTGTGTATATTGGTTATTTATAAATATTGATAAGGTAAATTTTATATTTATATTGATCTACATATTCTGTTTAGTTTAAATATGATTTAATGTGTATTGATGTGATTTTATAAGAAGGTATAAAATCTATGGTATATATAAGTGTGCACGTGTTGTGTATATATAGGTTCTGTAAGGAAGGTTCATATTGATTTTACAATAATAACTGATTTTAAAATAAGTGTGTATATATGTTAGTCTGCATGTATATTGGTGGATATAGAGTATAAGTTATTTCGCATAGTTGTAATTGTTGTTCATATATAAATTATAAATGAAATATATGTATATAATGTAATAGGTTATTTAATAGGGTTATGTTATAGTATATAATTTGTTAGTATGTTATGATATATTGTCACTATATAGATAGATATAGATATAAGTCTGTTCTTTTTAGTATATAAGTGTAAATAAGTTATAATAATAATAGTAATGTCAAAGTGTGTTTATATATATATATTTTGAAATTTTTTTCTTGGAACCGTCTTGCTTTTATAATGATTTTAGAGCATGTTATAATAATATAATTTTTTTAAATATATATAATTTATATATAAGATCTGTTATATGAAATGTAAAATCTGTTGTATTGAAGATATATTTCTCCAGGGCTTTATATGTAGGTTAGTTTTAATAATATGTTAGTTTATGTATATTATAATATTGGTATTCATATTAGTTCTTATAATAAATAATGGATATATATATATATATGTATATATGTGTTAGGTTGCAAACACATATAGAGATTTTATTTATATGTATTTAAATTTAATATAGATTTGAGAATAATTACATACATATATATAATTTTATTTTAACTATATGTTTATTGATTTTTGAAATTTATATATATGTAATATATCTTGTTCTCATCGATTCTTATTTATCAGTTTGTCCGTCGAATTCGTGCCAATCTAGCTTTGATTTGGAATTTGTACTTGGATTCGTAACTCATCTTCTTTTCTCTAGCCTCGAAAGGTGAGCAATCACTCACGATTAACATTCTTATATTTATTAAATTTGATTTCATTTGAAACGACAATTGAAATATGTTGTTGCTAGTTATTTAATTGATATATATATATGATATGTCATTATCTGTAACTGTTGACCTGTGACATTTGACACCATGATCTGTTATTTATTTTATCACTGATGATATATGCATGTTGCTGATTATTATATTATTGTCATATATGCTGTCGCTCTACAGGTTCCCTGTTAGTATAGAATTCCCTATGGGTTGAAATGATACATACCCGAACGATCTTGAAGAATAGGAGAAAATCGTTATGGGTTGAAATGATAAACCCAAGCGATTTTCATTGACATTGGATTTGGGATTGCGGGTTGAAAAGATATATACCCAAATATATATATATATATATATATATATATTTAAATTGCGGATTGAAATGATAAATATCCATATCAGTTGACTATAGGATAGAAAATTATATACAGACATCGTTGGTCTATATATAAATATTTGAAAATGATTTCTAAGGCGTTGACAAGAAATATATATGATTTTAATAAATATTGATTTTAAGTTATTATATATATATGTTATTTTTATAAAGGTTTAAATTTAGATTTTTAAAGTTATATGTTTGAAAATTTCAGATTTATAAGTTAGTGTTGAAATTATAAATTTTAAGAATTTACTTTTAATTTTACTATTTTTAAAACATATAAATTAAGTTTTAATATAAGATAAATTTAATAATAAGATTTAATTTATTAAAGTTTGATTTAATTAGTATATAATATGTTTTAAGTATTTATTTAAGATTTTATTTTAAAGATAAATTTTATAATAATTTTAATAAATTAAGGTTGGAAAGGTAAATTTGAAATTGACATGAAATGGTATTTATTTAAGAATTATACTCAAATAAAATCAAGTGGAAACTTATTGGATTTGCGATTTTAAAGACATGATTTATAACTTGATTTTTGATTAAAGGGTATTAAATGAATATTTTATATTTAATTAAATCGAAATGGGATATTTAGTTTTATTAAAATTGTAATTTTAGATTTTATTTAAATGATATTGGATTAATTTAAATGAATATTTCAAAACTAAATAATAATGAAGTTAAATTGAGATATAAATGAAATTATCAAATTTAGTTTTGAAAATGTTGAACATTTAAACCTTTGAAATATATTGAAATTGAAATGATAATTTTGTGGTTCAAATCTGTTTTTGAAATCGATGTAATTTGAAATGGTTTATCGAGAAACTGAATTGAATTGGAATTGATGAATTGAGAATGAATTAAATTGAATTTTTGGAATTTGAATTGATTTGAATCGATTTGTGAACTTTGAGGAAACTATTTTATTATATAAAGTATTTTATATATATATATATATATAAATTTTACTTTATAAATTATTTTAATATATAATTATTTTTAATATAAACTATTTCAAATAAAGCTATTTTTAATATATTAATTACTTTAATACAAACTATTTAATTTATAACTATTTTATATACAAATTATTTTATTATATTAACTATTTTATTTATAACTATTTTAATATATATATATATTATTAATATCTAAACTGTGTAAAAGGAAAGTGTTATGGATTTCAAAGTGTTATGATTTCCAAACTGTTATGGTTCAAAGGTTTATAAATTAGAAAGAGTTATAATTTTGGAAAGTGTTATAATTTTTGGAAATGAATATTATTTTAAGTGAGTAATGATCTCGAATTTATATGGTTTGAAATAGATATGATATTTTGAAATGACCACGGTGTTATAATAATGATTGGTTGTTAAAGAGACCGGGATCGGTTATTGTCATACTCTTTGCCAATACCGAAAACCAATTTAACAACCGTGTACGCGATGGAGATTCCAGAATGAAGTAGGATGGTGGCGACAATTCTATTTGAGGTATATACGTGGACCTGACTCCCATGAGTTAGCTTAAGGTGGCTAAAACAGGAGCAATTGACGGGCCAAGTGAGGTCATTCCTCCAATCGGGCACATTCCTTCGATACTATATTCTGACTTTGTGATTTATTTGGTGGCCACCCTTGATTTTGATTTGGGAGTGTGTTCCGAGGTGGGCGGTAGTAGCTGCTATGCGTTACCACCAGCCCGGAAGTGTAATTGGTATGTCTGCCCTGGCATTGCCTAGTTGTGCCGTGTCACCTACCTTATCGAGACCACTACGAGTTTGTTTTGTACCATACCTATGGAGTGGCCTCTGATAAGCCCATTTATGGGAAGTTACGGTATTGTATAGACTATGGAAATATATAAAATATGTTAAGGGGGATATGGGTAATGCCTTACACTATTTTAATAGTTTACTTTACTTTAGACATATTATAATAGCTTATATTACTACATAGTAGATAGTTCCACGGATCTTAGAGGATGGAAATCCCAAAAATCCTTTAAGTTGCTTGTATTTCAGTTGACATTGCACTTGAGTTGAATTTATTAATATAAGAATGTTAATCCTGACTCGAGTGTTTTGTGTGTTGCTTTATGCTCGGGTCAGACTGAGTGTCACAGAATTTGAGACTCACCTTTGGAGCTTTATTTGAAGATCCATCTATATCTATTCAGCTTTCAGCTATCCGGTTGTTTTGTTCAAATTTGTCATCTATTTGTATTCGAGACTACATTGAATTGGAGATATTCTATTATATTTTATTTTTCTCTGATGTTTTATATAGTAGCTTCATGGACTACTATTTATTTATTCTGCTGCTTATTGTTACATTACTCTGTGTCTGTGATTCTGTGATTGATTTATTTACTGTATATGCTAAGTTTTGCCAAATATAAATTAACAATTTGATATTTTGAGCAATTCAAGTCCGACATGTGCGGATGCGAATGGTTGAAAATATCGGGATGTTACATGTGGTATCAGAGCTCTGGTTTTAGGCAAAATTTAGCATATAGAGTAAATTTAATTACAGAATCACCTTCATTCGAGCTTGAGTTCTTCCTCTTTGACTCAGATTTCCATTGGATTTTGGAACGTTTCCCTCGGTTCTAAAATCCATTCTTTCCTATCCATATTTGTGTTTTCTGATTCTGGAGTATCCCATAGCTCCACTGAATGATTTGTAAAGGGGTGAAACTCCTTTACAACAGGCATCGTTTCACCGAAGATTTCGATATCCATGGTTTAGATGCTGCTATCTCTTGCTATGCCTGGATTCGATTCTCTTGTGATCAAATGTCGATTTTTCCCCAGAAATGTGCATCGATCTTATTCTTGAAGTCACGGTTGACCCGGTTAAGGTCGCCCGCAATTTATATAAGTCCAGCCATCTTTTCTCTTTTGTTATTTAAACATCTTATCTTCGTATCGAGCCTATCTTCTAGTTAGAATTCTATTTGACTAGAGTTCCTCTAAATTTGAATCTCTATCCTTGTTTGAAACCATTCTAGAATAATCGAGTAAGGGAGTGTATTTGTAATTAATATAAAATGTTTTATAGTGTGTTGTTTGAGTTGTTAATGTTGATTTGGGGTTTCGTTCGATTCGTCTGATCAACATTATCGGTAGAAATTCCAAAACACTTGAACAGAGCAAACTGACACAATGTAAATAAATGAAAATATAAAACATGGTTTATAAATTTATTTGGAATTGAATTAACTTTAAATTAAGGATTTAAGAATTAAATTTCCGGTATTTTAGAAAATCTGGCTTTATATTTTAGAGTATATTATTTAAAGTATTTTCGAATAGAAATTTGTTTCCAAAGAATTTTAAAGTTTTAAATTAGTACTCACCTTCATTGTCCCTGGAAAATAATTTCGGTGATGATTGCAGCATCATCGACATTCATTTTCGAATTTCAGAGTGGAGAGACCACTTAGTAGTTTTGCTACACTTTTGTTTTGGAAAATGAATTTAATTTGAATTTCTTAACTATGATTTGATTTATAATGTATATATAAGTATATGGTTATAGACTTGATTTGATATATATGATATATGATATATATACATTTGTCTCTAAATGGTTTGAAGTTAAATTGGAAACTTAACTCTTAAATTTTATGTTAAAGGATGATTTCAATCATAAATAAAGCCAAAAATTTTGAATAAATATTTAAAACTTGAAATAATTGAATTGGGAAATTTTTTTTGGTATAATACTCAATTACATTCCATTATAACTTACCTAAATTATTCAGAAGTTAACTGTGTAATTGAATAATATACAATATAAAATGATGTTAAAGGAATTTATAAATAAATTTGAGTGATTATAATAAGTGCAAATATACTTAATATATGTGATAAGATATATTAAGTGGAATAAATTTAATAATAATTTGGAATAAAGAAGAAATAAATTTGTTGAATAAAATATGAGTATAATAAATGACTATACAAATTTATGATTTTAGAAATTGTTGATTGAGGATAATTAGATAAGAAGATAATGAATTTAGAAATAGTTAGATTGATTTAACTTAAGTGAAATCAAATGGATTAAACCAAATTGTTGAATATAAACCAATTTAAAATTGGAATTTATATGGTTTGAATTAATTGTTTTGTTTTGTATTTTAATCTAATTTTCTTTCTGGTTGTTTCTATTCTCCTACCTCCTTCCTTTTCAGGGACGAAAAGTTTTGAGTGGGGGAGGGTGTAACGACCCATAAATTTTAACGGTTTAATAATGTAATTAATTTAATTTTGTAAAATTTTAAAAAATAATATTTTGAAACAAAAGCTTGATATTTGGAATACGTCTATATAAACATAACAAATGGTAAATTTTCATAAGATAATATGAAAGTTTATTTTGTTGTGTAATTTTTATTTTTTTTCAGTTAATATTTAATGATAATAAAATGTTTTCCAAACCTTAATATTTTTATATAATAAATTTGTAAATCATCTTCTAAGCGAGACGTCACATTTCGTTTCGCCAAATTCGAAGTGCTGTTGCTCCGTTTATCTTATTTTCGGCAAATTAGCAGCATTTTTGGTACCGAATATCGTCTTTTGATAGGATAATCGTACCACAGACATCTATATACCATTTTGATCGACTCGCCATGCTGATCTCTATGGTATATCCAATTGTGTATTTCGGAGTCCGGTATGCGGTGCAATCTGCGAAACGCCTAGCGTATCGGTTCCGCAACCGAGTCTTTTGGTTTCCCGACCTTTCATTATCCACTGTATAATATCAATAGTCATTAATAATTTCAGAATTTAATGCGTGCCTTCTGCCGTTCACTGCGTTCCAAATTTCATATGTGCCTATTGGTTTTCACTGGTTCGTTTGTCTTTTCATCCTCTAGTTCCTTTTCATTCACCTTCTCCCTTCCTTTTCTTTTCATTTTCATTCATTCTTGCCCTTTGCCTCTGTGTCTTCTCAAACCATGAAGCCTCCCTCAATTTCGAATCACCAACCACTACATGTGTAACGACCCGACTTTCCAAACCCGGAAAATCGAACCATTTTAGTTAAGAAGAAGAGGTAGAAGAAGAAAAATAGGAAACAACATCAGAATCTAACCATCGCAGCGGATAAAATATAATATATATAACAGATCTTTACACAAATGAAAACTATATCTGTTTATATACAATACATCATCATCAGAGTATACACCAGAGAACACATAACATACAACGGGACAATAACCATATCATGTCCTCAATACAACAGAGTACAACAATCAACACAGCGGAATATATATATATAAACAAGTATGGGAGATACGTCTCGCCATCCAGCTCATCTCCTGAGCTCCACAGCATCATATCCTGTAACCTATAATACTCGGTCTGACCCGAGCATCATATAAACAATACCCGAGTCAGTCTGGAAAACCAGCGTGAGAAAATCACACTCAAATTGATTATTAAAGTTTCAAAATCTTTTGAAAACAAAAGCATCTCGTAAGACCACGCCACAAATAAACATGTCGGGTTTTTACCTTACGATAGCTAAAACACTTTATATCAAAATCCTCTGATATTATAATAGTGTCTATTCACAAATACTTATTAAAATAGCCGAAATTGTTACATGATTAAATTCCAGCATACTAGGTATACAAACAAATACCGTACAAGGCACGTAGGGAGAATGGATTTCCAACGAATGACTAGGCACTGGGGTACCACCTGTCACAGTACGTGGCCTAGATCACAGTACCGAGGAGTACGCCCGCTCCCCTGCAACACAAGGCCAGAATCATCCCTTACTGGATAATTCCAAATAAAATCACCCCATGGTTGGGATCAGCAACCGCAACACTAAGCCGAAATAAAAGGGACATCTAGACAGGGATGACTTTACTCTCAAGTGGGGGCTACCCACGAAGCCTTGCTGCATAACCCCTGATTTTCAGTCATTCCCGGTTGATGAGGCTTGAGGCTAAACGATACCTTTATAGCACATAACCCTTAGAATGCCCATCGTCCGCCTGACGATGTTTCGCAAGCATTCGTCCATACAAGTCCGTCCCGGGTTCGAACGGAACCGAAGGCACTATTCCTACTACATCCATTTTGGAAATATCCTCAGGATTAGTAGCGACTAGCCCTTGCACTTCACAGCTCCATCTTCGACTCCGAACACGTTACACGAAACGTACAAACCGGATCGAAGTGGTATTCGAGTCTCCAGACCTAGAATCCCGGTATACGGAAACTCGATCCCGGTCTCTTCGAAACGATCAACGCATTTGGCCAATATTGATAGTCGGTTATTTAACTATCAATTAACATCCACAAGCAACCATCACACAATAAATAATTTCCCACATTATTTATTTACCCAAATATCTTTCCGAGATATATTTCCAAATTTTCAAAGCTCATTTGAAAACAATTCCCGCTTACGGAATACATTCCCAAATATTTATTTCCTCTGAAACACCAAGTACAAAATACTTTTAGATTTAAAAATAATTTAAAAACACTTTACTGTTAATATGCTTTATAACATTGAAATTATAAACTACTTTAATGCTTTATTAAAAATATATACTTTAAAATAAACCACTTTACAAATATAAACTAAATTTCCTCTTTAAAACATAATACCAAATCACTTTTATATAATTACTACAATAATAGATTTTTGAAAATACTTACTTAGGAAATTAACATTTAGAAATAATCAATTTTCTAAAACATGCTTCTAAAAACACAATTAGAACTTTTAACTTATATTAAAAATTGCTTTGAAAACGTACTTGGCTATCCAGAGAAATACACTTTTCATTCCCATCTTTTACAAATAAACCAACACTTATTTTTAAACCAAACCATATCCTTTTATAAATTCCCATCTTGAATTTATATTCTCAAATATCCACTGATATTTTATTTTACTTTATAACCCAGTTTCCAAAATCTCACTTCTCTTTAAATTTCAAATTTCCAAATATTTAAATCAATTTACAATTGATTCCCCAATTTATTTTACTTTGAAAATAAATTTCCTTACTTAATCCATTTATTTCCAAATTCATTAACTTCCAGATTTTTTTACTCATTATGATTTTAAATCTTTAAATCGAAACACAAGTCTCAGATTTCCCAAATTCCTTCTTTCTTTTTAATTTCATTTAAACATTGAATTAAAATAAAAATTTTATCCCTTTAAATAACATCACATAAATTTTCTTTAAATTCAATATTTCTCTATTTATTCAAAATTCCTCTTTCCCATATTTAATTTATTCGAATTCACTAGAATTACTTAACTAAATTTTACTCTTTTATTTCTTTCCAAAAATCCAATTCAATTGCTTTTGGTAACTCATTATACTGGGAAATTCAATCCAACCAGATTATCCAATATAAATCATCACAGGATATCAACAATCATATCACAGAATATTTAAACAAAATTAAATATTTTGAGGAATCCAGTTGGATCCCTCCAACCTGTTTCCCTGCATCCACAGATGTTAGCACAATACCAATTTCACTTCAAAGTGGAATATCGCGGTATATGGGTTTTATAAAATATCATCCGCTATTATGCGGCGCATAGGGTCTCATCCGCTATATAATGCGGGAATATCAACAACTCCAATATATACATATGCCAATATGTATATATTGCTATATACTACTATATATATAGTATCACATCAAACCAAATCAATCATTCAATCAATTATTTAAATTTAACCAATTAAATTTAAATTGTAATTTAACTGAGTGAGATTAACTCACCTTTGCTTTTATTTGTACTCCACTTCAATATTGCCTTGGTTTTCCCAATTTTTGACCTTGTATACACAATTCACGATTTATTAATATTTTGAACCAATCAAATGACTAATTTCTATTTATTATTTAGAATTAATTTAGTTAACCTCTCTAATACACTGAAATAACCAAAATAGTTATAAAAGTCAATTAAATAATTTAATCGTCTTAATATACCTTAAAAATTAAACAGTAGGTTTATAATCTATATTTAAAATTAAAGATCTAAATTTTTATACCACTCTTCAATATTTAAAATTCCTTTTAACCCTATATATTAAATAAAACAGAATAGTTCTGTGTTCTCTGCAAAATACAAAACCTTACCTATCTAAAATTTCCCTTATAAAACCATACACTTTTAATTTCTTATATCTACATAATTATATATATATATACTAAATCAAAATGGTTTGAGGATAATATTCGAACCTCTCTGTTGCAACTCCAGAACCCACGCGACAAGCATATCCAGAATGCACGCAACCAACTTCCATCGGCCAAAGCCCCAAATCGACTCTCGCACCACCACTTCGACGAGACCATCGCTGTTCTTCCCCACATCGCGTGGCCTAAACCCTAGTGAGCTCGAAACCCCACAGTCGTTCCTCGAACTCGATTGAATGGTCACTACGACGCGATGTCAACCCCTTCGTGCCCGCAAACGAAACCCCACCTTCAATCACGAATCGATCGCGAGTCGATCGCAGTCGCCTCCTCTTGCGATGCCCTAAATCTCGCGAGCACGAGAACGCGAGAGCATCCCACTCTCTTCGATCAAATGATCCATCCCTGCTAATTCATCTGCTTTGCCATCGAGCCTGTATGCACGTGCGCACGCGAGTTTCCCCCATTCGAACGTGATCGTTTTGAAGAAGCTGAAGCTGTGGCCTTAATATTTACTTGAATGAATCGATATTTATTATTATTATTATTATTTTTTGCGATTGCAGAAGAGGAATTGGGAAATTAAGGGAAAAAATGAGGGCATGGATCCTTTTCGTGATTTTGAAAAAGGGAAACGAGAAGAAATTCAAAATCGAAGAGGAACGAAAGAATTCGTTTAAAAAGAAAAGCGAATTACAGGCATTCGCCCCCTTTTCTTCTGTTTTAAATTTCTATTTTCTAACGAGAATGAACATCTCGATTTTGAAAGAACAAGGAAGTGTGTTCGAGAAGGCAAAGGAACGTGGGGGAAAAATATCTAGCTACAGTGTTTTGTTTATATTGTTTATATTAAATTCTCGATTAAATTTCAACGCGTTTACATATCGTACGCTCACACCACAACCCCAATCGCTACGAAAACTGAAATCCGATAATAATACAATATTACGGATCCAATGGAACTGGTTTCATCGAATTCCAAGACTGTCCCCCGGAAGGCTATTTTTAAATATCATTTTAAACGATATATTTACAAAACTGAACAAAACACTTTTAATTTCAGTTTTAAAAGTTCTATTATCTTCAGCATTAACAATATAAATTTTCTGAGCCAATAAATTATTTTTAACAAGCTCAAAACTCTGGATTCTCTATTTTACCCTATATTCAATTGTTTAATTCAAAAATTAAATTATCCAATAAATATTTATATCTGAAATTCGAGTTAAAATTTAGCTTTTGAATATTTAAAACAAATAAAATATTCCAATTTAAAAGCCCAAAATTTCGGGTCGTCACATTCCTTCCCCCTTAAAAGAATTTCGTCCCCGAAATTACTAGTTAGGAAGAATGATTCAATCCCCGTTAACTATTTCCCAAATCAAACAGTTTTAACAACTTTCCAAAGTCTTCTTTTATTAAAGACACTCTATCCTCTATCTAACTTTCCAACTTGTCCATAAGTTTCAAACAATATTACCTACTTATCAACTCAAATCTAAATTTAAATTCAAATTTGAAAATATCAAAATTTCTCAAAAATTTTCTAACACTCTAAATTTCCAAAAAAATTTGGCCAGCGTCTCCTTTGCGCGGCTAGCTCGGTACAACTACAAAATGGCTCTACGGCCTCCCAATCTAAAAAAGAAAACAAAAAGCCAAGTGGCTGGATCAAAAACCCAATCAAATTTCATATAGAAATTCAAATACATACCTTTTGTCGAGCCATTAAATTTATCTTCTAAAATCAAAAATCCCAATTTATCCATTGCTTTTAGACACCTGTATATCCTACTAAGCAATAATATTCAATCACAATTCCAAAGTCATTTTATACTTTCCTTTACAAATTTTCAATATTGTTTTACTTAAGCCCGTACGATGCACATATATCATCCGTACGCAATATCACATTTGATCGCTCAATCGATCACACAATTTCACTTCCGAACTAGTATCGTCCACCCGACTTCCTAGTGCGGACTCAGATCTGGTTTCTTGATCAGAAACCGTCATTCTCCTTGCATAGTCACAAACTATGATAGAGAATATCCAGAATCAATCAACAATCCATATCCAGGCTCGCCGTCGAAAATCGAATGAAAAATCCTGATTTGGATCGATAACACTATCTCGAAATTCTGTGTTCGACATCTGGACCAAATAGCTATGCGAATAAAATAATATACGTACACCTACGTAATTAGCCCAATTGATTATCAGTTATATCAATTCTCTTTTATTCACATTCCTTTTTATTGTTATCCCCTAATTCACAACTATCCCATTTCACAACTTCAGTTTTAGTCTTCATTCAACTATTCACTTAGTATATATATATTTTTTTCCATTCCAAAAATTACTAAGTATATTTCCACTACAAATTTTCTTAAGAATTTCATTCTTCAATTCTTAAGTTCATATAAATTTTCTTATATTTATTTACTACTTCACCACTGAAGTGTATATATTCAAATTGAACTCCCATTTCATATGAATTTCAATTTACTTCAATTTACTACTTCATTTCCAAATTTTTTTCCTTAAATTCAATTCATCTCCAACTTCTGAATATTGAATTTTATTTAGCTCGAAAACAATCCAAGTTAATTCATTCAATAACTATTTCTCAACTTATTTAAACCACTCCTCTGTTTGAGTTCAGTTTCCCTTCAACATTTACTTAAGTCAATAACTTAAGTTTATTTTCCATTTAACCAACCCTTTAAAGTTTTATTTCCATCTTTCATTTGATTCTTATTTAATCAAATTCCATCCATTTATTTATTTAATATAAGTGGTTTATTCACTCAATCGTTATGAATTTTATTTTCCATACTCAATTCATTTGGAATTATTTTATTAATAACCAGTCCATTTCCAATTTATTTTCACTTATTTTGGATTTCATTCGCAATCCAAACCATCACTATGTTAATCCAATTTCATTAACTCACAATTCAATTTCATTAACTAATTTATTATCAAATTAGTTCCTCCGCTGGTTAAAATTAAATACTTGCTTTTTAATTCCAAATATCACTTCACTTAATTTTCTTAAGTTCAATTTATTTTATAATTCAAGTTTGGATTTATTTAAAAATTAAGATTGCTCATCTTAGTCGTTTCCATTTAATAATTACAATTCCAAATTATAACTCTTAATGGTTCAAAGTAATGGATTCCCATTTATGACTTACAATTTCACTTCTATTCATAAGTTTTAACTTACTTGCTAAAGATCTGGGACTATTCATTTAAGTCCATTTTCATCTTTATAATCAAATTTCAAATTATTACACTTAAGAACTTAAGAATATGAATTTCTTTACACAATTATAAGCATTTTACATTACCTTTATATCCAATTCAATTCGACTTCATCTTATTTACATTTAATTCAATTCCAATTCTCAATTTTATTTAACTTATCTTAAGTTAAATTCAAATATATTTTATTCACCTTCGTATACTCGAATTAAATTTTAATTCCAGGATACAATTTTATACGAGTTTTACAATTCATTCACCTTCAAGTTCTCTAACTCTTTTATCTACCAGCTTATATTACTCATTGAGTTATTTTCATCTCATAATTATAATCCCAGAATTTAAACTTTCATTCCCTTCTTATTTCAATCAACTTCATTCTATACTTTATATTATTGATTCATTTAAATTTCCACATTTATATTTTAAATAGAATTCCCAGAATTCAATTGCCCGGTTTTATTTCAAAAACCATTTTGAATCCATAAATAACTCATACATATCTGATATATCACCTCAAATTCCAATTTCCAAAATAATCTGCTTTTTACCAAACAATTTTCCCTTTGAATTTCAAAATCAACCCAGTTCACAATCACTTCCAATTTAAAACAGTTTGGTAGCAATTTCTCTTTGGAAACTCGAAAATAGACATCGATGATGCTGCAGTCATCACCGAAAATTATTTTCCAGCGACCGAAAGAGAATTTAATGCTTTTATCACTTTAAAACATTTCAAACATTTTAAAAATCCCAAATTCCCACCAGATTTTAATTCAATTTCAAAAATATTCATGAAATAATATCACCATTATTTCCCCAAAACCTTTAAAACTATTTTTAAAATCCAAAGGAATTTAAACCTTTCCCAAAACTTCAAATTCAAAATCCATTCAATTTTATATCCAAACATTACTCTGGGATTCTATCACATTTTATTTCAAGTTATTAGTCACATTTACAATTTACATTTACAAATTTCATTTGTTTATGAATTTATCTCATTTGATTATAAATCACATTCATAATTCACATTTGTATATAAAGTTTATCTCAATTTATAATTTCATTTAGTCTATATTTCAAATTCCATTTTGTTATATAAATTTATTCTTTCACTTAGGTTATAAGTTTTCAATTTCTGATTCAATTTTTACACAATGATGATAATAATCTAATATCATTGCTTTCTAACAACCAAGCAACCAAATATATAATTTACAAAAGTTATCTTTTTATATATAAAAATAATTTGGGCAAAATTATTTCATTCACCCATTTAAAACAATATTGTGTCGAACTGTTCTATTCAAGTGTTTAGAAACCCCTTCGATACAGTTGTCCAGGCTGTGCCGACGAAGGTTTATATGCCACTCAATAAATCAACCAACACAATATAAAACCATTTTATATTCACTAACAAATACGCGCTCATATCTATTAGTACTCTCAAAATTCCCAACAGAGCCAAGGTTATCGCTAGCCTAAGCTCCGATACCACTGTAACGACCCGACTTTCCAAACCCGGAAAATCGAACCATTTTAGTTAAGAAGAAGAGGTAGAAGAAGAAAAATAGGAAACAACATCAGAATCTAACCATCGCAGCGGATAAAATATAATATATATAACAGATCTTTACACAAATGAAAACTATATCTGTTTATATACAATACATCATCATCAGAGTATACACCAGAGAACACATAACATACAACTGGACAATAACCATATCATGTCCTCAATACAACAGAGTACAACAATCAACACAGCGGAATATATATATATATATAAACAAGTACGGGAGATACGTCTCGCCATCCAGCTCATCTCCTGAGCTCCACAGCATCATATCCTGTAACCTATAATACTCGGTCTGACCCGAGCATCATATAAACAATACCCGAGTCAGTCTGGAAAACCAGCGTGAGAAAATCACACTCAAATTGATTATTAAAGTTTCAAAATCTTTTGAAAACAAAAGCATCTCGTAAGACCACGCCACAAATAAACATGTCGGGTTTTTACCTTACGATAGCTAAAACACTTTATATCAAAATCCTCTGATATTATAATAGTGTCTATTCACAAATACTTATTAAAATAGCCGAAATTGTTACATGATTAAATTCCAGCATACTAGGTATACAAACAAATACCGTACAAGGCACGTAGGGAGAATGGATTTCCAACGAATGACTAGGCACTGGGGTACCACCTGTCACAATACGTGGCCTAGATCACAGTACCGAGGAGTACGCCCGCTCCCCTGCAACACAAGGCCAGAATCATCCCTTACTGGATAATTCCAAATAAAATCACCCCACGGTTGGGATCAGCAACCGCAACACTAAGCCGAAATAAAAGGGACATCTAGACAGGGATGACTTTACTCTCAAGTGGGGGCTACCCACGAAGCCTTGCTGCATAACCCCTGATTTTCAGTCATTCCCGGTTGATGAGGCTTGAGGCTAAACGATACCTTTATAGCACATAACCCTTAGAATGCCCATCGTCCGCCTGACGATGTTTCGCAAGCATTCGTCCATACAAGTCCGTCCCGGGTTCGAACGGAACCGAAGGCACTATTCCTACTACATCCATTTTGGAAATATCCTCAGGATTAGTAGCGACTAGCCCTTGCACTTCACAGCTCCATCTTCGACTCCGAACACGTTACACGAAACGTACAAACCGGATCGAAGTGGTATTCGAGTCTCCAGACCTAGAATCCCGGTATACGGAAACTCGATCCCGGTCTCTTCGAAACGATCAACGCATTTGGCCAATATTGATAGTCGGTTATTTAACTATCAATTAACATCCACAAGCAACCATCACACAATAAATAATTTCCCACGTTATTTATTTACCCAAATATCTTTCCGAGATATATTTCCAAATTTTCAAAGCTCATTTGAAAACAATTCCCGCTTACGGAATACATTCCCAAATATTTATTTCCTCTGAAACACCAAGTACAAAATACTTTTAGATTTAAAAATAATTTAAAAACACTTTACTGTAAATATGCTTTATAACATTGAAATTATAAACTACTTTAATGCTTTATTAAAAATATATACTTTAAAATAAACCACTTTACAAATATAAACTAAATTTCCTCTTTAAAACATAATACCAAATCACTTTTATATAATTACTACAATAATAGATTTTTGAAAATACTTACTTAGGAAATTAACATTTAGAAATAATCAATTTTCTAAAACATGCTTTTAAAAACACAATTAGAACTTTTAACTTATATTAAAAATTGCTTTGAAAACGTACTTGGCTATCCAGAGAAATACACTTTTCATTCCCATCTTTTACAAATAAACCAACACTTATTTTTAAACCAAACCATATCCTTTTATAAATTCCCATCTTGAATTTATATTCTCAAATATCCACTGATATTTTATTTTACTTTATAACCCAGTTTCCAAAATCTCACTTCTCTTTAAATTTCAAATTTCCAAATATTTAAATCAATTTACAATTGATTTCCCAATTTATTTTACTTTGAAAATTAATTTCCTTACTTAATCCATTTATTTCCAAATTCATTAACTTCCAGATTTTTTTACTCATTATGATTTTAAATCTTTAAATCGAAACACAAGTCTCAGATTTCCCAAATTCCTTCTTTCTTTTTAATTTCATTTAAACATTGAATTAAAATAAAAAATTTATCCCTTTAAATAACATCACATAAATTTTCTTTAAATTCAATATTTCTCTATTTATTCAAAATTCCTCTTTCCCATATTTAATTTATTCGAATTCACTAGAATTACTTAACTAAATTTTACTCTTTTATTTCTTTCCAAAAATCCAATTCAATTGCTTTTGGTAACTCATTATACTGGGAAATTCAATCCAACCAGATTATCCAATATAAATCATCATAGGATATCAACAATCATATCACAGAATATTTAAACAAAATTAAATATTTTGAGGAATCCAGTTGGATCCCTCCAACCTGTTTCCCTGCATCCACAGATGTTAGCACAATACCAATTTCACTTCAAAGTGGAATATCGCGGTATATGGGTTTTATAAAATATCATCCGCTATTATGCGGCGCATAGGGTCTCATCCGCTATATAATGCGGGAATATCAACAACTCCAATATATACATATGCCAATATGTATATATTGCTATATACTACTATATATATAGTATCACATCAAACCAAATCAATCATTCAATCAATTATTTAAATTTAACCAATTAAATTTAAATTGTAATTTAACTGAGTGAGATTAACTCACCTTTGCTTTTATTTGTACTCCACTTCAATATTGCCTTGGTTTTCCCAATTTTTGACCTTGTATACACAATTCACGATTTATTAATATTTTGAACCAATCAAATGACTAATTTCTATTTATTATTTAGAATTAATTTAGTTAACCTCTCTAATACACTAAAATAACCAAAATAGTTATAAAAGTCAATTAAATAATTTAATCGCCTTAATATACCTTAAAAATTAAACAACAGGTTTATAATCTATATTTAAAATTAAAGATCTAAATTTTTATACCACTCTTCAATATTTAAAATTCCTTTTAACCCTATATATTAAATAAAACAGAATTGTTCTGTGTTCTCTGCAAAATACAAAACCTTACCTATCTAAAATTTCCCTTATAAAACCATACACTTTTAATTTCTTATATCTACATAATTATATATATATATACTAAATCAAAATGGTTTGAGGATAATATTCGAACCTCTCTGTTGCAACTCCAGAACCCACGCGACAAGCATATCCAGAATGCACGCAACCAACTTCCATCGGCCAAAGCCCCAAATCGACTCTCGCACCACCACTTCGACGAGACCATCGCTGTTCTTCCCCACATCGCGTGGCCTAAACCCTAGTGAGCTCGAAACCCCACAGTCGTTCCTCGAACTCGATTGAATGGTGACTACGACGCGATGTCAACCCCTTCGTGCCCGCAAATGAAACCCCACCTTCAATCATGAATCGATCGCGAGTCGATCGCAGTCGCCTCCTCTTGCGATGCCCTAAATCTCGCGAGCACGAGAACGCGAGAGCATCCCACTCTCTTCGATCAAATGATCCATCCCTGCTAATTCATCTGCTTTGCCATCGAGCCTGTATGCACGTGCGCACGCGAGTTTCCCCCATTCGAACGTGATCGTTTTGAAGAAGCTGAAGCTGTGGCCTTAATATTTACTTGAATGAATCGATATTTATTATTATTATTTTTTTTTTGCGATTGCAGAAGAGGAATTGGGAAATTAAGGGAAAAAATGAGGGCATGGATCCTTTTCATGATTTTGAAAAAGGGAAACGAGAAGAAATTCAAAATCGAAGAGGAACGAAAGAATTCGTTTAAAAAGAAAAGCGAATTACAGGCATTCGCCCCCTTTTCTTCTGTTTTAAATTTCTATTTTCTAACGAGAATGAACATCTCGATTTTGAAAGAACAAGGAAGTGTGTTCGAGAAGGCAAAGGAACGTGGGGGAAAAATATCTAGCTACAGTGTTTTGTTTATATTGTTTATATTAAATTCTCGATTAAATTTCAACGCGTTTACATATCGTACGCTCACACCACAACCCCAATCGCTACGAAAACTGAAATCCGATAATAATACAATATTACGGATCCAATGGAACTGGTTTCGTCGAATTCCAAGACTGTCCCCCGGAAGGCTATTTTTAAATATCATTTTAAACGATATATTTACAAAACTGAACAAAACACTTTTAATTTCAGTTTTAAAAGTTCTATTATCTTCAGCATTAACAATATAAATTTTCTGAGCCAATAAATTATTTTTAACAAGCTCAAAACTCTGGATTCTCTATTTTACCCTATATTCAATTGTTTAATTCAAAAATTAAATTATCCAATAAATATTTATATCTGAAATTCGAGTTAAAATTTAGCTTTTGAATATTTAAAACAAATAAAATATTCCAATTTAAAAGCCCAAAATTTCGGGTCGTCACAACATGGCCGCAGCCCCACTCGTCCAAACCCAAATCCTCTTTGTTCGCCTGCAACCCGAAGCCATCTTCACCCCTCCAAACCCGTACCTCCCTTCCTTCCATCGGCATAGCAACCACCCCTTCCTCAATCCCAGCACCCATGCATGCGCAAGTTGTAGCATCCCTCCAAATGTCTTCCCATCTCCATGCCGAAGACAACCTGCGTGCCGCCTTCTCCCCTAAGCCTTCGTTCATCCCCTGCTATTCAGCCTGCACGCCGAGCCACTTCCTCCTCCCACAGCTGCATGGCCTTCCATCTTTCCTCCACCATATTTTCTTTCGGCCTTAGCACCTCCACCTTAGCTAGCCGAGCTGTAACAACCAGCATATTTATCGATTTTATATTTAAATATTTTATTTAAATATTTTATCGTTAGTGGGATGTTAGTCCGAAAAGCTACTTTTTGCATACGGTCAAATTAGCACTTGAGACCACCTCCATTGAGTTCAAAATGACGTTTGCGATCTTTTAGAGTGTAAACTTCGATATGTTTGGAGATAGTGAAATTTTCGTCACTTTTTGCTTTGAGCTTTTGGTTTGGGCTGAACAACTTCTAAGTCATTCCCAACCCCCTCTCCTCTTCATCATTTTCATTCTTCATTTCCTAACATACAAGCTTCATCAAAAATGGAGGAGGGAATGGGAAATTAAAACTCCAAAGCTCTTGTTCATTTGCAAATCCACCAACCAACTCCAAATTCAAGAAGAAGACATTGATTCAAGCTTGGGACTGTTCTCACTTTGCTTTCAAGCGCAGTTTCCATCAATTTCCGTGAAAAAGTGAGATTTTTATCTCACATTCTTGCCTATAACTATCATTGGACTGTTGGGAATGATTCCCTATCACTTGTGCACATGCATTTGCATTTGGTTTGGATTTAATTGGTGAAAACCCCAATTTTTAGTGTTTTGGCAAAATTCTGGGCTTAGGTCGCTCGGCTTTGGAGAAGACAGGCCTGCAAATTGGTATTTCTGGGCTTAGGTCGCTCGCGTGCATTTAGGTCGTTTGGCATTCGTTAGGTCGTTATACACCTTAGGTCGTTCGGTAGTTAGGTCGCAACCCCTAGGTCGCTCAGCATTGAAGAACACTTACCTGATTTATGTCGCGCCTCGTTAGCTCGTTTATCCTCTAGGTCGCTCGGTGACCTAAAACAATATTAGTTCGCGATCAATTAGGTCGTCCTATTTTCCTTCGCTAGGTCGTTTCCTAGCTCGCGAGCATTTAGGTCGTTTGGCATCGATAGGTCGCTTAGCCTTGTTTAAGACCTTAGGTCGCTCAGTCCTTTTTCACATTAAGTCGCGATCCGTTAGGTCGCTCAGCCTTGTTTATAACTTTAGGTCGCTGGCTTCTAGGTCGCTCGATCCTGTTGCCGTTCTAGGTCGCAACCCTTAGGTCGTAAGACCTTGTTTCCCTTAGGTCGTAAGGCCTTAGGTCGCGCCAAATTAGGTCGCGCCACATAGGTCGTAGACCCTTAAGTCGCTCGGCCATGGAGAAATCACGAATGCTTAGGTCGCTCGGCAGTTCCATCTCCAATAGGTCGCATGCACGATGCTTTATCTCGTAATTCCATAGGTCGGCCAGGTTAAGTCTCTTGACCTATTTGCACTCCTTTGCTCGACTCTGTTAAGTGGCGCAGCTCTTTAGGTCGCACCGTTTAGGTTGTGTGCTTCCCCTTTAGCCGTTAGCTTCTTAGGTCACTCGGCTTCACTTTCTTAAGTCATTCGGCCTGCTACACCTTAGGTCGCGCCTCTATACCATTGCTCCTTTGGTCGTTGCACTCTAGCTCGGTTATGTTTTTACTCACGGGCATTTCTACTTTGATGGTTTTGGGATTGATTTCTTTGGACTTTACTCACGTCTTTGAATGTGAATTTATGTGATTCGATTTGTTTCAACAATCGTTTTGTGACTTGTCACTCTAAAGATATAAAGGTTTCAATACTAGTAGTAAATATCGAAACTCTTTCATCAAAACGATTTCAACTCTATTTTATTACAAAGCTCTTTTTCCAAAACCGTTTTCCAATCTATTAGTATATACAAGCCTTTACTTCACTCGAATGAGAAATCTAATTAAACGGCTTAGCAAAACAGGTGGTATGAAACGCTTGTGTTTACTTCATCGGTTAATTCTTGGACTTGTTCGACTGAACCTTTTGTGACAATTTCCTAGTGAAGATCTACAGTTTGTTCGTAAATATTTAAGTTAAGCTAGTGGTTATGGGACATGAAGCTAAACTCATATATTTACTGGCTTAGTGTAATTGACACTTCTTGATGATTATGACGATCATTTTTGTGATTTAGACTAGCAATTGTGCGATGTCTCTTTGTCTGCGAGGGAGACTAGACCTCGTTAGTGTGATGTTTCTACTCACATATATGGGGTAGCGCCCCATGGTCTTCGGGCCGTTCGTGTGTCAAAATTTAATGGATAGCTTCCATGTGATAGCTTCTCGTTCATGTGATACATATGTTGGTGAGCTTTCATGCTCCCGTTCTTGTGATAGGCCTCCCCCCTTTTTATGTGATTTCTGGAATTTGTGCTTCACCAATTTTCATGATTTTCATTGATATGTTATCAACTTTTGTGCATTGGTGAATTCGTGTGTCATTGACTTGTTATGAATACAAGTTTAGGGTATGATACCCTATTTTATTAGGCGAGAAGATTCTTGTGATATTGATTAATCTCTTGTTGATTTTCATTTACATACTTATAGTAGTATGCCTTTATGGTTATTATATGTTTATGCCATATCTCTTATTCTATATCATGTCATCTGATATTTATAGCTAGACTGATCCGTTTATTATTTTCTTATGAAATAATACTCGGGTCAGACCGAGATGTTATAGGTGTTTCTGCTTGACTTCTCTCCAGGGATCTATTACTCTGACTTTTGGCAAACTACTTAGATTAGTAGTTTTTGTTGTATACATTTAAGATATCGACTCATTGATGTATTCTTTTGTATAGCACATGTTGCTATTCTTTTGTATTATCGTGGATCTTTCTTACCACTACTCTGATGTACACTTTCATGTGTTATATATATATATTCATATCTTTTTCCGCCTTTGAGATATGGATGTCTGTGACTGATTTGTGTTATGTTTATTTCTATATTTGTTTCCGAAGACTATATACAGCCACTGTGTGATAGCTTTGAGTTTGTATCGGTATGTCGGATTTCCTCCTTAAATGAAATGCATGTTTTACTATTTGACATATCGGTGCTCGCACAAAGAAGTTACACGGATGGTCGCTTCTCAACAGCCTTATTCTCCGTGCTAGTCGACAGCATTACACCGTAGTGTTCTTGGCTAGCGTGGGTATAGAGGTGGGGCGTCACACGAGCAATTCTCCTTATGTTGAGGTATATATATGTATATGTTCTTATATATATAAAGTTGTATAAGTTTATTTATTTTTATTGTAGAGATATTAGTTTATATTGCAGTATGATATATCTTTTATATCCATGTATACTTGTGTATATAAGTTATTTATAAATATTGATAAGGTAAATTTTATATTTATATTGAGTTACATATTCTGTTTAGTTTAAATATGATTTTATGTGTATTGATGTGCTTTTATAAGAAGGTACAAAATCTATGGTATATATAAGTGTGCAAGTGTTGTGTATATATAGGTTCTATAAGGAAAGTTCATATTGATTTTATAATAATAACCGATTTTAAAATAAGTGTGTATATATGTCAGTCCGCATGTATATTGGTGGATATAGAATATAAGTTATTTCGTATAGTTGTAATTGATGTTCATATATAAATTATAAATGAAATATATGTATATAATGTAATAGGTTATTTAATAGGGTTATGTTATAGTATATAATCTGTTAGTATGTTATGATATATTGTCACTGTATAGATAGATATAGATATAAGTCTGTTCTTTTTAGTATATAAGTGTAAATAAGTTATAATAATAATAGAAATGTCAAAGTGTGTTTATATATATATATATATATTGAAATTTTGTTCTTGGAACCGTCTTGCTTTTATTGTGATTTTAGAGTATATTATAATAATATAAATTTTTTAAAATATATATAATTTATATATAAGATTTGTTATATGAAATGTAAAATCTGTAGTATTGAAGATATATTTTTCCCAAGGCTTTATATGTAGGTTAGTTTTAGTAATATGTTAGTTTATGTGTATTATACTATTGGTATTCATATTAATTCTTATAATAAATAATGGATGTATATATGTATATATGTGTTAGGTTGCAAACACATATAGAGATTTTATTTATATGTATTTAAATTTAATATAGATTTGAGAATAATTACATATATATATATATTATTTTATTTTAACTATATGTTTATTGATTTTTGAAATTTATATATATGTAATATATTTTGTTCTCATCGATTCTTATTTATCAGCTTGTCCGTCGAATTCGTGCCAATCTAGCTTTGATTTGGAATTTGTACTTGGATTCGTAACTCATCTTCTTTTCTCTAACCTCGAAAGGTGAGCAATAACTCACGATTAACATTCTTATATTTATTAAATTTGATTTCATTTGAAACGACAATTGAAATATGATGTTGCTAATTATTTAATTGCTATATATATATGATATGTCATTATCTGTAACTGTTGACCTGTGACATTTGACACCATGATTTGTTATTTATTTTATCACTGATGATATATGCCTGTTGCTGGTTAATATATTATTGTCATATATGATGTCGCTCTACAAGTTCCCTGTTAGTATAGAATTCCCTATGGGTTGAAATGATACATACCCAAACGATCTCGTAGAATCGGAGAAAATCGTTATGGGTTGAAATGATAAACCCAAGCGATTTTCATTGACATTGAATTTGGGATTGCGGGTTGAAAAGATATATACCCGTATATATATTAAAATTGCGGATTGAAATGATAAATATCCGTATCACTTGACTATAGGATGGAAAATTATATACAGCCACCGTTGGTCTATATATAAATATTTGAAAATGATTTCTAAGGCTTCGACAGGAAATATATATGATTTTAATAAATATTGAATTTAAGATATTATATATATATGTTATTTTTATAAAGGTTTAAATTTAGATTTTTAAAGTTATATGTTTGAAAATTTCAGATTTATAAGTTAGTGTTGAAATTATAAATTTTAAGAATTTACTTTTAATTTTACTATTTTTAAAATATATAAATGAAGTTTTAATATAAGATAAATTTAATAATAAGATTTAATTTAATAAAGTTTGATTTAATTAGTATATAATATGTTTTAAGTATTTATTTAAAATTTTATTTTAAAGATAGATTTTATAATAATTTTAATAAATTGAGGTTGGAAAGATAAATTTAAAATTGACTTGAAATGGTATTTATTTAAGAATTATACTCAAATAAAATCAATTGGAAACTTATTGGATTTGAGATTTTAAAGATATGATTTGTAACTTTATTTTTGATTAAAGGGGATTAAATGAATATTTTATATTTAATTAAATCGAAATGGGATATTTAGTTTTATTAAAATTGTAATTTTAGATTTTATTTAAATGATACTGGATTAATTTAAATGAATATTTCAAAACTAAATAATAATGAAGTTAAATTGAGATATAAATGAAATTATCAAATTTAGTTTTGAAAATGTTGAATATTTAAACCTTTGAAACATATTGAAATTGAAATGGTAATTTTGTGGTTCAAATCTGTATTTGAAATCGATATAATTTGAAATGGTTTATTGAGGAACTGAATTGAATTGGAATTGATGAATTGAGAATGAATTAAATTGAATTTTTGGAATTTGAATTGATTTGAATCGATTTGTGAATTTGAGGAAACTATTTTATTATATAAAGTATTTAAATATATATATAAATTTTACTTTATAAATTATTTTAATATATAGTTATTTTTAATATAAACTATTTCAAATAAAGCTATTTTTAATATATTAATTACTTTAATATAAACTATTTAATTTATAACTATTTTATATACAAAATTATTTTATTATATTAACTATTTTATTTATAACTACATATATATACACACTATTATTAATGTCTAAACTATTTAAGACGAAAGTGTTATGGATTTCAAAGTGTTATGATTTCCAAAGTGGTATGGTTTCAAAGGTTTATAAATTAGAAAGAGTTATAATTTTGGAAAGTGTTATAATTTTTGGAAATGAATATTATTTTAAGTGAGTAATGATCTCGAATTTATATGGTTTGAAATAGATATGATATTTTGAAATGACCACGGTGTTATAATAATGATTGGTTGTTAAAGAGACCGGGATCGGTTATTGTCATACTCTTTGCCAATACCGAAAACCACTTTAACAACCGTGTACGCGATGGAGATTCCAGAATGAAGTAGGATGGTGGCGACGATTCTATTTGAGGTATATACGTGGACCTGACTCCCATGAGTTAGCTTAAGGTGGCTAAAACAGGAGCAATTGACGGGCCAAGTGAGGTCATTCCTCCGATCGGGCACATTCCTTCGATACTATATTCTGACTTTGTGATTTATTTGGTGGCCACCCTTGATTTTGATTTGGGAGTGTGTTCCGAGGTGGGCGGTAGTAGCTGCTATGCGTTACCACCAGCCCGGAAGTGTAATTGGTATATCTACCCTGGCATTGCCTAGTTGTGCCATGTCACCTACCTTATCGAGACCACTACGAGTTTGTTTTGTACCATACCTATGTAGTGCCCTCTGATAAGCCAAGTTTACGGGAAGTTACGGTACTGTATAGACTATGGGAATATATAAAAATGTGTTAAGGGGGATATGGGTAACGCCTTAACACTATTTTAATAGTTTACTTTAGACATGTTATAATAGCGTATATTACTACATCGTAGATAGTTCCACAGATCCTTAGAGGATGGAAATCCCAAACATCCTTTAAGTTACTTGTATTTCAGCTGACATTTCACTTGAGTTGAATTTATTAATATAAGAATGTTAATCCTTACTCAAGTGTTTTGTGTTTTGCTTTATGCTCGGGTCAGACTGAGTGTCACAACATTTGAGACTCACCTTTGGAGCTTTGGAGCTATATTTGAAGATCCATATATACCTATTTAGCTTTCAGCTTTCCTGTTGTTTTGTTCAGATTTGTCATCTGTTTGTATTTAAGACTACATTGTATTGGAGATATTCTGTTGTATTTTATTTTTCTCTGATGTTTTGTATTGTAGCTTCATGAACTACTATTTATCTATTCCGCTGCTTATTGTTACTATAACGACCCACTATTTTGGACCATTCAAATCGACAATAATCCACACATGTCTGACTTGAATAATTCAAAATAACAGATTGTAATAAAATTTGGAGCAAATAAAATCAAATACAGAATCACAGACACAGAATATAAGAATAACTCGCAGCGGAAATAAAATACCATAGTAGTTCATGAAGCTACTATATACAAACTCTCAAAACATATACAAAGTCTCATAGTCAAAATAAATATAATAGAAGTCAGGATACATAAATCAATAATATCGAGACAATACTGAATAAGAAATAACTGGAATAGAAGTCGATGAACCGATAGATAAATAAGCTCCAATAGATCTCTAGCTCCAGAAGGTGAATCCAAAGCTGTGATTCTCAGGCTGACCCAAGCGTAAAGTAAAACACAAAACACTCGAGTCAGTACATATATACTTATACAATGTAAACCAACTCAAGTGAACTGTAATAGCAATGCATAATAACTTAAAGGATGCTTGGGATCGCCCATCCTTTAAGGATCCATAAAACCATAAATTTAATTACATCCCATGGTTAAAATTCCAAAATGGTAATTTATACTTCGAAATGAAATATCATTTCAAATCCATTTCAAAATATCAAAATATTTCAAATCAAATTATTCCATTTAAATCATTAAAAAATGAAGTTATTATATTTAACAGTCAATATTCAATTCTCAAAATTTTACCATTTCAGAATTCATTTATTCACTTAAATATATTAAAACAGTAAAATTTCAACTTTTGCAGCATTTAGAAAATGCTACGGAAAGTTATGTTTAAAATCAATTCAATTAGCAAAAGACAGCATTTAGATGTTGTAATAGGTTTAGATTTCAAATAAAACTTTAGTTAAATTCAGCAACTACATCACTTAGTTCATTTTAGCCATTTAGTTCATTTATATCAATTACAGCATTTACAAAATGCTGTACTATCTTTAACTTTAGAAATGATATCATTTCAGGAATGCTGTCAATTTAAATTCCAAACTTTCACTACAATTTCATAAACAATTAAAATTTATTTAAATCCATTTTTACTTATAAAAATCATATTTTCTTACTTTAAAAACAATCATTTAAATAACCCTTAATTTATGATTTTACAAAGTGAAAGTTTCACAAACAATTATCAAATCTTTAATAATTCACTTATAAAATAAATGTAAAATTTATAATATTTCATTTACATAACATTTTAATTAAGTTTACCATTTCATAATTTTATTTAAATTCCATTTTATTTTCTTAACTTAACTTTTATTTTAAAACACTTTCACATTTTCCAAGTTAAGTTATACTTCAAATTTCAACTTTTAAACATTTATTTATTTAACTATTTTTAATTTATAGAAAAATCAATAACACTTTATAAAATCATTTTAAATTAAAATAAAAATCAAATTATCATAATATTTACATTTTTAACATATTTTAAAATTTCAAGAAAATATATATATTAACCACGGGTCTGTATATAAATTTTTCTAACCTAAGTCAAATGATACGGATAATATATCATTTCAATCCATAATTTACATAGGAAAATTCCGGGTTTTATCATTTCAAACCCGCAATCCCAAGTTAAATGAAATAAATAAAAATCGTTCAGGCCTATCTTTTCAGTCCATAATGATTTTTCCCTATTCTAAAGTCCGTTCGGGTATGTATCATTTCAACCCATAGTGATTCTATTCTACAGGGAACTTGCAGTGTGATAAACTGATATAAATAAACAGAATAGCATTATATAACAGTAACAGATGATATGACATGTAATTTATAGGTTTAACATCATACATAAATAATCATAGGCAATTATAGCATAACATAATAGTACTACACATTCAATTGTTGTCAATTCACATTTGCATAAGTATAAAATGTCAGGTGAGATTTACTCACCTCTATGGCTGGAGATTGCAATACAAATGACACAACGGAATCAAAAGCATGATGACAAGACTAGAATTTGAGTGGAGAGCGAGATCCAAGCTATAGATCTTGTGTTACAACCTAAAACAAAACCAAACAAATTATAAATTTCAATGCAACCTTGAAATGATATAACTTTGGAATAAAAACAAATATGAATGCAACGACTTTTGCCTTGCTTTCTACATTTGGTTGCACAGCCTAGGGGATGTTTTGGCTCAAGTTTGGCATGACTTTGGCTCAGGTTTGAACATAGGAATGTATGGCATAAAAGTTAGAACAACTGGAGGAAGTTACAACATAGGAAGGTGAAGAGGTTTTAGGCAACAAAGAGGCTCCTCCATGGGGTGTTTGGGGTCGGCCTGTGGAGTGTGAGTCAGGTCAGAGGCTAGAGTGGTGTGTGGTGGTCTGGTCAGAGGTGGTGGTGGTGGCCAAAGGTGGTGGTGGTGGTGGAAAATGAAGTGGTGATTCAAATAGTTGTCACAACATTGTTTTTAAGGCCTAGGTTGCATTTTTGAGGGGTTTGGTCACCATAGTGGGTTCGGCCATGGTCATGACCTGGAGTATAATTGGTGATGATGGCAGGTAAGAGGTGTAGGAGGTGGTGGCTGTGGATATGAGGAGGAGGAAGTGCAAAAGAATCCAAGAAACAAGGCAAAAACCATGAAAAAATGAGAAGAAGAAGAAGGAAAAAGTAGTCATTACCAAATTTTTTTGCAAACCATGAATAGAATGAGGAACAAATGTTTTTTTGCAGGAATAAGCACTGGAATACACGGCCAAACAAAGTAATACATAGCCAAAAGAAGTAAATGAGGAGTTGTGATAATTGAAAGGGCATAGGAGATGAAAAGACTTCAGTTTCTAAAGCATTTTAAACTCTTTCATATTTCCTTTTTCTTTAATTCAAATAAAACAAAATAAAATCAGTAATTTGAATTTAGAACCGAAACAAAGTAATATAAAATAAAAATAATTAATTAATTTTAAAGAAAATGGAAAAAGAATATAAGAAATTACTTAAAAATTGAAAACAGGGTTCAAAAAATTACAAATAAATCATCATTGGCTTTGGAAAGTTTTCTACTTCATTTTAAAAATATTCTAAAGCAAAACTTTGAAATAAATAATTCATTTATCATTTCTAAAGTGAAATAAATAATTAAATTTAGAGAAAATAGAAAAATAATAAAGAAATTGTTTAAAAATTCAAAATAGGACTTAAAAATTTCAAATAGAAACTAGTTTTAGAAAAATTATAACTTTACTTCTAGACCAATAAAAGTCAAGTAAAATAAAATAAATGCTGAACAAAATGAAGTGTAAATGAAAATAAAATAAAGTCTTAAGAAAATAGAAAATAAACAAAGAATTTCTTTAATTAAATGAAATTGGAAATTAGGAATTATAAACAGAATACAACTAACATTGGAAAATGTCAATTACACTTTTAAAAATGTTTTAAAACCAAAACATATACATAAATTTTTATTTTACCCATATAAATATAAATTAGAACATTACATGACCAAATAAAATACTATTTATATAATTTTAAATAAACAATTTTGTTAAATACAGCAAATTACACTCAATAGTTAAAAAGGCATAACTTTCACAATATTAATCAGATTTTAACGAAATGAAAAGCATTATTCTTAAAATTTTGTTTACTTTCATAATAAAAGATAAAATTAAAATTTTCAAACTTTCAAATTTTAAATTTAAAAGTTAAAGTTTGACCATATTGGCCAAAATTCACTTTTTTGGAAAATATTCTATTTAGTTATGTTTGGAATTCTAATTCACATCAAAATCAAAATTTATATTTAAAAATAACAAAATTTATTCATTTTAATAAATAAAATAAAGTTTTCAAATCAGGAAATTCAATTAAAAATAATTAAAATATACGATTAAAATAATCACAAAATACAGGGTTGTTACACTCTCCCCCACTCAAAACTTTTCGTCCCCAAAAAGGAAGAAGACAGGAGAATAGGAATAGCTATAAGGGAAAATAGGAGGAAAGACAAGGATGAGCCATTAATTAAAATTGTTGGTTAAAGAGGGAAACAATATTTAAAACACTTTAAAATCTTTTAGAAAGGAAATAACCGATCAAAATATCCTTTATAATATTTTATCAAAATACTTTTATAACTCGATGTCTTAACAAGTTTATCCTCGTTCCTGCAGAGTCTGGAAGTGCGTTGATCAGGCGCAAAGCTAGAATTCTCCAGGTACTTAGTAGACTTGTTTCAACACCTAGTGAAAATACTGGAAAACTTTTTAAAAATAGATATGGAAAGTACAATCCAAACAAAAAAACAAACAAAACCTTTGTCTAACCATGGATCGCAGATACACAAATGTTACGCCTGGATCCCCCAGGAAACATCAGTATCCGTAAGCTTTCTCAACCCTGCGAATTTCGCCATGATGACTAGTAGACCGCAAATACACAAAGGTTACGCCTGGATCCCCCAGGGAACATCCGTATCCGTAAGCTTTCTTAGCCTTGCGGATTTCGCTACTAATACGACCTACATAGATCACATGATACACAATGGTTACGCCTGAATCCCCCAGGAAACATCCGTACCCCTGGGCCATCCAGCCAGGTGAATTACGCTATGCAGTCACGCTCGTAAGACCATGGGTAATGCCATGGAATTCGATGGACACTCGAGTATCATATCCGGAAAACCAAAAATAAGAGAAATATCGATAGAATGAATCCACAATGTGGCCACAAAGCAGATATCAAGCAGAAGGCACTTTCCATATCTTTACTTCGAAAATATGTATCATATAGTACCTTTTCAAATCACCTTCAAATATCATACTTATATAAAGTCCATTATATATAAGATTTCATTTTCAAATCAAATACTTTCCAAAATCAATAGTATATCAAATCACACTTATATAGACTTCAATTATATAAGATTTCACTTTTAAAATTGAGTACCTTTTCAAATCCATAGTTTTCGAATCAACATCATACTTATACAGACCAAATTTTATATAATTTCGATAACTCCCAAATCAAGTATTTAGTAATACAAGGTTCTCGAATTTCAATTTGTTTCAATATCAGTTCAGTTTCAAAATCATATACAATTCCACCAAATTATTTCTTCTCAAATTAAATATCTTCAGTTCCAAAGTTTCCAAAATAATAAATTTAGAAAATAAATCCAAATTTCCAAATCAATATAATTTAAGTCAAACAATTTATTTCCAACATCAATGGTTTTCAACATCATCTTATATTTACATAAAGTCCATCTTATATAAGGATCAAAATTTTTAAAAATAAATTTCGCTGCATGAAGAGCCATATGGGATTGAACATCTTTGCTTACTAAAAGAATTTTTTTTTAGAATAGTTTTGTATATAAAATAGTTTGTATGTAAAACAGAGTAAAACAGTTTGATTGAGAAGAATAAAAGAAAAATAGTTTTGAAAAATGGTTTTAAATTAATAGTAGTTTTTCATAAAAGAAAGAATTCCAATTAAATTACAAAGATATCCAACCCAACAACTTCCAATTTCAGCGTCAAGTATATCAATGATATTAGAATATAAGATGTACATATGTCATCATTTCACAAAATCACATTCGATCACTCGCTCGATCACACAAGTTCGCTTTCGAACTAGTATTGTCCATTCGACTTCCCTAATGCGTATTTCGATATGGTTTCTCGACTAGAAACCATCAGTCTCCTTGCATAGCCATATACTATGATAGAGAATTCTAGAATCAAGCCCAAAATCCATGTTAACGCTAAAAAGTGAACGCTAACACCCGGTGTGTGTGGTTGAATCGTGAAAGCACCACCCGTTGGTACGGGAACAGAATTTAAGCAGTAAAATAGCAGAAAAGCAGTAAAAGACAGCAATTTATAGTTGTTCGGCTTGAGATTAAGCCTACTTCCACTTTGAATCTCTTTATTACTGAATCCGGTTACAAATCGATACAAATCTCTTATGAAAACAGTACAATTTGATCACAAGAAACAATCTTGACTACTAGCTCAATCTTCGACGATGAAACTCGATGAATCCGTGTTGGATGTAAGGAATTCCTCTCGAAGCTTGTTGTAGTGTCTCGAATGTTTGAAGATCTTTGATTGCTGAATGAGTGGAGAGTTCGACAGAGTAATGGCGCTTGAAGAAATGAATGGCCAAAAGTCCCTCACTCGTTGGAGTTTGGGGGGTATTTATAGGGTAGAATCTGACTCAGGAAAATTTCCTAAGTCTTTAAGTCGTGGCCGACTTATAGGAAGTCTTAGGTCGTAAGTCAGCGAGGAGATAGTAGCTCTTGCACTTAGTTACTCCTGAATACGAGCTGTTAAGTCATAGATCGGCAGCGACTTAACGTAAGTCGTAGGTCAGTTCTGTAGTTAAGTCGGAGCTCTCTTAGGTGTTGGGTCGGAACTCCCTTAATTCAGCAGGTCGTAAGTCCTTGGGTCGTTAGGCTCTTAAGTCGAAGACTTTTTTAGGTCGGAGCCCCTCTTTATCTCGTAAACTGTTAAGCCGGAGACCCCCTTAATTCGGAGTCTGCTGAGTTGGAGCTCCTTTTAGTAGTTAGGTCGGCAACAGCCTTAAGTCGGAGACTTCCTTATCTCGTATACTCCAAAGTCGGAGCATTTCTTAAGTCGGCTCTTGTAGCTTAGGTCGTAGTCTGCCTTAGGTCGGAGCCTTTATGAGCTGTTAGGTTATGCTATCTCATAGATCGCTAAGCTCTTAAGTCGGAATTTCTTTAACTCGGTAGGTCGGAACCTTTCCTTAACTCGGTAAGTCGGAACCTTTCCTTAACTCGCGAACTGCTAAGTCGGAGACCCCCTTAACTCGGTATCTGCTGAGTCAGAAGCCTTCGTAACTTGTTAATTGGTTAAGTCGGACTGCTCCTTAACTCGTAGCCTGTTAAGTCGGCTAATACTTTAAGTCGTAGATCATCCAAGTCTTAACTCGCTAAGTCGCAGACCCTGCTTGAATCGTGCCGTTCTTAAGTCGTGGAGAATTAAGGGTTAACATTTGCCCCTCGAAATGCACGTCTAAGTCGTAGGTCGTGCGTTTCGACTCATCTTAACTCGTATGGGCCGATTCCAATTCCTTCAACCCGAGGTATAAAATGCTTAAGTCGTCCCTATTATCTCCTTCTTCCTATTATTTGTTCTTTAAGCCGTATCTGCCATTAACGTAATTTCAAGCTTCCAAAGGCGATTTCGACTCAACTTTTCTTCGATCATCCCTAGCATCGTACTGCGTAAGCTTTTTCGCCTCTCTTCCAATCGCCGATTATCATCAATCCTTTGTTTCCGGTTTGCTCCTTTGAACCTTGCAAATATCGTCACACTGGACATTGATGGGCTTAGGGTAGTTCGATATTACTTGATTTGTGATTTGCGGCGATTTAGTGATGCCTCAGGGTTAAGGTTGAAGACTTGTGAGGTTATTGGGTTAATGGGTTAGGAGTGTCGAATTGGTGTATTGGGGAGGATGGACGACTTAAGGCCTTAACTCTTGATGACTTATCGTAGGTCGTAGGTCGGTCAATGACCTAGGACATGCGATTTTCCATTGTCCTGAAATCCTTTATTGCAGCATGACTTAAAGGACTGATGACTTGACTTAACTCATGGCTCCTTCCTTAAGTCATAGACGAGATAGAACTTAGTGAAATATTTGAACTTGCATTCTTAAACTTGGCACGTACTTTTGACATGAATCTCCTAATTTGAATTGCTGGAATAAATTACTTGCAAACTGAATTGTTCAGGCTTTAATTTGTTAAACTTTGTTGCAATTCCTACAGATCGCTCCATTTTGTAAGCTAATAACCTGCTTAATTCAACATTCACAGAAAACTGGGACGAATATACTGCCACTGACTGCCCACATCAAATGACAGATTAGTTGATAAAGAAAAAATCAAATTAGAACTGCATGAGCGAAATGTTGTACAATAACCAATTCAAGTGAAGTATTAAAGCAAAATCGTAATAGTCAACTGAAACTGATTTGTTTGCATTAACACTGTACTTAGATACTAACAAGTTCTGGAATCTCATAATCGACCGATTGTCGACTATTTTAATTCCAGTTGTGTTTACTTGTTATTCTTATTGGCTCTGCACAACACTTCACACTTTTTAGGAAACGTGCACCTTCACATTTGAATGTCCGGTTAATTGTGTAGAATGTCATCTCAACAAGAAGACTTGGAACCAGCTGGAGGAACCTTTCCAATTGCTACTCCATTGAACGATCCTCCGGAAAGGACCCCTACCACTCTGAGCCATAAAGTTTTTCGTCAATTATGCATTCAGTTTGGCATTGCTGAAGCTGACGCTTTGTTCCCTGGAATCAATGACACTGCTGATAGGCCGCCCCATGGCTTTGTCGCAGTTAACCGCCAAATGTGCTTGAGTGGAGCTATCCCACCATTTAACGACTGTCTTCGAGAACTTCTCCTTCGATTATCTATCTCCCCTTTTCACCTACACCCTAATGGCTACGCCATCCTGCTGGGACTGTGTGTGCTTTTTAGGAGAACGCTGGACCGTTTTCCCAGTTTTGCAGAAATTCGCTTCCTGTGCACATTTGCAAAGATCAAAGACCATCCCTCTATCATACTTGTGAGGAGTGTCAGGAACCGTAGACTGATTATTGGTCTCCTTGACAGTGTTCATAGTTTCCTAAGCCGGTTTTTCTACGTTCGCTGTCCTCCGGGATTTTACGCTATCTGGAGAGTAGGAAGTAAGATCACTTGTCTCTGTCTCTTATGTTCTTTTAAACTTTCCAAAGTTCGAGTTGTCAAATGTTAACTTTGCCCATTTTCTTTTCAGCACTTCCTCCTCCTTCTAGAGATCTCGGTCATAAATCGACTTTTGAGAGGCTTATGGCGGTGCCAATTGAGGAGAGGACTATTCAATTTTTATTGACAGACGAATTTTTACATCACTTTGGTCTTTTAGACTCTTCTCGCTTTATTCAGCCCCGTGAAGTTTCTAATTCTTCAGCACAGACAGCAGATGCCCCAGCTTCAATGGAAGAGATGGTTCCAAAGGAGCCAACTGTAGACATTGCATTAGTAAAGTGTTCTACCTCTACCGATGTTGCGGGGTCATCCAGCAAGCCGGCACTTACTCCAATTATTGAAGAGGAAGAGAATCCTCGAATTTTTGAAAAGTCAACAGATGTGGAAGTTGAAAAAGAGAGTTCCATTGGGTATCACGGCGATGACACCTTCGATAACTTGAGCGATATAATGATAACTTCCCAAGAGCTTTTTAAAGACGATACCTCAAAAGTGATATCTCCTGTTGTTGAAGCAACCTCTCTTTTGCAACAAGTTACAACACCCCCCACACAAGTTATTGCCATTTCCACACCCAAAAGTGGTTTGTAGTCTGACGCGCGTAGTTTGCACATCACATACACTTAGGATTTTTTGGCACTTATATGCACTTAGCTTCTTCAATTCGAAGATTTCTAAGACTTGTCTTTTCTTCAATTTCAGGTTCTCTGATGGGGCGAAGTGGATCGTATTACGACAAATTTCAGCGTCATGGAAGTCGCGATGCTTATGATTTTAGGCGTTATCTTCCTTCTCGTCAGGAGACCGACGAAGAAAGGGTCTCTCGAAAAGCTCGAGAGAGGTGGGATTATGAGGAGCGCCGCAGAATAGAAGATGAACAGCATTATGGTAATAGAGATGAGCGACACGACTCTTCCCATAGAAGTGACGATTCTCATAAAAGGAAATCTTCTGACGACAAGGGGAAGAGTCGTATGGGTGATGATTCTAGCAAGCGGACCAAACTTGGCGAAAAGGACGCATCTGCAATTTCGGAAAAGGCTGACGCTTATATTCCTCCTGATACTTCTTCCGGTTCTCCTGCATTTAAGAAGTCTGACATCCAAGCAATCATTAATAGGCCTCAGTACCAAGCTGGAGATGGTCCTCCCACACTCCAGAGCCGATTTCCGAATTGGTGTTTGAAAGGAGTGCGTTTTGATTTGGATTTGGTACCAATCGACAAACAAGCCATGCTGAGAAATCACGATGCTGTCAAGCTTGACATTGAAAGAATGTCTGGATGGCAGAAGCTGGTCGATGAACTTCAAAGGGTCAACCATATGAATCTTGAGGCGATGATGACCATGGAGAACGATAAATCAGAATGGGATAAAATATGCAAGCAGCATGATGCCGAAATGAAGAGCATCTCCGACAGTTATGAGAAGCTTGAGGCTGAAGTTGAAAGACTTAAGAACGAACTTGCCACTTCTTCCACTTCTTTTTCACAGAAGGAAGAAATGCTCCAAAAGCAAGTTCGAGATGCCCACGCTGCTCAGCGAGATACTGAAATGAAACTTGAAGCAGAACAGCAGGTTACGAGAAAATACCGTGATGACATTGCTCAACTTCAAGAGAAAGTCGTCTCTTGGGGCTTAGAAATTATAAGACTGCAATCTCAGTTATTGAAGGCTGAAAGAGAGCGTGATGAAGCTCTCTCTGGTAAAGCCGCAGCTGAAGAATCCCATGAGGCAACCAGAGCCACCATTGACACGAATTTATTTGACTTTTATATCCATTGCGTCTTGGGGCGTGGGAGCCTTTCATTCTTGGGACCGGATTATGAAGTTACTTTAGCTGAAGTATGGGAGGCGATCATTGACATGTTTGGCGGTGCCGGTTACGCTGAAGCAGATCTTCAAGCTTCCTACTTAGATGAGAGTGCCCGCGCTCCCTTGCCAAAGGAAAAGAGCAACGTACCCGAATGCGAGCCGAAGCGACGGGAGAGAAGCTTCCTGAGAAAGAAATACTTCCTGTTGCCCCTGTTCATATTTTGACTTCAGCTCATGTGGATGTTGCTGGCTCTAGCTCTCACTCTTCGCCTCCGGCTAAAGTTGACCAAGAAACTGTGACCACTCCCATAGAGGAAGAGGCTATGGAAGACTTTAAAGCTCAGAAATTTGAGATTGATTTCGTCAAACCGACTTCTCCAGGTAACTTTGACGTCGACCCATCTCCAGTGAACTACTTATTAGATTTGACTGAGCTTGATGAACTTCTCGCTTATTACTTAAGCCTGAACGAACCAATATCTTCTCTTAACTTGGAGAATACTGATTTTAACTTCTTTTCTTCTGTAGCGGAAGCACCGAAAGCTGTGCCAGCTTCTCCTTCTTCAGCTGCCGTTCCTCCTCCTTCTCAAGTTACTCCTCTTCCAACTTCTCATCCAGGATCGCAAGAAGAGAAAATTGAAGCTCTCAAAAACTTGGAAGATCCAGTTGTTTCACAAGAGCCAAAAACAGGGGAACTTGAAGAAGGCGAGAAGACGCCGGAGCAGTCTTATGACGACGACACGAAGCTTTCAGAGTTTTTTACTCCCGGTAGTGAGTCTTCCTCGAAAAGGAAGGGGAAACGCACAATTTCTAAGAAAGGCAAGGAAAGATCTTCTGCCGTTGGAGAGGAAGCAGAAGTTGATCCGGTTGCGCCTCTTTCTCCTTCTTCTCCGACTCAATCACAACGGCCTCCGAAGCTAATTATTAGGCCGGGTAGAAGCTCTAAAGGCGGGAAGAAGGAGAAATAAGCTTGATTTTGCCTTTTCTGGTTTTTGCATGTATTGACCGGAAGTTGTGCGGATACCGGTCTCCGCCTCTTTTTGTGATCTACACAATGTAAAAATTTATCATAGTATTGAATAAAATAGCTATTTTACTTGTGTAAATTCTTGTGTATATGAGAATGTATCTGTTTCTCATTTTTAGCGTAGAATAAACGATTCCATTTACTTGTACAAACTTTTTTTTGTCTGTGTTTGGGAATGCATTTATTCCACATCTAGTTTTCGTGATATTGCAATGAACTTGTGGTATGTTGCTTTTATTGAATTGTATAGTATTGCCCCCATACCGTAAGTGTATTGCAATATTTCTAGCTTTTTCAAGACTGATGCTCTTATTTTAGAGAATAATTACTCCACTCTTAAGGGAAGAATCATTCTGCTTTTAATAGAGTATATCTCATCTTTAGAGAAGTTTTTACTTTCTCTTTCTTCCTTGAAGAACACTTCAACTTTCAAAGATGATTACTCTTATTTGTTAAAAAGTGGATTTTCCTATGCAGTGAATGAACTTTCTGAAGAATTTTTTTTTTGAATTGATTAGTGCTTCCGAAGAAGGCTTTGTTTTTGGTACTTCAAGCATGATGAAGTGCGCCCCCGAAGAGGTCTTTTTAGCATTTCAGCTCTGGTGAAGTGGGCCTCCGAAGAGAGATTTTTACACTTACACTGGTGAAATGTGCCTCCGAAGAGGGCTTTTTATCATTTCAGCTCTGGTGAAGTGGGCCTCCGAAGAGAGATTTTTGCACTTCAACTCCGGTGAAATGTGCCTCCGAAGAGGGCTTGTGCCTCCGAAGAGGGCTTTTTATCATTTCAGCTCTGGTGAAGTGGGCCTCCGAAGAGAGATTTTTGCACTTCAACTCCGGTGAAATGTGCCTCCGAAGAGGGCTTGTGCCTCCGAAGAGGGCTTTTTATCATTTCAGCTCTGGTGAAGTGGGCCTCCGAAGAGAGATTTTTGCACTTCAACTCCGGTGAAATGTGCCTCCGAAGACGGCTTGTGCCCCCGAAGAGGGCTTTGGTTGGTTGGTACCAGGAAGGTTGCATCTCAGGGGCGAGTGGACCCACGGGACGGACGCGAGCTGTCTGATTGGATGCATCACAACCAGTTAGCAAGGGTCCTGTTCCTTCTGCTTGGGAAGGCGTCCCTTTAGTGGATCTACCAGCTTTCCTGTTGAAAGGCATACCTCATATTGGCTATTTCTATGTTTGCCGGCCGATGTTCTCTTATCATACGCTCATCAGCGGCCCTTTATTACCGTTCTCAAGCACATCTTCTTTCTCTTTTGCAAGTAAATCGCCTTATCCAAAGAAGCGGACTTCACTGTTGAATAACTTCCTAGGACAAGCGCAAGTTACTTGGTTGGACGTCTGTTTATACCGACGGTCACAATCAGTTAATGAGGGCTTGACATAGTGGAGTCGTCAACTTTTTATGTGAAGTTCTTCTTGTATAGGATTTGAGTCTGGAATTTTTTTTTGGCTTGAAATTCGTTTATTGAGCGACTTATAGGGCTCGCTTGGCTTTGTGATGGGTGAGCTTTGCTTTAATGACCTGCAATATTTGATCGATATTTTAGCAATACATTTTGAGTATTTACACATCGAAATATAACAGGTATTTTGTAATAAGGAACACAGAATTTGTAGTTTTTCATTATTGAATCACACTGATTTCTTAGCGGTTTACAATACAAAAGTTATACGTCCATCATGATTTTACAAATTTAAGCAATGCTGTTAAGTAAAAAATAGATGCAAGTGATTGTTGTTTCAGAATCTCCAGGCTGAATTTCCATTAGATTCACATCTTTGTACTCATATGCCAGAGAAAATGGAAGATGCCCCAGCTGCAGTTTTGCGGGTGGTTAGTAGTCATCCCAACTTCTGCATGCCAGTTGTGGACCTCCTGTGACAACATCAATGACAAACTTTTCAGATTCCTGTGCTTCAGTACTATTGTCTGAGCCGGATTGGTAAGTAGCAAGATGTTGCCCCTGAGTAGATGAGGTTGGGTCGACTTTGCTCTTCCTCAGATATTGTTGCAGCTTGTTCTCTTTCAACAGCTCCTCAATCAAATCTTTCAGATGGCGGCACTCGTTGGTGTCATGGCCAGGCTGATTATGGAACTTACAGAATCTTCCACTTTGCATGGCATTTTTCCCTATTCTCAACTTATGCGGTTTAGGGTATTCAACAGCATCCTTAGTTGCAAAGAAAATATTCTCTGGAGTATCTGTCAAAGGAGTGTAACCTAAAGATTCAAAGTAACGAACTTTCCTCACGTCTTCCTGTTTCTGGTTTCCAGATTCTCTTTTATTGGAAGTAGTATTGTTATCGGTAACTTTGGCAACAACTATTTTCGATGTCGTAGAAAGGCTTTCAAGGCGAATGAACTCGTCGGCCTTTTTATAAAACTTTTCAAGCGAGTTCGGTTCTTTCATCTTTAGCCATATTCCAAATTCGCTCGATTTATCGATGGCTCGCATCAAATAAGTCAGGATCATACGTGGCTCCGCATTATCCACTTCTGCTAAAGCTATATTGAAACGGCTCAAGAAAGATTTAATTGATTCTCCGGGCGCTTGTTCAAGGTTAGTCAGTGACATTATATCCTTAGCTTTCGAAGCATACAATCTGAACTGTTCTTTGAACTTTCGCGTTAAGTCAGAGAATTGATCTACTGACCGAATTGGGAGCTTTGTAAACCAAAGTAAAGCCACACCTTCCAAGTACACTGGAAAGTATCGACACTTGATCTCATCTGATGCTCTTGCACCGGTCATATGCCAATTGTACTTGTATAGGAAATGATTAGGGTCACTCGTTCCCCTATAGGCTTGGATAGTAGGAGGTGCAAATTTCCTTGGAAATTCCGCTTTCAGGATCCTTTCCGTAAATGGTGTTCTGCTCGGTGCAAATTCCCAGTCGTTCTCATTCTCTTCCCTTTGCATGCTCTCTTTCATGATGCGGCTAACCATTTCGGATAGGTACCCTTTATTGTTCAGAGACATTTCCGGACATGCATCGGTCCTTCTCTCGGAAGCTTGCCCGGGCATATGTTCATGATAAGTTGGCTGCGGCATAGAACCCTCAGCTTGGAAAGGTGGCATTTCTGGAAAGGTTGTTTGATGGTTTTCTGGTTGACGATTTGCCCCGAGCAGAGCAGTTAATCTATCCATCATTAAAGCGTTTTGGGTTTCAATTTGCTGGTATAATCCAGAAACTGCGTCATCCAATTCAGCCTGGGTGACTCCAACGGTAGGAGTTGCTTGGTCTGCTGTTGGGGAAGCGAAAGTCCCTTCATGAGCATTTCTGGATCTGACAGGTCTACCTCTTCTTCCAGGAGCCATGTTTTCAGATAAGCTTCTAGTTTCGAAAGAGATTTTCTCTACCAATTGCTTTGGAGCAATGATGACAATCTTCCTGAGTTCAATTCTCAGTGAAAGCACCAAAATGTTAACGCTAAAAAGTGAACGCTAACACCCGGTGTGTGTGGTTGAATCGTGAAAGCACCACCCGTTGGTACGAGAACAGAATTTAAGCAGTAAAATAGCAGAAAAGTAGTAAAAGACAGCAGTTTATAGTGGTTCGGCTTGAGATTAAGCCTACGTCCACTTTGAATCTCTTTATTACTGAATCCGGTTACAAATCGATACAAATCTCTTATGAAAACAGTACAATTTGATCACAAGAAACAATCTTGACTACTAGCTCAATCTTCGACGATGAAACTCGATGAATCCGTGTTGGATGTAAGGAATTCCTCTCGAAGCTTGTTGTAGTGTCTCGAATGTTTGAAGATCTTTGATTGCTGAATGAGTGGAGAGTTCGACAGAGTAACGGCGCTTGAAGAAATGAATGGCCAAAAGTCCCTCACTCGTTGGAGTTTGGGGGGTATTTATAGGGTAGAATCTGACTCAGGAAAATTTCCTAAGTCTTTAAGTCGTGGCCGACTTATAGGAAGTCTTAGGTCGTAAGTCAGCGAGGAGATAGTAGCTCTTGCACTTAGTTACTCCTGAATACGAGCTGTTAAGTCATAGATCGGCAGCGACTTAACGTAAGTTGTAAGTCGGTTCTGTAGTTAAGTCGGAGCTCTCTTAGGTGTTGGGTCGGAACTCCCTTAATTCAGTAGGTCGTAAGTCCTTGGGTCGTTAGGCTCTTAAGTCGAAGACTTTTTTAGGTCGGAGCCCCTCTTTATCTCATAAACTGTTAAGCCGGAGACCACCTTAATTCGGAGTCTGCTGAGTTGGAGCTCCTTTTAGTAGTTAGGTCGGCAACAGCCTTAAGTCGGAGACTTCCTTATCTCATATACTCCAAAGTCGGAGCATTTCTTAAGTCGGCTCCTGTAGCTTAGGTCGTAGTCTGCCTTAGGTCGGAGCTTTTATGAACTGTTAGGTTATGCTATCTCATAGATCGCTAAGCTCTTAAGTCGGAATTTCTTTAACTCGGTAGGTCGGAACCTTTCCTTAACTCGGTAGGTCGGAACCTTTCCTTAACTCGCGAACTGCTAAGTCGGAGACCCCCTTAACTCGGTATCTGCTGAGTCAGAAGCCTTCGTAACTTGTTAATTGGTTAAGTCGGACTACTCCTTAACTCGTAGCCTGTTAAGTCGGCTAATACTTTAAGTCATAGATCATCCAAGTCTTAACTCGCTAAGTCGCAGACCCTGCTTGAATCGTGCCGTTCTTAAGTCGTGGAGAATTAAGGGTTAACAATCCATATCAAATATTCGCCGTCAAGAATCGAATGAAAAATCCTAACACGAAATGGTGTAGTTCACCTCGAACTTGTGTACTCAAACTTGGATCAATTTAATTATGCGAATAAAACAGCATACGTACAACTTATGTATCTATTCCAACTTTTTAAATATATAGTTTCATAAAGATGTTACTAAGTTAAACATTTAAACTAAATTTTATTCAAAATATTTTGAAGACCAAATTCTTCTCAAAACATTTCAAATCTAAATTTCATATTAGAAAAAATTCAAAATAGCCTTATTCATTTACTTAACAAAACAGTTTCAACTTATTTAAATCATATTACTACATACTTTAAACATACATACCAAACTTATATACTTTATACTTTTAAAAATTACTTAGCTTTGAAAAGTTAACCTTGGTTTGGAAGTGCTCGAACCTTCAAAATAGTCGAAGAAATCATATTTCAATCCTAGAGTTGGAAATCACCAACAAATCAGTAAATCAATTCCAAAAGTAGGATTATATCAAATCAAATCCTAAACTCAAGAACTGAACACCGGTTTATTTCAAATTGTTCAAATATATATACATATATCTTTCAAATATCACATCACACTTTGTAATTTGAAATCAAAATTAGTTTCACAAGTCACCCACATAACAAAGCTACCGAAGTGGCCTCTCCCCCACTCTGAAACTCGAAAATCAATGTTGATGATGCATGCATTCATCACCGAAATTATTTTACAGGGACATAAGTGGGTTCTGGACTTCTATTTTCTCAACTTCTTTTGAAATTTCTTCGAAATCATTTGAAGCTCATTAAAATCATTTGAAACATTTCATATTCGGTAAATACTTTCAAATCATATTATTAATTATTTCAAAATCTTAAAACCAGTTCCAAAATGCCGGAGTTCAATCACTCAAATTCAGATTCAAAACCTTCAGTTATAAATCATTCTATATGAAACCATTTCTTATATAAATTTCAAAATTTCAAATCCATTCAAAACTTTAAATTCTCAATTTTAAAATGGTATATAATCCTTATTGAAAACATTTCACTTTTATATATAAATATGGTCATCCTTATCAAAACAACAATTTCGATGAATACACGGTTTTCAAAAGACAATCAACCACCAATTTTCCAAGGAATGATTCAAGGATGGATTTCAAAACAAAACAGAGATTCAAATTTAGAGGAACTCTAATTAAATAGAATTCTGATTCGAAGATAAGCTCGAACGAAGATGAGATAAATTAAATTACCAAATAGAAGATGGATAAGCCTATATAAATCGCGGGCGACCTTAATAGGGTCAACCGTGACTTCAGGAATATAATCGATGCGAAAATCTAAGGCAAACCGACCTTCGATCGCCAGAGATAGAACCTAAATATAACAGAAGATAGAAAACATCGTAAACCGAGGATACATAAATCTCTAGTGAATCAATCCCAATTATAAGGGAGTTTCACCCTTTTACAAATCATTTAAAGATTGGCGAATCGCCACCTTTATAGAGGTCATTCAAAGTGGAGTTACGGAATTCTCCATAAATCAAAAGAATACAATTAGGGGAGACAGGCATGGATTTCAAAACAAGTGGGAGCGTTCCAAAATTCAAAGGAATCTTATTCGATAAGAATCCAAACCAAAATTAGAGATATATAACCTATATCGATACAAAAGAATTCCCATTCAAAATTTGGAAAGACTCGAATTCATAACATACGAAAACATAAGCATAAATATCTTTAGTTGGACAACTTCAGCTAAGCAAAAGATACAACAGAGTTTACTCAAAGCAACCTAACAAACTACTGATTTTGCCATACCCAAAATAGATTCCTATCAACAATGTATCTAGATCAATCAAGAGAGAAGTTCAAAATTTTAGATGATCGTAATCAAAGAAATTACTAACAAGGTGGATACGAAAGGAATGAAGCTTAAGAAATATTTTACTTTCAAAGCAAGAAAATTTATATCAAATAATCTTTGAAAATTCTTTAAAAATCATTTGAAAATCATTTTATACTTCGAAAATACGTTCTCTCACAAAGAAATGATTCTGAGATTGATTTCACTCATTCTAGGGTATTTCTACCCTATCTCTAATGAGTTTTTGCTCCATAGGCTAAGGTTTGCCTAAAACCAAAGCTCTGATACCAAATGTAACGACCCACTATTTTGGACAATTCAAATCGACAATAATCCACACATGTCTGACTTGAATAATTCAAAATAACAGATTGTAATAAAATTTGGAGCAAATAAAATCAAATACAGAATCACAGACATAGAATATCAGAATAACTCGCAGCGGAAATAAAATACCATAATAGTTCATGAAGCTACTATATACAAACTCTCAAAACATATACAAAATATCATAGTCAAAATAAATATAATAGAAGTCAGGATACATAAATCAATAATACCGAGACAATACTGAATAAGAAATAACTGGAATAGAAGTCGATGAACCGATAGATAAATAAGCTCCAACAGATCTCTAGCTCCAGAAGGTGAATCCAAAGCTGTGATTCTCAGGCTGACCCGAGCGTAAAGTAAAACACAAAACACTCGAGTCAGGACTTATATACTTATACATTGTAAACCAACTCAAGTGAACTGTAATAGCAATGCATAATAACTTAAAGGATGCTTGGGATCGCCCATCCTTTAAGGATCCATAAAACCATCAATTTAATTACATCCCATGGTTAAAATTCCAAATGGTAATTTATACTTCGAAATCATATATCATTTCAAATCCATTTCAAAATATCAAAATATTTCAAATCAAATTATTCCATTTAAATCATTTAAAAATGACGTTATTATATTTAATAGTCAATATTCAATTCTCAAAATTTTACCATTTCATAATTCATTTATTCACTTAAATTTATTAAAACAGTGAAATTTCAACTTTTGCAGCATTTAGAAAATGCTACAGAAAGTTATGTTTAAAAACAATTCAATTAGCAAAAGACAGCATTTAGATGCTGTAATAGGTTTAGATTTCAAATAAAACTTTAGTTAAATTCAGCAACTACAGCACTTAGTTCATTTTTGCCATTTAGTTCATTTATATCAATTACAGCATTTACAAAATGCTGTAATATCTTTAACTTTAAATATGATAGCATTTCAGGAATGCTGTCAATTTAAATTCCAAACTTTCACTACAATTTCATAAACAATTAAAATTTATTTAAATCCATTTTTACTTATAAAAATCATATTTTCTTACTTTAAAAACAATCATTTAAATAACCCTTAATTTATGATTTTGCAAAGTGAAAGTTTCACAAACAATTATCAAATCTTTAATAATTCACTTATAAAATAAATGTAAAATTTATAATATTTCATTTACTTAACATTTTAATTAACTTTACCATTTCATAATTTTATTTAAATTCCATTTTATTTTCTTAACTTAACTTTTATTTTAAAACACTTTCACATTTTCCAAGTTAAGTTATACTTCAAATTTCAACTTTTAAACATTTATTTATTTAACTATTTTTAATTTATAGAAAAATCAATAACACTTTATAAAATCATTTTAAATTAAAATAAAAATCAAATTATCATAATATTTACATTTTTAACATATTTTAAAATTTCAAGAAAATATATATATTAACCACGGGTCTGTATATAAATTTTTCTAACCTAAGTCAAATGATACGGATAATATATCATTTGAATCCATAATTTACAAAGGAAAAATCCGGGTTTTATCATTTCAAACCCGCAATCCCAAGTTAAATGAAATAAATAAAAATCATTCAGGCCTATCATTTCAGCCCATAATGATTTTTCCTTATTCTAAAGTCCGTTCGGGTATGTATCATTTCAACCCATAGTGATTCTATTCTACAGGGAACTTGTAGTGTGATAAACTGATATAAATAAACAGAATAGCGTTATATAACAGTAACAGATGATATGACATGTAATTTACAGGTTTAACATCATACATAAATAATCACAGTCAGTTATAGCATAACATAATAGTACTACACATTCAATTGTTGTCAATTCACATTTGCATAAGTATAAAATGTCAAGTGAGATTTACTCACCTCTATGGCTGGAGATTGCAATACAAATGACACAACGGAATCAAAAGCACGATGACAAGACTAGAATTTGAGTGGAGAGCGAGATCCAAGCTATAGATCTTGCGTTACAACCCAAAACAAAACCAAACAAATTATGAATTTTAATGCAACCTTGAAATGATATAACTTTGGAATAAAAACAAATATGAATGCAACGACTTTTGCCTTGCTTTCTACATTTGGTTGCACAGCATAGGGGATGATTTGGATCAGGTTTGGCATGACTTTGGCTCAGGTTTGAACATAGGAATGTATGGCATAAAGGTTAGAACAAGTGGAGGAAGTTACAACATAGGAAGGTGAAGAGGTTTTAGACAACAAAGAGGAGTTTTGGTTCAACAAAGAGGCTCCGCCATGGGGTGTTTGGGGTCGGCCAGTGGAGTGTGAGTCAGGTCAGAGAGTAGGGGTGTGTGGTGGTCTAGTCAGAGGTGGTGGTGGCGGCCAAAGGTGGTGGTGGTGGTGGAAAATGAAGTGGTGATGCAAATAGTGGTCACAACATTGTTTTTAAGGCCTAGGTTGCATTTTTGAGGGGTTTGGTCACCATGGTGGGTTCGTCCATGGTCGTGACCAGGAGTATAGTTGGTGATGATGGCAGAGAAGAGGTGTAGGAGGTGGTGGCCATGGATATGAGGAGGAGTAAGTGCAAAAGAATCCAAGAAACAAGGCAAAAACCATGAAAAAATGAGAAGAAGAAGAAGGAAAAAGTAGCCATTGCCAAAATTTTTTGCAAGCCATGAATAGAATGAGGAACAAATGTTTTTTTTTGCAGGAATAAGCACTAGAATACATGGCCAAACAAAGTAATACACAGCCAAAAGAAGTAAATGAGGAGTTGTGACAATTGAAAGGGCATAGGAGATGAAAAGACTTCAGTTTCTAAAGCATTTTAAACTCTTTCATATTTCCTTTTTATTTAATTCAAATAAAACAAAATAAAATCAGTAATTTGACTTTAGAACCAAAACAAAGTAATATAAAATAAAAATAAATAATTAATTTTAATGAAAATGGAAAAAGAATATAAGAAATTACTTAAAAATTGAAAACAGGGTTCAAAAAATTACAAATAAATCATCATTGGATTTGGAAAATTTTCTACTTCATTTTAAAAATATTCTAAAGCAATACTTTGAAATAAATAATTCATTTATCATTTCTAAAGTGAAATAAATAATTAAATTTAGAGAAAATAGAAAAAGAATAAAGAAATTGTTTAAAAATTCAAAATAGGACTTAAAAATTTCAAATAGAATATCACTAGTTTTAGAAAAATTATAACTTTACTTCTAGACCAATAAAAGTCAAGTAAAATAAAATAAATGCTGAACAAAATGAAGTGTAAATGAAAATAAAATAAAATCTTAAGAAAATAGAAAATAAACAAAGAATTTCTTTAATTAAATGAAATTGGAAATTAGGAATTATAAACAAAATACAACTGGCATTGGAAAATGTCAATTACACTTTGAAAAATGTTTTAAAACCAAAATATATACATAACATGTTATTTTACCCATATAAATATAAATTAGAACATTACATGACCAAATAAAATACTATTTATATAATTTTAAATAAACAATTTTGTTAAATACAGCAAATTACACTCAATAGTTAAAAAGCCATAACTTTCACAATATTAATCTGATTTTAACGAAACGAAAAGCATTATTCTTAAAATTTTATTTACTTTCATAATAAAAGATAAAATTCAAATTTTCAAACTTTCAAATTTTAAATTTAAAAGTCAAAGTTTGACCATATTGACCAAAATTCACTTTTCTGGAAAATATTCTACTTAGTCATGTTTGGAATTCTAATTCACATAAGAATCAAAATTTATATTTAAAATAACAAAATTTATTCATTTTAATAAATAAAATAAAGTTTTCAAATCAGGAAATTCAATTAAAAATAATTAAAATATACGATTAAAATAATCACAAAATACAAGGTTGTTACAGTTACATTACTCTATGTCTGTGATTCTGTGATTGATTTATTTACTGTATATGCTGAGTTTTTCCAAATATAAGTTAACAATCTGATATTTTGAGCAATTCAAGTCCAACATGTGCGGATGCGAATGGTTGAAAATATCGGAATGTTACAAAAATCATCTCCAATACGCTTCTCTTTTCTATTCAATTTACCGAGTCGGTATTTGATATGAGAAATTTCTCTAAAAGTGCCGATCATGTCAGTCGTGTTGGAGGTTCCTTATACTCTATATCTTTATACCATCCATGTGTTGGTGCTCTTTATGGATGACCATTCTTCAGAAATCTTCTGTACTTCGTATAAACAATCTTATTACCAATGTGTTCTGCCTCGGTCTCTGTAGCACAAATAGGGCATGCTTTATAACCATGAGTCACATAACCTGATAGATTCCCAAATGCAGGTAGATCATGAATTCCCCATAATAGCATTGCTTTCAATGTGAAATACTCTTTCTTGTCCATGTCAAATGCAGGCACTCCTATTATCCAAAGTTGCTTTAACTCATCCACAAAGGGTTCTAAATATACATCAATATCTTGACTTAGTGCTTTAGGTCCAGGAATTAATAAACACAACATTTGAAATTCTGATTTCATGCACAATGAAGGAGGTAAATTATAAGGAACCATATACACAGGCCAACAACTATAACTGTTAGACTAGATTGTATTAGGATTGAACCCATCGATAGCAATTCTAAGCCAAACTTTTCGAGCATTGTTAGCAAACTCTGGTCACTTATTCTTAAGTGATCTCCATTCAGTGGAGTCGATAGGATGATGCATGGAATTCCTATAAGTTTTTGCTTCACTATGCCATAACATTTTTTGAGCTATCCATGGTATAGTGTGCAATCTAGTTAATCTAGGCATTAATGGAAAATATATTAGAACTTTTCTTGGTTGCTTTGTGACTTTTACAATTTCACCTTCATCTTTAACTTTAAATCTCGAAGTATGGCAACGAGGACATTCAATGGCATCTTTATTCTCCTTCCAAAATAATATGCAATCATTTTTGCAAGCATGTATGCACTCTACATTCATTCCCAAATCCATTATTATTTGTTTCATTATAGGGTATTTATCCGATAATGTATTTTCATTTGGAAGCCACCTTTTCAATCTCTTCAATAACTCGGTCACACTATTTCCTGACCAATTGAATTCTTTTTTCAAATTATGTAACTCTATAAGGACACTTAATGTTGTAAGACCGTCTTCACAAGAAGAATATAGTTTTTCATTTGCTTTTCTTTTGTACTCGTGGTACTTTCTGTTAATATCCTAAGTATTGATTTTAATGATAACAACCGCATAAATATTACTACTAACGTATCTCTGAGTTATGTAGTCATATCAAATATATTATGGAGACATTTACAGAGAAAATCAAGAATACAGTGGAAGCAAATTAATTATAGAAGAAGGTTAATCAGAGTAATTAAAGAACAAAACCAAATTAGAGAAGAATGCTGAAGGATAAAGGTGTTTGAAGTGATGAGGAGTTCGTTGAACCTTAGAATATCTTGTTAAAGATCTTATGGAAATTATACTTGAAGATCATCAACCATTGACCTCAACCGAATCACAAAAATCCACAAATATAAGGTAATTTGAAATGCTGAAAATTTGCAATACTTATTAGTGTTGCTGTTCATTTTGCAACACAACCATGTAGACATGGGGGTAGGGGGATGTCGACATACTAGACGTTTTTCAGAATTTCAATTTTTAAATAAAGAGACATTTCCCTCCACCTCTTCACCAAAAGACACGTCTCTTCAACCACTATATAAAGGCCTCTTAAAACGAATATTAACATCAAGAATTCTTATTTTCTCTTACTCCTTCTTCTCCAAACATTTGCAAAAGAAATCCATTGCATACTCTTCAAATCTCCTTGCAAATCGATACTATTTCACTCCAATTCTTCACCAATTTGCAACCCACGCAATATCAGAGAGTTGTACTTGAATTCACATCATTCTCTCTCCGATTTCATCCTATTCCTCAAAGAATTCAAAGATATATTGTAATTGGAGGTCTATAGGATAGTTGTACGAAATCTATAAGAATCTGTATTAAAGATACGACTACTTACCATAGTTTGTTGTTGGTGGTAAGGAGAAGGTGTTCTTGTAGCCTGTAAAATCAAGAGGGTGTGTCTTGTAGCCCGTGAAACCAAGATTGTAAAGGTGTTCTTGGAACCCGTGGAAAGCAAGCGATTATAGTGGAATTCTACACGATAGAGTGCAGGACTGGATGTAGGATTAGTTAATCCAAACCAGTATAAAAATCCGGGTGTTATTTACATTACTGCATTTTACTTTATTACTTATTCTCTGATTACTTCTTTCTGTTTGCAATTTGAGTAAATACAATTTTATATTCATAAGTAAGTAGTTAATACACATTTCACCACTTCTAGTGTCTGAGTAGCCTTAAGATCCAACATTGTGTTGTAGACACTCCAGTATTTAACATTTGATATCGGAGCATTGGTTTTCAAAAATTCATAACTTGGTTTTTGAAAAGTATAAATGGCTAATGACACTAGTAACACATTTTTAAACACTTTTGTAGAAGGGCAATCTACCACTAGACCCCCTCTATTTGGTGGCAGTAGTTATGCATATTGGGCTTGTAGTATGAAATGTTATTTGCAGTCTAATGGTTTCGATATTTGGAACATTACCTAAATAGAGTACATAGAGCCTCAAAATGAATATTCAAAATGGACACTAGACCAAAAGACACAAGCACTTAATAACTCTAAGGCCATGAACATTTTATTTTGCTCCTTAGATAGAAATGAATTTAATCGACTGTCTATTTGTAATTCTGCATATGAAATTTGGAGAACACTGCAAGTCACACATGAAGGCACCAGTAAAGTAAAAAAAACAAAGGTATCTATGCTAACTAACCAGTTTCAACTCTTTCAAATGAAACCAAATGAGTCTATTTCTGATATTTATTCTAGATTTCAAGATATAGTACATGCCTTAATATCATTAGGAAAGAAAATTACTAAAGAAGACCAAGTTAGAAAGACCTTGAATTCACTTCCTAGTGAATGGGATTAGAAGTCTCTGGCAATCGAAGAAGCTAATGATATTAGTACTATGAAAATAGAAGATTTAATTGGTAACCTAATGTCCTATGAAGTAAAGTTGCAGATTAGAAAAGAGAATCGGGCAAATGAGAAGAAATCACTAGCACTCAATGCTTTGATCGACAACGATGAACCAGATAATGATGCTATTGATGATGATATCGAGTTTATGACCAAGAAGTTCAAGAAATTCTTGAAGTATTGGATAACAAACAAACTTCGAAAAACTAACAATAATAATTCTAGAAATGGAAATGTTGTTAAGTGTTTCGAATGTGATAAACTCGGTCATTTGAAAAGAGACTGTCCTAACCTGAAGAATTCAAAGTACTTTTCAAACACTTTCAATAAGGAGAGGAAACAGGCATTCAATGCAAAATGGGATGATTCAGATACATCATCAAGTGATAGTGATTCAGAAACAGAAAATGACAACATGTGCTTTATGGCAAAGGATGACCAGGTATGGAATTTTAATAAAGAAATTACTAATGTTTTGAATGATATGTATCAGGGATATAAAATACTTAGGAAAGAGTACAATAATAGTTTGGCAGAGATAGATAGATTAAAAGTATTTAATGAAAGGTTAACTGAAGAAAAACAATGTCTAGAAGATGAAATTGAAAGACTTAATGTATAATGATGAAAAGGATTTGACACTTGGAAGTTTTGAAAAACTAAAAAGTGAAAATGAATCCTTAAAATCAGAAAATCTTTCAATGAAGTCACAGATCACCGATCTGAATAACAAAATAACATCTCTGGACAATGTTATTCTTAACCATAATACAGATTTTGACAAAATGAAAAATGATATTGATAAATTTAACAAAGGGAAGGATAATCTAGAAAACTTATTATCTACATCTAAACACATTAGGATAAACATGGACTTGGATACACCCCAAAGGCTAAATCAAAGAAAAATAGTACTCAAAGCACTAAGTTTGTTAAGGCAACCAAGTTCAAACTAAAACCTAGGAAATTAAAGTTAAAACCTCCAAATAGGTTAATTAATTTATAGGTTCCAGAAAGGATGGATGATATTGAAAAAGAAAAATATATTGATAATTTTATTAATAAGGTTCATTCATCTAATAATTATATTTTGAAAGGACAATCAAACTCTTCATGGGTTTGGCATCCCAAAACTTAACCCCATGGACCCCAAAAATAAAAAGGGTACCAGTGTGTATACTTTATAATTTTTCAGGTACCAAACAATATATACCAGATAACGGATGCTCAAAGCATATGACAAGAAATCTATTGAAATTTAGATAAATATGAAAAGGTTTTGTTATTGGCATCGGCAAAGTCGGTAACTCTAAAACTCATCTTATTATTTGATAAGTTTATTTCATGTTTTGAATTGATTTGGTTTCCCCTCAAGTGTTTTATTTATATGCATTTATCTCTATATACAAACTCTACATATTGTCTAGCAGTGATTTAAGCGACTCTTTTTTACCCTTTTTGTTGATGAAAAAGGGGGAGAAAAGGTATAAATATACTAGGAAAAATGATAGGGGGAGTGCATAGAGTAAGGGGGTGTCAAATATAAAAATATTATATTTTATCTCTCAAATATTTATATGGTTGTCATCATCAAAAAGGGAGAGATTGTTAATACCCAGGGTATTGATTTTGATGACAACAACCACACAAATATTACTACTAACGTATCTCCGAGTTATGCAGTCATATCAGATATATTATGGAGACATTTACAGAGAAAATCAAGATTACGGTGGAAGCAAATGAATTATAGAAGAAGGTTAATCAGAGCAATTGAAGAACAAAACCAAATTAGAGAAGAATGCTGAAGGATAAAGGTGTTTGAAGTGATGCTAAGTTGGTTGAACCTTAGAATATCTTGTTAAAGATCTCAAGGCAATTATACTTGAAGATCATCAGCCATTGACCTCAACCGAATCACAAAAATACACAAATATAAGGTTACTTGAAATGCTGAAAATTTGCAACACTTATTAGTGTTGCTGTTCATTTTGCAACACATCCATGTCGACATGGGGGGTAGGGGGATATCGACATACTAGCCGTTTTTCAGAATTTCAAATTTTAAATGAAGAGACATTTCCCTCCACCTCTTCACCAAAAGATACGTCTCTTCAACCACTATATAAAGGCCTCTGAAAACGAATTTTAACATCAAGAATTCTCATTTTCTCTTACTCCTTCTCCAAATATTTGCAAAAGAAATCCATTGCATACTCTTCAAATCTCCTTTCAAATCGATACTATTTCACTCCAATTCTTCACCTATTTGCAAACCACACAATATCAGAGAGTTGTACTTGAATTCACATCATTCTCTCTCCGATTTCATCCTATTCCTCAAAGAATTCAAAGATATATTGCCATTGGAAGTCTATAGGATAGTTGTACCAAATCTGCAAGAATCTGTATTGAAGATACGACTACTTGCCATAGTTTGTTGTTGGTGATAAGGAGAAGGTGTTTTTGTAGCCTGTAAAATCAAGAGGGTGTATCTTGTAGCCCGTGTAACTAAGATTGTAAAGGTGTTCTTGCCACCCGTGGAAAGCAAGCGATTATAGTGGAATTCTACACGATAGAGTGCAAGACTGGATGTAGGATTGGTCAATCCGAACCAGTATAAAAATCCGGGTGTTATTTACATTACTGCATTTTACTTTATTACTTATTCTCTGATTACTTCTTTCTGTTTGCAATTTGAGTAAATACAGTTTTATATTCATAAGTAAGTAGTTAATACACAGTTCACCACTTCTAGTGTTTGAATAGCCTTAAGATCCAACATTGTGTTGTAGACACTCTATAACATCCCGAAATTTTCAACCATTCGCATCCATACATGTCGGACTTGAATTGCTCAAAATATCATATTGTTAATTTAAATTTGGCAAATCTCAGCATATACAGTAAATAAATAAATCACAGAATCACAGACACGGAGTAATATAACAATAATGCAGCGGAAACAAAAGAATAGTAGTTCATGAAGCTACTGTATATATATATATAATAGTGTTAAATAAGATACAACAGAGGTCTCGAATACATAGATGTCTCAATACAATAGTCAAATACAAAATTTGAATACATCACTGGAATCAACTAAATAATTGAAAGCTGGATAGATAGCTAGATCTCCAAGCGAAGCTCCAATTCCAAAGGTGGGTCTCAAATGCTGTATCACTCAGTCTGACCCGAGCGTAAAGCAAGACACAAAACACTCGAGTCAGGATTAACATTCTTATATCAATAAATCCAACTCAAGTGAAATATCAATTGAAATACAAGTAACTCAAAGGATGTTTGGGATAACCATCTTCTAAGGATCCGTTAAACTATCTACTATGTAGTAATATATGCTATTATAATATGTCTAAAGTAAAGTAAACTATTAAAATAGCGTTAAGGCGTTACCCATATCCCCCTTAACACATTTTATAGTGCCAATAGTCTATACAGTACCATAATACCCCGTAAACTGGAGCTACCAAAGGATACTCCATAGGTACGACACAAAACAAACTCGTAGAAGGTGCGCTAGGGTAGGTGACACGGCACAACGAGGCAATGCCAGGGTAAATATACCAATTACGCATCCGAACTGTTGGTAACGCAAAGCCACAGCAATCGCCTAACTCGAGCCACACTCCCGAATCAAAGGTGCGCACCAAATCAATCACAAAGTAATAGAATGACATACGATGGAGTGCGTCCGATAAGAGGAGCTACCTCATTTGCCGGGAATCGCTCATGTTTTAGCCACCTTATGCCAACTAACGGGAGTTGGGTCCACGTAAATATACCTTTAGGATCGTCGCCACCATCCTACTTCATTTTGGAATCTCCACCGCGTACACAATTGTTAAAGTGGTTTCGGTATCGACAGAGAGTATGCCCATATCCGATCCCGGTCTTTTTAACAACCAAATGTTATTATAACACCACGGTCATTTCAAAAGAGTTTTGTAACGACCACGACTTTCTCTCCACAGAAAGTCGCATCGTTAATAAGAAAGAAAGGGGTAGAAAATAGAAAAGAAGAGAAGAAAGAAAGAAACAACAACAACGATCTCACAGCGGAACGAATAAATTATATTAATAACATAAACTATTACATAGTATACAACACTTATCAGAGTTTACACAACTATACAACACATACTAGACAGTTATAAACATCTGTCTAGATATTACAACTCAAATACAATACAAGACTCTAACACAGATATCAACACAGCGGAATACTATATCTATGAACGCCGAAGCCTCCTGCTCCATTGCTCCTCCACAATTCGTCAAAGCTAAACCTGAATCCCTTGGCTACTCGTAAAAATTTGAGTACCCAAGAGTTTATAAAATAGAAATAAACACTTGGGTCAGACATGGGTCTGGTGTGAGTAACAGGTTAAACTTGCTTAACTTCAAAACCTTTAGAAAGAAAAGGTATCACGTAAGACTCCCCACAAATAAACATGGGTAAGTTTTTACCTTACGCTAACCAAAACATTTGATAGGAAATCTGATTTTATTATAATAGGGTCTAGGGTTTTCAAGTAAAATATAGAAATAGCTGAAATGCTTACATCTCACATTCCAACATAGTTGGGCACAACTAATACGTACGGCACTTATTGGAGTTTGGATTCCATACAATGGCAGGGCTACTGGGGTACCGCCCGTCACAGTACGTGGCCTAGATCACCGTACCGAGGAGTACGCCCGCTCCCCTGCAACACAAAGCCGGAACCATCCCTTACTGGATAATTCCGAACAAGATAACCCCGTAGTTGGCGCGACCAACCACACACTAAGCCGAATAAAAAGAAAAGGGACCTCTAGACAGGGATCTATCTTGCTCTCAGTGGGTGCTACCCACGAAGCCTTGCTGCACCTCCCCTGTTTTAGCCATTCCCGGTTGATGAGGCTTGAGGTTACGATTACCTTTAATCAGAACATATCACTTAGAATGCTCATCGTCCGCCTGACGATGTGCTGAAAGCATTCAATCCATACAAGTTCGTTCCGGGTTCGAACGAAACCGAAGGCATTATCTCGTTACACTCGTTTTGGAATCACCCTCAGAGTTAACGACAATAACCCTTGCACTCTGAATCTTCATCTTCACTTGAGATTCACGACCTATCGTAAATTTGGATCGATGTGGTATTCGGGTCTCCAGACCTGGAATTCCGGTATACGGAAACCCGATCCCGGTCTCATCGAAATCCAAAACGTATCTTTTAAGGGCCAAGTTGTTTTAAGGTTAAAACAATTCAATTCTTATCTATACTACACAAAGATAGATAATTCAATAGATAATCTACATTATCATCCCAAACAGATAATTCACATTATCATTTCAATTCAACCAAAACATCCATATCACATATCAGTATATATCTCATCAGAGATATCAAACAATGCAAAGCATTCAATATTATTCATTCATCCATAAGTAATGATTTATACCATCTCTAATTAATTTAAAGTGAATTAAACTAATTACCTCATTCTATAAATCCTGCTTACTTAATTATTAATTAAACCAATTAATTAATCATTACTCTAAATATCCATCTTAATTAATCATTCCTGATTAATTATACTTTAATTACTTTAAGTAATTAATCCCTAATTAATTTCACAAATTAATTATCTTAAACCATTTCAGTAATTAATCTTTAATTACTTCATTTATTAATTAACTGTACTTAATTACATTACTCCTTAATTAATTATAATTAATTAATTACTTTAATCACTTATTATTAATTAATCTTAATTGATCAATCCCTAATTACATCATTAATTATATTAATTAATGATCCTTAATTACTTCATTTAAATTAATTATATTTAATAATTAATATTTAATTAGACCATATTTATTAATCTCCTTTGATTAATCACATTTAGTAATTAACTACCCTTAATTACTCTTCCATAAATTAATTACTCATTAATTAATTATCTTTTAATTAATCCCTTGATTAATTATTCTAAGTAATTAAACTCAAATTACTTTTATTATAAAAATCTTCTTTAGTTAATTATATCCACTAATTAACTTTAATTACTTTCCTAATTAATTATACTTCATTAAATTACATTAAGTAATTATACTTCACAAATCATTAAGTGATTATCTTAAATTAATTAAATTAATTAATTAACTTAACTAATCAAATTAAACTTAATTAATTACAATAAGTAATTAATTTCTTAATTTCTTCCATTAAGTATTTATACTTAATTAAACAATTCCACAAATGATTAACCTTAATCAATTAATCCATTTAATTATCAAAATTAATCATATTAATTAATTACTTATTAAACCCAAGTTAATGATCTACATTACTATTAACTATTCTTTAATTATTTTTCTTAAATAATTAAACTTTAATTAACCATTATTAATTACAAATTAATTAATTCTAATTACCAATAAATTTATTTCTAATTACTTAATTAATTAAGTACCTAACAATAACTTAATTAATCCTTAATTACTTGATTAATTTTCCTAACCATTAATTAATAATCTTAACTTATCTAATTAATGATCCTTAATTTCAAATTAATTAACCTTAATTAATTTAATTAACCCTTAATTAATTAATTTAAACCCTTAATTACTAATTTATTAATCCAAATCATAAATTAATTAAATTGATCAATTATCTTTTAATTACCTTAATAATTTATTTTATTCCAAATTATTAAATCTTAAATATATTTTAAGATAAATTCTATTCTTATTAATGATTAAATTATCATTAATAAAGTATTTAAAGCAATTTACTTTTAAATTCCATTTTAAAATTTAAGATTTTAAAGGAATACAAATTTAACTTTAACAAAGTTTTAAAACCATTTAAATCCTTTTAAAATCACATGTTAAAGAAATATTTACTTAATTAAAGAAATTTAAAACCAAATTCATTTTAAATTCAAATCAATTTAAAATACACTTTAACATTCAAATGGTTTAAAACATTTTAAATTTAAAAACTTCTTTTTATTTCAAAATTGAAATGCATATTAACTTTGATTCCAAATTAATCTTTAGATTTAGAAACCTATTTACAATTTTAAAACTTCATTTAAAATTCAAACTACTTAACCCTTTTAAAAAGTAGTTAAACCAATTCAAATTTTAAAAACTTTATCTTATTTGAAAACTGAGATTTAAACTTAAAATCCAGATTAAAACTAGATTTAAAACTTATTTAAAACTTTACTTTTCATTTAAACTCAGTTTTAAATTTTATTTTAAAAATTTAAAACAGGACAACAGGTTCTGTTAAAACCTGTCACACATAATTAACCCGAGACACCATCCTTAATGCTTTGAGTCAAAACCAAATTACTTCGAGTCAACAACCTAAATTACTCGAGACAATCCCAAAGCCAAACTTCATCAGACAATACAGTGCACCGTGCACATGCACGGTGACATTGATCGCCTCTGATCATCAATGGTGATCATCTCACATCAATAAACACTCATCCACCCTAATACGATCATCAGATCGTAACCCAAAACTCGAAATCGAAATCGAGTTCAAAACTTAACCTGGAACACTGAACCCCTCTTCAAACCCAAACCTGTCAACGCTTCAAACACTGACCTCCGATCACCAGAAAAGTTGCTACTCCGGCCACGACTTTGCCTACGACCAACCTTCCATCTCCCAAAATCCCACTGCACTCGATCAACCCAACTGTCGTGATGATCGATTTATTTTACTTAGTTAAAACTAGGGTTCCTAAACGAATCTCACCATCGCTGCCTCCTCGATGAGATACATCGCCATCCAGTATTTTTCCAAGATACTACGATCACTCCTCCATCATTAGGAAGAACCCCGACCTATTCAAATGCATAGATCACCAGAAAACCCCAAATTCCTCTTTTTAGTTCATCACAGAACTGCTTCCCAAATCCCAAACTAAAAATTATAATTTTACTTCTAAAAATCATGTTTTTGGATAGATATTTAGTATATATATATATATATATGAATTCATAAATTAAGATGTTTGAGTTTTCACTTATCTTGAACTTGCTCTGTCCTTTTAAGTTTCCAGTGAGATTTCAATTTTAATTTAACTTAATTAAAATTTTAAAACTTAATCTATAATCAAACAAACAAATCTTGTTTGAAGCCTAAGTCCTAACAGCAAGCAGATCAAGAGATAATGGTTTTTAAATCAAAAAATATTTGTGTCTGGAAACAAAAATACAGTAGTCACAGAGACAATAGCATGCACACAATCATTCATTCAGTCATATATATACAGAACACACTTATATATATTCACACAAACATATTCATTCCATTAATTAGCATGCAATCCCAATTTATACTTAAGCTTTTAAAAATTTGTTACTCACCTGTTCAAATGAAACAGAGGACAGTTTTAGCTTTTGTAAACCTGGATTGTTTTAAAACTGGAAATTTGCATTGCCATTGCTTTTGAATACTTTAAACTTGAAACTTGAATGCTTCTTTGATTTAAATACTTGAGTTGCTTGCTTCCAAACAGAATTTAAGTTGCTGGAATATGCTCCGGGTTGAAGAAATGCAGGTTTTTGAATTTCCAGTTTGAAGGATTTGATTTACAGGCTTTGATTTGAAAACGAATTACAGATTTTAGATTTGATAAATCTCTGGTTTGAGGAGTTTTGATGATCAGATTGTTTTAGAGAATTGGTTATAGGATTTGGCTTTTGATTTTGGAAGATGTTTACAATGTAATGATTTTTGGTTTTTGAGGAATTGATTTACTGAATATCAGATTTTGTTTTGAGATTTTGTTACAGCTGAAGTTTCTTAAGTTTTGAAAAAGAATAGAAAACGAAAAGAAGATGAGAAGCATATGTTTATATATAGGCTGAAAAATGATTTAATAAAAATAAAAGAAAAACAAATTTAAATGACACTTGTCTCATTGTTAATTCATTACTTAACATGTTATTTAGGTGTCTTAATTTTATTACACTTGTCTTTTAAGTTAGTTTATATTTATTTTAAATGTAGATAAAAGACTTTACTTAATTTATTAATTACTTATCTATATATATATATTATTTTAAAGAAAATAAAACCAATTATATATATATAAATAAAAGCTTATCCATATATTTTAAAATCCAAAACTATTTGAATATTACCTTTTGAATTCTAAATTCAAATTTTCATTCAAATTCAAATTATATTTAAAATCCAATTTAAAGTTAATTTTAAACAACACATTCAATTTGAAATAACAATCCAATTTTATTAAAATCTATTTATATCTATAAAACAATATATTATTAATATTGTTTGAAACAAATAAATATTCATTGAAGAAGATTATTAAACCAAATTAAACATTTTTAATAAAGATTATCAAATCAATTTAATTATTTAAACATATTATTAAATTGATATTGTCCAAAATTCCGGGATATTACATTCCTCCCCCCTTAAAATAATTTCGTCCCCGAAATTTAAAACAAAGGTAATTTAATAATCTATTTAAATCACAAGCATATATTATCTTCCAAATGCTAACAACCATAGCAACCAATTCACACAATCAAATAATTCTAACTATCTAGACAAAAATTCTGGATAGAATTTCCCCGAGTTTCCCAAATATAAATACCGGGATACTCGCTCTACAGAATCCAAACAATCAATACTAACTAAGCTATAGAGCTTCTACTCATCTAGATTTACAGAACTAAACAAGATATCAGACTACAGACGAGTCTGACTCAACAATCACAACAACCAAATCCTCCAGAACTGCTGATTCCAAAACCAGAGATAGATCATACATGTACTTCCTCAGAGATACGTGAAACACATTGAATCCCAATTATCCAAACTGACAATTCAATCCAGTAGATCAAAGCACTTATCCAAATCAGAACACAGAAAAGATCCAAATCAACTCGGAGCTGACTTCCCAGACTTACCCAATCTTATAGCTCCTTTTACCAGAGAAAACTTCAACAACAATGAAGTCTCCAACTTCGAATTCCAAATTCCTCCGTCTCTTATCCACAAAATCCTTCAGACGATCTTGGGCTTCCTACAAATCCTTCTTGATCAGCTCAACCTTCGCTGATGCTTCTCGAAACAAACTGGACCAAAAACAACTCAACAAAATGATCCTCTCAAGATCTACCCAAAACAAAACACAACTCTACTCACAAACATCAGAAGACCGAACTAACTTCTCCTATCTGGAAAAGACAAACAGGAGCACTCGCCAAACTGCTTCCGCTACACCACTCTGATCTGGAGTTGATAAGAATGCTGATGAAGAACACAAGCACAAACTGGACAACATATCCTAGAAAATCTTAGATACCCAAAAGAATACTCAAACTATCGCAAGTCACTTTTGCGATCAACCTAGCCAAAATGCAAAGAAACTGTTCTCTCTTTACCAATCAGAACAGCTTACGCTTAATTATCCAATCCATCGAAGAAATGGATCCACTCTGCTGCTTCTGAACTCCACTTCAGAAAAACTGCTCAGCCAGAAAACTTCCTGCCAATACAGAACACTCCGAGCTGCACTGCTGCCACAGATGCCAAAGATTTCTTAACCAAAGCTCTTCGAGAAACTCGAACCTCAAACCAACAGAAACACCGTGCTGAACTCAGCCACAACACCGAAACAGACACACTTCATTAACTTGTTCCAAAAGAAAACATCTTCGGGAACATCCATAATCACTACATCTCATTATACAGCTACTATTACCTGAGGTATCAAGGTACCATCACTCGCTTCTGTTCAACCGACAGATCCAACTTTACTCATCCAAACTTCAAAGATGAACTCCGAACCTTAACAGGTTTTCTTCAGAGATCGATGAAATCCTCACAATTGCAAAGTTCACTCGAGACGGTATTAGGTCTACAGTCTCGACAGATACACTTCCAACCTCAACACTCAGACTCCTAATCCTAGATGATAAATTATTATCATCTCAACCAATCATTACAAATACCATATACATTTAAAATGATACATTTTTTTTTATATAGAAATTATATCTGGGTAAAATTATTTCATCTACCCTTTTTAAAACAATATTGTGTCTGTTGGCCTGGTCCAAGTGTTTAGAGATCCCTATCAATAACGTTAGCTACTCGTATTGACCAGAATCCATATACCACCCAACCGATCAATTAACACAATATAAAATCATTTTATATAACTAACAAATACGCGCTCTCGTATATATATATATATACACTCAAACAGATTGCTACAGATCCTATCTCTAATGAACAACCCTTCCGAACCTAGGTATTCACTCAACCTAGTGTTCTGATATTCACTTAACCAAAAGCTTAGGCATTCGCTCAACCTATGCTCTGATACCACTGTAACGTCCTAGGCTTTTCAACCATCAGCAACGGCTCACGACCGGTAGGCTTTTCAACCATCCCAGCCCCGCTGTGGCTCACAGTGATACCTCGGGTTTGCTTTTACTGCCACCCTCTCGAGTCGCAACCAACCTCAAAAGGCCTTATACTACCCCCGGGGACATGTAGGGGTAAGAGTCTCCCGTTCGCCACCTAACGCAAAGCGAGAACCCCCTATCACGCTGTAATGTAGCAAACCCGATCCCGGTCTCATCGAAATCCAAAACGTATCTTTTTAAGGGCCAAGTTGTTTTAAGGTTAAAACAATTCAATTCTTATCTATACTACACAAAGATAGATAATTCAATAGATAATCTACATTATCATCCCAAACAGATAATTCACATTATCATTTCAATTCAACCAAAACATCCATATCACATATCAGTATATATCTCATCAGAGATATCAAACAATGCAAAGCATTCAATATTATTCATTCATCCATAAGTAATGATTTATACCATCTCTAATTAATTTAAAGTGAATTAAACTAATTACCTCATTCTATAAATCCTGCTTACTTAATTATTAATTAAACCAATTAATTAATCATTACTCTAAATATCCATCTTAATTAATCATTCCTGATTAATTATACTTTAATTACTTTAAGTAATTAATCCCTAATTAATTTCACAAATTAATTATCTTAAACCATTTCAGTAATTAATCTTTAATTACTTCATTTATTAATTAACTGTACTTAATTACATTACTCCTTAATTAATTATAATTAATTAATTACTTTAATCACTTATTATTAATTAATCTTAATTGATCAATCCCTAATTACATCATTAATTATATTAATTAATGATCCTTAATTACTTCATTTAAATTAATTATATTTAATAATTAATATTTAATTAGACCATATTTATTAATCTCCTTTGATTAATCACATTTAGTAATTAACTACCCTTAATTACTCTTCCATAAATTAATTACTCATTAATTAATTATCTTTTAATTAATCCCTTGATTAATTATTCTAAGTAATTAAACTCAAATTACTTTTATTATAAAAATCTTCTTTAGTTAATTATATCCACTAATTAACTTTAATTACTTTCCTAATTAATTATACTTCATTAAATTACATTAAGTAATTATACTTCACAAATCATTAAGTGATTATCTTAAATTAATTAAATTAATTAATTAACTTAACTAATCAAATTAAACTTAATTAATTACAATAAGTAATTAATTTCTTAATTTCTTCCATTAAGTATTTATACTTAATTAAACAATTCCACAAATGATTAACCTTAATCAATTAATCCATTTAATTATCAAAATTAATCATATTAATTAATTACTTATTAAACCCAAGTTAATGATCTACATTACTATTAACTATTCTTTAATTATTTTTCTTAAATAATTAAACTTTAATTAACCATTATTAATTACAAATTAATTAATTCTAATTACCAATAAATTTATTTCTAATTACTTAATTAATTAAGTACCTAACAATAACTTAATTAATCCTTAATTACTTGATTAATTTTCCTAACCATTAATTAATAATCTTAACTTATCTAATTAATGATCCTTAATTTCAAATTAATTAACCTTAATTAATTTAATTAACCCTTAATTAATTAATTTAAACCCTTAATTACTAATTTATTAATCCAAATCATAAATTAATTAAATTGATCAATTAACTTTTAATTACCTTAATAATTTATTTTATTCCAAATTATTAAATCTTAAATATATTTTAAGATAAATTCTATTCTTATTAATGATTAAATTATCATTAATAAAGTATTTAAAGCAATTTACTTTTAAATTCCATTTTAAAATTTAAGATTTTAAAGGAATACAAATTTAACTTTAACAAAGTTTTAAAACCATTTAAATCCTTTTAAAATCACATGTTAAAGAAATATTTACTTAATTAAAGAAATTTAAAACCAAATTCATTTTAAATTCAAATCAATTTAAAATACACTTTAACATTCAAATGGTTTAAAACATTTTAAATTTAAAAACTTCTTTTTATTTCAAAATTGAAATGCATATTAACTTTGATTCCAGATTAATCTTTAGATTTAGAAACCTATTTACAATTTTAAAACTTCATTTAAAATTCAAACTACTTAACCCTTTTAAAAAGTAGTTAAACCAATTCAAATTTTAAAAACTTTATCTTATTTGAAAACTGAGATTTAAACTTAAAATCCAGATTAAAACTAGATTTAAAACTTATTTAAAACTTTACTTTTCATTTAAACTCAGTTTTAAATTTTATTTTAAAAATTTAAAACAGGACAACAGGTTCTGTTAAAACCTGTCACACATAATTAACCCGAGACACCATCCTTAATGCTTCGAGTCAAAACCAAATTACTTCGAGTCAACAACCTAAATTACTCGAGACAATCCCAAAGCCAAACTTCATCAGACAATACAGTGCACCGTGCACATGCACGGTGACATTGATCGCCTTTGATCATCAACGGTGATCATCTCACATCAATAAACACTCATCCACCCTAATACGATCATCAGATCGTAACCCAAAACTCGAAATCGAAATCGAGTTCAAAACTTAACCTGGAACACTGAACCCCTCTTCAAACCCAAACCTGTCAACGCTTCAAACACTGACCTCCGATCACCAGAAAAGTTGCTACTCCGGCCACGACTTTGCCTACGACCAACCTTCCATCTCCCAAAATCCCACTGCACTCGATCAACCCAACTGTCGTGATGATCGATTTATTTTACTTAGTTAAAACTAGGGTTCCTAAACGAATCTCGCCATCGCTGCCTCCTCGATGAGATACATCGCCATCCAGTATTTTTCCAAGATACTACGATCACTCCTCCATCATTAGGAAGAACCCCGACCCATTCAAATGCATAGATCACCAGAAAACCCCAAATTCCTCTTTTTAGTTCATCACAGAACTGCTTCCCAAATCCCAAACTAAAAATTATAATTTTACTTCTAAAAATCATGTTTTTGGATAGATATTTAGTGTATATATATATATATATATATATATATATATGAATTCATAAATTAAGATGTTTGAGTTTTCACTTATCTTGAACTTGCTCTGTCCTTTTAAGTTTCCAGTGAGATTTCAATTTTAATTTAACTTAATTAAAATTTTAAAACTTAATCTATAATCAAACAAACAAATCTTGTTTGAAGCCTAAGTCCTAACAGCAAGCAGATCAAGAGATAATGGTTTTTAAATCAAAAAATATTTGTGTCTGGAAACAAAAATACAGTAGTCACAGAGACAATAGCATGCACACAATCATTCATTCAGTCATATATATACAGAACACACTTATATATATTCACACAAACATATTCATTCCATTAATTAGCATGCAATCCCAATTTATACTTAAGCTTTTAAAAATTTGTTACTCACCTGTTCAAATGAAACAGAGGACAGTTTTAGCTTTTGTAAACCTGGATTGTTTTAAAACTGGAAATTTGCATTGCCATTGCTTTTGAAAACTTTAAACTTGAAACTTGAATGCTTCTTTGATTTAAATACTTGAGTTGCTTGCTTCCAAACAGAATTTAAGTTGCTGGAATATGCTCCGGGTTGAAGAAATGCAGGTTTTTGAATTTCCAGTTTGAAGGATTTGATTTACAGGCTTTGATTTGAAAACGAATTACAGATTTTAGATTTGATAAATCTCTGGTTTGAGGAGTTTTGATGATCAGATTGTTTTAGAGAATTGGTTATAGGATTTGGCTTTTGATTTTGGAAGATGTTTACAATGTAATGATTTTTGGTTTTTGAGGAATTGATTTACTGAATATCAGATTTTGTTTTGAGATTTTGTTACAGCTGAAGTTTCTTAAGTTTTGAAAAAGAATAGAAAACGAAAAGAAGATGAGAAGCATATGTTTATATATAGGCTGAAAAATGATTTAATAAAAATAAAAGAAAAACAAATTTAAATGACACTTGTCTCATTGTTAATTCATTACTTAACACATGTTATTTAGGTGTCTTAATTTTATTACACTTGTCTTTTAAGTTAGTTTATATTTATTTTAAATGTAGATAAAAGACTTTACTTAATTTATTAATTACTTATCTATATATATATATTATTTTAAAGAAAATAAAACCAATTATATATATATAAATAAAAGCTTATCCATATATTTTAAAATCCAAAACTATTTGAATATTACCTTTTGAATTCTAAATTCAAATTTTCATTCAAATTCAAATTATATTTAAAATCCAATTTAAAGTTAATTTTAAACAACACATTCAATTTGAAATAACAATCCAATTTTATTAAAATCTATTTATATCTATAAAACAATATATTATTAATATTGTTTGAAACAAATAAATATTCATTGAAGAAGATTATTAAACCAAATTAAACATTTTTAATAAAGATTATCAAATCAATTTAATTATTTAAACAGATTATTAAATTGATATTGTCCAAAATTCCGGGATATTACAAGTTTATACTTCAAAACCAAAATATCATTTTCATTTCAAAAACAAAATCAATACGATATCATTTTCACTTGAAATATATCCATTTCCAAAAAAACATATCACTTCAAAGTTATAACGCTTTCGAAATCATAAGTCTTTTAAAATCAAAACACTTTGGAAATCACAACATTTTTAAATCATAGTTGTAACGACCCAGTATTTTCAACCATTCGCATCCATTATAAGTGTATAGATAGACACTCATGCCGGAGTTGAATTGCTCAAAATACTGCGTTGTAAATAAAATTTGGCAAAACTCAGCATATACAGTAAATAAAATAATTACAGATCACAGACACAGAGTAATATAACAATAATGCAGCGGAAACAAAAGGATAGTAGTTCATGAAGCTACTGTATATATATATATATATAACAGAGTTAAACAAGATACAACAGAGGTCTCGAATACATAGATGTCTTAATACAATAGTCAAATACAAAATTTGAATACATCACTGGAATCAACTAAATAATTGAAAGCTGGATAGATAGCTAGATCTCCAAGCGAAGCTCCAATTCCAAAGGTGGGTCTCAAATGCTGTATCACTCAGTCTGACCCGAGCGTAAAGCAAGACACAAAACACTCGAGTCAGGATTAACATTCTTATATCAATAAATCCAACTCAAGTGAAATATCAACTGAAATACCAGTAACTTAAAGGATGTTTGGGATAACCATCCTCTAAGGATCCGTTAAACTATTTACTATGTAGTAATATTCGCTATTATAATAGTGTCTAAATAAGTAAAGTATAATCATATCGGAAAATAGCGTTAAGGGGATGGAGAACCTTAACGCGGTCGGATCTTAAAATCATAATCGTAGTAAAGCTCGATATGGTAGGTGACACGGCACAACTAGGCAATGCCAGGGTAGATATACCAATTACGCACACGGACTGATGGATACGCATAGCAGCCACTACCGTTCCACCTCGAACAACATTCCCAAATCGGAGGATGGCCATCTAGTCAAATCACAAGTAAGAGTATAATATCGAAGAAATGCATCCGAGAAGAGGTGCTACCTCACTGGTCCGAGATCGCTCCTGTTTTAGCCACCTTATGCCAACTCACGGGAGTTGGGTCCACGTAACATACCTTAAGAACGTCGCCACCATCCTACTTCATTCTGGAATCTCCACCGCGTACACGGTTGCCAAAGTGGTTTTCGGTATCGACAGAGAGTATGTCCATATCCGATCCCGGTCTCTTTGCCAACCAATCGTTATTATAACACCGTGGTCATTTCAAAACAGTTGATACTTCAAAACTGAAATGTCATTATCATTTCAAAATCCAATTTAATATGATATCATTTCACTTCAAATATATCCATTTCCAAAATCATATTACTTTCCAAAGTTATAATGCTTTCGAAATCGTAGTCTGGAAATCACGGTATTTTGGAAATCATAACACTTTCCCTTTTAAACAGTTTAGATATTAAAATTTCGTTATAAAATAAATTAGTTTCCTCAAATTTCACAAATCGATTCAAATTAACTCGAATTCCAAAAATTTAATTTAATCAAATCTCATATCATCAGTTTCAACTCGATTCAGCTTCTAAATAAACCATTTCAAATTATCAATTTCAAATACGTATCTAAACCATAAAATAAGCCATTTCAAATTTGAATATATTTCAAAGCTTTTAAATATTCATCATTTCAAAACTAAATTCGATAAATTTATATACATATCAAATTCACTTTACAATTATTTAGTTTTGAAATATTAACTTAATCATTTCCATAACATCTAAATACAATTTCAATTTACAATTTAAAATAAACAAAAGATCTCATTTAAATATTTATACACTGAAATATCCATTTAAGTCACCCTTTCAAATTTCAAGTTGTAAATCACTTCTTTAAATTTCAAATTCAATACATTTCAAATCAGACTTATTTAAGTATAATTCTTAAATAAATACAATTTCAATCAATTTCAAATCATTACAAATTCTATATTTAAAAATATAGATATTAAATACTTAAACATATTATTTATCAACTTTATTAAATCAACTTTAATAAATCTTTAAAATCAATATTAATCAAAACCATATATTTCTTTTTTCAAAACGTTTATATATAGACCAACGGTGCCTGTATATAATTTTCTATCCTATGGTCAAGTGATACGGATATTTATCATTTCAATCCGCAATTTAAAACATATTCGGGTATATATCTTTTCAACCCGAAATCCCAAATTCAATTCAATTGAAAATCGCTTGGGTTTATCATTTCAACCCATAACGATTTCCTCCTATTCTACAAATCGTTCGGGTATGTATCATTTCAACCCATAGTGAATTCTATACTAACAGGGAACTTGCAGAGTGATAACAGATAATATAAAATACAACAACAGGCATATATCATAAATAACAATAAAATATAAACAACAGGATACGGTGTCATATCCCACAGGTGAACAGTTACAGATAATAGCATATATAACAATCTAAATAACTATAGCAGCATATTTCAATTGTCGTTTCAATTGAAATCAAATTTAATAAATATAAGAACATTAATCGTGAGTGATTGCCCACCTTTCGTGGTTAGATACGAACGAGGATGAAATGAGTTACGAATCTGAACACGAACTTCGAAACAAAGCAAAATTTGCACGAGTTTGATGGCCAAGCTGATAACACGAATTGATGGAACGAATCAGAATGTGATCGATGAAGATAAGTTATACAAGTAAATTGTTATAGATGAAACATATGAAATTATATTTATACAAAAATCATATCCAAATTTCAACACATATTAAATTAAATATATAACTTATGAAATATACAACTCAGAACAAATATATATAAACTATATAATAACAGACCAACTTAGACTTAATATATATAACAAACAACTTTCAAAGTTTCAAATATAACCTCAGCTTGCAATATATAGACCGTATAAAATATATATGTTGAAACACAACAGACTTGTAAAATTCTGTATATGTACATATTATAGTTTATAGCAATATTATACACACCCTTCATTTATAATTAAACTAACAGAACCTATATTTATATATCAAAATATCTCTTGCACCTACTAATATATATAACATAACTTTAACACTTTGAACATCCAACCATATATACAGTAAAACAAATTTTATAACAAAACATACAGTAACTACTCATATACTATATATACAAATATACTTTAGTACATAAAGTAAAACTAAAAGCTTCAGCATAACATAACTTTATATATGTACACTTACAAATATAACTATATAATACAATGAAAACCGAACAGTTAGCCAACTTTACTAATTATACTATACCATCATCCTATTATGAAATATTATAAATATAGGTATATCCGAACAAATTGATGAAACAGCCCTTATGTAGACAAAAGACATACGTATACTATATATATCCAATTTATAAAAGACACACGTATATCTACTAACATACTTAAAACATTGTACACCGTATACTTATATATATATTTTAACAACATCGAAAATAGATTCATCTAACATTGTCCATAGGTTATAATATAACTATATATACAATTACAGTAAACCATTTCAATTTAACACTACACTTGTATATCACCGAACTACTTAGATAATAATATATATTATAGTAACTAGTATATTTTAAGTGCAGACAACAATATATGATATATGCCAACTGACAGACTACATTACACATATCTATATATATATAAAACGTTTGTTTATTTTATTGTAAAAACTCTTTTTTTTATAAGTATATATACTTACATAAGTGAAACTGAGAAATACAATTTATAGAACTCATACAATATCTTGGAAAGCGTATATATTTTAAGTGTATGTAATATAATTATTCACTGCCTAACAATATATATATGTTTCATATAAAAACAGAACAAACTAAAACTTAGTAAACAAGTGTATATGCAGAATATATATTTGTATTAACATATAGATAGAGTCAGAAAGTAGAGGAGTTAGGCTACCAGAAATCATGGTTATGGCCTGAGGCGTTGGCCGAACAGCAATGATGAGGGGAAAGCTGCGAGCTTTGGAAGATGAGAGTTATCAGGAGGCTATGCGGAGATCGGGGACTTCGATGTGATGGAGATGGTGGAGCGAGAAGATGATTGCGTTCGGTGAGGAGGGGATAGAAGGAAGGTACGAGGAGGTTTTCTAGTGGGTGCCAGGCCGTGGAAGGTTTGGGCTGTGCTTGGGGTTGCTGGCGGAGGCTCGGAGCGGGCGGATTTGAGGTTGTGTGGGTGGAATCTCGGGTGGTGGGCTGTCACGGAGGCGCAGAGGTGGTCGGCGGAGGAAGGGTGATGGTGTGGGTTTGGCAGTGCTGCACGGTGAAGGCTAGGCAGCTCGAAGCTGGCGGCTAAAGGCGGTAGCGTGGGGTTGCCTGGGTGGAGATAGGCGTGGGTTCGGTTGGGTAGGTGGTGGTAGGTCTCGTGATCTGGCAGAGGGAATTGGGGAGTTCGAGGTGTAGGCAGAGGTGGTGAGAACAAATGGAGGAGTGGAGAATGAAACAGGTAGCTTTTCTTTGATTATTATTTGGAATGTATTGAGCAGAGAATTGCAAACGAACGAATATAATTGAAATGGGAATAGACAACGAAAGAACAGGTCTATAATGCTAAACAGTAGGAATAGAATTGGTCACCCCTTGATTTCTGGAAATTTATTAAACCAATTAATTGTTGTTGGGCTGCACGTTTATAGATTTGAAGCCTAAGGGAAAAATGTAAAGTCAAAATTTCGGTACCGTTACGGTGAACTGTTTATTCTTTTCGACGCGTACCGGATCTCAAATTGCAGAGTTGAATATACCGTGCAGATCAGCATGATGAGACGATCAAAATGGTACACAGATATTAGTGGTACGATCATCCGATCAAAATCGATATCGGTACGAAATGTTGCTATTTTGCCGAAAATAAGATCGACGGAGCAATAGATGTCCAAATTTGGAAAAACGACAAACTGACATCTTGCTCAGAAGATGGTTTAGAATTTTTCTATGTAAAAATATTTAGGTTCCGGAAACATTTTATTTTCATCACTTTTGAACTGATTAAATTGAAGTAAATTTACGCGTGAAATAAATTTTCATATTTTCGGACGAAAATTTACCAGTTGCTATGTTTAATTAAATGCATTCCAAATATCAAATTTATATTTCAAATTTTGATTGTTTAAAATTTCACACAAATTCAATAATTAAATAAATAAAACCATTGAAATTTACGGGTCGTTACACTCTCCCCCACTCAAAACTTTTCGTCCCCGAAAAGGAAGGAGGTAGGAGAGTAGAAGCAACCAACAGAAAAATAGATTAAAAGACAAGATAAGACTATTAATTTAAACCATATAATTTCAAATAAAACTAATTAATATTTAACAATTTGATTTAATCCACTGAGTTCACTTAAGTTAAACCAATTCATCTATTTCTAAATTCATTATCTTATTATCTAGTCATTCTAAATTAACAATTTCTAAACTATCAATTTGTATAATCATTTATTATACTCATATTTTATTCAACAAATTTAATTCTTTTATTCCAAATCAATATTAAGTTTATTCCACTTAATATATCCTATCACATATATTTAAACCATATAAATTAATTTAAACCATACAGATTTCAATTTAAATTAACTTATATTCAGTAATTGATTTTTAATTCAAGGTATTTCCATACTTTAATCAAATTTCAATTTATTAATTCCTTCAAAACAAATTTATTTGTCTCATCTTATTATCCACTTAACTTATACTTCTATTTATCTCTATTAACATCTTTATAATAAAATTAGGTGTATAACATTTTCTATAACACTCAAATCTTTCCTTATAAAGTCATTTTATATTGTATTATCCAATTACATTTTTAACTTCTGAAAATTTTAGGTAAGTTATGTTGAGATGAAATCGGGTATTATACAAATAAGATTTTATAATTCAGTTATTCCCAGTTAACTATTTATCCAAGAATTTTGTCTTTAGTTTATAATTGAAATCATCTTTAATCTAAAATTTAAGAATTTAAATCTCCAATTTACTTCAAACAATTTAGAGATATATATAATATATTTATATCAAATCAAATTAAATTTTAAAATCAGATACCTGTACATATATATACATCAAATTATACTAAAGAAATTCAAATTGAATATATATATATATATATATATATATATATTTTCAAAACAAAACCGTAGCAAAGCTACAGAATGGTTTCTCCTCTTCGAAACTCGAAAATGAATGTCGATGATGCGGCCGTCATCACCGAAATTATTTTCCAGCGACAACGAGAAGAGCACTGATTTAAACATTTAAAATTCTTTGAAAACCATTTATTCGAAAATACTTTAAATAATATACATTTTAAGACTTTAAAACAAAGTTTGAAATCACCAGAAATTTAATTCTTAAATTCTCAATTTAAATTCATTTCAATTCCAAATAAATTTATAAACAATAGTCATTTTGCAATAGTCAATGACTTACAAACAATAAAATGAAAATCAAATATTATCATTTTCAACAACCAATTTATTTAAATTTTAATTCCAGAAAATTTTTCTTATATATTTATAGTATAATCATACAAATTTATTTCGTTTATCAAATTTGAAAATTATATTGTGTCAGTTTGCTCTGTTCAAGTGTTTTGGAAACCCTATCGATAGCGTTGATCAGACGAATCGATCGAAAACCCAAATCAACATCAACAACTCAAACAACACAATATATAAAACATTTTAATATTAATATACAAATACCAATACACTCCCTCACACGATGATTTCAGAATTGGATTCCGACAAAAGGATAGAGATCCAAATATAGAGGGACTCTAATCAAAGAGAATTATAATCTAAAATAGATAGGCTCGAACGAAGGTTAGATGATTGCATTTCAAACAGGAAGATGGATAAAGTTGTATAAATCGCGGGCAACCTTAACCGGGTCAACCGTGACTTCATAGACAAGATCGATGTAGGATTCTGAAACAAATCGACATTCGATTACCAGAGGTAGGATTCGGGTATAGCATAAGATAGCAGCATCGTAAACCGAGGATACAGAAATCTCCGGTGAATCAATACCGATTGTAAAGGAGTTTCACCCCAGTACAAATTATTTGAAGATTGGCGAGACCGCCGATTTTATTCTAGAGATCATTCGAAGCGGAGTTATGGGATACTCCAAAATTAAGTAAACACGAATAGGAGAGACAAGAATGAACTTTGGAACCGAAGTGAACGTCCAAAAATTCAAAGGAACCGAGTCAAAGAAGAAGGAATTCAAGCTCGAACGAAAGTGATTCCGTAATTGAATTTACTACATATGCTGAGTTTTGCCTAAAACCAGAGCTCTGATACCACATGTAACGACCCAGTATTTTCAACCATTCGCATCCATTATAAGTGTATAGATAGACACTCATGCCGGAGTTGAATTGCTCAAAATACTGCATTGTAAATAAAATTTGGCAAAACTCAGCATATACAGTAAATAAAATAATTAAAGATCACAGACACAGAGTAATATAACAATAATGCAGTGGAAACAAAAGGATAGTAGTTCATGAAGCTACTGTATATATATATATATATAATAGAGTTAAACAAGATACAACAGAGGTCTCGAATACATAGATGTCTTAATACAATAGTCAAATACAAAATTTGAATACATCACTAGAATCAACTAAATAATTGAAAGCTGGATAGATAGCTAGATCTCCAAGCGAAGCTCCAATTCCAAAGGTGGGTCTCAAATGCTGTATCACTCAGTCTGACCCGAGCGTAAAGCAAGACACAAAACACTCGAGTCAGGATTAACATTCTTATATCAATAAATCCAACTCAAGTGAAATATCAACTGAAATACCAGTAACTTAAAGGATGTTTGGGATAACCATCCTCTAAGGATCCGTTAAACTATTTACTATGTAGTAATATTCGCTATTATAATAGTGTCTAAATAAGTAAAGTATAATCATATCGGAAAATAGCGTTAAGGGGATGGAGAACCTTAACGCGGTCGGATCTTAAAATCATAATCGTAGTAAAGCTCGATATGGTAGGTGACACGGCACAACTAGGCAATGCCAGGGTAGATATACCAATTACGCACACGGACTGATGGATACGCATAGCAGCCGCTACCGTTCCACCTCGAACAACATTCCCAAATCGGAGGATGGCCATCTAGTCAAATCACAAGTAAGAGTATAATATCGAAGAAATGCGTCCGAGAAGAGGTGCTACCTCACTGGTCCGAGATCGCTCCTGTTTTAGCCACCTTATGCCAACTCACGGGAGTTGGGTCCATGTAACATACCTTAAGAACGTCGCCACCATCCTACTTCATTCTGGAATCTCCATCGCGTACACGGTTGCCAAAGTGGTTTTCGGTATCGACAGAGAGTATGTCCATATCCGATCCCGGTCTCTTTGCCAACCAATCGTTATTATAACACCGTGGTCATTTCAAAATAGTTTATACTTCAAAACCGAAATGTCATTATCATTTCAAAATCCAATTTAATACGATATCATTTCACTTCAAATATATCCATTTCCAAAATCATATTACTTTCCAAAGTTATAATGCTTTCGAAATCGTAGTCTGGAAATCACGGTATTTTGGAAATCATAACACTTTCCCTTTTAAACAGTTTAGATATTAAAATTTCGTTATAAAATAAATTAGTTTCCTCAAATTTCACAAATCGATTCAAATTAACTCGAATTCCAAAAATTTAATTTAATCAAATCTCAAATCATCAGTTTCAACTCGATTCAGCTTCTAAATAAACCATTTCAAATTATCAATTTCAAATACATATCTAAACCATAAAATAAGCCATTTCAAATTTGAATATATTTCAAAGCTTTTAAATATTCATCATTTCAAAACTAAATTCGATAAATTTATATACATATCAAATTCACTTTACAATTATTTAGTTTTGAAATATTAACTTAATCATTTCCATAACATCTAAATACAATTTCAATTTACAATTTCAAATAAACAAAAGATCTCATTTAAATATTTATACGCTGAAATATCCATTTAAGTCACCCTTTCAAATTTCAAGTTGTAAATCACTTCTTTAAATTTCAAATTCAATACATTTCAAATCAGACTTATTTAAGTATAATTCTTAAATAAATACAATTTCAATTAATTTCAAATCATTACAAATTCTATATTTAAAAATATAGATATTAAATACTTAAACATATTATTTATCAACTTTATTAAATCAACTTTAATAAATCTTTAAAATCAATATTAATCAAAACCATATATTTCTTTTTTCAAAACGTTTATATATAGACCAACGGTGCCTGTATATAATTTTCTATCCTATGGTCAAGTGATACGGATATTTATCATTTCAATCCGCAATTTAAAACATATTCGGGTATATATCTTTTCAACCCGAAATCCCAAATTCAATTCAATTGAAAATCGCTTGGGCTTATCATTTCAACCCATAACGATTTCCTCCTATTCTACAGATCGTTCGGGTATGTATCATTTCAACCCATAGTGAATTCTATACTAACAGGGAACTTGCAGAGTGATAACAGATAATATAAAATACAACAACAGGCATATATCATAAATAACAATAAAATATAAACAACAGGATACGGTGTCATATCCCACAGGTGAACAGTTACAGATAATAGCATATATAACAATCTAAATAACTATAGCAGCATATTTCAATTGTCGTTTCAATTGAAATCAAATTTAATAAATATAAGAACATTAATCGTGAGTGATTGCTCACCTTTCGTGGTTAGAGACGAACGAGGATGAAATGAGTTACGAATCTGAACACGAACTTCGAAATAAAGCAAAATTTGCACGAGTTTGATGGCCAAGCTGATAACACGAATTGATGGAACGAATCAGAATGTGATCGATGAAGATAAGTTATACAAGTAAATTGTTATAGATGAAACATATGAAATTATATTTATACAAAAATCATATCCAAATTTCAACACATATTAAATTAAATATATAACTTATGAAATATACAACTCAGAACAAATATATATAAACTATATAATAACAGACCAACTTAGACTTAATATATATAACAAACAACTTTCAAAGTTTCAAATATAACTTCAGCTTGCAATATATAGACCGTATAAAATATATATGTTGAAACACAACAGACTTGTAAAATTCTGTATATATACATATTATAGTTTATAGCAATATTATATACACCCTTCATTTATAATTAAACTAACAGAACCTATATTTATATATCAAAATATCTCTTGCACCTACTAATATATATAACATAACTTTAACACTTTGAACATCCAACCATATATACAGTAAAACAAATTTTATAACAAAACATACAGTAACTACTCATATACTATATATACAAATATACTTTAGTACATAAAGTAAAAATAAAAGCTTCAGCATAACATAACTTTATATATGTACACTTACAAATATAACTATATAATACAATGAAAACCGAACAGTTAGCCAACTTTACTAATTATACTATACCATCATCCTATTATGAAATATTATAAATATAGGTATATCCGAACAAATTGATGAAACAGCCCTTATGTAGACAAAAGACATACGTATACTATATATATCCAATTTATAAAAGACACACGTATATCTACTAACATACTTAAAACATTGTACACCGTATACTTATATATATATTTTAACAACATCGAAAATAGATTCATCTAACATTGTCCATAGGTTATAATATAACTATATATACAATTACAGTAAACCATTTCAATTTAACACTACACTTGTATATCACCGAACTACTTAGATAATAATATATATTATAGTAACTAGTATATTTTAAGTGCAGACAACAATATATGATATATGCCAACTGACAGACTACATTACACATATCTATATATATATAAAACGTTTGTTTATTTTATTGTAAAAACTCTTCTTCTTTTTTTATAAGTATATATACTTACATAAGTGAAACTGAGAAATACAATTTATAGAACTCATACAATATCTTGGAAAGCGTATATATTTTAAGTGTATGTAATATAATTATTCATTGCCTAACAATATATATATGTTTCATATAAAAACAGAACAAACTAAAACTTAGTAAACAAGTGTATATGCAGAATATATATTTGTATTAACATATAGATAGAGTCAGAAAGTAGAGGAGTTAGGCTACCAGAAATCATGGTTATGGCCTGAGGCGCTGGCCGAACAGCAATGATGAGGGGAAAGCTGCGAGCTTTGGAAGATGAGAGTTATCAGGAGGCTATGCGGAGATCGGGGACTTCGATGTGATGGAGATGGTGGAGCGAGAAGATGATTGCGTTCGGTGAGGAGGGGATAGAAGGCAGGTACGAGGTGGTTTTCTAGTGGGTGCCAGGCCGTGGAAGGTTTGGGCTGTGCTTGGGGTTGCTGGCGGAGGCTCGGAGTGGGCGGATTTGAGGTTGTGTGGGTGGAATCTCAGGTGGTGGGCTGTCACGGAGGCGCAGAGGTGGTCGGCGGAGGAAGGGTGATGGTGTGGGTTTGGCAGTGCTGCACGGTGAAGGCTAGGCAGCTCGAAGCTGGCGGCTAAAGGCGGTAGCGTGGGGTTGCCTGGGTGGAGATAGGCTTGGGTTCGGTTGGGTAGGTGGTGGTAGGTCTCATGATCTGGCAGAGGGAATTGGGGAGTTCGAGGTGTAGGCAGAGGTGGTGAGAACAAATGGAGGAGTGGAGAATGAAACAGGTAGCTTTTCTTTGATTATAATTTGGAATGTATTGAGCAGAGAATTGCAAACGAACGAATATAATTGAAATGGGAATAGACAACGAAAGAACAGGTCTACAATGCTAAACAGTAGGAATAGAATTGGTCACCCCTTGATTTCTGGAAATTTATTAAACCAATTAATTGTTGTTGGGCTGCACGTTTATAGATTTGAAGCCTAAGGGAAAAATGTAAAGTCAAAATTTCGGTACCGTTACGGTGAACTGTTTATTCTTTTCGACGCGTACCGGATCTCAAATTGCAGAGTTGAATATACCGTGCAGATCAGCATGACGAGATGATCAAAACGGTACACAGATATTAGTGGTACGATCATCCGATCAAAATCGATATCGGTACGAAATGTTGCTATTTTGCCGAAAATAAGATCGACAGAGCAATAGATGTCCAAATTTGGAAAAACGACAAACTGACATCTTGCTCAGAAGATGGTTTAGAATTTTTCTATGTAAAAATATTTAGGTTCCGGAAACATTTTATTGTCATCACTTTTTAACTGATTAAATTGAAGTAAATTTACGCGCGAAATAAATTTTCATATTTTCGGACGAAAATTTACCAGTTGCTATGTTTAATTAAATGCATTCCAAATATCAAATTTATATTTCAAAATTTGATTGTTTAAAATTTCACACAAATTCAATTAATTAAATAAATAAAACCATTGAAATTTACGGGTCGTTACAATAGTACTTTGAAAATCATAACACTTCCCTTCAAACAGTTTAGATATTAATAATAGTATATAAAATAAAATAGTTTATAAAACAATTTATATAAAATAGTTATAAGTAAAAACAATTTGTATTAAAATAATTAGTATATTTAAAATAGTTTATATTAAAATAGTTTATATTAAAATAGTTTATATTAAAAATAGTTATATAAAAAAATAGTTATATATAAAAAAATAGTTTATAAAATAATATAAAATAGTTTTAAATATAATTTAAAATACTTTATATAATAAAATAGTTTCCACAAATTTCATAAATCAATTCAAATCAACTCGAATTCCAAAATTCACATTTAATTCAATCTCAATTCATCGATTTCAATTAAATTCAGTTCTAAATAAACTATTTCAAATTATATCGATTTCAAATACAGATTTGAACCAAAAAATAAACCATTTCAATTTCAATATATTTCAAAGCTTTATATATTCCACTATTTCAAAACTAAATTTGATAATTTTATATATATCTTAATTTAACTTCATTATTATTCAGTTTTGCAATATTCACTAAATAAATTCAATATCATTTAAATAAAATCCCAAATTTCAAATCACTAAATATTTCCTTCAATTTATTTAAACTTGAAATATTCATTTTTAATTCATTTTAAACCAAAATCTAGTTATAAAATCGTATCCTTTAAAAAAACCCCAAATTCCATAAGTTCAGATCGATATAATTAAATATAATTCTTAATAAATACAATTTCAAATCAATTCCAAATCTATCTTCTCAACCTTAATTTATTAAATCATTACAAACTCTATATTACAATATAATTTAAATAAATACTTAACCATCTTATATTTTAATAAAATCAAACTTTATTATTAAACTTATTTTATATTAAAACAAATTTATACATAGCTTAAAATCAAGAATTTAACTATATATAAAATAACATTTATATAATATCTAAAATCAATATTTTTATAAAACCATAAATTTCTTTCCAAAAACCATAGAAATCATTTTCAAAATATTTATATATAGACCAACAGTGTCTGTATAAAATTTTCTATCCTATGATCAAGTGATACGGATATTTATCATTTCAATCCACAATTTAAATATATACGGGTATATATCTTTTCAACCCGCAATCCCAAATTCAATTCAATGAAAATCGCTTGGGTTTATCATTTCAACCCATAACGATTTTCTCCTATTCTACAAGATCGTTCGGGTATGTATCATTTCAACCCATAGGGAATTCTATACTAACAGGGAACTTGCAGAGTGATAACAGATATGATAATAATATAACAGACATATATCATCAATATAAATAACAGATAATGGTGTCAGATGTCATATGTGAACAGATATAGAAATAGCATATATATAGCAAGGTAAATAACTAACAGCAGCATATTTCAATTGTCGTTTCAATTGAAATCAAATTTAATAAATATAAGAACATTAATCGTGAGTGATTGCTCACCTTTCAAGGCTTAAGATGAACGAGAATGAGATGAGTTACGAATCCATGCACGAGTCTCAAAGCAAGGCAAGATTGAACTCAAATCAACAAACAAAGCTGATCAATAAGAATTGACGAAATCAAATCAGAACTAGATCGATGAAGATAAATAGTATAAGTGAACATATATATATAATTGTATAAATATATATATATAATCATATTCTAAACACATTTTAAATTAAATATATATATACATTTCAAAATCATTGTTAAGTCAACCCATATAATTATTTTCAAAATCTATATTATCACAAAATAAATATATAGTCAGCCTATAAATATTGAACGCAATATCTATCTGTTTGAAATCAAAACGTCCCTTTCAAAATACTAACATATAGTATATATGTATACTCCCAAATTTCTAACATAACAATATATATATTCATTATTAAACATACCCGTACATTTTAAATCCACGTCTATAATACAACTGAATATATGCATAACCTATATATATATACTCGAACCAATGTAAATTATATGTTTATAACAGTCAAACCGATAATGTATAAACTAACATTTTAACTGCATACTAATACAAAAAAATTTTACACGTGTACCCTACGACATTATAAAATATATGCTATATACCTTGACATATAAAATATATATACCTTTAGCAAATGATCTGATTCAAAATTTCATAAAAATTGAGTTAGTAAAGTCTAATCTTTCATATGCCGAAAAAAAGCTTCATATATACACCATACTTATATTAAAATTATATGAAAGTCGGTCCTATATATGCAGTACTATATCAATACATGAAAAGTAAAACACAAAACCTTATAACTTATATGTCCAAAAGCAGATCATTTGAAATATACTAACATATTAGATGTAAATATATACGTCACATCTACCTATGCCAAACTACAAAACATATTTTTATCTACTTTCATGGGCTTACAAATACATACAGACTATATATATTTAACCATATATACATGCAGACGTTTATTAATATATACAACAACATATATATATGTGACCGCATATATAACATTTGTAGACAATCCAAATATGCAACCAAACTATATATTTTTATACATATAAACAGCAAAACCACTATATTATACGTTAATACAAAAATCATGATATAAAGTCTATAACACAATTATATAATTTTTATTTCAAAAACCCATAATATAGCATAATTCGAACGCATCCATATATATATAAACAAAACAAAACAAAACAAAATAGGGCTACCCCATTTCAAAATTTGGTTATTGTCATTATTTATTAATGATAGAATGAGAAACATTGAAGCAGCAAAAGAAGCTGGCATGGTTGGCTTACATTTCAAGAATGCAGAAGCTCTGAAAGAAGACTTGTGTCATATGGGAATGAATCTGCAACTGGTTATAAGTGAAAGATATGAGGTCAATTTTCCACTATGTTGCAGTTGTTAAATGTTATGACTTTAATAAATTCAGAGGAAGGGGTTTGGTTTCAGAGGAGGGTCGTGTATGACTTTTTATTTTATAAAATTTTGTGAAAACAGAAAGAAGGCATATGTAGAAAACGAACAGATATGTTTTGAACCACATGGAATAGCAATAGTCTGAGACGTGAATTAGGAAAATATTTAAAACAAATGGCGTTATAAATGGCTTGATTTTGGACGGTGAATAATTGAAAGGTCACAAGAACAAAAAGGCACGAAACCAGTACCGATACGATTATCCATTTTCGCGGATTCCGCTACGTGCCGGACTTCAAAACATAGAATTGAATATACCTCAGAGATCAGCACGACGAGACGATCAAAATGGTATATAGATGTCAGTGGTACGATCATCCTATTAAAAGTCGATAATCGGTACCGAAAATGCTGCTAATTTGCCGAAAATAAGATAAACAGAGCAATAATAGTCCAAATTTGGAGAAACGAAAGATGACGTCTCACTCAGAAGATGATTTACAAATTTTCTTTAAAAAAATATTCAAGTTTGGAAAACATTTTATTATCATCAATTTTTAACTGATTTGAATTTAAATAAAATTACACAATAAAATAACATTCATATTATCTGATGAAACTTTACCATTTGCTATGTTTTAGACGTAATCCAAATATCAAATTTATATTTCAAAATTTTATCATTTAAAATTTCACAAAATTCAATTAATTAAATAAATAAAACCAATTAAAATTTACGGGTCGTTACACACTCCAGTATTTAACACTTTCTTCCCTAATAACCATCACCGATACCGTGAATGCTATCGTACACACCATATGCATTGTCAACAAGGTTACCTGGAGCACCTTCTACATGGTTTTCCACTCGAATTTGATGAGAGATGCAAGTCTCGTTAGCGGTAACATTTGGTGTAGGATTGATTAATGCATCTGTGTCGTTCCTCTCACCATGAAAAAACCACTCATCATATATTGGATCCATACTGTTGTATATGATTTCGACCGAACCAACCACATCCGGATCCAGGCCAACTCCATACTTCACCGAACCAAACCAAGACCGATCCAATTCGACACCGGACCAGGCTACGCTACCGGACGAAGCTCAACCGGACCAGGCTGCGCTCCCACTACCGGACGAAGCTCAACCGGACCAACTCCATACTTCACCGGACCAAACCAAGACCGATCCAATTCGACACCAGACCAGGCTGCGCTCCCACTACCGGACGAAGCTCAACCGGACCAACTCCTCTCCACCGATCCAAGTCTCAACCGAACCAAACCACCTCATGACCGAACCAAGAGGATGCCGAACCAGACTGCCAGGCCAGATCACTTCAGCCCAGGCCCACCAGCAGCTGTGTATATCCAAGACCCCTGCCCCCAACCTCACTCTATAAATAGAGAGGCAGGGGTACAACAATGGGGGACAAGTTTGAGAGCTCAAGCACGGAAGGAACTTTCAAACAACTTTCTTGTACCAAAGCTTTGTACTTGTAATCATAAGAAGAGAAGAGAAATAACATATAAAGTGGACGTAGGCACATTCTGGCTGAACCACTATAAATCTGCGTGTCTTTTTTACAGTTTAGCCCCTGCTTTTCATATATTTGCATAAATCTCCAAAAATCACTAAGAACAACCTAAGATCTACTAAATCATACAACTTTGAGGTGTTTGTCCATTTTTTGTGCAAACATTTTTGGTGCTTTCACTGAGAGAATAGAAACTCGAAGCTTCAGCTTCATCTACTTAACAAGTTTTTCCAACAGCATCGTCCGCCACTTGGAAAACATGCCTCCCAAACAGAGAAAAGATGTTAACAAAGGAAAAAACATCGCATCCAGTAGCCTTCCTGATCCAGCTATCACGAATCAAGTAAATCGTCCTCCTCCAGCAACGGTAACAAATGAAGGACAGGCTAACCCAACCACTCCTGCCACAGAACAGCCTGCAGCAATTACTAGGGCAGATTTGGACAGAGTTGTTGTTGAAGTAACTAACCGCTTCACGTCCCAGCAGGAAGCCTTGGTGGACCATCTCATGTCACGCTTGAGGGACGCTGAAGAATCCAACCGCAACACTGAATCATGGGGCGAGTCCCAGTCTGGAGGATCTCAGAGACAGCAAAGATCTTCCTTCTTCGAAGGAGCTAACGGCAGAAGTAGCCGTGGTAGGAGCCGAGACCAAGCCCAGCCCGAAGTTAGGCCTGAGGAAACGTTTGGTACAGAACCCAACAGGGAAGGTACCGGGCGAAGGTCAACTGCAGCTGAGCCTGTCATGCTGCCTAACCACAGAAACACCGGTGAACGGGGCCGAGCTAGAGTTCAGCCCGAAGTTGGACCCGAGGAAGTGCTTAGATCAGAACCCAACAGGGGAAGATCAAGGCAAGGGCCAACTGTAGCTGACCCAAGCATGCTCCCAGAAGACCAAAGGCAGCCACTGGAAAATATGAGGAATGATAGACGATACCATCCCTACAGGTTGTCTGGACGGAATCAACCCCACAGAACAGAACCAAACTCATTTCTGTCTGCTCCAAATTCTGATGAAAGGATGGCGCGCTTATTCAGAGAGTGTGTCCAACGGGAGCAAAGAGATCGAGGGATAGGCGCTAGGGTAACCAGCCCTTTCGCCCGCAATATCGAAGTTGCTATCACCCCCCGAGAATGGAAGATGCCAACAATGGAACCCTACAAAGGAACCTCCGATCCCGTTGTACACTTACAGAGATACACACAACATATGCTCATGAGTGGAGCAACAGAGGGAGTACTGTGCAAATGCTTTCCGCTCTTCTTAGCAGATCTTGCTACCTCCTGGTTCTGTCATCTACCCCAAGGATCCATCAGCTCATGGGAAATGTTGAAAGAAAAATTTATCAGTCAGTTCCGCATTCATGTGGAGCAACCTAAGGACGCTTATTCCTTATCCAGCGTCAAGCAGAAACCTGGAGAAAAGCTGCAGCAATACCTAACCAGATTCAACGCCGCAGCAGCCGCAGTTCAAGACGCCGATGAGAAGCTTATCCTGATGGCCCTCTACAGTGGGGTGCATCCGGACACTAAATTTGCTAGAAGATTGACAAAAGAAAAACCAGCTTCTTTACCCGATTTCTTCCATGAAGCCGGGAAATACATGAGGCTTGAGGATGCTGCCATTAAGGGGCAGTCAGGACAGCAAAGTAAGACTACCCATGGCAATGCCCCTGCTGTGGCGAGGGACGCTCGAAGAAATGATTCCAGAGACAATGCTGGGGGCAAGAAAGTAGAAAAACGCCTATATCGGCCAGGACCAAGATTCGACTCTTACACCCCTTTGAACGAGACCGTCGAAAATATCTTCCTTGCCACCCAAGGCGAAGTTAGATACAAACGCCCACCATACAAAAAGGAATCAGATAGCGCACAGAAATCTGGAAAATTCTGCCGCTTCCACGAATCCCACGGACATGATACCAACGAATGCCATCATCTCCGAGATCTGATTGAGGAACACATCAGAAGAAAGAAACTGGAACGCTATGTAAAAAGTCAAGACAGGACTCCAGCTCCTGCCAATGAAAACCCAAGGCTACCCTCACCAGGGACCGGCAGAGGCGACCGCAACGCTAGCAGCTCTAGTCAAGAGAAGATAGTGGTCCATACCATCTCAGGAGGTCCGCACATCGCAGACAGAAGTTGGAAAGAGATGGAAAGATATGGGAAGTCGCTTAGAGACAATAGAGACTGTGTCAATACGGTTATAGAAGAGCGCCACCCAAAGCGGAAAGAAAGTGATGACATCACATTCAGTAAACGCGACCTAGAAGGAAGACAGTACCCTCACATGGATCCCATGGTTATCTCTGCCCGACTCGGTCCCGCCGAAGTTTACCGAATCCTGGTAGACACTGGAAGCTCTGTAAATATCCTGTTCAAACACGCATTCGACAAAATGAGGCTATCAATGAAGGATGTATCTCCCTGCGATAAACCGCTACACGGTTTCACTGGAGATGCGAAAATGCCCATCGGGCAGCTGGACCTCTTCGTTGAAATTGGAAGCCATCCCCGCTCCGTTGTAAGGAAACAGACGTTTGTGCTGATAGAAAACCATTCGGCCTACAACGCCTTCCTAGGAAGACCAGCCCTATCTGACTTCCAGATTGTCCTAGCCCCGTGGTGCCTGAAAATGAAATTTCCAACAGACAATGGGGTAGGGGAAGTGGAAGGAGACCAAGATATTGCACGAGACTGCTATGTAACCGAACTTCGCAACAACCACAGGAGAGATAAAGGGAAAGGTGTAGAGATTGCCCTCTGCACAAAAAGCCTTGAAGCATAGCAACTAAAGAAAGCCCCTCCTCTGCGATACACCAGCGACCCTTTCAATGAATTAGACCCTAGGGACAAAGAGGAGGAGGCCACCGCCGAGCCTGTAGAGGCTATGGAGTTTATATCTGTAGACAAGCACGACTCAAGTAGGCTACTGAAAATTGGGTCGCAGCTGAAAACTGAATTGAAGGAACAACTCATTGATTTTCTCTGCCACAACTTGGATGTGTTCGCTTGGTCACACGCTGACATGACCGGAATCTCCCCCAACATAGCATGCCACGTATTAAAAGTTGATCCTACCAAGGCGCCTGTAAAACAAAAAAAGAGAAGTATGGGGGCAGAGCGATCAGCAGCCCTCGATGAAGAAGTAAAGAATCTACTCGCCAATGACTTCATACGAGAAGCTATTTACCCAGAATGGATCGCCAACCCGGTACTAGTAAAGAAGGCTAATGGGAAGTGGCGGACCTGCATTGACTTCTCCAACCTAAACGACGCCTGCCCAAAAGATTGCTTCCCGCTTCCCAGAATCGATCAACTTGTAGACAGCACAGCCGGGCACGAACTCCTATCTTTTATGGATGCATACTCAGGATATAACCAAATTCCTATGCATGCTCCCGACCAAGACCACACTAGTTTCATCACCGATCGGGGTTTATACTGCTACAAAGTGATGCCCTTCGGACTTAAAAATGCAGGAGCCACCTACCAGCGCCTCGTCAACAAGATGTTTGCAGGGCTAATAGGACGAACAATGGAAGTATATGTAGACGACATGCTGGTAAAATCACGGAAAGCCAAAGATCACGTAAGCCACCTAGGCGAAATGTTCCAGGTACTTCGACAGTATGGAATGAAGTTGAATCCACTAAAGTGCTCCTTCGGAGTGTCATCGGGAAAATTCTTAGGATTCATCGTCCATGCCCGAGGGATAGAAGCAAACCCTGAACAAGTCCGAGCATTAAGGGACATCAAGATACCTTCCACCCGAAAGGAAATGCAAAGCCTAAATGGAAAAGTGGCTGCCCTAAGCCGATTCATCTCCAAAGCAACGGACAAGTGCGTCCCCTTTTTCGAAGCTCTAAAGAAAGATAAAGGAAGGTTCGAATGGACGGACGAATGCTTAACCGCTTTCCTTAACCTAATCGAACACCTCCAGAAACCACCGGTACTCTCGACCCCAAGCGAAGGCGAAGAATTATACCTATACCTTGCTGTGTCATCTCACGCTCTAAGCGCTGCCTTGGTAAGGGAAGACAACCGCACGCAACGACCAATTTACTTCGTCAGTAAAAGGTTTGCTGGGGCAGAAGTCAGATATCCTAAGCTTGAAAAGTTAGCATACTGCCTACTAATCACTTCACGAAAGCTACGTCACTACTTCCAATCCCATTCCATCAAAGTTCTGACCGATCAACCACTGAGGCAGGTACTCCATCGTCCCGACACTTCCGGGCGACTACTTAAATGGTGTATTGAGCTGAGTCAATATGATATCACCTATCACCCTCGCACCGCCATCAAGGGACAAGCCATGGCTGATTTCATTGCAGAATTCACTACCAACAAGGATAAGGAGCAACTGGAAATAACAGAAGATATCAAGTGGAATCTCTTTGTGGACGGTGCATCTAACGAACAAGGCTCGGGGGCAGGTGTGGTAATAATCACTCCCAGGGGAAATAAACTGCACTATGCTATAAGGTTGGAGTTCGCTGCCACCAACAACGATGCAGAATATGAAGCAGTAATAGCCGGATTGGAAATTGCTATCGAGATCGGAGCCAATTCTTTGTGTCTTCACAGCGATTCTCAGCTTATTGTTAATCAAATACTAGGGGAATTCCAAGCTCGAGAAGAGCGACTCATAGCATATCTAAAAAAGACCAAGTTACTTCTCAGTCGATTGGACCACTACCTAGTCAAACACGTCCCTCGGGAAGAGAACCAAGAGGCCGACGAATTGGCAAAGCAAGCAAGTATGAGAGACGTCGCCATCTTCGGAGCAGTAACTGTCTCAAAGCAAACGATCCCAAGTTTTGAGCAAGTAAATCTGATAGCTGCAACCGAAGAGGCAACTTGGATGACCCCCATCCGAGACTACCTACAAAATGGCACACTACCCGACGGGCGTAACGAAGTCAAGAAAATCTTGAGGAAAGCGTCCCGCTACACAATACAAGGAGACATCCTCTATCGGCGCGGGTTCTCTAACCCGTTGTTAAGGTGTGTCGCCGGAAGGGGAGCTAAGGAAATCTTATCCAACATTCATCAAGGAAGCTGCGGAGATCACACCGGAGGGCAAACGTTAGCAAAAAAGATACTCCGATACGGATATTTCTGGCCCACCTTAAGCAAGGACGCCTTAGATTTCGTCAAGAAGTGTGACAGATGCCAAAAATGTGCTAAGATCCCTCGGCTACCAACAACCGAGATTACTCAGATGACCAGCCCTTGGCCCTTTGCAGTATGGGGAATTGACTTAATCGGTGAACTGCCAATGGGTCGAGGCGGCGCCAAATATGCTATAGTAGCAGTCGACTATTTCACCAAATGGGTGGAAGCAGAACCTCTAAATAAAGTATCTTCAGCGAAAGTTATCAACTTCTTAATCAAAAATGTTCTGTGCAGGTACGGAGTCCCACTAAAAATCATATCAGACAATGGACTTCAGTTTGACAGCGAGGAATTCGCCAACTGGTGCCAAGAACACGGAATTCACAAAAGCTTCTCATCCATAGCATATCCCCAAGCAAACGGACAAGTCGAAGCAGTCAACAAAATTCTGAAAACTCTGATCAAAAAGAAGCTCGAAAAGTCAAAGGGCGCTTGGGTGGATGAACTCCCTACGGCACTATGGGCCTACCGCACATCTTTCAGAACATCAACAGGGCACACTCCTTTCTCTTTGGCATACGGATCGGAGGCTATGCTCCCAGTTGAAACCATTGTGCCTTCCCACCGTAGGATCCACTATAACCCAGAAGAGAACGAAGAGCTCCTCAACATGTCTTTGGATCTGGTCGAGGAGAGAAGGAATGATGCAGTCCTAAAAACAGCAGCCCACAAGCAAAAGGTGGCAGCACAATACAACTCCAAAGTCAAGCATCGTACCTTACGAGAAGGGGATCTTGTCCTCAAGCGAATCTTCCCTCGCCCCGGGGCACTAGATCCAATCTGGGATGGACCATATGTAATTCATAAAGATCTCCACAACGGAGCCTATATTTTGTCAACAGTGGACGGAGAGGTGTTCCAGAGGGCATGGAACATCCAACACCTCCGTCGATACTTTTCTTAACTTGTATTGCCCATATGAAGTGAATTAACAAAGAGAATCAGTGGACGTAGGCATTTTTTCGTGCCGAACCACTTTAAAAAAGCCTTGTCTCTTTTTTAACTTGTTCCTTTGTATCTTAGCTGCTTGTTAACTTTATCCTTTTCTGTTGAACAAAATCCTGAACATGTAGCATTTCTATTCAAAGCACTCCACAATGCAACTTCACGTGGACAAGACCCAACAGGTACTATGCGAATCTATGCCCTCGTCAATGAGACACTTTTGCTCCAGCATCCCTCTGCTGCGGGTTAACTCATTGCTCGCGACGGCCCTTAAAGCCAACTGTAATGAGCCGATTATAAGCCACCGAGAAGGCCGACTATAGCCGAGGCAGCTCATTACGGCGTTAGGCTCGCCGGCAACTGTGAACCGATTATAAGCCCCAACATAAGGTGTGGCCAGCCAGGGGCAGTTCACAGTTGACGATCGGCACCCACGCTAGCCGGCCACAGTAAGTCGAATAATACCCATGAGTACGGGCCATAATGGCCCGGGTAGTTACTGTGCGCGATCTCGGCTCCGGTGTGTCTTAAGTGCGGCTGTGGTAAAAAAGAATTAACTCCCCGCGGAGGCGTAAGATGGGTGACAAATGTCTCCAAGACCCACAGCTAGGGAAAGTGACTACAAAACCCGTTTGCCACGAACTTAAGCACATCGAAGGCCTTCCGTGACTGGAAGTTTTACTATTTCACATATTTCAATTTTACTTAAAAAACTTTCCTCCTATCCTCTATAACAAACCATAAAGTACAGGATGTAGGGTAAGAGATACCCGCCAATGGATGCAGAGATTCACAATCAGATGGCAGGGCATTCAACTGCTTTCCATGCTTGGTCATACAAGATATTCGAAACTGCCATTTACAAACAGAACATGAAAGGCGGTATTTTCTTCCTTTATGTACAAATGCATGACTATAATTTAATTTTTTCACACCACACGCTAACATTACAAGTCATGAGATTATGATTTAAAACCAGAATCTGACATCAAACACAATTTAATTACAAGAATATACATAGCTACATTTCTCGTACGATATGTCGAAATAGCAACAAATATTCAAGAAACGACAAAATCAGCTTAAGCTAAAAAATTACACGTCAAGAATAATGTTATTACAAGTAGCAAGAATTACAACTTAGAAGTTACTCTACTGTCTTAAGACTAACAGATACAACAATGCCAAGCCTACAAAAAGAATTTTCCAGGTCCAATCAGGGAGCCGGTTGCGTCGAAGTCTTGTCCTTGCTCTTTTGCCCGCCTGTCCGGTCATAAGAAGGATTCATTAGTGATGAGTAACCAAGTTAACGGAAAGACTAGAAAGGAAGACTTACCAGTACCCGCTTCTTGACCGTCCTGGTCGTCATCCTCAACCTGCACACCTGCCTCTTCAGCAGCAAGCAGCCGCATACCCTCCTTTACCGCCACTTTCTCCTCCTTGGTGAACTGGGCAGTGACCACATCCATACTGAAGACCGTACCACCCTCTTTATCTGCGTCAGCCTGAGCCTCCTCCAACGCCCGAAGATAGATCTTGGCCATGACCCTGGGGTAATCATCCATCCAAGAGAGATTGCCCTGCTTCCAAGTCCGGAAATACATGTCCTGGAGCATGTCATCCATCATTCCCTCATTCTCCTCAAACTCCCTCATCCGGGCATCGGAAGCCGACAACCTTTCGACGGCAGCATCTCTCTCCAGTCTGTATCTCGAGCAATCAGCCTGGAGGGACCTCCGCATCACCTCCATCTCTTCCCTCAACTTAGCTTGAGCAAGCTCTGTAGCCTCAAGTTTCTCGGACAACTCCTCCACCTGCTCGAGATCCGCTCTCCGAACCTCATCCACCGTGGCAATAGCCATGTCAATCCGCTCTTTGCAAGCAGCTTCCATTTTCCGCAATTCAGCCCGACTGGCCTCTTCCATGGTTTTCCTTAGTCGCCCAGTAGCAGCCTCATGCTGAGAAATCTGGATAGCCTGATCCGCAAGCTGTTTAGCCTGATCCGAAACCACCAATCGAAGTCGGATATTAGCACTCCCAATCTCCTCTCCGGCCTTAACCAGCCGAGCATGATGCCCCATCAGCTTCTTGGTCTCCTCGGCCACCCGATCAATATTAGCTTTGGCCTCGTCTCCCATAGTGACTATACGAGTAGTGAGTAGATCGAGATCTAAAGACTTGGCTTCATCAAGTACTCGTACCATGGGGTTACAGGGGAGGAGGTGTTCGCCAGTGACTTCGTCAAAAGTAATATCATGAGAACCTGGATCCAGATCAGGATGACCCGCAAATGGGTTACGGGCCAAGTCGGGACGGTCGATATGAATAACAGAAGGATTTCCGGATGGGTGCGGAGAGGGTACAAACTCGCTACCCTCCTCAGTAATATCATGGATAGGCTGAGCCGGAGGCTGAGGACCGGGCAAAGTTTCGGATAAAAGATGACTCCTCTTCCTCTGCTGAATACCCTCTTCGATAACCCCAAGAAGAGGACGGTATCCGACTACATCCCCGGAGCGTTGGATTGAGGGCTTCGGCTTAGCAGAAATTTTGGAAAGTTTATATTGCTCAAGCCTGTGTCGAAGGTCTGAAGCTTTGGACGTCTTGCCTACTCCTGATATAAAGAACAAATGTCACAATCTTACATCACTATACGATTCGAGAAACGCGGTAAATTACAAGTTAAAAAAGGGGAAAAGAAAACACAGCTGTGATTGTACAAACCCTGGGGAGGAGTGGGATACTGCAATAAGTCCTGGATTTCATTCCAGGACGGGAGCGGGTCATAAAATATTCCTAAGTCCCTATCATTAGTGAAGCATGCAGGGGTCAAGAGTTCACCTTGAGTCGTCAGAGCCACCTTGGCCGGAATGGTCGGAAAAGACTCACTTGCACCAGTCCCGGCTTTGTCCGCCTTCCCGGTCTTCTCTACCAAAGCCGGATCATCATCCAACCCCTCAAAAGCTTGGCGAAGAGCATCATCCGTCCACTCTTGCATTTCGCCTACTTGCCCAGAAGACAGAGCCCTGAAACCATCACCACCCTATCCATCGCCGCCATCATCACCAAGACGCTCAACGTCACTTCCGCCCTCCGCCTCACCTCTTTCTTCCTCCGCATCTATCTCCCCCTGAGTAAGTGGACAATTGCTGGGAGAAGGACCGTCCGACCTCTTAAGTTTCTTACCTCCGACGGCTGGAGGTTTCGTGAACGGTTTTCTCTTTCCACCCTCTGCCGCAACGCCTCCCTTAGCCTGAGCAGCCGCCCTCTCTTCCGCCGTTTCCCTCAACTTAACTACAGACTGCTGCGGAAGGATCAAGTTATATTCCAGAAGAATCGCATTTCTAATCAAGAAGGCAGATGATCTGTATTTCCCAAGAATGGCTTCTATCTCCGCCGCCGTCTGAACCAGGCGGTCAGTCTCCACAACCGGAAAGCCACCTGTCGCTAGCAAAAATGAGAAAGTATGAGAAGAAGCGTCGCAATCGGAATAGAAATTATAAGTAAAAGCATCAACTTACATCCAGAGGTAAAGCGCCGGATGGAGACGGAGTCGTCCCTAACAAAGAACCACTCTTTCTTGAACATGCTGAATTTAGAGTACAGGTCCAAGACCGGCTTGAAGGTCACAGCAGACTCCAAGCTAACATATGGGGACCCCTTCTTATAGCCCCTTAAATTATACAAGTACCGGATCTCCCGGTTGGAGGGGGCGCGGCCATACTTCCTCCGAAAAATAACGAAAAGGCTCACCAGTATGGCATAAGAGTTGGGCTGAAGCTGGAATGGGGCCACCTTCAGGTACGTGAGGAAGCTGACTATCCAAGCATTTAGAGGCGGGATAGCACCACACATGCAATGGTACCTACTATAAGCAAAGTATCCTTCGGGAGGACTGTATGGCATGACTCCTGGGCCCGGCAGCAGCATGAGGGCTCTATCGATCCCAAAGGAACGAGATATAACATCGAGTTGCTCCTCTTTGAGAGAGCTAGGAAAGCAGTCAGGCGGGGAATCCAGCAGCTCCTGGGGACCATATCCATCCACTAATGACCTCGGGGCGGGCCCATGACGCTCCGACCCTGATTGAGCTGGGGGCACGGCCGAGGACTCTCCTTCACCCCCGGATCACCTCTTATCTGATCGAGTTTCCACTATGCGAGACATTTATCTGCAAACACGGGAAAGTATATCGTTAGAATATACGAACAATGTAAATTTGGAGTTTCACTTAAAAAGTTCGAAGTATGAAACGCATGTTCACTCAGTACAACAATTCATGCAGCACTTCAATAATCTCATTCGGTATTAAACGTTCATGTGTCATTCGGTATCAGAGGATTAAGTTCATTCGGCAAAAAGGAATAATACCTGATTCGGCTAAAAACTCGGTCCGGCTAAAACACTTGGTTGATTCGGCTAAAAATCTGATTCGGCTAAGGACTCGGTTCGGCTAAACTCTCACTTGATTCGGCTAAGGACTTGGTTCGGCTAAACTCTCACTTGATTCGGCTAAGGACTTGGTTCGGCTAAACTCTCACTTGAATCGGCTAAGGACTTGGTTCGGCTAAACTCTCACTTGATTCGGCTAGAGGCTCGATTCGGCAGATAGAAAAAACGGAGGTCCTAGTCCCCTACTTATAAGCGAAAGCAGAATACCGGATCAGATGATTCGGTAGTGGGAACCGGATGAAGATGGTAAAATGGGATTGTCGAAAAACAAAGCAGGACATGCACACGCACACGCCCTACTTTGGGGGGCAAGTGTTGTATATGATTTCGACCGAACCAACCACATCCGGATCCAGGCCAACTCCATACTTCACCGAACCAAACCAAGACCGATCCAATTCGACACCGGACCAGGCTACGCTACCGGACGAAGCTCAACCGGACCAGGCTACGCTCCCACTACCGGACGAAGCTCAACCGGACCAACTCCATACTTCACCGGACCAAACCAAGACCGATCCAATTCGACACCAGACCAGGCTGCGCTCCCACTACCGGACGAAGCTCAACCGGACCAACTCCTCTCCACCGATCCAAGTCTCAACCGAACCAAACCACCTCATGACCGAACCAAGAGGATGCCGAACCAGACTGCCAGGCCAGATCACTTCAGCCCAGGCCCACCAGCAGCTGTGTATATCCAAGACCCCTGCCCCCAACCTCACTCTATAAATAGAGAGGCAGGGGTACAACAATGGGGGACAAGTTTGAGAGCTCAAGCACGGAAGGAACTTTCAAACAACTTTCTTGTACCAAAGCTTTGTACTTGTAATCATAAGAAGAGAAGAGAAATAACATATAAAGTGGACGTAGGCACATTCTGGCTGAACCACTATAAATCTGCGTGTCTTTTTTACAGTTTAGCCCCTGCTTTTCATATATTTGCATAAATCTCCAAAAATCACTAAGAACAACCTAAGATCTACTCAATCATACAACTTTGAGGTGTTTGTCCATTTTTTGTGCAAACACATACCGTAAATGATTAAGTGTTTCACGACTGTTTGAAGGATATTTTTTTTTGAATTTCTACACTTTTTACAAGGACAACTGCATATTTCAAAGTCAGGCGGTGCATAATGCTTTGCGAAGTTTATAAAATGTCGAACCCCCTGTATGTACTCATCGGTGTTCCTACATCGACATCTAATCCACTCTCTCGAAGTAGATAACGACATTAGCAAGAACTTTTAACTCTTCCTCTCATTTCATGTAAACACAAAAAAATCTTTTAGGTTGCTTATTAGGAAGTTCAAGTAAACAATTCAACTAATACTAAAGTCTTGTAGGAATAATTTTCAACACTTCATCATTGTAAACACTTCACCATCGTAGAAAATTCAAATAAGCACTTCAATTTTTTTAAAATTTTTAGTTTATTGGTTTTTACTTTGATGGTCGGTCATCCTACTTCCCATTACAAACACAATAATGTAATTACATTTTATAAATCATTTCATATTAAATGATTCAACTAAATTTCGGCAGCACTTCCCTTTTGTTTCCTTCATCGTACGCAAATGCGTGTACACAGGGAACGAGAAGGAAGTGCTGTCGAAATTTTATAAACCATTTAAAATGAAATGATTTATAAAATTTAATTACTTTATTGTGTTTGTAACTTGTCCAATACAGGGACAAATCAGACAAATATTGTATTAGATGAATAGAGATGTCCGTTCTGTTAAAAAATGAATATCCATAAAACGGTCATATACAACACTTGTCAAACAGGGCCAAAAACTCTTTAAGGGATTAAAAAAATAAAACACATTTTACAATTACAATTTTAACAACTACAAAAACTATTTTATAATATTCTTGATTCATATAGATCTTCTTAATCTTTATCTTGCATTATATTGATTCAAAATAATAATCATCGTGTATCTTAGGTTGTAAGTAATCTTCAAATTTCTTTTCTTGTTTAAGTTGTAAGAATCTTTACCTTACGAGGAGGTTACACAATGAATACATTAAATAGCAGTCATAAAAAAAAGTTTATTTCCTAAAATATTAAATTGAATAAGAATGTCAATTACTCCTCATACATCATACAACCAATTAATTTTTTTATCTAGTATTTGTACAATATAAAAAACAATAACAACAACTCAAAACAAATATCATTTAATTCATTGATATTTTCAAGCCCAATGCCCATCATCTATTAAATATAAGACCTTTTCGTGTTTTCTAGCCATGAAACTTTTGACTCTGTATATTCTTTTAAATATATATTAGAAACAAAGAAATGAAGTTCATTGGCATAAAGTTAACACCATTATATTATTCTCTTATTAGTTTTTGATGTTCATGTTAATCGCAAAAGGTTTTTTATTATATAATCATTTAACATTAATATCAACATGCTTACCTCCATTTATGTACACAGGTCAAGGCTTCACTCGCGTTTAAAACCATTGATTTTTGTTTTAATCATAATTAGATGTTCCGCTTGCCTAAGACTTTGTCTTCTATGTAACAACCCTGTATTTTTCAAATATTTTTAAATTGATTTTTCCAGATTCAAAAGCTTTATTTATGAAAAAGAATAAATTTTGTTATTTTAAGTATAAACTTTGATTTTGATGTGGATTAGAATTCCAAATATGACTAAATTTAATATTTCCAGAAAATGTGAATTTTGGTCAAATAGTCAAACTTTGACATTTAAATTTAAATTTTAAATATTTTAAATTATAAATTTTATCTTTTATTATGACAATAGATTTAATAACTTGAATACTGTTTTTCGTTTCGTTGGAAATGGAGTTAAAATGTAAAAGTTATGTACATTTCAATTTTGAGTATAAACTATTTATTTAACAATTTTGTCCATTTTAAATTGTATAAATCACTCTTTCTTTCTTATATTTTGTTTTAATATGTGTTAATATGTTTTTTATGTATATTTTGTCTTTTTATATTTTTAAAATGATAATATAATTTTTCCAAAATTTACTATATTTATTTTTCATTTTTAAAGGCTGTTTCCTTATTTTCTGCTATTTTCTTCATTTAAAATTATATTTAAATTAAACTTTATATATTTATTTTGTGAATGTATTTTTATTTTATGTTATTATTTATGTTTAAAAATATATTACAAGCTCATATGAATTTTTTAAAGTTTATACCATTTATTTCAATTTTTCCAGCCTAGTTGACAATTTTTGCTATTTTCTTGATTTAATTATTAATAATTAATAATTATTTATTTATATTTTTTTTAATTGTTACATTTTCGAATTTTAACTGAAATTATATGTATTTTCAGATATTTAAACTTATTAAAAAGAAATAGAGGAAATTTGAAAAGTTTTAAACTCTTGAAACTCCTAAGGCTTTCCATCTCCCGACCTTTCATTTTCCCAACTCTTCTCTTAATTGTTTTGGGCGTGTAATCTACTCATTTCAGCTGCATTTTTTTTCACTTTCATGAAATTCATTTCTCCTCCTCTCACAAAAAAATCACGGCTATTCTCCTTGTGAAGCTTAGGTAAAAAAATTCTATCTTCTTCTTGTCTTTTTATGATTTTCTACTTGAATTTGCACATGCTCTCCACCTTCATAGCTGTATTCCCCTTCCTCCAAGCTGTGGCTGACCACCACCACCACTTTTCTCTGACCATCACACAGCCTAAAACCTCTCCTCCTCAGGCCAAGCCAAGCCATGATGAAGATCACCACAAAAATCCATCTAAACTAGCACTAGCCATCACCTATGCACTCAAGCTGACCTAGTTTTGGTACCATCACCTTCCACCACCCATGGCCGCCACCAACACCACCTCCACCAACTCCAGCACCACCTGGACCCCTGCCACATCATCACCTTGGACCCCACTCCTCTGGCCGTGCCCCATGAGCCTTGGCCGAGCCTTGAATTGCCTTGAATCCATGTTAAAGTGACATTGTTTTGCCTTGTTGTGTTGTTTCATGCATACTCACCTTTTGCTATCCTCTAAACATGTTTGGCCGACCCTTAGACAACCAAAACCTGATCCAAATCTTGCCTTAGACCTGTAGTACACCATATGGCTGAACCTGAAGGTTGTTGAAAGCAAGTGCAAAGCAATTCTACTTTGATTCGTGCAGTTGATTCTATATTATTCTATCGTATTGTGCATTTGAAAACTTATATTGTTTGTATTGTTTTGTCTTATGTATTCGAGGAAGTTAACCTTGTCTCTCCCACACTCATCATCATCATGGATGAGAAAATGAATCCCTTGTTCGAGCTTTTGAATGGTTAAAGCACAGTCAAGTAATCTATTCCGTTGTTGCTTCTTATCTTCATTGTTTCAACATTGTTTGCGTTGAATATTTATGTGTATATTGTCTTGTTTGGTTATTGTTTACAAGATAAATATCAAGGCTCTCCATTCATTCAAATCAAAAGTCATGCTATATCGTGCTTGTTGTGCTTTCTGGAATCTATTCTGTGTGTTTTGATCGCTAATCTCCAGCTTTAACAGGTGAGTTATTCTCCCCAGACAATATGTACCTATATAACTGATAAACCGACACCATTTGAATCTGTAATGTATATTATCATGTTATATATGCTTATATTGTTACCATATGATGTTCACACCTGTTATTACACCTGTTATATCATATGTTACTGTTGTTTTATGTTATTCTGTTTGTTTATATCAGTTTATCACACTGCAAGTTCCCTTTAGACTAGAATCACTATGGGTTGAAATGATACATACCCGAACGAACTTTAGAATAAGGGAATATCGTTATGGGCTGAAATGATAGGCCTGAGCGGTTTTCAAATTCATTCATTTAACTTGGGATTGCGGGTTTGAAATGATATAACCCGGATTTTTCTTTTTTTTAAACTGCAGGTTGAAATGATACATATCCGTATCACTTGACCTAGGTTAGAAAACTATATACAGGCCCGTGGTTATTTTATAAAGTGTTTTGGATGATTTTAAGTATTTTTAAAAATAAATTTATGAAATTTGATTTAAATAGATTTTGAAATGTTTTAGAATAAAGAAATTATGATTTTTCTATGAGTTAAAATGTAATTAATGAATGGTTAAATTGGATTATTGAAATATAACTTAAGTTTGGAATTTGGAGTTTTGGTTAAAAATGATATTTAAGTTATATGAAAAAAAATGGAAATTTAATTATATTTGGAAAATGGTAAAATATGATAATTTGATTAAATTTGAATTTAAGTGATTTATTAAAGTATTATTGATTTTTCTATGAGTTTAAGTGGTTAAATAAATGAATGTTTAAAAGTGATCGTTTAAAATATAACTTGACTTGGAAATGTGAAATTTGGTTTTAATTAAAGGTTTAAGTTAATTAAATAAAATTGGAAATTTAGTTAAATTTGTGAAATGGTAATTTAAATTTGAAGTGTTAAGTTATTTGTTGAAATGTGAAGAATTGGAAACTTTTACACTTAAATTTATTAAGTAAATTGTTGAAAATTGGATTTAATTATAAGAAATTTATTGTGAAAAAGATATATGTTAAATGATATGAAAATGAACATTTTAAATGTTAAAATATGATTTTTAAAATGTTTATGTGTTTTAAATTGAAGTTATTTAATTGCTGGAAATACACTAACACCTGAAATCTACTTTCAATAGCATTCAGAAATGCTATAGATTCTGTTTTGAACTAAAATTGTGTAAAAAGAGCTATTACAACATTTCTGAAACGCTGTAGTTGCTGTAATTGAACTTATAGGCTAATATTGAACTCAGGCCTATTATAGCATTCTCTGGAAATGCTATAATGGTCTGCAGTCTTTGCTGAAACCAAATTTAACCCTTGTTTTGAAATCTGAACTACCGCAGCACTTCTGAAATGCTGTCTTTTCTGTTCTGAACTATAATTCAACTAAAACTGAGTTTTAACAGCATTTTTAAGTGCTGTCTTTGCTGAATTAAAAATGTTTTCAAATATAACTTGTAGCAGTTGTTTTTAAATGTTGTGAAATGCTGAAATTTTAATAATTAGGGTTTTGACTTAGTAAACGAACTTAGAATGGTTTGAAACTTTGGAAATTGAATACTTGATTTGAAAGTATAATAATTACACTTTTAAAAGGGTTAAATGAATTATTTTGATTTGAATATAAACTATTTAAAGGTGATTTGAAATGATAGTAAATGAACGATATCTTTGAATTTAAAGGGTATTTAAAGTTGAATTTTTGGTTTTGAACTGATAGGATATTTTATTATATTAAAATGATTTGAAATGAAGTTTTGGAAAGATATGATATTTTGATATATTGAAATGATTTGAAATGAAGTTTTGAAATGATATGATATTTTAAATATATGGAAATGGTTTGGAATTGATTTAATCTTTATTTTGATAAATATATGGTTTTGAAATGATATTTTATTTTGAAGTAAAGTATTGTTTTAAAAGTTATAACCACGGGTTATAATAACGATTTGTTGTTAAAGAGACCGGGATCGGATATGGACATACTCTCTGTCGATACCGAAAACCACTTTGACAACTGTGTACGCGGTGGAGTTTCCAGAATGAAGTAGGATGGTGGCGACGATCCTAAGGTATATATGTGAACCCAACTCCCATGAGTTGGCATAAGGTGACTAAAACAGGAGCGATCTCGGGCCAGTGAGGTAGCACCTCGTATCGAACACACTTCATCGATACCATTCTATTACTTTGTGATTTTTTGTGGCCACCCTTGATTTGGGAGTGTTGTTCGAGGTGGAACGGTAGTGGCTGCTATGCGTATCCATCAGTCCGTGTGCGTAATTGGTATATCTACCCTGGCATTGCCTTGTGTGCCGTGTCACCTACCATATCGAACCCACTACGATTATGATTTTAAGATCCGACCGCGTTAAGGTTCTCCATCACCTTAACGCTATTTTCTATATGATTATACTTTACTTATTAGATGTTATTATAATAGCAAATATTACTACATAGTTGATATTTTAACGGATCCTTAGAGGATGGGCGGTCCCAAGCATCTTCTAAGTTACTTGTACCTTTATTACAGTTCACTTGAGTTGGTTTACATTATATAAGTATATATTGTCCTGACTCGAGTGTTTTGTGTTCTGCTTTATGCTCGGGTCGGCCATAGTATTCACAGATTTGGAATTCCACCTTCTGGAGATTTGAATCGCTGGAGATTATCTGCTAGTCTTGTTCTATCAAATTCAGTTCTATTGTTCTATTCAGCCTGTACTTAGTTATTGTATTGAGACTTCTGTTGTACTTTATTTCTTATGTTGTATCTTATGTAACTCTGATATATTTACATAGTAGCTTCATGAACTACTATTTATTTTACTTCCGCTGCATTATTTTACTCTGTGTCTGTGATCTGTGATTATATTTATTTACTGTATATTCTGAGATTTGCCAAATTTTATTTACAACGCGGTATTTTGAGCAATTCAATTCTGGCATGAGTGTCTACCTATACACTTATAATGGATGCGAATGGTTGAAAATACCGAGTTGTTACAGTTGGTATCAGAGCTTTGGCTTTGAGGCAAAACTTAGAATGTATGGTAAATTTATTTACAGAATCACTTTCGTTCGAGTTTGAATCTCTTTCTTTTGATTCGATTTCCTTTGAATTTTGGAACGTTCCCTGCGGTTCCGAAATTCATTCGTGTCCCTCACTATTCATCTTCTTTTGATTCTGGAGTATCCCATAACTCCACTTCGAATGATCTTTATAGTGAATTGGCGGTCTCGCCAATATTCTAATTTTCTTGTAAAAGGGTGAAAATCCTTTACAATCAGCATCGATTCACCAGAGATTTATATTTATCCTTGGTTTAGATGTTAATATCTTTTATTTTTCCAAACTGTATCTCCTGAGATCGAACGTAGATTTGTCCCAGGAAAATCCACATCGATCTTATTCTTTAACTCACGGTTAACCCGGTTAAGGTTGTCCGCGGTTATCTAAGCTTACTGATCTCCCTACTTTGTTATTTAATCATCTTATCTTTCGTTTCCAACTTACCTTCAAAACATTTTGAATTGTATTTGTAAATCTGTAATTAATATTTTGTTTTATATTGTGTTGTTTGAGTTGTTGATGTTGATTTGGGTTTCCGATCGATTCGTCTGATCAACGCTATCGATAGGATTTCTAAAACACTTTGACAGAACAAACTGACACAATATTATAAAATAAAAAATTGGTTAATGAAATAAATTTTGATATATAATTTATGGAACTTAATAAATTGATTTAAATTGATAATTTGAAGTGATAATACTTGATTTATCATTTATTGTTCTACAAATGAATTTATAAATAGTTGTTTATAAATTTATTTGGGAACTGAAATGAATTTAAAACAAGAAATTTAAGAATTTAATTTCCGATGGATTTCAAACCTTGTGTTTAAAGTTTTAAAAGGATATATTATTTAAAGTATTTCCATGTAGAAATTTGTTTCTAAAGGATTTTTAAGTTTATAAATTTAGTGCTCTTCTCTTTGTCACTGGAAAATAATTTCGGTGATGACTGCAGCATCATCGACGTTCATTTTCGAGTTTCGAAGTGAAGAGACTGTTCTGTAGTCTTGCTACAGCTTTATTTTGGGGAATTTAATTAATTTGAATTTCTAAAATATGACTTTATTTATAATATATATAGATATATAATTTAAATTTGATTTGACATATTATGTACATATATTTATTTATCTCTAACTGGTTTGAAGGAAATCAAAAATTAATTCTTACATTTTTTTTCTTAAAGAATGATTTCAATTATAAAAAGAAAAATCAAAAAAAAAATGAATAAATGATTCAAACTTGAGATAATTGAATTGGAAAGTTTTACTTGTATAACACACAATTTCATTCCAATATAACTTACCTAAATTACACAGAAGTTGAATATGGAATTGGATAATATACAATATAAAAAGGATTTTTATAAATAAAATTTGAGTGGTTATAATACATGTTATACATTTAAATTTTAGTTATAAAAGATTAATAGAGGCAAATAGTGAAAAAAGGAATTTAAAGAGATTTTATTTAAATAACTTAATAATCAAATTTGATTTAATATGGAACCTTAAGTCTAACCTAGGAATTTTAATAAAGGTTATTTCCTGAAATGAATATGTTGTATAATAAATAATGTATCTTTGAATAGATAAAATAAAATACATTTGAATTGGACTTTTGGTAATAAAGTTTATTTAACTTGAATTCATAGTTTAATTGATGTCTAAATGAATAAATGTGTAAAGAAATTTGATTGTTATATTTGCTATATAAATATTTTATTTATGAAATAGATATGTCTTGAAAAATGAATGATTATGATTTAAATAGTTAAAATGTATTTTAACATCACTAAAAATTGATAATTGAGAATTTGGTTTTCAAATGGAATTTTAAGTGTAACTTATTAAAGGAATATCTATTTGTGAAATGGGTATTTTAAATAAAGTGTTAGGTTATGTGTTAAATTAAGAGCTAACTAAAATAGTGAACTTTTAACTTAATAAATGAAGTATAGTTTGATTTGAATATTCCACTCATAAAAGTTTGTTTTAATAAGTCATAAGTTAAATGATATCCAAATAAATATTTCTGGAATTAAACTGATTTGAAATATTAATATATCTACTGTAGCATTTTATAAGTGCTGCTGTTTTGAAAATACAGTGTTTTGGAAATTTTTATAATTGAATGAACTTAGAAATGTTATAACTTTAAAATGAATATTATTTGACCTTGAATTAAAATGGTTTAAATGAAGATTATTTTTTTAAAAGGTGTTATGATTTTCTAAGTATTATGTTTTTTTTAAAGAATAACATTTCCAAAGTGTTATGATTTTAGTAGTATGATTTCCAAATGATAAACATCTCTAAATTGTTATGATTTCAAAACATTATGGTTATAAATCTATTATCTTATTTTGTTTTTCAAACTATCTTTTGGTTGTCCTTATTTCTCTTATCTTGTTACAGAATGGAAAGGCTATTGCTTATACCAGTCTGTTTAGAAATCTTTCTGTAATCTTTGATAATCTTTGTTACTCATCTGGATCTGAACACTGTTATTCCATATATAGACCGTCGGTCAAGTGAAAAGGGAGATTCAGACTCTAGAGGATCTTTTTCGTGTTTGTGTTCTTGATTTGATCACCTCCATCTTGTTAAACTTACCTATAACAATAGTTATCAGGCGTAATTTAAATCTCCTTGCCATCTTATTTTAATCTTATTTCACTCTATCTTTTCTATGCTTTCCCGTACCTCATTCCTTTTCGAGGACGAAAAGCTTTGAGTAGGGGAGAGTGTAACAACCCTGTATTTTTCAAATATTTTTAAATTGATTTTTCCAGATTCAAAAGCTTTATTTATGAAAAAGAATAAATTTTGTTATTTTAAGTATAAACTTTGATTTTGATGTGGATTAGAATTCCAAATATGACTAAATTTAATATTTCCAGAAAATGTGAATTTTGGTCAAATAGTCAAACTTTGACTTTTAAATTTAAATTTTAAATATTTGAAATTATATATTTTATCTTTTATTATGACAATAGATTTAATAACTTGAATACTGTTTTTTCTTTCGTTGGAAACGGAGTTAAAATGTAAAAGTTATGTACATTTTAATTTTTAGTATAAACTGTTTATTTAACAATTTTGTCTATTTTAAATTGTATAAATTACTCTTTCTTTCTTATATTTTGTTTTAATATGTGTTAATATTTTTTTATGTATATTTTGTATTTTTATATTTTTAAAATGATAATATAATTTTTCCAAAATTTACTATATTTATTTTTCATTTTTAAAGGCTATTTTCTTATTTTCTGCTATTTTCTTCATTTAAAATTATATTTAAATTAAACTTTATATATTTATTTTGTGAATGTATTTTTATTTTATGTTATTATTTATGTTTAAAAATATATTACAAGCTCATATGAATTTTCTAAAGTTTATACCATTTAGTTTCAATTTTTCCAGCCTAGTTGACAATTTTTGCTATTTTCTTGATTTAATTATTTATAATTAATATTTAATTATTTATATTTTTTTAATTTGTTACATTTTCGAATTTTAACTGAAATTATATGTATTTTAAGATATTTAAACTTATTAAAAAGAAATAGAGGAAATTTGAAAAGTTTTAAACTCTTGAAACTCCTAAGGCTTTCCATCTCCCGACCTTTCATTTTCCAAACTCTTCTCTTAATTGTTTTGGGCGTGTAATCTACTCATTTCAGCTGCATTTTTTTTGCACTTTCACGAAATTCATTTCTCCTCCTCTCACAAAAAAATCACGGCTATTCTCCTTGTGAAGCTTAGGTAAAAAAATTCTATCTTCTTCTTGTCTTTTTATGATTTTCTACTTGAATTTGCACATGCTCTCCACCTTCATAGCTGTATTCCCCTTCCTCCAAGCTGTGGCTGACCACCACCACCATTTTTCTCTGACCATCACACAGCCTAGCACCTCTCCTCCTCAGGCCAAGCCAAGCCATGATGAAGATCACCACAAAAATCCATCTAAACTAGCACTAGCGATCACCTATGCACTCAAGCTGACCTAGTTTTGGTACCATCACCTTCCACCACCCATGGCCGCCAACAACACCACCTCCACCAACTCCAGCACCACCTGGACCCCCTTCCACGTCATCACCTTGGACCCCACTCCTCTGGCCGTGCCCCATGAGCCTTGGCCGAGCCTTGAATTGCCTTGAATCCATGTTAAAGTGACATTGTTTTGCCTTGTTGTGTTGTTTCATGCATACTCACCTTTTGCTATCCTCTAAACATGTTTGGCCGACCCTTAGGCAACCAAAACCTGATCCAAATCTTGCCTTAGACCTGTAGTACACCATATGGCTGAACCTGAAGGTTGTTGGAAGCAAGTGCAAAGCAATTCTACTTTGATTCGTGCAGTTGATTCTATATTATTCTATCGTATTGTGCATTTGAAAACTTATATTGTTTGTATTATTTTGTCTTATGTATTCGAGGAAGTTAACCTTGTCTCTCCCACACTCATCATCATCATGGCTGAGAAAATGAACCCCTTGTTCGAGCTTTTGAATGGTTAAAGCACAGTCAAGTAATCTATTCCGTTGTTGCTTCTTATCTTCATTGTTTCAACATTGTTTGCGTTGAATATTTATGTGTATATTGTCTTGTTTGGTTATTGTTTACAAGATAAATATCAAGGCTCTCCATTCATTCATATTAAAAGTCATGCTATATCGTGCTTGTTGTGCTTTCTGGAATCTATTCTGTGTGTTTTGATCGCTAATCTCCAGCTTTAACAGGTGAGTTATTCTCACAAGACAATATGTACCTATATAACTGATAAACCGACACCATTTGAATCTGTAATGTATATTATCATGTTATATATGTTTATATTGTTATCATATGATGTTCACACCTGTTATTACACCTGTTATATCATATGTTACTGTTGTTTTATGTTATTCTGTTTATTTGTATCAGTTTATCACACTACAAGTTCACTGTAGACTAGAATCACTATGGGTTGAAATGATACATACCCGAACGAACTTTAGAATAAGGGAATATCGTTATGGGCTGAAATGATAGGCCTGAGCGGTTTTCAAATTCATTCATTTAACTTGGGATTGCGGGTTTGAAATGATATAACCCGGATTTTTCTTTTTTTTTAAACTACGGGTTGAAATGATACATATCCGTATCACTTGACCTAGGTTAGAAAACTATATACAGGCCCGTGGTTATTTTATAAAGTGTTTTGGATGATTTTAAGTATTTTTAAAAATAAATTTATGAAATTTGATTTAAATAGATTTTGAAATGTTTTAGAATAAAGAAATTATGATTTTTCTATGAGTTAAAATGTAATTAATGAATGGTTAAATTGGATTATTGAAATATAACTTAAGTTTGGAATTTGGAATTTTGGTTAAAAATGATATTTATGTTATATGAAAAAAATGGAAATTTAATTATATTTGGAAAATGGTAAAATATGATAATTTGATTAAATTTGAATTTAAGTTATTTATTAAAGTATTATTGATTTTTCTATGAGTTTAAGTGGTTAAATAAATGAATATTTAAAAGTGATCTTTTAAAATATAACTTGACTTGGAAATGTGAAATTTGGTTTTAATTAAAGGTTTAAGTTAATTAAATAAAATTGGAAATTTAGTTAAATTTGTGAAATGGTAATTTAAATTTGAAAAGTTAAGTTATTTGTTGAAATGTGAAGAATTGGAAACTTTTACACTTAAATTTATTAAGTAAATTGTTGAAAATTGGATTTAATTAAAAGAAATTTATTGTGAAAAAGATATATGTTAAATGATATGAAAACGAACATTTTAAATGTTAAAATATGATTTTTAAAATGTTTATATGTTTTAAATTGAAGTTATTTAATTGCTGGAAATACACTAACACCTGAAATCTACTTTCAATAGCATTCAGAAATGCTATAGATTCTGTTTTGAACTAAAATTGTGTAAAAAAGAGCTATTACAGCATTTCTGAAATGCTGTAGTTGCTGTAATTGAACTTATAGGCTAATATTGAACTCAGGCCTTGTGACGACCGCCCATGACCCCTGCACCGAATCTAAAGATAGAGCGCTGTAAAGTGTGCCAGGCGACCATGGACGATTGTCAAGGTAAGATTAAAACAACAGAATCTATCGTATTACTCACGGCGCATGGACAAAATACAATAGAACATATGTATAGTGAAGCTTTACAGAACAAAATGACATCATATAAAACTCCATAATAGTTGAATACAAGCATCCACATAGTCAATACATCAAGCCTCACTACATATCTCTCAGAGAATACAAACAGCGGAATATCCAGTACATATAATAAGAAGATAATATGCAACCCTCCAGCTCGTCTTCGATATCAGCATCGTGAGAAGAGAACAGCACCTGTCACCTGCTACCTAGTCTGCCCGTCCCAAAATGGACGAACAGCCCAAGGCAATAAGAATTAAAACATAAAGCCTTGAGTCAGACAACAGTCTTAGTGAGCAGTAAATTAACTAACAACATACCAAAAGAGCATAAAGGAAAAGGAATAGGAATACAACCCTCCCACTCCAACCTCATTCTACAGTGATAGCCCCCAGACACACACTAAGCAGAAGCAAACGTAGCAGAGCATACAATTTAAAGTAAAGCTACTATCACTCGAGTCAAGGGCGATGTTTTCCAAGTACCAAGGCCTAAATCAGATAAGCACCAAGAAAATACCGCTCTTGAGTCCGAATGACGATACAACCAAACATCCATGACTCTGGCTATCACTGTTATCATTGCTTCGATATCACCGTTAATTGAATGACCGGCACATTCTTTCAGCCGTCCGTCAAGGGCTAATGGAAACCCCGGTTCTAGACATAACTCCCGCACGTCGTCGCAACCCGTGCCTAGGACTATCGAATCTGCCCAGAGTACTCGACCATCAACAATTAGTCGTTGGGACTATCGAATCTGCCCAAACGTACTCTTGCTTAGAGCAAGCTAGAACCTTCAACAACGATGCTATCCAAACCTCCTAGTCATCCTCCTCGACGACTATTCTCATATCCATTCATTATCCTCAACTCGAATCATATCACCGAGTTATCAACGTGCTTGGAATGATCCCGTCTGGATTAGACCAAGTCTTCATCACATGATGCCTCGCTTCATTACATCCTCGCAAAGCCTCATCTCAACATCACATCATCAAATCTATGCATAAGAGCTTCATCATCCCGCTACATATGCCACGAGCAGCTTTCCCAATTCAAGAGCCTTTCCCTTAGCTTTTGAATCGTCTTCAGTCTAAATCAAACCATCAATCATCTAATTCATACCAATCAATCAAATCAAACATTAATCCAAACAATCAAGCATTCAAATATGATCTAAGTAGACAATTATAACAATAATGGCATTTTCATAATTAAAGAGTTGAAAGTCCAATAAGCATGAAAACATGAACAATATCTCTACAAACTTGATGAATGAACTTGCATAGGTTAACATGTGATAAAATGGATGTAACATCATCATGAACAATGGATCTACATGGATCTACACTTAGGATGAAGAAAATGCATGGAAATCACTATTTTAACACCAAATCGAGCCAACAATCCGATATACTCCTTTGGATCCGTGTGAGAGATAATCACCACTCACCAAATCACCAAAACAACCTCAAATCAACACACTTCAGATCTGGACAGCGAAGGATCAAGCTTGATCTATCACGAATCCGCTCCAAATGAAGAAATCTCACTTGAAAAGATGAAGATCTTCAACTTTAGCTCTTGAATCTTCAATCTTGATCTTCAATTTAGATGAAAGGAATCACTAGATTAGAGTGGAGAAAAGAAGTGAAGAAGTGTAGAAGTCGAGCTCTCAAAATGGCAGCACTTCGTCGCTTCAAAATCCGGATCCCAAAAATGAAGAGAAGCTCTCCTATTTATAGCAGAAAATACCCTAAGTCGTAACTCGTCCGCCTCTATAAGTCGTTCACGACTTACGACTTATCACCCCTACGACTTAACTTCTGGCTTCAACGACTTAACATACTTCTGCCTATGACTCACGACAAAACAGCTATCTCCTAAGTCGTCTCCGACTTATAGCCTCTTCCGACTCAACACACGCACCTACGACTTAATGCGCACGCGCCTTAACTGGTTAGACGACTCAACTACTAAGTCGTCTACGACTTAACACAAAGGCTACGACTCATCCACTTGCACGAGTTAACACCTACGCGCGACTTAACCAGGCTACGAGTTAACAGTTAACTGGGCTACGACTTATGACCGCTAACTCCTAAGTCGCTCACGACTCAACAGAAGATACGACTTAACAAAGGGCTCATCCTACGACTTATCAAATAACCAGGTTAAACTCTTAAGTCGTCTACGACTTAACTGGGTATACGACTCAACCCCAAACACTTAAGTCATCTACGACTTAACACTCATAAGTCGTTCACAAGTTACGACTTAGCAAAACCCCCAGTTTACAGCTCATAACTAAACAGGGACTTTGACTTATCTAGGCAACGACTTAACTGCTAGACTTAGGTCGCTCACATCCTAACCCCAACATTCCTTAAGTCGGTCAGTCAATTTAAGCCATCCCACGACTTACTTCCTACACGACCTAGGCTCCAAACATTCCAACTCTTAAGTCGTTCAAACGACTTAACTCCAAGTCCTGGGTCACTCCTATCTCCTAAGTCGTATACGACTTACGACTTATGCTAAGTCGTGAACGACTTAGGACTTAGCCAAATATTGCCTAAAATCTGAAATGGCTCAAAAATGCTAAAATTCCAGATTCTGTCGAACTTGTCGATCCATAAAAATACGGGTCGTTACAGGCCTATTATAGCATTCTCTGGAAATGCTATAATGGTCTGTAGTCTTTGTTGAAACCAAATTTAACCCTTGTTTTGAAATCTGAACTGCCGCAGCACTTCTGAAATGCTGTCTTTTCTGTTTTGAACTATAATTCAACTAAAACTGAGTTTTAACAGCAGTTTTAAGTGCTGTCTTTGCTGAATTAAAAATGTTTTCAAATATAACTTGTAGTAGTTGTTTTTAAATGCTGTGAAATGCTGAAATTTTAATAATTAGGGTTTTTGACTTAGTAAACGAACTCAGAATGGTTTGAAACTTTGGAAATTGAATACTTGATTTGAAAGTATAATAATTACACTTTTAAAAGGGTTAAATGAATTATTTTGATTGGAATATAAACTATTTAAAGGTGATTTGAAATGATAGTAAATGAACGATATCTTTGAATTTAAAGGGTATTTAAAGTTGAATTTTTGGTTTTGAACTGATAGGATATTTTATTATATTAAAATGATTTGAAATGAAGTTTTGGAAAGATATGATATTTTGATATATTGAAATGATTTGAAATGAAGTTTTGAAATGATATGATATTTTAAATATATGGAAATGGTTTGGAATTGATTTAATCTTTATTTTGATAAATATATGGTTTTGAAATGATATTTTATTTTGAAGTAAAGTATTGTTTTAAAAGTTATAACCACGGGTTATAATAACGATTGGTTGTTAAAGAGACTGGGATCGGATACGGACATACTCTCTGTCTATACCAAAAACCACTTTGACAACTGTGTACGCGGTGGAGTTTCCAGAATGAAGTAGGATGGTGGCGACGATCCTAAGGTATATATGTGGACCCAACTCCCGTGAGTTGGCATAAGGTGACTAAAACAGGAGCGATCTCGGGCCAGTGAGGTAGCACCTCGTATCGGACACACTTCTTCGATACCATTCTATTACTTTGTGATTTTTGGTGGCCACCCTTGATTTGGGAGTGTTGTTCGAGGTGGAACGGTAGTGGCTGCTATGCGTATCCATCAGTCCGTGTGCGTAATTGGTATATCTACCCTGGCATTGCCTTGTGTGCCGTGTCACCTACCATATCGAACCCACTACGATTATGATTTTAAGATCTGACCGCGTTAAGGTTCTCCATCCCCTTAACGCTATTTTCTATATGATTATACTTTACTTATTAGACATTATTATAATAGCGAATATTACTACATAGTAGATATTTTAACGGATCCTTAGAGGATGGGCGGTCCCAAGCATCTTCTAAGTTACTTGTACCTTTATTACAGTTCACTTGAGTTGGTTTACATTATATAAGTATATATTGTCCTGACTCGAGTGTTTTGTGTTCTGCTTTACGATCGGGTCAGCCTGAGTATTCACGGATTTGGAATTCCACCTTCTGGAGATTTGAATCGCTGGAGATTATCTACTAGTCTTGTTCTATCAAATTCAGTTCCGTTGTTCTATTCAGCCTGTATTTGGTTATTGTATTGAGACTTCTGTTGTACTTTATTTCTTATGTTGTATCTTATGTAACTCTGATATATTTACATAGTAGCTTCATGAACTACTATTTCTTTTACTTCCGCTGCATTATTTTACTCTGTGTCTGTGATCTGTGATTATATTTATTTACTATATATTCTGAGATTTGCCAAATTTTATTTACAACGCGGTATTTTGAGCAATTCAATTCCGGCATGAGTGTCTACCTATACACTTATAATGGATGCGAATGGTTGAAAATCCCGAGTTGTTACATTCTACCTCTAGGAACTTAGACTTTGACTTGCATCATGTGTTTGAAGAATGATAAACTTTTGTCTGATTTAACGATTACTTAATAGAAAGATAAACCAAAGAAAAAAGACGGATGTGATGCGAAGTTCATTAGATATCAAATGGCATTAAGACTGGAGAGCCGATCTTTAATGAAATTCCATTAATTCTAACAATGTAAGCGTAACCATTTATTTCTCTCTAGCACACGTTATCTCCACTTCCCACAAAATCATCCACTTCTCTACTTTCACGAGTACACATACCTCCACTTTTGCTTTAGGCTGTCTACCCTTCGTTCTATATGTTTATGGTTGTTATTTTTAGATTCAGATCCATTTCATTGTTACATACATTGTTGTTTATCGCATGCAGTATGTTACCTCCTCTTTTACTTTATTTACCCAATTTGCGCATGAACTGTCTGATTAAATGGGTAAAATAAGTGCCTAGATATCTTAGTATCTGATTATTCTACAGAGTTCTCGTGAGAGTATCAACATGAAGTGCTTATACTTATGTTTCCTGATCTTTTCAACATTTACTTTTAAAAAATGCTGAAATAATTTTAGTTAGTTTTATTATTCTATACCAAAGTGAAAACATAATATCTCGGATAATGTTGCTTTAATATTATAGCCATGCATTGTTTTCCAGATATGCTCTTTCATGGCATAAGTTACTTTTTAAATCCATTAATTTTCTTTTAAATATGGCTCGCTCATGGCTAGTGTATTGCCATAACCTTACATAAGTTATCATTTAAATCTATTAATTTTCCATGTAATGCTTATTGTCTTGTCCTTAACATTCATAATCTTTAAAGAGAAAATTAAATATAAAAAATAGGCAATTATAAATGGGCAATTTGATGTCAGATATCTTATCTAGATGAGATTTTATAATATAGTAATTTGGCAAGATTTGTCATGTATGGAAATATGCTTTGTATTACTAAAATTCCATAACAATAAACCAGAAATAGTAAATGAATGTTTTATTGATGGAAAATGATTCGAGTGAGTTATGTTATAATGTTTCTATGGTAAGTATTATGGAAAATGATTTATTTTTATTTTATTTGAATGTGTTACTCATAATATCTTAGAATAACACTTTTTTCCTGTATCATAATGACATGTCACTTGAAAATGTATTGGGGTGGTTTTAAACATGTTCATGATGCATACTTTTTTTTATTATGATGCATACTTTGGTATGTCAGAATTTGTATGTATACTAAAATGGTTTTAGTACGGAAAGTGTATTTTTTTCTATCACGTTAAGAAACTGGTTATGTATGTAGTGGGCGATGATACAGGTTCAGAATGATAACATTGCAGCCATGAGAAGAGAACAACTTTTATATACTTTATGACTCTAATATGAATGTTGTCGAATAAGATAAACTGCCTAAGACTCCAGCAAGACAGGCTATTTACCGTGCCTTACGATGCAGTATGTAATAGAAGTAATAGTGATCTAACATTACACGTAATAGTATTACCCTACCATTTCTTGAAGTAATTGGAAGAAGTAAAAGCAACTAAAGGAGTAGCTATATATTCTATCAGTTACCATAAATTAAAAGCTATAATCCAAAATAAAAGCATACTATAACTGCAGTCAAGAACTTCTGCAATAGACATTCTTTAAATGATATTAAATTACAAAGTAAGGAAGGAACAATATTATATTTGTAGATATGCATAAACACCAAGATGGATTCAAACTAACACATAACGATAATATTATGTATGAAAAGCAACAATAAAACATGGCTTGTTTACTTTATCACCATGGTAGCATGCAAGGTCTGAACTCCAATTTAGTAATATTTCCTAATATATTGTTTTTCTATCTATAAAAAATAAAAATGGAATAGACTCGACATCGAATGTTTCTTCACTCATTGGTGGGTAAAAATTTCTTAACTCATTGCAAAATTGACCGAACTTTCATCAACATCGAATGTTTCACAATTTTTCCTAATATTCATGCTAATATTTTGAACCACTCTACAAGTGACCACATACCAGTGTTAATAAAATTGGTCTATGGTACTAAATCTAATAAGCATGCTCTATTCAGATTCAATAACTCTTGGATTAGCTACAACAAATACAATAACGTGATTTCGTTTGCTTGGAAAAATGAGGCATTGGGCAATCCTCCTTTTATATTTCTCAGTAAATTGAAAAATGTCAAAAGGAGTTTTAAAGGAAATGAATAAGGGTCGAACTAGCCTAAAATTATTACTATACAGCATGAGAAATCAAAACAACATAAGAAGAAATGAAAATTATTACTGGACAGCATGAGAAAAAATGAAAAGTGTAACGACCCTAAATTTTGAACAAATTAAATTGATAATATTTAATTAATTTTAAATATTTGAACGATGATTTAATTTGAATCCCGAATATAACTTTGAATTTGGCGATTAAACTTTAAAATTTAATCTATTGAATGTTGAATAAAAAATTTGAATCTTCAATTTTAAGCTGAAGAAAAATATTCTGAAAGCTTTTAAAATTCATATTGATAATACTGAAGATAATAGAAGCTTCAGAATCGAATTTGAAATTGAATTGTTCAGTTTGAAATTTATATCGTTCAGTCGATATTTAAAAGTAGCGTTCCGGGGCACAGTCTCGGAATTCAACGAAACCAGTTCCATTTGGTCCGTAATATTGAGTTATTGTCGGATTTTAATTTTCGTATTGTTCGGAGTTGATATGCGAGCACACGATATATAAACGCGGTAAACTTTGTTTTGAAACAAATTGAATTCAAGTTAAATTTAAATTTGTATTTGGTCAACATCAGTACTTTGCCTTCCCCATCAAAACGCTGTAAAGGTAAGGCAAACTGTCTTCCCTCGTACGCGCAACATCATTCGTGTTCTTTGGTCCCCTCGCTCTTCTTTTTAAATAAAAAAATAATAATAAGCAGATCGTTCAAAAGAAAAAAAAATTATCTCGTTAATGGCCGAGTATTCAGATCAAAAGAAAACAACTATCTTTCGTTCGAAGTTCGAAATCACCAGGGACCGAAGCCATTCTTCTCAAAATCAATTCAAAGAGAGAAAACAAAAGAATAAAAATAAAATCGCAACATCCCTTCCAAACGAAATTAAGTTTATTCCTCGTTCCAGGAATCATCTTCAATTCGCGAGCTGATAATCGCTTGTTTCCTCATCAGTTGAGGGCGATCGAAGACTTAGTTTCGGCCTCATTGGAGTGCGGCACGGGAAGGCGCGCGTCGTTCTGGGGAGTTCGTCGAGCTCGAGTACGACGTCGCGGCAAGGTCAGCGTTCGAGTATGGGGGGATGCGGTGATGGAGGCGCGCGTCTTGGCGATTGTCGCGATCAAGTAAGGTGCGGTGGCGAATTGGAACGGAGCTAGGGTTTCGTCGCGGCTGGGTGTTGGTGGCAGACGAAGAGTGAAATTGTTTTTGCTGGGCAGCGAGGTACCTGCGTTTTACCTAATTTAATTTCATAAATGAGTAAATATATAAGTGAAATTTTATTTTACAGTAAAGAAAATTTTAAACAGTTTTGTTTATTTTATTTTAATTAATACATGTATATAGGTTTGAAAAGGAAATTTATTCTTAATTAAAATTTAATATATATATGTATATGGGTTATTTCTGGAATAAGTAGTTTCAAGGAAGGAAAATAGTATATATAAATATACATATTTTCATTTAGTGGTCGAATTTTAAAAATAAATAAATAATTGGTTAAGTAAAATTATCAAAAGAAATTAATTGTTCAATAAGTTCAAATATTAATAAATCCTGTAATATTGTACAAGGTCTTAATTGTGAAGAAAACAAACTGGATGGAAAATGGGATGGCAAATTAAAAGCTAAGGTGAGATCTTTCTCACTCAAATTGAATGTGGAATTTTTGCAGTTATTAATTGATTGCTATTGAATGTGCTATTAGATATGATAGGATATATCTATATATATAGCAATATATACATATTGGCATATGTATATATTGGATTGATGATTTCCCGCCTCGTATAGCGGATGAGACCCTATTGTGCCGTTAGTAAGCGGATTTTTATAAAACCCATATACCGCGATAATTCCGTACTGGAGCGGAATTGGTATTGTGCTAACGTCTTTGGATGCAGGGAAACAGGTTGGAGGGATCCAACTGGACCCCTCACATTGATTGATTCTATTTATACTGTGGTATGAATCTGTGAATGATTATATTGATGTTATTAATCATATTGATATCTGGAAATTATTTGAAAGCTAAAATTTAGCTGAATGGATGTTTGATATCATTGGATTCCAAAAATAAATGAAATCGAATTTTTGAAATCAAAACAGAAATTTTTAAGTAAATAAATTTTTAGAAATTGAATAAATTCGAAGAAAGGAATTTTAAAGTATAAAAAGTTAATTTTTATAATCTTATTGAATTAATTCCAGAATCAAGCGAAAATGTCAAATAAATGAATTTCGTATAATAGTGATTTTAAATTGAAGAATTTAATTAAAATTTGGATTTCTAAATAGTTTGAAGAAGATAAAGAGATTTATTTTCTTTAAGAGAAATTTATTTAAAAGGGAAATAAGTTGGAAGTCCAACTATAAATTTGAGATATAAAGCTGATTTCTTTCAAATACATTTCTGTTGGTGGCGGAGAATTTATTCTCTTAGCTTAACACCCTTCTCTGAGACGTACGAGCTCAGAGGTTATGTAGTTGAAATTCATCAGCGATATATCCCAATTTGGTAACGTGGCATACTGAGTGTTGCTGTGAAATGGTCAGTGTTTGATCATTTGTGATATGATCATTTGTTTGACCTTATATCTTGTGATCATAGGTTGATCATTTTTGTTTGACCCGAAGCAGGGCTTTGTAGAAAGCGTAGCTTTGTGGACGAGACTTCGTCGAGCCTCACACCCCGGAAATGGTCGAAACAGGAAGGATGCAGCAAGGTTCTAGGGAGTAGCGCCCCTTAGTGTATGTCATTCCTTCTGGATAGAGGTGGTATCATGGTATGGAGCCCAGATACTTAACCTATGTGGTTGCTGCATTATTATCTATGTGGTTTGTTGGAAATCGGGGATCCTCGGGAAGATCGGTTACGATCGGGGGATGGCATACGCGTGTCAGTAGTTACATATTTTTGCAGAGGTAACCCGGCCTTGTGTTGGCAGAGATCCGGTTAGGTTCTCGGGTCGTCTATTCCAGGGACGTACCCATCGTGGGAAAGGAAGTTCCTTAGCCTGACCATTTGTTGGAAATCCAAACTCCAATACGTGACTTGTACGGTATTAGTTGTAGAACCTGCCTTTTACGTACGGTGGTCACCACTGTTTAGATGGTAGCTATAGTAGGCATACGATACTGGTCGTATGTTGGCTAAGATTAATATTATATTTTCGAAATGTTTTCTACACTATGCACTAATAATAATATCAAAAATGATTTGATTTTGCGTAGTAAGCATCTTTGACTATCATAAGAAGAAATCTCCTCCAATTCTGCGTTTGCATTGTGTGTGTGGCGGGAGGTCTTATGGTAGTTTCATTTTCCAAAAGCATTGCGAATTTGTTTTATTTTCTTTGTGAAAGAATAACTGTTTTACGATCTCACACCAGTCACCATGACTGACTCGGAGTTTCTTGTTTCCCTTCTAAACTCTGGGTGCCCACCAATTTCCACACGGGCAGTCTAGAGTTAGATTATCAGGATATTCTGGATATTCTGGAACTTGGAGATAAGCTGGATGACGAGACGTAGTATTTGTATCTTATAGTATTTATTCCGCTGTGTATTCTGTATGAGGACAAGTTATATAACTGTCCGTTGTTGTATATTGACTCTGATGATTGATGTATGTATAAACTGATATAGCTCTTTGTTTTAAAAGACTAGTGTTTATTTATTATATATTGTTCCGCTGCGATATGTGAGATTCTGATATTGTCTCTGTTCTGTATCTGTTGTTGTTTTGTTGTTCTTCTTCTCTTTTTCTTCTATCTTCTTCTTCTTCTACCATTTTCTTCTTTCTAAAACCCTCACTACTGGAGTTTCCGGCACTCGATTGCTCGGCAGTCGATAAAGTGAGTATCGATGTCGAATTTTCGAAAGTCGAAAATTCCCGTACGTGACAAAAAGTATTACCTAACTTTGAAGAAGGGTGAAGGTGGTGAAAGAGATGGGCGGATTTGGTGAAAGAAATGGACGGAGGCTTTGAAATTACGGCGGTATGCGGGCGACTCGTTGAATCGAAGGAAGGCTAGTGCGACGGCTGTAACAACCCGAAATTTAACCCTTAATAATTAATTCGTTAATTAACTAAATAATAAAATTACTTTGTCAAATTATCAGAATTGGGCCACGGGAATTCTACCATTGTGTCCGTGGTAATTTTCTGGTCAATTTCCATATATAGAACGTCAGAAACCGAGCTAATATGACCAAGTTATAAAATAAACAAAATAAGCAGAATATATATATATATATATATATATATATATATATGTCAACCTGGACACCAGGCAGTCGACTGCCCGGTCGACCCGCCGGCTATTTTGGGGGCGAACGAACGATCGTTCATTCGAATGATGGTGCAATTTTTTAACCGACTGACGTGTTTTGCATTCTTCTAACCAATCCGGTCCATCTGTTTTTGCATCGATGGCTCCTATTCAGCCTATGACGTGGTTGCATCCTATTCAATCCCCAAATCCAATGGTCCGAGATCCACTTCTACCCCTATAAATAGACCCCTAAACCTAACTCCTTTTATCATTCTCGGTTTTCTCCAATTGGGTTCACCTTTCTTGGAAGGACCCTAAACGGAATAATTTTTCCAAAGGAGAAAATCGTTATAAATTAAATTATTTTACAACACCAAGTGGATCCGGGAAGACCAAAGGAAGAGCTTAGGACCAGAGGTGGGTGATTGTAATTATTTTAAGATTTCTTTAAGTAATTTAAAATAATAGGGTTTCCAATAGTTGTAGTTTTACAACGATTTTTGGAATAACCTTTTTAGCAGTTTTATTTAGAGTTTTTAGAATTATTTTCAGTCTATTTCTTTCTAGCAATTCTTTTCAGTTAATTATAGCTTTTCCGTTTATTTACAGTTTATTTAAAGTATTTTAGTTTATTTACTGTTATTTATACGTTATTTACATCTTCTTTCTATGCTTTGGATTTTATTTTATTTTCAGTTTTCTTTTATTCCTCCTTCTTCTTCACATATGGATTAGAATAGGATTAACGCGAATATGGATTAAATTGTAAGAAAACTGAAATAATGGGATATAAGATTTAAATTTCACAGACTGTAATATAAATGGAATTGGACTGAAATTATGCCTAATTATGATATTAATTGGATTGAATTAAAGAGATTTGCCTATTTATAATTATGAGATTTAAATTATAAAGACTGTAATTGTAACGATCCCGTTTTTAAGCCAAATTTAATTTAGTAATTAATATAAATTTTTGGATTAATTTCTGAACTAATTTGAATTTTTCCAAAACAAATAAAATATGTGTTTGTTTATATATATATATATAGATTGTAAATAGGATTTGGATTTGAAATTCAAAATAAATATCTTTAAAAATAAATTGGATTTAAACTCTATATTTTAAAACTAGTGTATATATATGTGATTTTTATTAGAGTATAATTTAGTTTTAAAACATTTTCTTTAAAAGGTTATATAAATATTAATAAAGGAAAATGTATTTATTAAAATTAAAAATATAATATAAAGTTATATAAAAACATTTAATAACATGCAAATTACATGTGTAAGTATTATAACAAGAAGATTAACAAGTGTAAGATAATTTAGCATGTATTAAACATTTGTAAGATTTATATCATGCATAAATACAAGTGGCAAATTTTTCTTTAAATTAAATTTTATAAATAAAAGAGTTTTAAGGCTATATATATCATAACTCCTTCCTTCTCATTTTTCTTTGTCATATTCAAAACCCGGAAACTATAAAAACCAGAGAAAAGAAAGTAAAAGCAAATCAAAACAACAACCTTTCCAAAAAAAATTTCAACCTGAAGCTTAAAGCAATTTCCAGTTTTAAATTCAGAAAGAAATTCCAGGCTTTGCTTCTCTGTATAAAAAAAATCAAGTGAGTAAAACAACTCAGATAAATCAAAAGCAAAGTTTATCTCAAACATCAAGCTTTTAACCTGAGCAAATTCAAGATTCAATTCAAACTCAAGTATTTCAAAGATCAACAATCAAGTTGCTGTTTCAAAATCTAGAAGTAGTTCAAAGATCAAAGTTCAAATCTATTTCCAGTTTTCTTTCAAAAAATCTGTTCTTTGTTCAACATCGAAAGGTGAGTAAACTTCACTGTTAAAAACAAATCCTCTTTATTTACTTATGCTTACGATGATGGATGAGAATGATGACTTGAATCTGTTTTAATCTGATGCTTGTGATAAATATTTGAAATGATCTTGTGAAAAATTGTTTGCATGGATGTAAATATGTTTGTATATAGATAAATATGCAGATGTTTGAACATGCATGCCTGTACATATGTATATATCTTCCTCTTTTAAATAACAGGCTTAAGAACAACCTTCAAAAATTCATATCTTCTTAGAGAATCAATGTTAGACTATGATCATTAAAAAGAAGATGATTATAACAATGTAAATTCATTTTTAAAAATAGTTTAAAGTGGAATTATTTAGTTAATATTTTGAAAATAAGATTTTACAGTAAAATCTTCTTAAAACAGAAAAATCGAAGTTCATAATTTTTTTGATTTAATTATATAATCTGATTCGAATAGGGAAATGATGATTTTAGATGCAGGTTTCATCATTTTTAAGTAAGTAAATGATGTGAAATCTCGAGTTGAACAAAAATGGAACTTTTCTCGAATTCCGGCGATCAACGAATTGTGGTAGGTCGGGCTTGATGTCAGAAGATGTGTGAAGGAAGGGGATCATAGGAAATATAGCAGTTGGATTTATTAATGACCGAGGTGGCGTATCGATGACATTGTAGGGTTTTAGGAGCTGTTTTGGTCGAGGATGTTGACGAGTCGATTTCGTCGTCGGTGGTGGATCGGGGTGGACCGAACCAAGGGGAATCGATGCGTAAGTTTGTGGCGGAGCTCTGGACGGAGTCGTGAGGTTTCTGGCGACATGATGTGGCGGCGCAAGGCATTTTTGGATGATCGATTTGGGTTCCAGTATGCGTTGACTTGTTCTATTTCGATTCAGGTTGTCGTGGAGGGTTCTGGGTGGTTGCTTAGTTGGAGATGGTCGTTGATGATTCATTGGAGGTCGCATCGTCGATCGAAGTGATTCCGATCATCTGCGCACGTGCACCTGTGCACATTAGTATATGCGTTTGTTTGAGATTGTGGAAGAAGGGGTTTGTTCGGGAGCGTGCTGGAGTGGATTGAAGATTTTCTCGAAGGAAAGTGATGTACACGAGTGACTCGTGTTTTGCTCAGGGAAACTTTCATTTGTCTCAGGGGAGCACTCAGGTTTGTCTCGGGTTGGTTTAAAGTATTAACTAAGTTTTAAATTTTTAAATAAAACAAGTTTAAATAAATTTTCAATTATTTCTTTTAAAATAATAATTGTTTATATAAGTTTGGGATTAGTGAAAGGTTTTGAAAATAAATTATTTTAAAGTAATTAAGTTTAAATGTTTTAAATATATATATATAACCTTTATCATTAAAAAAGTTTATTTTAAATAAAACTTAATAATGTAATTAAGGATTTAATTAAGAAGATAAAATGTTTTTTTAAAGATTATTTAACTTAAAGGGTCTAAGTTAATTGGTTAATGATAATTAATTCCAAAGGTTATTAATAAGATTTAAATGATAATTAAAGTAATTAATTAAGATAAATGGTTTATATTTTAATTAATTAAAGTCTTATGTAATTTAAGATTAATTACTTAATAATTGAAGGTTAATTATTTAATAATTAAAAGATAATTAATTAATTAAAGGTTAATTAATTAATGATTGAAGGTGAATTAATTAATGATTAAAGGTTAATTAATTTATGATTGAAAGATAATTACTTTTATTAAGGGTTAATTAATTATGTAATTAACTTAAGGTTAATTAATTAATGTGATTAATTAAGGGATAATTAATTAATTGAGGGTAATTACTTAAGATGGATAATTAAGGATGATTAATTAATTTCATTAATTAATTAAAATAATAACAAATGTTTTGTAATTAATTAATGTTAATCAAGCAGGGTTAGGTAATTAATTCATAGGTAATTAATCTATTTTGAGATTAATTAAATTAATCATAAATTATGTGATTTATTGATCTTGCTTATGGATGATTGGATTATATTGAATACCTTTAATTGTTTGATATCTCTGATGTGTGATATTCTATGATATGAATTGCTTTGGATTGAGCTGTGATAAATGTATGTTATTTATCTATGATGTATTTTCATATTTTTCCGGGAATGGAAAATAAGCGTTGTAGGATTATACCGCTTATTGATATTGTTGTGCTTGGATTAATGATGGTTGTGATATTATTGTTGCATGCAAAACTCCTAGACACAACACACACACACAAATATGGATTTCATAGGAAATTTGTTAAGTCACGGGTATTTTGAATTTAAATTTTATTCAAAATGGTGAAAGAATTTCAAAGTTGAATTTTGAATCCAAAATGGTTTGGAAATGAAATTGGGTAATATATGAAAAGCTTTCGAAAGGGAAGTTTTGAAATTAAAATGATTTTAAATTTGAATTCAAAGATTAAAATTGAATTCTATACTTATAAATAAGTTTAAAGTTTGAGATTTCTTCCAACATACTTATTTATAGTTTAGTTTGATTTCTGGAAATGTTGGACTTAACAGATGAATTTTGAGAAATAATAATATTTTATTATTTAAAAGGAAACTAATGTTTACAAAGGGTTATACAGGTTATAAAATGTACATATATGGATTTTAAACCATTTTAAAAGTATTTTAAATGAATTATTTTGGGAATTTAAATTTAACTCAAATAGAACTTGCTGAGGATACGGTAGTTCGCTGATTTTCCAATTTATACTTTAAAAGGCTATAACTAGAGCAAATTTAATCGAATTTTTTCGAAAAACGAAAACCTTTGTTTTCGAATGATAATAGTTTTCATATAAAGAAAGAATTTCCAGTTGTTTGTTGAAAGGATTTCGAGTTATGGATAAATCAAATTTTGAAATGGAAATAATTTTGAAAGTAATGAATGAACCTTTATTAAAGATTTGAGTAAACCTTGTTTCAAATTGCAGTGGATCTTAAAGATAAATCTTTTGTTTAAAAGATTTAAAATGGAAATGTGTTTAAACCATTCAAAGGGAAAGGTTATGGAAAATAAGTTGTGACTAAACTATGATCCGATTGTATCCATATGTTTTTAAATAAGCGCTCATTATTCGGTTAAGCCGGGAGAGGACATTAAGTCATAAAACCCATTCTGAATAATGACACGACGAAATGGAATGGCATTTGAAGACGGTGGTTGAAGACCGGGTATTTTCAAAAACGAAAGGATTGCCTGTTGAATGTCTCTGCACTGAATGGCCCCGGTATAGAGATTTAGATTACCCTATGTGACGGGGAGTCCGGACGTGATTAGGGATATCCGGATTTGCAAGGACTTTTTCCTTAATTGGACGAAGTGCCTTTGGTTCCATTCAGACCCAGGATGGACTTGTATGGATGTATGTCTGACATTACACTTTGAGATATAAAGCTAGTTTCAATCAAATACATTTCTGTTGGTGGCGGAGAATTTATTCTCTTAGCTTAACACCCTTCTCTGAGACGTACGAGCTCAGAGGTTGTGTAGTTGATAGCACTAGTGATATACTCCCAATTTGGTAATGTGGCATGCTAAGTGTTGATCATTGGTTGATCGAAGCATGGCTTTTGTGAAAAGCGTAGCTTTGTGGGACGAGACTTCATCGAACCTCACACCCCGGGAATGGTCGAAATAGGAAGGATGCAGCAAGGTTATGGTGGTCGCGCCCCTCCGGGTATGTGCATTTCCTTCTGGATAAAAAGTGGTATCATGGTATGGAACCCAGATATTTAACTTATGTGGTTGTTGGAATTTTGTTGTTGGGATCACGGGATAAAGGTTGGTTACGACTAGGGGATGGCATACTCGTGACAGTTAGTTACATAGTTACAGAGGTAATCCGGCCTTGTGTTGGCAAAGATCCGGTTAGGTTCTCGGGGAGTCCTTCCAGAGGCGTACCCATTCGGAAAGGAAGTTCCATAGCCTTGGCCATTTGTTGGAAATCCAAACAATCAATACGAGCCCTGTACGTTTTAGTTGTAGAACCTGCCATGTGATGTGGTGGTAACCTGCCATTTAGCATGGTAGCTATAGTAGGCATACTATAATGGTAGTATGCTGGCTAAGATTAATATTATACTTTCGAAATGTTTTTACACTATGCACTAATAATAATATCAAAAGGATTTTCACGTATCAAGCATGTTTGACTGCTATAAGGAGAAATCTCCTCCATGTGTGCGATTGCATTGTGTGTGCGGCGGGAGGCCTTATGGTAGTTTCATTTTCCAAAAAGCATAACGGATTTCTTTTTTATTTCTTTTTGTTCAAACAACTGTTTTTGTTTGCTCACACCAGTCCCATGACTGACCTGGAATTTATTATTCCCTTTCTATACTCTGGGTGCCCATAATTTTCTACACGGGCAGCCTAGAGTCAGGTTATCAGTAGGTTGTGAAGCTAGTTCAGATAGTAGATGTAGTTGAAGTCTTTGGACCGGGGAGTGCACCGAGTTTGCTTAACTCCAGCATGATGGGGGGTTCGAGCTATCTTTGGTTTGGAGCTTTGGATATGGAGATGAAGTTTTGTGGAGCTCTTTTGGAAGACCATGTTGGCATTGTATTATGTTATTGGTGTTATGTTTCTGCTGTTGTATTCCGCTGTGGTGTTGTATATTTCTCTGATATTGTTGGTATCTTGTATCATATGTTGTATCAATGTTGTATCAATGATTATTCATTTTTGTTTCCGCTGTGTTGTTATCATCTAATGCGTTATAGCTCCAGCGATACGGACTTCAACATTTGAATCTCCGGCATTCGAATACGGGTGATGTATTGGATGCCGATTTTCGAGCGCTGGGATCTGGATCGTCACATGTGGTATCAGAGCTAAAGGTTGAGTAAGAACTTTAGCTTTGGAGTATAACTCATTATGTGACTCATTAGAGATAGGGTTAGAAATACCCTAGAATGAGTATATTCCCTGAGATATCTTGTCTGTATGCCTCAGTCAATTCTCTTACTATTCACTGATAGTGAGAATGAGTGCAAGAAGATGACGAGGTAGGGGACAGGGGAGTACCACTACAAATGGTCGAGTCCCTGCAACAACAAGGAACCACTTTTCCCATCCAACCCCAGCCAAATTTGGCAGTGTTAAATCTTGAACCCAAATTCGTAGACGAACCTATTTGTGTGAAGAACCCAGTAGGAGGCCCTGCAAATCTTTGTTTACGTTATAGAAAGATTCCTATTTCGTATTCTCATCATCAGTTTCGTATCATCATTTTTTTTCTTCTACAACATAACCCGTATCAGCTTTTTCGTTTCTAACTTTAATGAATTTGAAATTTTACTTGGAATGAATTGGTTAACAAAATATGAAGCTAAATTAGATTGTGTCGATAAAACGATTTCGGTCAAAACCAAATTTGGGAATTTTGTCGTAATTTCTTGTGGGGATCCAAGTCCGAAGAGGGACAAGCTAATGTATACTTTAGGGTATTCCGACCTAAGTTTGGAATCCATACCTTTTGTTTAAGGATTTTCTCACGTATTTGTAGAAGTTAAGTATTTACCTCCGCATAGGGAAATCAAGTTTAGAATCAACTTGGTTCCCAATGTCTAGTTGTGTATGCAAATCGTGGATGACACCAAGGGAAAGAGTAGAGCTAGTTGAGCTAACCCAAGATTTACTGGAAAAAAGATTTATACGACCTAGGCGTTCCAGTTGGGGTTCAGCTATAATATTTGTAGCCAAGTCCAATGGATTTTTGAGATTGTGAGTAAATTATCGTAATCTTAATAAGTTAACTCTTAAGAATAAATTTCCTTTGCCCGAATCGAGCACCATGCAATCGATTCTTTTCTAAGATGGATCTAGCCTAAGGATTCCATCAGCTGAGAATTGCGGGAGATTGTATCCATTTAACTGTATTTATTTTTGGGGTTCCGGTACATTCTACGAATGGTTAGTTATCCCTTCAGACTAACCAATTCCCTTGCATATTTCGTAGACCTGATGACCTGAGTATTTCGTGAAATGTTGAATAAGTTCGATCTCGTATTTATTGATGATATCTGATTTATTCCAAAACTGGAATAAATATTTCGGTTTGATCTGGTTAAGCCATCCTCTATCTTTTTGTGTGTTCATATGTTCTTTGTTTGTCTCCTTGTCCTGCAAATTTCGAGGACGAAATTTTCTTAAGGGGGGAATCTGTAACGATCCCGTTTTTAAGCCAAATTTAATTTAGTAATTAATATAAATTTTTGGATTAATTTGTGAACTAATTTGAATTTCCAAAACAAATAAAATATGTGTTTGTTATATATATATATATATATATATATATATATATTGTAAATAGGATTTAGATTTGAAATTCAAAATAAATATCTTTAAAAATAAATTGGATTTAAAACTCTATATTTTAAAACTAGTGTATATATATATATATGTGATTTTTATTAGAGTATAATTTAGTTTTAAAACATTTTCTTTAAAAAGTTATATAAATATAAATAAAGGAAAATGTATTTATTAAAATTAAAAATATAATATAAAGTTATATAAAAACATTTAATAACATGCAAATTACATGTGTAAGTATTATAACAAGAAGATTAACAAGTGTAAGATAATTTAGCATGTATTAATCAATTGTAAAATTTATATCATGCATAAATACAAGTGGCAAATTTTTCTTTAAATTAAATTTTATAAATAAAAGAGTTTCAAGGCTATATATATCATAACTCCTTCCTTCTCATTTTTCTTTGTCATATTCAAAACCCGGAAACTATAAAAACCAGAGAAAAGAAAGTAAAAGCAAATCAAAACAACAACCTTTCAAAAAAAAAATTCAACCTGAAGCTTAAAGCAATTTCCAGTTTTAAATTCAGAAAGCAATTCCAGGCTTTGCTTCTCTGTATAAAAAAATCAAGTGAGTAAAACAACTCAGATAAATCAAAAGCAAAGTTTATCTCAAACATCAAGCTTTTAACCTGAGCAAATTCAAGATTCAATTCAAACTCAAGTATTTCAAAGATCAACAATCAAGTTGCTGTTTCAAAATCTAGAAGTAGTTCAAAGATCAAAGTTCAAATCTATTTCCAGTTTTCTTTCAAAAAGTCTGTTCTATGTTCAACATCAAAAGGTGAGTAAACTTCACTGTTAAAAACAAATCCTCTTTATTTACTTATGCTTGTGATGATGGATGAGAATGATGACTTGAATCTGTTTTAATCTGATGCTTGTGATAAATATTTGAAATAATCTTGTGAAAAATTGTTTGCATGGATATAAATATGTTTGTATATATATAAATATGCAGATGTTTGAACATGCATGCCTGTACATATGTATATATCTTCCTCTTTTAAATAACAGGCTTAAGAACAACCTTCAAAAATTCATATCTTCTTAGAGAATCAATGTTAGACTATGATCATTAAAAAGAAGATGATTATAACAATGTAAATTCATTTTTAAAAATAGTTTAAAGTGGAATTATTTAGTTAATATTTTGAAAATAAGATTTTACAGTAAAATCTTCTTAAAACGGAAAAATCGAAGTTCATAATTTTCTTGATTTAATTATATAATGTGATTCGAATAGGGAAATGATGATTTTAGATGTAGGTTTCATCCTTTTTAAGTAAGTAAATGATGTGAAATCTCGAGTTGAACGAAAATGGAACTTTTCTCGAATTCCGGCGATCAACGAATTGTGGTAGGTCGGGCTTGATGTCAGAAGATGTGTGAAGGAAAGGGATCACAGGAAATATAGCAGTTGGATTTATTAATGACCGAGGTGGCGTATCGACAACATTGTAGTGTTTTAGGAGCTGTTTTGGTCAAGGATGTTGACGAGTCGATTTCGTCGTCGGTGGTGGATCGGGGTGGACCAGACCAAGGGGAATCGATGCGTAAGTTTGTGGCGGAGCTCTAGATGGAGTCGTGAGGTTTCTGGCGACATGACTTGGTGGCGCAAGGCGTTTTTGGATGATCGATTTGGGTTCCAGTATTCGTTGACTTGTTCTATTTCGATTCAGGTTGTCGTGGAGGGTTCTGGGTGGTTGCTTGGTTGGAGATGGTCGTTGATGATTTGTTGGAGGTCGCAGCGTCGATCGAAGTGATTCCGATCATCTGCGCACGTGAACCTGTGCACATTAGTATATGGGTTTGTTTGAGATTATGGAAGAAGGGGTTTGCTCGGGAGCGTGCTGGAGTGGATTGAAGATTTTCTTGAAGGAAAGTGATGTACACGAGTGACTCGTGTTTTGCTCGGGGAAACTTTCATTTGTCTCAGGGGAGCACTCAGGTTTGTCTCGGGTTGGTTTAAAGTATTAACTAAGTTTTAAATTTTTAAATAAAACAAGTTTAAATAATTTTTCAATTATTTCTTTTAAAATAATAATTGTTTATATAAGTTTGGGATTAGTGAAAGGTTTTGAAAATAAATTATTTTAAAGTAATTAAGTTTAAATGTTTTAAATATATATATATAACCTTTATCATTAAAAAAGTTTATTTTAAATAAAACTTAATAATGTAATTAAGGATTTAATTAAGAAGATAAAATGTTTTTTTAAAGATTATTTAACTTAAAAGGTCTAAGTTAATTGGTTAATGATAATTAATTCCAAAGGTTATTAATAAGATTTAAATGATAATTAAAGTAATTAATTAAGATAAATGGGTTATCTTTTAATTAATTAAAGTCTTATGTAATTTAAGATTAATTACTTAATAATTGAAGGTTAATTATTTAATAATTAAAGGATAATTAATTAATTAAAGGTTAATTAATTAATGATTGAAGGTGAATTAATTAATGATTAAAGGTTAATTAATTTATGATTGAAAGATAATTACTTTTATTAAGGGTTAATTAATTATGTAATTAACTTAAGGTTAATTAATTAATGTGATTAATTAAGGGATAATTAATTAATTAAGGGTAATTACTTAAGATGGATAATTAAGGATGATTAATTAATTTCATTAATTAATTAAAATAATAACAAATGTTTTGTAATTAATTAATGTTAATCAAGCAGGGTTAGGTAATTAATTCATAGGTAATTAATCTATTTTGAGATTAATTAAATTAATCATAAATTATGTGATTTATTGATCTTGCTTATGGATGATTGGATTATATTGAATACCTTGAATTGTTCGATATCTCTGATGTGTGATATTCTGTGATATGAATTGCTTTGGATTGAGCTGTGATAAATGTATGTTATTTATCTATGATGTATTTTCATATTTTTCCGTGAATGGAAAATAAGCGTTATAGGATTATACCGCTTATTGATATTGTTGTGCTTGGATTAATGATGGTTGTGATATTATTGTTGTATGCAAAACTCCTAGACACAACACACACACACAAATATGGATTTCATAGGAAATTTGTTAAGTCACGGGTATTTTGAATTTAAATTTTATTCAAAATGGTGAAAGAATTTCAAAGTTGAATTTTGAATCCAAAATGGTTTGGAAATGAAATTGGGTTATATATGAAAAGCTTTTGAAAGGGAAGTTTTGAAATTAAAATGATTTTAAATTTGATTTCAAAGATTAAAATTGAATTCTATACTTATAAATAAGTTTAAAGTTTGTGATTTCTTCCAACATTCTTATTTATTGTTTAATTTGATTTCTGGAAATGTTGGACTTAACAGATGAATTTTGAGAAATAATAATATTTTATTATTTAAAAGGAAACTAATGTTTACAAAGGGTTATACAGGTTATAAAATGTACATATATGGATTTTAAACCATTTTAAAAGTATTTTAAATGAATTATTTTGGGAATTTAAATTTAACTCAAATAGAACTTGCCGAGGATACGGCAGTTCGCTGATTTTCCAATTTATACTTTAAAAGGCTATAACTAGAGCAAATTTAATCGGATTTTTTCGAAAAACGAAAACCTTTGTTTTCGAATGATAATAGTTTTCATATAAAGAAAGAATTTCCAGTTGTTTGTTGAAAGGATTTCGAGTTATGGATAAATCAAATTTTGAAATGGAAATAATTTTGAAAGTTATGAATGAACCTTTATTAAAGATTTGAGTAAACCTTGTTTCAAATTGCAGTGGATATTAAAGATAAATCTTTTGTTTAAAAGATTTAAAATGGAAATGTGTTTAAACCATTCAAAGGGAAAGGTTATGGAAAATAAGTTGTGACTAAACTATGATCCGATTGTATCCATATGTTTTTAAATAAGCGCTCATTATTCGGTTAAGCCGGGAGAGGACATTAAGTCATAAAACCCATTCTGAATAATGATATGACGAAATGGAATGGCATTTGAAGACGGTGGTTGAAGACCGGGTATTTTCAAAAACGAAAGGATTGCCTGTTGAATGTCTCTGCACTGAATGGCCCCGGTATAGTGATTTAGATTACCCTATGTGACGGGGAGTCCGGACGTGATTAGGGATATCTGGATTTGCAAGGACTTTTTCCTTAATTGGACGAAGTGCCTTCGGTTCCATTCAGACCCAGGATGGACTTGTATGGATGTATGTCTGACATTACACTTTGAGATATAAAGCTAGTTTCAATCAAATACATTTCTGTTGGTGGCGGAGAATTTATTCTCTTAGCTTAACACCCTTCTCTGAGACGTACGAGCTCAGAGGTTGTGTAGTTGATAGCACTAGTGATATACTCCCAATTTGGTAATGTGGCATGCTAAGTGTTGATCATTGGTTGATCGAAGCATGGCTTTTGTGAAAAGCGTAGCTTTGTGGGACGAGACTTCATCGAACCTCAAACCCCGGGAATGGTCGAAGCAAGAAGGATGCAGCAAGGTTATGGGGGTCGCGCCCCTCCGGGTATGTGCATTTCCTTCTGGATAAAAAGTGGTATCATGGTATGGAACCCAGATATTTAACTTATGTGGTTGTTGGAATTTTGTTGTTGGGATCACGGGATAAAGGTTGGTTACGACTAGGGGATTGCATACTCGTGACAGTTAGTTACCTAGTTACATAGGTAATTCGGCCTTGTGTTGGCAAAGATCCGGTTAGGTTTTCGGAGCGTCCTTCCAGAGGCGTACCTATTCGGAAAGGAAGTTCCTTAGCCTTGGCCATTTGTTTGAAATCCAAACAATCAATACGAGCCCTGTATGGTTTAGTTGTAGAACCTGCCATGTGACGTGGTGGTAACCTGCCATTTAGCATGGTAGCTATAGTAGGCATACTATAATGGTAGTATGCTGGCTAAGATTAATATTATACTTTCGAAATGTTTTCACACTATGCACTAATAATAATATCAAAAGGATTTTCACGTATCAAGCATGTTTGACTGCTATAAGGAGAAATCTCCTCCATGTGTGCGATTGCATTGTGTGTGCGGCGGGAGGACTTATGGTAGTTTCATTTTCCAAAAAGCATAACGGATTTATTTTTTATTTCTTTTGGTTCAAACAACTGTTTTTGTTTGCTCACACCAGTCCCATGACTGACCTAGAATTTATTATTCCCTTTCTATACTCTAAATGCCCATAATTTTCTACACGGGCAGCCTAGAGTCAGGTTATCAGTAGGTTGTGAAGCTAGTTCAGATAGTAGATGTAGTTGAAGTCTTTGGACCGGGGAGTGCACCGAGTTTGCTTAACTCCAGCATGATGGGGGGTTCGAGCTATCTTTGGTTTGGAGCTTTGGATATGGAGATGCAGTTTTGTGGAGCTCTTTTGGAAGACCATGTTGGCATTGTATTATGTTATTGGTGATATGTTTCCGTTGTTGTATTCCGCTGTGGTGTTGTATATTTCTCTGATATTGTTGGTATCTTGTATCAGATGTTGTATCAATGATTATTCATTTTTGTTTCCGCTGTGTTGTTATCATCTAATGCGTTATAGCTCCAGCGATACGGACTTCAACATTTGAATCTCCGGCATTCGAATACGGGTGATGTATTGGATGCCGATTTTCGAGCGCTGGGATCCGGATCGTCACATGTGGTATCAGAGCTAAAGGTTGAGTAAGAACTTTAGCTTTGGAGTATAACTCATTATGTGACTCATTAGAGATAGGGTTAGAAATATCCTAGAATGAGTATATTCCCTGAGATATCTTGTTTGTATGCCTCAGTCAATTCTCTTACTATTCACTGATAGTGAGAATGGGTGCAAGAAGATGACGAGGTAGGGGACAGGGGAGTACCACTACAAATGGTCGAGTCCGTGCAACAACAAGGAACCACTTTTCCCATCCAACCCCAGCCAAATTTGGCAGTGTTAAATCTTGAACCCAAATTCGTAGACGAACCTATTTGTGTGAAGAACCCAGTAGGAGGCCCTGCAAATCTTTGTTTACGTTATAGAAAGATTCCTATTTCGTATTCTCATCATCAGTTTCGTATCATCATTTTTTTTCTTCTACAACATAACCCGTATCAGCTTTTTCGTTTCTAACTTTAATGAATTTGAAATTTTACTTGGAATGAATTGGTTAACAAAATATGAAGCTAAATTAGATTGTGTCGATAAAACGATTTCGGTCAAAACCAAATTTGGGAATTTTGTCGTAATTTCTTGTGGGGATCCAAGTCCGAAGAGGGACAAGCTAATGTATACTTTAGGGTATTCCGACCTAAGTTTGGAATCCATACCTTTTGTTCAAGGATTTTCTCACGTATTTGTAGAAGTTAAGTATTTACCTCTGCATATGGAAATCAAGTTTAGAATCAACTTGGTTCCCAATGTCCAGTTGTGTATGCAAATCGTGGATGACACCAAGGGAAAGAGTAGAGCTAGTTGAGCTAACCCAAGATTTACTGGAGAAAAGATTTATACGACCTAGGCGTTCCAGTTGGGGTTCAGCTGTAATATTTGTAGCCAAGTCCAATGGATTTTTGAGATTGTGAGTAAATTATCGTAATCTTAATAAGTTAACTCTTAAGAATAAATTTCCTTTGCCCGAATCGAGCACCATGCAATCGATTCTTTTCTAAGACAGATCTAGCCTAAGGATTCCATCAACTGAGAATTGCGGGAGATTGTATCCATTTAACTGTATTTATTTTTAGGGTTCCGGTACATTCTATGAATGGTTAGTTATCCCTTCAGACTAACCAATTCCCTTGCATATTTCGTAGACCTGATGACCTGAGTATTTTGTGAAATGTTGAATAAGTTCGATCTCGTATTTATTGATGATATCTGATTTATTCCAAAACTGGAATAAATATTTCGGTTTGATCTGGTTAAGCCATCCTCTATCTTTTTGTGTGTTCATATGTTCTTTGTTTGTCTCCCTGTCCTGCAAATTTCGAGGACGAAATTTTCTTAAGGGGGGAATCTGTAACGATCCCGTTTTTAAGCCAAATTTAATTTAGTAATTAATATAAATTTTTGGATTAATTTGTGAACTAATTTGAATTTCCAAAACAAATAAAATATGTGTTTGTTATATATATATATATATATTGTAAATAGGATTTAGATTTGAAATTCAAAATAAATATCTTTAAAAATAAATTGGATTTAAAACTCTATATTTTAAAACTAGTGTATATATATATATATGTGATTTTTATTAGAGTATAATTTAGTTTTAAAACATTTTCTTTAAAAAGTTATATAAATATAAATAAAGGAAAATGTATTTATTAAAATTAAAAATATAATATAAAGTTATATAAAAACATTTAATAACATGCAAATTACATGTGTAAGTATTATAACAAGAAGATTAACAAGTGTAAGATAATTTAGCATGTATTAAACATTTGTAAGATTTATATAATGCATAAATACAAGTGGCAAATTTTTCTTTAAATTAAATTTTATAAATAAAAGAGTTTCAAGGCTATATATATCATAACTCCTTCCTTCCCATTTTCTTTGTCATATTCAAAACCTGGAAACTATAAAAACCAGAGAAAAGAAAGTAAAAGCAAATCCAAACAACAACCTTTCAAAAAAAACTTCAACCTGAAGCTTAAAGCAATTTCCAGTTTTAAATTCAGAAAACAATTCCAGGCTTTTCTTCTCTATATAAAAAAAATCAAGTGAGTAAAATAACTCAGATAAATCAAAAGCAAAGTTTATCTCAAACAATAAACTTTTAACCTGAGCAAATTCAAGATTCAATTCAAACTCAAGTATTTCAAAGATCAACAATCAAGTTGCTGTTTCAAAATCTAGAAGCAGTTCAAAGATCAAAGTTCAAATCTATTTCCAGTTTTCTTTCAAAAAGTCTGTTCTATGTTCAACATCAAAAGGTGAGTAAACTTCACTGTTAAAAACAAATCCTCTTTATTTACTTATGCTTGTGATGATGGATGAGAATGATGACTTGAATTTGTTTTAATCTGATGCTTGTGATAAATATTTGAAATAATCGTGTGAAAAATTGTTTGCATGGATGTAAATATGTTTGTATATAGATAAATATGCAGATGTTTGAACATGCATGCCTGTACATATGTATATTTCTTCCTCTGTTATATAACAGGCTCAAGAACAACCTTCAAAAATTCATATCTTCCTAGAGAATCAATGTTAGACTATGATCATTAAAAAGAAGATGATTTTAATAATGTAAATTCATTTTTAAAAATAGTTTAAAGTGGAATTATTTAGTTAATATTTTGAAAATAAGATTTTACAGTAAAATCTTCTTAAAACAAAAAAATCGAAGTTCATGTTTTTTTTGATTTAATTATATAATCTGATTCGAACAGGTAAATGATGATTTTAGATGTAGGTTTCATGATTTTTAAGTAAGTAAATGATGTGAAATCTCGAGTTGAATGAAAATGGAACTTTGCTCGAATTCCGGCGATCAACGAATTGTGGTAGGTCGGGCTTGATGTCAGAAGAAGTGTGAAGGAAGGGGATCACAGGAAAAATAGTAGTTGGATTTATTAATGGCCGAGGTGGCGTATCGACGACATTGTAGGGTTTTAGCAGCTGTTTTGGTCGAGGATGTTGACGAGTCGATTTCGTCATCGGTGGTGGATCGGGGTGGACCGGACCAAGGGGAATCGATGCGTAAGTTTGTGGCGGAGCTCTGGACGGAGTCGTGAAGTTTCTGGTGACGTGACGTGGCGGCACGAGGCGTTTTTGGATGATCGATTTGGGTTCCAATATGCGTTGACTTGTTCGATTTAGATTCAGGTTGTCGTGGAGGGTTCTGGGTGGTTGCTTGGTTGGAGATGGTCGTTGATGATTCGTTGGAGGTCGCAGCGTCGATCAGAGTGGTTCTGATCATCTGTGCACGTGCACCTGTGCACATTAGTATCTGGGTTTGTTTGAGATTGTGGAAGAAGCGGTTTGCTCGGGAGCGTGCTCGAGTGGATTGAAGATTTTCTGGAAGGAAAGTGATGTACACGAGTGACTTGTGTTTTGCTCGGGGATACTTTCATTTGTCTCGGGGGAGCACTCAGGTTTGTCTCGGGTTGGTTTAAAGTATTAACTAAGTTTTAAATTTTTAAATAAAACAAGTTTAAATAATTTTTCAATTATTTCTTTTAAAATAATAATTGTTTATATAAGTTTGGGATTAGTGAAAGGTTTTGAAAATAAATTATTTTTAAGTAATTAAGTTTAAATGTTTTAAATATATATATAACCTTTATCATTAAAAAAGTTTATTTTAAATAAAACTTAATAATGTAATTAAGGAGTTAATTAAGAAGATAAAATGTTTTTTTAAAGATTATTTAACTTGAAGGTCTAAGTTAATTGGTTAATGATAATTAATTCCAAAGGTTATTAATAAGATTTAAATGATAATTAAAGTAATTAATTAAGATAAATGGTTTATCTTTTAATTAATTAAAGTCTTAAGTAATTTAAGATTAATTACTTAATAATTGAAGGTTAATTATTTAATAATTAAAGGATAATTAATTAATTAATGGTTAATTAATTAATGATTGAAGGTGAATTAATTAATGATTAAAGGTTAATTAATTTATGATTGAAAGATAATTACTTTTATTAAGGGTTAATTAATTATGTAATTAACTTAAGGTTAATTAATTAATGTGATTAATTAAGGGATAATTAATTAATTGAAGGTAATTACTTAAGATGGATAATTAAGGATGATTAATTAATTTAATTAATTAATTAAAATAATAACAAATGGTTTATAATTAATTAATGTTAATCAAGTAGGGTTAGGTAATTAATTCATAGGTAATTAATCTATTTTGAGATTAATTAAATTAATCATAAATTATGTGATTGATTGATCTTGCTTATGGATGATTGGATTATATTGAATACCTTGAATTGTTTGATATCTCTGATGTGTGATATTCTATGATATGAATTGCTTTGGATTGAGCTGTGATAAATGTATCTTATTTATTTGTGATGAATTTACATATTTGTCTATGAATGGAAAATAAGCGTTATAGGATTATACCGCTTATTGATATTGTTGTGCTTGGATTAATGATGGTTGTGATATTATTGTTGTATGCAAAACCCCTAACACAACACACACACAAATATGGATTTCATAGGAAATTGGTTAAGTCACGGGTATTTTGAAATTAATTTTTATCCAAAATGGTGAAAGAATTTCAAAGTTGAATTCTGAATCCAAAATGATTTGGAAATGAAATTGGGTTATATATGAAAAGCTTTTGAAAGGGAAGTTTTGAAATTAAAATGATTTTAAATTTGAATTCAAAGATTAAAATTGAATTCTATATTTATAAATAAGTTTAAAGTTTGAGATTTCTTCCAACATTCTTATTTATAGTTTAATTTGATTTCTGCAAATGTTGGACTTAAAAGATGAATTTTGAGAAATAATAATATTTTATTATTTAAAAGGAAACTATTGTCTACAAAGGGTTATACAGATTATAAAATGTATATATATGGATTTTAAACCATTTTTAAAGTATTTTAAATGAATTATTTTGGGAATTTAAATTTAAATCAAATAGAACTTGCCGAGGATATTGCAGTTCGCTGATTTTCCAATTTATACTTTAAAAGGCTATAACTTGAGCAAAGTTAATCGGATTTTTCCAAAAACGAAAACCTTTGTTTTCGAACAATAATAGTTTTCATATAAAGAAAGAATTTCCAGTTGTTTGTTGAAAGGATTTCGAGTTATGGATAAATCAAATTTTGAAATGGAAATAGTTTTGAAAGGTATGAATGAACCTTTATTAAAGATTTGAGTAAACCTTGTTTCAAATTGAAGTGGATCTTAAAGATGAATCTTTTGTTTAAAAGATTTAAAATGGAAATGTGTTTAAACCATTCAAAGGGAAAGGTTTTGGAAAATAAGTTGTGACTTAACTAAGATCCGAAAGTATCCGTATGTTTTTAAATAAGCGCTCATTATTCGGTTAAGCCGGGAGAGGACATTAAGTCATAAAACCCATTCCGAATAATGATACGATGAAATGGAATGGCATTTGAAGATGGTGGTTGAAGACCGGGTATTTTCAAAAACGAAAGGATTGCCTGTTGAATGTTTCTGCACCGAATGGCCCCGGTATAGAGATTTATATTACCCTATGTGACGGGGAGTCCGGACGTGATTAGGGATATCCGGATTTGCAAGGACTTTTTCCTTAATTGGACGAAGTGCCTTCGGTTCCATTTAGACCCAGGATGGACTTGTATGGATGTATGTCTGACATTACACTGTGAGATATAAAGCTGGTTTCTATCAAATACATTTTTTTGGTGGCGGAGAATTTATTCTCTTAGCTTAACACCCTTCCTTGAGACGTACGAGCTCAGAGGTTATGTAGTTGATAGTCACTAGTGATATACTCCCAATTTGGTAATATGGCACGCTAAGTGCTGATCATTGGTTGATCGAAGCATGGCTTTTGTGAAAAGCGTAGCTTTGTGGGACGAGACTTCATCGAACCTCACACCCCGGGAATGGTCGAAACAGGAAGGATGCCGCAAGGTTATAGGTGTCGCGCCCCTCAGGGTATGTGCATTTCCTTCTGGATAAAAAGTGGTATCATGGTATGGAGCCCAGATATTTAACTTATGTGGTTGTTGGAATTTTGTTGTTGGGATCCCGGGATAAAGGTTGGTTACGACCAGGGGGCAGCATACTCGTGACAGTTAGTTACCTAGTTATAGAGGTAACCCGGCCTTGTGTTGGCAGAGATCCGGTTAGGTTCTCGAGGCGTCCCTCTAGAGGCGTACCCATTCGAAAATGAAGTTCCTTAGCCTTGGCCATTTGTTGGAAATCCAAACAATAAATACGAGCCCTATACAGTTTAGTTATAGAACCTGCCATGTGACATGGTGGTAACATGCTTTAGCATGGTAGCTATAGTAGGCATACTATAATGGTAGTATGCTGGCTAAGATTAATATTATACTTTCGAAATGTTTTCACACTATGCACTAATAATAATATCAAAAGGATTTTCGCGTATCAAGCATGTTTGACTGCTATAAGGAGAAATCTCCTCCATTTGTGCGACTGCATTGTGTGTGCGGCGGGAGGCCTTATGGTAGTTTCATTTTCCAAAAAGCATAACGGATTTCTTTTTTATTTCTTTTTGTTCAAACAACTGTTTTTGTTTGCTCACACCAGTCCCATGACTGACCTGGAGTTTATTATTCCCTTTCTAAACTCTGGGTGCCCATAATTTTCCACACGGGCAGCCTAGAGTTAGGTTATCAGTAGGTTGTGAAGCTAGTTCAGATAGTAGATGTAGATTTGAAGTCTTTGGATCGGGGAGTGCACCGAGTTTGCTTAACTCTAGCATGATGGGGGGTTCGAGCTATCTTTGGTTTGAAGCTTTGGATATGGAGATGCAGTTTTGTGGAGCTCTTTTGGAAGACCATGTTGGCGTTGTATTCTGTTGTTGGTGTTATCTTTCCGTTGTTGTATTCCACTGTGGTGTTGTATATTTCTCTGATATTGTTGGTATCTTGTATCAGATATTGTATCCATGTTGTATCAATGATTATTCATTTTTGTTTACGTTGTGTTGTTATCATCTAATGCGTTATAGCTCCAACGATACAGACTTCAACGTTTGAATCTCCGACATTCGAATACGGGTGATGTATTGGATGCCGATTTTCGAAGGCTGAATCCGGGTCATCACAGTAATATAAATGGAATTTGACTGAAATTATGCCTAATTATGATTAGAATTGGACTAATTAATTGGCTTAGTTATAACGTAGAATTATAACTAAAAAAAGGAGTAAAAGATGAAAGACCTTATTTTCACACTTAGACCTTAGGTTAAGTAATAAGCATGATTATAACGTAGGTTATAATAAGAAAAAGAATAGAATGGGGCTTATTTTAAGATTTGGGATAAATTAATAAGCATAGAAAGTAAAAATGATAAAAAAGGCTTATTTAAATAATTTATCTAAGTTAATAAGCAAAGATGAAAGTAGGAATTGTACCAAATAACATTCCCTAGTAGACAAAACGGTGTCTCACATTAGTCTGAAGTGAGATGAAGGCACACTTATGCTATGAATGGTAGTAATTGGTCAAATAGAATTCCAAATCAAGAGGGATTTGGATAAGGGGCGCAACTAGATATTGTTTGGATGATGGGCCAGTACCAACAGCATTTCCCCTATAGTTTCTATGGACACACGGTGATCTCACATTAGCCTGAAGTGAGATGAGGGTCACGCTATGCTGAAAGTTTGAGGTAATAAGATGACCTAATAGGTGGAGCAAAAGGTAGCATGGGCATGGTGGCAATTACGCGTGTGACTTCCATTCCAATGCTCAGTAATAACTATGAGTTCCAAGCGTTTAGTATGAGTGTCTTTCGTAGACACCATTGCCTTCTATGTAGGGAGCTATATATGTCGTTCAGATCCACAGTGGTTGCTCTGTGCATCTTTCTAGGCACCATTGGCTGCTGTGTAGGGAGTTATATAGCGACTGGTCCGTAGTAAGGTCTATGGAGTAGCATGCCGATTAAAAAGGGTAGAATTAGGGTTACATCCTAATTACAGGATTAGGAATTCAGCCTAATCAAAGCAGAAATCAAGGACAAGTGCAAGCAATCAAAGTTAACCTATCTTATAAATTGAGCAATATTTAATCGTACTTATTTCCAGTTTGTCTCTTTCCTATTTCCTTTGTTACCCTTATTTATGCTAGAACCGTTGTAGAGTCTATTACTTTTATCTTGCTTAAAGACTCTAGTAATTACTATCATTTACCGGACTTTTAGTCTGACCCACTCCTCTATTTTCCCCTTTTCCCCCCTTAGGCAATCAAGGGAGAGGACAGTAGACTGCAGTTGCTTGGAGATTTCTTGGAGGAGTTTGCTACCATTTATTTCTTTTCTTTCAGCTTTTGTTCTTTCAATGTAGTGGCTTATTATGAGGGATATTATGTACTCTGATTTTTGAGACTATGAGTTTTTGTTTCATAAAACATATTGGATTTTTAGACATGTATGTGGTATTTGGTATTTGACTTATCTATGAAGCAATTATGAAGTTTTGTTTTAATTAAGTTATTATTTTAAGTTTCCGATGTTTTATCCATTTTTGTCTTGTGAATCTTAGTCTCTGTTAGCTTTAGTTATACCTACAACGCACCACGCCTTTTAATATGTCCGTTTGGGTATATTAAGGGGTGTGGGGTGTTTCAATGGCTTAAATCTAATTTGATTTAGGGAAGAATGATAGAAGCCAGAAGTGTGACAAACAACTGAAGCAACAATTGAAACATAAATGACGACTCTATCTAACGTCTTTTAGTTATTTACGAAAAGCCCAAATTTTGTCACGGAAATAACCGTGATAATACAATGTAACAATAATAACCATTACAAATTTCTAACAATAATAAACCTGACAAAATGAAACGAAAAAAGTGTGACAAAATGGCCTGTTTGGTGTAGTGTATAAGTGAGTGTTAGGATTTAATTAAATATACTTAGATTAAGATAATGCATGATTTGACCATTTATGTACATATGAATATAATATAACCAAAATACCCTAGCCTAAGTACACTACCATCACCTAAATACACCTAGGAAGTACAAAAAGCATGGTAAAGAGTGGACGAGGCGAGTCCAACATGTATACTAGGGTATGGAAGGAGGAATGGTGATATGATTTCATGAAAGGTTTTTTTTCTTTCTAAAGGTTATTTACTATTTTATCCCTCTCATTTTCTATAAATACCTCCTATCCCTACACATTCTTCCTTTAAACCATCATTACCATATTCATTTCTAATTTTTAATTATAAATTAAGAATAGCTATTATTTAATTATTTATTTAAGATAGCTATTAATTAATTATTATTTTAAAAGGGGTTTTATATAATTAATATTTGATTAAAGTTAATTATGTTTTAATAAGGTTTAATTAAAGTTTAATACTTTAATTAGAGTTTAATTATTGTTTAACAAGGATTTGATTCAAATTAATAAGATTTAAATTGTTTTAAAATCGTTTTGAGTTTAAGTAATCAGTTTTGTTTTAAAATGGTTTTCTTTTCAAATTTGTTTTAAATCAAGGGATTTCTGTGTCGCTTACCCATAGGTAACCTTATATGATTAGGGAAACTAAACGAAATCTATAAGCAGAACAAAACACCATTCTACTATTACAATTAACCTGGACATTTACTTAAGTTAATTGATTGTAATGTGTTGATCCCTTATATACCTGTTCTTATGTGATGCCATGTTACTAGATAAGTAAAACCAAATTAAAAGCACCATTGTGGTCACTAAGCCTCTGTTTGATTTTGTAAGTAAATATTTCATTTTCTTTTTTAAATGGTTTGAAAGTTAGTGCATTTGAACAAGATATTTAAAGAATGATTTGACAAATGGTTTTACTAAAGATGTTTTTAACTAATGTGAATGGCTTTCCATGTTATAAAATGAAGTTTTTATTAAGAGTTTTATAAATTAATTTGGAAATTATAAGGTGTTTTGGGTAAATAGATTTGAATTTTTAAGAAAGAAGATTTCATAAGTAAGGGATATTTATAAAATGGATTTGCTTATTAAAGGAAGCTAATTTGATCAAGGTTATTTAGGTAGTTGTTTAAACATGAAAGGTTTATAAAGAAGTTTTATAAAAGATTTTGGGGTATTTACAAAAGAAGTTTTATAAAATGTTTTTGATACTCATGGAGGGTTCTTATAAAAAAGTTTGGATATTTATAAGAATTTTTATAAAAAGTTTGGATATTTATAAGAGTAATTTATATAAATGATTTTGAATATTTATAGAAGGGTTTTATAAATGAACTAGGAGTAAGGAAAGAATTTTGAAATAGATTTAGATTTCAAGTAAAAGTGATTTCATGAATGTAATAGATTTGATTAAAATGGATTTATCGAAAGAAGTATAAAGAGAATCCGAGACCTGGGTTTCTCCAAACTGACCTTTTAAAAATGGTGGTATGAAACATCCGTTCCACACTTAACACTGATGGATAGTGTTTAGGGTTGTCCTTACCTCCAAATTAAAAAATATTTGTTTAATCATTTTTAACAAGATTTGGAAGCAAGAAGTTATTCGAAAGTGTTTTGTGTATATACTTATGTCAGAGAGATAAGTATATGAACGTTTTAGGCAAATGTTTTGAAAAAGATTTATTAAATAAAGATTTTATTTGAGGCTTAGTAGTTGCTATGGATAAATAAATCTCAAATGGAATTGGTTGCTATTTTTTTATTTGATAGTTAGATAACCGATTATCAAATATGGACCCAAAAGTAACTATGGAAATATCTAGGAGAAACACGTGGGTTATATGGCACAATCATCTCGGATGATGTTGTATTGTGCGTATAAATCTTGTTTCGTTTTCTTAGGACAAATGATAAGGAAATCCATCCACTAATGCTTAAGAGGTGATCTATTCTCTTATCTTGACTTCTTATTTTCTAAAGAACTGGAGTTGAGTTTACCGAAAGCAATTTCGAAGAGGCTAGGATCGGATATGTTATCCGAAAACCACTTCGATCCAACTCAAGCATTTCAAATTGAAGACATCTTGAAGATGATGGAATTGAATATGGAGCTCTTTGAACTGCAAGGACCGCTTTCTACTAATCCCGAGGGTGATTCCAAAACGGATATAGTAGAAGTAGTGCCCTCGGTTTGTCCATCTTCTGGACAACTTGTATGGATGAATGCTGGCATTGCATTGTTGCCTGGAGGGTAGTGTTAGCATTCCAAGTGGGAAGTGATATATGAAAGGTAAGACGTGACCTCACGAGCCTCACTAACCGGGAAATGTCAAAAATAGTGTAACGACCCGTAAATTTCAACTGTTTTAATAACGTAATTACTTGAAATTTTGTGAAATTTTAAACGATAAAATTTTGAAATATAAATTTGATATTTGGAATACGGTTAGTTAAACATAGCAACTGGTAAATTTTCGTCCGAAAGTATGAAAGTTTATTTCGCGCGTAATTTCACTTCAATTTAATCAGTTAAAAAGCGATGAAAATAAAATGTTTTTGAAACCAAAATATTTTTACATAGAAAAATTCTAAACCATCTTCTGAGCAAGATGTCAGTTTGTCGTTTTTCGAATTCGGACATCTTTGGCTCCGTCGATCTTATTTTTCAGCGTTTTTCTTGCATTTTCCGCTATTAGAAATTCGAATTTCTATAATTCAATCGTACCAGTGATATCTGTATACCGTTTTGATCGCCTCATCATGCTGATCACCGCAGTATATTTACTTCTATATTTTGGGAGACCGGCACGCGTCGAAAACGACAAACATTGTCGTACCGGTACCGAACAAAAGAAGAAGATTTGATTTTTTTTTATTTCCCTATGCATTTCAAACCTTAGCCGTGCACTCCAAGCACCAATAAATGGCTTTAATAAATTTCACCGGAATCTAAGGGGCTGGACCGTTGAGATTGCAATTTATTTCTATTCGTTTAAAAAGAAATCTGCATCTACAATATTTTCCATCTGCCTACACGTTTCCTTTTCCCTTCTCTTTCTAATTATCCACTATTGCTTAAACCAGATCGCCACTTCCTCCCTCCCTCCACTCTACAAACGTGCCATACGCCCACGAACCGAGATGCCTTCAACCGTCCTCGGCATCACCATGATCAGCCTCCTCCTGCTCCACCCACGTCAGCCCTCTTCCTTGACCATCCGAACACCACCCACGGCATCTCCATCACCGTCCACCCGCTCGCCTCCCCACCATCATCCTTGCTCTGCCGCTTCCGCCCAAGCTCCAGCCCCGACAAGCATCGCCGTGCACCACCACACACGCCTCCAAGCGCCGGCGAGCCCAGCCTCCCTCCGCCTTCAACATACAATGTCAAGCCTCGTCCACCTCCCCTCACGTGACAGTCTCCTCCGACCTGCTCTGTTTATACTCGCCACCTTCTTCCCCTCTTTCGCTTGAAACTGTAAGTTTCATATAGGGGTTTTGTATATATACTTGCTGTTATTATATATATACACTTGTTTATCTAAGTACATGGTTAAGGTAGGTCTTATAACCTGGGAAGCATGTATATATAAGCATATGACCGGGTTAGATTTAGATAGTTCTGGTTCCAAATTTAAGTGGTTTGTTATATATAAATAGAAACTATAAAATCGGTCTTTACATCGCCTATTTGTTTTTTTTATGATTGATTTTATATATATAGTGCATACGTATCACATAATGGTTTGAAAACACTTATGTATATTTATGTTTTTTGGCTGCTGTCCCTTATGTTTCCAGATTTTTGGTTATGAGCTTCAGTTTTTCTTTTTATAGACAAGTTAAAATGGAGTAGGCATATACACATATCAAGTTGTTTTATATATTATAAAGTTATAGTTTATAAGTTAGTATAATATGTTTGTCATTATATAAATTTATAATATAGTACAATACACACAATTTCACAGTTTACAAGTTGTATAAGTTGTTAGGGTGTGAGTTATACTTGTTTGAAATATACGTGTGTTTCCATTTACAAGGCAAGTTATACTAGTTATTTTGAGTGGTACGAAGGTACAAGACTTCCTATTGGTTATACGTTACGTGTTTATTTTAAATATAAAGTCCATTTAAGGTTTTGAACAGATCAGCTTATATATATGTTCATATTTATTAGTTTATACATTGGTAAGTATTATTTCAAATTTTATTATGAATATATGTTTTGTTACTTACATATATATATATATATGGTCGTATAATTGTTTAGATATTAGTAAATATATATGCATATATATGAGTCGTATGTTGTTGTTTAGTCTCACCAGCGTCATCATTTTTGTTTTCTGAGGAGAAATTTATATATTCCTGGTCTGCATATTTTGTTGAAACGTGAAGAACAGTGAAGGCAGTCTGCATTTTTGTATATGTACGTACATTTGTGTCGTATATGAATAATCGGACATTTATTTTCATATGTGAGTTGTGTGCATATAATTATATGAAGTTTTGAAAATAATATAATGGTTATTAAATATTGAGTTTAAATGTAAAATGATGATACTTGTTGTAATGTGGGTTTTATAATTTTGATTTTTATATAATAATAATGTATGTATACGCGTTTAATTTGAACGATATAATTTGAAATACATATTTATATTCAATATAAATGTGTTTGGATTTAAAATATGATATATATGTATATATAGTTATATTTATAGTCATATGTAAGTTCACTTACCCATTTATCTTCATTGATCAAATTCTGATTTGATTTCATCTATTCCTTGCTATCAGCTTTGATCATCGAATTCGTGCTTAGATTCGTAACTCAATTTCTGTGTCCGTGTCATCTTCTGGTCTCTAGCCTCGAAAGGTGAGCACTCACTCACGATTAACGTTCTTTTATTTATTAAATTTGATTTCAATTGAAACGACAATTGAAATATGCTGCTGTTTGATATTTACACTGTTATTACCTGTATCAGTTCACCTGTGACATCTGACACTTTTATCTGTTATATATGCAATGATAATTCAGTTTGGTTGTTAAATGATTGATTGTTTGATGTTTACAAATGGGACGTTAAATTTGATAATGTTGTAAGTGATAAATAATTTGAAATTGAAATTGACGTAGGATAGTTAGATTTGATATATGTGTTAAATTTGATTAATGACATTTGTATAATATGACCCCTTTAACTGTTAAATTTATTGACACGTAGGATTTGTTTAATTACATTTTGAACCACTGAATGTATGTTGTTAAATTGATGATGTATGAAATTGTAAATAAATGACAAGTGAAAAACCGTAATGTAATAATCTTTAATCTACATGAAATGATAGTGTAGATTCTAGAAATAATTATATTAATTCGTACAAATAACAATGCGAATTAATACGGTTATTTCGAGATTATTTGAATTGATTAATGGATTGATATTGATTGTTGTTATTGCTTGTTTATTTACTTTGACACCATCCCAGTTATCACACTGCAAGTTCCCTTTACTATGCTTTGATTTTGAATTGAATTAGAATCGGGTTGAAATGATAAATACCCAAATTGAACTTTGACCTAGGATAGGAAATTAAATAAAAACCCGATTGGTCAATATTTTGATTTAAAAATAAAACGAAGATTTTATTTGAATAAATAATATGGTTTTGAAATGAAGTTGAAATTTGAATTTTGATGAAAGGAAAATGTTAATATTTAATAATCTGAAAAAAATATTAACAATGTAATTGATGAAAGAACGATGTTTAATTTGAGAAATGATTGAATTAAGTTTGATATTTTAATTAAGTTTGAAATTATTAAACTTTGAAATGATTATAATCAAGTTTGAAATTATTAAACTTTGAAATTATTTAATAATTAAGTTTTGAATTATTTAATAATTAAATAAGATTGAATTATTTAATGATTAAATTAAATTGAACTTTGAATGAGTGAATTTTACTTTGTAAATAATTGAAATTAAGTTTTCTTTATTAAGTAAGTTTTGGAAAATTATTTAAGTAAGTAAATAAGTGAAATTGAATTTCTTTAACAAGAAATAAAATGCGATTTATTGAAATTAATGTAAGACTTGTAATTGAAAGAATTGATTTGACGAATTGAATTTAATTCAAAATTGTAAGCTTTGATTTAATGAAGTTGAACTTAAGAATTGATTTAATGAATTGAAAATTTAATAGAAATTGTTTTGAATGATAAAGTAACTTAACGAATATTGAATGAAATCGATAAATGAATTCAAATTGATTTAAATGTTAAATCAAATTAATTTAAATGATTTCGGAATGAAACTTATATGCGAACTTGAATCAATATTGAATTGTCTTAAATAAAATTGGAAATGGTATTATAAGATTTTGAAATGGTAATTTGGAAGTTTTGATACGTAAATTATGGAAATTGGTTTTGAAAGACAAACGAAATGTTGATTTATAAACTCTGATGGAAATTGAAATTGATTTGGTTTTGAAATATATTAAATGACCAATCGGTGTAATAATTACGGAAGTTATTAAAGAAACCGGAATTCGGTTATGGATATACTCTCTATCTAAACCGAAAACCACTTTAATAACTATACGCGGAGTGATGATCCAGAATGAAGTGGTTGGAATGATGTACGTGATGACTGAAGAAAGAGAACGATAATGGATAGCCTTGACACTTGTGTCAAATTGAAAATGACTAAAACATGAGCTGTGCCGGGCCAATGGAGGATTAGCTACCTCAAGTGGACACACTTCTTCGAACTACTTATTACTTGTTGTCGATTGGTGCACCCTTGATTTTGGGAGTGTTGTTTCACGGTGTTGCGGGCGCTGCGGCGTTGCGTTCTCACCAGTCCGGATCAGGCGAACGGTAGTATCACTACCTTGGGTATTGCCTCATGTGCCTTGTCATACTTGTATTCCATTTATACGCGACCACTACGATTTTGATTTGTACCTTTAGTATATGGATTGCCCTTTGGTGACTTCCGGTTTTGGGGAAACTACGGTCTTGTATATGCTTTTGGGAATAAAAATGTGTTAAGGGTGGAATGGGCCATGACTTAACGCTATTTTGATATCTTTTTTATATTACTGATAGACATTATCTACTTATCGTACACTACTACATAGTAGATAGTTTAACGGATCCTTAAAGGATGGTTATTCCAAACATCCTTTGAGTTACTTGTATTTCAATTGCTATTTCACTTGAGTTGGATTTATTAATATGAGAATGTTAATCCTGACTCGAGTGTCTTGTGTTTTTGCTTTACGCTCGGGTCAGACTGAGTGCACCAGTATTCGATGCTTACCTTTGGAGTTGGAGCTTTGCTTGAAGATCCAGCCATCTATTCTGCTTTCAGTATTCGATGATTCCAGTGATGCATTCTGATTTGTGTCTGATGTATCGTGTTACTCTTCCGTTGTATCTGGTTTAACCCTGATGTATCGTATTACTCTTCTGTAGTAAACTCTGATGTATTTTATATATTCATATAGTAGCTTCATGAACTACTATCTCTTTTATTTCCGCTGCACTTATTACTCTGTGTCTATGATCTGTGATTTTTTTATTTACTGTATATGTTCAGTTTTGCCAAATTTAAATTAACAACGCGGTATTTTGAGCAATTCAACTCCGGCATGAGTGTCTACCTATACACTTATAATGTATGCGAATGGTCCAAAATGGCGGGTCGTTATAGTTGGTATCAGAGCTTTGGTAGCTCTAGGCAAAACTTAACATATAGGGTAAATGTATTTACAGAATCACTCTCATTCGAGTTTCAAACTCTTTCTTTTGACTCGACTCCTTTGAATTTTGAAATGTCTCATCGGTTTCGAATTTCATTCGTGTCCATCACTATCCGTCTACTTTCAATCATGGAGCACCCCATAACTCCATTCTGAATGTTATCTATAATAGATCGGCGGTCTCGCCAATATTCGAATGATTCGTAAAGGAGCAAAACTCCTTTATAATAGGCATCGATTTGCCGGAGATTTCTGTATCCTCGGTTTACGACGCTATCTATCTCCTGATATACCTGAATTTTATCTCTTGAGATCGAATGTTGATTTATCTCGGAATTCTACATTGATCTTATTCTTGAAGTCAAGGTCGACCCGGTTAAGGTTGCCCGCGATTTAATAAACTTATTCATCTTCCTATTTTGATTATTTAACCATCTTGGCTTTGTTTCAATCTATCTTCGAATCGAAATTCCCTTTGATTTGAGTCTATCAGAAATTTGAATCCCTATCCTTGCTTTGAAATCCATTATTGTATTGTTGAGTGAGGAAGTGTATTTGTAAATTAATATTAAATGTTTTATATATTGTGTTGTTTGAGTTGTTAATGTCGATTTGGGTTTCCGATCGATTCGTCTGATCAACGCTATCGATAGGATTTCCAAAACACTTGAATAGAGCAAACTGACACAATATTATTTTCAAATTTGGTAAATGAAATAAATTTGTTGATTATATTGTAAAAATATAAAAAAAAAATTCTAGAATTTAATAGGTTAATTAAATTGTTTGGTTGAAATGATAATATTTGATTATCATTTATTGTTCTAAATAAATTTATAAATACGGTTTATAAATTGATTTGGATTTGAAATAAATTTAATTCAGAAATTTGAGAATTTAGTTTCCGGTGATTTCGAACTTTGGTTTTAAAATTTTTAAAGGATATATTATAGGAAGTATTTTCAAATATATAGAAACTATTTTCAAAGAATTTTTAAATGTTGAAATCAGTGCTCTTCTCTTTGTCGCTGGAAAATAATTTCGGTGATGGCGGCCGCATCATCGACATTCATTTTCGAGTTTCGAAGTGGAGAAACCATTCTGTAGCTTTGCTACGGTTTTGTTTTGAAAAAATATTTTGATTTGAATTTCTTAAGTATGACTTGATTATATATATATAGGTATATTATTTTAAATTTAATTTGATTTAATATATATAATATATACATAATTATTTCTAAAGAGTTTGTAATTAAACGAAAATTAAATTCTTAAAATCATGTTAAAGATGATTTTAATTATAAATAAAACCAAAATTTGGAATAAATATTTAAACTTGAATAATTGAATTGGGAAAATTTTATTTGTATATTGTTCAACTGCATTCTAATACAACTTACCTAAATCGTTCAGAAGTTGAATATGTAATTGGATAATATACAATATGAAATGATTTTATAAATTTGAGTGTTTATAATAAATGTTACACGCTAAAATTTTGATTATAAAGATGATAATAGAGTTAGATAGGATAATAAGTAAACTCAGTTAATAAATTAATAAATTTGTTTTGAAAGAATTAATAAATTTGTTTTGAAAGAATTAATAAAATTGAAATTTGATCAACATATGAAAATACCTTGGATTTAAAAGAAATTAATAGATGTAAATTAATTTAAATCGAAACTTTTATGTTTTAAATTAATTTATATGGGTTAAATATATATGATAAGATATATTAAGTAAAATAAATTTAACAATAATTTGGAATAAAGAAGAATTTAAAATTGTTGAAAAAAAATATGATTATAATAAAAGACTATTCAAAATTTATGGTTTTAGAAATTGTAAATCGAAGATAATTGGATAATAAGATAATGAATTTAGAAATAGTTGAGATTGATTTTAGTGAAATCAAATGGATTAAATCAATTGTTGAATATCAACCAATTTAAATTTGAATTTATATGGTTTAAATTAATTGTTATTTTGTATTTCAAATCTGTTTTTCTTTCTGGTTGTTTCTATTCTCCTACCTCGTTCCTTTTCGGGGACGAAAAGTTTTGAGTGGGGGAGAGTGTAACGACCCGTAAATTTCAACTATTTTAATAACGTAATTAGTTGAAATTTTGTGAAATTTTAAACGATAAAATTTTGAAATATAAATTTGATATTTGGAATACGGTTAGTTAAACATAGCAACTGGTAAATTTTCGTCCGAAAGTATGAAAGTTTATTTCGCGCGTAATTTCACTTCAATTTAATCAGTTAAAAAGCGATGAAAATAAAATGTTTTCGAAACCAAAATATTTTTACATAGAAAAATTCTAAACCATATTCTGAGCAAGATGTCAGTTTGTCGTTTTTCCGAATTCGGACATCTTTGGCTCCGTCGATCTTATTTTTCAGCGTTTTTCTTGCATTTTCCGCTACTAGAAAATTCGAATTTTTATAATTCAATCGTACCACTGATATCTATATACCGTTTTGATCGCCTCATCGCGCTGATCACCGCAGTATATTTACTTCTATATTTTGGGAGACCGGCACGCTTCGAAAACGACAAACATTGTCGTACCGGTACCGAACAAAAGAAGAAGATTTGATTTTTTTTATTTCCCTATGCATTTCAAACCTTAGCCGTGCACTCCAAGCACCAATAAATGGCTTTAATAAATTTCACCGGAATCTAAGGGGCTGGACCGTTGAGATTGCAATTTATTTCTATTCGTTTAAAAAGAAATCTGCATCTACTATATTTTCCATCTGCCTACACGTTTCCTTTTCCCTTCTCTTTCTACTTATCCACTATTGCTTAAACCAGATCGCCACTTCCTCCCTCCCTCCACTCTACAAACGTGCCACACGCCCACGAACCGAGATGCCTTCAACCGTCCTCGGCATCACCATGATCAGCCTCCTCCTGCTCCACCCACGTCAGCCCTCTTCCTTGACCATCCGAACACCACCCACGGCATCTCCATCACCGTCCACCCGCTCGCCTCCCCACCATCATCCTTGCTCTGCCGCTTCCGCCCAAGCTCCAGCCCCGACAAGCATCGCCGTGCACCACCACACACGCCTCCAAGCGCCGGCGAGCCCAGCCTCCCTCCGCCTTCAACATACAATGTCAAGCCTCGTCCACCTCCCCTCACGTGACAGTCTCCTCCGACCTGCTCTGTTTATACTCGCCACCTTCTTCCCCCTTTTCGCTTGAAACTGTAAGTTTCATATAGGGGTTTTGTATATATACTTGCTGTTATTATATATATACACTTGTTTATCTAAGTACATGGTTAAGGTAGGTCTTATAACCTGGGAAGCATGTATATATAAGCATATGACCGGGTTAGATTTAGATAGTTCTGGTTCCAAATTTAAGTGGTTTGTTATATATAAATAGAAACTATAAAATCGGTCTTTACATCGCCTATTTGTTTTTTTTATGATTGATTTTATATATATAGTGCATACGTATCACATAATGGTTTGAAAACACTTATGTATATTTATGTTTTTTGGCTGCTGTCCCTTATGTTTCCAGATTTTTGGTTATGAGCTTCAGTTTTTCTTTTTATAGACAAGTTAAAATGGAGTAGGCATATACACATATCAAGTTGTTTTATATATTATAAAGTTAGAGTTTATAAGTTAGTATAATATGTTTGTCATTATATAAATTTATAATATAGTACAATACACACAATTTCACAGTTTACAAGTTGTATAAGTTGTTAGGGTGTGAGTTATACTTGTTTGAAATATACGTGTGTTTCCATTTACAAGGCAAGTTATACTAGTTATTTTGAGTGGTACGAAGGTACAAGACTTCATATTGGTTATACGTTACGTGTTGATTTTAAATATAAAGTCCATTTAAGGTTTTGAACAGATCAGCTTATATATATGTTCATATTTATTAGTTTATACATTGGTAAGTATTATTTCAAATTTTATTATGAATATATGTTTTGTTACTTACATATATATATATGGTCGTATAATTGTTTAGATATTAGTAAATATATATGCGTATATATGAGTCGTATGTTGTTGTTTAGTCTCACCAGCGTCATCATTTTTGTTTTCTGAGGAGAAATTTATATATACGTGGTCTGCATATTTTGTTGAAACGTGAAGAACAGTGAAGGCAGTCTGCATTTTTGTATATGTACGTACATTTGTGTCGTATATGAATAATCGGACATTTATTTTCATATGTGAGTTGTGTGCATATAATTATATGAAGTTTTGAAAATAATATAATGGTTATTAAATATTGAGTTTAAATGTAAAATGATGATACTTGTTGTAATGTGGGTTTTATAATTTTGATTTTTATATAATAATAATGTATGTATATGCGTTTAATTTGAACGATATAATTTGAAATACATATTTATATTCAATATAAATGTGTTTGGATTTAAAATATGATATATATGTATATATAGTTATATTTATAGTCATATGTAAGTTCACTTACCCATTTATCTTCATTGATCAAATTCTGATTTGATTTCATCTATTCCTTGTTATCAGCTTTGATCATCGAATTCGTGCTTAGATTCGTAACTCAATTTCTGTGTCCGTGTCATCTTCTGGTCTCTAGCCTCGAAAGGTGAGCACTCACTCACGATTAACGTTCTTTTATTTATTAAATTTGATTTCAATTGAAACGACAATTGAAATATGCTGTTGTTTGATATTTACACTGTTATTACCTGTATCAGTTCACCTGTGACATCTGACACTTTTATCTGTTATATATGCAATGATAATCCAGTTTGGTTGTTAAATGATTGATTGTTTGATGTTTACAAATGGGACGTTAAATTTGATAATGTTGTAAGTGATAAATAATTTGAAATTGAAATTGACGTAGGATAGTTAGATTTGATATATGTGTTAAATTTGATTAATGACATTTGTATAATATGACCCCTTTAACTGTTAAATTTATTGACACGTAGGATTTGTTTAATTACATTTTGAACCATTGAATGTATGTTGTTAAATTGATGATGTATGAAATTGTAAATAAATGACAAGTGAAAACCCGTAATGTAATAATCTTTAATCTACATGAAATGATAGTGTAGATTCTAGAAATAATTATATTAATTCGTACAAATAACAATGCGAATTAATACGGTTATTTCGGGATTATTTGAATTGATTATTGGATTGATATTGATTGTTGTTATTGCTTGTTTATTTACTTTGACACCATCCCAGTTATCACACTGCAAGTTCCCTTTACTATGCTTTGATTTTGAATTGAATTGGAATCGGGTTGAAATGATAAATTCCCAAATTGAACTTTGACCTAGGATAGTAAATTAAATAAAAACTCGATTGGTCAATATTTTGATTTAAAAATAAAACGAAGATTTTATTTGAATAAATAATATGGTTTTGAAATGAAGTTGAAATTTGAATTTTGATGAAAGGAAAATGTTAATATTTAATAATCTGAAAAAAATATTAACAATGTAATTGATGAAAGAACGATGTTTAATTTGAAAAATGATTGAATTAAGTTTGATATTTTAATTAAGTTTGAAATTATTAAACTTTGAAATGATTATAATCAAGTTTGAAATTATTAAACTTTGAAATTATTTAATAATTAAATAAGATTGAATTATTTAATGATTAAATTAAATTGAACTTTGAATGAGTGAATTTTACTTTGTAAATAATTGAAATTGAGTTTTCTTTATTAAGTAAGTTTTGGAAAATTATTTAAGTAAGTAAATAAGTGAAATTGAATTTCTTTAACAAGAAATAAAATGCGATTTATTGAAATTAATGTAAGACTTGTAATTGAAAGAATTGATTTGACGAATTGAATTTAATTCAAAATTGTAAGCTTTGATTTAATGAAGTTGAACTTAAGAATTGATTTAATGAATTGAAAATTTAATAGAAATTGTTTTGAATGATAAAGTAACTTAACGAATATTGAATGAAATCGATAAATGAATTCAAATTGATTTAAATGTTAAATCAAATTAATTTAAATGATTTTGGAATGAAACTTATATGCGAACTTGAATCAATATTGAATTGTCTTAAATAAAATTGGAAATGGTATTATAAGATTTTGAAATGGTAATTTGGAAGTTTTGAAACGTAAATTATGGAAATTGGTTTTGAAAGACAAACGAAATGTTGATTTATAAACTCTGATGGAAATTGAAATTGATTTGGTTTTGAAATATATTAAATGACCAATCGGTGTAATAATTACGGAAGTTATTAAAGAGACCGGAATTCGGTTATGGATATACTCTCTATCTAAACCGAAAACCACTTTAATAACTATACACGGAGTGATGATCCAGAATGAAGTGGTTGGAATGATGTACGTGATGACTGAAGAAAGAGAACGATAATGGATAGCCTTGACACTTGTGTCAAATTGGAAATGACTAAAACAGGAGCTGTGCCGGGCCAATGGAGGATTAGCTACCTCAAGTGGACACACTTCTTCGAACTACTTATTACTTGTTGTCGATTGGTGCACCCTTGATTTTGGGAGTGTTGTTTCACGGTGTTGCGGGCGCTGCGGCGTTGCGTTCTCACTAGTCCGGATCAGGCGAACGGTAGTATCACTACCTTGGGTATTGCCTCATGTGCCTTGTCATACTTGTATTCCATTTATACGCGACCACTACGATTTTGATTTGTACCTTTAGTATATGGATTGCCCTCTGGTGACTTCCGGTTTTGGGGAAACTACGGTCTTGTATATGCTTTTGGGAATAAAAATGTGTTAAGGGTGGAATGGGCCATGACTTAACGCTATTTTGATATCTTTTTTATATTACTGATAGACATTATCTACTTATCGTACACTACTACATAGTAGATAGTTTAATGGATCCTTAAAGGATGGTTATTCCAAACATCCTTTGAGTTACTTGTATTTCAATTGCTATTTCACTTGAGTTGGATTTATTAATATGAGAATGTTAATCCTGACTCGAGTGTCTTGTGTTTTTGCTTTACGCTCGGGTCAGACTGAGTGCACCAATATTCGATGCTCACCTTTGGAGTTGGAGCTTTGCTTGAAGATCCAGCCATCTATTCTGCTTTCAGTATTCGATGATTCCAGTGATGCATTCTGATTTGTGTCTGATGTATCGTGTTACTCTTCCGTTGTATCTGATTTAACCCTGATGTATCGTATTACTCTTCTGTAGTAAACTCTGATGTATTTTATATATTCATATAGTAGCTTCATGAACTACTATCTCTTTTATTTCCGCTGCACTTATTACTCTGTGTCTGTGATCTGTGATTTTTTTATTTACTGTATATGTTCAGTTTTGCCAAATTTAAATTAACAACGCGGTATTTTGAGCAATTCAACTCCGGCATGAGTGTCTACCTATACACTTATAATGGATGCGAATGGTCCAAAATGGCGGGTCGTTACAAATAGGGTATGCAGTAGAGCTATGTAGCCAGCTACCATTAGGTACCACCATCCCATTCTTGATATTCTATATTCAAGTTGTTTTGCATGCAAACACCATGGTAGTATAAGGTCTCGGTGTCAAAAAGGGATGAGGTAATCTGCTTTGCCATGTTAAAGGGGCAGCCGGCCCTGTATATTAGGGGTACAAGAAGTTCTTGTCAGACTTTGGTGCATTTTCTAGGGGTGTACCATCGGAAGGTAGTCCCTTACCTTGCCATAGTATGGAATCCAATATCTAATACGTGCCTTTATGGTTTTGATTTAGAGCCTAATATGCTAGTATTTAATATGGTAACAATTTTAGCTTTTGATATTTACTTGAATCCTTAGACATTATTATATTATCACTGGATTTTATATGCAAATGTTTTGGTTATCGTAAGGTAAAAACCCATCCGTGTTTATATGCGGCATGGTCTTACATGATGCCTTTTGTTTAAAAAAATTTATAAAGTTAAAGACTTATGCTTTACTCACACTAGACCCATGTCTGACCCGGAGTTTATTTTTCCTTTTTCCTGAACTCTTGCATGCTCGGATTTGAATGGGCAATAAAGTAGTTCTGGTTTTTCCCTCGATTCATTTTAGAGGAGCTTGGAGCTTGTGGCTTCATCGATAGTCTGTTATTACTTTGACTTTTGTTTTATTATACGTATGTTGTATCAGTTAGGTAGGGTCAGACTGTTATAACCGCCTTAGGATAGAATTTGTGTTTGTATGACTCTAATGTAACATTTTTGAAATGAATTTGTAGTATATTATGTTTTGTAATATATGTTGTTCCGTTGCGTTCTGAGATTCTGTGTTGTTTAGTTTTCTTCTCTTTTATCTTCTCTTTCTTTCACCCCTAATGACCCATCTTTTGGACGACAAAATGATCGGCACACGAATATCGTAGATGTATTAAGTATCCTCTTTGGTAGTAAGAAAGGCTGATTGTTTCATTTCTACTGAGCTAGCCTATTACGGACATTATCAAGAATGACCGTCCACCCTCATGTTTGAGTCTACCAGGCCGGATGGACAAAGGATAGAGATAGGAAAGGTTTGGGTTGCATAGTTCATGATGGAAGTTATTTTGGTGCTGATATCCAGCCCTATCATACTGACAAATCCCTTGGAATAATTGATGTGTAGATGGAGGCCAGTTCAAAGGAGTAAAGCAGCGGCTTATGGGTAGAAATTTATGAAGTGTTGGAAGAGATATGAGGATGGTATCGTTGGCATATTGGAAAGAGTTGATTCTAAGAGGGATGATGTCATTGCCGGGGTAAGCAAACGACCTGGACGCACATGCAAGGTCGATCATGTTGGCAAAGGTATTTGTTACAAGGTTAAAAAGCATAGGAGAAATAAGGTACCCTTGTCTTAGGCCTGTTGAGGATGAAAATATATCCCTCTTCCAACCATTAACACACAGATAGAGGCGCATGAAGTGGAAAGAATTCAATTAGTCGAAGAAACAAACCTAGGGGAAGGCCTCTATGCTTTAGATCATCCAAAATAAACTTCCAACTAATCGAGTCAAAAGCCTTGGTGAAGTCTAACTTAATGATAGCATTGAAAATTTGTTTGGTGTGGCAATAGATGATCACCCCTTCGACTACGGTTGTATCATCTAGAAGAGATCTACCAGGGGTGAATGATGATTGCTTTGGTTAGTCAGACAATCCATATAAGGTCGAAGCAAGTTTTTTAAAACCTTAGTAACCATCTTGAAGATTGTGTTTTCCAAATTGACTGGACGAAAATCCTTAGTTGAAGAGGCACCGTCAAATTTAGGTATGAGGATGATATTTGCATCATTAATTCTGGAGATTAGATCTGGGTTGGAGTTGAACTCTTTGGATGCCTTGGATGCTAATTTTAGAAACCCCTAATATCTTTTGAAGAAAGAAAACAAAAATCCATCTGAGCCCATCTCCTTGTCATTAGCCTTCTCAGATAAAGCATTCCAGATCTTGTCGATTTCAAGTTTAGAGTCGATGTCGGCCTGCACTAGAGAAGCTTCAAGGATAACCATATTCTAGTATGTAATATCTAGGTTGGTATTAATCTCTTGGAAAATATTCTTGAAGTGCTTCGTAAAGATGTCAACAATCTAATATCCATCCATAAGTTCTCTAACTTCATGAATAATATTGGAGATTGCATTGGATTAACGCCTCACATTAGCTAGCTTGTGGAAATAAGCGGTATTGAGTTCTCCTTCTCTAAGCCATTGGGCTCTGGATCTTTGTTTCCAAGTGATTTCCTATTGCCTCGTTATACTGTGGAGCTCAACCTCAAGCTCCAAAAGGAGGGATCTACCAAAAGGGGAGAGAGAATAACTTTATTCCTTAATGTCAATATCTAAGATCAGGTTTTGCAGAAATTCCATTCTATTTCCAAGAGAAGCCTAGATGTCCACGGACCACTTTTTGATAGCCTTGCGCAAAAGACGAAGCTTAGTAGCCAAGATTTTGATTATAGAGCCGGAAAACCAAAAGGAGGCCCTGAGACCCTCAACCCAATTATTAAAGCCAGGTTCAAGAGTCCAGAAGTTTTCAAATTTCCAAAGGGCGATGAGGATTTCCATCACCAGAGTCGGGTAGGACCAGACAATGGTTGGATACTATGAAGGGTGGCCACGATGAGAGAAAAATGATGCATGTTTTCCCATAAAATATTGAGGAAAAATATATAAAACTTAGCAAATGAAGGGGAATTACGTTTGTTAGACCATGTGAAGGCTCAATTATTTATAGGAAAATCAGCAAGGTCACATGAAGAAATGAAATCATTAAATGGTCCATATCTATAGAGCCTCTTGGGCTATTTCTCTCAAACAGGAATTAGTGGTATTGAAATCACCACCTAGCAACCAAGGGTTGTTGATGTGGGAAGCAAAATCAGTTCAGTCCTTCCGAAGTTCCAATCATTCGAAAGTAGTGTGCTGACCATAAATATCTAAGAAAAAGTAGAGGATATCCAAAACGTTATTCTTAAGAATCACATGAAGGACATTAGGAGATTTGAGAGTTTGAATAAAAGTCCATTTAGATTCGTCCCAACAAGTAAGGATACCCCCTTCGAGCCTACAAAACCTAAGATCGCCCATCTTGTAAGGAAGTTTCCTCCTAAAACTCTCAATCTAGATGAACTGGGTTTGCATAATTAAGATTCTTTAATGAATAAATTATTAAGATGCAAAGGATGATTAATTTTTTAATTAAAGTGCTTTTGTCCAAACACCCCAAGCCTTTAACATTGCATGTCAAAATATAAGAGAAGCATATTTTACAGTAAGCAAAATATTAGGGAAGAAGCCACTACCTTCAAGAGGATGAAAGCCACTAAAAGAAAGAAACCGCTTGCTTCTCCTAACAATATACATTGGACTAGTTTATGGAGGTTCCTTCTCTTGAGTTGTAGCTACAATCGGAGGAGGAGTACTAAATTATCCTAATGAGCTTCAAGTCTAAGGTTCTGGTATCTAAAGTCCATGTCTTGGTTGAAGTAAAAGCTCATGTCCTATAAAGTCATGGGAGGGTGGTCAGCAGCCAGCAAAGACCACTAGGTTGAAGGGGCAGGCAAATCAGTTGCATTGGCCTATACCCAATTATCTTTTAAGGAGGCTATGGCCGCCATCTTCTTTCTCACTACTAGTTCTTCTCTTTTGATTTGAATCAAGGTCTCCTTGGACATAATATCATCATTGAAACTCAAGAGGGAGACGACATCCTAGACCAAGTCTGAAGGCCTTCGTCATTGAAAAGACATACAAGTTTTTCAATCCAGAACATGAATGAGTCAGATTCTCCTAAAATGATATCTTCATGTCTAATGGGCAATTGGTAGTAAATCCAATGCTCAAAGCTAATCCTGAAGTTCTGATCAAAGGCATGAGTGTTAATGGAGTCAAGAATGGAGGCTGCTTTGTCCAATCTGATCTTAACAAAGGTGAACCTATGGTCAGTAGTTGCCCAAGCACAATGGTCGGCCGCTACGATGTCCTTAATTGGGAAAAGGATGGACTTGAGCTGTGCATGCCCCGGCAAGAAAGTAAGCAAGCCAGAAATGCAGATCTAGGAGGCATCAAAAAACACGCGATGGAAGCTTTCACTCTTCAGCGACCATTGTTAGGCAAACACAGTCCCACAATCCTTATAGAAGAAGTCCTTCCTAATAACAATGCCTAAGAGCTGGAGGTCAGGGAAGCGAACTAGGAAAAATCAGATACTATGAAGGGTAATTCTCTACCCTTCTTGCTTAAAGTGGAATTCAAGGTAGCAACAAAGGTCTTCCATTGACCAAAGACTACTAACCATCAAGAAAATTATGTGCATTTGTGCATCGAGCAATTTAGCTTTATCTGCAATCATAGTGTCTCCATAGGAATCCATAAGGGACAAAATTTCCTAAAATGCTTGGAATACTTTTTTCTCTTGCTCTATAAAGGTAGATTAGGGAAGGTGGGGCAGTGTGAGTCAGGGAGACAAGAAATGAGGGGTCTGCTTTACGGAGATACGAAGGGACGCTACACATGCAACTACGAAGAATAGTCACATCTTTCACTTCAAAATTAACGCATTTTGCAGAAACACGACCATATTTGTAACAACCAAAATTCCAGTAGGTCCGGATTTTTTGCAAAAATGCTAAAACCCAAGCTCACTGAAACCCGAGTTGAGAATCTGGTATCCTGCAAATAGGCAAAGACAAATATATCAGAGCTCAATTAAATATCTCACAGCGGAATTGACTAAAATATAATAGTAAGTAAATACTTACCCAAATAATAACACTTTCTAAGCAAGTGTCATAAAGCTGAGAAGTCTCTGCCATCTACCTAACCTATAGGATGTTATGAGGAGGGGGTCAGAACAAAAGTTCTGGTGAATGAATAAATTATATACTTCTAGGCTTAATTCTACATATATCGTTTTATTTCCATTTACTCTTATATTAGGTTCATTAGGTTACAATACTCTTGCCTCTGTTCGTGAACCGTGCCCATCTACTCCATAGTAGATTAAAACCTAATAACTAATACATATATGTAGTTATATGCCCAATGACCATATTGGTCCTAGGTACCACCAATGGTACCTTCTGTATCCTCCTCGAAAAGGGCTCCATAGTCTTTCTTCTAGAGCGTTCCGTAACTACATCTATAAAGGACTGCTTCGTAAGGCCTACAATACAGTGCTCCATCGTCTTGCTCCGTAGCTATATCTGTAAAGAACTGCTTCGTAAGGCCTACAATACAGTGCTCCATCGTCTTGCTCCGTAGCTATATCTGTAAAGAACTGTTTCGTAAGGCCTACAATACAGATACTCCATCGTCTTGCCCCACGAGCATTGCATAGCTACATCTGTAAAGGACTACTTCGTAAGGACTACAATACAGATGCTCCACTACTTACTATGAAAACATAAATCACGTCCGCACTAGTCTAAGCCAGTGCTCGAACATCCACATTGTACCACCCATTGTACCACCCAGGGCGTACATTGAGGACTACGTAATCAACCTGTCTACTATCTGAATCCTGCCAACAAGGTCTACCTTGTACGGAATTCAGTCAGGGATTTTCTATATCCGTAAAGGACTGCTTCGTTAGGCCTACAATACAGATATTCTAGTTCGTCTATCTCTTTTTCATCGTGACTATGGCCCCACGCAGCCACCCTTCAACTAACCGAAAGACTTCTAAAGAGTTAAGTAGTCGTGCCCTACTACAAACAATCTAACATCCAAATGGCGGTGCCCCTCATCCAATGTCTCGATAGTGAAAGAATCATTGGCCTATTGGTCTAACTCTTGTCTTTCCCGAAATCGCTCTTGGTATTGTGCTGGTCGATATCCGCATGCGACTATCCTTTAGGGTCTTGCCCACTAAACTTACTTGCAAGTACTGGGACATACAAATATTCTACTCCGAACACCAACCTCTTCTGACTGCCTACAATGGTCCTACCATGCAAAAAATAGTCAAGGCATACTCTATTGATCAAACACCTACTGACCTACAGACCTGCCTCTAGGGATGCAGCTTCGTTAGGCCTACCCAGAGGGCTATCCTAGAGTATCATCATATCCCGTTGAATTCTCACACTTTCTTCTAGCCCAAAATAACTAAGTTGGACGTGCTTCTCATTTGCTAAATCTATGATGAACTGCTTCATTAGGCTCTTCATCCTTTGGGCTACTCCAAACGATCTCACTCTTTTATTTGACCCTAAGTCTAATCTTTTAATTTGCATTTAGTTTAATTTTCTTATTCTGTTGGCCACTTATTTACCCAAATTAGCATATTCTTGCCCTCGTCTCACTTCTGGCTATTGTGAAACCACCATTGGTCTAATAGGGAATGTTGTTGGTACTGCCACCTCTATTACCTTGCTTATTTAACTCAATTTAAGTCTTAAGTTTATTAAATAAGCATCTTCTATTATCTCTGTTCTATTTGCTTATTAACTTAATTTAAATCTTAAATAAGCCTTTTCATTCATTCTACTTTAATTATAACCTATTTTATAATTTTACTTGTAATTGCACTTTTATCTTCTTTTATAATCTGTATATGATTACAAGTGTCTCCCATCTGTTCTAGGCTGTCTTCTTTTATTATGATGTAGAATTCTCTTTTAATTCTCTTATATTATATAATTAACTTATCATAATAACTGTCTTATTATATAGTCTGCGCAGTAAATGCAGATCTAGGTTCATTATCGTTAACAGCTTCAAATTCTTTTCTAATAAAATACTTGATTCCTTTCATATTTTACTTTATTTTCTTCTATTCTAGAAAGTAACTCTATTTTATTTGGTTGGGTATGAAAACTATACTAAAATTCCATTTCCATATTTTAATACTAAATAATACTATAAACAATAATTCATAACTGCAAGGTATTTCTTTTATTATTTTGGAATAGAGTAAAATACAGTGGTTTCTCTATTTTACACTAGTTCCCTTTTTCTTTCTTTTATTCTTGCAGTTACATTTATCGTTATCTTTTAAATATTAAATTATAGAAATGTATCTTATTTTCTAAACCAACCAATTAATCTATTACATACTTCCAAATCAATTTATTAGATTAATTTATTATTCCCGTTTTAGCATAATTTATTGCAGAATTCCATTTTTCTAGCTTTATTCCAACTTTTCTTATTTTACATCTAATCTAGTATTTTTCCATTTTAATCCGTAATCGCGAATTTTCTTTTTAACTATATTATTCGTGTACAAAGAGAACAAAAAAAACTAGAATTTAGGTTAAATTATAACTTCAATTAGATGTAAATAACTGTAAATTTCTTACAGTTCAGCATAACTAATTAACATAATTAATTACTGAATAAAATTATTTAACGGGAATTTAACGATAATATATCATAAACGTAAAAGATATAATTAAATCCACTCACATTGCTAGCTTTCCAAATCTCCCTGTTTTTATTTCAGATCTGTCCCTAACATCTATATTCACCTCCCTTGTAATCCCTATTTGGAATTACAAACGATATATTTATAGATCTATAATATTTGAAAGAGAAAAGGAAGAGATCTGGATTAGAAATAGCAAATAAAACTCGGATCTAGGGTTTTACCTCTGACGTAGCCTTCTGATTTGAACCAATTCCTAATTCCCTAATTAATTCTATTCTCTTTCTATTTAGATCTAAATTCGTGTGAATTAGATCTAAAATTTTGTTACTAAGAAAGTGTAGAAGAGATAGAAAAATAGCAGAGCTTCTATAGGCAAGAGAAAAATAATGAGAATAAAAATGAGGCTCTGCACCTATTTTTATAGTGGTTCAAATCAGTGCTAACCATTAGATATAGAACCCTAAAATCTAAAGCATACACTTAGTCTATGGACATTAAATTAATATGTTTTCTTCTACGTTTGTTCTTATTTCAAATTGATTCTCCAACAATCTTTTCATTAATCACTTTCTTGTTCTCTCTCGCAATCTATGGAACATATATTTTTAAATGTGACGTTTCTTTTAAATAAGATTCCCCTATTAATCACCCAATTAATAGATTTTATATATACCTAGAATTAATTTACTATCCAATTAATCCCTACCTGCACTGTAATTTCTTACAAAATTAATATGCCAATCAACACAATATTAATTCTCACATATATGCATATTAATTTATTTTTATTCCATAATTATTGCATGCATATATTCTACAATTGAATTTTGAATCACAAACTTAACAATATATGTTACCATAAGTCTCCATGTTTATTAATTGATAATTGATTACTTGCATAAATTACTCTTCCTCCATTTTATTCTCTTGCACTAACATATATGTTTCTAATCATATATGTTCCCTTTCTTGTCAGTTCCTATAAATTAATCACCTCTACTAATTAACTGAACATTAATTTCCATTTTAAACAAACACCGTCAATTAATCTTCCCTATTAATTAATTTTATATAATTTCTCTCTCTAATTTATTTGTTACACAAATATATATATGTATTCCAAATAATATTAATTAGTTTCCCCATATTCAAACATTTCTTTGTTTTAAAATTTCAAACCTATATAACTTAATTAAATTATTTGCATATATAATTGTAATTTAACGCGAGGTGTTACATTCTCCCCCCTCCCCCTTAGGAAATTTTGTCCCCGAAATTTGATAATGGTTAAATTATGTAGTTTCTCGTATTAATCACATCCATTTTGTGTACATCCAATTTTGCAACAATCCGTGCATAGTGCAAAGTGCAATACATCATAAAATATATGCATGTACAAGAATTTCTATGCGGTACCTCCTATATGAATGCTTTTTCTTTTAGAAATTCCTTTTAAAACATGATGCACACATCCTAAATATACTTGCAATTTCTATATGAATGCAATCTTTTGAAAACTCAAAACATTTTTCATTCAAATTTTTCCACACTCCTACTGAATAGGAGAACAGTTCAACAAATTTTTACATCCAAACCTACCACACAACTTTTAATTTTTGAATTTTAGAAAATTCTAATTTTCCAAATTCGATTTCTTATGTTATAAAGAAGGTGGAAAACGGAAAAACTTCATATTTCTTCGATTTTCTTTTGCGCACATCTTCCTCCATACTTGGGATTTAGGCTACTATTCTAAAAAAAAAAATTATTTACTTCCCCAAGCACAGTTTACATAAGAAAATATCTCTTTTTAAATTTTTCTGTTGATGTTGCTGTCGCTTTCTTTAATTTTTTTTCCTTTTAGTTATCTTATTATGCTTTTACTCTTTTTTTATACGGCAACTAAACACAACTATCATCTAGGGCAAAGAGGTCTAGGACCATGTCCACTTTGACATAGAAAGGTCCTACTCTAGGAATCCAAGTAACTCATATGCTCCTCCTGCCGCCTATTACTTGTTACCAACTTACGCTGTATTACTCATGACGAATAATGTAACAACCCGGCGTTTTGCTGTTAATTTATCTTCATCCTTCATCGATTAAATTGCTAGCTAAGTGATGTTCGATGTTTTAAAGCCCGGTTTAAATTCTTTTGAAAATCAGTTGAATGTTGAATGGACTTTAAAATGCAATCTGGGCCCAAGTCTCTTTTTTTTATTCTTGTGTTACATTAGCCAAATTAAGGACCCGTACCTCATTTTCATTGGATTCGATTCATTCTCAAAAACCCTAGGAAAAACATACGAGAAAAAGAAATGGCGACTAACGAGAAGTAGGGCTTCGGCGATCTCGATTTCTGGCGAATTGAAGATTTCACCGTTCGCTTCGTATTCCTATTCGCTCGCGTCCAATTCTCGATCAAAGGTGAGTGATTTTTATCTCACTCACATCTGATTCGATTTGGTATTATGCCGTGCGTTTGATTTGGTTTCGTCGTTGATGATTTACCTGACTTAATCCAAATCGTATAATCCTTGGTTACCTGATTTCCATGATTTTTAATTTGAGTTTGATGATGATGTTTTTGTTCGATTTTGGCTATTTGATTTACTGCCTCTGGTGGCATTTTCGTCCTTGTTGGATTTTTCTTGTTGTAGTAGCTTCTGGTTTCATTATGGTTGCATTTGAATCAAGTCATTCGAGTTGCTTGATCATATGTAGTTTGCTGTGAACTTGTTCCTAATTCGTCCCAATTTGTGAATTTTGATTTTTTCAATTTCATGGCATCGATTTTTTTAAACTCGTTGGTTTCCTTGATTTATATGGTTTCGATGCAGAACCATTCGACCTTCTCTTGGTCGTTACAGTATTGAATTTCCTGCCTAACTTCGAGTTTGGTAACTTTGTTGCCTCCGGTTACCATGAATTCTGTACTGCCTTGTACATTGGAGTCTATACTTATAAATGAAAATTTACTATACACTATGGATTTTTAACTTGTTTCCCAACCAATCACATTTCTCATTTTAAACAAGAAATTATACATGTATATTAGGTGTTGTTGTAGAAATGTTCGTGTATGTATACATTGTTGACCATTGTTTGAGTTAAGTGTTGTCTTATTGAATTTGAAGTGCTTTGTCCTAAGTTTGAATTGAATCAGTGGTTCCATTAATGATGTTATACTTGTGTTGTCTCTGCTATATTTTTGCTGAGACTACACTTATACTGTCCACTGTTTTAATTTGAGCTTGCACTGTTTATTTTGCATATAAAACTTGGATCCTTTGTTCCATCACTGTTGTATCTGGTTTGGCATTGTTTCTAACTTGATACTGTCTGGCTCTTTTTGAAGTTGCATCTGTTAGATTGTAGTCCATGTGTTCACATTGATTATGTGCACTATGCCTTAGCCTTGCTTGTGCATTGCCCCATACATCGGTTACATCCACATTGTCACTGTTTGATATAGTTGCATTTCAGTTGTGCTTGCAGTTCCATTATTTTATTATTATTGCAGCCCCATCTTGTTCATTTGATGTTGGGTTCAGTTTTGTGCCAATTGACTCTGCATTCGCACTGTCTCTGACCCTTTGGCACTCCTGTTCATCTCAGTTGCATTTTGTGGTGATCTGGTGCCTATAGGTGCTTTCATTTTGAACTAATCGAGTTCAATTACAGTAGTATTTTCACTTGATTCTGGAACTGTACCATACCATTTTATGATTTTGGTAGTCGATGAATTCTAATGGCTTCGGCCTTGGATTGAGATTGCTGTATATTTGTTGTTTCACTTTCTCGATGATACATTGATGTTGAGATAGTAACATTGAAAATTGAGTCTTCATTTGATAAGTGTTGCGCACTTGATTTTACGATGTTGTAGTTGTTTGATTATCAACGTGGCTCAGTTCTCTTACTGTTTTAATTGTGACCTGACACGCTTCAGTTTCATTTTGCCTTGTGTTGAACCCGATCTTTTTCTTGGGTTTGACCTTGTGCTCGCTTATGGATTTTTGTTGATCTTTTGCGTATTTCGTATGTCGTATTGGCGAGGCCGTACACGCGTGCGTGTACGGCAGCCAGTCAAAACTTTGATGGTTTTAAAGTGACAATTTCAATTGTTTTAAATTGATTTAGTCGATTTGATAAATTGTTTATTTATCTCTGTTGATGATTTAAATCTGCTGATTGTTGCTAAACACTGTTAAGTGTTATATTGACCGTTATCCGGTTTCTTTGTTTAAAGAATCGGATAGACGGGAATTATTGTGACTGTCGTCTATTTAAATTAGTACTGCCTATATGCACTAATAAACTGGTTTGAATTAGATTGACCTGGGTATTATTTTCTTTTGAATGTAATACTCGGGTCAGACCCGAGTATTTCATGTTGTAGATTTTCTTCTTTGAGTTGCTGTTCAGGATTTGAAGACTTTTTACATCTTCTGAAGTTACCAGTGTCATTTTGTAGTAGTCGTGTCATTGTATAGAACGATATGTATTCATGTATATTAGTCGATAATGTACTTGCACATATAACTTCTAGAGTCGACAGTTGTAGTTGTATCATATGTATCGTGTCAACTATGTATTATCGAACATCAGTTATATATATATGAGACTTTTGTTTTTATCTGTGTTCCGTATTTATATTATCTGTGTTATTGTATATCTAATGTCCTAAACTATTATGAACCGTCGTAGTTCGTTTTATACTAGTATTGGGTGTGTCGATGGGAGTAAATAAATATTAGAAGAAAAATAAAAAGTATGTACCACTCCTATCGAGATAACCAATATTAGTGTAAGGCCAATTACGGATGGTCGCTCCTATCCAGCCTTATTCTTCGTAATAATAGACAGTATTTCCTTTAATACTCTTTGTTATTATGAGCATAGAGGTGGGGCGCCACAGTTGGTATCAGAGCTTGGGGTTTATGGACATAATATAAAACTTAACTTGGATGAAACATATGTTACAACTATTGGTCGACGGTTTAATTGTATTTTGAGTCAAAACTAAAGTTTTGAAATTTGGATGAAATTTTTAAATATCCTTATTTAAAAATAAAAGTGAATTTGTGTTCTGATGATTTGATTGATTTGAGTACTGTTTATCAGAGTGCGCAGCGGAAACAGTGAAACTGTCTTCGCTGAGTACAACTGATAATCTATTTGATTTAGAAATTAAAAGAAATTTCATTTGTTGTTTACATAGCTGTAATTATTTTGTTTCTTTGAGAATTTCGAATCCGAATTGAGGATTTGAAGAAATTACAGTTATGTGATTTTTGCTGAAATTTCCGCTGGCTTCTCTTGTACTAATCATATATTGATTAGATTTTTGCTGTTTTGAATTATCTTCATTGAAGATACATTCGAATGATTTCTTTGTTCATTTTGTAGTACGTGCAAAAATTTGAATTGCACGTTATTGCATTTATTTTACGTTGAACCGATGCTTGGTTATGAAACGTATTTTGTTGCCGTTATTTTTATAATGGGATTTTACACCAATGCTATATTTTGAAGCACGGTGTTTTGTGGCATTTTGATGAATGAAAATTCTCTGATATTACATTTTGCTGTAAATTGTTTTGATATGATTTTGACGTTTCAAAATTACTGTCGCTTTGGCTTCAGTAACCGTCAAATTTTAAAAGTGGATTTTCAAGCGGTTATTCCGCAATGCTGTTTTGTGACCGTTTTTACGGTATTTTGAGAAGTACAATTTCCTTATCGAAATTGTTACTGATTTGCTGTTTTAATCACGTGATTGGAAAATCGTTTTAAAACTGAAAATTGTTTTATAAATTTTTAACAGTTTGCGTTTTCAAAAGAATGAGAAAGTGACTTAAACGATTCAGCAAAATCAAGGATTATGACCCCTTTCTTTTACTGTTTCGCTTAACTCCGGACTTGTCCAATTGAGAATGTGAATTGTTATTTTTATAAAATAAATAAAATTGTTTTCAGAAATTTTAACAGTTTGCGCTTTCAAAAGAATGAGGAAGCGATTTAAACGTTTCAGCAAAATCGAGGACTATGACCCCTTTCTTTTACTGATTCGCTTAATTCCGGACTTGTCCGTTTGAGAATGTAAAGTGTGTTTTTACAGAATACACAATTTTGCACTTTCAAGGAAACGATGAAGTGATTTAAACGATTTAGCAAAAGTGCGGAGTATGGAACCACACTTTTACTATTTCGGTTAATTCCGGACTCGTTAATTGAATATCTGTTGTTTTGATGAATTTGATGATTTCACACTTTCAAGGAAACGATGAAGAGAATCAAACGATTTAGTAAAACACGTGGTATGGGACATGTGCGTTTGCTATTTCGGTTAATTCCGGACTCGTTAATTGAAACATTTTGATGCTTTCGTGTGCTTTCGAGCCACTATGAGGACCTTCGGGTCATTTGTTGGACCTTCGGGTCAAATACCAGTACTAGACCTTCGGGTCATTTGTTGGACCTTCGGGTCATTTGTTGGGCGCCAAAATTATGTTGAGTACTTGGTAGGCTTCGGCCATTTGTTGATGCACGTGCGGCGAATTAAAAACTCGCCATCTGATGGGATCGATCCAAGCTTTTATGTTGATTTTCTAGTCTTCTTAATTGATTTCTAGATATTTGTTGCTTCCAATTATCTGCAGGTAATTGGATATTTGTTGATATGAGTTCTGATTATCGTTTTTGATAATCAGATATTTTTTGTTTCTAATTATCGCTTGTGATAATTAGATATTTGTTGATATGAGTTCTGATTATCGTTTTCGATAATCGGATATTTGTTGCTTTTAATTATCGCTTCAGATAATTAAATATTTGTTGATTTTAGATTTAATTATCGCTGTTAGATAATTAAATATTTGTTGATTTGAGATTTAATTATCGTCTTAGATAATTAAATATTTGCTGATTTTATATTTAATTATCGCTTCAGATAATTAAATATTTGTTGATTTTAGATTTAATTATCGCTGTTAGATAATTAAATATTTGTTGATTCGAGATTTAATTATCGCTTCAGATAATTAAATATTTGTTGATTTTAGATTTAATTATCGCTGTTAGATAATTAAATATTTGTTGATTTGAGATTTAATTATCGTCTTTGGTAATTAAATATTTGCTGATTTGAGATTTAATTATCGCTTTAGATAATTAAATATTTGTTGATTTTAGATTTAATTATCGCTTCAGATAATTAAATATTTGTTGATTTTAGATTTAATTATCGCTGTTAGATAATTAAATATTTGTTGATTCGAGATTTAATTATCGCTTCAGATAATTAAATATTTGTTGATTTTAGATTTAATTATCGCTGTTAGGTAATTAAATATTTGCTGATTCGAGATTTAATTATCGCTTCAGATAATTAAATATTTGTTGATTTTAGATTTAATTATCGCTGTTAGGTAATTAAATATTTGTTGATTTTAGATTTAATTATCGCTTCAGATAATTAAATATTTGTTGATTTGAGATTTAATTATCGTCTTAGATAATTAAATATTTGCTGATTTTATATTTAATTATCGCTTCAGATAATTAAATATTTGTTGATTTTAGATTTAATTATCGCTGTTAGATAATTAAATATTTATTGATTCGAGATTTAATTATCGCTTCAGATAATTAAATATTTGTTGATTTTAGATTTAATTATCGCTGTTAGATAATTAAATATTTGTTGATTCGAGATTTAATTATCGCTTCAGATAATTAAATATTTGTTGATTTTAGATTTAATTATCGCTGTTAAATAATTAAATATTTGTTGATTTGAGATTTAATTATCGTCTTTGGTAATTAAATATTTGCTGATTTGAGATTTAATTATCGCTTTAGATAATTAAATATTTGTTGATTTTAGATTTAATTATCGCTTCAGATAATTAAATATCTGTTGATTTTAGATTTAATTATCGCTTGAGATAATTAAATATTTGCTGATTTTAGATTTAATTATCGCTTCAGATAATTAAATATTTGTTGATTTTAGATTTAATTATCGCTGTTTGATAATCGAATATTTGTTGATTTAAGAAATTTGATTATCGTTTTGATAATTAAATATTTGCTAATTTTGCTGATTATGTAGCTTTCTAGCTTCTAATTGATTCTAGATTACGTTGATTGTATTGAATTGTTATTTCCTATCCATCTCTGTTGATAGTTAGAGTTTACTGATTTTGAAGTGGTGTTTTCCAGTTATTTGTTGGATAACTAGATAATTGCCGTCTCGCAAATTGCGAATTTGTGTTTCATAATTATCTTTGGTGATAATTAGGTTTTGTTGTTTTCTAATTATCGTATTGACAATTAGATATTGCTGTTTTATGATTTTTGTATTTTAATTATCTGATTGATAATTGAATATTGCTGATAAATTGTGTTTATCCAGTTTCGCTGCTTTCTGACTATCTATTGATAGTTAGAATTTGTTGAAAATGTGTGAATTTCTATTATGAAATTAAAAGAGTTCTTTGATGTTTGAATTCTCTACTTTTATTTTTCTAGCTTAACCAGTTTATGTTAGAAAATTTATTGTTAATAACGACCTTCATTATGAAAATTGCGGGGACGCAATTTTTATAAGGAGGGAAGTCTGTAACAACCCGGCGTTTTGCTGTTAATTTATCTTCATCCTTCATCGATTAAATTGCTAGCTAAGTGATGTTCGATGTTTTAAAGCCCGGTTTAAATTCTTTTGAAAATCAGTTGAATGTTGAATGGACTTTAAAATGCAATCTGGGCCCAAGTCTCTTTTTTTTATTCTAGTGTTACATTAGCCAAATTAAGGACCCGTACCTCATTTTCATTGGATTCGATTCATTCTCAAAAACCCTAGGAAAAACATACGAGAAAAAGAAATGGCGACTAACGAGAAGTAGGGCTTCGGCGATCTCGATTTCTGGCGAATTGAAGATTTCACCGTTCGCTTCGTATTCCTCTTCGCTCGCGTCCAATTCTCGATCAAAGGTGAGTGATTTTTATCTCACTCACTTCTGATTTGATTTGGTATTATGCCGTGCGTTTGATTTGGTTTCGTCGTTGATGATTTACCTGACTTAATCCAAATCGTATAATCCTTGGTTACCTGATTTCCATGATTTTTTATTTGAGTTTGATGATGATGTTTTTGTTCGATTTTGGCTATTTGATTTACTGCCTCTGGTGGCATTTTCGTCCTTGTTGGATTTTTCTTGTTGTAGTAGCTTCTGGTTTCATTATGGTTGCATTTGAATCAAGTCATTCGAGTTGCTTGATCATATGTAGTTTGCTGTGAACTTGTTCCTGATTCGTCCCAATTTGTGAATTTTGATTTTTTCAATTTCATGGCATCGATTTTTTTAAACTCGTTGGTTTCCTTGATTTATATGGTTTCGATGCAGAACCATTCGACCTTCTCTTGGTCGTTACAGTAGTGAATTTCCTGCCTAACTTCGAGTTTGGTAACTTTGTTGCCTCCGGTTACCATGAATTCTGTACTGCCTTGTACATTGGAGTCTATACTTATAAATGAAAATTTACTATACACTATGGATTTTTAACTTGTTTCCCAACCAATCACATTTCTCATTTTAAACAAGAAATTATACATGTATATTAGGTGTTGTTGTAGAAATGTTCGTGTATGTATACATTGTTGACCATTGTTTGAGTTAAGTGTTGTCTTATTGAATTTGAAGTGCTTTGTCCTAAGTTTGAATTGAATCAGTGTTTCCATTAACGATGTTATACTTGTGTTGTCTCTGCTATATTTTTGCTGAGACTACACTTATACTGTCCACTGTTTTAATTTGAGCTTGCACTGTTTATTTTGCATATAAAACTTGGATCCTTTGTTCCATCACTGTTGTATCTGGTTTGGCATTGTTTCTAACTTGATACTGTCTGGCTCTTTTTGAAGTTGCATCTGTTAGATTGTAGTCCATGTGTTCACATTGATTATGTGCACTATGCCTTAGCCTTGCTTGTGCATTGCCCCATACATCGGTTACATCCACATTGTCACTGTTTGATATAGTTGCATTTCAGTTGTGCTTGCAGTTCCATTATTTTATTATTATTGCAGCCCCATCTTGTTCATTTGATGTTGGGTTCAGTTTTGTGCCAATTGACTCTGCATTCGCACTGTCTCTGACCCTTTGGCACTCCTGTTCATCTCAGTTGCATTTTGTGGTGATCTGGTGCCTATAGGTGCTTTCATTTTGAACTAATCGAGTTCAATTACAGTAGTATTTTCACTTGATTCTGGAACTGTACCATACCATTTTATGATTTTGGTAGTCGATGAATTCTAATGGCTTCGGCCTTGGATTGAGATTGCTGTATATTTGTTGTTTCACTTTCTCGATAATACATTGATGTTGAGACAGTAACATTGAAAATTGAGTCTTCATTTGATAAGTGTTGCGCACTTGATTTTACGATGTTGTAGTTGTTTGATTATCAACGTGGCTCAGTTCTCTTACTGTTTTAATTGTGACCTGACACGCTTCAGTTTCATTTTGCCTTGTGTTGAACCCGATCTTTTTCTTGGGTTTGACCTTGTGCTCGCTTATGGATTTTTGTTGATCTTTTGCCTATTTCGTATGTCGTATTGGCGAGGCCGTACACGCGTGCGTGTACGACAGCCAGTCAAAACTTTGATGGTTTTAAAGTGACAATTTCAATTGTTTTAAATTGATTTAGTCGATTTGATAAATTGTTTATTTATCTCTGTTGATGATTTAAATCTGCTGATTGTTGCTAAACACTGTTAAGTGTTATATTGACCGTTATCCGGTTTCTTTGTTTAAAGAATCGGATAGACGGGAATTATTGTGACTGTCGTCTATTTAAATTAGTACTGCCTATATGCACTAATAAACTGGTTTGAATTAGACTGACCTGGGTATTATTTTCTTTTGAATGTAATACTCGGGTCAGACCCGAGTATTTCAGGTTGTAGATTTTCTTCTTTGAGTTGCTGTTCAGGATTTGAAGACTTTTTACATCTTCTGAAGTTACCAGTGTCATTTTGTAGTAGTCGTGTCATTGTATAGAACGATATGTATTCATGTATATTAGTCGATAATGTACTTGCACATATAACTTCTAGAGTCGACAGTTGTAGTTGTATCATATGTATCGTGTCAACTATGTATTATCGAACATCAGTTATATATATATATGAGACTTTTGTTTTTATCTGTGTTCCGTATTTATATTATCTGTGTTATTGTATATCTAATGTCCTAAACTATTATGAACCGTCGTAGTTCGTTTTATACTAGTATTGGGTGTGTCGATGGGAGTAAATAAATACTAGAAGAAAAATAAAAAGTATGTACCACTCCTATCGAGATAACCAATATTAGTGTAAGGCCAATTACGGATGGTCGCTCCTATCCAGCCTTATTCTTCGTAATAATAGACAGTATTTCCTTTAATACTCTTTGTTATTATGAGCATAGAGGTGGGGCGCCACAAATAAGATCTATTCATCTCTTCTATACCATGCTCAAAAAGGAATAACTAAGTCTCATTTACTGTAATGGATAAGGGTTTCAATATATGTAGTCTCTATCTAAAAAGACAACTAAGCTTGGGGAAATTTTCTCTTTACCTTTCATTTTTCCCCAACTAAGGTATACCTATCCCAACCATGTGTGTCTTATCATCTTACTAATATCATTTCACTATTCTTCTGTAGTGTGCACACATGAATCAACATTTCTAGGTTTTCAATAGTGTCATATACACCTTACGGGAACTTTTATTATTACTAAGATTAATTACTGCTATAACCTTATACTTTTCCTGTTACACTTAGTAAATGATTCCTATCTACTCCATATTTAAAAGTCTGATTTGGTTTGGTCTTTATCAATTTTTCTTCAAAAATTAAAACTTCAAAATTTTATCTTTTCAAAAACTTATTTACTTTTCCACCAAACCATCTTTTTCTTTAAACATTCTTGCTTGTTCTTAAAACATTTTTCATTTTTCTGGACTTTTAAAAAAAATGTCCTCGCATGTTTTCAAAATATCCTTCTTCTTTTTTAGATTTTCAAATTTACTAAAACCGGGTAAATTGGAATAATTATTTTACCAAAAATCTCTTAACTTTCCTACTCTTCCAATTACTTTAACCTTGAAGGAGTTACTAACTTACTACACTTAATGGTTTTATACCGTAATATATTGGAATTACTTTCTCTTATGAGAAACCATTAACGCTAAAACTTTCTATGAATCCTTTAAAGGAGGATTTCATGTTTATGTGAAATTATAAGGAATTTATTTTATATTTTATCGAAATAGGCTATACAAAATATGGTGCTTTCCATACCTTATACATCTCTTTCACGTATTCCTTATAGCTTGCAAAAAACATTTTTATTTGTGATTCATAGAAAATTATATCATTATTCATTTCATTCAAATAGATTAAGGTATGTTTACTCTATATTTACTTAGATAATGTAACGACCGTATTTTTAACTATTTTAAATTATAGGATTTGATATTGTTATTGAATAAAAATGGTTAAAAATAAATTTAATAAATTAGTAATGTAGTCATTGGATATGAATTTGGATAAAAATCTTAAAATAAACAATTCCGAAAATTTGGGAATTGTTTATATTGAAATAAATTATATGTATCGATGGTATTTATGATAAATAACTGGAGTAGAATAATAAATGTGAATTATTTAGATAGAAATAAAATAATGTTGATAACTAAAATTTATTTGAAATTTAATGATTTATTAATATTGGTTTAATAGATAATTAAATTGCATAAATCCAATATGGAGATTATTTAAATAATGGAATTCTGGATTTAATGTGATTGAAAGTTGCATTGGAAATTGATTCAAATTTTATATAAATATGAAGGAATATCATTTACTTTCAAAATTGAATTTAAATGTGAACAATTAGAATTTGGAAATTTCATATATTAATTGACGAGTAAAAATATCCACTTTGGCCACTGCCTTGGATTTCGAAAAAACCAGTTTCATCGGATCCAAAATAGTGAGTTATTGTATGGTTTCAAGTTTCGTAGCGATTGGACTTGTCGTTGGCCGTGCGAGCTTGAAACGTGTAGAAATTTAATTTCGAATTTAATTAAGAAAATTGACTTTGAAAAGCTATCTTCCGCATACGATCGAATTAGGCCTCGAGACTAGTTCCATTGCGCTCGGATGGGGGGTAAAATATTATAAATGCCAGGCGGCACACTTTGTTTGGAGCCCGAGAAATTTCGAACGTCTTAGGCTAGATATTTTATATTTAATTAACAATATATACAATATAAAACGTTCCTATTTCAAAACCCACGTCCCTTATCCCCTTTTTCTCGAATCAACAGCCAAAATAAAAGAAAAATTACAAATATAAAATGAATCGTTTAAAACAAATGAAAAAGAAAAAAAACAAATCGACTGCTCAATTAGGGTTTCGTGACGCGTGGTGGTGGCGGAAGCAATGGATGGTGGTCACGGCTCAATATCGAGGTGGCATGAGGTCGATGTGCATTTTAGTGGTTTGGGTCGAGGTTATGGTAGCGCGCGCTGTGTACGTGGAGGAGATTGGCGATCTGGAGCTCGGTGTGGGCGTGCGTCAGGCTAGCGCTTGGGGCTGTTGGTGCGGCGATGGTCAGCGGAGCTGAGCATTAGTTCGAAAAAGAGGAGAAGTTAGTGGATCGCGATGTCTCAACAGGGAAGAGCACGGCCTGTAGTTGAACGATAGATTTTTGGTTAAGTTTTTAATTATATTATTTTAAGTTTATGTTAATTAAAATGTTATCCTTATCAAATGCTAATTAAATCACAACTTCTCCGTACAAGGTCCATTTCGCGTGAAACAAGTTGCTGAGGATTCGTATCGATGTCGTCTGCGATATGGGATCAAGCTGGATTTTATTTGAAGCTAAAAATATTTTCAGTTTCAAATTAAGATGAGTGGTTTTACGCTCACGTTTGACTATTATATTTTTTGTATATCGCGAAGTAATTTGAATATATTGATGGTTGTTGGATAAATTTAATTTGACATTTAATTGACATCTAAATAAATTGATAGAATTTAGATTGACAGTTAAAATTGAATTATGATTTAACTGCTAGTAAAATTCCCAATTTATCGGTAATTGGTTGATTGTTGTGATTATTGATGGTTTGGATGATGGATGGTGATGGATGAAATTTGATTGATATTTGGATGTTTAGATGTTTATTTATGTTAATATATCCTATTATTATTCTGTATATTATTTACAGTAGATAAAACTGTAAATTGTATTATTTCGAATAAATTAAGAAATAGGTTGAAATGATATATACCTATGGCATTTTATTTTGGATTGAAATGATATATATCCATTCCTGAATTAAATTGGAATAACTGATTCACTGGGCCATAGGATAGAGAATTATATACGGACACCGGATTGGTTAAATTAAATGATTTTAAAATTTTGATTTGAAATTATTTAAATGATCTGGTTTCAAGAAAAATCGAATTTATGGAAATCGAATTATCTTGAATTGGAACTCGGAATGTTGAAATTTAAATTTGAAATAGGAATGTTTTAAATAATCACAATTGAGATTTTTAAGTTATAATCGAAATATGATGTGAATTTCAGAAGATTGATTTGTTTTAAAAGATTGGACTTTATATTCGAACTTTGAATATTTCTAAGTAAAGGGTGATATAAAATGATATTTCGAAGTTGAACTCAGAATTTAATTATATTTGAAAATTGGGATTTTAAATTGAATATTGAAGGAAATTTTGATTTAAGTGTTTTGAATCAATATTTTGGAAGTCGAACTCGTAATTGATATAAAATTGAATTGGAGTTGAAATTAATTTGAAATTGGAATTTAAATTAATTTGGGATTGGAGTTGAAATTAATTTGAAATTGGAATTTAAATTAATTTGAAATTGAAATTTTAATTACTTTGGAATTGTAGATGAAATTGAAATTCGACTTGGAATCGGAATTGAATCGAGTAAATCGAAATGGAAATTGATTTGAATTGGAAATTTTGGAATTGAATCAGTTTGGCTTGGAAACTATTTTAAATAAATTATTTTAGTATATACTATTTCAAATCTATTTTCTTTAAATATTCAAATTGTTGAAATTTCCCAACTATTTTACTATATAAACCATTTTGATTACTCAAATTATTTTCTATTAGACTATTTTAACTATTTAACTATTTTAAAACTATTTTCTAAAATCCAAACTGGTCAAAGGGTGGAAGGTTTATATTTAAATCTTGGATTTAAATGTGTATTGGGTAAAGTGACTTATAACCAAAACTGTAATTCGAATCAAGTTTTGAAGTGAAATCGATATATCGAGTTAAATTAACATTTGAAGTAAAATATGATGATTTCGAATGGAAATGGTTTATTTTTGAGTAAATACGATGAGTTCGGAATGAATTTAGTTTTGAAGCGAATATGATATTTTGGTATCAAGTACGAACTGTTTTCGAAATATAAAAGAACCAACCAGTGTGTAAAATGACATTTGGTTGTTAAAGAGACTGGGGCCTCTTATTGGCATACTCTCTGTCAATATTGGAACCACTTTAACAACTGTGTATGCGGTGGATGATATCCAGAATGTAGTGGTTGACTTGGCGACGTTTACTGGAATGAAGTAAGAGAATGATGATGGATAGCCTTGACACTCGTGTCATAATTAAAATGACTAAAATAGGAGCCTATGTCTGGCCATTGAGGTTAGCTACCTCTAGCGACGTTGATCCCTCGTATTATTATTGTGATTTCATATTCGATGAGTGCACCTTTTTGTCGTTTGGATTGGTTGTCGCGGTCGGCCACAGATGGGTTACGACCAGCCAGAAAGGGTAAACTGGTAGAATCCTACCTTGGGCATTGCCTCACGTGCCTTGTCATATTTATCCTTATACGAGCCCATTACGACTTTGGTTTAGAATTGTAAAATGTGTTAAGGTGGATCAATGTAAAGCCTTAACGCTATTTTGATATTTATTTTATTGATAGACATTATCTATTATGTCGTATACTATTATATATTTATAGTTAAACGGATCCTTAGGAGATGGAAAATCCCATAAAATCCCTTAAGTTATTGGACTCATATTTGTGATATTGATTTGACTTACATAAGAGTATTTTAGTCCTGACTCGAGTGTTTTGTCTTTTCATTACGCTCGGGTCAGTCCTGAGTTTTTCAGCGTATTAAAGACTATTCTCTGGAGGACAAAGATGGAGTTTTGGTATATTACCATTATTATTATCCCCTGCATCATGCTATCCTACTGTATTGATTATTTATCCCTGATGTATATATAAAACTCTGATAAATGTGTATAGATTATAATCAAATGAATAGTAAACAACTTTTGAATTGTTTATTTGATTATTATATTTTATCATTTCTGCTGTGATTTTGTGTTTGTTTTCTTCTTCTTTTCTCATTTTTCTTATTTAACCCCATTGATTATCAACGTTTCGGATCATTTAAGTTGGACATGTGTGGATTATTGTCGATTTAAACCTTCTGAAATATGGGTCGTCACAGATAAGATATTTCCTACTAAATTCATTAATTTATCGTACATTATTTTGCAAAACAACTCATTTTTAAAACTTCTTTATAACTACAAAATATTTTCATGTGCTTATGTAAATAATAGGTGTACATACAAACCACTTTAGAAATTATCTCCAAATCTCATTTGGGTCAAAACAGATGTTGCATAAAACACCGTTACTACAACCCAAAAATACTAATATATGGATTCAATTAAAATAAATATTAATAAATCTCGTATGCTATGTAAAAACATTTACTTTCGGAGTCACATACTATAACAATAGTGTCATAGTCTATGCTTCTTTTATTTTTATTGAAAACATTTATTACAACAATAAATGTTGTAAACTATGTTTTTGATACTTAACACACTCTAGGTTTTTATATTCAAAATCATTGTTTACCTACAAAGAAACTAGCGAGCTATACATGCTCTATAATTCTTAAAAAAGAATTTCACTTTTAACAAAATTTACATCATATAAAAACCAATTTAAATTTCATACCACTTATTTTTCTCAAAAACCAATATTTACTTCCTCAAATATATTAACAATTATATTTTTCAACTTTTTTAATTCAAAAGTTTCATTTTTATTGGGTTAGACATAAAGTGGATTTTCTTCATACTAAAAACTCTTATTCTTCCTGAAATAAAAACACTCTCCCTACTATCCCTAAGGAACTTCCATACTTCCTAAAACATATGGATACAAATTTTCTCTCAAAACATGGCTTATTTGAATGCTATAAATCGATAATAATGTAGAGCTCTACGTACTTGGGTCATCCCAAACTCAACTAGCAAACTATGGACAAATATACTTCTAAAAACTTTCCATATGTTAAAATCTATGGTTGGGGACTATTTGGATATTAGTACATAATATATTTATATTTTATTCAAAATTACAAATACGTTTACTCACTATCTACCTAGGAATCCTAAACCTAGGCTCTGATACCAAATGTAACAACCCGAATTCTAGTGGGTCCGGATTTTTCGCAAAAATGCTAAAACCCAAGCCCACTAAAACCAGAGTTGGGAATCTGGTATCCTGCAAATAGGCAAAGACAAATATATCAGAGCTCAATTAAATATCTCACAGCGGAATTGACTAAAATATAATAGTAAGTAAATACTCACCCAAATAATAACACTTTCTAAGCAAGTGTCATAAAGCTAAGAAGTCTCTACCATCTACCTAACATGTAGGATGTTTTGAGGAGTGGGTCAGAACAAAAGTTCTGGCGAATGAATAAATTATATACTTCTAGGCTTAATTCTACATATATCATTTTATTTCAATTTACTCTTATATTAGGTTCATTAGGTTACAATACTCTTGCCTATGTTCATGAACCGTGCTCATCTACTCCATAGTAGATTAAAACCTAATAACTAATACATATATGTAGCTATATGCCTAATGACCATATTGGTCCTAGGTACCACCCATGGCACCTTCCGTATCCACCTCGAAAAGTGCTCCATAGTCTTGCTTCGAGGGCGTTCTGTAACTACATCTATAAAGGACTGCTTCGTAAGGCCTAAAATACATATGCTCCATCATCTTGCTCCATAGCTATATCAATAAAGGACTGTTTCGTAAGGCCTACAATACAGATACTCCATCGTCTTGCTCCGTGAGCATTCCGTAGCTACATAGGTAAAGGACTGCTTCGTAAGGCCTACAATACAAATGCTCCACTACTTACTACGAAAATGTAAATCGCGTCCGCACTAGTCTATGCCAGTGCTCGAACATCCACAATGTACCACCCCAGTGCGTACATTGAGGACTACGTGATCGTCCTATCTACTAGCTGAATTTCGCCAACAAGGTCTACCTTGTATGAAATTCAGTTGGAGATTTTATATATCTGTAAAGGACTGCTTAGTTAGGCCTACAATACAAATATTCTAGTTGGTCTGTCTCTTTTTCATAGTGGTTATGGCCCCACGCAACCACACCTCAACTAACCGAAAGACTTCTAAAGAGTTAAGTGGCAATGCCCTACTACAAACAATCTAATATCCAAATGGCGGTACCCCTCATCCAGTGTCTCGATAGTGAAAGAATCATTGGCCTATTAGTTTAACTCTAGTCTTTCCCGAAATCTCTCTTGGTCTTGATGATGGCCGATACCCGCATGCGACTATCCTTTTGGGTCCTGCGCACTAAACTTACTTGCAAGTACTGGGACATACAAATATCCTACTCCGAACACCAACCCCTTCTGACTGCCTACAATGGTCCTGTCATGCAAAAAGCAATCAAGGCATACTCTCTTGATGGAACACCTACAGACCTGCCTCCAGGGATGCAGCTTCGTTAGGCCTACCCAAAGGGCCATCCTAGAGTATCCTCACGTCCCGTTGAAGTCTCGTACTTCCTTCTAGCCCAAAATAACTAAGTTGGACGTGCTTCTTCTTTGCTGAAATCTATGACGAACTGCTTCGTTAGCCTCTTCATCCTTTGGGCTACTCCAAACGCATCTCACTCTTTTATTAGACCTTAAGTCTAATCTTTTTATTTTCATTTAGTTTACTTTTCTTATTATGTTGGCTACTTATTTACCCTAATTAGCATAATCTTGTCCTCGTCTCACTTCTGGCTATTGTGAGACCATCATTGATCTAATAGGGAATGTTGTTGGTACTGCCACTTTTATTACCTTGCTTATTTAACTCAATTTAAGTTTTAATTTTATTAAATAAGCATCTTCTATTATCTCTGTTCTATTTGCTTATTAACTTAATTTAAATCTTAAATAAGCCTTTCCGTTCTTTCTACTTTAATTATAACCTATGTTATAATTTTACTTGTAATTGTCACTTTTATCTTCTTTTATAATCTATATATGATTACAAGTGTCTCTCTTATGTTCTAGGCTGTCTTCTTTATTATGATATAGTATTCTCTTTAATTCTCTTATATTTAACTGTCTTATTGTAAAGTCTGCGCAGTAAATGCAGATCTAGGTTCATTATTGTTTACAGCTTCAAATTCTTTTCTAATAATTTACCCGATTCCTTTCATACTTTACTTTATTTTCTTCTATTCTAGGAAGTAATTCTATTTTATTTGGTTGGGTATGAAAACTATACTAAAAATCCATTTCCATGTTTTAATACTAAATAATACTATAAACAATAATTCGTAACTGCAAGATATTTCTTTTATTATTTTGGAATAGTGTAAAATATAGTGGTTTCTCTATTTTAAACTAGTTCCCTTTTTCTTTCTTTTATTCTTGCAGTTACGTTTATCGTTATCTTTTAAATATTAAATTATAGAAATGTATCATATTTTCTAAACCAACCAATTAATCTATTACATACTTCCAAATCAAGTTATTAGATTAATTTATTATTCCCGTTTTAGCGTAATTTATTGCAGAATTCCATTTTTCTAGCTTTATTCCAACTTTTCTTATTTTACATCTAATATAGTATTTTCCTATTTTAATCCATAATCGTGAATTTTCTTTTTAACTATATTATTCGCGTACAAAGAGAATAAAAAGAAACTAGCATTTAAGCTAAATTATAACTTCAAATTAGATCTAAATAACTATAAATTTCTTACAGTTCAACATAACTAATTAATAGAATTAATTACTGAATAAAATTATTTAACGCGAATTTAATGATAATATATCATAAACGTAAAATATATAATTAAATCCACTCACATTGCTAGCTTTCCAAATCTCCCTGTTTTTATTTCAGATCTTTCCCTATCATCTATATTCACCTCCATTGTAATCCCTATTTGGAATTAAAAACGATATATTTACAGCTCTATAATATTTGAAAGAGAAAAGGAAGAGATTTGGATTAGAAATAGCAAATAAAACTCGGATCTAGGGTTTTACCTTTGACATAGCCTTTTGATTTGAACTAATTCTTAATTCCCTAATTAATTCTATTCTCTTTCTATTTAGATCTAAATTCGTGTGAATTAGATCTAAAACTTTGTTATTAAGAAAGTGTAGAAGAGATAGAAAAATTGTAGAGCTTCTGTAGACAAGAGAAAAATAATGAGAATAAAAATGAGGCACTGCACCTATATTTATAGTGGTTCAAATCAGTGCTAACCATTAGATATAAAACCCTAAAATCTAATGCGTACACTCAGTCTATGGACATTAAATTAATATGTTTTCTTCTACGTTTGTTTTTATTTCAAATTGATTCTCCAACAATCTTTTCATTAATCACTTTCCTCTTCTCTCTCGCAATCTATGGAAACATATATTTTTAAATGTGAAGTTTATTTTAAATAAGATCCCCCTATTAATCACCCAATTAATAGATTTCATATGTACCTAGAATTAATTTGCTATCCAATTAATCCCCGCTTGCACTGTGATTTCTTACCAAATTAATATACCAATCAATACCATATTAATTCGTCACATATATGCATATTAATTTATTTTATTCCCATAATTATTGCATGCATATATTCTACAATTGAATTTTGAATCACAATCTTAATTATATATGTTACCATAGGTCTCCATGTTTATTAATTGACAATTGATTACTTGCATAAATTACTCTTTCTCCATTTTATTCTCTTGCACCAACATATATGTTTCTAATCATATATGTTCCCTTTCTTGTTAGTTCTTGTCAATTAATCACCTCTATTAATTAATTGAATATTAATTTCCATTTTAAACAAACACCGTCAATTAATCATCCCTATTAATTGATTTTATATAATTTTTCTCTCTAATTTATTTGTTACACAAATATATATGTATTCCAAATAATATTAATTAGTTGCCCCATTAGAAACATTTCTTTGTTTTAAAATTTCAAACGTATATAACTTAATTAAATTATTTGCATATATAATTGTAATTTAACGTGAGGTATTACAATATTTCCTATAATTAAATCACAGTATTGTATTCCTACACCCATATGCCAAGTGTCCCTAGCCCATACCTAAAGCATTTCTTTTCAGCTCTAATATTGGCCACGTAGGTGTGCACACGTCCAAGCTCTATGGCTTGACTGCTTGAGTTGATTTCGAATTTGAAATTGAGTTCGTGTTTTGAGATAGGTGAGTAACTATGCAGTTGACTCACAAAGGTTCTTTAGGCAAAGAGGCCGTGATGACATCAGCGTGTGAACACGAATCTCTATGTGATGAGGCATTTCCCGTCAGGGTGAGAGAAGCTTTGACACACATAGGGTCCAATGGTTTGTCAATGACTTTGAAAGACTTAGAGAGCCTTTGCCGGAAGCTACCTGAGAATTAAGGAGAGGTCATGTGAAGACCGCCCTATACCACCAGCACCAACAGTATATAAATAGCATGTTGTTGTCATGCCCGTCTGATATAAGACGATCATCCTTTGAAATAAATCAATATAGCATATAAACTGTTGTATATCTCACAGTTTATGGACAAAATATATTATCACATATGCAACAAAAGAGACAGTGATAACAATTTGAATAGATCATCATCATTAGAGTATAATATCCACAGAGTTATACATTAATAATAGAGTTTACAACATGGAAAATAAACTCAACAATTGTCTCAAATACAAACAGTAAGCAGTCAATACTAAGGCTCCCTAGTGCTGCACAACGGAATAAGCATAGACTCCATATATGTATATAATACGAGATAGCTTTATCCAGCTCCTCCTTTGGACAGCTACTGCGTCACATAGATATTTAACCCAATCTACTCATTTAAGAGTACCCAAGCTATTAAGAAACAATGCATAAAACCTTGGTTCGGACAACAGTCGAGTGTGAGCGGTAAATAAATCTCAAAATAACATAAAGGTAAATATGCTAAGGAACAAGAGTACAGGAACCATACCTGACTTGTCCCTACAACCAATAGCATATAACACTATAATATGCTACTCTACAATATCATAAAGATATGCCACAAACCAAATAAGGGATATCAATCTTCCTGGTAATCCTATCTCCAATAACTGCTTCCCTTGATACCCATGAGTGATAGCCTACTAAAGAAAACAACCAAAACATCCATACATCCATCAACAATCCTGACTATCACTCTTCGTGCTCTTAATATATGATAACTCGTATGACCCCCATGCCAAGGACTAATGGAAATCATGGTTCTCTGTTGTACTCTCGTATCTCATAACCAAAGCTAGATACGACGCTCCAGCCCAATGCTAGACACTAGACCCAAAGATACATGTCCATGGTATACAGCTCCCCCAGTTGACACATGGACGCCCCACAAACAATGCCCCTGCTTCGAGTACAATTGAAAACTCACCGAGCATCAACGATTCCTTAGCACATACACCCAAGGCCACTTTTGCCCCATTTGGATACCGAGCCCTTCTTGCTCAATCCGGTTTCCATTATTCACGAGGAACCCATTCACATTCCTTGATCATACGGTGCACTCCTTTACGAACCTCCATCTTTGGAACCTACTCCCAACACGAGCCAACATCTAAAGACCATAGATTTTCATCATGTTGTTATATCATCATCCAACTGATATAAATGAGACAAATCCTCTAACACAATCTACAGAGCATCCTCTTCCTACCCTGAAAGTTCCACATCCATCCCATGCAAAGTTATAACTCAGTACTGACTCATAGAGATAACTCGGTACCAAGTTATACCATCAGCCATTTATTGGCTGCCATCTCTTTCCATGCCTCTAGTACTCTTCCCTAGGTGCCTTAGACTCTGACCCATCCCTCTTTGATAACCCAACCCTAATCCAAAGCCTCGTCTACTAGGATTAGAGATAACTCGGCACCAATCCAACACTTAGCCAAAATTTCCAACATCTTCTTATAGAACATCTCATCTAACAATGCTCTACCCAGCCATACAAACCACCGAGTTAGAGCCTTCTACACTAACTCGATGTCGAATTATGTACTTATCCCCATTTGAGTTGCAACTCATCATGGGTCTTCTCATCATACTACAGAGCACGTTTACCATGTTTCGTCCAGTTCTGACCAACTTAGCTTCCGATTTGCTCAATTCTCCAACCTTTCTTTCTATGCATGCACAACACTAGCAAACAACATCAAATCATATCATCCAAATCTATAATAACAAGCAATTTCATCCAATCAAACTTGCAATCCATCAAAATAACATAAACAAGGAAATTTCTAACATAGATCTACATACACTTGAATACATGAACATAAATCAAGATGATTTCTAATCAATCTATATCATATGCATGGATTAACATGTCATTAAAGTTAGAAAAGGTTTTTATGGCCAAAATCAATTTAAAACACGTTAAATCCTATATTTCTACCATATAAACATGTATAGCATAGTGAGAATGCATAAACCACTCACCAATTACCAAATTCAATAAACTTGTATATAGATCAAATCCGTACAACAAAGAAAATCACTCCAAATCAAGCAATTTGATGATACATAACTTCTAATTGAGGATCCAATCTCTAATCAGCAATTTAATTTGATTTAGAGAGCAATTTGGGTGAGTTTGGATGAAATTAGGATGAATCTAGGGCTAATTAGGGTTTAGACCTGATTTAGAATGAGAGGGAAAAGTTTTAATTTGATTCTTCAGCCCTCTATTTATAGTATTTTATAATAAAACAATGAGCTTGATTAATTACACACTAATCCTAGCAACAGATTTAAAAATTTAAAATAGGCATAACTTTCTAATTGTAAATCCATTTTTTACTATAATCACTCCATGGAATGGGAAACCATTATACTGAAGCAATGGAACAGGTTTGAGACCCTAATTCGATTCGTATAAAAATTTATATCCCAAAAAAGATTTTCAAGGTCAAAATGGTTACATAAAAATTCGGAAAAATCATAGGTGTGTAAAATATCATAAGTGTCATACCCCAAAATTAGAGAATCATATGACCTCGTACGTATAAAATAAAAATATTTACGATCCTTTAATATGTAAAATATGAGTCATTACATTCTCCCCCCTTTAGGAATTTTGCTCTCGAAATCCCCAAATAAGCCAAAGTATAAGCAACCATAGTCATCCCACATGCCGACAATCATAAGTAGCCATTAAACACTCAAACAAGCAGCCATGCAACCAAAAAATTGTGAACCTATCCTAGCATGCAGAATTTTAACCTGTCCAATATAACACATAATGGTGAAAATAGATACGATAAACAGTGGATCTTACCATTTAAGGAGCTTTGGACACATAGTCCTCATGCTCTTCTCCATTTCCCATGTACAATCATCATCGCTTCCGCTCTATTGTAGCTTCACTAGTTTCACCGTCTTTCTCCCAAGTTGTTTTGTATCATACCCAACAATACAAAGTGGCCTACGAGGTATAGAAACTTCTGGCTTACCTCAACATCTTCTGGCTAATCCATTGTGATCATCACACCTAAGTCTTGCACAAACTTCTATAGATAAGAGATATTGAAAACGTTGTGCATGCCCGTCATCTTCTGAGGTAAGTCAACCCCATATGCTAACTTCCCGATTCTATCAACTATCAAAAAAGGACCTACAAATCTCGATGCGAACTTCACCTTTCTACCGAATCGAACTACATTCTTTAGAGAAGAAACCTTTACAAAAACCATATCTTCGATAGAAAACTCTAAATCTCTCCATCTCTTATCCACATAGCTTTTCTATCAATCTTGTGCAGCTTTCATTGTTTGTCGAATGACCTCAATCTTCTTTGAAGTCTCTTTAATCATATCTAGCCCAAGTATCAGTTTCTTGTCCGCTTTCCACCAACACGAAGGAGTATTACATGGTTGGCCATATAATGCTTCATATGGAGCCATAAAAATGCTCAACAGATAACTATTATCGTATGTAAACTCCATCAAATACAAATGATCTTCCCATGACCCACCAAAATCTATAATGCATGCTCATAAGTGATATTCCAATATACGATTTACTCTTTCGTTCTGCCCATCCATTTGCGAGTGATAAGTTGTACTAAGATGAAAATTCATCCCTAATGCCTCTTATAAGCTCTTTCAAAACCCACTAGTGAACAACGGGTCTCGGTCGCTCACAATGCTCTTCGACGCACCATGAAATCATACTATCCATTTTATATACAACTCTACCAGCTTGGATGCTGTCCTAGTCTACTTGACATGTGGTAACCTTGCACTCTTGGTCAACCGATCAACTATGTCCCAAATGCCATCATACCCTGCTCGAGTCCTCGACAATCCATCGATAAAATCCATCGATACTTGCTCCCATTTCCATTCAGGAATCTCTAATGGCTACAACAAACCACTAGGTTCCTTCTACTCTGCCTTCACCAACTGACGGTTTATATACTTCGAGATGAATGCCACTACGTCCCTCTTCATACCATTCTAGTAGTAAGTTCGCTTCATATCTCGGTACATCTTGTTACTACCGGGATGAATGGTCAACCTAGAATGGTGACACTCTTTTAGCACTTCATCTCGAAATCCATCAACATTGGGAACAAACAATCTCCCGTCTTTACAAAGCAACCTTCTCGGTCGAGTTTGTATTGCTTCATATCTTCAGATTCTAATCCTTCCTTTACCTTCGTTATGATCTTCGGTAGCCTAGCATCTCGCTTCTGACTAGTACCGATCCTTTCAATCAGAGTAGGTCCAATCGATAAATTTTCCAACATTGTAGGTTCTAACTCGCAATGAGGCCTGAAATCGAATCTAGTAATATACTCTATCCGCCTCTATTCCAAGAACATTGCTACCAACTCAGCATTTCTTCTACATAGTGCACCAGTGATTGCATTCCCTTTTCATAGAGTATAGGAAATACTAAAACCATAAGAGGCCACGAACTGTAACCATTCTTGCCGACGAAGGTTGAGATCCTTCTAAGAGAGAAGGTACTTCAAGGATTTATGGTCCATAAACTGCTCAAACATTTCTCCCAACAAATAGTGCCTCCACATCTTTAAAGCAAAAATAACTGCCACTAATTCCAAATCATGGGTTGTGTAATTCCTTACATGTGGCTTTAGTTGTCGACTAGCATAAGCGACAATTCTTCCCATATGCATTAAAACTGCACCCAATTTGGTAACATAAGCGTCAGTGTATACTGTTGATACTTCATTTCCACTTGGAATGGTGAACACTGCTGCACTCGTTAACCTCTCTTTTAGACTCAAAAATGCATTCCCACACTTCGTATCCTATACAAAGTTCTGATTCTTCTTTGTCAAATTGGTCAACAATGTCGCTACTTTCGAGAAGTCCTTCATAAAGCGTCTATAGTATCCCACCAATCCTAGGAAACTCCTTACATCCGTAGCATTCCTGGGCTAATTCCTATCTTGGACCGCTGCCACGTTGATACGATCCACAGCTATACCCTGTCTCGAAACGACATGACCCAAGAATCTCACTTCTTCTCTCCAGAAGTAACACTTAGAGAACTTCGCCCTCAACTTATGCGTCCTCAATATTTGTAGCACAATCCTCAAGTGCATCTTGTGCTCCTCTTCAACTATGGTGTAGAGCAGAATATCATCCATGAACACAAGCACGAACTTATTCAGCTGGTCTTTGAAAACACGATTCATGAGATTCACAAAGTATGACAGAGCATTGGCCAATCCAAATGGCATAAGCAACTACTCATAAAATCCCAACAGCGTAAAAAATGCAGTAGTAGGCACACTCTCCTTCGCTACTCTAAGCTGGTGAAATCCCATCGCCAAATCCATTTAAGAGAACACCTTCACATCATGCAGCTGATCGAACAAGTCATCAATGCATTGGAGTGGATACTTGCTCTTCTTCATTACTTTATTCAGCTCATGGTAATCCACATGCAACCTCAAAGAGCCATCCACCTTCATTGCGAATACTATAGGTGTGCTCCACTCAGATATACTCCTTTGATTGAATCCTTTTCTCGATAGGTTATTTAATTGCACCTCCAATTCTTTCTGCTCTCTAGGTGTCATATGCCTCAAAGGCATAACTATCGTTCTAGCTTCCTTAACCAAGTCTATCTGAAACTCTATCTCTCTATGCAATGATTATCCAGTCACTTCCTTGAAGACATCTGGATACTCTCTAGCGATACGCACTGATGACAATCCCTCCCGTGGAACTCAAGTGAATATAGAAAGCTAACCATCACCCCATCCTCTGGTAGGCAGCTAATCACTACCGTTCATCCATCCACATCTCCGATTGTGACCGACAGCCTCTCACAATCCACTATGGTAGCACACTTCGTAAGCCAGTTCATACCCAAGATAATCCCGAACCCAACAATGTTTAAAACAAAAAAATCACAAACCAAAGAACGTCCATGACTCAATAAAACTAGGTCACGACAAATCATGCAAAGTCTAGTAGAGCCTCCAACAAGTTTCATCACTATTAGGGCTTGGTCTGCTATATTAGGTTCCAATCTCAATCTATCTACTAGGTCACTGCAGATGAATGAATGAGAAGCACCAGTATCAAATAAAACTCGAATCAGAACATCACCAATATAAAGCTTACCTTGAATGACAATTCCCCTTCCTTCTCCTTCACCGAGGGAGTACTCGACGAAGTCGGGACTGCGTCCAAGGCATACGCCTTCACTACCTATTTATCCTTCATTGGTTCTGGATAATTCTTCTTCAAATGCCTAAGCTTGTCACAGTTGTAACATTTCCACTTCTCAATCGCCTTACAACCTTTAATCTAAAAGACCATTTTCGTTGCATCCAAAGCATGTAGGTTCCCATTTACCCTTTTATTTATCAGTGTTTCTATGGGACTACTTTCTCTTTCCATTCCACTTCTCCTCGCGTTCACTACTTGCTATGGTTTTGGCTCTTCTTTCTCAACAGAAAAAACAATAGTAGCCTTAGTCTTAGGGTACAAGCTCTCATGGCGAAGCACCTTCTCTACAAGCTTCTCAAATGGCTCATCTATATGGTCCACTAGCTTTTCTCCCAAGTAGTCATCCAAACCAATGATGAATTTCTCATTCTTCCTTAATGAAGTGTTGATGCACGACATCCCATACTTAGACAAAGCATCAAATTCTGCCACATATTCAGTAACTATCATCTCTTCCTATTTGAGATCGGCAATTTTTTTGAATAGAACCATCTTCTGAGTAGCTGAAATAAACTTCTCCTCGAACCTCGTCTTAAACCAAGCTGAACTGATACTTTGGAGTAGCAATAATAACAACATTCCACCAATTCATGGCTCGACCCTGTAACTGTTTCAAAGCCAACTTCCTTTTCATAGCATCTTCCACCTTCGTATCACCGAAGATACACTCACAAGTATCCAATCAATCTTATACTTCCATGGCTGACTCCGTCCCATTGAATGACTTCTTTTCAAGAGTAGAATAAACTTTTTTCAGCTTGGCGAAATCGGCCCTAGGCGCTTGCACGGGAGCACCTCCACCTATCACCACTCCAAGAGCATTCCTCATTGTACTAGTCATCATAACATTGAACATGACTCGGACATCAGGTGTAGTAGCTCCTGATCCCGCTCCTTCTTCTACTCCTAAAGCAGAATTCCTTACAGCGTTCCTTGTTTACCAGCTCATTCTTATCTACAACAAGAATGATCAGTCTCTCATAAAGAAAACCGTGTCCATAGTGCTCATGTGCATGCGACTTATACTATATAATATATTATTATATAGCTTTGAAAACCAAACTTATAATAAGTAGGCACTCTCTCGTGTGTGTGTGTATATACACACACACACTCTCGATCCAACCTAAGTTGATAACACCTTCCTTATCTTTACTGGATCATGGTATCAACTCCATTTAATCATGTAACAAAAGCTCTAATACTAAATGTGACGATCGCTCTATACCATGGGCACTAATAGTATATAAATAGTGCATTGTTGTCGTGCATAAGATGATCATCAAGGTTGAAATAAATCAATATATCATATAGCATGTCATATATCTCATAGTGGATGGACAAATTATAATATCACATATATAACAGAAGAGGCAATAATAACAATGTGAACAGATCATCATCATCAGAGTATAATATCCACAGAGTTATACATCAACAGTAGAGTTTAAACAGCGGAAACAAACTCAACAACTATCTCAAATACAAGTGGTAATCAATCACTGTTAGGGCTCCCTAATGTTGCACAATGGAATAAGCGTAGACTCCATATATGTGTATAACACGAGATAGCTCCATCTAGCTCATCGTCCAAACAGCTGCTACCTCTTCTAGATCTGTTATTGTAACGATCCATATTTTTAACGATAGAATATTTAAATAACCAATTTAAATATTAAATCGTTAATTAATTAATAATCCCAAAAATATGGTTGTTCATATACGATCGAATTAGGACTCGAGACCACTTTCGTTGACTTTGTGATGTTGCAAATTGCAATGAATATAAGGATCGCTATATTTGAAGATCAAAAGATCCGACGGTTGAAACGATCTCGAAAAGTGCAAAATTATCATCCCGAAGTGTTATCCTAGATAGTGGCGAAATTTATATCATTGGGACCGAAAAAATGAGGTGATGCATGTAGACAGTTTCATCACGATCGGACATGTCGTGCGATCGTACTAAACGCATGGTGGTTTTTTTGAGAGATTGAATAAACTGAATAAAATATTAAAATAAATAAAATCTTAAATTCACTCGATCCTCTTCTTTATAAACCCATTACTGTTGCATTGGATTAAATCGATTTCATAGCCGCCTCTTATCTAATAATTCAAAAATCAAAACCTAGTGATTTACCCCACAAAAAATCCAAAACTTATTCCGTTGAGCTCGTAGAGAGGAGACTGTCGCATTGATAGTGACGAGATGGCTTGCAGTGGTGTTTGGGCGATCCCCATTTTCCATGGTCGTACCTAGGATTACGGTTTGATGACGATTGGAAAGGAGATAGGCTAAACTGGGATCGTTGTTGCATCTCTCATGTCAATAGGCACCTAGCTGCACCATTCGTTGGTGGTCTGACACCTTTAGGTGAAATGCGACATCAAGGGAGAACGAACGAAACCTGGAAGTTGCATTTTCATAAGCGCATGCATATGAGAAATGGAGGGCATCGAGGCGCTCATTGTCACTGCACCAGTTGATTGGAGGTTGTACTGCGTGATTTAGCGGAGTATAGCTCGAGAGGAGGGATGAACATACATGGCTGGAATGGGTTGTGGTGTATGTATGCAAGACATCAGTAAAAGGAAAAAGAAGGATTAACTTAATACGGTAATTAGTGTTTAATTGAATTAATTAATTATTTAATAAATATTAAATTATACTAAATTCATAACTTTTGCATACGAGGTCTATTTTGGATGCGCTTGTGATGTGGAGCTGTACGACATGGCGATGGTTTGGTAAGATTAGGTTGAGGTGAGTGATATTATCTCTCACCATCATATGATTGTTAGTATAGTATTAAAATGATGTTTTGAAATTATTTCTAACCCTAAAACATGATTTCTTAAATAGTTTAACATATATCTTATTTTATAAAAAGAATAAAAAGTGTTTCAAAATGGTTTTAAATTAAATATCATTTTTTTCCATTTGACGCACTATTTTTCCGATTGTTATCCCGCCTTTTGGCAAGGCCGTGACACTAAGGAACTGACTAATAACCAATGATGGTCCGTCCTAGAGATCAGTTATACACAGGCTCACTATGGATATCGACGAATTCTGTCCGAGTCCGGATCGAGCTAAAATTGGTTTGACACGACAAGCGAAGCTATGAAAGCCAACGTTCCAAATCTCAAGTCAATCCGAGTTCGTATGCTCAAGTTACGACCGAGGCAAAATTGAATAAAAAATAGCTCTGTTCGAATCGCTCAGTTCGAATCCATCTAGGAAGTCTACTTCGACTCGCTCCACTTCGACTCGCTCCGCTTCGACTTCATCTCAGAGCCTCTGTTCGACTCGCGCTGCCTCCTTCAGAAAGCAACAGTTCGACTCCATCGATACGAAACCACAGTTCGTATCAATCACCTTTGACTCCATCTCAGAGCCTCTATTCGACTCGCTCCGCCTCCTTCAGAAAGCAACAGTTCGACTCCATCGATATGAAACCACAGTTCGTATCAATCACCTTCGACTCCATCTCAGAGCCTCTGTTCGAATCGCTCCGCCTCCTTCAGAAAGCAACAGTTCGACTCCATCGATACGAAACCATAGTTCGTATCCATCACCTTCGACTCCGTCTCCTATGCAGTTCGTATCCAATGTAGATCTTCTGATCGAATCCATCGCGTTGCCATATTCGAGTCAATCGACCGGAGTTGAGTTTCTGTCGATACGAACAAGGCAAGGTCCAAGAACGACTCAATCAAAGCGGCATCAAAGGCGGAGTGATCCAAAGGTTCAAACGCCACGCCATCGAGTCGAGCAGCGACTCGAACAAGACCGAGTCGAACAACGATGCAAACGAGAGCGAGTCGAACAAAGAGCGAGTCTAAATAAGGGAGTCGAACGAAACAGCCAACCGAAGATTCCAATTCGTATCGATCATATATCCTAATCTACAAGTCCAAATGCTATGAAATTTTCATAGAAGACTACGTGCATGCGAAAGAATGTCCACGCCAAATTTCGACTCCATTAGATGAAATCTTGATCGATACGAAATCTGTTCGTATCGATCACGGATCGGACCAAAACTTCAAGGGCTTGGGTGCGCGGGCTTGGTCACGTGCCAAAGAGGGTCTCCCGAGATCTGAGCGAAATACCAGCCTCCTACACCTATAAATAGACCCCCAAAGCCAACAGAAAAGAGGTTCTTCTTCTTCTTTGAGCTCTCCAACGCCCGGACTCCGCCAGATCCAGATCTGAACTCCATTGCTGCTCCTACCAACGAGATTTACTGCTGCAAATCATAATCATCTGCTGTAACTTACTGAATTCACTTGTAATCTTCAAAGAAAGATCAATAAAGCTAACAACTTCATAGTGGACGTAGGCGCTACGCCGAACCACTCTAAATTCTTGTGTCTCCTTGCATTTTAATTGCTTTCGTATCTGAAATTTGGAGTTTTTGTTAGATAATCCTCTTTTTCCATTTAATTTTCTTCACTTTATCTCTTCAAAAACTTCCAAAGAGTGTTGTGACCAATTTCGGTACAAACACTTTGGTGCTTTCACTGAGAATTGAACTCAGGTTTTCTCCTGCTCTTTGGATCTCCTATCTATATCGGATTGCATAAATCCAAGAAGAAGATCCAGATCTAGAACTTTGAAGCCCTTCCATTCTATTCAGATGTGCATCAGATCTAGGAAAGGAATTTCACCAATTCACCATGGTAAGTACACAGACTACCTCTACAGCTGCTGATCAAGGAGGATGGGACCGATAGAATCCCGCGCAATTGCCTCCATCAAACCAAGATGCCGCCGGACCTTCAGATCCAACAGGCCCGGTTACCAGACAAGAGTTTCAGATATTGCTCCAAGAATTGACCCAGAGTCGACAACAGCTAACTGAACAACTGCGCGCCAACACAGAGTTGAGCAACTAGTTAAATCGCCAAAGGTGCAGAAGATCCAGAAGAGACCAAGGATCTTATTCTTCCAGAGAGAGTTCAACCTCATTTGAAGGTCATCACCGATCCACACGCCCACGGTTGAATGTAAGCTACACCCAGGCCACTGGGCACCGACCTACTTTGAATCTTGGACAACCCAGGACTGGACCATCCACTAGTCATCATACAGGACCTTCATCCCGAGGAGGTGCTGCTCCTTATCATGTCATAGGCAACATCGCTACTACCACCACTACCGGACAAGGGGTTGATGCTGGAAACCAAGCTGATCCTCACCGTAACCAACGAGAGCAAACCCCAGAACCTTATGTCCCAGAATATGTTGAACCAAGGAGGCGACGCATGGACCGTCGACCGCGTCCGGTCCAGACTCGCGCTGTGGAACCCGACCACACCTTGGCACAACATGCTCCAAGTATCCGAATGCCGGATATACCAACGATGATCCGCCAAATGATCCGTGAAAGTCAGGGTCTCTCTAATGATGACTGGGGAATCTCCCGAAGTCATACCCCTTTCACCGATGACATATTGTATGCTGAACCACCTCGGCGCTTCAGGATGCCAGCTTTTCTAGTCTATGAAGGGTGTTATGATCCCAATCAACACATCCTGAAGTACGAATGGCTGATGAACACTGCGAGAGCTGATGATGCAGTAAAATGCCGTAGTTTCCCCATTTCCCTGGGGGGCATTGCAACCATGTAGTTTACTCGTTTGCCACCATGATCCATTTCTAGTTTTGATCAGATGGCCACCAAGTTTGTTGAACAATTCTGTATGCACGTAGCGAGGCCTAAAGATGTTAACACTCTGTCTAGTGTTACACAAGCTCCCGGAGAAACACTTAGACGTTACTTGGAGCGATTCCATGCTGCGTGTGCAGAAATAAGCAATCCTAATGATAACTCTATCCTGATGGCATTGACTAAGGGGATTGAGGCTGATTCCGAGTTCGGAAATTGGTTAGCTGGAAAACCACCTGCGTCATTGGACCGTTTCTATTCCAAGACAGCCCAATTCTTGAGAAGGGAAGATGCGAAATAGTCTAGGAAGTAGGATGATGCAAGGCCCAACATCGAGGGAATCTAGAGAAACATCGTTGTAAAACAGTCCGAAGAGAGTTCTGGAAAAGTTCAGTTGAACGAACAAAATAAACAGAATCAGCAGAGGGACAATGGAAATCAAAGCAAAAAGGGCGATCAAAATCGTGGTCCACGGCGTAGAGCTTCCATGTACGATAATTACACTCCCCTGAACACGTCGTTGGAAAATGTTTATTTGCAGACCTACAATACCATGCAATACAAGAAACCTGCCCCGAAACCACCAAATGAAAGACAAATCCAAACAGGGAAATTTTGTAGATTCCATGAGAGTTATGGCCACAACACCAATGAGTGTCATCACCTACATGACCTCATTGAAAAACTGATACGTGAACGGAAGTTGGATCAGTATGTGCGGACACCGTAATCTGGTGGTGCGGGCCCATCAAATCAGAATCGTGCACCGAATTAGGAAAGATAGGAGGAACCCACTCGTACAGGCGGGAGGTTGGTTATCAATACAATAAGTGGTGGTTCTCACCCAGCAGATCGAAGCTGGTAGGAAATGGAGTCGTATGCCAGTTCTATCAGGCATACGGACTTCGAGTGTTGTAGTAGTATTAATGAAGGGGCTCCGGCCAAGACACAGAAGACGATGGCAGATGACATCGTGTTCAGGAACCGAGACGCTGATAAAGTCGAATCCCTTACTATTGACCCGCTGGTCATCTCAGCTCAAGTAGGTCCTGCTTGGATGAAGAGAATCTTAGTTGACAGTGGGAGCTCTGCGAATATTTTGTTTTAGCGAGCCTATGATCAAATGAGAATGGAAGCCACAGACTTGAAACCTTGTCAATCCCAAATCCACGGCTTCAACGGAAGTGCTACTATACCCACTGGAATGGTGGAACTGCCAGTAGAGTTGGGAGTTGGAGAACGTCGGAGAGTACGAATGTCACAGTTCATTGTTTTGGACATAGACTCCCCTTACAATGCCTTCTTGGGCCGACCAGTCCTCGCCGAATTCAGGGCAGCCATCGCCCTATGGTGTTTGACTTTAAAGTTTCCCACTGATCATGGAGCGGGAATCATTCAGGGAGATCAGGCTGCTGCCAGAGCCTGTTATGTTGCTGAGCTGCGGGAAGCGCAGCGAAAGGAGAAAGGAAAGGGCATAGAGGAATCTCTCTGCGTCCGTTTTGCTGATAATTGATAATCAACGCCCGGGCCTAGGCCCGGGCACCCCAGCCAATTCCTCAAGGATCTTGACCCAAGAGAAACTGAAGACGAAGAAGAATCTAAAGAAAGTCAAGCATCCCCGGCAGAATTGACGGTTGATGTCCCAATTGACGATGACGATGATTCGAAGATGATAAAGATTGAGTCTCAGCTAAGCCGGCAAATTCAAGAGGAATTGGTTGAATTTCTACGGGCAAATCTTGATGTATTCGCCTGGACGCATTTCGACATGTGTGGGATCTCGCCGGACATCGCGAGCCACACTTTGAATATTGACCCACGGCATGTCCCGGTCAAATAGAAAAGGCGTGGTATGGATCCAGAGAGATCTGCCGCCCTTAAAGAAGAAGTAGAACAGCTTGAAGCGAACGGATTCATTCGAGATGCGCTATATCCTGAATGGGTGACGAATCCCGTGCTCGTCCGAAAGCCAAACGGAAAGTGGAGAACATGTGTCGATTACTCCGATCTGAATAAAGCATTGCCCCAAAGACAGTTTTCCGCTTCCTAGAATTGATCAGCTAGTAGATTCGACAGTTGGGCATGAACTCTTATCCTTCATGGACGCGTATTCTGGCTACAATAAAATGCTGATGCATTTACCCGATCAAGAACATACCAGCTTCGTAACCAATCTGGAACTTTACTGTTACAAGGTTATGCAATCCGGACTCAAGAATGCCGGGGCTACTTAACAACGATAGGTCATCGGATGTTTGCCAATCAAATCGGGAAAACAATGGAAGTATATGTAGACGACATGCTTGTGAAGTCACGAATCTCCACCGACCATGTTAAAGACTTGGAAACTATGTTCAACATACTTCGGGAATACAAAATGAAGCTAAATCTACTAAAATGTCACTTTGGAGTTGCATCCGGAAAATTCCTTGGGTTCATCGTCAACGCTCGAGGGATCGAAGCTAATCCTGAAAAAATCTAGGCTATAAGAAATCTCGAAACTCCAAAGACCATAAAGCAAGTCCAGAGTCTTAATGGGAAAGTAGAAGCATTGAGCAGGTTCATTTCAAAGTCCACTGACAAATGCATTCCCTTCTTCGATCTGATCCAAAAAGGGAAACGAAACTTTGAATGGACCACGGAGTGTGAGGGCGCTTTCCAAGCACTAGTTCAACATCTATCCACACCACCTATCCTGTCGAAGCCTATTGATCATGAGAAGTTGTTCGTATATTTGCAATATCAAAAAACGCTATCAGCACTACATTAATTCGAGAAGAAGACAAGATACAGAAGCCAGTATACTATGTCAGCAAGCGATTGACTAGAGCCGAAAGGAATTATCCGAAATTAGAGAAGTTGGCTTATTGCCTTATTATTGTATCAAGAAAACTTCGACCGTATTTCCAGGCACATCCCATTATTGTTTACACCGACCAGCCGTTACGACAGGTCCTCTCGCGGCCTGAGACATCTGGTAGGTTACTCAAGTGGAACATCGAACTGAGCCAGTTTGACATTACTTACACTCCAAGACGAGTTATTCAAGGACAAGTCCTAGCTGATTTCATCGCTGAATTTACCGTTCCAGAGGACATGCCTGAAACCAGTGAATCCCCCTAATACGTCTGGAAGCTTTATACCGACGATGCATCAAACGACCGGTGTTCGGGCACTGGAGTTTTACTTGAAACTCCCGAAGGCCGATCCATATGTTATGCTTTGAAGTTCGATTTTCATGCGACTAATAATGAAGCTGAATATGAAGCCCTTTTAGATGGCTTGAAACTTGCTAGAGATTTGAGAATTATCGCAGTGGAAATTTATTATGATTCACAATTAGTCGTGTGTCAAGTACGGGGAGAGTACTAAGCAAGAGATCGAAGGTTTGCTGCTTACTTAGCTCGAGTTCAGGAAGTACTAAATCAGTTTGATTATTATGCCATTTATTGTATACCTCGAGAACGCAACCAAAAAGCCGATTCATTGGTGAAACTAGCCAGCACAGGCGAAGCTCAACAAATGGGACTCGTTCCCGTAGAAGGTTATCCTCCCCGAGCATTGACAGGGCAGAAATAGACCGGATATGCGAAACCGTCCTCGAAAAGGATTCATGGATGACTCCACTCAGAAATTACATTGAGCAGGGAACCCTGCCGGAGCGCAGGAGTGAAAAGAGACAAGTCCTTCGGAAGGCCTCACGATTTACCATCCAGAATGGAATCATGTACAGAAGAGGGTACTCAGTCCCTCTACTCTGGTGTATCGCTCACGATGAAATTAAATGAGTATTGCACGATGTGCATGAGGGAGAATGTGGTGATCACACCGGGGGGCAAGCACTTGCCAAGAAAATACTTCGATACGGATATTACTGGCCGACCATGAATCACGATGCGTCGGATTATGCAAAGAAATGTGATAGGTGCCAGAAATATGCCCGAATTCCTAGAGATCCTCCTACCGAGATAACGCAAATGGTGAGCCCATGGCCGTTCGCAATGTGGGGGCATTGACATCATTAGTACTCTACCCCTGGCAAAAGGTGGTGCGAAATACGCCATCGTTGCAGTTGATTACTTTACAAAGTGGGCTGAAGCCGAAGCTCTTGCTACCATAACAATGAAGAATATAATCAACTTTGTAGTTCGCAACATTATCTGTCGATTCGGTCTCCCACACACCATTATTATGGACAACGGAACCCAATTCGACAGTGCTGAATTTAAAGATTTCTGCAAACGATTTCACATCCAAAAGAAATTCTCTGCAGTTGCACACCCTCAGGCAAACGGACAGGTCGAAGCAGTTAATAAAGTTATAAAATCCATCCTGAAATAACGACTGGAAAAGGTCGGGGGCAAGTGGGTCGATGAACTTCCTATGGCTTTATGGGCTTACCGAACAACCCACAAGTCCGCGACCGGCCACACTCCATTCTCTCTCTCTTATGGTTCAGAAGCCGTTATTCCAGTTGAACTAGAAGTACCTTCTCATCGTGTGACATACTATGATCCAAAGACAAATGCTATATTACTTGCTGAATCTCTCGATCTACTAGATGAGAAGCGTGAAAAGGCTGATTTGAGGGCAGCCGCGCATCGAAGTTGAGTCGCCCGATTGTACAACGCCAAGGTCCGCTCGCGAACCTTTGAGCTGGGTGATCTCGTCCTGAAAAGAATCTATCTGGTTCCTTTGCATATGAAGCCGACATAGGAAGGACCGTATGTTATTGAACGAAGGCTCGGAGATGGCACATTCAAACTATCGACCGTTGACGGTCTTACTTTGCCAAGAGCCTGGAATGGCGAGAGTCTTCGCCGCTACTACATATAACAAGCTATGTTTATCCATTTAGTTTATTTTCCATTTCGTAATTTGTTTCTGCATTTCGAAATTAGAATTTGTAATAAGGCAACTGACTTTGGCATATTTTCTTATTTTAGCAGTAAAATGCAATCTCTTCGAGCCAGAGCTGTGATTTACTTGAAATGCTTCATATGATCATCACTATGCACGGAGAGCTAAGTTTCACCATACGGTGGAATTTATTCAAATAGGGAGTGACTGCGATGCAACCGGTCACTCGCTAAGTGAAACCCGAGCTCAGGGACCAGCCATCACATCAAAGTCAGAAAAGGATTGATACACGACAATCCTTTGTTCAAACTCTGGATTCCCAGTGCGAAAGGAGCATAAACAACCAACTTCGAACTCCCAGAGTGTGAGTCGGAGTATACACATCAACTCCGGATTCCCAGAGTGCGAAACGGAGCATAAACATCAACTCCGAACTCCCAGAGTGTGAGTCGGAGTATACTCATCGACTCCAGATTCCCAGAGTGCGAACTAGAGTATAAAAATACATATACGAAGAGGGTGGATCCGTTCGTCCAACGACTTCGTCCGTATCCACAACAATTTTGAGGAGGATGGACCCGTCCATCTAACGACCTCACTTGTTAACTTAAGGTGGATGTGATCCGACCGTCCACGATCCTGATACAACTCTGGATTCCCAAAGCACGAACAGAGTATAAACATCTACTCCGAACCTCAGAGTGCGAGTCGGAGTATAAACATCAACTCCAAATTCCCAGAGTGTGAAACGGAGTATAAACAACAACTTTGGATTCCCAAAGTGCGACACGGAGTATAAACATCAACTCTGAACTCCCAGAGTGCGAGTTGGAGTATAAACATCAACTCTAGATTCCCAGAGTGCGACACGGGGTATAGACATCAACTCCGAACTCCCAGAGTGCGAGTCGGAGTATAAACATCAACTTCGAGTTCCCAGAGCGTTAATCGAAGTATAACGTCAACTCTGAACTCCCGGAGTGTGAGACGGAGTACAAAGGTCGATTTCAAGTCCCCAAAGCGCGGACGTATGATTTAAACTTAAGCCGGCGTGACCAACCGCCAATAAACAAATGAGGATCCCCGGAGTGCGGATATGACCATCGAAGGTCGGACACGCGTGAATAAACCGCTCAATCTCCGCTCGTCTCAGACACCCATTCAGTGGAACTAGACTCAACATGTTATAAGCGAGAATCAATCGCTGACTGATGTTTCACAACTCACCTCCGAGACTGGGGGCAGGACCTAAGCATCAACCATCGACTGAAGCGATGCGACGTCAAAATTCAACTTGCTTCCCGGTCACAAACCATGTCCACAGTTTTCGAACTTGGCGAACAAAAATAAACTTGATTCAGAAGCTAAAACTTCACAAGTGCACTTCAGATATTGAAACACTTAGGCAAATACACAATGACAGAAAAGAAGCCAAAAAAGAGAAGCTACATTTCTATTGTTTGTAAAAAGAGTTTGTATACAATTTGTTCCAAAAAATTCCTGCTAGCAGGGGCCGAACCCGCATCTATACACGGCCAACAAAATGCAAGACAAAATAAACCGGGGAAGCATGCCTAATCTTTCTTCTTCCTTAGTTTCCTCCTCAGTGTAGACCCGTTGGAGCCGCCACTATTTTTCCTCTTTGAGCCTTTGCCTTTTGGTGGTCGGTCTCCAGGCGATGGCATAATATCGACATCCTTCCCAAGCTAGAGTGAATAGCGATGCTTGCTGCAGGCGGAGTCGGAGGAACATGATCAAGTACAGAAGGTGGAATGGGCATGCCAGTGATAAAAACGGTGCTACCAGGAGATATCATCCTAAGCGGAGCTAGTCCTGGTGCTGCCATCCCACCTCCAGAGCTGCCACAATGAGCAGCTGCTTCCATTTCAGCGTCAATTTGAGCAAACATCTCCTTTTCAGTAACTGCTCGAGCCCCCCTGGGGGCAATAGTTGTCGGCATTGAAAAACTTGTAGCAGGAGCGCCTCCACCCATGACAAATGGTAAGTCAGCCAAAGGATCGCCGTGACGGCGAAAAGAGTTCTTCCATGAGCTGCTCATCAAACACAATTGTATTCCCCTACGTATCGTCAAGTGGGGCAGCTGTACTTATGATGATTGCTTCGGTCACGATAGCCTCCTGCGTTTGATATGATTATTGAGTAGCAGGAGGCATGGCCGGTGCAGCATCAATCACTGGACAAAGAATAAGAGAACTGTTAGAACTTAACTCGAACGAAGATTTTGACTGAAGAAATATATGTGGAATGTTCAGGGTACCTTCCTCAGTTTGACTCGTAGGTGGCAGAGCGGCTTCAGTAACTTGTGCAGCAGCTGGAGACATCTGCGGCTGATCCGGATTATAGGCAGGAACAGCTTGGGGATCAACCGCAGATGAGGATTCGGGATGGGTTGACGTTGGAACTTCGAGACTTGCCTCGTGATGTTCAACCCCTGAACCTTCTCTTATTTCAAAGTGCTGGGCGCCGCCGAGTCTTTCCTTTTCATGTAGAATCATTGACTCATGAATAATCTTCCTTTCATCTTCAGTCAGAATGCGATTCTCAAGTTCGAATTCATCCACAGACTCACACAGATGCGCCTCCTTCTCTTCCTCGACCAGTCGGCCCCAAGCGTTCTAGAGATGTGCAGGATAATCATCGAGCCAGGCTAGACCCCGGTGCCTCAGCACATTAGCGTTGTAGACGACAAGAAGGTCTTCGATGTCAGCCTCTAGCCTGGACTCGGCCGACTTCACTTTCTCTTCGACCTCAGTCTCCACCTTGTGGACTTTAGCCACATCTACATCACGCTCACCCTTAAGCAGAACAGTTTATTCGCATGCCTCTTGGGCTGCGTTGTTTGCATCATCCCTTTCCTTGGCCATGTCGGAAAATTTAGCCTTGAGCTCGTTAAGTTCCTTGACCGCCGCATCCCGCTCGGTGGTAACTGTAGTATTCCGATGGCCCATCTCCTCTACCAAGGCAACGTGTGTCTACCTCAACCTCTCCATGGCCACATTCGCTTCATCAGCTTTTTTGGTGGCCGTAATTTCGGATTTGCGAGAAGACTCGGACTCAGCAGTGAGCACTTGAATGATCCGGTCCCTTTGAGCAAGTTCGGTCTCCATTTTCTCAAGTGCTTTGGCTCGCTCAAAGGCCACCTTAGAAGCCTTCTCTGCAGCCTTTACCCACTCACTATACTGGGTGTAGATGTCATGAACGTACTCATGCATCGTATTTTCCACTCCATAGGGAATTCTTTTTAAGTGTGGTGCGAAGACATAGCCATCAAAGCAAATATTCGGAAAATCCTTCCTCATCTGAGCCAATTTAAGGGCCCCTTCTCCTGTGGGCTCAGTGGGGACCTGCTATGCAATCATGGAGGCGGTGGTCTCAACTCTCTGAAGATGAGTCTCGGATCTAGAAGTATGAGAAGTTGGCCGGTGATGAGGAGGCTCTGGCGGGTGTGAAACAAGAATAGCTGGTGGAGATGGAAGTCTAGGAGGAGGAGAGCGTGATCTAGACCAATGTCTGTATTCTCTGTCCCTATCACGCCCGTACCTATCCTAGTTAGAGTACTCGCGATCGCGGTCTCTATCCGAGTCTCTCCTGCGAGAATCGTAATAAGAAGAAGCCTTTCGGGCCGAGCGAAGATTACCGAGCATCGATCCTTTCCCAGACATAGTACTTGAAAATGAGAGATGAAGGAAGAGTTAGTGATTTCCTAAGTTGGACGATATACAATTATGAATCATGTAGTGTAGTGAAGTGTATGCATGTGCAACCCCCCGACCAACCGGAAATGTCGGCCGCACTTGTAGCAAGCGACCCGCTCAGTTCAATAGCATTGTCCAACTCCTCCATCTCGGTGTCGTGTTGAGACGACACATAATCCGAAATCGGAATATCAGCAAGCCCTTCAAAAGGATTCTCTACTGGCGGAGGAGGAGCTTCCGAAATTCTAATCCCCTAAACAGGCAGGGACATTAGAATAGATTTTAATCTCTCGAATTTAGAATGCTTGTGAACAGCAGCCTTGCCTTTTCTCCTTCCTCCTAAATCCTGAACATTGGAAGAAGGCCCGGCTGGGAGCTCGTTATCGGTAGGCGTTCTCTCCGGGTCGACTTCTTCGGCTATTACGACTCCGGGCGCTTTGCGCTTCACCCATTTCTTCGAGACCACTCTAAGTGTCCCTTCCAGCCGTATGCTCTGCCTTCGTTCAATGAGCCCGACAGTCCTCAAGTTTCTATCGGTCAGAACCCAATCAATATGCCTCTCTTCGCCCAGAGCCGCTTGGAGGATCCGAACTAGCTCTCTGAAGTATGCACCGTCAGGTCGAGAGATTGCGGCTGCAAAAAAGGAGAAGTATGTCAGTTTGAAGTTGGTTATTAGTATCTCGCTGATTCAAGAGAAAGGTGGCAACACTTACGTCTGTCCAACCATCGTCTGGCAAATCCAGGGGGGCACCGAACGTAGAACCATTCAGTTTTAAAATAACTTAGCCTTCCCCAAGAGCCCATTACAATGTGGCAGTTCCTGACCGCTTCCAAGAAGGTGAAAGAAGGACTGTCTCCATGGCTCTTAACATTAAATAGATATCTGATCTCGATCGGCTTTGGCGGTCGAAAGAGAATCTCCATAAACAGAATAAAGGTGCTATTCAACAAAGCATACCCGTTGGGGTGTAGCTGGGATGGAGCTATGCCAAGAAGTGATAACATCTCCCTTATATATTGATTGAAAGGAGGGAGTGTCCCCGCGGTACATGCATGACGGTTAAAAGCAGTAAACCCCTACGGGGGATCATGTGGCCTGTCGTTTGGCCCAGGCAGTAACACGTCGTCTAGCGACAAACCGTGCCTTAAACAAATCTGTCCTAGCATATCCTCGGAGATACCCGACGGCACAGAATCTTACGGACGACAAATGAACCGGGCACCTGGACGATCGTCCGGAGTTGGGTCTATAACTTCGGCTTCAATGACCGGTATTTCGATGGTTGAAGGAATTGAACTCGGGAGTTCCTGCTGCTGAGAACTTGAAGGTTCCATGAATAGCTAGCTTATGAAAAATCATTTTATACAAACAATAACGCTCGTGCATCCCCCCGGTGTAAAGTGTGTGAGTGTGTTGTGCAGTACGGTACTGTATATCACTTGAAAAGTTCTACATAATTGGAGAAGACATGAAAAAACGACAAGACTTCGAAATTCAGTTGGAAGGACCGTCATCGCTAACCGTCACAACCGTGCCATCCAGAAATTAGCAACCGATCCAAATTAAAGTTTATTATCATTTTGTTAGAGTTGCAGATCCATCGACGAGCTTCGAAGGGAAATCAAATATGCAGTTCAACGGTCAAGTCCAGTTATGCAAGTTTGAAGCTCGTCGGAGTCAGTTGTTCAAGTGTGCAAAGAATTACAAATTCTTTAACATTCAAATTCGTATCGGTCACAAGAGCCTTGATCGCATCGATAAATCATGTTCATCCATGCGCAAATTCGACTCGGTCTTGAAACTGGAGATTTCATTCACCCATGTGCGAGTTTGACTCGGTCTAAAGACTGCAGATTTCGAATCGATCCGGAGCGTTCATTTCGCATCCATTGATTAAGTCGTCTTCGTATCGGTCCCGGCCGCTTAATTCGAATCGATCGAAAACCCTGGGTTTCGACTCCATCAGACACAACCCCTTCGTATTGATCAACCTGCTCAAGACACTCATCGATACTGATCGACTCGATGCCACGGCTTAGCCATCGATCGATACGAAGGCCTCCGTCTCATCATCTCGAAACCCTGACTCCCGATCGATGCGAAAGCAATACGAAATAATCATTTTATCTCCACACTCCTTCTTCCCCAGACCGATTTGAACAACATCTTTCTCCACCTTCGACCTTGCACAAGACCTACTTCCTCGAACAACGATCAGGCGCGAAGTTCAAATGGAATGGCATAAGAATCTGATCCTCATCGTTTTAGGGTTGATGTTATTCGATTGATTACCTTATGTTCGATAATTAGTTTAAGGGATTGAAGGATTGGAGTCGATTCGATTGGAGCAGTTTTCCTCTTCTAAGTCTTTTGAGCGATATGAAGACAATGCGCCAGAATATAAAAGTGAAAAGTGAAAAAATGGTTAAGTTATTTATATGGACTCGAGCACAAAGGTAAAAAATGAATCGCCTCCCAAGTGAGTTCAACTGGCTACGAAGTTTCACCACAAGATCGAGTCGAACAAGCAGTTCGAATCTATCATCGAGTCGAACAAGCAGTTCGAATCCATCATCGAGTCGAACAAGCGCTTCGTGTCCATCATCGAGTCGAACAAGCACCTCGTATCCATCAAACCCTGTGTCCATCGATACGAAATCCTTGTTCGCATCAATAGTTTCCAACTCCTTCCCCAAAGCATCGATACGAACAGTCAGTTCGAATCCATCAAATCACGGCTTCCAGAGGCCAACTCCATCGATTCGAAATACTCGTTTCGCATCCATAAATTCAATGAAAATCGTCTTCAATGTTTCAACCCTTCACATCGATTCAGGAGAGGATCGTTGCGAAGGAACATTCAAAAACAACCATCGGGCATTGTTACAATGAATTACACGTCGGTTCAGGATAGGATAGATACAGAATTCAATATAAAATAAACTGACAACGACTCATGAACGTACAAACGTCAACAAGAGTCAGGTTGACATATATGCATGTATGTCGGACTAATATTCAATATTCCAGATTTACAGGAATTGGAAACTCATTTGATAACAATCACAACAACGAACGGCTAATCACTGGCGTACAACAATCAGTTGCAACAATACAGGGTACAGTAGTTGACAGTCAACAGTTTACATTATCGAGAAAATCAGTCGAAGATTACAGCTTTCATCGAAAAGACGATAACTAGTCAGAATGAAGACTGCAGCACTTCAAAGCACATCATATTTCCACAAGACGTACTTTGGGGGGCAAAAGTTATCCCGCCTTTTGGCTAGGCCGTGACACCAAGGAACTGACTAATAAACAATGACGGTCCGTCCTAGAGATCAGTTATACACAGGCTCACTATGGATATCGACGAATTATGTCCGAGTCCGGATAGAGCTAAAATTAGTTTGACACGACAAGCGAAGCTATGAAAGCCAACATTCCAAATCTCAAGTCAATCCGAGTTCGTATTCTCAAGTTACGACCGAGGCAAAATTGAATAAAAAACAGCCTCTGTTCGAATCGCTTAGTTCGAATCCATCTGGGAAGTCTACATCGACTCGCACCACTTCGACTCGCTCCGCTTCGACTCCATCTCAAAGCCTCTATTCGGCTCGCTCTGCCTCCTTCAGAAAGCAACAGTTCGACTGCATCGATACGAAACCACAGTTCATATCAAGCACCTTCGACTCCATCTCAGAGCCTCTGTTCGACTCGCTCCGCCTCCTTCAGAAAGCAACAGTTCGACTCCATCGATACGAAACCATAGTTCGTATCAATCACCTTCGACTCCATCTCAGAGCCTCTGTTCGATTCACTCTGGCTCCTTCAGAAAGCAACAGTTCGACTCCATCGATACGAAACCACAGTTCGTATCAATCACCTTCGACTCCGTCTCCTATGCAGTTCATATCCAACGTGGGTCTTCTGATCGAATCCATAATGTTGCCATATTCGAGTCAATCGACCGGAGTTGAGTTTCTGTCGATACGAACAAGGCAAGGTCCAAGAACGACTCGATTAAAGCGGCATCAAAGGCAGAGTGATCCAAAGGTTCAAACGCCACGCCATTGAGTCGAGCAGCGACTCGAACAAGACCGAGTCGAACAACGGTGCAAACGAGAGCGAGTCGAACAAAGAGCGAGTCGAAATAAGGGAGTCGAACGAAACAGCCAACCAAAGATCCCAATTCGTATCGATCATATCTCTTAATCTACAAGTCCAAATGCTATGAAATATTCACAGAAGACTACGTGCATGCTAAAGAATGTCCACGCCAAATTTCAACTCCATTGGATGAAATCTTGATCGATACGAAATCTGTTCGTATCGATCACGGATCGGACCGAAACTTCACGGGCTTGGGCGCGCGGGCTTGGTCACGTGCCAGAGAGGGTCTCCCGAGATCTGAGCGAAATACCAGCCTCCTACACCTATAAATAGACCCCCAAAGCCAACAGAAAAGAGGTTCTTCTTCTTCTTTGAGCTCTCCAATGCCCGGACTCCGCCAGATCCAGATCTGAACTCCATTGATGTTGCTACCAATGAGATTTACTGCTGCAAATCATAATCATCTGCTGTAACTTACTGAATTCACTTGTAATCTTCAAAGAAAGATCAATAAAGCTAACAACTTCATAGTGGACGTAGGCACTATGCCGAAACACTCTAAATTCTTGTGTCTCCTTGCATTTTAATTGCTTTCGTATCTGAAATTTGGACTTTTTGTTAGATAATCCTCTTTTTCCATTTAATTTTCTTCACTTTATCTCTTCAAAAACCTCCGAAGAGTGTTGTGCCCAATTTTGGTACAAACACTGATATTGATATATTTAAGCTATACCGATATTTATCCTACATTGGTTGCTTTGAATGGATTGTATTACGTTATTATACATATATGTTTGCTATTATCGACATTTTTATACTTGTTCATTGCACGTCTTCTTGTTTGTTAGTTGGTTGAAAATGCCGTTTAAAGGTGATATAGGAAACTCCCATTAGATAGAGTTTAATGTACATCAATTGAATGCATACACAATGAGGACTAAAATGATGTGATAGAGTTTCATGCATATTTATTGAGCGTACAAATGATGATAAACTTGAAAGGATGGGACAAAAATGTGGAGATGTATTGGTGCATGCCGACTGATCTAAAGATGAAGGACGATGGGTTTGGATATGTGCTTCGGACTTCAGGAGAGATGCCAGACATTTTCATTTGGTTTGTACCTAGCCATTTGGCTAAGTACATGACCAAAGTGGTCGTTATCAACTACTCTGGAGTTGTCGATATCTACCACTATCGATGATGGCCGATTTGGCCGATTTTGACATGGGCGATGGAGAGCTTCGAGGAGCATGATGTGATGATTCGTTCATTCGACGTTCGATTTTGATGATATGGCTCTTTGACGAGTGTTTTTGGTGGTGAAGTGAAGATGTGATGCTTCAGCGCGATGACTCCATGATTCGATGATGATGATTCCATAATGGAAAGTGATGGCTTCGATGATGGATAGCTGTACATTGAAATAAGGAGTAGGCGATGACAAGTCAGATTGATGAAACTGTCAGAGGAAGTTTATGGGGCACATAATGACACACTATGACTGATGATGGTTATCTAGAGTAGTTTCCAACGATAGTGACTTCAAATATGAGTTGTATGAACAGTTCCGAGATGGGCTCTGCCATAGATGATGTGTGCAAAGGGATCACTGATATTCGTAGGTTTTGAGATGTACTCGTAAAGCAAGGGTATTTGTGATAATATCCGTTAAGGATACAATGGCCCCTGGATACAGCGTTTGGGGATATGATGGCTCCTGGATTGCATGATGTTTAGATCCGTTGTACCCTAAATTGCATACGATGAGAATTCTAGTTTCCTAGCCGGCTGAGTAGTTGGGATTCAAGTACTAAGAAATCGAGACGTTGAGTAGTCTTTGATGAGGTCATACAAGTATCATATATCCAACATACAGAGTGAGTGAATGTGAGGACAAATCATGGATGTTATGTTTGCTTGATTGTCTACCATTAGGGATGTTACACGATGTAGATATTGCCGATGCTGATGTCTAGACACCCTTAATGCTTTGATGTATAGTACACCCAGGATGACTATGATATAGAGTAGCATATATTCGATGTTATGTCTAACTCTGTGGATGTAGAGACAGCTCAAGTATGATTCTCCATACCCTCTGTTCCATATACTATATCGACTTTTATAGTGTTTTGAGATTATTTATCGCTCTCACCAGACTGTTGTCTGGCTCAAGGTTTTATGCTTTGCTTCTTATTATCTCGAGTACTCTTAAATGAGTAGAGTGGACAACAGGTGTAAATAGCACTAAGAGCTATGAAGATGGACTAGCAGGAGGTGACACTTTCTCATAATTATATTTTGAGTTTATTATTGTTTATTCCGTTGTGCGACACTTTGGAGCCTTGGCAGTATTGACTTACTATTATTGGAGATAGTATATCAATTGAATTTATTTATTAGTTGTATAAACTATATCACTGCTTTGTATAACTGTATGAGCATGTGTACTCTAATTATGTGGTTTACATATTCATTACTATCTCGCCTATTTTCTATTTGTGATAACTGTTATATTTTATCTGATGCGTGTGAGATATGACAGGTTGTGTGATTGTGTGATGTTTTATCTCTCTCTCTCTCTCATCTCTTTTATTCTCCTCTTTTCTTCCCTATTCATCTTCTTATTTCTATTTCTTTCTCTTAACAATCATCCTACATCGGTCGGATACTCTAGCGGCGTACTATTTGGTTATATGAGCATCGGTGGTGTATGGTGGTCATCACATTTGATACCAGAGCTTAGGTTAGGTGGCCAACCTAAGTTTATACCATGATTCAGTAGAGATAGGTCATAATTTATCACCCTAGACTGAATCGAGAGTGTGTGTATGTGTGTGTATATACACACACACACGATAGAGTGCGTATCTATTATATATTTTGAGTTTCAAAACTATATAATAGTATATATAGTATATCAGTTGTATTGCACACATGAGTATCACTGATGCAATTTTTCTTTATAGGAGACTGATCATTCTTATTATATATTAAGAGTGATTTGGCATAGTTCTATTATTGACTCCATCTTCAGAGTTGAGGGGTGGGCAGGATCGAGGACCACTAACCTTGATTTACCAAATATGTTCATAGAGACGATGTGAATCATTATTCTAGAATGCCCAAGTTGCTACAAATAATTACAGTGTTCAAGTGCAAACACCAAGAATCAACTTTGCTGAGCTGTATAAAGAGTATGTGAGTCTAGGAGGCAGATCGTTCTTTAGAACGGAATCGACTATCGAGGATCAAGACAGGATGAATATTTGTGAAAGGATCTTCAATGACTTGGAGTTTGATGATGCAATGAGGTAGAAGCAAACCTCTCGATGACTCCAGGGACGAACAATGAATTGATGGAGTGCCCTTATAGCTTCGATTCTCGAGGATAATTTTACTGGGATTAGTTCATAGTTCGCATCAAAGAGAAATTTATCTCTACTTTTCAAAAGTCAATGTTTTTGAAGGGGTTTGCCGACTTGAAGTAAGGCGATATGTCTATGTTAGAGTATGTGGCCGAATTCGATGTGCTATCGAATTACGGTCTCTTTCAGTAATACTTCATATAGAAAGAATGAAAGTCTATCATTAGGTTGAGTGATCATCTTGGGAAGCGATTGATTGGTCATATTAACGAGAGCTTCAACAAGTCGATCAAAAAGGCTTTATGATGTGAGAGCCTGCACCCAGTGTAGAAGTGTTGTCCCAAACTAGCTGACTAGGGACAAACCATGGAAGCATATGCATTGATTACCATTTTGATTTCGTTGAGTGCTCCATCGACAAAAGAGAAAGGAAATGGCGTCACCACTTGAGGTATGCTTTCCACTTATAGCTTTCCATACGTGTTTTAGTTGATGTTGAGGTTTCACATCCATTCATATCTAGTGGTTTGTGGATAGATTGGGATTGAGACCCAATGACCGACCTTTAAATTGTAATGGACCTTATTGGGGATAGCCAGACTATATTATGTAATGTTCGATATTTTGTCACCAGAGATTAATACTATGGATGACCGCAACATCCATAGCGCTTAGTTTCTAGCCTTAGAGTAGGGGATGTTACAACATAGTTTGGTGAGACTTTTCCTTATCGATTCATGGATGTTTGTATGTTTTTTATCGATTTTTTTGGGCTTAATTGGGTTTCGATGTTATAGTCTAGGAATCGACTGGCTGAAGGGGTATGAAATAGAGGTGGATTGCGAGAGGCCATTGTTGATGATAGGGACAGACAATGAGCGGAAGGTAGTGTTCGGCTACCCACCTAACGATGAGGTGATGTTTTGCGTTCTATACTCGCTCGATATCCCATACGACAAGTTATCATTTGTGTCTATAGCTAGAGAATACCCGGACACATTTGATGAGGTGACCGGATTACAACCATATCGAGTTGAGTTCCATATCGATCTGGTTAGAGGTGCTTGACTAGTAGTTATGCCTTTAAGACATATGATGCCGAGGGAGCATAGGAGACTAAGGGTGCGAGCGGATGACCTATTGATGCGAGTGTTAATTCGTAGGAGCATATTGGAATGAGATGCACCTATGCTACTAGGGCAGATGGCTCTTTGAGATTATATGCTGATTATCGTGAGTTGGATTAGATGAAGAATTAGTATCCACTCCCACTTATTAATGGCTTGTTCGATCAGCTCTATAGCACGAAGGTGTTTCTCAATTGGACCTTGGGAAGGGGTTTTATCCACTGACAGTAGTTTATGAGAGCGCGTCGATCATAACGTTTCGTACCTACTTTGATTTTAATTGGTTGGTTATGCAGTTCGGGCCAACCAACGCATCGGCATGCTTTGTTGATTTCTTTAACCGTGTTTCGAGGAATCACTTGAGTGAGTCCATGCTTATGTTTGTTGATGATACTTTCGTCTACCCATGGACGAATAAGGATCACAAGACATGATTGATGATTGGATAGTAGGTGTTGAGAAAACACCAATAGATGATGAGAAGTTTCCTCGAATTGGCAGGATGTTATATACGCCTCACCAAGGACTTCTCAAATGTGGCAACATCGTTAACCAATTTGATGAGAGAAAATCAAACCTTTATTTGAGACATGAGGTGCAGACATGCATTAGTGAGTTTGACAGAGGGATTGATGCATGCACCGATGTTACTCATTCCGAGCGGAAAAGAGGAGGCGATAGTATACACATGCCTATGGTACTTAACTGGGTGCGGTGTTGATACCGAAAGTAAAGTTATCACACATTAGTTGATAGTTAAAACCACATGAAAGGAAGTATCTAGCTCTTGATCCGAAATCGTCGGTGATAGAGTTCCTTTTGGGATTTGGAAGCACTATCTATTAGGAGAAGGATTCAAGTTGTTCAGTGATCCCACATCACTAGAGTATCTCTTCTCCAAGAAGGATCTCAACCTTCGCCGGTAGCAATGGTTGGAATTCTTGGCCTCCTACAACTTTGACATTTCCTTCATGTTCATAAGGGAAATGTAATCTTTGATGCTTTGAGTGGAAGACGTACCAATATATGAGCTATATTCCTAGAGTGGACATTGCTCGAGTTTATCAATGGTTATGACTTTAGAACTCGATGTGAGCTTATGCCTAAGTGTTGGCAAGTTTGACTATCAGACCTGCTTTGATTTAGCGGATCGGTACTAGTCAGAGGCGTGAAGCTAGACTAGTGGAGATGATGACTAAACTAGAGGAACAAGTAGTGTCTGTAGAGGTGATGCAGTATGGACCCGACCAAGATTGTTGGTTCCATAGAGATGAGAGATTGTTTGTTTCGAGTAGTGGGAACAAATATCTATAAGCTGCAGCGATGAAAAGCCAACGACTATAAGCTGAATATGATTGCATTTGAGTCATAGTTGATAAAGTGATGAAAAATGCAAGATTTATATTCTTAAGTTAGGTAGAATGGCATCCAAATTAATTGAGTTATATATGGAATGGATATTGTGGTTCCATTGTGTACCAAGAGCATTGTATGTGGTTGAAACCTGTTATTCACTAGCGGGTTTTGGAAGAACTTACAAGAGGCGTTTGGAAATTTTGCACCAAATGGATTAGATGATATCGAGAATGAACCAGGGATTTTGAAACCTTGTAGGCCTATTCATACCGATAGACGTGATACGAAACAGGTCAGGAGGAAGGCGATGGAGTGATAAAGGTTCAGGTGAGTGAAATCTGAGGCGATTACATATGAAATTGATGAGATTACGAGCACCACTTCCCCGGACTCTTCATCATGGGAGATTTCTAATTTTCATAGCTTTTATATTGGATATCATATTTGATGTGTTATACTAGATAGTTTAACATCCTACATGCTAGGATGGACATGGATGTTACTTTTTTTGATTGTTTGATCTTATATGTGCCTATTTGATGTTTGATTGTTTATGATTACTTATGCTTATAGTTGTTACGCATGAGGGATAGTTATGGTTTGATATAGCCTGCTTATTTGAGACGATTTCTATATACATGATTAATATGTTTATTTACATGATGATGTTAATATTATGCTTAATCATCTTTGTTGAGTACTTGATCAAGTACATGGAAGCAAGTGTTAGCTATTTGGATTCTTACTCGCTTTTATGGTATGCTCTTGCTATAAAAGAGGTATGTAACATATGGAGCATAGATTTGGGTATACATGTTTGGTTGTCCTTGGAAACGAGATGCCTCAGATATGAGATGTATATATATCTATGTTGTATCGCGATTTTTCTCAAACCTAGCCACACAATGGAGGTACTGTCAAAATTTCCGTGACATAAGCCCAAATTAAGAGAAAAGTCAATGTATATGAATTTAAACGTTGCCGATAGTTGAGAGCCGGTAGTGTATGATATTTAGTTGACTTGCCTTTCAATTAGTGACTTGGCATTTTTGTTTTCCATTATCCATTTCTTAGGTAATAAGTGCGTAACTTAGATGTTTGGTTTAGCCACATTGATTTCGGATTTGACATTGATTGTACTTAGGGATAAGGATGATGACTCCAGCTGATTCCGAGTCTATTCCCTTTGTTGTAATAGCTTTCATTGATTATTGTCATGAGTTGTTAAGTGACGATTTTTCTTGTTTCATTGCTTATATGAGGGTGTTGGTTTGTGTTGCTTCGTCCTTGGGATTTCAAGGACAAAATCCTTTTAAGGAGGGGAGGTTGTAATAATCCATATTTTTAATGGTAGAATATTTAAATAATTGATTTAAATATTTAACCGTTAATTAAGTAATGCCAAAAATGTTATATTTTGCATATGATTGAATGAGGACTCGAGACCACTTTCATTGAGTACGTAAAGACATTGTGAATTAAAATGAGTATAATGATCACTATATTTGGAGATTGAATGATTCGATAGCCGAAATGGTCTCAAAAAGCATGAAGTTATCATCTCAGAGTGTTGTCTCGAATAACGGTGAAATTTATACCGTTCGGACTGGAAAATATGTTGATTTAGCGAAGTATAGCTCGAGAGAAGGGGGAACATGCACGGTTGGAGTAGGTTATGGTGTATGTCTGCACGACATCAGTAAAAGAAAGGAGAAGGATTAACTTAATTATGGCAATTAGTGTTCAATTGAATTAATTAATTATTTAATAAATCCAAAATTATATTAAATTTTCATCTTTTGGATATGAGGTCTGTTTTGGATGCGTTTCTTACATTGTGCTCTTAATGGGAAGCTCTAAGACTTAGTAATGGCTTGGCCAGATTTGGTCAAGGTGAGTGATATTGTCTCTCACCATACTATGATTGTTAGTATAGTATTAAAATGACATTTTGAAATGATTTCTAACCTTAAAACATGATTTCTAAAATATTTTAACCTATATCTTATTTTATAGAAAGAATTAAAAGTGCTTTAAAATGGTTTTAAATTAAATATCATATTTTCCCATTTAACGCACTATTTTTTCGATATTGATAGATTTAGGCTATTATTGATATTTATCCCACATTGGTTGCTTTGGATGGATTATATTGCATTATTATAGATATATGTAAGCTATTATAGACATTTCTATGCTTAGTGGTTGCATGTCTGCTTGTTTGTTGGTTTAAAACGCCATTCGATGGCGACATAGGAAAATCCCATTAGATAGAGTTTAGTGCATATCTATCGAATGCACAAACGATTGGGACTCAAATAATGTGATAGAGTTTTGTGCATATCGATTAAGCACATAAATGTTTATAAACTTGAATGGACGGGGAAAAATATATGGAGGAGTATTGGGGCAAGCTGATTGATCTGAAGATGAAATACGACGGACTTGGATATATGCTTCAGACTTCTGGAGAGATGCTAGACATTTTCATTTGGTTTGTCTCTAGCCATTTGGCTTAGTACACGATCGAAGTGGTCGCTATCGGCTACTATGGAGTGGTCGATATCCACTACTATTGTGATTTGGCTAATTTTGAGATGGACGATGGAGAGGCTTCTAGGAGCGCAATGTGGTGGTTCGTTCGTTTGACATTCGATTTTGACGATATGGCTCTTCGACAATTGGTTTTGGCGGTGAAGCAAAGATGTGACACTTCGGCATGATGACTCAATGATTCGACGATGATGATTCCATGATGAGAAGTGACGGCTTCGACGATGGATAGTTGTACTATCGGAGGAAGGTTATGTTGCGCATGATGACACTCTATAACTTATGATGGTTACCTAGAGTATTTACCAACCCTGACGACTTCAAACAGGAGTTGTATGGGCAGTTCCGAGATGGGCTCTACTATGGATGATGTGTGGAAAGGGATCATTGATATTCGTACGTTTCGATGTGTACTCGTAAAACTAGAGTATTTGTGATGATATCTATTAGGGATTTGATGGCCCCTAGATACTTCACTCGGGGATAAGATGGCCCCTAGATACTTCACTCAGGGATAAGATAGGCCCCTAGATTGCACGATGTTTAGATCCGTTGTACCTTGGATCGCATATGATGGGCGTTCTAGTTTCCTAGCCGGTTGAGTGGCAGGGATTCGAGTGCTGAGAAACCAAGACTTTGAGTAGTCTTTAACAAGGTCATACGAGTATCATATATCTAATGCACTGAGTGAGTGAATGTGAGGACAGATGATGTATGCCATGTTTTCTTGATTGTCTATTAACTTAGGGATGTCACATGATGTAGATATTATCAATGCCAATATCTAGACACTCTTAGTGCTTTGATGTATAGTACACCCATGATGACTATGATATAGAGTCGCATATATTCGATGTTATGTGCTAACTCTATGGATGCGGGGATAGCTTATGTTCCATTCTCCATACCCTATGTTCCATATATTATATCGACTTTTATAGTGTTTTGAGATTATTTATCGTTCACGTCAGACTGTCATCTGACTCAAGGTTTTATGCTTTGCTTCTTATTATCTCGGATACTCTTAAATGAGTAGACTGGATAGCATGTGTAAACAACACTTGGAGCTATTAAGATGGATTGGAAGGAGGTGATGCTTTCTCATATTTATATTTTGAGTTTATTATTATTTATTCTGCTATGTGACATTGTGGATCCTTGACAGTGTTGACTTACTATTATTAGAGATAGTTTAACTACTGAGTTTATTTATTAGTTGTATAAACTTTATTACTAATTTGTATAACTGTATGAGCCTGAGTACTCTAATTATGTGGTTTATATAGTTATTACTGTCTCGCCTGTTTTATATCTATGATAACTATTACATTTTATCAAATGCGCTGTGAGATATACGACAGGTTATGTGATTGTGTGATGTTTCTCTCTCTCTCTCTCTTCTAATCTATTCTCCGTTTTCTTTTCTATTCCTCTTCTTATTTCTATTTCTTTCCTATGGAAATCATCCTACATCGGCTAGATGCTCCAACAGTGCACTACTCGATTATATAAGCATCAAGGGAGTAGGGCGGTCATCACAATTATCTAGTCTACTCAATTAGGAGTACCTAAGACAATAAGAAACAAAGTATAAAACTTTGGGTCAAACAACAGTCTGGTTTGAGCGGTAAATGAATCTCAAAGTACTATACAAGTAATATGGTAAGGAACAAGAGTGCATGAACCATACTTGACATGTCCCTGCGACCAAAGAGTTAGCATATAACACTATAATGTACTACTCTACAATATCATAAAGGTATACCACAAACCAAATAAAGGATATCAGTTTTCCAGGTATTCTCATCTCAATACCTACTTCCGCTGATACCTATGCATGATATCCTACTGAAGAAAACAACCAAAGCACCCATAGCATCCATCAACAATCCTAACTATCACTCCTTATGCTCTAAATATATGATAACACATATGACCCCAAAGCCAGGGACTAATGGAAATCTCGATTCTTTGTTGTACTCTCGTATCTCGTAGCCCAAAGCTGGATATGTGTGTCAACGGGCCATAGTTGGACACTAGACCCAAAGCTACAGGTCCAAGGTATATAGGTCCCTCAATTGACACATAGGCGTCCCCACTTACAATACCCCTACTTCAAGTACAACTGAAAACTCTTCGATCATCAATGATTCACATATACCCAATCCCATTTTTGCTCCATTTGGATACCGAGCCCTTCTTGTTTAATCTGGTTTCCATTATTTATGAGGAGACCAACCACATTCCTGATCATACGGCTCACTCCTTTACGAACCGCCATCTTAAGAACCTACTCCCAACATGAGCCAACATCCTAAGACCATAACTTTTCATCATGCTATTATATCATCATCCAAGCTGATATGAATGAGTCAACATGTCTAGCATGATCTGTAGAGCATCCTCTTCCTGCACTGAAAGTTCCATATCCTTCCAATGCAAAGTGATAACTCGGTACCGACTCAAAGAGATAACTCGATGTCGAGTTACACACTTAGCCAATTATTGGCTACCATCTCTTTCCTTACCTCTAGTACTCTTCCCTATGTGGCTTAGACCCGAATCAACCCTCTTTGATAACCCGACCCTAATCCAAAGCTTCATCTTCTAGTTCTAGAGATAACTCGGCCCCAATCCAACACTTGGCTAAAATTTCCAACACCTTCCTATAGAACATCTCATCTATCCACGTTGTACCCGGCCATACAAACCACCGAGTCATAGCCTTCTTCACCATAACTCGATGTCGAGTTATAGGAATAAATCGGTGCCGAGTTATGTTCTTAGCCCCATTTGAGTAACGACTCATCATGCATCTTCTCACCATACTCCAGAACACATCTTCCAAGTTTCGCCCAATTCCTACCAACATAGCTTCCAATTTTCTCAGTTCTTCAACCTTTCTTTCTATGCATGCACAACACCAGAAAATAACATCATATCATATCATCCAAACAAAGAATAACAAACAATTTCATCTAACCAAACTTGCAATCCATCAAAATAAGATAAACAAGGCAATTTCTAACATAGATCTACATATACGTGAATATTGAACATAAATCAAGGTGATTTCTAATCACTCTATATCATATGCATGGATTAACATGTCATTAAAGTTAGAGAAGGTTTTTATAGCCTAATAACAATTTAAAACATGTCTAATCCTATAATTCTACCATATAAACATGTATAGTATAGTGAGAAGGCATAAACCACTCACCAATTACCAAATTCAATCAACTTGTATGTAGATCTAATCCATACAGTAATGAAAAGCTCTCCAAATTAAGCAATTTGATTATCCCTAGCTTCTAATTGAGGATCCAATCTCTAATCCTAAATCTAGTTTGATTCAGAGAGCAATTTGGGTGAATTTTGATGAAATTAGGATGGATCTAGGGCTAATTAGGGTTTTTAGACTTGATATAGAATGAAAGGGAAAAGTTTTAATTGACTCTTTAGCCTCTATCTATTGTATTCTCTAATTAGACTAATTGACTCACTAATTGGCTTAAATAATTACATACTAATCATGGCCGGTAGCTTTAAAAACTTAAAATAGGCATAACTTTCTAACCATAAGTCCTTTTTTATATTATGACCGCTCTACAGAATGAGAAGCCATTTTACTAAAGCAATGAAATTGGTCTAAGACCCTAATTTGACTACAATCAAAAGTTTTAGCCTAAACAAGATTTTTAGGGTCAAAATTGTCATGTAGAAATTTGAGAAAAATCATAGATGCATATAATGTCCCTAAGAGTCATATCCCAAAATTATAGTATCATATGACCTTATACGAACAAAGTAAAAATATTTTACGATCCTCGGGTATGTAAAGTACAGGTAGTTACAGACTGTGACGGAAGGACAAGAATGAAGATCAGATGAGCTAAAAGGGTAATGAAACAATGGTTGGAAAGGGCGAAAGGAGGGAGAGACATAGCCTTTTTTATCTGGACACTATATTAAACTATTTAAGGAGTAGGTAAGATGAATTCCTTATGCATTAGCAATTGAAATTGTCATACATGCGATATTTCCTTACGCATTAGCAATTGAAATTGTCATACATGCTACATTATCTATAATATCACACATCACTTATGTATTTGATACATAGGGCAAGTATCAAATCTAAATTAAGGTCGCTAAATGAAAGTTTAAGGTGTTTGCGAGTATTAGTGAAATACTATAGAATTGTTTAAATAAACAATAAACTCTTTGCGAACGAGTGCATGGACTCAAACCTCATAAGTGATATTGAGTATATTATGTCAATCCTAAATTCATGTTCAATCTTAATTTAAGAACTTTAAGTTGGAAAGTTCCAAACAATAAGCGGTGATTGGATAACCAAAGCTAAGTATGTTGCCTTGAATAACACTGTGATAAAAGAAGTATAAATGAGTTCAAAATTTTGCAACTGAGCTAGGGATGGTTCCAAATGTTGGGAATCCCATGACATTGTTATATGATAACAATGCTGTTTCAACAAGATAAAGGTAGTTTATCAGAATCGGAGGGAGTTATTTAACAGAGTAGGTAATTAAAACAATGTAGCATTCCTATTTGCTAAAGGATTGACTCAATTAGTTTTTGAGAAAATCGATCGAAGGAGTTGGAATAAGATTCCTTACCCCAAGTGCAAGTGGGAGATTGATAGAGTTGGGAATATGTTCTCGAGGCAATTGAGTAATTTTTTACATATAACTAACTTGATAACTAATCTTGCTTATAAGATAGATGTTTTGTTTCTATAATATACTTTGTTATATTGATTTATAATTATTTAAGTAATTAATTTAAAGTATATTAAATAGAAAATCCTTAAACGGTATATTATGTGGTAGTAATCATAATGTGTAATCATGAGAAATTTATCATATTAAAATAATATATTATTTTAAACATTCCTAATCAAGATGTTTTAAGATAGGATGTCGATTCATCTATTAAGACTAGATTATGTAATGCTCTCCTAATGTAGGGCAGTGTATTTCTCATGGCTGTTGGGAACATCAAGTGGTTATGAATTGATAGTTATTGGATAACTATGCAATGACTTACTTGAGAACTTTATGTTGGTTAATTAAAACTAAGGTCAAATAGGAGGTCTTGAAGTGATGACGTTACCCAATTCCCTTCACTTGAGAATACTATGGAATTTCAATATGGATACTCCACATTGGTTATAGTTAAATCAACTAGACGACTATAGTTGGGTCTGATTTGAAGTATTGAAAGTGAAAAACTATTCAATAGAGATTTATCTCCTCAATTATAAGGGGTTAGTATGACGATCAACTATAGTCAAGTAAAAGTCGCTAACCAAAGCAAACAGTTAATAATATATGTTACCATTGAACAAAGGATTTTCTGTTTAGACTAACCGAGTTGAATGTCTATGATATTGGAATTTTAGCCAATACCAAATTCCATAAGTCCTAAAATGATATAGTTTTGATGAAGAGAATTAGTATAAATACCCATTACTATTAGGTACTGGTAATAAAAGTAAATTGGATTTTACCAAAAAGATGTGTAAGCAATAAATGCGACCAAAATGTCACACCACTAGCTAAAGTGATATATGAACGTCAATATTCGAATCATTCAGTATTAATCGCCGATCGAATTTACACCTTTGAGTCGTACAACCATATTGATGCATTCTTCGAAAAACCACATGATTTAATTAATTTACAAAATATGGTAAATTAATAAAATTATATAATATTTGATAAATATTAATTATTATTTAACTTGTTTGACGTTTGGGAGTTGTTTGTACTTATTTGCATGCATATATAAAAGCTATATTCACACGCATCGATATACAATATCGGTGTATTTTTAGCTGAGTTTAAATAAAAGATATTGCATAAAGGGATTTATGGAAATTTCATGTCATTTGATGGCAAATAATTTCGGCCATACCATGTGAAGAGAGAGGACTGAACAGAGTGGAGTGGAGAGAGAGATAAAATTAAGGGACGGCTAGGGAAGTTTTAATTAAAAGAATGGGAAAGATTTGGTTCTTTCGATTAAGACAAATCCACTAATTCATTTCATGTAGACATTCTTTTTTTCCACTTTTCTCTTCTCTCCTCCTTATCTTCCATGGCTGAAAACAAATCAAAATGAATGTAACATCTTTAATTTTTGATAACATTATTCAAGAAATTTAATTAGATAAATTAAATAGAATAATGATGATAAGGGGATTGAGATTTGGATAAAACATATAGGGTCGTGCTTAGTAATAATATAAATGGGCTTAATTTGGTTTATAAGCTAATTAATATACACATGAGCATATTAGTAAATAGCGCACCTCCTCATACTCACAGCTATACACTTTTGTAATTGCCCATTCACATTTCACTTCTCATTTTTCAAGAACGCAAATCAAAAACCAAAATTAGAGCCGGCCATTAACAAGGAAGAAAAGAGGAAGAATTCAATCTAAAGCTAAGGTCAAGGTGAATAATTATTCATTCCCTCTCTATTTTTTTTATAATCATATGTTTTCGGATTTAAGATTATATTTGTTTTATGATGTTTTGGATGATGATATGCTTGAGTTATTATATGTTTGATTTAAACCAATTCATTTACATATGAAATTGCAGGGTTTTAGGGCAAAACCGATTGTTATTGGATTTAGAATGCCATGGAAAAATTATATGTTAAGTAAAACATGATTTTAGAGATGGGTTTAATTTTTCATAATTTTCCAAGCTATGGAAAATTTATTATTAATTTCTAAAGGAAAATGTGATATATTTGGGTTTAAAATTTATTTTGATTATTTCAGAAAGAAATTGGGTTTGAAATTTTAATATGTTAGTTAACATGATGAAATTAAATTTATGTGATTTTTGGGGATTTTTCCTAATTGATTTGCTATGGAAAATGAATTATTTTGAAAGAAAGACTTATTTGCAATAGAGGTTTTACTTAATGGAAAGACTTAAACATTAATTTTCCTTTGATTTAGATCAAATAAATGCGGCAGTTATTTGGTAAAGTATTTTTAAAGTTTATGGCAACCTATCTGGTGTTTACAAATGGGGGGGTTAGTTACAAAGCATTTACCAAACTTAGCTTTAATTAAGCCTTTTATATAAAAAGCCGGCTCCGCCTCTTTTGGAAGTAGCCTTCGGCTCCATGCTTTCGCCTCGACTCAGTCGAAGCCAACCCAGTCGTAACTCACCTAGTCGAAACCAATACACAAGTTATTAGTTAGATGGTATGTAGTGGATTGGAAGAAAGGCGGAAGCCGTGGTGTCGAAAGTAATGCTTCCAATGGGGTCGATACCCTATTTGGTTTTCAAAAGTTAAGTATTTGCTCAGTTTTTCTTATAGCTTTCAACCCAGTCGAAACGTAAGTTTCCGAAAGGAGTTTATAAATAGCTTTTAAAGAAGGTTGACGTACTATATTTAAAGTGTTAGCTTTCGAATGGATTTCTTTTGTTTTAAGTGGTTTTGACCGAGTCGAAACCCAACCGTTATTTTCCCTTCCGAGCGTATTGAAGCCATCAATGCTTTCAAATGGTTATCTCCGTTTTAACTTAAGCTAAGCCACTTCCTAAATGCTTTCAAAAGCGGTTGAGGGTTCCGAAGGTAATAGGGTCGAAAAGGGGTTTCGATGCTACCTTTTGAAGTTTTAACTTAAAGGTTTTGAGCTTTCGAATAGGTGGTTCCAACACCATCTTATTTTCCCTAAACAATTTTATTAGGGTTTCGAAAGAGATACTTTTGTATGTAACCACTTTGACCAAAAAGATGTTTTTAAAGAGTAAAACCCAATGTTTTTGAAAGGGGTACTTGCATTGGTTGTAGAGCTATATTCCTAAAGATCATTAAACAATATTTTGACATATTCGAAAGGTATGAGTTAGTTTTGAAAGGTTTGATTTATAGAACTTCGAAAGGCATATAGTTAGAGTTTTGAAAAGAGGTTTTCTATGCTTTCGAAGGAGGTTATCCAATGGTATCGAAAGTGATGTTTTAAGGTTTCAATGCAAATAACCCATTCTCATTTTAAAGGAAATACCATGGCATAAATAAAATTTTTTGGAGAGTAATACTTCTTCATATAAATATTCACATTGTAATTAACCCATAATGGTACTTTAGGGAAGGGCAGAATAACCAGTTAGGTTGACCCAGTAGTGAATATATCTTAAGAAATGTTAAAATCTTAATTAAAGTTATTGGCAAGGGCCAATAGGTTCACGGTAAGCCCATGAAAATTGTGAAAAGGGAAAGATATTGGAAGGCGCCAATAGGTTCATAGTCAGCCCATAAAAACTATGATTTGATATTGGCAGGGGCCAATAAGTTTATAGTTAGCCCTTGAAAACTATACCTGAATTAAGAAATTGACAGTTAGTCAATAGGTTCCTAGTTAGCCCATGAAAACTAGGATAATAGAAAATATATTGGAGTTACCAATAGGTTCTTAGTGATCCCATTAAAACTATGAAATTGGACGAATAGTCCAAAAACATTTAACAAGTTAATAGTAACCCTAGAAACTATAATTGAGATAGATAGTCAGAATGAATGGGGATGGGTAATCCAAAATTAACTTACTTGTTTGCATATCATCATATTATTTTGAACTTTTTTAACCATTGTGGATGTAGGAGCACAGTATATGGTTTTATAAAGGTTTTAATATACTAGTGAGGGGAAACCCCGTTCCGCTAAGTGGCGTGGTCTCACTAGATATCTAAATGATTTGAGATGATAAATTATTATTCATACCAGGCTTTATGTCCGACTCGAAGTTTTTGTATTTTCTCTTCAACTCTCGGGTACTCAATTAATTTTGAGTAGTTTGAGGTTTAGGGTTTCTAGTGTTCTTTTAGACGAATAAAGCTTCCGGTGACATGTAGGAGACATGTTAGGTACTTAGAGTTCTTTTATTTCTGCTGTGTTTGTTTGTAAAGGCAAACTTGTTTTATTGCCATATTAAATACTCTGATCATCTAAGGGGGATTCTTCATTTGTCGCTCTTGGCGTATTTTGTAATAAGTATATTTTGTCTGAATGTGGTTTACGCTCTGGGATTGTGTAATGAATTTGAAATATTTTGAAATGGAATGTGGGCTTTGTTTGTTGTTTTAAAGAATTTCCATATTCATGTGTTTCTGCGTATCATTGTGTCTAACTGTCGTATTTGGTCCCTGAGGATTAATAGGTATGGATGACTGCAGTATCCCTAGCTGTTAGTTTTGGGCCTCAAAGTAGGGGGATGTTACAAGTTGGTATCGGAGCATAGGTTTATGAAACATTAAAAGAAACTTAAACCTAAAGTATTTTTCAAACTTAATCCAATGAATTAGACAACAAGATTGGGGATAATATTATAGTATCATACTTGTATTTGATATATAGTTATATATAAGTACGTATTCCCCGCTCTCTTAGACCGTTCTTTTGTATCTTACTAAGGCTCTTATGTAGATTTATGAGAAAGAAGATATGGAAGCAAGAAATGGAAGAGGTAATTTCAGTAGAGGAAGCACCACAACTAATGGAAATGCTCGACCCACCACTAGGAGGAACCTAGGTTGGTCGACTAATTCTAATAACCAAAATGTTGATGCCAATGTAGGTGCTGGGAATCCACCAGTAGATATGAGGGCGATGTATCAGTTCTTTGTCAATATGATGCAAGCAAGAGTTGCTGCTAGAGTGGTTGGAAATGTAGGAGGAGCTAATCCTATAGCTCCATTTTGAAATAATTATGCTAAGCTAAGTAGAGACTACACCAATCTTGGTAGGAAGCCATTCCTGGGAACGGAGGACACTATTGAAATTGAGAATTGGTTGTTGCATTGTGAGCATATATTTGCTTATTTGGGTTTAGATGATGTGCAGAAGAGAAGGTTGGCCTCTAGACAGTTGCAAGGGTCAGCACTTCATTGGTGGAATAGTGTTATACCGGAGTTCCGAAGAAGTAGTTGACTTGGGAAGATTTTAGAAGGAGATTTGAGCAGAAGTTTGTATCTGAGTTTTCTAAGTCAGAGCCGATGAGGAAGTTTATGGATCTGGAGTAGGGAGCGATATCTGTTGTTGAGTATGCCATTAAGTTTGAGGAGCTGTCCCGTTATGGACATAATATTATAGACATTGACATCAGAAGGAACGAGAGGTTCATTAGGGGATTGAGGCCCGAGATTGCTAGAGCGACCCTGCCACATCTCCTGATCCAAGTAATTTAGTTGTGGAGATGGCCATTCACCATGAGAAGATGCTTGCTAGTTGCGCTAGAGAGAAGCCAGTGGAAGTTCAGGGTTCTCGAGGGAAGAAGAGAAAGTCCTTTAAAAAGAAGGGAGCCTAGAAGGGAGACACTACCATGAAGGCGAAGGTTGAGTTAGTTTGCTTTTAAGTGTGACAAAAAACGTCATTATGCGAAGGAGTCCCAGTCAGGTAATGGGACGAAGGCTGCAAATAAAAATAATGTGAAGTTCTTCAATTGTGATTAAGTTGGGCATTACAAGAATCGGTGCCCAGAGCCAGTTAGGGAGGACAAAGGAAAGGTTTTTGCTATTGGACCAGCTAGGCCTACTACAGCTGATAAAGGGAAGACTGTGATGGAAGGTACATTTTTTATTTAGAGTATACCAGTTATGTTACTTTTTGATACCGGTGCATCACATTCATTTATATCTCAATGTTTGGTTGATATATTATGCTTAGAACCCACCTACCTTGTTACTTCCTTAAGGGTTGTGAATCCAATAGGAGGATATGCAACTCTAGGGTTGAAATATGACCAGTTAGAATTGGACTTGTTAGGTCATAAGTTTGTATGCAGTCTGTATGTTTTCGATTTCGTAGATTTCAGAATCATCTTGGGTATGGATTGGTTGGGTAGGTATGAGGCTAGAATATTTTGCCATGGTAGGGAGATATTACTGAGACACCCTGATAGCACTAACTGAATACTGTCAGTGGAGAATTCTGACCAGAGTGTTAATACTTTGCTTAATGCTATGGAGATAGGAGGTGAGTTAAGTCAGGTTCGGGTAGCAAGAGAGTTTGCAAATGTCTTTGAGCCAGTCACAGGACTACCACCGAAATAGTAGTTGAGTTTCATATAGATCTTGTGCCCATGGCTGAACTAGTTAGTAGACCACCTAGCAGGATGACACCTACAGAGATGAAGGAATTGAAGGTGCAGCTAGTGGATCTTGAAGGAAGGAATTTTATCAGGCTAAGCAGTTCGCCTTGGGGAGAGGCCGTGGTGTTTGTGAAGAAACCAGATGGGGTGTTGAGAATATGTATCGACTATCGTAAGTTGAATGAAAGGACGATTAAGAATAAGTATCCTTTTCCAAGAATAGACGATCTGTTCGATCAATTGAGTGGAGCCAGAGTGTTTTCCCAGTTGGATTTGGTGACAGGTTTCCATCAGTTAAGAGTGGCAGAGGACAGTATTCTTTAATAACATTTCGGACTAGGTATGGTTCGTATGAGTGGTTACTGATGCCATTTGGGCTGACAAATGCACCTACTTTCTTCGTGGATTTGATGAACCTAGTTTTCCCAGAGTACTTGGATAAGTTTGTGCTAATATTTATAGATGACATTTTAGTATACCCTAAGGATGAGAAAGAGCACGAAGATCATCTTAGAGTTGCACTTGAGATGCTGAAGCAGAATCAGCTAAAGGCGAAGTTTTCTAAGTGTCATTTTTGGAAGAACGAGATTAAGTTTCTTGGTCACGTGGTTTCAGAGAAGGGTTTGTTAGTAGATCCAGATAAGATCGAAGTTGTGAACAATTGGAAGAGACCAGAGATGGTGACTGAGATTAGAAGTTTTCTTGAACTTGCTGGCTACCACCGGAGATTCATCAAGGATTTCTTGCGAATAATGGCGCTTTTAACTAAGCTTACTAGAAAGGAGGTGAAGTTTATTTGGTCTGACAAATGTGAGTAAGCATTCCTTAAGTTAAAGCGTTTGTTAACCAATGCACCCGTGTTAGTAGTTCCAGATGGAAACCAAGGGTTAGTGGTGTATACTGATGCATGTGGGACTGGATTCGGAGCTGTGTTGATGTAGAAAAGTAAAGTGATTGCCTACACTCCACGACAGCTTAGACCGCATGAAGTGAGATATCCTACTCATGATTTGGAGTTGGCTGCAGTGATCTTTGCATTGAATATTTGGAGGCATTATCTCTTGGGGGAGAGATTTGAGCTATACACAGATCATAAATCTTTAAGATAATTATTATCTTAGAAGGAGTTGAATATGAGACAGAAGAGGTGGCTAGAGTTTTTGGCTGCTTATGATTTTGGTATAGGGTATACACTAGGGAAAGGTAATAAAGTTGCAAATTCTCTTAGCAGAAGACATCAGGATGTGGTGTTAGCTATGATGGCAAAGTGGAAGGATTTAGAAGCTTTGGCCAGTTGTGGTGTGCAGTTAAGATTGGCTGCTAGTTCTTGTCAGAGTACCGCCATGTTGTCCTGTTTAGAAGTCGACCAGTGTTGATCAAAAGGATAGCTACTAAGCAAAAAGAAGATCCAATGTTAGCGGAGAGGATTAAGAGGCTCGAGATGGGATATGAGATTGAAGATCTAAAAGACTTTAGTCTTGACCAAAGAGGATGGTTGAGAAAGAAAGGAAGGTTGTGTGTTCTGAATGTGGAGGACTTAAGGAAAGAAGTGCTTGGAGAATGCCATCGGTCCACATTTATGATTCATCTTAGAGAAACCAAGATGTATCAGGATATGAAGAGGAGCTTCTATTGGGAAGGTATGAAGAGGGATGTTGGCTTGTGGGTTAGGCAGTATGCAAACTGTCAACAAGTGAAAGCTGAACATCAGAAGCCGAGTGGGTTGCTTCAACCTTTAGAGATTTGGAAATAGGATTCGATATCCATAGATTTTATTGACTGGTTTCCAAGGTCAAATAGGGGAAATGAAAGTATATGGGTCATAGTAGACAGATTGACCAAGAGTACCCATTTCATTTCGGTAAAGTCAACCAGGATGGCACCTGTATTACTAAGCTGTTCAAGAAGAACATAGTTAGACTACATGGAGTTCCTAGTAGCATAGTCAGTGATAGAGATGCTTTGTTCACTAGTGAATTCTGGAAGAGTCTACAAGATGTGTTAGGCACTAAACTCAAGATGAGTACTGCATATCATCCATAGATTGATAGGCAGACAGAGAAAGTCAATAAGGTACTCGACGATTTCCTGAGAGCTTGTGTATTGGACTTTGGTGGATCTTGGGAGGATCACCTACATTTGGTTGAGTTTTCCTATAATAATACTTATCATACTAGTATAGGAATTGCGCCATTTGAAGCTTTATATGGAAGATCATGAAAATCACAAGCATGTTGGTTAGAGACTGGAGACAGATTAGTCTTAGGTCCTGATATTGTTAGAGAGGCGTCAGAGAAAATTGAGTTAATTTGAGGATGAATGAAGGAAGCTCAATCTAGAGAGAAAAGTTATGCAGATAAGAGGAGTAAATACCTAGAGTTCTCAATGTGAGATAAGGTTTTTATTAAGGTGTCACCGATGAAGGGTGTAGTACGATTTGGAAAGTCAAGGAAGTTAGCCCCGAGATATGTTGTACCATTCCAAATTATAGAGAGGATTTGGAAGCTCGCATACAGAGTACAATTGCCGAGTAGTATGGCAGGTGTCCATAATGTATTTCATGTGTCTCATATTTGCAAGTATGTGCATGATCCAGAGACTACTATTCCTCCGACAGAGTTGGAAGACTTGATAGTAGAGCCTAATTTGACTTTTTTTAGACAACCAATTAGAGTTGCAGCAAGAGATGAGAAAAGATTAAGGAATAAGACAGTTAAGTTGGTGAAAGTTCAGTGCAGCGACAACCTGAAGGACTGTACTTGGAGATAGAGGATAGGATTAGAGACACTTATCCTGATCTGCTTTGAGGGTATGTCTATATTGGATTTATATAGATATTTGCTAGTCAAATAGGTTAGTATGGTTATTATGGGTTGTTACAGATGATTGCTATGTTTAATATTTAGTCCTTACTAAATTCGATGACGAAATTCTTCAAGAGGAGCCTGTAAATTGCCTTATTTTTGATAACATTATTCAAGAAATTTAATTAGATAAATTAAATAGAATAATGATGATAAGGGGATTTAGATTTGGATAAAACTTGTAAGGCCGTGCTTAATAATAATATAAATGGGCTTAATTTGGTTTGTAAGCTAATTAATATACACATGGGCATATTAGTAAATAACCGCACCTCCTCATACTCACGGCTATACATTTTGTAATTTCCCATTCATGTTTCACTTCTCATTTTTCACGAACGCAAATCAAAAACCTAAATTAGAGCCGGCCATTAACAAGGAAGAAAAGAGGAAGAATTCAATCTAAAGCTAAGGTCAAAGCTAGGAAGGATTAATCAATAACAACTCTCAAATTTCTTATTATATCTAAGGTGAATAATAATTCATTCCATCTCTATTTTGTTTTAAATAATCATATGTTTACGGATTTAAGATTAAATTCGTTTTATGATGTTTTGGATGATGATATGCCTCAGTTATTATATGTTTGCTTTAAACAAATTCATTTACATATGAAATTGCACGGTTTTAGGGAAAAACCGATTGTTATTGGATTTAGAATGCCATGGAAAAATTATATGTTAGGTAAAACATGATTTTAGAAATGTGTTTAATTTTTCATAATTTTCCAAGCTATGGAGAATTTATTATATTCCTAAAGGAAAATATGCTATATTTGGGTTTAAAATTTATTTTGATTATTTCAGGAAGAATTTGGGTCTGAAATTTTAATATGTTAGATAACATGATGAAATTGAATTTCTATGATTTTTGGGGATTTTTCCTAATTGGTTTGCTACGAAAAATGAATTATTTTGAAAGGACTTATTTGCAATAGGGGTTTTGCTTAATGGAAGGACTTAAACATTAATTTTCCTTTGATTTAGATCTGATAAATGCGGCAGTTATTTTGTAAAGTATTTGATATGTTTATGGAAACCTATCAGGTGTTTACAAATGGGCAGGTTAGTTACAAAGCATTTACTAAACATAGATTTAATTCAGCCTTTTAAATAAAAAGTTGGTTCCGCCTCTTTTGGAAGTGGCCTTCGACTCCATGCTTTCGCCTCAACTAAGTCGAAGCCAACCCTACCGTAACCCACCTAGTGGAAACCAATACACAAGGTATCAATTAGATGGTACGTAGTGGATTGGAGGAAAGGCGGAAGACGTGGTGTCGAAAGGAATGCTTCTGATGGGGTCGAAACCCTATTTGGTTTTCAAAAGTTAAGTATTTGCTTTATTTTTCTTATAGCTTTCGACCAAGTCAAAACCTATGTTTCCGAAAGGAGTTTATAAATAGCTTTTAGAGAAGGTTTCTGTACTATGTTTAAAGTGTTAGCTTTCGAATGGATTCCTTTTGTTTTAAGTGGTTTCGACCGAGTCGAAACCCAACCGCTATTTTCCCTTCCGAGTGTATTGAAGCCATCAATGCTTTCGAAGGGTTATCTCCGCTTTACCTTAAGCTAAGCCACTTCCTAAACACTTTCGAAAGGGGTTGAGGGTTCCGAAGGCAAAGGGGTCGAAAAGGGGTTTCGACGCTACCCTTCGAAGTTTTAGCTTAAAGATTTTGAGCTTTCGAATAGGTAGTTCTGAAGCCATCTACTTTTCCCCAAAAATTTTTATAAGGGTTTCAAAAGAGATACTTTCATATGTAATCACTTTGACCCAAAAGATGTTTTTAAAGAGTAAAACCCAATGTTTTCGAAAAGGCTAATTTCATTGGTTGCGGAGCTATATTCCTAAAGATTATTAAACAATATTTTGACATATTCGAAAGGTATTACTTGGTTTCTAAAGTTTTGATTTATAGAGCTTCGTAAGGTATATACTTAGAGTTTTGAAAAGAGGTTTTCTATGCTTTTGAAGGAGGTCATCCAATTTCGAAAGTGATGTTTAAGATTTCAAAGCAAATAACTTATTCTCATTTAAAAGGAAATACCATGGCATAAATAAAAAATTTTGGAGAGTAATGCTTCTTCATATAAATATTCACATTGTAATTAACCCATAATGGTACTTTGGGGAAGGGCAGAGTAACCAGTTAGGTTGATCCAGTAGGGAATATATTTGAAGAAATGTTAAAATCTTAATTAATGTTATTGGCAGGGGCCAATAGGTTCACAATAAGCCCATGAAAACTGTGAAAATAGAAAGATATTGGAAGGTGCCAATAGGTTCATAGTCAGCCCATGAAAACTATGATTTGATATTGGTAAGGGCCAATAAGTTTATAGTTAGCCCATGAAAACTATATCCAGATTAAGATATTGATAATTATTTAGTAGGTTCCTAGTTAGCCCATGAAAACTAAGATAATAGAAAAGATATTGTAGTTACCTATAGGTTCTTAGTGATCCCATGAAAACTATGAAATTGGACAGACGGTCCAAAAGCATTTAACAAGTTAATAGTAACCCTAGAAACTATAATTAAGACAGATAGTCAGAATGAATGGGGATGGGTAATCCAGAATTAACTTATTTGTTTGCATATCATCATATTATTTTGAATTGTTTTAACATTGTCGATGCAGGAGCACAATATATGGTTTTATAAAGGTTTTAAGATAACAGTGAGGGGAAACCCCATTCCGCTAGGTGGCATGGTCTTACTAGATATCTAAATGATTTTAGATGGTAAATTATTATTCATCTCAAGCTTTATGTCTGAGTCGAAGTTTTTGTTTTCCCCTTAAACTCTCGGGTACTCAATTGATTTTGAGTAGTTTGAGGTTTAGGGTTTCCAGGTGTCCTTTTAGACGAATAAAGCTTCCAGTGAAGTGTAGAAGACATGTTAGCTACATAGAGTTCTTTTATTTCAACGGTGTTTGGTTGTAACGGCAAACTTGTTTTATTGTCATATTATATACTCTAATAATCCAAGGGGGCATCTTCATATGTCGCTCTTGGCGTATTTTGTAATAAGTATATTTTGTCTGAGCGTGGTCTGCACTATGGGATTGTGTAATGAATTTGAAATATTTTAAAATGGAATGTGGACTATGTTTGTTGTTTTAAATTTTTCTACATTCATATGTTTCTGTGTATCAATGTATCTAAAATTGCCTATTTTGTCGCCAAGGATTAATAACTTGGAAGACTGCAGCATCCATAGCATTTGTTTTGGGCCTCAAAGTAGGGGGATGTTACCATGAAGAATTTTAAAGTATTATCAAGCCAAGTTAAATGCAAACATAAAATAAAATGAAACATAATTGGTCCATCCATCTTTTGCAAGGATTGGGTATGGATCTTAGAGATCCGAGGAGAATTCTTCATCCAAGGTGTGAATTTTAGGCTACATCAAAAAGTAACTATCCAATCTCATTTTGCTTATATGTTGCATCATGTTATTATAGTTTGGATTCCATATCCCATTTGATTATATGTTTCATCATGTTTGTACAGTTTAGATTCCATATCTTATACGACAAATTGATATATGCCTATGTTGTCCGATCTATTATTCCATTCGTTTTTAAATTTAAGTTTAATAATAACAATAAAATTGAGATTTAAAACTAATTTAGTTAGTTATAATAATTTTATAACATATTACATATACAAATATAAGTGAACTACGTATATTAGTTATTAAAAATCATTTTATAAAATTGAATATAAATTTCATGTATACATGTCATTTTCAAAATATAAAATACATTGTGTTATTATTTACATATGTTTATATATATCATTTTGACACAAAATTTATAAGAGGGCTTTTGTATAAAATAATAAATCCAATTTTTTTACTCTTCCTAAATTAGAGCTAGTTTACAAATTGTTAATTTTAAATTTCAAAACATATAGAGTTATAAGTTTAAATACACACACACACAATATATATATATATATATGTATATATATGCGTGTGTGTGTGTTTTTATGATTTCAATTCAAAATTTTAAAGGACTTTTATTTAAAATCATAAATCTAATGATTGAATCCTTCCTGAGTCAAAACTAGATTTCAAAATGATAACATTAAATTTCAAAATACATAAAACTTGTCATAATTAATTTTAATATATATAAAGGTTTAAGTGTTCAAATGTTGATTTGAAATGACAGTGAATGAATGAGTAAAGGAAAGAGAAAAATCTACATATTTTCCTCTTCTTAGATGCCTACTTAAACTCGTTAATTATCATATTATAAATATAAGTAAACTATTATCAATTAATTAAAAATATTTTACAATATATTATATATAAGTATAAGTAAACTCTGAATGTGTATATATTATCAATATTTTATATGTTTTCAAAATAAAACTATGGACAACAAAGGCATATATAAAGGGCGATTGCGGTGTAAATACCTGTACTTATAAATGCACAGGTTGACAAGTACACTGCTTCAATGTTGCACTTGCACTATACACATATGACTGTAATTGATATGCTTGTTATAATATATTTAATTTAAATTAAATCTAAACTCCTTTTTTACAAAATTAAGCTAAATAAAATTTAGTTTAAAACTATTTAAATTGGATCTAATAACCATTTTGACTTTATAGGTCCAATAAATCCAAAAATAGGAATTTTTTTGAAATCCACCTATTTTACCGGCTTCCGACTAGCTCGGTTCCATAAATCATTAACCATGTACACCTTGCTATGTTGTGTATTACACATATGTATACATGAGTATATATTAATATACTCAAAAACATATAAATGTTAAATTAATTAACATGCATTAATAAATTAAATCATGAAAATAATATAAAATATGATTTTTTTTGGCAAAGCCAACGAGGTTGTCTGGACCCCTACCAGATTTATTGATAACAGAAAATAAAGATTACAAACAAGCTTTGAATCAAGCTAAAAAAAGGAAAAGACAGAAAATTAAGAAAAAGAAAACAAGAAAGAACCAACTAGACAGCCCAAGCTTGGAGAATCCCAACAGGGTACTGCATATTGCTCCACAAAAGTTGCATGTACACCCTATTCCTTACTTCAAACCGAAGAGTGTCATAAGTTTTAGACAAATTCTCAAAAATTCTTGCATTCCTTTCTCTCCATATCACATCAAAATAGATTTTCAAGCAAACAACCATTGCACTAACTTCATCATTCCCCCTTGTTGCAACAGTATGAATAATTTCCCAAGCAGAGACAGAGTTGGCAGTATCAAGTACAATTCCAGTGTTGCTACTGATTCTACTCAACAATGTAAGTAAGGTAGTGCATTCAAAAAAAAGATGATCAACAGCTTCAACAAATATGTCACAGAAAACACAGGAGGTGCACACAGTCTTGCCAAACCTGTCCAATACATCCCTAGTCATCAAAGCATGACTAACAACCTTCCACATCATCAAATTCTCTCTAGGCACAGATTCTTTAGTCCATAAAACATTGTACCACCTAGCAGCTGGAAGAGGCAGAGAACCAGATATGAACTTGTACACCGTGGCAACAGAATGTAACTTCTGTTCCCAAGAAACAGAAATAGAATGATCAGCACACTTGAATAAATTCATAACTTCACTCCACAATTGCCTTATCATCTGATTGCTATTGTAAGGCAGCAACATATTGCCCTCAGATAAAAAATCAGCAGCCATAGCATTACTATGAATACCAGTTTGCTGAATCAAGGGATACTCACAAAATTTTGATAGAATCAGACCCTTCTTAACCAAAGGATCATGCCAAAAACTAATAGATGAGTTAGGTTGTAAATGATAATGGACCATTGGTAAGTAAACATCCCTAAGTTTCAGCAAATTCCTCCAATTAGAGCTGCAATTCTGAGGTATATCCATACACCAAAATTGCCTTCTCTTAATATTGTACTGCCACATCCACCTGACCCATAAACTATCTTTCTTGAGAATTAGATCAAAATGTTTACTAAAAGCAGCAATATTCCACTTCCTAACATTGATAATACCAAGACCACCATTCTTCAAAGTGGACTCAAATAAGGAAAAGGAGCAAGGAATTAACTTAGTGTTGTGAACACTCCCAGTCAAGAAATACCTATTCATTGCAGACCTAACCATCATTAGGAGCTTAGTTGGTAAGATAAAAGAACGAGCCCAATAGACAAGGGAAGGAAAAACAACAGCTTTGATAATGTAACATTCCCCCTTTTGACCGCCTCCAGTCGGTAATTAAACCAACTCGAAACGTTCAAAAAGACGAATTGTTATTTAGTTTATAAGGTTTAAACAGAATCAGCCACAGAAACACAGATAATAACAATGAATTAAAACAAATGAGAATTTATTGTATTACTATAATCTTTTTATATACATCAGAGTTTATACAATTTAATACTGATACAGCGGAATATCTTAAAATACAATTTTCTCGAAATAAATGATTCTTTACTCTCTCTCTAACTTCGCTGTTCGAAAATCTTCAAGCTGTAAAAATACTCGGTCTGACCCGAGTATTATATTCAAAAGAAAATAATACACAGGTCAGTCTAATTTAAACCAGTTTATTAGTGCATAGAGACAGTAATAATTTAAATAGACGACAGTCAAAAATAATTCTCGTCTATCCGACTCTTTAAACAAAGAAACCGGATAACGAAAATTTAACACTAAACAGTGTTAAACAATAAATCAGCAGATTTAAATCATCAACAGAGATAGATAAACAATTTATCAAATTGACTAAATCAATTTAAAACAATTAAAGTTGTCACTTTAAAACCATCAAAACTCGATTGGCTGCCGTACACGCATGCGTGTACGACCCCGCCATATTAAAATGTGTGGCTGCAGTGCACGCTAACGTGCACCGCCTCGCCATCACCGAATATAAAGTCACCACATAGAAACAAGGGTAGGACTGCAACGAAAAATGCAGCCACCACATGAATTTAAGGGCCCGGCGAATATACAAACTGCAACTACAACAAGTGACATTGCTAGTTCATGTCAATAATACAGTGATATAACAAAGCTACAAGACCAACTCGCAGTGACAAGCCGGACAGTGAAACAAAGCAATGTGTAAACAAGGTCACGGTCGAAGACACATGAACTAGTCATGTGCTCCTACAAAGAGCAACGAAAATCAGACCCAAGTGCAGTGTAACCACAAGTATTCAAGGGCAACTGCAACAATAAAACTGCGAAAGCTACGACATGTATGCAATAGTGCAACTAATCAGCGCCAGCTTCACAAATAACAAAAATTGATACCGAAACATGCAACATGATGCAGTGACAACATGATGCAACAGTGGAAAAACTATATTGATATAGAAACAGGCAGTGGCCACTGATGGTATATAAGTAAAACAGGCTACTTGAACACAGTGAAGTACTGCCCAATGCGGCAACATGAATGGTCACCGGCTAATGCGAGCTAATGTCGTGAGCGGTGTACTAAGGCTACAACTACACATGACCCAACAGTGCACCAATATGCTAACAAATCTCGAAAAATCAAAATGTACATATGCACAGCATGACACCAATGTATATGAACCTGAAGCAGTGTCTAATGTGCATGAATATGAAGGCCACCGATGCAAGGCACCAGTAACTACTAAATGAATCTGAATACTGTAAACTCAATAGAAATTGCATATGAACATGAAGCCGTAACTACTGAGCGAACATCACAATTGAGAACAAGGTGTTGTGTCGAAGCAAACAGGCAAAATACATTGCTTCTTACAAAACAATTAGTGGACAGTGCAAACACATGAATGTAAAGTGCAACTACAACAGACAGTGTCAAAGCAAAATCCAAACCAAGTTCAAATATACAGCATCAACAAAATCAAAGTAAACTCAAGGTACATGTATCAAATGAGTCAAGCCAGAAATTCATAGTTGTCCCCAAATTTTCAAAATTCAATGCTTATATGTAAAGCATGTGTACAGCAGAGAAAATATCAACTGTAACAGTAGCACTAAATTCGCAAGTATATAAAACATGGGACTTAATTTCGAACAAAGATAGATATGTCTTAAAAGTCATCCCATAAACACTATCAAGTTAAATTCTCATATAAAATACTTTCAAACTTAGGTTTATAGGTTTCAATCCTAAGCCAGAAATCATTTCAAGTTTTTAAAACAAATCATACGACTGAGATGATAAAGTCAGAGATCCATCTCACATCCAAACGAATATCAACTGCCAGAGAAAAAATCAATGGCGAATTCAACAAAATATTAAAGAGTACAAGGCCGAGAATGCCCAAGTGATAAAACCACGGCAAGTTCGAATACAAATCAAAGTCACAGAAAAATCGATACCGAAGCAAAGTCGAAGGGCCAAGTCGAACAACCCAAAAATCATCAAGCTATGGACAGCAGAAATTAAAACCACTACTAATGGCCGAAAACACAAAACAGCGGACGAAATCGCAGAAACCAAATCATCACGTGAAGGAATTCAGACAAACAAAAATCAAGGACTTCGAACCAATTCAGACGGTAGGATGAATTAGATGTGAGTGTAAATATTCACTCACCTTTGATTTTGAAGAGCACGAAATCGACGAATCGAGCCAGGCAAAATCTCGAATAACCAACAACGCGATCGAGTAGGAACGGCGCTTCGCAAAGCCCTAATTCAGTCGATCGGAGGAAGAAAGGAATCGAAGCTCCAATTCGCCAGAGAATCGAAAAAAATCGCCGAAGCCCTAATTCCAAGTCGCCATTTTTTTCGTTTAGTTTTTTTTTCTCGTATACTTTGGGGTTTTCGAACGAATATAAAACAAAGGGAGGAAACGTGATTTAAGGCGTGAACTAAGGCGAGTGCGTGGGTTAAGGTATGGGCTGAAGCATGGGCCAACACATGTTTATTTATTTTTTTTATTTTTTTCTTTCTTTATTTTTTTTCCTTTTTAAAACTGATTTGTTTTATATTTAATTTGTTTTGTTTAATTTAGTTGTTAAATTTTTAAATTATGTGTATAATATTTATTTATTTCGTATCAATAAAAATTTAAATAAAAGAATTTCAATCGATTACAATTTCCAAATTCAAATTTAACAACCAGTATTAGTTTGTCAATTGACGAAAATTTAATTGTTATAAAAATTCCAACAACATCATCAATTTAGCTGCCAACACAAATCGTTTATTGATGATTAAAATTTGGGTAAAACCCCGGTTGTTACAGAAATTCAAATTGAATTCAATTAAATTTTATACACGTTTTTACGCCGTATGTTCACAAAACAATTCCGATAAATACGAAAGTTGAAATCCAGTAATACGGACCCAATGAAACTCGTTTCGTCAAATTCCGAGACTGTGCCTCGGAAGACTATTTTTAAATTCAACTTAAACGATAATATTTCAAAACGAAACAAATCGCTTTTAAATTCAATTCTGAAGCTTCTATTATCTTCAGTATTATCAATATGAATTTTCTAAGCCTTTAAATTATTTTTAACCGGCTTAAAATTGAAGATTCAAATTTTATTCAACTTTCCATAGATTAAATTCCAAAATTTAATCGCCAATTCATTCTGATAATTTGAAATTCAAGTCAAATCATCGTTCAAATATTTAAAATTAATTAAATATTTTCAATTTAAATTGTTTAAAATTCAGGGTCGTTACAAACTCCCCTCCTTAAAAACTTTTCGTCCACGAAAAGGAAAGGTTGTTAGATTTCATCGATATTTATACTCTAGTCAATTTTTACTAAACTTAAAACTTATTACAAATAAATGAATATAGGATTCATTCCATTTGTTTAATCTCATTAGTTTTGCTTATTTTCTCTTTTGTTCATTGATTTTCTAAACTCAAAACCCAAAAGTCTTTTATCAACATTTTCGATTTACAACTCAGATTCAAACTTAAAATTCTTCACGTTAGAGATTTATATAATATATATCTCTTCCAAAGCTGTGGACTTTCAAAACATTACAAAGATCCTCTTCCTTAGTTCGTTAAGTTGGAATTTTTGTAATTCTACTTCAGTTCATTGATTCACTATTTACTGTTTGAAAATACTTGCTAACTCGAAATTTAACAAGTCCATCTTCGTTCTCACAGACATTAGGCATACGCTGGCCAGGCGCAGGTCTAAAAATCTCCAAGTACTAAACATACTTGCTTCAATTCCCAGTGAAAATACTTTTAAAAATTCTTTTAAAAATGGATATGGAAAGCACGTTCCCCCATGGATTACAGTTCCACCCGGCGGTTACGCTACTATCCCAGCAGAGTCGCTTGTGGCTGTAGACATCACATCTCTTAAATTTCGCCATGGTTGTCGCCATAGATTGCAGTACACACGGCGGTTACGCTACTATCCCAGTAGAATCGCTCGTGTCTGTAGGCATCACGCCCCTCAAATTTCACCTGGCAATAGATTGCAGTTTACCCGGCGGTTACGCCACTATCCCAGTGGAATCGCTTGTAACTGTGGGCATCTCGCCCCTCAAATTACGCTAATCATCAATCAAATCTAATCTCATCGCGATGAACTATCGCGAAGGATTTCCGATTCAAATAGTCACTCTGACTAAAATTCTACGTAGCTACGAATTTCAAATGGACACTCATCGAGAGTTCCAATACCTTCTCTAATAATAAATGGAAGGTACTTTTCCACATCCTCAGTTTAGAAAACATAATATCATATATGTAGTACTTTCATTTCACATTTCGTACATATAACATCTATGTAAACATACATAAGATTTCCATAACAATGTCTTTCTAAACTAACGGTTTTCAATTCACCGCATTCATATATATAAGTTCTAAAAACTTACATATCTCATATTCATAACAAAATAGAGGATTTCAAAATTTTCCTCTAAGTCGATTTGGAAATTTAAGGTTATCTCAAACCTAATTCATATTCATAATTCCATTTATTATCGACTTTCACATTCGATTTGAATTTCACGCTTACATCGTCAATTCTCAACACAGAATTGTTGTCTATCGATATATAACCTCTGAGCTCGTACGTCTCAGAGAAGGGTGTTAAGCTAAGAGAATAAATTCTCCGCCACCAACAGATATATATTTAATAGAGATCAATTGCTATGTCATCAATTCACAATGTTAGACATACAATCCAAATCATCATCTGAAATTCAAAGCTCAACTTATATTGTCTTTGATGTCGAAGTTAAACTCAATTTTAACTTAACGATTCAATCTTTTTAAAAAATTTCAAATTGAACAAATTGTTCAAATTCTCATTTAACTTTTCAACTTCGACTTCAAAAATGAATTTCAAATCATTTATTCCTTACGGAATATATTCACAACATTTCATATTTGGAAAAACATTTCCATACTTATTTAAAAAAATAAGTAATTCACAAATCCATTCTATTTTCAACATTTGAAAATATTCGATATACTTAAATCAAAATTAAGTATATATTTCATCTTTAAGGAAATCATTCTCTTTCACATTTTTATTTGGGTTAAAACGAATGTTACGTAAAACATCGTTACGACAACTCAAAATCACTAGTATAGGGATTCGAAATTTAGATAGATGTATAAATCCCAATACTACACAAAACATTTCCTTTCGGAAATCATTTACTATAACAACAGTGTTATAGTCCACCATTTCCTTATATTCGAAAACGTCTATTTCAACAATGAATGTTGAAATCTATGGTTTCGATATTCAATGCCTTTGAAAACATCTTTTTAAAACAATTAACTTCGTTTTAAAATATCACATTCCTAAACATGTCCATTTCATTCAATAATGCATTCACTGTCCAAAATTGTGAATATACATCTTTTAACAAACTATACAGAATTTACTTATCAAAATAAGTCAGTTTCGAATTTATAAACAACGTTTATAAATTCTATTCCTATTCATAAAGACTTCAATTTATAAAATTGCTTTATTAACCCATTCCTTTATAACTCAGTTTTATATCAGAATTTTAATTTACAAGTAAATTACTTATAAATTCTTTTATTTCGCAACTTCGATTCATTTTATAACTTCACAATCTTAATTCTGTAATTTCCATTCACTTATGAAATCCATTAAATATTTCACTTTTAACACTTATACAATTCCAATATTTTATTAACACTTTTCAAATCTTCAATTTAAACCGTCTATAATAATTCAAAATTCCATTTTAAACTATTATATAAATTTATCAGTTTCCCATTTCCAAGATAATCAACTAGTTCTTTAGTAAACCATTCATCGACTTGATTTCCAATTTAATCACATTTGATTCATTCACATTGGATTTTACTAACATTCATTCAAATTCAATTAGTTCACTTTCACTAATTTACATTCAAATTTGATTCTATTTAGATTTACTTATCTTTCAATTTGAATTCAATTCACATAGCTTCCAATTCCCATTAATACAATTTCATTAATACTTAATGAATTCTATACAATCAACTAGCAAAACCAATGCACATTCAACTTAACCAAATTTATTTACTTTCTTACATTCAATTGGTTTACATTCTAATTCAGATTGAATTCTTATACTCACCATATCCACTAATTCACTTTTACAAAATAAAGTTGAATTTCCTTTCTATAATTCAAATTCATATTCATTCTTCACTTTATCAATTCATTTTGATATCAAATTCAATTTGGTTCAATATTACTTAAGCTATATTTCATTTTATCTTCACTTGCATTTATTTTCACCATACAACTTAAGTTCGTCTCAAATTTATTTGAAATTCTATTTTATTTAACTTTACTAAAGTCAAATTCATATCACATTTCAAAATTCAGATTTGGTTTTACTTAACAAAACTGTTTAACCATTTTAACAATTGGTTTTATTTAAACTTTCTCATTCTTATAAGTTATACAACTTATTAATTTAAACTTCCCAATTCATATGATATAATCACTTATCTTTCAAGTTTAAATTTTCATCTAAATAATTTACCAAATCAAGTTCAATTTATTTAACTTCCTTTGTTAAACTTCAAATCGTATATTTATTAATACTAACTCAATTCAATTTAACTTTTCTTTTAGTTAAAAATCTTTATTTTCAAAAACAATTTTATACTTCTTTGAATTTGAAAAACATTCTCCTTTTTAAAAGTGTTTCTAGTAACTATTCATATTAAACATCATAAACTAAGCTTTGTGTAAACCAAAGCTCTGATACCACCTTGTAACATTCCCCCTTTTGACCGCCTCCAGTCGGTAATTAAACCAACTCGAAACGTTCAAAAAGACGAATTGTTATTTAGTTTATAAGGTTTAAACAGAATCAGCCACAGAAACACAGATAATAACAATGAATTAAAACAAATGAGAATTTATTGTATTACTATAATCTTTTTATATACATCAGAGTTTATACAATTTAATACTGATACAGCGGAATATCTTAAAATACAATTTTCTCGAAATAAATGATTCTTTACTCTCTCTCTCTAACTTCGCTGCTCGAAAATCTTCAAGCTGTAAAAATACTCGGTCTGACCCGAGTATTATATTCAAAAGAAAATAATACACAGGTCAGTCTAATTCAAACCAGTTTATTAGTGCATAGAGGCAGTAATAATTTAAATAGACGACAGTCAAAAATAATTCTCGTCTATCCGACTCTTTAAACAAAGAAACCGGATAACGAAAATTTAACACTAAACAGTGTTAAACAATAAATCAGCAGATTTAAATCATCAACAGAGGTAGATAAACAATTTATCAAATTGACTAAATCAATTTAAAACAATTAAAATTGTCACTTTAAAACCATCAAAACTCGATTGGCTGCCGTACACGCACGCGTGTACGACCCCGCCATATTAAAATGTGTGGCTGCAGTGCACGCTAACGTGCACTGCCTCGCCATCACCGAATATAAAGTCACCACATAGAAACAAGGGTAGGACTGCAACGAAAAATGCAGCCACCACATGAATTTAAGGGCACGGCGAATATACAAACTGCAACTACAACAAGTGACATTGCTAGTTCATGTCAATAATACAGTGATATAACAAAGCTACAAGACCAACACGCAGTGACAAGCCGGACAGTGAAACAAAGCAATGTGTAAACAAGGTCACGGTCGAAGACACATGAACTAGTCATGTGCTCCTACAAAGAGCAACGAAAATCAGACCCAAGTGCAGTGTAACCACAAGTATTCAAGGGCAACTGCAACAATAAAACTGCAAAAGCTACGACATGTATGCAATAGTGCAACTAATCAGCGCCAGCTTCACAAATAACAAAAATTGATACCGAAACAGGCAACATGATGCAGTGACAACATGATGCAACAGTGGAAAAACTATATTGATATAGAAACAGGCAGTGGCCACTGATGGTATATAAGTAAAACAGGCTACTTGAACACAATGAAGTACTGCCCAATGCGGCAACATGAATGGTCACCGGCTAATGCGAGCTAATGTCGTGAGCGGTGTACTAAGGCTACAACTACACATGACCCAACAGTGCACCAATATGCTAACAAATCTCAAAAAATCAAAATGTACATATGCACAGCATGACACCAATGTATATGAACCTGAAGCAGTGTCTAATGTGCATGAATATGAAGGCCACCGATGCAAGGCACCAGTAACTACTAAATGAATCTGAATACTGTAAACTCAATAGAAATTGCATATGAACATGAAGCCGTAACTACTGAGCGAACATCACAATTGAGAACAAGGTGTTGTGTCGAAGCAAACAGGCAAAATACATTGCTTCTTACAAAACAATTAGTGGACAGTGCAAACACATGAATGTAAAGTGCAACTACAACAGACAGTGTCAAAGCAAAATCCAAACCAAGTTCAAATATACAGCATCAACAAAATCAAAGTAAACTCAAGGTACATGTATCAAATGAGTCAAGCCAGAAATTCATAGTTGTCCCCAAATTTTCAAAATTCAATGCTTATATGTAAAGCATGTGTGCAGCAGAGAAAATATCAACTGTAACAGTAGCACTAAATTCGCAAGTATATAAAACATGGGACTTAATTTCGAACAAAGATAGATATGTCTTAAAAGTCATCCCATAAACACTATCAAGTTAAATTCTCATATAAAATACTTTCAAACTTAGGTTTATAGGTTTCAATCCTAAGCCAGAAATCATTTCAAGTTTTTAAAACAAATCATACGACTGAGATGATAAAGTCAGAGATCCATTTCACATCCAAACGAATATCAACTGCCAGAGAAAAAATCAATGGCGAATTCAACAAAATATTAAAGAGTACAAGGCCGAGAATGCCCAAGTGATAAAACCACGGCAAGTTCGAATACAAATCAAAGTCACAGAAAAATCGATACCGAAGCAAAGTCGAAGGGCCAAGTCGAACAACCCAAAAATCATCAAGCTATGGACAGCAGAAATTAAAACCACTACTAATGGCCGAAAACACAAAACAGCGGACGAAATCGCAGAAACCAAATCATCACGTGAAGGAATTCAGACAAACAAAAATCAAGGACTTCGAACCAATTCAGACGGTAGGATGAATTAGATGTGAGTGTAAATATTCACTCACCTTTGATTTTGAAGAGCACGAAATCGACGAATCGAGCCAGGCAAAATCTCGAATAACCAACAACGCGATCGAGTAGGAACGGCGCTTCGCAAAGCCCTAATTCAGTCGATCGAAGGAAGAAAGGAATCGAAGCTCCAATTCGCCAGAGAATCGAAAAAAATCGCCGAAGCCCTAATTCCAAGTCGCCATTTTTTTCGTTTAGTTTTTTTTTTCTCGTATACTTTGGGGTTTTCGAACGAATATAAAACAAAGGGAGGAAACGTGATTTAAGGCGTGAACTAAGGCGAGTGCGTGGGTTAAGGTATGGGCTGAAGCATGGGCCAACACATGTTTATTTTTTATTTTATTTTTTTCTTTCTTTATTTTTTTTCCTTTTTAAAACTGATTTGTTTTATATTTAATTTGTTTTTTTTAATTTAGTTGTTAAATTTTTAAATTATGTGTATAATATTTATTTATTTCGTATCAATAAAAATTTAAATAAAAGAATTTCAATCGATTACAATTTCCAAATTCAAATTTAACAACCAGTATTAGTTTGTCAATTGACGAAAATTTAATTGTTATAAAAATTCCAACAACATCATCAATTTAGCTGCCAACACAAATCGTTTATTGATGATTAAAATTTGGGTAAAACCCCGGTTGTTACAGAAATTCAAATTGAATTTAATTAAATTTTATACACGTTTTTACGCCGTATGTTCACAAAACAATTCCGATAAATACGAAATTTGAAATCCAGTAATACGGACCCAATGAAACTCGTTTCGTCAAATTCCGAGACTGTGCCTCGGAAGACTATTTTTAAATTCAACTTAAACGATAATATTTCAAAATGAAACAAATCGCTTTTAAATTCAATTCTGAAGCTTCTATTATCTTCAGTATTATCAATATGAATTTTCTAAGCCTTTAAATTATTTTTAACCGGCTTAAAATTGAAGATTCAAATTTTATTCAACTTTCCATAGATTAAATTCCAAAATTTAATCGCCAATTCATTCTGATAATTTGAAATTCAAGTCAAATCATCGTTCAAATATTTAAAATTAATTAAATATTTTCAATTTAAATTGTTTAAAATTCAGGGTCGTTACAGATAAGCACAAGCCTACCACATTGTGAAATATGCCTGTTACACCAATTGGACATGACCTTAGTAATTTTATTATAAAGGATTAAACAATCAGCAGTAGCTATTCTTTTAGTGATTAAAGGAAGGCCAAGATAAGTCATATCAGTAGCCATATAAGAAAATCCATAAAACTGATAAAGAGCAGCAGCATGAACATCAGACACTCCAGCAACAAGCATGGAAGATTTAGATTGATTTATAGAGAGGCCAGTCATGAGATAGAAGGACTGAAGAACCTTCATTAACCCAAAAATTGACAAGAACTCAGGCTTAGTAAACAGCATAACATCATCAACGAACATAATAGAAGTTATTTGGAGGTCGGAGCACTTTGGGTGATACTTGATGAACTTGTGAGAATAATTATATTTAAGAATCATCATCAAGACTTCGATGACCAGAAGAAATAGATAAGAAGAAATAGGATCGCCCTGACGAATCCCTTTCTTACTTCTGAAAAAACCAACAGGCCTTCCATTAATAACAACAGAAAAAGCTGGAGTGGAAATGCACACATACACCCAAGACACAATTTTTTTTGGAAAACCCATCTTTGCCATAATTCTAACAATAGATGCCCAATGAATTGAGTCATAAGCTTTGGATATATCAATTTTTAGAGCAGCTGCAGGAGTCACATTGCTTCTACAATAACCATTTAATAATTCCTGAGCAAGCATCACATTGTTAAGAATATTCCTGGAATGTATGAATGCTGCTTGGTTGTTTGAAACAATAGAAGGCAAGACAGATGCAAGCTGAGATGCAAGAATTTTGGAAATACACTTGTACACCACATTACAACATGATATAGGTCTGAAAGAGGCTACACTTGAAGGAGGAGAGACTTTAGGTATTATGGCAATATTTGTGCAATTGACTTCCCTTAGCATTTTGCATTTGTTAAAAAAGTTATGTATAGCTTGACAAAACTCATGACCAAGCACACCCCAAGTAGTTTTGAAGAAGGTAACATTAAGTCCATCAGGACCACCAGTAGAGTGCTGGTTCATTGAAAAGAGGGTGGATTTAATTTCTTCATCTATGACAGGCATAACAAGAGAAGCAACTTCTAACTGGGATATACATGGCAAGTCAAGAGAGGAAATTAGGTCTAAGTCAGGACAGAACTCCTCAGCATTGCCAAGTAATTTAGAGAAATAATCAGTAAATGCTTTGTCAACAGTTTCAGGGTTTGAACATAAGGTGCCATGCTCATCAGTAATACAAAAAATATTCTCATTGGCATGCTTAACCTTTAAAGAGTCATGAAAGTATTTAGTATTCCTGTCACCATCCTCAAACCATTTGGTTTGCAATTGCTGCCATTTCATACTAGCTTCCAGAAGAAGAGCATCATTAACTGACTTGAAAAGTCTTCCCTCCTCTTCAGCAGCAATAATATCATCAGGTAGCTCCATCATTTTATCTTGGCAAAGCTTCAGTTGGTCCTTCAAGGAGGTAGATAACAAGTTTCCAGTACTAAAGGTGATAGCAGCCCATGCTTTAATCTCTTGCTTTATTCTTTTTAACTTCCTATAAAACTTGAACATTAGATTACCAAAACAAATAAAATTTGAATTTACCTGAGTCACAATATCATGAAATTGATCATGCTTAAACCAAGAATTAAAAATTTTGAAACTTCTCTTTTCTCTTCTTAAATGAGAACCAAAAGACAATATCAAGGGGGAATGGTCAGACATGATAGGTTGAGGAAGATATACAGACAAGGAAGGCCAGAAATGAAGAGCTTGAATATTACAAAATGCATGATCTATAGTTGTGAAAGTTCTCACACCACTACGGCTACGATTATTCCAAGAGAATTTAGCCCCATTCTTATTAACCAAAATAAGATCAGCATCATAGATAGCAAGATTCAAGGGAGCAATGTGAACAGGTAAAAGGGGAGAACCACCACATTTGTCCCCCAGATTAAAACAAGAGTTGTAATCCCCCAGAACTACCCATGGATGTGAATTTTGTCTTAGAGGAGGTAACGATTTAAAAAAAAGATTCCTGGAAGCTGCAGAATTATCAGCATAAACAAAGGTAATGTAAAAGGAAGATTGTGATTGAAGATCAAAGGCATGAAAATGAATGGATTGACGAGATTGCAGAATTGGAGATAGAGTCAAGACAGTAGGATCATAAAGAATAAGAATTCTACCATAAGATACAGATTCAAGATTATGGTGGATCACCCATTGTGAGTTGATATATCTAGCAGCTTTAGAGGATAAGGTTTGATTTAACTTAGTTTCAAGAAGACCAACCAAACATAAATTATGCTTAAGAATAAGACTTTTCACCTGATCGAGTTCCAAGTTACCATGGGCACCTCTGATATTCCAAGCTGCAATATTTTTATTCATTGATAAGGTTTGGGAATAAATTTGATAGATTTCTTCTCTTTGCAAAAAGAGCCCTTGTTTCAACTTGCCTACGAATCATTGACTTAGGGGAAGGGTGCATAGAAATGGATGAATTAGTGAAGAAGGGTCAGGTGATGGATCAGAAGAAGGAAAAGGAGAGGGAGAGTTTAAAGGCCAACCAGGTAAGTCAATTGAAAAGTTATATTGTGATGTTTGAGCAGAATGTTCATTCACAGCAGTGTTATGCATGGAAGAAATTAATTCCATGACTTGAGTTTCAAAAGAAGAGCACCATTTTCTATCAATTTCTGAAACAAGGATATCACCATTTTCATGTACAACAGCAGTAGTAGTGTCATTACCATTTTCATACACTACGGCATTAATTTCTCTGTCATTCTTATTGCTACAAGCAGATTTACCTTTCAAATCCAGAGAATGCACCACAACATTTGTTTTTTGATTTATTTCTTTACTTCCAGAGCCATGACCATCCATATTGCAATCCTTGATTAGGGTAGAGTTTAAAGCATTAACCTCACAGTCCACGTTATTTTGAATTTCACCTTCTTCCACTTCAACATATTCTGTTAGAGATTGCTCATCAGCTTGTAGCAAGGAATACTTGTTAGAGGTGTCAACAATAAATGCTTGGCTAGTACATTGCATTGAATTCACGACATCAAGTTTATTCATATTTCCTTCATTAACTATTAATGCATTATTTCCTTTCCCACATGGCAGTTTTAAATTAGTAACTTCCACTTCTTCTCGCATAAAACCTTTTTTTCCCTTATTATTATTAAATTTTTGCCAAACTTGTCTAACTGAGACTACGTTAGCATCTTTTTTCATTGGCTTCTCTCTGCTCTGTCCCATCTCACTATTATTTAAGGGCAAGGTATTATGACATATTTTAGCATTTGCTTCACTAGTTGTTTTCTTGCATTCAGGCAACAAATGTCCAAATTCTTTACATAATGTACAAATTGCAGGCTTCCACAAATAATCTACTTTAACAATCTGCTCAGATCCATCAAGTAATTTGACAGAGAAATTATCTGGAAGTTCATGATATGGAGATACCTCAACTAAACATTTGGCAAAAGATATACGTTCAAATTTTTCAGTTGATGCATCCATACAGAGAAGCTTTCCAACCCTTGAAGCAAGCCAATTAATTCCAAGAGGGGACCAGGCATACAAGGGAATATTAGATAATTTGATCCAAACAGGAACAGATTTGATGCTGCTACAACTGTTACCAATATTTTCATCCCATGGCTTAACAATAAACAGTTTATTCTTCATCACAATTGGGTCAGATTTAGCAATCTTAATCCTATCTTTATCATTAGAGAACTTAAATAAAAACAGAAACCCATCAGATTTAACTGAGAACGTTCCTTTCAGTTTCCATACCTTCTTCAAGAAGTTCAAGACATAGGAGTATGGCAATGGATTATCAAGAAAAAAACCCACCAAGTATTCTTTCCACATGGCACTTCCAGCTTGAATGACTTCATCAAAAGGAACAATGGACTCTCCTTTGAACACAAGATGGATATCACGAGGTACATATTTACCAGCATTACTGGGTTTTGCCTTGAACAGGGAGGTCCAAGTAAGGGGTTGAGCAGAAACATTGGGAAGAACAGAAGAAGCTGCAGCTTTGACAATAGGGGAGAGCAAGGGTTTGGAGGTGACAGAAAGTGGATCAAGGATGGAAGAGGAAGGACAAGGCTGATTCAAGTTGGAAGGACAAGTTGGAGCAGATGGAAGCTGACAAGGGGGAAGACTCTGAGTAGACAGGGAAGGTAAGGTAGTGTCAGAAGGAGGGACAAGGATGGGAGAGGAAGGACAAGGTTGATGCACGGGAGAAGGACGAGATGGTGCAGCGGGAAAAGGAATTGAAAGTGGGGGGGGGGTCCCCATTAAAGAAGAAAAAAGTTTAATGACTGAATTATTTATTAATATTTAAACTAACTAATTTGATCTAATACAACCATTAGACTTCATTGGCCCACTAAGAACCAATTAGGAAAAAAAAATTATTCACCCACCACTGACCTACCTAGTTCCAACAAGAGCTAGGAATTTATTCTTTAAATGAATAGAAATAATTATTATAAAAATTATTAAACACAAATTTTAAGAAAAAAGTAAGAAAGAAAATATAATAATAAATTATTTAATTGTTTTTATTTTTTAATAATTATAACAATTTAAAAACTTTAAATTATATTTTGCACCAGGATTAGACAATTACAGCACTCACCAGTGAATGGTGGGAAACCCACCAGTCGACCGATAGGCGTGCAAAATTGAATCCCATCCCTTCATCTGAGAACGCATTTTCCAAACCCTGTAAAACCTTTTATACTATGACCAAGACTTCATTATTTCACCATCTTTTGATTTTTTCTTAAATTCTCAAATCCCTAACCCCTCGAAAACAAAATTAATGGCTCCCAAACAAAAACAAAGCTCATCTTCAAGTTAATCATTCCAAAAATTGCTTCTTCCTCCATAAATCAAAGCTTGGGTTGGGAATAGTAAGGAATCTACAAAAATTAACAAAGCGATCGTTCACATTCAAAATCTTATAGGGCGTCCAATAAGGTTCCCAGATTTCAATTTATATAATTTAGCACCTCTATTCGAACATTCGAGCTTAATTCACATTTTATCAGAAAAAAATTAAGAAAAATATTTAACTGAGATGTATTTAACTATTTAATGCAACTTTGAAATTTTCCACTGATGATGATGAGCTTGTTATCTAATCAAGTGTTAATAGAATCAATATTCAACTTTACGAGAGAACTCCTAGGGAGATTTTACAATTTGTGTTAGTGGATTATATATGGATACGTTGAATTTGAAAATGATAGAATTTTGTATGAAATTTTTCATCAAAACAAAGGAGATTGGAGTAATAAAGAAAATTTAAGACATAAAGTATGATTAGTTCTGAGGATTTTCAACACAATCTAATCTAAAAACATGTAGTTTCGATGAAACTTACTATATACATCATCAACGCACTTATGCTATATTGGGTGGACTTGGGGTAAATGTGGCTCATTTGATCCTTTCCAATACGATTGAAAATCATTCTGAAAATCCTAGGTCTTACAATCCCTATGAAAACCCACTTTCACTTTTGTTTAAACATTTTGGAATAAATTTGAAGAATGGACAAATAAAAAAATGCTTTTGGAACTGTCTTTGATTTAGGATTTTTTTAAAGAATGCAAATTCCACCAACTTTTCAACCTTCTCCTCCATACACCAAAGGCGTTACTCATATTCCTATTAGACATGATGGTATAAAAGAAGACGATGATACTTTATATAAGATTTTACCTCCCTTTCCTGATAGCGATGAAGAATATAAAGAGAAAGTATTGGAAAATTAAGAAGAAATATTTGAAAATAAAAAGGAAATACAAACTAAATTAGCTAAACAGGGAAAAGAATTAGTCTTCATAAAGGGATTGCTATGATCACTTTATGGTACTTCAAATCTGAGGGAAAGTGAGTAGACAAGATAGTGTCCCTAGATTTATCTTCTAATGTGATAGCACATACATTCCCAAACCTTTAATTCATAATCCCATTTTTAGTGGAGAAGGAAGTGGAGTCGTAGATACTACTGGGCATACTAGACCAAAGATACCTAAAGGACCCATACCACATGCTCAGATTACCTCCGAGACCGATCCTGCCCCCACCTTCATGATATGGTAGAGGGATACCTTCTTTTACCATCAGTAGGCATAGCAACTGTTTGTCTGATTATTTGTTTCATTTTGAATTTTTGGACATTGTTGTTTTTTTCATTTGTAATGTTTGTGACTTTCGATGTTTATTACGAAGTTTGTACAGTTGTATCTGTGTCATGTTTATGTTATGTGTACTGTTTTTGCTTACTACATCCCTAATTTCAAATTTGTTTCTTTTTTATTGATGACAAAAGTGGAGAAGTATTATATTTAGAGAGAGTCTTATATTTAGGAGGAGTAATTTAAGAAAAACCATATCCTATAATTAGCCATCATCATCAAAAAGGGGGAGAATATTAGAAATTGAGTTTTGATGATGTCAACAAAAAATTGTGTATTCACTATAGTTTACAAATAAAATTTCATGGACAACAGTTTATAAAAGATAAAGTATATAAAGAAGCGGACATAGTGCTAGGACATTCAAAGACATACAAAAGTACGTGTTTTATGTTGAGTCATTTTTTGTGTCATTAAAGTTATAAATTTTTAAAACCACTCATATGATCTCCAACTCTTCTAAAGTTTTGCAACATACTATTAAAATATGTTATAAATTTTGATAATTTTTTATAAATTTTCAGAGAGAAATTAGACGAAGAAAACAAAGAAAGTAAGAAAAAAATACACAGTAGGACTCTGCACCGATGCACCAACTGGTGTACAGGTCTCATTGGTTGACTAGAGGGATGCTCACCAGTGCATCGATGGATGACCATTTTGATAGAATTAGGGGCATGCACTAGGGGAAATTATGTAGTTATATGAGGGTAATTACAATATGTTGTTATCATGAGAAATTTATAATAATAAAAATAACAATATGTTGTTATCCATGGAGACTAAAGTACGTAATGCTCTCCAAATGTTAGGCAATGTATTACTCATGGCTGATGGAGACACCAAAAGGTTATGTACTAATAGTTATTGGATAACTACGGAATGAATCACTTGAGAGTTTTCTATTTGTTAATATAACTAAGATCAAACAAAGAATCTCGAAGTGACGATATTACATAGTTCTTTCAACTTGAGAATGCTATTGAATTTCAATATAGACATTCCCATTTTATTATAGCTAAATTGTGGTATGAAATCCATCGAATGACTAAAGCTGGGTCTGAGTTAAAACATTGGAAGTGAAAAACTATTCAATTGGGAACTTTTCTCCTCGTTTATATGAAGTTAGTATCACGGTCAACTTTAGTCAACTCAAAGTCAATGTTTGTAGCCAGAGCAGTACGATTAATAATAATAATAATTATTGATCCAAGGACTTTGCATTTTGATTAAACAAGTTGAATGTGGAAAATATTGGAAGTTTGACTAAAACCAAATTCCATAAGTCCTAAAGTGATATAGTTTTGACAAAGAGAATTAGTGTAAATAATCGTTACTACCGGGTACCGTTTAAAATAGTAAAATTGGATTTTTACCGAAAAGATGTATAAGTATAAACTTAGCCATACTATCACACCACTAACTAATGTGACGTGTGAACGTTAATATTCAAATTGTTCAATATGAATAACTGACTAAATTTACACCTATGAGTTACACAACAGCATAAGTTGATTCTCTGAAATACCTTACAATTTAATTGATTTATAATTGTTATAAATTAATTAATATTTATGGAATATTAGTTATTTATTTATTTGATGTATTGGGTGATATTAGTATTTTATGGGTGCTGTTAGCAAGAAATTGGTTGCGAATATGAAAGTTATATACGTACAAATCAGTATAGGATATCTATTTACATTTAAATTAGATTTACGGGCCTAAAACTACCCTATGGCCAACCATAGGTAGAGCAAGTGTGGGGTTTTGACATTTTAAAATGTAAAATCTATGTAAAAGTGAGATTGGAAAATTAAGAAGAAAAGTTCTTCCTAGTTTCTTAATAAATACCTCCTTACCCCTTTATTGTTTAGTTGCCAAATCTACTACCTTACCTTTTCCATAACCCCCACTTCTTCTCTCCTTTAGGCAAAAATAATTGTCTTATTTACAATATCAAATCAAATCAAAGAGGTTCTCCTAGCAGATGCATAACTAGGAGCTAGAACAAGATTGATTCTAGAAAACTCTGCCGACTAAGGTGCATATCAAAGGCAACATCTGTGAGTTAACATTCTATTATCTATGATTACAATATCATGTTAATATAGTTCAATAGTTAAATTTGAGTGAATTTATGTGCACAAACATTGTCCAGTCAAATAATATTGTTTTTCATTGGTGTGTGTATCTAATTCTAGAGCTGATACTTTTACTATCTACTGTTCATATTAATTAATTTTTTTTTATTTTTATATTTACAATATAATATGGAAATTATTTGTTAATTTATTTTAAATCATTAAAAACTATTTATTAATTCGAAACCTATTTATCTATTGTATATATATATAATAAAACTATACATATATTTATACATATATTATTTCTTTTATTAAAAAAAAGGTTTTTGTAATTAAGAAAACACCAAAACATCATTATTAATTTGTAAACATAAATCAAAAATTAAATGTTAGAAGTCTATATATATTAATATGTGATATTATACAACACACACACACACACACTCACATAAATTAATAATTTTATTTTATAAATTTATATTTATTACTCATAATTATGAAAAAAAATTAAGCCGAAAGGCATTTTAATATATATATATATATATATATATATATATATAAATTATATTTTGTAAATTGATTGATTATGTAACGATCTGCCTTTTTGGACGTTTTAAGCAGACACACATGCCGGACTCAAACCATTCAAAGGGCATATTGTTTTGGGGTAATTAAGAAAAGGAGAAAGAAATAAAACAATTACGGAATCTTGCGATGGAATGACAAAATATAATAATCAAATAATAGTTCATGAAGCTGTTTTAAAAAAATACACTTGATTATTCTTTACTACACAAACATCAGAGTTACATAAACAGGAATAAATAAATAAATGCAGCGGAATAACATGATGCATTAGAATACGTATAATAGGTAATAATAGTACAATCTTCGTCTTCGTCCTCCAGGAATAAGGTCTTCAACCCTGAAATGCTTAGGCTGACCCGAGCAAATTGAAAAGACAAAACACTCGAGTCAGAACTAAAAGATCTTATGTAAGTTAAATCAACGGTAAATATGAGTGTAACGACATCAGAGATGTTTACGGGGTTTGACATCTCTTATCTAGTGTCTAATGTGGGTGCAGTAACTTAAGAGATGTTTGGGATTCCCATCTCCTAAGGATCCATTAAACTATCTACTATGTAGTACAATACGCTATTATAATATGTCTACAGTAAAGTAAAAGTATTAAAATAGCGTTAAGGCGTTATCCATATCCCCCTTAACACATTTTATATATTCTCGTAGTCTATACAATGCCGTAGGCTCCACCAAACCGGTGGTTTACCCAGAGGACACCGCATAGGTATGGTACAAAACAAACTCATAGAAGGCGCTCTAGGGCATGTGAACACGGCACTCGAGGAAATGCCAGGGTAGATATACCAATTGCAGATCCAGACTGGTGGGAACGCATAGTAGCTACTACAGCCCACCTCGGACACACTCCCAAATCAAAATTGTAACGCCCCACCTTTATGCTCACAATAACAAAGAGTATTAAAGGAAAATACTGTCTGTTATCACGAAGAATAAGGCTGGATAGGAGCGACCATCCGTAGTTGGCCTTACACTAGTATTGGTTACCTCGATAGGAGTGGTATATATATTTTTCATTTTTCATCGCTTATTTATTTACTCCCATCGACATACCCAATTACCCGTATAAAACGAACTACGATGGTTCATAATAGTTTAGGACAATATATATAATAATAACACAGATACAAAAGAATGCGGAACACATATAATAAAAGTCTCATATATATATAACTGATGTCAGTTACAATACAGTTGACACAATACATATGATACAACTACAACTGTCGACTCTGAAAGTTATATATACATGTACATTATCAACTAATATACATGAATACATATCACCCTATACTATGACACGACTACTCCAAAAGATGTGAAAAGTCTTCATAGCTCAAACAGAAACTCAAAGCAGAAAATCTACAACCTAAAATAACTCGGGTCTGACCCGAGTATTAAATTCAAAAGAAAATAATACACGGGTCAGTCTAATTCAAACTCAGTTATTAATGCACAGAAGCAGTAATAATCAAATATCAAATAGACGACAGTCACAGAAATCTCGTATATTCGACTCCTCGATTAAAGAATCAGATAATGGCAGATATAACACTAAACAATGTTAAACAACAATTCAGCAATCCAAATCAATTTAAACAATTGAAATGTCAATTTAAAAAACATCAATGCTGATTGGCTGCAGTACACGCTAACGTGTACTGCCTCGCCTATACAGTCTATGAAATACTCAGAAGATCAATAAATCCAAAAGCAAACGGATCCAACTCAAATCAAAATGAACCATTTCAAAATACAACTTCAAAATATTGAATTTATCCAACGAAACAATTTAACAATCGAAATATCAACTAAATCTGTCAATCCTGCTAGGGCTGCAGTACACGCACGCGTGTATTGCCTCGCCACTACAAAATAACCCAAAACAATACTAAACAAGATCAGAGGCAACAAGTGAACCAAGTTCAACATGTCACAAAGCAAAGCACAGTGAAATAGCAAACTGAAGGTGAGAGCACCAAGGATATGGCACTACAACACTCAACAGAAAAAGACACAGATCAGCCTCATTAGAAAATAAGGTCACCAGTGAAGCACAATGACCAAATGCAAATGGATACAAAGCTACAACATGCACATATAACCAGAACTGGACTTCAACAAGACCACTGACTCAAGTTCAAGTGGATCAAGTAAACAACTCAAGTGTAGCAATCGTAAACAAGTCGAGCAGAATGAAGATCAAAGCAAGGTGAAGACACAAAACATATCAAAGTAAGGGTAGTGAAAGCAAACTAGACAACAAGATGAAGAACACACATCCAAGTGCACAAGACAAGTACACAAAGACTCGAATGAACAAGGTCTGGACACACATGAATGGTAGCATAGAGAATGGCCAGAATCAATTTCAAGCAAATGTATAACATATGTACCAATGCAAAGACCAGCAATGAACAAATGGTCAAAAGTATCATGTACAAGTATGGACAACAAGAATGCCCAGACTCAACAAATATCACAAATGGATCATGTAAACAGTGACTAAAGAGATTCAAGTGCAGCTACAACAGTGCACCAGTACACAAGTAATACAAAAACATCAAAGTGCAACTCAATGCAACCCAGAATACAACCAGAATGTAAGTGCAGACTATACAAATACATGGCAATGCAACTGACAACAATGTACTGGCTGAATGAAGATTACACGAATACATGGCAATGCAACTGGCAATTACTTATATGCAGTTCTTGATCAAAGACAAAGTACATGAAGTCAAGCATCATCGAAGACCAGCCCCAAAAGACCTAATTCAATACCGAAGTAAAATAGAACATGTGTACATGTATACACAAGCCTGACAACGTGATTATCAAAGTGCAGCCACAAATGCAACAGTGAATCAACTACAGACTCAAGTGACTAAACAATAACCAGGTGAACAAGATGAAGACTACACTGACAAGTGCACAGTTACAACATGAATAATGCAACTACAGGTATACAACAGGGATGAAACATCACTGATATACTATCCAAGTTCAACATCACAATGTCAAGAGCAACAGAGCTACAAAGAAACAAAACTGCAGACCGAAGTCAATTTCTCAAGTAGTTTGACAAAGAACAGAATTCACAGTATAGACGAAATCAGGGGACAACAGGTCAGTGAAGATCAAAGTCATGGTACTAGTGCAAAAACATCAAAGCCAATTTTCCACGAAAACAAGGTCGAACAAACTGTGCCGAAGACATAGATACCCAATAAAATAGTTCAAGTCGAGTTTTAACAAAATCAAACAAGTTCGAATAAATCCAAAGCCGAGGCAGTGATAAAAAATAAAGGCAAGGCAAAAATCGAACGATAAGGACAAGTCCGAGATCATAAACATCACCGCCATCTAACCAAGTTCAAACAAAATAGAATGGCCACGGTAATTCAAAACGAACCCAAACGTTCGTATACGAACAAAAACCCAAGAATTTAAATCAGTGGAAATCACAACTCACAAATATATGTGTTTGAATTAGATGTGAGTAATATAAATTACTCACCTTATACTGACGAGCACGAAATCGACGAGTCGAGAGAAGCCCAGAAACGAACTCAATCAGACGGCCAAGTCACCATCGATCCCTCCATAGTCGACGCCATGGCCAAATGAGGAATCGAGCAAAGTTGAAATCGAAGCCCTAATTTTTGAGATGAGGAACAAACGAAAGGAGGCTGCCATCATTTTTCCTCGATCTATCTAGGGTTTTTGAACCAAAATGAAGGGGACCGGGTCGAATTGAATAAGAAGGGAACGGCCACACAAAGATAAAGTAAAGGAGTGAGGCTTCCTGGGCCAAGATTGAATCGAAAGCCCGCATAACTTCTTTAACGAATTCTCAAAAGAATTTCAGCTTGATTAAAAAAAAATTCCAACTACGATAACCCAACAGATTAATCGTTAAATGACGATGACAAATTAGTAGCAAAACCCCGGGTTGTTACAGACTCCCCTCCTTTTAAAAATTGCGTCCCCGCAATTTTCACAGTCAAAGTCGTCAATAACAATTATTTTTCTAACATAAACTGGTTAAGCTAGAAAAGTAGAAGTCGGAAATACAAACACCAAAGTAATCTTTCAACTTCATAAAAGAAATTCACAAATCCTCAACAAAGTCTAACTATCAAATAGATAATCATAAAACAACAAAGCTGAATAAATGCAATCATCAGCAATATTTAATTATCAACTAGATAATTGAAATTCAGAATACACAAAACATCAATATCTAATTATCGATACGATAATTAGGAAACAGCAAAATCTAATTATCAGCAAAGATAATTAGAAAGCACAAACCACAATTCACAAAACTGCAAATATTTAGTTATCTAACAGATAAATAGAAGAATCAAAATCTAACAGATAAATAGAAAACACGAACTTCATAATCAGCAAACTCTAACTATCAACAGTGATAGATAGAAAATAGCAATTCAATAAAATCAACAAAATCTGAACTCAATTAGAGACTAGAAAATCTCTTCTCCATACAATCAGCAAACATCCAATTATCCAAACGATACTCAGAACACAAATCAACAAATATCAAATTATCAAAAACGATAATCGAAAACATCAAATATCTAATTATCAAAACGATAATCAGAAAACATCAAATATCTAATTATCTCAAACGAAAATCAGAAGACAAATCAAATATCTAATTATCTCAAACGATAATAAAAAACAAATCAAATATCTAATTATCTCAAACGATAATTAGAAAACAAATCAAATATCTAATTATCTCAAACGATAATAAAAAACAAATCAAATATCTAATTATCTCAAACGATAATCAGAAAACAAATCAGCACATATCTAATTACCACAAACGGTAATAAAAATTTCAAATCAACAATTATTCAATTATCAAAAACGATAATCAAATCTCAAATCAACAATTATGCGATTATCAAAAACGATAATCAAATTTCAAATCAACAAATATCTAATTATCACAAGCGATAATTAGAAACAACAAATATCCGATTATCAAAAACGATAATAAGAACTCATATCAACCAATATCTAATTATCACAAGCGATAATTAGAAGCAACAAATATACGATTATCAAAAACGATAATCAGAACTCATATCAACAAATATCTAATTATCACAAGCGATAATTAGAAGCAACAAATATCCGATTATCAAAAACGATAATCAGAACTCATATCAACAAATATCTAATTATCACAAGCGATAATTAGAAGTAACAAATATCCGATTATCAAAAACGATAATCAGAACTCATATCAACAAATTTCCAATTACCTGTAGATAATTGGAAACAACAAATATCTAGAAATCAATTAAGAAGACTAGAAAATCAACATAAACGCTTGGATCGATCCCATCAGATGGAGAGTTTTTAATTCACCGCACGTGCATCAACAAATGGCCGAAGCCTACCAAGTACTCAACATAATTTTGGCGCCCAACAAATGACCCGAAGGTCTAGTACTGGTATTTGACCCGAAGGTCCATCATAGTGGCTCGAAAGCACACGAAAGCATCAAATATTTCAATTAACGAGTCCGGAATTAACCGAAATAGCAAACGCACATGTCCCGTACCATGTGTTTTACTAAATCGTTTGATTCTCTTCATCGTTTCCTTGAAAGTGTAAATTCATCAAAATCATCAAAACAACAGATATTCAATTAATGAGTCCGGAATTAACCGAAATAGCAAACGCACATGTCCCATACCACGTGTTTTACTAAATCGTTTGATTCTCTTCATCATTTCCTTGAAAGTGCAAAATTTGTGTATTTTGTAAAAATACACTTTACATTCTCAAACGGACAAGTCCGGAATTAAGCGAATTAGTAAAAGAAAGGGGTCATAATCCTCGATTTTGCTGATTCATTTAAGTCGCTTCCTCATTCTTTTGAAAACGCAAACTGTTAAAAATTTATAAAACAATTTTCATTTTAAAACGATTTTCCAATCACGTGATTAAAGCAGCAATATTAGTAACAATTTCGAAAAGGAAATTGTACTTCTCCGGAACATCGTAAAACGAATCTCAGAATCAGCATTGCGGAATAACCGCTTGAAAATCCACTTTTAAAATTTGGCGGTTACTGAAGTCAAAACGACAGAAATTTCTAACCGTCAAAATCTCATCAAAATAATTTACATCAAAATGTAACACTGGTGAATTTTCATTCATTAAAATTGCCAACAAAACATCGTGCTTCAAAATTATAGCGCCGATGTAAAAATCTCGTTATAAAATAACGGCAACAAAATACGTTTCATAACCAAGCATCGGTTCAACATAAAATTAGTGCAGTAACGTGCAATTCATATTTGCATGCACACTATAATATAAACAAAGAAATTACTCTAATGTATCTTCAGTGAAGATAATTCAAAATAGCAAGGTCTAATCAATAATGACTAGCATAAATGAAAACCAGCTAAAATCTCAACAAAAATCACATAAATGCAATCACTTCGAATCCTCAAATCGGATTCGAAATTTTCAAAGAAAAAAAATAATCACAGCTGTGTAAACAACAGATGAAATTTATTTCAATTTCATAATTCGATTTTTAAATCAAGAAGATTATCAGCAGTATTCAGCAAAGACAGTTTCACTGCTACCACTGCGCACTCTGATAAACAGTCACAAATTAATCAAATCATCAAAGCACAATCTCACTTTTATTTTTAAATAAAGATATTTAAAAATTTCAACAAAATTCAAAACTTTAGTTTTGACTCAAAGCACAATAAAACATCGACAAATAGTTGTAAGATATGTTCCATCTAAATTATGTTTTATATTATGTCCATAAACCCCAAGCTCTGATACCAACTGTAACGCCCCACCTTTATGCTCACAATAACAAAGAGTATTAAAGGAAAATACTGTCTGTTATCACGAAGAATAAGGCTGGATAGGAGCGACCATCTGTAGTTGGCCTTACACTAGTATTGGTTACCTCGATAGGAGTAGTATATATATTTTTCATTTTTCATCGCTTATTTATTTACTCCCATCGACATACCCAATTACCCGTATAAAACGAACTACAATGGTTCATAATAGTTTAGGACAATATATAATAATAACACAGATACAAAAGAATGCGGAACACAGATAATAAAAGTCTCATATATATATATAACTAATGTCAGTTACAATACAGTTGACACAATACATATGATACAACTACAACTGTCGACTCTGAAAGTTATATATACACGTACATTATCAACTAATATACATGAATACATATCACCCTATACTATGACACGACTACTCCAAAACATGTGAAAAGTCTTCATAGCTCAAACAGCAACTCAAAGCAGAAAATCTACAACCTGAAATAACTCGGGTCTGACCCGAGTATTAAATTCAAAAGAAAATAATACACGGGTCAGTCTAATTCAAACTCAGTTATTAATGCATAGAAGCAGTAATAATAAAATATATAATAGACGACAGTCACAAAAATCTCATATATCCGACTCCTCGATAAAAGAATCGGATAACGGCAGATATAACACTAAATAGTGTTAAACAACAATTCAGCAATCCAAATCAATTTAAACAATTGAAATGTCAATTTAAAAAACATCAATGCTGATTGGCTGCAGTACACGCTAACGTGTACTGCCTCGCCTATACAGTCTATGAAATACTCAGAAGATCAATAAATCCAAAAGCAAACGGATCCAACTCAAATCAAAATGAACCATTTCAAAATACAACTTCAAAATATTGAATTTATCCAACGAAACAATTTAACAATCGAAATATCAACTAAATCTGTCAATCCTGCTAGGGCTGCAGTACACGCACGCGTGTATTGCCTCGCCACTACAAAATAACCCAAAACAATACTAAACAAGATCAGAGGCAACAAGTGAACCAAGTTCAACATGTCACAAAGCAAAGCACAGTGAAATAGCAAACTGAAGGTGAGAGCACCAAGGATATGGCACTACAACACTCAACAGAAAAAGACACAGATCAGCCTCATTAGAAAATAAGGTCACCAGTGAATCACAATGACCAAATGCAAATGGATACAAAGCTACAACATGCACATATAACCAGAACTCGACTTCAACAAGACCACTGAATCAAGTTCAAGTGGATCAAGTAAACAACTCAAGTGCAGTAATCGTAAACAAGTCGAGCAGAATGAAGATCAAAGCAAAGTGAAGACACAAAACATATCAAAGTATGGGTAGTGAAAGAAAACCAGACAACAAGATGAAGAACACACATCCAAGTGCACAAGACAAGTACACAAAGACTCGAATGAACAAGGTCTGGACACAAATGAATGGTAGCACAGAGAATGGTTAGAATCAATTTCGAGCAAATGTATAACATATGTACCAATGTAAAGACCAGCAATGAACAAATGGTCAAAAGTATCATGTACAAGTCTGGACAACAAGAATGCCCAGACTCAACAAATATCACAAATGGATCATGTAAACAGTGACTAAAGAGATTCAAGTGCAGCTACAACAGTGCACCAGTACACAAGTAATACAAAAACATCAAAGTGCAACTCAATGCAACCCAGAATACAACCAGAATGTAAGTGCAGACTATACAAATACATGGAAATGCAAATGACAACAATGTACTGGCTGAATGAAGATTACACGAATACATGGTAATGCAACTGGCAATTACTTATATGCAGTTCTTGATCAAAGACAAAGTACACGAAGTCAAGCATCATCGAAGACCAGCCCCAAAAGACCTGATTCAATACCGAAGTAAAATAGAACATGTGTACATGTATACACAAGCCTGACAACGTGATTATCAAAGTGCAGCCACAAATGCAACAGTGAATCAACTACAGACTCAAGTGACTAAACAATAACCAGGTGAACAAGATGAAGACTACACTGACAAGTGCACAGTTACAACATGAATAATGCAACTACAGGTATACAACAGGGATGAAACATCACTGATATACTATCCAAGTTCAACATCACAATGTCAAGAGCAACAGAGCTACAAAGAAACAAAACTACAGACCGAAGTCAATTTCTCAAGTAGTTTGACAAAGAACAGAATTCGCAGTATAGACGAAATCTGGGGACAACAGGTCAGTGAAGATCAAAGTCATGGTATTAGTGCAAAAACATCAAAGCCAATTTTCCATGAAAACAAGGTCGAACAAACTGTGCTGAAGACACAGATACCCAATAAAATAGTTCAAGTCGAGTTTTAACAAAATCAAACAAGTTCGAATAAATCCAAAGCCGAGGCAGTGATCAAAAATAAAGGCAAGGCAAAAATCAAACAGTAAGGACAAGTCCGAAATCATCAACATCACCGCCATCTAACCAAATTCAAACAAAATAGAATGGCCACGGTAATTCAAAACGAACCCAAACGTTCGTATACGAACAAAAACCCAAGAATTCAAAGCAGTGGAAATCACAACTCACAGATATATGTGTTTGAATTAGATGTGAGTAATATAAATTACTCACCTTATACTGACGAGCACAAAATCGATGAGTCGAGCGAAGCCCAGAAATGAACTCAATCAGACGGCCGAGTCACCATCGATCCCTCCATAGTCGACGCCGTGGCCAAACGAGGAATCGAGCAAAGTTGAAATCGAAGCCCTAATTTTTGAGATAAGGAACAAACGAAAGGAGGCTGCCATAATTTTTCCTCGATCTATCTAGGGTTTTTGAACCAAAATGAAGGGGACCGGGTCGAATTGAATAAGAAGGGAATGGCCACACAAAGATAAAATAAAGGAGTGAGGCTTCCTGGGCCAAGATTGAATCGAAAGCCCGCATAACTTCTTTAACGAATTCTCAAAAGAATTTCAGCTTGATTAAAAAAAATTTCCAACTGCGATAACCCAACAGATTAATCGTTAAATGACGATGACAAATTAGCAGCAAAACCCCGGGTTGTTACAAAAATCAAGGGTGACCACCAAATCAATCACAAAGTCAGAATATAATATCGAAGAAGTGTGCCCGATAGGAGGAATGACCTCACTTAGCCCGGCATGGCTCATGTTTTAGTCACATCTAAGCTAACTCACGAGAGTTAGGGTCACGTCATACCTTTATAGAAATCGTTCGCCAAACCATCCTACTTCATTTCTGGAATCTCCACCACATACATAGTTGTTAAACTGGTTTTTGGCATTGGCAGAGAATATGACAATATCCGATCTCGGTCTCTTTAACAACCAAACGCTTATTTCACACTGGATGGTTCTTTTAAATTTCAAAAGTCAATTCATAATTTATATCAAAATATCATATTTGATTTCAAATCATATCTCTTTCGAAATCATATTCACTTCCAAACTATATTCACTTTAAAATCATATTCACTTTCAAAAATCATATTCACTTATGAAATTATCGATAAGATAGGTTAATTAAATCCTCGTTCCAAAATTCTCACATTTACTCAAATATGTCATTTCACAAAAAGGTATCAATTTTCAAAACCCAACTTAAGTTGTATTATCATCAAGGATTTAAATGTAAATACTTTCTCTTTACCCAGTTTGAAATTTTAGAAAATAGTTTAGGTAGTTATAAATAGTTTTAATAGTTTTAAAAATAGTTTAAAATAGATTGAAATAGTTTAAACAATAAAAATAGTTTAAACAGTTTAAAAAGATTTAAATTTGATTTAATTGGATTTAAAATGATTTAAATAGATTAATAATAGATTAAATAGATTTAAATTATATTAAATATATTTTAAATAGATTAAATAAATTTAAAATAGAATAAATAGATTAGAAATAGATTAAATAAATTTAAAATAGATTTAATAGATTTAATTAGTTTAAAATATGTAAAATAGATTAAATTGGATTAAATAGGTTATAGTAGATTAAAATAAATTAAAATAGTTTAAATTGATTAAAATAGTTAAATAAATTAAAATAGTGTAAATTAGTTTAAATTAGATTTCAAAGTTATACCCCAAGCATTTCAGTAACCCAATTACGATAAATTCATTTATATTCGACACCTCAACTTTGAAATTCCAATTTAAATCCTTTGAACAATTCATTAAATCAATTCCAATTTCAACATTTACGCTTGGACTTTCAAAAATAATTCAGTTTATATAAATCAAATTCCATTTCAAAATACCAGTTAACTGAATTCAAAATTTAAAGATTCAAAAATCATTTAATTTAACCAATCCCGTGTCCGTATATAATTTTCTACCCTAGGGTCAAGTGATACGGATATTTATCATTTCAATCCGTAATTTAAAATTTTATAGTTATCTATCATTTCAAACCACAATCCCGGATTGAATTAAATAAAAATCCATAAAATCGCTCGAGTCTATCATTTCTACCTGTAATGATTTTTCCCTAATCTATAGATCGTTCGAGTATGTATCATTTCAACCCATAGGGAACTTGCAGTGTTATAACCATATAAAATACAACATCCAGTCATCCAATATCAGCAAATCAAACATCTATCACAATCATCATCCAAATCAATCAATAAACATCAATAGATAACTGATAATCAATAATAGGTATTAAATTGACAATTTAAAATTTAATATTAAATTAAACGATGATTAAATGTAATAAAAGTCAAATTTAACCAGAATGACAATTTAAACATACTAAACATCAATCAATTAATTTCAAATCACATCATAGATTTAATTTAACCAACATAAGATAGTTTAGTGATTGTGAGTGGGTTGATTTTAGCCCATAAAAACCCAAACAGAAGCGCAAAACTCAACAATCTCCAAATTCAACTAAATCAATTTCATGTTGTGCGAAATTTAAATATGAATCCAACAGAAGAAATCGCGCATGAATCAAAGTTTATATGCAAAAGATATTCATGTTATAAGAAATATTATTAATATAATAATTAGTACGCAAAAAAAAACAAATTTTAATACTTACGTTTTTCTCAAGATGAGGCTTCAGGAAAAGATTGAAGAACAACTAAGATGAGGACAGGACGTGTACGAAAAAATGAAAAAAAATACCATGTTTCATAAAAGAAAGCTATTGGATTTGGAAGAATAAGAGCTTTTGAATAAAAGGTGTCAGGAGAAACAAACGCAAATGAAGACATAAGCTGTAGGTTATTTATAATTAGGAAATGAAGGTGGAGAGACAAAAATAAATGTCACAATTTATTTTGAAAGCTTCAGGCATTAATAATGCATAAGGAAATGTACGTAGGAATGGAAAAGTTTGCAAACCAAAGGAAAGTAAAATTTTGTATACGTGAAAATGAGGTGGCAAGAATTAAATACAACCTAAAAGTCTATGCTCAGGTATTAAACAGAAGGAGAAATGAATATATTAAGTATTAATAATAATGTAACTATTTTAAAACATTCATGCATCAATTAATAACAAAAGAAACGAAGGAACCATGTACATCGCACAACCTTTTGAAATTCAATTTTTCTGAAACGTAACCAAATTAACTTTATTAACTCAAATAATATTAAAATTTGTACGCATTTAGGTTTTTATCTACGCATAATAAATAAATAAAAACTTACCTTAAAAATGAAAACGTTCAATTTGGTTTTCTCAAAATGATCTTTTATTTCCATTAAAACAACCTTTTTGTTCAACGTTTTCTTTCCTTTTAATTGAAATATTTGAGTTACATTAATTGTAATTACTTGCAAAGTTAATTTCAAAACAGACAACTAAAATGGATGAAAAATAGAACAATTATTTATTTAAACACGTTTATAAATTTGTTATTTATACACAAGAGTAATAAATAACTTTGAAATGGATTATTTTCCTATTCTTGTAGTCAATCTGTAAGCTAAAACATAGTTCGATAAACATATATTTCTTCCTTTAAAATCAATCATTCTATTCTTTATTTTAATGAAATTAAACCTACATTCACAAATGAAACATTCATTTTAATTGATGTAAATGTTCTTTTCATTAAATCGAACTTTCCTTATATTTTCACAAAACATAAGCTACTTTGAATTACACCTATTAATTTACAATTTAGCATTCTTTCTCCTATTAATTGAAAATTTTCAATTACATTAATTTCAGTTGATTAAGTTTCAAAATGGACTAAATGAATGTAATGAGAAGTAGAACAATTATTTCCTATCTAATAGTAATTTAAACATATTTATACACTATTGGATACAAACGGTAATTACACATTTCTTACTAAATAGTAGTTTCTCATCTCTTATTTGTATTAACTACTATATTTCCATTATATTAAATTTTTGTCAATTTTATTATAATTTAAAAATCTCAATAAATTAATTTCTTTTTGTTTCACTCTTTTTATTATATCAATTATTGCCTTGTAAATATAATTATCGTTTCTATACCTTTATTACATTCACAATTTGCAGTTATTGTCTTAACTAACATTAATGCAACATTTATTTACATTTATTTGTAATCGATTAGATAAATTGGTAACAAATAACAATTATCACCATTTCTACATTTCTACATTTAATAACATTTGTAAGTTTATTATCCACAACAAGTATTATAATTACTACTACATCACTAATTTTTATTCAATTACAATTAGTTACATTGGTTACATCTTATTTAATTAATATTATATAATTATCAAATTAAATCTACATTAACTGCACTAATTAAGTGAATTAATTGAAGTTGATTTCTAAATCAAATTTAATAGGCTAAATAAAAAGGCAGCATATAGTAACTGTCACCATTAACTTTATTTAATCACATTTGCATGTTTGTTATCTACACACAAATGTTATAGTTATTTACATAACATTCTTTTTTTTCCAATTTATAATTTATTACATACTATTTAATTAATACAACATTTAAATTATTCCACATAATTAGACTTTCATAAATTTGTTAAAAATTAACTTAAATTAACATTATTATATTTCACTCTAGTTATTATTTCATTAATAAATCACAATTTTTTATTTCTCCAAATCTTAAATCACAAAAATCTTATTAAATTAACTATCTTTAATCATCGAAAATTACGGGTCATTACACTCTCCCCCACTCAAAACTTTTCGTCCCCGAAAAGGAAAAAGAAGGGAAAGAAGGAATTAAGAAATAAATATATCTTATTCAAAATATTAAATTTATAAACAATTTATTTACATAATTAAATAATTTAAATGAAATATATCAATTTATAACAATTAAATCCTTTTATTTATTGAAGTAAAAAAAAGTTTGGAAAACATTTCACAAATTTTCTAAGTCCAAAATTCACCGGAAATTTCGACAGAGTCTCCTTTGTACGGAGAGGTCTGGGAGAAATAATAATATCAATAATAACAATATATATCATATTTTTCAAAATAAAATATCCCAAACCACAGAAAAAACAATATAGTATCGCTAGAAAACCGTAATCCGAGAACGTACCTATTTGTCGGGCAAATAACGCTTATTTTATGAAACCAAAAGCAGTAGCAATTGCTTCCATAACCTGTATTTCACTTATATAATCTAAAAGAAGTTAGCAAATTATATAAAGAGAAATGTTTAAGTTGTTTCAATAAATAACAAACAAAACATTACAACATAACAACAATTTCATTTGCAACAAACCATTGTACAAACATCATTTCCACAAAGTGAGCAATCATCCATCCATAGCAACCAAAACAAATGGTTTGTTCGGGTTCAGAACTTCTAATCATATAAAATGATAAATAAACTATGAAGTAAACCATACACTCAACAGTCGTAGATAACTTTACAGATTATTTATACATCCAACACAATAAAACTATCCTCTCCCAACCAATCCATAAGTCAAACAAACAAAGAATTCAACACAGTTTCAAATAGTATTTATGTTTTATTATCATTACTCTTTTTTTCCACATTATTTACTGTTCATTTTCATTTGTTCATACAATGCTTGTTTAATTACTTTTTCATTTACCACTTACAAAATTCATTTTCCATTCATCTATACAATACCATTTTCTTTTCATTACCTTACATCCTTTACTTACATAAGTTATATCCATTCAATTCTTTGGATCATAAATGATTTCATTATTGAAGTATTATATACATTTTATTTCAGTTGACTTCATATTTACAATTTAGTTTGATTTTCTTTTTTTTCATCATTTACTTTCTTTTCTCATTACATTAACGTTTATTTTCATTAATTTCATTCGTTATTATTTACAAAAGTTCATTTTTCCTTTATTCATACAATGTCATTTTCTTTCATTTTATTACTTTGCATTCATTGCTTAAGTAACTATTTTTTTTAGTTATTGGATTTTACATTATTAGGTAAGTTTCTTTACAATCCAATTCACCATTTATAGATTATTTCTTTTTCACATTCATTCTTCCATATATAGTATTATTGAATATTGACTCCATTTCTAAATCTTTTCCAATGTTCTATGAAGCTAAAATCATTCAATTTATATAGTATTCGTTTTAATTATAAATGGTTTCAATATTAGTTCAAGTTTTATAATTATTTACTTACAGTATTCACCTTTTACTATTCAATCAGATCTAAAGAGCATAAAATGTCACTTTAAGTTTATAATCATTTTTCTTACATCATTTACTTTTATTTCATTTAATTAGTAGCATTTCAACCTATTGACTTTAGTTTATAAAAATCTATAACATCAGAATTATTATTTATAAAAGTAATTCCATTGAACATTTTCATTTTTTTTCAAGTTTTACTTGTATAATATTCTATTACATATTCTTTTTAACATTTCAACTTTAATAATTTGGTAAGTTTTATATATATATATATGTGTGTGTCTTTTAGAATGCAAAAGAAAGTTACACAAGTTATTATATTTATTAACATAATATTAAATAGTTAGATTTTCGTATCTTCATTTCCTTTTCTTTATAGTTTTCAAAATTTCAGTTTCTTATCTATTTCATTAATCATTTTAACATCAAATTTCTTATTTTCATTTTAGAAATATCCGATTATTGATATAGTCAAGATTCCATTCATTTTAATAATTTCAATTTCGAATTTACAGAAACTTAAGAACTAAACAACTAGGTTTCATTTCAATTATCTTAAAACAATTACATATATAGTCATACCTTTTATATATGAAATCATATTTGGGATTCAAAATTTAAGACTAATTTATCAAAACAATTGTGCAGTAAAATTACTACAACAGTCTTCCCACTTTGAAACTCAAAAATGAACGTTGATGATGAGTGCACTCATCAGTGAAATTATTTTCCAGCGACGGAGAGTGGAGTACAAACTTATTTCATTCCAAAATTCCTTTTAAAACATTTCTTTCAAATCATCTTGAAATATTTACATCAGAAATTACTTCTAAATAATATTAACATTATATTCCAAAATCTTTCGAAAGAAATTTTCAAAGATCCCGAAACTTTAGTTCTAATATTTCCAATTTATATTTATTTTATTTACAAATCTTATTTTCAACCAATATTTATAAATTTCACTACCTAACAACAAATATATTACAATCAAATATATTATTTATAAAATTCATTATTTTATATACGAAAATATATAATAAGCAAAATTAATTCATTTACCTATATTTCAAAACAAATATTATGTCGGTTTGCCTTATTAAGTGTTTAAAAATCACTATCGATGTCATAGCGTCCTATACATCGACCAGAATTTATAAATACAAAATGGAACAAATTAACACAATACAAAAACTCTTTATAACACTAACAAATACACTTTCTCTTATATATACACTCAGCGACTCATTCTAGGATAATACTACCCTATTCTATATGAATCAGACCCCACAAAGCTAGGGTTATCGCTAGACCAAAGCTTTGATATCAACTGTAACGACCTGCTTTTTGGACGTTTTAAGCAGATACACATGCTGGACTCAAACCATTCAAAAGGGTAGATTGTTATGAGGTAAATAAGAAAAGGAGAAATAAATAAAACAATTATGGAATCTCGCAGCTGAATGACAAAATATAATAATCAAATAACAGTTCATGAAGCTGTTTTAAAAAAGTACACTTGATTATTCTTTACTACTCAAACATCAGAGTTACATAAACAGGAATAAATAAATAAATGCAGCGGAATAACATGATGCAGTAGAATACATATAATAGGTAATAATAGTACAATCTTCGTCTTCGTCTTCGTCCTCCAGGAATAAGGTCTTCAACCCTAAAATGCTTAGGCTGACCCGATCGAATTGAAAAGACAAAACACTCAAGTTAGAACTAAAAGATCTTATGTAAGTTAAATCAATAGTAAATATGAGTGTAACGGCGTCAGAGATGTTTACGGGGTTTGACATCTCTTATCCAGTGTCTAACGTAGGTGCAGTAACTTAAGAGATGTTCGGGATTCCCATCTCCTAAGGATCCGTTAAACTATCTACTATGTAGTACAATACGCTATTATAATAGCGTCTACAGTAAGGTAAAAGTATTAAAATAGCGTTAAGGCGTTACCCATATCTCCCTTAACACATTATATATTGCCGTAGTCTATACAATGCCATAGTCTCCACTAAACTGGTGGTTTAACCAGAGGACACCCCATAGGTACGGTACAAAACAAACTCGTAGAAGGCGCTCTAGGGCATGTGAACACGGCACTTGAGGCAATGCCAGGGTAGATATACCAATTGCAGATCCGGACTGGTGGTAACGCATAGCCGCTACTACCGCCCACCTCGGACACACTCCCAAATCAAAATCAAGGGTGGCCACCAAATCAATCACAAAGTCAGAATATAGTATCGAAGAAGTGTGCCCGATAGGAGGAATGACCTCACTTGGCCCGGTATGGCTCCTGTTTTAGTCACATCAAAGCTGACTCACGGGAGTTAGGGTCACGTCATACCTTTATAGAAATCGTTTGCCAAATCATCCTACTTCATTTCTAGAATCTCCACCACGTACACAGTTGTTAAAGTGGTTTTCTGCATTGACAGAGAGTATGACAATATCTGATCCCAGTCTCTTTAACAACAAAACGCTTATTTCACACCGAATGGTTCTTTTAAATTTCAAAAGTCAATTCACAATTTATATCAAAATATCATATTCTATTTCAAATCATATCTTTTTCGAAATCATATTCACTTCCAAACTATATTAACTTTAAAATCATATTCACTTTCAAAAATCATATTCACTTATGAAATTATCGATAATATAGGTTAATTAAATCCTCGTTCCAAAATTATCACATTTACTCAAATATGTCATTTCACAAAAAAGTATCAATTTTCAAAACCCAACTTAGGTTGTATTATCATCAAGGATTTAAATGTAAATACTTTCTCTTTACACAGTCTGAAATTTTAGAAAATAGTTTAAGTAGTCAGAAATAGTTTTAATAGTTTTAAAAATAGTTTAAAATAGACTAAAATATTTTAAATAGTCAAAATAGTTTAAATAGTAAAAATAGTTTAAATAGATTTAAATTTTATTTAATTAGATTTAAAATGATTTAAATAGATTAATAATAGATTAAATAGATTTAAATTATATTAAATATATTTGAAATAGATTAAATAGATTTAAAATAGATTAAATAGATTTAAAATAAAATAAATAAAATTAAAATAGATTAAATTAGTTTAAAATATGTAAAATGGATTAAATTGGATTAAATAGGTTATAGTAGATTAAAATAAATTAAAATAGTTTAAATTGATTAAAATAGTTAAATAAATTAAAATAGTGTAAATTAGTTTAAATTAGATTTCAAAGTTATACCCCAAGCATTTCAGTAACCCAATTACGATAAATTCATTTATATTCGATACCTCAACTTTGAAATTCCAATTTAAATCCTTTGAACAATTCATTAAATCAATTTCAATTTCAACATTTACGCTTGGACTTTCAAAAATAATTCAGTTTATATAAATCAAATTCCATTTCAAAATACCAGTTAACTGAATTCAAAATTTAAAGATTCAAAAATCATTTAATTTAACCAATCCCGTGTCCGTATATAATTTTCTACCCTAGGGTCAAGTGATACAGATATTTATCATTTCAATTCGTAATTTAAAATGGTTATCTATCATTTCAAACCACAATTCTGAATTGAATTAAATAAAAATCCATAAAATCGCTCAAGTCTATCACTATAACCCATAATGATTTTTCCCTAATCTATAGATCGTTCGGGTATGTATCATTTCAACCCATAGGGAACTTGCAGTGTTATAACCATATAATATACAACATCTAGTCATCCAATATCAACAAATCAAACATCTATCACAATCATCATCCAAATAAATCAATAAACATCAATTGATAACTAATAATCAATAACGGGTATTAAATTGACAATTTAAAATTTAATATTAAATTAAACGATGATTAAATGCAATAAAAGTCAAATTTAACCAGAATGACAATTTAAACATACCAAACATCAATCAATAATTTCGAATCACATCATAGATTTAATTTAACTAACATAAGATAGTTTAGTGATTATGAGTGGGTTAAAGCACTCATCTTTGATCTTAGCCAATAAAAACCCAAACAGAAGCGCAAAACTCAACAGTCTCCAAATTCAACTAAATCAATTTCATGTTGTGCGAAATTTAAATATGAATCCAACAGAAGAAATCACGCATGAATCAAAGTTTATATGCAAAAGATATTCATGTTATAAGAAATATTATTAAATAATAATTAGTACGCAAAAAAAAACAAATTTTAATACTTACGTTTTTCTCAAGATGAGGCTTAAGGAAAAGGTTGAAGAACAACTAAGATGAGGACAGGACGTGTACGGAAAAATGAAAAAAAAATATCATGTTTCATAAAAGAAAGCTTTTGGATTTGCAAGAATAAGAGCTTTTGAATATGAGGTGTCAGGAGAAACAAACGCAAATGAAGAAATAAGCTGCAGGTTATTTATAATTAGGAAATAAAGGTGGAGGGACAAAAATAAATGTCACAATTTATTTTGAAAGCTTCAGGCATTAATAAAGCATAAGGAAATGTTCGTAGGAATGGAAAAGTTTGCAAACCAAAGGAAAGTAAAATTTTGTATACGTGAAAATGAGGTGGCAAGAATTAAATACAACCTAAAAGTCTAGGCTCGTGTATTAAACAGAAGGAGAAATGAATATATTAAGTATTAATAATAATGTAACTATTTTAAAACGTTCATGCATCAATTAATAACAAAAGAAACGAAGGGACCATGTACATCGCACAACCTTTTGAAATTCAATTTTTCTGGAACGTAACCAATTTAACTTCATTAACTCAAATAATATTCAAATTTGTATGCATTTAGGTTTTTATCTACGCATAATAAAAAAAATTAAACTTACTTTAAAAATAAAAACGTTCAATTTGTTTTTTCTAAAATGATCTTTTATTTCCATTAAAACACCCTTTTTGTTCAATGTTTTCTTTCCTTTTAATTGAAATATTTATGTTACATTAATTGCAATTACTTACAAAGTTAAATTTCAAAACAGACAACTAAAATGGAAGAAAAATAGAACAATTGTTTATTTAAACACGTTTATAAATTTGTTGTTTATACACAAGATTAATAAATTACTTTGAAATAGATTATTTTCCTATTCTTGTAATCAATCTGTAAGCTAAAACACAGTTCGATAAACATATATTTCTTCCTTTAAAATCAATCATTCTATTCTTTATTTTAATGAAATTAAACCTACATTCACAAATGAAACATTCATTTTATTTGATGTAAATGTTCTTTTCATTAAATCAAACTTTCCTTATATTTTCACAAAACATAAGCTACTTTTAATTACACCTATTAATTTACAATTTAGCATTCTCTCTCTTATTAATTGAAAATTTTCAATTACATTAATTTCAATTGATTAAGTTTGAAAATGGACTAAATGAATGTAATGAGAAGTAGAACAATTATTTCCTATCTAATAGTAATTTAAACATATTTATACACTATTGGATACAAACGGTAATTACAAATTTCTTACTAAATAATAGTTTCTCATCTCTTATTTGTATTAACTACTATATTTCCATTATATTAATTTTTGTCAATTTTATTACAATTTAAAAATCTCAATAAATTAATTTTTTTTGTTTCGCTCTTTTTATTACATCAATTATTGCCTTGTAAATATAATTATCATTTCTATACCTTTATTACATTCACAATTTGCAGTTATTGTCTTAACTAACATTAATGCAACATTTATTTACATTTATTTATAATCGATTAGATAAATTGGTAACAAGTAACAATTGTCACCATTTCTACATTTAATAACATTTGTAAGTTTATTATCCACAACAAGTATTATAATTACTACTACAACACTAATTTATATTCAATTACAATTAGTTACATTGGTTACATCTTATTGAATTAATATTATATAATTATCAAATTAAATCTACATTAACTGCACTAATTAAGTGAATTAATTGAAGTTGATTTCTAAATCAATTTTAACAAGCTAAATAAAAAGCCAACATGTAGTAATTGTCCCCATTAACTTTATTTGATCACATTTGCATGTTTGTTATCTACACACAAATGTTATAGTTATTTACACAACATTCTTTTTTTTTCCAATTTACAATTTATTACATACTATTTAATTAATACAACATTTAAATTATCAATTGTTCTTTTAATTCAGCTATCAGTTAATACATTCATTATTACAATTAATTTACAATTTATAACCAATTATAACATTTAAATTATTCCACTTAATTGGACTTTCATAAATTTGTTAAAAATTAACTTAAAATAACATTATTATATTTTGCTCTAGTTATTATTTCATTAATAAATCACAAATATTTATTTCTCCAAATCTTAAATCACAAAAATCTTATTAAATTAACTATCTTTAATCATCGAAAATTACGGGTCGTTGCAGATTATTATCTTAATGTTAAATTAAATATATACGTATACTAAAAAAAGTTGTGATTATTACATATTATTTTCGGCGATTCCTATATATCCTGATGTTTTATTTAAGTATATAGTATTTATATATAAATATCTTAGTTTTAAATTATATATTCAGATCTGTTTTAAATTGTTTTACTAAGTAAACATATTAGATATTTTGAAAACAAAATTTTCATTTTTATTCATTCACTTAGTCAAAATAAATTTAAAAAAATTATTTTGATATTTAATTATTATATGTATATAAATAACTTAATATTTATTTTGGATAGCAATGTGCATATAAAGGGACAAATGTGTCTGTTACGATGTAAATCCCAACAACCATAAACATACACATTAACCATGTACACTGTATATATGTTGCAGTGCACTTCACACATAAAACTATATTTGATACACTTTTAAGATTATAATTAAATTTATATTAAATAAAACCTTTCATAAACAAACAAAATAGAACAAAGATTTTATTTAAAATATTTAGATTGGATCTAAAATCATTTAGATATCATAAAACTAATAAGTATCTAAAAATGTAAAAAAAAAATTGAAATCCACCCATTTTACATGTTGCAGCTCGGCTTAGTTCCTTTAATGGTATCAGAGTCCAATAGCCTATGTAGTTTAAAGCTATATTAGGCTACCTTAACAACGCCTATCCATATAGTATGGTGTCTAGAAAGGCTATGTCTAAGATTGGGTATGGGTAAGTAAGTACTCTGCTCCACCTAGCTACTAGCCTGGCCCAAAGGATGATGTAAGCCCAAAAGTTATCATTGATATAAAGGCCATAATTGATTTTAGGCATTTGGCTCATTTTTAAAATATGTTTTGAAAATTTATATTATACTTTAAATTTAAAATATGAATGAAATGTTATTTTAATTAGTTAAATTAATTAATTAATTAATTAATTTAATTAAAACATATATAATGATATATGTATATTTATCTTAAAATGTTTGAGGTAAATAATAACTAATTTTCGAAATTAATTTTGTTTTAATTAAAATTATTTTAACTAGTTAAATTAATTAAATGTTAATTGATAAATAATATACATGTATGATGACATATGTATATAATTAGTATAAATGTTATAGGTTATATTCATCGTCAAATTGTTAAGGATAAATAAATTAAATTTCAATAGTTGAAATTTAAATTAAATTAATTAAATTATTATTTAAATAATTAATTAGATATGATTTGTATTAATAAAATTAAAATTAAATTAAATGTGATTTAATTAAATAAAGTAGAACTATAAGAATCTTAAATTAGCTTTAAGGTATAAATACATACATATAGTATGTATACAACGATTTCAGATTTTTTTAACACTTGAATCACGAGAGTATTTTATAAGATATACATTATTCCATAAATCGATATCACTCAACTAAATATATTAAAGATTATGAATCGTTAATATTCATATTTTCCTCTTCCATTTATATATTAGTAAATTACTTGCATACTCTCTGGTTTTTTATAAAACTTAAGCTAGAGATGTTATGCTGTAGTATTATTAAAATATTACTAAACGAGGTAAGATAACTATACGTATTTATTTAGAGAACTTAAGTTGTATACATTATACTTGGTTCATCGTGAAATGGTAGGTAGGATAGAATAAATTCTTTCGATTTCTTGAGAAACCCAAGTTCGGATGAGATTAGGATAATGGCCACAGGTTAGGAGTTGTACTTGATACAACTGATAATGTGTTATCCATTGTTTTAGGGCCTAAGAATTTTTGAGCAAACTCAAAGTCGGAATCCTAAGGAAAGCAAGCCCATACTCACTAGAGAAGTCAAAAAGACTTATATATTTCTCTTTGGGTTTTGAGAAATATAGAAAATCTTTTGGAAGCTTATTAGATAAATGGAATATAATATTTAACCTATATAATAATATAAGAGTATCTGTTATGTATGAATTAAACTAATATACTTTGATAAATTTGTACAGTTAATATAGTTGATAGAATGTTTATCAGTTAAAATATACAAATGAACTAAATTAAGATTGGCATAGAAATATAAAGTATACTTACTAATACATCTTTTGGCATGTTGTCAATTCAAGTCCCATCCTAGAACCAAAATATACAACTACAAAAAATACATACCTTGGTCACTTTGGTGTTTATTTGCAGGAGATGATGTATTGTCTTCCATAAGTGTTGAGCTCCAAAAGCAATGCAGGAATATGGATATTTAATCCATATTTGATCACATATAAGTGCTATATAGCGAATAGTTGCAATTCATAATGTATGAAACCTCGACGAAATTAGTTCAAACCAGTAAACCATAATACGAGATTGTGTATTCAATATGGTTGGTTGCAATATGGATCTTGTTATGTTAGATGTAACAGTAGACCAAGAACGACAATATGAACCTAGGAACTCGATCGCCTAACTTTCAATTTGATTACCTAACATAAAGTGCAACTTATTCAGTATCCTTAAATGTTAATGATGACTAAATGCACTTTTTAAAAGAGTTCGTTACAGTCTTGTAATATGGGTTTCTTTTGAATAGTTCGACCATTTGAAAAGAAAGTGATTTATGAGGGTGGATGTAACTTAGGCATAGCTGGGATGAAGAGAGTTAATGGTTATCTCTGCTTCATGAAGAGACACTAGAAACAAAACCTATATAAAATACTAAAAGATACTTAATAAGAAATGACAAATGTGATTCCAAATATATTTTCATATAGAAAATTGATTTATGTTAAAGTTATTCTTTGAGTTTAAGATATCTGATCTAAAACATACGATTGTAAACTGATTATAGTGCATGAAATAAAACCCAATAATAAGTGGTGGAATGGAGCTTCACAATTCGTACACTATTATTGTAATAGCTAAAATAGTAAGAGCATACCATACAATACTTCTTAATGGATGCATCAATTTACAAAAATTGTTTTCGTAGAGATACCAAAAATTATTTATGAAATAATTATTGTTTTTAGTATCTACTGAAAATAGACATAGTTTCATTCAATATGATTATTATGAATTTTATGGCCGAATTTGTCGTAATCTTCGAACAGACTAAAACAATCGAATGAGATGAGCAAACAACAGACTAATGACCAAGGACTTTAGGAATATCATAAAAAGGAAAGAAAAATGAAATATTAAAAAATAAGCGAAAAAGTTGAAAATTTGGAAGTTTAAGTTTTTGGAAGAGCCGACTTAGAGCAAACCCACAAAATCATCAGGTCAGACTCGAAGTAGGGTAACCTTGGAAAAACACCAAGCGCGACCCAAAGCAATCGATGCAGAAACCCTAAGCACGACCATAAGTTAGTTCGGTACCGATCCAAGTGGTTGGATAGGTACTGATCCATGAAGACTCGGGTTGGACACACAGAAGTCTCGGGTCTGACTCCAAGCAAGCAAACTCGGGTCGAACACACAGAGATCTCGAGTCATACTCACAAAAGTCTCGGGTCTAACTCCAAACAAGCAAAAGTAAACTCAGAGCATAAAAATCTCAAAAAATCTTTAGGTCAAGCCTTAAGAAAACACTCAAATTTCTCAGGTCAGACTCCAAGTCAGTTCAAGTTAACAAAGATAGAGGCAAGCACATAATTCAAATTTCAAAAATCCAACAAGTGTTGGATCGATACCGATCCACAAAACTTCACCTAAACCATCCTAAACTTTCTACACTCAAAAGACATGCCGCCTACAACTCATTTCTTGCCATCTATAATTCTTCACATGCAAGTCTTTATCGATCTCCATAAGCACTCGAAATCTACAACTCCATTCTTTTACCAATCCATCAATTAAACTCAGAAACAAGCTAATAATGGTGCAAACAAATTGGAATCATGAAGCTAACCACGAATCGAGCCAGGACAAGAAGTTCAAAGTCATCCATTTAAAGAACATATGGATTGGTACCGATCCAAGCCAATGGATTGGTACTGGTTCATGATTATTGATGAGGTGTCCACCTAATTTCCTAGAGAAGTCGTTTATGGCATGGAAAACTATGGGGAGATCATGGGGGAAAATTGCTACGCTATCTGCTGCTATACATAAGAGGGAAAAGCTCATTTTTAAGGATTTTTTTCAACTCTTATGTTCTCTTACTCTAATTTCATATAATCACTCATGGATTTATACCAATCCATAACAGATTTATACTAATCCGTTAGAACAGAAGTGTAAACCGCACTATAAACCGTCAACAAATTTAAGTGGACGTAGACCAAGTTTAGCCGAACTATTATAAAACGATGAGTGTTCTTTTCTTGCTTTTTTAAGTTATCCTTTTCTTCACATTTTATTATCTACTCAATCTATTTGGTGTTTGTGCCATTTTTGGTTCAAACATTTTGGTGCTTTCACTAAGAAACACTTAAATTAGCTAATCTGATACTTGGAAACATTCAAGATGACAATAAAATTTACCAAGACGGCTATCGCTAAAGGAAATCAACTAGGGGGCAGCCAAGAAGCATGCTCATGAGCCAACCCCTCTACCATCTACATAATCAGGGATGAGATAGAGACTACGATGGATCAACTGGAAGAGAAGATGATAGCTCGCCAAGAGGAGATGATAGGGAAAGTTCTTCAAAAGAATAGGACAGACAGGAACAATAGGAGTTGCTGTAAACCAAAATCGAAGACCTGAAGTAGGAGTAAGAATGCCAAAGAGTAGAGCATAAAAAGCCGGAGCGAACCCCATGCTAACCGTATGGATCGGCACTGATCCCCATGCATGGATCGACACTGAACCCCAAGAACATGGGGCATGGGTGATCTTGGCTTAGCAGGAAATGGTGCACTTCTAGGGAATAGCGTTGGGTGTGTAAATGTGAATCGAAATGTTGATGCGTGGCCAGAGCATCCCTTCGTCGGAGAGCGAGCAGATGAACTTGTACGATATTGATCACTTTATGTCCCGACCGAAGAATCAGGATTGGAACAAAGGGTGCAAGTTCCTTTGCTGAGGAGCAAGTAGATGGACTTGTATGGTTTTGATCGTGTTATGTTCCATTCCGAGAGCCGGAGCCGAAGTTCAATGAGCAGGTCTCTTCGTTGGAGAACAAGTGGATGGGCTTACTTATCGTTGAACCCCCTCATCGGAGAGTGAGCGGATTGGGTTTAGCTAGGGTTTAGAGAAACCATGGATTTGGTTGCGTTAGTCTCGACTAGAGAGCCAGGACCGAAGTGAAGGGAGTAGGTCACTTCGCCAGAGAGCAACTAGATGGGCTTATTATAGTTGAGCCCCCTCACCGAAGAGTGAGTGGATTAGGTTCGACAAGGGTCCGAAAAGACTATGGGTTTGAATAACGATCCGGAGGGACCATGGATTTGACTATCGGTCCCGAACAGCTATGGATTTGATTTATGGTCTGGAGAGACCATGGATTTGATTATCAGCCTTGTATGGCCACGAGTTTAATTAATGATCCGAAGAGATCATGGATTTAACTATTGACCCTGAACAGCCATGGATTTGATCAATGATTCGAAGAGATCGTGGATTTGATTATCAATCAAAAGAGGCCAAGGACTTCATTGACAATTAGGAGAGATCAAGATTCAGCTATCAGCCGGGAAAGGCCATAGATTTCACTAATGATCCAGAGAGATCAAGATTTCAACATACGACTGCTAACTACCGGATGAATACGGGATAATTCTGATTTACATTATAATGAATGAAATAACAATACCGAGGGAATACGGAATGATCATCTGCGACTGATATTCAAGCAAGGACTGAAGTCCATAACTATCATGGCGTAGAACGACCTTTGATTTATAGGTGAATTCGAAGGAACCGAATGATTCATCGGGTTTTGATTAGTTAATAGTCAAAAAATTCAACTACTCATGACTTGCCAACTTCGATATTTATCCTTGAGGAAAGCACACCTTCCATTCGCAAGGAGCGATTTGGGGGCAAGTGTTACGGCTGAATTTGCCGTAGGTTTTGAACAGACTTAAACAATCGAATCGAATGAGAAAAAGATAGAGAAATGACCTATGGACTTTGAGAATATCATAAAAGGCAAGAAAAATGAAATATAAAAAGTAAGTGAAAAAATTTGAAAATTTGGAAATTCAAGTTTTCGGAAGAGCCGACTCGAAGCAAACCCACAAAATCATCAAGACAGACTCGAAGCAGGGCAACCTTGGAAAAACTCCAAAAGAGACCAGAAGCAATCAATGTAGAAACCCAAAGCGCGACCTGTAGTTGGTTCGGGGCCAATCCAAGTAGTTGGATTGGTACTGATCCATGAGGACCCGGGTCGGACACACAGAAGTCTTAGGTCTAACTCCAAGCAAGCGAAGTTGGGTCGGGCATACAAAAGTCTTGGGTTGGACTTACAATAGTCTCGGGTCTAACTCCAAGCAAGCGAAAGGTAAACTTAGAATATAAAAATCTTAGAAAATCTTCATGTCGAGCCTCAAGAAAACACTCAAATTTCTCAGGTCGGACTCGTAGTCGGTCCAAATTAACAAATATAGAGGCAAGCACAAAATCAACAATTCAAAAATCCAACAAGTGTTAGATCGGTACCGATCCACAAAATTTCACCCAAACCATCCAAAACTTTCTACATTCTAAAGTCATGCCTACAACCCATTTCTGGCCTCCTATGATTGTTCACATGTAAGTCTCTATCGATCTCCATGAGCACTCAAAATCAGTAACTCCATTTTTCTACCGATCCATCGTTTGGACTCAAAAACAAGCTAATAATGGTACAAACAAGTTTGGAATCATGAAGCTAACCCCGAATCAAGCCAGGACAAGAAGTTCAAAGTCATCCATATGAAGAACATATGGATTGGTACTGATCCAAGCTCATAGATTGGTATCGATTCGTGATTATTGATGAGGTGTCTACCTAATTTTCTGGAGAAGTGGTTTATGGCGTGGAAAACTATGTAGAAATCATGGGCGCGAATTTCTAGGCTATCTACTGCTATAAATAGGAGGGTAGGGCTTACTTTTAAGGAACTTTTTCAGCTCTCTTGTTCTTTCACTCTAATTTCTTATAATCACTCATGGATTTATATCGAGCCATAACATATTTATAGCGATTCATAAGAACAGATGTGTAAACAATACTATAAACCATCAACAAAGTTAAGTGGACGTAAGCCAAGATTAGCCGAACCACTATAAAACACCGTGTGTTCTTTTTTTTTCTTTTTAAATTATTTTTCTTCACTTTTTATTCTCTACTCAATCTATTGGGTGTCCATGTCATTTTTGGTTCAAACAATGAATATTTTTGCAGTGGAAAATAATATATTATTATTCTGCACAAGCAAGTCGATTTTATAGTGGTCATACCAGTTACAAAATTATTACATGTGTGAATCAAAAATGCCTCAGCAATTATGTCGGTTTTATATCAGCCGTGCACTTTTAAAGAAAATAAAAATAGGAGTGAGGCTAAAGCACCTCATCTACTAACAACTAACAACATACAATTCTAGCCACTCACTCTTATAAACGAGTTATTCACTAACAAGGCACAATTACATGACGTTACAATGAGTTGCAAAATACATTCCAAGTATGGCAAGCACGCAAAGGTGCCAGCATAACATAGCCTATTGATTTCCAAGCGCAGATAGACAAGACCAAACCATCAAGTTTCTTAAACCAAGCATTCCAACAATACAATATATCGTAAAACTAGCAGCACAAGTGGGCATGCAAGTTACATAATCCAATCAAGTACCAAATGCCATAAAAAGAAGAATAATAGTAAACATACACCAAAGCAACAAGAGAGGCCATAACAAGCATAACTTTATATACCAAAAGGACGGACAAGCTTTAGATCATTAGAAGCTCGATATAACACCATCCACCAACATGCCCATGAAAAACAACATATTTCACTAATACACACAATCACATATGTTGCAAATAAGGCAATCACCTTGTATTAGTACCACTGAGAAGAGAGGTAAAGCTTCAGGGAATATCAAGAACAATGTGACAAACAACCATCCAAATATCCAAGGGCAGTCAACACTCATAATTCCACAAAGAGGAGATTCCATTAAGATCGTACTCATAAGTATACTAAGGATCTAGCAAAAAGGGTTAAAAAATGATAATAGCAAACATACTAGTCTAAGGTGGCAAATAGAGCATAAGTTGTCATGATAATAGATAAAACTCAATTTCCAATTGGAGGCAATGCAAGCAAACATGAAATTCCACACTCAACACCAGCCAAAAAAATTTCAATATGTGAAAAATAATAAAAAATATGGCAGACGCAAAGCTTGAGGGAGATCCTAAATTCTAGAGAGGAGGAAGGGAAACCTGGACGAGTCCACGCAAACACCAACAGCAACAACCAAATACTCAAATGCTTGCAAGGGAGCCAATAGGAATAGCAAGAAGCCGAGGATCTTAACCTAGATCTAACAAGCGAAATAATGGAAACCCTAAAGCATCGCATACAGGAAAAGCGATGGCAACCATGAATATATAACAGAGAGTAAAGCTTTAAGCCTTGACAAAACTCGAAAACATTAGCAAACCCAAACCCAAACCCAAAAGTTCAGATCAATAATGAAGCACACTATGGCTACTTCGAGGCCAAAACTGCATTACACCGAAGTTGCAAAAGTTTAGACTTGACATGAGGGTGTACGCAAGTAGGGATACATATACAAAATAGACAATGGTTAGCAAACGACATGTCCCAAAGAAATCAAAAGGCCAAAAGGGAACAACAGTAGGAAACTGTAGCAATAGAAAATGGTAGGGTTAAGAGGATAAGTAACGTGATGTAAATGGAAGAGTGAGAGATGTAATCAGAAGATTTTGGAATGGATGGGAAAAGTTAACAGAAGAGGAGGAATGCCCTAGTTCCTGTTGATGCATCTCATTATTATTTATCACTTTTCCTTCTTTTCTTTTTGAATATTCATTATAAGATAAAACTATAATAATGGTATTTATTTTCATAACAAAAGTGATGCATTAGAAAATACATAATTAGCTGAAAGTCTTACAATTATTTTGCAATTACGGACTAAGCCACAGTTTTGAGAAATAATTCTTTAGTCGTATAATTATGAATCATATGGTACTGTTGAATTGTATCTCAAATGGTTAAGGGAAAATCACCCATTCGACGAGAGCGACATAAGAGCTAGTAAACTCTTTGTATTGATTCATATAGATGTATGCAACCGAGAGTCTAATACTACCAAAATGGTTCGTCATACTTCGTCAAATTGATTGATAAATTATCTAGACATTAACATATCTGATACACATGTAGTATGTCTATGCAAGCTCATGGAATATAAAATGAAAGAAAATAGCATAACATGCAAAAGGAAATAAAACTATTTGATTTTATCGAAATGTGAGTATATATATTGGAAATGAATTCCAAATGTAACTAAAATGAATAAAGATTCATCTCAAAAGTTGCTCCTCCGTATGATACATAATGACGTATTGATAAGGAGCAATTAGATTTTATTAAACATAGTACAATTGATAATGAATGAAGTTGGGTTAACTTCTTCCTATAAGGTAGAGTAATTAAGAGAATATAAGGTTAAAATTAATTTCATTTAAAGCACATTTTACAAGATCATACGAGAAAAGAGCTAATGAGAAACCCTTATATATCCTAAGTCAAGGAGTTGAAATATTGTGTGAGTCGAGAGATTGCACATAATACTTGTTCGTGAGGGACCTTGTCTAGACCACCCTAAAGGAATTTGGGACCGATCAATATTTATTAACCAAATAATGTTATGATCATAAGTTTTATAAACTAAAACCAAATTAGTTTTATATATATGTTGTTGATGCCAAAAATGGACATCAACACGCAATAGAATCTAGTAGAGATTAAATGAAGAATGAAACTAAAACAGAGCAAAAATCATAAATGAACACATAGATTTTTACAATGGTTCGGCACTATTGGGGCCCATAATAGGGATTGGTGTGACCCCTATTTTGTTGTCCAAATGGGGTGCAATTCCTCTGGTGGGTCCCGCATGACGTTAGCTGCTACCCTCCAAATTTCATGCCATTCTGACTAACCATTTGTGAGATATCGCATTTCTGTGAAGTTGTGTTGCATGCATTTTGATTTCAGCCGATCCCTCTAGAGGGATAGGGGCCGATCCCTCCAAACTCTTCTGATTCGGGTGCGATCCCTAGGGTAGGCTCTCTAGGGTCCTTACATCTTGCTAATATAATTTCATATGCAATGGACTTATGAATTTTGAGATATTGATTGTTTTCCATTAAGTTGCAATTGTTTGGCTGAAATATGTCGATCCCTTCTATACGATCCCTTTGATACCAATCTCATTTATATGATCTCTTGTATACCGATCCCTTTTATACCGATCCCTTTCTTAGGTGAAGTAATATGCCCATAACTTGAGCATACAAACTCCAAACGACTTGAGATTTGAAATATAGCCTCGTGGGGCCTTCCTTCTCAATCTATATTGATCTCACCCATTTTGGAACAAAAATTGAGGACATGTACTGATCACCTAGAGGAAGGGATAGGCACTGATCCCCTGCCTGGGAGAGATACTAAACCGTACTAAGAATATTCTAGAGAGTCTACCTTTTCGTCTCGGTTGATTGTTGCTTCACACCAGTGCCTGCACTTGATTTCTGGACCTCACAATCATCGCTCTAGGCTAATAGCCTTGATGACAATTGAATCTAACTTGTCCAGTTAGTTCAGATATAGCCGGGTCAGAATGCCAGATAACATTGTTCCCCTAATCTACGTCTTGTGTCGAACATGACGTGCTTTGAATTCGAAGCAAGTTAGAGTCGTCGAAAATAATCCATCCAATTTTCTGAATAGTTGCAATCCTTCCGTTGAATTATTTTCCCAAAGTGTCGTATCTCTCTTTGATCTCCATGATGCTTGGTCGATTTCCAGTAGTATTAATTTTGGGTTGTATTCCATCAGTTACCATCTGTGTCCAGTTCTACAGGGCTAGTAATCATTGGCTAGTTGATCCAGTTTTTTTTTTGAAAGCTTCAAGTCAAAATTCAATTTCTTTCGATTTTAAAAATTGAATTTTTTATAATATACATGGGCACATTCTGATACATGTCCTAGCCGTTGGCTCCCGTATGCATTTGCATGCTCGTGGGTCATCGCCAATTCCTTATATTTTAACTGCAATTGGATTGCAATTCCTTGTTTATAATTTTTTTGTAATTAAATAGGAGTTGAAATAAGTCGCTCGATGAGAAGGAACTTCAAGTTCTATAGGAATCACGACTTCGGAGCCATATACAAGAGCAAATGGAGTATGGCTTGTCGCAGACTTGTGGGTGGTTTGGTATGCCCGTAATGCTAAAGGGAGTTTGTTGACCTACTTGCCTCCGACCTTCACCAAACGCTTCTTCAAAATGGACTCTATGATTTTGTTAACAGCTTCGACTTGTCCATTAGCTAAGGGTGAGCAACTGCCGTGGATCTTTTCTCAATATGATGCCGATAACAAAAGTCTTTGAATTCAACATTTTCTCGTTGTGATCACGGCTAAAGGTTCAGCTTCAGCCCATACAGCGAAGTAATTCACTGCTACGATGGCGTATTTCGTACCACCTTAGGAATCGGCAAGGAGTCGATGATGTCAGTACCCCAAGTGGCAAAGGGCTATGCACTGACCATTTGAGTAATTTCATAAGTGGGGCTCTTGGAATTTTTGCAACCATCTAGCACTTGTCGCCTTATCCAGCGTGATCAGCCGCATCTCGAATGATAGTTGGTCGGTAATACCCATAGCGAAGTATTTTTCTTTTTTTGGGTTTGCCCCCCCCCCCTCCCCGGTGTGATCGCGACATTCTCCTTCATGGACTTCTCTCAAGACTTGTTGACTTTATCATGGGCCATACACCGGAGTAGAGGAATGGAGAAACCTGTTCTATACATGACTCCTTCTTGGATGATGTAGCATGAAGCTTTGCCAAGGATCTGTTTTTTTTTCGTTTCTCCGCCCGAGAAGGATCCCTCGTTGCAGAAAACCTTCAATCAGAGTCATCCACGACTCTTTTTTAGGCTCTGCCTCTAGTACCTAGTCGATTTCCATCTAGTTTATGCTTGAAGCATCTAGTACTTCGACTAGAACTAAGTCCATTTGTTGTGCATCCTCGGTGCTAGGAAACTTTGCCAATGAGTCGGCCTTTTTGTTTTGATCCCAGGGAATGTGCATGATGTCATGATACTCAAAGTCAGCCAATAGCTCTTGGACTCAGATAAAGTACGGAGCGATTCGTTGTCCTTTAGCCTGGTAATATCCCTTGAATTGGCATACTATTATCTGGGAATCACAAAAGCTTTGTGAAGTTTTCACTCCCAGTTCTCTGACAAGTTTGAGCCCGAAGATCAAGGCTTCATACTCAGCTTTGTTATTTGTTGCAGAGAAGTCGAGTTTCAGGGCATAGTAGATAGATCGTTCCTTAGAGTCACTAACATGACTCTGACACCAGAACTCTGATCGTTGGATGCTCCAACCATATACATTTTCCATCGATTTGTTGGTTCTCCACTCCTCTCCGGAGAGTCGTCTGATGTAGTGAGTTCAGGTATGAAGTCCACCAATGTCTGTCCCTGGATAGCTCTTCGAGGGAGATAAGTGATATCGAATCTGCCTAGCTCGTTATTCCATTTGAGAAACCTTCCAAACATCTTGGGTTGTCGTAGGACCTATCGTAACGGTTGGTCGGTGTAGACATTGATGGGATAAGCCTGAAAGGAAGGGCAAAGCTTTAATGATGCAACCAACATGCAGTATGCGAGCTTTTCTAGCTACGGGTAGTCTCTCTTAGCACATGTCAATCGCTTGCTAACATAATATGGCCTTTAGATCTGATTCTCTTCATGTTACAATGTGTCACTTATGGCGTGTACCGACACCACTAAATATATGTATATGTCTTCGTGATCCAGTGGCTTGGATAGGATGGGAGGTCTCTCTAAGCGATCTACCAGAGCTTGAAACGCATCTATGCAATTTTATGTCAATTCAAAGTTCCTCTTCCCTCTCTCAATCAAATCAAAGAAGGGAATACACTTGTTGGTCACCGTGGAAATGAATCTGCTTAAGGTGGCGACCTTCCAATTGAGGCTCTGGACCTGCTTGATTGTTTCGATGCTCAGTTGTACCAAATTGCTTGAATCTTCTTCGGATTGTCTTCGATTCCGCGAGAGTTGACGATGAAGCCCCGAAATTTCGTTGATGCAACGTCGGAAGAGCATTATAAGGGATTAAGTTTCATTCCATATTTCTGGAGAACACCGAACATCTTCCCTAAGTCATCGATGTGGTTGCTTGATCGTCGTGACTTCATGAGCATATCGTCCACATACACTTTTATCGATCGCCCAATCTGATCTTTGAACATAAGGTTGACTAGTCTTTGATAAGTAGCTCCAGTGTTCTTTAGTCCAAACGACATCACAACGTATAAATAAAATCCTAGATCGGTAATGAAGCTGGTGTGCTCCTGGTCGGGGTCGTGTATTGAGATCTGGTTGTATTCGGAGTACGCATCAATAAATTGAAGCAGTTCATATCCAGCGGTCTAGTCTACCAGTTGGTCAATGTTCGAAAGTGGAAAGCTATCGTTCGGGCATGCCTTATTTAGGTTTGAGTAGTCGATGCATATCCGCCACTTTCCATTAGCTTTTCTTATAAGAACTGGATTGGATACCCATTTCGGGTAAAGGGCGTCATGGATAAACCCATTGTTTCTGAGTTTATCTACCTCTTCTTTAAGTGCAGCAGATCTCTTCGGATCCATGCCGCTTTGCTTTTTTTCACCGGGACATTCCTCGGGTCGATTTTCAATGCATGGCTCACGATAGTTGGTGAGATCACACACATGTCAGAAGAGTCCAAGCGAACACATCAAGATTTGTTCGGAGAAAACCAATTAATTCCATTATCATCATTGCACTTAGCTTTGATCCGATCTTTAGTACTCGTGATGGGTTCTAGATGCTTTGAGCGTTTATCAGCAATGGCTGAAAACCATGCTTATAAGCATGTCAAATCAAATGTCTAGTAGGGTTTAGCCTTATGTTGCGTGTAGCTAAATAGTTGGCTCTTGGTTTGGGTTTGAATCTGCTTGTCTATTCGAACAATGCTCTTTCCGTTTAATGTACTCATGATCTGTTACTCATCGTTTAGGTTGGAGAGAGAGCCAGTCACCCATGAGCTCTAGCATCAATTCGATGATTCTATCTCAAAGCATCCTTTCGGTCATAGCCTTGAGTCATTGTAAACACTACATATGAGTCACAGTACTGAGCTATAGCATTCATTTGTAGCTAGATGGTCAGTCACTTCCATTTTGATTTATATTCTCCCGTCCTATCTAGGGACAGAGTTAGCTTAGGTGTAGTCGGGTCATGCTTGCTCGGTTTTTATACTCTTCCTAATGGATCAAAGGAAGGTGTTGGAGAATGAATAGTCAAGTCACACTCATTCACGATTTATTCTCCTATCGACACTCTTGTTATAGGATTTATTCGAAGATGTTCGGGTCACATCAGTTTGTATTTTTTATGGATTAGTATTGACCGTCGACCCAACGGCATAATATAGAAATCTCAAATCACATTGCCTGTCTATCTAGTGGTATGACATAAAAGTCTAGATCGATTTTGCTCATCGATCCGACGATACGATATTGTCAGTCGTCTGTAACTTCGGACGCCGTCCTGATTGGTTTTGTGTTAAGGCCTTCTTGCAGTCATTTCCTTAAGTCATAAAGAACATGAGCCTTATCTATTATTAGCTGTCGTATTTAATTTTTAGTGGTTTGTAATCCTGCCCCAAGTTTCGGGTCAATAGACTTAGGTCGTGGATGGTCTAACCTCATCTATACTATGTTTATACTTTTACTGTCGAGTTTAGGTCGGAGTTGGCTACTGAATGGTCGATTGCATTCATTCATTTGCTTATGCATCAATCCACACTCTAGGAATTGAAATTAATTAATGGGTGATTAATCACACCCATTTGATGTCTATACTCCAGTCCACGCTCTGGGGATTTAGATTTATCGTAGAAAATGGTCGAACGACATTTTCCTTAGTTAATTCCTTTGCCTCCAGTCATGGGAAAAAGTCGATGAGTAGTCAGTCGTATCACGACCACTTTAATTTTAAGCTATTGAATCGTAGGGAGGGGTTGGTTAGTGGACGGTCGAGTCACATTCGTCATGTGTTTTATACTCAGCCCATTGTATCATAGGCGAGAGTCATTGGACGGATAGTTGAACCACGTTCAATTTTCATCACTACTCTTGTCCACGCTCTGGGGATCAGAGTTTGTCAATAGGTAGTTATTCGCACCCATTAGGTATTTATACTTCAACTCACGCTCTGGAAGCTAGAGTTATTGATGGACAGTCGAATCGCATCTAGCTTTTTGAAATATGCTCCCTCCGGCGGACCGAGAGTGAGAGATAGTGAGTGGATGGTCGAACTACGTCCACTTGGTAAGTTTATAATCCGTCTATCATGGAATAGATTGGAGTTGGTGAATGAACGATCATGTCACATCTTCTTTATACCGGATGGTCGGGTCACATCTGATTTTGTTGCTTATACTTTGGTCCATTCTTAGGTAACTGCATTTGTTGACAGGCGGTCGGATCGCGCCAGTGTAGAGTTTATACTACAGATATGCTCTAGGAACTAGAGTTGGCCGATGGGTCGGTAGTCACACTCATTTGGTGTTTATACTTCATTCTGTGCTTTGGGGACCAGAGTTAGTCGATAGGTGGTCAGTCACACCCATCTGGTGTTCATACTCCAGTCTGCGCTCTAGGGACCAGAGTTGGTCGATGGGTGGTCTATCACACCCATTTGGTGTTTATATTCTTGTCTATGCTCTAGGGACCAGAGTAGGTCGATGGACGGTCGTACTACATCCATCTTTTTGGTGTTTATATTCTGGTGTTCACTATAGGGACCAGAGTTAGTCAATGGGGGGTCCGTCACACCCATTTTTGATTTATACTGCAGTTGTCAAGTCGAGATAAGAGTTGTCAAATGAACGGTCGAGCCACATTCATCCATGGAGTGGAATTCTGCCTCTAAAATTAAGGACAAAACATGGCAAATGGACGGTCGATTCATGTCCATTTAGTGATTGTAGCTCCTCTAATCAAGTCGAGGAAGGGAGTAAGTGATGGATAGCTAGATCACATCCATGCCTGTGTTAGACGATCAGGTCTAGTCCAATTTGCTTAGTACTCCTTCCAACAAGTCGAGGAAGGGACTTGTCGGGTGGATGATCAAGTCACATCCACCTTAAGCCATAATCCTGTCATTCGTGCCTGCTTTAAGTTGAGCTTTCGAACTGCCCCTTGTGTCCAAAGCAGGAGTCGATATGTAGATGATCAAATCATGTCCACTTTAGTTGGATCCTAGCATCGCTGAGCTTCGGGAGAGGCATATGTATTTTGGCGAACTTCAAGTATGAGTCGGGCAGTGGATGATCAAGTCACATCCGCTCCAAGTCTTTCTTTGGTCCCCAAGTCAAGTGTGGAGGTTGTTGAGTGGATGGCCAGTCATGTCCACATTACATTGGAGTTTTTCCTTGCTGAGCTCTGAGCAAGGATTGATGTCCTGTTAGGATTGAAGCATAAAATAAGAAGTGGATGGTCGAGTCACACCCACTTTTCGTTTCAAGTTCATACTCCCAAATCAGGGGCATATGGTAGCTGATGAGTGGTCAATCATGCTCCTCTTGATGATCCTCTAAAGGTTCAATCATGGTCTGTGGAGGTTGGTTGGCACCCAACTCTAAGTACTTGGTCACCTGCATCGTTTTGAAGTAGTTTAGTTCAAGTTGGTCGTAGTTCACAACAAAATTGAAATTGAAATAAATCTTATTGATAAGTAAATCAAAGTTGTATGCTCGCTTCCACCTCGCCCCAGCCTTCTTAGGTGGAAGTCGACCGTAGGTTGTCCGATTGAAAATCGGAGTTCTTTATTGATTGGATGTTCCCTACCCTCCATTCTATGGATATTTTTGAAACTTTCCTTTTCAGATCAGCTTTCTGATCATATCTTGGAGGTAGCTGCAATCGCCGGTGTTACGACCATGTGTATCTTGAAATACACAACATTTCGAATTACTTTCGAGTTTTGTTGGAATCTCTCGAGGCTGGTTTCCAGTACTGCTCCGAGTCGTGAGTCTCCAAGTAAATGTTTTTGATTGAATCGTTCAAAGGAGTAAATGAGTCAAATTTTGGGATTTTGGGTTGTCTCCTAGAATCCGAGTCCTCATCTAGGGCATCGTCATTTCTGGACTCGCTTTAAATCCCTTTGGCCAACGGGACTGCATTTTTCTTTTCCCTAGTCTGCTTTTCCTCATCCTTTCTTAGGTTCTATAGTTCGCTTTGTAACAGAAATGATTCAAGGTCATAGGAGGCTCTCTAGGTAACCAATCGCCAAAGTGTGTCTTGGGGTCGATTCCCGTTATCAACGCCATTAGTATGATATTCTCACTGGGATTGCTCACTTCAGTGACAATGGTGTTAAATCTCTGCTAGAAGCCTTTAAGCAGCTCGCGTGCCTCTTGGAATAAATTAGATAATGGCATCACATCCTTGGTGTGAGTCGCATGCATCCTGAATTGCTTAACAAACTTCTGATTTGGTTGATCCGATGAGGAGATAGACCTGGGTGGTAACTATGTAAACTGCATGATTGTTGTTCCTTTTACGAATATAGGAAAACATCTGCAAGTGATGGCATCCATCGCTCTAGTGGAAGCCCTGTTCCACTCATACTTCACAAGATATTGTTGGGGGTCTATGTTCATAGAATATGATGGCATGGTCGGCACATTTAATCTCCTCGGATATTTTGCATGCTAAACGACTTCAATGAATAGGTTTTGATTGGAGGAGATGCTCCAATTCATTAGTCTTGTCCGTTTTCAAGTTATGGCTACTTTCCATGCTTATGTATGATGTATGCATGGTTGTCCAACATTTGAATGGTTGAGAATGCCGATCGAATGGAAAATCAGTTTGGATGGGGTCGCTGATCGGTGACAATCCCCAAACTTTCACCCAACTAGGCTGCGATCCATATAAGGCAGTAAGGAAGGCCTCATGAAGTTGCATACCAAGTTTCAAGTCATTTGGAATCTGTGTGCCCGAGTTATGACCGAAACAAGATGGAGCGGTATTGACGAATTGGTGATAATTTACTTTGAGTCCGACCCGAGAAAATTTGCTATTTGCTTGGAGTCAGTCCTTGGTTCGCTTGGAGTTGCTGAACTCGAAGTTCTGAGTTGGTGATGAATGATGCTTGGAGTCATATTGGTGCTTGCTTCGAGAAAATCTTGGTTTTACCCGAGTTTGACCTTAGGCCAGAATTTTTTGGGTTTACTTCGAGTCGAATGGGTGATTACTTCGGGTCCAACTTCGGGTCAGCCTTGGAAGGAGTTTCTCGACAAACATTTCGATGATCTTTGATGCTTTTTAACGACTACCACTCGTGACTCGATGATGGAGGTTCCATCATGGTAAGTGATGACTTTGATGATGGATAGCTATACTTTGATATGGCATAATAAGCGGTATAGGTCGCTTGTCACACAAGCCGTCGTACCATAGCTGCCAAATTAGGTGTTTAGAAGTTGGTCAGCCGAGAGCAGTCGTAACCTATCCTAGAAGCCTGATCCGATAACCGATCCCAGTTTGCACCATATCACCTTGGTTCTACAGCCTTTGGGAGTACCATTTGAGTAGCAGTTTCTTGTACAAACCTTGGTTGTAATTCAGCAGCTACGTCGTGATCCCTTATGCCCCGGTCAGTCATAGGACATATGAGAAGTGGATAGAATGCACCATCTTTAAGTTGAGTTCCGAATCCAGAATGCAGGGGCACGGGCACGGGTGCTTGGCACTGGAAAAATAATAATTTTAGTGCACTTTTTTTTAAAAAGAACGTACCCGATCCATATTTATTTTATTTCACAAGCGATGCTTTATTTTTATTTGTAGGTCGATCCCTTTAAATTACGCACTGATCCCTTATTACATTTCTTCAACATATATATTCTCTACCGATCTCTTTATTTTCATTTGTTCACTTTCATATACCGATCCCTCTTCCTCTCACTGATCCCTTCCTTCTTTCATTTCCTTGCAATCGACCCTCCCTCCTTCTCCTTGTCCATCACTACTAACTTGATATTGAGAATCAATTCAAACTCCTCAAGCTTACCATCGATTCGAGTAGGTGTCGAACCGCCTTTTGCAGATCTGTCTTTGGTCGTAACCATCCTTTATTAGGAGTGCTCACATTCATATAGATAGGTGAACGAAAGGAATGATGAAGGAGATGACGAGGTCGACTTGTGAACTCATGGTGGAGGTTGGATGTAAGGTCGAGGTAGGCAGTTGGTTAGGGATCGATAGTAGGTATGAAGGGATCGGCTATTTCAAACAATAGGGATCAGTTGTTGATGTTTTGGAGTAAGGAGGGATCGGCTATGTATAAGGATCGGTTAAGCCAAACAGTAGGGATCGGTTGTGCTAGTTTGGAGAGAGGGATTGACCATTTTGGCTTCGAGAAAGGGATCGGCCAATTTGGCTTCGAGAGAGGGATCAGCCATTTTGGCTTTGCTAACTTGAGTATAGGATTCAGCATCCGATCCTAAGAACTTGTATACATGAGTGAATCTAATTCCATCCAAATGGGCATGAACACCTGAATAACTCCAAACAAGAACATTAGCATCATCATTTCCTTTAACTCTGCGGGAAGTTGATTTAACTCTTTTAACCATAGCTATTAGCTTCCTTTAGATTTCCTTTAAAACTGAGTAGAATAAGAAGTTTATCGGTAGAAAACTGGATCTATCTTGCGAATATGGGAGTCCACAAGTAGATGATGAGATCCAATCAAGTTGAGAATTCAATTCTCAGTGAAAGCACTAAATGTTGACCTTGAAAATGGACATCAACACCAAACAGAATCTAGTAGAGATGAAATGAAGACTGAAATAAAAACAGAGCAAAAATCATAAATGAACACACAAATTTTTATAGTGATTCGACAACCTTGGCCTGCATCCACTTCATATTTTTATTGATCTTGCACTTGAGTATGATTACAAAAATGTGTGGATCAACTGCAGTCTATTAGTACAAGAATGAAGAATAAAAATGGAAGAACCTTGGTAGCAGAAAGAAGGATCCCTTTTCTAACGCCATGCCTGCTGTTTTTATAGGGGAAGATATGCACGGATTGGGATGAAATTTCGGCAGAAGAACCTCTAGGCTAAGATGAGGCCACACAAGAATTTGGAGGCCCATTGAGGCCTAAAATAAAGGATGGCCCTAACCCCTATTTTGGTGTCCAAATGGGGTGCAATCCCTCTGGTGGGTCCCTCATGATGTTAGCTACTTTCCCTCCAAATTTCGTGCCATTTTGACTTATCGTTTGTAAGATATCGCATTTTCCATGAAGTTTGTTTCATGAATTCTAATTTCAGTCGATCCCTCTAGAGGGATAGGGGCCAATCCCATCAGTCTCCTCTGATTGGAGTGCAATCCCTAGGGCACCCTAGGGTCCTTACATCTTGCTAACAAAATTTCATATGCATTGGACTTATGTATTTTGAGATATTGATTGTTTTCCATTGAGTTTCACTTGTTTGGCTAAAATATGTCGATCCCTTCTAAACGATCCCTTTTATACCGATCCCTTTTATGCTATCCCTTTTATACCGTTCCCTTTTATACCGATCTATTTCTTAGGTGAAGTAATTTTCCTATAACTTGAGCATACAAACTCCAAACTACTTGAGATTTGAGATATAGCCTCGTGGGGCCTTCCTTGTCATTCCATATCGATCTCACCCAGTTTGTGACAAAAATTAAGGATATGTACTGATCCTTAGGGGAAGGGATAGACATCGATCCCCTGCCTAGGGGAGTTACTAATCTGTACTTAGAATATTTTAGAGAGTCTATCTCTTGGTCTCGGTTGGTCGTTGCTTCACATCAGTACCTGCACTTGATTTCTAGACTTCTCAATCATCCTCTAGGCTACTGGCCTTGATGACAGTCGAGTCTAACTTGTCCAGTAAGTTTGAATATAACCGGGACAAAATGTCGGATAACATATGTAAAGGAAGTTTGTAAAATATTTATGAATACCTATTCCATTGCACTGAGAAACAATTGTTGTTTCAAAAATGCTAGCTTTGTGACTAAGGAATATCTCTTTGAAATTATTGGGAGAAAATTTGATTTAGATACAATCCAAAAATAAACTGATTACAAAGAATGTAATGAAGCTAAACAAACCTAAAAGAAAACAACATATTAGAATGTCTAATAAGAATCTCCCATGTTGAAGAGAAATTAAGTGTTTCTTATTAATGTCAAGAAAGAATTTCCTCGGTTGTCAATAAGCCATGAAGAGTATTGACTCTGCCATATGGCATAATGCGCTAATCTGGAACGGATTAAGTACAGTATCAAATTATGATTTTGATAGTTGTAGCCGAAAGGATATAATCCATAGGCTGCGAATGTGTCTTTGAGAAGAAGACCAATGAAGTTGGAATATAGTAAGTAACATTGATAGGAATAACATCTTAAATTTGGAATATTGAAATTAACGTAAATAGATCAATCGGTTAATGGGCTTAAGCTAATTTAGATTTTACTCGCAAAATTATCACTTTGTATGACTTTGAGTTTTGGTACATATATGTTGAAACTGAAAACTCAAAATAATGATTTAGATGTTTGCACATAATAATCGAAATGTCTTGAAGTTAGTAGGAGCGATACTGAGATCGTTGGTTTTGGATATGATCCAAGAAGTGATATGAATTATCGTTCGATAAGCACCAGAGTTGAACAAGTATTGATTTTCAGCCAAAATGTAGAGGAAGTGTATGTCTATAAGAATGAACATTAAATCTACTAAACTATCTCTTAAACTATAAGTAACCAACAAACTAACGATTATTACCAATACACCCTAGTTAAAATCATTATAGTTTTATCGTTTTATACTCGACATTGGATTTATAAATGATATATTCTATAATCATTATAAAAGGACGTTGGTATTGACCAAAACAATACACATACATCATATTAAAATGTTTAATACAGAGAATGTAAGATGGATTCCTTATGCGTTGATAATAGGATTTATCATACATACTGTATTGTCTATAATATCGCATTTCATTTATGTATTTGATACGTAAAGAGATCATCAAATTCGAATCAAGATAGCTAAATGGTTATTTGGAGTATTCTTGAGTATTTATGAAATACTAGAAAACTGTTTATTAAAACAATGAACTCTTTGTGAGGAGTATTCAGACTTGAACTTCATTAGTCATACCGGGTATAGTATGTTAATCTAAAGGTTATATTAAAAGCTTAGTTAATGAACTTTAAGTTGGAAATGTTCATAACATAAAGGTTGTGGTTGATTCAACTAAGGGGCAAGGTACATTGTCTTGAATAGCATCATAATAAAAGCAATGTGTGTATGCTCATATACATACATATATATGCACAAATTTATAAGTGAGCTAGGGGTGATTCCAAAGGTTGAGAATCTCATATCTTTGTTTTGAGAGAAATGTGTGATCCTCTAAAATAGAGGAGAGAACACATGCGTGTGTGTATATAACACTAAAAACAAAGGTGTTGCCAACATGCCTGGAAGGTAGCTAATCATAGTACAAAAATAATGATAAGGACTCAGATACAACTAGAATGAGCTCCAACAAGGCCACCGCCAATTACACCTCATTATCAAGCTCCGACAAGGCCACCACGCGTAATGAGGTGTTAGAAGTACCCGAAAATCAGGCAGCAACTCGATGCTGATGATATCAATAGATAACTTCAGCTGAGAGTGACAGGTGGAAGAACTAGAAAATGAGGATGATCTATGGCTCGTAATGAAAATCTAGAAAGAATGTCTCTCTACAAATGTGAATGATCCAGAATGAAGAACGCCACTATGTAGTCATCGAAGAACCGAAAAGAACGCCTTAATGCAAAAGCGAGTGATCTAGAATGGATAACGCCACCATGTAGACACAGAAGAACTAGGAACAACACCTCACAGCGAATGCGGAAAAGTTCCACATGATAAAGACTTTGAAAGAACCTAGAGGTCACTAGGTGTCGAGATACATAATCTGAAAAGTTCCGCATGATAAAGGCATTTTATCAACATCAGAGTGAGTTGATTGATATAGTAATAATTATAACAACATAGCATACTTGTTCATAAAGGGACTAACTCGATCTGCTTTAAGAAAACTTATCGATATCAAAAGAATAAGATTTCATAGTCGAAATACCTCACGATTTAATTGTTTTATTATTTTTATAAATTAATTAATATTTATGAGGTGTTATTTATTTATTTGATGTTTTGGGTGCTATTAGTATTTTCTAATGTATGTACGAATCGATGTACGATATCGATAAGCATTTAAAGTGGATCTAGTTATGAGTAATTACTTAGTGGGTTTGAAGTGCTTAAAGGCCAATAATAGCCATTTGAATGGTCAGATATGGGTAGAGCAACGGATGGATTTTTAAAGTTTTAAAATGTTAACACTAAGTAAAACTGAGATTAGAAAATTTCCCTCTGGTTTCTCTATAAATACCTCTTTCATTATTTGTTTACCAAATCTTCTACCTTACCTTTTCCATAGCCATCACTTCTTTTCCCTCTTAGATAAAAAAAAACTGACCCACATACAATATAAAATCAAATAAAAGAGGTTCTCCAAGCAGTTGCATGGCTAGAATTTAGATCAGGATTGAATCTAGAAAATTCGGCTAATCAGGGCACATATCTAAAGCAACGTCTTTATGGTAACATTCTATTATCTATGATTACTATATCATCATGTTAATATGGTTCTATAGTTAATTTTGAATGAATTTATATGCACAAACACTGTCCAGTTTAATTGTATTTTTCTTTATTTGGGTATTACATAATTCTAGATTTGAAACTTTAACAGCCTGTTATTTATATTAATTAATACTAAAAAAAGTATATATTTTTATATATATAATATATTATAGAAAATATAGGCAATAAAATCATTTAAAAACTATTTTATTAATTTAAAAACTATTTATCTATTAATATATATATATATATATATATACAAAAATAAAACTATACATATATTCATACATGTATAATTCCTTTGTTTGAAAAAGAGTTTTGGAAATTTAAAAAGAAAACTGAAACATATTTTATTATTTATTTATAAACATTAATCAAATATTAATATTTAAAAGTGTATATATATTTAATATTGATATTGTATAAATTTATAATTTAAATAAATTATTTTATAAACTTATATTTATTTTTCTTGATTTTATAAAAATTTAAGCCAAAGGCATTCTAATATATATTTTATATTTAGCAAATTGTTTAATAATTGTTTTAATGTTAAATTAAACATATACATATATTACAAAAAAAAAATATTATTATTATTACCTATTAATATTTCAATGACTACTGTATATTTTAAAATATTATGATATATTATTTAAATATATGATATGTGTATATAAATATCTTAATTTTAGATTGTAGATTCAGATCTACTTTAAATTGTTTTACAAAGTAAGAAAATTAGATATTTTGAAAACCAAATTTGATTTTTGAATTCATTGACTTAGTCAAAATAATTTAAAAAATTATTATAATATTTAATTATTATAGGTATATAAATTATTTAAAATTTATTCTGGAGAACAATGCATATAAAGGAACAAATATGTCTCTTGCGATGTAAATCCCAACACCTATAAACGTACACATCAACCATGTACATTATAGACATGTTGCACGTGCATTTACACACTTAAGTGTATTTACACACTTATAAGATTATAATTAAATTTAAATTAAATTTAGATTTTTATAAATGAATTAAATAAAATAAAGATTTTATTTAGAATATTTTACATGGATCTGTTACCAGCAAATTTTCCACAATCTTAGAACAGACTCAAACAAAAGAAATGGACTACAAACAGATGAGGAATGAATCAAAAAGCTTGGACGATATCATGATTAAAGACAACAAAGATCCGGCCAAGTTTAGAAACGTAAATCAAGTTGGTACCGATAAGATTCATGTTGGTACCAACATAATTTGCACCGACATGATTTGAAGGAACTTAGGAAGTCTAATGAACTTTCAAACAAGAAAATCATGTCGATACCAACATGATTTCGTTTATACTGACATGATTTTGGAACTTCAATTGGCAGTGCATTAAGGGAAAGGCTTAGGCAAGAGGAAAAATGGACTTTAGATGCCTAAATTAATGTTTGTACTAACATGAATTCATGTCAGTATTGACATGATTTGCTTCTCAGTACTGATGTGAGGCGACCTGTTCTTCATGCTATATCTTTAGATCTAGAAATCTAGGATGTGGTCAAGCCTGGATAGTGAGATTTAAGCTAGAAATTGTTTGTAAATAGCAATGGGACTTCAACTATAGGGGGGCTTTTGGCACTTTTGATGTTCTATCTCTTCCTCTTCCATGAACCCTTGTAAATCCAAGATCTACTATATTTTGGTTGGATTTGAGTTGAAATAATTGTATTCCAGAGAGAAAACATTAGACCATAAGATTAAAGCTATGATGACCTGCCCTTTCGAACCTCGGAAATCGACACTAATACATTCTCGGTATTCAAGTGCAATAAATCAAAGTACCGAAGAGGCGGATTATTAGGGAGCAAAACAAAATAAAGACAACAGAATCTTACACGAATGGAATAACAAATATTATTTCAATATATATATATATCTTTACGAATGAAATTTTAAATACATTTATCAGAGTCTATCTTATAAATCAGCATGGACAGTTATAAATTTGTACCCTTATAAATGCTAAATTCAATCAGTAAACTAATGCAGTGGGAATGGAAATGGAGAATTATCTACAAGAACATCTTCAGCTCCATCACAACGCTCTAAGTTATACCAAACTACCAGGCTTGCCAGAAAAATAAGGCACCCAGAGTTTAAGGGAAAAGAAAAATAAACTCCGGGTCAGTCTTGGGACTGGTGTGAGAAACTCAAAACACGGATATTTGAAAATAAAGGGCACTTCATAAGACCATGCCACATATAAACATGGAATGGGTTTTTACCTTGTGATAACCAAAACATTTGCAATACAAAATCTGTGAATATTATTTTTAATAACATTCTTTTGAAAACACTTTTCAAGTGAACTTATGTAATCTTAGCCGAAATTCTTACATTGGTTAAATTCCAGCATAATAGGTTCTATAATCAAGTCCAAAGGCACTTATTGGAGAATGGATTTCCATACAATGACAGGTAAGGAACTACCTCACATACAGTACATCTCTAGAGGGATGTACCAAGGATTAACACCTTTGAAACCTCTGCACCTTGCAAGACCGACCTATCCGCAGACCTACCTGTGGCGGATAGAATCGAATATGACATTATCTTAGTCATTCTCGACCTATCCGAGAGCTCTCATAGCATACACAACATACCCAATATATAGAGGGTAATCTAGAAAGGTGATGACTATACCCTAATGGTTGCAAACCACATAGCTCAAAGACATGACCTGTTTAAGCCATTTTCGGATGATGAGGCTCATGGTAACAATTACTCTTCACATAGCACATTTCACTTTGAATGCCACAATACCAATTCCATCACACACTATTGATTTCCACAAATGTATAACCTCTGAGCTCGTACGTCTCGGAGAAGGGTGTTAAGTGTAAGAGGGTTGCTTCCTATACCACCAAACTGATGTACATGTGTAAAAATCAATGTACGTGTATGTTAGAAATGCAATGTCAGATATTCATCCATACAAGTTTTCCAAGAAAAGGACAAACCGAAGGAACTCTTCTACTACATCTTGTCAGGAATCACCCCTAGGATTTAGTAGCGAGCGACCCTTGCATCGAAGATCAAATGAAGATACTACTACCACGTATATATGATACGGGAAATTCCCCTCAAGGGTCAATGACAAGTAGCCCTTCATTCCATTTATTATGATTCCATGTCTTCTCTTGAATATGTAAATTGGTCTGAAATGGTTTTCAGATAGGAATCACTCAAATCCGATCCTGATTGCTTCAAACCAATCGTCGATAAATAATTGTTAAGCTTGAGGGTGATTATCATTTTATTCATTAATATCTTTTATCAAATAAAATATCTCTTTTAGAGATATAAATCTTTAAATCATATCTTTTCCAGTATATACGGGATCATTAAACCTCTCTTTAACTTTGGAAATACCAAATCAAAATCATTTCTCATAAATTACATTGCAAAACCTTATTGAGTAAAAAGGGTTGATTGAAATTATACTAATTTTAATTTCCAAAGTCAACCTTTACCATACGTCAAATAATGGTGAAGTCACCTTTTAAATTCACACAAGTAGTATGGGTTTACTCCTCGGAATCTAATACCAAGTATAAGAAAATTATTTCTATACAATCCAAGTTGTATTAAATTTGAAAAAAAAAATCTTTTATACTTGCCTCATTTTTAACATTTTGACCTTATCTATCCACACCCAGGAAAGAGGCCGGGTGAGCCAGGGCACTGGTTGCTTCTGAACATCTCCTTAGTTTAAGCACCTCACATCCGAATCTCACAAATAGAAAAAAAGTTTACTCATCGGCTTTTAGAGCCAAGGTTAAATCACTTGATTATAACAGCTTTTCTTTAAATCATTTATTTAAACTTTTTAAAATAAATTATAGAACCTTCAAATCATCATTCAAATACCTGATTATTTATTTGAATTTTTTATAAAATATTTGGAAAAGAATACTTAAATTTAAGCCATATATCAAAAGTTATAAAAAGTGCTGTAAAAAATGTTGCGAATAGTGCTTTTAAGGCTTATTTGATCAAAATAATTTTTCTATCATTTATAAATTAATTTTTATAACTCAAATCTATTTTAAAACATTTTAAAATATTTATACAATTTATTCTATATTTTTAAAGAATTAAAAATATCAACTTTTAAGAATTTATTGCTTTGGTTTTCGAACTGCCAAACTACTACTGTTTTGAAAACATGATTTGCTCATATTACAAAATCTACTAAACGAAATCTTGATCATTTTCTTTTGTTTGTAAAATGTGATTATAAGAGTTCAAAAGATTCTTATTCCAAAGAATTATGACTTCGAATCCAACGTATAAATGGATTTAAACTTTTATGGCGCTAAAACACAAACTATCGTTACGCAACGCGCCTACTTTTGGCTCAATTTTCAAAACTTGTCAAAACTCCACCAAATCGGGTTTTAGTGCTTATAAAATAGTTATAAACCATTTAAAAGAGGTTTAACAGTATCATATACACCATTTCATTAATTAAAGGAAAGTGATTTCCTTTGTGATATTCGACGTGTATCAAACATGAATTATTTACACATCCAAACAAACATATTATCATATCCTAACATGGTTCACAATCATCATAACCAAGCATTACTAAACATATATATTATCCAATATATCATAATATAAATTGAGTTTCTTACCTTCATTGGTTTCTAACTTTATGAAAATTCGCTATAGCTTCGCTAAGATCGAATCAAAGCCTATGGAATCGAGCCTTGGACCTTTGGATGGGCTCGGCCTAAGCTTCCAAGTGTAGATGTGCTCGGCCTTCATGGTAGGAGGTGGTGGCTATAGGTTTATAGTGGAGGAAGGAGTGGTTTGAGCTTGATTTGAAGTGAATTGTTAATGTATATATACTTATATAAATTTATTTTCCTTTTGCTAATTTTCCTTCATAATTTTCTTAAGATAGGAAGTCATTAAAATTGCTTGAGAAAGAGGAAGAAGAAGATGAATAATAGTGTTAAAATTATGAAAGAATGGATGGGTGTTTATAGGAAATTTTTTAGAAATAAATATCCAAAAGTGCATGGACAAAAATGTCCTTGCCCACACCCCGCCATCACCTCAAGGCACACGGCAATGCCACCTCCCCTTGTGCCTCCATGTGTGTGAGCTGATGTGCGTAAGAGTTTGACTTTGGTTTGCTTAAGGATGAAGTTTTTGTAAAATTATCTTAGATCTTTTGTAATATATAAGTGTATATATATATTTGTATGTATATATGTTTTCATGTATATGTTAGGGTGTGCATGTGTATGTTATTTATGTGCACAAGACATATAAACAAGGTTGCAACAACTTTGAACAACTTCTGTTCGTTAAACCGTTAAAAATTGGGAAGCCGATTCCCGTCTTATTGTCACTTATAAATAAATTTACATATAAATGTAAAAAAAATTGAAAACTAATTTCTTGTCATTTTAACAAATTAAAATGATCACATTTAATTTATAAAACCATATAAATAAATATTGAATATTTGTTTACAAAAAGTGCCGCTAAATCGATAAATCGATACAAATTTTCTTATATTTTTAAATTAAGTATATATCTTTATAAAACTAGTACAAATGATTTATTATCACTTCATAACTAATTAAAATGAATTATTATCATTTAAAAACAATTATTTGAATAATTATAATAATTATTAAATCATTAAATCTCACTTTAAATTCATAAATTAATTATTAAATATGGTGCCATTGCTGATGATGTCATAAATACATTTTATTTCCAAAAAATAAAATAGATAACTTTATTTCATATTCATGTTTAAATAGATAAATAAGTGTATGTATCCAGCTCCGTGTGTGACTTCTGATAATTATAGAGCTGTTTATTGATAAAACGGTTTTTGACCATTTTATCGATATTTTTCTAAAGTATATATTTTTGCAAATACTTATTCAAAAATAAGATTACAATTAGCTTGTTCAAAACATCATAATCTATGTTTTAAAAATAACTATATTCGAATATTTAAAAATAATTATAATTTACCAAATTGATAAATTTGTGGGTCGTTACAAAAGTGGACGTTAGCTGGAGTATTTACCCAACCACTATAAAAAGTGTTGTTTGTTCTTCACTTTCTTCATATATATTGGTTGATAGATTAGTAAATTAATCTACTATGGGGTGTTGTGTCAACTTCTATCACAAGTAATTGGTGCTTTCACTGGGAACGAGCTTAGATATAAAGTTTAGAAGAGATGAAGAGGCCTAGTACCAGAGCTATTGCAGAACCAAGCCAACCAGATCAAGAGGCAGCCAGTAGGTGTCCTCAAGTTCAAATCCATCAGTCTATGTTACCTCAGAAGAGATGGAGTGAATGATAAAAGAGATGCAAGATGGGATGATGGCTCGATAGTAGGAAATGATCGAGGGATTTTTCAAAAGGATGGGATAACAAGGGATAGCCGAAACTCAAAACCAAAGGCCCGAAGCCAATGCAAGAGCATTAGGAGTTAGAGTAGAGCAACGTATTGACATGAATTTACAAGGGGAACTGTTGATTTGGGCTTAGGTTGAGCTGGAATGGTGGAAGCGAACAATGTTGGAGCCAGAAATGCAGATCAGAATGTGAATGCACAACAACAGGAGGTGGATCCAGAAGCCCACCTAGGAACGATGGACTGGGGGGCATAATGGAGCTATGGATCAGAGACCTCTATTAAATGACAACAACCGAGTAGCTGAAATTGTAACGACCCGGTATTTTGGACCATTCAAATCGACAATAATCCACACATGTCAGACTTTAATAATGCAAAATAACAGATTGTAATAAAATTTGGAGCAAATAAAATCATTCACAGAATCACAGACACAGAAATATCAGAATAACTCGCAGCGGAATTTAAAAATAACCGTAGTGGTTCATGAAGCCACTAAAATACATAGTCCCCAAAACAAGTACAAATTACATAGTCTAAAACCAATATAGTTTGAACAACCACAGAAAATCCCAAATTCATTTGTCTCAATTACATAAGCTAAAATAAAAGACTGAACAGCAAAATAGATAGCAGCTTGATAAAGATGATCTCCAGTAGTCCTAGCTCTGTGAAGATGAAGTCCAACTAATACTCAGGCTGACCCGAGCGTAAAAATAAAACATAAACACTCGAGTCAGGATATACATGCTTATACAATGTAAACCAACTCAAGTGAACTATAGTAAAGATACAAGTAACTTAGAAGATGCTTGGGACCGCGCATCCTCTAAGGATCCGTTAAAATATCTACTATGTAGTAATATTCGCTATTATAATAATGTCTAATAAGTAAAGTATAATCATATAGAAAATAGCGTTAAGGGGATGGAGAACCTTAACGCGGTCGGATCTTAAAATCATAATCGTAGTAAAGCTCGATATGGTAGGTGACACGGCACAACTAGGTAATGCCAGGGTAGATATACCAATTACGCATCCGGACTAGTGGTGACGCATAGCAGCCACTACCGCCCACCTCGAACAACACTCCCAAATCAAGGGTGGCCACCAAATCAATCACAAGTAATAGAATGGTATCGAAGAAGTGTGTCCGATAAGAGGTGCTACCTCATTGGTCTGTCAATCGCTCCTGTTTTAGCCACTTTATGCCAACTCATGGGAGTTGGGTCCACGTATATACCTTAGGATCGTCGCCACCATCCTACTTCATTCTGGAACTCCACCGCGTACATAGTTGTCAAAGTGGTTTTCGGTATCGACAGAGAGTATATCCATATCCGATCCCGGTCTCTTTAACAACCAATCGTTATTATAACCCGTGGTTATAAATTTAAACAATTTATATCAAAATACTTCAAATTAAACCATTTAAAAACAAAGTCATTATTCTTTAAATCAAATATTAAATTCCCAAAAATTTAGCCCTTTTCGGAGTTCATTTAATCACTTAAAACAATAAACGTTGAAATTTTCAGCTTTCACAGCATTTAAAAAGTGCTGCGGTAAGTCATATTTGAAAAACAATTTTATCTAGCAAAGACAGCATTTATAAACTACTATAACAGTTCAGTTTTAAACAAAATCATATTTCAGCCTACTGCAGCTCTTAACAAGTGCTACGGTAGCCCTTTTATTAGTTCAGGTTTAATTTTATTTTCTGCTACAACAGCACTTACCAAGTGCTATCATAGCCTTAGTTCATTTTAGTCTTTTGGTTCATATAAATAACCACAGCACTTAACAAGGGCTGAAGATTCCACTTAGTTCAGAATTAGTTAATTTCCAGAAAATAAATTTCAATTTAACTATTTAAACTTATAAAATCATATTTTTCCACATTAAAATGTTATTTAAAACCTTTAACTTATGATTTCTAAAGAGAAGTTTTACAAATAAAATCAAACTTTACCAAGTTTACTTATTAAATTTCAAGTGGGTCAATTCCCATTTTCTTTAAACAATTTATTTCAACACTTAATTTTTATTCTCCATTTTTTTTCACCAATTAAAACTTACTTTTCATTTTATTTCAATAAATCTTAAGTTTCCATCTTTTCTTTTTAGTCAAATTTTCAAATTTAAGTTACATTTTAAAATCAATACTTTCCATTTATTTATATTTATCACATAGAAAAATCATTTCTATTCTAAATAAATCATTTTTAAAATTCAATTTAAATCAATTTAATATTATTACAAATATTAAAAATATTTAAAGGTATCCAGAAAATACAGAAAAATAACCACGGGTCTGTATAATATTTTCTAGCCTAAGTCAAGTGATACAGATACTATATCATTTCAATTTGTAGTTTACAAAGAAAAATCCGGGTTTTATCATTTCAAACCCGCAATCCCAAGTAAATAAAATTTAATTGAAAATCATTCAAGCCTATCATTTCAGCCCATAACGATCTTCCCTTATTCTAAAGTCCGTTCGGGTATGTATCATTTCAACCCATAGTGATTCTATTCTACAGGGAACTTGCAGTGTGATTTAACAGAATAGAATAACAGCAAAATAAGAACAAAATATAAGAGATGATACGTTATGCAATTTTAACAAATTCTAACATCAAATATAAATAAATCACAGGTAATTATAACATCATTTATTTATTTATTTTCTACACATTCAGTCGCGGTCGTTTCACAATCATATAAGTATGAATAATCGTGTGAGATTTACTCACCTCTACGGAGCTGGAGATTCGATTCAAAAAGGAAATCCGATGTCTATCGAAAGCACGCGGAAAGCACGATCAGTTGTTAGCGGATGCACCAACTAGATTCAGATCTGAAGCAAAATAAATAATCAAATCTAAGATTGCACGAATAACAATTTTCAAATGAAGCAATCAAACGAAAAGGAACAAGTTGAATACTAGAAAGGAATAGCTCGACCACTTTAAAAATAGACTATAACTTCGAAACAAATGCTCGACCAAACAAATTGTTCATTTCATTTTTTTTTCTCAAAACAGAGGCCAGGGAAAAATGTAACTTCAAAATTTCCAAAAGTGACAAAAGCAAATTTTTTTTTTCAAAACAAGGTCAGTGGAAGCAAACTAAAACTAGGATACCAGAAACACGTGACAAAAGCAACCTTTATCATTTCCTTTTTCTCTAAACAAAGTTCGATCTGGCAATAACTTCAAAATAAAAGTGCAGAGGTGACAAAATGGAATAAACACCCAAATACCAAAATACAAAGGTCTAATTTTTTCGAATACAAGGGCTCGATCTGGAGGAGTTGAAGATGCGGTGACTGGTGGTCTGGCACGGGGTCGGTGATGACGTGGGTGGCCTGGCCTGGCAGCGGCTTCACACGATGGCAGAGGAAAGTGGAACGGCAAGGATTTGCGGTTGTCTGGGCTCGGTCGTGAATGGGGTAGGGGCTGTCTCGGCATGGGTTGGAGGTGGTCTAGGCTGGAGTAGGGCGTGGGGTTCGTGGCTGGTGACTGGGCCGAGCATGGAGGTGTGACGATGTAACAGGGGTTCGGTCGGTGACGTGGGGTTCTCTGGCGTGGGTCGTGGTGGCTGGTCTCGACCTGGAGACGAATGGGGTTGGCGAAGGGGTTGGGCTGACGTGGTGGTTTGGATCTCGTCATGGTGGTGGGCTGGTCACGGTCTAGTGGTGGAGGTGACGTGGTGGTGGTTGTGGGCTGAATGGTATGGGTTGGAGGCGGCAAAACATGGTACAGCAAAACAAAAGCAGGGGACCACAAACAATTGAAATACAAAAATAAAAAAGGGAAGAAGATGCTGTCCTTTACCTTCCAGAGGGATGGTCATGTAATTTGTAAAGGAAGCTACAGAGAAAGTTTTGTGGAATGGAGATTTGTGAACGAGAGAAAATGAAACAGCTGTCCACTAATTTTGTAGGGAGAAGGCAATACGTATTTTTGAACGGTTAGAGAAAAATTAGGCATTTAAGTTGAACGAAACGTATGGAAGGCAAAGAGGGAATGGAATAATTCTCACGTGGCAAAGTCAGGCAAGATTTTGAAATTTTCAAACTGAAACTATACGGCTGCACTTGCACTATTAACGCAAGAAAAATCAATGGACCAAGAAACAACGAACGTAAAAGTGTAATGCCCAAAGTAACGTACAACCGTTATTTGTTTCTTTTATTAAATAAAATTGAAAAATGCTAATGGTTTCTTTCAATAAAATAACGTATCATTTTAAACCAAAAATTAAATAGCTATTACCATAATTAATAAATTTGATTGTTTAATATAAGTTAAGAACGGATATAAATATACGTAACGAAATGTAAAGTTTAAATTTCCCGTTTCACACTAATTATTACACTTTTAATTCAAATCAACCTTACAGAATGTTTATTTTTTAAATAAAAAATTTGTTAAAAATTTTGGGCTGTTACAAAAATGGTCTTGAGAATAGTGGGAGGTGGACCTCCAAACCAGAGTTTGACGACATGAAAAGAAATCCATTCACCCCTAAAATTTGGTTCACGAGGAATCCCCCAGATTTCAGGCTACTAATGTTGGAGCTGTATAATGGGAGGATAAGTCCAACCGTTCATTTGATGAGATACATCTGACATATGGAGGTGTTGGCTGCTTGTAACGACTCGTAATTTTCGATAATTAAATTTGTTAATTTAGAGATATTTCGGTAATTTAATATTGGAAGAAATAAAAAGTTGTAATGTAATAATGAAATGAATACTAAAATGAAATACAACAATGTTAATTAAAGCAAATTATTAACAATTTGAATGAGATTCCAATGACTGAAATAATGTAAAGGTTACACTTGGTTATAAATTGAATTTATGAAAACAAATGTAAATATGGAATTAATTAAGGAAATAATGTATAATAAATGGTGATTGAATAAAACCAGTATTATGTAAGTAATTGTAACCTTGGTTTGTAGGTAATAAACTTATAAATGTGAAAAGTTAATGGTAACAATTATTATAGGTTAACCATTTATTTAGTCTATTAAATTAAAATTGGTAATCAATTGCAATAAATCTAAATTAAATGTTATGTTGATGTAAATTAAGTTAATATTTGGAAATAATGTTAATTTTATTCTTAATATGATAATTGGGAATAAGAAGAATGGAAATCAAGATTTATTAAATTATTGGAATTTAAATTATAATGATTGGATTAATTGCAATTAAATGAAATTAAATATTTAAATATTACGTAAATGGAAATTAAGATGATATTGGGAAATAGTAATGTACTCAGATATAAACCAATGTTAGTTATATCCTTACCATAATAAAGACTTGAATAACAAGGTTTAAAATTTAACAAATGGATTTTTGGAAATTTAGTTTATAATTCTGAATTTAATGAAATTGAGATTAAACACTGAAATTGATGGATTAATCAACTTTTAATTCACATCTAAATATGTTTAAAATATTGTAAGTGATTAAGAAATCAAAAATGATAGAAACTGTAATTATTAAATTTGAATTGAAAAAGTGATTTAATTAATTAATTATTAATTTATTTAATTTGTTTGTACCAAAAATGGGCACAACACTCTTCGGAAGTCTTTGAAGAGATAAACGTATAGAATGAAAATTAAAACTGTGGATTATCTAACAAAAACTCCAAATAACAGAAAGTAAATTGCAAAGACAAGTGATTTAGAGTGGTTCGGCTTCTTAGCCTACGTCCACTATGAAGTTTGATGATTTTATTGCTCGATACTTGAAGATTACAATTCTTTATACTGTAATACGACTGAATTTAAATGCTAAGTGTCAATCTAAAGCAGCGGCGGTGTTCTGGAGTAGATCTGGCAGAATCTGGGCGCTCTTCAGTACTTAGAATTATCCGACCCCTTTTCTGTATGACTAGGGGCTCTATTTATAGGTGTAGGAGGCTGATATTTCGCCTAAAATGAGGGAAGACCAGTTCTGGTACGTCAGGGGGCCCACATGGCCGAAATCTGGAGATCCGGGCCCACTTTGGGATCGATTCGACCCTTGGCTCGAATCGATCAAGAAATCATCCAATCGAGCTGAAATTTGGTGTGAACATTCTTCATCATGTGTTTAAGCTTCTGTGAAAATTTCATGGCATTTGGACTTGTAGAACTTGAGATATGATCGATTCAAGTTGAAGATTTTCGTTTTCTGGAGTTGCTCGAATCGATTCGTTTGAATCGATTCGTTCGAATCGACTCTCCTTCAAGTGAAGACAACGGCGTGGCGTGCATGCTTCGGGTCATCCCCCTTTTTTCTCCGAGTTTTACTGAGTCGTACCCGGGGTTTTAGCTGTGCTTGCTTGGTGGATTCGAAGTTACCGATTCGAAGAGGTGGTTCCTTCGAATCGATCGAATTCGCGCTCTTTCGTATCGATCATGGAAAGTCATGGCTGATCGATACGAAGTACCCTCTGTCTTTTGGGATTTGAAGACAATCGTGGTGTGGAGTCGAAGTTCCTTCAACTGTATGGAGTCGAAGGACTCTCGTTCGGTGGATTCGAAGACGATGGAATCGAAGCGAGTAGCCTTTGCGGATTCGAAGGGAGGGATGCTCAATGGATTCGAACTGTCGGGTTCGCGTGATGGAGTCGAAGCAATTCTCCCTTGATTGATTCGCCCTTTTTCTCATGGATTCGAGGTAACGCTCGTCTGATGGATTCGAACCTAGGCTTCGCCTATGGATTCGAACTAAGGCTGGTCTACTCCATCTTTCGCCGACGATATCTTGAGCATACGAACTCGGATTTCCCCGAAACTTGGAACGTTGGTTCCCACAGCTTCACTTGTCGTGCCCTATCAACTATAGCCTGATCCGGACCCGGACAAATTCCACCGATATCCATAGAGATCCTTGCGCGTAACCGATTTCCGAGACGATCTGTCACCGGTCTCTAGTCAAGTCCTTGGTGTCACGGCCTTGCCAAAAGGCGGGATAACATTTGCCCCCCAAAGTACGTCTTGTGTAAACATGACGTGCTTTGAAATGCTGCAGTCTCTCTTTGGACAGATATGACATGTTTTACCGAAAGTCGCATTCTGTATCGCAGTAATCGACCGTCGTATAATTGTGACTGGCTGTTAGGTTTTTGATTCATGACGAGATGAACATTTGATCCCTGTAAATGATAAAGACCAAACATTAGTCAGAAATACGTGCATACGTGTATTATCTTGACTTTGGTTAACGTTGCGTGATCGCAAGTCGTTGTCAGTTCGGTTTGCTATCGAAATCTGCATCGGTCCTCTCCTGGACCGGTTTGAGACTCGGGTTAAAACATCGCTTTTATGATTGCCTATGATCATCCTCTTGTATTGATCCTCTCCTGAATCGGTATAAAGAGTGGACAAGCAAATTTTCATATTGAAACAATTCGTCCATTTGATCGATGGTATTTGATGGATGCGAAGCAATGTTTCTGGATCCGCTTCGAGTTGATGGTTTCGAAGTAGACACTTCGAATCGATGGGGCATAGTAACACAGGTTCATCTTCTGTCGACTGCTTCGAATCGATGGTTCTTCGAATCGATACTGTGTGGATTCGAAGTTCTCTGAGTTGGTGGTATCTCGCATCGATGTTGTTGAGATGGATTCGATCGTGCAAGAAGATTCGCAGGAGATGGATTCGAAGTGGTGGGTTATAATCGATTCGAAGTCGCCGTAACGAATCGAGTCGATGCCCCTACCTGTTAAAGCCGGTCAGTTGTACCGGGAGGCGAATCGTCTTATTTCTCCTATATATACCGCGGTACTAGTCACTTCTCACTTTTTACTATTTACCATTGCTTCAGCTGTTTCTTCGAATCGTCTTCCCAGAGCTATAACCGACGTGCTTACCACGAATCGATCGAACACGTTCACGCTTCCACTCGTAATCAAATCAGGTATTCAAGGAAACGATTCGAGATGAGGAAAATAGAACTATCTTCGCCTTTAGAAAATTCTGAGAAGTGACGAGATCTGAACGAAGTGGGTCGACTCGATGGAATCGAGGAATGAAACCTTTCGAGTGGTATCGGTCAGAGTGTCGTCTTCCGTTGCTTCGCATCGATCCAGGCACGAGTCATTCGAATCGATTTTGAATGCATAGCTTCCAATCGATGGTTTTAAGAGAAAAGGAAGGCTCGTGGCAATCGTTTCGAGGTAGCGATACTCCGATCGATTCGAAGGATCTCAGTTTTGATCGATTCGAAGTCATGTATAGATCATGGATTCGAAGTGTTCCTCTATCCTAATGTTGCATCGAGTCGAACCATATGGATTCGAAGCACCTGGAACCGAACTTCATCGATTCGACCTGCATCGATTCGTGCTGATGGATTCGAACGTCTTCGGAAGTTGAGACCATTACTTTTTGACTTGCTCCATCATATGAACTACGACCAATTTCAAGTTATTCTCTGATGAACTTAATGAATTTTAGCATACTTGACTCCGACGAGCTTCGGCCTCGCATAATCGAACTTGACTGAAAGACTTGAACTTGAATTTCCTTCGAAGCTCGTCGATGGAACTATGACTTAACCAATAATACAACTGATTTATACTTGAAGTTGGTTCGTAGCGTTTGGATGGTGTGGAAGTGACGGTCAGCGATGACGGTCATTTTCATTCTCAAATTCCCAAGTTATGTTGTACGAACATCTTGCTTCAATCTGTTAAATCTGCTTAAGTAATGCACAGCACTTGCACTGCACGACACGTTCATACACACTACACTGGGGCATGCACGGGCTGATTATGAACTTAACGTTGCTTTCTAATGAGTTAGCTAATTATGGAATCTTCGAGTTCCCAACAACAAGAGGTACAGAGCTCGACTCCTCCGGTTCTTGAGATACCCGATATCCCTGCCGATGTAATTGATCCAGCTCCAGATGACTTGCCGGAGGCGATATTTATTGAGGACCCTGTTGATTCGGTTCAGTCTAACCTCTCTGAATCCTTATTGGGACGAATATGCTTAAAGCATAACATATCTCTAGGTGACGTATTATTGCCCAGCGCCACTGATAGACCGCATAACCCGCCTGAAGGATATACAGCATTATACCATCATGCTTGTGCGGCCGGAACTCTTCCTCCTTTCAACCAATATATCAGAGGGATGCTATCATATTTAGGAATCGCTCCTTCACAACTTCATCCCAACGGGCACGCGTTGCTGAACAGTGCCTTTGTAATATTTATGGACTGTCTTTTTCGCCCGCCGAGGCCCTCCGAGATCAGACACATATTTAACTTCAAGAGTAGGGGTGATAGCCCGTCGTTTACATTTTTGGAGGCAGTTAGAAATTGCCAAGTTGTAGTTGGAGCTTGGACTCGACTGAGCTATTTCAAGAACGAGTGGTTCTACGTTCGGTGCCCTCCGGGTTTTGCTAGGCGATGGTTGTCTAGACGTAAGCGCCTTAACCTGTTTCCTTGACCAATAGCTCTTTGGTGTTAAAATTGACATTTCATTCCTTTTACAGCTATTATCTCTAGGCCCGATGGAGGGCGTTTCAAGGGTACCGTCCGGAGTCTTCAAGAAGTCCCAAGCGAGCTAAGGCATATTGACTCGGTGCTGAACGATTACAACTTAAGAGTTCTGGGTTTGATCGACATCAATCAAAGCATAGTTGTTGAGGGATTTGCAAAGTCCGCCTCCAAGAAGGAAGATAAGAAGAAGATCAAGAAGAAAATCAAGAAGAAAAAAGTGAAGAAGTCACTCGAAATCAGAGTAATTGAGGCGGGTGACGAAGAAAGAACCCACACAGATTCAGAGCCGATGGCTGATCTCTCGGGAAACTTTGAAGAATCGGGAGAAAAACGGAAAGGCAAGGCCGCCGTTTCCAAAAAACTTAAGTCCAAGGGGGGGAAATCCGTAGATGCGCTTCTTCCCGCTTCCGGGGTCATGATTTCTGAGGCCGCCGCTTCTCATTCGAGAGATTCTTTCAAAGGGCTAGACGATATCCTATCCCAGATTATATATCGATTTCTCATAATCCTGGGTTGGAGGAATTTCAAGATGTTCTAAACGTGAACGAGCCCTTTCCTTTAAGTGCGGTCAACACTTCCGATCGGTTTTGGGGGTTTACACATTTACACACACTTCCACGGCACTTCATGACTTTTGCATAGTAAACATTGCTTTATGGGATTTTAATCCGTAATTCTTTCTTATCGCAGGTGAGATGTCAGGACGTGGCTCTACTCTAGATAGGCTTCGGAATGTGCGCCAATCTTCTCCATTTTACGATTCCCGTAGGAGAGAGACAGATAGGGATCATGGGCGAGGCTATTCGAGTCAAGAACGTTATGATAGAGACAGAGATTACTCGCGTAGCCGTTCTGGCTATGATTACTCTGACAAAGACCGGGGATACCAGTACCGACCCCGATCTTGCTCTCCTCCGCCTCCCAAGGCTCCAGTAGACCTCCTAGGGCCATCTCATCAGCAACAATTGCCTTCTCAATCTTCTCGACCTGATATTCAGCGGCCAAGAATGGAACCGACGGCAGCCGCTATAATTGAACAAGCTCCGGTTGAGTTGACAAGCGAGGGAGCTGCTAAACTCGCCCAAATGAAAAATGACTACCCGGAAATTTGCATGGATGGCTATATCTTCCCTCCTAACTTTAAAAGAATCCCTCCGGAAGCTGAGATCACTGCTCATAGTTATATCCATGACTTCTATGCTCAGTATAAGGAGTGGTACAAGGCAGCCGTGAAGGCTTCTAGAGTAGCTTTTGACAGGGCGAAGATCATTGCTGAACGTGATGCTGAAATTGCTAAACAGAAACGCATCATTGAAGTTCTTCAATCTGAAATGGAGACGTCCCGGAATTCTGAACTTCAAGCTCTCCAGAAACACGAGGACGCCGTGGCCAAAATGGCTAGGATGCAACAGGAACATTGCGCCACGGTAGAAGAGATGGGCCACCGCAACACCACCATTGCAGCTGAGCGAGACTTAGCCGTTAAAGAGCTGAATGTGCTCAAGGCCAAATTCGCTGAAATGGTGAAGGAGAAGGATGATGCGAACGCCACTGCTCAAGAGGCTTGCAACCAAGCAGTATCTCTCAGGGCCGAACTTGCTGCGGTGGCGGTCAAGTCCAAGTCTGCGGAAGCAGAAATCCAAGAAAAGATTTTGGAGGAGAGGTCCAGGCTGGACGCTGAGTTTGACGATCTTCTTGTCACGTACAACGCTAATGTGCTGGAACACAGAAATTTAGCGTGGCTGGGAGATGACTCCATGATTTTGTACAATGCCTGGACTCGGCTGGTAAATGAGAAGAGGGCAGCGCATCCAGATGAATCGCTTGATGACTTTGAGCTGGAGATGCGTTTGCTCACCGAAGATGAGAGGAAGGTCCTTCACGAGGCGGCGATTTCTATGGCGAAAGAAAAGCTTGGCATTCAATCTCTGGAGACAGGCGAAGGTTCGTGGACTGCGCATCACGAGGCAAGTGTTGGAGCTGTAATCCCAACATTGCCCGAAACCACTGGTGTGGTAGATCCCCAATCTGTTCCTGCATATAACCCTGACCAACCGTTATTATCTTCCGCCGATGATTCCTCCCACGTTTCGGTCCAGACTAAGGAAGGTATTTGAGCGCTTCTCGTAGTTTAGTTGTGGAGAACTTTAAGAAACACACTTGGCTAACAATCTTCGTTTTGTCGCATTTCAGTGACTGAAGTCGTTGTTTCTGCGCCTCTTGCTCTATCAGTTCCACATCAAACACAAGGGGTTGTCTTTACTGAAGCCATCACGACTTCTACCTTGATCGGCGAAGAGGGAGATGCAAATATGTTTTCTTTCAGCGCTCAAATGATTGAGGAGCTTCTCAATGAACCCATCGATCCCTCTGTCAACCCGTCCGATGCTGTGAGTGGGGCTGTTCCGGCCGTTAGTTCATCCATGCCAGCTATTGGCACATCCGATGCGGCCCAAGTATCCCGTGAGGATGACGTTATGGCTGAGATTGATGCCGAGATGGCAGCAGGGAATGCTGGTATGAATCCGCCCGGGCCTGCCCCGTTAATGGTGATTTCACCGGGCGGTACCGTAGTGATTGAAACTGCTCCTGTCCCTCCTCCTGCTACTACTCCCATGCCTCCAGCCCGACCTCCTAGAAGAACTTCCGTCGCCTCCAGTTCTGAGGAAGACGTTGACATCATATCACTGTCGGAGGGCAAGCCTGAAAAGAGTAAGCGGTTGAGGAGAAAATCGGGCAGCGGATCGGGTGGAGCTACCCCGAAGAAGAAGATAAGGAAGAAGAAAGATTGAACTCTTTCTTTAAATCTCTGTTGCGTAGGGTAGCATTTTGTTGATTTTTCTATAGCCGTGTATAGATGTGGATTCGGCTCCCACTAGTAGCAATTTCTTGAACCATTTTGTAATCAGATTCTTTTTGTTGATAGTGGAAATGAGAATGTATTCACTTTTGTCTCCAACTTGTTATGTGTTTTGGTTCTGCCCCTAGTATTGGGGATTAGTGTGGAGTTGATGTATGTTTACACTCCGCCTTGCGTACTAGGAGTACGGAGTTAGTTAATGTTTATACTCCAGTTCGCGCTCTCGGAAGCTGGAGTTTGTTGATGTTTATACTCCGGTTCGTGCTCTCGGAATCCGGAGTTAGTTAATGTTTATACTCCAGTTCGCGTTCTCGGAAGCTCGAGTTTGTTGGTATTTATACCCAGCTCGCGCTCTCGGAGTATTCTGGGGTTTTAGGAAAATGTTTATACTCCGCCTCGCACTCTGGGAGTACGGAGTTAGTTAAAAAGTTCATACTCCGTCTCGCACTATGGGAGTACGGAGTTAGGAAAAAGGTTTTGTACCCAGCTCGCGCTCTCGGAGTTCTCTGGGATTTTGTAAATGTTTATACTCCGCCTCGCACTCTGGGAGTACGGAGTTAGTTAATGTTTATACTCCAGTTCGCGCTCTCGGAAGCTGGAGTTTGTTGATATTTATACCCAGCTCGCGCTCTCGGAGTACTCTGGGATTTAGGAAAATGTTTATACTCCGCCTCGCACTCTGGGATTACGGAGTTAGTTAAAAAGTTTGTACCCAGCTCGCACTCTCGGAGTACTCTAGGATTTAGGAAAATGTTTATACTCCGCCTCGCACTCTGGGAGTACGGAGTTAGTTAAAAAGTTTGTACCCAGCTCGCGCTCTCAGAGTACTCTGGGATTTAGGAAAATGTTTATACTCTGCCTCGCACTCTGGGAGTACGGAGTTGATTAAAAGGTTGTCGTGTATCAACCCATTTCCGGCCTGATGTGATGGCTTGCCCCCGAGCTCGGGTTCCATTTGGAGAGTGGTTGATTGCTTCATAGCCACTCCCTACTTGAATAAATTCCATTGTGTGATGGAATTTAGCTCTTCGTGCATCGTGATGTTGTACATTGTATTTAATGAATCACAGCTCTGGCTCAAAGAGATGGCATTTTATTGCTGAAACAAGAGAACATGGCAAAGTCAGTTGCCTTATTACAAATTCTAATTTCAAAATGCAGAAACAAATTCTAAAACAGAATTTAAACTAAATAGATAAACATAGCCTGTTATGTGCAATAGCGACGAGGACTTTCGCCATCCAAGGCCTTTGATGAAGCTGGACCATCAGCGGTCGTTAACTCATATATATCATCCCCGAGCTCTTGCTTAATCTCATGTGATCCCTTCCACGTTGGTTTCATGTGTAGTAGTGCTGGGTATTCTTTTTTAATGACAATCTCATTGCATTCAAGAGTTTTAAGTCGGTCCTCGGCATTGCGCAATCGGGCGACTCGTTTTCGGCGTATGATTGTTCTCAAGTCAACCTGATCGCCCTGGACGACTCCAACTCCGTTGACGGTAGGGAACTTTAAGGTCAAGCACCACGGGGCAATTACGGCTCTGAATTCAGTAAGGGCAGGTCGTCCTAAGAAAGCGTTGTATGGCGAGACTATGTTCAACACAGTGAACTGTAATGTTCGAACTCTCCTATGTTCCTTAGATCCCAACCTAACTGGTAACTTCACCACCCCAATAGGTACGGTAGAGCTACCGTTGAATCCATGGAGGTGAGTTTGGCAAGGTTCCAAATCCCTGGGATTCATCCTCATTTGATTATAAGCATGTATAAAAAGGATATTCACAGAGCTCCCGCAGTCAATTAGTATCCTCTTCATCCAAGCTGGACCTACTTGTGCCGATATCACGAGTGGGTCAGTAGTCGGGCTTCCGACATAATCAGTATCGTTGTCTCGGAAAGTGATGTCGTTAATTGTCACTCTTTTTCGTTTGGTCGAAGGTTTATTGTCCAAGTTATCATCGTACTCAAAGTCTGTTCGTCTAGCCAAGTTGTTATATGATTTCATTTCTCCCCAGCTTCGCTTCGCTGTACGAGGACTATCACTTACAACATTAATTACCAGTCTTCCTCCGACACGACCTGGTTCTTCCTGTCTTTCTGGATTCTGTACATGATTTTGATTTGAGGGGCCCGCCCCTTCAGACTGCGGTGCCCGCACAAACTGATCTAACTTCCTCTCTCTGATCAACTTCTCAATGAGGTCCTACAAGTGCCGACATTCATTGGTGTTGTGGCCATAACTTTCGTGGAATCTACAGAACTTCCCTGTTTGAATCTACCTCTCCGACGATTGCTTCGGAGCCGGCTTCTTGTATTGCATAGTATTGCAAGTCTATAGGTACACATTTTCCAACGATGTATTCAATGGTGTGTAAATATCGAACATTGGAGCCTCACGTCGTGGACCCCGATTTGGATCTCTTTTCTTATTCTGACCATTGTTATCTCTTGGCTGCGTTTGCTTGTTCTGTATGTTCAACTGAACTTTTCCGGAATTGTCACCGGACTGTTTTACTGCTACATTGCTCTATATTCCTTCACTCCTGGGTCCCTCATCGTCTTGCTTCCTAGACTGTTTCGCGTCCTCTTGCCGTAAGAATTGTGCGGCTTTGGAGTAGAAACGGTCCAACGATGCGGGTGGTTTTCCGGCTAACCAGTTTCCAAACTCAGAATCAGGGTCAATCCCCTTTGTCAATGCCATTAAGATTGAGTTGTCGTTGGGATTACTAATCTCCACACATGCCGCATGGAATCTCTCTAAGTAACGCCTTAGCGTTTCCCCTCGAGCTTGGGTAACACTGGATAAGGTGTTGACATCTTTGGGTCTAGCGACATGCATGCGAAATTGTTCCACAAATTTCTTAGCTAGTTGATCAAATGAAGAGATAGACCTAGGTGGCAATCTCGTGAACCACATCGTGGCAATTCCACCTAGAGAGATGGGGAAACTTCGACATTTTACTGCGTCATCGGCCCTTGCGGCGCTCATTGACCACTCATATTTCAAGATGTGTTGATTGGGATCAGAATTTCCTTCGTACATAGGAAGGGTTGGCATTCTGAATCGCCGAGGAGGTTCAGCATTTAGTATCTCGTCTGTGAAGGGAGTGTGACTACGGGAAAGTCCCCAGTCATCGTTGGTAAGGCCTTGGCTTTCGCGGATCATCTGACGTATCATAGTCGAGATGTCTGGCATTGCTACATTTTGAGCTTGCCGAGCTAAGGTGTGGTCGGGTTCCACAGCGCGAGTTCAGACCGGGCGCTGTCGACGGTCCAAATTTTGCCTCCTTGGCTCAGCGTCCTCTAAGGCGTACGGTTCAGGAGTACGCCCACGTTGCCGATTATTTGGCTCTGAAAGATTTCGGGTATCAACCCTTGTTTCTATTGTGGCAGCTGCGGCATGATCGTCCGCGGTATGCTGTGTAGTAGGGCCTCCTTGTGTGGAGGGCCCGGCCTGAAAGCTGGTTGACGGTCCTGCCCTCAACTGTCCAATAGTTAAAGCGGGTTGATATCCGGTCGTTTGTGCATGACTCCCGTCTAATCGAGGACGGGTAGATCTGTGATAGTAGTCTGATGAAGCAGAACTTTCAGTGGATGAGCGGGAAACATCATCCCTTCTGGACCTCCTACGGCCCTGGCGGTTCAGTTGGTTTGTCAATTCGATATTGGCACGCAACTGTTCGGCTAATTGCTGCCGACTCTGAGTCAGCTCTTGAAGCAATACTTGGAATTCTTGTCTAGTGACTGCCCCAGACGGATCTGAGTGGGCAGTGTTGTCTTGGTTGGATGGCTGCTGTTGAGCAGGATTCTGTCCATCCCTACCTTCTTGTCCAGCAGCTGTAGAAGTGGTTCTTGTGCTAACCATTTCGAATGAAGAATCCTTTTCCTAGACTTTATGCAAATCTGAATAGAATGGAAGGATTATGAATCAGAGGTCTGGATCTTCCTCTTGGATTTGTGCAATCCGGTATCGATGGTAGATCCAAGGAGCAGGAGAAAAAAGCTGGTTTTTTCTCGGTGAAAGCACCAAAGTGTTTGTACCAAAAATGGGCACAACACTCTTCGGAAGTCTTTGAAGAGATAAACGTATAGAATGAAAATTAAAACTGTTGATTATCTAACAAAAACTCTAAATAACAGAAAGTAAATTGCAAAGACAAGTGATTTAGAGTGGTTAGGCTTCTTAGCCTATGTCCACTATGAAGTTTGATGATTTTATTGCTCGATACTTGAAGATTACAATTCTTTATACTGTAATACGACTGAATTTAAATGCTAAGTGTCAATCTAAAGCAGCGGCGGTGTTCTGGAGTAGATCTGGCAGAATCTGGGCGCTCTTCAGTACTTAGAATTATCCGACCCCTTTTCTGTATGACCAGGGGCTCTATTTATAGGTGTAGGAGGCTGATATTTCGTCTAAAATGAGGGAAGACCAGTTCTGGTACGTCAGGGGGCCCACATGGCCGAAATCTAGAGATCCGGGCCCACTTTGGGATCGATTCGACCCTTGGCTCGAATCGATCAAGAAATCATCCAATCGAGCTGAAATTTGGTGTGAACATTCTTCATCATGTGTTTAAGCTTCTGTGAAAATTTCATGGCATTTGGACTTGTAGAACTTGAGATATGATCGCTTCAAGTTGAAGATTTTCGTTTTCTGGAGTTGCTCGAATCGATTCGTTCGAATCGATTCGTTCGAATCGACTCTCCTTCAAGTGAAGACAACGGCGTGGCGTGCATGCTTCGGGTCATCCCCCTTTTTTCTCCGAGTTTTACTGAGTCGTACCCGGGGTTTTAGCTGTGCTTGCTTGGTGGATTCGAAGTTACCGATTCGAAGAGGTGGTTCCTTCGAATCGATCGAATTCGCGCTCTTTCATATCGATCATGGAAAGTCATGGCTGATCGATACGAAGTACCCTCTGTCTTTTGGGATTTGAAGACAATCGTGGTGTGGAGTCGAAGTTCCTTCAACTGTATGGAGTCGAAGGACTCTCGTTCGGTGGATTCGAAGACGATGGAATCGAAGCGAGTAGCCTTTGCGGATTCGAAGGGAGGGATGCTCAATGGATTCGAACTGTCGGGTTCGCGTGATGGAGTCGAAGCAATTCTCCCTTGATTGATTCGCCCTTTTTCTCATGGATTCAAGGTAACGCTCGTCTGATGGATTCGAACCTAGGCTTCGCCTATGGATTCGAACTAAGGCTGGTCTACTCCATCTTTCGTCGACGATATCTTGAGCATACGAACTCGGATTTCCCCGAAACTTGGAACGTTGGTTCCCACAGCTTCACTTGTCGTGCCCTATCAACTATAGCCCGATCCGGACCCGGACAAATTCCACCGATATCCATAGAGATCCTTGCGCGTAACCGATTTCCGAGACGATCTGTCACCGGTCTCTAGTCAAGTCCTTGGTGTCACGGCCTTGCCAAAAGGCGGGATAACATAATTAATGTAAAAATAGCCATTTTGGCCATTGACTCGGATTTTGACGAAACCAGTTTCATTTGATCTGTGACGGTGAATTATTGTAGGATTTCAAGTTTCGTAGCGATCAGACTTGTCGTTTGATCGTACGGGCTCGAAACGCCTTGAAATCAATTTAATTGAAATCAATTAAAATCAATTTGAAATAAGCTGATTTTAACACAACTTCTTCATACAATTGAATTTAGGCTTGAAACCAGTTCCATTGATTTTTAAATTATCGAAAGCATCTATTTTGATATATGGGGTGACCAATTTTCGTTCCGGAGATAGAACGGGCTTTTCGGGTCGTTTATCATTCCAATTCAAACCAATCGAGCTCATTCATTTCTATTTTGTTCTGCCTATATATATATATATATATATAAACCCTAGCTATCCCTTGTTCTAATTTGTCTGTACGTACAATTCTTTCTGTTCTCCTCCTTCTAATGGCAGACAAACAAATTTCCCAATTCAATTTCAATACAAAATTCAACTTCAAAATTCAAACTCCTCAATATATATCGATTTGAACTCTCGATGAGCGCATCACAGATCTGTAATTCATTGAACCTCTATCTGTCCAGAAATTGAAGAACAAGTCATGGTCGTTCATACCGCGTTGATGATCTTCGACGAATCGTCGATTGGAGGGTAGCGTTTTGTAGAGGGAACTGAGGGGAGTGCATCGGCATTGTTCGCTTGTCGAATCGATGGCTGGATCGTCGGTGTATTTTGATTAAGGCATGCTAATTTGTGGCGGCGACTGAGGGTGTTACACGTCGTCGGAGGCGGCAGGCGGCGTGGATGGTCATGGTGGTGCTCGGGCGTTGCAGGCGAGGTCGCTGGTGGCGGTTCTCGGGGCCGCGACAGGCTGCAGTATCGTGGCCGATTAGGGTTGCGGCAGCTCTGTTCGAACGATCGAGGAGGAAGCAGGGTTCAGGCGCGTGAAAAGCAGGTTGACGTGGCGAGTTCTGGTAGGACATTTTTTTATATTTTTTTTTAAATTTTGATTTCAAATCTTATAACGCGCATAACTTTTTCATACGAGGTCCGATTCACACTCGGTTTCTTGCGTTGGGATCGTAATAAAATTTTGGACATTTATACGCTGGTTTGGACGAATTCTGAGACTGTTTGAATTTTGGGCTAAATTTGAATTTAAATTTGATTTAAATTCAAATGTGAGTGTTTTAACCCACTCACAACTTCTAAAATTTCTTATGTTTGTTAAATTAAATTTATGATGTGATTAGAAATTTATTTATGACTTTTTGGTATATTTTTAATCAACATCCCAATTTATTTGAATTAAATCATTATTTAATTTATTATTGAATATAAATTTCCAGTTACATACCTGTTATTGATTATCAGTTCTATATTGATATTTATTGATTGATTTGGATGATGATTGTGATGGATGTTGATTATTGATATTGGATGAATGAATGTTTTATTTTATATCGTTATAAACTGCAAGTTCACTATGGGTTGAAATGATATATACCCGAATGATCAATAGATTAAGGAAAAATCGTTATGGGTTGAAATGATAGACTCGAGCGATTTTATGGATTTTATTATTAATTTAAGATTGCGGTTTGAAATGATATATATCCATAACATTTTAAATTGCGGATTGAAATGATAAATATCTGTATCACTTGACCCTAGGGTAGAGAATTATATACTGACACCAGATTGGTTAAATTTTAAAAAAAATTGAACCCTTAAATTTTGCTTTGAATTAAGTGATATTTTTGAAATAAAATCTGATTTATATAAATTGGATTTTAACCGAATTTCGAGTTTTATATAAAAGATTGAATTGTCTAAGGGAATGGTTAACGGAATAAAAATTGAAATGTATAGTGAATTTGAAATATAAGTGAAGTTTATTGAAACTGAGTTATTAAAATCGTTGAACTATAACTTTGAAATATATTGAAATTGGAGTAATTAAATCGATGTTTTAACATGGATTTAAGCGATATTGAATTAAATATTTTATTAGAATTTGAATTGGAAAATTCGAAATTGGGTTTTGGGACATTGAAATGGTAAAAATGTGTTGGAATGAGACGAATAGTTTAATTTGATATTAATTCCAAATTCATGTTTTAATATAAACTGTTTTACAAATATATTATTTCAAAATTTCAAATTATTAATTATTAATATTTTCAAAGTATTAAACTATTTTAACCTGTATTAATTGTATTAAATCATTTTAACCTATTTTAAACCATTTAACTTATTTAAGCTAATTAAACCATTTTACTTATTTTAAATCTGATTAATCTATTTTAAAGCTATTTAATCTATTTTAATTATATTTAATCTATTTTAAATCTATATTAACTATTTAAAACTATTTAAAACTATTTTCTTCTAAATTCCAAACTAAGTAAAATAGAGGGGTTTATATTCAAATTCTCGATTTTAAGTGAACATGGTTAATGATGGTAAAACCTAAGTTGGGAATTAAATAACATATTTGGTTCAATATGATAATTTTGAAATGAGAGTTTAACCTATTTTGGAAACACGACTTTTGAAAGGAAATATAATTTCGAACTATGATTTCAATGTGATATAATTTCGGAAGTAAGTAATGATTTCAAAAATGATATGATTTGAATTGAATATGATATTTTGATATCAATTATGAAATGATTTTGGAAATGTAAAAGAACCAACCAGTGTGTAATAAGCGATGGGTTGTTAAAGAGACCGGGATCAGATATGGGGATACTCTCTGTCGATACCGAAAACCACTTTGACAACCGTGTACGCGGTGGAGATTCCAGAATGAAGTAGGATGGTGGCGACGATCCTATATGAGGTATATATGTGGACCCGACTCCCGTGAGTTGGCATAAGGTAGCTAAAAAAGCAATTGACGGGCCAATGAGGTAGCTCCTTTGAGAGGACACACTCCATCGATCTATATTCGTACTTTGTGATTTATTCGGTGGCCTCCCTTCGATTTTTACTCGGGAGTGTGTTTCGAGGTGGGCGGTAGTGGCTGCTATGCGTTACCACCAGTCCGAAAGTGTAACTGGTATATCTACCCTGGCATTGCCTAGTTGTGCAGTGTCACCTACCCTAGCGCGCCTTCTACGAGTTTGGTTTGTACCATACCTATGGAGTGCCCTCTGACGACACTCAGTTTACCGGTGGGATTACAGTACTGTATAGACTATGGGAATATATAAAATGTGTTAAGGGGGATATGGGTAACGCCTTAATGCTATTTTAATAGTTTATATTACTGTAGACATATTATAATAGCGTATTGTACTACATAGTAGATAGTTTAACGGATTCTTAGGAGATGTGAATCCCGGACATCTCTTAAGTTACCGCACTCACATTAGACACTGGATATGAGATGTCAAAACCCGTAAACATCTCCGACGTCGTTTACACTCATATTTATTTACCGTTGATTTAACTCACATAAGATCTTTTAGTTCTGACTCGAGTGTTTTGTCTTTTCAATTCGCTCGGGTCAGCCTGAGCATTTCATGATTTGAAGACCTTATTTCTGGAGGACGAAGACGAAGATTTGTACTACTATTATTTACTATATTATTCCACTACATCATACTGTTCCGCCGCATTATTATTTGTTTATCTTTGATATGTGTAACTCTTATTTTGTATTGTATAAGTATAATCAAATGTTTTGTATACAGCTTCATGAACTGTTATTTGATTATTATATTTTGTCATTCCGCTGCGAGATTCTGTTTTGTTTTTTTCTCTGCTTTTTCTTATTCACCCCAATAACAATCCGCCCTTCTGTATAGTTTGAGTTGGCACGTGTGTCTACTTAAAGCGTATAAAAAGGCAGGATGTTACAGTTGGTATCAGAGCTTTGGTTTAGCGATAACCTTAGCATTGTGGGGTTTGACTCTTTATTAATAGGGTAGCAATACCCTAGTATGAGTCGCTAAGTGTATATATATGAGAGAGTGTACTTGTTAGTGTTATAAATAAGTTTTTATTGTGTTAATTTGTTTTGTTTTGTATTTATAAATTCTGGTTAGTGCATAGGACGTTATGACATCGATAGGTATTTCTAAACAGTTAATAGGACTCACAGACACAATATTTGTTTTGAAATATAGGTAAATGAAATAATTTTGCCTATTATATTTTCTGTATATAAAATAATAATTCTATAAATAATATAGTTGATTGCTATATATTTGGTTGTTATGTAGTGAAATTTATAAATATTGGTTGAAAATAAAGATCTGTAAATAAAATAAATGTAAATTGGAAATTTATAGCTTAAGTTCTGGGGTTTTTGAAAATTTCTTTCGAATGATTTTGGGATATAATAATAATATTATTAGAAGTATTTTCTGATATAAATATTTCAATATAATGTGAAAGAATTGTTTTAATGAAATTTTGGAAAGAAATAAGTTCTGTACTCCCCTCTCTGTCGTTGGAAAATAATTTCGGTGATGAGTGCACACATCATCGACGTTCATTTTCGAGTTTCAAAGTGGGAAGGCTATTTTAGTGGTAACTACACATTCGTTTTGATAAATAAATATTAATTTTTTTTCTCTAAATATGATTTGATATATATAAAAGTTATGAGTGTATATATATATATATATTATTTTAAATGATTTGAAATGGAACCCGACATTTAGTTCTTAAGTTTCTATAAATTAGAGATTTCAATTATTGAAATGGAATAAAATTTTAACTATTTAATAATTGAAACTTCTAAATGAAAATAAGAAATGATAGGCTAAGTTATAACTGAAATATACAAGGAATTTGAAATTTGTAACTTATAAACGAAAAGAACATGAAAATAAGAAATGATAATTATTGAACCTTAAGTTAATTAGAATAGTAAGTCAAACTTGTGTAACATTCAATTGCATTCTTAAAAAACATATATATATATATATATAACTTACCAATAATAAAAGTGAAATGTTAAAAGAATATGTAATAGAAATTTTTACAAGTAAAACTTATGTAATGGAAGTGTTTAATGAAATTTACTTTTATAAATAAGAAATTTGATATGAAAATAGTTATAAACTTGAGTTAAAATTGTAATACTACTAATTAAATGAAATAGAAAATGAGTACTGTAACACCCCATCAAAATGGGAATAATAGTCCTACATCGTGGAAAACACTATGAAGTGGGTGCTTATATACCAAAGCCTTCACCTCATAACAACGTCGAGGCCTTTTGAGGAACAAAACCCCACACCTTGGCTTGGCCCATGAGGCAAAGGTGACTAAGTCGGGGACAATATTTGCGTTAAGTGAGGTGCAGGCAGTTACAATGGTATCATAGCCATACCCAGCCGGAATTGTGGTATGTACGTGTTACAGCCACGACGCCTAGGTGGTGTTGAGTTCATGAGCCAACGAGGACGTTGGGCTCTAAAGGGGGGAGATTGTAACACCCCTTCAAAATGGGAATAATAGTCCCACATCGCGGAAAAACACTATGAAGTGGGTGCTTATATACCAAAGCCTTCACCTCATAACAACGTCGAGGCCTTTTGAGGAACAAAACCCCACACCTTGGCTTGGCCCATGAGGCGAAGGTGACTAAGTTGGGGACAATATCTGCGTTAAGTGAGGTGCGGGCTATTACAAGTACTGTAAGTAAAGGATTTTGAACTTCAGTTAATATTGAAACTATTTATAATTAAATTAAATAATAAAATGAATGTAATGCAATAAAAGAAATTGACATGATATGAATAAATGAAAATGAATTTTTGTAAGTAATAAAGGAAAAATAAATGAAATAAACACTGAATGAATGAATGGGAATAAAATTTTGCAAGAGATAAATGTAAGTTAAAGAAATAGTCCTTGTATGAATAAAAACTGTAAATGTTGTGAAAGAAATTAATAAGAATAAACTTAAATAATGTTAGAAATCTGTTGTTTGGGTTGTTTGGGATATGATACTTCTAATTGTTTAAGATGTATGAATAATCTATTGAGTTCATCTAAGACTGTTGAGTAAATGGTGCACTTAGTAGTTTATTTGTCATTCTAGGCGGTTAAAAATTTCTAAACCCGAACAAACCATTTGTTTACTTGCTATGGATGGATAGTTGATTCTATCGATTTCATATGATTATTGTATGCTGTGATTGCAAGTGATTGTTGTTTATATCGATTTGTTTGTTAGTGTTTGAAAAAACTTTAAATATTTCATTTTATATAATTATTAACTCTTTTTAGATTATATAAGTGAAATACAAGTTATGGAAACAATTGCTACTGCTTTTGGTTTCGTAATTAAGCGTTGTTTACCCGACAAATAGGTATGTTCCCGGATTACGGTTTTATAGCGATATTATATTGTTTTCCCGCTGTTGGGACATATTATTTTGAAATATATGATATATATTGATTATTTTGATATTATTATTTTCTCCCGAGCCTCTCCGTACAAAGGAGACTCTGCCGAAATTTTCCGTAAATTTTGGACTTAGAAAATTTAGTAAAATGTTTCCAAACTTTATTCATTTGAATATAAAAGGATTTAAGTGTTTATAAACTGATATATTTTATTTAAATTATTTAATTTTGAAAATTAAATGTTTATAAATTTAATATTTTGAATAAGATATATTGATTACTTAATTTTCTTCTTTTCCCATCTTTTTCCTTTTCGAGGACGAAAAGTTTTGCGTGGGGGAGAGTGTAACGGCCCGTAATTTTCGATAATTAAATTTGTTAATTTAGAGAGATTTTGGTAATTTAATATTGGAAGAAATAAAAAGTTGTAATGTAATAATGAAATGAATACTAAAATGAAATGCAACAATGTTAATTAAAGCAAATTATTAACAATTTGAATGAGATTCCAATGAATGAAATAATGTAAAGGTTACACTTGGTTATAAATTGAATTTATGAAAACAAATCTAAATATGGAATTAATTAAGGAAATAATGTATAATAAATGGTGATTGAATAAAACCAGTATTATGTAAGTAATTGTAACCTTGGTTTGTAGGTAATAAACTTATAAATGTGAAAAGTTAATGGTAACAATTATTATAGGTTACCCATTTATTTAGTCTATTAAATTAAAATTCGTAATCAATTGCAATAAATCTAAATTAAGTTAATATTCGGAAATAATGTTAATTTTATTCATAATATGATAATTAGGAATAAAAAGAATGGAAACCAAGATTTATTAAATTATTGGAATTTAAATTATATTAATTGGATTAATTGAAATTAAATGAAATTAAATATTACATAAATGGAAATTAAGATGATATTGGGAAATATTAATGTACTCAGATATAAACCAATGTTAGTTATATCCTTACCATAATAAAGATTTGAATAACAAGGTTTAAAATTTAATAAATGGATTTTTGGAATTTTAGTTTATAATTTCTGAATTTAATGAAATGGAGATTAAACACTGAAATTGGTGGATTAATCAACTTTAAATTGACATCTAAATTTGTTTAAATTATTGTAAGTGATTAAGAAATAAAAAATGATATAAACTGTAAATTATTAAATTTGAATTGAAAAGGTGATTTAATTAATTATTAATTTATTTAATTAATGTAAAAATAGCCATTTTGGCCACTGACTCCGATTTCGAAGAAACCAGTTTCATCGGATCCGTGACGGTGAATTATTGTAGGATTTCAAGTTTCGTAGCGATCGGACTTGTCGTTTGATCGTACGGGCTCGAAAAGCCTTGAAATCAATTTGAAATAAACTGATTTTAACACAACTTCTTAATGCGATTGAATTTGGGCTTGAAACCAGTTCCATTGATTTAAAATTAACGAAAGCATCTATTTTGATATATGGGATGACCCATTTTCGTTCCGGAGGCAGAACGGGCTTTTCGGGTCGTTTATCGTTCCAATTCAAACCAATCTAGCCCATTCATTTCTATTTTGTTCTGCCTATATATATATATCGTTATAAAACCTACATATCCCTTGTTCTCATTTGTTTGTACGTATTATTCTTTCTATTCTCCTCCTTCTAATGGCAGACAAACAAATTTCCCAATTCAATTTCAATACATAATTCAACTTCAAAATTCAAACTCCTCAATATATATCGAATTATATATCAATTTGAAGCTCTCGACGAGCGCATCTCAGATCTGTAATTCATTTTTCAATTTGAACCTCTGTCTGTCCAGAAATTGAAGAACAAGTCTCGGCCGTTCATAGCTGGTTGATGATCTTCGACGGATCGTCGATTGGAGGGTAGCGTTTTGTAGAGGGAACCGAGGAGAGTGCATCAGCATTGTTCGCATGTCGAATCGATGGCTGGATCGTCGGCGAATTTTGATTAGGGCATGCTAATTTGTGGCTACGGCTGAGGGTGTTACGCATCGTCGAAGGCGGGAGGCGGCGTGGATGGTCGTGGGGGGCTTGGGCGTCGCAAGCGAGGTCGCTGGTGGCGGTTCTCAAGGCCGCGACAGGCTGCGGTATCGTGGCCTATTTGGGTTGCGGTGGCTCTGATCGAACGATCGAGGAGGAAGCAAGGTTCAGGTGCGTGAAAAGCAAGTTGACGTGGCGAGTTCTGGTAGGCCAATTTTTTAATTTATTTTATTTAAAATTTTGATTTCAAATCTTATAACGTGCATAACTTTTTCATACTAGGTCTGATTCACGTGCGGTTTCTTGCGTTGGGATCGTAATAAAATTTTGGACATTTTGATGCTTGTTTAGACGAATTCTGAGACTTTTTGAATTTTGTGCTTAATTTGAATTTAAATTCGATTTAAATTCAAAGGTGAGTGTTTTAACCCTCTCACAACTTCTAAAATTTATTATGTTTGTTAAATTAAATTTATGATGTGATTATAAATTTATTTATGACTGTTTGGTATATTTTAAATCATCATCTCAGTTAATTTGAATTTATTTGAATTAAATCGTTATTTAATTTATTATTGAATATAAATTGCCAGTTAAATACATGTTATTGATTATCAGTTCTATATCGATATTTATTGATTGATTTGGATGATGATTGTGATGGATGTTGATTGTTGATATTGGATGAATGGATGTTTTATTTTATATCGTCATAAACTGCAAGTTCACTATGGGTTGGAATGAGATATACCCGAATGATCAATAGATTAAGGAAAAATCGTTATGGGTTAAAATGATAGACTCGAGCGATTTTATGGATTTTATTATTAATTCCGGATTGCGGTTTGAAATGATATATAATCGTAACATTTTAAATTGCGGATTGAAATGAAAAATATCCGTATCACTTGAACCTAGGGTAGAGAATTATATACGGACACCGGATTAGTTAAATTTAAAAAAAAATTGAACCCTTAAATTTTGCTTTGAATTAAGTGATATTTTTGAAATAAAATCTGATTTATATAAATTGGATACTTGCCGAATTTCGAGTTTTATATAAAAGATTGAATTTTTTAAAGGAATGTTTAACGGAATAAAAATTGAAATGTATAGTGAATTTGAAATATAAGTGAAGTTTATTGAAATTGAGTTATTAAAACCGTTGTAGTATAACTTTGAAATATTGAAATTGGAGTAATTAAATCGATGTTTTAACATGGATTTAAGCGATATTGAATTAAATATTTTATTAGAATTTGAATTGGAAAAATTTAAAATTGGGTTTTGGGATATTGAAATGGTCATAATGTGTTGGAATGAGACGAATAGTTTAATTTGATATTAATTCCAAATTCATGTTTTAATATAAACTGTTTTAAAAATATATTATTTCAAAATTCTACTTATTAATATTTTCAAAGTATTAAATTATTTTAACCTGTATTAATTGTATTAAATCATTTTAACCTATTTTAAACCATTTAACTTATTTAAAATAATTAAACCATTTAACTTATTTTAAATCTGATTAATCTATTTTAAAGCTATTTAATCTATTTTAATTATATTTAATCTATTTTAAATCTATGTTAACTACTTATAACTATTTATAACTATTTTCTTCTAAATTCCAAACTAAGTAAATGGGATGGGTTTATATTCAAATTCTCGATTTTAAGTGAATATGGTTAATGATGGTATAACCTAAGTTGGGAATTAAATAACATATTTGGTTCAATATGATAATTTTGAAATGAGAGTTTAACCTATTATGGAAACACGACTTTTGAAAGGAAATATAATTTCGAACTATGATTTCAATGTGATATAATTTCGGAAGTAAGTAATGATTTCGAAAATGATATGATTTGAATTGAATATGATATTTTGATATCAATTATGAAATGATTTTGGAAATGTAAAAGAACCATCCGGTATGTAATAAGCGATGGGTTGTTAAAGAGACCGGGGTCGGATATGGGCATACTTTATGTCGATACCGAAAACCACTTTGACAACCGTGTACGCGGTGGAGATTCCAAAATGAAGTAGGATGGTGGCGACGATCCTATATGAGGTATATACGTGGACCCGACTCCCATGAGTTGGCATAAGGTGGCTAAAATAGGAGCAATTGATGGGCCAATGAGGTAGCTCCTCTGAGCGGACACACTCCATCGATCTATATTCTGACTTTGTGATTTATTCGGTGGCCACCCTTCGATTTTTACTTGGGAGGGTGTTTCGAGGTGGGCGGTAGTGGCTGCTATGTGTTACCACCAGTCTGGAAGTGTAACTGGTATATCTACCCTGGCATTGCCTAGTTGTGCCGTGTGACCTACCCTAGTGCGCCTTCTACGAGTTTGGTTTGTACTATACCTATGGAGTGCCCTCTGACGACACCCAGTTTACGGGTGGGATTACGGTACTGTATAGACTCTGGGAATATATAAAATGTGTTAAGGGGGATATGGGTAACGCCTTGACGCTATTTTAATAGTTTATATTACTGTAGACATATTATAATAGCGTATTGTACTACATAGTAGATAGTTTAACAGATCCTTAGGAAATGTGAATCCCGAACATCTCTTAAGTTACCGCACTCACGTTAGACACTGGATAGGAGATGTCAAAACCTGTAAACATCTCCGACGCCGTTTACACTCATATTTATTTACCATTGATTTAACTCACGTAAGATCTTTTAGTTCTGACTCGAGTGTTTTGTCTTTTCAATTTGCTCGGGTCAGCCTGAGCATTTCAGGATTTGAAGACCTTATTTCTGGAGGACGAAGACGAAGATTTGTACTACTATTATTTACTATATTATTTCACTGCATAATACTGTTCCGCTGCATTATTATTTGTTTATTTCTGATATGTGTAACTCTGATTTTGTATTGTATAAGTATAATCAAATGTTTTGTATATAGCTTCATGAACTGTTATTTGATTATTATATTTTGTCATTCCACTACGAGATTCTGTTTTTTTTTCCTCTGCTTTTTCTTATTAACCCCAATAACAATCCGGCCTTCTGTATGGTTTGAGTTGGCACATGTGTCTGCTTAAAGCATACAAAAAGGTGGAATGTTACACTACTTCTCAGGAAGTAATGAGGTGTTTCCCATTATACTTTATGGAGTTGGTTACAATGTGGTTTTGCCAATTAGAAAATAGGTCCCTAAGAATGTGTGCCGGATTGGTAGATAGGTTCTTGAGGCAGTTTAGAGTTCGCATTTCTCGACCGAAGAATGTGATGACACTTTTGAGAATGCGGCAGATGGCTAGGGAAACCCTAAGGAGTTATTTAACTTGATTTAATGCAGCATCGGCTGTGGTTCATAAGTCAGATCCGTCGATAGTTTTGATGGCGGTAGTGTTTGGAGTTACGAATAAAACTGACTTTATAGTTTCTTTGGAAAGGGATCCACTGATGAATCTTAAGGAGTTTTACCATGAAGTTGAGAGGTATCTCTGCCAATATGAAGCTGACAGCTAAAATATTGAAGTTAATGCTGTGGATAACGGAGGACCCTTCAAAACAAGATATAGTAAAGACAAAGCACAACAAAAATCTAATGAAGGCTTTGGAGGAATGAAGCGGCAAAGAAATGAACCAAAATTCTCTTCATGCATTGATCTAACTGAAACCCCGGGGAGGATATACCGAGATATTAGGGCGCAGATCCCCTATTAGGCTAACTAAGAGAGAACCCACAGATTGGGAGAGAAGGTCTGGAAAGTTTTGTATGTTCCATGAGCAATATAGGCATGAAACAAAAGAATGTAGGAATATGGAAGATCCAATAGAAGAGCAGGTTCAAAGCAACCATCTAAAACAATACATGAGGAACCAAACTACTATGATATAGCAGGAGCAACCACCATATGTGGCAAATGCATTAGGATACGACCATGGATCTTGGTCAAGAATGATTATACCTTGATCAGGATAGATAACGTTCAGCATTAATTCCCTTATTTTTCTTTTTATTTCAAATAAATAAGATGAAGTTACTATTTGATGCAGCACGATCTACAATTTGACAAGGGATAGGTCGTCCTCGACCTAAGAAGGAAAATTTAGGTCGTCCACGACCTAACGAGTCATGTGAAAAGGAGCTACGACCTAACAAAGCCTTAAGTCGTTCGGTAACTGTAGGTTGTTTACGACCTATAGCTACAGGGGCTAACGAAGAAGCAAAGCGAGCTAACAAAGAGGCGGCACGAGTTAACAAAGCTTTAGGTTGCAAACGACCTAACAATATAGCGCAACCTGAAGGAATCTAGGTCGTGAACGACCTAACGATACTTTAGGTCGTTCCAACGACTTAGTAATGATAACAAGCTAAGATGAAGACACTGAAGAAGATTAGGTCGTGATGTACTTATGTCGTAAATGACCTATAGGCGGTTATAAGTCTGTAATGTTTGTTGAGTCGTTCTGTTATAAGTCGTGAGTCGTTAAGTGTTGTACATATGTGTTGAGTCGTGGATGTATAGGTCGTAACTCGTCTGTTTTTAAGTCGTAGGTCGCTGTTTTTGTTAGGTCGGAAACGACCTAAGAGTTGTACTGTTTTGTGTTGTGAATTGTAAGCCTATAAATAGGCGGGATGGGTCATTTGTAATAGTTTAGTTGATTTGAATGAAAACTTTTGTTTGTTAGCTTTGTGCTTTCAATTAAATTGGTAGTTGAGTGTGATCTCCTATCTCCACTTTCGGTTAATCGAGTGCGCTCGATTCAACGATTGTTGAAGCCGATTCGCAGTATCAAGTGCGCTTGATCAACGCTTGAAGAATTGAAGATCTTCTTTCACGGTATAGTGCGCTATCAACATGATGAAGATAGCTAGAATTCGGTATCTTCGGATCAACGAATTTGGGCCATTCAGTATTCTTCATTCCATCGATTGCTACGTTCACAGAATCATCATTTTGTTATTCCGCTACTGCATCATTTGGTATCAAAGCTAGACTTAGCCAATCATAGCTAAGCCGAGTCTTGGAGCCAATTTATTCGAAGAGTTTGGGAGTTAATTGAAGTTGTACATCATTTTGAGGAGTTTGGTGTTCATCGTGTTCATCGCAAAAGTTGCAACGAATTGGAAGATCTTGATCCATTTCATTTTAGATCAAAGTTGGAAAAGTGTTTGGATTTGCGCGGGATTGTTTTGCGCGCCAAGAGAAATTTGAATTGAGCCGAGCCAAGTTGAGTCGCGAGGCCGGATTAAGTCGTGTACATCATTTGGTATCTTTTGATTTGTCCAAGCCGAGAATTGAAGTGTTTGTGAAGTTTTCAAGTATGCCGCCGAGAAGAGCTAATCGCCATTAGAATGTTGAAGCTTTGTATAGAAGAGAAGAAGCTGATGAGATGGAACAAAGAATAAACGAAAATTTTAGTGAGAAGCTTAATGAAGGGATTGGTCGATTAGAGAAGATGATGTTAGAGATGAATCAAAATCGGAGAAGGGTTTCACCTGAATCCAACCATGGAGGAAGTAGAGTTTCACCACATTCCAATCGGGAGAGAAGTGCTGATAATGATCATAGAAGTGTGAGTCGAGATCGTTACAGAAATGTTGACAATCGAGATCGTGATAGGAATGTGAATGATCGTGATCGGAGGAATGTAGATAGAAGGGATGTTGGTGGTAGACGGGATGGTAGTAGAGATGTTGGTGGTCAGGATCGACATCGCTATACATCAGATTTCGAGAAAGAGTATGATGGTGGTAGTGTTCATGGACAAGGACGAGGAAAAGGAAGGAATCAGTCAGAGTATGATCACAAGTGGGAGTCTGGGATGAAGACTGAAATTCCAGAATTCAAAGGTGGTATGCAAGCTGAGGAGTTTTTGGATTGGTTGTCTAATGTGGAGGAGATTTTTGACTTCAAGGAAGTGCCAGAACATCGTAGAGTGAAGTTGGTTGCTACAAGGTTGAGGGGTAGAGCTTTGGCGTGGTGGCAGCAAACCAAACTGACACGTGAACGGATGGGGAAGTCAAAGATTGAATCTTGGGAAAAGATGAGGAAATTGTTGAGAGCTACTTTCTTGCCTTATAATTATCAATCGCTTATGTATCAGAGGTTGCAGAACTTAAGGCAAGGAACGAAGACTGTTAATGACTATGCTGATGAATTTTATCAACTGATTGCAAGGAACGACATCATGGAGACAGAGGAACAATTAACAGCTAGATTTGTTGGAGGGTTGCGTATGCAGATTCAAGACATGGTAAATATGTTTGATCCCAGATCTGTGGCGGAAGCACACCAGAAGGCGTTGGCTTGGGAGAAACAAGGGAGACGAGGTGGTGGTGTGTTTACAAATTCCAACAATACAATGTAAGGGGCTAATAGCAGTGCAAATGTTTCGAAGGCTGTTGCAAAACCAGTTGTTAATGAAGTTGCTAGGACCAGGATCAATAGTGGTATCAAATGTTTCAATTGTCACGAGCTTGGTCACAAAAGCAATGAATGTCCAAAGCCAAAAGGGCGAACGATGATTGCTGAGGTTGAAGATGAAGAGGTAGAAGCTAAATGTTATAATTCACTACATGATGAAGAGGAAGAGAATGTGTCGGGGGATGAAGGGTATTCATTGATGATGAAAAGGTCATGTTTAACACCAAAACAGGAGGAGGAAACTAGCTGGTTGAGGAGTAACATCTTTCAATCAACATGTACTATCTTGAGAAGGGTTTGCAAGTTTGTTATTGATGCAGGAAGTTGCGACAATATTATCTCTACAGAAGCTGTGAAGAAGTTATCATTGAAGACAGAGAAGCATCTGAAACCTTACAAGTTAGCTTGGTTGAGGAAAGGTGGGGAGGTGGAAGTTGGACGAAGGGCTTGTGTTAATTTTTCAATCGGGAAGAAATACAAGGATGAAATTTGGTGTGATGTCGTGGACATGGATGTATGTCATCTGTTGTTGGGGAGACCGTGGCAGTATGATAGGGCTGTACAACATGATGGACGTACTAACAATTACAGTTTTATGTTTGAAGGAACTAAAATCACTTTGATTCCTAAGAAGCGACAACCAGAAGAAAACAAGTTGGAGGAGATTGAAGATTTGAAAACTTTGTTATCTTTGAAGGAGTTCGTGGAAGAGATAGGTGAGAGTCCTGAAGTTTTTATGTTGATTGGGCATGAAAGTAGTGAAGTTATTGAAGTTCCAGAGGAAGTGAAACAGTTTTGGAGGAATTCGAAGATGTGTTTCCAGAGGAGTTACCGAAGGAGTTACCACCGCTTAGAGACATACAGCATCAGATTGACTTGGTGCCAGGTGCTGCATTGCCTCATAGACCACACTATCGGATGAGTCCAAGGGAACACGAGGAGTTGAGAAGACAGGTGGAGGAATTACTAGAACAAGGGCGAGTTCAGGAGAGTTTGAGTCCTTGTGCAGTGCCAGCTTTGTTGGTACCAAAGAAGGATGGAACGTGGAGAATGTGCACAGATAGTAGAGCATTGAACAAAATTACGGTCAGATACAGATTTTCGATGCCGAGGCTTGATGATCTGTTAGATCAAATCAGTGGGTCAGTAATCTTTTCTAAGATTGACTTGAAGAGCGGTTATCATCAGATTCGAATTAGACCAGGAGACGAATGGAAGACAGCATTCAAGACGAGGGAAGGATTGTATGAATGGCTGGTAATGCCGTTTGGTCTATCGAATGCACCAAGTACATTCATGAGGGTGATGAACCAAATTTTTAGGCCATACATTGGGAAATTTGTGGTGGTTTACTTTGATGATATTCTGATCTACAGTGCTAGTACAGAGGAGCATGTTCAGCATTTGAGGAAAGTGTTAATTATCCTTCGTGAAGAACAATTCTATGCTGCTACTAAGAAATGTGTGTTTATGGAAAGGAGTGTCTTATTTCTGGGATATGTTGTATCGAGAGAAGGAATACAGGTTGACCAGAGTAAAGTCGAAGCAATCAGAGATTGGCCGCAACCCAAGACTATAACAGAAGTTCGAAGTTTTCACGGGTTGGCTTCATTCTATCGAAGGTTCATTCCACACTTTAGTAGTGTGATGGCGCCGGTTACAGATTGTATGAAGGGCAAGCAGTTTGCATGGTCGGAGGAAGCAGGGGTTGCTTTTGAACGAATCAAAGAACTTTTGACGTCAGCGCCAATTTTAGCATTACCGGATTTTCAGTTATTGTTTGAGCTACACACTGATGCATCCAAGGTTGGCATTGGAGGGGTGTTAAGTCAGAAGGGACGTCCTATTGCATACTTCAGTGAGAAGTTATCGGGAGCAAAGATGAGATATATTACATATGATATGGAATTTTATGCTATCGTGCAAGCTATCAAACATTGGAGACATTACTTGTTTCATAAAGAATTTGTTTTATATACTGATCATGAAGCGTTGAAGCATATGTAGGGACAGGACAAGATTGCAGCAAGGCATGCTTCATGGATTGCATACTTACAACAATTTACATTTGTGGTGAAGCATAAATCGGGAATTACGAACAGAGTGGCAGATGCATTGAGCAGAAGAAATCATGTGTTGACTACAATGAAGGTTGAAGTGACAGGGTTTGATGTGTTGCCAGAATTATTTGTCGATGATCCTTACTTTGCGAAGTTTGTTGATGAAGTCAAGGAGGGAAAGACGGATGAGTTTGTAATGGTGGATGGTTATCTTTTTAAAGGAAATCGATTATGTATACCGGAGTGCAGCTTACGAATGAAGATTGTGAAGGAGTTGCATGAGGAAGGTCATGTGGGGAGAGACCATACATTACAGTTGGTTTCACAATCATATTTCTGGCCTACTATAAGAAGAGAAGTTGAGAGATTAGTGAAGAGATGTCATATCTGTCAAGTTTCGAAGGGAACAGCGACGAATGCGGGATTGTATATGCCATTACATGTGCCTATTAAACCATGGATTGATATCAGCATGGATTTTGTTTTGGGTTTGCCTAGAACTCAAAGGGGAAATGATTCTATATTCATTATGGTGGATAGATTTTCCAAAATGGCACATTTTATCGCTTGTAAGAAGACAACGGATGCCGTCCGTGTTGCCGAATTGTTCTTTAAAGAGGTGTATCGATTACATGGGCTACCTGAATCTATTGTTTCAGATCGGGATACTAGATTTCTAAGCCATTTCTGGTTAAGTTTGTGGAAGATGGTTGGAACGAAGCTGAATTTTAGTAGCGCCTATCATCCGCAAACAGATGGGCAGACGGAAGTGGTAAACAGATCATTGGGAAATTTGTTACGATGTCTTGTGCAGGATAACTTGAAGAGTTGGGATATGAAATTATGTCAGGCAGAGTTTGCACATAATCACGATGTTAACCGTAGTACGGGTTTCAGTCCGTTTCAAGTTGTATACTCAGCTAGTCCGAAGGGTCCGTTGGATTTGACGACAGTACCACCACCGAAGGGGACAGTTAAACGGGCTGCTGATTTTTTTGAAGGATTGACAGAGTGTCATAGAATCGTTCAAGAACGATTGGGAAAGGCAAATGAGAAGTACAAACGATCTGCAGATCTGAAACGAAGGAGTGTCGAATTTAATGAAGGAGATTTGGTGTATGCTGTGTTAACAAAGGATCGTTTTCCAGTGGGTGCTTATAACAAGTTGAAAGCCAAAAAAATCGGTCATGTAAAAATTGTGAAACGGATCAATGAAAATGCTTATAGATTGAAGTTACCGAAGGATGTGTACACGTCTGACGTGTTCAATGTTAAGCATCTCGTACCTTATTTTGGGGATGAACAATCCGATGGGGATGAGCTTACAAATTCGAGGACGAATTTTTCTCAACCCGGGGAGAATGATGCAGCACGATCTACAATTTCACAAGGGATAGGTCGGCCTCGACCTAAGAAGGAAAATTTAGGTCGTCCACGACCTAACGAGTCACGTGAAAAGGAGCTACGACCTAACAAAGCCTTAAGTCATTCAGTAACTGTAGGTTGTTTACGACCTATAGCTACAGGGACTAACGAAGAAGCAAAGCGAGCTAACAAAAAAGCGGCACGAGTTAACAAAGCTTTAGGTTGCAAACGACCTAACAATATAGCGCAACTTGAAGGAAGTCTAGGTCGTGAACGACCTAACGATACTTTAGGTCGTTCCAACGACTTAGTAATGATAACAAGCTAAGATGAAGACACTGAAGAAGATTAGGTCGTGATGTACTTATGTCGTAAACGACCTATGGGCGGTTATAAGTCTGTATTGTTTGTTGAGTCGTTCTGTTATAAGTCGTGAGTCGTTAAGTGTTGTACATATGTGTTGAGTCGTGGATGTATAGGTCGTAACTCGTCTGTTTTTAAGTCGTAGGTCGCTGTTTTTGTTAGGTCGGAAACGACCTAAGAGTTGTACTGTTTTGTGTTGTGAATTGTAAGCCTATAAATAGGCGGGATGGGTCATTTGTAATAGTTTAGTTGATTTGAATGAAAACTTTTGTTTGTTAGCTTTGTGCTTTCAATTAAATTGGTAGTTGAGTGTGATCTCCTATCTCCACTTTCGGTTAATCGAGTGCGCTCGATTCAACGATTGTTGAAGCCGATTTGCGGTATCAAGTGCGCTTGATCAACGCTTGAAGAATTGAAGATCTTCTTTCACGGTATAGTGCTCTATCAACGTGATGAAGATAGCTAGAATTCGGTATCTTCGGATCAACGAATTTGGGCCATTCAGTATTCTTCATTCCATCGATTGCTACGTTCACAGAATCATCATTTTGTTATTCCGCTGCTGCATCACTATTAGACCGCTTAAACATGTACATGACCTTGATTGGTCTTTAGGCATGCTCTGGGTTAGACGTCTGGTGGTAATCATCGATAATAGGAATGTTTAGGATATTTGCTTGTTGCTTTGATTTGGATTTTATAAATGAATATATGGTTTTGAAAATTATTCGAACATTATAACCGATATATAAATTGATTGAACATGGTTTTCCCGATTGAAAAGATAGGGCAATGAACCATAAGGTACAAGTCCCCTTACCGAAGAGCTAGTGGACAAACTTATGTCAAAAATTAAGCCTCCTCATTAAAGAGTGAGTGGATGGACTTGCTTAGACGTTGGGTCCCGCCGTTAGAGAGAGAGAGAGAGCAAATTGAACTCGGCATAAATATATGATCCGAGGAGAGTAGACCTTGGATTTGATATGTATAGTATGATCCAGAGATCAAACCCTAGATTGAACATTGATTATGCGATCCGGAGAGATCCAGATTTGAACTTAGGATTTGAATGCCTTATAATTGGATAATGATTATGGAATAATTAATGATTACCACTACCTCGATTCATCTGGGCTTACCTATAATGGAAAGCTAAGAGAATTATATGTAACGTTCCAATCGATGCACTCCTACGGTTAACAACGCATGATAGCATGATATATGATTAACTTAAGATAAATAAATCTCAAGCGAATACAGGACGGTATTAATATATGACAAGTCAACCCCCAAGAGAACACATGATGACTTGGATAATGATATATGATATGATAACCTTGATTTACGATATTGATTCATGGTATGATAATTCTGGGGAAACACGAGATGATTATGATTTGTGACTAACACTTAAATGAGGACTGAGTCCTTAGCTATGATGGTCTAGAACAACCTTTGGTTTGCAGGTGAATCTAAATAAAAATGATGTTTTACCATGATTTGAGTTGATGGTAGTCAGAGAGGACATATGATGACAATTTGTCATTCTTTAAGTTTATTCTTGAGCAAAGCACACCTTATATCCATAAGGCATACTTTGGGTGACAAATATTATCGGCAAATTTTCTATTGTCTTAGAATATACTCAAACAGATGAAATGGGCTGCAAACTGATGAAGGAATGAATCAAGGAGCTTAGAAGATATCAAGATTGAAGATATCAAGATTGAAGACATCAAAGATTTGGTACCGATATGATTCATGTTGGTACTGTCATAATTTACACCAACCTGATTGGAACCATCAAGAAATGATATGATGGAACTTAAAAAGTTTGATGAACTTTTGAACAACCAAATCATGTCGGTATCGACATGATTTAGTTGGTACTAACATGATTTTGGGAGTTTAATTGGCATTGCACAAAGGAAAAAGCTTAATCATAAGGGAAAATTGGACTTTAGATGCCCAAATTCATGTCGATACTGACATGAATTCATATCAGTACGGACATGATTTTCTTCTTGGTATTTATATGGGCGGCCTGTTCTACATGGTATATCTTCAAATCTAGAGATTTGGGTCATTGTCATGCCTGGATAGTAAGATTTAACTTGGGAATTGTCTATAAATAGAAAGGGGACTTCAACTAGAGGGCGGATTTTAGCACTTTTGATTTTGTCTATCTTCTTCTTCCCTAAACTCTTGTAATTCCAAGATCTACTGGATTGTGGTTTGATTTGAGATGTAATCTTTGTATTCCGAAGAGAAAACATAAGATAATAAGATTAAAGTGGACATAGGCCAGAGTATTTGCCGACACTATAAAATGTGTTGTTTGTTCTTCTCTTTCGCTTTATATATTGCTTGACAAATTTGGAAATTAATTCACTTTGGAGTGTTGTGTCAACTTTTGGCGCAAAAGGATCTAATATCAGTTAGACTTAGTAGGCTCGACATAGATCCAAAAATGGAAAAAAAATTCATTCATTTAACCCACTACAACCCTGCCCGGTTCCTTCATGTTGTGCAGAGTCCTAATGCGAATTTTTTCGCTATATTACGTCTTTTCAATAAACCTTCCCACCAATGACCACTCCTCTTCACTACAACTTACAAAAGCATTACAAACTTTATCCATAGCCTTCCACCACTTACATAAAACCACCAGATCAAGGCCGGAGAATTCATCTTTGATTTCCTTAATCTATTCTATGCAATTATAATCTATTGGTTATTTGAACATTCATTTCCACAATCTACATCTATTTTCCTTAACCTCTTTCATTCCATTCTTGATCATTTTCGAGTTGTTATATGAGCTATTGTGCCGAGTGACAACATCTGTGTAAAAGACACATTGGTTGTCAAAGACAAAAAACCTTCTACTTGAAGTTTGTGAAGTCATGTTGTCAGCCAGAGTCAAGTCCTGCAAGCAGGAGTCTTTAGGTTGGTTTGTAAACCTGTTCCTCCTAGTGGAATGAGGGTTTTTAGCTAGCAAAAAACCAAAGGTATGCTTCAGAATTGGACGTAGGACCAAAGGTCCGAAGTAGTATGAAATTCTAGTGTGATTGCTTTACTTTATTTACTTACTTTTTCTTAGCTCTTCTTTTACTCGGCAACTTCTACTTAGCCATTGCTACAAGTAGATCCACACATACGTACACTTTCAGCGGGGGTGATTCTAGATGTTGAGAATCTCATGACATTATTTTGTGAAAAAAGCATCGTGATACAGAATGCAAATGAACATGGGGCTTTCAAAATGTCTAGGCACATGCTCCATAAGTTCCACATGATAAATGCAGTGTATCAACGATAGAGAGATGTTGGCTAATAGAGTAGAAAGTAAATAAATATAGCAGAATCGTTAACTAAGGGACTAACTTGATCAGTTTTGAAAAAAATCAAAGCAATGTTATTAAGATTCCATAATTGACCTAAAGTGCAAGTGGGAGATTATAAGATTGGGGTATGCCGTAGGGGCAAATATATAATTACTACATGCATCTAACCCTGTAGTTAATTTTTGTTCTTAATAACAGTGTTTATATACATTATTATATTATGATATAAATAATTAAGTGAGTAATTTAAAGTATGAATGAGAAAAACCTTAAATAAAAATGTTATGTTATTGTAGTTGCAAATATTTGCAATCGTGGATAATTAACCATAAAATGAAATAATTTTTTTTTAAATATTCCTAATCAAGATGTTTTGAGACAAGAGATTTATACTGCCATTGAGACTAGAGTGTGTAATGCTCTCTAAATGGTGTGCAGTGTATTACTTATGGTTGTTGGGGACATCAAAGGGTTACACATTCATAGTTATTGGATAATCTTGGAATGACTCATCCGAGAGCTTCCTATGGGAAATCTCAATGTGACAATGTTACATAGTTCCCTAAACTTGAGAATACAATGGAACTTCAATGTAAATACTGCACTTTGATTATAGTTAAATCATGGCATGGTGATCCATTGAGCGACTATAGTTGGGTCTGAGTTAAATCATTAGACGTGAGACACTATTCAATAGAGAATTTGTCTCCTCGGTTGTATGTGATTAGTATCATGGTTGAATGTAGTCAACTAAAAGTCAAAATCTTTGGCTAGAGTAGTACGGTTAATAACTAATGTTATTATTGAACCATATACTTTTTTTGGACTAACTGAGTTGAATGTGGACAATATTGGAGTGTTGACCAATACCTGACTCCATACAGCATATTATGATATGTTAATGAAGAGAACATGTGTAAATTATTATCGCCCTTGGTACCGCTAAAGATAAATGATTTTACTGCAAATGGTATATAAGTGATGAATTTGGCCAAACTGCCACATCATTGGCTAAGGTGATGTGTGAACATTAATATATAAATTGTTGACTGAATTCACACCTTTGAGTCACACAATCGCATTTGTGAATTCTTTGAAAATACCAAACAATTTAATTATTTTATAAAATGTTATAAATTAATTAAATTAATTAATTTTTAAGAAATATTAATTATTAATTTTATTTCATGTTTGAGTGTTGTAAATAATTATCCGGATGTGTATATTAACGGAATATAAATATATATCGATATATGATATCGATATACATTTGAATGGCCTTTAAAAGTTAATAATTACATAATAGATTTAGTGATTTCTTTGTTTATAAATGGATCATGCATGGCCAACCATACAGGAAAGGGAATCATATAGATATTAGATTTGTAACGACCCGTAAATTTTAACTATTTTATTTATTTAATTTATTGAATTTTGTGAAATTTTAAATAACAAAATTTTGGAAATAAAAATTTATTATTTGGATTACGTATAATTAAATATAGCAAATGGTAAATTTTCAATGAATAATATGAATGTTTATTTTATTGTGTAATTCAATTTCAATTTCAATTAGTTAATAATGGATGGTAATAAAATATTTTTCAAACTTGAACATTTTTACACAGTAAATTTCTAAATCATCTTCTGAAAGAGACGTCATCTTTCGTTTTTCAAATTTCGGACTTCTATTGCTCCATTTATCTTATTTATGACAAAATAGCAGCATTTCTGGTACCGATTATCGACTTTTGATAGGATGATCGTACCACTGATATCTGTATACCGTTTGATCGTCTCATCGTGTTGATCCCTACGGTATATTCAATTGTATATTTCGGAGTCTGGTACGACACGGAATCAGTAAAGCGATTACCGTATCAGTAACTATTTTGAACCTTTTGACTTTTGTGTCCTTTCATATGTTACCAGCAGAAATTAAACAGCCACTTGTTTAATTTTCCCTGATTTGAATAGCGTGACCCTTGTATTCCTACTGTTCAATACATTTTGGTTTGTCCTTTCATTTTTCGATCAAGACACATCAAAATAGAGATTCATATTTTAGCTTTCTATTCACTTTTCCTTGCAAATCATTTTTTGTAACTCACTCATCTTCCTCCAGAACCCTTAGCATCATCACCATCTCTAGGCCGATCACCTCCACCAAAACCTGGAACTCCGCCTTCCCCTTGCCGATCACTACCTCACCATCATGCGCCTAGCCGACCTCGTCTTTTTTCCTTCCAGGCAACCGCGTGCCACCCTCTACCTATTGCCGCAGCCCAGAACTGCCCGCCACCGATCTGCAAGCCTCATCCCTGATTTCCGCCTCTACAGCCAATAGTGCCGAAGACACCAAACTCCAGCATGCACTCTCGACCTTCGCACCCACCGAGCGTCGCCGACAACCCTACCTCATCCGCCTTAACCCAGTTGCCGACCACCCATGCCTATTGCCGAGATCACCCTGCAACCCGTAAGCCTTGTTTTTATATAGTTTGGTTATATAATATATGTTAGTGGTATATAGTTTACATATGTATATGTGCTATTTACATCTAATATATGTATATATATATATAAGTCTGATATATGGTTTACTTTGATTTATATTTTACATCTTTGTATATTGTTAACTAAATTTTATCAACCAGATCTGTTGTTATAAAGCATATATATTATTTTGTATGATTTTGACATAGTACCTATAATATACTGAAAGTATATAAGTTATGAGAGTGTTATCTAGTAAGTATATGAGTATATACATTAGTGTACAGGCCAGCTTTATGTATATATATAATATATATGTGACTTATATATATATACAGTTTATCATTGTAGTTTTACTCTTGAAGTGAAAAGAAGTGAAAGGAAATATAGTATATATATATATACACAATGTTATATGTTTAATAGTAATATACATAGTTACAGTAGATTTCATTTTAAAGGAGATATTGTATATTGTCTTACAGTTATATTCATACAGTAATATATTTATATAAAAACTTTATAACTTGTTGTTGTAGATAATACGTGTATTATATGTGTGGTATAAATAAGCAAATATGAGTTTTTATATGAGTTATATGTGTTTTATTTTATTTTCTATAAGTCTATTTTGGATATTGTATTCTGTTGTGTAGCTGTGCATAGAATTTTAAATATATATAGTTATATATATTGTTGTTGTTTAGTTACAGTAAGATATTATATTTATTTTATATCGGTTATTTAAGTATATATAAAGATATGTAGGTGAAAGTTTGTATATTTTGAATGAAATATACCCGTTGCAGGTATATGTAAGTATATTTTTGGGTTGCAGTTTCTATACTAGTGTATATATGATAGTATAAATGACATTTTGTGTATATATAAAGTTTACATAAGTTTTGATCTGTTACTCTTTAATATGTCAGTCTATATAAAAATTACAAATGCTAGTTTATATATATATGATGATAGGTGTTTATATATATATATATATATATATATATATATATCATATAGTTGGTTGTTATGTATATTAACTTATACGTATACCTTGTATGTATATTTTAATATGGGCTGTGCTTCCAAGTTTTACAGTATATGTTATATATATTTTTATACTTTTAATATTTTAGTCATATAATAATATATTCAGTTATATATATTATACGATGTATTATAAGTTAAATATTGATTTGAAAATAAATGTATATACATGATTTTTAAATATATGTTTATATTGATTTTTCAAAATATATGTAGATAATATATATATTTTCAGTTTGTATCAAAACTGATTTGATTTGTTTTCCATCGATTCTTGTTATCAGACTTGTTCGTCGAATTCGTGCCAATCTAGCTTTGATTTGGAATTCGTGCTTTGGAATTCGTAGCTCAATTTCATCGTCTATCCTCTCTAGCCTCGGAAGGTGAGTAACCACTCAGATTAACGTTCTTATATTTATTAAATTTGATTTCAAATGAAACGTTAATTGAAATATGCTGCTGTTAGTTATTTACATTGTTATATATGCTATTATCTGTATCTGTTCACCTGTGACATTTGACACCATTATTTGTTATTTATATTAATGATTTATGCCTGCTATGTTATTATCATATCTGTTATCACTCTGCATGTTCCCTGTTAATATAGAATTCGCTATGAGTTGAAATGATACATACCCGAATGATCTGTAGAATATGAGAAAATCGTTATGGGTTAAAATGATAAACCCAAGCGATTTTCATTGAATTTAATTTGGGATTTCGGGTTGAAAAGATATATACCCGTATATAATTAAAATTGCGGATTGAAATGATAAATATCTGTATCACTTGACCATAGGATAGAAAATTATTTACAGACACCATTGGTCTATATATAAATGTTTGAAAATTATTTCTATGATTTTGAAAGGAAATATATGGTTTTAATAAACATTGATTTTAAAGATTTATTAAAATTGATTTAATAAAGTTGATATATAAGTATTTATTTAATATCTATATTTTCAGATATAGAGTTTATAATGATTTGAAATTGATTTGAAATTATATTTTATTTAAGAATTTTACTTAAATAAGTTTGATTTGAAATTTATTAAATTTGAAATTTTAAAGCTATGATTTTATTACTTGAATTTGATTAAAAGTGACTTAATTGAATATTTCAAATTTATATAAATTTAAATGGGATATTTTGTTTATTTAAGTTTGTAAATTGAAGCTGTATTTAGATATTATTGAAATGTTTAAGTAAATATTTCAAACTAATAATAGTAAAGTGAATTATATATATATATATATATATAAAATTATCGAATTTAGTTTTGAAATGTTGAATATATTGACTTTGATATATATTGAAATTTGAATGGATTATTTTATGGTTCAAATATGTATTTGAAAATCGATAATTTGAAATGATTTATTGAGAAACAGAATCGAGTTGAAATTGATGATTTGAGATTTGATTAAATTTGAATTTTGGAAGTCGAGTTGAGTTGAATCGATTTGTGAAATTTGAGGAAACTATTTTATTATATAAAGTATTTTAAATTATATTTAAAATTATTTTATATCATTTTATAAACTATTTTAATATAAACTATTTTAATTATTTTAATATATATTGTTTTAACCTACAACTATTTATATAAACTATTTTATTTTATATACTATTATCAATATCTTAAACTGTTTGAAGGAAAGTGTTATGATTTCGAAGTGTTATGATTTCCAAAGTTATGACTTTCCAAGTATTATGATTTCCAAAGTATTATTATTTCAAATTGTTGTTTTCGAAAGTATTATAACTTTAAAAGTGATATGATTTTTGGAAATGGATATATTTGAAGTGAAAATGATATCGTATTGATTTGGTTTTTGAAATGGAAATGATATTTTGGTTTTGAAGTATAAACTATTTTGAAATGACCGCGGTGTTATAATAATGTTTGGTTGTTAAAGAGACCAGGATCGGATATGGGCATACTCTCTGTCGATACCGAAAACCACTTTAACAACTGTGTGCGCGGTGGAGATTCCAGAATGATGTAGGATGGTGGCGACAATTCCTATTGAGGTATATACGTGGACCCGACTCCCGTGAGTTGGCATAAGGTGGCTAAAACATGAGCGATTGACGGGCCAATAAGGTAGCACCTCTGATCGGACGCATTTCTTCGATACCATTCTATTACTTTGTGATTGATTTGGTGGCCACCTTTCGATTTTGATTGGGAGTGTGTTCTGAGGTGGGCGGTAGTGGCTGCTATGCGTTACCACCAGCCCAGATGCGTAATTGGTATATCTACCTTGGCATTGCCTTGTTGTTCCATGTCACCTACCATATCGAGCTTTACTACGAGTTTCTATTTGTGCCGTACGTATGGAGTATCTTCTCGTAGCCTATCGAGGTATGCAGGTACTGTATAGACTATTGGCACTATTATGTGTTAAGGTGGAAAATGTAAAGCCTTAACGCTATTTACAAGTAAGTTTATTTTATATTAGACATTATTATAATAGCGTATATTACTACATAGTAGATAGTTTAACGGATCCTTAGAGGATGGATATCCCAAACATCCTTTAAGTTACTTGTATTTCAGTTGATATTTCACTTGAGTTGGATTTATTGATATAAGAATGTTAATCCTGACTCGAGTGTTTTGTGTTTTGCTTTACGCTCGGGTCAGACTGAGTGATACAGCATTTGAGACTCACCTTTGGAGTTGGAACTTCGCTTGGAGATCAAGCTATTTATCCAGCTTTCAGTTATTCAGTTGATTCCAGTGATGTATCCATATCTTGTATTTGACTATTGTATTTAGACATCTATATACTCGAGACTTCTGTTGTATCTTGTTTAACTATGTTATATATATATAGTAGCTTCAAGAACTGTAACGACCCGAAATTTTCGATCCCGAAAATTCCAAATAGTAAGGAAAAGAAGAAAGAGATAGAGGAAGAAGAAACAGAAAACAAGTCACAGAATCTCACATTCGCAGCGGATCAAAATATAATATCATATAATACCATTTATACAGGAAACTGTATCAGTTAAATTACACTTTAATACATCAGAGTTGCAACATATACACAATCACTGGACATATATAATCAACATGTCCGAGTATACAACAATATATCACAGCGGGATACACTCCATACATTCCTGCCATCCAGCTCGTCTCCTGAGCTCCAGAACGTCCTTACCTGAAAATCTGTAATACTCGGTCTGACCCGAGCATTACATCAAAGTAACACCCGGGTCAGGCTGGAAACCAACGTGAGTAAACCCATCTAACATGGAATAAAACAACATAAAACTACATAAATCCCGGGGTAACTCGTATCAATTTACAAATTCACAATTTGTTATAGACATCACTTATTTTACACATCAATTTCTAAGTACGGAAACTTAGATTAAATGGTCCAATACACTTAAATCATTCCATACCAGTCTATTGATTTCACATATCAATCTACAAAGAATCGAAGTGGTTTTGGATATTTACTGATACCCGACCCCGGTCTCTTCGAATCCAATGTCATCTTAACTCAATTTATTCAAGTGAAAACAAATTCAAACTTTAAATACAGGATGTCACTTTACACAGCAATTCATCATCGATAGATAACCACATTATCACTGTCATATCATATCACAAAACATTTCATATACGAGATATCAATCAATTCAAGGCATTTAATCATCATTCCATCATTCATAAGCAAAATGGATCATTTCCCAAAAATTTATTTAATTTATTTCTAATTAAATTAATTCAAATCTTTAATCACTTAGATTATCTTTTCTTAATCATTAATTAATTACACCAAGTAATTATTTCTTAATTACTTCTCCTAAGCAATTTACCTTAATTAATTAAACCAATTAATTAACTTTAATTAATTACATTGATTAATTATTTCTTAACCATTAGTTAATGATCCCAATAATAACTACATTCATTAACTTCCCAACTCAAGGTAATTATCTTTTAATCATCATATCATTAATTAATTACCTTCAGAAATTAACAATCTCTTAACTTCTTTCATAAAGTAATTGTTCTTTAAATTAATTACTTTAATTACATCATTAAACATCCATTTGAAAACATTTTGAAATCAATTTTATAATTGAAAGTATAAAATTTCCTTTAAACACAACGATTTAAACATTAAAATTTAACTATTAAAATCTTGAACTTGTTCAAACTTGTTTAAAACTTTGATTTTCTTTGTTTAAAAACTGTTACATATTCACCTTTAAAACCAGAACATGTTTTAATTTTAAATTTAAAAAAAACTGGCTCAAAATAATCCCAAACCCGAGCCCTACCCTCAAACTCTCGAGCTCTTCCCCGTGTCACTCGCGTACCACTCACGCCTCGAGACAATCCACGTCCTACTTCGAGACCATCCCGAGAAAACCACGTCTTCCCCAAATCCAAAAACATCCCAAACAAGAAACGTGCACACGTGCACGTGCACTGGCGATCAACGTCGCTCCGACCAAACTTCCGGCCCTCAACAAGATGTTGTCAACCTCACCGATCCCTCTGATCACTCAGTCCAACGATTTTGCCTTCGAATCAAAATTGAACCCATCGATCAAAATTGGAACTAACTCGATCGATGAAAGCTTCCCACTAGCGACGAACTCCACCACCAGAAAACTCGACCATCCTCCCAGAGTTGCTCCACGACATGACGCCACGATTCACCAACATGCGATCAACTCCGGTCTCCCATGGCCATCGCCATTTCCTCGCGAACATCCTCGTCCCAAGACTGAACTTCGAACCCTAGTTCACCCTCGTCCAGCAACTCCGATCGCCAGATAAATCCCAAACTATTTTTCCTGTGATCCTCCACTTGCGAACTTCCTTCGACAACGAACAAGGCGAACAACCTCCTACGGATCGTCTGAAAATCGACGATTTACCCAAATCGATCAACTCCGGATATCTCTACTTATACAATACTAAAAATCACAATTTCTTTACCTAAATTCATCATTTTACAATACGATTTTGTTTATATAATCAAATCATAATTTCCAGATGATCGAATTTTTGTCCTGTCTTTGATTTCCTCTACAATTTACTATTATTGAAATAATCGCTGAATTTAAAATCTTGATATTATCTTTAAAATTGATAATACTTCATTAGAGTCATTTTTCATTTACAAATCCTAGCCTAAAATCAATCGTATATGAAGATATGAATTTTCTAATGAAAATGAAATCTGAAAAATAGACAGAGAAGTATATATACATATATATATTCACTCAGACATTTACATCCATATACACATAGAGTAACTCAGACATATTTCAAAAAAACATGCATGCATACATATCCACACAAGCACATTTCATATCATACAAATCTAAACACCAAAGATATAACAGGGTCAAGTAATTTGCTCACCTACTTCCTATATTATCAATTTTCTAGAGAAAGCTTTGATTTCTTTTGCTTTAATCTATTTTTAAAACTTAAATCATGTTTAAATAAACAACTTTTGTTTAAATTTTAAAGCCTAACAATGATCGAAGAAGAAGAAATCAAATTTTTGAACAGGTTTTGGAAACCTGGTAACAATAGAGGTATGTATGCCTGATACTAACATGCACAGTTATCTCTGCATATAAATATTCACATATATTTGCATGCATATAAATACTTCATAATTTATCTCAAGCATCATCACAAACAGCATCAAATATTCCAGAGTTTAAGGGTTTACTCACCTGGAAACAATTTCAAACAGAGAAGAGCTTTTGGTTTTTGAGAAGAAAACAGTTTTGATGTCTTTGCGTGTTCCAGACTTTGAATTCGATGATAACTGCTTTGATTTGTTGCTATTGTTGATCTGAATTGTATTGTTGTTTTTAATTGTAGTTTTGTTTAAGTTTGGAAATAGTATTTGCTTTAGACTTCCATAGATTTTGATGAACTGAATGTAGTGGGAAGCTTGATATATAAGAAATATGAATTACAGGGTGTTATTATGTGTTATGTACTGGAAATCCTTTGTTTATACCTTGGCCAGAGATTTTTATCTCAAGTTGGAGGCTTAAGTCATTTTCGAATGACCCTGTTTTGTGCTAGCATTAAATGCTAGTGTCCTTCATGTTTCATCCTTATCCCTTTTATCTTTGGTACGTACATAGACTATATGTTTATATCTTTTTTCTTTTGTCTTGCTTAGGGGACATTCACAGCAAACATATTTATTATTATTTTTGGTGAAAGGTTTTATTTTGTCTTGCATACCATATGAATCTTCATAAGTATTTATACTAGTATTATCTTATGTTTCTATTTAACCATATAAGTTATTGTTAACATACTTCTTAGTTTTATTTCTATTCATTGTTAACTTTCAAACATTTAATTTATATTCACATGTAAATAATTATATTTTTTACTTATATTTTGTATTGATAAGATTTATTCCATTTTAAACGTTATTATTTACATTTCCTTCATTTGCATATATTATATCAAATGTCAATAATGTAGAGCCCTTTAAATTCATTAAATAAGGTAAATTTTATTTCAAATATTTTTGAAAGATTCTATTTTAAATTTTCCAATCAAAATTTCCTTTCTAAAAAAAGATACATATGTATGTAAATAAATGGCAAATATCCCAAAAGTCTTATTCGTTTTTAAAATGATAAGTTTACATTTAATTTAATTGGATTAAATATTTATTAAAATATTACTACCAAAATTCTGGGTCGTCACATTCCTCCCCCCTTTGAATCTTTTCGTCCTCGAAAAGGAACGAAGCCAGAATCATTAAATTGCTTAAAATCAGATAAATCTTCTTTGATCATCTTTAAACTACTTAATAAAAATCTAGATAATATTACTAAAATAGTTTTTATACAAATACTTTTATAACTCGATGTTTCGACAAGTCCATCCTTGTTCTCACAGAAGTTCGGTCATACGTTGACCAGGCGTAGGACTGAAAATCTATAAGTACTTGGTAAACTCGTTTCCAACACCCAGTGAAAACACTTTGGAAAATAATTTTATTGAAAATATAGAAAACGGTTTTCAAAAATAGAGGAAATATCTTTGGTAAAAATGCTCTGGAAATCATCACCCCCATCCATGGTCACAGTTACATCCTGGGTTACGTTGCCATCGCAGCAAAAGTCCATGTAACTGATTACACCATGGAACCCACAACAGATCGCAGTTACATTCCAGGGTTACATTGCCGTCGCAGCAAAAGTCCATGTAACTGTTGGCTCTCAGCGGCACACGCGATTTTCGCTGTCAAAATGAAACTTCTCCACTCCTACATAGGTCGTAGTCTACCGATATAAAATCAAACGCAGACTGTTGGCTCTCAGCGGCACACATGACTTTCGCTATGTTACCATAGTGTCGCAGTCTACCGATATAAAATCAAACGTAGACTGTTGGCTCTCAGCGGCGCACGCGACTTCTGCTATGGTCTGCAGTAGATCGCAGTGACATCGAGTTAAACTGTCATCACAGCATAACCCAAATGCGCCTGTAGGCACCAGCCCCTCGACTTTCGCTACACAAATAATCCTCAGGAACTAGTTTTGTCCGGACTCCTCACAGGATCAACTTTAGAACCTCCCCCTTAGAGGCTCAAGGCAGTACCACCCTGTGGCACTCCTGAGAAGTTCATTTCAAGGGAGCGCCTTTTTCCCCAGAGCAAATCTCAAAATACTTTATACTATACACATATAGTATTTTCCAAATCATACACCTAGTATGAATCACATATAAAGCTCCTTTCCTCAAAATCGATTCCCAAAATCGATAATTCTCAAATTAGGCTTTCCAAATCCCAATATTGATTTTATCCAAAAATCAAAAGCCTTTCCAAATGCCATAGGTTCCCAAAACCTTTCCTCAAAATCATTTTCACAAAATCCATTTTATAAATACATATATATAAAAGTTTTGAAAAATCCTTGAATCAATTTGTGCTTGTATAAATTCACTTTTATACTTCCAATACTTTCGAAAATCTTTTTCTTCTGGCAATAGATTCAATAAGGGAAGTCTACCATATATAACCATATATAACCAGATATATAACTTTGTTTATCAAATATTCAAATTTTGATTACTCTTTTATAAAGTTATTAACCACATTACTTATATTTCCATAAAGTAAATTTTTACCATAGAAATATCCAATTTCCACTTTACTTCATCATATATTTCACAAAATATACTTTCAATTTCAAAAACCATTTTACAATTCTTATTCATAAATTTTCAATATCAATTTCATTCAAACCCGTACGATGTCCACATATCATTCGTACGCAATATCAATTTGATCGCTCACTCGATCACACAATTTCACTTCCGAACTAGTATTGTCCACCCGACTTCCTAGTGCGGACTCAGATCTAGTTTCTTGATCAGAAACCGTCATTCTCCTTGCATAGCCACAACTATGATAGAGAATATCCAGAACCAATCAAAAATCCATATCCAGGTTCGCCGTTGAAAATCGAGCGAAAAATCCCAACTCAGATCGACAATATTATCTCGAAATTCTGTGCTCGAATCTGGATCAAATCACTATGAGAATAGAATAATATACGTACATCCTACGTATTTAACTTCATTGATTATCAATTAAATCAATTTCCTTTCTATTCACATTTACTTTGATTTTATTCACTTATTCACTTTTACCTTAATCCCCATTTGGATTATCACTTCAATTCTTATCTCAGTTGGGTATTTAATCAATAACAGTTTAAACTCCGACCAGTTTATATTTAGAAAATAGCATGAAAATTTTAAAAAATAGATAAATAGTAGAAAAATACTTATTAGTTTATAAATCAGTCGTAAAATTGTTAAATAGTCCAAAAGTGATTGTAAAACAAGTTTAAGATAGTTTTGAGTTTTAAAAAGAAAAGTTGTATGGTAAATAGTTTGAAAAAATAGGTTTATATTAAAACAATTTATTTTGAAAATAGTCCAGAGTCAAACTGTACAACTTCCCAATCTCCATTCCAATCAATTGCCAATTTCCAATTATCCTCCAATTCCATTTCACTTTAAACCATCCTGAATTATACAAATTCGAGTTATTATTTCAAATGTTGATTTAATCCCATAAATCAAATTTACCCTTTCTTTCATATCAAATCAACCTTTATTTTTAATTTAACAACTTAAATCTTTAAACCATTTAATTCTGAATCCAAATTCCAAAATTCCATTTTAAAATTATCTTTACTTAACTTATTACAAGATTCAAATAATTCAAAAACAATTAAATCTTCAAATTCTAATTTATTATCCATTTCTAACTTCAAAACCAATTCTCAGTTTCATAGATCATTTATAACAATAGAATGATATTCGGATAAATAAACATCCAAATTTATCCAAACACCAATTAACAGCATCCATTTCTATTTCCAGATCCCAAACCCATTTTGAGATCACTCATAACTCCCATTAAAATCAACCATTTAACCTCCAAAGTTAAATTTCAATTTCATCTTAAAATTTCCAATTCAAGTTGTTCATTCTAAACTCATTTAACTTTCCTTAAGTTAAATTCAACTTAATCTAGTCAACTTTATCCAATTTGAATTCCCATTTCAAATTTTAACTTTATATTAATAGTCTTCCCACTTATAAGTTCAAAAATTCTTATCACCTTGGGTTTTTATATCACATTCCAAGGAAAAATTTAAAAATCAACACTAAGAGTTTATTTCAAATCATCTTTGATATTATGTATATCCTCATTTATACATATTTATTTCCTTTACACACCAAGTTATACCTTAAAATTTAATCAACCTTTGGATTTTAATTCAAACAAATTTTCAAACAACCCTTGTTTGCAACAAGTCCCTTTTTCCCAAATAATACTTATTTATTATTCCTTTATCATTTTGAAACAATTTTCAATTTCTGGGCTCAGATTTAAAACTTCACAATTTATATCATCTTCAGTTCCAATTTATAAGTCATACTTGCCTAAATGTTTTACTTCCCTAAAACATTTCATCTTGCCTACTCATTTACAACACATCATTATTAAACACAACAACCATTTATGATAATAAGCAAGATTATCATATCTGGAAACCAACTCATTATTATCTTTATTTTGAAAACATTTCTACAAATTCAGGATTTTAATTTTAGTTTGGATCCATTCCAAATTTATCTTTATTCAATTTCAATTTGGTTGTATTACTATTAACACTTAATTCTCATTATTTTATTTAATTCCAATAATTTTTAACAACCAATTACTTTAACATTTATTAGTAAGAAATATTGCTTTATATATATCAAAATATATCCTTACTTAAAATCATTTAAAATCTTTATATAAGAAAATAACAAGTACGCTCTCTCATATATATATATATATATATATATATATATATATATATACTCAACTCATCCTATGGTAGTACTAACCCTATCCCTGATGAGTAAACCCACCAGAGCCAAGGTTCTTGCTCAACCTTCGCTCTGATACCAACTGTAACGACCCAAAATTTTCGATCCCGAAAATTCCAGATAGTTAGGAAAAGAAGAAAGAGATAGAAGAAGAAGAAACATAAAACAAGTCACAGAATCTCACATTCGCAGCGGATCAAAATATAATATCATATAATACCATTTATACAAGAAACTGTATTAGTTAAATTACACTTTAATACATCAGAGTTGCAACATATACACAATCACTGGACATATATAATCAACATGTCCAAGTATATAACAATATATCACAACGGGATACACTCCATATGTTCCTGCCATCCAGCTCGTCTCCTGAGCTCCAGAACGTCCTTACCTGAAAATCTGTAATACTCGGTTTGACCCGAGCATTACATCAAAGTAACACTCGGGTCAGGCTGGAAACCAGCATGGTAAACCCATCTAACATGGAATACAACAGCATAAAACCACATAAAACCCGGGGTAACTCGTATCAATTTACAAATTCACAATTTGTTATAGACATCACTTATTTTACACATCAATTTCTAAGTACGGAAAACTTAGATTAAATGGTCCAATACACTTAAATCATTCCATACCAGTCTATTGATTTCACATATCAATCTACAAAGAATCGAAGTGGTTTCGGATATTTACTGATACCCGACTCCGGTCTCTTCGAATCCAATGTCATCTTAACTCAATTTATTCAAGTGAAAACAAATTCAAACTTTAAATACAGGATGTCACTTTACACAGCAATTCATCATCGATAGATAACCACATTATCACTGTCATATCATATCACAAAACATTTCATATACGAGATATCAATCAATTCAAGGCATTTAATCATCATTCCATCATTCATAAGCAAAATGGATCATTTCCGAAAAATTTATTTAATTTATTTCTATTTAAATTAATTCAAATCTTTAATCACTTAGATTATCTTTTCTTAATCATTAATTAATTACACCAAGTAATTATTTCTTAATTACTTCTCCTAAGCAATTTACCTTAATTAATTAAACCAATTAATTAACTTTAATTAATTACATTGATTAATTATTTCTTAACCATTAGTTAATGATCCCAATAATAACTACATTCATTAACTTCCCAACTCAAGGTAATTATCTTTTAATCATCATATCATTAATTAATTACCTTCAGAAATTAACAATCTCTTAACTGCTTTCATAAAGTAAATGTTCTTTAAATTAATTACCTTAATTACATCATTAAACATCCATTTGAAAACATTTTGAAATCAATTTTATAATTGAAAGTATAAAATTTCCTTTAAACACAATGATTTAAACATTAAAATTTAACTATTAAAATCTTGAACTTGTTCAAACTTGTTTAAAACTTTGATTTTCTTTGTTTAAAAACTGTTACATATTCACCTTTAAAACCAGAACATGTTTTACTTTTAAATTAAAAAAAACTGGCTCGAAATAATCCCAAACCCGAGCCCTACCCTCAAACTCCCGAGCTCTTCCCTGTGTCACTCGCGTACTACTCACGCCTCGAGAGAATCCACGTCCTACTTCGAGACCATCCCGAGAAAACCACGTCTTCCCCAAATCCAAAAACATCCCAAACAAGAAACGTGCACACGTGCACGTGCACTGGCGATCAACGTCACTCCGACCAAACTTCCGGCCCTCAACAAGATGCTGTCAACCTCACCGATCCCTCTGATCACTCAGTCCAACAATTTCGCCTTCGAATCAAAATTGAACCCATCGATCAAAACTGGAACCAACTCGATCGATGAAAGCTTCCCACCGGCGACGAACTCCACCACCAGAAAACTCGCCCATCCTCCCAGAGTTGCTCCACGACATGACGCCACGATTCACCCACATGCGATCCACTCCGGTCTCTTACGGCCATGTGGTGGTCTTGTACTTCAGGGGAAGTAACCATAGTTATATGATCAGTGCTGCCTCAAAAGTATTGAAGATATGAAGGTAGGAAGAGATAAGTACACAGAATTTAAAGAAAAGATGGAGGATGCAGAAGATTAAAGATGTTAAAGAAAAGATAAAGAAGCAAGATTGAAGACAGTAGATATGGAAGAGAAGTTTAGATAAGGCAGTAGGAAAGAATTGTAAAAGAAAAGAGTGAAAGAAGAATGATAGAGAAACATATAAATGTAAACAGTAGTTTTTAAGAAGAGGAAATATAATTCTTGTTATTCATATCTGTTCAATACATAGCATTTGTATTTATAGCTGATTTCCTAATGGCTATATGCCAAATAAATGCCAGCTCATACTTGATTACAAATCATCACACTGACTCAACATTAACACTATTAGTTTCAGAACTATGTGCACAGAACTAGTGTGCGCGTGCACAAGCCTTCAGGTGTCTTTGGTTTTCTATTGCAGCTTCCTTCTCTTCATTAATTAAGTGGTTGTCATCCCCTTCTTCTATTCTCTGCTGGTCTGAGCACGCCACTAATGCCATGGCCATTTCATCATCAAGTTGTAGTCTGAACATATTCAGTAGAGCATGGTTGTTACAATTCCCTTCCCCTTCAAGAGTTGACCTTGTCCCAAGGTCTAAAGTAGGAAACTTTCGAATTATAGGCCAATAATCTTCCCAAGTAGCTTCTTCTTCACCTCTGCCTTTCCATTTTATCAAGATCTGAACCACTGCCTTTCCATTTCTGGGAATCATCCTTCTGTCTAAAATCAAATCTGGTTCCAATACTTCTTCTACTTCATAGCTAGGTATGTCTTCTTGCATTACTATCTGGTTACCCACTTTTTTTTCAGCTGTGAAACATGGAACACAAGATGTATTCTAGATTGTTCAGGAAGCTTTGGCTTGTATGCTACTTCACCAATTATGGATTCAACTTGATAAAGTCGATAGTATCTAGGAGATAATTTGTGTGTCTTATGATCTCGAGCTGTTATTTGTCTATATGGTTGTAATTTTAAGTACACCCAGTCTCCTTCTTGAAAACTTCTTTTAGATCTTCTTAAATTAGCATACTTCCTCATTCTTTCTTGTGAAAGCTTCAAACTGTCTTTAAGGAACTCCAGTATAATATCTCTGTTGAACAGTGCTCTTTCAACTTGTTCCACCTTAGCAGTATTAGGTATATATAAGAGTAAGGTAGGTGGGTTTATGCCATAGACAGCATTATAGGGAGTGGTATTAGTGGATGATTTCCAGGATGTGTTGTACCAAAATTCAGCTAGGGATAGCCAATCAAACCATTCATGGGGTTTATGACACACAAAGCACCTTAGATACCCCTCTAAAATTTTATTTACAATCTCAGTTTGACCGTCACTTTGAGGGTGATATGCCAAACTTAATTTCAGCTTGCATCCTTGGAGTCTAAAGATTTCTTGCCAAAATGTACTTGTGAATATTGCATCTCTATCACTTACAATTGACTTTGGCATCCCATGTAGCTTAAAAACACCATCAAAGAATATTCTTGCTACCTCTTTGGCTGAGTAAGGGTGAGATAGGGGAAAGAAGTGTGCATATTTGCTTAGCCTATCTACCACCACATAGATGACAGTATATTTGTGGCTTTTGGGCAAGCAAGTGATGAAGTCCATGGACACATCTTCCCAAATTTTGTATGGTATAGGTAGAGGGTTTAGCAGTCCTGGGATTAGCACATTTTCATGTTTATTTCTTTGACATTGGTCACATTCTTCGACAAATTTCTCCACAGTCTTTCTGAGTTGTTTCCAGTAGAACACTTGCTTGATTTTCTTCACTGTTCCTTTGATTCCTGTGTGCCCTCCAAGTGGAGTAGAGTGGTGTTCCTCAATAAGATTGTTTATTAGATTGTTTAAGTGGTGGTCAATCAGCAACTTCCCTTTGTAAAATACCAAGTCATCCACCAACTTATATTTGCCTTCATGCATTTCTCTGTTCTTTATTTTGGTAATTAGTTGTTGATACCAACTGGAAGTGGATAGAGTAGTTTTTAGTTCCCTTAGCCATGGGGTCTGAACTATGGAAATTGCTTGTATCTCTTTAGTGATAAGATCTTCTCTTCAAGATAAGGCATCAGCTATGATATTTTCTTTTCCACTTTTATATTCAACTTTGTAGTCAAAGCCATGTAATTTGGCCAACCATTTGTTCTGAATTCCTATGTGTAACTTCTGTGTCAACAAATACTTTAAGCTTTGGTGATCGGTCTTTATAATAAATTGCCTTCCTAGGAGATACTGGTTCCATTTCTTGGTGGCAATGATGATGGCTAATAGTTCTTTTTCATATGTAGATAGTGATAAATTCTTTCCTTGTAGAGCTTTACTTAAATAGGCTATGGGTCTTTCTTCCTGTAGTAAAATAGCACCAATGCCCAGTCCACTGGCATCACACTCAAGAACAAAGGGTTTGGAAAAATCTGGCATTGATAATATATGTGGATTTGCCACACACTTCTTAAGTTGCTCAAAGGCCTGTTTAGCATCTTCAGACCAGGTAAATGAATTTTTCTTGAGCATGTTGGTGAGTGGTCTTGCAATGATGCCATAATTCTTTATAAATTTCCTGTAATAACCAGTGAGGCCTAAAAATCCTCTTAGTACATTCAAAGTTTTTGGCAGTGGCCATTCCATAATTGCTGTTACCTTGCCCTGATCGACTGCAACTCCTTGCTGTGATATGGTGTGCCCCAAGTATTCAATAGTTTCCTTGGCAAAGCTGCATTTAGATAGCTTGATAACCAACTGGTTTGCTTGTAGTACCTGAAATGTTAATTCTAAGTGCTCCAAATGCTCAGACATGGTCTGGTTGAAGATTAGAATATCATCCAAAAATACTAGCACAAATTTTCTTAAATATGGTTTAAATATGTTGTTCATGAGAGATTGAAATGTGGATGGTGCATTCACTAAACCAAAAGGCATAAATATGAACTCATAATGTCCTTCATGGGTTTTAAAAGCAGTTTTGTGAATGTCTTGCTCATGAACTCTAATTTGGTGATATCCAGATTTGAGATCAAGTTTAGAAAAATATTTCGACCCATGCAATTCATCAAATAATTCATCTATTAGAGGAATAGGGACTTATCTTTTATGGTGAGAGAATTGAGGCTCCTATAGTCAATGCATAGCCTCCAAGTGCCATATTTTTTCCTCACCATCACCACAGGTGAAGAGTATGGACTGCAGCTATGTCGAATGATTCCAGTGTCCAGCATGTCTTTAATGATTTTTTCCAGCTCATTCTTGATGTTATGAGAGTGCCTATATGGTCTTAAACAGACTGGCTTTACTTCCTGAACCAGTGGTATATGATGGTCTTGTGGTCTCTTGGGTGGAAGAAATGATTCACTCTGGTTATTTCAGGATATTTTTGAAGGAGCTTGGCTATGGTAGGATGAATTTCAGAACTATAAATTTCAATAGGAGTTATTACTGAAGAGTAAAGCATCATGGTAATCTGGTTTTGGCAATTTTCCTTTCTCATGGTCTTCTTGTCTACTACCTTGATGTCTTGCTGATTCATCCCCTGCCAGATGTAAGTCTTTTTGTTAAAGACAAACTTAACTTGTAGCTTCTCTAAATTCAATGTAACCTCTCCTAGATCCTTCATCCATTGAGCACCAAGAATAACTTGACATCCTTCTAAAGGTAGGATCAATAGATCCACTGGCATTTTGCAACCTTGGCACCTTAAAAGAACATTATGACAAATGCCAGAGCCTTGGAGTTTTTCTCCATTAGCAACCATAACTTCATAGATTTTAGATTCATCTATCTGAAGTTTTAATTTCTTGGCTAGTGATTCATCAATGAAACTATGAGTTGATCCGGAGTCTATTAAAATTTGGACTGGCTTTCCTTTGATATGTCCTTGTATTTTGAGGGTAGAAAGGGCTGGTATGCCACACATGGCTTGCAAGGTGATAGCATGTGTTTCCTGGATTGTTTCTTCACTATGAATTTCATCCTCATCTTCTGTGGTTTGTTCCTCATTATCATCAAGTCCATCAAATGTCATCATCCCTTCTAACACATGAATTTGTGGGCTTTTGCACTTATGTCCTTTGTGCCATTTTTCTTTACAACCATAGCAAATATTTTGTCTCCTCATTTCAATTAATTGATTAGGAGTTAATCCTTTGCTTCTTGCCAGTCCTTCCAAGTAGTTAGGATCCCATTCCTTGGATTTAGAATTGTTGTTCTGCGGCTTTGTATAAGGGACAATCTGGTTATGATTTCCTTTGGATACTGCTTGAATTACTTTGTTTCCCTTCTTGGTTTGATTCAGCACACCTTCAAACATTTTAGCTAAAGAGACTTCTTCTTTGAAGTCCACTGGTCTAGAGGTAAGCACATCATATTTTATTTCTTCTTTAAGCCCACCAACAAATCTGTCCAGCAGGAATCTAGGTGGTAATTTCTCAAAAGTGGTTTGCAGTCCTTCAAATTTGGATAGATAGGCTGATACAGTGGTTTGTTGTTTGAGTTTGGCTATGGTTTCATAGGGTCTTTCCATTTCTTCTGGACTGAATCTCACCAATATCTCCTCTTTAAATACTGGCCATGATTCTGGATTGGAGATATTTTTGGTAAACCAATTATACCATTTTAATGCATCCTTTTTTAAGTAGAAAGAAGAAATTTCTACCCAGTAACACTCTTCTGTTTGATGGAATCTGAAGTATTGCTCCACTTGGTTGATCCATTCATAGACCATGTCATCACCAGTATATATAGGACAGTCTAATTTAAGATTAGGAAAGGGTGAGTTCTTGTTCCAAGAATTATTTTCTTGATGGGCTGGCTGGTTTTGGTGATGGACAGGGAAGTGCTGTTGGGGTATAGGGTGTGTAACATGGTGGTCTAAACCAGATGTGATGTTTCTTGGATTCGGGTGGTGGATGTGAGAGGAGGACGATGGTTGATGGGGGTTTGGTGCAAGAATGTCTGATCCAGATGTGATGTTTCTTGGATTTGGTTGGTGGAGCGATGGTTGATGGGGGTTTGGTGCAAGAATTCCTTGAAGATTATTTGGTGTTGTGGATGGGGAAGGTACTGTTGCATTCTGGATTTTGAGTTGTTGAATATCCAAGGCCAAAGCAGATAATTCATTGTGTATTCCTTCGAATTTAGTGCAGAGTTCCTTTGTAGCATGATCCAGTCCTTGTGTGGTTGCCTCTAATTTCCTCAATGAATAGTTGGTTCTATTATTGATTTCTTCATGTCTTTTAATCCAGTTGCCTTCTTGATTTTGTGAAGTGGTTTCATGGCCATCATGGAGATTCGAGAAGTGTGATCCTGGCTGGTTGTCAGAGGTTAGCCCAGCCTCAGGCTCTGATACCATTTTGTGGAGGTCTTGTACGTCAGGGGAAGTAACCATAGTTATATTGTAACGACCCATATTTTTGGGTCATCGAATTCGAATATTTAAAATGTAACGACCCATAATTTAATCACTTTGAACATGAATAGTTAATATGTTTTTAAATGATTAAATAATGGATTTTATATTTAGAATTATTAACCTTGCCTAATAAAACAGAATAGTATAATTACTTGCCTAATAAAAACAGAACAGTATAATTACTTGCCTAATAAAACAAAATAGCATAATGATTATTATATTCCATGCGGATGGCTGCCATTGGACCAAAATCTGGTCGAATCAGGTTCTGCCATGCGGATGGTTGTTATTGGACCAAAATCTGGTCGAATCAGGTTTTGCCATGCGGATGGTTGCCATTGGACCAAAATCTGGTCGAATCATGTTATGCCATAGTTGATAAGGAGGATTTCTATTGGACCAAAATGTGGTCGAATCAAATTAGGCCATCAAGATGTTTTCTATTGGACCAAAATGTGGTCGAATCAAATTAGGCCATCAAGATGTTTTCTATTGGACCAAAATGTGGTCGAATCAAATCAGGCTATAAGAAATGACTAAAGTACCCTTCTCTCCACCTATAAATAGCCAAGTCCATATCTCATTTTATTTCATTCACAAACTAAAGAAAAGAACTAAAATTCATTATCAAAGGTGAAGTATTCCAAGTCTCCATCAAAGCAAATAGGATGTGAGTATATTCCTTATTTTCATAGTTTAGCGGGTACAACTTATTCTGTGAGTTATTTTTTCCTTTAAGTTTGTTAAAATGATTGCTAAAGGAACTTTAAGTGTTAATTGTTGTTTGAAAACCCTTGTTGAATGCTTGTTTACTTTGTTTGCTAAAAAAATTGTTTTATTTCCTTGTTTGACTACTTGGATGGTTAATTAATTATTTTAAAATTTAGAAGTTAAATACTTAATGGGGTATGCGGAAACGACTAGTACACGTGTTTCGTCTATGAGATCCAAGGACACTTGGACGAGGGATGGAACATGTCGAAGGGAAAGCCCGGATGCTCCAAAATAAATATCAAATCATTTTAACCCAAGATAAAATAAAAAAGTGTTACAAATATTTGATAGATTGAAGCGTTGATTTATCATTTATTGTTGTGTTTATTTTGTTAATTAATTGTTTGGTTGTTTGGATTGCGCTCGACCAGTTTATGAGCACTGATTATTATTTATTGATTGTTGACTTTTCTTAACCAGTTTATGAGAAATTAATTATCCATATGCATGGGCTGGGTAGAAAATAATTGTAGGATAACACCTTGTGATTTATTTCACGATTTGAGCTATAAGTGATCAATATTTTCCAAATTTGAAATAGTATGAATAAAGTAATTTAAATGGAGGTTTAAATCACTTAAATCAAATATGAATTTGATTTGTTGAGACTTAAATTAAAAACCCATTTGGTTTCGAATGGCTTTAAAAGAACGCTTATTATTCGGAAAGACCGGGAACGGGAATTTCCCATTACGAATAATAATACGATGCTATGATTGTGATGAGTGGTATTGAAATGATGATGAAGACCAGGGATCTTCACATTTAATGGACTGCTTGTTGATTTCTCTTCATCGGTTTAGCGGCCGATATAGAAACGATACCCCTATACTTTTAAAGCAGTGGTCCAGATGATGTTTGAAGAATCTTCGGATACGCAAGGGCCTCTCACCTTTTGGGCAAAGGTTGAGGAATAAGATGCCTTCGGTTTCGTTCAGTCCCAGAACGAACTTGTGGATGGATGGATTGTCTGACATTACATTCTGACTTTATATGATTGATCTTTATTAACGTATATCTACTTGGTGGCGGAGAATTTATTCTCTTAGCTTAACACCCTTCCTTGAGACGTATGAGCTCAAGGGTTATGCGTTGGTAGAAATTAGTTATGTAATTTTGGATTGGTAATGTGACATTCCGAAGAATGCTATGGATATGATCAAGGCTTTTGTTGAAAAGCATAGCCTTGTGGGTATGAGACTTCACGAACCTCACACCTCGGGAATGGCCAAAACAGGAATGGATGCGGCAAGGTGTAGGATGTCTATTCCCTTCTAGATATATATAGTGATACCATGGTATGGAGCCAAGGTATTCACTTTGTGGATTATATATCTATATAGCTGTACTGTGGTCTTACACGCCCAGTATTTGCTTGATGTGGATGTTGGAAAAGTTCGGGGCCCCGTTTTAAAGGTTGGTAACAACCGGGGGATGGATAGACTTGAGTAAGTAGTTACCATTGAGTGGTAACCCAGCCTTGTGTTGGCAGAGAAACAGTAGTTTCTCGGGACGTCCCTCTAGAGGCGTACCCAATCGTGGATGAGGAAGTTCCTTTGCCTGGTCATTATTGGAAACCCATTCTCCAATACGAACCTTGTACGGTTTTGATTGTATTACCCACTGTTTAATACGGTGGCTATAGTAGGCATACCATCATGTAACATATGCTGGCTAAATTAATAATTTTATTTTGAAAATGGTTTTCAATCACTAAGCACTATAATAATATTTAAAGGATATTTTTAACGTATCAAAGGCATGTTTGACTGTCATAAGGAGAAACCTCGACCATGTGTGCGTTTGCATCTTGTGTGCGGATCGAGACCTTATGATAGTTTCATTTTCCAAAAGCATATACGGAAATTGTTTTCAAAAGCAACTATATTTTTAAGTTCTCACACTAGTCCCATGACTGACCTGGAGTTTATTGTTTTCCCCTAAACTCTGGGTGCCCATAATTTTCCATACGGGCAGTCTAGAGTTAGGTTTGTCAGTTAGATCTGGAGCTAGGATATTTGGAGCAATTATGGATGTAAGACTTGAAGATGGAGCATTTGGAGATTTTTCTTTATTTTCCACTGTAGTTGTTATTCCGCTGTATTTATGTAAACTCTGAAATGTAAACTCTTTTGTATATGAATAAAAGAGAGGTTGTTTCACTTCCGCTGTGTTCTGATATTTCTGATATGTTTATTATCCCAACCCCTAACGATCAAGGATTCCGATCATTTGATTTACGACATTTGAATACATTCAATTATATTCAGGTGTCGATTTTGAAGGGTCGATAATCCTAATCGCTAGGAAAGACGTGATTCCTTATCTTTTGAGTTGGACTTGTATACATTTTAGTCAATTCAAAGGGTGAGAATTTACGGGCCTTTACATATATGATCAGTGCTGCCTCAAAAGTATTGAAGATATGAAGGTAGGAAGAGATAGGTACACAGAATTTAAAGAAAAGATGGAGGATGCAGAAGATTAAAGATGTTAAAGAAAAGATAAAGAAGCAAGATTGAAGACAGTAGATATGGAAGAGAAGTTTAGATAAGGCAGTAGGAAAGAATTGTAAAAGAAAAGAGTGAAAGAAGAATGATAGAGAAACATATAAATGTAAACAGCAGTTTTTAAGAAGAGGAAATATAATTCTTGTTATTCATATCTGTTCAATACATAGCATTTGTATTTATAGCTGATTTCCTAATGGCTATATGCCAAATAAATGCCAGCTCATACTTGATTACAAATCATTACACTGACTCAACATTAACACTATTAGTTTCAGAACTATGTGCACAGAACTAGTGTGCACGTGCACAAGCCTTCTAGTGTCTTTAGTTTTCTATTGCAGCTTCCTTCTCTTCATTAATTAAGTGGTTGTCATCCCCTTCTTCTATTCTCTGCTGGTCTGAGCACGCCACTAATGCCATGGCCATTTCATCATCAAGCTGTAGTCTGAACATATTCAGTAGAGCATGGTTGTTACAATTCCCTTCCCCTTCAAGAGTTGACCTTGTCCCAAGGTATAAAGTAGGAAACTTTCGAATTATAGGCCAATAATCTTCCCAAGTAGCTTCTTCTTCACCTCTGCCTTTCCATTTTATCAAGATCTGGACCACTGCCTTTCCATTTCTGGGAATCATCCTTCTGTCTAAAATCAAATCTGGTTCCAATACTTCTTCTACTTCAAAGCTAGGTATGTCTTCTTGCATTACTATCTGGTTACCCACTTTTTTTTTCAGCTGTGAAACATGGAACACAAGATGTATTCTAGATTGTTCAGGAAGCTTTAGCTTGTATGCTACTTCACCAATTCTGGATTCAACTTGATAAGGTCCATAGTATCTAGGAGATAATTTGTGTGTCTTATGATCTCGAGCTGTTATTTGTCTATATGGTTGTAATTTTAAGTACACCCAGTCTCCTTCTTGAAAACTTCTTTCAGATCTTCTTAAATTAGCATACTTCCTCATTCTTTCTTGTGAAAGCTTCAAACTGTCTTTAAGGAACTCCAGTATGATATCTATGCTGAACAGTGCTCTTTCAACTTGTTCCACCTTAGCAGTATTAGGTATATATAAGAGTAAGGTAGGTGGGTTTACGCCATAGACAGCATTATAGGGAGTGGTATTAGTGGATGATTTCCAAGAAGTGTTGTACCAAAATTCAGCTAGGGATAGCCAATCAAACCATTCATTGGGTTTATGACACACAAAGCACCTTAGATACCCCTCTAAAATTTTATTTACAATCTCAGTTTGACCGTCACTTTGAGGGTGATATGCCGAACTTAATTTCAGCTTGCATCCTTGGAGTCTAAAGATTTCTTGCCAAAATGTACTTGTGAATATTGCATCTCTATCACTTACAATTGACTTTGGCATCCCATGTAGCTTAAAAACACCATCAAAGAATATTATTGCTACCTCTCTCGCTGAGTAAGGGTGAGATAGGGGAAAGAAGTGTGCATATTTGCTTAGCCTATCTACCACCACATAGATGACAGTATATTTGTGGCTTTTGGGCAAGCAAGTGATGAAGTCCATGGACACATCTTCCCAAATTTTGTATGGTATAGGTAGAGGGTTTAGCAGTCCTGGGATTAGCACATTTTCATGTTTATTTCTCTGACATTGGTCACATTCTTTGACAAATTTCTCCACAGTCTTTCTGAGTTGTTTCTAGTAGAACACTTGCTTGATTTTCTTCATTGTTCCTTTGATTCCTGTGTGCCCTCCAAGTGGAGTAGAGTGGTGTTCCTCAATAAGATTGTTTATTAGATTGTTTAAGTGGTGGTCAATCAGCAACTTCCCTTTGTAAAATACCAGGTCATCCACCAACTTATATTTGCCTTCATGCATTTCCCTGTTCTTTATTTTGGTAATTAGTTGTTGATACCAACTGGAAGTGGATAGAGTAGTTTTTAGTTCCCTTAGCCAAGGGGTCTGAACTATGGAAATTGCTTGTATCTCTTTAGTGATAAGATCTTCTCTTCGAGATAAGGCATCAGCTATGATATTTTCTTTGCCACTTTTATATTCAACTTTGTAGTCAAAGCCATGTAATTTGGCCAACCATTTGTTCTGAATTCCTGTGTGTAACTTCTGTGTCAACAAATACTTTAAGCTTTGGTGATCGGTCTTTATAATAAATTGCCTTCCTAGGAGATACTGGTTCCATTTCTTGGTGGCAATGATGATGGCTAATAGTTCTTTTTCATATGTAGATAGTGATAAATTCTTTCCTTGTAGAGCTTTACTTAAATAGGCTATGGGTCTTCCTTCCTGTAGTAAAACAACACCAATGCCCAGTCCATTGGCATCACACTCAAGAACAAAGGGTTTGGAAAAATCTGGCATTGATAATATAGGTGGATTTGCCACACACTTCTTGAGTTGCTCAAAGGCCTGTTTAGCATCTTCAGACCAGGTAAATGAATTTTTCTTGAGCATGTTGGTGAGTGGTCTTGCAATGATGCCATAATTCTTTATAAATTTCCTGTAATAACCAGTGAGGCCTAAAAATCCTCTTAGTGCTTTCAAAGTTTTTGGCAGCTGCCATTCCATAATTGTTGTTACCTTGCCCTGATCGACTGCAACTCCTTGCTGTGATATGGTGTGCCCTAAGTATTCAATAGTTTCCTTGGCAAAGCTGCATTTAGATAGCTTGATAACCAACTGGTTTGCTTGTAGTACCTGGAATGTTAATTCTAAGTGCTCCAAATGCTCAAACATGGTCTGGCTGAAGATTAGAATATCATCAAAAAATTCTAGCACAAATTTTCTTAAATATGGTTTAAATATGTTGTTCATGAGAGATTGAAATGTGGATGGTGCATTCACTAAACCAAAAGGCATAACTATGAACTCATAATGTCCTTCATGGGTTTTAAAAGCAGTTTTGTGAATGTCTTGCTCATGAACTCTAATTTGGTGATATCCAGATTTGAGATCAAGTTTAGAAAAATATTTCGACCCATGCAATTCATCAAATAATTCATCTATTAGAGGAATAGGGAACTTATCTTTTATGGTGAGAGAATTGAGGCTCCTATAGTCAATGCATAGCCTCCAAGTGCCATATTTTTTCCTCACCATCACCACAGGTGAAGAGTATGGACTGCAGCTATGTCGAATGATTCCAGTGTCCAGCATGTCTTTAATGATTTTTTCCAGCTCATTCTTGATGTGATGAGAGTGCCTATATGGTCTTAAACAGACTGGCTTTGCTTCCTGAACCAGTGGTATATGATGGTCTTGTGGTCTCTTGGGTGGAAGAAATGATTCACTGTTGGTTATTTCAGGATATTTTTGAAGGAGCTTGGCTATGGTAGGATGAATTTCAGAACTATAAATTTCAATAGGAGTTATTACTGAAGAGTAAAGCATCATGGTAATCTGGTTTTGGCAATTTTCCTTGCTCATGGTCTTCTTGTCTACTACCATGATGTCTTGCTGATTCATCCCCTGCTAGATGTAAGTCTTTTTGTTAAAGACAAACTTAACTTGTAGCTTCTCTAAATTCAATGTAACCTCTCCTAAATCCTTCATCCATTGAGCACCAAGAATAACTTGACATCCTTCTAAAGGTAGGATCAATAGATCCACTGGCATTTTGCAACCTTGGCACCTTAAAAGAACATTATGACAAATGCCAGAGCCTGGGAGTTTTTCTCCATTAGCAACCATTACTTCATAGATTTTAGATTCATCTATCTGAAGTTTTAATTTCTTGGCTAGTGATTCATCAATGAAACTATGAGTTGATCCCGAGTCTATTAAAATTTGGACTGGCTTTCCTTTGATATGTCCTTGTATTTTGAGGGTAGAAAGGGCTGGTATGCCACACATGGCTTGCAAGGTGATAGCATGTGTTTCCTGGATTGTTTCTTCACTGTGAATTTCATCCTCATCTTCTGTGGTTTGTTCCTCATTATCATCAAGTTCATCAAATGTCATCATCCCTTCTAACACATGAATTTGTGGGCTTTTGCACTTATGTCCTTTGTGCCATTTTTCTTTACAACCATAGCAAATATTTTGTCTCCTCCTTTCAATTAATTGATTAGGAGTTAATCCTTTGCTTCTTGCCAGTCCTTCCAAGTAGTTAGGATCCCATTCCTTGGATTTAGAATTGCTGTTCTGCGGCTTTGTATAAGGGACAATCTGGTTATGATTTCCTTTGGATACTGCTTGAATTACTTTGTTTCCCTTCTTGGTTTGATTCAGCACACCTTCAAACATTTTAGCTAAAGAGACTGCTTCTTTGAAGTCCACTGGTCTAGAGGTAAGCACATCATATTTTATTTCTTCTTTAAGTCCACCAACAAATCTGTCCAGCAGGAATCTAGGTGGTAATTTCTCAAAAGTAGTTTGCAGTCCTTCAAATTTGGATAGATAGGCTGATACAGTGGTTTGTTGTTTGAGTTTGGCTATGGTTTCATAGGGTCTTTCCATTTCTTCTGGACTGAATCTCACCAATATCTCCTCTTTAAATACTGGCCATGATTCTGGATTGGGGATATTTTTGGTAAACCAATTATACCATTTTAATGCATCCTTTTTTAAGTAGAAAGAAGAAATTTCTACCCAGTAACACTCTTCTGTTTGATGGAATCTGAAGTATTGCTCCACTTGGTTGATCCATTCATAGACCATGTCATCACCAGTATATATAGGACAGTCTAATTTAAGATTAGGAAAGGGTGAGTTCTTGTTCCAAGAATTATTTTCTTGATGGGCTGGCTGGTTTTGGTGATGGACAGGGAAGTGCTGCTGGGGTACAGGGTGTGTAACATGGTGGTCTAAACCAGATGTGATGTTTCTTGGATTCGGTTGGTGGATGTGAGAGGAGGACGATGGTTGATGGGGGTTTGGTGCAAGAATGTCTGATCCAGATGTGATGTTTCTTGGATTTGGTTGGTGGAGCGATGGTTGATGGGGGTTTGGTGCAAGAATTCCTTGAAGATTATTTGGTGTTGTGGATGGGGAAGGTACTGTTGCATTCTAGATTTTGAGTTTTTGAATATCCAAGGCCAAAGTAGATAATACATTGTGTATTCCTTCGAATTTAGTGCAGAGTTCCTTTGTAGCATGATCCAGTCCTTGTGTGGTTGCCTCTAATTTCCTCAATGAATAGTTGGTTCTATTATTGATTTCTTCCTGTCTTTTAATCCAGTTGCCTTCTTGATTTTGTGAAGTGGTTTCATGGCCATCATGGAGATTCGAGAAGTGTGATCCTGGCTGGTTGTCAGAGGTTAGCCCAGCCTCAGGCTCTGATACCATTTTGTGGTGGTCTTGTACTTCAGGGGAAGTAACCATAGTTATATTGTAACGACCCGTATTTTTAGGTCATCGAATTCGAATATTTTAAATGTAATGACCCATAATTTAATCACTTTGAACATGAATAGTTAATATGTTTTTAAATGATTAAATAATGGATTTTATATTTAGAATTATTAACCTTGCCTAATAAAACAGAATAGTATAATTACTTGCCTAATAATACAGAACAGTATAATTACTTGCCTAATAAAACAAAATAGCATAATGATTATTATATTCCATGCGGATGGTTGCCATTGGACCAAAATCTGGTCGAATCAGGTTTTGCCATGCGGATGGTTGTTATTGGACCAAAATCTGGTCGAATCAGGTTTTGCCATGCGGATGGTTTCCATTGGACCAAAATCTGGTCGAATCATGTTATGCCATAGTTGATAAGGTGGATTTCTATTGGACCAAAATATGGTCGAATCAAATTAGGCCATCAAGATGTTTTCTATTGGACCAAAATGTGGTCGAATCAAATTAGGCCATCAAGATGTTTTCTATTGGACCAAAATGTGGTCGAATCAAATCAGGCTATAAGAAATGACTAAAGTACCCTTCTCTCCACCTATAAATAGCCAAGTCCATATCTCATTTTATTTCATTCACAAACTAAAGAAAAGAACTAAAATTCATTATCAAAGGTGAAGTATTCCAAGTCTCCATCAAAGCAAATAGGATGTGAGTATATTCCTTATTTTCATAGTTTAGTGGGTACAACTTATTCTGTGAGTTATTTTTTCCTTTAAGTTTGTTAAAATGATTGCTAAAGGAACTTTAAGTGTTAATTGTTGTTTGAAAACCCTTGTTGAATGCTTGTTTACTTTGTTTGCTAAAAAAAATGGTTTTATTTCCTTGTTTGACAACTTGGATGGTTAATTAATTATTTTAAAATTTAGAAGTTAAATACTTAATGGGGTATGCGGAAACGACTAGTACACGTGTTTCGTCTGTAAGATCCAAGGACACTTGGACGAGGGACGGAACATGTCGAAGGGAAAGCCCGGATGCTCCAAAATAAATATCAAATCATTTTAACCCAAGATAAAATAAAAAAGTGTTACAAATATTTGATAGGTTGAAGCGTTGATTTATCATTTATTGTTGTGTTTATTTTGTTAATTAATTGTTTGGTTGTTTGGATTGCGCTCGACCAGTTTATGAGCACTGATTATTATTTATTGATTGTTGACTTTTCTTAACCAGTTTATGAGAAATTAATTATCCATATGCATGGGCTGGGTAGAAAATAATTGTAGGATAACACCTTGTGATTTATTTCACGATTTGAGCTATAAGTGATCAATATTTTCCAAATTTGAAATAGTATGAATAAAGTAATTTAAATGGAGGTTTAAATCACTTAAATCAAATATGAATTTGATTTGTTGAGACTTAAATTAAAAACCCATTTGGTTTCGAATGGCTTTAAAAGAACGCTTATTATTCGGAAAGACCGGGAACGGGAATTTCCCATTCCGAATAATAATACGACGCTATGATTGTGATGAGTGGTATTGAAATGATGATGAAGACCAGGGATCTTCACATCTAATGGACTGCTTGTTGATTTCTCTTCATCGGTTTAGCGGCCGATATAGAAACGATACCCCTATACTTTTAAAGCAGTGGTCCAGATGATGTTTGAAGAATCTTCGGATACGCAAGGGCCTCTCAGCTTTTGGGCAAAGGTTGAGGAATAAGATGCCTTCGGTTTCGTTCAGTCCCAGAACGAACTTGTGGATGGATGGATTGTCTGACATTACATTCTGACTTTATATGATTGATCTTTATTAACGTATATCTGCTTGGTGGCGGAGAATTTATTCTCTTAGCTTAACACCCTTCCTTGAGACGTATGAGCTCAAGGGTTATGCGTTGGTAGAAATTAGTTATGTAATTTTGGATTGGTAATGTGACATTCCGAAGAATGCTATGGATATGATCAAGGCTTTTGTTGAAAAGCATAGCCTTGTGGGTACGAGACTTCCCGAACCTCACACCCCGGGAATGGCCAAAACAGGAATGGATGCGGCAAGGTGTAGGATGTCTATTCCCTTCTAGATATATATAGTGATACCATGGTATGGAGCCCAGGTATTCACTTTGTGGATTATATATTTATATAGCTGTACTGTGGTCTTACACGCCCAGTATTTGCTTGATGTGGATGTTGGAAAAGATCGGGGCCCCGTTTTAAAGGTTGGTAACAACCGGGGGATGGATAGACTTGGGTAAGTAGTTACCATTGAGTGGTAACCCAGCCTTGTGTTGGCAGAGAAACAGTAGTTTCTCGGGACGTCCCTCTAGAGGCGTACCCAATCGTGGATGAGGAAGTTCCTTTGCCAGGTCATTATTGGAAACCCATTCTCCAATACGAACCTTGTACGGTTTTGATTGTATTACCCACTGTTTAATACAGTGGCTATAGTAGGCATACCATCATGTAACGTATGCTGGCTAAATTAATAATTTTATTTTGAAAATGGTTTTCAATCACTAAGCACTATAATAATATTTAAAGGATATTTTTAACGTATCAAAGGCATGTTTGACTGTCATAAGGAGAAACCTCGACCATGTGTGCGTTTGCATCTTGTGTGCGGATCAAGACCTTATGATAGTTTCATATATCTGCTTGGTGGTGGAGAATTTATTCTCTTAGCTTAACACCCTTCCTTGAGACATATGAACTCAAGGGTTGTTATCCCAACTTTTGGCAAAGCCGAGATACCCAAAGATTAACTGAAAATCAATGATTATTAGTCATGAACATCGATTGTGCATCGCAGGTTCACCACGGATATCGATGAATTTTGTCCGAGTCCGGATCGGGCTACAATTGACAAGACGCGTCAAGCAGAGCTGAGAAAGTCGACGTTCCAAATATCAAGTCAATCCGAGGTCGCACGCTCAAGATATCATCGGAGCAAGTGGAAAACATAACCTCGGGTTCGCACCCATATGAGTCGAATCCATCAGTTTCGACTCCACCTGGTTCGACTCGATTTACTTTATATTCATCGGTAGGGCTTATGTTCGAATCGACTTAAGACATCATTGGTTCGAATCCATCCATGAGAACATAGTTCGAATCCATGAAAAGGACCGTAGCTTCGAATCCATCGATCAATCCTTTGCCTCGAATCGATCACGACGAGCCTTGCTTCGAACCCATCAGGATACGCCTTGCTTCAACTCCATTGAGCAAGCCTTTGTTCGAATCCAGTAGCCTGAATCCATTGGAACGTTCCCACCTTCAAATCCCTTCAAACAGTGGGGTCTTCATATCCATCGACTGAAGGTTATCCAGATCGATTCGAAGGAAGCATGTCTTCGAATCGATCACCTCGAACCCACCACGTCTACATAGCTAAAACCCCGGCCACGACTCAGTAAAACTCGGAGAAAAAGGAGGATCGACTCGAAGATTGCGCGCCACATCACCACGAGCACGCGTGCCATGATCGAGTCGAAGCAATCGATTCGAACGTAATCGATTCGAACAGAACGCTGCATCCAGAAATACAACCTTGAATCGATCATAACTTGATATCTACACATCCAAATGCTATGAAATTTTCACAGAAGCTTGAGCACATGTTGAAGAATGTCCACACTAAATTTCAGCTTGATTGGACAATTTCTTGATCGATTCGAACCTAGGGTCGAATCGATCCCGGTGTGGGCCCGGATTTCCATAAAGCGGGCATGTGGGCCCCCTGACGTACCAGAACTGGTCTCCCTTCATTTTAGGCGAAATATCAGCCTCCAACACCTATAAATAGAGCCCCTGGTCATTCATAAAAGGGGTCGGACAATTTTGAGAGCTAAAGAGCGCCCAGATTCTGCCAGATTTACTCCAGATCACCATTGCTACCTTAGATTCAGACTTAGTTCAGCAAATCAGTTGTAATACAACATACGAAATTGTAATCTTCAAGCATCGAGCAATAAAATCATAAAAACCTTAAAGTGGAGGTAGGCCGGAGATAGCTGAACCACTATAAATTGTGTGTCACTGTTCATTATTTCTTGATTGCTGCTTGTTACTTGCTTAGATCTGTGATTTGTGTGTGAATACTGTTGATTTGTATTCATACGCTGGTGCTTTCACTAAACTTGGGGTTTGTGACCATTTTTGGCGCAAACACTTTGGTGCTTTCACTGAGAAGAACTAGCACCCGCTACACCAGATTCAAAGTTTAGATTTAAGATTTTAAGGATTCAGATTTGACTCTACAATGACTCGACAAACAAGTAAAAAACAAAGAGCTGAGAGGAGCCAACAGGGAGGAAGTCAAGAAGCATCCTCTGGCGCTGGAGAAGGACAAGCTTCGATCTACATTACTAGAAATGAGATGGAGGCTATGAATAACCTAATGCAGGAAAGAATGATGAAAAGCCAACAAGAGATGCTGCAGAATTTCTTCGAACAGATGAGAGCTGCAGGAACACAGAACCTTGGACCAGCTACAGCGGCTGTGAATGTGGAACAAGGAGCTAGGGCTATGGAACCCAATGGAGGACAGAATACAGAACTAGAAGGAAATCAACTAGGGCTTGGGGGTAGGCCCGCAAGATCCGACGCAGAAGGACCTTTGGAAGGAGCTCAACCGGCTAGGGCCAACACAAATGCTAACGAGCCACCCGAAGAGTACGTACCAGAATTCCCTACAAGACTCGGAGGGCAAGACAGAGACATGACAAGGGGGCAACCCCTGGATGGAGATGAAAGAATGATTGGCCTAGTGAGACGACTCATGAGAGGAGGGTTTTCAGGAGGAGGATTGGAAGAAGTTAGTCGGAGTCCGTTCGCTTCGAATATCAGGAATGCAAGGAACCCTCCAAAGTTCAAACTACCAACGCTGAATCCTTATGACGGAAAGTCAGACCCGACCATGCATATCACCAGATATATCAGACACATGGAAATGCTAGGAGCATTCGAAGAAGTGATGGCACGATGTTTCCCCTTATTCTTATCAGATTTGGCTGCGCTTTGGTTTAGGCAGCTAGAAACCGGATCAATCAGGACATGGGGCGAGCTTGTGGATTGCTTCATGAAGCAGTTTAGGGTTCACGTGACGCGACCTAAGAGCGTGATGACTTTGGCATCAATAAAACAAAGGACCGGAGAGTCCATAAAAGATTTTTTGTTACGATTTAATGTGACGGTGACTTCTGTAGATCGCCCGGACCCATCGATGATTTTGATGGCGGCAGTGGCAGGAGTTGGAGAAGGCAACGAATTCAAAGACTCTTTGACTAAAGATCCACCGCAAGATCTTGGAGAGTTTTTCCATCAAGCTGAAAAATTCATTCAATTAGAGGAATCACGAGCCGAGAGGCAGGAAATAAATGTTGCACAAGGCGAAGGAACCGCCAGGGAACAGTCCAAGGCAGACAAAGGAAAGAGAAAGTAGGATGACGTACATGATGGTCCTGATAAATGGAAGAAATTCCGAGAGCCCAGATTCAGGCAATACACAGACTTAGTGGCAGGACTGGAACGAATTTACACCGAAACTCGGGGGCAACTCCCCTATCGAAAACCACCCAGGAGAGATCCCACGGAGCGGGAACGTAGGACTGGAAAGTACTGCCTATTCCATGAGCTGGATGGGCACACTACTGATGAATGCCGCCACCTGAAGGATGAGGTGGAAGAACATGCCAGGAGTGGTAGATTGCCGTAGTATGTCAGAGAACGTACGACGGCGGTTAGACCCGAACAACTACCGCATCAACCAAACAGGAATGATCCTGGATCGGGATCACGACTCGTCATCAACTGATTGTGATGGCAAGGGCCAAGTTCAAGATTTGGACTCTGGTCGATTAGTTTTCTTAGATTTGATTTCCAAAATAAAACGGATATCCCACTTACTCATGTACGGGAACCGGAGAGATCCCTAGGCATGCTCTGAGATGGAAATAGACCGCTCCGCCCGGAGAGGCACTGTCTTGTTTTTCCTGGTGTTTGAGATTGAACATCTAGGATTTGAATTTAATAAAGAAACACTTATTAAAATAAACCTTTGACCGGAGAGTTAAAGGATAAACATTAAATATCAATATAAACATGATCGCTTTATGATCCTACCCGGAGAGGCAGGGTCCGGAGTGCAAGAAGTGAGTTGCTTCGCCGGAGAGCGACAGGATCAACTCACTTAAGCATCGTTTCCTATTCAACGGAGAGTGATTGGATCAGGATTCGATAAGGGCCCGGAGAGGCTATGATCGGCCCACGATTTAGGCCATGACATCGCTTAATGTTCAGATTCACTGAACCGGAGTGCAAGAAGTGAGTTGCTTCGCCGGAGAGCGACAGGATCAATTCACTTAAGCATCGTTTCCTATTCACCGGAGAGTGATTGGATCAGGATTTGATAAGAGCCCGGAGAGGCTATGATCGACCGACAATTCAGGTCATGACATCGCTTAATGTTCAGATACACTGAACCGGAGTGCGGGGGTGTAGCCGCTTCGCCGGAGAGCGACAGGATCGGCTCACTCATCGTTGTTTCCCCTTCACCGGAGAGTGACAGGATGGGATCCAGTGAGAGCCCGGAGAGGCTACGATCGGTCCAGAATGACCAAGACATCTCTATACGCCCTAGCTGGGGCCAGAGTGCAAGGGATAGAAAGCAACGCCGGAATGCAATAGGATCTTTCTATTCAATCGCTAAATCTAGAATTAGCTTGGCAAGGGTCCGGAGTGACCACCGATAGTATGGAGAGACTGAAGAACTTCATTCTTAAACTTCCACTAGAAAAAATTGATAACAATTCGGCTTCGAACAGCCATGGACTTGATTGAAAATGCTATAAGCTATGAGTAAAACATGAACTCAGTGCATCCAACTTAAGACTGATCAAAACACGCCTTTTACCAAAAAGGCATGTTTTGGGGGGCAAAATGTTATCCCAACTTTTGGCAAAGCCGAGATACCCAAAGATTAACTGAAAATCAATGATTATTAGTCATGAACATCGATTGTGCATCGCAGGTTCACCACGGATATCGATGAATTTTGTCCGAGTCCGAATCGGGCTACAATTGACAAGACGCGTCAAGCAGAGCTGAGAAAGTCGACGTTCCAAATATCAAGTCAATCCGAGGTCGCACGCTCAAGATATCATCGGAGCAAGTGGAAAACATAACCTCGGGTTCGCACCCATATGAGTCGAATCCATCAGTTTCGACTCCACCTGGTTCGACTCGATTTACTTTATATTCATCGGCAGGGCTTATGTTCGAATCGACTTAAGACATCATTGGTTCGAATCCATCCATGAGAACATAGTTCGAATCCATGAAAAGGATCGTAGCTTCGAATCCATCGATCAATCCTTTGCCTCGAATCGATCACGACGAGCCTTGCTTCGAACCCATCAGGATACGCCTTGCTTCGACTCCATTGAGCAAGCCTTTGTTCGAATCCAGTAGCCTGAATCCATTGGAACGTTCCCACCTTCAAATCCCTTCAAACAGTGGGGTCTTCGTATCCATCGACTGAAGGTTATTCAGATCGATTCGAAGGAAGCATGTCTTCGAATCGATCACCTCGAACCCACCACGTCTACATAGCTAAAACCCCGGCCACGACTCAGTAAAACTCGAAGAAAAAGGAGGATCGACTCGAAGATTGCGCGCCACATCAACACGAGCACGCGTGCCATGATCGAGTCGAAGCAATCGATTCGAACGTAATCGATTCGAACAGAACGCTGCATCCAGAAATACAACCTTGAATCGATCATAACTTGATATCTACACATCCAAATGCTATGAAATTTTCACAGAAGCTTGAGCACATGTTGAAGAATGTCCACACTAAATTTCAGCTTGATTGGACAATTTCTTGATCGATTCGAACCTAGGGTCGAATCGATCCGGTGTGGGCCCGGATTTCCATAAAGCGGGCATGTGGGCCCCCTGACGTACCAGAACTGGTCTCCCTTCATTTTAGGCGAAATATCAGCCTCCAACACCTATAAATAGAGCCCCTGGTCATTCATAAAAGGGGTCGGACAATTTTGAGAGCTAAAGAGCGCCCAGATTCTGCCAGATTTACTCCAGATCACCATTGCTACCTTAGATTCAGACTTAGTTCAGCAAATCAGTTGTAATACAACATACGAAATTGTAATCTTCAAGCATCGAGCAATAAAATCATAAAAACCTTGAAGTGGACGTAGGCCGGAGATAGCCGAACCTATATAAATTGTGTGTCACTGTTCATTATTTCTTGATTGCTGATTGCTACTTGCTTAGATATGTGATTTGTGTGTGAATACTGTTGATTTGTATTCATACGCTGGTGCTTTCACTACACTTGGGGTTTGTGACCATTTTTGGCGCAAACAAGGGTTATGCGTTGGTAGAAATTAGTTATGTAATTTTGGATTGGTAATGTGACATTCCGAAGAATGCTATGGATATGATCAAGGCTTTTGTTGAAAAGCATAGCCTTGTGGGTACGAGACTTCACGAACCTCACACCCTGGGAATGGCCAAAACAAGAATGGATGCGGCAAGGTGTAGGATGTCTATTCCCTTCTAGATATATATAGTGATACCATGGTATGGAGCCCAGGTATTCACTTTGTGGATTATATATTTATATAGCTGTACTGTGGTCTTACACGCCCAGTATTTGCTTGATGTGGATGTTGGAAAAGATCGGGGCCCCGTTTTAAAGGTTGGTAACAACCGGGGGATGGATAGACTTGAGTAAGTAGTTACCATTGAGTGGTAACCCAGCCTTGTGTTGGCAGAGAAACAGTAGTTTCTCGGGACGTCCCTCTAGAGGCGTACCCAATCGTGGATGAGGAAGTTCCTTTTCCTGGTCATTATTGGAAACCCATTCTCCAATACGAACCTTGTACGGTTTTGATTGTATTACCCACTGTTTAATACAGTGGCTATAGTAGACATACCATCATGTAACGTATGCTGGCTAAATTAATAATTTTATTTTGAAAATGGTTTTCAATCACTAAGCACTATAATAATATTTAAAGGATATTTTTAACGTATCAAAGGCATGTTTGACTATCATAAGGAGAAACCTCGACCATGTGTGCGTTTGCATCTTGTGTGCGGATCGAGACCTTATGATAGTTTCATTTTCCAAAAGCATATACGGAAATTGTTTTCAAAAGCAACTATATTTTTAAGTTCTCACACTAGTCCCATGACTGACCTGGAGTTTATTGTTTTCCCCTAAACTCTGGGTGCCCATAATTTTCCATACGGGCAGTCTAGAGTTTGGTTTGTCAGTTAGATCTGGAGCTAGGATATTTGGAGCAATTATGGATGTAAGACTTGAAGATGGAGCATTTGGAGATTTTTCTTTATTTTCCACTGTAGTTGTTATTCCGCTGTATTTATGTAAACTCTGAAATGTAAACTCTTTTGTATATGAATAAAAGAGAGGTTGTTTCACTTCCGCTGTGTTCTGATATTTCTGATATGTTTATTATCCCAACCCCTAACGATCAAGGATTCCGATCATTTGATTTACGACATTTGAATACATTCAATTATATTCAGGTGTCGATTTTGAAGGGTCGATAATCCTAATCGCTAGGAAAGATGTGAATCCTTATCTTTTGAGTTGGACTTGTATACATTTTAGTCAATTCAAAGGGTGAGAATTTACGGGCCTTTACATATATGATCAGTGCTGCCTCAAAAGTATTGAAGATATGAAGGTAGGAAGAGATAAGTACATAGAATTTAAAGAAAAGATGGAGGATGCAGAAGATTAAAGATGTTAAAGAAAAGATAAAGAAGCAAGATTGAAGACAGTAGATATGGAAGAGAAGTTTAGATAAGGCAGTAGGAAAGAATTGTAAAAGAAAAGAGTGAAAGAAGAATGATAGAGAAACATATAAATGTAAAGAGCAGTTTTTAAGAAGAGGAAATATAATTCTTGTTATTCATATCTGTTCAATACATAGCATTTGTAATTATAGCTGATTTCCTAACGGCTATATGCCAAATAAATGCCAGCTCATACTTGATTACAAATCATTACACTGACTCAACATTAACACTATTAGTTTCAGAACTATGTGCACAGAACTAGTGTGCACGTGCACAAGCCTTCAGGTGTCTTTAGTTTTCTATTGCAGCTTCCTTCTCTTCATTAATTAAGTGGTTGTCATCCCCTTCTTCTATTCTCTGCTGGTCTGAGCACGCCACTAATGCCATGGCCATTTCATCATCAAGCTGTAGTCTGAACATATTCAGTAGAGCATGGTTGTTACAATTCCCTTCCCCTTTAAGAGTTGACCTTGTCCCAAGGTCTAAAGTAGGAAACTTTCGAATTATAGGCCAATAATCTTCTAAAGTAGCTTCTTCTTCACCTCTGCCTTTCCATTTTATCAAGATCTGGACCACTGCCTTTCCATTTCTGGGAATCATCCTTCTGTCTAAAATCAAATCTGGTTCTAACACTTCTTCTACTTCATAGCTAGGTATGTCTTCTTGCATTACTATCTGGTTACCCACTTTTTTTTCCAGCTGTAAAACATGGAACACAAGATGTATTCTAGATTGTTCAGGAAGCTTTAGCTTGTATGCTACTTCACCAATTCTGGATTCAACTTGATAAGGTCCATAGTATCTAGGAGATAATTTGTGTGTCTTATGATCTCGAGCTGTTATTTGTCTATATGGTTGTAATTTTAAGTACACCCAGTCTCCTTCTTGAAAACTTCTTTCAGATCTTCTTAAATTAGCATACTTCCTCATTCTTTCTTGTGAAAGCTTCAAACTGTCTTTAAGGAACTCCAGTATAATATCTATGCTGAACAGTGCTCTTTCAACTTGTTCCACCTTAGCAGTATTAGGTATATATAAGAGTAAGGTAGGTGGGTTTATGCCATAGACAGCATTATAGGGAGTGGTATTAGTGGATTATTTCCAGGAAGTGTTGTACCAAAATTCAGCTAGGGATAGCCAATCAAACCATTCATGGGGTTTATGACACACAAAGCACCTTAGATGCCCCTCTAAAATTTTATTTACAATCTCAATTTGACCGTCACTTTGAGGGTGATATGCCGAACTTAATTTCAGCTTGCATCCTTGGAGTCTAAAGATTTCTTGCCAAAATGTACTTGTGAATATTGCATCTCTATCACTTACAATTGACTTTGGCATCCCATGTAGCTTAAAAACACCATCAAAGAATATTCTTGCTACCTCTTTCGCTGAGTAAGGGTGAGATAGGGGAAAGAAGTGTGCATATTTGCTTAGCCTATCTACCACCACATAGATGACAGTATATTTGTGGCTTTTGGGCAAGCAAGTGATGAAGTCCATGGACACATCTTCCCAAATTTTGCCTGGTATAGGAAGAGGGTTTAGCAGTCCTGGGATTAGCACATTTTCATGTTTATTTCTCTGACATTGGTCACATTATTTGACAAATTTCTCCACAGTCTTTCTGAGTTGTTTCCAGTAGAACACTTGCTTGATTTTCTTCATTGTTCCTTTGATTCCTGTGTGCCCTCCAAGTGGAGTAGAGTGGTGTTCCTCAATAAGATTGTTTATTAGATTGTTTAAGTGGTGGTCAATCAGCAACTTCCCTTTGTAAAATACCAGGTCATCCACCAACTTATATTTTCCTTCATGCATTTCTCTGTTCTTTATTTTGGTAATTAGTTGTTGATACCAACTGGAAGTGGATATAGTAGTTTTTAGTTCCCTTAGCCATGGGGTCTGAACTATGAAAATTGCTTGTATCTCTTTAGTGATAAGATCTTCTCTTCGAGATAAGGCATCAGCTATGATATTTTCTTTGCCACTTTTATATTCAACTTTGTAGTCAAAGCCATGTAATTTGGCCAACCATTTTTTCTGAATTCCTGTGTGTAACTTCTATGTCAACAAATACTTTAAGCTTTGGTGCTCGGTCTTTATAATAAATTGCCTTCCTAGGAGATACTGGTTCCATTTCTTGGTGGCAATGATGATGGATAATAGTTCTTTTTCATATGTAGATAGTGATAAATTCTTTCCTTGTAGAGCTTTACTTAAATAAGCTATGGGTCTTCCTTCCTGTAGTAAAACAGCACCAATGCCCAGTCCATTGGCATCACACTCAAGAACAAAGGGTTTGGAAAAATCTGGCATTGATAATATAGGTGGATTTGCCACACACTTCTTGAGTTGCTCAAAGGCCTGTTTAGCATCTTCAGACCAGGTAAATGAATTTTTCTTGAGCATGTTGGTGAGTGGTCTTGCAATGATGCCATAATTCTTTATAAATTTCCTGTAATAACCAGTGAGGCCTAAAAATCCTCTTAGTGCTTTCAAAGTTTTTGGCAGCGGCCATTCCATAATTGTTGTTACCTTGCCCTGATCGACTGCAACTCCTTGCTGTGATATGGTGTGCCCCAAGTATTCAATAGTTTCCTTGGCAAAGCTGCATTTAGATAGCTTGTTAACCAACTGGTTTGCTTGTAGTACCTGAAATGTTAATTCTAAGTGCTCCAAATGCTCAAACATGGTCTGGCTGAAGATTAGAATATCATCAAAAAATACTAGCACAAATTTTCTTAAATATGGTTTAAATATGTTGTTCATGAGAGATTGAAATGTGGATGGTGCATTCACTAAACCAAAAGGCATAACTATGAACTCATAATGTCCTTCATGGGTTTTAAAAGCAGTTTTGTGAATGTCTTGCTCATGAACTCTAATTTGGTGATATCTAGATTTGAGATCAAGTTTAGAAAAATATTTCGACCCATGCAATTCATCAAATAATTCATCTATTAGAGGAATAGGGAACTTATCTTTTATGGTGAGAGAATTGAGGCTCCTATAGTCAATGCATAGCCTCCAAGTGCCATATTTTTTCCTCACCATCACCACAGGTGAAGAGTATGGACTGCAGCTATGTCGAATGATTCCAGTGTCCAGCATGTTTTTAATGATTTTTTCCAGCTCATTCTTGACGTGATGAGAGTGCCTATATGGTCTTAAACAGACTGGCTTTGCTTCCTGAACCAGTGGTATATGATGGTCTTGTGATCTCTTGGGTGGAAGAAATGATTCACTGTTGGTTATTTCAGGATATTTTTGAAGGAGCTTGGCTATGGTAGGATGAATTTCATAACTATAAATTTCAATAGGAGTTATTACTGAAGAGTAAAGCATCATGGTAATCTGGTTTTGGCAATTTTCCTTGCTCATGGTCTTCTTGTCTACTACCTTGATGTCTTGCTGATTCATCCCCTGCCAGATGTAAGTCATTTTGTTAAAGACAAACTTAACTTGTAGCTTCTCTAAATTCAATGTAACCTCTCCTAAATCCTTCATCCATTGAGCACCAAGAATAACTTGACATCCTTCTAAAGGTAGGATCAATAGATCCACTGGCATTTTGCAACCTTGGCACCTTAAAAGAACATTATGACAAATGCCAGAGCCTTGGAGTTTTTCTCCATTAGCAACCATTACTTCATAGACTTTAGATTCGTCTATCTGAAGTTTTAATTTCTTGGCTAGTGATTCATCAATGAAACTATGAGTTGATCCCGAGTCTATTAAAATTTGGACTGGCTTTCCTTTGATATGTCCTTGTATTTTGAGGGTAGAAAGGGCTGGTATGCCACACATGGCTTGCAAGGTGATAGCATGTGTTTCCTGGATTGTTTCTTCACTGTGAATTTCATCCTCATCTTCTGTGGTTTGTTCCTCATTATCATCAAGTTCATCAAATGTCATCATCCCTTCTAACACATGAATTTGTGGGCTTTTGCACTTATGTCCTTTGTGCCATTTTTCTTTACAACCATAGCAAATATTTTGTCTCCTCATTTCAATTAATTGATTAGGAGTTAATCCTTTGCTTCTTGCCAGTCCTTCCAAGTAGTTAGGATCCCATTCCTTGGATTTAGAATTGCTGTTCTGCGGCTTTGTATAAGGGACAATCTGGTTATGATTTCCTTTGGATACTGCTTGTATTACTTTGTTTCCCTTCTTGGTTTGATTCAGCACACCTTCAAACATTTTAGCTAAAGAGACTGCTTCTTTGAAGTCCACTGGTCTAGAGGTAAGCACATCATATTTTATTTCTTCTTTAAGTCCACCAACAAATCTGTCCAGCAGGAATCTAGGTGGTAATTTCTCAAAAGTAGTTTGCAGTCCTTCAAATTTGGATAGATAGGCTGATACAGTGGTTTGTAGTTTGAGTTTGGCTATGGTTTCATAGGGTCTTTCCATTTCTTCTGGACTGAATCTCACCAATATCTCCTCTTTAAATACTGGCCATGATTCTGGATTGGGGATATTTTTGGTAAACCAATTATACCATTTTAATGCATCCTTTTTTAAGTAGAAAGAAGAAATTTCTACCTAGTAACACTCTTCTGTTTGATGGAATCTGAAGTATTGCTCCACTTGGTTGATCCATTCATAGACCATGTCATCACCAGTATATATAGGACAGTCTAATTTAAGATTAGGAAAGGGTGAGTTCTTATTCCAAGAATTATTTTCTTGATGGGCTGGCTGGTTTTGGTGATGGACAGGGAAGTGCTGCTGGGGTACAGGGTGTGTAACATGGTGGTCTAAACCAGATGTGATGTTTCTTGGATTCGGTTGGTGGATGTGAGAGGAGGACGATGGTTGATGGGGGTTTGGTGCAAGAATGTCTGATCCAGATGTGATGTTTCTTGGATTTGGTTGGTGGAGCGATGGTTGATGGGGGTTTGGTGCAAGAATTCCTTGAAGATTATTTGGTGTTGTGGATGGGGAAGGTACTGTTGCATTCTGGATTTTGAGTTGTTGAATATCCAAGGCCAAAGCAGATAATACATTGTGTATTCCTTCGAATTTAGTGCAGAGTTCCTTTGTAGCATGATCCAGTCCTTGTGTGGTTGCCTCTAATTTCCTCAATGAATAGTTGGTTCTATTATTGATTTCTTCCTGTCTTTTAATCCAGTTGCCTTCTTGATTTTGTGAAGTGGTTTCATGGTCATCATGGAGATTCGAGAAGTGTGATCCTGGCTGGTTGTCAGAGGTTAGCCCAGCCTCAGGCTCTGATACCATTTTGTGGTGGTCTTGTACTTCAGGGGAAGTAACCATAGTTATATGATCAGTGCTGCCTCAAAAGTATTGAAGATATGAAGGTAGGAAGAGATAAGTACATAGAATTTAAAGAAAAGATGGAGGATGCAGAAGATTAAAGATGTTAAAGAAAAGATAAAGAAGCAAGATTGAAGACAGTAGATATGGAAGAGAAGTTTAGATAAGGCAGTAGGAAAGAATTGTAAAAGAAAAGAGTGAAAGAAGAATGATAGAGAAACATATAAATGTAAAGAGCAGTTTTTAAGAAGAGGAAATATAATTCTTGTTATTCATATCTGTTCAATACATAGCATTTGTATTTATAGCTGATTTCCTAACGGCTATATGCCAAATAAATGCCAGCTCATACTTGATTACAAATCATTACACTGACTCAACATTAACACTATTAGTTTCAGAACTATGTGCATAGAACTAGTGTGCACGTGCACAAGCCTTCAGGTGTCTTTAGTTTTCTATTGCAGCTTCCTTCTCTTCATTAATTAAGTGGTTGTCATCCCCTTCTTCTATTCTCTGCTGGTCTGAGCACGCCACTAATGCCATGGCCATTTCATCATCAAGCTGTAGTCTGAACATATTCAGTAGAGCATGGTTGTTACAGGCCATCGCCATTTCCTCACGAACATCCTCATCCCAAGACTGAACTTCGAACCCTAGTTCACCCTCGTCCAGCAACTCCAATCACCAGATAAATCCCAAACTATTTTTCCTGTGATCCTCCACTTGCGAACTTCCATCGACAACGAACAAGGCGAACAACCTCCTACGGATCGTCTGAAAATCGACGATTTACCAAAATCGATCAACTCCGGATATCTCTACTTATACAATACTAAAAATCACAATTTATTTACCTTAATTCATCATTTTACAATACGATTTTGTTTATATAATCAAATCATAATTTCCAGATGATCGAATTTTTGTCCTGTCTTTGATTTCCTCTGCAATTTACTATTATTGAAATAATCGCTGAATTTAAAATCTTGATATTATCTTTAAAATTGGTAATACTTCATTAGATTCATTTTTCATTTACAAATCCTAGCCTAAAATCAATCGTATGTGAAGATATGAATTTTCTAATGAAAATGAAATCTGAAAAATAGACAGAGAAGTATATATACATATATATCCACTCAGACATTTACATCCATATACACATAGAGCAACTCAGACATATTTCAAAAAAACATACATGCATACATATCCACACAAGCACATTTCATATCATACAAATCTAAACACCAAAGATATAACAGGGTCAAGTAATTTGCTCACCTACTTCCTATATTATCAATTTTCTAGAGAAAGCTTTGATTTCTTTTGCTTTAATCTATTTTTAAAACTTAAATCATGTTTAAATAAACAACTTTTGTTTAAATTTTAAAGCCTAACAATGATCGAAGAAGAAGAAATCAAATTTTTGAACAGGTTTTGGAAACCTGGTAACAATAGAGGTATGTATGCCTGATACTAACATGCACAGTTATCTCTGCATATAAATATTCACATATATTTGCATGCATATAAATACTTCATAATTTATCTCAAGCATCATCACAAACAGCATCAAATATTCCAGAGTTTAAGGGTTTACTCACCTGGAAACAATTTCAAACAGAGAAGAGCTTTTGGTTTTTGAGAAGAAAACAGTTTTGATGTCTTTGCTTGTTCCAGACTTTGAATTCGATGATAACTGCTTTGATTTGTTGCTGTTGTTGATCTGAATTGTATTTTTGTTTTTAATTGTAGTTTTGTTTAAGTTTGGAAATAGTATTTGCTTTAGACTTTCATAGATTTTGATGAACTGAATGTAGTGGGAAGCTTGATATATAAGAAATATGAATAACAGGGTGTTATTATGTGTTATGTATTGGAAATCCTTTGTTTATACCTTGGCCAGAGATTTTTATCTCAAGTTGGAGGCTTAAGTCATTTTCAAATGACCCTGTTTTGTGCTAGCATTAAATGCTAGTGTCCTTCATGTTTCATCCTTATCCCTTTTATCTTTGGTACGTACATAGACTATATGTTTATATTTTTTTCTTTTGCCTTGCTTAGGGGACATTCACAGCAAACATATTTATTATTATTTTTGGTCAAAGATTTTATTTTGTCTTGCATACCATATGAATCTTCATAAGTATTTATACTAGAATTATCTTATGTTTCTATTTAACCATATAAGTTATTGTTAACATACTTCTTAGTTTTATTTCTATTCATAGTTTAACTTTCAAACATTTAATTTATATTCACATGTAAATAATTATATTTTATACTTATATTTTGTATTGATAAGATTTATTCCATTTTAAACGTTATTATTTACATTACCTTCATTTGCATATATTATATCAAATGTCAATAATGTAGAGCCCTTTAATTTCATTAAATAAGGTAAATTTTATTTCAAATATTTTGAAAGATTCTATTTTAAATTTTCCAATCAAAATTTCCTTTCTAAAAAAAATATACATATGTATGTAAATAAATGGAAAATATCCCAAAAGTCTTATTCGTTTTTAAAATGATAAGTTTACATTTAATTTAATTGGATTAAATATTTATTAAAATATTACTGCCAAAATTCCGGGTCGTCACATGAACTACTATTCTTTTGTTTCCGCTGCATTATTGTTGTATTACTCTGTGTCTGTGATTCTGTGATTTATTTATTTACTATATATGCTGAGTTTTGCCAAATATAAAATAATAATTTGAGATTTTGAGCAATTAAATTCCGATACGTATGGATGCGAATGGTTGAAAATTTCGGGATGTTACAAGATCTAGAGTTAATTGAGAATTAAAAAAGGAAGTTCTAAAGGGAGAATAAGAAAGGATTTTATTCTCTCATTAAAACAAATCCTCTCATTCATTTTCTTCCATTGAGTTTCTTTTTTCTTTCTCTCATCCATGGGCACCCATTTCTCTTCACCATGCCCGATTTTTTCTTCCAACAAAAATGAAATCAAATAAAATTAAACAAGGTAGTTCATTTGATTCTAGTAAGATCGAGTGGTAAATCATGTGTTCTAGAAGACTATTTGCAAATCAAAGTGTTACAAAGGGCAAGATCACTTTAGGTTCAAATTCTATTTATATTATTCATCCATAATGTTCAACCTTGACCAAAAATTCATGTATATGTAAATATTCTATTGTCACTTAATGAATTTAATTAAAAATTGCTTATGTATTGTCATTTATAAAGCATAAAACTAATTCTTCATATATATTTAAGAGAAACAGACTACTGATGTATTTATTTTAGTGGCAATAAAATATGCATGTACATATGTATATTCCATAAATTTGGGTTATTTAAAATAATGAATTTCATATTCAAATATTTGAATTTTAAGTAAGCATCTTTGTATTGTTGAAACTGTGAAACATCTTGAATCATATCATTTGGTTAAGTCAATTCTGATTTTGAACAAAATAATTTATATTTTCATTGTTCAATCAAATATATTTAAAATTTAAATTTGAGTTAATTTTGAATTATAATACACACACATATGGAATGTTTTATTAATCAATTCTTACAATGTTTTAAAGGTGATATTTTTTATATGTATTTATGTGTTACTTCAGGTTTCAAATTTTGACATTAAAATTTGATTTTGGATAATCTATAATTAGCTTTCCTTTAGAGATTAGATCTTGATTTAATTGGGAAATTGTAAAAGAGAAAGGTGAAATTATTTAAATATATTACCATCTCCTCTTTCTTTTTGGACACTCATTTGATTAGATCTAGATCTAGTATTTACTTATTTCCTTTTCACTTTAACACCAAGTTCCCATCTATGTTTGTATTTATTTTCATTTAATTATATAGATTTTTTTCAAACAAACACAGATATATAAATATACACACACACAAGTGGTATGCATATATTATACACACACACAAACACATATATCAAAACCATATATATAGTACTATTACTATGTGTATACAAAACATATACATATAGTGTAGTATAATTAAACATATGTGTATACTTAGGCGTTTATATTCTTCATGTGCATGAGAATTTGCCACACACATATTTAAGTATAATATATATGTTTATACAATGGATATAAATTCCAAAATCCATATGTTTATATATTTATATGCATAATTATACACATGCTTATATATCTTGATGTCATCATATGAGGTTATGAATATGTATCTGATATATTCAAATAACGATTCAATCAAATTAACTAATATGATTAATTAACAAATATGAAATAATTTTACATAAAATAAGATTTTATTTAATAATTAGATTGTACCTAATACTTAATAAACTTCATAGGCCCATTGAGATCCAAATTGGGGGAAAATATGAAATTTTCTTATTTCACTCGTAAGGAAATTGACCAGGTTCCTTCATATGGATCTTTTAGATCATGGAGACCATGATCTTCATGATGGTGATCTTCAATTACCAGTTTATTGTTTTATGCACTACAGACATTATTTGTATATGTGACCATGTATATATTTGATTATCATTCAGTATGTAGTTTGTGTTGAGACGATGTGTGTTGATTATATTATTATATCAATTTTTATTCTCATACCATGCTTATATAGAATGTCTCTCATGTTTTTTATGCATATATAATTATATATATATATATATATGTATGTATGTATGTATGCATGTATGTATATATGTAACAACCTAATATTTTTTGCAAATATTTTTAAATTATTTTAAATTAAATTTTATTTCAATATTTTATTTTTAAAACATTTTAGAAGTAAAGTTATAATTTTCCAAAGTTAATTGCCATTTTGTTTGCAATTTTTAATTCTAGTTTCAATAAAATAAACTATTGTCTTTATTTACTTTTTATTTCTCTTAAGAATATTTGTTTATTTTCATTTTCACTTTATTTTTGTTTGTCTTTTATTTATTTTATTTACTGATTTTATTTTGTTTATTTTGTATAAATATAAAGTGGAAATTCAATGACTTTTCAATTGCTAGTCTTTTCATTGTCTTGACCTTTCATTTTCTAAGTTTTAGCCGTGTATTTCCTTTTGCTTTTTCACGTGAAAAACTTCCCATTTATTTCATTTCTCACGGCCAAAGCATTTCTGAAATTTTTTGGTAATGGCTTCTTCCTTTTTTTTTACTTTTTCTCTTCATTTTTCAATGTTTTTGCCTTGATTCCTCCCTAGCTTTGCTCGGCCTAACCCCTTCACCACCTTCACCAACCACCACATCACTTCCTCCTCATCACCATCCACGGCCTAACCTCCATCTCCTCTGACCAGCAAGTGTCGTGACCATCCCATGATGCAAACACCATAAAAATTTTGCTCAACCCTTGAAACTACATAGCCAAGCCTCTATCTTCACCACCCCCTTCATTGTAGCCACGACCATCACCATGAGCCACCACCACCTGTTGACATGACCCCTGACCATCATCACCAGACCTATACCTGACCAAGGCCGAGCCACTTGACCCATAGGCCGAGCCTAGATGCAACCAAAACTCCACTTGTTAGCCTTGTCTCTTTGCCTTCCTTGCTTGCAAACTCCTACCCCTTCACATTCTTGCCTAACCATGCCATTTTGAGTCCAAACTCGAGCCTTTCCATCATGAAAGCATGTCATGGCTGAGCCATAAGCATGTATGGCCTAGCAAATGTTGAGTTATGGTCAAGCGAAATTGATTAAAAGCTTGGTGATGTCATTTGTCTAATTCTATTTCCATTTGTTTCAATTTAATCTTTGTATTATAAATATATATTTATATTGCTTTATTTTATTGTTGTATACAAGATTAACATCTTGGGTATCTCTCCACTCAAATCAAAGTCATGCTATCGTGCTTTCTAGATTTTTGTTTGTGTGTTTTATTTGCTAACTCCAGCGTAAAGAGGTGAGTATTCACACATGACATTTGTACTTATATAATTTGTGAAGTGACAACAAGTGAATGTGTAGAAACTATTATATCATGTTATACCTGCCTGTGATATGTATTATATGATGTTAAACCCTGTTATAAACTTGTCACATCATCTGCTATGTTATATTCTGTTATACTGTTATTTAATTCTGTTAATCACACTGCAAGTTCCCTGTAGAATAGAATCAATATGGGTTGAAATAATACATACCCGAACGGACTTTAGAATAGAGAAAAATCGTTATGGGCTGAAATGATAAGTCTGAGTGATTTTTTATTTATTTTACTAACTTGGGATTACGGGTTTGAAATGATAAAACCCGGATTTTATTTGTAAATTACGGATTGAAATGATATATTATTCGTATCACTTGACTTAGGCTAGAAAATATTATACAGACCCGTGGTTATTTTATATAGTTTTATGGAAATTTTTAAGTATTTTTAAAATGTAAAAATATGATAATTTGATTTAAATTGAATTTAAAATGATTAAATAAAGTAATAATGATTTTTCTATGTATTAAAAATGTTAAATAAATGAATGGAAAATTTGTGATTTGAAAACATAACTTAATTTAGAAATTTGTGATGTGATTTTTAAATGGAAGTTTGAGTTAATTAAATAAAAATGGAAATTAAGTTTATTTATGAAATGGAAATTTAAATTTAAGTGTTAAGGTAAATTGTAAAAAAATGAAAAAAAAATAAGTAAATGGTACACTTGAATTTAATAGGTGAAATTATTGGAAAATTGGATTTTATTGTTAAAATTTACTTTATAAAAATCATAAGTTAAAGGGTATTTAAATGACTATTTTTGAAGTGGGAAAATGTGATTTTTATAAGTTAAAATGATTTAAATTGAAGTTTATTTGTGGTTGGAATTCTATTTAAAATCTGGAAATTCTTTTAGTAGCACTTCAGAAATGCTATCGTTTCTGAAAATGAACTAAAAACTGAACTAATAGAATCTGCAGCACTTTGTAAGTGCTGTAGTTGTAGAAGTGAACTAAAAGGCTAAAATTAACTAAGGGCTATGGCAGCACTTTGTAAGTGCTGTAGTTGCAGAAACTAAACTTGAACTTGAAACTAATGAAAGAGCTATTGTAGCACCTGTTAAGTGCTGCAGTTGGCTGAAATGAGATTTTTGAATATAATTGAACTACTGCAGCAGTTTTGTAAACGCTGTCTTTGCTGAATTGAATTAAACCTTTTAAATTAAACCCTGAACTACTACAGCAGTTTTAAATGCTGTCTTTGCTGAAATGAATTGTTTTCAAATATAACTTACTGCAGCATTTTCTAAGTGCTGCGAATGTTGAAATTTCAATGTTATGAAGTATTTAACTAAATAAACAGCTTAAAAAGGGATAAATTTTTGGGAATTGAATATTTGATTTTAAGGTATAATGACTTTACTTTTAAATGGTTTAAATGATGTATTTTGATTTGAAATATAAACTATTTTGAAATTTATAACCACGGGTTATAATAACGATTGGTTGTTAAAGAGACCGGGATCGGATATGGACATACTCTCTGTCGATACCGAAAACCACTTTAACAACTGTGTACGCGGTGGAGATTCCAGAATGAAGTAGAATGGTGGCGACGATCCTAAAGGTATATTTGCGTGGACCCGACTTCCGTGAGTTGGCTTTAGGTGGCTAAAACAGGAGCGATCGACGGGCCAATGAGGTAGCACCTCTGATCGGACACACTTCTTCGATACCATTCTATTACTTTTGTGATTGATTGGGTGCACCCCTTGATTTGGGAGTGTGGCTCGAGGTGGGCGGTAGTGGCTGCTATGCGTTTCCACCAGCCCGGATGCGTAATTGGTTTATCTACCCTGGCATTGCCTAGTTGTGTCGTGTCACCTACCATATTGAGCTTTACTACGAGTTTGGATTTCTCCCGTAGCCTGTGGAGTATTGAGGGTAGCCCCCGTTCTGGGAGTATGCTAATACTGGATAGACTACTGGGACTATTACGTGTTAAGGGCTATATGGGTAACTCCTTGACGCTATTAAAAAGTAAGTTTATTTTATATTTAGACATTATTATAATAGCGAATATTACTACATAGTAGATAGTTTAACGGATCCTTAAAGAATGGGCGATCCCAAGCATTCTTTAAGTTACTTGTGCATTTTATTACAGTTCACTTGAGTTGGTTTACATTGTATAAGTATGTATGTCCTCACTCGAGTGTTTGTGTTTTATTTACGCTCTGGTCAGCCTGAGTATCAACTTTGGATCTCACCTTCTGGAGCTAGGACTGCTGGAGATCATCTTTTATCTAGTTGCTATCTATTTCCATTCAGCATTTCTATGTCAGCTTTGTATTTGAGACATATGTATTTGAGATTTCTACTATGCTTATGTATTCAGACTTTTGTTGTATCTATTTTTCAGACTATGTATTTTGAATCTGTTTTTGAGACTTTGTATTGTAGTGGCTTCATGAACCACTATTTATTTTATTTTCCGCTGCGAGTTATTCTGATATTCTGTGTCTGTGATTCTGTGATCGGTTTTATTTGCTCCAACATTTATTACAATATGTTATTTTGCATTATTCAAGTCTGACATGTGTGGATTATTGTCGATTTGAATGGTCCAAAATAGTGGGTCGTTACATTTCGTATCGGAGCTTTGGTTTTTAGGCAAACCTTAGCCTATGGAGCAAAAACTCATTAGAGATAGGGTAGAAATACCCTAGAATGAGTGAAATCAACCTCAGAATCATTTCTTTGTGAGAGAACGTATTTTCAAAGTATAAAACGATTTTAAAAGGATTTTTCAAAGATTATTTTGATATAAAATTTTCATGTTTTAAAAGCAAAATTTTCTAAACTTCCTTCTTTTCGTATCTACCTTGTTAGAAATTTCTTTAATTAGGATATTCATCCAAGTATTTATCTTGTCTTATCTTTGTCTTCTCTTTATCTGTGTCCTAAAATTCATTCTTGATATTTTCAGGATGAATCGTGGAAATGCCAGAGGTAGGGGTCGTGGTACTGCCCCAGCTCCTCAACCTGCTGCACCTGTTAGGTTTACTGTTCTCTGTAAGGAGTTCTCTCAACTTGGTGGTACCAAGTTTACCGGTTCAGAGAGCATTATTGTAGCCCAACCATGGTTACGGAGTTTAGAGAGGATCTTTACCGGTCTCGAGATTACTGATGCCCAGAAGCGTCAGTTAGCAGCTGCAAGAGTCAGCCTTGGATTGGTGGGAGTCTGTTACAACTCACACTAACGAGGGTGATATTTCGTGGGAGCAGTTTAGGTATCCTTTGTGTTATCTTGAATTTTGTTCCCATTTCCTTTCTTTTGAATCTATCTTAAGTTTTGTTTCTGTATCTTCTTTCCAGGGAGGCTTTTGTGGCAAAATGGATGCCAAAAGCCGGTAAATCTCAGCTTTATCATGAGTTTATGGATCTCAAGCGGGGTACCATGTCCTTTTCTGAGTATGAGCGGAAGTTCAACGAACTTTCCAAGTTTGGTCTTGGCCTTATTGACACCCAACTTAAGAAGAATGAAAAGTTCATAGCTAGAGCTCGCCAGAGTTCTATTATCCTCTCATTTCTTATGTTTATGGCACTTTCACCAAGCTTATGGATATGGCTATTCGTTATGAGAACCCTACTTCTAAGGGTCCTGCTGTTGCTAGTGCTCCTTCATCTCAGTCTTCCTCTGCTAACTCTAAGAAGAGAAAGCCAAATTTCCATCAGTAGAAGAAGAATTGGCTCAAGAATCCGGGTTTGTGATCTTCATCTTCTACTTCTCAGAGGCACCCTATCGACCTATCTACCATTACCTGTTTCAAGTGTGATCAGAAGGGACACTATGCTAATAGTTTCACTACTTCAGTTGGTGCTGCTGTTCCTCCACCTCAGGGTACCGGGAACAATCTCTATCATGTCTGTCTGCAGCCTGGTCATTTCAAGAATGATTGTCCGTTGTATCAGAAGGGCAAGCCATCTGGTATTTTTGCTGTTACCTCTGTTTCTTCACCTGCTCCACCTGCACCTGCTCCTACTCCTAGTGATAACCAAGGTACTCTTCAGGGCAACTTTTCCTTATTTCATCATCCTGTTCGTGTTTTATTTGATACTAGAGCTTCGCATAGTTTTATTTCTGTTGATTTGTGTGATAAGTTTGAGCATCTCCTTTCTCCTAAGTATGCTTCTGTTCCTTTATGTGTTTCAAATCCTATTGGGGGTCCTGTGAACCTTAATAGGATTTATAGAGGAGTGAAACTTCTCCATTCTGATCATCGCTTTATTGGTGATTTCTATGTTCTTGGTTTCGATGCTTTTGATTTATTACTTAGAGATGATTGGTTAAGGAATCATGATGCCCATATCTCTTGCAAATCCCGAATTGTGTCTCTTGTGGGAGATAACGGTGATCCTTTGATTATTCAGTGCCGCATGGCTTAGGATTTTGCTGGCAATTTTATTTATTCTCTGGATTCTTCTCCTGTATATCTTCAGTCGACTCGTGTGGTCAAACTTTATCCCGATGTATTTGGTGAAGTCACTGCTTTACCTCCTAAGCGGGAAATCGATTTCTGTATTGGTCTTATTCCTGGAGCTCGACCTATAGTTCTTCCTCCTAGAAGAATGGCACCCCGTGAGAAGGTTGAGTTAAGGAAGCAAATCGAGGACTTGTTCTCCAAGGGTCTGATCAGACCTAGCCACTCCGAATGGGGAGCAACGGTGGTTTTCGTCACTAAGTCCGATGGTTCTCTCCGGATGTGTGTTGATTATAGGGAGCTGAACAAGCTCACTATGAAAAACAGATATCCAATACCTCACATCAATGATATGTTTGATCAGCTTTATGGTGCCACTGTTTTCTCTCAGCTTGCTCTTGCCTCAGGTTTCCACCAGCTCAGAGTTGCTGAGGAAAGTATTCCCAAGACCGCTTTCCGTACTGAGAATGGGTTCTTTGAATGGTTATTCATGCCTTTCGGTTTGACTAATGCTCCTGCTTTCTTTGTTGATTTGATGAATCGTGTTTTTCGTGATGTGCTTAATAAATTTGTTCTAGTCTTTGTTGATGATATTCTCATTTTCTCTAAGTCTGAGGAAGAGCATGAGTCATATTTGAAATCTGTTCTTGAGACTCTTAGAAATCATCAGTTAAAGGCTAAATTTTCTAAATGTTATTTCTGGAAGGATGATGTCTGATTCCTCGGGCATATTGTTTATGGTAATGGAGTTTCTGTTGATCCAGTCAAGATCGCTGCGATCAATGTAAGTCTTTCTTTCCTTCTCTTTCCTTGTTTCATTCAATTTATTCTATCTTTCCAACTATCCTTATTTATCCCTATTCTGTGCAGGATTGGGAAACTCCTAGGACTCCAACTGATATTCGTAGTTTTCTGGGCCTTTCCGGTTATTATCAGAGATTCATTGAGAATTTTGCTTGGATTGCTACACCTCTCACCGCTTTGACTCGAAAGAATGCTAAGTTTATTTGGAGTGATGAGTGTAAAGCTACATTCAATGAGTTAAAGCACAAGCTTACTTCCGCACCAGTTCTTACCGTTCGAAATGAAAATGAGGGATTAAAGGTATACACTGATGCTTGTCGGGAAGGTTTGGGAGCTATTCTAATGGAGGATGGGAAGGTCATTGCTTATGCCAGTCGTCGGTTGAAGACCCATGAAGCCAATTATGCTGCTCATGATTTAGAGTTGCTTACTGTGGTTTTTTCTTTGAAGCTTTGGAGGCATCATCTTTTGGGTACTAAGTTTGAGCTCTTCACAGATCATCAGTCTTTGAGGTATATTTTCACTCAGAAGGATTTGAATCAGAGACAAGTTAGGTGGTTAGAGTTTCTTGCTTCTTTTGACCTCGACATCAACTATACCCCTAGGAAAGCTAATGTTGTGGTAGATGCTTTGAGTCGGAAGAAGGCTATGTTGTGTCAGCTTGTTGTTTCTTCTTCTCTTTTGGATCATATCATGGCTAAGCAGGATGAGGATGAGATGCTTAGATTGATGAAGGAGAGTGTTCGTAGCAGAGTTGGTGGTAGTGGTCTTGATGGCATTGGTGCTCAGATCGATGATAGAGGTATTTTGAGGATTAATAATAGGATTTGTGTCTCGAATGTTGATGGATTAAGACAGGAGTTACTTCGGGAAAATCATCGATCCAGACTTTCTATTCATCCGAGAGTGACCAAGATGTATCAGGATATGAAGAAGTTGTATTGGTGGAAGGGTATGAAGCGGGATGTCTCCATCTTTGTTAGTAGGTGTGCGACTTGTCAGCAAGTCGAGGCCGATCATCAGAAGACCCCTGGTTTGTTGCAGCCTCTTGAGATTCCCAATTGGAAGTGGGAACAGGTTTCTATGGATTTCATTGATGGATTACCAAGGACTAGGAGGGGTAATGAGAGTATCTGGGTTATTGTGGATAGACTGACCAAGTCCGCTCATTTCATTCCGGTCAAGTCTACCCGTTCTGCTTCTAGTTTGTCTGAGATCTACATGAGGGGGATTGTTCGTCTCCATGGTGTTCCACTCAGTATTGTTTGTGATCATGATCCTATCTTTACTAGTCAGTTTTGGAAAGCTTTTCAGAAATCTTTGGGTACTCATCTGAATCTGAGCACTGCTTACCATCCACAAACCGACGGTCAAACGGAAAGGGTGAATCAGATTCTAGAGGATCTTCTTCGTGCTTGTGTGCTTGATTACGGAGGATCTTTGGAAGATCATCGCCATTTTGTCGAATTCACCTATAACAATAGTTATCAGTTATAATCTCAATCTTCTGTTTTAATCTTATCTTAACCTTTTATCTATCTTATTTCTATCTTTGATATCAGGCCAGCATTAAAATGTCTCCGTTTGCTGCTCTTTATGGACGACCTTGTAGATCTCTATCTTGCTGGATTGAATCCGGTAATCGTTTGGTTCTTGGTCCTGAGATGATTTTAGAGGCTTCTGAGAGAATTGAGGAGATTAAGAGGAAGTTGAGGGTTGCTCAGGATAGGAAGAAGAAGTATGCCGATCGTTGTAGGAGAAGTTTGGAGTTTGCTGTTGGTGATTTGGTTTTCCTTAAGGTCTCTCCCTTAAGGAATGTTATTCGATTTGGTCGTAGAGGGAAGCTTTCTCCTAAGTTCATTGGTCCTTTCCGCATTGTGGAAAGAGTTGGTTCTTTAGCTTATCGCTTGGATTTGCCTGAGAAGTTCTCTGGAGTGCACAATGTATTCCACGTTTCGCATCTTCGTTGCTATCTACATGACCCATCTCTTATTGTTCAGCCTTCTACTCTTGATAGTTTGGATATAGAGCCTAATCTGACTGTCAAAAGGAAGCCACTTTGTATTGTCGACAGAGGTATGAAGCAGCTAAGAAGGAAATTTGTTAGTCTAGTCAAAGTACAGTGGAGTACTGATGACCGAGATTGTACCTGGGAGACGGAGGAGAGCATTCGTGCTTCGAATCCGGAATTGTTTGTTTCAGGTACTATTTGCTTTTCTATCTTGTTTTCCTTATTTTCCTTGTTTCGTTCTTTTCGAGGACGAAAAGATTTGAGTGGGGGAGAGTGTAACAACCCAATATTTTTTGCAAATATTTTTAAATTATTTTAAATTAAATTTTATTTCAATATTTTATTTTTAAAACATTTTAGAAGTAAAGTTGTAATTTTCCAAAGCTAATTGCATTTTTGTTTGCAATTTTTAATTCTAGTTTCAATAAAATAAACTATTTTCTTTATTTACTTTTTATTTCTCTTAAGAATATTTGTTTATTTTCATTTTCACTTTATTTTTGTTTGTCTTTTATTTATTTTATTTACTGATTTTATTTTGTTTATTTTTATAAATATAAAGTGGAAATTCAAAGATACAAAAAGCTTTAAAACTTATGACTTTTCAATTGCTAGTCTTTTAATTGTCTTGACCTTTCATTTTCTAAGTTTTAGCCATGTATTTCCTTTTGCTTTTTCACGTGAAAAACTTTCCATTCATTTCATTTCTCGCGGCCAAAGCATTTCTGAAATTTTTTGGTAATGGCTTCTTCCTTTTTTTTAACTTTTTCTTTTCATTTTTCAATGTTTTTGCCTCGATTCCTCCCTAGCTTTGCTCGATCTAACCCCTTCACCACCTTCACCGACCACCGCATCACTTCCTCCTCATCACCATCCACGACCTGACCTCCATCTCCTCTGACCAGCAAGTGTCGTGACCATCCCATGATGCAAACACCACAAAAACTTTGCTTAACCCTTGAAAACTACATAGCCGAGCCTCTATCTTCACCACCCCCTTCATTGTAGCCACGGCCATCACCATGAGCCACCACCACCTGTTGACATGACCCCTGACCATCATCACCAGACCTATACCTGACCAAGGCCGAGCCACTTGACCCATAGGCCGAGCCTAGATGCAACCAAAACTCCACTTGTTAGCCTTGACTCTTTGCCTTCCTTACTTGCGAACTCCTACCCCTTCACATTCTTTCCTAACCATGCCATTTTGAGTCCAAACTCGAGCCTTTCCATCATGAAAACATGTCATGGCCGAGCCATAAGCATGTACGGCCGAGCAACTGTTGAGTTATGGTCAAGCAAAATTGATTAAAAGCTTGGTGATGTCATTTGTCTAATTCTATTTCCATTTGTTTCAATTTAATATTTGTATTATAAATATATATTTATATTGCTTTATTTTATTGTTGTATACAAGATTAACATCTTGGATATCTCTCCACTCAAATCAAAGTTGTGCTATCGTGCTTTCTGGATTTTTGTTTGTGTGTTTTATTTGCTAACACCAGCGTAAAGAGGTGATTATTCACATATGACATTTATACTTATATAATTTGTGAAGTGACAACAAGTGAATGTGTAGAAACTATTATATCATCTTATACCTGCCTATGATATGTATTATATGATGTTAAACCCTGTTATAAACTTGTCACATCATCTGCTATGTTATATTCTGTTATACTGTTATTTAATTCTGTTAATCACACTGCAAGTTCCCCGTAGAATAGAATCACTATGGGTTGAAATGATACATACCCGAACGGACTTTAGAATAGAGAAAAATCGTTATGGGCTGAAATGATAAGTCTGAGCGATTTTTATTTTATTTTATTAACTTGGGATTGCTGGTTTGAAATGATAAAACCCGGATTTTCTTTGTAAATTACGGATTGAAATGATATATTATCCGTATCACTTGACTTAGGCTAGAAAATATTATACAGACCCGTGGTTGTTTTATATAGTTTTCTGGAAATTTTTTAGTATTTTTAAAATGTAAAAATATGATAATATTATTTAAATTGAATTTAAAATGATTAAATAAAGTAATAATGATTTTTCTATGTATTAAAAATGTTAAATAAATGGATGGAAAAATTATGGTTTGAAAACATAACTTAATTTGGAAATTTGTGATGTGATTTTAAATGGAAGTTTGAGTTAATTAAATAAAAATGGAAATTAAGTTTATTTATGAAATGGAAATTTAAATTTAAGTGATAAGGTAAATTGTAAAAAAATGAAAAAAATAAGAAAATGGTACACTTGAATTTAATAAGTGAAATTATTGGAAAATTGGATTTTATTGTAAAAATTTACTTTATAAAAATCATAAGTAAAAGGGTATTTAAATGACTATTTTTTGAAGTGGGAAAATGTGATTTTTATAAGTTAAAATGATTTAAATTGAAGTTTATTTGTGGCTGGAATTCTATTTAAAATCTGGAAATTCTTTTAGTAGCACATCAGAAATGCTATCGTTTCTGAAAATGAACTAAAAACTGAACTAATAGAATCTGCAGCACTTTGTAAGCGCTGTAGTTGCAGAAGTGAACTAAAAGGCTAAAATTAACTAAGGGCTATGGCGGCACTTTGTAAGTGTTGTAGTTGCAGAAACTAAACTTGAACCTGAAACTAATGAAAGAGCTATTGTAGCACCTATTAAGTGCTGCAGTTGGCTGAAATGAGATTTTTGAATATAATTGAACTACTGCAGCAGTTTTGTAAACGCTGTCTTTGCTGAATTGAATTAAACCTTTTAAATTAAACCCTCAACTACTATAGCAGTTTTAAATGCTGGCTTTGCTGAAATGAATTATTTTCAAATATAACTTACTACAGCATTTTCTAAGGGCTAAATTTTTGGGAATTGAATATTTGATTTTAAGGTATAATGACTTTACTTTTAAATGGTTTAAATGATGTATTTTGATTTGAAATATAAACTATTTTGAAATTTATAACCACGGGTTATAATAACGATTGATTGTTAAAGAGACCGGGATCAAATATGCACATACTCTCTGTCGATACCGAAAACCACTTTAACAACTGTGTACGCGGTGGAGATTCCAGAATGAAGTAGGATGGTGGCGACGATCCTAAAGGTATATTTGAGTGGACCCGACTCCCGTGAGTTGGCTTAAGGTGGCTAAAACAGGAGCGATCGACGGGCCAATGAGGTAGCACCTCTGATCGGACACACTTCTTCGATACCATTCTATTACTTTTGTGATTGATTGGGTGCACCCCTTGATTTGGGAGTGTGGCTCGAGGTGGGCGGTAGTGGCTGCTATGCGTTTCCACCAGCCCGGATGCGTAATTGGTATATCTATCCTGGCATTGCCTAGTTGTGCCGTGTCAACTACCATATCGAGCTTTACTACGAGTTTGGATTTCTCCCGTAGCCTGTGGAGTATTGAGGGTAGCTCCCGATCTGGGAGTATGCTAATACTGGATAGACTACTGGGACTATTACGTGTTAAGGGCTATATGGGTAACCCCTTGACGCTATTAAAAAGTAAGTTTATTTTATATTTAGATATTATTATAATAGCGAATATTACTACATAGTAGATAGTTTAACGGATCCTTAAAGAATGGGCAATCCCAAGCATTCTTTAAGTTACTTGTGAATTTTATTACAGTTTACTTGAGTTGGTTTACATTGTATAAGTATGTATGTCCTTACTCGAGTGTTTGTGTTTTATTTACGCTCGGGTCAGCCTGAGTATCAGCTTTGGATCTCACCTTCTGGAGCTAGGACTGCTGGAGATCATCTTTTATCTAGTTGTTATCTATTTCCATTCAGTATTTCTATGTCAGCTTTGTATTTGAGACATATGTATTTGGGATTTCTACTATACTTACGTATTCAGACTTTTGTTGTATCTGTTTTTCAGACTATGTATTTTGAATCTTTTTTTAAGACTTTGTATTGTAGTGGCTTCATGAACCACTATTTATTTTATTTTCCGCTGTGAGTTATTCTGATATTCTATGTCCGTGATTCTGTGATTGGTTTTATTTGCTCCAAAATTTATTACAATCTGTTATTTTGCATTATTCAAGTCTGACATGTGTGGATTATTGTCGATTTGAATGGTCCAAAATAGTGGGTCGTTACAATATATGCATGCATGCATGCATGTATGTATTGGTATAGTGTATATTTTTATTCCATTATGAGATAATATCAACATAACATGTTTTGTTTAAATTTTGACCCTAATGGTTTGTCACTTATGATGTTCAGAATGATATCTAATTATTTAGTATTGATTCAGAGTATCATAAATTACATGTCATCACAACCAACAATTTCTTCATTCAAATCATAAAGCTGACATTTTTATATTTTCCTAAAACCACATCACATACTAATGCACCAACAAATTATGGGGTTGTCGTAAAACTTATACACAAAGGCATACTTGTATACTTGATACGAATGTCAATTTATTGCTCCTTTTCTTGTAATTGTCGATCCTAGCAACATTCATCTTCTTCTTATTAAGTTCTATCTATTCCATAGTAACTTTAACCATGTCTAGTCCAAGCATGATTTTGTCTGTAGATTCTCACCAACACGAAGGTGACTTACATGTTGTACAACTTTTCAAATGATGTCAGGCTTATAATAGTCTAGTAGTTGTTATTATATGTGAATTCCTATAGAGGTAGGTGATCCTCCCAAGGTCCATCAAAATCCAATATACATGCCCAAAACAAGTCTTCCAACACCAGGTTTACTCTCTTAGTCTTTTGTCGGTTTGTGGATGGTATTGCATATTTAATTTATCACGGTCCTAAATGCATCCAATAGGCTCCTCGATAATTTTCTCATGAAAAGCGGGTTCTATTCATTTACTATACCTGTCAACGCATTGTGCATTCCAACTATTAGACCACTATCTAAGGTGACACGTGGACGTTAGTATTTAAAATTGTTTAAATATTTATTTCTAGCTAAATAAACAATGGTTAGTTGCACAATCGAATTTATTCACTAACACCCTAAAGATATATATACATATATAAATATAAAGTTATTTATTTATTTATATATACATACGGTCACATTAACTATGTGCACTTCTTATTTGTAGCATGCCCATCACATAAACAAGTGTATTTGATACATAGTTAAATGGGTAAATTTAAATAAAAAATCCATTTTGATCTTAGTTGAGTTTATGAAGCCTAATTGAATTTTAGATCCAATCTAATAATTCTTAAATAAAATCTTTAGTTTATGTAAGAAATATATACCTATATATTTATAAATGATAGAATTTTAGTTGTTTTTCCTCACATCTCATTCTTCTACATACAAAGTATGTACTTGTTACAAGTAAAGTCCAGCCCATAAGCACGACTCGCTAGGAAATATTTTTATTGCCACCTAATAGTTATAATACATGTGATTGAAGTTAAAATGTCTCCATTATAGAATAGTTCATTTAAAATAATACGTTGTTTTTAATGTGATAAATTTCTCAAGATTACAACATATTGTACTTACTATCAAATAACATACCATTTATGGATTTTTTATTTAATATATTTTAAATCAATTTATTAATTATATATATATGTATATATCTGTGCATGTATATATACATGTCTAAATATACATATGTGGTAATTACAACTCTTACTATTACCAATTGCGCACTTTGATAAAAAATCCACTAGAAACAATGCAACTTCATGATTCACTACTCGAATTTTCACTAATTTTTCCTTATCGACTTTGATTTTGGCATCCACTTTGCCATTCACAACCATTCGAACACATAATTCTAATGATCCACATCGATATATAATATTAATATACAAGAATGGGATAGAGATATAAAGAAAAATATCATAAAGTTCACATTGAATCTATATAAGTATTATAGTCCGTGTCCATTAAACTATAGTCTCCATACTTAGGAATCCGCAGCATGTGGAACTCCTTGCAGCTTTGGTAGCATATTTTGCAAATATTCTTGTGGAACTTATATCATTTAAAACAAAATTAATTTTACAAATTACAATTTACAAGGACGAGGAAGTTAGGAAATAGAAAAGTAAGGAGAGGATGAAACTTCACCCATAAAACGTTATAGTAATATTTGATTTCCTTATTTCAGAAATAATCGCTATTAATTCTAAGATTTTAAAAGTTTAATTAAACTAGTATTTTATTTATGATATGAATTTTTAGCATTTTTATAATGAAAGTTGACCAACAAAATATGCTTTATACAATGGTTAACTCATTCATTTACAAAAATTCCTTTACTGTCCTTTGTAGTAAAATTACTGCTTTATCCTTTACTAATTATAATATTTCTTATTAAAAATTCCGGCAATGTTACACTTACCTTAATATTATGGCTGAAAAACCACTCTAGTACGCTATAGCCTCCATGCATCATTTATATTAATTTCTAGGGTTCCCTTTATTAATTATTCTTTAAATGAAATCATCTAAGACTCTTTTTCATCCACATCCATCATAAAGTCCATAATTTCAATACTTAGAGTCATAAGCATTTCTAGTTGAACGATCCCTAGATACTGCACATCTCCATAATTGGCTAACTTGGCCAATGCATCTGCATTAAAAAATTTCTCATTGAGAATGTGTATTATTATATACTGGTGATGTTCGACCAGCAAATCTGCTACCTTCATCAAGTAAGTGGGAAATCAAGCATACTTAGTTAACAATCCATTATAATGCGATAAACACTTGGTCTGGAGTTACCGAATATCCACAATGATGTGACACCAAACTCATTTCGAATTATAAGACCAAAAATTAACGCGTAATACTCTGCTTTTTCATTCATCGTAAGAAATGACATCATGAAAGCATAAAATTTCCATTGACCATCTAGGGTAATATAGACTACCCTTAATCTAAAATCATGGTCATTGGATGTACCATTAATGTATAGTCACCACTTTGGTGGTTCCACCATGTTATTTCCTTCTCATCATCCAGGTTATTAAATTCATTGACGAAGCCTGTATGCACCTATCCTTTAATGTCATTCCTATGATGATACATACTTTTTTATCTACCCATCTCAATACTTCACCTTAATGATCATTTTTATGACTCAGGTGATGCAAGGCCTACCTTAGGGATTGAATCCTCAACACCCTGAAATGAAATTAAGCAACCTTAAATGGACATAACACATTAGAATTTCCAATACGAATTCTCATATATACAAGAGAAACTATGAGTTTCATATCAATGTCGAGCAGCGTGTTGTTTCAACCGCTACCTCCCTCTCGATCTAGGCCGAGGAAGAAGCTATGGGATAATGGGAAGTACTATGAATTCCATAAGTAAAACACTATCCAACATCTGGAGAGTGTTACGTACTCTAGTCTCAATGGATGTATCGATATCTTGTCTTAAAATATCTTTGTCTGAAATATTTAAAATAACATGTTATTTTAATGTGATAAATTTCTCATGATTACAACATATTGTAATTACTATTAAATAACATACCATTTATGGATTTTCTATTTATATATTTTAAATCAATCAATTAATTGTATACATGTGTATATATGTGTGTGTATGTCTAGATATACATATGTAATACTATCAATAAGAGATTTACAACTCTTACTATTACCATTTACCAGCTGCGCACTTTGATAAAAATCCTTTAGAAACAATGCAACTTTATGATTTACTGCCCGAATTTTCACTAATTTTTCCTTATCGACTTTGCTTCTGGCATCAATTTTGCCTTTCACAACCATTCAACACATAATTACAATTATCCATATCGATATATAATTAGTAATATAAAAGAGTGGGATAGAGATATAAAGAAAAATATCATAAAAATTCACATTGTATTTGTATTATAGTCTGTGTCCTTTAAAATATAGTCTCCACACTTAGGATTCCTTAGCATGTGGAAATCCTTGTAGCTTTGGTGGCATATTTTGCAAATATTCTTGTGGAAATTATATCATTTAAAACAAAATTAATTTTACAATTTACAAGGATGAGGAAGTTAGAAAATAGAAAAGTATGGAGATGATGAAACTTCACCCTTGAAATGTTATAGTAATATTTGATTTCCTTATTTCAGAAATAAGCTCCATTAATTCAAAGATTTTAAAATTTTAATTAAATAATTAAATTGGCATTTGTATTTATGATATGGATTTTTAGCATTTTTATAATGAAAGTTGACCAACAAAATATGCTTTATGCAATGGTGCTATTTTTGTTGCTTAATTCATTCATTTACAAAAATTCCTATGTTGTCCTTTGTAGTAAAATTACCATTTTATCCTTTACTAATTGTAATTTTCTTATTAGAAATTCGGGCGATGTTACACTTATCTTAATATGGTGGCTGAAAAACCTTTCCAGTGCGCTATAGCCTTCATGCTTCATTCATGTTATTTGCTAGGGTTCCCTTTGTCAAATATTCTTTAAATGAAGCCATCTAAGACTCTTTTTCATCCACATCCATCATAAAGTCCATAGTTTCAATACTTAGAGTCATAAGCATTTCTAGTTAAACGATCCTTAAATACTGCACATCTCCATAATTAGCAAACTTGGCCAATGCATCTTGGGAATGTGTATTATTATATATTGGTGATGTTTGACCATCAAAACTATTGCCTTTATTAAGTAAGTGGGCAATCAAGCACACCTAGTCAAAAATCCATCATAACATGGTAAACACTTGGTTTAGAGTTACTGAATAACCACAATGGTGTGACACCCAACTCATTTTGAATTATAAGACCAAAGACTCGCGTAATACTCTGCTTTGTCATTCATTGCAAGAAACGATAGCTCCAAAGCATAAAATCCATTGACCTTCCAGAGTTATACAGACTACCCTTATTCTAAAATCATGGTCATTGGATATACCATTAATGTATAGTCGCCACTTTTGGTTGTTTCACTATATTGTTTCCCTCTCATCATCCAGGATAGTAAATTCATTAACTAAATCTGCATACAGCTATCCTTTAATATCCTTCCTATGATGATACATACTTTTTTATTTACTCGTCTCAATACTTCACCTTAATGATCATTTTTATGACTCGGGTGATGCAAGGCCTACCTTAAGGATTAATTCATCAACACTCTAAAATGAAATTAAGCAATCCTAAATAGACACAACACATTAGAATTTCCAATACGAATTATCATTTATAAAAGAGAAACTATGAGTTTCATATCAATGTCAAGCAGCGTGTTGTTTCAACCACTACCTCCCTCTCGATCTAGGCCAGGGAAGGAATTATGGGATAATGGGAAGTACTGTGAATTCCAAAAATAAATACTGCCCAACATCTGGAGAGTGTTACGTGCTCCAGTCCCAATGGATGTATCGATATCTTGTCCGAAATATTTTGACTCGGAATATTTAGAATAACGTGTTATTTTAATGTCTCGGGTTCCTTCCCATTGTCGATTCCCACAGACTCATTCCTTCCTTCCGGCCATGGAGAGTCCATCCTCCCTTTCCGACTCTCCAGATGGTTCCATTCCTGTTTCGCCTGATTCGTCGATGTCTTCTTCCGTCTCGTCTTTTTCTCTGTCCATATCCATCCCTCTCATGAGTAAGGATGAGATTGCGCTCCTTAATGAGCGCCTTGCATGCCTCTCTCGGAACTCTTCGCCTTCTCCTTCGCTTCTTGAAGATTCTTTCCCTTCGGCTATGAGCTCGGGTCCTGAAGGAGCTGTGGCTCCTTATCATCAGCTCTCCGACACCATTACCAGGGAGCCTAGACGCCGATCGCGTAGAGTTCACACTACCTCCCGCACCATTCGCACACGCTCTATAGCGGCGTCCGAGCAGATCGATCGATCTACCTGGTTTTCCCTTTATCTCATCTGAGATCTGTCCGGCTTCCTGCCTATTCGCGATCTCTATGGCGAATTTGCTCTTTTGGAATGTCCGTGGAATAGGCAATGATGCGTCATTGGCTAGGCTAAAACGCATCGTCAAGAAACACTCGGTTGGCTTGGTCGCTCTCCTTGAACCCTTCCTGGGACCGGAAGACATTTCCAGTATCGTCTTATCTCTTGGATTTGGTGGTGGCTATGCCAACGTTTCGGGGAAGATTTGGATCTTATGGTCCAAATCTATGTCGGTACAGACCGCTTTTGATTCCCCTCAGCTTTTCTCTTTGGTCTGTTCGTCCCCCTTTTATAGCTCTTCTTTTCTTTTCTCGGCGGTCTACGCCAAATGTGATCGGATAGAGAGATTAATCCTTTGGTCTGACATTCTCGGTCTTGACTCGATGGGTTCTACATCCTCTATCATTGGTGGCGATTTCAATATCGTCACCTGCCCAGCGGAAAAACGAGGAGGAGCCGTCATCAACCGGGCTGCGATGGAGGATTTCAACTCGTTCATTATCAGCTCTGGCCTTTCTGAGCTACCTTTTGTTGGGTCTGCCTTCACCTGGTCCAATAACCAGGAGGGACCCAACCGCATCCTTTCCCGTCTGGATCGTGTTTTCGGTTCGGAAGGGTGGCTCCGCCTTCCGTTTTCCTTCTCGATTGCGCATCTCCATCGATCGTTCTCTGATCATGCTCCTTTGGTAGTTCGCTGCTCTCCCCGCACTTTAACGGGTCCTTCTTCTTTCCGATTCCAAAGCATGTGGAGAACTCACCATACATTTCTTCATGTTGTGGCTGAGTCTTGGAGCGCTCCTCTCGTCGCTTCTCCCTGTGCTCTTTTCAGTCGTAAGCTTAAGCGGTTGAAAGCTTACCTTAAGGTCTGGAATCTTCAGGTATTTAAGAATATTTTCGACCGCGTTCGCTCGGCCGAAGAATCTCTTATTTCTGCTGAATCCCTCCATGACGAGGATCCTAATGAGGCGAATAAGGAGGCTTGGGCCATTGCTCAAACCATTTTCTCCTCAGAACTTCGTATTGAGAATGACTACCTTCGTCAGAAGGCTAGAATCAAGTGGGTTGTCGACGGTGACTCTAACTCAAATTTTTTCCATTCCACTATTCGTAAGAAGAACAACCTTCTCACCATTCGTGATATTTTGCGTCCGGATCAATCTGTGGCATCTTCGCCTGAAGATGTTAAAGAGACCGTTCTGTCCCATTTTCAGTCTTTTTTAGGTGCTCCGTCGGTCTCGGCTTTTGATCCGTCTCTGTTAGCTTTTATTCCTCGGGTAGTGTTCTCTCCAGAAAGGGACGTTCTCGCTGAACTACCTTCCGCTGAGGAGATTCGCTCTTCTGTCTTCGCCCTAAGCAAGGATAGTGCCAACGGGCCAGACGGTTTCAACGGTGTCTTTTTTAGGACTGCCTGGTCTATTATTCAGGAGGATTTTTGCCTTGCTGTTCAGTCCTTTTTTTCTGGAGGGTCCCTGCCTTCCAGTTGGACTTCTACCAACCTCATTCTTTTTCCAAAATGCGAGCATCCGAGGTCCTGTACGGATTACCGGCCTATCAGTCTCTGCAATTTTTCTAACAAAGTGATTTCTAAAATTCTGGCTACTCGTTTGGCTCCCTTCCTTGAACGAATCATCTCGTCTTCTCAGGCGGGTTTTGTCAAGGGAAGGTTGATTACTGATAACGTCCTCCTCGCTCAGGAACTTATTTCCCAGATCGACAGGAAGACCAGAGGCTCTAATGTTGTCTTCAAACTGGATATGGCTAAGGCTTACGATCGGATGTCATGGTTTTTCATCATCAAGGTCTTAAGAGCTTTCGGCTTTCCGGAACAACTTATTGACTTGGTATGGAGGCTCATCTCCAACTGTTGGTTTTCGGTGCTCATCAACGGTTCGGCCAATGGCTACTTCAAGGCTGGTAGGGGTTTACGTCAGGGAGACCCGCTATCGCCTTCTCTCTTTGTGATTGCGGCGGAGGCTTTCATCCGCGGTCTCCATTCCTTAACTTTATACGGACAGATTCAACGCTTCGGGATTCCAAGGGGTTGCCCCCTAATCACTTCCCTATCCTTCGCTGATGATGTTGTCATTTTCTCCAATGGCAGTGTCTCGTCTGTCCGGCGTCTCCTTTCTTTTCTTCATCAATATGAGCGGGCTTCGGGGCAGTTAGTCAACCCCGCCAAAAGTTGCTTTGTTCATGCGAAAGATTTGTCCCCCGCTCAGGCTACTTGGATCGAGTTGGTTTCAGGCTTCAAGGAGGCCGCTCTTCCTCTTCCGTACCTGGGTGTTGTGCTGTATCGCGGAAGGAAGATCAATGCTATTTTTGACCCCTTGACTGACAAAGTAAGGGGGAAAATCTTACGCTGGAACGCTTCTCTTATTTCTCAAGCTGGAAGACTTGTTCTTATTAAGTCTGTATTGGACTCGATGGGAACTCATGTTTTCGCGGCTATGACCCCTACCTCGTCTTTCTTTCGTTCGTACCGTTCGCTGGTTTCTTCTTTTTTCTGGGGAAACAAGGACAGTGCCCGTCGACACCATTGGGTGTCGTGGGACGTGGTCTGTCGCCCCAAAACAGAAGGGGGCTTGGGTCTGCGCAACCCTAAGGATCTTTGCGCAGCTTTTGCCTGTAAATTATGGCACAGATTTGGTGCTAACAACTCCCTTTGTGCTTCTTTTCTCCGTGCGAAATACCGCAGTCTTGCGGGCACAAACTTCTTGGGTTCTCCATCTTTTGCTAGTGAAACCTGGAAACACATGCAGTCTGTGAAACTGTTTTTTGACTCTCATGGTGGATCTTCAGGATGGGATGGTTCTTCCTTTTCCATTCTGAAAGTTTGGTCTTCGATCAGAACCCAAGCTCCAATTCGCCCTACCTTTTCCTTCATTTGGGACTCTCGTATTCCACCTAAAGTCTCCACTTTAATGTGGCGTATTCTTCATGACGGTCTTCCTCTTGACGAGAACCTCCAATCTATCGGTATTCCTCTCGTCTCTCGTTGCAGATGTTGCGTAAACGGGAATTCCGAATCCAGGAACCATTTATTCTTTAGTGGTTACTCTGCCAGATGTTGCTGGAATTACTTTGGTAACCTTATTGGCATTAGGCGGTCGGCCACCTCGCCTTCAGATCTCCGTAACTCATGGTGGTCTGGGAGCGCTGGTAAGACTCTTCGTGCTATCGTTTTTCACTTGATTCCATGCCTCATCTGCTGGCACCTCTGGTGCGCGCGGAATAAGGCAACTTTTGAGAACACTCGAATGGACCCGGCCTCCATTATTCGGCGTGTGAGGAACGACGTCTTTCTCGCTTTCCGTGGTAGACCCTACAGGGGCCGTCTGAGTTCCCGTGCTGATCGTCTTGTTCGTCTTTTCTCTATCTCGCTTGGTGTGTCTCAAGCTAGGTTGGGAATAGGCTGACTTTTGTCTCCGAATGTAGCCTGTTTATGTCGTTCTGCCCCCCCCTCCCTTTTGGTGTATAATGCGTTTGTTAGTTTTTCAGCTTCAGGTTCTTTGGCAATCTGTTGACCGGGGCCGAGAATTAGTTGTCCAGATTCACGAACCGGGTTCGTCTTTTGGTAGTTCTTTGGTGGCTTTTCTCCAGCTTTTTGCCTAGGTCCCCCTTTTATTGCGCCTTGCTGTTAGCACGCTTTGTGGATTGGTGTGGTGGTCTGGCCTTATCCTCTTGGACTAGGCGGGTTTGTTTTTGGTGGTCTGGCCTAGTCCTACTGGTCAAGGCGGGTTAGTGGATGGTGATGGATTGGCTTACCCTTCTGTTGATGCTTATTCCTGTGGAGTTGTTCTTTTATCTATTTATTTTTTTTCTGGGGTCTTAGCTATGCTTGTCCGCTGTTGTGTAGCGGTTTTGGTTTTGTATTGTCCTGTTGCTTTCATTGTATCTTATTATCCTGTAAGCCATTGGAGAACGGCTTTTTTTCTCCAGCTATTTATATATTCTTTTATTTAAAAAAAATATATATATATATTCGAACTGTAAAAAAAAAAAGAACTGCCATCATTAGAAGTCACTGCTTACACTGAGTAACTCATTTCCTCTGAATAATTGAATAATCGTTCAATAGCGCCATATGGAAAGTGCACTATTTGAATAATAATTTCATATTTGGACCAAGTGCATTAGCAAGGTCACCAATTACAGTTGCTATAACTTTTTTCACTCCTTCTTCTATACATTACATTTTGACGTTATAGTCCTATTTATTTTTCATAAAGCAGATGAATCCAAAGAATATATAGTATGAATTAGTGATATGTCCTGTCTTTTTTTCTTCAAGTATGGAAACCGTATAGTTAGAAGGCTTCAGACTGACTTTCATAATAAAATAAAGTGAAATATGTCGAAATTATTTTGATTATGAGACTATGGTACATAGTACCAAATTGCAAATAAATTTATGGTAGTGGCTTGATTTATTAATACAATATGGACTAAATAGGAATTAGTACTCTATTTGGTTGGTACCAGGCAAGAAAATAAAATTCAATTGTTTACCCACTAAATTTAAATGAGTAAATTTTCAAGTTCAATCTATTCTTTTTCAAAAGATCAAGTTGATGAATAAGAATTATGAGTAAGCGAAGCATGTTACATTTCTTTATCACTATATTATACAAAGTGTCTTCTATAATTGATTAAATGAAATCCATGAAATTCTATCTCGTGATTTATTATTACGGTCTAGTTGACTGTTGTTCCTTATGTTCTTTTCTATAAATCTATATATGGTTTCGTTTATGTCTATTTTTGTTTTGTTTCCCTTCTTTTTAATGGATGAATTATCCCTATTTTCATATTTAGGATTTGCATATACAACAAATATCATTGTCAAGGGGGAATTTTTCTTAGTATTTTTTTAGATTCAAAGTTGAAAGTGTCCAAATTCAATTATAAACATGAAAAATAAAAGATTAGGTTGTGCCATATATGTCAAAGAGTATACAATAATAATGTATATGTTAAGCAAAATGCATGGTCTAATAAGGAACTTAATTCGTTGGTAATATTAGTTGAATATTTTTTGAAAGATTTTTGTCAAAATTTTCATTCATGCCTAATCTATATCTAGTAGACCTTGTTGTTGTAAGAATTCTTAATTCATGAGTTTTAGGGAGAGACTTATGTCACCGCAAACAGAAAATAAAGATAGTGTTGTACTTAAATCTAGCTTTGAAGATTATAGATTGACTTATTATAATCCTGATTATGAAAACAAAGATACTGATATCTTAGCAGCATTATGAGTAACTCCTCACCCGGTGTTCCCGTTGAAGAAGCAGAGGCTGTAGTAGCTGCATAATCTTCTACTGGTACTTGGACAAATGTGTGGACTGATGGACTTCCATTCTTGATCATTACAAAGGATAATGCTACCACATTGAGGCCGTTATTGGGGAAGAAATTCAGTATATTGCTTATATAGCTTGTTCTTTAGACCTTTATGAAGAAGGCTCTATTACTAACATGTTACTACCATTATGGGTAATGTATTTGGTTTTAAAGCCCTATGGACTCTATGTTTCGGGGGTCAATGAGTTCCCTCTACTTATTCCAAAACATTCCAAGGCCCACTCGTGGCGTCTAAGTTGAAAGAGATAAATTGAAAAAGTATGGACGCCCCCTATTTGGATGTACTATTAAATAAAAATTGGGATTATCCATAAAAAAACTACGATTAAGCAGTTTACGAATGCCAACGTGGTGGATTTTATTTTATCAAGGATAACGAAGATGTGAACTCCCAACCTTTTATGTATTGGAGAGATTATTTTTTATTTTGTGTTGAAGCAATTTATAAATTGTAAGCTAAAATATGTGAATAAAAATGCATTACTTGAATGCAACTGTTGATACGTGTAAAGAAATGATCAAAAGATCTATATTTGCTAGAGAATTTGGAATTTCTATCATAATGCATCACTAAATAACCAAGGGATTCACTGCTAATATTAGTTTGGCTCATTATCGCTGAGACAATGGTCTACTTCTTCACATCCACCGCACAATGCATGCAGTTATTGATAGATAGAAAAATCATGGTATGCATTTTCCTGTACTAGCTACAACATTACGTATATTCATTGGAGATCATATTCACTCTGGTGTCGTAATGGGTAAACTAGAAGGGAACATGAGATGACTTTAATTGTTGATTTATTACATGATGATGTTATTGAAAAAGATCAAAGTCAGGGTATTTTTCACTGAACATTTAGTTTCTATGTCAGGTGTTATCCCCCCGGCTTCCGGGGGTATTCATATTTGGCATATGCATGCCCTAACTAAAATCTTTAGAGATGATTCTATCCTACAGTTCGGTGGAGGAATCGTAGGGCACCCTTGCAGAAATGCACCTATTGCGGTAGCTAATCAAGTAGCTTTAGAAGCATGTGTACAAGCTCGTAATAAAGGACGTGATCTTGCTTGTAAAGGTAATGAGATTATCAGTAAAGCTTGCAAATGGGGTATCGAACTTATGGCTACTTGTAAAGAATGGAAAGAGATCATATTCGAGTTCGAATTAGTAGATAAGATAGATAAACAAAAGTAGGTAATTAATAAATATAAGAACTAAGCGCATATAATTTAGTAATTGTTGTTTATTCTCCTAACTGATTGCAATTAAACTCAGCCCAATCCTTTTTTAGGAAAAGGATTAGGCCAAATAAAGAATAAGTATCCTATACTATCTATCTGTATAAATCTTTCATATGTACATATATTATCTATATAAACAAGATCTAAATACAAGATTAACTCTGAAATTGAAGAATAAAAAATGCAAGAGTTCTTTCCTTTATTGTTGGATCCTTAATTATGGACTTTAAGGTTGCTGTAGATTGTTCTTTATCCCACAGGTTTAGGTCGTAGATCAAGCCAAGAGGGGCTCCTCCTACTCACGCTCTTTATATTGCTTGTTTCATTTCATATTGTAACAGAAATGTCATATTTGATTATACGATCGAGAATAAATACTTCATTTATTTATTAATTCATAATATTAAATATTTCATAGTATAAGAAGAAACAACTATTAAACTTTTTGATGATAAGTTTTTTGTACATGACATGAGAGAAACTTGTCTCTTTATATTTTAAATTGACCAAAAGATTTTATCATAATATATATTCAGGAAATTATTGTTAAGGACAAAAATTTTCAGCGTTTTTGCCTCAAGGACATGCCTTCAATATTTTATCCTGAAGGACAACTTTCTTTAGGTATCAGTTTTTAGTCATTGATAGTATCAGTTTGTAGTTATCGGTAGCAGTTTTTAGGTATCAGTTTTTAGCTTGGTAGCAGTTTTGTTGTCCTTATGAATAATTTTGGAAAATATTTGTCCTTGCGAATAATTTTTAGAAGAATGTTTGTCCTTATGGTAAAAATATTGAGGTTGTGTCCTTGAGGCAAAAAATATACAAATCTTTGTCCTTTAAATTAATTCCCCCATATATATTTATATAAGTGATACCTCGGATTTCCCTTAAAGAGAATTATTTATTTTGATACTCACTCATTATTAGTTAACAATTATAATGATTAGATTATATGATTAACTCTAATAGGAAATAAAATAATAAAATGATTATTCATTGAATGATTATTCTTCTATTTTATTTTCACTATATAGAATGAGGAACAGAAAAAATCTTTGAGAAAATGTTGGTTCAATTCAACATTATTTAAAAGGAAGTTAAAACATAAGTATGAGCTAACTAAATCAATGATATATATGTTTCTTCAAATGGGTATTATTTCTGGTGCTTGGCATCCTGGTGGAAGTGAAGAAATAGATATGAAAAAAAAATTAGGTGAAGTGATAGTAATAGGAATAGTTTCAATGATATTGATATAAGGAATATTTAGAGTTTGATCTCTGCTAACAGTTTTTGGTTAGTGAAAGCAATGGTGATAGTTATTCTTTATATTTTGACATTGAAAATCATATTTTTGAGATTGACAATAGTTTTTTTCTAAACAAATTCAAAACTTTTTTCCAGTCATTTGAACAGTGTTATTTGAACAGTAGGTCTAAGAGTAACAATCATGACTATTATCATTACATGTATGATACTAAATCTGGTTTGAGTAATCACATATGTAACAACCCTAGATTTTTGTATATTATTTAAAATTGACTTTCTTTTATTTTTAAATTATTTTAAGCTTGTTTCATTTCAAACATTTCATTTTTAAATATAAATGTTAATTATTATGTGAACTATAATTTCCAACTAGTATAAATTGGTTAGTTTACTAAAAAGTGAAATTCTGGTCAAACTGTTCAATCTTTGACTTTTAAACTTCAAATTTAAATTATATAAAATCTTAAATTTTATCTTTTATTATGAAAATAGATTTAATAACTTGAATACAGCTTTTCGTTTCGTTGGAAACGGAGTTAAATTGTGAAAGTTATGTATATTTCAATATTGTGTGTAAACTGATGTATTTAGCAATATTGTCTATTTTAAATTATATTTTATTTTTCATATTTTGTTTTAATATGTGTTAATAGGTTATTTTATGTCTTTTAATATTTTTAAAATGATAATATAATTTTTCTAAAGTATACTTGAATTTATTTCAATTTTTAAAGGCTGTTTTCTTATTTTCTGCTATTTTCTTCATTAAAAATTATATTTAAATTTAATTTTAAATATTTATTTTGTGAATGTATTTTTATTTTATGTTATTATTTATGTTTAAAAATATATTTCAAGCTCATATGAATTTTCTAAAATTTATTCTATTAAATTTCAAATTTTCTAGACTAGTTTACTATTTTTAGCTATTTTCTTAATTTAACTTTATATTATTGATAAATATTTATATAAATTATTATATTTTGATAAATTTTCGAAATTTTATCTGGGATTATTATTATTTCCAGAAATGTAAGGTTATAAAAAATTAAATTAAAGAAATTTGAAAAGGTTTATGACTTTTGATTTCCTAAGGCCTTTTATATTCCACCTTTTCACATTTTACAACATCTTTTCATTCAATTGGCTTCCTTAACTCATTCTCTTCAGCCGACCACTCCCATATCATTTCACGTGAATGTTTTCTCCTCAACTTTGAAAAAAATTTCGGTCATTCTCTTTGGAAAAAAGTTTGGTAAAATTTCCATTCTTTTTCATTGTTTTCTACTTGTTTTGCTGATTTTGCACTTGCTTTCTTCTCCTTTTAGGCTCGGCTCCTCTCAACTCCAGCACCTTGGCTTTCTCCACCGCCACCTGAACCTGTCACTACCTCCTCCAGCCCAACCCTAAGCCCAAGCCATGGCCTCCCATGATGTTGATCCAAACAAAAAATGAGCAAACTTCACCTATATCTTCCTAGCCGAGCACCATACATCACCACCACCTCCAACTCCTCCTTGGCCGCCACCTACATCACCACCACCTGCCATAGTTGACCCTGACACCACTGCCACACCTGTACCTGACCCACTACAGACCTGACCGTGACTTGTATTGCCTTAGCCGTGACCTTATGTGGCTTAGAAACCATGTAGTTTGCCTTTGTGTTGTAGTTCATGCTCACATATCTTTGCACCATCATCTCTTACATGTTTGGCCGACCATTTGAATCCAAACCAGATCCTAACCGACTCCTTAGCCATGTATTTCAGATCTGGAGCTGAAGCATAGATGGTAGAAAGCAAGTGCAAACACTTTGGCTTGGTTTCATGCATTCATTTCTAACACTGTTTATGTATAATTTGAGTTGAAAACTTATGTTATATATACTTGTTTTGTTTGCATGTGTGTAAGGAGATTTATCTTTGGCTCTCCCAATCTCAAATCATATTCGTGTTGTCGTGCTTTCGAAGTTCGTTGTTGTGTACTTTTGGTCTATCATCTCCAGCTTAAACAAGTAAGTAAATCTCACCAGACTAATATGTACTTATATAGTTGATAAACTGACATCACTTGAATCTGTAAATTTATATCATCCTGTTATAACTGCTATATTAAAATCATATGATGTTCACACCTGTATTTACACCTGTTATATCATCTATTACTGTTATTTCATGCTATTCTGTTATTTTATCAGTTTATCACACTGCAAGTTCCATGTAGATTAGGTTCACTATGGGTTGAAATGATACATACCCGAACGGACTTTAGAATAGGGAAAGATCGTTATGGGCTGAAATGGTAAGCCTGAGCGGTCTTTTATTTATTTTATTTAATCTGGGATTGCGGGTTTGAAATGATAAAACCCGGTTTTCTTTGTAAACTGCGGATTGAAATGATACATATCCGTATCACTTGACCTAGGCTAGAAAATTATATACAGACCCGTGGTTTATATATTTTTCTGAAAATTTTAAAATATTTTAAAAATGTAAATATTATGATATTTTGATTTAAATTTTATTTAAATGATTTCTATAAAATATTTGTGATTTTCTACCAATTAAATAAGTGAATTAAGTAAATGGTGAAGTAGAATTTGAAATATAAGTTAATTTTAGAATTTATGATTTTGTTTATAAATGGAATTTATGTAAAGTAAGAATATATGACAAATTTGATTTAAAAAGATGAATTTAATGTTTTTATTTAGTAATAATAATTTTTAAAATGTTAATGATTTTGTATAAATTAAAATATGAAATAAATGAATGTTTAAGTTGAATTTTTTTGAAATATAACTTAAATTGGGAAATTGTGAATTTTGTTAAAAGTGAAATTTTAATTAAGTAAAATAAATGGAAGTAAGTTATATTTTATAAATTTAAACTTAGTTGTTAAGTTAAGAGTTTAATTAAAGAAATGAAAACTTAATTTGTTATTTAATTTGATTTTGTATGGAAATTTGACTTTACAAAATCATAGAAATAAAGGTATTAAAATGATTGTTTTTAAAAGTGAAAATATATGATTTTATAAGTTAAAATGATTTATATTAAAAGTTAATTATGTGTGAAATTGTAAATAAAACTCTGAATTTGATTTGACAGCATTTTTGAAATGTAATGTAAAGATATTACAGCATTGGAAAATGCTGTAGTTGTTTTAAATGAACCCAAATAGCAAATTTGAACTAAGGATTATAATAGCACTTTGTTAGTGCTATAGTTGTTAAATTTAACTAAAATTTTAATTGAAACTAAATTAAGATATTACAGCATTTTAAATGCTGTCTTTTGTTAATGAACTGTTTTAAAACATAACATTTCGTAGCATTTCCTAAGTGCTGCGAAAGTTGAATTTTCATTGTTTTAATAAACTTAAATGGATAAATGATCTTTGAAAAAGATTAAATTTTGGAAATTAAATATTTAATTATTAAATATAATGAATTGACTTTAAATGATTTAAATGGAATACTTGATTTGGGAAATACAATTATTTTGAAATGTGATTAAATGGTATTTAAATTTAAATTAAATAAACGATGTTTTGAAATGATATTTTGATATTTTGAAATGAATTTGAATGATATTAAATCTTGGAATGAATAATTGAAGTTTATATTAGTATGGAAAATATTTGGTTTACTTGTAATTTGAATCTATTTAAAAGATATTGGACTTATGAAATATAGGATAATAAAGCTTTGGAATTTATTTTATAATTTGAATAGTTATTTTGTGGATTAAATCTATATTTGAAATTTATAAGATTTGAAATGGTCTATGGAAATTTAATTGAAATAAATGATTGAATTGAATTGAAACTTTGGAAATTTTAATACTTGATTTGAAAGTATAATAATTACACTTTTAAATGGTTTAAATGAATTATTTTGATTGAAATATAAACTATTTAAAAGGGTGACTTGAAATGATAATAAATGATATCTTTGAATTTAAAGTTGAATTTTTGGATTTGAACTCAAATGATGATTTGAAATGAAGTTTTGAAATGATATGTTATTTTAAATATATTGAAATGATTTGAATGAAGCTTTGAAACGATATGTTATTTTAAATATATTGAAATGGTTTGGAATTGATTTAATCTTTATTTTTATAAAGATTTGGATTTGAAATGATATTCTATTTTGAAGTATAAACTGTTTTAAATTATAACCACGGGTTATAATAACGATTGGTTGTTAAAGAGACCGGGATCAGATATGGACATACTCTCTGTCGATACCGAAAACCACTTTGACAACTGTGTACGCGGTGGAGTTTCCAGAATGAAGTAGGATGGCGGCGACGATCCTAAGGTATATACGTGGACCCAACTCCCGTGAGTTGGCATAAGGTGGCTAAAACAGGAGTGATTGACGGACCAATGAGGTAGCACCTCTGATCGGACACACTTCTTCGATACCATTCTATTACTTGTGATTGATTTGGTGCGCACCCTTGATTTGGGAGTGTTGTTCGAGGTGGGCGGTATTGGCTGCTATGCGTCACCACCAGTCCGGATGCATAATTGGTATATCTACCCTGGCATTGCCTAGTTGTGCCGTGTCACCTACCATATCGAGCTTTACTACGAGTTTCTATTTGTGTCGTACCTATGGAGTATCTTCTCGTAGCCTCTCGGGGTATGCAGGTACTGTGTAGACTATTGGCATATTACGTGTTAAGGTGGAAAATGTAAAGCCTTAACGCTATTTAAAAGTATGTTTATTTTATGATTAGACATTTTTATAATAGCGAATATTACTACATAGTAAATAGTTTAACGGATCCTTAAAGAATAGGCGATCCCAAGCATTCTTTTAGTTACTTGTACCTTTATTACAGTTCACTTGAGTTGGTTTACATTATATAAGTATATATTGTCCTGACTCGAGTGTTTTGTGTTTTGCTTTACGCTCGGGTCAGCCTGAGTTATTCACAGATTTGGATTTCCACTCTCTCGGAGATTTGAATCGATGGAGATTGTCTGCTTGTCTGGTCCTATCTATTTCTATTCCGTTGTTCTACTCAGCTTGTACTTGGTTATTGTATTGAGACTTCTGTTGTACTTTATTTCTTCTATTGTATCTTATTTAACTCTGATATATTTACATAGTAGCTTCTGTTTATATCAATTTAATATCATTTACTGATTTCTTTAGAAGATCCAAATATCTTTTCTTATTTATTTTCTTTTTTCATTATTAACTTTTATTTCTATCCTTTTACACTTTTATTGTCCTTCCTTATTTAATGGACTTTCCATTACCTTTTATTTATATCAATACTTGCCATTATTCATTCTATGATTTGCCTGCCTTTTTATCATTTATCATTTGATTTCTATCTTATCTCTATTTCATATATATTAATTTTTCACTTAAACCATTATTATTATCACATTTACAATTCTTTAATTCATCCTTAAGGATGTATGCATTTTAATGCATTGGAACCACATCCCCTCAAAAGGAAAGTTTAAAACTATAAATTTTTGCTAACCAGCTTTTTGACCAGGAAGTATACGGGCAGATTTAACTAAATGTTTTTCGTGCAAAGCAGGTAGCCCAGAGGGATGATTGTCTGGTTTGGGAATCAGGTATATGCAAGGCTATGGATGATAGTCAAGCAGATTTAGAGGAATGGCATCCTAGAATTGGCTAAGTATGGATTGGTACTTTCCCTTGGAAGGGGATCGGTACCTATCCCTTCTCTTAGGCAGAGGATCAGATTGGATCACCATGGCTAAGTATGAATTAGTACTTCCCCTAGACAAGGGATCAGTACCTATCCCTTCCCCTAGGAAAGGGATTGGTACCTATCCTTTACCTTAGGCAAGGGATTGGATCGGAGCACTATGGCTATGGACACTTAACACATCAGCTCCACTCAATGGAAATTGATCGATATCTCCAATTTTCACCTAGGCAACATTGTAGACAACTCAGGAAACATGAAATAAACATCGAGGATGACCCCAGGGAAGGATCATTGGGCCCCACTCCCTTATCTTAGGGATGGACACCAATCCTTTAAAGTGGGCCCAATGTGGCCCATTTTTGGTGAATGGAGTCGACCTGGTCTCAAGGTCTTGTAGGTGAGTTTTTAGCTAGATAGTGGCACGGCTTCCCCTATAAATATAGTGGGCATGTCACTCATTTTAGGATCTTCTTTATGGTTCTCTTCTTCCTCCATTGTTATTATTAGGCTATCATTTGGACTGTAATTTTAATCTACAGTATAATAAAGGAAAATTATTACAGTGGACGAGGCCAGAGTTAGCTGGACCACTATAAAAATTTCCGTGTTCACTTCTTTCAATTTAATTTTTGTTTTCATATTTTATTCTCTACTTCATTCTGTTGGGAATTGGTTATTGGACATTTTGGTGCTTTCATACTATTTAGGGTGTTGGCGTCATTTTTGACATTAACATTTTGGAGCTTTTGCTGAGAGTTACTTGCACCCGCAGATTTGGAAGCTTTGATACTTGGATCTAAGAAGTAATGGCTAGGTAATCTACAAGGAGAGCATTGGCAGATAGGAGTCACCATGGAGGTAGTCAGGAGGCATCCTCGGGAGCTAGAGCTAATCAAACCTCCATTTACATCACTAGGAACAAGATGGAGACTATGATGGAGGAAATACAAAAGAGGATGATGAAGAGGCAAGAGGAAATGATGTAAATTTTCCTTAGGCAAATTGAACATGCAAGAGCGGTAGGAGCTACTTGTAATTTGGATCAAGGAGTTGGAGTAGCAGGAGTTGAAGAAAATCAGAATGGGGAGCATGGAAATGGAGCCAACAGGCAAGAGATTATAGCGGAGCAACCAGGGGTAGCCCTCGGCCAACATCAAGGGATCGACACCAATCCCCCCAGTGGGGTCGGTAGCGAACCCCCAAGGCTTGGAGGCATGCCACCTAGTCAGGTTGGTTCAGAAGTCGGTAGGCCAGTGATTGATGTTGTGCATATTGATGCAGATCTACAGATGCACGTCCAGAGGAGTATGTTTCGAAATACCCTCATGGAGTCGGGGGCAACCTGGTAATATGGATTGGAGGCTACCTATGGATGAGAATGAAAGGATGGCTGAGCTGGTACATCGGATGATAAGAGGCAAATTGCCTAACATGAGTTTGGAAGATGTCAGTCGAAGTCCGTTCACTCCAAATATCATGCAAGCTAGGAACCCACCGGGTTTCAAACTACCAACATTGGAGGTCTATGACGGAAACTCAGGTCCTACAGTGCACTTGATGAGGTATATCGGCATATGGAAGTGTTAGGGGCATCAGAGGAAGTCATGGCAAGATATTTTCCTTTGTATTTGACGGAATTAGCTGCGCTTTGGTTTAGGCTCCTAGAGAATGGCTTAATCAGCACATGGAATGAGCTAGTGGACAGGATTATGTGGCAATTTCAAGTCCACATCATGAGACCCAAGAATGTGATGACATTGATGATGCTAAAGCAGAGGATAGGAGAGTCCCGGAGAAGTTTCTTGACACGGTTTAATGCGATAGCTGCTTTGATGGATCGGCTAGATCCATCGATGGTCTTGATGGTGGCAGTATCCAAGATTGCCAACGACATGGCTTTTACGGTTGCATTAGAGTGGTATCCACCAATGGATCTTGGGGAATTTTACCATGAGTCTAAGAGGTTCTTACGACAGGAGGACGCATAAACGGACAAAGAGGAAGTAAGTGTTGTGAGAGATGGAGAACCATCTAGAGAAGGGTCCAGGAAGGATAAGGGAAAAAGGAAGCTAGAAGATGGTTATGATGGATCAAAAAGGCAATGGAAAGAATGGGAGCCGAAGTTCTCCTCTTATTCGTATTTGATAGAAAGCTTAGAATGGATTTATTTGGACACAAGGGGGAAACTCCTCTATGGGAAACCGACAAGGAGGGGTCCTATGGAGTGGGAGCGTAGGTCTAGAAAATATTGCCTGTTCCATGAACTAGTTGGTACATGCTACCAATGATTGTAGGCACCCTCGAGAAATGGTTAAGGAACATGGTAGGGATGTCATGCTACCATAATATGTAAGGAATCAAATAGCGAGGATGGAACGGGAGCAGCCATCATTCGCAACAAATCAAAGCAGGCCCGTCTCAAGGGCACAAATCATCATCTCCTGATCAGGATGGCATGAACCAAATAAACAATAAACTCTACAATAAAGTGGCTAAGTCACTTACATATGTTTGGGATCATGAGCAATCCTTAGGATTGCTCTAAGATGGCAATGAACCGCCATGCCCAAAAAGGCGGTATTTAGTTTTTTCTAGTTCTTTGGTTGTTCAAAATTCAAATTTAATAAATGGATCTTAAAACACTTGAATCCACATTAATGCGATGAACAAAATAGGCCACGGTCGTCCCAACCAGAGAGACGGGGCGATAACCACAAGGTGCGAGTCCCTTCGCTGGCGAGTGAGAAGATGGATTCATATGTCATGGATTAAGCCCTCGATTGAAGAGTCAAGGCCGGAGAAAGGAAGTCAGTACATAATAGTTTGTGTAACAACCCAAAATTTAACCCATAATAATTAATTTGTTAATTAATTAAATAATAAAATAACTTTGTGAAATTATCAGAATTGAGCCACGGGAGTTGTACCATTGTATCCGTGGTAATTTTCTGATCAATTTCCATATATAGAACATCAGAATCTGGATTAATATGAGCAAGAAATGGAGTAAACAAAAAAAACCAGGTCGACCGGCTGGTTGACCTGGGCACAAAGGCGGTCGACCCGCCCGGTCGTTTGGGCGAACGAACGAGCGTTTGTTCGTTCGAATGTTGTAGAAGTGTTTTGCATTCTTCAACTCGATCTGATTCTTCCATTCATGCATCCAATGGCTCCTATTCAGCCTGTGACGTGGTTGCATCCTATTCAATCTCCAAATCCAACAGTCTGATATCCACTTCTACCACTATAAATAGAACCGTTGGCCTAACACCTTTTCTCATTCTATGATTTTCTCCAATTGGGTTCACCTATTCAGGAAGGACCCTAAGCAAAATAATTTTCCAAGGAGAAAATTGTAACATCCCGCCTTTTTCTACGTTTAGGTAGACACACAAGCCGACTCAAACCAAACAGAATGGTGGATTGTTATTAGGGTGAATAAGAAAAAAAGAAAGAAATAAAAACAAAATAGAATCTCACAGCGGAATGACAAAATATAATAATCAAATAACAGTTCATGAAGCTGTTTACATAACATTTGATTATACTTATACAATACAGAATCAGAGTTATACATATCAGAGATAAACAAATAATGCAGCGGAACAGTATGAATGCAATGGAATAAATATAGTAAATAATAGTAGTACAAATCTTCGTCTTCGCCCTCCAAAAATAAGGTCTTCAAATCCCGAAATGCTCAGGCTGACCCGAGCGAATTGAAAAGACAAAACACTCGAGTCAGAACTAAAAGATCTTATGTAAGTCAAATCAACGGTTAATAAATATGAGTGTAAACGGCGTCAGAGATGTTTACGGGGTTTGACATCTCTTATCCAGTGTCTAACGTGAGTGTAGTAACTTAAGAGATGTTCGGGATTCACATCTCCTAAGGATCCGTTAAACTATCAACTATGTAGTACAATATGCTATTATAATATGTCTACAGTACAGTAAAAGTATTAAAATGGCGTTAAGGCGTTACCCATATTCCCCTTAACACATTTTATAATGCCAATAGTCTATACAGTACCGTAACTCCCCGTAAACTGGAGCCGCCAGAGGATACCACATAGGTACGAGGGTGGCCACCAAATAAATCTCAAAGTCGGAATATAATATCGATGGAATGTGCCCGATCGGAGGAATGACCTCACTTAGCCCGTCAATTGCTTCTGTTTTAGCCACCTTAAGCTAACTCATGGGAGTCAGGTCCATGTATATACCTTTAGGATCGTCGCCACCATCCTACTTCAATCTGGAATCTCCACCGCGTACACAGTTGTCAAAGTGGTTTTCGGTATCGACAGAGAGTATGACAATATCCAATCCCGGTTTCTTTAACAGCTAATCGGTTATTACACACCAGATGGTTCTTTTACATTTCCAAAACCATTTCATAATTGATATCAAAATATCACATTCAATTCAATTAAATTATATCATTTTCGAAATCATTACTCATATTTACCTTTGAAATCATATCACATTTGAAATCATAGTTCGAAATTATATTTCCTTTCAAAAGTCATATTTCCAAAATAGGTTAAACTCTCATTTCAAAATTATGATATTAAACCAAATATGTTTTAATTCCCAACTTAGGTTATAATGTCGCTTAACCACATTCACTTTAAAAATCGAGAATTTGAATATAACCCATCTATTTTCCTTAGTTTGGAATTTAGAAGAAAATAGTTTAAATAGTTATAAATAGTTAATATAGATTTAAAATAGATTAAATATAATTAAAATAGACTAAATAGCTTTAAAATAGATTAATTAGATTTAAAATAAGTTAAATGGTTTAATTAGTTTAAAATTTTGAAAATCTTAATAATTAAAGCCTTTTAAAATAATATATTTAAAATAGTTTATATGAAAAATATGAATTTGAAATTTATATCAATTTAAACTATTTATTTCATCCCAACACATTTTGACCATTTCAATGTCCCAAAACCCAATTTCAAATTTTCCCATTCAGAATTCTAAATAAAAATTAAATTCAATATCACTTAAATCCATGTTTAAAAATAGATTTAATTACTCAAATTTCAATATATTTCAAAGTTATACTTCAACGATTTTAATAACTCAATTTCGATAAACTTCACTTGTATTTCAAATTCACTATACATTTCAATTTTTATTCCATTAACCATTCCTTTAAAATAATTCAATCTTTTTATATAAAACTCAAAATTCTGTAAAAATTCAATTTATATAAATCAGATTTTATTTCGAAAATATCATTTAATTCAAAGCAAAATTTAAGGATTCAAAATCATTTAAATTTAACCAATCCGGTGTCCGTATATAATTCTCTACCCTAGGGTCAAGTGAAACGGATATTTATTGTAACAACCCAGTATTTTGCATCAATCGATTTTCGATATTAGACGTTTAAAATTGCTATTGAAATTTAAAATCAATTTGAAATTCTTTTATAAAAATGTTGACCGGGCTTTACAATTTGAATCTTGGCCCATGTTTCTTGGCTTTGCCGAGATGATATCAGGGGCAAACCCGATCCCCTCTCTTTCATTCTCCCATTTCGTAACCCTAAAACTAAACCAAACGAGAGAATAAAAATGGCAGCCTAGTTTCTTCGTCTTCGTCCCCAAACATCCAAATTAGGGCTATGCGATCTCGTTTTCAAATCATCGTCACGCGAGATGATTTCAGCTGGATTGAAGCTTCAAAACTTCAATTCTCGACCGAACTGAGGTGAGTAATTTGCTCACATCTAATTCAACCTTATATACGTGATTTTGTGGCTCCGGTATATATGCAGGAGGCCCTAATTTTATTTGTTGCCTTGACTTGTTCGATTTCCTGGGTCGAACTTGTTGCACACTCCCGAGCTTGTTTTACTGATACATTGAGCTCGTGTAGTCTTCATTTAGGGTAGTCTGTACTGCTCATGTTGTATTCATCCCCTGATTGCTCTGTACTTTCGTGGCTAATCATTTATATACATACATTCATGTATGTATATAGTTGTATGATCATTGGCTGCACTCTGAAATCTTGAGTTGTATTGGTGAACTTCACTTTCATCGTCATCTGTATGTATGCCTTATCATTCACTTGACTATTTGTACACGTACATCGCTCTGATGTTGTCTATGTGATGCATTTGTCATTGATACTGTTGTTCAATTTTCTTCCAGTAGTTGCCTTTGCATTCTGTAGTCATGTGTACATCATTAACACTCGAGTCTGGTTCATGTCTTGAATTTGTTGCACTGAATCTTGATACATTTTGTATTCAATCTGGATCTCGAGTGCTGTTACATGTGGGGTTTTGGTTATGGGTTTCTTTGGTACTGGGAAAGTTTGTTGTTCTGTCTGCATTAATATTGGTGCATTCATATTCCTGTCTAATTAGTTCAGATTTGTACTGAACTTGAGTTGCAGTGCTTCATGTTGTAATTGTATATCACTATGTTGCATTTAGCTTGACTTTGTCTGATTACGGTTGTTACTATCTGTTTCATTGATTTGCTCCACACTTGATCGCTTGAGTTTACCTGTCTGTTCTCTGACCATATGATAGTGGCTTCATTACCTTGTTGTTCCTGCCTGTAGTTTGACCATTTGTGTTCACTGTGTATTCATGTGCATTGATACTCAAGTCTTGATTCACTGTTGCTGGTGCATACCGTTACTGCCATTATTGTGGGCACTGACTTCATTTCGTCTGCACTTTGATGATTAGGTCGTATTGCCTCTGACTTTTGACATATAGTCTTCATTCATTTCGAGTTAGTCGCTTACAGTTGCATTGTTGACCCATTACTCTGGTTGACATTTTGTTATCGCCTACTTGTATCAATCCATATCATCACTTAGTTATTGCAGTCTTTGAGTAGCTAGTGCACTTGTATACAGCTACATTGGTTAGTCCTTTGCAGTCTTCACTATACCATATTGTCACTGCATATCTCTTTTGCATTTCTTTCCTTGTGGTTTAGTTTCACACTGCTGTCACTTGTAGTTGCTGCAGTGTTATAGTTCACGATCTTCATTTGAGACAGTGTTCATATACTCTTGAGTCATGTTTCATTTGCTTGAATTGGTTCAGGGCTTTTGTTGTTGGTCTTGTTTGTCTTGTATATAGTTGCATTTTCTTCCGGCTTGTTTCACTTGAGTTGTGAACTGATGTTGAATTCATTCGTTGTCTATTGTTTGCATTGTTGTTCAGCCTCCATACATGAATTCCCTGTTGCTTGTTCACTTGCAAGTTGACACTCTGGTCTGGTGTACATTCAAGTGTCTGCACCCAGTCTCTGCCTTGTTGAGCATTTCTTTGATTGCTGAACATAAGTTTTACTCTGTGCTTTGACACTTCTGCATTGTTGAACATTGGTCTGTATTTCATATAGATTTGAAATCTTTTGCTGTCCAGTTGATTCACTGATGTTCATATGTACTGCCCTTGTACATGCTTCACTGCATCATCTTCTACCTGTTGCACTTGCAATGATGTTCTCCATTTCATGTTCGAATTCATACTTGTCTGCACTGATGTTCATCTGTTCTTGTTGGCATTGGATTACTGAAACAGTTTGTACATGTTTATTCTCGAGTTGTCCATCTCAGTTGAACTGCACTTGGTTCTGCTTCAGGATGTTCTCGAATTCGTCTTTATTGTTGTATATGCTTGAACTGTTGATGACTTTTCTGCAGTTTAGTTGCAGCCTGCCTTTGTCTTTATACCTGTTTGCCACTGCAGTGTCATTGTGGTGGTGACTTTATATTCGGTGGTGGCGAGGCAGTGCACGCGTGCGTGCACTGCAGCCACCCAGAATCGATTGTTTTGAATTGATTTAGTCGATTTGATAAATTATTTATTTATCTCTGTTGATGATTTAAATCTGCTGATTCATTGTTTAACACTGTTTAGTGTTATATTCACTGTTATCCGATTTCTTTGTTTAAAGAATCGGATAGCCGGGAATTATTGTGACTGTCGTCCATTTGATATTTGATTATTATTGCTTCCATGCATTAATAACTGAGTTTGAATTAGACTGACCCGGGTATTATTTTCTATTGAATGTAATACTCGGGTTAGACCGAGTATTTACAGGTTGTAGATTTTTAGCTTTGGGTTGCTGCTAGAGCTATGAAGACTTTTTATATTATTTGAAGTGGTCTTCGTCTTGTTGCAGTAGTCAGTGTGTCTGTTTTAAGATGATAATGTATTCATGTATATTAGTCGATAATGTACTTGTATATATAACTTCTTGAGTCGACAATTGTAGTTGTATCATTTGTATTGTGTCAAATGTATTGTAACTGATATCAGTTATTATATATATGAGACTTTTCGTTCCATCTGTATTCCGCATTTATGTTATATGTGTTATTTTTATACCTATTGTCCTAAACTATTATAGCCACTGTGTAGTAACTTTGAGTTTGTATCGGTATGTCGGATTTCCTCAAAAGAAATGCAATGTTTTATTATCTGACATATCGGTGCTCGCACAAAGCAATTACATAGATGGTCGCTCCTCAACAGCCTTATTCTCCGTGCTAGTTGACAGCACTACACCGTAGTGTTCTTGGCTAGCGTGGGTATAGAGGTGGGGCGTCACAGCTTGGTATCAGAGCCTGGGGTTTAGGACAATTATAAAACATAACTTAGATGGAACCTGTGTTACAACTATTTGTCGATGTTTTATCTCTCATCTTTACATATGATTATTTTTGACTGTTAGGTATGAATTCCTAACACTTATTCTTGTGTTTTCGGCTTTGAATTGATTTAGCCGATGTTGATTTTGTTTTAATTTGGCAAATTAAAGCCATTTTGACTTTTGGATTTTGTTCCACTTTTGTTCTATGCTATGAGTGTCATTGTGTACCTGTTACACTGTGATGAAAAATAGCTGGACAAGTTGCAAATTGAGTGATTTTGATTTCTCATTCACATCTAGTTTGAATCTCAGCGATTTTGAACTTGATATTTTGTGTTCCTCATCTGGATTTCCCTTCGACGTCAGTCACTTTGTTTTTGAGAAATTGCTAATTTCTTGATTTTCAAGACTCTGATTTTGTTTGCCGTTGGTTTCTTTGATAATGATGATTGATTCATTTTGTACTCGACTGCGGCTATTAATTGTTGGCTTCGACATTGACTTGATTCTTACTTTTGTTGAAGTCATTTATGCATTTCTGCTCGTTTTGCTTTGTTTTTCCAGTTGATAATCGATTCTTCTTTTCTAATTAGTTGTTATCACCTTTGTCGATTTTGATAACTTCTATTTCTGGAATTTTTGGTATTCCTACTTTGATGAATTTGGAATCGAATTCTTTGGATTCTATTCACATCTTCGTATGTGAATTCTTGTGATTGATTGTTTCTACAATCATTTTTGTGATTTGTCACTTTAAAAATATAAAGGTTTTCTATACTAGTAGTAAATATCAAAATCCTTTTCTCCAAACGATTTCAAAACTATTTTACTACAAAGCTCTTTTTCTTAAACCGTTTTCCAATCTATTAGTATATACAAGCCTTTATTCACTCGTATGAGAAATTGAATTAAACGGCCTAGTAAAACAAGTGGTATGAAACGCTTGCGTTTACTTCGTCGGTTAACTCCTGGACTTGTTCGATTGAACCTTTTGTGACAATTTTCTAGTGTAGATTTACAGTTTGTTCGTAAATATTTAAGTTAAGCAAGTGGTTATGGGACATGAAGCTAAACGTTTATATTTACTAGCTTAGTGTAATTGACACTTCTCGTTGATCATGACGATCATTTTATGATTTAGACTAGCAATTGTGCGATGTCTCTTTTTTTGCAAGGTTAGACTAGACACCACTTGTGTGATTCCATTCACACATACCTTTTTGCTTTTTGGTTAGTCTAGACCTTAATTTGTGTGATTCCACTCACACATATCTTTTTGTTTGCGAGGTTAGACTAGACACCACTTGTGTGATTCCATTCACACATACCTTTTTGCTTTTTGGTTAGTCTGGACCTTAATTAGTGTGATTCCACTCACACATATCTTTTTGTTTGCGAGGTTAGACTAGACACCACTTGTGTGATTCCATTCACACATACCTTTTTGCTTTTTGGTTAGTCTAGACCTTAATTTGTGTGATTCCACTCACACATATCTTTTTCTCTGCGAGGTTAGCCTAGACCTCAATCTGTGTGATTCCGACTCACATGTGTGGGATAGCGACCCACGGTCTTCGGACCATTCCTGTGTGAAAATTTAATGGATGGCTTCCATGAGATAGCGTCTCGTCTTGTGATACCGGTGTTTTGGAGTTTCCATACTCCCATTTTGTGATAGGCCTCTCCCCCCCTTCTTGTTATTTCTGGATTTCTTGTGATGATTTCTGGAATTTTGTGCTTCACCAATTTTCGTGATTTCTATTGATATGTTTATCAATTTTTGTGCATTGGTGAATTCATGTGTTATTGACTTGTTATGAATACAAGTTTAGGATATGATATCCCTTTCTATCTTTGAGAAGATTCTTGTGACATTTTTTTTATGAATGAAAATTCATTGGTATTATACTTTGATGCCGGTTATTTTGATCAAATTTTGACGTGTTAACTTCAGTAACCGTCAATTTTAAAATGGATTTACAAGCGGTTCTTCCGCAATGCTGAATTTGTTGTCTGTTTTACTGTACTTTGAGAAGTGCAACTTCCTTATCTAAGATGCTACTGATATTGCTAATTTAATCACGTGTTTTCAAAATTCTTTATTTTTAAAAGTTGTTTCAAAAATATAAATTAAAATTGTTTTCAAAAATTTTTACAGTTTACATTTTCAAAAGAACGAGGAAGCGATTTAAACGTTTCAGAAAAATCGAGGACTATGACCCCTTTCTTTTACTGATTCGCTTAATTCCGGACTTGTCCGTTTGAGAATGTGAAATGTTATTTTTAAAACACACAATTCTGCACTTTCAAGGAAACGATAAAGAGATTTAAACAATTTAGCAAAAGTAAGGAGTATGGAACCATACTTTTACTACTTCGGTTAATTCCGGACTCGTTAATTGAATATTTACGACTTCTGATTATCGTTTTTGATAATCAGATATTTGTGAAATTTGATTATCGTTTGAGATAATTAAATATTTTTTGATTTGATTAATCGAATGTTTGTGTTTCTGATTATCGTTTTTGATAATCAGATATTTGTGAAATTTGATTATCGTTTGAGATAATTAAATATTTTTCGATTTGATTAATCGAATGTTTGTGTTTCTGATTATCGTTTTTGATAATCAGATATTTGTGAAATTTGATTATCGTTTGAGATAATTAAATATTTTTCGATTTGATTAATCGAATATTTGTGTTTCTGATTATCGTTTTTGATAATAATATATTTGTGAAATTTGATTATCATTTTGATAGTTAAACCTATTTTCGATTTGAAAATTCGATTATCGTTTGTGACGATTGAATATTTGCGATTTTGAGATTTGAGCTTCGTCTTTTTCTCTGGCGATTCAGGTGAGTAATTTGATTTACTCGCATTCAATTCGTGCAGTATGTGATTTCTGCTCTGATTCCTTTTCTTTCAATTGCTGGAACTCGATTGTTCTTGCTTTTGTCAGTCGATGATGATGTTTGGGGTTGTTTATATAGTCGTCTGATTTAGATTCCTTGATCCCCACGCTGTTGATTCTTTCGATTCGAAGCAGTCGAACCTTTTGATTTTATATCTGACACTTCCATGATTTCAATACTTCCCTGTTGACCTTTTCTTTGCTTATGCATTCGACCTTGTCATGCTCTTTTGGTTGTTACCTTTTGTCCATTTATCCCTTAGGATTGCGAGGACGCAATTTCTTTAAGGAGGGAAGTCTGTAACAACCCAGTATTTTGCATCAATCGATTTTCGATATTAGAAGTTTAAAATTGCTATTGAAATTTAAAATCAATTTGAAATTCTTTTATAAAAATGTTGACCGGGCTTTACAATTTGAATCTTGGCCCATGTTTCTTGGCTTTGCCGAGATGATATCAGGGGCAAACCCGATCCCCTCTCTTTCATTCTTCCATTTCGTAACCCTAAAACTAAACCAAATGAGAGAATAAAAATGGCAGCCTAGTTTCTTCGTCTTCGTCCCCAAACATCCAAATTAGGGCTACGCGATCTCGTTTTCAAATCATCGTCACGCGAGATGATTTCAGCTGGATTGAAGCTTCAAAACTTCAATTCTCGACCGAACTGAGGTGAGTAATTTTCTCACATCTAATTCAACCTTATATACGTGATTTTGTGGCTCCGGTATATATGCAGGAGGCCCTAATTTTATTTGTTGCCTTGACTTGTTCGATTTCCTGGGTCGAACTTGTTGCACACTCCCGAGCTTGTTTTACCGATACATTGAGCTCGTGTAGTCTTCATTTAGGGTAGTCTGTACTGCTCATGTTGTATTCATCCCCTGATTGCTTTGTACTTTCGTGGCTAATCATTTGTATACATACATTCATGTATGTAAATAGTTGTATGATCATTGGCTGCACTCTGAAATCTTGAGTTGTATTGGTGAACTTCACTTTCATCGTCATCTGTATGTATGCCTTATCATTCACTTGACTATTTGTACACGTACATCGCTCTGATGTTGTCTATGTGATGCATTTGTCATTGATACTGTTGTTCAATTTTCTTCCAGTAGTTGCCTTTGCATTCTGTAGTCATGTGTACATCATTAACACTCGAGTCTGGTTCATGTCTTGAATTTGTTGCACTGAATCTTGATACATTTTGTATTCAATCTGGATCTCGAGTGCTGTTACATGTGGGGTTTTGGTTATGGGTTTCTTTGGTACTGGGAAAGTTTGTTGTTCTGTCTGCATTAATATTGGTGCATTCATATTCCTGTCTAATTAGTTCAGATTTGTACTGAACTTGAGTTGCAGTGCTTCATGTTGTAATTGTATATCACTATGTTGCATTTAGCTTGACTTTGTCTGATTACGGTTGTTACTATCTGTTTCATTGATTTGCTCCACACTTGATCGCTTGAGTTTACCTGTCTGTTCTCTGACCATATGACAGTGGCTTCATTACCTTGTTGTTCCTGCCTGTAGTTTGACCATTTGTGTTCACTGTGTATTCTTGTGCATTGATACTCAAGTCTTGATTCACTTTTGCTGGTGCATACCGTTACTGCCATTATTGTGGGCACTGACTTCATTTCGTCTGCACTTTGATGATTAGGTCGTATTGCCTCTGACTTTTGACATATAGTCTTCATTCATTTCGAGTTAGTCGCTTACAGTTGCATTGTTGACCCATTACTCTGGTTGACATTTTGTTATCGCCTACTTGTATCAATCCATATCATCACTTAGTTATTGCAGTCTTCGAGTAGCTAGTGCACTTGTATACAGCTGCATTGGTTAGTCCTTTGCAGTCTTCACTATACCATATTGTCACTACATATCTCTTTTGCATTTCTTTCCTTGTGGTTTAGTTTCACACTGCTGTCACTTGTAGTTGCTGCAGTGTTATAGTTCACGGTCTTCATTTGAGACAGTGTTCATATACTCTTGAGTCATGTTTCATTTGCTTGAATTGGTTCAGGGCTTTTGTTGTTAGTCTTGTTTGTCTTGTATATAGTTGCATTTTCTTCCGGCTTGTTTCACTTGAGTTGTGAACTGATGTTGAATTCATTCATTGTCCGTTGTTTGCATTGTCGTTCAGCCTCCATACATGAATTCCCTGTTGCTTGTTGACTTGCAAGTTGACACTCTGGTCTGGTGTACATTCAAGTGTCTACACCCAGTCTTTGCCTTGTTGAGCATTTCTTTGATTGCTGAACATAAGTTTTACTCTGTGCTTTGACACTTCTGCATTGTTGAACATTGGTCTGTATTTCATATAGATTTGAAATCTTTTGCTGTCCAGTTGATTCACTGATGTTCATATGTACTGCCCTTGTACATGCTTCACTGCATCATCTTCTACCTGTTGCACTTGCAATGATGTTCTCCATTTCATGTTCGAATTCATACTTGTCTGCACTGATGTTCATCTGTTCTTGTTGGCATTGGATTACTGAAACAGTTTGTACATGTTTATTCTCGAGTTGTCCATCTCAGTTGAACTGCACTTGGTTCTGCTTCAGGATGTTCTCGAATTCGTCTTTATTGCTGTATATGCTTGAACTGTTGATGACTTTTCTGTAGTTTAGTTGCAGCCTGCCTTTGTCTTTATACCTGTTTGCCACTGCAGTGTCATTGTGGTGGTGACTTTATATTCGGTGGTGGCGAGGCAGTGCATGCGTGCGTGCACTGCAGCCACCCAGAATCGATTGTTTTGAATTGATTTAGTCGATTTGATAAATTGTTTATTTAGCTCTGTTGATGATTTAAATCTGCTGATTCATTGTTTAACACTGTTTAGTGTTATATTCACTGTTATCCGATTTCTTTGTTTAAAGAATCGGATAGCCGGGAATTATTGTGACTGTCGTCCATTTGATATTTGATTATTATTGCTTCCATGCATTAATAACTGAGTTTGAATTAGACTGACCCGGGTATTATTTTCTTTTGAATGTAATACTCGGGTCAGACCGAGTATTTACAGGTTGTAGATTTTTAGCTTTGGGTTGCTGCTAGAGCTATGAAGACTTTTTATATTATTTGAAGTGGTCTTCGTCCTGTTGCAGTAGTCAGTGTGTCTGTTTTAAGATGATAATGTATTCATGTATAGAGGTGGGGCGTCACATTTATCATTTCAATCCGCAATTTAAAATTTTATATTTACGGATATATATCATTTCAATCCATAATTTAAAATTTTATAGTTACGGAATATATCATTTCAATCCGCAATCCCGAAAATATTTAAAATCCATAAAATCGCTCAAGTCTATCATTTCGACCCATAACGATTTTTCCTTAATCTATTGATCATTCGGGTGTATCATTTCAACCCATAGTGCATTTTCAGTTTATAATGATATAAAATAAAATATCCATTCATTCAATAACAATAATCAACATCCAATACAAACATCATCCAAATCAATCAATAAATATCAATATAGAACTGATAATCAATAACAGGTATTTAACTGGCAATTTATATTCAATAATAAAATAAATAACGATTTAATTCAAATAAATTCAAATTAACTGAGATGATGATTTAAAATATACCAAACAGTCATAAATAAATTTCTAATCACATCATAAATTTAATTTAACACACATAAGAGATTTTAGAAGTTGTGAGTGGGTTAAAACACTCACCTTTGAATTCAAATTGAATTTAAATCCAATTTAAACCCAAAATTCAAACAGTCTTGGAATTTGTCCAAACTAGCGTCAAAATATCTAGAATTTTGATACGATCCAATAGGAACAAACCGCGCATAAATTGGACTTCGTATGTAAATGTTATGTATGTTAGAAGATTTTAAGATTTATATTATAAAATCAATAAAATAATAATAAAATTCAACACGTCATCACCCTTTTCATTCGAAGCCCTACAGTACGCGAGAACGCGCATGACTCATACCGAATGCCACCTTTGACCGGCGTTGCTCGCGCCTTGGGGCCACCAACGACCAAGCCACCGCCACCGCCATACACTGCATCTCCGGCCGCATCTCCCCTGCACCACGCGTTCGCCCCAAAGCACCATCAGCCGCCGCCGTTTTCGGCCTTAGTTCACCCATTTCCGGCCTCCTTCAGCCATTACACACCCTCTAACCACCAACAAATGACTACGCGCGACGAATACTCCAAAACCCATATCTTGATTTCGCTAATCGAGGCCAAAATCGAAAACCCTCAATTCGACGCTTAGGATTCGCGAATTTTGAGCTTCGACCGAACTTTTAGACTGATTCGAGCATCACTTCCAAAAACGAACACTTGATGCAGATTCGTGTCGATGTGATCTTCGATATATATTTTTTCTGAATTTTTTGAGGAGTTTGATTTCGATTTGATTTGTGGTTTGTAATTGAATTTGGAATTTGTTTGTCTGCCATTGAGAAGGAGGAGTAGACTGAAAAGTACGTAAAGACAATTGGGAATAGAAACAACCTTGGGTTCATAACGATATATATATTGGCAGAACAAAATAGAAAGGAATGGGCTCGATTGGTACGGAAAGTTGAATGATGAATGACCCGAAAAGCCCGTGTCGTTCCCGAAATGAAAATGGATCAACCCTGTAACGACCCGACTTTCCAGACCCGGAAAATCGAACCATTTTAGTTAAGAAGAAGAGGCAGAAGAAGAAAAATAGAAAACAAAATCAGAATCTAACCATCGCAGCGGAATGAAATATAATATATATTAACAGATCTTTACACAAATCAAAACTATATCAGTTTTATATAATATAGCATCAGAGTATACACCAGAGAACACATAACATACAACTGGACAATAACCATATCATGTCCTCAATACAACAGAGTACAACAATCAACACAGCGGAATATCTATATATAAACAAGTACGGGAGATACGTCTCGCCATCCAGCTCATCTCCTGAGCTCCACAGCATCATATCCTGTAACCTATAATACTCGGTCTGACCCGAGCATCATATAAAACAATACCCGAGTCAGTCTGGAATACCAGCGTGAGAAAATCACACTCAATTGATTATTAAAGTTTCAAAAATCCTTTGAAAACAAAAGCATCTCGTAAGACCACACCACAAATAAACATGTCGGGTTTTTACCTTACGATAGCTAAAACACTTTATATCAAAATCCTCTGATATTATAATAGTGTCTACAAAAAGTAAAATAGAATCTAGCTGAAATGCTTGCATCTCACATTTCAACAATAGTTGGGCACAATCAAAACCGTACAGGCACGTAGGGAGAATGGATTTCCAACGAATGACTAGGCACTGGGGTACCACCTGTCACAGTACGTGGCCTAGATCACAGTACCGAGGAGTACGCCCACTCCCCTGCAACACAAGGCCGGAATCATCCCTTACTGGATAATTCCAAATAAAATCACCCCACGGTTGGGATCAGCAACCGCAACACTAAGCCGAAATAAAAGGGACATCTAGACAGGGATGACCTTACTCTCAAGTGGGTGCTACCCACGAAGCCTTGCTGCATAACCCCTGATTTTCAGTCATTCTCGGTTGATGAGGCTCGAGGCTAAACGATACCTTTTCCAGAACATATCCCTTAGAATGCCCATCGTCCACCTGACGATGTCACGAAAGCATTCGTCCATACAAGTCCGTCCCGGGTCCGAACGGAACCGAAGGCACTATTCCTACTACATCCATTTTGGAAATATCCTCAGGATTAGTAGCGACTAGCCCTTGCACTTCACAGCTCCATCTTCGACTCTGAACACGTTACACGAAACGTACAAACCGGATCGAAGTGGTATTCGAGTCTCCAGACCTAGAATCCCGGTATACGGAAACTCGATCCCGGTCTCTTCGAAACGATCAGCGCATTTGGCCAATATTGATAGTCGGTGATTTAACTATCAATTCACATTCACAAGCAACCATCACACAATAAATAATTTCCCACATTATTTATTTGCCCAAATATCTTCGCAAGATATATTTCTATTTTCAAACCTCTTTTGAAAACAGTTCAAAACAGTTTCCTCTTACGGAATACATATCTCAAATATTTATTTCCACTGGAACACCAAGTACAAAATACTTTTAGATTTTAAAATAATTTAAAAACACTTTATTATAAATATACTTTATAACTTTGAAATTTAAAACCACTTTAATACTTTATCAAATATATACTTTAAGAATATTTAAAATAAAGCCACTTTATAAATATAAACTAAATTTCTCTTTTAAAACATAATTCCAAATCACTTTTATATAATTACTACAATAATAGATTTTTGAAAATACTTACTTTGGAAATTTACATTTAGAAATAATCAATTTTCTAAAACATGCCTTTTTAAAAACAAAATTAGAACTTTTAACTTATATTTAAAATTGCTTTGGAAAACGTACTTGGCTATCCAGAGAAATATACTTCTCTCCTCATCTTAAAAATAAAACACTGTTTATTTTTAAACAATTTCTCATTTCCCTTAATAAATTCCCAATTTGAATTTATTCTTTCCAAATATCCTCTGAGATATTACTTTACTTTTATAAACCCCGTTTATAAATTCCATTGCCACATTCTTCCTTAAAATTTCCAATTTCAAACATTTAAATCAATTCTATACTTGATTTCAACTTTGCTTTATCTTGAAATAAAATTCCTTATTTACTTCATTTATTTCAAAAACAATAACTTCGGGTTTTATTTCTTAACTATGAGTTAAAACTTCTTTCAACTAAAATACCCATTTTCGGATTTCCAAAATTCCTTATTTACTCTTTAATTAGAATTTAATTCTTGAATTAAAAGTAATTTCTATATTCTTTTAAAACAGTATCACTTTAGTTTAAAATTTATTACTCCTCTGTAAATTTAAATTTCCTTTTTCCATATCTATTAAAATTCCAAATCACTTTATTTTTATTTCAATTTATTATTAATTCTATTCCAATTCACTTGAATTGTTTTACTTAAATTTTTATCCTTTTATTTCTTTCCAAAAATTCAATTCCATAGAATTTATAACTCATTATACTGGGAATTCAAATCAACCACATTATCCAATATAAAATCATCACAGAATATCAAATATCATAACACAGAATATTTAAACAAATTAAATATTTGAGGAATCCAGTTGGATCCCTCCAACCTGTTTCCCTGCATCCACAGACGTTAGCACAATACCAATTCCACTTCAAAGAGGAATATCGCAGTATATGGGATTTATATAAATATCACCCGCTATTATGCGGCGCATAGGGTCTCATCCGCTATATATAAATGCGGGAATATCAACAACTCCAATATATACATATGCCAATATGTATATATTGCTATATATTACTATATATATATAGCACATCAATCAATGCAATCATCCAATCAATTATTTAAATTTAACCATTTAAATTTAAATTTAAATCCAACCGAGTGAGATTAACTCACCTTTATTTTTTTAGCATCCAAATTCCAATCCAGCTTGCTTCCTTCTCGATTTTTGACCTTAAATAATAGTTTATATGATTTATTAATATTTGAATTAATCGTGAAATCAATTTCCGTTTATTAAAGTTAACTTTGCACAAGAATTAAATTTTAACTAATGATTTCATTTTAACTAATCTTCTTGTACATACCCATAAATAACCAAAACTGCATATATATTTGACAATATACCTAAACAGATTTCAGATTTATTATGCTCCATAAAATTTCCAATAAATAATAATGAATAAATTGAAAAGGCTTTTAAGTTTACTTAACGAAAACAAATTTGATTACCTCACTTCGAATCGGAACCCTAAATCACAAACTTGGCTCTACCCGAGACCGTCTCTGCCATTCGATCACGTCGTCCCCATCACCGAGTATCTCGACCATTCGACCCAAAATCCCTGCTCGAACGCCGCCATCAAACCCCTACCACCATTCGATCTGCGATCGCCTATTCCTTGAACCCTGGCCAATCGCGAAGCTCTAGAACCTCGTGTTCACGCACGCGAGTGCCAGCCTAAGACGAACTGGCCGAAGTCTTCTCCTCCTACTTACGTTCGACAGCGAGGCAGTGAAATTGCGATGAACGAAGCCCATCGATCGTGGCCAACCCAGCTGAACGCGGCGCCTATCTGCTCCGATTCGACTTGCCCTATTTTCCCTCGCGAATTCGAGCCTCGCGATTTCCATTCTCGTATGCCCCTTCCCCCTTTCTCGAATTTGATTTAATGAGTTGAATCGAAGAGAGATATTCGATTTTAGATTATAAGAGGGCGAACGAAATATAAATTTTGGGAAAGAGGTGAACTGGTGTCGTTCAGCCATTATCTTTGGAACGAAATAGCATTTGGATCTCGGCTATGAAGTAATAAACGAAGGCAGGAGGAAGCTTCTGAAGGAAGATTGCGTAATGTTATAAAAAGAAGAAACATCGATATGAAAGGAAGTCGGCTGTAGGTCTGCGATGTGAAGGAAGATATTTTAAATGCCGATGAGAGAAAAATTTGACCAGACGAATTATTGTATTTAAATCCTAAATCAGTTATTACCAATTTAATTTCCAACGCGTTTTTATAACGTACGCCCACACAACAACTCCAAATGCTACGAAAATTGAAATCCGATAATAATACAATATTACGGATCCAATGGAACTGGTTTCGCTGAATTCTGAGGCTGCGCCTCGGAAGGATATTTTTAAATTCAATTTAAACAATAAAATTTCAAAACTGAACAAAACTCTTTAAAATTCCATTTTAAAAGTTCTATCATCTTCAGTATTAACAATATAAATTTTCTGAACCTTTGAACTATTTTAACAGGCTTAAAATCAAGATTCAATAATTTACCCAATCCCGATAATTAAATTTAATAATTAATTATCCAAATAAATACTGTATATTTGAAATTAAAGTTAAAATTTAACCTTCGAATATTTAAAATAAATTAAATATTCCCATTTCAAATATACAAAAATTCCGGGTCGTCACATAACCCATATAACAAAATGGATGGTTTCGGTAATTTTAAAATCAATGGAACAGGTTTCAAGTCCTAATTCCATCATATGAAGAAGTTATGTTAAAATCTGCTTATTTCAAATTGATTTCAATTGATTTTAATTAAATTGATTTCTAGGCGTTTCGAGCTCGTACGATCAAATGGCATGTCCGATCGCTACGAAACTTGAAATCCTACAATAATTCAAGGTTACGGATCCGATGAACTGGTTTCGTCAAAATCCGAGTCAGTGGCCAAAATGGCTATAATTCAGTTAATTAAATAAATTAATATTAAATTAATTAAATCAAAATTTTCAATTCAAATTCTATGATTAACAAATTTTGCCATTTTTGATTTCTTAAACATTCACAATAATTTAAACAAGTTTAGTTGTCAATTTAATGTTGATTAATTTATCAATTTCAGTGTTAAATTTCAATTTCATTAAATTCAAAAATTATAAATTAAAATTCCAAAATCCATTTATTAAATTTTTTAAAACTTGTTATTCAAGTCTTTATTATGGTAAGGATATAACTAACATTGGTTTATATCTGAGTACATTAATATTTCCTAACATCGTCTTAATTTCGATTTACGTAATATTTAAATATTTAATTTCATCTAATTGCAATTATTCCAATTATTATAATTTAAAATCCGATAAATTATAATCTTGATTTTCCATTCTTTTTATTCCCAATTATCATATTACGAATAAAATTAACATTATTTCCAAATATTAACTTAATTTACATTAACATAATATTAAATTTATAATTATTGTAATTGATTTCCAATTTAAACTAACATGCTAAATAAATAGATAACATACAATAATTGTTACCATTAGCTTTTAATTACATTTATAAGTTTATTACTTACAAATAAATGTTATAATTACTTACATAATACTGATATTATCCAATTATTACCATTAATTTTATATTATCCATTAATTAATTCAATGTTCACATTTGTTTTTCTTATACTCTGTAACGACCCGGAAATTTCGAACCCGAAATTTCCAGATAGTTAGAAGAAAAAGAAGAAAGAGATAGAAGAAGAAGAAAACAGAAACACCAAAACACAGAAACCTCACATTCGCAGCGGATCAAAATATAATATCACATAAACAACAGTTTTACAAAAGAAAGAACTGTATCAATACACTTATACATTTATACATCAGAGTTATACTATTACACAACACAGGACAATTGGAAAACATGTCTCAGATAATCAATAATAATATACACAACGGATATCACTCCATACGTTCCTGCCATCCAGCTTGCCTCCTGAGCTCCAGAACGTCCTTACCTGAAAATCTGTAATACTCGGTCTGACCCGAGCATTACATCAAAGTAACACCCGGGTCAGGCTGGAAACCAGTGTGAGTAAACTCATCTAACATGAAATTTCAATCCATAGAACTTATTTAAACCCGGGGTAACTCGTACTTTACTATAAGTAAACAACTTATATAGTCAACACTTATTTTCACAAAACAATATCTAAGTATCCAACTTAGTTTAAATGGTCCATATTATCCCAAACTGGTCTATTGATTTCACATATCAATCTATAAAGAATTACAGAAGATTTCAAATCGAAGTGGTTTCGGGTATTAACTAATACCCGATTCCTGTCTCTTCGAATTCAATGTCATCTTAACCCAAGTTATTCAAATTAAATACAATTCAAACTTTAAATATAGGGTGTCACTGTTTTAACCCAAACATATTATATCACATAGCATTCTATATCACATACCAGAGATATCAACTAATCTAAGGCATATAATATCTTTTAATCAATCATAGCAAGATTAATCAACCATACCATCTCTAATTAATTTAATTAACCACAAATAAATTAAGTTAATTACCTCAATTACTTTTAAACCTTGCTTATTAATTACAACCCAATTAATTAATCATCCAAAAATTTTCCATTTTAATTAATCATCCTTGATTAATTATACTTTAATTACATTAAGTAATTAGCCTTTAATTAATTTCACAAATTAATTATCCTTAACCATTTACAGTAATTATTCTTAATTAATCACTTAAATTAATTATCTTATAATTACTTATATCAATTAATTATCCTTTAATTAATCAAACTTATTAATTAACTAACCCTTAACGAGTTTTTTTTATCAAACCTTTAATTACTTACTTTAAGTAATTGTCCTTTAATAAATTACATTTAGTAATTGTCTATTAATTATCCTCCTTAACTAATGACATTAAGTAATTATTTCTATAATTACTTCATTAGGTATTTGTCTTTAATTAATTTCATTAAGTGATTTACTCTAAATAAATAAATCAATTTTTTTTAATTATCTTTCTTAATTAATCAATCCTTGATTAATTAACTTTAATTACTTTCCTTAATAAATTAATTAATCTTTAATTAAAAATCCACATAAAATTTAATCCTTTTGAGTAATTAATCATTTTTATTAAGTAATAATTTCTTAAATAATTTATCTTTAATTACTTATACTAATTTCTTACAATTAATCATTCACTTTGATTAATTACCTAATTACACTTAAATCTTATTTAAACCAAACGTTTGAAATTAATTTATACAAAATCACTTAAATCTTAAGGTTCAATACATTTACCCTTAATTATGTATTTAATCACAATCTTAATTAATTAAAGATAAATTCCTTATCCCATTAATTACTTATTAAACTTCATTAGAAAAACATTTTGGAATTAATTACATAATTAAAATATATAATTTACTTTAGTAACCTTAAAAACTTTAAAGTTGCTTAAACATTTCTCTAGATAAAACTGTATATTTTCTTATTCTAAACCTGATCACCCTTATCTTTCTTCACTTTGAATTTGTATATAAGGTTTGCTTTTTAAAAAGGTTTGAGAAACTCGAGCCAGGGACCAAACTTCACGTACCAAACCCGAGCAAAACCCCTGACTTTCCCGATGCTTCAAATAACCCATCAACTCACCAGACACGAAGGACACATGTGCACCGTGCACACCGATCGAGGCCACTCTGACCATCGCTACGACCACCCACAAGTCGCCAATCTCCTCGCCGACGATCCTCATCACTCAGAACTTCAAATCGATCTCAAAATCGAAAACGAGCTATACGAGTACCCACTGGAACCCATCGATCAATGACAACCACCACATATCGCCACCTACAACCACCTGAGTCCTTGCCGATCGACCTCGAGCCTCGTCACGATCCTACGCTACAATTCCCCTCGCTCCGGTCAAGACCGATTCACCCACGATGACGAATTTCCCTCTGAAACATCGTTGGTCAAAACTGGTCGATAAACCCTATTCCATCGTCGTACCACCTCCACGGCGAACTAAAAATTTACCCACTAATTTTCCCAAGATCCTCGCCACACGAGCTTCCTCCAGCAGCACATTCGACGCCTATCCTTCCTCTGATCACCAGAAATCGAGCGAAGACCAATTTCCGTTCAACTAGCAAATACGACCCCAATTCGAAACTAAAAATCCTGATTCTTGTTTTAAAAAAATTTGTTGTCGAAATGAATTTGAATGATGTAAATGAATCTTGGATCCATACAAGTTGAAATTTGGATAAATTTGAATTTACACCGTTTTTCTTCTTCCAGACAACAACCCTTTCATATTATCTTGGAAATAAAATTTAAAAATTAAGTTACGGGGATTTTAAACATATTTTGTCTTAACATCACAAGCTATAGATAATCAGAGAGAGTGGAATTGAATTTTTTTGAACTTGTTTAAAACCTGTAGAACTTAGAACAGAGCAAACTTTCAGGTATATAGACATGCACACAAATATCATCATACATATATACATGCAAACATATTTAAACCATCATGCAAAGCATATTTCACATCATAACTTCAAAGATTATCACATACATCAGGTTATAACCAAAAGTTTCAGAGTTACTCACCTCTTTTGTTTTGAACAGAGCAGGTTTTAATTTGAAATCTGAAAGTTGCTTTGATTTGCATCAGGGTGAAGCTTGATGTTTAGCAGAGGTTGAAGAATTAAAATTGACAACTTCCAGGTTTAAAATGCTTCTGGTTTATTTTGATTCTTGAGATGATTTTGTACTCGATACTTTAGCCTGCTTGATCTTTGAGTTGTTTGTGAACCAGGTTGATGATGAGATGATATTATTTACAGGTTTTTAATTTACTGGTTTGAGTTTATTACAGATTTTTTTCTGAGTTTCCTGGTTCCGAAATTGAAAATAAGGAAAAAGAAATGAAGATAGAAGGTGAATGTTTATATAGAGTTAATTTGTGGTTTATTAAATTTTAAAGAAAATAAAATAAATAAAAGACACTTGTATCATTCCCTAACATTTGTCCATCACATTTGTTAATTAACCTACACATGTTATTTACATGATCTCATAATTTAACACTTGTAATTTAAGTAATCTTTACTTATTTTTAAATATTAATAAAAGCTTTATACTACATTTATTAATTTACAAATACTTATCTAAATATAAAAATTACTTTAAAGAAAATAAAACCAATTATATTTATAAATAAAAGCTTATATATTATTTTAAAATATTTAAAATATCTACCCTTTGAATTTCCAAATTTAAATCTAGATTCAAATTCAAATTTAATTTAAAAATCAATTTGATGTATATATATCATATATATTTAAACAAACACAAATTCAATTTGTATATAATAATTCTCTATACATGAATATATACAACATATTATTATTATTGATTTGAAATTAACAATCTTACCAAATTTTAAAATTTTTAAATGGAGATTATCACATTTGAATTTGTTCGATTTATAAATCAGTATTTTAAAAAGTTAAATCAGATAACTATCCAATTATCTGATGCCCGAAAATACGGGATATCACATTCCTACCCCCTTTAAATCTTTTCGTCCTCGAAAAGGAACGAAGCTAGAATTTATTCAATACTGATTATTAAAAAATTACTCTTTGATCACTTTTTACTATAACTCTTTTTATTAAGAAATTTTAAAACACTTTTAAAAATCTATATAATATTACCAGGAATAGTTTTTATAAAAATACTTTTATAACTCGATGTTTCAACAAGTCCATCCTTGTTCTCATAGACATTCGGTCATACGTTGATCAGACGTAGGACTGAAAATCTATAAATACTTGGTAAACCCGTTTTCAACATCCAGTGAAAATAGTTGAAAAATAATTTTTATAGAAAATATAGAAAATGGTTTTTGAAATAGAGGAAATATCTTTGGTGAGAATGCTCTGGAAATCATCACCCCCATCCATGGTCACAGTTACATCACGGGTTACGTTGCCATCGCAGCAAAAGTCCATGTAACTGATTACACCATGGAACCCACAACAGATCGCAGTTACATCCAGGGTTACGTTGCCATCGCAGCAAAAGTCCATGTAACTGTTGGCTCTCAGCGGCACACACGATTTCGCTGTCAAAATGAAACTTCTCCCACATAGGTCGCAGTCTACCGATATAAAATCAAACGCAGACTGTTGGCTCTCAGCGGCACAAACGACTTTCGCTATGTTACCATAGTGTCACAGTCTACCGATATAAAATCAAACGTAGACAGTTGGCTCTCAGCGGCACACATGACTTTCGCTATGGTCTGCAGTAGATCGCAGTGACATTGAGTTAAATTGTTATCACAGCATAACTCAAATGCCTCTGTGGGCACCAGCCCCTCGACTTTCGCTACACAAATAATCCTCAGGAACTAGTTTTGTCCGGACTCCTCACAGGATCAACTTTAGAAACCCCCCTTGGGGTTCAAGGCAGTACCACCCAGTGGCACTCCTGAGAAGTTCATTTTAAGGGAGCGCCTTTTTCCCCAGAGCTATTCTCAAAACACTTTATACTATATACTTATAGTATCTTCAAATCATACCCTTTATGATTTATCAAAATCTCCTTTACACAAAAATCGATTACCAAAATCGATAATTCTCAAACTAGGCTTTCCAAAATCCAAAATTGATTTTCCCAAAAATCAAAAGCTCTTTCCAAAATCCATAGGTTCCCAAAACCTTTTCCAAAATCATTCTCATAAGATCCTTTATATATATATATAGATATAGATATATATAACTTTGAAAATCTTTGGATCATTTCAAACTTTGTATAAAACCTCTTTTATACTTCAAATATTTCAAAACCCTTTTCTTTTAGCAATAGATTCCACAAGGGAAGATTTACCTTATATAACAAGGATATATAACTTTATTTTATTCTAAATCAAATATTCACATTTGATAAATCTTTTATAAAGTTATTAACCATATTTCTTTTCAAAAACCATTTTACAGTTCTTATCCACAAATCTTCAATATCAATTTCATTCAAATCCGTACGATGTACACATATCATCCGTACACAATATCAATCTGATCGCTCAATCGATCACACAATTTCACTTCCGAACTAGTATCGTCCACCCGACTTCCTAGTGCGGACTCAGATCTGGTTTCTTGATTAGAAACCGTCATTCTCCTTGCATAGTCACAACTATGATAGAGAATATCCAGAACCAATCAAAAATCCATATCCAGGTTCGCCGTCGAAATCGAGCGAAAAATCCTAACTCGGATCGATAATATTATCTCGAAATTCTGTGTTCGAATCTGGATCAAATCACTATGCGAATAGAATAATATACGTATATCCTATGTATTTATCTTTATTGGTTATTAGCTAAATCAATTTCTCCTTTCTATCCACATTCCTTTAATTTCATTCACTTATTCTCAATTGCTTCCATTTCCAATTGAGTTATTACTTTAATTATAAACAGTTTGAACTCTGACCTATTTAAATTTAAAAATAGCTTGAAAAAAATTTAAAATAGATAAGTAGTTGAAAAATAGTTATTAGTTTGTAAAATAGTTAATTAGGTATAAAATAGTTAGATAATTGCAAAATAGTTTTTAAAATAGTGATTAGATATAAGTAACTGAAAAATAGTAATTAGTTTATAAAACAGTTTCAAAATAGTTAAATAGTTCCAAAATAATTGTAAAATAAGTATAAGATAGTTTGGGGTTTAAGAAGAAAGATTGTATAGTAAATAGTTTGGAAAAATATATTTGTATTAAAATAATTTATTTTGAAAATAATCCAGAGTCAAACTGTTCAATTCCCATCAATTCAATTTAAATTTCCACCTCCATTTATATTGACTCAATTCCAATTCAAGTTGAATTAACCTTAATTCCTTTCCAAATTCAAATCAATTTCCATTTGAATTTTATACCTATTCAACTTTAATCACAATTTCAATTAATTCCCATAAATTTCAAATTATTTCAATTCAAATTTCCATTTAAACTTATGCTTATCCATCTTCAATCAAAATTTTAATTAATTCAAATCAAATTCAATTTAAACAAATTTTATTCAAATCTCAACTTAAAACCATCTCGAATTATATAAATTCGAGTTAAATATTTTAAATGTTGATTTAATCCTTTAAATCAAATCAACTTTTTTTTTATTTAACAACTTAAATCTTTAAACCATTTAATTCTGAATCCAAATTTCAAAATTCCATTTAAAATTATCTTTGCTTAAATTATTACAAAGTTCAAATAAGAATTCAAAAACAATTTAATCTTCAGATTCTAATTTATTATCCATTTTCAATTTCCAAATCTCAAACCCATTTTGAGATCACTCATAACTCCCATTTAAATTAACCATTTAACTACCCAAGTTAAATTTAAATTTCATCTTGAAATTTCCAATTCAAGTTATTTATTCAAACTTATTTAACTTCCTCCAAGTTAAATTTACTTAATCCGGTCAACTTTTCACAATTTGAATTCCCATTCAAATTTTAAACTTCAGATTAATAGTCTTTCCCCTTTTAAGTTTAAAAACTTACTTTACTTTGGGTTTTACATCACATTCCAATTTAAAACTCAACACTAAGTGTTTATTTCAAATCATCATTGGTATTATGTATATTCCTCATATATACATTTTCTTTATACACCAAGTTATACTTTAAATTTTTAAACCACCTTTGGTTTTAATTCAAAACAAACTTCTTTAAAACAATTTCAAGTTTTCTGGATTTAGATTTAAAATTTCATAATTTTAAATTATCTTCAATTCCAATTTATAAGTTATACTCACTTAAATGTTTACTTCCCTAAAACATTTCATTTTTCTTAATCATTAACAACATTCATTATTAAACACAACTACCATTTATGATAATAACCAAGGTTATCATATCTGGAAACCAATTTATTATTATCTTTATTTCTACAAATTCAAGATTTTAATTTCAGTTTGGATTCATTTCAAACTTAACTTTATTCAATTTTAATTTGGTTGTATTACTATTTAATTCTCATTATTTTATTTTATTCCAATGAATTTACAACTGATTACCTTAATATTTATTAGAAAGAAATATCATTTTATATATCAAAATATATTATTATATAAAATCATTTAAAATCTTTATATATAAAAATAACAAGTACGCTCTCATATATATATACACTCAACTCGTTCTAGGGTACCATTGACCCTATCCTTAACGAGTAATCCCAATAGAGCCAAGGTTCTCGCTTAACCTTCGCTCTGATACCAACTGTAACGACCCGGAAATTTCGAACCCGAAATTTCCAGATAGTTAGAAGAAAAAGAAGAAAGAGATAGAAGAAGAAGAAAACAGAAACACCAAAACACAGAAACCTCACATTCGCAGCGGATCAAAATATAATATCACATAAACAACAGTTTTACAAAAGAAAGAACTGTATCAATACACTTATACATTTATACATCAGAGTTATACTATTACACAACACAGGACAATTGGAAAACATGTCTCAGATAATCAATAATAATATACACAACGGATATCACTCCATACGTTCCTGCCATCCAGCTTGCCTCCTGAGCTCCAGAACGTCCTTACCTGAAAATCTGTAATACTCGGTCTGACCCGAGCATTACATCAAAGTAACACCCGGGTCAGGCTGGAAACCAGTGTGAGTAAACTCATCTAACATGAAATTTCAATCCATAGAACTTATTTAAACCCGGGGTAACTCGTACTTTACTATAAGTAAACAACTTATATAGTCAACACTTATTTTCACAAAACAATATCTAAGTATCCAACTTAGTTTAAATGGTCCATATTATCCCAAACTGGTCTATTGATTTCACATATCAATCTATAAAGAATTACAGAAGATTTCAAATCGAAGTGGTTTCGGGTATTAACTAATACCCGATTCCTGTCTCTTCGAATTCAATGTCATCTTAACCCAAGTTATTCAAATTAAATACAATTCAAACTTTAAATATAGGGTGTCACTGTTTTAACCCAAACATATTATATCACATAGCATTCTATATCACATACCAGAGATATCAACTAATCTAAGGCATATAATATCTTTTAATCAATCATAGCAAGATTAATCAACCATACCATCTCTAATTAATTTAATTAACCACAAATAAATTAAGTTAATTACCTCAATTACTTTTAAACCTTGCTTATTAATTACAACCCAATTAATTAATCATCCAAAAATTTTCCATTTTAATTAATCATCCTTGATTAATTATACTTTAATTACATTAAGTAATTAGCCTTTAATTAATTTCACAAATTAATTATCCTTAACCATTTACAGTAATTATTCTTAATTAATCACTTAAATTAATTATCTTATAATTACTTATATCAATTAATTATCCTTTAATTAATCACACTTATTAATTAACTAACCCTTAACGAGTTTTTTTTTATCAAACCTTTAATTACTTACTTTAAGTAATTGTCCTTTAATAAATTACATTTAGTAATTGTCTATTAATTATCCTCCTTAACTAATGACATTAAGTAATTATTTCTATAATTACTTCATTAGGTATTTGTCTTTAATTAATTTCATTAAGTGATTTACTCTAAATAAATAAATCAATTTTTTTTAATTATCTTTCTTAATTAATCAATCCTTGATTAATTAACTTTAATTACTTTCCTTAATAAATTAATTAATCTTTAATTAAAAATCCACATAAAATTTAATCCTTTTGAGTAATTAATCATTTTTATTAAGTAATAATTTCTTAAATAATTTATCTTTAATTACTTATACTAATTTCTTACAATTAATCATTCACTTTGATTAATTACCTAATTACACTTAAATCTTATTTAAACCAAACGTTTGAAATTAATTTATACAAAATCACTTAAATCTTAAGGTTCAATACATTTACCCTTAATTATGTATTTAATCACAATCTTAATTAATTAAAGATAAATTCCTTATCCCATTAATTACTTATTAAACTTCATTAGAAAAACATTTTGGAATTAATTACATAATTAAAATATATAATTTACTTTAGTAACCTTAAAAACTTTAAAGTTGCTTAAACATTTCTCTAGATAAAACTGTATATTTTCTTATTCTAAACCTGATCACCCTTATCTTTCTTCACTTTGAATTTGTATATAAGGTTTGCTTTTTAAAAAGGTTTGAGAAACTCGAGCCAGGGACCAAACTTCACGTACCAAACCCGAGCAAAACCCCTGACTTTCCCGATGCTTCAAATAACCCATCAACTCACCAGACACGAAGGACACATGTGCACCGTGCACACCGATCGAGGCCACTCTGACCATCGCTACGACCACCCACAAGTCGCCAATCTCCTCGCCGACGATCCTCATCACTCAGAACTTCAAATCGATCTCAAAATCGAAAACGAGCTATACGAGTACCCACTGGAACCCATCGATCAATGACAACCACCACATATCGCCACCTACAACCACCTGAGTCCTTGCCGATCGACCTCGAGCCTCGTCACGATCCTACGCTACAATTCCCCTCGCTCCGGTCAGGACCGATTCACCCACGATGACGAATTTCCCTCTGAAACATCGTTGGTCAAAACTGGTCGATAAACCCTATTCCATCGTCGTACCACCTCCACGGCGAACTAAAAATTTACCCACTAATTTTCCCAAGATCCTCGCCACACGAGCTTCCTCCAGCAGCACATTCGACGCCTATCCTTCCTCTGATCACCAGAAATCGAGCGAAGACCAATTTCCGTTCAACTAGCAAATACGACCCCAATTCGAAACTAAAAATCCTGATTCTTGTTTTAAAAAAATTTGTTGTCGAAATGAATTTGAATGATGTAAATGAATCTTGGATCCATACAAGTTGAAATTTGGATAAATTTGAATTTACACCGTTTTTCTTCTTCCAGACAACAACCCTTTCATATTATCTTGGAAATAAAATTTAAAAATTAAGTTACGGGGATTTTAAACATATTTTGTCTTAACATCACAAGCTATAGATAATCAGAGAGAGTGGAATTGAATTTTTTTGAACTTGTTTAAAACCTGTAGAACTTAGAACAGAGCAAACTTTCAGGTATACAGACATGCACACAAATATCATCATACATATATACATGCAAACATATTTAAACCATCATGCAAAGCATATTTCACATCATAACTTCAAAGATTATCACATACATCAGGTTATAACCAAAAGTTTCAGAGTTACTCACCTCTTTTGTTTTGAACAGAGCAGGTTTTAATTTGAAATCTGAAAGTTGCTTTGATTTGCATCAGGGTGAAGCTTGATGTTTAGCAGAGGTTGAAGAATTAAAATTGACAACTTCCAGGTTTAAAATGCTTCTGGTTTATTTTGATTCTTGAGATGATTTTGTACTCGATACTTTAGCCTGCTTGATCTTTGAGTTGTTTGTGAACCAGGTTGATGATGAGATGATATTATTTACAGGTTTTTAATTTACTGGTTTGAGTTTATTACAGATTTTTTTCTGAGTTTCCTGGTTCCGAAATTGAAAATAAGGAAAAAGAAATGAAGATAGAAGGTGAATGTTTATATAGAGTTAATTTGTGGTTTATTAAATTTTAAAGAAAATAAAATAAATAAAAGACACTTGTATCATTCCCTAACATTTGTCCATCACATTTGTTAATTAACCTACACATGTTATTTACATGATCTCATAATTTAACACTTGTAATTTAAGTAATCTTTACTTATTTTTAAATATTAATAAAAGCTTTATACTACATTTATTAATTTACAAATACTTATCTAAATATAAAAATTACTTTAAAGAAAATAAAACCAATTATATTTATAAATAAAAGCTTATATATTATTTTAAAATATTTAAAATATCTACCCTTTGAATTTCCAAATTTAAATCTAGATTCAAATTCAAATTTAATTTAAAAATCAATTTGATGTATATATATCATATATATTTAAACAAACACAAATTCAATTTGTATATAATAATTCTCTATACATGAATATATACAACATATTATTATTATTGATTTGAAATTAACAATCTTACCAAATTTTAAAATTTTTAAATGGAGATTATCACATTTGAATTTGTTCGATTTATAAATCAGTATTTTAAAAAGTTAAATCAGATAACTATCCAATTATCTGATGCCCGAAAATCCGGGATATCACATACTCACTTTATAGCCAAGTATAACATTTACATTATTTCAATCAAATTTGAATTTCATTAACTTGTTAATAATTAACTTAAATTAACCTTATTCATTCTATGCTAGTTATTATTTCATTAACAAATAACAAATTTCTATTTCTTCAAATATTAAATAACAAAGTTTATTAAATTAACCATTTTAATTATCGAAAATTTACGGGTCGTTACACTCTCCCCCACTCAAAACTTTTCGTCCCCGAAAAGTAAAAAGAAGGGGAAAGAAGGAATTAAGTAATCAATATATCTTATTCAAAATATTAAATTAATAATCAAATAAATTTACAAAATTAATTTATTTAAATAAAATTTATCAATTTATAACCATTAAATCCTTTTATATTCAATTTAACAAAAGTTGAAAAACATTTCACAAAATTTTCGAAGTCCAAAATTTTTAGAAAATTTCGGCAGAGTCTCCTTTGTACGGTGAGACTCGGGAGAAAATAATAATATCAAAATAATCAATATATATCATATATTTCAAATATATCCCAACAGCGGAAAAACAATATAATATCGCTAGAAAACTGTAATCCGAGAACGTACCTATTTGTCGGGCAAACAACGATTAATTATGAAACCAAAAGCAGTGGCAATTGCTTCCATAACCTGTATTTCCCTTATATAATCTAAAAGAGTTAATAATTATATAAAATGAGATATTTAAAGTTGTTTCAACCACTAATAAACAAATCAATATAAACAACAATCACTGGCAACCACAGCATACAATCATCATATGAAATCAATAAAATCAACTATCCATCCATAGCAAACAAACAAATGTTTTGTTCGGGTTCAAAATTTTTTAACCGCCTAGAATGACAAATAAACTACTGAGTGCACCATTTACTCAACAGTCTTAGATGAAATCAATAGATTATTCATACATCTTAAAAAATTAGAAGTATCCTATCCCAAACAACCCATAAACCAAAAGAAACAATAATTTACAATGTACTTGAGTTATTCTTATTAAATTTCTTTCACAACATTTACAGTTTTTATTTTCCTATTCATTCATATAAGGATTATTTCTTTAACTTACATTTATATTTACAAAATTTTTATTCCCATTCATTCGGTGTTTATTTCATTTATTTTCCTTTATTACTTACAAAAATTCATTTTCATTTATTCATATCATGTCAATTTCTTTTATTGCATTACATTCATTTTATTGTTTACTTTATTTATAAATAGTTTCAATATTAACTTAAGTTCAAAATCCATTACTTATAGTGCTCATTTTCTATTTCATTTAATTAGTAGTTTTATAATTTTAACTCAAGTTTATAACTATTTCTATATCAAATTTCTTATTTATAAAAGTAAATTTCATTGAGCACTTCCATTACATAAGTTTTACTTGTAAAAATTTCCATTACATATTCTTTTAACATTTCAACTTTTTATAATTGGTAAGTTATATATATACATATGTCTTTAAAAATGCAATTGAAAGTTACACAAGTTTGACTTACTTATTCTAATTAACCTAAGGTTCAATAGTTATCATTTCTTATTTTCATATTCTTTTCGTTTACATGTTACAAATTTCAAATTCCTTGTATATTTCAGTTATAACTTAGCATATAATTTCTTATTTTCATTTAGAAGTTTCAATTATTAAATAGTTAAAATTTTACTCCATTTCAATAATTGAAATCTCTAGTTTATAAAAATTTAAAAGCTAAATGTCGGGTTCCATTTTTAAATCATTTAAAATAATATATATAATCATATCTTTATATATATCAAATCATACTTGGAATTAAAAATTAAGATTAATTTATTAAAACAATCGTGTAGTAAAATTACTACACTGCCTTCCCACTTTGAAACTCGAAAATGAACGTCGATGATGCGTGCACTCATCACCGAAATTATTTTTCAACGACAGAGAGGGGAGTACAGAACTTATTTACTTTAAAATTTCATTAAAAAAATTCTTTCAAATTTTATTGAAATATTTATATCAGAAAATACTTCTAATAATATTAATATTATATTCCAAAATCATTAGAAAGAAATTTTCAAAAACCCTGGAACTTAAGTTCTAAATTTCCAAATTTCATTAATCTTAGTTTCAAATCTTATCTCCAACCTATATTTATAAATTTCACTACCTAACAACCAATGTATTACAACCAAATATATAATTTATAAATCATTATTTTATATATAAAAATATACAATAGGAAAAATTATTTCATTTACCTATATTTCAAAACAAATATTACGTCGGTCTGTCCTATTAAGTGTTTAGAAATCCCTACCGATGTCATAGCGTCCTATGCACCAACCAGAATTTATAAATACACAACGGAACAAATTAACACAATATAAAAATATTTTATAACACTAACAAATACGCTCTCTCATATATATACTCTCAATGACTCATTCTAGGGTATTACTACCCTATTAATAAAGAGTCCGACCCCACAAAGCTAAGGTTATCGCTAAACCTAAGCTCTGATACCAACTGTAACATCCCGCCTTTTGTATGTTTAGGTAGACACACATGCCGACTCAAACCATACAGAAGGGCGGATTGTAATCGGGGTGAATAAGAAAAAAAAGAAAGAAATAAAAACAAAACAGAATCTCACAGCGGAATGGCAAAATATAATAATCAAATAACAGTTCATGAAGCTGTTTACAAAACATTTGATTATACTTATACAACACAGAATCAGAGTTATACATATCGGAGATAAATAAATAATGCAGCGGAACAGTATGAATGCAGTGGAATAAATATAGTAAATAATAGTAGTACAAGTCTTCGTCCTCTAGAAATAAGGTCTTCAAATCCTGAAATGCTCAGGCTGACCCGAACGAATTGAAAAGACAAAACACTCGATTCAGAACTAAAAGATCTTATGTAAGTCAAATCAACATTAAATAAATATGAGTGTAAACGGCGTCAGTGATGTTTATGGGGTTTGACATCTCTTATCCAGTGTCTAACGTGAGTGTAGTAACTTAAGAGATGTTCGGGATTCACATCTCCTAAGGATCCGTTAAACTATCTACTATGTAGTACAATACGCTATTATAATATGTCTACAGTAAAGTAAAAGTATTAAAATAGCGGTAAGGTATTACCCATATCCCCCTTAACACATTTTTTAATGCCAATAGTCTATACAGTATCGTAACTCCCCGTAAACCGGAGCCGCCAGAGGATACCACATAGGTATGACATAAAACAAACTTGTAGAAGGCACGCTAGGGTAGGTGACACGACACAACTAGGCAATGCCAGGGTAGATATACCAATTACACTTCCGGACTATTGGTAACACATAGCCACAACTACCGTCCAACTCGAAACACACTCCCGAATAAAAAAAATCGAGGGTGGCCACCAAATAAATCGCAAAGTCAGAATATAATATCGATGGAATGTGCCCGATCAGAGGAATGACCTCAATTAGCCCGTCAATTGCTCCTGTTTTAGCCACCTTAAGCTAACTCATGGGAGTTAGGTCCATGTATATACCTTTAGGATCGTCGCCACCATCCTACTTCATTCTGGAATCTCCACCGCGTACACAGTTGTCAAAGTGGTTTTCGGTATCGATGGAGAATATGACAATATCCGATCCCGGTCTCTTTAACAACCAACCACTTATTACATACCGGATGGTTCTTTTACATTTCCAAAACCATTTCATAATTGATATCAAAATATCATATTAAATTCAATTCAAATTATATCATTTTCGAAATCATTACTCATATTTACCTTTGAAATCATATCACATTTGAAATCATAGTTCGAAATTATAATTCCTTTCGAAAGTGATATTTCCAAAATAGGTTAAACTCTCATTTCAAAATTATCATATTAAACCAAATATGTTATTTAATTCCCAACTTAGGTATAATGTTACTTAACCACATTCACTTTAAAAATCGAGAATTTGAATATAACCCATCTATTTTTCTTTGTTTGGAATTTAGAAGAAAATAGTTTAAGTAGTTATAAATAGTTAATATAGATTTAAAATAGATTAAATATAATTAAAATAAATTAAATATAATTTAAATAGATTAAATAGCTTTAAAATAGATTAATTAGATATAAAATAAGTTAAATAGTTTAATTAGTTTAAAATTTTGAAAATCCTAATAATTAAAGCCTTTTAAAATAATATATTTAAAATAGTTTATATAAAAAATATGAATTTGAAATTTATATCAATATAAACTATTTATTTCATTCCAACACATTTTGACCATTTCAATGTCCCAAAGACCAATTTCAAATTTTCCGATTCAGAATTCTAAATAAATATTAAATTCAATATCGCTTAAATCCATGTTGAAACATCGATTTAATTACTCAAATTTCAATATATTTCAAAGTTATACTTCAACGATTTTAATAACTCGATTTTGATAAACTTCACTTGTATTTCAAATTCACTATGCATTTCAAATTTTATTCCGTTAACCATTCCTTTAAAACAATTCAATCTTTTTATATAAAACACAAAAATTCGGTAAAAAATCAATTTATATAAATCAGATTTTATTTCAAAAAATATCATTTGATTCAAAGAAAAATTTAAGGATTCAAAATCATTTAAATTTAACCAATCCGGTGTTCGTATATAATTCTTTACCCTAGGGTCAAGTGATACGGATATTTATCATTTCAATCCGCAATTTAAAATTTTATATTTATGGATATATATCATTTCAATCCGCAATTTAAAATTTTATATTTACGGATATATATCATTTCAATCCGCAATCCCGAAAATATTTAAAATCCATAAAATGGCTCAAGTCTATCATTTCGACCCATAACGATTTTTCCTTAATTTATTGATCATTCAGGTATGTATCATTTCAACCCATAGTGCACTTGCTGTAACAACCCATAATTTTAATAAATATTTTAAATTAAATTTTAGTTGAAAATTTTATTTTAAACCATTTTAAATTGAAATTTTGGAACTTTCCAATGTATTTTGGATTTTTTTTTCTATTTTATTTTCCAAATATATTAAAATAATAATTTTCTGGAAATTTTATATTTTAATCAAACTTTGACTTTTAGTTGAAAATTTTAAATTTGAATTTTAAATTTCTAATCTTTTTCTTTGAAGCAGTATTTATTTCTGATATTCGTCCTGCTTTTCGTTTCATTAAATTCTGTTTTAAACTTTTTAAAAATTGATAAATTCAGCGTTTGCACGCAATTATTCTCTGTATTTTTTCATTATTCATTTTTCTATTTTATTTTCCATCTTTTATTTGGTTTGGGCTTTGTTTATTTTGTTGTTTGAATTTGTTTTGAAATGGGTTGACATTGATCTTGGAAATGCAAAGAGACTTAAGTTACTTTGTTGCATTGTTGCCTTTTCATTTCATCATCTAGCCGTTCATTCCTCTCGCCGTACAAACCCTACTTCCCACTTTATTTTTCACGTACATCTCATTTTGTTCAACTTCTCATTTCAGTTTGCATCACCTAAAAGAAATTATAGTAATTTTTCCATGGCTTCTTCCTTTCTTCATTCTCTTTTTTCTTCTCCTTCCCTTTTCTTCTTTCATTTGCAAGTGCACGGCCAAAGCAACCCCTCACCTCCACCGACAATCACCTCCTCTTCCACCATCACCTTCCACGGCCAGCAACCCCACCATGTTCTGACCCCTACCATTGCCGTGACCTTTGACCAAAGCTCCACCACAAAACAAAGTTAAACCCCTAGCCGAAATCCATTGAATCACCACCTTCCTCCTTGTTTGTCTCGGCCTCCACCACCATATACTCGTCCTCCAGCCTGACATGACCTGACATGACCTCTGATGACCACTTCAGATCAAGCCTGACCATGCTTGAACCACCAGACCGAGCCATGATAGCCATGGCCGAACCCAAAGTGGTTGCATCCCATTGACCTTTTTCCTTCACTTGAATTTAACTTGCCAATTCCTTCACATCCCTTCATATTCTAGCCCATAGCCGTGCATTTGTGACCTTGGCCGAACATGGGTGCTTCAGATCAGATCTTGGCCGAGCCTATAGTGATGTGGTCTAGCCATTTTCCTTTATGGCCGAGCCACTTGTTTGTTCTAGTCTTTGGCTCTCCACTTTTGGTCTCTCTTTTCCATTGTTCATTTCTTATATTCTTTGTGTCTGAAGCTATACTTATATTGTTTTGTTTTATTTGTTGTTGCAAGATCCACATCTTGGCTCATCATCTTCTCCTCGAATCTAATCGTGCTATTCATGCTTTCGGAGTCTATTATTGTGTCTTGAATCGTCATCTCTAGCTCTAGAAGGTGAGTTTATCACTCTCGACAAATCACACTTATATAAATGTGAAACAAAGTCACTTGAATGTGTAGTAATTGATATGCTATGTTATATGATCACATCTGCCTGTTATCTGACATTATATGATGAGAATTACATGTTTATATACTTGTTACATCACCTGACATCATATGAAATGTTTTACTGTTTATTTATTTTCTGTTCCTCACACTGCAAGTTCCCTGTTAGTATAGAATCACTATGGGTTGAAATGATACATACCCGAACGGACTTTAGAATAGGGAAAAGTCGTTACGAGCTGAAATTATAGGCTTGAGCGATTTTTATTTGACTTGGGATTGCGGGTTTGAAATGATAAAACCCGGTATTTTAATTTTAACTAATTACGGATTGAAATGATATACTATCTGTACCACTTGACCTAGGTTAGAAATATTATACAGACCCGTGGTTAATTTTAAATATAAAGATTTTCGGAAAAATGTAAGTATTTGGAATTTAAATTATATGAGATTTTAACTTAAACTGGATTTAAAATGATTTAAGTGAATTTTATAGTGATTTTCTGTAAGTTGAAATTGTATGAAGTAATAAATGATTACATTGTAATTTTAAAAATTTATTTAACCTAATAATTGAATTTGATTAAAAATGGGATTTTAAAAATTATTAAGTATTTAAGTTTAAAAATATGGAATTTTTAACTTAATTTGATTTAAATGATTTTAATAGTGATTTTATAAGAGTTAAAATTTCATAAGTTAATAAATGGTTTAAATTTTTATGTAAATTTGTATTTAACTTAATAATTGAAATTGAGTTAAAATGGAATTTAAGCTTAACTTAGTAATTAAAATATTTTATTTATGAATTGGATATTTTAGAGTAAAAGAATATTAAGTTATTTGTTAAAATAAAAGTTAGGCAGCTTATAGTGAATTTTGACTTAATGTAAATGAATTATAATTTAATTGAATATTTATTAATAAAATGTTATTTTATTACATTTATAAGTTAAATGATATCCTGATAAATAATTTTGAAAAGTGGAATAAGTTTTGATAAGTTAAAAATGATAAAAGTTGAAGATATATTGTTTAAAATGTTATAGTACAACTTATAACAGAAATTGTAGCATTCCAGAAATGCTGTGATTTCAGTGTATTGTTTTCAAACTACTACTGTCTCTACAGCAGCAGTTCATAAGTGCTGCAGATTTTGAAATATATTGGTTTTCCAATTAACATTCTAGCTACAGTAGCATTCTGTAAGTGTTGCTGTTTCTAAATATGTTGTTTTTCCAAATTTCCACTATACTTACAGCAGCAGTTTATAAGTGCTACGAATTCTGAAATGGACTGTTTTTCAAATGTATCACTATACTTACAGCAGCATTTTCTAAGTGCTGCGAATGCTGAAAATTCAATGTTTTGAAATATTATAATTGAATAAACGAACTTAGAAATTGCTAAAATTTCTGGAATTGAATATTTTGATTTGAAAGTATAATGACTTCACTTTTAAACGTTTTAAATGAATTATTTGGATTTGGAATACAACCATTTTGAAATTTATAACCACGGGTTATAATAACGGTTGGATGTTATAAAGGGTTGCTAGAGGTGGGCAATTGCTGCAGCTTTGCGTTACCCCAGTCGCATTAACACTTTTAACTTTTGTATAGTTTACTTTACTTTGGACATTATTATAATGGCGTATATTACTGCTTATTAGATAGTTTAAAGGATCCTTAAAGGATGGGCGATCCCAATCATCCTTTAAGTTATTTGTGCATTCCTGTTACAGTTCACTTAAGTTGGTTTACATTGTATAAGTATGTATGTCCTGACTCGAGTGTTTTGTGTTTTGCTTTACGCTTGGGTCAGCCTGAGTATCACAGCTTTGGATTCATCTTCTGGAGCTAGAGATTTGTTGGAGCTTATTTATCTATCTGTCATCTGTTTCTATTCTAGTTATTTCCTATTTAGCCTTTGCTTTTGTATTACTTGACTTATGTATTCAGACTTATGTTGTATTTGTTTTCAGACTATGATATTTGTATCTGTTTTGAGGGTATGTATGTAGTAGCTTCATGAACTACTATGGTATTTTATTTCCGCTGCGAGTAATTCTGATATTCTGTGTCTATGATTCTGTGTTTGATTTTATTTGCTCCAAATTTTCTTAACAATCCACTGTTTTGAAGTATTCAAGTCTGACATGTGTGGACTTATTGTCGATTTGAATGGTCCAAAATAGTGGTATGTTACACTTGCAGTTTATAACAATATAAAATAAAACATCCATTCATCCAATAACAACAATCAACATCCAATACAAACATCATCCAAATCAATCAATAAATATCAATATAGAACTGATAATCAATCACAGGTATTTAACTGGCAATTTATATTCAATAATAAATTAAATAACGATTTAATTCAAATAAATTCAAATTAACTGAGATGATGATTTAAAATATGCCAAACAGTCATAAATAAATTTCTAATCACATCATAAATTTAATTTAACAAACATAAGCGATTTTAGAAGTTGTGAGTGAGTTAAAACACTCACCTTTGAATTTAAACCCAAAATTCAAATAGTCTCAGAATTCGTCCAAACGAGCGTCAAAATGTCTTGAATTTCGATACGATCCCAAAGGAACAAACCATGCGTAAATCGGACCTCGTATGTAAAAGTTATGTATGTTAGAAGATTTTAAGATTTATATTATAAAATCAATAAAATAATAATAAAATTCAACACGTCGTCACCCTTTTCGTTCGAAGCCCAACAGTACGCGAGAACGCGCACGACTCAGACAGAATGCCACCTTTGACCGGCGTCGCTCGCGCCTAGGGGCCACCAACGACCAAGCCACCGCCGCCGCCATACACTGCATCTCCGGCCGCATCTCCCCAACACCACGTGTTCGCCACAAAGCACCATCAGCCGCCACTGTTTTGGGCCTTAGTTCACCGATTTTCGGCCTCCTCAAGCCACTATACACCCTCTAACCACCAACAAACGACTACGCGCGACGAATACTCCAAACCCCATATCTTGACTTCGCTAATCGAGGCAAAAATCGAAAATCCCCAATTCGACGCTTAGGGTTCGCGAATTTTGAGCTTTGACTGAGCTTTCAGACTGATTCGAGCATCATTTCCAAAAACGAACACTTGATGCAGATTCGTGTCGATGCGATCTTCGATATATATTTTTTCCGAATTTTTTTGAGGAGTTTGATTTCGATTTGATTTGTGGTTTGTAATTGAATTTGGAATTTGTTTGTCTGCCGTTGAGAAGGAGAAGTAGACTTAAAAGTACGTACAGACAAATGGGAATAGAAACAACCTAGGGTTTATAACGATATATATATATAGGCAGAACAAAATAGAAAGGAATGGGATCGATTGGTTCGGAAAGTTGAACGATGAATGACCCGAAAAGCCCGTTTCGTTCCCGAAACGAAAATGGGTCAACCCATATATCAAAATGGATGTTTTCGGTAATTTTAACATCAATGGAACAGGTTTCAAGTCCTAATTCCATCGTATGAAGAGGTTATGTTAAAATCTGCTTATTTCAAATTGATTTCAATTGATTTTAATTAAATTGATTTCTAGGTGTTTCGAGCCCGTACGATCAAACGACAAGTCCAATCGTTACGAAACTTGAAATCCGATAATAATTCAGCGTTATGGATCCGATGAAACTAGTTTCGTCGAAATCCGAGTCAGTGGCCAAAATGGCTATATTTCAGTTAATTAAATAAATTAATATTAAATTAATTAAATCAAAATTTTCAATTCAAATTATATGATTAACAAATTTTACCATTTTTTATTTCTTAAACATTCACAATAATTTAAAAAAGTTTAGATGTCAATTTAAAGTTGATTAATTTATCAATTTCAGTGTTAAATTTCAATTTCATTAAATTCGGAAATTATAAATTAAAATTCCAAAATCCATTTATTAAATATTTTAAACCTTGTCATTCAAGTTGTTATAATGGTAAGGATATAACTAACATTGGCTTGTATCAGAGTACATTAATATTTCCCAATATCGTCTTAATTTCCATTTACGTAATATTTAAATATTTAATTTCATTTAATTGCAATTGTTCCAATTATTATAATTTAAATTCCAATAAATTAATAAATCTTGATTTTCCATTCTTTTTATTCCCAATTATCATATTATGAATAAAATTAACATTATTTCCAAATATTAACTTAATTTACATTAACATAATATTAAATTTATAATTATTGTAATTGATTTCCAATTTAAACTAACAGGCTAAATAAATAGATAACATACAATAATTGTTACCGTTAGATTTTAATTACATCTATAAGTTTATTACTTACAAACAAATGTTATAATTACTTACATAATACTGATATTATCCAATTATTACCATTAATTTTATATTATCCATTAATTAATTCAATATTCACATTTGTTTTTCTTATACTCAGTTTATAACCAAGTATAACATTTACATTATTTCAATCAAATTTGAATTTCATTAACTTGTTAATAATTAACTTAAATTAACCTTGTTCATTTTATTCTAGTTATTATTTCATTAATAAATCACAAATTTCTATTTGTTCAAATATTAAATAACAAAGTTTATTAAATTAACCATTTTAATTATCGAAAATTTACTGGTCGTTACAAAAATAATTTTAAATAAAAATATTTAACAAGCCCAAGTGGATCCGGGAAGGCCTAAAGGGAAGAACCAAGGACCAGAGGTGAGTGATCGTACTTATTTTAAATTTCTTTAAGTAATTTAAAATAATAGGGTTTCCAATAATTGTACTTTTACTATGATTTTTGAAGTAACCTTTTTAGTAATTTATTTACAGTTTTTAGAATTAATTTTAGTCTATTTCTTCTAGCTATTCCTTTTAATTAATTTCAGTTTATTTCTAGCTTTTCCGTTTATTTACAGTTTATTTACAGTATTTTTGTTTATTTACTATTATTTATGCGTTATTTACATCTTCTTCTTACGCCTTGGATTTCCTTCTATTTTAGTTTTCTTTTATTCCTCCTCCTTCTTCTTCACGTATGAATTAGAATAGAATTAACGCGAAATTGGATTAAAATATGAAATAATGGAATATAAGATGTAAATTATAAAAACTGTAATATAAATGGAATTGGACTGAAATTATGCCTAATTATGATATTAATTGGACTGAATTAAGAAGATTGGCCTAGTTATAACCTAGAATTATAACTAAAAAGAATAAAAGAAGAAAGAAGCTTATTTTCACACTTAGACCTTGGGTTAAATAATAAGCATGATTATAACCTAAGTTATAAATTGATAAACTACGGAAACCATGGTAAACTATGGCAACTATGGTGCTTATTTGAAGACTTAGGATAAATTAATAACCAATAATAGTAATTGATAAAAATAAAGGCTTATTTAGATATTTATCTAAGTTAATAAGCAAAGATAAGAGTAGGACCTGTACCAAATTGCATTCCCCTAATATTTTTATGGTTATAGTGTTTCACATAATCCTGAAGTGAGACGAGGTGCTTCACATAACCCTGAAGTGAGGCGAGGGGTACACTTATGCTTATAGTGGTAGTAAACAATCAATCTATGGTAGTTCAAATCAAGGGGATTTGATCAAGGGGCACAACTAGATTTTTGTTTCATAGGGACCAGTACCAATAACATTACCTCTATTTTTCTATGGACACGATGTTTCTCATAACCCTGAAGTGAGACGAGGTGCTTCACATAATCCTGAAGTAAGGCGAGGGGCATGCTTATGTTGTCTAGGGTAAATAAAAGGTCAAAAGAGGGAACAACTAGTACGCGAGCTTAGTGGTGGTCACGCATGTAGCTTCCAGCGATTGCTCATAAATCGTTATGAGTTCCAAGCGCTTCGTAACTGTGTCTTTCATAGACACCAAAGTCTACTATGTAGGGAAATGTCCAATCCACAGTAGATTCTATGGAAAAGCAGGCCGATCAAAGGGTAGAATTAGGACTTCAGCCTAATTAAAGCAGCTATCAAGGACAAGTGAAAACAATCAAAGTTAACCTATCTTATTAATTGAGTACTAGTTAATTCGTATTTATTTCCAACTTTATCTCTCCTATTTCCTTTGTTTCCTTTTATATATACTAGAACTATTGAAGAGTCTATTACTTTTACTTTGCTCAAAGATTCTAGTAGTTACTATCATTCACCAGACTTTTATTCTGACCCACTCCTCTATTTTCCCCTTTTCCCCCCATAAGCAATCAAGGGAAAGGGCATTAGATTGTAATTGCTTGGAGGTTTCTTGGAGAAGATTCTGCTATGTATTTCCCTACTTTTATTTCTGTTTTCTTTCTTTGTACTGGCACTTGAGAGGGATATTTATACTCTGATTTTTGTTGAGGCTACGAGTTTTTATTTCATAAGACATATTAGGTTTTGAGACATGTACGTTGTATTTGGTATTTGACTTATTTGGTTTATGAAGCAATTATGAATTTTTTGTTTTGAATAAGTTATTATTTTAGTTTTCGCTGTTTTTACCTATATTTGTCTTGTGAATCTTAGTCTCTATTAGTTTCAGTTATACCTACAACACACCACGCCTTTTAATGTGTCCTTTTGGGTATATTAAGGGGTGTGGGGTTGTTTCACTTGGTATTTGAGCCTAAGGTTACAGGATCCCTAAAAAAATTATTTTTAAAAGTAAAGTATTTTTCGAAATAACCTGTTTTAAAAAGTATTTATTTTCTTCAGAAAAGAACTCTTAGAAATGTTTTTTTAGTATAGAAGAGTTTTTATAAAAATCCTCTCATAAGTCCAGTTCAATCTCCCTTTGACTCTTTCCTAAACTATCTTTTCCTTTTTCTTAGAATGGCCAATGCCTTGAACCTTCCCGAGGGCATTCCAGTCCCAATCTGGTTTGGTAGGTATCTACAAGCCAAGACTCCATAGGTGCAAGGGCAAGCGCCCAATCTAGCACCAGCGGGAGGGAATCCCATCAACCCACCTGCAGTAGTTAATTACTCTAGGCTTTGTAAGGATTTCACAAATTTGGGTGGAAAGACCTTTTCGGGTACGGAGACATTTGTAGAGGCTCGGGCTTGGCTAAGAAACACGAAGAGGATATTAGGACTATTGGGATTGGACAATCAGCAGCGGGTTCAGCTAGCATCTTGGCAGCTGAAAGAGGAGGCTTCTTACTGATGGGAGGTTATTGAGTTGGAAGGAAGAGAAGTTACTTAGAATGGGTTTCAGGAGCGATTTGATAGGAAGTTTTTATCTCAAGCGGAAGAGAGTGTTCAGTTGGAGCGGTTTATTAACTTGAAGCAAGGAAGCTTGTTTGTGAAAGAGTACATCAATCAATTTAATGAATTGTCGCGATTTGGAATAGAATTGGTGAATACACCACATGAGAAGGCTATGAAGTTCGAAAAGGGATTAAATCATCCCCTTCAAGGTTTGTTGTTGACTCACGTACCAATGGGAGCTAAATATGAGTCACTAGTAGAGATGTCACTTATGTCTGATGGAGCTAAGGAGGGGGAGCCTAAAGAAGTCGTTAAGCCAGAAGATTCTAAGAGGAAAGAAGAAGGCCCTCAGAAATGGATTAAGAAAAGGTGCAAAAGTTGTGGGATGGTTGGTCATTTAGCCAAGGACTGTAAGAGAGGGAAGATGAAGGGAAAGTGCTATAATTGTGGACAACCCGGTCACATTAGTAAGTATTGTCCCCAGAAGACGGCGCAAGGAGCGGGTGCACCAGCGGTACAGATTCAGGCTCTGGAGGCAGCACCCTCCAGCAGTAGACCAAATCGAGGTAGGAAAATTCGATTTCTATTTCTGATTTTCCCATTGGGACTCTTTTCGATTCTGGAGCATCACACTCTTTTATCTCTAGTTCTCATGTGGATTGTTTGCACTTAGACATTTCTTTAGTAGTAGACCCCATCTTTGTTTCAAACCCCATAATAGGATCAACACCCTTGTCTATGGTAGGTAAGGGTTTGAAAATTTATATCTTAGGCGTAGAATTCTACTACGACGCCTATGTTTTAGGATTCTCGGGGCATGGGATGATCTTGGGTATGGATGGGCTATCCACGTATGGAGCTATATTAGACTGCGAGAGGAGAATCATTAGATTAGAGACATGCATCAGTAGGACTCTCGAGATTTCTTGCGACCTACAAGGGACAATTATGTTGAACTTCCTTTATTCCCTTGATTCATCATCATCAGAGTTAGATTCAGTTCCTGTCGTCAGAGCTTTCGAGACATCTTTGAGGAGTTTAGGGTACTACCCCCGTTAGAGAAATATTGACTTCAGGATTTATTTTGCTAGCGAGTAGCATTATCCGTAGGGCATATGGAGCCTAGGGAAAGGAAGGGATTGAGCAAGCAGATCCGTGAGCTTTTGAGAAAGGTTTCATAAGAAGAAACATATCGGAATAGGGAATGCCAGTCGTCTTCATTACCAAAGCATGTCGTTCTCTTCAACTTTGCATTGACTATAGAGAATTGAATAAGCTCACAAAGAAGAACCATTATCCACTCCCTAAGATAGATGATCTTTTCGACCAGTTAGTTGGCTCTTCAGTATTTTCTCAACTTGGTCTGGCCATTGGATTTCATCAGCTTATGGTAGCTGATGACAGCATTGCTAAGACCGCATTTAGGACACCCGATGGATTCTTTGAGTGGTTGGTTATGTCTTTTGGGCTAACCAATGTCCCGGCCTATTCTATAGATTTGATGAACCATGTTTTTAGAGATGTCCTAAAATAAAGATCATGGTGGTATTCGTGGTCGACATTTTGTTGTTTTCCAAGAAGTATGGAAGAGCATGTTATTCATCTAAAGGAGGTTCTTCGTACACTTCGTGTTCATCAGTTGAAGACAGAGTTGAAGTATCACTTTTTAAGTGTGTTTATTGGGGCATAGAGAATGTCTACACATGGTAGGGATTTAAGAAATGGTTTTGTACATTTAGGATCGGACTGTGGAAATCCAAAGAGAGGTAGGCAAAGATTGGGGGATGTACAATAGGTTCAGTTGATAGGAAAAGATGAAAACCCATGTGTAGATGAAAGACTTTAGTAAGGAAATGGGATTTCCAAGGTTTAAGAAAAGTACTCCTAGGTTAGTAAGGAAAAAATCCACTTTATGCCAAGCCCAATAAAATGAAAATTTTGAAATTTAAAAAAGTGGAAAAAATGTAATTGTTAGAATTGAAAATTTTCATTGTTAATATTTTCTTTTAGAAAATAAATATGGGGTTTTTGAAGAATGGTATGAAATTTAAGTTGGTTTTTATATAATGAAAAATTGGAATTCTTTTTGAAGAATTATGGAATATATATATATATATATATATATAACTCACTAGTTTCTTTGTAAGTAAACAAAGGTTTTTAATATAAAAACATAGAGTGTATCAAGTATCAACAACGTAGATTACAACTTTTATTGTTGTAATAAATGTTTTCATGAAAAATAAGAGGAGCATAGGCTATAACACTATTGTTATAGTAAGCGACTCCCAAGAGAAATATTTTTACATTGGTATATGAGATTTATTGGTATTTATTTAATTAAATCCATACACTAGTATTTTTGAATTGTAGTAATGGTGTTTTACGCAACATCTGTTTTAACCCAAATAAAAATGTATTTTAAAGGATAATTTCTAAGTATAGAAACAAAATGATTTGTAAAGTACACTTATTATTTTTAATAAGTATAAGGAAGTGTTTTTGCAGTTATGGAAATATTTAAACAGTTTTGAGGATGAGTTTTTCTGAAAGGAAAATGTGTAAGTTAGATATTAGAAAATATTATCATGGAAGAATATAAATTAAATATACTGTAATCTAATGGAATGAAAAGAATAATGGTATGATTTTCTATGAAACCATTAAAAATGTTTTGTGCAAGTTACAAGGAATACATGAAAGAGATATACAAGGTATGAAAAGCACCATATTTTGTATAGCTTATTTTGAAAAATATAAATAAGTTCCTTCTAATTTCACAAAAACATGAAATTCTCTTTTAAAAGGTTCATAGAAGATTTTAGCGTTAATAATTTCTCACTTGAGAAAGTAGTTCCAATACATTAAGGTATGAGGCGTGAGGTATAATACGAAGATGTTTTGAAACACATGAAAACAGCTCAAAGATATTTTAAAGGTAAATGGTTTGGTGAAAAAGTAAATAAGTTTTTGGAAATGAAAAACTTAATAAAAGTAGAATTTGAAAATTCAAATTTTTATAGAAAACTAAAAAGGTCTTTAAAAGCAAACGAGGAATAAGTTTTGGACTTAGAATTTGAAAGTTTTTCCCTTTAGGTTGGGAAATAATGTTAAGTAACCAGTATTTTTGAATTTAATAGAAACTCAAAAATAACACTTTTTAAAGACAAAGATTTTGGGATTTGATGTTTTGAAAATTTAGAAGTCTTAGTTTTTGAAACGATAAATACCCAACCAAACTCTTATAAATATGGAGTATAGAGAAATCATTTCCTAGGTGTAACGGAAAAAGTGCAAGACCATTTAGGGGATAGCAGTGATTACTTTTGGAAGTAATGATAGAGGTTCCCATGGAATGTTTAGGACACTAGTAAGAACCTAGGAATGTTGATTCATGTGTGTAGACTAAAGAAGATAGTAAAGTGAAATGAGTAAGGTTGTAAGGCACGCATGGTTGAGAATGGATATTCTTGATTTTGGAGGAACTTGGGAAAAGCATCTTTCTTTAGTGGAATTCACATAAAATAGTAGTTCTCAAGCTAGCATTAGAGTGGCACCTTTCGAAGCTCTTTATGAAAGACCGCGCAAGTCACCTTCGTGCTGGATAGGGTCTATAAAGGGATTGCCTTGGTTCCGACATAGTTAAGAAGACTTCGGGGAAGATTGGTTTGATTGGGAGAAAATTCATATTTCGTATCCACATTCCTTTGATAATAAGTTTTTAGAGTTTCCTATTTCCATCTTTAGTTTTGAATAGATTCTTTCCTTTATTATCCTTTGTGAGGGTAGAACTTAGGATTTAACCTATGGATGGTAGGATTTGATGTAAACATGTTAATAGAACATGTTATGAATGATGTATGCTAGTGATTGCAAGTGTTTGCTAGTGGATGCTAATGGATACATATAGGTACACTAGGTACTATTATTCTTTAGGGATCGGCCTAACTAGGACACTAGAGCATATGCATATGGATGTGTGCGCATTTTATTCTATTTTCCATGGTTACTATAAATGGATGATTTTCACATGGTTGTTGCATTTGGATGATGTTTCTAGCACGCATATAGAATTATCAGTTATCATTAGGAAATTTTCGCATTCATTTGGATACATGGCACATACATGATTGCATAAAAGGAGGTCAACTGAATCAGTGCAGCGCCTAATCTTTTGCATTAGTTAGGGACATTTGCACTACACTAATTGCATAAGTATCATAAATTGCATTAGAAAAACTTAAGGACAATGGATGAATGGTTGATGATTGAGTAGTTGGTTGTAGAATTGGGTGAAAACATTTAGTACATTCTTTTATCCTTAGAGATTTCGAGGACGAAATCCCTTAAGGAAGGGAGAATGTAACAACCCGAAATTTAACCCATAATAATTAATTCGTTAATTAATTAAATAATAAAATAAATTTGTGAAATTATCAAATTGAGCCACGATAGTTGCACCATTGTGTCCATGGTAATTTTTTGATCAATTTCCATATATAGAACGTCAGAATTCGGATTAATATGAGCAAGAAACGAGTAAACAAAAAATAAAAAAAATAAAAATAGACCACGTCGACCGGCCGTTTGACCTGGGCACAAAGGCGGTCAACCGCCCGGTCGACCCGCCTACCCATTTGGGCGAACGAATGTTTGTTCATTCAAATGTTGTAGACGTGTTTTGCATTCTTCAACTCGATCTGGTTCTTCCATTCATGCATCCGATGGCTCCTATTCAGCCTATAACGTGGTGGCATCCTATTTAATCCCCAAATCCAACGGTCTGAGATTCACTTCTACCCCTATAAATAGAACCCTAGGCCTAACACTTTTTCTCATTCTAAGATTTTCTCCAATTGGGTTCACCTATCCAGGAAGGACCCTAAGCGGAATAATTTTCCAAGGAGGAAATCGTTTTAAATAAAAATATTTAACAACCCCAAGTGGATCCGGGAAGGCCTAAAGGAAAGAGCTAAGGACCAGAGGTGAGTGATCGTAATTATTTTAAATTTCTTTAAGTAATTTAAAATAATAGGGTTTTCAATAGTTGTAGTTTTACTACGATTTTTGGAGTAACCTTTTTAGTAATTTATTTACAATTTTTAGAATTATTTTCAGTCTATTTCTTCTAGCTATTCTTTTCAATTAATTTCAGTTCATTTCTAGCTTTTCTAATTATTGACGGTTTATTTACAATATTTTTGTTTACTTACTGTTATTTATGCGTTATTTACATCTTCTTCATACGCCTTGGATTTCTTTCTATTTTCAGTTTTCTTTTATTCCTCCTTCTTCTTCTTCACATATGGATTAGAATAGAATTAACGTTAAATTGGATTAAATTATAAGAAATATGAAATAATGGAATATAAGATGTAAATTATAAAAACTGTAATATAAATGGAATTGGATTGAAATTATGCCAAATTATGATATTAATTGGATTGAATTAAGAAGATTGGCCTAGTTATAACCTAGAATTATAATTAAAAAGAATAAAAGAAGAAAGAATTTTATTTTCACACTTAGACCTTGGGTTAAGTAATAAGCAAAATTATAACGTAAGTTATAAATTGATAAACTACGGAAACTATGGTAAACTATGGAAACTATGGTGCTTATTTGAAGACATGGGATAAATTAATAACCAATAATAGTAATTGATAAAAATAAAGGCTTATTTAGATAATTTATCTAAGTTAAAAAGAAAAGATAAGAGCAGGACCTGTACCAAATAGCATTCCCCTAATATTTCTATGGTTACGGTGTTTCACATAATCATGAAGTGAGACGAGGTGCTTCACATAACCCTGAAGTGAGGCGAGGGGTACGCTTATGCTTATAGTGATAGTAAACTGTCAATCTATGGTAGTTCAAATCTAGGGGATTTGAATAAGGGCCACAACTAGATTTTTGTTTGATTGGGACCAGTACCAATAGCATTACCTCTATTTTTCTATGGACACGGTGTTTCACATAACCCTGAAGTGAGACGAGGTGCTTCACATAATCCTGAAGTGAGGCGAGGGGCATGCTTATGGTGTCTAAGGTAAATAAAAGGTCAAAAGAGGGAACAACAGGAACGCAAGCTTAGTGGTGGTCATGCGTGCGGCTTCCAGTGATGGCTCATAAATCGTTATGAATTCCAAGCGCTTAGTAAGTGTGTCTTTCGTAGACACCAAAGTCTACTGTGTTGGGAAACATCCAGTCCACAGTAGAGTCTATGGAGTAGCAGGCCGATCAAAGGGTAGAATTAGGACTTCAGCCTAATCAAAGCAGCTATCAAAGACAAGCGCAAACAATCAAAGTTAACCTATCTTATTAATTGAGTACTAGTTAATTCGTATTTATTTCCAGCTTTATCTCTCATATTTCCTTTGTTTCCTTTTATATACACTAGAACTATTGAAGATTCTATTACTTTTAGTTTGCTCAAAGATTCTAGTAGTTACTATCATTCACCAGACTTTTAGTCTGACCCGCTCCTCTTCCCCATCCCCCCTGTAAACAATCAAGGGAGAGGGAAGTAGATTGCAGTTGCTCGGAGGTTTCTTGGAGAAGATTCTGCTATGTATTTCCATACTTTTATTTCCGTTTTCTTTCTTTGTACTGGCACTTGAGAGGGATATTTATAATTTGATTTTTGTTGAGACTAAGAGTTTTTATTTCATAAGACATATTGGGTTTTGAGACATGTATGTTGTATTTGGTATTTGGCTTTTTTTGTTTATGAAGCAATTACGAAATTTTTGTTTTGAATAAGTTATTATTTTAGTTTCTGTTGTTTTTACCTATTTTTGTCTTGTGAATCTTAGTCTCTGTTAGTTTCAGTTATACCTACAATGCACCATGCCTTTTGGGTATATTTAGGGGTGTGAGGTGTTTCAGTTTGCGTTTTTCCCCTGACTAGAGAGTCAGGGATCGGAGTGCAAGAAGTGAGTCGCTTTGCCAAAGATCGATAGGATCGACTTACTTATCGTTGCTCCCTCTTTCGCCCGAGAGTGACTCGACGAGGGCGAGCAAGGGTCTAAAGAGACCATTATCGGCCAAGGAATTCCAAGACATCATGTTTTGTTCAAGGACGCTGAACCGGAATGTAGGAAGTAATGACGCTTTGTTGGAGAGCAACAGGATCGGTTTACTTGTCGTTGTTCCCTCTTTACCGGAGAGTGACAGGATAGGCTCCAGCCAGAGCTCGAAGTGGCTATGATCAGTCCAAGAGGATCAAGACATAGCTATAGGGCCAAAAAGGGCCGGAGTGTAGGGAGTGAGTCTCTTCACTAGAGAGCGACATGATCGACTCACTCGTCATTAAGTCCCCTCATCAGAGAGCAACTGGATTGGGATTAGCAATGATCCAAAGAGACCATCAATTGGTCCGAAGAGACCTGAACTTGGATAACGATCTGGGGAGATCGTGGATTGGCTTACTGACTTCCAAGATTTAAAATAATTATGGATTTGGATATTGACCAGGAGATGTCATGGACTTGGCTAACAACCCGGAGAGGTCGAGGATTTGGATAACGATACGGAGAGATCGGGGATTTGGATTTGGCGAACGATCTGCTGAGATCATGAATACGGTTACTGACTTAGGTTGGATATGGACTTGTCTAAGGATTTGGAATGGTTTCACTATAGACTTGGCACAGTTGCGGGTTTCACTAACAATCCAGAGAGATTGAGGATTCAGCATCCAATAACTAACTCCCAAGCGAACACCGGATGGCTTATGGCAATTTGGTTTGGCAAAGGATTGGATTTTGGATTAGAAATTTCAGTTGTCGATGGATTGTGGATTTTGGACTTCGAACTTATGGTGATTCAAAAAACACCTTCCTACCACAAGGTATGTTTTTGGGGGCAAAGTGTTAACCCGCCTTTTGACCAGGTGGTATATGGGTGGATTTAACTAATAGATTCTGTGATCATCAAGGCAGGAAGCCCGAAGGGATAATTGTCGGGTTGGGAATCAGGTATAAGCAATGTTATGGATGTTAGTCAAGAAGATTCAGACAAATGGCATCCAAGAATTGGCTAATTATGGATTGGTACTTCCTATGGGCAGGGGATCGGTGCCTAACTCTTCCCCTAGGTTGGGGCTCGAATCAATCACTATAGCTAACTATGGATTAGTACTTCCCCTAGGTAAGGGATTGGTACCTATCCCTTCCCCTAGATGGGGGATCAGATCAGATCAATATGGCTAAGTATAGATTGGTACTTGCCCTAGGCAGGGGATCAGATTAGATTACTATGACCATAGACACTAAACTCAGCAGCTTAAGGCTACGGAAATCGATTGTTATCTCCAATTTTCACCTAGGAAACATCATAGAACAACCGAAGAAACACAAAGGAAACATCGAGGAGGACCCCTAGGAGAGATCGTTGGGCCCCATCCCTATCTTGGAGATCGACATTGATCCCCCTATAGGGATTGGCAACGATCCCTAAAAGTAGGCCCTGTGTGGCCTAATTTTGGTGAGTGGGGTAGGCCTGCATGTTTTACCTTATAAATACAATGGGCATGAAACTCATTTAGGATCTTCATTCTGGCTCCCTTCTTCCTCTATTGTCATTCTTAGGCTATCATCTGGACTGTAATAGTAACCTACAGTATAATAAAATTAGGAAAATTGTTGGAGTGGACATTGGCCAGAGTTAGTCGAACCACTATAAAACTTTCTATGTTCATTTCTTTTGATTTTAGTTTGTTGTTCTTCATATTTTATTCTCTACTTCATTCTATTGGGAGTTGGTTATCGGATATTATGGTGCTTTCATAATGGTTAAGGTGTATATGCCATTTTTGGCGCTAACAATTTTTACATTTTATCTAGAAAGGGAATTTTCCTTACCTTTGGAATTACAAGGAATTATCTTTTCGTAGTTATTGAAATAGATAGTATAAAATATGGTAAATGTCCTTATTTTATACATCTCCTTCCTTTAGGAGCATTCCTTTTTATTTCAAATGATACACTTTTATTTATGAATCTGAACTTGATAATCAATAGAAATTCACATTGCAGTACCCAATTTTCCAACGAATTAAAATACTACTTAAATCCCAATAATTTATTGTGATAACTTCCAATTTACATTTACTGGCATAAAACATTTAACTGAAAAATCTGGAAATACTACATAGTTTATCAAATTCATGGAACACCACTACCTAATACTTTCCAAATTCATATACATGCAATATTAAATTAAGTTTCAATTATAGAATATGTAGGCAGGGATTTAGATTTCGTTTCAAGCATATAATTAAGCCTACAACTCCAAATAATTAAATCCAGGCATAAAAGGAACAGATTTACAATGAAATAAACCAATATTATATAAAAATGTAAAATTTACCCACTCGCCATTTTAGCTTTCAAATCTCCAAATCCAGTGCATGTTATTCCAGTTTGAATCCCATTATTCTCCCTATTTGAATACATACATCATATATATATACATATATATATATATGCATATATATATATATATACATATTAGAAATCTAGATTTGAAAGTAGATTTGGATTTAATTTAAATTCAAACCTGGATTTATAATTTACTTTAGCTTTGACGATTTGATTCGACCCTATTTTTCTTCTCCATTATCCTCTGCTATCCTCCACTTGTATATATGTATAAAAACTATAATTTTTATCTAGAATTAAGAATTTATGGAGAAGAGAAATGGCAAAGCTTCGCCGTCGCTTCAAGAAACATGAGAAGAAAAGTGATGGGTTAGGCCTGTATTTATAGGGTTTCGAATCAGTGTCAGGCATTAGATTATATTTATTTTAATCTAAGATTGACAATATCATAATTCTTTGTCGAAAACATACACTGGTCGACCACCACCCCCACCTGTCGACCGCTAACAATCGACTGGTCGATATAAGGGGTCGACCGGTTGCCTTTAATTTTGTTAATTAATTAGCAACGTTTTATTTTATTGATTACTTACTATTATACTTTATCGCTTGATTTAGATTAACATTAATTATTCTTAAAGGTTAAGCAACGTTATCTATCCATTAACCCTAATTGACGTTAATTAACGTTAGTTAATTTTTTTAATTACATATGTAATTATTTTCAATTTAAAAACTTTAACTATTAATAACATTTTCGTTTGAACTCCGATTGTGAAACTCTGTATATGAAAATCGATCAGAAAATCACCACAAACAAAATGGTGCAAGTTTCGTATCTAAATTCTAATGTTTTCAGAAATTCTATTTTTGGATTTAATGCTAATTTTCTAATGATCCTCCTTTCGTACTACCAAAGGTGACACTTAATAAATATGCGATATTCTTGTGCCAATCATTTGGTCATCCGAAAGACGGGTTATTAGGGGTGAAACAAAGAAAAGACAGTAGAGAAGAAACTAAACAACATAGAATCTCACAACGCAACAGAACAATTTATATTACTCAACATAATATATTGCAAAGTCATTTCGAAAATGTTACATCAGAGTCATATTTGTTGAGACTTGGTTTTGATTCATGACACGAAGCTATCACTACAACGTACAGATTTGACGACTGCTAAGATGAGAATATATACTACAAGGAGACAAGACTTCAAAATGGGTGCATCAATTTTATTATTTTTTGATTTTGAGTCTTAGGTCAATATTGTTAAAATCTCTCCTCGGTTACGTATATATTAGCTTATATACTTTATCACTCTATTTTCAAATTTTTTATACATATATATAAGCATATAAATAAACTATAAAAGTGTGAAAGTTATATATATTTTTATATATGAAAACTGTGCATATTGCACAAAATTCACCAGGTTAGTCGACTGACCCAGAGGTCTATTCGACTGACACTGGAAAAATTGTGCAACATGCACAGTGCACAGATATATATGAATATATATTTAAATTCGTTTGAATATTCAGTCGACTGACCTAGAGGCTCAGTTGACTGAATTTCTACAACAGCTACTTTTTGAAAGAACTCGACTTTTTGTGAAGAGTTACGAACCTCTACGAAAAGATTTGGATGCAACACTTCAATCGAAACTCTTCACCAACAGTCGCTGCTTTCTAACCCTTATAAATACATACTTCAACTTGATTCCAAACCACTGAATTACAACTGAATTTTCTTATCTCTCTAATCTAACTCTCTGGAATTTATTTGCTATCGTACTTTCAATCATTCTGCATTAAAGCAATACTATACCTTTCTATTCTTCATAAATTTCAAATATATATTTATACTCGAGGAGAAGATTATAGGAAGGGTGTACTACAAGTGACAAATCTGTGTTATTAGAACACACAAAGTCAAAACAATCTTTTGTATTTGTTGAAGTCCCGTTCTGCTGCTCAGGCGTGTGAAGTCCTCTTCAACTGCTAAGGCGAAATCCTGTTCTGCTGCTCAGGTCCTTGTTCCACTGCTCAAGGGTTGTATATACATGTTCCTCCGGGTAAAGTGACGGTTATTAGTGAAATTCCAGAAGGAGTCTGGGACTGGACGTAGGACGGTGCTCCGAACTAGTATAAAAATCTTTGGTGTCATTTTTACTATACTGCTTATATTCCGCACTATGTACCATATAGCTATCATCACTACACTCTATATTATCATATATCCATATTACACGATCCATAGCACACGTATAGCTATCATTTTTACTATTTACTGTATAGCTATCATCCAATGAAAATTGGATTATTGCTATGCAAGAAGAACTCAATCAGTTTGAACGAAATGAAGTTTGGGAACTGGTACCCAGACCGACCGAAAAAACTGTTATAGGAACTAAATGGGTTTATAAAAATAAAGCAAACGAATTAGGAAATATAACTAGAAACAAAGCGAGACTAGTAGCACAAGGATATAACCAGGAAGAATAAATAGACTACGAAGAAACGTTTGCTCCAATCGCTAGACTAGAAGCAATACGAATCTTATTGGCGTACGCATGTTTTAATAACTTTAAACTCTATCAAATGGATGTTAAAAGTGCATTTTTAAATGGTTATATTAAAGAAAACATTTATGTTGAACAACCTCCTTTATTTATTTATGAAAAATACCCAGATCATGTCTATAAACTTAAGAAGGCTTTATATGGTTTAAAACAAGCACCACGTGCTTGGTATGAACGCCTTAAAAGCTATCTAATTGACTCATTATTCGAAATAGGAAAAGTAGATCAAACTCTATTTATAAAGCATTCTAAAAATGATATTTTGATAGTTCAAATATATGTTGACGGCATTATATTTGGATCAACTAATAATGAATTATGTAATGAATTTTCTGAAATAATTACTAGAGAATTTGAAATGTCCTATATGAGAGAATTATCATATTTTTTAGGTCTTCAAATAAAACAAGTTTCAAATGGAATCTTTATTAATCAAGAAAAATACTGTAATAATCTTAACAAACGTTTTGGAATGGAAAACACTTCTGCCAAACCAACACCTATGAGCACAACAGCACATCTTGACAAAGATGAGAATGGAAAAATTATAGACCAAAAACTATATCGTAGTATGATAGGATCACTACTTTATCTAACAGCAAGTAGACCAGATATTATGATGAGTTGTGTCTATATGCACGATTTCAAGCTGACCCGAAAGAATCACATTTACGAGCCATAAAATGAATACTACGCTATCTTAGTAAAACTACAAATTTCGGCCTTCTCTATCCGAAAGAATGCTCGTTCAAGTTAGTACCATACAGCGATGCTGATTTCGACGGATCACGAACAGATAGAAAAAGTACAAGCGGTACGTGTCACTTCATTGGTAAATCATTAATATCATGGTTTAGCAAGAAACAAAACTATGTCTCACTATCAACCTGTGAAACATAATATATTTCTGCAGCACTAGCTTGTGCACAAGTAATTTATATGCAACAGACACTTAAAGATTTCGGAGTCAATCTATCAAAATCAACAATTTACTACGATAGTTCTAGTGCAATAAATCTATCCAAAAATCCAGTAAACCACTCAAGAACTAAACATATAGATATTAGACATCACTTTCTACGTGATTATATAGAAAAAGAAATGATAAATTTAGACTACGTTCCATTAGAAAATCAATTAGCTTATATTTTTACTAAACCATTATTAGAAAATACTTTTATAAAATTACGTCGTGAACTCGGTATAATGTCAATTAAAGATATATAAATAAAATATAAAAAAAAAATTACTAAAAATACAAAAATAAATTTTTTATAAAAAAATTAATAACTCTGACCATGCTGAGACTCGAACCCATGACTTGCTGTGAATAGCCCAAGTGTCCTAACCACCTAAGCTATTGATTATTTCTGTTATAGTCTAGCATGGGGATTTTATTATATGGAGACATCAATATACTAAAATTGTGTGTAACATTTCAAATATACTTTACTTCTTTTATGAACATTATATTACATAACATAAAACAAACAACAGACAAACAAACGAACTACCCTATTACTTGCCTAAATTCAAGACAAGCCACTTATTTCTACCTACTTTTGCTCTAAACTTAGGCTATAAATAGATATGCCTATTCTAGTTTTTTCTTTTCATACAATCAAACTAAAATACAAACAAAACCTTCATTCGTGTCTTTTCAAAAACTAATTTTCATAATGTCAACTTCTTCATCCACTGATTCAATTGAAATTCTTGCCTCAAACAATTCACCAAAGACTCCGGTTCATCAAACTTCACCATCTTCTACATATCATACCTGATATACTCTGGATAAAAAGAAAGGGAAGAAGATGATTGACATATCTCCAAACACTAAGCAAAAGATAGATAATTTACATCATTATCAACAAGAATCGTTAATGCTTCAACGTGAAATGTACTACGAACAAAAGATTAACTCCAGACGGTTAGGAATTATCGAGCATATTGCTATGAAGTTTTGCGGGGCCTCTTCACATCCAATAGACGAACATGCTGTTTCGCCTGTTAAATGACCTTCGACTTCGTCCCCACTGTGACCACCGTTCTCACCAAATTCATGGGATCGGAATGAAGAATTGAATGCTCATCGCAAACAAATAAAGGACTACAAAACACCCAGCCCCTCAAAATAAATGTAGTATGTTGTTATTTGAATATTTCTGCTAATCAATGTACTCTTTTTTTAATAATAATAAAAATTATTCGTTTTAATCAACTTGTATGCTAGTTATAAATTTTAAATATAATCTTACTAAAATAAATAAACAAACAAGTGTCATTTGTATAAAATATTACACCAAAACACTTTAGAAAAATTTATTGTAAAAATTGACTCAGGTCAATCGACTGAACCAGGAGGTCAGTCGACTGACACAGAAGTTAAATTTTTTTTAAAAAGTGTAGCCAGTCGACTGTCTCAGTGCGTCAGTCGACTGGACCAGAAGTATGAAAATTTTTGATTTTCAGATTCAGTCGATTGAAGCACTGAAACAGTCAACTAAATCGTAGATCTGAGAAACTTTATTACTTTTACCCACCCACTTTCCTCCTTTTAACTTCTACTTTCCCTTCTATCACCGTTCTCATCTCAGATTTCAAAATTTTCCAAAACCCTATCCTTTCAAAAATTCCATTTTTATTCTCCAAAAAAATGGCTCCCAAGCGTAAAGGTTAAGCTTCTTCATCCTCTCAACCTCCCTCAAATGAGCAAATCCAACAATGGTTATATGATGATACCGCAGTTAGGAGGTGGGGAAGGATGCAAGACTCTAGAATTTTCGAAGGTTCGTTTGTTAAGTTCTCCGATTTCTCTCCATATCATATCCAAGAACTAGTTCGTAGAAGCAATTTGGAATCGTTATTCAACATTGAGGATAATAAGCAGAAAATCAACCAAATAATGGTCAAATTATTTTACGCAAATCTAAACTTGGGTCACCAAACCGTACAAAATCAAGAAGATTGTGTGTGGAGTCTAGTTTGTGGAAGACCCGTCCTTTTCTCATTAGATAGAATGGCTCATATTTTGAATATTGTGAATGAAGGAATTGAGCTTAGTCATATTGAGTGTGATTTAGTGGTTCGTAATCACATTAGTCACTTATTCTTAGAAGATGACATACAACAACTCAAGTCCATGTCATTGAGACCAAAAGCAAGAATAATTCATCGTGCGCTAATGAAAACCGTAACTCCACAAACTAGGAGTTATGAACTTGTCTACGAACATAACTTTAAAGCTTTGTATACTATCTTTGGAAACATTAAGGTAAATTGGCTACGTTTACTTCTTGATGAATTCCTAAGCTTCAATCAAGGTCGAATGAATGTCATCTATTATGGTGAATATATTATGCGTCTACTAAAGGCATGCGAGATTCCGGAACCCGACTCACCGGTTTCTACTGTTGGGTATTTAAATTCTCGCACCTTAGCACTGATGAAGCTACCCATTGCTCGACCACCCCCTATCATATCTTTCGAAGAATGGACTCAACGGCAACTATCTCAAGCCCAACCACAACAACATGGCGAACCATCTCAAGGTCCATCTCGTCAACGACAAGACGAAATTCAAATTCCTAATCCTGGCCTTCAACCATATGAGACAATGTCTATGATATGCCGCAACCAACAGGTTCTTCAATCACATATTACTAGGGTTGACAAGAAGCTTGACAAGGTTAAAGGATTCTTTACCAAATTATGGCAAGCAATCTCTTGTTCATCCGGAACTTCCACGGCTACTCTAGGCGATCCGGGTAAGCAACCCGTCTTCACTTGGTCTTCTTCTTCTTCCGACGATCAAGCAAGTAGTAGTGACGATGATGGAGATGAAGGCGTTAGTGGAGGTCAAGGCTCTCACGGAGATAGGGGTTAACGTGTGGTTTAGTAGGTTGTTATTTTTATTTGCAAACATTCGTGTTTATCTTATGGCTTGTATTTAAACAATTACTCATCTCTTATTTCCAGTCTTTTGATTATGATTGTTTAATATATGCATGGGTGTTCTTCTTCATAATATATTATCTATGATTATGGTTGTTTATCTTATTCCTTTTTATCGATGACAAAGGGGAAGAAATATTATTCTAACATTAAGAATGCAGGATATAAGCGTCAAAGATTCAGCATAAGTAAGTATTTATATTATATATACAGTCAAAATCTATTTTAATTTCATAGGTTGTCATCAATCAAAAAGGAGGAGAATGTTGAGACTTGGTTTTGAATCATGACACGGAGCTATCACTACAACGTATAGATTTGACGACAGCTACGACGAGAATATATACTACAAGGAGACAAGACTTCAAAACCGGTGCATCAATTTTATTATTTTTAGATTTTGAGTCTTAGGTCAATATTGTTAAAATCTCTCCTAGGTTACGTATATATTAGCTTATATATTTTATCACTCTATTTTCAAATTTTATCATACATATATATAAGCATATAAATAAATTATAAAAGTGTGAAAGTTATATATATTTTTATATATGAAAACTGTGCATATTGCACAAAATTCACCAAGTCAGTCGACTGACCCAGAGGTCCAGTCGACTGACACTGGAAAATTGTGCAACATGCACAGTGCACAGATATATTAATATATATATATATATTTAAATTCGTTTGAATATTCAGTCGACTGACCTAGAGGCTCAGTTGACTGAATTTTTACAACAACTACTTTTTGAAAGGATACGACTTTTTGTGAAGAGTTACGAACCTCTACGAAAAGATTTGGACGCAACACTTCAATCGAAACTCTTCACCAACAGTCGCTGCTTTCTAACCCTTATAAATACATACTTCAACTTGATTCCAAACCACTAAATTACAACTGAATTTTCTTATCTCTCTAATCTAACTCTTTGGAATCTATTTGCTATCTTTCAATCATTCTGCATTAAAGCAATACTATACCTTTCTATTCTTCATAAATTTCAAATATATATATTTATACTCGACGAGAAGATTATAGGAAGGGTGTACTACAAGTGAAAAATACATGTTATTAGAACACACAAAGTCAAAATAATCTTTTGTATTTGTTGAAGTCCTGTTCTGCTGCTCAGGCGTGTGAAGTCCTCTTCAGCTGCTGAGGCGAAATCCTGTTCTGCTGCTCAGGTCCTTGTTCCGCTGCTCAAGGGTTGTATATACCTATTCCTCCGGGTTAAGTGAGGTCTATTAGTGAAATTCCAAAAGGAGTTTGGGACTGGACGTAGAACGGTGCTCCGAACCAGTATAAAAATCTCTGGTGTCATTTTTACTATACTGCTTTTATATTCCGCACTATTTACCGTATAGTTATCATCACTACACTCTGTATTATCATATATCCATATTACACGATCCATAGCACACTTTCAATATTAATACAAATACTACACTAGGACAGTTATAATAGCATGTACCTACCTATCGAATACCATATACATATAATACAGCAGAAGACAAAGTAATCTCTAGCTATCAATGAAACCACCTGCTCCAAGCTCCTCTAAATGAATCTGTGGAAAAACCTAATCTACTTGGCTTCCCATTCAAATTTGAGCACCCAAGAGTTTTAGAAAAGAAAATAAACTTCGGGTCAGACATGCACTACAAGGGGAAACGCAATTTCCGACGGCCAAAAGCCGTCGGCGGCCGTCGGAAGCCGTCGACCGCCGTCGGAAATAACCGTCGGAAATGGCGTTGTCGGGAAGCAGTATTTCCGACGGTTTCCGACGGACGCTGCCGTATACATTTCCGACGGCCATAGACGGTTCCCGACGGTTTCCGACGGATTCCGACGGGTGTCGGAATCCGTCGGAAATCGTCGGGAATCGTCTGAAACAGGCCGTCGTTATCCGTCTGTAACCGTCGGGAATTTCGACCAATAAGCTGTCGGAAGCCGTCGGAAACCGTCGGAAATCTGCTGTTTTTTTTTTATTTGCTTCAGATTTAGCCTTCCAACCGCATTTCTCATCAAAACATTAGAATATCAATACTACTACACAATCCAATATACAATAGTCCAACCAAATATTCAAACTCAAACCACAAAATATTTAATAAACACACAAATAAATAAAATTACATCAAAATATAAATAACCATTCCAACATTAACATAATCCTAACAATAACTGTTCTACCATGTTGTTAATACACAAATTCATCAATATTCTCATACACGTTCTCATACTACCATAGAACCAAATGTGTCAAACATAATTATACATAAATCAATAATTACCTACGTCGTCTATCAAATCATTCTAAGTTAAAACAAAACATACCTGAACGAGCAAGTAATGAATTAATCTCCTGCAGATCCAGAGCCAGCCGAGGAAGGAAAGTGACCACCACCCTGTTGCTGCTGCTGCATGTACTCTAACAACTGTGCGGTGTGCATGGCCTGTTGGCGGTTCTGCTCCTCCAACTGGGCAACTCTAGTACGCAATTCTTCTATATCTGCAAGATCGCTCTGATGTCTACCCCGCCGTCCCCTACTCTGACTACTGGACTGCAATAATTGAAAAATAAATAAAATTCAAGTTTAATGTTTTGAAAAAGTGAAAATATCATATTTTTAGAAAAAGTAAATTATTTACCGCTAAATTGCCAAATCCGTATCGTCGACCATGCTCTGTTGGATCCATAACGGACTCAAATATAACGTCTTCCTCATTGGTCGTCAGCTGATCTCGACCTGTGCTACATGAAGATCTCTATCGTCTAACCATATTTCTACACATTTTCCAGAAGGCCGACCATATTGTCTAAAAATAGATAACATTGTTTGAGAGGACTCTTGTTCGTCGCCTTCGTCATTACGAGGAACACTTTGAAATGAAATGTTCACATGGTCACTGAAATAGTGAGAGAAAAAGAACGAAGCTTCTTCTTCGATATAAGATTTACATATCGAACCTTCAACTCGTGCTTTTTGCCTCACTTTTTTCTTCAGATGATTCAAATATCTATGAAAAATTAATTTATATTAACTTCATCTTTCAAATACAATTAAATTACATTATAACATATTACATACCTCTCAAATGGATACATCCATCCATATTGGACAGGACCTCGAAGTCGTGCTTCAGTTGGGAGATGAACAGGTAAATGTTCCATCACATTAAAAAAACCTGGCGGAAATATTTTCTCTAATTTGCAAAGCAATATAGGAATGTCCACTTCAAGTTTACGTAAACGTTGCACTTTTAAAGTAGTCGAACAAAGCTCTTTGTAAAACATACTAAGCTCCGTTACTACCTTCCAAACTTTTAACGGCAGTAGTTCTTTGAACATTACGGGAAATAAATTTTCCATCATTATGTGACAGTCGTGACTTTTCATTCCGCTCAATCTACCATTTTTAAAGTCAACACATCTACGAAGATTTGATGATATCCCATCAGGAAATCTTAACCCTTCCACCCATTTTAACACAGTTTTAACTTGATTATTATCTAATTCGTAACATGCTTTGGGTTTTTTACTATCATTTGGTTTCATATGAAGCTCAAGACGTTTGCATAATTCTTCTATATCACGTCTTGATTTCAAATCATCCTTCGTCTTCCCTTTCACATTCAAAATTGTGTTAAAAACATTATCAAATACATTTTTCTCATTGTGCATCACATCTATGTTATGGCGAAGCAGAAGATGTTTCCAATACGGCAACTCCCAAAAAATAGTTTGTTTGCACCAGTTATGAACAACTGATTTGCCTTGAATTTCTGTTTGCTCGCCCGTTTCATATATCTTTGGATAGTCCTTAACAAGTTCATATATGTCTTCGCTTGACCATATCGTCGGTGGTTGTCTGGTTTCTACTCTATTAGCTAAAAAGTTTTTCTTGTCTCCTCTAAAGGGATGATTTACATGGAGAAAATATCGATGACAGTCAAACCATGAAATTTTCTTACCATGAGGTAAAGAAAACGCTCGTGTTTCATCCATGCAATATGGACATGCTAGACGACCGGCAGTACTCCATCCCGAAAGCATTGCATAAGCAGGAAAATCACTTATAGTCCACAACAAAGAAGCAAACATACAAAAAATTTTCTTCTTGGACACATCGTATGTTTCTACTCCTTCGTTCCACAGTATTTTTAACTCCTCAATCAACGGTTGTAAATATACATCTATTCCTTGTGTCGGATCGTCGGGGCCAGGAACGACAACAGTAAGAAACATATATTGCGTTTTCATACACATCCATGGAGGTAAATTATAAGGTGTGACGATAATGGGCCAGGATGAATATTTAGAACCAAATTGAGAAAATGGAGAAAAACCGTCCGTACATAATCCTAATCTAACATTTCGACTCTCCGCTGCAAAATTTGGATACGTTTTATCGAAATGCTTCCATGCTTCTCCATCGGCCGGATGTGTCAATGTACCCTCTTCCTCTGTTCTCACACTATGCCACCTCATATTAGACGCAGTTACAGAAGATGCATATAATCTTTGAAGTCTTGGAGTTATGGGTAAGTAGTGCATACGCTTGTATGGAACTTCCTTCCCCTTCTTTTTTCTTAGTTTGTATCTCTCCTGGTTACAAACTTTACAATTTCTAAGGTTTACGTCTTCTTTCCAAAACAACATGCATCCTTTTAAACATGTATCTATTTTCTGATACGGTAAACCAAAAGCCGACATAAGTTTTTTAACTTCGTAGTGATTTTCACACATGTGATTATCGGGCGGCATATGCCTTTTTGCAGCTTGTACAACAGCCGTAAATCCAGCTTCAGTGATGTTGTATTTTGACTTCATCGCAATGTATTCTGCGATTACTGACAGCTGAGTGCCGCTTTTACAACCATCCCAAATAGGTTTCTTAGCTGCATCTAGTAAATCATAAATTTTTTTAGCTTCAATATTTGGTTCTTCAACATTTCCATCATCGTCGTCAACTTCAACCATAGGAAACATTGATCGTGCTGCATCTTCGACCATATTTTCTATACGGGTCGTTGAAACTATTTCGTTAACGACACTTTCAGACTCTACAGAAGTATTTGCTACAACTTCTCCATGCCGATCCCAAACATAATATTCGGGTGCGAAACCGTGTTTGCACAAATGGACTTTCACAACATCTGGTAAAAAATACTTCAAATGTCTACACCTACTACACGGACAACGAATTTCGGGATCGTTTCCGTTATTACTTAAAGCGAATTCAACAAACACGTTTATACCATTATAAAAATCTTCTTTTATTGAGCCCCTCAGTCCTTTTCTTTGGTACATCCATCTCCTCCGATCAACAAAATAATCAATCATTTTTCCTATTTGACAAAATGAGAAGTTCAAACTTTAATATTTATTTTGAAGAATACAAATTCGAAAAAGATTATTTTCATGGTCGTATAATATTTTGAATTTAAAGAACAGCTTCACAAATTTAAAAATATTTTCAAATAGGGCACATTTTATTTTTTAACGTAACGATTTAAAAATATATATAATTTTTTTTTCATTGGTCAGGCATCCTACTTCCCATTACAAACACAGTAAGCATTTACATTTCGTATATTACTTCGTCTCAAACGATTCAACAAAATTTCGGCAGCATTTCCCTTTTGTTCCCTGCATTGTACACAAATGCGTGTACGCAGGAAACAAAAAAGAAAAGTTAGGCCGAAATTTTATGAACCGTTTGAGACGAAGTAGTATACAAAATGTAAATGCTTACTGTGTTCATAACTTGTCCAATACAGGGACAAATCCGACAAACATTGTACCAGATGAATATAAATGGTCGTTTTTCGAAAAGAACGACTATTTATACAACGATCATGTACAACACTCGTCAGACGGGGCCAAAAACTCTCTAAGTGACATTTGTCAGTTACATGCGCGCATTTTGCAAAAATATACAGTTTTACTCAATGTTCACATTTACAAAAATATATATTAATTTAACACATTTATTCAACGTATTACGCATCAACTAAAGGCTCGTTCGACGTATTTTTTTGTTGCATAAACTAACACAATACAATGATAACAGTGCTACACACATATATAATCAATATAAATTATACATGTTTTTCGCAATTTCACGATATCAGATGAAATAGGAATACCATGGAATGCTAGAAACTATTATAACACTATTGTAAACAATTTCAATCAACAATTACCCCTAATTTATCAAATTATGCAAATCTTGAATTAGGATAAAAAATGAAATTTTGGCTAAAACAAGAGATTATACCTGTTCTAAAGAGCAGTAGAAGTTAATTGCACAGCCGGGAAGAACCTGAAATCTCGAAATTGCTGATTGGAGGGTTGGGGAAGAGAATTGGGGGAAATTAACCTAGAATTTTCGTATGAAAGTGAAGAAGAAGCAGGCTCGGCTGGAGCATAATATTCGCGAATTTCCGACGGCTTCCGACGGCCGCCGACGGCCCGTCGGAAACCGTCGGAAATAAGCCGTCGGGAGCCGTCGCCCTGCCCTGCCGGTTTTTGAGCTTTTTCTTGTAGTGATGGGTCTGGTGTGAGTAAAGCATAAGTCTTTAACATTATTAAAACCTTTAAATCAAAGGCATCTCGTAAGACTATGCCGTACATAAATACAGACGGGTTTTTACCTTACGACAACCAAAACATTTGTATATAAAAATTCAGTGATATTATAATGATGTTTATGGTTTTAGATAAATATCAAAATAGCTGAAATTGTTATCATATTAAATTCCAGCATACTGGCTCTACAATCAAAACCGTAAAGGCACGTATTGGAGATTGGGTTCCATACTATGGCAAGGTAAGGGACTACCTTCCGATGGTACACCCCTAGAAAATGCACCGGAGTCTGACAAGAACTTCTTATACTTCTGCTCCATAGAGTCGGCTACCCCTTTAACATGATGAGCCGGATTACCCCATCCCTTTTTGACACCGAGGCCTTATACTACCACGATGTTTGCGCGCAAAAAAACTCGAATATAGACAATCTAGAATGGAATGACGGCTCCTAATGGTAGCTGAACACATAGCTCTGCTGCATACCCTGTTTTTGCCATTTCCCTGTTTGTGAGGCTCATGAGGTCACGCCTTTACCTTCTTCCTCCTAGCGGACCATCTTAGAATGCTGCAATGCAATGCCAGCATTCATCCATACAAGTTCGTTCTGGGTCTGAATGAAAGGCTTCAGAGCTCCATCTTCAATTCCTTCATCTTCAAGATGTCTTTACTTCAAAACGCTTGAGTTGGATTGAAGTGGTTTTCGGATAACATATCTGATACCGTTCTCTTCAAAACCACATTCGATAGTTTCCGGTAAACTCAACCACGGTTCTTTAGGAAATAAATAGTCAAAGATAAGAGCAGAGATCATGTCCTAACCGGTTAGTGGACGAATTTCCTTGTCATTTGTCCTGGAAGAACGAAGCAAGATTTATACGCGTAGTACAGCATCATTGGAGATGACTGTGCTATATAACTCATGTGTTTATCCTATATATTTCCAAAGCTACATTTTGGGTCCAAATTTGATAGTCGGTTATTTAACTATCAAATAAAAAAACAACAACCAATTCCATTTGAAATTTATTTATCCATAGCAACCACTAAGCCACAAAACAAATCTTTATTTAATAAATTTCTTTTCAAAAATGCTTGTCTAAAACATTCATATACTTATCTCTCAGACATAAGTATATACACAAAACATTTGTGAATAACTTCTTACTTCCAAATCAAGTTAGAAGGAATTAAACAAATGTTATTTAAATTGGAGGTAAGGACAACCCTAAACACTATTCCTTTGGTGTTAAGTGTGCAACGGATGGTCCATACTACCATTTATAAAAGGTCAGTTTAGAGAAACCCAGATCTCAAATTCTTTTTATATTTCTTTCGATAAATCCTTTTTAATCAAATCTATTTCATTCATGAAATCTCTTTTGCTTGAAATCCAAATCCATTTCAGAATACTTTCTAAACTTCCAAAATTCATTTATAAAAACCATTTTATAAATATTCAAAATCATTTAAATAAATTTCTTTTATGAATATCCAGGATTTTTCTATAAATTCCCTATAAATATCCAACCCTTTTTATAAACTCCCTTTAAGAATATCCAAATCATTTTCTAACACTTCTTTTATAAATACCCCAAATCATTTATAAACTTCTTTATAAACCTTTTCTATTTAAACAACTTCTTAAATAACCTTAGTCAAATTAGCTTCCTTTAATAAGAAAATCTATTTTAAAAATCACTTTATTTATGACTTCTTCTTTGCTTAAAAACTCAAATCCATTTACCCAAAAACACTTTATAAATTTTCAAACTCCTTTATAAAACTCTTTGTAAAACTTTTTTTATAACATGGAAAACCATTCTCATTAGTTAAGAACATCTTTAGAAAACTATTTGTCAATTGTTCAAAATGCAATAACTTTGAAACCATTTCAAAAAGAAAATGAATCTTTATCCTTAGAAAATCAAATGGAGGCTTAGCGACTACAATGGTGCTTTTAGTTTGATTTTACTTATCCATTTTAACATAGCATCACATTACAACAGGTATATAAGGGATCAACACATAACAATCAATCAACTTAAGTAAATTTCCAAGTTAATTGTAATAGCAGAATGGTGTTTTATTCTGCTAATAGATGTCGTTTAGTTTTGCTAATCATATGGGGTTACTTAAGGGTGAGCAACACAGAAATCCCTTGATTTAAAACAAACTTGGAAGGAAAACAGTTTAAAACAAACTGATTATTTAAACTTAAAGTGACTTTAAAATAAATTAAAATCCTTGTAAATGAGAGTCAAATCCTTCTTAAACAGTAATTAAACTCTAATTAAAAGTAATTAAACATTATTAAAACATAATTAACTTTAATCAAAGATTAATTAAATAAAACTCCTTTTTAATAATAATTAATTAATATTTATCTTAATTAAATAATTAAATAGTAATTTATTGATCTTTAATTAATAATTGAATAATAATTAACTCTAATTAAGTAACAAATCATGATTAACTTATTTGATTAACATTTATGTTTAAAATTCCTTATTAACAAATGAACAAGTATTAATTACCTTTATTAATTAATTAATCAATTAAATAATCATTGAATAAATAAATAAATAATTGTTCTCTAATTACTTAATTAAAGTTAGAAAACATTTACAAAAAAATTTCTAAGTGAAAATAAGTTTAGATTAGAAAAATAGTTAGATTTTCTGAACTACGCGTATAGTGACTATCGCTATACGGATCTGAAATTTCAAAACTTAAAATTTTCTTTTCTAACTTTCAAAACTTAAACTTTTTGAAAACTTATCCTTTCTAAGACATAAAGGAATGTTTTGAAATCCAAAACAAAGAATCAAACTTGAAATGCTTTAACTTTAAAAAAAATTCCAAATTTCGAACTTTTAATTAGGGATTTTCATGTCGCTTTAAGTTAGTAAGCGCTAACTTTCTTCAACATTAACTAACATACACTAAACTTCTCACCCACATCACATTCCATATTATATCATAGAACCATTCGCATTAGCAACATCATCTACAACCTTTACCAACTAACTTTCTAGTTCAAGTTAACTTATTCCACAAACCAACATACATATCCACAACCAATCATCATCACATCCAAGTTCATCAATGCATAACCATTCAACATCATAATTACACCATATAAGCATCATTATTGATTACTAATTACACTTCAAATTTAAAGGTAATAACTTGGTTTAAAAAGGAGAACTTTACTCACCAAACTTTCACTAAATCAAACTAAACTTGCTCTCGACCTAGCTCACTTGCGTCTACTCAACAAAGTGAAGGTATGGACCCTTGGAAGGCTAAATGGGCTCGGCCATGCATGTGTTTGGGCTCAGCCATGGCTGGAACAAGGCTCGGACTAAGTGCAAACAAGGGATGTTGGAGTTTGTTTTGAAGAGGAGTGATGTTTGGAGTGAAGTAAGGAGTTTAGATATGATTTTGAAGTATGTAAGCAAGCTTTTTAACTTAGGAAAATAGTTTTAGTTGCCATGAAAGTAAGAGTATGCATGAAGACTATTAGGAATTTTAGAAATAGAATGAAGAAATGAGAATGTAAAGTGAGAAATATGAAGTGGTGGTGGTATATATAGGCATAGAAATGTAAAATTACCTAAATGACCCTAAAGGACTTGCCTCCACACAAATTGTGCCATATGTCCTACCTCGTCACCATTTGCACACGTTGGTCACCTCTTCCCATACCCCTATATCAAGGAAGGCCATGTTGTGTACTTGAGTGATGACTTAAGGTATGGTAAAACATGATATCTTACTTTATATATAATTTTTCTTTTTAACTTTATTCGTAATTATTCACATCACTATTATCTTAACGAAACCCTTATTTAAACCTTAATAAAATCTTATTATTATCTTATGACATGAATATATGTGTGTGCATATGTTACACAATGTTCATAACGTTTTCCGATAACTTTTCGGTGCCAAAAAGTCAAAAATTCAAAAAATGTTCTTCAGTCATATTTTCTATTTTTATTTGAACTATCTATATTGGTAAACAAATTTGAAAACTATTTTATCATCATTATTAAATAATTAAAATAGATTTATTTTCTAATAAAAATCCATTTATTGATTATATAAAATATATTTGAATAGCCTAATTCAAAGCGGCAATTAGGTTGTTATAAATCTATTTTACCATCAATTGTTATTAATCAAAAGAGTTATATTTTTAATTATAAAACCTATTATTTGAATATTTAAAATTTATTATTCTCTTTAATTTTACGGGGAGTTACATTATTCGACCAGTCAATCTGTGTAATCTTTTAAAAGGCATTTTGAGTGAGTTATTTCAACTACACGGATTTTTTCCTTTGAAAAATATATATATATATATGTGTGTGTGTGTGTGTGTGTGTGTGTGTGTGTGTGTGTGTAAAATATAGATTAAAACAAAATATTAAAGTCTAGAAAAAATAGATAATTTCTATGGGTTACCTGCGAAGAACTTCCATTTTTTATTAGAATTCTAATCCCTTTTTGTTGGGTTGAAACTAAAGTGGGTTGTCATCGTGTAGAAAGATGAATAGGTGCAATAATTTTTATCTAGTTCTTGTTCCTTGCCCTTATTAAGTATTTAATATTATCTATAAAATTATAATGTAATATAATATACATACTTTGACACCATATATTTGTAATAAATAAAAATATTAAAATAATAGATATAAATATTAAATTTACGTACCCATTCTATGATAGATCTTTACTTACCTTCTATTTTTGACCCTTTAGTAAACCAAGTGTTTCCAGAAATTGCATTGGTTTCTTTATTTCTTCATGTACAAAAAATAAGATTGTCTAGATTTAATAGGGCCAAACAGATATTTTTTTGTACTGATATTTCTTTAGTATTAATGATATATGATATGTGCCATTTTTTCCTAATACAAATGAAAGAACTGTTATGCATGTGGATACATGATATCCATATAAATCCATGTATATGTCGGTTATAAAACTGATTGAAAAATATTTCTACAATAGAAAGTCAATGTATCTAACCAATTGCTCTTAAGGGTTCATACACAATAGTTTTAGCTAACGAAAGTTACTTTAGCATCAAGAAAAGTAAAGTCAATTTTTTATGTGAATTCCAATCGAATGCAATCACATCTATTATAGTGTGAACTGGCAATTAGAAATAATGGATAGAACTTATTACATGGTCTCTAAAAGCAAGTAATTTTATCTGGACCTTTATTCTTTTTAGGTTTATTAAGATTCTTAGTAGTTGGAATTTCTAGTTATCTTGGTAGGAATCTGATACTTGGATTTCCTTCTCAACAAATTATTATTTTTCCACTAGGGGTCATGATGTCATTCAATAGGATCATAGGTTCATTCATTAGTTCCTATTTGTGGTGCACAATATCATGGAAAGTAGGCAATGGTTATGATCGATTCAATAGAAAAGAAGGAATAATGTGTATTTTTCAATGGGGATTCCTGGGGATTAATCGTTGTATTTTTCTTCGCTTCTTTATGAAATATACCCAATCAATCAAAATGGAGGCTAAAGAGGATCTTTTCCTTATCATATTCTTTATATTGAAATCAAAGACTAAAGAACCATCCCTTTAACTCATACTGATGGCAATTTGAATCCATGAGAAATTGAACAAAAAACTGCTGAATTGTCCTATTTCCTATGCGTACAAATTGAAGTTTTTTGAATTTTTATCAAAAGGAACAAATTCGTTTGAATTTATCCAATTGGGATATATGGAATTCCCATTTACCAAGAATTTATTTATTAAATTGTATATATATCATCTGAAACAAGATCCTTAATTTTGTTTCTATATTCTTTTTTCTAGATCTAAGGACTACAGTTTTACAAAAAAAAACTAGGAATAGATCCACAGGTTCGATACCTTGTTATAGAACTCATGCTTTAGAGAAATATAAGATCTAACAAATGAAGAAGTTCATTGACAATTCACAGGGAAAAAAAAGAAAAAAAGAAAGCATTAGCTTCTCTTCCGTATCTTGCATCTATAGTATTTTTTCCCTGATGGATCTCTCTTTCATTTCCAAAAAGTATGGAACCTTAGATTATTCATTAGTGGAATTGTAGACAATCTGAAATTATTTTGAATGCTATTCAAGAAAAAAATATTCTAGAAAAATTCCTAGAATTATAGGAACTATTCTTGTTGGATGAAATGGTAAAAGAATACTCAGAGACACATATAAAAAGCATCATATAGAAATGCACTAAAGGAGTTAGGCGTATGCCCTAGGGAAAATTATTTAATTTGTTACATGTATCCAACTTGATAACCAATTTTGTTCGAAATAAAAGGTGTTTTCTTTCTACCATATACTTAATATAATGTGTTATAATAATTAATTAGTTTAGTTAAAATTATATTTAACAAAAAAATCCATAAATGGTATGTTTTGTGATAGTAATTAAAAAGTGTTGCAACCATGAGTAATTTATCTTAATGAAATTAAACATAGCACTTTACATATTACTATTCAAGATGTATAGAGACTGGATATTGATATATCTATTGAGACTGGAGTATGTAACGCTCTCCAAATGTTAGGCAGTGTATTACTCATGACTACTGGGGCCACCAAAGGGTTAAGTACTAATAATTATTGGATAACTATAGAATGGTTCACTCGATAGTTTTCTGTTGATTAATATAACTAAGGTCAAATAGAAAATATCGATGTGACAATATTACAAGTTCCCTCGACTTAAGAATACTATCGAGCTTCAATGTGGAAATTCCATTTTTATGATAGTCAAATCATGGCACGGTGTCCATGGAACGACTATAATTGGCCGAGTGGAAGCATTGGAAGTGAAACATTATTGAATAGAATATTTTCTCCTCAGTAATATGAGGTTAGTATCACGGTCAACTAAAGTCAACTTAAACTCAAAGTCTTTGACCAGAGCAATTCGATTAATAGTAATTGTTATTATTGAACTATGGACTTTGTGTTTGCACAATAAAGTTGAATATGGACGAAACTAGAATTTTGACCATTACCAAATTCCATAAGTCTTAACGTGATAGTTTTGATAAAGAGAATTGGTGTAAATAATTGTCACTAACGGGTACCTCATAAAATGTTAAAATTGGATTTTTACCAAAAAAAATGTATAAGCAATAAATAAGCCAAACTATCACCCCACTAGCTAAGGAGACATTTGTATGTTAATATTTGAATTGTTTAATATTAACGGCTGACTAAATTTGCACATAAGAGTCACACAACCACGTTGGTAGGTGCTCTGATACACCACATGATTTAATTGATTATAATTGTTATAAATTAATTAAATTAATTAATACTTATGAAATATTAATTATTATTTTATTCAATGTATTAGGTGCCATTAGTATTTTTCTAGGTGCCAATAGTAATTAATTAGATGCAAGTATAAAAGTTATATATGTATGAATCGATATTCGATATCGAGATGCATTTAAATTGAATTTAAATGTGATTAATTGCTAGTGGGTTTGGAATGATTTAAGGCCTGTATAGTTTTATCTAGTAGCTTTAGAAGAGCAAGAGAGGGGCTAAAGATTTAGAAAAGTTGGATCTTTATTTGTTAAAAGAGAGGGATTAAATCAATGAGAGAATATCTACTTTACTCTCTCTATAAAAGGCCACGCTACCCCCTCATTATTTTGGTTGCTTTTTGCTCTCCCTCCTATAACGACCAAGAATTTGACCACCTCCAAATATAACATTTAAAGTGATTTTAAATATAAAATGTATATAAGATTTTATGATTCGAATAATATTATATAGGATTTGGAAATAGAAATATACATAAAAATAGGAACATTTGCTTATATCGACAAAAGTGACAAAATGCTGATTTCAGAAAAGTAAGTTTCAATGGTTAAATAAATTATTTTAATTAATTTATACATGTTTATATTTTTTAAATAACATTATACAAATTTATTTTTAATTTGGATTACATAAATATATAGTTTAACTAAAACGGCAAAATGTGAACGTAAAATATTTTGTCGAAAATCAACGTTTTATCGATTTAAAATTGTCGCAACGTTGTTGCAGCTTTATTTTCTTATATATGAATATATATTCAAATAGTATAAGTATTAATTAATTCACTAATCAAGTTTACTTTTACTAAACATACTTAGGAAATTCTAGAATATGATTAATAAAACGTAAGTATAAAAAGACAAAAAAGTAACAAAAGTCAAAAAGTAAACATCAAATCAATGCAAACATAATTATTATATTCTTTACTTAATACTTAAGTGAAAATGATATAAAGTAATGATTTGACATGTGATGTTAAGTGTTGAAAAAAATAAGGTTGCTTAAAAAGTAAGGTTATCTTGGTAATTTTGGTAAAGGGATATTTTGGTAACTTACCACTTCATCTTTTTTCTATAAATACCAACCACTTCCTCCACTTTCTTTCACACCATTTCCACCTTCTTCTTCCTCCTAGAAGCTCTCTTTAATGGCTTCTTCTTCTCTCTTTTCCTTACTAACTTTTCTTAAAATCATATCAAATCAACTCCAAAGACCACCAAACTTTGCCAAAGACCTTAGAATACCATTAAAACATGGTTTAACATCTAAGAAGTGAAGAAATGATGGAGGAAGAGATGGAACCTGTAACAACCCGCATATTTTATGATTTTATATTTAATTTTTTTTTAAATATAACGTCGTTAGTCGGATTAAAGTCCGAAAAGCTAATTTTTGCAAACGGTCGAATCAGGACTCGGGACCACTTCCATTGAGTCCAAAATGGCGTTTGCGACTTTTTGAGTATAAGCTTCGATATGTTTGGAGTGAGTTGAATTTTGCTATTTTCTGTTGGGCTTTTTGGGTTTGGTTTTGACCCAACTCACCATATAACCTAGTCCAGCCCTCTCTTCTCCTCTTCACTTCATTTCTATTTTTCTTTTTCTCAAGCTCAAACTGAAATGGGGAGAGGAATGAGAAATTAAAACTCCAAGCCCTAGAATCAATTGCAAACTCCAAATTCTTGCTCCAAATTATAGAAGAAGCTTAGGTAAGCTCCATCTTAAACTTCTCCATCTCTTCTCCTCTTCAATTTCTGAAATTTCCTAAAACCCTAACTTAGAAAATGTTTCATTTTGAGCTTTAGATTGAAGCTCCTTGGGTTGAAATTGAAGAGTGATTGTTCTAGCTTTGCTTGTAGCTTCTCTCTTGTGTTTTTGGGATTAAAGGTGAGATTTTTGAACTCACATCTAAGCTTATAGCTTTTTGTTGTTGTTGGGTAAGAATTCCTAACATCAATTCATGTTCATTGTGTTCGATTTGGATCGATTTGGTGAATTGTCCAATTTTTGGTTTTGGAATACAATTTTAGTGGAAAATCCAATCTTTGATGTTTGAACACGTTAGCAGAGTGTTTCGGAGAGCCATACAAGGCTGGGTTGTCGCTTGACGTAAGTCCTTAGCCGTGGCGCTCGCTCGTCGCTCCCGTTCTGTGTTATCGGAATTGCCCCAAAGGGGCTATACTATTTCTGCCCAGGAAGTAGGTTCAGTCGACTGAACCAGTAGGTCAGTCGACTGAACCAGGGGGGCAGAAAACGTTCTGCCCCTGTATCAGTCGATTGACCTCTGGGTTCAGTCGACTGACCTGGGGGATAGATATTATTGCCCCTGTGTCAGTCGACTGACACCCTGGGTCAGTCGACTGACCTGGAAACAAAATGTTTCCAGGCTCTGGGCCAGTCGACTGACCCACTAGTCCAATCGACTGACCTGCTTGTCTCAGCTTATTTGTTGTTTTGCTTTGATTTCCAATTTTGATCGATTTGTGTCGTTCCAATCTGTTGTTATCGCATTTTGACATTGATGATTCCTTTTTGACTTCGTACACGGGTTTTATAAAATGATCTTTTCCAATTGTCTCGTTTCTCTAATTTATAATTTCTATTCAAAACACACACACAACTTTGCACTTCGAGCGAAGAGGGAGGAGAATTAAATGATTAAATAAAACACGTGCAATGAACACGTGCGTTTATCTTTTCAGTTAATTCCTAATCTATTCGTTTGACCATTTTGACCTTTGGGTCTGGTTTACCGATGAGATGAGGTGAACTTTGTACTACTTTGAGTGTGCAATTGACTAACGGTTAGTAAACCGTTTAGTGCGAACGTGGGGTATGGGACTCACATTAACATTTTTCGGGTTCCTCTCCAAGAGTTTATGACACATTAGCTTCGGCGGCCAGTACTGGACCTATGTGGGTCATTGATTTTCTATGTGGACAATTACTCCTATGTGGGAGTATTATATCGGCTTTGTCTATGTGGACAACTGCTCCTATGTGGGAGTAGAGCCTTCGTGTGTATCGCCCCTGGGCGTATGATACCACTAAATCAACAGTACTTGGCATAAAGACTCTGGTCTTAGCACGTGTGACTTTCTGATGTTTTATTATTATATTTCCCTTGAGTAGCGTCTTTCGGCGATGGTTACATGGAACCACGCGATATGAGTGCGACTACCCCGTGGAAATTTATATTGCCTATGTGGGCACTATTCTTTGCTATGTTGCATTGATTCTTGGATAAGTTTCCACTAATGCTTATGATTGCCGATATGGCGGGTTTTGGAATATCTCCTAAGTGGGAGTAGTATTGTTCCTTGTTTTGGGATATGATATCCTTTGTTTATTTGAATGCCAATGATATGCGGCTTGTTTTGATTCATCTTATGTTAGATGATTTGGTTATCTCCTTTGGAGATTATTGTTGTACTTTATGATCTTGTATGTTCATTTTCATTTAGTATATCTAACTGATTTGTTAGCCAGACTGACCCGTGTATTTTATACTCGGGTCAGACCGAGATGTTTCAGGTTAGGTACTTTGGACTTAGCCTATTTTGCTTCCGCATGGACTATTCCGCTAGCTCCTTTTTGTTATAGCTTTTTGTGTAGTCCTTTTTGTCTATAACTCTGATATGTACTCTATTGACTTGTTTGTATATTGTGGTTTTATTACCACTTGATATGTATCATTTTGTAAACTCTGTAATGTATCTATATATGTGTAAATGTATGTGATGATCCACTGTTTTGTGATGTGTATTACATTTGAGTTGTTATATTTTATTCTGATAGATCCTCAGCCACCTATGGCTTTGTATTAAGTCTTTATTGGATATGTCGATCCACTTAAGTAAGAAGTGGCATTGTCGGCGTATTCAATAGATAATTAAGACAAGGCTATAGATGGTCGCTCCTAACCAGCTCCATTCTCCGCATTAGCAAACGGTGTTACCTCGTAATACTCTTTGCTAATGTGGGTCTCGGAGTGGGGCGTCACAGAACCCATCAAGGCCAAACCATATGAGAAAAGGAAGCAAGTTCGGAAACTCCAGATCAAGAGAAAGAGAAGGAAGTGCCATCGATTTCAATCCAAGGAGCTAGTAGCAAATTCAAGGTTCTGAAGAAGCTCTGCCGAATTTTTGGAAGTTCAGAAGAAGTGGTCGATAGCATGAGCAAAAGGAATGGAGTAAAAGTTGATTAGTTGAAGTTTAAGTGAAGTGTTATTAGTAAGAATGTTGGTAGGAAGTTAATCGATTTGGTTAAAGGTGAGTACTCAAATCTTAGTTTTATTTTAATAAAACTTAAGTTGATAATACACATGTTAAATTAGAAATAATATGTTGAATATTGGTTGATATTAGATGATAACTTGTTTGATATTATGGTCGATTATATGGTTGTGAAATGGTTGATAACTTGGTTTGATAAATAATAAGAGAAATGGTTAGTAATTAACCAAATTAAACTTAATGGAGATTAAATCCATAATAATGTGTATGGAGTGATTTAGCCTTTAAATGATTTTAAAAAGGCCAAAAATGATATTATAATAATATAATATTATAATATAAAATGAAATGGAAAATGAGTTTGAAATATGGAAATGTTGTTTAAAATGATTTTGAAATGATTTAGAACTGTTTTATAAACATTTAAAAGTGTTTCAATGAAGTCTGGAAAGAAATTGAAAAACAAATCAAAACTAGGCGCATCGCGTAACGGTAGTTCGAGATTTCGCGCCAAAAAAGTTAAATAAGTATACAAAGTGAAATATAGCTCGGAATCCTTCAAGATAAGAATTTTCCGAAATATTATATCCATATCTTTCAAACAAAGAAAGAAAATCAAGATTTCATCTTTTAGATTTTAAAATATGTCCAAAACAATTTTGTAGAAAAATCGCGCTTTTGTAGTAAAGTGACCATAGTTTAAAATTGATATTTTAAATATTTAAAAAATATGAAATAAATTCTAAAAATATTTTAAAATGTTTTAAAAGTAATTTAAGTTGAAAGGATGGATTTCTAATGATTTAAAAGTCATTTTGAAGAATATAGCGTTTTGCAACACTTTTTAATAACTTATGAAGTATGGATTTAAACTCAACAATCCTTTTTCAAATCTTTTATAGATATTTTTAAAAGAATAATTAAGTGTTTTAAATAATGATTTGGAAGTTTAATGAATCATTTCTAAAATGAAGATTAATAACTGAGTATGCAAAAACGACTAGTACATTTGTCCCGCCTGTGAGATCTAAACGGTAAAACAAGGTGTGTAACTAAGGTTAGGAATGGAGCAACCAGTGCCCTGAACTTACCCGGCCTTCATTTTATCTTTTAGACGAGGGGTGGGACAAATCGAAAGGAAAGCCCGGATGCTCTAAAAAAAGGTTTTCCCAAAGTAAAAAGTGAAGAGTTTTCCAAGAGTTAAACAAGGATTTGAATAAAATGGTTTTGGGTTTGTTGCAACGATGTTTTACATAACATCATTTTTAACCCTTGCATGAAAAGCCACCGGATATCAAGAAGTGTGGCAATATGAGGAATAGTGGTGTGTGAGTCCTTGCACAAAAAACCACTGGGTTTCGGTTGCTATGCGTGGTTATCGAGGTTCCCTATAATGTTGGAAAATCCAATTCCAATACGAGCTTTATGATTTTGATTGTATTCCCAAAATAGCTGTGATGCTTTGCAAACATTTTAGCTACTCCTTTTGGTATCATATATCCGTCCGGTATATTCCATTTGACCTAGTCCAGATATATTCCCTTAGACTTAGTCCGGGTATTGATACCTTATTTGAATAAGTTTATTTGAAAGATGTTTTCCAAAAGAATGTCATTAAAGATAATATCAAATTATTTTGATAATAAAAGTGTTTTGGTTATCATAAGGTAAAAACCCATCCGTATTTATGTGTGTGCGTGGTCTTATGAGATACCCTTCTTTTCAAAGGTTTTGATAACATCGTCATTCTAAAATTTCAAGTATCTCACGCTGGTTTCCGAGTATTTTTAAAACTCGGGTCAGATCCGAGTAGTTTCAAAATTAGCTAAAGATGCTTGGAGTTTCCAGAGGAGAGCTGGAGATCTTCATCATTGTATGGACTTATTCTATTATCCGCTGCATCTATTGCATTTGTTTTGTCAGCATTTGTAAGGGCAGGTGTAATAACTGTCCGGGCTCAATCTAGGTTAGACTCTGATATATGTTTTAAAATTTTCCACTGTAAAGATTATTGTTGAAATAATATATGTTATTCCATTCGTGTGAGATTCTTTTTTTCTGTTCCGTTCTATCTTTAATTTTCTTTCTACCCTTAATGATCCGCTTGTTCATGCAATTTGAGTTGGACATGTGTGGTTTATTGTCGATTCAAAGGGTACAAAAATTGGATCGTTACACCTCCACTCTATGATAGCCGCCATTTCCATTCCTCTTAGGCCAAATATATCAGATCCAATCATAAAATAAAAATTAAATAAAAGGCCAATGTGTCTACTATAGTGTAAATACCAACATTTATATGTGGGAACATTATGCCATGTACACATTTATTTGTTTCACGCACACTTACACATATGTGTATATTTGACACACATATACACTTTATATATTACATATTTATACAAAATAAAATCTTTGCAAAAATTAAATAAAATAAAGATTTTGTTCAAAATTATTTTATTTGGATCTAAAACAGTTTAGACTTCATAAGCCCAATAAGGTATAAAATGGTAATATTTTTTGAAATTCACCCATTTAATCCACTATGTGCTGGCCCAGTTCCAACATACACAATGATACAATTGGTCAAAACACATAGTGAATATCATCTCCATATCATTTTGCGTTTGTCGACAAATATGATGTGTTTTACTATTCTAAGTAGTTATTTTATTCTAGGTAATGAAGAACTATTATTCTGAATTTATGGATTCAGGAATTTTTCTATAACTTAAGTGACACAATAAAAGCTTTTTCTATCCTTCTAACTACTTATTTATGGATTGGATTTCACTCAACCCATTGTTGGGAACTAATGATTGGTTCGGTCTACAATGATTTTGGATTGGCTCATAATGAAGAAATTATATCGGTCTCGTTTCCACTTTTCCAGTTATTCTAGATACAATTATGAAATATTGGATCTTACTTTTTTAAATTGTGTATCTCCATCGCTTTTACTCATTTATTATTTAATGAATGAATGATAAACTTATTTGATTTCCTGATATTAATCAAAAAGTTTTCTCACGTAAAACGAGAGCATTTTATTTGTTTTTATCATTTTATATACTCTTCCAGGCCTTCAATCTGTTTTCATAGAATATTTTCAGTATAATGGCAGACTCGTGGATAGGAAACTATAATAGTTACCTATATAATTTATTATAGAAATTCCAAGATCAATGATTGGATCATGCAAAATAGAAATACTTTTTCTTGGATAAAGGAATGGATGACTCAATTTATTTCTATATTGATCATGATATATGTAATAACTCGAGCATCTATTTCAAATGTGTGTTCTAATGTTGCATAGAAAAGTTATGAAAATCCATGAGAAGCAGCCATGCAAATTGCATGCCAATTTCCATTTAGCTAATAAGCCTGTGGGTATTGAAGTTTCGCAAGCTATACTTCCTAATATTGAATCTGAAGTAGTTTGTAACACCCCTAATTTTTGATAACATTATTCAGGAGATTTAATTAGAAAAATTAAATAGAATAATGTAAATATTAAGTGATAAGGGGGTTGAGATTTGAATATATCTAATTAAGGCTGTGCTCAATTAAATGGGCTTAAGAATGGGTTACAAGCTAATTAATCTACATAAGGGTATATTGGATATTTGCCGCCCATAACCCTCAACCCCTATATATTTTCGTTCCTACCATTCATTCCCATTCATGTCATTTTGAAAACGTAAGCAAAAATATAAAAAGGAGCCGGCCATAATCAAAGAGAAGAGAAATTAAATCAAAAGCTAGAGATTCAAGATTAGGGGAAATCAATCTCAATCCAATCTCCTTATCTTAATCAAGGTGAATAATAATTCCATCTCTATTTTTGGTTTGAATAATATGTTTTCGGATTTAAGGGTAAATTCATTTTTATGATGAATTGGATGATGATATGATTGAATATTGATTTCTTTAATTTAAACAAGATTGTTTAAATGGGATTATACATGATTTTTGGGTAAAACCGATATAGGTTGATGATTAAATGCCATGGAAAATTTTTATGTTATATAAAACTTGATTTTTGGGTTGGATTTTAATTTTGATAATTTTCCAAGCTATGGAAAGATTGTTATGAATTTTTAAAGGAAAATATGATTATTTGGGTTTATAAATTTGTTTTAAAAAATATATTAAGAATTTCATTCTGGAATTTTGATATGTTAGATAAAATGATTAAAGTGAATTTCTGGAATTTTTGGGGATTTTTCCAAAGCGATTTGCTATGCAAATTAAATTATTTTAGAAAATGGGCTTCTTTGCAAAATTGGTTTTGCTTAATGGACGGGATTATTTGATTAACTTAAACATGGTTTAGATTTGAAATTAGCGGCAGTTATTTTAGTAAAGAATTTGAAAAGGTTAAAGCAACCAATCTTGTGTTGACACGTGGTAGGTTAGTTAGAAGAAGGTTTGCTTTAAGTAGTATTAAACCAGGTTTGCTCAGAAAAATTTGTTCCACCTTCCTTAGAAGTACCTTTCGACACAGAGCTTTTGCCTTCAACCTAGTCGAAACCTACTAAGCCGAAACCAATACACAAGGTATCATAAAGATGGTACGCAGTGGATTGGAGAAAGGCGAAAGGTTAGGTGTCGAAAGCATGGCTTCGGGTTTCGAAGGCAATGGCTTCGAAAGGGGTTTCGACGCTATCCTTCAATGTTTTATTTAAATGGTTTGAAGCTTTCGAAAGGGATGGTGCCGATGCCATCATGTTTTCCCCAATGTTTTTACATGATAAAGGATGGTTTCGAAAGAGATGCTTTCACCTATATTCACTTTGACCCAAATAATATTTTAAGTATAAACCCAATGGTTTCAAAAGGGAGACTATCAATGGTTTCGGAAGGGTTACTTCCAATGGTTTCGAAAGGGGTACTTTCAATGGTTTCAAAGCTATTCTTCTAAGTGTTATTAAGTAATAATTTATTACATTCGAAAGGTTTCGGAAGAGATGTTTTAAAATGTTTAAAAGGCAGAGGCCTAATGTTTTGAAAATAAGTTTATATTCTTTTGAAGGAAGCTATCCAATGAAGTCAAAAGAAAGATTTTGAAGGTTTCGACAACCTTAAAAGCAAATAACCCAATTTCATTTTTGAAGGAGAGCCATGGCATAATTAAATAAAGTGTATTGAAAAGGAGTTTCTGAAGAAGTTTTCCTTGATAAAATTATAGGTTAAAGGGATTAACCATGTTTTATATGAAAAGTATTTCAAGGACATTAAACCCACAAGAGTGGTATTGTTTTGTAATTATGGTTGCTTCTTCAAATATAAATATATTCACATTATAATGGACCCATAACTGCATTTCGGGGATAATGGGTAGAAGAACCAGCTAGGTTAACCCGGTAGTGAATATAAATTGATTAAACTCCTGGATGAGTAGAATCGCTTCCAAGAGGTCAGGGAGACCAAAATATAGGATGCATAAATATGGAAGTTGCAGGGAGATTTATAGTGCACCCATGAAAACTACGATTAGGAAGTTATTGAAGTTACCAATAGGTTCATAGTGATCCCATGAAAACTACGTTATAAAGAGTGGTTGGCAGGGGCCAATTGGTTTGTAATGAACCCATGAAAACTATATTCAGATTAAATTTATTGATAGTTTTCAATAGGTTCTTTGTCAACCTATGAAAACTAGGATAAGGGAGAAGTTATTGGAGTAACCAATAGGTTCAATGGAACCTATGAATCAATTAAAACCATAGGAGTGGTAGTGTTAAGTTAATTGGAAGGGGCCAATAGGTTCATAGTGCAACCATGAAAACTATGAAATAGGACAGGGAATCCATATATTATATAAAGGTTATTAGTAAGCCCATGAAAACTAATAGGTTAATAGTGACCCTATAAACTATAATTATGACAGGTAGTCAATTAAACAAAGGACGGGAAATCCAAAATGTTTTAAGTAGTTTGCATATCATCATAATATTTTAAAATGACTATTTTTAACCATTGTGGATGCAGGAGCACAGTATGTGGTTTTATAAAGGTTTTGAGATACTAGTAAGGGGAAAACTCATTCCGCTAAGCGGCGTGGTCTCACTAGATATCTAAATGATTTGAGATGGTAGATTATTATTCATACCAGACTTTACGTTTGACTTGAAGTTTTTGTTTCCCCTTAAACTCTCGGGTACTCAATTGATTTTGAGTAGTTTAAGAGTTGAGGTTTTTAGGTACCTCTTTAGATGAATAAAGCTTCTGGAGACGTGCACGAGGCATGATAGTTATTTAGAGTTCTCTTTTATTTGATTCTGTTGTGTCGTTTGTAATGGCAAAGTTGTTATATTGCCTATATATACTCTAATCATCCAAAGGGGCATCTTCATATGCTGCTCCTGGCATATGTCGTAATAAATATATTTTCTCTAAACGTGGTTTACTATTGTGGGGTTATGTAAAGAATTGGAAATGATTTAATATGGTATGTGATCTTGTTTGAAGTTTTAAATTTTTTCCATATTCATGTGTTTCTATGTATCAATGAATCTAACACCACCATATTTGGTCGTTGAAGATTAATAATTATGGATGACTACAACATCCGTAGCTATTAGTTTTGGGCCTCCAAGGGGGATGTTACAAGTTGGTATCAGAGCATATGTTTATGAAACTTTAAAAGAAAAAATAAACCTAAAAGTTTTTGAAACATAATTCCAATGAATCACAAATATGATCGGGGTTCGGTTTAACGCTATAGTTATAGCAACGTACTTGTATTTGATATATAGATATATGTATATAAGTACGTATTCCACTCTCTCTTAGTCCATTCTTCTGTATCTTACTAAGGTTTGTATATAGATTTACCAGAAAGAGGATATGGAAGAAGGAAACAGAAGAGGAAATCAAGGTGGAGGAAACACCACAACTAATGGAAATGCTCAACCTAATACTAGGAGGAACCAAGGTCGACAGGCTAATGCTAACCCTAATGCTGAAGCCAATGTTGGTGCTAGAAATCCGCTAGTAGATGCGAGAATGGTGTATCAGTTGTTAGCCAATCTTTTGCAAGCTGGGGTTGCTTGTAATGTTGGAGGAGCTAATCCTGTGGCTCCAGTTGGGAATAACTATGCTAAGTCTAGCAGAGACTACACCAGTCTGGGTGGAAAGCTGTTTGTTGGAACAGAGGATGCTGTTGAGTTTAAGAATTGGCTATTGTACTATGAGAGGATCTTTAATGATCTAGGATTGGATGATGGGAAAAAGAGGAGGCTGGCCTCTAGACAGTTGCAAGGGGCAGCGCTTCACTAATGGAATAATGTGACTGCTGGAGTTCCGGAGGAAGAACTGACATGGGCTAATTTCAGAAGAAGGTTTGAGTAGAGGTTTCTATCTAAGGTTGCTAAGTCGGCATTGATGAGGAAATTCATGGATTTATTTCAGGGAGAGATGTCAGTAATTGTGTATGCTGCTAAGTTTGATGATCTGTCTCGATATTGATATTTTATGGTTGACACTGACATTAGAAGGAATGTGGTGGTGGAGATGGCCATTCGCCATGAAGAGATGCTGGCTGGTTGTGCTAGAGAGAAGCCAGTTGAATCCCAAGGGTCCTCAAGGAAAGAAGGGGAAATTCTTTAAGAAGAAGGGAACCCAGAAATGGGATGCTACCAAGAAGGCAAAGGCTGATTTAGTGTGCTTCAAATGTGACAAGAAGGGTCATTATGCTCATAAGTGCCGGTCAGGCAAGGGGAACAAGGATGCAGATAAAAAGAATGTGAAGTGCTTCAATTATGATCAAGTTGGGCATTATAAGAACCAGTGTCCAGAGCCAGTCAGGGAGGTCAAGGGGAAGGTCTTTACTGTTGGATCATCAGCTAAGCCTACTGCAGCTGATAAAGGAAAGACTGTGATGGAGGGTACATTTTTGATTCAGAGTATACTAGTTAGGATACTATTTGATACCGGTGCATCACATTCATTTATATCACAATATTTGGTTGATAAGTTATGCTTAGAACCCAATACCTTGTTACTTCCTTAAGGGTTGTGAATCCAATAGGAGGGTATGCAACTCTGGGGATGAGATGTGATCGGTTAGAACTTGATTTGTTAAGTCATATGTTTGCTTGCAGTCTATATGTTTTCGATTTCGTAGAACTCGAAATCATTTTGGGTATGTATTGGTGGAGAAGGTATATGGCCAGGATATTTTGCTAAGCTGGGAGATTTCACTAAGACATCCTGACAGTCATAACCGAATTATATTCTCGGTAGAGAATTCTAACCGGAGTAGTTATGCATTTTTAAGTGCAACAGAAGTGGGAGAAGATCTAAGTCAGATTCGAATAGCAAGAGAGTTTGCGGATGTTTTTGAGTTAGTCACAGGACTACCATCAAAACGAGCTGTTGAGTTTCAGATAGATCTTGTGCTAGGAGCTGAACCTGTGAGTAGACCACCTAGCAGGATGAAACCGACTGACATGAAGTAATTGAAGGTGCACTTGGTGGATCTAGAAGGAAGGAATTTTATCAGACTAAGCAGTTCGCCTTGGCGAGCGGCCGCAGTTTTCATGAAGAAACCATACGGGTTGTTGAGGATGTGTATCGACTATCGTAAGTTGAAAGAGAGGACAATAAAGAATAAGTACCTTTGCCGAGGATAGATGATCTGTTTGATCAGTTGAGATCTGGCGACAAAGTTCCATCAGTTGGGAGTGGCGGAGAACAGCATTCCTTTGACAGCATTTCGAACTAGATGTGGTTCGTATGAGTGGTTAGTAATGCCATTCGGGTTAACGAGTGCGCCTGCTTTCTTTGTGGATTTGATGAACCGAGTGTTCCGAGAGTATTTGGATAGATTCGTATCGTTGTTTATAGATGACATTTGGTATACTGTAAAGATGAAAGAGAGCATGAAGATCATCTTAGAGTGGTGCTTGAGACGCTGAGGCAGAATCAGCTAAAGGCGAAGTTTTCCAAGTGTCATTTTTGGAAGAAAGAGGTTAGGTGTCTTGGTCAGGTGGTTAAAGAGAAAGGTTTGTCAGTCAATCCAGATAAGATTGAAGCTATGAACAATCGAAAGAGACCAGAGACGGTGACTGAGATTATAAGTTTTCTTGGACTTGCTAGCTATTACTGGAGATTTATCAAGGATTTCTCACGGATAGCAGCGCCTTTGACTAAGCTTACCTGGAAGGAGGTGAAGTTTATTCGGTCCGACAAATGTGAGGAAGCATTCCTTAAGTTAAAGCATTTGTTGACCAGTGCACCAGTTTTGGTAGTTCCAAACGGAAACCAAGGGTTAGTGGTGTACACTGATTCATGTGGGACTGGATTGGGAGCAGTATTGATGTAGAAGGGTAAAGTTATTGTCTACGCATCTAGGCAGCTTAGACCGCACGAAGTAAGATATCCTACTCACGACTTGGAGTTTACTGTAGTAATTTTTTTCTTGAAGATTTGGAGGCATTGTCTCTTAGGGGAGAGGTTTGAGTTGTATACCGATCATAAGTCTTTAAGATACTTATTCTCTTAGAAGGAGTTGAATATAAGATAGCAGAGGTGGCTGGATTTTTTGGCTGCTTATGATTTTGGTATAGAGAATACTCCTGGGAAAGGAATAGCAAATGCTCTTAGTAGAAGACACCAGAATGTGGTGTTGGCTATGTTAGTAGAATGGAAGGATCTAGAAGCTTTGGCCAGTTGCGGTGTGTAGTTAAGATCGACTGCTAGTTCTAGTCAGGGTACTACTATATTTTCCTGTCTAGAAGTTCGACTAGTGTTGATCGAGAGAATTGCTTCTAAGCAGATGGAGGATCCACTATTAGCCGAGAGGATTAGAAGGCTTGAGGTTGGAACTAAGATTGATGACTTGAAAGATTTTTGTCTTGACCAGAGAGGATGGTTAAGAAAGAAGGGACGGTTATGTGTTCTAGATGTTGAGAACTTGAGGAAAGTAGTTCTTGGAGAATGTCATCGGTCCATGTTTACGATTCATCTTGAGGGACCAAGATGTATAAAGATATGAAGAGGAGCTTCTATTGGGATGGCATGAAGAGGGATGTTGACTTATGGGTTAGGCAGTGTATAAACTATCAACAAGTGAAAGCCGAACATCAAAAGCCAAGTGGGTTACTTCAGCCTCTAGAGATTCCAGTTTGGAAATAAGATTCGATATCCATGGATTTTATAGACGGGTTGCCAAGGTCAAGTAGAGGAAATGAGAGTATATGGGTCATTGTGGACAGGTTGACCAAGAGTGCCTATTTCATTCCAGTAAAGCCGACCAGGACGGCACCTGTTTTGGCTAAGTTGTTCATAAAGAACATAGTAGACCTCATGGAGTTACTAGTAGCATAGTCAACGAAAGGGATGTTTTATTCACTAGCGATTCTAGAAGAGTCTGCAAGATATGTTAGGCACTAAGCTCAAGATGAGTACCGCATATCACTTTTAGATGGATGGGTAGACGGAGAGAGTCAATAAGGTACTTGAGGATTTGTTGAGAGCTTGTGTGTTGGACTTTGGTGGGTCTTGGGAGGATCACCTACATTTGGTTGAGTTCTCCTATAATAATAGTTATCAAACTAGTATAGGAGTGGCGCCTTTGAAGCTTTGTATGGAAGGCCATGCAAATCACTAATATGTTGGTTGGAGACTGGAGACAGATTGGTCTTAGGTCCAGATTTGGTTAGAGAGGCATCAAACAAGATTGATTTGATTCAAAAAAAGATGAAGAAAGCTCAATCCAGACAGAAGAGTTATCCAGATAAGAGGCGTAAAGACCAAGAGTTCACAGTGGGAGACAGGGTTTTCATTAAGGTATTACCGATGAAGGGTATGGTACGATTTGGAAAGTCGGGGAAACTGGCACCGAGATATGTTAGTCCATTCCAGATTATAGAGAGGATTGCAAAGCTCGCATACAGAGTGGAGTTACCGAGCAGTATGGTAGGTGTCCATAATGTATTTCATGTGTCTCGTCTTTGTAAGTATATGCATGATCCAAAGGCTACTATTCCTCCGACGGGATTGGAAGATCTATTAGTAGAACCTAATTTGACTTTTTTTAGACAACCAGGTCGGGTTGTTGCGAGAGATGAGAAATGATAGAGGAACGGGATAGTCAAGTTGGTGAAAGTTCAGTGGAGCGACAATGAGAAGGACTACACTTAGGAGACAAAGGACAGGATTCGAGATACTTATCCTGATCTTCTTTGAGGGTATGTATATATTAGACTTATATAGATAATTCCTAGTAAGGTAGACTAGTATGGTTGTTAGGAGTCATTATAGATGATTGCTATGTTTAGTATTTAGTCCTTAATTTCAAGGACGAAATTCTTTAAGGAAGGGAGCCTGTAACACCCCTAATTTTTGATAATATTATTCAGGAGATTTAATTAGATAAATGAAATAAAATAATGTAAATGTTAAGTGATAAAGGGTTGATATTTGACTAAATCTAATTAAGGCCGTGCTCAATAAAATAATTAAATGGGCTTAAGAATGGGTTATAAGCTAATTAATCTACATAAGGGTATATTGGTTATTTGCCGTCCATAACCCTTAACCCATATATATTTTCGTTCCTACCATTTCATTCCCATTCACATCATTTTGAACATTTAAGCAAAAATATTAAGAGGAGCTGGCCATAATCAAAGAGAAGAGAAATTAAATCAAAAGCTAGAGATTCAATCTTAAGGGAAATCAATCTCAATCCAATTTCCTTATCTTAATCAAGGTGAATAATAATTCCATTTCTATTTTTGGTTTGAATCATATGTTTTCGGATTTAAGGGTAAATTCGTTTTTATGATGAATTAGATGACGACGTGCTTGAATATTGATTTTTTTAATTTAATCAAGATTGTTTAAATGGGATTATACACGGATTTAGGGTAAAACCAATATAGGTTGATGATTAAATGCCATGGAAAAAATTTATGTTATGTAAAACATGATTTTGGAGTTGGGTTTTAATTTTGATAATTTTCCAAAATATGGAAAGATTGTTATGAATTTTCAAAGGAAAATATGATAATTTGGGTTTATAAATTTATTTCGGAAATTATATTAAGAATTTGGGTCTGGAATTTTGATATGTTAGATAACATGATTAAAGTGAATTTCTGGAATTTTTGGGGATTTTTCCAAAGCGATTTGCTATGCAAATTAAATTATTTTAAAAGAGGGACTTCTTTGCAAAATTAGTTTTGCTTAATGGAAGGGCTTATTTGATTCACTTAACCATGGTTTAGATCTGAAATTAGCGGCAGTTATTTTAGTAAAGAATTTGAAAAGGTTAAAGCAACCAATCTGGTGTTGACACGTGGCAGGTTAGCTAGAAAAAGGTTTGCTTTAAGTAGTATTAAACCAGGTTTACTCAGAAAAATTGTTTCCGCCTTTTTTAGAAGTACATTTCGACACAGAGCTTTCACCTTCAACTCAGTCAAAACATATTAAGCCAAAACTAATACGCAAGGTATCACAAAGATGGTACGCAGTGGACTGAAGAAAGGCGAAAGGCTAGGTGTTGAAAGCATGGCTTCCGAAGGGGTCAGTACCTTGGTTTGTTTTAAAAAGAGAAGCATCTGTGTTTGTTTTATTTAAGCCTTCGAAGGAGTCGAAGCCTATGTTTTTGAAAGAAGTTTTTAAAAGGTTTCGAAATGGTTGCTATTAACATAAGTTTGCTTTCGAATGGGTTCCTTTACTTATGAAAGAATGCTTTTGGAAGAAGGGGTTCCGACCTAGTCGAAGCCCTGTTGTCGTTCTTTAGCCTTTCGATGGTGTTGAAGTCGTTAATGCTTTCAAAATGTAGTTTTAGTCTTTGAAGTTAGTTTAAGCCTCTTCTTAAATTCTTTCGAAAGGGTCTAAGGGTTTCAAAGGCAATGGCTTTGAAAGGGGTTTCGACGCTATCCTTCAATGTTTTATTTAAATGGTTTGAAGCTTTCGAAAGGGATAGTACCGACGCCACCATGTTTTCCTTAATGTTTTTACATGATAAAGGATGGTTTCGAAATAGATGCTTTTGCCTATATTCACTTTGGCAAAAATAATATTTTAAGTATAAAGCCAATGGTTCCGAAAGGGGGACTTTCAATGGTTTCGGAAGGGTTACTTCCAATGGTTTTGAAAAGGGGTACTTTCGATGGTTTCGAAGCTATGCTTCTAAGTGTTATTAAGTAATACTTTATTACATTCGAAAGGTTTCAGAAGAGATGTTTTAAAGTGTTTAAAAGGCAGGGGCCTGATGTTTTGAAAAGAATTTTATATGCTTTCGAAGGAGGCTATCCAATGAAGTTGAAAGCAAGGTTTTGAAGGTTTCGACAACCTTAGTTTTCAATGGAAATAACCCAATTTCATTTTTGTAGGAGAACCTTGGCATAATTAAATAAAGTGTTTTGAAAAGGAGTTTTTGAAGAAGTTTTCCTTGATAAAATAATAGGTTAAAGGGATTAACCATGTTTTATATGAAAAGTATTTCAAGGACATTAAACCCACAAGAGTGGTATTGTTTTATAATTATGGTTGCTTCTTCAAATATAAATATATTCACATTATAATGGACCCATAACTGCATTTTGGGGATATGGGTAGAAGAACCAGCTAGGTTAACCCAGTAGTGAATATAAATTGATTAAACTCTTGGATGAGTAGAATCGCATCTAAGAGGTTAGGGAGACCAGAATATAGGATGCCTAAATATGGAAGTTGTCAGGGAGACAGGTTCATAGTGCACCCATGAAAAGTATGACTAGGAAGTTATTGGAGTTACCAATAGGTTCATAGTGATTTCATGAAAACTATGTTATATAAGAGTGGTTGGCAGTGGCCATTGTTTTGTAGTGAACCTATGAAAACTATATCCGGATTAAGTTATTGACGGTTGTCAATTGGTTCCTAGTCAACCCATAAAAACTAGGATAAGGAGAAGTTATTGGAGTTACCAATAGGTTCAGGGGAACCCATGAATCAATTAAACCCATACGAGTGGTAGTGTTAAGTTAATAAGCAGGGGCCAATAGGTTCATAATGCACCCATAAAAACTATGAAATAGAACAGGGAGTCCATATATTATATAAAGGTTATTAGTAAGCCTATGAAAACTAATGGTTTAATAGTGACCCTATAAACTATAATTATGACAGGGAGTTAATTAAACAAAGGACGGGAAATCCAGAATGTTTTAACTAGTTTGCATGTCATCATAATATTTTGAAATCGCTATTTTTTAACCATTTTGGATGTAGGAGCACAATATATGGTTTTATAAAGGTTTTGAGATACTAGTGAGGAGAACACCTGTTCCGCTAAGCGGTGTGGTCTCACTAGATATCTAAATGATTTGAGATGGTAGATTATTATTCATACCTGAATTTATGTCTGACTCGAAGTTTATGTTTTCCTCTTAAACTCTAAGGTACTCAATTGATTTTGAGTAGTTTGAGAGTTGAGGTTTTCAGGTACCTCATTAGACGAATAAAGCTTCTAGAGATGTGCAGGAGGCATGATAGCTATTTAGTGTTCTCTTTTTTTATTCCGCTGTGTTGTTCGTAATGGCAAAGTTGTTATATTACACGTATATAATCTAATCATCCAAAGGGGCATCTTCATATGCTGCTCTTGGCGTATGTTGTACTAAATATATTTTCTTTGAACGTGGTTTATGATTGTGGGATTATGTAATGAATTGGAAATGATTTGATATGGTATGTGATCTTGTTTGAAGTTTTAAATTTTGTCCATATTTATGTGTTTCTACGTATCAATGAACCTAACACCGCCGTATTTGGTCATCGAAGATTAATAACTATGGATGATTGCAGCATCCATAGTCGTTAGTTTTGGGCCTCCAAGTACGGGTATGTTACATAGTTGTTTTCATTCCTTATGATATACAAGTGAAATAAGTCCTCGCCAATGGTAAAAGAAGGGCTATGAATGTTGGGGTTGTTCTTATTTTACCCGAGGGATTATAATTAGCCCCCACTGATCGTATTTCTGCCAAGATGAAAGAAAAGATTAACAATCTATCTTTTCTGAATTATCGTCCTAAAATGGAAATATTCTTATGATGGGTCAAAAATATAGTGAAATCATCTTTCCCATTCATTCGCCCAACCCTACTACAAAGAAAGATGTTAACTTCTTAAAACATCCTATATATGTTGGTAGGAACAGGGAAAGGTGCCGGATTTATCATGATGGGAGCAAGAGTAACAATATAGTCCATAATGCTAAATATGTGGGTATAATAAGCAAAATAGTATGAAAATAATGAGGGGATTTAAAATAACCATATTTGAAGCGTCGGATGTTCGTGATTGGCGTTATACCTCCAGGCCTAGAACTGCTTGTTACAAAGGGTGAATCTGTCAAGCTTGAATAACCATTAACAAGAAATCCTAATTAGGTTGGTTTGGTCAGGGAGATGTAGAAATAGTGCTTGAAGATCCATTACACGTCCACGACCTTTTGTTCGTAATGGTTACAATTCCCCATGCCTAAGCCATTCAATGAATGAAACCCTATGATAATTTGAGTCTTTAGGAACATCCCATTGGTCGAAGTATACCGCACCTCCCTGGAACACACCAAAGCCTATTACTCACCACATCAAAGAATTCCCATTAATGAAACCATTGAAATCTAGCAAAAAGAAATATTGTGTGTTTGATGAAATGGTTGTAGTTATTTGCTTCAATAAGGAATAATTAGTTTAACTGAATAACTAAAGAAAATAGAAAGACCTTTATCTTTGTCTCAAGTTGATGGATCTTCACAATTATAAGATCTCCTATATGGATAATACATATTTCGGTTGATCGAGCCTAATTCTAATTGTTTTGTTCCGAAGCTAAGATATACATAAAGGTTGTTTCTCCTATTCACAACCAAGGGGTACTGGATTCTCTTTCAGATATGCCTTGAAAAGAGAAGAAAGTTGAAATGACAACAGGTGCCTATCTATTCTCTAATTCGCCCGACCAGATGTACTCATTTTTGGAACGTCCAGTGCCAAATGGATAATACATGTTATATGAAAAACCATTTGATCATCAATTATTCAGTTTTAATGAGTGGATGTAATGAATAAACCAAATGTAGAGAAAGTGGTTATTCTTTAGATAAAATTAATTTCATAAGTCTGAAGAAAGAAAAATTATTTAATTCAGGAAATACCTATCTGAAATTATTTTTATCCAATTGCATGGTATAAATAATAGTTATGAATCATAGTTAGAATTTTTTCCCTTACTTTTTTCCATAATATTCTATGTTCTAGATTTTAGAATAAATATCTGATGAGGTGGAATCATCTTAATAGAGATGATAGGGTCATTCTTTGTATTATCAATAAGATCAGTTAAAACAAGTCACATGCTCGTATTCTGAAAATACCCAGAAAAAAAGAAATACCATAGTCAAAATACCAAAAAGATCTATAACTCCAATTTTTTTTAAAAGTTGTTTGAAAAACTTGAAGTTCATAGTTCTTATGAACCTAACTCGTTGAAATGCCATCTAGTAAAAAAGAAGAATTATAAATTTCCAAAATAATAGACAGGAATATTGCAAATAGAGCCATTGCAATTCGAATCAGCCCACATCAAGGAAGCAAATAAGAATAGTTTGGTAATTTTCCTCTACTTCGGGGTGAGATGTCACTCCAAGATGTTGAAAGTCTTGGAACCGGGCCAGCCCGCATCAGAGGAATTGAGTAAGTTTCAAAATCTTTTACTACTTTGGATCTTTAATGGGCTTATGTAGTCTAATTTATTTAGAACTTTTCTAAATTTTATTTAACATAAAATCAATATTTTATTTAACTTATAAATAAATTTTTATTTATTTTGAATTTATATTATATAATATAATATGTGTATGGTATACACATAATTGTGTACATACACATGAAATATAAAATGTGTAACATGCCTGTATATAGATGTTGGGATTTACACCGCAGCAAACATGTTAGCCCTTCTGTATACATGTGTGTTGCCAATATTTATGTATATATATAGTTTATAAAGTAGTTATAAATTTAATATAAAGAAATTATAAATTTCAAATTCAATTATTAGATTCAAAACTTAGAAATTTAGGTCAAGATCTAGATCTACAAAATGAAATGTCTAGTATTTTCAAATTTGAACAAATATATTAATTTTGTATAAATACAAACACACAGATATATATATATATATATAATTCAATTTTTTTAAAATATGTATACACTATATATATTAAATGATATTTAGAAATACTATATACATAAGTATATATATGTATGTATTTTTTGTACTTATTATATTTATACATATTTTTTGACTATAAAAACTATTTTTTGGCTTTACTTTGTATTTATCAAAAATAAATTTTATATATTTATTGGATTTCTATATGGAAATCTATAAATAAAATTATTTTGAAAACAATATATGTATGTATCATGTCAAATATTTATTAAACATATTTTATATAATTTATAATGTATATATACATATATATATATATAGTTATAACATTTAATTTAAATCAAATATTGTATTCCAATATAAAATTATATATATATATATATATAAATATTTAAATGTATATACATTAATGTAAAACACATTTTACTTAACAGTGTTTAATTTAAATACACATATATACAATCCAACTAATGAAGACAACACAATGTTATACAGATTCGTCACATATTCAACTGCTATCTAACCACATGTATCATACAATAAACATTATATACATTAATATATCATTGTAAAAAGAGAATTTTACCTTTCACTTATTGCTTAGATAGTAAGCCTTGAAATGTAGAATCGGTACTCCCTGAAATTTCAGAATCCAGAAAACCTAGATTGGATGCAATTACAACTGATGTTTGAATCTTATTTGATTTAATCATTTATGCTTGAAAATTTTGAGGAGAAAGGAGGGGAAGTGGCCAACCATGGCTATAGAAAAATGGAGCAGGAGAGTAAAAAATATGAAGAGTTAGAGATGAATATATAGTGGAGATCTAAGGAGAAAAAAGAGAATCTAGATCCATGTTTCCCTCTTACCTATTCATCTCTTTGAATTCAAAATTCAAGCCCTTCTTAGCTATCATATGACTGGCCTCCCTAGGCTGTCATAGCCGCACTCAATAGGCCTCATCATGGGCCTCAAAATCACTTCAAGCCCTATCAATAAATAACACATTTAAATCCAATTTAATGTGTTTCAATATCGTATATCAATTAGTGTATTTATAACTATTATATACAAATTTGTATTTATAACTATTATATACACATTATTAATGTTGATAAATAAATATCAAATAAAATCTTAATTAATATTTCATAAATATTAATTAATTCATAATAATTATAATTTAATTAAATCGGGTGGTTATAGGAGTATTCAATGTTTCGTTTGTATGACTCTTGGGTGTAAATTTGGTTAGCGATTAATACCAAACAATCTGAATATTAACGTTCATAGGTCACTTGGCTGGTGGTGAGACATTATGACCAAATTTATCACTTACTTGGCTTTGATAAAATACAATTTTGCTTTATTTAAGCGTTACCCAGTAGTTACAAATATTTATATCACTTCTCTTCGTCAAAACTATATAACTTTGGACTTATGGAATTTGGTACTGGTCAATATTCCAATATTGTCTATATTCAACTTTATAGCCTACACAAAGTCCTTGGTTTAAGAATAACAATTATTATCAACCAAAATGCTTTGGCCAGAAACTTTGTCTTTGAGTTGACTTCAATTGACCGTGACATTAACCTTATATAACCAAGAGGATGAATCCTTTCTTGAATAGTGTTTCACTTCCAATGCTTCCATCCAACCCAACTATAGTCATTCGATGAATACCATGTGATGATTTAACTATAATCAGAGCAGAGTTCCATAAAGAAGATCAAAAGTATTTTCAAGTCAAGAGAACTGTGTAATTTTTTCACATCATTGTTTTCTATTTGACCTTAGTTATTTTAACCAACAAAAATTTATTAAATGAGTAATTCCATAGTTATCCAATAACTATCAGTACGTAACCCCTTAGTGCTTCCAGTAGCCATGAGTAATACCCCTTCCAATATTCGGAGAGCATTATGTACTCTAGTTGATAGAGTTAGGGGGATGCCCTGGGGAATTTATGTAATTTTTTACATATATCCAACTCGACAACCAATCCTATTCTAAGTAAAAGGTATTTTCTTTCTATTATATACTTGGTATAATGTGTTATATTAATTAATTAATTTAATTAAAGGTGTATTTAAAAGAAAATCCATAAATGGTATGTTTTGTGATAGTAGTTACAAAATGTTGTAACCATGAGTAATATATCACAATGAAAATAAACATACTGTTTTAAATATTCGTAGTCAAGATGCATCGAGACTGGATATTGATGCATTCGTTGAGAGTAGAGTACGTAACGCTCTCCGAATGTTTGAAAGTGTATTACTTATGACTGATGAGGGCACCAATGGGTTACGTGCTGATAGTTATTGGATAACTATGGAATGACTCACTCGATAATTTTCCGTTGGTTAATATATCAAAGTCAAACTGAAAATATCGAAGTGACTAATTTACACACTTCTCTTAACTTAAGAATATTGTTGCTTTATAATATGAAAACTTCACTTGGCTTATAGTTAAATCATGGCACGACGTACATGAAACGACTATAGTTGGGTTAAGTGGAAGTATTGGAAGTGAAACACTATTCAAGAGAGGTTTCATCTCTTAAGTAGTATGAGGTTAATACCATGGTTAACTAAAATCAACTCAAAGTCAAAATCTCTGACCAGAGCTATTCTGTTAATAATAATTGCTATTCTTAAAGCAAGGAATTTTTATTTGGATTATAAATTTGAATATGGGCAATATTGGAATTTTGATCATTATCAAATTACATATGTCCAAAGTGATACGGTTTTGACGAAGAGAGTTGGTGTAAATAACCATTATTGTCGAGTAATGCTTAAGAAAGTAAAATTGGATTTTTCCAAAACCAAGTAAGTGATAAATTTGGCCAAAATGTCATACTATTTGCTAAGTGAAATGTGAACATTAATATTTGAATTATTCGATATTAATCACATAACAAATTTAAACTTAAGTGTCACACAACCAAAACGTTGAATACTTCTTTGTTCACCAGTGTTAATTGGCATATAATTGTTATAAATTAATTATAATAATTAATATTTATTATATTAATTATAAATTTTTGTTTAATGTATTGAACATGATTAAACAGTGTGTTTATAATAGTTATAAATATATTGAATGATATACAATATTGGTATGCATTTAAATTAGACTTAAATGTGGAAATTTTTGTACGGACTTAAATGTGTTTAAATTCCATAAGCAAGCTCACATAGTCAACCGTTAATTAGCTTAGTGTGGCGGCCCATGACATAAGAAAAAAAGGGAGCTTTGTTTTTTAATTTGAAATGAAAAGGCAAGTGTTAAAGGAGATTAATGACCTCATTAATCATACGTTAATTCTATTCCTTTAATAAAAACATGGCCACTTCATTTCATTACTATCCATTCCCTCAAAAAATGACATCTCTACATCAAAAATTGCATGATTCGATCGTCGATGGTTTAGGCAGTTCAAGAGCTAACAACTCCAGAACTAGAAATTCGATTGAAGGAGCAAAATCAACATTTCAATGTGCGAATTAAAGACTTTGGGGAAAAGTGTATTTTTGATCTAATTTTTTTTAATTACATATTATATCATACATTTGCTAGATAGCTTGTTTATAATGAATCAAGTGTATCGATTTATGGTCACATATCGATGGTTATATTTTGCAAGTGCATATAATAAAACTAAATAAAATTTCATTTTGTAAAAGGCAATTTCCACATTGCTCACGTCCTTAAAAAATAATTGAATATAGTGTTATTTAATTGTTCTTAAACTATGTAAATTTGTATAATATATATATATATATTATAAACTATGTTCCATTCCAAAGTTAGATGTTGGTTGGTAAAATTGGTATAATAAATAATATACAATGCTATCTATCTATGCTTTCAGAATCTCACAGTGGAAGGGATAAAATTTAGTATAGAAATAAGTACCATTTCATAAAATCAAATAGTATGGTTACATCAGAATACCATTTCATAAACATCAACATGTCTAAAATATGGGTATATCTGAATACATCAAAGACATAAATAAATAACTAAACTACTACAAATCATCTCCATTGCCTACTTCTTCTCCATCAACATTGTTTTCCTCCTAACCTATGGGTTGTAATGAGGAGGGAGTCAGAACAATAATGTCGATTGAATTAAAATCTCATGTTTTACCATAATAGTATTTGGGCTATATCATTTAAATAAGTAATATGTCTTACGCATCCTATACTTCATCCTACTAAGTATAACTCCACTATAAGTCAAAGTCTTTTTCAGTCCAACTCCACAACATACCTTTAATTATAGGCCAAGGGCCCTTTCCAGTACATCCTTGCCACTACCATAAATCTTGTCCTAACAATGTGAAAGAAAGCATTTGAGCCACTTAATTCCTCAGGAATGTGACGACCCGACTTTCCACTCCCGGAAAATCGCATCGACAGTAAGAAAGAAAGGGGTGAGAAATAGAAAAGAGAAGAAGAGAAAAGAAAACAACAACAGATACTCACAGCGGAAACGAAACGAAATATAATATATCACATAAATATTACATAGTATCATATACATCATCTATCAGAGTTACACAGATTACACATCACATACTAGACAGTTATAAACATCTGTCTAGTTATTACATCTCAACACAATACAGATCAATACAAAGATCAACACAGCGGAAAACTACTATCTATATCTACAACGCCGAAGCCTCCTGCTCCATTGCTCCTCCAGATTACTCGTCAAAGCTAAACCTGAATCCCTTGGCTACTCGTAAAAATTTGAGTACCCAAGAGTTTATAAAACAGAAATAAACAACTTGGGTCAGACATGGGTCTGGTGTGAGTAACAGGTTAAACTTGTTTAACTTCAAAACCTTTTGAAAGAAAAAGGTATCACGTAAGACTTCCCACAAATAAACATGGGTAAGTTTTGACCTTACGCTAACCAAAACATTTGATAGGAAATTCGATTGTATTATAATAGGGTCTAGGGTTTTCAAGTAAAATACAGAAATAGCTGGAATGCTTACATCTCACGTTCCAACATAGTTGGGCACAACTAAAACGTACGGCACTTATTGGAGTTTGGATTCCATCAATGGCAGGGCTACCGGGGTACCGCCCGTCACAGTACGTGGCCTAGATCACCGTACCGAGGATCACTCCCAATCCCCTGCAACACAAGGCCGGAACATCCCTTACTGGATAATTCCCGCACAAGATACCCCACGGTTGTCATGATTCAACCGCACACACTAAGTCGAAAATAGAAAGGGACATCTAGACAGAGGTAATCTTGTCCTACTTGGGTGCTACCCACTAACCTTGCTGCACCTCCCCTGTTTTAGCCATTCCCGGTTTGTGAGGCTTGAGGTCACGATTACCTTTAAAAAGAACACATCTATCTTAGAATGCTCATCGTCCACCTGACGATGTTCTGAAAGCATTCAGTCCATACAAGTTCGTTCCGGGTTCGAACGAAACCGAAGGCATTATCTCGTTACACTCGTTTTGGAATCACCCTCAGAGTTAACGACAATAACCCTTGCACTCTGAATCTTTATCTTCACTTGAGATTCACGACCTATCGTTAATTTGGATCGATGTGGTATTCGGGTCTCCAGACCTGGAAATCCGGTATACGGAAACCCGATCCCGGTCTCATCGAAATCCAAAACGTATCTTTTAAGGCCAAGTTGTTTTAAAGGTTAAAACAATTCAATTCATTTATCTTTATACACATAGAAAGATAATTTACAATAGATAATCAACATTATTAATATCATCAGATAATCCATATTATCACAATTCAACTAAACATCCATATCACATAGCATATATCTCATCAGAGATATCAATCAAATGCAAAGCATTCAGTATTATCATCCATCCATAAGAAATGATCTATATCATCTCTAATTAATTTAAAGTTAATTAAATTAATTACTTTTATTTTATAAATCCTTCTTACTTAAACATTAATTAATTACAAATTAATTAATTATCCTCTAATTACCTTTTTCAATTAATCATCTTTGATTAATTATCTTTTAATTACCTTCAAGTTATTTATCTTTAATTAATTACTCAAATTAATTAACCTTAATTACTTATAGTAATTAACCTTTAATTACTTCATTAATTAATTAACTATAATTAATTAAATTAATCACTATAATTAATTATATTAAACCTTAATTAATTACATTAATTAATCACTTCATTTATTAATTATACTTAATTAATCAATCTTAATTACATTATTAATTATATTAATTAGTGATCCTTAATTACAACTTAATTATTAATTACTTAATTAAATTAATTACATTAAGCAATTAACTTTATTTTAAACAACATTTATTAATCACCTTGATTAATCTTCAATCAGTAATTAACTACTCTTAATTACTTCTTTAAATAAATTAATTACTCCTTAATTAATTTCTTAATTAATCCCTTGATTAATTATTCAAAGTAATTAAACTTAAATTACTTTCATTAATACATCACCATTCAATTAATTACTTCCAGTAATTATCTTATTATTTACATCCCTAAATAATCTTACTTTAATAATTACATTAAGTAATTATTATCAAATCATTTCTTGATTATTCTAAATTAATTAAACTTAATTAATTAACTTAACTAATCAAATTAACTTTAATTAATTACAATAAGTAATTAATTCTTAATTACTTTCATTAAGTAATTTCATTTAAAACAAATTCTATAATTGATTATCTTAAATTAATTAAACTAATTAATTATCAAAATTAATCCTATTAATTAATTATTTAATAATCTATAGTTAATGACCTTCATTAACTACTAACAACTCTTAAATTACTTTTCTTAAGTAATTAAATTAATAAATCTTAATAACCAAGTAATTAATCTCTAATTAATTAATTAATTAAGTGTTAACCATACCTTAATTAATCTTAAATTACTTTATTAATTAATTCTCAATCATTAATTAATACTCCAATTTAAAATCCTTAATTATAAATTAATCATTCCTAATTAATTAATCTTAATCATTAATTAATTAGTTTAATTCTTAATTTCTTATTTAATTAATCCAAATGATTAATTATTCTAAGTTATTTAAACCATTTTAATTACCTTAATAATTTAATCTTTAAGATAAAAACATTTTCTTATCCAAGATTAAACTATCATTCACACATATATTTGAAACATCCATTTTTAAATTTCTTTTTAAATTTCATTTTAAATTTCAAACTTTTAAATAAACAAACAATTTAAAAATATTTAAATTTATAAAACCTATTTATTTCAAATCCTAAGATTCAAAACCAACTTGAATCTTTATTTTAAACTTGATTTAAATCATGTTTAAATTTTACTTTCCAAATTTAAATTCAAATTTAAATTTAAAAACAGACAGATTAAAAAAAAACCCTGGCAACACAAATCTACCCGAGCTCTACCCTTAATCACTTCGAGTCGCCTGGCTAAAAACTTCGAGCATCCCTCCAATTTACCCGAGACCTGTCCACTGCTACAATTCCAGACTTCACCCAGACATTCACGACCGCGTGCACGTGTACGGCCTCCAGCGACGTCTCCGATCATCAGCGAACATCCCAAACATCGACGATCAACCCTACACCAGATTACGATCCTCCAACCTTCGAACAACACTCGAAATCAAAAACGAGAATTTCGAGTCTAAAAATCTAAACCTGGAAACGTATCTGGTCTCACCACCCAATCCCTGTCAATCACGTCGCCCCCGCAACCTCGTCCATCAGACGACTTGAAATTCCGGCCATAACTCTGTCTACACCTCCCCTACCACTTCCCAAAAATACATGGCACTCGATCAAACTATGATGACGAACGAAACATATTTCGCGACCTTACGAAAACTAGGTTTCCAGACAAAGAATCGCCACCGCTGCCTCCTCAATGAAATGCAACATTATCCGGCATTTTTCCTATGAACTTCGACCACTCCTCTATCATTACCCAAAACCCCGGCTACTACAAATCAAAAGATCACCATAATTTCCCAAAACTCCATATTTAGTTCATCACAGAACTGCTCCTTTTATACTAAGCTAAAAATCATGATTTTAATGTTAAAAATCATATTATAGTTTAGATATTCGATTTATAATCCTGGATTTATGAATTACCTATTTTGAATTTTCACCTTTATATAACATATACTGTTATTTTGGTTACAGAGACAATCTGCTTGAAGTTTGACATAATTAAAATTTCTAGGCATTAGTATATGATAAATCAAACACATTTTGTTTAAATATTAAATCCAAATCACTCTAGATCATGGGATAATGATTTTATATCAAAAACAGGAGTCTGGAATTACAAGAAACAGAGACACACTGATTCAAAACAACATGCACACCTATATACATTCATGTATATGCAGAATCATCTATAAATATTCACATCCACAACACAATTATCACAGAACTAAGCATGCAAACATAATTATACTTAAGTTATTTTAAGTAAGAATGTTACTCACTGTTTTGAGGAAGAACAGAGCCTCTGGTTTTAAAAGCTTTGTTGATTTCTTTGAAAACAGCCTTGAAAATTTTAGTTGCATCTTTGTTTTGATTTTAAAACTTGCATGCTTTTGATCCCAGATCTAATTGCTTATCTCTGTCTTGAAGAGTACATGCAGGCTTTGATTCAGGTTGAAGAGAACTTGCAGGCTTTGGTTTTAAATTTTGAAAATGCACTTCCAGGTTTTATTTTTGAAGAAGATTACAGGCTTTAGATTTGATAAATCTCTGGTTTGAGGAGTTTTACAGATCTTTGATTTGGGTTGAGGCATTTTATTACTGAATTTCAGATTTTAGCATTTGAGAAAGAGTTTGAGAAATGGTTACTGATCTATTTTCAGATTTGTATTAGAGGAAAGGGTTGAGTTTCTCTTGTTTTGAAAAGGAATTAGAAAGAGTGAAGTAAAGGGATGCACATGTATATATAAGTGAATTTATAATTTTATAAAAATAAAAGAAAAAAAAAAAATGAAGACACTTGTCAATATAGTTTATCTTTTACTTACACATGTTATATGAAGCTTTAGGCTAAAGACACTTGTCTTATAAGTATTTATTCATAATTCTATTTATTTTAAAGTAATTAAAAAGCCTTTTTCTTTACTTATAAAATACTTATATATATATATATATACAAATTACTTTTTAAAGAAAGAAAACTAAATTTTATTTATAATTAAAAGTTTATACAAATATTCTAAAATCCAAAACAAATTTAAATATTTATTCTTTTGAATTTCAAAACCTAATTTCAAATTCAATTTAAATTAAATCCTAAGATTCAATTTAAAAGTTAAGTTATATATATACATATATAACTATTCATTCAATTAAATAAAAATTCCATATTCTTTAAAATCCATTCATATTAATAAAAATAATACATTATACTTATTATCTGAAATTAACATATTTGATATTTAAATAATTTATATAAGAAATTATATTATCAAGTGATATTTTAAAAAGAAACAAAACAAGCCTTTTTTTGTTAACTCTTATATATTTTTAAACTTAAGTAGAAATATATCTTAACCAATTTAAACATTTACCCAAAGTATATTTAAAACTATAAAGTTATATTAAATTAAATCTAAATTTCCAATTTACCAAAGCTTCTATTTACAATATATATAAATAAATACATATATTCAAATAGAAAATATCTTATTAACTTTTAAAAGATAAAATCACCAATTAAATACTCATTTAATCAGATTATTAAATTAAATTCAAATATTAATATCAAAGATCATCAATATCAATTTAATTATTTAACAGATTATTAAATTGATATTGTTAAAATTTCCGGGATATTACATTCCTCCCCCCTTAAAATAATTTCGTCCCCGAAATTTAAACAAAGGTAATTTAATAATCTTATTAAAGATTTTAAATTTTAAAACACAAGCATATACTATCATCCATATGCTAACAACCATAGCAACCAATTCATCCAATCAATCAAATCTAACTATCTAGACAAAATTCTAGATAGAATTCCTCGAGTTTCCCCAAGTATATATATATACCGGGATACTCGCTCTACAACAATCTAAACTACTAAGATATAGATCTCCTACTCATCTAGATCTACAGAACTAAACAGAATATCAGACTACAGACGAGTCTGACTCAACAACTAAACCATCCAGAACTGCTGATTCTAAAACCAGAGATAGATCTTACACGTACTTCTCAGAGATACGTAAAACACAATGAATTCCAATTGTCCAAACTGGCAATTCAACCTTGAAAACCCAATACTTATCCAAATCAAAACACAGAAGAGATCCAAACATAACTCTACTTCACAACTATCAGTAGATTCCAAACTTACTTCCCCTATCCAGAGATATACTCCAAACTGCTTTTGCTGCTCAATTCTGATCTGAGGTAGAACACAAGCACAGACTGGACAACTCATTCCAGAAATAAGGTTCACTGATCCATAAATAAAACTCAGATACTCCATCAAAACTTGAGCTGCTACCAACCTCTATCTCTAGGAAACATCCTTCAACTAGACTGAACTACCGGTACTACTCCTGGAATCCAGTCGATAAGAAAACTCAACCTTCAGATGCGGACAACTCCTGACTTCTCTGAAGACACTCAGAAAAATTCTGATAACCCAAGAGAACCCTCAAACTATCGCAAGTCACTTTTGCGATCAACCCAACCTATTTTCAAGGAAAATTGTTCTCTCTTAACAAATCAGAACAGCCCATACTTAACTATCCAATCTATCGAAGAAATGGATCCTCTTTGCTGCTTCTGAACTTCACCTTCAGAAAAACTACTCAGCCAGAAAACTTCTTGCCAACACAGAACACTCCGAGTTGCACTGCTGACACTGATGCCAAGGACTTCCTATCCAAAGATCTTCGAGAAACTCGAACTCCAAACCAAACAGAAACACCGTGCTGAACTCAGCCTCAATCACCGAAACAGACACACTTCCTTAAACTTGTTCCAAAGAAAACATCTTCGGGAACATCCATCGTCACTGCATCTCATCACACAGCTACTATTACCTGAGGTATCAAGATACCATCACTTGCTTCTGTTCAACCGATAGATCCAAACTCTACTCATCCAATTTTACAGATAAACTCTGAACCTTAACAGGTTTCCTTCAGAGATTCGATGAAATCCTTCATCACAGCAAAACTTACTCGAGACAGTATTGGGTCTACAGTCTCGATAAATACACTTCCAACCTTAATTCCAACCATTGGTAGTCGTGTTTCATACACTACTACCCTATCTACCTTTATATCTTATATTGGATAACCTGTACGGGTAACCCAACAATATAGGTAGAATATATATATATAGTTATATAAAAATTACAAATACGCTCTCTCAAGATAGACACCACTCTAGAGCTAGGTATTCACTCAACCTACTGCTCTGATATTCACTTAACCAAAAGCTTAGGCATTCGCTCAACCTAAGCTCTGATACCACGTGTGACGACCCGACTTTCCACTCCCGGAAAATCGCATCGACAGTAAGAAAGAAAGGGGTGAGAAATAGAAAAGAGAAGAAGAGAAAAGAAAACAACAACAGATACTCACAGCGGAAACGAAACGAAATATAATATATCACATAAATATTACATAGTATCATATACATCATCTATCAGAGTTACACAGATTACACATAACATACTAGACAGTTATAAACATCTGTCTAGTTATTACATCTCAACACAATACAGATCAATACAAAGATCAACACAGCGGAAAACTACTATCTATATCTACAACGCCGAAGCCTCCTGCTCCATTGCTCCTCCAGATTACTCGTCAAAGCTAAACCTGAATCCCTTGGCTACTCGTAAAAATTTGAGTACCCAAGAGTTTATAAAACAGAAATAAACAACTTGGGTCAGACATGGGTCTGGTGTGAGTAACAGGTTAAACTTGTTTAACTTCAAAACCTTTTGAAAGAAAAAGGTATCACGTAAGACTTCCCACAAATAAACATGGGTAAGTTTTGACCTTACGCTAACCAAAACATTTGATAGGAAATTCGATTGTATTATAATAGGGTCTAGGGTTTTCAAGTAAAATACAGAAATAGCTGGAATGCTTACATCTCACGTTCCAACATAGTTGGGCACAACTAAAACGTACGGCACTTATTGGAGTTTGGATTCCATCAATGGCAGGGCTACCGGGGTACCGCCCGTCACAGTACGTGGCCTAGATCACCGTACCGAGGATCACTCCCAATCCCCTGCAACACAAGACCGGAACATCCCTTACTGGATAATTCCCGCACAAGATACCCCACGGTTGTCATGATTCAACCGCACACACTAAGTCGAAAATAGAAAGGGACATCTAGACAGAGGTAATCTTGTCCTACTTGGGTGCTACCCACTAACCTTGCTGCACCTCCCCTGTTTTAGCCATTCCCGGTTTGTGAGGCTTGAGGTCACGATTACCTTTAAAAAGAACACATCTATCTTAGAATGCTCATCGTCCACCTGACGATGTTCTGAAAGCATTCAGTCCATACAAGTTCGTTCCGGGTTCGAACGAAACCGAAGGCATTATCTCGTTACACTCGTTTTGGAATCACCCTCAGAGTTAACGACAATAACCCTTGCACTCTGAATCTTTATCTTCACTTGAGATTCACGACCTATCGTTAATTTGGATCGATGTGGTATTCGGGTCTCCAGACCTGGAAATCCGGTATACGGAAACCCGATCCCGGTCTCATCGAAATCCAAAACGTATCTTTTAAGGCCAAGTTGTTTTAAAGGTTAAAACAATTCAATTCATTTATCTTTATACACATAGAAAGATAATTTACAATAGATAATCAACATTATTAATATCATCAGATAATCCATATTATCACAATTCAACTAAACATCCATATCACATAGCATATATCTCATCAGAGATATCAATCAAATGCAAAGCATTCAGTATTATCATCCATCCATAAGAAATGATCTATATCATCTCTAATTAATTTAAAGTTAATTAAATTAATTACTTTTATTTTATAAATCCTTCTTACTTAAACATTAATTAATTACAAATTAATTAATTATCCTCTAATTACCTTTTTCAATTAATCATCTTTGATTAATTATCTTTTAATTACCTTCAAGTTATTTATCTTTAATTAATTACTCAAATTAATTAACCTTAATTACTTATAGTAATTAACCTTTAATTACTTCATTAATTAATTAACTATAATTAATTAAATTAATCACTATAATTAATTATATTAAACCTTAATTAATTACATTAATTAATCACTTCATTTATTAATTATACTTAATTAATCAATCTTAATTACATTATTAATTATATTAATTAGTGATCCTTAATTACAACTTAATTATTAATTACTTAATTAAATTAATTACATTAAGCAATTAACTTTATTTTAAACAACATTTATTAATCACCTTGATTAATCTTCAATCAGTAATTAACTACTCTTAATTACTTCTTTAAATAAATTAATTACTCCTTAATTAATTTCTTAATTAATCCCTTGATTAATTATTCAAAGTAATTAAACTTAAATTACTTTCATTAATACATCACCATTCAATTAATTACTTCCAGTAATTATCTTATTATTTACATCCCTAAATAATCTTACTTTAATAATTACATTAAGTAATTATTATCAAATCATTTCTTGATTATTCTAAATTAATTAAACTTAATTAATTAACTTAACTAATCAAATTAACTTTAATTAATTACAATAAGTAATTAATTCTTAATTACTTTCATTAAGTAATTTCATTTAAAACAAATTCTATAATTGATTATCTTAAATTAATTAAACTAATTAATTATCAAAATTAATCCTATTAATTAATTATTTAATAATCTATAGTTAATGACCTTCATTAACTACTAACAACTCTTAAATTACTTTTCTTAAGTAATTAAATTAATAAATCTTAATAACCAAGTAATTAATCTCTAATTAATTAATTAATTAAGTGTTAACCATACCTTAATTAATCTTAAATTACTTTATTAATTAATTCTCAATCATTAATTAATACTCCAATTTAAAATCCTTAATTATAAATTAATCATTCCTAATTAATTAATCTTAATCATTAATTAATTAGTTTAATTCTTAATTTCTTATTTAATTAATCCAAATGATTAATTATTCTAAGTTATTTAAACCATTTTAATTACCTTAATAATTTAATCTTTAAGATAAAAACATTTTCTTATCCAAGATTAAACTATCATTCACACATATATTTGAAACATCCATTTTTAAATTTCTTTTTAAATTTCATTTTAAATTTCAAACTTTTAAATAAACAAACAATTTAAAAATATTTAAATTTATAAAACCTATTTATTTCAAATCCTAAGATTCAAAACCAACTTGAATCTTTATTTTAAACTTGATTTAAATCATGTTTAAATTTTACTTTCCAAATTTAAATTCAAATTTAAATTTAAAAACAGACAGATTAAAAAAAAACCCTGGCAACACAAATCTACCCGAGCTCTACCCTTAATCACTTCGAGTCGCCTGGCTAAAAACTTCGAGCATCCCTCCAATTTACCCGAGACCTGTCCACTGCTACAATTCCAGACTTCACCCAGACATTCACGACCGCGTGCACGTGTACGGCCTCCAGCGACGTCTCCGATCATCAGCGAACATCCCAAACATCGACGATCAACCCTACACCAGATTACGATCCTCCAACCTTCGAACAACACTCGAAATCAAAAACGAGAATTTCGAGTCTAAAAATCTAAACCTGGAAACGTATCTGGTCTCACCACCCAATCCCTGTCAATCACGTCGCCCCCGCAACCTCGTCCATCAGACGACTTGAAATTCCGGCCATAACTCTGTCTACACCTCCCCTACCACTTCCCAAAAATACATGGCACTCGATCAAACTATGATGACGAACGAAACATATTTCGCGACCTTACGAAAACTAGGTTTCCAGACAAAGAATCGCCACCGCTGCCTCCTCAATGAAATGCAACATTATCCGGCATTTTTCCTATGAACTTCGACCACTCCTCTATCATTACCCAAAACCCCGGCTACTACAAATCAAAAGATCACCATAATTTCCCAAAACTCCATATTTAGTTCATCACAGAACTGCTCCTTTTATACTAAGCTAAAAATCATGATTTTAATGTTAAAAATCATATTATAGTTTAGATATTCGATTTATAATCCTGGATTTATGAATTACCTATTTTGAATTTTCACCTTTATATAACATATACTGTTATTTTGGTTACAGAGACAATCTGCTTGAAGTTTGACATAATTAAAATTTCTAGGCATTAGTATATGATAAATCAAACACATTTTGTTTAAATATTAAATCCAAATCACTCTAGATCATGGGATAATGATTTTATATCAAAAACAGGAGTCTGGAATTACAAGAAACAGAGACACACTGATTCAAAACAACATGCACACCTATATACATTCATGTATATGCAGAATCATCTATAAATATTCACATCCACAACACAATTATCACAGAACTAAGCATGCAAACATAATTATACTTAAGTTATTTTAAGTAAGAATGTTACTCACTGTTTTGAGGAAGAACAGAGCCTCTGGTTTTAAAAGCTTTGTTGATTTCTTTGAAAACAGCCTTGAAAATTTTAGTTGCATCTTTGTTTTGATTTTAAAACTTGCATGCTTTTGATCCCAGATCTAATTGCTTATCTCTGTCTTGAAGAGTACATGCAGGCTTTGATTCAGGTTGAAGAGAACTTGCAGGCTTTGGTTTTAAATTTTGAAAATGCACTTCCAGGTTTTATTTTTGAAGAAGATTACAGGCTTTAGATTTGATAAATCTCTGGTTTGAGGAGTTTTACAGATCTTTGATTTGGGTTGAGGCATTTTATTACTGAATTTCAGATTTTAGCATTTGAGAAAGAGTTTGAGAAATGGTTACTGATCTATTTTCAGATTTGTATTAGAGGAAAGGGTTGAGTTTCTCTTGTTTTGAAAAGGAATTAGAAAGAGTGAAGTAAAGGGATGCACATGTATATATAAGTGAATTTATAATTTTATAAAAATAAAAGAAAAAAAAAAAATGAAGACACTTGTCAATATAGTTTATCTTTTACTTACACATGTTATATGAAGCTTTAGGCTAAAGACACTTGTCTTATAAGTATTTATTCATAATTCTATTTATTTTAAAGTAATTAAAAAGCCTTTTTCTTTACTTATAAAATACTTATATATATATATATATACAAATTACTTTTTAAAGAAAGAAAACTAAATTTTATTTATAATTAAAAGTTTATACAAATATTCTAAAATCCAAAACAAATTTAAATATTTATTCTTTTGAATTTCAAAACCTAATTTCAAATTCAATTTAAATTAAATCCTAAGATTCAATTTAAAAGTTAAGTTATATATATACATATATAACTATTCATTCAATTAAATAAAAATTCCATATTCTTTAAAATCCATTCATATTAATAAAAATAATACATTATACTTATTATCTGAAATTAACATATTTGATATTTAAATAATTTATATAAGAAATTATATTATCAAGTGATATTTTAAAAAGAAACAAAACAAGCCTTTTTTTGTTAACTCTTATATATTTTTAAACTTAAGTAGAAATATATCTTAACCAATTTAAACATTTACCCAAAGTATATTTAAAACTATAAAGTTATATTAAATTAAATCTAAATTTCCAATTTACCAAAGCTTCTATTTACAATATATATAAATAAATACATATATTCAAATAGAAAATATCTTATTAACTTTTAAAAGATAAAATCACCAATTAAATACTCATTTAATCAGATTATTAAATTAAATTCAAATATTAATATCAAAGATCATCAATATCAATTTAATTATTTAACAGATTATTAAATTGATATTGTTAAAATTTCCGGGATATTACAAGGAATTAGGCAAACTTTGACCATTTAATACATGTATCCTCGGCAGATCAACGTCATTTAATACCTAAACCAAAGGCAGACTCCACTTTTGTCAAGGCCCGTTTTTCCGTACCCTTTGAATCGACAATAAACCACACATGTCCAACTCAAATTGCACGAAAATACGGATCATGAAGGGTAATAAAGAAAAATAGGCAGAACATAATCTCACACGAATGGAATAACGTATAATATTGAACAAATATCTTTACAACGGAAAACATTTAAATACATATATCAGAGTCTAATCTAAATTCAGCTTAGACAGTTATAAACATATGTCCTTACAATTGCTGACAAACATCAACTAAAGCAAACTAAGTACAGTAGATAACAGAATACGTCCATACGTAGATGAATATCTCTAGCTCTCCTCTAGAAAACTCCAATCGTCTTCGACTAAACCTGAAACTACTCGGATCTGACCCGAGTAATGAAAATACCCAGATCAGGCTTGATAATCCAGCGTGAGAAAAAAAACTCAACAATAAATGACAGTGTCATATATTAGCCTTTGGATAAAATCCTTTGAAAAGAAAGAGTATTTCATAAGACCACGCCCACACATAAACACGGACGGGTTTTTATCTTATGATAACTAAAACACTTTTATATCAAAATACACTAGATATTATTTCTAATGACATTCTTTGAAAACATTTGCAAATAAACTTATTAATCTTAGCTGAAATTGTTACCATTATTAAATTCCAGCATACTTGGCTCTGCAAACAAAACAGTAGGTTTTTATTGGAGAATTGATTTCCATACAATGACCAGGTGAAGGATCTACCTTCCAAAATGGGTACACCTCTAGATGGATGTCCCGAGGCACAGAACATCTGCCCTCTACCAACACAAGACCGGCCTACCTCTTTAACTAGGTAGTACCGAATATGTCATCCCTCGGTCGTTACCGACCTTTAACCGAGCGCTTGTTTACATACACCACATTAATTTACATCCCGAACATCATAGCGGAAAGAAAAATATCTAGAAGGGGATGATCATACCCTACTTGGGAATGACCCACTTAGCCTTGCCTCATCTAATCCTATTTCGGTCATTTCCGGTCTGATGAGGCTTAAGGCAACGATTACCTTTTCACATAGCACATATCACATCTCTGGATGCCACATTGCCATTTCCGTTGACTACTAATTACCTTCCACAAAAATACAACCCTTGAGCTCATACATCTTAAGGAAGGGTGTTAAGCTAAGAGAAGTTGCCTTCTCCGCCACCAAATAGATGTACGTTTGTAAAAACCAATGTTCGTAATCATTAGAAATGCAATGTCAGACAAACGTCCATACAAATTGTCCAGGAACAGGACAAACCAAAGGCACTCTCCTACTACCACTAGTAGCAAGTATTCCTCGCAATCCGAATAATCTCCACCATGAGGAGACCACTTCTATATATATAACTCTATAATGGGGGCCAACCAGAGCATGTTCAACAAGCAGTTTCCACGCTATGAAGATCCACGGTCATCAATAATCATCATCTTCAATATGTCTTCACATTCGAACGTTGTTAACGCTAAAAATTGAACGCTAACACCCTAGTGTGTGTAGTAGTAACGTGAAAGCACCACCCGTGATACGGGAATAAGAAACAGACAGAAAAGTCGCAGAAAACAGTAAAGACAACGATTTTATAGTGGTTCGGCTTGTAATTAAGCCTACGTCCACTTTGAATTCTCTTATTGCTGATTTGGTTACAATTTGATACAATATACTTCAAATACAATTCACTTTGATCACAAGAACACTTCAGACTAGTAGCTCAAACTTCGATGATGTGATTTGCTGAATCCATGTTGGATGTGCAAGATCTCTTTCGAAGCTGTTGTAGTGTCTTTGGTGTTGGAGTTCTTCTAGTGTTGATTCAGTTGAGAAAGCGGCAGAGTAGCAGCGCTTCAGAGAATGATTGAAAAGTCCTCCACTTCGTAGGAGTAGCTGTCGTATTTATAGAGAAAGCTCTGAGCAGAATTTGAGCACACAAGTCCTAGGTCGTGTATGACCTAGAGTAGGTCGTGGGTCGGCAACGACCTAGGGGTTGGCGACTTATCTCTAATGCACTTAATTTCCTCTGAGCGGGTTAGTAGGTCGCACGCGACCTAGAGTAGGTCGTAGGTCGTTGACATCTTAAGAGAATAGATCAACTGGAGTTATTAGGTTATGAACGACCTAGTGGATGCGGCATGGACATAGCTTCATTTCGCTTTAGCTCGATAGGTCGTGGCATTGCTTAGGTCGGTACAAAGTTACGTCGTTAGGTCGCCGCTTTCTATAGGTCGTTAGGTCGCTCAGGCTATTATACCGCTAGGTCGCTATGGGCTTTAGGCCGTTAAGTCGCTGCTCACCATAGGTTGTTATATTCTTTCTGGAGTTAGATCGGTAGGTTGTTAAAACCATTAGGTCGGTAGCTTCTTAGGTCGGTAGGTCGTGGACTCCTTAGGTCGTATGCTTCTTAGGTCGGTAAGTCACGAATCAAAAGAGGGTTAACATTTGCCCCTCGAAGTACACGCCAAGGTCGTAGGTCGTGTTCTTCGATTTCCTTAGTTCGCTCTTTGATGAGTTTGTTAGGTCGTGAGCGACTTAAGATAGGTCGTAGGTCGTAGGTCGTATGTGTCGATTCGCCTTTCACTACCCCAGTGTATAAATAGCTTAGGTCGTTCCCTCTTTTCCTTCACCTGCCCTATCATTTCATTCTGCCATTAGCAAGTACTCAAACTCTCAAAGACGAATTCAATTACTCGATCACCAGTTATCCTTAACGTTACATTGCGTAAGTGAACCTATTTTCTATTCAATCCTCGATTGTCACTGAATCATGAATCCCACTTTTCATCTCCAACCCACTTTTCTTATGCCACGCTTCATCATAATTCTCGTTTCAATCGATTGCTGATAGATTCGAGATGGTTTGTCCTGGCTTTAGACAGTTTGTGAGAATGAGGTGATGGGTTACGGCGCTTTTAGGCTAACTGATTCATGACTTTAGAGGAGATGTGAGAATTGTTAACGGGTTATTGGGTTTATGGATCTCGAATTGGCGAGTTGACGAGTTTCTGAGTGGAGAGGAGGCTAATTAGGGTCAATTGGTTAAGGGAAGCGAAGCATTAGCTTGGATGGAAGATCGCTCGAGTTCTTTCATCAAAAATGGCCCAGTGAATCTGAACGACCCACGAAACCTTGCGACCTAGCATACTTGACCGATCTAACTATCTGCGGCATAAGCCTTAGGTCGCGACCGAGCTAGGACTTAGAGAAGTTTGTGCCACTTTGTCCTGAGGCCTTTTCCTTCATATGCATTACGACTTAAAGGGTCGATGACTTAACTTAACTCGTAGCATATCCTTTAGGTCGTGGACGAGCTAATACTTATTCCTTCCAACTTGCACATTGTGACCTGAGGAATTTCCGACCTATGCTAGGTCGTGAGCGACCTAGGACTTTGAACAATTTAACGACCTAATTTCTGCAGCATAGGCTCTAGGTCGCAGCCGAGTTAGAACTTGACATATTTGCATTGCCTTGAACTTTGAATTACTTGAACTTTGAACTGTCTGAACTTCTTTACAGATTATTTCTAATGCTAATTGCCTGTTAAACATAACATTTGCAGAAAACTAGGATGAATATACTGCCATTGACTGCCCATATCAAATGACAGATTAGTCGATAAAGAATAATCAACTTAAATGAACTGCGTGAATGAAATGCTGTAAACCAACCAATTCAAGTGAAGTATTAAAGCAAAACTAAAATAGTTAACTGAAGATGGTTTGTTTGCATTAATACCACACCTGAGTTTCTTAAATTAACAAGTCCTGAAATTTCATAATCGACCAATTGTCAACTAGTTTAACTCCAGTTATGTTTGCTTGTTATTTTTATTAGTTCTGCACAACACTTCACACTTTTTAGGAAACGTGCACCTTCACATTTGAACATCCGGTTGATTGTGTAGAATGACTTCTCAACAAGAAGAAGTAACAGTTCAAGCTGGAGAGGTTGTTCCCATTCCTGCTCCATTAGCTAATCCTCCAGAAAGAATCTCAACCACACTATCATATAAAGCTTTCCGTCAACTGTGCACTCAGTTCGGGATTGCTGAAGCAGATGCCATACTTCCTGAGAAAAACGACACTGCTGACATACCACCCCACGGGTTCGTTGCCGTTAATCACCAAATGGGCATGAACGTAGCCATTCCTCCTTTTAACGATTTCCTTCAGCAGCTTCTTCTTCGACTGTCTATCTCTCCCTTTCAGTTACATCCCAATGGCTACGCCATCCTGATGGGACTATGTGTGCTATTTAGGAGGATGCTGGATCGTCTTCCGTGCTTTGACGAAGTTAGTTATCTTTGCTCGTTTGCCAAAAATAAAGACCATCCCTCCATCACACTTGTGAGAAGTGATAGGAACCGCAAACTGATCATTGGTCTTCCTGACAGTGTTCATGGGTTTCTAAGTCAGTTTTTCTACGTTCGCTGTCCTCCGGGATTTTACGCTATCTGGAGAGTAGGAAGTAAGATCATTTATCTTTGCTTCTTATGTTTCTAAACTTTTCGAAGCCTGAGTTGTCAAGTATTAACTTCGCTCTTTTCTTTTCAACGCTTCCTCCTTCTAGGGATCCTGGTCACAAACCAACTTTTGAGAGGCTCATGGCCGTGCCAGTTGAGGAGAGGAGCATCCAATTTCTGTTGACAGAAGAGTTCTTACACCAATTCGGACTTCTACATTCTTCCCGTTCTACTCAGCCTTATGAGGTCTTTGATTCTCCAGCAAAGACATCGGATGCCCCAGCTCTTGCTGAAGAACTTACACTGAAAGAACCTACCACTGAGGCTTTACTAGTGAAGTGTTCTACTTCTATTGATATTGCGGGGTCGTCAAGAAAGCTAACACTTTCCCCAATCATCGAAGAAGAGGAGCCTTCTCAACATTCCGGAAAAGCGGCTGATGTGGGAATTGAAAGGGAAGGTTCCGCCGGTCACAATGGCGATGATATCTTTGAGGGTTTGAGTGATTTGATGATAACCTCATAGGAGCTATTCAAAGATGACACTTCAAAAGCTATCTCTTCTGCTGCCGAGGCGACTTCCTCTTTACAACAAATTACAACGCCTGCTATACAAGTCGTCACTATTTCCACACCAAAGAGTGGTTTGTAGTCTGACGCGCGTAGCTTGCACATCACACACACTTAGGATTTTTGGCACTTATATGTACTTAGCTTCTTCACCTCGAAGATTTTTATGACTTGTATTTTTTCACTTTCAGATTCTCCGATGGGGCGAAGTGGCTCGTACTACGACAAATTCCAACGCCATGGAAGCCGCGAAACTTATGATTTTAGGCGCTATCTCACTGCCCCAAGGGAAACAGATGAAGAAAGAGCTGCTAGAAAAGCTCATGAAAGGCGAACTTATGAGGAGCAGCAAAGAAGAAGGGATGATCGACACGACTCTTCTCACAGAAGCAATGATTCTCATAAGAGGAAATCCCATGATGATAAGGGGAAGGGCCACATTGCTGACGATCCAAGCAAACGGGTTAAACTTAGCGATCAATCAGCGTTTGCAATTTCTGAGAAGACCGATGCTCCTAACCCTCTTGACATCTCCTTCGGTTCTCCTACTCTCAAGGAATCTGACATTCAGACAATCATCAATAGGCCTCAGTATCAAGTAAAAGATGCTCCTTCTATTCTTCAAAGCCGATTCCCAAATTGGTGCTAAATGGGAGTACGCTTCGACTTAGACTTGGTACCGATTGATAAGCCGGCTATGCTGAGGAACCTTGATGCAGTCAAACTTGATATCGAGAGGATATCTGGCTGGTAGAAACTTGTCGATGAACTTCAAAGAGTTAATCGCATGAACCTTGAAGCCATGCTAACTATGGAGAATGACAAGTCAGAGTGGGATAAAATCTGTAAGCAACATGATGCAGAGATGGCGAGCATTGCCGACGACAATGCGAGACTTGAGTCCGAAGTTAAGAAACTCAAGGAAGATCTCGCCGCTTCTTCCGCTTCGCACTCTCAAAAAGAAGAAGTCTTCCAAAAACAAGTGAGAGATGCTCATGCTGCTCAAAGAGATGCTGAGATGAAACTTGAGGTAGAGCAGCATGTTACTAAAAAATATCGCACAGATACCGCTCAACTGCGGTAAAGAGTTAGCTCGCAAGATCTGGAGATTGCAGCATTAAACGCTCGACTTCTCAAAGTTGAAAAAGAGCGGAATGAAGCAGTTGTCGGCCAAGTTGCAGCCATTGCCGAAAAAGAAGCGGTTGAGCAATCGCACGAGGCGACGAAGGCCAAAGTTAGCTCTACTTTATTTGACTTTTATATCCATAGCGTTTTGGGGCGCGGGAGCCTCTCATTTCTGGGACCGACATATGAAATCACTTTGGCTGAAGTGTGGGAAGCGATAATTGACATGTTAGGGGGTGCTGGATATGCAGAGGCGGATCTTGAAGCGACTTATCTAGATGATGAAGCACGCACCGCCCTTGCCAGGGGAAAAGAGAAGCTTGCTAGGGAGCGAGCCGAAGTAGCAGGAGGAGAGCGTTTAGAGAAAGCGACTTCAACTGACCCCGCTCGTCCTCCGACTTTGATCGATCCTGATATCATTGGCTCTAGTTTCTATTCTCCACCTCCTGCAAAAGCTGAAGTCAAAACCACAACTATTGAGCCTCCCATTGTTCAAGACGAGGAGAAGTCACATGACTACATTGAAGCTGAACAATTTGAAATCAATGTGATTAAACCAACTTCTCCAGGTAACTTCGATGTTGATCCAAGTCGAGTAGACTACTTATTTGCTTCAACCGAGTTTGATGAATTTCTCAATTGTTACTTAAGTCTCGATGAGCCAATATCTTCTCTTTTTACGGAGAATACTGATTTTAACTTCTTTTCTTCTGTAGCAGAAACACTAAATGCTGCGCAAACTTCTCCCCTTCCAGCTGTTCCTCCTCCATCCCTTCAGATCACTCCTGCTTCTCAGCCGGGATCGCAGGAGGAGCAAATAGAGGCCCTTCAAGGCTTGGAGGATCCACCCGCTTCGCAAGAGCAGAAGGCGGAAGAATGTGAGGACAGTGAGAAGACCCCGAAGCAGTCTTATGATGATGATACAAAACTTTCTGCGTTAGTTACTCCTGGAAGTGAATCTTCTTCAAAGAGGAAAGGGAAGCGCACAATGAGGAAGAAGAAGAAAAGCATTTCAGCTGGAGAAGATAAAGCAGAAGAAGATCTAGCTGCACCTTTTTCTCCTTCTTCTCCGACCCGTCCACACCGGATTTCGAAACTAGTCATCAAACCGGGCAAGGGTACTAAAGGTGGCAGGAAGAAGGAGTGATAAGCTGGACTCTACTTTTCTTATTTTGCTTTTTGTATGTACTGACCGGAGATTGTGAAGAAACCGGCCTCCGTTTGAAACCTGCACATGTACAAAAACTTTACAGTATGGAATAAACTGGTTCTTTTTACTTGTACAATTTCTTGTTAGTATATGTGTGAATGCACTTATTCCTTGTTTTTGCACAAGTTTCTTTATTTACTTTATACGATACTGCAGTGAGCTCGTGGTATGATGTTTGAGCGTTATTTTATTAATATAGCTATGTGCCCCCATACCACGGCTCATTGCAATATTCTGAACAGGCTTGTACTCTTATTTTAGAGAATAATTTTTCCATTTTTGAGGAAATGTTATTCTGCTTTCAATAGAGTACGCCTTGTATCAGGGAAGTTTTCTCTTCTCATCTTTTTCTTTCTTTTAGAACACTTCATCTTTTGAGGATGATCACTTTTATTTGTTTGAGAAGTGGATTCTCCTACGTAGTGAAGCGAGCTTTTGAAGAATGTTTTGACATTTCAACTCTGGTGAAGTGGGTCTCCGAAGAGAGATTTTTGCACTTCAACTTTGGTGAAATGTGCCTCCGAAGAGGTCTTTTTGGCATTTCTGAGGAGTAGCATTTGGACTCCGAAGAGTAGTATTATGCTCTGCGGAGTAGCGTTGTGCCCCCGGAGAGGTCTTGTGCTTCCGGAGAAGTCTTGTGCTTCCGGAGAAGTCTTATGTTTGTGCTTCCGGAGAAGTCTTGTGCCTCCGGAGAGGTCTTGTGCCTCCGGAGAGGTCTTGTGTGCCTTGGGGAAGGTCTTCTACCTCCGAAGAGGGCAGCGTGTGCCTTTGGTGAAGGCTGGTTCCTCTGAAGAGGGCTTGTGGTGCCTCGGGAGAGGTCTTATGCCTCCAGAGAGGTCTTGTGCCTCCGAAGAGGTCTAGTGCCCCCGAAGAGGTCTTTATTTGATTGCCTGGAAGTTACTTTCTCACAGTTAAATGGATCCATGGGGCGGACGCAAGTTACTTAATTGGTTGTTCGTTCGCACAAACGATCGCAATTAGTTAACAAAGGTTATGCGCCTTCTGGTTCCACCAACCTCTTTGTTGAGAAGAGAATTTCCATTTTTTGGCGTGCCTCCGAAGAGGGCTTGTGCCTCCGTAGAGGTCTTTATCCTCCAAAGAGTTGCGCCTCCGAAGAGGTCTTGTGCCTCTGAAGAGGGCTTTTGTTAATTAACTCGCCCATGTCTCTTTGTTGTTTGCTCATTAGTGGTCCCCTGTTATCGTCTCCAAGCCCATGTTCCCTTCTTTTTGCGAGTAGTTTGCTTCATCCGAAGAAGTGAACTTCACTGTTAAATGATTCCACGGGGCAGGCGTGAGTTATCTAATCAGATGTTTGTTTGTACAGACGATCGCAATTAGTTAACAAGTGTCTGGTTCTTTTTCTTTTGAAATGTGCCCCTTCGGTGGAATTATCAACCTTTTGTGTGAAGTTCATCTTATGTTGGATTTAAATTTGGAACTCTTTATGGATTGAAATTCATTTATTGAGTGATTTACGGGGCTCACTTGGCCTTGTGATGGGTAAGCTTTGTTTTAATGACCTGCAATATTAAATCGATATTTTTGCAATACATTTAGAGTATTTACACATCGAAATGAAACAGGCATTTTCTAATAATAAAGAACACATAATTTATAGTGGTTCGGCCAAGAATTGGGCCTACATCCACTTTATAGCTCTTTTATTGATCATCGCTGATTTTACAATGGTTTACAATACAATTGATACATCCATAATCATTTTACAATTTCAAGCAAAGCTCTTTAAGTAAAATATGGACGTAAATGATTGCTGTTCTAGGCTCTTGGGATTGGGTCTCCTTCGACAGTTGTGAGTTTGAAGGTGCCATCAAGGAGTTTATTGCTTTTGACATATGGTCCTTCCCAATTTGGTCCAAACACTCCAGTTGCTGTCATGATCCTCTTCAAGACTAAGTCCCCGATTTCAAAGCATCGTTGATGGACCTTAGAATTGAAGTGCCTCGCTATCCTTTGCTGATGGGCCGCAACTCTGAGCCTAGCTTCTTCCCTTCTTTCATCAAGAAAATCAAGTGATTCGAGTTGCAATTTTTCATTTTCTGTCTGGTTGAAATGAATTCTCCTGTGTGAAGGGACTTCTAGTTCTACTGGAATCATTGCTTCTGATCCGTATGCCAATGAGAATGGAGTATGCCCAGTCGTAGTTTTATAGGTCGTTCTGTATGCCCATAGTGCTAGTGGTAGCCTATCAACCCATCCACCTTTTGCTTTTTCAAGCTGCTTTTTGATGGTTGACTTGATAATTTTGTTTACCGCTTCCACTTGCCCGTTTGCCTGCGGATGGGCCACTGCTGAGAAGCTTTTTCGGATTTTGAATCGCTTGCAAAAGTCCTGGAACTCTTCGCTTTCGAATTGGGTACCGTTGTCTATGATTATCTTCTATGGCACACCATACCTGCAAATGATATTTTTACTCACAAAATTTATCATCTTTTTAGAGGTAATAGTGGCCAAAGGTTCAGCTTCAGCCCATTTAGTGAAATAATCAACAGCAACAATAGCATATTTGATTCCCGACTTGGCAATTGGTAAAGGTCCGATTAGATCTATCCCCCACATGGCGAACGACCATGGACTGACCATCTGTGTTAGTTCGGTGGAAGGTGCTCTTGGGATTTTTGCAAATCTCTGGCACTTGTCGCATTTTCAAGAGTAGATAGCAGCATCTTGATTAATATCTGGCCAAAAATACCCATACCGGAGAACTTTCTTGGCAAGAGTTTGGCCACCTGAATGGTCCCCACATTCTCCTCCGTGTACCTCTACTAAAATTGCCTTAGCTTCTTCCTTGGTTACACATCGGAGTAATGGCATTGAGAATCCCCGCCTGTATAATCGGCCATCTTGAATTACATATCTCGATGCTTTTCTTAACAGCTTTCGACGTTCTTTAGAATTTTCCGGTAGGGAGCCTTTGAGTAGATATTCTTTGATCGGGGTCATCCATGACTCTTGTTCTTGAGATACAGCCATGATCCAGTCGATATCCATCTCGTCAGTGCTTGGAGTTGACAAAACCTCCATAGGAACCAATCCCAATAATTGAGCTTCTTCGGAGCTTGAATACTTTGCAAGAGAATCTGCTTTCATATTTTCCTCTCGAGGTATGTGACTTATTGAATAGTGATTGAAATCATCGAGAAGTTCAGAAGCCTTGGACAAGTAAGCAGGCAGATTTCCTCCTTTAGCTTGAAACTCCTTCTTGACTTGACATACAATAAGCTGAGAATCACTGAAGATTTGCAATGCTTTGATGTTCAATTCCTTTGCAATCTTTAATCCAGCAATTAGAGCTTCATATTCTGCTTCATTATTCGTAGAAGGAAATTCCAATCTTAAGGCGTAACATAACGATCGTCCTTCGGGGGTTTCAAGCACAACCCCAGCTCCGAAACAGTAATCATTTCTTGAGCCATCGACATATAACTTCCATTTGGTTTGGATGTCAACTGTAACCTCTTCTTCAATATCACCCTTGTCTGTGTACTCTGCAATGAAATCTACTAAAGCTTGCCCGTTGATTGCTCTTTGGGGATGATAAGCGATATCATATTGGCTAAGTTCAATATTCCACTTCAGAAGACGGCCCGAAGTTTCAGGTCGAAAGAGGACTTGCTTTAGGGGCTGATCAGTGAGAACTTTGACAGGGTGAGCTTGAAAATATGGCCTCAACTTTCTGGAAGCAATCAGTAGGCAATAAGCGAGCTTTTCTAGCTTTGAATAATTCATTTCTGCCCCAGTGAATCTTTTGCTGATATAGTAGACCGGGCACTGAACTTTCGCATCTTCCCGTACTAATGCTGCACTCATGGCATGAGACGAAACTGCCAAGTATATGAAAAGGTCTTCGCCGTTGTTGGGCTTGGAAAGTATTGGAGGCGCTTCCATGTGATGGATTAGTTCATCGAAAGCTTTCTGGCATTCAGGAGTCCATTCGAAATTTTTCTTTCCTTTCTTTAAAGCGTCAAAGAAGGGGATGCATTTATCAGTGGCTTTGGAAATGAACCGACTTAAAGCAGCAACTTTCCCATTGAGGCTCTGCAGTTCCTTCTTTGTCCTAGGGGCTTTGACTTCTCTCAGAGCAGTAATTTGAGCAGGATTAGCTTCAATGCCCCTAGCGCTTACGATAAATCCCAAGAATTCCCCGGACTCTACTCCGAATGAGCACTTCAAAGGGTTGAGCTTCATTCCATATTTTCGGAGGATTGCGAACATTTCTGCTAAGTGATCCATATGGTCAACTGCTTTCTTTGATTTCACCAACATATCATCGACATAGACTTCCATAGTTTTCCCAAGCTATGATTTGAACATCGCATTAACAAGCCTTTGATATGTTGCCCCTGCATTCTTCAGTCCGAAGGGCATGACTTTGTAGTAGTAAAGACCAACATCTATGACGAAGCTCGTATCCTTTTGATCCGACTCATGCATCATAATCTGGTTATACCCGGAGTAAGCATCCATAAAAGACAACAATTCGTGCCCGGCTGTTCCATCTACCAGCTGATCAATCCTTGGCAACGGGAAGCAGTCTTTGGGACAAGCTTTGTTTAAATCTGAGAAATCAATGCATACTCTCCACTTTCCATTTGCTTTTTTAACCAGTACTGGATTTGAAACCCAATTTGGATAAGTGGACTCTTTGATGAAACCATTCTCCATGAGCCGATCTACTTCTTCCTTTAGCGCTGCTGACCTTTCCGGACCTTGGGTTCTCCTTTTCTGTTTCACAGGTGTGAATTTCGGATCAATATTCAGAGTATGTACAGCAATCTCTGGAGATATTCCACACATATCGGCGTGACTCCAAGCGAATACGTCCAGATTTGCTTTTAAAAATGATATCATCATATTTTGGACTGCCACACTGAGTTGCGAACCCACATTTAGCACTTTGTTTGAGTCTTTAAGATCAACAGGTACCGGTACCGTTACTTCCATTGGCACCACTCTATTCTCCCCTGCACTGGCCTTTCTGGGGTCCATTTCTCTTCTTGCACCACTATGCTCGCCAGTGCAGGGGCCACCCTGTACTTGCTACAAGGTTGGCTTTCTGATGCGGAGTGGGGTTGCCGCATCTTTTCCCATTTCTCTCTTCCTCGCCTCTCGAAGCTCTATAAGATAACATTCCCGCCCAGCATTTTGATCCCCTTTAATGACACCAACACCATTATCCGTGGGAAATTTCATAGTTAGGCACCACGGGGCGAGAATGGCTTTGAATACAGCTAAAGTTGGCCATCCCAGGAAGGCATTGTAGGCAGAAAATCCATCAACAATTACAAAAGTCTGTCTCTGAACCACCTTTTTCTATCCTTCTCCAAGTTCCACAAACAAGTCGACAGTTCCAATCGGTTGCTGTGGTTCCCCAGTAAAACCAACAATCTTTTGCGATGAAGCTTGAACGTCAGTCATTGGAATCTTCATTTGATCAAATGTTTTCTTGAAGAGTATATTGCAAGAGGCGCCACAATCAATAAGCACTCGTCTTACAATAGCTGGCCCAATTCCTGCAGAAATGACCAAGGGATCCATGGTTGGAGCTTCAATACCCATAGAATCCCTAGCTTTAAACACGATGTCATCATTAGAAGTTCTCTGCTATTTCATGGGTGCAGTGTCTTCTAAAACAAAAACTTCCTCTTCTGCTGGGGTATATTTCAAAGCACGAGCATACCTTTCCATCTCACCCCAGCTTCTGCCCGCTGGGTGTAGGCCTCCTGTAATCACATTGATAACAGGCCTTTCAGATTCACGTGCATTAGTACCTTCACCTGAGCCAGATGGGTGAGTAGAGGGTTGCTGCCCCTGAGTAGACGAAGTTGGGTCATTCCTGTTTTTCTTAACATACTGTTGCAGCTTGTTTTGTCTTAGCAATTCTTTAATCAAGCTCTTCAAATGACGACATTCGTTGGTATCATGGCCGGGTTGGTTATGAAATCGACAGAATTTTCCATTCCGCATAGCACTCTTTCTAGGCTTTATCTCAACTGGTTTAGGATACTCCACAGCATCTTTGGTGGCAAAGAAGATATTCTCCGGAGTGTCGGTTAAAGGAGTGAAATCTGAGGGTTTAAAGAAGCGAGGTTTCTTTATATCCTTTTGTTTCTTTCCATCATTATTTTCCCTTTTCTGACCCCCGGAATCTTTCTTAGCTGAAGCAGCAATGTTATTCTCCACTCTTGTCGCCACCACTTTCATTGGTGCTGGAAGATTTTCCAAGCGTATGAACTCATCAGCTTTCTTATAAAATTTCTCGAGTGAATTTGGCTCCTTCATTTTCAGCCATTTCCCAAATTCACTTGACTTATCGATAGCCCGCATTAGATAAGTCAAAACCATCCGTGGTTCCGCGTTGTCGACTTCAGCCAGAGCTATATTGAAGCGATTCAGGAATGACTTAATAGACTCTCCCGGATTCTGCTCAAGACTAGACAATGACATTATGTCTTTCGCCTTTGAAGCGTACAGTCTAAATTGCTCTTTAAACTTCCGGGTTAAATCGGAAAACTGGTCTACAGATCGAACAGGAAGCTTGGTAAACCAAAGAAGTGCCACTCCTTCCAAGTATATCGGGAAATACCGGCACTTAATCTCATCAGTTGCTCTGGCGCCGGTCATGTGCCAGTCATATTTGTACAAGAATTGATTCGGGTCACTTGTCCCCCGATAAGCAGGAATGGTAGGGGGAACAAATTTTCTGGGAAACTCAGCTTTTAGAATCCTCTCAGTAAACGGAGTTTTACTCGGAGAAAATCCCCATTCTCTCTCATCTTCACTTCTCTACATGCTTTCTTTCATTATTTGACGAATCATGCCGGAGAGATATTCCTCATTGTTTAATGACTTTGCGGAGTAGACTTTGGCCATTTTCTCGGAAGTTTGTCCGGGCAGATGTTCGCGGAGCACTGGCGATGGCCTGGATCCTTCAGCTTGGAGAGGTGCCCCTTCAGTGGCACCTGATCCCCCTTGAGGAACATTTCTTCCTTCGGAGTTGTGAACAGCATCAACAAAGTTTTCTTCATTATTTACCGGCCTTTGGCTAGTCCCGAGCAAAGCATTTAACTTCTCCATCATTAGAGTATTCTGAGTTTCAATTTGCTGATACAACCCGGACACAACAGCATCTAACTCTTCTCGCATCACTCCAACGCTTGGAGCTGCCTGACTTGGAGAAGGAGAAGTGGCAGTATTATCGTGAGCATCATCAGATCTGATAGACTTTCGTTTTCTTCCAGGAGCCATTATATCCAACAGACTTCTGGTCTTGAAAGAAACTTTTTCCATGAACTTTTGTAAAGCAATGGTGAATATATTCCTGAGTTGGGTTCTCAGTGGAAGCACCAAAATGTTAACGCTAAAAATTGAACGCTAACATCCTGGTGTGTAGTAGTAACGTGAAAGCACCACCCATGATACGGGAATAAGAAACAGACAGAAAAGTCGCAGAAAACAGTAAAGACAACGATTTTATAGTGGTTCGGCTTGTAATTAAGCCTACGTCCACTTTGAATTCTCTTATTGCTGATTTGGTTACAATTTGATACAATGTACTTCAAATACAATTCACTTTGATCACAAGAACACTTCAGACTAGTAGCTCAAACTTCGATGATGTGATTTGCTGAATCCATGTTGGATGTGCAAGATCTCTTTCGAAGTTGTTGTAGTGTCTTTGGTGTTGGAGTTCTTCTAGTGTTGATTCAGTTGAGAAAGCGGCAGAGTAGCAGCGCTTCAGAGAATGATTGAAAAGTCCTCCACTTCGTAGGAGTAGCTGTCGTATTTATAGAGAAAGCTCTGAGCAGAATTTGAGCACACAAGTCCTAGGTCGTGTATGACCTAGAGTAGGTCGTGGGTCGGCAACGACCTAGGGGTTGGCGACTTATCTCTAATGCACTTAATTTCCTCTGAGCGGGTTAGTAGGTCGCACGCGACCTAGAGTAGGTCATAGGTCGTTGACATCTTAAGAGAATAGATCAACTGGAGTTATTAGGTCGTGAACGACCTAGTGGATGTGGCATGGACATAGCTTCATTTCGCTTTAGCTCTATAGGTCGTGGAATTGCTTAGGTCGGTACGAAGTTAGGTCGTTAGGCGTCGCTTTCTATAGGTCGTTAGGTCGCTCAGGCTATTAAATCGCTAGGTCGCTATGGGCTTTAGGCCGTTAGGTCGCTGCTCACCATAGGTTGTTATATTCTTTCTGGAGTTAGATCGGTAGGTTGTTAAAACCATTAGGTCGGTAGCTTCTTAGGTCGGTAGGTCGTGGACTCCTTAGGTCGTATGCTTCTTAGGTCGGTAAGTCGCGAATCAAAAGAGGGTTAACAAACGTATACATTGGTTCGAAGTAGTTTTCGGATAGGAATCACCCAAATCCGACCCCGGTTTCTTCAAAATCCAATTATCGATAAAAAGTGAATATGAGTATACAGGATTTATTAAGTCTCTTTTCACTTTAACTCTTTTTGGATGATTTCGAAATCTCTTTCTTTCGACTTAGAATAATTCTAAGAAATTCATTCTTTTGCTTTGGATAATATTTTCAAATTTCCTTACTTAACTCTTGATCCAAATTCCTTAACTTTTAGGCGGGTCAAAAACAATGTTATTTAAGACATCGTTTACGATAAACCCTAAAATAAATCTTAGCAAACATTTTTGAGTAAAAAGGATCATAGAAATCATTCTAATTTTACTCAACATCAATTTCTGTATTCAACAAGTGCTATGGGCGGAATAACGGTGAAATCACCTTTTAAATTCCACGAATAGGACGAGTTCCCTCTTCGGATTTCAATACCAAGTATAAGAAGATTATCTCTATGCAATCCAAGTCGTGGTTTGTTCATTTTGGATATTGCTTAAATTTGATAATACTAATCTTCTTTTATTTTGGAAAACTTAATACAATCTTTTTATCTTAGAACATCCGGGCTTTCCTTTCGATCCGTTCCACCCCTCGCCTAAGAAAAGAAAACATAGGCCAGGTAAGTTCAGGGGACTAGTTGCTCCATCCCTAACCTTAGTTAAACACCTTGTTTTATCTTCCTAGATCTCACAGGTGGGACAAATGTACTAGTCGTTTCCGCATACTAAGTTATCAACTTTATTTTGGAATTTATTATAAAGATTCCAAATTATCATTTAAACACTTAATTTTCTTTTAAACACATTCACAATTGATTCTGGGAAAAATCATTACATTTAAACTTATTTTCAAAAAGTTATACCATTCCTAGCATAAAAGTACTACGGAAAGTGCTATATAAGCTTATTTGTTTAAATCAACTTTTAAACATTCGATAATTCATATTTTACAATCCAAATCTCTTTTAAATTATTTAAATAGATTTATCAAATTTATTCCATATTTTTCCATAATTAAAAATGTTCATTTAAACAGATTTCTTGTTATGGTCACTTAACTGCACTAGCACGATTTTTCTAGAAAATTGATTTGGACTTAATTCAAAATCTACTCAACAAAATTTTGATTTTCTTTCTTCTTTTAGAAGATATGGATATAATAGTTCGGATTTTTTTATCTCGAAGAATACCGAGCTATATTCCACTCTACACATTCATCTGAACTTTTCGGCGCGAAATCGCGAACTACCGTTGCACGACGCACCTAGTTTTAACTTATTTTTCAATATTTGAAATAATTTATTTAAATTGGATTTTTATCACTTATAAAACCATTATAAATTAATATTTTCACTTTTTAAAGTATTTAAAATATATTTTCACTATTACCATATAATATTATTATATTCGCATTACTTTAATATTAAAATTTTAAATTCCAATTTCAATTCAATTTCAATTCTAACTTCTAATTAAACATATTTAAAACTTAGATTTCAAATCTAATTTCAATTTAAACTTCAATTCAATCTCAAACTAAACATCAATTTTCAAAATCGATTTCAATTTCAATTTCACTATCCTTTTCAATTTCAATTTCAATTTCACTATCCTTTTCAATTTCAATTTCAATTTAACTATCCTTTTCAAATCTGTTTCACTTCAAATTTCAAATCCTCTTTTATTTTTACTTTAATTTCACTTTTAATTGAAAAGAGACTTATTTTTCCAAAATATCTCATATCACTAAAATATGGTCTTATTAACAAAGGATCACTTAATCAAAATGAACATAACCAATATCCGTATTCATTTCTAACATAACATCCATTCAACAAATCACATAACATATGATTTCAAATCCAACATTCACTATTAATACCATAACCAGATATATTATCACAATTCAATTATCTAACCAACTATCAAATCATCCATATTAACAATCAAATTAACATTCATATGTCATACGGATGTAAATATGATTGTTTTAACATAACCAAAATATAAATTCAAAAGCGATGAGAATTTCACACCTTCATATCCACTCCGTCAAACTTTTTCCTAGGCTACGTGCTTTTCGAACAAATGCGCTTTTCTAAACGTCTTGAATTCTCGCCTTAACTTATTTTCTTTCCGAACCGCTTTTGTTTCCCATTATTTTTCATTTTCTTTTCTTTATAGGAGAGGAGGGTTTGTGACTCGGCTAGGGGGTATGTGGCCAAGAGAGGGGGTACGGCCTTGGGTAAGCTCGGATTTGGTGAGGAGGAGGGGGTGTGCATGTGTTATAGGGGGTTTGGGTGGTGGTATGGTTGAGTATTGGTGATGTGGAGGTGATAGTTTGAAAGTAGAAGAGACATGGAGGAAGTAGAGAAGGATTTTGGAAATTTTGTGAAATGAAAGTGAAGTGGAAATGAAGGGGTTTGAGGTTGTATTTATAATTGAAGATTTTGGTGGTAAATGACATTAATACCATCTTCATTTTTAAATTTAAATATACATTTTCTCTTATGTGAAAAGAGAGATTTGATATGCATTAATGGTGATGGTCAAAATAGGAATGATTACTTATCCTTTTCTTTCTTAAATTTTGTATTTTAAAGAGAAGAATTTTGTATTGATTTGATTTGCATTAATGGTGAGCATATGTGTCATTAATCCCTTTAGTTAGTTATCTTTTCACTTTCCATTGGCTTGAATTCAAGGTGTATAAGTTATATCATGTGTAAGGGAAAAGAAAGTTATGTAATGATGTTGTTTTATTTGTTTACTTTTGCAGCTTTTTGTCAAATCATGTATTTTCATTATCTTTATCATTTTCTTTTATTTATGTAAATATTTTCAAAAGTAAACTCTTTTTGTCATTAGTGCTAAATGTAGAATTTTTAAATAGTTTGTAAACTTGTATTTATGTGTTAGAAAATGTATCAAGTTGCAACAACTTGTCGACAACTTGTTTTGGTTGAAAACGGTGTTTTTCGACAAATTTTACAGTCAAAATTTGATGTTTTTGTTAAGTTATATATTGATGTAAACCAAATTTTAAAATGAATTTTTCCCTTCTTTAAATAAATTAAAACATATCTATTCATATTTTAAAATCGTATTTGAATAATATCAAAATCTTTAATTTTATAGTGTATGTATAACTGACAAAATACAATAAAATTTGGATATTTTTGTAAAACTATTATTAACAAATTTTTAAATATATTAATATACTTTTATTATCTTTTTTAGATGTTTTAAATAAAATTTAACTTATCAAATAAATATTTAAACATTTATTTAAGCCTTTATTTATTATTAACAAAACATAACTTTTGTTGATTTGTTCTAAAATCCAAATTTTTAATTTTTAATTTATTTATTATAAGAATAGATAATTAATTATTATATATAACATATTTATTTAAGATTTAAATTCCTTTTAAATTTAAAATGAATGAAATCTCTTATTTTTGAAGTAGCGAAATTACGGGTCGTTACATTCTCCCCTACTTAAAAGCATTTCGTCCTCGTAAAGTCAAAGATACAGAACTATAAAGGTCAACAATATGTGTCAAAGGAAATACTACTACTAAATACTGATCATGAAATACAATCATTGATCATAGTCCCAACCTGAGTGCATACTACACGCTTGAGGTAAATACATAGTCATAAGTCAACTATCTACATTAGTCAACCAAAACATCATACTAAAGGACTAAACCCCAAATCTTAGCGCGTACTATTTAAGATAATTATCCAACTACTATGTAGATAGACCCAAAACATCATACTATATGTGATGATGATTCAATCTATTATTCGAATCCACAACTTTACCTCCGAACTAGTATCGATCCTCCGATTTTCTAGTGCGGACTTTGATCAGACTTCCTGATCACAAACCTTTGCTTTCCTTGCATAGCTCTCAACTATGATAGAAAACTCGTGTACATAATCATAAACTCTCATCAATGCTCGCCATCAAGAATCGAGTGATAAATCCTTTTCCGGATTTGTGTAAACACCTCAAAGTTATGTACTCAAATCTTAAATCAAAATTTATGTACCGAAATGATCTACGTTTAACTTATGTACTTATTCACATTCATCTTTTACCTAATACATTTTTCAAAATTTCAATTAACTCAAGTTTATTTCACAACCATTTACTTTCTTATAAATACATTATTACTTAAGCATACAAATATGACTTAAACTTGCATAATATACCTTTACTTCCTAAGAGTACATATACATATCCCCAAACTTCAAACTGTTATTACTTCAATTAAGGGTTTAACTATTATGGAATTCTACTATTATCTCAAATAATAAGTTAAAAGACTTAATCCTTATTTTTATTTATCTAAGGTCTTAATTTAGCTGACATTATTTATCTTATCCATATATTAATAAGACAACTTTACTAAGTGTACATCTTTTTCTTACTAATTCTATGATTAACTACTTAACTTATTTACCTATCCATTTTTAATCAAATTTCTTGACCTTAAATCCATTAAATACCTTATGGTCAAACTGTGAAACTTAGTTCACATGGTATTTGTTACTTAAATATTTTCATCCAACAATTAACCTACTAACCATATTATTCAAAACTATCCACTTCTAATCTTACTTTATCATGAATTACAAATGTTACCCAAAATGTATCACTAATTCAAAGTTTTATATTAGGATGATATTCCTTATCACTTATTCCTAAATTTCACTTTGATTTTTAACCTAATCAAAGTGTCTAAATTTCAAATTACCTTATCTCCTTTATGAGTTATAGAACTTACACTTTCATATTATATTTACTCAAAGTCTCAATTCCGACTTATCTTTTTCTATCTTATTGATAAGAATTTTTTTCTAAGCATGCATTTTCTCTTTGCTAGTTACAACTTCTAGCTTCAATTTTATCATCAAATATCTTATAGTCAAATTGTGAAATTCTAATCACAAGATATTCATACTTTGTTTCACTAAGCTCAATTTCAAACAATTCTTAATTTCTAACCCAAAACTAATAATATCCCCTTTAATATTTAAAATATAAACCCAAGGTAAAATTATTTCATTTACCAACCTTTTTTTTAAAACAAAATCACTTTTATAAAATTAAGAAATACGCACTCATATATATAATACTCTCATAACTCATTCTAGGATGTTACTAACCCTATCTCTAATGAGCTACTCATCCTAGGATATTACTAATCCTATCTCTGATGAGTCTTTACCCATAACAAAGCCAAGGTTCCTACTTAACCTTCAGCTCTGATACCAAATGTCAAGGCCCGTTTTTCCGTACCCTTTGAATCGACAATAAACCACACATGTCCAACTCAAATTGCATGAAAATATGGAACATGAAGGGTAATAAAGAAAAATAGACAGAACAAAATCTCACACGAATGGAATAACATATAATATTTAATAAAGATACGGTCACTTTCCGCCGTAGCTAACACTGGTACCTCACGCTTTGCTTTTACGGCCAGCCTCTCGACTGTAAACCAACCCCTCGATACTCGATCTCAGGGACATGTAGGAGTAAGAGTCATCCGTTCGCTACCTAACAAGAAGCGAGAACCCCCTATCATGTATGACCCACACTAAGCAAATCTGATACTAGTTCCTTCGAAATCCAATTATCGATAAAAAGTGAATATGAGTATACAGGATTTATTAAGTCTCTTTTCACTTTAACTCTTTTCGGATGATTTCGAAATATCTTTCTTTCGACTTAGAATAATTCTAAGAAATTCATTCTTTTGCTTTGGATAATATTTTCAAATTTCCTTACTTAACTCTTGATCCAAATTCCTTAACTTTTAGGCGGGTCAAAAACAATGTTATTTAAGACATCGTTTACGACAAACCCTAAAATAAATCTTAGCAAACATTTTTGAGTAAAAAGGATCATAGAAATCATTCTAATTTTACTCAACATCAATTTCTGTATTCAACAAGTGCTATGGGCGGAATAACGGTGAAATCACCTTTTAAATTCCACGAATAGGACGATTTCCCTCTTTGGATTTCAATACCAAGTATAAGAAGATTATCTCTATGCAATCCAAGTCGTGGTTTGTTCATTTTGGAGATTGCTTAAATTTGATAATACTAATCTTCTTTATTTTAGAAAACTTAATGCAATCTTTTTATCTTAGAGCATCCGGGCTTTCCTTTCGATCTATTCCACCCCTCGCCTAAGAAAAGAAAACATAGGCCAGGTAAGTTCAGGGCACTGGTTGCTCCATCCCTAACCATATTATTCAAAACTATCCACTTCTAATCTTACTTTATCATGAATTACAAATGTTACCCAAAATGTATCACTAATTCAAAGTTTTATATTAGGATGATATTCCTTATCACTTATTCCTAAATTTCACTTTGATTTTTAACCTAATCAAAGTGTCTAAATTTCAAATTACCTTATCTCCTTTATGAGTTATAGAACTTACACTTTCATATTATATTTACTCAAAGTCTCAATTCCGACTTATTTTTTTCTATCTTATTGATAAGAATTTTTTTTCTACGCATGTATTTTCTCTTTACTAGTTACAACTTCTAGCTTCAGTATTATCATCAAATATCTTATAGTCAAATTGTGAAATTCTAATCACAAGATATTCATACTTTGTTTCACTAAGCTCAATTTCAAACAATTCTTAATTTCTAACCCAAAACTAATAATATCCCCTTTAATATTTAAAATATAAACCCAAGGTAAAATTTCATTTACCAACCTTTTTTTTAAAACAAAATCACTTTTATAAAATTAACAAATACGCACTCATATATATAATACTCTCATAACTCATTCTAGGATGTTACTAACCCTATCTCTAATGAGCTACTCATCCTAGGATATTACTAATCCTATCTCTGCTGAGTCTTGAATTCTCGCCTTAACTTATTTTCTTTCTGAACCGCTTTTGTTTTCCTTTCTTTTTCTTTTTCTTTTTTTATTGGAGAGGAGGGTTTGTGGCTTAGCTAAGGGGTATGCGGCCTAGAGAGGAGGTACGGCTTTGGGTAAGCTTGGGTTTGGTGAGGAGGAGGGGGTGTGCATGTGTTATAGGGGGTTTGGGTGGTGGTATGGTTGAGTATTGGTGATGTGGATGTGAAAGTTTGAAGATAAAAGAGAAATGGAGGAAGTAGAGAAGGATTTTGGAAATTTTGTGAAATGAAAGTGAAGTGGAAATGAAGGGGTTTGAGGTTGTATTTATAAGTGGAGATTTTGGTGGTAAATGACATTAATACCATCTTCATTTTTAAATTTAAATATACATTTTCTCTTATGTGAAAAGAGAGATTTGATATGCATTAATGGTGATGGTAAAAATAGGAATGATTACTTATCCTTTTCTTTCTTAAATTTTGTATTTTAAAGAGAAGACTTTTGTGTTGATTTGATTTACATTAATGGTGAGCATATGTGTCATTAATCCCTTTAGTTAGTTATCTTTTCACTTTCCATTTTCTTGAATTCAAGGTGTATAAGTTATATCATGTGTAAGAGAAAAGAAAGTTATGTAATGATGTTGTTTTATTTGTTTACTTTTGCACTTTTTTGTCAAATCATGTATTTTCATTATCTTTATCATTTTCTTTTATTTATGTAAATATTTTCAAAACTAAACTCTTTTTGTATTTAGTGCTAAATGTAGAATGTTTAAATAGTTTGTAAACTTGTATTCATGTGTTAAAAAATGTATCAATTTGCAACAACTTGTTTTGGTTGAAAACGGTGTTTTTGTCGACAAATTTTGTAGTCAAAATTTGACGTTTTTGTTAAGCTATGTATTGATGTAAACCAAATTTTAAAATGAATTTTTCCCTTCTTTAAATAAATTAAAACATGTCTATTTATATTTTAAAATCGTATTTGAATAATATCAAAATCTTTAATTTTATAGTGTATGTATAACTGACAAAATACGAAAAAATTTGGATATTTTTGTAAAACGATTATTAACATATTTTTAAATATATTAATATACTTTTATTATCTTTTTTAGATGTTTTAAATAAAATTTAACTTATCAAATAAATATTTAAACTTGTTTATTTAAGCCTTTATTTATTATTAACAAAACTTAACTTTTGTTGATTTGTTCTAAAATCCAAATTTATACTTTTTTATTTATTAATTATAAGAATAGATAATTATTTATTATATATAACATATTTATTTAAGATTTAAATTCCTTTTAAATTTAAAATGAACGAAATCTGTTATTTTTGAAGTAGCGAAATTACGGGTCGTTACAACTTTGGTACATCTTAACTGATATCGTAGGAAATCCCATCAAGCCACTTAATACTTCTTTTTTGGGAAGATGAATACCCTACACTAGCCACTAAATACCTCAGCCCCAAAGTGGACTCCTTCCATAGATTTCACACTACCACACCTAAAAGATTATCCCAACCATTTAATACTTCTTGACTACGAAGGAGGCGGACCCGACAATAACTACTTAATATCCCCTTCCTAGAAGCATACTCGTACTGGGATATCTATCTTATGATTGTTAAGTCAAACTATGACGTCTCGCATTAGTCCGACTATTCATGAGTGCTGGTAGCCAGATTAGCTAGGCAGACTTACCTTGTAGAATTGGGACTAATCTCGCGTCCACCTGGGTACTTATTATAAACCATGTCTCACATCAGTCTCCAAATCACACTGCTGGTAGCTAGATTGGCTGAGCAGATTTATGTGTGCTTTTAACTAACCTTGCATCCTTATAACTGAGTTATATTTTCACTCTCCTAATGTACTACCATAATTATATGCCATATATATAGTATAGTTCACCTGCATTTACACATTAAGGCCATATAAGGAAAACGCCTTTTTTGCCTTTAATTATGGACTAATTTCCATAATTATCCTTAACTTCCTTCCTATGGGATTTAATGTTATTTACTAACCTATTTATTCTATATGATGCGGTCAATATGTTAAAAATTATACGTTAATAATATATTTATATCTAGTAATATATTGGCTAACTAGCATATATATATTCTTGGGAGTGCATAAAAAATACTCCTATTCTAAAATTCTTGCGTCATATAGTAATCGTTAAAATCTTAAAACTTTCATATTCATAAAAGTCTTAGTCCATAATAGCTTACTAAATAATTAATATCCTTAGCTAAACAATATAGACTGGCATTTATAAAATAGAATCAAATACCAAACTTATTTTATATTAACATAATAGAATCAATGCCTCTGTTTCAAGAAAACAAAACTTATAATTTAAACCATTTATATTCTATTCAACTTGAAGAAGAGATTTCTATTTGTCTAGATTACGGAAGTAGGCAGTGTAAACTGTGAATGGGAGAATCCATACTTTACACACCGTTTCCAAATTTTATTTTTCTTTTAGAACCCCTTGACCACGACAATAGAAAAAGTGGAAGTGGAATAGAACATAAATCATTTAAATTGCAACAAAAAATTCCATTCTACTATACTAATACAAAAAAATTGAGATTCCAGTTAATCCAAGAATTGACATTTTATTGAGGGGGAATTTTGGAGTTTTAGATTTTAGGATTTTCGTATACAAAATTCTCCAAGGCACAAAACAAATCCAAGCTTTTACTGCATAAATTACTAATATATGAAAACTAAGATTTCCACTCGTAGAAAGTTTCCCTGCTTTCCTTCAGATTCGATTCACGCCTTGCCTAATTCCTCTTTAGATTTCTTCTTTCTGGAATATACAATAATTTATTCGTATATAGATTAGATTCAAAATCCAAAGAATTTGGAAGTATAGAAATAGAAAACGTAACAAAAACATATTACCTTTAAATCTGATTGATTCGAAGAATTAAAGAAGAAGACTGATGTAGTTTCACTAGCGTCCAATTTTATTGTGAATAAAAGCAAGGGTGCTAGCCTCTTATTTATAGTGGCTAGAAGGTATCTGGACCGTATGATTTAACTCAGTTTAAAATAAGAAAATCCGAGTCATTTGCGGCTAGGAAAAACCCTAGCCGATATTCACTAATCTATCGACCGGCGTACCTTGGCGTTGTACCGCTAGCGGTCGACCGGCCCAATATAGGTGGTCGACCGACATTCTGCCATGAGTGTAATTTATTTTCCACCTTTATTTGTTTACTCACTTCCCCTTTTAAAACTACAGTTAAATTTATTCTTAAACTTTAAGTTTCCTTTAACATTAAAATATTTATTATCACTTAAATTTTAAACGTTAACATTATTTAATTTTTTAATTTAAATTTGTTTGAATTATTTTAAATTTGAAAATTTCAAATGTCAATAATTTTTCCATCTGATCGTAAGACTTTATATATGAACGTTGATTGGAAAACCGCCACGAACATAATGGTATAACTTTCAGGGCTAAATTTTGAAGTTCGTGAAGTTTCCATTTTTAGTCTTATTTTAATTAATTAATTTCTTATTAGTTTTTATAGGGTGTTACATATATTTATATATAATTCTTTACTTGTTTACTCATTTATGCGTGTATATATATATATATTATAAAATTTATCATTATTTCATACACACATAGATATATATATATATATATATATATATATATATATATATATGTGTGTGTGTGTGTGTGTGTATTTCTAATCTTTTTGTTTAGAAATGAAGAGGTTATGTAAGTAACAAAGAGTAATAATTACTTTATTAATTCTTTTTCTTTAGAGGATATGTAAGTTACAAAGAGTATTAATTACTACTTTAATTCTTTTTCTTTGATATGATTTATACTTTTATTTCCAAAAATTACACACTCCAAAATTGAACTCCTACATTATTTAAAGTTAATATCCCTTTGTTTTCACACTTATATATATATATATACACATACATACATATATTATGTTCATAAACCATTGATGCATTTGTACGTATATTTAGATGGTATAATTGAATACATAAGGGGATAACATGTATGTAGCAGTGTAAATCCTAGCACTTAAATGCTGGGATGTTAAACCATGTACACATTATTATGTTGCATGCGCACGTTTACACATATGTGCATATCATACATTTGTTTAAAACATAATTCAATATAAATAAAATAAAACTTTATTTATAAGTCTAAATAAAACATTGATTTTATTTAAATGAAAGTTTAGAAAAGTTCTTAATAAATTTACACTTCATAGGCTCCATAAGAATCCAAATTGGAAATTTTTTGAAATTCATCAATTTCTTCTGTTGCCTCGGTTCCTTTAATGGTATCAGAGCTCAATAGCTTTTGTGGTCTAAATTATTAATGTTAGGGCTAACTAACTAAGCTTGCAAATCAAGTGTGGTGTCTAGAAAAGTAGTGTCTAGGTTGGGGTTTGGGTAATTAAGTACCCTACCATCCTTAGCTACTGGACTAGCCCGAAAGTTGAAGTGTGCCCAAAGGATGCTTTTAATAGAAAATGCCCAATTTGAATTGGGCCTTAGGATAATTTAAAAAAAAAAATTGAAAATAAAATAAAAGATTTAAAATTTAAATTTAAAATAAAAACATGTTTATTAAAAAAGGTTACATTATAACATAAATTTTCAAAATGTTTGAAAAGATAACGAAAATTTCAAATGTTTGACAATGTTTAAATATTAATTTCAAAATTTTAAATTTATTAATAAGATTAATAAAATAAGTTAATTAGTTAATACTTATATACATGCATTATATATATTGATATATGTTATGTTATTTTAAAATGTTTAAGATAACACAATTATACATATATGTATATAAAATAAATCTTTGAAATTAATATAATTTGATTAAAATAGTTTAATTAAATAAATTAATTAAAGGTTAATTAAGTAAATAAAAGTACACAAATATATAAGATATACGTGTTATGCTATAAAGGTTATATAATGTATGTGTGCGTAAATTCAATATAAATGTTATATTGGAATAATGTAAAATTAATTAAAGAATTAATTAATTAAATATAATTAAATATGGTTTAATTAATATAATGTTGTACATAAGCTTATTATATGAGCTAATTAAAATATAATAGTCATATAATAATGGAACTTATATAATATGAATATATAAACCTGTTTGTACCAAAATTGGGCACAACACTCTTCGGAAGGGTTTGAAGAGATAAAAATGAAGAAATTAAATGGAAAAAGAGGATTATCTAACAAACACTTCAAAAACAAATAAGAAAGTACGCAGAAACACAGAAATTTAGAGTGGTTCGGCGTATTGCCTATGTCCACTATGAAATTGATGATTTTATTAATGTTTTCTTGATGATTACAACTAATTACAGCGGATTACATCGAATTATAGTGATGAAATTCGAGTACAACAGCAGCCTTGTAGCGCAAAAATGATTTCGGCAGAGTCTGGACGTCAGAGAGCCAAAAGATCCCCTTTCTGGAGGCTTTGGGATGCTATTTATAGGCGTAGGATGCAAATATCTCGCTCAGATCTCGGCAGACCTCTTCTGGCATGAGAGTGGGCCCACGAGATCGATCCCACGTGGTTTCAACTCGATTCGTGATCGATATGAATGAATTTCGTATCGATCAAGATTTTACCCTATCGAATCGACAATTGGCATGAACATTCCTTAGGTCGTACGCAAGCTCCTGTGAAAATTTCATAGCATTTGGACTTGTGGATTGCGAGTTATGATCGATACAAATTAGACTCTTCAGTAGGCTGTTCAGTTCGAATCGATCCTTTCGTATCGCTCTGTTCGAATCGATGTTGAGCACGAACCTACGAGTTGACGTGGCGCTTGATTTTTGGATCGCTCCAATTTTGATGCCGAGTTGATTGAGTCATCCCAAGGTTCTCGCCTTGTTCGTATCGAAGAAAACTGCCTTGTTCGTATCGATAGATGCAGCTCGGTTCGTATCGATGGAAGTGATTCTAAGTTCGTATCGAGCACTGTGGCTCTGTTCGTATCAGTTGTGTGGTTTTGTTCGTATCGATCGAAGTTGTTCCAACATGATGGATACGAACAACTGATAATATGATGGATACAAACAGATGGATGCAAGATGACATCGATGGATGGATACGAAGAAAGCCTTACCTTTGGTGGATACGAAGTGTGCCTGTCTCTTGATGGATACGAACAAGACAGTTTTTGATCGATACGAAGTGGACTCGCTTACTGATGGATTTGAACTGATCGATACGAATACGGCCACCTCGGATCGATTTGAAGTTGACCGATATGAATAAGGCCGCCACGGATCGATTCGAACCTGATGGATATGAAATGAAGTTGATTGTTTTGATTTGCGTCGATCATATCTTGAGCATACGAACTCTGATTGACTTGAAATTTGGAACGTTGGCTTTCATAGCTTCGCTTGTCCTGTCTTGTCAATTGTAGCTCGATCCGGACTCAAACAAAATTCATCTATATTCGTAGCGAACCTGCGTATAACCGATCTTCAGGATGTACCCTCCTTGGTTTCCAGTCAAGTTCTTGGTATCACGGCCTTGCCAAAAGGCGGGATAACATTTTCCTCCCGAAGTGCGTCTTGTGAAAACACAGCGTGCTTTGAAAATTTGCAATCTTCATTTTGAATAGTTCCATCTGATGTATCAAACGGTTGTTGTATGATAGTGATCAGCTGTTTGTCGTTGTAATCGTCATTAGGTGGAAATTCGACCTGTAAATTTTTTTTTAAGTTAAAAATTAGTCCATCATACATGCATATATGTTAATCTGACTCTTGTTAACGTTTGCACGTTTACAAGTTATTGCCAGTTTTCTCATAACGAATCCCGTATCGATCCTCTCCTGAATCGATGTGAAATTCAAGTTGTAACAACGCTTAATGGTTGTTTCGGAGTGTCCCTTTGTATCGATCCTCTCGTGGACCGATGTAAAGGGTCGAAAGAAGGATTTCGTATCGATGTAATTCGTCTTGATGGATACGAAATAAACATTCATATCGATAGATATGAGTTTCGGTGGACTTAAGAGGGATACGAATAGAGCAGTTGGTTCTTCATACATTGTTCGTATCGATGGCCATGAATCCTTGCAGTTCTCAAATTGATGGTTACGAAGTTGTAATTTCGTATCGATAGGCTAATGAGGGACGCGAACAGCTAATTCGTATCAATGGATACAAATCTTTAGGGGTTGTGGCTCGATGGGTATGAGTAGTGCAATTCGTATTGATGTAATCCGAGAGTTTAGAAAAACCTTTGTTGCAAACTTCGTATCGATAAAGCATGAGCTGTTGGATACGAACAACAAATTCGTATCGATACGTTGAGGGCTCTGTTCGAACCGGTTAAAATGACCGGCAGTCGAATCATTTTTTTTACCTTTACCCCACGTCCATATAAATACCGTTAGGACTTAGAATAACTTTACTTGCTTTCATTCTGTTTTCTGCCTTCGTGTCGATCAGAGCAAAAGAAAAATAAGAACTTCCTTCGCCCCAAATTGAATAACCCCTCATTTCTTCGAACTAACTACTTCGATTAGGTAATTGATTGACAAATTCACATTAAAATGATGAGACTTAAGTTCTAACGACATTCCTCCCATAATCGCGGCTGATTCTGGTTGTGAGGAGGCCGGAGGCGAGGCAGAGCGAGGTCGTGGAAGGAGGAGATGGAGCTTGGGTCGATCTGGAGAAGAAGAGATCTAGGAGCCATTGTATCGATGACGGATAAAGGGTGAGTTCGTATCGATTCAGATGGAACACGACTGCGTATCGGTTGGCAAAATTGTCTCGTATCTTTGGAGGGATAATGGGTCATTCGAATCGATCTGGATAATAGGACTTCGAAATGGTGAAGTGGAAGTCTTTGTATCGACTGGCGATGGAGCTTTCGCATCGACTTGAGATGATCGATACGAAGGCCTCAGACTTGCTGATCGATACGAAGAGGTTGCATTTTACCATTTCAAATTCTACTATCTCTGATCGATACGAATTACATGCCAGGGGATCGATACAAAGGTGGCTTAAGTGATCGATACGAATTCGAATCTATATCTCTGATGGATACGAACAGCTTCATCGATCGATGCGAACTTGAACTTTGGTGATCGACTACGAGCTTAACTCTGATGATTTTGAAAACTCTTGTGCATTTGAACACTTGACTCCGACAAGCTTCACTCTGGCATAATTGGACTTGACCGTTGGACTGCATATTTGACATCCCTTTGAAGCTCGTCGATGGAACTTGTAACTGAACACAATTTTAACAAACTGTAATTTGGATCGGTCTCTAAAATTTGGATGGCACAGTTGTGACGGTCAGCGATGACGGTCACTCCAGTTGAATTTCGAAGTCTCGTCATTCGAATGATTTCTCATAATCTGTAGAATTTCTCAAGTAATTTACAGCATCGCACTGCACAACACATTCACACACTTCACACTGGGGAACACTTGCGTTTTTATTGTCTAATGATGGTTTCTAATAAGTTGGTTAGCTATGAAATCCACAAGTTCACAATAGCAAGAGCTTTAGGATTCATCTCCTTTTGTCCTAGAGATTTCGGCCATTGCGGCCAAAGTTATAGACCCAGCTCCGGTTGAGCTTCCAGGAGCAACTTTCATTGCAAACCCGCAAGATTCAGTACCGTACAACGTCTCGGAAGACATGTTGGGATTTATATGCCTAAGGCATGGTTTTTCATTAGATGATGTTCTATTACCGGGGCCAAACGATAGACCGCACGCTCCCCCAAAGGGGTTTACTGCCTTCAAGCGCCATGCATGCGCAGCAGGAACACTCCCTCCGTTCAACCAATACATTAGGGAAGTGTTGTCTTTCCTCGGAATCGCCCCATCACAACTACATCCCAATGGATATGCTCTGCTGAACGGTTTATTTATTGTATTTATGGAGCATCTCTATCGACCACCGGCTCCTACAGAGATTAGATATCTTTTTAACATCAAGAGTAGGGGAGACAGCCCATCTTTTACATTCCTGGAGGCGGTCAGGAATTGTCAAGTAGTAACCGGATCATGGATAAGGCTGAGTTACTTTAAAACAGAATGGTTCTACGTCCGATGCCCCTAGGGTTTGCCAACCGATGGTTAGTCAGACGTAAGTGTTGTAGTCTTCTCCGAGAGTTATCAAAATAATTGCAGTTGGTGTAAAACTAACATCTTCTTTTCTTTACAGCCCTATTTCACGACCTAAAGGCGGGTACTTCAAAGAAATAGTAAGGGTCCTTCAAGAAATTCCAAATGAAATGAGGGACATCGATTCGGTTCAAACCGACAGAAATCTGAGAATTGTCATTTTGATCAAGCGGAAACAAAGCATAAGGCTTAAAGGGACACTAAGGGCAGCCCCGAAGAAGAAGAAGTTGAAACGCAAAACACCCGAGGTCGTAATAACTGAAGGAGATGACGAAGAGAGAACGCCCACGGATGATGAACTTGTTGCCGGTCCTTCGGCCGGATTTCAAGCGACTGAAGGAAGAAGAAAAGGCAAGGCCGCTGCTTATAAACATCCTAATTCTTCGAGGTGGAAATCAGTTGTGGTTTCTTTGCCTACCCCTGGTATTAGAATCTCAGAGGCTCCTCCCTCGCCAACAAAGAGTCCTTTTGAAGGGCTTGCCGATATTCCGATTCCGGATTATGTGTCATTTCAACATGACACCGGATTGGAGGAGCTTGATAGTGCTCTTGATCTAAGCGAGTCGCTTGTTATAAGTGCGGCCGACATTTTTAGTTGGTCGGGGGGTTGCACATACATACACACTTCACGGCACTGCACGATTTCCAATCACAAGTTATCCAATTCAGGAAACCACTAACTCTACTTCTCTTTCTTTCTTACAGGTACGATGTTCGGACAAGGGTCGATGTTAGGGAGTCTTCGCTCCGTTCGCCGATCATCTTCATATTATGAGTCATGTAGGAGGGAAGAAGATAGAGACCACGATCGCGGGTACTCTAACCAGGAACGTCAAGAGAGAGATAGGGATAGGGAGTACAGACATCGATCCCGATCCCACTCTCCTCCTCCTAGACTCCCTACATAGCCTTCGGGTCAAGGGAGACAGCTAGTAGAGCCCCCTCGTCACAAACCATCTTCACATGCTCCTCGGTCCGAGTCGCAATGCCATATAACTGAGGTTGAGCCTTCCATCGTCGTTGAGCAAGCTATCACTGAACACACTGGGGAAGGGGCTATTAAAATTGCTCAGCAAAAGAAAGACTTCCCAAATATATGCTTAGACGGCTACATTACCCCCCCTCGCTTAAAGAAAATTCCATTGGAGGCGGAGAACACAATGCATGATTATATCCATGACATTTACTCCCAATACAAAGAGTGGTCGAAAACCGCAAAGAAAGCTTCGAAGGTGGCCTTCGAGCGGGCTAAAATAATCGAGAAATTAGAATCTGATCTTTCCCAGAAGGACCGCATCGTCCAAGTGCTTAATGATGAAGTCGAGTCCTCTCGGAAATCAAAGATAGAGGCCACCAAATAGGCCGATGAGGCGAACTTGGCCATAGAGAGGATGAGGCAGACACACTTTGCCTTGGTGGAGCAGATGGGCCACCGAAACACCACCGTCACAGCTGAACGGGACGCCGCTCTGAAAGAGCTTAACGAGCTTAAAGCCAAATATTATTAAATTAAAATTTATCAATTTCAGTGTTAAATTTCAATTTCATTAAATTCAAAAATTATAAATTAAAATTCCAAAATCCATTTATTAAATTTTTTAAAACTTGTTATTCAAGTCTTTATTATGGTAAGGATATAACTAACATTGGTTTATATCTGAGTACATTAATATTTCCTAACATCGTCTTAATTTCGATTTACGTAATATATAAATATTTAATTTCATCTAATTGCAATTATTCCAATTATTATAATTTAAAATCCGATAAATTATAAATCTTGATTTTCCATTCTTTTTATTCCCAATTATCATATTACGAATAAAATTAACATTATTTCCAAATATTAACTTAATTTACATTAACATAATATTAAATTTATAATTATTGTAATTGATTTCCAATTTAAACTAACAGGCTAAATAAATAGATAACATACAATAATTGTTACCATTAGCTTTTAATTACATTTATAAGTTTATTACTTACAAATAAATGCTATAATTACTTACATAATACTGATATTATCCAATTATGACCATTAATTTTATATTATCCATTAATTAATTCAATATTCACATTTGTTTTTCTTATACTCACTTTATAGCCAAGTATAACATTTACATTTATTTCAATCAAATTTGAATTTCATTAACTTGTTAATAATTTACTTAAATTAACCTTATTCATTCTATGCTAGTTATTATTTCATTAACAAATCACAAATTTCTATTTCTTCAAATATTAAATAACAAAGTTTATTAAATTAACCATTTTAATTATCGAAAATTTACGGGTCGTTACACTCTCCCCCACTCAAAACTTTTCATCCCCGAAAAGTAAAAAGAAGGGGAAAGAAGGAATTAAGTAATCAATATATCTTATTCAAAATATTAAATTAATAATCAAATAAATTTACAAAATTAATTAATTTAAATAAAATTTATCAATTTATAACCATTAAATCCTTTTATATTCAATTTAACAAAAGTTGAAAAACATTTCACAAAATTTTCGAAGTCCAAAATTTTTAGAAAATTTCGGCAGAGTCTCCTTTGTACGGTGAGGCTCGGGAGAAAATAATAATATCAAAATAATCAATATATATCATATATTTCAAATATATCCCAACAGCGGGAAAACAATATAATATCGCTAGAAAACTGTAATCCGAGAACGTACCTATTTGTCGGGCAAACAACGATTAATTATGAAACCAAAAGCAGTGGCAATTGCTTCCATAACCTGTATTTCCCTTATATAATCTAAAAGAGTTAATAATTATATAAAATGAGATATTTAAAGTTGTTTCAACCACTAACAAACAAATCAATATAAACAACAATCACTGTCAACCACAACATACAATCATCATATGAAATCAATAAAATCAACTATCCATCCATAGCAAACAAACAAATGTTTTGTTCGGGTTCAAAAATTTTTAACCGCCTAGAATGACAAATAAACTACTGAGTGCACCATTTACTCAACAGTCTTAGATGAAATCAATAGATTATTCATACATCTTAAAAAATTAGAAGTATCCTATCCCAAACAACCCATAAACCAAAAGAAACAATAATTTACAATGTACTTGAGTTATTCTTATTAAATTTCTTTCACAACATTTACAGTTTTTATTTTCCTATTCATTCATATAAGGATTATTTCTTTAACTTACATTTATATTTACAAAATTTTTATTCCCATTCATTCGGTGTTTATTTCATTTATTTTCCTTTATTACTTACAAAAATTCATTTTCATTTATTCATATCATGTCAATTTCTTTTATTGCATTACATTCATTTTATTGTTTACTTTATTTATAAATAGTTTCAATATTAACTTAAGTTCAAAATCCATTACTTATAGTGCTCATTTTCTATTTCATTTAATTAGTAGTTTTATAATTTTAACTCAAGTTTATAACTATTTCTATATCAAATTTCTTATTTATAAAAGTAAATTTCATTGAGCACTTCCATTACATAAGTTTTACTTGTAAAAATTTCCATTACATATTCTTTTAACATTTCAACTTTTTATAATTGGTAAGTTATATATATACATATGTCTTTAAAAATGCAATTGAAAGTTACACAAGTTTGACTTACTTATTCTAATTAACCTAAGGTTCAATAGTTATCATTTCTTATTTTCATATTCTTTTCGTTTACATGTTACAAATTTCAAATTCCTTGTATATTTCAGTTATAACTTAGCATATAATTTCTTATTTTCATTTAGAAGTTTCAATTATTAAATAGTTAAAATTTTACTCCATTTCAATAATTGAAATCTCTAGTTTATAAAAATTTAAAAGCTAAATGTCGGGTTCCATTTTTAAATCATTTAAAATAATATATATAATCATATCTTTATATATATCAAATCATACTTGGAATAAAAAATTAAGATTAATTTATTAAAACAATCGTGTAGTAAAATTACTACACGGCCTTCCCACTTTGAAACTCGAAAATGAACGTCGATGATGCGTGCACTCATCACCGAAATTATTTTCCAACGACAGAGAGGGGAGTACAGAACTTATTTACTTTAAAATTTCATTAAAAAAATTCTTTCAAATTTTATTGAAATATTTATATCAGAAAATACTTCTAATAATATTAATATTATATTCCAAAATCATTAGAAAGAAATTTTCAAAAACCCTGGAACTTAAGTTCTAAATTTCCAAATTTCATTAATCTTAGTTTCAAATCTTATCTCCAACCTATATTTATAAATTTCACTACCTAACAACCAATGTATTACAACCAAATATATAATTTATAAATCATTATTTTATATATAAAAATATACAATAGGAAAAATTATTTCATTTACCTATATTTCAAAACAAATATTACGTCGGTCTGTCCTATTAAGTGTTTAGAAATCCCTACCGATGTCATAGCGTCCTATGCACCAACCAGAATTTATAAATACACAACGGAACAGATTAACACAATATAAAAATCTTTTATAACACTAACAAATACGCTCTCTCATATATATACTCTCAATGACTCATTCTAGGGTATTACTACCCTATTAATAAAGAGTCCGACCCCACAAAGCTAAGGTTATCGCTAAACCTAAGCTCTGATACCAACTGTAACATCCCGCCTTTTGTATGTTTAGGTAGACACACATGCCGACTCAAACCATACAGAAGGGCGGATTGTAATCAGGGTGAATAAGAAAAAAAAGAAAGAAATAAAAACAAAACAGAATCTCGCAGCGGAATGGCAAAATATAATAATCAAATAACAGTTCATGAAGCTGTTTACAAAACATTTGATTATACTTATACAATACAGAATCAGAGTTATACATATCGAAGATAAATAAATAATGCAGCGGAACAGTATGAATGCAGTGGAATAAATATAGTAAATAATAGTAGTACAAGTCTTCGTCTTCGTCCTCCAGAAATAAGGTCTTCAAATCCTGAAATGCTCAGGCTGACCCGAACGAATTGAAATGACAAAACACTCGATTCAGAACTAAAAGATCTTATGTAAGTCAAATCAACATTAAATAAATATGAGTGTAAACGACGTCAGTGATGTTTATGGGGTTTGACATCTCTTATCCAGTGTCTAACGTGAGTGCAGTAACTTAAGAGATGTTCGGGATTCACATCTCCTAAGGATCCGTTAAACTATCTACTATGTAGTACAATACGCTATTATAATATGTCTACGGTAAAGTAAAAGTATTAAAATAGCGGTAAGGTATTACCCATATCCCCCTTAACACATTTTTTAATGCCAATAGTCTATACAGTATCGTAACTCCCCGTAAACTGGAGCCGCCAGAGGATACCACATAGGTATGACATAAAACAAACTTGTAGAAGGCACGCTAGGGTAGGTGACACGACACAACTAGGCAATGCCAGGGTAGATATACCAATTACACTTCCTGTGACGCCCCACCTCTATACCCACGCTAACCAAGAACACTACGGGGTAGTGCTGTCAATTAGCACGGAGAATAAGGCTGTTGAGGAACGACCATCCATGTAATTTCTTTGTGCGAGAACCGATATGTCAGATAGTATAGAATGCATATCTTTTAAGGAGGAAATCCGACATACCGATACAAACACAAAACTATCACACGGTGGCTATATATAATCTTCGGAAACAAATATAGAAGTATGCATAACATAAATCAGTCACAGACATCCATATCACAAAGGCGGAAGAAGATATGAATTAATATATATATCACATGAAAGTGTACATCAGAGTAGTGGTCGGAAAGATCCACGATAATACAAAAGAATAGCATCACGTGCTATACAAAAGAATAAGTACACAACATAGAGTCTATATCTCAAAGGTGTACATCCAAAAACTACTGATCTAGGTAGTTAGCCAAAAGTCAGAATAATCCTGAAGAGAAGTCAAGCAGAAGCACCTGTAACATCTCGGTCTGACCCGAGTATTATTTATAAGAAAATAATAAACGGATCAGTCTAACTATAAATATCAGATGATATGGTATACAGTAAAAGGCATGACATGAACATGTAATAACCATAGCGACATACTACTATAAGTATGTAAATGATAATCAACAAAAGATTAATCAATATCACAAGAATCTTCTCAAAGATAAAATAGGGTATCATACCCTAAACTTGTATTCATAACAAGTCAATAACACATGAATTCACCAATGCACAAAAACTGATATCATATCAATGAAAATCATGAAAATTGGTGAAGCACAAAATTCCAGAAATCATCATCAGAAATCCAGAAAACACATAAAGGGGGGAGGCCTAACACATGAATGGGAGCATGAAAACTCACCTACGCGTAAACACATGACGAGAAGATATCTCATGGAAGCTATCCATTAAATTTTCACACAGGAATGGCCCGAAGACCGTAGGAAATGTGATGGCGAAACATCACATAATCGGGGTATAGTCTCCCACGTAGACAAAGAGACATCGCTCAATCGCTAGTCTAAATCACAAAAATGACCGTCATGATCATAAGGAAGTGTCAATCACACCAAGCTAGTAAATATATGAGTTTAGCTTCATGTCCCATAACCACTTGCTTAACTTAAATATTTACGAACAAGCTGTAAATCTTCACTAGGAAATTGTCACAAAAAGGGTTCAATCGAACAAGTCCAAGAGCTAACCGACGAAGTGAACGCAAGCGTTTCATACCACTCGTTTTACTAAGTCGTTTAAGTCGATTTCTCATTCGAGTGAAGTAAAGGCTTGTATATACTAGTAGATTGAAAATCGGTTTGAGAAAACGAACTTTTGATATTTAAAATAGTGTTGAAATCGCTTTGATGAAAGAGTTTTGATATTTACTATTAGTATTGAAACCTTCATATATCTTTAAAATGACAAGTCATTAAAACGATTGTAGAAACAAATCAATTCACGTTCGAAGACGTGAGTAAAGTCCAAAGAAGTCAATCCCAAAACCATCAAAGTAGAAATTCTGATAAATGCTTTGTCAGATAAGATTGCCTACGCAGAGTAATTCGGGGTTCGACCTGCCCGGTCAGGTCGCGGCGGTCCAGCGACCTAAGGAAAAATAGGTCATACGACCTAAGGAATTCGCGAACTCAAAAGACCAAGTGTAAGGTCGGCGACGACCTAACTTGAACGACTTAACTGGGGGATAAGTCGGAGACGACCTATGACTTAAGGTTTAACTCGCGAACGACTTAACTTGTCCTGGGGATTATAGGTCGGCAACGACCTAAGACATAAGGTTTAACTCGCGAACGACTTAACATCTTGCCTGGGAATTATAGGTCGGCAACGACCTAAGACTTAAGGTTTAACTCGCGAACGACTTAACTTTTTTGCCTGGGAATTATAGGTCGGCAACGACCTAAGATTTTGCCTGGGATTTATAGGTCGGCAACGACCTAAGACTTAACAAAATTCAAGCGACTTAACTTTGCCTGGAGATTATAGGTCGGCAACGACCTAAGATTTTGCCTGGGATTTATAGGTCGGCAACGACCTAAGACTTAACAAAATTCAAGCGACTTAACTTTGCCTGGAGATTATAGGTCGGCAACGACCTAAGATTTTGCCTGGGATTTATAGGTCGGCAACGACCTAAGACTTAACAAAATTCAAGCGACTTAACTTTGCCTGGAGATTATAGGTCGGCAACGACCTAAGATTTTGCCTGGGATTTATAGGTCGGCAGCGACCTAAGTTTTTGCCTGGGATTTATAGGTCGGCAGCGACCTAAGTTTTTGCCTGGGATTTATAGGTCGGCAGCGACCTAAGTTTTAACTCGCAGGTGACCTAAGACTTAACTCGCAGGTGACCTAAGACTTAACTCGCAGGCGACCTACGACCTATGGATGGACGACCTAACTCCGAACGAGCTAAAAATGGCCAGAACGACCTAGTAGCAGTTTTTTCACCAAAATCACTAAAATTTGGAATTTTTCGCCAATCCAATCCAAACCAAATGCAACAAACATGCTAAAGTGATGAGGAATCATTCCCAACAGTCCAATGACGATTATAGGCAAGATGTGAGATCAAAAATCTCACCTTTTCACGGAATTTGATGAAGATGGAGATTTGAGAGCAAAGCAAGAACACCAACAAGCTTGAATCAATGGTCTTCACGTGAATTTGATGTTGAATCTCGGATTTGCAATGGAATTTGTGTTTGGAGTTTTAATTTCCACTTCCCACCACCATTTTTGAGAAAGCTTCAAGTGTTTTGATAGAGTGAGGAAGATGGTTGGGCTGAACTAAAGGGGTGCAGTCCAAACCAAAGTCAAAGGCGGGAAAAAGTGTTGAAAATTTCACTATCTCCAAACATATCGAAGTTTATACTCAAAAACATCGCAAACGTCATTTTGAACTCAATGGGGGTGGTCTCGAGTCCTAATTTGACCGTATGCAAAAAATAGCTTTTCGGACTAACATCCGACTAACGATAAAATATTTAAATAAAATATTTAAATATACAATCGATAGATATGCGGGTTGTTACACTTCCGGACTATTGGTAACGCATAGCCGCAACTACCGTCCAACTCGTAACACACTCCCGAATAAAAAAAATTGAGGGTGGCCACCAAATAAATCGCAAAGTCAGAATATAATATCGATGGAATGTGCTCGATCAGAGGAATGACCTCAATTAGCCTGTCAATTGCTCCTGTTTTAGCCACCTTAAGCTAACTCATGGGAGTTAGGTCCATGTATATACCTTTAGGATCGTCGCCACCATCCTACTTCATTCTGGAATCTCCACCGCGTACACAGTTGTCAAAGTGGTTTTCGGTATCGACAGAGAATATGACAATATCCGATCCCGGTCTCTTTAACAACCAACCACTTATTACATACCGGATGGTTCTTTTACATTTCCAAAACCATTTCATAATTGATATCAAAATATCATATTTAATTCAATTCAAATTATATCATTTTCGAAATCATTACTCATATTTACCTTTGAAATCATATCACATTTGAAATCATAGTTCGAAATTATAATTCCTTTCGAAAGTGATATTTCCAAAATAGGTTAAACTCTCATTTCAAAATTATCATATTAAACCAAATATGTTATTTAATTCCCAACTTAGGTATAATGTTACTTAACCACATTCACTTTAAAAATCGAGAATTTGAATATAACCCATCTATTTTTCTTTGTTTGGAATTTAGAAGAAAATAGTTTAAATAGTTATAAATAGTTAATATAGATTTAAAATAGATTAAATATAATTAAAATAAATTAAATATAATTTAAATAGATTAAATAGCTTTAAAATAGTTTAATTAGATTTAAAATAAGTTAAATAGTTTAATTAGTTTAAAATTTTGAAAATCCTAATAATTAAAGCCTTTTAAAATAATATATTTAAAATAGTTTATATAAAAAATATGAATTTGAAATTTATATCAATATAAACTATTTATTTCATTCCAACGCATTTTGACCATTTCAATGTCCCAAAGACCAATTTCAAATTTTCCGATTCAGAATTCTAAATAAATATTAAATTCAATATCGCTTAAATCCATGTTGAAACATCGATTTAATTACTCAAATTTCAATATATTTCAAAGTTATACTTCAACGATTTTAATAACTCGATTTCGATAAACTTCACTTGTATTTCAAATTCACTATACATTTCAATTTTTATTCCGTTAACCATTCCTTTAAAACAATTCAATCTTTTTATATAAAACACAAAAATTCGGTAAAAAATCAATTTATATAAATCAGATTTTATTTCAAAAAATATCATTTGATTCAAAGAAAAATTTAAGGATTCAAAATCATTTAAATTTAACCAATCCGGTGTTCGTATATAATTCTTTACCCTAGGGTCAAGTGATACGGATATTTATCATTTCAATCCGCAATTTAAAATTTTATATTTATGGATATATATCATTTCAATCCCCAATTTAAAATTTTATATTTACGGATATATATCATTTCAATCCGCAATCCCGAAAATATTTAAAATCCATAAAATGGCTCAAGTCTATCATTTCGACCCATAACGATTTTTCCTTAATTTATTGATCATTCAGGTATGTATCATTTCAACCCATAGTGCACTTGCTGTAACAACCCATAATTTTAATAAATATTTTAAATTAAATTTTAGTTGAAAATTTTATTTTAAACCATTTTAAATTGAAATTTTGGAACTTTCCAATGTATTTTGGACTTTTTTTCTATTTTATTTTCCAAATATATTAAAATAATAATTTTCTGGAAATTTTATATTTTAATCAAACTTTGACTTTTAGTTGAAAATTTTAAATTTCTAATCTTTTTCTTTGAAGCAGTATTTATTTCTGATATTCGTCCTGCTTTTCGTTTCATTAAATTCTGTTTTAAACTTTTTAAAAATTGATAAATTCAGCGTTTGCACGCAATTATTCTCTGTATTTTTTCATTATTCATTTTTCTATTTTATTTTCCATCTTTTATTTGGTTTGGGCTTTGTTTATTTTGTTGTTTGAATTTGTTTTGAAATGGGTTGACATTGATCTTGGAAATGCAAAGAGACTTAAGTTACTTTGTTGCATTGTTGCCTTTTCATTTCATCTTCTAGTCGTTCATTCCTCTCGCCGTACAAACCCTACTTCCCACTTTATTTTTCACGTACATCTCATTTTGTTCAACTTCTCATTTCAGTTTGCATCACCTAAAAGAAATTATAGTAATTTTTCCATGGCTTCTTCCTTTCTTCATTCTCTTTTTTCTTCTCCTTCCCTTTTCTTCTTTCATTTGCAAGTGCACGGCCAAAGCAACCCCTCACCTCCACCGACAATCACCTCCTCTTCCACCATCACCTTCCACGGCCAGCAACCCCACCATGTTTTGACCCCTACCATTGCCGTGACCTTTGACCAAAGCTCCACCACAAAACAAAGTTAAACCCCTAGCCGAAATCCATTGAATCACCACCTTCCTCCTTGTTTGTCTCGGCCTCCACCACCATATACTCATCCTCCAGCCTGACATGACCTGACATGACCTCTGATGACCACTTCAGATCAGGCCTGACCATGCTTGAACCACCAGACCAAGCCATGATAGCCATGGCCGAACCCAAAGTGGTTGCATCCCATTGACCTTTTGCCTTCACTTGAATTTAACTTGCCAATTCCTTCACATCCCTTCATATTCTAGCCCATAGCCGTGCATTTGTGACCTTGGCCGAACATGGGTGCTTCAGATCAGATCTTGGCCGAGCCTATAGTGATGTGGTCTAGCCATTTTCCTTTATGGCCGAGCCACTTGTTTGTTCTAGTCTTTGGCTCTCCACTTTTGGTCTCTCTTTTGCATTGTTCATTTCTTATATTCTTTGTGTCTGAAGCTATACTTATATTGTTTTGTTTTATTTGTTGTTGCAAGATCCACATCTTGGCTCATCATCTTCTCCTCGAATCTAATCGTGCTATTCATGCTTTCGGAGTCTATTATTGTGTCTTGAATCGTCATCTCTAGCTCTAGAAGGTGAGTTTATCACTCTCGACAAATCACACTTATATAAATGTGAAACAAAGTCACTTGAATGTGTAGTAATTGATATGCTATGTTATATGATCACATCTGCCTGTTATCTGACATTATATGATGAGAATTACATGTTTATATACTTGTTACATCACCTGACATCATATGAAATGTTTTACTGTTTATTTATTTTCTGTTCCTCACACTGCAAGCTCCCTGTTAGTATAGAATCACTATGGGTTGAAATGATACATACCCGAACGGACTTTAGAATAGGGAAAAGTCGTTACGAGCTAAAATTATAGGCTTGAGCGATTTTTATTTGACTTGGGATTGCTGGTTTGAAATGATAAAACCCGGTATTTTAATTTTAACTAATTACGGATTGAAATGATATACTATCTGTACCACTTGACCTAGGTTAGAAATATTATACAGACCCGTAGTTAATTTTAAATATAAAGATTTTCGGAAAAATGTAAGTATTTGGAATTAAATTATATGAGATTTTAACTTAAACTGGATTTAAAATGATTTAAGTGAATTTTATAGTGATTTTCTGTAAGTTGAAATTGTATGAAGTAATAAATGATTACATTGTAATTTAAAAAATTTATTTAACCTAATAATTGAATTTGATTAAAAATGGGATTTTAAAAATTATTAAGTATTTAAATTTAAAAATATGGAATTTTTAACTTAATTTGATTTAAATGATTTTAATAGTGATTTTATAAGAGTTAAAATTTCATAAGTTAATAAATGGTTTAAATTTTTATGTAAATTTGTATTTAACTTAATAATTGAAGTTGAGTTAAAATGGAATTTAAGCTTAACTTAGTAATTAAAATATTTTATTTATGAATTGGATATTTTAGAGTAAATGAAATATTAAGTTATTTGTTAAAATAAAAGTTAGGCAGCTTATAGTGAATTTTGACTTAATGTAAATGAATTATAATTTAATTGAATATTTATTAATAAAATGTTATTTTATTACATTTATAAGTTAAATGATATCCTGATAAATAATTTTGAAAAGTGGAATAAGTTTTGATAAGTTAAAAATGATAAAAGTTGAAGATATATTGTTTAAAATGTTATAGTACAACTTATAACAGAAATTGTAGCATTCCAGAAATGCTGTGATTTCAGTGTATTGTTTTCAAACTACTACTGTCTCTACAGCAGCAGTTCATAAGTGCTGCAGATTTTGAAATATATTGGTTTTCCAATTAACATTGTAGCTACAGTAGCATTCTGTAAGTGCTGCTGTTTCTAAATATGTTGTTTTTCCAAATTTCCACTATACTTACAGCAGCAGTTTATAAGTGCTACGAATTCTGAAATGGACTGGTTTTCAAATGTATCACTATACTTACAGCAGCATTTTCTAAGTGCTGCGAATGCTGAAAATTTAATGTTTTGAAATATTATAATTGAATAAACGAACTTAGAAATTGCTAAAATTTCTGGAATTGAATATTTTGATTTGAAAGTATAATGACTTCACTTTTAAACGTTTTAAATGAATTATTTGGATTTGGAATACAACCATTTTGAAATTTATAACCACGGGTTATAATAACGGTTGGATGTTATAAAGGGTTGCTAGAGGTGGGCAATTGCTGCAGCTTTGCGTTACCCCAATCGCATTAACACTTTTAACTTTTGTATAGTTTACTTTACTTTGGACATTATTATAATGGCGTATATTACTGCTTATTAGATAGTTTAAAGGATCCTTAAAGGATGGGCGATCCCAATCATCCTTTAAGTTATTTGTGCATTCCTACTACAGTTCACTTAAGTTGGTTTACATTGTATAAGTATGTATGTCCTGACTCGAGTGTTTTGTGTTTTGCTTTACGCTTGGGTCAGCCTGAGTATCACAGCTTTGGATTCATCTTCTGGAGCTAGAGATTTGTTGGAGCTTATTTATCTATCTGTCATCTGTTTCTATTCTAGTTATTTCCTATTCAGCCTTTGCTTTTGTATTACTTGACTTATGTATTCAGACTTATGTTGTATTTGTTTTCAGACTATGATATTTGTATCTGTTTTGAGGGTATGTATGTAGTAGCTTCATGAACTACTATGGTATTTTATTTCCGCTGCGAGTTATTCTGATATTCTGTGTCTATGATTCTGTGTTTGATTTTATTTGCTCCAAATTTTCTTAACAATCCACTGTTTTGAAGTATTCAAGTCTGACATGTGTGGACTTATTGTCGATTTGAATGGTCCAAAATAGTGGTATGTTACACTTGCAGTTTATAACAATATAAAATAAAACATCCATTCATCCAATAACAACAATCAACATCCAATACAAACATCATCCAAATCAATCAATAAATATCAATATAGAACTGATAATCAATCACAGGTATTTAACTGGCAATTTATATTCAATAATAAATTAAATAACGATTTAATTCAAATAAATTCAAATTAACTGAGATGATGATTTAAAATATGCCAAACAGTCATAAATAAATTTCTAATCACATCATAAATTTAATTTAACAAACATAAGCGATTTTAGAAGTTGTGAGTGAGTTAAAACACTCACCTTTGAATTTAAATCCAATTTAAACCCAAAATTCAAATAGTCTCAGAATTCGTCCAAACGAGCGTCAAAATGTCTTGAATTTCGATACGATCCCAAAGGAACAAACCACGCGTAAATCGGACCTCGTATGTAAAAGTTATGTATGTTAGAAGATTTTAAGATTTATATTATAAAATCAATAAAATAATAATAAAATTCAACATGTCGTCACCCTTTTCATTCGAAGCCCAACAGTATGCGAGAACGCGCACGACTCAAACCGAATGCCACCTTTGACCGGCGTCGCTCGCGCCTAGGGGCCACCAACGACCAAGCCACCGCCGCCGCCATACACTGCATCTCCGGCCGCATCTCCCCAGCACCACGTGTTCGCCACAAAGCACCATCAGCCGCCACTGTTTTGGGCCTTAGTTCACCCATTTCCGGCATCCTCAAGCCACTATACACCCTCTAACCACCAACAAACGACTACGCGCGACGAATACTCCAAACCCCATATCTTGATTTCGCTAATCGAGGCAAAAATCGAAAATCCCCAATTCGACGCTTAGGGTTCGCGAATTTTGAGCTTTGACTGAGCTTTCAGACTGATTCGAGTATCATTTCCACAAACGAACACTTGATGCAGATTCGTGTCGATGCGATCTTCGATATATATTTTTTCCGAATTTTTTTGAGGAGTTTGATTTCGATTTGATTTGTGGTTTGTAATTAAATTTGGAATTTGTTTGTCTGCCGTTGAGAAGGAGAAGTAGACTTAAAAGTACGTATAGACAAATGGGAATAGAAACAACCTAGGGTTTATAACGATATATATATATAAGCAGAACAAAATAGAAAGGAATGGGATCGATTGGTTCGGAAAGTTGAACGATGAATGACCCGAAAAGCCCGTTTCGTTCCCGAAACGAAAATGGGTCAACCCATATATCAAAATGGATGTTTTCGGTAATTTTAACATCAATAGAACAGGTTTCAAGTCCTAATTCCATCGTATGAAGAGGTTATGTTAAAATTTGCTTATTTCAAATTGATTTCAATTGATTTTAATTAAATTGATTTCTAGGCGTTTCGAGCCCGTACGATCAAACGACAAGTCCAATCGTTACGAAACTTGAAATCCGATAATAATTCAGTGTTATGGATCCGATGAAACTAGTTTCGTCGAAATCCGAGTCAGTGGCCAAAATGGCTATATTTCAGTTAATTAAATAAATTAATATTAAATTAATTAAATCAAAATTTTCAATTCAAATTATATGATTAACAAATTTTACCATTTTTGATTTCTTAAACATTCACAATAATTTAAAAAAGTTTAGATGTCAATTTAAAGTTGATTAATTTATCAATTTCAGTGTTAAATTTCAATTTCATTAAATTCGGAAATTATAAATTAAAATTCCAAAATCCATTTATTAAATATTTTAAACCTTGTCATTCAAGTTGTTATAATGGTAAGGATATAACTAACATTGGCTTGTATCAGAGTACATTAATATTTCCCAATATCGTCTTAATTTCCATTTACGTAATATTTAAATATTTAATTTCATTTAATTGCAATTGTTCCAATTATTATAATTTAAATTCCAATAAATTAATAAATCTTGATTTTCCATTCTTTTTATTCCCAATTATCATATTATGAATAAAATTAACATTATTTCCAAATATTAACTTAATTTACATTAACATAATATTAAATTTATAATTATTGTAATTGATTTCCAATTTAAACTAACAGGCTAAATAAATAGATAACATACAATAATTGTTACCGTTAGATTTTAATTACATCTATAAGTTTATTACTTACAAACAAATGTTATAATTACTTACATAATACTGATATTATCCAATTATTACCATTAATTTTATATTATCCATTAATTAATTCAATATTCACATTTGTTTTTCTTATACTCAGTTTATAGCCAAGTATAACATTTACATTATTTCAATCAAATTTGAATTTCATTAACTTGTTAATAATTAACTTAAATTAACCTTGTTCATTTTATTCTAGTTATTATTTCATTAATAAATCACAAATTTCTATTTGTTCAAATATTAAATAACAAAGTTTATTAAATTAACCATTTTAATTATCGAAAATTTACTGGTCGTTACAAAAATCATTTTAAATAAAAATATTTAACAAGCCCAAGTGGATCCGGGAAGGCCTAAAGGGAAGAACCAAGGACCAGAGGTGAGTGATCGTAATTATTTTAAATTTCTTTAAGTAATTTAAAATAATAGGGTTTACAATAATTGTACTTTTACTACGATTTTTGAAGTAACCTTTTTAGTAATTTATTTACAGTTTTTAGAATTAATTTTAGTCTATTTCCTCTAGCTATTCCTTTCAATTAATTTCAGTTTATTTCTAGCTTTTCCATTTATTTACAGTTTATTTACAGTATTTTTGTTTATTTACTATTATTTATGCGTTATTTACATCTTCTTCTTACGCCTTGGATTTCCTTCTATTTCAGTTTTCTTTTATTCCTCCTCCTTCTTCTTCGCGTATGAATTAGAATAGAATTAACGCGAAATTGGATTAAATTATAAGAAATATGAAATAATGGAATATAAGATGTAAATTATAAAAACTGTAATATAAATGGAATTGGACTGAAATTATGCCTAATTATGATATTAATTGGACTGAATTAAGAAGATTGGCCTAGTTATAACCTAGAATTATAACTAAAAAGAATAAAAGAAGAAAGAAGCTTATTTTCACACTTAGACCTTGGGTTAAATAATAAGCATGATTATAACGTAAGTTATAAATTGATAAACTACGGAAACCATGGTAAACATGGCAACTATGGTGCTTATTTGAAGACTTAGGATAAATTAATAACCAATAATAGTAATCGATAAAAATAAAGGCTTATTTAGATAATTTATCTAAGTTAATAAGCAAAGATAAGAGTAGGACCTGTACCAAATTGCATTCCCCTAATATTTTTATGGTTATAGAGTTTCACATAATCCTGAAGTGAGACGAGGTGCTTCACATAACCCTGAAGTGAGGCGAGGGGTACACTTATGCTTATAGTGGTAGTAAACAATCAATCTATGGTAGTTCAAATCAAGGGGATTTGATCAAGGGGCACAACTAGATTTTTGTTTCATAGGGACCAGTACCAATAACATTACCTCTATTTTTCTATGCATACGATGTTTCTCATAACCCTGAAGCGAGACGAGGTGCTTCACATAATCCTGAAGTAAGGCGAGGGGCATGCTTATGTTGTATATGGTAAATGTTAACGTTAAAATATGAACGATAACACCCGGTGTGTGTAATAAGATCGTGAAAGCACCACCCGTGTGACGGGAACAGAAATTAAGCAGGAAAATAGCGGAAATGCAGCAAATGAACAACAGATTTATAGTGGTTCGGCCCGTAATTGAGCCTACGTCCACTTTATAGTCTCTTATTGCTGAGTCGGTTACAATTTGATACAAATCTCTTCAAGAAACAGTACAATTCGATCACGAGAAACAATCTAGACTACTAGCTCAATCTTCGACGGTGAAACTCGATGAATCCATCTCGGATGTAAGGAATTTCTCTCGAAGCTTGTTGTAGTGTCGTGAATGCTTGAAGGATCCTTGATTACTGAATGAATGAAGAGTTCGACGGAGTAACAGCGCTGTAGAAATGATTTGCCAAAAGTCCCTTTCATGTTGGAAGTGGTGGGGTATTTATAGGAGCTGATTTGGACTCTGGAAATTTTCCTAAGTCCTAAGTCATCGCCGACTTAGTATAAGTCGCTGCCGACTTATGATAGGTCGCTGCTGACTTACGATAGGTCACAGCCGGTTTATCAGTTCCAACACTTCCCTAATAGTTCACCTCCTCTTCTGGTTTTACGCTTAAGTCCTAAGTCGCTGAAGACTTAAGGTAAGTCGGTGACGAGGTAAAGGTGTAAGGTATCTCAGTGTTGTTAGGTCGGAGCAGAGTTAACGTGCAATCTTAAATCGGTAGTTTGTTAACTCGGCAGGCCCTGCTAACTCGCACTTTGTTAAATCGGTTGGCTTCCTTAAGTCGGTAGTCATTTTAGATCGGCAGCTCCTCTTAGTAGTGGATTACCTTAAGTCGTCTTTTATTAGGTCGTACGCTTCCTTATGTTGTGACTTGTTGAGTCAGTATACTCTTTAACTTGGTATGTCGCAAGTTCTCATAGGTCGGCAATCTGTTAAGTCGGAAGCTCTTGTTAACTCACAATTTGCTAAGTCGGTAGGCTTCTTAAGTCGGCAAGCACCTTAAGTCAGCCAGCATCCTAAGTCAGCATACTTCTTAAGTCGGCAAGCACCTTAACTCGGCCAGCATCCTAAGTCAGCATACTTCTTAAGTCGGCAAGCACCTTAACTCGGCTCCTGCTAGGTCGTGAGTCGAAAGGGGGTTAACATTTGCCCCTCGAAGTACGCGCCTAATTCGTAGGTCGTTTGCTTCGATTTCCTTAGCTCGCATCTTAGTAAGTGTGTTAGATCGCGACCGACTTAAGATGAGTCGTAGGTCGGACATGTCGATTCAAATTTCACTGTCCCAGATTATAAATAGCTTAAGTCGTCCCTTCTCTTCCTTCACCTGTTCCAACCTCTTGTGCCGCCATTAACAGAGTTCTTCGATTTCAAATACGAATTCAAGTTCACCACCCGGCGATTCACCCTTGCTATCTAATTGCGTAAGCGTTTCCGACCCTTTTCCATTTCATGTTAGCCATTGAACCATGAATTCTAACCTCCGAACCCCAAATCGGTATCATACGTCGTGCTCCACTTTGAATTGTGCTGTGATCAATTTTTGGTCGTCACTAATTGTTGATGTGATTCACGGACACATGACAGTAGGTTGGGTTTGTGACAGATCGGAGATGTGTTGAATTGTTGTTCCAGTGACTTGGTGGCATGAAGGGAACAATGGATCTCACGAAGAGGATAGTGGATTTTACGATGTTGGTGTTAACGGGTTGTTGGGTTGGCGAATTTCGAGTTGGTTGTTTGGTGAAAGGAGGTGAAATTTTCGGTGGAGAGGAGAAATGGCTTGAGACGACTCAAAACATTCATGATCTAATAACCTGTCCTGTTTAACAATTCCTGCGACCTAACTGTCTCAACAGTCCAATTTTTCTTGCGACTTAACTATCCTCCGACATAAGCCTTAGGTCGCGGCCGAGCTAGGACTTAGAAATTCATGCCATTTTGTCTTGAGACCTCTTCCTCCGCATACAGCCCGACTTAACTTATCTCGCAGCTTCTTATATTAGGTCGTGACCGACCTAGAACTTCGAATGATTTCAGTGACTTATTTTTTACAACAAGGCTTTAGGTCGCAGCTGAGTTAGAACTTGGCATATCCGCATTGTCTTGAACTTTGAACTGTCTACACTTCTTTACAGATTATCTCCAATGCTAATGACCTGTTAAATACAACATCTGCAGAAAACTGGGATGAATATACTGCCATTGATTGCCCACATCGAATGACAGATTAGTTGATAACGAGAAAGTTAAATTAAATGAATATGAACGAGATGCTGTACAATAACCAATTCAAGTGAAGTATTAAAACAAAATCATAATAGTCAAATGAAACTGACTTGTCTGTATTAACACTGCACTTGATCATTGACAAATTCTGAAATTCTGTAATCGATTGATTGTCAACTAATTTAATTCCAGTTATGCTTGTCTTTTATTTTCATTAGTTTTTGCACAACACTTCACACTTTTAGGGAACGTGCACCTTCACATTTGAACATTCAGCTGATTGTGTAGAATGTCTTCTCCACAAGAAGGAACAGAGCAAGCTGAAGATGTATTTCCAGTTGCTATCCCGCTAAACGATCCTCCAGAGAGGACTCCTACTACTTTGAGCCATAAAGCCTTTCGTCAACTATGCATCCAGTTTGGCATTGCTGAAGCTGACGCTTTGCTTCCCGAAATAAATGATACTGCTGACAGGCCGCCTCGTGGCTTCGTCGCAGTTAACCGCCAAATGTGCTTGAGCGGAGCTATCCCCCCATTCAATGACTGCGTTCGAGAACTTCTTCTCCAACTATCTATTTCCCCTTTTCAGTTACATCCTAATGGCTATGCCATCTTGCTGGGACTATGCGTGCTTTTTAGGAGAACGCTGGGCCGCTTTCCTACCTTCGGAGAAATTCGCTATCTTTGTACTTTTGCCAAAAATAAAGATCATCCCTCCATCATAGTTGTAAGAAGTGCGAGAAATCGTAAGTTGATCACCGGTCTCCCTGAAAGTGTTCATAGTTTCCTGAGCCCGTTCTTCTATGTTCGCTGTCCTCCTGGGTTTTATGCTATTTGGAGAATAGGGAGTAAGATCACTTGCATTTGTTTCTTATGTTCTTTCAAACTTACTGAAGTTTGGGTTATCAAGTGCTAACTTCGCTCTTTTTTCCTTTTCAGCACTTCCTCCTCCTTCTAAAAATCTCAGTCACAAAGTGACTTTCGAGAGGCTTATGGCGGTGCCTGTAGAGGAGAGGAGTATCCAGTTTCTATTAGATGATGAGCTTTTGCACCAATTTGGGCTTCTACACCCTTCCAGGTCGACACGAATTCATGAAATTCCTAGCTCCGATGCAGAAACACCGGCTCCTTCGGGCTCTCAGACAGAGGCGTCGAATGCCCCAGCTTCTGCGGAAGAAGCTGCATCAGAAACACCTGTCATGGATGCTGCTTTGATAAAATGTTCCGGATCCACTGATGTTGTAGGGTTAGCTGGCAAGTTGGTACTTCCCCCAATTATTGAGGAAGAAGAGAATCCTCGAGTTTCTGAAAAATCAATTGATGTGGAAGTTGAGAAGGAGAAATCTGCTGAACACTTGGGCGATGACACCTTTGACGGCTTGAGTGATATCATGATAACTTCTCAAGAGCTTTTCGGGGATAGCAATCAAAAAGAGACTTCTCCCATTGTCGAAGCGACTTCTACCCTTAAACAAACCCAGATGCCTACTACGCCAATCGTCTCTGTTTCCACACTAAAGCGTGGTCTGTAATTTGACGCATGTAGTTTGCACGCCACACACACTTAGGATTTTTCAGCACTTATAAGCATTTATCCTCTTTTTCCTAGAAATTTCTAAACTCTACCCCTCTTCTGCTTTCAGGTTCTCCAATGGGACGTACAGGTTCATATTATGACTCATCCAAGTACCGTGGAGGCCGCGGCACCTATGACTTTAGGAAGTACCTTGATACCCCAAAAGAAACAGATGAAGAGAGGGCTCGAAGGAAAGCCCAGGAGAAGCGGGATTACGATCAGTGGCAAAGAAGGAAAGATGCCGAGCGATATGAATCTTCACATAGGAGTGACTACTCTCATAAGCGGAAGTCTTACGATGATAAGGGAAAAACTCAGATTGCCGATGAACCGAGCAAACGATCTAAACCGATTGACGCGTCTGAAATTTCTGAAAAGACTGACGCTCCCATTCCTTCTGATATTCTGGCTAGCTCTCCTCCTCTGAAGAAATCTGACATTCAGACTATCATTAACAGACCGCAATATCAAGTCAAGGACGGCCCCCCAACACTTCAGAGCCGTTTTCCGAATTGGTGCCTAAAAGGGGTGCGCTTTGACTTGGACATAGTTTCGATTGATAAATCAGACATGCTTAGCAGTCTTGACGCAGTCAGGCTTAATATCGAGAGGATGTCGCAGTGGCAGAAGCTTGTCGATGAACTCCAAAGGGTTAATCGTGCAAACCTTGAGGCAATGCTGACTATGGAAAACGACAAGGCGGAGTGGGACAAAGTTTGCAAACAGCATAATCTCGAGATGGCAAATATTGCTGATGGTTATGCAAAACTTGAGTCCGAGGTCAAAAAACTTAAGGAAGATCTTGCCTCTTCTTCTGCATCTCATATTCAAAAAGAAGAAGTCTTTCAAAAACAAGTGCGGGATGCCCATGCTGCACAGAGAGATGTTGAAATGAAGCTTTCCGCTGAACAACATATTACTGAGAAATACCGCACAGAAAACACCGATTTGCAGGAAAAGGTCACCTCTCAGAACGTAGAGATTGAGTTACTAAAGTCTCGACTTGCTAAAGTTGAGGCGGAGCGTGATGAGGCTGCCGCTGGCCGGGTTGCTGCCGTTGCCGAAAAGGAAGCGGCTGAGCAATCACATGAGGCGACGAAAGCAGACATCAGCTCTACCTTATTCGACTTTTATTTACACAGCGTTCTGGGTCGTGGGAGCCTCTCTTTTCTTGGTCCCGATTATGAAATTACATTGGCTGAAGTGTGGGAAGTCGCGATGGATATGCTTGGCAGGGCCGGCTATAATGAGCTGGAACTTGAGGAGCGCTATCTCAATGATGAGGATCGTGCCGCTCTTGTTAAGGGGAAGGAGCTACTTGCCAAAGTACGAGCTGAAACAACGGGAGAAGAGCCTCCAAAAGAAGAAGCTCCTTTAACTGCCCCCGTTCAAACTTCCACTTCAGCCGACGTTAATATTATAGATTCCAGCTCTCATTCTTTACATCTAGCTAAAGTTGCCCAGGAGACTGCAACTACTCCTACTGAAGGTGAGGCACTGGATGATATTGAAGCCGAGAAGTTTGAGGTGGATCTTGCAAAGCCAACTCCTCCAGGTACTCTTGGTGTCGTCTCGGGTCTAATGAACCAGTCATTTGACTTAGCCGAATTCGATGACCTTCTTACTTGTTACTTAAACTTTGATGAACCGATGCCTTCTTTATTTTCGGGGGATGCTGATTTTAACTTCTTTTCTTCTACAGCGGAGGCACCAAGCACTACATAAGCTTTCACTCCTTCGATTGCCGTTCCTCCGTCTTCCCAAATTACTCCTCCCTCTGCTTCCCAACCGGGATCACAGGCAGAGAAAATCGAAGCCCTTCAAGGCTTGGATGATCCGGCTGCTTCTCAGGAACAGAAGGCGGAGGATTTTGAAGACATCGAGAAGACCCCGGAGCGGTCTCTTGACGACGATACGAAGCTTTCAACATTGCTTGCTACTCCGGGGAGCGAGTCTTCTTCAAAGAGGAAGGGGAAGCGTGCTGTAAGGAAAAAGAAGAAGACTTCCACTGAAGAGGAAGCAGTAGTTGATCCGGCCGTACCGCTTTCTCCTTCTGCCCCTGCCCGTTCACAACGACTTCAAAAGCTAATCATTAGGCCGGGAAAGAGCTCCAAGGGTGGTGAGAAGAAGGAATAATCAAGCTGGATTTTCTACTTATTTTTTTTGCTCTTTGCATGTATTGACCGGGGATTGTGCGGGTACCGGTCCCCGCTTTTGCTTTTTGAGATATCTGCACATGTAAAGAATTTTCATAGTACTAAATAAAACAATTATTTTACTTGTACAAACTCTTGTGTATGTGAGAATGATCTATCTTTTATTTTAAGTGTAGAACAAACGATTCTTCTTACTTGTGCAAGCTTTTTGTCTGCGTTTGAGAATGCATTTATTCCACATCTGTTTTCCGTGATATTGCAACGAACTTGTGGCATGTTGCTTTTATTAATATAATTGAATTGTACAGTATTGCCCCCATGCCGTAAGTGCATTGCAATATTCCTAGTTTTTTTTTTTTTTTTAAGACTAATACTCTTACTTCAGAGGACAATTATTCCGCTTTTAAGGGGAGAATTATTCTGCTCTTGATAGAGTATATCCCATCTTTAGAAGAATTTTTATTTCCTCTTTCTGAAGAACGCTTCAACTTTCGGGGATAATCACTTTTAATTATTAAGAAGTGAATTTCCCTATGAAGTGAAATAAGCTTTTCTGAAAGAATTTTGTAGCATTTTTCAACTTTTTTAGGAGGAACTTTTCGAGATGAACAAGTTAGTCCTTCCTTTGAGAGTTGAACTGTGCTTCTGGACGATGCTTTTTGTTCAAGCATTTTATTTTGGGACATGCCTCCGGAGAGGGCTCCTCTTAAAGAGTTGTGCCTCCGAAGAGGTCTTGTGCCTTTGAAAAGGGCTTGTGCCTCCGAGGAGGGCTTGTGCCTCCGAAGAGGGCTTGCAGTGCCTTGGGAAAGGGCTTTTGCCTCCGAAGAGGTCATGTGCCTCCGAAGAGGGCTTGTGGTGCCTTGGGAAAGGGCTTTTGCCTCCGAAGAGGTCATGTGCCTCCGAAGAGGGCTTGTGCCTCTGAAGAGGGCTTTTGAGTGCCTGGGAGTTACTTTCTCATGGTCGGATGGGTTCGCGGGGCAGGCGTGAGTTGCTTGATTGGATGTTTGTTTGTACAAACGACCGCAATCAATTAACAAGATGCCCCTTCGGTGGTCCCACCGATCTTTTTGGTTGAGGAAAGCACTCCCATTTATTGGTGTGCCTCGTTAGAGGGCTTTGGTTGGTTGGTGTGCCGGGTAGGTTGCGTCTCAGGGGCGAGTGGATCCACGGGACGAACGTAAGCTATCTGATCGGATGCATCACGACCAGTTAGCGAGGGTCCTGTTACTTCTGCTTGGGAAGGTGTCCCTTTAGTGGATCTTCTGGCCTTCCTGTTGAGATGCATACCTCCCATTGTTTGCTCCTTTGTTTGCTTGGCAACTTTCCCTCATCATCTGCCTGTTAGCGCTCTCTTATTATCGTTCCCAAGCACATCTTCTTCTTTTCCTCTTACAAGTAAATTGCTTTATCCGAAGGATTGGACTTCACTGTTGAATGACTCTACGGGACAAACGCAAGTTATCTAGTTGGATGTCTATTTATAGCGACAATCTCGACTAGTGAACGAAGGTTTGTCACAATGGAGTCGTCAACTTTTTATGTGAGGTCTTCCTTGCTTGGGATTTGGACAAAATTTTTGTGGCTTGGTTTTCGTGTAATAGCTGATTTATGGAAGTTGCTTAGCTTTGTGATGAGCAAGCCTTGTTATAATGTCCTGCAATTTTGAATTGATATTTTAGCGATACATTTAAAGTATTTATATATCAAAATAAAACAGGCATCATGAAATAGTAAAGAACACAAGATTTATAGTGGTTCGGCCAACAATCGGGCCTACGTCCACTTTATAGCTTTCATTCATTTACACTGATTTACAATGTTTCACAATACAACTGATACATTCATCATCATTTTACAATTTTGAGCTGAGCTCTTTTCAAGTAAAGTAAGGACGCAAATGGTTGCTGTTCCAGGCCCTTGGAATCGGATCTCCTTCAACAGTTATGAGTTTGAAAGTGCCATCAAGAAGTTTAGTGCCTATGACATATGGTCCTTCCCAGTTTGGCCCAAACACACCAGTTGCTGTCATGATCCTTTTCAAAACCAAGTCTCCGACTTCAAAGCTGCGTTGGCGAACTTTGGAATTGAAATGCCTGGCTATTCTCTGCTGATGAGCTGAAACTCTGAGCCTAGCTTCCTCTCTTTTCTCATCAAGAAAATCAAGCGCTTCAAGTTGCAGTTTTTCATTTTCGGTTTCATTGAAATGAACTCTTCTATGTGAAGGAACCTCTACTTCTACTGGAATCATTGCCTCAGATCCGTATGCCAGTGAAAATGGAGTGTGCCCAGTCGCAGTTTTGTGAGTAGTTCTGTACGCCCATAGTGCTAATGGAAGCTTATCAACCCAACCACCTTTTGCTTTTTCAAGTTGCTTTTTGATAGTTGACTTGATGATCTTGTTAACTGCTTCCACTTGCCCATTTGCCTGCGGATGGGCCACTGCTGAGAAGCTTTTTCGAATTCTGAACCGTTTGCAAAAATCCTGGAATTCTTCACTTTCAAATTGAGTACCATTGTCGGTGATTATCTTCTGTGGCACACCATATCTGCAAATGATATTCTTCGTTACAAAATTTATCATCTTTTTAGAAGTGATAGTGGCCAAAGGTTCAGCTTCAGCCCACTTGGTGAAATAATCAACGGCAACAATAGCATATTTAATCCCTGATTTGGCGATCGGTAATGGTCCAATTAGGTCTATCCCCCAGATGGCAAATGGCCATGGACTGACCATTTGTGTGAGTTCAGTGGAGGGTGCTCTTGGGATTTTTGCCAATCGTTGGCATTTGTCACATTTCCTGGAAAAAGTTGCAGCATCTCGATTGATATCCGGCCAGAAGTATCCATATCGGAGAATTTTCTTTGCAAGTGTTTGACCACCTGAATGGTCTTCACATTCTCCCCCGTGCACCTCTGTTAAGATGGTCTTGGCTTCTTCCTTAGTTACACATCGGAGTAGTGGGGTCGAAAATCCCCGCCTGTATAATCGGCCATCTTGAATTATATACCTCGATGCTTTTCTTAATAATTTTCGACGTTCCTTAGAACTCTCTGGCAGGGAACCACTGAGTAAGTATTCTTTGATTGGAGTCATCCATGATTCATGCTCTTGAGACGTAGTCATAATCCAATCAACATCCATTTCATCAATGCTTGGAGCTGACAGAACTTCTACAGGAACTAATCCTAGTAATTGAGCTTCTCCGGAACTTGAGTACTTTGCTAAAGAATCCGCCTTCATATTTTCCTCTCGGGGTATGTGGCTTATTGAGTAGTGATCTAAATCATTGAGGAGTTCGGAAGTTTTTGTCAAATATGCAGGCAAATTCCCTCCTTTGGCTTGAAATTCCTTCTTCACCTGGCAGACAATAAGCTGAGAATCACTGAAAATCTGTATCACTTTGATATTCAATTCCTTGGCGATTTTCAATCCGGCAATAAGGGCTTCATATTCTGCTTCATTGTTTGTCGAAGGAAATTCCAGCCTCAATGCATAGCATAGTGATCGTCCTTCGGGAGTTTCGAGCACAACTCCTGCCCCAGAACAATAATCGTTTCTCGAGCCATCAACATACAACTTCCATTGTATCGGAATGCAGTCAGTGGTTTCTTCCTTACTGTCACCTTTGTCAGTGGACTCTGCAATGAAATCTGCTAAAGCTTGTCCGTTAATTGCTCTTCGGGGATGGTAAGTGATGTCATATTGGCTGAGTTCTATGTTCCACTTCAAGAGACGACCCGAAGTTTCAGGACGATACAGGACTTGCTTCAGAGGCTGATCAGTCAGGACCTTGATAGGATGAGATTGAAAATAGGGCCTCAACTTTCTGGAAGCGATTAGCAGACAATAAGCAAGTTTTTCTATCTTTGAATAATTCATTTCAGCCCCAGCGAACCGTTTGCTGATGTAGTAAACCGGACGTTGTATTTTCATATCTTCTCGTACAAGTGCTGCACTTAAAGCATGGGATGAAATTGCTAAATAGATGAAGAGGTCTTCACCATCACTAGGCTTGGAGAGGACCGGAGGAGTTCTCATATGATGAATCAGTTGATCGAAAGCATTCTGACATTCAGGAGTCCATTCGAAATTTTTCTTTCCTTTCTTTAGAGCATCAAAGAAGGGAATGCATTTGTTTGTGGCCTTGGAAATGAAGCGACTAAGAGCGGCAACCTTTCCATTGAGACTTTGCAGTTCTTTCTTTGTTCTAGGGGCTTTAACTTCTCTTAGAGCTGTGATTTGAGCAGGATTGGCCTCGATGCCCCTAGCGCTCACAATGAAACCCAGGAATTTCCCAGATTCTACTCCGAATGAACATTTCAATGGATTGAGCTTCATTCCGTACTTCCGAAGAATTGAGAACATTTCTGCCAGGTGATCCATGTGGTCTACTGCTTTCTTTGACTTTACTAACATATCATCAACATAGACTTCCATCGTTTTGCCAATCTGAGGCTTGAACATAGCGTTGACAAGTCTTTGGTATGTTGCCCCAGCATTCTTTAAACCGAATGGCATGACTTTGTAACAGTAGAGTCCCACATCTGTAATAAAGCTTGTGTCCTCCTGATCTGGTTCATTCATCATAATCTGATTGTATCCAGAATAGGCATCCATAAAAGATAACAACTCATGTCCAGCCGTCCCATCTACTAGTTGATCGATTCTAGGCAACGGGAAGCAGTCTTTGGGGCAAGCTTTGTTCAGATCTGAGAAATCAATGCATACTCTCCACTTTCCATTTGCCTTCTTAACCAGTACTGGATTTGAAACCGAATTTGGATAAGTGGATTCTTTGATGAAATTATTCTCTAGGAGACGATCTACCTCTTCTTTTAAAGCTGCTGACCTTTCTGGACCTTGAGTTCTTCTTTTCTGTTTCACTGGTGTGAATTTCGGATCGACATTCAGGGTGTGAACAGCAATTGTTGGAGAGATTCCGCACATATCAGCATGACACCAAGCGAACACATCTAGATTGGCTTTTAAGAATGATATCAGTGTGTTTTGAACTGTTATACTTAGCTGTGAACCCACATTGAGTACTTTATTTGGGTCTTTCGGGTCTACAGATACTGGTACCGTTACCTCCACGGGTACCACTCTATTCTCCTCTGTACTGGCTTTCCTGGGATCCATTTCTTTTCTTGCATTGCTGTGTTCGCCAGTACAGGGGCCGCTCCGTAGTTGCTACAGGGTCGGTTCCTTGATGCGGAGCGGAGCTGCCGCATCTTTCCCTATTTCTTTTCTCCTGGCCTCTCGGAGTTCTACAAGATAACATTCTCGTCCTGCGTTTTGATCTCCTTTAATAACAGCAATCCCATTATCAGTAGGAAATTTCATTGTTAAGCACCAAGGAGCGAGGACGGCCCTGAAAGCAGCAAGAGTAGACCGGCCCAAGAAAGCGTTATAGGCGGAGAATCCATCTACAATTACAAAAGTTTGCTTCCGAACCAATTTCTTGTGTCCTTCGCCCATTTCAACAAACAAGTCCACTGTTCCAATCGGCTGTTTCAGCTCTCCTGTAAATCCGGCAATCTTGTGTGAAGAAGCATGTACATCAGTCATCGGAATTTTCATTTGGTCAAATGTCCTTTTAAAGAGGATGTTGCATGAGGCACCACTATCAACTAACACTCTTCTGACAATAGCCGGCCCAATACCGACAGAGACAACCAAAGGGTCCTCAGTAGGAGCTTCCACATTAACAGAATCCCTGGCTCTGAACATAATATCATCATGGAAAGTTTTTTGCTGCTTTAGAGGTGAAGCATCTTCCAAGATTAAGACACTTTCTTCGGTTGGTGCATACTTCAAAGCTTTTGCATACCTTTCCATTTCACCCCAACTCCTGCCAGCCGGGTGAGGTCCCCCTATGATCACATTAATAACAGGTCTTTCCTTTCCAGCAGGCCTTTCTCCTGAATCAGATGAATTAGTTGGAGGTAACTGCCCTTGGTTGGACGAAGATGGGTCCTTTCTATTCCTCTTGACGTATTGCTGCAACTTATTCTCTCTTAGCAATTCTTCGATCAGACTTTTCAAATGGCGGCACTCATTGGTATCATGCCCTGGTTGGTTGTGAAACTTGCAAAATCTTCCGCTTTGAACAGCATTCTTCCCAACTTTCACGGCCGGTGGTTTTGGAAATTCAACAGCATCCTTAGTGGCGATGAAGATATTTTCCGGGGTATCGGTTAGAGGAGTAAAGTCTGATGGTTTAAGGAAGCGGGGCTTTTTGAAGTCTTTCTGCCTTTTCCCACCATTACTTTCCCTTTTCTGATCTGCCGGTGCTTTCTTGCTTTGAGTAGTAGTATTATTTTCCGCCACCGTTGTCACAACTTTAGCTGGTGCGGAAAGATTCTCTAAGCGTATAAATTCGTCAGCCTTTTTGTAGAATTTCTCAAGCGAATTCGGTTCCTTCATTTTTAGCCATTTTCCAAATTCGCTTGATTTGTCAATAGCACGCATCAAATAGGTCAAGATCATTCGTGGCTCTGCATTATCGACTTCTGCCAGAGCTAAATTGAAGCGGTTCAAGAATGACTTAATAGGTTCTCCCGGATTCTGTTCAAGACTGGACAGTGACATTATATCTTTTTCCTTTGAAGCGTATAGCCTGAATTGCTCTTTGAATTTTCGGGTCAGATCAGAAAACTGATCTACAGATCGGACAGGAAGTTTGGTGAACCAGAGAAGTGCCACTCCTTCTAAATAAACCGGGAAATATCGGCACTTTATTTCGTCAGTTGCTCTTGCGCCGGTCATATGCCAATCATATTTATACAAAAACTGATTTGGATCACTTGTTCCCCGATAAGCAGGAATAGTGGGGGGAACAAACTTTCTAGGAAATTCAGCTTTCAGAATCTTCTCGGTAAACGGAGTTCTACTTGGTGCGAATCCCCATTCGCTTTCGTCTTCATCTCTTTGCATGCTCTCTTTCATTATTTGCTTGATCATACCAGAGAGATATTCCTCATTGTTCAGAGATTTCGCAGAGTAGACCTCAGCCATCTTTTCGGGAGTTTGTCCAGGTAAATGCTCATGAAGAACTGGTGACGGCCTGGATCCTTCGGCCTGGAGGGGTGCCCCTTCGGCAGCACCTGATCCCCCGTGAGGAATATTTCTTCCCTCGGAATTGGGAGCAGCATTAGCAAAGTTTCCCTCATTATTTACTGGTCTTTGACTCGTACCAAATAGAGCATTCAGCCTTTCCATCATCAGGTTATTTTGAGTTTCAATCTGCTGGTATAGTCCGGATACAGCAGCATCTAACTCCTGTCGCGTAACACCGATGCTCGGAGCTGCTTGATTTGGAGAGAGAGAAGTGGCAGTATTGTCACGGTCATCATCAGTCCTGACAGACTTTCGTTTCCTTCCGGGAGCCATTATGTCTGATAAACTTCTAATTTTGTGGGAAATTCTTTCAGCAAACTTCTGAGAAGCAATGGTGAGTGGTAGCCTGAGTTGGGTTCTCAGTGAAAGCACCAAAATGTTAACGTTAAAATATGAACGATAACACCCGGTGTGTGTAATAAGATCGTGAAAGCACCACCCGTGTGACGGGAACAGAAATTAAGCAGGAAAATAGCAGAAATGCAGTAAATGAACAACAGATTTATAGTGGTTCGGCCCGTAATTGAGCCTACGTCCACTTTATAGTCTCTTATTGCTGAGTCGGTTACAATTTGATACAAATCTCTTCAAGAAACAGTACAATTCGATCACGAGAAACAATCTAGACTACTAGCTCAATCTTCGACGGTGAAACTCGATGAATCCATCTCGGATGTAAGGAATTTCTCTCGAAGCTTGTTGTAGTGTTGTGAATGCTTGAAGGATCCTTGATTACTGAATGAATGAAGAGTTCGACGGAGTAACAGCGCTGTAGAAATGATTTGCCAAAAGTCCCTTTCATGTTGGAAGTGGTGGGGTATTTATAGGAGCTGATTTGGACTCTGGAAATTTTCCTAAGTCCTAAGTCGTCGCCGACTTAGTATAAGTCGCTGCCGACTTATGATAGGTCGCTGCCGACTTACGATAGGTCACAGCCGGTTTATCAGTTCCAACACTTCCCTAATAGTTCACCTCCTCTTCTGGTTTTACGCTTAAGTCCTAAGTCGCTGAAGACTTAAGGTAAGTCGGTGATGAGGTAAAGGTGTAAGGTATCTCAGTGTTGTTAGGTCGGAGCAGAGTTAACGTGCAATCTTAAATCGGTAGTTTGTTAACTCGGCAGGCCCTGCTAACTCGCACTTTGTTAAATCGGTTGGCTTCCTTAAGTCGGTAGTCATTTTAGATCGGCAGCTCCTCTTAGTAGTGGATTACCTTAAGTCGTCTTTTATTAGGTCGTACGCTTCCTTATGTTGTGACTTGTTGAGTCAGTATACTCTTTAACTCGGTATGTCGCAAGTTCTCATAGGTCGGCAATCTGTTAAGTCGGAAGCTCTTGTTAACTCACAATTTGCTAAGTCGGTAGGCTTCTTAAGTCGGCAAGCACCTTAAGTCAGCCAGCATCCTAAGTCAGCATACTTCTTAAGTCGGCAAGCACCTTCACTCGGCCAGCATCCTAAGTCAGCATACTTCTTAAGTCGGCAAGCACCTTAACTCGGCTCCTGCTAGGTCGTGAGTCGAAAGGGGGTTAACAGTAAATAAAAGGTCAAAAGAGGGAACAACTAGTACGCGAGCTTAGTGGTGGTCACGCATGTAGCTTCCAACGATTGCTCATAAATCGTTATGAGTTCCAAGCGCTTCGTAACTGTGTCTTTCGTAGACACCAAAGTCTACTGTGTAGGGAAATGTCCAATCCATAGTAGATTCAATGGAAAAGCAGGCCGATCAAAGGGTAGAATTAGGACTTCAGCCTAATTAAAGCAGCTATCAAGGACAAGTGAAAACAATCAAAGTTAACCTATCTTATTAATTGAGTACTAGTTAATTCGTATTTATTTCCAACTTTATCTCTCCTATTTCCTTTGTTTCCTTTTATATATACTAGAACTATTGAAGAGTCTATTACTTTTACTTTGCTCAAAGATTCTAGTAGTTACTATCATTCACCAGACTTTTAGTCTGACCCACTCCTCTATTTTCCCCTTTTCCCCCCATAGGCAATCAAGGGAAAGGGCATTAGATTGTAATTGCTTGGAGGTTTCTTGGAGAAGATTCTGCTATGTATTTTCCTACTTTTATTTCTGTTTTCTTTCTTTGTACTGACACTTGAGAGGGATATTTATACTCTGATTTTTGTTGAGGCTACGAGTTTTTATTTCATAAGACATATTGGTTTTTGAGACATGTACGTTGTATTTGGTATTTGACTTATTTGGTTTATGAAGCAATTATGAATTTTTTTGTTTTGAATAAGTTATTATTTTAGTTTTCGCTGTTTTTACCTATTTTTGTCTTGTGAATCTTATTCTCTGTTAGTTTCAGTTATACCTACAACACACCACGCCTTTTAATGTGTCCTTTTGGGTATATTAAGGGGTGTGGGGTTGTTTCACTTGGTATTAGAGCCTAAGGTTACAGGATCCCTAAAAAAATTATTTTTAAAAGTAAAGTATTTTTCGATATAACCTGTTTTAAAAAGTATTTATTTTCTTCAGAAAAGAACTCTTAGAAATGTTTTTTTAGTATAGAAGAGTTTTTATAAAAATCCTCTCATAAGTCCAGTTCAATCTCCCTTTGACTCTTTCCTAAACTATCTTTTCCTTTTTCTTAGAATGGCCAATGCCTTGAACCTTCCCGAGGGCATTCCAGTCCCAATCTGGTTTGGTAGGTATCTACAAGCCAAGACTCCAGAGGTGCAAGAGCAAGCGCCCAATCCAGCACCAGCGGGTGGGAATCCCATCAACCCACCTGCAGTAGTTAATTACTCTAGGCTTTGTAAGGATTTCACAAATTTGGGTGGAAAGACCTTTTCGGGTACGGAGACATTTGTAGAGGCTTGGGCTTGGCTAAGAAACACGAAGAGGATATTAGGACTATTGGGATTGGACGATCAGCAGCGGGTTTAGCTAGCATCTTGGCAGCTGAAAGAGGTGGCTTCTTACTGATGGGAGGTTATTGAGTTGGAAGGAAGAGAAGTTACTTGGAATGGGTTTCAGGAGCGATTTGATAGGAAGTTTTTATCTCAAGCGGAAGAGAGTGTTCAGTTGGAGCGGTTTATTAACTTGAAGCAAGGAAGCTTGTTTGTGAAATAGTACATCAATCAATTTAATGAATTGTCGCGATTTGGAATAGAATTGGTGAATACACCACATGAGAAGGCTATGAAGTTCGCAAAGGGATTAAATCATCCCCTTCAAGGTTTGTTGTTGACTCACGTACCGATGGGAGCTAAATATGAGTCACTAGTAGAGATGGCACTTATGTCTGATGGAGCTAAGGAGGGGGAGCCTAAAGAAGTCGTTAAGCCAGAAGATTCTAAGAGGAAAGAAGAAGGCCCTCAGAAATGGATTAAGAAAAGGTGCAAAAGTTGTGGGATGGTTGGTCATTTAGCCAAGGACTGTAAGAGAGGGAAGATGAAGGGAAAGTGCTATAATTGTGGACAACCCGGTCACATTAGTAAGTATTGTCCCTAGAAGACGGCGCAAGGAGCGGGTGCACCAGCGGTACAGATTCAGGCTCTGGAGGCAGCACCCTCCAGCAGTAGACCAAATCGAGGTAGGAAAATTCGATTTCTATTTCTGATTTTCCCATTGGGACTCTTTTCGATTCTGGAGCATCACACTCTTTTATCTCTAGTTCTCATGTGGATTGTTTGCACTTAGACATTTCTTTAGTAGTAGACCCCATCTTTGTTTCAAACCCCATAAGAGGATCAACACCCTTGTCTATGGTAGGTAAGGGTTTGAAAATTTATATCTTAGGCGTAGAATTCTACTACGACGCCTATGTTTTAGGATTCTCGGGGCATGGGATGATCTTGGGTATGGATGGGCTATCCACGTATGGAGCTATATTTGACTGCGAGAGGAGAGTCATTAGATTAGAGACATGCATCAGTAGGACTCAAGAGATTTCTTGCGACCTACAAGGGACAATTATGTTGAACTTCCTTTATTCCCTTGATTCATCATCATCATAGTTAGATTTAGTTCCTGTCGTCAGAGCTTTTGAGACATCTTTGAGGAGTTTAGGGTACTACCCCCGTTAGAGAAATATTGACTTCAGGATTTATTTTGCTAGCGAGTAGCATTACCCGTAGGGCATATGGAGCCTAGGGAAAGGAAGGGATTGAGCAAGCAGATCCGTGAGCTTTTGAGAAAGGTTTCATAAGAAGAAACATATCGGAATAGGGAACGCCAGTCGTCTTCGTTACCAAAGCATGTCGTTCTCTTCAACTTTGCATTGACTATAGAGAATTGAATAAGCTCACAAAGAAGAACCATTATCCACTCCCTAAGATAGATGATCTTTTCGACCAGTTAGTTGGCTCTTCAGTATTTTCTCAACTTGGTCTGGCCATTGGATTTCATCAGCTTATGGTAGCTGATGACAGCATTGCTAAGACCGCATTTAGGACACCCGACGGATTCTTTGAGTGGTTGGTTATGTCTTTTGGGATAACCAATGTCCCGGCCTATTCTATAGATTTGATGAACCATGTTTTTAGAGATGTCCTAAAATAAAGATCATGGTGGTATTCGTGGTCGACATTTTGTTATTTTCCAAGAAGTATGGAAGAGCATGTTATTCATCTAAAGGAGGTTCTTCGTACACTTCGTGTTCATCAGTTGAAGACAGAGTTGAAGTATCACTTTTTAAGTGTGTTTATTGGGGCATAGAGAATTTCTACACATGGTAGGGATTTAAGAAATGGTTTTGTACATTTAGGATCGGACTGTGGAAATCCAAAGAGAGGTAGGCAAAGATTGGGGGATGTACAATAGGTTCAGTTGATAGGAAAAGATGAAAACCCATGTGTAGATGAAAGACATTAGTAAGGAAATGGGATTTCCAAGGTTTAAGAAAAGTACTCCTAGGTTAGTAAGGAAAAAATCCACTTTATGCCAAGCCCAATAAAATGAAATTTTTGAAATTTAAAAAAGTGGAAAAAATGTAATTGTTAGAATTGAAAATTTCCATTGTTAATATTTTCTTTTAGAAAATAAATATGGGGTTTTTGAAGAATGGTATGAAATTTAAGTTGGTTTTTATATAATGAAAATTTGGAATTCTTTTTGAAGAATTATGGAATATATATATATATATATAACTCACTAGTTTCTTTGTAAGTAAACAAAGGTTTTAAATATAAAAACATAGAGTGTATCAAGTATCGACAACGTAGATTACAACTTTTATTGTTGTAATAAATGTTTTCATGAAAAATAAGAGGAGCATAGGCTATAACACTATTGTTATAGTAAGCGACTCCCAAGAGAAATATTTTTACATTGGTATATGAGATTTATTGGTATTTATTTAATTAAATCCATACACTAGTATTTTTGAATTGTAGTAATGGTGTTTTACGCAACATCCGTTTTAACCCAAATAAAAATGTATTTTAAAGGATAATTTCTAAGTATAGAAACAAAATGATTTGTAAAGTACACTTATTATTTTTAATAAGTATAAGGAAGTGTTTTTACAGTTATGGAAATATTTAAACAGTTTTGAGGATGAGTTTTTCTGAAAGGAAAATGTGTAAGTTAGATATTAGAAAATATTATCATGGAAGAATATAAATTAAATATACTGTAATCTAATGGAATGAAAAGAATAATGGTATGATTTTCTATGAAACCATTAAAAATGTTTTGTGCAAGTTACAAGGAATACATGAAAGAGATATACAAGGTATGAAAAGCACCATATTTTGTATAGCTTATTTTGAAAAATATAAATAAGTTCCTTCTAATTTCACAAAAACATGAAATTCTCTTTTAAAAGGTTCATAGAAGATTTTAGCGTTAATAATTTCTCACTTGAGAAAGTAGTTCCAATACATTAAGGTATGAGACGTGAGGTATAATACAAAGATGTTTTGAAACACATGAAAACAGCTCAAAGATATTTTTAAAGGTAAATGGTTTGGTGAAAAAGTAAATAAGTTTTTGGAAATGAAAAACTTAATAAAAGTAGAATTTGAAAATTCAATTTTTTATAGAAAACTAAAAAGGTCTTTAAAAGCAAACGAGGAATAAGTTTTGGACTTAGAATTTGAAAGTTTTTCCCTTTAGGTTGGGAAATAATGTTAAGTAACCAGTATTTTTGAATTTAATAGAAACTCAAAAATAACACTTTTTAAAGACAAAGATTTTGGGATTTGATGTTTTGAAAATTTAGAAGTCTTAGTTTTTGAAACGATAAATACCCAACCAAACTCTTATAAATATGGAGTATAGAGAAATCATTTCCTAGGTATAACGGAAAAAGTGCAAGACCATTTAGGGGATAGCAGTGATTACTTTTGGAAGTAATGATAGAGGTTCCCATGGAATGTTTAGGACACTAGTAAGAACCTAGGAATGTTGATTCATGTGTGTAGACTAAAGAAGATAGTAAAGTGAAATGAGTAAGGTTGTAAGGCACGCATGGTTGAGAATGGATATTCTTGATTTTGGAGGAACTTGGGAAAAGCATCTTTCTTTAGTGGAATTCACATAAAATAGTAGTTCTCAAGCTAGCATTAGAGTGGCACCTTTCGAAGCTCTTTATGAAAGACCGCGCAAGTCACCTTCGTGCTGGATAGGGTCTATAAAGGGATTGCCTTAGTTCCGACATAGTTAAGAAGACTTCGGGGAAGATTGGTTTGATTGGGAGAAAATTCATATTTCGTATCCACATTCCTTTGATAATAAGTTTTTAGAGTTTCTTATTTCCATCTTTAGTTTTGAATAGATTCTTTCCTTTATTATCCTTTGTGAGGGTAGAACTTAGGATTTAACCTATGGATGGTAGGATTTGATGTAAACATGTTAATAGAACATGTTATGAATGATGTATGCTAGTGATTGCAAGTGTTTGCTAGTGGATGCTAATGGATACATATAGGTACACTAGGTACTATTATTCTTTAGGGATCGGCCTAACTAGGACACTAGAGCATATGCATATGGATGTGTGCGCATTTTATTCTATTTTCCATGGTTACTATAAATGGATGATTTTCACATGGTTGTTGCATTTGGATGATGTTTCTAGCACGCATATAGAATTATCAGTTATCATTAGGAAATTTTCGCATTCATTTGGATACATGGCACATACATGATTGCATAAAAGGAGGTCAACTGAATCAGTGCAGCGCCTAATCTTTTGCATTAGTTAGGGACATTTGCACTACACTAATTGCATAAGTATCATAAATTGCATTAGAAAAACTTAAGGACAATGGATGAATGGTTGATGATTGAGTAGTTGGTTGTAGAATTGGGTGAAAACATTTAGTACATTCTTTTATCCTTAGAGATTTCGAGGACGAAATCCCTTAAGGAAGGGAGAATGTAACAACCCGAAATTTAACCCATAATAATTAATTCGTTAATTAATTAAATAATAAAATAAATTTGTGAAATTATCAAATTGAGCCACGAGAGTTGCACCATTGTGTCCATGGTAATTTTTTGATCAATTTCCATATATAGAACGTCAGAATTCGGATTAATATGAGCAAGAAACGAGTAAACAAAAAATAAAAAAAAATAAAAATAGACCACGTCGACCGGCCGTTTGACCTGGGCACAAAGGCAGTCAACCGCCCGGTCGACCCGCCTACCCATTTGGGCGAACGAATGTTTGTTCATTAAAATGTTGTAGACGTGTTTTGCATTCTTCAACTCGAACTGGTTCTTCCATTCATGCATCCGATGGCTCCTATTCAGCCTATAACGTGGTGGCATCCTATTCAATCCCCAAATCCAACGGTCTGAGATTCACTTCTACCCTTATAAATAGAACCCTAGGCCTAACACTTTTTCTCATTCTAAGATTTTCTCCAATTGGGTTCACCTATCCAGGAAGGACCCTAAGCGGAATAATTTTCCAAGGAGGAAATCGTTTTAAATAAAAATATTTAACAACCCCAAGTGGATCCGGGAAGGGCTAAAGGGAAGAGCTAAGGACCAGAGGTGAGTGATCGTAATTATTTTAAATTTCTTTAAGTAATTTAAAATAATAGGGTTTTCAATAGTTGTAGTTTTACTACGATTTTTGGAGTAACTTTTTAGTAATTTATTTACAATTTTTAGAATTATTTTCAGTCTATTTCTTCTAGCTATTCTTTTCAATTAATTTCAGTTCATTTCTAGCTTTTCTAATTATTGACGGTTTATTTACAATATTTTTGCTTACTTACTGTTATTTATGCGTTATTTACATCTTCTTCATACGCCTTGGATTTCCTTCTATTTTCAGTTTTCTTTTATTCCTCCTTCTTCTTCTTCACATATGGATTAGAATAGAATTAACGTGAAATTGGATTAAATTATAAGAAATATGAAATAATGGAATATAAGATGTAAATTATAAAAACTGTAATATAAATGGAATTGGACTGAAATTATGCCAAATTATGATATTAATTGGACTGAATTAAGAAGATTGGCCTAGTTATAACCTAGAATTATAATTAAAAAGAATAAAAGAAGAAAGAATCTTATTTTCACACTTAGACCTTGGGTTAAGTAATAAGCAAAATTATAACGTAAGTTATAAATTGATAAACTATGGAAACTATGGTAAACTATGGAAACTATGGTGCTTATTTGAAGACTTGGGATAAATTAATAACCAATAATAGTAATTGATAAAAATAAAGGCTTATTTAGATAATTTATCTAAGTTAAAAAGAAAAGATAAGAGCAGGACCTGTACCAAATAGCATTCCCCTAATATTTCTATGGTTACGGTGTTTCACATAATCATGAAGTGAGACGAGGTGCTTCACATAACCCTGAAGTGAGGCGAGGGGTACGCTTATGCTTATAGTGATAGTAAACTGTCAATCTATGGTAGTTCAAATCTAGGGGATTTGAATAAGGGGCACAACTAGATTTTTGTTTGATAGGGACCACTACCAATAGCATTACCTCTATTTTTCTATGGACACGGTGTTTCACATAACCCTGAAGTGAGACGAGGTGCTTCACATAATCCTGAAGTGAGGCGAGGGGCATGCTTATGGTGTCTAAGGTAAATAATAGGTCAAAAGAGGGAACAACAGGAATGCAAGCTTAGTGGTGGTCATGCGTGCGGCTTCTAGTGATGGCTCATAAATCGTTATGAATTCCAAGCGCTTAGTAAGTGTGTCTTTCATAGACACCAAAGTCTACTGTGTAGGGAAACATCCAGTCCATAGTAGAGTCTATGGAGTAGCAGGCCGATCAAAGGGTAGAGTTAGGACTTCAGCCTAATCAAAGCAGCTATCAAAGACAAGCGCAAACAATCAAAGTTAACCTATCTTATTAATTGAGTACTAGTTAATTCGTATTTATTTCCAGCTTTATCTCTCATATTTCCTTTGTTTCCTTTTATATACACTAGAACTATTGAAGAGTCTATTACTTTTAGTTTGCTCAAAGATTCTAGTAGTTACTATCATTCACCAGACTTTTAGTCTGACCCGCTCCTCTTCCCCATCCCCCCCATAAACAATCAAGGGAGAGGGCAGTAGATTGCAGTTGCTCGGAGGTTTCTTGGAGAAGATTCTGCTATGTATTTCCATACTTTTATTTCCGTTTTCTTTCTTTGTACTGGCACTTGAGAGGGATATTTATAATCTGATTTTTGTTGAGACTAAGAGTTTTATTTCATAAGACATATTGGGTTTTGAGACATGTATGTTGTATTTGGTATTTGGCTTATTTTGTTTATGAAGCAATTACGAAGTTTTTGTTTTAAATAAGTTATTATTTTAGTTTCTGTTGTTTTTACCTATTTTTGTCTTGTGAATCTTAGTCTCTGTTAGTTTCAGTTATACCTACAACGCACCATGCCTTTTAATATGTCCTTTTGGGTATATTTAGGGGTGTGAGGTGTTTCAGTTTGCGTTTTTCCCCTGACTAGAGAGTCAGGGATCGGAGTGCAAGAAGTGAGTCGCTTTGCCGAAGACCGATAGGATCGACTTACTTATCGTTGCTCCCTCTTTCGCCCGAGAGTGACTCGACGAGGGCGAGCAAGGGTCTAAAGAGACCATTATCGGCCAAGGAATTCCAAGACATCATGTTATGTTCAAGGACGCTGAACCGGAATGTAGGAAGTAATGACGCTTTGTTGGAGAGCAACAGGATCGGTTTACTTGTCGTTGTTTCCTCTTTACCGGAGAGTGACAGGCTAGGCTCCAGCCAGAGCTCGAAGTGGCTATGATCAGTCCAAGAGGATCAAGACATAGCTATAGGGCCTAAAAGGGCCGGAGTGTAGGGAGTGAGTCTCTTCACTAGAGAGCGACATGATCGACTCACTCGTCATTAAGTCCCCTCATCAGAGAGCAACTAGATTGGGATTAGCAATGATCCAAAGAGACCATCAATTGGTCCGAAGAGACCATGAACTTGGATAACGATCTGGGGAGATCGTGGATTGGCTTACTGACTTCCAAGATTTAAAATAATTATGGACTTGGATATTGACCAGGAGATGTCATGGACTTGGCTAACAACCCGGAGAGGTCGAGGATTTGGATAACGATACGGAGAGATCGGGGATTTGGATTTGGCGAACGATCTGCTGAGATCATGAATACGGTTACTGACTTAGGTTGGATATGGACTTGTCTAAGGATTTGGAATGGTTTCACTATAGACTTGGCACAGTTGCGGGTTTCACTAACAATCCAGAGAGATTGAGGATTCGGCATCCATAAACTAACTCCCAAGCGAACACCGGATGACTTATGGCAATTTGGTTTGGCAAAGGATTGGATTTTGGATTAGAAATTTCAGTTGTCGATGGATTGTGGATTTTGGACTTCGAACTTATGGTGATTCAAAAAACACCTTCCTACCACAAGGTATGTTTTTGGGGGCAAAGTGTTAACCCGCCTTTTGACCAGGTGGTATATGGTGGATTTAACTAATAGATTCTGTGATCATCAAGGCAGGAAGCCCGAAGGGATAATTGTCGGGTTGGGAATCAGGTATAAGCAATGTTATGGATGTTAGTCAAGAAGATTCAGACAAATGGCATCCAAGAATTGGCTAATTATGGATTGGTACTTCCTATGGGAAGGGGATCGGTGCCTATCTCTTCCCCTAGGTTGGGGCTCGAATCAATCACTATAGCTAACTATGGATTAGTACTTCCCTTAGGTAAGGGATTGGTACCTATCCCTTCCCCTAGATGGAGGATCAGATCAGATCAATATGGCTAAGTATAGATTGGTACTTGCCCTAGGCAGGGGATCAGATTAGATTACTATGACCATAGACACTTAACTCAGCAGCTTAAGGCTACGGAAATCGATTGATATCTCCAATTTTCACCTAGGAAACATCATAGAACAACCGAAGAAACACAAAGGAAACATCGAGGAGGACCCCTAGGAGAGAACGTTGGGCCCCATCCCTATCTTGGAGATCGACATTGATCCCCCTATAGGGATTGGCAACGATCCCTAAAAGTAGGCCCTGTGTGGCCTAATTTTGGTGAGTGGGGTAGGCCTGCATGTTATACCTTATAAATACAATGGGCATGAAACTCATTTAGGATCTTCATTCTGGCTCCCTTCTTCCTCTATTGTCATTCTTAAGCTATCATCTGGATTGTAATAGTAACCTACAGTATAATAAAATTAGGAAAATTGTTGGAGTGGACATTAGCCAGAGTTAGTCGAACCACTATAAAACTTTCTATGTTCATTTCTTTTGATTTTAGTTTGTTGTTCTTCATATTTTATTCTCTACTTCATTCTATTGGGAGTTGGTTATCGGATATTATGGTGCTTTCATAATGGTTAAGGTGTATATGCCATTTTTGGCGCTAACAATTTTTACATTTTATCTAGAAAGGGAATTTTCCTTACCTTTGGAATTACAAGGAATTATCTTTTCGTAGTTATTGAAATAGATAGTATAAAATATGGTAAATGTCCTTATTTTATACATCTCCTTCCTTTAGGAGCATTCCTTTTTATTTCAAATGATACACTTTTATTTATGAATCTGAACTTGATAATCAATAGAAATTCACATTGCAGTACCCAATTTTCCAACGAATTAAAATACTACTTAAATCCCAATAATTTATTGTGATAACTTCCAATTTACATTTACTGGCATAAAACATTTAACTGAAAAATCTGGAAATACTACATAGTTTATCAAATTCATGGAACACCACTACCCAATACTTTCCAAATTCATATACATGCAATATTAAATTAAGTTTCAATTATAGAAAATGTAGGCAGGGCTTTAGATTTCGTTTCAAGCATATAATTAAGCCTACAACTCCAAATAATTAAATCCAGGCATAAAAGGAACAGATTTACAATGAAATAAACCAATATTATATAAAAATGTAAAATTTACCCACTCGCCATTTTAGCTTTCAAATCTCCAAATCCAGTGCATGTTATTCCAGTTTGAATCCCATTATTCTCCCTATTTGAATACATACATCATATATATATACATATATATATGCATATATATATATATACATATTAGAAATCTAGATTTGAAAGTAGATTTGGATTTAATTTAAATTCAGACCTGGATTTATAATTTACTTTAGTTTTGACGATTTGATCCGACCCTATTTTTCTTCTCCATTATCCTCTGTTATCCTCCACTTGTATATATGTATAAAAACTATAATTTTTATCTAGAATCAAGAATTTGTGGAGAAGAGAAATGGCAAAGCTTCGCCGTCGCTTCAAGAAACATGAGAAGAAAAGTGATGGGTTAGGCCTGTATTTATAGGGTTTCGAATCAGTGTCAGGCATTAGATTATATTTATTTTAATCTAAGCTTGACAATATCATAATTCTTTGTCGAAAACATACACTGGTCGACCACCACCCCCACCTGTCGACCGCTAACAATCGACTTGTAACGACCCACTATTTTAGACCATTCAAATCGACAATAATCCACACATGTCTGACTTGAATAATTCAAAATAACAGATTGTAAATAAATTTGGAGCAAATGAAATCAAATACACAGAATCACAGACACAGAACATATCAGAATAACTCGCAGCGGAAATTAAAAATACCATAGTAGTTCATGAAGCTACTATAACAAACTCTCAAAAAAAATACATAATATTTGTTTGAAAACATATACAATAGAAATCTCAAATAAATAGAAGTTTATGAATACCAGAACTGAAATAGAACAACTGAACTGAAAGGAACAAATAACTAGACAAGCAGAATCTCCAGCGATTCCTAGCCCCAGAAAGAAATCCAAAGCTAAGCTGTAAATACTCAGGCTGACCCGAGCGTAAAGTAAAATACAAAACACTCGAGTCAGGACAATATATACTTATATAATGTAAACCAACTCAAGTGAACTGTAGTAGAAATGCATAATAACTCAAAGGATGCTTGGGATCGCCCATCCTTTAAGGATCAGTTAAACTATAAATTAAATACATCCCGTGGTTAAAATTTCAAAATGGTATTTTATACTTCGAAATCAAATATCATTTCAAAATTCAATATCCTTCAAATATCCATTTCAAAATATCAAAATATCATATTTCAAAATAGTTTATATTTCGAAACAAATTACTTTATTTTAAATCATAAAAATGAAGTTATTATATTTAATAATTAAATTATTAAATTTCCAAAATTTTAATCTTTCAAAGTTCATTTGTTCACTTAAATTGATTAAAATAATGAAAATTCAACTTTCGCAGCATTTAAAAAATGCTACGGAAAGTCACATTTAAAACAGTTCAATTTAACAAAAGACAGCATTTAAAATGCTGTAATAGGGTTACATTAGTTTCAAATAAACTTAGTTAAATTCAACCATTATAACATTTACAAAAATGCTATAATAGCCTTTAATTAAATTTAGCCATTTTGTTCATTATTATCAACTACAGCATTTACAAATGTTGTATTATCATTTACATTAGAATTAATATCATTTCAGAAATGCAGTTAATTAACTTCAAATATTCAGTATAATTTCACAAACAATTATATTTTTATATAAATCATTTTTAACTTAAAAATCATATAATTTCACTTTTAAAACAATCATTCAAATACCCTTATATTCATGATTTTATAAAGTTAAACCTCCATTCAAAAATCAAAATTTAATAATAATTCACTTATTAAATTCCAATATTAAATTATAAATTCATTAAATTAAATTAACTTAACACTTAAGTTTAAATTTTCAAATATAACTTAATTCCATTTTTTATTTACTTAACTTAAAATTCACTTTTAAGCCAAATTCACAAATTTCCAATTTTAGTTATATTTCAAAATTTCAACTTAAATATTCATTCATTTCACATTTTAACTTTATTCAAAATCATTAAAATAATATAAAAATCATTTAAATTCACTTTAATCCAAATTATCATGAATTTATCACATTTCACATTTAATTTAAATTCCAATTATCACCAAATTAAAATTTCCCAAAATAACTTACATTTCAAATTTTCTAATTTTACCATTAATTTATTTCACTTATAAATTTTCAGAAAATCAATAATGCTTTACAAAAATCATTTTTATTTAGTTTAAATCAAAATATCATAATATTTACATTTTTAAAATATTTTTAAAAAAAATTATAAGTCATATTTTAACTACGGGTCTATATTTCATTTCTAGTCTAGGTAAAGTGATACGGGTAATATATCATTTCAACCTGTAATTTACAAAGAAAACCCGGGTTTGATCATTTCAAACCCGCAATCCCAAGGAAATGAAAAAATAATTGAAAATCATTCAGGCCTATCATTTCAGCCCATAATGATTTTCTCCTATTCTAAAGTCCGTTCGGGTATGTATCATTTCAACCCATAGTGATTTTAATCTAAAGGGAACTTGCAGTGTGATAAACTGATAAAAATAATAGAACAGCATAATATAACAGTAACATATAATATAATAGGTGTTTAAGCATGGATGAACATCATAAAATCATAACATAGCAAGTGTAACATGATAATGCATTTTACAGATTCAAAAGGGGTCAATTCACTAGTTATATATGTACATATTGTCTGGTGAGAATAACTCACCTATTAAGCTGGAGATTTGCCAACAAAGCTCACAACACAAAGATTACGAAGGCACGACAACTCTAATACAATTTGAGTGTGGAGAGAAAATCCAATGATATAGATCTTGTGTTACAACCCAAACAAAAATCAAAGCAAACCATAAATTTCAATACACTAGAAATGAAATAACTTTTAAGTAAAAAGAGATACGAATGCCAAATCTTTTGCCTTGCTTCCTCTATTCTTTTGTCATGGCCTAGGGATGGTTTTGGCTATGGTTTGAACAAGTTTGGCTCAGGTTTGGTCATGTGTATGCATGGCCTAGGTAGTAGAATATGAGGAGGAAGTTTATACAAAGGAATATGAAGAGTTTAAGGCAAAATAGGTGGGTTTTGTTCACAAAAATGGCTTGCGCATGGGCTTGTGTGGTCAGGTTAGAGGGGTATGGATCAGGTCAGTGGAAGGAAAGGTGTGTGGTGATCTGGCCAAAGGTGGTGGAGGCGGCCTAAGGTGGTGGTGGTGGTGGAAAATGGAGTGGTGAAGCAATAGTGGTAAACAATCATGTTTTTATGGCTTGTTTTGCAATTTTTTGTGGAGTTTTGGCATCATGGTGGCTCGGCCTTGGTCAAGACCAGAGGAGTAGCTGGTGGTGATGGAAGGGAAGAGATGTAGGGGGTGGTGGCCGTGGATATGGAGTGGAGGCCATTCAAAGAAGCAAAGAAAACAAGGCAAAATACATGAAAAATGAGAAGAAAAGTGTAAAAAGTAGCCATTACCCATAGATTTTTCTTGAAGCCATGAATGAATGAGAAGGTAAAATGTTTTTGGGTGAATGGAGGCTGAAAACTCACGGCTACAAAGCAAAAATGCACAGCCAAGATAGTAATTGAGGAGTTATGGCAAATGAAAGGACAAAGGAGATGAAAGGACTTAAGGTAAATAAGCTTTTAAAACTCTTCATATTTCTTTTTCTTTATATTCAAATAAAACAAAAATAAAATCAGTAAATTGAATTTAAAACCGAAACAAAGTAATATAAAATAAAAATAATTAATTAATTTTAAAGAAAATGGAAAATGAATATAAGAAATTGCTTAAAAATTGAAAACAGGGTCCAGAATTTACAAATAAATCACTATTGACTTTGGAAAATTAACAACTTCATTTTAAAAATATTTTAAAACAAAAATGTGAAGTAAAATAATTCATTTATATTTTCAAAATGAAATAAATAATTAAATTTAGAGAAATTAGAAAAAGAACTAAAGAAATTGCTTAAAATTCAAAACAGGACTTAAAATTTACAAATAGAATATCACTAGTTTTAGAAAATTTCTATTTCACTTTAAAACAAATAAAAGGTCAAATAAATAAAATAAATGAGGAACAAAATAAAGTGGGAATGAGAATCAAATAATATTTTAAGAAAAAAATAGAAAAATAAACAAAGAATTACTTTAATTAATTGAAACTGGAAATTAGAAATTGTAAGCAAAATACAACTGACACTGGAAAATGTCAATTATACTTTTTAAAAAATGTTTTAAAACCAAAATATATGCACAACATGTTATTTTACCCATATAAATATAAATTAGAACATTACATGACCAAATAAAATATTATTTATACAATTTAAAATAAACAATTTGTTAAATACAGCAAATTACACACAATATTGAAAAAGGCATAACTTTCACATTATAAATCAGATTTCAACGAAACGAAAAGCAATATTCTTAAAATTTTATTTACTTTCATAATAAAAGATAAAATTCAAATTTTCAAATTTTCAAATTTCTAAATTAAAAGTCAAAGTTTGACCATATTGACCAAAATTCACTTTTCTGGAAAATATTCTTTTTAGTCATGTTTGGAATTCTAATTCACATCAAAATCAAAATTTATATTTAAAATAACAAAATTTATTCATTTTAATAAATAAAATAAAGTATTTAAGTCAGGAAATTAATTAAAATAACCAAAATATACAATTAAAATAATCACAAAATACAGGGTTGTTACACTCCCCCCCACTCAAATCTTTTCGTCCTCGAAAAGGAATAAGGTACGGAAAACACAGAAAAGATAAAATGGAATAGGATTAAGACAAGATGACAAGAAGATTAAAATTATACCTGATAATTGTTGTTATGGGTAAGTTTAATAAGGTGGAGAATAGGAATAGCTAGAAGGGAAAATAGGACGAAAGACAAGGATGAGCCATTAATTTAAAATTGTTGGTTGAAGAGGTAAACAATATTTAAAACACTTTAAAATCTTTTAGAAAGGAAATAACTGATCAAAATATCCTTTATAATATTTTATCAAAATACTTTTTAACTTGATGTCTTAACAAGTTTACTTTCGTTCCTGCAGACTCTGGCCATGCGTTGATCAGGCGCAAAGCTAGAATTCTCCAGGTACTTAGTAGACTTGTTTCAACACCCAGTGAAAATACTTGAAAAACCTTTAAAACAGATATGGAAAGTACAATCCAAACAAAAACAAACAAAACCTTTGTCTAACTATGGTTCGCAGATACACAATGGTTACGCCTGGATCCCCCAGGAAACAATCCATATCCGTAAGCTTTCTCAGCCCTGCGAGTTACGCCATGATGACTAGTAGAATGTAGGATACACAATGGTTACGCCTGGTTCCCCCAGGAAACAATCCGTACTCCCAGGCAAGACTCAGCCAAGCATTTGCGCTACTATTCGGGACCTACACAGATTGCAGGATACACAATGATTACGCCTGGATCCCCCAGGAAACAATCCGTACCCCTAGGCAAGACTCAGCCAGGCAGTTGCGCTATGCAGTCACGAGAGAACAATAAGACCATGGGTAATGCCATGGAATTCGAAGGACACTCGAGTATCATATCCGAAAAACCAAAAATCAGAGAGAATAATATCGATAGAATGAATCCAAGATGTGGCCACAAATCGGATATCAAGCAGAAGACACTTTCCATATCTTTACTTCGAAAATATGTATCATATAGTACCTTTTCAAATCACTTTCAAATATCGTACTTATATAAAATCCATTATATATAAGATTTAATTTTCAAATCGAATACTTTCAAAAATCAATAGTATATCAAATCATACTTATATAGACTTCAATTATATAAGATTTCACTTTCAAATTGAGTACCTTTTCAAATCTATAGTTTTCGAATCAATTTCATACTCATACAAATCAATTTTATATAAGTTCGACAACTCCCAAATCAAGTGTTTAGTAACATAAGGTTCTCAAATTTCAATTTGTTTCAATATCAGTTCAATTTCAAAATCATATACAATTTCACCAAATTATTTCTTCTCAAATTAATTATCTTTAGTTTCAAAGTTTCCAAAATAATAGATTTAGAAAATAAATCCAAATTTCCAAATCAATATAATTTAAGTCAACCAATTCATTTCCAAAATCAAATGTTTTCAAAATCATCTTATACTTACGTAAGGTCTATCTTACATAAGGATCAAATTTTCAAAATAATTTCGCTGTATGAAGAGCCATATGGGATTGAATATCTTTGCTTTTATGGGTTATATATCTTTGTAATTTAAATTGGAAATTTCCTTTTAGTAAGCAAAGATATTCTAACTCGACGGTTTTCAATTTCAGCGTCAAAATATATCAAAGATATTAGAATATAAGATGTACATATGTCATCATTTCGCAAAGTCACATTCGATCGCTCGCTCGATCACACAAGTTCGCTTTCGAACTAGTATTGTCCATTCACTTCCCTAATGCGGATTTCGATATGGTTTCTCGACTAGAAGCCATCAGTCTCCTTGCATAGCCACATACTATGATAGAGAATTCTAGAATCGAGCCCAAAATCCATATCAAATATTCGTCATCAAGAATCGAATGAAAAATCCTAACACGAAATTGTGTAATTCACCTCGAACTTGTGTACTCAAACTTGGATCAAATTAATTATGCGAATAAAACAGCATACGTACAACTTATATATTTATTCCAACTTGTTACCTATATAGTTTCATAAAGATGTTACTAAGTTAAAACACTTAAAATTTATTCAAAATATTTTGAAGAACAATTTCTTTTCAAAAAATTTCAAATCTAAATTTCATATTAGAAAAAAATTTAAATTGCCTTATTCATTTACTTAACAAAACAGTTTCAACTTATTTAAATCAGATTACTTCATACTTAAACATTCAAAACAAACTTATATACTTTATCAAAATACTTTTCAAATTTCTTAGCTTTGAAAAGTTAACCTTGATTTGGAAGTACTCGAACTTCGAAATAGTTGAAGAAATCATTTTCAAATTCAAGAGTTGGAAATTAGCAACAAATCAGTAAATCAATTTTAATAGATAGGGTTATATCAAATCCAAAACTCGAGGACTGAATACCGGTTCATTTCAAATCGTTTCAAATATATTTACATATATCTTTCGAATATCAAATCATACTTCGGAATTTGAAATCAAAAATGGTTTCACAAAATCACTCGCATAGCAAAGCTATTAAAGTGGCCTCTCCCTCACTCAGAAACTCGAAAATCAATGTCAATGATGCGTGCACTCATCACCGAAATTATTTTCCAGCGACACAAGTGAGTTCTGGACTTCCATTTACTTTGAAAACTTCTTTGAAATTCCTTCGAAATCATTAAAACCCATTAAAATCATTGAAACATTACTTATTCGGAAAAATAATTTCAAATCATATTATTTATTATTTCAAAATCCTAAAACCAGTTCCAAAATGCCGGAGTTCAATCACTTAAATTCAGATTCAAAACCTTCAGTTATAAATCATTTTATATGAAACCATTTCTTATAAAATTTTCACAATTTCAAATCCTTTCAAAACTTCAAATTCTCATTTTTTAAAAGGTATATAATCCTTATCAAAAACATTTCATCTTTATATAAAAATATGGTCATCCTTATCAAAATAAAAACTACGATGAATACACAATTTTCAAAAGACAATCAACCACAAACTTTCCAAGGGACGATTCAAGGATGGATTTCAAAGCAAAACAGAGATTCAAATTTAGAAGGACTCTAATCAAATAGAATTCTAATTCAAAGATAGGGTCAAACGAAGATAAGATAATTAAATTACCAAATAGAAGATGGATAAGCCTATATGAATCTCGGGCGACCTTAACCGGTCAACCGTGACTTCAGGAATATAATCGATGCGAAAATCTAAGGCAAATCGACCTTCGATTGCCAGAGATAGAATCTAAATATAGCAGAAGATAGAAAACATCGTAAACCGAGGATACAGAAATATCCGATGAATCAATGCCAATTATAATCATTCAAAGATTGGCGGAATCGCCACCCTATAAAGGTCATACAAAGCGGAGTGATGCAATGCTCCAAAATCAAAAGAATACAATTATGGGAGACAGGAATGGATTTCAGAACAAGTGGGAGCGTTCCAAAATTCAAAGGAATCCTATTCGATAAGAATCCAAACGAAGATTAGAGATATATAACCTATATCGATACAGAAAAATTCCCATTCAAAATTTGGAATGACTCGAATTCATAACATACGAAAATAGAAGCATAAATATCTTTAGTTGGACAACTTTAGCTAAGCAAAAGATACAACAGAGTTTACTCAAAACAACCTAACAAACTACAGATTTTGCCATACTAAAAATAGATTCCTATCAACAATGGATCTAGATCAATCAAGAGAGAAGTTCAAAATTTTAGAGGATCCTAATCAAAGAAATTACTAACAAGGTGGATACAAAAGGAATGAAGTTTAAGAAATATTTACTTTCAAAGCAAGGAAATTTATATCAAAATAATCTTTGAAAATTCTTTAAAAATCATTTGAAAATCATTTTATACTTCGAAAATACGTTCTCTCACAAAGAAATGATTCTGAGATAGATTTCACTCATTCTAGGGTATTTCTACCCTATCTCAAATGAGTTTTTGCTCCGCAGGCTAAGGTTTGCCTAAAATCAAAGCTCTGATACCAACTGTAACGACCCACTATTTTAGACCATTCAAATCGACAATAATCCACACATGTGTGACTTGAATAATTCAAAATAACAGATTGTAAATAAATTTGGAGCAAATGAAATCAAATACACAGAATCACAGACACAGAACATATCAGAATAACTCGCAGCGGAAATTAAAAATACCATAGTAGTTCATGAAGCTACTATAACAAACTCTCAAAAAAAATACATAATATTTGTTTAAAAACATATACAATAGAAATCTCAAATAAATAGAAGTTTATGAATACCAGAACTGAAATAGAACAACTGAACTGAAAGGAACAAATAACTAGACAAGCAGAATCTCCAGCGATTCCTAGCTCCAGAAAGAAATCCAAAGCTAAGCTGTAAATACTCAGGCTGACCCGAGCGTAAAGTAAAATACAAAACACTCGAGTCAGGACAATATATACTTATATAATGTAAACCAACTCAAGTGAACTGTAGTAGAAATGCATAATAACTCAAAGGATGCTTGGGATCGCCCATCCTTTAAGGATCAGTTAAACTATAAATTAAATACATCCCGTGGTTAAAATTTCAAAATGGTATTTTATACTTCGAAATCAAATATCATTTCAAAATTCAATATCCTTCAAATATCCATTTCAAAATATCAAAATATCATATTTCAAAATAGTTTATATTTCGAAACAAATTACTTTATTTTAAATCATAAAAATGAAGTTATTATATTTAATAATTAAATTATTAAATTTCCAAAATTTTAATCTTTCAAACTTCATTCGTTCACTTAAATTGATTAAAATAATGAAAATTCAACTTTCGCAGCATTTAAAAAATGCTACGGAAAGTCACATTTAAAACAGTTCAATTTAACAAAAGACAGCATTTAAATTGTTGTAATAGGGTTACATTAGTTTCAAATAAACTTAGTTAAATTCAACCATTATAACATTTACAAAAATGCTATAATAGCCTTTAATTAAATTTAGCCATTTTTTCTTTATTATCAACTACAGCATTTACAAATGTTGTATTATCATTTACATTAGAATTAATAGCATTTCAGAAATACAGTTAATTAACTTCAAATATTCAGTATAATTTCACAAACAATTATATTTTTATATAAATCATTTTTAACTTAAAAAATCATATAATTTCACTTTTAAAACAATCATTCAAATACCCTTATATTCATGATTTTATAAAGTTAAACCTCCATTCAAAAATCAAAATTTAATAATAATTCACTTATTAAATTCCAATATTAAATTATAAATTCATTAAATTAAATTAACTTAACACTTAAGTTTAAATTTTCAAATATAACTTAATTCCATTTTTTATTTACTTAACTTAAAATTCACTTTTAAGCCAAATTCACAAATTTCCAATTTTAGTTATATTTCAAAATTTCAACTTAAATATTCATTCATTTCACATTTTAACTTTATTCAAAATCATTAATATAATATAAAAATCATTTAAATTCACTTTAATCCAAATTATCATGAATTTATCACATTTCACATTTAATTTAAATTCCAATTATCACCAAATTAAAATTTCCCAAAATAACTTACATTTCAAATTTTCTAATTTTACTATTAATTTATTTCACTTATAAATTTTCAGAAAATCAATAATGCTTTACAAAAATCATTTTTATTTAGTTTAAATCAAAATATCATAATATTTACATTTTTAAAATATTTTTAAAAAAATTTATAAGTCATATTTTAACTACGGGTCTGTATTTCATTTCTAGTCTAGGTAAAGTGATACGTGTAATATATCATTTCAACCTGTAATTTACAAAGAAAACCCGGGTTTGATCATTTCAAACCCGCAATCCCAAGGAAATGAAAAAATAATTGAAAATCATTCAGGCCTATCATTTCAGCCCATAATGATTTTCTCCTATTCTAAAGTCCGTTCGGGTATGTATCATTTCAACCCATAGTGATTTTAATCTAAAGGGAACTTGCAGTGTGATAAACTGATAAAAATAATAGAACAGCATAATATAACAGTAACATATAATATAATAGGTGTTTAAGCATGGATGAACATCATAAAATCATAACATAGCAAGTGTAACATGATAATGCATTTTACAGATTCAAAAGGGGTCAATTCACTAGTTATATATGTACATATTGTCTGGTGAGAATAACTCACCTGTTAAGCTGGAGATTTGCCAACAAAGCTCACAACACAAAGATTACGAAGGCACGACAACTCTAATACAATTTGAGTGTGGAGAGAAAATCCAATGATATAGATCTTGTGTTACAACCCAAACAAAAATCAAAGCAAACCATAAATTTCAATACACTAGAAATGTAATAACTTTTAAATAAAAAGAGATACGAATGCCAAATCTTTTGCATTGCTTCCTCTATTCTTTTGTCATGGCCTAGGGATGGTTTTGGCTCTGGTTTTAACAAGTTTGGCTCAGGTTTGGTCATGTGTATGCATGGCCTAGGTAGTAGAATATGAGGAGGAAGTTTATACAAAGGAATATGAAGAGTTTAAGGCAAAATAGGTGGGTTTTGTTCACAAAAATGGCTCGGCCATGGGCTTCTGTGGTCAGGTCAGAGGGGTATGGATCAGGTCAGTGGAAGGAAAGGTGTGTGGTGGTCTGGCCAAAGGTGGTGGAGGCGGCCTAAGGTGGTGGTGGTGGTGGAAAATGGAGTGGTGAAGCAATAGTGGTAAACAATCATGTTTTTATGGCTTGTTTTGCAATTTTTTGTGGAGTTTTGGCATCATGGTGGCTCGGCCTTGGTCAAGACCAGAGGAGTTGCTGGTGGTGATGGCAGGGAAGAGATGTAGGGGGTGGTGGCCGTGGATATGGAGTGGAGGCCATTCAAAGAAGCAAAGAAAACAAGGCAAAATACATGAAAAATGAGAAGAAAAGTGTAAAAAGTAGCCATTACCCATAGATTTTTCTTGAAGCCATGAATGAATGAGAAGGTAAAATGTTTTTGGGTGAATGGAGGCTGAAAACTCACGGCTACAAAGCAAAAATGCACAGCCAAGATAGTAATTGAGGAGTTATGGCAAATGAAAGGACAAAGGAGATGAAAGGACTTAAGGTAAATAAGCTTTTAAAACTCTTCATATTTCTTTTTCTTTATAATCAAATAAAACAAAAATAAAATCAGTAAATTGACTTTAAAACCGAAACAAAGTAATATAAAATAAAAATAATTAATTAATTTTAAAGAAAATGGAAAAAGAATATAAGAAATTGCTTAAAAATTGAAAACAGGGTCTAGAAATTACAAATAAATCACTATTGACTTTGGAAAATTAACAACTTCATTTTAAAAATATTTTAAAACAAAAATGTGAAGTAAAATAATTCATTTATATTTTCAAAATGAAATAAATAATTAAATTTAGAGAAATTATAAAAAAAAACTAAAGAAATTGCTTAAAATTCAAAACAGGACTTAAAATTTACAAATAGAATATCACTAGTTTTAGAAAATTTCTATTTCACTTTAAAACAAATAAAAGGTCAAATAAATAAAATAAATGAGGAACAAAATAAAGTGGGAATGAGAATCAAATAATATTTTAAGAAAAAAATAGAAAAATAAATAAAGAATTACTTTAATTAATTGAAACTGGAAATTAGAAATTGTAAGCAAAATACAACTGACACTGGAAAATGTCAATTATACTTTTTAAAAAATGTTTTAAAACCAAAATATATGCACAACATGTTATTTTACCCATATAAATATAAATTAGAACATTACATGACCAAATAAAATATTATTTATACAATTTAAAATAAACAATTTGTTAAATACAGCAAATTACACACAATATTGAAAAAGCCATAACTTTCACATTATAAATCAGATTTCAACGAAACGAAAAGCAATATTCTTAAAATTTTATTTACTTTCATAATAAAAGATAAAATTCAAATTTTCAAACTTTCAAATTTCTAAATTAAAAGTCAAAGTTTGACCATATTGACCAAAATTCACTTTTCTGGAAAATATTCTTTTTAGTCATGTTTGGAATTCTAATTCACATCAAAATCAAAATTTATATTTAAAATAACAAAATTTATTCATTTTAATAAATAAAATAAAGTATTTAAGTCAATAAATTAATTAAAATAACCAAAATATACAATTAAAATAATCACAAAATACAGGGTTGTTACACGACTGGTCGATATAAGGGGTCGACCGGTTGCCTTTAATTTTGTTAATTAATTAGCAACGTTTTATTTTATTGATTACTTACTATTATACTTTATCGCTTGATTTAGATTAACATTAATTATTCTTAAAGGTTAAGCAACGTTATCTATCCATTAACCCTAATTGACGTTAATTAACGTTAGTTAATTTTTTTAATTACATATGTAATTATTTTCAATTTAAAAACTTTAACTATTAATAACATTTTCGTTTGAACTCCGATTGTGAAACTCTGTATATGAAAATCGATCAGAAATTCACCACAAACAAAATGGTGCAAGTTTCGTATCTAAATTCTAATGTTTTCAGAAATTCTATTTTTGGATTTATTGCTAATTTTCTAATGATCCTCCTTTCGTACTACCAAAGGTGACACTTAATACATATGCGATATTCTTGTGCCAATCATTTGGTCATCCAAAAGACGGGTTATTAGGGGTGAAACAAAGAAAAGACAGAAGAGAAGAAACTAAACAACATAGAATCTCACAACGCAACAGAACAATTTATATTACTCAACATAATATATTGCAAAGTCATTTCGAAAATGTTACATCAGAGTCATATTTGTTGAGACTTGGTTTTGATTCATGACACGAAGCTATCACTACAACGTACAGATTTGACGACTGCTAAGATGAGAATATATACTACAAGGAGACAAGACTTCAAAATGGGTGCATCAATTTTATTATTTTTTGATTTTGAGTCTTAGGTCAATATTGTTAAAATCTCTCCTCGGTTACGTATATATTAGCTTATATACTTTATCACTCTATTTTCAAATTTTTTATACATATATATAAGCATATAAATAAACTATAAAAGTGTGAAAGTTATATATATTTTTATATATGAAAACTGTGCATATTGCACAAAATTCACCAGGTCAGTCGACTGACCCAGAGGTCTATTCGACTGACACTGGAAAAATTGTGCAACATGCACAGTGCACAGATATATATGAATATATATTTAAATTCGTTTGAATATTCAGTCGACTGACGTAGAGGCTCAGTTGACTGAATTTCTACAACAGCTACTTTTTGAAAGGACTCGACTTTTTGTGAAGAGTTACGAACCTCTACGAAAAGATTTGGATGCAACACTTCAATCGAAACTCTTCACCAACAGTCGCTGCTTTCTAACCCTTATAAATACATACTTCAACTTGATTCCAAACCACTGAATTACAACTGAATTTTCTTATCTCTCTAATCTAACTCTCTGGAATTTATTTGCTATCGTACTTTCAATCATTCTGCATTAAAGCAATACTATACCTTTCTATTCTTCATAAATTTCAAATATATATTTATACTCGAGGAGAAGATTATAGGAAGGTTGTACTACAAGTGACAAATCTGTGTTATTAGAACACACAAAGTCAAAACAATCTTTTGTATTTGTTGAAGTCCCGTTCTGCTGCTCAGGCGTGTGAAGTCCTCTTCAACTACTAAGGCGAAATCCTTTTCTGCTGCTCAGGTCCTTGTTCCACTGCTCAAGGGTTGTATATACCTGTTCCTCCGGGTAAAGTGACGGTTATTAGTGAAATTCCAGAAGGAGTCTGGGACTGGACGTAGGACGGTGCTCCGGACGAGTATAAAAATCTTTGGTGTCAATTTTACTATATTGCTTATATTCCGCACTATGTACCATATAGCTATCATCACTACACTCTATATTATCATATATCCATATTACACGATCCATAGCACACGTATAGCTATCATTATTACTATTTACTGTATAGCTATCATCCAATGAAAATTGGATTATTGCTATGCAAGAAGAACTCAATCAGTTTGAACGAAATGAAGTTTGGGAATTGGTACCCAGACCGACCGAAAAAACTGTTATAGGAACTAAATGGGTTTATAAAAATAAAGCAAACGAATTAGGAAATATAACTAGAAACAAAGCGAGACTAGTAGCACAAGGATATAACCAGGAAGAATAAATAGACTACGAAGAAACGTTTGCTCCAATCGCTAGACTAGAAGCAATACGAATCTTATTGGCGTACGCATGTTTTAATAACTTTAAACTCTATCAAATGGATGTTAAAAGTGCATTTTTAAATGGTTATATTAAAGAAAACATTTATGTTGAACAACCTCCTTTATTTATTCATGAAAAATACCCAGATCATGTCTATAAACTTAAGAAGGCTTTATATGGTTTAAAACAAGCACCACGTGCTTGGTATGAACGCCTTAAAAGCTATCTAATTGACTCAGGATTCGAAATAGGAAAAGTAGATCAAACTCTATTTATAAAGCATTCTAAAAATGATATTTTGATAGTTCAAATATATGTCAACGGCATTATATTTGGATCAACTAATAATGAATTATGTAATGAATTTTCTGAAATAATTACTAGAGAATTTGAAATGTCCTATATGAGAGAATTATCATATTTTTTAGGTCTTCAAATAAAACAAGTTTCAAATGGAATCTTTATTAATCAAGAAAAATACTGTAATAATCTTAACAAACCTTTTGGAATGGAAAACACTTCTGCCAAACCAACACTGTAATGACCCCGGATTTTTATATAAATTTAAAATGATAATTTTTTAATTTTTGAATTAATATTTGTGAAATAAATTGATTAAATGGATCGCATTTGCTATATTATAGCATGATAGGGGGTTCTCGCTTCGTAGTTTGGTGGCGAACGGGAGACTCTTACCCCTACATGTCCCTGAGTGGGATGGGTTGGTTGTGACAGTCGAGAGGCTGGCCGTAAAAGCAACTGCGAGGTGCCAGTGTAAGCCACGGTGGGGCCGGGATGGTTGCAAAGCCTACCGGTTGTGACCGCTGTTTTCGGACCTTTACATGTGGTATCAGAGCTAAGGTTGAACTTTAGCTCGGGAGTATAACACGTTAAGTAGCTCATTAGAGATAGGGTGAAGTATACCCTAGAATGAGTAATCCTTAAGATATCTGTCCGTATGCCTCAGTAAGTTCTCTTACTATCCACTGATAGTGAGTATGAGTGCAAGAAGAGGACGAGATAGGGGACGGAGAATACGACTATAAATGGTCAATACTCTGTAACAACGAGGAAGTAAAATTTTCTGTATCAATCTCTTTTGTTCAGCACCTTTTCTCAATTCTTCGATAGTTTCTGGTAGATCCAGGAAGAAATTTGATATATTAAAATGGGACATAAACTCCGGATAGACCAAAATTGTTTGTTTGGATGTATTGGTTGCCTTGTTTGCTTTGATTGCTATGGTTGATAGGTATACCTTAGTTCTAAACTGAAATTTTTTGAAATTGTATCCATATGTCTGTCTATTCTTTTGGGTCCCAGTATATTCTACGAATGGTTAGTTATCACTTCGAACTAACCGATGCCACTGCATATTTCGTAAATCTGGATAACCCGAGTATCTTGTGAAGTGTTAAACAGATTCGTTCTTGTATCTGTTATTGATATTCTGATTTGGTAAGCCAAATGCAGAACAGATGTTCAGTTTGAGTTGATGAAATATTCTTCATCTATCTTTGTGTCTTCTTGGCAATTTCGAGGACGAAATTCTTTTAAGGGGGGAAGTCTGTAACGACCCCGGATTTTTATATAAATTTAAAATGATAATTTTTTAATCTTTGAATTAATATTTGTGAAATAAATTGATTAAATGGATCGCATTTGCTATATTACAGCATGATAGGGGGTTCTCGCTTCGTAGTTTGGTGGCGAACGGGAGACTCTTACCCCTACATGTCCCTGAGTGGGATGGGTTGGTTGTGACAGTCGAGAGGCTGGCCATAAAAGCAACTGCGAGGTGCCAGTGTAAGCCACGGTGGGGCCGGGATGGTTGCAAAAGCCTACCGGTTGTGACCGCTGTTTTCGGATCGTTACAAACACCTATGAGCACAATAGCACATCTTGACAAGGATGAGAATGGAAAAATTATAGACCAAAAACTATATCGTAGTATGATAGGATCACTACTTTATCTAACAGCAAGTAGACCAGATATTATGATGAGTTGTGTCTATATGCACGATTTCAAGCTGACCCGAAAGAATCACATTTACGAACCATAAAACGAATACTACGCTATCTTAGTAAAACTACAAATTTCGGCCTTTTCTATCCGAAAGAATGCTCGTTCAAGTTAGTACCATACAGCGATGCTGATTTCGACGGATCACGAACAGATAGAAAAAGTACAAGCGGTACGTGTCACTTCATTGGTAAATCATTAATAACATGGTTTAGCAAGAAACAAAACTATGTCTCACTATCAACCTGTGAAGCAGAATATATTTCTGCAGCACTAGCTTGTGCACAAGTAATTTATATGCAACAGACACTTAAAGATTTCGGAGTCTATCTATCAAAATCAACAATTTACTACGATAGTTCTAGTGCAATAAATCTATCCAAAAATCCAGTAAACCACTCAAGAACTAAACATATAGATATTAGACATCACTTTCTACGTGATTATATAGAAAAAGAAATGATAAATTTAGACTACGTTCCATCAGAAAATCAATTAGCTTATATTTTTACTAAACCATTATTAGAAAATACTTTTATAAAATTACGTCGTGAACTCGGTATAATGTCAATTAAAGATATATAAAAAAAATATAAAAAAAATTTACTAAAAATACAAAAATAAATTTTTTATAAAAAAATTAATAACTCTGACCATGCTGAGACTCGAACCCATGACTTGCTGTGAATAGCCCAAGTGTCCTAACCACCTAAGCTATTGATTATTTCTGTTACAGTCTAGCATGGGGATTTTATTATATGGAGACATCAATATACTAAAATTGTGTGTAACATTTCAAATATACTTTACTTCTTTTATGAACATTATATTACATAACATAAAACAAACAACAGACAAACAAACGAACTACCCTATTACTTGCCTAAATTCAAGACAAGCCACTTATTTCTACCTACTTTTGCTCTAAACTTAGGCTATAAATAGATATGCCTATTCTAGTTTTTTCTTTTCATACAATCAAACTAAAATACAAACAAAACCTTCATTCGTGTCTTTTCAAAAACTAATTTTCATAATGTCAACTTCTTCATCCACTGATTCAATTGAAATTCTTGCCTCAAACAATTCACCAAAGACTCCGGTTCATCAAACTTCACCATCTTCTACATATCATACCTGATATACTCTGGATAAAAAGAAAGGGAAGAAGATGATTGACATATCTCCAAACACTAAGCAAAAGATAGATAATTTACATCATTATCAACAAGAATCGTTAATGCTTCAACGTGAAATGTACTACGAACAAAAGATTAACTCCAGACGATTAGGAATTATCGAGCATATTGCTATGAAGTTTTGCGGGGCCTCTTCACATCCAATAGACGAACATGCTGTTTCGCCTGTTAGATGACCTTCGACTTCGTCCCCACTGTGACCACCATTCTCACCAAATTCATGGGATCGGAATGAAGAATTGAATGCTCATCGCAAACAAATAAAGGACTACAAAACACCCAGCCCCTCAAAATAAATGTAGTATGTTGTTATTTGAATATTTCTGCTAATCAATGTACTCTTTTTTTAATAATAATAAAAATTATTCGTTTTAATCAACTTGTATGCTAGTTATAAATTGTAAATATAATCTTACTAAAATAAATAAACAAACAAGTGTCATTTGTATAAAATATTACACCAAAACACTTTAGAAAAATTTATTGTACAAATTGACTCAGGTCAATCGACTGAACCAGGAGGTCAGTCGACTGACACAGAAGTTAAATTTTTTTTAAAAAGTATGAAAATTTTCGATTGGACCAGAAGTATGAAAATTTTCGATTTTCAGATTCAGTCGATTGAAGCACTGAAACAGTCAACTAAATCGTAGATCTGAGAAACTTTATTACTTTTACCCACCCACTTTCCTCCTTTTAACTTCTACTTTCCCTTCTATCACCGTTCTCATCTCAGATTTCAAAATTTTCCAAAACCCTATCCTTTCAAAAATTCCATTTTTATTCTCCAAAAAATGGCTCCCAAGCGTAAAGGTCAAGCTTCTTCATCCTCTCAACCTCCCTCAAATGAGCAAATCCAACAATGGTTATATGATGATACCGCGGTTAGGAGGTGGGGAAGGATGCAAGACTCTAGAATTTTCGAAGGTTCGTTTGTTAAGTTCTCCGATTTCTCTCCATATCATATCCAAGAACTAGTTCATAGAAGCAATTTGGAATCGTTATTCAACATTGAAGATAATAAGTAGAAAATCAACCAAATAATGGTCAAATTATTTTACGCAAATCTAAACTTGGGTCACCAAACCGTACAAAATCAAGAAGATTGTGTGTGGAGTCTAGTTTGTGGAAGACCCGTCCTTTTCTCATTAGATAGAATGGCTCATATTTTGAATATTGTGAATGGAGGAATTGAGCTTAGTCATATTGAGTGTGATTTAGTGGTTCGTAATCACATTAGTCACTTATTCTTAGAAGATGACATACAACAACTCAAGTCCATGTCATTGAGACCAAAAGCAAGAATAATTCATCGTGCGCTAATGAAAACCGTAACTCCACAAACCAGGAGTTATGAACTTGTCTACGAACATAACTTTAAAGCTTTGTATACTATCTTTGGAAACATTAAGGTAAATTGGCAAAGTTTACTTCTTGATGAATTCCTAAGCTTCAATCAAGGTCGAATGAATGTCATCTATTATGGTGAATATATTATGCGTCTACTAAAGGCATGCGAGATTCCGGAACCCGACTCACCGGTTTCTACTGTTGGGTATTTAAATTCTCGCACCTTAGCACTGATGAAGCTACCCATTGCTCGACCACCCCCTATCATATCTTTCGAAGAATGGACTCAACGGCAACTATCTCAAGCCCAACCACAACAACATGGAGAACCATCTCAAGGTCCATCTCGTCAACGACAAGACGAAATTCAAATTCCTAATCCTGGCCTTCAACCATATGAGACAATGTCTATGATATGCCGCAACCAACAGGTTCTTCAATCACATATTACTAGGGTTGACAAGAAGCTTGACAAGGTTAAAGGATTCTTTACCAAATTATGGCAAGCAATCTCTTGTTCATCCGGAACTTCCATGGCTACTCTAGGCGATCCGGGTAAGCAACCCGTCTTCACTTGGTCTTCTTCTTCTTCCGACGATCAAGCAAGTAGTAGTGACGATGATGGAGATGAAGGCGTTAGTGGAGGTCAAGGCTCTCACGGAGATAGGGGTTAACGTGTGGTTTAGTAGGTTGTTATTTTTATTTGCAAACATTCGTGTTTATCTTATGGCTTGTATTTAAACAATTACTCATCTCTTGTTTCCAGTCTTTTGATTATGATTGTTTAATATATGCATGGGTGTTCTTCTTCATAATATATTATCTATGATTATGGTTGTTTATCTTATTCCTTTTTATCGATGACAAAGGGGGAGAAATATTATTCTAACATTAAGAATGCAGGATATAAGCGTCAAAGATTCAGCATAAGTAAGTATTTATATTATATATACAGTCAAAATCTATTTTAATTTCACAGGTTGTCATCAATCAAAAAGGAGGAGAATGTTGAGACTTGGTTTTGAATCATGACAAGGAGCTATCACTACAACGTACAGATTTTACGACAGCTACGACGAGAATATATACTACAAGGAGACAAGACTTCAAAACCGGTGCATCAATTTTATTATTTTTAGATTTTGAGTGTTAGGTCAATATTGTTAAAATCTCTCCTCGGTTACGTATATATTAGCTTATATATTTTATCACTCTATTTTCAAATTTTATCATACATATATATAAGCATATAAATAAATTATAAAAGTGTGAAAGTTATATATATTTTTATATATGAAAACTGTGCATATTGCACAAAATTCACCAGGTCAGTCGACTGACCCAGAGGTCCAGTCGACTGACACTGGAAAATTGTGCAACATGCACAGTGCACAGATATATTAATATATATATTTAAATTCGTTTGAATATTCAGTCGACTGACCTAGAGGCTCAGTTGACTGAATTTTTACAACAACTACTTTTTGAAAGGATACGACTTTTTGTGAAGAGTTACGAACCTCTACGAAAAGATTTGGACGCAACACTTCAATCGAAACTCTTCACCAACAGTCGCTGCTTTCTAACCCTTATAAATACATACTTCAACTTGATTCCAAACCACTAAATTACAACTGAATTTTCTTATCTCTCTAATCTAACTCTTTGGAATCTATTTGCTATCATACTTTCAATCATTCTGCATTAAAGCAATACTATACCTTTCTATTCTTCATAAATTTCAAATATATATATTTATACTCGAGGAGAAGATTATAGGAAGGGTGTACTACAAGTGAAAAATCCATGTTATTAGAACACACAAAGTCAAAATAATCTTTTGTATTTGTTGAAGTCCTGTTCTGCTGCTCAGGCGTGTGAAGTCCTCTTCAGCTGCTGAGGCGAAATCCTGTTCTGCTGCTCCAGTCCTTGTTCCGCTTCTCAAGGGTTGTATATACCTATTCCTACGGGTTAAGTGAGGTCTATTAGTGAAATTCCAGAAGGAGTCTGGGACTGGACGTAGGACGGTGCTCCGAACCAGTATAAAAATCTCTGGTGTCATTTTTACTATACTGCTTTTATATTCCGCACTATTTACCGTATAGCTATCATCACTACACTCTGTATTATCATATATCCATATTACACGATCCATAGCACACTTTCAATATTAATACAAATACTACACTAGGACAGTTATAATAGCATGTACCTACCTATCGAATACCATATACATATAATACAGCAGAAGACAAAGTAATCTCTAGCTATCAATGAAACCACCTGCTCCAAGCTCCTCTAAATGAATCTGTGGAAAAACCTAATCTACTTGGCTTCCCATTCAAATTTGAGCACCCAAGAGTTTTAGAAAAGAAAATAAACTTCGGGTCAGACATGGGTCTGGTGTGAGTAAAGCATAAGTCTTTAACATTATTAAAACCTTTAAATCAAAGGCATCTCGTAAGACTATGCCGTACATAAATACAGACGGGTTTTTACCTTACGACAACCAAAACATTTGTATATAAAAATTCAGTGATATTATAATGATGTTTATGGTTTTAGATAAATATCAAAATAGCTGAAATTGTTATCATATTAAATTCCAGCATACTGGCTCTACAATCAAAACCGTAAAGGCACGTATTGGAGATTGGGTTCCATACTATAGCAAGGTAAGGGACTACCTTCCGATGGTACACCCCTAGAAAATGCACCGGAGTCTGACAAGAACTTCTTATACTTCTGCTCCACAGAGTCGGCTACCCCTTTAACATGATGAGCCGGATTACCCTATCCCTTTTTGACACCGAGGCCTTATACTACCACGATGTTTGCGCGCAAAAAAACTCGAATATAGACAATCTAGAATGGAATGACGGCTCCTAATGGTAGCTGACCACATAGCTCTGCTGCATACCCTGTTTTTGCCATTTCCCTGTTTGTGAGGCTCATGAGGTCACGCCTTTACCTTCTTCCTCCTAGCGGACCATCTTAGAATGCTGCAATGCAATGCCAGCATTCATCCATACAAGTTCGTTCTGGGTCTGAATGAAAGGCTCAGAGCTCCATCTTCAATTCCTTCATCTTCAAGATGTCTTTACTTCAAAACGCTTGAGTTGGATTGAAGTGGTTTTCGGATAACATATCTGATACCGTTCTCTTCAAAACCACATTCGATAGTTTCCGGTAAACTCAACCACGGTTCTTTAGGAAATAAATAGTCAAAGATAAGAGCAGAGATCATGTCCTAACCGGTTAGTGGACGAATTTCCTTGTCATTTGTCCTAGAAGAACGAAGCAAGATTTATACGCGCAGTACAGCATCATCGGAGATGACTGTGCAATATAACTCATGTGTTTATCCTATATATTTCCAAAGCTACATTTTGGGTCCAAATTTGATAGTCGGTTATTTAACTATCAAATAAACAAACAACAACCAATTCCATTTGAAATTTATTTATCCATAGCAACCACTAAGCCACAAAACAAATCTTTATTTAATAAATTTCTTTTCAAAAATGCTTGTCTAAAACATTCATATACTTATCTCTCAGACATAAGTATATACACAAAACATTTGTGAATAACTTCTTACTTCCAAATCAAGTTAGAAGGAATTAAACAAATGTTATTTAAATTGGAGGTAAGGACAACCCTAAACACTATTCCTTTGGTGTTAAGTGTGCAACGGATGGTCCATACTACCATTTATAAAAGGTCAGTTTAGAGAAACCCAGATCTCAAATTCTTTTTATATTTCTTTCGATAAATCCTTTTTAATCAAATCTATTTCATTCATGAAATCTCTTTTGCTTGAAATCCAAATCCATTTCAGAATACTTTCTAAACTTCCAAAATTCATTTACAAAAACCATTTTATAAATATTCAAAATCATTTAAATAAATTTCTTTTATGAATATCCAGGATTTTTCTATAAATTCCCTATAAATATCCAAACCTTTTTATAAACTCCCGTTAAGAATATCCAAATCATTTTCTAACACTTCTTTTATAAATACCCCAAATCATTTATAAACTTCTTTATAAACCTTTTCTATTTAAACAACTTCTTAAATAACCTTAGTCAAATTAGCTTCCTTTAATAAGAAAATCTATTTTAAAAATCACTTTATTTATGACTTCTTCTTTGCTTAAAAACTCAAATCCATTTACCTAAAAACACTTTATAAATTTTCAAACTCCTTTATAAAACTCTTTGTAAAACTTTTTTTATAACATGGAAAACCATTCTCATTAGTTAAGAACATCTTTAGAAAACTATTTGTCAATTGTTCAAAATGCAATAACTTTGAAACCATTTCAAAAAGAAAATGAATATTTATCCTTAGAAAATCAAATGGAGGCTTAGCGACCACAATGGTGCTTTTAGTTTGATTTTACTTATCCATTTTAACATAGCATCACATTACAAAAGGTATATAAGGGATCAACACATAACAATCAATCAACTTAAGTAAATTTCCAAGTTAATTGTAATAGCAGAATGGTGTTTTGTTCTGCTAATAGATGTCGTTTAGTTTTGCTAATCATATGGGGTTACTTAAGGGTGAGCAACACAGAAATCCCTTGATTTAAAACAAACTTGGAAGGAAAACAGTTTAAAACAAACTGATTATTTAAACTTAAAGTGATTTTAAAATAAATTAAAATCTTTGTAAATGAGAGTCAAATCCTTCTTAAACAGTAATTAAACTCTAATTAAAAGTAATTAAACATTATTAAAACATAATTAACTTTAATCAAAGATTAATTAAATAAAACTCCTTTTTAATAATAATTAATTAATATTTATCTTAATTAAATAATTAAATAGTAATTTATTGATCTTTAATTAATAATTAAATAATAATTAACTCTAATTAAGTAACAAATCATGATTAACTTATTTGATTAACATTTATGTTTAAAATTCCTTATTAACAAATGAACAAGTATTAATTACCTTTATTAATTAATTAATCAATTAAATAATCATTGAATAAATAAATAAATAATTGTTCTCTAATTACTTAATTAAAGTTAGAAAACATTTACAAAAAAATTTCTAAGTGAAAATAAGTTTAGATTAGAAAAATAGTTAGATTTTCCGAACTGCGCGTATAGTGACTATCGCTATACGGATCTGAAATTTCAAAACTTAAAATTTTCTTTTCTAACTTTCAAAACTTAAACTTTTTGAAAACTTATCCTTTCTAAGACATAAAGGAATGTTTTGAAATCCAAAACAAAGAATCAAACTTGAAATGCTTTAACTTTAAAAAAAATTCCAAATTTCGAACTTTTAATTAGGGATTTTCATGTCGCTTTAAGTTAGTAAGCACTAACTTTCTTCAACATTAACTAACATACACTAAACTTCTCACCCACATCACATTCCATATTATATCATAGAACCATTAGCATTAGCAACATCATCTACAACCTTTACCAACTAACTTTCTAGTTCAAGTTAACTTATTCCACAAACCAACATACATATCCACAACCAATCATCATCACATCCAAGTACATCAATGCATAACCATTCAACATCATAATTACACCATATAAGCATCATTATTGATTACTAATTACACTTCAAATTTAAAGGTAATAACTTGGTTTAAAAAGGAGAACTTTACTCACCAAACTTTCACTAAATCAAACTAAACTTGCTCTCGACCTAGCTCACTTGCGTCTACTCAACAAAGTGAAGGTATGGACCCTTGGAAGGCTAAATGGGCTCGGCCATGCATGTGTTTGGGCTCAGCCATGGCTGGAACAAGGCTCGGACTAAGTGCAAACAAGGGATGTTGGAGTTTGTTTTGAAGAGGAGTGATGTTTGGAGTGAAGTAAGGAGTTTAGATATGATTTTGAAGTATGTAAGCAAGCTTTTTAACTTAGGAAAATAGTTTTAGTTGCCATGAAAGTAAGAGTATGCATGAAGACTATTAGTAATTTAGAAATAGAATGAAGAAATGAGAATGTAAAGTGAGAAATATGAAGTGGTGGTGGTATATATAGGCATAGAAATGTAAAATTACCTAAATGACCCTAAAGGACTTGCCTCCACTCAAATTGTGCCATATGTCCCACCTCGTCACCATTTGCACACGTTGGTCACCTCTTCCCATACCCCTATATCAAGGAAGGCCATGTTGTGTACTTGAGTGATGACTTAAGGTATGGTAAAACATGATATCTTACTTTATATATAATTTTTCTTTTTAACTTTATTCGTAATTATTCACATCACTATTATCTTTACGAAACCCTTATTTAAACCTTAATAAAATCTTATTATTATCTTATGACATGAATATATGTGTGTGCATATGTTACACAATGTTCATAACGTTTTCCGATAACTTTTCGGTGCCAAAAAGTCAAAAATTCAAAAAACGTTCTTCAGTCATATTTTCTATTTTTATTTGAACTATCTATATTGGTAAACAAATTTGAAAACTATTTTATCATTATTATTAAATAATTAAAATAGATTTATTTTCTAATAAAAATCCATTTATTGATTATATAAAATATATTTGAATAGCCTAATTCAAAGCGGCAATTAGGTTGTTATAAATCTATTTTACCATCAATTGTTATTAATCAAAAGAGTTATATTTTTAATTATAAAACCTATTATTTGAATATTTAAAATTTATTATTCTCTTTAATTTTACGGGGAGTTACATTATTCGACCAGTCAATCTGTGTAATCTTTTAAAAGGCATTTTGAGTGAGTTATTTCAACTACACGGATTTTTTCCTTTGAAAAATAGATATATATATATATATATATATATATATATATATGTATGTGTGTGTGTGTGTGTGTAAAATATAGAATAAAACAAAAATATTAAAGTCTAGAAAAAATAGATAATTTCTATGGGTTACCTGCGAAGAACTTCCATTTTTTATTAGAATTCTAATCCCTTTTTGTTGGGTTGAAACTAAAGTGGGTTGTCATCGTGTAGAAAGATGAATAGGTGCAATAATTTTTATCTAGTTCTTGTTCCTTTCCCTTATTAAGTATTTAATATTATCTATAAAATTATAATGTAATATAATATACATACTTTGACACCATATATTTGTAATAAATACAAATATTAAAATAATAGATATAAATATTAAATTTACGTACCCATTCTATGATAGATCTTTACTTACCTTCTATTTTTGACCCTTTAGTAAACCAAGTGTTTCCAGAAATTGCATTGGTTTCTTTATTTCTTCATGTACAAAAAAATAAGATTGTCTAGATTTGATAGGGCCAAACAGATATTTTTTTGTACTGATATTTCTTTAGTATTAATGATATATGATATGTGCCATTTTTTCCTAATACAAATGAAAGAACTGTTATGCATGTGGATACATGATATCCATATAAATCCATGTATATGTCGGTTATAAAACTGATTGAAAAATATTTCTACAATAGAAAGTCAATGTATCTAACCAATTGCTGTTAAGGGTTCATATCACAATAGTTTTAGCTAACGAAAGTTACTTTAGCATCAAGAAAAGTAAAGTCAATTTTTTATGTGAATTCCAATCGAATGCAATCACATCTATTATAGTGTGAACTGGCAATTAGAAATAATGGATAGAACTTATTACATGGTCTCTAAAAGCAAGTAATTTTATCTGGACCTTTATTCTTTTTAGGTTTATTAAGATTCTTAGTAGTTGGAATTTCTAGTTATCTTGGTAGGAATCTGATACTTGGATTTCCTTCTCAACAAATTATTATTTTTCCACTAGGGTTCATGATGTCATTCAATAGGATTATAGGTTCATTCATTAGTTCCTATTTGTGGTGCACAATATCATGGAAAGTAGGCAATGGTTATGATCGATTCAATAGAAAAGAAGGAATAATGTGTATTTTTCAATGGGGATTCCTGGGGATTAATCGTTGTATTTTTCTTCGCTTCTTTATGAAATATACCCAATCAATCAAAATGGAGGCTAAAGAGGATCTTTTCCATATCATATTCTTTATATTGAAATCAAAGACTAAAGAACCATCCCTTTAACTCATACTGATGGGAATTTGAATCCATGAGAAATTGAACAAAAAACTGCTGAATTGTCCTATTTCCTATGCGTACAAATTGAAGTTTTTTGAATTTTTATCAAAAGGAACAAATTCGTTTGAATTTATCCAATTGGGATATATGGAATTCCCATTTACCAAGAATTTATTTATTATATTGTATATATATCATCTGAAACAAGATCCTTAATTTTGTTTCTATATTCTTTTTTCTAGATCTAAGGACTACAGTTTTACAAAAAAAAACTAGGAATAGATCCACAGGTTCGATACCTTGTTATAGAACTCATGCTTTAGAGAAATATAAGATCTAACAAATGAAGAAGTTCATTGACAATTCACAGGAAAAAAAAAAGAAAAAAAGAAAGCATTAGCTCCTCTTCCGTATCTTGCATCTATAGTATTTTTTCCCTGATGGATCTCTCTTTCATTTCCAAAAAGTATGGAACCTTAGATTATTCATTAGTGGAATTGTAGACAATCTGAAATTATTTTGAATGATATTCAAGAAAAAAATATTCTAGAATAATTCCTAGAATTATAGGAACTATTCTTGTTGGATGAAATGGTAAAAGAATACTCAGAGACACATATAAAAAGCATCATATAGAAATGCACTAAAGGAGTTAGGCGTATGCCCTAGGGAAAATTATTTAATTTGTTACATGTATCCAACTTGATAACCAATTTTGTTCGAAATAAAAGGTGTTTTCTTTCTACCATATACTTAATATAATGTGTTATAATAATTAATTAGTTTAGTTAAAAGTATATTTAACAAAAAAATCCATAAATGGTATGTTTTGTGATAGTAATTAAAAAGTGTTGCAACCATGAGTAATTTCTTAATGAAATTAAACATAGCACTTTACATATTACTATTCAAGATGTATAGAGACTGGATATTGATATATCTGTTGAGACTGGAGTACGTAACGCTCTCCAAATGTTAGGCAGTGTATTACTCATGACTACTGGGGCCACCAAAGGGTTAAGTACTAATAATTATTGGATAACTATAGAATGGTTCACTCGATAGTTTTCTGTTGATTAATATAACTAAGGTCAAATAGAAAATATCGATGTGACAATATTACAAGTTCCCTCGACTTAAGAATACTATCGAGCTTCAATGTGGAAATTCCATTTTTATGATAGTCAAATCATGGCACGGTGTCCATGGAACGACTATAATTGGCCGAGTGGAAGCATTGGAAGTGAAACATTATTGAATAGAATATTTTCTCCTCAGTAATATGAGGTTAGTATCACGGTCAACTAAAGTCAACTTAAACTCAAAGTCTTTGACCAGAGCAATTCGATTAATAGTAATTGTTATTATTGAACTATGGACTTTGTGTTTGCACAATAAAGTTGAATATGGACGAAACTGGATTTTGACCATTACCAAATTCCATAAGTCTTAACGTGATAGTTTTGATAAAGAGAATTGGTGTAAATAATTGTCACTAACGGGTACCTCATAAAATGTTAAAATTGGATTTTTACCAAAAAAAATGTATAAGCAATAAATAAGCCAAACTATCACCCCACTAGCTTAGGAGACATTTGTATGTTAATATTTGAATTGTTTAATATTAACGGCTGACTAAATTTGCACATAAGAGTCATACAACCACATTGGTAGGTGCTCTGATACACCACATGATTTAATTGATTATAATTGTTATAAATTAATTAAATTAATTAATACTTATGAAATATTAATTATTATTTTATTTTATGTATTAGGTGCCATTAGTATTTTTCTAGGTGCCAATAGTAATTAATTAGATGCAAGTATAAAAGTTATATATGTATGAATCGATATTCGATATCGAGATGCATTTAAATTGAATTTAAATGTGATTAATTGCTAGTGGGTTTGGAATGATTTAAGGCCTGCATAGCTTTATCTAGTAGCTTTAGAAGAGCAAGAGAGGGGCTAAAGATTTTGAAAAGTTGGATCTTTATTTGTTAAAAGAGAGGGATTAAATCAATGAGAGAATATCTACTTTACTCTCTCTATAAAAGGCCACGCTACCCCCTCATTATTTTGGTTGCTTTTTGCTCTCCCTCCTGTAACGACCAAGAATTTGACCACCTCCAAATATAACATTTAAAGTGATTTTAAATATAAAATGTATATAAGATTTTATGATTCGAATAATATTATATAGGATTTGGAAATAGAAATATACATAAAAATAGGAACATTTGCTTATATCGACAAAAGTGACAAAATGCTGATTTCAGAAAAGTAAGTTTCAATGGTTAAATAAATTATTTTAATTAATTTATACATGTTTATATTTTTTAAATAACATTATACAAATTTATTTTTAATTTGGATTACATAAATATATAGTTTAACTAAAATGGCAAAATGTGAACGTAAAATATTTTTTCGAAAATCAACGTTTTATCGATTTAAAATTGTCGCAACGTTGTTGCAGCTTTATTTTCTTATATATGAATATATATTCAAATAGTATAAGTATTAATTAATTCACTAATCAAGTTTACTTTTACTAAACATACTTAGGAAATTCTAGAATATGATTAATAAAACGTAAGTATAAAAAGACAAAAAAGTAACAAAAGTCAAAAAGTAAACATCAAATAAATGCAAACATAATTATTATATTCTTTACTTAATACTTAAGTGAAAATGATATAAAGTAATGATTTGACATGTGATGTTAAGTGTTGAAAAAAATAAGGTTGCTTAAAAAGTAAGGTTATCTTGGTAATTTTGGTAAAGGGATATTTTGGTAACTTACCACTTCATCTTTTTTCTATAAATACCAACCACTTCCTTCACTTTCTTTCACACCATTTCCACCTTCTTCTTCCTCCTTGAAGCTCTCTTTAATGGCTTCTTCTTCTCTCTTTTCCTTACTAACTTTTTTTAAAATCATATCAAATCAACTCCAAAGACCACCAAACTTTGCCAAAGACCTTAGAATACCATTAAAACATGGTTTAGCATCTAAGAAGTGAAGAAATGATGGAGGAAGAGATGGAACCTGTAACAACCCGCATATTTTATGATTTTATATTTAATTTTTTTTTTTAAATATAACGTCGTTAGTCGGATTAAAGTCCGAAAAGCTAATTTTTGCAAACGGTCGAATCAGGACTCAGGACCACTTCCATTGAGTCCAAAATGGCGTTTGCGACTTTTTGAGTATAAGCTTCGATATGTTTGGAGTGAGTTGAATTTTGCTATTTTCTGTTGGGCTTTTTGGGTTTGGTTTTGACCCAACTCACCATATAACCTAGTCCAGCCCTCTCTTCTCCTCTTCACTTCATTTCTATTTTTCTTTCTCTCAAGCTCAAACTGAAATGGGGAGAGGAATGAGAAATTAAAACTCCAAGCCCTAGAATCAATTGCAAACTCCAAATTCTTGCTCCAAATTATAGAAGAAGCTTAGGTAAGCTCCATCTTCATCTTCTCCATCTCTTCTCCTCTTCAATTTCTGAAATTTCCTAAAACCCTAACTTAGAAAATGTTTCATTTTGAGCTTTAGATTGAAGCTCCTTGGGTTGAAATTGAAGAGTGATTGTTCTAGCTTTGCTTGTAGCTTCTCTCTTGTGTTTTTGGGATTAAAGGTGAGATTTTTGAACTCACATCTAAGCTTACAGATTTTTGTTGTTGTTGGGTAAGAATTCCTAACATTAATTCATGTTCATTGTGTTCGATTTGGATCGATTTGGTGAATTGTCCAATTTTTGGTTTTGGAATACAATTTTAGTGGAAAATCCAATCTTTGATGTTTGAACACGTTAGCGGAGTGTTTCGGAGAGCCATACAAGGCTGGGTTGTCGCTTGACGTAAGTCCTTAGCCGTGGCACTCGCTCGTCGCTCCCGTTCTGTGTTATCGGAATTGCCCCAAAGGGGCTAGACTATTTCTGCCCAGGAAGCAGGTTCAGTCGACTGAACCAGTAGGTCAGTCGACTGAACCAGGGGGGCAGAAAACGTTCTGCCCCTGTATCAGTCGATTGACCTCTGGGTTCAGTCGACTGACCTGGGGGGACAGATATTCTTGCCCCTGTGTCAGTCGACTGACACCCTGGGTCAGTCGACTGACCTGGAAACAAAATGTTTCCAGGCTCTGGGCCAGTCGACTGACCCACTAGTCCAATCGACTGACCTGCTTGTCTCAGCTTATTTGTTGTTTTGCTTTGATTTCCAATTTAGATCGATTTGTGTCGTTCGAATCTGTTGTTATCGCATTTTGACATTGATGATTCCTTTTTGACTTCTTACACGGGTTTTATAAAATGATCTTTTCAAATTGTCTCGTTTCTCCAATTTATAATTTCTATTCAAAACACACACACAACTTTGCACTTCGAGCGAAGAGGGAGGAGAATTAAATGATTAAATAAAACGCGTGCAATGAACACGTGCGTTTATCTTTTCAGTTAATTCCTAATCTATTCGTTTGACCATTTTGACCTTTGGGTCTGGTTTACCGATGAGATGAGGTGAACTTTGTACTGCATTGAGTGTGCAATTGACTAACGGTTAGTAAACCGTTTAGTGCGAACGGTGGGTATGGGACTCACATTAACATTTTTCGGGTTCCTCTCCAAGAGTTTATGACACATTAGCTTCGGCGGCCAGTACTGGACCTATGTGGGTCATTGATTTTCTATGTGGACAATTACTCCTATGTGGGAGTATTATGTCGGCTTTGTCTATGTGGACAACTGCTCCTATGTCGGAGTAGAGCCTTCGTGTGTATCGCCCCTGGGCGTATGATACCACTAAATCAACAGTACTTGGCATAAAGACTCTGGTCTTAGCACGTGTGACTTTCTGATGTTTTATTATTATATTTCCCTTGAGTAGCGTCTTTCGGCGATGGTTACATGGAACCACGCGATATGAGTGCGACTACCCCGTGGAAATTTATATTGCCTATGTGGGCACTATTCTTTGCTATGTTGCATTGATTCTTGGATAAGTTTCCACTAATGCTTATGATTGCCGATATGGCGGGTTTTGGAATATCTCCTAAGTGGGAGTAGTATTGTTCCTTGTTTTGGGATATGATATCCTTTGTTTATTTGAATTGCCAATGATATGCGGCTTGTTTTGATTCATCTTATGTTAGATGATTTGGTTATCTCCTTTGGAGATTATTGTTGTACTTTATGATCTTGTATGTTCATTTTCATTTAGTATATCTAACTGATTTGTTAGCCAGACTGACCCGTGTATTTTATACTCGGGTCAGACCGAGATGTTTCAGGTTAGGAACTTTGGACTAAGCCTATTTTGCTTCCGCATGGACTATTCCGCTAGCTCCTTTTTGTTATAGCTTTTTGTGTAGTCCTTTTTGTCTATAACTCTGATATGTACTCTATTGACTTGTTTGTATATTGTGGTTTTATTACCACTTGATATGTATCATTTTGTAAACTCTGTAATGTATCTGTATATGTGTCAATGTATGTGATGATCCACTGTTTTGTGATGTGTATTACATTTGAGTTGTTATATTTTATTCTGATAGATCCTCAGCCACCTATGGGTTTGTATTAAGTCTTTATTGGATATGTCGATCCACTTAAGTAAGAAGTGGCATTGTCGGCGTATTCAATAGATAATTAAGACAAGGCTATAGATGGTCGCTCCTAACCAGCTCCATTCTCCGCATTAGCAAACGGTGTTACCTCGTAATACTCTTTGCTAATGTGGGTCTCGGAGTGGGGCGTCACAGAACCCATCAAGGCCAAACCATATGAGAAAAGGAAGCAAGTTCGGAAACTTCGGATCAAGAGAAAGAGAAGGAAGTGCCATCGATTTCAATCCAAGGAGCTAGTAGCAAATTCAAGGTTCTGAAGAAGCTCTGCCGAATTTTTGGAAGTTCAGAAGAAGTGGTCGATAGCATGAGCAAAAGGAATGGAGTAAAAGTTGATTAGTTGAAGTTTAAGTGAAGTTTTATTAGTAAGAATGTTGGTAGGAAGTTAATCGATTTGGTTAAAGGTGAGTACTCAAATCTTAGTTTTATTTTAATAAAACTTAAGTTGATAATACACATGTTAAATTAGAAATAATATATTGAATATTGGTTGATATTAGATGATAACTTGTTTGATATTATGGTTGATTATATGGTTGTGAAATGGTTGATAACTTGGTTTGATAAATAATAAGAGAAATGGTTAGTAATTAACCAAATTAAACTTAATGGAGATTAAATCCATAATAATGTGTATGGAGTGATTTAGCCTTTAAATGATTTTAAAAAGGCCAAAAATGATATTATAATAATATAATATTATAATATAAAATGAAATGGAAAATGAGTTTGAAATATGGAAATGTTGTTTAAAATGATTTTGAAATGATTTAGAACTGTTTTATAAACATTTAAAAGTGTTTCAATGAAGTCTGGAAAGAAATTGAAAAACAAATCAAAACTAGGCGCATCGCGTAACGGTAGTTCGAGATTTCATGCCAAAAAAGTTAAATAAGTATACAAAGTGAAATATAGCTCGGAATCCTTCAAGATAAGAATTTTCCGAACTATTATATCCATATCTTTTAAACAAAGAAAGAAAATCAAGATTTCATCTTTTAGATTTTAAAATATGTCCAAAACAATTTTGTAGAAAAATCGCGCTTTTGTAGTAAAGTGACCATAGTTTAAAATTGATATTTTAAATATTTAAAAAATATGAAATAAATTCTAAAAATATTTTAAAATGTTTTAAAAGTAATTTAAGTTGAAAGGATGGATTTCTAATGATTTAAAAGTCGTTTTGAAGAATACAGCGTTTTGCAACACTTTTTAATAACTTATGAAGTATGGATTTAAACTCAACAATCCTTTTCCAAATCTTTTATAGATATTTTTAAAAGAATAATTAAGTGTTTTAAATAATGATTTGGAAGTTTAATGAATCATTTCTAAAATGAAGATTAATAACTGAGTATGCAAAAACGACTAGTACATTTGTCCCGCCTGTGAGATCTAAACGGTAAAACAAGGTGTGTAACTAAGGTTAGGAATGGAGCAACCAGTGCCCTGAACTTACCCGGCCTTCATTTTATCTTTTAGACGAGGGGTGGGACAAATCGAAAGGAAAGCCCGGATGCTCTAAAAAAAAGGTTTTCCCAAAGTAAAAAGTGAAGAGTTTTCCAAGAGTTAAACAAGGATTTGAATAAAATGGTTTTGGGTTTGTTGCAACGATGTTTTACATAACATCATTTTTAACCCTTGCATGAAAAGCCACCGGGTATCAAGAAGTGTGGCAATATGAGGAATATTGGTGTGTGAGTCCTTGCACAAAAAACCACTGGGTTTCGGTTGCTATGCGTGGTTATCGAGGTTCCCTATAATGTTGGAAAATCCAATTCCAATACGAGCTTTATGATTTTGATTGTATTCCCAAAATAGCTGTGATGCTTTGCAAACATTTTAGCTACTTTTTTTGGTATCATATATCCGTCCGGTATATTCCATTTGACCTAGTCCAGATATATTCCCTTAGACTTAGTCCGGGTATTGATACCTTATTTGAATAAGTTTATTTGAAAGATGTTTTCCAAAAGAATGTCATTAAAGATAATATCAAATTATTTTGATAATAAAAGTGTTTTGGTTATCATAAGGTAAAAACCCATCCGTATTTATGTGTGGGCGTGGTCTTATGAGATACCCTTCTTTTCAAAGGTTTTGATAACATCGTCATTCTAAAATTTCAAGTATCTCACGCTGGTTTCCGAGTATTTTTAAAACTCGGGTCAGATCCGAGTAGTTTCAAAATTAGCTAAAGATGCTTGGAGTTTCCAGAGGAGAGCTGGAGATCTTCATCATTGTATGGACTTATTCTATTATTCGCTGCATCTATTGCATTTGTTTTGTCAGCATTTGTAAGGGCAGGTGTAATAACTGTCCGGGCTCAATCTAGGTTAGACTCTGATATATGTTTTAAAAATTTTCACTGTAAAGATTATTGTTGAAATAATATATGTTATTCCATTCGTGTGAGATTCTTTTTTTCTGCTCCGTTCTATCTTTAATTTTCTTTCTACCCTTAATGATCCGCTTGTTCATGCAATTTGAGTTGGACATGTGTGGTTTATTGTCGATTCAAAGGGTACAAAAATTGGATCGTTACACCTCCACTCTATGATAGCCGCCATTTCCATTCCTCTTAGGTCAAATATATCAGATCCAATCATAAAATAAAAATTAAATAAAAGGCCAATGTGTCTACTATAGTGTAAATACCAACATTTATATGTGGGAACATTATGCCATGTACACATTTATTTGTTGCACACACACTTACACATATGTGTATATTTGACACACATATACACTTTATATATTACATATTTATACAAAATAAAATCTTTGCAAAAATTAAATAAAATAAAGATTTTGCTCAAAATTATTTTATTTGGATCTAAAACAGTTTAGACTTCATAAGCCCAATAAGGTATAAAATGGTAATATTTTTTGAAATTCAACCATTTAATCCACTACGTGCTGGCCCAGTTCCAACATACACAATGATACAATTGGTCAAAACACATAATGAATATCATCTCCATATCATTTTGCGTTTGTCGACAAATATGATGTGTTTTACTATTCTAAGTGGTTATTTTATTCTGGGTAATGAAGAACTATTATTCTGAATTCATGGATTCAGGAATTTTTCTATAACTTAAGTGACACAATAAAAGCTTTTTCTATCCTTCTAACTACTTATTTATGGATTGGATTTCACTCAACCCATTGTTGTAATGATTGGTTCGGTCTACAATGATTTTGGATTGGCTCATAATGAAGAAATTATATCGGTCTCGTTTCCACTTTTCCAGTTATTCTAGATACAATTATGAAATATTGGATCTTACTTTTTTAAATTGTGTATCTCCATCGCTTTTACTCATTTATTATTTAATGAATGAATGATAAACTTATTTGATTTCCTGATATTAATCAAAAAGTTTTCTCACGTAAAACGAGAGCATTTTATTTGTTTTTATCATTTTATATACTCTTCCAGGCCTTCAATCTGTTTTCATAGAATATTTTCAGTATAATGGCAGACTCGTGGATAGGAAACTATAATAGTTACCTATATAATTTATTATAGAAATTCCAAGATCAATGATTGGATCATGCAAAATAGAAATACTTTTTCTTGGATAAAGGAATGGATGACTCAATTTATTTCTATATTGATCATGATATATGTAATAACTCGAGCATCTATTTCAAAGGTGTGTTCTAATGTTGCATAGAAAAGTTATGAAAATCCATGAGAAGCAGCCATGCAAATTGCATGCCAATTTCCATTTAGCTAATAAGCCTGTGGGTATTGAAGTTTCGCAAGCTATACTTCCTAATATTGAATCTGAAGTAGTTTGTAACACCCCTAATTTTTGATAACATTATTCAGGAGATTTAATTAGAAAAATTAAATAGAATAATGTAAATATTAAGTGATAAGGGGGTTGAGATTTGAATATATCTAATTAAGGCTGTGCTCAATTAAATGGGCTTAAGAATGGGTTACAAGCTAATTAATCTACATAAGGGTATATTGGATATTTGCCGCCCATAACCCTCAACCCCTATATATTTTCATTCCTACCATTCATTCTCATTCACGTCATTTTGAAAACATAAGCAAAAATATAAAAAGGAGCCGGCCATAATCAAAGAGAAGAGAAATTAAATCAAAAGCTAGAGATTCAAGATTAGGGGAAATCAATCTCAATCCAATCTCCTTATCTTAATCAAGGTGAATAATAATTCCATCTCTATTTTTGGTTTGAATAGTATGTTTTCGGATTTAAGGGTAAATTCATTTTTATGATGAATTGGATGATGATATGATTGAATATTGATTTCTTTAATTTAAACAAGATTGTTTAAATGGGATTATACATGATTTTTGGGTAAAACCGATATAGGTTGATGATTAAATGCCATGGAAAATTTTTATGTTATATAAAACATGATTTTTGGGTTGGATTTTAATTTTGATAATTTTCCAAGCTATGGAAAGATTGTTATGAATTTTTAAAGGAAAATATGATTATTTGGGTTTATAAATTTATTTTAAAAAATATATTAAGAATTTCATTCTGGAATTTTGATATGTTAGATAAAATGATTAAAGTGAATTTCTGGAATTTTTGGGGATTTTTCCAAAGCGATTTGCTATGCAAATTAAATTATTTTAGAAAATGGGCTTCTTTGCAAAATTGGTTTTGCTTAATGGACGGGATTATTTGATTAACTTAAACATGGTTTAGATTTGAAATTAGCGGCAGTTATTTTAGTAAAGAATTTGAAAAGGTTAAAGCAACCAATCTTGTGTTGACACGTGGTAGGTTAGTTAGAAGAAGGTTTGCTTTAAGTAGTATTAAACCAGGTTTGCTCAGAAAAATTTGTTCCACCTTCCTTAGAAGTACCTTTCGACACAGAGCTTTTGCCTTCAACCCAGTCGAAACCTACTAAGCCGAAACCAACACACAAGGTATCACAAAGATGGTACACAGTGGATTGGAGAAAGGCGAAAGGTTAGGTGTCGAAAGCATGGCTTCGGGTTTCGAAGGCAATGGCTTCGAAAGGGGTTTCGACGCTATCCTTCAATGTTTTATTTAAATGGTTTGAAGCTTTCGAAAGGGATGGTGCCGATGCCATCATGTTTTCCCCAATGTTTTTACATGATAAAGGATGGTTTCGAAAGAGATGCTTTCACCTATATTCACTTTGACCCAAATAATATTTTAAGTATAAACCCAATGGTTTCGAAAGGGAGACTATCAATGGTTTCGGAAGGGTTACTTCCAATGGTTTCGAAAGGGGTACTTTCAATGGTTTCGAAGCTATTCTTCTAAGTGTTATTAAGTAATAATTTATTACATTCGAAAGGTTTTGGAAGAGATGTTTTAAAATGTTTAAAAGGCAGAGGCCTAATGTTTTGAAAATAAGTTTATATTCTTTTGAAGGAAGCTATCCAATGAAGTCAAAAGCAAGATTTTGAAGGTTTCGACAACCTTAAAAGCAAATAACCCAATTTCATTTTTGAAGGAGAGCCATGGCATAATTAAATAAAGTGTTTTGAAAAGGAGTTTCTGAAGAAGTTTTCCTTGATAAAATTATAGGTTAAAGGGATTAACCATGTTTTATATGAAAAGTATTTCAAGGACATTAAACCCACAAGAGTGGTATTGTTTTGTAATTATGGTTGCTTCTTCAAATATAAATATATTCACATTATAATGGACCCATAACTGCATTTCGGGGATAATGGGTAGAAGAACCAGCTAGGTTAACTCGGTAGTGAATATAAATTGATTAAACTCCTGGATGAGTAGAATCGCTTCCAAGAGGTTAGGGAGACCAAAATATAGGATGCATAAATATGGAAGTTGCAGGGAGATTTATAGTGCACCCATGAAAACTACGATTAGGAAGTTATTGAAGTTACCAATAGGTTCATAGTGATCCCATGAAAACTACGTTATAAAGAGTGGTTGGCAGGGGCCAATTGGTTTGTAATGAACCCATGAAAACTATATTCAGATTAAATTTATTGATAGTTTTCAATAGGTTCTTTGTCAACCTATGAAAACTAGGATAAGGGAGAAGTTATTGGAGTAACCAATAGGTTCAGTGGAACCTATGAATCAATTAAAACCATAGGAGTGGTAGTGTTAAGTTAATTGGAAGGGGCCAATAGGTTCATAGTGCAACCATGAAAACTATGAAATAGGACAGGGAATCCATATATTATATAAAGGTTATTAGTAAGCCCATGAAAACTAATAGGTTAATAGTGACCCTATAAACTATAAATATGACAGGGAGTCAATTAAATAAAGGACGGGAAATCCAAAATGTTTTAAGTAGTTTGCATATCATCATAATATTTTAAAATGACTATGTTTTAACCATTGTGGATGCAGGAGCACAGTATGTGATTTTATAAAGGTTTTGAGATACTAGTAAGGGGAAAACCCATTCCGCTAAGCGGCGTGGTCTCACTAGATATCTAAATGATTTGAGGTGGTAGATTATTATTCATACCAGACTTTACGTTTGACTTGAAGTTTTTGATTTCCCCTTAAACTCTCGGGTACTCAATTGATTTTGAGTAGTTTGAGAGTTGAGGTTTTTAGGTACCTCTTTAGATGAATAAAGCTTCTGGAGACGTGCACGAGGCATGATAGTTATTTAGAGTTCTCTTTTATTTGATTCCGTTGTGTCGTTTGTAATGGCAAAGTTGTTATATTGCCTATATATACTCTAATCATCCAAAGGGGCATCTTCATATGCTGCTCCTGGCATATGTCGTAATAAATATATTTTCTCTAAACGTGGTTTACTATTGTGGGGTTATGTAAAGAATTGGAAATGATTTAATATGGTATGTGATCTTGTTTGAAGTTTTAAATTTTTTCCATATTCATGTGTTTCTATGTATCAATGAATCTAACACCACCATATTTGGTCGTTGAAGATTAATAATTATGGATGACTGCAACATCCGTAGCTATTAGTTTTGGGCCTCCAAGGGGGATGTTACAAGTTGGTATCAGAGCATATGTTTATGAAACTTTAAAAGAAAAAATAAACCTAAAAGTTTTTGAAACATAATTCCAATGAATCACAAATATGATCGGGGTTCGGTTTAACGCTATAGTTATAGCAACGTACTTGTATTTGATATATAGATATATGTATATAAGTACGTATTCCACTCTCTCTTAGTCCGTTCTTCTGTATCTTACTAAGGTTTGTATATAGATTTACCATAAAGAGGAAATGGAAGAAGGAAACAGAAGAGGAAATCAAGGTGGAGGAAGCACCACAACTAATGGAAATGCTCAACCTAATACTAGGAGGAACCAAGGTCGACAGGCTAATGCTAACCCTAATGCTGAAGCCAATGTTGGTGCTAGAAATCCGCCAGTAGATGCGAGAATGGTGTATCAGTTGTTAGCCAATCTTTTGCAAGCTGGGGTTGCTTGTAATGTTGGAGGAGCTAATCCTGTGGCTCCAGTTGGGAATAACTATGCTAAGTCTAGCAGAGACTACACCAGTCTGGGTGGAAAGCTGTTTGTTGGAACAGAGGATGTTGTTGAGGTTAAGAATTGGCTATTGTACTATGAGAGGATCTTTAATGATCTAGGATTGGATGATGGGAAAAAGAGGAGGCTGGCCTCTAGACAGTTGCAAGGGGCAGCGCTTCACTAATGGAATAATGTGACTGCTGGAGTTCCGGAGGAAGAACTGACATGGGCTAATTTCAGAAGAAGGTTTGAGTAGAGGTTTCTATCTGAGGTTGCTAAGTCGGCATTGATGAGGAAATTCATGGATTTATTTCAGGGAGAGATGTCAGTAATTGTGTATGCTGCTAAGTTTGATGATCTGTCTCGATATTGATATGTTATGGTTGACACTGACATTAGAAGGAATGTGGTGGTGGAGATGGCCATTCGCCATGAAGAGATGCTGGCTGGTTGTGCTAGAGAGAAGCCAGTTGAATCCCAAGGGTCCTCAAGGAAAGAAGGGGAAATTCTTTAAGAAGAAGGGAACCCAGAAAGGGGATGCTACCAAGAAGGCAAAGGCTGATTTAGTGTGCTTCAAATGTGACAAGAAGGTTCATTATGCTCATAAGTGCCGGTCAGGCAAGGGGAAGAAGGATGTAGATAAAAAGAATGTGAAGTGCTTCAATTGTGATCAAGTTGTGCATTATAAGAACCAGTGTCCAGAGCCAGTCAGGGAGGTCAAGGGGAAGGTCTTTACTGTTGGATCATCAGCAAAGCCTACTGCAGCTGATAAAGGAAAGACTGTGATGGAAGGTACATTTTTGATTCGGAGTATACCAGTTAGGATACTATTTGATACCGGTGCATCACATTCATTTATATCACAATATTTGGTTGATAAGTTATGCTTAGAACCCAATACCTTGTTACTTCCTTAAGGGTTGTGAATCCAATAGGAGGGTATGCAACTCTGGGGATGAGATGTGATCGGTTAGAACTTGATTTGTTAAGTCATATGTTTGCTTGCAGTCTGTATGTTTTCGATTTCGTAGAACTCGAAATCATTTTGGGTATGTATTGGTGGAGAAGGTATATGGCCAGGATATTTTGCTAAGCTGGGAGATATCACTAAGACATCCTGACAGTCATAACCGAATTATATTCTCGGTAGAGAATTCTAACCGGAGTAGTTATGCATTTTTAAGTGCAACAGAAGTGGGAGAAGATCTAAGTCAGATTCGAATAGCAAGAGAGTTTGCGGATGTTTTTGAGTTAGTCACAGGACTACCATCAAAACGAGCTGTTGAGTTTCAGATAGATCTTGTGCTAGGAGCTGAACCTGTGAGTAGACCACCTAGCAGGATGAAACCGACTGACATGAAGTAATTGAAGGTGCACTTGGTGGATCTAGAAGGAAGGAATTTTATCAGACTAAGCAGTTTGCCTTGGCGAGCGGCCGCAGTTTTCATGAAGAAACCATACGGGTTGTTGAGGATGTGTATCGACTATCGTAAGTTGAAAGAGAGGACAATAAAGAATAAGTACCTTTGCCGAGGATAGATGATCTGTTTGATCAGTTGAGATCTGGCGACAAAGTTCCATCAGTTGGGAGTGGCGGAGAACAGCATTCCTTTGACAGCATTTCGAACTAGATGTGGTTCGTATGAGTGGTTAGTAATGCCATTCGGGTTAACGAGTGCGCCTGCTTTCTTTGTGGATTTGATGAACCGAGTGTTCCGAGAGTATTTGGATAGATTCATATCGTTGTTTATAGATGACATTTGGTATACTCTAAAGATGAAAGAGAGCATGAAGATCATCTTAGAGTGGTGCTTGAGACGCTGAGGCAGAATCAGCTAAAGGCGAAATTTTCCAAGTGTCATTTTTGGAAGAAAGAGGTTAGGTGTCTTGGTCAGGTGGTTAAAGAGAAAGGTTTGTCAGTCAATCCAGATAAGATTGAAGCTATGAACAATCGAAAGAGACCAGAGACGGTGACTGAGATTATAAGTTTTCTTGGACTTGCTAGCTATTACTGGAGATTTATCAAGGATTTATCACGGATAGCAGCGCCTTTGACTAAGCTTACCTGGAAGGAGGTGAAGTTTATTCGGTCCGACAAATGTGAGGAAGCATTCCTTAAGTTAAAGCATTTGTTGACCAGTGCACCAGTTTTGGTAGTTCCAAACGGAAACCAAGGGTTAGTGGTGTACACTGATTCATGTGGGACTGGATTGGGAGCAGTATTGATGTAGAAGGGTAAAGTTATTGTCTATGCATCTAGGCAGCTTAGACCGCACGAAGTAAGATATCCTACTCACGACTTGGAGTTTACTGTAGTAATTTTTTCCTTGAAGATTTGGAGGCATTGTCTCTTAGGGGAGAGGTTTGAGTTGTATACCGATCATAAGTCTTTAAGATACTTATTCTCTCAGATTGAATATAAGATAGCAGAGGTGGCTGGATTTTTTGGCTGCTTATGATTTTGGTATAGAGAATACTCCTGGGAAAGGAATAGCAAATGCTCTTAGTAGAAGACACCAGAATGTGGTGTTGGCTATGTTAGTAGAATGGAAGGATCTAGAAGCTTTGGCCCGTTGCGGTGTATAGTTAAGATCGACTGCTAGTTCTAGTCAGGGTACTACTATATTTTCCTGTCTAGAAGTTCGACTAGTGTTGATCGAGAGAATTGCTTCTAAGCAGATGGAGGATCCACTATTAGCCAAGAGGATTAGAAGGCTTGAGGTTGGAACTAAGATTGATGACTTGAAAGATTTTTGTCTTGACCAGAGAGGATGGTTAAGAAAGAAGGGACGGTTATGTGTTCTAGATGTTGAGAACTTGAGGAAAGTAGTTCTTGGAGAATGTCATCGGTCCATGTTTACGATTCATCTTGAGGGACCAAGATGTATAAAGATATGAAGAGGAGCTTCTATTGGGATGGCATGAAGAGGGATGTTGACTTATGGGTTAGGCAGTGTATAAACTATCAACAAGTGAAAGCCGAACATCAAAAGCCAAGTGGGTTACTTCAGCCTCTAGAGATTCCAGTTTGGAAATAAGATTCCATATCCATGGATTTTATAGACGGGTTGCCAAGGTCAAGTAGAGGAAATGAGAGTATATGGGTCATTGTGGACAGGTTAACCAAGAGTGCCTATTTCATTCCAGTAAAGCCGACCAGGACGGCACCTGTTTTGGCTAAGTTGTTCATGAAGAACATAGTTAGACCTCATGGAGTTATTAGTAGCATAGTCAACGAAAGGGATGTTTTATTCACTAGCGATTCTAGAAGAGTCTGCAGGATATGTTAGGCACTAAGCTCAAGATGAGTACCGCATATCACTTTTAGATGGATGGGTAGACGGAGAGAGTCAATAAGGTACTTGAGGATTTGTTGAGAGCTTGTGTGTTGAACTTTGGCGGGTCTTGGGAGGATCACCTACATTTGGTTGAGTTCTCCTATAATAATAGTTATCAAACTAGTATAGGAGTGGCGCCTTTGAAGCTTTGTATAGAAGGCCATGCAAATCACTAATATGTTGGTTGGAGACTGGAGACAGATTGGTCTTAGGTCCAGATTTGGTTAGAGAGGCATCAAACAAGATTGATTTGATTCAAAAAAAGATGAAGAAAGCTCAATCCAGACAGAAGAGTTATCCAGATAAGAGGCGTAAAGACGAAGAGTTCACAGTGGGAGACAGGGTTTTCATTAAGGTATTACCGATGAAGGGTATGGTACGATTTGGAAAGTCGGGGAAACTGGCACCGAGATATGTTAGTCCATTCCAGATTATAGAGAGGATTGCAAAGCTCGCATACAGAGTGGAGTTACCGAGCAGTATGGTAGGTGTCCATAATGTATTTCATGTGTCTCATCTTTTCCAGTATATGCATGATCCAAAGGCTACTATTCCTCCGATGGGATTGGAAGATCTATTAGTAGAACCTAATTTGACTTTTTTTAGACAACCAGGTCGGGTTGTTGCGAGAGATGAGAAATGATAGAGGAACGGGATAGTCAAGTTGGTGAAAGTTCAGTGGAGCGACAATGAGAAGGACTACACTTAGGAGACAAAGGACAGGATTCGAGATACTTATCCTGATCTTCTTTGAGGGTATGTATATATTAGACTTATATAGATAATTCCTAGTAAGGTAGACTAGTATGGTTGTTAGGAGTCGTTACAGATGATTGCTATGTTTAGTATTTAGTCCTTAATTTCAAGGACGAAATTCTTTAAGGAAGGGAGCCTATAACACCCCTAATTTTTGATAATATTATTCAGGAGATTTAATTAGATAAATGAAATAAAATAATGTAAATGTTAAGTGATAAGGGGTTGAGATTTGACTATATCTAATTAAGGCCGTGCTCAATAAAATAATTAAATGGGCTTAAGAATGGGTTATAAGCTAATTAATCTACATAAGGGTATATTGGTTATTTGCCGTCCATAACCCTTAACCCATATATATTTTCGTTCCTACCATTTCATTCCCATTCACATCATTTTGAAAATTTAAGCAAAAATATTAAGAGGAGCTGGCCATAATCAAAGAGAAGAGAAATTAAATCAAAAGCTAGAGATTCAATCTTAAGGGAAATCAATCTCAATCCAATTTCCTTATCTTAATCAAGGTGAATAATAATTCCATTTCTATTTTTGGTTTGAATCATATGTTTTCGGATTTAAGGGTAAATTCGTTTTTATGATGAATTAGATGACGATGTGCTTGAATATTGATTTTTTTAATTTAATCAAGATTGTTTAAATGGGATTATACACGGATTTAGGGTAAAACCAATATAGGTTGATGATTAAATGCCATGGAAAAATTTTATGTTATGTAAAACATGATTTTGGAGTTGGGTTTTAATTTTGATAATTTTCCAAAATATGGAAAGATTGTTATGAATTTTCAAAGGAAAATATGATTATTTGGGTTTATATATTTATTTCGGAAATTATATTAAGAATTTGGGTCTGGAATTTTGATATGTTAGATAACATGATTAAAGTGAATTTTTGGAATTTTTGGGGATTTTTCCAAAGCGATTTGCTATGCAAATTAAATTATTTTAAAAGAGGGACTTCTTTGCAAAATTGGTTTTGCTTAATGGAAGGGCTTATTTGATTCACTTAACCATGGTTTAGATCTGAAATTAGCGGCAGTTATTTTAGTAAAGAATTTGAAAAAGTTAAAGCAACCAATCTGGTGTTGACACGTGGCAGGTTAGCTAGAAAAAGGTTTGCTTTAAGTAGTATTAAACCAGGTTTACTCAGAAAAATTGTTTCCGCCTTTTTTAGAAGTACATTTCGACACAGAGCTTTCACCTTCAACTCAGTCAAAACATATTAAGCCAAAACTAATACGCAAGGTATCACAAAGATGGTACGCAGTGGACTGAAGAAAGGCGAAAGGCTAGGTGTTGAAAGCATGGCTTTCGAAGGGGTCAGTACCTTGGTTTGTTTTAAAAAGAGAAGCGTCTGTGTTTGTTTTATTTAAGCCTTCGAAGGAGTCGAAGCCTATGTTTTCGAAAGAAGTTTTTAAAAGGTTTCGAAAGGGGTGCTATTAACATAAGTTTGCTTTCGAATGGGTTCCTTTACTTATGAAAGAATGCTTTTGGAAGAAGGGGTTCCGACCTAGTCGAAGCCCTGTTGCCGTTCTTTAGCCTTTCGATGGTGTTGAAGTCGTTAATGCTTTCAAAATGTAGTTTTAGTCTTTGAAGTTAGTTTAAGCCTCTTCTTAAATTCTTTCGAAAGGGTCTAAGGGTTTCAAAGGCAATGGCTTTGAAAGGGGTTTCGACGCTATCCTTCAATGTTTTATTTAAATGGTTTGAAGCTTTCGAAAGGGATGGTACCGACGCCACCATGTTTTCCTTAATGTTTTTACATGATAAAGGATGGTTTTGAAATAGATGCTTTTGCCTATATTCACTTTAGCAAAAATAATATTTTAAGTATAAAGCCAATGGTTCCGAAAGGGGGACTTTCAATGGTTTCGGAAGGGTTACTTCCAATGGTTTTGAAAAGGGGTACTTTCGATGGTTTCGAAGCTATGCTTCTAAGTGTTATTAAGTAATACTTTATTACATTCGAAAGGTTTCAGAAGAGATGTTTTAAAGTGTTTAAAAGGCTGGGGCCTGATGTTTTGAAAAGAATTTTATATGCTTTCGAAGGAGGCTATCCAATGAAGTTGAAAGCAAGGTTTTGAAGGTTTCGACAACCTTAGTTTTCAATGAAAATAACCCAATTTCATTTTTGTAGGAGAACCTTGGCATAATTAAATAAAGTGTTTTGAAAAGGAGTTTTTGAAGAAGTTTTCCTTGATAAAATAATAGGTTAAAGGGATTAACCATGTTTTATATGAAAATTATTTCAAGGACATTAAACCCACAAGAGTGGTATTGTTTTATAATTATGGTTGCTTCTTCAAATATAAATATATTCACATTATAATGGACCCATAACTGCATTTTGGGGATATGGGTAGAAGAACCAGCTAGGTTAACCCAGTAGTGAATATAAATTGATTAAACTCTTGGATGAGTAGAATCGCATCTAAGAGGTTAGGGAGACCAGAATATAGGATGCCTAAATATGGAAGTTGTCAGGGAGACAGGTTCATAATGCACCCATGAAAAGTATGACTAGGAAGTTATTGGAGTTACCAATAGGTTCATAGTGATTTCATGAAAACTATGTTATATAAGAGTGGTTGGCAGTGGCCATTGTTTTGTAGTGAACCTATGAAAACTATATCCGGATTAAGTTATTGACGGTTGTCAATTGGTTCCTAGTCAACCCATAAAAACTAGGATAAGGAGAAGTTATTGGAGTTACCAATAGGTTCAGGGGAACCCATGAATCAATTAAACCCATACGAGTGGTAGTGTTAAGTTAATAAGTAGGGGCCAATAGGTTCATAATGCACCCATAAAAACTATGAAATAGAACAGGGAGTCCATATATTATATAAAGGTTATTAGTAAGCCTATGAAAACTAATGGTTTAATAGTGTCCCTATAAACTATAATTATGACAGGGAGTTAATTAAACAAAGGACGGGAAATCCAGAATGTTTTAACTAGTTTGCATGTCATCATAATATTTTGAAATCGCTATTTTTTAACCATTTTGGATGTAGGAGCACAATATATGGTTTTATAAAGGTTTTGAGATACTAGTGAGGAGAACACCTGTTCCGCTAAGCGGTGTGGTCTCACTAGATATCTAAATGATTTGAGATGGTAGATTATTATTCATACCAGAATTTATGTCTGACTCGAAGTTTATGTTTTCCTCTTAAACTCTAAGGTACTCAATTGATTTTGAGTAGTTTTAGAGTTGAGGTTTTCAGGTACCTCATTAGACGAACAAAGCTTCTAGAGACGTGCAGGAGGCATGATAGCTATTTAGAGTTCTCTTTTTTTTATTCCGCTGTGTTGTTTGTAATGGCAAAGTTGTTATATTACACGTATATAATCTAATCATCCAAAGGGGCATCTTCATATGCTGCTCTTGGCGTATGTTGTACTAAATATATTTTCTTTGAACGTGGTTTATGATTGTGGGATTATGTAATGAATTGGAAATGATTTGATATGGTATGTGATCTTGTTTGAAGTTTTAAATTTTGTCCATATTTATGTGTTTCTATGTATCAATGAACCTAACACCGCCATATTTGGTCATCGAAGATTAATAACTATGGATGATTGCAGCATCCATAGTCGTTAGTTTTGGGCCTCCAAGTACGGGTATGTTACATAGTTGTTTTCATTCCTTATGATATACAAGTGAAATAAGTCCTCGCCAATGGTAAAAGAAGGGCTTTGAATGTTGGGGTTGTTCTTATTTTACCCGAGGGATTATAATTAGCCCCCACTGATCGTATTTCTGCCAAGATGAAAGAAAAGATTAACAATCTATCTTTTTTGAATTATCGTCCTAAAATGGAAATATTCTTATGATGGGTCAAAAATATAGTGAAATCATCTTTCCCATTCATTCGCCCAACCCTGCTACAAAGAAAGACGTTAACTTCTTAAAACATCATATATATGTTGGTAGGAACAGGGAAAGGTGTCGGATTTATCATGATGGGAGCAAGAGTAACAATATAGTCCATAATGCTAAATATGTGGGTATAATAAGCAAAATAGTATGAAAATAATGAGGGGATTTAAAATAACCATATTTGAAGCGTCGGATGTTCGTGATTGGCGTTATACCTCCAGGCCTAGAACTGCTTGTTTCAAAGGGTGAATCTGTCAAGCTTGAATAACCATTAACAAGAAATCCTAATTAGGTAGGTTTGGTCAGGGAGATGTAGAAATAGTGCTTGAAGATCCATTACACGTCCACGACCTTTTATTCGTAATGGTTACAATTCCCCATGCCTAAGCCATTCAATGAATGAAACCCTATGACAATTTGAGTCTTTAGGAACATCCCATTGGTCGAAGTATACCGCACCTCCCTGGAACACACCAAAGCCTATTACTCACCACATCAAAGAATTCCCATTAATGAAACCATTGAAATCTAGCAAAAAGAAATATTGTGTGTTTGATGAAATGGTTGTAGTTATTTGCTTCAATAAGGAATAATTAGTTTAACTGAATAACTAAAGAAAATAGAAAGACCTTTATCTTTGTCTCAAGTTGATGGATCTTCACAATTATAAGATCTCCTATATGGATAATACATATTTCGGTTGATCGAGCCTAATTCTAATTGTTTTGTTCCGAAGCTAAGATATACATAAAGGTTGTTTCTCCTATTCACAACCAAGGGGTACTGGATTCTCTTTCAGATATGCCTTGAAAAGAGAAGAAAGTTGAAATGACAACAGGTGCCTATCTATTCTCTAATTCGCCCGACCAGATGTACTCATTTTTGGAACGTCCAGTGCCAAATGGATAATACATGTTATATGAAAAACCATTTGATCATCAATTATTCAGTTTTAATGAGTGGATGTAATGAATAAACCAAATCTAGAGAAAGTGGTTATGCTTCAGATAAAATTAATTTCATAAGTCTGAAGAAAGAAAAATTATTTAATTCAGGAAATACCTATCTGAAATTATTTTTATCCAATTGCATGGTATAAATAATAGTTATGAATCATAGTTAGAATTTTTTTCCCTTACTTTTTTCCATAATATTCTATGTTCTAGATTTTATAATAAATATATGATGAGGTGGAATCATCTTAATAGAGATGATAGGGTCATTCTTTGTATTATCAATAAGATCAGTTAAAACAAGTCACATGCTCGTATTCTGAAAATACCCAGAAAAAAAAGAAATACCATAGTCAAAATACCAAAAAGATCTATAACTCCAATTTTTTTTAAAAGTTGTTTGAAAAACTTGAAGTTCATAGTTCTTATGAACCTAACTCGTTGAAATGCCATCTAGTAAAAAAGAAGAATTATAAATTTCCAAAATAATAGACAGGAATATTGCAAATAGAGCCATTGCAATTCGAATCAGCCCACATCAAGGAAGCAAATAAGAATAGTTTGGTAATTTTCCTCTACTTCGGGGTGAGATGTCACTCCAAGATGTTGAAAGTCTTGGAACCGGGCCAGCCCGCATCAGAGGAATTGAATAAGTTTCAAAATCTTTTACTACTTTGGATCTTTAATGGGCTTATGTAGTCTAATTTATTTAGAACTTTTCTAAATTTTATTTAACATAAAATCAATATTTTATTTAACTTATAAATAAATTTTTATTTATTTTGAATTTATATTATATAATATAATATGTGTATGGTATACACATAATTGTGTACATACACATGAAATATAAAATGTGTAATGGTTTGACATGCCTGTATATAGATGTTGGGATTTACACCGCAGCAAACATGTTAGCCCTTCTGTATACATGTGTGTTGCCAATATTTATGTATATATATAGTTTATAAAGTAGTTATAAATTTAATATAAAGAAATTATAAATTTCAAATTCAATTATTAGATTCAAAACTTAGAAATTTAGGTCAAGATCTAGATCTACAAAATGAAATGTCTAGTATTTTCAAATTTGAACAAATATATTAATTTTGTATAAATAAAAACACACAGATATATATATATATATAATTCAATTTTTTTAAAATATGTATACACTATATATATTAAATGATATTTAGAAATACTATATACATAAGTATATATATGTATGTATTTTTTGTACTTATTATATTTATACATATTTTTTGACTATAAAAACTATTTTTTTGGCTTTACTTTGTATTTATCAAAAATAAATTTTATATATTTATTTGATTTCTGTATGGAAATCTGTAAATAAAATTATTTTGAAAACAATATATGTATGTATCATGTCAAATATTTATTAAACATATTTTATATAATTTATAATGTATATATACATATATATATATATATATAGTTATAACATTTAATTTAAATCAAATATTGTATTCCAATATAAAATTATATATATATAAATATTTAAATGTATATACATTAATGTAAAACACATTTTACTTAACAGTGTTTAATTTAAATACACATATATACAATCCAACTAATGAAGACAACACAATGTTATACAGATTCGTCACATATTCAACTGCTATCTAACCACATGTATCATACAATAAACATTATATACATTAATATATCATTGTAAAAAGAGAATTTTACCTTTCACTTATTGCTTAGATAGTAAGCCTTGAAATGTAGAATCGGTACTCCCTGAAATTTCAGAATCCAGAAAACCTAGATTGGATGCAATTACAACTGATGTTTGAATCTTATTTGATTTAATCATTTATGCTTGAAAATTTTGAGGAGAAAGGAGGGGAAGTGGCCAACCATGGCTATAGAAAAATGGAGCAGGAGAGTAAAAAATATGAAGAGTTAGAGATGAATATATAGTGGAGATCTAAGGAGAAAAAAGAGAATCTAGATCCATGTTTCCCTCTTACCTATTCATCTCTTTGAATTCAAAATTCAAGCCCTTCTTAGCTATCATATGACTGGCCTCCCTAGGCTGTCATAGCCGCACTCAATAGGCCTCATCATGGGCCTCAAAATCACTTCAAGCCCTATCAATAAATAACACATTTAAATCCAATTTAATGTGTTTCAATATCGTATATCAATTAGTGTATTTATAACTATTATATACAAATTTGTATTTATAACTACTATATACACATTATTAATGTTGATAAATAAATATCAAATAAAATCTTAATTGATATTTCATAAATATTAATTAATTCATAATAATTATAATTTAATTAAATCGGGTGGTTATAGGAGTATTCAATGTTTCGTTTGTATGACTCTTGGGTGTAAATTTGGTTAGCGATTAATACCAAACAATCTGAATATTAACGTTCATAGGTCACTTGGCTGGTGGTGAGACATTATGACCAAATTTATCACTTACTTGGCTTTGATAAAATACAATTTTGCTTTATTTAAGCGTTACCCAGTAGTGACAAATATTTATATCACTTCTCTTCGTCAAAACTATATCACTTTGGACTTATGGAATTTGGTACTAGTCAATATTCCAATATTTTCTATATTCAACTTTATAGCCTACACAAAGTCCTTGGTTTAAGAATAACAATTATTATCAACCAAAATGCTTTGGCCAGAAACTTTGTCTTTGAGTTGACTTCAATTGACCGTGACATTAACCTTATATAACCAAGAGGATGAATCCTTTCTTGAATAGTGTTTCACTTCCAATGCTTCCATCCAACCCAACTATAGTCATTCGATGGATACCATGTGATGATTTAACTATAATCAGAGCAGAGTTCCATAAAGAAGATCAAAAGTATTTTCAAGTCAAGAGAACTGTGTAATTTTTTAACATCATTGTTTTCTATTTGACCTTAGTTATTTTAACCAACGAAAATTTATTAAATGAGTAATTCACTAGTTATCCAATAACTATCAGTACGTAACCCCTTAGTGCTTCCAGTAGCCATGAGTAATACCCCTTCCAATATTCGGAGAGCATTATGTACTCTAGTTGATAGAGTTAGGGGGATGCCCTGGGGAATTTATGTAATTTTTTACATATATCCAACTCGACAACCAATCCTATTCTAAGTAAAAGGTATTTTCTTTCTATTATATACTTGGTATAATGTGTTATATTAATTAATTAATTTAATTAAAGGTGTATTTAAAAGAAAATCCATAAATGGTATGTTTTGTGATAGTAGTTACAAAATGTTGTAACCATGAGTAATATATCACAATGAAAATAAACATACTGTTTTAAATATTCGTAGTCAAGATGCATCGAGACTGGATATTGATGCATCCGTTGAGAGTAGAGTACGTAACGCTCTCCGAATGTTTGAAAGTGTATTACTTATGACTGATGAGGGCACCAATGGGTTACGTGCTGATAGTTATTGGATAACTATGGAATGACTCACTCGATAATTTTCCGTTGGTTAATATATCAAAGTCAAATTGAAAATATCGAAGTGACTAATTTACACACTTCTCTTAACTTAAGAATATTGTTGCTTTATAATATTAAAACTTCACTTGGCTTATAGTTAAATCATGGCACGACGTACATGAAACGACTATAGTTGGGTTAAGTGGAAGTATTGGAAGTGAAACACTATTCAAGAGAGGTTTCATCTCTTAAGTAGTATGAGGTTAATACCATGGTTAACTAAAATCAACTCAAAGTCAAAATCTCTGACCAGAGCTATTCTGTTAATAATAATTGCTATTCTTAAAGCAAGGAATTTGTATTTGGATTATAAATTTGAATATGGGCAATATTGGAATTTTGATCATTATCAAATTACATATGTCCAAAGTGATACGGTTTTGACGAAGAGAGTTGGTGTAAATAACCATTATTGTCGAGTAATGCTTAAGAAAGTAAAATTGGATTTTTCCAAAACCAAGTAAGTGATAAATTTGGCCAAAATGTCATACTATTTGCTAAGTGAAATGTGAACATTAATATTTGAATTATTCGATATTAATCACATAACAAATTTAAACTTAAGTTTCACACAACCGAAACGTTGAATACTTCTTTGTTCACCAGTGTTAATTGGCATATAATTGTTATAAATTAATTATAATAATTAATATTTATTATATTAATTATAAATTTTTGTTTAATGTATTGAACATGATTAAACAGTGTGTTTATAATAGTTATAAATATATTGAATGATATACAATATTGGTACGCATTTAAATTAGACTTAAATGTGGAAATTTTTGTACGGACTTAAATGTGTTTAAATTCCATAAGCAAGCTCACATAGTCAACCGTTAATTAGCTTAGTGTGGCGGCCCATGACATAAGAAAAAAAGGGAGCTTTGTTTTTTAATTTGAAATGAAAAGGCAAGTGATAAAGGAGATTAATGACCTCATTAATCATACGTTAATTCTATTCCTTTAATAAAAAACATGGCACTTCATTTCATTACTATCCATTCCCTCAAAAAATGACATCTCTACATCAAAAATTGCACGATTCGATCGTCGATGGTTTAGGCAGTTCAAGAGCTAACAACTCCAGAACTAGAAATTCGATTGAAGGAGCAAAATCAACATTTCAATGTGCGAATTAAAGACTTTGGGGAAAGGTGTATTTTTGATCTAATTTTTTTTAATTACATATTATATCATACATTTGCTAGATAGCTTGTTTATAATGAATCAAGTGTATCGATTTATGGTCACATATCGATGGTTATATTTTGCAAGTGCATATAATAAAACTAAATAAAATTTCATTTTGTAAAAGGCAATTTCCACATTGCTCACGTCCTTAAAAAATAATTGAATATAGTGTTATTTAATTGTTCTTAAACTATGTAAATTTGTATAATATATATATATATATATTATAAACTATGTTTTAAATTAGGAATTTTTTTATCTATACATTATTTTCATTTGACAATTAAATTATATATATATTTATTTGTATTTAAAGAATAAATACGAAACCAAACTTATAAATTCAGTTAAAATTGATTAAATAAATAAAAAAAGAATATATATATAGAATGATAAGTTGATGTACAAAATTTTCACAACATTAATTTATATTTTCATTTTCAGAAATTATTTAATTTTGTTCTTTCTTTTTTCTCACTATTTTGATTAAAAAAATTAGCAAGATAGCGTTATAAGCTATTGTATACTTTATGTAATTTATTTATTTTTATTTTATATTAATATATAAATTGTAACAACCCTTTCCGAAATGGGCCTAAATTTCAACCAAATAAAAGCCCATCGAACCTTAGTTCCATTCCAAAGTTAGATGTTGGTTGGTAAAATTGTTATAATAAATAATATACAATGCTATCTATCTATGCTTTCAGAATCTCACAGTGGAAGGGATAAAATATAGTATAGAAATAAGTACCATTTCATAAAATCAAATAGTTTGGTTACATCAGAATACCATTTCATCAACATCAACATGTCTAAAATATGGGTATATCTGAATACATCAAAGACATAAATAAATAACTAAACTACTACAAATCATCTCCATTGCCTACTTCTTCTCCATCAACATTGTTTTCCTCCTAACCTATGGGTTGTAATGAGGAGGGAGTCAGAACAATAATGTCGATTGAATTAAAATCTCATGTTTTACCATAATAGTATTTGGGCTATATCATTTAAATAAGTAATATGTCTTACGCATCCTATACTTCATCCTACTAAGTCTAACTCCACTGTAAGTCAAAGTCTTTTTCAGTCCAACTCCACAACATACCTTTAATTTTAGGCCAAGGGCCCTTTCCAGTACATCCTTGCCACTACCATAATTCTTGTCCTAACAATGTGAAAGAAAGCATTTGAGCCACTTAATTCCTCAGGAATTAGGCAAACTATGACCATTTAATACATGTATCCTCGGCAGATCAACGTCATTTAATACCTAAACCAAAGGCAGACTCCACTTTTGTCAAGGCCCGTTTTTCCATACCCTTTGAATCGACAATAAACCACACATGTCCAACTCAAATTGCACGAAAATACGGAACATGAAGGGTAATAAAGAAAAATAGGCAGAACATAATCTCACACGAATGGAATAACGTATAATATTGAACAAATATCTTTACAACGGAAAACATTTAAATACATATATCAGAGTCTAATCTAAATTCAGCTTGGACAGTTATAAACATATGTCCTTACAATTGCTGACAAACATCAACTAAAGCAAACTAAGTACAGTAGATAACAGAATACGTCCATACGTAGATGAATATCTCCAGCTCTCCTCTAGAAAACTCCAATCGTCTTCGACTAAAACTGAAACTACTCGGATCTGACCCGAGTAATGAAAATACCCAGATCAGGCTTGATAATCCAGCGTGAGAAAAAAAACTCAACAATAAATGACAGTGTCATATATTAGCCTTTGGATAAAATCCTTTGAAAAGAAAGAGTATTTCATAAGACCACGCCCACACATAAACACGGACGGGTTTTTATCTTATGATAACTAAAACACTTTTATATCAAAATACACTAGATATTATTTCTAATGACATTCTTTGAAAACATTTGCAAATAAACTTATTAATCTTAGCTGAAATTGTTACCATTATTAAATTCCAGCATACTTGGCTCTGCAAACAAAACAGTAGGTTTTTATTGGAGAATGGATTTCCATACAATGACCAGGTGAAGGATCTACCTTCCAAAATGGGTACACCTCTAGATGGATGTCCCGAGGCACAGAACATCTGCCCTCTACCAACACAAGACCGGCCTACCTCTTTAACTAGGTAGTACCGAATATGTCATCCCTCGGTCGTTACCGACCTTTAACCGAGCGCTTGTTTACATACACCACATTAATTTACATCCCGAACATCATAGCGGAAAGAAAAATATCTAGAAGGGGATGATCATACCCTACTTGGGAATGACCCACTTAGCCTTGCCGCATCTAATCCTATTTCGGTCATTTCCGGTCTGATGAGGCTTAAGGCAACGATTACCTTTTTACATAGCACATATCACATCTCTGGATGCCACATTGCCATTTACGTTGACTACTAATTGCCTTCCACAAAAATACAACCCTTGAGCTCATACGTCTTAAGGAAGGGTGTTAAGCTAAGAGAAGTTGCCTTCTCCGCCACCAAACAGATGTACGTTTGTAAAAACCAATGTTCGTAATCATTAGAAATGCAATGTCAGACAAACGTCCATACAAATTGTCCAGGAACAGGACAAACCAAAGGCACTCTCCTACTACCACTAGTAGCAAGTATTCCTTGCAATCCGAATAATCTCCACCATGAGGAGACCACTTCTATATATATAACTCTATAATGGGGGCCAACCAGAGCATGTTCAACAAGCAGTTTCCACACTATGAAGATCCACGGTCGTCAATAATCATCATCTTCAATATGTCTTCACATTCGAACGTTGTTAACGCTAAAAATTGAACGCTAACACCCTAGTGTGTGTAGTAGTAACGTGAAAGCACCACCCGTGATACGGGAATAAGAAACAGACAGAAAAGTCGCAGAAAACAGTAAAGACAACGATTTTATAGTGGTTCGGCTTGTAATTAAGCCTACGTCCACTTTGAATTCTCTTATTGCTGATTTGGTTACAATTTGATACAATATACTTCAAATACAATTCACTTTGATCACAAGAACACTTCAGACTAGTAGCTCAAACTTCGATGATGTGATTTGCTGAATCCATGTTGGATGTGCAAGATCTCTTTCGAAGCTTGTTGTAGTGTCTTTGGTGTTGGAGTTCTTCTAGTGTTGATTCAGTTGAGAAAGCGGCAGAGTAGCAGTGCTTCAGAGAATGATCGAAAAGTCCCCCACTTCGTAGGAGTAGCTGTCGTATTTATAGAGAAAGCTCTGGGCAGAATTTGAGCACACAAGTCCTAGGTCGTGTACGACCTAGAGTAGGTCATGGGTCGGCAACGACCTAGGGGTTGGCGACTTATCTCTAATGCACTTAATGTCCTCTGAGCGGGTTAGTAGGTCGCACGCGACCTAGAGTAGGTCGTAGGTCGTTGACATCTTAAGAGAATAGATCAACTGGAGTTATTAGGTCGTGAACGACCTAGTGGATGCGGCATGGACATAGCTTCATTTCGCTTTAGCTCGATAGGTCGTGGCATTGCTTAGGTCGGTACGAAGTTACGTCGTTAGGTCGCCGCTTTCTATAGGTCGTTAGGTCGCTCAGGATATTATACCGCTAGGTCGCTATGGGCTTTAGGCCGTTAGGTCGCTGCTCACCATAGGTTGTTATATTCTTTCTGGAGTTAGATCGGTAGGTTGTTAAAACCATTAGGTCGGTAGCTTCTTAGGTCGGTAGGTCGTGGACTCCTTAGGTCGTATGCTTCTTAGGTCGGTAAGTCACGAATCAAAAGAGGGTTAACATTTGCCCATCGAAGTACACGCCAAGGTCGTAGGTCATGTTCTTCGATTTCCTTAGTTCGCTCTTTGATGAGTTTGTTAGGTCGTGAGCGACTTAAGATAGGTCGTAGGTCGTAGGTCGTATGTGTCGATTCGCCTTTCACTACCCCAGTGTATAAATAGCTTAGGTCGTTCCCTCTTTTCCTTCACCTGCTCTATCATTTCATTCTGCCATTAGCAAGTACTCAAACTCTCGAAGACGAATTCAATTACTCGATCACCAGTTATCCTTAACGTTACATTGCGTAAGTGAACCTGTTTTCTATTCAATCCTCGATTGTCACTGAATCATGAATCCCACTTTTCATCTCCGACCCACTTTTCTTATGCCACGCTTCATCATAATTCTCGTTTCAATCGATTGCTGATAGATTCGAGATGGTTTGTCCTGGCTTTAGACAGTTTGTGAGAATGAGGTGATGGGTTACGGCGCTTTTAGGCTAACTGATTCATGACTTTAGAGGAGATGTGGGAATTGTTAACCGGTTATTGGGTTTATGGATCTCGAATTGACGAGTTGACGAGTTTCTGAGTGGAGAGGAGGCTAATTAGGGTCAATTGGTTAAGGGAAGCGAAGCATTAGCTTGGATGGAAGATCGCTCGAGTTCTTTCATCAAAAATGGCCCAGTGAATCTGAACGACCCACGAAACCTTGCGACCTAGCATACTTGACCGATCTAACTATCTGCGGCATAAGCCTTAGGTCGCGACCGAGCTAGGACTTAGAGAAGTTTGTGCCACTTTGTCCTGAGGCCTTTTCCTTCATATGCATTACGACTTAAAGGGTCGACGACTTAACTTAACTCGTAGCATATCCTTTAGGTCGTGGACGAGCTAATACTTATTCCTTCCAACTTGCACATTGTGACCTGAGGAATTTCCGACCTATGCTAGGTCGTGAGCGACCTAGGACTTTGAACAATTTAACGACCTAATTTCTACAGCATAGGCTCTAGGTCGCAGCCGAGTTAGAACTTGACATATTTGCATTGCCTTGAACTTTGAATTACTTGAACTTTGAACTGTCTGAACTTCTTTACAGATTATTTCTAATGCTAATTGCCTGTTAAACATAACATTTGCAGAAAACTGGGACGAATATACTGCCATTGACTGCCCATATCAAATGACAGATTAGTCGATAAAGAATAATCAACTTAAATGAACTACGTGAATGAAATGCTGTAAACCAACCAATTCAAGTGAAGTATTAAAGCAAAACTAAAATAGTTAACTGAAGATGGTTTGTTTGCATTAATACCGCACCTGAGTTTCTTAAATTAACAAGTCCTGAAATTTCATAATCGACCAATTGTCAACTAGTTTAACTCCAGTTATGTTTGCTTGTTATTTTTATTAGTTCTGCACAACACTTCACACTTTTTAGGAAACGTGCACCTTCACATTTGAACATCCAGTTGATTGTGTAGAATGACTTCTCAACGAGAAGAAGTAACAGTTCAAGCTGGAGAGGCTGTTCCCATTCCTGCTCCATTAGCTAATCCTCCAGAAAGAATCTCAACCACACTATCATATAAAGCTTTCCGTCAACTGTGCACTCAGTTCGGGATTGCTGAAGCAGATGCCATACTTCCTGAGAAAAACGACACTGCTGACATACCACCCCACGGTTTCGTTGCCGTTAATCGCCAAATGGGCATGAACGGAGCCATTCCTCCTTTTAACGATTTCCTTCAGCAGCTTCTTCTTCGACTGTCTATCTCTCCCTTTCAGTTACATCCCAATGGCTACGCCATCCTGATGGGACTATGTGTGCTATTTAGGAGGACGCTGGATCGTCTTCCGTGCTTTGACGAAGTTAGTTATCTTTGCTCGTTTGCCAAAAATAAAGACCATCCCTCCATCACACTTGTGAGAAGTGATAGGAACCGCAAACTGATCATTGGTCTTCCTTACAGTGTTCATGGGTTTCTAAGTCAGTTTTTCTACGTTCGCTGTCCTCCGGGATTTTACGCTATCTGGAGAGTAGGAAGTAAGATCATTTATCTTCGCTTCTTATGTTTCTAAACTTTTCGAAGCCTGAGTTGTCAAGTATTAACTTCGCTCTTTTATTTTCAGCGCTTCCTCCTTCTAGGGATCCTGGTCACAAACCAACTTTTGAGAGGCTCATGGCCGTGCCAGTTGAGGAGAGGAGCATCCAATTTCTATTGATAGACGAGTTCTTACACCAATCCGGACTTCTACATTCTTCCCGTTCTACTCAGCCTTATGAGGTCTTTGATTCTCCAGCAAAGACATCGGATGCCCCAGCTCTTGCTGAAGAACTTACACCGAAAGAACCTACCACTAAGGCTTTACTAGTGAAGTGTTCTACTTCTATTGATATTGTGGGGTCGTCAAGCAAGCTAACACTTTCCCCAATCATCGAAGAAGAGGAGCCTTCTCAACATTCCGGAAAAGCGGCTGATGTGGGAATTGAAAGGGAAGGTTCCGCCGGTCACAATGGCGATGATATCTTTGAGGGTTTGAGTGATTTGATGATAACCTCACAGGAGCTATTCAAAGATGACACTTCAAAAGCTATCTCTTATGCTGCCGAGGCGACTTCCTCTTTACAACAAATTACAACGCCTGCTATACAAGTCGTCACTATTCCCACACCAAAGAGTGGTTTGTAGTCTGACGCGCGTAGCTTGCACATCACACACACTTAGGATTTTTGGCACTTATATGTACTTAGCTTCTTCACCTCGAAGATTTTTATGACTTGTATTTTTTCACTTTCAGATTCTCCGATGGGGCAAAGTGGCTCGTACTACGACAAATTCCAACGCCATGGAAGCCGCGAAACTTATGATTTTAGGCGCTATCTCACTGCCCCAAGGGAAACAGATGAAGAAAGAGCTGCTAGAAAAGCTCATGAAAGGCGAACTTATGAGGAGCAGCAAAGAAGAAGGGATGATCGACACGACTCTTCTCACAGAAGCAATGATTCTCATAAGAGGAAATCCCATGATGATAAGGGGAAGGGCCACATTGCTGACGATCCGAGCAAACGGGTTAAACTTAGCGATCAATCAGCGTTTGCAATTTCTGAGAAGACCGATGCTCCTAACCCTCTTGACATCTCCTTCGGTTCTCCTGCTCTCAAGAAATCTGACATTCAGACAATCATCAATAGGCCTCAGTATCAAGTCAAAGATGCTCCTTCTATTCTTCAAAGCCGATTCCCAAATTGGTGCTAAAGGGGAGTACGCTTCGACTTAGACTTGGTACCGATTGATAAGCCGGCTATGCAGAGGAACCTTGATGCAGTCAAACTTGATATCGAGAGGATATCTGGCTGGTAGAAACTTGTCGACGAACTTCAAAGAGTTAATCGCATGAACCTTGAAGCCATGCTAACTATGGAGAATGACAAGTCAGAGAGGGATAAAATCTGTAAGCAACATGATGCAGAGATGGCGAGCATTGCCGACGACAATGCGAGACTTGAGTCCAAAGTTAAGAAACTCAAGGAAGATCTCGCCGCTTCTTCCGCTTCGCACTCTCAAAAAGAAGAAGTCTTCCAAAAACAAGTGAGAGATGCTCATGCTGCTCAAAGAGATGCTGAGATGAAACTTGAGGCAGAGTAGCATGTTACTAAAAAATATCGCACAGATACCGCTCAACTGCGGGAAAGAGTTAGCTCGCAAGATCTGGAGATTGCAGCATTAAACGCTCGACTTCTCAAAGTTGAAAAAGAGCGGAATGAAGCAGTTGTCGGCCAAGTTGCAGCCATTGCCGAAAAAGAAGCGGTTGAGCAATCGCACGAGGCGACGAAGGCCAAAGTCAGCTCTACTTTATTTGACTTTTATATCCATAGCGTTTTGGGGCGCGGGAGCCTCTCATTTCTGGGACCGACATATGAAATCACTTTGGCTGAAGTGTGGGAAGCGATAATTGACATGTTAGGGGGTGCTGGAAATGCAGAGGCGGATCTTGAAGCGACTTATCTAGATGATGAAGCACGCACCGCCCTTGCCAGGGGAAAAGAGCAGCTTGCTAGGGAGCGAGCCAAAGTAGCAGGAGGAGAGCGTTTAGAGAAAGCGACTTCAACTGCCCCGCTCGTCCTCCGACTTCGGTCGATCCTGATATCATTGGCTCTAGTTTCTATTCTCCACCTCCTGCAAAAGCTGAAGTCAAAACCACAACTATTGAGCCTCCCATTGTTCAAGACGAGGAGAAGTCACATGACTACATTGAAGCTGAACAATTTGAAATCAATGTGATTAAACCAACTTCTCCAGGTAACTTCGATGTTGATCCAAGTCGAGTAGACTACTTATTTGCTTCAACTGAGTTTGATGAATTTCTCAATTGTTACTTAAGTCTCGATGAGCCAATATCTTCTCTTTTTTCGGAGAATACTGATTTTAACTTCTTTTCTTCTGTAGCAGAAACACTAAATGCTGCGCAAACTTCTCCCCTTCCAGCTGTTCCTCCTCCATCCCTTCAGATCACTCCTGCTTCTCAGCCGGGATCGCAGAAGGAGCAAATAGAAGCCCTTCAAGGCTTGGAGGATCCAACCGCTTCGCAAGAGCAGAAGGCGGAAGAATGTGAGGACAGTGAGAAGACCCCGAAGCAGTCTTATGATGATGATACAAAACTTTCTGCGTTAGTTACTCCTGGAAGTGAATCTTCTTCAAAGAGGAAAGGGAAGCACACAATGAGGAAGAAGAAGAAAAGCATTTCAGCTGGAGAAGATAAAGCAGAAGAAGATCCAGCTGCACCTTTTTCTCCTTCTTCTCCGACCCGTCCACACCGGATTCCGAAACTAGTCATCAAACCGGGCAAGGGTACTAAAGGTGGCAGGAAGAAGGAGTGATAAGCTGGACTCTACTTTTCTTATTTTGCTTTTTGTATGTACTGACCGGAGATTGTGCAGATACCGGCCTCCGTTTGAAACCTGCACATGTACAATAACTTTACAGTATGGAATAAAATGGTTCTTTTTACTTGTACAATTTCATGTTAGTATATGTGTGAATGCACTTATTCCTTGTTTTTGCACAAGTTTCTTTATTTACTTTATACGATACTGCAGTGAGCTCGTTGTATGATGTTTGAGCGTTATTTTATTAATATAGCTATGTGCCCCCATACCACGGCTCATTGCAATATTCTGAACAGACTTGTACTCTTATTTTAGAGAATAATTTTTCCATTTTTGAGGAAATGTTATTCTGCTTTCAATAGAGTACGCCTTGTATCGGGGAAGTTTTCTCTTCTCATCTTTTTCTTTCTTTTAGAACACTTCATCTTTTGAGGATGATCACTTTTATTTGTTTGAGAAGTGGATTCTCCTACGCAGTGAAGCGAGCTTCTGAAGAATGTTTTGACATTTCAACTCTGGTGAAGTGGGTCTCCGAAGAGAGATTTTTGCACTTCAACTTTGGTGAAATGTGCCTCCGAAGAGGTCTTTTTGGCATTTCTGAGGAGTAGCATTTGGACTTCGAAGAGTAGCATTATGCTCTGCGGAGTAGCGTTGTGTCCCCGGAGAGGTCTTGTGCTTCCGGAGAAGTCTTGTGCTTCCGGAGAAGTCTTATGTTTGTGCTTCCGAAGAAGTCTTGTGCCTCCGGAGAGGTCTTGTGCCTCCGGAGAGGTCTTGTGTGCCTTGGGGAAGGTCTTCTACCTCCGAAGAGGACAGCATGTGCCTTTGGTGAAGGCTGGTGCCTCTGAAGAGGGCTTGTGGTGCCTCGGGAGAGGTCTTATGCCTCCGGAGAGGTCTTGTGCCTCCGAAGAGGTCTAGTGCCCCCGAAGAGGTCTTTATTTGATTGCCTGGAAGTTACTTTCTCACAGTTAAATGGATCCATGGGGCGGACGCAAGTTACTTAATTGGTTGTTCGTTCGCACAAACGATCGCAATTAGTTAACAAAGGTTATGCGCCTTCTGGTTCCACCAACCTCTTTGTTGAGAAGAGAATTTCCATTTTTTGGTATGCCTCCAAAGAGGGCTTGTGCCTCCGTAGAGGTCTTTATCCTCCAAAGAGTTGCGCCTCCGAAGAGGTCTTGTGCCTCTGAAGAGGGCTTTTGTTAATTAACTCGCCCATGTCTCTTTGTTGTTTGCTCACTAGTGGTCCCCTGTTATCGTCTCCAAGCCCATGTTCCCTTCTTTTTGCGAGTAGTTTGCTTCATCCGAAGAAGTGAACTTCATTGTTAAATGATTCCACGGGGCAGGCGTGAGTTATCTAATCAGATGTTTGTTTGTACAGACGATCGCAATTAGTTAACAAGTGTCTGGTTCTTTTTCTTTTGAAATGTGCCCCTTCGGTGGAATTATCAACCTTTTGTGTGAAGTTCATCTTATGTTGGATTTAAATTTGGAACTCTTTATGGCTTGAAATTCATTTATTGAGTGATTTACGGGGCTCACTTGGCCTTGTGATGGGTAAGCTTTGTTTTAATGACCTGCAATATTAAATCGATATTTTTGCAATACATTTAGAGCATTTACACATCGAAATGAAACAGGCATTTTCTAATAATAAAGAACACAGAATTTATAGTGGTTCGGCCAAGAATTGGGCCTACATCCACTTTATAGCTCTTTTATTGATCATCGCTGATTTTAAAATGGTTTACAATACAATTGATACATCCATAATCATTTTACAATTTCAATCAAAGCTCTTTAAGTAAAATATGGACGTAAATGATTGCTGTTCTAGGCACTTGGGATTGGGTCTCCTTCGACAGTTGTGAGTTTGAAGGTGCCATCAAGGAGTTTATTGCTTATGACATATGGTCCTTCCCAATTTGGTCCAAACACTCCAGTTGCTGTCATGATCCTCTTCAAGACTAAGTCCTCGATTTCAAAGCTTCGTTGACGGACCTTAGAATTGAAGTGCCTCGCTATCCTTTGCTGATGGGCCGCAACTCTGAGCCTAGCTTCTTCCCTTCTTTCATCAAGTGATTCGAGTTGCAATTTTTCATTTTCTGTCTGGTTGAAATGAATTCTCCTATGTGAAGGGACTTCTAGTTCTACTGGAATCATTGCTTCTGATCCGTATGCCAATGAGAATGGAGTATGCCCAGTCGTAGTTTTATAGGTCGTTCTGTATGCCCATAGTGCTAGTGGTAGCCTATCAACCCATCCACCTTTTGCTTTTTCAAGCTGCTTTTTGATGGTTGACTTGATAATTTTGTTTACCGCTTCCACTTGCCCGTTTGCCTGCGGATGGGCCACTGCTGAGAAGCTTTTTCGGATTTTGAATTGCTTGCAAAAGTCCTGGAACTCTTCGCTTTCGAATTGGGTACCGTTGTCTGTGATTATCTTCTGTGGCACACCATACCTGCAAATGATATTTTTAGTCACAAAATTTATCATCTTTTTAGAGGTAATAGTGGCCAAAGGTTCAGCTTCAGCCCATTTAGTGAAATAATCAATAGCAACAATAGCATATTTGATTCCCGACTTGGCAATTGGTAAAAGTCCGATTAGATCTATCCCCCACATGGCGAACGACCATGGACTGACCATCTGTGTTAGTTCGGTGGAAGGTGCTCTTGGGATTTTTGCAAATCTCTGGCACTTGTCGCATTTTCAAGAGTAGATAGCAGCATCTTGATTAATATCTGGCCAAAAATACCCATACCGGAGAACTTTCTTGGCAAGAGTTTGGCCACCTGAATGGTCCCCACATTCTCCTCCGTGTACCTCTGCTAAAATTGTCTTAGCTTCTTCCTTGGTTACACATCGGAGTAATGGCATTGAGAATCCCCGCCTGTATAATCGGCCATCTTGAATTACATATCTCGATGCTTTTCTTAACAGCTTTCGACGTTCTTTAGAATTTTCCGGTAGGGAGCCTTTGAGTAGATATTCTTTGATCGGGGTCATCTATGACTCTTGTTCTTGAGATACAGCCATGATCCAGTCGATATCCATCTCGTCAGGGCTTGGAGTTGACAAAACCTCCATAGGAACCAATCCCTATAATTGAGCTTCTTCGGAGCTTGAATACTTTGCAAGAGAATCTGCTTTCATATTTTCCTCTCGAGGTATGTGACTTATTGAATAGTGATTGAAATCATCGAGAAGTTCAGAAGCCTTGGACAAGTAAGCAGGTAGATTTCCTCCTTTAGCTTGAAACTCCTTCTTGACTTGACATACAATAAGCTGAGAATCACTGAAGATTTGCAATGCTTTGATGTTCAATTCCTTTGCAATCTTTAATCCAGCAATTAGAGCTTCATATTCTGCTTCATTATTCGTAGAAGGAAATTCCAATCTTAATGCGTAACATAACGATCTTCCTTCGGGGGTTTCAAGCACAACCCCAGCTCCGAAACAGTAATCATTTCTTGAGCCATCGACATATAACTTCCATTTGGTTTGGATGTCAACTGTAACCTCTTCTTCAATATCACCCTTGTCTGTGTACTCTGCAATGAAATCTACTAAAGCTTGCCCGTTGATTGCTCTTTGGGGATGATAAGCGATATCATATTGGCTAAGTTCAATATTCCTCTTAAGAAGACGGCCCGGAGTTTCAGGTCAAAAGAGGACTTGCTTTAGGGGCTGATTAGTGAGAACTTTGACAGGGTGAGCTTGAAAATATGGCCTCATGTAATATCCCGGAAATTTGGGGCAATATCAATTTAATAATCTGTTTAAATAATTAAATTGATTTGATAATTTTTGATAATAAAATTTGAATTAGTTTAATAATCTAATTGAATAAATATTTAATTAGTGAAATTTATCTTTTAAAACTAATAAAATGATTTCTATTTATAATGTATATATATATATAAGTATATATATTGTAAATAGATTAGCTTTGGGTTGAAATATAATAAATAAAATCTTGTTTTTAATTTCTAATATATATATTTAGTTTAGAGATTTGGATTTATTTAACATAAGCTTTTCAAAGCTATTTAAACAAATAACAAATATGGTTTTAAATAAGATTAATAATAAGGTTATTTTCTTTTCTTTTTGAGATATTGCTTAATAAATAAGATTTAAGAGTATATATATATATAGGTAAGTTTAAAATACAATATTAATAGTGTATTGTTTTATTTATAGATATAAATAGACTTTAATAAAATAAGATTGTTATTTTCAAATTAAATGTGTAGTTATATATGTATGTATATAAATTGACTTTAAATTGGATTTTAAATATAATTTGAATTTGAATGTAAATTAGTTTTGAAATTCAAAGATATATATTTAAATATTTGGATTTTAAAATATATGTATAAACTTTTACTTATAAACATAATTGGTTTTATTTTCTTTAAAATACTTTATATATATATAGGTAAGTAACTAATAAATTAAGTAAAAGGTTTATTTACATTTAAAATAAATATAAACTAAATAAAAGACAAGTGTTAATATGTTAAGTAACCATTATAACATGTGTTGTAAAATTAGAGTATGAGAAAGACAAGTGTCCATCTTTTAAAATTTCAATTTTCTTTTATTTTTAAGAAAATTATTTTCAGCCTATATAAACATTTTTTCTTTATCTTCATTCCCTTTTTATCTTCACATTTTCAAACATTAAGAAAGAATTCAACTGTAAACAAAATCCCCTCAAAAACAAAATCAGTAATCAACATTTCTTAAGCCAAAATCTCAAAACAAAGACCTGAAATTCATCTTAAAATCATAAGCCTGTAACCCATTTTCCAAAATACAACTAAATCGAAGTTTCAGCCTGCATCCTTTTCAAAATCTGGAAGCCTGCAATCTCTTTTTCAAATCTGGAAAATTAGAGCATGCATGCAAGTTTTCCAGCAAGCAATTAAAGTTTTAATAGCAAAGGCATTCAGATCTTAAAAAGTTCAAAAGCAGTTTCAAAAGATATGCTCTGTTCACTTTTAAAAAGGTGAGTAACAATCTTTCTAAAATTTTAGTATAAGAATCTGGTTGCCTGCTTGTTTCTGGAATATGTTTTGTTTGTAAGTAACACTTTACTTAAAATTTAAGTAAATCATAATCTGTTGTAAGTAGAATTTCTAGATTGTATTATGTTTGCTTGTATATATATATATATGATTCCAGTTTCAAAATAAGAACATTCTCTGTTATTTAGTTCTATCATCATCTTCTTATCCAGAAAACAAAACCACGAAAATTTACAAGTTAAAACATCTTGTGATGATCTGATGTATGAATCTATGATATAATATGCCTGCATGATTGTTTAAGTATGAATTATTTGTATATATGTTGATATTTTGTATGCATGTCTGATATCAATTCTGTGAAGTTAACAGAGTTTAAAATTCTAATCAAAATCCCAATATCTCATTTTCAAATCACTGATAGGCTTAGGAATTCAGAAGAGAGTTGTTTGTTAAACATGAATGAAGTTTAATAAAATAAAATTTAGTGATATAAGTTTGAAACTTATCTGGAATAGAAGAAATACAGTAAAAGCTTTGAATACTATAAAATTCAAATATGATAATTTAGCATTTCAGGATTTTAAATTGAATCTTTAAACCAAATAATGATTTTTAGAAGAGAAATCACAATTTTTGGCATTAAGTTGAGTGAGCAGTTCGAACTTGAACAGAATTTGGGTTTTTAGTTGTCTCTGGCGATCTATGGGTTCGGGGACGTCGTGGTTCTCAATGGAGATGTAGAGATGATCGGAGGATCTGAGAAAAATATCAGAAGTGATAATAATTCACTGTGGCGAAAGGAATTAATCGAGATTATCTGTAGACCTAGTTTTTGTTGTGGTCGAAATAGTTGTCGTCACGTTGTCTCTGGTGGACCTAGTTCCACCAGACTCTGGAGATTGGAAGCAGGAACGTTGACGAAGGTACGGCTAGAAGGTCAGGTGCTCCGGTGGCCAGAAAGTTGGATTCGAGAGTTTTCCAGGTTTGGGCTGTTTCCAGTTTCATGATCGAGATTGCTCGATTTCGATTGATGAGGTTGTTCGAGTTTCTGGTGGTCGAGATCGTGAGAGATGGTCATGGACGATATGTCGGCGATGGAATCGATGATCGTAGGCGATAAATTCGCCTGTGCACGTGTACATGTACGTTTCGTACATCTGGAAGTTGATAGTTGAGGAAGAAGACGTTCTCGAGTGGATGTTAGGTTTGGCTCGAAGTCGTTCTCGTGAGAACTGGGAGTTGGCCCGGGATTTCGAAGGAGAGACTCGCGTGAGTTTTAAAACTGTTTTTAAATTTAAACATAACAGTGTTTAAAAATAAAAGAGGGAAGGAACTCGAAGTTGGTCTCGGGAAAACTGGGTTTTTACTCGGGGGGAAAATGGAGTTGGCTCGGGTAGATGTAGAAATTGCAGTTTTAAACAGACAGTGTTTTTAATTTAAATTGAGCTTTAAAATTTTGAAGCAAGATTTAGATCCAGTTTTAATCAAATATAAAGTATAGATTCAAGTTAATTTGTATCTTAGTTGAGATAAATAAGTTGATAAGATTTGCAAGGTTTTAACAAAACTTAAATGTTAAAAGTATAATTTTATAAAGAATTGAATTTAAAAATCTTATAAACTTCTTTTATAAATGTTAAGTGTTTTTCTTAACATTTGAATTTAAAAAGATTTTGTATATTAAAAGTTAAATTTGTAATTATTTTAAATCTTTGATTTAAGATAAATTAAAAGAAAGATTTTAAAGTAAATGTTTTAAAGTCTTTGTTAATAATAATAATTAAAGTAGTTAAAGGTAAATACTTTATTTTAGATAGTAATTAAGATTTAATGATATAGGAGTCATTAAATTAATAAAGTAATTTAAGAATAATTTAATAATTTAATTAATTAATGGTTTAGTGATAATTAATTAAATAATTAGGATTATAAGTTAATTAATTAAGTGTTAATTAATTTGGAATTTAGGATCATTTGTTTAATTAAGTATGAGTTATTAATAAATGATTAGACAAATAAATTAATATTGGTTAAGTATAAATTACTTAATGAAAGTAATTAAAGTAAATTAATTACTGAAGGTAATTAATTAAATAAATTTGATAAGTTTAAATTAATTAGTTAAATTAATTTAAGATAATGATTTGGAAATTTGATAATTACTTAAATGTAATTAGTGAAAGTATAATTACTTAGGAAAGTAATTAAAGGTAATTACTGGATGTAATTAACTGATGATGATTTAATAATAAAAGTAATTTGAGTTAATTACTTTTGAATAATTAATCAAGGGATTAATTAAAGGATAATTAATTAAGGAGTAATTAATTTATGAAGTGGAGTAATTAAGGGAAGTTAATTACTAAATGAGATTAATCAAAGGTGATTAATAAATGTGACTAATTAATTATTAAATGTAATTAATTTAAATAAGATAATTAATTAAGGGTAATTAAGGATCATTAATTAATAAAATTAATGATGTAATTAAGGATTGATTAATTAAGATTAGTTAAAAAAAATAGGTGATTAAAGTAATTAATTAATTGTAATTAATTAAGGATTAATGTAATTAAATATAGTTAATTAATTAATGATGTAATTAAAGATTAATTACTGTAATGGTTTAAGTTAATTAATTTGTGAAATTAATTAAGAATTAATTACTTAAAGTAATTAAAGGATTATTAATCAGGAATGATTAATTAAGATGGATACTTAGAGTAATGATTAATTAATTGGTTTAATTAATAATTAAGTAAGCAGGATTTATAGAATGAAGTAATTAGTTTAATTCACTTTAAATTAATTAGATGATATAAATCATTGCTTAAGGATGGATGAATGAGATTGAATGTATTTCATTGTTTGATATCTCTGATGAGATATGATTGATATATGATATGGATGTTTGGTTGAATTATAATGATAATGTGAATTATCTGTTTGGGATGATAATGTAGATTATCTATTGAATTATCTATCTTTGTGTATATAGATAAGAATTGAATTGTTTTAACCTTAAAACAACTTGGCCCTTAAAAGATACGTTTTGGATTTCGATGAGACCGGGATCGGGTTTCCGTATACCGGGATTCCAGGTTTGGAGACCCGAATACCACATCGATCCAAATTAACGATAGGTCGTGAATCTCAAGTGAAGATGAAGTTTCAGAGTGCAAGGGTTATTGTCGTTAACTCTGAGGGTGATTCCAAAACGAGTGTAACGAAATAATGCCTTCGGTTTCGTTCGAACCCGGAACGAACTTGTATGGATTGAATGCTTTCAGAACATCGTCAGGTGGACGATGAGCATTCTAAGTGATATGTTCTGATTAAAGGTAATCGTAACCTCAAGCCTCATCAACCGGGAATGGCTAAAACAGGGGAGGTGCAGCAAGGCTTCGTGGGTAGCACCCACTGAGAGCAAGATAGATCCCTGTCTAGAGGTCCCTTTTCTTTTTATTCGGCTTAGTGTGTGGTTGGTCGCGCCAACTACGGGGTTATCTTGTTCGGAATTATCCAGTAAGGGATGGTTCCGGCTTTGTGTTGCAGGGGAGCGGGCGTACTCCTCGGTACGGTGATCTAGGCCACGTACTGTGACGGGCGGTACCCCAGTAGCCCTGCCATTGTATGGAAACCCATTCTTCCTACGTGCCCTTACGGTTTTGATTGTATAACCCACTTTGTGGCTAGTATGCTGGAATTTAATAATGTAACAATTTCAGCTATTTCATATTTATTTGAAAACCCTAGACCCTATTATAATATAACTGGATTTCCTATCAAATGTTTTGGTTAGCGTAAGGTAAAAACTTACCCATGTTTATTTGTGGGGAGTCTTACGTGATACCTTTTCTTTCTAAAGGTTTTGAAGTTAAGCAAGTTTAACCTGTTACTCACACCAGACCCATGTCTGACCCAAGTGTTTATTTCTGTTTTATATAAACTCTTGGGTACTCAAATTTTTACGAGTAGCCAAGGGATTCAGGTTTAGCTTTGACGAATATTCTGGAGGAGCAATGGAGCAGGAGGCTTCGGCGTTCGTAGATATAGTATTCCGCTGTGTTGATATCTGTGATAGTGTCTTGTCTTGTATTTGAGTTGTAATGTCTAGACAGATGTTTATAACTGTCTAGTAAGTGATGTATATGCTGTGTAACTCTGTAAATTGTTGTATACTATGTAATAGTTTATGTTATTAATATAATTTATTCGTTCCGCTGTGAGATCGTTGTTGTTGTTTCTTTCTTTCTTCTCTTCTTTTCTATTTTCTACCCCTTTCTTTCTTCATAATGATGCGACTTTCTGGGCATAGGAAGTCGGGTCGTGACATTTGGTATCAGAGCATAGTTTGAGCGAATGCCTAAGCTTTTGGTTAAGTGAATATCAGAACACTAGGTTGAGTGAATACCTAGGTTCGGAAGGATTGTTCATTAGAGATAGGATCTGTAGCAACCTGTTGAGTCTGAGTATATATATACGAGAGCGCGTATTTGTTAGTTATATAAAATGGTTTTATATTGTGTTAATTGATCGGTTGAGTGGTATATGGATTCTGGTCAATACGAGTAGCTAACGTTATTGATAGGGATCTCTAAACACTTGGACCAGGCCAACGGACACAATATTGTTTTAAAAAGGTAGATGAAATAATTTTACCCAGATATAATTTCTATATAAAAAAGTATCATTTTAAATGTATATGGTATTTGTAATGATTGGTTGAGATGATAATAATTTATCATCTAGGATTAGGAGTCTGAGTGTTGAGGTTGGAAGAGTATCTGTCGAGACTGTAAACCTAATACCGTCTCGAGTGAACTTTACAGTTGTGTAAGGATTTCACAATCTCTGAAGGAAACCTGTTAAGGTTCGGAGTTCATCTTAGGAGTTGGATGAGTAGAGTTGGAACTGTCGGAGAACAGAAGCGAGTGATGGTATCTCAGGTAATAGTAGCTGTGTGATGAGATGCATTGACTATGGATGTTCCCAAAGATGTTTTCTTTGGAACAAGTTAATGAAGTATGTCTGTTTCGGTGTTGTGGCTGAGTTCAGCAGGGTGTTTCTGTTTGGTTTGGGTTTCGAGTTTCTCGAAGAGCTTTGGATTGAGAAGTCTTTGGCATCTGTGGCAGTAGTGCAGCTCGGAGTATTCTGTGCATTGGCAGGAAGTTTTCTGGCTGAGCAGTTTTTCTGAAGGTAGAGTTCAGAAGCAGTAGAGTGGATCCATTTCTTCGATAGATTGGATAGTTAAGTATGAGCTGTTCTGATTGGTTAAAGGAAGAACAGTTTCTTTGGAATTAGGCTGGGTTGATTGCAAAAGTGACTTGCGATAGATTGAGTATTCTCTTGAGTTATCTGAGATTTTCTGGGATGTGTTGTCCAGTCTGTGCTTATGTTCATCATCAGCATTTTCATTCTACTCCAGATCAGAGTGGTGCAGCAGAAGCAGTTTGGCGAGTGCTCTTGTTGTCTTTTCCAGATAGGAGAAGTTAGTTCGATCTTCTGATGATTGGTAGTAGAGTTGTGTTTTGGATTATTGATAGATCTTGAGAGGATCATTCTGTTGAGTTGTTTTTGGTTCTGTTTATTTCTAGAAGCATCAGCGAAGGTTGAGTTGATCAGGAAAGATCTGTAGACAGCTCAGGATCGTCTGAAGGATTTTGTGGGTAAGAACGGAGGAATTTGGAATTCGAAGTTGGAGACTTCGTTGTTGTGAAGTTTTTCTCTGGTTAAAGGGAGCTATAAGATTAGGTAAGTCTGGGAAGTCAGCTCCGAGTTGTTTTGGATCTCTTCTGTGTTTTGATTTGGATAAAAGCTTTGATCTACTGGATTGAATGGTCAGTTTGGATAACTGGAATTCATTGTGTTTTACGTATCTCTGAGGGAATACGTGTTTGATCTATCTCTGGTTTTGGATCCAACAGTTCTGGAAGATTTGGTTGTTGAGTCAGACTCATCTGTAGTCTGATATCTTGTTTAGTTCTATAGATCTAGATGAGTAAGAACTATATAGCTTAGTATTGTTGATTGTTTGGATTTTGTAGAGCGAGTATCCCGGTATATATATACTTGGGGAAACTCGAGGAAATTGTATTCAGAATTTTGTTTGGATAATTAGAATTGTTTGATTGGATGAATTGTTTGCTATGGTTGTTAGCATATGGATGATAATATATGCTTGTGATTTAAAAAGATTATTAAATTACCTTTGTTTTAAATTTCGGGGACGAAATTATTTTAAGGGGGGAGGAATGTAATATCCCGGAAATTTGGGGCAATATCAATTTAATAATCTGTTTAAATAATTAAATTGATTTGATAATTTTTGATAATAAAATTTGAATTAGTTTAATAATCTAATTGAATAAATATTTAATTAGTGAAATTTATCTTTTAAAACTAATAAAATGATTTCTATTTATAATGTATATATATATAAGTATATATATTGTAAATAGATTAGCTTTGGGTTGAAATATAATAAATAAAATCTTGTTTTTAATTTCTAATATATATATATTTAGTTTAGAGATTTGGATTTATTTAACATAAGCTTTTCAAAGCTATTTAAACAAATAACAAATATGGTTTTAAATAAGATTAATAATAAGGTTATTTTATTTTCTTTTTGAGATATTGCTTAATAAATAAGATTTAAGAGTGTATATATATATAGGTAAGTTTAAAATACAATATTAATAGTGTATTGTTTTATTTATAGATATAAATAGACTTTAATAAAATAAGATTGTTATTTTCAAATTAAATGTGTAGTTATATATGTATGTATATAAATTGACTTTAAATTGGATTTTAAATATAATTTGAATTTGAATGTAAATTAGTTTTGAAATTCAAAGATATATATTTAAATATTTGGATTTTAAAATATATGTATAAACTTTTACTTATAAACATAATTGGTTTTATTTTCTTTAAAATACTTTATATATATATATATATAGGTAAGTAACTAATAAATTAAGTAAAAGGTTTATTTACATTTAAAATAAATATAAACTAAATAAAAGACAAGTGTTAATATGTTAAGTAACCATTATAACATGTGTTGTAAAATTAGAGTATGAGAAAGACAAGTGTCCATCTTTTAAAATTTCAATTTTCTTTTATTTTTAAGAAAATTATTTTCAGCCTATATAAACATTTTTTCTTTATCTTCATTCCCTTTTTATCTTCACATTTTCAAACATTAAGAAAGAATTCAACTGTAAACAAAATCCCCTCAAAAACAAAATCAGTAATCAACATTTCTTAAGCCAAAATCTCAAAACAAAGACCTGAAATTCATCTTAAAATCATAAGCCTGTAACCCATTTTCCAAAATACAACTAAATCAAAGTTTCAGCCTGCATCCTTTTCAAAATCTGGAAGCCTGCAATCTCTTTTTCAAATCTGGAAAATTAGAGCATGCATGCAAGTTTTCCAGCAAGCAATTAAAGTTTTAATAGCAAAGGCATTCAGATCTTAAAAAGTTCAAAAGCAGTTTCAAAAGATATGCTCTGTTCACTTTTAAAAAGGTGAGTAACAATCTTTCTAAAATTTTAGTATAAGAATCTGGTTGCCTGCTTGTTTCTGGAATATGTTTTGTTTGTAAGTAACACTTTACTTAAAATTTAAGTAAATCATAATCTATTGTAAGTAGAATTTCTAGATTGTATTATGTTTGCTTGTATATATATATGATTCCAGTTTCAAAATAAGAACATTCTCTGTTATTTAGTTCTATCATCATCTTCTTATCCAGAAAACAAAACCACGAAAATTTACAAGTTAAAACATCTTGTGATGATCTGATGTATGAATCTATGATATAATATGCCTACATGGTTGTTTAAGTATGAATTATTTGTATATATGTTGATATTTTGTATGCATGTCTGATATCAATTCTGTGAAGTTAACAGAGTTTAAAATTCTAATCAAAATCCCAATATCTCATTTTCAAATCACTGATAGGCTTAGGAATTCAGAAGAGAGTTGTTTGTTAAACATGAATGAAGTTTAATAAAATAAAATTTAGTGATATAAGTTTGAAACTTATCTGGAATAGAAGAAATACAGTAAAAGCTTTGAATACTATAAAATTCAAATATGATAATTTAGCATTCCAGGATTTTAAATTGAATCTTTAAACCAAATAATGATTTTTAGAAGAGAAATCACAATTTTTGGCATTAAGTTGAGTGAGCAGTTCGAACTTGAACAGAATTTGGGTTTTTAGTTGTCTCTGGCGATCTATGGGTTAGGGGACGTCGTGGTTCTCAATGGAGATGTAGAGATGATCGGAGGATCTGAGAAAAATATCAGAAGTGATAATAATTCACTATGGCGAAAGGAATTGATCGAGATTATCTGTAGACCTAGTTTTTGTTGTGGTCGAAATAGTTGTCGTCACGTTGTCTCTGGTGGACCGAGTTCCACCAGACTCTGGAGATTGGAAGCAGGAACGTTGACGAAGGTACGGCTAGAAGGTCAGGTGCTCCGGTGGCCAGAAAGTTGGATTCGAGAGTTTTCCAGGTTTGGGCTGTTTCCAGTTTCGTGATCGAGATTGCTCGATTTCGATTGATGAGGTTGTTCGAGTTTCTGGTGGTCGAGATCGTGAGAGATGGTCATGGACGATATGTCGGCGATGGAATCGATGATCGTAGGCGATAAATTCGCCTGTGCACGTGTACATGTATGTTTCGTACATCTGGAAGTTGATAGTTGAGGAAGAAGACGTTCTCGAGTGGATGTTAGGTTTGGCTCGAAGTCGTTCTCGTGAGAACTGGGAGTTGGCTCGGGATTTCGAAGGAGAGACTCGCGTGAGTTTTAAAACTGTTTTTAAATTTAAACATAACAGTGTTTAAAAATAAAAGAGGGAAGGAACTCGAAGTTTGTGACGCCCCACCTCAATACCCACGCTAGCCAAGGACACTACGATGTAGTGCTGTCAACTAGCGCGGAGAATAAGGCTGTTGAGGAGCGACCATCCATGTAATTGATTATCACATGGTGGCTATAAAATAATCTTCGGAAACAAAAATAGAAATAAACATAACACATAGCAGTCACAGACATCCATATCACAAAGGCGGAAGAAGATATGAATATATAACTAACACATGAAAGTGTACATCAGAGTAGTGGTCAAAAAGTTCCATAATAATACAAAAGAATAGCAACACGTGCTATACCAAAAGAATACAACTATGAGTCCATATCTCAAGTGTATACAACAAAAACTGCTAAACTAAATAGTCAGCCAAAAGTCAGAGTAGCAAATCCCGGAAGGAAGTCAAGCAGAAGCACCTGTAACATCTCGGTCTGACCCGAGTATTATTTAAGAAAATAATAAACGGATCAGTCTAACTATAAATATCAGATGACATGATATATAATAAAAGACATGGCATAAACATAGAATATCCATACTGACATACTACTATAAGTATGAAAATGATGATCAACAGGAGATCAACCGATGAGAAATGATCAATATCACGAGAATCTTCTCAAAGATCCAAAGAGGGCATCATACCCTAAACTTGTACTCATAACAAGTCAATGACATAAAAATCCAGAAATCAAACAAGAAATCCAGAAATCATAAAAAAGAGAAAGAGGCCTATCACATGATGGTCCGAAGACCATGGGGAGCTACCCCATATGTGTGAGTCGGAATCACACTGATTGAGGCCTAGGCTAACCAAAAAGCAAAAAGGTATGTGTGAATGGAATCACACAAGTGGTGTCTAGCCTAACCTCGCAAACAAAAAGATATGTGTGAGTCGGAATCACACTACTGCGGCCTAGACTAACCTTGCGGACAAAGAGATGTGTGTGAGTCGGAATCACACTACTGCGGCTAGTCTTACCTTGCAAACAAAGAGACATCGCACAATTGCTAGTCTAAATCATAAAATGATCATCATGATCAGCGAGAAGTGTCAATCACACCAAGCTAGTAAATATATGAGTTTAGCTTCATGTCCCATAACCACTTGCTTAACTTAAATATTTACGAACCAGCTGTAAATCTTCACTAGGAAATTGTCACGAAAAGGGTTCAATCGAACAAGTCCAAGAGCTAACCGACGAAGTGAACACAAGCGTTTCATACCACTCGTTTTACTAAGTCGTTTAAGTCGATTTCTCATTCGAGTGAAGTAAAGGCTTGTATATACTAGTAGATTGAAAATCGGTTTGAGAAAACGAACTTTAGATATTTAAAATAGTGTTGAAATCGCTTTGATGAAAGAGTTTTAATATTTACTATTAGTATTGAAACCTTCATATATCTTTAATGTGACAAGTCATAAAACGATTGTAGAACAAATCAATTCACGTTCGAAGACGTGAGTAAAGTCCAAAGAAGTCAATCCCAAAACCATCAAAGTAGAAATTCTGATAAATGTTTTTCAGAAGAGATTGCCTACGCAGAGTGAAGGCAAGCGGTCTCGAGAAGCCAAACGACCTAAGGGAAGAATGCCACGCGACTTAGCAGAAGAACAGGTCGAACGACCTAAGGGAAAACAGGTCAAACGACCAAGTACTAACTCGCGAACGACTTACGACTTAAGCCTTGAACGACTTAGTGGAATGAACGACTTAACGACCTAAGCCTTGAACGACTTAGTGGAACGAACGACTTAACGACTTAAGCTTCAATTCGAGCTACGAGCTAAGGCTGGAACGACCTAGTGGAGTTAGGTCGGGGACGACCTACGACTTAAGGTCATACGACTTAACAGTTGCGAGCTAGCGGAGTTGGCATGGCCTAGCGACTTAAGAGCCATACGAGCTACGACTTAACGATTTAAAAGCCAACGACCTAGGACTTAAGAGCCATACAAGCTACGAGCTAACTGCAAACGACTTAAGGCCAAACGACCTACGACTTAACTCGAGGCGAACGAGCTAACTGCAAACGACTTAAGCCTTTAACTCGTGAACGACTCATGCCTTTAACTCGTGAACGACTCATGCCTTTAACTCGTGAACGACTCAATCATTTTGCCTGGAGATTATAGGTCGGCAACGACCTACGACTTAAGTGCCAGAACGAGCTAAAAATGGCCAGAATGACCTAGTAGCAGTTTTTTCACCAAAATCACTAATTTTTGAGTTTTTCGCCAATCCAATCCAAACCAAATGCAGATATTCATACAAATGCAATAGAGGATCATTCCCAACAGCCCAAGATAGATATAGGCAAGATGTGAGATCAAAAATCTCACCTTTTCACGGAATTTGATGAAGATGGAGATTTGAGAGCAAATCAAGAACACCAACAAGCTTGAATCAATGGTCTTCACGTGAATTTGATGTTGAATCTCGGATTTGCAATAGAATTTGTGTTTGGAGTTTTAATTTCCACTTCCCACCACCATTTTTGACAAAGCTTGAAGTGTTTTGATAGAGTGAGGAAGATGGTTGGGCTGAACTAAAGGGGTGCAGTCCAAGCCAAAGTCAAAGGCGGGAAAAAGTGTTGAAAATTTCACTATCTCCAAACATATCGAAGTTTACACTCAAAAAGATCGCAAACGTCATTTTGAACTCAATGGGGGTGGTCTCGAGTCCTAATTTGACCGTATGCAAAAAGTAGCTTTTTGGACTAACATCCGACTAACGATAAAATATTTAAATAAAATATTTAAATATAGAATCGATAGATATGCGGGTTGTTACAAAGTTGGTCTCGGGAAAACTGGGTTTTTACTCAGGGGGAAAATGGAGTTGGCTCGGGTAGATGTAGAAATTGCAGTTTTAAACAGACAGTGTTTTTAATTTAAATTGAGCTTTAAAATTTTGAAGCAAGATTTAGATCCAGTTTTAATCAAATATAAAGTATAGATTCAAGTTAATTTGTATCTTAGTTGAGATAAATAAGTTGATAAGATTTGCAAGGTTTTAACAAAACTTAAATGTTAAAAGTATAATTTTATAAAGAATTGAATTTAAAAATCTTATAAACTTCTTTTATAAATGTTAAGTGTTTTTCTTAACATTTGAATTTAAAAAGATTTTGTATATTAAAAGTTAAATTTGTAATTATTTTAAATCTTTGATTTAAGATAAATTAAAAGAAAGATTTTAAAGTAAATGTTTTAAAGTCTTTGTTAATAATAATAATTAAAGTAGTTAAAGGTAAATACTTTATTTTAGATAGTAATTAAGATTTAATGATATAGGAGTCATTAAATTAATAAAGTAATTTAAGAATAATTTAATAATTTAATTAATTAATGGTTTAGTGATAATTAATTAAATAATTAGGATTATAAGTTAATTAATTAAGTGTTAATTAATTTGGAATTTAGGATCATTTGTTTAATTAAGTATGAGTTATTAATAAATGATTAGACAAATAAATTAATATTGGTTAAGTATAAATTACTTAATGAAAGTAATTAAAGTAAATTAATTACTGAAGGTAATTAATTAAATAAATTTGATAAGTTTAAATTAATTAGTTAAATTAATTTAAGATAATGATTTGGAAATTTGATAATTACTTAAATGTAATTAGTGAAAGTATAATTACTTAGGAAAGTAATTAAAGGTAATTACTGGATGCAATTAACTGAAGATGATTTAATAATAAAAGTAATTTGAGTTAATTACTTTTGAATAATTAATCAAGGGATTAATTAAAGGATAATTAATTAAGGAGTAATTAATTTATGAAGTGGAGTAATTAAGGGAAGTTAATTACTAAATGAGATTAATCAAAGGTGATTAATAAATGTGACTAATTAATTATTAAATGTAATTAATTTAAATAAGATAATTAATTAAGGGTAATTAAGGATCATTAATTAATAAAATTAATGATGTAATTAAGGATTGATTAATTAAGATTAGTTAAAAAAAAAATAGGTGATTAAAGTAATTAATTAATTGTAATTAATTAAGGATTAATGTAATTAAATATAGTTAATTAATTAATGATGTAATTAAAGATTAATTACTGTAATGGTTTAAGTTAATTAATTTGTGAAATTAATTAAGAATTAATTACTTAAAGTAATTAAAGGATTATTAATCAGGAATGATTAATTAAGATGGATACTTAGAGTAATGATTAATTAATTGGTTTAATTAATAATTAAGTAAGCAGGATTTATAGAATGAAGTAATTAGTTTAATTCACTTTAAATTAATTAGATGATATAAATCATTGCTTAAGGATGGATGAATGAGATTGAATGTATTTCATTGTTTGATATCTCTGATGAGATATGATTGATATATGATATGGATGTTTGGTTGAATTATAATGATAATGTGAATTATCTGTTTGGGATGATAATGTAGATTATCTATTGAATTATCTATCTTTGTGTATATAGATAAGAATTGAATTGTTTTAACCTTAAAACAACTTGGCCCTTAAAAGATACGTTTTGGATTTCGATGAGACCGGGATCGGGTTTCCGTATACCGGGATTCCAAGTTTGGAAACCCGAATACCACATCGATCCAAATTAACGATAGGTCGTGAATCTCAAGTGAAGATGAAGTTTCAGAGTGCAAGGGTTATTGTCGTTAACTCTGAGGGTGATTCCAAAACGAGTGTAACGAAATAATGCCTTCGGTTTCGTTCGAACCCGGAACGAACTTGTATGGATTGAATGCTTTCAGAACATCGTCAGGTGGACGATGAGCATTCTAAGTGATATGTTCTGATTAAAGGTAATCGTAACCTCAAGCCTCATCAACCGGGAATGGCTAAAACAGGGGAGGTGCAGCAAGGCTTCGTGGGTAGCACCCACTGAGAGCAAGATAGATGCCTGTCTAGAGGTCCCTTTTCTTTTTATTCGGCTTAGTGTGTGGTTGGTCGCGCCAACTACGGGGTTATCTTGTTTGGAATTATCCAGTAAGGGATGGTTCCGGCTTTGTGTTGCAGGGGAGCGGGCATACTCCTCGGTACGATGATCTAGGCCACGTACTGTGACGGGCGGTACCCCAGTAGCCCTGCCATTGTATGGAAACCCATTCTTCCTACATGCCCTTACGGTTTTGATTGTATAACCCACTTTGTGGCTAGTATGCTGGAATTTAATAATGTAACAATTTCAGCTATTTCATATTTATTTGAAAACCCTAGACCCTATTATAATATAACTGGATTTCCTATCAAATGTTTTGGTTAGCGTAAGGTAAAAATTTACCCATGTTTATTTGTGGGGAGTCTTACGTGATACCTTTTCTTTCTAAAGGTTTTGAAGTTAAGCAAGTTTAACCTGTTACTCACACCAGACCCATGTCTGACCCAAGTGTTTATTTCTGTTTTATATAAACTCTTGGGTACTCAAATTTTTACGAGTAGCCAAGGGATTCAGGTTTAGCTTTGACGAATATTCTGGAGGAGCAATGGAGCAGGAGGCTTCGGCGTTCGTAGATATAGTATTCCGCTGTGTTGATATCTGTGATAGTGTCTTGTCTTGTATTTGAGTTGTAATGTCTAGACAGATGTTTATAACTGTCTAGTAAGTGATGTATATGCTGTGTAACTCTGTAAATTGTTGTATACTATGTAATAGTTTATGTTATTAATATAATTTATTCGTTCCGCTGTGAGATCGTTGTTGTTGTTTCTTTCTTTCTTCTCTTCTTTTCTATTTTCTACCCCTTTCTTTCTTCATAATGATGCGACTTTCTGGGCATAGGAAGTCGAGTCGTGACACCTCAACTTTCTAGAAGCAATCAGTAGGCAATAAGCGAGCTTTTCTAGCTTTGAATAATTCATTTCTGCCCCAGTGAATCTTTTGCTGATATAGTAGACCGGGCGCTGAACTTTCGCATCTTCCCGTACTAATGCTGCACTCATGGCATGTGACGAAACTGCCAAGTATATGAAAAGGTCTTCGCCGTTGTTGGGCTTGGAAACTATTGGAGGCGCTTCCATGTGATGGATTAGTTCATCGAAAGCTTTCTGGCATTCAGGAGTCCATTCGAAATTTTTCTTTCCTTTCTTTAAAGCGTCAAAGAAGGGGATGCATTTATCAGTGGCTTTGGAAATGAACCGACTTAAAGCAGCAACTTTCCCATTGAGGCTCTGCAGTTCCTTCTTTGTCCTAGGGGCTTTGACTTCTCTCAGAGCAGTAATTTGAGCAGGATTAGCTTCAATGCCCCTAGCGCTTACGATAAATCCTAAGAATTCCCCGGACTCTACTCCGAATGAGCACTTCAAAGGGTTGAGCTTCATTCCATATTTTCGGAGGATTGCGAACATTTCTGCTAAGTGATCCATATGGTCAACTGCTTTCTTTGATTTCACCAACATATCATCGACATAGATTTCCATAGTTTTCCCAAGCTATGATTTGAACATCGCATTAACAAGCCTTTGATACGTTGCCCCTGCATTCTTCAGTCCGAAGGGCATGACTTTGTAGCAGTAAAGACCAACATCTATGACGAAGCTCGTATCCTTCTGATCCGACTCATGCATCATAATTTGGTTATACCCGGAGTAAGCATCCATAAAAGACAACAATTCGTGCTCGGATGTTCCATCTACCAGCTGATCAATCCTTGGCAACAGGAAGCAGTCTTTGGGACAAGCTTTGTTTAAATCTGAGAAATCGATGCATACTCTCCACTTTCCATTTGCTTTTTTAACCAGTACTGGTTTTGAAACCCAATTTGGATAAGTGGACTCTTTGATGAAACCATTCTCCATGAGCCGATCTACTTCTTCCTTTAGCGCTGCTGACCTTTCCGGACCTTGGGTTCTCCTTTTCTGTTTCACAGGTGTGAATTTCGGATCAATATTCAGAGTATGTACAGCAATCTCTGGAGATATTCCACACATATTGGCGTGACTCCAAGCGAATACGTCCAGATTTGCTTTTAAAAATGATATCATCATATTTTGGACTGCCACACTGAGTTGCGAACCCACATTTAGCACTTTGTTTGAGTCTTTAAGATCAACAGGTACCGGTACCGTTACTTCCATTGGCACCACTCTATTCTCCCCTGCACTGGCCTTTCTGGGGTCCATTTCTCTTCTTGCACCACTATGCTCGCCAGTGCAGGGGCCACCCTGTACTTGCTACAAGGTTGGCTTTCTGATGCGGAGTGGGGCTGCCGCATCTTTTCCCATTTCTCTCTTCCTCGCCTCTCGAAGCTCTATAAGATAACATTCCCGCCCAGCATTTTGATCCCCTTAATGACACCAACACCATTATCCGTGGGAAATTTCATAGTTAGGCACCACGGGGCGAGAATGGCTTTGAATACAGCTAAAGTTGGCCGTCCCAGGAAGGCATTGTAGGCAGAAAATCCATCAACAATTACAAAAGTCTGTCTCTGAACCACCTTTTTCTGTCCTTCTCCAAGTTCCACAAACAAGTCGACAGTTCCAATCGGTTGCTGTGGTTCCCCAGTAAAACCAACAATCTTTTGCGATGAAGCTTGAACGTCAGTCATTGGAATCTTCATTTGATCAAATGTTTTCTTGAAGAGTATATTGCAAGAGGCGCCACAATCAATAAGCACTCGTCTTACAATAGCTGGCCCAATTCCTGCAGAAATGACCAAGGGATCCATGGTTGGAGCTTCAATACCCATAGAATCCCTAGCTTTAAACACGATGTCATCATTAGAAGTTCTCTGCTATTTCATGTGTGCAGTGTCTTCTAAAACAAAAACTTCCTCTTCTGCTGGGGTATATTTCAAAGCACGAGCATACCTTTCCATCTCACCCCAGCTTTTGCCCGCTGGGTGTAGGCCTCCTGTAATCACATTGATAACAGGCCTTTCAGATTCACGTGCATTAGTACCTTCACCTGAGCCAGATGGGTGAGTAGGGGGTTGCTGCTCCTGAGTAGATGAAGTTGGGTCATTCCTGTTCTTCTTAACATACTGTTGCAGCTTGTTTTGTCTTAGCAATTCTTTAATCAAGCTCTTCAAATGACGACATTCGTTGGTATCATGGCCGGGTTGGTTATGAAATCGACAGAATTTTCCATTCCGCATAGCACTCTTTCCAGGCTTTATCTCAACTGGTTTAGGATACTCCACAGCATCTTTGGTGGCAAAGAAGATATTCTCCGGAGTGTCGATTAAAGGAGTGAAATCTGAGGGTTTAAAGAAGCGAGGTTTCTTTATATCCTTTTGTTTCTTTCCATCATTATTTTCCCTTTTCTGACCCCCGGAATCTTTCTTAGCTGAAGCAGCAATGTTATTCTCCACTCTTGTCGCTACCACTTTCATTGGTGCCAGAAGATTTTCCAAGCGTATGAACTCATCAGCTTTCTTATAAAATTTCTCGAGTGAATTTGGCTCCTTCATTTTCAGCCATTTCCCAAATTCACTTGACTTATCGATAGCCCGCATTAGATAAGTCAAAACCATCCGTGGTTCCGCGTTGTCGACTTCAGCTAGAGCTATATTGAAGTGATTCAGGAATGACTTAATAGACTCTCCCGGATTCTGCTCAAGACTAGACAATGACATTATGTCTTTCGCCTTTGAAGCGTACAGTCTGAATTGCTCTTTAAACTTCCGGGTTAAATCGGAAAACTGGTCTACAGATCGAACAGGAAGCTTGGTAAACCAAAGAAGTGCCACTCCTTCCAAGTATACCGGGAAATACCGACACTTAATCTCATCAGTTGCTCTGGCGCCGGTCATGTGCCAGTCATATTTGTACAAGAATTGATTCGGGTCACTTGTCCCCCGATAAGCAGGAATGGTAGGGGGAACAAATTTTCTGGGAAACTCAGCTTTTAGAATCCTCTCAGTAAACGGAGTTTTACTCGGAGCAAATCCCCATTCGCTCTCATCTTCACTTCTCTGCATGCTTTCTTTCATTATTTGACGAATCATGCCGGAGAGATATTCCTCATTATTTAATGACTTTGCGGAGTAGACTTTGGCCATTTTCTCGGAAGTTTGTCCGGGCAGATGTTTGCGGAGCACTGGCGATGGCCTGGATCCTTCAGCTTGGAGAGGTGCCCCTTCAGCGGCACCTGATCCCCCTTGAGGAACATTTCTTCCTTCGGAGTTGTGAACAGCATCAACAAAGTTTTCTTCATTATTTACCGGCCTTTGGCTAGTCCCGAGCAAAGCATTTAACTTCTCCATCATTAGAGTATTCTGAGTTTCAATTTGCTGATACAGCCCGGACACAACAGCATCTAACTCTTCTCGCATCACTCCAACGCTTGGAGCTGCCTGACTTGGAGAAGGAGAAGTGGCAGTATTATCGTGAGCATCATCAGATCTGATAGACTTGCGTTTTCTTCCAGGAGCCATTATATCCAACAGACTTCTGGTCTTGAAAGAAACTTTTTCCACGAACTTTTGTAAAGCAATGGTGAATGTATTCCTGAGTTGGGTTCTCAGTGGAAGCACCAAAATGTTAACGCTAAAAATTGAACGCTAACATCCTGGTGTGTGTAGTAGTAACGTGAAAGCACCACCCGTGATACGGGAATAAGAAACAGACAGAAAAGTCGCAGAAAACAGTAAAGACAACGATTTTATAGTGGTTCGGCTTGTAATTAAGCCTACGTCCACTTTGAATTCTCTAATTGCTGATTTGGTTACAATTTGATACAATGTACTTCAAATACAATTCACTTTGATCACAAGAACACTTCAGACTAGTAGCTCAAACTTCGATGATGTGATTTGCTGAATCCATGTTGGATGTGCAAGATCTCTTTCGAAGCTTGTTGTATTGTCTTTGGTGTTGGAGTTCTTCAAGTGTTGATTCAGTTGAGAAAGCGGCAGAGTAGCAGCGCTTCAGAGAATGATTGAAAAGTCCTCCACTTCGTAGGAGTAGCTGTCGTATTTATAGAGAAAGCTCTGAGCAGAATTTGAGCACACAAGTCCTAGGTCGTGTACGACCTAGAGTAGGTCGTGGGTCGGCAACGATCTAGGGGTTGGCGACTTATCTCTAATGCACTTAATTTCCTCTGAGCGGGTTAGTAGGTCGCACGCGACCTAGAGTAGGTCATAGGTCGTTGACATCTTAAGAGAATAGATCAACTGGAGTTATTAGGTCGTGAATGACCTAGTGGATGCGGCATGGACATAGCTTCATTTCGCTTTATCAACTGGAGTTATTAGGTCGTGAACGACCTAGTGGATGCGGCATGGACATAGCTTCATTTCGCTTTAGCTCGATAGGTCGTGGCATTGCTTAGGTCGGTACGAAGTTAGGTCGTTAGGCGCCGCTTTCTATAGGTCGTTAGGTCGCTCAGGCTATTAAACCGCTAGGTCGCTATGGGCTTTAGGCCGTTAGGTCGCTGCTCACCATAGGTTGTTATATTCTTTCTGGAGTTAGATCGGTAGGTTGTTAAAACCATTAGGTCGGTAGCTTCTTAGGTCGGTAGGTCGTGGACTCCTTAGGTCGTATGCTTCTTAGGTCGGTAAGTCGCGAATCAAAAGAGGGTTAACAAACGTATACATTGGTTCGAAGTAGTTTTCGGATAGGAATCACCCAAATCCGACCCCGGTTTCTTCAAAATCCAATTATCGATAAAAAAGTGAATATGAGTATACAGGATTTATTAAGTCTCTTTTCACTTTAACTCTTTTTGGATGATTTCGAAATCTCTTTCTTTCGACTTAGAATAATTCTAAGAAATTCATTCTTTTGCTTTGGATAATATTTTCAAATTTCCTTACTTAACTCTTGATCCAAATTCCTTAACTTTTAGGCGGGTCAAAAACAATGTTATTTAAGACATCGTTTACGATAAACCCTAAAATAAATCTTAGCAAACATTTTTGAGTAAAAAGGATCATAGAAATCATTCTAATTTTACTCAACATCAATTTCTGTATTCAACAAGTGTTATGGGCGGAATAACGGTGAAATCACCTTTTAAATTCCACGAATAGGACGAGTTCCCTCTTCGGATTTCAATACCAAGTATAAGAAGATTATCTCTATGCAATCCAAGTCGTGGTTTGTTCATTTTGGATATTGCTTAAATTTGATAATACTAATCTTCTTTTATTTTGGAAAACCTAATACAATCTTTTTATCTTAGAACATCCGGGCTTTCCTTTCGATCCGTTCCACCCCTCGCCTAAGAAAAGAAAACATAGGCCAGGTAAGTTCAGGGGACTAGTTGCTCCATCCCTAACCTTAGTTAAACACCTTGTTTTATCTTCCCAGATCTCACAGGTGGGACAAATGTACTAGTCGTTTCCGCATACTCAGTTATCAACTTTATTTTGGAATTTATTATAAAGATTCCAAATTATCATTTAAACACTTAATTTTCTTTTAAACACATTCACAATTGATTCTGGGAAAAATCATTACATTTAAACTTATTTTCAAAAAGTTATACCATTCCCAGCATAAAAGTACTACGAAAAGTGCTATATAAGCTTATTTGTTTAAATCAACTTTTAAACATTCGATAATTCATATTTTACAATCCAAATCTCTTTTAAATTATTTAAATAGATTTATCAAATTTATTCCATATTTTTCCATAATTAAAAACGTTAATTTAAACAGATTTCTTGTTATGGTCACTTAACTGCACTAGCACGATTTTTCTAGAAAATTGATTTGGACTTAATTCAAAATCTACTCAACAAAATTTTGATTTTCTTTCTTCTTTTAGAAGATATGGATATAATAGTTCGGATTTTTTTATCTCGAAGAATACCGAGCTATATTCCACTCTACACATTCATCTGAACTTTTCGGCGCGAAATCGCGAACTACCGTTGCGCGACGCACCTAGTTTTAACTTATTTTTCAATATTTGAAATAATTTATTTAAATTGGATTTTTATCACTTATAAAACCATTATAAATTAATATTTTCACTTTTTAAAGTATTTAAAATATATTTTCACTATTACCATATAATATTATTATATTCGCATTACTTTAATATTAAAATTTTAAATTCCAATTTCAATTCAATTTCAATTCTAACTTCTAATTAAACATATTTAAAACTTATATTTCAAATCTAATTTCAATTTAAACTTCAATTCAATCTCAAACTAAACATCAATTTTCAAATCGATTTCAATTTCAATTTCACTATCCTTTTCAATTTCAATTTCAATTTCACTATCCTTTTCAATTTCAATTTCAATTTAACTATCCTTTTCAAATCTGTTTCACTTCAAATTTCAAATCCTCTTTTATTTTTACTTTAATTTCACTTTTAATTGAAAAGAGACTTATTTTTCCAAAATATCTCATATCACTAAAATATGGTCTTATTAACAAAGGATCACTTAATCAAAATGAACATAACCAATATCCGTATTCATTTCTAACATAACATCCATTCAACAAATCACATAACATATGATTTCAAATCCAATATTCACTATTAATACCATAACTGGATATATTATCACAATTCAATTATCTAACCAACTATCAAATCATCCATATTAACAATCAAATTAACATTCATATGTCATACGGATGTAAATATGATTGTTTTAACATAACAAAAATATAAATTCAAAAGCGATGAGAATTTCACACCTTCATATCCACTCCGTCAAACTTTTTCCTAGGCTACGTGCTTTTCGAACAAATGCGCTTTTCCAAACGTCTTGAATTCTCGCCTTAACTTATTTTCTTTCCGAACCGCTTTTGTTTCCCTTTATTTTTCATTTTCTTTTCTTTATAGGAGAGGAGGGTTTGTGACTCGGCTAGGGGGTATGTGGCCAAGAGAGGGGGTACAGCCTTGGGTAAGCTCGGATTTGGTGAGGAGGAGGGGGTGTGCATGTGTTATAGGGGGTTTGGGTGGTGGTATGGTTGAGTATTGGTGATGTGGAGGTGATAGTTTGAAAGTAGAAGAGACATGGAGGAAGTAGAGAAGGATTTTGGAAATTTTGTGAAATGAAAGTGAAGTGGAAATGAAGGGGTTTGAGGTTGTATTTATAATTGAAGATTTTGGTGGTAAATGACATTAATACCATCTTCATTTTTAAATTTAAATATACATTTTCTCTTATGTGAAAAGAGAGATTTGATATGCATTAATGGTGATGGTCAAAATAGGAATGATTACTTATCCTTTTCTTTCTTAAATTTTGTATTTTAAAGAGAAGAATTTTGTATTGATTTGATTTGCATTAATGGTGAGCATATGTGTCATTAATCCCTTTAGTTAGTTATCTTTTCACTTTCCATTAGCTTGAATTCAAGGTGTATAAGTTATATCATGTGTAAGGGAAAAGAAAGTTATATAATGATGTTGTTTTATTTGTTTACTTTTGCAGCTTTTTGTCAAATCATGTATTTTCATTATCTTTATCATTTTCTTTTATTTATGTAAATATTTTCAAAAGTAAACTCTTTTTGTCATTAGTGCTAAATGTAGAATTTTTAAACAGTTTGTAAACTTGTATTTATGTGTTAGAAAATGTATCAAGTTGCAACAACTTGTCGACAACTTGTTTTGGTTGAAAACGGTGTTTTTCGACAAATTTTACGGTCAAAATTTGACGTTTTTGTTAAGTTATATATTGATGTAAACCAACTTTTAAAATGAATTTTTCCCTTCTTTAAATAAATTAAAACATATCTATTCATATTTTAAAATCGTATTTGAATAATATCAAAATCTTTAATTTTATAGTGTATGTATAACTGGCAAAATACAATAAAATTTGGATATTTTTGTAAAACTATTATTAACAAATTTTTAAATATATTAATATACTTTTATTATCTTTTTTAGATGTTTTAAATAAAATTTAACTTATCAAATAAATATTTAAACTTATTTATTTAAGCCTTTATTTATTATTAACAAAACATAACTTTTGTTGTTTTGTTCTAAAATCCAAATTTTTAATTTTTAATTTATTTATTATAAGAATAGATAATTATTTATTATATATAACATATTTATTTAAGATTTAAATTCCTTTTAAATTTAAAATGAATGAAATCTCTTATTTTTGAAGTAGCGAAATTACGGGTCGTTACATTCTCCCCTACTTAAAAGCATTTCGTCCTCGTGAAGTCAAAGATACAGAACTATAAAGGTCAACAATATGTGTCAAAGGAAATACTACTACTAAATACTGATCATGAAATACAATCATTGATCATAGTCCCAACCTGAGTGCATACTACACACTTGAGGTAAATACATAGTCATAAGTCAACTATCTACATTAGTCAACCAAAACATCATACTAAAGGACTAAACCCCAAATCTTAGCGCGTACTATTTAAGATAATTATCCAACTACTATGTAGATAGACCCAAAACATCATACTATATGTGATGATGATTCAATCTATTATTCGAATCCACAACTTTACCTCCGAACTAGTATCGATCCTCCGATTTTCTAGTGCGGACTTTGATCAGACTTCCTGATCACAAACCTTTGCTTTCCTTGCATAGCTCTCAACTATGATAGAAAACTCGTGTACATAATCATAAACTCTCATCAATGCTCGCCATCAAGAATCGAGTGATAAATCCTTTTCCGGATTTGTGTAAACACCTCACAGTTATGTACTCAAATCTTAAATCAAAATTTATGTACCGAAATGATCTACGTTTAACTTATGTACTTATTCACATTCATCTTTTACCTAATACATTTTTCAAAATTTCAATTAACTCAAGTTTATTTCACAACCATTTACTTTCTTATAAATACATTATTACTTAAGCATACAAATATGACTTAAACTTGCATAATATACCTTTACTTCCTAAGAGTACATATACATATCCCCAAACTTCAAACTGTTATTACTTCAGTTAAGGGTTTAACTATTATGGAATTCTACTATTATCTCAAATAATAAGTTAAAAGACTTAATCCTTATTTTTATTTATCTAAGGTCTTAATTTAGCTGACATTATTTATCTTATCCATATATTAATAAGACAACTTGACTAAGTGTACATCTTTTTCTTACTAATTCTATGATTAACTACTTAACTTATTTACCTATCCATTTTTAATCAAATTTCTTGACCTTAAATCCATTAAATACCTTATGGTCAAACTGTGAAACTTAGTTCACATGGTATTTGTTACTTAAATATTTTCATCCAACAATTAACCTACTAACCATATTATTCAAAACTATCCACTTCTAATCTTACTTTATCATGAATTACAAATGTTACCCAAAATGTATCACTAATTCAAAGTTTTATATTAGGATGATATTCCTTATCACTTATTCCTAAATTTCACTTTGATTTTTAACCTAATCAAAGTGTCTAAATTTCAAATTACCTTATCTCCTTTATGAGTTATAGAACTTACACTTTCATATTATATTTACTCAAAGTCTCAATTCCGACTTATCTTTTTCTATCTTATTGATAAGAATTTTTTTCTAAGCATGCATTTTCTCTTTGCTAGTTACAACTTCTAGCTTCAATTTTATCATCAAATATCTTATAGTCAAATTGTGAAATTCTAATCACAAGATATTCATACTTTGTTTCACTAAGCTCAATTTCAAACAATTCTTAATTTCTAACCCAAAACTAATAATATCCCCTTTAATATTTAAAATATAAACCCAAGGTAAAATTATTTCATTTACCAACCTTTTTTTTAAAACAAAATCACTTTTATAAAATTAAGAAATACGCACTCATATATATAATACTCTCATAACTCATTCTAGGATGTTACTAACCCTATCTCTAATGAGCTACTCATCCTAGGATATTACTAATCCTATCTCTGATGAGTCTTTACCCATAACAAAGCCAAGGTTCCTACTTAACCTTCAGCTCTGATACCAAATGTCAAGGCCCGTTTTTCCGTACCATTTGAATCGACAATAAACCACACATGTCCAACTCAAATTGCATGAAAATATGGAACATGAAGGGTAATAAAGAAAAATAGACAGAACAAAATCTCACACGAATGGAATAACATATAATATTGAATAAAGATACGGTCACTTTCCACCGTAGCTAACACTGGTACCTCACGCTTTGCTTTTACGGCCAGCCTCTCGACTGAACCAACCCCTCGATACTCGATCTCAGGGACATGTAGGAGTAAGAGTCATCCGTTCGCTACCTAACAAGAAGCGAGAACCCCCTATCATGTATGACCCACACTAAGCAAATCTGATACTGGTTCCTTCGAAATCCAATTATCGATAAAAAGTGAATATGAGTATACAGGATTTATTAAGTCTCTTTTCACTTTAACTCTTTTCGGATGATTTCGAAATCTCTTTCTTTCGACTTAGAATAATTCTAAGAAATTCATTCTTTTGCTTTGGATAATATTTTCAAATTTCCTTACTTAACTCTTGATCCAAATTCCTTAACTTTTAGGCGGGTCAAAAACAATGTTATTTAAGACATCGTTTACGACAAACCCTAAAATAAATCTTAGCAAACATTTTTGAGTAAAAAGGATCATAGAAATCATTCTAATTTTACTCAACATCAATTTCCGTATTCAACAAGTGCTATGGGCGGAATAACGGTGAAATCACCTTTTAAATTCCACGAATAGGACGATTTCCCTCTTTGGATTTCAATACCAAGTATAAGAAGATTATCTCTATACAATCCAAGTTGTGATTTGTTCATTTTGGAGATTGCTTAAATTTGATAATACTAATCTTCTTTTTTTTAGAAAACTTAATGCAATCTTTTTATCTTAGAGCATCCGGGCTTTCCTTTCGATCTGTTCCACCCCTCGCCTAAGAAAAGAAAACATAGGCCAGGTAAGTTCAGGGCACTGGTTGCTCCATCCCTAACCATATTATTCAAAACTATCCACTTCTAATCTTACTTTATCATGAATTACAAACGTTACCCAAAATGTATCACTAATTCAAAGTTTTATATTAGGATGATATTCCTTATCACTTATTCCTAAATTTCACTTTGATTTTTAACCTAATCAAAGTGTCTAAATTTCAAATTACCTTATCTCCTTTATGAGTTATAGAACTTACACTTTCATATTATATTTACTCAAAGTCTCAATTCCGACTTATTTTTTTCTATCTTATTGATAAGAATTTTTTTTCTAAGCATGTATTTTCTCTTTACTAGTTACAACTTCTAGCTTCAGTATTATCATCAAATATCTTATAGTCAAATTGTGAAATTCTAATCACAAGATATTCATACTTTGTTTCACTAAGCTCAATTTCAAACAATTCTTAATTTCTAACCCAAAACTAATAATATCCCCTTTAATATTTAAAATATAAACCCAAGGTAAAATTTCATTTACCAACCTTTTTTTTAAAACAAAATCACTTTTATAAAATTAACAAATACGCACTCATATATATAATACTCTCATAACTCATTCTAGGATGTTACTAACCCTATCTCTAATGAGCTACTCATCCTAGGATATTACTAATCCTATTTCTGTTGAGTCTTGAATTCTCGCCTTAACTTATTTTCTTTCTGAACCGCTTTTGTTTTCCTTTCTTTTTCTTTTTCTTTTTTTATTGGAGAGGAGGGTTTGTGGCTCAGCTAAGGGGTATGCGGCCTAGAGAGGAGGTACGGCTTTGGGTAAGCTCGGGTTTGGTGAGGAGGAGGGGGTGTCATGTGTTATAGGGGTTTGGGTGGTGGTATGGTTGAGTATTGGTGATGTGGATGTGAAAGTTTGAAGATAAAAGAGAAATGGAGGAAGTAGAGAAGGATTTTGGAAATTTTGTGAAATGAAAGTGAAGTGGAAATGAAGGGGTTTGAGGTTGTATTTATAAGTGGAGATTTTGGTGGTAAATGACATTAATACCATCTTCATTTTTAAATTTAAATATACATTTTCTCTTATGTGAAAAGAGAGATTTGATATGCATTAATGGTGATGGTAAAAATAGGAATGATTACTTATCCTTTTCTTTCTTAAATTTTGTATTTTAAAGAGAAGACTTTTGTGTTGATTTGATTTACATTAATGGTGAGCATATGTGTCATTAATCCCTTTAGTTAGTTATCTGTTCACTTTCCATTTTCTTGAATTCAAGGTGTATAAGTTATATCATGTGTAAGAGAAAAGAAAGTTATGTAATGATGTTGTTTTATTTGTTTACTTTTGCACTTTTTTGTCAAATCATGTATTTTCATTATCTTTATCATTTTCTTTTATTTATGTAAATATTTTCAAAAGTAAACTCTTTTTGTATTTAGTGCTAAATGTAGAATGTTTAAATAGTTTGTAAACTTGTATTCATGTGTTAAAAAATGTATCAAGTTGCAACAACTTGTTTTGGTTGAAAACGGTGTTTTTGTCGACAAATTTTGTAGTCAAAATTTGACGTTTTTGTTAAGCTATGTATTGATGTAAACCAAATTTTAAAATGAATTTTTCCCTTCTTTAAATAAATTAAAACATGTCTATTTATATTTTAAAATCGTATTTTAATAATATCAAAATCGTTAATAATATATTTATATCTAGTAATATATTGGCTAACTAGCATATATATATTCTTGGGAGTGCATAAAAAATACTCCTATTCTAAAATTCTTGCGTCATATAGTAATCGTTAAAATCTTAAAACTTTCATATTCATAAAAGTCTTAGTCCATAATAGCTTACTAAATAATTAATATCCTTAGATAAACAATATAGACTGGCATTTATAAAATAGAATCAAATACCAAACTTATTTTATATTAACATAATAGAATCAATGCCTCTGTTTCAAGAAAACAAAACTTATAATTTAAACCATTTATATTCTATTCAACTTGAAGAAGAGATTTCTATTTGTCTAGATTACGGAAGTAGGCAGTGTAAACTGTGAATGGGAGAATCCATACTTTACACACCGTTTCCAAATTTTATTTTTCTTTTAGAACCCCTTGACCACGACAATAGAAAAAGTGGAAGTGGAATAGAACATAAATCATTTAAATTGCAACAAAAAATTCCATTCTACTATACTAATACAAAAAAATTGAGATTCCAGTTAATCCAAGAATTGACATTTTATTGAGGGGGAATTTTGGAGTTTTAGATTTTAGGATTTTCGTATACAAAATTCTCCAAGGCACAAAACAAATCCAAGCTTTTACTGCATAAATTACTAATATATGAAAACTAAGATTTCCACTTGTAGAAAGTTTCCCTGCTTTCCTTCAGATTCGATTCACGCCTTGCCTAATTCCTCTTTAGATTTCTTCTTTCTAGAATATACAATAATTTATTCGTATATAGATTAGAGTCAAAATCCAAAGAATTTGGAAGTATAGAAATAGAAAACGTAACAAAAACATATTACCTTTAAATCTGATTGATTCGAAGAATTAAAGAAGAAGACTGATGGAGTTTCACTAGCGTCCAATTTTATTGTGAATAAAAGCAAGGGTGCTAGCCTCTTATTTATAGTGGCTAGAAGGTATCTGGACCGTATGATTTAACTCGGTTTAAAATAAGAAAATCCGAGTCATTTGCGGCTAGGAAAAACCCTAGCCGATATTCACTAATCTATCGATCGGTGTACCTTGGCGTTGTACCGCTAGCGGTCGACCGGCCCAATATAGGTGGTCGACCGACATTCTGCCATGAGTGTAATTTATTTTCCACCTTTATTTGTTTACTCACTTCCCCTTTTAAAACTACAGTTAAATTTATTCTTAAACTTTAACTTTCCTTTAACATTAAAATATTTATTATCACTTAAATTTTAAACGTTAACATTATTTAATTTTTTAATTTAAATTTGTTTGAATTATTTTAAATTTGAAAATTTCAAATGTCAATAATTTTTCCATCTGATCGTAAGACTTTATATATGAACGTTGATTAGAAAACCGCCACGAACATAATGGTATAACTTTCAGGGCTAAATTTTGAAGTTCGCGAAGTTTCCATTTTTAGTCTTATTTTAATTAATTAATTTCTTATTAGTTTTTATAGGGTGTTACATATATTTATATATAATTCTTTACTTGTTTACTCATTTATGCGTGTGTGTGTATATATATATATTATAAAATTTATCATTATTTCATACACACACACAGATATATATATATATGTGTGTGTGTGTGTGTGTGTGTGTATTTCTAATCTTTTTGTTTAGAAATGAAGAGGTTATGTAAGTAACAAAGAGTAATAATTACTTTATTAATTCTTTTTCCTTAGAGGATATGTAAGTTACAAAGAGTATTAATTACTACTTTAATTCTTTTTCTTTGATATGATTTATACTTTTATTTCCAAAAATTACACACTCCAAAATTGAACTCCTACATTATTTAAAGTTAATATCCCTTTGTTTTCACACTTATATATATATATACACATACATACATATATTATGTTCATAAACCATTGATGCATTTGTACGTATATTTAGATGGTATAATTGAATACATAAGGGGATAACATGTATGTAGTAGTGTAAATCCTAGCACTTAAATGCTGGGATGTTAAACCATGTACACATTATTATGTTGCATGCGCACGTTTACACATATGTGCATATCATACATTTGTTTAAAACATAATTCAAAATAAATAAAATAAAACTTTATTTATAAGTCTAAATAAAACATTGATTTTATTTAAATGAAAGTTTAGAAAAGTTCTTAATAAATTTACACTTCATAGGCTCCATAAGAATCCAAATTGGAAATTTTTTGAAATTCATCAATTTCTTCTGCTGCCTCGGTTCCTTTAATGGTATCAGAGCTCAATAGCTTTTGCGGTCTAAATTATTCATGTTAGGGCTAACTAACTAAGCTTGCAAATCAAGTGGGGTGTCTAGAAAAGTAGTGTCTAGGTTGGGGTTTGGGTAATTAAGTACCCTACCATCCTTAGCTACTGGACTAGCCCGAAAGTTGAAGTGTGCCCAAAGGATGCTTTTAATAGAAAATGCCCAATTTGAATTGGGCCTTAGGATAATTTTTAAAAAAAAAATTGAAAATAAAATAAAAGATTTAAAATTTAAATTTAAAATAAAAACATGTTTATTAAAAAAGGTTACATTATAACATAAATTTTCAAAATGTTTGAAAAGATAACGAAAATTTCAAATGTTTGACAATGTTTAAATATTAATTTCAAAATTTTAAATTTATTAATAAGATTAATAAAATAAGTTAATTAGTTAATACTTATATACATGCATTATATATATTGATATATGTTATGTTATTTTAAAATGTTTAAGATAACACAATTATACATGTATGTATATAAAATAAATCTTTGAAACTAATATAATTTGATTAAAATAGTTTAATTAAATAAATTAATTAAAGGTTAATTAAGTAAATAAAAGTACACAAATATATAAGATATACGTGTTATGCTATAAAGGTTATATAATGTATGTGTGCGTAAATTCAATATAAATGTTATATTGGAATAATATAAAATTAATTAAAGAATTAATTAATTAAATATAATTAAATATGGTTTAATTAATATAATGTTGTACATAAGCTTATTATATGAGCTAATTAAAATATAATAGTCATATAATAATGGAACTTATATAATATGAATATATAAACCTGTTTGTACCAAAATTGGGCACAACACTCTTCGGAAGGGTTTGAAGAGATAAAAATGAAGAAATTAAATGGAAAAAGAGGATTATCTAACAAACACTTCAAAAACAAATAAGAAAGTACGCAGAAACACAGAAATTTAGAGTGGTTCGGCGTATTGCCTATGTCCACTATGAAATTGATGATTTTATTAATGTTTTCTTGATGATTACAACTAATTACAGTGGATTACATCGAATTATAGTGATGAAATTCGAGTACAACAGTAGCCTTGTAGCGCAAAAATGATTTCGGCAGAGTCTGGACGTTAGAGAGCCAAAAGATCCCCTTTCTGGAGGCTTTGGGATGCTATTTATAGGCGTAGGATGCAAATATCTCGCTCAGATCTCGGGAGACCTCTTCTGGCATGAGAGCGGGCCCACGCGATCGATCCCACGTGGTTTCAACTCGATCCGTGATCGATATGAATGAATTTCATATCGATCAAGATTTTACCCTATCGAATCGACATTTGGCATGAACATTCCTTAGGTCGTATGCAAGCTCCTGTGAAAATTTCATAGCATTTGGACTTGTGGATTGCGAGTTATGATCGATACAAATTAGACTCTTCAGTAGGCTGTTCAGTTCGAATCGATCCTTTCGTATCGCTCTGTTCGAATCGATGTTGAGCACGAACCTGCGAGTTGACGTGGCGCTTGATTTTTGGATCGCTCCAATATTGATGCCGAGTTGATTGAGTCATCCCAAGGTTCTCGCCTTGTTCGTATCGAAGAAAACTGCCTTGTTCGTATCGATAGATGCAGCTCGGTTCGTATCGATGGAAGTGATTCTAAGTTCGTATCGAGCACTGTGGCTCTGTTCGTATCAGTTGTGTGGTTTTGTTCGTATCGATCGAAGTTGTTCCAACATGATGGATACGAACAACTGATAATATGATGGATACGAACAGATGGATGCAAGATGACATCGATGGATGGATACGAAGAAAGCCTTACCTTTGGTGGATACGAAGTGTGCCTGTCTCTTGATGGATACGAACAAGACAGTTGCTGATCGATACGAAGTGGACTCGCTTACTGATGGATTTGAACTGATCGATACGAATACGGCCACCTCGGATCGATTTGAAGTTGACCGATATGAATAAGGCCGCCACGGATCGATTTGAACCTGATGGATATGAAATGAAGTTGATTGTTTTGATTTGCGTCGATCATATCTTGAGCATACGAACTCCGATTGACTTGAAATTTGGAACGTTGGCTTTCATAGCTTCGCTTGTCATGTCTTGTCAATTGTAGCTCGATCCGGACTCAAACAAAATTCATCTATATTCGTAGCGAACCTGCGTATAACCGATCTTCAGGATGTACCCTCCTTGGTTTCCAGTCAAGTTCTTGGTATCACGGCCTTGCCAAAAGGCGGGATAACATTTTCCTCCCGAAGTGCGTCTTGTGAAAACACGGCGTGCTTTGAAAATTTGCAATCTTCATTTTGAATAGTTCCATCTGATGTATCAAACGGTTGTTGTATGATAGTGATCAGCTGTTTGTCGTTGTAATCGTCATTAGGTGGAAATTCGACCTGTAAATTTTTTTTTAAGTTAAAAGTTAGTCCATCATACATGCATATATGTTAATCTGACTCTTGTTAACGTTTGCACGTTTACAAGTTGTTGCCAGTTTTCTCATAACGAATCCCGTATCGATCCTCTCCTGAATCGATGTGAAATTCAAGTTGTAACAATGCTTAATGGTTGTTTCGGAGTGTCCCTTTGTATCGATCCTCTCGTGGACCGATGTAAAGGGTCGAAAGAAGGATTTCGTATCGATGTAATTCGTCTTGATGGATACGAAATAAACATTCATATCGATAGATACGAGTTTCGGTGGACTTATGAGGGATACGAATAGAGCAGTTGGTTCTTCATACATTGTTCGTATCGATGGCCATGAATCCTTGCAGTTCTCAAATTGATGGTTACGAAGTTGTAATTTCGTATCGATAGGCTAATGAGGGACGCGAACAGCTAATTCGTATCAATGGATACAAATCTTTAGGGGTTGTGGCTCGATGGGTACGAGTAGTGCAATTCGTATTGATGTAATCCGAGAGTTTAGAAAAACCTTTGTTGCAAACTTCGTATCGATAAAGCATGAGCTGTTGGATACGAACAACAAATTCGTATCGATACGTTGAGGGCTCTGTTCGAACCGGTTAAAATGACCGGCAGTCGAATCATTTTTTTACCTTTACCCCACGTCCATATAAATACCGTTAGGACTTAGAATAACTTTACTTGCTTTCATTCTGTTTTCTGCCTTCGTGTCGATCAGAGCAAAAGAAAAATAAGAACTGCCTTCGCCCCAAATTGAATAACCCCTCATTTCTTCGAACTAACTACTTCGATTAGGTAATTGATTGACAAATTCACATTAAAATGATGAGACTTAAGTTCTAACGCCATTCCTCCCATAATCGCGGCTGATTCTGGTTGTGAGGAGGCCGGAGGCGAGGCAGAGCGAGGTCGTGGAAGGAGGAGATGGAGCTCGGGTCGATCTGGAGAAGAAGAGATCTAGGAGCCATTGTATCGATGATGGATAAAGGGTGAGTTCGTATCGATTCATATGGAACACGACTGCGTATCGGTTGGCAAAATTGTCTCGTATCTTTGGAGGGATAATGGGTCATTCAAATCGATCTGGATAATAGGACTTTGAAATGGTGAAGTGGAAGTCTTTGTATCGACTGGCGATGGAGCTTTCGCATCGACTTGAGATGATCGATACGAAGGCCTCAGACTTGCTGATCGATACGAAGAGGTTGCATTTTACCATTTCAAATTCTACTATCTCTGATCGATATGAATTACGTGCCAGGGGATCGATACGAAGGTGGCTTAAGTGATCGATACGAATTCGAATCTATATCTCTGATGGATACGAAAGCTTCATCGATCGATGCGAACTTGAACTTTGGTGATCGACTACGAGCTTAACTCTGATGATTTTGAAAACTCTTGTGCATTTGAACACTTGACTCCGACAAGCTTCACTCTGGCATAATTCGACTTGACCGTTGGACTGTATATTTGACTTCCCTTCGAAGCTCGTCGATGGAACTTGTAACTGAACACAATTTTAACAAACTGTAATTTGGATCGGTCTCTAAAATTTGGATGGCACAGTTGTGACAGTCAGCGATGACGGTCACTCCAGTTGAATTTCGAAGTCTCGTCATTCGAATGATTTCTCATAATCTGTAGAATTTCTCAAATAATTTACAGCATCGCACTGCACAACACATTCACACACTTCACACTGGGGAACACTTGCGTTTTTATTGTCTAATGATGGTTTCTAATAAGTTGGTTAGCTATGGAATCCACAAGTTCACAATAGCAAGAGCTTCAGGATTCATCTCCTTTTGTCCTAGAGATTTCGGCCATTGCGGCCGAAGTTATAGACCCAGCTCCGGATGAGCTTCCAGAAGCAACTTTCATTGCAAACCCGCAAGATTCAGTACCGTACAACGTCTCGGAAGACATGTTGGGATTTATATGCCTAAGGCACGGTTTTTCATTAGATGATGTTCTATTACCGGGGCCAAACGATAGACCGCACGCTCCCCCAAAGGGGTTTACTGCCTTCAATCGCCATGCATGCGCAGCAGGAACACTCCCTCCGTTCAACCAATACATTAGGGAAGTGTTGTCTTTCCTCGGAATCGCCCCATCACAACTACATCCCAATGGATATGCTCTGCTGAACAGTTTATTTATTGTATTTATGGAGCATCTCTATCGGCCACCGGCTCCTACAGAGATTAGATATCTTTTTAACATCAAGAGTAGGGGAGACAGCCCATCTTTTACATTCCTGGAGGCGGTCAGGAATTGTCAAGTAGTAACCGGATCATGGATAAGGCTGAGTTACTTTAAAACAGAATGGTTCTACGTCCGATGCCCCCTAGGGTTTGCCAACCGATGGTTAGTCAGACGTAAGTGTTGTAGTCTTCTCCGAGAGTTATCAAAATAATTGCAGTTGGTGTAAAACTAACATCTTCTTTTCTTTACAGCCCTATTTCACGACCTAAAGGCGGGTACTTCAAAGAAATAGTAAGGGTCCTTCAAGAAATTCCAAATGAAATGAGGGACATCGATTCGGTTCTAACCGATAGAAATCTGAGAATTGTCGTTTTGATCAAGCGGAAACAAAGCATAAGGCTTAAAGGGACACTAAGGGCAGCCCCGAAGAAGAAGAAGTTGAAACGCAAAACACCCGGGGTCGTAATAACTGAAAGAGATGACGAAGAGAGAACGCCCACGGATGATGAACTTGTTGCCGGTCCTTCGGCCGGATTTCAAGCGATTGAAGGAAGAAGAAAAGGCAAGGCCGCTGCTTATAAACATCCTAATTCTTCGAGGTGGAAATCAGTTGTGGTTTCTTTGCCTACCCCTGTTATTAGAATCTCATAGGCTCCTCCCTCGCCAACAGAGAGTCCTTTTGAAGGGCTTGCCGATATTCCGATTCCGGATTATGTGTCATTTCAACATGACACCGAATTGGAGGAGCTTGATAGTGCTCTTGATCTAAGCGAGTCGCTTGTTATAAGTGCGGCCGACATTTTGGTTGGTCGGGGGATTGCACATACATACACACTTCACGGCATTGCACGATTTCCAATCACAAGTTATCCAATTCAGGAAACCACTAACTCTACTTCTCTTTCTTTCTTACAGGTACGATGTCCGGACAAGGGTCGATGTTAGGGAGTCTTTGCTCCGTTCGCCGATCGTCTTCATATTATGAGTCAAGTAGGAGGGAAGAAGATAAAGACCACGATCGCGGGTACTCTAACCAGGAACGTCAAGAGAGAGATAGGGATAGGGAGTACAGACATCGATCCCGATCCCGCTCTCCTCCTCCTAGACTCCCTACATAGCCTTCGGGTCAAGGGAGACAGCTAGTAGAGCCCCCTCGTCACAAACCATCTTCACATGCTCCTCGGTCCGAGTCGCAATGCCATATAACTGAGGTTGAGCCTTCCATCGTCGTTGAGCAAGCTATCACTGAGCACACTGGGGAAGGGGCTATTAAAATTGCTCAATAAAAGAAAGACTTCCCAAATATATGCTTAGACGGCTACATTTTCCCCCCTCACTTAAAGAAAATTCCATTGGAGGCGGAGAACACAATGCATGATTATATCCATGACATTTACTCCCAATAAAAAGAGTGGTCGAAAACCGCAAAGAAAGCTTCGAAGGTGGCCTTCGAGCGGGCTAAAATAATCGAGAAATTAGAATCTGATCTTTCCCAGAAGGACCGCATCGTCCAAGTGCTTAATGATGAAGCCGAGTCCTCTCGGAAATCAAAGATAGAGGCCACCAAATAGGCCGATGAGGCGAACTTGGCCATAGAGAGGATGAGGCAGACACACTTTGCCTTGGTGGAGCAGATGGGCCACCGAAACACCACCGTCACAGCTGAACGGGACGCCGCTCTGAAAGAGCTTAACGAGCTTAAAGCCAAAATTTTTGAAATCATCAAGGAAAAAGATGATGCAAATAAAGCCACCCAGGAAGCTTGTGAACAGGTTGTTGTGCTTCGGGGTGAACGAGATGCAGCCACGGCTAATGTCCGAGTGGTAGAGACTGAGGTCGAGGAGAAAGTCCAAATGGCTGAGTCTAGGTTGGAAGCTGATATCAAAGATCTCCTCATCGTTTATAATGCCAATGTTTTGAGGCACAGAAGTCTAGCCTGGCTCGACAACTACCTGACTCATTTATATAACGCTTGGGGTCGATTGGTTGAGGAGGAGAAGGCGGTGCATCTGGGTGAATCAATCGACGAGTCTGAACTTGAGAATCACATGTTAAATGAATATGAACGAAAGATTCTCCACGAGTCGATGATTTTTCATGAAAAAGAAAGGCTCAGCACCCAACACTTGGAGGTCGGAGAAGGTTCAGGTGTGGAGCATCACGGTGTGAGTGCTGAAGTTCCTGCGCCAACCCAGCCTGAATCTGCACATGTGGTTGATCCCCAGCCCATTCCTGACTATAATTCGGATCAGCCGCAGCTATCTCCGGCCAGGGAACAAGTTTCTGAGGCTGTTCAGCCGTCCACAAGCCAAATTGAGGAAGGTATTCTGAACATTCTATATGCTTATCTGAAGTCGGAGTCATCATCTGAATTAAGTACTAACAGTTCTTCTTTTGTTTTTTGTCTAGTGATTAATGCTGCACCGGTCGTGCCTCCTGCTACTCAAGAATCACATCATATACAGGAGGCCATAATAACTAAAGCAACCACCACAATGGCCATGGCATCAACTGACGGAACGTAGGTGTGCACTCTTGTTTTCGATGAACAAATGATAGAGGAACTCCTCGGTCGTCACAGCAATCCTTTTGCGGACCTACCATTTGTTATGGGTGGAAGCACACCCGCTACTAGCTCTTCAATGCCACTCACTTATGCTCCCAACGAAGCCCAAGCAATTCGTGAAGAAGAAATATTGGCCGAAATCGACGTTGAAATGGAGGCAGCAGCTCATGGTGGTAGTTTTGAAGGTGGGATGGCGGCACCTGGTCTAGCTCCGTTAAGGATGATATCGCCTGGTGGTACAGTTATTGATACTAGTGTGCCTATCTCGCCTCCTATAGGCGATCCAGTTCCTCCGACTCCACCCTCAGGGAACATTCCCGTGCACTTGAGCTCGGATGAGGAAGTTGATATCATGCCCCCTCCTGGAGATCAGCCGTCGAAAGGAAAAAGCTCAAAAAGAAAGGTAAGTGGCAGCTCCAGTGGGTCAACACCGAAAAGGAAGCCGAAAAAGAAAAAAGAGTAGACGTTCTTCTTCGGTATATTTTTGGTAGATAGATAGGGATCTACTTTCGCTTTTCTTTTATAGGTCGTGTATATATACGGGTTCGGCCCCTACTAGTAGGAATTTTGGAATCAACTTGTACATAATTTCATTTCACAAACAGTTGAAATGAAACTTTATTTTGTTTTGATCTTGATGTGTGTTTATTTGCTTAAGTGTTCTAGCATTTGAATTCTTCGTTCAGTACACTTATGAAGTTTCAACTTTTGAATCTCGTTTGAGTTCATCCGTCAAGTCCTACAATCACGACCACAAGTCACGACTGGACATTAAGTTGAACTCCGATATTGTACTGCTCCAGTCAGTGATTGACACTTATCATTTTGTCTGCGCTCTGGGGACTTACATAAATTCGCGGGCGCTCAATTACACCCGACTTGAGTTCACACTCCGGTCCGCGGTCTGGGGACTTAGAGTTGATTAACATTTTATAATCCAGTCCACGCTCTGGGGACTTGGAGTTGGTTGACGTTTCACTTTCTGGCTCACACTCTGGGAATCTGGATCGTTTCGATGTCTATACTTCGGTTCGCACTCTGGGAATCCGAAGTTAGGTGACGTTTTACACTCCAGTTCGCACTCTGGGAACTTAGAGTTAATTGGTGTTTATACTCCGGTTAGTATTCTGGGAATCCGGAGTCGGTAAATAAACGGTCAGTCGCATCTGTTGTATGTTTTTGAATTTCGCTCGCACTTTGGGAATGAAAGGTGTATCAGGATCGTGGATGGTTGGATCACATCCACCCTGAGTTAACAAGTGAAGGTCGTTAGATGGACAGGTCCACCCTCCTCAAACTTGGTTCAAATACGGGCGAAGTTGTTAGGTGGAAAGATCCACCCTCTTCGGAATCATGTTGTAAGTTTATACTCTAGTTCGCACTCTAGGAATTTGGAGTTAGGTGAATGATTGTCATGTATCAATCCTTCTTTAACCTTGGTGTGATGGCTTGTCCCCGAGCTCGGGTTTCACTTAGCGAGTGACCGGTCGTATCACAGTCACTCCCTATTTGAATAAATTCCACCGTATGATGGAACTTAGCTCTCTGTGCATAGTGATGATCATATGAAGTATTTCAAGTAAATCACAGCTCTGGCTCGAAGAGATTGCATTTTATTGCTGAAATAAGAAAACACAGCAAAGTCAGTTGCCTTATTACAAATTCTGATTTCGAAATGCAGAAACAAATTGCAAATGAAAAATAGACTGAATAAATAGATAAAGCCTGTTATGTGTAGTAGCGATGGAGACTCTCGTTGTTCCAGGCTCTCGGAAGAGTGAGACCATCAACGGTCGACAATTTGAATATGCCATCTCCGAGCTTTCGTTCAATAATATATGGTCCTTCCTAAGTTGGCTTCATATGCGAAGGGACTGGATAAATTCTTTTGAGTACGAGATCACCAAGTTCAAAGGTTCGGGGTCGGACTTTGGCATTGTATAATCGGGCGACTCGACTTCGATATGCAGCTGCCCTCAAATCAGCCTCTTCACGCTTCTCATCCAATAAATTGAGAGATTCAGCAAGTGATATAACATTTGTCTTTGGATCGTAGTATGTCACACGATGAGAAGGTACTTCCAATTGGATTGGAATGACAGCTTCTGAACCATAAGAGAGAGAGAATGGAGTGTGACCGGTTGCGGACTTGTGGGTGGTACGATAGGCCCATAAGGCATAGGAAGTTCATCGACCCAATTGCGCCCGGCTTTCCAATCGTTTCTTCAAAATGGATTTTATAACTTTATTAACAGCTTCAACCTGTCCATTCGCTTGAGGGTGTGTGACTGCGGAGAATTTCTTCTTAATGTGGAATCGTTGACAGAAATCCTTAAATTCAGCACTATCGAATTGGGTCCCGTTGTCAGTGATGATAGTGCGTGGGAGACCAAATCGGCAGATGATGTTGCGCACTACAAAGTTGATCACCTTCTTTGTTGTGATTGTAGCAAGGGGTTCAACTTCTGCCCACTTGGTAAAGGAATCAACTGCTACGATGGCGTACTTCGCACCACCTTTGGCTAGAGGTAAAGAGCCAATAATATCAATGCCCCATACTGCAAAAGGCAATGGGATGACCATTTGGGTTATCTCAGTAGGCGGGGCTCTAGGAATCCGAGCATGCTTTTGACATTTATCACATTTCTTGGCATAATATGATGCATCACGGTTTACAGTCGGCCAATAATATCCATACCGAAGTACTTTTTTAGCGAGTGCTTGCCCCACGGTGTGATCGCCACATTCTCCTTCCTGCACATCATGTAATACTCGTTTGATTTCATCGTGACCGATACACTGGAGTAAAGGAACAGAGTATCCTCTTCTATACATAACTCCATTTTGAATGGTGAACCGAGAAGCTTTTTGGAGAATTTGTCTCTTTTCACTCCTATGCTCTGGCAGGGTTCCATGCTCGAGATAATTTCTGAATGGAGTCATCCATGATTCCCTTTTGGAAACAACATCAAATATCCAATCGGTTTCCATCTGATAAACGCTTGGCAAAGATAATATTTCTACAGGAACAAGTCTCATTTGCTGTGCCTCACCTGTACTGGCTAACTTTGCTAACAAATCAGCTTTCTGGTTGTGTTCCCGTGGTATGTAATAAATAGCATAATAGTCAAACTGATTCAATGTCTCCTGAACCTAAGTAAGGTAAGCGGCCAGTCTTCGATCCCTAGCTTGGTATTCCCCTCGAACTTGACACACGACCAATTGCGAATCACGATAAATTTCCACCGTAATGATTCTTAAATCTCTGGCAAGTTTCAATCCAGCCAGTAGGGCTTCATATTCAGCTTCGTTATTAGTTGCATGGAAGTTGAACTTTAGAGCATAACATATAGATCGACCTTCAGGAGTTTCCAGCACAACCCCTGCACCTGAGCAACGGTCATTTGATGCACCATATGTATGCAGCTTCCAGATATATTTGGGAGATTCATTGGTTTCGGGCAAGTCCTCTGGAACGGTAAATTCAACAATGAAATCTGCTAGGACCTCTCCTTGAATGGCTCGCCTTGGAGTGTAAGTAAGGTGTAACTGACTTAACTCGATATTCCATTTAAGTAACCTACTAGACATCTCAGGACGCGTAAGGACCTATTGTAACGGCTAGTCGGTGTAAACGGTGATTGGGTGAGCTTGGAAATATGAAAGGAGCTTCCTCGAGGCAATAACAAGACAATAAGCCAGTTTCTCTAGCTTCGAATAATTTCTCTCAGCTCCGGTAAGCCGCTTGCTTATGTAGTAGATCGGCTTTTGTATTCGATCCTCCTCCCGATCTAGGGCAGCACTGATTGCGTTTTCTGATACCGCCAAGTAAATGTACAATTTCTCGTGATCGATAGGCTTTGACAAAATTGGCGGTGTGGAGAGATGTTGAATTAGTGCTTGGAATGTAGCCTCACATTCCGTAGTCCATTCAAAGTTTCGTATTCCTTTTCGGATCAGATCGAAGAAGGGAATGCATTTGTCAATGGACTTTGAAATGGACCTGCTTAGTGCTGCTACTTTCCCGTTGAGACTTTTGACTTGCTTTATAGTTTTTGGAGTTTCAAGATTTCTGATCTCCCAGATCATTTAGGGATTGGCTTCGATTACTCGAGCATTGACGATAAACCCAAGGAATTTTCCGGATGCTACCCCAAAGTGACATTTCAATGGGTTGAGCTTCATTCTGTATTCTCGGAGGATATTAAACATTGACTCCAGGTCCCTGATGTGATCGATGGAAAATCGCGATTTGACAAGCATGTTGTCCACATACACCTCCATGGTTTTCCAATATGGTTAGCGAACATTCGATTAACTAACCGTTGATAAGTTGCCCCAGCATTCTTAAGTCCAAAAGGCATAACTTTATAGCAATAGAGTCCCATATTGGTTACGAAGCTGGTATGTTCCTGGTCGGGAAAGTGCATGGGTATTTGATTATAGCCGGAGTAGGCATCCATGAAGGATAAAAGTTCATGTCCAGTCGTTGAGTCTACAAGTTGATCAATTCATGGAAGTGGAAAACTATCTTTGGTTAAGCTTTATTCAAGTCTGAGTAGTCAACACATGTTCTCCATTTCCCATTTGGCTTTCGGACAAGTACAGGATTGGATACCCATTCCGGGTATAATGCATCTCGAATGAATCCATTCGTCTTAAGCTTATCTACCTCTTCTTTAAGGGTGGCAGATCTCTCTGGATCCATACCATGCCTTTTTTTGCTTGACCGGGACGTACCGCGGGTCAATATTCAGCGTGTGGCTCGCGATGTCCGGCGAGATCCCATACATATCAGAGTACGTCCAAGCAAACACATCAAGGTTTACCCAGAGAAATTCAACCAATTCCTCTTGCATTTGTTGGCTTAGCTGAGATCCAATCTTTATCATCTTCGAGTCATCATTATCGTCGATTGGAATATCGATCGTCTATTCGGCCGGAGAAGCTTGACTGTCTTTACTTTCATCTTCACTTTCGGTATCTCTCGGGTCGAGATCTCTTTGGAATTGGTTGGAGTGCCCCGGCCCAGGCCCAGGCGCTAATTGTCAATTATCTGCAAAGCGAACGCAGAGAGATTTCTCTACGCCCTTTCCTTTTTCTTTCCGTTGCGCCTCGCGCAGCTCAGCAACGTAACAGGCTCGCCCTGCGGCCTGATCCCCTTGAACAACTCCGACACCATTGTCGGTAGGGAATTTCAAAGTCAAACACCATGGGGCGATGGCAGCCCTGAATTCAGCTAGGGCTGGTCGTCCCAAGAAAGCATTGTAGGGGAGTTTATATCCAAAACAACAAACTGCAGTATCCGGACTCTCTGGCGCTCACCAATTCCCAGCTCCACTGGCAATTCCACCACTCTAGTGGGTATAGTTGCACTACCATTGAAACCGTGAATGCGAGACTGACATGGCTTCAAGTCTTTAGTCTCCATTCTCATCTGGTCGTAAGCTCATTTAAACAAAATATTCATAGAGCTTTCGCTGTCTACCAAGATCCTCTTCATCCAAGCAGGACGTACTTGAGCTGATATGACTAGCGGATCAATAGTGGGGGCTTCGACCCTGTTGGCATCGCGACCTCGAAATATGATGTCATCTGCCATCGTTCTTTGCTGTTTGGCCGAAGCCCCGTCTTCAGAATTACTACAACATTCAAAGTCTGCATGCCTGATAGAGCTGGCATAAGACTCCATTTCCTTCCAGCTTCGGTCTGCTGGATGAGGACCACCACAAACAGTGTTTATCACCAACCTTCCGCCAGTACGAGCGGGTTCCTCCTGTCTAGCCGGATTCGGCACATGATTTTGATTCGATGGGCCCGCACCTCCAGACTGCGGCACCCGCACAAATTGTTCTAATTTCCTCTCTCTTATCAACCTTTCGATGAGATCCTGCAAGTGACAGCATTCATTTGTGTTATGACCGTAGCTTTCGTGGAATCTACAAAACTTTCTCATCTGAATTTGCTTTTCCGATGACTGTTTCGGAGCAGGCTTCTTGTACTAAATAGTATTGCAGGTTTGTAGATATACGTTCTCTAGCGACGTATTCAAAGGAGTTTAATTATCAAACATCGGAGCTCTACGTCGTGGACCATGGTTCTGATCTCGCTTTCTATTTTGGCTACTATTGCCTTTTTGCTAATCTTGTTTATTCTGAATATTCAATTTCACTTTTCTGGAACTCTCACCGGATTGTTTAACAGCAATATTACTCTGAACTCCTTCCACACTAGGCCCCGCATCATCCTTCTTCCTAGACTATTTCGCATCCTCCCTTCTCAAGAATTGGGCTGCCTTGGAATAGAAACGGTCCAATGATGTGGGGGGTTTTTCGGCCAACCAGTTACCGAAGTCAGAATCGGATTCAATCCCCTTAGTCGGTGCCATAAGAATAGAGTTATCATTTGGGTTGCTGATCTCAGCACATGCAGCATGAAATATACCACCTGAGTGTCTCTCCAGGAGCTTAAGTGACACTAGATAAAGTATTAACATCCTTCGGTCTTACGACATGCATACGAAATTGCTCGATAAATTTTGTTGCCAACTGATCAAAGCATGAGATAGATCGAGGTGGCAGTCGGGTAAACCACATAGTCGCTATGCCCCCTAGTGAAATCGGGAAGCATTGGCACTTGACTGCATCATCAGCTCGTGCAGCGTTCATCAACCATTCATACTTCAGAATATGCTGGTTAGGGTCAGAGTTCCTTTCATAAACGGGTAAAGTAGGCATCCTGAACCGCCGTGGTGGTTCAGCATAAAGTATCTCATCAGTAAAAGGAGTATGACTCTGGGAGATTCCCCAGTCGTCATTGCTAAGTCCGTGACTTTCACGGATCATTTGACGGATCATTGCTGACAGATCGAGCATCTGGGCAATGTGAGCAGGCTGGGCCAAGGTGTGGTCGGGTTCCACAATGTAAGGAGGGGCCGGTAGCTGTCGATGGTCCGTGTCTCACCTCCTTGGCTCTATGTCCTCGGGGACGTAAGGCTCAGGGTTGTATTCACGCTGGTGATGGTTCAGATCTGTCCGATTTCGGACGTCAGCGTCTAAATCAGTGGTTGTTGTAGTACGGTTATCAGGAACATGATGTGGGGTAGTGCCTCCTCGGGAGGAGGGTCCAGTTTGACGGTTGGTTGACGGGCCAACTCTCAGTTGCCCAACATTCAGGGTGTGTTGATGCCCAGTGGCCTGTGTGTAACTTCCGTCTAGCCTTGGGCGTGTAGACCTGTGATGATAGTTAGAAGAGGCTGAACTCTCGTTGGAAGAATAGGAAGCTTGATCCCTTCTGGATCTCCTTCGTCGCTGACAGTTCAGTTGGTTTGTTAGTTCCACATTAGCACGGAGCTGTTGAGTGAGTTGTTGGCGGCTCTGAGCCAATTCTTGCATCAGCATCTGAATTCTTCTTTGGTGACAGGCCCTTGCGGATCTGATGGTCCGGTAGCATTCTGTTCAGTTGGAGGCAGTTGTACGGGATTCTGTCTGTCCTGTCCTTCAGGATCTGCAGTTGTGGAAGTAGTCCTTGTGTTAACCATGGTGGATGATGAAGCTCTCTCCTAGACTTGTAGCAAATCTGAATAGGATGGAAGAACTTCTGAAATTGAGATCTGGATCTTCTCCTTGGATGTTTGAAATCCAGTATCGGCAGTAGATCCAACGAGCAGAAGGAAAAAACTGGGTTTTTTCTCAGTGAAAGCACCAAAGTGTTTGCACCAAAATTGGGCACAACACTCATCGGAAGGGTTTGAAGAGATAAAAATGATGAAATTAAATGGAAAAAGAGGATTATCTAACAAACACTTCAAAAACAAATAAGAAAGCACGCAGAAACACAGAAATTTAGAGTGGTTCGACGTATTGCCTATGTCCACTATGAAATTGATGATTTTATTGATGTTTTCTTGATGATTACAACTGATTACAGTGGATTACATTGAAATACAGAGATGAAATTCGAGTACAACAGCAGCCTTGTAGCGCAAAGATGTTTTCGGCAGAGTGTGGACGTTAGAGAGCCAAAAGATCACTTTCAGGAGGCTCTGGGATGCTATTTATAAGCGTAGGATGCAAATATCTCGCTCGGATCTCGGGAGACCTCTTCTGGCACGTGAGCGGGCCCACGCGATCGATCCCATGTGGTTTCGACTCGATCTGTGATCGATACAAATGAATTTTGTATCGATCAAGATTTTACCCTATCGAGTCGAAATTTGGCATGAACATTCCTGAGGTCGTACGCAAGCTCCTGTGAAAATTTCATATCATTTGGACTTATGGATTGCGAGTTATGATCGATACGAATTACACTCTTGGTAGGCTGTTCAGTTCGAATCGATCCTTTCATATCGCTCTGTTCGAATCGATGTTGAGCACGCGCCTGCGAGTAGACGTGGCGCTTGATTTTTGGATTGCTCCACTTTTGATGCCGAGTTGACTGAGTCATCCCAAGGTTCTCGCCTTGTTCGTATCGAAGAAAATTGCCTTCTTCGTATCGATAGATGCAGCTCAGTTCGTATCGATGGAAGTGATTCTAAGTTCGTATCGAGCACTGTGGCTCTGTTCGTATCAATTTTGTGGTCTTGTTCGTATCGATCGAAGTTGTTCCAACTTGATGGATACGAACAACTGATAATATGATGGATACGAATAGATGGATGCGAGATGACATCGATGGATGGATACAAAGAAATCCTTACCTTTGGTGGATACGAAGTGTGCCTATCTCTTGATGGATACGAACAAGATAGTTGCTGATCGATACGAAGTGGACTCGCTTACTGATGGATTCGAACTGATCGATACGAATAGGATCGATTCAAACTGAAAACAGCCTACCGAAGAGTCTAATTCGTATCGATCATAACTCGCAGTCCACAAGTCCAAATGCTATGAAATTTTCCCAGGAGCTTGCATACGACCTAAGGAATGTTCATGCCAAATTTCGACTCGATAGGGTAAAATCTTGATCGATACGAAATTCATTCGTATCGATCACGGATCGAGTCGAAACCACGTGGGATCGATCGTGTTGGCCCGCTCACGTGCCAGAAGAGGTCTCCCGAGATCTGAGCGAGATATTTGCATCCTACGCCTATAAATAGCATCCCAGAGCCTCCAGAAAGGGGATCTTTTGGCTCTCTGACATCCAGACTCTGCCGAAAACATTTTTGCGCTACAAGGCTGCTGTTGTACTCGAATTTCATCACTGTAATTTGCTGTAATCCGCTGTAATCATCAAGAAAACATCAATAAAATCATCAATTTCATAGTGGACGTAGGCAATACGCCGAACCACTCTAAATTTATGCGTTTCTGCATACTTTCTTATTTGTTTTTGAAGTGTTTGTTAGCTAATCCTCTTTTTCCATTTAATTTCTTCATTTTTATCTCTTCAAACCCTTCCAAAGAGTGTTGTGCCCAATTTTGGTACAAACACAACTAAAGATGGAACTTTATGGAAACTCTAAATAGACTTAAGGAATAAATACATGCATAAATGTACGTATACCATGATTCCCAATGTGTTCGACACTTGAATCACGAGAATATTTCATAAGAAATGCATTATTTCAAAAGTCAATATCACTCAATACAATATATTAAAGATTATGAATCTTTAACATAAAGTTGTCATCTAACATTTGTGTATTAATAGATTACTTGCATACTCCTTAGTTATTGAGCTTTCCTTAAGCTAGTGATGTTATGTGTAGTACTATTAATATATTGAATAAACAAGATAAGATAGCTACACATATTTGTTAAGTTTCCTCAAGGTAACATGAGATTAGGATAAGGAACCATGGGTTAGGAGTTGTATATAATGTAACGAATAAGGAGTTGTCTATCGTATGTGAGCTTATGATTTGTTAAGCTTTCCTCAAGGTCAAAATACCAAGGCGTACGAGTCCTAACACCCACTAAAGAAATTGAACGATTTTTATGTTTTCTCTTAGGGTTTTAAGAAACATAAAAATCCATGGAAGCCTTGTTAGAAGAATGAAATTTAACATTTAATCTTTCTAATAATGTAAGAACATTTTCTATATAATGTTATAATAATCTGCATTGATAAATTTATGCATTTAATATGGTTGATAAAAGTTTATCAATTAAAATATACAAATGAACTAAACTGAAGATTGACAAACAAAAATATAACATGTACTTACTAATAAATTGTACCAACCCACATCTCTGGACACACTGATCAAAAGCCTAGGGTGACATTCGGACTTGCGTCATGCCTAAATGCAAATTGTTATTTTATAAACTTCGGATTTTGATTATGTATAATTTGAGACTATGTTTTCTGGGACATTTTCTCAAATGATTATTTTCTGTGGATTTGATTTTCGATTAAGTGAAATTCAAGCTCTTTTAAGGTGCAGGTAGTTACATAAATACTTCTTACATGTTGATGTTTCAATAGCCATGCAAGCATCCAATTTTACACTACTAAATACGCTCGTAATTTAGTCGCTTGCATGTTTCTTTGGCCGAGACCGTGTATTACATACTATGAGTTTCAAACATTGAAGCAATACAAGGCTATGGATATTTGATCCATATACTATCACATATTAGTGTTATATGGTGAATGGTCACAAATCCTAATGTATGATACTTCGATGAAATTAGTTCATTTGAAATAAATGAATAAACCATAATATAAGATCAAGTAATCGATTTGATTGATTACAATGAAAATCATGTTGTGTTAAATGTAAAACTAGACCAAAACTATAAAAGGGACTAAGAACTATATCGTTGAAATGTCAGTTTTGATCGGTTTACATAAAGTGCAATATAATTGATGTCCTGAAATGTTAAGGATGATCGAATGGAATTTTTTAAAGAGATCGTTATGATATTATAGTAAGGAATTTATTTTGAATGGTTCGACCAATTAAAAAGGAAAATGAATATGCAAGAATAGACATGATTTATACATTTGGGATGAAGAGAGTGAATGGGCACTTATGCTTCATAAAGAAACATCGAAAACAAAAATCGTAAATTAATAATCATACTTAACATTAGAATAAAGAAATATGATTTCTATTCTGAAATGTGTTTTCATATAGAAAAACGTTTTTGTTGTGACTTATTTCTTTAAGTTCAAGATAATTGATCAAAGAACTTCCCACTGTAAACTAGTTATAGTATAGGAAATAAATAGTCTATATTAAGTGGATAGTGGACCTCTGAATTCAGTACACTATTATAGTAATGGAAATAGTGGGAGCATGCCACATAGCACTTATTGTTTGCATCAAGTTACGAAAATTGTTTTCGTAAAACGTATCACATATTATTTATGAAATAATATATGTTCTTCGATGGTGATTGAAGAATATACATATTTTTATTTCAATGAGAATATTATGAATATTCGTTATGAAATAAAGCTATAAAGTGGCATTTGTTTTCATAACAGAAATGATGCATTGGAAATACTAAAGTATCTAAAATTATTTATTATTATTTTGGAATTATAAACTAAGCGATATTTTGAGAAATAAATTTTAAAATGCGATTATGAATCATATGATACTGGTAAATTGGATCTCAAACAATTAAGGGCAGAACACTCATTTAGTGGGAGTACCAAAAGAGTTGATGAACTCTTCTTGTTAAAACATATAGATGTATGCAATCACAAGGATGATAATACCAAAACAGTTCCACACACATCGTTGTATTCATCAATGAATTATCACAAGTGATACATATTAAGCATGTCTGTGATGAGTTCATAGAATATAAAATGTAAATAATTAAAATAACATGCAACAAAAAGATTCGATTTAATCGAATGGGTAAGTATATTGGAAAAAGTTCCATACATACCTAAAACGAATATAGGTTCAGTCTCAAGAGTCACTCTTCCTTATAATACATAATAATGTATTGATTTGGAGTAATCGAATTTTGTTGGAAAAAGCATGATTAACATTGACTGAAGTTGAGTTAAATTTTTCTATAAGGAGAGTACTTGAGAGTAGTACACAAGGTTAAAATTAATACCCTCCAAAGAATAGTTTACAAACTCATACAAGATAAGGGTTTATAAAAAACCCCATCATGTCCTAGGCCAAGGAGTTGGCGGGTTGCGTGAGTTAAAAGACTGCACATAATAATTGTACATAAGGGATCTTGTGTGAATTACACTAAAAGATGTTTGGGAATGATAGTCATTGGATGACTAATTTATGTTGTGAACATAAATATTATGAACTAATACCAAATCAGTTTCATGTAAGTCGACTCATGATATATTTTTGAACATTTATTATGTTCACTAAGAAACAACTGTTATTTCAAGAAATATCAACTTTGTAGCGAAGGAATTTCTTTGAGAAACCATTGATAGCAAAGTGGATGTGGATACGATCCAAGGTTAAAATTGGTTACAAGGAATGAAGTGAAATTAACCAAACCAAAATGAACACTACACATTAAAATGTCTAATGAGTATTCTTGCATGTCAAAGAGCAACTATGAGTTTTTTGTTAATGTCAAGAATAAGTAATCCTTGGTTGTTTTAGTAAACCATTAAGAGTGTTGACTTTATGATATGATACGATGTACAAATCCAAAACAGATTCCAAGTACATTATCAAAATATGATTTTGATAGTCATACCTAAAGATATATGATCCATTAGTCACAAACGTGTCTTTTAAAGACAGACAAATGCAGTTGGAATATAGTGAGCCATATTGATAAGAATAGCATCGTGAATTTCAATTGTTGAAATTAGCGTAACAGATTCTCCATTCGAGCACTAGTCAACTTCTTCTTCAATTCATTGAACGCTTCATCACAGTTAGAAGTCCAAACGAATTTAACATCTTTCTTTGTTAACTTCATCAGATGAGAAGTAATCTTCGAGAAGTCCTTGACAAAGCTAAAGTAAAAACCTGCTAATCCCAAGAAACTTCTAACCTTTGTCTAACTTTCGGGCTTCTTCCGATCTTGAACCGCAGCAAATTTAACTGGGTCCACTGATATGCCTTTCCTAAAAACAACATGCCCTAGAAACCTAACTTCGGATTTCTAGAAATGGAACTTAGAAAACTTACCTTTCAATGCATGGCTTCTTAAGGTATCAAGTACGATACGAAGATGATATTTGTGATCCTCCATCTTTGAATAGATAAGAATGTTATCAATATAGATGAGAACAAATTTATTAAGGATATCTTGAAATACTCACTGCTGGTACTATGCTCTTTTGGACTCCTTCCTTAATATCAAGAGCTTAAAACCTCAAGGCCATACCGATAAGGTTGGTGAGTGTACCCATAAGATGATTGGTCATTTCATGATGGAACTCTGGCTGTATCCCATTCACAAATATTTCATTCTTATTAAGCGGTGTGCCTATCAATCTAAGTCCGAAGTGGGACAAAGCGTTGAACTTATGCTCGTACAATGACACCATCATATGACCTTGCTTTAAATCAATGGAAATCCTAAACAACTAAGTTCTCCTGGCCTCTGAATGAACCATGTTTCAAAAACCTCTGTGAATTGGGCTCAAGAAAACTCCTTCTCTGGAGTATTAGCTGTTATTAAATCCCACCCATCCATTGCCAATTTTTAGAGTTGTCACGATGCCAATAGCCACTTCTTTGCATCCTCCAATCGAAGATCTCTAAATATTCTTTCCCAAGATCGGAGCCATATCTGCACTCCAAGAATATCTTCGATCCCATAGAACGGTTTCCCGCCCAAATTGGTAAAATTCTTACGCAAGGTTGCAAAATTTACAGAGGGCTGAACTTGCTCTATCACTTCCTCCATCGGATCTATAGCCGGCACATTTCTAGCTGCCCTGCCACTACTAGCTGTGCTAGTTCCAGATCCTCTCCTTCCTCCTCTTCTTGTATTCATTTACTATTACTTGAATAATGACAGGTATCTTTAGAATACAAAGGTTGGATCGAAATGGTTTAAGGAAAATCCACCAAAGGATCTAAAATGATACTTTAGAGGATAGATATTATTATTATTATAAAAATTACAAATACGCTCTCTCAAGATTAACTCATTCTAGGGCATCACTTACCCTATCTCTAATTAGTTGTACCCCAATCAGGCTATGGTATTCCGCTTGACTAAAGCTCTAATACCAAATGTGACGATCCCCATTTACGACCCTTTTGAACGACACTTAATACATCCATGGTATTTGTGTGCCGTTGTCCAAGCATCCGGAAGATGAGTTTTCATGGAGTAAAATAAAAGAACAAAACAAAAATCTCATAATGGAACGATTAAATATAATATAACAATAAGATAGTACATAAGGTTACTCCTTAACACGGAGTTATCAGAGTTACAATAAAAGTACTACCATCAGCATAGGCGTTATAACAACATGCCTTCACACTTGCTGATACAAATACACATACATAAAACAAACCCTCATGATAGCAGAAATAGATGGTTAGATAGTTAAAGAGCTTCCTACTCATCCACCATCTTCAAAAGAGCCCAAAAAACCTGTCACTCCTGGACTACTCAAATATAAATAAGTACCTAAGAGTTTAGGAAAAACAAACAACTCGGATCAGACAATAAGTTTGGTATGAGTAAACTCCAAATAAAAATGGATTACACAAAACAACATGTGAGACCATGCCGCAAAACACAAAACGGGTTTCCCCTCACAAGAACCACATCCAAGCATAGAAGAATGGACATAAATAATTAAACATCGAGAAGAGCACAAGACACTTCCCGATGCAATTAAGAAAGAATCAATTCAAAGGTTTGAATTAAAAACAAAGGAGAAGGAATTTTCCAACAATGACTACGAGGGTGCGCCCCTTTACCGAAGGTATACCTCCAGATATATACTTGAGAACTCCAATGGCCCTCGGAAACTTCCAAGCCAGACCCCACCAATCTTATCGAGAATATGAGTATTTCACATCTCTTTGCACTTACAACCAAAAATAATAAATAATAAATGTAAAAATACCCAAATGGGAGAAACCCCATATAGCCTAGCCCCCACTCACTCTTTATTTAGTCATTTCTGGTAAAGGATATCAATGCTCCAAATGAGCAACAGATCATCTTAGATTAATGACACACAAAGAGGGGCATCGAAATCAATAGTCAAGAAATCAACTATCAAGGATAACAAACATGATCGTATATGGAAATTAAATCTCATATTCTTACCACCACTCGTCGATTTCAAACTTGTACTATCACTCGGTTAACAATGAAGCCAGACAAGTTAAGCTAGTTTTACCTCTAAGCCTGGCCTCGACGTTCATTCTTAACTTTCGAGATAGAGACGAGTTTCCATACCTCAACCTTTAGTGCTAAATATATGCCTTAATCCTTTCCATATAAGTGATATCATTTATAAAAATTAAATTCCTTACCATTATTACCAAACTTCAATTTCCAATTCATACCATCGCTCGCTTAAAAACAGGCCAGGTAAGTCGAGGCACTGGTTTCTCTTAGCCTTACCAAGACATCCCAGCTTTTAAAATACATAGATAGTAACGAATCTACCTTCTCGATGTTTGGTACTAAGGTTAAGGCAAAATCCTTTCCATAATCGAATCAAAATTTTAAACATTTAAAACCGAATTTGTGCTTGGTTTTCACATCACAAACATTTGTGAAGCACATTTAAATTCCTTGGAAATAAGTTAAAAATATCCATATTTAATCTTATGAAGAGAAAAATAAGTTAGAACCATTTTTATAAATATTAGATAAACGTCGCAAAAAGTATCGCTGATTAATATTGAAAATTTCTTTAAAACGGTCTCTTTTAAATGTAAATTTCTACCAAATTTTTTCATAGTATGAATACTTTATTTTTTTTTAAATGATGTACTATGGATCTAGTATGTATTCACAAACACTTAGAGAGTTTTGAAATCAAATAAACACATTCGAAAATTCTTTTAAAAATTTGACTTTTCATGAAATCGATAAAGGAAATCCATTTTTAACTTTTGAAGACTTTAGTTTTGGGGTTCTAATTTTTTTGAGCCATCACACTTTTGCTCTGAAAGTGCAAAAATGCGACTAAATATTTGTTTTGTAAAAACCCCAGCACGAGATCAATACAAAGAATTTCAAGGAAGATGGTATTTTCAAAGTGTCGGTGTAGCGATAATCGCTATAATGACACATTCATAAAACATGATATATGTCATATATATTCATTCATGCATTTCATAAACAACATAAATATGAAAGTGAATCAACATTAGCGAGAAACCCGTAGACTCTCTCTATAAAAGTCTCATGTAAATCTCATATATATATATATATATGCATATCGAAGTGTTTCGTGGCGACCTATTCGCTGCGACGACACTTCGGTTTTCTCTTTTTGTCCCCTTCAAAACCATGGTTACTTATGCCATCTTTTTCCAAATGAAAATGAAGTCTAAACAAGCAACTATACACAAGTATAAACAATATGAACAACAATTTATATTTTACACAATTTGTCAATTTTTAACTATTTTAAAGTGAGTTTAACTCACTTTCAAGCAAGCTAAGACCAAATCAAAGCAGCACAAACCTTCCTTGACCTAGATACACCACAAGACACCACATTTCTTTCTCTACTTCAACTCAAAGCCTAGGATTCCTTCCTTTTCTCATGCAAATGCTTAGAATGGGATGTTCGGGCTTCAAACTTTTCGACTTTGGAATGGTGATGGTGAAGACTATATTATCCCAAGTTTATTTAGAATTTTAAAGGAGAAGGAGTGTGTTTTTCTAAGGTTTTTGCTAAAGAAAATATATGGAGATAAGGATGAAGATGATGAAGAAAAGAAAGTGAAAAAGATAATGGAAATGTAGAGTTGGAAGTGAAGTATGGAGGTCCTTATATAGACTTTGGAAAAAGTGGCTAATTACCTTCAGGTCCCTTAGTCAAATTACCATTTTAACCCTTGTCATTTCAATCACCTCATTATATACTCATGTGCCATCCATGTGGCTTTAAATACTTTCCATCAAATCACATGAAAAGGAGAAAAATATTAGCAAAAGTCTTCCCTCCTTGATTACCTTCTAGAAATTGATTTTAAATTAACATTTCAAATTAGTTAATTAATCTTTCCTATATATCATGTGTATGTTATATCTGTGCTAGTGTGTGCGCAACAAGTTACAACAACTTCTGTTTGATAAAAGTCAAAAATTTGAAATACATTTTTAATTTTATTTTTCCTCGAACTATTTATTTTTGTAAACAAATTTACAAAACAAGTTTTCCACTATTATTTATTACACACAAAACATGTTTATTTGTGCTATAAAATCCTTTATTTAAATATTTAAAAATATATTAAATATTTAAATTTAAAGTGATTAAATTACGAGTCTTTACATCCTCCCCTCCCTAAAGGAAATTTCATCCTTGAAATTAGTCACATACACAAACACAAGATACCAAAAGAAACTCGAATGATATCATACAAAAACAGGTACAAAGAAAGTGACTCCACCACAACCGATGAGTACACTAAAAAGATACAACAAAATACAAACAACTACAACAACAACTCGACATAAGAATCCCTAACACAGTCCTCGGTTTTCAAGTATAATCTCTATCATGTCCACTCCATTGACCTTAACTAGATTCACAACCTTTGTCCTCAATCACTTTATATTTCGAGCGACGATACGAATATACTGCCTAAGAACGGTTAGGTTAGGCTAAACCTCCAAACCAACTTGTTATCCCGGTTCCACAATCATTGAAGGGTCGTGTGCATACTTATGTAGATGAGATATGTGAAATACGTTGTGCATATCTGATAGTCTATCTGGTAACTCCACTTTATATGCAAGTCTACCAATCCGATCTAGCATGGGAAAAGGGCCAATATATCAAGGGAATAATATGCAGAAACACCTTATCATGATTTGTTTATATATTTGATACATGAAACAAATATCGCATCCAAATTAAATTCACTAAATGGTAGTTTAGAGCATTCTCGTGTATTTACAAAATAAAGAAGAATTGTTTGTAGAAATAATGAACTCTTTATGATGGAGTATTCAAACTCAAACTTCATATATGATATTAAGTATGACATGTCAATATAAAATTCATATTTAAAGCTTGGTTAAGAAACTTTTAATTAGAAATGTACCAAATGAGAGATTGTGGCTGATTCAATAAAGCTCCAAGTACATTGCTCTAAATAGTGCCACAATATAAGTAATGTATATACATAATAAATGCACAAATTTATAGCAGAGCTGAGAATGATTTCAAATGTTGAGAACCTCGTAATATTGTTACTTGATAAGTATGTGGTGATATAGTTTGAAGCAGAACATAGAGCTCACCAGAAGTCGAGAGACATATTCTAAATTGTTCCATATGATAAAGATAGTTTATCAGAATCGAAGAGAGTTGATTAACTAGTAGATAATTGTAACATAATAGTGTTGGCCTGATTTTTCATCACGAGTATGGAAAACCCAACCAAACCTCAAAATGTGATTGCGCTAGCAAGGAAGCCGTCGCGCCCATGCTAGGCTTACTTTTTGGATGAGTCGAACCCGAAGGGAAGGCTCGCTATTGGTGGAGGTCGCGGACCCGTTTGAGCCACAAGGTTGGTTGCAGGCCAACCACCCCCAGGTAAAGGGCGATCAGATGGGCCCTTTGCTGTTGGGCTATTACTTGGGCGGAATGTGGATTGAGATAGGCGGGAGGGAATAGAGGCGCTTGCCCATGGTAGGGAGTATGGCAGATTTGAGTCCACATCTCAGATTGCTTACCAGTTGAAAGAAGGGTCTATGGCAGACCAAGGAAAGGCGGCAGGCTTTAGTAAGTAGGAGGCAAGCATTCAGATTGGCTATTGGAAAGGTGGGGGATAGGAAAGGGACGTGCATGGAGAACTGTTGGTAGAGGAACAGTATTTTCTCTGATGGAGTGTACTTCGGAGCAGTTGGACTGGGAATGGTTAGGGTACTTCGTGGTAAGTTGTTTCGGGTTAAGTGGGTGGTCCTAGCTAGTAGGTTTAGAATTGCTAAAGACATAAGGCGGTCAGTCCACCGAGGTCGGGCGGATTCCTGTGTAGGAGTAGTTGGGCCACATGAGATAGCCAGTCCGGTGTCGGCTTTGAACGATCCGGGCATCCGACGGAGGGCGGACATGCAGGGCCCGGTTGTAACCGTGTAGAGAACGAAGTCGACTTATGGTCACGTGAGAGCGGAGCTACTTATGATACTAGGATCGTTCTGAGGGCGGACCCGAGCCTTAGAGGGGGAGGAAAGTCGCTAAAGAATGGTGTTGAATGGAAGGTATGGTACTTTGCACTTGGATTGGGATGAGGACCGGATCGGGCAAGTGCCAAAGAGGCCGGGGGCTGCTCCGGCTGCTAAGGATGCCAAGGAAGGCCAGAGGGTGCAACCTTGGGCTTATGCTTCTAGAAGAGATGGGCTGACCAGCTTTAAAGGATCGTTAGAATGTTAGGAGTGCTCGGTGCCTTGTTAATGAAGGCAAGTCGCCTAGGGGCTTCATCCGACCATTCTGTGTGGAAGAGGAGGAGACGTCTGAGGAGGCGGTCGTCCTAGTATGCGGGAACGACGTTGAAGGAGCCGTAGACAGGAAATTCTGAACAGGATGCGGTAGGAGGCCGTGTTGAATCAGGCAGACATGCTTCGACGCCTGCCATTCTTTCAGGATCCTAGAGGAAGTGGTGATGGCTGAGGGCTGAGCTTCCATTCATGGTGTCTCCAGATGTGGGGTAGGCATGGTTGGCCGCTAAAGACGACGGACTGGTCGCCACTAATGGGGGTAACCAGCTGGCTAAGTGAGGATCCAACGAACGGACCGACTTTGGGAGCTTCTCCGGTATGTTTTAGTTTACCCTAATTTTAGGTAACATTTTTCCCTCGAAGTTTTTCCTTGCTTGCAAGGGCGGAATTGAATGCTTCGAGTTGATCCGGATCTAAGGGAAAACCCACTGGGAGGCTCGTCCTTAGAAGAGGCTTTGACAAGAGCTCGTGCAAAAGGTGGTGTTATTCGATCGCAATTGGGAGATGGTCGCCGGAGCCGACGATGGCTGCTTCTTACTAGATCCTAGGATGATGAGGAAGAATGACCATGGCTTGGTGATGAACTGAGCGGTTGAGAACTGGAGGGCAGACTTAGGGGGGTTTCTTTGCAGTTTTCTGGATTTCATAAACAGGATGACCCTAATCCATGGGTGTTCTAATTGAGAGGCTAGATGATGTGTTGACCTTCTTACTAACTGCAGATTAGGGGCAGACACCAAGAGGACATCCCTTGCTCGGCCCGGAGCAGTTGGGGCATTGCTCGATTCGATGGGAGTGAATAATGCAGTCCATTAAACTCTATGGTTGCTCCAGGTAGGTTCGAGTGTTCTGGTACTGCGACAGTTGTAGAGCTGACAGAGGATGGCTGTAGATGGAGATAACTGCAGGAATGCTGGAGGAGGACCTGTTTGGGGGATCCATGTCATGCCAGCTCAAAGAGAACATTAGATAATGTTAGCAGTCGGAATGCGCATTGCAGGTGCCTCACTGGTACAGAGCTTCCTGACATGAGTTGAAGCGCATGGTCGCCTCCGGGGTCTGCGATGGGGATGCACCGCTGATTGAATGGAGATATAATCCTAAGCCCGAGTTGAACCCATGTCGAACTGGAGCGCTATGGCCCGCTTACTGTTTTGGGTGAATAAGATGGGTTTGATTGGATGCATTCCATAATCTTGGGCGGTCCTTGTGAGACCCTGGATGCGTCGTGGCTTGCTTTCACCGGACTCTCTTAAGAAGTGGTGGATAACCTCGGGTCCATAGGAGGATGTTGAGGGAGGTGCAAGAATGTCGGTGCTTCCCGAGTTGTTTGGATGAAATGGCAGAAGAGATAACTCTACTTCAGGGCTCTAGCTCTAACTGAAGTAGGATGTGCAGCTGTAGATGCAAGAATGTTACAAGTTGCATGGGGCTTGCTGGCCAGCTTTGGAGGGAGGCCGTGGTGGCCCATCAGAGGGGGCGAAGAAGCTGCTGCTTGTCATGCCACTCTTGAGGAGTGCCGCATGAGACCGGGGAGGAAATGTTTGCAAACCCGGGGGATTTTCCAGGGTTTCCCTTTGATGCTCGAATCCACTACAAATGGTCTCGAGAGGAGGCCAAGGGTTGGAATTCGAGGCTAGTAGTGGTGGTGTAGGGAAGATGCCACTCAGCTTCAGAATCCACGTCCCATCCTTCAGGTCGAGAGGTACCACCATCGGGTCACCTAAGGGTAACGTAAGGAGAAGGAAGGAGAACGGGGGGCGCTTTGTCGACCAGCGTAGGACCTGGAGGTTCGTGGAGCGCACTCTAAGGATACAGGAGGGCTGAAGATAAGGACAAGACCATGTCTCAGGGGAACATGAGACTTTGGCCACTTCTCTCAGGAGAACACGGGACTGTAGAACATGAATTTGAATGCCTTTCTCTTCTGGTCGGTCTTCCTTTCTCTTAGTTGGAGGGAGGAAGAGGACCAGGAGACTTTTGCGACTGAAACTGGGATGTTGATTGTTGCGGGATGAGGTCGCTGCTGTAAGGCTTTCAACCTTGTGGTCATGTGATCGAGCCCTATATTACGCGCCAAAATGTTGACTCGTTTTTTCTTCACGAGTAAAATATGGCTGAACCTCAGCATGCGATCGAGTCGTGCCGACGCTAGGCTTATTTTCTGGATGAGCCGACCCCGGAGGGCAGGCTCACCATTGGTGGAGGGCGTGAACCCATTTGAGCCACAAGGTTGGTTGCGGGCGACCACCCCTAGGCAAAGGGCGGTCGGATGGGCCCTTTGCTGTTGGTCCGTTGCTCGGAGGGAATTTGGATTGAGATGGGAAGGAGTGAATAGAGGCGCTTGCCTATGGTAGGGAGTATGGCGGGCTGGAGCGAACAGAGAGACTGGCCCATGGTGAGAGACGGCAGAGAGTGATCCTAGGGAGAATTAAGTACATAAAGTAAATACACAACGATATATAGTGGTTTGGCCCAGTGCTTCCTAAGTCCACTATGATGTTCCCTTACTATGTCGACCCATTACAATTTACAGATTATTATAAAAAAATAATAAAAGAGACTAGTCTAAATATTACAAGAGTATAATATCCTAGTCTAAGGGTCTCGTTGGGAAGAGACCCATGGGAAGACCCACCGGGAGGGCCATCCCTTAAGGAGGAGTCTCGTAGACGAAAGAGCTCTTGAAGGAGGAGTTGTTGGCAGTGGTCGGAAGGTAGGTGCTAGAAAGAGGTGTCGCTAGCTAGAGTGATAAGCCTTTTGTTGGAGGTGATGATGGTGGTAGAGATTGGTGGGAAGAGCATGGCGGGTTGAGTGATAGAGCTTGATGGAGGCTCTCTCTAACGGAAGTTGGGCAAAGCCGCCATTAGAGAGGCTTTGGAGGAAGATAGTTTTTGTGAGGGAGATGGGTTGGAGAAATCACTCTCCCCGTCTCTTTGTCATATGGTATGGCATCGAGTATATATAGAGGATGTGGAGTGTGAATGGATGGTCAAGATTATATAACAATAGTGCAAGAGAGGCTCTGGGCCATGGATTGAAGGGAATATAGGATGGGAGCCAGCCAGAAAGCAGTTTCGAGCCCGCAGCTCAGATTGCTTACCCGTTGAAAAGAAGGGTCTATGGCAGACCTAGGAATGGTGGCGGGAATTAGTAGGTAGGAGTGCATGCATTCTGATTAGCTATTGGAAAGGTGGGGGAGAAGAAAGGGCGACGCATGGAGTACTGTTGGTAGAGGAACGGTACTTTTCTCTGATGGCGTGTACTTCAGAGAAGTTGGACTGAGAATGGTTAGAGTACTTCCCGGTAAGCTATTTTGGGTTAAGTGGGTGGTCCTAGCTAGCAGGTTTATGATTGCCAAGGACATAAGGCAGTCGGTACACCACGGTCGGGTGGATCCCTGTATAGGAGTAGTTGGGCCACACAAGATAGCCAGTCCGGTGTTGGCTCTGAACGACAAGGGCGTCCGCTGAAGGGCGGACATGCCAGGCCTGGTTGCACCTATGTGGAAAGCGAAGTCGACGGACGGTCACATGAGAGCAGAGCTAATTCTAATACTAGGATCGTGCTAAGGGCGGACCCGAGCCTTAGAGGGGAGAAAGGTCGCTAAGGAATGGCATTGCACAGAAGGTGTTGTACTTGGCTCAAGGATTGGGATGAAGGACCGGATCGGGCGGGTGCCGAAGAGGTCGGGGTGGCTCTAGCTGCTAAGTGAAATGATGCCAAGGAAGGCCCAGGGGCGCAGCCTTGGGCTTTTACTTCTAGGAGAGATTAGCTAACTGGCTTTAGAGGATCGTCGGAATGTTGGGAGCGCTCGGTGCTTTGTTGAGCAAGGCGGATTACTTGAGGCTTCGTCTAGTCGTTCCGTGTGGAAGAAGAGAAGACGTCTGAGGAGGCGGTAGTCCTTGTATGCAGGAACGACACTAGAGGAGCCGCACGTGGGACCTTCTAAAGAGGATGCGGTAGGAAGTCATGCTGAATCAGTTAGACGTGCTATCGGGCCTACTGTTCTTTCGAGATACTGAAGGAAGTGGTGTTGGTTGAGGGCTGAGCTTCCATCCATGGTGTCTCCATATGTAGGGTAGGCGTGGTTGGCCACTGAAGATGATGGACTGGTCGCCTACTGATGGGGGAACCAGTTGGCTGAGCGAGGATTCGGCGGACGGACCGACTTTGGGAGCTTCTCCAGGAAGTTTTTGTCTACACTAAATTTTAGGTAACAAATAACATTATCTTTTCACTTAGATACTGACCGATTGGATAAGTTAGAATAAGTTTCCATAATTGACCCCGAGTAAAAGTGGAGATTAATAGAGTTAAGGGTATGCCCTAGGGGCAATTATGTAATTTGTTACATATATCTAACACGATAACCAATCTTGTTCGAAATAAAAGGTGTTTTCTTTCTATTATATATCTGATATAATGTGTTATATTAATTAATTAATTTAATTAAAAGCATATTTAATTGAAAATCATAAACGATATGTTTTGTGATAGCAGTTACAAAATGTTGTAACCATGAATAATTTATCACAATGAAAATAAATATACGGTTTAAATATTCCTAGCCAGGATGTATCGAGACTGCATATCGTTGCATTCGTCAAGACTAGAGTATGTAACTCTCTCCAACTGTTGGGTAATGTATTACTCATGACTCCTGGGGGCACCAAGGGGTTATGTGCTGATAGTTATTGGATAACTATGAAATGACTTAGTCAATAGGATTTTGTTGGTTAATATAACTAAGGTCAAACATAAAATATCAAACTGACTAATTTACACAATTCTCTTAATTTGAGAATATTGCTGATCTTCAATATGAAAACTCTACTTTGATAATAGTTAAATTGTAGCATAGCATCCATCAAACAACTATAGTAGGGTCAAGTGGAAGTATTGGAAGTGAAACACTATTCAAGACAGGATTCGTCTCCTCAATTATATAGGATTAGTATCATGATCAGTTGAAATCAACTTAAAGTCAAAATTTCTGACCAGGGTAGTTCTGTAAATAATTATAATTATTATTGAACCAAGGACTTTATGTTTGGATTATAAAATTGAATATGGGCGACATTGTAATTTTGATCATTACCAAATTCCATAAGTTCTAAGTGATACAGTTTTGACGAAAATAATTGGTGTAAATAATCATCACTACTGGGTAACGCTTAACAAAGTAAAATTGGATTTTACTGAAACTACGTAAGCGAAAAATTTGGCGAAAATGCCACACCACCCGCTAAGTGACGTGTGAACGTTAATATCTGAATTGTTCGGTACAATCGTTGACCAAATTTACACCTAATAGGCACATAACTGAAACATTGAATACTCCTTTGAACACCTAATTTAATTGACTTATAATTGTATCGACCCACCTTTTCGACCCATAAAATTCGATACTAACACATCCACAGTATTGACGTGCTGAGCATTCAAATGTTGAAAAGATGGACTGTTAGGGTGAAAGGACGAAAAGATAGAACATAATCTCTTATCGTGATGAGTAATATACATACATTAATCAGAGTAAACTAACTTATCATCCTCTTGGACAGTTATAATGGCCTATTCTCACAAATGTTGATAAATACAAAATAAGAAATGCAGTGAAAATAAAATATGGGAATATGTCTTAGAGGCATCCAGCTCATCTCCTGAAGCTCCAAAGCATCCATAACTAAATTTGAAATATACTAGGGCTAACCCGATCATTATAAGAAAATAACGCTTGGATCAGTCTAGTAAACCAAAGTGAGAAGCTTAAATCATATTGATTGTTATACTTATAAAACCCCTTCAAAAATAAAGGTATCTCATAAGACCACTCCGTACATAAACATGGATGGTTTTGCCTTACGATAACCAAACTGTTTTATAGGAAATCTTGTGATATTATAATAATGAATAGGGTTTAAAATAAATATGAATCATAACTGAAATGATTACATTAATTACATTCAACATCATATTTAGTATACAACTGAGTCCATAAAGGTACGTATTGGAGAATAGATTCCGTACAATGACAAGACTATTGGGATACTGCCTGCCACAGTACACCTCTAGAAAAATGTACCAAGGGCCTGAGATGGACCCCCTGTGAACCAGGACCGTCTACCCCTTCCTAGATAGTAACGAATATGTCATCACCCCGGTTGACTTTGACAAACCATTTCCTTGGCCACAAGTATACATAATCCATCAACAAATGTCGACTAGATATAAGTGATGACCATACCCTAATGGTAGCAAACCATATAGCCTTAAAGCATATCCTCTATTTTAGTCATTAATGGGTGTGAGGCTTGAGCCTACGTTTTACCTTCTACAAAATCCCACTTGGAATGCTAACACTCCCCTCCAGACAACAATGCAATGCTAGTGTTGATCCATACAAGTTGTTCAGGATATGAACAAAATAAAGGCACCACTTCTACTACATCCTCCGGATTAGTAGCAAGTAGCCCTTGCACTTTAAAGAACTCCATCTTCAATTTCCATCACCTTCATGATGTCTCCAATTCGAACGCATATGCTAGTTCCAAGTGGTTTTCAAATAACACACGTTTATTTGATCCTGATCTCTCTGAGTCGACAACCGATAGTTTCAAAACTAACCCAGATTTGATAGTCGGTTATTTAACTATCAAATAAACAAACTATCCAATCAAAGATTATTTCCATATGGAAACCTACCCTGGCTAAGCACATAAGTGACCGCTAAGCCTTTTAATTGCTCCTTTCATTAGTTAAAATCTCCTTTCAAATATTCGTATTAGAATACCTTTTACAAAAGATATATTCACACCTATCAACTCTTTTCAATACATGAAAAATATTCATATACTTATCCTAACTGTATAAGTATACTCACAAACCATTTCACTTGCAATACTTAGAAAAGTATTATATACATATCTCAATGGTATAAGTACATTCACAAAATACTACACGTTCAATACTTAGAAAAGCATTTATATACTTATGTCATGGTATAAGTATATTCATAAAACATCACACTTTCAATACCTAGAAAAGTATTTATATACTTATCTCAACGGTATATCATAAAAAACTATACTTTCAATGCTTAGAAAGTATTTATATACTTATCTCAAAGGTATAAGTATATTCACAAAATCTAAAGAAAGATTTCACTTCCAAAACCATACTTATTTGGGTTAAAACAAATGTCATTTAAAACATTGGTGGCAGTAAACTCAAAACACTTTTGGTGTAAGTAAATGGATCGTATAGAAATTAAACCAAATATACTTACCACCACTTACCAATTTCAACCTTGTACTATCCCTTGATTAATAATGTAGTTGGACAAGTAAGTTACTATCCTTGCCTTGACGTACATTCGTAACTCTCAAGATGGGGACGAGTTTCCTTACCTTGGAATTCTGTGTTAAGTATGGAAAGAATACTTTCCATACCACCATAATTTAAGATGATCATATATAGAAATCAAACCTCATTTTCTTTTATAAATCTTCATTTCTATTTATAAATTTTTTTATAAATCTCTTTTCTATTATAAACCTTCTTTTATAAATCTCTTTTCTATTTATATAAATTCCTTTATAAATCTCTTTTATATTTATAAAACTCCCTTTTATAATCTTCTATACTTATAATAAATCTTCAGTTTCAAGATAGGACTAAGTACTTTTCATAAAACGATCACTCCATATATCACTATAAATTTAAAAATGTGATTTGATTTCCAATTTATCAAAATGATATTAATTTCCCTTTTTTGAAAATATCATTTACAAATATGTTCTTTTATTTATGAAATACCATTTATAAAACTATCTCTCTATATAATATTTTATATAAAGCGTTTCACAAATATTTTTCCAATATATTTCTACCTTCTTTAAAATAGAATCACTTAATTATAAAAGATAAATTCCCTTTTTTTAAAATAAACATTTACTATTATATTAACTTTTCTATAAATCAAATACCTCCCGAAATACTTTCAAAACGTTTCCAAAAAGGTTAGAGTAAAATAGAGAAGTTCAAAAACCAATTCCAAATAAAATACCATAGAAAATTCCAAAAATCCAATTAAAATCATCCTCCGAATCAAACCATTTCCAACTCAAAAGCAGCAAATAATAGTATTTCAAAAATACTAAAATGAGGTCTAGAGTTACCACAACACATCACAAATGTTTTCAGCGATCCACACTAAAAGAATTCGACTTTTACGAAATATCAAAGTCACATTAAATAATGTCAAACTACCAAGATTTGACATTCAACAATTTATTCGATAGGTATATAATTGAAATTTAAAATCATAAAGGCATGGAATCCAGATTCCTCTATAAAATTCAACATATTTCATTTTATATGTCATTCGCAATTCAAAGTGGAAATTCAACTAAACCAAACTAATAAATCATTCAAGCACAAAAACAATAATTTATATCTACCATATATCATATAGCATTCATCCAAAGGTGAGTTAACTCACCAAAATTCCAACTGATGTCTAAGCGTTCCAGTTTGATCTAAAATCGAACGGCATTTGATTTTACCTCAAAATTCCACTTGCTACAAACTTGAAGAAATCAAATCTAGTGCGTAGATAACGTTCCTACGAGCGCAATGCAAATGACCGCGTCCCAATTGGACTTTGTATGGAAAAGATATTTGATTTTATAAGCTTTCGGATTTGAATAATATAATTAATGTCCGCAGTAGTAGCGCAGTGGTACGGACACTTGCAACCTGTTAATGTGGTCACAAGTTCGATACCCATCTACACTACTTTCTTAAGGCGGGAAGTTGTGTTTCCTGTTAAATTCAACTAAACACGGTTGGGAAACAAATGCTTCCTACTGGGCTAGCTAACCTCCCATTCCTGGCTCTGGTCGGACTAGCTGAGTTGGGGTTCTACTCTGCGGAGTGGGGTTTAAAAAAAATATAATTAATTGCTAAAAAAATCACTAGCTACCGTATAATCCATCTTCCCGAACTCCTAACCTTCTTCATGTACACACATGCGTGCACACACCGTGCATCGCCTTCCCATAAATCGATCAATACTACACGAAATCACATGCCGCCTTCACCAACCTTCCTCTCTTCACGCGAGCTCCATTCCCGACCCAACGAACTCGAGCTTTAGCCTCACCATAGAGGAAGCAACCTACTTCCTCTAACCCTCAACTATGAAATGTTGCGATCCCTTACCCATATCTCACATCTCCAAATTGCTGCTATCCGTGCTCCTTTGCACGAAAATAACAATGCACACCTCGTCTTCTCCTATCGTCGCCTAAAACTCCAAAATCTCTAACCCTAGTTCCGCTTTGGCCATATCAACCACCCCAACAATCACCCATTTCACAACACTCATAAGGATTCAAAGATCATCATGCCACGAGTTCAACGGATCCAATTTCACCATTTATCATTAACCGAATCATTTGTTTTTTATTTTTAAAAGAGGAGGCTTGATTTTCATTTATTGTTAATGGGCTTATTTTTAAAATGAAAAGTAAGAGGGCAAAAGGAAAAATGTAGAAAAGTCCATATGTGGGTTTTTTTAATTTTATAGTTTCTAGCACTTCACTACACAGTATTTTGCTAGAGTACGAACCACGAACGACCAAAATAAAAATACGATCACACATAACAATGCGATATAATCTCAAAACAACAATAAAATACGCTAGTTATCATATTCTGCAAAATTTCAAAAATACCATCGTTTGTCGAAAAATGCATCAAGCGATAATTTAAATATTTTTCAAATTAAAAATTATGGAAAAATCATATAAATTCATTTAAAAATACATACTTAAAAATCAAGTCATTTTATTAAAACTGATTTTCTTATTATTTATTATATTTGAATAATTAAATAAATTAAATATTCCTATTCGAAACGTTAAAAATTGCAGGTCGTTACATTCTCCCCCTTAAAAGAATTTTGTCCTCGAAATTCCCCAAGGAAGAAAACGTACTCTCGCCCTTAGACTTTCAAAATCAAATTGTTGAAATGAGTTGTTAAATTTTTAAAGTCTTATATGTTATGAAAAATTTCAGCAGCATCTCATTTGCGTGGCTAGGTCCAAAAAATCACAATATCAATGTAAGCTGTAACGACCCGTAATTTTCGATAATTAAATTTATTAAATTAAATAAATTTTGGAGTTTGATGTTGTGAAAATATAAAAATTTAAGATTTAATAATAAAAAGTAACTAAAATGAATGTGATGGTATTAATTTAAGGTAATTGATAACTACTTTAAATGAAATTCCCGTTTTATTGAAATGATTAAAAAGTTATAGTTGGTTATAGATTGTAAATTAATTGTAATAATGTGCATATTAATTGATATTGGATTAAAAGAGTAATTGATAATTTAAATGTTGTATTGATTAATGAAATAGTATGTAATATATTGTAATTGAATAAAAATTAGTGTTGTGGTAGTAATTATAACACTTGTTGTAGATAATAAACTTATAAATGTGATTAAATGTAGAAAAGGTGACAATTGTTATTTGTTACTAATTTATTTAATCAATTATAATTAAATGAAATTAAATGTTACGTAAAATGAGTTAACATGATAACTGAAAAATGTGAATGCAACAAAATGTACATAAATGTCAATTACATTCATAGGGTAATAATTGATTTAATAAAAAGGAGTGAAACCAAGATAAATGAATTTATTGGGACTTTAAAATTTTAATTAATGTGAAAATCGACAAAAGTTCAATATAATTGGAATATTGCAAATAATATGGGAAAATATGATAATTGTAAAATACTAATGCAATAGATGTAAACCAATGTTAACTATATTCATAGAGTAATGATTGACTGAATAAAAAGATTGAAATCACAATCAAATCAACTTATTGGAATTAAATATATAATTGATGGGATTTTTATTACAGTTGGAATTGAACAATGTAATTAGTGTAACATTTAACACTAAATTGATGTGTAGGTTTGCTTTAAATTACTGTAAAGGCCTAAGCAATCAAAAATGAATAAATTTGTTAGTTATAAAGTTTGAATTGAAAAGGTGATTTAATTATTTTAATATTAATTTATTTAATTAATGTGAAAATAGCCATTTTGGCCACTGTCTCGGATTTCGACGAAACTAGTTTCATCGGATCCACAATAGTGAATTATTGTAGGATTTCAAGTTTCGTAGCGATTAGACTTGTCGTTTGATCGTACGGGCTCGAAACGCGTAGAAATCAATTTAATGAAATCAATTTGAAATACGCTGATTTTAAAGATAAATTCTTTATACGATGGAATTAGGACTTGAAACCCATCCTATTGAATTTAGAAATATCGAAAACATCTAGATTGATATATGGGATGACCTACTTTCATTTCGGAGATGGAACGGGCTTTTCGGGTCGTTATTGTCATTTCAAACCAATTCGAATTTAACAGTAACCTATGAAAATGATAGAATTGAGCCTTGAAATCGGTTCCATTGCATTCAGAAGGCCTTTTTACATTAGGTAGCCTGTCGGCACGCTTAAATCGGAGTTCGGGCTGTTTCCGGACCTAACTATATATACGACACACTAAACGAAAAAAAATTATTAAATTATTTTCTAAACCCTAGAAATCATTGCAGCCCCCACCCCCTTCTCAATGGCCGAGAGTCATCGATTTTCAATCCCATATTTCACTCGATTCATTCAATGATTCACGTCGACGTCAAAAGAGGAATCGTAGAGCTCTCCGTCCTCTTTACATCCATACGGCTACTTTGGGTAGCAGGTGCTTCTAATCGCCAGGAAGTGAGGGCAAAGAGGAGCATTTAGGGCACGGCGGCGCTGGCCACAGGCGTGATCGGAGATGGCGTCTCCCTAGCCGATGTGGAAGTGTGAGGTGGCGAGTTCATCGGAGGTCCCTGATCAGGTCGTAGTCCATTGTAGCGGCGACGATAATCATTGATAGGTGGCGGCTGTTAGGGTTGGATGGGTTCGAATGATACAGGGTAGTCGCGTGGAAGAAGGAAGATGGTGATGTGGCTTTATTCTACTCGTTTGTTTATTTTATTGTTTATTTGAAATTTTCAATAATTCTAATCTCTATAAATTTTGCATACAAGGTCGGATTTACGCGCGGTTTGTTCCGCTGCGATCGTATCAAAATTCCAGACATTTTGTCCTTGGTTTGGACAAATTCTGAGACTTTTGAAATTTGGACCTTCTTTTGGATTTCAAATCGATTTGAAATCAAAGGTGAGTGTTTTAACCCACTCATAACTACTAAATTATATTATGTTAGTTAAATTAAAGTTATGATGTGATTAGAAATTAATTGGATGATGTTTGGTATGTTTAAATTGTCATTCTAGTTAAATTTGACTTTTATTGCATTTAATCATCGTTTAATTTAATATTGAATTTAATTGTCAATTTAATACCTGTTAACGATAATCAATTATCTGTTGATGTTTATTGGTTGATTTGGATGATGATTGTGATGGATGTTTGATTGTTGATATTGGATGACTGGATGTTATATTTTATATGGTTATAACACTACAAGTTCCCTATGGGTTGAAATGATACATACCCGAACGATCATATAGAATAGGGGGAAATCGTTAGGATATAAAATATTTGCGGATTGAAATGACAAATATCCGTATCACTTGACCATAAGGTAGAAAATTATATACGGACACCGGATTGGTTAAATTAAATGATTTTAAATCCTTAATTTTTGAATCGGTTAAATGATATTTTGAAATAAAAGTTAATTTATATAAATTGAAATATTGTTGAAAATCCGAGTTTTTACATTGTTGAAAATCCGAGTTTTAAATGTAAAAATTGGAATTGGTTTAAATGAATTGTTTAAAGGACTTAAATTGAAATTTGGAAGCTGGACATGGTCCAGATGTGTTGAAATGAAAGAAAAGGTTCAATTTGAGGCTTTGCCAAAAAAAAGTTCAATTTGATATTAATTTCAAATTTATTATAATTAATATAAACTGTTTTAAAACATATTACTTTCAAATCCTAGTTATTAAGATTTTCAAACTATTAAACTAATTTAAGCTATTTTGAACTATTTTAACTATTTTAATCAATTTAAACTAATTTAATTTATTTTAATCTATTTAATACAATTTAATCTATTTTAACCTAATTAACCCATTTTAAATTATTTTAAATATATTTAATCTATTTTAAAACTATTTAATCTATTTTAAATCTATTTAATCTATTTTAATCTATTTTAAACTATATTAAACTATTTTAATCTATTTTAAACTATATTAATCCATTTTAATCCATTTTAAACTATATTAATCCATTTTAATCTATTTTAAACTATATTAATCCATTTTAATCTATTTTAAAATATCCTAACTATTTTTAAAACTAATTTAAACTATCTAAACTATTTTCTGAATTTCAGGTTGTAAAGTGGAAGTTTATATTTAAATCCTTGATTTTTAAGTAGAATACGACTAAATGATGTAATAACCTAAGTTGGGATTTAAATAACATATTTTGAGTAAATATGATGATTTTGAAATGAGGGTTTAATCTATTTTGAAGATATGATTTCGAAAGTGAATATGATTCCGGAAGTGATATGGTTTGAATTGAATATGATATTTTGATATCAATATGAAATGGTTTTGGAAATGTAAAAGAACCATTCGGTGTGTAATAAGCGTTTGGTTGTTTAAGAGACCGGGATTGAATATTTTCATACTCTCTGCCAATACCGAAAACCACTTTAAGAAATGTGCACGTGGTGGAGATTCCAGAAATGAAGTAGGATGGTTTGGCGAACGATTATGTATGAGGTATTTACATGACCCTGACTCCCGTGAGTCAGCTTAGATGTGACTAAAACAGGAGCTACACCTGGGCCAAGTGAGGTCATTCCTCCTATCGGACATGCTTCTTCGATACCATGTTATGACTTTGCAATTGATGTGATGGCCACCCCTCGATTTTGATTATGGGAGTGTGTTTAATGACGGAATTTCTATCGAGTTAGAAACCCACCGATAAATTTTGAATTAAATTTATACCGCAAGCGCACGACGTACAAAAGTTAGTATGTGGCGAGTACGGGTCGATCCGCAGGGAATTGTTGATTTTAAATCTCTATTCAATCAAATTAACCAAGATTTGAGATGTTTAAGCTAACTACTAAAAATTACAAAAACTAACACTACAAAGGTGAATGAAAACTATGAGAATAAATGACAATTTAGAGATAATTTCACTCTCTAGATCATATAGTTCAACAAAACATGAAATTATGATCTCTCTTTTTGGTCATAAGTGAATTTAAATGATGTGTTTATTATAAGTATGGCATATTTGTGCTATTAGTTAGCTCAACATAAGCCATCAAACTATAACACAACCTTTAAACCACTTTTAATTCTCATGAAATATGACAACAAAGTTGAAAGCAAAATCTATTTTAAGTATGGTCTATTAACTATTAATTAGAAATATAGACCATCAAATTTTAATTTCAACATTCACTTCATTACCATCATCATATGCAAATGAAGTGGTAATTATTGTTTGTGATTATTTAAGAATAGCCTATTTGTTATGAACAACATAGACTATCAAATTCAACATGAAACAATAAATCACATCAACATTCATTTAAGCACAAAAGAGAGCAATAATTATCAAAATGTTGAAGCTACATGATTAGGGGCTTCATTACCCCTATATTGAAGGGATTAGACTCTCAGTTGTGTTATCATATCAACACTTGTAGCATGCAACATTAAAGAAAAACAAGAGGAAAAACAAGAGCAAAAGGAAAGAAGAACTATTCTACTTGCATAAAATAAAAGAGATCTACACTATTACATAAGAAGAGAAGCATGTAAATAACATAGAACACTAATTAACATTTCATACAAAAAAAAAGGAAATTACATGAAATAAAAATGGCTAAGTAGCCATGAAAAGAGAAAGAGAGCTTTCTTTTATTTTTAATCTAACTAAAACTAAAGAGAAGAGGGTCTAAGAGAGACTAAAGAAGGGGAGAGGTTACATGAAGCATAAGGGGTATTTATATATGTTTGGAAACCCTAATTCATTTTTTGGGAACTACCCAAACTACCCATGAGGTAGTGTGTCCACCAAGTAATCATTAGCCTGTCTTAATCCCCCACTTAAATGTACATGTAGCTTTAATTTCCATTAGCATAAGTATTAGCTCCTAAGTGTACATGAAGGTATGTGGATAGGTGGGGTCCTCCATGATCCATGAAATGAAATATTTCCATCTCGATTCCTTTGTATTCACTCTTGTGCATGCATATATCTTCATGAAGCCACTTGTATTTGAATTTAAATTCCTACAAAATAACATAGAAATTTTCGATTAAATTTTAGAAAATTAATATATGCACAAAAATGACCATTTTGCCCTTGGATGAAGATGAAGATGAATATGTGACGATTTGAAATAATTTGAATTTTGGTTTAAACAAGTTAAAATACCCAATATGATAATTTATTTAATTTAAATATATTAAATATGGTGGTAAAAATATGCACACTTACGTGCACATCAGAGTGTGTTCCAAGGTGGGCGGTAGTAGCTACTATGTGTTATCACCAGCCCGGTTCTGCAAAACGGTAGAGTCCTACCCTGACATTGTCTCGAGTGCCATGTTCACATGCCCTATCGCGCCTTCTACGAGTTTGGTTTGTACCATACCTATGGAGTGCCCTCTGACAGCCCTCCAATTTACGGAGGAATTACGGTACTGTATAGACTATGGAATATATAAAAATATGTTAAGGGGGATATGGGTAATGCCTTAACACTATTTTAATACTTTACTTTACTGTAGACACTATTATAATAGCGTATTGTACTATGTATGTAGATAGTTTAACGGATCCTTAGGAGATGTAATCCTGAACATCCCTTAAGTTATTGCACTCACGTTAGACACTGGAAAGGAGATGTTAAAACCCGTAAACATCTCCGACGCTGTTACACTTATATTTATTTACTATTGATTTAACTTACATAAGATTTTTTTAGTTCCGACTTGAGTGTTTTGTCTTTGCAATTCGCTTGGGTCAGTCTGAGCTTTTCAGTGTATCGAAGACTGCTTTTTGGAGGACAAAGACGAAGATTTGTACTATTACTATTTATTATATTCGTACCACTGCATCATGTTATTCCGCTGCATTTGTTATTTATTTATGTTGAACGTAACTCCGATTCTGTAATGTAAATGTGTAATCAAATGTTATTTGTAAAACGGCTTCATGAACTATTTATTTGATTATTATATTTTGTCATTCCGCTATGAGATTCTGTATTTGCTTTATTTCTTTCCCTTTTTTTCTTATTTATCCCATAACAATTTGCCCCTTTGAATGGTTTGAGTCTGACGTGTATGGTTTATCGTCGATTTAAATCGTCCAAAAAGGTAGATCGTTGCATAAGCTCATATATAGGGACAACACAACAACCATATATACTTATGATGTATCTTATAGAGCGTGTACGTCACATAGCAAACACACCCGTTAAGCATACACTTATACCTATTTATTTAGCAATCAAACTCTACTCATGAAACCAAAACCAAATAGCAAGCCTTTGCTTCTATGTACCTGAATCTCACTTACATAACCCAAAGAGAGTTAAACACGGCCAATGAAACAATATAACAACACACACATCATATAATGAATCTATGCCTGCTAAATTAAATTAGCCATCATCTCACATCAACATGTCATTTCAAACCATGTAACTTGCATTCTAATGTAAGAAGCATACAACTATATTAAAGCTCGTACGATGTAAATATGTCATCCGTATGCAATATCAAATCTGATCACTCGCTCGATCATATAAACTTCTCTTCTGAACTAGTATCTCTCACTCGACTTCCTCAGTGCGGACTCCAATCAGGTTTGTTGATTAAAAACCTCTATTCTTCTTACGTAGCTATGTAATATGGTAGAAAACTTCAGAATCGTATCAAGTGTTCGCCGTCAAGAATCATGTGAAAAATCCTTGTTCGAATCAGTGTAATCACCTCAAAATCATGTACTAGAATCTGGATCAATAACAGTTATGTGAATAAAATGATCTACGTACAATTAACGTATTTATTCCATTAGTTGTTTAACTATACCAGTTATTTTTAATTCACATTTATTTACACCAATAGTATTTCATTTAATACTAAATTATTTATGAACCACTTCATAAAACACTATCTTTATTTTATTAACACTTTATAAATACTTATCTTCACTTATAAAACATTTCATTAAAACAAAATTTCGATTAAAACATTTCAGGACTTAAGTTCATATTCTTATAATACTCCATACATCCTGAGAGTACATATACAATATCAAATTTGTTTTACTTAACCAATATGTTCAACAAATTTAAAACTTGTTTAACTTGCTATCTTCCCATTCTAGAGTTACAAAACTCTACTTTTATATTTTTCACAAACGCTTAGCTTCAAGTTCTTAACTAATTCAGAAGTTTTTGACTGTTCAAAATCACCTAAAATTTCATTTTATTTCAATAAATGAAAAATACCAAACACCAAATCATAATGATATGCACAAACCAAACTACCCTAATACAATAGGATACATGCATCCATATAATAATATAATAGAAAACTTCAGAATTAAACACTCGGGTTTTATTTCAACTCTATTTGAAATAATAATATATACTTACAACTTCATACTTTTGGGATTTTTTTTAAATCAAGATCTGTTTTACCAAAACAACCCTATAGCAAACTACTATAGTAGCATCCCCCACTTAGAAACTCGAAAATGAATGCTAATGATGCTGCAGTTATCACTAGAATTATTTTCCAGTGACAAAAATGAGTTCAGTACCTTCTATCTCCTTTAAAATCCTTTTAAAATGTTTTTATTCATAAATACTTTCAAATAATACTATTATTATTTTCTTCAAACTTTGAAAAATAATTTTTCAAAAACACCAGAATTTAAGTTCTTAAATTCTCAGCTTAATTCTTTTTTTTAAATTTATAAACCATATTTATGTAATCTCACTTTCTTATATAAAATCATTTCACAAATGTTCATCTTTGTTTAGATTATACTAAACAACTTTTATTAAAATTAAATTTTAACCCCACATCATCATCGAATGCCTAACTGTCAAACTGTGAAACTTAATTCACAAGATGTTCATTTCAATGTCCCTACAATACTATCTACCCAACCAATGCAGTGAAAAGTAAACTAATCATAAACTGGTTGAGCATAATTCAAAAATCAACAAACAATAATCAATGCTCATGAATTGGCCGAACATAATTAATTAAACAATAAATGATGATAACCGAATATTATTATTTTCTAACAAACAAACACATCATATATAACTATATCAATTTTTGAAAATTATTCTCTTATATATAAAATATAATCCTAGGTAAAATTATTTTATTTACCAAATTTTCCAAACAATACTATGTCGGTTTACCTTGTTCAAGAGCAAGAAATCCCTATCGATACAGTTGTTCCTTCTGTATCGACCAGAATTCATAAACCACTCAATAGATCAATCAACACAATATAAAAAAAATTTATAGCACTAACAAATACGTGATCTTATATATACACTCAAACTCATTCTAGGGTGTTACTAACCCTATTTCTAATGGGTCTACCCCACCAAGGCCTAGGTGTTCGTTCAACCTAAGCTCTAATAACATGATGTAACTACCCGCCTTTTCGAATCTCAAAAGTCAACACTAATACATCCACGGTATTCATGTGCCGAGTATCCAAGTGTCGGAAAGACAGATAGTTGGGGTGAAAGATAGAATCTAGATCTTTACCGAAGAAAAACTGTAACATACATATATCAATCAGAGTAAACTAACCTATCATCAGCCTGGACAGTATAACGGCCTATCCTCACAAATGCTTATAAATACAAAACAAGAAATACATCAAAAAAGAAAATACAAGAATATATATTGGTGGCAACCGGCTCGTCTCCTGAAGCTCCAAAGCATCCATAACTAAATTTGAAAATATACTCGGGCTGACCCCGAGCATTATAAGAAAATAACGTCCGGATTAGTCTGGTAAACCAGCGTGAGAAACTCAAATCATATTGATTGTTATACTTATAGAACCCCTTCAAAATAAAGGTATCTCGTAAAACTACGCCACACATAAACACAGATAGGTTTTTACCATACAATAACCAAACCATTTTATAGGAAATATAATAATGTCTAGGGTTTAAAATAAATATGAATCATAACCAAAATGGTTACGTTAATTACATTCAATGGCATATTTAGTATACAACTAAGTCCATAAAGGAACATATTAAAGAATGGATTCCATGCAATGATAAGGCTACTAGGGTACGCCTGTCACAGTACACCTCTAGTAAAAGTACCGAGGGCCTCATAAGGAACCCTTAGGAATCAGGACCGGCCTACCCTTTCTTGGATAGTACCGAATATGTCATCACTCCTGTAATCTCTGACCAACCGTTTTTATGAAAACAAGCATACATAATCCATCAATAAATATCGATCTAGATACAAGTAATAACCATAACCTAATGGTAGTGAACCACATAGCTTCGAAGAAAATCCTATGTTTTAGTTATTACCGGGTGTGAGACTTGAGGTTACGTTTTACCTTTTTACCAAATCTCACTTGGAATGCTAACATCGTCCTCCAGACAACAATGCAATGCCAGCATTTATCCATACAAGTTGTTCAGGATATGAACAAATCGAATGCACTACTTCGACTATATCCTCAGGATTAGTTCAATTCCAACATCTACAAGATTTCTCCAATTAGAACACTGATGTCGGTTCAAAGTGGTTTTCGAATAATTTACGTTTATTCGATCCTGGTCTCTCCGGACGAACAATCAATAGTTTCAAAACTAGCCCAGATTTGATAGTCGATTATTTAACTATCAAATAAACAAACAATCCAATCAGAGATTTATTTCCATATGGAAACCTACCCTGGTTAAGCACATAAGCAACCCTAAGCCTTTTTAATTGCTCCTTTCATTAATTAAAATCTCCTTTCAAATATTCATATTAAAATAACTTTTACAAAAGATATATTCACAAACCCTCTCTACTCATTTCAATACATGAAAAATATTCATATACTTGTCATAACAATATAAGTATACTCACAAACCATTTCACTTGCAATACTTAGAAAAGTATTTACATACATATCTCAATGGTATATGTATACTCATAAAACACTACACTTTCAATAATTAGAAAAGTATTATTATACTTATCCCATGGTATAAGTATATTCACAAAACACTACACTTTCAATACCTAGAAAAGTATTTATATACTTATCTCAAAGGCATAAGTACATTTACAAAATCTAAAGAAAGACTTCACTTCATACTCATTTGGGTTAAAACAAATGTCATTTAAAACATTAGTGAAAATAAACTCGAGATACTTTTGGTGGAAGTAAATGGATCGTATATAAATTAACCAAATATACTTACCACCACTTTCTGATTTCAAGCTTGTACTATCTCTTATTTAACATTGTAGTCAAACAATTTAGCATACTATCCTTGTCTAGACATACATTCTTTACTCTCAGGATAAGGACGAGTTTCCCTACCTCAGAATTTGGTGTTAAGTATGGAAAGAATACTTTCCATTTCACCATAATTTGAAATGATCAATTATAAAAATCAAACCTCATTTCCTTTTATGAAATTCCTTTCTTTAGATCTCTTTTATATTTACAAAACTCATTTTATAAATCTTCTTTTCTATTTATAAAACTTCTTTTATAAATCTCATTTCAATTTATGAAACTTCTTTATATAAATCTTTTATATTTATCACAAATCTTCGATTTCAAGATAGGAGTAAACACTTTCCATAAAACCATCACTCCATATATCACTATAAATTTACAAATGTGATATGATTTCCAATTTATCAAAATGATATTAATTTCCCTTTCTTAAAAATATCATTTATAAATCTGTTTTTTTATTTATAAAATACCATTTATAAAACTATCTCTCTATACAACATTTTATATAAAGTGTTTCATAAAAATTTATTCCATGATATTTCTACCTTCTTTAAAATAGAATCACTTATTTATAAAATATAAATTCCTTTCTTCAAAATATACTTTTATTATTATATTAACTATTCTGTAAATTAAATACCTCCCGAAATACTTTCAAAATATTTCCAAAAAAGTTGGAGTAAAATATAGAAGTTCATAAACCATTTTCAAATAAGATGCCATAGAAAATCCCAAAAATCCCATTTAATTCATTCTCTGAATCAAAACATTTCCAACTCAAAAACAACAAATAATAGTATTTCAAAATACTAAAATGAGGTCTAGAGTTAGCACAACACTTAACATGTGTTTTAAGTGATCCACACTAAAAGAATTCAACTTTTGTGACATATTAAAATCACATCAAAAAGGTCAAACTACCAAGCTTTGATATTCAACAATTTATACATCAACTATACAATTGAAATTTAAAATCATAATGATGAGAAATCCGGATTCCTCTACAAAATTCCATGTATTTCATTTTATATGTCAGTCACTTTTCAAAGCGGAAATTCAACTAAACCAAACCAGTAAATCATTCAAGCACAGAAACAATAACTTATATCTACCATATATCATATAGTATTCATCCAAAGGTGGGTTAGCTCGCCAAAATTCTAGTTGATGTCTAAGTGCTTCGGTTTGATCTAAAATCGAATAATGTTCGATTTTAGCTCAAAATTCCACTTGCTTCAACTTGACAAATTAATTCCAGTGCATAGATAACGCTTCTATGAGCGTAACGCAAAAGACCATGTCTTGATTGAACCTCGTATGGAGAAGATATTAATTTCATAAGTTTTCGGATTTAAATAATATTATTAATTACTAAACAAATTACAAATTACCCTATAATCCATCTTCCCTAAACTCCTAACTTTCTTCCTGTACACGCATGGACTCACGCACCCAACACACCGTGCATCAGCTCCCCTAACTCGATCAATACTCCACGAAATCGCGCGTCACCTTCGCCAACCTTCTTCTCTTCACACAGGCTCCCTTCCCGACCCAACAAACTTGAGCTCGGCCCCACCATGGAGAAAGCAACCTGCTACCTCTACCCTTCGACCAAGAAATGTCACGACCCCATAACCCACATCGTACATCCCATCCGTGCTCCTTCGCACGAGAAGAACAATGCACACCTCGCCTTCGCATATTGTCGCCTAACACTCCAAAAATATCTAAACCCTATTTCTGCCTTGGTCATGTCGATCACCCCACCATCACCGCACTCGACAACACTCACATTGATTTGAAGCTCATCACGCCACGAGTTCAATAGATCCGATTTCATAATTTTTTGTTAAACGAATCATTTGATTTTGATTTTTAAAAGAGGAGGCTTGATTTTTATTTACTGTAAATGGAGAAAGAAACGAAAGAGGGAAAATGAAAAGTAAGAGGGAAACAAGAAAAATGAAAAAAGTATAAGAGTTGGTTTGTATTTATTTTACAATTTCTAGCACATCGCTACACAGTTTTTTGTTCACGTACGAACCACAAACGACCAAAATAAAAATACAATCGCGCACAACAATGTGATACAATTTCAAAACAACAATAAAATACATCACTTATCTTATTCTGTGAAATTTCAAAAATACCATCGTTTGTCGAAAATGCGTCAAACGATAATTTAAATATTTTTCAAATTAAAAATTATGGAAAAATCCTACAAATTAATTTTAAAATGCATACTTAAAAATAAAGTCGTTTTATTAACAATTGATTTTTTATTATATTTGAATCAAATTTAAATATTTATATAAATTAAATATTCTCATTCGAAATGTTAAAAATTGCAGGTCGTTATATAATTGTTATAAATTAACTAAAATAATATGTATTGAACATGATTAAACAGTGTGTTTATGACAGTTATATGTATACTGAATGACATACAATATCGATGCGTATTTAAATAGATTTAAATGCAGGGATTTTTGTATGGATTTAAATGTGTTTAAAGTTCATAAGCAAGCACACATAGTCAGCCATTAATTGGCTTAATGTAGCCGGCCATGACATAAGAAAAAAACGAGGAGTTTTGTTTTTAAATTTGAAATGAAAAGGCAAGTGTTAAAGGAGATTAATGACCTCATTAATCATACACTCATTTTATTCCTTTAATAAAAACATGGCCCCTTTATTTTATCACTATCCATGCTCTCGAAAGAAAATGACATCTCTACATCAAAAAATTTCTAGCCATGGCTTATGGAAAAAAATACAAAAAAAATCCAATTTCAATTTACTTCAAAAATAGAAAATTTTGATCGTCACTGGTTCGGCAATTCAAGAGCTAGCAACTCTAGAACTAGGAATTAAATTCAAGAAACCAATTCAAAATTTCAAAGTGTGATTCAAGGCTTTCGTGAAAGGTGTATTTCTGATCTAATTTTGTTTTGTTTACATTTTATATCATATATTTGCTAGATAGCTTGCTTGTAACAAATCTTATGTATCGATTTATCGTCGTATATCGATTGTTGTATGTTGCAAGTGCATATGATAAAATTAAATAAAATTTTATTTTACGTTCTAAGAGACAATTGCTATAAAGACAACTGCCATATTGCTCACGTCCTAAAAAATTATTTTCAAATTAAATATAATAATTTTTAGTTATTATTAAACTATGTAAATTTGTATAATACATATATACTATATAAATTATATTTTAAATTCGGAGAATTTTTTATCTATAAGTTATTGTCATTAAACAGTTTAATTTTTTATATATATTCGTATTTATGGAATATATACAAAACCTTACTTATAAATTCATTTAAAATTAATGTAAATAAAAATAATATATATATTGGAATGATAAGTTAATGTACAAAATTTTCAAAGCATTAATTTATTTTCATTTTTGAAAATTATTTAATTTTGTTCTTTCCTCTTTTCGCACTGTTTTTATTTGAAAAAAATTAGGCCGGGAGCATTATAAGCCATTTTATATTTTATGAAATTTTGTTATTTTTATTTTATATGAATATATATTTATATATAATTCTTTAAATGTTTATTCATTTCTACAAATATATATATATATAATAAAATTTATCATTGTTTCATATATACATATTTATGATCTTTTTGTTTAGAAATGAAGAGGCTATGTAAGTTGCAAAGAGTATTAATTCATTAATTCTTTTTCTTTAGAGGCTATGTAAGTTACAAAGAGTATTAATTACTACTTTGATTCTTTTTCTTTAATATGATTTAGCGTTTCATTTCTAAAACTTATACACTCCAAAATTAAACTCCTACATTATTTAAATTTAATGTTCCTTTATTTTCACATTTACACCGCTACGGACATGCTATCCCCTTCTGTATTCGATTTTACCGTCTAAATATACGTACAAGTGCATCAATGTTTTACAAACATAATACATGTATATATATGTGTGTGTTAAAGCATGTATACACACACACACACATATATATATATATATATACACACACGTATTATGTTTGTAAAACATTGATGCACTTGTACGTGCATTTAGATGGTATAATCAAATACAGAAGGGGATAGCATGTCCATAGCGGTGTAAATCCTACCACCTAAATGCGGGCATGTTAAAGCATGTACACATTTTTATGTTGCACGTACATGTTTACACATATGTGTATATGATACACATGTTTAAAACATTATTCAAAATAAATGAAATAAAACTTTATTTATAAGTTTAAATAAAACACTGATTTATTTAAAAGAAAATTTAGAAAAGTTCTAAATAAATTTAAACTTCATAGGTCCAATAAGAATCCAAAATGAAAAATTTTCTAAAATTTACCTATTTCTTCCACTACAGCTGGCCCAGTTCCTTCACTAATCTCAACGAAATTGTCGATATCTAGTTTCGATACATCTTGACTAGGAATATTTAAAATAGTATGTTTATTTTATTATGATAAATCACTTATGGTTACATCACATTATAACTACTGTCATAAAACATACCATTTATGGATTTTCTATTAAATATACTTTTAAGTAAATTAATTAATTAATATAACACATTATATCAAGTATATAATAAAAAGAAAATACCTTTTATTTCAAACAAGATTAGTTATCAAGTTAGATATATGTAACAAATTGCATAATTACCGTTAGGGCATACCTCTAACTAATTCAGTCTCTCACTTGCATTTGGGGTCGATTATAGAATCTTTATCATATCCCTTCTATCAGTTTGGTGAGAACTGATCAAGTTAGACACTTCGTGAATGGATCTGCTATGTTGTTCTAATTATCTACTTTGTCAATCAACTATCTCCGATGCTGATAAATTACATTTATCATGTGGAACTAATTGGAGTAGTTTCTCGACTTCTATTGAGCTATTATCATTACGTTGTTATTAGATACCGATCATTAGTATTCTTAATACATTGGAATCACCACTAACTCAGTTGTAAATTGTGCATTTATTTTATACATTACTTTATCGTAGTGTTGTTCAATGCGATGTACCTAACCTTTTAACTGAATCAGCGACAGTGTTTCAATTAGAACATTTTCAACTTAAAGCTCTTAATTAAGATTTGAGCATGAATTTAATATTGATATATTATACTCATTATCACTCATGAAATTTAAGCTCGTACACTCCTTCATAATAGTTTGTTGTTTCTATAAACAATTCTTTAGTATTTCGTAAATACTCGAGAATACTCTAAACTACCATTTAGTTGTCTTAATTTGGATTTAATATTTGCTTTGTGTATCAAAAATGTATGACAATTACAATATTATAGAAAATACAACATGTTTGATAATTTATATTGCTAAAGCATAAGAATATTATCTTACATGTTCCCTGTTAAACATTTTAATAAGGTGTCTTTGCATATCATTTTGGGATATTCCCAACATTCTTTATGCTTAATATAGAATGTACAATTTACAAATTCAATATCGAGTATTAAACAACCAAACTATTACTGATTTTAACATAAGTACATCATTAACAATCAATAGTATGTTGTTTTCATATAGTCTATAAATATCTATATACCTCTTAATGGTAATTTCTTACGGACACGCGCTTTCTCTGTATTTTGACTGAAAATCAAATTATTTGATATTTCTATCAAAATACTTATTCAATTATGGTGCATACAAAATTATATTTTTGTATAAATCCTTGTATCATATCTGAAAACCCACAAACTTAATATAGCTTCCACTAACTTCGAGACACTTTGGTGGTCATGTGCAAACCGTCTGTTCTAAATGATTATGTAGAATTTTCTATTACAACACATATGTACCAAAATACGAAGTCATATCAAGCAATAATTTTGTGAGTAAATTATGAATTAACTTGAGCAAGTTGAATGATGAATCTATTACGTTAATTTCAACAATTGAAATTTATGATGTTATTTTTATCAACCTTTGTCACGTCCTGAAATTTTCGACTTTCGAAAATTCGACATCGATACTCACTTTATCGACTTCCGAGCAATCGAATGCCGGAAACTCCAATAGTGAGGGTTTTAGAAAGAAGAAAAAGTAAGAAGAAGAAGAACAACAACAGAAACAGGAAACAATATCAAAATCTCACATATCGCAGCGGAACAATATATATTAGATAAATGAATAATCTTTAAACAAAGAACTATATCATTTTATACATACATCAATCATCAGAGTCAATATACAACTCAGTACAATGATGGACAGTTTTATACTTGTCTTCATACAGAATACACAGCGGAATAAATATATCAGATACAAATACTACGTCTCGCCATCCAGCTTATCTCCAAAGCTCCAGAATATCCAGAATATCCTGATAATATAACTCTAGGCTGCCCGTGTGGAAATTGGTGGGCACCCAGAGTTTAGAAGGGAACAATAAACTCCGAGTCAGTCATGGTGACTGGTGTGAGATCGTAAAACAGTTATCTTTAAAATAAACAACAGAAAAATTTTAAAGTCAATTCGCAATGCTTTTGGAAAATGAAACTACCATAAGACCTCCCGCCACACACACAATGCAAACGCAGACTTGGAGGAGATTTCTTCTTATGATAGTCAAAGATGCTTACTACGCAAAAATCAAATTCTTTTTGATATTATTATTAGTGCATAGTGTAGAAAACATTTCGAAAGTAGAATATAAATCTTAGCCAGCATAGGTACCATTATAGTATGCTTGCTATAGCTACCATATTAAATGGCAGGTTCTACAACTAAAACCGTACAAGGCTCGTATTGTTTCTTTGGATTTCCAATAAATGGTCAGGCTAAGGAACTTCCTTTTCCACAATGGGTACGTCCCTGGAATAGACGACCCGAGAAATAACCTAACATTACGGTTAGATCTCTGCCAACACAAGGCCGGGTTACCTCTGCAAAAGTAGGTAACTACTGACACGCGTATGCCATCCCCCGATCGTAACCGATCTTCCCGAGGATCCCCGATTTCCAACAAACCACATAGATAATAATGCAGCAACCACATAGGTTAAGTATCTGGGCTCCATACCATGATACCACCTCTATCCAGAAGGAATGACATACACTAAGGGGCGCTACTCCCTAGAACCTTGCCGCATCCTTCCTGTTTCGACCATTTCCGGGGTATGAGGCTCGACGAAGTCTCGTCCACAAAGCTACGCTTTCTACAAAGCCCTGCTTCGGGTCAAACAAAAATGATCAACCTATGATCACAAAGATATAAGATCAAACAAATGATCATATCGCAAATGATCAAACACTGATCATTTCACAGCAACACTCAGTATGCCACGTTACCAAATTGGGATATATCGCTGATGAATTTCAACTACATAACCTCTGAGCTCGTACGTCTCAGAGAAGGGTGTTAAGCTAAGAGAATAAATTCCCCGCCACCAACAGAAATGTATTTGAAAGAAATCAGCTTTATATCTCAAATTGTAACGTCAGACATACAATCCATACAAGTCTGTTCCGGGATCGAACAGAACCGAAGGCACTTCTCACGAAGCCCTTGCACATCCGGATAAATTTCTAATCACGTCCGGACTTCCCGTCACTAAGGGTGATAAAACCTCTAAATCGGAGATCAGCCGATGTAGAGTAACTCGACGGTAATCCTTCCGTTTTCGAAAATATCCGGTCTTCAACACCGGTCTTCGAATGCAATTCATAACGACGTATCACATATTCGGAATGGGTTATACGACCCCATGGTCCTTTCCCGGCTAACCCGAATAGTGAGCGCTTATTTAAAAATAAGTGTGGCATTCAAATTCATCCAATTCACAACAAATACCTATCTAAAGGTAATTATTGATAGTCGGTTATTTAACTATCAATAAAGATGCGCAACATCATCAGATTCCAAATAATTTTCCCAAATTATTTCATCTTCAAAAATATCTTTACTAGATATAAAATTTCCACACTTAATCATTTGAAAACAAATTCAAATATTTACTTTTCAATTTATCTTTAAAAGATAAAAACTCAAACAGTTCATTTCATATTGGAAAAGCATTTCCATACTTATTTAAAAATAAGTAATTCACAAATCTATTTATTTTCAACATTTGAAAATATTCGATATACTTAAATCAAAATTTAAGTATAAATTCATTCTTTAAGGAAAACATTACTATAACAACATTTATTTGAGTCAAAACGAATGTTACGTAAAACATCGTTACGACGACTCAAAACCTCTAGTATAGGGATTCGAAATTAAGATAGATAGGTAAATCCCAATACTATATAAAAACATTTCCTTTCGGAAATCATTTACTATAACAACAGTGTTATAGTCCACCATTTCCTTATATTTCTCGAAAACGCCTATTTCAACAATGAACGTTGAAATCTATGCTTTCGATTCATAATACGTTTTAAAACATCTTTAAAATGTTTAACTTCATTTTTAATATCACTTCTTCAAAAACGTATCCATTTTACTTAAAATTTTATTCACTGTCCAAAATCGTGAATATACTTCACTAATTACATTTCACTATTTTCTACACATTTTATTCCAAGAATTATCCACTATCCAAAATCATGGATAAAATTCCCTTAATAACTTCTATATTACATTCATCAAATTTGATTGATTTCAAATTCATAAAACAACGTTTATAAATTCACCTTTATATTTTCTAACAACTTCGATTTATAAAATTCTCCTTTTATTAACTTCTAAAATTACTTATCAAAATAAGTGATTTCAGATTTATAAACAACGTTTATAAGTCACATTTATACTTCATAACAATTTCAACTTATGAAATCATTTCATTTAGCAATTTCTATTTATATCCCAATTTAGTGCAAAAATCTAATTTATAAGTAAATTACTTATAAATCGTTTATTCTACAACATCTATTCACTTTATAACTTCACGTTATAAATCTATTAATTTCATTCACTTATGAAATCCTTTTATACTTCTTTTTAACACTTATAAAAATTCGTTTTATAAGTCCAATATTTTGATTTACAACATATCAATTTTATAAATCTTTCTATACAAATCGTTTATAGTTATTCAAAATCCCAACTTAAACCATTTTATAAATAAATCGACTTTTATTTCAAAAACGACACTTCGGTTATATTTCACTAAAAATTATAACTTTTATAACTTTAAAATTTTACGTTTATAAATCGATTCAAAAATTCCATAAAACGTATATTTTCAAAAATCACTTTAATTTCTCTTTTAAAGTTAAAATCGTTATTTTTAAACTTCAAAATTTGAATCCAATGATGCAACGCATCAATTAGTCCATCACACATCAAACATCATATATCATCATATGAGAACAGAATATATATCAATATCTGTACATAAATAAATACAGTTGAGGAATCCAGTTGGATCCCTCCAACCTGTTTCCCTGCATCCAAAGACGTTAGCACAATACCAATTCCGCTCCAGTACGGAATTATCGCGGTATATGGGTTTTATAAAAATCCGCTTACTAACGGCGCAATAGGGTCTCATCCGCTATACGAGGCGGGAATCAATCAATCCAATATATACATATGCCAATATGTATATATTGCTATATATATAGATATATCCTACTATATCTAATATCACATCGAATAGCAATCATATCAATCAAATCAATAACTGTAAAAATTCCACATTCAAATTTGAGTGAGAAGATCTCACCGTGATTTTAATTCTGATTCCAGCGTTTATTTCGAATAAAATTAAACGAGCGTTTAATTTTACCCGAAATTCAAACTAGCACCAAATGGCTCCAATTCAGTTCCATAGCGAAGTACACGTCGAGACGATTCCAACGCAACTGATTTCGTAATTTTCTGACAATATATGACAAAGATACGGTATTTAAGAAATTACACAATTTGAATTATTAAAATTTATTTACAAATTTCTTTATTATTTCAAACCCCAAAATTATCTCTGCCGTTCGTTTCCTTTGCTTGCTCCAGATCGGCCCGTGCCTTCTTCCCCAGGTGAAAATCGCGTACGCGATTTAAAACCCACGACCGCCTCGCAAACCATAACCACCGCGACCAACTCCTTCATCTCGAAGACGATCAAGTGCTGGCATCTCGAAGCTACTTCCTCCACCTACCATCGCCGGCGATTCCATGAAGCTCGGTCATCACTAAATCTCGAACGACGTGTGCAAACGACTCACGCACGCGAGCGAATTACACCCACCATACTTCGCCATTTCAAATCTTAACCGTTGGATAGAGGTATCGTGCTGTGCTCTACAATCTTCCAGTTAGAAGTTTTCCAATTCGACGCATGGATTTTAAGAAAATGGAGGGAGAAGGATCGAGTTTTTCGGCCATTGATTATAGAAGTGGCGGCTGAACGTATGAAATTAGGGTTTTGATTTCTTTTCTAATTTGTGAATAAATGGTCTATTTATAGAGATTTAACGAACACTACTCATCCGGCATTTCCAAACTCCGATTTACGCGCGGTCACTATCGTTTCTAGGGTTTATCCCACGTTCCAGACACAATGGAACAGGTTTCGGAAGCTAATTCGGACATCTGTGTGAGTTATGAAATAAAACGATCAATTTAAATTAAACCAATTTAAATCGATTTCGAGGCGTTTTAACTTGTACCGGACAAATGGTAAATCCAAAAATTATGAAATTTGAAATCTTACAATAATATCACATTACGGATCCGATGAAACTGGTTTCGTCGAAATCCGAGACTTTTTGAAAAATGACTATTTTAACTCGACGATTTAAAATTAAAACGATATTGATGCCTTTCGAGCTGCCACGGTCAAACGACAACTCCGATGGATACGAAAATTGAAATCCGATAATAACTAACTATTACGGATCCAATGGAACTGGTTTCGTTCAATTCTGAGACTGTTCGAAAATTGGCTATTTTTACAGTCGATAATTAAATATTAAAATATTCCATTTTCATAGATTAACTAAAAATCCAATTTTAAAAGTCCTGTAACATCTCTATAATTCCAGTATGATTAAATAAAATTTTACAAATCATTTTCAATCATTTTAAACTTGATTTTTAATTATCCCTGGAATTCCACTATTTAATTTATCGATTTAATTATCAAATAAAACCCAATATTCGAAAAATAAATCATTCGACTTCTAAATTCCATTTATTTATATTTAAAATCAATTAAATATTCGAATTTTAATTATCAAAAATTCTGGGTCGTTACAACCTTGCCCATTAAATTCCAACTGCATTAGTCTGGCTCTTGAAGACACAATCGCAGATGATGAATCATATTCCTTTGGGTACAACTACTAAAATCATATTTTGATAACGTACTTGGAATTCCCTTCGGATTTGTGCATCATACCATATCATGAAGTCAATACTCTTAATGGTTTAATTGACAATTGAGGATTATGTTTCTCAATTTGATATGAAGCTCATAATTTCTCTTCAATATGCAAGAATATATTAGACATTCTAGTGAATTGCGTTCATTTAGGTTTAGTTAATTCATTACATCCCTCGTAGTCAGTTTTATCCTTGAATCGCGTCCAAATCCATTTTACTACCAGTGATTTCTAAAAGAAATTCCTTTACTATGAAGTTGGTATTCTTTGAGACAATAGTTGTTTCTTGTTTTAGTTTACAATACTTATGTTCAAAACATAAATTGGACATCCAGTGACAGTCATTCCCAAAATTCCTTTTAAGGAGATTTATACAAGATCCCTCGCGAACAATTATTATGTACAGTCTTTCGATCCGCACAACATGCCAACTCCTTGGCCTAGGATATTTTGGGTTTCTTATAAACATTTATCTTGTATGAATTTGTAAACTATTATTTATATGAAATTAATTTTAACCTTGTGTACCACTCTTAAGTACATGACGTTATACAAAAAAGTTAACTTAACTTCAGTCACCATTAATCATACTTTGTTCAACAAAATTTGAATACTCCTTATCAATACATCGTTATATATCACAGGGAGGACTGACTTTTGAAATTGAATATTTATTCATTTTTAGATACGTTCAGAACACTTTCTAATATAAACGCCTATATGATCAAATCGAATCATGTTTATTTTCTACTGCACTATATTTTCTACTTCAATTTTATATTCTATGAACTTATCATAGACATACTACATGTGTACAAGTGCCCATGTCGGTGATAACACATCGATGAGTATAACGAAATATGTGGAACCATTTTGGTATTAATAGACTTATGATTGCATACATCCGTATGTATAAATCCAAAGAATTCATCGACTGTTATGATGCTCCCACTAAATGGATGTTTTGCTCTTAATTGCTTCAGATATAATTTACTTATACCATATGATTCATAATCATATAATCAAAAATTATTTTGTCAAAACTGTAACAACCTGCCTTTTTGAACGTTTTAAGCAGACACACACGTCAGACTCAAACCATTCAAAAAGGCAAATTGTTTTGGGGTAAATAAGAAAAAGCAGAGAAAAAAAGAAAACAAATACAGAATCTCGCAGCGGAATGACAAAATATAATAATCAAATAAATAGTTCATGAAGCTGTTTACAACACTACAACAAACTGGGATTTTCATAGCACTCATTCATAGCGTTTTGGCCTTTGGTGCTAATAAGCCTGTTTGGTATATAAAAAATTCATAAATTGAACGCTATACAAGCTCCCTCTAAATTTAATTAAACGCTTTATGCTAAATTTAAGCCGGGTAGGGTTCTTTTAGGTTTTGCCTCCTAAAATTTCAATTCCCACCAATATTCCTTTCTTCCTCTCCCAACTCACGAATTTCCTCAATGATCTTTTCACAAATGTCCATGCCCATCGCATGTCTAATTTCATGTCAGATGTCGACCAAGCCCTAGTTTCGCAGCTCTCAGCTTGCAACTCGTTGCTTGTGGTCATTGATTACGACTCGTCGCGCTTCCTTCTGGCAACTCGTAGATTCCTTCTCGCAGCTATCAGATCTCCGATATTCTAGGTATTTCTATTTTAGTTGATGATTTTAGGTATCTCTATTGCTCGCCAGAAATCACTTAATCGAATTACTTAATTTCACAAATTGGATAATTTGTTCCAACGCATAAAGCATAAATGTTTTTTTTCCATAACATGACAATTATATAAGCGATTAAAGTTGTAAATCGGACACATTGCTGGTCACAAATATCCCAGAGTATCATTTCAGTGCAAGATGTACTGGAATGTAGAAATATTCTAGAAAACACATTAAAATAGTATAAGTGATTATTGATACAATAACTATTGTTAGCCATGTTGAATGAAAATGAACTCGAAAAAAATCGTACGCAGCTTTAAGGTGACAGCTAATAAATGTTTTTAAATGTCCTTGTACAGTTAATGTTATATATGTTTGATGAAAAGTAGACATTGGCTGCAAGCAACTTTATAACTACACGGTTAGTTATTGTCGAAAGTAGGAGATAGTCACGCTAATGATATCAGCCTTTATTCCACCTTCATTCCCACATAATTTTTCAAGTACAAAACATAACGTAGTAAACAAATTTATATGCAAACGATTAAGTTCATTATCATACATCTTATGCAACTATAGTATCTAAGATTCTATGAAACATTAACAAATAAAAATCATTAGTTTATTTCAGAACATAATGATAAAATCTAGTTTAGTTTGCAGCATATTAAAGTCATAGATAGGAACATTGTTTAAACCTTTTTATGTAAATACAAATAGGATTGCAGTTCTACAAATTTGATAGGTTTGAACTGAATGTTTTACATCATTGTTCACTAAATATAGTGGCCACTAAACCCAATGAATGACAATTGATTTTAGGTCCTAGTGTTTCATTTTTCATTGCATGAAAGTGAAAGCGTCTGTCTGGTATGTGAGTGCATTTTAAGAGCTTGCAACCTTTATCACTCCTCTCTTTCATTATTTTGCTTGCCTTCTTATTGCAGTGCCACCGCAGTATCATTGCCATCATTATATAGTTATACTGTTGGAACTATACCAAAGCATAAATAGTACATCAATATCGAAATAAAGTACATTTGTTGTAGTAATAAATAGGAAATGCAAGTAACAACGCCTGCACTAAACCATGTAGAATGTAGCTATTGCAATTAATAGTTATTACATATGTTTAATAAATTAAATGAGACAAATTAGTGGCTGGAATTTTGCTATTCCTTTTTTTGTTCATATTTAATTTTTTGAACCTCTATTAATATGCACAGGGAAAATAGTTACTACCGGAGAAAAACATAGTAATGATTTAATGTATGGTGAATTTCCTTCCTTGTTTTGCAGTTTGAAGTAAATTATGTGACTGAAACACGAATCTTTTGAAAGTTGGTACTTTAATCTGATTATGCCATCAGATTGAATTAGTGGGCATGAAATTTTAGTTGCAAAATTATATCATAAATTTTGAATAAGTACCTCATACTAATATGTTGTGTAAAAGTACATGTATCCATAAAATGAACTTGATGTTGCTAGTTTATTTCTGGTACAGTTGAATTTAAATGATGGTTGAAATAGTTTTTAACTTTGTTTGAAATAAAATACAATGGTCATGTCTGGCTACTTACTTTATCAATTATAAAAACTTGGAAAAGTCTATTTTTGATAGTTTGTTTCTAACAGTACATGTTAGGTAGTACAAATTGTAAATAAAATTTGTTGCTGATGAAATAAACGAGAAAAATGTGTGTTCCATAACACAACTACTTATCTAAGGCCATAGGCACATTGTATGGATACAATGTTTCTTGTAGATTATACACAGCTTATTATATCATTAATCAACATGCACAAAACTGTCCCTTGATTCTAAACAAAGGTCCCTTGTTAAGTTGTTACGATGTAAGGGAGCACATAGATCAAGGGAACATGTATACTTAGGGTCAATCACTATATGATATAGCATTTTGTTGATATTTTAAAACATTGATACCGGTTGTCAAGGGAACTTCTCTAAGTAAAGAAAACAAACCTTACCTATACTGATACCGGTTGTCATGTTGTAATAACAAATATTTGCAGCACAATGAGTTAACACACAATCAAAGTGTTTAGGTGTTGTACAATAATTTGCATTAAATCAGTAATGGGACGATTTTCAGCTTAAAACACATACTTTTTATTCACATCACTAAACGATTCAGGCATCGGTTTACTCATAACTAATGCCAGTTTCATGCAATGTAATAATGATTGGTGACATTGTTGTATAAGTTGATAAAATTATTGTTAATGGCGCAAGCCAAGTATCAGGAGAGGGGTAATGCATAGACATTACTCCGGTGCTACAAAATAGCGCCGTTGTAATGACAAATTTTTTAGAAACAGTTTGGTGCTAATGTTGTATATTGTTCTGACATTGTTGTATATTTGTATCCATGCACCTTATAGTATTCAAGTTTTCCATACGAATTCTATTCTTTTTTGGGTTACATAGTTTCAGCAGGATGGTAACAATACATAAATATAGCCTGTAGATGTTTCATTTGAAAACTTGAGTCGAGAGAGATTTACTGTTCGTAAATCTGATAATTTTTTCCATTTGAAAAGACAAGAAATGATGGATAAAGACTGGGTACGTCTAAACAGGTAATTATATGGTACTTAAGTATAATATTGAATTTAAAACATATTTTAATATCTAAGGTTATTATTTGTTTTTTATTATTATTGTAGAACCACTAAAGAATACGAGCAAGCAGCTTTGAATTTTGTAAACGATGCAAAGCTAAAGCTGCAAAAGGTGGAAAAAAATTTATGCCCTTGTGTAGATTGCAGAAATCTTACCCGTCTTCATGGAGAAGTTATTGTTGAGCATTTGATTATAAGAGGAATGGATCCTAAGTACATGGACGGTGAGTGGTACAATCACAGCTAGTGAATAAATAAAAGCAAAAATACAAAGTCGGGTGATGCGTATGATTTGCTTAAAGCCATTATCTATGAAGATGAAGATTTTATTAATCATACTTTCTTTGATGATGATAAAAGTGAAGATGATGCACAAAGACGAGAGGATGAATTACACAAAAATTTGGAAGATGCAGAGACCCCATTGTATCCTGGTTGCAAGGATCAAACAAAGTTATCTGCTATCTTTGCCTTGTATAATCTTAAATGTGAGACTGGATTGTCTGATAATGGTTTCGATAAGCTTCTAAATGTGCAGCAATTGTTGTTGCCAAAAAATAACGTACTTCCCAAGTCGTTATATGAATTGAAGAAATTCCTTAAAATATTTGACATGGGTTTCGAGAAGATTTATGCATGTGAGAACGACTGTTGTCTTTTTAGGAATGAATATAAAGATTTGAATAATTGTCCAAAATGTGGATTTTCGAGGTGGAAAGTAAATCAACGGACAAAGGAGATTATGCATGGCATTCCAGTTAAAGTGTTGCGTTATTTTCCAATAATTCCGAGGTTTAGGAGAATGTTTAGATCCAAAAGGATGGTGGAAGTTTTACGGTGGCATTTCAATAACAAAAGCACCGATGGAAAAATGCGACATCCGGTAGATTCTATAACATGGAATGTAGTGGATGAGAAATTCAAATCATTTTCAGCAGATCCACGCAATCTTAGGCTTGGCCTTGCAACAGATGGCTTCAATCCATTTTCTATGTTAAGTTCCAAATATAGTTGTTGGCCTGTAATGCTCGTGACATATAATCTTTCGCCTATGTTGTGCATGAAGAAAGATAATATTATGTTAACATTGTTAATTCCTGGTCTGAAGCAACCAGGAAATGACATTGATGTATTTTTAGCGCCATTGGTAGAAGATTTATGTCATTTATGGAATACCGGAGTTGAGGTTTATGATGCATATAGTCAATCAATCTTTAATATGAAAGCAATTTTGCTTTGGACAATAAATGACTTTCCGGCATATGGTAATCTTGCTGGATGCTGTGTAAAAGGTAAAAAGGCTTGTCCATTATGCGGTGTCAACACTCATCATCGATGGCTAAACCACAGTAGAAAGACCGTCTATATGGGCCATAGAAGATTTCTATCTCCTTCAAACCCTTTGAGAAAACAGAAGGCCTTATTTGATAACACCATAGAGGAAGGGTGTAGACCTAGGATTCTAACTGGGAGAAAATTTTCTATCATTTTAAAAGATTTTCCGAATAATTTTGGAAATGCAAAGAAGAACCAAAAAAAGAATAACAGAAAAGGTAAAAAATTGAATGAGCAAAATATAATAGGAAATAAAAGAAGAATTGAGCATAGCAAGAAAAATGAAGATGATGAGGATAAAGATCCCGTGAGAATGGAGCTATTAAGGTGGAAAAAAAAGTCCATCTTTTTTCAGTTGCCATATTGGGAGGTTAGTGCATACGTTTTATTTTATTCTATTAGACTAACATTATGGAATCATACAACTAAATTGTTCCATTATTGATTTTTATAGGAACTTACAATACGTCATAATGTAGATGTAATGCATGTCGAGAAAAATGTTGGAGAAAGTCTACTAGGCACAATGTTGCATGACAAGAAATCAAAAGATGGAGTTAACTCTAGAAAGGATTTGGAGGATTGGGGAATTCGACATGGTCTTCATACACAACCCCGCAGGAAGAAGACATATCTTCCGCCAGCTCCATATACATTATCAAAAGGAGAGAAAAAAATATTTCGCAAAAGGTTGTATGATTTTAGAGGACCTGATGGTTATTGTTCAAATTTTAAAGGTTGCGTATCATTAGAGGACTGCAAAATTAGTGGCTTGAAGTCTCATGATTATCATGTTTTAATGCAACAATTATTACCCATTTTAATCAGAGGATTGCTTCCAAAGAAGCCAAGGAAAACAATAACTCGTTTCTGTTCATTTTTTAATAAATTATGTCAACGTGTTATCGATAGAGAGAAATTAAATCAACTTGACGACGAGATTATTGTAACTTTGTGCGAGCTTGAAAAATACTTTCCACCTTCTTTTTTTGACATAATGATACACTTGACAATTCATCTTGCAAGAGAAGCACGATTGTGTGGGCCAGTCCATTTTCGTTGGATGTACCCCTTTGAAAGATACATGAAGACACTAAAAGATTATGTAAGAAATCATGCTCGTCCTGAGGGGTGTATTGCAGAATCTTATTTTGCAGAAGAATGCATGAGATTCTTTGGTGAATTTTTAACAAAATCACAGAAGAAAGAAGTTAGAAATGAAGATTACCAAAGTAATGTAATACTTGAAGGACGTCCAATATCAGCACATAAGACAATCACATTGTCTTCAAATGAGAAAGAATCTGCTCATTTGGGTGTGCTAATGAATATGACCGTGGTAGAGCCATTTTTAGAGTAAGTGCATATTCCCTCTTTTTCATTGTTTGATTGTTTGTAATTTTAAATATAACATAACATCTCTTGTTATACGCTAGTTTGCATTTGGAGGAGTTACAAAATTCAGACAAGTGCATGGAAAGAAATGCAACGTTACTTTGGAAAAATCATATAGCTACGTTCTCTAATTGGATTAAAAAAAAGGTCAATTGAATTCTTAAATGTTACTAACTAACTTAAAACCGTATAAAGAATATTTTAATTAAATGAAATTATTTTTTATAGGTATCTGTTAGCTCCAAAGATCACGACGACATGTTAAAATGGATTGCTTATGGTCCAAAGAACGATGCTTTGTCCTACACAAGATACATCATTAATGGACAACGTTTTCACACAAAAGATGTTGGGAGAGAAACCCAAAATAGTGGAGTGACATATGATGCAACAACCATGTGTAGGACAAGCGCAAAAGATGTTTCTCAAGTGGTCGATGTTGTCAGTTATTATGGGATACTTACCGATATAATTTTGTTGGACTATAACATTTTTTATGTTCCGATCTTTAAGTGTAATTAGGCAAACATAAGAAATGGTGTGAAGGTTGAAGATGGATTTACGCTTGTCAATTTACATCAAAGTCAACCTTCATTTACAAAAGATTCATATATACTTGCATCTCAAGCAAAGAAAATTTTTTATTCAAGAGAAAATGATTCTTCTAATTGGTATGTGGTAATGAAAGCACCTTCGAGAGTTTTTGACGATTTAGAGATCCACGACTCCTTTGAGGAAGTAAGCCATGTTAGGGAAGATTGCCAAGAAATCAATATGGATGTTGATGAGTATGTTAAGGATGGTTCTTTTGTTAGAGAAGATTGTGAAGTCATACTTGAGTAGTCTTGAAATGTGTCCTTATATTTTCCTTATAAATCTTCCTTTTTTTGTTGAGGAAGATTGCCAAGAAATGTGTCCTTATATTTTCCTTATAAATCTTCCTTTTAATTATCAATTTTAGAATTGGAAATATTATAAGTTATAAGTTCTAATTCTACACACCGTATCATTATTTAGCAGGTTTGGTATTTCTATGCATATGTTGATCTAACACTGTAAAGACGCCACCTTTCATTTTATAACATTAGTCCAAAATGTTAGTTGCAATATAAAAGTTCATTGTCCATTCTAAATGGTCCTTGATTGATAAAGCCGAAGCTCGATATATTATTAGAATAGCTTTAGAATTATTTGATGTCAATTCAATTCAATTTCGGAACACATAAATTAACAAACCTTTTTTTAACAAGTTACAGAGGTTCAGGAGTATTGTACCTTTTTTCACCAATTTTTAGGATTGTTAAAAGTTTTTTGCACAAGGGAATGATTAATTGATGTTCACCAAATATTCAAACCCGTATAAACTGATTGTGGTATAAAGAACTTGTTAATGTGTGTGTGTTTTTGAAATGATTGTGGTATATTAGTGTAGGTTTTAAATGTGTGTGTATGTGTGTGTGGCATACTGTTACAGTTTTCACTCTTCACTCTATTACCGTGATCTGATGATTTAGCTTGGCTTGTTTATCTTATTCATCAATTTTTTTTATACATATCTAACTTATTTTCTGCCCAGAATCCATTACGGTTCAACCATCAGCCAAACTAAGACATATGTAGAATGATGCTAGTGCTAACGGGCTAACATGTAACAAAAAGGGAGTACACAATAAACATCTATTTGCATTCCCTTTAATATCTCTATTTTTATAGTTACTTTTAAGCAGATGAAAAATGTAAACGTTGAAATTTATACAAGGCTCGTTTGTTACATGTTGGCAAAGCAGAGAATATGATGACCGAGTAGGTTACTGTAAGGTTTGGTGATACAATATTTCATTAATCTTCCTTTTGTTTGGACTTATTGATATTATTCCTTGGTTCTGTTTTGCTACTTTAGTTGGATTTGTGTTTGTATTGAGTTGTGCATACATATGAGGATTTGTGACTGAGTCTGCATATCAGTATATATAAACATATTCTTATGTAAGGAATGTGTATATTTGTATGTGAATAAGTCAGCATTTATATACACGCACACCCACACCCACCCACCCACCCCCTACAATCTCGATTGTTGTACATGTTTTGGTGATTTTCTTTGCATTGCTCTATTTTTTATGTTTAGATCTTATTAGCTTAAACAATTTGCTATATAATGTTACTGCTATTTATATTTTTGTTCAGTCCTGCTATGTTATTATAAAGCATACGTACTAGTTTAATTATTGAATATGTGTTGACCAATTTTGTGGGTAAGCATAATCCTTTACCATTGCAATCTTTAGAATTTAATACATGGAACATATCTTTAAATTTAAATTAAACAAAACTAAACCTATACTTAAACTTTAATATAATCATTGAATACAAATTATATTGTGTTACTAATGTTTAAGAAGATAATTTGCATTGCCATATTTCATATATTTGAACATATTAACTTCAACCTGCTATGTGAGTATGTACACTTATCATATGCAATAGTGGGAGCTGCTGTAGATTATATTGCGTGAATTTATGTGTATATTTGGTATAAGAATATGTTGAGGAAGACTGGAGTATATTTTGATTTCTTTCATCGGTTTCCTTTTAATTATCAATAATTATTACTGAAATATTTTATCGAGCTATTTCATGCAAAGGATGTCATAATTTGCAAAACTTACAATAGTTTTTCTTATCCATTGAGACAGACATCTTAAGACCATTAATTAAATTTTATTTGACAATAAGGATGCTAAAAAATATATACATTGAGAAAACTAGTATATATGCTAGTAGTGTTTATGCTCATATATGAATGTATATCATGTTGTATAAACTGTAAAACCCCAAAAAAAGCCTATACTTCATTTTTTGTTCTGCTCTGTTATTTGAGAAAACTGATATGCTCAACTTCAAAAACCTTTACCTCTCAATCTAGTTAGTTTTAGGTGATGTTTTCAAAAGAAATTATTTTCGAACATTGTTTGTTTTTAAAAAAAATTCATTAAACATTATCAAGTATTGAAGAAGAAAACGTATTTTGTAGTAAGAAACCCAAAAAGGGAATACTGTTGCAAACATGAATACTGCAGGTTGTATGAATACTGTATCAAACAATAATTCATTAATATATATTGTGAATAAGTGAACTATGCATATTGTATGTATTAAATAGGAAAAGATAACATCATGTTGTTAACCAATGCAAATTCTTTTTCTTGCTTGATTTATAGTCAACATTCAAAGAAAAATGATATCTTTGTACTAACTACAGGATATGGAAAAGAAGAGGAAGATTACTCGCAAACAAAAACAAGCCGAGGAACCAAAAGAAGCAAATATTGAATCCAACGAGCAACCGGAACCAAATTTAGAAACCAATGAGCAACATGAAGCAAATTTAGAAACTAATAAGCAACATGAAGTCAATTTAGAAACCAATGAGCAAGGAATTGAAGCATGTACAGACAATATGATGCAAGTTGAAGAAAATATTGAAAACGAATTTGAAATTGGAAATGATGCGATGGAAAATGAGACTGATATTCAACACACGGATGAAAGTACGATTCAAAAGAAAAAAGCTAGAGGCCAAACTAGAATGAAAAGACTGCCTTCGGATCGTGTGTCTCGGATTAACGTTGAATTTAATGACAATGTTGTACCAATAGGAGAAGGTTCCATAAAACTATCTTCGTACTTAGGACCGCTCGTACGGGAGCATGTTCCATTCACGATTGATGATTGGCGGAATATTGGCGATGATTTAAAACATGTGTTGTGGTGATCCATTCAAGTATCACTATACTAAGTACTGCTTATTAAAACTGAACAGTTGCATGAATCATTTGATATTCATATACAAGTTATCTCCCATCATAAACCCACAGTCATTTCCAAGGCCTTTGCTGCCTTTTCCTCTCCATGTCATTTTGAGGCCCTATAAACTGATTTGAGTATTTATACATAGTGGGGTAGTTATGTTTACTTGGGTAACTGAGTTTATAGTTTGTAAAGGTTTTATGAAATTAATTACAGATCTGTTATAAAGTTTCTCGGATAATTTCAATCGTTTTATTCTTAGTAGGTAATAAATAAATTAATTAAATAGAAGTGATAGTCAAGTCCAGGCATTATTTACTGTACTGTGAAGGTTGCAGTTCACTGAATAAGTGCAGGTGAGTGGTTTGTGTCTACTTATGCATTCATTCATTGCATTCAACAAAAGATAAATGTATAGTTAATAAAAATAGGTAGAGTGTTGCCGACTTTATATCTTAATCATTATGGCCGACTACCCATGTTTCAGATTCAATGTTATGTCGCATATACAGTCTACATACATTTGAATATTATAAAATGCATACATACAAACGAAGTGGATATAAAACTGTAACAGTTTTGGATTGATGTTTACTATATAAACTTAGGAATGATTGAACAATATATTTGGAATAAAAACTCATCAGTAAATTTTATATGAACTGGTAGAAATGTGGTAAAACCGAACCCCATTATGCTTAATATGCATCCAACTGTTTCAGTGCCATTATATTTTTTAGTCCAACCTATATTTAACTCAGGTTTATAAATTGAAAAATCAAGTATATAATGTAAACCATGATGACTTGATAGACAAAATAATCCTAGATGTGTTGAATAGTGGCATGCATACAATTACAATCATTTGTCATTACATCTGATTTATAGGATTTAAATATAATTGTTATTTTATACTACAAATGATTTGCAAGTTTTACTGTATACATTATACATGTTGTAATATAATGATACAGATTATTGTTTGAATGTGTTTAATGATATTAATATTACTATCATTCAATGTATATATAAAATGTACTGATTACCAATCGTTTTGCATTTTGCAGGCTAGATTTAAACTGGATGAGGAGTGGCAGAAAGCACCTATTTTTCAGCAAATGGGATGCATATGGAGGGCTTCAAAAAGCAGATTCGTTAGGCAAATACTGGAAGCGAAGAACATGGAGGAAATAATTAAGCTCAAACCTGGTAATGTCGAAAATATGAAGGACTGGAGGGATTTTCTAAGAAAGAAAACAGACTCAAAGTTTAAGGTAAATAAATACCAAATTCAATTGTATTACGTAATAATTATAATTATTCAGTGTATTATATCTTTTCATCTTAGGCACAAAGTGATCAATTCAAAGCTATTAGAAGTTTTCAAGTGCCACATACAGTAAGTCGCAAAGGAATGGCTCGATTAGCGGAAGATATGGTGAGAAAGAACAACTAGTTTAATTTGTGTAACATATTATGATTATGTATTTAATACAACCACATTCACTTTATCTATCATTCTTAACATAGAAACAGGAGAGTGGTGGCCACATCTCCATTCCTAGAAGTCAAATTTGGATTAAATCCCGCACTCGAAAGAATGGTGAAGCAGTTAATACATATGTTCTAGAGACTATTGTAAGACACCGCAATATTGATAAAAAATTGTACAGTATTGTCTTTCTATCCGTTATTGGCATTCTATCTATTACTTATATGTGAATAACGTTAACTTTTGTAGGAAAAGGTTAAAAAATTGAAAGTGAATCAAACTCAACCAACAGTTCTTTGAGAGAAGATGCTCTCTCCCAAGTGTTGGGTCAGGATAAACCTGGACGACTACGAGCAATGGGAAGAGGTGCAAACTATACCAAGTTCTTGCTCTCACAAGCTAAAGATGATAGAATTTCATAATTGGAAGAGGAGGTTCGCTTGCTAAAGAAAAATCTGGTATATAACATATCAATCTTTACTTGTTATTCTACTTGTGTGGTAATATTAGAGATATTGTTCGATTTTTTTTTCATATGGTTTTTTAATCCATCGTCCACACTTGATTTTTTAGGTTACTGCATGTCAAAGAGAAGAATCAATGCCTTGGGTAAACATCGAATATTAGCATATGCATAATTTCACGTTTGCATATGTGTGCATATGATACTTTGCTATTAAACATCAAATACATTATCATTGTGATATTATCTAAAAATTAATTTTAATATAGTATTTAACTTAAGACGCTTCTAATTAATTGCAGAGCAATGGAAATACATTTGATAAATGTGATTTATTGGATTGGAGCGGAACCGATGAAATAGTTGCTGAAGGAAGAGTCGTGTCAAGTGATCCAAATGAGCTTGTACATAGAATTCCTCTAGGACCAAATGCAAAGATAGTTTTGATTGAGTTTCCAAGGAAATTGGATGCTTTTTTATGGAGAGCCGTGATTCATACGATACATATTGGAGAGGCTGCCGGTATGTAGTAGCATGGCCTGCCGATAAAGTTATTTTGCATAAGCTAGATCAAATCGACAACACGGTAAATTAAATATCACTTTATTTATAATTTTTATTTCAAAATACAACTATTAATTTCATAAATACATATTTTTTTGGAATAGACTAAAAGTAGCAGAACAGAGCCTTCATGCAAGCTATATGATTGGGTTGGAGGTGAAGAAGTAGTTGCTGAAGGACGCTTGTACTCTAGCGATCCAAACCAGCTTGTGAATGGCGTTCCTATTGGACCATCAGCTATGGTAGTTTCTATTGATAATCCAAACAACCCCAAGGCCTTTTTATGGAAACCAAGAAATAATATGATATATGTTGGAGATGACGTTGGTAATAAAGTTGCTTGGCCAAAATCAAAAGTAGTTGTCGAGAAAGCTAAAGCACCATCATTTGTTTCTAATAGTGGCAACGTAACATCTCATACGGTAATATGTTTAAACATAATTATAGCAACTTGTTATCAAATTTATTAATATATATATATATATATATATATTAAAACCATCACTTTTCTTTTTCTTGTTTGATAGAGTGGAAGGCCAGCCCCCAAAAGCAAATGCAGGCTGATTGATGTTGGTGGAACAGCAACAATAGTTGCCGAAGGGGTTGTGGCTTCAACCGATCCAAATGAAATGGTCCATTTTGTTCAACTTGGAAGAGACGCCGTTAAAGTTTGGGTAGTGTATGCTACAGTTCCCGATGCAGTTCTGTGGAGACCATCTTCTGATCTTGTCTGCATTGAAGATGCTGTAGGCTCTACAGTGGCATGGCCAACCTCAAAAGTTGTGATAGAATCAAGTTCTAGTAAGTATAATTTTTTCATACATATATACAAAATTTCAAAATGTATTCATATTTGATTGTATGATTTAATTCTTGACATTATACGGTTTTCTTTTATATAGGTAACCATTGTTAAAGTTTGTTGACTGATCGGAAGAAAAGAAAGCTTCACAACTGCACTCTAGGTAAATATACGAATAATACATCATGCATAAAAGTCATTTTATGTTTTTCGTTTGATATGCATATTTTGGTTCTTATCAAAGTGTAGAACTATGGTCAGATATACGAATATGTAAATATACGAATTGCTACGTGAAGTTATTAACTTTTCGAAAAGTTATTAACTTCTATTCTTCGCTCTCTTGTTGTTTCTTTCTAGGAGCTATGGGAACTCCTCCTTCCTTTTCAAAAAACATACTTGTTCTTCTTTTGTTGCAACTCGTTTTGTATGTTTCATTCTTTTTTTTAAAATATATTTTAACCTGGTGTATAATTTGATTATGATATTCTACGTTATAGGTTGGGGAACATATGTTCCTACTCCAGCAATCCACTTTACTTCTTGTGACGCCCCACCTCTATGCTCATAATAACAAAGAGTATTAAAAGAAATACTGTCTATTATTACGAAGAATAAGGCTGGATAGGAGCGACCATCCGTAATTGGCCTTACACTAATATTGGTTATCTCGATAGGAGTGGTATATACTTTTTATTTTTCATCTTATTTATTTACTCCCATCGACACACCCAATTATCAGTATAAAACAAACTACGATGGTTCATAATAGTTTAGGACATTAGATATAACGATAACACAGATAATATAAATGCGGAACACAGATAAAAACAAAAGTCTCATATATATACAACTGATGTCAGTTACAACATAGTTGACACAATACATATGATACAACTACAACTGTCGACTCTAGAAGTTATATATACAAGTACATTATCGACTAATATACATGAATACATATCGTTCTATACAATGACACGACTACTACAAAATGACACTGACAACTTCAGAAGGTGTGAAAAGTCTTCATATCCTGAACAGCAACTCAAAGAAGAAAATCTACAACCTGAAATAACTCGGGTCTGACCCGAGTATTACATTCAAAAGAAAATAATACCCAGGTCAGTCTAATTCAAACCAGTTTATTAGTGCATATAGGCAGTAATAATTTAAATAGACGACAGTCACAATAATTCCCGTCTATCCGATTCTTTAAACAAAGAAACCGGATAACGGTCAATATAACACTTAACAGTGTTTAGCAAAAATCAGCAGATTTAAATCATCAACAGAGATAAATAAACAATTTATCAAATCGACTAAATCAATTTAAAACTGTCAAATCTGATAGGGCTGCAGTACACGCACGCGTGTACTGCCTCGCCACTATTGCAGGAGATACACAAAAGCTCAGTGAAAGTCATAAATGATCACAAGGTCAAACCCCGAAATCGGGTTCAACTCAAGTGTGATTTCATCAGTCAACATGAAATAATCAAAAACCAACAAAATAGATCACAAGACAAAGTCCACAAGCTCGAAGCCAGAACTAAAATCGAAGTGGGACAATATTCAAACTGTCCCAAGGAATGATGCCAGATTCAATGCAAACTACAAGTGAAACTGTACAATTCAAAGGTCATCAGCGTGCAAATGAAACTGTCCAAGGCTCAGTAAAACCAAGTGACTAAAGAGGTTCGAATGCGACTAGTTACAAGTGCACCAGTTCAAAAATGCACAAGCATATGAAATGCAGATACATGAATAATGAAGACTGCATATACATCGAAATAACCCAAATGATCAAACTACTCTAACAACTAACAGTGCCACCAAAATTGGCAACACAAGACAAATGAATTCAGTGCCAACATGAACCAGTTCAAATGAACAAAAATCCAAACTGAACAATTGTACATATATGAAGACTACAGGTAAAGTAAACATATGTACCCAAGGTAAGGCAACATAGCCACAACTAAGTCATTAGGCATATGCATGAAAGTAAATGTCAATGAGATGTAATGTTTAGCATACATATAAATCCAGTTCACATGTATAACAAACACAAAGGACAAACTCAAATGAAGTCAAAAGTGCAACAGAGACTGGTAAAAGCTCAAAGGCATTTGCATACTCAAGTGCAATACAACCACAAAATACTCAAGTGTAAATCCGAAATGGACTTGACAGTACACAGGGATATTGTCTTGAGGTAAATAACCTCAACAACTTATAAAGCATGGTAAAGAACACATATACTAAACAAGTTTGCAAACTGTCTCAATTGGGCGAGACAGCTACACAATTATACAGTGCCAAAATGAATGCATATATAGATGCAGATATGCCAAAGTTCTCATGAAGCCGAAAATAAACAAAGTATCGAAGAAAACTTCAACTACATCAAACACATAAGTCGATCGTGCAAGCAGTGATAAGATCGGGGATGCTGACTGCAGTACATCAATCGTGGACTTGAAGGCATTATCGAGTTAATGTCAAAGTCCAACGAAGACAAGTTCGAAATCAATTTCAGAGCCGAAGCCAAGGAAAACAGTAAGCACAAATAAGGCCAGGCAAAATCTAACAAGACATAAGTGCCAGAACCACGCAACAGTAAGAAAATCAACATCTTCAAACGAATTCGAATGCAACAGTTTTACAACATTTCCCAATTTTATAACGAAATCAAAGCAAGGTATAACCATTCAAATTTTTGTGGCCGAAGCCGACAAATTCAAAGAACCAGATCAAAGGTAGAACTATGTATCACTGAAAGGTCGAATGTCCTCAAACCAAGACCGATATCAAACAAGTCGAGTCAATAGCAGTAAGTGTCGAATCGACTCGAAATCAGCATCACCAAAAGAGTTTAACGTCGAAAGACAACAAAGAACGAACCACGACAGCAAAACTCAAAACAAGTCATAAAATCAAACAATCATCCTTCAAAAATTGAACAGCTAAGAAACTAAATTCGGAAATTCAAACTGAAATACTCAAAGAGATATATAGGGTAATCTATGAATTCAACCCCTATAGAAATCATGTATAATAGGAGATCGAAGTAGATGTGAGTGAATATATCACTCACCTTTGCTCGCCGCGAATGAAGCAGCCGTGGCACCATGAAGTCGAGCGATCGACGACTCTATACGCAATATCCATCAACCAAAAGTAGCCGAACTCAAACACTGATTTCGCCGAAGCAGATGAGGAAGAGAAACCCTAATTTCAGAAAGACGAGGCTGCCATTTCTCTTTGCTCTCGTTTGTTTTAGGGCTTGTGAACGAAAAATGAAAAGAAATGGGAACGGGTCGAATTTTTAAGAGAAGGGAATGTAGTGAATGTTATCACGACAACTAAAATGACCAAGGGATGGGATAAGTTTTTGAACGCCCACTTAACAACAAATAAATTTTCAAAGAATTTCATTTTGATTAAAAACTCTAATTAGCAATTAACAACACTATTAATCGTCTAATGACGATAATAAAAAAAATTGCGAAATCTCGGGTTGTTACAGACTCCCCTCCTTATAAAAATTGCGTCCCCGCAAATTTCCTAATCAAGATTGTCTATAACAATTTTCTTCTAACCTAAACTAGTTATGCTAGAAAAATAAGAATTGAGAACACAATTATCAAAGGAATTGCGTCCACGCAATCATAGGGAATAAATGGATAAAAGGTAACAGCCAAAAGAGCATGGCAATGTCGAATGTACAAGCAAAGCAAGTGTCAGCGGGGAAGTATTAGATAAGAAATCAAAAGGTTCGACTGCTTCAAATCAAACGAATCAACATCGTGGGAATCAGGGATCAAAATCAGACGACTAACAAAAGTAAGAACAATCGAGTTCCAGCAACTAAAAGAGAAGGAAAAACAGAGCAGAAATCCCATACAGAGCACGAATTGAATGTGAGTAAATCAAATTACTCACCTGAATCGCCAGAGAAAAAGACGAAGCTCAAATCTCAAAAGTCGCAAATATTTACTTATCTCAAACGATAATCAGAAGACAAAACAAATATCTGATTATCTCATACTATAGTCAGAAAACAAATATTCAATTATCAAAAACGATAATCAGATTTCTCAAATCAGCAAATATTCGATCATCACAAACGATAATCAAATTTCTAATTCAACAAATATTTAATTATCTAAAGCGATAATTAAATTCGAAATCAGCAAATATTTAATTATCTAAAGCGATAATTAAATCTCAAAGCAACAAATATTAAATTATCTAAAGCGATAATTAAATTCGAAATTAGCAAATATTTAATTATCTAAAGCGATAATTAAATCTCAAAGCAACAAATATTTAATTATCTAAAGCGATAATTAAATCTCAAATCAGCAAATATTTAATTATCAAAAGCGATAATTAAATCTCATATCAACAAATATTTAATTATCTAAAGCGATAATTAAATTCGAAATCAGCAAATACTTAATTATCTAAAGCGATAATTAAATCTCAAAGCAACAAATATTTAATTATCTAAAGCGATAATTAAATCTAAAATCAACAAATATTTAATTATCTCAAGCGATAATTAAATCTCAAATCAGCAATTATTTAATTATCACAAGCGATAATTAAATCTCAAATCAGCAATTATTTAATTATCACAAGCGATAATTAAATCTCAAATCAACAAATATTTAATTATCACAAGCGGTAATTAAATCTAAAATCAACAAATATTTAATTATCTCAAGCGATAATTAAATCTCAAATCAGCAATTATTTAATTATCACAAGCGATAATTAAATCTCAAATCAGCAATTATTTAATTATCACAAGCGATAATTAAATCTCAAATCAACAAATATTTAATTATCACAAGCGGTAATTAAATCTAAAATCAACAAATATTTAATTATCTCAAGCGATAATTAAATCTCAAATCAGCAATTATTTAATTATCACAAGCGATAATTAAATCTCAAATCAGCAATTATTTAATTATCACAAGCGATAATTAAATCTCAAATCAACAAATATTTAATTATCACAAGCGGTAATTAAATCTAAAATCAACAAATATTTAATTATCTCAAGCGATAATTAAATCTCAAATCAGCAATTATTTAATTATCACAAGCGATAATTAAATCTCAAATCAACAAATATTTAATTATCACAAGCGGTAATTAAATCTAAAATCAACAAATATTTAATTATCTCAAGCGATAATTAAATCTCAAATCAGCAATTATTTAATTATCACAAGCGATAATTAAATCTCAAATCAGCAATTATTTAATTATCACAAGCGATAATTAAATCTCAAATCAACAAATATTTAATTATCACAAGCGGTAATTAAATCTAAGATCAACAAATATTTAATTATCTCAAGCGATAATTAAATCTCAAATCAGCAATTATTTAATTATCACAAGCGATAATTAAATCTCAAATCAGCAATTATTTAATTATCACAAGCGATAATTAAATCTCAAATCAACAAATATTTAATTATCACAAGCGGTAATTAAATCTAAAATCAACAAATATTTAATTATCTCAAGCGATAATTAAATCTCAAATCAGCAATTATTTAATTATCACAAGCGATAATTAAATCTCAAATCAGCAATTATTTAATTATCACAAGCGATAATTAAATCTCAAATCAACAAATATTTAATTATCACAAGCGGTAATTAAATCTAAAATCAACAAATATTTAATTATCTCAAGCGATAATTAAATCTCAAATCAGCAATTATTTAATTATCACAAGCGATAATTAAATGCAACAATTATCCGATTGTCGAAAACGATAATCAGAACTCATATCAACAAATATCTAATTATCACAAGTGATAATTAGAAACAACAAATATCTGATTATCAAAAACGATAACCAGAACTCATATCAACAAATATCTAATTATCACAAGCGATAATTAGAAACAACAAATATCCGATTATCAAAAACGATAATCAGAACTCATATCAACAAATATCTAATTATCACAAGCGATAATTAGAAACAACAAATATCCGATTATCAAAAACGATAATCAGAACTCATATCAACAAATATCTAATTATCACAAGCGATAATTAGAAACAACAAATATCCGATTATCAAAAACGATAATCAGAACTCATATCAACAAATATCTAATTATCACAAGCGATAATTAGAAACAACAAATATCCAATTACCTGCAGATAATTGGAAACAACAAATATCTAGAAATCAATTAAGAAGACTAGAAAATCAACATAAAAGCTTGGATCGATCCCATCAGATGGCGAGTTTTTAATTCGCCGCACGTGCATCTCAGAGTGGCCGAAGCCTACCAAGTACTCAACATAATTTTGGCGCCCATCAGATTGACCCGAAGGTCCGCAGAGTGACCCGAAGGTCTAGTACTGGTATTTGACCCGAAGGTCCGCAGAGTGGCTCGAAAGCCCAACAAATGACCCGAAGGTCCGCAGAGTGGCTCGAAAGCCCAACAAATGACCCGAAGGTCCGCAGAGTGGCTCGAAAGCACACAAAATCATCAAATATTTCAATTAACGAGTCCGGAATTAACCGAAATAGCAAACGCACATGTCCCATACCACGTGTTTTACTAAATCGTTTGATTCTCTTCATCGTTTCCTTGAAAGTGCAAAATTGTGTATTTTGTAAAAATACATTTCACATTCTCAAACGGACAAGTCCGGAATTAAGCGAATCAGTAAAAGAAAGGGGTCATAGTCCTCGATTTTGCTGAAACGTTTAAATCGCTTCCTCATTCTTTTGAAATCGCAAACTGTAAAATTTTTGAAAACAAATTTATTTATTTTGTAAAAATAACAATTCGCATTCTCAACTGAACAAGTCCGGAGTTAAGCGAAACAGTAAAAGAAAGGGGTCATAATCCTCGATTTTGCTGAATCGTTTAAGTCGCTTTCTCATTCTTTGGAAAACGCAAACTGCTAAAATTTTATAAAACAATTTTCATTTTAAAACGATTTTCCAATCACGTGATTAAAGCAGCAAATTAGTAACAATTTCGATAAGGAAATTGTACTTCTCAAAATACCGTAAAAACGGTTACAAATCAGCATTGCGGAATAACCGCTTGAAAATCCACTTTTTAAAATTTGACGATTACGGAAGCCAAAGCGACAGTAGTTTTAAAAACGTCAAAATCACATCAAAACAATCTACATCAAAATGTAATGTCAGTGAATTCTCATTCATCAAAATGCCACAAAACACCGTACTTCAAAATATAGCATTGGTGTAAAATTCCGTTGTAAAAATAACGGCAACAAAATACGTTTCATAACCAAGCATCGGTTCAACGTAAAATAAATGCAATAACGTGCAATTTAAATTTTTGCACGTACTACAAAATGAACAAAGAATCATTCAAATGTATCTTCAACGAAGATAATTTAAAACAGCAAAAATCTAATCAATAGATGATTAGTACAAAAGAAAGCCAGCGGAAATTTCAACAAAAATCACATATCTGCAATTTCTTCGAATCCTCAATTCGGATTCGAAGTTCTCAAAGAAATAAAATAATTACAGCTATGTAAACAACAAATGAAATTCATATCAGTTTCGTATTTTGATTTTTAAATCAAAAAGATTATCAGTGGTACTCAGCGAAGACAGTTTCACTGTTTCCGCTGCGCATTCTGATAAACAGAACACAAATCAATCAAATCATCAGAACACAATTTCACTATTATTTTTAAATAAAGTTATTTAAAAATTTCATCCAAATTTCAAAACTTTAGTTTTGACTCCAGCACAAATAAAACATCGACCAATAGTTGTAACATATGTTCCTTCCGAGTTAAGTTTTATATTATGTCCATAAACCCCAAGCTCTGATACCAACTGTGACGCCCCACCTCTATGCTCATAATAACAAAGAGTATTAAAAGAAATACTGTCTATTATTACGAAGAATAAGGCTGGATAGGAGCGACCATCCGTAATTGGTCTTACACTAATATTGGTTATCTCGATAGGAGTGGTATATACTTTTTATTTTTCATCTTATTTATTTACTCCCATCGACACACCCAATTATCAGTATAAAACAAACTACGATGGTTCATAATAGTTTAGGACATTAGATATAACGATAACACAGATAATATAAATGCGGAACACAGATAAAAACAAAAGTCTCATATATATACAACTGATGTCAGTTACAACATAGTTGACACAATACATATGATACAACTACAACTGTCGACTCTAGAAGTTATATATACAAGTACATTATCGACTAATATACATGAATACATATCGTTCTATACAATGACACGACTACTACAAAATGACACTGACAACTTCAGAAGGTGTGAAAAGTCTTCATATCCTGAACAGCAACTCAAAGAAGAAAATCTACAACCTGAAATAACTCGGGTCTGACCCGAGTATTACATTCAAAAGAAAATAATACCCAGGTCAGTCTAATTCAAACCAGTTTATTAGTGCATATAGGCAGTAATAATTTAAATAGACGACAGTCACAATAATTCCCGTCTATCCGATTCTTTAAACAAAGAAACCGGATAACGGTCAATATAACACTTAACAGTGTTTAGCAAAAATCAGCAGATTTAAATCATCAACAGAGATAAATAAACAATTTATCAAATCGACTAAATCAATTTAAAACTGTCAAATCTGATAGGGCTGCAGTACACGCACGCGTGTACTGCCTCGCCACTATTGCAGGAGATACACAAAAGCTCAGTGAAAGTCATAAATGATCATAAGGTCAAACCCCGAAATCGGGTTCAACTCAAGTGTGATTTCATCAGTCAACATGAAATAATCAAAAACCAACAAAATAGATCACAAGACAAAGTCCACAAGCTCGAAGCCAGAACTAAAATCGAAGTGGGACAATATTCAAACTGTCCCAAGGAATGATGCCAGATTCAATGCAAACTACAAGTGAAACTGTACAATTCAAAGGTCATCAGCGTGCAAATGAAACTGTCCAAGGCTCAGTACAACCAAGTGACTAAAGAGGTTCGAATGCGACTAGTTACAAGTGCACCAGTTCAAAAATGCACAAGCATATGAAATGCAGATACATGAATAATGAAGACTGCATATACATCGAAATAACCCAAATGATCAAACTACTCTAACAACTAACAGTGCCACCAAAATTGGCAACACAAGACAAATGAATTCAGTGCCAACATGAACCAGTTCAAATGAACAAAAATCCAAACTGAACAATTGTACATATATGAAGACTACAGGTAAAGTAAACATATGTACCCAAGGTAAGGCAACACAGCCACAACTAAGTCATTTAGGCATATGGATGAAAGTAAATGTCAATGAGATGTAATGTTTAGCATACATATAAATCCAGTTCACATGTATAACAAACACAAAGGACAAACTCAAATGAAGTCAAAAGTGCAACAGAGACTGGTAAAAGCTCAAAGGCATTTGCATACTCAAGTGCAATACAACCACAAAATACTCAAGTGTAAATCCGAAATGGACTTGACAGTACACAGGGATACTGTCTTGAGGTAAATAACCTCAACAACTTATAAAGCATGGTAAAGAACACATATACTAAACAAGTTTGCAAACTGTCTCAATTGGGCGAGACAGCTACACAATTATACAGTGCCAAAATGAATGCATATATAGATGCAGATATGCCAAAGTTCTCATGAAGCCGAAAATAAACAAAGTATCGAAGAAAACTTAAACTACATCAAACACATAAGTCGATCGTGCAAGCAGTGATAAGATCGGGGATGCTGACTGCAGTACATCAATCGTGGACTTGAAGGCATTATCGAGTTAATGTCGAAGTCCAACGAAGACAAGTTCGAAATCAATTTCAGAGCCGAAGCCAAGGAAAACAGTAAGCACAAATAAGGCCAGGCAAAATCTAACAAGACATAAGTGCCAGAACCACGCAACAGTAAGAAAATCAACATCTTCAAACGAATTCGAATGCAACAGTTTTACAACATTTCCCAATTTTATAACGAAATCAAAGCAAGGTATAACCATTCAAATTTTTGTGGCCGAAGCCGACAAATTCAAAGAACCAGATCAAAGGTAGAACTATGTATCACTGAAAGGTCGAATGTCCTCAAACCAAGACCGATATCAAACAAGTCGAGTCAATAGCAGTAAGTGTCGAATCGACTCGAAATCAGCATCACCAAAAGAGTTTAACGTCGAAAGACAACAAAGAACGAACCACGACAGCAAAACTCAAAACAAGTCATAAAATCAAACAATCATCCTTCAAAAATTGAACAGCTAAGAAACTAAATTCGGAAATTCAAACTGAAATACTCAAAGAGATATATAGGGTAATCTATGAATTCAACCCCTATAGAAATCATGTATAATAGGAGATCGAAGTAGATGTGAGTGAATATATCACTCACCTTTGCTCGCCGCGAATGAAGCAGCCGTGGCACCATGAAGTCGAGCGATCGACGACTCTATACGCAATATCCATCAACCAAAAGTAGCCGAACTCAAACACTGATTTCGCCGAAGCAGATGAGGAAGAGAAACCCTAATTTCAGAAAGACGAGGCCGCCATTTCTCTTTGCTCTCGTTTGTTTTAGGGCTTGTGAACGAAAAATGAAAAGAAATGGGAACGGGTCGAATTTTTAAGAGAAGGGAATGTAGTGAATGTTATCACGACAACTAAAATGACCAAGGGCTGGGATAAGTTTTTGAACGCCCACTTAACAACAAATAAATTTTCAAAGAATTTCATTTTGATTAAAAACTCTAATTAGCAATTAACAACACTATTAATCGTCTAATGACGATAATAAAAAAAATTGCGAAATCTCGGGTTGTTACACTTCTTCTCGACATGAGTCATTGTTATAAGAGTTAAATTCTTCCTTGTCATGCAATATAAAAACATTAGAGTTCGAGAATAGCAACCTTTAGGTTGTCAACAGATCATTAACTATAAAGAACTCATAGATCTCGTCCATATTGGACTTGTAAAAGAAGAAAACCCATGAGCTGGAAGAAAAACTAAAAACTCTTAAGAATGAACGTACACAGTCTAGAGAACAAACAAAACAAACAAGACTTAAGGTGATCAAACTTGAGGGAAGCTTGGCTAAGGTGACTATTATTGAGAAAAAGTTAGCTAAGAAAGACTCTCTACTTAAGAGGTCGAATTGCCTTTTTGGTTCTTAAACTCTTCATTTTGCCGCCTCTATGCATCAAGGACCCATGTGAGCTTTTCAGCTACCATTAAACACATGCAAAAACGCACTTGGTGATGGTGACAATGGTTATGAAGGAAATCCTCTTGTTTAGCCTTCAGTTCCAAAGAGGTGGGTTTTTACTTGAAAGCGTAGATATCAAAAGCAAAACTCATATGGTTGACTGATCAATGGTGTTACCTCTTATTTTCTGGGACATCGAAATCAAAACTCACAGGGTTTTGCAAGTAAAACATAACTCTTGATGCGTTATACTTAAATTTTCTGAGTATCATGACCGAATAAGATCATTTTGTATTTCTAATACCATTTAACCTTTTATTTACTATTATCTAGAGTAGCTTGCCCAAGTGGTTCTAAAGTACTCTTGCTTTTTCATTACTTACGTGCTTCCCTTCTGTAGGATATTATCTATTTACATGTACACACAATTATAACACAGACATGAAATTATGAATGCATGCGTTTATACTCATGTTTCTTCGGGTAAGGGGTGCAATTTCCATAGTACAAGCTGCACATTGTTAGTAATAAATAATTCCAGTGATGTATAAGCTTGGATGAAGCAAATGGGTTCATGTAACGACCCTGAAATTCCGACCCAATTTAAAAAAATTTTAGAACCGTTATTTTAATTAAAAATGTGAAACTTACATACGATTTCAATCAACGTCCAAACTTTGTTTCTAAATTGCGCCTTGATGATTGTAGATATGGGTAAAGTTTCGTTGGAAATTACTGCAGTAAATTTCGTGCGCGTTTTACTGCACATCAGTTCATTTTAAAACGTGGAAAATTTTATCTTCCGAACCCAAATATTTTTACATAGAAAAATTCTAAATCATTTTCTGACAAAGGCGTCATTTTTCGTTTTTCAAAATTCGGACATCTCTAGCTCCGTCGATCTTATTCTTCGGTGTTTTGCTACATTCCCCGTAATAGGAATTTCAAATATTCACAAACGATTTCCGTTACCGTTCAAACTTCACATTTGGGATGCGTCTAGATAGACATAGGCGTACGCCAAATTTCGTCGAAAAATATTGTAGAAAATTTCGCTCGTCAAATTTACATATTAGTTTTAATTTTGCGTGTAAATTTTCTATCGTCCGAACTTTAATATTTTTCGCAATGTTGCATAAGAAAAATATTCTGATCATGATGGCGCATTTCGTTTCGTCAAATTTCGCTTTTAATTGCTAGTTAAAATGTTCACTCGTGCAAATGGGTTAATAAGATTCGCCACTTCGCAAACAATGTCAAACCACCGATATCTTCATACCGTTGTGTCCGCCTCGTCGCGCTGATCAAAACGGTATATTTGTTTGTGTCAATCGGAGTTCGGCGTTGCAAGCTATTAATTGGTTAACGGAGTACAAACTAGTCCGTTACGCCACACAAACCGGTACCCTATTTTTCCCGCTCAAAAATTCAAATGGCTCTTCAGAAAACCAAAAGCCACTGTGACAAATAATCATTTCGTTGCACGGGGACTCTAAATTTTTCTGAATAAATCTACTACCCTCTCCCTTCATTTACTGCTCCGCATCACTTCACTTCACTTTGCTTCAGAAGAAAAAAGAAATTGGTACGTAACATCTCTCTTCTCCTCTGCACTTCCTCCCTCTTCTCCTTTTCTATTTCTATATTTTAGAGTTCTGTATAAAACTTTCCCCAGCTCCTCTGCCCCATTTCCCCACTCCACTGCCCATGCACCCCACTTCCCCAGCTCCACGTACCCAGCCCCAACCAGCACCATGCCCGCTCCAGCACCCAGCCTCCCTTCGCCCAGCCAACTCGTCCCACCTCCCAACCACCTCCACGACCTGCCGCTCCGCCCTGCCTCCGCCTCCGCCCATGCAACCACCAACTCCACCCTCCGCCTACACGCGCAAACCCACCCAGCACCCGCACCCACCACCCGCGTCACGACCAGCGCGCACCACCCGCCCCAGCGCCTCCGCCCAGCCTCCACTCGCTTCGCCCGTCCCCAGCCCTGCCCTCCGCCTACATCCCCGCGTCCGCCCAACCAAGCCACCCACGCCCCAGCCCTCCAGCTCCGCCTCCCCCGTCCCCGCACCCACGCCCCCAGCCCTCCAGCTCCGCCTCCCCCGTCCCCGCACCCACGTCCCCAGCCAACCCCACTCGTCCGCCTGCCCCGCTCCACCCCGCCCATGCAACCGCCTCCAGCCACCGCTCCGCCAGCCCAGCTAGCCCTCCGCCCCACTGCCCCACCACAACGCCTACACGCACCACCCGCCCACCCCTGCTCCGCCAGCATGCACACGCCCCGCCAACACCAGTCGTCTGCCCTCCGTTGTCGCAACCCCGCTCCGCCCATCGTGCCTCGCAATGGCCGGAATCCTGCTGTGCATCTGTCTCTGCTCTGTGCATCAGTTATATATATATCAGTTGATATATATATAACTGTTAGATTATATAACTGTTATATTATATAACAGTATATATATTTTGAAATGTTGGGTTTGCTCACATACTGTTGCTATGTTGTTTCAGCTCCTGCTATTGATCCGGAAGTATAAGTATTCCCATCCCGCTCGTCGAATCTATCCTGCTTCGTCGTTGGTATGGTTTATATATATATTCAATCGACATATATATGGCAATAAACGAATTATTGATAAATTATTTGTTTGATTGCAGTTGGTGTTCTTTTAGTGTCGTGCCTATTAGGGTCTATTTTGTCTATTTTCTTCGTGCCGCACCATCTCCTCCAACCACGAAAGGTGAATATTTCATTCACGACTCAATCTATTATGCTATGATAATCAAGTGATAATTGTTGTTAATATTAATCTGGATATTAAATTGTTGATTGTTAAAATTTGGTTGAAATGAATTGTAAAGTTCTAAAAGTTGACGCCATATATCGTTTAAACATGTTGAACTGTAATACGATGTTAACTAGAGTAAATAATAGTGATATTAAAATTGATAAGTACGATTGATGTAGAAATTTGATAACGGACACCAAGTAAAAATATAAATGTGATAATCTTTAATCCGTAGGATTCTAGGAATAATTGTATTAATTTGCATAATAACGAATGTAAGTTAATATGGTTATTTCGGGATTATTTGAATAAATTGTTAATTTGTTATGTATGGTTGCTATTGCTTGTTTATTTACTTTGACACCATCCCAGTTATCACACTGCAAGTTCCCATTGTTATGATTTGTTTTATATTGAATGATATCGGGTTGAAATGATAAATACCCACTTAAATAACTTGGCCTAGGATAGACAATTAAAAATAAGAAACCCGATTGGTCAACAAAATTATTTTGAAATTGAAATCTATTTGAAATTAAGAAATGAACTTAATAAATTGTTGGAAATCAAGTAACGACTTAATGGATTTAATTGAAATAAATTAATGGATTTATTTGAAATAAATTAATGGATTTAATTAAAATAAATTAATGGATTTATTGGAATAAATTAATGGATTAAATTGAAACGGATTAATAAATCTATTTAATTGAAGAAAAAGGAATTGGAGAATTTGATTGAAATAAGATTTAAAACAAGTGAGTTTTAGAATTTAATAATTTAATTTATTAGATTGGTAGATTCAGATTTAAACTAAGTTTTAAATTAAATAGATTTGAACTTGTTATAAATAAACTTAGATTTAGGAAATTTTGACTTAAAATGGAATACGAAACTAACTAAAGTTTATGGATTGAATTTAGCGACAATTTAAAGGTAAATGATTTTTAAAATCTAATGAAATTGATTTAGTCAAATTTATGATTATATTTAATGTAATGATGATTGTAAATATGAATTGAGATGAATAGAATTTGATTTAACGATTCGAACTTAATTGACCGGTAAATTTGGATAAATTGATTTTGAACTAAATTTAATAAGAGAGTTATTAAATTGAACTTGAATACTTAACTATATTGTTAATTAAATGTTGAACTACAGATTTCATTTGGAAATATGATTTTAAATATCCGAAATAAATTGAATCGTGAAATGTCAAATTTTGGAAGTCAAATTTGCACCTTGACTTTCGGACTTTGATTTGTTTTAAACTTTAACTTAAATGACCATTGGGTAATAAATACGTAGTTATTAAAGAGTCCGGGATCGGATATGGACATACTCTCTGTCGATACCGAAAACCACTTTAATAACTATTACACGCGAAGTGTTGATCCAGAATGAAGTGGATGGTTTGGTGATCGCGTTGACTGAAGAAAGAGAACGATATTGGACGACCCCTGACATGACTAAAACAGGAGCCGCACCGGGCCATTGAGGTTCGCTACCTTTAGCGGACGCACTTCTTCGATACCATATCTATTACTTTTGTGATTCGATTTGGGTGCACCCCTTGATTTGGGAGTGTTGTTTCGCGGTGTTGAGATAGTAGCTGCTATGCCCAACATCAGTCCGGATCAGGCAACTACTAGTATCCTAGTTGGTATCGCCTCATGTACCTTGTCATACTGATTATCCTATTCGCGACCACTACGTTTTGATTTGTACCTTAGTATATGGATTGCCCTCTGGTGACTTCCGGTTTTGGGGAAACTACGGTCTTGTATATGCTTTTGGGAATAAAAATGTGTTAAGGGTGGTATGGGCCATGACTTAACACTATTTTAATATCGTACTTTACTAATTAGACATTATCTACCTATCGTATTCTATTGTATATATAGATAGTTATCGGATCCTTAGAGATGTTATTTCACCCATCTTTAAGTTATGAACTATTACCTTGCACTTGATTTAATTGTATAAGATTTTGAGTCCTGACTCGAGTGTTTCTTTTTGTATATGCTCGGGTCAGTCTGAAGCTATCCAGTTGCTGATCAAGGTTGGTTGAAGATGCTGAAGGCTTAGCATTTATCTTTATCAGTCTATTTCTATTCCTATTTTGATGTCCTAGTCTGTTGGACATTTTTGGCTTTAGTCACTTGATGTTATGACATTGTTGTATATTATATAGTGGCTTCATGAACTGCTATTATGACGATGTATTTTCCGCTGCATTATTCTATGACTGTTCTGTGATGTTGTATTGATTCTCATTTACATTTATGTATTTATAATCCCATAACGATTCGTGTTTTGTATTATTTAAGTTGACATGTGTGGATTATTGTCAATTTAAATGGTCCAAATATACGGGTTGTTACAGTTGGTATCAGAGCCAGGTTTCCCTAAAAACCTTAGTTTGGGATTATATATATAAACTCATTAGAGATAGGGTAGCAATACCCTAGAATGAGGAGAACCGGTTCAATATCCAAATCCCTTCATTTCAAACTTCTTTTGATTCGTTGATTAGACTTTCCTTAAAACTCTATGATTTTCTATCCTTTGGTTTTTAAGATCTCTTTGGTATTTCAGGATGGGTACCAGAGGAAACCATAGGGGAGGAAGGGGCCATGGTCCTGCTCAGGCTGCACCTATCGCTCCAACTCCTGTCAAATTCACCATTCTTAGTAAGGAGTATACACAGCTGGGAGGTATTAAGTTTTCTGGATCCGAGAACATTATTGAGGCTCAGCAATGGCTTAAAGGTTTAGAGAAGATATTTTCTGGTCTAGAGATCACTGATGCTCAGAAACGTCAGCTTGCTGCCTGGCAACTTCAGGATGCCGCGCAAGATTGGTGGGAATCAGTTACTTCGCGTATCGAGGAGAACACCATCACTTGGGCCCAGTTTAGGTATAAAATTATTTGGAATTCGTAGTCTAAATTCTTCTTTTAATCTTTGGAATGTTATTCATTTCGTCTATCTTTTGATTAGGGATACTTTCTCGGCACAATGGATGCCCGCTGCTGGGAAAACCCAACTTTATAGAGCTTTTATGGATCTTAAGCAGGGCAGTATGACTTTTTCTGAGTACGAGAGGAAATTCAATGAACTCTCCAAGTTTGGCCCGGGATTGATTGATACACCGCTTCTAAAGAACGAGAAGTTCATTTTGGGAGCTAGACCAGAGTATTATGACTTGCTTACTGGCCACACTCACTGCACCTTCACAGAGCTTGTTGACTATGCTCTTAGATATGAGGCAAAGCCTAGGGGACCTACTGCCAAGGCCACTCCTACTCAGCCCTCCTCTAGCCAGCCTGGGAAGAGGAAGATGAACTTTGATCAACAAAAGAAAGCTTGGCAGAAGACTACAGGATTGGGATATGCTCAGAAAAGCCCAATCGACCTTGCTAATATCACTTGCTTCAAATGCGATAAGAAGGGCCACTATGCTAATAGTTGTCCATCTTCAGGAGCTGCTGTTCCACCACCTTCTACGACTAGGAAAGACTTGTGCTATGTCTGCCTCCAACCGGGTCATTTCAAGAAAGACTGCCCACTGTATAAGCGTGGCACACCATCTGGAGTATTTGCTATCACCACTCCTACACCGCCTGCCCAGGATGACCAAGGTACCTTGCGAAGTATTTTTCATTTACATGCTACACCTGTTAGGGTATTATTCGATACAGGTGCTTCACATAGCTTTATATCAGTTGACCTTTGTGATAAACTCAAATTAGAACCTACTCTCGCTACTACCTCCTTATGTGTCTCAAATCCTATCGGAGGACCCGCTAACCTCCGAAGTGTTTGCAAGGGAGTTGTACTTATGTATGATTTTTATCGATTCACTTGGGATTTTTATGTTCTTGGCTTCGCAGCATTTGACATCTTGTTAGGTGCTGATTGGTTAAGGAAATTCGATGCCGTTATTTCTTGCAAGGCCCGTTCTGTTTCTCTAGTCAATGACAAGGGCCTACCGCTTGTCATTGAATGCAAATCACCGCAGAAATATGCCGGAAGCTTCATATTCTCTCTTGATGCTCACCCGGATGATCTTAGTACTACTCCTATTGTTCGGAAATTTCCCGATGTATTTGGAGAGGTCAACTCTCTACCGCCTAAAAGGGAGATCGATTTTCGCATTGACCTTATTCCTGGAGCTACTCCCGTAGTTCTCCCTCACAGAAGAATGGCTCCTAAAGAAAAAGCTGAACTTAAAACTCAAATTGATGATCTATTTGCTAGAGGTTTGATTAGGAGAAGTTGTTCTGAATGGGGCGCCGTAGTGGTATTTGTTACCAAATCGGATGGATCTCTTCGCATGTGTGTTGATTATAGGGAACTGAACAAACGCACTCTCAAGAATCGCTATCCGATGCCTCGCATCAATGATTTATTCGATCAGCTCCATGGAGCTAAAGTTTTCTCCCAACTTGATCTTGCCACTGGGTTCCACCAACTCAGGGTAGCAGAAGATAGTATTCATAAGACAGCTTTCCGTACCGAGAACGGATTCTATGAATGGTTGGTTATGCCCTTCGGTTTGACCAACGCACCTGCTTATTTCGTCGACTTGATGAATCGAGTCTTCCGTGATGTGCTTAACAAGTTTGTTCTTGTTTTCATTGATGATATTCTCGTTTTCTCCTAAAACGAGAAGGAGCACGAGACACACCTTTCTTATGTCTTGGAAACTCTCCGAAATCATCAACTTAAGGCCAAATTCTCTAAATGCCACTTCTGGCGAGACGAAGTGAGATTCCTGGGCCATATAGTTTCTGAAAATGGGATTTCGGTCGATCCAGCTAAGATCGCCGTAATCAATGTAAGTTCTATCCGATTCGTTATTTCTATTCAATTCATCTTATCCCTTTCTAATTTGAAATTTATCTATAGGATTGGGAGACTCCCAAAACTCCTACTGATATCCGTAGCTTCTTGGGCTTGGCCGGCTATTATCGTAGATTTATTGAGAACTTTGCCCGGATTTCTGCCCCACTCACTGCTTTAACCCGAAAGGATGTCAAGTTTATTTGGAGTGAGAAGTGCGAATCAGCTTTTAATGAATTGAAGCATAAGTTAACTTCAGCCCCAGTTCTTGCGGTGATCGATGGAAGTGAAGAATTAACTGTCTATACAGATGCTTGCCGAGAAGGTTTAGGCGCTGTTCTTATGCAAAACGGAAAGGTTATTGCTTATGCTGGCCGCCAGTTGAAGATCCATGAAGTAAACTATGCAACTCATGATCTAGAGCTTCTTGCAGTTGTATTTGCTCTGAAACTGTGGAGGCATCATCTTTTGGGAATCAAATTTGAATTATTCACCGATCATAAGTCCTTGAGGTATATCTTTTCTCAGAAGGATTTGAACCAGAGACAAGTTCGATGGCTTGAATTCTTAGCTGCATATGATCTCGATATCAATTATACTCCTGGGAAAGCAAATGTTGTAGCTGATGCTTTGAGCCGTAGCAAAGCATTGTCATGCTGTAATCTTGTAGAAGGCATGCTGTTTCAGCTTGTTATCTCCCCATCTCTTGTGGATCGCATCAAGGACAAACAATATGAGGACACCTTGCTCTATCGCATGAAGGAGTTAGTTCTTGGTAGAGTTGGAAATACCGACAGTAAAGTGGGAGCACAGATAGATAGTAATGGAGTTCTGAGGATTGACAATCGTATTTGCGTCCCTAATGTCGATGGATTGAGACAAGAAGTGCTTAGAGAAAACCATCGGTCATCACTTTCATTTCATCCTGGTGTCACTAAGATGTACCGAAATATGAAGCGTCTATATTGGTGGAGTGGGATGAAGAGGGATATTTCTATATATGTCAGTAGATGCACCACTTGCCAACAAGTTAAGGCCGATCACCAGAAGACTGCAGGATTACTTCAACCCCTAGAGATTCCGTGTTGGAAATGGGATCAGATTTCTATGGACTTCATTGATGGATTACCGAGGACTAGAAAGGGTAACGAGAGTATTTGGGTGATTGTTGATAGGTTGACAAAATCTGCTCACTTTATTCCGGTTAAGACCACTCGTACTGCTTTGAGTTTGGCCGAGATATATATGAGAGAGATTGTTAGACTCCATGGGGTTCCATCTAGTATTGTGTGCGATAGAGACCCTTTATTCACTAGTAAATTCTGGAAGGCATTTCAGGACGTCTTGGGCACTAAACTGAATCTGAGCACAGCTTATCATCCTCAGACAGATGGCCAAACTGAAAGGGTGAATCAGATTTTAGAGGATCTGCTCCGTGCCTGCATTATTGATTTCGGTGGATCTTGGGAAGACCATCTCCATTTGGTTGAATTCACTTATAATAACAGTTATCAGGTAAATCAAAATTTCAATTTGAATAAGTAAATTTGAATTGAAATTTAACCACCTTTATATTCAGGCAAGTATCGATATGGCACCATTCGAAGCTTTATATGGACGGCCATGCAAATCGCCAGCTTGTTGGATTGAGCCTGGTGACCGATTAATTCTTGGCCCAGATATGATTATAGAAGCATCCGAGAAGGTAAATGAAATCAGAAGAAAGATGAAGACCGTACAGGATAGACAGAAGAGCTATGCTGATAGGCGTAGAAGAGATTTAGAATTCCTGATTGGAGATAAGGTATTCCTTAAGGTGTCACCCTTAAAGAGTGTTATTCGATTTGGTCGTAGAGGGAAGCTCGCTCCTAGATTTGTTGGACCATTCACTATCACTGAGAGAATTGGTACACTAGCCTACAGAGTTGCACTGCCGGAGAAATTTGAGGGCGTGCACAACGTCTTCCGTGTTTCACATCTTCGGAAAGTGGTACACGATCCATCCTTGACCATTCCTATTGCTCAGTTAGATGAGGTTGATATTGAGCCGGATTTGACTATAGAGAGGAGACCACTTCGTATTGTTGATAGGGATACAAAGCAACTTAGAAGGAAGTCGGTTAGCCTAGTCAAAGTCCAATGGAGTCCCGATGATCGTGATTGCACTTGGGAAACTGAGGAGAGTATCCGGGATTCTAATCCAGAGTTGTTTGTTGAAGGTAAATTCCATCTATACTCTTTACTATATTCAATGATCTATTCTGAATCCATTGTATCTTTGTTATATGTTCGTCCACTCTTTACTTTGTTCCTTTTCGAGGACGAAAAGTCTTGAGTAGGGGAGAATGTAACGACCCTGAAATTCCGACCCAATTTAAAAAAAATTTAGAACCGTTATTTTAATTAAAAATGTGAAACTTACATACGATTTCAATCAACGTCCAAACTTTGTTTCTAAATTGCGCCTTGATGATTGTAGATATGGGTAAAGTTTCGTTGGAAAATACTGCAGTAAATTTCGTGCGCGTTTTACTGCACATCAGTTCATTTTAAAACGTGGAAAATTTTATCTTCCGAACCCAAATATTTTTACATAGAAAAATTCTAAATCATTTTCTGACAAAGGCATCATTTTTCGTTTTTCAAAATTCGGACATCTCTAGCTCCGTCGATCTTATTCTTCGGTGTTTTGCTACATTCCCCGTAATAGGAATTTCAAATATTCACAAACGATTTCCGTTACCGTTCAAACTTCACATTTGGGATGCGTCTAGATAGACATAGGCGTACGCCAAATTTCGTCGAAAAATATTGTAGAAAATTTCGCTCGTCAAATTTACATATTAGTTTTAATTTTGCGTGTAAATTTTCTATCGTCCGAACTTTAATATTTTTCGCAATGTTGCATAAGAAAAATATTCTGATCATGATGGCGCATTTCGTTTCGTCAAATTTCGCTTTTAATTGCTAGTTAAAATGTTCACTCGTGCAAATGGGTTAATAAGATTCGCCACTTCGCAAACAATGTCAAACCACCGATATCTTCATACCGTTGTGTCCGCCTCGTCGCGCTGATCAAAACGGTATATTTGTTTGTGTCAATCGGAGTTCGGCGTTGCAAGCTATTAATTGGTTAACGGAGTACAAACTAGTCCGTTACGCCACACAAACCGGTACCCTATTTTTCCCGCTCAAAAATTCAAATGGCTCTTCAGAAAACCAAAAGCCACTGTGACAAATAATCATTTCGTTGCACGGGGACTCTAAATTTTTCTGAATAAATCTACTACCCTCTCCCTTCATTTACTGCTCCGCATCACTTCACTTCACTTTGCTTCAGAAGAAAAAAGAAATTGGTACGTAACATCTCTCTTCTCCTCTGCACTTCCTCCCTCTTCTCCTTTTCTATTTCTATATTTTAGAGTTCTGTATAAAACTTTCCCCAGCTCCTCTGCCCCATTTCCCCACTCCACTGCCCATGCACCCCACTTCCCTAGCTCCACGTACCCAGCCCCAACCAGCACCATGCCCGCTCCAGCACCCAGCCTCCCTTCGCCCAGCCAACTCGTCCCACCTCCCAACCACCTCCACGACCTGCCGCTCCACCCTGCCTCCGCCTCCGCCCATGCAACCACCAACCCCACCCTCCGCCTGCACGCGCAAACCCACCCAGCACCCGCACCCACCACCCGCGTCACGACCAGCGCGCACCACCCGCCCCAGCGCCTCCGCCCAGCTCCACCCGCTTCGCCCGTCCACAGCCCTGCCCTCCGCCTACATCCCCGCGTCCGCCCAACCAAGCCACCCACGCCCCAGCCCTCCAGCTCCGCCTCCCCCATCCCCGCACCCACGCCCCCAGCCCTCCAGCTCCGCCTCCCCCGTCCCCGCACCCACGTCCCCAGCCAACCCCACTCGTCCGCCTGCCCCGCTCCACCCCGCCCATGCAACCGCCTCCAGCCACCGCTCCGCCAGCCCAGCTAGCCCTCCGCCCCACTGCCCCACCACAACGCCTACACGCACCACCCGCCCACCCCTGCTCCGCCAGCACGCACACGCCCCGCCAACACCAGTCGTCTGCCCTCCGCTGTCGCAACCCCGCTCCGCCCATCGTGCCTCGCAGTGGCCGGAATCCTGCTGTGCATCTGTCTCTGCTCTGTGCATCAGTTATATATATATCAGTTGATATATATATAACTGTTAGATTATATAACTGTTATATTATATAACAGTATATATATTTTGAAATGTTGGGTTTGCTCACATACTGTTGCTATGTTGTTTCAGCTCCTGCTATTGATCCGGAAGTATAAGTATTCCCATCCCGCTCGTCGAATCTATCCTGCTTCGTCGTTGGTATGGTTTATATATATATTCAATCGACATATATATGGCAATAAACGAATTATTGATAAATTATTTGTTTGATTGCAGTTGGTGTTCTTTTAGTGTCGTGCCTATTAGGGTCTATTTTGTCTATTTTCTTCGTGCCGCACCATCTCCTCCAACCACGAAAGGTGAATATTTCATTCACGACTCAATCTATTATGCTATGATAATCAAGTGATAATTGTTGTTAATATTAATCTGGATATTAAATTGTTGATTGTTAAAATTTGGTTGAAATGAATTGTAAAGTTTTAAAAGTTGACGCCATATATCGTTTAAACATGTTGAACTGTAATACGATGTTAACTAGAGTAAATAATAGTGATATTAAAATTGATAAGTACGATTGATGTAGAAATTTGATAACGGACACCAAGTAAAAATATAAATGTGATAATCTTTAATCCGTAGGATTCTAGGAATAATTGTATTAATTTGCATAATAACGAATGTAAGTTAATATGGTTATTTCGGGATTATTTGAATAAATTGTTAATTTGTTATGTATGGTTGCTATTGCTTGTTTATTTACTTTGACATCATCCCAGTTATCACACTGCAAGTTCCCATTGTTATGATTTGTTTTATATTGAATGATATCGGGTTGAAATGATAAATACCCACTTAAATAACTTGGCCTAGGATAGACAATTAAAAATAAGAAACCCGATTGGTCAACAAAATTATTTTGAAATTGAAATCTATTTGAAATTAAGAAATGAACTTAATAAATTGTTGGAAATCAAGTAACGACTTAATGGATTTAATTGAAATAAATTAATGAATTTATTTGAAATAAATTAATGGATTTAATTAAAATAAATTAATGGATTTATTGGAATAAATTAATGGATTAAATTGAAACGGATTAATAAATCTATTTAATTGAAGAAAAAGGAATTGGAGAATTTGATTGAAATAAGATTTAAAACAAGTGAGTTTTAGAATTTAATAATTTAATTTATTAGATTGGTAGATTCAGATTTAAACTAAGTTTTAAATTAAATAGATTTGAACTTGTTATAAATAAACTTAGATTTAGGAAATTTTGACTTAAAATGGAATACGAAACTAACTAAAGTTTATGGATTGAATTTAGCGACAATTTAAAGGTAAATGATTTTTAAAATCTAATGAAATTGATTTAGTCAAATTTATGATTATATTTAATGTAATGATGATTGTAAATATGAATTGAGATGAATAGAATTTGATTTAACGATTCGAACTTAATTGACTGGTAAATTTGGATAAATTGATTTTGAACTAAATTTAATAAGAGAGTTATTAAATTGAACTTGAATACTTAACTATATTGTTAATTAAATGTTGAACTACAGATTTCATTTGGAAATATGATTTTAAATATCCGAAATAAATTGAATCGTGAAATGTCAAATTTTGGAAGTCAAATTTGCACCTTGACTTTCGGACTTTGATTTGTTTTAAACTTTAACTTAAATGACCATTGGGTAATAAATACGTAGTTATTAAAGAGTCCGGGATCGGATATGGACATACTCTCTGTCGATACCGAAAACCACTTTAATAACTATTACACGCGAAGTGTTGATCCAGAATGAAGTGGATGGTTTGGTGATCGCGTTGACTGAAGAAAGAGAACGATATTGGACGACCCCTGACATGACTAAAACAGGAGCCGCGCCGGGCCATTGAGGTTCGCTACCTCTAGCGGACGCACTTCTTCGATACCATATCTATTACTTTTGTGATTCGATTTGGGTGCACCCCTTGATTTGGGAGTGTTGTTTCGCGGTTTTGAGATAGTAGCTACTATGCCCAACATCAGTCCGGATCAGGCAACTACTAGTATCCTAGTTGGTATCGCCTCATGTACCTTGTCATACTGATTATCCTATTCGCGACCACTACGTTTTGATTTGTACCTTAGTATATGGATTGCCCTCTGGTGACTTTCGGTTTTGGGGAAACTACGGTCTTGTATATGCTTTTGGGAATAAAAATGTGTTAAGGGTGGTATGGGCCATGACTTAACACTATTTTAATATCGTACTTTACTAATTAGACATTATCTACCTATCGTATTCTATTGTATATATAGATAGTTATCGGATCCTTAGAGATGTTATTTCACCCATCTTTAAGTTATGAACTATTACCTTGCACTTGATTTAATTGTATAAGATTTTGAGTCCTGACTCGAGTGTTTCTTTTTGTATATGCTCGGGTCAGTCTGAAGCTATCCAGTTGCTGATCAAGGTTGGTTGAAGATGCTGAAGGCTTAGCATTTATCTTTATCAGTCTATTTCTATTCCTATTTTGATGTCCTAGTCTGTTGGACATTTTTGGCTTTAGTCACTTGATGTTATGACATTGTTGTATATTATATAGTGGCTTCATGAACTGCTATTATGACGATGTATTTTCCGCTGCATTATTCTATGACTGTTCTGTGATGTTGTATTGATTCTCATTTACATTTATGTATTTATAATCCCATAACGATTCGTGTTTTGTATTATTTAAGTTGACATGTGTGGATTATTGTCAATTTAAATGGTCCAAATATACGGGTTGTTACAGTTCATAAGGTTTAACCTTGATATTTTTCAATATGCCTTTATGTAGTTTCTTAGGAACTCTTAATATTTAATCAATAATAGTGTAGGAGAAACCAAACAAGAAGGCTGTTAAAATTTTGCGGCATGGTGTATATCAATTCAAAGAAGATTGATCCAGGTATGTATATATTTTGCAGTTCTAACTTTATATTCTTATTTTGATCATATAAAGGATAATGTCAGTTGAGTTGTTCCATATAGACCTTTGAGTTTGTTCCAGAAGATGATATGAGGAGCTTATTATTTACCAAAATAGTTGTCTCATTGCTACGTGAGCAGTAAATTTAGCTTGAACCAGATCCTTTTGCATTCTCTTTTGAGCTATTTGGGTTTGGCATCATATTTCTACGCATCATATTGGACCAGTGGGTCGAGTTCAGACATGTTGTCTGTCCTCTTTGTCTGAGTTCATACCAGTTGGTCTAAGTTCATACCAGTTGGTGTTCTTACCAGTTGGTCCTCTGACCAGTTGGTGTTCTTACCAGTCTGAGTTCATACCAGTTGGTCCTCTGACCTGACCACCACGCATCTTGTCTGAGTTACACAGAGATCGGTCTGAGTTCATACCAGTTGGTGTTCTTGGTGATGTTCAGTCTGAGTTTAGGCATGTTGTGTGTCCATTTTTTTGAGTTCCTTTGTTAACTGCTGAGGTCAAAGCTAGAGACACACGGTGTGGTTTGGAGAATGATGTACACAATGGTAGGTGTTTCCGGTGATGTTCAGTCTGAGATGATTCGTACATGTAGAAACACGTTTCTGTTTATGCACACTTGACAGTTAAATGGTTCTACCTCTGTTCTGTGAGATGTATACATGAAATTCTACAGTTTTTCTTTTTGTTGGGAAATTCTGATTGTGCTTTTGTAATGACAGTATAAAATTATCTGCAAATTACCTCATATGTTCATTGAATTTGCACAGGTACGAGTAATACTGCAAGTTTGGCGAAACATCAAGCAAATCCTAAGGTATCTCCTATGATTGCAAAAATGATGGGAAAGATGGATGCCTGGGCTAAGTAATATGCTTATGTTTTCTTCATACTTGTATTGGTACATTATGCTAGATAATGTTGTTATTATGTAATGTTGGAGGCAAACTGCTAATTATGACCAAGACTGTTATTATGTAATGTTGGAGGCAAACTGCTAATTATGACCAAGACTATTATTATGTAATGTAATGTAATGTTGTTATTATGTAATGTAATGTTGTATATACATATATCTATCTGTGTGCATATATATATAATATAATATAAAAAAAAAGAAAATTGAAACAAATGTTGAAAATTAATATTATATAGGATAGCGTTTGAAAAACGCTATTGATTCATCAAACGCTATCGCAAGTCTATATGAGATGTAAGATTTATGCATCAAAAATGCTATAATAGAATCAAAAACGCTATAGTAGAAAATAAAAAAAGCTATACAAGAATGACAAAAAATGCTATCGAAAAACATTGTAACGCTATAACATGGTATGATGAAACGCTATAAAATGTGCTCAAAAACGTAATAGAAGTTAAATTAAGGGTTAAATTCCCTATAGCGTTTAAGTTTAATAACAGAGAAAAAACGCTATGGTAGGGTGCAAACGATATGCACTTTTGTAAACGCTATTAGTTATTATAGCGTTTTCCTTCCTGCTATGTAATGTTGCCGGCCTACCATAGCTTGTGGTTCCACGGCGTTCTCTGAAACGCTATGGTAGCCTGTTATAGCGTTTTTAAAACGCTATGAAATCCATAAACTGTTGTAGTGCAAATAACATTGATTAAACCTTTATAATACATATCAGAATCACATACAACAAGAATAAATAATAAATAAATGCAGCGGAACAATATGATGCAGTGGAATAATATAATAATACATAATAATAGTACAAAATCTTTGTCTTCATCCTCCAGAAAGTAGTCTTCAATAAACTGAAAAGCTCAGACTGACCCGAGCGAATTGAAAAAACAAAACACTCGAGTCAGAACTAAAAGATCTTATGTAAGTTAAATCAATAGTAAATAAATATGAGTGTAACGGCGTCAGAGATGTTTACGGGGTTTGACATCTCCTATCCAGTGTCTAACATGAGTGCAGTAACTTAAGAGATGTTCGGGATTACCATCTCATAAGGATCCGTTAAACTATCCACTATGTAGTACAATACGCTATTATAATATGTCTACAGTAAAGTAAAGTATTAAAATAGCCTTAAGGCATTACTCATATCTCCCTTAACACATTTTATATATTCTCATAGTCTATACAGTAACGTACGCTCCTCCGTAAACTGGAGGTTTACACAGAGGGCACCTTATAGGTATGGTACAAAACAAACTCGTAGAAGGCGCGATAGGGCATGTGAACACGGCACTCAAGGCAATGCCAGGGTAGATATACCAATTGCACTCCCAGACTGGTGGTAACGCCTAGCAGCTACTACCGCCCACCTCGGATCACACTCCCATAGTCAAAATCGAGGGTGGCCACCAATCAATCACAAAGTAATAGTATGGTATCGAAGAAATGTGCCCAATCGGAGGTGCGACCTCACTTGGCCCGGTATAGCTCATGTTTTAGCCACATCAAGCTGACTCACGAGAGTCAGAGTCACATAAATAACTCATACAGAATCGTTCGCCAAACCATCCTACTTCATTTCTGGAATCTCCACTACATACACAGTTGTTAAAGTGGTTTTCGGTATTGGCAGAGAGTATGACAATATCCGATCCTGGTTTCTTTAACAACCAAACGCTTATTTCACCAGATGGTTCTTTTACATTTTAAAAAGTCAATTTACAATTGATATCAAAATATCATATTCTCAAAACCATATCATTTTCAAATCATATTCACTTTCAAAATCACATTTACTTAAATATGTTATTTCACAAAAGGTATCAATTCCAAATTCTAACTTAGGTTGTATTATCATCAAGGATTTAAATATAAATACTTTAGCTTTACACAATTTGAGATTTTTAGAAAATAGTTTACGTAGTCATAAATAGTTTTAATAGTTTAAAATTAGTTTAAAATTAGTTTAAAATAGATTGAAATAGTTTAAATAGTAAAAATAGTTTAAATAGATTTTTAATTTGATTTAATTAGATTTAAAATGATTTATATAGATTTAAAATAGATTAAATAAATTTAAAATAGATTAAATAGATTTAAATTCATTAAATAGATTTAAAATAGATTAAATAAATTTAATTAGTATAAAATTGGTAAAATAGATTTTAATTGGATTAAATAGGTTATAATAGATTAAAATAAATTAAAATAGTTTTAAATTGATTAAAATAGTTAATTTAATTAAAATAAATTAAATTAGTTTAAAATAGATTTCAAAGTTATATCCAACATTTCAATAACTCAACTCTGATAAATTCATTTATATTTGACACCTCAACTTTGAAATTCAAATTTAAATCCTTTGAACAATTCATTAAATCAATTCCAATTTCAAAATTTACGCTTGGACTTTCGAAAATAATTCAGTTTATATAAATCACATTTCTATTTCAAAATACCAGTTAACTGAATTCAAAATTTAAAGAATTTAACCAGTCCGGTGTCCGTATATAATTTTCTACCCTAGGGTCAAGTGATACGGATATTTATCATTTCAATCCGCAATTTAAAATTTTACGGTTATATATCATTTCAAACTGCAATCCCGTATTAAATAAAATCCATAAAATCGCTCGAGTCTATCATTCCAACCCATAACGATTTTTCCCTAATCTATATATCATTCGGGTATGTATCATTTCAACCCATAAGGAACTTGCAGTGTTATAACATATAAAAAGACAACATCCATTCATCCAATATCAACAATCAAACATACATCACAATCATCATCCAAATCAATCAATAAACATCAATAATAACTGATAAACAATAGCAGGTATTAAATTGACAATTTAAATTCAATATTAAATTAAACGATGATTAAATGCAGCAAAAGTCAAATTTAACCAAAATAACAATTTAAACATACCAAACATCAATCAATTTATTTCTAGTCACATCATAAATTTAATTTAACTAACATAAGATAGTTTAGTAATTGTGAGTGGGTTAAAACACTCACCTTTGATTTCAAATCGAGTTGAAGTCAAAAACAGGGTCTAAAATCTAAAAGACTCAGAATTCTTCCAAACTAGGGCTGAAATGTCAGAAATTTCAATTCACGTTAATTAAATAAATAACACTGCAAAATGGCTTTCTTCACGTTAATTAAATAAATTAATATTAAATTAATTTATCACTTTTTAATTCAATACTTATAAACTAACAAATTTCATAATTTTTGATTGCTTAGACATTTATAATAAATTAAAAATAAGTTTACACATAATTTCAGTGTTAGTTATTACACTAGTTACGGTGTTCAATTTCAACTGTAATTAAATCCAATTTATTACAATTTACTTCCAATAAATCAATTTAATTTGATTTCACTCTTTTAATTCAATCAATTATTACTTTATAGACCTAGTTAACATTTGTTTATATTTTATTACACTAATATTCTGCGATTATCATCCTTTACCATATTAGTTGCAGTATTTCAATTACATTGAATTTATGTCAATTCTATTAAAATTTAAAATCTCGATAAATTAATTTATCTTAATTTCATTTTTATTATTAAATCAATTTATTGCCTTATGAGTGCAATTTGACCTTTCTGTACATTTTATTACATTTCCAATTTGCAGTTATTGTATTACTCACATTAATGTAACATTTATTTTCATTTATGTGTAATTAATTACTTAAATTGGTAACAAATAACAATTGTCGCCATTTCCACACTTAATAACATTTGTAAGTTTATTATTTACAAACAATTGTTATAACAACTCTCATTACACTAATTTTATTCAATTTACTTTTATTACACATTATTTTATTAATAAATCAACATTTGAATTATCAATTTCTCTTTTAATCCAATTATCAATTTATTTCATATCAACTGAATAACTAATTAAATTAATTACAATCGATCTCCAATTTAATTTAACAGGCTAAATCAATAGGTAACATATAATAATTGTCACCATTCACTTTTAGTCATATCTTCTAAGTTTATTGTCCACTACAAGTGTTATAATTACTACTACAACACTAATTTTATTAAATTACAATTTATTACACATTACTGTAATTTATTTACAAACTATACCAATTATAACTCTTTAATCCTTTTAATTAATCGGAATTACATTTAAAGCAGTTATCAATTTCCTTAAATTAATACTATTTCATTTTATTCCAGTTACATTCTTATTATTAATTCACAGATTTTTAATTCTTTCAACATTAAATCACAAAACTTTATTAAATTAACAAATTTTTAATTATTGAAAATTACGGGCTGTTACAAAATCTTTGTCTTAGTCCATAATTTCAAAATAATTGCAAATAAATTTAATTACTTATGCATTTTCCAATGCATCACAAATAACCAGTACTATAATTTTATTTTATAACAAATATTCATAATATTCATATTGAAATAAAACTATTTCTATTTTTTAGTCGATGCTGAAAAATAATTGTTATTTCATAAATAATGTTGGTACGTTTTACAAAAACAATTATCGTAACTTGATGAGACCAATAAGTGTTATATGGCATGCTCCCACTATTTATGTCATTACCATAATAGCCCATGAATTACAAAGCTCCATTCATCCACTTAATATAGGCTACTTATTTCTTTACTATAGGACTAAAAGACGGTTTAGGGGGAACCCATAGTGGAAACCCATAGGCGGTTGCTACTGGACTAAGAGAGGGTTCAGAATCAGGATATATTTGTTGGTATTTACAACTATCATTGTGTGATTTATTTATCCCTCTCCCTATGTTGTAGTGCTGATGGTTGTTCTTTCTTTTATATTCCATGATTATTTAAATTCCTCTAATAAGTGCTTATTAAGACTATTTTTTTACACACACATACATGCATACATACTTTTGTGCCTATCTAGCCTTTCATAACCATTCTTCAACTTTTTCCTTCTCCTTGAGATATCAGTCTATAATCAACGCATATCAAACACAACCCTTTCTGTTATGAACCAGATGCCACATAGGAGCAACAAAAGAACCAAATTTTTATTGGATGGACTATATTCCTCAGCTGGTTATTTCAACAAGCACTTCCTTGACGCCATGATACTCTATTACCAATGTTTGAAAATATTCGAGATTTCGATTAACAAGAATCCCGAAACAACCCTGCCAAATGGAAGCAAGAATCAACTACATGCTTGTGGAAACAAACTAGAAACAACAATTAATAGCTTTAAACAAACTTTAATCAACCAGTATCACTAGAGCCGACTCCATGTTATGGGTAGGCCTGTCAATGGACCGGGTTCGGTCCGGGTTTAAATCCGATTATAATAATCAAAACTCGAGCACAGCCCAAACCCACAGGGTATTTTGAAACATACCCGAACCCGACCCGCCGGGCTTTTCAAGCCAGCTGGGTAATACCCGTATAACGAATCATAATATTTATGTTAAACTCGTATTTTAAACTTACAATTTTGTAAAATTTATTCATAAACAATGTTACCATACAAATTGGAAGGAGGAAAAAAGTGATGTAGCCAAGTTCATAACAAAAGTAAGCAAAACTATCAACATATAAACAAACAACATGGTAAACAAATAAAATAAAAACTCGTATTTTAATACTACGGAAACCTTCGAGCTCAAACCGGGTCGGGTTTGATAAAACTAAACCCAACACCTAATAGTAACCAGGTCGGACCTAAGTCGAGCTTGGTTAGTTATGGAAAAACTCACACCCTCGCTAATTGGGCGGGTTCGGATCGGGCTCAAACCGAAACCCGTACCATTAACAGGCCTAGACCTGGTTATGGGTTGACCTAGGCGCAAAAAAATTAATAATAATAACAATAAACTTTTATGTCATTTTTCAAGTCAAAGTTAGCATTATCCTATGTCGGAATTGAACTTCTAACCTATAACCAATATATATGTCATCTTAACTATTGCACTATGAAGTATTTCAATTTCAAACCATCTAACAAACCTTATAATTTTAGATATATTTTCAATGTTGCTACTTCATCTTCCTCAATTGTTCTCCATGATGGGTTGTCATATTCAACCGCCTAGCTCGCACCTCAATATCACATATCATAGACAACAACAAACAAAAGCAAAAGCAAAAGCATCACAAAAAAAAGTAGGGCAGAGCTAAAAGTAATAAACAAACGGAATTTTTAGTGATTCCATGGTTGATGTGGATATTTTTTTGTTGTAGATATGTTGCAAGAGATCGATGTAGAAGCTAACTTAGAATTCAATTTGATGTAACTAAATCGCAACACAAACAACGATGGAATCTAGAAAAGATGATCATATAGCTTCCATTAACATCTCGACCGTCTAAACTCGATCATAGAAGATGAGTCGAAATAAAGACAAGCCCAAAGTAACAGATACAAACTCTAAACGGTCGATCGGTGGAATCAAGCGATCTATTGATTACATGAAGTGGAAAATTTAAGGCCTAAAAGATCAATCTGGCAAAGGTAATCAATCATTCAGTTAATCAATCGCGTACTTTTCTATACGTACACGTAACCTAAGCAATCGAATGGTTGTGTGCCTAATGGTTGACCTCTAGTGCACTTGAAGCACCAATATGTTGTTGACTCTGCTCCACCTGCGCACCATCTTCCAAATGCAGTTCCATTTGATAAACTGTTTCCGCCATTGCACTCGTAACCAAATCCTCTTTCAAGGTAAAAACATATTTCAATGTACACTTGTAAAAGATTTAATTAATTGAGCAGGAATAACAGGACATGCTCGTTTATCACTTTCAAGGTTAACACAGTAGAGAAGACAATACAAGTCTGAACAGTATAACTCTTTTCGTAGACAATGAAAAAAAGAAAAAAAAATGGATTGCCCTTCTGAGCAGCTAAATTTAAAATATCAATTAGCAAATAATAGGCATGGGATCCTATACAATATTTATTGAAATTTTATCAAACATAAGATAGTCATGAAACATAAATTGGATACGATCCAATCAAATATATTGTACTAATGAAATATAGGAAATGGCTAGAATACAGAGATGAACCATCCCGTTTTTGCCGTAATAACATCATTACCAAAGGCAACATAGGTCCCCAGTTCTTTGGTATATCATTATAAAATCCATTAATCAATAAGGAGATGAAACCTTTACACCAGGTCTATACTCTCCTATTCCTAGTAGGTCCTGCAGAATATCATCATTTTTAGTTAAACGGTTCAACATCACCCCAAAAATATCGTACATATTAGGTTACAAGTACAACCAAAGTGTTTTAACACATGAATCAAAAAGCTGACAACAAACCATATCCAGCCATCGCAATTCGCAACCTTGAAATCCCGTAAGATTATATAACAAAAATGACAAAATGGAATCAACGAAGGACTGTGTCAATGTGCATTATTCTTTCGAACGTTTGAGCATGCAATGCTCTTCTGTTAAATTGTTCAAGGTCGCCATTCATCTTAATCTTACATGCAATACACAAATATATCAGTATGTTAAATTTCACCCACTATTTTGATTCTGTAAATATATCATTTAAAAATTTCACCGTATCTATATCACATGTAAATCATTTGGCCTAGGTTTTATGCTAGAAACAAAACAAATCAATGCATAAAAGGGATCAGAAACACTTAGGCTCATCTCTAATATCATCAAAAACACTCATACAACGCATGTATAAAGTGGCATGTATGTATATGAGGTGTATATCCCCGTGTGTATGCATGCATGCAATCAGGCCCAGCACAAAGCATAGGCAAGAGATACATTTGCCTAGGGCATCAACTTATTGGGGGCAACAAAAAAATCGTATTTGCTTCTGAAACTGCATTCGCCAGTCGTCCACAAACATCACCAACGACGCCAACGTTGCATCCCCGTCAGCCTCCTCCTCAACACCGATTGCCAGCCTCCTAGCCCTCCCCTCGACTCGACTAAAACGAGGGTCAGTGCATCGTGGTCGTCGTCAATCGCCTACCACATATGTTAGGCGTGGCTCGCATTGTATTAAATTAGATGCGTAGATTGGATTATGATTAGTCCCACATCGCAATATATCCTAAAGGAGATGAGCATATATATGAGATTGGTTGCATGTAACAACGAGGGATTGTTTTTGTTACAATAGGTGTTGCCATGAAAATATATATCCTCTAAAAGATGCAGGGATATCCGATCATGACGCTGGTAGCAAAAGAGCTTCGTTCAGTGGTCTTCTCTTCTACACTAAATGAATTCTTCTTGTTACAAGCAAGTGTTGTCAAGACCATGTATGTGCTCGTTTCGAAAGGAGATAAAATGGATATTCGATGGGGATGTTGGTACATCAGAAGCTTCATTAAGGTGGCGTCATTTCAGAACAATGAAACGTGCGTTTAGGGGACGCGTTGGAGTACCGAAACACAACAATTTTGACTCAATCGAGAGTCAAGCGCCTCGTGGATGTCGTTGTCAATCGCCAGCCGCCGGTTCCTACGCTGATTGATTTTGATTTGCCTTAATTTCTAAATTATGTGAGTTAATTTACTAAATTATGTGAGCTGATTTCTTAGATCGGGCATTTGATTAGGATGTAATGTCAAATCAGTAAATCGGGTTGTTAAGTAGTTTAGGAATTAAGATTTATAAGCTAGTTTAGGAATTGCATAATTCCAGGAAGATAACAATGTGATGAAAATAGTTGCAGATTACTAAAGAAAATAGTTCTTCCCATTTTACTCCATTTCTGATCAGTACATTGCTTTGTCTAAAAAATGTACATAGTAAATTAATCTGTTAGACATCTAAACCATTCACAGAGGAAAATTTGCCAATAGGTCTCACTTAATTTCATACATCACCACATTTGCCAATAGGTCTCACTTAATTTCATACATCACCTGGTGATGGTGGTGGAACCAAGTGCACGAGACTCCCACACGATAGCGGGCTCTGAGAAATATAGTACGCAGCATTTCTCTCCCAATATGAAGAGGCTGTTTCCATATTCGAATCTGGACGTTCAGATCACCATACGGGTGACATAACCGTTGCGCCAAGACTCCACCTCATACATCACCTGGTGGTAAAGACTAAAAATGGAAATGTATATAATTCATTGCCTGAATCTCTTTTTCTTATGTTTATTCTTGATACCTAACATTAGACATTTCTAACATTTTATTCCCAATTGATCTCTACAATTTCTGACATAGTTGTTCAAAAAGAAAAAGAAAACCATTCAAGTACTAATGATGGACCATTTGGTAGGTGGAAGTATCAATCCACTAACAACCTAGTTAGACATATAATGAAAATCCTGACCAAGGTATTATATATAATTTAATAGCACAACAAATATCCCTCAAAATTTCCAAAACTCATGTTGTATAGTGGCTGTCCATAGGCACGTGAACAGTATAAAATGTCACCAGCTTGTTGTTCAAGGTACTCTCCATGCTGACCAAATAATATCAATGTCACAACTTTAAATCCATCCTCTCCACTTAGATATATATTGTCACTTGCATTCATTAATATACTATCACTTTCTCAAAACTATGATAAATACTATAGGGTAATTGTTTGGATTGTTTGGACATGTGTTTAGCAGAATAAATCCACGTTCTGCTATTAATTGATTAAATTGTTTTGGACATCTATTTAGCAGGACAAATTACCATCCTGCTATTATGTTGTTTAGACATGTATATGTTAGTTGAGTTGTATTGACATGTTATTTCCAGATTTAACAATTGGTTGGATTTACATATATGTTGGCCAATGTAAATAATTGATAAGTGCCTTGGAATTAAATTGAAATAAAATGATAACTTAAATCAGTATCATTGGGACTGCTAAGCCTTATTAGGAATTTATAAAGTATGGTTTTGAATTTCTTAAATTCTTTAATCAATTTGAGACTAAGGGTTTAAAAATGGTTTTTAAAGTTATATAATTCTTATAAAGGTATTTATAAATGATAGCTTGTGTATAGAAATGGGTTTTACTATATGAAAGGGTTATTAAGGTGTTTTACAAATGATGTTTTGTAAATGATATTTATAAAAGAGTATAGAAAGTGTTTATATAAAGAGTTTTATAAATAGGAAAAAGGTTTATAAATCATTTCAGAGATTTGGATAGAGGTTTATAAATGAACTTAAAGGTTTATAAAAGTGGGTTATAACTTTATTTTGAAAGTTATAAGTTAATTGAAATATGAGATGAGCTTTTAAAAGGGAATTTTTGATAAAGAATAAGCAGAATGTTTTATTTGGAATAAATGTTTGGTTATTTAATATGCGATTTGAAAAGAAAGAAACTTTGAAAATTTTGTAAATATACTTATACTGATAAGATAAGTATATAATTTTGTTTCAAGGCAAGAAAAGTAAAATGTGTTGGTAATATACTTATAACATTGAGATAAGTATATAAATGTTTTCCAAGTATAAAAGGAAATGTAAGAGGTTTGGGAATGGTGTTTTGAAAAGATCTTGTGATCAGGTTTTATAAAGTGGTTTTATTAATTAAGGAGAATTAATAAAGGCTTAGTGGATCCTATATGGAAATTAAACCATAATTGGATGTTTGTTTATTTGATAGTTAAATAACCAACTATCAAATCTGGACAAAACGTTACTTTGAAAATATCTAGAAGAAACACGAAAACTATATGGTATAGTTACCGTCGAAGGTGCTATACTGTACGTATAAACTCGTTTCGTTCTTTTAGGACGAATGATAAAGAAATCCGTCCACAAACAGTTAGGAGGTGAACTTCGTTCTTATCATTTACCTGTTTATTTTCTAAAAAACCGGGGTTGAGTTTACTGAAAATATTGAAAGTTGTTTCGACAAGACCGGAATCAGATATGCTATCTGAAAAACACTTCAATCCAACTCAAGCATTTCGAAATAAAGATATCTTGAAGCATGGGATCGAAGACGAAGCCATTAAAGTGCAAGGACTGTTTGCTACTAATCATGAGGGTGATTCCAAAATGAATGTAGTAGAGGTAGTGTCTTCGGTTTGTCCTTATCCTGAACAACTTGTATGGATGAATTCTAGCATTGCATTGACTTCTGGAGGGCAACGTTAGCATTCAAGATGGATTGCTATTCAGAAAGGTAAAACGTAGCCTAAAGCCTCACAACCGAGAGGAATGGCAAAAGCAGGGCATGCAGCAGAGCTATGTGGTTAGCTACCATTAGGAGCGGTCATCCCATTTTAGATGTCCCTTTCAGAGTTGGTTTGCGCGCAAACACCGTGGTAGTATAAGGCCTCGGTGTCAAGGGGGTGAGATAATCCGGTTTGCCATGTTAAAGGGGCAGCCGGCTCTGTGTTAGCATCGGTGCATTTTCTAGAGGTGTATCATTGAAAGGTAGTCCATTACCTTTCCATCGTTGGGATTCAATCTCCAATACGGGCATTACGTTTTCGATTGTAAAACCTAGTATGTTGGAATATGAGATGCAAGCATTTCAGCTATTTTATCTATTTACTTTAAACCTAGACACTATGATAATATCATCGGATTTTGATATAAAATGTTTTGGTTATCGTAAGGTAAAAACCCATCCGTTTTTATGTGTGGTGTGGTCTTACGAGATACCCTTTGTTTGAAAAGTTTTCAAATGTAGAAATCGGTTTGGTTGTTACTTGTTATCGAATTTTACTCACGCTGGTTTACCGGACTGACCCGGGAGTTATTTCGTGAAATGCTCGGGTCAGACCGAGCATGTTTTCCCAGGTTTAGCTGGATACTTTGGAGTTGGAGAGGAGCTGGATGGTCAAGACGTATTCACGTATATTTTTCTTCCGCTGTATTATAGAGTCTGTATGTTTGTCAATATAAGAACAAGTTTCTATAACTGTCCATATTTAAGATAAGTCTAGTATGCTATGATATTGTATATATATGAATAAAGATGTTTCTTTTTTGTAAAGTTCATTGTTGTATTATATATTATTCGCTGCGTTGTGAGATTTTGTGTTGTTTAGTTTTCTTCTATCTTCCACTTTCTTCTTTCACCCTAACAAATCGGTATTTTCGGCACTTGAATGTTCGACATGTGATACAGTGGACGTAATAGTGTCGATTTTCGAGGATCGAAAATCTGGTTCGTTACATTTGGTATTAGAGGTGAAGGTTAAGCGAGCACCTTGGCTTGGTGGAGTTAGACTCATCAAAGATAGGGTAAGTGAGACCCTTGGATGAGTTTGAATGTATATATATATATATATATGAGAGTGCGTATTTGTTAGTGATATAAAAATGTTTTATATTGTATTGTTTGATCTGTTGAGTGGCTTAAGAATTCTGGTCGATGCGTTTGGCCAACGTTATCGATAGGGATTTCCTAAACACTTAAACAAGTTTACTTGACACAGTATTATTTTGAAATTGGGTAAATGAAATAAATTTAACTAGAATATATTTTATATATAAAAAGAATGATTTCCAAAAATAGTATAGCATTGTTGGTTGAGATATTAGAAGATAATAATATGTTATTATTATCATTTAAGGCTTGTTTAGTCATGTTCGTCCAGTTGAGCATTGACTATGGCTAGTGTGTAGGAAGTTTCCATTTTAAATATGGGTTGGGTAGATAAGGATTGGAAAAAATATTGCAACGAACACCTTGTGAATTAAGTTTCACAATTTGACTATAAGACGTTCGATGTTAATATTGGACTAAAATTTGATTCGATTAAAGGGTATTTATTAAAGGTTAGAATATTTGAAAATAAATATTTGGAAATGGACCAAATAAGATGTGTCTTTTAAATAAAAAAATTTCAGTTGAAAACTTGAGAACTTAAATCCCGGTGCTTTTGAAAAATAATTTTCAAGGTTCTGAAAAGTGATACTAGTATTATTTGAAAGTAGTTTGTTTCCAATAAAAAAATTTGTTGGAAATGAAAATGTTAAGAATGAAGTATTTTCTTTGGATTGATTAGGGGGATTGGGTCTTGATTGTTTTGTAATAATCGGAATAATCTTCTAAGTGACGATCAGATGTTTGCCTGAGTGAACGTTGTAATACACTTAGTAAATTATTTTCTTTATCATTGTATGATCGAAACAAGTTCAACCCGAACGAACCCAAAGCAAGTTAGTGATAAATGTTTTATTGGAAAATGTATAGGATTGTTTCAAAAATGAGAATTTGAAAATAAAAAAATTATTTTAAATTAAATAGTTCGAGTGGCTCGTAAATGACCTAAAATTGGAAAAGGGGTGTGTTCAGATGGTAAACACTTCTCCTGAGTATTACTCTTCTTTGTAAGGAAATGTATAATACTGTTTGGTAGTATCCAGTCCCTTAGTATCATTTTGGAGTTACTCCTATATATTTGTATGATTTAAAGTATAGAGTTTTATTTGAAAAAGTTTTGAATAAAAGCCAGGTATTTGAATCTTAAGTTTTCTTTGAGGGATAAATTCGAAATGGAATAATGAAATCTGATAGGGATATATGATCTTAAGATGTGGTGGAGTAGCATCTAAGTTGAACCAGTGTAATGTTTTCATAAATAATTTGGTGGAAATAGAATTGGTATTAGGGAGGACCAATTAAGTAAGTGCGTAAGTTGGACGTAGATCATTTCTCTTTCCATATAGAGTGATCCAAGATTCGAGTACATGACTTTGAGGTGTTTGCATCGTTCCGAATAAGAATCTATTACTCGACTTTTGATGGCGGGCACTTGATGAGGGTTCTTGGTGTGAGACCAAAGTTTTCTATCATAGTTACAACTATGTAAGAAGAATAGAGGTTCCAAATCAAGGAGCTTGATTGGCGTCCGCACTAGAGAATCGAGTGAGCAATACTAGTTCGGAAGGAAAGTTATGTATTCTAGTTGAGATCGAATCAGGTTTTGCATAAGAATGATCTATGAACATCATACGAGCTGATGTATAGTGTTAAGTGTTTTCTGAAATAGGTCAAGGTGTAATGCAAGTTTAGCGAGTCGGGCAAACTCTTAAAAGACCTCATCTCGATCGTCTAATGCAAATTTTAATTGACCCATAAGATCCAAGATTTGGTTAGTTAACCTAGAACCCCTAAGCATGAGGGACTTAAGTGATTTGGCACAGGTTTGGTCATGTGTTTCTAGTACCTCCTCGATCTTATTGGACAAGTCTACATTTCTTAATCTATTGGATTTTAGTTGAGTTTTAAGGGTGCATATGGTTGCTAGCAATCCCAAGTTTCTGGTTTGGCTCCTCTTCCATAATACTTCATAGTTAGAGGTGAAATTCGACTTTTTCTATTTAAATATGGTTAAAGAGAAAAGTACTTCAGAATAGACGCGACGAAAACAGTAAAGAAATAATTCATCATAAATGTAACACCAAACAAAAATAATTCCACAGTCGTCAGTCACCACAAGCAAAAGTATAAAAAAGATGTACCGAAATTATTACAAATCAAAAGTTTGAACATCATCAGCAAAGGATTTCTGAGGTTCAGAATAATGGCGCGCCTCTTCTCTATCATCATTCTCCTCTACCAGTACTGAGGGCCCTACAACTATCGAAGCTCGTGCTTTTCGTATTTCTGGAGAAGTTCACCTCAATCTTCTTGCTATTAGGATTGAAACCTATAGAAAGCATCACGTCATTGTCTCAATTGTATTCATAGGCATTGTAAAGAATTTTGAAGGCTTTGGTGGCAGCTATCTTTTCAACCTCTCCCCGGTAACCAGGCCAATGATCTTCTTCTTGGCTTCTACTGGTTTGTCTTTAGTCTTTTGATGCTTGTCCTCTCGATCTTTTAAAGCTCTCTCTAAATCGGCGATTCTAGTCTCGGATGCCTTCAGTTCCAGAAGATTCTTTTCTCTTTCGGCCTGAGCATCCTTCTCGGCCTTTTCCTTGAATTCGGCAAATTATTTTTCAATAGTCTCAGCCCTTTCCAATTCTACATCCATCTTTTGAAATCCTCAGCGCAGAATTGAGAAGTCAGCTAAAACCTGAAGAAAGGAGGTTCGTATGAAATCTAAAAAGAGATATTTCATAAGTAAAAGGTCTATACCCTAAGATGATCCTCCATCCCTACGCTCATCATCCTCCTGAAGCTGCCAATATCATCGGCTAACTCAACTCGAGAGTTCCCCACAACCTTGGATAAATGGGCATCAATAGCGAAACGAGTTACCTCAACCACTCGGTTCACCTGATCCCTCGGAGAATGAGTTAAAGCAAGGACGTCTGGGGCAGACGTGACTTTAGCAGAAGGGATATTCTTGTGTTTTCTCTGTTTCTTAACTTCGAATGGATCTTTAAGGCTGTTTTTGATAGAGTAGGAATGGAAAAGGATGGTTTGTTCAGTAGCCACTCATCTATTTTGAGCACATCATCAGAAGCCACTATCACACAAAAAGAGAAAACAGGTCAGGTGAGCAAGTTTATATTTCATGAAAGTTACGTCCTAGAGTACGTGTTGTAATATATCTAAAACCAAGGTCTACACTAAGGAGCAGCATCTTGTCTTTCGGTCTTTGTATTTTTGGAGTCAGAGCAGGTGAGCTAATTCAAAATGACACAAATCAACTATAGCCAAGGGCATAGTTTCGTATGAAGGAGAACTATACACATGGAACTTAGCAAAAGATGATAGTAGCCCACAGGCCTTGAGATTGGCCTCGGTAAGGACTATGTGCTTAAGTCTTTCCCCCTCTGGGATTTTCATCACTTCCTCATACCTAGCATTCTAAAGATCCATGAGGGTTTTGGCCCTATCCCTTCCTAGTTTAGTTGAGGGATTCAAAAGGGAAAAGATATTAAAATTGGTATGATCAAAGTTTAGAAGCAAGAGCATTTTAGACGAGAAGAGTTTGAAAACTTACAAGTCTCTGGTAGCTCAATAACGATTTGGGGAACATCTGTTCTCACATAAAACCAGTGGATAGCCGTTACTTTGCTAAGTGGTTTGATCAGATGCATTTTCTTTCAGAATCGAAGAAAATACAAGGAACTAGTGACTTACTAGGTGACCTATGCAATTTGTACAAATTATGAATCTCGGAAATGGTCATGCTTTGGTACCTTTTCTTCCAGTATAAGATTACTAAAGCGGGCAGAGTATTATACGAGATGACCCCAAGTTGGATTGGATTAATTCCATAAAATTCAAGAATGTCGACAAACAAAGGGGCAAGGGGAAGCGATATTCCATTTGCTAGGTGCTCTAGCGTCCAAGTGAAGAACCCTTCAGGGGGATCACTCCAGTCGTCATATAGACCTGGAGCCCTGACCTCGACTCCCTCAACTCCATAGCTCTCAATCCAGTTCTCTAGCTCATTTTGATCAGTCATTGGTTTATACATCGAAGAGTCTAGAAAAGACCAATGTTAAGCTAACAACTCAATAAGAATTTCTAAAACCTCTACTAAAAAGGCTTAATGTCTTATAGTTTCAAATGGGAATTGGGACTAAAATTAGATCTTTCAGGCCAAATTCAAAATTCAGAATTCCCCTAAACAACCAATCATCAATAAAGCAATTATCGACCTGAGGTAATGAAAGATTCGATGTGGAGACAAAATCTTAATCTACAGACAATCGGCGTCATGGTTTGACCGATCGAATGATAACTTAAATCTAAATCAAACACTGGTATTATGGTAGTAATAAAAATCGAATTTTTTGTAAATTCGAAAAAGAAAATTGCTCGCAAATATTGATAGCGATAAAGAACACTAATAAAATCATAGAAGAGATCAAGGGCTTACTGTTTGAGTCGAGAATTTGCAGTAATTTATGAAGATTTCCAAGCTTTAATGGTGAGTGCAACTGTTGATAGTATGAGTAAAAAAGAAGAAGAAAAAAGGTTTATTTAAATCTCAGAACCAACGGTGGAGATTACCTAATAGGTAAAATCTTAACTGTAGATTAAGTATGGCAGTATCAGAATGCAAATCATAATGGGATGGAGAAAAGGAAGACACTTTTTCAGAAAGACCAATAGAATCGTGATAATTGTCATGAGCATTTAATGCAAAATCATGACCCGTCCTTTCAGAATCAGATCTCGACTTTCCTTTTTATAGGTCTTGAATGGCAAATACCTCCTTGACCTTACGGTCCAATTTATTATTTGCCTTTCGGCATTGAAACAATTTTGCTTATCACTTAGCCTAGATGGCTTCAAGTGACCAGCATGATTTTAAAAACTCTGACCTCATAGTCCCAAATTAGATTTCGCCTCTAGGCATGCAAACAATTTCGCTTACCACTTAGCCTAGATGAATTTAAGTGACAAGCACGATTTCAAAACCTTTGACCTCACAATCTCAAATTAGATTTCGCCTCTCGACGCTTAAATAATTTCGTTTATCACTTAGCTTAGATGGCTTTAAGTGACAAGCACAATTTCAAAAACTTTGACCTCACGGTCTCAAATTAGATTTCGCCTCTCGGCGCTCAAACAATTTTGATTATCACTTAACCTAAATGGCTTCAAGTAACAAGCACGATTTCAAAAACTTTGACCTCACGATCACAAATTTAATTTCATCTCTTGCCGCTCAAACAATTTCGCTTATCACTTAGCCTAAATGGCTTCAGATGACGAGTACGATTTCAAAAAAAAATTTGAACCTCACGGTCCGGTTAAGACTATACCTACCGGCCCAAAATTGAAATTTAATTCCAAGCAAAAAATAGTCTAGTTTACTAACCTAAGTTGAGATTTCTCGTTTCGATATTCAAGTCACTCTACTCGAAATCAATATTGTACCTCCCCATTATACCATAATGTAGACCAAACTCGAAAGATAATCAAGGAAAACAAATTATACTCATCTACATCAATGTCCACTCCATATCCCATATATGAAGTGAATTTTGAGGGGCATGTGTTACACCCAAATATCTCAACAACAAAAGTAGTGATTATCTTCTCAATTAAGTCTCAAATCAATTAACTATGTGCATAAGGAGAGGTTACACCATCTAGACATATAAAACCGAGAAAGTTGGCTTATACCAAAAGGATAAGTTGGCAGGACGAAGGACAAAGCCCGTCAATATGTCCAAACCCCGAAGCTTTAGCCTAATGTAACAAGATAACAAACGGGTCAGACGTGAAGGGGCCATTTGCATGGGAAACAAGTCACCAATCTTCGCCTCCCAAGTAGCATAATTAGATGTTCAAAACCAGCTCAAATCTTAACCGCTCAATAGGCCACTCCAGCAATCTAAATAGAAGACTCTCCACCAATGGCGTTACGGCATACTGACTATAAATAGGCGGCAATCCCAAGGCATAAGGATCTTTGGGCACTAAAAAGAGTTAAGATATAAAATCATATTGTAATTTCCTATATTAGAGCTTTCTTTACAAACTCATTAATGGTGGAAATATATAGACTTAATGTAATAAGCTTCTCGGCTAGATAAGAGTGACTAAATAAGGAAATGACAGTGGACGTAGGGACTTTCGACCCGAATCACTATAAAAGTCTCGGTGTTATTTACTTTCTATAATTTACCTTCTCTGCATTTGCTATTGCAACTCTACGGTTCATCATCTCGTAAAGCTTGATTGCATCACAACTCTGTAATCTCTTCGCTGGGTTCAACAATCCAACCAGCTTCCAGAGTTATATCTTCGGATCTTGAGGTGTTGGTGTAGACAAACATTGGTTTGAACGCTTGTTTTCATATATGCAAGCATGATGAAGCATGCATGGACCATAAGGAGAAAAAACACATAGTGGAATCTACCAATGGCTGTGAGATGACTATAAATGGCATTAGTTCAGTCAAGCTGAAAATGTTTAATGAAAAGGTGGTAACAATCACAAGAGTTGAGCATGATACTAAAATTCAAAAGAATATTATTTCCTCAAGGGAATTGGAAGAAAAGGGATGCAATTTCTCAGCTCGAGATGGAGTTACTAGATCATGGAAAGGAAATAGGGAAGTTCTACGAGCAAAAGGAGAAGAGAATAATCTATACAAGGTGATAGAAAAGATGGTGGAGGACATGGGGATTTCTAAAACTCTAAGTGAGGAGGGAAATTCACTTGAATCAAAGTGGAGTAACTAAAAAAACCCACAAAGCCTACATGTAGGTCTTTGTGGTACTACAAGCAAATTTGAATGGATTATGGATGCATGTTTGATCGGTGGATATGCATAATTAGGTGGTTTGGTTAAGATGGAGATCGAGTATGTATTGAAACGGTGTAATTTTATATCAAGGTGTAATTTTGTATCAAAATCTAGTACTGTAATTTGGGACACAAAATCACATTTATAGAAAATCGGTATAAATAACAGAAAATATATGGTTGGACTTACCCAAATTAATATTGCATACATGGATATTCATATTATAATAAAAGGGAAGACGCGTAGGGATTTATTTATTTATCATATACATGCATATGCAACAATTTATTTATTATCATATACATGGTGACTAGTGCACCAAGCATTCGATTGCTACAAATAGAAACACCATTTTTTTTTCTAGAGTTAAAAGGAAATTATTAAGCACTAGGGTTTGAATTAAATTTTGATACTCAAGTTGTAATAAGTTTCGTTATTGTTTTGGGAAACTGAATAAACATGCTGTGTTGTTATGCTTCGCTTCTTCTCTTCTAAATCTAGTTTTGTATGGGTTTGTAGACAACTTGGTTTATAACTGTCAACGCTAATGTCACTATAGATTTCTGACAGTCAAACCAATGGATGGCAATAGACATTTGCCACATAGATTTGGTACAAGTTTTACTGTGATAACCATAAATATCATAACAAAACCAGTAATTATATATTGTATGAAATACAATTGATTTTGATTAGGTCACCATCAATTTATCATTTTACTATGCATGATATAAACATTTCAATGTTTCATTAATTAATAAATGTCATAAATAAATTAAACATTATTATTTTTGCAGTAATAACAAATTTAACGTACATAAAATTTATATCATAACAATTTGTATACCAAATAATCACGATGCTTCAAAATAAAAAGTATAACGATAGAAAACAATTATTGACAATATATTGCTTTAGGTCATAATAAAAAAGTATTTAAATAAGAGTATATATAAAATAGAAACTAGATAAAAAATGAAGAAATCACAAAATTTAAATTCGAAAAAGGTGGTAAATTAAGGAGGAAATTTTAGATTACCTTATTGTAGATTATGAACGGTGGATTATGAAGAAGAATAGTTTTTGATTGATTGCTTACATAACTTGAAATGAAATATAGGTAGAGGATTAACTTTTGAAATGGTACTGGAATCTGAAGAGTTACAACATACGAAGTGTCAATGAATGCATTTGTTGTAATTGCATTTAATTGGATTAGGTCACCATATTCTATGAATGAACTATGATAGAAAATAAATGGTTGAGATTTATGTGGCACTTGAAACAGTTAATAAAAGAACAAAGGAATTGATCTCTAATTGAACGAAGCAAAAAAAATCACACACCTATTTCATGTTTACTTTCATGATACTCGATAATATTTCATGTTTACTTTCAGTTCCAAATTCCAAATGCAGGCAAACATGAAATCAAATTTATCCCGAAGTTTGACACGGTGAGGCAGATGTACTTCCGTGATTTACTTAACAGGGGAAATGCAAATAGAAGTTAAGAATCCAGAGACAAGAAATCGGTAGTAATGACAATCCACGTCCTAAACTAATTAGCTACGTATTACGCACTTCAATTGCAAGTGAACCTCGGTTTTGTGTTACCATATCCTTATTCACTAGTCTTTGGCCTTGCTACATACGTGAAACTACAAAAGGAACAAGTACTAAAGCAAAACAGAAAACTCACTTGGCATGCTCTGTTTTTTGCTCTGGTTTCCGCTGTGCTAGGGATGTCATGGTTTGGTTTAAGGAACCTTTTCTCTCTTCTTTCACAAGAACCCCACCCATCAGCAAACCTTCCACCTCTAACAAACCCCAAAACTAATTAGAAGTTTATAATCGAAAAATAAATAAATAGGCATTGAATGTATTAAATTAGAGTTGAACATACTGCATAAGTGCACGAACAACAAATTCAGCACGCTGAACATTCCGATTTTCATCAAATTCAATATTCTTGTCTTTGATCTCAAATGAGACATTAAAGTAAAATGCAATCTTCCTCCATCCTGGTAGAAAAACAAAGGCATTCAATTTTATATGTTTTATTGGTATACGGAATCATTTGCTTTAAGGTTTCAATTGTACCTGACTTCTTTATAAATGGATTTCCTGATATCATAACATAATCTGTCTTCTCCAGAATCTGTTTGTTGCAAGTTATGCAAATATTCTTTATAGGATGGAATGTGAGTGAGATAAAAGAGAACTGTTCTTTCTAGTTACACTATGATAGTCCTGAAAAATATATTACTGCAATTGAATTGGAATATGTTGGCAATTGACTGTTTTAACTTGTATAACATAGGGAAATTTTGACATGCGCCGGTATGATTATAAAAAATTAACCTTAGGTCCCTCACAATTTTCTTTCATAAATTACATCCTTATGTCAAAAAAAAGTGAAATTCACGGAGGTATTTAGGTAATTTTAATAGCATTAGCATGTGATCTTAGGTATACGTGCATAACTCATAATCGCCGTAATACATGTCCTAACGGATGCTTTAAAATTTGGAAACGAGAAAAATAAAAAAGAAAGAAAGTAATAAAAGAGACGTAGAAAATAGTTTCTAAAAACGAAAGATGTAAAATAAATAAGTTTAGAAAAAAAGGATGTATCCCTAATTTCGACTATAATATATTTGTACTTTGAAGCCGTTATTGGTTTAAATAATATATATTTGTGTGGCTGTGTGTGTATGTACATACATATGTAGTTGTATGTAGATAGGTTAAAAATAATAGTTGCCATACATAAAGCTGCTTATTTTACCACGATAACTTAATCCTCCACCCATCATTCTCATGCTAGGTTTTACATAACAGATTTACTATATAAAAAAATTTGAAGATACACGCTTAACTGAAAGCTTGGTGCCCTGAATATAGTAACATAAATCAAAATACTGTTATAGCCTACCAATGAAATACAAAAGCTATGAAAGCTGAGTTGTGACTCACCCTCAAGGGCCTTAACCATGAAACCGTATCATTACAGGAAGACATCAAACATTAAACAGCATTAGATTGGTTATAGGACAGTATCATTCTGCCCAACATTAAGATCAAATTCAGTGTGGTATTTTTTCATTAGATACCAATATGAAACCATTACTGGTACCCAGATAGCTTACTGCAAATTGATTTGTGGTAGTAGTTACCTCCACGACAGCTCATCAAATATAGGCTAGTATAATTAAGCCAACACAATATCTCAAACTAGTATAACAGATCAAAATGTATGAAAGTGATATAAATTACCTCCATAGCAGCATTTTGATACTGCTTAAACAAAGAAACAGAAGGAAACATTCCAGACAAACTATGCCGTGTAGGCACTAAATTTTCCTTCCTTTCTTCACACCACCAATTCCCAGAAGCTGGAGACTGCGGACTCTCAATCACAGGCGAACAGTACGAAGTTGTCAAATTTGATGGCGGAGATGGTGCACTGGTGACCGGAGATCGGAAAGAGCTCTTAACAACGGCCATTCTTTGATCCGGTGTCGATTGTTTCGCAATCTTAGGAGGCCTCCGTTGAAAAACTTCGCCTTCATCTCTAGAAGCTCCAGCGGTAGGGTTTGAGTTCTTAATGGCAAGTATTTGGCTTTTACGAGATTTGGAAGACGCGGCAGAGTCAATGACGGCCCACAGCTCGGCATCGTCAAAATCGCGGTCGTCTAGCGTGTATTCAAGGGATGGTGAGTGATAGGACATCGTCAGGGAGAAGATTTAGGCTAAGCGTTTAGAAAACTTTGAGAAAATTGAACAGGGGAGGGAGAAAGACAGTTTAAATTTTGAAATTAACCGGAGTGAACGGGAGAAAAGGCGTTTATAATTTCCCCAGCGAAAATGCTGCTTCAGCCCCGAAAATCATTATGTCATTTAATGCGAAACTGCCACGAGCCGTCAGATTATTTAGCCCCCCGATTTCCTCCCCTTCGTTTTAAGATCCGCACTATTTGACCGCTTATTTTCGATCATTGTAGCATGCTCCTTTCCCCGGCCCTATTTAGAGTTTTGTAGCACCCGTGATGAGAGCTTGTAAGAGCATCGATTTTAATGGTAAGGCTCTACTTGGAAGATTTATCTTACCGGTTCTGACTTCTGAGAGGTTTTGATAATAACAGTTTTGATCGGTAATGAATAGCAGTTTTGATTGATTTACATGAAGTGCTGTTATAAACGATCAATACGTGCTTAGGAGTTTAACATATACCGGTTTTGAGAGTTTTCCACTAAAATAACATTACATGTATATTTTGTGTGAAAGATTAATTCTACAATATAATTAATGGAGGCATAATTGAAAAAAAAAAGTTATAACCTCTCAAGCACGGATTAAGAATTGTCATGAAAATTACAATGCACTGCTTTTCAGCGGTTTTATAACCAATAACAACCGGTATGAAAAAAACTTACAAGCAAGGGTTATGATAACACCTGAAGTATAGAGCCGTCCAAAACTAGTCAAAACCGGTATAAATAAACTCTCAAGCATAGCATAAATGATTGTAGCGGTTTTGATTGGTTTATATGAAGTATTGTTATAGACGATCAATAAAAACTTGAGAGTTTAACATACACCGGTAGTAAGTGTTTTTCACTAAAATAATATTAGATGTATGCTATTATATTTATTCTCTAGTTTTGTGAATGTTAATTTTCCAATATGATCAGTAGGGGCATAATTGGAGAAAAATTTAGAATCCCTCAAAACACCACAATTTGATGGGTTGAGAATTGTTATTAAAATTACAATGAATCGGTTTTCACCTGTTTTATAACCAACAATAACCGATGTGAAAAAAAACTTACAAGCAAGAATTATCACAACACCTGAAATACAGAGCCGTCCAAAAGCAGTCAAAACTAGTAGAAAAAAAAACTTCCACGCGGAGCCTGAGGAGGCAACTAAGATCATGTTTGTAACTTTTTAAAGTAGTCAATACGAGTTAGGGGTAGCTTATCTCATTTCTCCAATTCTGGATGCATTTGCCAACAAGTGGACAGGTTTGGGTAAAACGGTGGTGAAAAATTACGTCGGACAAAAATTTTACTTCAACGTTTTCCGAAGGCGTGTTTTCTCGTTTGGATTGGAGAGGAAATTGCAGACGTAATAAATACGTCTGATGTATCTCTAATACATTGGACATATTTTTTGCGTCCACAAGCCTCATATATATTACACTCTCTACTTTCCTCATTTACATCTTCACTTTCTTCATTTTTATTTAGAAAACCAATCTTCATAAATAGCCTCCTCTAGCAAAAAATTCTTGAAATCCTGAGTTGTCCATATTATTTGCAAAAATTTGCGTTGAAGAATTCTCAACAACTCGGAAAAAATAAAAATTGGAATTTATCTGAATATTGATGATAATCCTGTATAGTAAAATTGGAATTTATCACAAGATAGTGAAAGTGATATGGAAACAAAGATCTACGGTTCAATGGATGGATGAAGGGGATACGAATACTATATTTTTTATTAAAGTAATTAATGGTAGAAAATGTAGTCATACCATTAATTCTATTTTAATCAACAACATCGAAATTTTTGATCAAAAAGTATTAAACAAGAAGTTAATCAATTACTATAAAGAAATTTTTGGAACTAAAAAAGGGAATAGAATTAGGACTAATTAGGATGATTTATGCACTGATAATACTAAAATTGATTTAGCTGGATTAGATAAGTCATTTACGGAAGAAGAGATTTTGAGGGCTATAAAGGACATGTAAAAAAAGAGTCAAGGTATTTTTTATAATTTCTAACAAATATGTCGTCCCAATTACTGAATAATTTTTTAATTTTGTATCAGGAACTTGATGATATTGTTCCAAAATGAAGATCTGCACCAATATCCAATTTGGGTTATTTAGAGCAAATATTTAAAAATATCGCCACTGGAGAAAATGTCATGATCTCCATGCAGTCCTACAACTGAAACGGAGGATGAAGTGCAATTTGAGTTTCAAGGCACGACATCAAATCCCACTCCAGACGGCGTTTGGGAAGAGGAGCCCATACCTCAAGACCGGAATGACCTTTTGGCTTCCCAACCATTTTACCATTCACAGCCTGATAACTTTGCTCAACCCAAACCCTAACATCGATGTTGACATGGACAGACCTTCTTCGACGCGTCATTATGCCACTGTTCATTCTACTGCTCATGCTAACTGAAGACGCACACAACAGACATTTTACAACGATGTTCACAAGATGGTGGAAATGATGGAAAGGACAAAGTTCTTATGGAGGTAGTGATGTTCCTCATTGTGGAGATTGTAAGTTGGCAGATGTTATAGCCTCTCAGGATCAATGCATGAAGTTGGGCCAATATAGCATGATAGAGATAACAAAATTATCTCTCTATAGGAATTTTCAAATAGGTTTGTTAACGTTGGACACAGATGATGCAGCATGTGAGTGGATCGAAATAGAATTGAGGATATTACGAGAGTGATGTTGAATTGTGTTATTTGTATTTGTTTTTCACTTTCTGTTTGATGAATTAGTGGTAAGTTTTTAGAATTTGTATTAGAATTTGAAAGCTGAAATTGAATTTGAATTTACACTATAAATTCAGAAATATTGATTGAATTAAATACTAAATTTAATTAATTAATAATTAATTAATTATTAATCAATAATAATTAAGTAATAATTAAAATTATTATTTAGCTATTACAAAATAAATAACTATTTTCAAATTACTCAATATTTTTTTACATCCTATCCAACATCTAATCAACCTCTAATCAAAAAAGTTGTTCGCGAATGTTCTAACATCTAACCTTTAATCCAATTTATCCGCGAACGCACCCTCCATTTGCACTTATCTTATCTCCTTCCACACCCCTGTTATTTCACAAAATTTTAGCCATATTTTTGTTTCCATTTTACCCTTCGGAAAATAAGAAGAAAAAACACAATAAACACCATTGTCCGATGACGGCGTGGGTGGCTACAACACCCCCCTTTCGTGGTCTGGGTGAGTGATAACATCACCTATCAGGATCTCCACTCGTAGCAAGCATGGGTGATAACAATACCCTCATCCACGACGGATGAGGATGTTGTCTTCTCCAGAAACATCCTAAATCGACTAAACTCATAAAACAAACATTGATTACTGCCAAAAATTAGATTATACAACTTTATTTTAAATAATGCTAATAACAATTTGCTGAAATTCAAACCAAATTTGATTTATACTCAAAGAAAAATGAGAATTTAGTAAGAAAAGTTAGAGTTTTTTCTTGGTTTCGGATTGGGATGCTAAACCTTGATTTATGGATGTTGAAGCTATGGAACTTTGATAAGAATGGAAAAATAGTAATCTTGTGGGGTGCATAAGGTGAAATATGGGGTTTGTGAGTTTGGATAAAAAAAATTGGGTATGAAAGAAGAAGACTATGACGTAAATAGAAGTAGCCTGTCATTTTTGAAGTTTGGGATCTCTTATAAGTAAATTGTAAAATAACTAATAAGTAGAAATTTAAGAAGCAACTATTTGTTACTTATGACTTATGAAGCAATTTTAATCAAATATTTCTATTTAGAGCTTCTCTAATGGTTAGTTGGTTCAATTTTACATTTCAAGGGGTTACAATTGTAACCTCTTGAATTTTTCAATAGGAAAATGAAATGGGCGCTTTTTCAACATGCGCCTAACCATTAGGGTTCTGTTGAACAAGCAATCATATCTAGGCAAAGCGCCTAGGAATGAGGCGCTTGTTCAATAGGTTCTTAAGGACAAGACGTATGTTGAACAAACCCCTATCTCCAAACATCAATATCGGGCACTTGAAGACGGTTTTCCTCATTTCTCACCTTTCATATTTCTATTTTTTCACATTTTAATCGAAATGCTGCCACGATCGTTTAAAATTGCAAAACGAACTATGTTTTTTACGAGCGACGCTGATGCTGGTTCAGTGTATATCATTCCAAATGCTGGTGTGACCGCAGATGAGCTATGTTGCTCACATAAGCTTCTAGATACGATGATGCACCGATTCAGTACAAGAAAACTTGTTATCGCTTGCATTGATTAGCAGCGTTTCAAAGCCAATTGCTATTATTGATATTTTAGAAACGCTAGCAATGTTTTGCCACCACTAATTCACTAAAATTTCATGAAATTTTTCTCTACCGCCCTCGCTTAATAAAAGTAATGTTTCTACTAGCCTTCTCCTTCAACATTTCCTTTAAAAAGAAAAACTTTTTTTCTTCAATAAAACTAAAATTATGATCCTCTCCTTCGATAAAATAAAATTAGGGTTTAGAATTTTGAAAAGGGAAAAGACATCCGGTCTTCATCTTCTCTTTCTTCGTGGCGATAAAAATAAGTTTATCAGATATTGATCCTCTTTGAAATCTAGATCGACGGACCTCGCCACTACGCTGATGCAGTTTGGTCTCGTTTCTTTTGGGTGTAGTTTATGTATGTTGTTTTTGGTTAAAGTCTTGACGGTTTAGGTCATTTTGCCCATTTTTGGTTTTGTATGATGTAGGAGTTGGCTGTGATGCCTTACGTCTTTTACTAATGGCACAAGTTATTGTATCATGTTGTTCATGTAGCTTGCTTAGCTACATGGTTTATTTCAAGTTCTCCCATCGAATGCTGCTTTATCTCTTTTCATTCACTCCTGTTCAACACCACAAAGACTGCTGAAGTAGCGAGTAGTGTTGTCCTCTATTGTCAAATCGCATGCTTTCTCGGATAAGGTAGTTTTGTGGCATTATGGGTTTGCTTTTTCTATTGTCAACAACAATCGCATGCCTTGCCATTTTGTTCTAGCATAGCTAACTATTCTTGGGTCTTTTGGGTTCCTTATTTTGCTTTTGGTAATGCTGCTAATTGGAATATGGCTTGTTTTGTGGCTATTGCTTGTTGTTGGTGGCTGAGTAATCATGAGTGAAGGTTTTTCCTTCTAACTTGTCATGTAAATTGGAAGATTTTTTTTATATTTGCTTGCTTGCTTACTGCTACTGGTTGTTGCTTGCTTGCTTGCTTATTGTAACTTGTCGTGAATGTTAGTGTGGTTAATGTTTGATGTCATAATGTATGTGCTTTATATGTCGCTAATCCTACATTAACTAGTATATTTCGAGATGTGGTAGGATCTTATGACAATGGGGCAGTTGCTATATCTGCGCTATTGCTTATATTTTACTTGTTTATAGAGGCGATGAATCATGGGTCCCTGTGATGGGGTTTGGTTCAACACTTGGTAACTTTCACATGGTGTCGGCATGGGGTGGGGGTGTATACATTTTAACTCTTGGGAGATTGATTTGAAGAAAGCTATTGAGATCGATCCTCAAAACAGATGTGTAGTAATATTTTCTCTTTTCTAACTTGCAACATGCACAACATTAAATGTTTTTCATAGTACTTCGTGTTTCGTTCAATTCAGCGATGTGAAGCTGGAATGTGAAGCGCTTGGAAAAAGCAGTATTATTCCCTAAGAGTGTGTTGGTACTTATATTTAGCTAGAGTTATCAAATGTAGCTGATATCTATTCATAATTTAACTTATTACTGATTTTTTATGCAGCCAATTTGATATTACCTAAATCTCAGAGGTTTACTATTCATTCAAGTAAGAGATAATCTAAACTTGAGTATATGTCTATTTTTGCATACATTTATGTTTATATGAAGTGTGGTTATATATATAGTAATATTACAAACTGAAATAGTAGAAATACATTGAAAATGAGTGCATGATGGTGTGATGGGGGTCGTTCCCCTAAATTATTATTTGAAATGCGGTGATAAATAAACAAAGCCTTTTGAGTCATTGTCAATCATTTGAAGAGGGGCAATCCCTCTTATGTTTGCATTTTTAGTTGACAAATATCATATGTCCGATTGATTTTAATTTAAAGCTATGCTTATTATATTTTTTAGCTTCGCTTTAAAATGCAATGAAAGATATATATCTTTTTTATGGTTTGATCAATATCATGTTAAATAAATGAGTTTTCTAAGAAAATAACATCCATTTTTTTTAATTCAAGTTGTTTCCATTATTTTTCCAATAAATAATTTTTTGATTGATTCAAAATCATATATGGTTATAATGATTTACGATTTAACTTAGTAATTGAAATACTTTACAAACTCAAAAGGAAGATTTTAGTTAAACCCATGAAATAGTTTATCATTCAAATTCTAGATGCGCTTTTTAGAAAAGGGTAATTTTGACATGTTTTAAATAAATATTGGAATAGTGGTGTTGCATTTTTATAAGGTGCTGGTGTTGCATAGGACAAAAATGAACTTTGTGGTGTGAGGCAGAACTCTGGTGGTTGTTTTACAGCAGTATCTAATCTTGTTGGTTTTATATTTTCAGTCGTGTCAAAGTCATAGTGTTGAACACCAGGAGTGTATTTAAGGGTAATAAGGATAAGCATAATTTTGATACTTGTAGACAACATTTATTTTTATGTCTAAGGCAAAAAGTATAACCATCGTTTCATCTTCTTGATTTACTTGTAGAAAATAATTTAAGGGTATATATGGTAAGTTTAATTTTATAAAAAGAAAATGGTTAGAGCTTAAGGTTAGACATTTTATATGCAATCCTTGTAGCCACCTCGTGTATGCCTATTGTTGACATGTTTAAAAGATGACCATTTATTTTGTTTCATACACTCATGGAAGGTGACAAGAAGTGGAGGGTTTTGGAAGGAGAAAAAGCTAGTTTAGTGTGTTCATCTTCTGGAACAGTCTCATCCAAAGGTATGTGGCTCTCAAGTTCAAAGTATATATGTGTGATGTAATAAATAATAGATACCTTTATCTCTCCACTGCATGTGTCATCTGGGATAGCATAAAATATCTCTGGTGTAATATATACACTCCATGGTTGATGTGATCACTTACCTGAACATATAAATTAAGTATAGCATACAATAGTTTACAAACACCAGGGGAATTAGCACATATACAAAACTGAGTACTTACAAAAGTTTTAGGCTTCTTCGTGTAATGCAACAATACTTTTGATTTAGACTCAGCTACCAACTCGCCAAACTGATGTGCTGATTCTATAGAGACATATTTGTGTATATATAACAGTAAAGAAAATATATGAAGCAAGAATTAAAAAATACAACTCAGAATTATGTTTAGGTTTTTAAAAAGGTGAAGTTTTATAAAATAATGTATACCTAAATTCATTAAATCTCTCTGACTTTAAATAAAATACAACTTATTAATATTACTTCCAGTGATGTCTTGATTTAGTATGTGATTGATTGGATGTATTTCTTAACTTGAGAAGGAAACATCGGTTAAAATGTGAGTTGCACAAATGGATGAGAAATAAACTAGATATGATTTGAAATACACCTATAGCTGAATTGGATCTTATTAATAAAAAGGAAATATCTTTTTTATTAATATATAGAGTCTATGGGGAAATAGTTTCAATTTTAAATAAGTTTTATTTTACTGATAGTTATGGTTGTCCATAGATCTGCATAGTTTCGTTGAAATATGAACTTCAACTTGCTTGTGCAGAGATGGAAATTTTAAAGAGCAATCGGTACCAAGAGGTTTGGCTTTCATGTGGTTAAAAGTTCACATGATATTTTGCCTTAAATTACAAGCTGAATTCAGCAAATTCATTTATAATTTATAAAGCTCCCATAAGAATCCATATTCTGATTGTCGCTACTTGAACTGAAGAAGTTTATGCTTTATTTTGTTCTACAGGATGATTTGAAGAAGTGGGTATGCTTCCTGGTCTAAAGTCAATGGGTAGTCCACAAGCTTCAAACCCATTTATCGATGCAGGTAAGACTAAATCGAAATATCCAACTCAGGCTACGTGATACTAAAATATATAGGATATACATTTCCATCTCAATATTTAGGTATCTCATCTCTTATCAGTGTGTCCTGGTAACCTTTTATGACACCAAAGTATTCCATAGACATCAAACAAATCTTCATTCCTCTCATAATTGTGCAACACTAGAAAAATACATAAATTATTAATTATTTGTGTCATTTTTCGGATGCAATATCGATGTCTACAATTATGAAATTCTAATGCCAGGAAGCACAAGTGCAAATACTACTACAATATTGCATGCTGTTTTCAGGAAGTTCAAGTGCAAAAGATTTTCATCCCTGGAATGCAGATGAAAATTATATCGGATTTCAACGACTATTGGCGTAAATCTACATGATTATGCCTTCACATATCATGCACAACAAACTTGCAGCCCTTAGAATCAGAAAGGTAGCAATTTATAATTCTTCACTCTCTTTTTTTGTTTACAGTTTCATTCCGAACATATAGGGGCTTCTGTTAGTTCACAATGATCATCAACTATATCTGGAGAACTATATATTGAAGCACTAGGAGACGAGTGGCTTATGTACATTGGTCTCCAGTTTCGACGACGATTACCATGCTGAAACACCCCACACTCCTTAGTATATCCAAAAAGGGCACACTAAAGAATATGGTGCGTTATAGGTATAGCTAAAACATTACAGAGACTAAGATTCACAAGACAAATAAACAAAAATAGCGGAAACATTTAAATAATAACTAGACATTTAAAATTAAACTTCATTTCAAAACAGAATATGTCTTAAAAACCAATACACATGTCTCGTGAAAAATACAATCTCAGTCATATCATCAGCGTACATCAACAATAAAAATCATCCCTCTCATAAAGTACCAGTACATCAAAAGCCAAATGAAAAGAAAACTGAAAAGAAGAAGAAGAATACATGAAAAACTTCCAAGAATATATCTCCAAGCGGTCTGAATCTACTGTCCTTGCCTCTGCTTGCCTATGGGAGGAAAAGGGGAAATAGAGAAGTGGGTCAGACTATAAGTCTGGTGAGTGAAAGTAATTACTAGCATTTCTAAGTAAGATAAAGATAATAGACTAAGCAACAGTTCTAGTATAAAAGGAAAATACATAAAAGGTAAAACTGGGATAAAGTACTGTTTCTGATTCTGTTTGATTGTTTGCTTAGATTGTGATTGTTTGCACATTTCTTAAACTGCTGTGATTAGGCTGAAACCCTAATCCTATCTCAACTACTAACTTGATTAGGCTGAAACCCTAATCCTATCTCAACTGCTAACTTGATTAGGCTGAATGTCACAACCCGGAATTGTATAACAATTGATTATCGTCAAAGGACGATTAAATTGATGATTAATTGCTGTTAGGAATTTTTGATCGGGTGTAAATTCTTTTAAAAATTTGATTGAGAGTGTGGGCTTTGAAGCCCATGTTTGATTTTAGTTGCCGTGTTATTTATCATTGCCATTTCCCTTTTCATACACTCGAAAACCCGTTACCCTATCAATTTTTCGTGACAACTCTAAAAGAAAGAAAAAGAAAAATGGCGGCTCCAGCTTCATCCTCATCTTCGTTCCTCTGCAAATTAGGGCATCATAGAAATCGAAGATAGTGGCTGCTAGGGTTTAACTTCGCTCGTTTTCCTCGATTGCCACGGCTTCAGATTCTCGATCGATGAAAGAGGTGAGTGAATCTCGATCTCACTCACATCTAATTCATTCGAATTCTGTGATTTTAGTTCGTTTTTAATTGTTGAGTTGTCGCTTCATTTTACTGCCGTTCGATGTATGTTGTTGCTTGAGATTTATTTGACATCTTCAAGTTCGTTTTTGTTTCTGGCTATCTTCGTTAATGTTTTCGAACTCGTGATATACTTGTTGGCCCCGGTCCATCTAATTTGTTGGCCATTCGTTTTGGTTGAATGTTGGTGATTTTATGTTTTCTGGTCAGCTCGGCATGGTTGTATCTCGTGACCCTTGCGGTTCTTTGAATCACCCTTGCCGTTTCATTTGAACTTGTCGACATTACCTTAGTATTAAAAGGTTATTACATTTGATTCTCTGGTCTTTGATTTGTAAATCGCCTTCAGGAATTCATTTTTGTCTTATGCATTTTGTGGCAGCTTGCACCTATGCATTTCATACATATATGTATATTGTTATGTGCTTTTACATATGTACATACTTATGTACATTATTTGATTCATGTGTGCACTTGACTTCGGCTTTGAATTGCCTTACTGACCACAGTTTTGAGTTTTATTTGAAATTGCTACTTCAAATTCTTTGTTCAATGTTGCCTTGACTTGAAACTGAATTTTTATTGTGCTTGTTAATTACCACTTTGGTTGGTATTTTGTGTTGAAGGCACCTGACTTCGACACCCTTGGGCATTTACTTGCATGCGGCCTCGACTTAGTTGCACACTGCATATACTTTCTGATTCGTGTATACATGATGCCTTGATTTTGTTTTGTCGAACTTGCTATTCTCTGATCAGTTAGCACTTTTGCATGTATTCTGGTCGTTGCTAGTCCAGTTGCACATGGTGTAGATATGTACGTGTATATGTATATGTACGTACATGTATACTTGTATTTAGTGTTGGTTCCGGTCCACTGGTGCATTATGTTGCATCTGTATTTTCATTTAACACTTTGCACAGTGGTTTTGTCCAGTTGAGTTCACACGTATTGAGCTCTGGTTGCTGCTTGACTTTGTATACTTTGTCTTTTATCTGTTGTGTACCTGTACACATTTTGGTCATGTATCACTGACTTTGAGTGCATTGAGCATTGTGTAGTCTTCATTGCAACCTATGTTTGCATAATTAATATGCAGATACACGTGATCATTTGTAGCTGAAGTTTGCATTAGCTCATGTATACTTGTAGTTTCACTTTGTCGATGATACTTTGATTGTTGAGGCAGTGGAATTGATATTTGAAATGTTGCTTATTTGCCTTGGTTCTGACCATGTTGCACTATAATCTGGTCTGGTTTGCATTTGCACTTGCTTGATATAGAGCATTGTTCCTGGTATCGGTTCTCGACCAGTTTACTGTCGAGTTTTGCATTTGACATTGTGCATTTCTGCACCTTGTTGAGTCTGAGTTATGCTTCTTTGATCATGTTGGCTATTTGGTCTGTATCTTTGTGTATTTGAGTCTGATTATATATATGTTTCCAGACCTGTTTATTTGTTTGAATTCGTTGAGCTTGGTTTTGAGCATGGTCTTCGACCATTTTAGGTTGATTTTTATGATGATACCTGAGTTGAATCCAGTCTCAAAGACTTGGGTTCGACCTTGTCCTCGGATGTAAACTTTCATTGTGTTTCACTTGCAGTATTGTAGTGGCGAGGCAGTACTCGCGTGCGTGTACTGCAGCCCTAGCAGAATTGACAGATTTAATTGATATTTCGATTGTTTGAATTGTTTCGTTGGTTCAATTCAATATTTTGAAGTTGTATTTTGATTTGGTTTAATCTGATGATTCTGTTGATATCTAATTATCTTTTAGATAAGTTATATTATGTGTTTTCTAATTATCATATTGATAATTAGATTTTTGTTGTTTACGCTGTTTTGTTGGCTTGGGTTTCACTTTGACCTCTGCAGTTTTGATTACTGTTAGTATTCACTGTTGTGATGATTTCACATACTATAGTGGCGAGGCAGTGCACGCGTGCGTGTACTGCAGCCACACAGAACTTTGATTTGATTGATCATTTTGAGATTTGTCTAATTATCTATTCGATAATTAGATTCTGAGTTTCTAATTATTATTTAATAATTGGATTTTATGTTAATTGTCGTTTAGACAATTCTGTTGTTTTCTAAATTATCTTCATTGATAATCTTTCTTTTATCTTTGTTGATGATTGGATTTGCTGATTTGTTGTTTAACACTGTTTAGTGTTATATCTGCCGTTATCCGATTCTCTTATCGAGAAGTTGGATATACGAGATTTCTGTGACTGTCGTCTATCTGATATTTGATTATTATTGCTACTATGAATTAATAACTGAGTTTGAATTAGACTGACCCGTGTATTATTTTCTTTTGAATGTAATACTCGGGTCAGACCCGAGTTATTTCAGGTTGCAAATATCTTGCTTTGGGTTGCTGTTTGAGCTACGAAGACTTTTCATATCTTTTGAAGTGGTCTGCGTCTTTTTGTAGTAGTCAGTGAGTGTACTGATTAGGTTGATATGTATTCATGTACATTAGTTGATAATGTATTTGTATATATAACTTCCAGAGTCGACAGTTGTAGTTGTATCATATGTATTGTGTCAAATGTATTGTAACTGACATCAGTTATATATATATATATATATATATATGAGATCTTTTGTTATCTGTGTTCCGCATTTTATTATCTGTGTTATTATTATATACAATGTCCTAAACTATTATGAACCGTCGTAGTTTGTTTTATACTAGAATTGGGTATGTCGATGGGAGTAAATAGATAAGAGACGAAAAATGAAAAATATATATACCACTCCTATCGAGGTAACCAATACTAGTGTATGGCCAACTACGGATGGCCGCTCCTATCCAGCCTTATTCTTCGTAATAACAGACAGTATTTCTTTTAATACTCTTTGTTATTATGAGCATAGAGGTGGGCGTCACACTGAAATCCTAATTCTACCTGTTGATCAGCCTGTTTTATCTCTGTTGTGCCACTGTGGGCTGGTCCAATCCTGTTAGTCCTACACCAAAAGACATATGTTTAGCGCTTGGAATGCAATAGCGAATTATTTACCCTAATCAATGCCGCACGCTCGGTCATCGCCGGTACACGCACTACACCAGAAAAGGCCTTTTGTAGCGTTGGAAAAAACGCTACCAAAACTTTTAGTAGCATTTGTTAAACGCTGCGATACAACATGCAACTAAAAGTCTGAAACTTTTTGCACCGTTGTAGAAAACGCTCCACAACTTGACCTATTGTAGGGTTTTAGAAACGCTGCAAAAAGTTTCAGACTTTTAGTAGCATGTCGTATCGTAGTGTTTACTAAAACGCTACTAAAAGTTTTGAAAGCGTTCACCATTCAAAATTCGTATCGCATCTTATTTACATTTATTTTACTAACGTTTTTAAAATGCTACTAAAAGTTATTAACTGTTTTGTAGCATACTGTACACGCTCGATTTCATGTTAATGTCTTATATCATTTCTAGCCATCACTCACATAACAGTCTTATTACAATCAACAATCAATCACATAATCGTCGTATCTAAACAATCAATCAATCAATCACATAATTGTTATATTCAACCAATTAAAAAACACGTTAATCACATAATCAAATATAATATCCATAACCATTTCGATAATAGTTTTTCGACAAACCGAGTAAATTCACATAAAATCAATAACCATTCATAAATAAGTTTACACAACAAGTACTAACAAAATGTTATAGTATATATAACAATTAAAGACATGTTCATTACTTGGTTACCCACAATTCTTTACTACGGCTGGTCTTTACTCTTAAAAAGCTAATTACCTATAGACAAGTTTAACAATCAACAAATGATTATGAAACTGTTTCATATTTAAAGTATATCAAACATCCTTAGTACGAATGGTACATTCGATGCACGTGAGTAAGGAAAATATAAGTACCTTCTTTTTGTTGCAAAAATAATATAAGACTTGGATGGAATGCAAAATAATAATCTTGTAATTGTTCAGAATTGTTAGAGTTTATTTCATATTGTAAAATTAGAACCTCTTAATTGCATGATATTTGTAGATTTTTTGACCATTTCATTTAATTCAAACATTTGTTCTAAAGAAATGCAGTAAAATGCTATAGGGAAACCTCATAAAAAGTATAAGAGGTGTGTAAAACCTGTAACAAAAACTAGGTATACAGAAAGGGAGATGCATAATATGGACCATTGAAAAATTATTCCTTGTTATATTTAATAGCAAATTTATAACCTGCAGTTTTAGAAATTCATTACACAAGCAATAACAAACCAACACATATACCATTGTTCCAAAGACAAGTGTGATTTATTTGTACTTAAACTTTAATAACTTAGTTAATTTTTATAAATTATTTCAAACTTACTTTAATAACTTGGTTAATTTTTATAAATTATTTGAAACTTTTAAATTTTCATAAACAGTTAATTTATTATTATTATTGTAAACTTAATTTTTATTATTATTATTATAAACTTAATTAATTTTTATAAATTATTTATTTATTTATAAAACTTAGCTAACTTAGTTAATTTTTATAAACTTAATTTTAGTTATTATTGTTGTTATTGTTGTTATTATTATTATCAATTATAAAACTTAGTTGACTTAGTTAATTTATTATTATTGTTGTTGTTGTTATTGTTATCTTAGTTAACTTTTATCAAACTATAGTTTATTATTAATTTAAACTTAGTTAATTTTTTATCAGACTTAGTTTATTATTATTATTTTTTACAGGAACGGAAACTTCTCATAATGTCCTCAAACCTTTTATAAGGTCATGGGTTTGCGTTTCATTCATAACAGAAGTTAATATTTATTTCATTTTGAAGTTTTGTATGTAGAAGAGATCAAGAGTTTTGATTCAATCCTAAATAAAATTTCTTATGTTTTTTCTTTTATCTTTATTTTTATTTAGTGGTTAAAGCTCATTTTTAGGGATATTTTCATACGCACGTACATCAAGATTTTCAAATAATACATTATTAATAGTTATAACAGACTTACCAAAACTTTCAATTTTCATCAAGAGTTTCAATTTTCATGCATTTGCCCAGAGTTAATGGGAATGAACTGAGTCCAGTCTACAAAGTACCAAAATTCAAGACCAGATTGTAACAACCCGGCATTTCGTACCCATTTAATTATCGTCTCTTGACGATTTAATCTGGTTGCTAATAGCTACTGGCATTTTAATCGAATTGAAATTCAGGGATAAAATTTTGTTTAAAAAAGGGGTTGTGGGCTTTACAAATCATCTTGATCCATTCTTTCTTGGTGCCGTATTCATCAAAGACAACCCGTCCCCATTCCCCTTTTCATTCATTTGCGTTTCAACCCTAAATCAAAAAGAAAATTGAAAATGGCGGCTACCTGTTCTTCTCGACCGTTCCTCCTTTCAATTAGGGCCTCGTGGTTATCTTCGAAGCCGCACCTGGGAGGATTGTTCGTCTCCCTATAGCTTGTTTTAGGGCTTCGTTCGATTCTGTGTACCGTGACGTCGACTTGCTCGAGCGAGAGATGGGTCGCGTTCAGCTGCCTCGTCGAGAAATGGTGAGTAAACTTGTACTCACATCTAATTCAATTCTCCAGTGCGTGTTTTTGGGTTTGAGTTTATATGGGTTTGAAATCCTGTTTTCTCGTTCGTATATTCTATGTTGAATTCGTCTTTGGCTGTTCGATATTGTTTGGATGATTGCGATGAATTCTGATCTTTTCCATATGCGTATATTTGATTTCTTCTGACTTTGCCTGGCCACCACAGTATGATATACTCGGCTTTGACATTTTTCCGGTATCATACTCGTCGACATTGCTATCCTCTTCACTGTGAGTTAAGACTTGAGTTTTTTCTGGCCCCTGTGAGCTTTGTCTCTGGCCATCTATTCTTTGTTGCACTTGTAGTTGCGTTCCATTCCATGTTGTATTCCTTACTGTCACTGCCCATTTGGGGCTGTTGCACTATGAGTTGGCATTTACTGATGTTGTTTCAGTACTTCATTTGTTAGTACATATCATCTTATCTTGGTTAGTTGTAATCATAGTGGCATGCATCTGTTTGCATCTTGTAATTGCATTTCATTCAGTTGCACTGAGCTCTGTGTAGTTACTACTGTTTCAAGTATGTTGCCTTCATGTATGCTTGTCTTTGGTCTCTGTTCTGTCATCTGAACTGCTGCCGCTTTGTAGTTGCTCTGCATTTTGGTGGCTCTGACCTGTTTATCTGAACTGTATACATTGCTTGCCATTGGCTTTGTTTTGTTCTGATTGGTAGAAGTTTTGCATTGATATACTTAAGTCTTTGCCTGTGCATATGATTTGTATTCACATTTGTTCACATTGCTGTAGTCTTCATATGCTAGCAACCTTGTCTGACTTTTTAAACCTGATTGACTTTAAGTTGTTAATCATCAATTTGATACTCCATTGTTGCCTTCACCTATGTGCCCCGACTTTGGCATTTTGCCTTGTTCTAGACTATGAAGTTAATACTGTCCAGTTACAGTATTAAATATAAATACACAATTCGTACATTCATGTTTTTGGAGACTGTTTGCACCCAGTTGCAATTTAGCCTTCATACATATGTATGCATTGATGTATGTATATACATCATTTGATATGTATATATGTATGTTCGAATTGCATTCATTATTTTTCTCTTGAAATGATTGGCTGTGTTTTGGGTTCATGCGCATTGTCACTTGACCATTTTATTGCCTTTCCAGTGCACTTTGATCATTGTAGTCTAGATCCTTTTGTTTCATGCACTTTGTATAGTTACCACTGTTTCAAGTATGTGGTCTTCATTTTTCATGTATCTTGATTTCATATGTCTGCATACTATTCAGTGCTTCATCACTTGAGCTTTGATTTTCTAATGCTTTCACTTACTTGATGTTGTCTGCATCCATGTTGGTTTTTAGTAGCACTGTGCTTGAATCTTTTGTTATGTCATCTGAACTGCTTTTCGAGTTTACTGTTGCATTATGGTTTGTCTGACCCTGTTTTGATTTGATAGTGCAGTTGCCTCCTCACTTGAACCTGAATTACATTCATTCGGCATACTGCCTCCAGTTCACTGTTTTATGCATTGAGTTGCATCATTGACCTTGAGCTGCTGTAGTCATGTGCTCTGGTCATTCACTTGTTGCTTGTCTATTCATTCATGGTTGCATGTTGTTGTTGTGCACTTGTCAGTGTAGTCTTCATCTTGTTGCCAGTAGCATTCATGCTTTATTTGTGTTGCCATTCAGGTGTGCACATTGTCCCTGTCTGTCTGCTTTTACATTTGAGGCCATGACATTGAGATTGAATCTTCATTTGATTTTTTTGGTTCGTTGATCTTTTGGGAAAGTTATCACTCGAGTTGGCGAGGCCGTACACGCATGCGTGTACGGCAGCCAATCAAACTTTGATGGTTTTAAAGTGACAATTTCAATCGTTTTAAATTGATTTAGTCGATGTGATAAATTGTTTATTTATCTCTGTTGATGATTTAAACCTGCTGATTTATTGTTTAACACTGTTAAGTGTTATATTTACTGTTATCCGATTTCTTTGTTAAAAGGGTCGGATAGACAGGAATTATTGTGACTGTCGTCTATTTGATTATTATTGCTTCTATGCAATAATAGCTGAGTTTGAATTAGACTGACCCATGTATTATTTTCTTTTGAATGTAATACTCGGGTCAGACCCGAGTTATTTCAGGTTATAGATTTCCTGCTTTGAGTTGCTGTTCGGGATATGAAGACTTTTTATATCTTCTGAAGTAGTCTTTGTCGTTTTGTAGAAGTCGTGTCATCGTATACGATGATGTGTATTCATGTACATTAGTTGATAATGTATTTGTATATATAACTTCCAGAGTCGACAGTTGTAGTTGTATCATATGTACCGTGTCAAATGTATTGTAACTGACATCGGTTATTATATATATATATATATGAGACTTTTTGTTCCATCTGTATTCCGCATTTATGTTATCTGTGTTATCTTTATATTTATTGTCCTAAACTATTATAGCCACTGTGTAGTAGCTTTGTGTTTGTATCGGTACGTCGGATTTCCTCTAAAAAAATGAAATGCATGTTTTACTATCTGACATATCGGTGCTCGCACAAAGCAATTACATGGATGGTCGCTCCTCAACAGCCTTATTCTCCGTGCTAGTTGACAACATTACACCGTAGTGTTCTTGGCTAGCGCGGGTATAGAGGTGGGGAGTCACAGCAGATCCTATATACACTAGTTACATGTGCCCTCTATCCTCATGATCACAACCATTTATTACAAGTTAACTGATTTTATCAAATAGAATGAATGGTGGTGACTGCAATGGAACATGTGGTATACAAAATTTGAGGCAAGTGATTTCATTTGCCAAAATCCAACAAAAGCTCCTACGATCACTAAAAATCATAATATCACAAATTTATAATATTAAGGATGGGTGCTGTTAGAGATTCTCTATTAAACGTTGTACCTGGCATTAACGACTTCAAGCAATTTGCTTTCATACTTGTTCCCAAGAACCTGAAACAAAGCATTGAATATTAGTAACGTATAGCTGATATCATGAAAAGAAAAACAGAAAAGCTTACGGTGATTTTTGCAATAGTTTTGGGATCAAGAAAACCTTTCACAGTGTTCCAGAGTAACCTGAATCCTTGACCAGCATTAATGATACATATGCGGCACAATGTCTAGTTTGCACAATAAAATTTATAGTTATCATGGCTACATAGTGTAGTTCGATGAATAGATTTTGTGTAATATGGATTGATAAATACCTCAGGATAGTTGTTACCATCAATTGTCTGAAGACGACTAATAAGATCTCTAGCTGCCTTGTTAAAGCTTTTGTATCCCTGGCTTGCATCGCAATGTCAATCAATAAGAAACAAAACATACTAGAATGAAAACACTAGATACCATACTTTGTATAAATAAATAAATGATCGTACGACAGTGCATTACTTAGCTGAACCTCTACCACTTAACTTAAATTATATACAAAAAAAAATAGTCATGATCGTCAAGTAGATTAAAAAATCTGGTATATAATCAAGATTTGACATAGTTGTCCCTTTTTATGTACTGTAATCAATCATAGTTCGTTCACAAATTCACATGTACATGCATGGCGCATGAAAATATAGTTCTTTGCAACAATGAGAATGAGAACTTTAAAGCAAAATTTTGATAGACACAAAACATTTTCAACTTTAAGAAACTTGATATGCTCACCACATATGTACCATTGTAACCTTATTTTTTGTTCATAATTTAAGAGTTTTTATTATAATGTGTGAGAATAATATTTAAAATACAAAACATACCACTCCAAAAACATCCAGTATAGTTGTGCTCTGGTCAATGTGTCGTTTTGCTGCAATCGAACAAGCTGGGAATTTGTAATGACCCGGAATTTTATATATATTTAAATTGATAATTAAATTAGTTTTTGGATAAAAATTGTGAAATTCATTGTAAATTGAAACGAGTTTCCCTGCATTCAAATAAATTCTATGTTAAATCAATTAAAATCTAAATATTGTATATATGTGATTTAGATTTAAATTTCAAGTAAATGGTTAATAATGATTTGAATTTATGAAATAAATACAAGACGATAAGTATTAAAGTAAAATAATAATATCTGAGTTAGAAATAGAAATAGAAATGAATATTGTTGATTTGAAATTACTGAAATGAATATTTGAGAATAATATTGGATTTATTAAACTTTTATATATAGTTAATTGTTAGTAATGAATGATTTGATTTCATATCATTTGTTATAGAATTGTATTAAGTACAAAATAAAATGTAAATAAGAATTTATGAAAGTTTTAAATATATGTGTATATCTTTTGCAAGTATAAATGTATATGTAAATATAAAAGTAAGGCAAGTGCAATAACATAGACAAAGTAAAGAAAAGAAAGTAACCAGGCAAGAACAAGTAAAAGGAAAAACATCAAATGATATTTAAGTTAAACAAATATATATATGGAGCTTGCAAATCAAAACTGTGCATATACAATTCAAATGGATTTGTATGTAAACAAAAAATGGGAACACAAGCATTAAATGCTTTCTTCTCTAGCACACAAAATACATATTGTAACGACCCTGAAATTCAGACCCAGTTTAAAATTTTAAAATCGTTATTTGATGTGAAAATTCAAATTTTCACAAACAATTTCCGTTGCTATCCAAACTTCACATTTGGAATACGTCTTGATAGACATAGGCGTACACCAAATTTCGTTGAGAAATACTGAAGTAAGATTTGTTCGCGTTTAATTACATATCAGTTCATTTTAAACACGGAAAAATTTATCTTCTGAACCGAAATATTTTTACATAGAAATATTCTAAACCATCTTCTGATCAAGTCGTCATTTTTCGTTTTTCCAATTTCGGACATCTTCAGCTCCATCGATCTTATTCTTCGATGATTTTGCTGCTCAAAATGGGAAAATTTCGAATTTTATAATTTAATCATACCACTGATATCTTTATACCATTGTGTTCGCCCCGTCACGCTGATCAAAATGGTATATTCAATTGTGCAAATCTGAGTCTGACGGAAATCGTCACGTTAATTAAACCGTTCCGGACAAACCGATTAAGCCATTTCAGTCCAAATTTTATTAGCCCATTCCCATTCCATTGGCTTGTGTCTCTTGGCTTAATTGAAGTAATTATAACGGTGGGTGGTAAATTTCATGGGCATGAAAAGTTGAACAGATTTATGATATGAAGAAGATAAAGCAGCACTTTGAAACCCCAAAATTATTAATATAACTCTGCCCGTTAGTCTACTGTCTGTCTATTCATATAGCCTTTTGTCTATAAAAACTTTGCCCATTCCTACGTCCTTCCATTTACTTGCAATACTGTCACTGCCAGGTAATAAAACTTTCTCCTCTAACAATCTTCTCTTCCCTTCTCTCTTTATTTTCTTTTATATTTTTCATGGTTGTATGAAACCTGGAGCATTATATTTCGCCTCCGCCCATCCTCGCCTCCAACCAGCTCTGCAACCCCACGCGCCTCTGCCCCAGTCCGTCTCCCACCAGCCACCGACTGACCCACCGCCTTCCACCTCGTCCACACCCAATAGCCAACCCGTCACCCTCCAGCCCATGTTATGCCACCACCACGTCCATGCCTCCACCCTGACGTGTTGCCACCCAACCCCATCGTCCATTCCACCGCCGCGCACACCACCCTCCAACGCACTGCCCTCCGCTTCCAGCCACGTCCCAGACCCCCACAACGCCTCCAGACCCCACGAACCCCTCCAGCCGTACCTGCTTGCCTCCGCTCCCACGGACCCACCAGCAGCCACGTCCCAGCTCCCAACCCACCAGACCACTCGGCCCACGCCTGCACCATACCCTACCTGACCGAGACGCCACCCCAGCCTCAGCCTCCACCCAAACACGCCCGAACCCGGCCTACCAGCAAGCCCAGCTCTTCCAGGCCAACGCCCAGCCAGCCGGACCACCAACAGCCCACTGCCGAACCCACTACCCAGCTGGCCACACGCGTTGATTCAACAAACGTTGGTCATCGCCTTGTCCGGAGATAGTGTTTGTTGTTATATATTGCGTATAGCGTTGTTTATATTTTGTCTAGTTATTAATATACAGCGTTGTCTTGAATTTTCAGCTGCTGATCCGGAATCTCAAGCCTAGGCCTCGTCTATTTTGTCATCATACCCTGCTTCTTTGATTGGTATGAATATATATGTACAATCTATACATATGTCTTGTATTGAACAAATTGTAATTGAATTATTATTCGCTTGCAGTTTGTTGTTCGTTAGTGTTGTGCTTGTTCGTGCCCCTTATCTATCATCTTCGTGCTTCGTCGTCGAACTTCTTACCACGCAAGGTGAATATTTTCTATTCACGACTCAAAAATCTATTATACTATGATAATTAGATGTTGGATGTTATGAATGTTAATTTGGACGTTAAATTGATTGAATGTTAAAATTGTATTGAAGTTAGTATGTTAAATAGTTATGACGCAAATTTGCTATGTGATATTAAATTTGTTGTTATTGTAATTGATAATAAATTTGAAACTGAATTTGATATAGAATAGATAATAATTTCTGAATGACATATGTTGAACTTGACCCCTTTGTATGTTAAATGAATTGACACGTAGAATTAATGATAGTGACATTTTGAACCCTTGAACACCTGAAGTCGATTGAAACAAATGCCAAGTGAATTATATTGTAATAATCTTTAGTCCGCATGAAATGATAGTGTGGATTCTAGAGACAATTTCATTAATTTGCATTAATAACCAATGTAAATTAATACAATTGTTTCGGGATTATTTAATAAAATGATGGAATTGATATGTATGTTTGCTGTTGATTGTTTATTTACTTTGACACCATCCCAGTACTGTATACCGTGTGTTGTTAATGTAATCGGGTTGAAATGATAAATACCCAATTGAATGAATTGGCCTAAGATAGATAATTAAAATAAGAAACCGAACGGTCAAGAAAGAACGTTTTGGAAATTGAGACTTATTTGGAATTATGGAATGAACTTAGAAAACTGTATTGTAATTTGGTAACGTAAATATAAATGAATTTGTTTTGAAATAAATAAAATGATTTTATTGAATCGAATAAATGAACTTGTTTGAAATAAATAAAATGGATTTTATCGAATTAAATAAATTAGATTTTTTGGAATAAAGAAATGAATTTAATTGAAATAAATGAGAACGAATTAATGTAATGAATTGAAACGGATTTGTAAATTTATTTAGTTAAACAAAGTGTTTTGACAAAGTTAATCGAAATGAGATTTAAGAAGTAAATAGGTTAGAAGATAAAGTGATTTAATTTCGAGTTTTGATAAATGAATAAACGAAGTTTTGACAAAGTGAATGTAGTAAATAAAATTGATATAGAAATGAACCTAGGAATGTAAATACGGATTTAAAGAATAAAACTTGATTTAATGAGTTGAACTTAGATTGACTATTTCATGTAATCCATGAATTTGAATTTGATTTAATAAGTGAAATGTTGATTTAACGTGAATACTTAAAAATTTTGATAACTAAAGGGCTTGAACTAGAATTTCTTTTCGAAATATGATTTTAGTAATTGAAACAAATCGAATTTTGAAATATCAAATTTGGAAGTCAAATTTGCAACTTGACCTTTGGATTTGATTTGTTTTAACTTTAATAAAAAGTTGACTGTTGGGTAATTAATACGTAGTTATTAAAGAGACCGGGATCGGATTATGGACATACTCTCTGTCGATACCGAAAACCACTTTAATAACTAATATACGCGAAGTGTTGATCCAGAATGAAGTGGATGGTTTTGATGAACGTGTTGACTGAAGAAAGAGAACGATTTGGATGACCCCTGACATGACTAAAACAGGAGCCGCGCCGGGCCATTGAGGATCGCCATCTCTAGCGGACACACTTCTTCGATACCTTATCTATTACTTATGTGATTCGATTTGGGTGCACCCCTTGATTTGGAAGTGTTGTTTCGCGGTGTTGGGGTGGTAGCTGCTATGCCCAACATCAGTCCGGATCAGGCAACTACTAGTATCCTAGTTGGTATCGCCTCATGTACCTTGTCATACTAATTATCCTATCGCGACAACTACGAATTTGTTTTGTGTTATACCTATGGGGTACCCTCTGATAACCACCGGTTTTGGTGGGGCTTACGGTGCTGTATAGACTATGGCATTATAAACAGGTTAAGAGGTGTATGGGCCCTGCTTAACCCTATCTTGATATCTTACTTTATGGATTAGACATTATCTATTTAGCGTATTCTGTAGGTAGTTTATCGATCCCTTAATGATGTTTCTATTCACCTTTGAGTTATGGACTTTATTATATGCATTTGATTATCCTGTATAAGATTTTGAGTCCTGACTCGAGTGTTTCTTTTGCATATGCTCGGGTCAGTCTGAAGCTATTCCGTTGCTGGTCAAGGTTGGTCGAAGATGCTGAAGGCTTAGCTTTTATCTATATCATTTTATTTCCAGTATTTGATGTACTTATGTATTGGACATCTTGTATCTCTTTTCAGTCGCTTTATGTTGAGACATTATTGAATTCTCTGTAGTAGCTTCATGAACTACTATTATGACGATGTATTTTCCGCTGCATTATTCTGTGACTGTTCTGAGTCTGTGATGTTGTATTGATTCTCATTTACATTTATGTATTTATAATCCCATAATGTTCTGTGTTTTGTATTATTTAAATTGACAAGTGTGGATTATTGTCAATTTAAATGGTCCAAATATACGGGATGTTACAGTTGGTATCAGAGCTCTGGTTTTCCCAAAAACCTTAGTTCGGGATTATAAAGAAACTCATTAGAGATAGGGTAGCAATACTCTAGAATGAGGAGAATCGATTCAATATCCAAATCCTTTCAAAAATTCAAGCTCCTTTGATTCGTTGATTAGTTTTCTTAGCATTCTATTATCTTATCTTTGGTTCTAAATTTCTTTTGGTATTCCAGGATGAGTACCAGAAGAAATGTTAGAGGTGGAAGAGGCAATGGTCCTGCCCAGGCTGCACCTGACGCTCCAGCTCCTATCAAATTCACTACTCTTAGCAAGGAGTATTCGCAACTGGGAGGTACTAAGTTTTCTGGATCCGAGAACATCATAGAGGCTCAGCAATGGCTTAAGGGTTTGGAGAAGATATTTTCTGGATTGGAGATTACTGATACTCAGAAGCGTCAGCTTGCTGCTTGGCAACTCCAAGATGCCGCCCAGGATTGGTGGGAATCCGTTACTTCTCGTATCGAGGAGGACACCATCACTTGGGCCCAGTTTAGGTATGAATGGTTTGGATCTAGTGGTTTAAATTCTTCCTTCTATCTTTGAAACGATTGTTCATCTAGTCTATCTTTTGGATTAGGGATACGTTCTCGGCACAATGGATGCCAGCTGCTGGGAAGGCCCAACTTTATAGAGCTTTCATGGATCTTAAGCAGGGCAATATGACTTTTTCTGAGTATGAGAGAAAGTTCAACGAACTCTCCAAGTTCGGACTTTGCTTGATTGATACACCACTTCTGAAGAACGAGAAATTCATTATGGGAGCTAGAGCAGAGTATTATGACTTACTTACCGGCCACATCCATTGCACCTTCACAGAGCTTGTTGACTATGCCCTTAGATATGAGGCGAAGCCTAAGGGATCCACTGCCAAGGCTGCCCCTACTCAGCCCTCTTCTAGCCAGCCCGGGAAGAGGAGGATGAACTTTGATCAGCAAAAGAAAGCTTGGCAGAAGACTACAGGATTGGGATATGCTCAGAAAAGCCCTATCGATCTTGCTAATATCACATGCTTCAAGTGCGATAAGAAGGGCCATTATGCTAATAGCTGTCCATCTACCGGAGCTACTATTCCACCACCTTCTACTGGAAGGAGAGATTTGTGCCATGCATGCCTACAGCCAGGTCATTTCAAGAAAGACTGCCCACTACACAAGCGTGGTACACCCTCTGGAGTATTTGCTGTCACCACACCTGCACCATCTGCACCACCCGCTTAGGATGACCAAGGTACCTTGCGTAGTATATTTCATTTACATGCTACACCTGTTAGAGTATTATTCGATACTGGTGCTTCTCATAGCTTTATATCTGTTGAAATTTGCAATAAGCTCAAGTTAGAGCCCACTCTTGCCACTACTTCTTTATGTGTCTCAAATCCCATCGGAGGACCTGCTAATCTCCGAAGTATTTGCAAAGATGTTGCATTGATGTATGATTTTTCTCGATTTACTTGGGATTTCTATGTGCTTGGATTTCAAGCATTCGTCCTTCTCCTTGGAGCTGATTGGTTAAGCAAATTCGATGCTATCATCTCTTGCAAATCCCGATCAGTTTCTTTAGTAAGCGACCAAGGCTTACCACTTGTCATTAAATGCAAATCACCTCAGAAATATGCCGGAAGCTTCATATTCTCTCTTGATGCTCCTCCGGATGATCTTGACACCACGCCTATAGTTCAGTCATTTCCCGATGTATTTAGCGAAGTCAGCTCTCTCCCGCCTAAACGGGAAATAGATTTCCGTATTGATCTAATTCCTGGAGCTACGCCCGTAGTTCTCCCACACCGAAGGATGGCTCCTAAAGAAAAGGCTGAACTAAAAACTCAAATTGAGGATCTATTTGCTAAGGGCTTGATTAGAAGAAGTTGTTCTGAATGGGGCGCTGCAGTTGTATTTGTCACCAAATCAGATGGATCTCTTCGCATGTGTGTTGATTATAGAGAGCTCAACAAGCGCACTCTCAAGAATCGTTATCCGATGCCTCGCATCAACGATTTATTCGACCAGCTTCATGGAGCTAAAGTTTTCTCACAACTTGATCTAGCCACTGGGTTCCACCAACTCAGAATAGCGGAAGATAGTATCCATAAGACAGCTTTCCGGACCGAGAATGGATTCTATGAATGGTTGGTTATGCCATTCGGTTTGACCAACGCACCTGCTTACTTCGTCGACTTGATGAATCGAGTCTTCCGTGATGTCCTTAACAAGTTTGTTCTTGTATTCATTGATGATATTCTTGTCTTCTCTAAGGACAAGGAAGAGCATGAGGCACATCTTCGTTATGTTCTTGAAACTCTCAGAAACCACCAGCTTAAAGCCAAGTTTTCTAAATGCCATTTCTGGCGAGATGAAGTGAGATTCCTTGGCCATATTGTTTCTGAGAATGGCATTTCGGTCGATCCAGCTAAGATTGCCATAATCAATGTAAGTTCTATCATATTCGAAATTCTATTCAAACAATCTTATCTCTCGCTAATTTATATCAATTAATCTACAGGATTGGGAGACCCCCAAAACTCCTACAGATATCCGTAGTTTCTTGGGCCTAGCTGGATATTATCGCAGATTTATTGAGCACTTTGCCCGGATTTCTGCTCCTCTTACTGCTTTGACTCGGAAGGACGTAAAGTTCATTTGGAGTGAGAAGTGCGAATCAGCTTTTAATGAGTTGAAGCACAGGTTAACTTCAGCCCCAGTTCTTGCAGTCATCGATGGAAGTGAAGGATTGACCGTTTATACAGATGCTTGCCGAGAAGGTTTAGGAGCTGTTCTTATGCAAAATGGGAAGGTTATTGCTTATGCCGGTCGTCAGTTGAAGACCCATGAATTGAATTATGCCACTCATGATCTTGAGCTTCTTGCTGTTGTATTTGCTTTGAAACTTTGGAGGCATCATCTTTTGGGAACAAAGTTCGAACTATTCACTGATCATAAGTCCTTGAGGTATATCTTTTCTCAGAAGGATTTGAACCAGAGGCAAGTCCGATGGCTTGAATTCTTAGCTGCATATGACCTCGACATCACTTATACACCGGGGAAAGCAAATGTTGTAGCAGATGCTTTGAGCCGCAACAAAGCATTGTCTTGTTGCAATATTATCGAAGGCATGTTATTCCAGCTTAGTATCTCTCCATCTCTTATGGATCGCATCAAAGCTAAGCAATATGAAGACACTTTGCTCTATCGTATGAAGGAGTTAGTTATGGGTAGAGTAAGTAATGCCGACAGCAAAGTGGGAGCACAAGTTGATAGTGATGGAGTTTTGAGGATCGACAATCGTATTTGTGTTCCTAATGTCGATGGATTGAGGCAAGAAGTGCTTAAGGAGAATCACCAGTCATCACTTTCATTCCATCCAGGTGTCACTAAGATGTATCGCAATATGAAGCGTTTATATTGGTGGAGTGGGATGAAGAGGGATATTTCTACATATGTTAGTAGATGCACCACTTGCCAACAAGTCAAGGCAGATCACCAGAAGACTGCTGGATTGCTCCAACCCCTAGAGATTCCGAGTTGGAAATGGGACCAGATTTCTATGGATTTTATTGATGGGTTACCGAGGACCAGAAAGGGTAACGAGAGTATATGGGTGATTGTTGATAGATTGACCAAGTCTGCCCACTTTATTACGGTCAAGACCACCCGTACTGCTTCGAGTTTGGCTGAGATTTATATGAGAGAGGTGGTTAGACTTCATGGGGTTCCGTCTAGTATTGTATGCGATCGAGACCCTATATTCACCAGTAAATTCTGGAAGGCATTTCAGGACGTCTTAGGCACTAAACTGAATCTGAGCACAGCCTATCATCCTCAGACAGACGGCCAAACTGAGAGGGTGAATCAGATTTTGGAGGATCTGCTTCGTGCTTGCATCATTGATATTGGTGGATCTTGGGAAGACCATCTTCATTTGGTTGAATTCACTTATAATAACAGTTACCAGGTACGTCTAGTTGTCAATTTGAATAAGAAAATTTTAAATTGGCATTTAACCGTCTTTATAATCAGGCAAGTATCGACATGGCACCGTTCGAAGCTTTATATGGACGGCCATGCAAATCGCCGGCCTGTTGGATTGAGTCGGGAGACCGCCTAGTTCTTGGCCCAGAAATGATTATGGAGGCATCTGAGAAGGTGAATGAGATCCGGAAGAAGATGAAGACCGCACAAGATAGACAGAAGAGCTATGCCGATAAGCGTAGAAGAGATTTGGAATTCCAGGTTGGGGATGAAGTATTTCTGAAGGTATCACCTTTGAGGAATGTTATTCGTTTTGGTCGAAGAGGGAAGCTTGCTCCTAGATTTGTTGGACCATTCACTATCACCGAGAGGATTGGTACACTTGCTTATAGGGTTGCCTTACCAGAGAAATTTGAGGGCGTGCATAACGTTTTCCATGTTTCACATCTTAGGAAAGTCATGCACGATCCATCTATGACTATTCCTACTACTCAGTTGAAGAGGTGAATATTCAGCCAGATTTGACTATCGAAAGGAGACCACTTCGTATAGTCGATAGAAGTACTAGGCAGCTCAGAAGGAAGTCCGTTAACCTAGTCAAAGTCCAGTGGAGTCCCGATGACCGAGACTGCACTTGGGAAACAGAGGAGAGTATCCGGGATTCTAATCCAGAATTATTTGTTGGAGGTAAATTCTATTTTCAATCTATCTTTATTGACAACCTATCCTATATCCATCATATGTTTTCTATCTATTCTTCTACTCAGTACCTCGTTCCTTTTCGAGGACGAAAAGTTTTGAGTGGGGGAGAATGTAACGACCCTGAAATTCAGACCCAGTTTAAAATTTTAAAATCGTTATTTGATGTGAAAATTCAAATTTTCACAAACAATTTCCGTTGCTATCCAAACTTCACATTTGGAATACGTCTTGATAGACATAGGCGTACACCAAATTTCGTTGAGAAATATTGAAGTAAGATTTGTTCGCGTTTAATTACATATCAGTTCATTTTAAACACGGAAAATTTTATCTTCTGAACTGAAATATTTTTACATAGAATAATTCTAAACCATCTTCTGATCAAGTCGTCATTTTTCGTTTTTCCAATTTCGGACATCTTCAGCTCCGTCGATCTTATTCTTCGGTGATTTTGCTGCAATTTTCAAAATGGGAAAATTTCGAATTTTATAATTTAATCATACCACTGATATCTTTATACCATTGTGTTCGCCCCGTCACGCTGATCAAAATGGTATATTCAATTGTGCAAATCTGAGTCTGACAGAAATCGTCACGTTAATTAAACCGTTCCGGACGAACCGATTAAGCCATTTCAGTCCAAAATTTATTAGCCCATTCCCATTCCATTGGCTTGTGTCTCTTGGCTTAATTGAAGCAATTATAACGGTGGGTGGTAAATTTCATGGGCATGAAAAGTTGAACAGATTTATGATATGAAGAAGATAAAGCAGCACTTTGAAACCCCAAAATTATTAATATAACTCTGCCCGTCAGTCTACTGTCTGTCTATTCATATAGCCTTTTGTCTATAAAAACTTTGTCCATTCCTACGTCCTTCCATTTACTTGCAATACTGTCACTACCAGGTAATAAAACTTTCTCCTCTAACAATCTTCTCTTCCCTTCTCTCTTTATTTTCTTTTATATTTTTCATGGTTGTATGAAACCTGGAGCATTATATTTCGCCTCCGCCCATCCTCGCCTCCAACCAGCTCTGCAACCCCACGCGCCTCTGCCCCAGTCCGTCTCCCACCAGCCACCGACTGACCCACCGCCTTCCACCTCGTCCACACCCAACAGCCAACCCGTCACCCTCCAGCCCATGTTATGCCACCACCACGTCCATGCCTCCACCCTGACGTGCTGCCACCCAACCCCATCGTCCATTCCACCGCCGCGCACACCACCCTCCAACGCACTGCCCTCCGCTTCCAGCCACGTCCCAGACCCCCACAACGCCTCCAGACCCCACGAACCCCTCCAGCCGTACCTGCTTGCCTCCGCTCCCACGGACCCACCAACAGCCACGTCCCAGCTCCCAACCCACCAGACCACTCGGCCCACGCCTGCACCATACCCTGCCTGACCGAGACACCACCCCAGCCTCAGCCTCCACCCAAACACGCCCGAGCCCGGCCTACCAGCAAGCCCAACTCTTCCAGGCCAACGCCCAGCCAGCCGGACCACCAACAGCCCACTGCCGAACCCACTACCCAGCTGGCCACACGCGTTGATTCAACAAACGTTGGTCATCGCCTTGTCCGGAGATAGTGTTTGTTGTTATATATTGCGTATAGCGTTGTTTATATTTTGTCTAGTTATTAATATACAGCGTTGTCTTGAATTTTCAGCTGCTGATCCGGAATCTCAAGCCTAGGCCTCGTCTATTTTGTCATCATACCCTGCTTCTTTGATTGGTATGAATATATATGTACAATCTATACATATGTCTTGTATTGAACAAATTGTAATTGAATTATTATTCGCTTGCAGTTTGTTGTTCGTTAGTGTTGTGCTTGTTCGTGCCCCTTATCTATCATCTTCGTGCTTCGTCGTCGAACTTCTTACCACGCAAGGTGAATATTTTCTATTCACGACTCAAAAATCTATTATACTATGATAATTAGATGTTGGATGTTATGAATGTTAATTTGGACGTTAAATTGATTGAATGTTAAAATTGTATTGAAGTTAGTATGTTAAATAGTTATGACGCCAATTTGCTATGTGATATTAAATTTGTTGTTATTGTAATTGATAATAAATTTGAAACTGAATTTGATATAGAATAGATAATAATTTCTGAATGACATATGTTGAACTTGACCCCTTTGTATGTTAAATGAATTGACACGTAGAATTAATGATAGTGACATTTTGAACCCTTGAACACCTGAAGTCGATTGAAACAAATGCCAAGTGAATTATATTGTAATAATCTTTAGTCCGCATGAAATGATAGTGTGGATTCTAGAGACAATTTCATTAATTTGCATTAATAACCAATGTAAATTAATACAATCGTTTCGGGATTATTTAATAAAATGATGGAATTGATATGTATGTTTGCTGTTGATTGTTTATTTACTTTGACACCATCCCAGTACTGTATACCGTGTGTTGTTAATGTAATCGGGTTGAAATAATAAATACCCAATTGAATGAATTGGCCTAGGATAGATAATTAAAATAAGAAACCGAACGGTCAACAAAGAATGTTTTGAAATTGAGACTTATTTGGAATTATGGAATGAACTTAGAAAACTGTATTGTAATTTGGTAACGTAAATATAAATGAATTTGTTTTGAAATAAATAAAATGATTTTATTGAATCGAATAAATGAATTTGTTTTGAAATAAATAAAATGATTTTATTGAATGAAATAAATGAACTTGTTTGAAATAAATAAAATGGATTTTATCGAATTAAATAAATTAGATTTGTTGGAATAAAGAAATGAATTTAATTGAAATAAATGAGAACGAATTAATGTAATGAATTGAAACGGATTTGTAAATTTATTTAGTTAAACAAAGTGTTTTGACAAAGTTAATCGAAATGAGATTTAAGAAGTAAATAGGTTAGAAGATAAAGTGATTTAATTTCGAGTTTTGATAAATGAATAAACGAAGTTTTGACAAAGTGAATGTAGTAAATAAAATTGATATAGAAATGAACCTAGGAATGTTAATACGGATTTAAAGAATAAAACTTGATTTAATGAGTTGAACTAAGATTGACTATTTCATGTAATCCATGAATTTGAATTTGATTTAATAAGTGAAATGTTGATTTAACGTGAATACTTAAAAATTTTGATAACTAAAGGGCTTGAACTAGAATTTCTTTTCGAAATATGATTTTAGTAATTGAAACGAATCGAATTTTGAAATATCAAATTTGGAAGTCAAATTTGCAACTTGACCTTTGGATTTGATTTGTTTTAACTTTAATAAAAAGTTGACTGTTGGGTAATTAATACGTAGTTATTAAAGAGACCGGGATCAGATTATGGACATACTCTCTGTCGATACCGAAAACCACTTTAATAACTAATATACGCGAAGTGTTGATCCAGAATGAAGTGGATGGTTTTGATGAACGTGTTGACTGAAGAAAGAGAACGATTTGGATGACCCCTGACATGACTAAAACAGGAGCCGCGCCGGGCCATTGAGGATCGCCATCTCTAGCGGACACACTTCTTCGATACCTTATCTATTACTTATGTGATTCGATTTGGGTGCACCCCTTGATTTGGAAGTGTTGTTTCGCGGTGTTGGGGTGGTAGCTGCTATGCCCAACATCAGTCCGGATCAGGCAACTACTAGTATCCTAGTTGGTATCGCCTCATGTACCTTGTCATACTAATTATCCTATCGCGACAACTACGAATTTGTTTTGTGTTATACCTATGGGGTACCCTCTGATAACCACCGGTTTTGGTGGGGCTTACGGTGCTGTATAGACTATGGCATTATAAACAGGTTAAGAGGTGTATGGGCCCTGCTTAACCCTATCTTGATATCTTACTTTATGGATTAGACATTATCTATTTAGCGTATTCTGTAGGTAGTTTATCGATCCCTTAATGATGTTTCTATTCACCTTTGAGTTATGGACTTTATTATATGCATTTGATTATCCTGTATAAGATTTTGAGTCCTGACTCGAGTGTTTCTTTTGCATATGCTCGGGTCAATCTGAAGCTATTCCGTTGCTGGTCAAGGTTGGTCGAAGATGCTGAAGGCTTAGCTTTTATCTATATCATTTTATTTCCAGTATTTGATGTACTTATGTATTGGACATCTTGTATCTCTTTTCAGTCGCTTTATGTTGAGACATTGTTGAATTCTCTGTAGTAGCTTCATGAACTACTATTATGACGATGTATTTTCCGCTGCATTATTCTGTGACTGTTCTGAGTCTGTGATGTTGTATTGATTCTCATTTACATTTATGTATTTATAATCCCATAATGTTCTGTGTTTTGTATTATTTAAATTGACAAGTGTGGATTATTGTCAATTTAAATGGTCCAAATATACGGGATGTTACACATATCACCTCAGCCACAATACAAGTATCAGCAGCCACCATATTGGAAAAAAAGGGAAGAAACAAAGTTATAAACAATATGAAAGTATTGTAAAAGAAAACAAAGATAATATATACATTTAAGTATGAAGATTGTACATGACAATTAATGCAAGCCATCACCATATTTGCACATCAGCCACCAAAACAAATATTAGTAGACAAAGCAAGATTTCAGCCGGCCAAACAAAGAGAAAAATCTCTGACTTGATAAAAAAAATAAAAATATATATGTACTTGTATTGTACAAACAAATAATATCACACTGTAAAAATGTTGTACCAGCCAAGAAATGCATACCTGTTCACGAATTATCTTTTTATACATATATCAATCTTCTTATTTTCATTTTTTAAAACAAATGCAAACCAAAATCAAATGAAACCTTTTTCCTCAAAACATTCTAAAACCTTCAACCAGAAATGTGACGACCGCCCATAACCCCTGCACTGAACCTAGAGAAAGTGCGCTGTAAAGTGTGCCAGGCAGCCATGGACGATTGTCAGGGTAAATTTAAACAACAGAATCTATCGTATTACTCACAGCGCATGGACAAAATACAATAGAACATATATATAGTGAAGCTTCACAAAATAGAATCTCATCAATAAAAGTTCATAATAGTTGAATACAAACATCTGAATAGTCAATATAACAAGCCTCACTACATAACACTCAGAGAAGATACAAACAGCGGAACACCCAGTACATATAATAAGAAGATAATATGCAACCCTCCAGCTCGTCTTCGATATCAACACCGTGGAAAGCAAGAACAACACCTGTCACCTGCTACCTAGTCTGCCCGTCCCAAAAATGGACGAACAGCCCAAGGCAATAAGAGTTAAAACATAAAGCCTTGAGTCAGACAACAGTCTTAGTGAGTAGTAAATTAACTAACAACATACCAAAAGAGCATAAAGGAAAAGGAATAGGAATACAACCCTCCCACTCCAACCTCTTTCTACAGTGATAGCCCCCAAACACACACTAAGCAGAAGCAAACATAGCAGAGCATACAATGTAAAATAAAGTAATTATCACTCGAGTCAAGGGCGATGTTTTTTTCCGAGTACAAAACCCCAAGGCCTAAACCAAGATCAAATAAGCACCCAGAAAATACCGCTCTTGAGACCGAATGACGATACAACCAAACATCCATGACTCTGGCTATCACTGTTATCATTGCTTCGATGTCATCGTTAATTGAATGACCGGCACATTCTTTCAGCCGTTCGTCAAGGGCTAATGGAAACCCCGGTTCTAGACATAACTCCCGCACGTCATCGTGACCCGTGCCTAGGACTATCGAATCTGCCCAGAGTACTTGACTATCAACCATTAGCCTTCAGGGACTATCGAATCTACCCAACGTACTCTTGCTTTGAGCATGCTAGAACCTTCAACAACGATAAGATCTCAGCCTTCTAGTCATCCTCCTCGACGACTATTTCCATACTAGCTCAAGCGCCTCTCGAGCATCCATTATCCTCAAACTCGAACCATATCACCGAGTTATCAACATGCTTGGAATGATCCCGTCTGGATTAAACCAAGACTATCTCATATCATACTTCGCTTCATCACATCCTCGCAAAGCTTCATCTCAACATCATCGTCATCGAATCTATGCATAAGAGCTTCACCATCCGCTACATATGCCACAAGCAGCTTTTCCAATTCAAGAGCCTTTCCCTTAGCTTTTGAATCATCTTCGGTCTAAATCAAATCATCAATCATCTAATTCATAGCAATCAATCAAATCAAACATTAATCCAAGTAAACAAGCATTCAAATATGATCTGAAGGGACAATTATAACAATAATGGCAATTTCGTAATTAAAGAGTCAAAAGTCCAACAAGCATGAAAACATGAGCAATGTCTCTATAATCTTGATGAATGAACTTGCATAGGTTAACACTTAGTAAAATGGTTATCAAATCATCATGAACAACGAATCTATATGGATCTATACTTAGGTTTACAAAAATGCATGGAAATCACTACTTTAACACCAAATCAAGCCAACGATTTGATATACTCCTTTGGATCCGTGTGAGAGATAATCACCACTCACCAAATCACCTAAACACCTCAAAGGAAACCCACTTCAGATCTGGACAGCAAAGGATCTAACTTGATCTACCTCAAATCCGCTTCAAACGAAGAAATCTCACTTCAATGGATGTAGATCTTCAATCTAAGCTCTTGAATCTTTGATTTGATCTTCAACTTGGATGGAAGGAATCACTAGATTAGAGTGGAGAAAAGAAGTGAAGAAGTGTAGAAGTCGAGCTCTCAAAATGGCAGCACTTCGTCGCTTCGAAATCCGGATCCCAAAAAGTGAGAAAAACCCTCCTATTTATATGCTGAAATCCTCCTTAAGTCGTCCCCTCGGAGTTAGGTCGTCCACGACTTACGACCTAAAACCCCACCGACCTAAAGTCTTCGACCTAACAACCTCCAACTCAACAACTCCTAGCCACTACGACTTAACAGGTATACGACATAATACGTGCGCGCGACTTAACACGGTAACCGACCTACGACTTAATGAGGTTACGACCTACCGACTTAGCAACAGGCGCGATCTAGAACATGCGCGCGTTCCCTCCTAAGTCGTCTGGACGACTTAATGACTTAGCACCATTGCGACTTAACAAAGTCGCGACCTAACCATACACGATCCAACTGGGACAAGACTTACGACCTAGCGAATGTGCGACCTAACACAGACCGCTTCCTTGCGACCTAATCAACCCTTCGACCTACGACTTACTATAAGTCGCGACCTAACAACTCACGTGACCTAACTATCTTAGGTCGCCTACGACCTAACTCTTAGCTAGGATACGACCTAACATCACTAACTCGCTAACTACTGGTTCTCTTTAGGTCGCTGCCGACCTATCCCTTAGGTCGTTCAAAACCTTAGGTCGCCTATCCTATAGGTCGGTCAAATACTTAGGTCGGTCAAACGACCTAACCTATCCCACAACCTAGGCTTAAAAGATCTTAGGACCTAACCCTGACACGCTCCTAAGTCGCTCACGACTTAAGCTACCAAACGATCTAACTCTTAAGTCGTCACCGACTTAAGTCTTCCTCCCTTAAGTCGTCCAATCTATAAGTCGGTCACGACTTAGGACTTGAACAAAATTCTGCCCAAAATCTGAAACGACTTAACAACGCTAAGAATTCTAGATTTTTACGAACTTTTTGATCCGTAAAAATACGGGTCGTTACATTCTCTCCCCCTTAGGAATTTCGCCCCCGAAATTCCAAACAAACAAGAGCAATCAAAGACTATTCTGCACGCCTACCATCCATAACAATCAACAATCCATGCATCCAATTCTAGCTTAGCATGCAGAATTCTAAAACCTAAACAAGTTACAATATCGTGAGATGACACGACACCTTAGGGCCATACCTTGAAGAGTTCAGGATGAGCTGCTTTCATCCTCACTTCCACCTCCCACGTGCAGTCGTTATCATCATCACTCCATTGTATCTTGAGCAACTTAACTACCTTCCTCCTAAGCTGTTTCGTGTCGGTTTCCACAACACGAAGCGGCTTACGAGGTCTTCTATCGACCGGATCAACTTCGAAATCTTCACAGCTATCAATAGAAACCACTGAATTCGAGTCGTGCACATACTTCCGTAGATAGGATATATGAAAAACATTGTGCACACTCGACATCTTCTCTGGTAACTCCAATCTGTAGGCGAGCTTTCCAATACGCTCGATGATCGGGAATGGTCCAACAAATCTCGGAGTCAATTTTCCTTTCTTCCCGAATCGAATAACATTCTTCAGTGGAGAAATCTTCACAAAAACCATATCACCTACGTCGAATTCCAAATCCTTACGATGCTTATCCGCATAACTCTTCTGTCGATCTTGGGCTGCCTTCATTCGTTGCCGAATGATCTCTATGCAATCCGAAGTCCGTCGAATCATCTCTCGCCCAAGCATCAGCTTTTCTCCTGTCTCTAACCAACATGTCGGAGAGTTACACGGTCTTCCATACAATGCCTCATACGGTGCCATACCAATGCTTGACTGGTAACTGTTGTTGTACGAAAATTCCACCAAATGAAGGTGATCTTCCCACGATCCTCCGAAATCTAAAACACAAGCACTAAGAAGATCTTCCAAAACTCGATTGACTCTCTCGGTCTGACCATCTGTTTGAGGGTGATAAGCTGTACTCAAACACAACTCGGTTCCCAAAACTTCCTGGAAGCTCTTTCAAAATCCACTAGTGAACAATGGATCTCGATCGCTCACTATACTCTTCGGAATACCATGGAATCGAACTATCCACTTAACATACAACTCTGCCAACTTTGATGCAGTCCTAGTCGATCGAACAGGAATGAATCTTGCACTCTTAGTCAGACGATCTACGATGACCCAAATCCCTTCATTCCCCGTTCTTGTTCTAGGTAGTCCATCAATAAAATCCATCGGTACTTGCTCCCACTTCCATGTAGGAACTTCTAATGGCTGAAGCAATCCACTTGGCTTCTTCTGTTCGGCTTTTACCAACTGGCAGTTCATACATTTGGAAATAAAATTTCCAACATCCTTCTTCGTACCTTCCCAGTAGTAGGTTCTCTTCATATTCCGATACATCTTATTTCCACCTGGACGAATTGTCAGCTTCAAGTGATGACTTTCCTTCATAACTTCACTCCTCAATTTATCTATATCGGGAACAACTAGTCGTCCTTGCTTTCGAAGCCAACCCTCTCGATCGACCCCGAATCCTTTACCCTTTTCTGGTTCCAATCTAGATTCCAAATCATGGATAATCTTGACAAGCTTATCGTCTCGCTTTTGGCTCTCGCCAATCCTTTCCACAAGAGTCGGTCTTATCGATAAGTTTGCCAACATCTCAGGTTCCAATTCACATCTAGGCCTGAAGTCAAAACCAGCTAAATACTCGAGATTCTTCCATTCTGAAAACATGGCTCCCAATCCTGCATGTCTTCGACTTAACGCATCTGCCACTGCGTTACCTTTTCCCGGAGTATAAGCTATACCAAAATCATATGATGCTAAAAACTCTAGCCAACGTTGCTGCCGAAGATTCAAATCCTTTTGGGAGAAAAGATACTTCAACGACTTATGATCTGTAAACAACTCGAATCGAACTCCCAATAGATAATGCCTCCACATCTTCAGAGCAAATACAATCGCCGCTAACTCCAAATCATGAGTCGGGTAATTCCTTTCATGCGGCTTCAGTTGTCGACTTGCATACGCAACAACTTTATCCCTCTGCATTAGCACTGCTCCAAGTCCAGTACCACATGCGTCGGTGTAAACCACCATCTCATCATTCCCACTTGGAATAGTCAAAACAGGAGCACTTGTCAATCTTTCTTCCAGGAATCTGAAAGCTTGCTCACACTTATCTTCCCATCTGAACACTTGGTTCTTCTTCGTCAATCCTGTCAATGGTGCAGCTACCTTGGAGAAGTCTTTGATAAACCGTCGATAATATCCTGTTAATCCAAGAAAACTTCTCACATCAGATGCATTCTTAGGTCTAACCCAATCCTGGATTGCTACCACCTTAGCGGGATCAACCGCTATTCCATTTCCAGAGATAACATGTCCTAAGAACCTCACTTCACTCTTCCAGAAGTGACACTTCGAAAACTTAGCCTTCAGCTGATGTTTCCGTAAGATTTCCAAAACAATTCGCAAGTGTGTCTTGTGCTCTTCTTCAGTTCTAGAATAAATCAAAATATCATCCATGAACACAAGTACAAACTTGTTCAACTGATCTCTGAACACTCTATTCATAAGATCTACAAAATATGTTGGCGCGTTAGTCAACCCAAACGGCATTACCAGCCACTCAAAAAACCGGATGGTGTTCGAAAAGCAGTCTTCGTCACACTATCCTTAGCCACTCTCAACTGGTGAAATCCCGTTGCCAAATCCATCTGAGAAAACACCTTAGCTTCGTGAAGCTGATCAAACAAGTCATCTATTCTCGGCAATGGATACTTGTTCTTCTTAGTCACTTTATTCAGCCCACGATAATCCACACACAATCTCAACGACCCATCTGCCTTGGTTGCAAACACAACTGGTGCACCCCACTCGGACACACTACGCCGAATGAATCCTTTCTGCAAAAGATCATCAACCTGCACCCTCAACTCCTGCTGTTCCCTAGGCGCCATCCGCCTAAGAGGCATCACAACAGGTCTGGCTCCTTCAACTAGATCTATACGAAACTCGATCTCTCTATGCGGCGGTAACCCTTTGACCTCGTCAAAGACATCCTCAAATCCATTAGCGATTGGCACCGATGATAGTCCATCCCGTGGAACAACCAGCGAATACATGAAGCTCATGAAGACGCCTTCTTCATGCTTACATCGTATCACAATCTTTCGCCCCTCCACATTCTCGACTGTCACTTCCAGCCTCTCACAATCAACCTTTGCCGCATACTTCCTAAGCCAGTCCATACCCAAAATAATTCCGAACCCCGCAAAGTTCAGAACAAAACAATCACAAACAAAGGAGCAACCATGACTCGATACAATCAGACCACGGCATAACATACACAAACAAGACGAACCCCCAACTGGATTAGTCACAACCAATGGCCTATCAACAATATCTGGTTCTAAACCCAACCGGCCTACAAGTTCACTACAAACAAACGAATGCGACGCCCCAGTATCAAACAGATTTCTAACTGGAACACCACATAGGAAAAGAGTACCTTGAACCACCACACTCTTTCCTTTCTCTTCAGCAGTAGGAACTTTCGAAGATGATTGAACAGCCCCCAAAGCATAAGCTTGCATAATCTGCTTGTCCTTCCTCGGTTCTGGACAATTCTTCCTGATATGCCCCGGCTTGTCACAGTTGTGACACTTCATCGGCATCTTCGGATTCTTACAATCCTTAGAGAAATGGCCCTTCTGCTGACAATTGTAGCAAGTCACTTCGCCCTTCGGCTTCTTCTGGCCATCCTTACCCTTCTGCTGCTACTGCTTCCTCTTCTTGTTTCCACCTTGCTGTGGTTTAGACTCTCCCCTGGTCACAGCAACAACAGATCCTTTCTTAGGAAACAGACTCTCATGCCTGAGAGCTTTCTCCACAAGCTTCTCAAATGGATCGTCCAGATGATCCACCAACTGCCTCCCAAGATAACTGTCCAAGCCTGTCACAAACTTCTCATTCTTCTGATATGCAGATTCAATATACGATCGGGCATACTTGGACAAAGCTTCAAACTCAGAAACATACTCAAGAACTGGTCTTCCTCCCTGCTTGAGCTCCACAAACTTCTTGAACAGAACAGACTTCTGAGCTGTAGAAATGAACTTGGCTTCAAATCTGGCTTGGAATTGCTCCCAAGTGATCTCTTCCTCCGAAGTATCAATAGTGATAGAGTTCCACCAATCAGAAGCTCTTCCTTGAAGCTGCCTCGATGCTAACTTCCTCTTAGCTGCATCCTCAATTCCCAAATCACCAAAGATCCTTCTACAAGCATCTATCCACCTCTGAACTTCAATGGTTGATTCTGTTCCCAAGAAAACCTTCCCTCCAAGAGCAGTGTAGTCCTTACACAGCTTAGCAAAATCCACTGGTTTTGGAGTTTGAACTTGAACTCCAACATCCACCGATGGCCCTGGAGCTGGCATCCTTCTCATGATCGAAGTCATCATAGCTTCGAACATAGCAGCATAATCAGTAGCCCCTTCAGTAGCACGGCCTTCCCTAGCAGCTGGTCTCCCTCTTCGACTCATCCTTAATATCTATAAAAAGGAATGATCAGCACATCATGAGAAACAACTGCATAAAGGACTCAAACTCTACTAAGCTACTACATTATATATAGTAATCATCCATCAAAATACAATTACATCCCTCATACGTAGTTACGTCAGCGAGCGTTGGGTAAAATCGATTAACCAATGCTCTGATACCAAATGTGACGACTGCCCATAACCCCTGCACTGAACCTAGAGAAAGTGCATTGTAAAGTGTGCCAGGCAGCCTTGGACGATTGTCAGGGTAAATTTAAACAACAGAATCTATCGTATTACTCACAGCGCATGGACAAAATACAATAGAACATATATATAGTGAAGCTTCACAGAATAGAATCTCATCAATAAAATTTCATAATAGTTGAATACAAACATCTGAATAGTCAATACAACAAGCCTCACTACATAACACTCAGAGAAGATACAAACAACGGAACACCCAGTACATATAATAAGAAGATAATATGCAACCCTCCAGCTCGTCTTCGATATCAACACCGTGGAAAGCAAGAACAGCACCTGTCACCTGCTACCTAGTCTGCCCGTCCCAAAAATGGACGAACAGCCCAAGGCAATAAGAGTTAAAACATAAAGCCTTGAGTCAGACAACAGTCTTAGTGAGCAGTAAATTAACTAACAACATACCAAAAGAGCATAAAGGAAAAGGAATAGGAATACAACCCTCCCACTTTAACCTCTTTCTACAGTGATAGCCCCCAGACACACACTAAGCAGAAGCAAACATAGCAAAGCATACAATGTAAAATAAAGTAATTATCACTCGAGTCAAGGGCGATGTTTTTTTCCGAGTACAAAACCCCAAGGCCTAAACCAAGATTAGATAAGCACCTAGAAAATACCGCTCTTGAGACCGAATGACGATACAACCAAACATCCATGACTCTGGCTATCACTGTTATCATTGCTTCGATGTCATCGTTAATTGAATGACCGGCACATTCTTTCAGCCGTCCGTTAAGGGCTAATGGAAACCCCGGTTCTAGACATAACTCCCGCACGTCATCATGACCCGTGCCTAGGACTATCGATCTGCCCAGAGTACTTGACTATCAATCATTAGCCTTCAGGGACTATCGAATCTGCCCAACGTACTCTTGCTTTGAGCATGCTAGAACCTTCAACAATGATAAGATCTCAGCCTTCTAGTCATCCTCCTCGACGACTATTTCCATACTAGCTCAAGCGCCTCTCGAGCATCCATTATCCTCAAACTCGAACCATATCACCGAGTAATCAACATGCTTGGAATGATCCCGTCTGGATTAGACCAAGACTATCTCATATCATACTTCGCTTCATCACATCCTCGCAAAGCTTCATCTCAACATCATCGTCATCGAATCTATGCATAAGAGCTTCACCATCCGCTACATATGCCACAAGCAGCTTTTCCAATTCAAGAGCCTTTCCCTTAGCTTTTGAATCATCTTCGGTCTAAATCAAATCATCAATCATCTAATTCATAGCAATCAATCAAATCAAACATTAATCCAAGTAAACAAGCATTCAAATATGATCTGAAGGGAGGAGAGTTTGGCTCACATCCCTAATAAGTTTCAAAATAAACAAAACATCCTTCACATACAAAACTTATATTTCCGCCCCCTATTTTCAAATTCGCGCAGGCAAAAATACACAAATACCCTTTACGTTTTTAACATTTCAAACGCGTATAACTTTATGTACAAAAACCGGATCAACAAACCGTTTTCACCAAAAAATCACAAATTTTATGATCTTTGAAATGAGATCCATTGTTGATACCAAAAATTCATATTTGTAGTAAATGTGCAATTATTTCAAATATTTGCAGACAATTCAGCAACTTTTAAACCTTTTTGATTTTTTTTCAAATTTACAAAATTTACAAATAATTGCAGATATTTCTGCAGCTATACCGTATAGTTGCATAAATGTCTACAACTATTGGGTATAGTTGCAGAAATTTATGCAACTATACGGTATAGTTGCAGAAATATCTGCAACTATTGCATATAGTTACAGACATTTCTGCAACTATTGCATATAGTTGCACAAATGCAACTATTGCAAATAGTTGTAGAAATATCTGCAACTATTACACATAGTTGCAAACATTTCAGCAACTATTGCATATAGTTGCAGAAATGCAACTATTGCAAATAATTGCAGAAATGTCTGCAACTATTGCGTATAGTTGCAGAAATATCTACAACTATTGCATATAGTTGCAGAAATGCAACTATTGCTAATAGTTGTAGAAATGTCTGCAACTATTGCGTATAGTTGCAGAAATTACTGCAATTATTGCTTATAGTTGCAGACATTAATGCAACTATTGCAAATAGTTGCAGAAATGTCTGCAACTATTGCGTATAGTTGCAGAAATATCTGCAACTATTGCATATAGTTGCAGAAATGCAACTATTGCAAATAGTTGCAGAAATGTCTGCAACTATTGTGTATAGTTGCAGAAATTACTGCAACTATTGCTTATAGTTGCAGACATTTCTACAACTATTGCTTATAGTTGCAGAAATTACTGCAACTATTGCTTATAGTTGCAGACATTTCTACAACTACTGCTTATAGTTGCAAAAATGTCTGCAACTATTGTGTATAGTTGCAGAAATTTCTGCAACTATTGCGCATATATTTGCAGAAATTTGTTGCGATTATTCATAACTGCAAATATTAAGAATATCATATTTCATAAAAAAAAATTGATTCATCTTTAATTTAATTGCAGTTTACCATTAAATCGAAAAATAAGAAGAAGATTCAGCTCCACAGCGAAACGCAGGGGTAAGTTGGGAAAAATAATGGCGGAAAACAGAAACAGGGATGTAGAAAATATATATTTTATGACAGGGACCCGCTTTGAATTTAAGTTCCGTTTTAAGGATGTGTGGCTAATTTTCACTATAACAATAATGGCAATTTCGTAACTAAAGAGTCAAAAGTCCAACAAGCATGAAAACATGAGCAATGTCTCTATAATCTTGAAGAATGAACTTGCATAGGTTAACACTTAGTAAAATGGTTATCAAATCATCATGAACAACGAATCTATATGGATCTATACTTAGGTTTACAAAAATGCATGGAAATCACTACTTTAACACCAAATCAAGCCAACGATCCGATATACTCCTTTGGATCCGTGTGAGAGATAATCACCACTCACCAAATCACCTAAACACCTCAAAGGAAACCCACTTCAGATCTGGACAGCGAAGGATCTAACTTGATCTATCTCAAATCCGCTTCAAACGAAGAAATCTCACTTCAATGGATGTAGATCTTCAATCTAAGCTCTTGAATCTTCGATTTGATCTTCAACTTGGATGGAAGGAATCACTAGATTAGAGTGGAGAAAAGAAGTGAAGAAGTGTAGAAGTCGAGCTCTCAAAATGGCAGCACTTCGTCGCTTCGAAATCCGGATCCCAAAAAGTGAGAAAAACCCTCCTATTTATAGGCTGAAATCCTCCTTAAGTCGTCCCCTCGGAGTTAGGTCGTCCACGACTTACGACCTAAAACCCCACCGACCTAAAGTCTTCGACCTAACAACCTCCGACTCAACAACTCCTAGCCACTACGACTTAACATGTATACGACATAATACGTGCGCGCGACTTAACACGGTAACCGACCTACGACTTAATGAGGTTACGACCTACCGACTTAGCAACAGGCGCGATCTAGCACATGCGCGCGTTCCCTCCTAAGTCGTCTGGACGACTTAACGACTTAGCACCATTGCGACTTAACAAAGTCGCGACCTAACCATACACGATCCAACTGGGACAAGACTTACGACCTAGCGAATGTGCGACCTAACACAGACCGCTTCCTTGCGACCTAATCAACCCTTCGACCTACGACTTACTATAAGTCGCGACCTAACAACTCACGCGACCTAACTATCTTAGGTCGCCTACGACCTAACTCTTAGCTTGGATACGACCTAACATCACTAACTCGCTAACTCCTGGTTCTCCTTAGGTCGCTGCCGACCTATCCCTTAGGTCGTTCAAAACCTTAGGTCGCCTATCCTATAGGTCGGTCAAACGACCTAACCTATCCCACAACCTTGGCTTAAAAGATCGTACGACCTAACCCTGACACGCTCCTAAGTCGCTCACGACTTAAGCTACCGAACGATCTAACTCTTAAGTCATCACCGACTTAAGTCTTCCTTCCCTTAAGTCGTCCAATCTATAAGTCGGTCACGACTTAGGACTTGAACAAAATTCTGCCCAAAATCTGAAACGACTTAACAACGCTAAAATTCCAGATTTTTACGAACTTTTCGATCCGTAAAAATACGGGTCGTTACAAGAAACTGAAATCAATCTCTGTAATCATTTTTCAAAAGCTTGAGTCTGTAACCATCTCAAACAACAAGCCTGTCACCAGACTTCATCTTCAAATTGCAACCTGGAATCAAGTTTGAGTTATCATCATCATGTTCCAGTTAAACAACCAAGTTTCAAAGCTATTCAGTTTTAAAGAAATCAAGTTCTCTGCCTCTTTGATTTGTGAGTAACACTTGTTTTAAATTTTTAGAAATAGGCATCTGTTGCTTGTGAATCTCTGATTTGAATATGAATGTGTGTGAATATATATATATATATGTGTGTGTGTGTACATATGTATATATGTATATATGTATATATATATATGTGATGAGATGTGTATGTTTGTCTATGAACAGATGAGTTTCTGTTTAGTAACAGGGTAGCTAAAACTCAAGGAAAATTCATATTACCCAAACTAATCCATATTAAGCCTTAGTTTCAAAATAAAAAGTGTTTGTAAGATGGCAATACTAATTTTAAAAATGATCACAAGTTTAACTATTGAATAAATATTGTGAAAATAGCATTTTACAGTAAAAAGGAAATCAATGGTTAAAATTCGAATATTTTAAATTGTTAATTTGATTTTATATCTTGAATAAACATCTAAAGGTAGGATTTTTAAAGCAAAGATGATGATTTTTAGTTAGGTATACAAGGTGCAGTTAATAAATGAACCAAAAATGCTCTTTTATAAATTTCTGATGGGTTATCAAATCTTAGATGTTGAAATTTGTTGTGAAGCTTGCTTGATCTTCGTCGATTCCAGGAAAAATGTAAAAAAATTTATCCAATGCAAGAATTGTTGGGTTGAGTGCATTTTAGGGTTTAAGGATACGATGTGGTCGATGCTATTGATCGCGCTCGTGTAGTAATGTGGGTTGATCGGGGACGTTCGGTCCGGTGGAAATCGAAGGTGGGAAGTGTGACGAAGCTTGTGGTCAATCGGCGTGATCTCTGGTGGAAGGATCGTCGGCGGCGAGAGGTTTTAGCGATTTGTGTTGGTTCCAGTTTCAATCGAGTTGCTCGATTTCGATTTATGCTATTATCTTCGGATCTGGGTGGTTAGAGGGACTGTAGGAGTCGCCAGCGATGTGTTGGAGCCATCATAGTTGGTCGGAGCGATGTAGTTCGCTGGTGCACGTGCACGTCGAGGCTGGACGTGTCATTGTTGGGGATGGACGTTCGCTCGAAGGGGAACTCGGGGAAACTCATTGTTTTGCTCGGGTTCATCTTCGTGTTTACGTGAGAGTTTAAATCTTGTTCTCAGGTTTAAAAATTTAAACTAACTAAATTTTGAAAAGAAAGAAGAAAGTATGTGTGACGACCCAGAATTTTTGTACATTTGAAATTGGAATATTTAATTAATTTTAAATATTCAGAGGTTAATTATAAACTTAAATTTCAAATATCGTTGTTTGAAAGTAATTTAATTATTAAATTAAATTATGTGAAGTTGGATAAAATAGTAAATCTGGTATTCTAAGCTAATTAAAAATATTTTGAAAGCTCGTAAAATTCATATTAATAATACTGAAGGTAATAGAAGCTTTAGAATGTAATTTCAAACTGTTTTGTTCAGTTTGAAATTATATCGTTTGAATCGATATTTAAAAATAGCCTTTCGAGGCACAGTCTCGGAATTCGACGAAACCAGTTCCATTGGATCCGTAATATTGTCTTATTATCGGATTTCAAATTTCGTATTGATCGGAGTTGGTGCGTGAGCATACGATAAGTAAAGGCGTGGGAATCTATATCAAATTCAATTTAAATTTATATTTATATTGGTCAACATCAGCCTACATTCTTTCCCATCACAACTTTTTCCTTTCACATTCGAAGTACTACAGCCTTCTATAGCACGCTACTTTCCCTTTTCTCTCAAAAATTCTCGAAATCAAATATGCCTTCTTCCGTTCAATACGAGCAGATCAGAATCAAAATAGGAAGAACAGAGAAACCGCCTCGTTTTAAATCGCTAGCTCTTCCCAGTTTTTATAACCCGTCCCCTCCCTCTTTCCCCTCCATTCGAAATCAATCCCAGACCTACCTCCATTCGTTCGAATCGGAGTCCAAACAAAGGCGAGCGGCGCGACTTAGTTCAAGGTCGGGAGTGTTTGGATTGGCGTGTTGCTGCAACCTAGGGTTTAAAGTTGGGTCGCGTGATGGTATCGTGGTCGGCACCGCACTCGAAGTCGCGATGTGGGATTCACGACTGACTTTGGCGCTCGAGTAAGGGGTCGGCTCGAGTTGATAATTGGAGTTCCTGTTTGATGGAGCCCGATGGTAAGCGAAGGGGAGGCGTTCGCGAGATGGGAGTCGCGTGGTCTGTAGCTTCGCGGCGATGTAGAACTTGGCTTCGATTCACGTGATGGCAGGTGCTGGGTTGTGCTCTATCGAGGCAGTGAAGGGATTATGCTGTGAGGTATAATTTCTGTTAATTCAATTTTAGAAGATATATATACATACAGATTGAGAAAGTCATATCTTAGGGTAATTCAATTTTATAACATTTTAAAAGTTGCTTAATTTTAAAAAATAAAATAAAGTAAAATAATATATTATAGTAAAGAGAAACTACTTCTATATATATGTGTATATAGGTTAGAAATAATGGATTTGCTGATTTATTTGTTCAATTAACTCATTTACTTTATTTACTAAAAGATTTTTAAGAAAGAAAATTTTTAGTTAAAATAAAATTATTAGACGATTAAATAATAAAATGGCAATTAGTTGTTAGAGAATGATAAGTATAGGAATTTATAAATTATGGATTTATATAATGTATATACATATGTAGGTAAACAGAAATATATATATATGATTTGGAAATATATAAGAATATTAAAGATGTTGGAGAATCTATAAATTAATTTAAAGTAAATTTTTAGTTAAATTAAATTGTAAAACGGAAATTGATTGTTCGATTTGTTCAAATATTAATACAATCATATGATATTTATTCAAGGTCAAAAATTGGGAAAACCAAGGCAATATTGAAGTGGAGTACAAATAAAAGCAAAGGTGAGTTAATCTCACTCAGCTGAATTTTAATTTTAATTTAAATGGTTAAATTTAAATAATTGATTGATTGATTGTTCTGGGTTGATGTGATACTATATATATAGTAGTATATAGCAATATATACATATTGGCATATGTATATATTGGAGTTGTTGATATTCCCGCATTTTATAGCGGATGAGACCCTATGCGCCGCATAATAGCGGATGATTTTATATAAATCCCATATACCGCGATATTCCACCTTGAAGTGGAATTTGTATTTTATATTGTGCTAACGTCTGTGGATGCAGGGAAACAGGTTGGAGGGATCCAACTGGATTCCTCAAAATTATTAGATTATTTAATATTCTGTATTCTGAATATTTGATATCATGTGATGATTTTATATTGGATGATGTGGTTGATTTGGGTTGTCTAGTATAATAAATTATAAAATCTATGGAATTGAATTTTTGAAAAGAAATAAAGGAATAAAAGTTTAAAATAATTCGAGGAATTGGGATAAAATTTATAACGAATTGAAATAAAAATAAGGTGATTTGGAATTTTAACAAATATGAAATAAGGGGATTTTGAATCTACAAGGGATAATAAATTTTACACTTAAGTGATATTATTTGAAGAATAAAAGTAGTTATTTTTGAAATTAAGGATTAAAGTTAATTAAAGAATAAATAAGGAGTTTTGGAAATTTGCAATTGATATTGGTAAAAAGGGGTTTAACTCGTAATAAGGAATAAAAATCTAAAGGTTAATGTATTTTGGAATAAATGAAGTAGAAAAGGAAATTTATTTCAAAGTAAGTAGAGTAAATTGGGAAATCAATTGGAAATTGATTTAGTTGTTTAAAATTGGAATTTTAGAAGAGAAATGAGATTTTGGAATTTATAAGCTGGGTTTATAAAGTAAAATAAAATATCGGTGGATATTAGAAAATATAAATTCGAGGTGGGAATTTATAAAGGGATATGAATTGGTTTAAAATAAATGTTGATTTATTTTTAAAAAGATGGAAATGAGAAGTGTATTTCTCTGGATAGCCAAGTACGTTTTCAAAGCAATTTTTAAAATAAGTTAAAAGTTCTAATTGTGTTTTTAAAAGCATGTTTTAGAAAATTGATTATTTCTAAATGTTAATTTCCTAAGTAAGTATGTTTGGAAAAATCTATTCTTTTTAAATGTTTAAACTTTAAAGTAAGATTTTCAAAATCTATTATTGTAGTAATTATATAAAAGTGATTTGCTATTATGTTTTAAAAGGAGAAATTTAGTTTATATTATAAAGTGGTTTATTTAAAAGTATATATTTTTAATAAAGTATTAAAGTAGTTTAAGTTCAATATTATAAAATATATTTATGATAAGTGCTTTTAAATTATTTTTAAATCTAAAGTATTTTGTACTTGGTGTTTCAGAGAAATAAATATTTGGGGAAATGTATTCCGTAAGCGGAAACTGTTTGAAATGGTTTTCAAAAGGAGTTTGAAAATAGAAATATACCTTGGAAAGATATTTGAGGTTAATAAATAATGTGGGAAATTATTTATTGTGTGATGGTTGCTTGTGGATGTTAATTGATAGTTAAATAACCGACTATCAATATTGGCCAAATGCGCTGATCGTTTCGAAGAGACCGGGATCGAGTTTCCGTATACCGGGATTCTAGGTCTGGAGACTCGAATACCACTTCGATCCGGTTTGTACGTTTCGTGTAACGTGTTCGAAGTCGAAGATGGAGCAGTGAAGTGCAAGGGCTAGTCGCTACTAATCCTGAGGATATTTCCAAAATGGATGTAGTAGGAATAGTGCCTTCGGTTCCGTTCGAACCCGGGACGGACTTGTATGGACGAATGCTTTCGTGACATCGTCAGGTGGACGATGGACATTCTAAGGGATATGTTCTGAAAAGGTATCGTTTAGCCTCGAACCTCATCAACCGGGAATGACTGAAAATCAGGGGTTATGCAGCAAGGCTTCGTGGGTAGCGCCCACTGGAGAGTGTGGTCATCCCTGTCTAGATGTCCCTTTTATTTCGGCTTAGTGGTGCGGTTGCTGATCCCAACCGCGGGGTGATCATATTCGGAATTGCCCATAGGTGATTCCAGCCTTGTGTTGCAGGGGACTTAGGGTGGGTCCTCGTTACTGTGATCTAGGCCACGTACTGTGACAGGTGGTACCCCAGTGCCTAGTCATTCGTTGGAAATCCATTCTCCCTACGTGCCTTGTACGAGTTTTGTTTGTATTACCCACTTTGTGGCTAGTATGCCGGAATTTAATAGATGTAACAATTTTGGCTATTTTATAAGTATTTGTAAATAGACACTATTATAATATCAGAGGATTTTTATAAAAAGTGTTTTAGCTATCGTAAGGTAAAAACCCGGCATGTTTATTTGTGGCGTGGTCTTACGAGATGTTTTTATTTCAAAAGGATTTTTGAAACTTAAATAATCAATTTGAGTGTGATTTTCTCACGCTGGTATTCCAGACTGACTCGGGTATTGTTTTATATGATGCTCGGGTCAGACCGAGATAAACAGGTTCAGGATATGATGCTGTGGAGCTCAGGAGACGAGCTGGATGACGATACGTACTCTCGTACTTGCTATTATTTTTCCGCTGTGTATTCAGTTGTATGTTATGGATGTTGGTGTACTCTGATGATGTATTGTATAAACAGATATAGTTTTAATTTGTGTAAAGATCTGTTGATATATTATATTTTATTCCGCTGCGATGGTTAGATTCTGATGTTGTTTTCTATTTTTCTTCTTCTACCTCTTTTTCTTAACTAAAATGGTTCGATTTTTCGGGTATGAAAAACTCGGGCTGTTACAGCAACGAAGAAAAAAAGGAAGACGTGAGGGAAGATAGTGGGAAACTCGAGTAAAACCTGGTCAGTACCCGGGTTAGTTTTCAAACTTGCTATATAATATAAAGTAAAGTTAAAACAAATTAACAAAATTTTAAGTATTGTCGACTTAATGAATGTTTAACAATCTAAGTTAAGAATTTATTATAAGATGGAATTATTTAAGTTAATACTTTGGGATGTTTTTAAAAACCCAATAAATACTTTAATTAAATAATTAACTTAAAGTTAAGTGTTAAAGTTAATTAACATTAAAGTTTTCAATGTAGTAATAAATGGATTTTCAAAGTTAAGGATGATTTTTAAATGTTAATTAAGATGAATACTTATTATTAATTGATTATTTTGGAAAATAATTAAGAATGATTAATTTATACTGTAATTAAAGATTGGTAAATTAATGATTAAATGTTTAATAATTTTGTAATTAAGAATTTTAATTAACTACTTAAAGTTAATTAATGTATGATTAGTGGTTAACTAATCAAGTGATTTAATTAAGAATTAATAATTGATTAATTAAGTAATTAGGGATAATTATTATTATGATTAATTAAGGATAATTAATCAAATGGAAATTAATTAAGGATTAATTAATAAATGAGATTAATTAAGATTAACTAAAGATTAATTAAAGTAAACTAATTTACTATAAAGATTTATTAGTAATTAATGATTAATTGTTATGAGATGATTGCTTAATGGTAAGTAATTCTTAAAATAATTAATTAAGGGGTTAATTAATTATGTAATTGGGTTAGAGGTTAATTTAATTAATGTAATTAAAAAAATTATTAATTAAGAATAATTAATTAAGGTGATTAATTAATTTATATCAAATGATTTGTAATTAATAAATCAGAATTGGATAATTAATTCAGAAGTAATTAATTTAATTGGAAATAAATTGAATTAATTAGGATTAAATAATTAATTAATCCTGCTTATAAATGATTGTTGAATGCTTGAACTTACTTATGAATGATTGTATTGTATGAGATGCCTTGAATTGATTATCCTATCTGATTCTGTGATGCTGTGGGATATATTCTGATTTGTGTGTGACCTGTAATGTAGTTTATTTATCTAGGATGAAAGTAATTATTTTATCTGTAAGTTATATATTTGTGATCTGTGAATAAACGATAAGCATTATAGTTTATATCGCTTATCAATTATATTTCTGTATTCTGATCTGTGATGATTGAATGATATTGCACTACTGTGTGAAACCCCTAGACCACACTTTACACACACAAATATGGATTTCACGTGGAAATCGGTTAAGTCACAGATAATTTAAATTTAATGTTTTTGAAATTAAAATTTTAATTTCAATTGATTTTGAAAATGGATTTGGGTTAAATGTTAAAGCTTTTGAAAAGGTGTTTTCAAAGGTAGAAGCTATTTTGAATAACTTGGTAAAGTTTCAATTTAAATAATTTAATTTGAAATTGAATTCAATATATGGAATTGAATTCCATGATTGGAAATTTTGGTTAAAGTTGTTATAAATGTGTTTATATGAAGTTAAACCATTTTAAAAGTATAATTTTGAGGATTGGGATTTAACCCAAGAACCTTAACTCATATAAATGAATCAGATTTCCAAAATGAAAACTGTTTGTTTTAAAAAGAATAAAAGCTTTCAAATAAGAAATGAAATTCCAGTTTAATTAAAGGAATTTCAAGATTGAATTGAAAAATGGTTTTCCAAGTTATGAATGAATTCTTTTTGAAAGCTATAAATTAAATCTGTTTATTTTTAACAGATTTAAAATGATGATTTGTTTAACCATTTAAAATGGAATTGTTTTGAAAGCTATAAGTTAAATCTTTGTTTTAAAGATTTAACGAGTTAATCCAATTAAAAAGGAAATTAATTTGAAAAATCTGTGAATGAATCTTTTGTTTAAAAGATTAAAGTGTGGAAAATTGTTTAAACCATTGAAGGTTGTTAAAATGAATCTTTTTGTTTAAAAGATTTGAAAATGGTAATTTGTTTAAACCATTTGAAGAAAAGATTTTGGGTAATAAGTTGTGACTTAATTGAAATCCCATTATCCATATGTTTTTAAATATTGCGCTCATTATTCGGTTTAGCTGGGAGAGGACCTTTGTGTCATACAACCCATTCCGAATGAGTGATACGTCGTATATGGATTGCATTTGAAGACCGGTGTTGAAGACCGGGTGTTTGCGAAAATGATAGGATAACCTATCGATTGTCTCTGCACTGGGTAGCTCCTGGTATATAGATTCCCTAAGTGATGGGAAGTCCGATCGGGATTGTGAATACCCGGATTGCAAGGGCTTCTTCGGAAGTGCCTTCGGTTCTGTTCGAACCCGGAACAGACTTGTATGGTTACATGTCTGACATTACACTTTGGGATATAAAGCAGATTTCTTTCAAATACATTCCTGTTGGTGGTGGAGAATTTATTCTCTTAGCTTAACACCCTTCTCTGAGACGTACGAGCTCAGAGGTTATGTGGTTGAAGGTAATCAGCGATATACTCCCAATTTGGTAATGTGGCATGCTGAGTGTTGCTGTGTGTTGATCATCTATTGATCATTTGTTGATCAAAGCATGGCTTTGTGAAAAAGCGTAGCTTTGTGGACGAGACCTCATCGAACCTCACAGACCGGAAATGGTCGAAACAGGAAAGATGCGGCAAGGTTATGAGGGTCGCTCCCTTTAGGGTATGTCATTTCCTTCTGGAAAAGGGTGGTATCATGGTATAGAGCCCAGATACTTACTCATGTGGACACACTATATTTATTACTATATGATGTTGGTTATCGAGAGCTCTTGGATAAAGGTCCCAAAGGACCGGGGGATGGCATACTCGAGTAGTAGGTACCTAGTGACAGAGGTAACCCGGCCTTGTGTTAGCAGAGAGCCGAGTAGGTTCTTGGGGCGTCCCGCCAGAGGCGATCCCATTCGCAGTAGGAAGTTCCTTAGCCTGACCATTTGTTGGAAATCCAAAGAAACAATACGCGCCTTGTACGGTTTTAGTTGTATAACCTACTATGGAATGTGGCAGTAACCTGCTATTGAACATAGTAGCTATAATAGGCATAGTGTGAAATGCCTATGTTGGCTAAGATTAATATTATACTTTCGAGATGTTTCTGCACTATGCACTAATAATAATAGCAAATCAAATGTTTTTGCGTAGTAAGCATGTTTGACTACCATAAGAAGAAATCTCCTCCAATTCTGCGTTTGCATTGTGTGTGTGGTGGGAGGTCTTATGGTAGTTTCATTTTCCAAAAGCATTGCGGATTTCAATGATTAAAAATTATTTTGTTGTTTGTTTAAAGATAAACTGTTTTTGTTGCTCACACCAGTCCCATGACTGACTCGGATTTTATTGTTCCCTTCCTAAACTCTGGGTGCCCACCATTTTCCACACGGGCAGTCTAGAGTTGGGTTTCTCAGATATTCAGGTTGAGTAGATTACCTGGAGCTAGTCAGTCCTTGGACGACTGACCTTGCTTTCCGCTAGCTATGGATTGGAGCATTCTATTAGAGTTATTCTATCTACTGCTGGTGTTATCTATTTTCTTTCCGCTGCTATTTCTTGTATCACATCTCTGATGTATATTGATATCTGTTGTATCATTCTGTTGTATCATATTGTATCAGTTTTTTGTATCGGTCATTGTATCAATGTTATATATATATATATATTGATATATTCTTTTCTTCCGCTGTGTTGTTATACTTAATGGTGTTATAAGCTCCGGCAATTCAGATTCGGCGTTTGAATCTACGACATTTTGAGTACAAGTGAAGTACGGGTGCCGATTTTCGAAGGCCGAGTTTTCGGACTGTTACATTTGGTATCAGAGTTGAGGGTAAAACTTTAGCTCAGGAGTATAACACATTAAGTAGCTCATTAGAGATAGGGTGAAGTATACCCTAGAATGAGTAATCCTTAAGATATCCGTCCGTATGCCTCAGTAAATTCTCTTACTATCCACTGATAGTGAGTATGAGTGTAAGAAGAGGATGAGATAGGGGACAGGGAAATACGACTATAAATGGTCAATATCCTGTAACAACAAGGAAACAATCTTTTCTCTATCAATCTCTTTTGTTCAACATCTCTTCTCAATTCTTCGATGGTTCCTGGTGGGTCCAGGAAGAGATTCGATATATTAATATGGGACGTAAACTCCAAATAGGTCAGAATTGTTTGTTTGGATAAATTGGTTGCATTGGTTGCTATTGTTGATAGGTATACTTTAGTTCTAAACTGAAAATTTTGAAATTGTATCCGTCCATCTATTTATTCTTTGGGTCCGGATATATTCTACGAATGGTTAGTTACCCCTTTGAACTAACCAATGCCCCTGCATATTTCGTAGATCTGGATAACCCGAATAACTTATGAAATGTTAAATAGATTCGTTCTTGTATCTATTGTTGATATTCTGATTTGGTAAGCCAAATGCAGAATAGATATTTTGTTGATTTGATGAAATATTCTTCATCTATCTTTGTGTCTCCTTGGCAATTTTGAGGATGAAATTCTTTTAAGGGGGGAAGTTTGTAACGACCCCGAATTTTATATATATTTAAATTGATAATTAAATTAGTTTTTGGATAAAAATTGTGAAATTCATTGTAAATTGAAACGAGTTTCCTCGCATTCAAATAAATTCTATGTTAAATCAATTAAAATCTAAATATTGTATATATGTGATTTAGATTTAAATTTCAAGTAAATGGTTAATAATGATTTGAATTTATGAAATAAATACAAGACGATAAGTATTAAAGTAAAATAATAATATCTGAGTTAGAAATAGAAATAGAAATGAATATTGTTGATTTGAAATTACTAAAATGAATATATTGAGAATAATATTGGATTTATTAAACTTTTATATATAGTTAATTGTTAGTAATGAATGATTTGATTTCATATCATTTGTTATAGAATTGTATTAAGTACAAAATAAAATGTAAATAAGAATTTATGAAAGTTTTAAATATATGTGTATATCTTTTGCAAGTATAAATGTATATGTAAATATAAAAGTAAGGCAAGTGCAAGAACATAGACAAAGTAAAGAAAAGAAAGTAACCAGGCAAGAACCAGTAAAAGGAAAAACATCAAATGATATTTAAGTTAAACAAATATATATATATGGAGCTTGCAAATCAAAACTGTGCATATACAATTCAAATGGATTTGTATGTAAACAAAAAAAGGGAACACAAGCATTAAATGATTTCTTCTCTAGCACACAAAATACATATCACCTCAGCCACAATACAAGTATCAGCATCCACCATATTGGAAAAAAAAGGGAAGAAACAAAGTTATAAACAATATGAAAGTATTGTAAAAGAAAACAAAGATAATATATACATTTAAGTATGAAGATTGTACATGACAATTAATGCAAGCCATCACCATATTTGCGCATCAGCCACCAAAACAAATATTAGTAGACAAAGCAAGATTTCAGCCGACCAAACAAAGAGAAAAATCTCTGACTTGATAAAAAAAATAAAAATATATATGTACTTGTATTGTACAAACAAATAATATCACACTGTAAAAATGTTGTACCAGCCAAGAAATGCATACCTGTTCACGAATTATCTTTTTATACATATATCAATCTTCTTCTTTTCATTTTTTAAAACAAATGCAAACCAAAATCAAATGAAACCTTTTTCCTCAAAACATTCTAAAACCTTCAACCAGAAACTGAAATCAATCTCTATAATCATTTTTCAAAAGCTTGAGTCTGTAACCATCTCAAACAACAAGCCTGTCACCAGACTTCATCTTCAAATTGCAACCTGGAATCAAGTTTGAGTTATCATCATCATGTTCCTGCTAAACAACCAAGTTTCAAAGCTATTCAGTTTTAAAGAAATCAAGTTCTCTGCCTCTTTGATCTGTGAGTAACACTTGTTTTAAATTTTTAGAAATAGGCATCTGTTGCTTGTGAATCTCTGATTTGAATATGAATGTGTGTGAATATATATATATATATATATATATATATATATGTGTGTGTACATATGTATATATGTATATATGTATATATATATATGTGATGAGATGTGTATGTTTGTCTATGAACAGATGAGTTTCTGTTTAGTAACAGGGTAGCTAAAACTCAAGGAAAATTCATATTACCCAAACTAATCCATATTAAGCCTTAGTTTCAAAATAAAAAGTGTTTGTAAGATGGCAATACTAATTTTAAAAATGATCACAAGTTTAACTATTGAATAAATATTGTGAAAATAGCATTTTACAGTAAAAAGGAAATCAATGGTTAAAATTCGAATATTTTAAATTGTTAATTTGATTTTATATCTTGAATAAACATCTAAAGGTAGTATTTTTAAAGCAAAGATGATGATTTTTAGTTAGGTATACAAGGTGCAGTTAAAAAATGAACCAAAAATGCTCTTTTATAAATTTCTGATGGGTTATCAAATCTTAGATGCTGAAATTTGTTGTGAAGCTTGCTTGATCTTCGTCGATTCCAGGAAAAATGTAAAAAAATTTATCCAATGCAAGAATTGTTGGGTTGAGTGCATTTTAGGGTTTAAGGATACGATGTGGTCGATGCTATTGATCGCGCTCGTGTAGTAATGTGGGTTGATCGGGGACGTTCGGTCCGGTGGAAATCGAAGGTGGGAAGTGTAACGAAGCTTGTGGTCAATCGGCGTGATCTCTGGTGGAAGGATCGTCGGCGGCGAGAGGTTTTAGCGATTTGTGTTGGTTCCAGTTTCAATCGAGTTGCTCGATTTCGATTTATGCTATTATCTTCCGATCTGGGTGGTCAGAGGGACTGTAGGAGTCGCCAGCGATGTGTTGGAGCCATCATAGTTGGTCGGAGCGATGTAGTTCACTGGTGCACGTGCACGTCGAGGCTGGACCTGTCATTGTTGGGGATGGACGTTCGCTCGAAGGGGAACTCGGGGAAACTCATTGTTTTGCTCGGGTTCATCTTCGTGTTTACGTGAGAGTTTAAATCTTGTTCTCAGGTTTAAAAATTTAAACTAACTAAATTTTGAAAAGAAAGAAGAAAGTATGCAACGGAGAAAAAAAGGAAGACGCGAGGGTAGATAGTGGGAAACTCGAGTTGTTACTCGAGTAAAACCTGGTCAGTACCCGGGTTAGTTTTCAAACTTGCTATATAATATAAAGTAAAGTTAAAACAAATTAACAAATTTTTAAGTATTGTCGACTTAATGAATGTTTAACAATCTAAGTTAAGAATTTATTATAAGATGGAATTATTTAAGTTAATACTTTGGGATGTTTTTAAAAACCCAATAAATACTTTAATTAAATAATTAACTTAAAGTTAAGTGTTAAAGTTAATTAACATTAAAGTTTTCAATGTAGTAATAAATGGATTTTCAAAGTTAAGGATGATTTTCAAATGTTAATTAAGATGAATACTTATTATTAATTGATTATTTTGGAAAATAATTAAGAATGATTAATTTATACTGTAATTAAAGATTGGTAAATTAATGATTAAATGTTTAATAATTTTGTAATTAAGAATTTTAATTAACTACTTAAAGTTAATTAATGTATGATTAGTGGTTAACTAATCAAGTAATTTAATTAAGAATTAAGAATTGATTAATTAAGTAATTATGGATAATTACTTATTATGATTAATTAAGGATAATTAATCAAATGGAAATTAATTAAGGATTAATTAACAAATGAGATTAATTAAGATTAACTAAAGATTAATTAAAGTAAACTAATTTACTATAAAGATTTATTAGTAATTAATGATTAATTGTTATGAGATGATTGCTTAATGGTAAGTAATTCTTAAAATAATTAATTAAGGGGTTAATTAATTATGTAATTGGGTTAGAGGTTAATTTAATTAATGTAATTAAAAAAATTTATTAATTAAGAATAATTAATTAAGGTGATTAATTAATTTATATCAAATGATTTGTAATTAATAAATCAGAATTGGATAATTAATTCAGAAGTAATTAATTTAATTGGAAATAAATTGAATTAATTAGGATTAAATAATTAATTAATCCTGCTTATAAATGATTGTTGAATGCTTGACCTTACTTATGAATGATTGTATTGTATGAGATGCCTTGAATTGATTATCCTATCTGATTCTGTGATGCTGTGGGATATATTCTGATTTGTGTGTGACCTGTAATGTAGTTTATTTATCTAGGATGAAAGTAATTATTTTATCTCTAAGTTATATATCTGTGATCTGTGAATAAACGATAAGCATTATAGTTTATATCGCTTATCAATTATATTTCTGTATTCTGATCTGTGATGATTGAATGATATTGCACTACTGTGTGAAACCCCTAGACCACACTTTACACACACAAATATGGATTTCACGTGGAAATCGGTTAAGTCACAGAAAATTAAAATTTAATGTTTTTGAAATTAAAATTTTAATTTCAATTGATTTTGAAAATGGATTTGGGTTAAATGTTAAAGCTTTTGTAAAGGTGTTTTCAAAGGTAGAAGCTATTTTGAATAACTTGGTGAAGTTTCAATTTAAATAATTTAATTTGAAATTGAATTCAATATATGGAATTGAATTCCATGATTGGAAATTTTGGTTAAAGTTGTTATAAATGTGTTTATATGAAGTTAAACCATTTTAAAAGTATAATTTTGAGGATTTGGATTTAACCTAAGAACCTTAACTCGTATAAATGAATCAGATTTCCAAAATGAAAACTGTTTGTTTTAAAAAGAATAAAAGCTTTCAAATAAGAAATGAAATTCCAGTTTAATTAAAGGAATTTCAAGATTGAATTGAAAAATGGTTTTCCAAGTTATGAATGAATTCTTTTTGAAAGCTATAAATTAAATTTGTTTATTTTTAACAGATTTAAAATGATGATTTGTTTAACCATTTGAAATGGAATTGTTTTGAAAGCTATAAGTTAAATCTTTGTTTTAAAGATTTAACGAGTTAATCCAATTAAAAAGGAAATTAATTTGAAAAATCTGTGAATGAATCTTTTGTTTAAAAGATTAAAGTGTGGAAAATTGTTTAAACCATTGAAGGTTGTTAAAATGAATCTTTTTGTTTAAAAGATTTGAAAATGGTAATTTGTTTAAACCATTTGAAGAAAAGATTTTGGGTAATAAGTTGTGACTTAATTGAAATCCCATTATCCATATGTTTTTAAATATTGCGCTCATTATTCGGTTTAGCTGGGAGAGGACCTTTGTGTCATACAACCCATTCCGAATGAGTGATACGTCGTATATGGATTGCATTTGAAGACCGGTATTAAAGATCGGGTGTTTGCGAAAACGATAGGATAACCTATTGATTGTCTCTGCACTGGGTAGCTCCTGGTATATAGATTCCCTAAGTGATGGGAAGTCCGATCGGGATTGTGAATACCCAGATTGCAAGGGCTTCTTCGGAAGTGCCTTCGGTTCTGTTCGAACCCTGAACAGACTTGTATGGTTACATGTATGACATTACACTTTGAGATATAAATCAGATTTCTTTCAAATACATTCCTGTTGGTGGCGGAGAATTTATTCTCTTAGCTTAACACCCTTCTCTGAGACGTACGAGCTCAGAGGTTATGTGGTTGAAGGTTATCAGCGATATACTCCCAATTTGGTAATGTGGCATGCTGAGTGTTGCTGTGTGTTGATCATCTATTGATCATTTTTTGATCAAAGCATGGCTTTGTGAAAAAGCGTAGCTTTGTGGACGAGACCTCATCGAACCTCACAGACTGGAAATGGTCGAAACAGGAAAGATGCGGCAAGGTTATGAGGGTCGCTCCCTTTAGGCTATGTCATTTCCTTCTGGAAAAGGGTGGTATCATGGTATGGAGCCCAAATACTTACTCATGTGGACACACTATATTTATTACTGTGTGATGTTGGTTATCGAGAGCTCTCGAATAAAGGTCCCAAAGGACCGGGGGATGGCATACTCGAGTAGTAGTTACCTAGTGACAGAGGTAACCCGGCCTTGTGTTGGCAGAGAGCCGAGTAGGTTCTCGTGGCGTCCCGCCAGAGGCGATCCCATTGGAAGTAGGAAGTTCCTTAGCCTGACCATTTGTTGGAAATCCAAAGAAACAATACGCGCCTTGTACGGTTTTAGTTGTATAACCTGCTATGGAATGTGGCGGTAACCTGCTATTTAACATAGTAGCTATAGTAGGCATAGTGTGAAATGCCTATGTTGGCTAAGATTAATATTATACTTTCGAGATGTTTCTGCACTATGCACTAATAATAATAGCAAATCAAATGTTTTTGCGTAGTAAGCATGTTTGACTATCATAAGAAGAAATCTCCTCCAATTCTGCGTTTGCATTGTGTGTGTGGCGGGAGGTCTTATGGTAGTTTCATTTTCCAAAAGCATTGCGGATTTCAATGATTAAAAATTCTTTTGTTGTTTGTTTGATGATAAACTGTTTTTGTTGCTCACACCAGTCCCATGACTGACTCGGAGTTTATTGTTCCCTTCCTAAACTCTGGGTTCCCACCATTTTCCACACGGGCAGTCTAGAGTTGGGTTTCTCAGATATTCAGGTTGAGTAGATTATCTGGAGCTAGTCAGTCCTTGGACGACTGACCTTGCTTTCCGCTAGCTATGGATTGGAGCATTTATTGGAGTTATTCTATCTGCTGCTAGTGTTATCTATTTTCTTTCCGCTGCTATTTCTTGTATCACATCTTTGATGTATATTGATATCTGTTGTATCATTCTGTTGTATCATATTGTATCTGTTTTTTTTATCTGTCATTGTATCAATGTTATATATATATATATATATATTGATATATTCTTTTCTTCCGCTGTGTTGTTATACTTAATGGTGTTATAAGCTCCGGCAATCCAGATTCGGCGTTTGAATCTACGGCATTTTGAGTACAAGTGAAGTACGGGTGCCGATTTTCGAAGGCCGAGTTTTCGGACTGTTATAGAATTTTACAGTGAAAATCCTCTAAAATTCTCTTACATGGTACTTAGAATATAGATCCATGGTTGTAACTTGCATCAATTTAGCAGAGTCGACTTATCCAAGTTTCTCAATGTAAACAGGCTGGGAATAGGACGTCTCATGGATAGGCATTTTTGTAGTGAATATGAACAACGTTATGGATAAAGTTAGCAAACATAAACACATGGAGTACAATAACTATACCGGAAGGCGCTCTTACTCCGATCTCTGGCACAGGATCTCAATGTGTCGCAACTTTGCAAAATAGAAGTCTCTTTCATTCTCCATGGTGTCAAATGTAACTTTCATATCTGCAATCTAAATTACACTAGCATAATTACTTTACTATACATTGTTTGAAATACAATAGCTCAATGGTAAGCATATAGAGCATGAGCAGAATGTGTCCAAACTTGCATAGTTTTATACATGGTAGTTTGAACAAATCAGTTTTATGTGAGGAACAAAATTCTGCAAGCTTTCAATAGCACATACCTTATCAGTCAGCTCCTGAATCTGTAGTAGTGACTCTGCACTTGGACTTCCTACAACATGTTATGCCCTTGCACCTGCATAGCATTATACATGAAATCATGATAAAATTGGTTTTTAATAAGCTAAAGTTATTATTGGACGGTAGATATAGGATTGTTATAAGTTACAATAACTGATTGCAAGCTGCTTCAAGTTGAGCTACCGCGGAAGAAAAAACTGAGAAGTACTGAGAAAAATCAAATTTATACCTTAGGGTGCACACAAAGTAGGTGCCTAAATTTCCAGTTTTATTATACCAGCATAGAATAAGTACAATGTCATGTTAATTTGTGTGACTGTATTTTGTCTAACTTTCCAATGATTCCTAAATAAACAAAAGGTTCGGCTTGCCTTATTTCTTAATCAACGGCATTGGCATAAGATAATTAATACATAATTACATTTAATTATTTTAATTGAAATGCTAAACTTATTGTCCTAATCTTGTGTTTACTCGGGCTGAATGTTGTCAACGACATGGATGCTAAACTTATGGAAATTCAATATTTTATTCTTCATCCTACTCTTCATATAAACCATTACAGACTAGTTACCACCGAGTTGTATCATTTACAAATTTATTTATTCCTTGGTTTTGTTCCATGTATAACTTGCAGTAGCTGATGACTTCCTAGCTCCATTAGTCATCTTTCGCTCACGTTATTGATTGCACTATCCTTTTAGGTCTGCTTTACAAAATTTGAATATTAAAGGCATCAAGCTACTTGACTATTGTCTTCCTTGTAAGTTATTTAAACTTTCATTTGTATTATCCTCATTGCATCAAATCAAATATTTGAAAGCTGTTTTCTAAACCAAATATTTTTGCTTTGAAACACCACATACCCCTTAATATACCCAAAAGGGCACATTAAAAGGCGTGCTGCGTTGTAGGTATAACTGAAACTAACAGAGACTAAGATTCACAAGACAAAAATAAGTAAAAATAGCAGAAACTAAGATAATAACTTATTTTAAAACAAGACTTCATAATTGTTTCATAAATCAAATAAGTCAAATACCAAATACACATATATGTCTCAAAACCCAAGATGTCTCATAAAAACTCATAGTCTCAAAAATCAGAGTACATAATATCCCTCATAATAAGCTAGTATATAGAAAAAGCTAAAGCAAGAATAAAAGAAATACATGGTGGAAATCTTCTCCAAGAAGCCTCTGAGAAACTACAACTTACTACCCTCTCCCTTGATTACCTAAGGGGGGTAAGGGGAAAATAGAGGAGTGGGTCAGACTAAAAGTCTGGTGAATGACAGTAACTACTAGAATCTTTAAGCAAAGTAAAAATAATAGACTTTACAACAGTTCTAGTATATAAAAGGAAACAAAGGAAATAAAAAAGAGAGAAACTGGAAATAAATACGAATAAATTATTACTCAATTAATAAGATAGATTAACTTTGATTGTTTGCACTTGCCTTTGATAGCTGCTTGATTAAGCTGAATTCCTAATCCTATAATTAGGCTGAAATCCTAATTCTACCCTTTGATCGACCTGCTACTCCATAGACCTTACTGCGGACTAGACGCTATATACCTCTCTACACAGCAGCCAATGGTAACTACGAAAGATACACAAAGCACCCACTGTGGACTAGACGATACATAGCTCCCTACACAGAAGGCAATGGTGTCTACGAAACACACATACTAAGCGCTTGGAACTCATAGCAATTACTAAGCACCGAATTGGAAGTCGCACGTGTAATTGCCACCATGCTCATGCTACCTGTTGCTCCACCTATTGGGTCATATTATTACCTCGACTCAGCATAAGCGTGCCCCTCGTCTCACTTCAGGATTATGTGAAACACCGTGTCCATAGAAAATATAGGAGAATGCTGTCGGTACTGGCCCGCCATCCAAACAATATCTAATAGCACCCTTGTCCAAATCCCCCATGATTTGAACATCTCTATATTGACCAATTACTACCACTACAAGCATAAGCGTGCCCCTCGTCTCACTTCAGGTTTATGTGAAACACCGTACCAATAGAAAATAATAGGGGAATGCTATTTGGTATAGTACCTACTTTAATTCTTTGCTTATTAACTTAGATAAATTATTTAAATAAACCTTTACTCTTGTTATTACTATCCGTGCTTATTAATTTATCCTAAGTCTTACAATAAGCCTTATTCTATTCTATTTCTTATTATAACCTACATTATAATCATGCTTATTACTTAACCTAAGGTCTAAGCGTGAAAATAAGCTTCTTTTCTTCTTTTATTCTTTTTAGTTATAATTCTAAGTTATAACTAGGCCAATCTCTTTAATTCAGTCCAATTAATATCAAATTTAGGCATAATTTCAGTCCAATTCCATTTATATTACAGTCTTTATAATTTACATCTTATATTCCATTATTTCAGATTTATAATTTAATCCAATTTCGCGTTAATTCTATTCTAATCCATACGCGAAGAAGAAGGAGGAATAAAAGAAAACTGAAAATAAAAGAAAATCCAAGGCGTAAGAAGATGTAAATAACGCATAAATAACAGTAAATAAACTAAAATATTGTAATAAACTATAAATAAATGAAAAAGCTAGAAATAAACTAAAATTAATTGAAAAGAATAGCTAAAAGAAATAGACTGAAAATAATTCTAAAAACTGTAAATAAACTACTAAAAAGTTATTCCAAAAATCATAGTAAAACTACAACTATTGGAAACCCTATTATTTTAAATCACTTAAAGAAATTTAAAATAATTACAATCACTTACCTCTGTTCCTTAGCTCTTCCCTTTAGGCCTTCACGGATTCACTTGGGGTTGTTAAATATTTTTATTTAAAATGATTTCCTCCTTGGAAAATTATTCCGCTTAGGGTCCTTCCTGAATAGGTGAATCCAATTGGAGAAAATCTTAGAATGATAAAAGGTGTTAGGCCTAGGGTTCTATTTATAGGGGTAGAAGTTGATCTCAGACCGTTGGATTTGGGGATTGAATAGGATGCAACCACATCATAGGCTGAATAGGGGTCATCGGATGCATGAATGGAAAGACCAGATCAGTTTAAACAATGCAAAATACGTGTAAAGTCGGCTAAATATTCAAACGAACGAACGTTCGTTCGCCCTAAAAAGGGCAGGCGGGTCGATCAGGCGGTCGACCGCCCTTGTGCCCAGGTCGACCGGCCGGTCGACCTGGCCTATATATATATATTGTTTTGTTTATTTTGTTTAATTCATATCTCGTTCATTTTAGCTCGGATTCTAACATTCTATATATGGAAATTGACCAGACAATTACCACGGACACAATGGTGCAACTCCCGTGGCTCAATTCTGATAATTTCAAAAAGTTATTTTATTATTTAGTTATTTAACGAATTAATTATTACGGATTAAATTTCGGGTTGTTACATTCTCCCCTCCTTAAGGGATTTTGTCCCCCAAATCTCTAAGGATAAAAGAATGTACTAAATGTTTTCATCCAATTCTACAACCAACTACTCAATCATCAACCATTCATCCATTGTCCTTAAGTTTCTCTAATGAAATTTATGATACTTATGCAATTAGTGTAGTGTAAATGTCCCTAACTAATGCAAAAGATTAGGCGGTCCACTGATTCAGTTGATCTCCTTTTATGCAATCATGTCCGTGTCATGTATCCAAATGAATGCGAAAATTTCCTAATGATAACTGATAATTCTATATGCATGCTAAAAACATCATCCAAATGCAACAACCATGTGAAAATCATCCATTTATAGCAACCATGGAAAATAGAATAAAATGCGCACACATCCATATGCATATGCTCTAGTGTCCTAGTTAGGCCGATCCCTAAAGAATAATAATGCCTAGTGTACCTATATGCATCCATTAGCATCCACTGGCAAACACTTGCAATCACTAGCATACATCATTCATAACATGTTCTATTAACATGTTTACATCAAATCCAACGATCCATAGGTTAAATCCTAAGTTCTACCCTCCCAAAGGATAATAAAGGAAAGAAGCTATTCAAAACTAAAGATGAAAATAGGAAATTCTAAAAACTTATTATCAAAGGAATGTGGATACGAAATACAAATTTTCTCCCAATCAAACCAATCCTCCTCGAAGCCTTCTTAACTATGTCAGAACCAAGGCAATCCCACTGTAGACCCTATCCAACACGAAGGCAACTTGCGCAGTCTTTCATAAAGAGCTTCGAAAGGTGCCACTCTATTGCTAGCTTGAGAACTACTATCTTATGCGAATTCCACTAAAGGAAGATGCTTTACCCAAGTTCTTCCAAAATCAGGAATATCCATTCTTAACCATGCGTGTCATACAATTTTACTAAATCCATTTTACCATTCTTCTTTAGTCTGCTCACATGAATCAACATTCCTAGGTCCTTACTAGTGTCCCATACATTCCACGGGAACTTCTATCATTACTTCCAAAAGTAATCACTGTTATCCCCTAGATGGTCTTGCATATTTTCCGTTACACCTAGGAAATGATTTCTCTATACTCCATATTTATAAGAGTTTGGTTGGGTATTTATCATTTCAAAAACTAAGACTTCTAAATTTTCACAACATCAAATCCCAAAATCTTTGTCTTTAAAAAGTGTTATTTTTGAGTTTCTATTAAATTCAAAAATACTTGGTTACTTAACATTATTTCCCAACCTAAAGGGAAAAACTTTCAAATTCTAAGTCCAAAACTTATTCCTCGTTTTCTTTTAAAGACCTTTTCGGTTTTCTATAAAAATTTAAATTTTCAAATTCTACTTTTATTAAGTTTTTCATTTCCAAAAACTTATTACTTTTTCGCCAAACCATTTTCTTTTAAAATATCTTTAAACTATTTTTATGTGTTTCAAAACATCTTTTTATTATACCTCGCGGTCTCACACCTTAATGTATTGGAACTACTTTCTCAAATGAAAAATTATTAACGCTAAAATCTTCTATGAACCTTTTAAAAGAGAATTTCATGTTTATGTAAAATTACAAGGAAATTATTTTATATTTTTCGAAATAGGCTATACAAAATATGGTGCTTTCATACCTTGTATATCTATTTCATAGATTCCTTGTAACTTGCACAAAACATTTTTATTGGTTTCATAGAAAATTATACCATTACTTTTTTCATTCCAATAGATTAAAGTACGTTTAATTTATATTCTTCCATGATAAATATTTTCTAATATCTAACTTACACATCAGAAAAACTCATTTTCCAATTTGTTTAGTATATCCATAACTACAAAAACATTTCCTTGTACTTAAAATAATAACTGTACTTTACAAACCATTTTATTTCTACACTTAGAAATTATCTTTTAAAATACATTTCTATTTGGATTAAAATGGATGTTGCATAAAATGCCGTTACTACAACCCAAAAATACTAGTGTATGGATTCAATTAAATAAATACAAATAAATCTCATATACCTATGTAAAAATATTTCTCTTGGGAGTCACTTACTATAACAATAGTGTTATAGCCTATGCTCCTCTTATTTTTTTATGAAAACATTTATTACAACAATAAAAGTTGTAATCTACGTTTTCGATACTTGATACACTCTAGATTTTTATATTTAAAATCTTTGTTTACTTACACAGAGACTAGTGTTATATATATATGCTCCATAATTCTTCAAAAAGAATTCCAATTTTTTCATTATATAAAAACCAACTTAAATTTCATACCATTCTTCAAAAACCCCATATTTATTTTCTGAAGAAAATATTAACAATGAAAATTTTCAATTCCAACAATTACATTTTTTCCAACTTTTTAAATTTTGAAATTTCATTTTATTGGGTTTGGCATAAAGTGGATTTTGTCCTTACTAACCTAGGAGTACTTTTCTTAAACTTTGGAAATCTCATTTCCCTACTAAAGTCTTTTGTTAGATTTATTCTAAGGTACTATCGTTAAATCCACTTATTTGAAACAATTATAGTTTCTATAATTATCTACACGTGGTTTTTCTCCTTTTCTATTATACATCTCCAATCCTTACCTCTCTTTAGATTTCCACAGTCTGATCATAAATGTACAAAACCGTTTCTTAAATCCATACCATGCGTAGACATTCTCTATGCCCTGATAAACGCACTTCAAAAGTGATACTTCAAGAACTCTGTCTTCAGCTGATGAACAAGAAGCATATGAAGAACCTCCTTTAGATGAATAACATGCTCTTCCATACTTCTTGAAAAACACCAAAATATCGACCACGAATACGGCCACGAACTTTATTTTAGGACATCTCTAAAAACATGGTTCATCAAATCTATAGAACAGGCTGGGACATTAGTTAGCCCAAAAGACATAACCAACCACTCAAAGAATCCGTCGAGTATCCTAAATGCGTTCTTAGCAATGCTATAATCAGCTACTCTAAGCGGATGAAATCCAATGGCTAGACTAAGTTGAGAAAATACTGAAGAGCGAACTAACTAGTCGAAAAGATCATCTATCTTAGGGAGTTGATACTAGTTCTTCTTTGTGAGCTTATTCAATTCTCTATAGTCAATGCAAAGTCGAAGAGAACCACCTGCTTTGGTAGCGAAGACGACTGGCACTCCCTATTCTGATATGTTTCTTCTTATGAAACCATTCTCAAAAGCTCACGAATCTGCTTGCATAGTCCCTTCCTTTCCCTAGGCGCCATATGCCCTACGGGTAATGCTACTGGCTAGAAAAATAAATCCTGAAGTCAATCTCTCTCTTAGGGGAGTAGCCCTCTAACCTCCTCAAAGATGTCTGGAAAATCTCTGACGACAGGAACCGAATCTAACTCTGAGGATGATGAATTGAGGGAATAAAGGAAGCTCAATATAACGTACTCTTGCGAGTCGTAAGAAATCTCGAGAGTCCTATTGATGCATGTCTCTAGTCTAACGACTCTCCTCTCGCAATCTAATATAGCTCCATATGTGGATAGCCAATCCATTCCCAAAATCATCCCATACTCTGAGAAAACATAGGCGTCATAGTCAAATTCTACGCCTAGGATAAAAAATTTCAAACCCCTACAAACCATAGCCAAGAGTGCCGATCCTCTTATGGGTTTGAAACAAAGATGGGGTCTACTACTTAAGAAATGTCTAAGTGCAAACAATATACTAGAGAACTAGAGATGAAAGAGTGTAATCCTCTAGAATCGAAAAGAGTCCAAATGGGAAAATCAGAAATAGAAATCAAATTCTCCTACCTTGATTTGGTCTACGGTTGGAAGGTGCTGTACCCAAAGTCTGAATCGGTGTTGCAGGTGCATTCGCTGCGTGCCCCGTTCTCTGAGGACAAATCCTACTAAAGTGACCAAGCTACCCACAATTGAAACACCTTCCCTTCATTCCTGCCTTCTTACAGTCTTTTGCGTAATGACCAGTCATTCTACAACGCTTACATTTCCAACTTTTCTTGATTTGCTTCTGAGGTCCTCCCTCTTTCCTCTTGTGCTTATCCTTCCACTGCTTCTTAGAGCTTGTAGGAACCTTCTCAAGCTCCCTCTTATGCTGCCAATATGTAGGTTGAACACTCTGTTGGTCCTCTAAACCTAACCACCTAAACCTTTGCTCCATATTCTCAAAACTAACCCGCGTCTCCTTGGAATCCTCCATGCCAGAAAACGTTCTGCCTCATATACTAGTGAAGTCCTTGCATAGCTCAGAAAAGGGGGTTGATGTGGGTGGATAAAAGGGATTTCCACCTACTGGTGTTGTATTAGGAATTTGCCCTTACACCTCTGGTACCGTAGCTCTACGGAACCAGTCAGCCATTCTATGCAAAGAAAAGAGAATTTAGGCTCGAAAGAATTGAAAGAAGATTGCACTGGACTTGGAGGAGATTTTTATAAAAAGTCTTTTATACTTAAAAACTATTTCTAAGAGTTCCTTTCTGAAAAAGAATTTTTAAAAGAAGTTATTTTGGAAAATACTTTTACGTTAAAAATAAATTTTTAGGAATCCTGCAACCTTAGGCTCTGATACCAAGTGAAACACCCCACACCTCTTAATATACCCAAAAGAACACATTAAAAGGCGTGGTGCATTATAGGTATAACTGAAACTAACAAAGACTAAGATTCACAAGACAAAAATAAGTAAAAACAACGAAAACTAGGATAATAACTTATTTTAAAACAAGACTTCATAATTGTTTCATAAATCAAATAAGTCAAATACCAAATACACATATATGTCTCAAAACCCAAGATGTCTCATAAAAACTCATAGTCTCAAAAATCAGAGTACATAATATCCCTCGTAATAAGCCAGTATACAGAAAAATCTAAAGCTAGAATAAAAGAAATACATGGTGGAAATATTCTCCAAGAAGCCTCTGAGCTACTGCAACTTACTGTCCTCTCCCTTGATTTCCTATGGGGGGGAAAGGGAAAAATAGAGGAGTGGGTCGGACTAAAAGTCTGGTGAATGACAGTAACTACTAGAATCTTTAAGCAAAGTAAAAGTAATAGACTTTACAACAGTTCTAGTATATAAAAGGAAACAAAGGAAATATAAAAGAGAGAAACTGGAAATAAATACGAATAAACTATTACTCAATTAATAAGATAGATTAACTTTGATTGTTTACACTTGCCTTTGATAGCTGCTTGATTAGGCTGAATTCCTAATCCTATAATTAGGCTAAAATCCTAATTCTACCCTTTGATCGGCCTGCTACTCCATAGACCTTACTGCGGACTAGACGCTATATAACTCTCTACACAACAACCAATGGTAACTACAAAAAATACACAAAGCACTCACTGTGGACTAGACGATACATAGTTCCCTACACAGAAGGCAATGGTGTCTACAAAAGACACACATACCAAGCGCTTGGAACTCATAGCGATTACCGAGCACCGAAATGGAAGTTGCACGCGTAACTGCCACCATGCCATGCTACCTGTTGCTCCACCTATTGGGTCGTATTATTACCTGGACTCAGCATAAGCGTGCCCCTCATCTCACTTCAGGATTATGTGAAACACCATGTCCATAGAAAATATAGGAGAATGTTGCCGGTACTGGCCCGTCATCCAAACAATATCTAATAGCGCCCTTGTCCAAATCCCCCGTGATTTGAACATCTCTATATTGACCAATTACTACCACTACTAGCATAAGCGTGCCCCTCGTCTAACTTCTGGTTTATGTGAAACATCGTACCTATAGAAAATAATAGGGGAATGCTATTTGGTACAGGTCCTACTTTAATTCTTTGCTTATTAACTTAGATAAATTATTTGAATAAGCCTTTACTCTTATTCTTACTATTTGTGCTTATTAATTTATCCTAAGTCTTAAAATAAGCCTTATTCTGTTCTATTTCTTATTATAACCTACGTTATAATCATGCTTATTACTTAACCCAAGGTCTAAGCGTGAAAATAAACTTCTTTTCTTCTTTTCTTCTTTTTAGTTATAATTCTAAGTTATAACTAGGCCAATCTCTTTAATTCAGTCCAATTAATATCATAATAGGCATAATTTCAATCCAATTTCATTTATATTACAGTCTTTATAATTTACATCTTATATTCCATTATTTCAGATTTATAATTTAATCCAATTTCGCGTTAATTCTATTCTAATCCATATGCGAAGAAGAAGGAGGAGAAATAAAAGAAAACTGAAAATATAAGGAAATCCAAGGCATAAGAAGAAGATGTAAATAATGCATAAATAACAGTAAATAAACTAAAATACTGTAAATAAATGGAAAAACTAGAAATACACTAAAATTAATTGAAAAGAATAGCTAGAATAAATAGACTGAAGATAATTCTAAGAACTATAAATAAATTACTAAAAAGGTTACTCCAAAAATCGTAGTAAAACTACAACTATTGGAAACCCTATTATTTTAAAGTGGAAATTAGGGAGGCATCCCTATCATACTTTCATATTGTAAAGCGGGTCCCTGTCAAAGTTTCATTGTAAAGCGGGTCCCTGTTTTCTGAAAACGAAGAAAAATTATTGCTGAAATGTCAGCAACTTTTATAAATAAGTGCTGATATTTCAGCAACTATCTGTGTCAAAGTTTTATTGTAAAAACAAAGAAAAATTATTGTTGAAATGTCAGTAACTTTTATAAATAAGTGCTGATATTTCAGCAACTTTCATAAACTGTGTTCACAGTATACATAAATGTTGCTGAAATATCAGCAACTTTTATAAGTGTTGATATTTCAGCAACTTTCATACACTATGTTCACAGTGTACAAAAATGTTGCGGAAATGTCAGCAACTTTTATGAAATGTTGCATCATGCTCTGCAATAATAGTGAATAAAAAACAGGGACCTAATTTACACTGAAATTTAGTGAAGGACTTTTCGTAAATTTTGAAACTTAATAAGGACTTGTGCCAAAAGTACCCTATTTTAAATTACTTAAAGAAATTTAAAATAATTATAATCACTCACCTCTAGTCCTTAGCTCTTCCCTTTAGGCCTTCACGGATCCACTTGGGGTTGTTAAATATTTTTATTTAAAACGATTTCCTCCTTGGAATATTATTCCGCTTTGGGTCCTTCCTGAATAGGTGAACCCAATTAAAGAAAATCTTAGAATGAGAAAAAATGTTAGGCCTAGGGTTCTATTTATAGGGATTGAAGTGGATCTCAGACCGTTGGATTTTGGGATTGAATAGGATGCAACCACATCATAGGCTGAATAGGGGCCATCAGATGCATGAATGGAAGGACCAGATCAGTTTAAACAATGCAAAATACGTGTAAAGTCGGCTAAATATTCGAACGAACGAACGTTCGTTCGCCCTAAAAAGGGCAGGCGGGTCGACCACCCTTGTGCCCAGGTCGATCGGCCAGTCGACCTGGCATATATATATATTTTTAATTCATATCTCGTTCATTTTAGCTCGGATTCTGACGTTCTATATATGGAAATTTACTAGAAAATTACCGCGGACACAATGGTGCAACTCTTGTTGAAAATTTCACTAAGTTATTTTATTATTTAGTTAATTAACGAATTAATTATTACGGTTTAAATTTCGGGTTGTTACAGGCTCTATAACTGAACCCAAAAGCAATATTTTACATGTGCAGATCTTCATCCACTCAAATCCGATGAAGATGAGAACGATACAGTTGTCAATATAATATATCCTATTAAACCACCGGTGAGCCTAAATTCATAATAGATTTACATTGAATTAAAATATCATTTGTTGTTGTTTGTTCATTCTAATTGCGCATACAAGTTGTCTGCGATTTTGATTGGGAACTGGACGAGCTTGAAGCATTGTTTCTAATATAAGATTTTCACACAAGCTAACCATAAAACTATTCTAAATACTTATATTTTATTATTAATAGGAGTTTGTGGATGACCTAATTAAAAATGAAAGATTAGCTCAAGATCAAAAGGATGTGTTTAAGGTCAATAGTTAATTCCATTCATCATCTTTCATTCTAATTTGACTTGGGAACTAAATAGAATGCTTAGCTATAATATTCTTTTTTCTTTTTTTCTTTTTTGAAAATTGATAATTTATGTCCAGAGATTTCAAACCCAAGACAATTAGAGATCCACTCTCAAAAATTTTACCACTACACTTGTGGTTAATGACAATCGATGGTCCTTAACAATGTTGATATAACTTTTTTTAACTAATAACTGGAATCAATGATGTTGATATAATTTATTATTATTATTAATAATGAGAATCAATGATGTAATCAACATTAATAATAGTCATTGATTTAGTGTGCATATGTGTGCGTAATGGCATAAGGATTATCGGTTTAGTGCTTTGACAACCATTAGAAAAAATTATCAGACATGTGTCCTTGTGCAAATGCATATACATACAATCATATGAGAAGTTATGTAAATATATTGTGGCTACTCTCAGCATGAGAAAATGACATCAAAGGCAAGTTGTTTGCAAATGTCAACATAATCAATAATATCTCCATCTTCACTCTGTAATTATTTTACAATCAGATATTCATATCCGAAAAGATAATTTCACAGCACCATTTCATCATCTATATCATACCAATATACCATCATGTTCGATGAATATTAAGATGGTCCAAGTAAACTTTTATTTGCTAAGTGGGACGTGTAACAAACTTCAAGTAAACATATAATGAAGAATTGAAAATTTAGGTATACTTGCCTTTTTTTGTGACCAAGGCTATGATGCTGGAGGATATGTTACTTAGCACGCTGCATGAAATCAATGTATTAGTATCTTAGATGAACATAAAAATTTGACAGGTGAAATTTGAATGGCTTACCTTCCTCTACTCCATGATCTCTCAATCCATTAGAAAATATAATGTTGCTTCCATATCTTCTTAGCACCTGCTTAATTCTCTGTTTATGCAAAATTACACCAACACAACACATGCTTCATTAGTTAATTTTGTTTCACTCTTATGTACTGTGAGATACATGTATAACTTTATCTATTCACAACAATCAGTTTATCTAGTCAAATGACTACAGATGTGCGACTTACATGACCGCCAAATTCAATAGTGACCCAATGTGATTTAGGTCGAACTCCGTACTTCAACATACGCTCGTTGTTATTTTCTTTATAATCAAAGCCGGAGGGCATAAACATGCTTTCATTAGACACAACCATTTGCATTAGCATCTTTGTACATGCCTGAGTTTTACTTTTGCATCGTCAAAACTTAAACACTGAATTTTTGTGCGTGTGAGTGTGTTTATGTATGTAAACTTGGATTAGCATATCACATACCTACTGGTTCCAACCATCGAGTCCATGTTCATCGGTCCTATTTTCTATGTTGAAACATTGTTGATTACTAGAGTAATTGTAATACACGCTTGCTGCTGAAAACGTTTTAATAAGCTTGCTAGTTTTTGATGGAAATGCATCGATGATCTTGCACATCTGCATTTGAAGAAGAAAAATGTTATTCAATTTCATTTTAATAATCTTGAGTTTTATGAAAATATTAGAGATTGCTAAACTACATCAATATTCCGAACCATTACATCATTGATTTCAGTTGCCCCCTTGTACATCATAATTCATTTTTTACCTAATTTTTTATTATATCATAGAAAATTAGACCTGACGAGCATATGTAGCAACTAAAGATCTTAAAATGTAGAAGTAGACATTATTTTTTATACTATATTATTGACATCTTGCTCCACTTGTTACTTATTGAGTAGTAGAATCTAATAAATAAATAAGGACAATTGAGTAAAATAGTTTGAAATATTATCGACTATACTCCATAAAAAATTTGTTATATGTTTTATTTTAAACACTCGTTGGTTGACAAATTAAAAAAAGTTATAAAAGTTGTCCGTGCAATCAGGATAAGAAAGGTGAATATATAGCTAGTCGTGAAACCCTATCTATTAATTCCATCATCTGATTACAATTACAGAGCCTGTTAACTACATATCATAAATCAACTATATGAATTCAGTATAGTCAAATTGTTGATTCATCAAAAGAAATGATTTTTAAAGTAATAAATTCTACCATTTTTAAGAAAGAAAATGGAAAAATAGCAGCAGCTTGACTGTAGTAAACTATTTGCAGTTAAAGGCCGAGAAGCCACATTTGCGAAACAATGGATTAATTATCTAACACCTAAGTGGATTCATCCATAATAAAGCAATTTTTTGAATGGTCAAAGTTTCAAATCAATTCAGTAATACATTTAAGCTTCTTTCATAGTATCTAAATTATATGTCAAAGAAGAATAGAGTTGGTTATAAATAGTAGTTTCTCATGCTGATTTATTTACCAGTAAGGTGACTGGATAAACAGGTACTTCCTACAAATTTCATTATATTTGTAACAGTATTTGATTTCCAACAAATTTTATTTTATCGCTGTCAAACTCTAAACTAATAAGTGATAAAGCATCACACAAATGTGTTGTAGCACCCAGAAATGAAGTCATATTGGAATTTAAATGTATGCGTTGTTGTACCAGTTCATTATAAAAACAATATAAGAGTGCATAATTTTACTTGTACTCAACTAAAGCTTCAGGAGCTTATAGAAGTCAAGTGAATTATGTTGTAAATGCAGAGAGGAAAAAAAGGAATCAGCACCCACTGCTTTTGTTTTTAGAGTGCTTTCAATTGTTTTATAACATGTGCTATGCCCTCTTTCAGTGTAGCTCTGCGCACTTCATTAAATTTCTGAAGTACAACAGACTAGTATTATTGGGCAAGTTTTATTATTATATCTATATATCTTTAAGTGCTAATTACCATCATCGAGTTCTGAAAAAACCAGCTTAGTTGTGACTTGTTATCAACAAATTAGTATACGTTGCTCTGTTTTAACAGATAAGCTAACGCCATGCCTGTAAGAATTATTCAATAAACCTGTGGGTGAAAATCTAATGTAAGAGTCTATGAGCCTCTTCATTCCAACTGATTAACATACATCCTAATAGTTAAGCTACAGATCCTTCTACATGTAGATCTAATCATTCATGAGTTCTTCCAAAATATTCATGTATTCGCAACCCTCCAAGATCCTAATAGCTCCCATATTGGTTTGTCAAAAACAAAATTGAAATAATCAAAAATCAGAAAATAAATAAAAAAATTTAAGGGTAAAAAGATTTGCATACTTCCTATTATGATAAGTAAATAAAAATAAAGTGTTAATACCACTTGAACCAATTGATATTCAGTTTTCATTCATATTAGTCAAATTAGCAAGACAAACTCAATCATTACCCATTACCTACTTGTTGACACAGTGCCTCACAACTCAAATGCTAATAAAAGTTCATAACCTAACTTAGCTGTACTCTTCACTTGTAACAAAACCTCCATGCCTTACACTCACACTCACCGAAATCCTCAAACAATGGAAAATACCACATTAAAACCCCTGTCCTCATAGAAACTAAAGTATTGAAGAAACTAGATATTCTGATTTGCTTTCAAAATGCTTGATAGTTGTAATTGTTATGGCATATGTGCAATGAAAAATAATGAAAGTGTAAAGAGGGAGTTGGGTATACAGCTGACCTCATCACTCCAGGCTTGGGCTTTCAGACTTTGCACAATTTGAGGCAATCCAAGATCAACCATCTGAGCATCAAAATCCTCACTGATATCTGTAGAAAAACATGCCATTAAGTTCCCTCCATTGTAGTTTGTACTCTGCGTCTAAAAATAATTCAAGAACTGGGAACTGTAGTGCTGGAATCATAGGAATAGAACTGAAAGTTAACATAGTCGATAACATCCCTATACTTATTCCACAATGCCAAGTAATGAGTACTCTGCACTTGGCCATCGTCAAAAGGAGCAATGGAAGCAAAGGATATAACACCGTTGTTTTTTTAAAGTGGTGACCAAGCGACCAATGCATTCTGCAAAGGTGTCATCATTGGCGTTGAAATGCTCATAGTAAATGTCGACACCATCCAAATTGTACTACTTTATGATCTTGGTTGAAGATGGCAGTGCATTGGAGACCCAAGAATCGATGGAGGAAGCGTTGAAGTAGGCATTGCCATTGCCATTCCCTACACTATCTCCTCTTAGACTTAGTGCCACTTTAACATCGCTGTGAGATTGTTAAAGGGAGGTCACACTCTATGGGATTAATCCTTAATTAATTACATTAATTAATCACTTCATTTATTAATTATTACTTAATTAATCAATCTTAATTACATCATTAATTATATTAATTAATGATCCTTAATTACAAATTAATTATTTATTTACTCTAATTAAATTAATTACATTAAGTAATTAACCTTTAATTAAACAACATTTATTAATCACTCTTTGATTAATCTCATCTAGTAATTAATTAACTTAAACTAAATCAATTTAACTTAATTAATTACAATAAGTAATTAATTTCTTAATTACTTCCAATAAGTAATTCATTTAAAACAAATTCTATAATTGATTATAATTGATTAATTTAATTAATTTTAGTTAATTAATTAATGAAGTAATTAAAGGTTAATTATTATAAGTGGTTAAGGTTAATTAATTTGAGTAATTAATTAAGGATAAATTACTTGAAGGTAATTAAAAGGTAATTAATCAAAGATGATTAATTGAAATGAATTATTAGAGGATAATTAATTAATTGATTGTAATTAATTAATGGTTAAGTAAGCAGGATTTATAGAATGAAGTAATTAATTTAATTAACTTTAAATTAATTAGAGATGATATAAATCATTACTTATGGATAGATAAATAGTATTGAATACTTTACATTGATTGATATCTCTGATGAGATATATGCTGTGTGATATGGATGTTTAGTTGAATTGTGATGATAATATCGATTATCTGATAATGTTGATTATCTATTGTGAATTATCTTTCTATGTGTATAAAGATAATGAATTGAATTGTTTTAACCTTTAAAACAACTTGGCCTTAAAAGATACGTTTTGGATTTCGATGAGACCGGGATCGGGTTTCCAGATTTGGATATTCGAATACCACATCGATCCAAATTAACGATAGGTCGTGAATCAAGTGAAGATGAAGATTCAGAGTGCAAGGGTTATTGTCGTTAACTCTGAGGGTGATTCCAAAATGAGTGTAACGAGATAATGCCTTCTGTTTCGTTCGAACCCGGAACGAACTTGTATGGATTGAATGCTTTCAACACATCGTCAGGTGGACGATGAGCATTCTAAGATAGATGTGTTCTATTTAAAGGTAATCGTAGCCTCAAGCCTCACAAACCGGGAATGGCTAAAACAGGGGAGGTGCAGCAAGGTTAGTGGGTAGCACCCAAGTAGGACAAGATTACCTCTGTCTAGAAGTCCCTTCTTATTTCGGCTTAGTGTGTGCGGTTGAATCATGACAACCGTGGGGTATCTTGTGCGGGAATTATCCAGTAAGGGATGTTCCGACCTTGTGTTGCAGGGGATTGGGCGTGATCCTCGGTACGGTGATCTAGGCCACGTACTGTGACGGGCGGTACCCCGGTAGCCCTGCCATTGTATGGAATCCAAACTCCAATAAGTGACGTACGTATTAGTTGTGCCCAACTATGTTGGAACGTGAGATGTAAGCATTCCAGCTATTTCTGTATTTTACTTGAAAACCCTAGACCCTATTATAATATAACTGGATTTCCTATCAAATGTTTTGGTTAGCGTAAGGTAAAAACTTACCCATGTTTATTTGTGGGGAGTCTTACGTGATACCTTTGTTTTCAAAAGATTTTGAAGTTAAACAAGTTTAACCTGTTACTCACACCAGACCCATGTCTGACCCAAGTGTTTATTTCTGTTTTATATAAACTCTTGGGTACTCAAATTTTTACGAGTAGCCAAGGGATTCAGGTTAGCTTTGACGAATTGTGGAGGAGCAATGGAGCAGGAGGCTTCAGCGATTGTAGATATAGATAGTTTCCGCTGTGTTGATCTTTGTATTGAACTCTGTATTGTATTGAGATGTAATAACTAGACAGATGTTTATAACTGTCTAGTATGTGATGTGTAATCTGTGTAACTCTGATAGATGATGTATATGATACTATGTAATATTTTATGTGATATATTATATTTCATTCGTTTCCGCTGTGAGTATCTGTTGTTGTTTCTTTCTCTCTTCTCTTCTTTTCTATTTCTCACCCCTTTCTTTCTTACTGTCGATGCGTACTTCTGTGTATAGAAGGGCGGGTCGTCACTTGTGGAAATGTAACGACCCGGAAATTTCGAACCCGAAAATTCCAAATAGTTAGAAGAAAAAGAAAGAGATAGAAGAAAGAAACAGAACAAGACACAGATTCTCACATTCGCAGCGGATCAAAATACAATATCAAATAATAATATCAGTTATACAAAGAAAACTGTATTTGTTAATTACATTTTTATACATCAGAGTTACAACAATCACAAATATACTAGACAGTTAGAATTAACATGTCTCGGATAAACGACAGTAATATACTCAGCGAAATATACTCCATACGTTCCTGCCATCCAACTCGCCTCCTGAGTTCCAGAACGTCCTTACCTGAAATCTGTAATACTCGGTCTGACCCGAGCATTACATCAAAGTAACACCCGGGTCAGGCTGGAAACCAGCGTGAGTAAACTCATTTAACATGAAATTTTAATTCATAGAACTTATTCAAACCTGGGTAACTCATACTTTACTATAAGTAAACAACTTATATAGTCACACTTATTTCCATAAAACTATATCTAAGTATCCAACTTAGTTTAAATGGTCCATATTATCCCGAACCGGCCTATTTGATTTCACATATCAATCTATAAAGAATTATGGAAGATTTCAAATCGAAGTGGTTTCGGGTATTAACTAATACCCGACTCCTGTTTCTTCGAATCCAATGTCATCTTAACCCAAGTTATTTAAGTTAAATAATTCAATTAATCTTCAGAACAACATATTCACACAGCAATTCATCACAGATCGTTAACTTACATTATCACAGTTCAATCCAAAACAATTCATATCACAGAATATTATATCAGAGATATTCAAACAAACCAAGACATTCAATTCAGATTTATCAATCATAAGCAAGATTAACTAGGTATTCAATTCCTAATTAACTTAATTTAATCTCCAAATAAATTAAATTAATTACTTTAATTATTTTTAAATCCGGCTTACTTAACATTAATTAATTATACCTTAATTACTTTTATAAGTCATTTAATTAACCTAAATCAGAGATTAATTATCCTTTAACTATTAATTAATAAACCTAAATTATTAATTAATAAAACTTAATTACAAATTAATTTATCCTTAATCATTAATTACAATTTAATTTATTCTTAATACTTTATTAATTAACCTTTAATTATCAACTAATTAATTACTAATTACCAATTAATTACTTAATTAATCAATTATTAATCCCCAATTAATTTTTATTTAATTAACTACTAATTTATTAATTAATTAGCTTTAATTATCTAATTAATAATTCTTAATTACAAATTAATTAAACTCTCTACTTTTGAATAATTAATCAAGGGATTAATTAAAGGATAATTAATTAAGGAGTAATTAATTTATGAAGTGGAGTAATTAAGGGAAGTTAATTACTAAATGAGATTAATCAAAGGTGATTAATAAATGTGACTAATTAATTATTAAATGTAATTAATTTAAATAAGATAATTAATTAAGAGTAATTAAAGATTAATTACTGAATGGTTTAAGATAATTAATTTGTGAAATTAATTAAGTATTAATTACTTAAAGTAATTAAAGGATTATTAATCAGGAATGATTAATTAAGATGGATACTTAGAGTAATGATTAATTAATTGGTTTAATTAATAATTAAGTAAGCAGGATTTATAGAATGAAGTAATTAATTTAATTCACTTTAAATTAATTAGATGATATAAATCATTGCTTAAGGATGGATGAATGAGATTGAATGTATTTCATTGTTTAATATCTCTGATGAGATATGATTGATATATGATATGGATGTTTGGTTGAATTATAATGATAATGTGAATTATCTGTTTGGGATGATAATGTAGATTATCTATTGAATTATCTATCTTTGTGTATATAGATAAGAATTGAATTGTTTTAACCTTAAAACAACTTGGCCCTTAAAAGATACGTTTTGGATTTCGATGAGACCGGGATCGGGTTTCCGTATACCGGAATTCCAGGTCTGGAGACCCGAATACCACATCGATCCAAATTTACGATAGGTCGTGAATCTCAAGTGAAGATGAAGATTCAGAGTGCAAGGGTTATTGTCGTTAACTCTGAGGGTGATTCCAAAACGAGTGTAACGAGATAATGCCTTCGGTTTCGTTCGAACCCGGAACGAACTTGTATGGATTGAATGCTTTCAGCACATCGTCAGGCGGACGATGAGCATTCTAAGTGATATGTTCTGATTAAAGGTAATCGTAACCTCAAGCCTCATCAACCGGGAATGGCTAAAACAGGGGAGGTGCAGCAAGGCTTCGTGGGTAGCACCCACTGAGAGCAAGATAGATCCCTGTCTAGAGGTCCCTTTCTATATTTCGGCTTAGTGGGTAGTTGGAACTGCAGCCAACTACGGGATTGTCTTGTTCGGGATTATCCAGTAAGGGATGGTTCCGACTTTGTGTTGCAGGGGAGCGGGCGTACTCCTCGGTACGGTGATCTAGGCCACGTACTGTGACGGGCGGTACCCCAGTAGCCCTGCCATTGTATGGAATCCAAACTCCAATAAGTGTCGTACGTATTAGTTGTGCCCAACTATGTTGGAATGTGAGATGTAAGCATTTCAGCTATTTCTGTATTTTACTTGAAAACCCTAGACCCTATTATAATATAACTGGATTTCCTATCAAATGTTTTAGTTAGCGTAAGGTAAAAACTTACCCATGTTTATTTGTGGGAAGTCTTACGTGATACTTTTGTTTTCAAAGGTTTTCAAAGTTAAGCAATTTAACCGTTTACTCACACCAGACCCATGTCTGACCCAAGTGTTTATTTTCTGTTTTATTAAACTCTTGGGTACTCAAATTTGTATGAGTAGTCAAGGGGATTCAGGTTAGTCTTGACGAATTCTGGAGGAGCTGTGGAGCAGGAGGCTTCAGCGAATAGATATATAGAGTTTCTGCTGTGTATGATAGATGTAATTGTGTTGTATAATAGACAGATGGTTATAACTGTCTAGTAAGTGATGTATATGCTGTGTAACTCTGTAAATTGTTGTATACTATGTAATAGTTTATGTTATTAATATAATTTATTCGTTCCGCTGTGAGATCGTTGTTGTTGTTTCTTTCTTTCTTCTCTTCTTTTCTATTTTTCTACCCCTTTCTTTCTTATTAATGATACGTCATTCTGTAGAATGAGTGGCGGGTCGTGACAGTTGGTATCTGAATTGGGATTAATTAATGATTATATAAATTTCGGGTTAATTTATGAAAATTTTTCTTTTTATCTAAATTTCGGGTTAATTACTATATTTGGTTAAGGATAATTAATTTGAGAAATTAATTAAGGATAATTACTTAAATGTAATTAAAATATAATTAATCAAGGTGATTAATTAAGTGGATAATTAGAGAAAGATTAATTAATTTATTTGTAATTAATTAATGATTATATAAGTAAGATTTATAATGAATTAATTAATTTATTTTATTTTAAATTAATTAAGAGATGAGGTAATTAGTTTAATTCACTTTAAATTAATTAAAGATAGAGATAGTTAATTTAATTCATTTTAAATTAATTATGTTGTGATTAAGTAAATCATTGCTTATATAAGAATGGATGGCATTGATTATCTGAATGGATGTAATCTCAGAAATGAGATAAGTAATGTTGTGTGGTATAAATGCTTGGTTGCATTATGATGGTAATATAGATTACCTATTGTGATGTTGATATGGATTACCTATTTTGTTATGGATCATTTGTTTATTTGATAATGTGATTATCAATTGTGACTTGTGAATTATCTATCTGTATGAATATAGATAAGTTGAATTGTTTAAACCTTTAAACAACTTGGCCTTAAAAGATACGTTTTGGATTTCGATGAGACCGGGATCGGGTTTCCGTATACCGGAATTCCAGGTCTGGAGACCCGAATACCACATCGATCCAAATTTACGATAGGTCGTGAATCTCAAGTGAAGATGAAGATTCAGAGTGCAAGGGTTATTGTCGTTAACTCTGAGGGTGATTCCAAAACGAGTGTAACGAGATAATGCCTTCGGTTTACCACGTGTGACGACCCGACTTTCCACCCCCGGAAAATCGCATCGACAGTAAGAAAGAAAGGGGTGAGAAGTAGAAAAGAGAAGAAGAGAAAAGAAACAAACACAAATACTCACAGCGGAAACGAACAAAATATATTATATCACATAAATATTACATAGTATCATATACAACACTTATCAGAGTTACACAGATTACACATCACATACTAGACAGTTATAAACATCTGTCTAGTTATTACAACTCAATACAAAACAAAGATCTAAACAAGATCAACACAGCGGAAACTACTATCTATATCTACAACGCTGAAGCCTCCTGCTCCATTGCTCCTCCACAATTCGTCAAGGCTAACCTGAATCCCTTGGCTACTCGTAAAAATTTGAGTACCCAAGAGTTTATAAAACAGAAATAAACAACTTGGGTCAGACATGGGTCTGGTGTGAGTAACAGGTTAAATTTGTTTAACTTCAAAACCTTTTGAAAGAAAAGGTATCACGTAAGACTCCCCACAAATAAACATGGGTAAGTTTTTACCTTACGCTAACCAAAACATTTGATAGGAAATTCGATTGTATTATAATAGGGTCTAGGGTTTTCAAGTAAAATACAGAAATAGCTGAAATGCTTACATCTCACATTCCAACATAGTTGGGCACAACTAATACGTACGGCACTTATTGGAGTTTGGATTCCATACAATGGCAGGGCTACCGGGGTACCGCCCGTCACAGTACGTGGCCTAGATCACCGTACCGAGGATCACTCCCAATCCCCTGCAACACAAGGCCGGAACATCCCTTACTGGATAATTCCCGCACAAGATACCTCACGGTTGGGATCAGCAACCGCACCACTAAGCCGAAAATAGAAAGGGACATCTAGACAGAGGTAATCTTGTCCTACTTGGGTGCTACCCACTAACCTTGCTGCACCTCCCCTGTTTTAGCCATTCCCGGTTTGTGAGGCTTGAGGTCACGATTACCTTTAAAAAGAACACATTTATCTTAGAATGCTCATCGTCCACCTAACGATGTGCTGAAAGCATTCAATCCATACAAGTTCGTTCCGGGTTCGAACGAAACCGAAGGCATTATCTCGTTACACTCGTTTTGGAATCACCCTCAGAGTTAACGACAATAACCCTTGCACTCTGAATCTTCATCTTCACTTGATTCACGACCTATCGTTAATTTGGATCGATGTGGTATTCGGGTCTCCAGACCTGGAAATCCGGTATACGGAAACCCGATCCCGGTCTCATCGAAATCCAAAGCGTATCTTTTAAGGCCAAGTTGTTTTAAAGGTTAAAACAATTCAATTCAATTATCTTTATACACATAGAAAGATAATTCACAACATTACAATAGATAATCAACATTATCAATATAACAGATAATCCATATTATCATCACAATTCAACTAACATCCATATCACACAGCATATATCTCATCAGAGATATCAATCAATGCAAAGTATCCAATACTAACACCCATTCATAAGTAATGATTTATATCATTTTAATTTAAATTGAATTAAATTAATTACTTCATTTTATAAATCCTTCTTACTTAACCATTAATTAATTACAATCAATTAATTAATTATCCTCTAATAATTCATTTCAATTAATCATCTTGATTAATTATCTTTTGATTACATTCAAGTAATTTATTCTCAATTAATTACTTAAATTAATTATCCTTAACCACTTATAGTAATTAACCTTTAATTACTTCATTAATTAATTAACTAAAATTTATTAAGTTAATCAACTATATTTAATTATATTAATCCTTAATTAATTACATTAATTAATTACTTTATTTATTAATTATTACTTAATTAATCAATTCTTAATTACATCATTAATTATATTAATTAATGATCCTTAATTACAACTTAATTATTAATTACTCAATTAAATTAATTACATTAAGTAATTAATCTTTAATTAAACAACATTTATTAATCACCTTGATTAATCTTCAATCAGTAATTAATTACCCTTAATTACTTTCATTAACTAAATTAATTACTCCTTAATTAATTTCTTAATTAATCCCTTGATTAATTATTCAAAGTAATTAACTCAAATTACTTCTATTAATAAAATCATTTATTCAACTAATTACTTCCAGTAATTATCTTATTATTTACTTCCCTAAATAATCTTATCTTAATAATTACATTAAGTAATTATTATCAAATCATCTCTTGATTATTCTAAATTAATTAAACTTAATTAATTAATTTAACTAAATCAAATTAACTTCAATTAATTACAATAAGTAATTAATTCTTAATTACTTCCAATAAGTAATTACATTTAAACAATTTCATAAATGATTATTCTTAAATTAATTTAACTAATTAATTATCAAAATTAATTCTATTAATTCATTATTTAATAACCCATAGTTAATGACCTCATTAACTATTATTTAATTACTTCCCTTAAGTAATTAACTTATATTAATATTATTAATTCTAAATTAATAAATCTTAATAACCAATTTATTAATCTCTAATTACTAAATTAATTAAGTGTTAACCATAACTAAATTAATATTTAATTACTTATTAATTAATTCCTAACCATTAATTAATACTCTAATTTATAATCCCTAACTACAAATTAATCATCCCTAATTAATTTATCTTAATCATAAATAAATTAGTTTAAACCTTTAATTACCTATTTAATTAATCCAAATGATTAATTAATCAAATTAAATTAATTATCTATTAAATCTCCTAATAAATTAAATAAACACAAGTCTTTAATTATTTTAAGATAAACTTTATTCTTATTGATAAACAAATTATCATTTACAATTTATATTTGAAACATCCATTTCAAATCTACTTTTAAATTTCATTTTAAATTCTATATTTAAAATGAATACCAATTTATTTTTAACTAAGTTTTTAAAACCAAATTAAAAACTTTTACTTATTAAAAATTCTTATCTCTTATAAAAGAAATTTAAGAAGAGTTTAAACCAATTTCCTTTTTATTTTTAAACATTTAATTAAATCTAACTACCATTTAAAACCTATTTAAAACATATAAATTTATAACTTATTTATTTCATACCTTTAAGATTCAAAACTAACTTGAATCTATATAGTTAAACTTGATTTAAATTCTTACTTAAAAATTTTCTTTACAAATTTAAAATCAGTTTAAATTTTTAAAAACAGACAGTTAATAACCTGTCAACACAAAAATTCTCGAATCCAACCTATTTTGCTTCGAGTCGTAACCCTAAATTACCCGAGACACTCACGAACAAAAACAAGGAAAACTCGAGTCTCTTCTTCCATCCCCAAAGAAACTGCTACCAGTACAAACATTCAAGCGTGCACGTGCACAGCCAAGATCGACGCCTCCGGCCATCACCGCATCGACGAGCAAGTCGAACATCACCTCCAGCTTCGATCCCAACCATCAGTTCCCCTCCGATCCCTCTCGAACTCGAACTCGACTAAATCAAAACCTGGAAACACTGGATCGCGACCACCCACCCACCTGTCATCGCCTCGCCTTCGCAAACCCGTCCACCAGAACTCCTCCAACTCCGGTCATCACTTCAACTACCTCAAAGCTTCAATTTCCCAAAATATCTCAAAGCTCGATCCATCAACGAAGACAAACGAAACAAATTCGTATCCTAACTTAAAACTAGGGCTACAGGAAAGAAACCATCACCACGGCTACCAAAAGAATTTGCATCACCATCAACTATTTTTCCAAGCTTCTCTGATGGCTCCTCTACCCACAAGAACAATCCCGGCCCTTCACTATCAATAGATCACCAGAATTTACAAGTTTTCCCCTTTTTGTTAAAACCAGAACTGCTCTTATTATACTAGACTAAAAACTATGATATTCATGCTAAAAATCATATTATCATTTATGTTTTCAATTTATAAATCTGACTTAATAAATTACAAAGTTCTAATTTTCACTTTTATATAACATGTCTCTGTTGTTTTTGTTTACAGAGACACTCAGGTATGAATTTGACTTAACTAGGCTTTTTAAACCTTAGTATATGATAATTAAACAATACTTACTTATAAGTTAAATCCTAATAAAAACTAAATCAAGTAGTAAGAGATTTAAAAGAAAATTCTGGAGTCTGGCAACAAACAGAACAGAGAACAATATCATACATGCACACCTATATACATTCATGTATATACAAAATCATCTACAAACATTCACATCCAAACAATATTTATCACAGAATTAAACATGCATCATACTTACTTAAGTTAATTTAAGTAAGAATGTTACTCACTTGATTAAAGATGAAACAGAGGCAGTTTAGCTTCTGAAGGCTGTAAACTTGCATGCTTGTTTGAATTTGATTTTTAAACCTTAGTTGTTGAAGCTTTAAATTGATTTTAACACATGCATGTTGCTTCCAGTTTGAAGAATGAATGCAGACAGTATGAATTCCTTCCAGAGATGAAAAGAATTGCAGGTAGGCTTGAGATGATTCCAGATTCAAAGAGTGTTTGCAAGGCTTTGAGATGATTTCAGGATTGCTTCCAGATTGAAGAAATGAATGTAGACAGAAGACTTTGATTTGGTTTGAGGCAACTGATTTCTGATTTCAGATTTGAATATGAACACATTTTGCTTGAGAAATAATTACTGATTTGTTTTTCTCTTGGCTTTTGAAAAAAATGAAGATTAGAAAAGAATGGGAAATGAAGAAATGCAAATGTTAATATACATGTATATTTATGATTTTATAAAATAAAAGAAAATGGAAATAAATAAGGACACTTGTCCTATACATTTGTTTATTAAATTACACATGTTATAATGAAGCTTTAGATAATGACACTTGTCATTTAAGTAATTACTCATATTTCTATTTATTTTAAAAGTAAATAAAAAGTCCTTTTCTTATTTATTTAAACACTTATCTATATATATTACTTTTTAAAGAGAAACAAAAGCTAATTATATTTATAAATAAAAGTTTATACAAATATTATAATATCCAACAATTTAAATATTTATTCTTTTGAATTTCAAAACTTAAATTTCAAATTCAATTTAAATTAAATCCTAAGATTCAATTTAAAAGTCAAGTTATATATATTTACATACACTATTTATTCAATTTAAAATAACAATTCCTTTTAGTATTAAGATTCATACATATTAAAAATAATACATTATACTTATTATTTGAAATTAACATATTTTATAATTTAAACAAGAGATTATATTATCAAGAAATATTTAAAAAGAAATAAAACAAACCATTTTTGTAAATCTTATTTATTTAAACTTAAGTTAAAAATATCTTAAACCAATTAAAATATTTACCTGAAGTATTTTAAAACTATAAAATTACTTATTTAAATATCTTTGAAAAGTCCAGATTAAATTAAATCTAAATTTCCAATTTACCAAAGCTTCTATTAAAATATATACAAATAAATATATATATATATTCAAATAAAAAATATCTTATTAGATTTTAAAAGATAAAATTACCAATTAATACTAATTTAATCAGATTATTAAATTAAATTCAAATCTTATTATCAAAGAATATCCATATCAATTTAATTATTTAACAGATTATTAAATTGATATTGTTAAAATTTCCAGGATATTACATTCCTCCCCCCTTAAAATAATTTCGTCCCCGAAATTTAAACAAAGGTAATTTAATAATCTTATTAAAGATTTAAATTCAAAACACAAGCATCTACTATCATCCATATGCTAGCAACCATAGCAACCAAATCATTCAATCAAACAATTTAACTATCTAGACTAAATTTTAGATAAAATTCTTCGAGTTTCCCCAAGTATATATATATATCCGGGATACTCGCTCTACAAACAATCTAAACAACTAAGCTATAGATCTCCTACTCATCTAGATCTACAGAACTAAACAGGATATCAGACTACAGACGAGTCTGACTCAACTACCAAACTTCCCAAACTGCAAATTCCAAAACCAGAGATAGATCAAACACGTACTCCCTCAGAGATACGTAAAACACAATGAATTCCAGTTGTCCAAACTGGCAATTCAATCCAGAAGTCCAAATACTTATCCAAATCAGAATACAGAAGAGATCCAAAACACAACTCTACTTCACAACTATCAGTAGATTCCAAACTTACTTCTCCTATCCAGAGATACACTCCAAACTGCTTTCGCTGCTCAATTCTGATATGAGGTAGGACACAAGCACAGACTGGACAACTCACTTCTAGAAATAAGGTTCACTGATCCATAAAGAAAACTCAGATACTCCAGCAAAACTTGAGCTGCTTCACCAAACTCTATCTCTAGGAAAACATCCTTCAACTAGATTGAACCACCGGTATCACTCATGGAATCCAGTCGATAAGAAAACTCAACCTTCAGATGCGGACAAATTTCTGACTTCTCTGAAGACATCCAGAAAAACTCTGACAACCCAAGAGAACACTCAGACAATCGCAAGTCACTTTTGCGATCAACCCAGCCTAATTCCACTGTAACAACCCGCCCTTCTCTGCCCAGAAAGACGCATCATTATGAAGAAAGAAAGGGATAGAAGAAGAAAATAAAAGAAGAAAGAACAACAACACATCAGAGATCTCACAGCGGAACGAGAAATATATTATATCACATAAGATATTACATAGTATCATATACATCAGAGTATACAATTCATACAACACAGAATAGACAGTTATAAACTTCTGTCTATTATACATCACAAGTACATCAGTACAATACAACATACACAGCGGAAACTCTATATATCTACACGCTGAAGCCTCCTGCTCCTCAGCTCCTCCAGTATTCGTCAAGACTAACCTGAATCCCTCGACTACTCAATAAAATATTGAGTACCCAAGAGTTTAATAAAACAGAAAATAAACACTTGGGTCAGACATGGGTCTGGTGTGAGTAAACGGTTAAATTGCTTAACTTTGAAAACCTTTGAAAACAAAAGTATCACGTAAGACTTCCCACAAATAAACATGGGTAAGTTTTTACCTTACGCTAACTAAAACATTTGATAGGAAATCCGATTATATTATAATAGGGTCTAGGGTTTTCAAGTAAAATACAAAAATAGCTGAAATGCTTACATCTCACATTCCAACATAGTTGGGCACAACTAATACGTATGGCACTTATTGGAGTTTGGATTCCATACAATGGCAGGGCTACTGGGGTACCGCCCGTCACAGTACGTGGCCTAGATCACCGTACCGAGGAGTACGCCCGCTCCCCTGCAACACAAAGCCGGAACCATCCCTTACTGGATAATCCCGAACAAGACAATCCCGTAGTTGGCTGCAGTTCCAACTACCCACTAAGCCGAAATATAGAAAGGGACCTCTAGACAGGGATCTATCTTGCTCTCAGTGGGTGCTACCCACGAAGCCTTGCTGCACCTCCCCTGTTTTAGCCATTCCTGGTTGATGAGGCTTGAGGTTACGATTACCTTTAATCAGAACATATCACTTAGAATGCTCATCGTCCGCCTGACGATGTGTTGAAAGCATTCAATCCATACAAGTTCGTTCCGGGTTCGAACGAAACCGAAGGCATTATCTCGTTACACTCATTTTGGAATCACCCTCAGAGTTAACGACAATAACCCTTGCACTCTGAATCTTCATCTTCACTTGAGATTCACGACCTATCGTTAATTTGGATCGATGTGGTATTCGGGTCTCCAGACCTGGAATCCCGGTATACGGAAACCCGATCCTGGTCTCATCGAAATCCAAAACGTATCTTTTAAGGCCAAGTTGTTTAAAGGTTTAAACAATTTAACTTATCTATATTCATACAGATAGATAATTCACAAATCACAATTGATAATCACATTATCAAATAAACAAATGATTCATAACAAAATAGGTAATCCATATCAACATCACAATAGTTAATCTATATTACCATCATAATGCAACCAAGCATTCATATCACACCACATTACTTATCTCATTTCTGAGATTACATCCATTCAAGACAAATAAATGTCATCCATTCTTATATAAGCAATGATTTACTTAATCACAATATAATTAATTTAAAATGAATTAAATTAACTATCTTTATCTTTAATTAATTTAAAGTGAATTAAATTAATTACTTCATTTCTTAATTAATTTAAAGTAAATTAAATTAATTACTTCATTATAAGTCTTACTTATATAATTATTAATTAATTACAAATAAATTAATTAATCATTTTCTAATTATCCTCTTTAATTAATCACCTTGATTAATTATACTTTAATTACATTTAAGTAATTATCTTTAATTAATTTCACAAATTAATTATTCTTAATCAAATACAGTAATTGACCTTTAATTACTTCATTAATTAATTAATTATAATCAATTACTTTAATCCTTAATTAATTACAATTAATTAGTTGTCATTTGATTAATTAATCTTAATTAATCAACTCTTAATCACATCATTAATTATAAACTAATGATCCCTAATTACACCTTTAATTATTTATTAATTACATTAAGTAATTAACCTTTAATTAAACCATAATTTATTAATCACCTTTGATTAAACTTAACCAGTAATTAACTCTAATTAATTATCTTCCTTAATTAATTACTTTTAATTAATTACCTTAACAAATAATTAATTACCTTATTAATTATCCTTAATCCTTTAATTAAATAAATTATTTAATTAATAACACTAGGTAATTACCCTTAATCACTTCTTATTTAATTACTTTCATAAAATAATTATCCTCTAATTACTTTATTAAATATTTTATCTTTACTAAATTACATCCAATAATTATTTCTTAATTACTTCATCAAGTAATTATACTTAATTAATTATAAGTAATTATCTTTAATAATGACTAGTTAATTACTTAGTTAATTATTTAACTAATTATTTAAATAAATGAACTAATTTCTTAATCCTTATATTTAAAAGATCTTAATTAAGAAAATCATTATCTTAATTAAATTATTATCTATTCTTAAATCATTTTATATAAATGAATTATCCTTATTAATTTCACATATTAATTTTCTTTAATAAATCAAAACTCTTAATTACTTAAGATAACTCCTTATTTAAAATTAAACAATTACAACATTAAATTTTAACCTTTAAAATCTTTGAAACTTTACAAAGTTATTCAATAAATTTTAATACAAAGATTATTTTGAAATCCACTTTCCTATTCTTTTAAAACTTACTTATTTAAATTATTTTAAACTTGTTAAAACAATTTTCTAGAAAAAAAACAATTTAGTTAAATAGTTAAAATCTTGTTTTAACTTTAATTTAAAACTCAGAATCACTAAAACAAAGTTTCTTTTGTTTTTAAAACATTTCTTAAAATCTGCTCTCATCAAAACCCGAGTAGAACGATCAAAAACTCGAAGTATCACTCGCGTCACTCCACTACTTCCCTGCTTCGAGAAAAATGCGAGAATCCCCGAACGAAAACCCGTGACCAAGCTTCTCCTCCAAACCCAAAACCCAGATGCACACGAACAAGCTCGTGCACGTACACGCCACGTCTGAACGTCGACGAACTCCGATCAGTCCTCCGGCAAGTCGCTCTCGACCTCGTCATCCCATCGCGCAACCCAGAACTTCACCTTGATCGAGAATCGAATTTTGATCAATCGAACCCATCCGTTCGAACGCCATTTCCAGGTAATTCGATCGCCGCCGATGATCCTCGCCACGAGATGCCACGCGATCCTTCCCTAGTCCACGTCGCAACCTACCACACCTCCAGGACCCCTCGCGATGGACTCCGATAGCCCCTCATCGCCGCGAAACCCAGATGAACATCAACGACAAAACACAGGGTCTTAAACCCTAATCCCTCAATTTCCGATCAACCCTTTCCTTAATAAATTCCAAATTTATTTTTCTGATGAACTTCATCGTCCCCTCATCCTCCATGCTCAAACCCGGCACCCAGATCACCATGGTTCGCCTCAAATTGCCAATTAAACCCAAAACAGAAAATTCGAAAATTCTCTTTAATGTCCGATCTAAAAATCATGATACAAGTTTCATAAATCATGGTTTACTATTTGCAATTCAATGATGAAATCAAAATTAAAAATTGAAATCATAAAATTTTGACCCAAATTAGGATTCACTGTAATTTCAAATATTTATATCAAATTATTCAATTTAAAAACCTGAAATCATTTTTAGATAATAGCTTACTTGATTACAGACAACTTCTATTTACAATTCATAAGCTAATTCGAATTTAGAATCAGGTTATTTAATTTATTATAAAATCTAAAACTATTTTTATAAACACAGTAATCGTTTTATATTTATACAGGCATTTCAAGACGCCCAATTCAAACATGCATCCAATTTAACTCAATATTCCAGAGATCATCATGATGATCTTCATTCACCAGAACAGGTTGAAACCAAGTTTAAGAACTGTTTTTAAAATTTAAGTTTACTCTCCAGAACTTATAAACAGAGAAGCAGATTTTTGTATATATATATAGGCATACAAACATTTCAGATACATAAACATGCATTCATATCATATTACTAAGTAACACATAAAACATCCATCACATGCATCCATCACAACAGATTTTTAAAACTATTTTTAAGTGAAAATGTTTACTCACCTCAAAGAACAGAGAATAGAAGCTGTTTTCCAGGCTTTTGAATTATCATCTACATGTTGATTTTTGAACTTAATTTCTTTTGCTTAGTTGAATATAGACTTGCGGTTGATTTCCTTATTCTGAACTTCAGTTTGTATGAAGATTTTAAACTGATGTTGAATTTTGATCTCCTGTTTCTTTGATTTCCAGCTTGCATTTGAATTTCCAGTTTTATTTCCAGATTTACATCTTCTTTGAATTTTTAGATTCGAATTATTTTAGTGGAGAAAGAAATGAAGATAATCTTAACTGAAAAATGAAAACAGATTTTTCTTCTTTCATAAATTTTTACAACTTTAATTATCAAGGAGAAAAGAAAATAAAATAGATAAAGCCACTTGTCCTATTAATTAGCTTACACATAGGTTTGCAAATTACAAATGTCTTCACACCACTCTAATATGCTAACAAATGTACATTCTTATTTTAATAAATTTACTTAAGCTATACCTATGTATTTATAAAATATTTACATGTATATAAAATGTATTTATCTTTTATAAATAAGCTTTTAGATTTTAATAAATGTACAAATGTGAGAAATAATTATTTAAACAACTTATGCTTTAATCAAATATTTATAACATATTTATAAATGCTTGATAAATTGAGTTTAACTCTATGTATATTTTCACAAACCTATTTTGACTTATATTTGAATTTTTAAAAATGAAAGAATCTTAAAAACAATTGAACTTCTTAATTTAAACCTTAACCAAAATAAAACTTAAAATATATGTTTATAATAAATAAGAAATTATTCTTGTTATTTAAATCTTAAAATATCATTTTCAAAAGTATTAAACCAAATTACAAATTATATATATATATTAAAGTTTGAAAACATCTTATTAAATTCAAATTCAATATTCTTTCCATTCCAATATATACAAATATATATATTCTAAATGGAAAATATTAACATTAGCTTTATAATTAAATTGATTTATTGATTTTATTTTATAAATTGACAAGTTTAATTCTTTTAAAGGTTAATAATATGTTTCGTACATCTGGAAGAAATTGAAGTTGGGAAAGAAGAGACGGGTACGTGTTAGGCTCGAAGTTTCTTCGTGTTCGACTCGGAGTATCGTACTGGCAATGTTGGTTTTGGCAGAGGAAAGCACTCGAGTAAAACGCGTGAGTGACTCGAAGCCTATTAGGGTTTGTCTTGGGGTAAATTTAGTTGGTCTCGAGTAGATTTTGGTGATTGCAGTTTTAAGCCTGGCAGTGTTTTAAATTTTTAATGAGTTTTTAAAAGGTTTGAAACAGAATTTAAACTATGTTTAAATCAAGTTTGCATACAGGTTCAAGTCTAAAACTGGTTTTCTATATTTAAGATAATAAGTTTATAAAAAAATTTAAAATGTTTAAACCTCTTTAAAATGTTTTAAAGTGTATTTTAAAAGGGTGGAATGAATAAATTGATTTAAAACCTTATAAAATTCTTTTATAAATGTTAGTGTTTCTTAACATTTGAATTTAAGAAGATTTTATAAATTTGATTTAAATTGGTTAAAGTTAAATTGTAATCTATTTTAAATCTTTTAATTTAAAATGAATTAAAAGAAAGATTTTAAAGTAAAATGTTTTAAAGACTTTTGTTAATAATAACTAAAGTAGTTAAAGGTTAATACTTTAGTTCAGAAAGAAATTAAGATTTAATTATATAGGAGTAATTAAATTAATAAGGTAATTAAAGAATAATTGATAATTTAATTAATTAATTGGTAATTAAGAGTTATCAAGTTGTTTTAATAAATAATTGATTAAAGATTAATTACCTAAAGAAATAATTAAAGAATTGATAAAAATTAATGAGGGATCATTAATTAAGGATTATTAAATAATTAATGAATGGGATTAATTTTGATAATCAAATAGATTAATTAATTAATAATAATCATTTTATGAAATTGGTTAAGTATAATTGCTTAATGGAAGTAATTAAAGAAATTAATTACTTAAGGTAATTAATTAAATAAATTTGATAAGTTTAAATTAATTTGTTTAATTAATTTAAGATAATCACTTGGTGATTTGATAATTACTTAAAGGTAATTAGTGAAAGTATAAATTACTTAGAAAAGTAATTAAAGTAAATTAGTGGATGTAATTAAGTAAAGATGGTTTAATAAAAGTAAATTGAGTTAATTACTTTAAATAATTAATCAAGGAATTAATTAAAGGATAATTAATTAAGGAGTAATTAATTTATGAAGTGTAGTAATTAAGGGAAGTTAATTACTAAATGAGATTTATCAAAGGTGATTAATAAATGTGACTAATTAATTATTAATTTAAATAAGATAATTAATTAAGAATAATTAAGGATCATTAATTAATATAATTAATGATGTAATTAAGAATTGATTAATTAAGATTAATTAATAAATAATAAGTGATTAAAGTAATTAATTAATTGTAATTAATTAAGGATTAATGTAATTAAATATAGTTAATTAATTAATGAAGTAATTAAAGATTAATTACTGAATGGTTTAAGATAATTAATTTGTGAAATTAATTAAGTATTAATTACTTAAAGTAATTAAAGGGTAATTAATCAGGAATGATTAATTAAGATGGATACTTAGAGTAATGATTAATTAATTGGTTTAATTAATAATTAAGCAAGCAGGATTTATAGGATGAAGTAATTAATTTAATTCACTTTAAATTAATTAGAGATGATAAATCATTACTTAAGAATGGATGAATGATATTGAATGCTTTACATTGTTGATATCTCTGATAAGAGATGTGCTGATCTATGATATAGATGTTTGGTTGGATTGAAATGATAATATGAATTATCTGTTTGGATGATAATATGGATTATCTATTGTAAATTATCTATCTGTGTGTAGTATAGATAAGAATTGAATTGTTTTAACCTTAAAACAACTTGGCCCTTAAAAGATACGTTTTGGATTTCGATGAGACCGGGATCGGGTTTCCGTATACCGGAATTCCAGGTCTGGAGACCTGAATACCACATCGATCCAAATTTACGATAGGTCGTGAATCTCAAGTGAAGATGAAGATTCAGAGTGCAAGGGTTATTGTCGTTAACTCTGAGGGTGATTCCAAAACGAGTGTAACGAGATAATGCCTTCGGTTTCGTTCGAACCCGGAACGAACTTGTATGGATTGAATGCTTTCAGCACATCGTCAGGCGGACGATGAGCATTCTAAGTGATATGTTCTGATTAAAGGTAATCGTAACCTCAAGCCTCATCAACCGGGAATGGCTAAAACAGGGGAGGTGCAGCAAGGCTTCGTGGGTAGCACCCATTGAGAGCAAGATAGATCCCTGTCTAGAGGTCCCTTTTCTTTTTATTCGGTTTAGTGTGTGGTTGGTCGCGCCAACTACGGGGTTATCTTGTTCGGAATTATCCAGTAAGGGATGGTTCCGGCTTTGTGTTGCAGGGGAGCGGGCGTACTCCTCGGTACGGTGATCTAGGCCACGTACTGTGACGGGCGGTACCCCAGTAGCCCGACCATTGTATGGAATCCAAACTCCAATAAGTGCCGTACGTATTAGTTGTGCCCAACTATGTTGGAATGTGAGATGTAAGCATTTCAGCTATTTCTATATTTTACTTGAAAACCCTAGACCCTATTATAATAAAATCAGATTTCCTATCAAATGTTTTGGTTAGCGTAAGGTAAAAACTTACCCATGTTTATTTGTGGGGAGTCTTACGTGATACTTTTTCTTTCTAAAGGTTTTGAAGTTAAGCAAGTTTAACCTGTTACTCACACCAGACCCATGTCTGACCCAAGTGTTTATTTCTGTTTTATAAACTCTTGGGTACTCAAATTTTTACGAGTAGCCAAGGGATTCAGGTTTAGCTTTGACGAATATTCTGGAGGAGCAATGGAGCAGGAGGCTTCGGCGTTCGTAGATATAGTATTCCGCTGTGTAGATCTCTGTGATAGTGTTTGTATTGTATTTGAGTTGTAATGTCTAGACAGATGTTTATAACTGACTAGTATGTGATGTATATGTTGTGTAACTCTGATAAGTGTTGTATACTATGTAATAGTTTATGTTATTAATATAATTTATTCGTTCCGCTGTGAGATCGTTGTTGTTGTTTCTTTCTTTCTTCTCTTCTTTTCTCTTTTCTCACCCCTTTCTTTCTTATTAATGATACGTCATTCTGTAGAATGAACGGCGGGTTGTTACAGTGGTATCAGAGCATAGGTTGAGCGAATACCTAAGCTTTTGGTTAAGTGAATATCAGAATACTAGGTTGAGTGAATACCTAGGTTCGAAAGGATTGTTCATTAGAAATAGGATCTGTAGCAACCTGTTTGAGTCCGAGTGTATATATATATGAGAGCGCGTATTTGTTAGTTATATAAAATGGTTTTATATTGTGTTAATTGATCGGTTGAGTGGTATATGGATTCTGGTCAATACGAGTAGCTAACGTTATTGATAGGGATCTCTAAACACTTAGACCAGGCCAACGGACACAATATTGTTTTAAAAAAAAGAAGTAGATGAAATAATTTTACCCAGATATAATTTCTATATAAAAAAGTATCATTTTAAATGTATATGGTATTTGTGATGATTGGTTGAGATGATAATAATTTATCATCTAGGATTAGGAGTCTGAGTGTTGAGGTTGGAAGTGTATTTGTCGAGACTGTAAACCTAATACTGTCTCGAGTGAACTTTGCAGTTGTGTAAGGATTTCACAAATCTCCGAAGGAAACTGTTAAGGTTCGGAGTTTATTTTTGAAGTTTGGATGAGTTGAATTTGGATCTGTCAGATGTGCAGAAGCGAGTGATGGTATCTTAGGAAATTGTAGCTGTGTGATGAGATGCAGTGACTATGGATGTTCCCGAAGATGTTTTCTTTGGAATGAGTATAAGGAAGTGTGTTTGTTTCGGTGTTGTGGCTGAGTTCAGCATGGTGATTCTGTTTGAGGTTCGAGTTTCTCGAAGAGCTTTGGTTAAGAAGTCTTTGGCATCTGTGGCAGCAGTACAGCTCGGAGTATTTTGTTTGTTGGCAGTAAGTTTTTCTGGCTGAGCAGTTTTTCTGAAGTGGAGTTCAGAAGCAGCAGAGTATATCCATTTCTTCGATGAATTGGATAGTTAAGTGTGAGCTGTTATGATTGGTAAAGAGAGAACAGTTTTATGTGGAATTTGGCTGAGTTGATCGCAAAAGGGACTTGCAATAGTTTGAGTATTCTTTTGAGTTATCTGAGATTTTCTGGGATGTGTTGTCCAGTTTGTGCTTGTATTCTTCATCATCATTTTCATTCTACTCCAGATCAGAGTGGTGCAGCGAAAGCAGTTTGGCGAGTGCTCTTGTTGTCTTTTCCAGATAGGAGAAGTTAGTTCGATCTTCTGATGATTGGTAGTAGAGTTGTGTTTTGGATTATGGGTAGATCTTGGAGAGATCATTCTATTGAGTTATCTTTGGCCCTGTTTGTTTCAAGAAGCATCAGCGAAATTTGAGCTGATCAGTAAGGATCTGTAGATAGCCCAGGATCGTCTGAAGGATTTTGTGGATAAGAGACGAAGGAATTTGAAATTCGAAGTTGGAGACTTCGTTGTTGTGAAGTTTTTCTCTGGTTAAAGGAAGCTATAAGATTAGGTAAGTCTGGGAAGTCAGCTCCGAGTTGTTTTGGATCTCTTCTGTGTTTTGATTTGGATAAAAGCTTTGATCTACTGGATTGAATGGTCAGTTTGGATAACTGGAATTCAATGTATTTTACGTATCTCTGAGGGAGTACGTGTTTGATCTATCTCTGGTTTTGGAACCAGCAGTTCTGGAGGATTTGGTTGTTGAGTCAGACTCGTTTGTAGTATGATATTCTGTTTAGTTTTGTAAATCTAGATAAGTAGGAGCTCTATAGCTTAGTAATATTGTTTGTTTGGATTCTGTAGAGCGAGTATTCCGGTATTTATATTTGGAAAACTCGAGGAAATTCTATCTAGAATTTTTCTGGATAGTTTGAATTGTTTGATTGAGTGAATTGTTTGCTATGGTTGTTAGCATACCAAATGAAACAACCCGACTTCCTAAGCCCAGAAAGTCGCATCATTATGAAGAAAGGAAGGGGTAGAAAATAGAAAAGAAGAGAAGAAAGAAAGAAACAACAACAACGATCTCACAGCGGAACGAATAAATTATATTAATAACATAAACTATTACATAGTTTACAACAATTTACAGAGTTACACAGCATATACATCACTTACTAGACAGTTATAAACATCTGTCTAGACATTACAACTCAATACACTACATAGATACAGACACAGCGGAACTACTATATATATCTACAACGCTGAAGCCTCCTACTCCATTGCTCCTCCACAATTCGTCAAGCTAAACCTGAATCCCTTGGCTACTCGTAAAAAATTTGAGTACCCAAGAGTTTATAAAACAGAAATAAACACTTGGGTCAGACATGGGTCTGGTGTGAGTAACAGGTTAAACTTGCTTAACTTCAAAACCTTTAGAAAGAAAAGGTATCACGTAAGACTCCCCACAAATAAACACGGGTAAGTTTTTACCTTACGCTAACCAAAACATTTGATAGGAAATCTGATTTTATTATAATAGGGTCTAGGGTTTTCAAGTAAAATATAGAAATAGCTGAAATGCTTACATCTCACATTCCAACATAGTTGGGCACAATTAATACGTACGGCACTTATTGGAGTTTGGATTCCATACAATGGCAGGGCTACTGGGGTACCGCCCATCACAGTACGTGGCCTAGATCACCGTACCGAGGAGTACGCCCGCTCCCCTGAACACAAAGCCGGAACCATCCCTTACTGGATAATTCCGAACAAGATAACCCCGTAGTTGGCGCGACCAACCACACACTAAGCCGAATAAAAAGAAAAGGGACCTCTAGACAGGGATCTATCTTGCTCTCAGTGGGTGCTACCCACGAAGCCTTGCTGCACCTCCCCTGTTTTAGCCATTCCCGGTTGATGAGGCTTGAGGTTACGATTACCTTTAATCAGAACATATCACTTAGAATGCTCATCGTCCGCCTGACGATGTGCTGAAAGCATTCAATCCATACAAGTTCGTTCCGGGTTCGAACGAAACCGAAGGCATTATCTTGTTACACTCGTTTTGGAAACACCCTCAGAGTTAACGACAATAACCCTTGCACTCTGAATCTTCATCTTCACTTGAGATTCACGACCTATCGTAAATTTGGATCGATGTGGTATTCGGGTCTCCAGACCTGGAATTCCGGTATACGGAAACCCGATCCCGGTCTCATCGAAATCCAAAACGTATCTTTTAAGGGCCAAGTTGTTTTAAGGTTAAAACAATTCAATTCTTATCTATATACACAAAGATAGATAATTCAATAGATAATCTACATTATCATCCCAAACAGATAATTCACATTATCATTATAATTCAACCAAACATCCATATCATATATCAATCATATCTCATTAGAGATATCAAACAATGAAATACATTCAATCTCATTCATCCATCCTTAAGCAATGATTTATCATCTAATTAATTTAAAGTGAATTAAACTAATTACTTCATTCTATAAATCCTGCTTACTTAATTATTAATTAAACCAATTAATTAATCATTACTCTAAATATCCATCTTAATTAATCATTCCTGATTAATAATCCTTTAATTACTTTAAGTAATTAATCCCTAATTAATTTCACAAATTAATTATCTTAAACCATTTAGTAATTAATCTTTAATTACTTCATTAATTAATTAATTATACTTAATTATCTTAATCCTTAATTAATTACAATTAATTAATTACTTTAATCACTTATTATTTATTAATAAATCTTAATTAATCAATTCTTAATTACATCATTAATTTTATTAATTAATGATCCTTAATTACTCTTAATTAATTATCTTATTTAAATTAATTACATTTAATAATTAATTAGTCACATTTATTAATCACCTTTGATTAATCTCATTTAGTAATTAACTTCCCTTAATTACTCCACTTAATAAATTAATTACTCCTCAATTAATTATCCTTTAATTAATCCCTTGATTAATTATTCAAAAGTAATTAACTCAAATTACTTTTATTATTAAATCATCTTCAGTTAATCACATCCAGTAATTACTTTTAATTACTTTCCTAAGTAATTATACTTTCACTAATTACATTTAAGTAATTATCAAATTTCCAAATCATTATCTTAAATTAATTTAACTAATTAATTTAAACTTATCAAATTTATTTAATTAATTACCTTCAGTAATTAATTTACTTTAATTACTTTCATTAAGTAATTTATACTTAACCAATATTAATTTATTTGTCTAATCATTTATTAATAACTCATACTTAATTAAACAAATGATCCTAAATTCCAAATTAATTAACACTTAATTAATTAACTTATAATCCTAATTATTTAATTAATTATCACTAAACCATTAATTAATTATTAAATTATTCTTAAATTACTTTATTAATTTAATGACTCCTATATCATTAAATCTTAATTACTATGTAAAATAAAGTATTTACCTTTAACTACTTTAATTATTATTATTAACAAAGACTTTAAAACATTTACTTTAAAATCTTTCTTTTAATTTATCTTAAATCAAAGATTTAAAATAATTACAAATTTAACTTTTAATATACAAAATCTTTTTAAATTCAAATGTTAAGAAAAACACTTAACATTTATAAAAGAAGTTTATAAGATTTTTAAATTCAATTCTTTATAAAATTATACTTTTAACATTTTAAATTTTGTTAAAACCTTGCAAATCTTATCAACTTATTTATCTCAACTAAGATACAAATTAACTTGAATCTATACTTTATATTTGATTAAAAACTGGATCTAAATCTTGCTTCAAAATTTTAAAGCTCAATTTAAATTAAAAACACTGAAACCAACTGTAACGACCCGACTTCCTATGCCCAGAAAGTCGCATCATTATGAAGAAAGAAAGGGGTAGAAAATAGAAAAGAAGAGAAGAAAGAAAGAAACAACAACAACGATCTCACAGCGGAACGAATAAATTATATTAATAACATAAACTATTACATAGTATACAACAATTTACAGAGTTACACAGCATATACATCACTTACTAGACAGTTATAAACATCTGTCTAGACATTACAACTCAAATACAAGACAAGACACTATCACAGATATCAACACAGCGGAATACTATATCTACGAACGCCGAAGCCTCCTGCTCCATTGCTCCTCCAGAATATTCGTCAAAGCTAAACCTGAATCCCTTGGCTACTCGTAAAAATTTGAGTACCCAAGAGTTTATAAAACAGAAATAAACACTTGGGTCAGACATGGGTCTGGTGTGAGTAACAGGTTAAACTTGCTTAACTTCAAAACCTTTAGAAAGAAAAGGTATCACGTAAGACTCCCCACAAATAAACATGGGTAAGTTTTTACCTTACGCTAACCAAAACATTTGATAGGAAATTTGATTTTATTATAATAGGGTCTAGGGTTTTCAAGTAAAATATAGAAATAGCTGAAATGCTTACATCTCACATTCCAACATAGTTGGGCACAATTAATACGTACGGCACTTATTGGAGTTTGGATTCCATACAATGACAGGGCTACTGGGGTACCGCCCGTCACAGTACGTGGCCTAGATCACCGTACCGAGGAGTACGCCCGCTCCCCTGCAACACAAAGCCGGAACCATCCCTTACTGGATAATTCCGAACAAGATAACCCCGTAGTTGGTGCGACCAACCACACACTAAGCCGAATAAAAAGAAAAGGGACCTCTAGACAGGGATCTATCTTGCTCTCAGTGGGTGCTACCCACGAAGCCTTGCTGCACCTCCCCTGTTTTAGCCATTCCCGGTTGATGAGGCTTGAGGTTACGATTACCTTTAATCAAAACATATCACTTAGAATGCTCATCGTCCGCCTGACGATGTGCTGAAAGCATTCAATCCATACAAGTTCGTTCCGGGTTCGAACGAAACCGAAGGCATTATCTCGTTACATTCGTTTTGGAATCACCCTCAGAGTTAACGACAATAACCCTTGCACTCTGAATCTTCATCTTCACTTGAGATTCACGACCTATCGTTAATTTGGATCGATGTGGTATTCGGGTCTCCAGACCTGGAATCCCGGTATACGGAAACCCGATCCCGGTCTCATCGAAATCCAAAACGTATCTTTTAAGGGCCAAGTTGTTTTAAGGTTAAAACAATTCAATTCTTATCTATATACACAAAGATAGATAATTCAATAGATAATCTACATTATCATCCCAAACAGATAATTCACATTATCATTATAATTCAACCAAACATCCATATCATATATCAATCATATCTTATCAGAGATATCAAACAATGAAATACATTCAATCTCATTCATCCATCCTTAAGCAATGATTTATATCATCTAATTAATTTAAAGTGAATTAAACTAATTACTTCATTCTATAAATCCTGCTTACTTAATTATTAATTAAACCAATTAATTAATCATTACTCTAAATATCCATCTTAATTAATCATTCCTGATTAATTATACTTTAATTACTTTAAGTAATTAATCCCTAATTAATTTCACAAATTAATTATCTTAAACCATTTCAGTAATTAATCTTAAATTACTTCATTAATTAATTAACCATACTTAATTACATTAATCCTTAATTAATTACAATTAATTAATTACTTTAATCACTTATTATTTATTAATTAATCTTAATTAATCAATTCTTAATTACATCATTAATTATATTAATTAATGATCCTTAATTATTCTTAATTAATTATCTTATTTAAATTAATAATTAATTAGTCACATTTATTAATCACCTTTGATTAATCTCATTTAGTAATTAACTACTCTTAATTACTACACTTCATAAATTAATTACTCCTTTAATTAATCCCCTGATTAGTTATACAAAGTAATTAAACTGAAATTACTTTTATTATTAAAATCTTCTTTAGTTAATTACATCCACTAATTAACTTTAATTACTTTCCTAAGTAATTACACTTCACTAATTACATTTAAGTAATTACTTATCAATCACCAAGTGATTATCTTAATTTAATTAATAAATTAAACTTATCAAATTTATCTAATTAATTACCTTAAGTAATTAATTACTTTAATTACTTTCATTAAGTAATTATACTTAACCAATTCACAAATGATTATCATTAGTTAATTAATCTAATTGATTATCAAAATTAATCATATTAATTAATTATTTAATAATCCCTAATTAATGAACCCTCATTAATTATTAATCAATTCTTATTTAAGTAATTAAACTTAAATCAACATTATTAATTACTAAATAAATAAATTCTTAATTACCAATTAATTTATCTCTAAGTACTTAATTAATTACTTAATTAATCTTTAATCACTTGATTAATTAATTACTAATCATTTATTAAAAATCTATACTTTTTTAAATAAATGATTCTTAATTCCAAATTAATTAATCTTAATTAATTAACTTATAATTCTAATTATTTAATTAATTAACACTACACCCTTAATTAATTAAATTATCTAATTATTCTTTAATTATCCTAAATCATTAAACCTTAATTAATCTTTAAATATAAGTATTAATCCTTTTTAAACTCATTTAAATTTTTGAAAACACTACCAGGTTTTAAAACTGTTATCACCAAAATTTCCCGAGCTCATCACCATTTCCCCGAGGCAAAACCTGGAAACCCCGAGATAACTTCGAGTAACTCTCGTCTCCATTCCCTTCGAGTCGAACGCAAAGAAACTTCGAGCCAAACCCGTACCCATCTCTTCTTCCCCAACTTCAATTTCTTCCAGATGTACGTAGTAATTAAGGTAATTATACTTAACCCATTTTCATAATTAAGTAATTAATTAATTAACATGATTAAATTTGATAATCAATTAGATTAATTAGTTAATATGAAAATGGGTTAAGTATATTAATTAATCTAATTGATTATCAAAAATTAATCACATTAATTAATTATTTAATAATTTCTAATTAATGATCTCTCATTAATTATAATCAATTCTTTAATTACTTTCTTTAAGAAATTTAGCTTTAATCAACTATTTATTAATTACAACTTAATAATTTCTTAATTACCAATTAATTTCTAATTACTAAATTAATTGCTTAATTAATCTTTAAATTAAAGTATTAACCTTTAACTACTTTAATTATTATTAACAAAGACTTTAAAACATTTTACTTTAAAATCTTACCTTAATTCATTTCAAATTAAAGATTTTAAATAAATTACAATTTAGCTTTAACCAATTTTAAATCCAATTTACAAAATCTTTTTAAATCCAAATGTTAAGAAACACTTAACATTTATAAAGAAAATTAAGATTTTTGAACAAATTCATTTATTCAAACCCTTTTTAAAAATATACTTTAAATATTTTAAATTTGATAAAACATTATAAATTTTATAAACTTTATTTAATTATCTCAAACTAGAATACAAATCAAACTTGAACCCATGTGAAAACATGATTTAAAACTTGTTTAAATCCTGTTTTCAAATTTTTAAAAACTCATTCAAATTTAAAACACTGTCAGGCTTTAAAAACTGTTATAACCCACGCGAGTCTCCCCTGCAACGAACCCGAGCCAATCCCCATTTTCTCGAGTACGACTTCGAGACAAAACATCAATTACTCGAGTACGCCTTCTTCTTCCTCTAACTCAAATTCTTCCAGATGTTCGAAACATTCATGTGCACGTGCACAGGCGAAACGCTCGCCTTCGATCACCGTCGATGATCTCCTCAAGTCAACATTCACCTTCGTATTCAAATTCGATCACCAAAACTTCAACATCAACTCGTATTCGAAAACGAGTATCTCATCACCATGAAGAACAGGAAACTAAAGCCTGGAAATCACTCGAATTCATCTCTCCGATCGCCTGAGCGTCTGATCTTCCGGTCATGTCTACGTCAACGTCCCTGCTTTCAATTTCCAGAGTATGGTGGAACTCGGTCCACCAGAGACAACTTGACGACAATTATTTCAACCACAACAAAAACTAGGTCTACAGATAATCTCGATCAATTCCTTTCACCACAGTGAATTATTATCACTTCTGATATTTTTCTCAGATCCTCCGATCATCCCTACATCTCCATTGAGAACCACGACGTCCCCGAACCCATAGATCGCCAGAGACAACTAAAAACCCAAATTCTGTTCAAGTTCGAACTGCTCACTCAACTTAATGCCAAAAATTGTGATTTCTCTTCTTAAAATCATTATTTGGTTTAAAGATTCAATTTAAAATCCTGGAATGCTAAATTATCATATTTGAATTTTATAGTTTTCAAAGCTTTTACTGTATTTCTTCTATTCCAGATAAGTTTCAAACTTATATCACTAAATTTTATTTTATTAAACTTCATTCATGTTTAACAAACAACTCTCTTCTGAATTCCTAAGCCTATCAGTGATTTGAAAATGAGATATTGGGATTTTGATTAGAATTTTAAACTCTGTTAACTTCACAGAATTGATATCAGACATGCATACAAAATATCAACATATATACAAATAATTCATACTTAAACAATCATGCAGGCATATTATATCATAGATTCATACATCATATCATCACAAGATGTTTAAACTTGTAAATTTTCGTGGTTTTGTTTCTGGATAAGAAGATGATGATAGAACTAAATAACAGAGAATGTTCTTATTTTGAAACTGGAATCATATATATATACAAGCAAACATAATACAAGCTAGAAATTCTACTTACAACAGATTATGATTTACTTAAATTTTAAGTAAAGTGTTACTTACAAACAAAACATATTCTAGAAACAAGCAGGCAACCAGATTCTTATACTAAAATTTTAGAAAGATTGTTACTCACACCAGGCCCATGTCTGACCCAAGTTGTTTATTTCTGTTTTATAAACTCTTGGGTACTCAAATTTTTACGAGTAGCCAAGGGATTCAGGTTTAGCTTTGACGAATATTCTGGAGGAGCAATGGAGCAGGAGGCTTCGGCGTTCGTAGATATAGTATTCCGCTGTGTAGATCTCTGTGATAGTGTTTGTATTGTATTTGAGTTGTAATGTCTAGACAGATGTTTATAACTGACTAGTATGTGATGTATATGTTGTGTAACTCTGATAAGTGTTGTATACTATGTAATAGTTTATGTTATTAATATAATTTATTCGTTCCGCTGTGAGATCGTTGTTGTTGTTTCTTTCTTCTCTTCTTTTCTCTTTTCTCACCCCTTTCTTTCTTATTAATGATACGAAATTCTGTAGAATGAGTGGCGGGTCATTACAGTGGTATCAGAGCTTACAACCCGACTTCCTATGCCCAGAAAGTCGCATCATTATGAAGAAAGAAAGGGGTAGAAAATAGAAAAGAAGAGAAGAAAGAAAGAAACAACAACAACGATCTCACAGCGGAACGAATAAATTATATTAATAACATAAACTATTACATAGTATACAACAATTTACAGAGTTACACAGCATATACATCACTTACTAGACAGTTATAAACATCTGTCTAGACATTACAACTCAAATACAAGACAAGACACTATCACAGATATCAACACAGCGGAATACTATATCTACGAACGCCGAAGCCTCCTGCTCCATTGCTCCTCCAGAATATTCGTCAAAGCTAAACCTGAATCCCTTGGCTACTCGTAAAAATTTGAGTACCCAAGTGTTTATATCAATGTCCCAGAATATGTTAAAATCATCATTGGTCTGAGTTTATGGGGTGAGATTATCACTGTCCCAAAATATGTTGAAATCATCATTGGTTTGAGGGTTCGAATCAGTTATGTAGCCAATGGAGAATGAGAGGATGTTTAAGGTTAGTTTGAGTTCAGATTCGTGGTTTGAGTTGGGTTTGAATCAGTTGTGTAGTTCCATTTGCTTTGTTTCCTTTCACTCTCAAGTACTTTGCATGTTATCTAGTATACTATGGAAAATTTAGATCAATATCAACGCCACTAGAGAGTTGCATGTTCTGCAAAATATTTATAGCTAATCTTCTATGGATCAAGATTCAATATCATTGCTACCAAATACACTTTCTAAGTAACTTACTACAATAGGTTCGTCCTCATGTTTTTTTTACTCCAAGTAGCATATATATGATATATAAGTGCTCAATTCTTTAGATATCTTGTGGCTTTTGTTTAACATGTATCCATTAAATCTAGGTAGTTTATAAAATAATCATACGTGCATAAGTGTATCGATCAATATACAAATATAACCTGAAACAAATTGAAGAGCATAGACAGTTTACAATCTCAATATTCTACTTGTTCATTTTGATAACCTAAAGTTAAGAGATTGAAAATGATTAAAGATAAGGTAAAAAACAACCTACAAATTTTCTTAGGTGTTATGGATGAATCCACTTAGGTGTTAGATTATTATGGATGAATTCACTTAGCTTGATTTTTAAAGTAATAAATTTTACCATTTTTAAGAAATAATGCAACTTTGGTATGTCTAATTTAGCATCATGACTGTAGTAAACTATATTTTTATTTTTGCTATCAAGTATACAGAAAGTTTAAACTACATGAATTGCTAATTGCCTACTAATTAATACACTTAAAATGCATCTTCATATAATTTAATATTTATAAGGTTTAAAATACCACAAGATTAACATCTACAATATCATTAATTTCACTTATAATTTATATATCAAAATGTCTTAATTCATTATTACAGATCAGTCCTAATAAATCTCAAACCAGGTAATTGAACTCAATTGGAATTCCAACCTCATAGGCGACCAAAGTTGAACAAAATCATCTTGTAAGTAAAAATAAATCGAACATAACAAGCATCAATTAGAATTCTGAATCCAAATCCGATTAATAAATGAAACAAAAATAGAAATAGCTTAGAAAATCGATCCAACTAGCCAATAGAAAACAGAATCGCAAAGCAGTAGTCAAAGACCAAAATATGGTTAGCAAATTAATTAGTACTGCGTAGTGTATGAGAAGCAATTCAGAGATAAATACTAGTTTAACTAATTAGAATTCCTACTCACCAACAGAGGTCATCGGCTGGGGTATGGTAATAGGATGAGACATGACGATTGGCTTAGGAATAATGATAGGGCGGTGGTAGGCTGAGGTCAAGACGCGATTTGCTGTGGACTGTATTTTCAAGAGCTAGGGCTTGAATGAGACATCTTTGGTGATTTTAGCTTCAGATCCAAATGGAATTTTTTTTCAAGTTTTCAAGAAAAAGAAGAAAAATTGTTTAAAGTGATTAGTGGAAGAAAAAGATATATTAGCGACCGGAGAAAAATTTTGGTTTTTCGTGAATTATTGGCGGGAATTAGTTGCAGCGTTTATTTATTTATTTTTGTTTTACTAAATCATATATAAATGAAATTTAGGGTTTTCCTTCTGCCATGGGGAAACTAATCCTCCTCCCAAAAATCTCTCCAATCTTCTCTATCCGACACATCAGGATAGACCACCTGAGTCTCACATCAGAAAATCGTCTAGTGGTATCATCATCGACAATGAAGGCTTTCAATTGGTCCAATCAAGATCACAGAAATGATTTCGCCCTATTGAACAATAATGGTGTTATGAAGAAGAAGGAGGGTATGTTACCGACCTTCTCCAATCAGATCAAGGCAAAGCAACCAATTCAGCCTCGTAAACCAGCAAGTTTTGTTCTGAATAAAGAACAAGGACATAAATCTTGGGCTGATATTGTCTCAGAGCAACCTGAGGAACCAAAAGAAGGTGAATGCAGTCTTGAAACCATTTCACCCATCAAGATCAATAACAAGAAATATGGTTTGGTAAAGGAAGCAGTTTGCAAAAGTGTCATAGAAAGTTGGAATAATTCTGTTATTGTTTATGTTGTAAGTACCAAACCCTACTTCTTGGTTTTCAAAGAATATATTAAACGGGTTTGGAAACCGACTGGGGATTTTGAAATCTTTTCTAGAGAAAATGGTTTCTTTCTTGTTAAGTTCAAAGAATTTCAAGACTGCAATACAATAATCCAAAATGGTCCATATTTTTAAAATGGAAAGCTCATCATTATGAGACGGTGGTCCGAATCTCTGAAACTGGACAGAGATTTACTGTCAACCTTGCCAATTTGGGTGAAGTTACCCGGTGTAAATCTTAAATTGTGGGATCGTGAGGCTTTTATCGTCATGGAGAGCATTATAGGAAAACCCATTAAAATGGACGCAGCTACTACCTTAAAGACAAGATTGAATTACGCTCGCCTTCTTGTGGAAGTATCTGCAATTGATGAACTTCCATAGGAGATCAATATCACTCTCTATAATGGTGAAAACATTATACAAAGAGTGGAATATGAATGGGTACCACCGACATGTAATATCTGTAAATGTTTTGGTCACACTAGAGATCAGTGCAACCCAAAGCAGATGTGGATACCCAAAACTAGTAATCAAAATAGAGACAATCTTCAAGAAAATAGTTCAGTTGAAACTCAAGAACCAAATCTCAATAAAGAAGTAACAAACCAGTCAAGAAGGCAAAAAGACAATGATCGAATCAACCAAGATTGTATCATTTCCGATCAAGAAAATAATCCTGAGGCGCTCTCCGATCAAGTTAATCAGATCACAGCTATGGAAGTCCATCAGTTTAAAGACTTTGAGAAAAGTTCAACTGTTTCGAATCAGCACAGTACAGAGGAGGGTAGTATTATTAAAAAGGTCTTTAGCTCTGAAACCCCCCTATCTCAGAGCCATGTTTAGTTACAGACAATGTTGGTACAAAAATATACAATATCTTGCATCAAGAAAATAACAAGACTTGGAACAGGGGAATGCAGGAGGAGTCTCCTTCGGAATTTGCTGCAGAAGTTGAGGACAGGGTGGGCATCAACTCAACAATGCCTCGCAAGAAGGTCTCTCCCCCTAAGCAGGCTGCAATAGTAGAGCCTAATGACTCAGCCATGCCTCGCACGGCTAATTTTGATATTTCTCTAATTAAGGTTCTTGAATTAGAACAAAAGGAAGAAAATGAATCAGTAATGGCTGAGGCTGCTAACCAGTTTGATATATCTAATTTACACATTCCAAAACCAAAAGCTAGTGGTAAGCTAAAGGGAAGTAAAGAGAAGAAAGCTTGCAAACAAAAATACATTTCAATCAATCTAGAATGGGATGAAATGTCTACAAGACTAAAAGCTAAGATTGTAGATAATAAGAGGAGGGGTAAGGGTACTATAGTGTCAGGTACCATTTAAATTTCCTTTATTATATATATATATATATATATATATATATATATATATAAATGTGTGTGTCGATATTTGCTTGGAATGTCAGGGGTATGAATTCCCCTGCTAAACAGTCTGATATCTTATATACGATAAACATTTATAAACCTACCATTATTGCTCTTATAGAAAACAAAATGAATGATGAAAATTATGATAAATTTTTTCTTAAGTTGTCTAGTAATTGGAAATCTACAAATAATAATGATTGTGACTGTAAAGGAAGAATCATTAATATATGGGACTCTAATATCTGGACAAACTTAAATAGTAATAAAGACAAACAGTTTATAGATTGTCAGTTTAAAAATATTGGTGGCTTTCTGATTCAAGTTACTAGTGTATATGGTAGTAATTTTGAAAATAAAAGAAATAACTTATGGTATAAACTAACAGATTTGAATTCAAAATATAATTTTCCTTGGATTATTTTGGGTGATTTTAATACTGTTTTTCATGTTTCAGAGAAATTTGGAGGAAGTAAAATTCCTCAAAGTAAGTTTGACAGGGTAAATAATTTTCTTTTAAACACTGGTCCTATAGAACCAATTATTAGTGGGAATAAATATACATGGAAGTCTGGGTTGGCTAAGAATATTCATTGTAAGTTAGATAGAATTTTAATTAATAAAGAATTCTCAAATATTTTCTCAAATTTTATTTGTTCAACTCTAGAACAAAATTCTAGTAATCATACTCTTTTAATTATTAATCTGTTTAACATTGTGAATTTAAACAAAAAAGTTTCTTCCTTTTAGATTTAAAAATAGTTGGGTCTTGGAAGAAAATTTTAAAACTTTGATGGATAATAGTTTAAGTTTTTCTTGTTATGGTACTAAACAATTTCAATTTAGTATGTTATTGAAAAATATTAAATACAATATTAAGAATTGGAATAAGACTAATTATTTAAATAACAATAATCTGGATTTTTTAAGAAAGGAAGGAATAAACTTACAAAATCTTGCAGATGATAATCCAGGAGATATTGGTATAGCCAGCAATTTTTTAATAATAAGAAAATTTTATCTACTGAAATTTATAAAAATGCAGTTAATGCTAAAGAAAAGGCTAAGGTAGACTGGCTAACTCTTGGTGATGATTGCACTAAATTTTTCTATGCTAAAATGAGTAATAGAAAGCATATTAATAATGTTGGTAACATCATAGATAATACTGGTAATCTTTCCAATGCTTATGACAAAATTTCCAATGAAGCTGTTGAGTACTACGAGAAATTATACTTCAATGAGAATATTGAAAAAAAAATTCCTCATATTATTTGCAAGAATACTTTAAATGATAATGCTGCAGGTATTTTACTTGCTCCTGTTTTATTAGAGGAAATAAAATATATTATTTTTAATGCTGGTGATAATAAAAGTCCAGGCCTTGATGGGTTTAATGCAAAGTTTTACAAAAATCAGTGGGATAATATTAAAAATCAAATTTATGAAGTCATAAATGAATTTCTGGATAGAGGTAAAATTCTTAAAAGTATTAATCATACTTTTATTACTCTTATACCTAAAAAGAAAAATCCCACTAATATTGGAGATTATAGACCCATATCTTGTTGTAATTTCATTTATAAACTCATTTCAACTGTATTGAGTAAAAGAATTAAAATATTTCTGCCTTTCATCATCTCTGAAAACCAGAGTGATTTTGTACCTGGTAGATTAATATTAGAAAATTCTATGCTAGCACATGAGATGGTGAGAAAATTCAATACTAAAAATGGTGAAAATGTGTGTTTAAAAATAGATTTACAGAAAGCTTATGATAAAGTGAATATGCATTTTATTTACCATATAATGAAATGTATGGGATTTCCTAGTAAATTTTGTGACCTGATCATGGAATGTATTAACACCCCTACCTTTTCTATACTTATACAAGGTAAATCAAAAGGTTTCATGAAAAGTAATAGGGGTATTAGACAAGGTGACCCTCTTTCACCTTATCTATTTACAATGGTTATGGAATATTTTTCTATATTAATGGAAATAGAAGCTATTAAAGGCAATATTAATCCCATTAATAGAGTCCAACCTTGTATAAATCATCTTATCTATGCTGATGATCTTATGGTTTTTATTAAGGTAATAAAAAAATGCAGTATCCATTAAAAATATTTTTGACACTTTAAACAATTATGCAGGGTTGCAATTAACATAGACAAAAGTAAAGCTTATTTCAGTAAATATAGCAGATATAAAATTGATGTTTTAAATGTTTTAAAAATCACTGAAGGCAATCTTCCTATAAAATATTTGGGACCACCTTTATCGGTTAATCAAATCAAAGATTCAGACTTTTCTATATTACTGGATAAAATACAAGAAAGAATGGAAACTTGGTCTAGTAAACTTCTTTCTATTATAGGAAGAATAGAACTAATAAAAACTGTGGTTTATGCAATCATTCTCTACTGATTACAAACTTTTCACATTCCTGCAGCTTCTATTAAAAAATTAGAAACTAGATGTGCTGATTTTTTATGGAGAGGTAAATATCATAAAATTAATTGGGATACTATTTGTAAACCAAAGGATGAAGGTGGGTTTGGCATTAGAAATATGAATGACCTTAGTCTAACATGTCATTTAAAATTACTATGGAGATTTCTTAGTGCAGACTCTCTATGGGCTAGATGGATGAAGGCTAAGTATCTCAGGAAGGGTAATTTTTGGAACATAGTGCCAAACAACAATCAGTCTAATACTTGGAAGCAAATTTTAAACTGCAGAATTATTGGTAAGTTGCTTTTAGAAAGAAATTTTAAATCAGGTGTTGAAACCAGCTTATGGTTTGACCCTTGGTTCAATAATGATTCCTTTGTTAATAAAATTGGATGGAGTAATTTAGTTATATTTGGTGACTCTAATGCAATAGTGTCCTCTATTATTATAAACAATCAATGGAAACCTCAAATTCACCCAATTACTAACCCATACAAAGATGATATATGTAAAATTCACCTTGATTGTAATGCAGACAGTGATTACTGGATATGGAAAGCTAACAATAAAGGGAAGTTTTCCTTTGAAAATACATGAAATGCTATAAGAAATAAAGTCACCAAGGTTGATTGGTATGATTGCATTTGGAACAAGGTGAACAACCCCAAGATGGCATACTGTACCTTCTTTGCTTTACATAACAGGCTGCCAACTTGGGACAAAATAAATAAATGGTGTAATAGCTCTAGTTCACTTTGTTCCTTATGCAATCTAGAAAATGAGAGTTCTTATCATCTGTTTTTTGAATGCAGTTACTCACATTTTATATGGAAACACATTCAAGCTAAACTAGGTATTCAAAACAATGACCAAATGGATCTCAAGCAAGCTATTCGTCTCATAAATATCAAGTTCAAAGGAAAATCTATTGAAAGAGATCTTGCTCACATTTTTATTACTACTACTGTCTATCATATTTGGAGAGAAAGAAATGCACGTACTCACAACAAAATTAGTAGCAGTAAAGAGCAGAAATGGCTAATTATTGAAACAGACAGTAAAATCCTGCTACACAAATCAAAGGGAAATATGAAAGATCAAACCAAGTTTGCAAATTTAGCTGAAGACTGGAGATTAGAAGCTGGCAGTAAACATCTGGAACAACTCTTAGCCCACCCAAAGAGTATTCAGATGAGTAATCATTTATTTGAAGAGTATACTTCTGACAATGCTTCTAATAGAGTTCATGTGTCCTCAAATCGAGATCGTGCTGCCTACCAGAGGGTAGAATCAACAGATCTAAGTCGTATTGACTATAGATCTGTTAATTTTAGTAAGCATCTGGAAAAATTTCTAGCCCACCCAAAGATTATACAGACGTCTGAAGAGTATACTTCTGACAGTACCTCAAGCAGAGTTCATGTTGCCTCAAATCGCGATCGTGCTACCTTTCAGAGGGTAGAATCAACAGATCTGAGTCATATTGACTACAGATCTGTTAATCTCCCTTGGCTTAATCATAATCAGAGAAATATTTTCATAGTCGAAGAAATTGAAGGCATGAGAGGTAAATTTAACGAAGGCTTATCGTACTGGGAAAGAGGAGAGACTAGTGGAGTTAAAAAGGGAGGTTGAGAAGACTAAGTTTTAGTGTCGCCATTGTTTTCTCTGGTGGTAGAGTAGAGGTGGTATAATGATTGAAGTCGGTGCATAGTATATTAGGGTTTCTGTGTATTAGTTGATGTATCGGGTCTTTACCCATTTCTATATTTTCTTTTATTAGTGGGCTGGGCCCGTTTTACTCTTATTCAAAAAAAAATCATATATAGATGCACTTAACTTGAAACGCTACTATTTAATGCATCTAATAGTAAGTTTTCTTGCAGTGACGCTAACTGTCGCCCCCTCTTATGACCTCTTATTTACCCTAATCAGCGTATGCGTGCCCAGCCTCACCTAATCTGTTGTGAGACCATCAGTCCTAGTCTGAAAGGGATGTTGCCTAGCCTCACCTAAGTGTTGTGAGACCATCAGTCCTAGTCTGAAAGGGAATGCTGTTGGTACTTGTCCTAACAAATAGATTCTAGTTTGCGCCCCTTGCCCAAATCCCTAGATTTGAGCCTCTATCTATTGGCCACTTATGTACCCTAATTAGCATAAGCGTTTCCTAGCCTCACCTAACTATTGTGAGACCATCAGTTCCTGACTAAAGGGGAATGCTGTTGGTACGAGCCCTTCTTCTATGTTTGCTTATTAACTTAGTGTAAGTTTAAAAATAAGCCTCTTCTGTTATTTCTGCTATATTTGCTTATTAACTTAATCTAAGTTTTAAAATAAGCCTTTTCTGTTCTTTCTGCTTAATTATAACCTATGTTATAATTGTTACTTTTCTATTCTATCTTTTTAGTTAAAACCACTAGTTATAAACATGCTTGCAAATGTCTCAAATTTGCCTATTTCAATCCATCTTCTTCTTATTACGGTTCTTTCTTATTTTACATCTAATTTCTGTAAATTTAGTGTTCTTATATTTTAGTCCAATTAGCGAATTCTTCTCTTTTTAATGTTTTATCCGCGTAGAAAGGAATAAAAAGAAATTAACATTTACAGGCTAAATTCTAACGTAAAATAGATGTAAATAAAATGTAAATAACTGAATAAAATAGCTGAATAAAAATAGCTGAATAAAATGGACTGAAAAGAACTTCTGAAATTTACTTAAAAGTTAACTATAAATAACTTGTATAAAAACAGTCTCAAAATTGCAGAAAAACTACAACTATCGAGAACCCTATTATTTTAAATTACTTAAAAATCTAAAATAATTACAAAACACTCACCTGTGGTCCTTAGCTTTAATCCTTGGTCTTCCTTGATCCACTTCTAGAGCGTAGAATATTTTTATCAAAAAGATTTCCTTCTTAGAAATTTTTTCTATTTAGGGTCCAGCCTCTAGCAATGAACCCAAGTAGGAGAAAATCTGAATGAGAAAAATAGCTAGGCCTAGGGTTCTATTTATAGTGTAGCTTAGGGATCTCAGACCATTGGATTTGAAGATTAAATCTGGTGCAACCACGTTATAGGCTCAGTAGGAACCGTCGGATGGAAGCACGAACACATAGGATTGAAGAAAAATCAAAATATGACGTTGCGCTTCAACCTGGACGTTTTCATATCTAAATACAAAGTCGGGTTGACCTGCATGTCGACCTATGGTCTTGGGGGTCGACCTGGCCTTGGTATGGGTCGACCTGAGCCTTTGTGTATATTTTTCGTTTTAGTTCATTTCTTGTTTCTCTCGTATCTTCTTCATATTAACCCGGATTTTGACAAACCACATATGAAAATTGACCAGAAAATTACCACGGACACAATGGTGCAACTCCCGTGGCTCAATTCTGACGATTTCACAAACTTATTTTTATTATTTAATTAATTCATTAATTAATTATTATAGCTTAAATTTTGGGTTGTTACATTCTCCCCTCCTTAAAGGATTTCGTCCCCGAAATCTCCAAGGACAGAAGAATGAAATAAATATTTTCATCCAATTTCTACAACCACATACTCAACCATCATCCATTACATTGATTGTTCTTAAGCTTTCTAATTAATGCAACTTATGTTATATGTAATAGTGTAGTGTCAATGTTCCTAACTAATGCGAAAGATTAGGCGGTCAATTGATTCAGTCGACCTCCTTTTATGCAATCATGCCCGTGCCATGTATCCAAATGAATGCAAATTGCCTAATGATAACTGATAGTTCTATATGCGTGCAACAATCATCATCTAAATGCAACAATCATATGATAATCATCCATTTATAGCAACCATGGAAATAAAATAAAATTGCAAATGCACACACATCCATATGCATATGTTTTAGTGACCTAGTTAGGCCGATCCCTAAGAGATAATAGTGCCTAGTGTATATATATGTGTCCATTAGCATCCACTAGCAAACACTTGCAACCACTAGCATGAAACATACATAACATGTTCTAGTAACATGTTTACATTCAGTCCTACCATCCATAGGTTAAATTCTAAGATCTACCCTCCCAAAGGATACTAAAGGAAAGAACCTATTTAAAACTAAAGATGGAAATAGGAAATTCAAGACATACCATCGAAAAGATGTGGATAAGAGGTACGTATTTTCTCCTCAGCCTCCCACGTAGCGTCCTCAATGTTGTCTCCCCACTGCACCTTAACCAAAGGTACTTCCTTATTCCTAAGCATCTTGATATCACGTCCAACAATCTTGGTAGGAATGCGATGAACCGATGCTTCTCTCTCCACTTAAACTTCTTCAAGTTGGCTAGGTTCCACTACCTCTGCGGAATCATGTAAGCACTTTCTCAAGTGTGAAACATAAAAAACATCATGAACTCCCGCGAGCCTCTCTGGTAGCTTTGTCCGATACACCATCTTCCCTACCCTTTCCACAATGGGGAACGGTCCTACGAATCTGGGAGCAAGTTTCCCACTTGATCCAAACCTCACTACCTTTCTTAGCGGAGACACCTTAATGAAAACCAAATCTCCTATCTCAAACTCAATATCCCTTCTCCGCTTTTCTGCATAGGATTTCTGTCTATCTTGGGCCGTATTCATTCTTCTTCTAATCAAATCAATCTTTTCTGAAGTCTCTCTAACCCCGTCGAGACGAAGTAGCAATCTTTCTGTAGACTCCAACCAACACGAAGGCGACTTGCACGACCTCCCATAAAAAGCTTCAAAAGGTGCCATCCCAATGCTAGCCTGAAAACTATTATTATATGCGAACTCAACTAAAGGAAGATGCTCCTCCCAAGTTCCTCCAAAATCAAGAATGCACATCCTCAACAAATCCTTAAGAACTCTATTAACTCTCTCCGTTTGGCCATCCGTTTGGGAGTGACAGGCCGTACTCAATCTAAGCTACGTCCCTAAAGCCTCTTGCAAGCTTCTCCAAAACTCGATAGTAAAGATAGGGTCTCTATCGCTCACTATGCTAGAGGGAACTCCATGAAGTTGAACTATCTCACGAACATATAAGGATGCCAAATAAGGTGCCGTCCTCTTACTCTTGACCAGAATGAAGTGGGCGCTCTTAGTCAAGTGATCTACAGTCACCCAAATACTGGTATTCCCCTTCCTAGATCGGGGTAAACTATCTATGAAGTCCATCGAAACACTATCCCACTTCCATTCGGGTACATCCAATGGTTGACGCAATCCACCGGATTTCTGCTGCTCTGCTTTAACTCTTTGGCACACAAGACACTTAGCTACAGACTCTGCCACATCCTTCTTCATGCCGCTCCAGTAAAACACCCTCTTCATGTCCCTATACATATTATCACCACCCGGATGAATAGTCATTCGAGAATGGTGTGCTTCCGCTAGAACTGCTCTCGTAAGATCACTAGTGCGGGGGCACAAAGTCTTCCAACTCTCCTTAGATACCCTTTACTATCAATGAAATAGCGTTGGAGATGTCTAGAGACCTCTCCTCTGTTAATTCTATCCAAAATATCCATAACCTTTGAATCCTCTTGTTGCCTTAAGCCAATCTGATCTATAAGGGTAGGCTTAACCTTAAGTGCTGCCAATAATCCATGGATAATGTCCGTAGAGGGCTTAAAATCGAAGGTGGAAATAAACTCTAGGTTTTTCCACTCCACAAACGTTGGACTAAGGGTTGCTCTCTTCCTACTTAACACATCTGCAACTACTTTCCCTTTACCATGGGTGTAGGCTATCTCAAAGCATATGATGCTAGAAACTCCATCCAACGCTGCTGCCTTAAGTTTAAATCCTTTTGTGAGAACAGGTACTTCAACGATTTATGGTCAGTGAAAAGCTCAAACCTCTCTCCTAGCAAGTAATGTCTCCAAGACTTGAGCACGAAAACAATAGCAGCTAACTCCAAATCATGGGTTGGGTAGTTCTTCTCATGAGTTCTCAACAATCTACTTCCATAACATACTACCCTACCTTCTTGCATCAATACTGCTCCAAGACCCGTCGCACATGCATCAGTATATACTGTAAAAGGCTTAACCCCATCGGGTAAAACTAACACTGGTGCACTAGTAAGGTCCCTCGTCAGCATCGTGAAGGAATTCTCACAACCTACGTCCCACACGAATGCCATATTCTTCTTAGTGAGGTGAGTAAGTGGTGTTGAAATCTCAGCAAACTCTCTAATAAACTTCCTATAATAGCTAGCCAAACCTAGGAAGCTTCTAACTTCGGTAGCATTCTTGGGACCTTGCAATCCTTTACTGCTACTATCTTAGCAGGATCCACAGCTAAATCCTCTCTTGAGACTACGTGCCCTAAGAAACGCACCTCCTCATACCAAAAGTGACACTTCGAGATTTTTGCTTTCAACTGATGAACACGAAGTGTACGAAGAACCTCCTCAAGATGAATAGCATGCTCTTCCATACTCTTGGAAAACACTAGAATTTCGTCCACAAACACTACAACGAACTTATTTAGGACATCTGGAAAAACACGGCTCATCAAATCTACAAAATAGGCTGGTGCATTGGTTAGCCCAAACGACATAACCAACCACTCAAAGAATCCATCAGGTGTCCTAAATGTTGTCTTATTGATGCTATCGTTAGCAACCTTAAGCTGATGAAATCTAGTGGCTAAGTCAAGTTGAGAAAATACTGAAGAGCCAACCAACTGATCAAAAAGATCGTCTATCCTAAGAAGTGGGTAACGGTTCTTCTTCGTGAGCTTATTCAACTCTCTATAGTCTACGCAAAGTCGAAGGGAACCATCCGCCTTTGTAGCGAAGACAACTGGCGCTCCCTACTCAGATATGCTCCGTCTGATGAAGCCTTTCTCTAATAGCTCACCAATTTTCTTACTTAACTCCTTCCTCTCCCTAGGAGCCGTATGTCTCATGGGCAATGCCACTGACTTAGCATTGCCATTCAGATAGATCCTAAAGTCGATCTCTCTCTTAGGGGGTAGTCCCCTAACCTCTTCAAAAACGTCTGGGAAATCTCTAACGACTGGAACAGAATCTAACTCTCCCATTGATGAATCAAGGGAATAAAGGAAGCTCAACATGATTGACCCTTGTGGGTCATAAGAAACCTCGAGAGTCCTTCCGCTACATATCTCTAGTCTGACGACTCTCCTCTTGCAGTCTAATATCCCATCATAAGTGGATATCCAGTCCATCCCCAAAATCATCCCATATCCCGAAAATCCCAGTATATAGGCGTCACAATCAAACTCTACGCCTAATATAAAAAATTTCAAACCCCTACAAATCATGGATAAATGTGCTGATCCTCCTACGGGGTTTGAAACAACTATAGGGTCTACTACTAGAGAAATATCTAAGTGCAAACAATCAACCAAGGAACTAGAAATGAAAGAATGTGATGCTCTAGAGTCAATAAGAGTTCGAATAGGAAAATCCGAATTAGAGATCAAACCCTCTACAGAGAATTTCCTACCTCAATCCGGTCCACTAAAAGGTGCTGCATCCAAAGCCTGTACTTGCACTGTAGGTGCGCTTGGTCTCTGCCTGCCCTCTGAGGACAAGTTCTACAAAGGTGATCAGGTTGCCCACAGTTGTAACACCTCCCCTTCATCGTGTCCTTCTTACAGTGATTTGTGAAATGACCAACCAATCCACAACTATGACATTTCTCGCCTTTATTGATCTGTCCCTTATATTTTTTTTCTTCCACCATTGTTTCTTAGAGTTTTCTGACTTAGGAACCTCCTTAAGCTCTCCTTCCTTAAAAGCATCTAACATGAAAGCCATTTCCACAAGTGACTCATACGTCGCTCCCATAGGTACATGTGTCAATGCCAACCTTTGTAGGGTCTTGTTCAAACCCTTAGCAAACTTGATGGTCTTCTTATGCAGTGTATTAACAAGCTCCATCCCGAACCTCGATAACTCATTAGACTAATTTATATACTCCTTCACCGAAAGACTCCCTTGCTTCAAACTAATGAACTTCTCCTTTCAGCTGCCAAGATGTAAGCTGAACTCTCTATCGGTCCTCCAATCCTAACAGCCTAAATATCTGCTCCGTATTCCTCAACTAAGCTCGTGCCTCCACGAAATCCTCCTTGCCAGAAAATGTTTTATCTCCTAGATAGCGAAGTCCTTACATAGCTTAGAAAAATTGGCTGCTGCAAGTGGATTAATGGGATCTCCACCCGTTGGTGTTGTATTGGGCACTTGCCCTTACACCTTTGGTGCCATAGCTTGGTGGTATCTATGGAATCAGGCAATGGCTTGGACACCCTCTGGAAGATTTGGGGCGTCCGCCATTCTATGCAAAGAAAAGAAATTTTAGGCTCGAAAGAATCGAAAGAAGGTTGAACTTGACTTTGAGGGGATTTTTATAAAAACTCTCTTATACTTAAAAACCATTTCTATAATAAGAGCTTCTTTTTGAAATCACTTTTAGTTTGAAGATATGTTACTTTTGAAAAATACTTCACTTTTAAAACAAGTTTTTAGGAATCTTGTAACCTTAGGCTCGATACCAAGTGAAACACCCCACACCCCTTAGTATACCCAAAAAGGGCACACTAAAGGATATAGTGCGTTATAGGTATAGCTAAAACATTACATAGACTAAGATTCACAAGACAAATAAATAAAAATAGTGAAAATATTTAAATAATAACTAGAAATTTAAAATTAAACTTCATTTCAAAACAGAATAAGTCTTAAAAACCAAATACCCATGTCTCGTGAAAAATACAATCTCAGTCACATCATCAAAGTACATAAACAATAAAAATCATCCCTCTCATAAAGTACCGGTACATCAAAAGCCAAGTGAAAAGAAAACTGAAAAGAAGAAGAAGAACTTCCAAGAATATATCTCCAAGCGGTCTGAATCTACTGTCCTTGCCTCTACTGGCCTATGGGGGGAAAAGGGGAAATAAAGGAGTGGGTCAAACTATAAGTCTGGTGAGTGAAAGTAATTACAAGCATTTCTAAGCAAGATAAAGATAATAGACTAAGCAACAGTCCTGGTATAAAAGGAAAATACAGAAAAGGTAAAACTGGGATAAAGTACGGTTTCTGATTCTGTTTAACTGTTTGCTTTGATTGTGATTGTTTGCACTTTTCTTAAACTGTTGTGATTAGGATGAAACCCTAATCCTATCTCAACTGCTAACTTGATTAGGCTGAAATCCTAATTATACCCGTTGATCGGCGTATTCTATCTCCGTTGTGCCACTATGAGCTGGTCCAATCCTGTTGGTCCCACAGCAAAAGACACATGTTTAGCGCTTGGAATGCAGTAGCAAATTATTTACCCTAATCAATGCCACACGCTCGGTCATCGCCGGTGCACGCTAATTGTCACCCCTTCTTATGACCACTTATTTACCCTAATCAGCATAAGCATGCCCAGCCTCACCTAATCTGTTGTGAGCTGTGAAGTTAATGCCCCGCTATATCCCCACTATAACTCCGATATATCTTATAGCGGATTCCTACCGCTACGATTTTTCCATATATCCCCAACATGTAGCCTTTCCGCTTCAATCCCCGCTATTTCCGCTATATCCTGTTATTTCCGCTATATTCCGCTATTTCCGCTATATCTTCTATAAAAAATTGGATTGAAAAATAATACTTATACGCTATAAAAATTATGAAATTAATTAATTTCATTGAATTTTTGATATATGTTTAGAAATGATAATACTCTAATATTCTAATAAATTAAATTAAGTTATATAACAGTTTTACGTTCATTTACAATACATTTGCACATATTTTTATTTAAAATTATTTTTGTATTAATTATAATTCAATTGAATGTTAATTTTTCACATAATTACTATCTATATATTTGTAAAAACAACAAGTATGGGATTTATATGCTATTTTAGAGTAATCCGATATATCCCGCTATATCTTCACTACATCCCCGCTATGACTTTTTGCACCTCTACCGCATTGAATCCACCGAGCGCTTTAACTGCACAGGTTGTGAGACCATCAGTCCTAGTCTGAAAGGGATGCTGCCCAACTTCACCTAAGTGTTGTGAGACCATCAGTCCTAGTCTGAAAGGGAATGCTGCTGGTACTGGTCCTAACAAACAAATTCTAGTTTGCGCCCCTTGCCCAAATCCCCAGATTTGAACCTTTATCTATTGGCCACTTATGTACCCTAATTAGCATAAACGTGTCCAAGCCTCACCTAACTATTGTGAGACCATTAGTTCCTGACTGAAAGGGAATGCTGTTGGTATGGGCCCTTCTTCTATGTTTGCCTATTAACTTAGTGTAAGTTTTAAAATAAGCCTCTTTTGTTATTTCTGCTATATTTGCTTATTAACTTAATCTAAGTTTTAAAATAAGCCTTTTCTGTTCTTTCTACTTAACTATAACCTATGTTATAATTGTTACTTTTCTATTCTATCTTTTTAGTTATAACCACTAGTTATAAACATGCTTGCAAATGTCTCAAATTTGCCTATATCAGTCTATCTTCTTCTTATTACAGTTCTTTCTTATTTTACATCTAATTTTTGTAAATTTAGTGTTCTTATATTTTAGTCCATATTAGCGAATTATTCTCTTTTTAATGTTTTATTCGCGTAAATAGGAATAAAAAGAAATTAACATTTACAGGCTAAATTCTAACGTAAAAAAGATGTAAATAACTGTAAATAACTGAATAAAATAGCTGAATAAAAATAGCTGAATAAAATAGACTGAAAAAAACTTCTAAAATTTACTTAAAAATTAACTATAAATAACTTGTATAAAGCTGTCTCAAAATTGCAGAAAAATTACAACTATTGAGAACCCTATTATTTTAAATTACTTAAAAATCTAAAATAATTACAAAACATTCACATGTGGTCCTTAGCCCTAGTCCTTGGTCTTCCTTGATCCACTTCTAGAGCGTAGAATATTTTTATCAAAAAGATTTCCTCCTTAGAAATTTTTTCTATTTACGGTCCAGCCTCTGACAATGAACCCAAATAGGAGAAAATCTGAATGAGAAAAATAGCTAAGCCTAGGGTTCTATTTATAGCATAGCTTAAGGATCTCAGACCATTGGATTTGAAGATTAAATCTGGTGCAACCATGTCATAGGCTCACAAGGAACCGTCGGATGGAAGCACGAGCACACATGATTTAAGAAAAATCAAAATATGACGTTACACTTCGACCTGGACGTTTTCACGTCCAAATACAAAGGTGGGTCGACCTACATATTGACCTATAGGTCGACCTATAGGTCGACCTATGGCCTTGGGGGTCGACCATAGAGTCAACCTGGCCTAGGTATGGGTCGACCTGACCCTTTGTATTTTTTTTCGTTTTAGTTCAATTCTTGTTTCCCTCGTATCTTCTTCATATTAACTCGGATATTGACAAACTATATTTGGAAATTGACTAGAAAATTACCACGGACACAATGGTGCAACTCCCGTGGTTCAATTTTGACAATTTCACAAACTTATTTTATTATTTAATTAATTTGTTAATTAATTATTATAGCTTAAATTTTGGGTTGTTACACATGCAGTTAATAAACTGATGTGAACGTGGGTAATCATAACAGTGCATATAGGAGGAGAGGCCTATGATAGTAAATAGGTTAGTGACAGACCAGATAAATTAAAACTATAGGAGGAGAGGACTACTAACTACCTCCTTTAGGGTCGCTGCCACCTCCGGTAAAATATAATTCATTTTACTTAAAATATGTAGTTGATTAGTCATTTGATATCTTCAACTGATAAAATTTCTCATATTTGCGGGCTGCGATTGCATTTAAGTGGTGTAGCATTTATGGGTATTGTAGGCAATAAATATACTCTGAATCAATGATGATATAGTAAAATGATCCGATAATATGATTGAACAAAAGGTGATTATTATGGTAATATGTCCACAAAGTGTTGTAATTTTCAAAACTGACATTTTGCTTTCTTTTGCAGCTATGGTTGGTGATGTGAACATATATACGAATTATCCAGACAACGTATAGCAGAAAGTGAGATCATGATTGCTGAACAAAAAAGGTAACAGTTTTTAACCATTCCGTGGAAGTATATTTTTTTCTACAAAAATTGTTTACATGATCAATGTTCATTATTTGTTGCCAATACATGAACCAACACAGACATTTTCTTCTTAGCGAATGCTGAATGTGATTATACGATTTAAAGGCTAACATTATAAACATGTAACAAATTCTAAGTACATAGTTAACTTTAGAACATTACAATGAAATGTCAGAATATAAATAAACAATCAAATCAGAAATCATATTTATTGATAAAGCACTTATTAAATATTGTTCTGAGTCCTTAATGAACAACTGCTCTGGCTAACTCCTGGGTTCAAAACAATAATAAGATAATGATTAATTTATCTTTCAAAGCAACTAGTATAAATTATTCTGAATATATATTTAACTATTTAACCAAAAAAATTAGATATGTGACACGGTTAATGTTAAATCTTACAAATTTGCTTGGCCTTCTCATTTTGAATATAGATACTTAATGATAGTCAAAAGTTGCATAATTTTTATTCTTTCATCACAATATGAAATAATTTTTAAGTGTTAGTGTAGCCATGGAAAGGGACTTGGAGAAGAGGCAGTCGTCATGATTAAATAACATTTATAAATTTAGCAATTGAGATATAAAGTTATGACATTTTAAGTTTTAGTAATTAAGATAATTTATAAATTTAATAATAATAATAAACAATAGTTTGAATAAATAAACCAAGTTTATAAAAATTAAATACATTTATAAAATTAACAAGTTTATAATATTAATAAGAATAAACTAAGCTTGATAAAAAATTAACTAAGTTTATAATAATAATAAACAACTATACTTTGATAAAAATTAACTAAGTTTATAATAATAATAATAATAAAAAAAACAACAATAATAACTAAAAGTTAACTAAGTTTTATAAAAAATAAATAAGTTTATAAAAATTGATTAAGTTTATAATAATAATAATAATAATAATAATAGGAATAAATTAACTAATTTACAACAATAATAAATTAACTAAGTTTATGAAAAATTTATAAGTTTGAGATAATTTATAAAAATTAACCAAGTTAATAAAATTTAAGTTTGAGATAATTTATAAGTTTAAGTTAATTAAAATATAAGTCATGACATTTAAGTTTTACTAATTGAGATAATTTATAAGATTGAGTTAATATAAATAAATTTATAAATAAGTTAACCGAACTTTAAAAAAATTTGACGAAATTTTTAAAAATTAACTAAGAGTTATATAATTTAAATACATTTTATAAAAATTAAATAAATTTATACAAATTTATTAAGTTTTATTAGAATTTAACTCGTAAATAAGTTTTTAAAAATTAAACTAGTTTATTTAAAAAATTAACCAAGTTTTATAAAAATCTAACTAAGTTTTATTAAAATTATTTAAATTTAAGAAAAGTTCTACTAACGACGTTTGATATACTTTAAATATGAAACGGTTTCATAATCATTTGTTGATTGTTAAACTTGTTTAAAGGTAATTAGCTTTTTAGGAGTAAAGACCAGCTGCAGCAAGGAATTGTGGGTAATCAAGTAATGAACATGTTTTTAATTGTTATATATACTATAACATTCTGCTAGTACTTGTTGTGTAAACTTGTTTATAAATGGTTATGAATTTTATGTGAATTTGCTCGGCTTGTCGAAAAACTATTATCGAAATGGTTATGGATATTATACTTGATTATATGATTAACGTGTTTTTTTAATTGTTTGAATACGATGATTATGTGATGATTGATTGATTGTTTGAATATGACGATTATGTGATTGATTGCTGGTTGTAATAAGACTATTAGGTGAGCGATGGCTGGAAAGGGTTTAAGCCATTAAGATGAAATAGTAGCGTGTACAGTATGCTACAAAACAGTTAATAACTTTTAGTAGCATTTTAGAAACGCTCCTAAAATAAATGTAAATAGATGTGATACGACTTTTGAAGCGTTGAAAAAACGTTACCAAAAATGTCAGTAGCGTTTTAGTAAACACTGATACGACATGCCCAAAGTCTGAAACTTTTTGTAGCGTTTCTAAAACCCTACAATATGTCAAGTTTTGGAAGCGTTTTCTACAATGCTACAAAAAGTTTGAGACTTTTAGTTACATGTTGTACCGCAGCGTTTACCGAAACGCTACTAAAAGTTTTGGTAGCATTTTTTTAGTGCTAGAAAAGGCCTTTTCTAGTGTAGTGATTGAGTGCAGTGTTAGCAACGTTGTAGGTGCATTTTTAATACATGGTTTTGTAGATAATTATGGCTACCATAGAATATTAATGTTATTGCTTTGGTTAGTTTAGTGTTAACTTTGTATCATTACTTATATAGAGTTGTCATATAGTTATGTGAGGTAGTTGGCATAAGTGCAGGACCGAGTACTTTAGCACGTTACCCTAGCCAATTTAGGATAGATTATATGATTCATCGTTCAATGATTTCCTCTGGTTGCCCACACTATCACACATATATCATTATGTAGTAGAGACTCTTACGAAGATACGTGGCCTACTACACATCCGTTTCATTTTCTGGATTTTGAGTTAGGCATGACACCTTTTGACTTTTATATGCTCACTAGTATAGAGGTTGATCTATTACACCATGAGCCGGTACCTTTTGATAGTGCTTATGAGGAGTTAACGTCCTATTTTACATATTTACCGGGTTTAGTAGATGATGGGGTCAAATAGGGTGCAGTGACATTTACATCTTTATAAAGATATATACTTGAGTATATGTACACTATTGAGATGCACACTCTTGCCACACGTGCCTTCATACTATATCTTTTTGGTTCCACTTTTTTTCTAATAATAGTGGCACCATTAGACTTGGATACCTAGTTTGTTTGGTTGATGTCGGTGCACTTTATGTTTACAACTATAGTATTGTCATGTTTGGATATCTATATATAGCACCAGACATATACGTTTTATGGGAATCCAAAATAGTTATTTGGATTTTGATACATTTTACTATAATGGTTCTATGAGTATATGACTAACATGCATCCATGATTTGTTGATAATGCAAGCACTTTTTCATATATTTACTTCTCTAAATTATGTCGTTAGGAGACTGTGTTGCATGTATGCCGTGTTGTGCAGGGGGTGCATAATGAGTTTATGGAGGCCGAACAACAAATGGATTTGAGGAGGCATAACAACATTATTCCCCATCTCTGACATGAGTATGTGGTATTTTTAGTGCCCGACACTGAGCATCCCGTTATTTTTTAGTTTTTTTATCTCCAAACGTAGGGTATGTTTTTAGATTCTTACATGTTTGTTTATATAGTATTTGGGGGAACATTGTTGGTTATAGTTATTTGGGAAAGTTCATATTCCTTTTGATCTGCTCCTATGGAAACACATGTAAGGACTTATTCTTGTTGGAAATACTTATATAGCTGCTATAAGGCCTGTAGGATGGATAGATAGGGATCCTATTACCGTAGCTAGAGACTTCGATGTCTATTGAACTCAAGTAACCCTGCATGCTTATTCGTTATTTTATTATATATGAGATTTGAACTTATATCATATTGGTCCTCGTATGTCCTCCGATAAAGTTCCTATTCCAGCAGTGATTTTTAAGCCTTTGTCCTCCCAGTAGCACAACCCACTTTGTTCATTCCCCCTCGGCATGCTTTCAGACCCTACAATTTACAAGGTAAGTCGTAGAGTATCCACTCTGATGGAAGCGGAACAGTCTATAACGGATGAAATGGGTATATTTCAAAAAAAAATCCCTCTTTACTCATAATGGCCTATAAAGTTTAATGGTTTTACTAGATCCAACCGAGTTCATTTAAATAAAATCAAATTTTATTCAATTATCCAATTTAAGTAATTAACGAGTTAATTAAAATTGATTTATATTATAGTTTATGAGTATATCATTATATACTCATATGTGAATAACATGCATGCACAACATCATAATATATGTACATAGTTAATATACATGTACATAGATGTTGGGATTAGCAACTGCAACTTATACATTCACCATATATACGTGCATTAGCCGTCTCAAAATATTATTTAAAATATACATAGATGTTTATACATAACTTTGAAATATATTTATATATTAAATAACATTAAATTTTAAAAAAATTGATTAGATTTTGACCAAGTCAATAAAATTTAAATTCTAATTTTAACATCTAAAATATCTAATCTTAACTAGGTAAGCTATTTTAAATTTCAAATTTAGATCTACAACATTTAAAATATCTTATTGAAATAAATATTTTATATTTTGAACAAAATTAATCTTTACCAAAAATAATTTTTTGAATACATAAACAATTTAAATTTATAAATTAATCAGCATATGTAATTTACAACAAAATTAAATATTAAAATATTTTATTCATGTTTATTTATTTTCGGTCATAATTTTTCTAAAATAAAAATCTGAACCTACTTATTATAAAATGTAATAAATTAAACATTCGTGTGTGTGTATATTGCAATATAAACTTCATTAAAATTGTTAAATATAAATATCATAATATATTATTATTATATAGGTTTGGAATTAAAAAATTCTAAAATGTACTTTTAAATATACATAATTTTATAAAAAATTAAAAATTATAATATATATATATATATATTAGTAAATAATATTTGTTTAAAATAATTAAAAACCAATTTAAAAATTAAATAAAATATAATATGGATGGAATGTAATCTTTTTTTAATTTACTAAGATTTAAACAGTAATATTTAATAAAATAGATATTCAATGTGATATAATTACATACAATAATAGGACAGATCGTCAATATGATATAATAACATACAATAATAGGAGACAATATATATGCATATACAATTGTTATATATAGTCTATGTACTACATGATGTATATAATAGAAAGTGTAAATAGATTATTCCTTAAAAGGAAGCATTTGAATGCATGTCGATAAGTTAGATCTCCTAGATTAGCTTTGAATTGATCATTGGATGTTGCGATGATCAAGTGTACCATTGAAATTATTTCAATTTAATGTGATTTGGGTACTGAATTTTTTGCAATGGGAAGGGGAGGAAAGGTACGACCAAGAAAAAAGTAAGAGTGAAAACGTGGAGGCTAGCTTGGTTTAAATAGAGAGAAAAGGGACACAAATTCTCCAGCTTTTATTCATTCTTCTTTTACCAAGTATTCAAATTTGGATCTGAAATTCAAACTCCACTCCTCTCCATTTCATCTGGCCGATCGTGATGGATGCTTTAATGGGACAATGAAACCACAAAGCTCGTTTAGTAATCAACGTCATTTAGATTATATTTAAATGCATATTGATATCATATACTAATACGTACATATATGACTTTAGGATTTATGGAATTTGGTTTTCGGCAAAATTCTAGTATCATCCATTGAGATTTGATTCACTCATAAACAAAGTCCTTGGTTCAATAATAATATTCATTGTTAACTATGCTACTTTGGTCAGAGATTTGACTTTGAGTTGACTATAGTTGACTGTGGTAGTAATCTTATACGACTGAGGAGACGAATTCTCTACTGAATAGTTTTCACTACCAATGCTTCAACTCAGACCCAACTATAGTCGCTCGATGGTTGCTATACTATGATTTAACCATATTCATGTTTGACCTTATTGTTATTGTTGCTCAAATTTCTCATAGGTATGATTCACAGGCTGACTAGGAAAAGTCCGGTGAAACCAAAGCCGATCCTGCACAACTTAGCCCGACTAGTACATGCCGGCCCAAACCCAGTTTAACCCAAGCTAGTCCACTTACTTAGCAACCCTCAAGTCCATTGTAGGCCGACACAACTCAAGCTGGCTTCAGAGCCAACTCACCAAACATGACCGACTCAAGCATGACCCGTCTTTGGCCCGGCTTCATCACAGTTTGTCTTCTACTAATCCCAGATAGCTCATCTCATTATACCACAATAGACATGACACGTACCTTAAAACTTGGTTCTTGGCACCATTCAGCTTTTCTTAACTAGAGTCGACAGTAAATGACTATCCCAATCATGGCGACCTGCATCCAGTCTGGCTCTAGGCCAGCTCATTCACTCAACACCACTCTAAGTCCATTACTGATCAGCATAACTCAAGATGGCTTCAACAGGCAATTCATCTGGCAAGATCAATTCGTGCATGATCGGTCTTTGGCCCAACTTCATCATAGCCCGTCCCGTCATCTTACAGTAGGCCTTGCACATCTCTTGTAACTTAGTCCTTAGCAATGTTTAATTGTTGTTGCATGTCGTCAACAATTGACCAACCACCACAACCTAGAGAAAGTCACTCATCGGCCTTGCCTCTTAGGCAAGCAAAAGTAAACGACAAGCTATACAACTAGTTGCACTAGATACTGTAGCAAACCGGTCAAAAGCATATCTACTCCTATAGCTCGCCATCAACATTAAATGCAAATCATGGGCCTGGTATGGAGGAAAACAGGCATAATCCTTAGCCACTCATGCCAGCCTCCCTTTATGGCTGTCTTCCTCAACTAGTGCAACCAAATCAATGTTTGAGCATGCTTCCCACCTATTTTACTATGCAATCTCAGCCATCCATAATCCACTATAGCCACTATAAATAACCCATGCCATGCTAATTCAAAGGGGCTGAAAAACTAATTTGCTACTTGGAATTTCTCACAACAAATCAAAGCCCTAAGCTCTTAAGATTAGTAATTTATTAGTCTTAAGTGGTTCATTTTCTTATTACTCTTGTGATTCCTTGTAATTGTAAGAGAGAAATATAGTAAGAGACTCTCATAGTGGACGTAGGCAAGCTTGCTAAACCACTCTACATCTTTATGTCATTTACTTTAATTTTATTTGCTTATTTTATATTTTAAGCCTAGTGATTAGCAAGTAACCTTTGCTTTCACATACACATTAGTCCAATTTCGAGGTTGGCTAGTTTACTAGTCAACATTTTGGCTCTAGAAGGAGGATCTCCCTTAAAAGCACTGATCTTTCTTCATTTTTTCTTCTTTACACACTCCCTTACATTCCTCCATATCGAATCCTACTGGTGATAATGATCTCATCTACTCTAATGAGCATGAAACTTATGGTTTCATGGTCGCCAGCGTTGCCAATCCTATCTCAGGGCTCAGTAATGATATGTGGCAAAGCGTGCTCCAAAGCTTGACTAATATGGGAATTCTGGCCTACAAGAATGAATTAAGGACGAGATTGGACGCCTAGACAACTACAAACTCTGTTCCACCGCCCCTTCCTAAAGTTGAGCTAACTCCTTTCTAAACTATCTCTCCCAATGCTTATAACCTCATGAACAGTGCCAATGCCCGGTGTAGGGTTGTGCCTTAAACTCCAGTCGTGGATGATCATACCCATCCAAGGAGACTTGTTGGGTGTGTGCTAGGTCTAGTTATCGATATGACCCTGAGATGGCCATGCAGAGGTAGCCGAGGCATCATCGCTCCCCTTCAGCATAACGATAGTACTTTTTTGAGCACCTTTGAAAAGAAAATGAAGCTCAAGGCTTGAGGTATGACATTCCAGTGGTGGTGCCCATGCCATCGGTGGGAGCAAAGGGCCTTATCGATGCAATCCCGATCCCATAGGGGTGTAGCCATGCCTAGACCAAAGGAGAGGGGTGGACATTCAAGGATGCCCTCTGTGCATAGGAAGAGGAGGTTTCCCACTCCAATTCATCATTGTCATCATCACTCTCCTTCCCGTCATCAATCTCCCACTCCACCAAGACACCAGGCGAGCCCACATCATGTCGTTGGCTAGACCATTATGTAGCAAGCAGATACTGGCCTTAGGGAGGAAATAAACATCCTTCACCAACTACTCAATAAAATGCATGCTCGAAACACCAAGGCCGAAGCTTTTTCTGATGATGGGAATGGTGAGCCATTTTTTGAGGATATGTTGAACACTTACATCCACAAGCGATATGCTTTGCCACCATTGACAAATATGATAGGAGTGTCGACCCATCTTATCACATTATAGTGTTTAACTCTATCACCTATGTTGGTCAACTTTCCGACCCAGCAAGGTGCCTACTCTTTCCCTCCACCCTCACAGGGTTATCCTCCCACTAGTTCCTACACTTGCACCGGGTAGCATCAGTTCTTAGGCCTAATTATGGATGGATTTCAAGATCAGGCTCTTTACATCAAAGACCCATGTTATGATGGCTAGTGAGCTAGGTAACATCAAATAGGGCCAATTGAGAGTCTTCGAGCATATGTTAATCACTTTTATAAAGAATCCACCTGGGCTAGGGGTGTTGACACAAACAACTTGGTCATGGCCCACTATTCTGGGGTCAACTATAAATCAATAATGTGGAGGGAGCTTTAGAAGCAGCATGGCTACATCCCTAATTGACATTAATTAGCGGATGAACGACATTACGAGGATGGAGGATACAAATCTTTATGATAGCGATAATGAAGCCCAATCTTCCACTCAAGCCAATCCTTATGATAATACTAACCATTGACCCAATGTCGGTAGAATAACACTAAGAGGAGTGTAAAGACCTCCACCTAACTTAGGTCTAAAACAGGGATATGGAGACAATATATCTCACAACCTAGGACTAAGTACAATTTTAAAGACCATGCTCCTCCAAAGGCAGAAGAAAGGAGGAACCAAATGGCAATGACAAACACTACCAGTACCATCAAATCAATAGCCACCTCACCATAATTATTAGGTGCTTAAGGACGAGATTGAAAGACTTATCCAAGAAGGATATGTTTGGATTTGTCCGAGATCAAGGGAAAGAAAGGAACAACCGCAATAACCAGCCGGCTCCACCCCAACAACTTAATAACAAGGTCGTTGAAATAACCAACATCTTGACCATATGTGGAGGCCCGCATGTGGCTGGCAGCAGCCGGGGAGCATAAGCCATGTATCAGAGGGAAGTGGGTTTAGTTGGAGAAGTTATTCCTTAGAGCACCGAGTATCCAAAACACCCGGGCTGGAATTAGATTAGCCCATCAATTTCACTACTGAAGACAAAGAAGTAGTCTCTTACTCCTATCACGGTCTTATAGTCATCAGTCTTGAAATGGCCAACTCAACTGTCCATCGAGCCTCCGTGGATGGGGTAGCTCAGTCAATGTCATTTTCAAACATGTTTTTGAGGCTCTCAAGCTTCCTGCCTCCAGTCTCACCCCTTGCGTTATGTTTATTTATGGCTTTTGGTATATGGGCATTGTTCCAATGGGTACCACATCATTTACGAAGACATTTGGCCGAGAATCCCTTACTAAAAAGGTTCAAGTTAACTTTACAGTAGTTAATTGTCTTTCTGCCTACCATCTTTGATAGGATGGCTGGAACTTGCTAAACTAAACACCATCGTTTTCTACAACCGACTCATCATGAAGCTTCCTGTACAAGGCATAATCGACGAGATCTAGAACAATCAGTAGAAGGCTAGGGAGTATTATGGGACATCCCTCAAACAAACAAAGAAGGACTTCTCATGATTCAACATGAACTTATAACACTCAACGGCGAGTCACTCGACAGGACCATCGAGCAGGTTAGGGTTCTAGTTCATACTGGGATCGCCCTCAACTCTAAAGCATCAATATCAATAGCTCCTCCCGCCAATAGTATCTTACTCGGTTATACCATGACAACTAATGATGTGTTGCCTGAGAGTACACTCGAACCAAACTGTGCTTGAGGTCATGTTGGGACCGTCTTTACCATTGAAGATAAAAATCTAATAGTGAGTCATTCGAGAGCACCCTTGAGCTTAGCAATGCTCAAGGTCATGTAGGGACCACCCTACGCCCCAAAGCTGCATCAACGGACTACATGTCACCGAGAGTACCCTTGACCCCAGTAGCGCTCGGGGTCAAGCCAGGACCGTCAACCATAAGAAGACTAGGATGGGGGAACCCAATATCCTTGGCTACCCCCTTAGAGAACTAGAGAGCTCATCATGACATGGAATGATCATGTCACTCCTTATTAGCTCGCGAGGACATCCGACACAACAACTCCTACCCTCTTAATGCTAGCGAACTCGTCTATTAGAGCTAGTGGCAACATCAATACCCGGACTCAAGCATGGAGGTATGTCCTAGCTGAGGATGTCATAAAGCGCATGATTTATGTGTTGGAGCGATGCAACTTGGAAGTAAACTAAGATCTAGATGACGACCTGCTTGACCCTCGCAGAGATGAATCAAGAATTAAGGTTGGGCCAGTTACTCCATTGGAACCAATCCCTATAGACTATGCCGACCCCAGTAAAGTTGTTCAAATTAGCATAGAACTTAACCCAAAAGTTAGGGATAAGCTGATCAAGTTCCTATAGCAAAGCAAAGATTTCTTCATATAGGGTATGCTGACATGACCGACATCGATCCTAGGATCATTTGCCATGCACTCAACATTGATACCAAAGCTATCCCAGTCCATCAAAAGCATTGACCGCTCAACCCAAAATGGTATCATGCTCTTAAGGAAGAGGCAGAAAGTTGTTAGTGAATAGTTTCATTCGGGAGGCACAGTATCTGACCTGGGTAGCAAACCAGTACTGATCAGAAACCAAATGGGTCTTGGAGGACCAACATTGACTTCTCCAAACTTAGCAAAGCCTACCACAAAGATAGCTTCCTATTTCCTCACATCGATCAGCTAGTGGATGCGACCGCTAGGCATAAACTCCTCGCGTTCATGGATGCCTATTTGGGTAAAATCAGTTTTTTCATGAATGAGTCAAACTAAGAACACTTTTTCTTCATTACAAATTTCGGTCTATACTGCTATCGCGCTATGCACATTGGTATGTCAGATGCGAGTGCTACTTATCAATGTATTGTCAACCATATGTTCTTTGAATAGATTGGCCGGCCTGTAAAAGTTTATGTGGACGACAAGCTGGTGAAGTCTGAAAAGGCCGAGGGACATGAATAGAACTTGGCCAAGACTTTCAGCATAGTGTGCCAGTATAACATGAAGTTAAACCTGAAGAAGTGCTCCTTTGCTATCAAGTCTGGAAAATTCCTTGGTTATGTCATGAGAGCCAAGAGTATAGAAGCTAATCCCGGCAAGATCCAAGCTATCCAAGATATGCAAGTCCCCTGAACTATGAAACAAGTGCAGAGCTTAAATGAGATGGCTGGGGCATTAAGCCGGTTCATGTTGAAGGCGATCAACCGGTGTCACCTTTTCTTTGACCTTATAAAGAAGGGAAATTTGTTTGCTTGGAATAAAGAATGCACCAAGGCGTTCGAGGAGCTGATGTAGCTTTTGGTCACTCCTTTGATACCATATAAGCTCATCGACGTAGAGGACTTGCATCCATATTTGGCGATGACTGACCATGCAATTAACGTAGCCTTGATCAAGGAAGACGAGAAGATCCAAAGGCTGGTCTATTATGTCAGCAAGAGGTTATCAGTCCTAAAAATGAGATATATAAGGCTGTAGAAGATTGCTTACTGCCTCCATGTGGAAGCCAAGAAAGTTTGATCGTACTTTCAGCTTATCCTATCAAAGTCTTAATCAACCAAATCCTAAAGCAATTCCTTAGCTGACCCAACACAACAGGCTGACTAATGAAGTGGTCTATCGAGCTCGGGCATTATAACATATTATTCTAGCCTCGCACTTCTATCAAGGACCAAGCCGTTGCAAATTTCATTGCCGAGTGCTCAAGCCTGAACAGTGGTAAAGAAGATACCGTCACTAGCCAACAAGCACGGAGCATGTATATGGACAGAGCATAAAATGAGAAAGCGGCAGGGGTTAGTGTGGTCCTTAACATGCCCAAGGAAGAGAACTGTGTTTAGCGGTCCGCCTTACTTTCAAGGCGACCAATAACGAAGCCGAGTAGGCCTAAAGATGGTAAGAAAATTGCATGTGGAGTCCATCCATGCTTTTAGCGACTCTTCATTAATCATTAATCAATTTGGCGAGCGCTTTCAAGTGAATGGTAAAACACTAGTCTTATATGTTGTTGAGGCCAAGAAGATAATCAACACTTGCTGAGATCAAGTTAGAGCAGATATCCGAGGTGAAAAAAGCCAAGGCCGATTAGCTGACCAAGGCGGAAATCAGCTCGAAAGAAGACATTTCTGTTGGATCTGGGCCAGCATGTAGTGGGGGTAAATGGGTAAATTTAAAAAAAACTATTATTGGATCTTTAATGGCCCTATGTAATCTAATCCATTTAGAATTTTCTAAACTTTTTGTTAAATTATATCAATATTTTATTTAAATTTATAAACAAAGTTTTATATTATATAATTATATTATTATATATACGTGTATTATATACACATCTCTATGTATGTGCGCATGTGCAACAGAATAATGTGTACATGGCTTGACATGTCGTGTATAGATGTTCAGATTTACACCATAATGAACATGTTAGTCCCTCTTGTATTCGATTTGCTATCTAAATGTGTATATATTTACATCATAATAATATATGTAAGTAAATATATAATATAAATATAAATATATATTAAATGTTAGTTATAAATAATTTAATTTATATATAAAACATTTAAAATTATATATATATATATATACACATATGTATATATATAAATAATTAAACCATCAAATTAATTTATAATTTTTTTAAAATGTGTACATATATGTTTAATTTAATATGAAAGCTATGAAAATTTTAATAAAATAATATTATATTTTATTTTTAATTAATTAATTTATACAATACATATAAATATATACAATTAGATATAAATATATGTGTATATATTAATATAAATAATTAAATTAAATTTACTTTTTAATTATATTTCCGCAAATATTTCTCCCGACCATATGTATAATTTTTTAATAATTTTCGTTTGATTTTGCATTTTAAATCATTTTAAAATTTAATATCCATATAAAATTCAAATAAAAATATATAATATGATTTTCGAAAATGTTATGTACAATATACGCTGTGTAATATTTTTATACAAACTGAAATAAATAAATAAATAGATATTTAAATTACATAAACAACTTTAGATTAAATAAATACTTAATATATTTATACGAAAAAAAAATCTTTTCATATTTGCTATCGAATGCATTTTATGCATGAACAAAATTTTCAATTTTTTTTAAACATTTGATATGTACAATATTAACCTCTTAAACGTGGATTTTAATTAATTAAATCATTTAGTGATATTATTTATGTAATTTTTTTTAATTTGTAGGCCATGAGCATCTAATAAATGAGCATACAAAAAAATTATATAGATATAATAATATACATAACCAACCAATTTGTGACAACATTTTGATATACAAGATTCGAAATATAATCTAACATCCTATTATATAACTAATATGTTGAGTCTAAAAATGGCATGACACCCAAACTCTTATGAGGAAATAGAAATCCAGTAGAACATATATGAAAAACAAAGAGAACACCAATATTTTTAAAGTGGTTTGCCAATCTTTGGCCTATGTCCACTATAGTTTATTGATTATTTGACTGAAATTCACTAGTAAAAGGGATTGAAAAATTCTTATGGCCTAAAACTTCCACCAACCTCTACCTTGTTGACTATGGTGAGAAGAGAGAAGATGAAAAAAAACTAAGTGCCTATAAAAGTCATTCTCCAGTTGCTATAGGGGTTGTATTTATAGGGAAACTGTCCAGTAGAGTCGAAAATTTATGAAATACCAGATCCAGATCTAGATCCGAGAATGTATGAAGGGAAGTTGGAGTTCCCCGAGCTATAAAATCAAATCGGTACCGATCAGAAGTGGTTGGTACGAAATTGATTTTTGGAGGGGAAACTTTCCCTTCTTCCTTCCATTAGTCCTCTATCCCCGATCTATTGTGTTATAAGCACTTTTCTATAGAGATTGTTTTGTTTTCGAGAGGTTTCGATACCATTTGTACTTGTCTGTTTTCCTTCAAAATTACTTTGTTGTTGTTCATCTATTCCTTATGAAATGCACCTCAAGGTGATCACATAAGACACCAATCCATGAGCCATAGCTTTGAGGGCCCAATAATGGCAGATAGAGTGGTCGATACCAAAACGAAAGTGCTCGGTACCAAAGTGTTTTACTTAGATCCCATTGCATTGCATTCCCTCGAGTTGATTCCCATGATCTTTCTAAGCATCTTCCTAAGCCCATAAATCGTTTCATCTTTATCTCGACGTCCAGATTCGTTTAAAGGCTACTTGGTGGAAAAGCTGGACAACACTTGCCCCCTAGAGTATGCTTCTGTTAAAAACGAAGCGTGTTATGGTACAAGCAAGCGTTTGATCATTATCTATATATGTTAGCTGGTTATCCAAAAGTTGCTTCAAAGCATTGTCTTCATTCCGTGGATGTGTATTCAACTACTTTAAGTAGTACAAATTTCATTCTCTATGCTAAGGGCAGGATCTGTACTCTGGAGATTTTTCCATGCCTTAGCTAGAAATGCGCTCTCTTTCCCTTGCATTTTTCGAATTTTTGGTCCAAAAATTCAATTTGATACCGAGTGGTTCTTCTCGGTACCGAGTTCTTATTCTCATTACTGAGTACTATAAATACCCAATGCTTAGGAAAAAATTCTCACTCCTTCATTCATTACTGATCATTTTTATTTCTATCAACAACCTCGCTTTTCTGCTTGCGCCCGACTTCTTGCCAGAGCCACTTCCAACCATGAGACAACCACCATCGATCACTTAAAGTTGCCGCCCTCTCTAGGAGACAACCGTCTACTCCAGATCGCTATCCCTCAACAACCATTTTCGCTTAACGAAATTTCCACTCCGATTGCCTATTGGACCTCAGGTCCGAACATCCAGTGTGGGTTGTTGTTGGTGAACTAATTCTAGCGGCACCATGATGGTTGATGTTGGCCATAACAGGGTTGCCGACAGTAGTAATGATGGTTTAGGCGATCTTGATAAACGTTTGGTTGGAGCAAACACTAGGCCTTCTAAGATTGTTCTCGAGTCTGATCTGTTTTCTTTAACTCGAGTTCTTGCACTTCGAAGTACTTTTGTTAACTCTAACCAACACCTGACCTATCTAATATCATCATTTAAGTTTCAATTGGATAGATTCTCTTCCAAAGAGCGGTTGCATTGAATGTGTTTTGATGTTTGAACGATTCCATTGCATAGCATTTCCAGTTGTTGCACTTCCTGTGTTCCTGTAAAAGAAAAACTTCTACATCACTCCAAACAGCGATTCCATTATCGATTATCCAACGATAACGGGTAAGGTCCGATGCACGGTTCCTTCGTGTAGCGCAGCTCGTTTTTCTAGAACGAGCAAACTATCTACACAGGATGGTACATTCGTCATTTACAGAACACGGGACTTACACTATATAGATTAATACCTCCATTTACCTCGTTCGACGTCCAGAATCTGATTGGTCAGCACATGCCGATATCTGTTGGATTTTGGATGCCGGTCACATGGGTTTATTTTGAATTAGATTCCGAAATAAAACATACCTGACCGTGCTGAACATCAAGTTTTCCTGTTCAGAATGACTCGCCATTCTCCCAGATATCACACCAGCACCAGGCAGTCAACTCCTCCCAAAGCTGGATCGTCTACTACTCAGGCTTCAATTCCCACGACTTCTGAACCCAGGCGTTCAATTACCGCCGAACTGCAGCAAATGATTATTCCAGTAGAACCAATTTAAGAGCAACCTCCTCCTTTAAACGAGTATATCAATAAAAGAATCCTGGACGATCTGCTCAAAAATGTGCCGAAAATCCTCACTTCCAAAATGCTTCAGACCATTTACCGACAGCATGAAATTCTCGTAGGTGACGTATTACTTCCTACTTAGGGACAACGATCTCATAATTCTCTAATAGGCTATACAACCTGCAATAGATACGTTGCTTAGGCGGCATAGTACCACCTTTCAATGCGTTCCTACGCATTATCCTCCAAGAGATCAAGTTGGCTCTATTCCAAGTCCATCTCAATGGATATGTACTACTAAGCTCTTTATATGTGCTATTCATGAACTGATTCCAATTGCTTCCAAACTTCGGATAGCTAACCCACATCTTAAGTTTCAAATATTGACAAGATTCACCATCCAACATGATCATTGAGGTCCGTTGCAAATGTAAGGTAATTGTAGCGCTCCACAAGAAATGCTCAAATTTCAAGAACGAATATTTCTTCGTCCATTGTTCATATCGCTTCAATGGGCATTGTCTTTCCGACAATAAGATCCTTTCCTCTTCACTCTTGCTGCACTTGGGTTTCATCCATCCAAGCGCCTAACTTATTATCTAACTTCTTCATGGATATTCCTTCTCAAGATGAACGTTATGAGCGTGCAGAAACTTTGAAAGCTTTGAACAAAATTAGCTTCTAGCATCGCACCACCGCTTATCTTCTAAGGAACGATAACCTTCGACACTACAATTTGCTGCATCCTTAATGATTTTCCATTGCCACAACCACTACTCCAAGCACTTCTAAAATGCCTGCCCAATATTCAACCCCACTTGCAGCTTCGGCTATAACCTTCGAAGAGAAGTTGAAGGTCCATCGAGTACGGTAGATATTGGTGAGCTAATTGATAGAGCAACAGAAGACTCCACTACTGGTGAAGTATGTGAAGAAGTAGATAGAGGAGCCGGAATGCAAACATTTTTTGAAGAAAGTGATAAGGGGGAAGAAAATGGTGAAAGAAGAAGAAGGTGAAAGAGAGAACAACGATGAGGGAAGCGACAGTGACCATGCATGAGTCTAATGGGAGACAAGTTGTATGGCGGAATGTCTCCTGAAGGCACCGAACTTCCTGCTTCTCCTCATCCGAAATGTATGATCATCAACTCCCAAGAAATCTGCAGAACCAAGCGCCTTGCCATCAGCCAAGGCGATCACTCTAGCTGGTTCTTTGACGATATCTTTACCTCGTTAAGTGACTTCGACGTTCTGATCGCTGATCTTCTCAAGGATGGATCTCCCGGCTTTAGCTTTCCATCTTGTGATATCCTAGCTGAAGTCCAAACTCCATCTTTATTTGCTTCCGAATAAGGTCCATAGAGTACTTAGTAGGGACACCGATACACCATGCAATATTATGATCACCAACACATATCCTTTGCATTTATTTGAATCCTAATATTCCAAAACTTATACAATCATTTCTCTTATTTTAGGTACATTCGGTATAGATATAGCAATCTTCAATATGGTATTGGCGAATAAAGGGGATTCACTCCTGAACCATACCCATCTCATTCTAGCTCTCATAGGGTACTAGAAATTAAAGAAGAGAGAGCCCATCACGAAGAACGTGAGGTTGAAAATGAGAAGAGAAAGAGATAGGCTAAGGAGAGACAGTCTTATGACCATAGCAAAAGGCACAAAGATTCATATGATTGTCGCGACACTTCCTCCAACATTCTAACGCCTCGTCTCAACCCCAACTCCCTCCCCAACAACAAACTTCAAATTCACGCTCCTTGACTACCACTATTCCTCCTTTTTCTAAGGGAACTACTACTCCTACAATTCCTGTTCCAACTCCATCGAACCGCATGCAGGTTGCTTTCCTTGACCTCTGCTTGACTAGTGTTATGTTTAACCATGACATCAAAAACATTCCTAAGGAAGAAGCAGACTAGAAAGTTTAATGGTTCCATGAGCCCATTGGTCAAGGATATGAGTCAAAGAAGCTTACCTATGCCCTCTCCAACATCTACTAGATTAATCAGACAAACATCTAGTTGTCTGAATTCGAGAAGAAAACTTACGAAATTCTGATAGAGGGGGATAAAGTGAACTTGGAGAAGATGAAGGTGGAGAGAGATGCGACTCTAAAATCCGATGCTAAAACCAAATGGCTGAAGGAAGAGATAAAGAAAGCCCATACCGATGTGGAAATTGTGATAAAAAAATATGATGAAGATTGCCCATGAAGACAACACTGCCCGAAAAACATAACTCGTTGAGAAGAGCCTAGCCCTTATCATAAACGATGAAACTATCTTGGCTAGGGACAAAGCCATTGGAGAACAAGCAGTCGAGATCCAAAAGCTTCAAACTGAAAATGAAAAATTTGAAAATGATCTACTATTAGCCAAAACTAAGAGATTGGACATTGAAGTCAAACATGTTATTAACTAGGTTTTTAACCCAACAGAATTCAAAAGGAGCTAAAACATTCTGATTAAGTCAGAATGACTCGAAACTTGACCTGATGGCCTAAAAGTATAAGACAAAGAAACATAAGAAGTTTGGCTTAGAATTACGCTAACTCTTCATATTGATACCGATCCAATCCAACTAGATCGGTACCGATCTGAAATGTTGGCTCGCAGTTCCTTTTAACCACTTACATTGCACTCCTACGTCTCTACTAAGCTCACCTATCAAGTTTGGTAACATTCCAAGCAACCTAGTTCAAGAAGTGAAGACTCGTTTAAATACCAACATGCTTTTGGATCGAAGCAACTTAAAATGGACCTACAGAACTTATACGGACTCAGATTGACTTGATATTTGGAGGTGACACATTGAAGACAAAAAATAAGACGAGCAACAAAAAGGAAGTCATTTGCCCAAGCAAATTTGGATCAGTGCCGATCCAAACTCATCGGATCGTCTAATCCATTTAGGTTGGGCCCCACCACCTGTGATCCATATTGTAGGTCTCACACATCCTCTAGAAGTCACCTGCAAAGTTTCGCCTAATTTCGATAAGTGTTGAGCGAGTTATGGATAGATCTCCTCCAAATTGAGCTAGTTTGACGGACCATGTCCGACCCACCTAAGATGGGCCCTACCTCATGAGATCCGATTTGGAGGCTCTCCTACTCATGTACATTGCATGTATGAAGTTTTGTGTCATTTGGTTAAGTATTGAGTGAGTTATGGATGGATCTCCTACATGCCAGAAGAAAAGATTCAAAAATAGGCTAAGTGTTTTGATCATGGCCGATCCGACTCAATTGGATCACTGTCGATCCAAATACTTAGCTCAGATCCACCTGAGATCCGACTTGAAGGCTCTCCTACTCATGTACATTGCATGTATTAAGTTTCATGTCATTTGGTGAAGTATTAAGTGGGTTATGGATGGATCTTTTACGAAGGGATGAATTGGATGATTTATGAAGATGGATGATCAAACCAACTCCAAACGACTTGATATTCGGCCAAGGCATTCAATTATGGGATAAGAAGACAATCAAATTAAGAAGACTCAAAAATTGCACAACTTTCGGATCGGTACCGATCCGAAAAGTTAGCTCCAAACACCCCCAAACTTCCTAAGCGACCTCTACATGATGACTACAGGCTTTTGGTAAAGTGGCTCTGGCCCAAGTGCTCTCTAACCCCTGTAAATACCATCCTATCTGCAATAGTAAAGGGGATCTGATCTATGCTAAAGCTCCGCAATTATTTCTTCACTCTTCTTCTCCCACACAATAGCCATGAAGGGACAATTGAGATCCTCCTTTTGACTCTAACAATGTTGGCTTGATCTAATCTAGGAAAGGAGAATAATACTGTAATCTAAAATTCTTTGTAATAGCAGTTGATCAACAAAAGAATCTATAAAGTGGACGTAGGCTTCATTAACAGCCGAACCACTATAAAAGTCTCTTGTCTTTTTTACCTTTTTTGCTATTTACTATTGCTTTTTCTAATTTATTTGCCTTAATAAACATGGCTGGTGCTTTCACACTCAAACTAGGGTGTTGATCCATTTTTTGGGTTAACATTTTGGTACTTTCATCGAGAACAAAGGTAGATCTGGAAACTTGAAGCTTGAATCTAAGATTTGGGAAATATCAAGAGGTCTAACACTAGATATAAAACTGGAGCAAGTCAACCGAGCCTGGGGGCAGTCAGGAAGTATCCTCAAATTCTCACAAATCCAACTATGTAGCTAGAGAAGAAATGGAAAGGCTAATGGAGGAGATGCAGGATGCAATCTTGGCTAGGTAATAAGAGATGATGGAGGGATTCTTCCAAAGGATGGGACAACAAGGAACTATAGGAGCAGTAGGAATTCAGACCCTAGGAAACAATACAGGACCCGCTAGATTTGGATTAGAACGAGATGGAACATTGCCTCCATGCCCAGAGGAACTGATACTTTGGGGCAACACGAGAGTCAACCTCGAAATCAACACTGATGATGGGATCAATATTGGAGCTAGCATCGAAAGGGCCAACAATGGAGTGACTATTAAAAATCCAGGAACTGATGGTACAAGAGCTAATCCGAATATTAGAGTGCAACCGGCAGAGGAATATGTGCCAGGGCTACCCCGAGGAGCGAGGACAGAATGAGACTAGGAGAGTAGGGCAGAACACTAGTGTGCAACCAGTGGAGTATGCGCCAGATTTTCCTTGGCAAGACGGGGGGCAGAACATTTCTTTCATATGAAGACCTTCATTGGATGGTGAAAATCGAATTGCTGAATTAGTAAGAAGGTTGGTTAGAGGAGGACCCACAGATCAGGGTTTTGAAGATGTGAACAACTGCTAATATCCGAAACGCAAGAAATCCTCCCGATTTTAAGATTCCGGCATTGGAAATGTACGATGGAAAGACTGATCCAATGATTCATCTGATGAGATATATCCGACATATGGAAGTGTTGGGTGCTTCTAAGGAAGTAATGGGGCGGTGCTTCCCATTATACTTGATGGGTTTGTTGGCGATGTGGTTTAGACAACTAGATAATGGGTCCATTAGCACATGGACCGAGTTAGTGGGTAGATTTTTAAGACAATTCTGAGTTCACATCTCACAACCGAAGAATGTGATGACATTGGAAAATGTGAAACAAAGGCCTGGGGAGACCTTGAAAGTTATTTAACAAGATTCAATGCAGCAACGGCTGCGGTTGATACGTCGGACTCATTAGTGATTTTGATGGCGGCAGTGTCTGGAGTCGCAAGCAAGACCGACTTCAGGGTTGCACCTAAGAGGGATCCACCAATTGATCTTGCTGAGTTTTACTATGAAGTTGAGAGATATTTGCGTCAAAAGGATGCTGACGCTGAAGATGAAGCTGAAAACGCCAAAATTAATGCTGTGGATGGCAAGGGATCCTCTTGAGCAGGATTTGGAAAAGACAAAGGGAAAAGAGAAGCTGATGATGATTCTAGGGGACCGAAATGACAAAGGAGGGAGCCCAAATTCTCCTCTTACTTTGAGCTGACTAAAACCTTGGAAAGGATATTCCTAGACACTAGGGAGCAAATTCTCTATCAAAACTCCCGAGAAGAGAGCTCACTGATCGAGAGAAAGGATCTAGAATGTTTTGCAACTTCCATGAGCTGGGCGGACATGAAACGAATGAGTGTCGACACCTTCGTGATCTGATAGGGGAACTGGTTCGAAACAACCAGCTGCCATAGTGCATGAGGAATAGAGCTGCGATAGCACAGCTGGAGTAGCCACTATCCGCAACAGATGCTTCAAGGAATGCCCAGGGATCTGGGCCAAGATAGATAACCCCATAACCGGGATGGATAGGAAGTTTGATCCGGCTGCTACTCTTTGCTTTGGTTTATTTTTTTTTGCAATTTTCTTTTCGTATATTAGTGATAAAAACAATAATGACCACAGACCACTTAGATGTGTGCTAAAACTAGATTGGTTCCTAATCGCGCTCTAAGTCAGATATCTGGGATGACTGCTTAGGATAACAATCTCAGACCGCTTGGACGTGCACAAAACCTAGATTGGTCCCTTGTCATGCTATGGGTCGGATGTTTGGGATAAACATTCAGGGTTTCTACTTATTTAATTTCTGTTTGTGTGCTTTGATTTGAAATTTGAATTTTGTAAAATCCATATTTAATGCGATGACTAATTTTGAATGCCATAGAGTCCCGACCAAAGAGACGGGACCGGGGTGCAAGGTGCAAGTCCTCTTGGTCGACAGTGAGTGGATGGACTTATACTATATCGAACGCCATAGAGTCTCGACTGGAGAGACGGGATTAGAGTTCAAGAAGTAAGTCCCCTCACCGCAGAGTGAGCGGATGGGCTTACTTAATCCCCCTTAACTCAATAAGCAAATGATCCGGAGATATCATCTCCTTGAATTGAACCAACAAACGATCCTGAGAGATCGTCCCATAAACTAAACATAAATGATCCGGAGAGATCGTGCATTAAACTTAAGCAGTCTGGAGAGATCAAACCTTAAAGCAGATTTGATTTTGTGAAAAGGATTTGAATGCCTTGTAAATAGAATAAATGGATTAATCCTGGATAGGCATAGGATGATTTTGATATATGTATGATATAATGTGATTTTGATATATGATGTGATATGATTTCGATATATGATGTGATTTAAATATATTATATTATAACTTTGAATTAAATAAGAGTTGTAACGATGTAAATCCCGGATGAACATGGGATGATTAGAGATGTGTAATGTAATTAGAGACATGTGATGTAATAACTCCGAATGAAACCAGAATGATTGTGATGTATATATTACAGTTAGGTAGAGTCTAGAGTCTTAGGCTATAATAGGTTTGGAAAGACTTATGATTGATGAAAGAATCCAAAGGAAATGGACGGTTTGCCATGGCTAAAAGCCGATGGAAAGCTCAACAATCGAAGACTCATTACTGGAACTTGTTCTGGAGCAAAGCACACCTTTCATTCAAAAGGTGTTCTTTGGGGAGCAAGTGTTAACTGGATTTTTAACCCAACAGAACTCAAAAGGAGTCAGAACACTCTGATTAAGTCAGAACAACTCGAAACATGACCCGAAGGCCTAAAAGTACAAGACAAAGAAACATAATAAGTTTGGCCTAGAATTACACTAACTCTTCGGATCGATACCGATCTGATCCAATTGGATCGGTACCGATCCGAAATGTTGTCCTGTGATTCCTTCTAACCAGTTGCATTGCACTCCTATGCCTCCACTAAGCTCACCTATCAAATTTGGTTTCATTCCAAGCAACCTAATTCAAGAAGTGAAGACTCATTCAAATACTTACCTGCTTTTGGACTGTCACAACTTAAAATGGACCTACAGAACTCATACAGACTCAGATTGACTTGAAATTTTGTAGGGACACTAAGAAGACGTAAAAGAAGGCTCACACAAAAAATGAAGTCATTTGACCTAGCCAACTTGGATCAGCACCGATCCAAACTCATTGGATCATCCGATCCATTTAGTGTAGGCCCCACCACCTACGATCCATAGTGTAGGTCCCACACATCCTCTAGAAGCTACCTGCAAAGTTTCTTCTGATTCTGATAAGTATTGAGTGAGCTATGGATGGATCTCCTCCAAATTGAGCTAGTTTGACGGATCAGGCCGACCCATCTAGGATGGGCCCCACCTCATTAGGTCCGATTTGGAGGTTCTGCTACTCATGTACATTGCATGTATGAAGTTTTATGTATTTTAGTTAAGTATTGAGTGAGTTATGGCTGGATCTTCTACGAATCAGAAGAAAAGATAAAGCTAAGTGTTTGGATCATCGCCGATCCGACTCGGTTGGATCACCACCGATCCAAATACTTAGCTCGGATCCACCCGAGATCCAATTTGGAGGCTCTCCTACTCATGTACATTATATGTATTAAGTTTCGTGTCATTTGGTAAAGTATTAGGTGATTTTTGAATGGACCTTCTACAAAGGGATGAATTGGATGATCTATGAAGATGGATGATCAAACCAACTCCAAACAACTTGATATTCAGACAAGGCATTCAATTATGAGATAAGAAGACAACCAAATTGAGAAGACTCAAAAATTTCACACTTGTCGAATCGGTACCGATCCGAAATGTTAGCTCCAAACACCCCCAATCTTCCTGAGCGACCTCTATATGATGGCAAAAAAGGCTTTTTGTAAAGTGGCTCTGGCCCAAGTGTTCTCTAACCCTTATAAATACCATCATATCTGCAACAGTAAAGGGGATCTGATCTCTGCTAAAGCTCTGCCATTATTTCTTCACTCTTCTTCTTCCACACAACAGCCATGAATGGACAATTAAGATCCTCCTTTTGTCTCTAACAATGGTGACTTGATCTAATCTAGGAAAGGAGAATTATATTATAATCTAAACTCCTTTATAATAGCAGTTGATTAACAAAAGAATTTATAAAGTGGACGTAGGCTTCATAAACAGCTGAACCACTATAAAAATCTCTTAACTCTTTACCTTTTTTGCTATTTATTATTGTTTTTCTACTTTATTTTCCTTAATAAAAAGGACTGGTGCTTTCACACTCAAACTAGGGTATTGATCCATTTTTTGGGTTAACACATGCCATCATCGTGCAAGATCTAAAAGAGCTTAAGAAGTAAAAGGAAAAAGCGTGGGAAGAATTGAATAGTGCTCTCCAATAATTTTTCGCTGAAGTGATTCAATATAATAGTCTAAAATGGATGGGGAGTAAGTATGTTGTCACCCTTGTTGATGCTTAAGAAGAAGTGCCACGTCTCTCCGAGACAATCGGTGAAGGCATCACTAACTTATGGCCAAGTACCTCGACATAGACGATATAGAAAAACTTGGGGGTGGGAAAGGCTACCTTGGCCAAGGAAGACTCTGCCAGTGCTATTGCTACTGTCAAAGGTTTCGCTGACCCAAGTGTACCAGGTCGAGCAGATCACCAACTCCAAAATCCCAGAAGCTTTTGACGGATATACCTATGACCAAGGGAGCTAGCTGTTAAGCCACCCAAATCATTCCAACTTCCCCAGCCACCTTCATTGAGCCCAATGTTCCCTCCTTTGTCGACCAAACAATGTAGCATTCACCATAAGAGGGGGAAATTTTTTAAATCTCCAGCCTCACAATAAATTCCGAGCGAAGGTATATCCCTTGTTTTATTGGTTTTCGAAAAACCCATGTTCTCACCTGAATCCGTCTCTAACCTTTATGACTCTATTTGTCAACTTGTAGGTCATTTGCATCTTCTTCCTCCACCATCGACCACTCAAGGCATGGGTTCTACAATAATATTTACAACATCGACCTCCATCTCCATGGGACTTATCACTTCTATTCCTCCTTCCCATTCTAGCATAGGGCCTGATTCCAAGAAGATGTCTGCTTTGGGAAACCTGGAGGACATGTCTTTGTCCCTGGAGGAAGATGTTGTTATCACCAACACTGTAGGCCTAACTGACCAAATTTCCATGTCGGAGAGACTGAAGATCGACCTCTCTGAGGTTAAGATCAAGATCGAGCCCGACACTAGAAAATCCACCAGTTCTGCACCAACAAGCATTTATACTAAACTTCCCTTAATCAAGCTGAAGCCCCTCAAGATCAAATCCACTGATGCCTTTGCTAAAAATTCCGATGAGCCTCTTGTTATAGTTGATGGAGAAACCACATAGTTCGAAGGTGATACTCCCGAAGAGGGGAAAACCAAAGGCGGGTGGAAGCATTAGAGACCACCTAGTGGTTCGAGTAGCAAGGGCAATAAGAGGGGGAATAATAAGTAAGAGATTCCGGAAACTTATGAGTGAGAAGGGTCCTTATTTTATACATTTTGCTTTCCATTTTGTTGTACACACACCATGTATGTGCTGGAGCGGCTCCCACAATCTTTGTATATAAAAGCTTTAGTAATAAAAGATCACTTTTATTTTGTAATCTCTATTTCATTTACTTTTCCACACTTTTATATATTGTACCTGCTTATGTACAATGCTGCATATGTAATATAATTGCCTGTCTTTGTTAAGTCAAGTTTTCTTTGATCGTCAATCAGATATAAATAACCCAAGTTCCATGTTGTTCCTTATTTTCGAGGAATGGCGATTTGAACATCCAAGTCCTAATATTTTTGACCTTGTCGATATTTGAGCGTCGTCAGTGATACCCATAGATTTACACTACTTGTCCCCGGCAAAGTGCATTCTGCCTGGCTGTGAGTGAATCACGTCTCTTTACTTAGTTCTTCCATGTATAAGTCCTTCTTACAGGACTTATCTTTCCAAGTACTAGAGTCTAAGTATCATCTCATAATTCTGCCTATTTTCGAACATTTGTAAGAGACTAACATCGTGGGGCAAATTATCCAATTGTTCCCAGTCCTATCGTGCTTCCCCAGTCTTGATTCTGGGTTGAAAAAGTCTTATAATGCCTGTCTTCGATTTCCAATGACCATCCTTCCTTATCCTCGACCGAGTGCATCCTTCTTGGTCGCTAGCACAGTCGTGGAAATTCAGTCCATTTACTAGTTCCTCTCTTCGAGAATCGATGGTTTAGATGCCTATCTTTGGGCATCGGCCCCAGTTATGCCTATTACTCGGCGTTGGTTGAGTGTCAGTCTACCATCCTTGCCTATCCTTGGCCTGGTGTATCTTACCAGGCCATGAGCATGGTCATTAGAATTCCAATCACGTGCTAGTTTATGTCTTCAGAAACTAGCACTTTATTTTCTGATTCCAAGCATTCCATCTTGACATTGCCTTTCTCCGGGCAACCCCATACACCTAAAAGTCGGGGTCAAATTATCTAATCCACCCTTGTGTTTTTCTTCCCCTAGTCCTTATCCTGGACCAAAGGAGCTAGTATCATGGGGTTGAATTATTTGACCGACCCTTGAAACTATACTCCTCGGCCCTGATCTTGGGCCGTAGGAGTTAATTACAATTTCCGGTTTTTGGAATGATATGGTCGAATTATACGATCAACGTCCCTTATGATTTTCCTCCTCGATCCTTATCCTGGACCGAAGAAGTTAGTACTTTCTCCGAGAACCTCAGCGTATAGGGTTGAATCATCTGATCAATCCCTTGAAATTATACTTTTCGGTCCTGATCCTGGACTATGGGGTTTGTACCTGACTATACTGCTAATCGCACATCACAGAAAATTTTCTTATAAGAACACAGTTCCATCGGTTCAAAAAGCTAACTTTTATTTATAAGCAAAAATCACTACAAGTCTTGCATTATTACATTTCCCTCAGATCTTGAATGGCTTATTTGCCAAAAATAAACTAAAAAAAACTAAAAAAAATAGTGTCATAGCAGGTCGATATTCCATGCACACGGATTTAGATTCCATCGACAGTTGCTAGCTTGAATGTTCCATCTCCAAGCTTTTGCTCGATTGCATAAGGACCTACCCAATTTGAACTAAGCTCCCTCGTACCTTGGAGAACCCATTTCAAAACAAGATCCCCTAGCTCGAAAGTTCAGTTTCAGACCTTGGTGTTAAAATGCCATGCTACTCTGTTCTAGTGAGTAGCTACCTTTAATTCCACTTCCTCACTTTTCTCATCAACCAAATCAAGGGACTCGAGCAAAAGTTCCTCATTTACCTTTGGATCATAAAACCTTTTACGATGAGAAGGGATTTCCAATTCTATCGAGATCATGGCCTCTGATCCAGGCGAATGATATATGTCCAGTCGTAGATTTATGGGTGGTCCTATAAGCCCACAATGCCAGTGGAAGCTCATTAACCCAGTTGCATTTGGCTTTTGTTAACCATTTTTTTAAGGTTTACTTGATGATTTTGTTTACCGCCTCCACTTGTCCATTCGCTTGTGGATGTGCTACCACTAAAAAGCTCTTCTCAATTCTGTACCCATTATAGAAATTCTTGACCTTGGTACTTTAAAACTGAGTTCCATTATCCATTATGATCTTTTAAGGTACCCCGAACCTATAGATGATGTTCTTTGCCACGAAGTTGATCACCTTTCTCATTGTAATTGTAGCATGGGGTTCTACTTCAGCCCACTTTGTAAAGTAATCCACTACAACTATTGTGTACTTAGCTCCTCTTTTCGCCATCAGTAGCACGCCGATAATATAAATTTCCCAAATCACAAATGGCCATGGGCTAACCATTTGCATAAGCTTTGTGAATAGGGCTCTTGGCATCTTCGCAAATCTCTAGCAACGATCACACCGTTTGGGATAATCAATTACATCTCGATTTATTCCTGGCTAGAAATATCCACAGCAAAGTACTTTTTTTGATAATGTCCAACCCTGGTGTGATCACTATAGACACCCTCATGGATCTCCATGAGGATTTTCCTAGCTTCATCCTTGGTTACACAACTAAGAAAGAGGGTAGAAAATCCTCTTCTTTACAGCACTCCTTCTTACATCATGAACCATGGTGCCTTTTGAAGGAGTTTCTTCTGTTTGTTCCCGTCTCTCGGGGGAATTATTTTGAACAAATAATCCTTGATCGGGGTCATCCATAATTCCTTTTCCTCCATGGCCTCCAAAATCTATTTGATGTTCATCTATTTGATACTTGGAGCCATCAAAACTTCTATTGGAACCAAACCCATTTCCCGTTCCTCCTTAGAACTAGCCAACTTGGCTAATGAATCAGCTTTTATATTCTCCACTCTGGGATATGCGTAATCATATAATGCTTTATATCATCCAACAATTCCAGCGCCTTTGTTAGGTAAGGAGCTAGTCTCGCACCCTTAGCATGATATTCCTTCCTTACTTGACAAAACACCAGCTGGAAATCAATGAATATTTACAGCATCCTTATCCCCATTTCCTTTACTATCCTCAACCTCACTATTAATACCTCATACTCAGCCTCGTTGTTAGCCGCGGGAAATTCCAACCTCAATGCATCAAAAATTTATCATCCCTCTAGGGTTACAAGCAGTAGTCATGCACCTAAACCATGTTCATTTGAAGCTCTGTTAACAAATAGTTTCCAATGAGGAAGTATGACCATATCAACTTACTCTTCACCATCTCGTGCGATAAACTCTGCGATGAAATCTGCCAACGCTTGTCGTTTATCGCTCTCCTCAAATGGATAGTGATATCATATGGATTAGATCTATATTCCATTTAAGCAATCTTCCCATGGTCTCGGATCGATACAACACCTTCTTTAAGAGCCGATCCATCAGTACCTTAACTGGACGAGCCTGGAAATTTTTCTTTAACTTACTCGATGCAATCGACAAGCAATAGGCAAGTTTCTCTAACTTTGGGTATTTCTTTTCAGCTCCAGTGAACCTCTTGCTGATATAATATACTGGCCTTTGAATCCTTGCCTCCTCGCGTACTAGTGCTACACTTAGTGTATGAGCGGATACCGCCAAATAACCAAACAAATCCTCTTCATCCAACATTTGGATAAAGTCGATGGTGCTTCCATATGCCTAAGAAACTCCTCAAAAGCATTCAGACAATCTTCATTCTATTCAAAATCCTTCTTAGGGTATCGAAGAATGGTATGCATTTAGCTGTTGCCATTGAGATAAAACGACTTAAAGCGGCAACCTTCCTATTTAAGCTATACAGCTCCTTCTTTATGGTCATGCTCTTACGTTCTTTAAGGCATTAATATGCTTTAGATCAACCGCAATGCCCTTCATGATGAATCTCAAAAATTTCCCCGATGCAACTCAAATGAGCATTTCAATGAATTTAACTTCATTCCGTACTTGCGCAATCCTTTAACATTTTGGAAAAGTTGTCAATATGATTCATTGATTGCTGTGACTTCAAGAGCATATCATCTACCTATACTTTCATTGTCCATCCGATTTGTTTTTTAAACATAGAATTCACCAACCTCTGATGCATAGCTCTGGCTTTCTTCAAACCAAATGACATTACTCGATAGAAATATAATCCCAAATCAATTATAAAGCTAGTGTGTTCCTGGTCTGGTATATGCATCGGTATTTGGTTATATCCTGAGTAAGCATCCATAAATGAGAGCAACTCATTCCTTACTGTCCTGTCCACCAGTTGGTCGATCCTAGGCAAGAGAAAGCTATCCTTCGGTCTTGCTTTATTCAAGTCAGAATAGTAAACACACATTTGCCTCTTTCCATTTGACTTCTTGACTAACACGAGGGTCAATACCCATTTCGACTATAAAGCAGCACAAATCAATCCATTCATTATTAGCTTATCCAATTCCTCCTTTAACATAGTGGATTGCTTCAGACCCAAACTACACCCTTTCTTCTTTATCGACAAAAATCTTGGATCCACATCCAGTGTTTGACACGCTATCCGGCGATATCCCGCACATACCTGAGTGCATCCAAGAGAAGACATCCAAATTCCCTCAAAGGAAATTAACCAATTCCTTCTTTAGTCCAACACTAAGAGCACTCGTTCTTTAACACTCGTGAGGGATCATCCATGTCGACCGGGACTTCTACTGTTAGCTCAGTAGGGGTTGCCTACGCTTCCTCTAGCTATTTCCACGGATCCGTAGACTTGTAAAATTTGCTATGTGCCCTTAGCCAAGACTTGGGATTTAATTACTATGCTTTCGAGTTCTTAATGCAGAGAGCCCTCTCTACATTCACTTCATGTGCTCTAGTTCAATCTTACTAATCCAACCCCATTCTCCGTGCAAAACTTCATCATCAGGCACCAAGGTGCCAGTGCTATCCTAAAATCTACCAAGGACGGTCAGCTTAGAAAGGCATTATACGCTGAATATTCATCCACTATAACAAATGTTTGGATTCGCACAACCTTGCGATCTCCATCACCCAACTCAACCAATAAATCAATCGTCATAACTTGTTGTTTCGACTTGCTGGTAAATCATTGAATCCTGGATTTATAAGGGTTTATGTCCTTTGTACTAGTCTTCATTTCATCAAATGTTCTTTTAAACAAGATATTCACCAAGCTCCTATTATCCACCAAAACTTAGCGCACTACCTCAAGTCCAATAATAGCGAAATTACCATAGGGTCGAACGTTGGCATTTTGACTTCATTAGAATCCCTATTCCTGAATACCATATTATCTGTCATTATCCTTTGTTGCTTAGCCGGAGCTTCATCTTCTATGGAAAAGCAACTCTCTTATGGTGCTTGGTTTACTGAGCTCACACACCGTTCCATTTCCTTCCAACTTTTCTCTGCTGGATGAGGTCCTCCTATTATGGTATGTATGACTAACCTTCCATCAATATGCCTGGACCCTTCTCCGCTGGGTCCAAGCTGGTCCCTCATGCATTCATCCCTTGCGGTCTGGATTTTGTCCCTCATCCTGAGGATCTCTAACAAATTATTGCAATGTTTTCTTCCATATCAATTCCTTGATAAAGTCTCTCAAATGTTGGCATTCATTTCGTGTTGTGTCCATGAGTTCCACGGAAAAGACACTACTTTCCTAAGCGCCTTTCCTCGTCGGTCGCCTCTTTCCTAGGCGGCCTTTTATATTGATCTACTCCTTGCACATCAAGGTATATATTCTCTAATGTATCATTCAAGGGTGCATATTCATCAGGCCTCATGTTTCTCGGACGCTTCTTTGCTTCATTCCGCCTACCACTAGAGTGCTAATTCCTTTTCTTTTGATTATTAGAATTTCGAACATTTATAGCCACATTACCAAAATTCTCCCCAATTATTCAACCGCTACATTGCTTTGAATCACTTATTTAGACTGCTCACCATCAGTCCTTCCAACAGCTTGGCTAACTTCTTCCAACTGCAAGAACTGATTGGCCTTCCGGTCGAATTCCCCCATAGTCGTTGGCTGTTTCATATTCAACTATTTACCAAAGCCTGTGTCTAGATGTATGCCTCAGACTAAAGCCATAAACATCAAATCTAATTTCGGATTGTTCTCTATTACTACAATGTTAAATCTTTTCATGTACTCCTTTAAGATTTTTTTAGTCCTTGAGAAAGGCTCGGCAAAGACATCACATCCTTAGGTCGAGCGGTATAGTGCTTAAACTACTCCATAAATTTCTTTGCCAACTCATCAAAGGTCGATATGAATTTCGACGTGCGCCGAGTGAACGACATCGATGCAACTCCATCCAAAAAGATAGGAATATATCCACATTGAACCACATACATAGCTCTAGGACCATCCATATGCCATTTATATTTAAATAAGTGTTGTCTAGGATCAGTAATCCCATTATATAATGGCACTGTAGGCATCGTAAACTTATTAGGATACTCCTCCCTTAGAATATTCTACGTGAATGGAAATCTGCTTAGCATGGAAACTCGTTCCTCATTCTTTCTCCATTTATTTTCTTTTACTAACCGCTTAATCATGTCTGTTATATACTCCACACTAGCTCGGTACTATGAGGGTCGACTATCAATGTCTGTGTCGAGTGTTTGGCTTCGCAAATGGTCTTGGTTTGCCTGCTAACATCTAGGTTCTTCAGTCTCTAGGAGAACCACTCCTTCGGTTCTTTATTGACGTCCGGTCATTTGAATTCCAAATCCTTGAGCTCCAACATCGAGCTCGTAATCATCACAATCATGTTATAGATCATCCTTCGAATTAGACAGGTACATGGCTTCTTCTCCTTGTCCCCCTAAAGTACCTAAATTCTTTTCGGTACCGACCTGCTTCTGGTCGGTACCAAGTTGAATTCTTTTGGGGGTGCTCTCCAACTTCCTCCAACAACTCCTTCTATTATTCCAATAGCATTTTCCTTTTGCTTTTGTTTTCCGTTTCCTCTATTTAGACCAGAAATAGACAAGTTCTCTTCTTCAGATCTGGTAGGTGAAATTCCCTCCTACTTCTCTTGGTCCTTGACGCTGGGTCAGCATAACTATGCTAGCATCTATCTTTTTGAGTAGAACTTCTAGTTATCGGCCATCTTTTGATTCAACTCTGGCATCATCTTGTTAAATTCCACTATGCTAACCATCCCCTGAGGAGTAGATGGTACTGCAATGTCTGCTAGTTTCCAAAATCCATATGATGAAAAGTTACTTTATCGGCTCCAACCACTACTCTAGATGATCGTTCAGATCTTCTAGGTGCCATTGATTCCTTTGTGCAAATCCTTCATGTTCCTTAATGAAAATCTTCTGGATCTAAACTTTAGATGCTCCAATCCAACATAGAAAGCTAGATCTGTGCTTGAGAATCACTATCCTTAGTGAAAGCACTAAAATGTTAAGCCAAAAAATGGCACAATACCCAAATTTCTATAGGAAAATAGAAATCTAGCAGAAGATACATGAAAAACAAAAAGAACACCAAGATTTTTAAAATGGTTCAGCAATTTACAGCCTATGTCCATTATAGTTTATTGATTATTGGATTGAAAGTCACTGGTACAAGGAATTGACAAGTTGTTATATCCCAGAACAGCCAACAATGTTTACCTTAGTGACTATGGTAAGGAGAGATATAAGATGAAGAAAACCAAGTGTCCAACAAAAAGTTCCTTCTCCAATTGCTATAGGGGCTATATTTTTAGGGAAACTATCCAATAGAGCCGAAAATCTATAAAATACCGGGTCCAAATCCAGATCCGAGATTGTAAGAGGGAAAGACGGAGTCCCCCGAGCTATAAAATCTACTTGGTACGGACTAGAAGTGGTTGGTACCGAACGATTTTTGGAAAGGGAACTTCTCCTTCTTCCTTAGAATTCCTCCTGAGTTGTTCGTCTATTCCTTGTAAAATGCACCTCAAGACGATCACACAAGCCATCTATCCATGAGCAATAGCTTCGAGGAATAATGGGGGCAGATAGAGTTGTCAGAACTGAGAAGAAAGTGCTCATCACCAAGTGGTTTACTTAACTTTAATTGCATTGCATTATCTCGAGTCGATTCCTATGATCCTTCCAAGCATATTTCCAAATCCGTAAATCATTTTGCCTTCATCCTAACATCGATATTCATATAAAGGATGCTTGGTCAAAAAGCCGGATAACATAATATATATAATATGATATAACTAAGTAAAATAGAGTATTTCCTTACACCGAAGCCCTTGCATACACATTGAAATGTTGGATTGATCTTCTTGAATCTGTTCACAAATCAGAAGTTTCTAGCTTTTAAACTACCTTGCCATCAATGATCAAATCAAAGTGTTTTGTTGTAACTCTATGCTTGGATTTTGGGACTTGGAGAAGGGGTTTGCTGATCGAAAATTTCAAAGTGGAAGGAGAGTAAAAGTCTTAAGGAAATTATGTAAAGAGGTAGCATATAAATAGGAAGTCAAGAGGGCGAATAATAGATCTTATCATCACATCTTTCTCTTACTATTTCCACTCTTTTAATCATTCAAAATCCACTCTAGTTGCCATTATATGGTCACCCAAATCAAGCCTCCTACAGCCGAAAATGTCATTCCCACAGGAGCCTCAAATCTAGTCCAAGTCCGAACAATATTCAAAGTAATTTTAAATCTTATTTAAACGCATACCAATATCGTATATTGATTGATATATTTAAAACTATTATAAACACACTATTTAATATTGTTCAATGTAAATTAAATTAAATTTTATAAGTTATAATTCGTGACTATTAATTAATTTATAGTAATTTCTAAATTAACTAAGTCAGGTGGTAAAAGGAACATTCAATGTTTCAGTTGTGTGACTCTTAGATGTAAATTTGATCAGCGATTAATATTTGAACATTTCAAATATTAATGTTCACACTTCACTTAGCAAGTGATGTGACATTATCTTTAAATTTATCGCTTACTTAGTTTAGGTAAAATCCACTTTTACTTTACTAAGCATTACCCGATAGTGAAAATTATTTACACCAATTTTCTTCGTAAAACTATCTCACTTTAGACTTATGGAATTTGATAATGGTCAAAATTCCAATATCGTCCATATTCAACTCTATAGTCCAAACACAAAATCCTTGGTTCAACAATAACAACTATTACTAATCGAACTGCTCTGACCAGTGACTTTGACTTCGAGTTGACTTCAATTGACCATGATACTAATCTTATATAACTGAAAAGACGAATCCTCTCTTAAATAGTGTTTCACTTCCAATGATTCTACTTGACCTAACTATAGTCATTAAATGGACGTCGTGCTACGATTTAACTATAATCAAAGCAGACCTTCCACATTGAAGATCATAGTATTCTCAAGTTAAGAGAACTCACATCAATATTTTCTATTTGACCTTTCTTATATTAACCAACAGAAAACTATCAAGTTAGTCATTCCGTAGTTATCCAATAACTATCGGTATGTAACCCCCCTGGTGCCTCCAGCAGTCATGAGTAATACACTGCCCAATATTTGGAAAGCATTACGTACTCTAGTCTTAATGTATGTATCGATATCTAGTCTCGATACATCTTGACTATGAATATTTAAAACAGTGTGTTTAATTTCATTGTGATAAATTACTCATGGTTACAATACTTTGTAACAACTATCACAAAACATACCATTTATGGATTTTCTATTAAATATACTTTTAATTAAATTAATTAATGAATATAACTCATTATATCAAGTATATAATAGAAAGAAAACACCTTTTATTTCAAATAAGATTGGCTATCGAGTTAGATATACGTAACAATTGCATAATTTTCTCTAGAGAATACCCTTGACTTTATCAATCTCTCACTTGCAGTTTAGGCCAATTATGGAATCTCCATCCTATCTCTTCAATCAGTTTGATGAGAACTGATTGAGTTAGACCCTTCGTGAATGGATCTGCTATATTATTTTAATTATCTACTCTATCAATAAACTCTCTCTGATGTTGATAAACAAACTTTATCATGTTGAACTATTCAGAGTATGTTTCATGACTTGTAGTGAGCTTTTTACATTGTTATTATATAACAACAACAACGTAGTATTATCAATACTTGGAACCACCCCTAGCTCAGTTTCAAATTTATGCATTTGTATTTATACATTGCTTTTATCGTGGTGTTATTCAAGGTGATGTACTTAGCCTTTTCAATGAATTAGGCACTACTTCCTGTGTTGAACATTTCTAACTTAAGGCTCCTTAACTAAAGTTTGAACGTGGATTTAATATTAATATATTATACTTGATATCACTTATAAAGTTCAAGTTCGAGCACTTATTCATAAGGAGTTTGTTGTTAAACAATTCTATAGCATTTCGTAAATACTCGGGAATACTCTAAATTACCATTTAGCGATCTTAATTCAGGTATGATATTTTATTCATGCATCGAATACATAAGGAAATTACGATATTGTAGCAACACAACATATATTATAATTCCTATTGTGAAAGCATAAGGAATCCCATCTTACATTTTCCTTATTAAACGTTTTAATAAGGTGTCTTTCCATATCGTTTGGGACATTCCCAACATCCATTATACTTATATAAAAGATTTAATTTATAATCCAATATCGAGTATTAAACAACCAAACTAATACTAATTTTAACATAAGTACATCGTTAACAATCTACGATATGTTGTTTACTTATAGTCTAGAAATATCTATGTACCTTTTAGTGATTGTTTTATATGGACATACACTTCCTCTGCGTTTTGACTAAAAATCAAACTATTCAATATTTCTATCAAAATACTTATTCAATATTGATGCTTATAAAAAGACACTTTTGTATCATTTCTTGGATCATAACCTGAAACCCACAAACTCAATATCATTCCCACTGACTTCGAGACACTTTGGTTGTTATGTGCAAACAGTCCATTCTAAATCATTATTTATAATCTTCTATTCCAACACATATGAACCACACACAAAGTCATACCAAGAGATAATTTTATGAGTAAATCCAAATTAAATTGAGCCTGTTGAATAATGAATCTATTATGCAAACTTCAATGATTGAAATTTACGATGTAATTCTTATCAACATTGTTCATTATATTCCAACTGAATTAGTCTTGCTCTTGAACGCTAATTAGCAGTTGATGGATCATACCCCTTTTGGTACAGCTATCAAAATCATATTTTATTATTGTACTTGGAATCCACTTTGAATTTGCACATCATACCATATCATAGAGTCAATACTCCAAATGGTTTAATTGATTGCTGAGGATTATCTATTATCAACAATGATAAGAAACTCACAGTTTCTTTTCAATGTGCAAGAATATTTATTAGACATTCTAATGCATTATGTTCATTTAGGTTTGTAAATTTCATTTCATCCTACGTAATGAGTTTCATCTTGGATTATATCCAAATCCATTTCACTACCAATAATTTCTAAACGGAATTCCTTCACTACGAAGTTGGCATTTCTTGAAACAACAATTAATTCTCATAAACGAAATAGATATTCATAACCACTTTATGAGTTGCCATATATATAAAATTGATTTGGTTTTAGTTTACAGAATTTATGTCCAAAACATAAATTGGTCATTCAATGATAGTTGTTTCCAAACTCCTTTTGGGGCGATTCATACAAGATCCCTTACGAATAGTTATTACGTGCAGTCTTTCCACTTGCATTACCTATCAACTCCTTGGCCTAGGATATGTCGGGGTTTCTTATAAACCCTTATCTTATAAGATTTTGTGATGTATTATTTAGATAAAATTAATTTTGACCTTGCGTAATGACCTGCCTTTTCAGATGGTTTAAATCGACGATAAACCACACACGTCAGACTCAAACCTTTCAAAAGGGCAGATTGTTATGGGGTAAATAAGAAAAAGTAGAGTAAGAACGAAAAAAAATATTGAATCTCACAGTGGAATGACAAAATATAATAATCAAATAAACAGTTCATGAAGTTGTTTACAAATACATTGATTATACTTTTATAATACAGATCAGAGTTACATACAACAAAAATAAATAATAAATAAATGCAGCGGAACAACATGATGCAGTGGAATAAATAATATAATAAATAATAATAATACAAAATCTTCGTCTTCATCTTCCAGAAAGTAGTCTTCGATAAACTGAAAAGCTCAGACTGACTCGAGCGAATTGAAAAGACAAAACACTCGAGTCAGAACTAAAAGATCTTATGTAAGTTAAATCAACAATAAATAAATATGAGTGTAACGGCGTTAGAGATGTTTACGGGGTTTAACATCTCCTATCCAGTGTCTAACGTGGGTGCAATAATTTAAGAGATGTTCGAGATTTCCATCCCCTAAGTATCCGTTAAACTATCTACTATGTAGTACAATACGCTATTATAATAGTGTCTACAGTGAAGTAAAATATTAAAATAGCATTAAGGCGTTACCCATGTCCCCCTTAACACATTTTTATATATTACCATAGTTTATATAGTACCGTAATTCCTCCGTAAACTGGAGGGCTATCAGAGGGCACTCCATAGGTATGGTACAAACTAAACTCGTAGAAGACACGATAGGGCATGTGAACATGGCACTCGAGGCAATGCCAGAGTATATATACCAATTGCGGATCCAGACTGGTGGTAACCCATAACAGCTACTACCGCCCACCTCAGAACACACCCCATAAACAAAATCGAGGGGTGGCCACCAAATCATCGCAAAGTCATAATATGGTATCAAAGAAATGTGTCCGATCGGAGGTGCGACCTCACTTGACCCGAAGTGGCTCCTGTTTTAGTCACATCTAAGCTGACTCCCGGGAGTCATGGTCACGTAAATACCTCATACAGAATCGTTCGCCAAACCATCCTACTTAATTTCTGGAATCTCCACCACGTACACAGTTGTTAAAGTGGTTTTTGGCATTGGCAAAGAGTATGACAATATCTGATCCCGGTCTTTTTAACAACCAAACGCTTATTTCACACCGGATGGTTCTTTTACATTTCCCAAAACCAATTCATAATTGATATCAAAATACCATATTCTCAAAACCATATCACTTTCAAATCATATTCACTTTCAAAATCACATTCACTTCCAAAATCATATTCACTTTAAAAATCATATTTACTCAAATATGTCATTTCATAAAATGGTATCAATTCCAAATTCCAACTTAGGTTGTATCATCATCAAGGATTTAAATATAAATACTTCAACTTTACACAGTCTGAAATTTTAGAAAATAGTTTAGATAGTCATAAATAGTTTTAATAGTTTAAAAATAGTTTAAAATATATTAAAATAGTATGAATAGTAGAAATGGTTTAAAATAGATTTAAATTAGATTTAAAATGATTTATATAGATTTAAATTATCTTAAATAGGATTTTAATAGATTAAATAAATTTAAAATAGATTAAATAGATTTAAATTATCTTAAATAGATTTAAAATAGATTAAATAAATTTAAAATAGATTTAATTGATTTAAATTATATTAAATAGATTTAAAATATATTAAATAAATTTAATTAGTTTAAAATTGGTAAAGTAGATTAAATTGGATTAAATAGGTTATAATAGATTAAATAAATTAAAATAGTTTTAAATTGATTAAAATAGTTAATTTAATTAAAATAGTTTAAATTAGTTTAAAATAGATTTTAGAGTTATATCCAAACATTTCAATGACTCGATTTCGCTAAATTCATTTATATTTGACACTTCAACTTTGAAATTCCAATTTAAATCCTTTGAACAATTCATTAAATAAATTCTAATTTCAGCATTAATGCTTGGATTATCGAAAATAATTCAGTTTATATAAATCAATTTCTATTTCAATATGCCAGTTAACTGAATTCAAAATTTAAAGAATTAAAAATCATTTAATTTAACCGATCCGGTGTCCGTATATAATTTTCTATCCTATGGTCAAGTGATACGGATATTCATCATTTCAATCCGCAATTAAAATTTTACGGTTATATATCATTTCAAACCGCAATCTCGAATTAAATAAAAATCCATAAAATCACTCGAGTCTATCATTTCAACCCATAACGATTTTTCTCGAATCTATAGATTGTTCGGGTATGTATCATTTCAACCCATAGGGAACTTGCAGTGTTATAATAATATAAAAATACAACATCCAGTCATCCAATATCAATAATCAAACATCCATCACAATCATCATCCAAATCAACCAATAAACATCAATAGATAACAGATTATCATTAACAGGTATTAAATTGACAATTAAATTCAGTATTAAATTAAACGATGATTAAATGCAATAAAAGTCAAATTTGTCTAGAATGATGATTTAAACATACCAAATGTCAATCAATTAATTTCTAATCACATCATAAATTTAATTTAACTAACATAAGATAATCTACTAGTTGTGAGTGGGTCAAAGCACTCACCTTTGATTTCAAATCGATTTAAAATCCAAAATAGGGCCCAAATTTGAACAGTCTCATAATTTGTCCAAACCGGTTTCATAATGTCCGAAATTTTGATACGATCGCAGCAGAGCAAACCGCGCGTAAATCCGACCTCGTACGTAAAAGTTATATAAGTTAGAACAATTTTAAAATTAAAATTAATTAAAAATAAAAGGAACAAAAGCCCTTACATCTCGTACCACGTCATCACCTTCCACGTGATTGCACTCTCCAGGCCGAAACCTTAACCCGGACTCGAGATTCACCATCGCCCCTGAAACTTCCATGAACCACCTCAACACGGTTGCCGTTCATCACGCCGCTCCACCTCGCGACCTCCGCCCATCCCTCGTATGCCCTCACGCGACATCAGCAACCACGAAATAAGACAGCCGCCGCCCTAAATTCCTTGACCTAATTGAATTTTTGGCGACGATCTGGCCGTTGGTTTGCCATATGAACTGCACCGATGAACAACGCGTGTCCCTCTCCACGCGATGGTACCTTCGATTCGACGATCCGCTTAAGTTGATCAAAACCCAATGAATGGCCGAGAATGATTTAGCCAAATATCGGACAAACTAGAATCTGATTGCAAAAACGAACTACAGATCTGAGTTGCGCTTGCCGAGTGCTTCAAAATGATATATAATATGACATTGTTTGAGGAGTTTTAATTTTTCGATTTGATTTTGATTTGCAATTGAATCTAGAATTTTGGGTTTCTACCATTTGAGAAGGAGGAACAGACAGAAGTTGATGTACGTACAGAATAATAAAAATGACCGCTAGGGTTTGGGGAAACAAGACTATTTTTACTAACAAAGCCCGATAAGAAATAAACACATATCGAATCTGTACGAACGATGAATAGCGACCAAAAGCCCGTTTCGCTTCCGTATCAAAATAGATGTTTTCGATATTTTTAAAATCAATGGAACAGGTTTCAAGTCCTAATTCCATCATATGAAGAAGTTAGCTTTAAAATCAGCTTATTTCAAATTGATTTCAATTAAATTGATTTCTGCGCGTTTCAAGCCCGTACGATCAAACGACAAGTCCGATCGTTACGAAACTTAAAACCTTACAATAATTCACCGTTACGGATCCGATGAAATTGGTTTCATCGAAATCCGAGACAGTGGCCAAAATGGCTATTTTCACGTTAATTAAATAAATTATTATTAAATTGATTAAATCACTTTTTGATTTCAAATGTAATAACCAACAATTTTCATCAATTTTGATTACTTGGACATTTACAATAATTTAAAACAAATTTGCATATCAATTCAGCGTTAAATATTACACTAATTACAGTGTTTAATTTCAACTGTAATTAAATCCAATTAATATAATTTAATACAGATAAATTGATTTAATTTGGTTTCAATCTTTTTATTCAATCAATCATTACCCTATGTATATATTTAACCTTGGTTTATACTTTATTACATTAATATTCTCAAATTTCATCTTTTACCATATTAGTTGCTATATTTCAATTAAATCGAACTTTTGTAAATTTTCACACAAATCATAATTAAATTCTCATTAATTAATTTATCTTGGTTTCATTCTTTTCATTAAATAAATTATTGCCTTATGAATGTAATTAACATTTCTGTACATTTTATTACATTCACATTTACAATTATCATCTTAACTCATAATAATTTAATAATTAATTACATTCAATTTTCAATTGATTTCAAATTTAATTCAACATATTAAATAAATTGGTAACAAATGACAATCGTTACATTTTCTTAATTTAATCACAATTATAAGTTTGTTATCTACACACAAATGTTATAACTACTATCACAACACTACTATATGCAATTACAATTAATTACATACTATTTCATTAACTAATACCACTTTTAAATTATCAATTACTCTTTATTTACTGTAACGACACGGTATTTCATGTCATTCGCATTTGCACATGTCGGACTTGAATTGCTCAAAACAACAGATTGTTAATTTATATTTGGCAAAACTCAGCATATACAATAGATAAATAAATCATAGAATCACAGACACAGAGTAATATAACAATAAGCAGCGGAATAGATAAATAGTAGTTCATGAAGCTACTATATAAACAACAGAGTATGAAATAAAATACAATAGAATATCTCAAATACAATGTAGTCTCGAATACAAACACATGACAAGTCTGAACAAAACCACTGGATAGATGAAAGCTGAATAGATACAGATGGATCTCCAAGTGAAGCTCCAACTCCAAAGGTGTGTCTCAAATACTGTGACACGAGTCTGATCTGAGCAAAAAGCAAAACACAAAACACAAAACACTCGAGTCAGGATTAACATTCTTATATCAATAAATCCAACTCAAGTGAAATACCAACTGAAATACAAGTAACGTAAAGGATGTTTAGGATATCCATCCTCTAAGGATCCATTGAACTATCTACTATGTAGTAATATACGCTATTATAATATGTCTATAGTAAAGTAAAAGTATTTAAATAGCATTAAGGCGCTACCTATATCCCCCTTAACACATTTTATATATTCCCGTAGTCTATACAATGTCGTACGCTCCTCTGTAAACTGGAGGTTTACCCAGAGGACACCACATAGGTACGGTACAAAACAAACTCGTATAAGGCACGATAGGGCATGCGACAAGGCACTCGAGGCAATGCCAGGGTAGATATACCGTTTGTGGATCCGGACTGGTGGTAACGCATAGCTGCTACTACCACCCACCTCGTGTCACTCTCCCAAATCAAAGGTGCACCCAATCAAATCACAAAAGCAATAGAATGGTATCGAAGAAATGTGCCCGATCGGAGGAATGACCTCACTTGGCCCAGCGTGGCTCCTGTTTTAGCCGCATCAAGCTGAGTCACGGGAGTCAGGGCTACGTAAATACCATATAGAACCGTCACCAAACCATCCTACTTCATTCTGGAATCTCCACCACGTATACAGTTGTTAAAGTGGTTTTCGGTATTGGCAGAGAGTATGACAATATCCGATCCCGGTCTCTTTAACAACCAAACGTTGTTATAACACCGTGGTCATTTCATTTCAAAGATTTCATACTTCATATCAAAATATCATATTCTTTTCAAACCATATTAATCTGATATCATTATTTACTTAAAAAAAATATTCATTTTCAGAATCGTAACACTTTCAAAATTGTAACACTTTGGAAATCATAGCACTTTTGAAATCATAACACTTTGGAAATCATAGCACTTTGAAATCATAACACTTTGAAATCATAACACTTTGAAATCATAACACTTTCCCCTAAACAGTTTAGATGTTGAAAATAGTATATATATATATTAAAATACTTTATAAATTAAAATAGTTTATATATATAATAAAATACTTTATATAATAAAATTAGTTTCTTCCAATTTCGCAAAGCGGTTTAAATCATCTTAAATTCCAAAATTCAATTTAAATCAATTCCAGTTTAACCATTTCAATTTAAAGTCCAAAGATTCAAGTTTAAATATGCAAACATTTACAGTATAAATTTCAATTATATTTCAACATTTAACTTTAAGTTTATTCAAATTGGAAATTTTCCCTTAACCATTTTTATACCAATTTATTTAAAACCCAATTTATATAATTAAATCAACATTGAATATTCAATCTCAATTTTATTCAAAATTGAGAATATTCATTTAATCACTTTTTATCAAATCAAGTTAATCATCTCTTTTCAAAAATCTCATAACTAATCAGTTTAAATTAATTCTTTCTTAAATTCAATTATCAACCAATTTAAAATTCCAGGTCAACATTTATTTATCTTCCCAACCTTTATTATTAAAGTTATAAATCTATTCTAAAATATTAATATAAATTTTTAAATAAATATTTTAAAACATATTATATACTAATTAAATTAATTTTTATTAAATTAAATCTTATTATTAAATTTATTTTATATTAAATATATTTTATATATTTTTGAAATAATAAAATTATAAGTAAAATCTTAAAAATTATATTTTCAAAACTAACTTATAAATTTAAAATTTCCAAAACATATAATTTTAAAAATCTAAAATTTAAACCTTTATAAAATAACATTTATATATATAATATCTTAAAATCAATATTTATTAAAACCATATATTTCCTTTCAAAACCTTGGAAATCATTTTCCAAATATATATAGACCAACGGCATGTATAAAATTTTCTATCCTATGGTCACATGATACTGATATTTATCATTTCAATCCGCAATTTAAATATCTACGGGTGTATATCATTTCAACCCGCAATCCTAAAATTCAAAATCAATGAAAATCACTTATGTTTATCATTTCAGCCCATAACCGTTTTTTCCTATTCTATAAGATCGTTCGGGTATATCTCATTTCAACCCATAGGGAATTCTATACTAATAGGGAACTTGCAGAGTGGGAACAAATATGAAAATAACATAACATATCAACAACATGCATATATCATCAGTGATAAATTACTAAATATAAACAATAGAATATGGTGTCATATATCATAGGTGAACAATTACAAATAATAGCATATCATATATAGCAATTATTAATTAACAGTTCAATTTAGCAGCATATTTCAATCGTCGTTTCCAATGAAATCAAATCTAATAAATATAAGAATGTTAATCGTGAGTGATTGCTCACCTTTTGGGGCTAGAGATATGAACGAGAATGGTAGCGAATAGACACAAACAAGCATATAGATCAAGCGAGCGGGACTTCGACAAGTTAGGAGTTTGCTGCGACAAATTCGATATTGAAATGTAAGTCAAGATGGCACGAGGTCGATGAAACAAGATATATTACATATATAAATTTCAAAATTCAATTTAAAACATACATAAAAATAAAATACATATATATTAATTTCAAATCAATATTTAGACTTAAACACATAAAAATATCCATATATTTTGAAAATCAAATTCACCTATACCTACATATAAATTAATGTATATAAACAACAGGTTGTCTACCCTTATACAAAAATATATATAACAACAAACAACTTCCATTACAAAATATAAACTGTCCCATTATAAACTTACATAACCGACATATTAAATTATCATATTATAAACTAACATCTATACTGACGGATTATGTATATAAGTACAACAGATTGTAAATAGTGCTAATATAATTTATACAATAAACCAGCAAACTAAAAGTTTATAAGCTAATATATATAATAACTTATATACCGTAATATAGCTTATATAGACTAACATAATATGCATATAAACTAATACATATATAAACAACAAACCATAATTATTTTACTATATATACTGACTGGTTAAGAATCATATAAATGACAGAATAATATACATCATACAAACACATATATTATATGTAAACTGTTAAGATTATATATACAATACTATTCTAGTATAATATACAGCAAGCATATATACTAACAATATAAACAAAACCTATTATATCTATATACTTAAAATATAAACTAAACTGTTATATATATATATTTATACACTTTATCACAGTCAATATATAATGAAAGAATGGTATAGTCTCAGACTTATAGGAATCCATATATACAACAGGTTACAGCTTATATAAACCTATATATCTTTTTTTTTCTTTACATATAAGAATAGATCCAATAGACAAAGCTTATACTATGATATATATAATGATACTTTTAAACATAAAATATGTATATATATATACACCTTATAATATAATGTATATAAAACTGAAATATAAACATTTATATATTATAACTAAATATACTAAAATATAAAACGAAACTGTTATATAAATATATATACTTAAACTATAACAATTTGTTACATATACTTACAATATAAACAAACTAATCTATATAAAGAAGAAGAAGAGGTTGACTGGGTGAGGACCGGTGGCGAATCTCGGTGAGGTCGGAGCAAGGTGGAGGAGGAAAGGCTGAAGTGAGGGGGAAAGGTGAGACCGAGACTGGGGAGGATGGAAGCTTGGAGTTTCAGCTGCATGAGGAGTACGAAGTGGGGAGATAGGCTTGGAAATGGTTTGCTCGCACGTGAGCCGGTTGCTGGGCGAGGCTGCAAATAAAGGTAGCACGGAGGAGAAGCCATGGAGAGGAGGAGAGGGGCGGAGGAGCAGCACTGGCGGGTTGCGTGGGGTAGTTGATAACGTGGGAAGGCCAAGCAATGAAGAGAAGCAATAGTTTAAACTTTTATTATTATATTTTCTCAATGAACAGAGAGAAAGAAGAAATGAACCAGAGAACTGAAACGAACCAACAAATAAAAGCAACTTGGGAATAGAAAAAGCCAACTGCTAGATTCAGAAATTATAAATGATAGAGGAAATTGGTTTATACGTTGGAAAATGAAAAGATAGGAAACCAAAGGACTCGGTTGCGGAACCGATACACTAGGCGTTTCACAGATTGCACCGCACATCGAACTCCGAAATACACAAATGAATATACTACGAAGATCAGCATGACGAGACGATCAAAACGCACTACGCCATAGATGGCCTATTGCAACGAAAATACAAGATGTTGCTAGCTACAATGTAACGATAGCTATGCTGATTTTTATCTATTACAACATTAGCTTCAGGATGTTAGCATAGATATCAACACTATGTTGCAGTAGCTATAGACTTATAAAAATATTATAAAAAATGAGTGCGGGCTGAAATAAAAAGCGGGTTGAAATAATTTTTAACGCGGGAATCAAAAAGAAAGTGGCAAAAGTTAGGGTTTCACTCAAACATTTAACAAAATACGTACTCCACCGCTCAACCTCTCAAACACTCTACGATGGAGCAAATGGAGTAGATGTCGATGCTAGAAAATTTCATCATCGTGTTGAAGAGGGAAAGCAGCCACAAACATGCTAATGTTTTTCGCTTCCCAAAATCAAAATCAAATTTTACTTTCTTTCTCAAAAATCGAATTTCCCAAAATCGAAATCAAAACGAAGCAGTGCAATAGCAAATCGATTTATTAGAGGCCGCGATTGCTGTTGATGTCGATTGTGGTTGGTGAGATGATGGTGACTGGTTTGGGATGATGCAGTTTCGATTGCCGTAGGTGGTTGAGGCGAGTTCGTGTTTTTTGGGATGGGCGATTCAATGTTTTCTAGTTAAGGTAGGGTGGATTAGTGTGTTTGAGGATTTGGGGAAGTAGCAGTGATTTGGGGTTCACTCGATTTTGGCTGCGAGGTGGTGGGTCGTGAACTAGTGATGGATGATGTTTGGACTGCAGTGGGGTGTTGTTTGTTTAGGTTCGAGCAGTTCAGGTTGTGGAGGTTATGTGATGTGGGATGGTGATGGCAATGTTGTGACGTTGTTGAGGAATAGGCAATAGGCAGATGGTTAAGGAGGTTTGTATAGTAGTTGTAATGAAGTGGTTTTGCTGGAGATGATTTCAACAGTGGGTTTTGTAAGAGACGGTAGAGAGAAGACAGTAGATGTGCGACAGAGTTATGTATGCAGTTATGAGCAATTGTTTGATGATATAAGTTGCTGCTTGTAGTTGTTGTATTGTATGTTATGAATATTGCACTGCAGTGATATGTAGTTGCACTGGTTGTCGAATGTGCAGATGGTGGAAATGTCAGTTGATATTGCTCATAACACTGTAGTGACAGTTGTTCGTATCCTTGCTTTTGGGTTGTGGCAATCCAACTGTAGCTATCTCTTGGTGCCTTTGTTTTCTTAATTATGCTATCTCTTGGTGCGGCAGCTATTCCTACCCTAGTGTAAAAGTCTGGAGGAGAATATATATCAAAACGTGTGGGATTGAAGTCCATACGCCAGCCATCTGCCAAGTATATCTTAACCTTCAAGGTTCTCTTTACAGGTAACTTTTCCCTCGGATCAAATACACCACTTATTAAAAAGTGAGGTTTTAAGCACCGGCTATTCCATAAACATTTATATTCAGGTACTGCAGTCGGATGCACTTTGAGGTCATCATCATCATCCTCAACGTCACTTTCACCATTCTCGTCATTTATATATCGATTAAAATTGCATGCACTTGAAGAGAACAGTAATCATACTTAAGCACTCTTCACTTTCAATATTAAACGGTCTGATTAAATTTTGAAACTCAATTGAATTTTTGCATTTAAACATGTATCAAACCCTTTTCTCACTAAATCAATGTTTGTCAACCACAGATAGCACTCGTGACAATCAAATTGAAGTATAAAATGTATGATTTTACAGTACATGTTATAAATATTGAGCCAGGTGATATTTACTAACTGAGTTGGAATAATCTACATCGCTTTATGGACCATGGTCGCTGCTTCAGAAATGAAAGCCATATTTACTAACTTCTGGGGAAGTGATTCCAGTTGTCTAGATGTTAGATAGCTACAGCACCTTTCATGAAGATCTTGAGCTCTGCGCTCCCTTTGTCTTTGATGTTTCCTTTTGTTTTCAAGTTTTTTGTTTTTTTTAACGCTTTTCAGCATCGGAGATTGGTAATGGATCTGTACGAGAAGATGCATTGTTTGTGTTGCTAGTATTATTTTCTCTTTTTGATGGTCTTCGGATTCACCGGAGAAGCTACCAATATTTGATACAAAATCATATTCAGTAGCACCATCAAGTAGATGCTCTTTTGTTTCATCCACGATATTATGCAAATGCGCGTCGGAATATGGTGTTTGTGTGATACTGGTAGATGTTGGTGCAGTTTCAAGAACATGAAATGCACCTACAGTTGGATTGCTACTGACAAATTACACTTAGAAAGCTAAATCGTCCTCTCACCAGCGTTGGCGAGCTTGTCGATTGACCGACTTAGCCTAGGTATGAGCATTGGATGCAGATAAGAGTCCTGGGGATATATCCAAAAACTAAAAGCCCTGTTTTAGTCAATCAACGTGTAAGTTTTCCTACCCAAATCACATTATCATATGCATGCTAGTTCATGTAAAACAAGAACAAGCTATGAGCATACGAGAAAAGCTATATTACTATTCTTTATTGTGTATTGATTTAATAATTCGTTAATTTTTCAGACAATAATAGTTCATATATTCATTAACTTCTCTTAATTTCTTACTTCTATTTTGGGTTTGTAGCATTAACTTGATATGGATTTATTCAACTTATGTGGTCTTAAGAAAATTTTGTCGTGAAGCACTAATGGTTTATTTTATCTATAGATGAATATTGAATTACATACCCATTCTTTCTTTGTCATGTGCATGTTTTCCATTTATGTAGTTAAGGTGTTTGATGTTTGATATAATTGCGTTTTATAGAAGGAAAGTGTATTATCGCCTGGTGGCTTTAGATTGATGTTAATATGTCTGCATACCATACGCCAATTATTTTTCTATACACTTGGCTCTTTAATAGTTTGTACTGCTATGGTATTTGTTAACTATTAAGCTATTTATATCTTTATTTTTTTTATCATACATTTGACTATTTTACTAAGTTTGTATTTATTATATGATAGCTTCAATGATGCCTCTTATTTTTAACTGACTAAGATGCGGATTGATTTGGATAATGATGAACGAGGTAATAACACATTTGGTGAGTTTTCTTTCCTGTATAATTTTGTAGTAGATTAAACGTTAGAAGAAAAAGATATTGATAAGGTTTTAATATTGTACTGAAATAAACATATTCTTTTCCTAAACTACATGTTTGTTAAATAATTCGTATAATTGGATTTCAAGTTACTGTCCAAATATTTCCCTAAGTAGTTAAACTTAGACCGTGAATTGATTTTATTTTTTTCCTTTCTATTTGAGCATATTACATCAACCACTTATTGTTTCTTATTAATAACTTTTGTTTCTTTGAATCATTGATTATTTAGATCTCGAATCCACAAACACATTTGGAAATGTTGCTATGGCAATGAATATGCAATGAAGAAAATGATGAAGTTGCTGATAACATAACCTCAAAAGGAAGTAGAGGTGACAGAGGTCGTGGTGGCGATCCATTTAGAAAAGTACCGGAGCTGTTAGCATGGGTAAGTCTATCCTCTACATGATTAGTGATATATGTTCTGTTTATGATATAGAAGTTTGTAACTAAAAGAATAACAAGCAGGCTATATAATCTGATATGTCACATTAATCATCCAGCAAATGTTTTTATTTCAATTTTAATGTATTAATTTTTATTGTATCTGTTTATTATTTTTGCATTTTCACATTAATTTACGACTCAATAGCTATTAATAACATTCCCCAACCATTTTCTCATTCATTTTTCTAACAATCCCCCAATATTAATAACACTGGTTTGAATACTTCAGTGATGCATTGTTGAGATCCCTCCAATATGTGCCAACTGTTAATGTATCTGAAAGGAGCACTTTTGTCCTGCCTATTGCTTTCCTTAAATCTGATCAAGATAGGAGTGTGCTCATTAAGAATTGTAGGAAGAGCAATAGAATTTAAGTCAGGGAAATTTGCATGAATTCTTGATTCACTTTAAAACTTGTTAATAGATATTGCAAAACAATTCTTGTTTAAGAAACTTGTTTCAAAATTGTTAATTTTATTTAATGTCACATTTTGAAACTGCTTTATTTTGCAGGATAAGATTGAAAAAGCAATAGTGAAGTGACTGTTTTATTTTATAATGCAGTTGGTTTATTTTAATTTGTAATTATGTCATTCTAATGTTAATTCCTTCATTTTGTGTAGGATGGAGGCAAATTTTATATTCCATCACAAGGGAAAATTTGAGAAGAATGGATATGTTGGTGGAGAAGAGAGTTTTGTCAAGGGCGTTGATCTGGATATGTTTTCTTACACAGTACTGATGGAGTATGTCAAGGAAGAGCTAAAGTACACTGAAATTGGAGGAGTATATTCATGAAATTGTTGCTACATATGTTGTGATTTTATACTTGCCGTTTCTTTATTTTTGCACTTGTAAGCTGCTGTTGCTCCATTTTTGCATCTGTGAGTTGCTGTCTAACCTTTTAAATAAAATTAGGCGAACTTGTCATGGGTGCTTAAGAAATTAGGCGAAGCTAATCCTGACATGCAAATTGATGTTGCGGGTCTTTGTGCGACCGTCTGCAGTGATGAAACTGGCACTGGAGCCACTAGAGGCACTGATGGTACTGGTGGCTTGGAAGCATGAAATTTGGAGGCTCGCAAAGATGAATTCACGTGTAGTATGTAGAATTTAATTAGTATGTACTGGCTGTTAATATGAATGCACTGGCTATGTTTGTTATTTTGTACTTGACTAAAACTTGTGTTGCTGGCTGTTATGAAACGACTTGTTGTTTGGCTGTTATGAAATGAATAGCTCTTTGGCTACTATGAAATGCAGTGTAATGTTGCAGTAGTATGATGTTGCAGTACATTTCCAATTTAAATTGCAAAAAGTGTTGCCGTAGATATGATATAATGTTGCAGTATGTGATGTTAAATGTGGTAATAAACTGGAAAAGTGTTGCCATTTTATTGGTAAAAGTGTTACCATAGATTAATGAATGTGGGCCCCACAAAACGGTTCCGTTAAGTTGGTTAACAGAATTAGTGGGCCCCACATGTTGGGGCCCAGATTGTGGGACCCACTTTTTAGTAAATTTAGTACCTGTGGCAACAACAAAACCGATGTTGCCTTAGGGTCACAAAGATGTTGCATTTGAGTCTGCGGCAACGCGGCAAAATGCAACACCGAGAAAGTGTTGCCTTAGCTCGTTTTTGGCCTCCAGCAACATTATTTGGCACTTTCTGCATCACTTCTTGTGTGTTGCAGTATGCAATCTATGGCGTAGTGACGGTATACATATATCAGTGATACGACCATCCTATCAAAAGTCGATAATCGGTACCGAAAATGCTGCTAAAATGCCGAAAATAAGATAAACGGAGCGATAGCAATTCAAATTTGGCGAAACAAAATATCACGTCTCACTCAGAAGTTGATTTACAAATTTATTTTATAAAAATATTCAGGTTTGAGAAATATTTTGTTATCATCAAATATTAACTGATTATAAATTGAAATAAAATTACACAATAAAATAAACTTCCGTATTATCAGATGAAAATTTACCATTTGCTATGTTTATATAGACGTATTTCAAATATCAAATTTTTATTTCAAAATTCAATTATTAAAAATTCACAAAATTCCAGTTTATTACGTTATAAAAATTATTAAGAATTTACGGGTAGTTACACTCTCCCAAACTCAAAAGTTTTCGTCCCCGGAAAGAAACGAGGTAGGAGAATAGAAACAACTAGAAAGAAAATAGATTTGAAATATAAATAAAACAACTAATTTAAAATCATATAAATTTCATTTATTTTTAAATTGGTTTATATTCCACTAATTGATTTCAATTCAAGGTATTTCATTCAGTTTGATTTGTTTTCAGTTTATATTTATTACAAAATTTCTTTCAGACAAATTTGTTTTATTTGACTTATTCATTTAATCCATTGATTTCACTTAAGTTAATTTCATTTATAATTCAATCTTAACTATTCCAAAATTCATATTTATTTATTCATTATCCTATTATTCAATTTATCTCAATTAACATTTCTATAATCATAAATTAAGTGTATAAACATTTATTATAATCATATTTTACTCAACAAATTTATTCTTTCTTCTTCCAAATTATTATTCAAATTATTCCACTTAATATATCTTATCACATAGATTAAGTATATTGACACTTATTATAACCACCCAAATTTATTTAACTTCTTTTAATATCATTTTATATTGTAAATTTTATTTTGTATACTATTCAATTACATTCCAATTACATTTAAACTTTTCTATGTAAGTTATATTAATGTTTCTGAGTGCAATTAAACACTATACAAATTTCTTTCTATCTACAATATTTATATTAAGCCAGATTTTAGTTTGAACAATTTATTACTTAAGTTTTCTTCTTGTACAACCCTATTATATCCTAACATTTTAACTTTTTGAATATTTTAGGCAAGTTATATATATTAGAATGTAATTTAGTGTTATACAAATAAGTTTGTTCAAATTCATTATTTCATGTTGGTTTAATTCCATTTATCATTTCAGATATTCCAATTATTCAAACATTTCACTTTATTTCAATAATTGAAACCATTGCTTAATATAAAACTTAAGATTCAAATTCCCGATTTCACTTCAAACTATTTTGAAATAATTATATACATATATATATTTTATAAATGAAATTATACACAAGAAATTTTAAATCAAATCCATTTTCAAAACAAAAGTGTAGCAAAGCTACTAACTCTTCTCTCTAGTTTGAAACTCGAAAATGAACGTCGATGATGCTGTAGTCATCACCAAAAATTATTTTCCAGCGATAAAGAGGAGGGCACTGACCTACTTCTTTTAAAATTCTTTGAAAACAATTTATATTCGAAAATACTTTCAAATAATATATTCTTTCAAACCATGAAAAACCAAATTTTGAAAAGCACCGGAAAATTAAAATTCTCAATTTCTTAATTTAAATTCATTTCAATTTCAAATCAACTTATTATATACAATGATAATTAATGGTTTAGAAATGTTAATAAAACAATAAATTATACTTTAGTATTATCATTTCTAACAACCATTTCATTTAACTATTTAATTTTAGAAAATTATACTTTTATATATATCTAAAATATAACCATACATAAAATTATTTCATTTACAAATTTTGAAAACAATATTATGTCAGTTTGCTCTGTTCAAGTGTTTTGGAATTCCTATCGATAGCGTTGGCCAAACGAAACGATCGAAATCCAAAATTCAAACTAAACAACTCAAACAACACAATATATGAAACATTTTTAATATTAATTACAAATACACTCCCTCCCTCGATGATTCAAGAATGGATTTCAAAGCAAGGATAGAGATTCAAATACAAGGGGAACCTAACCAAGGAGAATTCTAACAAGAAGATAAGCTCGAAACGAATATAAGATGATTAAATAACAAAAGAGAAAAGATGGATAGACTTATATAAATCGCGGGCAACCTTAACCGGGTCAACCGAGATTCTAGGGATAAGATCGATGCAAAATTAGATTAATCACAAGAGAATTACCCTGGTCGTCTACTAGAGAACATTCGGGCATATCAAGAGGTAGCAGCATCTAAACCGAGGATGTAGAAGTCTCCAGTGAATCAATGCCTATTGTAAAGGAGTTTCAACCCTTTACAAATCATACAGTGGAGCTATGGGATGCTCTAGAATCAAGTAAACACGAATAAGGAGAGACAAGAAAGGATCTCAGAACGAGGAATGTTCTAAAATTCAAAGGAAATTCGAATCAAATAGGAAAGGACTCAAGCTCGAACGAAGGTGATTCTGTAATTAATTCTACTACATATGCTAAGTTTTGCCCAAAACTAGAGCTCTAATACCAACTATAACGACCCGGTATTTCGCGCCATTCGCATCCGCATATGTCAGACTTGAATTTCTCAAAACAACATATTGTTAATTTATATTTGGCAAAACTTAGCCTATATAGTAGATAAATAAATCACAGAATCACAGACATAGAGTAATAAAACAATAAGCAGCAGAATAGATAAATAGAAGTTCATGAAGCTACTATATAAACAACAGGGTATGAAATAAAATACAACAGAATATCTCAAATACAATGTAGTCTCGAATACAAACAGATGACAAGTCTGAACAAAACCACTGGAAAGCTGAAAGCTGAATAGATACAGATGGATCTCCAAGTGAAGCTCCCACTCCAAAGGTGAGTCTCAAATGCCGTGACACTCAGTCTGACCCGAGCATAAAGCAAAAAACAAAACACTCGAGTCAGGATTAACATTCTTATATCAATAAATCCAACTCAAGTGAAATACCAACTGAAATACAAGTAACTTAAAGGATGTTTGGGATATCCATCCTCTAAGGATCCGTGGAACTATCTACTATGTAGTAATATACGCTATTATAATATGTCTATAGTAAAGTAAAAGTATTAAAATAGCGTTAAGGCGTTACCCATATCCCCCTTAACACATTTTATATATTCCCGTAGTCTGTACAATGCCGTACACTCCTCCGTCAACTGGAGGTTCACCCAGAGGACACCACATAGGTACGATACAAAACAAACTCGTAGAAGGCGCGATAGGGCATGCGACAAGGTACTTGAGGCAATGCCAAGGTAAATATACCGTTTGCGGATCCGGACTGGTGGTAACGCATAGCAGCTACTACCGCCCACCTCGTGACACACTCCCAAATCAAAGGTGCACCCAATCAAATCACAAAAGCAATAGAATGGTATCGAAGGAATGTGTCCGATTGGAGGAATGATCTCACTTGGCCCGGCATGGATCATGTTTTAGCCGCATCAAGCTGACTCACGAGAGTCACGGATACGTAAATACCATATAGAACCATCACCAAACCATCCTACTTCATTCTGGAATCTCCACCACGTACACAGTTGTTAAAGTGGTTTTCGGTATTGGTAGAGAGTATGACAATATCCGATCCTGGTCTCTTTAATAACCAAACGTTGTTATAACACCGTGTTCATTTCATTTTGAACAGTTCATACTGCATAACAAAATATCATATTCTTTTCAAACCATATTAATTTGATATCATTATTTACTTAAAAAAATACTCATTTCCAGAATCGTAACACTTTCAATTGTAACACTTTCGAAATCATAGCACTTTCGAAATCATAAGACTTTGGAAATCATAGCACTTTGAAATTATAACACTTTGAAATCATAACACTTACCCCTAAACAGTTTAGATGTTGAAAATTGTATATATATTAGAATACTTTATAAATTAAAATAGTTTATCTATACTATAATAAAAAACCTTTGGTTAACCGGTCAAAGTGAAGCCTTTTTGGCATTTTCAAAAATGTCCTCTACCACCTACGACAGTTAGCATAAAATGAGGCTATTACCGTCTTTCTTCCTTCCACCATGTTCTCAAAGCAGTTGCCATATTCCATTTCAACCCCGCTTCAAATTTCTCTTCCCCCTAACCCTAAAGAATCGGAAGACAGAAAACCGTTCATTACCTCATCTATCAACTCTCGGCGACTTACAACTCAAGCAGTTGCGTGCTATCGTCATGGCTTCCTCATTTATTTTGAGATTGCCGGATTCGACAAGAATGGTTGACTAATGGTAGAAGATGATTTGCCTACGTCTTTTTCCCTTTTATGACTCCGTTTACCCAATTTGAAGCCGACAACAACAATGTCTTCGAAACCAGGCAACGATTCAGGATGCAGCACATCGACATCCGAAGATCACCTGCTGAACCCACAACTCACGTGTCTGCAGGCGCCTAAAAAGACGAGAGCAACGAAGATGAAGACTTTCTCCTCTGCCGATGAACCTCTATTTTTCCCCCTTCCTCATGTAAGGTTTTACTGCTTGATGGAACATTTAGCTTTTCTAAAATGCAGTAGATATTGCACTTTGCTTTATTAAATGAGAAATTAGTATTTGTAACTCACCTGATGGTTGGATGATTAAACTGATATTGATGAAGGAAGTAGATATGTTGCATCTGAATTATTTTAATTTGATTGAATTTTTCTAATTTTTTTTCTCTTACATTTCAAATATTATGTTTTCATACTGAAACCAAACCTATTTGTCAAAACAGTAAAGCAACACAAATATTTGTCAACTTTAGACCGTGAATTGGGTTCTATTTTCAACCAGTTTCATATGTCATGCATGATTGCGTATGTGATGTTTGTCTTTTGATATCTCAGCCGCATCTGATGAATGAAATAGAAGCAGTATTAGCTAAAAGCGATCATGTTAATTAGTCAAGATATTGAAAAACTAACGATGCAGTTGTTCATTTACATCTAAATACTTTCCTATATTACTGCTGTAGTTGTTTATTTGCATCAGCTTGACATAGATGACACTTAACTGTACAAAGTCTACATATACACACCCTATTACTATTCAACCCAAGCCTATGTCGAAAAGCTGGATTAGTGGTGTAACAACCCGAGTTTTTCTAACACGAAAAACCGGACCATTTGGGTAAAAAGAAGAGGTAGAAGAAGAAAATAAAAGAAAAACAACATCAGAATCTAACCATCGCAGCGGAATAAAATATAATATATCAACAGATCTTTACACAAATCAAAATTATATCTGTTTATACAATACATCAGAATACATCATCAGAGTACATCAACATCCATAACATACAACTAAATACACAGCGGAAAAATAATAACAAGTACGGGAGTACGTATCGACATCCAGCTCGTCTCCTGAGCTCCACAGCATCATATCCTGAACCTGTTTATCTCGGTCTGACCCGAGCATCATATAAAACAATACCCGAGTCAGTCTGGAAAACCAGCGTGAGAAAATCACACTCAAATTGATTATTAAAGTTCCAAAATCCTTTGAAAACAAAAGCATCTCGTAAGACCACGCCACAAATAAACATGTCGGGTTTTTACCTTACGATAGCTAAAACACTTTATATCAAAATCCTCTGATATTATAATATTGTCTACAGAAAGTAAACTAGAATCTAGCTGAAATGCTTGCATCTCACGTTTCAGCAATAGTTGGGCACAATCAAAACCGTACAGGCACGTAGGGAGAATGGATTTCCAACGAATGACTAGGCACTGGGGTACCACCTATCACAGTACGTGGCCTAGATCACCGTACCGAGGAGTACGCCCGCTCCCCTGCAACACAAGGCCGGAACCATCCCTTACTGGATGATCCCGAATAAAATCACCCCACGGTTGGGATCAGCAACCGCACCACTAAGCCGAAATAAAAAGGGACATCTAGACAGGGATGACCTTACCCTCCAGTGGGAGCTACCCACGAAGCCTTGCTGCATAACCCCTGATTTTCAGTCATTCCCGGTTGATGAGGTTCGAGGCTAAACGATACCTTTTAGAGAACATATCCCTTAGAATGCCCATCGTCCGCTGACGATGTTTCGCAAGCATTCGTCCATACAAGTCCGTCCTGGGTTTGAACGGAACCGAAGGCACTACTCCTACTACATCCATTTGGAAATATCCTCAGGATTAGTAGCGACTAGCCCTTGCACTTCACTGCTCCATCTTCGACTCTGAACACGTTACACGAAACGTACAAACCGAATCGAAGTGGTATTCGAGTCTCCAGACCTAGAATCCCGGTATACGGAAACTCGATCCCGGTCTCTTCGAAACGATCAGCGCATTGGCCAATATTGATAGTCGGTTATTTAACTATCAATTAACATCCACAAGCAACCATCACACAATTAAATAATTTCCCACATTATTTATTTGCCCAAATATCTTTCCAAGATATATTTCCAAATTTTCAAACTCCTTTTGAAAACAATTTCAAACAATTTCCGCTTACGGAATACATTTCCAAATATTTATTTCTCTGAAACACCAAGTACAAAACACTTTTAGATTTTAAAATAATTTAAAAACACTTTATTTTAAATATATTTTATAACATTGAAGTCAAACTACTTTAATACTTTATTAAAAATATATACTTTAAAATAAACCACTTTATAAATATAAACTAAATTTCTCTTTTTAAAACAGAATAGCAAATCACTTTTATATAATTACTACAATAATAGATTTTAAAAATACCTACTTTGAAAATTAACATTTAGAAATAATCAATTTTCTAAAACATGCTTTTTTTAAAACCTACTTAAAACTTTTAACTTATATTTAAAATTGCTTTGAAAACGTACTTGGCTATCCAAAGAAATACACTTCTCATTTCCATCTTTTAAAAATAAATCAACATTTATTTTTAAACCAAACCATATCTTTTTATAAATTCCCACCTTGAATTTATATTCAAATATCCACTGATATTTTATTTTACTTTATAAACCCAATTTATATCTCCAAAATCTCACTTCTCTTTTAAAATTCCAATTTTTAAACAACTGAATCAATTTCCAATTGATTTTCCAATTTACTTTACTTTACTTTGAAATAAATTTCCTTTACTACTTCATTTATTTCAAAATACATTAACTTTTAGATTTATTCCTTTATTTGAGTTAAAACTCTTTTTAACTGAAAATACCAATTTTAGACTTCCAAAATTCCTTCTTTAGCCTTTAATTAAATTTAATCCTTACATTCAAAATAAATCCTTTATTCTTTAAATTTAATATCACTTTAGTTTAAAGTTAATATTTCCCTTGTTATTTCGAAATTCCCTTATTCCAATTCACTTGAATTATTTACTTAAAATTTACTCTTTTATTTCTTTCAAAATTCAATTCAATATATTTTGATAACTCCTTTTATTGAAATATTCAATCCAACCATATCATCCAATATTTCAATCATCAATAAAATCATCACAGGATATCAATATTCATAGAACAGAATATCAAATAGTCTAAATAATTTTGAGGAATCCAGTTGGATCCCTCCAACCTGTTTCCCTGCATCCACAAACGTTAGCACAATACCAATTCCACTTCAAGGTGGAATATCGCGGTATATGGGATTTATATAAAATCATCCGCTATTATGCGGCGCATAGGGTCTCATCCGCTATATAAATGGGGAATATCAACAACTCAAATATATACATATGCCAATATGTATATATTGCTATATACTACTATATATATAATATAGCATATTCAATCAATGCAATCATCCAATCAATTATTTAAATTTAACCATTTAAATTTAAAATAAAATTCAACTGAGTGAGATTAACTCACCTTTGATTGTATTTGCAAACCGATCCAACCAGCTTGTTTTCTTCACCATTTTTGACCTTGTATAAACATTTTACGGTTTTGTTAACACTCGAGATAATCGAACAATCCATTTTCCTTTAGATTAACTTAACAATTAATTTTAAACTAATAATTTTTTTAAGATAAATATTTTCTAGTAACTAAAATAATTTCATAAGTTAATAAAACAAATTAATCACCATGATATATATATTGAAATTGACTAGTAAGTTGAAGTATATATATCAAACCCAGTTAGTATCAAATAAGTGAAATAAAAACTATCAGTTAATTTACCAGTTTAAACTATGAATATGTAAATAAATTTTTTCCCAGTAAATAACACAAATATTAAATTACTTACTGTGAAGAAAATTTTGATAGCTAGAACAGTAAATCAACAAATTTCATTATCAGATTTTAACTTATGTAACCTTTAAACTTAAATATTAAAATCAGGTTACCTACTGGAACGTAAGGCACAGCATCGAGCAGCCTTCACCAGCATGTCGCACTCGCCTCGCGTCCGCCTCTGGCCGCGGTTTCCATCGAACCTCCCTAAGCCGTAGCTCGCCCAGTCCACCCCGCGATAAGCTCCAAAAATCAACTCGCCAGTCTTGCCCTCCACTCGAGAATCGCCACCCAATCCCTTCGAGCCCTCACTAACCAACGCGACACTGCCACTCACCCCTTGCTCGTGATATCCATTGCCTTGCATGAAGGTGACTCGGTCGCCCCTTGATTTCAAACGAAACTGTTTTCATTCTGCAATTCGATTTTGATTACGGGAGAAGTGGAAATTTGATTTCCTTCTATTCGTATTTATGGAGATCGACTATTTCTTGAGATTGTTTTCGTTTCCGCCCCTTTTTTATATATATACGAACGAAATCGATTCGTTCTTCCTCTGCCAACGATTTCGTGAAATTGGGTTTCGTCCTATTCTCGAACTCTGCTGCTAATAATTGGATTCAAAAAGATGGGTTCGAAGGGGGAAAAATCTGGAAGAGGAGGCAACGATTTCCTGATAGCCATTCTTTTGTTTGCTTGAAATGAAAGAAAGAACTGGTAACGTGGAGTTAATTAACTCGTACATCAGTAGGTAGGTCGGCTGAGAAATATAGGGTAATGGTTGAGTTGATTTTTTTCCTCTGCCCTTTATAAATTTTATTAAGGTATAAAATTTCTAGTTATAACAACTCAAATTTTCGATATAAATTCAGCACGTTTATATATCGTACGATCACACGATAGCTCCGAGAGCTACGAAATTTGAAATCCGATAATAATACAATATTACGGATCCAATGGCACTGGTTCCGTCGAATTCCGAGACTGTGCCTCGGACGACTATCTTTAAATTCAATTTAAACAATATATTTTTAAAACTGAACAAAACATCTTTAAATTAAATTTTAAACGTTCTATTATTTTCAGTACTGTTAATATAAATTTTATAAGCCTTCAAATTATTTTTAACCAGCTTAAAAATCCAGATTTATTATTTTATCCAACTTCAAATAAATTTAAGTTAATTATTAAATTACTCAATAACCAGCGATATTCGAAATTTAAGTTTATAATTAACCTCTGAATATTTAAAATTAATTAAATATTCCAATTTCAAATATACAAAAATTCCGGGTCGTCACAAGTGGGAAGTAGGAAGTAGACCCAAAAACCTATGGCAATATATATCACTATATAAACTGATATCAATAGACTGAAATGCATGAACTACGAAATTGTCAACAGCGTCGTCTTTTATCTCACACATATTTCACATAATGCTTTAGTTTTATTTCACTAAAATCAATTTATTGCAGCCATACAGTCATCTCCTATGAAAGAAACAAGGTTATTAAATTGGTTAAAATATTTTCTATGACACATTTTTTTACACAACTGCAACTCGATTTATATCTTAACTAACCAGTTAACTAATTGGAAACATAATTTATATGGATGATCCATATAATGATTCAAAAGTAATTTGTCTTTTGCTTTAGTTTTCAATCTAAAAAGATTTGGCTCCTTGATTGTGCCAAGGTGACATGTACTTTCTGCTGAAAAACTTCCATAAAAATCTTACGCCATTTATATTTTTTTAGTACTGGAATCAATAATCTGATTGAACATGTTAAACACTGCATTTGTTCATATTGCTGATCAATTCTTTTTTACTGTTTTGTTCAGGTACCCAACTTTATTAGCTTAATTTGTAGATTATTCTAATGTTTTGGTTCAAAGAATGAAAAGCTTCCCCCCACAGATTCATGGTGAAGATATATATGAAGAAGTGTGGAAAAGAGGAAAATGATGTGGTGACTGTTCTTAAACCACCAACAAGCGACTCCGACTGTGTTCATCAGTTGATTATGTTCAGCGATGTCAAAGTTAGCTAGTGTCGAATCGATGGTAATGGATATCACCAACAATAAAAGAAATCGAAGTCACCAATTGGCGCCGACCAAGGTCATGGCTCACTGTTACGTGAGTTGCCATTCGTATGTTCAAAACTGACATCTCAAGGTATGCGACTTCAACTCTTTTAAAAATCTACAAGCTTTAGAAATCGATTATAAAAGATAAACTTTCAAATACTTCAGATCTTGAAAAGCAATGCTTTAAGCTTCAAAAATGACATTTCAATTTTTGGAAATATGTACCCTAAATTTCAAAAATAAAATGATTTCAAACGAATATAATTTCAAATAGATTTGATTTCTAGAATTGATTTCAAAAGGCTTTCAGTTTTCTTACTGACTCCAAAGTCAAATTATTTCAAGCTTGCTCGATTTTTAACTGTATCAATAGACTGAAATGCATGGACTACGAAATTGTTAACAGTGTCAAATTATACGGTTTCACTAAAGCTCAATTTTTATTTTCATTTTCATTAGCTTTATGGATTTTTTTTTTGAATATTTTTAGGTATTCAGTCCAATTGTGGCAGCTGATGGAATGTCAGAGATGTTTGTATGAATTGGTTCAAGTTGAGGAAAAGGTTGGATGAAATATCAGATAAGGCAATTCAACCACCATTCAAGGTAAAATATTCACTTTTGTGATTAAACTAGCATCTCTGAATTGTAAAAAATATTCAACTAGCCTAAAACAAACCACTGTTAGAGAAAAAAAGTAGTTTACTCCTATTTTGGTTTATGTATGATGTGTACACCTGCAGTTTTGTATACACTGAGTCTCAAAAGCTAAAAGCTTTAAATATATAGAATTGGGTTCCTAAAATATAATGTTCTGTATATTTGGAATACATGTCAGTGTTGCATAATGCAAGTCCTAAGTATATAAGAAGTTTTAAATGGATACAGTTTCTTATATGCATAAATTTAGATGACTGTTCAGAGTTTAAAACATATGAGACATATGGGTCTTATCTGCGATTTCAAATATACTAATTTTTCGAAAAATGCAAAGTTTTGAATATATATACAATAGTTTTCAAATATACGGACCTTATATATATGGCTTCAAACTTATAATTTTCTAACATCTATAAGCTTTGAATATATGATAGTTTTTAAAAGTATCAATTTCGTACAAGTAAGCTTTTGAGAATATATAGGTTCACATATGTTGTTTTAAACACATAAAGGGTGTTGTAAAAACGGAATTACATAAATTCAAAGTTAAAATTCTAAAACAGATTATCCCAGAAGCAGGACTGGGACAAGTTAGAAGGGATGGTGTAGGTTTCCAAACTCTTAACGCTTAAATCGGTAGTTTTTTATATTTATTTCAACATGTCAGTAAGACGGGATGGTGTTACAGCAAACTTTGCTACGATTTACGTTGTGGCTAAATTAATTTAATTTTACTTTTAATTTTGTACGCACCCACTCTTTTCCGAACTAATATCAATTATCAATTATTAGGATAATGTAAATTACTTCGGCTTGATTAGGCAATAAAACAATAATTTTTTCTAAAACTTTATTCACATTGTTTATATAAAAATCATGTACTCTTAAATTGGTCATCAAATCATTAAGCCTTGACAGTATTACCATTGTTGAACGTTTTTATGCTTCCAATCAACCTGATTTTTCTAACTTTCTTAATTATGGTGCTTAAATTTTCAGAGCTTGGACATTTGATTGGTGTAAACTGCTTAGCCCTTCATCGAATATTTGGTGTGGGAGTTCTATTAAGTGGAGGTCCTGGCTCAGTATGCAAGGTATGCAACTTCGTTTTAGCAGTAAATTAAATTTTTGTTTGGTCGGTGTATGTAACTAAATTAATGTCATGTTTTGTCTTCCAATATCAAGGCAATAATGTTTGCTTTGTGTTAAAATAATAATATTGGCTGTTCCATTTTTATCAAACCTGCTTTGTGCAATCATTGTACCAATGCGGTAAACATGCATATAGGTTATCGGGTATACAGTAAATATGCTAGATAAATTTTCCATATAGACAACCATGTCCACAACAATTCATTTCTTTAACTATATTCCCCTTTTTTGGCTGCTTACTTTTGCAATTATGTTTATGCTATCTTCTTCTTCAGGTCCATTAAATTATGTGTTCTTTTCTCTAGCGAACTCATGAAACTTTATAAAGGCATACTCAAATCTTTACTCCCCTTGGTTTAAGCTATGTAATCATGTGCACACAAATATTGCTTCATAAGTACATTTAGATAGTGATTGACATATTAGTATTTAAAGAACACGCTTTTTTTTGTAAGTATTTTATGCTTTCTTCTTTATATGATTTCATTTCAGTACACATTATTTTAACAATCTTATACTGATGACCTTTATCCTTCACTACAATAAGGTGGTGCCTGTGAACTGACCACATTACTTTTTCAATGTTTTATAGTTTTGTTTCCAATACAATGTTTTTTGATATTGAACTATTTTTGGATTTGATTGTTTAAGCTATATGTATTCCACATTTTAAATTATAACTGGCAATATATTTAGAGTTTGAACATATACTAGAAAGCTATGTCCATTACGGGAGTTAATTAGATTGAGTTGCATTTATAGGAATTTTTTTTTGGTTTTTATTCAATCAGTTTTTGTGCACATGTACAAAAAATAAAGAATTAGTTATTATTTGTAACTTTAAGTTATGATCATATGGTCATATTTCTTGCTATTGTTGTGCTTACTTTTGGCAAATTTGCTGAATCTGTCACCTAGATAGTGGAATCCAAAGGATATCATCATGGGCCACCTAATTTTCAAACTTTTAACATCCATTATTTCAGTGTGTTCATAATTACTGAAATTTGCGATAGTATGAAGACTGAAATGGTCAAAAGTCATCTCAACGTCTTCACAGTTTATAGATAATTAAAAGTCGCATTAGAGGCAATAAAATTTAAGTCTCATAATATACTTTTCCCATTCAATATTTATACAGAAACCAAATTGATGCTTGAAAGTACAATAACGAGTTTTGTGCTAATTTGTTCACACTATTTGACATAAAAAAGAAATTAGTTCATGTATTTATTTATGTCAAGCATTATTTATGCATATGAACATTATTCACGATAAAGAAATTTGCTTCTGATTTTCTTTGCACACGTCTAATGAACATGCCTAATACTTTCACCATAATTTTCTACTGTGCAATACGAAAATGTAAATTATACTCATTTTCTCAGTCAAGGTTTATTATTTCCTTACTGTGCAAGCTAATTTAATTGCTATTATTCAGTATAGCCTCAAATTCTCTGTAATACGTATGCAGCCTAACCATTTTTTAACTACTTCTACATATTGCAGCAGCTTGAGCAAGTTAGGGCCGCTGCATTGCAGCAGCCTGTTGCTGCCTTACAGGCAGAACCTTTTTTCCTATCGATTCTTTGATTTTGACATTAGATGGTCGAAAACTTGAATATCCTTTTGATACCAGTAACAATTTAGGCTTACACATTGGGACCCTGCTTTCCAGGGAAAAGGGAGTTCGTTACATGATTGAACTTAAGAGCGCCATCACTAGGTGGTTGTGGTGTAGCATTATTGTTATTATTATTTTCATCACTAAAATTGCAAGTAGATACCACTCATTAGCATTTTTTTAGTTGAACTCTTTGCATACACAAAAGGTTATTTTATTTCAGTAAATGCACAGAGTAAGGGTAACGAATATTTTGCACTGTGGTTTCATTAGAAGGTGCGCTATTTGAATAACTGGAACAAAAAATTTGGAAAGAATATGCTCTATTATTATTTAGAGTAAAATGTTTGGAAATTACTTATATAACTCACAGAACAACTAATATTGGCCTTTGTTCAAGAAGCACATGAAGTCACGTGTTCTTATTCCTTCAATTCATATAATTATACTCATTTTCTTAGTCAAGGTTTATTCTTTCCTTACTGTGTTATGGCCCAGGTGGAAAAGTTAAAATTCAAAGTGGAATATATAGGTTCACGTATGTTATTTACAGCAGATGAAGACTAGCATGCAAAAAGTGAACCAACTGAAGAGGATGGTGCCAGAGAAGACCCAGAAAAATGGTTAGAAGATAAAGTATGTCATGTACTTTGACTATTAAGATGATATATTTCAATGGACATTTTTATTTATGTTTTTTTAAAATACTTTAGTCTATTTTAATCATTGGAGGTTGATTGATATTGCAGTACTATGCTCATATGATTGTGTATATTTTTTATTATATTGCTGAGCGGTACTAATGAAGTTAGTGAAAATTAACATGCGGTAGTATTATTGTTTCTTTTTTCAGTGTTATGATATTCGAATATGTTAAATTTGGAAAATAAAGACAAAATAAAAAACTTTATATTTAAATCTTACGTCTTCAATTTAGTAGGAATTCTCAGAATTTTCTTGGAAAAGTGAAGTTGCACATCTTTGGTGCATCTGAAATCTTCTTGAGTCCATTACATTTTATTTGTAATTTAGCCGATGAAATTCCTATTTGTACTTGAATATCTATGAAATAAATAAAACTAAATGCTTTTAAATTTTGTTCCTTTTATCTTAAAATAATAGTTGACTACACCTTAAAAATTTTAAAAGTTAAAAACTACAAGATTTGAAACCTACAGCCTATTTTGGATATGACCTTCAAAATTTTAAAAGTTAAAAACTACAAGATTTGAAACCTATAGACCATTTTGGATATGAAGCGGAATAAAGGGAAGAGAAAGAGTTAAGATTAAGTTCAATTTGACTGCCAATCCTCCTGCATCATCCCATGCCCTAGCTTTCAAAAATTATAGCACTTATCTAAAATAAATCAATAAATAACTATGTAAGCACATAAGTGAGCTTTTAAGTACAAATTATGCAGTTTAATAGTCTTCAGATAGGATTGTATTTGACTATTAAAGGTTAAAAATATAGTTAATTTGAGTACCAATTTAGCTATACCCACTTGAGTAATAGTTTATTACTTTCTTTACATATTTAATCATTTTCTAAAATAACGTAGTCTCATTCACGTTTTGATAAATGGTTGATATGTGTATGTACATGCATAAAAATGCAACATTACTTACACGTCAAAGTCATTTTGTAAGATCCAAAAAATCATACAACGGTATTTTTATTGCCAGTCCCTCTTGCGCATGTAATTAACGAAAACATTACTATAATCTCTCACAATATTATAATTGTAACAAAGACAAAATACGTCACTTCCTTCTTTGCACACGTCCAACGGACGTGCCACCATACTTGTATATATAATAAAATACTTTATATAATAAAATTAGTTTCTTCCAATTTCGCAAAGCGATTTAAATCATCTTAAATTACAAAATTCAACTTAAATCAATTCCAGTTTAACCATTTCAATTTAAAATTCAAGGATTCAAGTTTAAATATTCAAACATTTACAATATAAATTTCAATTATATTTCGACATTTAACTTTTAGTTTATTCAAATTGGAAATTTTCCCTTAACCATTTTTATACCAATTTATTTAAAACCTAATTTATATAATTAAATCAATATTGAATATTCAATCTCAATTTTATTCAAAATTGAGAATATTCATTTAATCACTTTTTATCAAATCAAGTTATAATCATATCTTTTCAAAAATCTCAAAACTAATCAGTTTGAATTAATTCTTTCTTAAATTCAGTTATCAACCAATTTAAAATTCCAAGTCAACATTTAGTTATCTTCCCAACCTTTATTATTAAAGTTATAAATCTATTTTAAAATATTAATATAAATTTTTAAATAAATATTTTAAAACATATTATATACTAATTAAATTAATTTTTATTAAATTAAATCTTTTTATTAAATTTATTTTATATTAAATCTATTTTATATATTTTTGAAATAATAAAATTATAAGTAAAATCTAAAAAATTATATTTTCAAAACTAACTTATAAATTTAAAATTTCCAAAACATATAATTTTAAAAATCCAAAATTTAAACCTTTATAAAATAATATTTATATATATAATATTTTAAAATCAATATTTATTAAAACCATATATTCCCTTTCAAAACCTTGGAAATCATTCTCAAAATATATATAGACCAACGGTGTCTGTATAAAATTTTCTATCCTATGGTCAAGTGATACGGATATTTATCATTTCAATCCGCAATCGCAAAATTAAAAATCAATGAAAATCGCTTAGGTTTATCATTTCAACCCATAACGGTTTTCTCCTATTCTACAAGATCATTCGGGTATGTATCATTTCAATCCATAGGGAATTTTTCCAGAAGGAATGGACATACCCTAGGGGAGCTACCCCTGAAACCTTGCCACATCTTTCCTGTTTTGACCATTTCCGGGGTGTGAGGTCCTGATGCAGTCTCATCCACAAAGCTACGCTTTACACGAAAACCATGCTTTGATCACAAAATGATCAACAAATGATCAGCAACACACAACAACACTTAGCATGCCACACTACCAAATTGGGAGTATATCACTGATAACCTTCAACTACATAACCTCTGAGCTCGTACGTCTCAAAGAAGGGTGTTAAGCTAAGAGAATAAATTCTCCCCCACCAAACGGAAATGTATTTGAAAGAAATCAGCTTTATATCTCAAAGTGTAATGCCAGACATACAACCATACAAGTCTGTTCCGGGTTCGAACAGAACCGAAGGCACTTCCGAAAAAGCCCTTGCAATCTAGGTATTCACAATCCTGATCGGATTTCCCATCACTTAGGAAATCTCTATACCGGCGCGAGTCGCTGCAGAGACAATCGACGGGTTATCCTTTCGTTTTCGAAAATACCCGGCCTTCACCACCGGTCTTCAAATGCAATCCATATACGACGTATCATTATTCGGAACGGGTTATATGACACAAAGTCCTCTCCCGGCTAAACCGAATAATGAGCGCTTAATTTAAAAACATGTGGATATTGGGATTTCAATTAAGTCACAACTTATTACCCAAAACTTCTCTTTAAATGGTTTAAACACATTAACATTTTAATCTTTTACATAAAAAGATTCAATTCACAAAGTTCAACCAGTTTCACAAAGATTCATTCACAGATTTCCAAATCGATTTCTATTTCAATTGGATTAACTCATCCAATCTTTAAATCAAAGATTTAATTGATAGCTTTCAAAACAATTTCATTTCGACCTTTTATACAAAAGGTACACCTTTCCAATTTCAAAACAATGTTCAACAATCTTTCACAAAGATTTAATCATAATTCGGAAAACCATTTTCAATTCAAACTTGAAATTCCTTTAATTTAAAATTGGAATTTCTTCCTTATATGAAAGCTTTTATCATTTGAAAACAATTAGTTTTCGTTTCGGAAAAATCCGATTTCATTTATACAAGTTAAACCCTTGGGTTAAATTCAAATTTCCCAAACAATATTTTAAAATGGTTCAAGCCCATATAAACACATTTTGTAACGACCCGTAAATTTTAACTGTTAAATAACGTAATTAGTTAAATTTTGTGAAATTTTAAACAATAAAATTTTGAAATTTAAATTTGATATTTGGAATGCGTCTAATTAAAGATAGCAACTGGTAAATTTTCGTCCGAAAATATGAAAATTTATTTCGCACGTAAATTTACTTCAATTTAATCAGTTAAAATTGATGATAATAAAATGTTTTCCAAACCTGAATATTTTTACATGGAAAATTTGTAAATCATCTTCTGAGTGAGACGTCATCTTTCGTTTCGTCAAATTTGGACTTCTGTTGCTCCGTTTATCTTAATTCGGTTAAAATAGCAGCATTTTCGGTACCAATTATCGACTTTTGATCGGATGATCGTACCACCAATATTTGTATACTGTTTTGATCGTCTCGTCGTGCTGATCTCAGCGGTATATTTATTTCTTTATTTTGAGGTCCGGTACGCGACAGAAATAATAAAACAGTGCGCCGTATTGGTACCCTGAATTGTGACCGTTAGCTTTCGTTTGCTTTTTTTTTTTCAAGTTTGAACGTGAATCTCAGTAATATTATGAATTGTTTATAGCTTCTAAATCAATGTACAGTTGGCACATTCCCATCATTTCAATTTATAGTTACACTAGTATGTTTGCTTTGCCTACACTTTTCAAAGGTGTAAACGTATAAGTTGAACGGGTACTTTTTCTGCTCCTAGCATTTAATATAGCATTCAAACTGCATACGTTTTTTTTCGCATCTAGCTGAACTGGTAATTTATGTACCCCTATGCTTTCTTCTTTTTTTGAAAAGCATCCGTGCCTTCTTCCAAAATGCTCGAAGCAGCTCCCTCCCCTCTCCAATTTCCTTTGTTCTCGCCAAAGCCAAGCCTCCACTGCCAGATACCCATGCACAGCCACGGTGGTCCCACGGAAACCGCCGCGAGCCTATCACCTCCGCCATTTCGACCGAGGCAGCAACCCATCAGCCACCTCGTGCTCCGCCTCAAACCTGCCTGCCTCCAACCCCACGCCTGAGAACTGCCACCCTTCGCCTTGCAGCCTACCGCCGCCCTATCTCGGTCCCCAGACCGCCTCCGTGACAGCCCTCCACCCATCTCCCAGGCTGTCATAGCCAACACCTCACGTGACCCACCCATCTAACACCACCAGACCGTGGCCTTGAACCCAAAACACTGTTCGCCTCATCTCTTCCGCCACCCAGCCGCGACCACCAAGCCTTCATCCACTCCTCCTTTAGCCGTGTGTTTGCAACTCATGTCCCTTCTTTATATATATATATATGAAAGGTACAAGATCTATTTATTTACAGCAAAGTCTAAATGTATATTTCGGTATTATTATACGTTGCTGCATTTTTGATATATGTTAGTATATATAATAGTTATATTGGTTTATGCTGTCAATATATATATGTTTATATATGTACTAGTTTAAGAATGGGTGTTGTATCTTTGTATATATGGTGGGTACATATTATAATGAATGTTATATAAGGAGTCTGCATACATTTGAGTTCCATGCACCTGTAGTTTTTCTTTTTGCTGTATATATGTTAGCTAATATTATATTACAGTTAGTTTTATATGTGTATAGGTATGACATTATAACTTTGTTTGCTGTTAGTACATTATAGGTCCTATATAGTTTCGTATATACTATATATATAATGTCTGCATATATATTAGTTATATATATAGTTGTATATAGTTTTGTTTTCGGTATAGATCTGTTTTTTAAAAAAAAAATGTTAGCTGAGTCGTTTATACATATATATTATATATATTGTTTTATAAGTTGCGGTTATATATACACATATATTATGGAGGTTACAAGTTTTGTATGAGTATATGCAAGCTCGGCTATGTGTTTATATATATATTTATATTTGCTTACAAGTTTTACAGTGTAAGTTTATAATTGCTTAAAAAAATAGAAGTTTATATATATTCAAAGTTATATAAAGGATGTTGGGTTTCTAAAGATATCAGTTGATAATAGTTTATAATTGAAGTCTATAAAATAAGTATATAATAGTACAAGTATATGCACATATGTCTTTATATATAAAGTTTAAATACTGGTATATTATAATCTGTTATATAATATGGGTGTAAATATTTGTATATTATAGTCAGTACCATATATAGGTATGAAAGTTTATACAGTATATATAATTTATAATATATACAAAGTATTTAATATTTGTGTGTTTATTCAAATTAAATATGGTATACATGTTTGATTTTAGTTCATGTGTATTTGTTTAAACAATGATTTTGATATATATATATATATAAAGAAAATTTAATATGTGGTTGAAATTTTAAAAGAGTATGAGTTTCGTGTATATATATATATATTCACTTATATCAAGTATCTTCATCGATCCAATTCTGATTTGATTTCGTCTACTCTTATTGATCAGTTTTGTTCGTCAATTCGTGTCCATTTCACTTTGCTTTGGAATTCGCACTTGGATTCGTAATCTACTTCGTTATCAAATTCCTCTAGCCTCGAAAGGTGAGCAATCACTCACGATTAATATTCTTATATTTATTAAATTTGATTTCAATTGAAATGTCAATTGAAATATGCTGCTGTTAGTTATTTACATTGTTATATATATGTCATTATCTGTATCTGTTCACCTGTGACATCTGACACCATTATCTGTTATTTATACTGATGTTATATGTCTGTTACTGTTGTTATATTATTATCATATCTGTTATCACTCTGCAAGTTCCCTGTTAGTATAGAATCACTATGGGTTGAAATGATACATACCCGAACGATCTTGTAGAATAGGAGAAAATCGTTAGGGGTTGAAATGATAAACCCAAGCGATTTTCATTGAATTGAATTTGGGATTTCGGGTTGAAAAGATATATACCCGAATATGTTTTAAATTGCGGATTGAAATGATAAATATCCGTATCACTTGACCATAGGATAGAAAATTATATACAGGCACCGTTGGTCTATATATAAACGTTTTGAAAATGATTTCTATGGTTTTGAAAAAGAAATATATGGTTTTGATTAGTATTGATTTTAAAAGATTTATTAAAGTTGATTTAATAAAATTGATAAATAATATGTTTAAGTATTTATTTAATATCTATATTTTTAAATATAGAATTTGTAATGATTTGAAATTGATTGAAATTGTATTTATTTAAGAATTATACTTAAATAAGTCTGATTTGAAATGTATTGAATTTGAAATTTAAAGAAGTGATTTACAACTTGAAATTTGAAAGGGTGACTTAAATGGATATTTCAAACGTATAAATATTTAAATGAGATCTTTTGTTTATTTAAATTGTAAATTGAAATTGTATTTAGATGTTATGGAAATGATTAAGTTAATATTTCAAAACTAAATAATTGTAAAGTGAATTTGATATGTATATAAATTTATCGAATTTAGTTTTGAAATGATGAATATTTAAAAGCTTTGAAATATATTCAAAATTTGAAATGGCTTATTTTATGGTTTAGATACGTATTTGAAATTGATAATTTGAAATGGTTTATTTAGAAGCTGAATCGAGTTGAAACTGATGATTTGAGATTTGATTAAATTAAATTTTTGGAATTCGAGTTAATTTGAATCGATTTGTGAAATTTGAGGAAACTAATTTATTTTATAACGAAATTTTAATATCTAAACTGTTTAAAAAGGAAAGTGCTATGATTTCCAAAATACTGTGATTTCCAGATTATGATTTCGAAAGCATTATAACTATGGAAAGTAATATGATTTTGAAAATGGATATATTTGAAATGAAATGATATCGTATTAAATTGGGTTTTGAAATGAAAATGATATATTTTGGTTTTCAAGTATAAACTATTGTGAAATGACCACGGTGTTATAATAACGATTGGTTGGCAAAGAGACCGGGATCGGATATGGACATACTCTCTGTCGATACCGAAAACCACTTTGACAACCGTGTACGCGGTGGAGATTCCAGAATGAAGTAGGATGGTGGCGGCGTTCTTAAGGTATGTTACGTGGACCCAACTCCCGTGAGTTGGCATAAGGTGGCTAAAACAGGAGCGATCTCGGACCAGTGAGGTAGCACCTCTTCTCGGACGCATTTCTTCGATTTATACTCTTACTTGTGTTTTGACTAGATGGCCATCTTCCGATTTGGGAATGTTGTTCGAGGTGGAACGGTAGTGGCTGCTATGCGTATCCATCAGTCCGTGTGCGTAATTGGTATATCTACCCTGGCATTGCCTAGTTGTGCCGTGTCACCTACCATATCGAGCTTTACTACGATTATGATTTTAAGATCCGACCGCGTTAAGGTTCTCCATCCCCTTAACGCTATTTTCCGATATGATTATACTTTACTTATTTAGACCCTACTGTATATAGCGTATATTACTACATAGTAAATAGTTTAACGGACCCTTAGAGGATGGTTATCCCAAACATCCTTTAAGTTACTTGTATTTTAGTTGATATTTCACTTGAGTTGGATTTATTTATATAAGAATGTTAATCCTGACTCGAGTGTTTTGGTTTTTCTTTACGCTCGGGTCAGACTGAGTGATACAGCATTTGAGACTCACCTTTGGAGTTGGAGCTTCGCTTGGAGATCCAGCTATCTATCGATCCTGCTTTCAGTTATTCCGTCGATCCAGTGATGTATTCAGATCTGGTATTTGATTATTGTATTGAGACATCTATTGTGTTCGAGACCTCTGTTGTATCTTGTTTAACTCTGTTATATATATATATATATAGTAGCTTCATGAACTACTATCCTTTTGTTTCCGCTGCATTATTGTTATATTACTCTGTGTCTGTGATCTGTAATTATTTTATTTACCGTATATGCTGAGTTTTTGCAAAATTTTATTTACAACGCGGTATTTTGAGCAATTCAACTCCGGCATGAGTGTCTACCTATACACTTATAATGGATGCGAATGGTCCAAAATACTGGGTCGTTACATGTGGTATCAGAGCTCTGGTTTTAGGCAAAACTTAGCATATGTAGTAAATTCAATTACAGAATCACTTTCGTTCGAGCTTGAACTCCTTCTTCTTTGACTCGGTTCCTTTGAATTTTGGAACGTTCACTTCGGTTCCAAAGTCCATTCGTGTCTTCCCTATTCGTGTCTTTTGATTCTGGAGTATCCCATAACTCCACTTCGAATGATCTCTATAATAAATCGGCGGTCTCGCCAATCTTCGAATAATTTGTACTGGGGTGAAACTCCTTTACAATCGGTATTGATTCACCGGAGATTTCTGTATCCTCGGTTTACGATGCTGCTGTCTTAAGCTATACCCGAATTTTTCCTCTGGTAATCGAATGTCGATTCGCTTCAGAATTCTACATCGATCTTATCTATGAAGTCACGGTTGACCCTGTTAAGGTTGTCCGCGATTTATACAACTTTATCCATCTTCCTGTTTGAAATGCAATCATCTAACCTTCGTTTCGAGCCAGTCTATTTTAGATTAGAATTCTCTTTGATTAGAGTCCCTCTATTTGGATCTCTATTCTTATGTTGGAATCCAATTCTGGAATCACCGTGTGAGGGAGTGTATTTGAAATTAATGTAAAATAGTTTATGTTTATAGTGTGTTGTTTGAGTTGTTGATGTTGGTTTGGATTTTCGATCGATTCGTCTGATCAACGCTATCGATAGGATTTCCAAAACACTTGAATAGAGCAAACTGACACAATATAAATTTTAAAATTTGATAAATGAAATAAATTTGTATGATTATATTATAAAAATATAAGAAAAATTTTCTGGAATTAAAAGTTAAATAATTTGGTTGTTGAAATGATAATATTTTATTATCATTTTATTTTTTGTAAGTCATTGACTATTGCAAAATGATAACTGTTTGAATTTATTTGGACTTGAAATGGATTTAAATTGAGAAATTTAAGAATAAAATTTATGGTGATTTCAAACTTTGTTTTAAAGCCTTAAAATGTATATTATTTAAAGTATTTTCGAATAAAATGGTTTTTAAAGAATTTTAAATGTTTAAACCAGTGCTCTTCTCTTTGTCGCTGGAAAATAATTTCGGTGATGACGGCCGCATCATCGACCTTCATTTTCGAGTTTCGAAGTGGAAAGACCATTCTGTAGCTTTGCTACGGTTTTGTTTTGAAAAGAAAATAACATATTCGATTTGAATTTCTTCAATATAATTTGATTTATATATATATAGGTATCTTATTTTAAAATTTAATTTGATTGATATAGATATATTATATATATCTCTAAAATTGTTGAAGTAAATCGGAGATTTAAATTCTTAAATTTTAGATTAGAGATGATTTCAATTATAAACTAAAGTCAAAATTCTTGGATAAATAGTTAACCGGGAATAATTGAATTGTAAAATCTTATTTGTATAATACTCAATTACATCTTAACATAACTTACCTAAAAATTTCAGAAGTGGAAAATGTAATTGGATAATATACAATATAAAGAAATTTATAAGTAAAATTTGAGTGGTTATAATAAATGTTATATACTTAAATTTTATTATAAAGAAGTTAGTAGAGAGAAATAGAATAATAATTTAATTGCATAATAGATGAGACAAATAAAAGTTGTTTGCAAGAACTAATAAATTGAAATTAGATCAACTTATGGGAATACCTTGAATTTAAAATCAATTATTAAATATAAATTAATTTAAATTGTAATTTATATGGTTTAAATTAATTTGTATGGTTTAAATATATGTGATAAGATATATTAAGTGGAATAAGGTTAATAATAATTTAGAATAAAAGAATTAAATTTATTGAAAAAAAAATATATGAGGAAAATAAATGATTATACAAATTGATTGATTTAGAAATTGTTAATTCAGGATGACTAGACATAAGATAATGAATTCAGAAATAGATGAATTGATTTAACTTAAGTGAACTCAGTGGATTAAATCAAATTGTTAAATATTAATTAGCTTAATTTGAAATTATATGGTTTAAATTAATTGTCTTATCTTGTCTTTTAATCTGTTTTTCTTTCTGGTTGTTTCTACTCTCCTACCTCCTTCCTTTTCGGGGACGAAAAGTTTTGAGTGGGGGAGAGTGTAACGACCCGTAAATTTTAACTGTTAAATAACGTAATTAGTTAAATTTTGTGAAATTTTAAACAATAAAATTTTGAAATTTAAATTTGATATTTGGAATGCGTCTAATTAAAGATAGCAACTGGTAAATTTTCGTCCGAAAATATGAAAATTTATTTCGCACGTAAATTTACTTCAATTTAATCAGTTAAAATTGATGATAATAAAATGTTTTCCAAACCTGAATATTTTTACATGGAAAATTTGTAAATCATCTTCTGAGTGAGACGTCATCTTTTGTTTCGTCAAATTTGGACTTTTGTTGCTCCGTTTATCTTAATTCGGTTAAAATAGCAGCATTTTCGGTACCGATTATCGACTTTTGATCGGATGATCGTACCACCAATATTTGTATACCGTTTTGATCGTCTCGTCGTGCTGATCTCAGCGGTATATTTATTTCTTTATTTTGAGGTCCGGTACGCGACAGAAATAATAAAACAGTGCGCCGTACTGGTACCCTGAATTGTGACCGTTAGCTTTCGTTTGCTTTTTTTTTTCAAGTTTGAACGTGAATCTCAGTAATATTATGAATTGTTTATAGCTTCTAAATCAATGTACAGTTGGCACATTCCCATCATTTCAATTTATAGTTACACTAGTATGTTTGCTTTGCCTACACTTTTCAAAGGTGTAAACGTATAAGTTGAACGGGTACTTTTTCTGCTCCTAGCATTTAATATAGCATTCAAACAGCATACGTTTTTTTTCGCATCTAGCTGAACTGGTAATTTATGTACCCCTATGCTTTCTTCTTTTTTTGAAAAGCATCCGTGCCTTCTTCCAAAATGCTCGAAGCAGCTCCCTCCCCTCTCCAATTTCCTTTGTTCTCGCCAAAGCCAAGCCTCCACTGCCAGATATCCATGCACAGCCACGGTGGTCCCACGGAAACCGCCGCGAGCCCATCACCTCCGCCATTTCGACCGAGGCAGCAACCCATCAGCCACCTCGTGCTCCGCCTCAAACCTGCCTGCCTCCAACCCCACGCCTGAGAACCGCCACCCTTCGCCTTGCAGCCTACCGCCGCCCTGTCTCGGTCCCCAGACCGCCTCCGTGACAGCCCTCCACCCATCTCCCAAGCTGTCATAGCCAACACCTCACGTGACCCACCCATCTAACACCACCAGACCGTGGCCTTGAACCCAAAACACTGTTCGCCTCATCTCTTCCGCCACCCAGCCGCGACCACCAAGCCTTCATCCACTCCTCCTTTAGCCGTGTGTTTGCAACTCATGTCCCTTCTTTATATATATATATAAAAGGTACAAGATCTATTTATTTACAGCAAAGTCTAAATGTATATTACGGTATTATTATACGTTGCTGCATTTTTGATATATGTTAGTATATATAATAGTTATATTGGTTTATGCTGTCAATATATATATGTTTATATATGTACTAGTTTAAGAATGGGTGTTGTATCTTTGTATATATGGTGGGTACATATTATAATGAATGTTATATAAGGAGTCTGCATACATTTGAGTTCCATGCACCTGTAGTTTTTCTTTTTGCTGTATATATGTTAGCTAATATTATATTACAGTTAGTTTTATATGTGTATAGGTATGACATTATAACTTTGTTTGCTGTTAGTACATTATAGGTCCTATATAGTTTCGTATATACTATATATATAATGTCTGCATATATATTAGTTATATATATAGTTGTATATAGTTCTGTTTTCGGTATAGATCTGTTATTTAAAAAAAAATGTTAGCTGAGTCGTTTATACATATATATTATATATATTGTTTTATAAGTTGCGGTTATATATACACATATATTATGGAGGTTACAAGTTTTGTATGAGTATATGCAAGCTCGGCTATGTGTTTATATATATATTTATATTTGCTTACAAGTTTTACAGTGTAAGTTTATAATTGCTTAAAAAAATAGAAGTTTATATATATTCAAAGTTATATAAAGGATGTTGGGTTTCTAAAGATATCAGTTGATAATAGTTTATAATTTAAGTCTATAAAATAAGTATATAATAGTTGTAACGCCCCACCTCTATACTCACAATAACAAAGAGTATTAAAAGAAATACTGTCTGTTATTATGAAGAATAAGGCTGGGTAGGAGCGGCCATCCGTAGTTGGCCTTACACTAGTATTGGTTACCTCGTCAGGAGTGGTATATATTTTAATTTTTTTCATCTCTTATTCATTCACTCCCATCGACATATCCAATTCCAGTATAAAACGAACTTCGATGGTTCATAATGGTTTAGAACAATATATATAAAAACAACACAAATACACAAAGAATGCGGAACACAGATAAAAACAAAAGTCTCATATATATATATATAACTGATGTCAGTTACAATACAGTTGATACAATACATATGATACAACTACAATTGTCGACTCTGGAAGTTATATATATACACGTACATTATCAACTAATATACATGAATACATATCAACCTATACTATGACACGATTACTGCAAAAGATGTGAAAAGTCTTCATAGCTCAAACAGCAACTCAAAGCAGGAAATCTACTACCTGAAATAACTCGGGTCTGACCCGAGTATTACATTCAAAAGAAAATAATACACGGGTCAGTCTAATTCAAACTCAGTTATTAGTGCATAGAAGCAATAATAATCAATACCAAATAGATGACAGTCACGGAAATCTCGTATATCCAACTCTCGATACGACAATTGGATAACGACATATATATATATAACACTAATCAGTGTTAAACGACGAATCAACAGTCCAAATCAGAATACAACTCCAAAGCATTGAATTTAACCAACGAAACTATTCAGTAAATCGAAACATCAATTTAAAACTGTCAAATCTGATAGGGCTGCAGTACACGCACGCGTGTACTGCCTCGCCACTATCGCAAAGGGATACACAAAAGCTCAGTGAAAGTCACAAATGATCACAAGGTCAAACCCCGAAGTACCGGATTCAACTCAAGTGAATTCGGAGACAAATCCCAACAGGAGGAAAACTGCAAAACACAGGCAACTACAGACATAAACGAATACAAAGCAACCACCATGATGAACTGCAGTGGCAAACAGTTGCAAAGACAAGGGCAGAATGCATCTACTAAGAAGACAGTGGTAACAGTTCGGATGATAGTGAACTAAAGTAAAGACCACTAAATACTATCAAGGGCAAAAGCTCGGCAATGCCAAAGCCAAGAAGAATTACATGACAACTAAATACAATTGTCAGGGCAAGCTACAGAGCAAGCCCAAGTGACTACAAGAATGCACAAATGAAATCATAAACATCAAAGCATCAAGGCTTTAGTGATGAAATAATGCTGCAGATGCAAACAATTATGACAAGGCGACTCATCAAGCTCACAGGTTCGAGACGTACACAGGGCAATTGAAACAGACTCAACAGATATCACAAGAGATTCAAGGGAAGCTACATCATGAACCAACAACTCAAGCCCAACCAATTCGAGCAAATGAAACATGACTCAAGAGTATATGAACACTGTCTCCAATGAAGACCGTGATCTATAACACTGCAGCAACTACGAGTGACAACAGTGTGCAACTAAACCACAAGGAAAGCAATGCAAAAGAGATATGCCGTGACAATATGGTATAGTGAAGACTACAAAGAATTACCCAATGCAGCTGTATACAAGTGCACTAACTACTCGAAGACTGCACTAACTAAGGGATGATATGGATTGATACAAGTAGGCGATAACAAAATGTCAACCAGAATAATGGGTCAACAATGCGACTGTAAGCAACTAACTCGAAGTAAATGAAGACTGTATGTCAAAAGTCAGAGGCAATACAACTTAATCATCAAAGTGCAGACAAACTGAAGTCAGTGCCCACAATAATGGCAGCAACTCCACCAAGTCGTAATTCAATCCCAAAATACAGTCAATCATTCCAAGAGAAAAGAAAATGCAATTCGAACATACATATATACATATCAATTAATGTATATACATACGTCACTGCATACATATGTATGAAGACTAGAATGCAACTGGGTGCAAACAGTTTCCAAAACATGAATGTACGAATTGTACATTTATATTTAATACTGTAACTGGACAGTATTAATTTCATAGTCTAGAACAAGGCAAATGCCAAAGTCGAAGCACATAGGCGAAAACAACTAACCAGATAAAAGAATGCCAACATGATGAAGTCAGTGCCAACAATAATAGAATGAACTTCAATGAACAACTCCAACATGAATATACAGGTTACAAATGTCACAGACCTAAGTGCAGCAGTGAATGGTCACGAGTGCACTAGTTCAAAGTTTATAAGTACAAGATCGTATTCAAGTAAAGCCCACAGGCAACTGATCACCTATATGTACAACAAATATCATGCAGCATAGGTGAAGTAGAGATGACAGGCAACAATGCAACAATATGAAAACAGAATGAATGACTCAGCTGTACAACTGCAAATGACAGAGAAGATGACCAATAGTAACAGGGAAGCAAATCACTGATTCAAGTACAATCAACCAGACAGCACAAGCTTGAGGAAATACAAGTGCAATGAGGACATGAAATGAATGCAACTAGTCAAGTATGCAGTGATATACCCAAGACCACAGACCAGAGTTTAAGTGATTTCAGAAGGTATAACATGAACAAATGATCATCAAGCTACTGCAACTGAAATCAACCTAGACTAAACAGACCAATGAATGACCAGATGACCAATGATAACAGTGTACATCACCAGAATCAAGTGCACCAGTTCAAAATGCACAAGAGACTCAAAGTACAGGAAACATGAAAAAGGGGTACAACTCAAATCTGGTAACCACATCACAATTAAGTGCAGTGAAGTACAACAGTGAACCAAGACATGTACATAACAATGAATGTACAGACTCAATGATACAACAAGCCTATGACAGACGGCTGTAACACGCCATCAAATCAGACTCAAGAAAACCACGGAGAGCAGAGGCAATGACACAGTGAACAAAATCAAGCAATTCTGGATGATCACAACCCAAAAATATAAACCCTGTCCAATTTGAATATCAAAACCCAATGCCATGATGTTCGGAAAATCAAATAATTCACAAGTCGAAGCAGTGCCAAATTATCAACTCAAAAACCAAAGTCAAAAAGAGGTCATCGACACTGTTAAGTCATAGTGGCGATAACAAAATCAGAGATCATCAAAACATTCAAACAAAACCACACGGCCAAGCTAAGGCAATATTCGAATCAAAAACCTCATTGCAGAAGTACCATAACCAGAACGAATTAGATGTGAGATTTTTCTCACCTTAGCATCAACGACCAAGACCAAAGACACGAGTCGAGCAGTCGAAGCGAAGCCGAAGCAATCTCGAACGAAGTTGGATAAATCACCATCGAACAATGAATAGGTCGAACGAGTCAGCGACGCGGTGGTGAGGAACAGCAGGGGGAAACTCGAAGCCGTGGCGGCCCAAAAATCGATCAGAGCCCTAAATTCGACGCCTCTGATCTATGCGAGCTCTAGTTTTTTTTTTTGAAGACAAAGACGAGGCCGCCATTCTCGTTTCTTTGATTAGGTTTAGGGTTGCGAAAGTGAATGGAATCAACGAAAAAGGGAACGGGTTTTCTTTGATAGATATCACAGCATTCTAAAAATGTGGGCTGAGATTATAAGTTAAAGCCCTTCAACGTTTTCCCAACATTTTATTAAAAAATTTTAACCCGAATAAATCTCAATTGCAATCAAACAATTTTCACATTTCAAATTCGATTTGAATTCCAATAACAATTATCAACTGAATTAAATCGTCATTTTGACGATAATTGAAATTACAAAAATCCCGGTTGTCACAGACTCCCCTCCTTATAGAAATTGCGTCCCCGCAATTTTCATAATTAAGGTTGTCAATAACAATCATTTTTTTTAACATAAACTGGTTAAGCTAAAAAAAAAAGATCGAGAACACCAACATCGAAGAAAACTTTTAATTCCATAAATTAAGTTCACAAATTCTCACAAAATCTAATCATCAAATAGATAATCAGAAAACAACAAAACTGAATAAATGCAATTATCAGCAATATTTAATTATCAATAAAGATAATTAGAAAACAAAATTCGCAAATCGCAAAACTGCAAATATCTAGTTATCCAACCGATAAATAGAAAACACGAACTTCATAATTTGCAAACTATAACTATCAACAAAGATAGATAGAAAACAGCGGTTTAATATAATCAACATGATTTAGAATCAGTTAGAGACTAGAAAATCTTACAATCAGCAAAATTAGCAATTGCCAAATTATCAAAACGATAATCAGAAATCCCAAATCAACAATTATTCAATTATCAAAAACGATAATCAAATCTCAAATCAACAAATATTCAATTATCAAAAACGATAATCGAATCTCAAATCAACAAATATTCAATTATCAAAAACGATAATCGAATCTCAAATCAACAAATATTCCATTATCAAAAACGATAATCGAATCTCAAATCAACAAATATTCAATTATCAAAAACGATAATCGAATCTCAAATCAACAAATATTCAATTATCAAAAACGATAATCGAATCTCAAATCAACAAATATTCAATTATCAAAAACGATAATCGAATCTCAAATCAACAAATATTCAATTATCAAAAACGATAATCGAATCTCAAATCAACAATTATTCAATTGTTCAATACAGTATACATGTACCCATACTCTTATGGAATTAACTCATTTTAATTCCATAGCTCAGCTCTAAATCTCAATTTATCAATTCAATTTGGTCATATCTCTTTGCCATTGAACACCATGTGTGCATTGCAAGGGACTCAATCTGTTAACCCTTGCACAAAGGCCTATAGGACTTAAACAAGTCATGCACATACCCATCATACTCCTTATGATGAATAGATCAAGGCTTCTCTCCTAGATTAGTTTTATAATCTAGTGACCAATCTCATTTCTTATTTCAGAAAATCTCAACTGTCCATACTTTCATTCATGAAAATAATGTTTTATTTCATTTTTCCAGTTGTCTCATTCAAAATTTGTTTTATCACTTGCATATCTCCTATATTCAAGAATGTCATGATCTCTTAAACAAATCCAGTAGAATTCTATAAAAATTCTTATACTCAATTCTATTGTGAACATAGGGTAAGGTTTTTAAAGAAAAACCTATAAAACATTTTAGCTTTAGATCTGAACAAATCAGCACATAAATAATTTATTGCATTGTTCATCTCCAATTTAAAACAATCTAGACATAAGCATGAACCTCATTTGTTCACACTGCCTAGCTTATTTTCCAGTTCCATTTTACATTTTTATATGGTCCAAACTCATGCCTTTGAACACAAAGTGTGCATTGCAAAGGACTCAATTCTGTTAACCTTTGCACAGAGGCCTTCAGGACTTTAACAAGTCATGCACATACCCACCATCCACCTGATGATGAGTAGATCAAGGAAACTCCCCTAAATTACTTGGTAATTTAGAGACCATACATATTCATTCATTTAAGGAATTTTTCCTTTTTAACTCTAGAAATATTCTTGTAATCCTTTCTTCATTTCATAAGTAGGGAATTTAATTTCTTTAAAAATCATATCTAAACATACCAACATTCATGCCAAATTTTACAACCCATTTCAAAGTCATTTCTGCTTGATCACATTTTTTTTTTTTGTTCATATCAATTTTTTTTAAATGAACTAGACATGAGCATAAACCTCTTTGTTCATACTGCCTAATCCATTATTATTATTCAATACCATATTTCTCAGTAAATTAATCAAATTATTTTCTTATAAAAACTAAGTTACAAATTCATTTCTGTAATCGGGTTATATGATTGATTAAACAATTTTTAAAACAAAATTAGTCAATTCCAAAAGCAAATCAAAACAGTAACCAAAAATTCAACCAAAATGTCATTCATGACCATCATATATTTATTCAGAGAAATAAAGATTAACAGAAATCATAATATGATTTTCATATAAAATAATTGGTTGCCCTTACTTGGGGCTTAATGCCATAAATCTCATAAGTGATTATCACTTACTTTCCTCTTCTTTTGAAAGTGCAAACTGTTAGGAATTTTTATAAAACAATTTTCATTTTAAAATGATTTTCCAATTACGTGATTAAAGCAGCAATATTAGTAACAATTTCGATAAGGAAATTGTACTTCTCAAAATACCGTAAAAACGGGTCACAAATCAGCATTGCGGTATAACCGCTTGAAAACCCACTTTTAAAATTTGACGGTTACTGAAGCCAAAGCGACAGTAATTTTTAAACGTCAAAATCTCATCAAAACAATTTACTCCACAATGTAACACCAGTGAATTTTCATTCATAAAAATTTTCAACTAAACATCGTGCTTTAAAATATAGCACTAGTGTAAAAATCCCGTTATAAAGGTAACGGCAACAAAATACGTTTCATAACCAAGCATCGGTTCAACGTAAAATTAATGCATTAATGTGCAACTCAAATTTGCACGTACTACAAAATGAACAAAGAAATCATTCGATTATATCTTCAATGAAGATAATTCAAATCAGCAGAAATCTAATCAACATGTGATTAGCATAAAAGAAAATCAGCAAAAATCTCAACAAGAATCACATAACTGCAATCATTTCGAATCCTCAATTCGAATTCGAAATTCTCAAAGAAACAAAATAAACACAGCTATGTAAACAGCAAATGAAATTTATTTCAATTTCATATTTTGATTTTTTTTTAAATCAAAAAGATTATCAGTTGTACTCAGCGAAGACAGTTTCACTTTTATCTTTAAATAAAGATATTTTAAAAAAAATTCATCATAATTTCAAAACTTTAGTTTTGACTCAAAACACGAAGAAAACATCGACAAATAGTTGTAACACATGTTCCATCCAAGTTATGTTTTATATTATGTCCATAAACCCCAAGCTCTGATACCAACTGTAACGCCCCACCTCTATACTCACAATAACAAAGAGTATTAAAAGAAATACTGTCTGTTATTATGAAGAATAAGGCTGGGTAGGAGCGGCCATCCGTAGTTGGCCTTACACTAGTATTGGTTACCTCGTCAGGAGTGGTATATATTTTAATTTTTTTCATCTCTTATTCATTCACTCCCATCGACATATCCAATTCCAGTATAAAACGAACTTCGATGGTTCATAATGGTTTAGAACAATATATATAAAAACAACACAGATACACAAAGAATGCGGAACACAGATAAAAACAAAAGTCTCATATATATATATATAACTGATGTCAGTTACAATACAGTTGATACAATACATATGATACAACTACAATTGTCGACTCTGGAAGTTATATATATACACGTACATTATCAACTAATATACATGAATACATATCAACCTATACTATGACACGATTACTCCAAAAGATGTGAAAAGTCTTCATAGCTCAAACAGCAACTCAAAGCAGGAAATCTACTACCTGAAATAACTCGGGTCTGACCCGAGTATTACATTCAAAAGAAAATAATACACGGGTCAGTCTAATTCAAACTCAGTTATTAGTGCATAGAAGCAATAATAATCAATACCAAATAGATGACAGTCACGGAAATCTCGTATATCCAACTCTCGATACGACAATTGGATAACGACATATATATATAACACTAATCAGTGTTAAACGACGAATCAACAGTCCAAATCAGAATACAACTCCAAAGCATTGAATTTAACCAACGAAACTATTCAGCAAATCGAAACATCAATTTAAAACTGTCAAATCTGATAGGGCTGCAGTACACGCACGCGTGTACTGCCTCGCCACTATCGCAAAGGGATACACAAAAGCTCAGTGAAAGTCACAAATGATCACAAGGTCAAACCCCGAAGTACCGGATTCAACTCAAGTGAATTCGGAGACAAATCCCAACAGGAGGAAAACTGCAAAACACAGGCAACTACAGACATAAACGAATACAAAGCAACCACCACGATGAACTGCAGTGGCAAACAGTTGCAAAGACAAGGGCAGAATGCATCTACTAAGAAGACAGTGGTAACAGTTCGGATGATAGTGAACTAAAGTAAAGACCACTAAATACTATCAAGGGCAAAAGCTCGGCAATGCCAAAGCCAAGAAGAATTACATGACAACTAAATACAATTGTCAGGGCAAGCTACAGAGCAAGCCCAAGTGACTACAAGAATGCACAAATGAAATCATAAACATCAAAGCATCAAGGCTTTAGTGATGAAACAATGCTGCAGATGCAAACAATTATGACAAGGCGACTCATCAAGCTCACAGGTTCGAGACGTACACAGGGCAATTGAAACAGACTCAACAGATATCACAAGAGATTCAAGGGAAGCTACATCATGAACCAACAACTCAAGCCCAACCAATTCGAGCAAATGAAACATGACTCAAGAGTATATGAACACTGTCTCCAATGAAGACCGTGATCTATAACACTGCAGCAACTACGAGTGACAACAGTGTGCAACTAAACCACAAGGAAAGCAATGCAAAAGAGATATGCCGTGACAATATGGTATAGTGAAGACTACAAAGAATTACCCAATGCAGCTGTATACAAGTGCACTAACTACTCGAAGACTGCACTAACTAAGGGATGATATGGATTGATACAAGTAGGCGATAACAAAATGTCAACCAGAATAATGGGTCAACAATGCGACTGTAAGCAACTAACTCGAAGTAAATGAAGACTGTATGTCAAAAGTCAGAGGCAATACAACTTAATCATCAAAGTGCAGACAAACTGAAGTCAGTGCCCACAATAATGGCAGCAACTCCACCAAGTCGTAATTCAATCCCAAAATACAGTCAATCATTCCAAGAGAAAAGAAAATGCAATTCGAACATACATATATACATATCAATTAATGTATATACATACGTCACTGCATACATATGTATGAAGACTAGAATGCAACTGGGTGCAAACAGTTTCCAAAACATGAATGTACGAATTGTACATTTATATTTAATACTGTAACTGGACAGTATTAATTTCATAGTCTAGAACAAGGCAAATGCCAAAGTCGAAGCACATAGGCGAAAACAACTAACCAGATAAAAGAATGCCAACATGATGAAGTCAGTGCCAACAATAATAGAATGAACTTCAATGAACAACTCCAACATGAATATACAGGTTACAAATGTCACAGACCTAAGTGCAGCAGTGAATGGTCACGAGTGCACTAGTTCAAAGTTTATAAGTACAAGATCGTATTCAAGTAAAGCCCACAGGCAACTGATCACCTATATGTACAACAAATATCATGCAGCATAGGTGAAGTAGAGATGACAGGCAACAATGCAACAATATGAAAACAGAATGAATGACTCAGCTGTACAACTGCAAATGACAGAGAAGATGACCAATAGTAACAGGGAAGCAAATCACTGATTCAAGTACAATCAACCAGACAGCACAAGCTCGAGGAAATACAAGTGCAATGAGGACATGAAATGAATGCAACTAGTCAAGTATGCAGTGATATACCCAAGACCACAGACCAGAGTTTAAGTGATTTCAGAAGGTATAACATGAACAAATGATCATCAAGCTACTGCAACTGAAATCAACCTAGACTAAACAGACCAATGAATGACCAGATGACCAATGATAACAGTGTACATCACCAGAATCAAGTGCACCAGTTCAAAATGCACAAGAGACTCAAAGTACAGGAAACATGAAAAAGGGGTACAACTCAAATCTGGTAACCACATCACAATTAAGTGCAGTGAAGTACAACAGTGAACCAAGACATGTACATAACAATGAATGTACAGACTCAATGATACAACAAGCCTATGACAGACGGCTGTAACACGCCATCAAATCAGACTCAAGAAAACCACGGAGAGCAGAGGCAATGACACAGTGAACAAAATCAAGCAATTCTGGATGATCACAACCCAAAAATATAAACCCTGTCCAATTTGAATATCAAAACCCAATGCCATGATGTTCGGAAAATCAAATAATTCACAAGTCGAAGCAGTGCCAAATTATCAACTCAAAAACCAAAGTCAAAAAGAGGTCATCGACACTGTTAAGTCATAGTGGCGATAACAAAATCAGAGATCATCAAAACATTCAAACAAAACCACACGGCCAAGCTAAGGCAATATTCGAATCAAAAACCTCATTGCAGAAGTACCATAACCAGAACGAATTAGATGTGAGATTTTTCTCACCTTAGCATCAACGAGCAAGACCAAAGACACGAGTCGAGCAGTCGAAGCGAAGCCGAAGCAATCTCGAACGAAGTTGGATAAATCGCCATCGAACAGTGAATAGGTCGAACGAGTCAGCGACGCGGTGGTGAGGAACAGCAGGGGGAAACTCGAAGCCGTGGCGGCCCAAAAATCGATCAAAGCCCTAAATTCGACGCCTCTGATCTATGCGAGCTCTAGTTTTTTTTTTTGAAGACAAAGACGAGGCCGCCATTCTCGTTTCTTTGATTAGGTTTAGGGTTGCGAAAGTGAATGGAATCAACGAAAAAGGGAACGGGTTTTCTTTGATAGATATCACAGCATTCTAAAAATGTGGGCTGAGATTATAAGTTAAAGCCCTTCAACGTTTTCCCAACATTTTATTAAAAAAATTTAACCCGAATAAATCTCAATTGCAATCAAACAATTTTCACATTTCAAATTCGATTTGAATTCCAATAACAATTATCAACTGAATTAAATCGTCATTTTGACGATAATTGAAATTACAAAAATCCCGGTTGTCACAATAGTACAAGTATATGCACATATGCCTTTATATATAAAGTTTAAATACTGGTATATTATAATCTGTTATATAATATGAGTGTAAATATTTGTATATTATAGTCAGTACCATATATAGGTATGAAAGTTTATACAGTATATATAATTTATAATATATACAAAGTATTTAATATTTGTGTGTTTATTCAAATTAAATATGGTATACATGTTTGATTTTAGTTCATGTGTATTTGTTTAAACAATGATTTTGATATATATATATATATAAAGAAAATTTAATATGTGGTTGAAATTTTAAAAGAGTATGAGTTTCGTGTATATATATATATATTCACTTATATCAAGTATCTTCATCGATCCAATTCTGATTTGATTTCGTCTACTCTTATTGATCAGTTTTGTTCGTCAATTCGTGTCCATTTCACTTTGCTTTGGAATTCGCACTTGGATTCGTAATCTACTTCGTTATCAAATTCCTCTAGCCTCGAAAGGTGAGCAATCACTCACGATTAATATTCTTATATTTATTAAATTTGATTTCAATTGAAATGTCAATTGAAATATGCTGCTATTAGTTATTTACATTGTTATATATATGTCATTATCTGTATCTGTTCACCTGTGACATCTGACACCATTATCTGTTATTTATACTGATGTTATATGTCTGTTACTGTTGTTATATTATTATCATATCTGTTATCACTCTGCAAGTTCCCTGTTAGTATAGAATCACTATGGGTTGAAATGATACATACCCGAACGATCTTGTAGAATAGGAGAAAATCGTTATGGGTTGAAATGATAAACCAAGCGATTTTCATTGAATTGAATTTGGGATTTCGGGTTGAAAAGATATATACCCGAATATGTTTTAAATTGCGGATTGAAATGATAAATATCCGTATCACTTGACCATAGGATAGAAAATTATATACAGGCACCGTTGGTCTATATATAAACGTTTTGAAAATGATTTCTATGGTTTTGAAAAAGAAATATATGGTTTTGATTAGTATTGATTTTAAAAGATTTATTAAAGTTGATTTAATAAAATTGATAAATAATATGTTTAAGTATTTATTTAATATCTATATTTTTAAATATAGAATTTGTAATGATTTGAAATTGATTGAAATTGTATTTATTTAAGAATTATACTTAAATAAGTCTGATTTGAAATGTATTGAATTTGAAATTTAAAGAAGTGATTTACAACTTGAAATTTGAAAGGGTGACTTAAATGGATATTTCAAACGTATAAATATTTAAATGAGATCTTTTGTTTATTTAAATTGTAAATTGAAATTGTATTTAGATGTTATGGAAATGATTAAGTTAATATTTCAAAACTAAATAATTGTAAAGTGAATTTGATATGTATATAAATTTATCGAATTTAGTTTTGAAATGATGAATATTTAAAAGCTTTGAAATATATTCAAAATTTGAAATGGCTTATTTTATGGTTTAGATACGTATTTGAAATTGGTAATTTGAAATGGTTTATTTAGAAGCTGAATCGAGTTGAAACTGATGATTTGAGATTTGATTAAATTAAATTTTTGGAATTCGAGTTAATTTGAATCGATTTGTGAAATTTGAGGAAACTAATTTATTTTATAACGAAATTTTAATATCTAAACTGTTTAAAAAGGAAAGTGCTATGATTTCCAAAATACTGTGATTTCCAGATTATGATTTCGAAAGCATTATAACTATGGAAAGTAATATGATTTTGAAAATGGATATATTTGAAATGAAATGATATCGTATTAAATTGGGTTTTGAAATGAAAATGATATATTTTGGTTTTGAAGTATAAACTATTGTGAAATGACCACGGTGTTATAATAACGATTGGTTGGCAAAGAGACCAGGATCGGATATGGACATATTCTCTGTCGATACCGAAAACCACTTTGACAACCGTGTACGCGGTGGAGATTCCAGAATGAAGTAGGATGGTGGCGGCGTTCTTAAGGTATGTTACGTGGACCCAACTCCTGTGAGTTGGCATAAGGTGGCTAAAACAGGAGCGATCTCGGACCAGTGAGGTAGCACCTCTTCTCGGACGCATTTCTTCGATTTATACTCTTACTTGTGTTTTGACTAGATGGCCATCCTCCGATTTGGGAATGTTGTTCGAGGTGGAACGGTAGTGGCTGCTATGCGTATCCATCAGTCCGTGTGCGTAATTGGTATATCTACCCTGGCATTGCCTAGTTGTGCCGTGTCACCTACCATATCAAGCTTTACTACGATTATGATTTTAAGATCCGACCGCGTTAAGGTTCTCCATCCCCTTAACGCTATTTTCCGATATGATTATACTTTACTTATTTAGACCCTACTGTATATAGCGTATATTACTACATAGTAAATAGTTTAACGGACCCTTAGAGGATGGTTATCCCAAACATCCTTTAAGTTACTTGTATTTTAGTTGATATTTCACTTGAGTTGGATTTATTTATATAAGAATGTTAATCCTGACTCGAGTGTTTTGGTTTTTCTTTACGCTCGGGTCAGACTGAGTGATACAGCATTTGAGACTCACCTTTGGAGTTGGAGCTTCGCTTGGAGATCCAGCTATCTATCGATCCTGCTTTCAGTTATTCCGTCGATCCAGTGATGTATTCAGATCTAGTATTTGATTATTGTATTGAGACATCTATTGTGTTCGAGACCTCTGTTGTATCTTGTTTAACTCTGTTATATATATATATAGTAGCTTCATGAACTACTATCCTTTTGTTTCCACTGCATTATTGTTATATTACTCTGTGTCTGTGATATGTAATTATTTTATTTACCGTATATGCTGAGTTTTTGCAAAATTTTATTTACAACGCGGTATTTTGAGCAATTCAACTCCGGCATGAGTGTCTACCTATACACTTATAATGGATGCGAATGGTCCAAAATACTGGGTCGTTACACATTTATAACTTGTATAACACTCTTAAACCATAATTTTCAACATAGAATTCAATTCCTTATTTTGAATTCAAATTCAAATTGAATTATTTAAGTTTCAAGATATTCAAAATATCTTTAAAACTCCTTTCAAAAGCTTTTCATATTAAACCCCAATTTCCAATTTCAAAATCAATTGAAATTAAAATTTCAATCTCAAAAACATTAAATTTAAATCATCTGTGACTTAACCGATTTCCTCGTGAAATCCATATTGTGTGTGTAAAAGTGTGGTCCAGAGGTTTTACACAATAGTGCAACATCATTCAATCATCACAGATCAAAGTACAGAAATATAGTTGATGAGCGGTATAACTATAACGCTTATCTTTTATTCACAGATCACATATATATACAAATGTATCATAGATAATAAATTATATCACATGGAATTAATTACATTCATCCCACCTATTCGGTAGCTTTGCTACGGTTTTGTTTTGAAAAATATTTTGATTTGAATTTCGTTAGTATATTTTGATTCACATATAAGTAGGTATCTTATTTTAAAATTTAATTTGATTTGATATAAATATATTATATATAACTCTAAATTGTTTAAAGTTAATCGGAAATCAAATTCTTAAATTTTGTTAATGGATGATTTTAATTATAAATAAAACCAAAATTTGGAATAAATATTTAAACTCGAACAATTGAATTAGGAAAATTTTATTTGTATATTGTTCAACTGCATTCTAATACAACTTACCTAAATAATTCAGAGTTGAATATGTAATTGGATAATATATAAGATAAATTGAATTTATAAATAAAATTTGAGTGTTTATAATAAATGTTATACACTAAATTTTGATTATAAAGATGTTAATAGAGTTAGATAGGATAATAAGTAAACTCAGTTAATAATGAAATAAATTTGTTTTGAAAGAATTAATAAATCTATTTTGAAAGAATCAATAAATTGAGATTTGATCAACATATGAAAATACCTTGAATTTAAAAGAAATTAATAGATGTAAATTAATTTAAATCGAAACTTTTATGTTTTAAATTAATTTATATGGGTTAAATATATGTGAGTAGATATATTAGGTAGAATAAATTTAACAATAATTTGGAATAAAGAAGAATTTAAATTGTTGAAAAAAATATGATTATAATAAAAGACTATTTCAAATTTATGGTTTTAAAAATTGTAAATTGAAGAAATGGGATAATAAGATAATGAATTTAGAAATAGTTGAGATTGATTTTAGTGAAATCAAATGGATTAAATCAATTATTGAATATCAATTAATTTAAATTTGAATTTATATGGTTTAAATTAATTGTTATTTTGTATTTCAAATCTATTTTTTTTTTGGTTGTTTCTATTCTCCTACCTCGTTCCTTTTCGGGGACGAAAAGTTTTGAGTGGGGGAGAATGTAACGACCCGTAAATTTCAACTGTTTTAATAACGTAATTAGTTGAAATTTTGTAAAATTTTAAACGATAAAATTTTGAAATATAAATTTGATATTTGAAATGCGTTTAGTTAAACATAGCAACTGGTAAATTTTCGTCCGAAAATATGAAAGTTTATTTTGCGCGTAAATTCACTTCAATTTAATCAGTTAAAAAGCAATGAAAATAAAATGTTTCCGAAACCTAAATATTTTTACATAGAAAAATTCTAAAACATCTTCTGAGCAAGATGTCAGTTTGTCGTTTTTCCAAATTCGGACATCTTCGGCTCCGTCGATCTTATTTTTCAGCGTTTTTCTTGCATTTTCCGTTATTAGAAAATTCGAATTTTTATAATTTAAATCGTACCACAGATATTTGTATACCGTTTTGATCGTTTTGTCATGCTGAACTCTACGGTATATTCACTTCTATTTTTCCAAACCCGGTTCGCCGCGAAATCTGTAAACGGTTAACCATTGTGGTTCGTTAATTGAGTCTGTTGGTTTCCACGTGACTTTTCACATATGTGCAGTGTGACTCAAACAACACTTGCCTTTTTATATTCACAATGACTATCACTATTCCCTAGTTTGCACATTGAAACGTTGCTTTCAAAATTTTCATGCTGTCTCCTTCTTGAAGAATACATATTTTATTATATAAAAGCATGCATTATGTGTAAAGCCTGTGACATTCATATTCACACGTCCATTCCTTCCCCAAATCTTCTTTCTTGTTCTCTACCATTAAATCTTGTTCTCTTGTTTTTTTTCACTCAGTTACATTTATTTATTTCGAAACTTCAACAAAAGAAAAAAAATGCTAGCTTTTATCTCCTGAAGCTATTCCCCAAGAACTCAAACGCTACCACCCTAGCGTCGCAGCTTCCGATCGCCCACCGCTATTCTCCTCTTCCTCAGTGCTTGACATCGGTAGCCCGCCTCTCCTTCTCTTTTTTCTCTTGGCCTCTCTCTCGCAGGCCTACTCCAAGCTTCCGGACCTCACCGCATACTTGCCTCCCCTCCGCCTTCAGCACCTTGCTCCGCATCTCCACCCACCGCCAATACTCCGACTGTGCTCCTCCTCCACCTTCCCCTCTTCGGCAAAGATCTGGCCGAGCCTTCATGACCGACCCACCCAAAATACCTCCGCAACTCAACCACTCGCCGAGCACGCATCTCCAACCTTCAAGCTTGCAGGCTCATTTTCTCATCAGTCAGAGCCTCAAACATACAGCTCGGACCAAATACACAACTCTGCGTCCACCCCTACTTTCCGCAGTCCACACAGCAACTTGCCGAACTCGCTACCTCATCTCAGAGCCTCTCTCGGTCCATTTTCACGGTTTGTATATATATTTGTTTTTATATACCTTGGGTCTGTTGATCTATATTATAGATTTCATATATGCTGTATATATAAATTGTTGCATTGACTGTACAATCAGAGTCTATAAAAGCATGGGTATAGTTATACTATAGGCTACAGTATGTATATTTATTTTACAGTATAGTTTATGCATGTCAGTAAAATGGCTACAGTATAGTATATAAAAGTATGTGTATAGTTATATTATAGGTTGTTAGTTGTATTTAAAGATTTATATGCATGTCAGATCTATATGTATATACATATTTTTGCAAACGTATCTATATTGTTTTACCAGCTCATCTTTAATATGCGTTATTTATATGGACAATTTGCGTTTCTAGCTTGTGCCATATATGTTCTATACTAGTTGTATATTTATTTAAGTAAATTGTTTAAATTGATTTGGAAATAGTATATATATTTTAAAGATTATAGTAGTTGCTGTTATATATATGACTTGCGTATTTATATAGAGTTATGGGGGTTGTGGTTTATGCAGTTATTATTGATATATTGGTATACTCAGTTTGGTTTTAGTATATGTATACCATAGTTTTGGGTTCTTATAAATGACATTTCTGTGAACATACTAATATGCCTACTCATATATATGTTTGGAAATGTGCAGATTTATGTAACAATTGTTCTGATATGTTTATATTTACGTAATGCGTTGTATGTACATTTATGATAGTATTTTTGAAGATCATTATATACACAGTTATAAGTGGCAGGTATCCATGCCTAATCTATTTGTATGATATCTTATGTTGACATGTTGAATGAATTTATAATGTATGTATTTTAATATAGGGGTTTTAAAACATATATATCTTTGATTTTCGATAGCTGAGTTTAAAAATGATGGTGTTAAAATCTTTATTTTATTTTAATATATTTGTCTTAAAACTAAAATACTGGATTTACATATACGTGTATAATAATGTATGTATTCTCCGTTTTATCCAAAAAAAAATTTGAGTCTGATTTGTCCTTATCAAATTTTTTCGTTATCAGCTTTGTCCGTCGTGCTTGTCTTCTTCGTCGATTCGTGCCCAGCTACATTGCTTTGCAACTCGTGCTTAGATTCGTAGTTTATTTTATGTGTCGAATCATCTCCAGCCTCGAAAGGTGAGCACTCACTCACGATTAACGTTCTTTTATTTATTAAATCCGATTTCAATTGAAACGACAATTGAAATATGCTGCTGTTAGTCAATTACACTGTTATATATGCTATTACCTGTATCAGTTCACCTGTGACATCTGACACCATTATCTGTAAATTATTTATGCGATGATAATACAGTTTGGCTGATAATTGATTGATTGTTGATGTTTATATTGGACGTTAAATTGTTAATGTTAAATTGATAACTAGTATGCAATTGAACTTGATATAGGATAATTAAATGTTAGATTTGATTAACTGACATTTGTATAATATGACCCCTTTAACTGTTCAATTTATTGACACGTAGGATTTGTTTAATTACATTTTGAACCATTGAATGTATGTTGTTAAATTGATAATGGATGAAATTGTAATAAATGACAAGTGAAAACCGTAACGTAATAATCTTTAATCTACATGAAATGATAGTGTAGATTCTAGAAATAATTATATTAATTCGTACAAATAACAATGCGAATTAATACGATTATTTCGGGATTATTTGAATTGATTATTGGATTGATATTGATTGTTGTTATTGCTTATTTATTTACTTTGACACCATCCCAGTTATCACACTGCAAGTTCCCTTTGCTATGTTTTGATTTTGAATTGAATTGGAATCGGGTTGAAATGATAAATACCCAAATTGAACTTTGACATAGGATAGAGAATTAAATAAAAACCCGATTGGTCAATAGATTGATTTAAAAATAAACGAAGATTTTATTTGAATAAAATCATATGGTTTTTGAAATGAAGTTGAAATTTGAATTTTTAATGAAAGGGAAATGTTAATATTTAAAAATCTGAAACAAAATATTTAAAATGAAATTGATGAAAGAATGTTGTTTGATTTGAGAAATGATTGAATTAAGTTTGAAACTATTAAACTTTGAAATGATTTAATAATTAAGTGAAATTTTAATTAAGTTGAAATTATTAAACTTTGAAATTATTTAATAATTAAGTTTTGAATTATTTAATAATTAAATAAGATTGAATGATTTAATGATCAAATTGAATTGAATTCTTTAATAAGAAAAATTGAACTTTTGAATAAGTAAATTTTTACTTCGTAAATAATTGAAATTGAGTTTCTTTATTAAGTAAGTTTTGGAAAATTATTTAAGAAAGTAAATAAGTGAAATTGAATTTCTTTAACAAGAAATGAAAATGTGATATTTTTGGAATTAAGGTAAGACTTGTAATTGAAAGAAATGATTTGACGAATTTAATTTAATTCAAAATTGTAAGTTCTGATATAATAAAGTTGAATTTAAATAATGGATTTAATGAATTGGAAATTTAATAGAAATTGTTTTGAATGGAAAATTTACTTAATGAATATTGAATGAAATTGATAAATGGATTTAAATTGATTTGAATGTTAAATTAATTTAAATGATTTCGGAATGAAACTTATATTCGAAGTTGAATCAATATTTGAATTGTTTTAAATAAAATTGAAATTGAATCGTAAGACTTTGAATGTAAAATTTGGAAGTTTTGAAACGTAAATTTATGGAATTGGTTTTGAAAGACAAACGAAATGTTTATTTACGAATTCTAATTGAAATTGAATTTGATTTGGTTTTGAAATAAATAAACGACCAATCGGTGTAATAATCACGGAAGTTATTAAAGAGACCGGAATTCGGTTATGGATATACTCTCTATCTAAATCGGAAACCACTTTAATAACTATACGCGGAGTGATGATCCAGAATGAAGTGGTTGGAATGATGTACGTGATGACTGAAGAAAGAGAACGATGATGGATAGCCTTGACACTTGTGTCAAATTGGAAATGACTAAAATAGGAGCTGTGCCGGGCCAATGGAGGATTAGCTACCTCAAGTGGACACACTTCTTCGAACTACTTATACTTGTTGTCGATTGGTGCACCCTTGATTTTGGGAGTGTTGTTTCACGGTGTTGCGGGCGCTGCGGCGTTGCGTTCTCACCAGTCCGGATCAGGCGAACGGTAGTATCACTACCTTGGGTATAGCCTCATGTGCCTTGTCATACTTGTATTCCATTTATGCGCGACCACTACGAATTTGTTTTGTACCTTGAGTATATGGATTGCCCTCTGGTGACTTCCGGTTTTGGGGAAACTACGGTCTTGTATATGCTTGTGGGAATAAAAATGTGTTAAGGGTGGAATGGGCCATGACTTAACGCTATTTTGATATCTTTATATTACTGATAAACATTATCTACTTAGCGTATATTACTACCTAGTAGATAGTTTGACGGATCCTTAAAGGATGGTTATTCCAAACATCCTTTGAGTTACTTGTGTTTCAATTGCTATTTCACTTGAGTTGGATTTATTGATATAAGAATGTTAATCCTGACTCGAGTGTCTTGTGTTTTGCTTTACGCTCGGGTCAGACTGAGTGTACCAGTATTCGAGACTCATCTTTGAAGTTGGAGCTTTGCTTGAAGATCCAGCCATCTATTCTATTTTCAGCATTCGATGATTCCAGTGATGTATTCTGATTTATATCTGATGTATTGTATTACTCTTCCGTTGTATCTGTTTTAACTCTGATGTAACTCATATATTTATATAGTAGCTTCATGAACTACTATCTCTTTTATTTCCGCTGCATTTATTACTCTGTGTCTGTGATCTGTGATTATTTATTTACTGTATATGTTCAGTTTTGCCAAATTTAAATTAACAACGCGGTATTTTGAGCAATTCAATTCCGGCATGAGTGTCTACCTATACACTTATAATGGATGCGAATGGTCCAAAATGTCGGGTCGTTACAGAAACAGATCACAACACAAATCAGGATGTATCACAAAGCATCACATATCAGGGATATCAAACAATTCAATCATTCAGTTAGGTCCAAACATTCACAAGTAAATTTTATTAATCAAATGATTAATTTAAATCAGATGTATTACTTATGAACAAATTATCATTAATCCGGGTTAATTATCATAAGTTAATCACCAATTATCCGAAATAAATTTCCCTTTCATCATTTATTAGTTAACCTTTAATTATTAACTAATCATTCTTAATTAATGAATCAATTAATCTTTAATTATTAAATTAATCTTAATTAATCACAATTATTAATTAATCCTTTAATTACTAATAAATAGTTATACTCAAATTACTGATTATCATTCAATTAATCACATCCGGTAATTATCTATTAATCACTTTTCTAAGTAATTATATTTCCAAAATTTTCAAGTGATTATTCTGAATTATACTTAAGAAATTTAACTTGAACTAATCAAGTTAACTCAATTGATTACACTAAATAAATTAATTCCTTGATTACTTATATTAAGTAATTATACTTAATGATTCCACACATGATCATTATTAAATTAATTTATCTAAATTCATTGTTAAAATTAGTCACATTAATTAATTGTTCAAATAATCTTAGTTAATGATTTCATTAACTATTAAATTTATTTAATCACATTTCTAAAGAAAATTTCTTATATTGATCATTTTTGATTATAAATTAATTAACCATTAGGAACTCATTCATTAATGAATTTTAAATCATAAATCTTCATTTTTTAAAGTAACACATTCATATTTATGATTTAATGATTATTTATAATATGGTTGAAACCATTCATTTCAAATTTTCATTTAAAACTTCATTTCAAAATCTGGAATTCAATTCAAGATATAATTAAGTTCAGGTTTTAAAAACTTTGTTTAAATTCTCTTTTTCAATTCAAAATACAAGTTAAATTCAAATCTTTATTTCCACTTAATTGTTTAAACACCTTTAAGTTTTTAAACAATTTAAATTTTTAAAACTTAAATTCCCCAGACTAAATTTCAAACTGAATTGGAAGTTATATTTAACTTTACTTCTGAAATCTCAGTTCAAACCTTGCTTCATAATTTAAATTTGGTTTTAAAATTCCCAAACAAAACAGTTTCAGGTTGAAAGCCTGTAACCAAAATTTTTCTTTTGACACGAGATCCTCTGCTCCCTGCTTCGAGTAAATAACTCGAATCACTCGAGTACAACGCGAGAAAACCAATTTCTTCCTAGGCAAACAAATACCCAGAACACAAAGTGCTCGTGCACGTGCACAGTGGCTCCGACCAACGCCGGTCATCGTCACGACGTCGAGCACATCGACGATCAACTCCAGAACAACCTCTGATCATTTGGACCACTTCATCACCTCGAAATCAAAATTCGAGTTCGAGCTTAAAACCTGGAACCACCAACACATCATAACCCAAACCTGTCAACGCCACGTCTCCACAACTCCGACCACTAGACGACTTGAGACTCCGGCCTCGACTTCGTCAACCCCATAGCCACCATTACCCAAAACCTCAAGCAACTCGATCGACTCGTGGTGACGAAATCACCCTGTTTCCAGACATGTCCAAAATTCGAACACAAACCCTAAATTCGTCTCGTTCCATTAATTCTTGCAATCGAAATTTTTTTCAGCAATTTTCCTGATATCATTATTCGATAAGCTAGGTTTAAACGAAAATTCAACATCCAAAATTTGTTTGATCACCGGAAATTGATCAAAATCCACTTTTGAACAAAAATAAACTGCTCTCAAACCAGTTGTTTAAAAATCATCAAACAAGGCTTAAAAATCCTATTTTTCTACGTGGATTAGAGTTATGTATCGGAATCAATGTTTTAGGAAACTCAAAATTTCCAAAGTTTAAAGTTTTGACTGTAAAAACTTGATTTTCATCCTATACACATTTTTATCTCATGAAACTATTTTTAAATTGTAACTCATACTTAAACACAACTGTCTTGTTTTAAAAATTGAAGCCTGATATGGATTAGAAAGGAAGACATGGAATTTTCTTTGTTGTTTTGATACTCTGGAACTAAACAGAGAAGGAAAAAAACCAATCACTGATGCATATACACAAAGCATTTGCAAGATATATATTCAAGCTTGAAATTATTAATTGTTACTCACCTTAAACATTTTGATTCCAGAAGTATTCAGCTGGAAGTTGAAGCCTTTTTGAATTTGTAAAGTTGAAAACTGGGTTGAACTGTTAGCTGAAACTTCTTCCTTGTTCTCAGATTTTTCTTTGATTGCTTTGATGTTTTAAGTGGATGTTTGTTTGTTTATAAAGTGATATTACTTTGGTTTTTCTCAGTTTTAATGGAGGCAACTGAAACAAATTTGTTGTTCAAGTGAAATGAAGTTTACAGGAGATGATGATATTTGTAAAAGTGATATAATATTGGTTTGTACATTTTTTAGCAAAGATTTATTTTCTTTGCTGTTGATATCTTTTTTGTTTGGTGGCTGATAGATCATAGCATTAATTAGTTGTACCATTATACTTATCCAATTTACACTAGTGTCTTCTTATACAAGCTAACACACACACATATATATATATATATATATATATTGTGTTTCTTTGCTTTATAATATGAATGAAATGTTATACTTAATATGTTCTTCTTTTTGTAAGTGTATATATATTTGTTGTCTTATGCTTTGTCATGTTTCATATTATCAGACTTATCTTATTATATGTTTGTTTGTATTATATTTTCTTTTATTTTCTTTTTGACTTATACTTGTAATCTAAATGAATTCAATATGTTGTTATCTTTTATCTATGTGTTTGCTTTATATTTTATAGTTTATCTTATATACATTTTTTTTCCTTTCTAGTTTATCTTACATATTTATATTTCTAGCTTAAATATTTATTATTAATTTATTTTTAACATAACCCATCAATTTCAAATTTAAAGTTATTTATTTTTAACTTGTATCAATTATCTATATTTTTTTATATTTATCTTTAACCCATTTATTTTAAGATTTAAATTCAATTATCAATATATATATATGTACACACACATATCATTTCAAATCTATTCATATAGTCACACATATATATACACACATATACACAATTTAAATTCAAATGATTTAACGCATATTCTATTTGAATTTGGGGGAAACTCGCTTCAATTTACAATTAATTTCACAAATTTAATTCAAAAACTCAATTAATTATCAATTTAAATTTAATTAAAATCCGGGGTCGTTACAGAATTCTATACTAACAGGAAACTTGCAGAGTGGGAACAAATATGAAAATAACATAACATATCAACAACATGCATATATCATCAGTGATAAATTACTAAATATAAATAACAGAATATGGTGTCATATATCACAGGTGAACAATTACAGATAATAGCATATCATATATAGCAATTATTAATTAATAGTTCAATTCAGCAGCATATTTCAACTGTCGTTTCCAATGAAATCAAATCTAATAAATATAAGAATGTTAATCATGAGTGACTTATCACCTTTTGAGGCTAGAGATATGAACGATAATGGAAGCGAATAGACACAAACAAGCATACAGATCAAGCGAGCGGGACATCGACAAGTAAGGAGTTTGCTGCGACAAATTCGATATTGAAATGTAAGTCAAGATGGCACGAGGTCGATGAAACAAGATGTAACAACCCGGAATTGTGTGCAAATAAATTATTGTCTAATGACGATCAAATGGATGGTTAATTGCTGTTTGGAATTTATATCAAGTAAAATTCTTTAGTGATATTCGTTAAGTGTTGAGTGGGCTTTACATTTTAAATCGTGGCCCATATTTGTTGATGCCGTGATAATTATCTAAGGCCATTCACAATTCCTCTCTTGATTCCATTCATAACCCTAAAAATAAACAAACGAGAATAATAAATGGCGGCCACGAATTCTTTTCGCGTTCGTTCGTCCCCAAATTAGGGCATAGAAATTGAAGACGATGGCCGCAAGGGTTCGAACTTCGCTCGTCTTCCCTCGATTGCTACGGCTTCGACTCGTAACTGCGCTTAGTGTAGCTTCGCTCGCATCTGCTTCAAATTGTGGCTAAGGTGAGTGGCCTTCCACTCACATCTAATTCAAGTCGTTATTCCTTTGTTGTTTTGATTACTCGACTCTTGTTGTTTTGAATTCGTGACTAGCATGGCTTTAACTGTTTTGGAATTTGGCTTGTTAACTGATTTTCCTATTTGTTTGAGTAATACAGTGTTGAATTTGATTTGGTTTTTGACTTGGTCATCCGGTTTCGTGGATTCGACTCCATGAATTTTGGTTCCCTTGTGTTGGTATTATATCGGAGTAATTTCCCTTGATTCGAACTATGCTTTGTCTAGTTCAATAGATCTGCTTTTTGTAATGGTTGACTTCGTCATTTGCTTTGACTTCGGTCATTAGGTCTCTAACATGATCACTGTCACCTGACTTCGATTTGTAAAAACCGTAAATTTCCCTGTTGTAAGTTTAACCTGATGCTTGAATGCAGTTTATCACCATGTTGTCTCGATGCCTTCTCCTTTAACTTGTTCTTGTACCATTTTTGTGTTCTATCTATATTTTGCTGGAGTTCCTCGAGTACATATCTGTAGTGATCATTTGATCTGCCCATTTGAGTCTGTGATGTGTCTGCATTGCTGTCACATGAGGTAAACTTAATCATTACAGTGGGTTATGTCGCATTGAAGTATTTTGTTGTCCACTGGCTGGACATTGGAGTTCTGTTGAGTTGCATTGAATTATGGTAGTAATTGAGTTTGGTCCCAGTTTTGTTTAAGAACTTTTAAATTACCTTGCATTGCATTGTTGCTAGTGGCATTGCTTTGTATTTGTGTAGTCTGACCTTTTGTTCAGTGTAGTCATTGTATACGTGATGGATATTTACTTGGTTAAAAACTGATTCTCTGTCTTGTTTAAAAGTGATACTTTTATTTGTCTCCAAGTATGCTAGTGGGCCTGGTTCATCTTGTAGTCTACACTTAAACTTTGAACTGTTTGCATTAACCTTGGTTGCTGTAGCCTTTGTGCATGGCTGCTATACCTTTGGTGCGCTATGCTTATGCAAGACAGTTGAGGCAGTGCCATTGTCATCTGCGTCTGCATTGTACTTAAGTGTATTATCTTTGGGTATGCATTACCCTTTCTGGGAGATTGTTTATACAAGTCATATATGTGGGTTCAATAATGTTTGCATTTTGGGTGTACTGTCTGGAGTTCGAATACATGTATCACTTGTGTCTATTGAGTTTGAACATCCATTGTGTTAGCTCATTGATATGGCTCGACAGTTTGGGTTCATATACATTATCACTGCATATTCTGTAGCATCCTTAACCTGGTTTTTCTGCAGCTCCCAGTTGCCTCTGTGTACATATCTTCATTTGTGTGTAATTGGCTTGCATTGAGTCAAGGTAGCAGTAACATGACTTTTGTATTTTGTATTGGTTTGGCTATGCAGTCTCGACTCTGTCCCCTGTTGTATTAGGCTGTACCTGTCTTGTGCCTTCTTGTACATGCCGAGCCTTGTGGGCATCATTGGTGCACTGACTTGAGTCTGTGCCCTTGTTGTTTTACTGTTTCTCTTAATGCCATTCCTTTAGGGCAGTTTCATGTTGCAGTCTCTGTTTTGTTAGTTGATTTGAACTATGGTCGAGGCTTGATTTTGTCTCTACCGTTTCATTTGAAATTATACCTGTGTTGAACCCCGCTAATAGATCAGGTTTGACCTTGTGCTCGGTTGTGAATTTTCATTGTTCATACATGTGCACTTTGTCCCATTGATGATCACTGGGTGGATGCTGTGCTTGTCGTTGTAGTTCCGTCTGGTTCATTTTGATTCGAGTTGGTTTAGACTATCTAGTCTTTACTTCATGTGTACATCTGAATTTGGCGAGGCAGTACACGTGAGCGTGTGCTGCAGCCAATTCAGAATCTGATGTTTTAATTGATATTTCGATTGTTAAATTGTATCGTTGGTTCAATTCAATATTTTGAAATGGGTCATTTTGATTTGAGTTGGATCTGTTTGCTTTTGGATTCATTGATCTTTTGAGTATTTCATAGACTGTATTGGCGAGGCAGTACACGTTAGCGTGTACTGCAGCCAATCAGCATTGTTGTTTTTAAATTGACATTTCAATTGTTTAAATTGATTTGGATTGCTGATTGGTGTTTAACACTATTTAGTGTTATAACTGCCGTTATCCGATTCTTTTATCGAGGAGTCGGATATACGAGATTTCTGTGATTGTCGTCTATTTAAATTATTACTGTCTATATGCACTAATAAACTGGTTTGAATTAGAATGACCTGGGTATTATTTTCTTTTGAATGTAATACTCGGGTCAGACCCGAGTTATTTCAGGTTGTAGATTTCTTTCTTTGAGTTGTTGTTCGGGATTTGAAGACTTTTCACATCTTCTGAAGTTGTCATTGTCCTTTTGTAGTAGTCGTGTCATTGTATAGAACGATATGTATTCATGTATATTAGTTGATATTGTACTTGTATATATAACTTCTAGAGTCGACAGTTGTAGTTGTATCATATGTATCGTGTCAACTATATTGTAACTGACATCGGTTATATATATATATGAGATTTTTGTTAATCTGTGTTCCGCATTTATATTATCTGTGTTATTGTTATATCAAATGTCCTAAACTACTATGAACTATCGTAGTTTGTTTTATACTGATAATTGGGTGTGTCGATGGGAGTAAATAAATAATAGATGAAAAATAAAAAGTATATACCACTCCTATCGAGATAACCAATATTAGTGTAAGGCCAACTACGGATGGTCGCTCCTATCCAGCCTTATTCTTCGTAATAATAGACAGTATTTCTTTTAATACTCTTTGTTATTATGAGCATAGAGGTGGGGCGTCCCAGTTGGTATCAGAGCTTGGGGTTTATGGACATAATATAAAACTTAACTCGGAAGGAACATATGTTACAACTATTGGTCGATGTTTTATTTGTGCTGGGGTCAAAACTAAAGTTTTGAAATTTGGATGAAATTTTTAAATAACTTTATTTAAAAATAATAGTGAAATTGTGTTCTGATGATTTGATTGATTTGTGTTCTGTTTATCAGAGTGCGCAGCGGAAACAGTGAAACTGTCTTCGCTGAGTACAACTGATAATATTTTTGATTTAAAAATCAAAATACGAAACTAATATGAATTTCATTTGTTGTTTACATAGCTGTAATTATTTTATTTCTTTGAGAACTTCGAATCCGAATTGAGGATTCGAAGAAATTGCAGATATGTGATTTTTGTTGAAATTTCCGCTGGCTTTCTTTTGTACTAATCATCTATTGATTAGATTTTTGCTGTTTTAAATTATCTTCATTGAAGATACATTTGAATGATTCTTTGTTCATTTTGTAGTACGTACAAAAATTTAAATTGCACGTTATTGCATTTATTTTACGTTGAACCGATGCTTGGTTATGAAACGTATTTTGTTGCCGTTATTTTTACAACGGAATTTTACACCAATGCTATATTTTGAAGTACGGTGTTTTGTGGCATTTTGATGAATGAGAATTCAATGACATTACATTGTTTTGATGTGATTTTGACGTTTTAAAACTACTGTCGCTTTGGCTTCTGTAACCGTCAAATTTTAAAAAGTGGATTTTCAAGCGGTTATTCCGCAATGCTGATTTGTAACCGTTTTTACGGTATTTTGAGAAGTACAATTTCCTTATCGAAATTGTTACTGATTTGCTGTTCTAATCACATTATTGGAAAATCGTTTTAAAATGAAAATTGTTTTATAAAATTTTAGCAGTTTGCGTTTTCAAAAGAATGAGAAAGCGACTTAAACGATTCAGCAAAATCGAGGATTATGACCCCTTTCTTTTACTGTTTCGCTTAACTCCGGACTTGTTCAGTTGAGAATGCGAATTGTTATTTTTACAAAATAAATAAATTTGTTTTCAAAAATTTTACAGTTTGCGATTTCAAAAGAATGAGGAAGCGATTTAAACGTTTCAGCAAAATCGAGGACTATGACCCCTTTCTTTTACTGATTCTCTTAATTCCGGACTTGTCCGTTTGAGAATGTGAAATGTATTTTTACAAAATACACAATTTTGCACTTTCAAGGAAACGATGAAGAGAATCAAACGATTTAGTAAAACACGTGGTATGGGACATGTGCGTTTGCTATTTCGGTTAATTCCGGACTCGTTAATTGAAATATTTGATGATTTTGTGTGCTTTCGAGCCACTCTGCGGACCTTCGGGTCATTTGTTGGGCTTTCAAGCCACTCTGCGGACCTTCGGGTCATTTGTTGGGCTTTCGGGCCACTTTGCGGACCTTCGGGTCAAATACCAGTACTAGACCTTCGGGTCACTCTGCGGACCTTCGGGTCAATCTGATAGGCGCCAAAATTATGTTGAGTACTTGGTAGGCTTCGGCCACTCTGAGATGCACGTGCGGCGAATTAAAAACTCGCCATCTGATGGGATCGATCCAAGCTTTTATATTGATTTTCTAGTCTTCTTAATTGATTTCTAGATATTTGTTGTTTCCAATTTTCTGCAGGTAATTGGATATTTGTTGATATGAGTTCTGATTATCGTTTTTGATAATCAGATATTTGTTGTTTCTAATTATCGCTTGTGATAATTAGATATTTGTGGATATGAGTTCTGATTATCGTTTTTGATAATCAGATATTTGTTGTTTCTAGTTATCGCTTGTGATAATTAGATATTTGTTGATATGAGTTCTGATTATCGTTTTTGATAATCAGATATTTGTTGTTTCTAATTATCGCTTGTGATAATTAGATATTTGTTGATATGAGTTCTGATTATCGTTTTTGATAATCAGATATTTGTTGTTTCTAATTATCGCTTGTGATAATTAGATATTTGTTGATATGAGTTCTGATTATCGTTTTTGATAATCAGATATTTGTTGTTTCTAATTATCGCTTGTGATAATTAGATATTTGTTGATATGAGTTCTGATTATCGTTTTTGATAATCAGATATTTGTTGTTTCTAATTATCGCTTGTGATAATTAGATATTTGTTGATATGAGTTCTGATTATCGTTTTTGATAATCAGATATTTGTTGTTTCTAATTATCGCTTGTGATAATTAGATATTTGTTGATATGAGTTCTGATTATCGTTTTTGATAATCAGATATTTGTTGTTTCTAATTATCGCTTGTGATAATTAGATATTTGTTGATATGAGTTCTGATTATCGTTTTTGATAATCAGATATTTGTTGTTTCTAATTATCGCTTGTGATAATTAGATATTTGTTGATATGAGTTCTGATTATCGTTTTTGATAATCGGATATTTGTTGCTTTTAATTATCACTTTAGATAATTAAATATTTGTTGATTTGAGATTTAATTATCGCTTGAGATAATTAAATATTTGTTGAATTTAGATTTAATTATCGTCTTTGATAATTAAATATTTGTTGATTTTAGATTTAATTATCGCTGTTAGATAATTAAATATTTGTTGATTTGAGATTTAATTATCGTCTTTGATAATTAAATATTTGTTGATTTTAGATTTAATTATCGCTGTTAGATAATTAAATATTTGTTGATATGAGATTTAATTATCGCTTTTGATAATTAAATATTTGCTGGTTTGAGATTTAATTATCGCTTTTAATAATTGAATATTCGTTGAATTTGAAATTTGATTATCGCTTGTGATCATCGAATATTTGTTGATTTGAGAAATTTGACTATCGTTCGAGATAATCAGATATTTGATTTGTCTTCTGATTATCGTTTGAGATAAGTAAATATTTGCGATTTGAAAATTCAATTATCGTTTTTGATGATTGAATATTTGCGATTTTTGAGGTTTGAGCTTCGTCTTTTTCTCTGGCGATTCAGGTGAGTAATTTGATTTACTCACATTCAATTCGTGCTCTGTATGGGATTTCTGCTCTGTTTTTTTTCTTCTCTTTTAGTTGCTGGAACTCGATTGTTCTTGCTTTTGTTAGTCGTCTGATTTTGATCCCTGATTCCCACGAGGTTGATTCTTTTGATTTGAAGCAGTCGAACCTTTCGATTTCTTATCTAATACTTCCCCGCTGACACTTGCTTTGCTTATACATTCGACATTGCCATGCTCTTTTGGTTGTTACCTTTTATCCATTTATTCCCTATGATTGCGTGGACGCAATTTCTTTAAGGAGGGGAGTCTATAACAACCCGGAATTGTGTGCAAATAAATTATTGTCTAATGACGATCAAATGGATGGTTAATTGCTGTTTGGAATTTATATCAAGTAAAATTCTTTAGTGATATTCGTTAAGTGTTGAGTGGGCTTTACATTTTAAATCGTGGCCCATATTTGTTGATGCCGTGATAATTATCTAAGGCCATTCACAATTCCTCTCTTGATTCCATTCATAACCCTAAAAATAAACAAACGAGAATAATAAATGGCGGCCACGAATTCTTTTCGCGTTCGTTCGTCCCCAAATTAGGGCATAGAAATTGAAGACGATGGCCGCAAGGGTTCGAACTTCGCTCGTCTTCCCTCGATTGCTACGGCTTCGACTCGTAACTGGTCTTAGTGTAGCTTCGCTCGCGACTGCTTCAAATTGTGGCTAAGGTGAGTGGCCTTCCACTCACATCTAATTCAAGTCGTTATTCCTTTGTTGTTTTGATTACTCGACTCTTGTTGTTTTGAATTCGTGACTAGCATGGCTTTAACTGTTTTGGAATTTGGCTTGTTAACTGATTTTCCTATTTGTTTGAGTAATACAGTGTTTAATTTGATTTGGTTTTTGACTTGGTCATCCGGTTTCGTGGATTCGACTCCATGAATTTTGGTTCCCTTGTGTTGGTATTATATCGAAGTAATTTCCCTTGATTCGAACTATGCTTTGTCTAGTTCAATAGATCTGCTTTTTGTAATGGTTGACTTCGTCATTTGCTTTGACTTCGGTTATTAGGTCTCTAACATGATCACTGTCACCTGACTTCGATTTGTAAAAACCGTAAATTTCCCTATTGTAAGTTTAACCTGATGCTTGAATGCAGTTTATCACCATGTTGTCTCGATGCCTTCTCCTTTAACTTGTTCTTGTACCATTTTTGTGTTCTATCTATATTTTGCTGGAGTTCCTCGAGTACATATCTGTAGTGATCATTTGATCTGCCCATTTGAGTCTGTGATGTGTCTGCATTGCTGTCACATGAGGTAAACTTAATCATTACAGTGGGTTATGTCGCATTGAAGTATTTTGTTGTCCACTGGCTGGACATTGGAGTTCTGTTGAGTTGCATTGAATTATGGTAGTAATTGAGTTTGGTCCCAGTTTTGTTTAAGAACTTTTAAATTACCTTGCATTGCATGTTGCCAGTGGCATTGCTTTGTATTTGTGTAGTCTGACCTTTTGTTCAGTGTAGTCATTGTATACGTGATGGATATTTACTTGGTTAAAAACTGATTCTCTGTCTTGTTTAAAAGTGATACTTTTATTTGTCTCCAAGTATGCTAGTGGGCCTGGTTCATCTTGTAGTCTCCACTTAAACTTTGAACTGTTTGCTTAACCTTGGTTGCTGTAGCCTTTATGCATGGCTGCTATACCTTTGGTGCGCTATGCTTATGCAAGACAGTTGAGGCAGTGCCATTGTCATCTGCGTCTGCATTGTACTTAAGTGTATTATCTTTGGGTATGCATTACCCTTTCTGGGAGATTGTTTATACAAGTCATATATGTGGGTTCAATAATGTTTGCATTTTGGGTGTACTGTCTGGAGTTCGAATACATGTATCACTTGTGTCTATTGAGTTTGAACATCCATTGTGTTAGCTCATTGATATGGCTCGACAGTTTGGGTTCATATACATTATCACTGCATATTCTGTAGCATCCTTAACCTGGTTTTTCTGCAGCTCCCAGTTGCCTCTGTGTACATATCTTCATTTGTGTGTAATTGGCTTGCATTGAGTCAAGGTAGCAGTGACATGACTTTTGTATTTTGTATTGGTTTGGCTATGCAGTCTCGACTCTGTCCCCTGTTGTATTAGGCTGTACCTGTCTTGTGCCTTCTTGTACATGCCGAGCCTTGTGGGCATCATTGGTGCACTGACTTGAGTCTTTGCCCTTATTGTTTTACTATTTCGCTTAATGCCATTCCTTTAGGACAGTTTCATGTTCCAGTCTCTGTTTTGTTAGTTGATTTGAACTATGGTCGAGGCTTGATTTTGTCTCTACCGTTTCATTTGAAATTATACCTGTGTTGAACCCCGCTAATAGATCAGGTTTGACCTTGTGCTCGGTTGTGAATTTTCATTGTGCATACATGTGCACTTTGTCCCATTGATGATCACTGGGTGGATGTTGTGCTTGCCATTGCAGTTCCGTCTGGTTCATTTTGATTCGAGTTGGTTTAGACTGTCTAGTCTTTACTTCATGTGTACATCTGAATTTGGCGAGGCAGTACACGTGAGCGTGTACTGCAGCCAATTCAGAATCTGATGTTTTAATTGATATTTCGATTGTTAAATTGTATCGTTGGTTCAATTCAATATTTTGAAATGGTTCATTTTGATTTGAGTTGGATCCGTTTGCTTTTGGATTCATTGATCTTCTGAGTATTTCATAGACTGTATTGGCGAGGCAGTACATGTTAGCGTGTACTGTAGCCAATCAGCATTGTTGTTTTTAAATTGACATTTCAATTGTTTAAATTGATTTGGATTGCTGATTGTTGTTTAACACTATTTAGTGTTATATCTGCCGTTATCCGATTCTTTTATCGAGGAGTCGGATATACGAGATTTCTGTGATTGTCATCTATTTAAATTATTACTGTCTATATGCACTAATAAACTGGTTTGAATTAGACTGACCTAGGTATTATTTTCTTTTGAATGTAATACTCGGGTCAGACCCGAGTTATTTCAGGTTGTAGATTTCTTTCTTTGAGTTGCTGTTCGGGATTTGAAGACTTTTCACATCTTCTGAAGTTGTCATTGTCCTTTTGTAGTAGTCGTGTCATTGTATAGAACGATATGTATTCATGTATATTAGTTGATAATGTACTTGTATATATAACTTCTAGAGTCGACAGTTGTAGTTGTATCATATGTATCGTGTCAACTATATTGTAACTGACATCGGTTATATATATATGAGATTTTTGTTAATCTGTGTTCCGCATTTATATTATCTGTGTTATTGTTATATCAAATGTCCTAAACTACTATGAACTATCGTAGTTTGTTTTATACTGATAATTGGGTGTGTCGATGGGAGTAAATAAATAATAGATGAAAAATAAAAAGTATATACCACTCCTATCGAGATAACCAATATTAGTGTAAGGCCAACTACGGATGGTCGCTCCTATCCAGCCTTATTCTTCGTAATAATAGACAGTATTTCTTTTAATACTCTTTGTTATTATGAGCATAGAGGTGGGGCGTCACACAAGATATATTACATATATAAATTTTCAAAAATTCAAATTAAAACATACATAAAAATAAAATACATATATATTAATTTCAAATCAATATTTAGACTTAAACACATAAAAATATCCATATATTTTGAAAACCAAATTCACCTATACTTACATATAAATTAATGTATATAAACAACAGGTTGTCTACCCTTATACAAAAATATATATAACAACAAACAACTTCCATTACAAAATATAAACTGTCCCATTATAAACTTACATAACCGACATATTAAATTATCATATTATAAACTAACATTTATACTGACGGATTATGTATATAAGTACAACAGATTGTAAATAATGCTAATATAACTTATACAATAAACCAACCAACTAAAAGTTTATAAGCTAATATATATAACAACTTATATACCGTAATATAGCTTATATAGACTAACATATTATGCATATAAACGAATACATATATAAACAACAGATCTTAATTATTTTACTATATATACTGACTATTTAAGAATCATATAAATGACAGATTAATATACATCATACAAACACATATACTATATGTAAACTGTTAAGATTATATATACAATACCATTCTAGTATAATATACAGCAAGCATATATACTAACAATATAAACAAAACCTGTTATATCTATATACTTAAAATATAAACAAAACTGTTATATATATATATATTTATACACTTTATTACAGCAAATATATAATGAAAGAATGGTATAGTCACAGACTTATAGTAATCCATATATACAACGGGTTACAACTTATATAAACCTATATATCTTTTTTTTTCTTTACATATAAGAATAGATCCAACAGGAAAAGCTTATACTATGATATATATAATGATACTTTTAAACATAAAATATGTATATATATACCTTATAATATAATGTATATAAAACTGAAATATAAACATTTATATATTATAACTAAATATACTAAAATATAAAACGAAACTGTTATTTAAATAAATATATATATACTTAAACTATAACAAATTGTTACATATACTTACAATATAAACAAACTAACCTATATAAAGAAGAAGGAGACTCAGCTGGAGAGTGGAAGGTACTGGCGAAGAGACTGACTGGGTGAGGACCGGTGGCGGATCTCGGTGAGGTCGGAGCAAGGTGGAGGAGGAAAGGCCGGAGTGAGGGGGAGAGGTGAGGCCGAGACTGGGGAGGATGGAAGCTTGGAGTTTCGACTACATGAGGAGTACGAAGTGGGGAGATAGGCTTGGAAATGGTTTGCTCGCACGTGAGCCAGTTGGTAGGCGAGGCTGCAAATAAAGGTAGCACGGAGGAGAAGCCATGGAGGGGAGGAGAGGGGCGGAGGAGCAGCACTGGCGGGTTGCGTGGGTTTGTTGATAACGTGGGAAGGCCAAACAACGAAGAGAAGCAACAGTTTAAACTTTTATTATTATATTTTCTCAATGAACAGAGAAAAGAAGAAATGAACCAGAGAACTGATACGAACCAACAAATAAAAGCAACTTGGGAATAGAAAAAGCCAACTGCTGGATTCAGAAATTATAAATGATAGAGGCAATTGGTTTATACTTTAGGAAATGAAAAGATAGGAAACCAAAGGATTCAGTTGCGGAACCGATACGCTAGTCGTTTCGCAGATTGCACCGCACATCGATCTCCGAAATACACAAATGAGTATACTACGAAGATTAGCACGACGAGACGATCAAAACGGTATACAGATATCAGCGATACGACCATCCAATCAAAAGTCGATAATCGGTACCGAAAATGCTGCTAAAATGCCGAAAATAAGATAAACGGAGCAATAGCAATTCAAATTTGGTGAAACAAAATATCACGTCTCACTCAGAAGATGATTTACAAATTTATTGTATAAAAATATTCAGGTATGAGAAATATTTGTTATCATCAAATATTAACTAATTATAAATTGAAATAAAATTACTCAATAAAATAAACTTCCATATTATTAGATGAAAATTTACCATTTGCTATGTTTATATAGACGTATTTCAAATATCAAATTTTTATTTCAAAATTCGGTTATTTAAACTTTCACAAAATTCCAGTTAATTGCGTTATAAAAATTAATAAAAATTTACAGGTCGTTACATTTACCATTTACAACCAGTTATAACTTTCAATCATTTTAATTAATTAGAGTTACATTAAAATAGTTAGCGATTAACTTGAATTAATACTATTACATTTCATTCTAGTCATTTTACATTAAATTTACATTATTAAACTTAATTATAGTTAGTTTTATCATTCCTACGTCATAAATTTTATTTCTTTCCAACATTAAATTACATAATCTTATTAAATTAACTATTTTTAATTATCGGAAATTACGGGTCGTTGCACTCTCCCCAACTCAAAACTTTTCGTCCTCGAAAAGGGAAAGAAGCAATTAAGAAATTAATATATCTTATTCAAAATATTAAATTTATAAACAATTAATTTACAAAATTTACCAATTTAAATAAAATATATCAATTTATAAACAATTAAATCCTTTTATATTCAAGTTAATAAAAGTTTGAAAAACATTTTCGAAAATTTTTCTAAGTCCGAAATTCACAGAAAATTTCGGCAGATTCTACTTTGTACGGAGAGGTCTCGAAGGAAAAATAATATCAATAATACAACATATATCACATATTTTCAAAATAATATATCCCAGACCATGGGAAAACAATATAATATCACCAAAAACCGTAATCCGAAAACGTACCTATTTGTAGGGCAAATAAACGCTTATTTATGAAACCAAAAGCAGTGGCTATTGCTTCCATAACCTGTATTTCACTTATATAATCCAAAAGAGTTAATAATTATATAAAAAATAATATTTATGTTATCTCTATTAGTCACAACCAAATCAACTCAACATACAATAGTCACAAGCAACAAAACCACACAATAATCATGTGCAATCAAAACAATCCACCATCCCTCTATAGCAATCAAAACAAAGGGTTTGTTTAGGTTCGAAAACTTTCAATCGTATAAAAATGATAAATAAACTACTAAGTAAACCATACACTCAACAGCGTAGATAAAACTTTATAGATTATTTATACGTCTCTATACAAAATAGAAGTATCCTTTCCCAACCAATCCATAAGCCAAACAACAATAATTTCCAATAATATTTAAGTTTTATTCTTATTACTCTTTTTTGTTCACATTATTTACTATTCATTTTCATTTGTTCATACAATGCTTGTTTAATTACTTGACATTTATCACTTACAAAATTCATTTTCCACTCATTTATACAATACCATTTTCTTTTCATTACCTTACATTCATTGCTTACATAAGTTATTTTCATTTCAATTATTAGATTATTCGTTATTATGTAAGTCTCTTTACAATTTAATTCACCATTTATAGATTATTTCCTTTTCACATTTATTCTTCCATATATAGTATCAGTGAATATTAAATCCATTTCTAAATCATTTCAATGTTTTTTAAAGTTATAATCATTCAATTAATATAGTACTCATTTTAATTATATATGGCTTCAATATTAATTTAAGTTTGTAATTATTTACTTACAGTATTCAACTTTTATATTAAATCTGATTATAGATAGCTTAAATGTTAACTTAAGCTTATAATCATTTTTCTTACATTATTCACTTTTACATTTAATTAGTAGCATTTCAAACTATTAACTTTAGTTTATAAAAATTTATAACATTAGAATTCTTATTGTAACGACCCAAAATTTTTGTCAATTAAAATTCGATTATTTAATTGATTTTAAATATTAACAAGTAGAATTAATAAGTCGAATAATTTAAAATTAGAATAATTGGATTTAATTGGATAATTAAATCAATAATATAATAGTTGAAATTCCAGAAATAATTGAAAATTGGGTTTAATATGATTAAAAATGATTTATAAAGTTATATTAAATCATATTGGAGTTATAATGATGTTATAGAACTTTTAAAATTTGAATTTAAAGTTAAATTGTGAAAATTGAATATTTTAATATTTAATCGACTAGTGAAATTAGCCATTTTTCGAACAGTCTCGGAATTGGACGAAACTAGTTCCATTGGATCCGTAATAGTTTGTTATTATCGGATTTCAATTTCCGTAGCAATCGGAGTTGTCATTTGACCGTGGCAGCTCCAAACGCATCAAAATTGTTTTAATATTAATTTGGCGAGTTAAAATAGTCATTTTTCAAATAGTCTCGGATTTCGACGAAACTAGTTTCATCGGATCCGTAATATGATATTATTGTATGGTTTCAAATTTTGTGTCAATCGGATGTACCGTTTGTCTGGGGCAAGCCAAAACGCATCGAAATCGGTTTAATTTATATTTGATCGTTTAATTCCATAACTCGCACAGATGATCGAATTAGCTTCCGAAACCTATTCCATTGTGTCCGGAACGTGGGGTAAACCTTAGAAACGCCGGTCACCATGAGAGATTTCGAGTTCGGAAATTTGGAGTGAATAGTGTTTTTCGTTGAAATTCTATAAAAGGGACCCTTCATCATTCACAATTGCAAACCCTAGCCATCCTCTTTCAACCGCCACTAAATTTTTTTCAATGGCCAGAATCTTCTGACCTTTCTTCCTCAATATCTCATGATCCATTCACCATTAGACTTCGGCATCTGAACGAAATTTGTAGAGCGTCTCGAGCTCGATAGATCCATACGGTGGAGTTGGGTTATCGTCGACCATAGACGGAGTTACGTGCTCACATTCATCACGTGTTCACGCATGAATTACGAGGCTAGCAGGCTGCCGAGCTCGCCACTGTTGTGGCCGGAGGTGGAGGGGACCGTGCGCGTTCGGTTGGTGATGGCCGATCGTCGTCTCGACGAGTATAGAGGTCACGATAATTCACGATTTGAAGGGCGGCTATGGGTTCTCGGTTGGAACTGAACGAAGGGGGAGAAGAAACGTGGAGGGGCCGTGATTTGCAGTTGAGGGATGGACGGCCACGATTGCGTAGGGTATAAAATATAAAAGAAAATTTGTAAATTTATTTATTTAAATTCGTATAACTTTAAAAATGTATAACTTTTTGCTACGAGGTCGAAAACGCACGAAACCAGTTGCGTTGGGATCGTATTAACGAACACTACGCTATGGAACTGTATTGGAGTCATTTGGAGCTAGTGTGAATTTCGGGTAAAATTAAACGTCTGTTTAATTTTATCCGAAATAAAACGTTGCAACCGTTTTAAAAGCAAAGGTGAGAACTTCTCACTCAATCGAGATGTATTCGATTTAAATTTTAATAGTTAGATTTAAAATTGCTTGATTATATGCCTGGATGATGAATTGTTATCTGTTGTGTTGAAATAGACATTATACGCCGTTATTAAGCGGAGGTTATTTATTAAAAACATATACCGTGAATATTTCACCGTAAAGTGAAATTGGTATTATTTATGTACTTGGAGTTGATTTCCCGCATTATATAGCGGATGAGACCCTATTGCGCCGTATAATAGTAGATAATATTTTATAAATCCCATATACCGCGATATTCCGTACTAGAACGGAATTGGTATTGTGCTAACATCTATGGATGTAGGGAAACAGGTTGGAGGGATCCAACTGGATTCCTCACCGTATTGATTTATTTACAGATATTGTGATATATTCTGTTATCATATGATGATATGTGATGTTTTGATGCCGTGATTGATTATTTAGTGTTGTTGCATCATCGGATCCATTTTTGAAGTTTAAAAATAACGACTTTGATTTTTAAGGGATTTTAAAGTGATTTTTTTGAGATTTTACGTTTTATTAAAATTTTGAATTGATTCATCTTAAATAAATAAACGTTAAAATTTTAAAGTTATGAAAATTATGATTTTGTGAAATATAACCAAAGTGAGATTTTTGAAATAAATAGTTGATTGATTTATTTTAAACGATTTATATAAAAGATTTATAAAATTGATATTTATAAATTAAAAATATTGGAATTATAAAACGAGTTTTTTTAAGTGTTAAAAGGAAGTATAAATGGATTTCATAAGTGAATGAAATTAATAGATTTATAATGTGAAGTTATAAAATGAATAGATGTTGTAAAATAAAAGATTTATAAGTAATTTACTTATAAATTAGACTTTGGCACTTAAATGGGATATGAATAGAATTTGCTAATAAAAATGATTTTTTTAAGTTGAAATGGTTATAAAATATAAATGTGATTTATAAACGTTGTTTTATAAATCCGAAATCACTTATTTTGATAAGTGAATTATAGAAGTTAATCAAAGAAATTATATTCACGATTTTGGACAGTGAATATATTTTTAAATAAAATGGATATGTTTTGGAGAAGTGATATTACGAAATGAAGTAATTGTTTTAAAAGATGTTTTAAAACGTGTTAAGTATCAAAAACATATATTTCAACATTCATTGTTGAAATAGACATTTTCGAGGAATAAGGAAATGGTGGACTATGACACTGTTGTTATAGTAAATGGTTTCAGAAAGGAAATGTTTTATATAGTATTAGGATTTATATATCTATCTTAATTTCGAATCCCTACACTAGTGATTTTGGGTCGTCGTAACGATGTTTTGCGCAACATTCGTTTTGACTCAAATAAATGTGTTTAAGAGAACGTTTTCCTTAAAGAATGAAATATATACTAAATTGTGATTTAAGTATATTGGATATTTTCAGAATGTTGAAAACAAATGGATTTGTGAATTACTTATTATTAAATAAGTATGGAAATGTTTTTCCAATATGAAGTGAAATGTTTTTGAGATTTTATCTTTTAAAGATAAATTGAAAGTGATTTGAAATTTGGTTTCAAATGGTTGAAGTGTGGAAATTATATATCTTGTAAAGATATTTTTGGAAAATAAATAATTTGGAAAATTATTTGGAATCTGATGATGCTGTGCAGACCTATTGATAGTTAAATAACCGACTATCAATAATTACCTTGAATGGGTATTTGTTGTGATTTGCTTGAATTTGAATGCCACACTTATTTTCAAAATATTGCGCTCACTATTTGGGTTAGCCGGGAAAGGACCTTTGGGTTGTATAACCCATTCCGAATATGTGATACGTCGAAATGGATTGCATTTGAAGACCGGTGTTGAAGACCGGATATTTTTGTAAATGGAAGGATTGCCGTCGAGTTACTCTGCATCGGCTGATCTCCGATATAGAGATTTTATCACCCTTAGTGACGGGAAGTCCGGACGTGATTAGAAATTATCCGGATTGCAAGGACTTCTTTTGAAGTACCTTCGGTTCTGTTCGATCCCGGAACAGACTTGTATGGTTGTGTGTCTGACGTTAAAAATTGAGATATAAAGCTGGTTTCTATCAAATACATATCTGTTGGTGGCGGAGAATTTATTCTCTTAGCTTAACACCCTTCTCTGAGACGTACGAGCTCAGAGGTTATGTAGCTGATGGTTACTAGTGATATATTCCCAATTTGGTAACGTGGCATGCTGAGTGTTGCTGTGTGATGATCATTGTTTGATCATTTGTGATATGATCATTTGTTTGATCATTTATCTTTGTGATCATTACTTTGATCATCTGTTGACCCAAAGCATGGCTTTGTACCAAAGCATGGCTTTGTACCAAAGCATGGCTTTGTACCAAAGCATGGCTTTGTACCAAAGCATGGCTTTGTACCAAAGCATAGCTTTGTGGACGCGACTTCCTCGGACCTCACACCCCGGAAATGGTCAAAACAGGAAGGATGCGACAAGGTTATTAGGGGGTAGCGCCCCTTTAGTGTATGTCATTCCTTCTGGATAGAGGTGGTATCATGGTATGGAGCCCAGATACTTAACCTATGTTGTTGCTGCAAATTTATTACTTTGTGGTTGTTGGAAATCGAGGATCCTCGGGAAGATCGGTTACGATCGGGGGATGACAAATTCGTGTCAGTAGTTACCCAGTTAGGGGTAACCCGGCCTTGTGTTGGTAGAGATCTAACCGTAATGTTAGGTTATTTCTCAGGTCGTCTTTCCAGAGGCGTACCTATGTGGCAATGGGAAGTTCCTTGGCCTGACCATTTGTTGGAAATCCAAACTCCAATACGCACCTTGTACGGTTTTAGTTGTAGAACCTACCATCTAATATGGTAGCTATAGTACGCATAATATAATGGTACCTATGCTGGCTAAGATTTATACTCTACTTTCGAAATGTTTTCCACTATGCACTAATAATAATATAAAAAACAATTTGATTTTTGCGTAGTAAGCATCTTTGACTAACATAAGCAGAAATCTCCTCCAAGTTTGCGTTTGCATTGTGTGTGTGGTGGGAGGTCTTATGGTAGTTTCATTTTCCAAAAGCATTGCGAAATTGACTTTAAAATTTTCCTATTGTTTGTTTTAAAGATTAAATAACTGTTTTAGTTCTCACATGTAACGACCCGTATTTTTACGGATCGAAACATCGTAAAACAGTTGTCATTTGGTCGCATTGTTGATAAGTCGTCCAGAGCCTAAGTCTTGGGTCGTATGAGAGCTTGGAGCGACCTAAGGAAGATGGCGAGTTATGAGGTAGGCGACTTAGTGAAGTGGAGCGACCTAAGGATTAGAACGACCTAAGGAGTTAGGTCGTGTGATAGTTAGGTCGTATAGGAGATAAGTCGTGTGGTGACTTAGGTCGTGGGGTAGGTTAGGTCGGTTGGAGCGACCTATAGGATGTTAGCGACCTAAGGTTGTGAGCGACTTAAGGGTTTGTAGCGACCTATAGAATTAGGCGACCTAAGGAGGTTTAGCGACCTATAGGAGTTAGCGACCTATAGAATTAGGCGACCTATAGGAGTTAGCGACCTAAGAGAGTGAGCGACTTAAGGATAGGCAGCGACCTAAGAGAGTTAGCGAGTTAGCGTAGTTAGGTCGTTAGACGACCAAAGGAGTTAAGTCGTAACCTGGCTAAGTGTTAGGTCGCGTGTGTGTGTTAAGTCGTAGGTTGGTTAGGTCGTGGCATTGTTAGGTCGCGAGGAAGCGTGTCTGTGTTAGGTCGCGTGTGTGCGTTAGGTCGTGGCATTGTTAGGTCGCGAGGAAGCGGTCTGTGTTAGGTCGCTAGGCTGCATCTTCGTTAGGTCGTAGGTCGCGGATGCGCGTAGGTCGTTGGATTTGATAGGTCGCGTGGATGCGCATGTGTTAGGTCGTAGGTCGCGAGGAAGCGCATCTGGTTAGGTCGTAGAGGCTTGGGGCTGTTAGGTCGAAGGTTTTAGGTCGTGGGGTTTTAGGTCGTAGGTCGTGGACGACCTAACTCCGAGTGAGCGACCTAAGGGGATTTCAGCCTATAAATAGGAGGGTTCTTCTTCATTTTTGGGATCCGGATTTTGAAGCGACGAAGTGCTGACATTTTGAGAGCTCGACTTCTACACTTCTTTTTCTCCACTCTAATCTAGTGATTCCTTCCATCCATATTGAAGATCAAATTGAAGATTCAAGAGCTTAGATTGAAGATCTTCATCCTTCGAAGAGAGATTTCATCGTTTGAAGCGGATTTGTGATAGATCAAGTTAGATCCTTCGCTGTCCAGATCTGGAGTGGGTTTCTTTTAAGGTGTTTAGGTGATTTGGTGAGTGGTGATTATCTCTCACACGAATCCAAAGGAGTATATCGGATCGTTGGCTTGATTTGGTGTTAAAGTAGAGATTTCCATGCATTTTCCTAATCATATGTGTAGATCCATATAAATCCATTGCTCATGATGATTTGATATCCATTTTACTACATGTTAACCTATGCAAGTTTATTCATCAAGATTATAGAGATATTGCTCATATTTTCATGCTTATTAGACTTTTGACTCTTTAATTACGAAATTGCCATTATTGTTATAATTGTCTATTTAGATCATATTTGAATGCTTGTTTACTTGGATTAATGTTTGATTTGATTGATTGAAATGAATTAGATGATTGATGATTTGATTTAGACCGAAGATGATTCAAAAGCTAAGGGAAAGGCTCTTGAATTGGAAAAGCTGCTTGTGGCATATGTAGCGGATGGTGGAGCTCTTATGCATAGATTCGATAATGATGATGTTGAGATGAAGCTTTGCGAGGATGTGATGAAGCGAGGCATGATATGAGATAGTCTTGGTCTAATCTAGACTTGATCATTCCAAGCATGTTGATAACTCGGTGATATGGTTCGAGTTGAGGATAATGGATGCTCGAGAGGCGCTTGAGCTAGTATGGAAATAGTCGTCGAGGAGGATGACTAGAAGGCTGAGATCCCATCGTTGTTGAAGGTTCTAGCATGCTCAAAGCAAGAGTACGTTGGGCAGATTGGATAGTCCCTGAAGGCTAATGATTGATAGTCAAGTACTCTGGGCAGATTCGATAGTCCTAGGCACGGGTCACGATGACGTGCGGGAGTTATGTCTAGAACCGGGGTTTCCATTAGCCCTTGACGGACGGCTGAAAGAATGTGCCGGTCATTCAATCAACGGTGATATCGAAGCAATGATAACAGTGATAGCCAGAGTCATGGATGTTTGGTTGTATCGTCATTCGGTCTCAAGAGCAGTGTTTTCAGGGTGCTTATCTGATCTTGGTTTAGGCCTTGGGGGTTTGTGCTTGGAAAACATCGCCCTTGACTCGAGTGATAATTGCTTTACTTTACATTGTATGCTCTGCTATGTTTGCTTCTGCTTAGTGTGTGTCTGCGGGCTATCACTGTAGAAAGAGGTTGGAGTGGGAGGGTTGTATTCCTATTCCTTCTCCTTTATGCTCTTTTGGTATGTTGTTAGTTAATTTACTGCTCACTAAGACTGTAGTCTGACTCAAGGCTTTATGTTTTAACTCTTATTGCCTTGGGCTGTTCGTCCATTTTGGGACGGGCAGACTAGGTAGCAGGTGACAGGTGCTGTTCTTGCTTTACACGATGTTGATGACGAAGACGAGCTGGAGTATTGCATATTACTTCTTACTATATGTACTAGATGTTCCGCTGCTTTGTATTCTCTGAGTGATATGTAGTGAGGCTTGTTGTATTGACTATTCAGATGTTTGTATTCAATTATTATGAAGTTTTATTGATGAGATTCTATTCTGTGAAGCTTCACTATATATATGTTCTATTGTATTTGGTCCATGCGCTGTGAGTAATACGATAGATTCTGTTGTTTAATTTACCCTGGCAATCGTCCATGGTCGCCTGGCACAATTTACAGCGCACTATCTCTAGGTTCAGTGCAGGGGTCATGGGCGGTCGTCACATCACACTAGTCCCATGACTGACCTGGAGTATATTGTTTCCTTCCTAAACTCTGGGTGCCCACCAATTTCCACACGGGCAGTCTAGAGTTAGGTTATCAGGTCATTCTGGATTCGGGATGCTGTGGAGCTTAGTGGCGAGCTGGATGGCGAGACGTACCACTTGTATATGATATTATTTATTCCGCTGTGTATTCTGTATGAGGACAAGTTTATATAACTGTCCAGTGTTGTATTATTGTTGTAAACTCTGATGATGATGTAATGTATAAAATGATATAGTTCTTTGATTTAAAGATTATTCATTTATCTATTATATGTTGTTCCGCTGCGAATGTGAGATTCTGATATTGTTTCTGTTTCTGTGTTTTTCTATTGTTTCTTCTTTCTTTTTCTACTGTTTTCTTCTACCTCTTCTTTTTCTCCATAACAATTCGGTTTTCCAACATTCGATTGCTCGACAGTTGATACAGTGGACGTATTTATGTCGATTTTCGAGCGACAAAAAGTCGAAAACGTTACACTTATTTATAGAAGTAATTCCATTGAACACTTTCATTTTTCCAAGTTTTACTTGTATAATATTCTATTACATATCTTATTAACATTTCAACTTTTAATAATTTGGTAAGTTATATATATATATATATATATATATTTCTTTTAGAATGCAATTGAATATTACCCAAGTTTCTCTTATATATTTAGTTAACAAAATGTTCAATAGTTACTATTTCTTATTTTCATTTCCATTTTATTTACAGTTTAGAAATTTTCATTTTTTTATTTTCATTTTAGAAGTTTCCAATTATTAATATAGTCAAGATTCCATTCATTACAATAATTTCAATTTCTAATTTACAGAAACTTAAGAACTAAACAACCAGGTTCCATTTCAATCCTTTCTAAAATAATATATACCCATAACTTATATATATATATATATATCAAATCAAATTTTAGAAATTTAATTTAAGAATCGTTTATCAAAACGGATGTGCAGTAAAACTACTACAGCAGTCTCCCTACTTTGAAACTTGAAAATGAACGTCGATGATGCATGCACTCATCACCGAAATTATTTTCCAGCGACAGAGAGGGTAGTAGAGAACTTATTTCCTTTAAAAAATTTCTTTTAAAACATTTCTTTCAAATCATCTTGAAATATTTATATCAGAAAATACTTCTAAATAATATTATTATTATATTCCAAAATCATTTGAATTTTTTTTTTCAAACTCCCAGAACTTAAGTTCTCAGATCCTCGGTTCTTATTTTCTTTATCTGTAAATCTTATTTTTCAATCAATGTTTATAAATTTCACTTACTAACAGGAAACCAAACATATTATATATAATTATATATATTTATAAAGATTATTCTTTTATATACAAAATATAATACTAGGCAAAATTATTTCATTTACCTATATTTTAAAACAATATTGTGTCGGTCTCTCCTATTACGTGTTTAGAAATCCCTATCGATGCCATAGCGTCTTATGTACCGACCAAAATTTAAAAATACTAAACTTAACAAATTAACACAATATAAAAACCTTTTATGTAACGACCCATTATTTTGGGCCGTTCAAATCGACAATAAATCCACACATGTCGGACTTGAATAATTCAAAACAATATATTGTAAATAAAATTGGCAAAACTCAGCATATACAGTAAATAAAATAATCACAGATCACAGACACAGAGTAATATAACAATAATACAGCGGAAATAAAAAGAATAGTAGTTCATGAAGCTACTATATATATATAACAGAGTTAAACAAGATACAACAGAGGTCTCGAATACATAGATCAAATACAAGATCAGAATACATCACTGGAATCAACTGAATATCTGAAAGCTGGATAGATAGCTGGATCTCCAAGCGAAGCTCCAACTCCAAGGTGTGTCTCGAATACTAGTACACTCAGTCTGACCCGAGCGTAAAGAAAAACACAAAACACTCGAGTCAGGATTAACATTCTTATATCAATAAATCCAACTCAAGTGAAATAACGACTGAAATACAAGTAACTCAAAGGATGTTTGGGATAGCCATCCTCTAAGGATCTGGTAAACAACCTACATATAGTAGTGTACGCTAAGTAGATAATGCCTATCTGAAATGACCCTCCTATTTCTACTCTAATTCCATAAGGAATTATTTTTTTTTTTATAGGTTTAAGGTAAAGAGGATATATAAATATTTAGATATATCATCCATTGCAATTATAATTCTCAGGGTCAATATCTTTCTCCAATAAACCAAAATATATCCAGGATCACAATAATCAACCAATATAAATATATCAGTACATTCACAAAGATAAGCACATACATGTGAGGATGTATATACCTCTCTTGTTTGAATCAGAGTTCTGGAAAACAAGAGGATATTGGATTGCTGATTTTTTTTTTTTGACCAAACAATCCACTGGAAATATATACATTAGTCTGTTTATCCTAACTAAGAAGTGATCAAGTAATAATCAGTGGAAAGCAAGCTTTTAATATAGATGTTTGTGTTAAGTTCTGAATAGTGACAAAATCAAGCTAAAAAGAAGTGGATCCTAAGTGAACACAAGCAACATCTAGGCGTAATGGAAACGCGCCTAACTTATACACGAGAGGTCACGAGTTCAAGTACTATGCTGGTTGGTTCAAACACAATTTTTGTTTATTTTTCATTTTTCTTCTGTACAATTTGGAATCTGTTATTTACCTATATCTGCACATATATGTTTTATTTTTGCCTATATTCCAACATACTAAACAATAATCCTTGCTTAATTATTTTTGAAATCCATTCCTACAACCTAGAAGGCTTCATGATTGATGTAAATTAAGGGTCTGTTGCTTGGGTTTTGTAAATGATAAGAGTGTTTATCATTATTCAGGTTTGTATTTCTTCTTATAAGATCTGTCTGGCATTTAAAATGCCTTTGGTTAAAATCTGAGTGAAATTCAGATTCCTATTACAAGTGCAAAGGAAAAGGTGTGTTGACATTTGCACAAAATATGTTTATGTGCATATATATATCTGCAACTATTTGAATCTGGCTTCCATCTACCTTACTACAGATTCTTTCTTTATTTAAAAATAGGACATGAAACAATTGTATGGAACAAGTTAAATTATGGAAACCTTGCAGCCATATAAAAACATTCAACCTATGTCTATTTTCTTTTGTATACATATGCCATAGTAGAAAATAAAACCATTTAATTTTCTGAGAATCAACTATCCTGATTATCCAAAACTTAAATCCTTTTCAAAGACTCAAGATTGACTAATACATTTATAAAATGTAATCATTCAATTTTTAACATGGTGTTCTTGCTAAACCCACTTACAAGATTTGATCAAAATCCTTTTTAAACATAACAGATATTTAACTTAGTTCATAGTTTCCAGATACAAGTCAATCTCTTAACAAAATATCTAACAAAATATTCATCCAATATTCAACACTTAATACAAGTAGCAATTTAAATTGTCAATACATGCAGATTTCAACATTTAGGCTCTTATCTAACTAAGTTTTAGCATGCTATATCTTCTTCTCAAGGCCTTGCTCCTACTCCTACTTAGTTGCTGCAATCCCTGAAAAAGCATTTGAAACTGCCTCATTTTAAATGAGACACCCCAGATGCCATTAGCACACTAGGGTCAGACACATGTCTGGTATGAGAAAGCTCACAAAAATAATTAGTTAATCAGGTTAAAGTTAAGTTAAGTACATATACAGAAAGTTCAGCCCTTTTGAATCAGGCAAATACTTGTGTGCATGCTCTGTGTCATTGTGCATGTGCACACTTTAATTTTCTTTCCAAAGACTACATATATAAATATGGCACATTCATTCAAGCATACAACTCAATCATAGACAAACAATCATTCATACCAAACAGGAAAATAACTAATATGAGTTAAATCATTTATTCAATTCTCATATTTCACATCCGGGAAAAACTCCAGTTTTCTCATCATCTCCAGTATTATCCCCTGGGTATATTTATCTATCCTTGGTCTCATCTGCAATATTTATGAATCAATGGACACACTGTAATGAACTAATTCACTCCATTACACAAAGATCTCAGGACTTAAACAAGCCATGTGTCAACTTGTGTTACTCAAGCACACAAGTCATTCCTGCAGTGTTCTTGACCCCAATTTCCTAATCAGGTTTAAGTTAATACTAACTCTTTTGATTTTTCCATGACAAAACCATTCAGTGATTCATTTCATTAGCTAAAAAAAACATCCATAACATGGCATCTCATATTATTCATGACCATACAGAGGCAAACAAGCAAACAACCATTGGTGATTACAAATTAAGGTTCTGTATATACATATATTCATCCTGGTATTTAAAAGGAGTTTAGGCAACTAACATTGGCTTATGGTTTCTGAGAGAGTTTTTCTTTTGCAAACATTTGTGCTTGAGTTAAACTCAGGATGACCTGGTTTCACTGAATCACAAAATTTCGTTTGCTATGCATTTTATTGAATCAGGAGCATCAGCACATAGGCAACCCTATTGCACCCCTAATTCCTTTCTATTTCAAGCCTCAGCACTTATACATGAGTATATTGCAGCTCATCATTATTTACATCTTTCTGGGTTGAGCCAAAACCAATACTACTTGCCTATTCTCAACATTTTATTTTCTGGGTATTTGTTTATATCTCTAAACATTAACATATCAGAGATCTGAGTGTATAAAACAGATATGTATACTAACAACACATAAAACTTTGTTATAATAAAACAAGCAATCAACCAAAGAGAATCAAAACATTTTCAGATTTAAATTCACAGATAAGCATTCATATATGAAAATACTCTTTTAAGAAAAATACTTATAACTGGCTGCCTACATTAGGACTTATTGCCTTAGATTTTTGAGTGAGTTTTCTCACCTAGCTCTCTTCTTTGTTTCCTTAATTAATTGATGAACTTCTGCCCTTATCCTCAAGCTCTCTTTCTTCCCTTGTCTTATGATTTCTGTGGTATTGTTTTTCTTCTTTTTTTTTTCAAAATTCTTTTCTGAGGAGCAGAGGAGGCTGCTGTATATACATGTATATATATACAGGGTCTCTCTTAGGGTTTTGGGTATTGGCTAAGTCCATTTTTGCCCACCAGAAAAATCATGTTATCTGCATTTTTTTTTAAACCCAAAGTTTTACCCTTCCCGGCTTAATTTGGGTGAAGAGAAAAGTGGTTACACATTTTTTTTCAGAAATTTGCTTTTCAGAAAATACTTTTCCCCTTGTCTACAATCATGCTAAAAATGTGACTTGATTTTGTTATTTATTAAATACTCTTTTCTAATTCTGCCTATACCAAGCACTTCCCTGTTTTATCTTATTTTTTTCTATTTTTAGTTTTCATGCAAATGGTATGTACTTCCTTCATTTATTTATAAGGGGATTATTCCTTTTTATATCTTCATTCTTTTTATTTCTGCTTATATTAAAATATGTCTGTATATTTTATTTCACTAGTTTAAACTCTAGTATTTCATTAACACATATATATATATTTATATAAGTCTTACTGAAATAATTAGTATACCTACATATATATTCATACATCATTCTATACTGACACACACATGCACATGTACACTCAAAATATTCAGTAGCATTCATATATATATATATTTACTCATGCATACTACTTTTAAGAATTTAATCTACATATATATATATATATATATATATATTTCCATACACATCAATATGTATGTATTCTTGGAGTTCAGGGTTTTAGCTTATATTCATGTGCATTTCCTGTGCACACATGTACACACACTGATACACTATCAAGCTATATCAATTCCTCCTTCAAAATTAATTTAAAAATTATTTTAAATTTATTTATATTTTCCAGAATAAATTCCTAAAATCTTGGGTCATTACATACACCCCTCCTTTTAGAAATTGTGTCCCACAATTTTCCTAAGCTTAAAATAAATTTTAAACTTAATTCAGAGAACAAGTATATTCTCTACAAAATAGATTCTTAGTTCTATACTAACTAAAAATATATTCATCCAAAATAAAGAAAACTATCAAAAATCAGAATTACCTTAATCTGAAAATAGCTTAGGATAATTCATCCTAACTTTGTCTTCTAATTCCCATGTGCAATCACTAGGATCAAGACTCCACTGTACCTTCACAAGTTTCAGAGATTTATTCCTCAACTTCTTCACATCTTTTGCCAAAATTCCCACTGGATCCTTTTCATAAATCAAATTAGGATTTATCTGCACTTGGGTTGGGGTTTCAAGAATTTCTGCCTTATCATGGACCCATCTTCTCAATTGTGATACATGAAAAACATCATGTATACCTTGCATGTTTTCTGGTAATTCCAACTTATATGCCAAGGGACCAATTCTCTCCAGAATTTTGTATGGTCCAATATATCTTGGGGTTAATTTGCCTTGTTTTCCAAACCTCAGCACATTTTTCATGGGTGATATTTTGATGAAAACAAAATTTCCCACCTCATATTCTACCTGCCTCCTTCTCATGTCTGCAAATTTCTTTTGCCTACCTTGAGCTGCTGTCATTCTTCTTCTTACCAACTCAATTTTCTCCTTGGTTTCTTGTATGTACTCAGGTCCTAAAATAGACCTTTCTCCTGCTTCTACCCAGCAAACAGGTGACAAACAGGGTTTACCATATAAGGCTTCAAATGGAGCCATTCCTATGGTGCTTTGGTAGCTGTTGTTGTATGTAAATTCAACTAGATGAAGATAATCTTCCCAGTTGCCCCCAAAATCCAGTATACATGCCCTCAACATGTCCTCCAAAACTTTGTTTACCACCTCAGTCTGCCCATCTGATTGAGGATGGTAGGCAGTACTTAAACATAGTTCACTTCCCATTGCTTCTTGAAAGCTTCTCCAGAATTTTGAAGTGAAGATGGTATCCCTATCACTCACAATGGTTTTGGGAATGCCATGTAACTTTACCACTTCTTTTATAAAAATTTGAGCTAGTTTTGGTGCTGTTCTTTCTGACTTGACTGGGATGAAGTGTGCTACCTTGGTTAGCCTATCCACTATCACCCATATACTTGTATTACCTCTCTTAGATCTAGGCAGTCCATCTATGAAGTCCATAGATATGTCTTCCCACTTCCACTGTGGTACACTAAGAGGTTGCATCAACCCTGATGGTCTTTGAGTTTCAGCCTTGACTTGTTGGCAAGTCATACATTTGGCAATGTACTTAGCTATATCAGATTTCATCCCCTTCCACCAGAAGTCTCTTTTCAAATTTTGATACATTTTTGTGTTACCTGGGTGAATGGAGTATTTACTTCTGTGATATTCATTCAATATCTCCTTCTTCAATTCTATGTCCTCTGGTACACACACCCTATTCTGGTATCTCACATAACCATCTTTATCAATGTGGTGATTCATTACTTCCTCCCCTCTTGAGAGGAGCATTCTCTTCTCTAATAAGTGAGCATCTTGTTCTTGCATTTTTCCTACCTTCAGAATTAAATCTGGTTGAAGTGTCATTAAGCTTAACTTCCCTTTATCTTCTTGTGCACCATGCATCTGCACACAACCATTCTCCTCAATCTCTAACTCAGTTAGCAAAGACAAATCTTTAAATTCTGCTATCATCATCATAGCCAATTTAGCATGCTGTCTACTTAGAGCATCTGCAACTTTGTTTGCTTTGCCTGGTGTATAGAGTATGTCAAAATCATAGGCAGCTAAGAACTCCACCCATCTATGTTGCCTCATGTTCAAATCTTTTTGTGAAAACAAATATTTTAGAGACTTGTGGTCAGTGTAGAGTTCAAACTTTGTGCCTAATAAATAATGTCTCCAAAGTTTTAAAGCATATATCACAGCTGCTAATTTGAGATCATGTGTGGCATACCTTACTTCATGGGGTTTAAGTTGTCTGGATGCATATGCAATGACTTGGCCTTGTTGCATCAACACTGCACCCAAGCCAAATCCACTAGCATCAGTGTATACCACTAATTCTTCATTTCCATGTGGTACCTTTAGAATTGGAGCATTTACCAATGCCTCCTTCAATTGTTCAAAAGACTTTTCACATTTTTCTGACCAAACAAAAGCTTGGTTCTTCCTGGTTAGGTTAGTGAGTGGTGTAGAAATTTTTGAAAAATCTTTTATAAACCTCCTATAATACCCTGCCATCCCCATGAATGACCTCACTTCACTCACAGTGCTTGGCCTCTTCCATGCTTGAATAGCCACTACTTTATTGGGGTTCACAGAAATTCCTTTGGCAGATATAACATGGCCAAGAAAATGTACTTCCTCTTTCCAAAACACACATTTTGAAAATTTTGCCTTTAAATCTTTTTCCCTTAATCTAGACAAAACCAGGTGCAAATGATGCTTATGTTCTTCCACTGTCTTGGAATAAATCAAAATGTCATCTATAAAAATAAGCACAAACTTGTCTAAACAATCTCTAAAGGTTCTGTTCATTAAATCTACAAAGTAAGATGGTGCATTGGTCAAGCCAAATGGCATAACCAAAAATTCATACAACCCATACCTAGTGTTAAAGGCAGTGTACTTGATGCTTGATTCTTCCACCTTCATTTGATGAAAACCAGATGCTAAGTCTAGTCTAGAAAATACTTTTGCCTCTGCTAATTGATCAAAAAGATCATCTATTCTTGGCAATGGGTATTTATTTTTAATAGTTACTTTGTTTAATTCTCTATAATCTATGCAGAGTCTTAAGGATCCATCTTGCTTCTTAACAAATACCACTGGTGCTCCCCAGCAAGAATTACTTGGTCTTATAAAACCCTTTTCTTCCAATTCTTCTAACTGTTTCTTTAATTCTTTTAGTTCATTTGGCCCCATTCTAGTTGGTTTTTTAATCACTGGGCTTGCTCCTGGAACTAGATTGATCTGGAATTCTACTGGTCTATGGTGTGGAATACCCTTGACCTCACCAAACACATCCAAATATTCATTGACTATGGGAATTTCTTCAATGGTTAGTTCACTGAAATCTTTTTCTGAGTCAACTAAATGATATAGTTTTCCTTCCTTAGCTACCTCACATAAAACTGTGATTCTCTGGCCTCTAGAATTTTGCAATGATATGGTGGATGAGTCTAAATTAATTATGGCTTTAAATTGTCTTAACCAGTCTACCCCCAATATAACACCTATATTTGGGTAATTCAAAACATATAAATTGGAAATAAAAATATTTCCTCCTATGTTTAATTCCACATCCACACAAATCATATTTAAAACACTAGAACTCCCCAATGGACTGTGTATATGCAATGGGGTTTCAACCAATATACAATTCAGTTTTAGCATTCTAACCAGTTCATAAGAAATTAAAGAGTGAGTTGCCCCAGTATCATATACTACTGTTATGGGTATGGTACAAATAAGTAATGTACCTTCCATTTGGCTATGGTTTACAGTGTTACTCTCCACTGTGGCTTTGCCTTTTCCTTCCAAATTTGCCAATTTGCCTTGCTGTTTATACTCAGGACAATTCCTCTTCATATGCCCCTCTTTCCTACATAGATAGCATTTGAAAGCTCCTCCTTTCAATTCTGGACATCTTGGTTTGATATGCCCTTCCTTTCCACACTGATGGCACACAATTTTCTTCTTGTTTTCCTTGGCTTTGTCATCTCCAGTGCTTTTGTTACTAGCCTCTTCTTTCTTCTTATCATAGGGGTGATACCTCCCCTTACCTTTCTTGGTATTATTGCTCTTAAAATTTCTGAACTTCTCCTTTTCCTTGTCATGCTGCTCCAACCTCAAAGCTAAGTCTATCACATGATCAAAAGTCTTGTCTGCATAGGGTAACATGGCTCTGCTAAGTCCTGGGTTCAGACCTTTTATGTACCTATCATTTTTAGATGCCTCATCTGCCACAAGCATTGCTCCATATGTGGAAAGTCCCTCAAACTTTTGAGTGTATTCTGTGACAGTCATGGTTCCTTGTCTAAGCCTAATGAATTCTTCTAGCAAGGTAGTCTTTGCTGATGCTGGTACAAACCTTGCTTCCAACATCTCTTTGAATTGATTCCAAGTGATTTCATTCTCATTCCTTCCTGCAATGATTACTTCCCACCAGCCTAAAGCTACTCCTTTTAGCTGTCTTGAAGCCACTTGCCTCTTTCTTTGATCATCAAGTTGCATGTCATTGAAAATTCTTTCCAATGTTCTCAACCATGTTTGAATTTCCATGATACTCTCTGTCCCTTCAAAGCTTTTGCCTCCTAAATGAGTATATGTCTTAAGCAATTTTGAGAGTTCTTCATAGGGATTTTCTTGCCTTTGTCCTGCCCCATCCCTAAATGCTCTCACCAAGTCTTGCAGATTGACCATTGGTGGTGCATGGGAAGATCCTGCTCCCTGATTTGGTGGTCTCCCTACCATAGTTTGCTAATAATAATTTACATAGCTGGTTAGTTTGATTGGTAATTTGGTTGTTTCAGTGGGTTTTTTTTTTCCACACTGAGCACATTGATATATATATTTAGTTCCTTTTAATTTTATTTCTATCTAAGAACTTGATCCTTACTTCTACTATGTTAAATAACATAGCTCTGATACCAACTGAAATGACCCTCCTATTTCTACTCTAATTCCATAAGGAATTTTTTTTTTTATAGGTTTAAGGTAAAGAGGATATATAAATATTTAGATATATCATCCATTGCAATTATAATTCTCAGGGTCAATATCTTTCTCCAATAAACCAAAATATATCCAGGATCACAATAATCAACCAATATAAATATATCAGTACATTCACAAAGATAAGCACATACATGTGAGGATGTATATGCCTCTCTTGTTTGAATCAGAGTTCTGGAAAACAAGAGGATATTGGATTGCTGATTTTTTTTTTTGACCAAACAATCCACTGGAAATATATACATTAGTCTGTTTATCCTAACTAAGAAGTGATCAAGTAATAATCAGTGGAAAGCAAGCTTTTAATATAGATGTTTGTGTTAAGTTCTGAATAGTGACAAAATCAAGCTAAAAAGAAGTGGATCCTAAGTGAACACAAGCAACATCTAGGCGTAATGGAAACGCGCCTAACTTATACACGAGAGGTCACGAGTTCAAGTACTATGCTGGTTGGTTCAAACACAATTTTTGTTTTTTTTTTTCATTTTTCTTCTGTACAATTTGGAATCTGTTATTTACCTATATCTGCACATATATGTTTTATTTTTGCCTATATTCCAACATACTAAACAATAATCCTTGCTTAATTATTTTTGAAATCCATTCCTACAACCTAGAAGGCTTCATGATTGATGTAAATTAAGGGTCTGTTGCTTGGGTTTTGTAAATGATAAGAGTGTTTATCATTATTCAGGTTTGTATTTCTTCTTATAAGATCTGTCTGGCATTTAAAATGCCTTTGGTTAAAATCTGAGTGAAATTCAGATTCCTATTACAAGTGCAAAGGAAAAGGTGTGTTGACATTTGCACAAAATATGTTTATGTGCATATATATATCTGCAACTATTTGAATCTGGCTTCCATCTACCTTACTACAGATTCTTTCTTTATTTAAAAATAGGACATGAAACAATTGTATGGAACAAGTTAAATTATGGAAACCTTGCAGCCATATAAAAACATTCAACCTATGTCTATTTTCTTTTGTATACATATGCCATAGTAGAAAATAAAACCATTTAATTTTCTGAGAATCAACTATCCTGATTATCCAAAACTTAAATCCTTTTCAAAGACTCAAGATTGACTAATACATTTATAAAATGTAATCATTCAATTTTTAACATGGTGTTCTTGCTAAATCCACTTACAAGATTTGATCAAAATCCTTTTTAAACATAATAGATATTTAACTTAGTTCATAGTTTCTAGATACAAGTCAATCTCTTAACAAAATATCTAACAAAATATTCATCCAATATTCAACACTTAATACAAGTAGCAATTTAAATTGTCAATACATGCAGATTTCAACATTTAGGCTCTTATCTAACTAAGTTTTAGCATGCTATATCTTCTTCTCAAGGCCTTGCTCCTACTCCTACTTAGTTGCTGCAATCCCTGAAAAAGCATTTGAAACTGCCTCATTTTAAATGAGACACCCCAGATGCCATTAGCACACTAGGGTCAGACACATGTCTGGTATGAGAAAGCTCACAAAAATAATTAGTTAATCAGGTTAAAGTTAAGTTAAGTACATATACAGAAAGTTCAGCCCTTTTGAATCAGGCAAATACTTGTGTGCATGCTCTGTGTCATTGTGCATGTGCACACTTTAATTTTCTTTCCAAAGACTACATATATAAATATGGCACATTCATTCAAGCATACAACTCAATCATAGACAAACAATCATTCATACCAAACAGGAAAATAACTAATATGAGTTAAATCATTTATTCAATTCTCATATTTCACATCCGGGAAAAACTCCAGTTTTCTCATCATCTCCAGTATTATCCCCTGGGTATATTTATCTATCCTTGGTCTCATCTGCAATATTTATGAATCAATGGACACACTGTAATGAACTAATTCACTCCATTACACAAAGATCTCAGGACTTAAACAAGCCATGTGTCAACTTGTGTTACTCAAGCACACAAGTCATTCCTGCAGTGTTCTTGACCCCAATTTCCTAATCAGGTTTAAGTTAATACTAACTCTTTTGATTTTTCCATGACAAAACCATTCAGTGATTCATTTCATTAGCTAAAAAAAAACATCCATAACATGGCATCTCATATTATTCATGACCATACAGAGGCAAACAAGCAAACAACCATTGGTGATTACAAATTAAGGTTCTGTATATACATATATTCATCCTGGTATTTAAAAGGAGTTTAGGCAACTAACATTGGCTTATGGTTTCTGAGAGAGTTTTTCTTTTGCAAACATTTGTGCTTGAGTTAAACTCAGGATGACCTGGTTTCACTGAATCACAAAATTTCGTTTGCTATGCATTTTATTGAATCAGGAGCATCAGCACATAGCCAACCCTATTGCACCCCTAATTCCTTTCTATTTCAAGCCTCAGCACTTATACATGAGTATATTGCAGCTCATCATTATTTACATCTTTCTGGGTTGAGCCAAAACCAATACTACTTGCCTATTCTCAACATTTTATTTTTTGGGTATTTGTTTATATCTCTAAACATTAACATATCAGAGATCTGAGTGTATAAAACAGATATGTATACTAACAACACATAAAACTTTGTTATAATAAAACAAGCAATCAACCAAAGAGAATCAAAACATTTTCAGATTTAAATTCACAGATAAGCATTCATATATGAAAATACTCTTTTAAGAAAAATACTTATAACTGGCTGCCTACATTAGGACTTATTGCCTTAGATTTTTGAGTGAGTTTTCTCACCTAGCTCTCTTCTTTGTTTCCTTAATTAATTGATGAACTTCTGCCCTTATCCTCAAGCTCTCTTTCTTCCCTTGTCTTATGATTTCTGTGGTATTGTTTTTCTTCTTTTTTTTTTCAAAATTCTTTTCTGAGGAGGAGAGGAGGCTGCTGTATATACATGTATATATATACAGGGTCTCTCTTAGGGTTTTGGGTATTGGCTAAGTCCATTTTTGCCCACCAGAAAAATCATGTTATCTGCATTTTTTTTTAAACCCAAAGTTTTACCCTTCCCGGCTTAATTTGGGTGAAGAGAAAAGTGGTTACACATTTTTTTTCAGAAATTTGCTTTTCAGAAAATACTTTTCCCCTTGTCTACAATCATGCTAAAAATGTGACTTGATTTTGTTATTTATTAAATACTCTTTTCTAATTCTGCCTATACCAAGCACTTCCTTGTTTTATCTTATTTTTTTCTATTTTTAGTTTTCATGCAAATGGTATGTACTTCCTTCATTTATTTATAAGGGGATTATTCCTTTTTATATCTTCATTCTTTTTATTTCTGCTTATATTAAAATATGTCTGTATATTTTATTTCACTAGTTTAAACTCTAGTATTTCATTAACACATATATATATATTTATATAAGTCTTACTGAAATAATTAGTATACCCACATATATATTCATACATCATTCTATACTGACACACACATGCACATGTACACTCAAAATATTCAGTAGCATTCATATATATATATTTACTCATGCATACTACTTTTAAGAATTTAATCTACATATATATATATATATTTCCATACACATCAATATGTATGTATTCTTGGAGTTCAGGGTTTTAGCTTATATTCATGTGCATTTCCTGTGCACACATGTACACACACTGATACACTATCAAGCTATATCAATTCCTCCTTCAAAATTAATTTAAAAATTATTTTAAATTTATTTATATTTTCCAGAATAAATTCCTAAAATCTTGGGTCATTACACTATCGCTAATATAAAATATCAAAATAGTGTTAAGGCGTTACCATTATCCCCCTTAACACATTTTATATAAGCATCATAGTCTATACAGCACTCTAAACTCCACCGTAAACTGGTGGGCTATCGGGGAGTACTCCATAGGTATAACACAAAACAAATCGTAGTGGTCGCATATAGGGATACAAGTATGACAAGGCACATGAGGCAATACCCAAGGTAGTGAAACTACCGTTTGCCTGATCCGGACTGGTGAGAACGCATCGCCGCAACGATCGCAACACCGTGAAACAACACTCCCAATTCAAGGGTGCGCACCAATCAAAAACAAGTAAAGAGTAGTTTACGAAGAAGTGTGTCCGATAGAGGTAGCTAACCTCATTGGCCGGGCACGACTCCTGTTTAAGTCATTTCAAATTTGACACAAGCGTCAAGGCTATCAATTATCGTTCTCTTTCTTCAAATCCAGCAACATCAGCATTCCAACCACTTCATTCTGGATCACACTCCGCGTATAATAGTTATTAAAGTGGTTTCGGTTTGGACAAAGAGTATGTCCCTAACCGATCCCGGACTCTTCAATAACTACGTAATTATTACACCGATTGGTCATTTAATAAACTTTCAAAATAGTTTATATTTCAAAACCGAAATATCATTGCCATTTCAAAACCATATCCATACGATATCAATTTCACTTCAAATAAATCGATTTCCAAAATCATATCACTTTCCAAAGTTATATCGTAAGTCTTTTAAAATCAAAACACTTTGGAAATCAAAACCTTGAAATTCATAACACTTTGAACTATAGTTTGAAATCATAACATTTTGGAATTCATAACACTTTCCTCTTAAACAGTTTAGATATTAAAATTAGTGTATATAATAAAATAGTTTATAAAATAAAAATAGTTTATATAAAATAGTTATAAGTTAAAATAGTTTATAATAAAATAATATATATTGAAAATGATTTATATAAAATAGTTTATATTAAAATAATTTATAAAGTAAAATATAAATAGTTGGAGATATAGTTTAAAAAGACCTTATAAAATAAAATAGCTTCCACAAATTCATAAATCGATTCAAATTAACTCAGCTTCCAAATTCAACTTAATTCAATCTGAATTCATAAATTTCAACTCAATTCAATTTCTCAATAAATCATTTCGAATTATAACGATTTCAAATACAGATTTGAAACACAAAATAAACCATTAAATTTCAATATATTTCAAAGCTTTAAATATTCCACATTTCAAAAACTAAATTTGATAATTCCATTTATATCTCAATTTAATTTCATTACATTTATTTTCTGAGATATTTCTTTAATCATTTCCAATACATCTAAATACAACTTCAATTTACAAATTTATATAAACAAAATATCCCATTTAAATTTATATAAGTTTGAAATATTCATTTAAGTCACTTATAATCAAATTCAAGTTAAAAAATCATATCTTTAAAATTTCAAATTTAATAAATTTCAAATCAAACTTATTTATGTAAAATTATTAAATAAATATAATTTCAATCAATTTCAAATCATTGTAAACTCTATATCTGAAATATAGATATTAAATAAATACTTATATATCAATTTATTAAATCAACTTTAATAAATCTTTAGAATCAATATTTATTAAAACCATATATTTTCTTTTCAAAACCATAGAAATCATTTTTCAAAAAAAAAATATATATAGACCAACGGTGTCTGTATAAAATTTTCTACCATATGGTCAAGTGATACAGATATTTATCATTTCAATCCGTAATTTATATATATACGTGTATATATCTTTTCAACCCGCAAAACCAAATTCAATGAAAATCGCTTGGGTTTATACTTTCAACCCATAACGATTTTCTCCTATTCTACAGATCATTCAGGTATTTATCATTTCAACCCATAGTGAATTCTATACTAACAGGGAACTTGCTGTGATATCCCGGAAATTTGGCAATATCAATTTAATAATCTTTATTAATAATTAAATTGATTAGTTGATTTATTTTATCAATTGACAAGTTTAATTCATTTTAAAAGGTTAATAATATTTCAAATTGGCAATATTTATTATTATCTTTTCTAATAAATTTAAAATTGGTAAGATTTATCTTTTAAAACTTATATAAATGTTTTCTATTTATAATGAATATATATATATTGTTATCTGAAGTTATGTATTAAAATTTCAATATGATAATTATCAAAACTAATGTTAAAAAAATATTTTCCATTTAGAATATATATTTGTATATATTGAAATGGAAAGAATATTGGATTTGAATTTAATAAAGTATTTTCAAACTTTAATATATATATATAATTTGTAATTTGGAAATTTGTAATTTGACTTAGTACTTTTGGAAATGATAATTGAGATTTAAATAACAAGTGTAATTTCTTATTTATTAAAAATATATATGTAAGCTTAAGTTTAAATAAGGTTTAAATTAAGAAGTTTATTTGTTTTAATAATCTTTTCTCTTTTAATATTCAAATATAAGTCAAAATGGTTTTGTAAAAATATATAGAGAGTTAAACTCAATTTCTCAAGCATATATGAATATGTTATATTTATTTGATCAAAGTATAAGTTATTATAAATAATAGTTTTTCACATTTGAATATTTATATAGAAATCTTAAAGCTTATTTATAAAAGGATAAATACATTTTTATACATATAGATATTTTGAAATATACATGTAGGATTTAAATAAATCAAAATAAAAAGGAATTAACACTTGTAAATCAATAAGAAAGCATTTAAAACACTTGTAAACATATGGAAGCTTGGAGTGTTTAGGTGTAAGTTAATTAACTCTTAGGAGGACAAATGTCAACATTCTTCTTAATAATTAAAAATAAATAAATCAAAATTTAAAAGAAGAAATATTTTTACTATCAGCTGAAACTATTCTTTTCTCAACTAAAAACTAAGTTCGAATCTAAAAATCAAATAAAAGTCTGGAAATCAAAATGCTAAGAGAAAAAGAAAACTTGGAAATCAAAATTCAAAGAAGCAAAATGAAATCTGGCATTCAAATGCAAATCAAAGCAAAAGAGGATGGAGGCAATTCAATAAGCAGTTTCAAATCTTCAATTGCAATCTAAAGACATGCAATCAGAGGAAATAAATCAAACAGCAAGTATTTAAATTCAACAAGCAAATAGAAATGCAAGTTCAAAATCAATATCAGTCTGGAACAAGCCTGGAAACAAAATCTGCTCCTCTGTTTTACAAATTCAAGTGAGTAAACCTATTTTAAAAATAGTTTAATCCTGGATTTCATTTTGATGTTGTGAATGAAAATCATGCTGTTACCTGAAATGCTTGGATTAAAATGAATGCATGTATGAATATGAATGTTTGATGCCTGTGTAATGCCTGTATGTATACAAATATAGGCTCTGTTGTTTTGATTTCTTAGGAAATCCAATATCTCATCATTGAATCATAATTGGTTTATGATTTGTAAACGAAAGATGTTTGAAATCATGTAACATCACTCCTAAAAATAATTACAGGAATTTAAATGGAATAATTAGCTCGAAATTTTCAAATTTATAGTAAAATTAAATTTGGGTCAAAATTTTATAAATTAAATTTTGAGATTTGATTTCATGGTTGAAGTAGTGATAGAAAATCATGATTTTTAATATGTACATCATGATTTTTAGTTTGGAAATTAGTGGGTTTTTTCGAGTTGAACGTTTGTGATGTATTGGTCAACTATGGTCGATCGGCGGCGAAGGAGGGGATGATATTCGAGCCAGAGATGGTTGAGTGGTCTACGAGTGCAGGAAAATTGTCGTGGTGATTTTTCAATGGCCGTGATGGCCAGAGATTGTCGAAGTAGGGTTTAACACCCTGAGTTTGTCGTCAGTATTCAGAGGAATTTCGCGACGATGAGAAGCGACCGGAGTCGATCGCATGGTGATCTGGAGATGCTGGGAGACGTGACAAAGCTATGGTGAAGATGGCGTGGTGTTTCGGTCAGGGATCATCGGAGGCGAGTGGTTCTGGTGATGTTCGTTTTTAGGCTGATGGGTTATTCGAGTCGAATTCGAATCTCGTACGAATCGAATAGATTTTGATGGTCGATCGTGATAGCGTGATGGAGTCTGACTTGCCGGAGGCCAGAACGGAGATCATCGACGTTCAGACGTGGCGTGCACGTGCACGAGCTTGTTCGTGTGCACTGGAAATTTGAAGAATGGAGGAAGACGAGAGTGACTCGGGTTTGAAGTCGCGTTGCCATCGTGAAAGACTCGAAGCGGGAAGCTTAGTTGAGTGACTCGAGAATTACTTCGAGAATTCTAAGGATTTTCTCGGGTTTTGGTAGGAGCGGGTTTTAAAGAATTGTACAGGAAGTTTTAAAAAGTTTTAAACAAAAGAAATTTGTTTTTGAAATGTTTCTAAGTTTTTAAAACAAAGTTAAACAAGTTTTAGGATTATAGAAATAAATTGTTTCAAAGAATAAGTATTTTAGTAAGTTTTATATATTTAATAAATAAGTTTTTAAAAGATAGAAACATAGATTTCCAAAATGATCTTTGTATTAAAATTTATTAAATAAACTTTTAAAGTTCAAAAGATTTTAGAAGTTAAATTAGATGTGTAGATTATAATTGATTCTAAAGTATTTATTTTAAATAAAGTTTAAATAATAAGGATTTTAGTAAATCAATTATAGTAAAGAGATTCTGATTTATTAAAGGGAATTAATATGTAAAATTAATAAGGATAATTCATTTATTAAAATGAATTAAGAATAGATAATAATTTAATTAAGATAATGATTTTCTTAATTAAGATCTTTTAAATATAAGGATAAAGAAATTAGTTCATTTATTTAAATAATTAGTTAAAAAATTAACTAAGTAATTAATTAGTAATTATTAAAGATAATTACTTATAATTAATTAAGTATAATTACTTGATGAAGTAATTAAGGAATAATTACTGAATGTAATTAAGTAAAAGGGGAATTATTTAATAAAGTAATTAGAGGATAATTATTTTATTTAATGGAAATAATTAAGAGTTAATCACTTGTTATTAATTCAATAATTTATTAAATTAAATTAATTAAAGGATTAGATTAATCAAAGGTGATTAATAATTGTGGTTTAATTAAGAATAATTACTTAATGTAATTAATAGAATAATTAAAGATGTAATTAGGAATCATTAGTTTATAATTAATTAATGATGTAATTAAGAGTTGATTAAGTAAGATTAATTAATCGAATGATAATTAATTAATTGTAATTAAGATTGATTAATTAAGTAATAATTAATAAATAAAGTGATTAATTAATTGTAATTAATTAAGGATTAATGTAATTAAATATAGTTAATTAATTAATGATGTAATTAAAGATTAATTACTGTAATGGTTTAAGTTAATTAATTTGTGAAATTAATTAAGAATTAATTACTTAAAGTAATTAAAGGATTATTAATCAGGAATGATTAATTAAGATGGATACTTAGAGTAATGATTAATTAATTGGTTTAATTAATAATTAAGTAAGCAGGATTTATAGAGATGAAGTAATTAATTTAATTCACTTTAAATTAATTAAAGATAGAGATAGTTAATTTAATTCATTTTAAATTAATTATGTTGTGATTAAGTAAATCATTGCTTATATAAGAATGAATGACATTGATTGTCTTGAATGGATGTAATCTCAGAAATGAGATAAGGGATGTTGTGTGGTATGAATGCTTGGTTGCATTATGATGGTAATATAGATTAACTATTGTGATGTTGATATGGATTACCTATTTGGTTATAGATCAATTGTTTATTTGATAATGTGAATATGAATTGTGATTTGTGAATTATCTATCTATATGAATATAGATAAGTTGAATTGTTTAACCTTAAAACAACTTGGCCCTTAAAAGATACGTTTTGGATTTCGATGAGACCGGGATCGGGTTTCCGTATACCGGGATTCCAGGTCTGGAGACCCGAATACCACATCGATCCAAATTAACGATAGGTCGTGAATCTCAAGTGAAGATGAAGATTCAGAGTGCAAGGGTTATTGTCGTTAACTCTGAGGGTGATTCCAAAACGAGTGTAACGAGATAATGCCTTCGGTTTCGTTCGAACCCGGAACGAACTTGTATGGATTGAATGCTTTCAGCACATCGTCAGGCGGACGATGAGCATTCTAAGTGATATGTTCTGATTAAAGGTAATCGTAACCTCAAGCCTCATCAACCGGGAATGGCTAAAACAGGGGAGGTGCAGCAAGGCTTCGTGGGTAGCACCCACTGAGAGCAAGATAGATCCCTGTCTAGAGGTCCCTTTTCTTTTATTCGGCTTAGTGTGTGGTTGGTCGCGCCAACTACGGGATTGTCTTGTTCGGGATTATCCAGTAAGGGATGGTTCCGGCTTTGTGTTGCAGGGGAGCGGGCGTACTCCTCGGTACGGTGATCTAGGCCACGTACTGTGACGGGCGGTACCCTAGTAGCCCTGCCATTGTATGGAATCCAAACTCCAATAAGTGCCGTACGTATTAGTTGTGCCCAACTATGTTGGAATGTGAGATGTAAGCATTTCAGCTATTTCTGTATTTTACTTGAAAACCCTAGACCCTATTATAATACAATCGGATTTCCTATCAAATGTTTTAGTTAGCGTAAGGTAAAAACTTATCCATGTTTATTTGTGGGGAGTCTTACGTGATACTTTTGTTTTCAAAGGTTTTCAAAGTTAAGCAATCTAACCGTTTACTCACACCAGACCCATGTCTGACCCAAGTGTTTATTTTCTGTTTTATTAAACTCTTGGGTACTCAATATTGTATTGAGTAGTCAAGGGATTCAGGATAATCTTGACGAATTCTGGAGGAGCTGTGAAGCAGGAGGCTTCAGCGAGTAGATATATAGAGTTTCCGCTGTGTTTGTATTAGTCTGTATTGTACTGGTGTACTTGTGTTGTATAATAGACAGAAGTTTATAACTGTCTATTCTGTGATGTATAAATTGTGTGCTCTGATGTATATGATACTATGTAATATCTTATGTGATAATATATTTCTCGTTCCGCTGTGAGATTTCTGATGTGTTGTTGTTCTCTCTTCTTTTCTTTTCTTCTTCTATCCCTTTCTTTCTTCATAACGATGCGTCTTTCTGGGCAAAGAAAGTCCGGGTCGTTACTTGTTGGTCAATTTAATTTATTTAATTAAGATAATGATTTTCTTAATTAAAGTTTTTAAGTATTAATAGTTAAGAAATTATTTAATTAGTTAAATAATTAGTTAAATAATTAACCAAGAAATTAATTAATGATTAATTAGAGATAATCATTTATAAATTAATTAAGTATAATTACTTGCTGGAGTAATTAAGGAATAATTACTGGATGTAATTAAGTAAAGGAAGTTATTTAATAAAGTAATTAGAGGATAATTATTTTATTAAATAGAAAGTAATTAAGAGTTAATTACCTAGTGTTATTAATTAAATAATTTATTTAATAAAGTTAATTAAAAGATTTAGGATAATTAATAAGGTAATTAATTATTGGTTAAGGTAATTAATTAAAAAGTAATTAATTAAGGAAAGTAATTAAGGGAAGTTAATTACTGGATAAGATTAATCAAAGGTGATTAATAATTGTGATTTAATTAAGATTAATTATTTAATTAATTTAAATAAAATAAATAATTAAAGATGTAATTAGAGATCATTAGTTTATAATTAATGATGTAATTAAGAGTTAATTAATTAAGATTAATTAATCAAATGATAACTAATTAATTGTAATTAATTAAGGATTAAAGTAATTGATTTTAATTAATTGATTAATGAAGTAATTAAAGGTTAATTACTGTATTTAATTAAGGATAATTAATTTGTGAATTAATTAAAGATAATTACTTAAATGTAATTAAAGTATAATTAATCAAGGTGATTAATTAAGTGGATAATTAGAGAAAGGTTAATTAATTTATTTGTAATTAATTAATGATTATATAAGTAAGATTTATAAGGAAGTAATTAATTTAATTAATTTTAAATTAATTAAGAGATGAAGTAATTAATTTAATTCACTTTAAATTAATTAAAGATAGAGATAGTTAATTTAATTCATTTTAAATTAATTATGTTGTGATTAAGTAAATCATTGCTTATATAAGAAGGAATGACATTGACTGTCTTGAATGGATGTAATCTCAGAAATGAGATAAGTAATGTGGTGTGGTATGAATGCTTGGTTGCATTATAATGGTAATATAGATTAACTATTGTGATGTTGATATGGATTACCTATTTGATTATGAATCATCTGTTTAAATGATAATGTGATTATCAATTGTGATGTGTGAATTATCTATCTGTATGAATATAGATAAGTTGAATTGTTTTAACCTTAAAACAACTTGGCCTTAAAAGGCACATCACCGTCGACCATCGGCGATCTCCTCTCCGGCCTCCATCAAGTCACTCACGACCCCTACCACGCATCGCGCAACCCAGAAATTCAAATTCGATCGAGCATCGATTTTTGACCCTCGAACTCATCACTCGAAAACGACATCACCAGGAAACTCGACCATCGCCGATGATCCCCTGGTCGAAACATCATGCCACCTTCACCGTAGCGTCGCCTAGCCTTCCAGCATCCATCAATCACCTCGCGATCGATCTCGACTTCATCACGTAAACGAGAAACCCATTCGAATATCAATGATAAAAACACAGTGACAAACCCTATTCCAAAGGTCTCCGGCCATCACGTTTATTGATAAATCACTCCACTATTTTTTCGAGGAACCCCATCATCCCCTCTACCTTCAAATTCAACCACGACTTCCAGTTCGTCTCGAATCGCCTCAGATTGGTTAAAATGTCCAAAACAGTTTATCCCAAAATTCTCTTTAATTACCCAACTAGAAATCATGACCCATATCTCAAAATTCATGATTTAGAATTATGAATTCAATTATGCAATTCAAACTTAAAATTAAATTGATAAAATTTAGACTCAATTTACTTTTTTTACTGCTATTCATAAATTTCCAGACAATATAAGTTATAAAATTCCAGAACTTATGTTTATTAGTAATATTACATGATTCCACACATCTTTTATTACAATTCAAAGGTTATCAAAGATTAAATGATGAGATGTAGATATTTAAAAAGAAAATTAAACTCTGTAAACATACAGAGCCTATATTCCAACATAACTAGTTATTCACAGGCAACAATACTAGTATACATGCATACATCCATTTCAATTCAAACATGAAGGCTAACACATGATTTTCTTCACATAACAAAGTGGAAACAAAATTTTAAAACTATTTTTAAAACTTAAGTTTACTCACCTGTAATTTAAAACAGAAAACAGATTTTGTTTCCAGGCTTTTGAATTATCATCTTCATGTTGATTTTTGAACTTGATTTCTTTTGCTTAGTTGAATATAGACTTCCTGTTGATTGATTTGGAACTGCTACTGAATTGTCTTCTTATCTTTCTTATCTGATTGTATTAGAAGATCTGAAGATGCTATTGAGTTTGCCTTTGATCTCCTTTAAGTTTGCATTAGAATTTCCAGTTTTTACATTTCTTCTTTGCAATTTGATTTCAGGTTTCATCCTTCTTTGCATTTTTAGATTCGAATTGCTTTTTGTTGAGAAAGAAGAAAAGATAATCTTAAAACTGAAAAGAGAAAAACAGATTTTTCTTCTTTTATTTATAATAATTTTAAATTAAATTATCAAGGAAATTGACACTTGTCCCCTTAATACTCTACTTTGCTTACACATATGCTATTAAATTTACAAATGTTTTTACCAAGTATTAAAATGTTTACAAGTGTTTTATCTTGTCTTTAATTAATTTACAAGTATTAATTCCTTTTTATTTTGATTTATTTAAATCCTACAGGTATATTTAAAAATATCTATATGTATAAAAATGTGATACCACTGTGACGACCACGACTTTCTCTCCATAGAAAGTCGTATCGCTAATAAGAAAGAAAGGGGTAGAAAATAGAAAAGAAGAGAAGAAAGAAAGAAACAACAACAACGATCTCACAGCGGAACGAATAAATTATATTAATAACATAAACTATTACATAGTATACAACACTTTACAGAGTTACACAGTATATACATCACTTACTAGACAGTTATAAACATCTGTCTAGACATTACAACTCAATACACTACAGAGATACAGACACAGCGGAACTACTATATATATCTACAACGCTGAAGCCTCCTGCTCCATGGCTCCTCCACAATTCGTCAAAGCTAAACCTGAATCCCTTGGCTACTCGTAAAAATTTGAGTACCCAAGAGTTTAAATAAACAGAAAATAAACACTTGGGTCAGACATGGGTCTGGTGTGAGTAAACGGTTAGATTGCTTAACTTTGAAAACTTTTGAAAACAAAAGTATCACGTAAGACTCCCCACAAATAAACATGGGTAAGTTTTTACCTTACGCTAACTAAAACGTTTGATAGGAAATCTGATTGTATTATAATAGGGTCTAGGGTTTTCAAGTAAAATACAGAAATAGCTGAAATGCTTACATCTCACATTCCAACATAGTTGGGCACAACTAATACGTACGGCACTTATTGGAGTTTGGATTCCATACAATGGCAGGGCTACTGGGGTACCGCCCGTCACAGTACGTGGCCTAGATCACCGTACCGAGGAGTATGCCCGCTCCCCTGCAACACAAAGCCGGAACTATCCCTTACTGGATAATTCCGAACAAGACAATCCCGTAGTTGGCGCGACCAACCACACACTAAGCCGAATAAAAGAAAAGGGACCTCTAGACAGGGATCTATCTTGCTCTCAGTGGGTGCTACCCACGAAGCCTTGCTGCACCTCCCCTGTTTTAGCCATTCCCGGTTGATGAGGCTTGAGGTTACGATTACCTTTAATCAGAACATATCACTTAGAATGCTCATCGTCCGCCTGACGATGTGCTGAAAGCATTCAATCCATACAAGTTCGTTCCGGGTTCGAACGAAACCGAAGGCATTATCTCGTTACACTCGTTTTGGAATCACCCTCAGAGTTAACGACAATAACCCTTGCACTCTGAATCTTCATCTTCACTTGAGATTCACGACCTATCGTAAATTTGGATCGATGTGGTATTCGGGTCTCCAGACCTGGAAATCCGGTATACGGAAACCCGATCCCGGTCTCATCGAAATCCAAAACGTATCTTTTAAGGCCAAGTTGTTTAAAGGTTTAAACAATTCAATTCAATTTAATACTTGAATTCACATAGCATTAACATAGATAAATATCACACATTTATCACAGATATATCCAATATCATATCACAGAATATCATAGTATATCATCCAATAGATATCAACCAAATCAGACATTCTACTCAACCATCATTCATAAGCAACCATTTATTAATCTCTATTATAATTAATTTAATCCACTTAAATTAAATTAATTACTTAAGAATTAATTCCTAACCTTGCTTAATCAATCATTAATTAATTACTTATCCATTTAATTAATTAATCATTAAATATTAATCACTCTTGATTAATTATTCATTAATTACATAAAGTAATTATCCTTTAATTAATTTTACAAATTAATTATCCTTAATCATTTATAGTAATTAACCTTTAATTACTCTCATTAATTATAATAATTAATATCCTTAATTAATTACATTAATTAGTTAATTAACTATACCGGGGTACCGCCCGTCACCGTACGTGGCCTAGATCACCGTACCGAGGATCACTCCCAATCCCCTGCAACACAAGGTCGGAACATCCCTTACTGGATAATTCCCGCACAAGATACCTCACGGTTGGGACCAGCAACCGCACCACTAAGTCGAAAATAGAAAGGGACATCTAGACAGAGGTAACCTTGTCCTACTTGGGTGCTACCCACTAACCTTGCTGCACCTCCCCTGTTTTAGCCATTCCCGGTTTGTGAGGCTTGAGGTCACGATTACCTTTAATCAGAACATATCACTTAGAATGCTCATCGTCCGCCTGACGATGTGCTGAAAGCATTCAATCCATACAAGTTCGTTCCGGGTTCGAACGAAACCGAAGGCATTATCTCGTTACACTCGTTTTGGAACTTTATAAAATATCTTAACTTGGAAAACTTGTTTTTATTTTACTTTTAAACTTAAAAAAACTTTTGGAAAAAAACTTGAGTTCTTCCTTTTTAAACCTGGAACATTTTCCCTTAAAATTTTGAAACCAGATTACTTAACAAAAACAACCCGAGCAAGCCTATTTACTTCGAGTCGACCCACATAAAAACTCGAGCCTGCCCCGCGTCTTCGTCTTCTCCAACGCTAAGTACACCAGAACGAAACCAACGTGCACGTGCACGTGCACAGGCAACTCCGGCCAACGTCGATCGTCGCGATGCTCCTCAACGACTCCATTAACGTCGATCGTAGTAGCCAGGGAAGGATGATCTAGGGTTCGAAGAGCTGTTGGGGACGAAGAGAGAAAGAGTACGTGCGTCGTCGTTGGATCATCGGAGATGATCGCGATAGGTGGATAAGCTTGCTGGAGTCGTGGCGAAGTTTGGGTGAAAGGGAAAGATGTTCTCGAGGTCGGAGGCGATGATCTGATTTGGGAAGATGATGTTTTGCTCGGGACGGTCTCGTGATTTTTGCATGTCGACTCGAAGCAGGTGAGGTTGCAGGAAGACTCGGGGAAGACTCGGGGGTTTTAGTGGGTTTACTCGGGTTTTTCATTTGTTTAGACTCGGGGTTGTTTTATTCCAGTAACCAGGTTTGAAATTTTAAAGTAAACATATTTTTAGTTTTAAAATTTTAAACAGGGACAAGTTTTTAAATAAATAAATTTTCAATTTGATTAAACATGTTTGAAAATGGCTTTCAAAGATTTAAGTATATTAAAATTAAATGTTTGAATTGTTTTTGTTAAAGTAAATTTTATTTCAAAATTGATTTTTTTTTTACTTTTAATAAAGTAAATGATTTGAGTAAATGTTTAATAAATGTAAAGTTTATTCTTAATTAGTTAAGTAGAGATTAATTAAGAACAATTAATTAATAAATAAATTTAAGCTTAATTAATGTTTGTAATTAAGAATAATTACTTAATAAAGTAATTAGTGGATAGTTAATGAATTAATTAGAGATTAAGAGATGATTAATTAGTTAATTAATTAATGTAATTAATTTTAGATTAATTAATTAGCCTAATTAATTTAAGATAATCAATTTATAATTAAGTGAGTAAATTTCTTAAATGAAGTGATTAATGAATAATTACTTAAAGTAATTAGGCGGAGTAAATTACCCATGGAAATAATTAGTTGAAGTGATTAATGGGTAATCACTTGTTGTAATTAATTAAGGAATTAATTAAGTTAATTGTTTGAAGTTAATTAATTATGGAATAATTAATTAATTAAAGTATTAAGAATTATTTAATGATGGAATTAATTATTGGTTAAGTAATTAATTAGGAAAGCAATCAAGATTTTTAATGGAAGTAATTAGAAGATAATTACTTATGAAAGTAATTAAGAATTAATTACTTAATTTTAGTTTAGTTAATTAATAAATGTGATTAATTAAATGTGTTTAATTTAAGATTAATTACTAATACTAATTAATTAATAAAGTAATTAATTAAGGATTATTTGTTAATTTAAATTGATTAATAATACTTAATGAAGTAATTAAAGATTAATTAATTAGATTAATTAATCAAGGTTAATATAATTAATTAAGAAGTAATTAATTAAGATAAGTAATTACAAATTGTTAATTATTGTTTTAAGACTAATTAATGGATGAAGTGGTTGATTAAAATTAATTATTTAATTAATTAAAAGGTTAATGAATAAATAAGGATTATTTAATTAATGAATTAATCAAGGTTGATTAATAAAAGTAATTAATTTAAGTATGATTAATTAATTGTAATTAATTGAGGATTAATATAATTAATTATAGTTAATTAATTAATGAAGGTTCATTAATTATTGTAATTTAATGATAGTAATTAAAGGTTAATTACTGTATATGGTTAAGGATAATTACTTGAATGTAATTAAAATATAATTAATCAAGGAAGATTAATTAAGAAAGATCATTAAGAGATGATAAATTAATTTGTAATTAATTAATATTAGTAAGCAGGATTAAGATAATCCAGGTGATTAAAGGATAGTAAATTAATTTAATTAAAGGTTAATTAAATTGATTTGGAGTTAATCAATTCTCCTTTTGAATGATTGGTTTATATTGGATGATTGATATTGGGTGATTGGTTGATATTGGATGATTTGGATATGATATCTATGATATGTGATATGCTGCTTTGTGAGATAAATGTTTGATATGAATTATCTTTTGTGATAATATGATTTATCTACTTGTTTATATCATCCTGAATATAAGTTTAAATGTTTAAACCTTTAAAACAACTTGGCCCTTAAAAGATACGTTTTGGATTTCGATGAGACCGGGATCGGGTTTCCGTATACCGGAATTCCAGGTCTGGAGACCCGAATACCACATCGATCCAAATTAACGATAGGTCGTGAATCTCAAGTGAAGATGAAGATTCAGAGTGCAAGGGTTATTGTCGTTAACTCTGAGGGTGATTCCAAAACGAGTGTAACGAGATAATGCCTTCGGTTTCGTTCGAACCCGGAACGAACTTGTATGGATTGAATGCTTTCAGCACATCGTCAGGCGGACGATGAGCATTCTAAGTGATATGTTCTGATTAAAGGTAATCGTAACCTCAAGCCTCATCAACCGGGAATGGCTAAAACAGGGGAGGTGCAGCAAGGCTTCGTGGGTAGCACCCACTGAGAGCAAGATAGATCCCTGTCTAGAGGTCCCTTTTCTTTTATTCGGCTTAGTGTGTGGTTGGTCGCGCCAACTACGGGATTATCTTGTTCAGAATTATCCAGTAAGGGATGGTTCCGGCTTTGTGTTGCAGGGGAGCGGGCGTACTCCTCGGTACGGTGATCTAGGCCACGTACTGTGACGGGCGGTACCCCAGTAGCCCTGCCATTGTATGGAATCCAAACTCCAATAAGTGCTGTACGTATTAGTTGTGCCCAACTATGTTGGAATGTGAGATGTAAGCATTTCAGCTATTTCTGTATTTTACTTGAAAACCCTAGACCCTATTATAATACAATCGGATTTGCTATCAAATGTTTTAGTTAGCGTAAGGTAAAAACTTACCCATGTTTATTTGTGGGAAGTCTTACGTGATACTTTTGTTTCAAAGGTTTTCAAAGTTAAGCAATCTAACCGTTTACTCACACCAGACCCATGTCTGACCCAAGTGTTTATTTTCTGTTTTATTAAACTCTTGGGTACTCAATATTGTATTGAGTAGTCAAGGGATTCAGGATAGTCTTGACGAATTCTGGAGGAGTTGTGAAGCAGGAGGCTTCAGCGAGTAGATATATAGAGTTTCCGCTGTGTTTGTATTAGTCTGTATTGTACTGATGTACTTGTGTTGTATAATAGACAGAAGTTTATAACTGTCTATTCTGTGATATATAAATTGTGTACTCTAATGTATATGATACTATGTAATATCTTATGTGATAATATATTTCTCGTTCCGCTGTGAGATTTCTGATGTGTTGTTGTTCTCTCTTCTTTTCTTTTCTTCTTCTATCCCTTTCTTTCTTCATAACGATGCGTCTTTCTGGGCAAAGAAAGTCGTGGTCGTTACAGTGATATAATTAATTAAGGATTAATGTAATTAATTATAGTGATAAATTTAATTAATTTTAGTTAATTAATTAATGAAGTAATTAAAGGTTAATTACTATAAGTGGTTAAGGATAATTAATTTAAATAATTAATTGAGAATAAATTACTTGAATGTAATCAAAAGATAATTAATCAAGATGATTAATTGAAATGAATTATTAAAGGATAATTATTTGATTGTAATTAATTAATGGTTAAGTAAGAAGGATTTATAAAATGAAGTAATTAATTTAATTCAATTTAAATTAAGATGAGATAAATCATTACTTATGAATGGGTGTTAGTATTGGATACTTGACTTTGATTGATATCTCTGATGAGATATATGCTGTGTGATATGGATGTTAGTTGAATTGTATGGATTATCTGATAATGTTGATTATCTGTTGTGAATTATCTTTCTTTGTGTATAAAGATAATTGAATTGAATTGTTTTAACCTTTAAAACAACTTGGCCTTAAAAGATACACTTTGGATTTCGATGAGACCGGGATCGGGTTTCCGTATACCGGATTTCCAGGTCTAGAGACCCGAATACCACATCGATCCAAATTAACGATAGGTCGTGAATCTCAAGTGAAGATGAAGATTCAGAGTGCAAGGGTTATTGTCGTTAACTCTGAGGGTGATTCCAAAACGAGTGTAACGTGATTATGCCTTCGGTTTCGTTCGAACCCGGAGTGAACTTGTATGGATTGAATGCTTTCAGAACATCGTCAGGTGGACGATGAGCATTCTAAGTGATATGTTCTGATTAAAGGTAATCGTAACCTCAAGCCTCATCAACCAGGAATGGCTAAAACAGGGGAGGTGCAGCAAGGCTTCGTGGGTAGCACCTACTGAGAGCAAGATAGATCCCTGTCTAGAGGTCCCTTTTCTTTTATTCGGCTTAGTGTGTGGTTGGTCGCGCCAACTACGGGATTGTCTTGTTCGGGATTATCCAGTAAGGGATGGTTCCGGCTTTGTGTTGCAGGGGAGCGGGCGTACTCCTCGGTACGGTGATCTAGGCCACGTACTGTGACGGGCGGTACCCCAGTAGCCCTGCCATTGTATGGAATCCAAACTCCAATAAGTGCCGTACGTATTAGTTGTGCCCAACTATGTTGGAATGTAAGATGTAAGCATTTCAGCTATTTCATATTTATTTGAAAACCCTAGACCCTATTATAATATAACTGGATTTCCTATCAAATGTTTTGGTTAGCGTAAGGTAAAAACTTACCCATGTTTATTTGTGGGGAGTCTTACGTGATACCTTTTCTTTCTAAAGGTTTTGAAGTTAAGCAAGTTTAACCTGTTACTCACACCAGACCCATGTCTGACCCAAGTTGTTTATTTCTGTTTTATAAACTCTTGGGTACTCAAATTTTTACGAGTAGCCAAGGGATTCAGGTTTAGCTTTGACGAATTGTGGAGGAGCAATGGAGCAGGAGGCTTCAGCGTTGTAGATATATATAGTAGTTCCGCTGTGTCTGTATCTCTGTAGTGTATTGAGTTGTAATGTCTAGTAAGTGATGTATATGCTGTGTAACTCTGTAAAGTGTTGTATACTATGTAATAGTATATGTTATTAATATAATTTATTCGTTCCGCTGTGAGATCGTTGTTGTTGTTTCTTTCTTTCTTTTCTTCTTTTCTATTTTCTACCCCTTTCTTTCTTATTAACGATGCGACTTTCTGTGGAGAGAAAGTCGTTGGTCGTTACAGTGGTAATTTAAATGAAAAAAATAAAAAAGTAAAAAAGTAAAAAAAAATATAAAAAAAAAAAATAAGAAATAAAAAAAAAAAAAAAGATAAAAATAATAAAAAAATGAATATTTTTTTTTCTTTTATTATTTTTTATTATTTTTTTAAATGTAACGACCCCGACTTTCTCTCCACAGAAAGTCGTATCGCTAATAAGAAAGAAAGGGATAGAAAAGAGAAAAGAAGAGAAAGAAAGAACTAAACAATATCAGAATCTCACAGCGGAACGAAACAAAATATAATATATCACATAACTATTACATAGTCTTTACATAATCAGAGTTACACAACTTATACAACAAAATAGACAGTTATAAGTTGTGTAACTCTGATTATGTAAAGACTATGTAATAGTTATGTGATATATTATATTTTGTTTCGTTCCGCTGTGAGATTCTGATATTGTTTAGTTCTTTCTTTCTCTTCTTTTCTCTTTTCTATCCCTTTCTTTCTTATTAGCGATACGACTTTCTGTGGAGAGAAAGTCGGGGTCGTTACATTGGTATCAGAGCATATCACTTAGAATGCTCATCGTCCGCCTGACGATGTGCTGAAAGCATTCAATCCATACAAGTTCGTTCCGGGTTTGAACGAAACCGAAGGCATTATCTCGTTACACTCGTTTTGGAATCACCCTCAGAGTTAACGACAATAACCCTTGCACTCTGAATCTTCATCTTCACTTGAGATTCACGACCTATCGTTAATTTGGATCGATGTGGTATTCGGGTCTCCAGACCTGGAATTCCGGTATACGGAAACCCGATCCCGGTCTCATCGAAATCCAAAACGTATCTTTTAAGGCCAAGTTGTTTTAAGGTTAAAACAATTCAACTTATCTATATTCATACAGATAGATAATTCACACATCACAATTGATAATCACATTATCATTTAAACAGATGATTCATAATCAAATAGGTAATCCATATCAACATCACAATAGTTAATCTATATTACCATTATAATGCAACCAAGCATTCATACCACACCACATTACTTATCTCATTTCTGAGATTACATCCATTCAAGACAGTCAATGTCATTCCTTCTTATATAAGCAATGATTTACTTAATCACAACATAATTAATTTAAAATGAATTAAATTAACTATCTCTATCTTTAATTAATTTAAAGTGAATTAAATTAATTACTTCATCTCTTAATTAATTTAAAATTAATTAAATTAATTACTTCATTATAAATCTTACTTATATAATCATTAATTAATTACAAATAAATTAATTAACCTTTCTCTAATTATCCACTTAATTAATCACCTTGATTAATTATACTTTAATTACATTTAAGTAATTATCTTTAATTAATTCACAAATTAATTATCCTTAATTAAATACAGTAATTAACCTTTAATTACTTCATTAATCAATTAATTAAAATCAATTACTTTAATCCTTAATTAATTATATAAGAAGTATAAAAAAAAATAAAAAAAAATAAGATAAAATAATTAATAATAATTATAAAAAAGAATAAAAAATAAAAAAATAAATATAATATATAAAAAGAATTAAAATTAAATAAATAAGATAAAAAAAATAATAGAATATAATAAAAGAATAATAAAATATGATAAATAATAAAATAATATTATAAAAAAAAAGTAAAAATGTAAAATAAAAAAATAAAATTATAATAAAAATAGAAGTAATAATATAATATATGTATAATAAATGTAAAATTAATATAATAAAAATAATTAAAAATAAAATAATATAGAAAAATAAAATATAAAAAATAATAATATAAAAATATTATAAAATATATATATATAAAATATTATAATAAAATAAATATAATAATAATAAATAATAATATATATATGTTAATATAAATAATAATTAAAAAGTTAATATAAATAAAATTATTAAAAAATTATATTAAAATTTAAATACAGTATTAATCTATATACCACTGTAACGACCAAGGCTTTCTCTCCACAGAAAGTCGCATCGTTAATAAGAAAGAAAGGGGTAGAAAATAGAAAAGAAGAGAAGAAAGAAAGAAACAACAACAACGATCTCACAGCGGAACGAATAAATTATATTAATAACATATACTATTACATAGTATACAACACTTTATAGAGTTACACAGCATATACATCACTTACTAGACAGTTATAACATCTGTCTAGACATTACAACTCAATACACTACAGAGATACAGACACAGCGGAACTACTATATATATCTACAACGCTGAAGCCTCCTGCTCCATTGCTCCTCCATTGCTCCTCCACAATTCGTCAAAGCTAAACCTGAATCCCTTGGCTACTCGTAAAAATTTGAGTACCCAAGAGTTTATAAAACAGAAATAAACAACTTGGGTCAGACATGGGTCTGGTGTGAGTAACAGGTTAAACTTGCTTAACTTCAAAACCTTTAGAAAGAAAAGGTATCACGTAAGACTCCCCACAAATAAACATGGGTAAGTTTTTACCTTACGCTAACCAAAACATTTGATAGGAAATCCAGTTATATTATAATAGGGTCTAGGGTTTTCAAATAAATATGAAATAGCTGAAATGCTTACATCTCACATTCCAACATAGTTGGGCACAACTAATACGTACGGCACTTATTGGAGTTTGGATTCCATACAATGGCAGGGCTACTAGGGTACCGCCCGTCACAGTACGTGGCCTAGATCACCGTACCGAGGAGTACGCCCGCTCCCCTGCAACACAAAGCCGGAACCATCCCTTACTGGATAATCCCGAACAAGACAATCCCGTAGTTGGCGCGACCAACCACACACTAAGCCGAATAAAAGAAAAGGGACCTCTAGACAGGGATCTATCTTGCTCTCAGTGGGTGCTACCCACGAAGCCTTGCTGCACCTCTCTGATCAAAGATATCAACAATGCAAAGCATTCAATATCATTCATCCATTCTTAAGTAATGATTTATCATATCTAATTAATTTAAAGTGAATTAAATTAATTACTTCATGATATAAATCCTACTTAATTAATTATTAATTAATTCCAATTAATTAATCATTACTCTAAGTATCCATCTAAATTAATCATTCCTGATTAATTACCCTTTAATTACTTTAAGTAATTAATACTTAATTAATTTCACAAATTAATTATCTTAAACCATTCAGTAATTAATCTTTAATTACTTCATTAATTAACTAACTATATTTAATTACATTAATCCTTAATTAATTACAATTAATTAATTACTTTAATCACTAATTATTTATTAATTAATCTTAATTAACCAATCCTTAATTACATTATTAATTAATTAATGATCCTTAATTACATTTTATCATTAATTACTTATTTAAATTAATTACATTAAGTAATTAATCTTCAATTAAATCATAATTATTAATCACTTTTGATTTATCACATTCAGTAATTATACCACTTGTAACAACCCGCCACTCATTCTACAGAATGACGAATCATTAATAAGAAAGAAAGGGGTGAGAAAAGAGAAAGAAGAGAAGAAAGAACAACAACACATTAGAAATCTCACAGCGGAACGAGAAATATATTATCACATAAGATATTACATAGTATCATATACATCAGAGTACACAATTTATACATCACAGAATAGACAGTTATAAACTTATGTCTATTATACAACACAAGTACATCAGTACTATATAGACTAATACAAACACAGCGGAAACTCTATATATCTACTTGCTGAACTTCACCTTCAGAAAATATTACAAAACAATTTTTCTTTTGTTTTAATTAATATTTATATTTATTTTATTAATTGATAATTAAGGTTTATTAATTAATGATTAAAAGAATAATTAATCTGTAATTAAAGATTAATTAATTTGTTTAAAAGTAATTAAGGATTAATTATTTGGAATAATTAATTAAAGGATTAATATAATTAATTAAGGAGTTAATTAATTAGAGTAAGTAATTATAGGATGATAATTACTGTTTATGATTAATTAAGGTGGATTAATAGAATGATTAATTAAGTTGGATACTTAGAGTAATGATTAATTAATTGGTTTAATTAATAATTAAGTAAGCAGGATTTATAGGATAAAGTAATTAATTTAATTCACTTTAAATTAATTAGAGATGATAAATCATTACTTAAGAATGGATGAATGATATTGAATGCTTTACATTGATGATATCTCTGATAAGAGATGTGCTGATCTATGATATAGATGTTTGGTTGGATTGAAATGATATTATGAATTATCTGTTTGGATGATAATATGGATTATCTATTGTAAATTATCTATATGTGTGTAGTATAGATAAGAATTGAATTGTTTTTAACCTTAAAACAACTTGGCCTTTAAAAGATACGTTTTGGATTTCGATGAGACCGGGATCGGGTTTCCATATACCGGAATTCCAGGTCTGGAGACCCGAATACCACATCGATCCAAATTAACGATAGGTCGTGAATCAAGTGAAGATGAAGATTCAGAGTGCAAGGGTTATTGTCGTTAACTCTGAGGGTGATTCCAAAACGAGTGTAACGAGATAATGCCTTCGGTTTCGTTCGAACCCGGAACGAACTTGGATGGATTGAATGCTTTCAGCACATCGTCAGGTGGACGATGAGCATTCTAAGATAGATGTGTTCTTTTTAAAGGTAATCGTAGCCTCAAGCCTCACAAACCGGGAATGGCTAAAACAGGGGAGGTGCAGCAAGGTTAGTAGGTAGCACCCAAGTAGGACAAGATTACCTCTGTCTAGATGTCCCTTTCTATTTTCGACTTAGTGGTGCGGTTGCTGATCCCAACCGTGAGGTATCTTGTGCGGGAATTATCCAGTAAGGGATGTTCCGGCCTTGTGTTGCAGGGGATTGGGAGTGATCCTCGGTACGGTGATCTAGGCCACGTACTGTGACGGGCGGTACCCCAGTAGCCCTGCCATTGTATGAAATCCAAACTCCAATAAGTGCCGTACGTATTAGTTGTGCCCAACTATGTTGGAATGTGAGATGTAAGCATTTCAGCTATTTCTGTATTTTACTTGAAAACCCTAGACCCTATTATAATACAATCGGATTTCCTATCAAATGTTTTAGTTAGCGTAAGGTAAAAACTTACTCATGTTTATTTGTGGGAAGTCTTACGTGATACTTTTGTTTTCAAAGGTTTTCAAAGTTAAGCAATCTAACCGTTTACTCACACCAGACCCATGTCTGACCCAAGTGTTTATTTTCTGTTTTATTAAACTCTTGGGTACTCAATATTGTATTGAGTAGTCAAGGGATTCAGGATAGTCTTGACGAATTCTGGAGGAGCTGTGAAGCAGGAGGCTTCAGCGAGTAGATATATAGAGTTTTCGCTGTGTTTGTATTAGTCTGTATTGTACTGATGTACTTGTGTTGTATAATAGACAGAAGTTTATAACTGTCTATTCTGTGATGTATAAGTTGTGTAACTCTGATGTAATATGATACTATGTAATATTTTATGTGATATATTATATTTTATTCGTTCCGCTGTGAGATTCTGATGTGTTGTTCTTTCTTCTTTTCTATCTTTTCTTCTTCTATCCCTTTCTTTCTTTATGATGATACGACTTTTTGTGGAGAAAAAGTCGGGTTGTCACAGTTGGTATCAGAAAGACGCATCGTTAATTAGGCTCTGATACCAAATGTAACGACCCGGCTTTCTTTGCCCAGAAAGACGCATCGTTATAAAGAAAGAAAGGGATAGAAGAAGAAAAGAAAAGAAGAAAGAACAACAACACATCAGAGATCTCACAGCGGAACGAGAAATATATTATATCACATAAGATATTACATAGTATCATATACATCAGAGTATACAATTTATACAACATAGAATAGACAGTTATAAACTTCTGTCTATTACATCACAAGTACATCAGTACAATACAACATACACAACGGAAACTCTATATATCTACACGCTGAAGCCTCCTGCTCCTCAGCTCCTCCAGTATTCGTCAAGACTAACCTGAATCCCTCGACTACTCAATACAATATTGAGTACCCAAGTGTTTAACCCGAATACCACATCGATCCAAATTAACGATAAGTCGTGAATCATGTGAAGATGAAGATTCAGAGTGCAAGGGTTATTGTCGTTAACTCTGAGGGTGATTCCAAAAAGAGTGTAACGAGATAATGCCTTCGGTTTCGTTCGAACCCGGAACGAACTTGTATGGATTGAATGCTTTCAGCACATCGTCAGGTGGACGATGAGCATTCTAAGTGATGTGTTCTGATTAAAGGTAATCGTGACCTCAAGCCTCATCAACCGGGAATGGTTAAAACAGGGGAGGTGCAGCATGGTTAGTGGGTAGCACCCAAGTAGGACAAGGTTACCTCTGTCTAGATGTCCCTTTCTATTTTCGACTTAGTGGTGCGGTTGCTGATCCCAACCGTGAGGTATCTTGTGCGGGAATTATCCAGTAAGGGATGTTCCGACCTTGTGTTGCAGGGGATTGGGAGTGATCCTCGGTACGGTGATCTAGGCCACGTACTGTGACGGGCGGTACCCCGGTAGCCCTGCCATTGTATGGAATCCAAAATCCAATAAGTGCCGTACGTATTAGTTGTGCCCAACTATGTTGGAATGTGAGATGTAAGCATTTCAGCTATTTCTGTATTTTACTTGAAAACCCTAGACCCTATTATAATACAATCGAATTTCCTATCAAATGTTTTGGTTAGCGTAAGGTAAAAACTTACCCATGTTTATTTGTGGGAAGTCTTACGTGATACCTTTTCTTTCAAAAGGTTTTGAAGTTAAGCAAGTTTAACCTGTTACTCACACCAGACCCATGTCTGACCCAAGTTGTTTATTTCTGTTTTATAAACTCTTGGGTACTCAAATTTTTACGAGTAGCCAAGGGATTCAGGTTAGCCTTGACGAATTGTGGAGGAGCAATGGAGCAGGAGGCTTCAGCGTTGTAGATATAGATAGTAGTTTCCGCTGTGTTGATTTTGTATTGATCTCTGTATTGTATTGAGATGTAATAACTAGACAGATGTTTATAACTGTCTAGTATATGATATGTAATCTATGTAACTCTGATAAGTGTTGTATATGATACTATGTAATATTTATGTGATATAATATATTTTGTTCGTTTCCGCTGTGAGTATTTGTGTTTGTTTTCTTTCTCTTCTTTTCTTTTCTACTTCTCACCCCTTTCTTTCTTATTAGCGATACGACTTTCTATGGAGAGAAAGTCGTGGTCGTTACAGTGGTATCAGAGCATAGACGAGATCCAAACATAACTCTACTTCACAACATCAGTAGATTCCGAACTTACTTCTCCTATCCAGAGATACACTCCAAACTGCTTTCGCTGCTCAACTCTAATCTGAGGTAGAACACAAACACAGACTGGACAACTCATTCCAGAAATAAGGTTCACTGATCCATAAAGAAAACTCAGATACTCCAGCAAAACTTGAGCTGCTTCACCAACTCCATCTCTAGGAAACATCCTTCCACTAGACTGAACCACCGGTATCACTCCTGGATCCATATTACACAGTATCAATTGTCTCGAGTGAACTTTACAGTTGTGTAAGGATTTCACAATCTCTGAAGGAAACCTGTTAAGGTTCGGAGTTCATCTTAGAAGTTGGATGAGTAGAGTTGGATCTGTCGGAGAACAGAAGCGAGTAATGGTATCTTGATACCTCAGGTAATAGTAGCTGTGTGATGAGATGCAGTGAATATGGATGTTCCCGAAGATGTTTTCTTTGGAACAAGTTGTGGAAGTGTGTCTGCTTCGGTGTTGTGGCTGAGTTCAGCATGGTGATTCTGTTTGGTTTGAAGTTCGAGTTTCTCGAAAAGTTTTGGTAAGGAAGTCTTTGGCATTTGTGGCAGCGTTGCAGCTCAGAGTATTCTTGGATTGGCAGGAAGTTTTTCTGGCTGAGTAGTTTTTCTGAAGTGGAGTTCAGAAACAGCAGAGTATATCCATTTCTTCGATGAATTGGATAGTTAAGTGTGAGCTGTTCTGATTGGTAAAGAGAGAACAGTTTTATTTGGAATTTGGCTGAGTTGATCGCAAAAGTGACTTGCGATAGTTTGAGTATTCTTTTGGGTATCTGAGATTTTCTGGGATATGTTGTCTAGCCTGTGCTTGTGTTCTTCATCAGCATTTTCATTTTACTCCAGATCAGAATGGTGCAGCGGAAGCAGTTTGGCAAGTGCTCCTATTTGTCTTTTCAAGATAGGAGAAGTTAGTTTGTAATGATGGGGTGTATGGGCAGTTCTGGTTTGACCAGAAAAGGGGAAATGGGTGATTTCTGAGGAGCTCGATGGTTTGGGAGTTCGTGTATCTTTCTGGAGGAAGATGAGTGGTCAGAGACGTGGAGAAAAATAGTAGAAGTGTTGGTAGATCACCGTGGAAGTGGCGATAGAGAATTTTGTTCTGTAGCCCTAGTTTGTCTGGGAAGAATAATTTGGATCGGTTCGATTTCTACAGTGGATCGAGTGCAATGAGGTTTCTGGTGATGGTAGGTGGTGGGTTGACGAGAACTTGGCCGGAGTTTCAGAAGTAATGGCGGTCGGAGCTTCGAGAAGGAGGCGTTGACAGGATTTGATGGTAGTGGCTGTTATTGTTTCCAGGTTCGAGTTGAAGTCTCGATTTGATTTCGAGCCTTGGTATGACGATCTGGTGATCGTGGGGAGACGTGGGGCTGTTTTCTGATGTGGGGTGATCGGCGAGGTTGGCTGAAGTTCATCGGAGCTCCGTGCATATGTACGGTGTGCATGGATTTGTGTCTGGTGATGTTTGTTTAGGAATTAGTATACTCGAGTTATCTCGAGTAATTCGAGTCTTGACTCGAAGCAATGTGGGATTTTACTCGGAGTAAATTAGGCAAGGCTCCCTTCTCGACCCTCGAAAATCGACACAAAATACTCAACCGTATAATATGCCGACGATCGAATGCCGGAAAAGACAGATTGTAGAAGAATAAGAAAGTAGATAGAAGAAGAAAGAACTAAACAAAATCAGAACCTCACAGTCGTAGCGGATAAAATATAATATATAGAACAGATCTTTACACAAAATGAAACTATATCTGTTTATATACAATACATCATCATCAGAGTATATCAATACAATCATCAATATCCAGTCAATCAGTAAATACAACAATCACAGCAGCGGAATAATACAAGTACGAGAAATACGTCTCGAACTCCAGCTCCTCTCCTGAGCTCCATAGCAACCTATCCTGAAATATACTCGGTCTGACCCGAGCATTATAATAAAATAACACCCGAGTCAGTCTGGAATACCAGCGCATCATAAATACATCCAAACTGATTATTAAAGTTTCAAAAATTCTTTGAAAACAAAAGCATCTCGTAAGACCACGCCACAAATAAACATGTCGGGTTTTTACCTTACGATAACTAAAACACTTTTATATTAAAATTCTCTGATATTATAATAGTGTCTATAGAAAGTAAAATAGAATCTAGCTGAAATGCTTGCATCTCACATTTCAACAATAGTTGGGCACAATCAAAACCGTACAGGCACGTAGGGAGAATGGATTTCCAACGAATGACTAGGCACTGGGGTACCACCTGTCACAGTACGTGGCCTAGATCACCGTACCGAGTAGTACGCCCGCTCCCCTGCAACACAAGGCCGGAACCATCCCTTACTGGATGATCCCGAATAAAATCACCCCACGGTTGGGATCAGCAACCGCACCACTAAGCCGAAATAAAAAGGGACATCTAGACAGGGATGACCTTACCCTCCAGTGGGAGCTACCCACGAAGCCTTGCTGCATAACCCCTGATTTTCAGTCATTCCCGGTTGATGAGGTTCGAGGCTAAACGATACCTTTTAGAGAACATATCCCTTAGAATGCCCATCGTCCGCTGACGATGTTTCGCAAGCATTCGTCCATACAAGTCCGTCCTGGGTTTGAACGGAACCGAAGGCACTATTCCTACTACATCCATTTTGGAAATATCCTCAGGATTAGTAGCGACTAGCCCTTGCACTTCACTGCTCCATCTTCGACTCCGAAATCGTTACACGAAACGTACAAACCGGATCGAAGTGGTTTTCGAGTCTCCAGACCTAGAATCCCGGTATACGGAAACTCGATCCCGGTCTCTTCGAAACGATCGCGCATTTGGCCAATATTGATAGTCGGTGATTTAACTATCAATTAATGTTCACAAACATCCATACACATCCATCACACAATAAATAATCTCCATATTATTTATTTTCTTCTAATATCTTTCAAAGATATATTTTCACATTTTCAAAACTCGTTTGGAAACAATTTTCCACTCTTCCTTTACAAGGTAAATCTCTTACCCTTTATTCCCATCGGGAATAACCAAGTATAAAACAATTTGTATTTAAACAGCTAAAATACTTTATACTGAAATATACTTTAAAATATGAAAATTACTTCTATTTATTTACTCAAAATATAAATTTAAAATATGTGAAGAAAACTAGTTATTAACACATAAACTTTGATTTAAAAATAAGGGTTTAGTTTAACTAAATTCAAAATAGCGTTATAAGAAGAAAAATACTAATTTTAACAGTTTAAGCTAAAACCAACTTTTAAATAAATCCATTTGTAAAAATAATTAATAATATACTCCCAAATTATTTACGGTATTAAAATTATTAATTTATTTCTTTAAAAATAACGATTTCTTAAAAATACTTTTTAAACGATTTAAAACTTAACCTTAGTAAAATAAAATCTTTTGTAAAACATTTACTTGGTTTTCCCAGGGAAACACTTTCCCGTTTCTAAACATTCCAAAGTACTTTTTCATATAAATCCACTGATTTATTTCAAGTCAATTATGTTTACAACATAAATCCCAAATCCCATATTTAACTATGACTTCATCCGAAGTTCATACCCAATTTCCCATATCCGGAATTTCCCTTTTAAATATACCATTTAAATCATTTTTCTTAAATAAACAATATCGGAGAATTTCTTACTGAAAACCATATCTACCATTTACTTAAATAAATTCCCAATGAAATACGGCATTTCAAATTATTCTATTTTCTTTTGAAACTTGTTAATTTATAGTTGACAACTCCATTTAAACATATTTTTAATTTCCGGATAACATCGGTCATTATTAAAATAAACATCGTTATTTTAAATAATTTATAATTTCATAAATTTAATTTCCAGAAAACTATACTTTCCATTTACCCATTTCATAAACTTCCCATTATATTCAAAATCCCAATTTGGCCCAATTTACATTTTCCTTTCAAATCCGATTTTAAATTTTATTCTTTGAAATTCTAAATTTAACAATTCATTTTATTTTGTAAAAACACAATTTATCCATTCATAATTAAATTCTGTGATTATACTTTATACAACAATGTCACAGAACAACTAAATTTCCAGATTTATCAATCACATCATATAAACAGGTATCACTATCAATTATAAAATAATTGCTACATTGTGAGGAATCCAGTTGGATCCCTCCAACCTGTTTCTCCCTGCATCACAGATATTAGCACATCGCAATATAAATATCAACCAGACTGATAATAACAATTATATTCAGCCATCCACACAGATATTTAAATATTAACTATTTAAAATGCCTAGCATCCAGATGTGAGTGAGAAAAACTCACTTTGAGTTTCGGCGAGCGTTCGAAATTCAAATTAAACCGGACGGTGTTCGATTTAACTTAAATTCCTACTTGCCCGGAATGATTCCGGAACTGCATCATTGCGTAGTGTTCGTCTCTGCGATTCCAACGCTTCCAGTTTCATTGAAATCTGATATTGTATGAACTAGATATCAATTTTTAAAGTTTGTACTTAAATTTAAAACAAATTTCTTTTTATTATTAAAAATATTATACCCCACAAAATTATCAGCCATAGATCTGGAAGGCAAAGATCAAGGCCGCACAATGACTCTTCTTCATCCTCACGTACGCGATACTGGGTTGTTTCGAACCCATCAGCCCCATTAGGGTTTCGAACCACCTCGCCTTTGGTTGACTCCACGACAATCAGTCGTCTCCAACGCGTAGCTCACGACCCCCTCTATCACCGCCCACAACTGTGGCCATCTCGGTAGCTCTACCTCCACTCGAATCGAGTGCGAATGGCCCACGAACGCAGCCCCGTATCACTTCCAAACGACGATGGTTTCCACGATCCACCGTTCACTTCGAAGATCTCGAAGTCTCCTTCGATTTTCCAGTTGGACGTTTTCGCGATTACTTGATGGATTGATCGCAAATTGGGGAAGAAGGTCGATAGTTTTCGGCCATTGAATGATAAAAGTGGCGGCCGGTGTAATTTCTAGGGTTTAGATATAAATGAATATATATATTATTTAATATTATTTAATTCACAAAATATCTCAATTTAACCGTTAATGCAAACGACCTCCAAATCTCACGTTCCGACAGGCTATCCTGGGGTTTTTCCGCATTCCAGACACAATGGAACAAGTTTCGTAAGCTAATTTGATTGTATGCGCGAGATACGGAATAAAACGATCAATTTAAAATTAAATCGGTTAAATCGATTTCTATCGTTTCTATTGAGTAGTCGAGGGATTCAGGTTAGCTTTGACGAATGCTGAAGGAGATTTGGAGCAGGTGGCTTCAACGTGTAGATATTATGGTTTCCGCTGTGTTAGAGTTGTGTCTGTATTGTATATGATACTATGTAATATTTTATGTGATATATTATATTTCATTCGTTCCGCTGTGAGTATCTGATGTTGTGGTTCTTTCTTCTTTCTTTTCTTTTCTTCTTCTATCCCTTTCTTTCTTAATTAACGATGCGACTTTCTGTGGAGAAAAAGTCAACTACCATTTTTCCAGTGATCTCCAAGCTACCACCCTTCTCCAGACCGAAGCCCAACGTCGATCTCGACTACGTTCGTTGGAATTTGGCGAAAATACCAATTCCGATCAACTATGAAAAGCACGACAGTTTCTAATCTAAAAATCATAATATTACCCTTAAAATTCACCATTTACAAATACGAATCAGTTAGGATAATCAAACCGGAGAATTTAAAAGTTTGATTTCTGACTAAATAAATTTTCCACTGAAATTTTCTATTTTTTTTTTAATATAATTTCTAAATTTAATTACTTGTAACCATTCTTAAAATTTATTTTACATTGTTACAGTTATTTCCTTATCAGGAATCATAGCTTGAAGATGATTATATAGGTAGATATAAAAATTTAAATTAAAATTCTAGTCTGGAACAAAAACAGAGATGTATATACATATTCACAGATTATTTCACAGGCAAATCTCTTTTGTAACATGGATTCACATCTACCATTCATGTAAACATTATATATCATGTTACTGCAACATTTATATCAACATAGTATCAGATTTTTAAACTGTTTTTAAATAAAGTTTACTCACCTTTTTATTAAAACAGAGAGACAGGTAATGTATATATATATATATATAAACAGATATACACATTTCAACAGAGCAATTTCAAAGCATATATGTATCCAGATCAGTCATGCAATCCATCATACAACAATTTCCATATATTTATCACATGCATCAAGATTTAAAAACTGTTTTTAAAATAAATATTTACTCACCTTTTTAAAAGCAGAGAGACAGTTTTGTTTTATTTCCTGGAACTTTGTATTTGATTTTGTTTCTGGCACTTTATATTTTGAAATGATCTGAAGCTTCATCATTGAATTTGCTTGTTTACTTGTTGAATCTTCAACTTGAAGCTTAGTTGAACTAGAAACTGTTTGAGTTGTTGGTTGTAGCTTGATTTTTCATTTGATTTTATTTTCCAGGTTTTAGTTTATAGGTTTTAGACAATAAAATTTGAATTTAATTTAATAATCTGATTAAATAAGTATTTAATTGGTAAATTTTATCTTTTAAAGACATTTGTAAATTCTTGTTTTTAATTAATTTATTTAAGACATTTATATGTTTTTATGAAATATTTATAAGTATATAATGTATTTATCTTTTATAAATAAGCTTTAAGATTTTTAATTAAATATAATAATCATCAAAACTAAGGTTAAAAATATTTGTAAAGATAAAATAAAATACTCAAGCATATAAAAATATGATACATTTTATTTGATCAAGGCATAAGTTATTTTAAATAATAGTTTTTCACATTTGTACATTTATTAAAAATCTTAAAGCTTATTTATAAAAGATAAATACATTATATACTTATAAATATTTCATAAAAACATATAAATGTTAAACTCTTGGGTACTCATATTATATATGAGTAGTCAAGTGATTCAGGTTAGCTTGACGAATTCTGGAGGAGATTTGGAGCAGGAGGCTTCACCGTGTAGATATATTATGATTCCGCTGTGTATATGTTGTGTCTGTATCTGTGATACTTGAGTTGTATGAATTAGACAGATGTTTATAACTGTCTATTATGTGTTGTATAAGTTGTGTACTCTGATGTAATATGATACTATGCAATATTTTATGTGATATATTATATTTTATTCGTTCCGCTGTGAGATTCTGATGTGTTGTTCTTTCTTCTTTTCTATCTTTTCTTTTTCTATCCCTTTCTTTCTTAATTAACGATGCGACTTTCTGTGGAGAAAAAGTCGGGTTGTTACAGTTGCTCTGATACCACTGTAAATTGTATTTCAAACCAAAGCTTATCTATTTACAATATATAACACACATATATATACACATTATAAATAGAAATCATTTTATTGGTTTTTAAAAGATAATTTCACTCAGTAAATATTTATTTAATCAGATTATTAAACCAATTCAAATTTTTATTATCAAATATTATCAAATCAATTTAATTATTTAAACAGATTATTAAATTGATATTGCCCCAAATTTCCGGGATATTACATTCCTCCCCCCTTAAAATAATTTCGTCCCCGAAATTTAAAACAAAGGTAATTTAATAATCTATTTAAATCACAACCATAAATTATCATCCATATGCTAACAACCATAGCAAACAATTCTATCCAGAATTTTAACTACCAAATGTAACGACCCAACTTTCTATGCCCAGAAAGACGCATCATTATGAAGAAAGAAAAGGATAGAAGAAGAAAAGAAAAGAAGAAAGAACAACAACAATATCAGAATCTCACAGCGGAACGAAACAAAATATAATATATCACATAACTATTACATAGTCTTTACATAATCAGAGTTACACAACTTATACAACAAAATAGACAGTTATAATTTCTGTCTATTATACAACTCAAGATACAATTCAAACAAAAGACTCAGATCAACCAACACAGCGGAATACTATCTATCTACGAATGCTGAAGCCTCCTGCTCCATATCTCCTCCATAGATTCGTCAAAGCTAACCTGAATCCCTTGGCTACTCGTAAAAATTTGAGTACCCAAGAGTTTAATAAAGTGGGTGCTACCCACGAAACCTTGCTGCACCTCCCCTGTTTTAGCCATTCCCGGTTGATGAGGCTTGAGGTCACGATTACCTTTAATCAGAACATATCACTTAGAATGCTCATCGTCCGCCTGACAATGTGCTGAAAGCATTCAATCCAAACAAGTTCGTTCCGGGTTCGAACGAAACCGAAGGCATTATCTCGTTACACTCGTTTTGGAATCACCTTCAGAGTTAACGACAATAACCCTTGCACTCTGAATCTTCATCTTCACTTGAGATTCACGACCTATCGTTAATTTGGATCGATGTGGTATTCGGGTCTCCAGACCTGGAAATCCGGTATACGGAAACCCGATCCCGGTCTCATCGAAATCCAAAACGTATCTTTTAAGGGCCAAGTTGTTTTAAATACCACTGTAACAACCCGAGTTTTTCTAACACGAAAAACCGGACCATTTGGGTAAAAAGAAGAAGAGGTAGAAGAAGAAAATAAAAGAAAAACAACATCAGAATCTAACCATCGCAGCGGAATAAAATATAATATATCAACAGATCTTTACACAAATCAAAATTTTATCTGTTTATACAATACATCAGAATACATCATCAGAGTACATCAACATCCATAACATACAACTAAATACACAGTGGAAAAATAATAACAAGTACGGGAGTACGTATCGACATCCAGCTCGTCTCCTGAGCTCCACAGCATCATATCCTGAACCTGTTTATCTCGGTCTGACCCGAGCATCATATAAAACAATACCCGAGTCAGTCTGGAAAACCAGCGTGAGAAAATCACACTCAAATTGATTATTAAAGTTTCAAAATCCTTTGAAAACAAAAGCATCTCGTAAGACCACGCCACAAATAAACATGTCGGGTTTTTACCTTACGATAGCTAAAACACTTTATATCAAAATCCTCTGATATTATAATAGTGTCTACAGAAAGTAAAATATAATCTAGCTGAAATGCTTGCATCTCACATTTCAACAATAGTTGGGCACAATCAAAACCGTACAAGCACGTAGGGAGAATGGATTTCCAATGAATGACTAGGCACTGGGGTACCACCTGTCACAGTACGTGGCCTAGATCACCGTACCGAGGAGTACGCCCGTTCCCCTGCAACACAAGGCCGGAACCATCCCTTACTGGATGATCCCGAATAAAATCACCCCACGGTTGGGATCAGCAACCGCACCACTAAGCCGAAATAAAAAGGGACATCTAGACAGGGACGGACTTGTATGGACAAATGCTTTCGTGACATCGTCAGGTGGGCGATGGGCATTCTAAGGGATATGTTCTCTAAAAGGTATCGTTTAGCCTCGAACCTCATCAACCGGGAATGACTGAAAATCAGGGGTTATGCAGCAAGGCTTCGTGGGTAGCTCCCACTGGAGGGTAAGGATCTTTTAAATTTTAAATAAAATTAGGTTGCATGCTAGTATGGTCGAATATAAATGTGTATTGCATATATATATAAGTGAATGTCTATATTTAATTGTATGCATGTCTGTAATATTCTCTGTTCTTGTTTTCCTGAATGTTAAAACAGTTCAAATCTATTGCATGTGATAAATTAATATGGATATGATATAATATGTTTGCATGAATGATTCATTCTGAAATATGATTGAAACTACCCTATATACATGGATGTATTTGTTTGAAAAATAGCTGAATTACTGAGTATATACATATGTGCATGTCTGTCTGGCCTCTGTTTGATTCTAACAGACTAAACCAAGTTTAAAAATCTATATCTCTAAATCGAATTCAAATCTGTTGATATTATAAACTAAGAAAACGTTTATTTTTGTGTGTAGTTTAAGTTAAAAATAATTCTATGGATAGATTATGTTGTATAGTTAACTAATGGTAAGTTTTACGTTGAATTTTCACCAAATTTGGTTATTCACTGTAAAACTAGATGAGTAGGAGATCTATAGCTTAGTAGTTTAGATTGTTGTAGAGCGAGTATCCCGGTATATATATATACTTGGGGAAACTCGAGGAATTCTATCTAGAATTTTGTTTGGATAGTTAGATTTGATTGATTGGATGAATTGGTTGCTATGGTTGTTAGCATATGGATGATAATACTGAATGCTTTGCATTTGATTGATATCTCTGATGAGATATATGCTATGTGATATGGATGTTTAGTTGAATTGTGATAATATGGATTATCTGATGATATTGATAATGTTGATTATCTATTGTGAATTATCTTTCTAAGTGTATAAAGATAATTGAATTAAATTGTTTTAAAACAATTTAATTCAATTATCTTTATACACTTAGAAAGATAATTCACAATAGATAATCAACATTATCAATATCATCAGATAATCCATATTATCACAATTCAACTAAACATCCATATCACATAGCATATATCTCATCAGAGATATCAATCAAATGCAAAGCATTCAGTATTATCATCCATATGCTAACAACCATAGCAACCAATTCATCCAATCAATCAAATCTAACTATCCAAACAAAATTCTAGATAGAATTCCTCGAGTTTCCCCAAGTATATATATATACCGGGATACTCGCTCTACAACAATCTAAACTACTAAGCTATAGATCTCCTACTCATCTAGATCTACAGAACTAAACAGAATATCAGACTACAGACGAGTCTGACTCAACAACTAAACCTTCCAGAACTGCTGATTCTAAAACCAGATACGTATTGGCCTTAAAAGATACGTTTTGGATTTCGATGACAAGAAAAACTCATTCTTTCCTCTAATTAAAATCTGAATCAAATCAGAGAATCAAATTGCCTCAAACCAAAATTTATACACTTCTCAAAACAAAATCAGAGAATCAAAATGCATCAAATCCCAATTTCCAAAACAATCTGCTTTTACAATTTAAAACAGTTTAGTAGCAATTTCTCTTTGGAAACTCGAAAATAGACATCGATGATGCTGCAGTCATCATCGAAATTATTTTCCTCTGAAACACCAAGTACAAACACTTTTAGATTTTAAAATAATTTAAAAACACTTTATTTTAAATATATCTTATACTATTGAAATCAACTACTTTAATACTTTATTAAAAATATATACTTTAAAATAAACCACTTTATAATATAAACTAAATTTCTTCTTTTAAAACATAATAGTGGTTTAGTCTAGTGGAAGGATGTTTCCTAGAGATGGAGTTGGTGAAGCAACTCAAGTTTTGCTGAAGTATCCGAGTTTCTTTATGGATCAGTGAACCTTATTTCTAGAAGTGAGTTGTCCAGTCTGTGCTCGAGTTCATCGACGGCATTTTTATTTTCTCCAGATCAGAGTGGTGCAGCGGAAGCAAGATGGCAGCTGTTCTAGAGTGGAAGCAACCGGAAGTTGGAATGATTTGGGATTAGAGAATTTCTACAGGAAATATTTTTATATTTGAGTCCAGATTGGTGAGTGTATCTGTTTTGTCTTTTCCGGATAGGAGAAGAAGTGGTAGCTTACTGATGGTGGAGTAGATTTTCGGTAAATCTTGAGAGGATCACTATGTTGAGTTATTTTTGATCCAATTTGTCTCTGGAAGCATCAGTAAAGGTTGAGCTGATCGGTAAGGATGTAGGCAGCCAGGATCGTCAGAAGAGTCCTGAAGATTAGAGACGGAGGAATTTGGAATTCGAAGTTGGAGACTTCATTATTATAGAAGTTTTCTCTGGTAAAAGGGAGCTATAAGATTGGGTAAGTCTGGGAAGTCAGCTCCGAGTTGTTTTGATTCTCTTCTGTATTCTGATTTGGATAAGTGTTTGATCTACCAGTTTGGATAACTGGGATTCGGAGTATATCGCGTATCTTTGAGGAAGTACGTGTTTGATCTATCTTTGGTTTTGGAACTAGTAGTTCGGGAAGATTTGGTTGTTGAGTCAGACTCGTCTGTAGTCTGATATCTTGTTTAGTTTTATAGATCTAGATGAGTAGGAGCTCTATAGCTTCGTAGTTTAGATTGTCTGAAGAACGAGTATCCCGATATATATATATATACTTGGGGAAACTCGTGGAAATTTAGGAAGCTTATCCGGATCTGTGTCCGGATATTGATTGTTTGATTTGAATTGTTGTTTGGATAAAATTGGTTGTTTATTTGTGTTGGCTGATAGGTATGCTTAGATTGGTTGAAATAAAATAAAAACTTTGGATTATCTTTTGTTTTAAATTTCGAGGACGAAATTATTTTAAGGGGGGAGAAATGTGATATCCCGGGATTCCAAGGGATTTAAAATATGATAATCCTTTAAATTTATTATTAAATTTGGTAAAATTGTTGTTTTCAAACAATTTAATAATGAGTTGTTTTTAAATATAGTTATAAACAGATTTTAAATAGGTATATTTCAAATTTAATAAGTATTGATTGAATGTATATATATATATGTATATATTAAAATTGTTTTTAAATAAAATAATTAGTTACAAATCTAATAATGTGTATTTAATTTTATTTATATGATTTTATTAGAATATAATTGGTTTATATTCTATTTCCTTTTAAAGATTTTATTTACTTAAGGTTTAGAAAAGTATTTATAAATTAAGAAATGTATTAATCAATTAGGAAATTAATAATAAAAGCTTTTAAAATCTTTTAGAAATAAATAAAAATGATATGTTTACAAGTGTTAGGATAATAAAGCTTGTAAATACATGTGTAAGTAGATTAAAGTGTGAATTTGACAAATGTAATCAAATTGAACAAGTGTACTTTTATTTTCTTTGTCTTTAATTTTTAATAAATCATAATTTAACTTTATATAAACATACATCTTCCCTCTTCCAATTCTCTTTTCTATTCTCATTCCTAAAGCAAGAAACTCCACCTGAAATATTTTATCAAAATCAGAAAAGTTTCATAAACTAAAACCAGTGAAAATTCTCAAACTCAAAGCCAAACTCAGTAAAACATTCTTCACAAACCTATAATCTTTTCCTCAAAAAACCTGAAAGCATTTTACAAAAGCTCTGATACCATATGTAACGACCCGACTTTCTATGCCCAGAAAGTCGCATCATTATGAAGAAAGAAAGGGGTAGAAAATAGAAAAGAAGAGAAAGAAAGAAACAACACATCAGAATCTCACAGCGGAAACGGAACAAATTATAATATATCACATAACTAATACATAGTCTTTACATAATCAGAGTACACAACTTATACATCACTTACTAGACAGTTATAAACATCTGTCTAGACATTACAACTCAAATACAAGACAAGACACTATCACAGATATCAACACAGCGGAACACTATATCTACGAACGCCGAAGCCTCCTGCTCCATTGCTCCTCCAGAATATTCGTCAAAACTAAACCTGAATCCCTTGGCTACTCGTAAAAATTTTGAGTACCCAAGAGTTTAATAAAACAGAAAATAAACACTTGGGTCAGACATGGGTCTGGTGTGAGTAAACGGTTTAAATTGCTTAACTTCAAAACCTTTTGAAAACAAAGGTATCACGTAAGACTCCCCACAAATAAACATGGGTAAGTTTTTACCTTACGCTAACCAAAACATTTGATAGGAAATCCAGTTATATTATAATAGGGTCTAGGGTTTTCAAGTAAAATACAGAAATAGCTGGAATGCTTACATCTCACGTTCCAACATAGTTAGGCATAACTAAATCGTACGGCACTTATTGGATTTTGGATTCCATACAATGGCAGGGCTACTGGGGTACCGCCCGTCACAGTACGTGGCCTAGATCACCGTACCGAGGATCACTCCCAATCCCCTGCAACACAAGGTCGGAACATCCCTTACTGGATAATTCCCGCACAAGATACCTCACGGTTGGGATCAGCAACCGCACCACTAAGTCGAAAATAGAAAGGGACATCTAGACAGAGGTAACCTTGTCCTACTTGGGTGCTACCCACTAACCTTGCTGCACCTCCCCTGTTTTAGCCATTCCCGGTTTGTGAGGCTTGAGGTCACGATTACCTTAGAAAAGAACACATCACTTAGAATGCTCATCGTCCACCTGACGATGTTCTGAAAGCATTCAATCCATACAAGTTCGTTCCGGGTTCGAACGAAACCGAAGGCATTATCTCGTTACACTCGTTTTGGAATCACCCTCAGAGTTAACGATAATAACCCTTGCACTCTGAATCTTCATCTTCACTTGATTCACGACCTATCGTTAATTTGGATCGATGTGGTATTCGGGTCTCTAGACCTGGAAATCCGGTATACGGAAACCCGATCCCGGTCTCATCGAAATCCAAAACGTATCTTTTAAGGCCAAGTTGTTTAAAGGTTTAAACAATTTAACTTATCTATACAGATAGATAATTCACAAGTCACAATTGATAATCACATTATCATTTAAACAGATGATTCATAACCAAATAGGTAATCCATATCAACATCACAATAGTTAATCTATATTACCATCATAATACAACCAAGCATTCATACCACACAACATTACTTATCTCATTTCTGAGATTACATCCATTCAAGACAAATCAATGTCATCCATTCTTATATAAGCAATGATTCACTTAATCATAACATAATTAATTTAAAATTGATTTAAATTAACTATCTCTATCTTTAAATTAATTAAGAGATGAAGTGATTAATTTAATTCACTTTAAATTAATTAAAGATAGAGATAGTTAATTTAAATCAATTTTAAATTAATTATGTTATGATTAAGTAAATCATTGCTTATATAAGAATGGATGACATTGATTTGTCTTGAATGGATGTAATCTCAGAAATGAGATAAGTAATGTTGTGTGGTATGAATGCTTGGTTGTATTATGATGGTAATATAGATTAACTATTGTGATGTTGATATGGATTACCTATTTGGTTTTGAATCATCTGTTTAAATGATAATGTGATTATCAATTGTGACTTGTGAATTATCTATCTGTATAGATAAGTTAAATTGTTTAAACCTTTAAACAACTTGGCCTTAAAAGATACGTTTTGGATTTCGATGAGACCGGGATCGGGTTTCCGTATACCGGATTTCCAGGTCTGGAGACCCAAATACCACATCGATCCAAATTAACGATAGGTCGTGAATCAAGTGAAGATGAAGATTCAGAGTGCAAGGGTTATTGTCGTTAACTCTGAGGGTGATTCCAAAACGAGTGTAACGAGATAATGCCTTCGGTTTTGTTCGAACCCGGAACGAACTTGTATGGATTGAATGCTTTCAGAACATCGTCAGGTGGACGATGAGCATTCTAAGTGATGTGTTCTTTTCTAAGGTAATCGTGACCTCAAGCCTCACAAACCGGGAATGGCTAAAACAGGGGAGGTGCAGCAAGGTTAGTGGGTAGCACCCAAGTAGGACAAGGTTACCTCTGTCTAGATGTCCCTTTCTATTTTCGACTTAGTGGTGCGGTTGCTGATCCCAACCGTGAGGTATCTTGTGCGGGAATTATCCAGTAAGGGATGTTCCGACCTTGTGTTGCAGGGGATTGGGAGTGATCCTCGGTACGGTGATCTAGGCCACGTACTGTGACGGGCGGTACCCCAGTAGCCCTGCCATTGTATGGAATCCAAAATCCAATAAGTGCCGTACGATTTAGTTGTGCCCAACTATGTTGGAACGTGAGATGTAAGCATTCCAGCTATTTCTGTATTTTACTTGAAAACCCTAGACCCTATTATAATATAACTGGATTTCCTATCAAATGTTTTGGTTAGCGTAAGGTAAAAACTTACCCATGTTTATTTGTGGGGAGTCTTACGTGATACCTTTGTTTTCAAAAGGTTTTGAAGTTAAGCAATTTAAACCGTTTACTCACACCAGACCCATGTCTGACCCAAGTGTTTATTTTCTGTTTTATTAAACTCTTGGGTACTCAAAATTTTTACGAGTAGCCAAGGGATTCAGGTTTAGTTTTGACGAATATTCTGGAGGAGCAATGGAGCAGGAGGCTTCGGCGTTCGTAGATATAGTGTTCCGCTGTGTTGATATCTGTGATAGTGTCTTGTCTTGTATTTGAGTTGTAATGTCTAGACAGATGTTTATAACTGTCTAGTAAGTGATGTATAAGTTGTGTACTCTGATTATGTAAAGACTATGTATTAGTTATGTGATATATTATAATTTGTTCCGTTTCCGCTGTGAGATTCTGTTGTGTTGTTTCTTTCTTTCTCTTCTTTTCTATTTTCTACCCCTTTCTTTCTTCATAATGATGCGACTTTCTGGGCATAGAAAGTCGGGTCGTTACATAATTGATAGATCCCTGTCTAGAGGTCCCTTTTCTTTTATTCGGCTTAGTGTGTGGTTGGTCGCGCCAACTACGGGATTATCTTGTTCGGGATTATCCAGTAAGGGATGGTTCCGGCTTTGTGTTGCAGGGGAGCGGGCGTACTCCTCGGTACGGTGATCTAGGCCACGTACTGTGACGGGCGGTACCCCAGTAGCCCTGCAATTGTATGGAAATCCAACTTCCAATAAGTGATAACGGTCTTGATTGTATACTTATGTATGCTGGAATTTAATAATGTAACAATTTCGGCTATTTCATATTTATTTGAAAACCCTAGACCTATTATAATACAATCGAATTTCCTATCAAATGTTTTGGTTAGCGTAAGGTAAAAACTTACCCATGTTTATGTGTGGGAAGTCTTACGTGATACCTTTGTTTTCAAAAGGTTTTGAAGTTAAGCAATTTAAACCGTTTACTCACACCAGACCCATGTCTGACCCAAGTGTTTATTTATGTTTTATATAAACTCTTGGGTACTCAAATTTTTACGAGTAGCCAAGGGAGTCAGGTTTGCTTTGACGAATATTCTGGAGGAGCAATGGAGCAGGAGGCTTCGGCGTTCGTAGATATAGTAGTTCCGCTGTATTGATCTCTGAGTCATTTGTTATCTGTGTTGTATCTTGTATTGTAAAAACTAGACAGATGTTTATAACTGTCTAGTATGTGTTGTATATGTTGTGTAACTCTGATAGTAGTTGTATATGATACTATGTAATAGTTGTGTTATAAATATAATTTATTCGTTCCGCTGTTTAGATTCTGTTGTTGTTTCTTTCTTTCTTCTCTTCTTTTCTATTTTCTACCCCTTTCTTTCTTATTAACGATGCGACTTTCTGTGGAGAGAAAGTCGTGGTCGTTACAGTTTCAAACCTGAGCAATTCAAGTTCCAGATTTCAACTTAAAAGAACTGCTCTCTGTTTAATTCCTGGTGAGTAAACATTTAACTTAAAAATAGTTTTTTTTTAAAATCTGTTGTTATGTTGATGCATGTGATGGATGGTGAAGTAAATGATGTTTGCATAAGAATATATGTGGATGCATGAAATGGCTGGGTATCTATATATATGTACATTCCTCTGTTCTCTGATCATTTATCAAGTGAATAAACTTTAAACTGTTAAGTTAAATTCGTCATTATTTACTTGTGCATGTGATAAATAACGGTAGTAATACGATTTGTATGGATGTATAGATGTATTTTGCTTGGAAATATAGTTGAATCACTGAGAGATCATCTGTATGCCTGTGTATATATATAGATACCTCTGTTCTTAGTTTACAGACCCAAAATTTAATCAAAAAAATCAATTCCTCTTCATATGAATCAATATAGATTAGGATGTTTATAGGAATTATGTTTGAATTAACTAAACCTTATTTATAAAAATAATTAAAAGTGAAATTAGTTAGTGTTCACTGGGAAATTTGGAAATTACAGTAAAAATGTATTATATCAAGAAAATCAACCATTTTAATTTCAAGTTTCAACTTTGAAATCTGATTTATTAGTAAGAGTTAGGATTTTTGAGATAAATATCATGATATTTAATGTGGTGGTTGTTGAGATCTTCCGAGTTGAACGGGAAACATGTTTTGGGTGATTTATGGCGATCGGAGGAAGGTTGTGAGTCGTGATCGAGGCGAGAGGTAGCTCGTGGGTCAGGGAGCATAGGAAAATTGGTCAGCGAATTTTTAGGCCACCGTGGTGGTAGGGCGATGATGAACTAGGGTTTATGGTTTGTTTTGGTCGGGGTAGTTGTCGAGGTAATCTCGACGTCGATATTGAATGCTTGGTTGTATTATGATGGTAATATAGATTAACTATTGTGATGTTGATATGGATTACCTATTTGGTTATGAATCATCTGTTTAAATGATAATGTGATTATCAATTATGACTTGTGAATTATCTATCTGTATAGATAAGTTAAATTGTTTAAACCTTTAAACAACTTGGCCTTAAAAGATACGTTTTGGATTTCGATGAGACCGGGATCAGGTTTCCGTATACCGGTATTCCAGGTCTGGAGACCCGAATACCACATCGATCCAAATTAACGATAGGTCGTGAATCTCAAGTGAAGATGAAGATTTAGAGTGCAAGGGTTATTGTCGTTAACTCTGAGGGTGATTCCAAAACGAGTGTAACGAGATAATGCCTTCGGTTTCGTTCGAACCCGGAACGAACTTGTATGGATTGAATTCTTTTAGCACATCGTCAGGCGGACGATGAGCATTCTAAGTGATATGTTCTGATTAAAGGTAATCGTAACCTCAAGCCTCATCAACCGGGAATTTACCTCTGTCTAGATGTCCCTTTCTATTTTCGACTTAGTGGTGCGGTTGCTGATCCCAACCGTGAGGTATCTTGTGCGGGAATTATCCAGTAAGGGATGTTCCGACCTTGTGTTGCAGGGGATTGGGAGTGATCCTCGGTACGGTGATCTAGGCCACGTACTGTGACGGGCGGTACCCCGGTAGCCCTGCCATTGTATGGAATCCAAAAATCCAATAAGTGCCAACGGACTTGATTGTATAACCCACCTTGTGGCTAGTATGCTGGAATTTAATAATGTAACAATTTCAGCTATTTCATATTTATTTGAAAACCCTAGACCCTATTATAATACAATCGAATTTCCTATCAAATGTTTTGGTTAGCGTAAGGTAAAAACTTACCCATGTTTATGTGTGGGAAGTCTTACGTGATACCTTTTCTTTCAAAAGGTTTTGAAGTTAAGCAAGTTTAACCTGTTACTCACACCAGACCCATGTCTGACCCAAGTTGTTTATTTCTGTTTTATAAACTCTTGGGTACTCAAATTTTTACGAGTAGCCAAGGGATTCAGGTTAGCCTTGACGAATTGTGGAGGAGCAATGGAGCAGGAGGCTTCAGTGTTGTAGATATAGATAGTAGTTTCCGCTGTGTTGATCTTGTTTAGATCTTTGTTTTGTATTGAGTTGTAATAACTAGACAGATGTTTATAACTGTCTAGTATATGATATGTAATCTGTGTAACTCTGATAAGTGTTGTATATGATACTATGTAATATTTATGTGATATAATATATTTTGTTCGTTTCCGCTATGAGTATTTGTGTTTGTTTCTTTTCTCTTCTTCTCTTTTCTACTTCTCACCCCTTTCTTTCTTATTAACGATGCGACTTTCTATGGAGAGAAAGTCGGGGTCATTATTTAATTAATTTAAAGTGAATTAAACTAATTGTAGATGGTGATAAATAAATCATTGCTTAAGGATGGATGAATGAGATTGAATGTATTTCATTGTTTGATATCTCTGATGAGATATGATTGATATATGATATGAATGTTTGGTTGAATTATAATGATAATGTGAATTATCTGTTTGGGATGATAATGTTGATTATCTATTGTGAATCTGTGAATTATCAATCTGTGTGTAAATAGATAGTAGAATTGAATTGTTTTAACCTTAAAACAACTTGGCCCTTAAAAGATACGTTTTGGATTTCGATGAGACCGGGATCGGGTTTCCGTATACCGGTATTCCAGGTCTGGAGACCCGAATACCAGATCGATCCAAATTAACGATAGGTCGTGAATCTCAAGTGAAGATGAAGATTCAGAGTGCAAGGGTTATTGTCGTTAACTCTGAGGGTGATTCCAAAACGAGTGTAACGAGATAATGCCTTCGGTTTCGTTCGAACCCGGAACGAACTTGTATGGATTGAATGCTTTCAGCACATCGTCAGGCGGACGATGAGCATTCTAAGTGATATGTTCTTTTTTAAAGGTAATCGTAACCTCAAGCCTCATCAACCGGGAATGGCTAAAACAGGGGAGGTGCAGCAAGGTTTCGTGGGTAGCACCCACTGAGAGCAAGATAGATCCCTGTCTAGAGGTCCCTTTTCTTTTATTCGGCTTAGTGTGTGTTTGGTCGCGCCAACTACGGGATTGTCTTGTTCGGAATTATCCAGTAAGGGATGGTTCCGGCCTTGTGTTGCAGGGGATTGGGAGTGATCCTCGGTACGGTGATCTAGGCCACGTACTGTGACGGGCGGTACCCCGGTAGCCCTGCCATTGTATGGAATCCAAACTCCAATAAGTGCCGTACGTATTATATGTGCCCAACTATGTTGGAATGTGAGATGTAAGCATTTCAGCTATTTCTATATTTTACTTGAAAACCCTAGACCCTATTATAATAAAATCAGATTTCCTATCAAATGTTTTGGTTAGCGTAAGGTAAAAACTTACCCATGTTTATGTGTGGGAAGTCTTACGTGATACCTTTTCTTTCAAAAGGTTTTGAAGTTAAACAAGTTTAACCTGTTACTCACACCAGACCCATGTCTGACCCAAGTTGTTTATTTCTGTTTTATAAACTCTTGGGTACTCAAATTTTTACGAGTAGCCAAGGGATTCAGGTTTAGCTTTAACGAATTGTGGAGGAGCAATGGAGCAGGAGGCTTCAGCGTTGTAGATATAGATAGTAGTTTCCGCTGTGTTGATCTTGTTTAGATCTTTGTTTGTATTGAGATGTAATAACTAGATAGATGTTTATAACTGTCTAGTATATGATGTGAATCTGTGTAACTCTGATAAGTGTTGTATATGATACTATGTAATATTTATGTGATATAATATATTTTGTTTCGTTCCGCTGTGAGATTCTGATATTGTTTAGTTCTTTCTTTCTCTTCTTTTCTCTTTTCTATCCCTTTTTTTCTTATTAGCGATACGACTTTCTATGGAGAGAAAGTCGTGGTCGTTATACCACTGTAACGACCCGCCACTCATTCCACAGAATGACGCATCGTTTTGAAGAAAAGAAGAGGTGAGAAAGTAGAAAAGAATAGAAGAAAGAAAGAACAATAACAGAATCTCAACAGCGGAACGAATAAATTATATTAATAACAAAAGTATTACATCATATACAATGACTATCAGAGTTTTGAGTTGTAATAACTAGACAGATGTTTATAACTGTCTAGTATGTGTTGTATAATTTGACCATATGTAACTTGAAACTGAGATGCTTAGATCTCAGGTTTTGCTTGCAATCAGATTTTGAAGAAGATGTTTATAGGCTTGGTGATCTTTTGAAAATGAAGCAAGCTTTTGAATTTGAAATTGAGTTACAGGGTATTGTTCTTTTGATTTGAGGGGTTTGATTCTCTGGTTTGTTTTGAGAGGAAGATTTGAGTTACTGATTTTGTTGGTTGAGAGAAATCTGTTTCAGGCTGAAGTTTTCTTTAAATTTTGAAAAGAAAAAAAAATAGAAAAGGAAATGAAATGAGAGGCATATGTTTATATAAGTTAAAATGATTTATCAAATAAAAGAAAAACAAAAAAACAAAACTTGACATTTGTCACTTAGAGTGGTTAATTAGTTTACATTTGTTTAAACAAGCTTTTATATATTTACACATGTCATTTAAGTAACACTTATTTATTTAAATGTAAATAAAAGCTTTTCTATATTTATTAAATAAAATTACTTATCTATTTATATATATTACTTATAAATAAACAAAACTAATTATATATATATAAAAGCTTATACATATATTTATAAAATTCAAAACTATTTAAATATTACCTCTTTTGAATTTCAAAATTAAATCTAAATTCAAATTCAAATTATATTTAAAATCCAATTTAAAGTCAATTAAAAGAACACATTCAAATTGAAAATAACTATTCAATTTCTTACAAATCTATTCATATCTATTTATAAAACAATATATTAATAATATTGTTTGAAATAACAAATTTATCAATTTAAAATAATTTATAAAGGAGATTATAAATTACCACTATTGTTATATGAATCAACATATCATATTTAAATTGTATTTTAAACTTATATAGATATACTCTTAAATCATATTTATTTAGAAATTAATAAGAAAATAAAATAAACCTTATTAATAATCTTATTTAAACCATATTTGTTATTTGTTTAAATAGCTTTGAAAAGCAAATATTAAATAAATCCTAATCTCAAAATTATCAATATATATATTAGAAATATAAAAACAAGATTTCATTTATTTATTAACTTTCAAATCAAAGGCAATCTATTTACAATATATACTCATATATATATTATAGATAGAAATCATTTTATTGACTTATAAAAGATAAATTTCACTAATTAAATATATATTTAATTAGATTATTAACCAATTCAAATTTTTATCATCAAATATTATCAAATCAATTTAATTATTTAAACAGATTATTAAATTGATATTGTCCATAAATTCCGGGATATTACATTCCTCCCCCCTTAAAATAATTTCGTCCCCGAAATTTAAAACAAAGGTAATTTAATAATCTATTTAAATCACAAGCATATATTATCATCCATATGCTAACAACCATAGCAAACAATTCATCCAAACAACCAATTTTAATTATCCAAACAAAATTCTGAATAAAATTTCCTCGAGTTTCCCCACTGTAACAACCACGACTTTCTTTCCACAGAAAGTCGCATCGTTAATAAGAAAGAAAGGGGTGAGAAAAAAGAAAAGAAGAGAAGAAAGAACAACAACATCAGAAACTCACAGCGGAACGAATGAAATATAATATATCATATAAAATATTACATAGTATCATATACATCAGAGTTACACAACTTATTGGAGTTTGGATTCCATACAATGGCAGGGCTACTGGGGTACCGCCCGTCACAGTATGTGGCCTAGATCACCGTACCGAGGAGTACGCCCGCTCCCCTGCAACACAAAGCCGGAACCATCCCTTACTGGATAATTCCGAACAAGATAATCCCGTAGTTGGCGCGACCAACCACACACTAAGCCGAATAAAAGAAAAGGGACCTCTAGACAGGGATCTATCTTGCTCTCAGTGGGTGCTACCCACGAAGCCTTGCTGCACCTCCCCTGTTTTAGCCATTCCCGGTTGATGAGGCTTGAGGTTACGATTACCTTTAATCAGAACATATCACTTAGAATGCTCATCGTCCGCCTGACGATGTGCTGAAAGCATTCAATCCATACAAGTTCGTTTCGGGTTCGAACGAAACCGAAGGCATTATCTCGTTACACTCGTTTTGGAATCACCCTCAGAGTTAACGACAATAACCCTTGCACTCTGAATCTTCATCTTCACTTGAGATTCACGACCTATCGTTAATTTGGATCGATGTGGTATTCGGTATAAACTCTTGGGTACTCAAATTTTTACGAGTAGCCAAGGGATTCAGGTTTAGCTTTGACGAATATTCTGGAGGAGCAATGGAGCAGGAGGCTTCGGCGTTCGTAGATATAGTATTCCGTTGTGTTGATATCTGTGATAGTGTCTTGTCTGGTATTTGAGTTGTAATGTCTAGACAGATGTTTATAACTGTCTAGTAAGTGATGTATATGCTGTGTAACTCTGTAAATTGTTGTATACTATGTAATAGTTTATGTTATTAATATAATTTATTCGTTCCGCTGTGAGATCGTTGTTGTTGTTTCTTTCTTTCTTCTTTTCTTTTCTCTTTTCTCACCCCTTTCTTTCTCCATAACGATGCGACTTTCTGGGCATAGAAAGTCGGGTCGTTACATATGGTATCAGAGCTACTTTGTGGCTAGTATGCTGGAATTTAATAATGTAACAATTTCAGCTATTTCTTATTTATTTGAAAACCCTAGACCCTATTATAATATAACTGGATTTCCTATCAAATGTTTTGGTTAGCGTAAGGTAAAAACTTACCCATGTTTATTTGTGGGGAGTCTTACGTGATACCTTTGTTTTCAAAAGGTTTTGAAGTTAAGCAATTTAAACCGTTTACTCACACCAGACCCATGTCTGACCCAAGTGTTTATTTTCTGTTTTATTAAACCCTTGGGTACTCAAATTTTTACAAGTAGCCAAGGGATTCAGGTTTGCTTTGACGAATCTTTGGAGGAGCAATGGAGCAGGAGGCTTCAGCGTTCGTAGATATAGTGTTCCGCTGTGTTAGTCTGTATGAGTCATTTGTTGAGTTGTATTTGGGTTGTAATGACTAGACAAATGTTTATAACTGTCTAGTATGTGTTGTATAAGCTGTGTATCTCTGATGTATATGATACAATGTAATATCTTATTTGATTAATATAATTTATTCGTTCCGCTGTTTAGATTCTGATGTGTTTCTTTCTTTCTTCTCTATCTTATCTCTTTTCTATCCCTTTCTTTCTCCAAGACGATACGACTTTTTGTGGAGAAAAAGTCGGGTTGTCACAGTTGGTATGTAACGACCACGACTTTCTCTCCATAGAAAGTCGTATCGCTAATAAGAAAGAAAGGGGTGAGAAGTAGAAAAGAGAAGAAGAGAAAAGAAACAAACACAAATACTCACAGCGGAAACGAACAAAATATATTATATCACATAAATATTACATAGTATCATATACAACACTTATCAGAGTTACACAGATTACATATCATATACTAGACAGTTATAAACATCTGTCTAGTTATTACATCTCAATACAAACAAAGATCTAAACAAGATCAACACAGCGGAAACTACTATCTATATCTACAACGCTGAAGCCTCCTGCTCCATTGCTCCTCCACAATTCGTCAAGGCTAACCTGAATCCCTTGGCTACTCGTAAAAATTTGAGTACCCAAGAGTTTATAAAACAGAAATAAACAACTTGGGTCAGACATGGGTCTGGTGTGAGTAACAGGTTAAACTTGTTTAACTTCAAAACCTTTTGAAAGAAAAGGTATCACGTAAGACTTCCCACAAATAAACATGGGTAAGTTTTTACCTTACGCTAACCAAAACATTTGATAGGAAATTCGATTGTATTATAATAGGGTCTAGGGTTTTCAAGTAAAATACAGAAATAGCTGAAATGCTTACATCTCACATTTCAACATAGTTGGGCACAACTAATACGTACGGCACTTATTGGAGTTTGGATTCCATACAATGGCATGGCTACCGGGGTACCGCCCGTCACAGTACGTGGCCTAGATCACCGTACCGAGGATCACTCCCAATCCCCTGCAACACAAGGTCGGAACATCCCTTACTGGATAATTCCCGCACAAGATACCTCACAGTTGGGATCAGCAACCGCACCACTAAGTCGAAAATAGAAAGGGACATCTAGACAGAGGTAACCTTGTCCTACTTGGGTGCTACCCACTAACCTTGCTGCACCTCTCCTGTTTTAGCCATTCCCGGTTTGTGAGGCTTGAGGTCACGATTACCTTAGAAAAGAACACATCACTTAGAATGCTCATCGTCCACCTGACGATGTTCTGAAAGCATTCAGTCCATACAAGTTCGTTCCGGGTTCGAACGAAACCGAAGGCATTATCTCGTTACACTCGTTTTGGAATCACCCTCAGAGTTAACGACAATAACCCTTGCACTCTGAATCTTCATCTTCACTTGATTTACGACCTATCGTTAATTTGGATCGATGTGGTATTCGGGTCTCCAGACCTGGAAATCCGGTATACGGAAACCCGATCCCGGTCTCATCGAAATCCAAGGCGTATCTTTTAAGGGCCAAGTTGTTCTAAAGGTTAAAACAATTCAATTCATTATCTTTATACACATAGAAAGATAATTCATAATAGATAATCAACATTATCAATATAACAGATAATACATATTATCATCACAATTCAACTAACATCCATATCACACAGCATATATCTCATCAGAGATATCAATCAATGCAAAGCATTCCATGTTATCATCCATCCATAAGTAATGATTTATATCATCTCTAATTAATTTAAAGTGAATTAAATTAATTACTTTATTCTATAAATCCTGCTTACTTAATCATTAATTCATTATAAATTAATTAATTATCCTCTAATTACCTTTTTCAATTAATCATCTTTGATTAATTATCTTTTAATTACCTTCAAGTAATTTATCCTTAATTAATTAAACAACATTTATTAATCACCTTGATTAATCTTTAATCAGTAATTAACTACCCTTAATTTCTTTCACTAACTAAATTAATTACTTCCTTTAATTATCCTTAATTAATCCCTTGATTAATTACAAAAAGTAATTAAACTCAAATTACTTCTATTCTTAAATCATCTTCCATTAATTACATCCAGTAATTACCATTAATTACTTTACTAAGTAATTACAAATCCATTACTTAATCACATTAATTAATTAGTCTTATTTAATCATATTTATTAATTAACTTTAATTAATCACATTAATTAATTATCTATGTAATTAATTCTTAATTACCTTTCATTAATTATTTCCATAAAGTAATTATCTTTTTTTATTAATTGCATTTAGTAATTACAAATTAATTACTTACACTAAGTAATTTACTTAATTAATTACATTTAAGTAATTAATCCAATTCAAAGTTTATCCTTGATTAATTAATCAATTAATTAATTATCTTAATTTAATTACAATAATTAATTATTTCTAATCACTAGTTAATGATCCCATCATTAACTACCCATTAATTTCCCATTAATTACTTACCCTAAGTAATTATCTTTAATTAATCTCATCATTAATTTATTATACCAATAAATTTTATTAGGTGATAATTCTTTTAATTAATTTACTAATTAATTATCACAACTTTAACTAATTTTAAAGATAAATTCTTTATCTTTATTAAATTCTTAATTACATCATTAAATTTCCATTTGAAAACATTTTTCAAATTAATTAATTGAAAGATTTGAAAACATTTTGCAAAACAATTATATAATTGAAATTATATAATTTTCTTTAACCCAAAACAATTTAAACCTTAAATTTTTTAAAACTTAAATAAACATTCTTTTAAAAACATTTCACTTTAAATTCACTTTAAAACTTAGTTAAACACTTTGCCTTTTTATACAACTGTTCAACTTTTACTTACATTCTGCTGAGATGTTTTGACCAAGTGGAATGGTTCACTAAGATTTTATGGTATGGTGAACTGTGGATGATCAAGTTTGTGCTCGAGTTTCTCCGACGGCATTCTCATCTATTCCAGATCAGAGTTGTGCAGCGGAAGCAAGATAGCAACTATTCTAGAGTGGGAGCAACCCGAAGTTGCAATTTTCTTAGAGTAGAGGATTTCTATAGGAAATTCAAGTGTACCTCTAAGTGTGAAGGAATTTTCAGGATCTGGAGGTAAGGTTGTCAAGTACAACTATTTGGATATTCCAGAAAGGAGAAGTAGTTCGAAGTGCTCTAATGATTGTGGAGTAGAGTTGTGTTCTGGATTTTGGCGTATTTTTGGAAACCATTTTGTTGAGTAGGATCCAGAAATTGATTTGATGTTGGTCTAGATTATTTCAAGAGGTATCAGCAAGAGTTAAGCTGATCAGGAAGGATGAAGTGACTCAGGATCGTCAAAAGAGTTAAACAGTTAAGAATGGATGGAATTTGGAATTTGAAGTTGAAATTTGGATATTGTTTAAGTTTTCTCCAATCAAAGGAGATATAAGATTTGGAAAAATTGGAGAGTGAGCTCCAGAAGTATTATGAGATTTTTCCTATGTTCCCAAAAGGATTAGTTCTTTGATCTATAGGATTAAATGGCCAGTTCGGATAACTGGAATTCATTTTATTTCACGTATCTCTGAGGGAATACGTGTTTGATCTGTCATTGGTTGTGGGATCAGCAGTTCAGAAGGATTTGGTAGTTGAGATGGTTTGAGTTTAGTCTGATATTTTGTTCAGATTTGTAATCTAGATGGGAAGGAGTTCTAGATTATTGTAGATAGTTAGTTAAGATCCTGTAGAACGAGTATCCCGATATATATATATACTTGGGGAAACTCAAGGAAATTCTATCCAGAATTTGTCTGGATAGTTAAATTTGTTTGATTAAATTGTTTACTATGGTTGCTATGATTGATAGTGTATGATTGATTGTGTGATTGCTGTTTAAAATTAAAAACTTTTGCTGGGTTATTAAATTATCTTTGCTTTTAAATTTCGGGGACGAAATTATTTTAAGGGGGGAGGAATGTGATATCCCGGAAATTTGGCAATATCAATTTAATAATCTTTATTAATAATTAAATTGATTAGTTGATTTATTTATCAATTGACAAGTTTAATTCATTTTAAAAGGTTAATAATATTTTAAATTGGCAATATTTATTATTATCTTTTCTAATAAATTTAAAATTGGTAAGATTTATCTTTTAAAACTTATATAAATGTTTTCTATTTATAATGAATATATATATATTGTTATTTGAAGTTATGTATTAAAATTTCAATATGATAATTATCAAAACTAATGTTAAAAAAATATTTTCCATTTAGAATATATATTTGTATATATTGAAATGGAAAGAATATTGGATTTGAATTTAATAAAGTATTTTCAAACTTTAATATATATATATAATTTGTAATTTGGAAATTTGTAATTTGACTTAGTACTTTTGGAAATGATAATTGAGATTTAAATAACAAGTGTAATTTCTTATTTATTAAAAATATATATGTAAGCTTAAGTTTAAATAAGGTTTAAATTAAGAAGTTTATTTGTTTTAATAATCTTTTCTCTTTTAATATTCAAATATAAGTCAAAATGGTTTTGTAAAAATATATAGAGAGTTAAACTCAATTTCTCAAGCATATATGAATATGTTATATTTATTTGATCAAAGTATAAGTTATTATAAATAATAGTTTTTCACATTTGAATATTTATATAGAAATCTTAAAGCTTATTTATAAAAGGATAAATACATTTTTATACATATAGATATTTTTAAATATACATGTAGGATTTAAATAAATCAAAATAAAAAGGAATTAACACTTGTAAATCAATAAGAAAGCATTTAAAACACTTGTAAACATATGGAAGCTTGGAGTGTTTAGGTGTAAGTTAATTAACTCTTAGGAGGACAAATGTCAACATTCTTCTTAATAATTAAAAATAAATAAATCAAAATTTAAAAGAAGAAATATTTTTACTATCAGCTGAAACTATTCTTTTCTCAACTAAAAACTAAGTTCGAATCTAAAAATCAAATAAAAGTCTGGAAATCAAAATGCTAAGAGAAAAAGAAAACTTGGAAATCAAAATTCAAAGAAGCAAAATGAAATCTGGCATTCAAATGCAAATCAAAGCAAAAGAGGATGGAGGCAATTCAATAAGCAGTTTCAAATCTTCAATTGCAATCTAAAGACATGCAATCAGAGGAAATAAATCAAACAGCAAGTATTTAAATTCAACAAGCAAATAGAAATGCAAGTTCAAAATCAATATCAGTCTGGAACAAGCCTGGAAACAAAATCTACTCCTCTGTTTTACAAATTCAAGTGAGTAAACCTATTTTAAAAACAGTTTAATCCTGGATTTCATTTTGATGTTGTGAATGAAAATCATGCTGTTACCTGAAATGCTTGGATTAAAATGAATGCATGTATGAATATGAATGTTTGATGCCTGTGTAATGCCTGTATGTATACAAATATAGGCTCTGTTGTTTTGATTTCTTAGGAAATCCAATATCTCATCATTGAATCATAATTGGTTTATGATTTGTAAACGAAAGATGTTTGAAATCATGTAACATCACTCCTAAAAATAATTACAGGAATTTAAATGGAATAATTAGCTCGAAATTTTCAAATTTACAGTAAAATTAAATTTGGGTCAAAATTTTATAAATTAAATTTTGAGATTTGATTTCATGGTTGAAGTAGTGATAGAAAATCATGATTTTTAATATGTACATCATGATTTTTAGTTTGGAAATTAGTGGGTTTTTTCGAGTTGAACGTTTGTGATGTATTGGTCAACTATGGTCGATCGGCGGCGAAGGAGGGGATGATATTCGAGCCAGAGATGGTTGAGTGGTCTACGAGTGCAGGAAAATTGTCGTGGTGATTTTTCAATGGCCGTGATGGCCAGAGATTGTCGAAGTAGGGTTTAACACCCTGAGTTTGTCGTCAGTATTCAGAGGAATTTCGCGACGATGAGAAGCGACCGGAGTCGATCGCATGGTGATCTGGAGATGTTGGGAGACGTGACAGAGCTATGGTGAAGATGGCGTGGTGTTTCGGTCAGGGATCATCGGAGGCGAGTGGTTCTGGTGATGTTCGTTTTTAGGCTGATGGGTTATTCGAGTCGAATTCGAATCTCGTACGAATCGAATAGATTTTGATGGTCGATCGTGATAGCGTGATGGAGTCTGACTTGCCGGAGGCCAGAACGGAGATCATCGACGTTCAGACGTGGCGTGCACGTGCACGAGCTTGTTCGTGTGCACTGTAAATTTGAAGAATGGAGGAAGACGAGAGTGACTCGGGTTTGAAGTCGCGTTGCCATCGTGAAAGACTCGAAGCGGGAAGCTTAGTTGAGTGACTCGAGAATTACTTCGAGAATTCTAAGGATTTTCTCGGGTTTTGGTAGGAGCGGGTTTTAAAGAATTGTACAGGAAGTTTTAAAAAGTTTTAAACAAAAGAAATTTGTTTTTGAAATGTTTCTAAGTTTTTAAAACAAAGTTAAACAAGTTTTAGGATTATAGAAATAAATTGTTTCAAAGAATAAGTATTTTAGTAAGTTTTATATATTTAATAAATAAGTTTTTAAAAGATAGAAACATAGATTTCCAAAATGATCTTTGTATTAAAATTTATTAAATAAACTTTTAAAGTTCAAAAGATTTTAGAAGTTAAATTAGATGTGTAGATTATAATTGATTCTAAAGTATTTATTTTAAATAAAGTTTAAATAATAAGGATTTTAGTAAATCAATTATAGTAAAGAGATTCTGATTTATTAAAGGAAATTAATATGTAAAATTAATAAGGATAATTCATTTATTAAAATGAATTAAGAATAGATAATAATTTAATTAAGATAATGATTTTCTTAATTAAGATCTTTTAAATATAAGGATAAAGAAATTAGTTCATTTATTTAAATAATTAGTTAAAAAATTAACTAAGTAATTAATTAGTAATTATTAAAGATAATTACTTATAATTAATTAAGTATAATTACTTGATGAAGTAATTAAGGAATAATTACTGAATGTAATTAAGTAAAAGGGGAATTATTTAATAAAGTAATTAGAGGATAATTATTTTATTTAATGGAAATAATTAAGAGTTAATCACTTGTTATTAATTCAATAATTTATTAAATTAAATTAATTAAAGGATTAGATTAATCAAAGGTGATTAATAATTGTGGTTTAATTAAGAATAATTACTTAATGTAATTAATAGAATAATTAAAGATGTAATTAGGAATCATTAGTTTATAATTAATTAATGATGTAATTAAGAGTTGATTAAGTAAGATTAATTAATCGAATGATAATTAATTAATTGTAATTAAGATTGATTAATTAAGTAATAATTAATAAATAAAGTGATTAATTAATTGTAATTAATTAAGGATTAATGTAATTAAATACAGTTAATTAATTAATGATGTAATTAAAGATTAATTACTGTAATGGTTTAAGTTAATTAATTTGTGAAATTAATTAAGAATTAATTACTTAAAGTAATTAAAGGATTATTAATCAGGAATGATTAATTAAGATGGATACTTAGAGTAATGATTAATTAATTGGTTTAATTAATAATTAAGTAAGCAGGATTTATAGAGATGAAGTAATTAATTTAATTCACTTTAAATTAATTAAAGATAGAGATAGTTAATTTAATTCATTTTAAATTAATTATGTTGTGATTAAGTAAATCATTGCTTATATAAGAATGAATGACATTGATTGTCTTGAATGGATGTAATCTCAGAAATGAGATAAGGGATGTTGTGTGGTATGAATGCTTGGTTGCATTATGATGGTAATATAGATTAACTATTGTGATGTTGATATGGATTACCTATTTGGTTATAGATCAATTGTTTATTTGATAATGTGAATATGAATTGTGATTTGTGAATTATCTATCTATATGAATATAGATAAGTTGAATTGTTTAACCTTAAAACAACTTGGCCCTTAAAAGATACGTTTTGGATTTCGATGAGACCGGGATCGGGTTTCCGTATACCGGGATTCCAGGTCTGGAGACCCGAATACCACATCGATCCAAATTAACGATAGGTCGTGAATCTCAAGTGAAGATGAAGATTCAGAGTGCAAGGGTTATTGTCGTTAACTCTGAGGGTGATTCCAAAACGAGTGTAACGAGATAATGCCTTCGGTTTCGTTCGAACCCGGAACGAACTTGTATGGATTGAATGCTTTCAGCACATCGTCAGGCGGACGATGAGCATTCTAAGTGATATGTTCTGATTAAAGGTAATCGTAACCTCAAGCCTCATCAACCGGGAATGGCTAAAACAGGGGAGGTACAGCAAGGCTTCATGGGTAGCACCCATTGAGAGCAAGATAGATCCCTGTCTAGAGGTCCCTTTTCTTTTATTCGGCTTAGTGTGTGGTTGGTCGCGCCAACTACGGGATTGTCTTGTTCGGGATTATCCAGTAAGGGATGGTTCCGGCTTTGTGTTGCAGGGGAGCGGGCGTACTCCTCGGTACGGTGATCTAGGCCACGTACTGTGACGGGCGGTACCCCAGTAGCCCTGCCATTGTATGGAATCCAAACTCCAATAAGTGCCGTACGTATTAGTTGTGCCCAACTATGTTGGAATGTGAGATGTAAGCATTTCAGCTATTTCTGTATTTTACTTGAAAACCCTAGACCCTATTATAATACAATCGGATTTCCTATCAAATGTTTTAGTTAGCGTAAGGTAAAAACTTATCCATGTTTATTTGTGGGGAGTCTTACGTGATACTTTTGTTTTCAAAGGTTTTCAAAGTTAAGCAATCTAACCGTTTACTCACACCAGACCCATGTCTGACCCAAGTGTTTATTTTCTGTTTTATTAAACTCTTGGGTACTCAATATTGTATTGAGTAGTCAAGGGATTCAGGATAATCTTGACGAATTCTGGAGGAGCTGTGAAGCAGGAGGCTTCAGCGAGTAGATATATAGAGTTTCCGCTGTGTTTGTATTAGTCTGTATTGTACTGGTGTACTTGTGTTGTATAATAGACAGAAGTTTATAACTGTCTATTCTGTGATGTATAAATTGTGTACTCTGATGTATATGATACTATGTAATATCTTATGTGATAATATATTTCTCGTTCCGCTGTGAGATTTCTGATGTGTTGTTGTTCTCTCTTCTTTTCTTTTCTTCTTCTATCCCTTTCTTTCTTCATAACGATGCGTCTTTCTGGGCAAAGAAAGTCCGGGTCGTTACACTTGCAGAGTGATAACAGATATGATAATAATATAACAGACACATATCATCAATATAAATAACAGATAATGGTGTCAGGTGTCACAGGTGAACAGATACAAATAATGGCATATATATAGCAATATAAATAACAGATAATGGTGTCAGATGTCACAGGTGAACAGATACAGATGATGGCATATATATAGCAATATAAATAACATATAATTGTGTCAGATGTCACAAGTGAACAGATACAGATGATGGCATATATATAGCAATGTAAATAACTAGCAGCAGCATATTTCAATTGTCGTTTCAATTGAAATCAAATTTAATAAATAAAAGAACGTTAATCATGAGTGATTTCTCACCTTTCGAGGCTAGAGAGATGAACGGAATTGGAAGCGAATTGTTGATCCAAACATGAATTCTAAAACAAAGCTAGATTGACACGAATCGACGATCAAAGCTGATAAATGGAAAATCGATGAGAACTAATAAAAATCAGTTTTGGTATAAACTGAGAGTTCATACATTGTTATGTTATATGTATATATAATCCAGTAATTTAGTTTAATACAAATATCAAAATAATATAAGATTTCAAACCATTATTCTTAAACTGAAATATTTGAGAATCAAAGACATATATGTTAAAACCCATACTTATATCTACTTACCAATATAAATAAATATATGAATACATACAACTCACATTTATATTCTATCTGAAATTGATATTACACATATGAAGATTATTTTAAATAAAGCTACTATGTAAAAGTACACATATACAAAAATATATAAAAACATATAAGAAGATGTTAGGTATATCTCCAAACTCTTACATAAAAAATTTACATACTAATAGCAAGTATACATATAGTTAACATACATAACAATATCCTACATCTAATATAACTGACCCAATGCATACTATATAGGAAAAACAACATATTATATAACTTAGAAAAAAACTAACATTTATATATACACAGAGTATATATATAACCATTGTAACATAGATAACTATATATACTTTAAACTATATAAACTGCAAAACTGAATTCGCGACTACAATATAACCCGGCAAGCCTACATACTGCCCTGATATATACATATGTACCTACTAATTATAAAGGAAACTAGAAAAACTTTATAAACTTATATATACTAATGTATATATAAACAACATTCAAGTAATATATATACTAGATACGTAAACAAAATATATGTATGCAAATCTATGGACACCTGTATGCAGATTTCATTTACAAACAATATACATATATATATCAGACTTTAACCAAAGATATGCAAAATAACGTATAAAACAATATATATGCAAAACAATATATATACACGCTAAAATGTGCAGACTACCTAACAATACATGTGCAGACATTACTATGTAAAGTGTACAACTACATATATCTATACGTTTCAAAATATAAACAGACTAAAAGTTTATAATAGAATGTATCTTAATAAAATAAAGTGAACTACAATATATATGTAAACATTCCTAGGACTATAAACTTACTGTTATCAAAACTTATAGAAAGCAAATCAAGTTATAAAATATCTTTATATATTATGATTTTTCATAAAGAAATCATAACTTACTTCTTCTTTTTTTATACGGCTATTGCTGTTTTGGTGAGGCTGAGCTCGACAACCAAAGGGAAGTTGACAGGGAAAACGTTGAAGGCGGATGAGGCGGGTTTGGCCGAGTGGAGGCTGTGTCTGCTATGGAGTTGGAGTTTGGCAAGCATGGCAAGGTGACAGACCTGGCACGCGGATCTGGTGGGAGGTAGGAAGAGAGACCAAAGATGCTTGCGTGGCAGAGGCCAAACAGCGGAAGAAAGGCTGCTCGTGGCATGGTGATGGGGTGTCGAGGCGGCTTGTATCCGGTGTCGGTGGGAACAGAGGAGCTTCGAGTGGTAGGCTTCGGCCATGGCGTAGCTCACACGTGGGGAGAGGCTGGAGGAGTTTGGGGTCGGTCTCTTGGTGCCTGGGATGGCAGATCTGTCGCTAGGTGGAAGCTGGAAGGCTTTGAGGAGGGTTGCGTTGAGGGATCAGGTGTGTTTGGAAAGTGGAAGCATTTCATTGCATGGGAGAGTACTGGAATAGGCTTTGTTATATTGTTAATTTTAAAGAGAGAGAAACGGGATGAGGCAAGTAGAAGATGATGAGTACGGCGCTTGCTGGGTGGTGATGCTGCAGACTAAGGAGTGGGGAAGAACAACAAGCTACAGGCAGAAGCAAGGAGCAAAAAGAAAGGAAGAATATGAAAATGAACGAACAACTTATCAGATGAAAAGCAATTTAAAATATGAATGGTAGGAATGGTAAGAGTCCAGCATTGGTTTTTTGAAAAATAAATGCTAGTGGCTCGGTTTCCAACAGGTGAGTAAATGAATGGTAGTGGAAATCAAAAAGGCAAAAGGTGTGGGTTGAACTGGAATATACTAATAACCAACGGCTATCAGGTTTATACGTTGGAAAATGGAAAGGCACTGAGAAAATAAGAGACTGAAACGGTTATCGGTACGGCTACTGATTGTCGGTTTCACCGTGTACCAGACTTTAAAACACAGAGTCGAGTATACCGCAGAGATCAGCACGATGAGACGATCAAAACGTTATACAGATATCAGTGGTATGATTGAATTATAAAAATTCGAATTTTCTACTATTGGAAAATGCAGCAAAAACGCAGAAAAATAAGATCGACGGAGCTAAAGAAGTCCGAATTTGGAAAAACGAAAAATGACATCTTAGTCAGAAGATGAATTAGAATTTTTCTATGTAAAAATATCCAGGTTTGGAAAACATTTTATTATCATCAATTTTAACTGATATAAATTGGAATAAAATTACACTAGAAAATAAACTTCCAAATTATTTGATGAAAATTTACCAGTTGCTATGATTAATTAGACGCACTCCAAATATCAAATTTTTATTTCAAAAATTTATTTTTAAAATTTCACGAAAATTCAATTAATTACGTTATTAAAACAGTTAAAATTTACGGGTCGTTACGCTTTATAACACTAACAAATACGCTCTCTCATATATATACACTCAACGACTCATTCTAGGGTATTACTACCCTATTCTATATGAGTCAGACCCCACAAAGCTAAGGTTATCGCTAAACCTGGCTCTGATACCAACTGTAACGACCTGCCTTTTCAGACGGTTTAAATCAATGATAAACCACACACGTCAGACTCAAACCATTCAAAATGGAAGATTATTAAGGGGTAAATAAGAAAAAGCAGAGTAAGAAAGAAAACAAATACAGAATCTCGCAGCGGAACGACAAAATATAATAATCAAATAAACAGTTCATGAAGCTGTTTACAAATACATTGATTATACTTTTATAATACAGATCAGAGTTACAAACAACAAAAATAAAAAATAAATAAATGCAGCGGAACAACATGATGCAGTGGAATAAATAATAATAATACAAAATCTTCGTCTTCATCCTCCAGAAAGCAGTCTTCGATAAACTGAAAAGCTCAGACTGACCCGAGCGAATTGAAAAGACAAAACACCCGAGTTAGAACTAAAAGATCTTATGTAAGTTAAATCAACAGTAAATAAATTTGAGTGGAACGGCGTCAGAGATGTTTACGGGGTTTGACATCTCCTATCCAGTGTCTAACGTGGGTGCAATAACTTAAGAGATGGTCGGGATTACCATCCCCTAAGGATCCATTAAACTATCTACTATGTAGTACAATACGCTATTATAATAGTGTCTACAGTGAAGTAAAGTATTAAAATAGCGATAAGGTGTTACCCATGTCCCCCTTAACACATTTTTATATATTCCCATAGTTTATACCGTATCGTAATTCCAACGTAAATTAGGGGGCTATCAGAGGGCACTCCATAGGTATGGTACAAACCAAACTCGTAGAAGGCGCGATAGGGCATGTGAACACGACACTCGAGGCAATGCCAGGGTAGATATACCAATTGCAGATCCGGACTGGTGGTAACGCAAATCAGCTACTACCGCCCACCTCAGAACACACTCCCATAAACAAAATCGAGGAGTGGCCACCAAATCATCACAAAGTCATATGGTATCGAAGAAATGTGTCCGATTGTAGGTGCGACCTCACTTGGCCCGGCATGGCTCCTGTTTTAGTCATATCTAAGCTGACTCACGAGAGTCAAGGTCACGTAAATACCTCATATAGAATCGTTCGCTGTAACGACCCAGGATTTTGAACAAATTAAATTGGAAATATTTAATTTATTTTAAATATTTGAACGGTAATTTAATTTGAATCCCTAATATAACTTTGAATTTGCGATTAAATTATAGAATTTAATATATTGAACGCTGAACAAAAATTTGAATCTCCAATTTTAAGCTGAAGAAAAATATTTCAAAAGCTTTTAAAATTTATATTAATGATACTGTAGGTAATAGAAGCTTCAGAATCGAATTTGAAAATGGTTTGTTCAGTCTTGAAATTGTATCGTTTAATTCGAATTTAAAAATAACCGTCTGAGGCGCAGTCTTGGAATTCGACGAAACCAGTTCCATTGGGTCCGTAATATTGAATTATTATCGGATTTCAAATTTCGTATTATTCAGAGTTGTTATGTAACCATATGGAGAGTAAACGCGTTGAATCTTTATCGAATTCGAATTTAAAATTTAAAATTTTATTAATTAACATCAGCACCTTTCTCCCCTAAAATCACGCCTGTGATTGGGAAAGAGATCGTGCAACCCATGTTCTCCTGTCTCCCTCCATCCTTTATTTTAAATAATCACGCAACTCCGTTCAGTTCAAAATCACAGAAGAAAAAAAAACAATAATGGCTGAAGCCCTTTACTCTCGTTCAAAAATAATAAAAATAAAACGAAAACCTTCTTTCGTTCGAAATTTAAATCAGGGCCGATTCCTTTGAGCCCTAATCCCTTCCTTATAATTCATCCCATTCAAATTTAATAGCCGAACCAACAAACGAGAAAAAATTGAATGGTCGGAGCCTCGTTCGAAAATGGTTCCAATTCGCGTTCGATTGTTCATCGCGATCTCGAGAGGGCGCGTTTGTGGCGAAGCAGTTAGAGGCAAACTTCGCGAAGGGGGGAAAGCAGTTGATTCGAATATTAACAAATTTTATAAATTATTTATACAAGGTATAAATCAAGGAAATCGAGTCAAGTTTGGAAATGGATTGCAAAATAAAAGCGAAGGTGAGATTTTTCTCACTCAAATGAAAAGTTGAATTTGCAGTTATTTATTGACTGATTGATTGTTATTTTGGATGTGATATTAGATATAATAGGATATATCTATATATATAGCAATATATACATATTGGCATATGTATATATTGATATATCTATATATATAGCAATATATACATATTGGCATATGTATATATTGGATTGATTGATTTCCCTCCTTGTATAGCGGATGAGACCCTATTGCGCCGTTAGTAAGCGGATGATATTTTTATAAAACCCATATACCGCGATATTCCACCTTGAAGTGGAATTGGTATTGTGCTAACGTCTGTGGATGCAGGGAAGCAGGTTGGAGGGATCCAACTGGATTCCTCACCAGTATTTATTTATTTACAGATATTGTGATATATTCTGTTATCATATGATGATATATGATATTTGTTGTCGTGATTGACTAATTTGTGTGTTGCATCATCGGATTCATTTTTGAAATTTAAAAATGACGATGTTGATTTTAAAAGAGATTTTTAAAGTGATCTTTGAAAATATACGTTTTATTAAATTTTTGAACTGGTTTATTTTAAATAAATAAACGTTAAAATTTTAAAATTTTAAAAGTTAAGATTTTTGTGAAGTATAACCGAAAGGTGATTTTTAGAAATAAAAGTTAAGAAATTTATAAAATGGTTTAAATTGAGATTTCTAAAGTATTATAAACAATGTATATAAAAGATGTACAAAAATTGATATTTATAACTTTAAAATATTGGGATTATAAAACGAGTTTTTATAAGTGTTAGAATGAGATGAAATAAGAATCATAAGTGAACGAGATTTATAGATTTATAAATTGTGAAGTTATAAAAATGGATGAAACTTTCGAATAAAAGATTTATAAGTAATTTACTTATAAATTAGATTTTTGCACTTAGATGGGATATGAATAGAATTTGCTAATAAAATGATTTTATAAGTTGAAATTGTTATAAAGTATAAATGTGATTTATAAACGTTGTTTTATAAATCCGAAATCACTTATTTTGATAAGTGAATTTTAGAAGTTAATAAAAGGAGATTTATTAAATCGAAGTTGTTATAGAAAATAGAAATGGAATTTATAAACGTTGTTTTATAAATTCGAAAATCAATCAAATTTGATGAATTTAATATAGAAGGTTATTAAGTGAATTTTATCCACGATTTTGGACAGTGGATAATCTTTGAAATAAAATGTGTAGAAAATAGTGAAATTTGGTTAGTGAACTATATTCACGATTTTGGACAGTGGATATATTATTAAGTAAAACAGAGATGTTTTGGGAAAGTGATATTTAAAAATGAAGTTAATTGTTTTAACGATGTTTAAAAAATGTATTAAATATCGAATACGTAGATTTCAACATTCATTGTTGAAATAGACGTTTTCGAGGAAAATAAGGAAATGGTAGACTATAACACTGTTGTTATAGTAAATGATTTACGAAAGGAAATGTTTTTATGTAGTATTGGGATTTATATATCTATTTTAAGATCTGAATCCCTATACTAGTGATTTTGAGTCGTCGTAACGATGTTTTACGTAACATTCGTTTTGACTCAAACGATTTCCTTAAAGAATGAAATATATACTTAATTTTGATTTAAGTATATCGAATATTTTCCAAATGTTGAAAATAAATAGATTTGTGAATTACTTATTATTGAATAAGTATGGAAATGTTTTCCAAAATGAAATGAACGTTCTGAGATTTTATCTTTTTAAAGATAAATTGAAATTGAATATTTGAAAACGATTTGAAAATCGTATATCAGTAGATATTTGAAAATATAAATTCACTATGGAATTTATAAGAGAAATAGGAATTCGTTGTAAAAAAATAAATATTGATTTATTTTTGAAGTGTGGAAATTTTATATCTAGTAAAGATATTTTGGGAAATAAATAATTTTGGGAAAATTATTTGGAATCTGATGATGTTGCGCATCTTTATTGATAGTTAAATAACCGACTATCAATAATTACCTTGAATGGGTATTTGTTGTGGATTGGATGAATTTGAATGCCACACTTATTTTTGAATAAGCGCTCACTATTCGGGTTAGCCGGGAAAGGACCATGGGGTCGTATAACCCATTCCGAATATGTGATACGTCGTTATGAATTGCATTTGATGACCGGTGTTGAAGACCGGATATTTTTGAAAACGGAAGGATTACTGTCGAGTTACTCTACATCGGCTGATCTCCGATTTAGAGGTTTTATCACCCTTAGTGACGGGAAGTCCGGACGTGATTAGAATATTATCCGGATGTGCAAGGGCTTCGTGAGAAGTGCCTTCGGTTCTGTTCGATCTCGGAACAGACTTGTATGGATTGTATGTCTGACATTACAAATTGAGATATAAAGTTGATTTCTTTCAAATACTTATCTGTTGGTGGCGGAGAATTTATTCTCTTAGCTTAACACCCTTCTCTGAGACGTACGAGCTCAGAGGTTATGTAGTTGAAATTTATCAGCAATATACTCCCAATTTGGTAACGTGGCATGCTGAGTGTTGCTGTGAAATGATCGTTGTTTGATCATTTATGATATGATCGTTTGTTTGATCATTTATCTTTGTGATCATTTCTTTGATCATTTGTTTGACCCGAAGCATGGCTTTGTGACAAAGCGTAGCTTTGTGGACGAGACTTCGTCGAGCCTCACACCCCGGAAATGGTCAAAATAGGAAGAATGCAGCAAGGTTCTAGGGAGTAGTGCCCCTTAGTGTATGTCATTCCTTCTGGATAGAGGTGGTATCATGGTATGGAGCCCAGATACTTAACCTATGTTGATACTGCTTATTATGTGGTTGTTGGAAATCGGGGATCCTCGGGAAGATCGGTTACGATTGGGGGATGGCATATGCGTGTCAGTAGTTACCTATTTTTGCAGAGGTAACCCGGCCTTGTGTTGGCAGAGATCCGGTTAGGTTCTCGGGACGTCATTCCAGGGGCGTTCGTTCGTGGAATAGGAAGTTCCTTAGACTGACCATTTGTTGGAAATCCAAAGAAACAATACGTGACTTGTATGGTTTTAGTTGTAGAACCTATCATTCACTTATGGTGGCGCCCCACTGTTTGGATGGTAGCTATAGTAGGCATAAGTGCGAAATGCCTATGCTGGCTAAGATTTATATTATACTTTCGAAATGTTTTATACACTATGCACTAGTAATAATATCAAAAATGATTTGATTTTGCGTATCAAGCATCTTTAACTATCATAAGGAAAAATCTCCTCCGATTCTGCGTTTGCATTGTGTGTGTGTGCGGGAGGCCTCATGGTAGTTTCATTTTCCAAAAGCATTGTGAATTGACTTTAAAATTTTCCTGTTGTTTATTTTAAAGATAAACTGTTTTACGATCTCACACCAGTCACCATGACTGACTCGGAGTTTATTGTTTCCCTTCTAAACGCTGGGTGCCCATCATTTTCCACACGGGCAGCCTAGAGTTATGTTATCAGGATATTCTGGAGCTTTGGAAGCAAGCTGGATGGCGAAACGTACATCCGTATTTGTATATGATATTATTTATTCCGTTGTGTATTCTGTATGAGGACAAGTTATATAACTGTCCATTGTTGTATTGAGTTGTATATTAACTCTGATTGATGAAATGTATAAAATGATATAGTTCTTTGTTTTAAAGGACTAGTGATTATCTATTATATATTGTTCCACTGCGAATGTGAGATTCTGATATTGTTTTCTGTTCTGTTTTCTGATGTTGTTCTGTTGTTCTTCTTTCTTTTTCTTCTATCTTTTCTTCTACCTCTTCTTTTAAAACCCTAAGTATTCGGTTTTCCGGCATTCGTTTGCTCGGCAGTTGATACAGTGGACGTATCGATGTCGATTTTCGGAAGTCGAAGAATCGGGTCCTTACAACGTGGTATCAAAGCATATGGTTAAGCGACAACCCTGCTCTGTTGGGTGTTACTCATTAGAGATAGAGTCAGTAGTACTCTAGAATGAGTTTGTGTGTAATAATAGATACAAGCGCGTATTTGTTAGTTAATATAAAAAATTGTTTTATATTATGATGATTGATTTATTGAGTGGCATATGAACCTTCGTCGGCACAGTCTGCGCAACTGGATCGAAGGGGTTTCTAAACACTTGAATAGAACAATTCGACACAGTATGTTTTGAATAGGGTAAATGAGATAATTTTGCCCAAAACTATTTTTGTATAAAAAAAGAAACGATTTTCTATAAATTATCATAGTATATGGATGTTGGTTGTTAGGAAGTAATAACATTGAAATATTATCATTGTTATATGGAATTGAATGAGAAATTAAAATAACAACCAAAGATTGGAGATAAATCCATTTAACAAATGGAAATTATAAATGTAAATTGTAATATAAGGAAATAAATTCATATATGAATAAAATTGTTAATATAAATTGTAATATGAATTTATAAATGAAAATAGAATTCCAAGAAGATAATTGAAATTAAAATTCATTAATGGAATGAAATTAGTAATGTGAGTGTATAAATGACTTTATAAATCAAAATGTAAATAAGTCGAAGACTTATAAATATTTGAAATTTGATTGAAATGAGATTTAAATTGGAAATGAATGAATTAGTGAATGAATGAATAAATTTGCAATTGCAAGTGACAGAAAATGAAATTGAATGTTAAAAATTCATTTTGAATTTGTAAGTAGATAAAACTAGAATTTAATTTGATTTGTGTAGTTAAACTAAGATTAGTAAGTAAAGCTAATTGGATATTAACCAAATGAATAAGGTTTGAACGAATTAAATTCAATGATTATAAAAGAGAGGTAAATTGAATTCGAATTTGGAAATCCATTTTAAATGTAAGTAGATTTAACCGAAGTGGTAAATTGAAATAAATATAATGCGTATATGGAATATTTATATTAAACCTAAGAAATGAAGAGTGAAATTCTTAAGTAAAATTGGATATTGAAATTATTCTAAGTTGATGATTGAATAAAGATAAAACTGAATGTTAAACTTTGTTTTGAATTTGGTAGTAAATGGAATTCAATATTCAGAAGCTAAACTGAATCCAAATTAAAATTTAGATTGAAATTAAATTCAAATGAAATTTGAAATGTAAAATTGAATGAAAATGAATATGTAACTTCAATAGTAAACTAGAAATAGTATAAGAAGTATATATTGTAAATTTTGTAATAGAATTTGCAAAATAGTTGAATGTTGTAACTAGATATCATGGCTAGTAGGACATATAGGTGTATAAGGAATTTGGATTTGATTTCAAAGATAAATTTGAATTGTTAAGAAAACAATGATATTTGAAAACTATGAAAGGTTTTAGAATGTTAGTTGGGTTAATAACAAATCTTTAGTAGAAAGATTTGGTTTGAAAAATTTGATAAAATTATTGGATTATGAAAAATAGTAGACGAGTTAAGGACCTTTTTTTCCTAACTTGTAATTTCGGGACGAAATTCTTTTAAGGAGGGAAGTTTGTAACGACCCAGGATTTTGAACAAATTAAATTGGAAATATTTAATTTATTTTAAATATTTGAACGGTAATTTAATTTGAATTCCTAATATAACTTTGAATTTGCGATTAAATTATAGAATTTAATATATTGAAAGTTGAACAAAAATTTGAATCTCCAATTTTAAGCTGAAGAAAAATATTTCAAAAGCTTTTAAAATTTATATTGATGATACTGAAGGTAATAGAAGCTTCAAAATCGAATTTGAAAATGGTTTGTTCAGTCTAGAAATTGTATCGTTTAATTCGAATTTAAAAATAACCGTCCGAGGCGCAGTCTCGGAATTCGACGAAACCAGTTCCATTGGGTCCGTAATATTGAATTATTATCGGATTTCAAATTTCGTATTATTTGGAGTTGTTATGTAACCATACGGAGAGTAAACGCGTTGAATCTTTATCGAATTCAAATTTAAAATTTAAAATTTTATTAATTAACATCAGCACCTTTCTCCCCTAAAATCACGCCTAAGATTGGGAAAGAGATCGTGCAACCCATGTTCTCCTGTCTCCCTCCATCCTTTATTTTAAATAATCACGCAACTCCGTTCAGTTCAAAATCACAGAAGAAGAAAAAAAACAATAATGGCTGAAGCCCTTTACTCTCGTTCAAAAATAATAAAAATAAAACGAAAACCTTCTTTCGTTCGAAATTTAAATCAAGGCCGATTCCTTTGAGCCCTAATCCCTTCCTTATAATTCATCCCATTCAAATTTAGTAGCCGAACCAACAAACGAGAAAAAATTGAATGGTCGGAGCCTCGTTCGAAAATGGTTACAATTCGCGTTCGATTGTTCATCGCGATCTCGAGAGGGCGCGTTTGTGGCGAAGCAGTTAGAGGCGAACTTCGCGAATGGGGGAAAGCAGGCAGCTCGCGTTCGCGAGAGGGGTTCAAGCAGCGATTGATTGTCTTGGAGGCTCGAGACGATGGAGTGGAAGTCAATCTCGTGTGGCAGTGAAGTGGCGACTCGATAGAAGGCGCGAGTTCGAGGTCGCTGGCGTCGATGGGGCAGCGTTCCCAGTTCGATATGGCGGTCGAAGATTGTTTCTGCCGTAGGCAGAGTCGAGTTCGACTGGGGTAGGGGCTCGCAACCGTGAACGCGAATGATGAGAGTGGTGGTGTTGGCCGTGAGTTTTCCTAGAAACGATTAATATAGGTATAGCAATTTTTTATTTGATTTACTTTTATATAAATTGTTTATATGTAGAGATTTTTATAGAAAGTATGAAAACAAATTTTCTAGTTGGAAAGGAATTAAATAAAATGAAGTTATATGCTGTTCGTATAAAATAGGTTTAAAAAGAGATTATATATTTTGCAAGGTATAAAATAATTTTGATTTTGATAATATATATATATATAGGAATCAGCCCACCTTTAAGAAATAGGTATATTTATTTGAGAAATTAGGATATATATATATAACCTGCCACTGGATTTACAATTTGGGCAGAAAGGAAATGTAACTAAGTTAGATTAACGATCATTTGGAAATTTAGTAGATTGCTAGTTAATTTAATATTAAAATGGTAATTAATTGTCTGATTTATTTGAATATTAATAAAATTATTAAAGGAGAAATTTGTTAATCTAAAACAATTGAAAACGAAAATTAATTGTTCAGTTGAGTCGAATATTAACAAATTGTATAAATTATTTATACAAGGTATAAATCAAGGAAATCGAGTCAAGTTTGGAAATGGATTGCAAAATAAAAGCGAAGGTGAGATTTTTCTCACTCAAATGAAAAGTTGAATTTGCAGTTATTTATTGACTGATTGATTGTTATTTTGGATGTGATATTAGATATAGTAGGATATATCTATATATAGCAATATATACATATTGGCATATGTATATATTGGATTGACTGATTTCCCGCCTTGTATAGCGGATGAGACCCTATTGCGCCGTTAGTAAGCGGATGATATTTTTATAAAACCCATATACCACGATATTCCACCTCGAAATGGAATTGGTATTGTGCTAACGTCTGTGGATGCAGGCAAGCAGGTTGGAGGGATCCAACTGGATTCCTCACCAGTATTTATTTATTTACAGATATTGTGATATATTCTGTTATCATATGATGATATATGATATTTGTTGTCGTGATTGACTAATTTGTGTGTTGCATCATCGGATTCATTTTTGAAATTTAAAAATGACGATGTTGATTTTAAAAGAGATTTTTAAAGTGGTTTTTGAAAATATACGTTTTATTAAATTTTTGAAGTGATTTACTTTAAATAAATAAATGTTAAAATTTTAAAATTATAAAAGTTAAGATTTTTGTGAAGTATAACCGAAAGGTGATTTTTAGAAATAAAAGTTAAGAAATTTATAAAATGGTTTAAATTGAGATTTCTAAAGTATTATAAACGATGTATATAAAAGATGTACAAAAATTGATATTTATAACTTTGAAATATTGGGATTATAAAACGAGTTTTTATAAGTGTTAGAATGAGATGAAATAAAAATCATAAGTGAACGAGATTTATAGATTTATAAATTGTGAAGTTATAAAAATGGATGAAACTGTCGAATAAAAGATTTATAAGTAATTTACTTATAAATTAGATTTTTGCACTTAGATGGGATATGAATAGAATTTGCTAATAAAATGATTTTATAAGTTGAAATTGTTATAAAGTATAAATGTGATTTATAAACGTTGTTTTATAAATCCAAAATCACTTATTTTGATAAGTGAATTTTAGAAGTTAATAAAAGGAGATTTATTAAATCGAAGTTGTTATAGAAAATAGAAATGGAATTTATAAACGTTGTTTTATAAATTCGAAAATCAATCAAATTTGATGAATTTAATATAGAAGGTTATTAAGGGAATTTTATCCATGATTTTGGACAGTGGATAATCTTTGAAATAAAATGTGTAGAAAATAGTGAAATTTGGTTAGTGAAGTATATTCACGATTTTGGACAGTGGATATATTATTAAGTAAAACAAAGATGTTTTGGGAAAGTGATATTTAAAAATGAAGTTAATTGTTTTAACGATGTTTAAAAAATGTATTAAATATCGAATAAATAGATTTCAACATTCATTGTTGAAATAGACGTTTTCGAGGAAAATAAGGAAATGGTAGACTATAACACTGTTGTTATAGTAAATGATTTCCGAATGGAAATGTTTTTATGTAGTATTGGGATTTATATATCTATCTTAAAATCTGAATCCCTATACTAGTGATTTTGAGTCGTCGTAACGATGTTTTACGTAACATTCGTTTTGACTCAAACGATTTCTTTAAAGAATGAAATATATACTTAATTTTGATTTAAGTATATTGAATATTTTCCAAATGTTGAACATAAATAGATTTGTGAATTACTTATTATTGAATAAGTATAGAAATGTTTTCCAAAATGAAATGAACGTTCTGAGATTTTATCTTTTTAAAGATAAATTGAAATTGAATATTTGAAAACGATTTGAAAATCATATATCAGTAGATATTTGAAAATATAAATTCACTATGGAATTTATAAGAGAAATAGGAATTCGTTGTAAAAAAAATAAATATTGATTTATTTTTGAAGTGTGGAAATTTTATATCTAGTAAATATATTTTGGGAAATAAATAATTTTGGGAAAATTATTTGGAATCTGATGATGTTGCGCATCTTTATTGATAGTTAAATAACCGACTATCAATAATTACCTTGAATGGGTATTTCTTGTGGATTGGATGAATTTGAATGCCACACTTATTTTTGAATAAGCGCTCACTATTCGGGTTAGCCGGGAAAGGACCATGGGGTCGTATAACCCATTCCGAATATGTGATACGTCGTTATGAATTGCATTTGATGACCGGTGTTGAAGACCGGATATTTTTGAAAACGGAAGGATTACCGTCGAGTTACTCTACATCGGCTGATCTCCGATTTAGAGGTTTTATCACCCTTAGTGACGGGAAGTCCGGACGTGATTTGAAAATTATCCAGATGTGCAAGGGCTTCATGAGAAGTGCCTTCGGTTCTGTTCGATCCCGGAACAGACTTGTATGGATTGTATGTCTGACATTACAAATTGAGATATAAAGCTGATTTCTTTCAAATACATATCTATTGGTGGCGGAGAATTTATTCTCTTAGCTTAACACCCTTCCCTGAGACGTACGAGCTCAGAGGTTATGTAGTTGAAATTTATCAGCAATATACTCCCAATTTGGTAACGTGGCATGCTGAGTGTTGCTGTGAAATGATCGTTGTTTGATCATTTATGATATGATCGTTTGTTTGATCATTTATCTTTGTGACCATTTCTTTGATCATTTGTTTGACCCGAAGCATGGCTTTGTGACAAAGCGTAGCTTTGTGGACGAGACTTCGTCGAGCCTCACACCTCGTAAATGGTCAAAACAGGAAGAATGCAGCAAGGTTCTAGGGAGTAGCGCCCCTTAGTGTATGTCATTCCTTCTGGATAGAGGTGGTATCATGGTATGGAGCCCAGATACTTAACCTATGTTGATACTGCTTATTATGTGGTTGTTGGAAATCGGGGATCCTCGGGAAGATCGGTTACGATCGGGGGATGGCATATGCGTGTCAGTAGTTACCTATTTTTGCAGAGGTAACCCGGCCTTGTGTTGGCAGAGATCCGGTTAGGTTCTCGGGACGTCATTCCAAGGGCGTTCCTTCGTGGAATAGGAAGTTCCTTAGCCTGACCATTTGTTGGAAATCCAAAGAAACAATACGTGACTTGTACGGTTTTAGTTGTAGAACCTATCATTCACTTATGGTGGCGCCCCACTGTTTGGATGGTAGCTATAGTAGGCATAAGTGCGAAATGCCTATGCTGGCTAAGATTTATATTATACTTTCGAAATGTTTTCTACACTATGCACTAGTAATAATATCAAAAATGATTTGGTTTTGCGTATCAAGCATCTTTAACTATCATAAGGAGAAATCTCCTTCGATTCTGCGCTTGCATTGTGTGTGTATGCGGGAGGCCTTATGGTAGTTTCATTTTCCAAAAGCATTGCGAATTGACTTTAAAATTTTCCTGTTGTTTATTTTAAAGATAAACTGTTTTACGATCTCACACCAGTCACCATGACCGACTCGGAGTTTATTGTTTCCCTTCTAAACTCTGGGTGCCCATCATTTTCCACACGGGCAGCCTAGAGTTATGTTATCAGGATATTCTAGAGCTTTGGAAGCAAGCTGGATGGCGAAACGTACATCCGTATTTGTAAATGATATTATTTATTCCGCTGTGTATTCTGTATGAAGACAAGTTATATAACTGTCCATTGTTGTATTGAGTTGTATATTAACTCTGATCGATGAAATGTATAAAATGATATAGTTCTTTGTTTTAAAAGACTAGTGATTATCTATTATATATTGTTCCGCTGCGAATGTGAGATTCTAATATTGTTTTTTGTTTTGTTTTTTGATGTTGTTCTGTTGTTCTTCTTTCTTTTTCTTCTATCTTTTCTTCTACCTCTTCTTTTAAAACCCTAAGTATTCGGTTTTTCGGCATTCGTTTGCTCGGCAGTTGATACAGTGGACGTATCGATGTCGATTTTCGGAAGTCGAAAAATCGGGTACTTACATTCGCCAAACCATCGTAATTCATTTCTGGAATCTCCACCACGTACACAGTTGTTAAAGTGGTTTTTGGCATTGACAAAGAGCATGACAATATCTGATCCTGGTCTCTTTAACAACCAAACGCTTATTTCACACCGGATGGTTCTTTTACATTCCCAAAACCAATTCATAATTGATATCAAAATATCATATTCTCAAAACCATATCACTTTCGAATCATATTCACTTTCAAAATCACATTCACTTCCAAAATCATATTCACTTTAAAAATCATATTTACTCAAATATGTCAATTCACAAAAAGTTATCAATTCCAAATTCCAACTTAGGTTGTATCATCATCAAGGATTTAAATATAAATACTTCAACTTTACACGGTTTGAAATTTTAGAAAATAGTTTAGATAGTCATAAATAGTTTTAATAGTTAAAAATAGATTAAAATAATTTAAATAGTAGAAATGGTTTAAAATAGATTTAAATTAGATTTCAAATGATTTATATAGATTTAAAATAGATTAAATAGATTTAAATTATATTAAATAGATTATTAATAGATTAAATAAATTTAAAATAGATTAAATAGATTTAAATTATCTTAAATAGATTTAAATTATCTTAAATAGATTTAAAATAGATTAAATAAATTTAAAATAGATTAAATAGATTCAAATTATATTAAATAGATTTAAAATAGGTTAAATAATTTATAAATAGATTTAAACTATATTAAATACATTTAAAGTAGATTAAATAAATTTAATTAGTTTAAAATAGGTAAAATAGATTAAATTGGATTAAATAGGTTATAATAGATTGAATAAATTAAAATAGTTTTAAATTGATTAAAATAGTTAATTTAATTAAAATAGTTTAAATTAGTTTAAAATAGATTTCAGAGTTATATCCAAACATTTCAATGACTCGATTCTGATAAATTCATTTTTATTTGACACTTCAACTTTGAAATTTCAATTTAAATCCTTTGAACAATTCATTAAATCAATTCCAATTTCAGCATTAACGCTTGGATTATCGAAAATAATTCAGTTTATATAAATCAATTTCTATTTCAAAATGCCAGTTAACTGAATTCAAAATTTAAAGAATTAATAATCATTTAATTTAACCGATCCGGTGTCCGTATATAATTTTCTACCCTATGGTCAAGCGATACAGATATTTATCATTTCAATCCACAATTAAAATTTTACGATTATATATCATTTCAAACCGCAATCCCGAATTAAATAAAAATCCATAAAATCACTCGAGTCTATCATTTCAACCAATAATGATTTTTCCCTAATTTATAGATCGTTCAGGCATGTATCATTTCAACCCATAGGGAACTTGCAGTGTTATAACAATATAAAAATACAACATCCAGTCATCCAATATCAATAATCAAACATCCACCACAATCATCATCCAAATCAACTAATAAACATAAATAAATAACTGATTATCATTAACAGGTATTAAATTGACAATTAAATTCAATATTAAATGAAACGATGATTAAATGGAATAAAAGTCAAATTTAACTAGAATGACGATTTAAACATACCAAACGTCAATCAATTAATTTCTAATCACATCATAAATTTAATTTAACTAACAAAGATAATCTAGTAGTTGTGATTGGGTCAAAGCACTCACCTTTGATTTCAAATAGATTTAAAATCCAAAATAGGACTCAAATTTGAATAGTCTCAGAATTTGTCCAAACCAGTTCCATATTGTCCGAAATTTCGATACGATCGCAGGGGAGCAAACCACGCGTAAATCCAACCTCGTACGTAAAAGTTATATAAGTTAGAACGATTTTAAAATAAAAATTAATTAAAAATAAAAAGAACAAAAGCCCTTACATCTCGTGCCACGTCATTGCCTTCCACGTGATTGCACTCTCCAGACTGAAACCCTAACCCAGACTCGAGATTCACCATCGCCCATGAAACCGCCACGAACCACCTCAACACGGTCGCCGTTCATCACGCCGCTCCACCTCGCGAACTCCGCCCATCCCTCGTATGCCCTCATGCGATGTCAGCAACCACAAAAAGAGACAGCCGCCGCCCTAAATTCCTTGACCTAATTGAATTTTTGGCGATGATCTGGCCGTTGGTTTGCCATACGAACTGCACCCATGAACAACGCATGTCCCTCTCCACGCGATGGTACCTTCGATTCGACGATCCTCTTAAGTTAATCAAAACCTAATGAACGGATGAGAATGATTTGGCCAATACCGGACAAACTAGAATCCGATTGCAAAAAAGAACTACATATTTTAGTTGCGCTCGTCGAGAGCTTCAAATCGATATATATTATGACATTGTTTGAGGAGTTTTAATTTTTCGATTTGATTTTGATTTGCAATTGAATCTAGAATTTTGGGTTTCTACCATTTGTGAAGGAGGAACAGATAGAAGTTGATGTACATACAAAATAAGAAAAGCGACTGCTAGGGTTTGGGGAAACAAGACTATTTATATTAACAAAGCCCTATAAGAAATAAACACATATCGAATCTGTACGAACGACGAATAGCCACCAAAAAGCCCGTTTCGCTTTCGAAATGAAAGTGGGTCATCCCATATATCAAAATAGATGTTTCGATATTTTTAAACTCAATGGAATAGGTTTCAAGTACTAATTCCATCATATGAAGAAGTTAGCTTTAAAATCAGCTTATTTCAAATTGATTTCAATTAAATTGATTTCTGCACGTTTCAAGCCAGTACGATCAAAGGACAAGTCTGATCACTACGAAACTTGAAACCTTACAATAATTCACCGTTATGGATCCGATGAAACTGGTTTCATCGAAATATGAGACAATGGCCAAAATGGCTATTTTCACGTTAATTAAAAAAATTATTATTAAATTGATTAAATAACTTTTTAATTTCAAATTTAATAACCAACAATTTTCATCAATTTCGATTACTTGGACATTTACAATAATTTAAAACAAATTTTCATATCAATTCAGTGTTAAATATTACACTAATTACAGTGTTCAATTTCAACTGTAATTATATCCAATTAATACAATTTAATACAAATAAATTGATTTAATTTGGTTTCAATCTTTTTATTCAATCAATCATTACCCTATGTATATATTTAACCTTGGTTTATACTTTATTACATTAATATTCTCAAATTTCATCTTTTACCATATTAGTTGCGATATTTCAATTATATCGAATTTTTGTAAATTTTCACACAAATCATAATTAAAGTCTCACTAATTAATTTATCTTGGTTTCATTCTTTTCATTAAATAAATTATTGCCTTATGAATGTAATTAACATTTATGCACATTTTATTACATTCGCATTACAATTATTGTCTTAACTCATAATAATGTAATAATTAATTACATTCAATTTTCAATTGATTTCAAATTTAATTCAACAGATTAAATAAATTGGTAACAAATGACAATCGTTACATTTTCTTAATTTAATCACAATTATAAGTTTGTTATCTACACACAAATGTTATAACTACTATCACAACACTACTTTTATGCAATTACAATTAATTACATACTATTTCATTAATTAATACCACTTTTAAATTATCAATTACTCTTTATTTACCATTTACAACCAATTATAGCTTTCAATCATTTCAATTAATTGGAGTTACATTAAAATAGTTAGCGATTAACTTGAATTAATACTATTACATTTCATTCTAGTCATTTATTACATTAAATTTACATTATTAAACTTAATTCTAGTTAGTTTTATCATTCCTACGTCATAAATTTTATTTCCTTCCAACATTAAATTACATAATCTTATTAAATTAACTATTTTTAATTATCGGAAATTACGGGTCGTTACACCTTGTGTACTACTCTTAAGTATAAGACCGTATTGAAAGAAGTTAACTCAACTTCACTCATAATTTATCGTACTTTGTCCACTAAAGTTCAATTACTCTTTATCGAAACATCATTATGTATCATATTGAGGACTGACTGTTAAGATTAAATCTCTATTCATTTTAGGTACATTCATAACTCTTTCCAATATACTCATATATTTGATCAAATCGAATCATTTTATTTTCTATTCCATGTTATTATATTTACTTTTGTTTTATATTCTATGAACTCATCATTAACATATACCATGTGTATAATATACACATGTTCATGTTTCTGATAATTCATCTGTGAATACAACAGAGTACATGGAACCATTTCGGAATTAACCGACTTTCGATTACATACATCTATATGTATCAGTCCGTAGAGTTCATTAACTCTTATGATGCTCCCATTGAATGAATGCTTTGCCCTTAATTGTCTGAGATATAATTTACTGGTGTCAAATGATTCATAATCATATAATCAAAAATTATTTCTCAAAACTGTGGCTTAGTCCATAATTCCAAAAAATTGCAAATAAATTTAGATACTTCTATATTATGCATTACAAATATCGGTAGTATAGTTTTATTTCATAACGAATATTCATAATATTTGTATCAAAATAAAACTATGTCTACATTTTAGTCAATATTGAAAAATTATTATTATTTTATAAATAATGTTTGGTACATTTTACGAAAACAATTTTTGTAACTTGATTCAACTAATAAGTGTTATGTGGCATACTTCCACTATTTCCGTCATTACTATAATATCATATGAAATACGAAGCTCCATTAATCCATTTAATATAGGCTATTTATTTTATTTACTGTAACTAGTTTATAGCCGAGAATTTTGAGATCAAATATCTTAAATTCAAAGAAATAAATCTCATAGAAATGATTTTCTATGTAATAGTATATTTTGGAATAGAAATCATATTTTTCATTCCAATTTAAAGTACCAGTTAATATTTTTCAATTCTCGTTTCTAATGTTTCTTTGTGAAGCAGAAGTGACCTCCACTCTCTTCATCCCAACCATGCCTTAAGTTACATCTACATTTATACATTTGATATCCTTTCTAAACGGTTGAATCATTTAAAGGAAATCCTTACTACAATATCATAACGAGCTCTGCACAAAAATGTATTTGGTCATCCTTAACTTTTAAGAATATCAAATAAATTTCACATTACATAAACTGATCAAACTAACATTTCAGTGGTCGAATTCTTAGATCTATTTTGTAGCCTTTTGTCCAATGTTACATTTAGCACAACAATATAATTATTGTAATCAAGCATATTGAATAAATGATCTCACGCTATGGTTTATTTGCTTATTTCGCATGAACTAATTTCATCAAGGTTTCATACATTACGATTCTTTACCATTCACCATGCAACATTTTTGTGACGCCCCACCTCTATGCTCATAATAACAAAGAGTATTAAAAGAAATACTGTCTATTATTATGAAGAATAAGGCTGGATAGGAGCGACCATCCGTAGTTGGCCTTACACTAATATTGGTTATCTCGATAGGAGTGGTATATACTTTTTATTTTTCATCTATTATTTATTTACTCCCATCGACACACCCAATTCTAGTACAAAACGAACTACGACGGTTCATAATAGTTTAGGACAATGAATATAATAACAACACAGATAATATAAATGCGGAACACAGATTAAACAAAAAGTCTCATATATATATAACTGATGTCAGTTACAATATAGTTGACACAATACACATGATACAACTACAACTGTCGACTCTGGAAGTTATATATACAAGTACATTATCAACTAATATACATGAATACATATCATCCTATACAATGACATGACTTCTACAAAATAACAGAGACAACTTCAAAAGATGTGAAAAATCTTCATATCCTGAACAGCAACTCAAAGAAGAAAATCTACAACCTGAAATAACTAGGGTCTGACCCGAGTATTACATTCAAAAGAAAATAATACACGGGTCAGTCTAATTCAAACTCAGTTATTAATGCACACTAGCAATAATAATCAATATCAAATAGACGACAGTCACAGAAATCTCGTATATCCAACTTCTCGATACGAGAATTGGATAACGGCAAATATGACACTAAATAGTGTTAATCAGCGAATCAGCAAATCCAAATCAGAATACAACTTCAAATCATTGAAATTAACCAACGAAACAATTCAACAAATCGAAACATCAATTTAAAACTATCAAATCAGATAGGGCTACAGTATACGCACGCGTATACTGCCTCGCCACTACTGCACGAACTACACAAAAGGTCACGAACCCAAAATCAAATGAAGATTCAAATCTCAATGCCACGACCTCAATGGTCAAGCAGATAGACAGGGAAAATGCGCACACGTATGTACACATTGAAAACTTACCAACGAACACGAGGTCAAACCCACCATAGCTGATTCAACTCAAGTGAATTCGGAAACAAACCCAAATTAAACATAATCAAGCCCAAGTCAACAAGAATAGTGAACCAATGAGGTATAACTGTACTTGCCAAAGTACACAAAACATAGTCAGAATCGAACAAGCCCAGATGAATACAAGCATCATGTGGCAGTGCATCCCGAAACCAAGAACAACAACTACAACTCAAAATCAACAGTAGTCCAAAACAAAGAGCAAGTGATAGTGATGTACATATATACAATGCTCATGACTGAAGCCACAATGAACAAAGTATAAAATCGAATGAGTGCAGACACCAAAAATACGGCATCACCGTAACAAATCCCAGTGAAGAAAATGAAAATCAAGACATCAAGCATGCATAAAGTCAACGCAGCCCAGTACAGTTCAATGAACTGAAGTGAGGCCCCAATAATACGACTACGCCAACCCAATTCCCATTAATAACAATACTCACGTCAGTGTACATGATCTGGCAACCAATATACAAGATCAATGGCAAAGACAAGCAACATAGTATCAAGTCCAACTACAACAAAATGAAGGGACCAAGTCAAAACAAAGTAACCAGCCCGACTACAGAACAAGGCATAACCGAATTCAAATTGAAATCATCATCACGGTAAAATTAATGGATACAGAGATCGAAATCTGCATCTAAACAAAATCAAGAGCAAATGACACCACTCGAGATCAGTGTAAAACTGTACTGGCCTCTTCATCAAATGGCAAATCACAAGGAGCTTATAAGCAAAAGCCAATCCCCAACATATAAAACCAAGAAGTAGTACAACACTTATACAAATTTTGTTTTCTAAAACTTTATGAAGAAAATATGCACAAAACAAAATGAATTGCCTGGCATATTCATTAGAAAAACAAATCCAAAAATGCATCCATAAGCAAAACCTGAATAACAGCATATCTTGACACGAAAATGAATACAACACATACAGTTCAGCAAAAAGAATGGCTGAGACAAAACTACCATCATGATACATAATAACTTCAAACCCAGAAATGGTAACTAGTCATGAACAATAGTGAAAACTGGAATGTGGTCCGAAGTCACTTCTCAAAGTAAATGCAACGATTATTCTATGCTATTCACAGCAAGGATTTCATGTGTAACAGCCCCAGTGATGAAGTAATCATGGTCGCAACTCAATACAGGGAATAAAGTATCAATGACCAAAATCATTAACCAAATACAAAGGTCAAGTCTCTGTTACCAGGACTCAAATCAACTGCAAGACCAACCCAATGCTACTCGCAATATCAAGGAATTAGACTGCAATGCAGACTCAAGAATACCAACCTAATTAGTTCAAGTGGACAAGGTCAACAACAATCAAGGTCATGGGGGTTACGAACGTCACTAATATCATCCAACCACAATCGAAACAGTGATACCCAAGAACTACGAACGATTCAAATCGACATAACAATAAAATCGAACACGGTCAAAACCAAAAGTCAGGTAACACCAACGAATTCAAATGCAAACCAGGCCGTATTCAAGGTAAGGGGTTTTAAAATACTCAGCAGTGGGTTTCACAAAGAGATAAATGGCCGAAGACCAAATGAATCAATTCGAAGGCCAGGGAATCCAAAACAACAATTTCCAACCGAAATCAAAACTCATGAAAACCAAGAAACCAAAAACAATGACTCTGAATTAGATGTGAGTAATGAAAATTACTCACCTTGTTCGAAGCGGAGACGAACTCGACCAGCTAGAAGCGGCCGAAGTGGACAACGAGGAGACGATGGATAGAAGCTATTCGTGATTTTCTTTTGATCGAGGAAAGCGATGCTGACGTCTTCGACCATCAAAACCCCAATACCTCCAGACGAAGTCAGGTAACGAATTCGATCTCAATCGAGGAACAGCCGGGTGCGAAACAAAGAACCAATCGATTGACAAAGTACCAAAGTCGGGATCTTCGAATACAGCCGAAGCCCTAATTCCTTGAAGACGAACGAAAAATCGCATTACATCTTCAAGCCCTAATTTTCTCAAAGAAACAAACGCCGTCACCATTTTTTTTTCTTTTCGTTTCGTTTTGTGGTTGAGAAAAATGAATAAGGGGAAAAACGATTCTGCCCTAGGTAATAATCACGTCAAAACAAACAAATAAAATGGACCAATTTGCATCTAAAAGCCCACACAATTCCTTCATCAAATTCTCAAAAATCACAACCCAATTTAAAATTTCCAATATGTATTTGATAACAATTCTAATCGACTAATGTCGATAACTGACTGGGGAGAAACCCCGGTTGTTGCAATTTTTATGTGATCTTATATGGATCTAATATCCATATTATTGTATTCCTTTTAAAATTCGAAACTCATATAAGATAGTACATAGTCTTGGGCAAACAAATACATAAGTGATCAAGTTATGAATGTATTTAGTAGTTGTATAATTTGGCACATGCATGGGCCAACATGCAAAAAATATTTATTGCTAAGTATATTTTATATTTCTATTTGTTGGTATTAATTTAGTTTATTTGAATATTTTATCAACTTTATTAGTTGCACAAATTTATCAACAAAGATTATTTTAACTTCAAATATATCAGATGATCTGATAATTAACCTTTCTAATAAGGCTCTCACTAGATTTTTATGTTTCTCAAAACCCTAAAATGAAATATAAAAGTCTTTCGACTTCACTAGTGGGTGTTAAGACTCGTTTGTCCTGAGATTCTGACCTTGAGTTTTCTCAACAAGTCATAGCCCCACAAACGATGAATTACTCCTTATTGGTTATATCATATACAACTCCTAACCTTGTGGTTCTTGTCCTAATTTCATCTCTACCTTGAGGAAAGCTCAACAAATAAAGAGAGATTATTCGCTCATACTTACCATTTCATGATGACATAAATATAATGCATATACCTTGAGGAAAGCTCAATAAATATCTACAGTTATCTTACCTCATCTATTCTGTATATTAATAGCATTAAACATTACATCCCTAGCTTAAGGAAATCTCAACAACTAACGAGTATGTAAGTAATCTATTAATATATAAATGGTAGAGGACAACATTTATATTAAAGATTCACAATCTTTAATATATTTCAATTGAGTGATAATGACTTATGGAATAATATATTTCTTATGAAATACCCTCATGATTCAAGAGTCGGACACATCAAAAATCATGGTATATGTACTGTACGTATGTATTTATTCCTTAAGTCTAACTGGGTTTCTTTAAGTTCCACCGTTAATTTATACATTTATATTATATAAGTTTTATTATTATATAACTTTTATACTTTATTTAACTTAGATACTATTTTATGTAAAACATTATATTAATTAAATATATTTAATTAATTTAATTCACCAACACTTTAATTAATTATTATATTGTATAACATATTATGTTGAATATATATACTATAACCTTTATAGTAATACACATATATCTTATATATATGTTTAATTTATTAATTAACTTTTAATTTATTTATTTAATTAAACAGTTTTAATTATATTTCATTAGTTTTGAAAATTCTTTTATACAGACATGAATATTTGTATTGCCTTAAACAATTCAAGTAAACATAACATTTATCATTATATATATTATACATGTATATATACTTATATAATTAATTAACTTATTTAATTAATTTAATTAATTTATTAATCTTATTGGATAGGCTTTAATAAGTTATTACTTGATTAACCAAACCCAACTTTAGACATTACTTTTCTAGACATCATTTTATATGGGTAGGCTTTAATAAGTTAGTCCTAGTCCTAATATCGCTAGACATCAAAAATTATTATTTTTCTAATGTAAGTATGTGATGTTTTAATGAAAGATGAAAATAATGGTTGCTCCTCTATATCTCTATTCCATTATTTGATCGCCTTTCTTACTCCTCCGCCTCCCTTTCCTCCGTCCATCTCTGTGCTCCATCGTCACGCCTCGTCTCCTCATGCCGTAGAAGAAAGAGTTCAAGCCTCAAATCTCGGTTATGGCTGATGCCCCTAGATCCAGATCTTGAATTTGCTGCTTCCTCTATGACCCGTTCAGGACGACCTTTAACTGTCGCTCCTCCTTCTATTTCTCATGGTTCTTCTCCAGCTTCAAGAAATCCTCTCTTAGCCAACGATCTAGTTGCTGGTGCCACATCTGTTGATCAATCTCAATCGGTTGCTACCTTTCCTCTGGCTAACTCCCTTACTGCCTTGATTGCTGACATAGAAGAGGGTGCTCGATTTGAAAGATTGCGATGTTCTGACAATGGTGAGCACTTATTATCCAATATCCTTGCTTCTGCATCAAATGTTCCCAGTTGGTCTGAAACCGAAGTTGGTTAAAACTGTGAAAATGAAATTGCTTTTGCCGATGATCCTGGGTTGAAAAATGATGATGGACTAAATGTCGATGTTAGGAATTTCTGTGTCACTGGAGTTGATTTCGATCCCAGTTTGTTGTGCACTCAACCTACTTGTGAAAATGCCCAACAGAAAGTCTTTGTCCATGCAATCCCAAATTTGATTCCTGTTGTTATAAATCCTACTGATCCTCCTACTGTTCTGGTAGCTCCCCATCCAAGTTCTCCGGTTATTGCCCCTCATGTTCCTAAATGGACTTCTTTGTTTAAGTCATTGTCGTGCAATGTAGGAGATTATGTACCACGTTCCTTTGATTCAGTGGAAATTGACGGGGTCATGCTTCCTCCTTCTTAGGTCATTAAGGCTGGAGAAGACTTTTGGGTTGACTATCTTGTTGGGTTCTTTCTTGATTCGAATCCTGCATACCATATTGTTCGGGAACATTGTTAGAACCGTTGGAAACTTAAGGGTGGTCTTCAGGTTCAGTTTGATAATTCTATATTTTTCTTTAAGTTTTCTAAGAAGGAGGAAAGACAGCAAGTGCTTGAGGCTAAGCCTTCTTTCATTGAAGGAAAACCTCTTATTACTTCATGGTGTAAGACCATTGATAATGCGAGAGATCAGGTTTTATCTATTTCTGTTTGGGCCACTTCTCTCATATCCCCTCTGTTCTTCAATCGTTGTTTGGTTTGAACTAGATTGCTAGTTTAGTTGGAAACCTTAAGTGTTTTGACACGAACATGGTGGCTAGAGGTAGAATCGTTTATGCTAAAGCTCTAATTGAAATTACCCCGAACAAGCCTCTTCCATTTAAGCTCCTCCGAGATATGTCACTCCTTTGGTCATATGGCGCTTTCATGTAAGCATCATCCTCCTTCCGATCCTTTAGTTGACCCACTTCTTCCTATCCCAGAAAAGATCCCCCTTCCTCGGCCTCCTACTAGTAAGTGGGTTCCAAAGTCTCGCCCTTCCAAGTTGGATGTTCTGGTCATCCCACTCTTTGACTCTTATGCTTCAGCCCCTGCTGTGATCCCTAATGCTCCTGCTTGTTTTGTAGAGGTTCTTGCTACTGATGTTGTTGTTGATGTTCCTTCTCCTGTTATTGTTGTGTCTTCGCTTCCTACGATCTTGTCCTCTGATATTGATGTACCTTCTGCTGATGCTGACATTTGGCCTTCAGTGATTAAGTGGAACTCCATGGAGAAGTCTTGGGTACATGTGAATTCTGAGATGAGATATTGTCCAGAGTTTAAATGTTATTATATGTTTGTAGGTGGAGATGGACAGAGTCGGCGGTTATTTTATCACGCTGTTGGTGATGGTCTTGTTCTTTCCTGTGATGGAGACGATGGGGATGACAATAGACTTATTTTGGCGGATGACACATGGGATAGGAAATTTTTATACTCCAGTGAATTTGAGGTTTTTGATCCAGATATTGCGACTCATTTCTCAGGCTTTATCCATGTCATAGGGCCTTCTTCAGTTGACGACGACAGTGGTTCCTCCACTTAGGAGGATGTCTAGTTCTTAGTTGTGGAGGTGTTTTTATTGTTTGTACAATGGTACGGCCACTATAAAACCATGTATAGTTGTTTTGTGCATGTGCAGAACACCTGTTTTTTATTTATATATAGTGGCACGGCTCACTATAAAGCCTGCTAGCCTAGCTAAAAATAAAAAATAAATAAATATAATTTAGACCGTATAGGCTATTTTTCTATGATATTATTATTAAAACTGGGCAGAATGCATCAGGGAAAATGGGTAAATTACTAAAAAAATTCTATTATTGGATCTTTAATGGTACTATGTAGTCTAATTTATTTAGAAGTTTTCTAAATTTTCTATTAAATAAAACCATATTTTATTTGAATTTATACACAAGATTTTATATTATATATATATATATGTATGTATGTATCATATAAATGTATGTGTGTGCCTACGTGTGCAATAGAATAATGTGTACATGGTTTGACATGTCCGTGTATAGATGTTGGGATTTACATCGTGGTGAATAGCCCCTCTTGTATATGATTTGCTGTCTAAATGTGTATATACTTACATCATAATAATATATGTAAGTAAATATATTAGATGTTAGTTATAAACAATTTTTTATATATAACATTAAAAATTGTTTGCGTATATATATATATACAATTAAATAATTAAATTAATTCATTAATTCTTTTTTTAACATATACATATATGTATAGTCTAATATGAAAACCGTGAAAAATTAGTAAAATAATATTTTATTTTAAATTAATTTATATAGTACATATAAATATATATAATTAGACATAAATAAATAGATATATGTTAATATAAATAATAAATTATTTTTTCTAAATTATATTTATGCAAACATTGCTCTTAGCCATACGTATAATTTTTTTATCTAATTTTATTTTTAGTTTTGCATTGAAATCATATTAAAATTTAAAATCCATATAAAATTAATATATATATATACATATATATATAATATTATTTTCGAAAATGTTGTGTATAATATACGTTGTGTAATATTTTTATACAAAAGTTTATTAATTGAGATAACTATATATACATAGATATTTAAATTAAATAAACTGTTTTAGGTTAAGTAACTGTCTAATATATTTATACGAAAGAAACAACTTTTTTTTTATTTGCTGCCAAATACATATTATGCATGCATAAAAATTTTAAAGATTTTAAACATATGTTGTGTATAATATTAATATTTTAACATGGATTTTAATTAATTAAGTCATCTAATAATATTATTTATATAAAAAAGAACTTTTTTATTTGTAGGCTCTGAGATCTAATAAATGCGTATACAAAATAATTTTATGTATATATATATAATAATATGCACAACCAACCAATTTGTGATAGCATTTTGATATAAAATATTCGTAATATAATCTAACATCCTATTATATATATATATATATATATATGATATAACTAAATAAAAGAGAGAACTACCTTTCACCAAAGTCCTTGCGTATATGTTAAAATATTGAATTGATCCCCTTGAATATATTCACAAATCATAAGTTGGTAGGTTCCGAAATGCATTACCACCGATGATCGAATCAAAGTGTTTATATAGTTTTGTGCTTGATTTTGGTATTTGGAGAAGGGGGATTATAATGACCCGACTTTTCGACCCTCGAATCTCAACACTAAATACATCCACGATATTCCTGTGCCCATCACCCAAGTGCTAGAAAGACAAAAGGTTAGGGTAAAATAAAAAAATAAATAGAACAAGAATGAGAGAACGCAACATCATAATCTCACAACGGAACGATAATATATAATATCAGAAGAACAGTACAAAGGGTTACTCTGAGTACAAAAATTTTAGAGTTACAAAACCTAAGTACTATCATCAGCATGGACAGTTATAACTGCTTGTCCTCACAATGCTGATATATTCAATACAGTGATGTAGTGGAAATAAGTATACTATGGTAGGTAAACATCCAGCTCGACTCCATAAGCTCCAAAGTGTCCAAAGCTAAATCTAGAAATATACACGGGCTAACCCGAGCATTATAAGAAAATAACACTCAGATCAGTCTAGTAAACTGGAGTGAGAAACTCAAAAAATATATAACAAGTAATAATACCCATTAATACCGTATGGATTACCATAATTGTTTTCCCCTCAAATGAAACAACCATCCGATGAGTAAATATATCAGTATAATAGATAATGTTTAAGGTGTAGAGCATAAATCCGAAAATAGTCATTGTGCGTATGACACAACAATAATAGGTATATAATTAATGTTGAGTCAAGATTTTTATATAGTTTTGATTTCTGACAAAGGGATAAACCGTGATCGACAAAAAGAAGTTATTCATTGAGACACAACGAGCTTCATACGTTAGAGGTTGATTATTTGGTATGTTAGTAGTATTAGTTATGTTAAAATCTATCCTCAAATAATCATGCATTTCAATAGAATCGATGTATATACGTTTTGGAAGACATTGCACATTCACTGTGCAATTTAACAGGGACCGGTCGACCGGTCCAAAACCAGGCGGTCGACCGTTCCTGTGTAAATTGCACAATAAACGTGCACACATGCACATAACGTCTATATATTTGAAATTTTGTCTACTGGTCATTTTTGACCTGTCGACCGTTTTTAAACAGAAAGCAACCTTTCCCAAAAGACACTTCTTTCTTCAATGGTTGCTTCTCTTACCTTTCATCAATGATCACATCTGTTAATGGATACTCTTCACAAAGAGTTACAACCATTTATTCTCTATATAAACATATCTAAATCATTGATTGAAAAACAACAATTCTTTGCTTTAAAATTCTGATCTTAATTTCTAAATACTCTTGCATTCTAAAAGCTCTCTACTTCAAATTGCTTATTGAATCATTGAAATTATTTCATATCTTTTGATTCAAATAAGTAATATACTTCCTTCAATCTTCAAAAACATCATTCACATATTTTGAGGATAAGATTATAGGAAGGGTGTACTATAAGTGACAAATCCGTGTTATCAAGAGCACAAGTTGTCAACGACAATTGTATTTATTTTTGTTGAAGTCCTCGGTGTTGTAAGAGGCACGAAATCCCGTTCGGCTGTTCGGGTGTTATAAACATGTTCCTCCGGGTGAAGCGAGGTAGTTGGTAGTGAAATCCAGATAGAAGTCTGGGACTGGACGTAGGACGGGAGGTCCAAACCAGTATAAAAATCCCTGGTGTGATTTTTACAGTTTACTGCTACAGTTTACTGCATTTACTATTCTATATCTGTGAATTGCTATATAATTAGTTTATTGAATATTTACTTGTATAGCAATTGTAAATAACATTCCGCATATATTAGTCCATATTACACGATCCGTAATTAGTGTGCACAAGCGTACACACTTTCATTTGGTATCAGAGCACGGTCATCATATAACCGTAACACCGTTATTTGATATATTCTTGTAATATGGAAAATAACGCAAGCACTAGCACTAACACTTACACGGAAGGTCAATCAACACAAAGACCTCCGTTCTTTAATGGTCTCAACTATAGCTATTGGGCTACACGTATGTCATTTTTTATGCAATCAAATAGCTATGATGCTTGGAATGCTACTCAAAAAGAAATAGTGAATCCAACAACTGAATATTCAGAATGGACAACGGCTGAGAAAACGGCAGCAGCCGTAAATGCAAAGGCAATAAATATGTTGTTTTGTGCATTAGACCAAAATGAATATAACCGTGTTAGTATCTGCACTACTGCATATCAAATTTGGCAAACGCTGAAAACCACTCATGAAGGTACTAACAAGGTTAAACAAGCCAAAATAGCCATGCTGAAAAGTCAGTTTCAAAATTTCAAAATGAAACCGAATGAGACAATCAATGATATGTATTCAAGGTTTCAAACTATTCATCATCCACTTATCGGACTAGGACAAAAATATTCAGATTTTGATGTTGTGTCAACAGTCCTACATTCTCTGACTAGTGAATGGGAAGGAAAAGTATTAGCAATTGAAGAAGCTAATGACCTTTCCATCATGAAGCCAGATGAATTGATAGGAAATTTAATGTCCTATGAAGCAAATTTGCAGGCTAGAAAAGAACAGAAAGAAGAAAAGAAAAATGTAGCATTTCATGCTGAGAAAGATGAAAATGAATCAGATTCTGAAGATGAAGATTTGGCATTCATTGCAAAAGGATTCAAAAAATTCCTAAAATATCGAAAAGCCAGTCGTTACAACAAAAGGAAATCTGGATCAAACAAACCATCTTCATCAACTATAGAATGTTTCAACTGTCACAAAAAGGGGCACATGCAGAAGGATTGTCCAGAACAAAAGAAGAAGTCAGAAAATGATAAATTCAAACATAAGAAGGACAAGTCAAAGAAACGAGCCTTCTTAGTAACATGGGATGATTCAGACTCATCCTCATCTGAAAGTGAAAGTGATCAGGAGAATGAACAAGCTAATGTTTGTTTTATGGCAACAGAAGATGAGGTACAAATTCCTACATTTGATGAATTACTTGATATAAATTCTGAATTGATAGTCAAATATAAAGACATAAAACGTCAATTAAAAGTAGCCAAAGCAGATTTGAGTAGAGCAGAGTTTGAACGAGATATGTTAATAGACGAGAAGAAAATATTAGAAGAAGAACTTGAAAAACTTCAAGAATCATCATCTAATGTTGACTCTCAATTATCTCTTTTGAGTCAAGAAATTGAAACTCAAAAAGAGAAAAATGATGCTCTCACTATTGAAAATCATGAGCTTAAGGCAAAAGTCAAAAATCTGGACCTAGAAAAGGCGAGCTTACAAACTAAGTTAGATGACATAACTCAAAATGTTTCTAACTTTAACAAAGGTCGAGAAAATTTGACAAAAATCATTGAAAGTTCACAATCTGTTTCAAATAAACAAGGTTTGGGATATAGGAAACAAGAAACCAAGAAACATCTTGGTAATGAAAGGAAAAAGAAAGTACAAAATACTGGAGCTAAGAAAAATCTTAGTTTATTATATTCCAAACCAAAACCAGTTGTGAAATTTCAGAAGAAAAATGTCAAGACTATCAAAATATGGGTTCCTAAAACAAATAACAATTTGATTAGGAATAAATATATTCAGAATTTCATGAATACTGTACATCTTAATACTAATTATATATATAAAGGGGATACCGGACCCATATGGGTTTGGACTCCTAAGACCTAACTCTTAGGACCCCATAAAAAGTGGGTACCATGGACTTAATTTTATTTTTTGCAGGTCCCACTTAAGAAAAGAGGAAAGTGGATATTGGACAGTGGTTGCTCGAAGCACATGACTGGAGACAAGAGCTTATTAACAAATATTACATACTCAGATGGTGGCTCCGTCACTTTTGGAGATAATTCAAAAGGCTATATCATCGGCAAAGGCGATGTGAGCAATTGCGGTACATCTAACTCACCTCTTATTACAAATGTCATGCTAGTTAGATATTTAAAACACAATTTACTTAGTATCAGTCAATTATGTGACAAGGGTTTTACAATTTCTTTTTCAAATAATAAGTGTAGTATTCTAGATAAAGATCATAATTTAATTTTCGAAGGTTATAGAGACAGAAATATATATATTCTGAATATGAATATTAATCATAACTCAGATATGTGTCTTGTGGCTAATGATAATGATCCATGGCTATGGCACAAACGCTTCTGTCATATAAACTTCAGAACTATTGACAAGCTAGCCAAAAACAATCTAGTTAGAGGACTACCCAAAATGAGTTTTAAGGTTAACAATATCTGTGATGCATGTCAATTAGGAAAATTAACCAAATCATCTTTTAAATCCAAGAAAGTCATATCAACATTACAACCACTTGAGTTACTACATATGGATTTATTCGGACCAACACAGATTCAGTCGATAAACCATAATCGATATGTATTTGTAATAGTTGATGACTATTCTCGGTATACATGGTCTATTTTCCTGAAAAACAAGAGTGACACTTTTGAACATTTTAAATCTTTCGTCAAAAGAATTCAAAAATCGAAAGGGCTAAAAGTTAAAAACATAAGGAGTGATCATGGTGGTGAATTCGAAAATAACGAATTTGAACATTTTTGTACAAAGAAAGGTATTAACCACAATTTTTCGTTTCCTAGAACTCCACAACAAAACGGAGTTGTAGAACGAAAAAAATCGAACATTACAAGAATGTGCAAGAACGCTATTAAATGGATCCACTTTACCAAAACATTTCTGGGCAGAAGCCGTCGCCACTGCGTGTTATGTTTTGAATCGTGTGTCCATTCGACCACTGACCAAGAATACGTCTTATGAATTATTTAACGAAAGGAAGCCAAATATATCTTACTTCAAAGTATTTGGTTCAAAATGTTTCATTTTAAATACGAAAGACCATCTCGGAAAGTTTGATCCGAAAGCTGATGAAGGAATATTTGTCGGTTATTCGGAAAGAAGCAAGGCGTATCGTATTTTCAATAAACGAACCAAAACTATTGAAGAATCTCTTCATGTTTCCTTCGATGAAATCTTTCAGCCCTCTCAACCAAAATCTGATGATGACGAAACTATACTTTCTGACTCTCCTATCATCACAAATTATGACTCTGACTCTGAAAATATTTCTCAACAACAACCAGCTTGTGAAATACGTTCCCCTCCAAGATTATTGAGACACCATCCGGTTCAAAATATAATTGGGGAGGTCGACTCACAAGTAAGAACTAGGAGTCAATTACATCAAATGGGACATGTTGCATTTCTATCAAATATCGAACCTAAGAATCCTAAAGAAGCATCTACCGACGAATATTGGATCATTGCCATGCAAGAAGAACTAAATTAGTTCGTGCGCAATGACGTCTGGGAACTTGTTCCAAGACCGACTGATCAGTCGGTGATTGGTACTAAATGGGTCTACAAAAATAAGGCTGATGAACAAGGGAATATCACCAGAAATAAAGCAAGGTTAGTAGCACATGGGTATAATCAGGAAGAAGCTATCGATTATGAAGAAACTTTTGCACCAGTTGCTCGACTAGAAGCTATTAGAATCCTATTATCTTTTGCTTGTCATCATAATTTCAAACTTTATCAGATGGATGTCAAAAGTGCATTTCTTAATGGATTTATCAAAGAGAATGTATATGTCGAACAACCTCCTTTGTTTGTACATGAAAAATATCCTGACCATGTGTTCAAACTTAAGAAAGCTCTGTATGGTTTAAAACAAGCACCTCGTGCTTGGTATGAACGATTACGTAGCTATCTTATTAACTCAGGATTTCAAATAGGCAGAGTCGATCAAACTTTGTTTATCAAACATTCTCAAAAGGATATTCTAGTTATTCAGATATATGTAGACGACATCATCTTTGGTTCAACAAATGATAAACTCTGTAAGGAATTTGCAAGTATTATGACCAAAGAATTCGAAATGTCTCATATGGGAGAATTGTCATACTTTCTTGGACTTCAAATCAAACAACTTCCGAATGGTATTTTTATTAATCAAGAAAAATACTGCGGAAATCTTATCAAGCGCTTCGGATTAGAAAATACATCTGGTAAACCAACTCCTATGAGTACAACTACACATCTTGAAAAAGATGATAATGGTAAGAGTGTTGACCAGAAATTATATCGAAGCATGATTGGTTCTCTTCTTTATCTTTCAGCTAGTCGTCCAGATATAATGATGAGTGTTTGTCTATGTGCTCGTTTTCAAGCAAATCCAAAGGAATCGCATTTACGAGCAGTGAAGCGTATAATTCGTTATCTTAATAATACAAAAGATTTCGGTCTTTTTTATCCAACAGAATGTCCATTCGAATTAGTTTCATATAGTGATGCTGATTTTGGAGGTTCTCGAACGGATAGAAAGAGTACAAGTGGTACGTGCCATTTTATTGGAAAATCACTTGTCTCTTGGTTTAGTAAGAAACAGAATTGTGTTTCACTATCAACATGTGAAGCCAAATATATATCAGCGGCTCTCGCTTGTACTCAACTATTATATATGCAACAAACACTTCAAGATTTTGATATTCATTTATCAAATTCTATTATATACTGTGATAACACGAGTGCTATAAATCTTTCTAAAAATCCAGTGAATCATTCTAGAACCAAGCACATTGATATCCGTCATCATTTCCTTAGAGATAATATTGAAAAAGGAAATATATGTCTTGAATATGTCCAAACTGATAATCAATTAGCGGACATTTTTACTAAGCCTTTGCTCGAATCTAGTTTTATTAGATTACGAAGAGAGCTTGGTTTAATTTCTTTAAAAGACCTTGTCTAATAATTACTGATGTTAAACTTTTAAGTTCTTTCGTTTGATTATTTTTACTATAGCTATTTTAAGCTTTTTTTTTAATTTGAGCCTCTGATTGTTTACACCATCAAATTCCTCTTTTCACTCTTGATCATAAGCCTATATGTAAAGAATGTCTATATAAGCTGTCAAAAATATTCGTTTTATTCATCTTCCCTTATCTAAGCATAAATACAAAATTTTCTATGGCACATATTTGTGATGAGTGTGCTCAAAAATCACACATTTCCGTTACAAGTTCTGAGCCAGAAGAATATTTTTCTCCTGAAACACCAAAATATAAACCAAAGTGCCATCATCAATGCTCTCGTACACCTGGAAGTACGCCTAAATCAAAAAAGGCAAAGAAAGTGCTATTCTGTTTTCCTCATACCAAAGAAAAGATCGATGAAATTCATCACTATCAAAAACATCAAATAGATCTTCAACGTCAGCTTCATTATGGACAACAACAGCTTCATCATGAACAACAGCAGACTTCGGCACGATTATCAATTTTAGAAAGAATGGCATTCTTCTTCTGTGGAACAAACAAACGAGATGTTCATGAGCCGATGCCAAATGCACCTTCATCTTCTAGAACCCCAAACTCATGGGACAGAAACTATGCTCAGAATGAAGGGGCAACTGAAAAATGGTCATCTTGGAAGGCTCGCATTGATGATATCAACGAAGATTCAACCGATCTTCCTTCTCCCACTCTTCATTAATTTTATTTTTATATTGTATCGTTGTTTATTTTCTTTTGTAATCACTCATTTAATAACAATTAAATATTATAATAAGAGTGATATACAATTTGTAGGACACAGTAAATTGAAAACAGGCTGAACTGTGCTTCCAGAACATCACCGGTCGACAGCTAAAAATGGACCGGTCGACCGTTTTGCACTCTGGATAAAAACGGTCGACCGCCCCATTTTGACCGGTCGACCGGTTACGTATATTCTGTTTTTTTATATAGCTTTCCGTTCATTTTTTTTTCTATCTCTCTCTTTTACTTCAAACCAGTCTTCTTCCCCCAAATCCCAGAAACCCTACTTTCTCTTATTAAATTTCTTTCTTCAAATTTATCCCTAATGGCTCCTCAACAAAAGAAATTAAAGCAAGCTTCTACCTCAGAAACACAACCCATTGATCTCTCTATCAAGAAATGGCTTGTGGATCCAATTTCACTCAAGAGATGGAATGACATGAAAGATTTTACCATCCATCCGGGTTCGTTTGTTAAATTCTCAGATTTCTCTAGTTATCGTATCCTAGATATCGCAAAGGATGCCGACATTGCAAACCTACTTGACTATGATCAAAACAATGTGGAAATTAACCATGTCATGATCAAGTTATTCTATGCTAATCTAAATTTAGAGAAAAACAAGCCCGAGGATCCCAATTTTTGTTTTTGGTCCGTTGTCTGTGGCAAAGAAGTGTTTATCTCATGTGATAGGATGGCAAATGTTCTTGGTTCTCGGTTTATTGGTGAAAAATTCTCAAATGACTTTTGCAATATTCATGTCCGTAATCAAATTAGTCATCAATTTACTGAAGATGACAAGGATAGCACTAAGTCTATTGGTTTACGGCCGTCTGCAAGAATTCTTCATCATACTCTTATGCACTCCCTTTTACCAAGAATTGGAAATTTTGATGCCGTCTATAAAGAAAATTTCAAGGCATTATACGCAATCTATGGGGGCATTCGTATAAACTGGATTGGTATGATCTTTGATGAGATCTTGAAAGTAAATGATAGTTCTAGGCCACACTTGTTTTATAACGAGTATATTATGCGACTCTTGTTCGATTGTGGCATTGAACCACCAAAGTCTTCTATTTCCAAACCAAAAGCCATCAACAAAGCTTCGATTACAAGAATGAAGCTTCCAGCTCCATACTTCAATATTATGCCTTTTGAACAATGGAAAGACCAAGGACATAGAGAAGCTTCCTCCCGTTCATCCCATCCTAAACCTGAAGAAGTTAAACTTTTAAGATCATCTTCCTCAACAAAAGAATCACTTAACACTATTGCTCAAAATCAATTTCTTCTCGAAGCACGACTTAAGCGCATGGACACAAAAATGGATAAACGCTTTAACAAACTTAAGTCGTTCTTCAGTTCTATATGGGAAGCAATATCATGTGGAGCATCATCCTCATCCATGCCAACTCAAGACCCTGGCAAGCGCCCAGCTCCTCCTACTTTTGCTTGGACATCCTCGGAGGAGGGTACAAGCTCGGGAACGAGTCATGGACGTGGATATGGAAAAACTCAGCTTGTTGAAGAAGAAGAAGAAGAAGAGGAGGGTGAGACAGAGTCAGATTGAATCCTTTTAGTTTATCTCTTTATCTATTATTATGTGTAAATTATGACTTTATTTCTTGCTTTAAGACATTATCTGGCACTTGTACTAAATAGTGTCGCGGTTTAATTCGTACTAGACTCTTGGGTATTATCATATTATGTGACTCTTAACTCTTGATCTATGGTAGTAGTTTTATTTTTCTTATACTCTGGATTATATAATTTATATCCTCTATTTTAACAAACTCCTTTTTGTCGATGACAAAGGGGGAGAAAATTGTGCTAACAGTATATATGCAGGAAAATATAGAGTTACAGGCACAATCTCAGGGGGAGATCATATACAGGGGGAGATTCATAACTATGTTGTCATCAATCAAAAAGGGGGAGAATGTTGAGTCAAGATTTTTATATAGTTTTGATTTCTGACAAAGGGATAAACCGTGATCGACAAAAAGAAGTTATTCATTGAGACACAACGAGCTTCATACGTTAGAGGTTGATTATTTGGTATGTTAGTAGTATTAGTTATGTTAAAATCTATCCTCAAATAATCATGCATTTCAATAGAATCGATGTATATACGTTTTGGAAGACATTGCACATTCACTGTGCAATTTAACAGGGACCGGTCGACCGGTCCAAAACCAGGCGGTTGACCGTTCCTGTGTAAATTGCACAATAAACGTGCACACATGCACATAACGTCTATATATTTGAAATTTTGTCTACTGGTCATTTTTGACCTGTCGACCGTTTTTAAACAGAAAGCAACCTTTCCCAAAAGACACTTCTTTCTTCAATGGTTGCTTCTCTTACCTTTCATCAATGATCACATCTGTTAATGGCTACTCTTCACAAAGAGTTACAACCATTTATTCTCTATATAAACATATCTAAATCATTGATTGAAAAACAACAATTCTTTGCTTTAAAATTCTGATCTTAATTTCTAAATACTCTTGCATTCTAAAAGCTCTCTACTTCAAATTGCTTATTGAATCATTGAAATTATTTCATATCTTTTGATTCAAATAAGTAATATACTTCCTTCAATCTTCACAAACATCATTCACATATTTTGAGGATAAGATTATAGGAAGGGTGTACTATAAGTGACAAATCCGTGTTATCAAGAGCACAAGTTGTCAACGACAATTGTATTTATTTTTGTTGAAGTCCTCGGTGTTGTAAGAGGCACGAAATCCCGTTCGACTGTTCGGGTGTTATAAACCTGTTCCTCCGGGTGAAGCGAGGTAGTTGGTAGTGAAATCCAGATAGAAGTCTGGGACTGGACGTAGGACGGGAGGTCCGAACCAGTATAAAAATCCCTGGTGTGATTTTTACAGTTTACTGCATTTACTATTCTATATCTGTGAATTGCTATATAATTAGTTTATTGAATATTTACTTGTATAGCAATTGTAAATAACATTCCGCATATATTAGTCCATATTACACGATCCGTAATTAGTGTGCACAAGCGTACACACTTTCGACCCTCGAATCTCGACACTAAATACATCCACGATATTCCTGTGCCCATCACCCAAGTGCTAGAAAGACAAAAGTTTAGGGTAAAATAAAAAAATAAATAGAACAAGAATGAGAGAACGCAACATCATAATCTCACAACGGAACGATAATATATAATATCAGAAGAACAGTACAAAGGGTTACTCTGAGTACAAAAATTTTAGAGTTACAAAACCTAAGTACTATCATCAGCATGGACAGTTATAACTGCTTGTCCTCACAATGCTGATATATTCAATACAGTGATGTAGTGGAAATAAGTATACTATGGTAGGTAAACATCCAGCTCGACTCCATAAGCTCCAAAGTGTCCAAAGCTAAATCTGGAAATATACATGGGCTAACCCGAGCATTATAAGAAAATAACACTCAGATCAGTCTAGTAAACTGGAGTGAGAAACCCAAAAAATATATAACAAGTAATAATACCCATTAATACCGTATGGATTACCATAATTGTTTTCCCCTTAAATGAAACAACCATCCGATGAGTAAATATATCAGTATAATAGATAATGTTTAAGGTGTAGAGCATAAATCCGAAAATAGTCATTGTGCGTATGACACAACAATAATAGGTATATAATTAATACCTCTAAGGTACGTTTATATATGGATTTTTCCATGGAGATCTCTTCAGTCTAGCCGCATCCAAACTCCATGACAAGGATCGGAAATTAACTTTCGAGCATCGTATATATCTAGATAGGATATGCTCCAAGGTAAACATAACTAGATCACCCTCGATGTGTGATCCTAGTCATATTAACTCCCGCTAGCAACAATCGATAAGCATCTCTAGATATGGAGTTGATATACCCTTGAAGTTAGCTAAACCCCTGGCAATATCCCTTCGTTATTTTCTATCATTTTATCGATGTCAAGGCTTCGTTCGGCATCTTTTATATGAGTCTTCATCACTCAAACAATACACAAATCCCTAAATGGATTCCATCATCTAGAATGGGTCACGATTCGCTACATGGATTCGAGCATCTTGAACATATCTCGAATCTCCATATAGATTCCCGCATAAGTCCTTCGACGAATGCTAACACTGTCCTCTCTCTTGGAATACTCCTCAAGATATATAGTCCCACCCGATAGCATCATTGGAAATGTTAATGCTGACCTCTCCCTTGGACTTAAACCTTAGGATAGACCGTTCAGCTCTATAACATTTCACTTCATAACTGCTTCTAGAACATCGATTGCATATATGGTTTTGAAGTGGTTATGGGTTCAAGTCATCTCATATATGTACACTTTTCCTACTTACTGGATGCTCCAAAACCAATTGATGAATTTTCCGTTAACTCAATTTTGATTCTCTCAAAAGTAAGCAAATGCTCAAAACTTTTCGTATCAATGCTCCTCCTTGGGGTTTCTTATTTGTATGAAATCGTGAAGTCTTTCGATACTTCCTAAGTTAATATTAGGTTAAGTTCGACAATCGACTAGACGATTATCTAGTCAAAAACAATGGCTTATACAAATCAATGTTAGTATACTTAACTCGTTTCCAACATTCCCTCTTAACTATTCATCATCCAAGAATGAAGCCAAGTAAGTCAGAGTACTGTTTGCATCAAAGCCATACCTAGACACTTCATTCTTGAATCTCACAAATAAATAAGTATACCTCGTCGGCTTTTAGTGTTAAGTATAATATCAATGATTTCCATAAGCAAGTAAGAAATCAACATGATTAACACGTTTCTTACATTCCTGACTTAAGTATTCCTCGGTTAAGAGAGAAGCCGGTAGGTTATAACTCTATTGCTTATATCCCTACTCAAACATCAATCTTAACTCTCACAAATAGACAAAACTACTTCGTCGGCTTTTAGTGTTAAGCATAGTTAATTACCTTTCAAACAAGTAATTAAACAAGCTACCCATCTAGGCATTAAGCAATTTCTAACCCCTTTCTAAACCTTTTGTTTATACTTTTAAAAGCCTTTTTACAATGATATATATGTATAGTAATTTATTTATCAAAACTAGATATTAAATAAACTATTTTTAGAAGATATTCATTACATAAGATATAAAATAATCAACATATTTTCTAAAAACTGTATATACTTAAAAAAATTTAAAGTACTTTATAATATTTATAACAGGGTTTAAAACATTTTCTCAAAACATTACTTGAAAATAACAACTTTATAATTTACTTAAAAATTTGGAAAAACAAGTTTTCATTATAAAATCCTCGTCTTTAAAAATTCACAACTAATTCTTAAAAATTTATAAATATCTCAAAATACTTTTGAAATACTCTAATATGTCTTCATAAACACTTGTAAAAAGAATGAAACAAAATACTTAAATTTAAATATCTTTTCAAACCTTTAAAGTCCAAAAATCAAGGCTCAACGGGGCAGTTTTTCACAAGTGAAGTTTTCGCCACTCTTCGAGATATTACTTAACTTTTTACTATCCAAAATTTTTTTGGCAACAAAATTACATACAAAAAATTATAAATATTTTGAGAAACCCATAAGGATCTTCCTATAAATTTCCGTAGAAATAGCCAAAACCCAGGTAATTCCTAAGTGCATCCACAACAACTAGCGCTATAAGTGTACTTTCAAACCAAGTTCAATCTAAACTAAAGTTCAAATACAACCTACATGCTTTGTTTCAAGGTTATGCCACATGTTATGCAAGTTCATTCAAGTCCATACATATGCCACTTGCTTTCAAAGAATGAATCAAAAATCAATGTTTTAACATATTTCAATATTAATTCAAACAACTTAAACACAATCAAACACAACATATATATGTTATGTTTTCCATTCAAAGCGGTGTTTTAACTCACCTTTAACACAAAAAACAAGTAAGTCCAAGCTAACCAATCCCAACCTCTTCCTTACAAATACATTCTTCCTTCTCCTGTTTGCTTTGCACTTACCTTTTAATCCTTTCCTCCTCCAAATAGCTCACGGTCAAGTGTGGTGAGAGACTGGCTTTACTTTTTCAACTTCTAACTAAGTAAGATGTGTTGTAATATTGTCTCAAGGTTTCACTCCAAATTTGAGTTGATTTGGATGAGATTTGCAATTATTTTTCTTTAGGAAATTAGAGAAGAAGAAAACATGAAAATAGCTTGGTTTTATTTTGTGAATTTATGATTTATTAACAAGGGTGTGCTTTTCCTTATATAGGCTCATGAATAGTGTTCTTTAGCCTTGTTCTCACCCCTCCAACCATGCCATGGTAGGCTCACCTCCCATCACTTCTCATTTACATCACTTCTCATGTAGACAAATTTCTCTTATACCCTTACATGATAATATCTCTTATCTACTTGGAAGCTTCTAGAGCCTTCTATTGCTTTAAGAAGAGGAATGTGTGTTAATTAGTTGTTAATGTGTTCATTTGATCATTAGACAAATGCAAAAGAGTTCAAATAACTTATATCGATCAAAAGATGATTATCGATAAACCGATTTCCGGTCACATTATCGATTTTAATTCGAAGAATATATTTTTGTAAACAATTTTCAAAAACAAGTTTCTTATCGTTATTCATTAATTAAATGATGTTTAACAAGTTTATATAATCATGTTTATAACGCTTCACCATATTTCAAATCGATATTCGAAGATGAACTATTTGAATTTCCGGGTCGCTACAGGTACGCTGATCGAAAATTTTAGAGAGGAAGGAGAGCTAAAGTCTTAAAGAAATGATGTAAAGAGGTGGCATATAAATAGAAAGTCAACGGAATGAAAAGTGGATTTTATCCGCATGTCCCTCTCTTACAATTTCCACCCTTTTAATCATTGAAATCCTCTCTAATTGCAATCATATGGCAACCCAAATCAAGCCTCCTACATCCTAAAATATTTTGCCCATATAGGCCTCAAAATCTGGTCCAAGTCCGAACAATATTGAATGCAATTTTGAATCTTATTTAAACGCATACCGGTATCGTATATCGATCGATATATTTATAACTAATGTAAACACATTGTTTAATATTATTCAACGTACATCAAATAAAATGTTATAATTAATTATTCATGAATATTAATTAATTTACCTAATTTATAATAATTCATAAATCAATTAAATCGGGTGGTAAAAGGAATATTCAACGTTTCGGTTTTGTGACTCTATGGTGTAAATATGGCCAGCAATTAATATTGAACATTTCATATATTAGCGTTCACACGTCACTTAGTGGATGGTATGACATTATAGCCTAATTTATCCCTTACTTGATTTCGATAAAATCCAATTTTACTTTGTTAAGTGTTACCCAGTAGTGATAATTATTTACACTAATTCTCTTCGTTAAAACTATATCACTTTAGACTTATGGAATTTGGTAATGGTCAAAATTCCAATATCTTCCATATTTAACTCTATAGTCCAAACACAAAATCCTTAATTCAACAATAACAATTATTATTAACCGAACTGCTTTAGCTAGAGACTTTGACTTTTAATTGACTTATGTTAACTCTAATACTAACCTCATAAACCGAGAAAAGGAATCCTCCCTTGAATAATGTTTCACTTTCAATTCTTCCACTCAACCCAACTATAGTCATTCGATGGATGTCGTGCCATGATTTAACTATAATCAAAGCAGACCTTCCATATTAAAGATCAACGATATTCTAAAGTCAAGGGAACTGTATGATTTTATCACACTGATATTTTCTGTTTGACCTTAGTTATATTAACCAGAAAACTATTGAATGAGTCATTCTATAGTTAACCAATAACTATCAATACATAACACCTTGGTGCCTCTACCAGTCATAAGTAATACACCGTCTAACATTTGAAGAGTGTTCAGTCTCAATAGATATATCGATTTCTGGTCTTGATACATTTTGACTAGGAATATTTAAAACGGTATATTTAATTTCATTGTGATAAATAACTCATGGTTACAACACTTTGTAACTACTATTAAAAAACATACCATTTATGGATTTTCTATTAAATATACTTTTAATTAAATTAATTTATTAACATAACTCATTATATCAATTATATAATAGAAAGAAAACACCTTTTATTTCGAACAAGATTAGTTATTGAGTTAGATATATGTAACAATTACATAATTGCCCCTAGAGAATACCCTTAACTCTATCAATTCCTTGGATCTCCTTAGAGATGCGAGGAAACACCTGCTATGAGCGGGGGCAACGATGATGGAAATAGACACGTCGACCCCAAACAAATGGACGGCACCCCTTGTCAATTACTCTACAAGTGAGGAACTTCCTGCCAGCCGAAAGGAAGCCGGGAAGGTTTTCAACTGGTTTCTCCACTACACAATTGTGAATGGGAGGCTCTATAAATGGGGGTAGTCCTCACCACTTTAGTGGTGCGTGTTTGTAGATAAAACCAGCTAGATCCTGGAATAGCTGCATGAACTATTTTGTGGGGATCATGTCGGGGAGCAAAGCCTAGCAAAAATGGCCGCCAGGCAAGGTTACTGTTGGGAGTGTTTTCGCCTACTACCGGACCAAACTCCCCTCTTATGCATGGCCGAACCAAACCCCTTCCTAGGCATAAACGAACCAGCCTATGCTTCACTGCCTACCGAACCAACTACAAGGTGCCTCTACCGAACCAACCCCTAAGACCAAGGATGCCGAACCAGCCCTCTACCAGTCCAGAGCTACCGAACCAAAGCAGCCAAACCAGCCTCCCTCAGGCCTCACCAGACCAGCATCACCGGACCATCATCACCAGACCATCATCACCGGACCATCATCACCGGACCATTACCACCGAACCAAAGCTCCACTGGTCCAACCGTACTCCTACCACCGAACCAAGGTAAACTGGACCAACTCCACCAGGCCAGATCGCCTCATCCCAGGCCCACCAAGCTGCTATATACCTCCAAGACCCCTACCCCCAGCCTCACTCTATAAATAGAGGGGCAGGGGTACAGCAATGGGGGACAAGTTTGAGAGCTCAAGCACGGAGAGAACTTTCAAACAACTTTCTTTTACTTGTATCAAAGCTTTGTACTTGTAATCTAAACAAGAAAAGAGAAAAAACATATAAAGTGGACGTAGTCACATTCTGGCTGAACCACTATAAATCTGCGTGTCTTTTACAGCTTAGCCCCTGCTTTTTTTTGCATAAATCACCCAAATCACTAAGAACAGCATAAAATCAACTAAATCATACGACTTTGAGGTGTTTGTCCATTTTTTGTGCAAACATTTTTGGTGCTTTCACTGAGAACTAGAAGCCCGAAGCTTTAGCTTCTTCCACTTAACCTTTTTCCTAACAGCATCATCCATCGTTTGGAAAACATGCCTCCCAGGTAGAAAAAAGATGTTAACAAAGGAAAAAACATCGCTTCCAGCAGTCTTCCAGATCCAGCGGTCACGGACCAAGTAAATCCGTCTCCTCCAGCAGCAGTACCAGATGAAGGGCAGGCTAATCCGGCTACTCCTGCCGCAGAACAGCCTGCAGCGATTACTAGAGCAGATCTAGACAGGGTTGTGGTTGAAGTAACTAACCGCTCCACGTCCCAGCAGAAAGCCTTGGTGGACCATCTCATGTCACGCTTAAGGGATGCTGAAGAGTCCAACCGCAACACCGAATTATGGGGTGAGTCCCAGTCTGGAGGATCTCAGAGACAACAAAGGTCTTCCTTCCTCGAAGGAGCTAACGGCAGAAGCAGCCATGGTAGGAGCCGAGACCGAGCTCAGCCCGAAGTTAGGCCTGAGGAAACGCTTGGAACCGAACCCAACCGGAGGCCAACTGTAGCTGAGCCTGTCATACTGCCTAACCACGAAAACACCAATGAACGGGACCGAGCTAGAGTCCAACCCGAAGTTGGACCCGAGTAAGTGCTTAGATCAGAACCCAGCAGGGGAAGATCAAGGCAAGGGCCAACTGTAGCTGACCCTAGCATGCTCCCAGAAGACCAAAGGCAGCCACTGGAGAATATTAGGAACGATAGGCGATACCATCCCTACAGGTCATCTGGGCGGAATCAATCCCACAAAGAAGAACCGAACTCATTTTTATCTGCTCCAAATTCTGATGAAAGGATGGCACGCTTGTTCAGAGAGTGCATCCAATGGGATCAAAGAAACCGAGGAGTGGGCGCTAGGGTAACCAGCCCTTTCGCCCGCAATATCGAAATTGCCATCACCCCCCGAGAATGGAAAATGCCAACAATGGAACCTTACAAAGGAACCTCTGACCCCGTTGTACACTTACAGAGATACACACAGCATATGCTCATGAGTGGAGCAACAGAAGGAGTGCTGTGCAAATGCTTTCCGCTATTCTTAGCAGATCTAGCTACCTCCTGGTTCTGCCATCTACCCCAAGGATCCATCAGCTCATGGGAAATGTTGAAAGAAAAATTCATCGGCCAATTCCGCATTCATGTGGAACAACCCAAGGACGCTTATTCCTTATCTAGTATCACGCAGAAACCTGGAGAGAAAATGCAGCAATATTTAACCCGATTCAATGCCGCAGCGGCCGCAGTCCAAGATGCCGATGAGAAGCTTGTCTTAATGGCCCTCTGTAGTGGTGTGCATCCGGATACTAAATTCGCTAGAAGACTAACAAAAGAAAAACCAGCTACTTTACCCGATTTCTTCCATGAAGCCGGGAAATATATGAGGCTTGAAGATGCTGCCACTGAGGGGCAGTCAGGGCAACAAAATAAGGCAACTCACAGCAACGCGCCCGCTGTAGCAAAGGACATTCGAAGAAATGACTCTAGAGACAATGCTGGGGGCAAGAAGGGAGAAAAGCACCTATATCGGCCAGGACCGAGATTCGACACTTACACTCCTTTGAATGAAACCATCGAAAAACATCTTCCTTGCCACCCAAGGCGAAGTTAGATACGAACGCTCACCGTACAAGAAGGAATCAGATAACGCACAGAAGTCTGGAAAGTTCTGCCGCTTCCACGAATCTCATGGGCATGATACACATGAATGCCATCATCTCCGGGACCTGATTGAAGAACACATCAGAAGGAAGAAACTACAACGCTTTCTTGGGAAGGCCAGCCCTGTCTGACTTCCAAATTGTCCTGGCCCCATGGTGCTTAAAGATGAAATTTCCAACGGACAATGGAGTAGGGGAAGTAGAGGGAGACCAGGACGTTGCTCGAGACTGTTATGTAACTGAACTTCGCAACAACCACATGAGGGATAAAGGGAAGAGTGTAGAGGTTGCCCTCTGCGCAAAAAGTTTGGAAGCATAGCAACTAAAGAAAGCCCCTCCTCTTCGATATACCAGCGATCCCTTCAATGAATTAGACCCCAGGGACAGGGAGGAGGAGGCCACCGCCGAGCCTGCAGAGGCTATGGAATTTGTATCTATAGACAAGCACGACTCAAGTAGACTATTAAAAATTGGGTCCCAACTAAAAACAGAGTCGAAGGAGCAACTCATCGACTTTCTCCGCCACAACTTGGATGTATTTGCATGGTCACACGCTGACATGACCGAAATCTCCCCCGACGTAGCATGCTACGTACTAAACATTGATCCTACCAAGGCGCCCGTAAAACAAAGAATGAGAAGTATGGGGGCAGAGCGATCAGCAGACCTCGATGAAGAAGTAAAGAATCTGCTCGCCAATGACTTCATACGAGAAGCCACCTACCTGGAATGGATCGCTAACCCGGTGCTGGTAAAGAAGGCTAATGGGAAATGGCGAAAGTGCATTGACTTTTCCAACCTAAACGACGCCTGCCCAAAGGATTGCTTCCCACTTCCCCGAATCGACCAACTTGTAGACAGCACAGCCGGGCACGAGCTCTTATCTTTTATGGACGCATACTCAGGATATAACCAAATTCCTATGCATGCTCCCGACCAAGACCATACTAGTTTCATCACCGACCGAGGTTTATACTGCTACAAGGTAATGCCTTTCGGACTTAAGAATGCAGGGGCCACCTACCAGCGCCTCATCAACAAGATGTTTGCAGGGCTAATAGGGCAAACTATGGAAGTATATGTGGATGACATGCTGGTAAAGTCAAGGAAAGCCGACAATCACGTAAGCCACCTAGGAGAGATGTTTCAAGTACTCCGCCAGTATGGAATGAAGTTGAATCCTCTAAAATGCTCCTTCGGAGTATCATCAGGAAAGTTCTTAGGATTCATCGTCCATGCCAGAGGGATTGAAGCAAACCCTGAACAAGTCCGAGCGCTAAGGGATATCAAGATACCTTCCACTCGAAAGGAAATGCAAAGCCTGAATGGAAAAGTGGCCGCCCTAAGCCGATTCATCTTCAAAGCAACGGACAAGTGCGTCCCTTTTTCGAAGCTCTAAAGAAAGCAAAGGAAAGTTCGAATGGACTAACGAATGCTTAACCGCTTTCCTTAGCTTAATTGAACACCTCCAGAAACCACCGGTACTCTCGACTCCAGGCGAAGGCGAAGAACTATACCTATACCTTGCTGTGTTATCTCACGCCCTGAGCGCTGCCTTGGTAAGGGAAAACAACCGCACGCAGCGGCCAGTTTACTTCGTCAGTAAGAGGTTTACGGGGGCAGAAGTCAGATATCCTAAACTTGAGAAGCTAGCATACTGTTTACTAATCACATCACGGAAACTGCGTCACTACTTCCAGTCCCATTCCATCAAAGTTCTGACCGACCAACCACTGAGGCAGGTACTCCATCGTCCCGACACTTCTGGGTGACTACTTAAATGGTGCATTGAACTAAGTCAGTATGATATCACCTATCACCCTCGCACCGCTATCAAGGGACAAGCCATGGCCGATTTCATTGCAGAATTCACTACCAACGAAAGTAAGGAGCAATCGGAAATAGCAAAAGACATCAAGGTGAATCTCTTCATGAATGGTGCGTCAAACGAACAAGGCTCGGGGGCAGGTGTGGTAATAATCACTCCTAGGGGAAATAAGCTGCACTATGCTATAACGTTGGAGTTCGCTGCCACCAACAACGATGCAGAGTATGAAGCAGTGATAGCTGGATTAGAACTTGCCTTGGAAATCAGAGCCAATTCTTTGTGTCTTCATAGCGATTCTCAACTTATTATTAATCAAATACTAGGAGAATTCCAGGCTCGAGAAGAACGACTCATAGCATATTTAAAGAAGACCAAGTTACTTCTCAGTCGATTGGACCACTACTTAGTCAAACACATCCCTCGGGAAGAGAACCGAGAGGCTGACGAATTGGCGAAGCAAGCAAGCATGAGAGACGGCGATATTTCCGGAGCAGTAGCCATCTCGAAGCAACTGACCCCAAGTTTTGAGCAAGTGAATCTGATAGCTGCAACCAAAGAAGCAACTTGGATGACTCCCATCCGAGACTACTTACAAAGTGGCACACCACCCAACGGGCGTAATGAAGTCAAGAAAATCTTGAGGAAAGCTTCCCGCTACACAATACAAGAGGACACCCTCTATCGACGCGGATTCTCTAACCCCCTATTAAGGTGTGTCGCTGGAAGGGAAGTCAAGGAAATCTTATCCAACATTCATCAAGGAAGCTGCGAAGATCACACCGGAGGGCAAACTTTAGCAAAAAAGATACTCCGATATGGATATTTCTGGCCCACCTTAAGCAATGACGCCTTAGATTTCGTCAGAAAATGTGACAGATGCCAGAAGTTTGCTAAAATTCCACGGTTACCAATGACTGAGATTACTCAAATGAACAGCCCTTGGCCCTTTGCAGTACGGGGAATTGACTTGATTGGCGCACTGCCAATGGGCCGAGGCGGGGCCAAATATGCTATAGTAGCAGTCGACTATTTCACCAAATGGGTGGAACCAGAACCCCTAAATAAGGTATCTTCAGCAAAAGTTATTAATTTCTTGATCAAAAATGTTCTGTGCAGGTACGGAGTCCCATTCAAAATCATATCAGACAATGGACTTCAATTTGACAGCGAGGAATTCGCCAACTGGTGCCAAGAACACTGAATTCACAAAAGCTTCTCATCCGTAGCTTATCCCCAGGCAAACGGACAAGTCAAAGCCATCAACAAAGTTCTCAAAACTCTAATAAAAAAGAAACTCGAAAAGTCAAAAGGCGCTTGGGTGGATGAACTTCCTACGGCACTGTGGGCCTATCGCACATCTTTCAGAACATCAACAGGGCATACTCCTTTCTCTTTGGCATATGGATCGGAGGCTATGTTCCCATTTGAAACCATTGTGCCTTCCCACCGTAGGATCCACTATAACCCAGAAGAGAACGAAGAACTCCTTTACATGTCTTTGGATCTAATTGAGGAGAGAAGAAATGATGCAGCCCTCAAAGCAGCAGCCCACAAGCAAAAAGTGGCAGCACAATACAATTCCAAAGTCAAGCATCGTACCTTATGAGAAGGGGATCTTGTCCTCAAGCGAATCTTCCCTCGCCCCGGAGCACTAGATCCAATCTGGGATGGTGTAATTCATAAAGATCTCCACAATGGAGCTTATATTTTGTCAACAGTGGACGGGGAGGTGTTCCAGAGGGCATGGAACATCCAACACCTTCGTCGATACTTTTCTTAACTTGTACTGCCCATATGAAGTGAATTAACAAAGAGAATCAGTGGACGTAGGCATTTTCGTGCCGAACCACTTTAAAAAAACTTGTCTCTTTTTAACTTGTTCCTTCATATCTTGGCTGCTTGTTAACTTTATCCTTTTCTGTTGAACAAAATCCTGTGCAAATAGCATTTTCATTCAAGGCGCTCCACGGCGCGACTTCTCCTGGACAAGACCTAACAGGTACTATATGAATCTATGCCCTCGCCAATGAGACACTTTTGCTCCGGCATCCCTCTGCTGCGGGTTAACTCATTGCTTGCGACGGCCCTCAAAGCCAACTGTAATGAGCCGATTATAAGCCACCGAGAAGGCCGACTATAGCCGAGGCATCTCATTACGGCGTTCGGCTCGCCGGCAACTGTGAACCGATTATAAACCCCAACATAAGGTGTGGCCAGCCAGGGGTAGTTCACGGTTGACGATCGGCACCCACGCTAGCCGGCCACAGTAAATCGAATAATACCCACGATTACGGGCCATAATGGCCCAGGTAGTTACTGTGCGCGATCTCGGCTCCGATGTGTCTTAAGTGCGGCTGTGGTAAAAAAGAATTAACTCCCCGCGGAGGCGTAAGATGGGTGACAAATGTCTCCAAGACCGACAGCTAGGGAAAGTGACTACAAAGCCCGTTTGCCATGAACTTAAGCACATCGAAGGCCTTCCGTGATTGGAAGTTTTACTATTTCACATATTTCAATTCTATTTAAAGAACTTTTCTCCTATCCTCTATAACAATCCCTGAAGTACAGGACACAGAGTAGAAGATACTCACCAGCGGGAATGGGAATTCATGGTTGGATAGCAGGACATTCAACTGAGCTCCATCCTCGGTCGTACAAAAATATTCAAAACTGCCATCCACAATTAGAACATGAAAGGCGGTATTTTCTTCTTTTATACAAATTCCTGACTATAATTTATTCATACATCACACTAGCATTATAAGGCATGAAATTATGCTTTAAGCAAGAACTTGGCATTAAACACAACTGAATTACAAGCATATGCATAGCTATATTTCTCATACAACATGTGAAAATAACAAAAGCATTCAAAAAAAACGACGGAATCTGCTTAAGATAAAAAATTACACGTCAAGAATAGTGTTGTTTATTACAAGTAGCATAATTACAACCTAAGAGTTACGTTACTGTTTTGAGACTAACGTATACAACAATGTCAAGCCCACCAAAAGATATACAGGTCCAATCAAGGAGCCGGCCGCGTCGGAGTTTTATCCTTGCCCTGTTGCCCACCTGTCCGGTCAAAGAAAGAATTCATTAGTGATAAGCAACCAAGTTAACGGAAAGACCAGAAAGGAAGACTTACCAGCACCTGCTTCTTGACCATCCTGGTCATCATCCTCTACTTGTACACCTGCCTCCCCCAGCAACAGCATGCGCGCTCTATCAATCCCAAAGGAGCGGGAGATAACATCAAGCTGCTCGCCTTTGAGAAAGCTTGGGAAATAGTCGGGAGGTGAGTTCAGAAGCTCCTGAGGGCCGTACCCATCCACTAGTGACCTCGGGGTAGGCCCATGACGTCCCGGTTCTGACGGAGCTAGGGGCACTGCGGAAGGATCGTCTCTATCCTGGGATTTCCTCTTTTCTGATCGGGTTTCAACTTTATAAGACATTTATCTGCAAACACAAAGAAGTGCGTCGTTAGAATAAAGGAAGTAAACAAGCGAGTGTGTGCAGTCTGGAATTTCACTCATAATTCAAGTCATAAAAGTGCATTCGGTAGTTCAAGGCCGAAAGGTCATTCGGTATTCGAACTCCCCTATCTCGTTCGGCATATCCAACAAGGGACCCATTCGGCACTCGAATTCATTCGGTAGTCCAAGACCGAAAGGTCATTCGGTATTCAAACCGTCAATCTCATTCGGCAATCATACTCCTCATGGTCATTCGGCATTTCAAGCACGAAGTTCATTCGGCAAAGAATGTCTCACCTAGATTGGCAATCAGAAACCGGTTCGGCACTATAATCGATTCGGCAGTCAATAATTTGGTTCGGCTATTTCAAAAGGTAAGGGACAACGAAAGCCTCAAGCCCATACTTATAGGCAAGCACCAAATATCCGGACCAGATAATTCGGCATTCAAAACCGGATGGGGGCGTCCAGATAAACAAAGCGCGCCATACGCAAGCATATGCCCCACTTTAGGGGGCAAATGTTGGGGGTGTTTTCGCCTACTACCGGACCAAACTCCCCTCTTATGCATGGCCGAACCAAACCCCTTCCTAGGCATAACCGAACCAGCCTCTGCTTCACTGCCTACCGAACCAACTACAAGGTGCCTCTACCGGACCAACCCCTAAGACCAAGGATGCCGAACCAGCCCTCTACCAGTCCAGAGATACCGAACCAAAGCAACCGAACCAGCCTCCCTCAGGCCTCACCGGACCAGCATCACCGGACCATCATCAACGGACCAGCATCACCGGACCATCATCACCGGACCATTACCACCGAACCAAAGCTCCACCGGTCCAACCGTACTCCTACCACCGAACCAAGGTAAACCGGACCAACTCCACCAGGCCAGATCGCCTTAGCCCAGGCCCATCAAGCTGCTATATACCTCCAAGACCCCTACCCCCAGCCTCACTCTATAAATAGAGGGGTAGGGGTACAACAATGGGGGACAAGTTTGAGAGCTCAAGCACGGAGAGAACTTTCAAACAACTTTCTTTTACTTGTATCAAAGCTTTGTACTTGTAATCTAAACAAGAAAAGAGAAATAACATATAAAGTGGACGTAGGCACATTCTGGCTGAACCACTATAAATCTGCGTGTCTTTTACAGCTTAGCCCCTGCTTTTTTTTTGCATAAATCACCCAAATCACTAAGAACAGCATAAAATCAACTAAATCATACGACTTTGAGTTGTTTGTCCATTTTTTGTGCAAACAGTTACTATTGGTTTACTATGATCAAAAATGCTATAGACTACGTCAAAATGAGCGACCAACGTTAGTGGTTCATCAGTTTCCGCAAGGCCTCTCCAACTCTCCTTACACCTATTACTTCCCCATGGCCATTCAACATATAAGGAATTGACTTAGTCGGTTAGTTGCCTAATGCCATGGGAGAGTATACTATGCCATAGTCATCATTGACTACTTCACTAAATGGGTCGAGGTCGAGCCCCTTATCGGGGTCACCGCCCCAAAGATCTTAAACTTTTTCATAAAAAACATCATTTGCCATTTTGACCTACCAAAGAAGATCATTACCGACAGTGACACTCAATTTTAGAGCAGCCTCTTTCAAGATTTCTGCATAAGGAACAGAATCGAGAAGTGTTTCTCTTCTATTGCCTATCCTCATGCCAATGAACTAATCAAGGCCATCAACAAAACCATCAAGTCAACCCTCAAGAAAAGACATGTAAAAGCTAAAGGGAGCTGGGTCGAAAAACCACCGCAAGTTATTTAGTCATATCGTACTTTCAACCGCACTTCAGCCGGCTGTACAACTTTCTCACTTTTCAATGGGTACACAGTCATGATAGACATAAAAGTAGTTGTCCCTACCCCTTGGCATCTAACCTTCGAGCCTGAGTAAAATGACGAGGTATTTAAGCTTGGAGCCGATACTAAGAAGAACGTAGAATCAAAGTCGAACTTACATTGAAGCTTATATAAAGATAGCCAAACACTACAACTCAAGCATATAGCTCCGGCTTATTAGTGACCTAATTCTGCACTGGTGTTTGCTAATATAAAGAACTCGATCGAAGGACAGTTCGGCCCGAATTGGGAGAGGTCGTACATTAATAGCGTCATCTTAGCAAATGGTTCTTGGTGCCTCTCTTACTTGGATGGAAACCACATTTCCCACACTTGGAACCCTGTGCATCTCCGAGCCTATCATGTACGAAAGCTTCAGAGCCAAATTTGTTCAACACCTTCACTAAGGCTATCCAGCGAGGATGAGTAATCATGTGCTCGTTACCTTATTTAGGGACCCCCGACCTTTGCCACCAAGCACTATGCGAGCCACACACCTTTCCTTCCAAGTCGGCTATCCAACGAAGGTGAATTACCATACATTCACTTCCTTGATCGTGGACTGCCATCTAGCATTGAGTTTCAGGTTGGGCCCGCCTACTACTCTTAACTGGTAGCGTTCCACCTTAGAGAACCTTCGAGCAGCCCACACTATCCAACGAGGATGAGTTATTATGTGCTCATTACCTTGTTTGGGGACAGCTAACCTTTGCTGTCAAGGACTCCATGAGCCATGCTCCCTTCCTTAATGGCCGACTATCCATGAGGGTGAATTACCTTGCATCAGTTCCTTGTCAAGGACTGTCGGACTGTCCAACAAGATTGAATCACCATGCATTCACTTCCTTGCTCGAGGGCTGCCCATTGCCCTAATATTTTGGGTAAGATGTCTCTCCCCATCGTGTCGAGGTGCATCGATGAACTAAGTCGCGACCGCAATGGTCAAGTAACCTTTGCTAATGAAGCCACCCGTCTTTCTTACATAATGGGGCACTATTTTCTAGATCGACGATGTTACCCTGAGTGGTGCCAAAGTCTGACATCTGTAGTGCACCTACATAAATTTAAGCTGGACTCAATATTAGTTTGCATTGTGCCACCCAGGAGACAACCACTCAACGCTTAGGTTCGAGTTGGAACTACCTACTACTCCTTACAACATGTCACCTAGGAGAACCTTCAAGTCACTCAACACTTCGGTTCAAGCCAAAACCACATACTATTCATTTTTTCCATGTGTTACCTAGGAGAACCTCTAGCCACTCAATGCTTAGGTTCGTGTAGGACTGCCCAATAGGAAAGCAACACGGTTAAGCTCGACTAACATATGCCGACCTCCGTGCTTGACAACAATTGGGTTACATGGTTAATAATCGCATTTAAGTCCATTAACCAGCCCGACCTATCAACTAAAAGGAATCGATCAATTCAGTAAAAGGTTTGCAAAAACAAGTAGAATTCGTCACCTATCATTTACCATACTCAGTTGATCTATCTTATGACAACAAGCAAAGTGCGGATACACAAATACTATATTAGATACCCAAAGTATGCTACCTTATAAGCTATGCACAAACAAAGAAGAGCATATAAAATAGCAAAGTACTCGGAAAAATTTCACAACAAAATGAATTCTATGCATTTACAAAATGCGGGAGCACATAGCCATCCCAGCTTGGCTTATAAAAAGAGTAAAGAAAGATGTCTACAAGCATGGCCCTTTAACTGGCTAGGTTAAGGAGTCTAGCTGCTCCTTAGTTAGCACGGCCAGCACCAGAATCCCTACCATTGTCATCTCCTCAACCACCTCCTTCCGAGCTTCGGCAAAGGCCACAACATCAAACTTACTAATGAATATCCAAAATTAAATGTTTTCCATAAGTATGACCATTATCATATTCCTCAACCATTTGGTCCACTTATCTTCCTCCTTTCTGGTGGCAGCTATGTCTGCATTTGATCGACACCTAACCGTGTGTTTGTTCAGGTTGATTCACAACTAGTCAGCATCCTTCTCCAACGTATTCAACCTCTTCTCGAGGTATAACTCCATCTTCTCCGCCCTCTTCCATGCCTCATTCACCTCCTATGCTGACTTTTCAACTGCCTCCTTGCTTGCCTTTTCTACTACCTCCCTTGCACCCTAGGACTCGATGACCTCAATCTCCGCTGCTTGTTGGGCCACTACCTTGGCCTTTAAGTCATTTTAAAGCTTCTCCACATCCCCTTGGAATGCCAATGTTATAATAATAGGAAAGAAAAAGTAACAAAGTTCAAAATCTGTAACTTACTGGTAGGGTATTTCGAGTCTGGGAGTATATCATATCCTTCAGGGAATGCCGATTCAAGCCAGATTAGACTTAGTAGACTACGAAGGGGTCTCCATTTACATAAATTGGAAGGCCAACAACATTCATTCCATGTCATCGGCATCCTCGGCATGGTTTAGATCTAACGTAACTTGCCCAGTGGCGCTTCCCCCTCATCTTTAGCCAGCTCCTCCAGGTCAAAAATATTGAGGAACATATTGAAAGGCGAGGCGACCTCGACGGCTGAGGATGGGCAATCCTGGCTTTCCTTTTTTTTTTGCTCTTGCTCCCAATGGATAGTTGAAACGACTACGTGGGGCTAGAAGGCACATTAACAATCTCCTTCCCGGTTCCGAGCACAATAAGGACCTTGGATGCAGCAAGCACGGTAAACACAGTTGGGGAAGTAGGAACTTCAGTCATGGAGGGGTTGACATCCCTCTCCCTCCCATTAAAAGCATTATAACCCATCTAATCGGCCATTGCAATAATAAAGAAGAATTAAGAGTTAGCTAAAATTTAAAGAAAAAGGAAGACAAGTGCAACTAAGCTACCATTTGTACCAGCCTGGCCCGCCTTCTTATAAGTGGCAAGCAAGATGATGCTAAGCTAATTATACTAGTTTGGCCTGCCCCAATACGAGGCTCACTTGGAGCCCTAGCTTTGTTCTAGGATATAAGGGTAATATGTAGGAATTTTCTCGAAGGATGGACCTGCATCCCTATTAACGCCCAGCTCTTATAGCCTCCCCAACATTGCTTTCCTCAGAGCTCGCCTTAGTATCCTAGTCAGGCTTGTGTTTCATAACGAGGAACTAGGACGTCGACTAACTATTGTGGGTCAATTCCTCTAACTATGCCGTTAGCACTACACCACTTAGCTTATCATGGTCAACATGTTGCCACTCCCCAGGCTCCTCACCCATAACTTTGTCATGGTATCCTCAGTTCTCATCCGTGATTGGCTTGGCATTGGAGTTTAGTAATTGGACCTTACAGTAGTCCCTCTTCACCTTGGCCTCCTTCTTCCCCGGTTTCTTTATTAGGTGACCCACTTCAAGACCATCATTTGGTCTTCCCTCATTAGATCAACTTGGTGGAGGTTGGCATCAATCACCAATTCTTAGATCCTGGTGTTTGGGAAGACAGTCTTCATTAGGTTAAAATTCTTGTTCAATGTCCCTAAACTAATGTCGGTGTTAGAGAGAGGCTTCTTTCAATGGACAAATTAAGTAAGGGAAGCAGAGAGAAAAAAGATAAAGGAAAAAGAAAAGAAGTGAAGACTTACTAGGAGTTTGAACTCAAGATTTTGGAGCCTAGGGTTGACCCCGTGAGGAACAAAGAAATACCTCATCATCCAGTCTGGGACGGCCTTGCTAAGTACACTTTAAAAAATAACAGGCTTGGTGTTAGCTTGTAAGTGGAAGTAGGTGTCGATTGGGTACCTAGCCTCCTTCTATAGTTGGAAGATCATCTCTTTGAAGTTAGCATTCGGCTCAAGGAGGCTGAGTTTCATGATCGCATAAACCATACATGGGAACCGGTAGCTATTAGGGGTAAGCTGGCCAGAGGCAAGTCCGTATGCATTAAGGATCGAGATAAAGTAAGGATGGAGGGCCTACATGACTCCTACCTTTAGATAGCCCAAAAAACAAAGTAACCCATAGGAGGGTGGTTAGGACAATCAATAGCAGTGGGATATCAGACCATCTTGATGTTACACACATGTCGACCGAAAGCTTGATCAAGTCATACTTTAGGCTTTTTAGCTCGAAAGCTTTGAGACTAGTTACACCAGTAGGAGTCGATCTACCGACATAAGTGGATCCTGAAATAGCCATTCGAAACATAAGCATCCAAAGTTAGTCAAAGCCCCAACATCTTTGCTCGGCATACCCTAAGTAAGAAACTTGATGACCGTCTCAATGGCTTGTCTGTGTTAGACACTCCATGAAGACCGGCTCATGACTCAAACTCCTAAGCTAAGTAATAGGCCTTACGACCCCCTATCTATTACTCTATTTTGTTACTTCAAGCACATAGTCATGGAATTAGGCCTATTTCATGGTCTATTACCTAAATTAGCACTAATATCATTATATAATATTTGTAAGGCCACTGGAGTCCAACAACGTCAGTCGACCACCACCGACATGGTAGCGATGGTCGATCGATATTCAAAGATGGCTAAAAAAGGGCGGATTCCAACCAAAGCTTATATACAAGCATTGCAACATCAAGTATTACAAGAATACATATAGAAGTGGCCAAAAAATGAAAAGGAAATGGAAAAAGTCTAGAAAATCTTAAAGTTGGGCCATAGCGCTTATAGTGGTGAAGAAGAAGGCGGAGAGGAGGAGCTTATTTTTTTGTTGAAGGGCACTTGGAAAAATCGAAAGTTTTAAAGGATTTTGAGCTTTTTAATGGCTGGATGCTTTTTTTAGTAAAGAATGGAAGAAGAAGAAGAGGTAACAGCTATTTAAATACCTACCCCTTTGAACTAAAAAAGCTTTCAGATCTCAACCATCTAGTAATCAATGCCACTGTCGCTTTACGCACGTTGCAAACATGAGTTATAACAACCTAGAATTTTACCGCCTTGATTTTCGAATATTTATAAATTTTAAATATTAAAATAATAGGTTTTATAATTAAAATATAACTCTTTTAAATAATAATAATAAATAATGGTAAAATAGATTTGTAACGACCAAGGATTTTTCCACTTTGAAATAGGCTATGTAAATATATTTTATATAATCAATAAATGAATTTTTATTAGCAAATGAACCAATTTTAATTATTTAATAGTGATGATAAAATAGTTTTCAAAATTGGTTTACTAATATAGATAGTTCATAGAAAAATAGAAATGTGCCCGAAGAACGTTTTCCAAAATTTCGACTTTTCGACACCTGAAAGTCGTCGGGAACATTGTGCACACTTGGTGCATCATGCACACATATATATGATAGGATTAATAGCAATAGAACACTCTTATTTACATACTAACACATATTTAATTAAGCATAAAAATGGATGTGACAAATTATGTTATAAAAGACACATATATACATTTAAACACACTTATATATATACAAATCGTATACCATACCTTAAGTAGGCCTACGAGGGGGAGACGGCGGTAACATGTATATGTAAAGGAGAGGGGAGGTATGGGTGCATGCATGCATGTATTATTTTATTAAGTCACTTTAAATATTTTAATAAATTCCTAAGCCTATAAATACCCCTCTCATTCCTACATCCTCTTCTTTGTTTTCATTTACATTCTCATATCCCAACCCTCTTCTTATCTTCATGTATTTCAATGGCTTCTATCTCAAAATTCCTAAGAGAAAAGATTGAGAAAATAGTGTAAAAATATAACTAAACTCCTCCATTTCACTTCAAAAGCCATTCTCTACTAAGAAAAATCAATATCCACCAAAAATCACCAAGGCTGAGCCTTGTTCTAGCCATGGACGAGCCCAATCACATGCATGGCCAAGCCCATTTAGCCTTCCAAAGGTCCACATCTTCACTTTATTGAGCTAGGAGCAAGTGAGCTAGGTCGAGAGCAAGTTTAGTTTGATTTAGATAAGTAACGGTGAGTAAAGTTCGTGTTTTTAAAACTCAAGTTACTAACTTTTTAAAGTTGTAAATTTATGAGTTAAAATGTTACTTGAGTATGTAGTAATGTTATATGTTATGTATGCATGCATGTATGTTGATTTGGTGTTGATTGCTTATGCCGAAATCTGAGTGGGCGATAAAGATTATAACTTGAATATTGGAAAAAGTTAGTTGGTATTGTAAAGTAATACTTTGTTTATGATGGTGCTATAATTTTATGATGTGATAATGTTGTATTTGTTGTATGTGGATTCATGACACAAAGGTAGCAATTCGCTAACCAAAAGCGACGTAGAAATCCGCTTGTCGTCGAAAATTTGATTTTTGTTTCAAAGTGAAATTTTTTCAAGTTTAAAACTTTGATTTGGTTTTCAAAAGTTTATTTTCATGTTTCAAAGATGATAAGAGTTCAAGAAGGGAAGTTTTAAAACTAAGAAAAGAAAATTTCAAGTTCTTGAAATTACGGGTCCTTATAGCGATAGGTGCTATATGCGCAGTTCGGGAAATCTAACTATTTTCTAATCTAAACCTGTTTTAACCTAAAATCTTTTTATAAAATTTATTCTAACTTTAACTTAGTAACTAGAGAAAAATTATTTAATTATTTACTAATTATTTAATTAATTCATTAATTAATAAAGGTAATTAGTACTTAATCATTTATTAATAAGGATTTTAAACATAAATGTTAATCAATTAAGTTAACCATGATTTGTTGCTTAATTAAAGTTAATTATTATTTAATTTTTTAATTAAGGATTAATTAATTATTATTTAAGGTAACTTTTAATTAATTTTCATTTTAAAAGGGGGTTTGTTTAATTTATCTTTGATTAGAGTTAATTATGTTTTAATAAGGTTTAATTAAGTTTAATTACTTTTAATTACTGTTTAACAAGTATTTGATTCAAATTAATAAGATTTAATTTGTTTGAAAATCGCTTTGAGTTTATGTAATCAGTTTAATTTTAAACTGTTTTCTTTTCAAATTTATTTTAAAATCAAGGGATTTCTATGTCACTTACCCTTACAGTAACCCCATATGAATAGGAAGACTAAATGACATTTATTAGTGGGACAAAACACCATTCTTCTATTAATATTAACTTGGACATTTACTTAAGTTGATTGATTGCTATGTGTTGATCCCTTATATACCTATTGTTATGTGATGCCATGTTAAACTGGATAAGTAAAATCAAATTAAAAGCGCCATTGTGGTCGTTAAGCCTCCATTTGATTTTTGTAAGGATAAATATTTCATTTTCTTTTTGAAATGGTTTCAAAGTTATTTCAATTTGAATAAGATATTTAAAGAATGATTTGACAAATGGTTTTACTAAAGATGTTTTTAACTAATGAGAATGGTTTTCCATGTTATAAAAAGAAGTTTTTATGAAGAGTTTTATAAAGGAATTTGGAAATTTTTAAAGTGATTTGGGTAAATGGATTTGAGTTTTTAAGCAAAGAAGATTTCATAAACAACGAAGATTTATATAATGGATTTGCTTATTTAAGGAAGCTAATTTGATTTGAGATTATTTTGGAAGTTGTTTAAATAGGAAAGGTTTATAAATAAGTTTTATAAATGATTTTGGGGTATTTATAAATGAAGTTTTAGAAAATGATTTAGATATTCATAAAGGGAGTTTATAAAAAGGTTTGGATATTTATAAGAAATTTATATAAAAGGTTTGGACATTTATAAAGCAATTTATATAAATGATTTTGAATATTTATAAAAGGGCTTTATAAATGAATTTGGGAGTTTGAAAAGTATTTTCAATGGATTTGCATTTTAAGTAAAAGAGATTTCATGAATGAAATGGATTTTATTAGAAAGGATTTATCGGAAGAAGTATAAAAAGAATTTGAGATCTGGGTTTCTCTAAGCCGACCTTTTTAAAATGGCGGCATGGAATATCCATTCCACACTTAATACCGAGGGGATAGTGTTTAGGGTTTCCCTTACCTCCATTTAAATAACATTTATTAAATTAATTTTAAAAATATTTGGAAGTAAGAAGTTACTCGTAAATGCTTTGTGAGTATACTTAAGTCAGAGAGATAAATATATGAATGTTTTAGACAAACATTTTTGAAAGATATTTATTAAATAAAGATTTGTTTTAAGGCTTAGTGGTTGTTATGAATAAATAAATCTCAAATGGAATTTGTTGCTGTTTGTTTATTTGATAGTTAAATAACCGACTATCAAATATAGAACCCAAACGTAACTTTGGAAATATCTAGGAGAAACCCAGAGTTATATGGCACAGTCATCTTCGATTATGTTGTATTGTGTGCATAAATCTCGTTTCGTTCTCTTAGGACAAATGATAAGGAAATCCATCTACTAATGGTTCAGAGGTGATCTATGCTCTTATCTTTGACTCTTTATTTCCTAAAGAACCAGGGTTGAGTTTACCGAAAACTATTGAATGCTGTTTCGAAGAGACCAGGATCAGATATGTTATCTGAACACTACTTCGATCCAACTCGAGCATTTCGAAGTGAAGACATCTTAAAGATGATGGAACAAAAGAAGGAGCTCTTTGAAGTGCAAGGGCTTCTTAATACTAACCTGAGGGTGATTCCATAACAGATGTAGTAGAAGTAGGGCCTTCGGTTTGTTCATGTCCTGAACAACTTGTATGGATGAGTGTTGGCATTGCTTTGTTGCCTGGAGGGTAGTATTAGCATTCCAAGTGGAAAGTGCTATCTGAAAGGTAAAACATAGTCTCAAGCCTCATCAACCGGGAATGACTAAAATAGGGAAGATGCAGTAGGATAAGTGGGTCGCTCCTATTAGGGTATGATCATCCCTACCTAGAGTCGATATTATCTCTCATTTGTATGCTTCGGGGCCCATTAACTAAGTAGTGACCATATTCGGTACTACTAATCAAGTGGTAGGCCAATTCTGTGTTGGCAGGGGATCCCGGAAAGGTCCTCGGTGTTATTTTATCTAGAGAAGCACTGTGATGGGTGATACCCCAGTAGCCCAATCATTGTATGGAATCCATTCTCCAATATGAGCCTTTACGGTTTTAGATGCATACCTATTATGTTGGAATTTAATTAATATAACAATTTTGGATATGATTAATAAATATTTGTACTGTAGGCATTATTATAATATCACTGGATTTTCTATAGAAAACGTTATGGTTATCGTAAGGTAAAAACCCGTCCGTGTTTATGTGTGGCATGGTCTGTGACGCCCCACCTCTATACCCATACTAGCCAAGAACACTACGGTGTAGTGCTGTCAACTAGCACGGAGAATAAGGCTGTTGAGGAGCGACCATCTATGTAATTGCCTTGTGCGAGCACCGATATGTCAGATCATAAAACATTGCATTTCATTTTTAGAGGAATACCGACATACCGATACAAACTCAAAGCTACTACACAGTGGCTATAATAGTTTAGGACAATAGATATAAAAATAACACAGATAACATAAATGCGGAATAAAGATGGAACGAAAAGTCTCATATATACAATAACTGATATCAGTTACAATACATTTGACACAATACAAATGATACAACTACAATTGTCGACTCAAGAAGTTATATATACAAGTACATTATCGACTAATATACATGAATACATTATCATCTTAAAACAGACACACTGACTACTTCAAAAGGACGAAGACCACTTCAAATGATATAAAAAGTCTTCATAGCTCTAGCAGCAACCCAAAGCTAAAAATCTACAACCTGTAAATACTCGGTCTGACCCGAGTATTACATTCAAAAGAAAATAATACCCGGATCAGTCTAATTCAAACCAGTTTATTAGTGCATATAGGCAATAGTGATTTAAATAGACGATAGCCACAATAATTTCGCATATCCAACTCTCGATACGAGAATTGGATAACGGCAGATATAACACTAAACAGCGTTAATCCACAAAACAGAAATCCAGCGCAGTTTAAGCAATTGAAATGTCAATTTAAAAATAACAATGCTAATTGGCTGCAGTACACGCTAACGTGTACTGCCTCGCCAATACAGTCTATCAAATACTCAGAAGATCAATGAATCCAAAAGCCAACAAATCCAATTCAATCAAAATGAACCATTTCAAACTACGCTTAATAAAACGGAAACAGATGGCGTCAAATTAAATTAAATCTCGGTGTGGCTGCAGTACACGCACGCGTGCACTGCCTCGCCACTACCGTACGTCGAAACTGCGAAGGTCAAGTCACTGCAGTCATGACTCAACACAATGCAACAGCCAAAGTCAAGGCAACATGAAGCTTGCAAGTTCGAACCTAAGACAATACAACTCACTATAAATATTAGTGCAGACATACATGGCTCAAGTGATGAGACACTGCAACTCGACTAACAGAATGAACCAAAATAATGCAAATGCAGTCCAGACCCGAGAATGGCCAGAAAAAAGACATCAAGATATGGCAACACAACAAACTCATGATTACAACTCGAGTAAGTTCAGCTACCATAAATGCAATTGTACCAGACTAAGCGAATGCACAAAGCACTGCAAATCAAATACATCAGTGACTAATGCACAAATACTCAAATCAGTGCACGATAGAGAGGTGGTCAAGCATAGGTAAATGTGCAGTGAAAACCACCAAGGCTACCGGACAAGGAAGCCAAACCATAAACCAAACTGGATGCTACAGAAGTGTGACCAGACTCAAGTGAAGTCAACCGGAATGGTATCAAGTACAAATACATCAGAAAACAAGACCATCAATGCACTTATAACAGTGAAGCCATTACAACTGCAACCATGATCGAGTACACAAGTATAGGTAAGTGCACAAAGAACAGACATACAGTGGCAAGTGATAAAACAGAGTGTTCCCTATACGATCAAATGCCAAATGATACAAAATTTATAAAGATGGTAAAATCATCAACAATCGACAAAGTCGAACAACATAAGCACACCTACAAGTGCATGGGTGCCACCATTAAAGTCAAGTAGCAAACAATGGACCAAATCTCAAAGTATCAAATTCAAATGCAGGCAACTCAACTTCAAGTTGGACATAATCAAGGCCGAAGCCAACATTTTCCCAAAATAGTTTTTCGCAAAAATAAGTGAAGAAACTGCCGTATCAAATATACATGAAACAAGATAGAAGTGACAGTGCAAGCATGGAGCTATAGTCCAACAAAACATTAATGTATATGACCACAGGAGACAACAAAACTGTGAATCAAAGACCAAGTCGAAGTATAACAAGAATGACTCAAGTGAAGATACCAAAGTGAAGATTTCAAATGACCAGGTAAAACAGTGGACAGGCAAATATCAACGGCTGGCAAGCAACAAATGCCACCAACATAACAAATGAAACAGGAACCATCAAAGCCTCGACCGACATGGAATGGGTATGCAACAAGGCCAATGAACAAACTCATCCAAGTTCAAGTTTAACTACAAAATGGATAAACATGGATACAAATTCAAGTTCAATGTCACAAGTATAACCAATGTGTCACCAGTGCAGACACCACAGCTACAACAACACTACAGGCACCAGGTCAACAAACTGGTCAATATACAAGATCATCAAAGTGTACACAGTGATGTACAACAGTGAAGGCTATAGGTCACAGTGAAATAAAACTGCAAAGTGAAGACAACAACTACCAGTGTACAAAAGATACAACTGCAGACTAAACTAGAACAATACACAAAGCAACTGCAACTTAAAGACTCTAGTGATGAAGCACTGAAATGATGCAATTGTACAGACAACAAATGAATAGCCGTGACACTACAGAGCTACCCCAGAAACAAAACTGCAGAGAAGTCACAGTCGAAACGAAATCGTATAAACTCAGGGAAATGCAGTTTCAAATCAAAACAATGCCGAGCCCAAGCTCAAAGAAAACAAACCATAACTCGAACGATGGCCATCCTACTTTTAAAACAATCGATGCAGGAATTTCAAATGGAGCAAGACAGTGACCAAAATCATCACGAAATCAGGGAAAGTAAAAGAGGCGACTTGAATTGAAATCAAACATTCCTAGCACAAGACAAAAATCAAACTACCGTAATAAATGAATATCGAATTAGATGTGAGGGGATTAACCACTCACCATTTTTCGAAGTCCACGAGATTGAGCAGCCGAAGGGAGCGACGAGGAAGCGATCGATCAAAGAAGAGTTGGCGTCTTCAATTTTCCTTCGTGAATGCCCTAGTTTTCGAGATCGAAGGAAGAGCAATCGCGACCGCCATTTTTATTTCTCTCGTGTGCTTTGTTTTCGGTTAGGGTTTGAAACGCGATTGAACGAAGAGGGGAATGGGGATGGGTTGTTTGGGTGTTGAGTGAAATCACGGTTTCAAAACAAAAGATCATGGGCCGAGATTATTGTTTAAACCCAAACGACACTTAACGAATCTTTCTAAAGCTCGTTTAACATTTAGAACGGCTTTAAAAATTCCAAATAGCGAATAACAAAATTTTATCCCTGAATTTCAATTTAATTAAAATGCCAGAAGCTATTCGTTCCTAGGTTAAATCGTCAAGAGACGATAAGAAAATGGGTACGGAATGCCGGGTTGTTACAGACTCCCCTTCTTAAAGAAATTGCGTCCTCGCAATCCTAAGGGATAAGTGGGAAAGAGGTAACAACCATAAGAACAAAACAATGTCGAATGCATAAGCAAAGAAAATGCCAACAGGGAAGCATTAGAATTATGGAAGTATCAGATATAGAATCAAAAAGGTTCGACTGCTTCAAGTCAAAAGGATCAACATCGTGGGGATCAAAGAATCAAGATCAGACGACTATCAAAAGCAAGAATCAATCGAGTTCCGGCAATTGAAAGAAAAGGAATCAGAGCAGAAATCACGTACTGCATGAATTGAATGTGAGTAAATCAAATTACTCACCTGAATCGTCACAGAAAAAGACGAAGCTCGAATCTCAAAATCGCAAATATTCAATCATCTAAAATGATAATCGAATTTTCACAAATATCTGATTATCAAAAACGATAATCAGAAACACAAATATTCGATTAATCAAATCGAAAAATATTTAATTATCTCGAACGATAATCAAATTTCACAAATATCTGATTATCAAAAACGATAATCAGAAATCACAAAGATTCGATTATCAAATCGAAAAATATTTAATTATCTCAAACGATAATCAAATTTCACAAATATCTGATTATCAAAAACGATAATCAGAAATCACAAAGATTCGATTATCAAATCGAAAAATATTTGATTATCTCAAACGATAATCAAATTTTACAAATATCTGATTATCAAAAACGATAATCAGAAACACAAATATTCGATTAATCAAATCGAAAAATATTTAATTATCTCAGGCGATAATTAAATTTCACAAATATCTGATTATCAATAACGATAATCAGAAACACAAACATCTAATTATCAAAAACGATAATCAGAAGTCATAAATATTCAATTAACGAGTCCGGAATTAACCGAAGTAGTAAAAGTATGGTTCCACACTCCTTACTTTTGCTAAATCGTTTAAATCTCTTTATCGTTTTCTTGAAAGTGCAGAATTGTGTGTTTTTAAAAATAACATTTCACATTCTCAAACGGACAAGTCCGGAATTAAGCGAATCAGTAAAAGAAAGGGGTCATAGTCCTCGATTTTGCTGAAACGTTTAAATCGCTTCCTCGTTCTTTTGAAAATTGTAAACTGTAAAAAATTTGAAAACAATTTTAATTTATATTTTTGAAACAACTTTTAAAAATAAAGAATTTTGAAAACGCGTGATTAAATTAGCAATATCAGTGTTGCGGGAGAACCGCTTGTAAATCCATTTCAAAATTGACGGTTACCGAAGTTAACACGTCAAAGTCTCATTAAAATAACTGGCATCAAAATATAATACCAAATGAATTTTCATTCATCAAAGATGTCACAAGAATCTTCTCAAAGATAGAAAGGGATATCATACCCTAAACTTGTATTCATAACAAGTTAATAACACATGAATTCACCAATACACAAAAATTGATAAACATATCAATAGAAATCACGAAAATTGGTGAAGCACAAAATTCCAGAAATCATCACAAGAAATCCAGAAAACACATATTCTAGAAATCTACACACGAAATCCAGAAAACACAAATTCTAGAAATCTACACACGAAATCCAGAAAACACAAAGAAGGAGGAAGTCCGAGCACACGGACGAGAAACTATCTCATGGAAGCTATCCATTTAATTTTACGAACACACGGATGGGAAGCTATTTATTTAATTTTTCCGAACACACGGATGGGAAGCTATCCATTTAATTTTCCGAACACACGGATGGGAAGCTATTTATTTAATTTTTCCGAACACACGGATGGGAAGCTATCCATTTAATTTTCCGAACACACGGATGGGAAGCTATTTATTTAATTTTCCGAACACACGGATGGAAAGCTATCCATTTAATTTTCCGAACACACGGATGGAAAGCTATCCATTTAATTTTCCGAACACACGGATGGAAAGCTATCCATTTAATTTTCCGAACACACGGATGGAAAGCTATCCATTTAATTTTCCGAACACACGGATGGCCCGAAGGCAAGTCCGACACATGGACGAAGAGACATCGCACAATCGCTAGTCTAAATCACAAAAATGATCGTCATGATCATAAGGAAGTGTCAATCACACCAAGCTAGTAAATATATGAGTTTAGCTTCATGTCCCATAACCACTTGCTTAACTTAAATATTTACGAACAAGCTGTAAATTTTCACTAGGAAATTGTCACAAAAAGGGTTCAATCGAACAAGTCCAAGAGTTAACCGACGAAGTAAACGCAAGCGTTTCATACCACTTGTTTTACTAGGCCGTTTAATTCAATTTCTCATACGAGTGAAATAAAGGCTTGTATATACTAATAGATTGGAAAACGGTTCAAGAAAAAGAACTTTGTAGTAAAATAGTTTTGAAATCGTTTGGAAAAAGGGATTTTAATATTTACTACTAGTATAGAAAACCTTTATATTTTTAAAGTGACAAATCACAAAAATGATTGTAGAAACAATCAATCACAAGAATTCACATACGAAGATGTGAATGGAATCCAGAGAAATCGATACTGAATCCATCAGAAAGTATGTTCACAAAAATCCCGAAGAAAATGTCATCAAAGTTGCTAATAAATGATAGCAACAAATCGGGGAAATGATCAAGAATCGATTAAATTAGGAAACCAAGTCAGTTCACTAAAATTTCACATTCGAAGACGTGAATAAAATCCAAAGAATTCGATTCCAAATTCATCAAAGTAGGAATACCCAAAAATTCCAGAAATAGAAGTTATCAAAATCGACAAAGGTGATAACAACTAATTAGAAAAGAAGAATCGATTATCAACTGGAAAAACAAAGCAAAACGAGTAGAAATGCATAATTGACTTCAACAAAAGTAAGAATCAAGTCAATGTCGAAGCCAACAGTTAATAGCCGAAGTCGAGTACAAAATGAATCAATCATCATTATCAAAGAAACCAACGGCAAACAAAATCAGAGTCTTGAAAATCAAGAAATTAGCAATTTCCCAAAAACAGAGTGACCGAAGTCGAAGGGAAATCCAGATTAGGAAAACACAAAAATAAGCGTTAGGAATTCATACCTAACAGTCAAAAATAATCATATGTAAAGATGAGAGATAAAACATCGACAAATAGTTGTAACACATGCTCCATCTAAGTTATGTTTTATAATTGTCCTAAACCCCAGGCTCTGATACCAAGCTGTGACGCCCCACCTCTATACCCACACTAGCCAAGAACACTACGGTGTAGTGCTGTCAACTAGCATGGAGAATAAGGCTGTTGAGGAGCGACCATCTATGTAATTGCCTTGTGCGAGCACCGATATGTCAGATCATAAAACATTGCATTTCATTTTTAGAGGAATACCGACATACCGATACAAACTCAAAGCTACTACACAGTGGCTATAATAGTTTAGGACAATAGATATAAAAATAACACAGATAACATAAATGCGGAATAAAGATGGAACGAAAAGTCTCATATATACAATAACTGATATCAGTTACAATACATTTGACACAATACAAATGATACAACTACAATTGTCGACTCAAGAAGTTATATATACAAGTACATTATCGACTAATATACATGAATACATTATCATCTTAAAACAGACACACTGACTACTTCAAAAGGACGAAGACCACTTCAAATGATATAAAAAGTCTTCATAGCTCTAGCAGCAACCCAAAGCTAAAAATCTACAACCTGTAAATACTCGGTCTGACCCGAGTATTACATTCAAAAGAAAATAATACCCGGATCAGTCTAATTCAAACCAGTTTATTAGTGCATATAGGCAATAGTGATTTAAATAGACGATAGCCACAATAATTTCGCATATCCAACTCTCGATACGAGAATTGGATAACGGCAGATATAACACTAAACAGCGTTAATCCACAAAACAGAAATCCAGCGCAGTTTAAGCAATTGAAATGTCAATTTAAAAATAACAATGCTAATTGGCTGCAGTACACGCTAACGTGTACTGCCTCGCCAATACAGTCTATCAAATACTCAGAAGATCAATGAATCCAAAAGCCAACAAATCCAATTCAATCAAAATGAACCATTTCAAACTACGCTTAATAAAACGGAAACAGATGGCGTCAAATTAAATTAAATCTCGGTGTGGCTGCAGTACACGCACGCGTGCACTGCCTCGCCACTACCGTACGTCGAAACTGCGAAGGTCAAGTCACTGCAGTCATGACTCAACACAATGCAACAGCCAAAGTCAAGGCAACATGAAGCTTGCAAGTTCGAACCTAAGACAATACAACTCACTATAAATATTAGTGCAGACATACATGGCTCAAGTGATGAGACACTGCAACTCGACTAACAGAATGAACCAAAATAATGCAAATGCAGTCCAGACCCGAGAATGGCCAGAAACAAGACATCAAGATATGGCAACACAACAAACTCATGATTACAACTCGAGTAAGTTCAGCTACCATAAATGCAATTGTACCAGACTAAGCGAATGCACAAAGCACTGCAAATCAAATACATCAGTGACTAATGCACAAATACTCAAATCAGTGCACGATAGAGAGGTGGTCAAGCATAGGTAAATGTGCAGTGAAAACCACCAAGGCTACCGGACAAGGAAGCCAAACCATAAACCAAACTGGATGCTACAGAAGTGTGACCAGACTCAAGTGAAGTCAACCGGAATGGTATCAAGTACAAATACATCAGAAAACAAGACCATCAATGCACTTATAACAGTGAAGCCATTACAACTGCAACCATGATCGAGTACACAAGTATAGGTAAGTGCACAAAGAACAGACATACAGTGGCAAGTGATAAAACAGAGTGTTCCCTATACGATCAAATGCCAAATGATACAAAATTTATAAAGATGGTAAAATCATCAACAATCGACAAAGTCGAACAACATAAGCACACCTACAAGTGCATGGGTGCCACCATTAAAGTCAAGTAGCAAACAATGGACCAAATCTCAAAGTATCAAATTCAAATGCAGGCAACTCAACTTCAAGTTGGACATAATCAAGGCCGAAGCCAACATTTTCCCAAAATAGTTTTTCGCAAAAATAAGTGAAGAAACTGCCGTATCAAATATACATGAAACAAGACAGAAGTGACAGTGCAAGCATGGAGCTATAGTCCAACAAAACATTAATGTATATGACCACAGGAGACAACAAAACTGTGAATCAAAGACCAAGTCGAAGTATAACAAGAATGACTCAAGTGAAGATACCAAAGTGAAGATTTCAAATGACCAGGTAAAACAGTGGACAGGCAAATATCAACGGCTGGCAAGCAACAAATGCCACCAACATAACAAATGAAACAGGAACCATCAAAGCCTCGACCGACATGGAATGGGTATGCAACAAGGCCAATGAACAAACTCATCCAAGTTCAAGTTTAACTACAAAATGGATAAACATGGATACAAATTCAAGTTCAATGTCACAAGTATAACCAATGTGTCACCAGTGCAGACACCACAGCTACAACAACACTACAGGCACCAGGTCAACAAACTGGTCAATATACAAGATCATCAAAGTGTACACAGTGATGTACAACAGTGAAGGCTATAGGTCACAGTGAAATAAAACTGCAAAGTGAAGACAACAACTACCAGTGTACAAAAGATACAACTGCAGACTAAACTGGAACAATACACAAAGCAACTGCAACTTAAAGACTCGAGTGATGAAGCACTAAAATGATGCAATTGTACAGACAACAAATGAATAGCCGTGGCACTACAGAGCTACCCCAGAAACAAAACTGCAGAGAAGTCACAGTCGAAACGAAATCGTATAAACTCAGGGAAATGCAGTTTCAAATCAAAACAATGCCGAGCCCGAGCTCAAAGAAAACAAACCATAACTCGAACGATGGCCATCCTACTTTTAAAACAATCGATGCAGGAATTTCAAATGGAGCAAGACAGTGACCAAAATCATCACGAAATCAGGGAAAGTAAAAGAGGCGACTTGAATTGAAATCAAACATTCCCAGCACAAGACAAAAATCAAACTACCGTAATAAATGAATATCGAATTAGATGTGAGGGGATTAACCACTCACCATTTTTCGAAGTCCACGAGATTGAGCAGCCGAAGGGAGCGACGAGGAAGCGATCGATCAAAGAAGAGTTGGCGTCTTCAATTTTCCTTCGTGAATGCCCTAGTTTTCGAGATCGAAGGAAGAGCAATCGCGACCGCCATTTTTATTTCTCTCGTGTGCTTTGTTTTCGGTTAGGGTTTGAAACGCGATTGAACGAAGAGGGGAATGGGGATGGGTTGTTTGGGTGTTGAGTGAAATCACGGTTTCAAAACAAAAGATCATGGGCCGAGATTATTGTTTAAACCCAAACGACACTTAACGAATCTTTCTAAAGCTCGTTTAACATTTAGAACGGCTTTAAAAATTCCAAATAGCGAATAACAAAATTTTATCCCTGAATTTCAATTTAATTAAAATGCCAGAAGCTATTCGTTCCTAGGTTAAATCGTCAAGAGACGATAAGAAAATGGGTACGGAATGCCGGGTTGTTACATGGTCTTACGAGATGCCTTTGATTTAAATGTTTTTATAAAGTTAAAATGAATGCTTTACTCACACCAGACCCATGTCTTACCCAGAGTTTATTTTTTGTTTTCCTAAACTCTTTTGTGCTCAAATTTGAATGTGCGGCCAAGTAGTTTAGGTTTTCTGCAGATTCATCTTGGAGGAGCTTGGAGCAGGTGGCTTCATCGATAGCTAGTTATTACCTTGTTTTTCCACTGTATTATATGTATATTGTACCGGTTAGGTAGGGACAGATTGTTATAACTATCCTAGGGTAGAATTTGTGTTAGTATGACTCTGATGTAACATTTTTGAAATGACTTTGTAATATATTATGTTGAGTTATATATATTGTTCCGTTGCACTGTGAGATTCTGTGTTGTTAGTTTCTTCTCTTCTATCTTATGTTTCTTTCCTTCTCTCACCCCTAATTACCTGTCTTTCAGACGACTAAATGATCGGCACATGAATACCGAGGATGTATTAGGTGTTGTATTTGGTAGTAAGAAAGGCGGATTGTTACATTTGGTATCAGAGCTTAGGTTGAGCGAACACCTAGGCTTTGGTGGGGTAAACTCAGGGTCAGTAGTGCCCTAGAATGAGTATGAGTGTAATATATATATATATATATATATATGTATATGAGTGCGTATTTTTTAGTGAATAAAAATATTTTATATTGTGTTGTTTGACCTGTTGAGTGGCTTAAGAATTCTGGTCAATGCGCTTGATAAACGTATCAATAGGGATTTCTAAATACTTAAACAAGTGAAATAGACATAATATTATTATAAAATTGGTAAATGAAATAATTTTACCTAGGAATATATTTTCTTTATGTAAAAAGGAATGATTTTCAAAATCTATGTAGTTATCTATGAGGAGAGTGGGTTAGGAGTTAATAATATTAAAATTATTAGCATTTAGGGTTTAACTAGTCATGCTCGTCCATTATTGAGCGTTGACTATTATCAGATTTAATAGTAGATTTCCTTTTTCCATCATGGGTTAGGTACATATAATTTGTAGGAACATTGAATCGAACACCTTGTGAATTCAGTTTCACAATTTGACTATAAGGCATTCGACGATATGTAGGGTTAAAAATTGAATTTTAATAAAGGTGTTTATAAAAAGAAAATCTTCAGACAACTTTATAAGATGAATTAAGGGAGATGATTTTATAAATCGGTACTATTAAATATGTTTTATTAATGAAAAGGGTTTTTGAGAATGTTAAATTTTAGTGGCTTTGATAAATTTCAAATGATTTTGGAAAATAGTATTAATCTTTCTTAAAGATAATTTAAAATAAAGTTTGAGAGTAAGGTTTTCTTTGGACAGTTCGAGAATAAGTTTTGATCTGTTTGTGATGATCAGAATAATCTTCCAAGTGATAATCGAATGTTTGCTTAGGTAGATAGGATAGTGCACTTGGTAAATTATTCTCTTTTGTCATTGTACAAATCGAAACCAGTTCAAATCTGAATGAATCCAAAGCAAGTGGATGATTTTGTTAAAAACTATTTGTCTATAAATAGTATTGTTTCGAGAAGAATTTTGGAAAAAAAGAAATATTTTTATTAACTAGTTCGAGTTTCTCGGAAATGACTAAAAATTGATAAGAGATGAGTTCGGATGGCAAACACTTCTCTTGAGTGTTTCACTTCTTTAGTAAAGGGGTATATGGTACTATTTGGTAGCACCTAGTTCCTTGACATCATTTTGGAGTTACTCGGGCTATATGTATGTTTTCAAAAGGTTTTTGAAACAAAACCTGGGTATTGTTTTCTTTGGTCCCTTAGAAGGAAGGGTTTTCAAAGTAAAAAGATATTTTGAAGGTGGATTAATAAATGAAGTTTAATTAGGTTAAATTTAATAAGAGGGTTTAGTAAACTTTGTTTATTTAAACTATGTCTTTGATTTTAACACCTAGGATGTGAAGAATTATTTGATGTTATTAGGCCGACTAATAGACATTTTTACCTTAATAGTGTCTAATTAAAAGTTGAATCTATGATGGAGTTTGGATACCGACATCCTACCCTTCTTAGCTACTTACCAGACCAATTGGGGTAAAGAGGTTGATTTGGTCGACTTAGTTTCAAGACCCAAATTATTTTTGGCCTACATCTAATAGTTAGAAATAAATAGAATTAAAAATCAAATGTTTGCATATACTCTTAGGACGTAGAAGAGTATTATATAAGTTAAAATTTTAAAAATTGATTCTTATGAAGCATTTAGGGAGGGTAGAAAGTAATTATATAGTAAGAATCATTAGATCAGTATATAGGTTGTATGAAGATCATTTCTCTTTTTGCATAGTACTCGATCTTAGATTCAAGTATATGACTGGAGGTGTTTTACACCATACCGAATAAGGATTTATCACTTGATTTTTGACGGCGAGCATTGGTGAGGGTTCTTACATAGAACCAAAAGTTATCTACCTATGTAAGGAGAATAGAGGTTTCTAATTAAGAGGCCTGAATAAAGTCCGCACTACGAAGTCGAGTGAACGATACTAGTTCGAAAGTGAAGTTATGTGTTCAAGTGAATTATCAAATCAGATTTTACATAGGAATGATTTATGTACATCATACGGACTAATGAATAGTTTAAGTGTTTCTGGGAATTAGGGTTATCGTATAATTTTGGGGACGAAATTCTTTTAAGGGGGGAAGAGTGTAGTGACTCGAAATTTTATAGCCTTGATTTGCGAATATTTATAAATTTTAAATATTGAAATAATAGGTTTTATAATTAAAATATAATTCTTTTAAATAATAATAAATGATGGTAAAATAGATTTGTAACGACCTAAGATTTTGTTACTTTGAAATAGGCTATGTAAATATATTTTATATAATCAATAAATGGATTTTTATTAGCAAATGAACCTATTTTAATTATTTAATAATGATGATAAAGTAGTTTTCAAAAATTATTTACCAATATAGATAGTTCATAGAAAAATAGAAAACGTGGCTGAAGAACGTTTTCCGAAATTTCGACTTTTCGACACTCGAAAGTCGTCAGGAACGTTGTGCACATTTGGTGCTTCATCCACACACATATATGATAGGATTAATAATAATAAAACATTCATATCTACATACTAACACATATTTAATTAAGCATAAAAATGGATGTGACAAATTATGTTATAAAAGACATATATATACACATAAACACACTTATATATATACAAGTCCTATGTCATACCTTAAGTACCCTACAACATGGCCTAGGAGGGGTGGGGGTAATGTTTATATGTGAGGGAGAGAGGAGGTATGGGTGCATGCATGCATGTATTATTTTATTAAGTCACTTTAAATATTTTAATAAATTCCTAAGCCTATAATTACCCCTCTCATTCCTACATCCACTTCTTTGTTTTCATTTACATTCTCATGTCAAAACCCTCTTCTTATCTTCATTTATTCCAGTGGTTCCATCTCAAAATTCCTAAGAGTAAAGATAAAGAAAATAGAATAAAAATATAACTAAACTCCTCCATTTCACTTCCAAATCCATTCTCTACTAAACAAAACCCATATCCACCAAAAACCACCAAGGCCCAGCCTTGTTATAGCCATGTTCGAGTCCAAATACAAGCATGGCCAAGCCCATTTAGCCTTCCAAAGGTCCACATCTTCACTTTGTTGAGCTAGGAGCAAGTGAGCTAGGTCGAGAGCAAGTTTAGTTTGATTTAGATTAGTTACGGTGAGTAAAGTTCGTGTTTTTAAAACTCAAGTTATTAACTTTTTAAAGTTGTAAAATTTATGAGTTAAAATGTTACTTGAGTATGTAGTAAAGTTATATGTTGTGTCTGCATGCATTTATGTTGATTTGGTGTTGATTGCTTATGCCGAAGTTTGAGTAGGCAATAAAGATTATAACTTGAATATTGGAAAAGGTTAGTTAGTATTGTGGAGTAATACTTTGTTTATGATGGTGCTATAATGTTATGATGTGATATTATGTTAAAATATTGTATTTGTTGTATGTGGGTTCATGACACAAAGTTAGCGATTCGCTAACCAAAAGCGACGCAGAAATCCGTTTTTTGTCAAAAAATTGATTTTTGTTTAAAAGTGAAAAGTTTTTGGGTTTAAAACTTTGATTTGGTTTTCAAAAGTTTATTTTCATATTTCAAAGAGGATAAGAGTTCAAAATGGGAAGTTTTAAAAGTTGGAAAAGAAATTTTCAAATTCTTGAAATTACGGATCCGTATAGCGATAGTCGATGTACGCGCAGTTCGGGAAATCAAACTATTTTCTAATCTAAAATTGTTCCAACCTAAAATCCTTTTAGAAAATGTCTTCTAACTTTAATTTACTAATTAGAGACAATTATTTAATTATTTATTTAATGATTATTTAATTAATTAATTGATTTATATAGGTAATTAGTACTTAATCATTTGTTAATAATGGTTTTTAAACTTGAAAGATAATCAATTAAGTTAATCATGATCTGTTACTGAATTAAAGTTAATTATTATTTAATTATTAATTAAGGGTTAATTATTTATTATTTAATTATTATTTAAGATACTTTTTTTTAATTATCATTTTAAAAGGGGTTTTATTTAATTAATCTTTGATTTGAGTTAATTATGTTTTAATAAGGTTTAATTAAAGTTTAATTATTTTTAATTAGAGTTTAATAACTGTTTAACAAGAATTTGATTCAAATTAGTAATATTTAATTTTCTTTAAAATCGCTTTGAGTTTAAGTAATCAGTTTTGTTTTAAAAAGTTTTCAAATCAAATTTGTTTTAAAATCAAGGGGTTTCTGTGTCGCTTACCCTTAAAGTAACCTCATATGATTAGGAAGACTAAATGAAATCCATTAGTCGAACAAAACACCATTTTGCTATTAATATTAACATAGATATTTACTTAAGTTGATTGATTGTTATGTGTTGATTCCTTATATACCTGTTGTTATATGATGCCTTATTAAACTAGATAAGTAAAATCAAATTAAAAGCACCATTGTGGTCGCTAAGCCTCCGTTTGATTTTTGTAAGGATAAATATTTCATTTTCTTTTTGAAATGGTTTTCAAAGTTATTTCATGTATTAAACAATATATTTAAAGAATGATTTGTAAATGGTTTTACTAAAGATGATTTTAACAAATGGGAATGGTATTCCATGTTATAAAAAAAGATTTTATAAAGGAATATGGAAATTTATAAAGTGCTTTGGGTAAATGGATCTGATTTTTTAAGCAGATTTATTAAAATGGATTTGCTTATTAAAGGAAGCCAATTTGATTTAAGGTTATTTAGGAAGTTGTTTAAAAATGAAAGGTTTGCAAAGAAGTTTTATAAATGATTTTGGGGTATTTATAAAAGAAGTTTTAGAAAATGATTTGGATATTCATAAAGGGAGTTTATAAAAAGGTTTGGATATTTATAAGAAATTTATATAAAAAGTTTGGATATTTATATAAATAATTTTGAATATTTATAAAAAGGCTTTATAAATGAATTTGGGAGTTTGCAAAGTATTTTGAAGTGAATTTGGATTTCAAGTAAAAGAGATTTCGTGAATGAAATAGATTTGATTAAAAAGGATTTATCGGAAGAAGTATAAAAAGAATTTGAGATCCGGGTTTCTCTATACCGACCTTTTTAAAATGGTGGCATAGAACATCCATTCCACACTTAACACTTAGGAGATAATGTTTAGGGTTGTCCTTATCTCCATTTAAATAACATTTGTTTAATTATTTTTAGCAAGATTTGGAAGTAAGAAGTTATTTGCAAATGCTTTGTGATTATACTTATGTCAGAGAGATAAGTATATAAATGTTTTAGACAAATGTTTTTGAAAGAGATTTATTAAATAAACATTTGTTTTGAAGCTTATTGGTTGCTATGGATAAATAAATCTCAAATGGAATTGATTGTCGTTTGTTTATTTGATAGTTAAATAATCGACTATCAAATATAGACCCAAAATGTAACTTTGGAAATATCTAGGAGAAACACGTGAGTTATGGCACAGTCATCTCCGATGATGATGTATTGTATGTATAAATCTTGTTTCGTTCTCCTAGGACAAATGATAAGGAAATCCGTCCACTAATAGTTAGGAGGTGATCTCCGCTCTTATCTTTGACTATTTATTTCCTAGAGAACCGGGGTTGAGTTTATCGGAAACTATCAAATGTTGTTTCAAAGAGACTGGGATCGGATATGTTATCCGAAAACCACTTTGATCCACCTTAAGCGTTTTGAAGTGAAGACATCTTAAAGATGATGGAATGAAAGAAGGAGCTCTTCAAAGTGTAAGGGCTACTTGCTACTAATTTTGAGGGTGATTCCAAAATGGATGTAGTAGAAGTAGTGCCTTCGGTTTGTTCGTGTCCTGAACAACTTGTATAGATGAATGTTGGCATTGCTTTGTTGCCTGGAGGGCAGTGTTAGCATTCCAATTAGAAAGTGCTACCTGAAAGGTAAAATGTAGCCTCAAGCCTCATCAACCAAGAATGACTAAAATATGGGAGGTGCAGCAGAACTAAGTGGGTCGCCCCCATTAGGGTATGATCATCCCTATCCAAAGTCGATATTATCTCTCATTTGTATGCTTTGGGGCCCATTTACTAAGGGGTGATCATGTTCGCTCCTACCAGTCAAGTGTTTGGTCGGTTCTGTGTTGGCAGGGGATCCTGGCGAGGTCCTCGGAGTTAATTAATCTAAAGATGCACCGTGATGGGCAGTACCCCAGTAGCCCAGTCATTGTATGAAATCCATTCTCTAATACGAGCCTTTACGGTTTTAGATGTATACCTATTATGCTGGAATTTAATTAATGTAACAATTTCGGCTATGTTTTGGTTATTGTAAAGTAAAAGCCCATCCGTGTTTATGTGCGACGTGGTCTTACGAGATGCCTTTGATTTAAAGGTTTTTATAAAGTTAAAATGTATGTTTTACTCACACCAGACCTATGTCTGACCCGGAGTTTATTTTCCCTTTTCCTAAACTCTTTGGTGCTCAAATTTGAATGGGCAGCCAAGTAGTTCTGGTTTTTCGCAGATTCATCTTGGAGGAGCTTGGAGCAGATGGCTTCATTGATAGCTAGTTATTACCTTTTTTTCCGCTGTATTATATGTATATTGTACCAGTTATGTAGGGATAGACTATTATAACTGTCCTAGGGTTGAATCTGTATTATTATGATTCTGATGTAACATTTTAGAAATGACTTTGTAATAAATTATGTTGAGTTATATATATATTGTTCCGTTGCGATGTGAGATTCTGTGTTGTTAGTTTCTTCTCTTCTATCTTATCTTTCTTTCCTTCTTTCGCCCCTAATGACATGTCTTTCGAACGACTAAATGATCAGTACACGAATATCCAGAATGTATTAAGCGTCGTCTTTGGTAGTAAGAAAGGCGGATCGTTACACAAGCCCTCTATGATGTTTGAAAAAAGCAAACCGTCTTAGCCAATGACAAAGCACCACATGGAATGCATAGCAATAGAACCGGTTGGTAGGATCTTTATGACATGGAAACTTGCCCATACTCACTTGGGAGCAAAATGTTGCTCAAATTTCTTGCAAGTATGATTAGCAGGCTGACTAGGCACTGTCAGATACACCCCAAGCTGACCTAACATAGCTTAGCCCAGCCAGTACATGCCGGCCCAAACCCAGCCTAGTCTCAGGTCAGTTCACCTACTCAACAACCCTCAAGTCCATTGCCAACTAACATAAACCAAGATGGCTTCAACAACCAACTCACCAGACAAGACCAGCTCAAGCACAACCCATCTTTTACCTGACTTCATTATAGGCCACCTTCGACCGGTCTTAGGTAGCCCATCTCATCATCCCACAGCAGGCGTGGCACATCACCTACAACTCAGTTCTTGGCGCCATTCAGCTTTCCTTAACAAGCATCAACAATAGGTGACTACCCTACTTATGGAAGGCTGAATCCAATCTAGCTCCAGGTCAGCTCATTCACTCAATAACACTCCAAGTCCACTGTGGTCATCATAACTCAAGATGCCTTCAACAGCCAACTCAGCTGGCAAGATCGATTCAGGAATGACCCTCCTTTAGCCTAGCTTCATCATAGCTGGTCCCATTATCTTACCATTGGCCCTACATGTCCTTTGTAACTTTGTCCTTAGTAGAGTTCGATTGTCCATACATGTCATTGATAATTGACGGGCCAACAAAACCCAGAGAAAGCTACTCGTCTGCCTTGCTACTTCACTTTGCTGCATTTTAAACTCATGTTAAACTATAATAGCGTCTTTTAATTAGATTTGAATAGATAAAAAATTGGTATACTGTTCCACATCCTCAGGATTAGAGTCGAGTTGTAGTAAAGCATTGTTGTAATAATCTTCAAGACCTTGCACAGTATTTGTTTTTAATCTTGTCTTGTTCCATGTTTTAAGACTTTGTTTAATTTGGTGCAAAAAGTTTGTGCATCTCAGAACCCTATGTAGTTGCTTCAAGTCCTTTTTTAACACAGTCTACATAACCATCATTATGATACCAAGAGTTTACATATCTAAAAGGCTTGCCTTTAATATGTTGTTGATGAGAAGTCAATTGCAACAACAAAGGAGTATGGTCACTATGGTGATCTGGCAAGGCAACAGTAAGCAACCTAGAAAAAGTGGTTAGTAGCTCATAATTTGCAAGTACTTTATCAGTGCTTGTAGAAACCCCTCTTATTCTTCAAGTAAATTTACATCCCTACAAATTTGTTTCAACCAACCTACATTGTAACATACAATTTTTAAAATCAGAAATATAGGAAAAAGGGATAGGAAGACCTCCATTTTTATCCTTAGGACTTGAAGCGTTATTAAAGTCTCCTACTACAATCCATGACAGTTCTATAGTAGAAGCATTCATACATAAATGCTCCCATAGTTGCTCTCTCCCCATAAAAGTTGCTAACATATACAAAAGTAACAACACATTCAAAGCCCCACACATTTATCAAATGAGAGGTTATGCATTGTTCACTCTTGTAAATATCTTCATGTGACCACACTGCTAAGTTAATTAGAATCAAAGTTCAACCTTTGCATCCAAGGTCATTATTATGCACTATTATCCACTGTGTTGGCAACGTAGACTGAAATCTCTTTATATTTTGAATATCCAACTTATTCTCCAACAAACCCATTAACGAGAATTTGTGGAGTATAAGGAGGTTGAATACATGATACATTTTAATATCAAGCTTCATTCCCCTAATGTTCCGTGACATAATATTCATTTAATAGGATTAGCGCTCCTTGTTGATCTTTTAGGAGGAGCTACAGGCTTGGGAGTAGATTTATGATGCTTTGAAATATATTAAGGATTCGCTGAAACCATGTGGGATACATTTTTATGAACTTCTTTTTTTGGGTTCTCTTGTACACTTGTTTCCACATTTTCCACGAACTATTGATTTCCATCAAATGCATCTTCTGATTAGTTAGTTTCACTATCAGCATTGCAATCTTCAACAATGACTTATTCTATGAATTATTGTTTCTGTGTAGGTGTAGATGAATATGAAACAATGTGCACAACAGGTTGTTCATCCTTGTCTGTAGATAGCACTGTAATAGAAGGATCGATGCCTACATTAGTGGAGGTTGCTAACGTAGAAGATTCATCCAATTGCAGGCTATGAAAGGGGATGGAAGTGGAGATTGAAAGACCTGTATGATCAGTAGACTGCATCTGTTGTTTGCCATGAGATTGTTTCGATGCTTGAACCTCACTAGCATCATTAGGAGCAACTGATTGGTTATTAACTTGTTGATTTGAATCAGTAAACTGCTCTGTATCTTTTGGTAACCAAGGCTTTTGTACTTTAACCAAACAGTGATCAACGGTATGACCATATAACTTGCAAGTTTACCTTTGGGCTACATTCATATGCTAAATTGGCAAACTGATTTCCAATGATAGAATTTATAACTTTAATTTTGTCTGGATATGTAAACTCGGATGTAACTTCTATTAATACTCTTACGTAGTGAAGACGTGTTTCAACATTCGCTATATTATCCAATCTAATCGGACGACCAAGGGCACTTGCAATCTTGCTTATCCCTTCTTTACTTTAAAAGGACAAATTTAAATCAAGCAATCTCACCTAAATAAGGATCGAAGCAAAATAATCCCGTCTAAGTTCCAAATCGGGGATCCATTTCTTAATAATTGGAAGTTGCGAATTAAATGAGTAAGGGCCATTTTTAACAATAGCATCAAAATCAACCTGGGAAGATAACTTTCTGAAGATGAATCCATTAGGCATATAAAATATTGCAAATTCTGAAATAGGTTTTATCACTCTCGATACAAAGTTCTTGAACTGATCATATAATGGCCTATGGCCCATAATGTAAGCAACAAGGGTGTTGGACCATTTACCCATGTTCTCTTATATAACTGAATCCAACATAACCACCTTAGGTTCCTCTTCATCCGACGTAGTAGAAAAAGGTATAGATCATTCTCATCTTGTTCTATAGGCATTCCATAGTTCCTGGCCATATCTGTGATGCAGCGCGAGATAAGATGAACGACTTACCTTAAGTCGCGTTCCTTAATCGCACTTTTCTAGGTCGCGAAGGCGAAGAAGCCCAAATCGTCGAAGCCCTAGATCGCTCGAGCTTCTAAGTCGCGAATTCCAATAGGTCGTTCCAGTTAACTCGCGAGCTTCCTTATGTCGCGCTCCTCCTTAGGTCGCGACTGAATCGTGCTTCCTTAGGTCGTGAACGAAACCACTTCCCTAGGTCGCGAACAAAGCTTAGGTCACTGAAGCTTAGGTCGCGAACGACCTTCCGTAAGTCGCTGCCAAAGTCCAAAGTCGCGAACGAGAAAGTCTTATGTCGCTGATTGCTTCCAACCTAGGTCGCGAGCATTTCCTTATGTCACTGAAATCCAGTTAGGTCGCGAACGAGCTTCTTTAAGTCGCTGATTGTTAGGTCGCTGCCAAATTCTTTATGTCGTGAAGATTTCTTAGGTCGCTCTTTCCAGAACACTTATGTCGCTGATGCTAGATCGCCTGCTTCCATAAGTCGTATGTTCATTTTAAATCGTGAATTCCTGTATGTTGATAGGTCGTATTGTTTAGGTCGTTGTTGTGTGTTTTTGTAAGTCGTTTGTACTGTTTGTGATGTAATTTTTCTTAAGTCGTGTGAAGTATTGTAACGTGTGTTGAGTTGTACTTTCCCTATAAATAGGAGTGTGTTGTCATTTGTAAAAGGAGTTGAATATTGAATAAAAATTGGTTTGTGCTTTGTGCCACCATTAAAATTGGAAGTTGAGTGTTATCTCCTTTCTCCATCTTCGGATATTCGAGTGCGCTCGAATCAACGAACTTGAAGTCGATTCACGGAATCTCGTGCGCGAGATAAACGTCGAAGAATCGTAGATCTTCTAACGCGGTATCGTGCGCGATCAACGTGTTCAAGATAGCTAGAATCCGGTATCTCGAGAGATCAACGGATTTGGGCACTTGGGTATCATCAATTCATCGATTCATCTTGTTTCATCGATTCATTTTCCGCGAATTCATCAATTCGTGAGTTGTTTGATCCTGTAGGCTGCGTCATTTGGTATCAGAGCTAGGAGACGAACTTTTCCAAGTTCGTTGGGTGTGGAGTTTGTGTTTGGATTTGTTGAAGATTTGACAATGCCTCCAAGAAGAGTTAATCATCATCAGAATATTGCAGATGTGTATCGAAGAGAAGATGCTGAACAAATGGAGCAACGAATTAGTGATAAATTCAATGAGAAGTTTGATGAGGGAATTGGTAGATTGGAAAGGCTCATGATGGATATGAATCAAACTCGCCAAAGAGCATCGCCAGGTTCAAATCAAGGTGGACATAGAATTTCGCCGTCAAATTCCGAGAGGAGAAGAATGTCACCACCATCAGATCGGGAAAGAAGAGAACCGCCAGTTTCGGGAGAAAGAGACGTGCGTGGTAGCAGAAATGTTGATGGTCAGAATCGACATCGACATACGTCAGATTTGGAGGAATCCAGTGATAGTGGTAGTAGCTCTTGTCGAAACCGTGGCCAAGGGCGAAATCGAAATAGAGATTCCGAAGATGATCGTCGATGGGAGTCGGGGATGAAAACAGAGATTCCAGAATTCAAAGAGGGAATGCTAGCGAAAGAGTTTCTGGATTGGTTATCAAATGTTGAAGAAATTTTTGACTTCAAGGAAGTACCCGAGCATCGTAGAGTTAAGTTGGTTGCTACACGATTGAGGGGAAGAGCTATGGCATGGTGGCAACAAACTAAACTTACACGGGAAAGAATGGGAAAGTCGAAGATTGTCTCATGGGAAAAGATGAAGAAGTTGATGAAGGCTACTTTCTTGCCTTATAATTATCAGTCTCTTATGTATCAGCGCTTACAGAATTTGAGACAAGGAAAAAAGTCGATAAATGATTATGCAGATGAGTTTTATCAACTGATTGCTAGAAACGATATCATGGAAACAGAGGAACAGTTGACATCCAGATTTGTTGGAGGATTGAGAATGCAAATTCAGGATATGGTAAATATGTTTGATCCGAGATCTGTTGCTGAAGCACACCAGAAGGCACTAGCTTGGGAGAAGCAAGGTAGAAGAGGAGGTGGTGCGTTTACAAGTTCGAGCAATCAGGTGAAGGGGGCTAGTAGCAATACTAATGTTTCCAAGCCTGTTAGTATACCGGTTGTCAATGAAGCTGCTAAGACCAAGGTCAACAACAATTTCAAGTGTTATAACTGTCAGGAGTTTGATCATAAGAGCAATGAATGCCCGAAGCCTAAGAAGCGAGCGATGGTTGCTGAGGTTGAGGATGCAGAAGTAGAATGTTCTAATTCACCACAGGTTGAGGAGGAGGAAGAATTATTGGCGGGAGACGAGGGATATTCTTTAATGATGAGGAGATCTTGCTTGACGCCAAAGCAGGAAGAGGAGACTAGTTGGTTGAGGAGTAATATTTTTCAGTCGACATGCACTATTTTGGGAAAAGTTTGTAAGTTTGTTATCGATGCAGGGAGTTGTGATAACATCATCTCTACAGAAGCTGTAAAGAAGTTGGCGTTAAAGACAAAGAAGCATCCCAAACCCTACAAATTGGATTGGCTGAGGAAAGGTGGGGAAGTGAAGGTTGGTCGAAGAGCTTGTGTAACTTTTTCCATCGGAAAGAAGTATAAGGATGAAATTTGGTGTGACGTGGTGGATATGGATGTATGTCATTTGTTGTTGGGAAGACCGTGGCAGTTCAATAGAGCCGTGCAACACGATGGTAGGACTAACTGCTATAGTTTCATGTTCGATGGCACTAGAATCACTCTAGTTCCTAAAAGGCGACAACAAAGTGAAAGCAAGTTGGAGGAAATCGAGGAACTAAAAACTCTGTTATCTTTGAAGGAATTTGTCAAAGAAGTAGAGGATAGCCCTGAAGTATTTCTATTGATTGGACGTGAAAATAGTGAAGCGGTTGAAATTCCTAAGAAGGTTAAACCAATGTTAGAAGAGTTTGGAGAGGTCGGTCCTACAGAATCGTTCGAAGAATCACCACCAAAGCTTGACAACGAAGATGAAGAGGTCGAGTTAGAGAACGATGAATGTAATTTGTTGATGGGATTTTATTCAACGTCAAAGTATGTGGATGTAGAAGTGATTACTCTTCACCGCCAATGATTGATGTCGATAGTATAGAAGAAGAAATTGTGTTCAGAGTTGAGGGAAATAACTTGATGATGGAGGAATCTTGCTTAACACCTGAGCTTATGGATGAGAGCCAGTCAAGTGTAAATTCCTTAGTTTCCGAAAAGCCCGAACAAAGTGAAATTGAAACAGAAGAGAAGGCAGAATCAGATAGTTTATTGTCTTTGAAAGAGTTCGTCAATAAAATGAAAGATAGTAATGAATTATCAATGTTGATTGAATCTGGAGAAAGTTATGGTTTTGAGAATCCTGAAGAGGTTGAAGTATTTGAAGAGTTAGAAGATGAGACTTCCGAGGAACTGCCTGAAGATACTAGGCTTGTATTTTTGGAAGAGTCTGTTGAAAAGGTGAAAAATAGTAATGAATTGTTTGTGTTGACCGGGCAAGGAACGAGTAAAGGTCTTGAGGTTTTTGAGGAAGTTGGATTAGAATTTGACGAATCTGAAGTCGAATATCCCGAGTAATTACCCAAAGAGTTACCACCACTACAGGACATTCAGCATCAAACTAAACTAGTACTAGATGCTATTTTACTGCGGGGATTGTATGATCTTGTGAATCTGAAAGAACAGGAAGAGTTGAAAAGACAGGAGGAAGAGAATGATTGTCAGTTGGAGTTGCCTGATCATGTCCGCACTGCTGACGTTGTCAACGTCAACTGCTTGGAACCGTTTCATGAAAATAAACATGTCAAAGAAGAAGCAAGTGAGAATTCTTTTCAATCAGGGGAAATTGTTGCAACACATCAAGGGAAGATTCTAAATGATGATACACCTGAAAGAGAGAAGGAAAGACAAGAATCTGGGCATGAGTCATCACACTTCTTAAGTCGTAACTTCCTAAGTCGCTCTGCGATTTTAAACTTCCTTATATCGTCTCCCATTTTCGTCACGTTTTGGTTCTATATCACACCTTCCTATTGGCACAAGCATCATGATGTCATCTCCCTCAGATCACTTCCTTATGCCGCCTGCCTAATGCCACGTCTGCTTTATGCCATGCGTTCCTTATGTCGAGCCGCATCTTCAAAGGGTCAAGACAAGATCAATCTCAAGGAGTGGTTATCACCAGAGCCTCATCAGACCAGATAATGAATGGAAGACAGCGTCTCGAAGGAGAAAAAAATGTGAATTCGGGACGAATTCTTTTCAACCAGGGGAGGATGATGCAGCGCAAGATAAGATGAACGACTTACCTTAAGTTGCGTTCCTTAATCGCACTTCCCTAGGTCGCAAAGGCGAAGAAGCCCAAATCACCGAAGCCCTAGATCGCTCGAGCTTCTAAGTCGCGAATTCCAATAGGTCGTTCCAGTTAACTCGCGAGCTTCCTAATGTCGCGCTCCTCCTTAGGTCGTGATAGAATCGTGCTTCCTTAGGCTGTGAACGAAACCACTTCCCTAGGTCGCGAACGAAGCTTAGGTCACTGAAGCTTAGGTCGCGAACGACCTTCCGTAAGTCGCTGCCAAAGTCCAAAGTCGCGAATGAGAAAGTCTTATGTCGCTGATTGCTTCCAGCCTAGGTCGCGAGCATTTCCTTATGTCGCTGAAATCCAGTTAGGTCGCGAACGAGCTTCTTTAAGTCGCTGCCAAATTCTTTATGTCGTGAAGATTTCTTAGGCCGCTCGTTCCAAAACACTTATGTCGCTGATGCTAGATCGCCTGCTTCCATAAGTCGTATGTTCATTTTAAATCGTGAATTCCTGTATGTTGATAGGTCGTATTGTTTAGGTTGTTGCTGTGTGTTTTTGTAAGTCGTTTGTACTGTTTGTGATGTAATTTTTCTTAAGTCGTGTGAAGTGTTGTAACGTGTGTTGAGTTGTACTTTCCCTATAAATAGGGGTGTGTTGTCATTTGTAAAAGGAGTTGAATATTGAATAAAAATTGGTTTGTGATTTGTGCCACCATTAAAATTGGAAGTTGAGTGTTATCTCCTTTCTCCATCTTCGGATATTCGAGTGCGCTCGAATCAACGAACTTGAAGCCGATTCACGAAATCTCGTGCGCGAGATCAACGTCGAAGAATCGTAGATATTCTAACGCGGTATCGTGCACGATCAACGTGTTGAAGATAGCTAGAATCCGGTATCTCGAGAGATCAATGGATTTGGGCACTTGGGTATCATCAATTCATCGATTCATCTTGTTTCAACGATTCATTTTCCGCGAATTCATCAATTCGTGAGTTGTTTGATCCTGTAGGATGCGTCAATCTGCCCATGTTCTGCTCCTTGAAGAAGATCGGCTTGCTGTTGGTGGTACATTCGAAGGAGATTCACCACCAGAGGCGTGTTGGATAAAGGATCAGGAAACTTTGGAGGAACTTCTGCATCTGTAACTGCCGAAGGAATGGAAGTCATGTCCACCATGATAAAAACAGTTTTTTTTATAGTTTTATGTTTTTATGATATATATATATATATATATATATCTGTGTGTGTGTGTGTCATATATGCATAAACATGTGTGTATGTGTAAAATATAACATATCAATCCGTGCATGGTATAACATGTATAACATGTCCGTATATAGATGCTAGGATTTACATCGCAACGGATATGTTAGCTCATCCAATATGCAGATATATTGTCCAAATTTATATACGTATATTTATATACATATATTATTTTTATATAAATATTTCAAATATATACATATATATTATAGTTTTGTTTAAATAATTTTATATAAGTATATTTATATGTACGTAATCATATAAATAAAATATTAATATTGCATATACATATTGTATAATAGATTTACTAAAATATAAAGAAATTATTTATAAATATTTATAATATATATATATATATATTTATTTAAAACCATAAGTAATGCATGTGCATATAATATTAGTAAAATATTTTGTATTATTTAATTATTTACAAATACAAATATATGTACAATATAATAATATATATGTATATGTATATGTATATGTTAATAATATACTCAAAAATATTTTGATAAACATGAAAGACCATGTCGTATGCACGGCTCGGTGAATATATAATTTATTTATTTTTTTAATTTTAAAATATATTTTATTTAGATATCCATTTGAAAATTAGTAAAAACTAATTAAAAATTAATTACTTGATTTTTTATAAATTTTAAATTTCCATTAAATCCTAAATGATATTTTTTGCTTTGAAAAACATTTCCATAATTTTTTGATTTAAAAATAATTTTAATACTATTTTTCTATTTTCGACCGCAAATTTGAAATTAATTTAAAAATGTGTCTTTACTAATAATATTATTTTATAAAATATTATTTTCATAATATATTTGAATTAATATAATTAATTTATGTAATAAATTTATTTAAATAATATTCAAAACTAATAATATATATATATATAATATTTTAACATTGCCAAAAATTATAATACCTTAATTATTTACAAATAAAATTATCTAACATATTTGACTAAAGTATAGTGTTATAATTACTTATAATCTATATTTATCTATTTAAATAATATACATCAATTCCATAAAATAATAAAAAATTGGTTTTTTTATTATAGAGCCGTACTGACCTAGGTTATTCATGGTAAAAAATTCCTTTTTTTAATATATACATACATAGAACCAAACAATTTTATGATAATATCATTTGCATATCAGAATCGTCACCTAACTAATTGATAGATAATATATGTATATAATAAAACATTATAATTAAGCATAAATAATTATATTATGTTTAAAATTATAGCTCACTTTCAATATCTTGAAGTATACCTTGAAACGATGGTATCTACCCCTTGAAACTATTTCTGATTCAATAGAGTGCTAATTTTTGAACCGTTGACCACCGGCTATCGGATAGCTGCTAAATTGATTTGATTTGAACTTTAGATAGATGGAGAGGGGACCGAAATTTTCGGCCAGCAAAGACTTGGAATGGAGGCTCCAAATGTTCGCAATCATATGAGGGTAGAGACACTTATATAGTAGATAGAAAGGAGAGAATATGGATCTCGTCTCTTACTCGTTCTCCTTTAATCTCAGCCATCTAAAGTCAAGCCTTACCTACTCAAATTGGAGCGGCCTTTACCATTGCTTGCTGCCGAAATTATCAGCCTTGTGATGGGTCTTAAACCCATTTAAGCCCAAATAAAATATTATGCAATTAAATCAAATTTAATCGCTTATTGTATCGTATATCGATTGATACATCTATAACTATTATTAATAAATTTAATAATATTTATTCATCAAATCATGATCAAATTTTATAATAATATTTGATAAATATTAATTAATTTTATTAATTTATAAAAATTATAAATTAATTTATATCATTTAGTTAATGGAGAGTTCATCATTTCGGTTGAATGACTTGTCGGGTGCAAATTTGGTAAATGATTAATATCGAACTATTTGAATATTAATGTTCATTCATTGCTTAGCAACTGGTGTGACATTTTGGTTAAATTTACCACTTACATGGTTTCGGTAAAATCCAATTTTACTTTATTAAGCGTTACCCAGTTTGTGACTTTTATCTTACACCAATTCTCTTCTTCAAAACTATATCACTTTGAACTTTTGAAATTTGGTAATGGTCAAAATTCTGATATCATTCATATTCAACACTATAGTTGTAAAATCCCCTATCTTGAGGCCCGAAGCTAAGCACTGCAGATGTTGTAGTCATCTATAATATTAACTCCCGGTGACAAAATACGGTAATGTTAATGGTATCCATAATATCATAAGCACATGAGTATGAAACAAAATCACAGATTCCAAAAACAGCAACTTTATTGATTACATTTCAAAACATGTTTCATATTCCATTACATAATCCCAATATGTATCCCAGGTTTTGATCAAATATAATTATTACAAAATATGCCAAGAGCGATATATGAAGATGCCCCATTGGATGATCATAGAACTAAATAGACAAAAACTATCTTAATACATCATAGCAGAAATAGAAATAAAAATAACAACTCCTAAATAGCTATCCATGATCCTGCACATCTTTGGAAGCTTTATTCTCCACCTACTAAAACCCGTAAATCCTCAACTCTCAACCTAGTCAAATCATATTTTAAGCAACCGAGAGTTTAAGGGGAAAACATAAACTTCGAGTCAGATATAAAGCATGGTGTGAATAATACTATACATTTCGATTATCTGATACTAAGTGAGACCATGCCGCTTAGCGGTACGAGTTTCCCCTTACTAATATCCCTTTAAAACGTATCTTTTTGCAAATCAAAATATTGCAACCAAACTGGTTAAAGCAATAATAGCAATATCATATATGCATATAAATCAAGTAATAAATGGACTATCTGTTCGAATAATATAGTTTTTTTGGTTAACTACTAACCTTTGGCTGACTCGGGCCTACCAGACAAAATAAACAAATAATCTAACTTCTGTTAGATACTCTTCTGGATGGTCTGTCCTTAACTTACTTCTCCCAAGGTCAACTAATCATAATGGTTTTGCGAGCTCACCAATAACCTTTCTTCACTTTGTATATCCCTTTCTACGTGTAACACCATTTTAGTCTTACCTGTGACAAAGCCCTACCCACTGGAATTTGGACTTATATTAGCTAGGGGTTACTAGCTAAAGTATATGGCGCGACATCATACCAGTCCCATCTCGTATTCTAATATCCGAGTCATTTACTTACGGTCCACTACCCCATCAAATTTTCCTTGAAAACATTTCTTTCAAATTGATTTAACCTTATAAATCATACTTAAAGAAGGAAAATATACTTTATGCTTTATTCAAATCACTTTTCCATGTTATCTATACTTTACACAAAACATTGTTGATCAAAAAATTCAAAACCTTTGTTTAAAACCTTTAAACAACCTCTTTCGAAACCTTTGAAAGTATCCCTTTCGAAACCATTGAAATTACCCCCATCGATACAAGTAAACTACTTTACTTTATAACCTTACGCCGAAAGGCCAAAACATACCTTTCGAAACCATTTACAATAGACTTTTCGAAACCATTCACAATACACCTTTCGAAAACATTAAAGGTATCCTTTCGAAAGCTTTACAAAACCTTAGACATCCTCTTTTCAAAACACTTTAAACATGCCCTTTGAAAACATTGGAAACCCTCTATTTAAACTCTAAGGTAATCCTTCCGAAAACATTGGGGAGCCACCCCTTCGAAACCTTTATCATATACCTTTCGAAAGCATTAAGTCCATTACATAAATCAAAACTTTCGAAAGCATTGGGTTCTAGTAAAAACATGTAGAACAACCTTTCAAAACCATTTAAAACCATTCCTTTCGAAACATTTTGGTTTAACTTTCAAAATCTCAAAAGGGTCTTAAAACAACTAGGTCGAAAGCAACTCCTTTGAAAGCAATTTCCTAAATAAAAGAAGTGGATGGTGTCAAAACCAATCCCTTCGAAAGCATTGGAGAAGCGGCCTAGGGTTTAGAGCGAAAGCACCCTTTCGAAGGCACTGCTTCGAAAGGTTGAATGTGGCAGCAGGGGTTTCGACCCTTTCATAAAAGTGTACCAAAATTCAGAAATAAATAATTTAAAACATTTACAAATTGCCCATTCTCCTTCTATAAACATATAAAACATTTAAGTCCCATACCTTAAATAATTTTATATACTTTTTAAAACACTTAGGAAAATTCTACAAAAACTCCCATAAATCACTTTTAATATGTTTTTTAACATATATAATTTTCTGACCAAAACCAATATAAAATAGCCGTAATTAATTTTAAACCCAATTAACCATTTCCTTCACTAGAAAATTCATAATAAATCCACATTAATTCAGAAAATTATGAAATTTTAGACCCATCCCTAAAATATTATTTTTGACCTTATCTCAAAATCGCAAGGCATTTGGATGTCATTTAATTGGTTTTTCAAGTTAAACCTTATCATAAAATCTATATGAAAAAGCCTATATCATCAACAAGCATATATACATACATACATACATATATATATATATATATATCCATTTAAACAATCAAACATGGAAAATCATTTCCAAAAAAAATTCGGATCTCGACTAAAACCGAAAACAATAAAGATATGATATGTACTCATTATTCATCTTTACCTTGTTTGTTAAGGAGTTGAGATTTGCTTCTTGAATGAATCGATTAAGATTTCTTCTTTAGAATCTTGCTTATCTTCTTCTTGCTTTCTCTTAATGGTGGCTGGCTTCTTCTTTGTTTAGTTTTGTTTATGAACGTGTAAAATGAAAGTGCATAAGGGTTTACGGTATAAGAATATAACTTATTCCTATTTAGCCCTTATCTATTTCCCTTATCTATTTCATTTTATTTTCCCTTAATTCATTAGTTATTAGGCACGGCTACCTTCTACTTATACAAATCTCAATCCCTTAACCATTTACACTATTTCATTTAATTTAACTAATTAAATGTCCTAAATAATGTTAATAAAAATTAGGATTGTTACAGACTCCCTTCCTTAAAGAATTTCATCCTCGAAATTACGATAAGGTACACATCAAGTCAATCATAAAGGTAAAACATACCATGAAACAAGTCAGGATAAGCGTCTCTAATCATGCTCTCAGTTTCCCAAGTACAGTCTCTCTCGTCATCGCTCCACTGGACCTTAACTAACCTGACTGTCTTGTTCCTTAGCCTCTTCTCATCTCTCACGACTATATGAACTGGCTTTCTAACTATTGTCAAATTCGCTTCTACTACTAAGTCATCTAACATAGTCGGTGCTATAGTAGTCTCCAGATCTCGAATAAACTTTCTCATATGAGAAACAAGAAAAACATCGTGAACTCCTGCCAAACTGTTTGGTAACTCTACTCTATATGCGAGTTTTCCGATCCTCTCTACAATAGGAAATGGTTGAACAAATCTCGGTGTCAATTTCCCTGATTTCCTGAATTGAGTTACACCTTTCATTGGTGATACCTTAACGAAAACATGATCTCCAACTGAGAACTCCAAATCTTTGCGTCTCTTATCAACATAACTCTTCTGCCTAGACTGAGCTTCTTTCATTTTAGCTCTAATTAACTCAATCATTTCTGCAGCTTTTCTAACCAAATCCGGGCCAAGAACTAACCTATCCCCGGTCTCTAACCAACAAGCAGGAGATTTGCATGGCCTTCCATACAAAGCTTCAAATGGTGCCATCCCTATACTAGCCTGATAACTGTTTTTATATGAAAACTCGACTAAGTGTAGATGGTCTTCCCATGATCCCCCAAAATCTAGCACACAAGCTCATATCAAATCTTCTGAGACTTTGTTAACTCTTTCTGTTTGCCCATCTGTCTGCGGATGATAAGCGGTACTCATCTTGAGCTTGGTACCTAAAGTATCCTGTAGACTCTTCTCGAACTCACTAGTGAATAAGGAATCTCTATCAGTTACTATACTGCTCGGAATTCCATGCAGTCTAACTACATTCTTTATAAACAACTTAGTTAAAACAGGTGCCATCCTGGTTGACTTAACTGGAATGAAATGGGCACTCTTGGTCAACTTATCCACTATGACCCATATACTTTCATTTCCTCTATTAGACCTTGGCAACCCATCTATAAAATCCATTAAGATAGAATCCCACTTCCATACTAGAATATCTAAAGGCTGAAGTAATCCACTCGGCTTTTGATGTTCGGCTTTTACCTATTGACAGTTCAGACACTGCTTCACCCATAAGCCTACATCCCTCCTCATACCTTTCTAGAAGAAACTTCTCTTCATGTCCTGATACATCTTAGTTCCTCCTGGATGTATAGTGAACTTCGAACGATGGCATTCCTCAAGAACTTCCTTCATAATGCTTCCTACATTCGGAACACATAACCTTCCTTTCTTCCTCAATCATCCATTCTGGTCAAGACTAAAATCTTTCAAGTCATCGCTCCCTATTCCGTCCCTTAACTTTCTGATCCATTCAACTAGTAATGGATCCTCCTTCTGCTTAGAAGCAATCTTTTTGATCATCACCGGTGGAACTTCTAAACATGACAACTTAGCAGTCTCCTTACTAGATCTAGCTTCAGATCACCACTATATGCTACATGTAGTCAATGCTTCTACATCTTTCCACTCAGCTATCATTGCCAACACTACATTTTAATGTTTTCTGCTAAATGCATTTGCAACCTTGTTACCTTTTCCTTGTGTGTACTCATTACCAAAGTCATAAGCGGCTAAAAACTCTAACCATCTCTGCTTTCTCAAATTCAACTCCTTCTGAGAGAATAAATACTTCAGTGACTTATGATCCACATACAATTCAAATCAATCTCCCATAAGGTAATATCTCCATACCTTTAATGCAAAAATTACTGCAGCTAATTTCAAATCATGCGTTGGATACCTAACCTCATGTGGTCTAAGCTGTCGAGAAGCATAGGGAATCACTTTACCTCTTTGCATTAACACAACTTCTAACCCTGTTCCACATGCATCTGTATAAACTACTAAATCCTGATTCCCTTCTGGAATAACTAACATAGGTGCATTAGTCAATAAGTGTTTCAACCTCTGGAATGCTTCCACACACTTATCGATCCAAACGAACTTCACATCCTTTCGCATTAGCTTGGTCATCGGTGTTGCTCTGTGCGAAAAATCCTATATGAATCTCCGATAATACCCAGCAAATCCAAGAAAACTCTTTATCTCAGTCACTGTCTCGGGTCTCTTCCAATTATTCACCACTTCGATCTTAGCCGGGTCTATAGACAACCCTTCCTCTGAGACCACATGACCAAGAAACTTAACTTCCTTCTTCCAGAAATGACACTTCGAAAATTTTGCCTTCAGCTAATGCTGCCTCAATGTCTCAAGCACTACTCTAAGATGAACTTCAGCTCTCTTTCATCCTTAGAGTATATCAAGATATCATCTATGAAAACCAACACGAACCTATCCAAGTGCTCTGGGATAATTAGGTTCATCAAATCCACAAAGAATGATGGTGCATTAGTTAGTCCGAACGGCATTACTAACCATTCGTACGATCCATATCTGGTTCTAAATGTCGTTAAAGGAATACTATCCTTTACCACTCTAAGTTAATGGAACCTTGTCGCTAAATCCAATTGGGAAAATACCTTAGCTCCACTCACCTGGTCGAAAAAATCGTCAATTCTAGGCAACGGATATCGATTCTTCATCGTCTTCTCATTCAACTTATGATAATCGATACACAAGCTTAACGATCCGTTCGGCTTCTTAGCAAACACTATGGCTGCTCCCTAAGGTGAACTGCTTGGTCTGATAAAATTCTTGCTTCTAAATCCACCAACTGCACCTTTAGCTCCCTCATTTCGATAGGTGTCATCCTACTTGGCTGTCTACTCACCGGTTCAGCTCCTTGCACCAAATCTATCCGTAACTCAATAGCTCATTTCGATGGCAATCCTACTACAGGTTCAAATACATTTGTGAATTCTCTAACAACGAAAACTCGTCTTCTGCCTCTACAACACCCAACAATCCATTAACCTCGTAACTAGGGTTTTCTACGGAGTATATAATCCGATCACTACAGTCTAGGTGTCTAAGCGATATTTTCCTATCATGGCATAATATCCTAGCGTCCTATTTACTTAACCAATCCATACCCAAAATAATTCTGAACCCAACGAAATCAAACACAAGAAAACTACAAACAAAAGTATAACCTAACAATTCAAACTCTAGGTGGTCACACTTCATCCCAAGTGTCGCATACCCTCCTATCTGATTTGCAACCCTTAATGAAGTAACTAGGTATGAGGGTTCTAGGTTAAGCTTATCTACCAAACAATGAGATATAAAAGAATGTGATGCACCGGTATCAAATAGAACGCTAACTGACATACCATGAATCATAAGCGTACCCCCAACACAGGTTTTCCCTTTTCCTCTGGGCCTCGAGGTAGCTGGCTCCAATGCAAACACTTTGCCTTTTCCATCCTTGGCTGGCTCCTTGCACTGGTTCTTATAATGTCCATTTTGATCGTAGTTGAAGCATCTAATATTCTTCTTCCCGATCACCTTCTTTCCATCTCCCAATCGACATTCATTTGCAAAATGCCATTTCTTGTCACATTTTTAACAAACAACCTATGCCTTTCCTTTCTTAGCAGCTCCACCCTTCTGAGCTCCTTTCTTTTGGAAAAAATTCCTCTTCTAACTCTGCCCTCCTTGAGCTTCCTTTGCCTTATTTCTTTCAAGAAAGGAAAGCATCTCTTCATGCCTCAAGGCCATCTCAATAACAACATCACATGGATCCTTATTATGCGGTAATGTGGCCTTAGCAAGCTCAGGCTTCAACCCACGAATGAACTTCTCATTCCTCTTAATCACCATATCAACCGTAGCATAGCCATATTTTGCTAGCTCCTCAAACCTCGTTGCATACTCAAGCACAATCATATCTCCTTGCTCCAACTCAGCAAACTTCATGAGCATAGTGGACTTCGCAATCCTCGACATAAACCTCTCCTCAAACCTTCTTTTGAACTCAGCCCAAGTCATAGTCTCTTCATTGACTCCAATAATAACATTGTTCCACCAATACAGTGCTGCTCCTTCTAGCTGTCTAGAAGTGAGTCTCCTCTTCTGCTGATAATTGAGCCCCAAATCAGCGAAAATCCTCTCGCAATGAAGTAACCAATTCTCTACCTCAATTGCATCTTCAGTACCCATAAACGGCTTTCCTCCCAGCCGGGCATAATCTCTACTCAAAACAGCATAGTTATTCACCACCGGAGCTTCTTGATTTCCTCCAACTACTCCAGCAACGACTCCCGCTTGCATTGTGTATACAAAGAACTGATACATTACTCCTATATCAACTTGTGGGACTCCAGCACCCACATTTGCAGCTTGTACCTAACCTTGATTTCTCCAGGTATTTGGTCTGGCATTTCCATTAGTTGTGATGCTTCCCCCACCAAGGTTAACTCTTCCACTTCTAGCATCCATATCTACATTCAAGCCTTCGTAAGATATAGAAGAATAGCCTAAGAGATATGAGAGAATAGAGATAAAGCATATACTTATATAAAGCAAATACAAGTACGTTACTATAGCATTATCCCATACCCCGATCTTTTCTCTAATTCCTTAGGGTTATGTTTTCAAAATTATTTTAAGTTCAAAGTTTTTCATAAACCTATACTTTGATACCAAGTTGTAACATCCCCTATCTTGAGGACCGAAGCTAAGCGCTACAGATGTTGTAGTCATCTATAGTATTAACTCCTGGTGACAAAATATGGTAATGTTAATGGTATCCATAATATCATAAGCATATGAATATGAAACAAAATCATAGATTCCAAAATTAGCAACTTTACTGATTACATTTCAAAACATGTTTCATATTCCACTACATAATCCCAATACGTATCCTAGGTTTTGATCAAATATAATTATTAAAAAATATGACAAGAGTGACATATGAAGATGCCCCCTTGGATGATCAAAGTACTAAATAGAAAAAAACTGTCTTAATATATCATAGTGGGAATAGAAATAAAAATAACAACTCCTAAATAGCTATTCATGCCTCCTGCATGTCTTCGGAAGCTTTATTCGTCCACCTACTAAAACCTGTAAATCCTCAACTCTCAACCTACTTAAATCATATTCTCAGCACCCGAGAGTTTAAGGGGAAAACATAAACTTTGAGTCAGAATAAAGCCTGGTGTGAATAATACTATACATCTTGGTTATCTGATATTAAGTGAGACCACGCCGCTTAGAGGAACGGGTTTCCCCTCACTAATAATCCTTTAAAACATATCTTTTTGCAAATCAAAATCCTGCAACCAAACTGGTTAAAGTAATAGAAAAATTATATATTCATATAAATCAGGTAATAAATGGACTATCGGTCCGAACAATATAGTTTTATTTGGCTAACTACTAACCTTTGGCTGACTCGGGCCTACCAGACAAAATAAACAAATAATCTAACTTCTGTTAGATACTCTTCTGGACGGTATGTCCCTAACATAATTCTCCCAGGGTCAACTAATCATAATGGTTTTGCAAGCTCACCAATAACCTTTCTTCACTCTGTATATCCCTTTCTATGGGTAACATCATTTTAGTCTTACTTGTGACAAAGCCCTACATACTAGAATTGTAGAATTCTATTAGCTAGGGGCTACTAGCTAAAGTATAGGGCACGACATCATACCAGTTCCATATGGTATTCTAATATCTGAGTCATTTACTTAGGGTCCACTACCCCATCAAATTTTCCTTGAAAACATTTCTTTCAAAAGTATTTAACCTTATAAATCATACTTAAACAAGGAAAATATACTCTATGCTTTACTCAAATCACTTTTCCATGTAATCTATACTTTACACAAAACATTATAGATAAAAACATTCAAAACCTTTGTTTAAAACCTATAAACAACCCCTTTCGAAACCTTTGAAAGTACCCCTTTCAAAACCATTAAAAGTACCCCCTTTCAATACAAGTAAACTACTTTACTTTATAACCTTAGGCCGAAAGGCCAAAACATACCTTTCGTAATCATTTACAATAGAATTTCCGAAAATATTAAAAGTATCCTTTCGAAAGCTTTACAAAACCTTAGACATCCTCTTTTTAAAACACTTTAAACATGCCTTTCGAAAACATTGGAAACCCTTCATTTAAACTCTAAGGTAAACCTTTCAAAAATATTAGGGAACCACCCCTTCGGAACCTTTATCATATACCTTTCAAAAGCATTAAGTCCATTGCATAAATCAAACCTTTCAAAAGCATTGGGATCTAGTAAAAACATGTGGAACAACCTTTCAAAACCACTTAAAACCATTCCTTTCGAAAACTTTAGGTTTAACTTTCAAAATCTCAAAAGGCTCTTAAAACAACTAGGTCGAAAGTAACTCCTTTGAAAGCAATTTCATAAGTAAAAGAAGTGGATGGTGTCGAAACCAATCTCTTTGAAAGCATTGGAGAAGCGGCTCAGGGCTTAAAGCGAAAGCACCCTTTCGAAGGAACTTCTTTGAAAGGTTGAATGCAGCAGCAGGGGTGTAATGAACCAGATTTTTCAGCCCTCGAAAATCGACACTAATACATCCACTGTATTACAGTCTGAGAAATCAAATGCCGAAAAACCAGATTGTTAGGGAAAAAGAAAGAACGAAGAAGATAAGAAGAAAACTAACCAATACAGGACCTCACAGCGGAACGAATAATCTATAATATACCACAAATCTTTACACAAAAGCAAAACTGTAATATGTGTATATACATACATCAATCAAAGTATACTAACCTATTTCAGCCTAGATAGTTATAACATCATATCCTCACAATTGCTGACAACACAGCAATAAATACAATGGAAAATAACCATCTACGTGAATACGTCTATGGGCCTCCAACTCGTCTTTTGAAGCTTCAAGCATCCAAACCAATCTGTAATATGGTCGGTTTGACCCGAGCATTATAATAAAATAACACCCGAGTCAGTCCGGAAAACTAGCGTGAGAAAACACACCTAACTGGATTTCAAGTTATATAAAACCTTTGAAATCAAAAGTATCTCGTAAGACCACGCCGTACATACACACGAAAGGATTTTTACCTTACGATAACCAAAACATATTTCTTTATAGAAAACCCAGTTATATTATAATAATGTCTAAAGGCGAAAATAATAATAATCAAGTAGTTGTGATGCTCGTGAGTGTACATCACAATAATACTAGGTATATAATTGAAAATCGATAAGGCGTGTTCGCTAATTGTGTAGGATTCCGTGGAGGTTCCCTCAGTACTTAGAGGAACGGTCCTCCTGCACAAGGATCAGAGATATCCTTCTAAAGTAGCATACACCACTAGTGATGTACCACATGAAAAATATAGCTGGTCTCGCTAAGACCGAGTGCATCGCCCCATGCATGCATAACAAATATAAGTGACATCTAGGAGGAGCCGACTACACCTTATGGGTTTGCCAACCCTAGTGGCCATGCCTCCTATCTCTGGTTTTAGTCATTCCCGCTGATGAGGCTACGTCCGGCATTCCAGCTCACGCACCACCATCAAAACAGATTATGGAATCCCATACGGATTCCAAAACTCCAACGGGTCTCGGAATCACATATAGATTCCCAAATTTCAATATATCACGAATTCTCTTATTGAACCGTATATGGTTTTCGAAGTGGTAACTGGTTCGAGTCATCTCTTACGAGTACACTCCTCCGCTTCCCGGGTGCTCCACAAAACCAACGCTGATTTCCGGAATGCTCAATACCGGTTCTTTAGGAAATAGTTAGACAATACATAAGAGCAGGGATCACCTCCTAACCGTTTAGGTGGACGGATCTCCTTATCATTTGTCCTAGAAGAACGAAATGAGTTTATACGTACAGTATAGCACCACCAATGATAACTGTAGCATATAATTCCCGTGTTTCCCCTAGATATTTCCAGAGTTAAAATCCTTTGGTGTTAAGTATGGAATATTTCCATACCACCAAAATTAAGAAGGATTACATATTAAGGCCGAGATTTGATAGTCGATTATTTAACTAAACACTACGCCATAGATGGCCTATTGCAACGAAAATACAAGACGTTGCTAGCTACAATGTAACGATAGCTATGCTCATTTTTGTCTATTACAACATTAGCTTCAGGATATTAGCATGGATATCAACACTATGTTGCAGTAGCTATAGACTTATAAAAATATTATAAAAAATGAGTGCGGGCTGGAAAAAAAGCGGGCTGAAATAATTTTTAACGCGGGAAGCAAAAACAAAGCGGCAAAAGTTAACAAAATATTGAAGGGTTTCACTCAAACACTTAACAAAATACGTACTCCACCGCTCAACCTCTCAAACACTCAAACACTCTGCGATTTCAATTAGGGCTAAAAGTTCTAAGTTTACAAGCTTAATTGGGGTTTGATTAGGGCAAGTTCGAGTTCAAGTTCAATTAGGGCTTCGGTGTTTCAATTAGGTCTTCAATTGGGGTTCGTTTGGGTTTCGAATTTCAGTTAGGGCTTCGATTTAATCTGCTGCAGAGGTTCCTTTCGTCAGTGTTCAAAAGAGGTTCCTTTCGCCAGTGTTTAATGAAGTACTTCCGCAAGCGTTGACAAATTGGGTGCCGCAAGTGTTAATTGCTTCCGCAGAGGTTCCTTTCTTCAGTGTTTAATGAAGTAATTCCATTGAAAAATTTGCTACCGCAATTGTTTAAAGCTTCCATCAACATTGACGAAAGGGAATTTAGTGCCACAGTTGTTCAAATACGTAGCTTCCGTCAACAGCGACAAAGAGAAAATGCTTCCGCAATTGTTCGTTAGGATTACGTCCGCAAGACTTGGTGGTGTAAAGGTTATTTTCGAAAGATATAGTGGCGAAAGGGATTTTCCTTCCAACAGTGATGAAGCAGTTTTTGGGTTCAAATGATTGCTTGCGCATGTCTTGGGATGCAAGTGTTAAGGCTCTGATGCCGCAAGTACTAAGAGTCCGGTTATGTAAATTGGCAGAAGGGATTGCTTCCGCAATAACTAGCGAAGAGAACAGCTGACCATGCTTCCAACTTACAACCACCAAAGCAGGGGCCTGGTCCAATTTGTAAATTGACATTTATCCGCCCAGTCATGAAACTCAAGGTATGAGACTCTGATTCTCTAAAAAGATCTGCAAACTTTAAAAAAAATTGGTTTTTAAATAATTAAGATCTTAACCATAACATTTTTTAATTTCAAACCTTAGACATAATTTTTCAAAGTCTGAAATCATGTAAACCAAATTTCAAAATTATAAATGGTTTCAAAGGAATTAAATTTCGAAAGAATTTGTGTGACAACCCGGAATTTCGAGCAATATCAATTTAATAATTTATGTTAAATATTAAATTGATTTGATATATTTTTGAATTATAAACTTGAATTGATATTGTTCTGATAAATATCATATTGGTGAGTTATATCTTTTAAAACAAATAAATGATTTTTCTGTTTATAACGGATATACTGGTATATATCGTAGACAGGTGAGTTCTGTTTTAATTTTAATTGATAAATTTTGTTTTCAAATTTCTTGTATATATTCTAGAGATTTGGAAATTTTTATTTATTTTGGAATGACTTTTCAAAGCTATTTGATAAATTATAAAGCAACACACTAAAATACCTAAACAAACATTTATTTACATTTTATCATCGAACTGGAAAGTATAATGTATTCGAGTAGATTCCATAGCTTTGTAAATTTCAAACAAACACTAAATAAATAAACAACGTATTGAAACAACATCTATTATATTCTATAATTAAACAATGTACTAAGTAACATTTACATCACCTTATCAAACAACACATTAAAAGTAATATACCAGAATAACATGGGTTAATATTTCAACTATAATTTTTAATGTAAAACAAGAAATGAAATACATGGAAGGTTCCCAGACTAATACAAATCTGCATAGTAAATGGAACAGAGAGAGGAATTAAAGATAAACAAGTTAGCAACTTGTACAGGGTAATCTGGAAACAAAGGTTCGAATGCATGCAAGCTTAAAGGAATTAGAGGCAAAGTAAAAAAAAAATGTAGTATACTTGTAACTTGTGAATGAAGATACAGGCAAGAGTAGAAGTGATAGGATAAGTATAAAATAACATCACCAAGTACATGTAACATTTAATGCCTTCATATCTTAGCAGCCAAAACCATCCCTTCGAATTGCATAAAATCCTCTCAGCCTCCATATTGTAAAAATATCTCTGATTTCTTTTGTAAAATGATAGACCCTGTAAACTGTTCAGCCTATATGCTTTCTTCTATCACCTTCCATTCCATTCGAACTAAATAAAAATGGTAATGGAAACTCACTTGAAAACTTAAAACAAATCTCCATCTAAAACAAAAAGCAAGGGATTTGGCAACTCAGTTCTAGAGCAAAAGACTTCAAGTTTACAGTTTTCAAGTTCAAATCTGTTTTCAAGTTTTCAAAAGCTCTGTCTTCATTTTGAGGTGAGTAACTTCATTTTTTTAAAAAAACAAATATGTAGATAAATCTGGTTGCATTGAAGTGAATGTGGATTGCATGATGTCTGTTGTGTATATATACAGGTATGGAATGCATGTTGTGTACTTTCTGCTTATATATCTTCCAGGATTCAAGTTTTGTTTTAAAATAAAAATTCAAACTTTGATTTGGACATTGTTTAAATTCAAGTTTAAAATGAAACTTGATGTTTAGTCATGAATTTTAGTTTTAAACTGTACTTAAGTTTTAAAAATATGGGAATGTCTCTGGAAACTTTTAACAGATGATCAAAACATTAAATTGGAGGATATTCAAATACCACGATTCGATGTTTCAGAGTTAGGATCTGAATCATCATACAAAATCATGATTTTAAAAATCAAAATCGAAATTTTAAGTGGGGTATCGAAGGAGAAATTTTGGGATGCCTGGGATTGGGTTTTTGGTCGGAATCTGATGATCTTGGCAAATGTAGAGGTCGGGGTTCTTCGTGTTGATAGAGGAGTGAACGTAGTTGTTAGGAAAAAGGGCGTGATGGTGGATAGACAGCGGTGGTGGCGGCGGCATAGGTTTAAAGTTTTTAAACCTAGTTTAGTGAGGTCTGATACATTCGTTTCGTTCGACGTCACCGTTCGATCGAGTGTTTTGTGCTTTTGGGGTTTGATAGAGGGAAGGTAGACGAGGTGATGGCCAGAAATTCAGCGTCTCTGGTGGACGAGATGGTGAGGACGGCGAACTTCCAGGCTTTGGAAGTTGGGGTGGTCTGTGTTCCAGGTTTTGCACAGGCTCGAATTCGTTTTTGGGAAGATGTCGACGTTCAGGTGGATGGGAATCGGTGAGCGGCTGGTGGTCGACATGCTTGTGGGTGAGGCGACGAGTGGTGATGAGCGGAGGCTCCGTGCACGTGCACGGAGCATTTGTCTGATGATCTGGAGCTTCTGTTGTTTGTTGGGAATGGGAGCGGTTTCTCGTGTGTGTCTCGAGTGTGAACTCGAGAAACTTCATCTTGCCTCGAAGTAAAAATAAGTTGTCTCGGGTAGGAACTGTTGCCAAGTTTTAGCAGAACCCAGGTTGATTTGAGTTTTTCTCGGGTAAAAGCCCTTTTGACTCCGGTACTTACATGTTTTTCTCAAAGCAAAGGTGAAGTAACCCAGGTTACTTTATTTCCAGTGTAAACAGTATTGGTTTGAACGGTATTTAAATCATTATGTTTAAATTGTAAATAATGTTAAGACTGGGTTAATTAAATAGTTCAAGTCCAGATTTTTGAACTAAAAGAAAGTTTTAAAATTTAATACTTTTTAATAAATTTAAATATTGGATATAAGGCGAGTTTGATATAAAATTGCTTATAACTATCATTGTTCTAAAATTGTAATTTAAAAATTTCTTTTAAAGGTAAATTTTATAAAAATTTTCAAATTTAACTAGTTGTTCGTATAAACTCGACATTTAAAATGAGAGTTAAGGAAAAGAGAAATAAATGCTTTAAACATTTTAAAAGTTAAATTTAATCGAAATGAAACGAGTTTACTTTAAGAAATAAGGATTTAGTTTTAAACTCATTTATTATTAAAAAGGATTTAATTGTTAATGGAATTGTATTGATTAAATTAGAAATTGATGTTTAAATGAATCAATGCAAGTTTTTTTTTATAAATGAATTAAGTAATTAATTGGAAATTAAGGTTTAATGTATTAATTAAAGTTTTCAAAATGAATTAAATAATTTATATGTTATTGAAAGTATGGATTAGACCTTAATTAATTTATAAATGGAAAATTTAACTCATAATCATTAATACAAGTTAATTACTTTAGTATAGAAATTAATAGATGTTAAAGAAGACTGTTAACTGGATTATTTATAATTAATCAATTAATTGATTATTAATCGTTAATTGAATTAATTAATTGAAATCAACATTTTAACTGTTAAAGTATAATTAATTTAATGGGAAGTAATTAAGAAAATTAATTACTCATTTGATTTATTGAATAAATTAATTAACCTATGTTTAATCGTTTGATGATTTGAAGATAAATTTCTTAGAGAGGTAATTAAGGTTTAAATTACAGGATGTAATTATGGGATGATGTTCGTTAATAAAGTAATTTGAGTAAATTACTTTATATAATTAATCAAAGGGATTAATTAGAGATAATTGATTATTGAGTAATTAATTTGTTTATGAAGTAATTAAGGAAGTTAATTACCAGATGTGATTAATCAGAGGGGATTAATATTTGGGTTTAATTTAAAGATTAATTACTCGATGTGATTAATTTAAAATTTTAAATGTTAATTTGAAATCATTAATTAATATAGTTAATGTTGGAATTCAAATGGGTTTATTCGAAATATAATTGATAAATGAAGAGATTTATTAATATAAATAATTAAGTAATGTAATTAACTTAGTTAATTAATAAATAAAATGATATAAAGATGAATTTCTATATTTGGTTAAAGTAATTAATCCGTGGAAATAAATTTGAAGGAAATTACTTAGATGTAATTAAAGAAATTAATCGGGGATGATTAATTAAATGGAGTAATGGGATGATGGTCAATGAATTGATTGATAATTTATTTGTAGTAATATAAGCAAGTTAATACTGATAAAGTAATTAATTTAATTAACTTTAAATTAATTAAGGATAAGATAATTGATTTAATTCATTTTAAATTAATTATCAAAGATATGATTATTATTCTTGCTTATGTATGATGATTGATATTGATATCCCATTGATTGATTGTGATCTCAGATATGAGATGAGTGTTATCTGTTATGATATGGATGCTTTGATGAAGTGTGATGATATTATAGATTTTCCATTTATGATGATATGTGATTATCCATCAGTGATATTGTGATTTATCTATCTGTTGATATACATAATTTAATTTGAATTGTTTTAACCTTTAAAACAACTTGGCCTTAAAAGACACGTGTTGGATTCGGTGAGACCGGGATCGGGTTTCCATATTTGGATATCCGAAAACCACACCGATTCCCAATTTAACGTTAGGTCGTGAAATCCAAATGGAGCAAGTGAAGACTCGAGGTATAAGAACTATTCGTCAGTATAACTCTGTGGGTGATTCCGTAATGAGTTTGACGGAGATAGTACTTATAGATTCGAGATGGTGATTCAGAATGCAAGGGTTATTGTCGTTAACTCTGAGGGTGATTCCAATATGAGTGTAACGAGATAATGCCTTCGGTTTCGTTCGAACCCGGAACGAACTTGTATGGATCGAATGCTTTCAGAACATCGTCAGGTGGGCGATGAGCATTCTAAGAGATGTGTTCTTTAAAGGTAATCGTAACCTCAAGCCTCATCAACCGGGAATGGCTAAAACAGGGGAGGTGCAGCAAGGCTAGTGGGTAGCACCCAAGTAGGATGAGATTTCCCCTGTCTAGAGGTCCCTTTTTATTCGGTAGTGGCAGTTGGAGAGCGCACCAACTGTGGGGTTTTCTTATCCGGGAATTATCCAGTAAGGGATGTTCCGGCCTTGTGTTGCAGGGGAGCAGGCGTACTCCTCGGTACGGTGATCTAGGCCACGTACTGTGACGGGCGGTACCCCAGTAGCCCAGCCATTGTATGGAATCCAAAATCCAATAAGTGCCTTCGGTTTTGATTGTATTACCCACATTGTGGCTAGTATGCTGGAATTTAATAGATGTAACAATTTCAGCTATTTCTTATTTACTTGAAAACCCTAGACACTATTATAATATCACTGGATTTCCTAAAATGTTTTGGTTAGCGTAAGGTAAAAACTTTTCCATGTTTATGTGTGGGAAGTCTTACGTAATACCTTTGTTTTCAAATGATTTTCAAAGTTAAGCAACTTTAACCTGTTACTCATACCAGACCCATGTCTGACCCGAAGTTTATTTCTGTTTTTCATAAACTCTCGGGTACCCAAATTTTTACGGGTAGTCAAGGGATTCAGGTTAGCTTTGACGAATTCTGGAGGAGCAATGGAGCAGGAGGCTTCAGCGTATAGATATATAGTGGTTCCGCTGTGTTAGTGTTATTCTGTATTTTCCGCTGTGTTGTATCTCTGTGATGCGTGAGTTGTATTAACTAGACAGGTGTTTATAACTGTCTAGTATGGATGTATTATCTGTGTACTCTGATGTATATAATATTTGTATATTTATGTGATATATTATATTTTATTCGTTCCGCTGTTGAGATTCTGTTGTTGTTTCTTCTTCTTCTCTATCTTTTCTACTTTCTCACCTCTTTCTTTTCTTCAAAACGATACGACTTTCTGGGCATAGAAGGTCGGGTCGTGACAGTTGGTATCAGAGCACTAGGTTGAGCGAATACCTAGGCTCTTAAGTGATTCCTATCTTGAGAGAGCGTACTTGTATTTTGATATATATATATATATTTATTTATTTATTTGTTTCTACCTATTTGTTGGATTACCTGTTCGGGTTTTCCAATAATAGTTATAAAGGTAGATAGGGTGGTGTGTGTAACACGATCACCAATGGTTGAATTTGTTGTGGTTAGAGATGTATATGTCAAGACTGTAGGCTCAAGTCCTTCTTGAGTAAGTTTGGCAGTGTGGAGTAAGGATTTCTCTGACCTCTGTAGAATTTTTTTTAAAGGAATTCGGAGTAACTTTTGGAAGAGTATAAGTTGGTTGTGCTCGGTAAGTAGATTATTTGGAATTTGGATCTGTTGGATGAGCAGAAGTAAGTAATGGGATCTTTGCAACTTCAGAAGGGAGTAGCTGTATGGTGAGATGCAATAACCATAGACGGTGCTGAAGATGTTTCTTTTGAAGCAAGTTAAGGGGTTATGGGGTGGACAGTTGATGTCTACCGCAGGGAAGCTTTATCGGTGTTGGAGTATGAGACTAAGGTCGTAAGTTGTTACTTTTGGATGTGGTCTCATTTTCACCCTTAATAAGAGTAAATTGATGGTGCTTGGCTTGGAGTCCGAATTTTTGAGAAGTATCTGCTTGTCTCAAACTCTTTGTGAAGTTGGCTGAAGACTATGAAGTTCGAGAAGCCTTTGGAATAAAGAAGTCTTCTGGTTAAGCAGTGACCTGGAGTGGAGTGTGGAAGCAGCAGTATGAATCTTTTTCTACGATGGATCAGGAGATGTGAGATTCTACGGTCAGCAGTCCGGGTAGATGTTAAAGACTTATCCATTTCTTCTGGAAGCTCAGCAGGTCAGGATATCTGTTTTGAGGAGGAACTATCAGTTTTCTGGCAGATAAGGTGTTTCTAAAGGAGTAATTTTATTTGGATATGCTGTTCGGGTTGGTAAAGGAAGAACAGTTTCTTTGGAATCTGAACCGGATAGGATCGCAAAAGTGACTTGCGATGGTTTGGGTGTTCCTTTGTGTTTCAGAAATTTTCTGGATGTCTTCAGGGAGTCAGAATTTTGTTAGCATCTGGAGATTGTGTTTGGTATCGACTATATTCCAGGAGTGGTACCGATGGTTCAGCTTAGTAGTAGGATGGTTTTTGAGGAACTTCTGAGTTTTTCCTGTATGGATCTATTAAACCATATTTCCGAGATAGCTGGGAGGCTTACCAGTTGTGATTGTTGACCGACGGTTGCAAAGCCTAGGTCTGTCCCAGTTGGTATCAGTGGAAGTTTGTGCTTGTGTGCATCATCTATATTTTTATCTACCATATCAGAGTTGTGCAGCGGAAGCAGTGGGGAGTGCGTCTGTTTTTCTTTTCTGGAGAAGAGAAGTTATTTCTACGGCTGATGGTAGGGATTGTGTTCCTGATTTTGGCTGATAGGGAGAAGATCGTCTACTAGATTGTTTTTGGATTCAGATTGTTCTAAAAGGCATCAGCAGAAGTTTAGCTGATTGGTAGTGATGAAGGCAGATTGGGATCGTCCGAAGAGTTTGGTAGATAGGGGACGGAAGAATTTGGATTTCAGAATCGGAGATTTGATTCTAGATGAGTTTCTCTGATTGAAGGAGCTGTATAGTTTGGTAAGTCTGGGAAATTAGCTCCGAGGTGTTCTGGATTTTTCTCTGTGTTCTGGAGAAGTTAGTGTTTGTTCTTCTAGAGTAAATTGCCAGTTTAGATAGCTGTGATCCGTTGTGTTACACGTATCTCTGAGAGAGTACGTGTGAGATTCTATTTTTGGTTTTGGGAACCAGCAGTTCAGGGAGTTTTGGTTGTTGAGTCAGACTTATTTGTAGTCTGATATCCTATCTTGTTTTATAGACCTAGAGGAGTAGGAGCTCGGTAGCTTAGAGATATTGACTATTTGGATTTTATAGAGCGAGTAACCCGGTACTTATACTCGGGGAAACTCGAGAGTATACTATTCGGAATTTTTGTCTGGATAGATAGATTGTTTAATTGGATGCTATGGTTGTTAGCATTGATTGATATATGCATGTGTTTTAAAAATTAAATTCTAAATAAATTATTAAATTACCTTTGTTTTAAATTTCGGGGACGAAATTCTTTTAAGGGGGGAGGAATGTGACAACCCGGAATTTCGAGCAATATCAATTTAATAATTTATGTTAAATATTAAATTGATTTGATATATTTTTGAATTATAAACTTGAATTGATATTGTTCTGATAAATATCATATTGGTGAGTTATATCTTTTAAAACAAATAAATGATTTTTCTGTTTATAACGGATATACTGGTATATATCGTAGACAGGTGAGTTCTGTTTTAATTTTAATTGATAAATTTTGTTTTCAAATTTCTTGTATATATTCTAGAGATTTGGAAATTTTTATTTATTTTGGAATGACTTTTCAAAGCTATTTGATAAATTATAAAGCAACACACTAAAATACCTAAACAAACATTTATTTACATTTTATCATCGAACTGGAAAGTATAATGTATTCGAGTAGATTCCATAGCTTTGTAAATTTCAAAAAAACACTAAATAAATAAACAACGTATTGAAACAACATCTATTATATTCTATAATTAAACAATGTACTAAGTAACATTTACATCACCTTATCAAACAACACATTAAAAGTAATATACCAGAATAACATGGGTTAATATTTCAACTATAATTTTTAATGTAAAACAAGAAATGAAATACATGGAAGGTTCCCAGACTAATACAAATCTGCATAGTAAATGGAACAGAGAGAGGAATTAAAGATAAACAAGTTAGCAACTTGTACAGGGTAATCTGGAAACAAAGGTTCGAATGCATGCAAGCTTAAAGGAATTAGAGGCAAAGTAAAAAAAAAATGTAGTATACTTGTAACTTGTGAATGAAGATACAGGCAAGAGTAGAAGTGATAGGATAAGTATAAAATAACATCACCAAGTACATGTAACATTTAATGCCTTCATATCTTAGCAGCCAAAACCATCCCTTCGAATTGCATAAAATCCTCTCAGCCTCCATATTGTAAAAATATCTCTGATTTCTTTTGTAAAATGATAGACCCTGTAAACTGTTCAGCCTATATGCTTTCTTCTATCACCTTCCATTCCATTCGAACTAAATAAAAATGGTAATGGAAACTCACTTGAAAACTTAAAACAAATCTCCATCTAAAACAAAAAGCAAGGGATTTGGCAACTCAGTTCTAGAGCAAAAGACTTCAAGTTTACAGTTTTCAAGTTCAAATCTGTTTTCAAGTTTTCAAAAGCTCTGTCTTCATTTTGAGGTGAGTAACTTCATTTTTTTAAAAAAACAAATATGTAGATAAATCTGGTTGCATTGAAGTGAATGTGGATTGCATGATGTCTGTTGTGTATATATACAGGTATGGAATGCATGTTGTGTACTTTCTGCTTATATATCTTCCAGGATTCAAGTTTTGTTTTAAAATAAAAATTCAAACTTTGATTTGGACATTGTTTAAATTCAAGTTTAAAATGAAACTTGATGTTTAGTCATGAATTTTAGTTTTAAACTGTACTTAAGTTTTAAAAATATGGGAATGTCTCTGGAAACTTTTAACAGATGATCAAAACATTAAATTGGAGGATATTCAAATACCACGATTCGATGTTTCAGAGTTAGGATCTGAATCATCATACAAAATCATGATTTTAAAAATCAAAATCGAAATTTTAAGTGGGGTATCGAAGGAGAAATTTTGGGATGCCTGGGATTGGGTTTTTGGTCGGAATCTGATGATCTTGGCAAATGTAGAGGTCGGGGTTCTTCGTGTTGATAGAGGAGTGAACGTAGTTGTTAGGAAAAAGGGCGTGATGGTGGATAGACAGCGGTGGTGGCGGCGGCATAGGTTTAAAGTTTTTAAACCTAGTTTAGTGAGGTCTGATACATTCGTTTCGTTCGACGTCACCGTTCGATCGAGTGTTTTGTGCTTTTGGGGTTTGATAGAGGGAAGGTAGACGAGGTGATGGCCAGAAATTCAGCGTCTCTGGTGGACGAGATGGTGAGGACGGCGAACTTCCAGGCTTTGGAAGTTGGGGTGGTCTGTGTTCCAGGTTTTGCACAGGCTCGAATTCGTTTTTGGGAAGATGTCGACGTTCAGGTGGATGGGAATCGGTGAGCGGCTGGTGGTCGACATGCTCGTGGGTGAGGCGACGAGTGGTGATGAGCGGAGGCTCCGTGCACGTGCACGGAGCATTTGTCTGATGATCTGGAGCTTCTGTTGTTTGTTGGGAATGGGAGCGGTTTCTCGTGTGTGTCTCGAGTGTGAACTCGAGAAACTTCATCTTGCCTCGAAGTAAAAATAAGTTGTCTCGGGTAGGAACTGTTGCCAAGTTTTAGCAGAACCCAGGTTGATTTGAGTTTTTCTCGGGTAAAAGCCCTTTTGACTCCGGTACTTACATGTTTTTCTCAAAGCAAAGGTGAAGTAACCCAGGTTACTTTATTTCCAGTGTAAACAGTATTGGTTTGAACGGTATTTAAATCATTATGTTTAAATTGTAAATAATGTTAAGACTGGGTTAATTAAATAGTTCAAGTCCAGATTTTTGAACTAAAAGAAAGTTTTAAAATTTAATACTTTTTAATAAATTTAAATATTGGATATAAGGCGAGTTTGATATAAAATTGCTTATAACTATCATTGTTCTAAAATTGTAATTTAAAAATTTCTTTTAAAGGTAAATTTTATAAAAATTTTCAAATTTAACTAGTTGTTCGTATAAACTCGACATTTAAAATGAGAGTTAAGGAAAAGAGAAATAAATGCTTTAAACATTTTAAAAGTTAAATTTAATCGAAATGAAATGAGTTTACTTTAAGAAATAAGGATTTAGTTTTAAACTCATTTATTATTAAAAAGGATTTAATTGTTAATGGAATTGTATTGATTAAATTAGAAATTGATGTTTAAATGAATCAATGCAAGTTTTTTTTTATAAATGAATTAAGTAATTAATTGGAAATTAAGGTTTAATGTATTAATTAAAGTTTTCAAAATGAATTAAATAATTTATATGTTATTGAAAGTATGGATTAGACCTTAATTAATTTATAAATGGAAAATTTAACTCATAATCATTAATACAAGTTAATTACTTTAGTATAGAAATTAATAGATGTTAAAGAAGACTGTTAACTGGATTATTTATAATTAATCAATTAATTGATTATTAATCGTTAATTGAATTAATTAATTGAAATCAACATTTTAACTGTTAAAGTATAATTAATTTAATGGGGAGTAATTAAGAAAATTAATTACTCATTTTATTTATTGAATAAATTAATTAACCTATATTTAATCGTTTGATGATTTGAAGATAAATTTCTTAGAGAGGTAATTAAGGTTTAAATTACAGGATGTAATTATGGGATGATGTTCGTTAATAAAGTAATTTGAGTAAATTACTTTATATAATTAATCAAAGGGATTAATTAGAGATAATTGATTATTGAGTAATTAATTTGTTTATGAAGTAATTAAGGAAGTTAATTACCAGATGTGATTAATCAGAGGGGATTAATATTTGGGTTTAATTTAAAGATTAATTACTCGATGTGATTAATTTAAAATTTTAAATGTTAATTTGAAATCATTAATTAATATAGTTAATGTTGGAATTCAAATGGGTTTATTCGAAATATAATTGATAAATGAAGAGATTTATTAATATAAATAATTAAGTAATGTAATTAACTTAGTTAATTAATAAATAAAATGATATAAAGATGAATTTCTATATTTGGTTAAAGTAATTAATCCGTGGAAATAAATTTGAAGGAAATTACTTAGATGTAATTAAAGAAATTAATCGGGGATGATTAATTAAATGGAGTAATGGGATGATGGTCAATGAATTGATTGATAATTTATTTGTAGTAATATAAGCAAGTTAATACTGATAAAGTAATTAATTTAATTAACTTTAAATTAATTAAGGATAAGATAATTGATTTAATTCATTTTAAATTAATTATCAAAGATATGATTATTATTCTTGCTTATGTATGATGATTGATATTGATATCCCATTGATTGATTGTGATCTCAGATATGAGATGAGTGTTATCTGTTATGATATGGATGCTTTGATGAAGTGTGATGATATTATAGATTTTCCATTTATGATGATATGTGATTATCCATCAGTGATATTGTGATTTATCTATCTGTTGATATACATAATTTAATTTGAATTGTTTTAACCTTTAAAACAACTTGGCCTTAAAAGACACGTGTTGGATTCGGTGAGACCGGGATCGGGTTTCCATATTTGGATATCCGAAAACCACACCGATTCCCAATTTAACGTTAGGTCGTGAAATCCAAATGGAGCAAGTGAAGACTCGAGGTATAAGAACTATTCGTCAGTATAACTCTGTGGGTGATTCCGTAATGAGTTTGACGGAGATAGTACTTATAGATTCGAGATGGTGATTCAGAATGCAAGGGTTATTGTCGTTAACTCTGAGGGTGATTCCAATATGAGTGTAACGAGATAATGCCTTCGGTTTCGTTCGAACCCGGAACGAACTTGTATGGATCGAATGCTTTCAGAACATCGTCAGGTGGGCGATGAGCATTCTAAGAGATGTGTTCTCTAAAGGTAATCGTAACCTCAAGCCTCATCAACCGGGAATGGCTAAAACAGGGGAGGTGCAGCAAGGCTAGTGGGTAGCACCCAAGTAGGATGAGATTTCCCCTGTCTAGAGGTCCCTTTTTATTCGGTAGTGGCAGTTGGAGAGCGCACCAACTGTGGGGTTTTCTTATTCGGGAATTATCCAGTAAGGGATGTTCCGGCCTTGTGTTGCAGGGGAGCGGGCGTACTCCTCGGTACGGTGATCTAGGCCACGTACTGTGACGGGCGGTACCCCAGTAGCCCAGCCATTGTATGGAATCCAAAATCCAATAAGTGCCTTCGGTTTTGATTGTATTACCCACATTGTGGCTAGTATGCTGGAATTTAATAGATGTAACAATTTCAGTTATTTCTTATTTACTTGAAAACCCTAGACACTATTATAATATCACTGGATTTCCTAAAATGTTTTGGTTAGCGTAAGGTAAAAACTTTTCCATGTTTATGTGTGGGAAGTCTTACGTAATACCTTTGTTTTCAAATGATTTTCAAAGTTAAGCAACTTTAACCTGTTACTCATACCAGACCCATGTCTGACCCGAAGTTTATTTCTGTTTTTCATAAACTCTCGGGTACCCAAATTTTTACGGGTAGTCAAGGGATTCAGGTTAGCTTTGACGAATTCTGGAGGAGCAATGGAGCAGGAGGCTTCAGCGTATAGATATATAGTGGTTCCGCTGTGTTAGTGTTATTCTGTATTTTCCGCTGTGTTGTATCTCTGTGATGCGTGAGTTGTATTAACTAGACAGGTGTTTATAACTGTCTAGTATGGATGTATTATCTGTGTACTCTGATTTATATAATATTTGTATATTTATGTGATATATTATATTTTATTCGTTCCGCTGTTGAGATTCTGTTGTTGTTTCTTCTTCTTCTCTATCTTTTCTACTTTCTCACCTCTTTCTTTTCTTCAAAACGATACGACTTTCTGGGCATAGAAGGTCGGGTCGTGACAATTTGATTTCAAATATATCTAGACAGATATAATCTTTATACATAACAATCCCTAGTTTCCAACTTCGGACATAAAATGTGCCTTACTTACAAAGCTATGTTGCCTGATACATAAATGTGTCCTATTTTGAAGTATATGAAGTAGTGTTTTGATAAATCAATTTTAAACATATTGTACATCAAGTGTTTGCATATTTGTCGCTTTTGAATGTAAAGATCTTGGATATGATAGGGACATGTTTCAATATGTATGAATTTGATATCTATCTTTATTCCACAAAATTTTGGGCAAATCTTAGTTTTGAAAAATGTGATTAGTTTCAAACAGGCACGGTTTTAAAAGTTCTAAAGTAAATTAAGTTTTGGATATATGCATATAACTTTGAATATGTCCGAGTCTTCAAGTATACATAAATTTATATGTAGTGAATTTTAGACATATGCAGTTTCAACTCAAATAAATTTTAGATGTGTATGGGTTTCAATATGGACATATGGATTTGAGTAATATACGAGTTGAGGTATATATGAATGATGAGATACATACCCGTTTTATGCATGTTTTTTGTGCATTTCACACACTGCTTTAAAAAAACTTCTTACAAAACTTGACCATGTATACATCAATTTTCTGATATATAAGGTTTTTTTAATGTTCGAAGTATGTGGTTTTGAGTGTATAATAATTCTGTATATTTGTGAATGTGATTCCAAAGTTTCAAGTATATAATTATTTTCGAAGGTATAAGTTTTGAAGATTTAAAATCCCGAATATGTTCAATTCCCAAAATCGGTTTACATAATTTCCTATGAATTATAACTCTAAATATGTAGGTTTTGAATAAAGATAGTATGAAAGGTATAAGCATGGTTCTGGGAGTGTATGTATAATTTTATAGATAAAGATTGCAAGGATGTATGGTTTCAGAAGTAAGTATTTTATAGAAGTTCCATTGAATTTTTGACGATTCAACTTCTATTATTTAAGTTGCTATTAGTAGCTTTTATCGCTACCATTTTTCATTTGGCCTTTCTTAGTTTGCATATTTATTCCTTTGCTTTCAAAAGCTATTTGTTAGTTTTATTTGGGTTGGGTTATATTTACAGTACTCTTTGCTTGTTGACTAAGTTGTTTGATTGCTGCAGTATAAATATACTTTGTTTGACAAGCACCATGACCTAAGAGTTAATTAAGTATTGGTTGGTAAAATCAAAATCCGAACTTTATAATAGAATATGACTCGAACTAATTTCATATATTTTAGAGAACCAAAAAGGTTACGATTACAAAGCCTCGGTCTGGACCAACAACTCGTTCACGGGCCATTGTTGAATCTGCAACTGATAAGAATGCAACTCTGAAGGCAGGGGAAAATCCAGTTCCTACACAAACTGTTGATCCACCATGTAGCGTTGAGTTACCACACAATGAAGGAATAGGAACAATGGCTGCTTATTTGGCTATGCGAGAACGCCAGAAGAATAACAGTAGTGGAAGTGCAAGGAAGAAGGTTGTTGTTAGAAATGTCTCGAAAAATATTAAAAACGAAGAAGATAAAGTAGAAGAAGCTGAAGGTATCATCTAATTGAGTTCTGATTTTAATAGCTTAAGTTCTCATTTATGTTATGTCTAGCCTGCATGGTATTATCTAATTGGGGATCTTTGTGCGACCGTATGCAGTGATGGCACTGGAGGCTCGCAAATATGAATGTACTGTTAATAAGTAGAATTTAGTATGTACTGGCTATAACTATGAATACACTGGCTATGTTTTTAAGTATGTTTGTTATTTTGTACTTGACTAAGTAAAACTTGTGTTGCTGGTTATACTGAAATGAAAAGTTCTTTGTTGCAGTGTAATGTGGCCATTAGATATGATATAATGTTGCAATATAATGTTGCCATAGATATGATATAATGTTGCAGTAGTATAATGTTGCAGTACATTTCCAATTTAAATTGCAAAAGGTGTTGCCATAGATATGATATAATGTTGCAGTATGTGATGTTAAATGTGGTAATAAACTAGCAAAGTGTTGCCATTGGATGGTAAAAGTGTTACCATAGATTAATGAATATGGGCCTCACAACAGGGTTCCGTAAAGGTGGGCCATAGAATTAGTGGGCCCTACAATGTGGGCCCATATGTTAGAGCCCAGATTGTGGGGCCCACTTTTTAGTAAATTTGGTACCTGTGGCAACAACAGAACCGATGTTGCCATAGGGCCGCAAAGATGTTGCCTTTGACTCTAGGGCAACGCGGCAAAATGCATCACCGAGAAAGTGTTGCCTTTGTCCTCTTTTAGTCTACAACAACATTTTTTGGCACTTCCTGCATCACTTCTTGGGTGTTGCAGTATGCAATCTATGGCGTAGTGAAACAAAAATTCAAACAAAGATTATATTTTATAGGGAAAACCAACATTGGTTAAGCAAATAAACAATCACTAGCCTGTAACGTTCGGAATTTTCGACGCTCGAAAGTCGACATTAATACATCCACTTTATCAACTGCCGAGCAATCGAATGCCGGAAAACCGAATTGTTATGGTTAAAAAGAAGAGGTAGAAGAAGACAGAAGAAAAATAAAGAAGAATAAACAGAAACAGAAACAATATCAGAATCTTACATTCGCAGCGGAATAATATATAATAGATAATCCCTAGTCTTTTAAACAAAGAACTATATCAGTTTATACATAACATCATCAGAGTCAATATACACACAATACATCAATGGACAGTTACATAAACTTGTCCTCATACAGAATACACAGCGGAATAAATAAACAAGTACGGTAGTACGTCTCGCCATCTAGCTCATCTCCAAAGCTCCAGAATATCCAGAATATCCTAATAACATAACTCTAGGCTGCCCGTGTGGAAAATGATGGGCACCCAGAGTTTAGGAAGGGAACAATAAACTCCAGGTCAGTCATGGGACTGGTGTGAGAACTAAAACAGTTTTTTATCTTTAAAACAACCACAACAAAGAAAGTAAAAGACATTCTCAATGCTTTTGGAAAATTAAACTACCATAAGACCTCCCGCCACACACACAATGCAAACGCAGAATTGGAGGAGATTTCTTCTTATAATAGTCAAACATGCTTACTACGCAAAATCATTCGATATTATTACTATTAGAGTGTTTGCACCAAAAATGGTCACAAACCCCAGGTGTTGCGAAAGCACCAATGTATGAATACAAATCAGCAATATTCAAACACAAATATCAGATCTAAGCAAGCAGCGAACAACAATCCAGAAATAATGAACAGTGACACGCAATTTATAGTGGTTCGGCTATCTCCGGCCTACGTCCACTTCAAGGATTTTTATCTTTTATTGATGTTCTTCACTGATTACAGATGATTACAGCAAATACAATGAATGAATCTGAATAAAACAGCAATGGAAAGGAATAGAGTTGAATCCGGCAGAGTCTGGATGTTGAATCGCTCCAAGCTCCCTTTTCTGTAGGCTTCAGGGGGCTATTTATAGGCGTAGGAGGTCCAGATCTCGCCCAAACTTCAGGAGACTTTTTCTGGCACGTGAGGGGGCCCACGCGACCGGTCCCACCAAGTTTCAACTCAATCTGTGATCGATTCGAGTCAATTTCGTATCGATTAGGAAATGCTCCAATCGAGCTGAAACTTGGCAGGATTGCTCTTTACCTTGTGTGGAAGCTACTGTGAAAATTTCATTACATTTGGCCTTGTGGCTTGGGAGATATGATCGATTCAAGGTCATGTTTTTCGTAGTCTGTCGCTCTCGAATCCATACTTTCGCATCCATCTGTTCGACTCGATCGAGGCACATGCGCGGGAGGTGACGTGGAGAGATATGGAACGAGTTTCCTGGGTCGATCCGATTTAAGTGGCGTATTGACCGATTCGTATCCACGAACTTCGCCTTGTTTGTATCGAGTACTGGTATCCCGTTTGAATCAATCAGCTCCGTGCATTTCGTATCAGTTGTCAACGTCTAGTTCAAATCAAGGGCAGCTTAGCTCATATCGATGGAGACGTGATGGATACGAACTAAAGCTTCCTGATGGTCAAATGAACACCTCGTCCATCGATTCGAACTAATCATCGGTCAACCGATACGAAGTTCATGGATACGAACCAAGGTGTGGTGATGGATACGAACGGATGGATTCGAGCTTCATGACCACGGACCGATTCGTGCCTGATCGATTCGAAGTCACCAAGCCCTGATGGATTCGAACTCGACGATGCCTCCCTGATGGATACGAATCTGATCGATTCGAACAGGTCGCTATTTCTGATGGATACGAACAACACCTTGTATCCAACTTGTATCGATCATATCTCATTCATACGAACTCCGATTATCCTGAAATCTGAAACGTTGGCTCCCATGGCTTTGCTTGTCATGTCTTGTCAATTGCGGTCCGATCCGGACTTGGGCAAAATTCATCGATATCCATGATCATCCTGCAATGCATATTTACTATTCATGGTTGGTTAATATTGATTTCAGTTAATTTTTGGGTATCTCAGCTTTGCCAAAAAGCGGGATAACACTTTGCCCCCCAAAACATGCCTTTTGGCAAAAGGTGTGTTTTGATTAGCCTCAATTCGAATGTAGTAAGCTCGGGTTTCATTCGAATCTTATGATATTTTCAATCGAGTTCATGGCTGTTCGAAGCCGAAGCATTATCAATTTCTGCCAGTGGAAGTTAAGAATGAAATCCTACAGTCTCTCCGGACTGTTGTCGATCGCTCCGGACCCTTGCGAAGCCCATTCCAGACTTAGCGGTCGAATAGAAAGATCCTATTGCACTCCGGCGTTGCTTTCTATCCCTTGCACTCTGGCCCCAGTTAGGGCGTGAAACGATGTCTTGGCCGTTCTGGGCCGATCATAGCCTCTCCGGGCTCCTGCTGGATCCCATCCTGTCACTTTCCGGTGAAGGGGAAACAACGTTAAGTGGGTCGATCCTGTCGCTCTCCGGCGAAGCGATCCACTTCTTGCACTCCGGTTCAGTGTATTTGAACATTAAGCGATATCTTGGCCTAAATCATCGGCCGATCATAGCCTCTCTGGGCCCTTGCTGGATCCCATCCTGTCACACTTCGGTGAAGGGGAAACAGCGCTTAAGTGAGTCGATCCTGTCGCTCTCCAGCGAAGCAACTCACTTCTTGCACTCCGGACCCCGTCTCTCCGGGTAGGGTCATAAAGCGATCATAATTTTGTATTAGTACGTAATATTCGTCCTTTAACTCTCCGGTCAAAGGCTTATTCAGGAAATTCAAGTTTATTTATTAAATTCAGACCCTAGATGTTCAATCTCAAACATCAGGGAAAAAGTAAACAACGCCTCTCCGGGCTGAACGGTCTATACCATCTCAGAGCATGCCTAGGGGTCTCTCTGGTTCCCGTACATGAGTGAGTGGAATAGCCGTTTTACTTTGAAAGCAAATCTAATGAAATTATTTGGCCGAAGTCCAGATCTCGAACTTGGCCCTTGCCATCTTAATCAGTTGATGATGAGCCGTGATCCCGATCCAGGATCGTTTCTGTTAGGTGGAGGCGGTAGTTGTTCAGGCCTTACCGATGCTGCCCGTTCTCTGACATATTGTGGCAGTTTACCACTCCTGGCATGTTCTTCCACCTCATCTCTTAGGTGGCGGCATTCATCGGTAGTGTGTCCATCCAGCTCATGGAATAGACAGTATTTTCCAGTCCTGCGTTCCCGCTCCGTGGGATCTCTCCTGGGTGGTTTTTGATAGGGGAGTTGCCCCCGAGTTTCAGTGTAAATCCTTTCTAGGCTTGCCGTCAAATCTGTGAATTGCCTGAATCTAGGCTCTCTGAATTTCTTCCGTTTATCAGGACCATCATGTGTGTCATCCTGCTTTCTCTTTCCTTTGTCTGCTCCAGACTGTCCTCCTGCGGTTCCTTCGCTTCGTGTAGTGTTTATTTCCTGCCTCTCGGCTCGTGATTCCTCTAGTCGAATGAATTTTTCAGCTTCATGATAGAACTCTCCTAGATCTTGCGGTGGATCTCTGGTCAGAGAATCTTTGAATTCGGTGCTTTCTGCAATTCCTGCTACTGCCGCCATCAAAATCATTGATGGATCCGGGCGATCTACAGAAGCCACCGTTGCATTGAATCGCAATAGAAAATCTTTTATGGACTCTCCGGTCCTTTGCTTTATCGAGGCTAAAGTCATCACACTCTTGGGTCGCGTCACATGGACCCTAAACTGTCTCATGAAGCATTCCACTAGCTCACCCCATGTCCTGATTGATCCAGTCTCTAGTTGTCTGAACCAAAGCGCAGCCAAATCTGATAGAAATAAGGGGAAGCATCGTGCCATCACTTCCTCGGATGCCCCCAGCACTTCCATATGCCTGATGTATCTGGTAACGTGCATGGTCGGGTCTGACTTTCCGTCATATGGGTTCAGCGTCGGCAGTTTGAACTTTGGAGGGTTCCTTGCATTCCTGATATTTGGAGTGAACGGACTCCGACTGACTTCCTCCAATCCTCCGATAGACAATCCTCCTCTCATGAGTCGTCGCACTAATCCAGCCATCTTTTCATCTCCATCCTGGGGTTGCCCTCTTGGTCTTGAAGGGTATTCTGGTATGTACTCTTCGTGTGGCCCATTAGCATCAGCATTGGCCCTAGCTTGTTGAGCTCCGTCTGTCGGCCTTCCAGTATCGGATCCCGTGGGTCTGCCCCCGAGTCCTTGTCGATTGTCTACTGGATCTGCATTCTGTCCCTCATCAAGTTCTGCAGTCCTAGCTCCCTGTTCCACATTCATAGCCGCTGTAGCTGGTCCTAGGCTCTGCGTCCCTGCAGCTCTCATCTGTTCAAAGAAATTCTGCAGCATCTCTTGTTGACTTTTCATCATTCTTTCGTGCATCAGATTGGTCATGGTCTCCATTTTGTCTCTAGTGATGTAGATCGAAGCTGGCTCTTCTCCAGCACCAGAGGATGCCTCTTGACTTCCTCCTTGATGGCTTCTCTCGGCTCTTTGTCTTCTACTTGTTTGCCGAGTCATTGTCTTCAAATCTTCGAGTTTTCAAATCTGAACTTCGAATCTGGTGTAGCGGGTGATGGTTCCTTCTCAGTGAAAGCACCAAAGTGTTTGCACCAAAAATGGTCACAAACCCCAGGTGTTGCGAAAGCACCAATGTATGAATACAAATCAGCAATATTCAAACACAAATATCAGATCTAAGCAAGCAGCGAACAACAATCCAGAAATAATGAACAGTGACACGCAATTTATAGTGGTTCGGCTATCTCCGGCCTACGTCCACTTCAAGGATTTTTATCTTTTATTGATGTTCTTCACTGATTACAGATGATTACAGCAAATACAATGAATGAATCTGAATAAAACAGCAATGGAAAGGAATAGAGTTGAATCCGGCAGAGTCTGGACGTTGAATCGCTCCAAGCTCCCTTTTCTGTAGGCTTCAGGGGGCTATTTATAGGCGTAGGAGGCCCAGATCTCGCCCAAACTTCAAGAGACTTTTTCTGGCACGTGAGGGGGCCCACGCGACCGGTCCCACCAAGTTTCAACTCAATCTGTGATCGATTCGAGTCAATTTCGTATCGATCAGGAAATGCTCCAATCGAGCTGAAACTTGGCAGGATTGCTCTTTACCTTGTGTGGAAGCTACTGTGAAAATTTCATTACATTTGGCCTTGTGGCTTGGGAGATATGATCGATTCAAGGTCATGTTTTTCGTAGTCTGTCGCTCTCGAATCCATACTTTCGCATCCATCTGTTCGACTCGATCGAGGCACATGCGCGGGAGGTGACGTGGAGAGATATGGAACGAGTTTCCTGGGTCGATCCGATTTAAGTGGCGTATTGACTGATTCGTATCCACGAACTTCGCCTTGTTTGTATCGAGTACTGGTATCCCGTTTGAATCAATCAGCTTCGTGCATTTCGTATCAGTTGTCAACGTCTAGTTCAAATCAAGGGCAGCTTAGCTCATATCGATGGAGACGTGATGGATACGAACTAAAGCTTCCTGATGGTCAAATGAACACCTCGTCCATCGATTCGAACTAATCATCGGTCAACCGATACGAAGTTCATGGATACGAACCAAGGTGTGGTGATGGATACGAACGGATGGATTCGAGCTTCATGACCACGGACCGATTCGTGCCTGATCGATTCGAAGTCACCAAGCCCTGATGGATTCGAACTCGACGATGCCTCCCTGATGGATACGAATCTGATCGATTCGAACAGGTCGCTATTTCTGATGGATACGAACAACACCTTGTATCCAACTTGTATCGATCATATCTCATTCATACGAACTCCGATTATCCTGAAATCTGAAACGTTGGCTCCCATGGCTTTGCTTGTCATGTCTTGTCAATTGCGGTCCGATCCGGACTTGGGCAAAATTCATCGATATCCATGATCATCCTGCAATGCATATTTACTATTCATGGTTGGTTAATATTGATTTCAGTTAATTTTTGGGTATCTCAGCTTTGCCAAAAAGCGGGATAACATAGTGCATAGTGTAGGAAAACCTTTCGAAAGTATAATATTAATCTTAGCCAACATATAACCATTATTGTATGCCTACTATAGCTACTATGTTCAATAGCAGGTTACCGCCACATTCCATAGCAGGTAATACAACTAAAACCGTACAGGGCGTGTATTGTTTCTTTGGATTTCCAACAAATGGTCAGGCAAAGGAACTTCCTTACACCGAAATGAAAACGCCTCTGGAAAGACGCCCCGAGAACCTAACCGGATCTCTGCAAACACAAGGCCGACGCTACCTTACGTTGTACAGCTGTAACTAGGTAGCTAACACACAAGCTATGCCATCCCCCGGTCATTACCAACCTTTATCCGAGGATCCTCAACCACAAAGCAACAACCACAAAGTATAATAAATCTGCAGCATTAACATAGGTAAAATATCTGGGCTCCATACCATGATATCACCTTTTATCCAGAAGGAAATGACATACCCTAGGGGCGCCACCCCTAAAACCTTGCCACAACATTCCTGTTTCGACCTTTACCGGGTTGTGAGGCTCGACGAAGTCTCGTCCACAAGGCTATGCTTTTTTCACAAAGCCATGCTTTGATCACAAATGATCAACAAATGACCATCAACACACAACAACACTCAGCATGCCACACTACCAAATTGGGAGTATATCACTAATAACCTTCAACTACATAACCTTTGAGCTCGTACGTCTCAGAGAAGGGTGTTAAGCTAAGAGAATAAATTCTCCGCCACCAACAAAAATGTATTTGAAAGAAATCAGCTTTATATCTCAAAGTGTAATGTCAGACATACGACCATACAAGTCTGTTCCGGGTTCGAACAAAACCGAAGGCACTTCCGAAGAAGCCTTTGCAATCTGGATATTCATTAATCACGTCCGGACTTCCCATCACAAGAAGAGTGATATAAATCTCTATACCGGAGCAACTCGGTGCAGAGACATTCGACAGGTTGTCCTTTCATTTTCGAAAATACCTGGTCTTCAACACCGGTCTTCAAATAATGTCCATTCATGACGTATCACTATTCGGAATGGGTTATATGACACAAAGTCCTCTCCCGGCTTAACCAGAATAATGAGCGTTTATTTTAAAAACAAATTCAAGTGCCATTTCAAAGGCAAATATTGATAGTCGGTTATTTAACTATCAACAACATTCACAACAATTAACCAATTTAAATAATTTTCCCAAATTATTAAATTTTCATATATCTTCACAAGATATATATTTTCCACACTTCATCACTTTGAAAACAAATTTCAAATCACTTTTCAATCTTGGGATAAAAATTCCCGATATTATTTATTTCCCTTTTTCTTTATGAATTCCATTGTAAATTTAAATTTCCAAATATTCACTTATACACGATTTTCAAATTGTTTTCCAAATATTCACTTATATACGATTTTCAAGTCGTTTTCCAAATATTCACTTTCAAACACCAAATCAATTACAAATTAATTTCTAAATTTATTTCAACCCCAAATCAATTACAAATTGGTTTCTAAGTTTATTTCAAATCCCAAATCATTTTACAAATCGATTTCCAATTTATTTCAACACAAATCAATTTTTCATTCAACATCAAATAAATTTTCAAATCGATTTCCCAAAGATTTATCTTCAAATACTAAATCAATTATCAATTGGATTTCAGACAAATTTACCACCTTTTAAAATAAATTCCTTTATCTCTTCGGAACCATCTAAAATTCCATTTTAAATAAATTCTTCAACTTTTAAACAATATTACTCAAAATCCTTTTATAAAAATCCTTTCCCATATTTTTGGAAATAATTCGATAAGATTACAAAAATCAAAATTTTCCTTTCTTTTAAATTCCTTCTTTCAAATTAATTCAATTCTTAAAAATAAATTCCCAAAATCTAATTTTATTTATTTCTGGTATCCAACGATACCAAAAATACATTTGGCTAAATTTTAGCCTTCAACAATTAAATCATCGATATAATCATTCACAGATTATAAATAAATCATCACACAGCATATGAAACAAATTCATACAACATATGAAACAAATTCATAAAAATTTGAGGAATCCAGTTGGATCCCTCCAACCTGTTTCCCTGCATCCACAGACATTAGCACAATACCCATTCCACTTCGAGGTAGAATATCGCGGTATATGGGATTTATAAAATATCATTCCGCTATTATGCGGCGCATAGGGCCTCGTCCGCTATATAATGCGGGAAATCAACTCCAAATACATATATAATACCAATTCCACTTCAAGGTGGAATATCGCGGTATATGTGTTTAATATAATAACCTCTGCTTAATATGTGGCGTATAAGGTCTATTTCAATTCAGCCAATGACAACCATCATCCAATCACACAATCAAGCAATTTTAAATTTAACTATTTAAAATTTAAATCGAAACACAATTCGATTGAGTGAGGAGTTCTCACCTTGCTACCAATAACGGTTGCAGTATTTTATCTCGAATAAAATTAAACACGCGTTTAATTTTACTCAAAATTATCACTCGCTCCAATCGACTCCAAACTAGCTCCATCGCGTAGTGCTCGACAAAATGAACCCAACGCAAGTTGTTTCGTGAAATTCCGACCTTGTGTCAAAAAGATATGATTTTTCAAAGTTTATACGAATTTTAAAAGATAATGATTTACAATTTTATTTTATTTTCCAAACCCTACTTTCAATCTCTGCCGTTCGTTTCCAAAATTGAGAATCTGGCCGCGCGTGTGCTCTTCTTCCCCAGGCACCACGTTCGAACAAAATCAAACCCATAGCCGCATGTTCAACCCTAAATATCGCGACCACCATCTTCTCCTTGACGACAATCGGGGACTTCCATTCAAACGCCTTCGACGAGAGCTTCCCACAGCACGAATCCGGTCAAACTCGGTTGCTATTTCACCTCGAAAAACGCGCACGAAACCACCCAGAATGCTAGCAATTTGCCGTTGATCCACTTCGTTTAGACGATCATAGCCGTTGGATCGATGGATCTCATTGTGCTCTTCGATATTGTAGTTGGAAGTTTTTCATATAGGTTGACGGATTGGAAGAAATCGAAGCGAGAAAACTGGATATTTTCGGCCATTGAAGTTGTAAGTGGCGGCCTGCCCTATCTCTATTAGGGTTTGGGTAAACATGAAATGTTGAGGTCCTTTTATAGAAAATTTGCAAAACACTATTCACTCGAAAATTTTCGAACTCCAAACGAAGCATACCGGCTGACGTTTCTAAGGTTTAACCCGCGTTCCGGACACAATGGAACATGTTTCGGGAGCTAATTCGGTCATATGTGCGAGTTACGGAATTAAACGATCAAATTTAAATTAAATCGATTAAAACGATTTCTATGCGTTTTGGCTTGCCCCAGACAAACGGTAAATCCGATTGATACGAAATTTGAAATCTTACAATAATTTAACATCACGGATCCGATGAAACTAGTTTCGTCGAAATCCGAGACTGTTTGAAAAATGACTATTTTTACTAGTCAATTAAATATTAAAATAATCAATTATCACAATTTAACTTTTAATTCAATTTTAAAAGTTTACAAACATCATTCTAGCTCCAATATGATTTAATATAACTTTATAAGTCATTTTTATACACATTAAACCCAATTTCCAATTATTTCTGGAATTTCAAATATTAAATTATCGATTTAATTAAACAATTAAATCTCTATATTCGAAATTAAATTTATTCGACTTACAAATCTTACTTATTAATATTTAAAATCAATTAAATATCTGAATTTCAAATGACAGAAATTCTGGGTCGTTACAATCTTCCCCCCTTAAAAGAATTTCGTCCTCGAAATTGCCAAGTAAGAAAAATGCCCCAAATTCATTAACTTTTCAAACAATTCGTTCAAATTAGATTTCAAAATCACTTAAGTGTACAACTTCCCCAAAATCTAATAGTTAAACTCTTTCAAAAACTTTACTAAGTTTTTTAGAACTATACTTAGTTATACTTTTCAAAACAAACTATATCGTTTAACTTTTAACTCCAAATCCAAAATTTAGTTTTCACAAATTTTCCAAAATTTCCCGAAAATTTTCTAACGCCTTAAATTTTCAGAAAAATTCAACATAGCCTCCTTTGTGCGGTTCAATCGTAGTAGGATCACAATAGACATAAATATATATACATCGACCCACACGGTCGAAAAACAGAAAAACAGTTCATATTTCCTATTTTTATTGCGTAGGCGTACCTTTTTTGCATTTTTAAGCAAAGCAGTTATTTATTAAGCTATTTGCGCGACCCAAACCAGCCGAATGGCAGCCACGGCACCTGTACTTACTCAATTTAAACACGTAAATGACATATATATAAATTTATTAACAATTTACTCTTTTAAACAACTACAACACATGCATATTAAAAGAAATGCATACTAAACAAGGTTTATAAGCAACTTGTATAATTTCGACATCACTTGTAATTGTTTACAACCAATTCATATACAACGACATTCATTTCTTCATTTTTAATTAGTTTACATTCACTAATTTAAATTCAAGTTGGTTCACTTTCAATTTGGATTCAATTACATAGCTTTCAATTTTTTACCAATTCAATTTCATTAATACTTAATGAATTATACTATATACAATCAACCAACAATCATATAACAACCAATGTATATTCAACACAACCAAATTTATTCACTTTGTTTACCTTCAATTTGGTTTAACACTTTCAATTAGCTTTAATGAATTAACACTTACATCCATTATTCTATATTAATTCATTTACATTAGATTGATTAACATTCAATCCATTTATTAATTCAATTGCTAATTCATTTTAAAAATAAAGTTGAATCTCCTTTATATAACTCAAGTTCACCTCCATTTAATTCACTTTATTATTTTACTTCGATACCAAAATCAACTTCATTCAGCATCACTTAAGTTATATTCCAATTAAACATCATTTGTTTAACTTAACTTAAATTTCCACTATGCAACTTAAGTTCATTGCTAATTTAACTCAAATTCAATTTTATTTAACTTTCACTTAAGTCAAATTCATTACTTATTCAAATTCATATCTCATTTTACTTAGCAAAATTGTTTAACCATTTTATTATTTGGTTTCACTTACCTTTTCTCACTCTATAAGTTATACAACTTATTATTCAACTTCCAAATCTGATTTAATTTATTTAACTTCCTTTAGTTAAATTCCAAATCATATATTTTATTATGCTAACTCAATTTCATTTCAACTTTACCAAAGTTAAATTTATTATCTCATATTATAAGTTCAAAACTCGTTTTACTTATATTCATCAATTACAACTTGGATTTTTAAATTAAATTTGTTTATCACAACAAAACTTCAATTTTCAATTTACTATGGTAGCAAATCCATCACACAGAAACTCGAAAACGATACTGATGATGCTGCAGTCATCACCCTTATTATTTCCTAGTAACAGTAGTGAATTCAGTGCTTAATATTCTTTTAAAAAATTTCCTTTTATTTATAAATCACATTTATAAATCTTTTTCTCATATAATTTCACTATTTTACTTATACAAGATTATTTCACAATTGTAAACCATTTTAGTTATAATTTTATATTTATACAATTGTTGCTCTTATATAATTTATTTTTTCATAATTGTTGTTTTTATTTAGATTATTCAAACAACTTTTATTAACTCATATATATTCTTACATTTTCAACAACCAAACAATTCAATTTTATATACACTTTAATAATTCTGAAAATTATTTCCTTATATACAAAATATAATCGAGGTAAAATTATTTCATTTACCCAATTTAAAATGATACTATGTCGGTTCATCTTGTTTAAGAGTTTAGAAACCCCTATCGATACAGTTAGCTAGACTGTACCGACCAGAATCTAAAAACAATCAACCGATAAGTCAACACAATACAAAGCAATTTCATATTCACTAACAAATACGCGCTCATATCTATTATTACACTCACACTCATTCTAGAGTACTACTGACTCTATCTTTAATGAGTAACACCCAACAAAGCCAAGGTTGTCGCTTAACCAAATGCTCTGATACCACATGTAACGTTTGGAATTTTCGACGCTCGAAAGTCGACATTAATACATCCACTGTATCAACTGTCGAGCAATCGAATGCCGGAAAACCGAATTGTTATGGTTAAAAAGAAGAGGTAGAAGAAGACAGAAGAAAAATAAAGAAGAAGAAACAGAAACAGAAATAATATCAAAATCTTACATTCGCAGCGGAATAATATATAATAGATAATCCCTAGTCTTTTAAACAAAGAACTATATCAGTTTATACATAACATCATCAGAGTCAATATACACACAATACATCAATGGACAGTTACATAAACTTGTCCTCATACAGAATACACAGCAGAATAAATAAACAAATACGGTAGTACGTCTCGCCATCCAGCTCATCTCCAAAGCTCCAGAATATCCAGAATATCCTGATAGCATAACTCTAGGCTGCCCGTGTGGAAAATGATGGGCACCCAGAGTTTAGGAAGGGAACAATAAACTCCAGGCCAGTCATAAGAATGGTGTGAGAACTAAAACAGTTTTTTATCTTTAAAACAACCACAACAAAGAAAGTAAAAGATATTCGCAATGCTTTTGGAAAATGAAACTACCATAAGACCTCCCGCCACATACACAATGCAAACGCAGAATTGGAGGAGATTTCTTCTTATGATAGTCAAACATGCTTACTACGCAAAATCATTTGATATTATTACTATTAGTGCATAGTGTAGGAAAACCTTTCGAAAGTATAATATTAATCTTAGCCAACATATAATATTAATCTTAGCCAACATACAACCATTATTGTATGCCTACTATAGCTACTATGTTCAATAGCAGGTTACCGCCACATTCCATAGCAGGTAATACAACTAAAACCGTACAGGGCGCGTATTGTTTCTTTGGATTTCCAACAAAATGTCAGGCAAAGGAACTTCCTTACACCGAAATGGAAACGCCTCTGGAAAGACGCTCCGAGAACCTAACCGGATCTCTTCAAACACAAGGCCGACGCTACCTCATGTTGTACAGCTGTAATTAGGTAGCTAACACACAAGCTATTCCATCTCCCAGTCGTTATCGACCTTTATCCGAGGATCCTCAACCACAAAGCAACAACCACAAAGTATAATAAATCTGCAGCATCAACATAGGTAAAATATCTGGGCTCCATACCATGATATCACCTTTTATCCAGAAGGAAATGACATACCCTAGGGGCGTGACCCCTAAAACCTTGCCGCAACATTCATGTTTCGACCATTACCAGGTTGTGAGGCTCGATGAAGTCTCGTCCACAAAGCTACGCTTTTTTCACAAAGCCATGCTTTGATCACAAATGATCAACAAATGACCATCAACACACAACAACACTCAGCATGCCACACTACCAAATTGGGAGTATATCACTGATAACCTTCAACTACATAACCTCTGAGCTCGTACGTCTCATAGAAGGGTGTTAAGCTAAGAGAATAAATTCTCCGCCACCAACAGAAATGTATTTGAAAGAAATCAGCTTTATATCTCAAAGTGTAATTTCAGACATGCAACCATACAAGTCTGTTCCGGATTCGAACAAAACCGAAGGCACTTCCGAAGAAGCCCTTGCAATCTGGATATTCACTAATCACGTCCGGACTTCCCATCACAAAAAGAGTGATATAAATCTCTATACCGGAGCAACTCGGTGCAGAGACATTCGACAGGTTGTCCTTTAATTTTCGAAAATACCCGGTCTTCAACACCGCTCTTCAAATAATGTCCATTCACGATGTATCACTATTCGGAATGGGTTATATGACATAAAGTCCTCTCCCGGCTTAACCGAATAATGAGCGTTTATTTTAAAAACAAATTCAAGTGCTATTTCAAAGGCAAATATTGATAGTCGGTTATTTAACTATCAACAACATTCACAACAATCAACCAATTTAAATAATTTTCCCAAATTATTAAATTTTCATATATCTTCACAAGATATATATTTTCCACACTTCATCACTTTGAAAAAAAAAATTCAAATCACTTTTCACTCTTGGGATAAAAATTCCCGATATTATTTATTTCCCTTTTTCTTTTTGAATTCCATTGTAAATTTAAATTTCCAAATATTCACTTATACACGATTTTCAAATCATTTTCCAAATACTCACTTATATACGATTTTCAAGTCGTTTTCCAAATATTCACTTTCAAACAACAAATCAATTACAAATTGATTTCTAAATTTATTTCAACCCCAAATCAATTACAAATTGATTTCTAAGTTTATTTCAAATCCCAAATCATTTTACAAATCGATTTCCAATTTATTTCAACACAAATCAATTTTTCATTCAACATCAAATAAATTTTCATATCGATTTCCCAAAGATTTATCTTCAAATACTAAATCAATTATCAATTGGATTTCAAATAAATTTATCACCTTTTAAAATAAATTCCTTTATCTCTTCCGAACCATCTAAAATTCCATTTTAAATAAATTCTTCAACTTTTAAACAATATTACACAAAATCCTTTTATAAAAATCCTTTCCCATATTTTTGGAAATAATTCGATAAGATTACAAAAATCAATTTTTTCCTTTCTTTTAAATTCCTTCTTTCAAATTAATTCAATTCTTAAAAAATAAATTCCCAAAATCTAATTTTATTTATTTCTGGTATCCAACGATACCAAAAATACATTTGGCTAAATTTTAGCCTTCAACAATTAAATCATCGATATAATCATTCACAGATTATAAATAAATCATCACACAGCATATGAAACAAATTCATACAACGTATGAAACAAATTCATACAAATTTGAGGAATCCAGTTGGATCCCTCCAACCTGTTTCCCTGCATCCACAGACGTTAGCATAATACCAATTCCACTTCAAGGTGGAATATCGTGGTATATGGGATTTATAAAATATCATTCCGCTATTATGCGGTGCATAGGGTCTCATCCGCTATATAATGCGGGAAATCAACTCCAAATACATATATAATACCAATTCCACTTCAAGGTGGAATATCGCGGTATATGTGTTTAATATAATAACCTCCGCTTAATATGCGGCGTATAGGGTCTATTTCAATTCATCCAATGACAACCATCATCCAATCACACAATCAAGCAATTTTAAATTTAACTATTTAAAATTTAAAACGAAACACAATTCGATTGAGTGAGGAGTTCTCATCTTGCTTCCAATAACGGTTGCAGTATTTTATCTCGAATAAAATTAAATACGCGTTTAATTTTACTCAAAATTATTACTAGCTCCAATCGACTCCAAACCAGCTCCATCGTGTATAGCTCGGCAAAACGAACCCAACGCAAGTCATTTCGTCAAATTCCGACCTTGTATCAAAAAGATATGATTTTTCAAAGTTTATACGAATTTTAAAAGATAATAATTTACAATTTTATTTTATTTTCCAAACCCTACTTTCAATCTCTGCCATTCGTTTCCAAAATTGAGAATCTGGCCGCGCGTGTGCTCTTCTTCCCCAGGCATCACGTTCGAACGAAATCAAACCCATAGCCGCACGTTCAACCCTAAATATCGCGACCACCATCTTCTCCTTGACGACGATAGGGGACTTCCATTCAAACGCCTTCGACGAGAGCTACCCACAGCATGAATCCGGTCAAACTTGGTTGCCATTTCACCTCGAAAAATGCGCACGAACCCCCACCCCCCAGAACGCGAGCAATTTGCCGTTGATCCACTTCGTTTTAGACGATCATAGCCGTTGGATCGATGGATCTCATTGTGCTCTTCTATATTGTAGTTGGAAGTTTTTCATATAGGTTGATAGATTAGAAGAAATCGAGGCGAGAAAACTGGATATTTTCGGCCATTGAAGTTGAAAGTGGCGGCCTGCCCTATCTCTATTAGGGTTTGGGTAAAAATGAAATGTTGAGGTCCTTTTATAGAAAATTTGCAAAACACTATTCACTCGAAAATTTTCGAACTCCAAAAGAAGCGTGCCGGCTGACATTTCTAAGGTTTAACCCGCGTTCCGGACACAATGGAACATGTTTCGGGAGCTAATTCGGTCATATGTGCGAGTTACGGAATTAAACGATCAAATTTAAATTAAATCGATTAAAAATATTTCTATGCGTTTTGGCTTGCCTCGGACAAACGGTAAATCCGATTGATACGAAATTTGAAATCTTACAATAATTTAAAATTATGGATCCGATGAAACTAGTTTCGTCGAAATCCGAGACTGTTTGAAAAATGACTATTTTTACTAGTTAATTAAATATTAAAATAATCAATTATCACAATTTAACTTTTAATTCAATTTTAAAAGTTTACAAACATCATTCTAACTCCAATATGATTTAATATAACTTTATAAGTCATTTTTATACACATTAAACCCAATTTCTAATTATTTCTGGAATTTCAAATATTAAATTATCGATTTAATTAAACAATTAAATCTCTATATTCGAAATTAAATTTATTCGACTTACAAATCTTACTTGTTAATATTTAAAATCAATTAAATATCTGAATTTCAAATGACAGAAATTCTGGGTCGTTACAATAGCCCCATTACATAAATCTTCATAAATAAAGCCCACTTTGTAAATTACTTGTATATAAACACCTTTGCAAAGATATACTCGCAAATCTTCATATTTCAATACTTAGAAATATCCATATACTTATCTCAATGGTATAAGTATATCCACAAAATTTTGAAAGTTTTCTTTTTTTTGATTCTACAATAATTTATAAAACTCCTTATAATCCTTCTTAAAACATTTGTAACTCATTTATAAATCTTACGGACCATTTATAAAATTCCTTTATACATTCCAATCGTTCATAAATTATTTTTGTACATTTCAAAAATCATTTGTAAGCCTTTATAAATCCATAAAACTATTTATAAAACTTCTTTCATGAATCTATAAACCCGTTTCTAAAATTAGTTTATAAACATCTGGCCATTTATAAACTCTTCCACCTTGCAAATACCCAATTCCTTTAGTTCTTCCACCATTTTATAAAATCCTTCATAAATTCTAAGTCTTTTGACTCTATTTTCGGGTCTTGGAAACATTTATAAATAATTTAAATCATTTACTTCGAAACAAAACTATATAATAATAATAATTATTAACAACGAACATTATAAATAATGGGAAATTATTAACTTCAAAAACATCTTAAAATAAAAATTAATAATTCCAAAATATTGTTTAATAAATAATAATAATTACTCTTTACCATTTTATAAATAATAATAATTTATTTCAAAAACTTATTAATAAATCCTTATTATTAGTTTCAAACTATAATTATTTTTGAGATAACTAACCTTCCAACTTATTAACTTTTTATAAATTCTTAAAACATATTAACTATAAACAAATAACTTTTAACAATATTAAAATAATTAAATAACTTTAAAATAATATTAATATAATTATATAACTTTAAAATAATATAAATATAATTATAAAACTTTAAAAATAATATTAATATAATTAAAAAACTTTAAAATAATAAGAACCTTTATTTTCAAAAAAAAACTTTAAAATAATATTATTATAATTAATAACCTAAAATAATATTAATGTAGTTAAATAACTTTAGAAACAATATTAATATAATCAATTAACTTAAAAACAATATTAATATATTTAAATAGGTAATCCTTAAACAAAATACTTCCAAAACCCAATTTTGGATTTAAAAATCGTTTCTTATCCCAAAAACCAATTCCGACTTAATCGGTAATTTATAGTATTTTTAAAATACTAATTTGAATCCAATAGCCACCCAACACTTAACCCATATCGATATTGATTTTCTATCACTACTGGGTTTTATTTTCAAACATATAACGAGGTTATAACCACAGTGTCCATAATCATATTTATTATTCAATAATCCATATAAGGAAATATTATTGAAACAATTGGATAATAGCGAGGAATCCTATTGGATCCCTCCAATTTATTACCCTGCATCACAAACGTTATACAATCATAAAATGTAAATCAACCGCTTCGAGGCGAGATTCGTATACAAAGGGTCCTCCGCTCTTACACGGGAACATAATGGGGTCTCATCCGCTCCAAGGGCAGGAATATATCCAAACCAAATAATAAATATAACAATTCATAAGCAATCATTCAATAATTTTTATCAACTATATATCATACTAGTTAATAAAAAAGGTGAGTTTAACTCACCATTATTCAAGTTGTTGTTGAGGTGTTTTGGTTTCATCTAAATCGAAAGACGTTCGACTTACGTGAAATTCAACTAGCTCCAAACGTTACAAATACAATTCCATGATGTAGTGCTCGACAACACGAATCTAATGCGACTGACCGCGTTCAGTTTGGACCTAGTACGGATTAGTTATTAAATTTACAAGTTTCTAGAAATAAATAATATAATATCCACTAATTACATTAGTTAATTACCTAGCCCCCCTCAAAACCTATCTTCCCCTAACACAAATACCCTGCACAACATAGCGCAACCAGTGCACCTCCTCCACCTCCTCTCTCCTAGCTAGCATCATCCACGCACCACGAAACGCCATGGCACCACCTCCGATTCTTCTGCACTACGCAAGAGTTTCGTCCCGGTATCCTCGATTTCATGACTGCACCTCCCTAAGAAAAACAGACCTCACCAACCCCTCCTCGCCATACAGGATATCGCGGCCCCTAAATCAACAAGTCGCCCCACCAAACTCTAGCCCTAGGTGCCCCTAGCCCTGATGAACTCAACCCCACTTCTCGAATAGCCTCTCGATGCCACAATCGAGATATATGCCCAACCCTAGTTAATTTGCTTACAAAACATCCACCAGAAAAAGTCGAGCAACAAAACAGCTGTCGTACCCCTCATTCAAATATCTACATGTAGATCTATCTTCTAGAAGTCCAAAGATATAAGCTTCTAGATTTTAGAATTTTATTTCAAATATTTTTCGATTTTTAGAACATCTGTTTGCATTTTTTTTAGTCGAAATCCTCTTGTCGAGCGCGTTTAATAAGTGAAGTAGAGGGATGGGTTCTGCGTACGGGTCTGATTTGGAGAAGATGGGTCAATGGCTGTATAGTCAAAGTCAAGGTTGTGTAGTCAAATCTAAATATGTTATTTAAATTCAAAATATCTAGCTATATAATTTCGAACCCCGATCGAGACGTGCCGCCTGGCGTTCTATATGTTATACCCCTATTCCGAACGCAATGGAACTAGTCTTGAGCCCTAAGTCGATCGTATTCAGAAGATAGCTTTTTGAACCTAATTATTTTATTAAAATTACAATATTGATTTTTTATGCATTTCGATTTCGCAAGACCAAACGATACGTATGATTGCTACGAAATTGACGGCAAAATACAATTCATTATTACAGATCCAATGATATTGGTTTCGTCGAAATCCGAGACAGTGCCCTGTAAGGCTATTTTCAATCGTTAATTAAAACGAGTTATTATTAAAAATTAGTTAAATCGTTTTAAAATTCAATTTAAAAAGTTTTATTATCTTCATTCTTATTAATAAAAATTAAATAATCCTTTAAATCATTTTTATCCAAATTTAAAAAATCCTAAATTCAATTATTTGAACAATTTCAATTACTAAATTCAGCAATTAAATTATCCAATAAATCGTTATATTTTAAATTCAAGTTATTTAATCTATAAAAATAACTTTTCAATATTTAAAATTTATTGAATAATCCAATTTTAGATAACCAAAATTCTAGGTCGTTACATTCTTCCCTCCTTAAAAGAATTTCACCCTCGAAATTGCCAAGGTAGGAAAAATGCCAAAACCATTACTTTTTAAAACCAATTAGTTGAAATAACTAACCAAAATCCTTTTAGCCTTTAACTTCCAAAATTCAGTTTGTTGAAACTTTGTTATTTACTTTTACTAAGTTTCTAAATTCATTTATAGATTCCGACTAATATTATCCATTCAATCATTCCAAGTTATAATTCAAAATCCAATTTTTAGTTATCAAAAATTTACTCAAAATTTCTAACTCTTTAAATTTTCGAAAAATTCAGCAAGCGTCTCCTTTGCGCGGTTAGATCAGAACAACTACAAATCGTCACTATGGGCCCAAACCAACAAAAGAAAACAAAAACCAAGTGGCTCAATCATAATACCATCATATTCTAACAACAATTTAAACATGTACCTTTTAGTCGGGCAACCAAATTTTCTTATGAAATCAAAGGCATCAAATTAGCTCTTGCTTTTATATACATGCACCTTATTTATCAATGATGTCTAATCATATAGTTCACAATCATATTATTTTGCATTTTCAATTTCCAACATTTTCTTTACTAAAACCGTATGATGTACATATATCATTCGCACGCAATACCAAATCCGATCGCTCGCTCAATCACACAATTTCACCTCCAAACTAGTATCGTTCACATGACCACTCTAGTGCGGACTCAGATCCGGTTCGTTGATTAGAAACCGCCATTCTCCTTACATAGCTATATACTATGATAGAGAATTCTAGAATCAATCAAAAAAATTCCATATCCATTTTTCGCCATTGAGAATCGAGTGAAAAATCATAACTTGGATCGATGTAAATCATCTCGAAATCATGTACTCGAATCTGGATCAAACCGTTATGCGGATACAATAACATATGTACAACTTACGTATTTATTTCAATTGACTTTTTAGCTATCCCAAATTCTCTTTTTATTCACATTCACTTCATTCGTTTCTTTTATTCACCTTCAATGGATCTACATTCAATTATTCACATTCACTTATTCACTTAGTGTATTCCTTCAGTAGCAATATCACTCAAGACCCTTCTATCAAATTTTCTTAAGTTTATTATAAATATTTTATATAACTCTCATGTTTATTTTACACTTACAACTTAAGTTCATATTCGATTTAAATCAAAGTCAATTTTAATTCCATTTAACTCAATTCATTTATCAATTTCAATATTCAATTTTATCAACCATATTCCAAAACTATATTCAACTCACAAATTAATTTAGTTAGTTCATTTACTAATTCATTTCAATCAAAATCAATTTTATTTCCAAAATTATTGCATTTAGCCTAACCCAAGCTAAATTTTCTTTCCATAATCCATTTTATTTAACTTAGCTTAAGTTAAGATTCATTTCAATTTTTCTTTTCATAATATTTATATTCAATAGTTTAAACATTGTTTCAACTTTCTAGTTTTCAAAATTTATAAGTTACCAAACTTATTTTCTCAAATTTTCATGAAATACCTAATTGAAAATTTCCACAGTTTAAACATCTTATTATTATTATTCATTTAAACCATTTTGAAATAATATATACATAATTCCCTTTGGGGTTTTGAATCATTCTTTTGGATTTTAAAATCAAAACTAGTTTTACCAAATCAAAACTCCAATGGTAGCAATTTCTCTCTTGGAAACTCGAAAATGAACGTCGATGATGCTGCAGTCATAATCTAATTTATTTTCCAGTGGCCGAAGTGAGTTTAGTGCTTTTATTCTCTTTAAAATCCTTTTTTTACGTTCCTATTCAAAATATTTTCCAAATAATACTATTAATATTTTTCAAAACTTTGAATAACCATTTCCAAAATTAACTGGATTTAAATTCTCAAATTCTCTGCTTTTAAACACTTTTTACTTACAAATCACATTTATAATATACTTCTGAAATTTCATTTCCTTTCCATTTATAAATCACATGTATAAATCATATAGTTATATAATCCCGTTTTGGTAGTATAAAATCATTTCTTTGTGGTTTATCTTGTTTACATTATAATATCAACAACTTTATTAGAACACAACAACAACAAATGATAATAATCAAAATTATCATTTTATAACAACCAAGCACACCATATATACTATAATAATATCTGAAAAATTATTCCTTTATATATAAATATAATCAAGGTAAAATTATTTCATTTACCCAATTTCAAAACAATACCATGTCGAATTATTCTTTCAAGTGTTTAGAGATCCCTATCGATAACGCTAATTACTCGTATTGACCGGAATTCATAAGCCACTCAACAAATCAATCAACACAATATAAAACATTTTTATACTTCTAACAAATACGTGTTCATATATATATACACACACTCAAACTCATTAGGGTGATATTGACCCTATCTTTAATGAGTTGCCCCATCAAATCCAAGGTTTTCGCTTAGCCTTCAGCTCTGATACTAAATGTTACGAACCGGATTTTTCGACCCTCGAAATCGACGGTAATACGTCCAATGTATTACATGCCGAAAAATCGAATGCAAGAAAACTCGATTGTTAGGGAAAAAGAAAGAAGGAAGAAGATAAGAAGAAAACTAACTAATACAGAATCTCATAGTAGAATGAATAATCTATAATATACCACAAATCTTTACACAAAAGCAAAACTGTAATATGTGTATATACAAACATCAATCAGAGTATACTAACCTATTTCTGCCTGGATAGTTATAATTGTCTGTCCTCACAATTACTAACAACACAACAATGAATACAGCGGAAAATAACCATCTACGTGAATACGTCTCTGTGCCTCCGACTCGTCTTCTGAAGCTCTAAGCATCCAAACCAGTCTGTAATATGCTCAGTCTGACCCGAGCATTATAATAAAATAACACCCGAGTCAGTCTGGAAAACCAGCATGAGAAAACACACCCAACTGGATTTATAGTTATATAAAACCTTTGAAATCAAAAGTACCTCGTAAGACCACGCCGTACATAAAGACAGACAGATTTTTACCTTACGATAACCAAAACATTTTTCTTTATAGAAAATCCATTTTTATTAATAATAATGTCTAAAGGCGAAAATAATAATAATCAAGTAGCTGTGATGCTCGTGAGTGTACATCACAACAATACTAGGTATATAATCAAAAATTGATAAGGCGGATTCGCTAATTGTGTAGGATTCCATAGAGGTGCCCGCAGTACTTTGAGGAACGGTCTTCTGTACAAGGATCAGAGATATCCTTTCGAAGTTGCAAACAACCCTAGTGTTGTGCCATAGGAAAAACATAGCTGGTCTTGCTAAGACCGAGTGTATCGCCCCATGCATGCATAACAACTATTAGTGACATCTAGGAGGAGCCGACTACACCCGATGGGTTTGCCAACCCTACTGGCCATGCCTCCTATCTCTGGTTTTAGTCATTCCCGCTGATGAGGTTGCGTCCGACGTTCCAGCTCATGCACCGCCTTCAAAACAGATTATGGAACCCCACACGGATTCTAATACCCCAACGGGTCTCAGAATCATAAATAGATTCCCAAATCTCAATATATCACGAATTCCTTCATAGAACTGTATATGGTTTTTGGAGTGATTACGGGTTGGAGTCATCTCTTACGAGTACACTCTTCCCTTTCCCGGTTGTCCTCCCCTTCCCGGTTGCTCCACAAAACCAACGCGGGTTGGAGGAAATAATCAGATAGTACATAAGAGCGGGGATCGCCTCCTAACCGTTTAGGTGGACAGATCTCCTTATCATTTGTTCTAGAAGAACGAAATGAGTTATACGTATAGTATAGCACCACCGATGGTAACTGTACCCTATAATTCCCGTGTTTCCCCTAGATATTTCCAGAGTTAAAATCCTTCGGTGTTAAGTATGGAATATTTCCATACCACCAAAATTAAGAAGGATTACATATTTAGGCCAAGATTTGATAGTTGGTTATTTAACTATCAAATAAACAAACGTTCAAACAAAGATTATATTTCATAGGGAAAACTAACATTGGTTAAGCATATAAACAATCACTAGCCTCATTTCATAAATCTTCATAAATAAATCCCACTTTGTAAATTACTTGTATATAAACACCTTTACAAAGATATACTCGCAAATCTCTATATTTCAATACTTAGAAATATCCATATACTTATTTCAACGGTATAAGTATATCCACAAAATTTTAAAAGATTTCTTTTATTTGATTCTCCAATCATTTATAAAACTCCTTATAATCCTTCTTAAAAGATTATAACTCATTTATAAATCTTACAGACCATTTATAAAATTCCTTTATACATTCCAATCAATCATAAATTCTTTTTGTACATTTCAAAAATCATTTGTAAGCCTTTATAAATCCATAAAACCATTTATAAAACTTCTTTCATGAAGCTATAAACCAGTTTCTAAAATTGGTTTATAAACATCTATCCATTTATAAACTCTTCCCCCTTGCAAACCTCCTTCCTTTAGTTCTTCTACCATTTTATAAAATCCTTAATAAATTCCAAGTCTTTCGACTCTATTTCCAGGTCTCGGAAAAATTTATAAATAATTTAAATCATTTACTTCGAAACAACACTATATAATAATAATTATTAACAACGAACATTATAAATAATTGGAAATTATTAACTTTAAAAATATCTTAAAATAATAATTAATAATTCCAAAATATTGTTTAAGAAATAATAATAATTAATCTTTTCCATTTTATAAATAATAATAATTTATTTCAAACCCTTATTAATAAATCCTTATTATTAGTTTCAAACCATAATTATTCTTGAGATAATTAACCTTCCAACTTATTAACTTTTTATAAATTTTTAAAACATATTAACTATAAACAAATAACTTTTAACAATACTAAAATAATTAAATAACTTTAAAATAATATTAATATAATTATATAACTTTAAAATAATATAAATATAATTAAATAACTTTAAAAAATATATTAATATAATTAAATAGCTTTAAAATAATAATAAACTTTATTTTCTAAAAAAATAACTTTAAAAAAATATTATTATAATTAAATAACCTAAAATAATATTAATGTAATTAAATAACTTTAGAAACAATATTAATATAATTAATTAACTTTAAAATAATATTAATATATTTAATTAGGTAATCCTTAAACAAAATACTTCCGAAACCCAATTTTGGATTTAAAAATCATTTTTTGTCCCAAAAACCAATTCCGACTTAATCGACAATTTATAGTATTTTTAAAATACTAATTTAAAGCCAATAGCCACCCAATACTTAACCCATATCGATATTGATTTTCTATCACTACTGGGTTTTATTTTCAATCATATAACGAGGTTATAACCACAGTGTCCACAATCATATTTCTTATTTAATAATCCATAGAAGGAAATATTATTGAAAGAATTCGATAATGGCGAGGAGTCATGTTGGATCCCAACAACTTGTTACCCTACATCACAAACGTTATACAATCATAAAATGCAAATCAACTGCTTCGAGGTGGGATTCGTATACAAAGGGTCATCCGCTCTTACACGGGAACGTAATTGGGTCTCATCCGCTCACAAGGCAGGAATATATCCAAACCAAATAATAAATATAATAATACATAAGCAATCATTCAACAATTTTTATCAACTACATATCAAACAAGTTAACCAAAAAGGTGAGTTTAACTCATCATTATTCAAGTTGTTGTTTAGGCGTTCCGGTTTCGTCTAAATCGAACGACGTTCAACTTACACAAACTTCAACTAGCTCAAATCGTTACCAATCCAATTCCATGATGTAGTGCTCGACAATACGAATCTAATGCTACTTACCGCGTTCAATTTGTACCTAGTATGGATTGGATATTAAATTTACAAGTTTCTAGAACTAAATAATATATTATCCACTAATTACATTAGCTAATTACCTAGCCCCCCTCTAAACCTTTCTTCCCCTAACACTAATACCCTGCACAACACAGAGCAACCCATGCACCTCCTTCACATTCTCTCTCCTAGCTAGCATCGTCCACACACCACAAAATGCCATGGCACCGCCACTGTTCTTATAACAACCTGTAATTTTCGATAATTAAAATTAGTTAATTTAATAAGGTTTTGTGATTTAATGTTGGAAGAAAAAAATTGTGATTTAAATAATAAGAATATAATTGGAATAAAATGTAATAGTATTAATTTAAGGTAATTTATAATTGCTTTGAATGAAATTCCAATTAATTAAAAGGATTAAAGAGTTATAACTAATATAGATTGTAAATAAATGATAGTAATGAATGTATTAATGGATAATTGGATTAAAAGAGAAATTGATAATTTAGAAGTTGATTGATTAATGAAAAAATGTGCAATGAATTGTAATTGAATAAAATTAGTGTTGTGGTAGAAATTATAACACTTGTTATGGATAATAAACTTATAAGATGTGACTAAAAGTTAATGATGACAATTATTATGTGTTACCTATTTATTTAGCCTGTTAAATTAAATTTGAAATCAATTGCAATTAATTCATTTAAATTAGTGCAGTTAATGTAGATTAAATTGACAATTGTAGAATAGTAATTCAATAAGATGTAACCAATGTAAATTTTATTCATAATTTGATAATTGATTGAATAAAAAGAATTGAAATCAAGTTTGATTAATTTATTAGAATTTAAGCTATAATAAATGGATTTATTGCAATTAAATGTAATTAAATACTACGTTAATGGAAATTAAGAAGAAGCTGTAAAATATTAATGTAGTAAGAGATAAACTAATGTTAAAATGGCCAGATCATCGGCAGAAATTCAACTAGGGTCCGTATATATAAAAGGTCTTATGTTAGTTAAATTTAATTTATGATGTGATTAGAAATTAATTGATTGATGCTTGGTATGTTTAAATTGTCATTCTAGTTAAATTTGACTTTTATTGCATTTAATCATCGTTTAATTTAATACCTGTTATTGATTATCAGTTATCTATTGATGTTTATTGATCGATTTGGATGATGATTGTGATGGATGTTTGATTGTTGATATTAGATGACTAGATGTTGTATTTTATATTGTTATAACACTACAAGTTCTCTATGGGTTGAAATGATACATACCCGAAGGATCTATAGATTAAGGAAAAATCGTTATGGATTGAAATGACAGACTCACGCGATTTTATGGATTTTATTTAATTCGGGATTGCGGTTTGAAATGATATATAACCGTAAAATTTTAAATTGCGGATTGAAATGATAAATATCTGTATCACTTGACCCTAGGGTAGAAAATTTTATACGGACACCGGATTGGTTAAATTAAATGATTTTTAATTCTTTAAATTTTGAATTCAATTAATTGGTATTTTGAAATAGAAATTGATTTATATAAATTGGATTATTTTCGAAAATACAAGCCTTAATGCTGAAATCGGAATTGGTTTAATGAATTGTTTGAAGGATTTAAATTAGAAATTCAACGTTGAAGTGTCAAATATAAATGAATTTATCGAAATCGAGTTATTGAAAAGTTTGGATATAACCTTGAAATCTATTTTAAACTAATTTAAACTATTTAATTAAATTAACTATTTTAATCAATTTAAAACTACTTTAATTTTTTTTAATCTATTATAACCTATTTAATCCAATTTAATATAATTTACCTATTTTAAACTAATTAAATTTATTTAATCTATTTTAAATCTATTTAATATAAGTTAAATCTATTTAATCTATTTTAAATTTATTTAATCTATTTTAAATCTATTTAATATAAATTAAATCTATTTAATCTATTTTAAATTTATTTAATCTACAAAAAAATTCTATTTAAGATAATTTAAATCTATTTAATCTATTTTAAACCTATATAAATCATTTTAAAATCTCAAAAAATCAAATTTAAATCTATTTTAAATTATTTCTACTATTTAAACTATTTTAATCTATTTTAAACTATTTTTAAACTATTAAAACTATTTTTGACTATCTAAACTATTTTCTAAAATGTTAGACTAGGTAAAGTTGAAGTATTTATATTTAAATCCTTGATGATGAGACAACCTAAGTTGGAATTTGGAATTGATACATTTTGTGAAATGACATATCTAAGTAAATACGAATTTTAAAGTGAATATGATTTTGAAGTGAATGAGATTTTGAAAGTGAATATGATTCGAAAGTGATATGGTTTTGAGAATATGATATTTTGATATCAATTATGAAATGGTTTTGGAAATGTAAAAGAACCATCTGGTGTGAAATAAGCGTTTGGTTGTTAAATAGACTGGGATCAGATATTGTCATACTCTCTGCCAATACCGAAAACCACTTTAACAACTGTGTACGTGGTGGAGATTCCAGAAATGAAGTAGGATGGTTTGGTGTACGATTCTGTATGAGGTATTTATGTGACCCTAACTCCCGTAAGTCAGCTTAGATGTGACTAAACCAGGAGCCACGCCGGGACAAGTGAGGTCATTCCTCCGATCGGACACATTTCTTCGATACCATATTATGACTTTGTGATGATTTGGTGGCCACCCCTCGATTTTCATTATGGGAGTGTGTTCCAAGGTGGGCGGTAGCAGCTTCTATGCGTTACCACCAATCCAGATCCGCAATTGGTACATCTACCCTAGCATTGCCTCGAGTGCCGTGTTCACATGCCCCATCGCGCCTTCTACGAGTTTGGTTAGTACCATACCTATGGAGTGCCCTCTAGGTAAACCTTACGGAGGAGCGTACGGTACTGTATAGACTATGGGAATATATAAAATTTGTTAAGGGGGATATGGGTAATGCCTTAATGCTATTTTAATACTTTTACTTTACTGTAGACATATTATAATAGCGTACTATACTATATAGTAGATAGTTTAACAGAACATTAGGAGATGTAAATCCCGAACATCTCTTAAGTTACTACACCCACGTTATACACTGGATAGGAGATGTCAAACCCCGTAAACATCTCTGACACCGTTACACTCATTTTTATTTACCGTTGATTTAACTTACATAAAATCTTTTAGTTCTGACTCGAGTGTTTTGTCTTTTCAATTCGCTCGGGTCAGCCAGATCATTTCAGGGTTGAAGACCTTATTTCTAGAGGACGAAGACGAAAATTTGTACTATTATTATTTATTATATTTATTCCACCGCATCATGATGTTTCGCTGCAATTATTTATTTATTCCTGTTTTATGTAACTCTGACCTGTATTATAAAAGCATGATCAATGTTATTTCTAAACAGCTTCATAAACTGTTTATTTGATTATATTTTGTCATTCCGCTGCGAGATTCTGTATTTGTTTTATTTCTTTCTCCTTTTCCTATTTACCCCATAACAATCTGCCTTTTTGAATGGTTTGAGTCTGGCATGTATGTCTGCTTAAAATGCCCAAAAAGGCAGGTCGTTACAATTAGTATCAGAGCTTTGGTTTAGCGAAAACCTTAGCTTTATGGGGTCTGACCCATATAGAATTGGGTAGTAATACCCTAGAATGAGTCGCTGAGTGTGTATATGTGACGACCGCCCATGACCCCTGCACTGAACCTAGAGATAGTGCGTTGTAAAGTGTGCCAGGCGACCATGGACGATTGCTAGGGTAAATTAAAATAACAGAATCTATCGTATTACTCATAGCGCATAGACAAAATACAATAGAACATATATATAGTGAAGCTTCACAGAATAGAATCTCATCAATAAAACTTCATAATAGTTGAGTACAATAATCAGAATAGTCAATACATCAAGCCTCACTACAACTCTCAGAGAATATACAAACAGCGGAACATCCAGTACATATAAGAAGATAATATGCAACCCTCCAGCTCGTCTTCGATATCAACATCGTGAGAAGCAAGAACAGCACCTGTCACCTGCTACCTAGTCTGCCCGTCCCAAAATGGACGAACAGCCCAAGGCAATAAGAGTTAAAACATAAAGCCTTGAGTCAGACACAGTCTTAGTGAGCGGTAAATTAACTAACAACATACCAAAAGAGTACAAAGGAAAAGGAATAGGAATACAACCCTCCCACTCCAACCTCATTCTACAGTGATAGCCCCCAGACACACACTAAGCAGAAGCAAACATAGCAGAACATACAATTTAAAGTAAAGTAATTGTCACTCGAGTCAAGGGCGATGTTTTCCAAGTACAAACCCCCAAGGCATAAACCAAGATCAAATAAGCACCCAGAAAATACCGCTCTTGAGACCGAATGACGATACAACCAAACATCCATGACTCTGGCTATCACTGTTATCATTGCTTCGATATCACCGTTAATTGAATGATCGGCACATTCTTTCAGCTGTCCGTCAAGGGCTAATGGAAACCCCGGTTCTAGACATAACTCCTGCATGTCATCATGACCCGTGCCTAGGACTATCGAATCTGCTCAGAGTACTTGACTACCAATCCGTAGTCTTCAGGGACTATCGAATCTGCCCAACGTACTCTTGCTTTGAGCATGCTAGAACCTTCAACAACAATGAGATCTCAGCCTTCTAGTCATCCTCCTCGACGACTATTTCCATACTAGCTCAAGCGCCTCTCGAGCATCCATTATCCTCAAACTCGAACCATTTCACCGAGTTATCAACCTGCTTGGAATGATCCCGTCTGGATTAGACCAAGACTATCTCATATCATGCTTCGCTTCATCACATTCTCGCAAAGCCACATCTCAACATCATCATCAAATCTATGCATAAGAGCTTCATCATCCGCTACGTATGCCACAAGCAGCTTTCCAAATTCAAGATCCTTTCTCTTAGCTTTTGAATCATCTTCGGTCTAAATCAAATCATCAATCATCTAATTCATAGCAATCAATCAAGTCAAACATTAATCCAAGCAATCAAGCATTCAAATATGATCTAAGTAGACAATTATATCAATAATGGCAATTTCGTAATTAAAGAGTTGAAAGTCTAATAAGCATGAAAACATGAACAATATCTCTATAATCTTGATGAATGAACTTGCATAGGTTAACATGTGGTAAAATGGATGTCAAATCATCATGAACAATGAATCTATATGGATCTACACATATGATTGGGAAAATGCATGGAAATCACTATTTTAACACCAAATCAAGCCAACGATCCGATATACTCCTTTGGATCCGTGTGAGAGATAATCACCACTCACCAAATCACCTAAACAACTCCAAATCAACACGCTTCAAATCTGGACAACGAAGGATCTAACTCGATCTATCACAAATCCGCTTCAAACGATGAAATCTCTCTTCGAAGAATGTAGATCTTCAATCTAAGCTCTTCGATCTTCGATTTGATCTTCAATATGGATGGAAGGAATCACTAGATTAGAGTGGATAAAGGAAGTGAAGAAGTGTAGAAGTCGAGCTCTCAAAATAGCAGCACTTCGTCGCTTCGAAATCCGGATCCCAAAAAGTGAGAAATGGACGAGTATTTATAGCTGAAATCCTCCTAAGTCGTCACCCGGAATTAGGTCGTCCACGACCTATAGAGCCACGACCTACGAACTAACGAACCCCACCGACCTAAAGTCTTCGACCTAACAACCTCCGACTCAACAACCCCAAGTCTCTACGACCTAACACTTAAGCGCTTAGCAACCTAACGACTTAACACCCAAGCGCTTCTACGACCTATCAAAGCTCTTCATCCTCCAACCTAACGACATAGCAGCCAAACTCCTAAGTCGGTCATGACTTAACACATAACAGATCAGTACCTTCATTCGACTTACGACTTAGTGAGACAATCCATCCCACGACTTAAAGAGGTTACGACCTACGACTTAGCAATAGCTCCGACCTAACACTCATGCGACCTACCGACTTAGCAACAGGCACGACCTAACAGATACACGACATACTATCTTAACCAGGCTACGACCTAACCCCTTAGGTCGTCTAACGACCTAGCTATACACACGATCTAACCGGTACACGACTTAACCTCTTACGACCTAACTCCTAAGTCTTCTACGACTTATCCTACTTAGGTTGTTTACTACTATCCCAGCCTCCTTAGGTCGTCGCCTATTTCCTTAAGTCAGCTACGACCTATGCCTCAACATATAATCTTACGACCTAACTCTTAGGTCGTCTACGACCTAACCATGCTAAATACTGGTTCTCCTTAGGTCGCTGCCAACCTATCCCTTAGCTCGCTCAAAACCTTAACTCGGTCAGTCTTCTTAGGTCGGTCCTAACCTTAAGTCGTCTACTATCCTAAGTCGTCTCAATATCTTAAGTCGTACACTTCCTAAGTCGGTCACTCGACCTAAGCCACCCCATACGACCTAATTTACCAACGATTTATTCCAATGCCTAGGTTGCTTCAAACCTTCCTACGACCTAAGACTTAGACTCTAGATGACTTATCAACAAATGTGACCAATTGTCAACTGTTCTACGATGTTTTGATCCGTAAAAATACGGGTCGTTACATTCTCTCCCCCTTAGGAATTTCGCCCCCGAAATTCCAAACAAACAGAGCAATCAATGGCTATTCTGCATGCCTACCATCCATAGCAATCAACAAACCATGCATCCAATTCTAGCTTAGCATGCAGAATTCTAAGACTTAGAACAAGTTACAATGTCGTTAGATGACACGACACCTTAGGGCCATACCTTGAAGAGTTCAGGATGAGCTGCCTTCATCCTCTCTTCCACCTCCCACGTACAGTCGTTATCATCATCACTCCATTGTATCTTGAGCAACTTAACTATCTTCCTCCTAAGCTGTTTCGTGTCGGTTTCCACAACACGAAGCGGCTTACGAGGTCTCTTATCGACTGGATCAACTTCGAAATCTTCACAGCTATCAGCAGAAACCACTGTATTCGAGTCATGCACATACTTCCATAGATATGATATATGAAAAACATTGTGCACACACGACATCTTCTCAGGTAACTCCAATCTATAGGCGAGCTTTTCAATTCGCTCGTTGATCGAAAATGGTCCAACAAATCTCGGAGTCAATTTTCCTTTCTTCCCAAATCGAATAACATTCCTCAGTGGAGAAACCTTCACAAAAATCATATCACCTACGTCGAATTCCAAATCCTTACGACGCTTATCGGCATAACTCTTCTGACGGTCTTGGGCTGCTTTCATTCATTGCCGAATGATCTCTATGCAATCCGAAGTCTGTCGAATCATCTCTGGCCCAAGTATCAGCTTTTCTCCTGTCTCTAACCAACATGTCGGAGAGTTACACGGTCTTCCATACAATGCCTCATACGGTGCCATACCAATGCTTGACTGGTAACTGTTGTTGTATGCAAATTCCACCAAATGAAGGTGATCTTCCCATGATCCTCCGAAATCCAAAACACAAGCTCTGAGGAGATCTTCCAAAACTCGGTTGACTCTCTCGGTCTGACCATCTGTTTGAGGGTGATAAGCTGTACTCAAACACAACTCGGTTCCCAAAACTTCCTGGAAGCTCTTCCAAAATCCACTAGTGAATAATGGGTCTCGATCGCTCACTATACTCTTCGGAATACCATGGAATCGAACTATCCACTTAACATACAACTCAGCCAACTTTGATGCAGTCCTAGTCGATCGAACAGGAATAAATCTTGCACTCTTAGTCAAACGATCTACAATGACCCAAATCCCTTCATTTCCCGTTCTAGGTAACCCATCAAACAAATACATCGATACTTGCTCCCACTTCCATGTAGGAACTTCTAATGGCTGAAGCAATCCACTTGGCTTCCTTTGTTCGGCTTTTACCAACTGGCAGTTCATACACTTGGAAATAAAATTTCCAACATCCTTCTTCATGCCTTCCCAGTAGTAGGTTCTCTTCATATCCCGATACATCTTATTTCCACCTGGATGAATTGTCAGCTTCGAGTGATGACTTTCCTTCAGAACTTCACTCCTCAATTCATCTATATCGGGAACAACTAGTCGTCCTTGCTTCCGAAGCCAATCCTCTCGATCGACCTCGAATCCTTTATCCTTTTCTGGATCCAATCCAGAGTCCAATTCATGGATAATCTTGACAATCTTATCATCTCGCTTTTGACTCTCGCCAATCCTTTCCACAAGTGTCGGTCTTATCGATAAGTTTGCCAACATCTCAGGTTCCAATTCACATCTAGGCCTGAAGTCAAATCCAGCTAAATACTCGAGATTCTTCCATTCTGAAAACATGGCTCCCAATCCTGCATGTCTTCGACTTAACGCATATGCCACTACGTTACCTTTTCCCGGAGTATAAGCTATACCAAAATCATATGATGCCAAAAACTCTAGCCACCGTTGCTGTCGAAGATTCAAATCCTTTTGGGAGAAAAGATACTTCAACGACTTATGATCTGTAAACAACTCGAATCGAACTCCCAGTAGATAATGTCTCCATATCTTCAGAGCAAATACAATCGCCGCTAACTCCAAATCATGAGTCGGGTAATTCCTTTCATGCGGCTTCAGTTGTCGACTTGCATACGCAACAACTTTATCCTTCTGCATCAGCACTGCTCCAAGTCCAGTACCACATGCGTCGGTGTAAACCACCATCTCATCATTCCCACTTGGAATAGTCAAAACAGGAGCACTCGTCAATCGCTCTTTCAGGATTCCGAAAGCTTGCTCACACTTAGCTTCCCATCTGAACACTTGGTTCTTCTTCATCAATCCTGTTAACGGTGCAGCTATCTTGGAAAAATCCTTGATAAATCGACGATAGTATCCTGCTAATCCAAGAAAACTTCTCACATCCGATGCATTCTTAGGTCTAACCCAATCCTGGATTGCTGCCACCTTAGCGGGATCAACCGCTATTCCATTTCCAGAAATAACATGGCCTAAGAACCTCACTTCACTCTTCCAGAAGTGACACTTCGAAAACTTAGCCTTCATCTGATGTTTCCGCAAGATTTCCAAAACAATACGCAAGTGCGTCTTGTGCTCTTCTTCTGTTCTGGAATAAATTAGAATATCATCCACGAACACAAGTACGAACTTGTTCAACTGATCTCTGAACACTCTATTCATAAGATCCACAAAATATGCTGGCGCGTTAGTCAATCCAAACGGCATTACCAGCCACTCAAAGAAACCGGATGGTGTTCGAAAAGCAGTCTTCGGCACACTATCCTTAGCCACTCTCAACTGGTGAAATCCCGTTGCCAAATCCATCTGAGAAAACACCTTAGCTTCGTGAAGCTGATCAAACAAGTCATCTATCCTCGGCAATGGATACTTGTTCTTCTTAGTCACTTTATTCAGCTCACGATAATCCACACACAATCTCAACGACCCATCCGCTTTGGTTGCGAATACAACTGGTGCACCCCACTCAGACACACTATGCCGAATGAATCCTTTCTGTAAAAGGTCATCAACCTGCACCCTCAACTCCTGCTGTTCCCTAGGCGCCATCCGCCTAAGAGGCATCACAACTGGTCTGGCTCCTTCAACTAGATCTATACGAAACTCGATCTCTCTATGCGGCGGTAACCCTTTGACTTCGTCAAAGACATCCTCGAATCCATTCGCGATTGGCACCGATGACAGTCCATCCCGTGGAACAACCAGCGAATACATGAAGCTCATGAAGACGCCTTCTTCATGCTTACATCGTATCACAATCTTTCGCCCCTCCACATTCTCAACTGTCACCTCCAACCTTTCGCAATCAACCTTTGCCGCATACTTTCTAAGCCAGTCCATACCCAAAATAATTCCGAACCGCGCAAAGTTCAGAACAAAACAATCACAAACAATAGAGCAACCATGACTCGACACAATCAGACCACGGCATAACATACACAAACAAGACGAACCCCAACTGGATTAGTCACAACCAATGGCCTATCAACAATATCCGGTTCTAAACCCAACCGGCCTACAAGTTCACTACAAACAAACGAATGCGACGCCCCAGTATCAAACAACACTCTAACTGGAACACCACATAGGAAAAGAGTACCTTGAACCACTACACTCTTCCCTTTCTCCTCAGCGGTAGGAGCTTTCGAAGACGACGGAACAGCTCCCAAAGCATAAACTTGCACAATCTGCTTGTCCTTCCGCGGTTCTGGACAATTCTTCCTGATATGCCCCGGCTTGTCACAGTTGTGACACTTCATCGGCACCTTCGGATTCTTACAATCCTTGGAGAAATGGCCCTTCTGCTGATAGTTGTAGCAGGTCACTTCGCCCTTCAGCTTCTTCTGACCATCATTACCCTTCTGCTGTTGCTGCTTCCTCTTCCTGTTTCCACCCTGCTGAGGTTTAGACTCTCCCCTGGTCACAGCAACAACAGATCCTTCCTTAGGAAACAGACTCTCATGCCTGAGAGCTTTCTCCACAAGCTTCTCAAATGAATCGTCCAAATGATCCACCAGCTGTCTCCCAAGATAGGTGTCCAAGCCTGTCACAAACTTCTCATTCTTCTGGTATGCAGATTCAATATACGACCAGGCATACTTGGACAAAGCTTCAAACTCAGAAACATACTCAAGAACCGGTCTCCCACCTTGCTTGAGCTCCACAAACTTCTTGAATAGAACAGACTTCTGAGCTGTAGAAATGAACTTAGCTTCAAATCTGACTTGGAATTGCTCCCAAGTAATCCCTTCCTCCAGAGTATTGATGGTAATAGAGTTCCACCAATCAGAGGCTCTCCCTTGAAGCTGTCTTGATGCCAACTTCCTCTTAGTTGCATCCTCGATTCCCAAATCACCAAAAATCCTTCTACAAGCATCTATCCATCTCTGGACCTCAAGAAAACCTTCCCTCCAAGAGCAGTATAGTCTTTGCACAACTTAGCAAAATCCACTGGTTTTGGAGTTTGGACTTGAACTCCAACATCAACTGCTGCCCCCGGGACTGGTATCCTTCTCATGATCGAAGTCATCATAGCTTCGAACATAGCAGCATAATCAGCAGCCCCCTCAGTAGCACGGCCTTCCCTAGCAGCTGGTCTCCCTCTTCGACTCATTCTCAATATCTATAAAAAGGAATGATTAGAACACCTAGAGAAACAACTGCATAAAGGACTCAAACTCTACTAAGCTTCTATAATATATATAGTAATCATTCATCAAAATACAATTACGTCTCTCATACGTAGTTACGTCAGCGAGCGTTGGGTAAAATCGATTAACCAAGGCTCTGATACCAAATGTGACGACCACCCATGACCCCTGCACTGAACCTAGAGATAGTGCGCTGTAAAGTGTGCCAGGAGACCATGGACGATTGCCAGGGTAAATTAAAATAATAGAATCTATCGTATTACTCACAGCGCATGGACAAAATACAATAGAACATATATATAGTGAAGCTTCACAGAATAGAATCTCATTAATAAAACTTCATAATAGTTGAGTACAATCATCAGAATAGTCAATACATCAAGCCTCACTACAACTCTCAGAGAATATACAAACAGCGGAACATCCAGTACATATAAGAAGATAATATGCAACCCTCCAGCTCGTCTTCGATATCAACATCGTGAGAAGCAAGAACAGCACCTGTCACCTGCTACCTAGTCTGCCCGTCCCAAAATGGACGAACAGCCCAAGGCAATAAGAGTTAAAACATAAAGCCTTGAGTCAGACACAGTCTTAGAGAGCGGTAAATTAACTAACAACATACCAAAAGAGTACAAAGGAAAAGGAATAGGAATACAACCCTCCCACTCCAACCTCATTCTACAGTGATAGCCCCCAGACACACACTAAGCAGAAGCAAACATAGCAGAACATACAATTTAAAGTAAAGTAATTGTCACTCGAGTCAAGGGCGATGTTTTCCAAGTACAAACCCCCAAGGCCTAAACCAAGATCAGATAAGCACCTAGAAAATACCGCTCTTGAGACCGAATGACGATACAACCAAACATCCATGACTCTGGCTATCACTGTTATCATTGCTTCGATATCACCATTAATTGAATGACCGGCACATTCTTTCAGCCGTCCGTCAAGGGCTAATGGAAACCCAGGTTCTAGACATAACTCCCGCACGTCATCGTGACCCGTACCTAGGACTATCGAATCTGCCCAGAGTACTTGACTACCAATCCGTAGCCTTCAGGGACTATCGAATCTGCCCAACGTACTCTTGCTTTGAGCATGCTAGAACCTTCAACAACGATGAGATCTCAGCCTTCTAGTCATCCTCCTCGACGACTATTTCCATACTAGCTCAAGTGCCTCTCGAGCATCCATTATCCTCAAACTCGAACCATTTCACCGAGTTATCAACCTGCTTGGAATGATCCCGTCTGGATTAGACCAAGACTATCTCATATCATGCTTCACTTCATCACATCCTCGCAAAGCCACATCTCAACATCATCATCAAATCTATGCATAAGAGCTTCATCATCCGCTACGTATGCCACAAGCAGCTTTCCAAATTCAAGAGCCTTTCTCTTAGCTTTTGAATCATCTTCGGTCTAAATCAAATCATCAATCATCTAATTCATAGCAATCAATCAAGTCAAACATTAATCCAAGCAATCAAGCATTCAAATATGATCTAAGTAGATAATAATATCAATAATGGCAATTTCGTAATTAAAGAGTTGAAAGTCTAATAAGCATGAAAACATGAACAATATCTCTATAATCTTGATGAATGAACTTGCATAGGTTAACATGTGGTAAAATGGATGTCAAATCATCATGAACAATGAATCTATATGGATCTACACATATGATTGGGAAAATGCATGGAAATCACTATTTTAACACCAAATCAAGCCAACGATTCGATATACTCCTTTGGATCCGTGTGAGAGATAATCACCACTCACCAAATCACCTAAACAACTCCAAATCAACACGCTTCAAATCTGGACAGCGAAGGATCTAACTCGATCTATCACAAATCCGCTTCAAACGATGAAATCTCTCTTCGAAGAATGTAGATCTTCAATCTAAGCTCTTCGATCTTCGATTTGATCTTCAATATGGATGGAAGGAATCACTAGATTAGAGTGGAGAAAAGAAGTGAAGAATTGTAGAAGTCGAGCTCTCAAAATGGCAGCACTTCGTCGCTTCGAAATCCGGATCCCAAAAAGTGAGAAATGGACGAGTATTTATAGCTGAAATCCTCCTAAGTCGTCACCCGAAATTAGGTCGTCCACGACCTATAGAGCCACGACCTACGACCTAACGAACCCCACCGATCTAAAGTCTTCGACCTAACAACCTCCGACTCAACAACCCCAAGTCTCTACGACCTAACACTTAAGTGCTTAGCAACCTAACGACTTAACACCCAAGCGCTTCTACGACCTATCAAAGCTCTTCATCCTCCGACCTAACGACATAGCAGCCAACTCCTAAGTCGGTCACGACTTAACACATAACAGATCAGTGCCTTCATTCGACTTACGACTTAGTGAGACAATCCATCCCACGACTTAAAGAGGTTACGACCTATGACTTAGCAATAGCTCCGACCTAACACTCATGCGACCTACCGACTTAGCAACAGGCGCGACCTAACACACACGCGACATACTATCTTAACCAGGCTACGACCTAACCCCTTAGGTCGTCTAACGACCTAGCTATACACACGATCTAACTGGGACACGACTTAACCTCTTACGACCTAACTCCTAAGTCTTCTACGACTTATCCTACTTAGGTTGTTTACTACTATCCCAGCCTCCTTAGGTCGTCACCTATTTCCTTAAGTCAGCTACGACCTATGCCTCAACATACAATCTTACGACCTAACTCTTAGGTCGTCTACGACCTAACCATGCTAAATACTGGTTCTCCTTAGGTCGCTGCCGACCTATCCCTTAGCTCGCTCAAAACCTTAACTCGGTCAGTCTTCTTAGGTCGGTCCTAACCTTAAGTCGTCTACTATCCTAAGTCGTCTCAATATCTTAAGTCGTACACTTCCTAAGTCGGTCACTCGACCTAAGCCACCCTATACGACCTAATTTCCCAACGATTTATTCCAATGCCTAGGTCGCTTCAAACCTTCCTACGACCTAAGACTTAGACTCTAGACGACTTATCAACAAATGTGACCAATTGTCAACTGTTCTACGATGTTTTGATCCGTAAAAATACGGGTCGTTATAGTATATATGAGAGAGCGTATTTGTTAGTGTTATAAAAGTATTTTGTATTGTGTTAATTTGTTTTGTTAGTATTTATAAATATCGGTCGGTACATAGGATGCTATGACATCGATAGAGATTTCTAAACACTTAATAGGGCAGTCCGACACAATATTTGTTTTGAAATATAGGTAAATGAAATAATTTTGCCTATTATATATTTTTGTTTATAAAATAATAAATTTTATAAATGATATAGTTGGTTGTTATATATTAGTTTGTTAGGTAGAAAAATTTTATAACTATTGATTGAAAAATAAGATTTACAAATAAAATGAATATAAATTGAAATTTTAGAACTGAAGTTCCGGGATTTCTGAAATTTTCTTTCGAAAGATTTTGGAAAATATAACATTAGTAGTATTTAGAAGTATTTTCTGATATGAATATTTCAATATGATTTGAAAGAAATGTTTTAAAGGAATTTTGGAAAGGAAATAAGTTATGTACTCCCCTCTCTGTCGCTGGAAAATAATTTCGGTGATGAGTACACGCATCATCGACGTTCATTTTCGAGTGTCAAAATGGGAAGACTGTTGTAGTAATTTTGCTGCATAATTGTTTTGATAAATTAATCTTAATTTTGAATTTCAGATATGATTTGATATATATAAAAGATATGATTATATATATTACTTTAAAATGATTGAAATGAAACCCGGTTGTTTAGTTCTTAAGTTTCTGTAAATTGGAAATTGAAATTTTTGTAAGGAATGGAATCTTGACTATATTAATAATTGGAAACTTCTAAAATGAAAATAAGAAATTTAATGTTAAAATGATTAATAAAATAGATAAGAAACTAAAATTTTGAAAACTGTAAATAAAAAGGAAATGAAAATAAGAAATGGTAACCATTGAACATTTTGTTAAATAAAATATATAAGAGAAACTCGGGTAATATTCAATTGCATTCTTAAGACACATATATAACTTACCAAATTATGAAATGTTGAAGTGTTAATAAGGATATGTAATAGAATATCATACAAGTAAACTTATGGTAATAAAGGAATTAAATAGAATTATTTCAATAAATAAGAAATTATGATGTTATAAATTGTTATAAAATGAAGTAAATAGTTTGAAATGCTACTAATTAAATGTAATAAAAGTGAATAATGTAAGAAAAATGATTATAAACTTAGGTTAATAATTTAAGCTATTTATAACCAGATTGAGTAGAAAAGGTGAATACTGTAAGTAAATAACTATAAACTTGAATTAATATTGAAGCCATTTATAACCGAAATGAGTACTATATATAAATTGAATGATTATTACTTTAGAGAACCTTGAAATGACTTTGAAATGAAGTTAACATTCATTGATACTATATATGGAAGAATGAATGTGAAAAAGAAATAATCTATAAATGGTAAATTGAATTGTAAAGAAACTTACCTAATAATGTATAATCCAATAATTGAGATAAAAATATCTTATTTAAGCAATGAATGTAAAGAAATACAATGAAAGAAAATGGCACCGTATGAATAAAGGAGAAATGAACTTTTGTAAGTAATCACGAATGAAATTAATGAAAATAAACATGATATGAATAAGAAAAGAAAAGTAAATGATGAAAAAAACAACAAGGAAAAATCAAACTAAATTGTAAATGTGAAGTAAACTGAAATAAAATGTATACAATACTTCAATAATGAATTCATTTATGATCCAAATAATTGAAATGGATATAACTTATGTAAGTAAAGAATGTAAATTAATGAAATAAGCCTTACATGAATGAATGAAAATTTTGTAAGTAATGAACGTGAATTAAAGAAAATCAATGTATGAAAAATGAACAATAAATGATGTGAAAAGGATAAATAGAGAAAAATTAAAATGTGTTGAATTCTTGGTTTGTTGGACTTATGGATTGGTTGGAAAAGGATACTTCTATTTTGTATAGAGATGTATAAATAATATATAAAGTTATCTACGACTGTTGAGTGTATGGTTTACTTCATAGTTTATTTATCATTTTATATGATTAGAAGTTCTGAACCCGAACAAAACATTTGTTTTTGGTTCCTATGGATGGATGATTGCTCTCTTTTTTGAAATGATGTTTGTACTGTTGTTTGCAATGACTATTGTTATATTTTGATGTTTTGTTTGTTATTTATTGAAACAACTTAAATATTTTCTCTTTTACTTAATTATTAACTTCTTTGGATTACATAAGTGAAATATAGGTTTATAAAAGCAATTGCTACCGCTTGTGGTTTCATAAAATAAGCGTTAATTGCCCGACAAATAGGTACGTTCTTGGATTACGATTTTCTTGCGATATTATATTATTTTCCCGTGGTTTGGGTTATATAATTTAAAAAAATATGATATATTTTGTTATTATTGATATTATTATTTCTCCCAGACCTCTCCGTGCAAAGAAGAATCTGCCGAAATTTTCCGAAAATTTTGGACCTGGAAAAATTTTGTGAAATGTTTTCCAAATTTTAGTAACTTGAATATAAAGTGTTTAGTTGTTATAAACCGATATATTTTATTTAAATTATTTAATTATGTAAAGTGATTGTTTATAAATTTAATATTTTGAATAAGATATATTGATTATATAAATTCCCCTTTTCCCTTCTTTTTCCTTTTCGAGGACGAAAAGTTTTGAGTAGAGGAGAGTGTAACGACCCGTAATTTTCGATAATTAAAATTAGTTAATTTAATAAGGTTTTGTGATTTAATGTTGGAAGAAAAAATATTGTGATTTAAATAATAAGAATAAAATTGGAATAAAATGTAATAGTATTAATTTAAGGTAATTTATAATTGCTTTGAATGAATTCCAATCAATTAAAAGGATTAAAGAGTTATAATTGATATAGATTGTAAATAAATGATAGTAATGAATGTATTAGTGGATAATTGGATTAAAAGAGAAATTGATAATTTAAAAGTTGATTGATTAATGAAAAATGTGCAATGAATTGTAATTGTATAAAATTAGTGTTGTAGTAGAAATTATAACACTTGTTGTGGATAATAAATTTATAAGATGTGACTAAAAGTTAATGATGACAATTATTACGTGTTACCTATTTATTTAGCCTGTTAAATTAAATTTGAAATCAATTGCAATTAATTCATTTAAATTAGTGCAGTTAATGTAGATTAAATTGACAATTGTAGAATAGTAATTCAATAAGATGTAACCAATGTAAATTTTATTCATAATATGATAATTGATTGAATAAAAAGAATTGAAACCAAGTTTGATCAAATTATTGGAATTTAAGCTATAATAAATGGATTTATTGCAATTAAAGGTAATTAAATACTACGTTAATGGAAATTAAGATGAAACTGTAAAATATTAATGTAGTAAGAGATAAACTAATGTTAATTATATCCTTAGGGTAATAATTGATTGAATAACAAGATTGAAAGGTTAAACAAATGGATTTATTGAAAATTTTATTTATAATTACTGAATTTTTTGAAATTGAAATCAAATACTGTAATTTGTGCAATATTGAATATTGAATTGATATAGAAATTTGTTTTAAGGGATTATAAATTACTAAGTAATCTAAAGTGATAGAAATTTGCAAATTATAAAATTTTAATTAAAAAGTGATTAATTAATTTAATTAACGTGAAAATAGCCATTTTGGCCATTGTCTCGGATTTCGACGAAACCAGTTTCATCGGATCCGTAACGGTGAATTATTGTAGGATCTCAAGTTTTGTAGCGATCGGACTTGTTGTTCGATCATACGGACTCGAAACGCCTAGAAATCAATTTAATTAAAATCAATTTGAAGTAAGCTGATTGTAAGCTAACTTCTTCATACAATGGAATTTGGACTTGAAACCTGTTCCATTGAGTTTAAAATTATCGAAACGTCTATTTTGATATATGGAATGACCCATTTCCGTTCCGAAGACAGAACGAGCTTTTCGGGTCATTTATCGTTCAAACCCAAATCGATCCAGCCCATTCATTTCTATTTCTTATCTGCCTATAAATAGCCTATTATATACCCTAACTATTTCTTATTCTATTTGTTTGTACGTACAATTCTATTTGGTCCTCTCTTTCCAATGGCAGACAAACCAAAACCAATTTCAAATTCAATTGCATATCAAAATCAAATCGAAAAATTTAAACTCCTCAAAATATATCGAATTATATATCGATTTGAAGCTCTCGACGAGCACAAGCCAGATCTGCAGTCTGTTTTTCGATTTAGGTTTCAGTGTAGCCGAAATTGGGTGATGAAGTCTCGGCCGTTCATTGGTGTTCGATGATCTTCGAATGATGGTCGAATCGTTGGTATGGATGTGTGGAGATTGTCGTACGTAGTTCATCCATGCTAGCCGTTTGTCGAATCATTGGCCAGATCATCGGCAAAAATTCAACTAGGGTTCGCATATATAAACGGCGGTGGCTGTGTTCTTGGGGCGAGGGTGGTCGCGAGGCTCGGTGGGGGTGTAGATATGGTCGGCGCTCGAAGGGACGGACTCTGGCAGGCCGCGGCCGGAGACAGTGTCATGGGCGAACGTGGGTGAGTGGCGGCGTCGAACAAGTGCTGTAGGGTTGCGATTTGTAGTAAGCTAGGGTTTTCAGAGGCTGTGAATTTACTATTTTACCCCTAAGCTATATTTTATTTTAATTTAAATTCAAACATCCTAACCTCTATAACTTTTGCATATGAATTCGGATTCATGCGCGGTTTGTTCCGCTGCGATCGTATTGAAATTTCGAACATTATGAAATTTGTTTGGATGAATTCTGAGACAGTTGAATTTTAGGCCTCATTTTGGATTCCAAATCAATTTGAAATCAAAAGTGAGTGTTTTAACCCACTCTCAATTACTAAACTATCTTATGTTAGTTAAATTTAATTTATGCTATGATTAGAAAGTAATTGATTGATGCTTGGTATGTTTAAATTGTCATTCTAGTTAAATTTGACTTTTATTGCATTTAATCATCGTTTAATGTAATATTGAATTTAAATTGCCAATTTAATACATGTTATTAATTATCAGTTATCTATTGATGTTTATTGATCGATTTGGATGATGATTGTGATGGATGTTTGATTGTTGATATTGGATGATTAGATGTAGTATTTTATATTGTTATAACACTACAAGTTCCCTATGGGTTGAAATGATACATACCCGAATGATCTATAGATTATGGAAAAATGGTTATGGATTGAAATGACAGTGTAACGACTCGACTTTTCGACGCTCGAAAATCGACATTAATACGTCCACTGTATCAACTGTCGAGTAATCGAATGCCGGAAAACCGAATTGTTATGGAGAAAAAGAAAAGGTAGAAGAAGACAGAAAAAAAGGAAAGAAGAAGCAATCGAAAAACGTAGAACAATATCAGAATCTCACATATCGCAGCGGAACAATATATATTAGATCAATGAATAATCTTTAAATCAAAACTATATCAGTTTATACATTACATCACATCAGAGTTTACAACAACAATATACAACACAACTGGACAGTTATATAAACTGGTCCTTATACAAAATACACAGCGGAAAAATAATATCATATACAAGTGATACGTCTCGTCATCCAACTCGCCATTGAGCTCCACAGCATCTCCTGAATCCAGAATGACCTGATAACCTGACTCTAGACTGCCCGTGTAGAAATTGGTGGGCACCCAGAGTTTAGGAAGGAAACAATAAACTCCAGGTCAGTCATGGTGACTGGTGTGAGAACTAAAACAGTTTATCTTTAAATCAACAACAACAAAGCAAGTAAAAAATATCCGCAATGCTTTTGGAAGATGAAACTACAATAAGACCTCCCGCCACACACACAATGCAAACGCGGAATTGGAGGAGATTTCTTCTTATGATAGTCAAACATGCTTACTACGCAAATCATTGGATTATTATTATTAGTGCATAGTGCAGAAAACATTTCGAAAGTATAATATTAATCTTAGCCAACATAGGCATTTCACACTATGCCTACTATAGCTACTATGTTCAATAGCAGGTTACCGCCACATTCCATAGCAGGTAATACAACTAAAACCGTACAAGGTTCGTATTGTTTCTTTGGATTTTCCAACAAATGGTTAGGCTAAGGAACTGCCTACCGCCAACACGGGATCGCCTCTGGCTGGACGTCCCGAGAACTAACTAGCTCTCTGCCAACACAAGGCCGGGTTACCCCTGTAACTAGGTAACTCACGAATATGCCATTCCCCGATCCTTTGGGACCTTTATCCGAGCGCTCGGTAATCAACATCACACATAATAAATAGAGTGTGTCCATATGAGTAAGTATCTAGGCTCCATACCATGATACCACCCCTTTCCAGAAGGAATTGACATACCCTAAAGGGCTCCATGCCACCGGTCTTCAATACGATCCATATCATCGTATCGCAAATTGGGAATGGGTTATAGGACACAAACGTCTTTTCCCGGCTAACCCGAATAGTGAGCTTAATATTTCAAAATGTATGGATATAGGGATTTCAATTAAATCACAACTTATTACCCAAATCCTTTCCTTAAATGGTTTAACAAATTACCATTTTAAATCTTTAAACAAAAAGATTTACTTCGCAAAGTTTACCCATTTTCACAAAGATTCATTCACCGATTTCCAAATCAATTTCCATTTCAATTTGAATTACCCTATTAAATCTTTAAATCAGATTTAATTTACAGCTTTCAAAACTATTCACCATTCAAGTCTTTTATAATATAAAAGATACACCTTTTGAAATACACTTTTATTTCAAAATAAAGTTTAATTATCGTCACAAAGGTTAATTCATAGTTTTTCTAAACTATTTACAATTTCATTTCAACTTGAATTGTTTTCAATACAAAATTGGAAATCTTTTCACTTTATAAAAGCTATTATTATTTGGAAACATATAGTTTTCATTTTGGAAAAAAAACTGGTTACATTTACACAGGTTAAAGCCATTCAAGTATAAACTTGAATATAAATTCAAATTTCCCCAAGACCGTATTTTAATTGGTTAAAAAACCATAAAAACACCTTTTATACTTAAAAAATCTTTTAAACCAAAATTCTCAATTCATTGAATTCAATTTCAAAATATTGAATTCAAACTTAAATCAAATGATTTAAATTCCAATTCTATTAAGTTATTTAAAATAACTTTTATTTTTGAATCTCATTTTCAAAAACATTCAATTCCAATTCCAAAACCATTTTGGATTCAAAAACTCAATTTCCCAAAATTGATAAAAATATGCGACTTAACCGATTTCCACGTGAAATCCACATTTGTGTGTGTATTGTGTAGTCCATGGTTAACACAATAGTGCAACAACATTTAATCATCACAGATCAAATATAACGGTATAATTGATAAGCGGTATAAACTATAACGCTTATCTTCATTCACAGATCACAAATATATATATGACAGATAAATAGATCACAAATCACACACAAATCAGAATATATCACAAAGCATCACACATCAAAGATGTCAAACAATTCAACATCCAATATAATCCAAACATCCATAGATAGGATTAATTAAATTATCTGATTAATTTAAATCAAATAAATTTTTATAAATAAATTTTACTAGTTATGGTAAATTAACAATAAATTAATTTCAAATTTATTTTCAAATTTATTTCAAAACACTAGATCAAATTTCCAAACATTTTCAAATTTATTTCCTTTTAAAAATAAATTCCTTTAGCTCTTCAAATCTATTTTAAAATCCCAAATTTAGATAAATTCTTCAGTTTATAGATAATATTTCCGAAATCCATTTATTAAGCCTCTTTCTTCCAAATTCGAAATTTAATTCAATACAGTTCAAAAATAAGACTTTATCTTTTAAAACTCCTTTTAAATTTATCCAATTATCAAAAATAAATTTTCGATCAATTTCAAATTATATTTTCAAAAATACAATTTTTAAATATTTCTGGTATCCATCGATACCAAAAATATTTTCGGCTAATTTATAACCGTCTACAGATTCCATCATGATATAATCACACAATGATTATAAATAAATTAACACACAACATTGAAATAAATTCAAATGTTTGAGGAATCCAGTTGGATCCCTCCAACCTGTTTCCCTGCATCCACAGATGTTAGCACAATACTAATTTCACTTCACAGTGAAATTATCGTGGTATATAGGATTTATAAATATTATCCGCTATTATGTGGCGCAATAGAGTCTCATCCGCTATATAATGCGGGAAATCAACAACTCCAATATATACATATTCCAATATATATATTGCTATATACATATATAATACCAATTCCACTTCAATGTGAAATTATCGCGGTATATGTTTTTAATAAATAACCTCCGCTTAATATACGGCGTATAGGGTCTATTTAACACAGTAAATAGCAATCATCATTCAATCATCACAATCAATCACTATCAACAATTTTAAATCTAACTATTTAAAATTTATATCGAAACAAAACATTCGATTGAGTGAGAAGTTCTCACCTTGCTTTCAATAACAGTTGCAGCGTTTTATTTCGAATAAAATTAAACGACCGTTTAATTTTACCCAAAATTTTCACTGACTCCAATTGACTCCAAACACTGTCCATTGCGGAGAGCTCGTCGAAACGATTCCAACGCAATTCGTTTCGTAATTTTTCGACCTCGTATGAAGAAGTTATGGTTATTTGAAGTTTACACGAATTAAAAGATAATTAATTTACAATTTAATTTATTTATTTTAACCTAAAATAGATCTGGACCATCGATTTCAGTTGCAGCACATCAGGGCCGCTCCTCCCTTTCTCCTTCCTCACGTTCATCTTCACGTATACAAACCCATAGCCGCCACTTCTTTGTCGAATTTTCACAACCACCACACTCAACTTGAAGACGATCGGAGAGTGCCACGTTGTTCGCCACCACGAGCTCCACCATCGGCCAGAGTGTGGCCCAGCTCAGCTCCCCCCCTTTCCTCGATTTGCATGAAAAGTGCAGCGGCTTCAATCTCGTTTTGCCGTCAATCCGTAGCTCCGTTTCCGATCTTGACCATTGGATAGCTAGATGTTGATGCCCTCTACAACTTTGTAGTTGAGAGTTTTTGCTAATTGTTGATGGATTGAGAGATTTGGAGGGAAGAAGACGAACAAATTTCAGCCATTGACTGTACATGTAGCGGCCATGAACAAAACCCTAGCCTTTGTTTGCAAATTGTGAAATGGATGTGCTTTTATAGAAAATTCTCCAAAACACTATTCATCGAAAATTTTCCGAACTCAAAACGAAGCATGCCGGCTGGCGTTTCTAAGGTTTACCCCGCGTTCTGAAAATAATGGAATGTGTTTCGGGAGCTAATTCGGTCGTATGTGAGAGTTACGGAAATAAACGATCAAATTTAAATCAAATTGATTTAAACCGATTTCGATGCGTTTTGGCTTGCCCCGGACAAACCGTACATCCGATTGACACGAAATTTGAAATCTTACAATAATTTCACATTACGGATCCGATGAAACTAGTTTCGTCGAAATCCGAGACTGTTTGAAAAATGGTCATTTTCAGTCGTCAATTAAATATTAAAATATTCAATTTTCACAATTTAACTTTCAATTCAAATTTAAAAGTTCTATAACGTCATTCTAACTCCAATATGATTTAATATAACTTTATAAATCATTTTTATACACATTTAATTCAGATTTCAATTATTTACCCAATTTCAGGTATTAAATTAATAATTAAATCGCCCAATTAAATCACTATATCGAAATTAAATTAATTCGACTTCCAAATCTTACTTATTAATATTTAAAATTAATTAAATATACAAATTTCAAATGACGGAAATTCTGGGTCTTTACAAACTTCCCCCCTTAAAAGAATTTCGTCCTCGAAATTGCAAAGTAAGAAAAATGCCCTAAATTCATTAACTTTTCAAAAATCCAATAGTTAAACTCTTTCAAAAACTTTACTAAGTTTTTCAAATCTATACTTAGTTATACTTTTCAAAACAACTATATCGTCTAACTTTTAACTCCAAATCCAAAATTTGGTTTCCACAAATTTGCCAAAATTTCCCGAAAATTTTCTAACGCCTTAAATTTTCAGAAAAATTTGCCAGCGTCTCCTTTGCGCGTTTCGATTGTAGTAGGATCACAATAGACATAAATATATATACATCGACCCACCCGGTCGGAAAAGCAGGAAAACAGTTCATATTTCCTATTTTTATTGCGTAGGCGTACCTTTTTAGCATTTTTAAGCAAAGCAGTTATTTATTTACTTGTTAGCGCAACCCGAATAGCCGAACGGTAGCCACGGCACCTGTACATACTCAGTTTAAATACGTAAGTGACATATATATATATATAATTATTAACAATTTACTCTTTTAAACAACTACAACATTTGCATATCAAAAGAAATGCATACTAAACAAGGTTTATAAGCAACTTATAAAATTTCAACATCACTTGTAATTGTTTACAACCAATTTATATACAACGACATTCAATTCTTCGTTTTCAATTAGTTTGCATTCACTAATTTAAATTCAAGTTGGTTTACTTTCAATTCAAGTTAAATCTAATTCTATTCAAATTTACATATTATCAATTTGAATTCAATTACTTAGCTTTCGATTTTCATCAATTCAATTTCATTAATACTTAATGAATTCACTATATACAATCAACCAACAATCATATAACAACCAATGTCATTCAACACAACCAAATAAATTTACTTTGCTTACATTCAATTTGGTTCAACACTTTTAAATTGACTTCCATTCAATTCATTCAATTTCCAATTACATTAGCTTTAATGAATTAACACTTACATTCATTATTCCATATCAATTCATTTACATTAGATGATTAACATTCAATCCATTTGTTAATTCAATTGCTAATTCATTTTACCACAAAAGTTGAATTTCATTACATAACTCAAGTTTATATTCATCACTTCATTTCATTAATTCACTTTATTAATTTACTTTGATATCAAAATCAAATTCATTCATCTTTACTTAAGTTATATTCCAATTAAACATCATTTGTTTAACTTAACTTAAATTTTCCACTTATAAATCCAATTTCATATTTCAATTCTAAAGTAATTTCTATTTAACTTTTACCAAAGTCAAATTTCATCAATTATTCAAATTCATATCTCATTTTGCTTAACAAAATTCGTTTAACCATTTTAATAATTGGTTTCACTTACCTTTACCCATTCTATAAGTTATACAACTTATATATTTAAATTTCCAAATCATATTATAAGTATAAAACTCATTTCACTTATATTTATCAATTACAACTTGCATTTTTAATTCAAATTTGTTTATCACAACAAAACTTCAATTTTCAATTTACTATGGTAGCAAATCCATCATACAGAAACTCGAAAATGATACTGATGATGCTGTAGTCATCACCCTTATTATTTTCCAGCAACACTAGTGAATTCAGTGCTTTAAATTCTTTTAAAAATTCCTTTTTATTTATAAATCACATTTATAAATCTTTTTCTCATATTATTTCACTATTTAATTTCACTTATACAAGATTATTTCGTAATTGCAAATCATTTTAATTATAATCCCATACTTATACAATTGTTGCTTTTATATAATTTATTCAAACAACTTTTATTGACTTATATATATTCACCTTTTCAATAATCAAACAATCAATTTTATATACACTTCAATAATTTTGAAAAATTATTTCCTTTATATACAAAATATAATCGAGGTAAAATTATTTCATTTACCCAATTTAAAATGATACTATGTCGACTTGCCTCGTTTAAGTGTTTAGAAACCCCTATCGATAAAATGGCGTCCCACATACCGACCAGAATTCATAAATAGCTCAATGGATAAGCAAACATAATATAAAACAATTTTATATTCACTAACAAATACGCGCTCATATCTATTATTACACTCACACTCATTCTAGAGTACTACTGACTTTATCTCTAATGAGTAACACCCAACAGAGCCATAGTTATCGCTTAACCATATGCTCCGATACCAAATGTAACGACTCGACTTTTTGACGCTCGAAAATCGACATTAATACGTCCACTGTATCAACTGTCGAGTAATCGAATGCCGGAAAACCGAATTGTTATGGAGAAAAAGAAGAGGTAGAAGAAGACAGAAAAAACGAAAGAAGAAGCAACCGAAAAACGCAGAACAATATCAGAATCTCACATATCACAGCGGAACAATATATATTAGATCAATGAATAATCTTTAAATCAAAAATATATCAGTTTATACATTGCATCACATCAGAGTTTACAACAACAATATACAACACAACTGGACAGTTATATAAACTTGTCCTCATACAGAATACACAACGGAAAAATAATATCATATACAAGTGACACGTCTCGTCATCCAACTCGCCACTGAGCTCCACAGCTCTCCTGAATCGAGAATGACCTGATAACCTGACTCTAGACTGCTCGTGTAGAAATTGGTTGGCACCCAGAGTTTAGGAAGGAAACAATAAACTCCAAGTCAGTCATGGTGACTGGTGTGAGAACTAAAACAGTTTATCTTTAAATCAACAACAACAAAGCAAGTAAAAAATATCCACAATGCTTTTGGAAGATGAAACTACCATAAGACCTCCTGCCACACACACAATGCAAACGCAGAATTGGAGGAGATTTCTTCTTATGATAGTCAAACATGCTTACTACTCAAATCATTGGATTATTATTATTAGTGCATAGTGCAGAAAACATTTCGAAAGTATAATATTAATCTTAGCCAACATAGGCATTTCACACTATGCCTACTATAGCTACTATGTTCAATAGTAGGTTACCGCCACATTCCATAGCAGGTAATACAACTAAAACCGTACAAGGTTCGTATTGTTTCTTTGGATTTTCCAACAAATGGTCAGGCTAAGGAACTGCCTACCGCCAACATGGGATCGCCTCTGGCTGGATGTCCCGAGAACTAACTAGCTCTCTGCCAATACAAGGCCGGGTTACCCCTGTAACTAGGTAACTCACGAATATGCCATTCCCCAGTCCTTTGGGACCTTTATCCGTGCGCTCGGTAATCAACATCACACATAATAAATAGAGTGTGTCCACATGAGTAAGTATCTGGGCTCCATACCATGATACCACCCCTTTCCAGAAGGAAATGACATACCCTAAAGGGCGCGACCCTCATAACCTTGCCGCATGTTCCTGTTTCGACCATTTCCGGGTTGTGAGGTCCGAAGAGGTCTCGTCCACAAAGCTACGCTTTTTCACAAAGCCACGCTTTGATCACAAATGATCAATAATGATCATTACACAACAACACTCAGCATGCCACATTACCAAACTGGGAATATATCGCTGATAAATTTCAACTACATAACCTCTGAGCTCGTACGTCTTAGAGAAGGGTGTTAAGCTAAGAGAATAAATTCTCCGCCATCAACAGAAATGTATTTGAAAGAAATCAGCTTTATATCTCAAAATGTAATGTCAAACATGTAACCATACAAGTCTGTTCCGGGTTCGAACAGAATTGAAGGCACTTCAAAAGAAGCCCTTGCAATCCGGGTATTCACAATCCCGATAAAACTTCCCATCACAAAGGAAATCTCTATACCGTAGCTAACGGTGCAGAGACAATCGATAGGTCATCCTATCGTTTTCACAAACACCCGGTCTTCACCACCAGTCTTCAATACGATCCATATCGTCGTATCACTAATACGGAATGGGTTATATGACACAAATGTCTCTTCCCGGCTAACCCGAATAGTGAGCACAATATTTCAAAACATATGGATATAGGGATTTCAATTAAGTCACAACTTATTACCCAAATCCTTTCCTTAAATGGTTTAACAAATTACCATTTTAAATCTTTAAACAAAAAGATTTACTTCACAAAGTTTACCCATTTTCACAAAGATTCATTCACAGATTTCCAAATCAATTTCCATTTCAATTTGAATTAACTTATTAAATCTTTAAATCAAATTTAATTTACAGCTTTCAAAACTATTAACCATTCAAGTCTTTTATAATATAAAAGATACACCTTTTGAAATACACTTTTATTTCAGAAAAAAGTTTAATTATCGTCACAAAGGTTAATTCATAGTTTTTCTAAACTATTTACAATTTCATTTCAACTTGAATTGTTTTCAATATAAAATTGGAAATCTTTTCACTTTATAAAAGCTATTATTATTTGGAAACATATAGTTTTCATTTTGGAAAAAAAAGCTGGTTACATTTACACAGGTTAAAGCCATTCAAGTATAAACTTGAATATAAATTCAAATTTCCCCAAGACCGTATTTTAATTGGTTAAAAAACCATAAAAACACCTTTTATACTTAAAAAATCTTTTAAACCAAAATTCTCAATTCATTGAATTCAATTTCAAAATATTGAATTCAAACTTAAATCCAATGATTATAATTCATATTCTATTAAGTTATTTAAAATAACTTTTATTTTTGAATCTCATTTTCAAAAACTTTCAATTCCAATTCCAAAACCATTTTGGATTCAAAAACTCAATTTCCCAAAATTGATAAAAATCTACGACTTAACCGATTTCCACGTGAAATCCACATTTGTGTGTGTATTGTGTAGTCCACGGTTTAACACAATAGTGCAACAACATTTAATCATCACAGATCAAATATAACGGTATAATTGATAAGCGGTATAAACTATAATGCTTATCTTCATTCACAAATCACAGATATATATGTCACAGATAAATAGATCACAAATCACACACAAATCAGAATATATCACAAAGCATCACACATCAAAGATGTCAAACAATTCAACATCCAATATAATCCAAACATCCATAGATAGGATTAATTAAATTATCTGATTAATTTAAATCAAATAAATTTTTATAAATCAATTTTACTAGTTATGGTAAATTAACAATAAATTAATTTCAAATTGATTTTCAAATTTATTTCAAAACACTAGATCAAATTTCCAAACATTTTCAAATTTATTTCCTTTTAAAAATAAATTCCTTTAGCTCTTCAAATCTATTTTAAAATCCCAAATTTAGATAAATTCTTCAGTTTATAGATAATATTTCCAAAATCCATTTATTAAGCCTCTTTCTTCCAAATTCAAATTTTAATTCAATACAGTTCAAAAATAAGACTTTATCTTTTAAAACTCCTTTTAAATTTATCCAATTATCAAAAATAAATTTTTGATCAATTTCAACTTATATTTTCAAAAATCCAATTTTTAAATATTTCTAGTATCCATCGATACCAAAAATATTTTCGGCTAATTTATAGCCGTCTACAGATTCCATCACGATATAATCACACAATGATTATAAATAAATCAACACACAACATTGAAATAAATTCAAATGTTTGAGGAATCCAGTTGGATCCCTCCAACCTGTTTCCCTACATCCACAGATGTTAGCACAATACCAATTTCACTTCACAGTGAAATTATCGCGGCATATAGGATTTATAAATATTATCTGCTATTATGCGGTGCAATAAGGTCTCATCCGCTATATAATGCAGGAAGTCAACAATTCCAATATATACATATTCCATTATATATATATATATATATTACTATATACATATATAATACCAATTCCACTTCAATGTGAAATTATCGCGGTATATGTTTTTAATAAATAACCTCCGCTTAATATACGGCGTATAGGGTCTATTTAACACAATAAATAGCAATCATCATTCAATCATCACAATCAATCACTATCAACAATTTTAAATCTAACTATTTAAAATTTAAATCGAAACAAAACATTCGATTGAGTGAGAAGTTCTCACCTTGCTTTCAATAACAGTTGCAGCGTTTTATTTCGAATAAAATTAAACGACCGTTTAATTTTACCCAAAATTTCCACTGACTCTAATTGACTCCAAACTAGCTCCATTGCGGAGAGCTCGTCGAAACGATTCCAACGCAATTCATTTCGTAATTTTTCGACCTGGTATGAAGAAGTTATGGTTATTTGAAGTTTACACGAATTAAAAGATAATTAATTTACAATTTATATTATTTATTTTAACCTAAAATAGATCTGGACCGTCGTTTTCAGCTGCAGCACATCATGGCCGCTCCTCCCTTTCTCCTTCCTCACGTTCATCTTCACGTATACAAACCCATAGCTGCCACTTCTTTGTCGAATTTTCACGACCACCACACTCAACTTGAAGACGATCGGAGAGTGCCACGTTGTTCGCCACCACGAGCTCCACCATCGGCCAAAGTGCGGCCCAACTCGGCTCCCCCCTGCCTCGATTTGCGTGAAAAGCGCAGCGGCTTCAATCTCGTTTTGCTGTCAATACGTGGCTCCGTTTCCTATCTTGATCGTTGGATAGCTAGATCTTGATGCCCTCTACAACTTTGTAGTTGAGAGTTTTTGCTAATTGTTGATGGATTGAGAGATTTGGAGGGAAGAAGATGAAAAAATTTCGGCCACTGACTGTAAATGTGGCGGCCACGAACAAAACCCTAGCCTTTGTTTGCAAATTGTGAAATGGTGGTGCTTTTATAGAAAATTCTCCAAAACACTATTCATCGAAAATTTTCCGAACTCCAAACGAAGCATGCCGGCTAGCGTTTCTAAGGTTTACCCCGCGTTCCGAACACAATGGAATGTGTTTCGGGAGCTAATTCGGTCGTATGTGAGAGTTACGGAAATAAACGATCAAATTTAAATCAAATCGATTTAAACCGATTTCGATGCGTTTTGGCTTGCCCCGGACAAACCGTACATCCGATTGACACAAAATTTGAAATCTTTCAATAATTTCACATTACGGATCCGATGAAATAGGATTCGTCGAAATCCGAGTCTGTTTGAAAAATGGTCATTTTCAGTCGTCAATTAAATATTAAAATATTCAATTTTAACAATTTAACTTTTAATTCAAATTTAAAAGTTCTATAACGTCATTCTAACTCCAATATGATTTAATATAACTTTATAAATCATTTTTATACACATTTAATTCAGATTTCAATTATTTACCCAATTTCAAGTATTAAATTAATAATTAAATCGTCCAATTATATCACTATATCGAAATTAAATTAATTCGACTTCCAAATCTTACTTATTAATATTTAAAATTAATTAAATATACGAATTTCAAATGATGGAAATTCTTGGTCATTACAGACAGACTCGAGCGATTTTATGGATTTTATTTAATTTGGGATTGCGATTTGAAATGATATATAACCGTAAAATTTTAAATTGCGAATTGAATTGATAAATATCCGTATCACTTGACCCTAGGGTAGAAAATTTTATAGGGACACATGATTGGTTAAATTAAATGATTTTAATTCTTTAAATTTTAAATTCAGTTAATTGGTATTTTGAAATAGAAATTGATTTATATAAACTGGATTATTTTCGAAAATACAAGCCATAATGCTGAAATCGGAATTGGTTTAATGAATTGTTCGAAGGATTTAAATTGGAAATTAAACGTTGAAGTGTCAAATATAAATGAATTTATCAAAATTGAGTTATTGAAAAGTTTGGATATAACCTTGAAATCTATTTTAAACTACTTTAAACTATTTAATTAAATTAATTATTTTAATCAATTTAAAACTATTTTAATTTATTTTAATCTATTATAACCTATTTAATCCAATTTAGTCTAATTTACCTATTTTAAGCTAAATAAATTTTTTTAATCTATTTTAAATCTATTTAATATAAGTTAAATCTATTTAATCTATTTAAATTTATTTAATCTATTTTAAATCTATTCAATATAAATTAAATCTATTTAATCTATTTTAAATTTTTTTAATCTACAAAAAAATTATTTAAGATAATTTAAATCTATTTAATCTATTTTAAATATATATAAATCATTTTAAAATCCAATTAAATAAAATTTAAATCTATTTTAAACTATTTCTACTATTTAAACTATTTTAATCTATTTTAAACTATTTTTAAACTATTAAAACTATTTTTGACTATCTAAACTATTTTCTAAAATGTCAGACTGTGTAAAGTTGAAGTATTTATATTTAAATCCTTGATGATGAGACAACCTAAGTTAGAATTTGGAATTGATACATTTTGTGAAATGTCATATCTGAGTAAATACGAATTTTAAAGTATGTATGATTTTGAAGTGAATGAGATTTTGAAAGTGAATATGATTCGAAAGTGATATGGTTTTGAGAATATGATATTTTGATATCAATTATGAAATGGTTTTGGAAATATAAAAGAACCATCCGATGTGAAATAAGTGTTTGGTTGTTAAAGAGACCGGGATCAGATATTGTCATACTCTCTACCAATACCGAAAACCACTTTAACAACTGTGTACGTAGTTAATTCCAGAAATGAAGTAGGATGGTTTGGTGTACGATTCTGTATGAGGTATTTACGTGACCCTGACTCCCATGAGTCAGCTTAGATGTGACTAAACCAGGAGCCACGCCGGGCCAAGTGAGGTCATTCCTCCGATCGGACACATTTCTTCGATACCATATTATGACTTTGTGATGATTTGGTGGCCACCTCTCGATTTTGATTATGGGAGTGTGTTTCGAGTTGGGCGGTAGTAGCTGCTATGCATTACCACCAGTCCGGATCCGCAATTGATATATCTACCCTGGCATTGCCTCGAGTGTCGTGTTCACATGCCCTATCGTGCCTTCTACGAGTTTGTTTTGTACCATATCTATGGAGTGCCCTCTGGGTAAACCTCACGGAGGAGCTTACAGTACTGTATAGACTATGGGAATATATAAAATGTGTTAAGGGGGATATGGGTAAAGCCTTAATGCTATTTTAATACTTTTACTTTACTGTAGACATATTATAATAGCGTATTGTGTATATAGTAGATAGTTTAATGGATCCTTAGGATAAATCCCGAACATCTCTTAAGTTACTGCACCCACGTTATACACTGGATAGGAGATGTCAAACCCCGTAAACATCTCCAACGCCGTTACACTCATTTTTATTTACCGTTGATTTAACTTACATAAGATCTTTTAGTTCTGACTCGAGTGTTTTGTCTTTTCAATTCACTCGGGTCAGCCTGAGCATTTCAGGGTTGAAGACCTTATTTCTGGAGGACGAAGACGAAGATTTGTACTATTATTATTTATTATATTTAATCCACTGCATCATGATGTTCCGCTGCATTTATTTATTTATTCCTATTTTATGTAACTTTGATCTATATTATAAAAGTATGATCAATGTTATTTGTAAACAGCTTCACGAACTGTTTATTTGATTATTATATTTTGTCATTCCACTGCGAGATTCGGTATTTGTTTTATTTCTTTCTCTTTTTCTTATTTACCACATAACAATCTGCCCCTTTGAATGGTTTGAGTCTGGCATGTGTGTCTGCTTAAAACGTCCAAAAAGGTAGGTCGTTACATTTCTCATCCACTACGCATAAGCTTTGTCCCGGTATCCTCGATTTCGTGACCGCACCTCCCTAGGCAAAACCGACCTCACCAACCCTTCCTCGCTGTATAGGATATCACGGCCCCTAAACCACCAAGTCGCGACACCAAACTCCAGCCTTAGGTGCCTCTAGCCCTGATGAACTCAACCCCACTTCCCGAATAGCCTCTCGATGCCACAATCGAGAAATATACCCAACCCTAGTTAATTGGCTTACAAAACGCCCATTGGAAAAAGTCGAGCACCAAAACAACTGTCGTACCCCTCATTCGCATATCAACACGTAGATCTATCCTCCAGAAATCCAAAGAATAAGCTTCTAGATTTTTAGAATTTTATTTCAAATATTTTTCAATTTTTAGAACATCTATTTGCGTTTTTTAGTAGAAATACTATGGTCGAGCGTGTTTAATATAGTGAAGGAGAGTGATGGGTTCTGCGTACGGGACTGATTTGGAGAAGATGGGTCAATTACTGTATAATCAAAGTCAAGGTTGTGTAGTCAAATCTAAATATATTATTTAAATCCAAAATATCTTGCTATATAATTTCGAACCGCGATCGAGATGTGCCGCCTGGCGTTCTATATGCTATACCACTATTCCGAACGCAATGGAACTAGTCTCGAGCCCTAATTCGATCGTATTCAGAAGATAGCTTTTTGAACCCAATTATTATATTAAATTTTCAATATTGATTTTTTACGCGTTTTTATTTCGCTCAACCAAACGATACGTCTGATTGCTACTAAATTTGACGCCGTAATATAATTCATTATTACGGATCCAATGACACCGGTTTCGTCGAAATCCGAGACAGTGCCCCGGAAGGCTATTTTCACTCGTTGATTAAAGCGAGTTATTATTAAAAATTAGTTAAATCATTTTGAAATCCAACTTAAAAAGTTTTATTATCTTCATTCTTATTAATAGAAATTAAATAATCCTTTAAATCATTTTTATCCAAATTAAAAAATCTAAGATATAATTATTTGAACAATTTCAATTATTAAATTCAGCAATTAAATTATCCAATAAATCGTTATATTTGAAATTCAAGTTATTTAATCTATAAAATTAACTTTTCAATATTTAAAATTTATTGAATATTTCAATTTCAGATAACCAAAATTCTACGTCGTTGCATTCTTCCTCCCTTAAAAGAATTTCATCCTCGAATTTGCCAAGGTAGGAAAAGTGCCAAAACCATTACTTTTTAAAACCAATTAGTTCAAATAACTTACCAAAATCCTTTTAGCCTTTAACTTCCAAAAATCAATTTGTTGAAACTTCGTTATTACTTTTACTAACTTTCCAAATTCATTCATAGATTCAAACTAATATTATCGATTCATTCATTCCAAGTTATAATTCAAAATCCAATTTTTAGTTATCAAAAATTTCCTCAAAATTTCTAACTCTTTAAATTTTTGGAAAATTCTGCCAGCGTCTCCTTTACGCGGTTAGATCAGAAAAACTATAAATCGCCACTACGGGCCCAAACCATCAAAAGAAAGAAAAGCCAAGTGGCTCAATCATAAAACCAACAAATTCTAACAACAATTTAAACATGTACCTTTTAGTCGGGCAACCAAATTTTCTTATGAAATCAAAGGCATCAAATTAGCTCTTGCTTTTATATACCTGCATCTTATTAATCAATGATGTCTAATTATATAGTTCACAATCATATTAATCTGCATTTTCAATTTCCAACATTTGCTTTTCTAAAACCGTACGATGTACATATATCATCCGTAGGCAATATCAAATCTGATCGCTCGATCACACAATTTCACCTCTGAAATAGTATCGTTCACACGACCACTCTAGTGCGGACTCAGATCGGGTTTCTTGATTAGAAACCGTCATTCTCATTGCATAGGCATATATTATGATAGAGATGTCTGGAATCAATCAAAAAAAATCCATATCCAATGTTCGCCGTCGAGAATCGAGTGAAAAATCCTAACTCGGATCAATGTAAATCATCTCGAAATCTTGTACTTGAATCTGGATCAAACCATTATGCGAATAAAATAACATACGTACAACTTACATATTTATTTCAATTGATTTCTTAGCTATCCCAAATTCTCTTTTTATTCATATTCACTTCATTCATTTCTTTTATTCACCTTCAATGGATCTACATTCAATTATTCACATTCACTTATTCACTTAGTTTATTCCTTCAATACCAATACCACTCAATAACCCTTCTATCAAATTTTCTTAAGTTTATTATAAATATTTTATACAACTCTCATGTTTATTTTCAATTTACAATTTAAGTTCATATTCGATTTAAATCAAAGTCAATTTAATTCCATTTAACTCAATTCATTTTCCAATTTCGATATTCAATTTTATCAACCGTATTCCAAAACTATATTCAACTCACCAATTAATTTAATTAGTTCATTTACTAATTCATTTCAATCACAATCAATTTTATTTCCAAAATCATTGCATTTAGCCTAACCCAAGCTATATTTTCTTTCCATAATCCATTTTATTTAACTTAGCTTAAGTTAAGATTCATTTCAATTTTGCTTTTCATAATATTTATATTCAACGGTTTAAACATTATTTCAACTTACTAATTTTCAAAATTTATAAGTTATCAACTTATTTTCTCAAATTTTCATAAAATACCTAACTGAAACAATGGCAGACATCAACATCCCTCCTGTCCTTCCCCCATTCTCTCCCGTACTTCCTGCTTCCACCCCCATACCTCACCCGTCTTCTCCATCTAGTCTACATCGTCCTGCTCCTGACCCCCTCCTCCGCCTCTATCTTCTGTGCCACCTCTCCTCGTCCCTTCTTCATCTTTTGTTCCAGCTCTCTCCTCCTCTCCTCTCCCTCCTCTACTTCCTCATCCACCTCAACTGCCATGGACTTCCCTCTTTAAGCGTAAACCGGGGAACGCAGGGAAGTACATTCCAGTTGAGATGTCTCCCGAGTTCAAGAATGAAATTATGATACCTCCTTCCTGTGTTATTGAAGCTGGAGCTCAAGAATGGAGCAATTACTTGGTTGGTTTTTTTCTTGATAAACCACTGCCTTATTCTACGGTAATAAATTTTCTGAAGAAATACTGGAAGCTCAAAGGATCTATCAAAGTCCGTTCTAATGGATTCCTGTTTTTATTTCATCTGGCTTGTGAGGATGACAAGACCAGAATTATGCAAGGAGACCCCATAGTAATGCGAAACAAACTTTTTATAGTCAAGCAGTGGGATCCATATGTTGGTAATGCATGTGAAAGTGTATCTTCAGTGCCAGTGTGGGTGAAATTTACGAATATTCCGATGTTTTCTTGGTCTCATATTGGGATCAACTGGTTAGCTAGCAGATTGGGTAAGCTAGTATGTATGGATGAGTCAACAGAGAAGTTGGAAGGCTATCCTTTGCTAAGTGTTTAGTTGAAATTAAACTAGATCGTGGGCTTGTTGATTCTTTTCCTGTGCAACTTCTTGATGGAGGAACCCAAAATATTCATATTGAATATCAATGGAAGCCTGACATTTGTTCTAATTGTCGTGTTTTTGGTCATTTTGTTTCGAATTGTGATAAGAATACCTCTTCTGTAGTTATTGAGAAGAATGAAATGAATAAAATATCACCCGAAGTCAATGTTAATGAGTTGAAGGAAAAAAATAAATAAGTTGGTAAAACCTTTAAGCAGAGGAAGCAGAGATGGCGAGTTGTGAATAATAATAAAAGACAGAAGATTATAACTGCCATTATGAAAGGCCATAAGCTGGATGAACAAGAAGTTAGAAACATTTATAAAAATAAGAAGCCTTGTACAGTTGAACTTGAGGAAGGCGAAATAGGAAGTAATATGCTTGAGTTCAATGTAAATGATGGAGAGGTAATTGGTGTGATTGATAAATCTAGTTTGTTGTGTAATAATGGCTTTCATGTGCTTGCTGAGCTCAATGAAAATGATACAGAAGTGAATGCTCACAAAAACAATGATTTGGGGAAGGATACAAGCGATGTTACCACTAAATCTGGTAAGCCTGGACCAACTACTAAAACGAACGACAGAATTGATCAAGTTACAGAAAGTGATCAATTTGCTGCTTCCATCCTAGTTGCATGCAATATCTCTGACAACATCATTCCCGCTCCACCTTGTAAATCACTAAATCCTATTCTGCCGATACTCTTCCCCCCTCCCTCTCTCTACCAATGTCCCCAACTAACATCACCAAAGAAATTTCCTCTGAAGCTCATTCGAATCTTTCAAACTCTCAAGTCAATACTGTGCACGTTTCCACTGTGCATGTGCACAACATTTTAGATACTAACTGTAGCTCTGTCTCTACAATATCTGCAACAACAAGTGATTCTACAACTAACCAGGAAATTGACCATCCTTATTCTATGATTCCTGCTCCCCAAGCTTGGAAACCCCCTCCTCCACTCCACCCCACTTCAAGTCCCTCTTCCAGTATTGTAAATTAGGTTGGTTTACAACAAACTAGTAACTGTACTCCTAGAACCAGTAAGGCAACAAAAAAACTGCCTTCAAACCTGGACCTTAACCCTTGTGCTTGTTCAACTACTTCTTCATCTTATCCAGAACTTAATGTCCAATCCACCCCTCTAACCAGGGGTAACAAAAAGAAAATCCTTAATAAACAATTTGTTGACCAATGTTGAACAACATTGGAGCATGGAATATAAGAGGTGCCCACTCAGAAATCAAATTAAATCAATGTAGAAAAATCATTGCTACTCATTCTCTGAGTCTTCTTGCAATTCTTGAAACCAAGTTAAATTATTCTCTCTCTTCCAGGGCAGCTAGATTCATTAACCCCTCGTGGAAAATGATTAATAACCTTTCTGAAGCTCCTTATGGTAGAATTCTTGTCTTATTTAACCCTTCTATCTTTACTTTAACTCCTATCATCTCAACTTCTCAACTTATTCATTCTCACTATATTCATACTTCATCTTCCACCTCCTTCTACCTAACTGTTATTTATGGTCTTAACTCAGTTTCTGCTAGAGAATCATACCTTAATCTCCTCCCATCGTTTAGACAAGAATCGCATCCATGGTTAGTTATTGGAGACTTCAACTGCTCCTACCTTCTATCTCATAGACTTGGTAGCAATCCCTTGTCTTTTCGTCAAATTCGGCCCCTTAGTTGTTCTATCTCTCATTCTAACCTTATTGAGATCTCTGCTGTGGGTGCCCCATATACATGGAATAACTCGAGTAGATCTTCTCCTCGCACTTTCTCCAAAATTGATTTCACCTTTTCTAATCAAAATGCTCTTTCCAAATGGCCTAATATGTTTAATTTGCATCCAATGCCTGGCCTATCTGACCACTCTCCTCAAATTTTATCTTTTGGTGCTGCTATGAAAAAAAGAAAATCAAATTTTAAATTTTTTAATGCTTGGGTTCTTCACCCGGATTTTCTTCAGATTGTTATCAAGGGTTGGTCCACTAACTTCTTTGGAAATCCTATGTATATCTTGCAGTGTAAGCTAAGGGAAGTCAGATCTGAATTGAAAGTGTGGTCGTCGAGCAAATTTGGTAATGGCAACTTGTCGTCCTCCAGCCTCTCGCTCAAGCTCCAACAGGTTCAGGAGTCCTTGATGACTGACAACTTAAACTGTGATCTGGCTGCTCAGGAAGCTACTTTATCTTCCCAACTATTTGAAGCCCTAAAGCTTGAAAGCTCGATGATTAAACAGAAAACGAGATTGCAGTGGTTCAAGGATGGTGATAGAAACTCTTCTTTCTATCATTCATCCCTAAAAGCCAAGCAGTCACGAGAGTTAATTAGCACTCTCATCGACGATAATGGTGAGTATATATCTGACCATCCCCTTATTGCTAACATGTTTATTGACTATTTCAGCAAGTTACTAGGTAACAGTAATCAATTCACTCCTTCGCTTAAGTATCTTGACTCGATTAATATTCCCAGAATTTCTTATGAAGACAATAAATTCCTTTGTTCTTCTATTACTGACTCTGAAATTAAAGTGGCCCTGTTCTCTCTTAATTTGAATTCCTCTGGTGGTCCTGATGGCTTTAATGCCTGTTTTTTTACTTCTTGCTGGGAAATCGTTGGCCCATCATTTTTGAAGGCTGTTCATAACTTCTTCAAAAAGTCCAGAATGATTGGTTCGATCAATGCTACTAACATAGCCCTATTCCTAAAGTGAAAAATGCTTCCTGTGTCTCTAATTTTAGGCCTATAGCCTGCCGTAATACCATTTACAAGTGCATATCAAAGGTTATAGCAAATAGGCTCAAGATGGTTCTTCCCAAAGTTATCTCTTCCAATCAAGCTGCTTTTCTTCCTGGCAGAAACATTCTGAATAATGTAATGATGTCACATGAATTGCTGAAGGGCTACAACACCTCTCATGTCTCCCCTAGAGCTATGTTCAAGCTTGATATTTCCAAAGGCTTCGACTCTTTACAATGGGATTCTGTCGTTAGAATAATGGGGCTGATGAATTTCCCCAAACATTTTGTGGCCTGGATTGAAACTTGCATCTCTACTCTCTGGTTCTCCATTATGGTCAATAACTGCAACGAAGGATATGTTTAAAGCAAACAGGGTATTAGGCAGGGAGACCCCTTGTCTGCCTATTTATTCATTCTTGTTATGGAAGTACTAACTCAAATTCTGCTCCAGCATGTTCATGATGGTAGTTTTGATGTCCACCCGAAATGTAGTAATCCCCTCATCATCTCATTAATGTTTGTGGATGACTTAGTTATTTTTTTCAAGCCAACTATGTTGACGATTAGTACTATTATGAATGGTCTCAATAAATTTTACAAAATTACTGGCTTGGCAATAAACTTAAACAAGTCTGATTTAATGATTGCTGGCGTGAGCAATGACTTGATCTCCCAGACATCAGACTTTTCTTCCATCAATCATCGTGTTGATACTTCCATGTACTTGGGTATCCCTTTGGCTTCTTCGAGAATTACGATTGCTCAATGTATTCCTTTGTATGAGAGGATAACTGCTAGATTATCTCTTTAGGCGAATAGAATGCTTAGTCAGGCAGGTAGGCTTACCCTAATCAACTCCATTATCTTCTCTATGACCGTTTACTGGTCTAGAACTTTCATTCTTCCCATCAAGTTGATCAACATGATCAGAAGTGCTATGTCTAACTTTTTCTGGCATGGATCAATTAACTCAAATAAGCTTACTCCTTGTGCCTTCTCCAAGCTTGAAACGCCGAAGTCTAGAGGTGGACTTGGAATTAAAAATATGATTCTGTGGAATCGTGCGGCCATGGTGACTCACATTGACAATTTCTTGAATCATAAAGACAATATTTGGGTGAATTGGTCACACAAGTATATCGTTGGCAATAAAAATTTCTGGACTATGGCTATTCCTCAATCGTGTAGTTGGACGTGGCGTTGTATTCTCAATCTTAGACCTGTAATCCTTCCTTATGCCATAGCAATAATTGGTACCAACAGTTGTATTTCTTTCTGGCATGATCCGTGGGTGAAGGAAGGAATGCTTTTGTGCCACATCCTAACTCACAACCAGCAAGTGCAAACTGGAATTAGTTTTGAAGCTCATGCTTGTAATTATGTTTCTGATGGTCATATTGTCCTGCCTTACTCTAGTAATCAGATTGTCAGACAACTATGGAATGCTTTGAGAGGGTGTCAGGTTATAGTTTCTCCTGATGATGGTATATCTTGGTCCAGTAGTAAAGGCAGGTACAGGATTGGTGGCTTGTACAAGCATCTTGTTTGCCAAAATAATAGTGTTACTCTCAGCTGGTATAAGTGAATTTGGCTTCATCATAATACTGAGAGGCAAAACCTCCTCTTATGGAAGATATTTAGTAACTCTTTGAAAACGAAAGCTAAGCTTAGACAGAGAGGCCTCGGTATCAACACTACATGTAGCTTTTGCCATGCTGCGGATGAAGATACACTTCACCTTTTCTTTAACTGTCCCTTTGTCAATATGTTGTGGTATTTCACTAACTCTATCACTACGGGCAGGAGGGTTAATTTAGTTAGTAAAGTAGAATGGGATCTCATTTTCAAGGCAACTAGATGGAAAGTTGAATCTACCTACGTTATGCTCTTCACCATGAAAATTTTCATAATGTCTTTCTGGGATGAGAGAAATGCTATTATATTCAATGGAAAAAGAAAGACTTCCCTGCAAATGAAAGCTATCATTGTTGAGGGATTGAGACATGGAATTGCTGCCTCTGCTCATGAGTTTGAGCCTGATTTTCTGACCGGCCTCTCCTGATGTTGGCTTGTCATTTTGTTCCTCTGTTTTGTCTTTTTTGTTCTTTCTTTTAATGTTTTTAATATGCCTGTTTGTTCTTTGTATTCTAGTTCCCTTGTTGCTTGCTGCCTATTCTAGGTGGTATTGTTTTCTCACCTATGTACATCTCTCTTGGTATATCAAATAAAATGGTAGGGGACCATTCTAACCCCGCTGGCCTTGCCAAAAAAAAATTCCAAAGTTTAAACATCTTATTATTATTCATTTCAAACCATTTTGAAATAATATATACATAATTCCCTTTGGTGTATCGAATCATTCTTTTGGATTTTAAAATCAAAACTAGTTTTACCAAATCAAAACTCCAACGGTAGTAATTCCTCCCTTGGAAACCCGAAAATGAATGTCGATGATGCAGCTGTCATCACCGAATTTATTTTCCAGTGACCGAAGTAAGTTTAGTGCTTTTATTCTCTTTGAAATCTTGTTTCTTTTTTTAGTGTTCCTATTCAAAATATTTTCCAAATAATACTATTATTATTTTCAAAATTTTGAAAAACTATTTCCAAAATAAATGGGATTTAAATTCTCAAATTCCTTTCTTTTAAACCCTTTTTACTTATAAATCATATTTATAATATACTTCTGAAATTTCACTTCCTTTCCATTTATAAATCACATTTATAAATCATATAGTTATATAATCCCCTTTTGGTTATATAAAATCATTTCTTTGTTGCTTATCTTATTTACATTATAATATCAACAACTTTATTAGAACATAACAACAAAAAATGATAATAATCAACATTATCATTTTCTAACAACCAAGCACACCATATATACTATAATAATTTTTGTAAAGTAATTCCTTTATATATAAATATAATCAAGGTAAAATTATTTCTTTTACCCAATTTCAAAACAATACCATGTCAAATTACTCTTTCAAGTGTTTAGATGTTCCTATTAATAACGCTAATTACTCGTATTGACCATAATCCATAAGCCACTCAACAAACCAATCAACACAATATAAAACATTTTTATATCACTAACAAATATGCGTTCATACACATACACATACACACTCAAACTCATTCTAAGGTGCTACTGACCCTATCAATAATGAGTTACCCCATCAAAGCCAAGGTTCTCGCTTAATATTCAGCTCTGATACCAAATGTAACGAACTGGATTTTTCGATGCTCAAAAATAGACACTAATACGTCCACTTTATTACATGTCAAGAAATTAAATGCCGGAAAACCCGATTGTTAGGGAAAAAGAAAGAAGGAAGAAGATAAGAAGAAAACTAACCAATACAGAATCTCACAGCGAAACGAATAATCTATAATATATACCACAAATCTTTACACCAAAGCAAAACTGTTATATGTGTATATACATCAATCAGAGTAAACTGACCTATTTCAGCCTGGACAGTTATAACAGCCTGTCCTTACAATTGCTGACAACACAACAATGAATACAGTGGAAAATAACCATCTACGTGAATACGTCTTTGGGCCTCCAACTCGTCTTCTGAAGCTTCAAGCATCCAAACCAATCTGTAATATGCTCGGTCTGACCCGAGCATTATAATAAAATAACACCCGAGTCGGTCTGGAAAACCAACGTGAGAAAACACACACAACTAGATTTAAAGTTATATAAAACCTTTGAAATCAAAAGTATCTCATAAGACCACGTCGTACATAAACATGGATGGATTTTTACCTTACGATAACCAAAACATTTTTCTTTATAGAAAATCCATTTATGTTATAATAATGTCTAAAGGCGAAAATAATAATAATCAAGTAGCTGTGATGCTCGTGAGTGTACATCACAACAATACTAGGTATATAATCGAAAATCGATAAGGCGTGTTCGCTAATTCTATAGGATTCCTTGGAGGTGTCCTCAGTGATTCGAGGAACGGTCCTCCTGCACAAGGATCAGAGATATCCTTTCGAAGTAGCATACACCCCTAGTGATGTACCATAGGAAAAACATATCTGGTCTCGCTAAGACCGAGTACATCGGTCCATGCATGCATAACAACTATAATTAACATCTAGGAGGAGCCGACTACACCCTGTGGGTTTGCCAACCCTACTGGCCATGCCTCCTATCTCTGGTTTTATTCATTCTCGTTGATGAGGCTACGTCCGACGTTCCAGCTCACGCACCACCATCAAAATAGATTAGGAATCCCATACGGATTCCAATACCCCAACGGGTCTCGGAATCACATATAGATTCCCAAATCTCAGTATATCACGAATTCCTTCATAGAACCGTATATGGTTTTCGGAGTGGTTACAGGTTTGAGTCATCTCTTACGAGTACACTCCTCCACTTCCCGGGTGCTCCACCAAACCAACGCCAATTTTTGGAATGCTCAATACAGGTTCTTTAGGAAATAATCAGACAATACATAAGAGCAGGGATCACCCCCTAACTGTTTAGGTGGACAGATCTCCTTATCATTTGTCCTAGAAAAACGAAACGAGTTTATATGTACAATATAGCACCATCGATGGTAACTGTACCATATAATTCCCGTGTTTTCCGTAGATATTTCAAGAGTTAAAATCCTTCGGTGTTAAGTAGGGAATATTTCCGTGCCACCAAAATTAAGAAAGATTACATATTTATGCCAATATTTGATAGTCGTTTATGTAACTATCAAATAAACCAACATTCAAACAAAGATTATATTTCATAGGGAAAACCAACATTGGTTAAGCATATAAGCAATCACTAACCTCATTTCATAAATCTTCACAAATAAAGCCCACTTTGTAAATTACCTGTATATAAACAACTTTACAAAGATATTCTCGCAAATCTCTTTATTTCAATACTTAGAAATATCCATATACTTATCTCAACGGTATAAGTATATCCACAAAATTTAGAAAGTTTTCTTTTATTCGATTCTCCAATCATTTATATAACTCCTTATAATACTTCTTAAAATATTTATAACTCATTTATAAATTTTACGGACCATTTATAAAATTCCTTTATACATTCCAATCGTTCATAAATTCTTTTTGTACATTTCTAAAATTATTTGTAAGCCTTTATAAATCCATAAAACCATTTATAAAACTTCTTTCATGAATCTATAAACCCGTTTCTAAAATTGGTTTATAAACATCTAGCCATTTATAAACTATTCCACCTTGCAAATACCCTCGTCCTTTAGTTCTTCAACCATTTTATAAACTCCTTTATAAATTCCAAGTCTTTCGACTCCATTTCTGGGTCTCGGAAACATTTATAAATAATTTAAATCATTTACTTCGAAACAACACAATATAATAATAATTATTAACAATGAACATTATAAATAATTGAAAATTATTAACTTTAAAAACATCTTAAAATAATAATTAGTAATTCCAAAATATTATTTAAGAAATAATAATAATTAATCTTTACCATTTTATAAATAATAATAATTTATTTCAAAACCTTATTAATAAATCCTTATTATTAATTTCAAACCATAATTATTCTTGAGATAACTAACCTTCCAACTTATTAACTTTTTATAAATTCTTAAAACATATTAACTATAAACAAATAACTTTTAACAATATTAAAATAATTAAATAACTTTAAAAAAATATTAATATAATTATATAACTTTAAAATAATATAAATATAATTATATAACTTTAAAAACAGTATTAATATAATTAAATAACTTAAAAATAATATCATTATAATTAAATAACCTAAAATAATATTAATGTAATTAAATAACTTTAGAAACAATATTAATATAATTAATTAACTTAAAAACAATATTAATATATTTAATTAGGTAATCCTTAACAAAATACTTCTGAAACCCAATTTCGAATTTAAAAATCATTTCTTGTCCCAAAAACAAATTCCGACTTAATCGGTAATTTATAGTATTTTTAAAATATGCCAATAGCCACCCAACACTTAACCCATATCGATATTGATCTTCTATCACTACTGTATTTTATTTCCAAACATATAACGAGGTTATAACCACAGTGTCCATAATCATATTTATTATTCAATAATCCATATAAGGAAATATTATTGAAACAATTCGATAATAGCGAGGAATCTCGTTGGATCACTTCAACCTGTTTCCCTGCATCACAAACGTTATACAATCATAAAATGTAAATCAACCGCTTCGAGGCGGGATTCGTATACAACGGGTCATCCGCTCTTACACGGGAACGTAATAGAGTCTCATCTGCTCCAAGGGCGGGAATATATCCAAACCAACTAATAAATATAATAATTCATCCAAACAATCATTCAAAATTTTTTATCAACTATATATCATACCAGTTAACTAAAAAGGTGAGTTTAACTCACCATTTTTCAAGTTGATGTTGAGGCGTCCGGTTTCATCTAAATCGAACGACGTTCGACTTAGCGTGAAATTCAACTAGCTCCAATCATTACCAATCCAATTCCATGATGTAGTGCTCGACAATACGAATCTAATGCGATTGACCGAATTCAATTTGGACCTAGTATGGATTAGATATTAAATGTACAAGTTTGTAGAACCTAAAAATATATTATCCACTAATTACATTATTAATTACCTAGCCCCCCTCTAAACCTTACTTCCCCTAACACTAATACCCTACACAACACAGAGCAACCCGTGAACCTCCTCCACATCCACTCTCCTCGCTAGCATCGTCCATATACCACGAAACGCCATGGCACCGCCTCCGTTCTCAAGAGCTTCGTCTTGGTATCCTCGATTTCGTGACCGCACCTTCCTAGGCAAAACCGACCTCACCAACCCCTCCTCGCCGTATAATATATCACAGCCCTTAAACCACCAAGTCGTGCCACCAAACTCCAGCCCTAGGCGCCCCTAGCCCTGACGAACTCAACCCCACTTCCCGAATAGCCTCTCGATGCCACAATCGAGAAATATACCCAACCCTAGTTAATTTTCTTACAAAACATCCACTGGAAAAAGTCGAGCTCCAAAACAACTGCCGTACTCCTCATTCGCATATCTACATGTAGATCTATCCTCCCGGAATCCAAAGGTATAAGCTTCTAGATTTTTAGAATTTTATTTCAAATATTTTTCATTTTTTAGAACATCTGTTTACATTTTTGGTTGAAATCCTCTGGTCGAGGGCATTTAATATAGTAAAGGAGAGGGATGGGTTCTGCGTACGGGTCTGATTTGGAGAAGATGTGTCAACGGCTGTATAGTCAAAGTGAAGGTTGTGTAGTCAAATCTAAATATATTATTTAAATTCAAAATATCTAGCTATATAATTTCGAACCCCGACCGGGACATACCGCCTAGAGTTCTATATGTTATACCCTATTCCGAATGCAATGGAACTAGTCTCGAGCCCTAATTCGATCGTATTCAGAAGATAGCTTTTTGAACCCAATTATTATATTAAATTTTCAATATTGATTTTTTACGCCTTTCGATTTCACACAACCAATCGATACATCTGTTTGCTACGAAATTTAATGACGTAATATAATTCATTATTACAGATCCAATGACACTGGTTTCGTCGAAATCTGAGACAGTCCCCAGGAAGGCTATTTTCACTCGTTAATAAAAATGAGTTATTATTAAAAATTAGTTAAATCATTTTTAAATCCAATTTAAAAAGTTTTATTATCTTCATTCTTATTAATATAAATTAAATAATCCTTTAAATCAATTTTACCCAAATTAAAAAAAATCCAAGATTCAATTATTTGAACAATTTCAATTATTAAATTCAGCAATTAAATTATCCAATAAATCGTTATATTTGAAATTCAAGTTATTTAATTTGTATACTTAACTTTCCAATATTTAAAATTTATTAAATATTCCAATTTCAAATAACCAAAATTTTGGCTCGTTACAAGGGGTTTCGACCCCTTCGTAAATGTGCTGCCGAATTTCAGAATTAAATAATTTAAAACATTTACAAATTGCCCCTTCTCCATTTATAAACATATAAAACATTTAAGTCCCATACCTTAATAATTTTATATACTTATTAAAACACTTAGGAAAAATCTACAAAAGTTCCAATGAATCAATTTTAATATGTTTTCTAACATATATAAATTTCTAATCCAAAGCCAACATAAAATAGCCATAATTAATTTTAAACCCAATTAACCATTTTCTTCACTAGAAAATTCATAATAAATCCACATTAATTTGGAAAATTATGAAATTTAAAACTCATCTCTCAAATATTATTTCTGACCTTATCTCAAAATCACAAGGCATTTGGATGTCATTTAATTAGTTTTTCAAGTTAAACCTTATCATAAAATCTATATGAAAAAGCATATATCATCAACAAGCATATATATCCATTTAAATAATCAAACATAGAAAATCATTTGCAAAACAATTTCGGATCTCAACTAAAACCGAAAACAATAAACTAGGCAATGTAACCTATTATTCACCTTTAGCTTGTTTGTTAAGGAGTTGAGATTTGCTTCTTGAATGAATTGATTAAGCTTTCTTCTTTAGATTCTTGCTTATCTTCCTCTTGGTTTCTCTTAATGGTGGTCGGTCTTTTTTTGTTTGGTTTTGTTTATGAACGTGTGAAATGAAAGTGCATGAGGGTCTAGGGTATAAGAATATAACTTATTCCTATTTTGCCCTTATCTATTTCCATTATCTATTTCATTTTATTTTCCCTTAGTTCATTAATTATTAGGCACGGCTACCTTCTACTTATACAAATCTCAATCCCTTAATCATTTACGTTATTTCATTTAATTTAACTAATTAAATGTCATAAATAATGTTAATAAAATTAGGGTCGTTACAACAGTCCAAACAAAAAGTCCTTGGTTCAATAGTAACAATTATTATTAACTGAAATGCTTTAGCCAGGGACTTTGACTTTGAGTTGACCATGATACTAACCCTATATAACTGAGGTGATGAATAATCTCTTAAATAGTGCTTCACTTCTAATACTTCCACTCGATACAACTATGGTCAATTGATGGACGTCATGCCATGATTTGACGATAATTAAAGTGGAGATTTCATATTTGAAGATTGACAGTGTTATCAAGTTGAAAGAACTATGTAAATTAGTCACATCGATATCTTCTATTTGACTATAGTTATATTAACCAACAGAAAACTATCGAGTGAGTCATTCCATAGTTATCCAATAACTATCAGTACGTAACCCATTGTTGTCCCCGGCAGCCATGAGTAATATATTACCCAATGTTTGGAGAGCGTTACATACTCTAGTCTCGGTGGATGTATCGATATCCAGTTTCGATGCATCTTGAATAGGAATATTTAAAATGATATATTTATTTTCATTGTGATAAATTACTCACGATTACAACACTTTGTAACTACTATCACAGAACATACCATTTATGGATTTTCTATTAAATATACTTTTAATTAAATTAATTAATTAATATAACACATTATATCAAGTATATAATAGAAAGAAAACACATTTTATTTTGAACAAGATTAGTTATTGAGTTAGATAAATTTGAAAAATTACATATTTGCCCCAAGGGTATACCTTTGACTCTATCATATTCTCTAGGCTATAGCAAAAAAATATTCTTATTTACAACTTGTATATATATATCTGTGTGCCGTGTGTGTCTATACTTGCTCATTATATGACTAATGTGTAGTTAGATCAATTCTATTATCACAAATCCCTATATGTGTGTTGTCAACATGAGATGTGAATATGTAAGTGTGTGTGTGTGTATTTGATTAATTTTTTTATTATATATATATGTGTGTGTGTGTGTGTGTGTGTGTGTTTGCACATATGCTTTTGGCCATGGAATCAGTTTTTTTCCCAATTTTTGATAATGTTTGAAAGAGGCTTTAAGCAAAAGTGATTCTAATTTACATAAGTATAAAGCATATAGTATATTTATATAATATATGTATATATTTTGTTAAATCACATATATTTATATATATTATTATTTCAAAAATAAAAAGGAATCAAATTATATATATATATATTAATTTCAAATATAAATTATATAACTTATTGTTTTGATACGCATGTGTATTAAATGAAATACATATTATGATAGGACTTATGTGTAAAATCTTAAATTTATTTTGAGATCTTTCCTATATTGAAGCTAAATTTAATTTAGTTTTCTATTCTTTTCTTTATTTAACTTTCAAAACTGTAAAGCATTTAAAATCGATTTTGATGCATATGTACATATAGTATGTATTTAAGTATATATGTATACACAATCATATGTGAATTTCTTTTTTCATTTAAAATTAGAAGATGAAAAAGAAATAAATTAGTTAAGATCAAGATGTGATAGATTTTTCAAAAAGACAAGAGAGTAATAAAGGTAGGAGAAAGATCTCTCCATCGACTCTCTTTTATTACTTTTCTAAAACTAAATTGAGTTCATTATATTTTCACCCTTTTCTCTCTTTATTAATTGTCTACTTAAACGTAATTGATTGTCATTTGATTATAAGTAATTTTGGTTAGTTAAAATTGACTTTTTAACATTTTACAATATATTTATATAAACATAAGCAAACTATATATCTACATATACGCACACACACATTGAACTTAAATTTATATTTAAAATTATATTTGTACTTATAAGTACAAATATTTTACAATATCATATACATACACACATACACATACATATATGTATATATACTATTATATATACAATTTTGTATCATATATATATATATATATAAACATATTGGACAACCCATATGTATACAGGGGGCTAACTTATCTATTGAAGTGTATATCTAGCACTTATACATGAACAAGTCAAACAATGTACACTGTGACTGTTGCACGCGCACATACACACATATGTGTATATGATACACATGCTCACATTAAATGAACCCGTAATGCATCAAATCAAAACATTGTTCATAAATTAAATAAAATATTTGTTTTATTTAAATCAAAATTTATGTATGATCTAAATGAATTTAGACTTTATAGGCTTAATAAGATCCAAATGGTAGAATTTTTTTGAAATTCACTCATCTTATCCATTGTGCGCTCGATCGGTTCCTTTAAACAACATACTACTAATTATTAATGATATGCCTATGCTAAAATCAGTTTTAGTTTGGTTGTTTAACCCTCGATATTGGATTTGCATATAACACCTTTTACAATCAATATAAAAGGATGTTGGTATTATCCCTAACTATATACACAGACACCATATTAAAATGTTTTATAAAGAGCATATGAGATGGATTCCTTATGCATCAGCAATATGAATTATCATATATGCCATGTTATCTGCTATATCACGCTTCACTTATGTAATTGGTGCATTAAACGAATATCAAATTTAGGTTAAGATCATTAAATGGTAGTTAAGTGTATTCTCCAGTATTTACGTAATGCTAGAGAATTGTTTATGAAACAAAGAGCTCCTTGTAAAGGAGTGCTTGGACTCGAACTTCATAAGTGATATTGAATATAGTATGTCAATCCTAAATTCATGTTCAACCTTAGTTAAGGAGTTTTAAGTTGGAAATGTTTCAAACAAGCGGTCGTGGCTAATTCAACCCAAAGGCTAAGCACAATGCCTTGAATAGTATTGTAATAAAAGTAGTATTCATATGCACAAATTTATAACTAAGCTAGGGGTGATTCCAAATGTTGAGAATCCCATGACATTTTTTTTGATATCCATGTCATTATACAGATCACGAAAGAACCTAGGGCTCATAAGGTGTCTAGACACGTCCTTTGAAAGTTCCATATGATAAAAGCAGTCTATCAATGATGGAGAGATATTTGTAGACAAATAGATAATCAATAAATATAGGAAATCCGTTTACTATGAGACTGCCTTGGCCAGTTTTGAGAAAAATAATTCGAGGAATAGGATTAATATCTAATAATTGATCCTAAGTGCAAGTGGGAGATTGGGAGAGTTAATAGCTTGTCCTACGAACAATTATGTAATTTATTATTTATATCTAACTCTATAATCAATCTTGTTTCAAATAAAGGTGTTTGTTTTCTTATATATTCTTTGTTATATTGTGATATAATTAATTAAGTAATAATTTGAAGTATATTAATAAGAAAATCCTTAAATAAATTGTTATATGATTGTAGATGCAAATAGTTGCAATAGTGAGTAATTAATCACAATATAAAATAACAGTTTGTTTTAAATGAGATGTTTCAAAAAAGGATATTATTTCATTTGTTGAGACCATAATGGGCATCATACTTCAAATAAAGGGCAGTGTATTACTTATGGCTGTTAAGATAACTAAGGAGTTAAATACTTATAATTATTGGATAATTATGTAATGACTCGTTCAAGAGTTTCCTATTGGGTGATAGCCATAGGTCAAATGAGAAATCGCGATATGACGATGCTAATATGTTTCTTGACTTGAAAATACAACTTCAATGTGGATACTCCACTTTGATTATAATTAAATCATGCCATGACATCTATCAAACGACTATTGTCAGGTATGAGTTGAAGCATTAGGAGTGTAGCATTATTCAATAGAGGATTTGTCTCCATATTTGTATGAGGTTAGTATCACGGACAAGTATAGTCTCTCAAAGTCAAAATCTCTGGCTAGCGTAGAGCAGTTAATGATGAATGCTATTATTGAATCAAAACTTTGTTTGTGGAATATTCAAGTTAAACGTGGATAATATTAGAGTTTTGAATAATATCAAATTTCATACATCCTAAAGGGATATAGTATTGATGAAGGTAACGTGTGTAAATTATCGCCACTATTGGAACCACTTAAGGTTATGTAATATATGATTTTATGTAAAAGATCTGTAAGAGATGAATTGGCCAAACCATCACACCACTAGCCATGGTGACGTGTAAACGTTAATATTTGAATGACTCGATATTAATCGCTAACTGTTCAAACCTTTGAGTCACACAATCGTATCGTGAATTCTTCGAAATACCACATGATTCAATTGGTTTATAAATTATTATAAAGTAGTTAAATAAATTAATATTTAAGAAATGTTATTTATTATTATATTTGAATTTTGGGATGTTATTAGTAAGTGGGGTAACTTTTAGAAATATTTTGGGTGCCATTAGCAATTATTTAGATGTGTATATAAAAGTTATATATGCACATATCGATATATGATATCATTATATATTTAAGTGGGCTTCAAATATATTTACTTATTTAAACAGGATTCGAGAATTATGGTCCACGTAAAAGGACAAGAATTGTCAGCTATGCTAAGAGATAAAGTGGTATGCATTTTGATTTAAACAGAAATGGAATTAAAGAAAGCAGATTTTAAAGGGAGGAAAGTGAAATGTCTCCTTTCTCTCCTTAAATACAAAATCTCTCACATTAATTCAATTTAAATCTCTTGCTCCTTCCTCCTCCATTCATTGCCGACTCTTCCCTTAGTCTAAACTCCAGAGCCGAGCATATTATTACCAAATAAAATCAAATTAAGATGGTCCATTCAATCATTGCAACATCAAGTGGTGATTCAAGCAATCTGGGAGTCTATTTTCAAGTCAAAGTGACACAAATGGTTGGATCTGATTATGTATAACCTTTATTTTATATGATATATTCATATATTTTCACCCATGAACCATGTTGATGTATGTGATATATTTAAATTGCCATTGATTTTGACATAATTTAAAATTGTTATAGATGTTGTATTATAAATGAAGTTTCAAAATAAAATGTACATATGTGATGAAATTTGATCTAATTAGGTGTAATAAAATTTATTTATACACCTATGTGAACTGATGTTAATCATGTTGAAAAAATTATAATCTATTTAAAATCAAATATATATAATCACTTATTTATTTCGAGTATGATTTAAAATATTCAAAATTTATATATCTGAAATTGTTTAACATATATACTTATATATATGTATATGTTGTACCTTAATCTGAATCTGCAACGTCTATTTTTTCGGCTGTGTCGCGGACTAGGTCACTCTCTTTAAGACGATTCACGGCTTAGCCTCAAGGTGCAAAGCTATCTATCAACCGCCCCATCCCAGGATAAAACAGCCTCTGAAATTTGGTCAATTTGTTGTTTGCACTACAGCATATTGTTTTGAATATAGCACTTTCTATTTTAATTTCCAGTAAAGTTTCTTAAAGAGAGAAAAATGCAGAGGATAAAGAAGAAGAAAGAAAAATTGTCTGTTATTCACATTTTCTCTTCTGCCTACCTATCATTTAAATAGGCAGAATGGAAATTATATGTGTTATTGAAGTGAGTGAATGTTAATGAATTTGAATTTATTGTCATTTAAAACGAATTTTTAATACCATTAGCTTTTGCAATGGCTCAATAATAATGGCTTATGAAATTATACACCGTAATACATTTGCAACGGCTCAATTACAATAATGACTCATAAATATACGACCGTTATACATTTGCGACTCAATTATAATAATGACTCATAAATATATAACCATTAACCGGTTTTTATTTATTTTTTAATTAATTTACTTAAAGTTCCAACAATCCCCCACTTGAATTATTTAAAAAAATTATAAGTAGTTTCTGAAAATATAAGATTGTGCATAAAGAAAAGATATTTTTCGATTTGAACCTTTGCATAGTGAGTAAGATTTAGTTTACTAGAGTGACTCATAGTCTTGAACTCTATTCCTGACATCAAACCACACACAACCTTTCTAAAGTGCTATCAACTAAGCCCGTGCATTTATGGCCATGCATGTCTATCCATGTTTAGTGAATGTTGTATGAACCTTGCCCAAATTTCCACAGAAAACAGCTACATTTCCACATCCACACAAGTGAGTCAATCAAGAGTACTCTTGAACGTAGGTACTCCACTCCATTTAAAGTATAGATCTCATTGAGAGTTTCTATTAACTCATCCTCTAATCACTTCAGGAATACATGCTTCTAAGTATATAAAAATAGCATGTTCAACTCATATCACTTTACAACTTGTTATTACCCATTGAACCTAGTTCTTAGGATCTCTAGTCATTAGGTTGAGTTAGCATTGTGCATGAGTCAACAATCTAAAGGCCATAATCCCATTCTCTTAGATGTAGAAAGGACTTTCCCTTTGTCTAGTCCTTTCGTCAAAGGATCTGCTAGATTCTCATCAGTGCATACATGATCCACTCTTACAGATCCTAAAGAGATATACTCTTTTGCAGTACTGTACTTACAATGAATTTGTCATCTCTTATCATTGTAATAACGGTTCTCAACTTTTGCAATAGTCGTGGTACTATCACTATGGATAAACACAATCGGTATCGGTTTTTCCTATAAAGGGATCTCAACTAGCAGATTTCTTAAGTAATCTGCTTCTTCACTATCATTAACTAGTGCTATCATTTCTGACTCAATAGTGGATTGAGCCAAGATAGTCTATTTTTAGATTTCTAAGAAATAGCTCCTCCTACAATACTGAAAATATATCCACTAGTAGCTTTGGAATCGTATGATAAAGTATTCCAATTTGCATCACTGTATCCTTCAAGAACAGCAGGAAACTTCTGATAGTATAATCTAAGGTTCATGGTTCTTTTAAGGTATCTCATGACCCTATGAATAGCACGCAAATGATCTATACTAGGTCTGCTAGTAAATCTGCGCGATAATCCCATGACATATGCATTGCCGGGTCTAGTACAATCAATGGCACATCGAAGACTGCCAATGATGCTCCCATATTTAGACCGCCTTACACATTCACCGGTGTTCTTAAATAGTTTTACACTTAGATCATATGGTGTACTACCAGGTTTACATTCAAAGTAATCATATTTCTTTAACTTCTTCTCAATATAATGAGATTGATCCAAAGAAATTCCCTTTTCAGATTTAGTCATCTTAATACCAAGAATCACACTTGCTTCACCAAGAACTTTCATATCGAAATTGGCACATAGCATGCACTTAACATGATTTACAACATGAATATTTTAACCAAATATAAGTAAATCATCAACATATAAGCATATGGTGCAAATATTATTCTCGAATTTATAATAAATACACTTATCACTTTCATTTGCTTTAAAACCATATGAAATAATTAGATTGTCAAAATTTTCAAGCCATTGTTTCGGTGCCTGTTTAAGACCATATAGATATTTATCTAATTTACAAACTTTATGCTCTTGACCAGGTATAACAAAACCTTGGGTTGGTCCATATAAATCTCTTCTTCTAATTCATCATTCAGAAAAGCAGTTTTTTACATCCATTTGGTGAATTAGTAGATCATATAGTGAAGTAAGAGAAATTAATACTTGAATTGTGTTATTCTTGTAACAGGTGAAAAAGTATCAAAGAAGACAATGTTTTCTTTTCGTCTAAATACTTTAGCTACAAGACAAGCCTTATATTTATCAATTGTACCATCATGTTTCTACTTCTTTTTAAGTACCCATTTACAACCTATAGTTTTACAACCTGAAGGTAAATCAACTAGATGTCATGTTTTATTAGATTCAAGAGATTCCATTTCATCATTTATAGCCTCTTGCCATAGATCTGAATCCAAAGAAGATAGAGCTTCTTTTAGATTAGCAGGGTCCTCTTCTAGTGGATAAGCATAATATTATGGACCAAAATCTTTAGATATCATAGCTCTTTTACTTCTTTTAAGTTCAGATTCACTTTCTGTATTATGTTCATTATTCTGATTATTGGATTATCAATGGTAGAAGTGTCCCCATTATTCCTAAGTTTAAACGGAAATTTATTTTTAAAGAAATCAACATCATTTGACTCAATAATAACTTGAGCATTCAAATCAAAAAATCTATATATTTTACTATTAAGGAAGTAACCAATGAAAACACATTCATATGCTCGACTTGCTAATTTAATTCTTTTAGGGTCAGGAATACGAACATATGCTAAGCAACCCAAAGTTTTAAAATAAGACAAGTTGGGTTTATGATTTTTAAAAATCTCAAAAGGAGAAATTTTGCTATTAGATTTAGGAATTCTGTTTAAGACATAACAAACAGTTAATAAAATCCCACCTACCAGTGAGATGCTGCACCGAAATTTAATAAAACGGCCACTACTAATTCGTTAAGGGTCCTATTTTTTCTTTTAGCTTTATAGTTCATTTCAGGCGAATAGGATGTAGTTCTCTCATGAATTATGCCATGTTGTATAAAAAATTCAATGAATAAGTTAGATTCATACTATGTTCCTCTATCACTTCGAAATCTTTTAATTTTCTTATTAGATGAATTTTAAATTTCAGTGACAAATAGTTTAAACATATCTAAAGCATCACTTTAATTCTTTATGAGATAAACATAAGTAAAATAAGAACAATCATCAATAAAAGTAATAAAGTAGTGTTTGCCATCCCTAGTTAGAGTACCATCAAATTCACATATATCAGAGTGTATTTAATCTAAAGGTCTCAACTCTCTGAACATAGATTTATGTGGGGTCTTAGTAATTTTAGCTTGGCTATAATTTTCACATTTTTCTGAGTCATTTATGTAAACTTTAGGGATTAGGCCCAAGTTACTCATGTTATGAATTAGTCGCTTATTAACATGACAAAGTCAAGCATGTCAAATATTAAAATCACACAACATATAAAAAAAACTATTAACTTCAACATTCAACTTAAACATCCCATCTACTACATATCCTTTACCAATAAAAACACCATTTTTAGTGATGGTGTACAAGTCAGATCCAATATTTTGAGTAAAACCAGCTTTATTTAACAAGAAACCAGATACTAAATTTTTCTTTATCTCTGGAGTATGCATCATGTCTTTCAACAATAAATTCTTTCCAGAGGTAAATTTTAACACCACGGTCTCAATTCCAGCAACAGTAGTGTTGTGAGAATCTCCTAACATCACTTTCATGTCATTAGCAACATTATATGTTTTAAACATTTCATGATCATAGCAGACATGGTGAGAAGCACTAGTGTATACCCACCACCGTTTTGATCCACCAACTAGGTTGATCTCTATAAGCATAGCCACAAGGGCTTCTTCAGTCAGGTTAGCCTACGGTGCAGGATTTGGCCTATTCCAACACTTTCGTGCCATATGGCCTGGTTTGCCACAGTTGTAACATAAGAAAAAATGTTTAGTACCATTCTTTAGGGGGGTATTATGCTGAATCTTCTGATGCATATTGTTGCGGTTTAGATTCAGTTTGTGATTTTGATTTTTAAAATTTTTCGCACTTGGTTTCAGACTTTTGTTTGTGGATTTCTTAGTGTTGTTGGCAGATACAATAAGCGCCTCTTCTTTCTGGTCCTATTTTCTAGCCTCCTCTTCAATATGAAAACGTTTAATCAACCTCACTAAGGAAAACATCTTAGTCTTATGTCTGAGATTATTTTTAAAATCTTTCCAACTAGGGGGTAATTTATCAATTAACACGGCAATCTGAAACTGTTCATCTAAAGCCATACATTCGGAGATGATCTCATGCGCAATTTTCTAGAGCTAGTACGAATGTGGCTCCATAGATTTGTCATCCGTCATCTGAAAATTCCATAGCAACTAACAGCATAATTTTTCTCTCCAGCTTCCTCGGGTATCATTTTTTTGCAGCACATCCTAGATCTCTTTTGCTGACTTGTCTAAGTTGTAGAAATCATACAGATCATCGCTCAAGCCATTTAAGAACATAATTTTTGCAGAGGTAGACATGTTCAATCCAGTCCTTCAAAGCCTTCAAATCTAAATGGCTCAGCAGATACAGTCAGAACCTCAAACATCGACAACGGGACAGCAAAGTTGTCAACGATCGAAGGCATGATTGTTTTAAAATTATTGTACCTCAATCTGAATCTGCAGCATCTTTTTTTGGCTGAATCACGGACTAGGTCGCTCACTTTAAGACGTTTCGTGGTTTAGCTTCAAGGTACAAAGCTATTTATCAACTGCTCCATCCCCAGGATAAAACATCCTCTGAAATTTGGTCAATTTGCAGTTTGCACTATAGCAAATTGTTCTGAATATAGCACTTCTAATTTAAATTCTTGTAAAGTTTCTTAGAGAGAGAAAAATGCAGAGGACAAAGAAGCATAAAGAAAAATTATCTGTTATTCACATTTTCTCTTCTACCAATCTATCATTTAAATAGGCAGAATGAAAAATATAAGCATTACTGAAGTGAGGGAATGCTAATGGATTTAAATTTATTGTCATTTAAAACAAATTTTTAATGTCATTACTTTTGCAATGGCTCAATAATAATGGCTCATGAATATATATTACCGTAATACATTTGCAACGGCTTAATTATAGTAATGACTCATAAATATATGACCGTTATACATTTGCAATGACTCAATTATAATAATGGCTCCTAAATATTAACCATTAAACTGTTTTGTAACGACCCGTTATTTTCAACCATTCGCATCCGCACATGTCGGACTTGAATTGCTCAAAATACCGTGTTGTAAATAAAATTTGGCAAATCTCAGAATATACAGTAAATAAATATAATCACAGACACAGAGTAAAATAATGCAGCGGAAGTAAAAGAAATAGTAGTTCATGAAGCTACTATATAAATATATCAGAGTTACATAAGATATAACAAAAGAAATAGAGAACAACAGAAGTCTCAATAAAATAACCAAGTACAAGCTGAGTAGGACAACAGAACTGAAGTAGATAGGACAAGACAAGCAGATAATCTCCAGCGATTCAAATCTCCAAGAGAGTGGAAATCCAAATCTGTGAATAACTCAGGCTGACCCGAGCGTAAAGCAAAACACAAAACACTCGAGTCAGGACAATATATACTTATATAATGTAAACCAACTCAAGTGAACTGTAATAAAGGTACAAGTAACTCAAAGAGTGCTTGGGATCGCCCATTCTTTAAGGATCCGTTAAACTATTTACTATGTAGTAATATACGCTATATACAGTAGTGTCTAATTAGTAAAGTATAATCATATAGAAAGTAGCGTTAAGGGGATGGTGAACCTTAACGCGGTCGGATCTTTAAACCAAAATCGTAGTGGGCTCGATATGGTAGGTGACACGGCACACAAGGCAATGCCAGGGTAGATATACCAATTACGCATCCGGACTGGTGGTGACGCATAGCAGCCACTACCGCCCACCTCGAACAACACTCCCAAATCAAGGGTGCACACCAAATCAATCACAAGTAATAGAATGGTATCGAAGAAGTGTGTCCGATCAGAGGTGCTACCTCCTTGGCCCGTCGATTGCTCCTGTTTTAGCCACCTTATGCCAACTCACGGGAGTTGGGTCCACGTATATACCTTAGGATCGTCGCCACCATCCTACTTCATTCTGGAAACTCCACCGCGTACACAGTTGTCAAAGTGGTTTTCGGTATAGACAGAGAGTATGTCCATATCCGATCCCGGTCTCTTTAACAACCAATCGTTATTATAACCCGTGGTTATAATTTAAAAACAGTTTATAATTCAAAATAGAATATCATTTCAAATCCAAATCTTTATCAAAATAAAGATTAAATCAATTCCAAACCATTTCAATATATTTAAAATATCGTATCATTTCAAAACTTCATTTCAAATCATTTCAATATATCAAAATATCATATCTTTCCAAAAATTCATTTCAAATCATTTTAATATATCAAAATATCAATCTTTCCAAAACTTCATTTCAAATCATTTTAATATATCAAAATATCATATCCTTTCAAACTTCATTTCAAATCATTTTAATATACCAAAATATCATTTGAGTTCAAATCTAAATATTCAACTTTAAACACCTTTTAAATTTAAAGATATAATTCATTAATTATCATTTCAAGTCACCTTTTAAATAGTTTATATTTCCATCAAAATAATTAGACCATTTCAAATCTTATAAATTTCAAATATAGATTTAATCCACAAAATAACTATTCAAATTATAAAATAAATTCCAAAGCTTTATTATCCTATATTTCATAAGTCCAATATCTTTTAAATAGATTCAAATACAAGTAAACCAAATATTTTTCATACTAATATAAACTTCAATTATTTATTCCAAGATTTAATATCATTTATTTAATTTAAATTTAAATACCATTTAATCACATTTCAAAATAGTTGTATTTCCCAAATCAACTATTCCATTTAAATCATTTAAAGTCAATTCATTATATTTAATAATTAAATATTTAATTTCCAAAATTTAATCTTTTTCAAAGATCATTTATCCATTCGAATTTATTAACTAAAGAAATTCAACTTTCGCAGCACTTAGAAAATGCTACGAAATGTTATGTTTAAAAACAGTTCATTAACAAAAGACGACATTTAAAAATGCTGTAATATCTTAATTCAGTTTCAATTAAAAAATTTAGTTAAATTTAACAACTATAGCACTAACAAAGTGCTATAATAACCCTTAGTTCAAATTTACTATTTGGTTCATTTAAAACAACTACAGCATTTTCCAATGCTGTAATATCTTTACATTACATTTCAAAAATGCTGTCGAATCAAATTCAGAGTTTTATTTACAATTTCACACATAATTAACTTTTAATATAAATCATTTTAACTTATAAAAATCATATATTTTCACAATTTAAAAACAATCATTTAAATACCTTTATTTCTATGATTTTATAAAGTCAAATTTCCATACAAAAATCAAATTAAATAACAATTAAATTTCCATTTCTTTAATTAAATTCTTAACTTAACAACTAAGTTTAAATTTACAAAATATAACTTATTTCCATTTATTTTACTTAATTAGAATTTCACTTTTAAACAATTCCACAAAATTCAATTTAAGTTATATTTCCAAATTCAACTTAAATATTCAATTATTTCATATTTAATTTATACAATATCATTAACACTTTAAAAATTACTATTACTTAATAAAAATCATTAAATTCATCTTTTAAATCAAATTTGTCATATTTCCTTACCTTACATAAATTCCATTTTTAACAAAATCATAAATTCCAAAATTAGCTTATATTTCAAATTCTACTTCACCATTTACTTAATTCACTTATTTAATTTGTAGAAAATCACTAATATTTTATAGAAATCATTTTAATAAAGTTTAAATCAAAATATCATAATATTTACATTTTTAAAATATTTTAAAATTTTTAGAAAAATATATAAACCACGGGTCTATATTTAATTTTCTAGCCTAGGTCAAGTGATACGGATATGTATCATTTCAATCCGCCGTTTACTAAGAAAAACCAGGTTTTATCATTTCAAACCCGCAATCCCAAGTAATATAATAAATAAATAAAAACCGTTCAGGCCTATCATTTCAGCCCATAACGATTTTTCCCTATTCTAAAGTCCGTTCGGGTATGTATCATTTCAACCCATAGTGATTTCTATACTAACAGGGAACTTGCAGTGTGATAAACTGATATAAATAAACAGAATAACATAATAAACAGTAACATATGGTATAACAGATAAATAAGCATGGGTGAACATCATATAATCATACTATAACAGTTATAACAGGATGATATGCATTTACAAATTCAAGTGATGCCAGTTTATCAACTATATAAGTACATATTAGTATGGTGAGATTTACTCACCTCTAGATGCTGGAGTTTTGATACAAAATAAAGAATATCTACACTAGAATGCGTATAGAAGGCACGATCAATTTCAGTGGATGTGACATCCCGATTCAAAACTTGAAAAATAAATAAACTAAGTATGAATTTCACATTCGAACATATCAAAATTTGATAAAGCACTGGAACAAAATCGAATAAGATGATATGAAACAAAGTGGATAGATAAATGGAAATAAATGAGAGAGAGAAAAAAAATTAAAGAAAGAAGAAGATAAAAGTTCATCCATTACCTTATGTTGATGCCCACGCGCGAAGAGAATGAAGGCAACAGATGAGGTAAGAAATTGGAATGTGGGTTTTAATTTATAAGGATGATTTGCGTAAATTTTGTGGGAGAAAATGGTCAAGAGTAATTGATTTTTTTTTTAAAAACGTATAAAGCAATTGGAAGATTTTATTCCATATATATAGGAGAGTCAAGTGTAGAAAGTTGCGTGTGAATGACAATGCAACAAATGAATTTGAACGGCAGGGAAATTAATATCTTATACCAATTATATCAATTTAAGCAAAAGGAAAGTGTGTAAAGTTTACATGTAAATTTTAAAGCAAGGAAGTAAACGTGTTCGTGACTGGTATATTTATAAATAAGCGTTGCGTGATTCAAGGGATAAAACGGCAAGAGATATTTTGTTTTGAACGTATCATAGAGGAGGCTTTGAATTTAGATGAGAAGTTATAGGCAAGAAAAATATAAATATTGATATTTAAAAAGGCCATGAGTTGATTGAGCACAGATTTATTACTTGTTATACACTGCCATTTAGTTCTATTCCTATTATAAGCAATAGGTAGGAAATTTTGTTGTGATGGAATTATGCCATGGGTTTCATAATTAAGGAGAACATAAAATGGCAAGCAATCAATTTTCTTCAAAACGGAAATGGAAAATTAACCAAAAGAATAATTTGTGCGAACGGGTAAATATTCAAGAGAATATCTTACGTTGATTTAGGTGAGAGAATCTAGGCAAGAAAGATTTGAGCGAATATTTACAGTGTTATTGATTGCGTGAATTTAGCAAAAGGAAATGGCAAGAAATCTTTGGCAAACATTTTGTACACATTTAAAATTTATTAGGAAGTAAATGCGTTGATTTAAAAACGCAAGAAATATTTATAAAATGGGAAGATGGTGAAAATTATTTGCGTACAAGGTTGAGTATTTAAATAAAACTAGAATTTATTGCTTGGAGAAACGGCAGGAATTTATTTAGCACGCATTTGCACTTGTTTGAAAATATTAAGAAGAGAATGCGTTGATAAATAAAAACGGAATGGCTAGAACGATTGGAGCAATTAATTGCAACGGGTATGAATTTATTAGCGAGAGAAACGACAAGCCATTATATTTTTGCTTTGAGCAGTAAATGGAAATTTAAAGATTTTATACTTATCAAAACAAATGGAAGCAAAGGAAGGTGAAATATCTTTAAACGTAATGGCAAGGCACGGTTGAATTTTCCTCCTTTAAAAGTGCAAAGCAATTGATTTAATAACAAGGCAAAAATTTGAATGTGAACGGTTATAAATTTGAGGATAACGTTTCTATTAAATCAGAAGGAAGGTGAATATATTTAAAAGTGCGTACAACAGACGCAATAGTTTATGCCCAAAATATAACAAAACAACGGTTTTAAATTTTATACGTTTTCCTATTTATATGTTATTTATTCCATCAAATAACGCGCCTTTTTTAAACGCGTAATTAACAGTTTAATTATACATAAATTTTACAATCTATTACTTAATAAAACATGATTTGTTTACATTGGGTTTTTATTCATTCCATGTACTAAGAATCTATTACTAAACGTAACTAAGAAAAATATAAATGATTAAATTTAAAAGTATATAATCCATTTTTAAAGAACAAAAGTGAAATAAAACTTTGTTATGAATATATTCAACTAAACTAAAAGATTGGAAAATTAGAAATTTAAAGATTTATAACTTCAATAAATGTTGAGTTTTAACCAAAATAAGAATTATAGAATTTACCTATATAAAAAAAAATCTTGGGTGATTATTTATAATTAAATTTAGAAATTCATCTTCCGTAAAATAAAACCCCAGAGTTAAAATTTAAAGAATAAAATATTGCTAAAATTTTTGGGCTATTACATGTTTTTATTTATTTTTTAATTAATTCACTTAAAGTTCTAACAATATATATATATATATATATATATATATATGCGTGTGTGTAACTTTGTGTGTGTGTGTGTATTATTTTGTATGCTTGTTAATTCATGGCAATAGAAGGATTTAAATAGTTTAGATATCATATATTATTGATCTGGAATTAAGGAGAATGTTTTAGAGATAGGAAGGTGAAAAGTCTCCTTTCTCTAAATGAATAACAAGACTTTCACTTTCATTAGATGTTAATGAAATGCTTCTTTTTTCTTCTCCTTTAATGGTCGGCCTCCCACTTCTTTTCCATGGTAGAAATCATATTTCACCAAATATATATGTGCGTGTGTGTGTGTCTGTCTGTTTGTATGTGTGTAATTTTATAATTATTTTGCAATATATATCACATACATATATGTGTCTAAACTGTATATATATATATATATATATATATATATATATATATATATATATATGCGGTACTATTAATATGTGTGTACAAATCATATGCATATATGATAGTATATTAAACATGTGTATATAATTAGGCATTTATATTCTCGATATGTATATGAGTTTATCACATACATATGCAAGTATAATATATATATATGTGTGTGTGTATCTATATGTATATATTTATAATTATATATATATGTGTGTGTGTGTGTCTATATGTATATGTATATAATAGATATAAATTCCAATATCTATATGTATGTGTATTGTTATACACATGCTCATTTATTATTATGTTGTCATGTTAGTGTACGAATATATTAGATATATTCAAGATAAATATTAAATAACTTAACTAAGATAACTAATTAAATAAATACAAAACACTTCAAATAATTATTTTATTTAAGCAAATAGATTAAATTTATTGCTACTTAATAGATTATATAGACCCATTAAGATCCGAACAAGGAATATTTTTGAAATTTACCCATTTCTTTTGTTGCCAAAACTTGGCTGGATCCAACAACTATAATATGATATTCTTAGTGGAATAGAGAATGAGCTATTTTCCAGTCTCACTACAGCCATTCAACGAAGGAAAATTGATGTGGCTTCGTTGTCTCGAACAGAGCAAGGGAGATTCTTTACTCCGAGAGACGACGATTTGAAATTTAATATGTTCGAACAAACTATTGAACATCATCTTAGAATTCATTTGCTTCTTAATGATTTCATGGAGCAGAAGCTCGTATTAATATATGTTCATTAACCGAGAAACTAATAGTTGGTTCATTCTATATTGAACAAGAAGAATAAACTTAGTTAAATGTTGAACAAGGAAAATAAACTTAGATGTATGTTGAATTATTATTTTCAGCAATTTAGATCGAAATAGATGTATTGTACCATTATTTTCATATATATCTTTTTTTAATAAAATATATCGTTATTTATTTCCTTAGTGTACAATTTCTTTTTTTCTTTAGTTTTGAATTTAATATATAATTTACAATTTAATATCAATTTTTAACAATATTCAAAAATACCTAAAATGGGTTGAAACAAATAAAAGTACAAGTTCATGCAAACAATCATTCCTCTTTTACTGTCCTTTTCATAGCATAAAAACACATTCCCTTTTGTCGAACTTCCCCCGTTCCTGCATCGTTTAAATTAACCTTTTCAACAACCCTTTTGCTTTCCAAAAAGATACCCATGGTAGGAAATAATTAAGTAGACTCCCATCGATCAATGTTTTCTACTTATGATTACCATATCTCAGGATTTGGGAATTCCGGTATCATTTATCTATATGTATCATTTGGGATATGCATGTATATACTTGTTAAAGTACTTGGTCATCTCAAAACTATGAGTTTTGGATACCGTGGTATGAGTTCAAATCTAGTTTATCTTTGGGATTTTTGTAAAATAACCTCTTTAAGTTTCAAATACATAGTTGCTCTTCCTCAAAAACAAACTTGAAAAAAAAATCATATTTTAAGTTTCAACATATTTGATGAAATCTTTGCAAATAATTGTAGAAAATGAAATATTTGCAAAAATTTATAGAGAAATCTACAAATATTTGAAGATATTGGAATATAAATATTTGTATTTTTACAAAAATATCGCAAAAAAAAACAAAATTAAGTTTTGATTATAGAATCACGCGATTCAATCCATATTTAATTTTCAAAAAAAAGGTTTTTACTGAAATTAAAATTACTAGTGTAATTTAAAATATGTTTTTAAGAAGGGTTTTTCATATACAAAACTAGAAAATATGGGCAGACATAACTTTCATTTTTTCTTTTTACCAATTTTTTATTTAATTATAGTGGAGAAATCGATGATGTTGTAGTGTCAATAATTGCTACATGATACTCAATTAATGATATTTAGCTCCCAACTATTTCTAATTGGTATCCTTAGTATGGAAAGTACAAAGTGTGATAATGTAAGTACTTAGTACTATGAGCGCGTTTTTTTTGAAATCAAAGGGAGAATGAACATGGAAATTTCGACGGAAGAGGAACGTGTGTTTGTACTATGAAAGGGACAACAAAATGAGTATTATTGTTTGTATTTATTTGTATTTTTGGTTGTTTTAAATTGTTTTTAGAATTTTAAATAAATGCTAGTAATTAATTTCAAATTATAAATAAATGTAAAATTTGTGAAATAAAAAAACAATTACATTACAAAGGAAACTGGTACACCGGGATCGAAAAAATATACATATAATATAGATACATGAAATAAAATATAAAACTAAAAATAACAAAACTAAAAATAAGTAGTGATTTTCTAAGCAGATATTATCACTATGGATAGAGGGTCCAAGGGATCGCAAACCCCTAGGTAGGATTGTGAGAGCAACTCCTTTGTGGATGGCGATCGAATTGGTAGGTCGAGTCGAGAAGGTCAAGAAGACAGCCCCACCTAGCAAGGTGCGGAATAACGCCCGTCGAAAAAACGTCATATGTTATTAGTGTAGTTTTTTATTTTTACGAAAAATATAGCATTAGTATTAATATTGTTTTATTTTTTATAAAATAGTTATAGGTTTATTGTTATTTTTGTTAAAAATGAATATTCATAATTTTTTTAAGTTTTCCATTTATTTTAAAATTTTATTATTTATTACCATTTTAAAAATTTTATTAATTGCAAAAAATAGCTATTGACGTTCGATGCGTCGTTTCCAAACTGTCTAATTTTCTTGCGTCGAAAAAATAGAGCAAAAAATTCGTGTTTTCGTTTAAAGCATCCAATTTTTGTGATGTATTAGAGATGGAACATGCCATTAAGTTGATTTTGAGCATACCATATCTTTCTTTTTAGCTTTAGGTTCATCAAATACCCAAGGAAATTCTATAATCTATGTGTTTGGCATTCTCTTTCTAAATAGAGGAAGCGTTCCTCTATATTGGCAAGCAAACCTTACAATGTATCAATTCCTCGGGTTTTGAACTTTTGTATAGTTACGACCATTTCTTAAATTTTAAACTATTTTAGTTCTTTTTAGAAGATGCTTGCATATAAATGAATTTTATTTGGCTAAACAGAATTCACTTTGTCAATTACTATTGTACCTTTTCAACCAAGTGTGAGAACTATATTTTTTATTTAATTTAAATCCAAATCATCAAAATTTGTTTGTAAAGTTTTGAGGAAGTGTGCGCTGAACCTACAGTACATATTGTAGGTATATTCATAATGATACGCACTTTGGCGAATATTGAGTCATCGTCTTTGAATGCCAATCTTCAACAGTCGTTGTCATTCATTAATATACCATGCATATTATTTCTGATTCGTTGAGGAGAAATGCTAACAAAATTAAGCCCATTTACAAGATACCATGTAATTTTTCGGTTTTTGCTTTTTATACAGCCCCACTTTTTACTGCTGACCCCATCTCATCATGTTTTATTTTCATATACAGGATGGTCATGCAATTAGGAATTTAATATAATTCAAAGATATATATGACTTCGAGAAATTAGTAGTCTCTTCATGGTTGGAGTGATGCACTACAAAGAAATTTGGAATTAAAGGCTAATAACCACGATTGTATTACTTTAGTCTTTAATTGAAGTTTGAAAAAGGACTAAGAAAATTAGGGATGTATGGTTTTATTTTGTATTTTACGTTTTGCATTTTCAACATACATAGAAATATACGAGGGGATAACAGAAGAGAAATTTGAAATTTTAGATCATTATGACTATAATGGAGGGACGACGGAGGAGTTGGAGGGAGGAATAATATATTGTATTTCATTCTTTTCTTATTTCTCAAAGCAAGAAAAACAAAGCAAATTTGTTTTCTATTTTATATGTTAGCTTAATTTTTTAAATTGATCGTTTTTGAAATATACATTTGTCGTCACGTTTTTTGTGTAAAAACGAAATACTAAAAATACCAACCCAAATGGGAACTTAACCTTTAGTTTTTACATTTGTACAACATGAAACTCTTGTAAAACATGAAACTCTTGTAAAACATGAAACTCGATCTTTAAGTGATGAGTAAAATTTGTAGATTGCTTGAGATGAATAATGGCCTTCGATTTTACATCTTAATACATATAAACAATAAAAAAAATCAATGCAAAGCTTCTTCAATTACTAAATCCAATAGTTGATTTTAATATCCAAGTACTAAATCGAAGGGCTAATGTTGGTGATTTGTGCGACATAATAGGAATCTCATTTTCTTTTTAAACTAGTGTATAACCCGTGCGTTGCATGCGGAATGTTGTAAAAAAAAATTATAACCGTTTTTGAAGAATATAATTTATTATGCAATATCCGATGAATTTTGTTATAATAAATGACTTGTAAATTTAAATTACTATATTTATAATTGAATATTTTTGTTATAGGATTCGTGAATTTTTATATTTGAATAAAAATTAAATTATCATTTATATTGATGAAAATGAGTTATATACGGATTTATTATTTTTTAGGATTTATTATTTATCAATCAAATAAATAAAAATAAGTATTCTTAATAAATTTTGAAATTAATATTTTAATAAAATTTCATATATAAATATTCATGTACATATATTCTGAAATTGACATTTAGATCTTGATACATTTGATTAAAAGATAAATGATGTATACATTAAATTTCAAATATCACTTAAGAGAATGACAACAAATAGCTAAAAATAAATGTGCAGTATCAAAGACTCAATGTATTTATATGCATTTATAGTTCTTGCAGCACGTATTTATTAAAATAATCATATGGTATTATCAGAGTGATAAAAGATATTTATTTAACAACTAAAAGAAATATAAAATGAAAATAAGGCTTAAAACATTAAAAATCACGTTGTCATTTTAATTATGTAAAAAAATGATTTTTAACCCATTGTTTCGTACCTTATTATTTTTATTTTATAATAATACTTATCAAAAAATATTTAACATTTATGTAAAAAGATGATAAAATATGAAAGAAAAATATTTCAATCAAAATATGGAATAACTTTTGTCTGTTGATTAACTCAAATTAAGAATATAAACAATTAAAATGTAACTTTTTGTACAAAAACGTACTAATTGAAAATATTTATTCTTTTTTCAATATTACAGAATACAAGCATTCATTACTTATCAATAATTGTAATGTTATTCTTCACAAAAATTAATTTAATAATGATAAAAAGTCCATTTGACGTACCAATTTTATGAAGGAAAAACATTTTATATGTTTGTAATGATGTACCAATTTAAAAAAAAATTGTATATATTTGTTTGTAATGATACTAACTTTAGAAAGAAAAAAAAATATTTTTTTGTATTAAATAACTAATTTTAGAAAGGAAGAAATTTTATGAATAATTGTAGAAAAATGTAAAGTATAAAAGATAATTTTGTATATGATTGTGAAAATATTAAATTATATAGATTTGAATGAAAATATATTTTTACCGTTTTTGTCAGTACAAACGCGGTGTACATATTGAATTATCATTTTTTAATGATTTATTAAATTAATAGATAAATATTTGTTAATAGGATTTAGTAAAAAAATTAAATTTAAGATCAATTAATAAATTCAAATAATGGACTTGAATATAAAATAATATAAGTAAACCTAGGAAAATCCATAAATAATTAATGAATTTGGCATTTAAATGCAAAATGATAGGAGAGAATATTAGTAGAACATTATAATAGTTTGTATATAATTGCGGAAATTTAAAACTATCTCGACTTGAATGACAAATTAGTTTTACCATTTTAGTCAATATGAATACAGTACACATATTGCATTGTTATTTTTAAAAATTTATTAGATCAATTAATCAATATTCGTTAATTGTAATTATTTAAAAAGCTTAAATTTAAGATCACCTAACTAAATTTAATATATGTGGACTTAAATGTAAAATAACATTTAAAACTTGAAAGAAATCTGTACATAATTGTACAAATTAGTATTGAATTTAACGCTAGAAGAGAGAATCGGTAGAAACATTGTAATAATTAAAATAACAATAAATTGTGAGAATGTGAAAATAAAATATCTAGAGAGAATTAAGGAGAAAGAAGGAAATTCCTAGAATTAATGAGAGAGCTTTAAATTCTTCTGCTTTACTATTATTTAATAGATATGAATGCGGTACACATATTAAATTGTCATTTTTAATAATTTATTAAATCGATTAATGAATATTCATTAATTATATTTACTTAAAAAGCTTAAATTTAAGATCAGCTAACTAAATTTAATATATATGGACTTAAATGTAAAATAACAAAAAAATTGAAAGAAATCTATAAATAATTGTTAAAATTAATATTAAATTTTAATGATAGAAGAGAGAACCAGTAGAATCATTGTAATAATTATAATAAAAATATATTGTCGAGGTATGAATATAAAATATTTAGAGAGAATTAAGGAGAGATAGAGAAATTCCTAAAATTAAGGGGAGAGGTTTAAATTCTTCCGCTTTACTATTATTTAATAGATTATGGATCAAACATACATAAATCTTTTTATCGGTCCAGATATGCTATCTTGACAAGTTGATTTCCTTGATTTCCAATCTATAGCAGAGATTCAAGCATGGAGCCCTGTTGAATTCCTTTCTTTCTTTCCTACTTTTTTTTTATTTTTCTTGCCTCATATTTCTATCGGCGTGAAAATTAAGGAGATTGACTCGGCCATAGTAGGAAAATCCTTCCGAGTATGTATGCACGTTCAGGTGGACCTGCATTTAATCACAACGTGCATGCATTTTTAGTTGCATCTTTGAAAGTAGATTTGATAGTAGCATTGCCAGTATAAACTGAACCTGAGGAAACGACCGAGAAAAATGAGACAACTGAAAAACATTCATAGAACCAATAATTTGAAAGCATTTGTAATTTTATCATTCCTTTATTTTGTTTTGGTTTATGAACGTATACCGTAGTTCTCCATTGTGATTAACAATTATACGTAGAAAATAATAGGCTACATCTCTATATTTAAACTCCACCTAGGTAGAAGCCACTATTTTTTTGATCATACAGCAATACTTCATACTAACTCGGAATTAGACGAGACTTCGACCGATGAACTTCCACCTAAATTACGGACAATATGAAATACTTGGATACTTCATCTTTTGAACGCACGCTGTAGTTCCCCACGGTGACTAACGGTTGTACTTGGAAAATAACTGGCTACATCCTCAAATTTGAACTCCGTCTAGGTAGAAGCCGTTATTTTTTTGTTCAGACTGCAATAACTTCTTCATACTAACTCGGAATTAGACGATAATTCGACCGATGAACTCCCACCTAAATTACGGACAATATGGAACACTCGGATACTTCAGCTTGTGAACGCATACCATAGCTCTCCATGGTGACTAACAGTTGTACTTAAAAAATAACAGGCTACATCCCCATATTTGAACTCCGTCCGGGCAGAAACTACAGTTATTTTTAAGGCTGCAATAACTTTTTCATACTAACTCAAAATCAGGCGAGACTTTGACCGATTAACTCCCACCTAAATTATGGATAATATAGAACACTCGGAAACTTCAGCTTGTGAATGCATACCGTAATTCTCTATGGTGACTAACAGTTTTACTAACATGCTACATCCCCATATCTGAACTCTGCCTAGGGAGACGCCGCTATTTTTTTGTTCAGACTGCAATAACTACTTCATACTAACTTGGAATTAGGCAAGACTTCGACCAATGAACTCTCGCCTAAATTACGGACAATATGGAACACTTAGATACTTCAGCTTATGAATGCACATTGTAGTTCTTTATAGTGACTAACAGTTGTACTTGGAAAATAGCAGGCTACATCCCCATATTTGAACTCCGCCTACACAGAAGCCGCTATTTTTTTGTTCAGATTGCAATAATTTCTTCATAATAACTCGGAATCAGGCGGGACTTCGACCGATGAACTCTCTCCTAAATTACAGACAATATGGAACACACAGATACTTCATCTTGTGAATGCATACTGTAGTTCTTCATGGTGACTACCAGTAGTACTTAGAAAATAAAATGTTTCATCTCCATATCACTACACCACAGATAGGATTTTGGCACAACCTTAGGCAGCACATTTGATACGGCTTATAGCCGTATCAAAATCTGTGCCTCTTTTCGTGGGAAAATTTTCCCCAAAATGCACGCCCTCCCTCCTTTTTTTATTTCCAGCTTTCATTTTTTTCCCATTTGTTAGCCTTCCCAGAAACTACTACGGCGACCTACCTACCATCTACAACACAATCTTCCACATCCAGACGAAATAAATCGCCAAATCGCCTCCCCAGAAACTACTACAACGACCTGCCTACCACCTACAATTACAATTAGGTATGTACAATTTGATATCTAGTATGATGTTGTTAATTCATGACTTCTTTTTTCATGTTTTTGGTTTGAAATTTTGGGAAATTAAATTATGCATAGAAAATTGATTTTTAGGTTTTTCTAAATACAAAGGTAAAATTGATTAAAACCTGGCCTCGTTGTATTTTTCCACAATAATTTAAAATTTGGACTGCTAAACTTCTATTTAATTTTTGGTTGGTAACCTAGATTTCTACAGCTATGCTTGATCACATTATAACTTTTTACATGATTCTTTTTTTCATGTTTTAGGTTTGAAAATTTGGGAAATTTAATTATGCACAAAAAATTGACTTTGAAGGTCGTTGCAGTTTATACCTATGTTTGTTTTTTGTAACAGTTCACAATGTTAAAACAACAATTAAGTTAATACAAGATTTAATTTAATTTAATTGAAACTTTTACTTTTGTCTAAAATATATGGTAAAGAATATGTCATTGGAGTAGAAAGAGAATTCTTTGTGTTTTCTGTTTTCTATTTTAATCTATTTCCATACATAGGCATTTTTAATCGAATTTTTTCAATGCATTTGTAATTATTAGCTCAATAACTCATTACAGTTACCAAGTGTTTGTCACTAAGGATAAACAGCTGTATATCAACCACTAATGTTGTTGCAAAGATGGATAATTAGATCCCAACATAGTCAAGTTTATGCCTATGTTTATTTTCTGTAAAAGTTAACGATGTGCTAGTACAAAAATTAAGTAAGTCAAAGATTAATTTTTATTTCGAGCCGAGGTCTAAAGAAAAACATATATATCTTCCGAACCTCCAAGTACAGGACGGACAATTCCAAAGTGGTCTTCGGAAATTAAATGAAGAAACCCAGTTTTTTTGCTGAGTAGCCCCATGTCTAATACAATAGTCAATCTTATGCTATTTTGTGTTATTTTGATCTCCTTACATAATTTACAGCTTGGTGCTAATGTTGTATATGGTTCTGACATTGTATATGGTTTTAACATTGTTGTATAAGTGTATAAAATTATTGTTAATGGCGCAAGCCAAGTATCAGGAGAGGGGTAATGCATAGACATTACTCCGGTGCTACAAATTAGCATCGTTGTAATGGCAATTTTTTTGGAAACAGTTTGGTGCTAATGTTGTATATTGTTCTGACATTGTTGTATAAGTGGATAAAATTGTTGTTAATGGCGCAAGCCAAGTATCAGGAGAGGGGTAATGCATAGACATTACTCCGGTGCTACAAAATGGCGCCGTTGTAATGGAAAATTTTTTTGGAAACAGTTTGGTGCTAATGTTTAAAATAAACCCTATATTTTGAGTTCCATTTATTGAAATTTAAATAGTCTATATATTTTAACTATTTAAAATTAATTAAATGTTTAAAATCATACTACAAAATTCTAGGTCGTACAGGAAAACAAAAAACGATCATGAAAAAGGCATGCGTATAAATCTTCCAAGGAAGTTAATTGTTTACTAAATTATATTGTTCTTTACTAAACAATTTATATTATGAACGATCAAGTAGCTTGAATCGTGTAAAATTACTAACTTAGAAAATGAAGTTACATCTGTTTCCCCATATTATGTTTGGCAGTTTGAATGTATGGGAAGTGGCAGTGGATGTTGAGTGTTTGGTTGTAGTATAGTGGAGATTGGGTGGGGATATTTTGCTGGTGGGGTGATTGGCAGAAGTAATAGTGCAGTGTTGTGGGAGGGAATGAAAGATGAAATGTAGAAATAAAAAATGTAAAGTAGTGAACTAGGAAATACAGAGAATGCAATGTAGCAATGGAAATGCATAAACAAAGAATGAAACTTAAATGCAAACGGATTTGAGTATTTGGTTCTTAATAAAGAATGAAACTTAAATGCAGACAGAGTAAGTCTTCTAAATTTTATTTTAAAGTTTTATTTCACGATTATTTTATAACTACAATAGCAAGAATGAAATTGAATGATTTTTCAAAACAAATAATACTCCAAACTATATCGATTTAGACTTATAAAAAGTGACATCAAGATACTTGTCTCCAGGTCAACAACCAATGTGGAAGGAGAAGCTAAAACTCAAGAATTTTTTTTGCCATTGTGGTAGATTTAACAGATAGTGGATTGCCGCCATTCTTTCTTTTCAAAATGAAAAGGGAGCTGAATGTCCGAAGGTTTAGTCGTTTCATGGTGGATAGCTGGAATTAAAAGTGGGCTTTGTACGGCTGTTTATATTCCTTTGGACGAATTATTTGTTTTGTGATTATGTTATATAAGTGTTGACTTGTATTTTTAATTAAATGGTGTCACGTTCTTTTTCCTTATTGGCAAGGATTTATAAGGAGACGAATCATTTAATGTTTTTTTATGTCATTTATTAATAACCCATTTTAGAGTAAAAAAAATTGTAAATATATTTATTTTCTACTAAGATATAAATATTGATTTGGAATAGATTTGAAAAATATAAGTAGGAATGGCAATTATATACGACACAATGAATCCAAACATAATCCAGTAGGTCCCAGCCTCAGGCTAAGTTGGGTTAGGTTTCTTTCTGGTTCAAATAATGCTTTTGAAAATCTGGATACAACTCAACCTTAGGATTTGTTCAGATTGGATAAGGCTGGATAGGATCAAATATGGTAGTAGTAATGATGGAGTGGTGACGGACGTTGTTTTGGTTGCTAAAGTGATTTGGGTGAAGGAAGTGCAGGTTACAGTTTTGTGGTTGAGTGGTTTTGAAGGGTTGTTTTGTTGGAGACAGTGGTTTACTGTTGAGGTGTGCTTGGTGAGGTGTTGCAGGCAGAGGCAGATTTGCTGAGTGATGCAGTAGGTGGAAGAGGAGGAGGTGGAAAGGTGCAGGACAGTGTACCGTAGGAGGAGTTTGAGTTTGCTGGTTTGGTTGACTTGTAGATGATGTATGTAGGTTCAGTGTTGAAGATGTTGGTTGTTGCGGTGCAGATTGGAGTTTTGAGTGCTGGAGGAGGAGACGATCATGGTTAAGTTTGTATTGGTGCTGTATTTATCTTTGCTAGTTACAAGTAATTTACAAAAAAATTAATCTTGCAAGGACTATCTGTCCTTCGCTCATTACTATCTTATATATTTTACAAGGCAACCACTACGTGAAACCGAAGTTTGGGCCCAAGAGAGATTCAGAGTTGCTCATAATTAAAAAGAGCAGCTTAATTATTAATAAACCAAATCATATTAGATCTCACCCAAGAATTACTTGGTGCTATGATCATTAGAGGATATGTAACAAAAAAATAATACTTACTTCATTTTTCATTTTATACAAGATAAAGAAAAGGTGTTGCATAAACAAAGAATGAAACTTAAATGCAAACAGATTTGAGTATTTGGTTCTTAATAAAGAATGAAACTTAAATGCAAACTTAAATGCAAACAGAGTAAGTCTTCTAAATTTTATTTTAAAGTTTTATTTCACGATTATTTTATAACTACAATATGCTTGGGACATTATGCAGAATGAGTATTATTTGTTGATATTGATGTTCACTTTAAATACATTATGCTTGGGACATCTTGAAAATAGAGGTTATATGGATCTGTACATACAAGAATAGAGATATTTCGATGTACAAATGAATGGCAGATTGTCATAGTTTAAAAGCATTATGAGAATTAGAAAATGAATATGTGTTGTATATAGAAAAGAAGTAATTTACTATAGTAACATCTTTTCCATCCAAAAAAGAAAGAAAAAGAAAAGGCTACTTCAGATAATAAACGGAAATAAATAAGAATTGGTTTGTCAACATATGTACATAGTTACTACAATGTGATAGCAATATCTTGTTCTCATAAGAGGATCCAAATTCTTGAAGAAAAATGTAAGAATTTAGATTCAATGAGCAATTGGTTCCATTTTAGTTGAGGATAAAGAACTCAAGCCAACAAAATTTCAAAGGCCGAACTATGCTGAACTGTATAGTTTGGACTTCTTAATAAACTGACTATGCTAAACTAGCAAAACGGCAATAGAAAAAAAATAACTATTATATTTAACAAGAACAATATAATTTAGTAAAGTTAAATATGCAGAATTAATCTTACAACAAATTTCTCAATATAATTTCAAAAATATTCTTTTTGAGCAGTTGGAACGAGGACCCATTGAAGGGCAAGTCTCATGTTCTGTTAAATATGATATAAGAGGGCAGTATGTCTTTCAGCATAGACAAACAATGGATAAATGAATCAGATCTAAGATCTACATACTATATAGACGGGGTGCAGAAGTTCATTAGTTTTGTTGAAGAAAACGGTGGTAAGAAAGGATTGTATTTATGCCCTTGCACCCGGTGCAAAAATATGAAGACGATCAAATTAGATGACATTCATTTTCATTTGCTTAGATGGGGTATTATCCAATCGTATACAGCGTGGTATTTTCATGGGGAAAAAGGGCAGAGATGGAAAAACAGCAACCAGTTAGTCATGGCAGAACTACTGCTGAGTCTGAACATATTAGGATGGAAGATCTGGTCAATGATGTAGATAGATTTCATCATTTTCAACCTACAAATTCGTTGCCTGATCATGCTAATGTTGGAGAGCAGTCTACTGATTATCCAGATTGGCAAGCCAATGAAAGTAAGAAGTATAAATCGCTTTTTGGTAGCGTAAAAGAGCCATTGTATCCTTCATGTTCAAAAGGGATTACGAAGTTGTATGCCATTGTGAAACTGAATAGCTTGAAGACCCAATACAGCTTTTCAGATAATGGTATGACTGCACTTCTCGAACTAATAAAGGAGTTACTCCCCGAAGGTGACACGCTGCCGACAAAGTACTCCGACGTGAAGAAGATCATTAAGCAAGTTGGGGTGAATTACAAAACTTATGATGCATGCATCAATGATTGCATATTGTACTGGAAAGATGATGCGAACAAAGTTTCTTGTACAAATTGCAATGAACCAAGATATATGACATCATTAAACGAAGAGAGAAAATGCACCAAAGTACCTCGAAAGACATTAAGACATTTTCCTTTAATTTCTAGATTGAAGAGACTGTATACTGTACCATGGATGGCAGATGCGATGACCTGGCATGGTCGTGCCAAGTCTGATCCAACCGTAATGCGTCATCCATGTGACACTTCTCAATGGAATGTCGCAGATTCATTTGATCAAACTTTTGCTGCCGAGCCACGAAATGTCACACTTGGAATAGCAACAGATGGTTTCTATCCACATGCTTCTCTCTCTAACCCTTACAGTTGTTGGCCAGTAATTGTAGTACCATATAATCTTCCTCTGTCTATGTGCATGAAAAGGGAGTTCTTAATGTTAACATTGTTGATTTCTGGGCCAAAACAACCAGGAAAGGATATTGATGTTTATTTACAACCGTTGATAGACGAGTTAAAGCAGTTATGGGAAGGAGTAGTTACATTTGACTCGTTAAATAAATCTGAGTTCACAATGAGAGCTAGGGTGCTGTGGGCAATCCATGATCACCCTGCTTATGGGACTTTATCGGGATGTACAACTCACAGTTACTTTGCATGTCATGTTTGTGGGGGAAACACTTGTTCTTATTATCTTCCTGAAAGTAAGAAGATGTGTTACATGGGACATCTAATGTTTCTTCCTAACGAACACAAGTTACGATACGATAAGACAAATTTCAACAACGAACAAGAACTTCGTCGTCCTAAATGGCCATTGACTGTTTTTCAAGTTGAAAGAAAGTAGCGAATATCAAAATGAAAGTTGGTAAACAAAAAGAAGAAATTGGTCGAAAACGGAAAAAGTCAACCTATAACAACTCGCATATTTATCGATTTTATATTTAAATGTTTTATTTAAATATAGAATCGTTAATCGGATTGATGTCCGAAAAGCTACTTTTTGCAAATAGTCGAATTAGGACTCGAGACCACTTCCATTGAGTTCAAAACGTCGTTTGCAATCTTTTAAGTATAAACATTGATATGTTTGGAGCTAGCCAAAAATTTGACCTTTTTCACTTTGGGTTTGGGTTTGGGGTTCAGCCCACTAGTCATCCTTATACCCCAAATTGAACCATCCCTCCCCATTCACTCTCACTTCCTCCTCTTTTCAGTTCTAAAGAAAAAATGGTGGGAGAGATGGGAGATTAAAACTCCAAGCCCTAGTTCCTCTTTCAATCTCAAATTCTTGCTCCAAAATCAAAGAGAACCCATTGGTAAGCATCTCCTTCTTCTTCTCCAACTCTTTCTCCTTAAAGAAATTCCTAAACCTAACTTTGGGAATGTTCTTATTTTAAGCTTTGGATTCAAGCTCATTTGGGTTGTGTTGAAGAGTGGTTGATTCTCCCTTTGCTTTCAAGCTTCTTCTTCATTCGTTTGGGTTCAAAGGTGAGATTTTTATCTCACATCTAAGCCTATGATTATCTTTTATTGTTAGGTATGAATTCCTAACACTTATTCTTGTGCAAATGCTTTAGGTTTGGATTGATTTGGTGCATATTCCAATTTTTAGTGTTTTGAGTTCAATTCTTTGAAAATCCTAACTTTGATGTTTTGATCATGTTTTTGGTGATGAATCGAAGAGCTTATATGGCCGGGTAGTCGATGGGCGTAAACCCTTAGTGTCGTTGCTCGAGCGATTGCAATTTGGTCGAGATTGGCCATTGTATTTGATAGGCTGGGAAGAGCGGAAAACAGGGTCCAGCCGACCGAGCTCTGTGCTCAGTCGACCGACCTGCTACGAAAGTGCAAAGCACTTCTCTGCCTTTGGTTTGGTCGACCGGCTACAGAGCTCAGTCGACCGACCTGCTACGAAAGTGCAAAGCACTTCTCTGCCTTTGGTTTGGTCGACCGGCTATAGAGATCAGTCGACCGACCTGCTACCCGAGCATTTCTGCCTCTGGTCCGGTCAACCGAACTCAGTGAGCCGATTGACCGACCAGCTCCCTTTTGCCAATTATGCCTATATTGCCTATTTGTTTGAATTTCCAACTTTAATCGATTCGTGTTGTTTCCCTTTTGTTGTTATCATTTATTATCGACTTGGATGATATTTTCTTCGAGAATTTTCGGAAATATCCATTTTGATGGATTTGATATCGATTTCATTGGAATTGATTCATGTCTTCGTATGTGAATTTTTATCATTGATTGTTTCTACAATCGTTTTTGTGATTTGTCACTTTAAAAATATAAAGGTTTTCTATACTAGTAGTAAACATTCAAACTCTTTATCAAAGATGATTTCAACTCTATTTTTAATACAAAGCTCGTTTATAAAACCGTTTTCCAATCTATTAGTATATACAAACCTTTGCTTCATTCGTATGAGAAAATATAATTAAATGGCTTAGCAAAACAAGTGGTATGAAACGCTTGCGTTTACTTCGTCGGTTAATTTATGGACTTGTTCGATTGAAACTCTTCTGACAATTTTCTAGTGGAGATCTACAATCTGCTCGTAAATATTTGAGTTAAGCAAGTGGTTATGGGACATGAAGCTAAACTCTTATATTTACTAGCTTAGAGTGGTTGACACTTCTTGATGATCATGACGATCATTTTTGTGATTTAGACTAGCGATTGAGCGATGTCTTTTTGATTCGGTTCATCGGACGTTATGCTGTACGACGTCGTTGTTCCGTGTTATCGTGATTTGGTTCATCGGACGTTACGCTGTACGACGTCGTCACTCCATTTCACTATGTGTTGGTTCATCGGATGTTACGCTGTACGACATCGTTGTTCCTTTTATTGTGTCTCTAGACCATCGGACGTTACGCTGTACGACGTCGTTGTCCCATTTTCACTACGTGTTGGTTCATCGGATGTTACGCTGTACGACATCGTTGTTCCCTTTTATTGTGCTTTGGTTCATCGGACGTTACGATGTACGCCGTCGTTGTTCCTATTTATTGTGTCTCTGGATCATCGGACGTTACGCTGTACGACATCATTGCTCCGAATTATGTGATTTCTGGATTTCGTGTGTTGATTTCTGGAATTTGTGCTTCACTAATTTTCGTGATTTTCATTGATATGTTTTATCAATTTGTGTGCATTGGTGAATTAGTGTGTCATTCCTTTTTTGTGGATTTGGATCTTTGAGAAGATTCTTGTGATATTGATTAATCTCTTGTTGATTATCATTTACATACTTATTGAAGTATGCCATTATGGTTATTATATGTTTATGCCATATCTCTTATTTTATATCATGTCATCTGATATTTATAGCTAGACTGATCCGTTTATTATTTTCTTATGAAATAATACTCGGGTCAGACCGAGATGTAACAGGTGCTTCTGCTTGACTTCTCTTCTGGATTTCTCTGACTTTTGGTTAACTACTTAGATCAGTAGTTTTTGGATGTACACATTTGAGATATAGACTCTATGTTGTTGTTTGTACCAAAAATGGGCACAACACTCTTCGGAAGTTTTTGAAGAGATAATAGTGAAGAATGAAAATTAAAACTGAGGATTATCTAACAAAAACTCCAAATAACAGAAATGTAAAGTGCAAAGACAAGCGATTTAGAGTGGTTCGGCATTTCGCCTACGTCCACTATGAAGTTTGATGATTTTATTGCTCGACGCTTGAAGATTACAATTTCTTATAATGTAGTACAACTGATTTTATGATCTAAGTCTGAATCTAAGGTAGCAGTGGTGATTTGGAGTAAATCTGGCAGAGTCTGGGCGCTCTTTAGCTCTTAGAATTATCCGACCTCTTTTCTGAATGACCAGGGGCTCTATTTATAGGTGTAGGAGGCTGATATTTCGCCTAAAATTCGGGGAGACCGCTTCTGGCACGTGAGGGGGCCCACATGGCCGAAATCTGGAGATTCGGGCCCACTTTGGGATCGATTCGACCCTTGGTTCGAATCAATCAAGAAATCATCCAATCGAGCTGAAATTTGGTGTGAACATTCTTCATCATGTGCTTAAGCTTCTGTGAAAATTTCATGGCATTTGGACTTGTAGGACTCGAGTTATGATCGATTCAAGTTGGTCCATATCGATTCGACCCTTGGTTCGAATCGATCAAGAATTGCTCCGATCGTGCTGAAATTTGGCATGGACATTCCTTAGGTTGCCAGTAAGCTACTATCCAAATTTGGTTGGATTTGGACTTTTAGATCTCGAGATATGATCGATGCAAGTTGGTCCATATCGATTCGACCCTTGGTTCGAATCGATCAAGAATTACTCCGATCAAGCTGAAATTTTGCGTGGACATTCCTTAGGTTGCCAGTAAGCTACTGTCCAAATTTGGTGGCATTTGGACTTGTAGATCTCGAGATATGATCGATGCAAGTTGGTCCATATCGATTCGACCCTTGGTTCGAATCGATCAAGAATTGCTCCGATCGAGCTGAAATTTGGCGTGGACATTCCTTAGGTTGCCAGTAAGCTACTGTCCAAATTTGATGGCATTTGGACTTGTAGATCTCGAGATATGATCGATGCAAGTTTGGATTTCTCAGTCGTGATCCATCAATATCTTGAGCATATGAACTTCGATTGACTTGAAATTCCGAATGTTGGCTCCCATAGCTTTGCTTGTCATGTCATATCAATTGTAGCCCGATCCGGACTCGGAAAAAATTCGTCGATATCCATAGTGAGCCTGCGTATAACCGATCTCCAAGACGAACTGTCATTGGTTTCTAGTCAAGTTCTTGGTGTCACGGCCTTGCCAAAAGGCGGGATAACATTTGCCCCCCAAAGTATGTCTTGTGTGAACATGACATGCTTTGAAATGCTGCATCCTTCATTCTGAAAAAGTTCTATCTGATTCGTTGTGTAGTTGCTATCTTTTCGTCAAAAGATGTAACCTTCGATTGATTTCCAGTAATATAAATGTTTATTGAACCACTGTCAGTGATTATGGAGTGCAATGTTGTAACTGAGTGTCGAGTGCTAGCGATTTGTTATTCGCTGTTGTAATTGTCATCAGGTGAGTATTCAATTCCTGTAAATTTTGAAAATTGAATGCTAGTTTGTCATACATGTACGTATGTTAACCTGGCTCCTGTTAACGTTTGCACGTTCACGAGTCGTTGTCAAGTTCTTTAGTTTTTGTTTGGATTGAGTTTCGTATCGATCCTCTCCTGGATCGAAGTGAAATTCAAGTTGTAACAACGTTCGATGGTTGTTTTGAGTCCTTCCTTTGTATCGATCCTCTCCTGGATCGAAGTGAAATTCAAGTTGTAACAACGTTCGATGGTTGTTTTGAGTCCTTCTTTTGTATCGATCCTCTCCTGGATCGATCTGAGATGTTGGAATGTATGCTTCGTATCGACGGATATGTCATATTGGGTCTCGGATCGATGGATACAAAAGTAATGCTTTGTATCGATGGAGTTGAACGATCTAGACGTAATCATGCAGTGAGGCTTCACAGAGGATATGCCATTTCTCATTCCTTCATTTAAGAAGAATCCGTGATTGGGGATAATCTTTGATAGGAATCATCCATGACTCTTTTCCTAGATCTGTCTCCAAGATCTAGCTGATCTACATATGTCAATGCCTAGAATAATAAGCATTTCAACTGGGACAAAGTCTATTTGTCGTGCATCCCGGAACTGGCTAGCTTGGCGAGTGATTCGGCCTTTTCGTTTAGTTCTCTGAGGATTTGTGTAGTGGTGTAATAGTCGAAGCCGGCTGGTAGTTTTGGACCCGGTTGAGATAAGGAGCAAGACGTTGCCCCCTAGTCAGATAATCTTCCCTGACTTGGCGTACTACTAACTAGTAATCACATAAGACATGTAAAGTTTCCACTCGTCGTTTTCTTGCAAGTTCGAGCGCCAAGGCGTCATACTTAGCTTCGTTATTTGTTGTAGGGAAGTTGAGTTTCAAGGCGTAGCAGATCGTTCATTCCTCAGGAGTCACTAACGCAACTTCAATGTTAGAAAGCCAATTATTGGAAGTTCCATCGGTGTACGTTCTCCATCGGTTGGACGGTTCTCCACAGTTCTTCTGATAGTCATCTGATGTGGCAGATTCAGATATGAAGTATGCTAATGTTTGACCATGGAGAGCTCTCTGAGGGAGATAAATATACATCTAAGGTTTCTATTGGACCTATCTTAACGGTTGGTCGATATGGATGTTAATGGGGTGAGCTTGCCAGTAGCCAACCTACATCATATGCGGGTCTTTGGATTCGTTTCTTTTCACATAGCATTGCGACGCTTATGGCGTGTGTTGACATGGCCCAATTGATGTATAAATCTCCACGATCCAAAAGCTTAGGTAAAATGGGAGGTCTCTTTAAGCGATCTATTAGAGCTGCTTGGTTGTCCTCGGTACATGGGTGTCTCTAATTGTCGGAATTTTTTAGAAATTAGTCTTAATTCCATGAGATGGTGATGAAAACAAAGAATCTTTCTGATGTAATGATGAAAGAGCATTTCAAAGGGTTGAGTTTGATCCTGCATTTTCTGGAGAGCACTAAATATCTCTGCCAAGTCATTGATGTGGTTGTTTGATAGTCATGATCTCACGAGCATATTAACCACATCTACCTTTATCGATCGGTCGATCTAATTTTTGAATGATCTGTTAATCGTCCTTTTGTAAGTAGCACAAGTGTCCTTAAGTTTGAATCTATAGATTGCAGCATAGCACTATAGGCCCAGGTTAGTAGCGAAATAGTTGTATTCCTGGTCTAGGGCATGCTTTAGTATCCGATTGTATCTAGAGTTTGCATTCATGGATGTGAGTAATGCATGTCTGATGGTCAGGTCCATCAGTTGGTTGATCATTGGAAGTGGAAAGCTGTGCTTTGTCATACCCCATGCAAATCTGAGTAATTGGCGTATGTCCTCCACTCTCTGTTCGTTTTTCTTATAAGTAAAGGATTGGATACTCATTTTGGTTGGAGGGCATCATGGATAAACCCACTGGTTTTGAGCAGATCGTTTCTTCTTTAAGTGCAACAGATCTCTCCGGATCCATGTCACATTGTTTTTGTTCACCGAGACATGCCTCGGGTCGACATTTAATGCAGGGTTCTTCATAATTACGTAAAGTTGTGATCTGATCTACCATACTCGTGATGGGTTGTAGGCGCCTCATGTGTTTATTTGCAATGGTAAATGATTATCCCTACAGGGACGTTGAATCAAAGGCTTAGTAGAGTTTAGCCTTGTATCATGTGCTGCTGCATAACTGGCTCCAGCTATGAGTTTGAATCTTCATGTGTTTCCAAGCAATGCATTTTCCATTCAATGTACTCGCGATCCATTGCTCATCGGATGGGTCATAATGATGATCAGTTGCCCATAAGTCCGGGCGTCAATCTGATGATTCTATCTCTAAGCATCCTTTCGGTCATAACTTCAAGTTTTATACTGTAGTCCAAGCTGTAAAAGCGAGAGTTGTTTGATGAACGATCAAATTATTTTCATCTTATTTCTCATTCGTGCCCCCAAGTCAGGGGAATATCTCGATAAGTGGCAAGGTAGATAATGTTTGCTTCAATTTCGCATTCTATCCCGTTGAACCATGGGATAAAGTTAACCGATGGAAGGTCGAGTCATGCCTTATCCTGCATTGTGTCCTAGTTCTTTCCTCTAGGCAGAATACTTCGTTGCCTCATCGACATTCACTTTGCCGCTTATGTCGTCATGTTCTGGGCAAAAATTGAAGAGTGAATCATCCAATAAGGTCCAATGTAGGACTAATGCTTCCCTTGTCGAATCGAGGGTAAGAATTGGTGTGTGGACAGTTAGGTTACACTCATTGTGAATAGCTCGTTTAGTCGGGTCATGGTAAGAGTCAAAGAATGAATGGTCGCAATGCATTCTTTTGGAGTTGGGCGATCAACCTCGTCCATTTCGATTTGCGTTCTCCCGTTAGATCTAGGGATAAAGTCAGCTCAAATGCATTCATGTCATGCTCATCTGGTCTCATGTTCTTCTTGATGGATTAAAGGAAGGCGATGGAGGACGAATGGTAAAGTCACACTCATTTGTGATTTACACTTCTATTCATGCTATGCTGGTCGAAGATATTCGATGCATGCTCGGGTCACATCGATTTGTAGTTGAAGAAGATTGATATTGACCGTCGATTCGATGGCATGATGCAGAATGCTCGGACCTTATTTCCTGTCAATCCGATGGTATGATATGAAAGGCGCAAATCGACATTGCCCGTCGATCCGGCGGTATGATATGATCGGTTGCTTGTAACTTTGGGCGTCATTATGTTTGGTTGGCATCAAGGCCTCCATGCAGTCGTTGCCTTAAGTTTTAATGGACGCTAAGCCGGGGAGGCAGCGAGTCACCTTTCTCTTCTTTCAGTAATTTGTACTTCTGCCCCCAGTCTTGGCGATAAGCCGTAATAGGCGTTATGCAATACTGTTCACTGCTTAATTTTAACATCCACACTCTGGGGACTTGTATCTTTATGACAGCTGTTGATCACACATTTTCATGTGTTGAGTCTGCGTCTATGCTCGGAGAATGAGTGATGTAACTTGGTTGAGATGCAGTCGAAGTTGTTAGGTGGACGGGTCCACCCTCCTCGAGGCCATACTTGATGGAGATGCAGTCGAAGTCGTTAGGTGGACGAGTCCACCCTCCTCGAAGCTGCATTGAATGGAGATACGGTCGAAGTCGTTAGGTGGACGGGTCCACCCTCCTCGAGGCCGTACTTGATGGAGATGCAGTCGAAGTCGTTAGGTGGACGGGTCCACCCACCTCGAAGCTGCATTGAATGGAGATACGGTCGAAGTCGTTAGGTAGATGGATCTACCCTCCTCGAGGCCGTACTTGATGGAGATGCAGTCGAAGTCGTTAGGTGGACGGGTCCACCCTCCTCGAAGCTGCATTGAATGGAGGTATGGTCGGAGTTGTTAGGTGGACGGATCCACCCTCCTCGAAGCCGTAGTTGGTTGTTGTTTATACTCCGGCTTGAGCCCTCAGAGTCCGGAGTTAGTTTAATGTTTATACTCCAGTTCGCGCTCTCGAAAGCTGGAGTTTGTTGATGTTTATACTCCTGTTCGCGCTCTCGGAATCCAGAGTTAGTTAATGTTTATACTCCAGTTTGCGCTCTCGGAAGTTGGAGTTTGTTGATGTTTGTACCCAGCTTGTGCTCTCGGAGTACTCTGGGGTTTGGTTAATGTTTATACTCCAGTTCGCGCTCTCGGAAGCTGGAGTTTGTTGATGTTTGTACCCAGCTCGCGCTCTCGGAGTACTCTGGGGTTTGGTTAATGTTTATACTCCAGTTCGCGCTCTCGGAAGCTGGAGTTTGTTGATGTTTGTACCCAGCTCGCGCTCTCGGAGTACTCTGGGGTTTTGTTAATGTTTATACTCCAGTTCGTGCTCTCGGAAGCCGGAGTTTGTTGATGGATCTCCATGTATCAGTTTTTGTCCGGCATTTTGCGTAGTGATATGCCCCCGAGCTTGGGGTTTCACTTAGCAAGAGATCGGTAGGATCCCAATTACTTTTCACTTATCCGCCCACAACGAAGGATGAGATATAATTTATAGACGGTTGAATCGCATCCATGTTCATTTGGATTCCATTTTTGCCAGGCCTAAGGAGTAGGATTAGTGTTCTGGCAAGCTTTGTGCTCGAGCATAGGAAAGGATGGTCGAACTACATCCACTTTGAGTTGTGTATTTTCCCTTAAGTCGGGTGCAAGTATTGGAGAGCAGACAGTCGATTCACGTCCAATTTATACTTGGCATTCTTTCGATCGAGCTAAGGAAGAGAATTGAAATGACAGCTCGTGACGGTTAGCGAGTAGGCAGTCAGCCGTTGTTGACTTTAAATTGAGGGTTGGACCTTTAAACATGTGTTCCCTCAAATAATCCCAAATGTCTAATGTAGGATTGGATGTATGGGTGGTGACATCACGTCCACCCTTGATGTGGTTCCGATTTTATCAGGCATCAGAAGAAGCATAAGTGTTTTGGCAAGCTTCAAGTACGAGATGTAGAGTGCATTGTAGGGACATATAACTCCAAGTCTTTCCCAAATTTCCTAATTAAATTGCATAGGCGGATGATTGGACGGTCGGTTGTATCCACTTTGTACCGGAGTTCTGACCTTGTCGGTCTCTTCCGCTTTGATGCTCTTGATGACTAGATCATAGTCCGTAGAGGTTGTTTGGCATTGAACCTTGAGTACTCGGTTACCTACATCATTTGCAAGTAGTTTAATTCAAGTAGGTCATATTTCGCAACGTAAATGAAATTGAATTAGAAATAATTTAAAAGAGATCAGATCAAATCTCATTGATAAGTGAGGCAACGTCGTATGCTCGCTATTGCACATCACTCCAGCCCTTCTCAGTTAGAAGTCTAACGCAAATGGTTCAATTTAATCAAGGTCCTTGATTGATAGGAGTCGGATGTTCCCGGTCCTTCGTTTTATAGGGCTTGCACATATTGTTGGAGCTATCCTTTTCGGAGCAGCCTTATGGCGTTGGCGTTCACGGTAGCCATCTAGAGAAGAGGAGTTTTCTGATCTAGAGTATGGAGTAGGTTCCCTCCTTATCGTGCTATGTTGATCCTTCGTCTGATTCATCAACTCAAAAATGGCCCAGACATGTTGGCGTAGTAATTGGAGGCTATCCACCAGTTCTCTTATCAAAGTCTGGAAATAAACTCTTGTAATGAATCAATTTATGGGTATTGGCAGCAAGTGGATGCGGACTTTGATCAATTCACTGGCTGCCAGCTTCTCCATTCACTTCAACAATATAAGTAGTAGAACTGTTATGTCTAACCACGATTGACAATGTTCTTTGAGGACTGGGGGAAGATAGCTACATTTGATGGCAGTCATCACTCTTGTTGTAAGCCATGCGCAATTCTCACTTCATGAGGTAGTGCGGGGGGTTATATATTTCCAACGTGCACTGACGTAGTCAGCATGTTGAACTTTCATTGGAAGTTCTTCATGTAGGATGGTTTCAACGAATAGGTCTCGACTGGGAAAGATTCTCCAATCGACATTATGATCAAGTCCATTTTATTGCCAAGGGGTCTTGTAACACTGGTGAATGATGTATGCACGATTGTCCAACGTTTGAGTGGTTGGTAACGCCGATTGGACGACGAGTTGGTTAAAATGGGCTAATAGATTGGTGTTTATCCCAAACTTTCATCCAGATAGAATACCTATATAGGGTATTAAGGAAGTCCTCCTGAGGTTGTATGTAATGCTTTTAGTTATGTAGACGTGGAATGATTAAGATGCGGGCGTTTGAAGATGGTTCAGCGGTGACCAGCTATGTTTTGGGTTGGCAGAGTAGACAATGTCGGAGAGTTGTCATATTAACCATCGTACCATAGCTGTCAATTCAGGAGTTTAAAAGCCGGTTAGTTGGAGGGAGTTGCATTCCACCTTAAAAGCTTGATATATTAATCAACTCCAGTTCTTGGCATATTAGCTAGGTTCTCCAGCCTCTGGGAGTACGGTTGAGTAGTATTTCTTTACCCATTCCTTTATTGCAACTCAACATTTGTTGTTGTGATCTCCTATGTCTTTTTCAGTCATGGAACAATTAGAAGCACGGATGGAATGTTCCTTCACTAAATTGGTGATTGAATTCACTATGCGGGTGCCCCGCGCTGCGGCTAGGGTTCGGGGAAATTTGGATCATACCCGAAATTTTTTTTTTTGAAATTTTGTATCCATCAAGCAACCTGAAAAAGTCCTTCTTCGTATCATTCTTGTTCGAATCCATCATATGCGCTCGTCTTCGTATCGATATGAAGTGCGCATGGCTAGATCGATACGAAAGTGGTATCTGTCGATCGATACGAAGTAGATGCAGATGGATGGATACGAAGTACCTGTGAGTATCGATACGAATTGGAGGCAGATGGATGGATACGAAGTACCTGTGAGTATCGATACGAATTGGAGGCAAATGGATGGATACGAAGTACCTGTGAGTATCGATACGAATTGGAGGCAGATGGATGGATACGAAGTACCTGTGAGTATCGATACGAATTGGAGGCAGATGGATGGATACGAAGTACCTGTGAGTATCGATACGAATTGGAGGTAGATGGATGGATACGAAGTATTGCTTCCTGATGGATACGAAGTACAGCTTCCATCTCATGGATACGAAGTAGAGCATCCATCTCATGGATACGAAGTACAGCATCCATCTCATGGATACGAAGTACAACATCCATCTCATGGATACGAAGTACAGTATCCATCTCATGGATATGAAGTATGGCATCCATCTCATGGATACGAAGATTATGGATACGAAAAACAGCATATTTTCTGGATTCGAAAAGATGGATACGAAAATCACCATACTTTCTGGAAACAAATACATGGATACGAAAATCACCATACTTTCATGGATTCGAAGACATGGATACGAAAATCACCATATTTTCATGGATTCGAAGACATGGATACGAAAATCACCATATTTTCATGGATTCGAAGTCATGGATACGAAAATCACCATATTTTCATGGATTCGAAGACATGGATACGAAAATCACCATATTTTCATGGATTCGAAGACATGGATACGAAAATCACCATATTTTCATGGATTCGAAGACATGGATACGAAAATCACCATATTTTCATGGATTAGAAGATATGGATACGAAAATCACCATATTTTCATGGATTCGAAGACATGGATACGAAAGTCACCATATTTTCATGGATACGAAAAATTGCATTTTTTCTGGATTCGAAAATATGGGTATGGAATTCATGATGAATGTAGTTCCTCTTAGATCTGGAGCAATCTGAATAGAATAGAAGGAACCACTTATGAACAGATATGGATCTCCTCCTTAGATTTCTGCAATCCAACGACGGTAGTAGATCCAACGAGCAGGAGAAAAAACTTGGTTTTTTCTCAGTGAAAGCACCAAAGTGTTTGTACCAAAAATGGGCACAACACTCTTCGGAAGTATTTGAAGAGATAATAGTGAAGAATGAAAATTAAAACTGATGATTATCTAACAAAAACTCCAAATAACAGAAATGTAAAGTGCAAAGACAAGCGATTTAGAGTGGTTTGGCATTTCGCCTACGTCCATTATGAAGTTTGATGATTTTATTGCTCGATGCTTGAAGATTACAATTTCTTATAATGTAGTACAACTGATTTTATGATCTAAGTCTGAATCTAAGGTAGCAGTGGTGATTTGGAGTAAATCTGGCAGAGTCTGGGCGCTCTTTAGCTCTTAGAATTATCCGACCTCTTTTCTGAATGACCAGGGGCTCTATTTATAGGTGTGGGAGGCTGATATTTCACCAAAATTCAAGGAGACCGCTTCTGGCACGTGAGGGGGCCCACATGGCCGAAATCTGGAGATCCGGGCCCACTTTGGGATCGATTCGACCCTTGGTTCGAATCGATCAAGAAATCATCCAACCGAGCTGAAATTTGGTGTGAACATTCTTCATCATGTGCTTAAGCTTCTGTGAAAATTTCATGGCATTTGGACTTGTAGGACTCGAGTTATGATCGATTCAAGTTGGTCCATATCGATTCGACCCTTTGTTCGAATCGATCAAGAATTGCTCCGATCGAGCTGAAATTTGGCATGGACATTCCTTAGGTTGCCAGTAAGCTACTGTCCAAATTTGGTGGCATTTGGACTTGTAGATCTCGAGATATGATCGATGCAAGTTGGTCCATATCGATTCGACCCTTGGTTCGAATTGATCAAGAATTGCTCCGATCGAGCTGAAATTTGGCGTGGACATTCCTTAGGTTGCCAGTAAGCTACTGTCCAAATTTGGTGGCATTTGGACTTGTAGATCTCGAGATATGATCGATGCAAGTTGGTCCATATCGATTCGACCCTTGGTTCGAATCGATCAAGAATTGCTCCGATCGAGCTGAAATTTGGCGTGGACATTCCTTAGGTTGCCAGTAAGCTACTGTCGAAATTTGATGGCATTTGGACTTGTAGATCTCGAGATATGATCGATGCAAGTTTGGATTTCTCAGTCGTGATCCATCAATATCTGGAGCATATGAACTCCGATTGACTTGAAATTCCGAATGTTGGCTCCCATAGCTTTGCTTGTCATGTCATATCAATTGTAGCCCAATCCGGACTCAGAAAAAATTCATCGATATCCATAGTGAGCCTGCGTATAACCGATCTCCAAGATGAACTGTCATTGGTTTCTAGTCAAGTTCTTGGTGTCACGGCCTTGCCAAAAGGCGGGATAACAGTTGTATACTTATTCTTTTGTATAGCACATGTTGCTAATCTTTTGTGTTATTGTGGATCTTTCAGACCACTACTCTGATGTACACTTTCATGTGTTATATATATATATATATTCATATCTTTTTCCGCCTTTGTGATATGGATGTCTGTGACTGATTTGTGTTATGTTTATTTCTATGTTTGTTTCCGAAGATCATATATAGCCACTGTGTGATAGCTTTGAGTTTGTATCGGTATGTCGGATTTCCTCTTGAGATGTAAAGTTATATTTTTATCTGGCATATCGGTACTCGCCCAAAGCAATTATACAGATAGTCGCTCCTCAACAGCCTTATTCTCTGTGCTAGTTGACAGCACTACACCGTAGTGTTCTTGGTTAACATGGGTATAGCGGTAGGGCATCACAGCTTGGTATCAGAGCCAAACTTCGGAACAATGTAGAATAATCTAGCAAGGATCATTGTCCTAAGTCTTTCTTAGGAGTCGTGCCATAGGATTTGGTTCGAGTCTTCGTACCGTTCTATCCTATTTTCTTTTATGATTCCTTGTTTTATCAATCATGATTGTTTGATATTCATTCTGAGATTAATCTTTTTCTCATTTCTTTCTTTCTTAAAGAAAAGAAATGGTTAGACCTGGCCGTCCCAGCGCTGGTCAATCTAGTGCTACTCCTCCGGAGGGAGTATTTATGTCTGCCCAACAGCTTCTAGATCTTGTTAAGAATGCTCAAGCTATCGGACCCATTCCAGAGCCTACTCATCCTCGATCCGGTTTTGCACGCTTGTGTAGAGACTACACCGATTTGGATGGAAGGCCATTCTGGGGATCCGAGAGTGTCATTAAAATCCAAGCTTGGCTTAGATCATGTGACCGCATCTTTTCTCGCATGAATCTTGTTGATCTCCACCGAGTCCAAGTGGCTTCTAGCATGCTCCAAGATAGAGCATTGTATTGGTATGAGCTTCTTATTTCTGAAATCGTTGAAGCGGATCTCACTTGGGAGCAATTCCGGGAAAGATTCGAATTGAAATTTGTGCCAGAGGCTGAAAAAGTAACTTTAGCACGGCGCTTCATAGACCTTGTTCAAGGTGAATCTTCTATGACAGACTATGTCACATCTTTCGAATCTCTTTCTAAATACGGGGTTGAGTATATTAATACCCCGATGAAGAAAAATCAGAGGTTCGTCTATGGGTTGAATAAGAACCTCAAGAAGCCATTACTTCTGAAACTAGAAGTTTCATTTGACCAGCTTATTGACATCGCTCTTCGTCTTGAAGAGGCCGATAGAGAAAGCGATATTGAAGTTGTGCATGCCAAACAGAACTTCAACGACAACATGAAAAGGCCTATTAAATTCATAGGTCCCAACCCCATCAAGAAAGGGAAGCAACAAACTCCGGTAGCAAAGACTCCTACCTCTAGTCGCGGACGATGCTACAATTGTGGTCTTACGGACCATTATGCAAGGGAGTGCTCGAAACCTCTCTTTTGCCGTTAATTGCAAAAGTTCGGGACATCTTATATCTACATGTTCCATTCTTAAAAGTAGGAGAGAGGGAGAGCTAAATGTTGTTCAAGCCCCTAGTGACACTTCTCTTGGTTAAGGTAATTCTCCTTCTATCTTTGACGATATTTCTTTTGAGATTATCTTGTTCGAGTTCTTTGTGATATGGGTTTCATCTCATTATTTTTATATCAAAGGAACTTGTGATTCTTTTTCTTTAAAACATTTCTAGGCTTGGTGACTTCTTTGAGGATTGCGAATCCGGATTGGTGGGTCCGCAACACTCAATTTGCTTTTTATTTATGTCGAAATTATTTTATGTGATTTTCTTTCCGAGCCGATTTTTACTTATGCTCTGGAATTGACTTTTGTAAGGATTGGCTTAATTATTATGAAGTCATATCCTTTGTCCCATGTGGACTATTCATCTTAGACATCTTCAATCTGTTAAGCAGATTTCAGTTTTTCTTTTGTAATTTTGATTCCAATTTGATGGCATCATTTTATTCTTTAAGCTCACATGATGAGGAGAGTGTTATTTCTCTCATTCATGTAGTTTGAGAATTTTCCAGTATATTTGAGTTTGTCTTAGGATTATCACCTAAGCAATCTTTTGAGTGGCGATAAGGTCTTTTTCTAGCTCGACCTTACCACCGATTTTCATTTGCTACAAGTTGCGGGAGTTAGCATTCCATTTACCGCATTCCGCACTCGTTATGAAACTTATGAATGACTTATTATGTCATTCAGGTTGTCCAGCTTATTTCATCCATTTTGTGAATCAAGTATTCTACAATCTCGATGACTCCATTCTGGTATATATTGATTTTGGATGAAAATAGAAATTTAAAACTTTGCAAATCTTTTTCATAAGATTTATTTATAAGTACAATTCGATTTTCACTCTTAAACGAGCAAAGAATATTCTTAAAGGTTTTTAAGAAATATGTTTATCATATAGAAAACGATTTTGTGATTGTATTGCCCATTGAGTGCTTTAAGAATTCTGGTCGATGCGCTTGATCAACGTTATTGATAAGAATCTCCTAAACGCTTTGATGAGACAGTCAGACACGATAGATTGATTTGTAAAAATGTAAAATTTTCTGAAAAGATTATTACATAAAGATAAATGTAATTTTGAAAGTTTTAGCTTTTCGGGAAAGAAGATTATTTGAAAGAATTCTTTTCTGATATCCTTATTCTTGTGATTCCCGAAGGGAACCAAGATTTTATCTTTTGTACCAATGATAATTGTATTGGTTTGGATGACGTTCTCTTGCAAAAGAGAACGTGCTATCACTTGTGCTTCTAAACCATTAAAGCCTATCGAGACTAGGTATGCCACTCATGACCTAGTGCTCGCGGCTTTTGATTTCACTTTCAGTGTTGAGCATCATTGTGTTTGGCAGAGAAATTTGTTCTCCACCTCGATCATAAATATTTGGAATATTTATTTTCTCATAAGGAACTTAATATTGGCTTAAGTTTCTTGCATCTTATGATCTTGATATTCTTTTTATTCCCAGAAGGGAAATCGTGTTGCCAATGCGCTTATTCGTATGCAACAAGTGGTTGATTCTTTGATGATGTCTGAATGGAATTATCTTTTTATCAAGTTCATCGGACGTTTTGATATACTTCTTTTATTCGAGCTTTATCTTATTTCTTTTATGGACTAGTGTCCGATGTTCTTTTATGGTGTTCGGTTCATTGGACGTACCATTTTTACACTACGTCGGTGTACCGAATTATTTGAGTTTCCGTTCATTGGACGTACCGTTATTGTACTACGTCGATGTTCGGAGTTATTCGTGCTTCTAGTTTCTCGGGCATATTGTTATTGTACTACGCCGTTGCACCGGCTCAACTTTCTGCTCTTCTTGACGTTTTCCACGTCTTTTAACTATGGAAATGATTTTAGGTTTCCGATTTTTATTCTTGAGCCCGGTGTTATAGTAGGGATTGAAGTTTCACCAGATTTGACTTTTGAGCAACATTCTATTCGCATCATTTCTTCGGGGGTTGAGTGCCTTCGAAATAAAGATGTTCTTTTTGTGAAAGTCCGATGGCTCTCAAATCCTAAGGATTTCTCTTGGGAATCCAGAGAATTCATCGAGCGAACACGTTCGGACTAACTCTTTCATGCTCTTTATGGTGAACTTCTTATTTCAAAATTTCTTTTGTGTTGATATGCTTCTATGGTTGTTACTCTTTATTTTCTTCTTAAGTATTGCGAGGACGCAATTTCTTTAAGGAGGGGAGTCTGTAACAACCCGCATATTTATCGATTTTATATTTAAATGTTTTATTTAAATATAGAATCGTTAATCGGATTGATGTTCGAAAAGCTACTTTTTGCAAATAGTCGAATTAGGACTCGAGACCACTTCCATTGAGTTCAAAACGTCGTTTGCAATCTTTTAAGTATAAACATTGATATGTTTGGAGCTAGCCAAAAATTTGACCTTTTTCACTTTGGGTTTGGGTTTGGGGTTCAGCCCACTAGTCATCCTTATACCCCAAACTGAACCATCCCTACCCATTCACTCTCACTTCCTCCTCTTTTCAGTTCTAAAGCAAAAATGGTGGGAGAGATGGGAGATTAAAACTCCAAGCCCTAGTTCCTCTTTAAATCTCAAATTCTTGCTCCAAAATCAAAGAGAACCCATTGGTAAGCATCTCCTTCTTCTTCTCCAACTCTTTATCCTTAAAGAAATTCCTAAACCTAACTTTGGGAATGTTCTTATTTTAAGTTTGGATTCAAGCTCATTTCGGTTGTGTTGAAGAATGGTTGATTCTCCCTTTGCTTTTAAGCTTCTTCTTCATTCGTTTGGGTTCAAAGGTGAGATTTTTATCTCACATCTAAGCCTATGATTATCTTTTATTGTTAGGTATGAATTCCTAACACTTATTCTTGTGCAAATGCTTTTGGTTTGGATTGATTTGGTGCATATTCCAATTTTTAGTGTTTTGAGTTCAATTCTTTGAAAATCCTAACTTTGATGTTTTGATCATGTTTTTGGTGATGAATCGAAGAGCTTATATGGCCGGGTAGTCGATGGGCGTAAACCCTTAGTGTCGTTGCTCGAGCGATTGCAATTTGGTCGAGATTGGCCATTGTATTTGATAGGCTAGGAAGAGCTGAAAACAGGGTCCGGCCGACCGAGCTCTGTGCTCAGTCGACCGACCTGCTACGAAAGTGCAAAGCACTTCTCTGCCTTTGGTTTGGTCGACCGGCTACAGAGCTCAGTCGACCAACCTGCTACCCGAGCATTTCTGCCTCTGGTCCGGTCAACCGAACTCAGTGAATCGGTTGACCGACCTGCTCCCTTTTGCCAATTATGCCTATATTGCCTATTTGTTTGAATTTCCAACTTTAATCGATTCGTGTTGTTTCCCTTTTGTTGTTATCATTTATTATCGACTTGGATGACATTTTCTTCGAGAATTTTCGGAAATATCCATTTTGATGGATTTGATATCGATTTCATTGGAATTGATTCACGTCTTCGTATGTGAATTTTTATCATTGATTGTTTCTACAATCGTTTTTGTGATTTGTCACTTTAAAAATATAAAGATTTTCTATACTAGTAGTAAATATTCAAACTCTTTATCAACGATGATTTCAACTCTATTTTTAATACAAAGCTCGTTTATAAAACCGTTTTCCAATCTATTAGTATATATAAACCTTTGCTTCATTCGTATGAGAAAATATAATTAAACGGCTTAGCAAAACAAGTGGTATGAAATGCTTGCGTTTACTTCGTCGGTTAATTTATGGACTTGTTCGATTGAAACTCTTGTGATAATTTTCTAGTGGAGATCTACAATCTGCTCGTAAATATTTGAGTTAAGCAAGTGGTTATGGGACATGAAGCTAAACTCTTGTATTTACTAGCTTAGAGTGGTTGACACTTCTTGATGATCATGACGATCATTTTTGTGATTTAGACTAGCGATTGAGCGATGTCTTTTTGATTCGGTTCATCGGACGTTACGCTGTACGACGTCGTTGTTCCGTGTTATCGTGATTTGGTTCATCGGACGTTACGCTGTACGACGTCATCACTCCATTTCACTATGTGTTGGTTCATTGGATGTTACGCTATACGACATCGTTGTTCCTTTTTATTATGTCTCTGGATCATCGGACGTTACGCTGTACGACGTCGTTGTCCCATTTTCACTACGTGTTGGTTCATCGGATGTTACGCTGTACGACATCGTTGTTCCCTTTTATTGTGCTTTGGTTCATCGGACGTTACGCTGTACGCCGTCGTTGTTCCTATTTATTGTGTCTCTGGATCATCGGACGTTACGCTGTACGACGTCGTTGCTCCGAATTATGTGATTTCTGGATTTCGTGTGTTGATTTCTGGAATTTGTGCTTCACCAATTTTCGTGATTTTCATTGATATGTTTTATCAATTTGTGTGCATTGGTGAATTAGTGTGTCATTCCCTTTTTGTGGATTTGGATCTTTGAGAAGATTCTTGTGATATTGATTAATCTCTTGTTGATTATCATTTACATACTTATTGAAGTATGCCATTATGGTTATTATATGTTTATGCCATATCTCTTATTTTATATCATGTCATCTGATATTTATAGCTAGACTGATCCGTTTATTATTTTCTTATGAAATAATACTCGGGTTAGACCGAGATGTTACAGGTGCTTCTGCTTGACTTCTCTTCTGGATTTCTCTGACTTTTGGCTAACTACTTAGATTAGTAGTTTTTGGATGTACACATTTGAGATATAGACTCTATGTTGTATACTTATTCTTTTGTATAGCACATGTTGCTAATATTTTGTGTTATTGTGGATCTTTCAGACCACTACTCTGATGTACACTTTCATGTGTTATATATATATATATTCATATCTTTTTCCGCCTTTGTGATATGGATGTCTGTGACTGATTTGTGTTATGTTTATTTCTATGTTTGTTTCCGAAGATCATATATAGCCACTGTGTGATAGCTTTGAGTTTGTATCGGTATGTCGGATTTCCTCTTGAGATATAAAGTTATATTTTTATCTGGCATATCGGTACTCGCCCAAAGCAATTATACAGATGGTCGCTCCTCAACAGCCTTATTCTCCGTGCTAGTTGACAGTACTACACCGTAGTGTTCTTGGTTAGCATGGGTATAGAGGTGGTGCGTCACACAACCAATGAAAATGTTGACAATATTTTTGGATGGTATAGGAGGTCTATCTTTTTTGATTTACCATATTGGAAAGCAAATTTGGTCCGACATAATATTGATGTTATGCATACGAAGAAGAATGTCATGGAGCATCTCATCAGCACCATTATGGACCATAAAGATAAGTCAAAAGATGGCATCAATGCACGCAAGGATTTGAAAATTATGGGTATAAAACAAAAGTTGTGGGTGATGGAAGATCCTGAAACAAATAAAACAATCATACCAAAGACAACTTTCGCTTTGAGCAAAGAAGAAAAGATACGGTTTTGCACCGTTTTGAAAAATCTGAAAGTGCCTAGCAAATTTTCTTCTAACTTTCACAACAATGTGAGCATCAATCCTCCTGAACTAAGAAATATGAAGTCACATGATTACCATGTCATAATGCAGCATTTGCTTCCGGTATTGCTTCAACATTCTTATCCACAACATAAGGATCTACGAATTAATGTTCATTGTATTAGTTTATTCTTTAACATTTTGTGTTCAAAGGTGATCAATAGGAAACATCTTTTAAAAGTAAAGGCTAGCTTAGTAGAAGCAATGTGTGTTTTTAAAAAACATTTTCCACCTGCATTTTTTGATATCAGTGTCCACCTTATGGTTCATTTAGCCGATGAAGCGTTGATTTGTGGCCCTGTCAGATATAGATGGATGTATCCATTTGAACGGTAAATTTCTAATTTCAGTTATGCACATCATTATTTCATATAAATAGCTACCGTCTACAGTATATAATTGATCACATTTATAGGTGGATGAAAACATATAAAGGATATGTGCGCAATAAAAGATACATTGAAGGGTGTATTGCAGAAGGATATATCGTACAAGAAGCTAGTCTTTACTACAGGGAATATATGCCAAACGGAGGTGATGGCAATCATAAACATACCCACGAAGCGTTTTTAGACGAGGACGATGAGTTTGCTGGTGAGATACCTCTGGATAATGGTAAAGACATAACGTTAACCCAAGTGCAGTTTGAACAGGTGCGTAGATGGGTCCTTAATAAGTACGATGGATTGGATGAATGGAAGAAGTAAGTTCACGAACTTGTTTGGAATTTTAATTTTTTTAATTCAATTTATATATACATTTTGATATGTGTTTTTCGTAGGAGGTATAACTCCTATGTGAAAAGTACTAGATTTCAACCTAGAGACAGGGCTACCACCGTGGAAGTAGTTCAAAGTTTTAATCTATGGTTACGTAATGAGGTTTAACTTCGTCTTAAGTATTTCATGTGTTTATAAGTGTGCAATACACCTTTGTGACCATGCTTTTTTACTTATTAAAATTTATGTAGCTGTTAAAGACCATCGATGTTGATCCAACTCTGTGGCGGTTAGTGCACGGGCCGAAGTTCATAACGCGTAGTTATATGAAGTACCAAGTGAATGGATTTTCATTTTCCACGAAAAAGCACGAAGACCATATGGTAATACAAAATAGCGGTGTATGCATGAGAGCAATTACAAAATTTAGAGCGAGTGGCAAGGATAAAAATTATAAGGAAGCAGAAACAACGTATTACGGAGTCATTCAACAGATACTTGAGTTGGATTACACTGACTTCAAACAAACAGTTTTTTATTGTGATTGGGTAAAAGTCGAGGATAAGGTCAATGGTTGCAAAATAGATCCCATTTCAAACCTCATCATGGTAAATTTAGGGAAATTGAAGAACAAAAATAACGTGAATGACGAGCCATTTATTCTTGCATCAGAAGCGAGTCAAGTTTTCTACAAAAGATTTAAAAAATAACGGATGGTCTGTGGTCTTGCATACACCAAAACGGTTGACTACAAATGTGGATGACATTGAGTTCCCTACCGTCTATCAATCAGCTTTTGAAGACAATGAAAAATTAGAAGACCTTACCAAATCCATAAGTTAACTTATTAGTATTCGTACATCACATGATTGTGTGTCTGTATATTTTTAATTGCACGATTGTGTGTATGTATGGTTTTGAATATTTTATACATTCCAATGCTATTCCAGGTGTTGTCACTTAATAATTTTGTATGTGCAAGTGTGTTATATTATGGAGTGTTGACATTGATACATTGATACATGTATAATTATTATCGTGACTTATTAAAATAATTAGTAATATTATATTTTGTAGGAAACTATGTCAGAAAATCCACCATCTTCACATTCGTCATGTTCAGAGGCGAAGAAAGTTGATCAAAACTTACTTGGTATTCCGGTCTCAGATAACGCTGGAAAAATCGCTACTATGCTCGGTAAACTAGTAAGAGCTCATGTGCCGATATCATATATAAGTTGGAATAAAGTACTTGGAATATACAAGGACAACGTTTGGAACGAATTGGTGGTAAGTATCCTTATCTGTTTGACAACAACTATTTCATTCAATAGCCTTATGGTTTCAACTCTTTGCACAACACATAATTTAATATATTTTTTGCAGAAAATTTATGAGCTCGATCCGCTTTCAAAGGAAATGTTTTTAAAGAGAATGGCCGAGGCTTTTAGGAGATACAAGAAAAACTTGAGAGTAGTTTATTATGACCCTTTCAACAATGACGAAGAACGGTTGAAAAATTGCCCACCTATAGTTGCTCAAGAAGATTGGGCAGAGTTCGTAAAAAATAAAGCAACGCCTGAAGCGAGCGAAAGAAGGGAGGTAGGCAAAAAGAACAGAGCATTGCTTAGTTATGCTCATCATGCAGGACGTAAAAGTCACGCTAAAATAAAACAAGAAATGGTAATTTATATTCATTTTCATTCAAATGATTTACACATTGTGATTGGATATTCATGTCGTTGCATCAACTTGTATTGCAGATCGTTGCTAGTCCATCAACAAATATCAGTCGTCGTCAAGTATGGGAGAAGACACACAGGAAAAAAGATGGTAGCATATCAGATGCCACTTCTTCATACTTTGTAAGTTAAACAAATATTAACTTGCATATTCTTTAAAATTCCTTATTCATGTAAGTATTATCATATTACAGGATCAAATTGCAAAAGCGAAGGAAAAGATCACTGATAGTGATGAAGAAAAATTGACAGTGGATGAAGACATCTTATCACAAGTGCTTGGTAAGGATGCAAGGGGTAGGAGCCGCGATGTTGGGACCGTTATACCAAAGACTAAAGTTAAGGCTTGTGCCATTGCACAGAAACGACTCCGACATGTTCATGGCGAGCAGGATGAGTTGAAAATGAGGGTGGGAAGTTTGGAGGGTACAGTGGGAAATTTGTCTGGGCAAATGGAGGTTTTGATCAACATGGTGGGAAATATTGAACATGGAATTCGTGCACCGGTCAATTCTTCTGATGGAGGATGTGCCACACAATTCAATGCTCCTGAATTCATTGCTTCGCAGTTCCAGGATTCGACCAATGTTACGAACAATCAAAAATGTGAAATCCTCAACTCTGATTTAGAAGTAATAGGAACAGTTATTTTTAACATTTAAACATTTATGACATAATAAGTAGAAAACTTAAATAATAATAAATATTCCCTTTTATTGCAACAGGTACTATATGCCGAGATTCTACATTGTCCAACATCCATGGGAAATCTGTACCATCTACACATGAAAAAGTGGTGTTGGACAGTATACTGCTACCATATGAGAGAACCAACAAAATGAATCATCAATTTGCAGAGACCTTTGCTGATGTTGGAGTGGGTGGATATGTGTGCCATCCGAAGTGTCTTTTCGATATCTCTAGATGATAGAGCAGGTATATTTTCTGTTTATGTGGTCGATATTTCAAGTCCCATTAAATTGATTTGAATTTAATTCCAATTCAGATTAATATATTTTAAGTTGTTAATATACCATAAAACATCTTTTTAGATAAATGAATTATAAAATTAAAAACATCTAGCGAGTTGAATAACGTTAGATTATATTTTTTTTATTGCATTAGAGAGGACAACAAATTATTTGCATGGATAAAAATTATTTTAAGAGATTGAAGTAATCAATCATTTCCTAATCAACTAATCTGCTCTTTGGTTTTTTTTTGGACCAAACGTCCTACAATAATAAATCAAAGTAGTATTATTGTGCATGTTGATTCATGTAAATGATGTTACAGTAAATATCAAATTTTGTTATATTAGCGCGGTGCTAACAAATATATCAAAAATTATTGAAACAAAGTTGCTTTAGTACTTTCATTATTGCAGGCCAAAAGTTAAAAGCTTAACTACTAGAATTACCTACACCGAATAGTTAAAAATAAAAATAAAATGAATCGTCTCGTGATAATTATATCATCAGAAGCATAAGCGATTAATTTCCCATCCTTAAATTATAAGTAAATTATTTCTACAATTTTTTACATATGCACTGCAGTGTACTCTTAGTCCATAGGATCAGTTTCTAATACTAGTCAATTGGAATTTTTGTTACCATGTTATTTAGTTAGAAACATTATTTTCCTCTTAGACTGCAAAAATGCCCAAACTCTGGACCCAAGTCTCTCTTGTAGATTAGGTGCTACATGTATAAATAATGTGAAAACTAGTAACACATTTCTCTTTCTAAAACATTTTTTATTTTTAAATCCCTTTTTTTAAAACTATTTTATACATCCGTCTTTTCTATAATTCTTTCATTTTTACATCTCTCGTTTCCAAATTGAAAAATGGTTGTCAATGTGTTTATTGCATGCAGTTATGAGTAATGAAAAATAATAACGTGATGCATATTAATGTTATTAAAATCACCAAAATACCCTGAATTGTACATTTTTTTTCAAAATAAGGGTATGTTTTATAAAAGGAAATCAAGAGCGAGCTAAAACTTAACTTTTATAGTTTATAAGAATGTATGTCAAAATTTTACTATGTCTTTAGGATCCAAATGATGGGCAACAGAGATTTCTTCTTCCGTTTGAATTCGTTTGCTGCTTCACAAATCCAACTTTGTTCCTAGTAAGTAGTGTTTTATTTTTTGAACTCTTATAAAACATAGTTTATGGGTTTGTTACGGCTGCAGATTATCTGAACAAGTTGTAATATTCATCCGCCACTGCAATTTCTATTTAACCATTGCATATAGTCATCAATAATAATCGAGTTGAACATTAGGTGCCATAGAAAATTTAATACAATTACAGTTCATTATTTGTCAGTTCTATGGTGCTTTGTTGAGCATCAGTTCTTATTTGGTTCAAAATCCGACTGTGTTAAATTCCTGATTATTTTTTAGAAGGTACAATCTGAAATTTGTGCTACATTTCATTGTTAAACTTTGAAAAACCTTGATGTGTCATTACGAAGAGTTACAAGTTATGGAAAGAGCTGATATTTGCATTTTGTAGCTAGCTATATTGTAGACTTATACGAATTTTATCCCAAAGATCTAACATTAGATTCTGCGCTCTTTACGTTTTTGTTTTATGTACTATGAGCTTCTCACTTGTGAGAAGAATGAGTGTGGTTTGTGTTGCTTACTGTATATGAGTAATGTGGTTTGAGTGAGTCTCAAGTCAAAATTTGTGAAGTGTATTACTTGATGATATGTTGTTCAGTTAAGATCCTTCATGTGTTTATAAATTTTTATTCCATTCTTTGGATATTGGTTAAGTGGAGAGTTTGTTTGGCTTTGTGTTGCTAAGTGAGATCACTAAATTCCTAATGCTTGTATTTATGCAGGTTATTCAATTGCAAGGTGACCAGAGGAAGAACTTTCAGACATTCCTTGTTCAGGTACACAAATTTTGTTTCCATGATGTGTTAAAATCTCAGTAGTTCTTACTGGTTGTGCCACTATAACTCAAGTTCCCATGTTAATGCAGGCTGGCATCGTGAAGAAGGAGAAGATCAAGCTTTATGGTTTCTGAGCCCACAAGAAAGCTATCAAGAACATATTTGAAAATTGAAAACCATATCAAATATATTGCAGTGAAATATTTGATTTCCAGTTTATGTTTAAACTATATATAGTGTCTACATTGAGGACTATGGTGGTTGGTATATGTGAGCTTGCTTATTACTACTATGTTGAAACAATAAATGTGTCTTCTACGTCAATAATCTGTGGTTTTTGTTCTTCTAGTTTCCTGCTTATTGAGTGCTTCTCGCTCTTCTAAGTTACTGTGTCATTTTGCACTGTGGTATGAATAGGTCTATAATATTATATATTGAATATTGATTATATATCTATATCTAATTGACTAATTAGATACGGCTTTTAGCCGTATCTGATTGGTTCATTAGACGCAGCCTATTTGTCAATTAGATACGGCTTCTGGCCGTATCTAATTGTGTCGATTAGATACGGCTAATGGCCGTATCTAATTGATACATTAGATACGGCTTTTAACCGTATCTAATGAGCCAATTAGATACGGCCTAAGGCCGTATCTAATTGGCTCATTAGATACGGCTAAAAGCCGTATCAAAATATTAAGCTCGGCATATTTTGATACGGCTTTTAGCCGTATCAAAATATCGTTTATGGTGTAGTGTATTTGAACTCCGCCTAGGCAGAAGCTGCTATTTTTTTGTTTAGACTGCAATAATTTCTTCATACTAACTCGGAATCAGGTGAGACTTCGACCGATGAACTCTCACCTAAATTACGGACAATATGGAACACTTGGATACTTCATCTCTTGAATGCATCCTATAGTTCTCTACAGTGACTAACAGTTGTACTTAGAAAATAACAGGCTACATCTTCATACTTGAACTCCGCCTAAGCAGAACTGGTATTTTTTGTTCAAACCGCAATTACTTCTTCATACTAACTCGGAATCAGACGAGACTTCGACCGATGAACTCTCACCTAAATTACGGACAATATGGAATACTCGGATACTTCAGCTCATGGCCGTATATTGTAGTTCTCCATGGTGATTAACAATATAATACATAGAAAATGATAGGCTGCATTCCATATTTGAACTCCGCCTAGACAGAAGCCGCTATTCCTTTGTTCAGACTGCAATAACTTCTTCATACTAACTCGAAATTAGGCAGATTTCGACCAATGAACTCCCACCTAAATTATGGATAGTACGGAACACTCAGATACTTCAGCTTATGAACGTATACCATAGTTTTCCATGGTGATTAACAGTTGTACTTAGAAAATAACAAGCTACATCCCCATATTTGAACTCCTCCTACGTAGAAGCCACTATTTTTTTGTTCTTACTGCAATAACTTCTTCATAACTTGGAATCGAGCGACACTTCGATCGATGAACTCCCACCTAAATTACGGACAATATGGCACACTCTGGTATTTCATCTCTTAAATGCACACTGTACTTCTGCATGGCGACTAACAGTTATATTTAGAAAATAACAGGCTACATCCTCATATTTGAACTCCGCCTAGGCAGAAACCGCTATTTTTTGTTTAGACTAAAATAACTTCTTCATTATAACTCGGAATCAGGCGAGATTTCGACCGATGAACTCCCACCTAAATTATGGACAATACGGAACACTCGATACTTCATCTTGTTAACATGCATTGTAGTTCTCCATGGTGACTAACAGTTGTAAATAATAGGCTACATCCTCATATTTGAACTCTGCATAGGCAGAAGCCGCTATTTTCTTTATTCAGACTGCAGTAAATTCTTCATACTAACTCGGCGAGACTTCGATCGATGAACTCCTACCTAAATTATGGACAATATGGAACATTTGGACATTTCATCTCTTGAACGCACACTGTAGTTCTCCATAGTGACTAATAGTTGTACTTAGAAAATAACAAGCTACATTCCCGTATTTGAACTTCGCCTAGACAGAAGCGGCTGTTTTTTTTGTTCATACTCGTAATCAGGCGAAACTTCGACCGATGAACTCCGACGTAAATTACAGACAATATAGAATACTGCGATATTTCAGCTTATTAACGTATATTGTAGTTCTCCGGGGTGATTAACAGTTGTACTTAGAAAATAACATGCTACATCCCCATATTTGAATACTATTTCTTTATGAGATGTAAAATGGTATATTTGGAATTTTAAAAAAACACCGAGTAAATCTTTCAATGAATTTTCTTTATTAGTAGTAAAGATTTAGCCAATGGGAATTGAAATCATTGTAATATTTCTCCCCCACCGTATAAAAAACGCAACCCACTCCTCATAAAAAATCACTTCTCTCATTACCTCAATTCTAATAAAAGACAAGTAGGGTGAAAGATAGGCACCATTGAGCAAAGTGCCAAAGGCACCGTTATTTATACTTTTTATTACCGTATGATATTATTAAAAAAATGTAAAACACGATGCTTTTAGCACAACATAACCTATGATGTTAAAAGCGCTAGAAAATGGAACGATGAATGAGGCATTAATTGCATAGGGAATATGAATAGTCACACATCTTATCATAAATAAATATATATATATTTATATATATATTAAGATGTGAGGACCATAATAGTTATATAGTTATTAAAGGGTTAGAAAGAGCAACCAACTTAGTGGGTGGTGCAATGCACCACTCCGCTCTCGTGTCCATGTCCGTGTTTATTCCTGTGCCCATGTGCGTTTGAGGCATAGCAGCACTTATTATCAATCTTGAGAAATTATATTTTAATGCATGTGAAAATATCAAAGAAAAAGTTATATAAACATAAAATCAGTTAGAATTTCTTCAAGAAGATAAAGACTTTGACATAAACAAAAGGAGAAAAAACATATAATAATCCGATGAATAGTAATTACCATAAAGTTGAGAGACATATAGATTGCTTGTCATTAAAAGATTTTTCTTGACGTCTGATATAGGGAAAAATATTTTAAAGGAAAAATTATTCTAATAATTTAAACATAAGGACACAAGCTATTTTTTTTGCAGCAAGGACAGGTCCAAAGCCTATAAAATAAATCGTTCCCGCTGTCTAGAACCAGATTTTGTTTTCGTTCCATACATTCCCGTTCATTCTATTCCGTGTTCTTCCAAATTACTAAAACCCCGCTCAGCATAGGTCTTGTTCTCAAGCCCCTCCATAACTCTCCATCCAACCAAATCATCCTTATAAACAAATACCAACTCCCTGATACTTCAAACCATTACGAATTTTTTTGAAGAAAGCTCAATCTTTCACGGAAAGCAAAATGAAAGCTATACCTTGTTGGGTTTCGCACTCGTTCTAATGCTGTTGAGTATAATTTCATTTTTACATATGCTTAAGAAATAGGAAGCCTTTATTCCATGAGCATAATTTTTGTTTGCTTCCTTTCCTTATCCCATTTATTAACATGCTACTGTGTTTGCATGTTTCCATATTTCATTTTCACGTGTAACATTAGCATATACTATGTTTTGGTTTTGATGTCTTTCTATTTCACAGTCAAACATTTACATATAAAGTTACCTAGTCATTCAATAAATATACATATTGTGAATTATCAGGCAGGCTTACGTGCCTTCGTAATATGTACTTATATTTTTCCTTTCTCTTTCACTCAAATTTCACACGAGCCATTTCACATTGGAAGTGCAGTTCATAACGAGTTTGCACATAGTTTATAATAAGTCGTAGCATGGTAATGTTGCTATATACATAACAAAACTGATACCAATGTATTGTAAAAATGATACCCATAGAATTTATACTTTGTAATTTAAGAAATTATTTTCACTGTCATTTTTAACAAAAATGATACCAATATATTACAAAAATGATATGCGTTGTCTGTTTGATTTGAGTTGATATTTTTTAATTTTAGAAATTGTTTTCACTATCATACATATCAAAATTAATATCAATATATTGTAAAAATGATATCAACTATCTATTTGATTGGAGTTGATGCTTTATAATTTTAAAATTTGTTTTCACAGTCATTACAAAATTGATATCAATATATTGCAAAAATGAAATCCACTGTCTGTTTGACTGGAGTTGATGATTTTTAATTTTAGAAATTGCTTTTAGTATCATTTATAACAAAATCAATATCAGTATATTGCAAAAATGATAACCACTGTCTGTTTGATTGAAGTTGATGCATTTTAATTTTAGAAATTGTTTTGACTGTCATTTATAACAAAACTGATACCAATATATTGCAAAAATGATACCGCTATCTGTTTGATTAGAGTTAATGCTTTTTAATTTCAGAAATTATTTTCACCATCATACATATCAAAACTGGTACCAATATATTTCAAAAATGATAACCACTGTCTGCTTGATTGAAGTAGATGCTTTAATTTAGAAATTGTTTTTTCGTCATACATAATAAAACTAATACCAATATTTGCAAAATGATACTCATAGTCTGTTTAATTGGAGTTGATGCTTTTAATTTTAGAAATTGTTTTCACCGTCATACATATCAAAACTAATACCAAGTATATTGCAAAAATGAAACTCACTGTTTATTTGATTGAAGTTGATGCATTTTAATTTTAAAAATTATTTTCACCATCATTCGTAATAACTCGATACCAAAGTATAACATAAATGATACCCATAGTTTGTTTGATTGTAATTTTAAAAAATATTTTCACGATCATTTGTAACAAAACTGATACCTATATATTGAAAAAATGGTATCCATCGTCTATTTAATTGGAGTTGATGCTTTTTAATTTGAGAAATTGATTTCACCATCATGTATAACAAAACTGATATCAATATTTTAACAAAATGATACCAACTGTCTGTTTGATTGGAGCTTGTGCTTTTCAATTTTAGAAATTGTTTTCGCTGTCATTTCTAACAAAACTAATATTAATGTTTTGAAAATGATACCAACTGTAAGTTTGATTGGAGCCGGTGCTTTTCAATTTTAGAAATTGTTTTCGCTGCCATTTCTTAAAAAACTGATATTAATGTTTTGAAAATGATACTCACTATCTATCTGATTGGAGTTGGTTCTTTTCAATTTTAGAAATTGTTTCGCCATCGTATGTAACGACCCATAAATTTCGATAATTAAATTTATTAATTAAATAAGTTTTGGAATTTAATGTTGTGAAAAATTGAAAATTTAAGTTTAATGACGAGAATAATAACTAGAATGAAATGTAATAATGTTACTGTAAATTAATGGAAACCATTTTAATGCAATTTCAATTAATTGAAATTTAATAATGTTAATTTAAGGCAATTGATAACTATTTTAATGAAATCTCAATTAATTGGAATGATTGTAAAGTTAAAATTGGGTATAAACTGTAAATGAGTAAATAAATCAAATGTTGTATTAAACGGTGAAATTATATGTAATAAATTGAAATTGATTAAAATAGACTAATTAATCCGTATGTGAATTTATTAGTTTTGTTTGTTAACAATAAACACAGAAATGTGTTTGAATTGGTAAGTTATAACAATGGCTTAATTATAAATTCACTATTTAATTCATTGATAATAAATTGGAAATCAATTGCAATTAATTCGCTTAATTAGTGCAGTTAATGTGAATTAAATTGATAATTGTAGAATATTAATGCAATAAGATGTAAACGAATGTTAACTATTTCCATAAGTAATGATTGGTTGAATAATAAGACTGAAATCAAGTTTGATCAATTTATTGGAATTTAAATTATAATAAATGGATTTATTGCAATTAAATGTAATTAAATATTAAGTTAATGAAAATTAAGATGGTAATTGTAAAATATTAGCATAATAAGAAATAAACAAATGTTAAATATAGCCATGAGATGAAAATTGATTGAATAATAAGATGAAAAGGCGAATAAATGGATTTATTGGAATTTAGAGTAGTAATCACTATATTTATTTCAGTTGAGATCAAACATTGTAACTAGTAAAACAATTAAAATTGAATTGACATGTAAATTTGTTTTAAATTATTGTAAATGTCTAAGTAATCAAAAATGACAAAATTTGTTAGTTATTAAATTTGAATCGAAAATGTGATTTAATTAATTAATACTAGTTTATGTAATTAATGTGAAAATAGCCATTTTGGCCAGTGGTTTGGATTTCGACTGAACCAGTTTCATCGGATCCGTAATGGTGAATTATTATAGGATTTCAAGATTTGTAGCGATCGGACTTGTCGTTTGATCGTACGGGCTTGAAACGCGTAGAAATCAATTTAATTGAATTCAATTTGAAATAAGCTAATTTAAAAGTTAACTTTTTTATACGATGGAATTAGGACTTGAAACCTGTTCCATTGAGTTTAAAAATATCAAAAACCTATATTTCGATATATTGGATGATCCATTTTCATTTCGGGAACGAAACGGGCTTCTCGGGTCGTTGTCATCGTTTCGATCCAACCCTGCCTATATATAGGCTGTTATAAACCCTAGTTGCTTCTCGTTTTATTATTTCTGTACGTACATCTTCTTCCTCCTTCTCAAACGTCAGATCATCAAATCTAATTCCCAAATTCCAAAACCTAATTTCAAAAAAAAGGAAAAAAATGTTACTCCAGGTTTACTTCGGGTCGGGAAGAGGTTCATTTCGAGTTCCAAAGGCGAAAACTGTGACGACCAGGAATTTTGGATATTTGAACATGGAATATTTAATTGATTTTAAATATTCGGGTGTTGGTTTTTAACTTGAATTTCAAATATAACTATTTATTGGGTAATTAAATTATTGAATTTAATAATTGGAAATTTGGGTAAAATATTGAATCTAGAGTTTTAAGCTTGTTAAAAATATTTTAAAGGCTTGAAAAATTTATATTAATAACACCGAAGACATTGAAACTTTTAAAATTTGATTTGGAAGTGATCTGTTCAGTTTTAAAAATATATCGTTTAAATTGACGTTTAAAATAGCCTTCCGAGGCACGGTCTCGGAATTCGGCGAAACCAGTTCCATTGGATCCGTAATATTGTATTATTATCGGATTTCAATTTTCTTAGCGTTTGGAGTTATCGTGTGATCGTACGATATATAAACGCGCTGAAATCTATATCGATAATTTAAATAAAATAACTAGGTCCAAAAAGCTATCTTCTCCATACGATCGAATTAGGGCTCGAAACCTTTTCCATTGCGTTCGGAATAGGAGTATAACATTATAAACGCCTAGCGGCATGCCTTGATAAGAGGTCGGGATTTTGAGCTGCAAATTCGAGACGACTTCAATTTAAATTTATAATATATATTAGTCACCAGTCAAAATAAAATCACATCAGCCGTTACTTTTCCTTAATTCAAGGCTGATCACCCACTCCAACACGCAAAATCATTCTTTCACGCAACCTCCTTCCTTTTCATTTAACCGGTCTCCCCTCCTTCCTTTTTAAAACTCGCGAGCCTATCCTTTTCATTTAAAAACAAAATCGAGAGCTCGAGAAATGGAAATGGCCGAACAATTTACTGGAAAAAAAAGAAAGAGTGGAAATCATCTCGTCCAAAGCAAAATGCTCTCTAATCTCAGAAAATCGTCTGTTCTTCACCTTTTTCTTTCAAAATTCACTCGTACGAATCGAAATCGATTTCGATTCAGGTCGCTCGTTCTCAAGTTCGGCAGTGGCACAATTTCTTAAGGAAGAGATGCTGGATGAACGACGCCTCGTCTAGAGGAGCTGAGCGGCAGTCTCTAGTGTCGTTCAGTGAAAAGTAGAGGGGAGTTTCGAACTCGAGTTCGATACGATATTCAACAATGGTGGTCGGTGTGTTGGCTTCGACCAGAGGTGGCAGTGACATTGAGGGCTTGGTGTCTTGCCAGAGTACTCGGGTAGGTTATGGTGAGTATATTTGCAGTTTTTCCAAATAAAAATTATACCTGTATATATATACACAGAAGGAGGAATATATATATATATACACACAGAAGAAGGAAAAATTATTTTTATAGTAAAATATAAAACCACTTCTGTTTTAATTAAATATGTATATGGGAAAATAAAAATAATAACAGTAAGGTAATTTAATTTTAAACATTTTAGTTTAATGTGCATGGGTTTAAAACTTTTAATTAAATGTGAGATTATTATTTCATTTATCAAATATTAACAGCAGGTTTATATATATACTATTTACTCATCTTAATTTAAAATTTAGTATTATATGTCAATGTGAAAGAGAAAACAGAGAAAAAAAATATAAGAGTTTATATATAAAAATTAGATCTTTAAAACCTATGTAGATTATTTTGGAAATAAAATAAAATATATGCACATTTTTAAAATCTACTAGCTTATTTTAAAATAATGTATTTTGGTGGTTAATCTGTTTTATTAACTTATTTAATTATTTTAGTTACTAAAAGATTTTAAAAGAAAATTATTAGTTTGAAATTAAATCATTAGTTTAAAACCAAATTATTAGTTTAAAATAAAATAAATAAATGGTGATAAATTGTTTGATTAATTCAAATATTAATAAATCGTAAATTGTTATTCAAGGTCAAAACCGTGAAACCAAGTCGGGATTGAAGTGGATAGCAAACAAAAATAAAGGTGAGATTTTCTCACTCATTTGGATTGCCTAGTTTAAAATTAAATGTTAAATTTAAATCATTGGGTGTTGATTGATTTATCTGTTGGATGATATTAAATATAGTATGTATGTATATATATATATTGGAGTGATTGATATTCCCGCATTATATAGCGGATGAGACCCTACACGCCCCGCATAATAGCGGATGACCCTACATACCGCGATATCACCCTCGAAGTGGGATTGGTATTTTATTTGTTGACTAACAGTTGTGGATGCAGGGAAAAAACAGGTTGGAGGGATCCAATTGGATTCCTCAAAGATAATTATTGTTTTCATATATATGTTGATATATGACAAGTTGGATAAATTGATATGGATTGTGTGAATTGAATTGTAAAATGCTAAATAGCCTGGAAATTGAATTTGGCATTTTTAAATACCATAAGTAATAAATTTGAAGCAAATAAAAAGAAGATTTTGAATAGAAATGTTTAAACTGGGAATTGGGTTATTTTGTAAAGAAAATTAAGTGGAATGAAAATATATATAATTTAACTTGGTTATATTTAACTACTGGTAAATTGGGCTAAATAGAGATTTTAATTAAAATTATATATATATATATATATATATATATATTAAGGACTTGAAAGATATTTGAAATTTTGGAAGAGAATTGAAATTAATAATTAAAATAGATTGAAGTAACAATGGATTTTTTTAAAAGGATAAATTATAAAACGGAATTATAAATAGAAATGTTTTTATAAATAAATGGAAAACTCAAAGGGGGTTTATAAATTTAAAAACGAGGTTTACAAATGAGATAGATTAATATCAATAGATATGTGGAGAATATAAGTGATGGTGTGAACTTATATCGAGTTATGGAAATTGTTTTGAAAGAAAATGGTGAATAGGGCCGATGAAGTATGAATCAAGAGGAATTTGTGAATACAATTGGTGAATATTGGATTTTCTAAGAATAAACTTTTGTTAAGTAAGCTGGAATTGGTTTAAAGCGTGATTTTAAATTACTATACTTAACCTTTAAACTATCATTTGGAATTGGAATATCCCGAGGGTAGCTATTATATACTTGGTATTTATCAAAATAAATCCTAACTTTATAAATCAACTTTGTTAATTAATAACGGAATATGAACTTTTAATACCTTAAAGAAGTTGATATTCTAGTTACCTAATACCATATTTTTTAAAGTATAACACTATTCTTATTTTATATATAATTTTAAATGTTTTAAACTCAAGTATGAATCCTCTTGGGATGAGAAGCGAAATTTATTAAATTGGATAAGATTTAGGGGAAAAATCTTATAGTGGGGTTTATGGAAACTTAAAGTATAAGATAGGAGATTCAGAAGGTGGAATAAAATTCACACAAAGGAAAGTAAAAGTGAATCTGGGATTTTAATAAGCAAAGAGGGCTTTGGAAATATAAAAGGAATTAACTAAGGAATTCTGAGACTTATAGAATCCGTGTGAGATGAGTTTGGAAATTTACAAATAAAGTTGTAAAAGATTTTTGAGAAAAGAAATAGGGAATAAAATGAAGAGTTTTCAAGTATTGAATATTAAATGAAGTGGGAAAATATTCTAAGTATTGAAAAGGGTTGAAATTTATTCCGTGTGAATAAAAGGGGTTGAAAACTATTTTCAAAGTGTTGAAATATGGAAATAATATCTTGTGAAGATATTTTTGAAGATAAATAATTTGGGAAATTATTTAAGGTCTGATGTTTGCTGTGGATGTTATTTGATAGTTAAATAACCGACTATCAATGTTGGCCAATGCGCTGATCGCTTCGAAGAGACCGGGATCAGATTTAATTATCCGAAAACCACTTCGATCCGGTTTGAACGTTAGCGAATGAAGACTGTGAAGATGATGAAGACGGTGGTTCGGTTTGTCCAGACTCAGGGCAACTTGTATGGATGAATGCAATCAGACCATCGTCAGGAGGAAGATGAGCATTCTAAGTGAAATATGTTCTAAAAAGGTAATGCATAGCCTCAAGCCTCATCAACCAGGAATGGCTAAAACAGGGGAGGTGCAACAAGGCTAAGTGGCTAGCAACCAATTAGGGTAAGGTCATCCCTGTCTAGATGTCCCTCTTTTATTTCGGCTGTGTGGCGGTTGCTGATCCCAATCGCGGGGTGATCTTATTCGGACTATCCAGTAAGGGGTAGCTCCGGTCTTGTGTTGCAGGGGATCGGGAGTGATCCTCGGTACTCTGATCTAGGCCAGGTACTGTGACGGGCGGTACCCCAGTAGCCCTGTCATTGTATGGAATCCAATCTCCAATAAGCGCCCGTACGGTTTTGATTGTGCCCAACTATTGCTGGAACGTGAGATGCAAGCATTTCAGCTAGATTCTATTTTACTTTCTATTAGACACCATTATAATATCAGACGAATTTGATAAAAATGTTTTGGTTATCGTAAGGTAAAAAACCGGCATATTTATTTGTGGCGTGGTCTTACGAGATACCTTTGTTTCAAAGGATTTTCAAAAAATATATAATAATCCAATTGAGTGTGGTTTTCTCACGCTGGTTTTCCAGACTGACTCGGGTGTTGTTTTATTATGATGCTCGGGCAGACCGAGTTGAACAGATTCAGGATAGGATGCTATGGAACCCAGGAGGCGAGCTGGATGACGAGACGTATCTCCGTACTTGAATTATTATTTCCGCTGTGTAAGGACAGATAATAAGCTGTCCAAAGTGATAGATGATTGTTGTACTTTGATAATGGTATGTATATGTGACAGTACAGATTTCTTTGTATTTAAAAGCTGTTGTTATATATTATATTTTATTCCGTTGCGACTGTGAGATTCTGTTGTTGTTTTCTATTCCTTCTTCTACCTGTTTCTTCTTTTTCCCCAGTTATTCGCTCTTTCGTACACTTTGGGTTGAACGTGGAAGAATTATTATCAACTCAAGGGGTACAGAACTGCGGGTCGCTACAGTTGGTATCAGAGCTGAAAGGTTAAGCGAGAACCTTGGCTCTGGTGGGGGTTACTCATTAGAGATAGAGTCAGTAGTACTCTAGAATGAGTCTGAGTGTATTAAAAGATATGAGCGCGTATTTGTTAGTGAATATAAATGGTTTTAATATTGTGTTGACTTATTGGTTGAGTGGAATATGAATTCTGATCGAGTAGTGGCGCAGCTAATTCGATAAGAATTTATAAACACTTGAACACGATAAACTGACACGGTATTGTTTTAAAGGTGGATAAATGAAATAATTTTACCCAAATTATATTTTGATATAAAAACAATAATTTCTGAAATTATTATATATATTAGAGTGTTTGGATGATGTTACTATAGTCAAACAAGATTATAGAATTTAAAATAGTTTATATGACCAAATGGGAATTTGTATAAGTACGAATTATACAAATGGATTATAATTAAAATTGGATTCGAATCAAACCTGGAAATTTAAATCCCGGGGATTTTTGAAAATGTTTTCCAAAGTATTTTTAAAAAGGAAAAATAATAGTGATATTATTTTGGAGATATTTTTGGAAGAAAATGGTTTTAAAGGAATTGTTGGAAGTAATATAGCACTGAACTCACTTCGGTCAATGGAAAATAATTCGGATGATGACGGCCGCATCATCTGTATTCATTTTCGAGTTTCTAAAGTGACGGGTTGCTACCAAAGAAATTGATTTGGAGATTTTGTGGGAAAAACAAACGTTGTTTAGAAATTCCAAGGGAATTTGTTTTGGAATAAAAACCAGGGCGGGTTTAAATTTGAAAAGTGTGATTGGGAATGTTTGTGATTTCAAAATGGTTTGAAATAAATACCGGGAGTTGAATTCTAGAATCCTTATTTAAATAATTTAAAAATCATTAGGAGGTAAGTTATAAACTTATAAATGGTGAATGATTTTGAAGAAAAATATGGGAATTGAATTTTTGGAATTAAAATTAAAAAGGTTTGAATGGAAAATTTAACTTAAACTAAATGAAGTTTAATGGAAATAGAATGGGATTGAAATGAAATTGAATTGAGTTGAATGAATTAAATTCTTACTTAATTAAATTCAAATGAATTGTGTGAATTAAAGAGAATGGATTGAAGTTGAGTTTAGCGTAAGCTAAGTTAAATAAAAATTGAAGTTTATGAAATAAAAAGATGCTTGGACTATAAATAAATTAATAGTCTCGAGTTAAAATAAAATAGTTTGATATTTTGGAAAATGAAAGAAAATCCAAATTGGAACTATAAAATAAATTTGAACTCAAGGAAAATTTAAATGAAGCGATTTTTGAAATGAAAATCAAATATTAAATTGCAAATTGGAAGTGAACTATTTGGCTAATAAAATAGTAAATTGAATAGGTTACTGAAGTTTATTTGGATAAATAAAAGTTGAATTGTGAGTTAAATAAAATGGTTTGAAATTGCAAATAAAATTCAAGTGAATATGAATAAATTGAAATGACCTTGTTGTTAATAAAATAAATTCAGAAATGAATTGTGAATGCGAATTAGGATTTATAATGGATTGAATGAATAAACTAATTGAATTAAATTAGTAAGCAGAATGGAATTTGATTTGATGAGAATCAAATAAAAATGAGAATAGAATTGGTGCAAGAAAGAAATGAACTTAAGTTATAGAGTGAAATGACTTGAAGAGATAAATAACTTAAGCAAATATTTGAATGGAAGCTCGGTTTAAGTGAAATAGATGTTTAATATATAAACATGGAATGTTGTCGAGCTTAATGAAGTAGTTTTGAATGAAACCTTTTTGGATAATGAAATGAAATGCAAGTAAAGGGATTAAAATTAATAATGTAATAAAAATGAGAACGTAGGGATTGTGAATAATTCAGAATGAGATGGAATTAAGTGTAAATTGAGTTGGTATCAATTTAAAATGGTTATAAGCTTAAGTGATCATTTATTTGAATGAATATCATCGAATTGCATAAGAAAATTGGCCGTTCGACGTAAGCAGAAGTAAATAAAATTCTATGAATTGGAAGAAGTGAAATAAACTGATTTTGGAATCAATTAGAATGAGTATGGGTTTGTTTGAAATTAAAAATGAATTGAATGTAGGCTATTGAGTTGTAAAACCTTTAATTGAAAATGGTATGTGATGTGGTTATAAGAAATTGAAATTAGTGTTGAAACCTTATATGTGCTTATGAAAATTATATAGCTTGCATTGCTTAGGAAGTTCATGTGCTGTAGTTGTTTTAAAGAGTGAAATGTTAATAAACTTCATATATATGTCACTTACATGTTTGAATTGAGTAAGTACAGGTACCGGGAGGCCATTTGGCTGGATTTTAGTTGCGCAAATTGCTAAATAAATAAACCGCTGCTTAAAATGCTAAATAGAGGTACGTCTACGTAATAAAAGATAGGAAATATGAAATATTGTTGTTTGTTTTTGTTTTCAGACCGTGTTGGTCGATGTATATATATTTATATCTCTTGTCAAATTGCAAAAGCTCCTCCGTACAAGGGAGACTCTGTCAAAATTTTCCGGAAATTTTAGGAGTTAGAAAATTTTTGAAAAATTTTGAAAAATTTTTGTTAACGAAAAGTTGATTTTCAAATCATAATGAAATGTAGGATTTGAACTAGAAGAGGAAAACCAATTGTTTTGGTTGAAGTTAAAGGTTTTGAAAAGTGAATATCAAGTTTTCACTAAGTGGGTTTTAATAAGTTAATGGGTTTGAAGCATTTTTCCGCCTTAGCAATTTCGGGGACGATATTCTTTTAAGGGGGAAGGAATGTGACGACCCGAAATTTTGGATATTTGAACACGGAATATTTAATTGATTTTAAATATTCGGGTGTTGGTTTTTAACTTGAATTTCAAATATAACTATTTATTGGGTAATTAAATTATTGAATTTAATAATTGGAAATTTGGGTAAAATATTGAATCTAGAGTTTTAAGCTTGTTAAAAATATTTTAAAGGCTTGGAAAATTTATATTAATAATACCGAAGACATTGAAACTTTTAAAATTTGATTTGGAAGTGATCTGTTCAGTTTTAAAAATATATCGTTTAAATTGACGTTTAAAATAGCCTTTCGAGGCACGGTCTCGGAATTCGACGAAACCAGTTCCATTGGATCTGTAATATTGTATTATTATCGGATTTCAATTTTCGTAGCGTTTGGAGTTATAGTGTGATCGTACGGTTAATAAATGCGCTGAAATCTATATCGATAATTTAAATAAAATAACTAGGTCCAAAAAGCTATCTTCTCCATACGATCGAATTAGGGCTCGAAACCTTTTCCATTGCGATCGGAATAGGGGTATAACATTACAAACGCCTAGCGGCACGCCTTGATAAGAGGTCGGGATTTTGAGCTGCAAATTCGAGACGACTTCAATTTAAATTTATAATATATATTAGTCACCAATCAAAATAAAATCACATCAGCCGTTGCTTTTCCTTAATTCAAGGCTGATCACCCACTCCAACACGCAAAATCATTCTTTCATGCAACCTCCTTCCTTTTCATTTAACCGGTCTCCTATCCTTCCTTTTTAAAACTCGCGAGCCTATCCTTTTCATTTAAAAACAAAATCGAGAGCTCGAGAAATGGAAATGGCCGAACAATTTACTGAAAAAAGAAAAAAAAGAGGGGAAATCATCTCATCCAAAACAAAATGCTCTCCAATCTCAGAAAATCGTCTGTTCTTCACCTTTTTCTTTCAAAATTCACTTGTACGAATCAAAATCGATTTCGATTCAGGTCGCTCGTTCTCAAGTTCGGCAGTGGCTCAATTTCTTGAGGAAGAAATGCTGGATGAACGGCGCCGCGTCTAGAGGAGCTGAGTGGCAGTCTCTAGTGTCGTTCGGTGAAAAGCAGAGGGGAGTTTCAAACTCGAGTTCGATACGATATTCAATAATGGTGGTCGGCGAGTTGGCTTCGACCAGAGGTGGCAGTGACATTGAGGGCTTGGTGTCTTGCCAGAGTACTCGGGTAGGTTATGGTGAGTATATTTGCAGTTTTTCCAAATAAAAATTATACATGTATATATATATATATATATACATAGAAGGAGGAATATATATATATATATACACAGAAGAAGGAAAAATTATTTTTACAGTAAAATATAAAACCACTTCTGTTTTAATTAAATATATATATGGGAAAAGAAAAATAATAACAGTAAGGTAATTTAATTCTAAACATCTTAGTTTAATGTGCATGGGTTTAAAACTTTTAATTAAATGTGAGATTATTATTTCATTTATCTGATATTAACAGCAAGTATATATATATATATATACTATTTACTCATCTTAATTTAAAATTTAGTATTATATGTCTATGTTAAACAGAAAACAGAGAAAAAAATATAAGAGTTTATATATAAAAATTAGATCTTTAAAACCTATGTAGATTATTTTGGAAATAAAATAAAATATATACACATTTCTAAAATCTACTAGCTTATTTTAAAACATTGTATTTTGGTGGTTAATCTGTTTTATTAACTTATTTAATTATTTTAGTTACTAAAAGATTTTAAAAGAAAATTATTAGTTTGAGTTTAAAATAAAATAAATAAATGGTGATAAATTGTTTGATTAATTCAAATATTAATAAATCGTAAATTGTTATACAAGGTCAAAACCATGAAACCAAGTCGGGATTGAAGTGGATAGCAAACAAAAATAAAGGTGAGATTTTCTCACTCATTTGGATTGCCTAGTTTAAAATTAAATGTTAAATTTAAATCATTGGGTGTTGATTGATTTATCTGTTGCATGATATTATATATAGTGTATATATATATATATATATATATATATTGGAGTGATTGATATTCCCGCATTATATAGCGGATGAGACCCTACGTGCCCCGCATAATAGCGGATGACCCTACATACCGCGATATCCCCCTCGAAGTGGGATTGGTATTTTATTTGTTGACTAACATCTGTAGATGCAGGGAAAAATAGGTTGGAGAGATCTAATTGGATTCCTCAAAGATAATTATTGTTTTCATATATATGTTGATATATGACAGGTTGGATAAATTGATATGGATTGTGTGAATTGAATTGTAAAATGCTAAATAGCCTGGAAATTGAATTTGGTATTTTAAATACCATAAGTAATAAATTTGAAGCAAATAAAAAGAAGATTTTGAATGGAAATGTTTAAACTGGGAATTGGGTTATTTTGTAAATTAAGTGGAATGAAAATATTTATAATTTAACTTGGTTATATTTAACTACTAGTAAATTGGGCTAGATAGAGATTTTAATTAAAATTATATATATATTAAGGACTTGAAAGATATTTGAAAATTTGGAAGAGAACTGAAATTAATAATTAAAATAGATTGAAGTAAAAATGGAATTTTTTAAAAAGGATAAATTATAAAACGGAATTATAAATAGAATTTTTTTTATAAATAAATGGAAAACTCAAAGGGGGTTTATAAATTTATAAACGAGGTTTATAAATGAGATAGATTAATATCAATGGATATGTGGAGAATACAAGTGATGGTGTGAACTTATATCGAGTTATGGAAATTGTTTTGAAAGAAAATGGTGAATAGGGCCGATGAGGTATGAATCAAGTGGAATTTGTGAATAAAATTGGTGAATATTGGATTTTCTAAGAACAAACTTTTGTTAAGTAAGCTAGAATTGGTTTAAAGCGTGATTTTAAATTGCTATAATTAACCTTTAAACTATCATTTGGAATTGGAATATCCCGAGGGTAGCTATTATATACTTGGTATTTATCAAAATAAATCCTAACTTTTTAAATCAACTTTGTTAATTAATAACGGAATATGAACTTTTAATACCTTAAAGAAGTTGATATTCTAGTTACCTAAAACCATATTTTTTAAACTATAACATTATTCTTATTTTATATATAATTTTAAATGTTTTAAACTCAAGTATGAATCCTCTTGGGATGAGAAGCGAAATTTATTAAATTGGATAAGATTTAGGGGAAAAATCTTATAGTGGGGTTTATGGAAATATAAAGTATAAGATAGGAGTTTCAGAAGGTGAAATAAAATTCACACAAAGGAAAGTAAAAGTGAATCTGGGATTTTAATAAGCAAAGAGGGCTTTGGAAATATAAAAGGAATTAACTAAGGAATTCTGAGACTTATAGAATCCGTGTGAGATGAGTTTGGAAATTTACAAATAAAGTTGTAAAAGATTTTTGAGAAAAGAAATAGGGAATAAAATGAAGAGTTTTCAAGTATTGAATATTAAATGAAGTAGGAAAATATTCTAAGTATTGAAAAGGGTTGAAATTTATTCCGTGTGAATAAAAGGGGTTGGAAACTATTTTCAAAGTGTTGAAATATGGAAATAATATCTTGTGAAGATATTTTTGAAGATAAATAATTTGGGAAATTATTTAAGGTCTGATGTTTGCTGTGGATGTTATTTGATAGTTAAAAAACTGACTATCAATGTTGGCCAATGCACTAATCGCTTCGAAGAGACCGGGATCGGATTTAATTATCCGAAAACCACTTCGATCCGGTTTGAACGTTAGCGAATGAAGACCGTGAAGATGATGAAGACGGTGGTTCGGTTTGTCCAGACCCAGGGCAACTTGTATGGATGAATGCTATCAGACCATCGTCAGGAGGACGATGAGCATTCTAAGTGAAATGTGTTCTAAAAAGGTAACGCATAGCCTCAAGCCTCATCAACCGAGAATGGCTAAAACAGGGGAGGTGCAGCAAGGCTAAGTGGCTAGCAACCAATTAGGGTAAGGTCATCCCTGTCTAGATTCCCTCTTTTATTTCGGCTGTGTGGCGGTTGCTGATCCCAACCGCGGGGTGATCTTATTCGGACTATCCAGTAAGGGGTAGCTCCGGTCTTGTGTTGCAGGGGATCGGGAGTGATCCTCGGTACTCTGATCTAGGCTAGGTACTGTGACGGGCGGTACCCCAGTAGCCCTGTCATTGTATGGAATCCAATCTCCAATAAGCGCCCGTACGGTTTTGATTGTGCCCAACTATTGCTGGAACGTGAGATGCAAGCATTTCAGCTAGATTCTATTTTACTTTCTATTAGACACTATTATAATATCAGACGAATTTGATAAAAATGTTTTGGTTATCGTAAGGTAAAAACCTGGCATATTTATTTGTGGCGTGGTCTTACGAGATACCTTTGTTTCAAAGGATTTTCAAAAAAAATATAATAATCCAATTGAGTGTGGTTTTCTCACGTTGGTTTTCCAGACTGACTCGGGTGTTGTTTTATTATGATGCTCGGGTCAGACCGAGTTGAACAGATTCAGGATAGGATGTTATGGAGCTCAGGAGGCGAGCTGGATGACGAGACGTATCTCCGTACTTGAATTATTATTTCCGCTGTGTAAGGACAGATAATAAGCTGTCCAAAGTGATGGATGATTGTTGTACTCTGATATTGGTATGTATATGTGACAGTACAGATTTCTTTGTATTTAAAAACTGTTGTTATATATTATATTTTATTCCGCTGCGACTGTGAGATTCTGTTGTTGTTTTCTATTCCTTCTTCTACCTCTTTCTTCTTTTTCCCTAGTTATTCGCTATTTCGTACACTTTGGGTTGAACGTGGAAGAACTATTATCAACTCAAGGGGTACGGAACTGTGGGTCACTACAAAAACCCTACAGCGACTTCGGGTCAGAGAGTGTTCCATGCCAAACAAGGCAGATCTGGGCACGCTTCGAGTTTCAGAGGCCAAAACCTTGCAGCGACTTTGGGTCAGGAGCCAAATGACTCGGGTCTCGGGTCATTTTGGCAAAACTCAGAGCAAGCACCGGGTAATTGAGGCGGCGACTCGAAGTAAGACCCAAAGTTGAAATTTTCCAATCTTCTAACGTTAATAACTTTTGCATATAAGCTCGGATTCATGCGCGGTTTCCTCTGTTGGGATCGTATCGGAATTTCGAACATTTAGAAACTAGTTTGGCTACATTCTAAGACTGTTAAATTTTTGGATTACTTTTGGATATTAAATCGATGACAAATCGAAGTGAGTGTTTTGACCCACTCACAACTGTAAATTATCTTATGTTAGTTAAATTAAATTTATGACATTATTAGAAATTGATTGGTTGATGTTTGGTATGTTTGAATTGTCATTCCAGTTAAATATGACTTTTATTGCACTTAATCGTCATTTAATTTAATATTAAATTCTAAATCGCCATTTAATACCCTTTATTGATAATCAATAAATTGTTGTTATTTATTGTTGATGTGAATGATGATTGCGATTAATGTTTCATCATTGATATTGGATGATTTGATGTTATATTTATATCGTTATAACACTACAAGTTCCCTTAGTTATTATTAGAAAATCCTTATGGTTTGAAATGATACATACCCGAACGATCATATAGAATATGGGAAAATTATTATGGGTTGAAATGATAAACCCAAGTGATTTTCATTGATTTGAAATTTTGGGATTGCGGGTTGAAATGTTATATACCCGTAAATTTTTATATTGCAGATTAAAATGATAAATATCCATATCACTTGACCATATGATAGAAAATTATATACGGACATCGGATTGGTTAAATTAAATGATTTTAAATCCTTAAATTTTGAATTCAGTTAAATGATATTTTGAAATAAAATTTGATTTGTATAAACTGAACTAATTTCGAAAATCCAAGCTTTAAATGTTGAAATTTGAATTGGTCTTAACAAATTATATAAAGGATTTAAATTGGAATTTCAAAGTTGAATTGTCAAATATAAATGAGTTTTATCGAAATTGAGTTATTGAAATGTTTGAATATAACGTTGAAATCTATTTAATTTGAAGTGGTTTAAATTGATAATTCAAACATGGATTTGAAACTGATATTGATTAAATGGTTTTAAATGAGAAATTTAATTGAAAGACAAAATTAGTCGTTGATTTAAAAGCTGGGCATGGTCCAGATGTGTTGAAATGAAAGAAATAGTCCAATTTGATATTAATTTCAAATTTATTATATTTGATATAAACTTTTTTAAAATATATTATTTTCAAATCCTAATTATTAAGATTTTCAAACTATTAACTAATTTAAGCTATTTTGAACTATTTTAATCAATTTAAACCGATTTAATTTATTTTAATCTATTTAATACAATTTAATCTATTTTAACCTAATTAACCCATTTTAAACTATTTTAAATCTATCTAATCTACTTTAAATCTATTTAATCTATTTTAAAACTATTTGATCTATTTTAAATCCATTTAATCTAATTTAAATCTACTTAATCTATTTTAAATAAATCTATCTTAACTATTTCAATCTATTTATAAACTATTAAAAACTATTTTAATCTATTTTAAACTATCTAAACTATTTTCTAAATTTCAGGTTTTGTAAAGTGGATGTTTATATTTAAATCCTTGATTTTTAAGGAGAATATGATTAAATGATGTTATACCATAAGTTGTAATTTAAATGACATATTTGGTTGAATATGATGATTTTGAAATGAGATTTAACCTATTTTGTAAGTATGATTTCGAAAGTAAATATGATTTCGAAAGTGATATGATTTCAAATGTGATATGTTTTCGAAAGTGAATATGTTTTCGAAAGTGAATATGAGTTCGAAAGCAGTTTTGGGAATATGATATTTTGATATAAATTAAGAATCGGTTTTGGAAATTTAAAAGAACCATTCGGTGTGAAATAAGCGTTTGGTTGTAAAAGAGACTAGGATTGGATATTGTCATACTCTCTGCCAATACCGAAAACCACTTTAATAACTGTGTATGTGGTGGAGATTCCAAAATGAAGTAGGATGGTTTGGCGAACGATTTTGTATGAGGTATTTACGTAGCCCTGACTCCCGTGAGTCAACTTAGATGTGACTAAAACAGGAGACCCGCCGGGCCAAGTGAGGTCATTCCTTTGATCGGACATGCTTCTTCGATACCATATTATGACTTTGTGATGATTTGGTGGCCACCCTTTGATTTTGATTATGGGAGTGTGTTCTGAGGTAAGCGATAGTAGCTGTTATGCATTACCACCAGTCCAGATCCACAAATGGTAGAATCCTACCCTGGCATTGCCTCGAGTGCCGTGTTCACATGCCATATCGCACCTTCTATGAGTTTGTTTTGTACCATACCTATTGAGTGCCCTTTGGGTAAACCTCCAGTTTACGAAAGAGCGTACGGTACTGTATAGACTATGGGAATATATAAAATGTGTTAAGGGGGATATAGGTAACGCCTTAATGCTATTTTAATACTTTAATTTACTGTAGACACTATAATAGCGTATTGTACTATGTATGTAGATAGTTTAACGAATCCTTAGGAGATGGAAATCCCAAACATCTCTTAATTTATTGCACTCACGATAGACACTGGATAGGAGATGTCAAAACCCGTAAACATCTCTGACGTCGTTACACTCATATTTAATTACTGTTGATTTAACTTACATAAGATCTTTTAGTTCTGACTCAAGTGTTTTGTCTTTTCAATTCGCTCGGGTCAGCCTGAGCTTTTCAGTATATCGAAGACTGCTTTCTGGAGGACGAAGACGGAGATTTGTACTACTATTATTCATTCTATTCATTCCACTACATCATGTTGTTCCACTGCATTATTTATTTATTACTATTGTGGTTACTATGATTCTGTATTGTAAAAGTGTAATCAAATGTTATTTGTAAAATAGCTTCATGAACTGTTTATTTGATTATTATATTTTGTCATTCCGCTGTGAGATTATGTGTTTGTTTTTTTCTTTCTCTGCTTTTTCTTATTTACCCCATAACAATCTGCCCTTTTGAATGGTTTTGAGTCTGACATGTGTGTCTGCTTATGCACTTGGCGGGTGCAGCATGATAGGGGGTTCTCGTATTTGGGTTTGGTAGCGAGCGGATGATTCTTACTCCTACATGTCCTGCGGGGTTGGTGCAGTCGAGAGGCTGGCCTTAAAAGCAGAACATAGGTACCATTATATGCTATGGTGGGCGTTACCCCACTGGCGTTGTCCTGTTATATTTGCTATCAAAGCTTTGGTTTAGCGACAACCTTAGCTTTGTGGGGTCTAACTCATTAGAGAATAGGGTAGTAATACCCTAGAATGAGTCGTTGAGGTTATATATATGAGAGAGTGTATTTGTTAGTGTTACAAAAGGTTTTTATATTGTGTTAATTTGTTCTGTTTAGTAATTATAAATTCTAGTCGGTACATGGGACGCTATGACATTGATAGGGATTTCTAAACACTTGATAGGGCAGACCGACACAATATTGTTTTCGAAATATAGGTAAATGAAATAATTTTACCTAGTATTATATTTTGTATATAAGAGAATAATCTTTATAAATCTATATAATTGTATGTGATATGTTTGGTTGTTGTTAGGAAGTGAAATTTATAATTATTAGTTGCAAAAAAATGGGATAATAAATAAAATGAATATAAATTGAAAATTTGAGAACTTAAGTTCCGAGATTTTGAAAATTTCTTTCGAAATATTTTGGAATATAATATTAATATTATTTGGAAGTATTTTCTGATATAAATATTTCAATGTGATTTGAAAGAAATGTTTTAAAGGAATTTTGGAAGGAAATAAGTTCATTACTCCCCTCTCTATTGCTGGAAAATAATTTCGATGATGAGTGCACGCATCATCGATGTTCATTTCCGAGTTTCAAAGTGGGAAGACTGCTGTAGTAGTTTTACTGCACATTTGTTTTGATAAACAAATCTAAATTTTGAATTCCTAAATATGATTTGATCTATAAAGGATATGAATATATATTTTATTAAAATGATTTGAAATTTAACCCGAAGTTTAGTTTTAAAACTTTCTGATAATTAGTAGTTTCAATTCTAGTAATGAATGAAATCTTAACCTTTTAATAATTGGAAACTTCTAAAAATGGAAAATAATAAATTTTATGCTAAGTGATTAATGAAGTATATAAGAAATTGAAAATCTGTAACTTGTAGATATGAAAATTTAGAAGATGTAACTATTGAACATTTTGTTAACTAAAATGAATAAAACAAACTTGTGTAACATTCAATTACATTCTAAAGGACATATATATAACTTACCAAAATATTAAAAGTTGAAATGTTAATAGAAATATGTAATAGAATATTATACAAGTAAACTTTAGTAATGAAGGTGTTCAATAGAATTATTTCTATAAATAAGAATAGATGTTACAAAAATGTTATAAACTAAGTTAATAATTTGAATGCTACTAATTAAATTTAATAAAAGGTGAATACTGTAAGTAAATGATTATAAACTTAAGTGATGTTTGGAGTCAATTATAATTAAAGTAAATAGTAAAAGTGAATACTATATATGAAAGAAATAAAAGTGAAGAAAAAGAATAAAAATTTAAGTAGGTGTTGATGTTAAAAAGGAAATTTAAGAAAATAATAATGGTGAACTAAAGTTGTAAAGGGACTTACATCATATTATAAGAAATGATTATGGATGACCTAAATAATTGAATGGAAATAACTTGTGTAAGCAATGAATGTAAAGTAATGAAAAGATAAAATTTGGCATTATACGAATAAATGAACGGGAAATGAATCTTTGTAAGTAATGAATGTAAATTAAAGAGAATAATCATTGTATGAAAAATAATAATAATGATGAACAGTAAATAATGTGAAAGAGATTAATAAGAAAAACTTACATGACATTTGAATTTATTGGTTGTTTGGCTTATGGGATGATTGAGAAGTGATACTTTAAATTGTTTAGGATGTATAAATAATATATTAAGTTTTATCTAAGAATGTTCAGTGTATGGTATACTTAGTAGTTTATTTATCATTCTATACGATTAGAAGTGTCTAAACCCGAACAAGCCATTTGTTTTGATTACTATGGATGGATAATTGATTACTTTGATTGCATGTGATGGTTGTATGTTTTGTTTGCAAAGTGACTATTGTTATGCTGTGTTAATTTGATTTTTTATTAATTGAAACAACGTAAATATTTCTCTTTTGCATAATTCTAACTCTTTTGGATTATATAAGTGAAATACAGGTTTATGGAAGCATTAGCTACTGCTTTGGTTTCATAAATAAGCGTTGTTTGCCCGACAAAGAGGTACGTTTTTGAATTACGGTTTTCTAGCGATATTATATTGTTTTTCCCATGGTTTAGGATATTTTATTTTGAAATATGATATACATATGTTTATTATTAATATGATTATTTCTCCCGGACGTCTCCGTACAAAGGAGACTTTGCCGAAATTTTCCGTAAATTTTGGACTTAGAAATTTTGTGCAAGTGAAAATGTTTTTCAAACTTTTATTAACTTGAATATAAAGGATTTAATAGGTTATTAATTGATATATTTTATCTAATACTTAATTATGTAAATTAATTATTATAAATTGAATATTTTGAATAAAATATACTAATTCCTTACTTCCTTCTTTCCCTTTTCGAGGACGAAAAGTTTTGTGTGAAGGAGAGTGTAACGACCCATAAATTTCGATAATTAAATTTATTAATTAAATAAGTTTTGGAATTTAATGTTGTGAAAAATTGAAAATTTAAGTTTAATGACGAGAATAATAACTAGAATGAAATGTAATAATGTTAGTGTAAGTTAATGGATAACCATTTTAATGAAATTTCAATTAATTGAAATTTAATAATGTTAATTTAAGGCAATTGATAACTATTTTAATGAAATTTCAATTAATTGGAATGATTGTAAAGTTAAAATTGGGTATAAACTGTAAATGAGTAAATAAATCAAATGTTGTATTAAACGGTGAAATTGTATGTAATAAATTGAAATTGATTAAAATAGACTAATTAATTCGTATGTGAATTTATTAGTTTTGTTTGTTAACAATAAACATAGCACTACAAGAATTACTGTTTATAGCAACGGGGGGGGCAACGGCCTCCAACGTCAAGCTTTTCTCGGAATTTTTTAATAACAAAAAACATATGCCGTTGGAATAATGTCGTTGGCGGCCATTGCTCGCCGTTGGAAATCCGTGACTTACCTGCAGATCAATCTTCTTCCTCCTCATTTATCTTACACACGAAAATCAACCGAAAAACCCCAATTTTCCCACCCTAAAAAATTTCCAACCTCATTTTATCCCCTTCTACACATTCTAGCATCCCCATCTTGGTTTGCAAGCTTCGCAACCTCCAAAATCAGGTATTATTTGCTAAAACCCTAATTTTGTTAAATTTTTAATTTTAGGTTAAATTGGTAATTTTTGTGTATGTATTGTGCTATTGTCTGTGTAGTGTAGTGTATTGGACCTTAATTATTGTTATTAAACTAATTATTGCATGTTTAACTATGATTTGTAAAATTAGGTTTATTATTAAATTAGTGTCAAACTTAATAATTGTTACTAACCTAAGCATGAACCTCACTTGTTATTATATTGGTGATTGAATTGCGTAAAATCATACGTAGAAAGTGATGATATTGACCTATAAATTGTTCACTTTTGACATGTTATGATACGATATATACGTGATACATTTTGTGCATGACTGGATGTGATTTGTGATGCGATTATATGTATTACATTGTTTGTTTATTTTATACGTTGCGCACACACGCTGGATTTTTTTTGTTTTAGGAAAAAATCATTATTTATGCGTTGATTCAACATATTGTTTATTGATATAAAAGTTTAAATTTTATGAAAATAAAATTTAAACTTTTGTATCGCTAATTTTAAAATTTAAACCCTTAGAGTGTTTTTGGCCCCGTCTGATAAGTATTGTATATGATCGTTGTGTGGATATTCGTTTTTTTAACAGAACGGACATATATATTCATCGTATACAGTATTTGTTGGATTTGTCCCTGTATTGGACAAGTTACAAAAACAATAACGTAATTAAATCTCGTAAATCATTTCAGTTTAAACGGTTCGCAAAATTCGGCAGCGCTTCCCTTTATGTTCCCTGGGTACACGCAATTGTGTACTATTCAGGGAACTAAAGCGAAGTGCTGTCGAAATTTTGTTGAATCGTTTAAATTGAAATGATTTATGCGATTTAATTACGTTATTGTATTTGTAATGGGAGGTAGGATGACCCATCAACAAAGAGATTTGTTCAACTACATTAAAAGTTTATCGTCTACGTAAACTTGAGGAAGAAATCCCGATATTGCTTTGCAAACTGGAAAAAATATTTCCTCCAGGTTTTTTCAATGTTATGGAGCATTTACCTATTCATCTTCCATTTGAAGTACGTCTTCGAGGGCCTGTGCAATATGGATGGATGTATCCATTTGAAAGGTATATTAATATTTAGTTTATTACATATTGGTTTAATTAAATGTATAAAAAATTAATTTAAACTAATTTTTGCTAGGTATTTAAATCATCTAAAGCAAAAAGTGAGACAGAAAGCTCAAGTTGAAGGTTCGATTTGCAAATCGTACATCGAAGAAGAAGCTTCGTTTTTTTTCTCTCACTATTTCAGCGATCATGTGAACATATCATTTGAATGTGTGGAAGTATGGTTGGATGATAGAGATTATCAAGTAGCACACACGTACATTCTTCTCAACTGTGCCGAAGTTGCACCATTTATTAGGTAATATATATACACATATGTCTACACATGCATATCATCTACACATATGTATACACAAATATGCACACATGTATTTTAATCATAATGCAACATTTGTTCTATAATTGCAGTATTTACGAATCACAACATCCAAACGACGATATCGGTAAAGAATTTGCTGCTTGGTTTTCTAACTGCGTTTTTTATACAACAAATTGTGTTGTAGATGAAGGATTGAAACATTTAGCTATGGAACCAAAAAGGATAGTCAAGACATATCCAATATTCTTTGTCAACGGATATAAATTTAATAACAAAGAATACGGTGTCTAAAAATCAACTAACAATACTGGTGTATTTGTCAAAGGTAGTGACGATCCAAATGATCACATAAATGACTTTTATGGCGTGCTGGCCCAGATTTTGCAGTTGACATATTTCACCCGACCCGTAGAAGAAGTATTTTTGTTTAAATGCAACTACTTCAGCAACGTTCCAGGTTCTGGAATAAACGTGGATCCAAAATACAATCTTATAGAAATAAAACATACTTCGAGGTATTATAAGTACGATCCTTTTGTACTTGCCAAACAAGCTCTTCAAGTTTATTATGCTCCTTACCCATCTTTAAGAAGAGATAAAATAGATTGGTCGGCTGTTTTTAAAACCAAACCAAGGTTTACATTTGATGGAAGGAATATTCCTGGACAACAAGCTTACCAAGCAAATATCGAGGAAAATAGAGGAATAATAGTAACCGATCAAATAGATTTTGGACCTCTAAACGATGAATCAAATGCATTAATTGAAGCATTTGAGAGTATAGAGGAACAAAATATAGAGTGCGAAGAAGAGTCTGAATCCGAAAGCGATGAGGATTGATCACTAATAAATATTTTGAGAAGGTAATTTTTTTCATTTTTCTGTTTCCAAAGTAATTTTATATGATGCTGGTCCTTCACAGCCGGGTGTTCGACCTACGGTATGGCTGAAAGCCAAAGCCGATGACAGGTAAGTATAAAGTTTCAAAATTAAATTTTATTCCATACAATCTTTTATCAAATATATATAGTAGTAACGGAATATTAAATGTTTTTTTCCTGTTTTACACAGCGGTGGGTTTACGTTGGAGCCTTCCAACATAGTGCTTACGATCTCGCGACGGGCGTATATGGCTCGTATGACCTCGTGTTGGCCGAGGTGGACTGCGATACCAAAGGGGGTGCGGGAGGCTATCTGGCAGGACTTTTTGGTATGTGTGGTATATCAATTATTGCATTATGTAGTCATGTACATTATGTCAATTCATGTTTGCACTATTTGTAGCAACTGTATAACTCATATTTTTTCAAACGTGTAGGGGGAAGTGGACTTGGCCGATTCTGATGTTTCTGTTGTACGGCGCCATTGGAGCAGCAAAATTGCAAAAAACTACCGCGAAACAATAAACAGCATCAAAACATCAGGAAAGAGGCCTCATTGGATGAGTGAAGCTGTCTTTGATGAGTTCGCCACCTGGTGGAGCAACGAGGATTTTGTGGTAAATCTATCATATATTTAATTTAAATTGTTTGAGGCAAATAATATATAAATAATTAAAACTATCAAAACAATTTTTGTTTTCAATTTAAATTTGCAGAGGCAGTCCGAGAGGAATTCTGCAAATAGGAACAGGAACCCCGTTACACATTGCGGTGGTTCCAAGTCTTTCCAGCATCACCGGGAAGATTTGGTATAATTATTAAATAAGATAAATAGTTAATTATTTTATGTTTTAATTTGTTAAAATATCAATAATGTATATTTATATGTGCATATTTCAGGAGAGACAACGCGGGGGGGGAGGGGGGCTGTTAGTTATTGGGATGTGTTTACCCATACACATGCCTTGACTCAGGTCGATGATTCCGGCACAGTTTCTTACTCTTGGGACCACGATGACAAAGCGCGTGTTGCCTATGTAAGTATAACATAAGTAACTAAAACTTACAAGTTAATTGAAATAGCGTTAACTAAATTCAATTATATTTTGCATGACAGCAAAAGTTTCAGGAAGCGCGGACAACCTTACTTGAGGATACGGGACGAGCTCACTTGACCCCCGATGAGGAGGACGTCATTTTTGAGTCTATCATGGATCCAGTGACCCGCGGCAAACGCTACGAATATGGAAGCCAATCGGTAATTTTAAGTTAAATTTTAAGTTAGTAAATATCCTTATACTAGTGCATTCCATTCATATTTTGAACTATCCTTATACCCGCGGCAGACGCTTCCATATCCGTAGTTTGTTTTATGAATTTGTTAGTGAATATATATAGGTTAGTTAATTTGCAATTATTTTAATACTAATTTTTTTAGTGTAGTTGATAATTTAAATTTGTTTACAGGCTCAGACAGCCCAAAGAGAATATCAAAAGGCTCAAGATAAGAAATAGATTGCGCAGTTACGAGCCGAGCTTGCCGAGATGCGGGAACGCAATTTGTTGCATGAAGCAAGGACGGAGGAGATGAACCGGCGTATGGCGAAGTTCATCGCACAGTATGGACAACCTCCTTCATCTGGTGGTTCTGGTGCGGAGTGATTTAGGTATGTTTTGTTATTGGCATGTATATTTTGGAGTTGGTGAGAATTTGATACATTCTGATGGTTTCTGTGTATATTTGGATTTGATACATTCTGATGGTTTGGTTGTGGATGTTGGTTTGGATTTTTTGATGTTGGTTTGGATTTTTTGATGTTGGTTATGTTTGGATATTGGTTTATGTTGAAATATATGCATGATTTGGTTATATCTATATGTTTTGATATAGTTGTTATATATATATGCTCGAAATGGAGCTATTTTGATATAATTGTGGTTGTGTGTGGCTGGAAGCAAGCACTGCTGGTTTTATTTAAAATAATATACCCAGATTTCCAACGGCTTCCAACGGCGACCAACGGCACACTGGTCATTTACGTCCAACGGCTTCCAACGGCAAATTCCAACGCATTCCAACGGATTTCCAACGGTAGTTTGGTCAACAAGATTTGCCACGTTGGCAAACTTGCCGTTGGAACTTGTTGGTTTAACCCCGTTGGTGCCGTTGGAAGTCATTGGAAGCCATTGAAACGTATACCAACGGGATTTCCAACGGCCTCCAACGGCTTACCGCCGTTGGAAAGAGCCGTTTCTCTTGTAGTGTAGAAATGTGTTTGAATTGGTAAGTTATAACAATGGCTTAATTATAAATTCACTATTTAATTCATTGATAATAAATTGGAAATCAATTGCAATTAATTTGCTTAATTAGTGCAGTTAATGTGAATTAAATTGATAATTGTAGAATATTAATGCAATAAGATGTAAACGAATGTTAACTATTTCCATAAGTAATGATTGGTTGAATAAAAAGATTGAAATCAAGTTTGATCAATTTATTGGAATTTAAATTATAATAAATGGATTTATTGCAATTAAATGTAATTAAATATTACGTTAATGAAAATTAAGATGGTAATTGTAAAATATTAGCGTAATAAGAAATAAACAAATGTTAAATATAGCCATGAGATGACAATTGATTGAATAATAAGATGAAAAGGCGAATAAATGGATTTATTGGAATTTAAAGTAGTAATCACTATATTTATTTCGGTTGAAATTAAACATTGTAACTAGTAAAATAATTAACATTGAACTGACATGTAATAAAACTGTTTTCTATTATATTGCAAAAATGATACCCGCTGTCTGTTTGATTGACGTTACTGCTTTTCAATTTTAGAAACTGTTTTTACTGTCATACGTAATAAAACTGATTCCAAAATATTGCAAAAAAGATACTCATTGTATGTTTGTAATTTTAGAAATTGTTTTCACAATCATTTGACACAAAACTGATACCAAAGTATTGCAAAAATGATACCCACCGTCTGTTTAATTGGAGTTGATGCTCTGTAATTTTAGAAATTTTTTTACACTATCATTTGTAACAAAGGTGATACCAATATATTACAAAGATGATACTCATTGTCTGTTTGATTGGAGGTGATACTTTATAATTTTAGAAATTGTTTTCATCATCATACATAACAAAACTAGTACCAATATATTACAAAAATGATACCCATCGTCCTTTTATTATAGTTAATACTTTGTAATTTTAGAAATTACTTTTACTGTCATCTCTACTACTAATAATGAAAATTCAACCAACTAATTTCAACCGCGTCTTTTCGCAATTCCCAAAATGCCCTTAGTAATTCCAAAAACCCTTCCACTTCATGAACCCTAACACGCTCTTTCTTCCCCAATTACCATACTTTTCCAAAGTCGGCTCCTCAAAATCCAATTCTAAGTCTGCACCGCTAACATTCCAAATTATTTACAAATTTAACTTCCACCGTCGTCGCCCTCCCTCATCGTCGCCACATTCCCTCATCATCGATGTCACGTTTTGCATCTTCTCTCGCACTCCTTCAGGTTACTTCTCTTCAACTCTTTCGCCAACTCCAGATTTTCAATTACCAATTCGAATTAACTTTATGATTCGATTAGACTCATGTTGTACGTGTGGGTTTAATCAAATTAAATTTGAGATATGGTCGAAGTGATCTGAACTGCCAAAACTGCGTTCGATAGTTTTTGAGTTCGATAGTTCCATATTTCAATAGTGTTTTGAGATATACTCAGATTAAATTTTCAACTCTAGGTTTTTATATTTCATTACAGTTCGATAGTGTGCACTGCCGCACCTCAGTTCATTCAAATTTGACTACGACACTGTTTGCTTTGTTAGTTATTGAACTTTTTCTTCATTTAATGTTTGATGGCCTGCTATGTTTGCTTTGAATTTTTTGCTCAGTTTAAATGAATTAAAGTAGAAATGTTAATTTTGCTGAGTATTTGTTGAATTAACCTTCAGTGTGATTGTTGATGCTTAGTTTTGTATACACGGTACATGGAATGATGAAGTGGACGAGAAAGATAAAATAAGGTACCATTTTAACTTTAAATCAAGGGACCTGCTGACTCAATTCATATTATATCAACTATGTACTTTTAGTTTCTTCTTCGAAAAATATAACTAACTTTTTTCAAATTGTATTTTTGAATCGCATGAATGGATGAGGGATCCGTTTGCTAGGGGCAATAAGGCTTTTTCAGTCTAGCGGGTCGAAGTTGTTTTGTTTGTAACGGTTTGAACTAATATAATTTGACGTAGATTTGCTAACATTTAGCTAAATTGACTTAATTGTTATATAAATTTATTTTTTTGTACATTTTTATTTTATAGTAAATTGAGTTTTTGCATAGAAATTGGGTCTGTCAGTTGTTCTAATCTATCTATGGGTAACAAGGCTATCTCAATTTTAGTTATGGATGTACATCGTTCCCCTATGTTTGTTAAATCATTATTCAACCTAAGTTCAATTTTGTTATCTATTTTTTTACATCCAAATAAGTTATTTTATTTTTATCTTCACTTCCCAACTTAGAACACTCAATGTTGTCCAATAAATTATCTCTCTTGAATCAAATAAAGTATCATGTTAGTCGCGTTTCTTATCTAGATATTTAAATATTTCTAGGTTAGCGAATAACGTTTTTTTATCGGGATAACCATATCTTAGCACGAACGGCATCATGAAAAATTTTCAAGGTAGCGCTGTACATTTTTAGATGACATAGAGTTCTAACTTGAAAGTTGTTAATATACATGTATTGTCCCCATGATTATCGTCTATTTGATTTTTTTAATTACTTTTGATAATTAAAAATAACAGAGTGATTTTATATTACTTTTGGAACTCTATGATAAAACTAGAGAAGAAATGAGAGAAAATAATGTGAATAGGCAATTTAATTAACTAAAGCTTTTGGGCTGAAAATAGTACATTTTTTTACCTTTTTATCAGATTAAAGATTGAATAGCCATAGATGCTGGTAGATGAACTTGATCCAACATTAAATAAACATAGATAATCAAGGTAGTTGTTCTCATTTATGACTTCACGAAGCTACGTAAGAAGACCCTTAGACCAAACAATAGATTTTCTCTTATATGTTGAATATTTGCTGGTAAATGTTGAAATTTGAAAATTTTGTAGTTTTATCAATTCCATTTCCTTAGGCTGGCAATATATTTATTCTTCCAATCACTGATATCCTTGCACAGATCCCACATAGGACTACATTGAGTTCAAAATCACATTGAAAAATTCAGAATAACAATGAAAGTATTATGGAAAGACAAATATTACACTTGACGAACAACCAATAAACAATTTCGCCTCCATAAGCTCATTAAAGCAATCTGGCATCATGTGTGGGCAATTTTAAAATTGTAACGTTTTCTTAATAGTATCCACAATTGAACTAAGTTTTGGAATATGTAGAACTGTTTTTTAAAATAATTTGGATAGATATTGTCCAACAACTTAGACAAACAGAATATCTTCAATGAACCACAAATGTTTGGTTGTTTATCTTTTTATAGGAAAACGAGTCATCATGTAGAGGAGGAGAGTACTCATAATGTTTGGTTGTTTATCTATACATAATTGTCCAATAATTTAGACAAATGGAATATCAGTCTATGGGTAAATATGTATTCATTATAAGTACAAATATCAGTCTTCTTAAAATATGATACAAGCCAAATTATATTTTCTCATATTTTAACCATATTAATGCACTGTATCCTTTGAATTCAGCTGCTAGGATTTCATGGTCCTCTTGCCAACCATCGGTCTGGAAGAATAAGTATTGGTCATGGCCATCATGAAAAATAAGTTTCACTGATCCTGACATTAGTGTGTAAGGAATAATATTCAAATTCACTTTTGCCTTTAAATATTATTTGAATAATTTTGAGATCATAACTACATATATATGTACATGATAACTAAGTATGAAAAAGATTGTTGAGTAAATTGATATAGTTCTCAATTGACAGATTTGATAAGAAAATTAGTTATGAATTATTTGTTCAATGTTATATGATGTTTAAAATGAATCTGATTCCCATAAAGTAGTAGGAAGTAAAAGTATCACAAATTTGTAAAAATCATTTCTGGAATAATGTGGAAACCTTAGTGGGTAAATTATTTTTTATTTTAAATTTATGTGTTTATTCTGACTAAATGAATTCATAAAATATATGGTCAGTAAACAAACAGGTTTAGTTTTGCATTCCTGATTAAACTAATCTATTATATTCAACTTTTTAAGTGATCATGTGTAACGTACAAAGCTTGGTGTGTTTTAACCTTTTTTTACAACAAATTCAGAAATATATATTATCAAAAAATAGTTTTTTTCATATTAGTTTCCGGTGGTTAATAAAACAATTAATTACATAAATAAAATTATAGCCTTTTCTAATATGTTGATTGATTGGACTTATTATATGGTTGATTGGAATGCATTACAGTGATCCGTTATTTTTAGTTTAATAAACTATGCAAGGTCAGTAAGCTTATTTAATTTTGAATCAAAACAATTTGGTCACTAATTCAATTAATGCCAATGGCGCTTAATCATTAGGAGTGGATGTCACTTAATCCTGTAAAGGTGGCATAGGGTAGAAAGGAGCAGTGGGAAGTTTATGAGGAGGTTCATGCTGCCAGAGAAAGCAAAGATGGATCAGGTGAAGGCAACCACGGAGAATGGGGTTCTCACTATCACTATGCCCAAGGAGGAGATAAAAGAAACCGGAGGTTAAAGCTATTAAGATTGACGGTTAGATTATTGACTTTGAGTGCATTGAATGGTCTATGTCTGCATTATGAGATTTTTGTTGTCAAGTTGTGTATGTTGTGTTATTTGAGGTGATGAATAAAATGAGAGTTGCTGGAAACTGTTCAGTTGTTTTTAAACCTGTATGGTCGTAAGAGAAGTTATACAAGCATGCATTTTGCGTGCTGCTATACTAGTTTGTAATAAAATATATACCAATATATTGCAAAAATGATACCAATGTCAATTTTATTGGAATTGATGCTTTGTAATTTTAAAAATTATTTTCAGTGTCATTTTTAACAAAACTGATATCAATATATTGCAAAAATGATACCCGCTATTTGATTGATTGCAATTAATTTTTAATTTTAGAACTTGTTTTAACTGTCATACATATCAAAACTAATTCCAATATATTTTCCAAAATTAAAAACCACCGTGTATTTGATTAGTGTTGATGCTTTTAAATTTTTAGAAATTATTCACTCTTATCTCAATTTATCTTTTTACGGGTATTTAAATGGACACATTTTTCTTCCTTACATCAAATTCGCATACACACACATCATGTTTATTGTTATATATATTTCGTTTGTTCATAAATAGTGTTAGGTTGCTCTTATATGCCATTTTGGACGCAGTCCTTCACATTAATTACGTTGTTTCATGCATTCATTTTTGCCAGCGTGTAACATGTATATTTATTTTCTCATTCGCATGCTACTTTGCCTTATCACCGTGAAATCACACAATTCCCATAAAAGCTTCTCTGTTATGGCTATGTGTGTATGCATCGACACCATAGCTACCAGTTTGCTAATTCACTCTCAAAATCTATCTAGTATCTATTACCTCTACCAGTGGAATAAAATATAGTGAAAATTAGTCACGCATCCTTAAAACAGAACTTAATTTCAAAGCGGGTCCCTGTCATAAAGAATATATATTCTACGTCCCTGTTTCTGTTTTCCGCTAATTTATTCCCCAAATTACCCCTGCGTTTCACTGCGAGCTCTAATTCTTCTTCTTATTTTTTGATTTAAATGAAAAACTGCAATTAAATTGAAGACGAATCAAGTTTTTTTTATGAAATATGATATTCTTAATATTTACAGTTATAAATAATCGCAACAAATTTCTGCAAATATATACGATAGTTGCAGATATTTCTACAACTATACGCAATAGTTGCAGACATTTCTGCAACTATACGCAATAGTTGCATTTGTGCAACTATATGTAATAGTTGCAGAAATGTCTGCAACTATACGCAATAGTTGCAGAAATTTCTGCAACTATTGCAAATAGTTGCAGATAATTCTGCAATTATTTGCAATAGTTGCATTTCTGCAACTATTTGCAATAGTTGCAGAAATGTCTGCAACTATACGCAATAGTTGCAGTTATTTCTGCAACTATAAGCAATAGTTGCAGAAATTTCTGCAACTATACGCAATAGTTGCAGACATTTCTGCAACTATAAGCAATAGTTGCAGTTATTTCTGCAACTATACGCAATAGTTGCAGACATTTCTGCAACTATACGTAATAGTTGCAGACATTTCTGCAACTATATGCAATAGTTGCATTTCTGCAACTATTTGCAATAGTTGCAGAAATGTCTGCAACTATATGCAATAGTTGCAGATATTTCTGCAACTATACAATATAGTTGCATAAATTTCTGCAACTATACCCAATAGTTGCAGACATTTCTGCAACTATACCATATAGTTGCAGAAATATCTACAATTTTGTGCAATTTTTATAAATTTGAAAAAAATCGAACTGTTAAATATTTGCTGAATTGTCTGCAAATATTTGAAATAATTGCACCTTTAATACACATATAAATTTTTGGTATCAACAATGGATCTCATTTTAAAGATCATAAAATTTGTGATTTTTTGGTGAAAACGGTATGTTGATCAGGTTTTTGTAAATAAAGTTATACACGTTTGAAAAGTTTAAAACATAAAGGGTATTTGTGTATTTTTGCGTGCGTGAATTTGAAAATAGGGAGCGGAAACGTAAATGTTGGTTGTGAAGGATGTTTTATCTATTTTAAAACTTGTTAGGGATGTGAGCCAAACTATCCCTTCTAAAAAAGCCTGTAAAAATGTCCTTGAAAATATTTGCTTGTCTGATATAATTTCTAAATTTTGAAAAATTGACACGAAAAATTAGAAGGGAATGGGAAGAATTAAAGATGAAATAAAGAAAGCACAGAAAGTTAAATGACATTAACATCCTGAATCGATTGGCATGTTATTAAGGCAATTTTTATAAATTGAAAAGCTTCAATTCCATGCATAGAAGATAAAATAAGATACAATAACCGTTAGCAATGAATAATTTCAAGCAGAATATAGTTTCTCTTCATTGTGTTATTTTCATTCTTAACAAGTACCTAACTTTATTTCCTACCGAATCTTTCAAATTTGTCATGCATGTTATGAGTGACGTAAGTCATATTCAAATAATTTATCCCGTGCTATATGTATAAAAAAATTTGCGAGGTATAATAATACTGGAAAGTAATGGAAACCTCAACAATTGTTGTTAGATTCACACTATAAATCAACCCAAATAAACGCCACAACAATAAGATCATGTTGCACTACGACAAAACAAACAACAATAAGAGAATTCAAATAGCAAATTATAGAAAACAGATAGAAAGTTCACACACAGGTTTATAGTGGTTTCATTATCGCAAGATAGTAAACATCCATTTTGGAAAAATGAGATTTTATTACTTTCTAAGAAAAGAAAATTTTACAAGATTGATAACGTGAGTTTAATAGTAAAAGAAAGTTTCTAAGAAATGAAATCATAACAGGATTTTTTATTTTTACGCCAAGCAGAAAAATGGTAAAAACCGTCGCATCTCTCTAAACCAATAGAAACGTCGTCTCAATGGTCTAAAGATGGTTAAAGGTCGCAACCTTTCTGAAAGAAATGACCGTTAGATGCCAATTCTGTCATAAATAGTTCTCAGATTTCTAAACGAAAAACTACCGAAATCACTCAGAAATCATCTTCTTCCTCTACCGTTCTTAACTCAGATTTCTCTTACATTCATCGCCGCTTCGCTTGCAAGCACTACATTGCAGAGTTCGTCTGTTTCATCTTGGAATATAGATTGCTCACATCCTTCTGTGTTATAGAGGGAGCAATATTGTTTCAACAAAACAATGTGCAACTACACTTGGACATTCTGAAGCAATCAACCTATTATCAACGTGGTAACTTACTATTATCCCGCCTTTTGACCAGAGAGTGTCTGAACGAATCCGATGAGTCATACTTCGAAGTTATCAAGGCAAGACATCCATAGAGATGACAACGAATCCCAAAACCAAAGTACAACCAAGATCACAACATAAATACTAAACCATCATAAAAGTTCCAAAGCCCACAAATGTGGGGTCGGTACCGACCCCTAACCCATGGGTCGGCACTGACCCATAAGCACTTCACCAACTCCATCCTATCTTCTGCCTACTTGTTCCATTAGATGCTAGAAATCCATTTCGAATGTTGTTCTGTTGGTTCAATGCAATTCTCTATCGATCTTCACAAACTCCCGAAAAAGTAAATCTGTTCTTTCATAACTCCATTATTTAGACTTAGAAACAAGCTAATATTGATGAAAAAACCATGAAATCATGAAGCTACCCACAAGACGAGCCGAAGAGTTCAAGATGACCAAATTGGCCATCTTAGGGTTGGTACAAACCCTTAACCTTGGAGTCGTACCGACCCGTAATTGTTTGATAATGTGGCAACCTATTTTCATAGAGAACTAGTCTATAGCAAGAAGAACGACTTGTAGATCTTTTGCAAGATTTTAGGCTCGCTACCTCTATAAATTGAGGGGTAGGACTCATTTTTAGGTTCTTTTGGCTCTAGCTCTTCTCTACTGTATATTTTTGTAATTCTGGAAATCTATGTGTTGTAGTTGAACTGACTCCTAAGAACTTCTGCCCTTAAATCAGAAGTTAAGCAATAAAATCATTAAGTGGACGTAGGCCGGAGTTTGCCGAACCACTATAAATCTCTATGTGTTCATTTCTTATTTGTTTTAATTTGTTTTCTTCACTTTTTATTCTCTTCTACCTTCTATTGGGTGTTTGTGCCATTTTTGGTTCAAACATTTTGGTTCTTTCACCGAGAACCACTTGAACTCACTGATTTAAGATTTGAAAAGAATTCTAAATGGATAAACAATCAATTGGAAGGACTATTGTTGGAGGAAATCAACCAAGGGGCAGCCAAGAGGCGTCCTTAGAAGCTAACCCCCATCAATCTACATAATCAGGGATGAGGTGGAAACTGTGATGAATGGATTACAAGAAAGGGTGATGGCTCGCTAGGAAGAGATGATGGAGAACTTCTTTAGGAGGATGGGACAGATGGGAACAACTGGAGTTGTAGAAAATCAGAATCAGAGGCTAGAAGCCAGAGTCCATGTAGCTGGAGTTAGAGAGAAAGACCTAAAGCAAACCCCGACCTAATCTTTTAGGTCGGTACCGACCCATCCTCCAAGGGCTAGAGGACATGGGTCGTCCTAGCCTTCGAAGAAATAACGTGCATCCTGGAGATGATGTAGAGCGTATGAACTTGAATCAAAATGCGAAAACGTGACCGGAGGAGTACGTGTCGGAATTCCCTCACAGAGTCGGGGGCCAGGCTGAGAATTCTAACCTTAGAGTTCCTTCGAACGACGACGACGGACTTGCTGAGATGATGAGGCGATTTATGAGGGGTGGATTGCCTAATTAGAGCATGGAAGATGTGAACAGGATTCCATTCACTTCGAATATTCGATACGCTAGGAATTCACTAGATTTAAAGTTACCAGCACTGGAAACGTATGATGGGAAGACAGATCTAACAGTTCATTTGATGAGGTACATCTGACACATGGAAGTGTTGGGTGCGACTGAAGAGGTAGTGGGATGGTGTTTCCCTTTATATTTGATAGGTTTGGTAGCACAATGGTTTAGACAGTTGGGGAGCGGTTCCACTAGCACACGGGCTGAATTAGTAAATAGATTTGTGAAGCAGTTCTGGGTCCATATCTCACGACCCAAGAATGTGATGGCGTTAGCAAGCATGAAACAGAGGGCTGGAGAGACCCTCAAGAGTTTTTTGACAAGATTCAATGAGGTAGATGCCGCGATAGATAAGCCGGTCTCTTCAATGATCTTGATGGCGGTGGTTTTAGGGATAGCCGCTAAGACAGATTTCAAGGTGGCTTTGGAATGGGATCCTTCGAGAGATCTAGTACAATTTTATCATGAGGCTGAAAGGATTTTGCGCCAGGAGGACGCTGAGGCCGATGAGGAGGATGTTAATGCTCTGGAGAGCGGAGGATCGCTCGGAGCAGCATCTAGCAAGGATAAAGGAAAACAAAAGATAAACAATAGTTTTGAAGGATCAAAGCAGAAAAGAAGAGAACCGAGATTCTCTTCTTACATGGATTTAAACGAAACACCGAAACGAATTTATCTGGACAACAGAGAGCAGAGTCCTTATCGAAAACCAACAAGAAGAGAACCTATGGAGCATGAAAGAGCATCTGGAAAATAATGCATATTCCATGAGTTGGACAGGCATAACACAAAAGATTATAGGCACCTACATGTCCTGATCGAGGATCAGGTCCAGGATAATCTATTAGAGTAGTGCGTGAGAAATCGAACTGCGATGGAAAAACAGGGGAAGCCATTAACGACAGCAAATGGAAATGACCCTGGATCAAGGTCAAGGATAGTCATCTCTTGATCGGGATGGTAGGGAATCAAGTCTGGTTCTCACACCCTAATTTTCCTTTTTAATAAACCATGCAATAATATAGTCTGGACACTTAATCGTGTATAGGAACCTGAACGGTCCCTAGGCACACTCCGAGCTAGATGCTAGGCTATAATGCCCGATGAGGCAATTACTTGATTTTGGACTTTATGTTGCTTTGAATGTTTGAATTTGATTATTAAAACTCACTTGATCGTGATGACTGATATTAATCGCTTTATGTCTCGTCTAGAAGGACAAGACTGGAGTGCAAGAAGTAAGTCCCCTCACCAGAGGGTAAGCAGATGGGCTTGCTTATCGTCGAGTCCTCTTGTTGGAGAGCGAGGGGATTGGCTCGATAAGGGCCCCGAACAACCATCAGACTCGAACGGCCATCGGTCTCGAACGACCACGGATTTGATTATCGGCCCCGAACGGCCATAGGTCTCGAACGACCATGGATTTTGATCATCGGTCATGAACGACCATGGATTTTGACTATCGGCCCCGAATGGCCATGGATTTGATTATCGACCCTGAATGGTCATCGACTTGATTAACAGTTCAGAAAGACTGTGGATTTTAACTATCGGCCCTAAATGGCCACAAACTCAATTAATGATTTGTAGATATCGTCCCTATAACTTGAACAATAAATAATCCGGAGAGATCACACTTTAAATTAACTATAAAATGATCCGGAGAGATCGCAAGTTGAAAACAGAATATTAAATGATTCGGAGAGATCATGTGTAAAACTAAATCTAAAACGATATGGGGAGATCAAATTTTAAAACATATACTGATTTGATGTAAGGATTTAAACACCTTGAAATCGGAACGAAATAGATAAATCTCGGATGAACATTGGACAATATTGATATGTAATAAATCCAAATGAAATTAGAACAATAATGATGTAAATCCCGGATGAATGTTTAACCGATTAATTTTCTATCGAATTAGAAAGTAGCCGATAAATTTAAATTAAAAATTAAATGCAAGCGCACGGCGTATAATGTTAGTACGTGGCGAGTACGAGTCGATCTATAGGGAATTGTTTAGATTTTAAAATTTCTATTCAATCAAATTAACCAAAGTCGAGAGTGTTGTTAAGCTAAAAATGAAAATGTAAATAAACTAACAAAAGAAAATGGATAATAATATGAGAGTAGAAGGCAACTTAGAGGTAATTTTCTTCTCATGATCACATAAATCAACATATATGAAATTATGATCTCTCTTTTGGTCATTAGTTAGTTTAATTGATAAGTTTATCATAAGTATGGAATATGTGCTATTAATTAGCCCAATATAAACCATCAAACTTTAGCATATCCACTAAATCACTTTTTAACTCTCATGAAAATGACAATGAACTTGAAAATAAAATCTATACTAAGCATGATCTATTAGCTATTAATTAGAAATATAGACCATCAAATTTTGTTCCAAATCCACTTCCATTACCAAAATCAATTAGTTAAATGATGATGTAAATTGTGTTTATTTGAGTGAGAATAGCCTATATGTGATTAACATCATTGACTATCAAATTCATTAATAAACTGACATCAACATGCAACTTTCCAATAAGCACAAAACGTGAACATAAATGATCAAAATGTTGAATCTACATGATTAAGAGAGCTTCATTACCCATAAATTGAAGGGGTTTAGCTTCTCATACTTGTTATCATGTCAACAAATGTAGCATTCAACATGAAATAAAAACAAGAATAAAATGAAAGCTAAGTAAAAAGAGAGCTAATTAAAATGAAATAAAAGCTATTGTACTTGCATAAATAAAAAGTTATACACTACTAACATGAAAGGAAAAAGAATGTAAATAAAAAAAGAGCAAGAATTAAAATTGCATTAAGAAGAAAATTACATAAGAATATAAAATGGCTAAGTAGCCATGAAAAAAAAGAGCTTTTGTTTATTTTTGAGACTAAAACTAAACTAACTAAAGAGGAGGCTCAAAGGCTAAGTGATTAATTACATGAACATATGGGGTATTTATACAAGCCTAAAACCCTAATGCATATTTTTGGGAACTACCTAAACTGCCCTTGAGGAAGTGTGGTCACAAAGTTATCATTAGCATGTGTTAATCCTTCACTTAAATGTGTAAGTTGCTTTAATCTTCATTAGCATGTGCATTAGCTCAAAATAGGTGATCATGGTAAGTGGATAGGTGGGGTCCTCCATGATTCATGAAATGAATTATTTCCATCTTCATTTGCTTGTATTCTCTTTTGCATGCATATTTTGCATGAAGCCGTTTGTAATTTGAATTCAAATTCCTACAAAATAACATAAAAATTCCCAAGTAAATTTTCTCAAATTAATATATGCACAAAAACGAGCATTTTGCCCCTTTATGAAGATGAATATACGATGATTTGAAAATAATTGAAATTTCGGTTTAAACATGTCAAAATACCCTACATGATCATTTATTTAATTAAATTCGATTAAATATGGAAGTAAAAATATGCACATTTACGTGCACATCAAATAACTCTACACTTACCTTTTTATTCATCCTCGAATAAACTAAAACTATGATAAATCTGTTTTTGTAGGGAGCGTGATTGCTTTGAACGTATCAATAAGCCGTTAAACCTCTAGGTGTCCCTAGTAGGACGAGTGTTTTCAGCAGATACTACCCACAAAATCCAAATGCAAAGTGAAAATTTTCTAAATGCAAGATTTATTTACAATGATATGGATGCAAGTTTTTGAAAATATTTACAAATGAAGGATTTACTTTTATATCGACACGAATAAGTTAAATATAAGTTCTCGTCATTATCAAGAAATTCAAGTCCTTTTACTTGTCAAAATTTCCAATAAAAATTAATTTATCATAGCAAATAGACTATAGTTTGACTAGTTGTTTCGGTTGATAACATAATGTAACCATGAAATAGATCCTTAGTTGATTATCAAAGTTTTTTAAAGTGGTATTTTCATTTCTTTTGAATAACAAGTCAAATCAAATAAGTAAAAGTAGTACTTGGATTTCAATTGCTTACTCTCTCTTATTTGAAATTTTTTTATTGATATTAACAATATTTACACATGCCTAACTCAGAAATCTAAGGCTAAATATATTACTCATGCACTGCCTTTCGAGCTTACGTGAGGGAAATACAGAGCATGGCGAGTGTACACACAAGTGTATACACCTATCGACTGTAGGCATTATTAAAAAGAATTTTTATATACATACACCTAACTCAGATAAACTAAGGCCAGATATACCGATCGTGCACTGAATTTCTGGCTTATGTGAGAAGGGTACAAAGCATGGTGAGTGTACACACTTGCGTGTGAACACATGACTCTAGGTGTTTATTAAAATATATACATATCTACAAATATTTTCTTTTGTTTTTTTTTATTTTTTGTTTTTTTTGTTGTATAATTTTTGTTTTTTTAAAGAGAGAGAGTTTTGCAAACTCATCTTAGTACCATTTAACTTAAAGGATAAAAATGTTATATCATTTTCTTTAAATCCACCACTTTTTTAAACAAAGATTTTCCATTAGGATATACTTCATAATTGTCACTCATGAACCTTTCTATATACTAGTTAAACCATTGTTACTTGTAATCAAAATTGAATTTTATTTTTGTTAAGACAAATAAATTTTCAAAAATTTTAATTTAATAACCAAAATCCTGTACTTATCCTACAGTGTTTCTTCAAAAATAAATCAAAGTGCTAAAAAGAAATTTTGTTTTTAAGATTTTATTTTTATTTATTTTTATTTTTATTTTTTAGTTTTGGAAAGAAAATGCAAAAAAGAAAAAATAAACCATGAAATTAAAAAATGAAGATGAGACTCCCCCCACACTTGATTTTGACTGTGTCCTCATAGTCAACCCAAGTGAAAGAAGAAAAATAAAACAATAATAAAAATATAACCTATAAATGAAATGGCTATTATTTTCATGACATCAGAAAATAAATCGTTAAAGAGTAAATGAACCGGTCTTTCAATGATCAATTCATTTGTCTCGTCAAGTATGCGAGACACAGCTTAAGCACAGAAAACCAAACCTTAAAATATTTCAAAGTTGAATGTTGATTTGGAAAAATGAATGCCGTTTTATTAAAAATTATGTGATTTGTTTTATTTTCGCTGATTTTTGGGGTTGATAGAACAATAAGTTGAAGTACATGTTTTTTTCACCAAATTGAAATTCAAACTTATCATTGGAAACTTCTTTAGAGTTATTGATTTCAAAATCAAAATGGTGATTTAACTCTACCCCTTCAGAATTCAACAACTCATCTTCGAAAAGTCCATAAAAATTATGTTCACAAAATTCATCTTTCTTTGTTGAATTTCACAACTTCATTGCATATATCAAGTTCAAAATCCAAAGTTGTTGTATTCAATTTTTCAAAATCAGAAAAAGGAAGATCGAATTTTAAATCGATGTTCTCACCCTCAAAAGAATTGAAATCTAACTCAATTACCGTATTTTCAACAACTTCATTAAGATCGTCATTTTCGATTTCAAAAGTTGTTATTTGAAAATCGACAATTTTGTAAAATGTGGATTATTATTTGACTCGTCACACATTGAGATTTGATTTTATTGCTCACGTTGTTTCATATATGTTTCAAATAATAAATCCGTGTGATCATTGTAAATTTCGTTCATTTGCTCAACAAAATCCAATTTATAGTTATTAACTTGAGAATTCTCGATTTGAAATTGTTTGAGAATAAAAAAATTCACCATCATTGAAACAACTCCCATTGCAAAAACAATTGTTTCCATTTTCATTTGATTTTGAAATTCATTTTGGAGTTCGAAATTGAATTGGCATGGGTCATAATCAAAATCATTTGAATTTTGAAGTGAATTCATGTTTTGATTATTTTGAAATCCTTGATTTGAGTTATCGCACAAATATGAATTACGTACACAACTAATTTATCCTTTGATTTTGTTGTGTAGAGAATTCAAGTAAAGACAAAATCATTTCAATGCTATCTTCAAGAGTTGAGGGTTGGTCATCATTTTGAAAATTTGCGGTTCAAAATCCGAATTTTTTATACAATAGTTGCCGTTAAAATATTCATAGGAATTTTGTGTGAAATTATATGGATTATATTGATTTTCACAACCATTGTAAAATTCATGTGAGTAGGGAAATTCAGACATTTTAAAAAAAAATTGGATTTTTTTATATAGTAAAACTATTTACCAAAAGGAATTTATTTTTCAAAAACGAAATTTGATTTTTTTTTTGTTTTTGGATTTTCAATTTTTTTTTGTTTTTTTTGAAAAGATTATTATTATGTTTTTGGATTTTTGCTTTTCTAAATAAAACTAACTCAATTTATTTTTTGGATTTTTGATTTTGATTGAAAATTTTCAATGGATTTAAAAACTAAGTTAAGAAATATTTACAATTTCTTTTAGTTTTGGTTTTTGAATTTTTTTTTAAATATGCGTGAACTAATGCAACTAAATGGATGCAAAGGCTTAATGTGACGCGCCACCTCTATGCTCATAATAACAAAGAGTATTAAAAGAAATACTGTCTATTATTACGAAGAATAAGGCTGGATAGGAGCGACCATCCGTAGTTGACCTTACACTAATATTGGTTATCTCGATAGGAGTGGTATATACTTTTTATTTTTCCTCTATCATTTATTTACTCCCATCGACACACCCAATTATCAGTATAAAACAAACTACGATAGTTCATAATAGTTTAGGACATTAGATATAACAATAACACAGATAATATAAATGCGGAACACAGATAAAACAAAAGTCTCATATATATATAACTGATGTCAGTTAATACATAGTTGACACAATACATATGATACAACTACAACTGTCGACTCTAGAAGTTATATATACAAGTACATTATCGACTAATATACATGAATACATATCGTTCTATACAATGACACGACTACTACAGAATGACACCGACAACTTCAGAAGATGTGAAAAGTCTTCGAATCCTGAGACAGCAACTCAAAGAAGAAAATCTACAACCTGAAATAACTCGGGTCTGACCCGAGTATTACATTCAGAAGAAAATAATACCCAGGTCAGTCTAATTCAAACCAGTTTATTAGTGCATAGAGGCAATAATAATTTTAATAGACGATAGTCACAATAATTCCCGTCTATCCGATTCTTTAAACAAAGAAACCGGATAACGGTCAATATAACACTTAACAGTGTTTAACAAAAATCAGCAGATTTAAATCATCAACAGAGATGAATAACCAATTTATCAAATCGACTAAATCAATTTAAAACTGTCAAATCTGATAGGGCTGCAGTACACGCACGCGTGTACTGCCTCGCCACTATCGTAGGAGATACACAAAAGCTCAGTGAAAATCACAACGATCGCAAGGTCAAACCCCGAAATCGGGTTCAACTCAAGTTAATATGAAAACAGATCCAAATGCATTAATGCAATGCAAAACAACAAAGACCAAAACGGCATATAAAACCAAACTGCAGTCACCCCAAGTGTTCAAGGGCAACTGTAAACAAGAAACTGAATGCTAAGGTCAAGCCATGGTCGTCATGACTCAACTCAATTACAAAGCTTCAACAAATCAAAATAGCATCTAAGCAACTTGCATTAAAAGTTATGCAGTGATCAAAATAGGCTGCAAGATGTATGCAACCAATAGGCATGTAACCTCTGTTTCAACATGTAAAATCTCCAATATATACAATAAAATGACTGCGACAAAACCCAAGTGGTACAGAATAAAGTCCCCAATAGATGCAGCAAAATGACTGCGACAAATACCAGAAATTACTATATGAAGTCATGCAACAAAAGGATCTCGACTACACTGATCAAAGTGCACTGGAACTAAGTGCACCATCACAACCTGGGTGCAAAACAAATGCGAACAGGTCATGCAATGCAGACAATTCAACAACAGAGCAACAAGTAAGGCCTCACAAAATCAAGGCAGAGGCGCAAACTACAAATATGAGTCAAGTGCCATCATATAAGACGGCGAACACATGAATGTGCAAAAGTGAACATACATCTGTATACATACATGAATGTATGTATACAAATGGTCAAGTGAAATGCAGACAAAGTCAATGTAAGCTACAAATGATCAGACCAGAGTGTCAACATGAGAATCGACTGGACAACATCAATGATACAAGGTACATGAACAAGATCACTAAGGTAAACAACATCAGGGTACACAGTGTCAACAGCACTGAGATAGGAAGCATAAAGCAACATGAAGCAATGAGAGTGCAAGTAACTAACAGTACAACATTGTAACTGAAATGAAATGCAAACTACAAGTGCAACTGTACAATACAAAGACCATCATCATGTAATACAAGGTAATACAGATGTGAGTGCAGACATACAATGAAGACTACACATTCAAACTTAACAGAATGATCAAGAAGTGACTGGTCAGGGGATTAAGTACAGTGAACCCACATGTGTAGGGTCAACACATATACATGCACACATACAATGGTATGTATGCACGCATGTGAAACCACAATTTAATCAAGCAGCAAGAAGAAAACCAAAGTGTCATAGAATGGTTTACACACTGAAACCAAGACCAAAGCTAATTATTCAAGGAATCAACCAAACCACAGTTCAAATTTCCCACATACGAACTGGGACAGAAGCCTCAAACATGAATGTACCAATTGCAACATATAATCAAACACTCAGTGATGTCCAAATGACACTCTCAAGCCAGGTCAAGAAAGCAAGATTATCACTGTAGGCAAGAAGTATATACAAATGATCAAGCACTGGAAATGACTAATGCAACCCAGACTGGCAACAGGGAAGTAAAGATCAAGAAATGCAACTGAAATGCCAAAAGGTCAGAGACAGTGTAAGTGCAGACTCAAATTAGTACACATGATCTGGTGACCAAATATATACAGGCCCAATGGAAAAGACAAAGCAACATGGACATGTCAAAAAGGGATGGGTATACAGGCGTGTGTAGTAGTAGTGGCAATAGTGGAAGTAGTGTAAAATCATCAAATAGTTCAAGTGTCAACCCGATGTCGTGACGAGCCAAACACCCAACTACGAGATGCCAAACCAGAGGTCAACGCGTGTGTAGCCTCGAAACAATGCATCAAAGACCAAAAGACAAGTTCGAAGTCAAGGCAGAAGTGAACAAGAATTTCAAGTTTACCAATAGCCAATGTCAAAGGTCGAATGGTAACCAAATCGAAGCCCAAAATCATCTCATAAGAACATCAAAACCCAAATGCCAACAATCATCATCAACGAACAAAACTGATCAATGCCGAGATGAACAAAGTAGTGTTGAATTCGTAAATGAACAAGTTAATTAAAATATATTTATAGGTGTCGAATTCAAATATACATGTACGAACGAAGATCCAAGCATAGCTAAAATCACAGAGACACAATCACTATCATCAAACTCACTCGAAACAGTGATTATCCAGGGAACGAACAAAATCTCAGAATTAAAAACCCAACCATCTCAACATATACACGAATAAAGACCAGGGGATTCAAACCCAAAACACGCAGTGAGGAATTGAATTAGATGTGAGTATCAGTTTACTCACCTTAGATCGAAGAGGTCGCGCGCGAGATAATCGAAGACGAAGCCCTAGCAAGCATCGAAAGAACGAACGAAAGCCCCAATTCGCCAGATCGTCGAGAGGAGAACGAGAACGAGGCCAAGCCCTAAAATTTTGAGACGCCACCATTTTTTCTTTCTTTGATTTATTCTCGGGCACGAGTGAATGAGAGGGGTGGGAATGGGGATGTCGTTTTAAAAACGTGGTATAGGTATGGGCTGGTATAAAGAAGGTATGGGTTAAGTATGTTGTTAGTTTATTTAAAAAGCCCGCAAAATTCTTTTAACGAATTACAAAAGAATTTTCAACTCGATTAAAACTTCAGCTGAATTAAACAAACAATTTGAGCGTCACATTGACGATAGTTAATTGTTATAAAATCTCGGGTCGTTACAGACTCCCCTCCTTAAAGGAATTGCGTCCTCGCAATTATAAGGAATAAATGGACAGAAGGTAACAATCAAAAGAGCAAGGCAATGACGAGTGCATAAGCAAAGCAAATGTCAGCAGGGGAAGTATTAGATAAGAAATCGAAAGGTTCGACTGATTCAAATCAAAAGAGTCAACATCGTGGGAATCAGGGATCAAAATCAGACGACTAACAAAAGCAAGAACAATCGAGTTCCAGCAACTAAAAGAGAAGGAAAACAGAGCAGAAATCCCCTACAGAGCACGAATTGAATGTGAGTAAATCAAATTACTCACTTGAATCTCCAGAGAAAAAGACGAAACTCAAATCTCAAAAATCGCAAATATTCAATCATCAAAACGATAATTGAATTTCTCAAATCAACAAACATTCAACTATAAAAATGATAATCAAATTTTAAATCAGCAATTATTTAATTATCAAAAGCGATAATTAAATCTCAAATCAGCAAATATTTAATTATCAAAAGCGATAATTAAATCTCAAAGCAACAATTATTTAATTATCCAAAGCGATAATTAAATCTCAAAGCAACAAATATTTAACTATCTAAAGCGATAATTAAATCTCAAAGCAGTAATTATTTAATTATCAAAAGCGATAATTAAATCTCAAAGCAGCAAATATTTAATTATCAAAAGCGATAATTAAATCTCAAAGCAACAAATATTTAATTATCTAAAGCGATAATTAAATCTCAAAGCAACAAATATTTAATTATCTAAAGCGATAATTAAATCTCAAAGCAACAAATATTTAATTATCAAAAGCGATAATTAAATCTCAAAGCAACAAATATTTAATTATCAAAAGCGATAATTAAATCTCAAAGCAGCAAATATTTAATTATCAAAAGCGATAATTAAATCTCAAAGCAACAAATATTTAATTATCAAAAGCGATAATTAAATCTCAAAGCAACAAATATTTAATTATCAAAAGCGATAATTAAATTTCAAAGCAGCAAATATTTAATTATCAAAAGCGATAATTAAATCACAAATCAACAAATATTTAATTATCTAAAGCGATAATTAAATCTCAAAGCAACAAATATCTGATTATCAAAAACGATAATCAGAACTCATATCAACAAATATCTAATTATCACAAGCGATGATTAGAAACAACAAATATCCGATTATCAAAAATGATAACCAGAACTCATATCAACAAATATCCAATTACCTGCAGATAATTGGAAACAACAAATATCTAGAAATCAATTAAGAAGACTAGAAAATCAACATAAAAGCTTGGATCGATCCCATCAGATGGCGAGTTTTTAATTCGCCGCACGTGCATCTCAGAGTGGCCGAAGCCTACCAAGTACTCAACATAATTTTGGCGCCCATCAGATTGACCCGGAGGTCCGCAGAGTGACCCGAAGGTCTAGTACTGGTATTTGACCCGAAGGTCCGCAGAGTGGCCCGAAAGCCCAACAAATGACCCGAAGGTCCTCATAGTGGCTCGAAAGCACACGAAATCATCAAATATTTCAATTAACGAGTCCGGAATTAACCGAAATAGCAAACGCACATGTCCCATACCACGTGTTTTACTAAATCGTTTGATTCTCTTCATCGTTTCCTTGAAAGTGCAAAATTGTGTATTTTGTAAAAATACATTTCACATTCTCAAACGGACAAGTCCGGAATTAAGCGAATCAGTAAAAGAAAGGGGTCATAGTCCTCGATTTTGCTGAAACGTTTAAATCGCTTCCTCATTCTTTTGAAAGCGTAAACTGTTAAAATTTCTGAAAACAATTTTATTTATTTTTGTAAAAATAACAATTCACATTCTCAACTGGACAAGTCCGGAGTTAAGCGAAACAGTAAAAGAAAGGGGTCATAATCCTCGATTTTGCTGAATCGTTTAAGTCGCTTTCTCATTCTTTTGAAAACGTAAACTGTTAAAAATTTATAAAACAATTTTCATTTTAAAACGATTTTCCAATCACGTGATTAAAGCAGCAAATCAGTAACAATTTCGATAAGGAAATTGTACTTCTCAAAATACCGTAAAAACGGTTACAAATCAGCATTGCGGTATAACCGCTTGAAAATCCACTTTTAAATGTTTGGTTGTTACTGAAGTCAAAGCAACAGTAATTTTAAAACATCAAATATCTCATCAAAAGAATTCACATCAAAATGTGACATCAGTGAATTTTCATTCATTAAAATTGTCAACAAAACACCGTGCCTCAAAAATTCAGCATTGGTGTAAAAATCCCGTTATAAAAATAACGGCAACAAAATACGTTTCATAACCAAGCATCGGTTCAACGTAAAAATAAATGCAGTAACGCGCAATTCAAATTTTTGCGCGTACTACTGAATGAACGAAACCATTCGAAGGTATCTTCAATGAAGACAATTCAAAACAGCAAAATCTAATCAATAGATGATTAGTACAAAAGAAAGCCAACGGAAATTTCAACAAAAATCACATATTTGCAATTTCTTCGAATCCTCAATTTGGATTCGAAATTCTCAAAGAAAAAAATAATTACAGCTATGTAAACAACAATTGGAATTCATATCAATTTCGTATTTTGATTCTTAAATCAAAAAGATTATCAGTTGTACTCAGCGAAGACAGTTTCACTGTTTCCGCTGCGCACTCTGATAAACAGAACACAAATCAATCAAATCATCAGAACACAATTTCACTATTATTTTTAAATAAAGTTATTTAAAAATTTCATCAAAATTTCAAAACATTAGTTTTGACTCAAATTACAGATAAAACATCGACCAATAGTTGTAACATATGTTCTATCCAAGTTATGTTTTATATTATGTCCATAAACCCCAAGCTCTGATACCAACTGTGACGCCCCACCTCTATGCTCATAATAACAAAGAGTATTAAAAGAAATACTGTCTATTATTACGAAGAATAAGGCTGGATAGGAGCGACCATCCGTAGTTGACCTTACACTAATATTGGTTATCTCGATAGGAGTGGTATATACTTTTTATTTTTCCTCTATCATTTATTTACTCCCATCGACACACCCAATTATCAGTATAAAACAAACTACGATAGTTCATAATAGTTTAGGACATTAGATATAACAATAACACAGATAATATAAATGCGGAACACAGATAAAACAAAAGTCTCATATATATATATAACTGATGTCAGTTAATACATAGTTGACACAATACATATGATACAACTACAACTGTCGACTCTAGAAGTTATATATACAAGTACATTATCGACTAATATACATGAATACATATCGTTCTATACAATGACACGACTACTACAGAATGACACCGACAACTTCAGAAGATGTGAAAAGTCTTCGAATCCTGAGACAGCAACTCAAAGAAGAAAATCTACAACCTGAAATAACTCGGGTCTGACCCGAGTATTACATTCAGAAGAAAATAATACCCAGGTCAGTCTAATTCAAACCAGTTTATTAGTGCATAGAGGCAATAATAATTTTAATAGACGATAGTCACAATAATTCTCGTCTATCCGATTCTTTAAACAAAGAAACCGGATAACGGTCAATATAACACTTAACAGTGTTTAACAAAAATCAGCAGATTTAAATCATCAACAGAGATGAATAACCAATTTATCAAATCGACTAAATCAATTTAAAACTGTCAAATCTGATAGGGCTGCAGTACACGCACGCGTGTACTGCCTCGCCACTATCGTAGGAGATACACAAAAGCTCAGTGAAAATCACAACGATCGCAAGGTCAAACCCCGAAATCGGGTTCAACTCAAGTTAATATGAAAACAGATCCAAATGCATTAATGCAATGCAAAACAACAAAGACCAAAACGGCATATAAAACCAAACTGCAGTCACCCCAAGTGTTCAAGGGCAACTGTAAACAAGAAACTGAATGCTAAGGTCAAGCCATGGTCGTCATGACTCAACTCAATTACAAAGCTTCAACAAATCAAAATAGCATCTAAGCAACTTGCATTAAAAGTTATGCAGTGATCAAAATAGGCTGCAAGATGTATGCAACCAATAGGCATGTAACCTCTGTTTCAACATGTAAAATCTCCAATATATACAATAAAATGACTGCGACAAAACCCAAGTGGTACAGAATAAAGTCCCCAATAGATGCAGCAAAATGACTGCGACAAATACCAGAAATTACTATATGAAGTCATGCAACAAAAGGATCTCGACTACACTGATCAAAGTGCACTGGAACTAAGTGCACCATCACAACCTGGGTGCAAAACAAATGCGAACAGGTCATGCAATGCAGACAATTCAACAACAGAGCAACAAGTAAGGCCTCACAAAATCAAGGCAGAGGCGCAAACTACAAATATGAGTCAAGTGCCATCATATAAGACGGCGAACACATGAATGTGCAAAAGTGAACATACATCTGTATACATACATGAATGTATGTATACAAATGGTCAAGTGAAATGCAGACAAAGTCAATGTAAGCTACAAATGATCAGACCAGAGTGTCAACATGAGAATCGACTGGACAGCATCAATGATACAAGGTACATGAACAAGATCACTAAGGTAAACAACATCAGGGTACACAGTGTCAACAGCACTGAGATAGGAAGCATAAAGCAACATGAAGCAATGAGAGTGCAAGTAACTAACAGTACAACATTGTAACTGAAATGAAATGCAAACTACAAGTGCAACTGTACAATACAAAGACCATCATCATGTAATACAAGGTAATACAGATGTGAGTGCAGACATACAATGAAGACTACACATTCAAACTTAACAGAATGATCAAGAAGTGACTGGTCAGGGGATTAAGTACAGTGAACCCACATGTGTAGGGTCAACACATATACATGCACACATACAATGGTATGTATGCACGCATGTGAAACCACAATTTAATCAAGCAGCAAGAAGAAAACCAAAGTGTCATAGAATGGTTTACACACTGAAACCAAGACCAAAGCTAATTATTCAAGGAATCAACCAAACCACAGTTCAAATTTCCCACATACGAACTGGGACAGAAGCCTCAAACATGAATGTACCAATTGCAACATATAATCAAACACTCAGTGATGTCCAAATGACACTCTCAAGCCAGGTCAAGAAAGCAAGATTATCACTGTAGGCAAGAAGTATATACAAATGATCAAGCACTGGAAATGACTAATGCAACCCAGACTGGCAACAGGGAAGTAAAGATCAAGAAATGCAACTGAAATGCCAAAAGGTCAGAGACAGTGTAAGTGCAGACTCAAATTAGTACACATGATCTGGTGACCAAATATATACAGGCCCAATGGAAAAGACAAAGCAACATGGACATGTCAAAAAGGGATGGGTATACAGGCGTGTGTAGTAGTAGTGGCAATAGTGGAAGTAGTGTAAAATCATCAAATAGTTCAAGTGTCAACCCGATGTCGTGACGAGCCAAACACCCAACTACGAGATGCCAAACCAGAGGTCAACGCGTGTGTAGCCTCGAAACAATGCATCAAAGACCAAAAGACAAGTTCGAAGTCAAGGCAGAAGTGAACAAGAATTTCAAGTTTACCAATAGCCAATGTCAAAGGTCGAATGGTAACCAAATCGAAGCCCAAAATCATCTCATAAGAACATCAAAACCCAAATGCCAACAATCATCATCAACGAACAAAACTGATCAATGCCGAGATGAACAAAGTAGTGTTGAATTCGTAAATGAACAAGTTAATTAAAATATATTTATAGGTGTCGAATTCAAATATACATGTACGAACGAAGATCCAAGCATAGCTAAAATCACAGAGACACAATCACTATCATCAAACTCACTCGAAACAGTGATTATCCAGGGAACGAACAAAATCTCAGAATTAAAAACCCAACCATCTCAACATATACACGAATAAAGACCAGGGGATTCAAACCCAAAACACGCAGTGAGGAATTGAATTAGATGTGAGTATCAGTTTACTCACCTTAGATCGAAGAGGTCGCGCGCGAGATAATCGAAGACGAAGCCCTAGCAAGCATCGAAAGAACGAACGAAAGCCCCAATTCGCCAGATCGTCGAGAGGAGAACGAGAACGAGGCCAAGCCCTAAAATTTTGAGACGCCACCATTTTTTCTTTCTTTGATTTATTCTCGGGCACGAGTGAATGAGAGGGGTGGGAATGGGGATGTCGTTTTAAAAACGTGGTATAGGTATGGGCTGGTATAAAGAAGGTATGGGTTAAGTATGTTGTTAGTTTATTTAAAAAGCCCGCAAAATTCTTTTAACGAATTACAAAAGAATTTTCAACTCGATTAAAACTTCAGCTGAATTAAACAAACAATTTGAGCGTCACATTGACGATAGTTAATTGTTATAAAATCTCGGGTCGTTACACTTAATTACAAATTTTTTATCCTAAGTAGCTCTTAACCCAAAATTGTATAATAACACTTTGTCTTAAATCAACAAGATAGTTCTCAGCCAGGTAACGGGCAGGATTTATCGGTGCACCATGAATCACCGTATCAATGCAGCCGAAGGTTTAAGTACTTTCAGAGAAACAATCAGTATAATATTTACGAATCACCGTAATATTTATAACTGATTATTGCTCTGCCGTAGTCTAGACACCAAGAAATTAAATTGTCGAAAGAGTACAACTTGTCAATATACAATTAAGCCCTAGGTGAGCCCGTGACACCCTTAAGATATCTAACCATTATTATTAGTCAAATTCTAAGATGAAATGCAATACTGAAATTAAATGTGTATTAACAGTGCAACTACGAATTTTTTTTTGTTTTTGAATTTTTTTTTATAAAATGCAAGCAACTAACAATGCAATGAAAAATAACAACAAGTGATGAAAGCACGATACCAGAGCATGCATAATTTATTAGCAATTTATTTTAAAATCGGAGATTTGTTTTAGCAAGCTAATCCTTCTGCTTTTGCAACCTGGAAAAGAGAACGAAAAAAAAAACAAATGAAAGCAAAATTATATATACATTTTTATATGACCCATACCAAATGAAAATGAAAACAATTCTTTTTTTTTTGAAGCAGAAAGAAAGAACTTGTGTAAAACTGAAATAAAAAATAATTAAACTAGAATTTGAATTATCAAGCCAAACGAAAACAATATTATTTTTTTGAAAGCTAAGAAAAACAAAATGAATTTATACTAAAAAAAGTTCTCTTTTTTTGTGAAGAACTTTCTTTTTTTTAGCAAAGAAGTTTACAAAACAAAACAAACAAATATTCACTTCAAAATAAAATATTAAAAAAAAAAGCCCACACCTAAATGTAAGCGTCCACCCCAATCTATTATCACGCAACAAATATTCACGCACCCGAACTCAAACCACCATTTCTTCGATTCTCAATTTCAACACAAGTAATCAATCTATCAATAAATCAAAGTCAAATTCCCAAATTTACAAACTAGTTCTTATTTGGCGTTTAGGTGTAAGTGATCTGGTTTCACGAGGTAGGAGATGAGTAGCGATTTTGTTCGATTCTCTAGTTCGCTTTGAATTTGGGTTGCGAGTTTGTGATCAACGAAGGCTATGGGTTTGGTCTATTGGATTGCGGTTGCGGATGGAGTTTTTCTTGGTTTCGAGAATCGCAGGAAGTGGTGAAGTCAAGGTGGATGGTCAGAGGTGTTATGTGAAGTTGCTGCCAGTGGTTGGTAGAAGGATGGGAGGAGTTGGAAGTGTTGACAGAGGAGGTAAATGGTGGTTTGGTGAACTGTATGGTAGTTTTTTTTATTTTTTGCTATGGCAGAGTGGAAAGTGTTAAAGTGGGTGTTTCTATATTTTGGAAGGGAAGGGCTTTGGTTGTATGGAAGGCAGTGATGTAGCAGGAGATGAACTTGATGGTGATGATGACGGTGTTTTGGATCAGTGAAGTAGCAGATGGTATGGCATAAGTGGAAGTATGGAGATGGGGCTGGTGGAGATTGTATCAGTGATTGTTGTGACAGTTGTATGAAGGTTGCTTTGTGGTGGAATGATGGAATGGCAGTAGTGTGGCGGTGGGCAGGGATGGTCAGGTGGTGATGAGATGTTGCAATAGCAGGGGATGGCAGGGGAATTTTCTGGTGATGTTTGTGCAGTAAGTTGGTGGTGAATGAACTGTGAAGACTGTCTTGTATGTGTGATGGGAACTAAAGTTGGTGGTTATGGTTATGTTGCTGCTGAATGGACTGTGAGATGGTTTGGCAATAGTTGAAGTATAGTGTAATTGTTGTATGTTAGTCACTAAGGCAGCCAGTGGGATGGTGAAGAATTGTGGGAGGTGTGACAGCACATTGAAGTGATGTATGATAGCCAGTGTTTGGTTGAGGTGAATGTAAGGGTATAGGAAGTGGATGCAAGAAGTGGTATGTAAGTTGATGAGTTTGATTTGTGGCAAGTAATGGAACAGTGATGGTGATCAGGTAGGGTGTTGCTGGATTAGTGTTGCAGTGAGGCAGAGAGGTATAGTTTGGAAAGACTGTGGTGAGGCAAGCAGTTTGAAATGCTTGTGGCAAAGATGCTTGTGGCTGCAGTTTTTTGTACAGTGACTAAATGCAGTGAAAATGTTGAAATGATGGTTGGAGGAACTGCGGTTGTATTTGGGAGTTATGTAAGCAGTATGTATGAGTGACCTTTGAGGTTTGGTAAGTGTGGTTACAAGAGAGGTGGTGCTTGAGTAGTGATAAGGATTTGCTGGTGAATGGTGTGAGTTAAGGCAGAGATGGATGTATGACGGTTTGTATTGGATGTGAGCAGTTTTAGGAGATAATGTAGTGACTGTGGGAGGAGGATGTTATGTGCACCGTCTATGTGGTTAAGTTGAGAAGTGTTTGGGATGTTTGACAGAGGGGATGTTTGATGTTGCTGTGGTGAGGACTGGATGGTTAGGGATTTTAATGGAAATGTTTGTTTGATGGAACTGTTGGTATAGGGGAAGTGGTTTGTTTGATGAAAATGTGCAGTATTGAGACTGCAGTGGGTATTTCAGATGGCAACAATGGTTATGCACAGTGCACAGCAGTATGTTATATACGAAAGAGTTTGTTATGGAGGAGTGTGGTTGGTTGAAGTAAGGAAGAGGAAGTGATACTACTGTGGGTTTATGTTTTAGCAAGTGTCAGTGGTGGTGAGTGTTATGGTGATGGAAGGCAGTGAAGTCAGGTTGTATGGGGTGAAGTGGGAACAACAGGCAGAGTTAAGTGGTGGTAAGGAGGGTGCAAGGAGATGTGCGTGGTTGTGATGGTATAATAGTAGTTTGAAGTGTGATATCAGAGGGAAGGGGTTGTTTTGCAAATGTTTTGTGAAGTGGTGTGTTTGGAAGAGGAAAGGAAAGGAAACAGAGAAGTGTGTTTGTAAAAACTAAAATGCAAATTATAATGTAAAAAAAAAAAAAAAAAACGAAATGAATAATTTTTTTTGTTTTGAAATGTGTATGTTTTTTTAAAATAGAAATGCAAAAGCAACTAGAAAAGCTACAAGCACACAAACAAAAATAAAAACAAAAATCACACAAACACACAACAATTTTTTTAAAAATGCAAGTTAACCCACAAAACAAACATACAATACAAATCAAACGACAAATAATTAAAAGAATAGAAAATTAAAATCAAATAAATTCCCCGGCAACGGCGTCAAAAACTTGTTTAGCCGACTAATTTTAATTTCTACCGAATTAGAAAATAGCTGATAAATTTAAATTAAAAAATAACCATAAAAGCACGGCGCACAATATTAGTACGTGGCCAGTACGGGTCGATCCGCAAGGAATTGTTTAGATTTTAAAATTTCTATTCAATCAAATTAGCCAAAGTTGAGAGCATTGTTAAGCTAAAACTGAAAATGTAAATAAACTAACAAAAGAAAATTGATAAAAATATGAGAGTAGAAGGTAATTTAAAAGTAATTTCCTTCTCATGATCATATAAATCAACATATATGAAATTATGATCTCTCTTTTGGTCATTAGTGAGTTTAGTTGATATGTTTATCATAAGTATATAATATTTGTGCTATTAATTAGCCCAATATAAACCATCAAATTTAACATACCAACTAAATCACTTTTTAACTCTCATGAAAATGACAATGAACTTGAAAATAAAATCTATACTAAGCATGATCTATTAACTATTGATTAAAAATATAGACCATCAAATTTTGATTCCAAATCCACTTCCATTACCAAAATCAATTAGTTAGGTGATGATGTAAATTGTGTTTATTTGAGTAAGTATAGCCTGTATGTGATTAACATCATAGACTATCAAATTCATTAATAAACTTACATCAACATGCAACTTTCCAATATGCACAAAAGAGAACATAAATGATCAAAATGTTGAATCTGTATGATTAAAAGAGCGTTATTACCCTTAAATTGAAGGGGTTTAACTTCTCATACTTGTTATCATGTCAACAAATGTAGCATTCAACATGAAATAAAAACAAGAAGAAAATGCAAGCTAAGTAAAAAGAGAGCTAATTAAAATGAAATAAAAGCGATTCTACTTGCATAAATAAAAAGATCTACACTACTAACATGAAAGGAAAAAGCATGTAAATAAAAAAAGAGCAAGAATTAAAATTGCATTAAGAAGAAAATTACATAAGAAAAGAAAACCGTCAAGTAGCCATGAAAAAAAAGTGCTTTTGTTTATTTTTGAGCCTAAAACTAAACCAACTAAAGAGGAGGCTCAAAGGCTAAGAGATTAATTACATGAACGTATAGGATATTTATACAAGCATAAAACCCTAATGCATATTTTTGGAAACTACCCAAACTACCCTTGAGGAAGTGTGACCACCCAGTTATCATTAACATGTGTTAATCCTCCATTTAAATGTGCATGTAGCTTTAATCTTCATTAGCATGTGCATTAGCTCCAAATAGGTGATCATGGTAAGTGGGTAGATGAGGTCCTCTATGATTTATGAAATGAATTATTTCCATCTTCATTTGCTTGTATTCTCTTGTGCATGCATATTTTCTATGAAGCCACTTGTAATTTGAATTCAAATTACTACAAAATAACATAAAAATTTCCAAGTAAATTTTCTCAGATTAATATATGCACAAAAATGACCATTTTGCCCCCTGTATGAAGATGAATATATGATGATTTGAAAATAATTGAAATTTCGGTTTAAACATGTTAAAATACCCTATATGATCATCTATTTAATTAAATTCGATTAAAAATAGAAGTAAAAATATGAACATTTACATGCACATCAATGAACGGGATGATTTTGATATATGATGTGATGGCTCGAAATGAAATTGGAATTGTGATCATGTATAGACAACACCTTGGCAGAGTCTAGAGTCTTAGGCTATGATAGGTCTGGAACGACCCGTAACTAATAAAAGAATCCGAAGGAACCAGATGATTCACCAAGATTTAAGTAGCCAGAGGGCTCAACTATCAAAGATTGACATCACCTTTGTTCTTGGACAAAGCACACCTTCCATTCGCAAGATGTGCTTTAGGGGACATGTGTTATCCCACCTTTTGACTAGGTAGTATACGAACGAACCCAATGAGTCATACTTCGAAGTTATTAAGGCAAGACATCTGGAGAGATGACCACGAAGCCCAAAATCAAAGTACAACCAAGATCACAACACAAATACCAAACCACCACAAAAGTTCCAAAGCCCACAAGTGTGAGGTCGGTACCGACCCCTATCCCATGGGTCAGCACCGATCCATAAGCACTTCACCAACTCCATCCCATCTTTTGCTTACTTATTCCATTTGATGCTACAAACCCATTTCCAATGTTGTTCTGCTTGTTTAATGCAATTATCTATCGATCTCCATGAATTCCCGAATAAGCAACTCTGTTCTTTCACAACTCCATCATTTGAACTTAGAAACAAGCTAATATTGATGCAAATAACTATGAAAACATAAAACTAACCATAAGACGAGCTAAACGAAGTGTTCATGAAGACCATATTGGCCATCTTAGGGGTCGGTACCGACCCCTACCCTTGGAGCCGTACCGACTCGTAGTCGTTTGACGAGGTGACAACCTATTTTCATGGAGAACTGGTCTATAGCAAGGAGAACGGTCTAGAGATCTTTTATATGAGATTTTAGGCTTACCTCTATAAATAGAGGGGTATGGCTCATTTTTCAAGATCTTTTGGCTCTAGCTCTTCTCTACTCTATATTCTGGTAATTTTGAAAATTTAAGTATTGGAGTTGTACCGACCCCTAAGAACTTTTTCCCTCAAGTTAGAAGTTAAGCAATAAAATCATTAATTGGACCTAAGCCGGATTTTGTCGAACCACTATATATCTCTGTGTGTTCATTACTTATTTTTTTTAATTTTTTTCTTCACTTTTTATTCTCGTCTACATTCTATTAGGCGTTTGTGTCATTTTTGGTTCAAAAACTAACATTATCGCATACTCTACCTTTCTGTCTTTCATTTGTGTAACAAAAAGTATCATGTTTTACACTTCTTGATACCATATGTTGTTATTAAATAGTATAAATCAGTCCTTAGCACCACACTATTGGTAAGTTATTTTTAGAGAGAGTATAAGGGAGCTGAAATCAATGGATGAAATGGTTCAACCAGAATTCCTTGTGTTTCTAAACCACAAGTGCAACTCATTTTTAATCTATAGGAATGTTAGTGTAGTAACATATATTGTTGGACCTAATTGGAAAATCAAAAGTGAAGGTTATTGCGTTGGAAGGACGAAGGATGGTAGAAACGATGTACAGTCATATAAGTAGAGTGGAAGGTGAAAAGATGTGAATGGTGGAGTCAAAAATGGTTGTTGTGATATAGTTTATTTTGGGTATAATGTTTTTAAGTATCATGTGTATATCGTTATGCTGTTAGGATTTAATATATTTTATCAACCTTAACTTGTTGCTGGATACAATGTCTTATACTTGAATTTTACCGTGTCATATGAAATCAACTTGTGGAGTGAAGTGAATGGAGTTATACTATTTCATGTTTTTATTTTCTTACATTATCACGATAATAAGCTTAAATATCTAATATCATTTACTTTCTAAATGAAACTAGAATTTAGTGTTATTTGTCCTCGTGCTAAAATTATGGGCATTATATATTATATATAAGCATCTAAAAGTTTTTTTCTAATGATTTAAAGTTTGAAAAAGATTGATTTAAAGTTTGAAGAAAGATTGATCAAAAGACCACAATTCGCTATTTATTTGGTTGCTAAAAATATCTCAAACTAGATTTCAATTTTTATGTTTTAAATCGAAATTTCAATCATTAAGTATTTTGAGACTTGAGAATTAGAGATTGAAATAGCAGTCTATAATCAATCTTTAAATTTTGTTTTTAGATTGGATTGTTTACTTAAAGAATGGCCTTTAACTTAGTGTTATAGATAGATATAGTCTAAAGTATGTTAAAAAGAAAGCATGTATGAGTATGACTTATAACTTACATATACAATGCAACTACGAAAATATTAAATGGTGAGCTTACCCACACCGCTCTCTTAGAAAGTTCCATAGGAAAATCTAAAGTAGTGTTTGGTTTATCCTTTTTGATTTTGGGTTCTCGTCCATACAAAAATGTGTACGATGCATGTATATTGTGGAAAACGACCAATTTAGAAAACAAAGTTAACATATAAAATAGAAAATAACATTTTTTATTTTTAATGTTTTGAGAAATAAGAGAAACACGAGAAACAATCCATCATTCTATCGTTCCTCCATCTTCCTTCCATCCTATCCGTCGTCTATCTACTCCTCTCATATTCTGTAATTAATGTTGAAAATTCAAAACACAAAAGTCATTTTAAACCAAATGCTACCTTAAGTTCTCGAACACCCTTTTTATCTTCCTAGCATGCACAAAAGTTTGTGCTAGAAAGAACATAAAGCTTTTGGAAGGAGAAAGACCTAGTAAAAAGCATAGGTATATATTATTTGGTGTTAGCATTGACACAACTCTATCAGGAAAATATCATGAGGACTGGGAATATAGAGATTTTACTTATTGTGTTAACTCTATGGTTAGAATGAAATGGTAAATTAAAGCTTTTGTTTTGGAGATCATGGCAGATAGAGGAAGGTATGATGAAATGTTGACATTAATGTTTATTGCAAGGCAATATGCTTTGTCGTAGCATATAAGAAGAACAAACTTGAGTGTGATGATTAATAAGATTAAGAATGTTATAGTAGAGTAATGAAAGGAAGAGTTTATTCACTTTAGGTCTTTTGTGAAAATATACTGAAATTTGTCCAAAAATCCAGGTTGTCGTATTTCAAATTTTAAGAATTTTTTTTGTGTTAATATGCTGATGAAAAGTGTTTGTAAATTTCTATAATTCTTAATGAGTATTTCTATTTGGTTTTTTTTCTTTTTCACTCTAAGTTACCATAAGTAATTAAAATACCACGAAAGACATTGAGAAATTATTAGTAAAGGTTATACCCATTCTTCGTATGCGGAGAATAAAGAATATAACCAAAGACGTACTTTGAGAATATGTTCAAATTGAGAGAGTTAATGGTACAATGTAGGGGCAATTACGTAAATGTGCTATATATAACTCTGTAAATGATTATGTTCATAATAAAAGTTGTTTCTGGTGTTTTCTTTTATATACTATGTTATATTGTCATATAAATAATTGTTTAATTTAAGTATATAAACAACAAAATCTTAGTTAAATGTTATATGATTGTATTATTTGCATTTGTGAGTAATTAATGATAATTTTAATAACATGTTGTTTTAAATATTCATGAACAAGATTTTTGAGCATCGATGCATCCGTTGAGATCATAGTACTTAACACTTTTTAAATGGTGGGCAGTGTATTATTCATAGCTGCTAGAGACATCAAAGGCTTATATACTTATAGTTAATGGATAACTATAGAATAAATCGATTGAGAGTTTCTTGTTGGTTGGTAACAATTAGGTCAAATAGGAAATCTCAATTTTACAATTTTTCATTGTTCTCTCGACCTGAGAATACAGTGGAACTTCGACATGAATATTGCACTTTGGTTATAGCCCAATTATGATGTGGCGTACATCGATCGATTATAGTTAGGTCTGAGTTAACATGTAGGAAGTGAAATACTATTCAATAGAGAATTTGTCTCTTCAATCATATGAGTTAAGTATCACGGTCTACTATAGTTAACTTAAAGTCAAAATCTCTGGTCATAGTAAAACGGTTAATAATAAATGTTATTATTAAACCTAGGACTTTAAAATGGACTAATCAGTTGTATACAGATATTATTGGAGTTTTAACCAATGTCAAACTATATATATATATATATATATATCTTAAAGTGATATAGTATTGACAAAGCGAATATATCTAATTATATTCAAGAGGTACTTCTTTATATATAAGTGAATATGAATGTGCATAAAGCTTCCTAGGTTTTTGTGTGGACAAGATAAATGATATAGATTGGAATTATAAGTGTTAACCGTGTAAATTCAATTGAGTTGATGGTTATATTAAAATATAGCTAAGGGCATCTCCAGTGGTGCTGTTGCATTCTGAATCCATGAGGAAACCCCCCCCCTCAGTCGTCCAATTCAGTTGTAATATTAAGGGTAATGTTCAAGATCCAGTTCAGGATCCTGAACTGGGCTTGGGTGCCCATTAAATGGGCGCCCAAGCCCTGGCGCCCATTTTATGGCCGCCTAAGCCCAACCCCAAACGGGCCCCCCTCCTCCGCTGCCAAACTCCTCCAACGGCTATAAATAGCCGTATTCTGAACTCAAACGGCTATAAACGGTCATATTTAAAATTACAACGGCTATAAACGGTCATATTTTGTCCCCAACGGCTATAAACGGTCATATTTAAAATTGCAACGGCTATAAACGGTCATATTTGTGATTTCATTACATATATAGGACAATTTTTTAGATTGTAATACACACATCTCTTCTTCTATTACAATTATATTCTCAATTCCATAATATTGAAAGTATGTCTCATCCTTTACAATCATATACCGAAGTGATGAATATGGATAGCTGGGATTTTGATTCCCAACCCTTTCAAAATGTTCATCTCTAGACCGCTCCCCCTTTATCCTTCCATTCTTCCGCTACATGGTCCAGCGATGAAGATAAGGATTTGTGTTATATTTACTGTCATTTTTCTAACGACTCGGTAAAGGGGAATGACCAAAGTGAAGAGGCGTTTTGGGCAAAAGTCATGACTGCGTACAATAAAAAGCATGTTGAAAAGACGAGGTCAATGTCTGCAATCACTAGTCGTTTCCGAAAGATTAATCGACAAACACAATTCTACGAGTCGCAGATTCACAAAATAAGAACAACAAATCCAAGTGGAATGGGTGGCGAAGCTGAATTGGTAGCGTTTTGAAAAATATCATTTTTAATTTATATTCATTCTGATCACTTTGTTAATATATCATTTTGTGTTTCTGTTTTTTTAGAAGAGAATGGCGAACGATCGATTCTTGAAATTATTTCCAAGAGAAAATGGACAAAGAAACCCCACTACTATCAGTTTGCAAACTGCTATGACTTGCTTGTTAGTCAACAAAAATGGAGCTCAAACACCGCAAAAGCTTAAGAGATGTTCAGACGAACTCGAAGGGCAAGAAAAAAACAAGACGAACTAATTATAATTCTAGCCCAAGCAATTCTTCTCATATGGACTCTAATGTATGCCCAGATAACGAAGACGAAGAAGCAGAACCCGCATTTGATGAAGATGCTAGACCGATGGGGCAACGAGCAGCTAAGAAGAAAATTGCTGTTCAATCTCAAATCGATTCTCGTTTAGCCCTAATGCATGAAAAACATGCGAGAGAAAATGCAGAACGTCAAAGGGGGAGTGCATAAAAGCTTGCCGTGTTAAAAGAACTGACCGAGATTGAGAAGGGCCGGTTTGAGCTAGAACGGCAGCACCAAGAGACCTTAGTAATGGAAAAGGATGTCACCGGAATGGACCCAATTACAATGCAATATTGGATGGAGTACAAACAACGCATTGTTGAGAGTAGATCGGGAACAAAACATATGTAGTTGAAATATTCATGTGATATTTTAAATTATTGCAGTTTAAATATCCATGTACCTTCAGTTTATATTTTCAATCATGTGTTATTTTCAGTTTTAAAATATTCAATGGGATATCATTTATTTCGATGCATTCTATAGACATCAATAAAGATTTACTTCACCAAACATAAATGATATTACAAACATAAAAATTATAGCATTCTACACTTCGTTACAGAAATAAAAAGGCAAACGGATGTAATTAAACAAAGATCCACCATCCCGAACTATTGATTTCCATGAGAATTCCAAATATGCTCCATTAAATCCCTTTGGAGTCTATTATGAATAGCAGCATTACGATATACTTCATGATCATCGACATGAATTGCGTATTGTCCTTCATTTCGTAACGTGGTTGTGCGAAACAATTCGAGGGGTTGTCTTGCCCCATCATACTCGAAATCGGGATAGTCCATAGCGCGTTCATCTTCAATGATCATGTTATGCAGAATTATACAACAGAACATAATTGCAGCCATTTTTGATCTCTTCCATAATCTACATGGATTGCTGACCATTGCAAACCTTGCTTGAAGGACCCCAAACGCCCTTTCTACGTCCTTCCTTTGTCCTTCCTGCATTGCAGCAAATTGTTTCTGTTTTGCCGTCACTGGGTTTGCAAATGTCTTTACAATCGTACTCCATTTGGGATAAATTCCATCTCTAAGATAGTATCCATGCTCATATGTATTATGACCAAGAGTAAATGATAAGGGAGTTGACTTACCTTGCGCCAAATCATTAAACAAATGAGATCGTTCGACAACGTCTATGTCGTTAAAAGAACCTGGCATTCCAAAGAAAGCATGCCAAATCCACAAATCATTAGAGGCAACCGCTTCTAAGATGATAGTAGGTTTTTTTTCTTTGCCGTTATATGCTCCATGAAAAGCTTTTGGACAGTTCTTCCACTGCCAATGCATACAATCTAGACTTCCAAGCATTCCAGGCCAGCCTTTGCTTTCATGCATTTCACGCAAGCGCGTTACATTTGCCTCGTTTGGAGAACGAAGATATTCAGTCCCATAAATGTCCACAACTGACTGACAGAAGTGATCTAGGTTTTCCAATGCCGTACTCTCTGCAATATGATATGCGTCGTCAAGGGCATCGGCGGGTGTACCGTACGCTAACATCCTCAACGCTGCGGTCATCTTTTGATGCCCACTTAAACCTTGTTTTTTTGCAGCGTCCTGCTTGTAAACAAAATAATTATTATTCTGCTGAATACTTTCAAGAATTCTTAAAAACAATGGACGACTCATTCTGAATCGTCGTCTAAACATCTCTGGACCGTAAGTTGGATCACGGGCAAAGTAATCTTGCATAAGTGTTTTTTGAAATGCTTGCTGGTTACGGTTGATATATTTCCGGCCCACAACTGAACCGCCTTGTTTTCCAAAAGTTGAACCGTATGCTTCACGGTATATCTCCATCAGTTCCTCCTCCTCTTGTTGATGCGCTAACGCATACGCTTCTTCTTCAGAGTCACTGTCGCATAGCAATATAGCTTTTAGTAAATTTCCAGACATTGTTTGATATTTGAGGATGGTTGTTTGATATTTGAATGTTTTGTTAGACTTAATTGAGGTGAACAAGTATGAGATCCAAATGGTTATATGTATAGGACAAATTCTTAAGTGGAGAGAAGGTGGCTCAGTGTGCGGTCAAATCACGTACTGTAGCCACGATCATTTGCCGGTCAAGATTCTCTGCTTTCTTGAGTGGAGAGAAGGTGGCTCAGTGTGCGGTCAAATCACGTACTGTAGCCACGTTCATTTGCCGGTCAAGATTCTCTGCTTTCTTGAGTGGAGAGAAGGTGGCTCAGTGTGCAGTCAAATCAAATACTGTAGCCACATTCATTTACCGGTCAAGATTCTCTACTTTCTTGAGTGGAGAGAAGGTGGCTCAGTGTGCAGTCAAATCAAATATTGTAGCCACGTTCATTTGCCGATCAAGATTCTTTGCTTTCTTGAGTGGAGAGAATCAACATCCATTCTATAAATTCACAAATCGTTATCTGTTGACATCATTTAAAAACTAAACATTATTCAAACTACATTGTCCAACATGACATTTAAGTCTCATGAATTGAAGTTGCTTATGCAGTACTACATACAAACCGATGAGATGTGCGACAATCAGGAGTTAATGGTAATTCATTTTTGGGAGACTCTGGCTGAACTGTACAACAACGACGTGGGTTGTCAAGTTAGACGTACGGCTCAAGAGGTCAGGACCGCATACGGAAACATTACTAGGGCATGCACGCGTTACACAAAGATTATTAATGAGGTAATATCAGAAAATGTGTTAGAGAATACACGTTCGACATATGACGGTCGATACATTTTAAAATACCGCACTCCGTTCATTGGCCATGATGCGTACTTCATACGCCAAAATTGGCTAGAAAGATTTGGATGGCCTTAAGATAACAATATTGGTAGTTGGTTATGTAACGGTTGTTAATGTGTGGAGAGCTTTCTGAATTGTCTTTTCAAATAATAATGTCTGTTGTTTTTGTCATTCCCTTGCGACCTGTTTGTTTATATATGCGCTTTCTGATTTACTTATTCATCATTCATAATCATCTTCTTCCTCAATCACAACAATAAATTCTTCATTGCAATGCCTTCTTGGCCTTCTTCTATCGATTCAGATGCAGGTTACGTGCCTACGGAAAGTCCACATACTGATGAGGATTGGCTTATCAATTATCAAGAACAACACTATGAAGATGTCCGCGGTCAGTTTCCAAATCTTGAACAGCTGAGACTTCAGGAAGTGGTTGAACCACCATACGAACAACATGTTGTTCGTCATGCATATGAACAGCCTGAGAACCAGGTTCAAGTAGTTCAACCTCCCACTGAGCAAGAAGTTGAATCGTACCCAGTTTGTTGTCAGTGCGGGTATGGAGTTGAAGTTGTAGTACGTGCGGATGGAGAAAATATTAGTCGTCGAATCCAAATATGTCAATTCTGGTCGAATGGTTGCAATTACGCGGAATGGTTGGATGATCCTTTATGTCCAAGGGGCATAACCTATGCAAACGAAATAGAACAGGAGATAATACGTCTTCGACTTTCTTTACAGGAGTTGCAATTTAATCGTCACATCTAGTATCTTCATATTTGTGTTCTATTATTACTGTGTCATTTTTTATCAGTGTTCTATGTTCGTATATCTTCAATTCTAATATCACTAGTAGTTTTTTATGTGTGTATGTCACTAGTTGGTGCTTATACAATTCACAGTATACACAAACATATATAATTCACAGTATACACAAACATATATAATTCACAGTATACTCGAACATTATCATCCAAAATCCAAGAAAGTGAAATTATATAAACATAAAGAATAGACAGTATACTCAGACAATGACATAAGTACATAAGATATATGAACTGCAACATATAATAAAACGTTCACTATGCATATACTAAAAGGTATACAACTAAAGGGATGCAACGTCGTCGTCGTCGTCGGCATCATCACCATCATCCCCATCACCATCATCACATCTCCGTCATCGTCATCATCATCCCCATCACCATCATCATCATCATCTCCGTCATCATCATCGTCATCCCCATCACCATCCTCCCCCTCGTCCTCATAATCGTCCTCACCCCCATCGTCCTCATCTAAACCACCAGCATCATACCCACTGGGACCAGCATCACCTCCGCCTTGTGATCCGAAAGGCTCATATATAGCAAGTCTAGCTGAGAGTTGATCAATCTGCGCCTCTAGCATATGTGTATGCTGCATGTACATATCATGCATGGTGTGTGTATGTGCAAGAGTCATATCGCGAAACACACCAAGTGAAACTCTGGCATGGTCCAATCTAGCAGCATACTACATAAAGATGATATTTGACATAATAAGAAACTAAGCATAAAATAAAGGAAAAAGGGCAATAAACAACAAACGTACCTCATACGGAGGATATAACCCGATTGAAGGCACACGAGGAAAGTCGGGGTGGTCTGGAAAGACTAAAGGCTGCTCAATCATAGTACATGTCACGTCATATGCTCTAAAAGTAGTATCAGGCTCCAACTACATGGGAGTCTGAGAGAACTGTGACGGAATCGGGTCAAATGAAACCTGCGGTACCTGAACTCTACCGGCTGCCATGTGAGGTCCTATATGATCAGAGTTGACCCCACGAACATAATCTGGTACGATGAATCTACGGGGTGCTACTTTGGCTCAATAAGAATCGTAGTCTCCATCGATGAAGAAAGTACTTCTATCCACCCACACAGCCTGTCGTAGAGCATCTAAGTAATGATCGCCAATCACCCTATGTCTACCAAACATGTCCTCACAAGATAAAGGATCATATGGTATATGACGATCACCGGTAATCTGATAAGCACACCTCTCTCTTAAATACCACATAGGCATAAATGCAGGTGTATGCAAAGCAACCCTACGTCTAGATAGAGAATACGCAACCATCATGGGATGGTCGTCCACCATAAGACCTGCATCTGCTAGATGAGTCCAATGTGAGGCCCAAGGAGTACGAATGATGTTACCTCGACTACGCATATCAAGCTGTGACCTAGCCTCCATCAAGTCATGCCGTACACCTAAGGGAATATGATGTACGTACTGCATAGTCTCCCATCTTCTCATCCTAGGGAAGTACTACTCAGGAGCTTGACTAGCCATGTCCTGGATGCAGGGATGCATGTTTGCTGTGTACTCGTAGTACCATAACGGCAAAATATACCAAAAAGCATACATCTGCTTGACATCGCCAAGCGCAAATGAATCTAGAGCGGTATAAAGGGTGTCTAATATCACTGTGCCCCAATCAATAGTATGTAGCTAGTCTAATCTAGCAAGAGATGCTAAATAGCCTAGTCGAACCGTACCTTTTTGGTTCGAAAAAAAGGTCGAACCAAACAAGTACAGCAGAAATGCTCTAGTGACTGCATCCATCATATCGGCTCTAGCTATATAAGTGGTGACGTACTACTGCAGGTAAGTCAACTTAACAAAACCACTACTGACGCAGGTAACATCTATCAATGGTAGAAAAACAGTAAACAAATTGGGGGACTCGTACAAATCATCAAATGGAAAAGGTCGAAGACCATGTCGTCCAATCTCAATGCCAGTGAACACGTAGAAATCAACTTGGGTGATACCAAACTCAAAATCTAAAAAATGAAACGTATGCGTGGTGGGCCACCACCTCTCAACTAATGCCTGAATGAGAGGTCGATCAAAGGACTGAACAGGCCTAATCGATAAAAAAAGACCAAAAGGGCTAGCCTGTAGCCTCTCAGCAATAGGACCGGGAAGAGAATCATAAAACTGGGTAATGCACTTAGCCCAACTACCCCGACAATGAATGTAATGGTCCTAAAGATAATTTATGAATTAATAATTTTTGATAGAGTAACAGTTAATTAATATGATTATGTGATGTACATATAAAAATAACCAAATATACTAATGTGCAATTTATACCTGTACGGTCGTCAAAGCGGATTCGACTCTATGCCGATAACCATCTGGAAGCTCGTGTAATACACACAAATCGTCTGGTGAAACTCCAGGTGGCGGCGGAACATGTAACGGTCCAGCTTGCTCCGCTGGATGTCTGTGAACCGTTCTTCGGGCGATTTTGGTTGGACGCGGCGGCATTTCGTTTAGATTTTCTAATTTAAAAAAAATTAAAATGAAAGGTAGAAGAAAAAATGGAAAGGGAAGGGGGGAACGGGTATTAGTAGGAGGGCTGGCGCTTATTTTATGAGCGCCTGCTATTCAAGCGCCCATAAAATGGGCGCTTGAGGCCAGGCGCCCATTTAATGGGCGCCTGAGGCCAGGCGCCCATTAAATGGGCGTCTGGCCACTGGGAGCCCATCCCCGCTTCAGGGCTAAATATTCATTCACAAGAGATGCCCTAAGTGGTTGGGGGTGGATATCTTGAAGTAACTTAACTTTCATGGTATAGAGAGTTGGCCGCATACATATTGTGTAAGTATAGGGAGTAGCATTTTTGGAGTGAAATAGTGGAAATAAAGTAAAGAACATCAACCTTACGTCCAAACGATGACCAGCCAAGCTAACCAGGAAAATGTAGAAAGGCTAGAAATAAAGATCATCAAATCTTATGCCTGTGAGTGTTGCTTTTGGAATTATCATGTCAAATGATATCATTTTCATTGCTTTTTTATTCTCATGAAGTTACTATTCAGATTGATTCTTTTGTAGTATATGATTGAAATAATGAAGTTTAAAAATTTATTTTGAAGGAAGAAAGGCTAGAAATAAAGATCATCAAATCTTATGCATGTGAGTGATGTTACTATATTCTTTCTATTTTTTGAAGGAATATTGTAAAGACTTATATGTCCATATGATGATTACTAAGTCTGTATCTTACATTTATGTGTTCTCATTGTAATAAAATTGTAATTATTAATCTACAAGTATTCCAGGTCCATGTTAGTTAATTTCCACTTGAATGATTCATGTGTGTCTATCTTATTTACTCACATAGGAAATGGTTTGGAATTCACATTCTACATTCATTTCCTTATTATTTTGAAAAAAAAGATGTTTGTTACGTATTATGTAGAAAATAAAGGATATCACCAAAATTATTATATATATATGCAGTGATTGACCGCAGTTCACCTACCGATGAAGTATATATTACGACATAATCATATACTTTATTTATTCACTTTTTTTTGAAATAATCTTTATTTATTCACTTATCTCAAGCTGCATTATATACTCATCGCCAATACATCGCAGGGTTCATAATGACAGGAGCCTTTGCTCATGGAGCTATATTCTTCATTAGAGATTATAATTCGGAATAGAATGAGGATAATGTATAGATTGTCCTAATTAATTTTTTTTGTTTTTTTTGTGCGAAACTTTTGTACAAGTGACATGATGCGATGTTATTATATATTTTTATGGATTACTTTAATTGCAAAGAGCAAACGACATTAATAAAGCATGCATAAATTTAACATCCATTCGAATAACTTAAATTTGCATAAGCATGAACTAGAATTTGTTTTTTCAGTACATGTTGAAGTATTTATCTTAATTAATGATTTCAACCAAAATAAGATATCGGTTCTGAGAAAACACAAAACACACTTATCCTTTATTATTCTCTCTTTGCATCAGAGCCGTCAGTTTCTTTCAATGGTCCAGATGCACTTTATTTTTTGTTTTGGATTACTAATGTTTGGGCTTATTTTATTCAGCTCGTTTATGTACATATAAATACCTTTGTTTGTACATTATTACAATCATTGAATTACATTGTAATCATTCAGTTCTATAACAAAGATAAATTCTGCAAACATTGTTTCTTCATTCTCTAATATGGTATCAGAGCCACTTTGAAGTCTAACGACTTATCATCAGAATTTGGCCTGAAGATCATCATCGAGCCGTGTCAGAAAGGAGGTCTGTTCATCCCCCTTCGATTGCTCTCAGCTTTGATCAGGAAATTCATCATCTGATTTTTTGGTGATACCTTTTCTTGATCTTTTGCTCTTTTTCATCTAGTGTTTTATCTGTTCTGTTCAGATTCGATCCTCTTTTGCATTTTTTCTGCATTATAGTTTGTCAAGAATCATATTCTTGATAAACTACAACTCTTTTCTGTGTAAACCCTTGTTTTCTTGGCTGCAAGATTATATCTGCCTCCCCAAGAAATAAAGATATGGTTGGAGATGATGATAATTCTGCAACTACATCACCCACAGTCAGAAATAAATCTCAAACTATCAAAGAAACCATGTCAATTGTTAAACCAAATGGACAGTTAGCAGTTCAGTTAGATGAAGACAACTATTTACTATGGAAATATCAGATTGAAACTGCAATTCGAGGATATGGGCTTGATGAATATATAAATGGTACACTGACCATACCACCAAAGATGGTAAATGATGATAAAGATAATGTTGCAGCAAATCCAGAATATAGTCACTATCTGTAACAGGATAGTCTCCTTTCCTCTTGGTTAATGTCATCAGTTAGTATCAACATCTTGTCTCAAATAGTTGGATGTAAAACATCTCAAGATATATGGGAAGCTATAGAACAAATTTTCAACTCACAAACAGCTGCAAGAGTCATGCACTATAGAAATCAATTCCAGAATCTAAAGAAAGGAAATATGATGATGCAAGAATATCTTACTAAAGCCAAGAGTTACTGTGATAAACTTGCTACTGCTGGGCATAAAATTTCTGAATCTGAACAAATTTTAACTATTTTAGGAGGGCTTGATGAAAATTATGAATCTCTCATTACAGTAATTTCTTCAAAGAAAACTCTACCAAGTCTACAGTATGTTAATTCAGCTCTTTTGTCCCAAGAAGGCAGAATAGAAGAGAAAAAGGAAAACAGTTCAGAATTCTCAATAAACTTCACATCCAATAGAGGAAGAGGTCAAGGCAGAGGACAGTACAATAGAACAAGTCAAAGAGGTGGTGAAAGTTTTAGAGGAAGGGGCAGAGGAAGATGGACTGGAAACAATAGAATCAAGTGTCAAATTTGTGAAAAACCAGGGCATGTTGCTTCTAAATGCTACTTCAGGTTTGATCAGAACTTTGTTCTGAATCAACAAACCAATAACAGTCAGAAAGGTCCAAATGTGAATTTAACTCAAACTGATTCAAAAAGTCAAGGTGGCAATTCAAGGAATCACAGTGATACTGATTCACAAATCAAGTCAGATGATTCAATATATGAAGACTGGTATCCTGATTCTGGAGCATCAAATCATGTCACTAACAGTCTAGAGAATCTTAATCTTGGAAACAAGGAGTATAAAGGTACAAAATCTGTTTACATTGGTAATGGTAAATCTTTGAAAATTACTCATATAGGCAGTGCAAAATTTAATAGCAAGAGAGATTTACACTTAAATAACCTATTAAGGGTTCCTCATAAGAAAATTTTGATTAGTGTATCTCAGTTTGCTAGGGATAATCATGTGTACTTTGAATTTTATCCAAATTTCTGTCTGGTTAAAGATCTGACTAGTAAAACAATTTTGTTACAGGGTAAAATGGAAAATGGACTGTATAAATTCAATCTGTACCAAAATAGTGAACCAAGACAGAAAGAAATTTGGTGTAACTATTCAAAGAGTGATGATAAGGTTGATTGTATTGATAACAACTTTGATATTTGGCATTGTAAACTGGGTCATCCTAGTATAGCTATTGTTAAGAGTATTATGAAAGATAATGGTGTTGAATTCAAAGATATATCATTACCATATGTTTTTGCTTATTGTCAGTTAGGAAAATGTCACAAATTACCTTTTAAAAATTCCATAACCAAGTATAATCAACCACTTGAACTGGTTGCAGTTGATCTATGGGGTCCTGCACCAGTCAACTCTGATTATGGAATGAATTACTACATTTCATTTGTTGATTCCTATTCTAGATACACTTGGATTTTACTGCTTAAATCCAAATCTGAAACCAAGAATGCAGTAATTCATTTTATCACTCAAGTTGAAAATTTAACTAATCATAAACTCAGAACCATTCAAACAGATGGGGGTACTGAGTTTAAAAATCTGAAAGAGTATTTTTTTGAAAAAGGAATTAATCATAGAATTACCTGTCCATATTCCTCTGAACAAAATGGTTTAGTAGAAAGAAAGCACAGACACATTATTGACACAGGTCTGACATTACTTGCACATGCATCAATGCCACTTAAGTTCTGGCTAGATGCTTTTACATCTGCTGTTTATCTTATAAACAGAATGCCTACAAAAGTTTTGAAAAATAAAACCCCATTAGAACTTCTGCATAAAACTAAACCAGATTACTCTTTTCTCAAAACTTTTGGTTGCTTATGTTTTCCATATACTAGACCATATAATAAACATAAATTGAGTTTTAGATCTTTACCATGTACCTTTCTTGGATATGCTACCAGTCAAAAGGGCTATAAATGTTTGACTAATGAAGGTAAAATAATTATATCAAGGCATGTTGCATTTAATGAACATGTTTTTCCCTTCACTAGTTCAGACATGAAAGTCACACAAAAGGTTTATAGTGCCAAGAAGTTTCTTTCATCCATACCTGTATGGGAGAAAGAAAGTTCTGAAAATATCAAAGATAAACAAGGTGTGAGCTCAGATCTCCAACAAACTGTGTCCAGTAATGGACCAGGTCAGAGAGATATTTTGAGTTCATGTAGTTCTGGTGAAGCTGTTCATGAAGATGAAGACATCCATGATACTATCAACTCAAATCAGGATAATGATCAAGTTAGCAGCTTTTCATCAAATAGCAGTGATGATACATCTGTTCAGAAAGGACATCATATGGTTACTAGGTCTAAACATGGTATTTTCAAACCAAAAGTTTACACTGCACATATTAACTATAAGGAACCATCAAGTTTTGAGGAAGCAAGTTAATGTGACAAGTGAAAAGCAGCTATGGATGAAGAATACAAAGCTCTAATTAAAAATAATACTTGGAGCATAGTCCCTAAACCAACCAACAAAAATATAATTGGCAGCAGATGGGTGTATATGTTAAAAGATCTACCAGGAGAAGGAAAAGTCAAATATAAGGTCAGACTTGTGGCAAAAGGTTACACCCAACAATATGGGTTTGACTTTTCAGAAACATTTTCTCCTGTGGTCAAGCCAACATCTATAAGAATAATTTTGACAATAGCCTTATATTATGGATGGGATATTAGGCAACTTGATGTTAACAATGCATTTCTAAATGGTGATTTGCAAGAAGAAGTTTATATGCAGCAACCACAAGGATACATTCGGAATAACAGCAAGGATCTGGTATGCAAGCTACATAAGGCAATTTATGGCTTAAAGCAAGCACCAAGGGTCTGGTATGAAAAGTTAAAATCAACTTTACTTTCAATGGGTTATCAGGTATGTAAATCCGACAATTCTATTTATACCAAAATAAATGAAAAATGTACTGTTTATATTTTGGTGTATGTAGATGATTTTATAATAACAGGAAACAATGATGATGAGATTAAACATGTTATTAACTTCCTGGATAAGACCTTTTCTATTAAAGATCTAGGTAAATTGCATTATTTTTTAGGCATAGAGGCAATCAGAACTACTGATAATGAACTCATGTTATGCCAACAAAAGTATATAGCTGAAATTTTAAACAGGGCAAACATAAGTAGTGCTAAGCCAATGCCAACACCTATAACAAGCAATTTACATTTATCTAAATACATTGGAGAACCAATTGATAATGTTAAACAGTACCGAAGTATAGTGGGTGCCTTGCAATATGTAACAGTTACTAGACCTGACATATCATTTTCTGTAAATAAAGTTTGCCAATTTATGCAGAATCCATTAGATCAACACTGGAAAGCTGTAAAGCGTATACTCAGATACTTAAAAGGAACTGCAACTCAAGGAATTAAGCTAAAGAAAGGCAAAAACTTATCTATTCAAGGGTTTGCAGATGCTGATTGGGCGTCCGATTGTGATGATAGAAGATCAACCACGGGACATTGTATATTTCTGAGAGGAAATCCAGTCTCTTGGTGTGCTAAAAGCAGCCCACTATATCTCGCTCAAGCACTGAATCAGAGTACAGGAGTGTTGCTTCAGCCACAGCTGAAGTGATGTGGATAGAATCTCTACTTAAAGAGTTAGGGTTCGGATCTCAGCATAAAGCCACCATCTGGTGTGACAACTCCAGCTCGGTGGCTCTCTCCGCCAACCCAATTCTTCATGCAAGGACGAAGCATATAGAGATTGACCTATATTTTGTCAGAAAACAAGTTGCAAGAGGAAAGCTTGAAGTTAATCATCTTCCCGCTACTTGCCAGATAGCAGATATACTTACGAAAGCTTTGTCTCGTAAATATTTTGAAAGATTAAAAACAAAATTGTACATAGAAGACATGACAAAGGAATTTGAGCAACAGGAAGAAACCCTAGCCGCAATTGAAAGGGGGAAATAAGATATCGGTTCTGAGAAAACAAAAAACACACTTATCCTTTATTATTCTCTCTTTGCATCAGAGCCGTCAGTTTCTTTCAATGGTCCAAATGCACTTTATTTTTTGTTTTGGATTACTAATGTTTGAGCTTATTTTATTCAGCCCGTTTATGTACATATAAATACCTTTGTTTGTACATTATTACAATCATTGAATTACATTGTAATCATTCAGCTCTATAACAAAGATAAATTCTACAAACATTGTTTCTTCATTCTCTAATAAACCACTAGAGATTACGGTAACAATTTTGGTAAAATCTTGCCACATGTGTAGGTGGATAAATATTATATTGGAATATTTGTGAGAATATAATTATTATATTTGCATACATTACAAAAAGTAGACATATGAAGTATGCAATTGTTATCTACCCTTTAAGACTTGACATCAAAAGGACTAAAAATTTGTACTAACTCCATCATATGATATGGTTCTGATTCTGTTTGGACATGGTACTCATAGTGCAATGTATCTTTGGTAACTTATTAGTGTGTGCATGTTTAATTATTCATTATTAGGCTATAGGACTTTTTATGTTGAATCCAATTATGTTATCGGCTGAAACTACATTATTTGGGCACAAATATTTTAAGATGGTGGTTGAACTTTATAAAATCTTTAAGATTTGATATTAAATTAGATTATGCTAAGTGGTAGAAACTCATTATAATTTGTATGTGTGTATGAAGTGGATATTGGCTAAGTGTGCAAGTGCAACGCATACATAAGGAAAACATATCTATAAATAAAAAGGAAAACCATGAAGATCTCTTACATTGACACTACCAGTTGAAACTCTAACATGTAGGATTGCATGACTCATAATGAGACTACTATCATGTGGTCACTGCATGCATACACATTGAATGATGTGCATACTATGAACAATTAATCTCTAAGGCCTAACAACAATACAAATAACAACAATATGTAAACTTAGACAGCATTCTCATATTTGTCGTTGTGGTCTTTTAGAAGTTGATTTTTATTCATTAGTATATCTTCCACACACAAAATTGGAGTTAATTGAAAGTTTATATTTAAAGAGTGACGTGGTAATTAGATGTCACAATGCATATAGTCAAACAATCTTTTTCTGTAGTAGATGGGGGTGCATATGTTTGTTGCAACTTGCTACGTTAAGGATCCATTTAAATCAATAATGATGTGACAATGGGTACATGTTTATTTCCTCTCCACCCTTCATATGTAGCTACATATCTAACATAAATTTTGCTACTTTAGGAAGCATGGGATCAGAATAGGTGGATACATTTTTAACTGGCATCGGTCCTGCATGGGTGAGGCTTTTTGCATATGTGCGGTGTGTTGTTTGATGTGGACTGTAAACTGCAGTTGGTGGTGAAGTCTGCATCAGCAACATCTATGGGCTCATTAAGAATTAGGATGTAGCATGCTTGATGTTACACTAATATGAAACTTAAGCGATCAGAGAGTCGCTAAAACCAAGAGTCTACTATTGTTGGAGATGGAAAGTTTTGAGTGGGCAGATTTCATGATGTTAAGGGTGTATTTTCGCTCACTATGTCTAATCAAATGTACAGATTGCATATGGAGTTTATGTTGGATTGATTCTAGGCCAGACCTAAATTGTCTTCCTTTATAGAGCAGATTTCGAGCTTATAACCGATCCAATGTGGATTGGTTTGTAAAGTGGTGATGTTTGAACCTAATATGTATGCTAATAAAGATTTATTAACAAGATCAAGAAAAAGGTAAACTTAGAATCTAGAACACAAAGTATCATTGAGTTGTTTTTGATTTTCCAGCTGCAAAGGGTTTAAACTGACTGAAAGAAGATGTTATGCATAGACTTGCAAGTGCCATAGTAGCATCGCTTCTTAACAGAAATCTATTTTTGAGTTGGTTATAACTAGAATATTTTGTTGGGCCTTCTAAGCATGTTTATGCTTTTAGAAATTCTAAATAAAATTTGATTTAACCATTTTTGTGTGTAAAGTATTTTCAAAATTGCAAGCACCATATGATAATTATTAGCATATATTGAGTAGAATAATATCGATATTGATGTTATTACCGATGGAAACCATGCTAAGTATTATTCCTTTTGGTAAAACTTACCGTGTTAATCCTAGCTCAAGCTTTTCTCTTAGGTTAATTTTTTTATTTAAAATTATTAGAAAACAATTAAAAAACTAAAACATATTTTAGTAATGAGAAAAGCTTTATTATTTGTAAAATTTCAACTAATGATCTTACATTATGAACAGCACTATATATAAATCATCCTTTTACCGTCACTTGCTCTAAGAATTTTAATGCAGCCATATTCTCCATTGAGCATTCATTTGGGTTATGTTTGATGTAAGCATATATTTGTTTTGGTGAGTTACTTTTCTAAGTAGTTAACTAATAGGTATTTTGATTAATGAATTTTGTGCATGCTATCATTTTCATTTTGGTATATATGAAATAACCAAACTTATGCTTATAATGAATACATTGAGTTTTGTGTACATACTATTTTGCATTAAAAAGAAGTTAACACATGTTTGTACGTCCAACGAAAGTGCCATATGTAATGATATATATAATTGGTTTGACATATACAGATGATAAATTAGGTTGAAAATATATTGACCTACTGCTCAATATAAGATCGACCATACGTGGTTAATGAAGGTTTGAGAGAGTATGAATTGGTCTTAAAGACCAAGAGGGCTAGATATTTTCTATTTGGCTCTCTCCATGAATACAATCTTATTTCCTCCCCTGCCTCTACTTGAATGAAAGCTTGGTTATCTCTTTTAACCTATCGCAGAACCAAGTTGCCTTCCCTCCTTCAAATCAAAACACGTCCCATTAGCGATTCTTCTCATTCCCTGCAAGATTGAGAGGTGAATTCCAAATCCAAGGAGACTAAAGAAGATCACGGTGTTACAAGCGGGTAGATCTTCAAAGGTAACATCTTTTCCAATAGATATAATTTATAGGTCTAATTACATGTCATTGCCAATGCCTTAAAATATAATTTATTGCCATGTATATGTAACGACCTGGAATTTTCAACGATTTAAATAAGAATTTAACGAAGATTTTGAAATAAAATTTATTTTTAAAAAATAAAAATTTGACAATGAAAACTAAATATTTGAAATACGTCCACTTAAATAAGATTAATGAAATTTGTTTCGCATCAAAATTCGTTCGAAATTCAGTTAGCAAAAATTTTTAGTACAAATTATCAAATTTTCAAGTATGAATATTTTTACATAAAAATGATCCAAAAAATTTTCTGATAAAAACGTCAAAATTCGTTCCATTCAATTCCGACCTCTGTAGCTCCGTTTACCTAGAATTGTCGTTGTCGTTCAATTTCGAAGCGGTAACAGTGGCGACAGATGAGATTTTGCTACGAACATTGTAGCACAGTTTTGATTACACCATCGGTTCGTCTCGACGTGCTGATCTCCATGATATATTTGTTTTCATATTTTGGCTTCCGTACATTTTTCTTTTATGCCGATATTCTTTGTGTGCGCCTCCAAACTAAATTAATGCTGCATTTAATGCTTCCCCTTCCTTGTGTGTATATATATGCGCGCCACGTAACATTCTTCCTCCCTTCTTTCTTTTATCTCTCCCATTTTCATTTTCTTCACTGCCTCCCCACACCACCCTCCCCGCATCAGCCTGACCTCACCCACCACCCCATTCCAGCTCCACCAACCTCCGCCCGAAGCCCACAGCCCCACTGCCTCAGCCTGCACCAGCCGCCCCACCTCCCCTACTGTAGCCGAAGGCCCACATCCTCCACCCCACTGCCAAACCCGCTCCCCTCTGCTCCTGCACCTGCCCCTTCCCTCACCACCTTCCGAGCTCGCCTGACCACCCAGTCCAGCCCGTCGCCACCACCGAACAACCACCCCACCAACTGCCTCCTCCGATTGGCATGCTTCACCTCCTCTTTCCTTCACCCGAGCTCTGTCTCGCAACCATCCACCTCAGCCTGTCCCACTCTTGAACACCCTACCGCACCACCAACCCGCCAGCAGCTCCCACCTCCATTCACCACAACACCATCGGCCGTCACCCCCTCACACCTAGAGTTCACTACCTCCACAAAATCTCAGCACCGTACACCACTCAGGTCACCCCCTCTCCGGCCTGCCACATTAGCAGAGATCGCGCACGCGACAAGAGGAGCGATGACGAGGCGGTAGTGCTGGAGCATCGGTGGCGATGAGGTGCTGGCGATGGTCTTCGCACATAAAAAAAGGAAAATAATGTCACGAGTTCGACCCGGGATGAAGGAGCAGCGCATGGCTTGCCTGGTGTTGTGCTATGCATGTGATTAGGGTGAGGAAGATGGTTTGTTAGTTATTAGTTTGTAATTAAAGTTAATTGAACTCGAATGTTTATTAAATCTAAACTTTTCCATACGAGGTTCGATTGTGAAGAAATTTGTTGCGTTAAAATCATAATGACGAGAGCTTCGTAATGGAACTGGTTTGGACAGATTTGGAGACTGTCAAAATTTGGGCTAAAATTGGACGTTGTTCGGTTTTAGTTCCAAACTGGAACGCGAAAGCGACAACAGAAATAAAAAGCGAGTGTTGTATAACGCTCACAACATACAAAAAATTTCTGATGTTTGTTAAATGGATATCATGAAGTTATTTATTTTATTGACTGTCATTTGATAGTTAAATTGACGTATAAATTGATAACTGAATTAACTGTAGAAATTAAAATTGACAGTTAAATTTGATATTGGATTTTAATTATTAGTAAAATACCTGATATTAATAAGTATGAACTTGTTGTGAATTATTTCGACTGTTTGGATGATTGATTGTGATGGATGCCAATTGATTGATATTTGGATGATCGGAGTTTATTTATTATATATATATATATATATCCTGTTATCACCTGGTAAATTATTTACAGTATATAAAATTGTAAATTGAATTATTTCGAATAAATTAGAAATATGTTGAAATGATATATACCTATGATGTGATTTGGATTGAAATGATATATATCCATCCTGAAATTAAATTGAAATAACTGATCACTTGGTCATAGGATTGAAAATTATATACGGACACTAGATTGGTTAAATTAAAGGATTTTAAATTTTTTGATTTGAAATTTATTTAAATGGTTTGATTTAAGAAAATGAAAATCGAATTTATGGAAATCGAACTATTTCGAAATTGAGCTCGGAATTGAATTATATTTGGAGATTTGGATATCAAATTGGGTATTGAAAGTAAATTGATTTAAGTGTTTCGAATCGATGTTTTGAAAATCGAACTCGAATTGATAAAAACCGTAATAGTTCAAAATTGGAAACTGAAATTATTTTGGAATTGTAATTGAAATTAGTTTGAAATTGGGATTGAAATTAACTTGAAATTGACATCGAAATTAATTTAGGATCGAAGTAAAGTTCGACTTAAAATCGGAATTGAATCGATTAAATCGAAATGGAAATTTAAAGTGATTTGAATTGGAAAATTTGAAAATTGAATCAGTTTGACTTTGAAACTATTTTCATATAAATTATTTTGATATAAACTATTTAAATCTATATTTTTAAATATTCAAATTATTTTGGATTTTCTAAACGATTTTGCTATTTAACCATTTTAACTTAAACTGTTTTATATAAAACTATTTTATATAAAACTATTTTAACATTTTAAACTATTTTTAACTATTTTAATTATTTAAACTATTTTAAAATTATTTAAACTTTTTCTAAAATTTCAAATGGTCAAAGGGTGAAATGTTTATAATTAAATCTAGAATTTAAGTGAAAATTGGGTTAAAATAAGTTATAACCTAAATTGAAATTCGAAACAATTTTAGAAGCAAAATCGAAATATTGAGGCGAAAATGATTTTGAAGTGAAATGGTATATTTTAAGTAAATATGATGATTTCGAAATGGATTTGATTTTGAAGCGAATATGATATTTTGATATCAAGTATGAACTGTTTTCGAAAGGTAAAAGTACCAACCAGTGTGTAAAACGACGTTTGGTTGTTGAAGAGACCGGGGCCGGATATGGGCATACTCTCTGTCGATACCAAAACCACTTTAACAACTGTGTACGTGGAGTGATGATCCAGAACGAAGTGGTTGGATTTGGCGTCGCTTGCTGGATTTGAAAAAAGAGAATGATGATGGATTAGCCTGGCACTTGTGCCAATTTAAAATGACTAAAACATGAGCCATACCGGCCAAGTGGGCTAGCTACCCCAAGCGGACACACTTCTTCATTTTTACCATTATTTACATTGTGATTGATTGGTGCACACTCTTGGATTTTGGGAGTGTTGAACGCGGTGGGCGATCATAGCTATGATGCGTTACCACCAGCCGAGAAGGGTAAACTGGTAGTATCCTACCTTGGGCATTGCCTACGTGCCTTGTCATACTTTTATCCCTATACGAGACCCATATGATTTTGGTTTAGTGTTGTCATACCACGGCGCATCCCTGACTACCAACGTTCTACTGGTGGTGTCAAATGCAAACTGTACGACAATGCTTAAAAGCGCATTAAGGGTGATCAATGTAAAGCCTTAACGCTAAGAAAAATATTTATTTTACTGACTAGACATTATATATGTAGCGTATTCTACTATATATAAATATTTTGATGGATCCTTAAGAGATGGAAAATCCCGTAACATCTCTTGAGTTATTGCACGCACGTTATACACTGGATATGAGGTGAAATCTCGTTATGCGATATTGATTTGAATAACATAAGGATATTTTAGTCCTGACTCGAGTGTTTTTTCTTTTCATTACGCTCGGGTCAGACTTGAGTTTTCAGCTTATCGAAGATTATTCTTTGGAGGACGAAGACGAAGAGTTGGCATATTATTACTAGTATTATTCCATCATTGTTTGTTCCGCTGCAGTATTTTATTTGTCTGTTGTATATATCACTACAACAAAAAAGACTTTTCACAGCGTTTGAAAAACGCTGTTAAAAGTTTTCACAGCATTTTTAAAAATGCTGTATAATGACATGCGGTCGTTGACCCTAAAGTTTTAACTGCAAATTATAAACGCTGTCAAAAACCCACTTTCTACAGCGTTTTTTAAACGCTGTTAATAATTTTTCTACTGCAAGGTATAAACGCTGTTAATAGTTTTCTACTGCAAGGTATAAACGCTGTCGTAGGGATATGCATTTTTTTCCCAATGAATTGACAGCAATGTATAAACGCCGTCGTAGGGATATGCATTTTTTTTCCAATGAATTGACAGCAATGTATAAACGCTGTCGTAGGGATATGCATTTTTTTCCCAATGAATTGACAGCAATGTATAAACGCCGTCGTAGGGATATGCATTTTTTTTCCAATGAATTGACAGCAATGTATAAACGCTGTCGTAGGGATATGCATTTTTTTTCCAAAGAATTGACAGCAATGTTGTGCCATTGCAATATTCACACATATCATTAATATAAACTACATTTAATTATATTTTAATCAGTTAATGTACATAACATAAACAAATCAAACTAAAAATTGTAAAATAAAAGCATAACTATTAATCACTTCCATAAAATAAGTTGAACACAATATCCATGAACAAAGTTTACATAAACCCGTAAAGAGAGATAAAATTTATAAACCAACTGCATACAAAATTAGACAAATGCACAATATCTAGAAAGCAAGTTTGCATCTAATATTATCGACAAAACGTGCATAAAAGTAGTTCAAATACAGGCTGAAAATGAAAAGTGGCAGTACGAAGATAGTTAGACATTGGTTTACTGAATTGTTGCCAACATGGCAGTTTGAACTCGGCAAGATTCCTCCTTCTGTCTTTTTTTCTTGACTTTTTGTTGTTGAGCTATCACTGACCATGGCTTTGTCAACATCCTGTGAGTAGTAATTACAGTAAGCTTTAGACGTATAACTGTTTGTTAAATATAAAGAGTACAATTTCCAGTTGAAAAAAAAATGTGTTTTTCAATAAACATGTAACAAGGTCGGAACGTTTTATTCATTTTTCTTTTAATAGTTGTATATCTACTTTCTTTTTGGAATTAAATTGTAGCCTAGTCACTTCATTTAGCTCCGAAACTAAAGTTTGATAGCGATGTTAAGACAATGAAACATTACTTGTTCAAGACAGGTATACAAGAGCTGTTTGATCTTGACATTCTCATTTTGTCATATTCCCAAATTACAAGTATTTACACCTTTTGTTATTTGCACTTGTGGTTGCAAATCAAATCTTTTCTAGTCCTATTCATGTATTGCAACTTACAAAACTAAGTGTCGGTCAAATACATAAAAGCTTGCTACTGTAAGCTTAAATGTGTACTTAATGTACATGTACTTAAACTTAAATTTCCTTTTAAATGTCCATAAAATAACATGTTGCTATGCTTTTGAGAAATTCTTTACTTTAAATTGTTCAGTGGTATAAAAATTGACCCGTGATACTAACATTAAAAGCTGCATCAGAATACGATTCCAAGATGACCATGTCTTCCAAGTAAAAGAGAGTATTCTAGGTTTCAAACATGTGAAGAATCATCGATTTCACTTGTAATAAAGCAATTCTTTGATCAATTAGCAAGGAACACCTAGTCATTGTTTTGGTATACAATATAAAGTTATCTTGCTTTTGAAAAAATACAACAAAGAAATATAGAAATGATCAGGAATCTGACATGTGAGATTTTTACGAATAATATTGTTGTCATAGAAAGCTAAAGCCCAACACTATGTACAGTTGTCTTCACTAAAATATACGTATCTTCATAATGAAAATTTAACAATGATTATATAAATAATGAAGAAGTTGGTGATGTCTTAGTGGATAATATTCAATTACGTTTGCAATTAATTACTGGGCTTTCTTTTCTAATTAGTTCACACAAATGTGATGCATGATGCAGACACTTGATCAGACAAGCTACATACATGCTTACAGTCACCACCAACTAACGTAATATATTGTTAACCTTATTACACAAATAGCCTAGACAATAAGTTACTAAAACTACTGATGAACAATTCAAGTTAAATTTTCTAGAGGATGAACATTTCAGGTGTTGTTGGCTCTGGAGCTCTATTTTCTACTCAGAATAAATTTTAGTTTATATACATTTGACTTAACTGGGTTAAGCTGGACAACCATATTTAAAATCCAAAAAGCTAATACCCTATATCCTATATATATATATCGTAAGTACTGTCTTGATAAATTATTTTATTCAGAAAAACATTAAATTAGATAAAATTTGATAAAAATTCTACTTCTCTTGATTACATTTATATATATTACCCACAGAGTTGTTTGTCACAAATCTTCTTAATTTTATAAAATTCCTCATCTGCATTTTAATATTCAGATCTCTTTGACGGGCTGTGATGCAATTTTTTTATCTAATAAAAGTTTTTAAGACTTGATGTACCCTCCCGAGCATATTAAATAACTTGAAGTTCAAGGGTAGTTACCTGAAAACTGCCAAACTATAAAAATATTTCAAACTGCTGAAGTTGAGTCCACACTAACATTCGCAGTAGGCCATGCTACCGTCGAACCAATAGCATCTGATAAGCATTCCATGAATGACGTAGGTCTCTATAAAGACGCATTCGGGTCTTTGACAATATCCACCCAAACTCTTATTGCATTTGGTCCTAGTGGAATAGAATGAACCAAATCATTTGGATTAGTTGAAGATATGGTGCCTTCAGCTACAATTTTTCCTGTGCCCTCCACAGCAAATAACTTGCACTTGTTATTCATCGCGTAATTTGCGCTCTATGATATTAAAAAAAGTATTGATACATTATCAACAAATCGTATATATAAATATTAGCAATATAATATATTACCGTACGAGATGTTGGAACGTTGCTCATAGGAGTGGATGGTATTGTGTTTTCAAAAACCAATTTTGATGATGGCCATGCTATTGTCTTACCGACGGCTTCTCCGATACATGTCACACCTGCTATGGGCCTCCACAAAAAGGCATCTTCTTTTATCGGATTGTCCACCCAAACTATTGCGGCTTCTGGTCCAAGAGGAACACCATTAATAATCTGATTTGAATCACTCGAGTGCACACGTCCTTCGGCAACCAATACTTCAGTTCCACCCCAATCGAACAACTTGCATTTGTTTTCTGTGCTATTGGTTTTGCTCTATCAAAGAAAAAAATTATAGTCATCTAATAAAAGTCTTGTTTCTATAGTCTTACTGCATTCAAAATTTTATCATGATTCAACCAATTCAATACAAAGCAAATCAACATTGTTAAATTTTCAATAATCATTTGTCAAACTTTAAACTTGATTTCACCCACCAAATGTTATTAAAAATAATAATACTAACATAGCTAGAAATGTGTAATAAATTAGTATTCGACTCTATGGAACTGATGCTTCCGGTAGTTGGATTTTCACATATTTTAGTTTTAATATGTAAAAGAATGTACTAATCTGATGGGAACATGGACTAGTTTGGATAATATCAATGTTAATTCCACGGTTCTCTTATAAATATATTTTTACCATTGCATTATACAGATTTTTAATGTGCAGATGCTAAACAAATCTTATTATTTACCACATCGTTTCCTAGATGACGATAACAAAGCTCTGAATAGTGGCAAAAACATGACTAGGAATCTGCCACCTCCAGTTCAAAAGGGTGGATGCAGAGACACATATCAACGCTATATTTGTAGAGAGTTTTTCATACCTCGTTTTCTTTTTCGGAGTTTTCTTTTATGCGGATAACAACTCTACCAGCTGGCCATTCTATCTTCTCATTCTTGGCGTCTCCTATGTATACCATACCAGGTGAAGGCCTCCACAAAAAAACATCGGATTTTTTAGGATGGACTACCAAAATTTTCTTGGCATTCGGACCTAAAGGTACTTCATTGAGAAGATCGTTTGGATCACTTGACATGATTTTTCCTTCGGCAATTACCTCATCATCATTCCCATGCCAATTCAGCAAACTACAACCGTCACCTATTTCATTATGCTTACTTTGCAATTAATAAAAAATAAAATACATAACTTCTGATTTAGATATCAAATTATGTATGATGTTTTAACCTAACTATCGTATATTTTTACCGTTTGAGATACGTTCTCTCCTCCACAATTTTCTTTATCCTACAAATCAATAATATTACAAAAATATTAGAGAATTTGAACCTGTAGTGAAATTGTAGTGAACCTGTAGTGAACTTGTATATTTATTCCACTTATGATGAAAACAAGTACAAATTTCAAAGAGAATACATTTTCAGAATGAATTTTGATATAACAATTGACAAACTTATGTATGGAAATGATACATCATTTGTAGAGTAACCAGATAAGGATATTTTTATTTTGCAGATGGATGAGGAGTCAGCAATTTAATCGTAAGTAAAAGGTATTTTTGTTTTGCAGATTGGTCGAATTGTAGCGGATGGTTTAAAATCTCATAAGGATAAAAATATATTATGCTTTAATTTAAAAGTGTTGAAAAGACAATATTGGTTTAGTGTTGAAAAGACAATATTAATTTAGTGTTGAAAATACATTACTTTATAAGTGTTGAAAAGACAATATTGGTTTAGTACATATTATGCTTTAATTTAAAAGTGAATGCTTTAAAATCTCATAAGGATAAAAATATATTGCAAAATTGCATTTGTACTCTCATAAGGATAAAAATTCAAAGTTAGGCCAGCAACCAAAGACAGCAAATACATATAATAAATTTAAAATCTGAAGCTACACAACTCAGTAATTTTTATAAACAAATTTTCACAATTAATTTTTAGAAAACTAAAAATAAAAGTTTAATTTAAAACATGTTTTGAGGAAAATAAGAGGTGGAATTAAATTTTAACTTCTTATTTAGCATGTAGCTTTTAATAAGAGAATGATTACACAAATTAAGTCGAAAATCATACAATGCAAGGATCACATACATGCTAACTAAGCTTTCATATTTACACAAAGTGATTATCGACATACCTGACGTTTCATTACGGTGTGAATCAACTGCTCTAGCTCTGAAATCCTATGCTGACATTGAGCTACTTGTTTATCTTTGATTTGTGACAAAACTGCAGTGGTCATGGTTACACCCTTTCCCATTCCTCGTAGTCGTCCCGGTCTATCTTTTCCCAACACCAATGAGAGGGCATCTTCTTTGATCTTACAAGTTAAGCTAGACGGTGATTCCTTTTCAGCATTCTTTATTTTCTCCTACAAAGTGAACACAAATTATATTTTGTAGAAGAGTTCAAAATTATATATTTTCCAAAAATTACGCTTAAAAAAAACAACTACGATAGTATCTGCAACATGCGGGTTCACTGGTTCACCATTTTTTCGAGTGTGAGATTTAATCCAAACATCAGATCTACAAATGGAAGAAGGACTGCTACTTTTCTCTTTCTGCATTAAAGGAAACATAACATTAACAAAACTATTAACCATAGGTAATAAATCAAATATATTTCTCACCAAATCTTCAGTTAGTCGAGCCATTCCTCGACGACTACACGTGTGTGGTATTTGTTTATCCTTCATGGATTTAAATTTATCACTTCGTAGCTAGATTACAAGATTTATCACATTGATTAGTTAATTTGCATTTTACGTACGCTTAAATTTCATATATATATATATATACACACAAGAAATAATAAAAATTACATTACAATTACCTTAAACTCTTTGCTCATTTTTGACTCGATAAACTTCTTCCACTCCTTCATACTTCCAACGTTTTCTGGTTTTAGTTGAAGTTGTTCCTCCTTGGTTTTTGTTTGTAATATCTGTTTTACGAATTTGCTTTTCGAACCTCTCCAAATGCATCCCATTTGCTGAAAAACGGGAGCCTTTTGCCATTCCTCATCCAATTTAAATCTAGCCTGTAACATTTATCAAAATGATAATCATTCAAATTCTTCTTGAATATGGAATCCACATAAATGTCAGTTCCTGAATATGCTGGCATATCATTTAAGTGTATTAATTTCATGCCATTGAATAGATTAGATATCGAAGAGGTACTTGAGTCATAAAGTTATAGTTTTAATTGAGTTATAGAGTGGCTAAAAGCAGTGAGTCGACCTCATCAGATTAGTGGAGTTCCTTGTATAGAACTTTAGGGGTATGAACTCCCCTTCTAAACAGTTTGGAATCCTGAATCTCATTACTAGTAACAAGTTCTCTTTTATGGGAATATTGGAAAATAAGTTAAGTGATTATAGTATTGAACAATTCATGTATAAACCAAACGGCAAATGGATATGTGAAACACAATTGCAATGAAAATCAAAAGAATCGAATTCTCCTAGTTTGGGACACATCAGTTTGGTCAACTATTGTCATGCACACAAATAAACAGTGTATAACTTGCAGTCTTCACAATGCAACTGGGTTGTGCATAATATGTACAGTGATGTACGCATTTAATATCCGAGAACAAAGAGTAAATCCCTGGCACTATCTCATTCATCAAGCTAGTCTTTTTAATCTACCCTGGATTATTCTTGGTGACTTCAATACTATCCTATCTAGTCAAGAAAGAATAAATCAAGGCATTTACTGTAAATTAGGGGATACTGACTTCATGAACTGTATTAACAATTCCAAATTAATTGAACCTGAGTTTTCAGGTAACTGTAATGGTAACACTGTATTATAAAGAAAATAATAATATATTGTACATGAGAAATGGTCAATGCTTCTTCTTCATATCAGGTTTATATGATGTGACTACCGACATAAGGGGTGTCTAGACTACCACGCAGTTCCTACATGGTACCGCTAACCTCCCCATGCATCAGCCATCAACCTCAACTTTGATATCCCTCAATCCACACAGGAATAATCCTAACCCGAAATTGATACTAAAATACGAAATCAAACAAAAATTATCTCTAATAAGCAAAGCAATTGCATAAAACAAAATTTAATTCAAAGAGAACGGATGATGGGTTTTGAAGATATGGTTTTCAACCAATTTGTAGGTATGGTTTCGGAATGGCAATCTCGGAATAGAAACATGGTGGTTTAGGGTCGATCTACAGAGGTAGGCTTGCGTATTGAATATAAAAAGTCAATACAGGCATACAGAGCATAGCTATGAGCATCTACTGTTGCAAGAACATAAGGTAGAGGATGATAAAGAGCAAGATGCAGATCATTATTTTTGGCCAAAGCTAACATTACAAGGGAAAAAAGATAGGCAAATTATTGGAGCATCTGCTTAGTGTTTTATAAACTTAGTCAACGCGGTTAATTTTTTTATAAAACTTAATTAACTTTTATAAATATAGTTATATTTTATAAACTTAGTTAGCTTGGTGAAAAAATTATAAAACTTGGTTAATTTCTATAAATTTGTATAATTTTTATAGAACTTAGTTAAAATGGTTATGTTTTTTGCAAAATTTAGTTAATTTTTATAAAACTTCATCAACTTAGTTAATTTTTTATAAAACTTTATTGACTTAGTTAATTTTTATAAAACTTAGTTAATTTTTATAAAACTTGGTTAATTTAGTTAACTTTTATAAAACTTGGTTACTATATGGTAACAATATATGAATCTCCTACAACTATATTTTTATTTATCAAAGTGATATTTTGTTGGTTGTTTATTAATAGCATGATTTAAGGCATTACAGTTTTTATCCAGCCAAAGATATGAATTTAGAGTAGCCTTTTGATGAAATATGGAAGGGAATAAAACATAATTGTGAAATTATTTGATGGTAAACTAATAGACAATAATGATAATACTTGAGAGTTTTTAGCATCTGTTTCATACCTTGTTGTTTAAGCACACTAGACTGAAAATGACAGAACTCTACAAATATCAACTGTTCAAAGCCTGCACGCATAAAATAAATTTGTTATTAGCTACTTCATGGCCACATTAGACTGAAAATGATAGAACTCTACAAATTAGTCATTTTGTTATTAGCACCAAACTGTTTTCAAAAAATTTGCCATTACAACGGCGCCATTTTGTAGCACCAGAGTAATGTCTATGCATTACCCCTCTCCTGATACTTGGCTTGCGCTATTAACAACAATTTTATCCACTTATACAACAATGTCATAATCATATACAACATTAGCACCAAATTGTTTCCAAAAAATATATGAAGGTAACAGCTGTTAGAAAAATAGAACATATGTAAACTTCATTCCCTTTATTAATAATGATTAACAAATTTGCAATAGACAACCAGTTTCTTATTTATATTCACAGCTACAGATTTTTATAGAAAGATTCCAGAACATAGAATTGCTCTATCAACCCAAATTATAAGATGTTGTAGGGATCCAATCATCCGAACAACTTGTTCTTATCAAATTCTTCACATTTCAACCAGTCTATGTATATCCATCTTCACTAAAGGAGACAATTTTGATCAAAACAGAAGAACTATACATAATTCTAAAGGTGCACTTAAACATTCAATCAAGGATAGAGAACATTCTCCAAGAAGTTGGGCTCATGTGATTGTCATACTTAGTTTTGTATCTGATTAACTGTGTGTGTCATTGACAATATGATTTTTTAGATTGATCAAAGAAGTGTTAGTAAATTGTAAATGTGGTTTGTTTAGTTTATTTTGACTGAACTTCGGTAATCAGCCTAAAGTTCACACATGTAGCTGAGGACCACTAGCATAATGGTAAGGCCCTCAAGAATGTGATCGGATTCTCTTTCCATCAAAAACCGTTTATAGAAATTAAAAGGAGGAGGAAGAAGTTCACACAAACAAATTCCTATTACAAAATTGTCATTACTTGATATAAGATGATATTAAATGTTTAACACCTTTACTTTTTATATTACAAGGCAAAATTAATAATTTATTCCACAAATGAGTAGCAAGATTTAAGAAAAAAGTTTTTATGCTCTAGCTATTTTTCGATTTTTTTCTCTAGATACTGTAATGCAGTTGGATTATGCTGCACTTGAAATAACATAATATATACTTTTGATTAAAAATATTTGACTGTAAACTATCATGGCATCTAAACATACAACATATTTTGCACTATGATTAAACTATACTGCATAATAAATATACTGATATTTCATATGAACATAAAGCTTTTGATCATGTATAAATCAACTACAAAATCTGCAGTGTCTAACATATCTTCTCGCATACTTATGCAAAGTTATGATTGATAAACTTTATAATAAAAAATTTGACAACATAGCTATTATATTTAACAAAATGGATAATCCTAACAAGTTAGGTAACAAAATTTGATTGCCAAGTGTCCACATATGCTAAAACATGCACACATATGTGTTATATGCATAAACCTCTATATCCAAAAAATTATCTTCAGTAGGCTTAAGTGGATAAAAAAAATAGTACAAAATATCTTTGGAGTCTGGGACAGTTTGAATTTAAAGTGCCCAGTGTATATTATTCTAAATAATCCAAAGTTCCAAACTATAGTCAAAAGCCCATTTACCATCGATAAATACTTCAACCTGTCATGCTTGTCATCAACCTAAGTAGAATTCATCTTCATCTATACACTACTCTTCTAAACAATTAATCATTATGTCGACAGTTTACCAAGTTCCCGGAATTGAGAAGAAACCAAGTCTGAGAAATCCAGCGCCTAAGAGAGGCCAAATCAAGACCAAGATATTAACTAAAGTGTTCTCTGCTATTAGAAGGGGTAGTAGGAAAGACAATGAGAAGGAAGCAAATGATCTGGATGCTGAAACTTTACCTTATAATATTCCAATACAAGGATCCTCTCAAGCACTTCGTATACAGTTCTAGTTCAACATGTATCTATTATTGGTACCTTTAACTATATTCTAAATCCTGCAACTTTCTGTGTCATATTCTCTGTATTTGTGGGTATTTAACTATTTATGAAAGACTGACCTTCATGGTTCCTTTGTATTCAAGAGTTTTTAATATGAGTTCAAAATCCATAAGCATTATGCTTGAAATAGCACTAACGATAAAACATACTCAATCATGTTCTATGTATGCAACACACTTATTTCATCTAGAAGCACTAGAATATTGATCCAATTGAACCCCAAAAGCTAAACAGATGGGTCAATGCCTTAAAGAAAGTACTTATTCCAGCCTAAGAAAACTTATTTCATGGTAACCCAATTTGCAAGCCAAATTTATGCTCTCCGTGGCCCATCTATATTAGATAAAAATTATGAGTACAGTTCACCTTTGTCAAGCCACGATGTAAACTAAGTACGTGTTGTACTATATTGACAAGCTTACAGGAAGTTGAAAACCTTTTTACATGACATCCAAAAAAAGTGTTAGTTACTACTTAAAATATTAAGTACTGCAACAAAAAACAAAATAAACAACTAGGTGCACTAATAATGAGCAACAGCATAACTATACCGCAGCCTACACGTTCTCAGATATGCTAATGTACGATTTGAATCTTTTGAAACATTTTCGATTGGTGGAGGTAGAGCCAAATATTTCAATTGCTCCAGCACTGTTCTTCACCGGTCCAAAAGGAGCCGTAAAAACAAGTTTCAGGCGAAACTGTCGCCTGTTAGTTTCTTAGCTTATATAAATCAAATGAAAGTGTTTTGTTTCATTTACTGAAGCACCTAAAGCTACCTGTAGTAATCGAAACTTTATCAACAACTCGAGTTCACCGAGTTTCTAGTAAGCCATTCCGACAATTGATAATCGAACAAAGTTCGACTTACAGCAATACCAAAGCAGGGTATTTGGTATATGAAAATCAAAATCAACAAACGAAATACGCCTAAAATTCGATTAACTGAATAAAGAAAAAATAGGGAACTAGGGCTACCTGAAGTATGAACACGTAATTAGGGCGATGACGATTAAGTCCACCAAAGAAACATCGAAAAACAAGCAAAATTTGGGGGAAACTACAAACGAAGGAGAATGAAATGAGGGACGGTGAGGGAGCGGTAGTTTTGATAGAAGAGGGAAAATGAAATTTTTGGTAAAAGTATATTAAGAGTGGCGGCATATAAATGACATTGAAACATGAGAATCCTCAGCGTTTGAACGCAAATTATTTTCTGAATTAATTAACTTTTACTGCAATTAACGTTCAAACGCTGAGAATGAGTGTAGTTAAAAGCAAGTTTTGGTGTAGTGTATATAACACTGATAAATGTTGTATAAATTATAATCAAAAGTATAGTAAACAGCTTCATGAACAATTTATTTGATTATTATATTTTATCATTCCGATGCGAGTATCTATGTTGTTTTCTTCTTCTTTCTTATTTTTCTTAATTAACCCCATTGATTATCTATATTCCGGATTGTTTAAGTTGGACATGTGTGGATTATTGTCAATTTAAACCTCCCGAAATGTGGGCCGTCACAGTATATAATTTTAATTAATAAATTAGGAGAAATAATAATTAATATGATTCTATACACTTTAATATGTATTAAATTAGAAAATAAAATAAATTTATTTTTGGCCATATAATACAAAACTATTTTATATATACTTATTTTATGGAAAATTATTTTATTATTATTTATGTATATTTATTATTTAACTGAGAAAATTATTTTTGGCTCTAATATATGTATGCATGTATATGTTTTTTTGTGTGTGTACATGTTAAATATAAGTATCTTTTTTTATAATATGTATACACACACATATAAATTATATTTATAAAATAAATTTGGTCGAAAATATGTGTATGTATTTTGTAAAACTAAAATGTTTGAATTAGTCAAAATGCTAGATTTCATTTATTAAGATTTAAAATTTATATGGTTTTAAAATTGTCAAATTGAGTTTAAATTCCTAATATAAAATATCATCGACCTAGTCAAATAATTTTGAATTAAGGAACCTTGAATTTTAAATTTCAGATTTAAATTAATATTTTACTTATTCAAACTTATTAGATTTTATAAATTTTGAATTATATATTTACTATATTTTTAAATACATTTTTGGCAAAGCCAACCGGCATTTAACGTGTGCCGTCCACATTTATTATTCCAAACAGTTAAAAGAACAGGTGATCGGAACAGGCTCTAGATCAGCTAGGACAATAAAAGGAAAACAGGAGTTAGACAGACAATTCTAAACTACAAGAAAGACAACTATCCCTCAATGACAGGGTTGGCGGCCGCGTCAGTCGTAGGACCAAGGACATAAAGAACTTGACAGAACACCGTAGTAAGAGAAGGCACAAACGATCGTGATATGGAAGAGTACAGATAATTCCGATCCCAAGATGAGTCCAACAGTAATAGCCAACTGCATAGACCAAATTCGCCTCCAGTATGAAGAGTCAGACCTTCACCTTCCACACGATTAAACAACCTCCTCGATTCCCCATCTTCGCCCACAAACAAATAATAACTATTCAAAACCGGATCATATCCCATTTCTGTATCGTAATGAACCCAAGAACGCTCTTTCGGGAACCACGAAATTGTATCCAAATCAGGAGTCGACGATGCATGGGATAAAATAGCCAGGGACACATGTGACGTAGTAGTAGTTTCAACTAAGGATGGCTGGGGCAGAATATTTCCCTTAGGAACCCACTTCAAAACTGGCTGAGGAAGCGGAACCTTAACCGGAGGAGGCTGGGAATCTGGCACGATCAAGCACGCATCAGGAGTATGACCAAAGGACTTACAAGAGAAGCAAATATCAGGTTTCCATTTGTACTGCACATCCACAATCACATCATGACCATCGGCAAGTCTCATTGGTAGCTACAATGGCAATGGTTTAGAAGGCTTGATCTCAATTAATGCTCTAGCGTAGTGTAAAGATTTACGGGCTTCAGTATTAGAATCTAAGCATTCGAGATCACCAATGAGACTAGCAAGCCAGTTCAGACCTAAAAGAGGCTATAGGGCAGACGGAATATGAGTAAAAGTAGCCCAAACAGGAATAGAAAGCACCTACTCCCTAGCTTTGTCAACAGTAAGGCTCCATGGTGTAACAATAAGCGGTTTTCCCTCTATGATAAGTGGACTGGTCTCAAGCACTCTCATCTTGTCATTATTGTTAGAGTGTTTTAAATAAAACATAGTGTTGAAAAACTGGACATGAAGGCTACTTTTCAAATTCCACGAACGTTTACATTGGTCACGAACCTCCTTATATGGAGCGGAAGAATCCAGGAAAAAGCCAACGAAATATTCAGATCAATATTTCACACCTTCTTGAACAACCTCAGTTGGTAGAACATTGACACCATCAATAATAACCGTATCAAAAGTTCTAGGCGAGAAAGAACCTGCATTCCAGGGAAGGGATTTGAAGAGAGATGACCATTTCAGCAAAGCATCCACAAGATTAGCTTTGCCAGCAGAAGGAATCATACCAGATCCAGAAGAGATAGGGCTAGGCATTTCGTTAACAGGCATATGCCTATCTAGGTGCACTGGACTTAAGTTTTGTCTACATACACATACACATATTTTGTCTACATACACATTCACATATAGGCTGAATAGATGGTCATATAGGCAGTTTAAGCTTAAAAGGGTTTAAAATAAATACAAATGGAACAAAATGGTAAATCATGACCAAAATTACAAATAGTATATATGATTAGAATACATAAAAAATATGTTCAAAATAAAGTGAAAAGATGCGGTAGAAATAGAGACAATGGTCAGTCCAAATGTGTATAAGAAGGGGGCAATTCTTGACCTAATCAATAATTGATCTAAGCTACCATAAATGAAAAGATTTTAAGGAAAGGTCGGTCCAACATAAGATTTGGTTTCTAGATATATTTTGGACACAACTTAATTATAAACCCTATATATACCCACTTAAGCTACCTAGAAAGAGATACAAGTTTTTCTATTACAATCTAGGTAATATTCTACCTTTTTCGAAAGCAATCTTGTAGTAGATATTTGTAATAGATATCTAAATAAAAGAGCATGAAAGTGGATATAGCATATTTCTGAATCACTATAAAATTTTAATGTCCTTTTGTTTATGCATTATATTATGCTTTTAGGTGCTTTGATCATAGTTTATCATCTTATATCTATTTTATTTTGATTTTCTTGTTATTTTGTTAAGAACTGACGTAAAATCCTTAAAAACACATGTTTGGATCATACTTGATGGCATAATATCTCATTATTAAAAATAGCGATGTTCGTGGCTAAAAGCACCACAAATAGATTGGTACTTTACTGAAAAGGATCATATCCTCTCAATATATTTTCAAATTTTAGTTTTTTCTATAAATTATTTTCTAATAATCTACTACATATGCAAAGAATTTTTCTTTCAAAACGGCATCCAATAGAGGTGTAACAACCCATACCTCTGCAAACACTGATCCAAAGCCTAAAGGGGCTTTCAGACTCACGTCATGCCAAGAAGTACGAGCTGTCGTTTTTAAAAACATTATAGGACATGACTACAAGGATAAAATTTAAGACATTCTGCACTTTCAGATCTCACAGCGGAAGGCAATGATATATAAATATAGAAAATAACATCTTAGAAAATATTCCAAAAACACAGTCTCAAAATATACGTAGTTAAATATCCAGAGTTTAAAAAAACAGCATAAAGTTTGATAAGCACTAAATAGAATAAATATTTATATGGAGAATAATATGTAACGCTAATGCTAAGCTCGCTTCTCCATGTACTAGATCTGGGCCAATCACCTGTTGCCCTATCCTCCTTTGGTGGGGGGGGGGGGGAAGAAAGGAGCGGGTCAGATAAAAGTCCGGTGAATGAGTTATAGTACTAGCATATGGTGATTACATGGAATTGACTTTATTTATAATCTACGTGACCTAGGATGTCCTTGTTTTGTTTGGGAATTACTTGATAGGGTTGGTCACATTAACCTGTGGAATATGGTTTCAAGTACACTTGCACTTAAACATCTTGTGGTGGTTTATACTTGGGTTCGAACAACTAATCGAACCACTAATCAACAACAGATCCAACAACTGATCAACAATAGATCAAACTAATAATCTCTGGGACTACTCTTAATATATGATCGCATAAATTATCACCCTTGGGACAGCATTACCCAGACTACGACTACAAAGTATCATACATACACATTAAGAGGATCCCATAATGCCGACCCGCATCAAAGATGACTTAGGGTCTACTGAAGCATCTGTGTCCAAAAACTCAATGGCGTTGCCACTTATTGCACTGCACTAGGTGCCTACCAACAGTGACACATCCTCATTACCGTATGCACCAAGGAATCTCTCGTCAGTTCCGTACCATCCACCGCACCTGGCATCCACCGATAGCGTGTACATACACTGAAGAACCTCTTGTTAGTGTCGTGTTCTCAGCGCATCCTCATGATCGAACTGCCTTATATCGAATATCAAATTTGTAGAATAAATAGTGTCTAGGCCTAATTGCCTGCATACACATCTACCTAGTCTCGTGGTATCCAAAAGTCTAGAATTATGGAACTAACTTCACTTACTTATAAAATATAATATGTATACACTAACACACACACACACACACGCACACGCACACGCACACATATAGACAAACACACTAAGCTTGGGCTATTGGTCGACATTGAAGTTGTGCCTAGAACTCGATAACCGGTCGACCATTAGCTAATGTATTAATCGACCGCTTGCTGTCAACTGGCTATAATAAGTCGGTCGACCGGTCGGGTTTTGATTACTATTTTCTTTCTTTGTTAATGTTAATCGTATTTTTAACAGGAAACCATGTTTTGATTAATGGTGATTATCCCTCAACTTCAGACCAGATTTCACTTATTTGTTTAAATCTACAACTCTGCATATAATTCCAATAATTTTCGTGTATAACTTATAATTTCTTTACATGATTTAATTTCATAATCTCATATGTATATTTACATCTTAAAATTAGTCCCACATGAAATCAACATGATATATACATATTAAATTTCATATTCAATTCAAGGTGAATAAAAGGGTGTATTCATATTATAGTCAAAACGAATCAATTCCAATCATATCTCAAATTTACTTCAGATCCAAATCAACTTCTTTACTTTAATAAAAATTAAATTAAATAGAGATTATTTAGATGCTTTCATACAAGGATTGCTTAACTCTTGTAACACCCGAAAAATTAACCAAAAATTTATTCAAGAAAATAATATATTAATAATAAGAATAAAAGTGGAATTTAAACAAACGTCGAAATTAGGCTATAAAATTTGTACCATTGAGTTCGTGGAGATATTCTAGATAACTTTCATAAATAAATTTTTGTAATTAGAGCTCATATGAAAAGACTATTAAAGTTTAAAGATTCAAAATTGAAAATAATTAAAAAAATATATATAAAAGGAAAGTTAATGTTAATTTAAGTAATATTAACGGATCGACGATTGAATTAGGACAGGTCCACCCCTACCGATCAACTGCCTTGCATCAACCGGTCGACCGGTGGGCTTCAATCGGCTAGGGTTAGCCTTGGTCGAACGACCTGGATTTTATTAAATTAAATCAAACTATTAGAATTCCTTCATGCTTTTATAAATATAGAGGTACTCCTTCATTCTTTACCCTGTAAACCTACATAGTAGTCGAAACTCTACTTCTCTTTAATTCAGTCTTTCTCCCAAATCAGTCTATTTCTTCAAAATCAAAATAAAAGGAAAAATAAATTGAAGATAAAATGAAATGAAAAGGAGGGATCACAAACCCAAAAAGGGGGCGATTCAAATCAGGATAGAAGAGGGAAAGCTCTTAAGAAGTAAGTAGGTTTATTATTGAATTATATTGATTTACAAGTATCGGGTTTATTTATAGATCTGTTTGACCTGGAAATTTATCTGATTTAAATTTGAAATAAAAATTTCAAGTTAAAGATTAGTTATTCGATAAACTGTAATTATTATTGGGATATGAATAAAAATCTAAATCATATGGATATAACCTCTATTTTATTTAATTTTGATTAAAGTAAAGAAGTTGATTTGGATCTGAAGTAAATTTTGCAATATGATTGGAATTGATTAAACTTAATTTTAATATGAATACACCCTTTTATTCAACCTTGAATTATATGAAATTTAATATGCATATACCCTGTTGATTTCATCCGAAACTGATTTTAAGATGTAAATATACATATGTGATTATGAAATTGATGAATTGAAATTGTGTAAATGAAATTATAAGTTATACACAAAAATTGTTGGAATTACATACAGAGTTGTAGATTTAAATAGATAAGTGAAATCAAGTTGGAAGATGAGGGATAATCACCGTTAAACAAAATGCAATTTACTTTTAAAAATACGATTAACATTAACAAAGAAAAAAAACAGTAGTCAAAATCCGACCAATCGATAGGCTTAGTGTAGATGGCCGCCAACAAGCGGTCGACCGCTACAGTAGCCGGCAGTCGACTGGTTATTGTGTTCCAGGCGTAGCATGAACCTCAACCTATGGCCTATGTGTTTGTATATATTAGTATATACATATTATATTATATAAATAAGGGAAGTTAGTTCCCTAATTCTTAACTTTTGGATATCACGGGACTAGGTAGTTTGTCTGTGAATAATTAAGCCTAGACACTATTATGCTTTGAATTTGATATTCGGTATAGGCGGTTCGATCATGAGGATGTACTAAGCACATTGCACTAACAAGAGGTTCTTCGGTGTAAGCACATTGCTATTGGTGGATGCCGGTGTGGTGCACGGTTCGACATTAGCAGGAGGTTCCTTGGTGCATACGACAATTAGAACGTGACACTATTCGTGGATGCTAGTGTGGTGCAATAAGTGTCATTACCATTGAGTATTGGATGCGAATGCTTCAGTAGACCCTAAGTCATCTTTAACGTGAGTCGATATTGCGGGATCTTCACAATGTGTAAGTCTGATATGTTATAGTCATAGTTTGGGTAATGTAGTCGTGAAGGTGATATTTTATGTGATCATATGTTAGGAGTAATGTAAAAATTTAACAAGAATTTAATAGAGGATTCAAACCAAAAATTAATAAGGAAATTAAATTAAAAAAATAGGGACATAAAAGGAAATTCTTACAGACATCCGAATTTGGCTACGAAACTTGCACCATTGTGTTCGTAGTAATTTTTCGAATGGTTTTCATGTATAATGCTTCATAATCCAAGTTAATATGGAGAAGTTACGGGATTTAGAACGAATTAAAGAAATTAAAATTAAAATTAAAAACTCACAGGGTTATAGGTCGACCCAAGAAGGCTCTATGTCGACCTGTAGCAGTCGACCATAGCTTAGAGGCGGTCGACCCAACACGAGTAAAATTAGGGGATTAGCAATCAGGGGAGACATGGATTAACGGTCAGGATTCATTGCTTGCATCTGAAGTATTGGATGAGCGGACCAGATTTTCCCTAAGCTAATCTAAGGGCCCTAAACCTAACTCTAATCTATAAAATTTGTAACTAATGGAACCCTAATTCTCCAATGGAAGCCTACAACAACTAAACTCTATCAATTGTTCTCCTCCAAATCCTAGTTTTCTTAAATCAAAATCAAACCTTAATCAATCTAAGAGGCAAGAGCAAGAAAACAAGGGGAACTAAGGCGATCTGGGGAAGAAGCAATCGTTTGGAGGCCAATTTCTCAAGGTCAAGAGCTTAGCTAGATACAAGTGGGCACAAATTAATAATTTGATTAATGGAATTGATTTTAATCTATTTTAAATGATTAGAATTATAGAAACCCTCGATTTAAACTTGCAAAATTAAATTCAATATCTTCAGCCCTAAACCCTAGAATTAAATTTGTTATTGAATTGTGAAATTTGTTAATTTGACACTTGTTAATGCTAAATTTGGAAATCCTTAATTAAAACCCTAATTGATTGAATTTGGACACTAAGATGACATTAGAAAAATTAGAGTTAACTCACTAGAAATTAGGGTGAACAGGAATCATTAATCGATCAGAGATAATTAACTAAAATCAATCGACGTTTAAAATTCGATTAAAACCCTAATGTTTGACCGTATGCATGAGAGGATAGGGAAAATCGGTTCCCTATCAGAGTTGTTAGGGCGAATTTCATTTCCCAATGATTGGTATTGGTTTGGGTAAATTTCATTTCGCAGTGGTTGGTATTGGATTCTGGCGAATTTCGTTTTGCATAAACGGAGTTGATTAGGGCGATTTACTTCGCATAGGCTCAGAGTTGTTCCGTACAAGTGAGTGCAACACTATCGGAGATGCTTTATAAGAAAGTACGGTACTCATAGGAGATCCAAGTATGCACGTTTTCTGGCGCAATGTGGTATGGGTGGACGTCAGTGCAGTACAATAAGTGGCTATATGTGTCAAGTAAATTGGGGCCAGGGACTAACGGGTGTTCCTATGAGATGACCCCGATGTAGTACAATAAGTGGCTATAGGTATTGAGTAAACTGGAGCCTGATACTAATGGAGATCCTACGACATGGACCCCGGTGCAGTACAATAAGAGGCATTTTGCCATTATTATTGAGAGGTGAAAATGGATGCATATGATGAGTCATTATGCGAGTTGCATTTTTGGTGTTCTCCCTCTTTGGCGTAGTTTTGATGTAGTTATGATTAGAGAGCAGTTCCCATTTTGGCCGATCATTAGTGTGAGGTTCGATTAGTAGGCTCGACCGATTGAGTTAGATAAGAATCCTTAGGTATTGGACCTTAGGAGTTGACAGACAGTGGATTTACATTCTATATCACTTAGAGTAGATTTAAATCAATTGCACTTGATTATCTTGTTAAAATTGCTCTCATTCACCAGAATTTTATCTAACCCACCCTCATTCTTTTCCTTTTCCACCACAACAAGGTGATAGGTTAGCAGTTGATTGGACATAGTACAGGGAGAAAGGAGCTCACCATTGGAGTTCTCATATTATTCATTGTTCCTCTTATAGTCATCTGTCATACAAAATGTCTGTAATGTTTATATTGTACTTTGAGGACATTGTATATGTAAAACAAGTATTTTGTAGATTGTTTTTCTAAGATGTCTATTTTATGTACTTATATTTTAATTCCTTCCGCTGTGAGATCTGAAAGTGTAGAATGCCTTAGAATTCCACTCTTATAATTATGCTCTATAATATTTTAAAATCTCAACATCTCATATTTCTCGAAATGACTAGTCCAAAAGTCTAGCTAAAACTTGGGATCGGCATGTTGGGTAGTGCCGGTTGTTGCATTTGTTATCAGAGCTTAGGTTTAGGTCCCCTAGGACTTAGGCTTGTATTGAGGGAATGTACTTTAAAAGTTTCCAAATAGACTTCCAAAGATTTTATCTATATGTAGAGATTTCTTTTTATTTGTGCCTATATTATCTGTGGGAAAGTTGAAAATAATTCCAAAACACAAATAGTGAGAATGAGTACAAGTTCTAGAGGAATGGCTTTAGAAAAGCATCTAAGATTCCGAGCATGAAAATGCATATATGGTTCCGTCAGTATCTAAAGCGAGGAGAGAAGATGAGCCTAACCCGACCATGGGAGTGTAATTATAATTTTCCGTTATGTATATTAATACAACACTCTATACATTTTGACCCATAAGGTTATTGTTAGCTTATCCCCTTATGTAAGCAAACAATTGTGGGTTAGAATAAATGTTAAGGCTATAATAATTGAAGTGAAAAATAGACTTTTTACATTTATTATGATTTACCCCATAAAGAAATGCTAGTAGAGGTTTCCAATACCAACTAGCAGTAACAAGTAAATTATGGATTTAAATGTGAATAAAGAAGATTAGTAACATGAGATCCATGAAATAAGAAATATGATGTTGACAACATAAGGGAAACATGGAAGAGAATTTTTCAAACTTAAGGTAATTTTCCCCGGTTAAAGTAGATACCCAATCTTTATATTGGTAATAGTTGTAAGAACTCATGTTTACTTAAAGGTATGACTAGAACCATTTCCATATTAAAGTGGACACTGTATTGGGAAATCGACTGAGGTAACCGTCTGTGCAAAGGGAAGGCAGACCCTTATGCAGTTGGAGCATTGTTAGGAATAAGCGGGCTTAGATAATTAGATTGCTATTGTCTAATACAACTTAAGTGATAAGCTAATGAAAATGTTTTCAAAAAGTTAGAAATGACGGATATTTGGTATTTTAAATAGAGAAGTTTTGGTTTATGATTTTATATAAAATAGTCAGATAAACTTTATAGGATTTGTTTAAAAAGCTAAATTAAAGAGTTTGGTTGAAAAATTATTTTTAATAACTGTTTTAAAATCTTTTGTTTTGTTTTGGGCACTTTGTTATACTTATCTCAATGTGCACTTTGCTTTTAATAATAGAACTTTCGAAAAATAAAAGTAAAAATTGAGAAGTATGTAAGATCCGACTTTAGAACTCTTTTCATATATAAGAAATGGTTAATGTTTGCTTCGAACTCTTGTTTTTCTAGTTTTATTTGAACTCTGGTTTATTGGCTGTACAGACTCTTATTTTATATTTTGGCAAATGGACTTAGGAACACTTAAATTTGGATCAATATAATAAATAACACAGGTCGCGGTTGTGGTCTTACCAGAGACACGGGATAACAATCACAAGGTAAGGGTCTTTTCGTCGGGTGAACACGATGAAATGGGCTTGTGCAGCATGGATTAAGCCCTCAACTGGGTATCGAGGCCGAAGAATAAAACCCACAGGTCGTCAGGTATGGAATATGCCTGTAAGGGGTAGGTCGCTTTGCTTGAATGCGATGGGTCGACCTACTCAGGTCATCGAGTATGAATTGTGCTCGGCGAGGATCCAAAGAGATCAAGGTCGTCAGGTAAGGACTATGCTTGGCAAGGGGTAGGTCGCTTCACTCGAACGCTATGGATCGGCCTACTCAAGTCGACGAGTACGGATTATGGTCGGCAAGGATCTAGTGAGATCGAAAATTTGGATTAGTATAACAACCTGGAGAGGTCATGGATTTGGATATCAGTTTCGAATAGCAATGGATTTGGCTTTGGATGGATGTAGATAGGGATAGAATGATCTGAAGTGACCGTGTATTTGAATTGGATTCTGGACTGGAAAATATGACTATCAACGGATTATGGATTTATGGCAATTCAAAACACACCTTTCAATTACAAGGCATGTTTTAGTGGGCAAAGTGTTAACCCACCTTTTGGCAAGGAAGTACACATGCAGATTTAACCCAACAGACTCATGATCATCAAGTAGAAAGCCCAAAGAGATGGTTACCAGGATTGGTGATCGATTATATTTGAAACTACAGACTATAGTTGAATGGATTTGAGTGGAAAGCACTCAATAAATGGCTAAGTATGGAACTAATATTTCACCAAGAAGAGGGATCAGAATAAAAGGGATCTGATTATACAGGATGCACACAACACTACTCAACGATGATCGCTCCATAACTCAACAACCACAAGGTGGATTGAAGTGAGACTTTGGAAATAGGAAGAGGGGACCCTAAGGATTTTACCCTAGGGATTGCATGGCCTTTGGAGGAGTTTAGAGGGATCAGCACCTATCCCTCCAAAGGGATCGGCTCTCTTCCCTCTTAGGGATCTGCTAAACCCAACTTTATTGCAAAGATTGATCAATATCTCAACATCTACACATCCAATTGACATGAAACTTGGACCACAAGCTAAATACAATAGGTAGAACACCCCATAGGGATCTCACATTATTTGGAGCAAGTTGGAGGGATCGGCCCCTATCCCTCCATAGGGATCGGCTATAATCGGCCTTCGCAGCATATTGCAACAAAAATCGATCAATAACTCGAGTTGTATTAATCCAATTGGCATGAAACTTGGAGGCTATATATAATACAACATGGAGAAGCTCCCTTAGGGATCACATGTCAATTAGAGGATTTTGAAGGGATCAGCCTATATCCCTCCAAAGAGATCGGTTGAAATCAGACTATGCAACACCATTTCATGGAAAATGCGATATCTCACAAATTGTAGGTCGAAATGGCACAAAAGTTAAAGGGCAAATAACTAACATCATGGGGAACCCCCCAGAGGAATCACACCCCATTTGGACACAAAAATAGGGATCTGTACTGATCCCTATTGTGGGACCCAATGGGCTTGAAAATTCTTGGGTGGCCTCGTTATGGCCTGGAGGTTCTTCTGCCGAAATTTCAGCCTGATCCGTGCATGTCTTCCCCTATAAATACAGCAGGCATGGTGTTAGAAAAATAAATCTTCTTCCAGCTTCACTTCATCTTCTTCTAGGCTATACTCTGCCAATTTTATTCTTGAATTTCATGGATTTGTAACTGTAATCAGCAATATAAACTAATGAAAGGAAAATCTTTGGAGTGGACTTAGGCTGGAGTTAGCCGAACCACTATAAATCTGTCTCTATTAACTTGCTTTCTGATTGTTTTAATTTTGTTGTTCATTTATTTCTCTTTATAATTCTGTGATTGGATTGGACATTGGTGCTTTTACGTAATTGGGTGTTGGTGGCCAATTTTGAAGCCGAATATTTTGGTGCTTTCACTGAGAAGACTTGCAGCCATGGATTTGGAAGCTTAGATACTTTGATCCAGGAAGCAATGGCTAGGCAATAAACAAGGAGAGTGCTACCAGAAAGGAGCCACCATGGAGGGAGTCAGGAGGCTTCCTCAGGAACTGGAGCTAATCAAGCATCTATCTACATCACCAGGGATGAAATTGAAATGATGATGGATGCAATGCAGGAGAGGATGCTGAAAAGACAGAAGAAGATGATGTAGAATTTACTTTGATAGGTTGGACAAGCCGTAGCACAAAATCAAAGGAATAGAGCATCAGGAGCTAATGACAACTTAGATCAAGGAGTTAAAGCAGCATGAATCGCTGGAAATCAGAACTGGGAACATGAAAATCGAGCCAACGGATAAAGGAATGGAACAGAGTAGTCGGGGCAGTCCCCGATCATCTTAAGGTGATCGGCACTGATCCCCAAAGGCTAGAGGGCATGCCCCTAGGTCTGGTTGATCGCGATGCTTGAGGACCTGGGATCAATCCCATGGAGCTTGGTGCGAATCAAAATTTGGATGCTCGTCCCGAGGAATACGTTCTAGAATTCCCTCATAGACTCGGAAAGCGGCTTGGACATGACGATAGGAGACTACGATTGGAAAGGCACTGATAGGTTTGTAGAGATGATCAGGCGAGCTATGCATAGAGGATTGGTGAACAGGGATCTAAGGACGTAAATAGAAGTCCATTCGCTCCTAATATCAGGAATGCTAGGAATACATCGGAATTCAAACTACCAACACTTGAAGTTTACGATGGAAAGTCGATTTCGACTATGCATATGATGAGGTATATATGACATATGGAAATACTGGGGGGCATCGAAAGAAGTCTTGGCATGATGCTACCCCTTGTACTGAACGGATGTAGTTGCGCTATGGTTCAAACAGTTGGAAAGCAGTTCTATTAGCACATGGACAGAATTGGTCGAAAGATTTATGAAGCAATTTCAGCTTCACATTACGAGACCCAAGAATGCGATGACATTGACATCAGTCAAGCGGTGGGTGGGAGAATCACTCAAGAGTTTCTTAACCAGGTTCAATGCGGCAGTTGTTTCGGTGGATCGACCAGATACATTGATGGTTTTGATAGCGGCAATATCAAGAGTTAAAGATAATTTAGATTTTAAGATATCACTGATATGAGATCCACCAATGGATCTCGGGGAATTCTACCATGAAGCAGAAAGGTTTCTGTGACAAGAAGATGTGAAAGCTGGTAGAGAGGCAATGGAAGTTAATACGATACAGGGTGGAGAACCAGCCGATGAATGCTTAGGAAAGGACAAGGGTAAACAGAACATGGATAGTAGCTTCGATCGATCGAAGTAGTAGATTGGATAACCCAAATTCTCTTCTTGGAATTGAATAAATCTTGGAATGGATATATCTGGATGCTCGAGGACGCCTTCTGTATCGAAGGCCGGTAAGGAGAGAACCCTCCAAATGTGAACGGACATCAGGAAAGCACCATGTATTCCATGAGCTGGATGGGCACAATACAAATGACTGCAGGCATTTGAAGGATATTAGTAAGGAACACATAAGGAATGGTTAGTTACAACAATACGTAAGGAGTCGGGTTGCGACGGTGGAACAGGAGCTGCCACCGTCCACCTCGAATGAAAATGGCACTGGATCAAGGCATCATCATCAACTTGTCATCAATTAATCGAGGTGGCATGTAATAAGTGATAAACTTCACAGTAGGTTGGCCAAGTCACTTACACATGTACAGGATCGAGGATGGTTCCTAGGCATGCTCTGTGATGATGATAAACCATAGTGCTAGGGTATGTGAAATTTGTTTTTTTCTTCTTGTTTGCTTCGAACTCTTGTTTGTCTTGTTTTATTTGAACTCTGGTTTATTGGTTGTATGGACTCTTATTTTATATTTTGGAAAATGGACTTAGGAACGCTTAAATTTGGAATAATTAATAAATAACACAGGTCGCAATTGTGGTCCTATCCGGAAAGACGGGATAACAATTGCAAGGTATGGGTTTTTTCATCGGGCGAACACGAGGAAACAGGCTCGTGTAGCATGGATTAAGCCCTCAACTGGGTATCGACGCCAAAGAATAAAACCCACAGGTCGTTAGGTATAGAATATGCTTGGCAAAGGGTAGGTCGCTTCGCTCGAACGCGATGGATTGACCTACTCATGTTGTTAAGTATGGATTGTACTTGACAAGGATACGGAGAGATCAAGGACATCAGGTATGGACTATGCTTGGCAAGGGGTAGGTCGCTTTGCTCGAACATGCTGGATCGGCCTACTCAGGTCGTCGAGTACGGATTGTGCTCGGCAACGATCTGGTGAAGTCGAGGATTTGGATTAGGATAACAACCCAGAGAGGTCATGGATTTGGATATCAGTTTTGAATAGCAATGGATTTGGCTTTGAATGGATGCGGATCGGGATAAAACGATCCGGAGAGACCGTGTATTTGGATTGGATTCTGGATTGGAAAATATGGTTATCGATGGATTATAGATTTTGGATTTATGGCAATTCAAAACACATCTTCTTATCGAAGGCATGTTTTGGGGGGCAAAGTGTTAATCCGCCTTTTGGCAAGGCAGTACACAGGCGGATTTAACCCAACAGACTCATGATCCTTAAGCAAAAAGCCTAGGGAGATGGTTACTAGGAATGGAAATCGATTATATTTGAAATTATGGACTATAGTTGAATGGATTTAGGTGGACAACACTCAAAAAATAGCTAAGTATGTAACTAATACTTCCCCTAGAAGAGGGATCGGAATAGAGGAATCAGAATAAAAGGGTCGGATTAAATAGGATGTACACAACACTACTTAACGATGATCGCTCCATAACTCAACGACCACAAGGCGGATTGAAGTGAAACTTTGGAAATAGGGAGAGGAAACCCTAAGGAGTCTACTCTAGGGATCACACAGCCTTTGGAGGAGTTTGGAGGGATCGACCCCTATCCCTCCAAAGTGATCGACCCTCTTCCCTCTTAGAGATTGGTTAAACCCAACTTTATTGCAAAGATCGATCAATATCTCAACATCTACGCATCCAATGGAAATGAAACTTAGAGCATAAGATAATTACAACTGGAACACCCCATACAGATCACACATTATTTGGAGCAAGTTAGAGGGATCAACCCTTATCTCTCCCTAGGGATCAGCTATAATCAACCTTCGCAGCATATTGCAACAAAGATCGATCAATAACTCGAGTTATACTATCCAATTGGCATGAAACTTGGAGGCTATACATAATACAACATGAAGAAGCTCCTCTAGGGATCGCATGTCATTTGGAGGAGTTTGGAGGGATCGGCCCCTATCCGTCTAAAGGGATCGACTGAAATCAGAATATATGCAACACCACTTCATGGAAAATGCGATATCTCACAAACCGTAAGTCTAAATAGCACCAAATTTGGAGGGCAAGTGGCTAACATCATGGGGAACCACCCTCCCCATATGGATTGCATCCCATATGGACACCAAAATAAGGATTGGTATCGATCCTTATTGTGGGCACCAATGGGCTTGAAAATTCTTGGGTAGCCTCGTCATGGCCTGGAGGGTCTTCTGCCGAAATTTTAGCCCAATCCATGCATGTCTTCCCTTATAAATATAGCAGCGATGGTGTTAGAAAAAGGATCTTCTTTCGACTTCACTTCATCTTCTACCTAGGTTATACTCTGCCTATTTTATTCTTGAATTTCACGAATTTGTAATTGTAATCAGCAATATAAACTAATAAAAGAAAAATATTTGGAGTGGACGTAGGCCAGAGTTAGCAAACCACTATAAATCTATGTCTTCATTTACTTGCTTTCTGACTGTTTTAATTTTGTTCTTCATTTATTTCTCTTCATATTTCTATAATTGGATTGGATATTGGTGCTTTTACGTAACTAGGTGTTGGTAGCCAATTTTGATGCTAACACTTTATTGCAACAAGAATGCTGTAGATGCGAATAGGGTCTACTTCAATCTATATTAAGAGAATAAAATAACAAATAGGCATTCCTTAATTACAATAGGCAAACTTAAATGGAACTATAAGTATAGACTTCGCACTGTATCAATAAGAAATTAGTTGATACCATATAGATGAGAATAGGACACATGTAGGCTATGAGTTGTCCAAGTATTGTGTTGTCACCCGTAGGCTACGGGCAGACCAGGTGGACAAGAACGGAACGGTATCTATTTTATACATGTTATTGGAATTGTATCATTATAGATGTGTTCCACGTATGCCTAATGTAGATATTGGAATTATAGGGTTAAGTATAGCATATATTAGAATTCCCGAAAGGAAGAACGTGAAATTCTTTTTCCTTTCCGCAGGGACCAGGAGATTGCATCTAGCCATAAGAAGAAGACTAATAGATATTTGCGTTGGTTTTTCCAACAAAAGAATGCCCGGGCATTGAGAAGGAAGGACGCTTGCTTTCAGAGGCGAAAGGCCATGGGGAGAGAGAGCGTCTGTGATCCATGGATCTCCGATTGGGAAACCGTATCCAAGCTCCGTGGCTAGTCTGCGCTCTTTGGACTTTTCAAACTTAGCGAACTGAAACATCTGAGTAGCTAAAGGAAGGAAAATCAAAAGAGAAGAATGAAAAAAAGAAATGATAAATAAGGATAAGAAAGGGTCCAAAGCAAGAAAGAAAGATGGTTAGCGAGCAACTCCTGCTGCTGGGTCAACTCCAAACCAACATTCGGGAAGGGAAGCCAAACTACTTCTTCGCTTCCAAGCAAAAGGTAATCCTAAGTCGTGGATGAGATGGCCTCTCATTGAGAAGATTACCAACTGGGTTGAGGACTAGCAAACAGCTTTCCTATGCGGGTAGACTTCAGCTCATCAGATTAGTGGCATTAGTTGTCCGCTCTCCGGTTGGGTAGTAAGGGAGGGGCTCGCGTCTGATTAGCTAGTTGGTGAGGCAATAGCTTACCAAGGCGATGATCAGTAGCTGGTCCGAGAGGATGATCAGCCACATTGGGACTGAGACACGGCCCAGACTCCTACGGGAGGCAGCAGCTTGTCTTCTTCCTCTTTTCATAGTCATACCTTACATAATGAATATAGAAGATAAAGGAAAGTGGTCTCCAAATTAATGAAAACCTTCATAAAGGAAATAGTATGATAAGTTCTATATTTATAGACCTACATGACCAGAGCAAGTAAAAATGTCGAGTTAGTCATTGCAACAAATTTTTGAGTAATTAATATGGAGTAGTAAACATCAAATTAGAAGTTGTTATAAAATGGAGCAGGATTTAAGTAGCATTTTAATTCATTGGAATGAAGTATGTAGCAATATAAATTTCTACAAATTATCCGATTTTAGTACAAAAGTGTATCGTTTGAAATAATAAGGAATATACCCAAAAAGGAAGAGATGTACAAAATAGGGACGGTTGCCGTATTTTGTACCTTCTATTTCAATATTGACAGAAAAGATAATTCCTTATAATTTGAAACATGATACAAATTCTCTTTTAGATAATTTATGGAAAGCTACATAGTTCACATTTCCTTATGGGGAAAGATGTAGTTCCAATACATCAAAACAAAGAAACCCCTAAGTAAAAATCAAAGTAATGGTCAGCATGTTTATTAGATTAAGATGGCAAGGCGCCTCCCATACTATGTTGTCTCAACCAAAAAATAAATGAAATAATTAGAATAGAGTAATAAGAAGTTATGGGAGGACATTAAGAGATGGTAAAGTTTTGGAAGTTCAAACCTCAAAGGTATCCTAGATAAAATAGTAGTTAAGATTCTTCAATAGAAGGTTAATTGAAGGATTTGGGTCTCCGTCAAGAAAAAGGATATTGTTATTTGCACACATTGAGAATGTAGAGGCGATTTAGTAGGAAATAAGAGTGGAAACTTTTGGTAAGACTTGGGGTAGAGGATAAAAAGGATTCTCTCCAATCATCCCTCGGATTGGGAGAAGACTAATTTGGAATACACAATTTTTGGTTGCATAACAATTGTATGCGAACGAAGTATCACTTATGTGATTATTACCAATGTTAAAATAATCTCATATTATAGCTTTAATTTATTTTGAAGGACTGAAGAAACAATTCAAACAGTCTAATGGAATGACTTAAGCAAAATCCAATTGGGAAAGAAGTTGTGCTGTTTTCAATAGTTGGGGAATCAACAAGTTTGGATATCCTTAAAAGGAAATCGAAAAGTAGAAAAAATGTATAAGTAGAAATTAATAGGGAGGAGACACCATCCACTTACGGGTTGCCTTGCCTTAGTATCCAGAAGATGAAGTGTTTAGATATACTACTAGATGACCTGAGGAAGTTTGGTTGTGGATTGAGAATGGAATGAGGCTACAGTTTCGTGAGAGCATATTTATGCTCAAGTTATCTAGAGTGGTGGAAGTTAACATTATTTGAGTTGTAGAAAGCGTTGCAAAGGTTTACTAATGCACATACAATTGGGTTGAAGATTCAAACTAGTGGTAAAGGATGAAAAATGTGGTTGGTAAATGAATTTGATTCATGGAGGGACAAGGACAGCACAAGGTAAGAAGATAGCATATACTGACTGGTGATGCATGGAATCGAGATCCATAGTGGTGACAAAGTGTAACGATTTGCCTTTTCGACCCTTGAATGTTGATACTAATACATCCGCGGTATTCACGTACCGAGCACCCAAGTGCCGAAAAGACAAATTGTTTGGGTTAAAATAAAAAAATAGAACAAGGAAGATGGAACACAATATTAGAATCTCACAAAGGAACGATCATATATAATATCAAAGACAGTATAAACTATCATTCTAAGATATGAAGTTTTTCAAAGTTACAGTAATCAGTCTGAACAGTTAAAACAACCTGTCCTCATAAATGCTAATGATACAGTAGCAATGCAGTAGAAATAAATACTATAGTATAAAACCATCCAGCTCGTCTCCAGAAGCTTCAAAGCGTCCATGGCTAAATCTGGAAATATACATGGGACTGATCCAAGCATTATAAGAAAATAACACACCCGGATCAGTCTGGTAAACTAGAGTGAGAAACTCAAGTAATATGAGCAACATGTAAGAGTAACTACTGAAACCGTACGGATTCCTGTAACGGTTCCCCTCAAAGAAGCCAACCATTCATTAAGTTTAACATATAGTGATATGATAGATAATGTCTACAGTGTAGCACATAAGTGATATCAGATAATAGGTATAAAATCAATACTGCTAAGGCGCGTTCACATATGGTTTTTTCACGGAGGCACTTCTAGTAAACTAAAGTGGATCTCCATGATAAGGATCAGAAACTACCTTCCAAGCAACGTATATCTTCAAATGGGATATAATCTAAGGTAAACATAACCGGACCACCCCTCGTGTGTGATCTGAGCCATATCAACTCCCGGTACCAGCATATCGATGAGCATCTCTAGACATGGAGTTTATATACCCTTAAGGTTTGCTAAACCTCCCTGGTCATGCGTGTTCTCTGTTTTCTGTCATTTTCCCAATGACGAGGCTATGTTCGGCATCTTTCACACGAGTCATCATCACTCGAATAGAACAAGAATCTCCAAATGGAATCCATCATCTAGAACAGATCATGAATCACTACATGGGTTTGAGCATCTCGAACAGATTTTGAACCTCCACATAGGTTCCCCGTATAAGTCCTCCGACGAATGCTAACGTTGTCCTCTCTCTTAGAATACTCCTCAAGATGGACAGTCCCACATGTAACATCATTTGAAATGTTAAGCTGACCTCTTCCTTGGACTTAACCTTTGGATTGATAGTTCAACACTATAACATTTCACTTCACAACCACTTCAAAAACATAGATCGTGTATATAGTTTTGAAGTGATTATGGGTTTGAGTCATCTCATATAAGTACACTCTTTCAGCTTATCAGACTCTCCAAAAATCAATCTATGAATTTTCGGTAAACTCAACCCCGGTTCTTTTGAAAATAAACAGACAATACATAAGAGCGAAGATTACCTCCCAACCGTTTAAGCGGACGGATTACCTTGTCAATTATCCTAGAAGAGCAAGACAAGTTTATACGTACAGTATATAATCTCCGAAGATAAATGTACCACATAGCACTCGTGTTTCTTCTAGATATTCCCAAAGTTATATTAGGACAATTTCGATAGTCGACCAATCAACTATCTGGTATAAGATGTTTATTTGTAAATGGAAACCAAGTCTAGTATGCTTTCCATAAACAAATAACATATAAAACACTATCAAGTCATACAAAGCATGGCCAAGCCACACAAAGTTTAGTTAAGCTACTTAAGCAACTGTTAAACCCTTTTATTTAATTAATCCTTTTATTAATTAAAAACTCCTTTATTAGTAAAAACTTATTTTACCTAATAAACTTCTATCTTTTTTCAATAGGTTCTATGCTTATAATTTCCTTAAAAATATCCATTTTAAGGATCTTAGTACTTTCACAAATCCATTCAATAGGTTTAAAACTAATGTTACTTAAAATATTGTCACTACAACCCAAAACCATTTCGCTTATGCTTATCTGTAAATCATTCTTTTAATGATCTATTTGCTTTATAAGTATAATCAAAAGGGGTCAAAGATAAATGTTATTAAAACATTGTCACAACAAATCCAAAACCATTCCATACTTGTATTATCTTTAAAACATCCTTTAAAGATCTAAGTTCACAGTATTTGACTAGTTAACTATCAAGTTCTAAAAATTATTGTTTATAGAAGTCATGATTCGTACCCTTAACTCGTTTTTGACATTCCTACTTAACCATTCCTCGTTTAAGAGTGAAGCCAGGTAAGTTATAACACTAGTTGCATCAAAGCCTTGCCTAGACATTTCATTCTTAAATCTCACAAATGGATAAGTCTACCACGTTAGCTTTTAGTGTTCAATGTAGTATTAACGATTTCAATAAACAATAACAAATCAACACGATTAACACATTTTCGACATTTTCTAACTTACTATTCCTCGGCCAGGAGGGAAGCCTGGTAGGTTAGAGCTCTATTGCTCTGTCCCTACTCGACATCAATCTTAACTCTCATAAATAGATAAGCCTTACTTCATTGGCTTTTAGTGTTAAGTAATTAAACAATTAACCATTTGGCCATTTAGCAATTCTAACCCCTTTCTAACCTTTTGTTGTACTTCCAAAACCCTTTTAAAAATGATATATATGCATATGTATATGTATAGTAACTTGTTTGGCCAACTTGATATTAAGTAAACCATTTCGAAAGAGATTTTATTCCATAAGATATAATATAGTCAAGATATTTTATAAAATCTATATCTACTTAAAAATGCTTTTAAAATCCTTTATAATACTTATAATAGGTTTTAAAATATTTACTCAAAATATTACTTGAAAATAATAAGTTTATGAAATCCTTAAAAACTTGAAAACGACACGTTTTCTATATATTTTAACAAAATATATCTTCTTTAAAAATTCACAACTAATTCTCAGAAATTCATAAATATCTTAAACCACTTTTAAAATACTTTTATAGGAGTTACTAAACCCTTTTAAAAAGAATGAAAGAAAATACTTAAATCAAAATATCTTTTCAAACCATTAAAGTCCAAAAATTAAGTTTAAACGTGATAATTTTGCACTAGTGGTGTTTTGGCCACTTTTTGAGATGTTACTTAACTTTTTACTATTCAAGCTTTTAATAGCAACAAACATACATATAAAAAATTATAAATATAGCGAAATACCCCTAAGGATCTCTCTACAAAGTTCCATAAATATTGTCAAAAACTAGGCAATTCCAAACTACATCTATAATGATTATTCGCTATAAGTGCACTTTCAAATCCGAGTCCAATCTAAACCAAAGTCCATTTATAACATATGTGCTTTGTTCAAGGTCTTGTCATAAGTCATACAAGTCCATTCCCAATTCATTCATATATGTCACTTACTTTTAAAGTAAGAATCCAAACCAATGTTTTAACATAAGCTAACAACAATTCAAACAACATATATACAATCAACACAACATGTGTATGTGTTATATTTTCATTCAAAGTGAGGTTTTAACTCACCTTTAACCACACAAACAACCAAGATCCAAGAACCAAGGTACAAACCCAATCTAGCAACTTTCTTTCCTTCCTCCTTTCCACCTAACTTTTTCCTTACCTTGCCTTCAAACACCCTATATTGCTCGTGGCCTTTGTATGGTAGGGGTGCATGGCTTTGCTTCATCAACTTTTGGCATGGTCGAAGGTGTTTTAATATTGTACTAAGCCTTGTGGCAAAATTTGAAGTGATTTGGAGTTGATTTGCAATAATTTTTTTCAGACATAAGAGATGAAGAAGAAGAAACCATTGATTTTTCGACTCAAAGCTTTGTAAATTTCTGTGAACGCTACTAAGGGTATGCCCCTTCTTATATAGGCTTAGGAATGGTGTTGCTTATGCTCTCACTCACCCCAACCATTCCATGGAAGCTTCACCTCCCATTACTTCTCCTTTAAGTCACTTCTCCTTTATGCATATTACTCTTATACCCTTCTCATAATATCTCTTATCCATATGGAAGCTTTTAGAACCTTCCAAGCTTTATGAAGAGGTTTGTGTGTATTAATTTGTTTCTAATGTGTTCATTTGTTCATTAGACAAGTGCACAAGAGTTCGACCAACTTATATCGACCGAAAAGCTGTTTACCGATAAATCGATTTCCGGTCACATTATCGATTTCTCTTCGAAAAAGTATATTTTTGCAAACATTTTTCGAAAACAAGTTTACCATCATTAGTTATGACTTAAAAGGGGGTTAATAAGCTTATTAATCATTTTAATAAAATTTAATCCAAGATTCAAATATTTAAATAATTCAGATATTTAAATACTAAGTGTCCAAAATTCCAGGTCGTTACATTCTCCCCTACTTAGGATATTTCGTCCTCGAAATTCCACCGCGAGCAACCAAAGAGTTAATCACCCATTGATACTTAATAGATCACAATCATTAGCGAACAAAGCTCATAGGTTGTTCAGGTTCAAAAACCCTCTCATTGCACAAGGATGATAGACAACCTACTAAGCCCTTATGCTCAACATCCTCAGGTTATTACTTAGACGATTATTCATGCTACCTCATAACAAATCGAAGAGTCATCACCTAAACCCTCCATAAGTCGACAAGACATAGTATATATACATATTAAATCCCGTACGATGCACAAGGACCATCTAGGCGCAATATCTTATCTGATCACTTTGCTTAATTGCATAAATTTCACGTTCCAAATAGTATGGATCACTTGACTCCTCTAGTGTGGACTTCGATTAGGTTCCTTGGTTAGAAACCTTCGTTCACCTTACATAGCCATATACTATGATAAAAATCTTCGAGATCATATCAAGAATCCGTATCAAGAGTTCACCATCAAGAATCGAGTGAAAAATCCTTGTTTGGATAGGTCTAAACCACCTCGAAAATATATACTCGAATACTAGATCAAGAACAGTTATGTGAATAAAACGATTTACATACAACTTACATATTCATCCTATTAGTTTTTTAACTACACCAATTCCTTTTTAATCACATTCATTTATCCAATTAGTATGTCTTTTTAATACTAAATTATTTATGAGCCATTTCATAAAAACCTAACTTCAAGTTTATAAATATTTTACAATGTAAATTCCATACTCGTATAATACTCCATTATATCCTAAGAGTGTATACAAAATATCAAATTTATAACTAGTATGTTTAACAAATTTAGAACTTGTTTTAACTTGCTATCTTCTCAATTCAAATGTTATATAAACTCAACTTTATATTTTTCAAAACACTTAACTATAAGTTCTATAATAATTCGGAATTTCCTGACTATCCAAAATCGTCAAAAATCCCATTTCATTTTAACAAATGAAAACTACCAAAGAACATATCATATCATGATGCACGTCCATACTTTCATAATGAATAAGCTACATGTGTCTATGAATTTTATTAACAAGAAAACTTTAGAACTAAACACCGATTTTTATTTCAAATCATTTTGAAAGAATATAAACATATAACTTTTGTATATCAAGTCATACTTTAGGATTAAATCAAAATATGTTTGACCAAAACAACTTTGTACCATCCAACACTTAGAAATCCAAAAATGAATGTCGATGATGTTGAAGTAATCACCAGAATTATTTTCAGACGATAGGAGTGAGTTTAGTACATCCAGACCATACTTTTGGTATTTAATCAATATCATTTCAAAACCGTATCAAATACTTCATAAATGTTACTAAGCACCATGATCTCAATTTCATAAACCCATTTCCCAAATAATTACTTTCAAATAATACTATTATTTTCTCCACAATTTTGAAAAACATTTTCAAAGATACTGGGATTTAAGTTTCCAAATTCTTTATTCAAATCCTTTTCGTTTATAAACCATGTTTATATAATATTGCTTTCTTATCTAAATTATTTCACAAATGTATATCTTTATTTAGATCATAATAAACAATTCTTATTAAAATTCAATTTTAACCCAACATTATCATCGTACACCTTATAATCAAACCGTGAAACTTAATTCACAAGATGTTCTATTCAATGTTCCTATAAATTACTATCTACCCAACCCTTGTTGTAAGAAGGTAAATTTCTTATAAATTAGCAAACTATAGTAAATGCCTATAAACTGGTCGAGCATGACTAATCAAACAATAAATGATAATGATTGGATATTATCGTTTCACAAACAAACACACTATACATAACTACATCAATTTTCCTTTGAAACTTTTCCTTTTATATATAAAATATAATCCTAGGTAAAATTATTTCATTTACCAATTTTTAAAATAATATTGTGCCGGTTTGCCTTGCTCAAGTGTTCAGAAACACCTATCGATAACGTTGATCAGGCGCATCAACCAGAATTCATAAACCACTCAACAAACTAATTAACACAGTATAAAACACTTTTATAGCATCAACAAATATGCTCTCATATGTATAATACACTCAACTCATGCTGGGGCATTCCATTACTCTATCTCTTAATGAGTTATACCCAACCAAAGCCAAGGTTCTCGCTTAACCTTTAGCTCTGATAACAGTTGTAACGATTTGCCTTTTCGACAATCGAATGTCGACACTAGTCCATCCATACTATTCACGTATCGAGAACCCAAGTCCCGGAAAGAAGAATTGTTAGGGTTAAAGTAAAATAAAAGGAAATAGGAAAATGAAGAAGGAATACAATATCAGAATCTCACAACGGAACGATCATATATAATATCAAAGGTAGTATAAACTGTCATTCTAAGATATAAAGTTTTTTAGAGTTACAGTAATCAACCTGGATAGTTATAATAACCTATCCTCAAAAATGGATAAGTCTACCTCGTCGGCTTTTCATATTAAGTATTGTATTAATGATTTCAATAAACAATAAGAAATCAATACGATTAACACGTTTCTAACATTTTCAGCTTACTATTCCTTAGTCAAGAGGGAAGCCCGATAGGTTAGAGCTCTATTGCTCCATCCCTACCCGACATCAATCTTTCAATCTTAACTCTCACAAATAGGTAAGCCTTACTTCATCGGCTTTTAGTGTTAAGCATAGTTAATTACTTTTCATATAAGTAATTAAACAATTAACCATTTGGCCATTTAGCAATTCTAACCCCTTTCTAAACCTTTTTTTGTACTTTCAAAACCTTTTTAAAAATGAGATATATGTATAGTAACTTGTTTACCAAAACTTGATATTAAATAAACCATTTCAAAAGATATTTTACTCCATAAGGTATAAAATAGTCAACGTATTTTCTAAAAACTATATATACTTAAAATGCTTTCAAAATACTTTATAATACTTATAATAGGTTATAAAACATTTACTCAAAATATTACTTGAAAATAACAAGTTTATAAAATCCTTAAAAACTTGAAAACAACGTGTTTTCTATATATTTTAACAAAAATCTCTTCTTTAAAAATTAACAACTGGTTCTTAAAAATTCATAAATATCTCAAACCTCTTTCAAAATAATCTAATAAGAGTTATTAAACCCTTGTAAAAAGAATGAAAAAAAAATACTCAAATCTAAATATATTTTCAAACCTTTAAAGTCCAAAAATCAAGTTTAAACGGGACAGTTTTGCACTAGTAATGTTTTGGCCACTTTTCAAGATGTTACTTAATTTTTTACTATTAAAGATTTTAATATCAACAAACATACATATGAAACATTATAAATATGGTGAGAAACCTCTAAGGATCTCACTACAAGGTTCCATAAGCATTGCCAAAAACAAGGCAATTCCAAACTGCATCTATAACGACTATCGTTATAAGTACACTTTCAAATCTGAGTCCAATCTAAACCAAATTCCATTTATAACCTATATGTTTTGTTCAAGGTCTTGTCATAAGTCATACATGTCCATTCCAAGTTCATTCAAGTCCATATACATGGATTACATATGTCACTTACTTTTAAAGTAAGAATCCAAAATAATGTTTTTACATAAGTTAACAACAATTCAAACAACATATATACAGTTAACGGAACATGTGTATGTGATATATTTTCATTCAAAGTGAGGTGTTAACTCACCTTTAACCACATAAATAACCAAGAACCAAGGTCTGAACCTGAGCTAGCAACCTCCTTTCCTTCCTCCTTTCCACCTTACTTTTGCCTTACCTTGCCTCCAAACACCCTATATTTCTCATGGCCTATGTATGGTAGGGGTGCATGGCTTTGCTTCTTCAACTTTTAGCATGGTGGAAGGTGTTCTAATATTGTACTAAGCCTTGTGGAAAAGTTTGAAGTGATTTGAAGTTGATTTGAAACAATTTTCTTTAGAACATAAGAGATGAAGAAGAAGAAGCCATTAATTTTTCAACTCAAAGCGTTGTAAATTTTTGTGAATGATACTAAGTTTATGCCCCTCCTTATATAGGCTTAGGAATGGTGTTGCTTTAGCTCTCTCTCACCCCCTCACCATACCAAGGAAGCTTCACCTTCCATCACCTCTCTTGTATGTCACTTCTCCTTTATGCATATTACTCTTATACCCTTCTCATAATATCTCTTATCCATATGGATGCTTCTAGAACCTTTCAAGCTTTATGAAGTAGGGTGTGTGTGTGTGTTAATTAGTTGATAATGTATTCATTTGATCGTTATAAAAATGGACAAGAGTTCGAACAACTTATCGACCGAAAAGGTGTTTACCACAAATCGATTTTCAGTCACATTATCAATTTCTCTTCGAAGAATATAATTTTGTAAACATTTTTCCAAAAATAAGTTTAGCATCATTAGTTATGATTTAAAAGGGGTTAATAAGCTTATTAAATCATTTTAATAACATTTAATCCAATATTCAAATATTTAAATAATTCAGATATTTAAATACGAAATATCCGAAATTCCTGGTCATTACACAAAGTCTGTGTGAACATCTTGTCTCATTGATAGATATTTGATTGATATTTCGAAAAAGTTAGCACCGAGGGTTGTAGGGCCTTTTTCGATTTTGGATAGAGTTTGGGAGTCAGCTTATGGAGCGGAGCTTCCTCGAGAGTTGGTGGGAGTTCACAATGTTTATTTTATGTCACAGCACCGAAAGAGTTTATGGGATGCAGTTACCATAGTCAAGCCTTGTAAGTTAGGGACAGTTAGGAAGGATAGGAGAGCCTTTATTCACCATGCACCTACCCATATTTTGGGCGTGGTACAAACTGATTCCATAATAAAGTAATAAAACTAGTTAGAGTCCAATAGAAAGACAATCCAGTTGAGAGTATATGGAAACTAAAGGAGAAAGTCCAAGCTACCCATCTCAAACTCTTTACTGGCACGTTTCCATTTTAGTTAGGAAACTACAGATTACTTCTGTATTTAGGTTCTAGCCTAGGTAGAGACCATTATATGGTAGGAATAGTTGTAAACATGTCACTAGGACATGTTATGGTTGATGGATGATAGTGGATGTATTTAGATGTATTGGTTGGATTGTTTGCTTTGACACGTTTAGGATAGTAAATCCTCTAGGTAGTACACACATTCACATAATCTCTTATTTATTTTCTAGCTAGTTAGATATGATATATATGGATGCTTGATTGTTGTTTATATTATTTGAGTATCATGCATATGGATATTGCATATGGATGAAATGGTCGTGCATACATATAGAATTACATGTTTACTTATTTAGGATATTGCATACATTTGGATGCATGACATGAGCATTTGCATGACAAGAGATCGACTGGATGAGCAGACCACCTACTCTTTTGTATTAGTATAGGTTCACGTGCATTTCAAGTTACATATATATGTGCATATTGCATTAGAAAATTTCTAAGAACAACGATTGCTCGTGGATGTTGGTTGAGTAGATGGCTGTAGTTATTGGTTGTTATGTGTATGAGTTGCATTTTTCCATCGTTAGAGATTTCGGAGACGAAATGTTTCTTAAAAATGGAGAATATAACACCCTAGAAATTTACATAAAAATTTAACAAGAATTTAATAGAGAATTTAAATAGAAATTTAATAAGGAAATTAAATTAAAGCAAAATAAGGACATAAAAGGAAAGACTCACAGACTTCCAAATTTTACTATGAAACTTGCACCATTGTATTCGTAGCGATTTTCCTGATGACTTTCATATATAATACTTCATAATCCGAGTTAGTATGGAGAATTTACGGAAGCTAGAACGAATAATAAAAAATTTAAAATTTACAAGGCTTTTGGTCAACCCAAGAAGGCCCTGATCGACCGGTAGTGGTCGACCGTGGCTTAGGGGCGGTCGACTCGACACAGATAAAATTGGGGGATTAGCTATCGGGAGAGACGTGGATTAATGGCCTAGATTCGTTGCATGCGTCTGAAGTATTAGACGAGAGGACCAAATTTCCCTAAGCTAATCTAATGGCCCTAAACCTATCTCTAACTCTATAAATTTGTAACTAATGAAATCCTAATTCTTGGAAGCCTATAGTAACTAAACACTATCTTTTTTCTCCTCGAATTCCTAATTTTCTTAAATCAAAATCAAACCCTGATCAATCTAAGAGGCAAGAGCAAGCAACCAAGTGGAACTAAGCCGATCAAGGGAAGGAGCTATTGTTTGGAGGCCAACTTCTCAAGATCAAGAGCTTAGGCTAGAGGTGAGTGGGCACAGATTAATAATTTGATTAATGGTATTGATTTTAAACTATTTTAAATTATTAGATTTGTAGAAACTCAAGATTTAAACTTGCTAAATTAAATTTGAATATGTTTAACCCTAAGCCCTAAACCCTAGAACATAATTTGTAATTAATCATGGAATTTGTTAGTTTGGCAATTGTTAATGCTAGAATCCTAAATTAAAACCCTAATTGAATTGAAATTGGACACTAAGATGACATTAGAAAAATTAGGGTTAACAAATTGGAAATAAGGGTTAACTAGAATCATCAATCGATTGGAGATTATTAACCAAAATCAATCAACGTTTAAAAACCGATCAAAACCCTAATTTTTAACTTCAATTGGTTGACCTAGGATTGTCCAGGTCGACTGGTAGCGGTCAACCTAGTCAAGGCCGCGGTCAACCTAGTCAAGGCCACGGTCAACCATTCGATGGAAAATAGGAAGAACTTAAATTTGGGTTTGGCCTAAGGCCCAAATTTACTGAATAAAATTATACAGTTTAGCTAAAAATTATGTAATTAGTGAACTAGTTAATTGAGCTAATTTGGGCTTAGTTACATGCGTGAGAGAACAGGAAATAATCGGTTCCCTATCAGAGTAGTTAGGGCAAATTTCATTTGGCAATGATTAGTATCGGCTAATTTCATTTCACAATGGTTGGTATTGGTGTGAGGCGAATTTCATTTCGCATAAACGAAGTTGATTAGAGCGATTTGTTTCGCATAGGCTTAGGGGTGTTCCATACAGGTACGTGCAGCATTACTGGAGATGCTTTCTAAGAAAGTCCGATACTCATGGGAGATCCCCGTACGCACATTTTCTGGTGCAACATGCTATGGGTGAACGTCGGTGCAGTAAAATAAGTGGCTATAGGTATTGAGTAAACTAGGGCACGGTACTAACAGGAGTTCCTATGAGATGGATCCTGATGCAGTACAATAAGTGGCTATAGGTATTGAGTAAATTGGAGCCTGGTACTAACGGAGTTCCTACGAGATAGACCCTAACACAATACAATAAGAGGCATCTTGCCATTATGATCGAGAGGCGAACATGGGTGCATACTTTGAGTCATTATGCGAGTTGCATTTTCGATGTTCTCCCACTTTTGCGTACTATTGATGTAGTTATGATGGGAGGTGATCATTAGTGCGAGGTTCGATCGTAGGCTCGACCCATTGAGTTAGATAAGAATCCTTGGGTATTGGAACTTAGGAGTTCACGGACACTGGATTTACATTCTATGTCACGTAGAGCAGATTTAAAGTCAACTGTCATCTTGTTAAACCTGTTCTCATTCACCAAACTTTGTCTGACCTACCCCTTTCTTTTCCTTTTCCCCACCACAGGGTGACAGGATAGCAGTTGATTGGACATTGTACGGGGAGAAAGGAGCTTAGCATTGGAGTTCTCATATTATTCATTGTTCCTCTTGTACTCATCTATCATACTAAATGTCTGTAAAATTTATATTGTAATTTGAGGATAGTGTATATGCAAAACAAGTATTTTGTAGACTGTTTTTCTGAGATGTTTATTTTACATACTTATATTTTAATTTCTTCTACCGTGAGATCTTAAAGTGTAGAATGCCTTGGAACTCCACCTTTATAACTATTGTCTATAATGTTTAAAATAACAACAGCTCGTATTTCTCGGCATGACGAGTCCGAAAGTCACCCTAAAACTTGGGATCAATATGTCGAGAGGTGCAGGTTGTCACAAGTAGTGCTAGAGGTTATTAGTCCAATCCATTGTTGATCGGTTGTCCAATTCATCACTGATTAGCAGTTCGGTTAGTTGTTCGACTCCTAAGTATAAACCTCCATAAGATGTTTAGGTGTAGGTGTATTTGAAACCATATTACTTAGGTTAATGTGACTAACCCTAGTTAGTAATTCAAAAATGCAAGTAGGACACCCAAGGTCACGTAGATTATAAATGAAGTCAATTGCATGTGATCACCATATGTTAGTAATACAATTCATTCACCAGACCAGATTGCAAGTTGTTGCATCATGATAGGAGTTTCTCACATTGTGAACAGTGGCAAAGCTTTGCCTCTTACCCCTACACGTTCTGAAAATGTGGGTTAGCCAAGCAAGTTGTGGCCTATGTAGGTGAGAGGCTGGCCAAAAAATCAGTGTGGCTGGGATTACAATTTTGGCCACCTAGGGCAGTTGCATTTGATATCAAATCCTAGGTTTAAGATTCCTTAGGAGTTAGGCAAGTATTGAGAGAATATACGTAAATATTTTGAAACAACTTTTTGAAAGGGTTTTAATATATATATATATATATATATATATATATATATATATATGTACGTACGTACATATGTATGTATATTCAAAGGTTTAACATGAAATAATGCAATCACTTATTCTTGTTAACACTATCTGTGGGAAAGTTGCTAATAATTCGTAATCACGGATAGGGAGAATGAGCAGTCCTGCTAGATGAGGCTCGGGTGAAGCAATTGAGATTCCGGGTCTGAACGCCCCTATATGGTTCTAGCGATATCTGCAAACGAGAGTACAAGCTGAGCTTAACCCAAATAAGGGACCCACAAAGCAGGCACTGGGTGCATTTCCTGCCAATCCACCTATCGTTTATTTCTCTAAGCTATGTAAGGACTTTGTGAGTCTAAGAGGGAAGCCGTATCTGGGGACCAAATATTTTATGGACTCAAAGCCATGGATTCGTACTTGTGAGAGGATTTTCAGATTGATGGGCCTTGGAGATGTCATTAGGAGACAACTTGTTGTTTGGCATTTACAAGGAGAGACTCTAATTTAGCGGGCCGCGGTAGTGGCAGGAACCAATGAGGAAGAGATAACTTAGGGAGGGTTTAGAAGGCGTTTTGAGATGAGAATTCTTTTTGCAACAGAGCTGGGAGTACAATTGGAGAAGTTTATACATTTGCAATATAGAGGTGATGTCGGTGAGAGACTATACAAATTAGTTTAATGAGTTGGCTAGGTTGGGCAAGATCTGATAAATACCCCTCACAAGAAAGCTTTGAAGTTTGCAAAGGGGATGAATCAACCTCTTTAAGGTTTTCCCGTTAGTCACCTCATGAGGGGAAACTTACGAGGATTTGGTGGAAATGACTTTATTGAATATTATTTCCAAAGAAGAGGTGAGGAGTGAGCCCAAGATGTCAAGAGGAAAGACACTCCAACATAATCAACGCAAGGGCAGAGTGGGGACCCAAGGGAAGATTAAGAAGCATGAAATCAAGTATAGAAGATGTGGTAGGAAGGGGCATGTTGTAAAGGATTGCAAGATGGACATCTCAAAGATCAAATATTACAACTACAATCAACTTGGGCACATGAGGAGGGAGTGTCAAGTCGCACCAAAGACCTCTACCCAAGTGGTTTTAGCTGATGCACCGTATGCTATTCTCAAATCGAGCATGCCTCCAGTAGCGGACAAGGGGAAGAAAGTCGTAACTGAAGGTGTGTTAACTTTATCTTATTTATCTGTTCGTACCTTATTTGACACTGGGGCATTATTGTTTTATTTGACACTAGCATAGTTATTGAACCAGTAGTTGTATCAAACCCAGTTGAAGGATTGGCTCATTTATCTATGGGGTTTGATACTATATATTTTAGGGTCGAGTTTGATTGTGAAGCTTTTGTCTTAGGATTTTCTAGGTTTGGTTTGATTTTGGGTATGTATAGGATGACTATAGATGGGGTAGTCTTAGATTGTGATAAGAAGGTTGCTCGTTTGGGTTCGTATAGTGGACATAGTCTTGAGGTTTATTGCGACCCCAGAAGTTCAGATATATTGAGTTACTTATATTATTTAGACCTATCACTAGATGAGTTAGCTTTACTGCTAATAGTTCAAGACTACCTAGATGTCTTTTCTAAACTTACTAGTCTTTCCCCCTTAAGGAATTGAATTTTGAATTTACCTCTAGGAGAATGCTTAACCAGTTGCCTTACCATTAAGGCATATGTCTCCTAATGAAAGACACGAGCTGAATAAAAAATTGAGTGAACTATTGGAGAAGGGCTTCATTAGAAGAAGTACTTCAAAGTGGGGAGCACTGGTTTTCTTTGCCAACAAGGCAGATGGTTCTCTAAGGCTTTGCATTGATTACGTAAGCTGAATAAGCTAAGAAAGAAGAATCGTTACCCATTGCCCAGCGTGGACATCTCTTTGATCAATTAGTTGGAGCGAAGATGATCTCTCAGCTTGACTTGGCTATCGGGTTTCATTAGTTGCATGTAGCTGAAGATAGTATTCAGATAACTGCTTTTCGCATACCCGACATACTTTATGAGTGTTCAGTATTGCCCTTTGGACTGACCAATGCTCCTGCCTATTTTGTTGATCTTATGAGTCGAGTTTTTAGATGATTTCTTAATAAGTTCATAGTGGTATTTGTTGACATATTGGTCTATTTGAAAAGTGAGAGGAGCACATGTTGCATTTAGGAGAAATGCTCAGTAATCTCCGTGGGCATAAGTTAAAGGCGAAGTTTTCCAAATGTCACTTTTGGCATAAGAAGGTTTGTATCTAGGACATGTTGTCTCTGAGCATGGGCTGGCGGTCGATCCTAGTAAAGTTGTTGTAATGCAGGATCAACAAATACCAAAGAATGCCACGGAGGTAAGGAGTTTCCTTGGTTTAGGGGGCTATTATAGGAAGTTCATTAAGGACATTACTAAAATTTATGCCCCTTTGACTCGCCTTACCAAGAAGAATTTGGTTTTCTCATGGGACTTAAAGAGTGAGGATGCTTTTATTAAGCTAAAGGAGTCATTGACTAGTGCATATGTTTTGGTACTACCCGATGGTTCGAAGTCATTCACCATTTACACTAACATTTGTGGTATGGGACTGCGCAAGGTTTTGATGCAAGAGGAGAAAGTGTTGAGCTATGGTAGTCTACAATTGAAAGTCTATGAGAGAAACTATCATATCCATGATCTCGAGTTGGCATCCATTGTTTTTGCACTCAAATCATGGGGACATTATTTATTAGAGGAGCGATTTGAGCTATTCACTAGTCATAATCTCTGAAGTATTGTTCTCCTAAAAGGATTTGAATTTAAGGCAATAGAGGTGAATGGAGTTCTTGACATCATATGACTTTTGATACCTTTTATACTCCACACAAAGGTCATGTCGAAGCTGATGCCTTAAGTAGGAAACAGGCGATGTTAAGTCCTATGTTCTTGGAGTGGAAGCACTTAGAGTTCATTTCTACATTCAACTTTCAGCATTCATAAGACATCACTCCAGGATTGTTAGGAGCTTTCGATGTGCAGCCTACACTCATGGACTACGTTGGGTCAAGTTAGAAGCAAGATATGAAGTTGTTGGATAGTTTCAAGAAGCTTGGTAAAGGAGAGAAGTCGAGTCATTTGAGGCGTTATACCATTGACTCGAAAGGGTGGTTATAGAGAGATGGTAGGCTATGTGTTTCTCTCATTATGGATTTGATTGACATGGTACTAGTTGAGTCCCATCGTTCTAGGATGATCATCCATCCCGGTGGGGACAAAATATATTATGATATGAAGAGAGTCTTTTATTGGCCTAGTATAAAGGGTAATGTGGTGGAGTATGTATCCAAAGTGTATGACTTGCCAATGAGTAAAGGTGGGGAAAAAGAAACCGAGTGGATTATGGTAGCCATTAGGTATTTCGTAGTGGAATTAGGAGAGTGTTTCTATGGATGTCATTGATGGACTACCTTGGAGTAGGAGGGGGAATGAGGGTTATTGAGTCATAGTCGACCGACGGATCCAATGCAAAAACTTTATTCTAGTTAGGAGCACGAGGACTCTGCATCTTTGGCGACTCTTTACGTGAGGGAGATAGTTCGATTACACAGGGTCCCTTCTAATATTGTTAGTGACCGAGATTTAGTACTCACTTTTCACTAGCGAGTTTTGGAGAATTCTTCAGGAGGCTTTAGGCACCGAATTAAATCCGAGTAATGCTTATCACCAACTGACAAATGAACAAATGGAGAGGGTGAATTGGGTATTGGAGAACTTACTTAAGATGTGTATCTTGGATTTTAGAGGCCCTCGGGTGGATCTCTTGCCACTAGTGGAGTTTTCTTATAATAATAGCTATCACGCAAGTATTGGAATGACACCATTTGGGCGTTATACATGAGACCTTGTAGATCACCATCTTGTTGGTGGGGCACTATGGATGGGTTCATTCTTAGGCTTGATATGGTAAGTGAGACTTTAAAGAAGATAGACTTGATATGTAGGGGAATGAAGATAAAAAAGACTTATGTTGAAAGGAGATGCATACAGTTCGAGTTCGTAGTACATGACATTGTTTTTGTAATGGTCTCAGCACTTAGACATGTCATGAGGTTTGGCAGTTTGGGAAAGCTATCTCCAAGGTTTGTGGGGCTGTTTTCGATCAATGGTAGAGTAGGAAGTTAGCTTATAGGGTGAAGCTTCCTAAAAATTTAACTGGAGTACTTGACATTTTCCATATGTCACAATTGCAAGTGTCTATATGATACAACAGTTGTGGTCTAGGTGAGTCAATTAGAAGAGGTAGTAGTGGAAAGGGAGTCACTTGTTTGTCTTACACCTACCCATATCATTGAGCATGGTAAAATGTGACCCCACAATAAACTTATTAATCTAGTTAAGGTCCAGTAGGTAGACTACCTAGTAGCGAGTACATGGAAGCCTGAGGAGAAGATCCGAGCTACCCATCCAAAACTCTTTTTGGTACGTTTCCATTATATTTAATATGTTTATGACTGCTTAGGCACTTAGGCTTTTGCTTAGTATACCCTATAGGTAAAGATGCTTGGATGCTAAGAATGGTCGTGAACATGTCATTAGGACTTGTTTTGGATAATGGTTGTTAATGGATGTACTTATTAAATTGATCTTTGCATACATATGCAAATATATTCAAAGTAGCATGCACTCACACCATCACTTGTTTTATTTTACCGAGTTATGTACATATGGTTGTTGCATATGGATTGAATGGCTGCACATACATATAGAATTGCACGTATATTCATATAGGATGTTGCATACATTTGGATACCTGGAATAAGAACTTGTATTATAGGAGGTCGACAAGTACAGGAGGCCTCCTAATTCTTGCCTTAGTTATATGTTCATATGCATCGCATACCTATATGTACATATTGAATTAAAAATTTAAACTAAGGACAATGGTTAGCAATGGTTGATTGTTGAGTAAATGGTTGTAGATATTGATTCCGCCTATATGAGTTGCATTTTTCCGTCCTTGGAGATTTTGGGGACAAAATCCTTTTAAGGTGGGAATGTAACACTCGAAAAATTAACCAAAAATTTATTTAAGGAAACTAATTTAGTTATAATAAGGATAAAGTGGAATTCGAACAAATGTCAGAATTTGGCTACGAAACTTGCATTGTCGAGTTCGAAGCGATTTTTTGGACAATTTTCATACATAAAGCTTTTTAATTTGAGTTCATATGAAATGTTATTAAAGTTTAAATATTTGAAATTGAAAATAATTAAAATATAAAAAAGGAAAGTTAATGTTAATATAAGTTACAATAACCGATCAATGGTTGAATTAGGACCAGTCGATCCATAGTAGTAGACCGCCCCACATCAACCGGTTGACTGGTGGGCGTCAATCTGATAAGTTAGCCTAGGCCGAATGGCCCGAATTTTATTAAATTAAATTTAATAGTCAGAATTCCTTCTTGTGTTTATTAATATGGAGGTACTTCTTCATTCTTTACCCCATAACCATACACAGTAGCCAAAACTTTGCTTCTCTTCAAATTAGTCTTTCTCACAAATCAGTATATTACTTCAAAAGCAAAATAAAAATAAACTGAAGATAAAATCAAACGGAATAGAGGGATCGTCAATTCAAAGAGGTGCGATTCAAGTTAGGATAGAAGGGGTAAAGCTCTTAATTGAGTGGATTTATTATTAAATTATGTTGATTTACAAGTAAATGGGTTTATTTATACATCTAGTTGGTATGGAAATTTATCCGATTTAGATCTAATATAAAAAAAATTAAGTTGAGGATTAGTCATTCAGTAAATTGTAATTATATTAAGATATAACTGAAGGTCTAGATCATATGGATATAAGGTTTTTCCAATTGGAAATGAGCTTTAGAATCCTTTGCCAAAGAACAAGTTGACTAAAGAGCAACCTTACAAGCTCTTTTGGAGAGTTTCCTTCCAAAGTCAACTTCAAATAATGATAAGAGAAACGTTAGAAATATAGAGGAAATTTTAGCAATATAAGTAGTCAAAATTCTCGAGAATAATAGGATGACCAAGGTGATTGTATTGAATCTTCTAACGCTCATAAGGTTCGAACTCGAACCCCTTCCCTCACAACATCAGAAGAAAGAGGTCAAAATTCATATGGCGTACCTAGTCGAAATAACTCCATAGGCTACTGAAAATGAAACTGTTGAAATGAAGAGAAAAGGGTTCAAAAATTATGTGATGGAACTCGGTTGAAATAGAGAGAAAAGTGCTAGAAATCAATTCATCAGTATTGATCGAATCCACTACCTTGTATCGGCAGAAATTTAACTTCCACTACTTTAATTCAGCTGACATGTGGCGATAAAATCTATTAATGTTGTGTCAAATGCAATGGCAGGTGTAAAAAGGGGGAAATGGCAAAAATATTCCCTTTTATTAATTTTGTAGTAGAACATTATTTTATGTTTACATGAATTATTTCTTATCATTAAATCATATTCAGTGAATATTAAATAAAAAGAGAAGTTTCTTAATTGAATCTAAGTCTTTTAATTTTATCTTTAAAGCTTAACTAGATATATATACTATAATTTAAAATTATATTATATATATATATATCATAGTTTTTAATTCAACTTTAATTTGAATTTGTTGTATTCCATCCGTTGGAAACATTCCAAATGTAAACATAATAAGTGTTATAAACTAATTTAGGACATAAATGTGTATGACAGTACAGAGAGAGTGTGTGTATGTGTGTATGCATGTATAACCATTGTGATTTATGGTTGTGAAATGGGAATACAATATCAAGAATACACACACACACACATACATGCATAAATATAAGCGTTTATAAAATATCAAGAATACCAAGAATGCAATATCAAGAATATATATATACGTATACATATACATACGTACGTACATACATATATATAAGCTTTTATTTTTTACCATACTAATATATTTATAAAAAGGCAATATAAGAAAATGTTTTTGATATAAAACTTTCAACTATGGATATTTTAATATATATACACACTTTTAAAAAATAAATATTTATCTATTTTATATTTTAGCTGATATATGTATATATAGGTATATTTTAAAGTTTGAAATTTTAATTTTAATTCTGACTAATTTCAATATATATATATATTTATATGTATGTATAAAACATCCAAAAATTAATTTTTTTAATATAACTGTTTTTTATAAAAACCTAAAAAGATTTATATATATATATTTCTATGTATGTATTTATGTATGTATGTATTTTTGCTGAGTATATTTGTATATGTGTGTATGTGTAGAAGATTAAAGTATATATTATAATTATATAGGCAGAGCGTAAAGAAATCATATACATATATGAAAGTTTGTATGTATGTATGTACCTATTAAATTAATATGCATACGTATAATTATTAAAATATATAAATATATAAATATACTAAAAAATATTTTCTTATTTTTCAAGAAACATTATGGTCGAAAATAAAGTTCATAGTATAGATATACGTATGCTATTTGAAATATAAATATACCATAGATCTGGCGGGTGCTAACACGTTGTGGGTTAGTTCTTCCTCTTTAAACATCAATTACTTTCTTCTTCAAGCTAGGTGTGCAAATCCCACCATCAAGGCTCTAACTAGTTTTATTGAAAGCCAGGGTTGTATCTGGTTTTTTGTATATTTTGAATGAGAGAATGTGAGGCTATTTATAGCCACCAAAAATACAAAATGTCTCCAAATTTTCCTCTCTTTTAAATCTAGATCTGATCTAGATCGAAAGGGACTGTTAAACTCCACCCTTCTCTCCATGTTTGGTGGGCCACTTATCATCGATATTCCATGACATTGGGCATAATTAATACATTGTATATTAATTAATTAATTAAACCATATATTTCATTAAATTAATATATTGCAATTATAAATTATTTTAATTAAAATAACTAATTAAATGCCATAAAAATTTAACGCAACATTTGTATCAATTTTTACAATTAATTTGTAACATTTCTAATTTAATTTAACCTGCATAAATTCAGAAAATAGCTAACAACACTGTTATGTTGACTCTTGAGTGTTAACTCAATCCTCGATAATGTTTAAACAATTTAAATATTAAAGCCCCTATGGACTTTACTGAAGTATAGTGTCGGACACGAGTTCAGTTTCTTATAGATCATTAAGGTAAAATCTAACTTTTAATTTTAATTAAGCTCACTATAAGAAAAATGATTTTTAACAGCTTATACTTATAGATTTTATAGGCAATATGTTGTTTATTTGTACTGTAAAACTTGAAATAATATAAAATAGCATGTTAAATCACTGCCTAATACCTTTCCTCGCTAAATTTTTGTTTCCCTCCATTCGGTTGTGCAAACCTAATTCTTTTTTAAAAAAGAACTCCTTCGTTCATCCCCTTTTGACCATACCCAAACTGGTTAAAAAACAAATCGTTGCCACTATCCCCAAATCCTCGCCACTCTTATTGCCTCAAATTTGGCTGCCGCCCCATTACCCTTCGAATCCATTATGCAGCTGTTATTCACCCCCCTTAGAGCACATCAAACCACTACTGCCCTATCATCCTCCGAGTCAATCAAGCAATTACAAGACAACGAGACGAGACTACCCTGATGAGTTGACGACCCTGCGCTCCGTTCTCCTCTATTCCATCAAATACCTGCAACGACGATGAGAAGACCCTGATGTGACGATGCACGACTAAAGGTCACACAAGATAACAAGCCCTTGTGGAATTTTGTAATTCTACTGTTATTCCCAACTTTTCTGTGTGATTCTCAAAGTTGATTCCTCTTTCCTCTTTGAATAATTGCACCAATTGAAATTTTATTAATTCCCCTCTTTTGCTCCAACTGAAATTTGCTCATTGTTTTCTAAACAATTGAAGATGCATAAACTCTTAGACTTAAATTTGGTTCATCATATTGGAAGAGTTGGAAGAGTGTGTCTATAAATGAGCACGCATTGGATCCAATTAAATATTGATGTAATTTTTTATTTATCCACATTACTCCTTATCGACTAACCATTATATAACAATAGCTTAAAGAAGAGAACAAAGTGGTCTCTAAATTTCATTTTATTCTTAGGATTTAAATGGCTTTCATAAAACCATTTAAAACCCAGTTGGATTATTTAAAAACAATTGTTTTATATTTAATACATTTTATTGAGTTAAGAGAGATGTATCGGGTGTAATGGTTGTTTTAGTTTTTTTCTTTTAATAAATTATCATGTGATAAAAACAAGTACTATTTAATTCAAAAAAATAATTTTGGTTTCCCTTTAGTTTGAATTTGGTTCATACCATGCATTGACCATGATCCCTCAATTTACCCTATTTTGAACAAAAATATCTTTACATGGAGTTCAGAAATAATTTGATAAAGTAGTCTAGGCTAGTGTTATACAACACAGAACACTATCTTGTACTTAATCCATATGGATGTATGACATGACTGTAACGACCAGTAAATTAATCGCTTTGTATTTGAATATTTAAATCATTTTTCATATTTAAGTAATGGATTCTAATAATCAAATAAAAATATTTTAAATATTAGTTAATGATATTAAAATCATTTTCAAATTTTGTTTACCAAAATAATTGGTTAAAATAAAAATACAAAATGTGACCAAATTTTTTTCTCTCGAAATTTTGACTTTTCGGCATAAGAAAGTCATCGGAAACGTTATGCACATTTTATATAACTCATATACACATGCACACACATGTACATATGTCATGTGATAAGTTAATTATTGTGTTAAAGTTAATAACCATGCTTAGTTTAAAAATAAAAAATGATTTGACTAAATATGTATATAAAAACCTAAATAAACCTAAGGAAGTACACAACCATCACCTTAAGCACCTAAGTAAGTACACAAAAACATGCTAAGGGGGACCTTTGGGGGTGGTTAACATGTGCAAGGAGGGATGTAGGAGGTATGGAGCTCCATGATACATGCACACATTATATTATTTAATTCCTAAGTCAGTTTACTAAAATACTCTCCTCATTTGCCTATAAATACCTCCATCCTAACACATTTCTTTACTTGAAATCCTCTTTCTCATTTCCTAAAACCTATTTTACATATTCTTGAACATCCATGGCTTCTTAGTTTCTAAAAATCCAAAATTTCCACTTTCTCCTTAAGTTAGATTGCTAAAAATCAGCTATTTCCTTCTCTACATAAATTTGCATTCAAACAAGACCCATATTCCCTTATTTTGGACCATGAATGTGCCATCTAGCCTATTAGGCTGAGCCTAAACTACCCATTAAGGGTCCAAGACACCAAGATTCAAGTGAAGAGAGGTGTTGTTGAAGTTAGTGCTAGTAGTTTTAGTGATTCGACTTGAGTTGGTAACATTTTGGGGAGTAAAACACTACCCTCAAAACCAAAGTTTGTAAACTATATTCATGTTCATATTAGTAGCTATTTAATGCTTGTTGTATGTATTGGTGAAGTATTAGTTATTGGTTTGATTCATGTTGTAAAAAGTCGTCATTTTGGAAAGTTAGTAAGCAAGTAGTTAGCGATGTGTTTGATTGGCAGTTAAAGTTAACTAATTAGTAAGTAAATGCTCATTACATGTTGTATCACTATCAATTACCATATATATATGCTCATACCCTTTCTATGTGATGTTTGTCTGTATTGCAAATGATATAAACTTGTTTTCCGAACTGCCCATATAGCGATAGTCGCTATATCGGCACTTTCGGAAAATCACTTCTTTTCGAAACCGTTTGGTTTCATTGTCGTGCTTGGATTAGTTTTACAAGTTAAGTAAGTTTTTGAAATAACAACGATTTCAAATTTAATTAATTATTTTAATAACGATTAATTAATTAATTAATAAGGATTAAGGTTAACTAATTACTTAGTTAATGATGTGTTTTAAATTTAACTAATTACTTGGTTAATGGTGTTTCAAATTAATTAATCATTTTATTTAATAATGTTAATGTTAATTAGTTAGTCAATAATGATGGATTAAAGTTAGTTAATCATTTAACTAATGATGTTTTTAAAATTAATTAATCTATTTAATTAATGACTTTTAAAAGTTAATAAATTTGTTTAACCTTGGTTAATCTTTCCTCAAATAAAATTTAATTTAATTAATCACTTTTAAATATTTAATTAAATTAATTATATTTAAATATTATTAATTAATATAATTAATGATATTTTAAAAGATGATTTACCCTTTTTAATTAACATTCATTGAAGTTAATTAAGTCAATTTAGTTAGCGAAGTTTTGAAGTGGATTAATAAATGTAATAAGAATATTTTAAGTTATTAAATCCTTTTTAATGATGTTTTGTAGTTAGGGAACTTTATTAACAAAGTGCTTTTAAAGCTAATACTTGTAATGTGAGACCAAGCATGAATTCGGTTTTTAAAAGAAAAAGTTTGATTCGTTTATGGAAATGAATTAATTTCCGCAAAGTGATATCACTTATATGGAAACGATTTATTTGTATACTTAACACTAAATGTTAAAGATGTAGACTTGTTGCTATTCCAAAAGTTAAGAAGCATCATGAGACATGACATTGAGGTAACACTACCATGACATGTCCAGCATTAGTGTTAACCCAAGAATAGTAAAAGTTTGAATTCAAAGAATGGAGATGGGTATACAAGACTTAATTTCCATATACGATTGTTTTATATCCTCGATAGTTGGTTCCCCAGCTATCGATTACCTCAACTTCTTTATTATCATCATTCTATGACGATTTTTGCTCCGTTGAGCATTGTTATTCTTTGTTGGAAATGACTTAATCAAAGAGCATGTTTTTCAGGGACAAGTTATGTGGGGTTGTTCCCATTAGGGTATTTTCACATTTTATCTAGATCGGATTTGGTTTTGCGCATTTATATGTGAAATGATCAGATTCTCGGTAAGGATTGGCTGTGTCCGGCTTGGAGTTCCTGGGGTTTTCAAGTATATTTCTAGTGGTATACTTCTTTTAAGGGGGATGCACCCTCCTAGTCATTCTTTGGATAGTTTCCTTTTCTGATTTGATTTGAACCTTAGAATTTATTTCCGTCGGGAAGAGTCAACCACTCTTCGTGGAGTTTAATTATGCATCCATTCTTTACGTTTGGGTGTTGAATTATGTGAGAATAAACCCATTCCGTGTTCAGTGCCTGGTCTTACATATTTGTGTTTAATTTCACACCTATTGTTTAAATTTTTACTCATACCAGACATATTTTCTGACCCGAGTTGTTTGTTTTCCCAAAACTCTCGGGTACTCATTTTATTTGAGTAGTCTGAGAGTAGCAGGTCTTGTGGGCTCTTTGAAGATGGCATCCGAGAAGGGGGCTTTTGTCTTCTTAGCTATCTATTCCGCTATATAATCTAGTTTGTGTAAGTGTATTTTATTTCAGCATATGTAAAGGTAGGATATTATAACTGCCTAAGCTAATTTGTAGTACTTTTGTGTAACTCTGATAACTCCCTATTAAGGAGTAACCTGATGTACTATTGACTATTTTGTTTTATTTAGCTGTTTCGTTGTTAGGTTTTCTATTATGTTCTTTATTTTACCCCACGACGATTCATCTTTCCGATGTTTGGGCAACGACACACGAACAACGAGGATGTGTTAAGTGTCATTCCTGGGGGTTAGAAAGGTGGGCCGTTACAGTTGGTATCAGCGCCCACAAAACCAGTGTCGTCAGTCCGAGGATCCAACTGTGTCGACCCAACTTTCTGACCCCTAGGAACGACACTTAACACATCCTCGATATTCGTGTGCCTTTTCCCAAGCATCGAAAAGATGAATCATTGTGGGGTGAAATAAGAATAAAATAGAAAACCTCACAACAAAACTGCTAAATAAAACATAACTGTCAATAGTACATTAGGTTACTCCTTAACGAGGAGTTGGTAGAGTTATATAAAAGTGCTACAAATCAGCTTAGGTAGTTATAACATCTTGCCTTTACAAATGATGAAACAAAATACAATTACATAAACTAGAAAATACAGTGGAATAGATACCAAAGAAGATGAAAGCCTCCTGCTCGGATGCCGTCTTCAAAAGAGCCCACAAAATACCTGCTACTCTCGGACTACTCAAATAAAATGAGTACCCAAGATTTTAGGAAAAACAAATAACTCGGGTCAGACAATATGTCCGGTATGAGTAAAACTTTAAGCAATAGGGGTGTCATTAAGCACAAACATGTTAGACCACGCCACCGAACATGGAACAGGTTTACTCTCATATAAATCAACATCCAAACATAAAGAATGGATAAATAATTAAACTCCGTGAAGAGTGGTTGACTCTTCACGATGCAAATAAATTTGAAGATTTGAATCAAATCAGAAAAGGAAAATCTCCAAAAAATGACTAGGAGGGTGCACCCCCCCTTAAAGTATACCTCTAATAGTATTCTTTTGAGAAGCTCATTTACTCTGTGACACTTCTCGGAAACTTCCAAACCAGTCCCCACCAAACCTTATCGAGAATCCAAATATTTCACATCTAATAGCGCTACCGAATCCAATTTAGATGAGATGTGAAAGTATCCTAATGGGGGCAACCCCACATAGCTTGGCCCCAGCTCGTGCTTAGGTTTTAGTCATTTTTGACAAAGGATATCAATGCTCAAATGAAGCAACACATCATCTTAGAGTGACGATAATAAAGAAGCTGAAGTAACTGATAGTTGAGGAACCAAATATCGAGGAAATAATACAATAATATATGAAAATTAAGTCTTGCATACTTATCATCACTCATTGAATTCAAATTTGTACTATTTCTTGGTTAACAATAATATCGGACAAGTCAAAGTAGTGTTACCTCATAGTTATATCTCACAATTATTCTTAACTTGCGAAATAGCGACAAGTCTACTTCTTTGATTTTTGGCGCTAATTATACAAATAAATCGTTTCCATATAAGTGAATCGCTTTACGAAAATTAATTCGTTTACATAAATGAATCAAACATTTTCTTTTAAAAACCTGAATTCGTACTTGGCTTCACATTACAAGTATTAGCTTTAAAATTCTTTGCTAAAAGAGTTTACTAACTTTGAAACATCATTATAAAAAGGATTTAACAACTTAAAATATTCTTATTACATTGATAATCAACTTTAAAACTTCGTTAACTAAGATGATTAATTTACTTCAATAACCTTTAATTAAAAAGGGTAAACCACCTTTAAAATATCATTAATTCAATTAATTAATAATATAATTAATTAAATATCATTATTTAGAAGTGGCTAATTAATTTAAACTTTATTTAAGGAAAGATGAATTAAAACGGATTTATTAACCTTTAAAGTTATCAATTAAAAGGATTAATTAATTTTAAAAACATCATTAATTTATAAATTAATAAACCTTAATCCATCATTATAAAAAGGTAATTTAGCCTTAAACATCATTAAATAAAATGATTAATTAAATTTAAAACATTATTAACTAAGTAATTTGTTAAATTTAAAACACATCATTAATAAGTTAATTAGTTAACCTTAATCGTTATTAATTAAATAATTAATTAAATTAAATAATCATTATTAAAATAATTAATTATTATTTAAAACATCATTAATCAAAAATTTGCTTAACTTGTAAAATAATTCCAAGCAAGATAATGAAATCAAGCAGTTTCGATAAAATGCGATTTTTCGAAAGTGCCAATATAATGACTATCGCTATACAGGCAGTTTAGAATTCAGGTTTATGTCATTTGCAATACAACCACACATCACATAACAAGGGTATGAGCATATATACATGGTGATTTACAATAATACAACATATATCAAGCATTTATTAAAAAGGCATAAATGTAACTACTAAAATTACATATGTCTTATGATTCACTTACTAACTTTTCAAAGCAACAAACCAATCCAACAACCAAACTATTATTTTACCAACACAACAAGCATTCAAGAGCTATAACATGAACACAAATATAGTTTGAAAACATTTGGTTTAGAGGTGAAAGCTTTACTCACCAAAGTGCACTAAATCTATGTTAAACTTCCACCGAACTTGACTAAATGCTAAGCAAACTTCCTTAACTTGGATTTATGAACTTGTGTGGGCTTGAGGGGTGCAAGGTGGCTTGGCCTCGGCTAACACTATTTAGGGGATGTACGGGCTTGTTTTGGTGGAGAAGAGGTATGCAAGTGGATGTAGGTGATTTTAGACTTGGTTTTAGAGTATATACACTAACTTTTCTCTTAGGAAAGGAGATGAATCCATGAAAGTATTTTTGGATAAGAAGAGAAGGGAAGTGAATAAGTAAATGATAATGTAAAGTGGAAATGTGTGGAGGTAAGGGGTATTTACAGGAAATGAGGAGGGTAGTTTAGCAAATTGACTTTAGGAATTAAATATAATAAAGTGTGTGTTACCTGGTGCCATGAACCGACTATATTGGACTGATCGCACAGGCCAGACTAAACTGTTGATGAGAGGGATAATCATGAGACGAAATCTACATGGCCATGATATAATGTTCGGACAGTTGTATCAAGCTCGGATGGAATGGAGTTAGTAGATAGACAATGCAGAATGTCGGAACTATGGAGATTAGTTTGGTTGGAATAGGGATCGACATGGACATTGGTCAAATTGGATGAGACAATGAAGGGATCGGTATACACTTAAGATGGTAGGAGGTCGGCATGGTTACTTAGCAAGATGGTTGGTTTGAATGGGAATGTAGAGGGATCGGCATGCTGCACTCATGATAGGGGGGTCGCCATGGTGTCTTCGAAGGGAATGGATCGGCATAAGCATTATGGTGTGACTTATGGATTACATATCGGCATGTTGATGGTCATGGGAGGGGGATAGTCATGGCATGACTCGCAAAGGATGGATCAACATGCTACGGTCTGAGTGATGTGGATCGGCATTGTATGTTCAGAGTGATATGAATCGGCATTGTATGGCCTGAGTGATATGGATCGGCATTGTATGGTCTGAGTGATATGGATCGACATTGTATGGTCTGAGTGATATGGTTCAGCATACATTGGAGAAACAGATCAGTATTTCCTTGACCAAATTAAAGTTCGAACCAAGGCACTACAAGAACTTAAGTTCCACAAGTCCAAACACTATGATAATCGAAGAACCATCCTTATCGACCATAAGGGAGCTACCATAGGGGTCGCTATCCCAAACTCGACACATGGAGGGATTGGTACCGATCCCTATCCATTGAGAGTTGGGCCTCGCCCTCCCTATGGTGGGCCTATATGGTGGAGGAGGTCCTGTTGCTGAAGTTTCAGTCAGATTAAAGGCCGCCTTCATCTATAAATACAGGCACATGGAGCCATTCCAGGGACTCTTACACTGTTAGTTAAACTCCGCCATTATTGTAACTAACTTCCTCCATTCCTTTATGATCTCTTACTATTTCTTGTTGTTTGTAATTTAATCAAGTGAATTAAGAAGCAATAAAGAGAACATTCAAAGTGGACATAGGCAATCAACGCTGAAGTAATATAAATCTTGTTGTTTTTGCTCTCTGCTATGTTTTCTTTGATATTTTGTGATTCTCCTCTATTTTCATTTCATTTCTTCATTTATTTCGCTACTTAAATCTGTTCTTGGGTGTTTGTAGCCAATTTGGTTGCAAACAGTGTGCATGAATTATGGAAGCTCCATCCTCTCCCATACCTCCATTACACACGTTGGTCATAGGGCATATCCCCTCTATGCCCATAAATCAAGGAGCTACCATGATGTATTGCATAAAAGGTGGGAAATGTTACATTTATATATACATTTTATATAATTTATGGGTAAAAGGTCACATCATGTTTTATAGTTAAACTAAGCATGATTATTAACTTTAACACTATAATTAACTTACCACATGACATATGTACATGAGTGTGCATGTGTATATGAGTTATACAAAATGTGCACAACGTTTTCGATGACTTTCTTATGCCTAAAAGTTGAAATTTTGGGAGACGTTTTTTGATCACATTTTCTATTTTTATTTGAACTAATTATTTTGGTAAACAAAATTTGAAAATGATTTTAATATCATTATTTAATATTTAAAATATGTTTATTTGGTTATTAAAATCCATTATTTAAATATTTAAAAATTATTTAAATATTCAAATACAAAGCGATTAATTTATGGGTCGTTACACTCTCCCCCTTAGGAGAATTTTGTCCTAGAAATTAATACACAAAAAGAAAATCCAAAAAGTATATATTATACCAAGAAATTCATATAACAATGCAAGACAATTATGCCATAATAGAACATTCATAATGCATTTAAACAACTAACAACTAACCTGACATTACATCACGGTAAGTTTCTTTAATATAGTCCTCAGTCTCCCAAGTACAATCACGGGGGTCATCACTCCATTGAACCTTCATAAGCTTTACCACCTTGTTTATCAATCTCTTTCCATCCCGATCTAAAATATGAACTAGATGTTGGATAACTATCAAGGTTGGTTCTATCTCTAAGTCATCCTGAACAGATGCCTCCACAATTAGCGATGGATCATGAACATGGTTTCTCTGGTGAGATATATAAAAAACATTATGAACTTCTGATAATCTTTCAGGAAATTCTACTCTTGTAACGGCCTGGATTTTCCATCATTTGATTTTGAATATTTAAATGGTTTTAAATATTTATTTGGAATATAAATTGATTTTTGAATATGAAGATTTTGGTTAAAATTATAGAATGAATTATATTTCAAATATAGCGATTCATCGTAATACGTAAATGGTGAATAGTTGAAATTTGAGTTGAATATGAATCGAAACGATTTCTAATGTTGATATAAATTCTATTTGAATTGGAATTGAGTTAGTAAGTTTTAAAACTGGAATTTCAAGTGATTTCGTCAATTTTTGAAATCGTCGATTTAATCGACACGTTAAAATAGCGATCCGGGGCACAGTCTTGGATTTCGAAAAAAGTAGTTCCATTGAATCCGTAATAGTGTATTATTATCGAATTTCAAATTTTGTAGGGATCAGATGCACCATTTGGTCGTATGAGATAGAAACGCGTTGAGATTAATATTGCAAATTTAATATTATAATTGGGTTCAAAAAGCTATCTACTGCATACAATTGATTTAGGTCCCGAAACTTGTTCCATTACGCTCAGAATAGGGGTATAACATTAGAAATGCCAGGCGGCATGCCTCGATAGGAGTTCGAGATTTTCGTATGGATAAAACGAGATATTTGCAAAAAAATATATAATAAAAACCTAAGCACGTACGTTCAACTGACCTACATACTAAGCCAGCCCTTTTTTCTGAACAAGCCACACTCCTTCCTTATTAAAATCACACACCTCTATGTCTTCTTCTTCATTTTGAAATCTCGATCGATAAAAAAATGGAGTTGCGAATTGCAGAGAGAGGCCGAGCGACTCGTAGCGGTTGCAAGGAAGAGGAGCATGCGATGAGATGGTCAAGCGACGAGCAGCTTTTGGGTTTTGGGGTTCACATGGATGTTGTGGGCATGCACGCAGAAGAGCTTGCGTCTGCAGTCGTTCAAGGGGTCACGATTTTCTCTTCGAGACACGAGCGCGGCGGCTGCTGGCATTTAGGCAAGGCACGTGGAGAGCGGCGGCCTGGGAACGTCGGCGATGGTGAGCAGCGAGCGATCGAAGTATATAAAAAAGGTCGCGATCGAAGATGTCGCGTTGGTGGGTTCTGGAGTGAGGAAGCAGTAGCGTGATTAACTAAGGTAAATTAAAATTAAATGTTTAATTAGTTTATTTAATTCATATGTTTAAAATTTTATAATTTATTTATACAAGGTCCAAAAATCACGGAATCTGTCACGTTGGATTTGTAGCTGCAAAATATACAATCTGGAATAGATTTGGAATCGATCGATGTTAGTTGGAATTATTAGATTAAATCGAACGTCGTTCGATTTAGTTTAAAATTGGAACGATCAGCAAATTAAAATCAAAGTGAGTAAATCTCACTCATTTGGATTGCTGGTTTTAATTTAAAATATTAAAAATTATTTATTAGTTGATTAGATGAATTGATAATAATTTATTAATTGGATATTATATTATTTATAGTACTATATAAATATTAGTAGTTGAGTATATTCCCACCAATTGGAGCAGATGAGACACTATGTGCCCCGCATAATAGCAGATGACCCTATATTACCACGATATCCCACCTTGAAGTGGGATTGGTATTTTATATTATATAACATCTGTGGATGCAGGGAAATAGGTTGGAGGGATCCAACTGGATTCCTAAAAAATATATTGATTATTTCGTATATAATAATATTTGATGTGATTGAATAATCTGTTATGGATTTTTGTGTGATTTGATTTATTGGATGCTATAGTAGCACGGGCCCTTATTTTCGTATTTTAAATACCATAAATAATATTTTTGAATCTTAAAAAGAAATTCAAAGGTGATTTTTGGAAATAAAAATATTTATAGGGAAATTTGAATATTGAATAAGGAATGTTTTGGATTAAATAAAACATTTGATTTTGGAAATATACTTCTCTATTTCATAAGGAGTTTTCAAAATATATATATATATATATTTGGAATTTATATATATACAGGGAAATTGAAACAAGGGATTTTAATAATATTTCTTAAATTATAATTAGAAGTTGAAATCAAGTTTTTGAAGGGATTTGGAATATAATTGGATTTATTGAAAAGAGATTTCCAAACGGGATTTTAAATAGAAATTGAATTAAATGGGCTTTTGAAATATGGATATGTTATTAATAGATAAAAGAAGAATGAGTTATGAATTTATAATCGATATTTAGAAGTGAAGTGAAATAGTTATAAATGAATAAAACTTGGAGGATATGCCGCGGTATGGATTTAAAACGAGATATCGAAATTTGGTTTAGGAAAAATAGACGATTCTATTTTTTGGAAACTGGAAATGGTTATGGAATTTGAATTGTAAATCGAGGTGTATAAATCGAGAGAGATTATAAATTGAAATAAGTTATATCGGAATTTTAAAAATAGATTCTTGGAATCAAGAAGTAAAATTTGATTAAAAAGATATTATTTATTAAACAGTGTTATTTTAAAACTGTTATTTGTATTTAAAATATTTTGGAAAAGTTAACTATTCGAATAGATATAATTTATTATAAATAACCCTTGTAAGTCAATAAATATTATTTATAATGAATCGGGAATCAATTTCTATTGTTTATTTGCGAAGTGTTTTGATCTTTAAAATAATTACTTAAATGCCTTTTTGGAAAATAATTATTTCCTTTAAATACTTATTATTATTATTATTATATTTATAGAATTTAAAAGTAGGTGATCGAATTTTATTTATAAATACCCTCGAGATTTGTGACCAGATTTTATTGAATAGATGTGATTTTATAAGAGAAATCTTATAACGAAATTTTGGAAACTTAAGAAAATTTCCGAAATGTTAGAAACAAGAACTTCGAGAATGAATCTGAATTCATAAAGAAGTTATAAATGGTTAGACTAGATTATAAGTGAGTATAATCGATTTTGGAAATTTCGAAAGGAATTAATATAAATTCCGAAGATTTATGAGATAATTTATGAAATATTTCCTAAGTTTGATATTAAAATGATCTTGGAAAATATGCTACAAATATTTTCCAAAGTATTGAAAGGAGGATTTTGGAAATATTTAAGAGTGAAATGATTGGTACAGAAATATTATGCTAAGTGTTATAAATTGAATTTGGAAATATTTCTAAGTGTTGATATGGTTTGAAAATATCCTGTTAAGGATATAAGGATTCAAAATTGTATTCAAATGTTGGAATACAAAACGAGATTTGAATATATATATGTGTAAAGATATGTGAAATGGATGTTTAGAAAAGATTTAATAAAATATGGGCCTAGTGACTACTTATGTGTGTAATTTGATAGTTAAATAACTGACTATCAAATCGGCCAAATTCATTGATCGTTTCGAAAAGACCGAGATCAGATTTAATTATTCGAAAACCACTTCGATCTGATTTGTTCGTTACGAATTATGATATCTCGTAGATAATGAAGACGGTGTTCTTGAAGAGATTTGTTTGTTCAGACCTAGAACAACTCGTATGGATGAATGCTATCATTGCATTGTTGCCTTGAAGGCAGTGTTAGCATTCCAAGTATGAATGCTATTCTTAAGGTAAAACGTAGTCTCAAGCCTCATCAACAGGGAATGACTAAAACATGGGAGATGCAGCAAGGCTATGTAGGTAGGGCTGTCAATGGATACCCGAAAAATCCGAAATCCATCCGCATTCGTATCCGAAATGCGGATAATATCCGATATCTGGAAAAATGGATGCGGATGCGGATGCGGATACGAAGACATCCGCATCCGAAAATTATCCGTCTGGCCTTTGTCAAGATTATAGTATAAATTATGTATATTTTAGTATAATGAAATTTATTTATTTATTATTTTATTAAGTTAGTAGTTTATATTATATGCACTTAATGTTTATTAACTGCTCAAAACTATTTATTATCGCCATATTCGTTTATATTTAACATTTTTATAATTAATTGGATTGAAAAAATTGTATGTTAATCTTAAATTTTATATTTATATTTCTTGATTCATTGGTCGTTAGCAGATAGGATAATTATCTGATATCCGTCCGTATCCGCGGATGCGGATATCCGATATCCGAAAATCATTTTGGATGCGGATGCAGATATGGCACTATCCGCATCCGAAAGTATCCGTTGACAGGCCTATATGTAGGTTGCTCCCATTAGGGTATGATCATCACTCATCTAGAGTGGACATTTATCATCATCACTATCTATCATTTGTTGTGTTTCGGGGCCCATTAGTGGTGATCATATTCGGCACTATCCAGTAAGGGGTAGGTCGGTCTTGTGTTGGCAGGGATCGATAGGGTCGATCTCGGTACATTTTTCTAAAGGTGTACTATGGCGGGCGGTACCCTACTAGCCCTGTCGTTGTATGGAATCCAATATCCACTATGAACCTATACAGTTTTAGTTGTATACCAAATATGCCAAAACGTGAGATGTAAGCATTTCAGCTATTTTTTAGTTTATTTTCTATAGACACTATTATAATATCAGATGATTTTGATATAAAATGTTTTGGTTATCGTAAGGTAAAAACCCGTCGTATTTATGTGTGGCGTAGTCTTACGAGATACCTTTGTTTTCAAAGGATTTTGATAACAGTAATAATTAAAATTGAGTGTGTTTTCTCACGTTGGTTTTCCAGACTGACTCGGGTGTTATTTTATTATAATGCTCGGATCAGATCGAGTATTACAGGTTCAGGTTAGGATGCTATGGAGCTCAGGAGATGAGTTGGAGGATTCTCAGGCATATTATACGTACTTGGTTATTTTCGCTGTGTGAGTCATGTTGTATATTCAGTACTTGTGAGGACAAGTTATTATAACTGTCCAGATTGATTTGTTGGTTGTTGTACTCTGATGTTGGTATCTATAATAACAGTTATAGTTCTTTTTGTATAAAGATATGTTATTATCCATTGTATATTGTTCCACTGTGATTGTGAGATTATGTGTTATTGTTTTTATTTTCTTCTATCTTTTTCTTGTTCACCCTTAAAGATTCGTATTTCCATTAAATTTGAGCTGGACACGTGTGATTTATTGTCAACTCAAAGGTTACGGAGATACGGGCCTTTACATTTGGTACCAGGGCATAAGGTTAAGCAAGAACCTTGGCTTTGATGGGGATTATTCATTAGAGACGGGGTCAGTAGTACCTAAAATGAGTTTGCGTGTATTAATAGATATGAACGTGTATTTATTAGTGAATATAAAATGTTTTATATTATGTTGCTTTATTTATTGAGTGGCTTATAAATTTTGGTCGAGTAATGGAACGCTACAAAATCGATAGGAGTTTCTAAACACTTAAACACGATAAATCGACACAGTATTGGTTTGAAATGGGTAAATGAAATAATTTTGCCCAAATTATATTTTGATATAAAAGAAATAATTTTCAGAATTTATTATAGTATATTGATGTGTTTGTTTGTTATTATTATCTAAACCAGATTATAAAATTGAAATGGTTTATACAACCAAATATAAATTGTATAAATATGATTTATATAAACGAGTTAAACTAAAGATGGATAAAACCAGAATTTGGAGATTTAAATCCTGAAAAGTTTGGAAAATATTTTCCGAAGTGTTGTGATAAATAAATAGCATTATTTTTCAAAGGATTTTTGGAATAAAAATTGTTTTAAATCGATTTTGGAAGTGATAAGGCACTGAACTCACTTTTTTCGCTGGAAAATAATCCTGGTGATGACTGCAGCATCATCAGTATTCATTTTCAGGTTTCTAAGTGATGGATTGCTACCATAGTAATTTGATATGGAAATTTTTGTTTGGTAAACAAGTGTTGTTTTGGAAATTTTGAAGGAATTGTTTTAGATAAATCTAAGTTGATTTTGAAAATTCCAAAGGAGTGGTTTGTTAAACAAAAAGGACTATATATATTTATGACTACAAAATGATTTGAAGTAAAAACCTGGTGTTTGAATTCTGAAATCCTTATCTAAATGTTTTTGATAATATTGGGGGATAAGTTTGAACTTATCATTTGAAATTGAGAAAGTCTAGTAAAGAAAGTGTAAATTTTGAATTCTGAAATTGAATTTTAACTTAAGTATATCGAATTGGATTAAATAAAAATTGAATTGGAATTGGAATTATATCGAATTGAATTAAATATAAAATTTGAGTTGTGAAATAGTTATATAACTATAAGTTATAAATTTTGAATGGAATCAACTCAAGTATAGAGTTGATAAAAATGTGAAAAATAAGTTATGTAACTTATAAATTGGAAAGGTGGAATGGTGAAACCAAAATGGAAGTGGTTTGATATTTTGGTAAAGAAATGAAAATCCAAAATTTGAATTATAAAATGAATTTGAACTCAAGCCAACCAAATGGAGTTATTTTTGAAATGAAATTCAAATTGTGAATTGTAAAATGAAAGAGAACTAATTTGATAAATTAATTAGTAAGTTGAATATTGAAAAGGGACTTGATTTATAAATGAAATTCGACTTAAATATAATCGAAATAAATATATTTTGGAATGTTGTCGAATAAGTGGAAATGGATTGAAATAGCAATAACTTAAGTTAAAAATGAGCTTGGTGTAAATGTAAATAAATTGAATATGGCTTTGAGATGTTATATAAATGAAATGGAGTATGGAATTAAATTTTGAAGTGGAAATGAATATAAGTGATGTATAAAAGGTTATAATACACCTTAATATTGTTTGCACAAAAATTGGGCAAACACCTCCAAGTCGTATGATTTAGTCGATTTTCTGTTGTTCTTAGTGATTTGGATACTTTATGCAAATATGTAAAAAGATTGGACTAAACTGTAAAAGACACACAGGTTTATAGTGGTTCGGCCAGAATGTGCCTACGTCCACTTTATATCTTATTCTCCTTTATTGTTTAGATTACAAGTACAAAGCTTTTATTATGAGTGTATGAAAGTTGTTTGAAAGTTCTGTCCGTTCTTGAGCTCTCCAACTTGTCCCCCATTGTTGTACCCTTGCCCCTCTATTTATAGAGTGAGGTTGGGGGTAGGGGTCTTGGATGTATGTAGCTGCTGGTGGGCCTGGGCTGATGCAATCTGGCCTAGCAACGTTGGTTCGGTAGTGCTTTGGTTCGGCCATGGGTGGAGGCGTGGATTGATCCAGTAGTAGAGGATTGATGTTGATTCGGCTAGGCTTTGGAAGCGAGTTGGTCCGGCGATGCCCTGGTCCGGTAGGGAGTGGTTTGGTAGGGAGTTGGCTCGGCAGTGAGTGGTTGGTCCGGTAGGGAGTGGTTCGGTACGGAGTTGGCTCGGCAGTGAGTGGTTGGTCCGGTAGGGAGTGGTTCGGTGGTGAGAATACGTCCAACATTTGCCCCCCCCCCCCCAAAGTGGGGCATATGCCTCCATATGTCGCGCTTTGTTTTGATTCTCCCATTCGGCCCAAGTGCTGAACCAACTGGTCCGGTTATCCTATGCTTGCATATAAGTAAGGGCCTTATGCTCTCGTTATTCCTTACTATCTGAAATAGCCGAACCAAACTCTTACCTGTCGAATCAAACATTTCACCGAACCAGTTGATTGCCGGACCAGGTGAGCTTTTCTTCTGCTGAATAAACTTTATGCTTGAATTACCGAATGATCTCCTAAGGAGCGTAAGTGCCGAATGAACTTCAAGTTTCGAATTACCAAACGGTACTTTTATGTTTTGAACTATAAATGGGACTCCAGACTGTTAGGTATTTGCTTGTTTATATTTCTATACTCCTTGTTCTAACGATACGTTTTCTCGTGTTTGCAGACAATGTCTCATAAAGTAGAAACCCGTTCTGATAAAAGAAATCTAAGGATAAAGAAGAGTCCTCCATCGTGCCCCCAGTCCAGGCAGAACCGGGACGACATGGACCTACCCCGAGATCGTTAGTGGACAGGTACGGTCCGCAAGAGCTCTTGAACTCACCGCCTGACTGCTTTCCCAGTTCCCTCAAAGATGAGCAGCTTGATGCTATATCTAGATCTTTTGGGATTGATAGAGCGCAGATGAGGTTGCCGGGGAACGGAGTGATGCCGTATAACCCCCCGGAAGGATATTTTGCTTACAGCAGGTATCATTGCATGTGTCGTGCCATCCCCCCGATTAACACCTGGATAGTCAGCTTCATCACATACTTGAAGGTGGCTCCTTTCCAGCTTCAGCCTAATTCCTATGCTATCTTGGTGAGTTTTTTATTATCTTCTAGAGGAGATACGGGCATCCTCCTTCCAATCGGGAAATCAGGTACTTGTACAACTTGAGAGGCTACAAGAAGGGGTCTCCGTATGTTAGCTTAGAGTCGGCTGTGTCCTTCAAACCAGTCCTGGATTTATATTCGAAATTTAGCATGTTCAAGAAGGAATAGTTTTTTGTCAAAGATGACTCTGTTTCCTTCCGCCGCTTCACCTCTAGCTGTAAGTTGAATCTCATTTTTGATTTTGTTCTGACTGCAATACTCCTCCTTACGTGCTTTGTTTCTTTCTAGCGATAGGTGGCTTTGCGGTTATAGAGAACGATCGTCTGGTTCGGATGGCTGAGGAGATAGAAGCCATTCCGGAAGGGGAGAGGGCGGCCTCTTATTTGATCAGGAATGCTACTCTTCTGGGGGTCAACCTGATTCTGCCGCGTCAGTCTGTGGTCAAGCAGAGAGACACAGCTGAGGAGAGGGCCGCCAAAGCTAAAGGAGGGGCTATGACGAAGAGCAGTAAAAGGAAACCCTTCTTAAAGCATCCAATTACCGGGGGGGAAGAAACTTAAAAAATCCGATGGACCCTCCCCCAGCACATGTCCAGACGTTCCGGAGGAGGAAGATGAGGAGGAGGAAAGAGGAGAGGGTGAAGGAGGTGAGGCGGAGAGTGGAAGTGGTGGAGAGGATGATGGACAGAGTGGTGATGATGGTGGCGACGGACAGAGTGGTGATGGTGCTGGGGCTTTGTCTTCTAAGCAAGCGGGTGTGATCCAGGAGTGGACGGACGATGCTTTCCACCTAACTTTCGAAGGGCTGGAGGAAGAAACGGCTCTGGTAGAGGAGCCTAAGAAAGCTGACAAGGCCGGAGCCGGCACCGACCCATCTTCCAAAAATGTTCTAGTTGAGGCAGCCCCCGCGACTCAAGGTGAATTTTTGACTTCTGCAGACTCCATTTATGATAAGGACTTAGGAATATTTTATGGTCAGCTCCCGTCCTGGAATGAGATCCAGGACCTATTGTAGTATCCCACTCCTCCCCAGGGTTTGTATAACAAAAGTGTCTCCTTACTTTTCCTAACTTGATATATTTCTTGAATTATAGTTCAACGTCTGCTTGTAACACTTGGTTTTTGTCCCAGGATCGGGTAAAGTGGCCAAGACGTCAGGTGTTCAGCATCGTCTTGAACAATATAAGCTTCTAAGGGCTTCCACTAAGCCAAAGCCTCCGACTAACCGCCCTGGAGACGTAGTCGGCTACCCTCCTCTTCTTGGAGTTATCGAAGAGGATATCCAAAAGAAGAAGAGGAGTCGCTCCTTGTTGGAATCTCCATTTGACCCTCAGCCCCCGACTTAGCCTCTTCAGGATACCACGGAGGAGAATACTGAGCTTATTCCTTCCCCGCACCCATCTGAAAATCCTACCGTTACCCCGATAGACCATCCTGTCTTGGCTCCTAATCCGTTTGCGGGTCATCCGGATCTGGATCCGGATTCTCACGATATTTCCTTTGATGAGGCTACTGGTGAGCACCTTCTCCCTCGTAATCTTATGGTAAGGGTGCTTGACGAGGCCAAGTCTCTGGACCTTGATTTGCTTACCACTCGGGTTGTAACCTTGGGGGACGAAGCTAAGGCAAACATTGACCGGGTTGCTGAGGAAACCAGGAAGCTGATGGGTCATCATGCTCGACTGGTTAAGGCTGGATACCAATCGGAGAGGGGATAATGGACAGCTCGCGATACCAATCGGAGAGGGACGCCACCATTGCAAAGCTGTCGGCTTCCGAGGACCGAATAAGGGAGTTCGAGGAGAATGAGGGGATAATGGATGAGATGCTTCACGATATATACTTTCGCACTTGGAAATAGGGCAACTTATCATGGATGGATGATTACCCCCGAGTCATGGCTAGGATTTATCTCAGGGCCTTGGAGGAGGCTAAGTCCGATGCAGATAAGGAGGGTGGTGTGGCCTTTAGAATGGATGTGGTTACGGCTCAATTCACCAAGGAGGAGAAGGTGGCTGTGAAAGAGGGTATGCGGCTGCATGCTGCTGAGGAGGTTGGTGTGCAGTTGGAGGATGATGATCAAGGAGCAGAGGCTGGTAAGTCTTCTCTTTTAACTTTTTGTAACCTGGCCGCTTATCGCTTATCTAATGGATTCTTCTTCTGGATCGGACAGGTGAGACCTCCGAGGTACCGACTACCTCCGGCCAGCATGCTGAGAGTTCCGATCCCGTGGCTAAGTAGATCTTGGAGGACCGGCAGGATAGAGATGAAGCTTTGATGCAGCTGACTCCCTGACTTGACCTGGATGTCCTTTTGGTTTGTTTGATATTGCTGTCTATGCTAGCTTTAAAACATTAATGTAACTTTTAGGCTGTACTTATGTTATTGGTAACAAACGACTTTATTCTTATCCTGTAATTTTTAATCTTAAGCCGATTCTGTCATATTTGACTGCCTTAGTTATTTTGATGTGTTGCATAAGAAATATAGATGCGCATATGCCTGTGATTCCATCGTGTTTGATGCCAGTTTCTTGCTTAAGATATAATTTCATACCTTGCAAAGTTAATGTGATGTGCGAATAAATTATAGCTATGTATTTATTTACAAGAGAAGAAAGTACCGCCCTTCATGTCTTAGTTGTAGATGGTAGCTTTGAATGTCTTATATGACTGAGTATGGAACGTAGTTGATTGACCTGTCATTCCATTGTGAGTTCTTATCCCCATCGGTGAGCGTCTCCTACTTTGTGTCCCGTACTTTGGGGACCGTTATAGAGGACAAGAGGAATGTTTTTAAATAAGATAGAAGTATAAGAAAAAGTGAAACTTCCAATCACGGAAGGCCTGCGATGTGCTTAAGTTCGAGGCAAACGGGTTTTGTAGTCACTTTCCCTAGCTGTGGGTCTTGGAGACACTTGTCACCCATCTTACACCTCCGGGGGGAGTTTATCTTTTTTACCACAGCCGTACTTAAGACACTCGGAGACGAGATCGCGCACAGTAACTACCCGGGCCATTATGGCCCATAATCGCAGGTATTATTCGATTTACCATGGCCGGCTAGCGTGGGTGCCGATCGTCAACCGTGAACTACCCCTGGCTGGCCACACCTTATGTTGGGGCTTAAAGTAGGTTCACGGTTGACGGCGAGCCGAACGCCGTAATGAGCTGCCTAGGCTATAGTCGGCCTACTCGGTGGCTTATAATCGGCTCATTACAGTTGGCTTTAAGGGCCGATTGCGAGCAATGAGTTAACCCGCAGCAGAGGGATGCTGGAGCAAAAGTGTCTCATTGGCGAGGGAATAGATTCACATACACTACAACAAAAAGACCCTATTACAACTGTACTTTTACAACTGTCATAAAATGACAGTTGTAATAAAGGTGTTTTACAACTCTTTTTTTTAGAAAGTTGTAATAAACTTATTTTCAATAACTCTTTTATTTTGTCAGTTGTAATAGATACCTATTACAACATTTTTTTGTTGCCAGTTGTAATAAATACATATTTTTAACAACTCTTTTTTTGACAGTTGTAATATTTGCATATTACAACCTTTTTCGTTTGCCAGTTGTAATAGATATAAATTTTTAACACTATTTTTTGCCAGTTGTAATAGATATATATTACAACCTTTGTTATTTGCTCGTTGTAATAATACATTAATAATTATAATTAAATAATATTACTTATTAATTAATAATTAAATAATTAATAGTTACTATTAAATAATAATAATTAATAAATAATTTGAAACTATGGAATAATTAATATTAAAATTACTATTCAATAATTAATAATTACTAAAATAATAAATGAATAATAATAATTATTATTAAATAAATAATAACTAATAATTAAGAATTAATTTCAATAATTAATAATTAATAATTAAAAAGTAATAATTATTAATTATTTAAGAAGTAATAATTAATATTAATAATTAAGAAGTAGTACTTAATATTTGGTAATTAACTTGTGATAATTCACAAATAAATTAATAATAAATAACTTTTTAATAAATAATAAATAATATTTTAATAAATTATGCTTAAATGATAATAATAATTATTAAATATTAATATATAATAATTAATAACTACTCTTGAATAATAATAATAATTAATAATTAATTTGAAATATGAAATAATTCCTATTAACAATTTGTAATAAACAATTAATTAGTAATCGATAATTAATAATTAATAAATTAATAATCAATAAATATATAATTAATATTTAATATTTAATTAATAATCGATAAATTATTAATAATAATTAGTGTTAAATAATAGTAATTAATAATCAATATATAATAATTTTTTTAATAAATAATAATTACTTAAATAATGTTTAAATAATAAATAATAAATAAAAGTTAAAAGTTAATATTAAATAATAATAATATAACAATTAATTAATTTAAAAAATAATTATTAATCATTAAAATATTAATATTAAATATATAATACTTAAATAGTAATAAATATATAATAATTAATAACTACTATTAAATAATAATAATTAATAATTAATTTGAAATATGAAATATTTCCTTTTGATAATTAGTCATTAATAATTAATTAGTAATTAACAATTAATTAGTAATTAATAATTAATTAATTATTAATAAATTAATAATCTATAGTCAATAAATAATTATTAATTTATAAATAATTCACTATTAAATAATAGTAATCAATAACTAATAATAAAATTTATTAAATAAATAATAATTACTTAAATTATAATAATTAAATGTTAAAATTGAATATTAAATAGTAATAGTAATAAAGCTAAATAAATAAATAGAAAATTTTGATCCATTATAAATCAAATTTTGTAGTCAAAATATAAAAATATTAAATTTGTTAAGAAAAATAAATTTAAGCAGCAAATATTGATCTTTGTAAACGTATTAATTTTTTTACTTATATAAAATAGTTAATGGAAATCATTTTATATACTAAAATCTCGAAAAATTAACTGTAATCTTGACTACAATCGAATAGATATTTATCGGATGCGGATATGACTATATCCGTACTCGTATCCGTTTTCTGAATATTAGATAATTTAAAATTATTCAAGTACTTGTTGACAACGTATGTTGGACCTAATTTAAATTGGATGTTACATGTTAAAGGCATACAAATTTTACTTGGCTCCAAAACCAAATTTCCTTTTTGGCTCCAAAACCAAATGTTTGGGCTCCAAACCTAAATTTTCACATACAATCACCACTCCTCTCTCCTTTCCCCTAATAACTTCAATCTCCACTAATTTCCAGAAGTTCTTCCTCCAAACCCAAAACCAATATGAAGCCTACTAACATTCGTTCTTCTGTATCCAGCTTAGAGCCTTCCTCGAACCAGAACCCTCAACCAATAGCACCCACTGTTGCTGCCGAGGCCGAACCCTACGCGCAGTTCACTGCTGGCCAGATTTACTTGACGGATCTGATTTCAAAACATGAGGAGAAGGATCTGATTTTGTCGATTAATAAAAGTTCACTGCTAACTACTTACCTTTCTTCGAGATGATTGGTGAACTTGTAAAGGTGTCGGGAATAGAGTGGGTGATATGGGAATTAATGGGCTTTGGAACGGAAAGAGGAAGAAGAAAGGCGGCTTCTTTAGGAAGGATTTGTAGAAGGTGGGTGGCGGCAGCTGAGGATCCAGAGAGGGCAGTCAGGTACTTATCTGCAGTTAGTGTTTCTGAATCAACAGTTGCTGAAACATAGTTTTTGGTTCACAATTTTTTTTGCATTTTTTTGGTATAGAAAGATGAGTGATCTCCTCAATTGTGAATATGATTATTGGTTTTATTTCTTGATATTTCATTAGTTATCGATTTAATTGAATAAATTCGTTGCTATACATTATTCTACTTAATGATTTTGATATTGATCCTTGTTTATACTCCAATGTCAATACAAACATGCTTTGTTTGTATTGATTATACATCAGGTACACCTGTTCTTTGATGATTAATAAAAGTTGCTAGTTATTTACGGGTTGGATCTTTTATGTGTAAAATTTCCACTATGGGATTCCTGATTAAATTTTTAACATTTATGGGATACTTTAGATCTAAATCCGATTGTGGTCTTAGAGCTGCAGGTTGCTGCGCCAGAGGTTAGGGATTGCGTCCTTGGATATGATGGCGGTGTGCTGGTTGCCTAGCAAATATTGGATATGATCACATCTTCTTTCCATTTACACTTATCCATTCCTTGCTGCATTTCTCCTCACCGATCACTTTAAGGTTTCTCATTTTTCAATCTTTTGCACTATATTTCATAGTTTGTCGTTTGCTTACATCATGGCATAGAAGAATCTATTGGGATGGTCCCCTTGAGTAAGTTAGCTTACTTTAGCATTTTGCTGATTTTAAACTGCTTCTAAATAAATTGTAGTTTGTAGTTGCTGCAGACTTTGCTTGTAGTCCTGTATCAGTGCTTCATCATATGGATTGTTTATTATCTGTGAGTGTAGGAAGTAGTTATGTTTTCTGATGTTATCACATACTTGCCTGATATTTTTTTTATTTCTGTTCCAAGCTTGTAGACTTGATTTAACACACTTTAATTTATTCAGAAAGCGATATATTGAGTGCTTTTTACTTCTTTTGTTAAGGTTACTCTGTGTAGCTTCATGTAACCTGACTGAAAGGGCCAAGCATTGTTGTATTTAAATGGTTTATGACTCCCCATCCCCATATCATTTATAAGTTTGATTAGGACGGGTAAATGGTCACATGTTGAGTTGTAAAGGAATGACATAGAGATTTGGTCAAATTCTGATATGAACACTAGATTGCCAAAAAATCTATCAATCTTACTCTGCAGGGCAAATATACCTCCTCACAATGTAAAGTAGTTATCCCATGCATCTATTTCTTTTGGTGCACTTAAGTGCATACGTGCGTGAAAATCAGTGTTAACTGATAATTGATATGATTATGTTATTCTTTCATTATTGTTCAAAATGCAATTGAAATCTCCAGCAACAATCCATGGTATTTTTATGTTATTTGCATTCTTAGATAAGTATTTCCATGGTTTCTCCCTTTCTAAATTATGATGCTCTACATATATTATAGGTAGTAAACATTTGAATCCCTCTTTATTTTCAATATGACAGGTTATATTTGATATGTTTTTTTATTATTGACCACACTGATTTGTTCCACATTATCGAAATTTCTACCTTTTGTGTCCATATGTTTACTGATTAGTTCACCGCTTCCAGTTTACTTCTACAGAAGTAGTTGGCTACGTTTGCATTGTTCTACTAATGCCATGATATTTTTTTCATAATTTACAAGATGTTTTACATCTCATTTTCTTACAAGGCAGCAAAACTAATTTTAAATTCTGTAATGTATTTTTATGTTTAAATTCTCCAGAGTATCAAGACAAATTTCGAATTGCTTATCAGTGGAAAAGAAGAAACAATAGTTACAGCTGCTGCTTAAGCAATCATACTTGCAAAAGCTGCACCAGACGTAGTGAAGCATGAATACAAATGAAAGGAAGTGATTCTTTTGTTAGAGCTATGTTTTTCTTAGCTTTGAAAACTTTGTTGTTATTAGCTCTTTTTTGAACTTAGTAGCCAAGAGTCTGATGATTCCCTGCTCTACGTGTCTCATCTTCTATGAGTGTTATACAGTTTTAAAGAAACGTTGGTGTTAAAATCTCTATTGTATTTATAATATAGATTATAAGTGGTGATTAAGACTATTATATGTATACCAAGTGTTCGTTGTTGATTTGAGGTTGTTTTATTAGGATACTACACTACACTCGCATAGAATTTGTAAATTATATATTTTATTTGTTTATTGTTGCACTTTCAAAATGTATTTAGAATATATTTTTTTTGCATTCTTTTTACCACAACCGTCGATAGTAGTTGCAAAAAAGTTTTTTACAACTGTCAATCGCAGTTGTAAAAAAACTCTTTTACAACTGCCAAAAGCAGTTGTAAAAGACTTTTTACAACAGTGATGGGCAGTTGTAAAAGATTTTTTCACAACTGCTCAAGACCGTTGTAAAAAGATATGGCTCTATTACAACTCCGGATATCACGACGGGCGGCTGCCCGTTGTAATAGATCTATTACAACTGTTTTTGGCAGTTGTAAAATGGTGTTTTTGTTGTAGTGATAGTACCTGTTAGGTCTTGTCCAGGTGAAGTCGCGCCGTGATGTGTCTTGAATGGAAATCCCATTACACAGGATTTCGTTCAACAGAAAAGGATAAGGTTAACAAGAAGCCAAGATATAAAGGAACAAGTTAAACAGAGACAAGTTTTTAAAGTGGTTCAGCACGAAGATGCCTACATCCACTGATTCTCTTTGTTAATTCACCTCATATGGGCAGTACAAGTTAAGAAAAGTATCGACGAAGGTGTTGGATGTTCCATGCCCTCTGGAACACATCTTCGTCCACTGTTGACAAAATATAAGCTCCATTGTGGAGATCTTTATGAATTACATATGGTCCGTCCCAGATTGGATCTAGTGCTCCGGGGCGCGGGAAGATTCGCTTGAGGACAAGATCTCCTTCTTGTAAGCTACGATGCTTGACTTTGGAGTTGTATTGCGTTGCCACTTTTTGCTTGTGAGCTGCTGCTTTGAGGGCTGCATCATTTCATCTTTCCTCAATTAGATCCAAAGACATGTGAAAGAGTTCTTCGTTCTCTTCTGGGTTATAGTGGATCCTACGGTGGGAAGGCACTATAGTTTCAACTGGGAGCATAGCCTCCGATCCGTATGCCAGAGAGAAAGGAGCATGCCCCGTTGATGTTCTGAAAGATGTGCGATAGGCCCAAAGTGTCGTAGGAAGTTCATCCACCCAAGCGCCTTTTGATTTTTCAAGTTTTTTTATTAGAGTTTTGAGAATTTTGTTGACAGCTTCGACTTGTCCGTTTGCCTGGGGATAAGCTACAGATGAGAAGCTTTTGTGAATTCCGTGCTCTTGGCACCAGTTGGCGAACTCCTCGCTGTCAAACTGAAGTCCATTGTCTGATATGATTTTAAGTGGGACTCCGTACCTGCATAGGACATTTTTGATCAAGAAGTTAATAACTTTTGCTGAGGATACATTATTTAGGGGTTCTGCTTCCACCCATTTGGTGAAATAGTCGACTGCCACTATAGCATATTTGGCTCCGCCTTGGCCCATTGGCAGTTCGCCAATCAAGTCAATTCCCCATACTGCAAAGGGCCAAGGGCTGGTCATTTGAGTGATCTTAGTTGTTGGTAGCCGCGGAATATTAGCAAATTTTTGACATCTGTCACATTTTTTGACGAAATCTAAGGCATCTTTGTTTAAGGTGGGCCAGAAATATCCATATCGGAGTATCTTCTTTGCTAGAGTCTGCCCTCCAGTGTGATCTCTGCAGCTTCCTTGATGGATGTTAGATAAGATTTCCTTTGCTTCCCTTCCAGCGACACACCTTAGTAAGGGGTTAGAGAAGCCGCGCCGATAAAGGGTTCCTTCTTGTATTGTGTAGCGCGAAGCTCTCCTCAAGATTTTCTTGACTTCGCTACGCTTGTCGGGTAGTGTGCTGTCTTGTAAGTATTCTTGGATGGGAGTCATCCAAGTTTCCTCTTTGATTGCAGCTATCAGATTCACCTGCTCGAAACTAGGGGTCAGTTGCTTTGAGATGGCCACTGCTCCGGAAATAGTGTCGTCTCTCATGCTAGCTTGCTTTGCCAATTCGTCGGCCTCTTGGTTCTCTTCCCGAGGGATGTGTTTGATTAAATAGTGATCCAATTGATCGAGAAGCAGCTTGGTCTTCTTTAGATATGCTATGAGTCGTTCTTCTCGAGCCCGAGATTCTCCTAGTATTTGATTTACAATAAGTTGAGAATCACTATGAAGACATAAAGAATTGGCTCCAATCTCTAAGGCAGGTTCTAATCCAGCTATCACTGCTTCATACTCTGCATCGTTGTTGGTGGCAGCGAATTCCAACTTTAGAGCGTAGTGTAGTTTATTTCCCCTGGGAGTGATTATTACCACACCTGCCCCCGAGCCTTGTTCGTTTGACGCTCCATCCACAAAGAGATTCCACTTGATGTCTTCTGCTATTTCCGATTGCTCCTTACCCTCGTTGGTAGTGAATTCGGCAATGAAATCGACCATAGCTTGTCCCTTGATGGCGGTGCGAGGATGGTAGGTGATATCATATTGACTTAGTTCAATGCACCATTTAAGTAGTCGCCCAGAAGTGTCGGGACGATGGAGTACCTGCCTTAGCGGTTGATCGGTCAGAACTCCGATGGAATGAGATTGGAAATAGTGATGCAGTTTCCGTGATGTGACTAGTAAACAGTACGTTAGTTTCTCAAGTTTAGGATATCTGGCTTCCGCCCCTGTAAACCTCTTGCTTACAAAGTATACTGGCCGCTGCGTGCGTTTGCACTACAACAAAAAGACCCTTTAATAGCATTTAAAAAACGCTATTAGAAGCTATTATAGCGTTTTTTCTTACGCTGTATATTAACATGTTGTAATAGATCAGTGACCTATAACAGCAACATACAAAACGCTATAAGAGACGCTATGGACAAGGACATTTCATAGCGTTTTATGAGTCCTGTAAACATGACTTTTAATAGCCTTGGAAAGTCGCTATGAAGTGAAACTATAGCGTTTTCTTGACTGCTATGTAAAAACATGATGGCACACATATGAAATATACAACAGCGTCTATAGACGCTATAGAACACAATATTTTACAGCGTTATCTACTGCAATAGTACATTGTATGTATAAGTATAGCTACATTCTATAGCGGTTTTCTGTCTTTTATTACGTTGTTTTTTTGTTATGAAAATTGTTTATAGCACTATCTTAATGCTGTAGTATATAAAACTGGAAAAAACAACCTTTCCATAGCACTGTTAAAACGCTATAAATTTTTATCCCTGCGGTTTTTTTACTAGGTACATCCAAGCTTACAATTCTACTAATATATTATAAAATTTCAAAAAACACAATTATCACATAATGATGTACGTAATCAAATGAAGACATAAGCCAAACCACAATATATATTTAAATATATATCCATAATATTTTGTACACAAAGTTTCAAATATTTATGATCTTAAAAAAGAACAATATATACAACCATAGCTGACCAAAACGATACATACTAAAAGCAAAGATATATGAACGTCAATACAAAATACGTTAATCCAAGCATGACCGATTTGAAAGAGAATGAATGCAGCAAAATAATTTTTCCTTCCTTCCAGCTTATAGTAACCCCGGTACCATCATACAGCACCTATCAAAACGAAGCACATAAGTTATTTTTCAAATCCAAACATCATCCGCAAGTTATATAATTTTTCATAACAAAAAAGATAAAGACAGTTATTACATCATTTTAACTAAATAGACTGCCAGTACATCAGTTTAACTAAACAAACATTGACGTGAAATAAAACAAAAATAACTCACTTTCAGTACCTATGGTTGTGCATATTTTTTCCATCACATTTTTCATTTGTGCTTGTTTCTTTTCGTATTGATGTGTCATTTTGATTTAATGTTCGAACCGTACAGTTTACAGTTGAAATCTCTTATTCAAAATGTTGTGTTCGCTTACTGTTATAGTATGGTCTAAATGGGAGCACTAATTTTATAGCGCAATGAACAAACTAATTTTTGATGCAACAATAAATACATGTGGCAGTAAAAGTTTAATTTCGTACGAAATATTTGTTCTTACATTGTAATGAATTGGCAAAGGTACTAAATACTATAAAAATGAACTGATTTTAACTGTAGCCCCATACTGATACAGGTATCGTAATTGAAGGAAAATGTGCATCCTTACTCTTGAAGGAGAATGAAGCTTAAAACAGTAACACATAGTAAATAAGACTTACATCAATAATGTTATTCATAGCCGAAACTAATAAATTAGTTATGAAAATGGATAAATTCATGAATACACATGATTCTGTCTTATCGGGTATATATTAATTATGTGTTATTTTGTGTGTAATATTCTTTGATGAAAAGGCATAAACCGTCAGATTTTTAGTTTGTAACCTAACTATGCGGAAAAGACTATCATCTGTTGGTGATGAAATCCCATGTTCTAACTAGTAACAACAGTATGAAATCTTACATCCTAAAAAAAGACTGGTTATATTACTATTAATCTTTAGTAATATAATTTGGGAATAAAAGTTTTGTAATTGCAACTAAAAAGAGCATCAAATATAACATCAAGTACACTGCCAAAACAGCACTGAGACATCTGAAGTAAGATGAAAAGCAGATAGAACTTCATAAAGAGAAATCGGGAAGGAATTTAATATTCGACAAAGTGAAGGTTTAAGAAAGTCATTCTTCTCCATAAATAATATGAACTAAGCAACTGTAGATTACTCTTTCGTAATAAATAGTAAATTTGCAAAACAAACCCAAAAATAACCTATACAGTTAACTCAAGGATTAAAATCTGCTTACCTATTCAATGAAGCTCTTAATTATTTATTTTGGATGAATTACTCTAGCTGAATTCAAGTACATGGGTTACCGATACCAGTAGAATCTAATAGCTAGGATTTAGCTGATTAATGGATAAAAATAGCGAGTTAATTATTATACTTGGTCGATTATCTTATAATATTGCTTATATGGATAATAATTTTAAATAAAAAAAGATGCGTCGTTTGCCTAAAATCAGCTTGTGCTATATTATCCTTTCTTAAATGATTGTATTACTTGCAAGTATTTTACATGCCCAAACATCACCATGGTGCAGTAGTATTTTACCAACTATGTATATCCAGGCTTAAAAAAATGTTACACTTTTGTGTAGTTAGTATTTTTCCATTTACACTCAACAGTAACTGCTTCATACCATTCATGATTTAGTTGTTTCATTAGTGATTAGATATTATGCTTAGATCAGTGGTTTGAATCTTTATAATTTTGATTACATACGGTGATATGAGGCATGTACAAAAAAGGATTTATATTTTTTAACTTAAAAAAATAAATGAAAAACCTCAGCTAACTTTCATGATGATAGATGATATATAGTAGTTTGAAATTGAATGTTCGCAGTGTGGTGCAAATGCTATGGAAGTTGTCATACAAACTTGTATTCTAAAAAGTAAGGGTCCGTTTGGTTTGTAATTTTCAATTTTGGATTTTTGTACGATAAAATGCATTGGATTTCCAAAAACGATAAATCTGGAAAATAGTTTTAACATATAAAATTGAAAACCAGCTATAATCAAATATCTACCTAAGTTTAAACTCTGACCATTTAATAATGTTTTTCTACAGATGAGCTCATTGCCAATGCAACTTACATTGGCACCCCAGGCAAGGGTATCCTAGCTGCTGATGAATCCACCGGCACAATAGGAAAACGTCTTGCCTTATATATCAATGGTTGCAAGTTTTCACCATTAAAACACTATCATTTTGATTTATTCACTGACATTGATGCCTTTTTATGTTTCAAATTTTGACACATGAACTGAAAAATAAAATAAAAATAAATTAAAGAAGTTATACTTACTAGAATTTGATTCAAGTATAACGTTCGCAATAGGGCAAGCTATCGTAGTGCCAAGAGCATCTTCAATGACTTCTAATTCGGATGTTGTTCTCCATAGACGTGCTTTTGGAATTTTTACAATTTCTACCCAAACTTTAATTGCATTTTTCCCCAAAGGAACACAATGAACCATTGAAGTTGGATCGGTTGAAGACACGCATCCTAATGCAACTATTTCTCTCTTTCCCGACCAATCGATCAGCTTGCATTTACCATTTACCATAAAATTTGTACTCTATCAATAAATAAAAAGGCTATTTTATTATGTGCTTCAACAATTCATAAGATGAAAAAAAAGTGAATCGATTATAAATAAGTTTACCTTCTCGACAACTCCAACATTACTCCTATGATCATCCGATGATGCACCGTTAACGGTCTCGATAACTACTTTTGACTCAGGCCATGCGACTTTGATACCAACGGCTTCCCCAACTCGTGTCAAACCTTTAGTGGGCCTCCATAGAAAAGCATCTTCCACTTTTGCATTATCTATCCAAACTGCAACGGCATCCGGTCCAAGAGGGAGATCATTCACAAGTTGTTTTGGATCACTCGAAAGTATTTGTCCTTCTGCGACTAATTTTTCGCTCTCACTCCAATCGATTAATTTGCATTTATGATGTGTGCTGCTACTTTTACTCTATTAAAAAAACATATTGGTTATTATTTTTATACATTCAAACTAAAACTTAAATAATATAAAGATGAAATATTACCGTATGATCTTCTTTGTCAAAGTTATCTAAGTTATGCAAAACAACTCTAGTAGCTGGCCACGCTACTATATCACCTTCAACTTCTCCAATACGTGTCAAATAAAGTGAAGGTCTCCACAAGAAAGCATCCGGTTTTCTCACAGTGTCTATTATAATTTTCTTGGCATCAGACCCTAAAGGGATTTGTTGGACAAGCTCCTTTGGATCACTTGACACAACTCTTCCTTCCGCAACAATTTCGTCTCTCTCACTCCAATCCAATAAATCACATGTGCCATCTGCTCAGATCTAAACATTCTTTTAAATCTTGGAATAATTGGAAAATATCTCAACACTTTGACTGGAATACCTTTCATTACCTCTTTCGTCCGCTCATTTATCTTCCATCTCGAAGAACCGCATTTGGGACAACTAGTCAAATCTTTGTATTCTTTTCTGAAAAGACAACAATCATTTTTGCAAGCATGAATCTTCTCAAATCCCATATCGAATACTTTGAGGAACTTCTTTAGTTCATATAAAGTCTTCGGAAGGACATTATTTTTGGGTAATAACAATTGCTGCACGCTTAGAAGCTTATCAAAACCAGTATCAGATAATCCGGTTTCACATTTCAAATTATACAACGCAGTGATAGCAGATAATTTTGTTTGATCTATGCAATTAGGATACAGTGGAGTTTTTGCATCTTCCAAATTTTTAAGGAAATCATCTATTCGCTTTTGTGCATCATCATCGTTTTTATTCTCGAAGAAAAAGGTATGGTTGACAAACTCTTCATCTTCAAAGTGAATGGCTTGAAGCAACTCATATGTGTCATCCAATTTTACCTTTTTAGCTACATTTATTTGCTCACCGTGACTATACCACTTACTGCACTTGTATAAAGGATCCATTGCTCTAATAATCAAATGCTCAACAACAATGTTATCATATTGATGAGTAAGATTTCGACAATCTAAGCAAGGACATAATTTTTTTTTCATATTTCCTAAATTTCTCTTAGCGGCATGCACAAAATTCCATGCTCCTTGCTTGTACTCCCTACTAGTTCTAAATTAAAATTAAAATTAAAAAACAAAGTTATTGACATAAAAAATCAAATTTTAATATTAATTTCCAAGTTAAATATTAATCCAAATATTGTATTCTTACCTATGCAAATGCACCCAATCTTTTTCCATCGCCATATATAATATTGCAACAAGCAAATTTCTAAAAAAACAGAAGCACAATATGTGAGGAAGACTTTATTACCGATGCACAATCTGTCAAATTAGAGGGAAAATTTTCTAAAAAAAACAAAAGTTAAATATTATTTCTTATGTCAACTGAGTTTAGCATACTATGTCAACTGAGTTTACCTCAAATTCATAATAAAATAGCATTCTGCAGCAGGGTTTAGTTGTCAGCTAAGTTGCTATTTTGGCAATGATTCGACTGAATTGTAAACTGAGTTGTTTTCATGTTAAATAAATTGCATATTCACGCTTTTTGACGCCTGAGGCTTTTTTGGAATATTGAGAATAAATTAACATACGATCATCATAAACTCAATTAAGAAGGCAACAAGGCGTACAATTCACGTCTACAAACAAAAAAACATACTTAAAATAACGAAACTGCAACATCAGTACTTAGTCTTAAATAAATTTTCGAAATTCCATAAACTTTTGATCACTTTAAAAAACTGCATTTAAAAAAAACAGAAACTGCACTAAAAAACTACATTTAAAAAAAACAGAAAATTTTCATTTCTACCATTTAGAATATGGAAGCCACACCGAAGAAGCAAATGCAAAAAATAAAAACATTCTTCAGCAAATGCTTCAGTGCAGTTAAGGAATCGCAAGTGTGTACTATAACATTATTTTGGACTTTGTCTTAATATTGGAAAATTCTTTTGAAAATTATCAAAAAACACTTTAATCTCAAGTGCGTACTGTAACTTCACTAAATCAAGACTAAGTATTAATGGCAAATTTTTCTTAAAATTATCATAAAAGAAAAAATTGCTGGAATAAATCTTAGCAATCTTATCTCCTTCAATAATAATAATACAAATGCAAAGTGTGTATTTAATAATATGGTATGTAATTCGCGCATTCAGTTTTGTCTAGTAATAACTAACGTCCTAAAAGGAACTCAACGCTCCATAAAAAAAGCAAAATTGAAAAATATACCTAAAGTGTCGAGTTCAGTACCACTCAACGCTTCGACTAAGTTGACGAATCGTGCTTCAACGAAATTGAGAATCAAGCTTAAGTGAGGTGGAGGAATTGAGCTTCAACGAGTTGGAGGGATTGAGCTTAAGCGAGGTGGAGTAATCGAGCTTTGGCAGTCTGGACAAGAGAAGGAAAAGGCAAGATAATGAGCTTTGCTCTACAGACCTGCTTGAACGCAGCACCAGGAAAAGGCAAGATAACGAGCTGCAAATAGAACATTTGAGATCAGTTCCCATTTGCATTAATTAACTATATGTTTGCTGCAAACTGAACATATACTGTTACTATGACAACATGTATTCACAAAATGCCATTAATAGTCTAAATATACAAATATGATGTGGTTAGAATCAAAAATACAGTAACTCAACTCAACTGCTCTTTCTTTAAATTAAAAAAATAGAGGTATTTAAGCAAAACGAAGTTAAAAGTACTTTGTTCTCTCTCCGAAGTACTTAATTCTTTAAAATACCCATGCGCCTCAAATATTTGACCAACAAAAAAGATCTGAATAACCATTAACCCATTTCGCAGTCTACCCTTTTTCTTTTCCAATGTATTAGTTTTGGTCTTCTATTATTTTGAATTCCCAACACTTAAAAGACACATCTAAACAGCCCTATAAACTTTGATGGGCGAAAGTTAATTAATTGGAACTCAGGCTCCGTTATGAACTAGGATATTGCATGGATAAAAAACAATTAAAGCCGTCTTATGAATTATTATTCCTAAGAACAAGTTAAGAGCATAAAACTAAACTATTTGAATTTATGTAAAATATCAAAAACTCTTGCTTAATTTAAGAATTCAAGCAAGTTAAGGGCACCTTCATTTATGATACCATACAAGCTACTTGCTTAAAAATTTCAACGATACTTCAATTTACAGTTTATAAGTAAGATTTGCTGCTTAATTATACCGTCCCTACAGTCTTCAAGTCTTAATATAATGCTTACTAACAACCTTACTAGTTTTCAATTCAATCCTATGGACAAATTGTTCATTTCATATTTGAAAAATATGCATCATAAGGGTAAATGGAACTTTTCAACTTAACTTACACTACACCAATCTCCAATGGTACTACTTCTACACCAAAAAGGTATAGCAAGCTCTTTATCTTCATTGCATTACCAAGAAAAAAAAAGCCTGAACCTTTCATATATTTACAGGTTAGAAGGGAAGATAGCAATAGTTACAGGTGGAGCAATGGGTATATGAGAAGTAACAGCAAAGCTTTTCTGTTCCACGGTGCAAAAGTAGTGATCGCGGACATTAAAGACACAGAAATAGTTTCATAATTAGTTACAAGATATACCATATTCGGTGCATATGTAAATATTAACATAAAAATAATACACTAACAACCAATTAAATTCAATCAACAATGTCACCTAAGTGAATTACTAGAATAATAAAAACACAAAAACAGTTTCAGGTTCAACATATTTGAATTTTTAATTTAAGCCCTTTCTTCTAAATGGCTAACGCGTAATGGGAATTATGGTTATGCAGATATACAAAATTGAAGTTTATAAATTTAAAAATATCAAAGAAGTGAACAAATGAAAATGCTAAAACACTTGCAATACTGTCTACCAATAATCTCAATCTAAGACTAAAACGGATTATTACTTAAAGCATGACATTAAATATAGTAGTAGTTAGTATGAAAATCATAGTAGCATGCTGATTATAACTTAGGGTCAAAAATACTCCAAAATAAATCAATCAAAATGTCATAGACTCGTACCTAAAAAAAGCTTGGCAATGAACAAATCTAACCTGATCCATGTACCAAATAACGATTAAATCTTAAAAACGGGTTGCATTTGTCTAGTCCCACAATAATTACAATCAGTACGAAAAATTGGTATAATCTATACATCACCGTAATCTAAAGGCATATGGGTAGTACCTGAATGTGAACTAGGTCTACTTCAAAGTTTCAAGGTCCACAAGATTTGGTCAAATTTGTGCTACGTCTAATCAATCATCTGAGACGGACGACGAAGAATCACATCATATAAAAGCGATTGAAATTGTAGAGTAGATGAATAATACTACTTCAGATGTAATAATTATACCTGCGACTAGAATACCAGTGATGATTTAAAGCCGAAGATAGTTCAAATGCAATAATTAGAGGTTAGATTGGCGAAGAAATGAGAAAACTAGGGTTTTCCTATAGAGGCGGTGAAGGGAGGTGCGTTAGTGTTAAAAATTGGATTAAGAGAACTGAACAGGTCAGGATTCCAGAGGGATCAGCGAAGAATAGTGATTTTAGTAGGAGGAACTTAGGGTTTCGGAATTGGATTAGTGGAGATGATGAAAAGGGATTTCATACTAAATGCTGGAATAGGAAATGAGAGGGAGATGAAAATTCTCAGCGCGAACATTTTTATCATTTTGGGTTAGAAGCAAACGTATAGTGTGTATAATGCGTAATATAGTCGTGCTAACTAAAAAATTAACTAAAGATAGAAAGTTTCATTAGGAAGCTATCCCTCTATGCTATTGATGTTGAACTTTATTGTAGTGTTGTCTTCTCTCACCAAGGCGGCGCTTAGAGCATGAGATGACACAGCAAGGTATAGGTATAGCTTTTCGCCTTTGTTTGGAGTTGAGAGTACTGGTGGTCTCTGGAGGTGTTCGATTAAGTTAAGGAAAGCTGTTAAGCATTCGTCAGTCCATTCGAACTCTCCTTTGTCTTTCTTTAGAGCTTCGAAGAAGGGGATGCATTTGTCAGTTGCTTTAGAGATGAATCTGCTCAGGGCGGCCACCTTCCCATTTAGGCTTTGCATTTCTTTTCGGGTAGAAGGTATCCTGATATCTTTCAGAGCTCGGACTTGTTCAGGGTTTGCTTCAATTCCTCTGGCATGGACGATGAATCCCAGGAACTTTCCTGATGACACTCCGAAGGAGCACTTTAAAGGATTCAGCTTCATTCCATATTGGCGAAGTACTTGAAACATCTCGCCCAGGTGGCTTACGTGATCGTCGGCTTTCCTTGACTTTACCAGCATGTCGTCCACATAAACTTCCATAGTTTGTCCTATTAGCCCCGCAAACATCTTGTTGACCAGGCGCTGATAGGTGGCTCCTGCGTTTTTAAGTCCAAAAGGCATTACTTTGTAGCAGTACAATCCCCGGTCAGTGATGAAACTAGTGTGGTCTTGATCGGGAGCATGCATAGGAATTTTGTTATATCCTGAGTATGCATCCATAAAAGATAAGAGTTCGTGCCCGGCTGTGCTGTCCACAAGCTGATCGATTCGGGGAAGTGGGAAGCAATCCTTCGGGCAGGCGTCATTTAAGTTGGAGAAGTCAATGCATGTTCGCCACTTCCCATTAGCATTCTTTACTAATACCGGATTAGCGATCCACTCTGGGTAGATGGCTTCTCGTATGAAGTCATTGGCAAGTAGGTTCTTTACTTCTCCATCGAGAGCTGCTGATCGTTCTGCCCCCATGCTTCTCTTTTTCTATTTTACTAGCGCCTTGGTAGGATCGATATTTAGTACGTGGCATGCTATGTCTGGGGAGACTTCAGTCATGTCAGCGTGCGTCCATGCAAATACATCCAAGTTGTGGCGGAGAAAATCAATGAGTTGTTCCTTCAATTCTGCTTTTAGTTAGGACCCGACTTTCAATAGTCTACTCGAGTCGTGTCTGTCCACAGATACAAATTCCATAGCCTCTACAGGCTCGGCGGTGGCCTCCTCCTCTTTGTCCCTGGGGTCTAATTCATTGAAAGGGTCACTGGTATATTGAAGAGGAGGGGCTTTCTTTAGTTGCTATGCTTCCAAATTTTTCGTGCAGAGGGTAGTCTCTGCACTCTTCCCTTTATCCTTCCTACGGTTATTGCGAAGTTCGGTTACATAGCAATCTCGAGCGATGTCCTGGTTTCCCTCTACTTCCCCTATTCCGTTGTCCGTTGGAAATTTCATCTTCAGGCACCATGGGGCTAGGACAATTTGGAAGTCAGACAAGGCAGGTCTTCCTAAGAAGGCATTGTAGGCCGAGTGGTTTTCTATCAGCACAAATGTTTGTTTTCGCACAACGGAGCGGGGATGACTTCCAATTTCAACAAAGAGGTCCAGTCGCCCGAGGGGCATCTTCGCATTTCCAGTTAAACCGTGTAGTGGTTTATTGCAGGGAAAAACATCCTTTATTGATAGCTTCATTTTGTCGAATGCATGCTTGAATAGGATATTCACTGAGCTTCCAGTGTCTACTAGAATTCGGAAAACTTCGGCTGGACCGAGCCGGGCAGAGATAACCATGGGATCCGTGTGAGGGTACTGCCTTCCCTCCAGGTCACGCCTACTGAATGTGATGTCATCATTCTCTATCCGCTTCGGGTGGCATTCTTCTATAATAGAATTAACGCATTCTTCATTGTTTCTAAGTGACTTTCCGTACCTTTCCATCTCTGCCCAGCTTCCGTCGGCGATGTGTGGCCCTCCTGAGATGGTATGGACCACTATCTTCTCTTGACTGGAGTTGCTGGTGTTGCGATTTCCTCTGCCTATTTCTGGGGAGGGTAGCCTTGGGTTCTCATTGGCAGGAGCTGGAGTCCTGTTCTGACCTTTTACATAGCGTTCTAGTTTCTTTCTTCTGATGTGTTCTTCAAACAAGTCCCGGAGATGATGGCATTCACTGGTATCATGCCCATGGGATTCGTGGAAGCGGCAGAATTTTCCAGACTTAATTGCGTTATCTGATTCCTTCTTTTACGGGGGGCGTTTGTATTTAACTTCGTCTTGAGTGGCCAGGAAGATGTTTTCGATCGTTTCATTCAAAGGGGTGTAAGCGTCAAATCTCGGTCCTGGCCGATATAGACGCTTTTCTCCCTTCTTGCCCCCACCATTGTCTCTAGAGTCATTCCTTCGAACGTCCTTTGCTATAGCGGGCGTGTTGCCGTGAGCTACCTTATTTTGTTGCCCTGTTTGCCTCTCAGTGGCAGCATCTTCAAGTCTCATATATTTCCCGGCTTCATGGAAGAAATCGGGTAAAATAGCTGGTTTTTCTTTTGTCAATCTTCTAGCAAATTTAGTATCCGGATGCACACCACTACAGAGGGCCATTAAGATAAGTTTCTCATCGGCATCTTGGACTGCGGCCGCTACGGCATTGAATCGGGTTAGATATTGCTGCACTTTCTCTCTAGGTTTCTGTTTGATACTGGATAAGGAATAAGCATCCTTGGGTTGCTCCACATGAATGCGGAACTGGCTGATTAACTTTTCTTTCAACATTTCCCATGAGCTGATGGATCCTTGGGGTAGATGGCAGAACCAGGAGGTAGCTAGATCTGCTAAGAATAGTGGAAAACATTTGCACAGTACTCCTTCTGTTGCTCCGCTCATGAGCATATGCTGTGTGTATCTCTGCAAGTGTACAACGGGGTCAGAAGTTCCCTTGTAAGGTTCCATTGTTGGCATTTTCCATTCTCGGGGGGTGATGGCAATTTCGATATCGCGGGCGAAAGGGCTGGTTACCCTAGCGCCTATCCCTCGATCTCTTTGATCCTGTTGGACGCACTCTCTGAACAAGCGTGCCATCCTTTCATTAGAATTTGGAGCAGATAGAAATGAGTTCGGTTCTTCTCTATGGGATTGATTCCGTCCAGATGACCTGTAGGGATGGTATCCTCTATTATTTCTAATATTTTCCAGTGGCTGTCTTTGGTCTTCTGGGAGCATGCTAGGGTCAGCTACAGTTGGCCCTTGCCTTGATCTTCCCCTACTGGGTTCTGTTCTAAGCACTTCCTCGGGTCCAACTTTGGGCTGGACTCTAGCTCGGCCCCGTTCATTGGTGTTTCCATGGTTAGGCAGCGTTACAGGCTCAGCTACAGTTGACCTCCGCCTGGTACCTCCCCCGTTGGGTTCAATTCCAAGCACTTCCTCGGGTCTAACTTCGGGCTGAGTTGGGTCTCGGCTCCTACCATGGCTGCTTCTGTCGTTAGCTTCTTCGAAGAAGGAAGATCTTTGTTGCCTCCGAGATCCTCCAGACTGGGACTCACCCCATGATTCAGTGTTGCGGTTGGACTCTTCAGCATCCCTTAAGCATGACATGAGTTGGTTCACCAAGGCTTCTTGTTGGGATGTGAAGCGGTTAGTCACTTCAGCTACAACCCTGTCTAGATCTGCCCTAGTAATTGTTGCCGGCTGTCCCGTGGTTGGGGTTGCCGGATTTGCCTGACCTCCATTTGGTACTGCTGTTGGAATGGGATGATTTACTTGATCCGTGACCATTGGATCTGGAATACTACTGGTTACGATGTTTTTTCCTTTGTTAACATCTTTCTTCTGCTTGGGAGGCATGTCTTCCAAGCAATGAGCGATGCTGTTAGGAAGAAGGTTAAGTGGGAGAAGCTGAAGGCCTTGAGTTCAGTTCTCAGTGAAAGCACCAAAAATGTTTGCACAAAAATTGGGCAAAGCCTTCCAAGTCGTATGATTTAGTCGATTTTCTGTTGTTCTTAGTGATTTGGATACTTTATGAAAATATGTAAAAAGCAGGGACTAAACTGTAAAAGACACACAAGTTTATAGTGGTTCGGCTAGAATGTGCCTACGTCCACTTTATATCTTATTCTCCTTTATTGTTTAGATTACAAGTACAAAGCTTTTATTACGAGTGTATGAAAGTTGTTTGAAAGTTCTGTCCGTTCTTGAGCTCTCAACTTGTCCCCCATTGTTGTACCCTTGCCCCTCTATTTATAGAGTGAGGTTGGGGGTAGGGGTCTTGAATGTATGTAGCTGCTGGTGGGCCTGGGCTGATGCAATCTGGCCTAGCAACGTTGGTTCGGTAGTGCTTTGGTTCGGCCATGGATGGAGGCGTGGATTGATTCGGTAGTAGAGGATTGGTGTTGATTCGGCTAGGCTTTGGAAGCGAGTTGGTCCGGCGATGCCCTGGTCCGGTAGGGAGTGATTCGGTAGGGAGTTGGCTTGGCAGTGAGTGGTTGGTCCGGTAGGGAGTTGGCTCGACAGTGAGTGGTTGGTCCGGTAGGGAGTGGTTCGGTGGTGAGAATACGCCCAACAAATATTAATTTTATGAAGTGATTCATAAATAAATTGACACGGAATGAAACGCCATTAATATGAAATGAAGTGAACAAGATTTTGTGAATAAATTGATTTAGAATTCAATCTGAAATGGATATGAATGTAATATGTAGATTAGATCCAAATGAATTGTTGTGAATGAATTTGAAATCGAATAAATGGTATGCAAATCAATTTGGAAGTGAATGATTAAATTTTGGAACCTTGTATTTGCTTGTACATGCTAGATATACATATTATAGCATGTTTTGTTTGTAAAATTGGTTATACATCCATGATATAACATGTTGGTTTATGAAAATAATGTTTTTAACTAGTAAAAATGAATGTAATGCTATTAAATTTCATATATATGAAACTGATGGGGTTTATTTAAGTAAGTACTGGTACAAGAAGGTTATTGGGCTAGATTTGGGTTGCAAAATTGTATATAAATTGAGCTCGCTCGCTTAATAACGCTAAAATACGGTACGCTTACGAATTTAGCGCGCGAAAAATAAAATATTGATATATATTGTGTTTTCCGGCTATGAGAGTCGATGTGTATCTTTTTATCATATTTTTGAAATTGCAAAAGGCTCTCCATACAAGGGAGACTATACCAAAACTTTTCGAAAATTTAGGGTGTTAGAAAAATTTTGAAAATTTATGGAAACTTTTCGTCAACTAAAATTGAATTTGAAATTTTAACTTGCAATAAAGGGTTTTGATGAATGTTTGGAAACTAGTTAGTGAATGTAGGTCTAAAGATTTAGAAAAGTGAAATGTCGAGTTTTAACTTAGTGGGTTTTAACAAGTTAATGGGTTTGTTGCATTTTTCCTACTTAGCAATTTCGGGGACGAAATTCTTTTAAGGGGGGAGGAATGTAACGACCCGGATATTCCTTCATTTGGTGTTGAATATTTGAATAGTTTTAAATATTGATTTGGAATATAAATTGATTTTTGAATATGAAGATTTTGGTTGAAATTATAGAATGAATTTAAATTTCAAATATAGCGATTTATCGTAATACGGAAATGGTGAATAGTCGCAATTTGAGTTGAATATGAATCAAAATGATTTCTAATGTTAATATAAATTCTATTTGAAATATAATTGAGTTAGTAAGTTTTAAAACTGGAATTTCAAGTGATTTCGTCAATTTTTGAAATCGACGCGATAAAATAGTGATCCGGGGCACAGTCTCGAATTTCGACCAAACCAATTCCATTGGATCCGTAATAGTGTATTGTTATCGAATTTCAAATTTCGTAGCTATCAGATGCACCGTTTGGTCGTACGAGATAGAAATGTGTTGAGATTAGTATTGAAAATTTAATATTATAATTGGTTTCAAAATGCTATCTTCTGCATACGACCGATTTATGTCCCAAACTTGTTCCATTACGCTCGGACTAGGGGTATAACATTAGGGATGCCAGGCGGCATGCCTCGATAGGAGTTTGAGATTTTCGTATGGATAAAACGAGATATTTTCAAAAAAATATAATAAAAACCTAGGCATGTATGTTCAGCCGACCTACATACTGAGCCAGCCCCTTTTTTCTGAACGAGCCGCTCTCCTTCCTTATTAAAATCACGCGCCTCTCTTTCTTCTTCTACAGTTTGAAATCTTGATCGAAAAAAAAATGTAGTCGTGAATTGCTGAGGGAGGCCGAGCGACCCGGAGCAGCGGCAAGGAAGAGGAGCGCGCGATGAGATGGTCGAGCAATGAGTAGATTTATGGTTTTGGGGTTCACGTGGCTACTGTGGATGCGCGCGCGGAGGATCTTTCGTCTGTAGTCGTTCAGGGGGGTCATGATTTTCTCCTCGAGACATGAGCACGGCGGCTGCTGGAATTTGGGCGAGGCACATGGAGAGCGGCGGCGGCTTGGGAACATCGGCGATGGTGAGCAGCGAGCGATCGAAGTCTAAAAAAAGGTAGCGCACGAAGAAGTTGCGTAGGTGGGTTCTGGAGTGAGGAAGCAGTAGCGTGATTAACTAAGGTACATTAAAATTAAATGTTTAATTAGTTTATTTAATCAAATGTTTAAAATTTTATAATTTATTCATACGAGTTCTAGAAATCACGGAATCAGTCATGTTGGATTCATAACTGTGAAATATACAATCTGGAATAGATTTGGAATCGATCGATGTTAGTTGGAATTTTTAGATTCGATTTAATTTAAAATTGAAACGATCAGCAAATTAAAATCAAGGTGAGTAAATCTCACCCATTTGGATTCTCGGTTTTAATTTAAAATATTAAAAATTATTTATTGGTTGACTGGATGAATTGATAATAATTTATCAGTTGGATGTTATATTATTTATAGTAGTATATATATATTAGTAGTTGGGTATATTCCCGGCGATTGGAGCGATGAGACACTATGTGCCCCACATAATAGCGGATGACCTTATATTACCCCGATATCCCGCATCGAAGCGGGATTGGTATTTTATGTTATATAATATCTGTGGATGCAGGAAACAGGTTGGAGGGATCCTGGATTCTTCAAAAATATACTTATTGTTTCATATATAGTAATAATTGGTGTGATTGAATAATCTGTTATGGATTGTTGTGTGATTTGATTTATTGGATGTTATAGTAGCACTAGCTCTTATTTTGGTATTTTAAATACCATATATTTTGGAATCTTTAAAAGAAATTCAAAGGTGATTTTTGGAAATAAAAATATATATAGGGAAATTGGAATATTGAATAAGGAATGGTTTGGAATAAATAAAAGATTTGATTTTGGAAATATACTTAACTATTTCGTAAGGAGTTTTCAAAAAATATATATATTTTTGAAATTTATATATTTACAGGGAAATTGAAACAAGGAATTTTAATAATATTTCTTAAATTATAATTAGAAGTTGAAATCGAGTTTTTGAAGGGATTTGGAATATAATTTGATTTACTGAAAAGAGATTTCCAAACGGGATTTTAAATAGAAATTGAATTAAATGGGCTTTTGAAATATGGATCTGTTATAAATAGATAAAACAAGAATGAGTTATGAATTTATAATCAATATTTATAAGTGAAGTGAAATAGTTATAAATGGATAAAACCTGGGAGGATATGTCGCGGTATGGATTTAAAACGAGATATCGAAATTTGGTTTCGGAAAAATAGACGATTCTATTTTTTGGAAACTGGAAATGGTTATGGAATTTGAATTGTAAATCGAGGTGTATAAATCGAGAGAGATTATTGAAATCAGTTATATCGGAATTTTAAAAATAGATTATTGGAATCAAGAAGTAAAATTTGTTTAAAAAGAGATTATTTGTAAAACAGTGTTATTTTAAAATTGTTATTTGTATTTAAAATATTTTAGAAAAGTTAACAATTCGAACAAATATAATTTATTATGAATAACCCTTGTAAGTCAATAAATATTATTTATAACGAATTGGGAATCAGTTTCTACTGTTTATTTGGGAAGTGTTTTTGATCTTTCAAATAATTACTTAAACGCCTTTTTGGAAAATAATTATTTCCTTAAAATACTTATTATTATTATTATTATTATTATTATTATTATATATATATATATAATTGAAAAGTAGGTGATTGAATTTTATTTATAAATACCCTCGCAATTTGTGACCAGATTTTATTGAATAGATGTGATTTTATAAGAGTAATCTTATAACGGAATTTTGGAAACTTAAGGAAATTTTCAAAATGTTAGAAACAAGAATTTCGAGAATGAATCTGAATTCATAAAAGTTATAAATGGTTAGACGAAATTATAAGTAAGTATAATCGATTTTGGAAATTGTAAAAGGAATTAATATAAATTCCGGAGATTTATGAGATAATTTATGAAATATTTCCTAAGTTTGATATTAAAATGATCTTGGAAAATATGCTATAAATATTTTCCTAAGTATTGAAAGAAGGATTTTGGAAATATTTAAGAGTGAAATGATTTGTATAGAAATATTTTTTTAAGTGTTATAAATTGAATTCGGAAATATTTCTAAGTGTTGATATGGTTAGAAAATATCCCATTAAGGATATAAGGATTTGAAATTGTTTTCAAATGTTGGAATACGAAAAGAGATTTGAATATATATCTGTGTAAAGATATTTGAAATGAATGTTTTGAAAATATTTATTAAAATATAGGCCTAGTGACGGCTTATGTGTGTATTATGATAGTTAAATAACCGACTATCAAATCGGCCAAATTTGTTGATCGTTTAGAAGAGATCGAGATCAGATTTAATTATCCGAAAACCACTTCGATCTGATTTGTGCGTTACGAACTATGATATCTCGAAGATATTGAAGACGGTGTTCTTGAAGAGATTGATTTGTTCAGACCTAGAACAACTTGTATGGATGAATGCTATCATTGCATTGATGCTTGGAAGGCAGTGTTAGCATTCCAAGTATGAATGCTATTCTTAAGGTAAAACGTAGTCTCAAGCCTCATCAACCGGGACTGACTAAAACAGGGGAGATGCAGCAAGGCTATGTGGGTCGCTTCCATTAGGGTATGATCATCACTCATCTAGAGTGGACATTTATCATCACCACTATCTATCATTTGTTGCGTTTCGGGGCCCATTAGAGGTGATCATATTTGGTACTATCCAGTAAGGGGTAGGCCGGTCTTGTGTTGGCATGGATCGATAGGTTCGATCTCGGTACATTTTTCTAGAGGTGTACTGTGACAGGCGGTACCCCAGTAGCCTGTCATTGTATGGAATCCAATATCCACTACGAGCCTGGATGGTTTTAGTTGTATACCAAATATGCTGAAACGTGAGATGCAAACATTTCAGCTATTTTATAGTTTTTTTTTCTATAGACACTATTATAATATCAGATTATTTTGATATAAAAATGTTTTGGTTATCAAAGGTATAAACCCGTCGTATTTATAAGTGGCGTGGTCTTACGAGATACCTTTGTTTTCAAAGGATTTTGATAACAGTAATAATCAAATTGAGTGTGTTTTCTCATGTTGGTTTTCTAGACTGACTCGAGTGTTATTTTATTATAATGCTCGGGTTAGATCGAGTATTACAGATTCAGGTTAGGATGCTATGGAGCTCAGGAGACGAGCTGGAGGATTCTCAGGAGTATTATACGTACTTGGTTATTTCCTCTCTATGAGTCATGTTGTATATTCAGTACTTGTGAGGACAAGTTATTATAACTGTCTAGATTGATTTGTTGGTTGTTGTACTCTAATGATGGTATCTATAATAACAGTTATAGTTCTTTTTGTATAAAAGATATGTTATTATCAATTATATATTGTTCCACTGTGATTGTGAGATTCTGTGTTATTATTTCTGTTTTCTTCTATCTTTTTCTTCTTCACCCTTAAAGATTCGTATTTCTGTTCAATTTGAGTTGAACACGTGTGATTTATTATCGACTCAAAGGGTATAGAGATATGGGCCTTTACAATTCTATAGGCCAATGATCCAATTCTTTCAAGGATTCTAAATGGTCCAGTGAAGCTGGGTGCTAGCTTTCCCGTTTTTCTGAATCTCACAACTCCTTTAATTTGGGAAACTCATAAATACCAAATAACCGACCGCAAACTCTAAGTCCCTTCTTCGTTGATTGGCATAACTTTTCTGTCGATCCTGGGCTTCTTTCATTCTTTCCTTGATTATAGCCACTTTCTCTAATGCTTCTCGAATCATTTCTGGTCCAAGAACTAAACAGTCTCCGGTCTCTACCCAACATAAAGGTGATTTACATGATCGTCCATACAAAGCTTCATAGGGCATAATACCAATACTAGCTTGGTAACTATTGTTATAAGATAACTCTAACAAATGGAGATGATCTTCCCAAGAACCTCGAAAGTCCAAAATGCTTGCTCTTAAGAGATCCTTCAAAATTCGGTTCACCCTTTTGGTTTGTCCATCTGTCTGCGGATGATAGTTCGTGCTAAAATTCAATTATGTCCCTAAGATGGCTTGAAATGCTCCTCAAAAATGAATGGTGAAGATGGGATCTTGATCACTGCCTACACTTGCTGGAATTCCATGCAGTCGAATGATCTTCCTCAAATAAATCCCTGCCAAAGAAGTTGCAGTTCTTGTTGTCTTCACCGAAATAAAGTGGGTTCTCTTTGTTAATCGATCTAAAATTACCCAGATGCCTACATAACCTCTTCTTGTTCTTGGCAACCCATTGATAAAGTCCATGGATACTTGCTCCCACTTCCAATTCGGTATCTCCAATAGTTAGAGTAACCCAGCAGTCTTCTACTGGTCACACTTGACCTATTGACAATTTGCACATCAGCGTACGAAAATTGAAATGTCTCTCTTCATCTCTTTCCAGCAAAAGGTTTCTTCATATTCTGAAACATTTTAGTTATTCTTGGGTGGATAGATAACTTTAACTGATGGCACTCTCTCTCACCACATCTTGTCAAATTCCATTAACATTTGGTACACAAATCCGACCATTCATTATTAAAATGCCCTAAGAGTCAATCCTAAAACTAGAAACAATTCCTTCCTCAACATTATTCTTTAGCCGAGATAGAATAGGGTCTTTTTCTTGGAAATATGCAGTTCTCCCCATTAATGCTAGCTTAACTTCCAAATTTGCAATCGTTGCCACATTCCTACTCAACACATCTGCGATGGCCTTTGCTTTCCCTGGTGTATAAAGAATTTTTAGGTGATAAGACACGAGAAATTCCAGCCATCTTTATTGCCTTAAGTTTAAATTCTTTTGGGTAAAGAGATACTTTAATGACTTGTGATCTGTGTATAACTCGAACTTTGCACCCAACAAATAGTTCCTCTACACCTTCAATGCGAAGACTACTACTAATAACTCCAAATCGTGCGTAGCATAATTCTTCTCATAAGGTTTCAACTGTCGACTCGCATACGCTATTACTTTACCATTCTGCATCAAAACTACTCCCAATCCGATCCTACAAGTATCTGTGTAACTGTTAATCCTTTGCTCCTATCTCCAATAGTTAAAATGGGAGCACTTGTCAATTCCTCCTTTAACTCATTGAATCCTTGATCGCACTTGGATGTCCATACAAACTTAGCATCTTTCTTAGTCAACTTTGTTAGAAGAGAAGCAATCTTTGAGAAATCTTTAATGAACCTTCTATAGAAACCTTCCAATACCAAGAAACTCCTGACCTTCGTTGCATTTTCAAGTTTCTTCCAATCTTGAACCTCAACTACTTTAGCTGGGTCTACTGATATGCCTTCTCCCAAAACTACGTATCCTAGAAATCTAACTTCGGATTTGTAGAAATGGCACTTACAAAACTTTGCCTTTAAAACATGGCTTCTTAAAATACTTAGAACAACATGAAGATGGTACTATTGCTCTTCTTCAATTTTTGAATAAACAAGAATGTCATCTTTAAAGACTAGGACAAACTTGTTAAGAAAATCCCAAAACACTCTATTCATAAAATCCACAAAATAAGCGAGTGCGTTTATCAATCCGAACGACATTACTAACCACTGGTAAAAGTTATCATGGGTACGAAAAGCTACTAAGGGTACACTCTCCTCTGCTACCCTTAATTGGTGAAAACCAATAGCAAGATCCAATTGAGAAAATATCCTAGCTCTGTGGAGCTGGTCAAACATGTCGTCAATCCTAGGTAAAGGATATTTATTCTTGATAGTCCTATAACCACCTTGGTACAACTCATTAGGGATAGGGTGAGTCTAGCCCTAGAATGAGTTAATCTTGAGAGAGCATTTCCTTTTCTCCCCTAAAAGTCTGGTTTCAGATCCTTTATTGTGCTTTCCCTTTTATCATCTTTGACCATATCTTTTTATTCTAATAATACATGTCACTTATCCATGTTATAGAAAATGAGTACAATAGGAAGAAGAGGGAGGGGATCTAGAACCAGCATGGCTATAAATGGTAGAGCTCCAAGAAATGAGGCAGTTGTAGAGCCAGTAGTAGAAGTAGTGATGCAAGTTTAGTCATCTCAGAACTTTGCAACCTTATGTAAGAATTATACTGCTTTAGATGGAAAACCATTCGATGGAACTGAAGATATGTTGGGAGTTCAGACATGGCTCCACTCTTGTGAAAGGATATTTGGGGATCTTTAGTTGAAGGATGCAAGGAAGCGATTGTTGGCATCATGTCAGCTTCAATAGGAGGCAATGGATTGGTTGGATTCAGTCACAATGAATACACTAGAAGATGATTTCTCCAGGGCATAGTTTAAGGAAGTCTTTGAAGCTCAATTTATCCCGGAGGCCGGGAGGACTCAGTTGTTCAGAAGTTTTATGGATTTGAAACAGGGTGAGATGAAAGTGGAACGATATGAACATAATTCCATTGCATTATCCCGCTTTGGACAAGGATTGATTGATACACCACTCAGAAAGAATGATATATGTTCATGAAAGGAATGCGACCAGAATTCCATCGAGAAATGACCAATCATTACAACGGTACCTTTACCAATCTGATTAGTATGGCTTTTAGGTTTGAAGCTCTTGATATTGAGCAAGGAGTTTAGAAGGGAGTAGTGTTAGCAGTTAAGTCGCAAATTTATCAATGATACCAGTTGCCAGTAAGATGTTTTTCAAGTGCAAAGGAAAGAAGAAGTGATCAAGAAAGAACCTTGGAGGTAGAGCTCCAGCACATAAGAAGCAGTTTGATTTCTCCTAGATTCTGTATTTTAAGTGCAACAAAATGGGCCACTTTTGCAAACCATTGCCCGAAACCAAATAGTGAATAAATCTGCTACAATTGTCACAAGCCTGAACATACAAAGAACAAGTGCCCTTTTCCAATAAAGGGATCACAAGGACAAGCTTTTTCTATCAAGGAGATACCATCTACTTCTACGGATCCAAAAGGAAAGCAGGTATTGTAAGGTACATTATCCATTTCTGATATTCCTGCAAGAGTGTTGTTTGATACCGGTGCATCCCATAGTTTTGTTTCAGTTGATCTTGTTGATAAGCTTAACCTTAAACATGTCCTTCTAAATAATTCTCTTTGTGTATCAAACCCAATTGGGGTCGAGCAGATCTTGACACTATGAGTCAACATGTGCCTATCTTTTACCAAAACTACTCCTTCCCCTTTGATTTGTTTGTTCTGGAGTTCATGGGGTTTGGGGTATTATTGGGGATGGATTGGTTATCTAAGTTTAGAGCGATCATAGATTGTGATCGAAGGATTATTAGAGTTAGTGATGCTGAGTTAGGATAGATATAAATTATGGAGGGCCAAACGAATTAATGAGAAGTTTTCTATATTCACTTGAAGTACTCAAAGAGGAGATAAGAAATATACAAATTGTTCAGGACTTCAAGGATATTTTTAAAGAAGTGCAAGGTTTACCTCCTCACCGCAAAGTGGAGTTTCGCATTGATTTGATTCCATGAACTAGACCTATTGTACAACCGCCCCGAAGGTTGGCGCCAAAGGAAAGAAGAGAGTTAGAGAAGCAGACATTTGATTTATTGCAGAAGGGTTTGATCAGATATAGTACATCGAGTTAGGGACCACCAGTAGTGTTCATTACCAAAGCCGATGGTTTTCTTAGATTATGTATGGATTACCGAGAATTAAATAAGAGGACTATAAGGAATAAGTATCCTTTACCTAGGATTGACGACATGTTTGACCAGCTCTACAGAGCACAGATATTTTCTCAATTGGATATTGTCACTGGTTTTCACCAATTAAGGGTAGCAGAGGAGAGTGTACCCTTAACAGCTTTTTGTACCCTGATAGTTTTTACAAGTGGTTAGTCATGCCATTTGGATTGACTTCAAGGGCACGTAGTTTCGAGAGAAGGCATATCAATGGACCAAGCTAAAGTAGTTGTGGTTCAAGACTGGAAGAAACTTGAAAATGCGACGGAGGTTGAGAGTTTCTTGGGATTGGCAGGTTTCTACAGAAGGTTCATTAAAGATTTCTTGAAGATTGTGTCTCATCTAACAAAATTGATGAAGAAAGATGCTAAGTTTGAGTGGATGTCCAAGTGCGATCAAGCATTCAACGAGTTAAAGGAGAAATCGACAAGTACTCCTTTTTTAACTATTCCAAATGGGAGCAAAGGATTAACAGTTTACATGGATGCTTGTAGGACCAGATTGGGAGCAGTTTTGACGTAGAATGGAAAAGTAATAGCGTATGCGAGTCGACAGTTGAAACCTCATGAGAAGAATTATGCTACACATGATTTGGAGCTGTTGGCAGTTGTCTTCGCATTAAAGGTGTGGGGGCACTATCTTTTGGGTGCAAAGTTTGAGTTATATATGGATCACAAGTCATCAAAGTATCACTTTACCCAAAAGGATTTGAACTTAAGGCAGTAAAGACTGCTAGAATTTCTCGCGTCTTATGACCTGGAGATTCTTTATAACCTAGATAAAGCTAACGTTGTTGCAAATGCGTGAGTAGGAATGTGGCGACGATTGCAAATTTGGAAGTTAAGCCAGCACTAATGGAGAGAATTGCATATTTCCAAGAAGAATATCCTATTCTAGCTCGGCTTAAGAGGAGTGTTGAAGATGGAATTGCATCTAGTTTTCAGATTAACTCCCAAGGCATTTTAAAATTGAATGGACGGATTTGTGTGCCAGATGTTAATGGAATTAGACAAGATGTGCTAAGAGAGTGCCATCGGTTAAACCTATCTATCTACGTAGGGGTAACTAAAATGTTTCAGAATATGAATAAAACCTTTTGGTGGAAGGGGTGAACATAGACATTTCGATTTTCATGAGCCGGTGTGCAAATTGTCAATATAACAAGAATGACCAACAGAAGACTGTTGGGTTACTCCAACCATTGGTGATACCGAATTGGAAGTGGGAGCAAGTATCCATAGACTTTATCAATGGGTTGCCCAGAACAAGAAGAGGTAATGAAGGCATTTGGGTAATTGTAGATCGATTAACTAAGAGTGTCCACTTTATTCTGGTGAAGTCAACAAGAACGGTACCTTCTTGGACAGCGATTTATTTGAGGGAGATCGTTCGACTATATGGAATTCTAGTAAGTATAGTTAGTGATCGAGATCCCATCTTCACCAGTCAATTTAGGGGAGGATTGCAAGCCGCTTTAGGGACAGAATTGAATTTGAGCACAGCCTATCACCCGCAGATAGACGGACAAACCGAAAGGGTAAAACGGATTTTGGAGGATCTCTTGAGAGCATGAATTTTAAATTTTGGAGGTTCTTGGGAAGATCATCTACATTTGGTAGAGTTCTCTTATAATAATAGTTACCAAGCTAGCATTGGCATGGCACCCTATGAAGCTTTATATGGATAGCCATGTAAATCACCTTTATGTTGGGTGAAGACTGGAGACTGTTTAGTTCTTGGACCAAAGATAATTCGAGAAGCATCAGAGAAAGTGGCTATAATCAAGGAAAGGATGAAAGAATCCCAGGATCGATAGAAAGTTTATGTCGATCAAAGGAGAAGGGACTTAGAGTTTGCAGTCGGGGATTCGGTATTTGTGAAAGTTTCCCCGATTAAAGGAGTTGTAAGATTCATAAAAATAGGAAAGCTAGCACCCAGATTCATTGGACCATTTAGAATCCTTGAAAGAATTTGATCGTTGGCCAATAGAGTAGAATTGCCTGAAAGGTTGTCAGAAGTAGTTCATAATGTCTTTCATGTATCTCACCTGAGAAAGCATTTTCATGATCCATCTTTGATCATTGAGACGTCTGTTTAGGACGACTTAGAAATAGAACTGAATTTGAAAGTAATCCGACACCTAGTTCATATTGTAGATCAGGATGAAAGGAGATTGAGGGACAAGGTGGTGAAGCTTGTGAAGGTTCACTGGAGTGATGAACCCAGCGTTTGTACTTGGGAGACTAAGGATCATATTAGAGAAACTTACCTTGATGTATGTCAGGTTAGTTGTTAGAATGCTTTATTAATGTTCTATTATGGCATAGTTGCTTTGCATTGTTATATGAATTTCTTAGTATAATATATACTTTTTGGATTGTCCCTTATTGTATTAATTTCGAGGCTGAAATTCTCCTATGGGGAGTGTGGAATGACCCGTAAATTAATCGCTTTGTATTTGAATATTTAAATCATTTTTAAATATTTAAATAATGGATTTTAATAACCAAATTAACATATTTTATATATTAATTAATGATATTAATATCATTTTCAAATTTTGTTTACTAAAATAATTAGTTCAAATAAAAATAGAATATGTGACCGAAAAAAGTTTTTCAAAATTTTGACTTTTCGACATAACAAAGTCATCGAAATGGTTGTGCACATTTCATATAACTCATATAAACATGCACACACATGTACATATGTCATGTGATAAGTTAATTATTGTGTTAAAGTTAATAACCATGCTTAGTTTAAAAATAAAACATGATTTGACTAAATATGCATATAAAATTCCTAAATAAACCTAAGTACACAACCATCACCTTAAGAACCTAGGTAAGTACACAAAAACATGCTGGGGGGGCTTTGGGGGTGGTTAACATGTTCAAGGAGGGATGTAGGAGGTATGGAGCTCCATGATACATGCACACATTATATTATTTAATTCCTAAGTCAGTTTACTAAAATACTCTCCTCATTTTCCTATAAATACCTCCATCCTAACACATTTCTTTACTTGAAATTCTCTTTCTCATTTCCTAAAACCAATTTTACATATTCTTAAACATCCATGACTTCTTAGTTTCTAAAAATCCAAAATTTCCACTTTTTCCTTAAGTTAGATTGCTAAAAACTAGCTATTTCCTTCTCCACATAAATTTGCATTCAAACAAGACCCATATTCCCTTATTTTGGACCATGGATGTGCCCTATAGCCTACTAGGCTGAGCCTAAATAGCCCATTAAGGGTCCAAGACACCAAGATTCAAGTTAAGAGAGGTGTTGTTGAAGTTAGTGCTAGTAGTTGTAGTGATTCGACTTGATTTGTAACATTTTGGTGCGTCAAACTCCACCCTCCAAACCAAAGTTTGTAAACTATATTCATGCTCATATTAGTATATATTAATGCTTGTTTAATGTATTGGTGATGTATTGGTTGTTGGTTTGGTTCATGTTGCAAAAGTTGTCGTTTTGAAAAGTTAGTAAGCAAGTAGTTAGCGACATGTTTGATTGGTAGTTAAAGTTAACTAATTAGTAAGTAAATGCTCATTACTTGTTGTTTCATTGTTAATTACCATGTATACATGCTCATACCCTTGCTATGTAATGTTTGGTAGTATTGCAAATGACATAAATTGTATTTTGAACTGCCCGTATAACGATAGTCGCTATATCGGCACTTTCGGAAAATCACTTCTTATCCAAACCGTTTGGTTTCAGTTTCATGCTTGAATTAGATTTACAAGTAAAGCAAGTTTTTCAAATAACAATGATTTCAAATTTAATTGATTATTTTAATAATTATCAATTAATTAATTAATCAATAAGGATTAAGATTATCTAATTACTTAGTTAATGGTGTGTTTTAAATTTAACTAATTACTTGGTTAATGATGTTTTAAATTAATTAATCATTTTATTTAATAATGTCTATGGTTAATTAATTAGTCAATAATGATGGGTTAAAGTTAATTAATCATTTAACTAATGATGTTTTTAAAATTAATTAAACTTTTTAAATTAATGACTTTTAAAAGTTAATAAATTTGTTTAACCTTAATTAATCTTTCCTCAAATAAAGTTTAAATCAATTAATCACTTTTAAATAATGATATTTAATTATTAATTAATTAATTAAATTAGTTATATTTAAATATTATTAACTAATTTAATTAATGAAATTTTAAAAGGTGATTTACCCTTTTTAATTAATAGTTATCGAAGTTCATTAAATCAACTTAGTTAACGAAGTTTTAAATTGGATTAATAAATGTAATAAGAATATTATAAGTTATTAAATCCTTTTTAATGATGTTTTGAAGTTAGAGAACTTTATTAATAAAGTGGCTTTCAAGTTAATACTTGTAATGTGAGACCAAGCACGAATTTGGTTTTGAAAAGAAAAAGTTTGATTCGTTTATGGAAATGAATTAATTTCTGTAAAGCGATATCACTTATAGGGAAACAATTTATTTGTATACTTAACACTAAACGTCGAAGACGTAGACTTGTTGCTATTCCAATAGTTAAGAAGGGTCGTGAGACATGACTTTGAGTAAACACTACCTTGACTTATACGGCATTATTGTCAGCCTAGGAATAGTACAAGTTTGAATTCAACAATTGGTGATGGGTATACAAGACTTAATTTTCATATACGATCGTTTTATATCCTCGATAGTTAGTTCCCCAGCTATCGGTTACCTCAGCTTCTTTATTATCGTCATTCTAAGACGATTTGTTGCTCCGTTGAGCTTTGTTATCCTTTGTCGGAAATGACTAAATCAAAGCGCGTGTTTTTGAGGGCCAAGTTATGTGGGGTTGCTCCTATTAGGGTATTTTCACATCTCATCTAGATTGGTTTTGGTTTTGCGCATTTAGATGTGAAATGCTTCGATTCTCGGTAAGGATTGGCAGGGTCCGGCTTGGAGTTTCCGGGGTTTTCAAGTATATTCCTAGTGGCGTACTTCTTTTAAGGGGGATGCACCCTCCTAATCATTTGTTAGATATTTTCCTTTTTAGATTTGATTCGAACCTTCAAATTTATTTCCTTATTTACATCGGGAAGAGTCAACCTTGTGGAGTTTAATTATGTATCATTTCTTTACGTTTGTAAGCATGTTCTGTATTCAGCGGCGTGGTCTTACATGTTTGTGTTTAATTTCACACCTATTGTTTAAAGTATTACTCATACTAGACATATTGTCTAACCTGAGTTGTTATTTTCCCTAAACTCTCAGTTACTTATTGTATTTAAGTAGTCCGAGAGTAGTAGGTCTTGTGGGCTCTTTGAAGACGGTGTCCGAGCAGGAGGCTTTTATCTTCTTAGCTATCTATTCCGTTGTATAATCTAGTTTGTGTAAGTGTATTTTGTTTCAGCATATGTAAAGGCAGGATGTTATAACTACCTAAGATGATTTGAAGTACTCTTTTGTAACTCTGACAACTCCCTGTTAAGGAGTAACCTGATGTACTATTGACTGTTATGTTTTATTTAGCAGTTTCATTGTGAGGTTTTCTATTTTGTTCTTTATTTTACCATACGACGATTAATCCTTCTGATGTTTGGGCAACGACACATGATCACCGAGGCTGTATTAGTGTTGTTCCTTAGGGTTAGAAAGGTAGATCGTTACAATAACTAAAGCATTACCAGATAACATAAACACTAGTATAGTAATATTATAAACACCATAACTCATTACATATAAGTGGTACTTTTAATTTTGACAATCCAATTAACACTTAATTAAATCAAGTACACACTATACTTAATTATTAGCTAAGCAACTAATGAGAGGTTTATAAATCCCATTATTGAAGGAAATAGTATTCCTATTATTTCTTCCAGCGGTTACCTTTTCCATAGATCTAACCTGATTTTTCTAGAATTTCATGTACTAAACAGCTTCATCAAGCATGGATGCATGAGATTCCTTTTTCTTTCTAAAATTGACTAGCCATGGACAAACATTGATATAGATTTTTTAATTTGGACATAATATAGTTTTTGACTTAAATTTGCATTTGCACTGTAGAAGAACATGTGCGCTTTCAGTGGTCTATGAAATTACTTTTTATATAAAACAATTTTGAGATTAGACAATAGTATTAAGGGTAAATTTTTGCTCTACAGTTTGGCAAACTACCTTTGAATATGAGTTGTCAGATAGGAAACCATGCCAGTGCATATTGCAGCAAAGTGTGACCATTATGATTGATGTGACTTGCTATCTCTTTTTATTTGTGCATGATATTTTGTTATAAGTTTATACTTCTTTGAAATTTTCTTTAGTTTTTGTCTTAAGAGCGATTTGGTGGGTAGGTAATTAAGGTTAATGAATATTGGAAGCACGAAACGTGAAAAAAAGAGATCATATTGGAATATAATAAAATAGGAGTTTAAAAGAATTAAAGAGCAATTTTATAGCCTTGCAACACAAGTTACACAATAAACATTTGTTTATAAAGCATGTACATTAAAAAGAAGGTTTTTATTTATCAAATTCTAATGTATATTTCTTAGTTTTTTTTATCATGATGATATATCCGTTGCATTTATCATTTTCTTTGTAGTTTCCACTGAAATTCGTTGAAGTATTGATGAAAGATTTCGGTAACCAATCGATGAAAAAAATGATATCCATTAAAAGATATCAGCAACGATCGGGTATGTTTCAATGTTTTAACAAAAAATTTATAGTATCAAAATAATAGGTCGTTTGTTGAGTGCAAGTATTGGTGGTGTCCCGCACAGTGTATCAGTATCTGTTAAATTTCTATAGCATGTTATCATACTTCCTAAACTCTTTTACACTCATTACTTGATATTTGTTTTGCTGGTATATCGAATAATTTAGATTATTGATAAGAAAGCAATGCGAGAGAGGGAATGAAAAAGAAAATAGTAAACATAATGAATATATGTAGGCCTGCATGCATAATGACTGACAAAAACAATGGAAAGTGAATTTCTTTCAGTTTACTTATTTGTGTGTCCTTTACTTATATTACTTGGCCAACTTTCAGAACTTGCAAACAGAAGAGAAGAACTTAACATATGGTTCAGTCCACTATATTTCTCATTAGTAGCACTGTAACGACCCGGAATTTTATCACTTTGATCTATGAATATTTAATGAATATTAAATGTTCGAAATTATTGATTTTTAATGGTTAAATAAATCTCTTTTGAAAATAACTATTGACGGTGAAATCATTTTTAAAATGTGTTTATTAAAATAAATAGTTTAAAGGAAATTTGAAAATGTGACCAGAAAGCTTTTTCAAAATTTTCAAATTTTCACCATTAGAAAGTTATTTAAAAAGTTGTAAACACCTTAGTTAATAATTTACGCATTTTAAATTAACTTAAGTATGTACTAGAAATAAAATAAGTGTTAATAACATAAATACACTTATGTAAGATGATGTGACCATTTGTAAGTTAAAAAACTTAATTAAATTAAATTAAGCATGAAACCTCATTTCCTCTCTTAACCAAATTACAATATGAGTATTACATGTTGGTTATTTTACACGTGTAAAACATAAAGAAGAGGTAAAACATAAGGAAGAGACAAGCACCATTGTCCTAGTGGTTAAGTGATTCGACTTTAGTGCGAGAGGTCACAAGTTTGAAACTTGCGTAGCATGATTCGAACATTTATTGACACATGATTTGTGGTTTGTTGTCCCAGTAACATGTTGTATCTAAGTACCATTATAAAAAAAACATAAGGAAGAGGATAAGATGGTCAGGTGGCAACATTTGAGTGGTGTACAAGTGTACTTAAGGGTAGAAAAGTAATTTTACTTCACTCCTTTTTACAAATAAAAATATTTTTTCTTCTCTCTCCTTCTATTCTCACTTGTCAAACTTTTCAAAATCTAATTTTGTTTTTAAAAGCTTAGAAATTATTTTATTGGCTTCCATTTCCATTCTTAGGTTTAAAAATCAAATCTTTTTAGTTTAAAACCTTTTAAATCTTGTTTAAATCGCTTATTTCCTTCCTACTTCACCTTATTTTTCATTTTCAAGACTATCTCCTTTTTTCCATATTTTCTGAGCCCATCATCATGTTGGCCGAGGCAATTGTAGCCTAGACCGAGCCCTTTGGCTAGCTTGAAGTGGAGAAAAAACTTTTTTACTTAAGGATTTTTGAAGTGCTAGTCCATTTTCAAAGTTTAAAGTGGTTTGAAAGATTTTTGGTGAGTAAACGTGTATTTTTTTGGAAAGACTTCACCGTTGTATCTTGTAGTGTTTACATGTATATTATGGTGTTAGTTTAGTAGTAAATCCATGTTGGTTGGTTGTATTTGCGTTTTATTGGTTATGGTTTGAACTAGATTTGTTAAAGGTAGCTTTAAAGTTTGATTTGTTGTTCAATTTAACATCTTGCTTATGTATGTGATGATTTATGTATGTTTGGATGTGTTAACTTGGTTGTTTGGTTATGTGTGATGAAAGTTAGTACCTTTTTATGCAAAAGAAATGAAAGATCACTTGGAAAGATCAAAAGTGTTTAATTGTTTTCAAGTTAAGAAAAAGATTTAAACTTTGTTTAGTTTTCAAAAATAAAACTTGTATATAAGTTTTTAAAGTTAAGTAAGTATGAGTAAAGTTAAAAGTGAAGTTTAAAGTTAGATCTAAATTAAATCTAATTTTCATAGCGATAATCGCTATAAATGCAGTTCGGAAGAAGATAGAGTTTAGATTTATAAAAAAAATGATTCCTTTTTGAAATGGTTTTGAAAACTTTTGTGAAAAGATAATTAAGTTCAAAAGTTAATTGCTTTCGTAATTAAAAATAATTTAGTAATTAATTAATTATTTATTTAATTAATAATATTATAAATTAATGGTAATTAAGTTAATTAATTTAGGTTTAATTATGGATTAAAATTAATTTATTTTAATAAATTAATTAAGGAAGTTTAATTAATGGTTAATTAAGTCAAAAGTTAATTAAGAAATAATTTTGATAATTAATTTAATTATTTAATTAATTATTAGCAAATTTAGGTTAATAAATAATTAATTACTAATTAAGCAGGGTTTAATAAATTAAACTAATTTGGATTTAATTAAATATAACTATGGATTAATTAAGTTTAATTAATTTTTAATTAGAATTAATCAATACTTAATTAGTAATTAAATAATGATTGAAAAAGTAATTAAATAAAGAATTTAATATTATTTAATAAAGGTTTCATTTTAAACTCAACCAATTATTTTAGCCAACTCTCTTTTACAATTAAACGGATTAAGGGATCTCTTGTCTATGCCATTAAATAGCCAAACAACCATGAATAAGTTATATAAGACTTTGACATTTGTTAGCATAATAAATCGCCGATCTGCCATACTATAATTAAGTAGATTATTTGGACGTCTTTTAGTAGAATAAATCTTCGTTCTGCTATACTAAACTTCATAGATTGTTTGGACATCCATTTAGCAGGACAAATCACCATCCTGCTATTATGTTATTTGGACATGTATCTGCCAGTTAGTTTATATTGACAAATTATTCCTTGATTATGGATTATGGATTTTATTTATCTGTTGCTTATATATTGTTTTTGTTGTGACTTGAAAGTCAAATTGAAACTAAAACTAAAACATAACTTACTTTAGGTACCATTATGGTCACTAAGCCACCTTTCAATTTATAATGCTATGGTTTTTAAATTGACTTTAATTCTATAACAATTTGAGGATAATTGTTTTAAAGAATTTTGTAAGTTGTTCAATTATTTTAATAAAGGTATTTACAGAAGATATTTTGTAAATAATACTTTATGAAGGATTAATTTAAAGGAGAACTACAAATGATATTTATAACGACCTACCTTATTGACCATCGAAAGTCGACATCGAATACTACCACAGCGTTCAAAAGTCGAACATCCAATCGACAAAAGGGCATATTGTTAGGACAAATAAAAAGAAAAAAACAAAGAGCAAAGAAAATTAGAAACTTACAGCGGAATCGACAACATATAAAATAACAAGGATAGTAAAAACCATCACTCCAAAAATATAAAGTATATCAAAGTAAAAAAAACCTTATCAGTTGGACAGTTATAAAATTCCGACCTTACAATTGCTGATATGGATACTATGTAATACCGCGGAAAATAAACACTATGATAAGTGAACCTCCAACTCCTTCCAAGATTGCCATGACACCAAAGCCAACCTGGGAAAGTACTCGGTCTGAACCGATCATTATAATAAATAACACCCGGATTAGTCTGGAAATACCTGCATGAGAAACTCAAATAACGGGGAACATATAAAAGGTCTGTGAGACCACGCCGCTAACGCGGAATGGGTTTTTACTTTATCAGAATAACATCCATACAGGAAAGAACATAGATAAATAGCAGGAAATAAATCCAAATAAGAATGGGAATAAATAGTATTAAAAACCAGACTCGAAGGAATGACAATAATTCGAGAAAAATCCAAACTGGACATAATGGATAAAACAAAATAACAGTCCAAACTTGATAGAATGGACAAAACAAGATAACGTTCCAAAATTGATAGAATGGACAAAACCAATAATTAAACACCATGAATAGTGGTTGACTCTTCTCATTGCAATTAAAGAAAAACGGATTCAAAGGTTCGAATCAAATAAGAAAAGGAAAATTTCCAACAAGTTACTAGGAAGGTGCGCCCCCTTGAATTATACCTCTAGTAATATACTTCTGAGAAGCTCATTTACTCTGTAAAACTTCTTGGAACCCTCTAAGCCAGACCTTGTCAAACCTTGTCGAGAATCCGAATATTTTAGATTCAAGTGCATAACCGAATCCAATCTAGATGAGATGTGAAAGTATCCAAATGGAAGCAACCTCACATAGCTTGGCCTCCTCTTGCGCTTTGAATTTAGTCATTTTTGGAAAGCTGAATCCAAATCGTTTTTAAGGTGACGATACACCATGAAGAAAGCTGAATATGATAATTAATAAATCAACTATCCAAGAAAATTAAAATGATCGTATATGGAAATTAAATATCATATATTTAACACTACTCGTCGATTCCAAACAAGTGCTATCTCTCGGTTGAAAATGAAGCCAGGTAATTTGAGATAGTTTTACCTCTATGCATTGCCTTGAGGACATTTTTAACCTTTGAGATAGAAACTGGTCCAAGCCTCAACGTTGAGCATTAAAAGTATGACTAGATCGTGATGACCCGCATTTCGGGAGTTTTAAGTCGACAACAAACCACACATTTCCAACTCAAAACAATCCGAAACATAGATAATCAATGAGGTTAATTAAGAAAAATAAGAAAACAAGAAAAAAACCACAGAATCTCGCAGCGGAATGACAAAATATAATTATAAAAAAACAGTTCATGAAGTGATTTACACTATATATTTGATTATACTTATATAACATCAATCAGAGTTATACATACAACATAAACAAAATAAAATAATGCAGCCGAACAACATGATGCAGGGAAATAATACTAGTAATATAATATACTAAATATTTGTCTTTGTCCTCGAGAATAATATGATATTCAATGCACTGAAAACTCAGGGCTGACCTAAGCATAAAGTAAAACAATACACTCGAGTTCGAACTAAAATATCCTTATGTAAGTCAATTCAATATCACATATAACAGGAGTGTAATAGCGTCAGAGATGTTTATGGGGTTTTACATCTCTTATCCAGTGTATTACGCGCATGCAATAACTCAAGAGATGTTATGGGATTTTCTATCTCTTAAGGATCCATCAAGATATATATATATATATATATATATATATATATATATATAGTTGAATACGCTATTATGTAATGTCTAATTAATAAAATAAATATTTTTCCTAGCGTTAATGCTTTATATTAATCCCCTTGACGTGTTTTTAAGCATTGGGGTACATTTCGCATATAACACCCCAATAGCACATCGAGGGATAGGAATGCGCCGTGATACGACAACACTAAACCAAACTCATTGTGGTCTCGTATAAGGATAAAAGTATGACAAGGCATGTGCGGTAAGGCCCAAGGTAGGATACTATCAGTTCGGGTCGCAGGGCCGGTGGTAATGCATCGTAGCCATGGCCGCCCATCGCGTCCATCCATTCCATATCAAGTCAAAAGGAGGTCATCCCAAATCAAGGTGCACCAATAGAAACCAACATCAAAGGTAATAATATGGACCGAGTCCAAAAAGAAAATCGAAGAACAAATGTCCGCTACAGGTAGCTACCTTCATTGGCCCAATCAAGCCATCCTGTTTTAGTCATTTCAAATTGACACAAGTGTCGAGGCTATCCATCATCGTTCTCTTTCTTTAAATCCAGCAACGTATACCAAATCCAACCCCTTCATTCTGGAGTCTCCTCTACGTACACAGTTGTTAAAGTGGCTCCAACATTGACAAAGAGTATACCAATAATCGGCCCTGGTCTCTTTAATAACCAAATGTAATTTTACACACTAGTTGGTTCTTTTACATTTTGAAAATGATTCATACTTTATATCAAAATATCATTTTCACTTCATAATATCCTTCATTTCAAAATCATCATATTTACTTCATATGTTAATTTCACTTGAAAATCATTTCATTCAAATTTCCATTTCGAATTTCAACTTAGGTTATCACTTTATTTTAACCACATTCATTTTTAAATCAACGATTTAAATATAAACAGTTCCCAACTTGAACAGTTTGAATTTTTGAAAAGAGATTAAATAGTTAAAATAGTTTGAATAGTTTAGATATTAAAATAGTTTGATATAAAATGGTTTGAATAGTTAAAATAGTTTAAATATTAAAATAGGTTATATATTAAATGATTTGAAAATTTAAATAATTTGAAAATTTAAAAAGATGAATTTTAAAACAGTTTATAGTAAAATAGTTTATAGTGAAAATAGTTTCAAATTTAAAATTGTTTCTTTCCATTTCCAATAAATCTGGACTCAGGTCCAAATTTCAATCAAACTGATTCAATTACAGATCTTCCATTTCAAATCACCTTAAATCTCAAATCGATTCAAATCAACTCAATTTTGATTTAAATTCAAATCAACTCAATTTCGATTTCAATTCGAATTAGTTTCAATTTCGAAACATTTCCTTTTAACTTCAAATTTGATTCAACAATTCGATTCAATGGTTCAGATTTCAATTCAATTCTTATTTTAAACCATTTCAAAATTTCAAGTCCAATTTCAATTTACCGATTTAAATCACTTAAATCAAATTAAACTTCAATGTTCAATTTAAGGTTCAAATCTTTAAAATAATTCAATTCTAAGCCCAAATTTGAAATATCCATTTATATCACTTTTACTTAGATAAATTCGGAGTTCAAGTAAAAGTTCAAACCTTTAAACCAATTCAATTTCCATAATTCAAGTCATATGTCGATTATAACTTCACATTTCAAATTTAATTCTTTAAAAGAATTACTTTTAACCAATTTTGATTTCAACATTACAAACATTGAATTCGAAATTAATTAAATTCTCATAAATTTAAAAAAAAATCTATAAAGCAAAATCATTTACATAGGTTCCAATTCAAGATTTTAAAACAATTTAATTTAACCAATCCAGTGTCCATATATAATTTTCTATCCTATGGCCAAGTGATCAGTTATTTCGTTTTAATTTCAGGGATGGATATATGTCATTTCAATCCAAATCAAAGTGCCATAGGTATATATCATTTAAACCTACTTCTTAACTTATTCGAAATAATTCAAATAATAGTTTTATATACTGTCAGCAACATACAGGGGGATAACAAGATATATATATATATATATATATATATATATATATAATAAATAAACATTCAATCATCCAAAATATCAAACAATAGCATCCAATCTCAATCAACATCCAAATCAGCCAATAAATCACAACAGTTAATTTGTTATCAATATCAAGTGTTTAACTAGCAATTCAATTTCACTTTAAAATTTAACCATTGACTACAAATTCCTAACGGTTAAGTTCATATGTCAATTTAAATGTCTGTTAAATTACCAAGCAACAGTCAATAAAAGTAAATCACTTCATGATTTCATCTAACTGACATCAGAATATTTTAGTATTTCGTAAGCAGTTTAAAACACTCACCTTTATTTGGAACTAAATTTTTTTCAGAGTCAAATAAATTTCAATCCAACTCCATGTCGTACATGACTTTGATACGAATACAACACAACTTGTTTCGTTCGAATCCGACCTCGTATGAAAAATTTATTCAGTAATTAGCGTAACAATATAAATAAAATTATAATTATAATTAACAAAATTAACTAAAACTAAAAATTAAACTAAACCTTTCTCCTATCATCCTTAATCACGTGTATACATTCCACGCCGAGCTCGACTTCGTTTCTTATATATATATATATATAAACGTGCCTCACCTGACCACGACGTCGCGCCGCCTTCGCCAGCAACCACCGCACTACCCTTGCCTGCAGCCGCCGCCACGCCAGCCTCCAAGCACCCACACGTCGAGCGCATGCGCGTTTGCAAATGAGACCCATACTTGCTACTGATGAACGCGGCCAATCTCTGTCGCCTTGAGCCACCATTCGTCAATCCAATGGTTGGATTCGTAGAGGAGATCGAGCTCTACAACTTCCGTGTTGAAGCCGAGGCGTAAAAATGAATGGATGAGGAGAAATCGAGGAGGAATGAATGGAAGTTTCTAGCTATTGACATTATAAGGAGGCGGCTGAGTTAGGGTTGCAAATGAAGATAGGTCGAGACTATTTATAGAAAATTTCCGTGGCACTATTCATCCGTGAAAATTTTGAACTCTAAATGAAGCGTCTCGCTTGGCATTCTATATGTTATACCCCTATTCCGATAATAATAGAATATGTATCGAGAACCAATTCCATCGTATTCAAAAGATAGTTTTTCAAGTCAAATTATTTTAATTAAGGTTCTGAAAATAAATTCTACGTGTTTCAAGCTTGCGCGGCAAACGATAAGCCCAATCACTACAAACTTGAAAACCTATAATAATTCACTATTATGGATCCAATGAAACTAGTTTCGTCGAAATCCGAGACAGTGCTCCAGAAAGCTATTTTACACGTCAATTAAAACGAGAAATTTCCAAAGTCAATTTAATCACTTTTAAATCCAATTTTAAAAGTTCACCAACTCTATTCAAATTTAAATAGAATTTGAATCATCTTTTGAAATCATTTTCATTCATATTAAATTCAAGATTCGGTTATTTAAACAATTTCAAATACTAAATTTAACAATTTAATTATCAAATAAATCATTATATTTGAAATATAAGTTATTTAACTTATGAAATTAAATTTTCAATATTTAAAATGAATTAAGTATTCCAAATTCAAATTTTACCTTAAGCCATTTTGTAAATTAAACTATTTGTTCAAAATTTATACAACCAATGCTCTTACATTTAAATTCATAACAAATTCACTTCTTAAATTAAAGCCTTCCAAAAATCCAATTGCAATGAGCTTCAACTTCAAATGAATCTTAATTAAAAATCAATCATTTTATTTTCAAATAAATAATTCAACATTTATTTTCAACTAAATAATTCAACATTTATTTTCAAGTTCGTATTAAATAAACTACATAAATAAAACATAATTTTTTTATTTTTAACCATTTTTATTCAATAATCATATTAAATTTAATAATTTAAAATAGTTAAAAATACAAGTCGATAAATCTCTCCCACTCAATTGAAAAGGGATTAAGCAAGGAGTCTAACATTAGATATATTTACTCAAAATAATCTACTTACAAAACTTTAAAATCTTATTTGCAAAATCTTTACAACGCTTTCGCTATGCCACACTGATATCAGCTTATTTGTAAAACAAGTTAGAAAATTTTAAAGTCTCAAAAATTTTCTAACACCCGAATTAAAGGAAAATTTCGGCAGTGACTCCTTTGCGCGGCTCGATCGGGAAAATTTACAGCATATATATATATATTTAACAAATATACATCCCATCCCAATGATGAGGCATCTCGTAGAGAAAAATATAAAAGTACGGTACGTAATATGAGATATGTATATTATTATTATTATTAATATGAGCGAGTTTGCTCATATTAAAGCGAGCAAAAGCAAGTCGAATCACATATACTTCCAAACGGTCTTCATATGTACCTATCTTTAAAACCTTTAAACATAGCCTTCTGAAATCATTGGAAAAACCCTTCCTTTAAACCTTTTGAAACCATTGGGGAACCACCCCTTAAAAACCTTCCTTAAAAACCTTTTGAAAGCGTTTGGGTTCAATTTTAAAACATGTGGAAACGACTTTCGAAACCATTCAAAACCATCTCTTTCGAAACCTTTGGTTTAATCTTTAAAAATCCCTAAGGGTCACAAACAACAGGGTCGAAAGCAACTCTTTCGAAAGCCAAATCCTAAGTAAAGAAGTGATGGTATCGAAACCATCCTTCCGAAAGCATTGGAAAAGTGGTTAAGTTGTAAAAACAAAGTATACCTTCCGAAACCATTGACTTCGAAAGGTAGGAAAAGCTGCAGCTAAGGGTTTCGACCCCTTTGAAAGCTTTTCTTAAAACAAAAGAGCGCAACCCATTTGAAACCGTTCCTTTGGAATCATTTGACCAGGTCGGAAGCCAACTTAGTCGAAAGCTAACTCTTCGAAAGAAAAGTAGGCGATACTTCATTTTAAAACAAAGGCATGCTTTGACCCCTTTGGAACCCTACGTTTCGATCCTATACCTTCTGCCTCTATCCAATTCACTACTTGTTATCCCGCTTTTTGGTCAAAGCTGGAATATCAACAAATTGGCAAGGAATGATGGATATCAGGTTAGAGTTCAATTGGAAACAAGGCTGCAATGGATATCGTCAAAATTTGGCCGAGCTCCGATCAGGACGGAATCGATTGGAGATGATGATGAGGACTAGGAGAGGCTACGTTTCAAGTTTCAGGTTAATCGGAGTTTGTATGCTCGAGATATGGATGGGTCAAATTATGTGAAAACAGGTTTGTATCGATGCAATTCGTATCGATAGATGTTGGTTCGAATCGATGGAACTTCGTATCGATTAGGGTGGAGTTGGCAACGTACTTCAAATCAACACCATTCGTATCGATCAGCCTCCAGCGAACTTCCCCTGCTTCGAATCGATCACGCTCGACTCCATCAGGCTCGACTCCATCAGGTTCGACTGCATCTACTTCGTACCCTTCGGTGAACACTCTCTCGAATCCACAAAGGCTGGTCACTTCGTATCCATCTGAAACTATTACTTCGAATCCATGCAACTAAGGGTGCTTCGACTCAATAGCCTTCGAATCCCCAGGATGAGGCAACTCCGAATCGATCCACAGCGGCACGTCTTGATCGATTCGAACTAGCACCAGTTCCATCGATTTGAAGGAAGCAAACCTTCGAATCTAACGTCTCGAGTCTACCAGGTAAGCGCGGCTAAAACCAAGGATTCGACCCAGTCAACTCGGAGAAAAAGGAGGATCGACTCGAAGATTGCGCACCACATCACCACGAGCGCGCGTGCCATGATCGATTCGTAGGAATCGATTCGAAGGAGATCGATTCGAACAACACGCACAGCCGAAGAACATCATCTTGAATCGATCATAACTCAAGACCTACGAGTCCAAATGCTACGAAATTTTCACAGTAGCTTGAGCACATGTTGAAGAATGTTCACGCCAAATTTCAGCTCGATTGGACAATTTCTTGATCGATTCGAACATAGCTTCGAATCGATCCCAAAGTGGGCCCGGATTTCCAGAAAGCGGGCATGTGGGCCCCCTCACGTGCCAGAACTGGTCTCCCCTCAATTTAGGCGAAATATCAGCCTCCTACACCTATAAATAGAGCCCCTGGTCATTCAGAAAAGGGGTCGGACAATTTGAGAGCTAAGAAGCGCCCAGACTCTGCCAGATTTACTCCAGATCACCATTGCTGCCTTAGATTCAGATTATAATCATAAAATCCGTTGTACTACGCGATAGGAAATTGTAATCTTCAAGCATCGATTAATAAAAGATAAAAACTTTGGAGTGGACGTAGGCCGGAGATAGCCGAACCACTATAAATCTCGTGTTTTTGTTCATTATTTCTGGATTGCTGTTTGTTGTTTGTTTAGATCTGAGATTTGTGTTTGAATATTGCTGATTTGTATTCATACACTGGTGCTTTCACAACATTCGGGGTTTGTGACCATTTTTGGCGCAAACACTTTGGTGCTTTCACTGAGAAGAACTAGCACCCGCTACACCAATTCAAAGTTTAGCCTTGAAAGTTTGAAGGATCCGGATTGACTCTACAATGACTCGACAAACAAGACAAAGAGCTGAGAGAAGCCAACAGGGAGGAAGTCAGGAGGCATCCTCCGGAGCTGGAGAGGGACAAGCTTCGATTTACATTACCAGAGACGAGATGGAAGCTATGGCGAATTCATTGCACGAGAGGTTGCTGAAGAGTCAACAGGATATGATGCAGACTTTCTTCGAGCAGATGAGAGCTACAGGAACACAGAATCTTGGACCTACCATAGCAACTACAAATGTGGAACAAGGAACTAGGGTTGCGGAACCCAATGGAGGACAGAATACAGAACCGGAAGGCAATCAGCAAGGGCTTGGGGGCAGGCCCGCCGGGTCCAACGCAGAAGGACCTTTGGAAGGAGTTCAGCAGGCTAGAGCCAACATTGCGGCTAATGAGCCACACGAAGAATATGTACCGGAGTTCCCTCGGGAGCATGGGGGGCAACGCCTAACAGGCAATGCTGGATTAATGGAAATCATTAGGAAGACTATGCGTGGAGGTTCGATCAATAGAGACTTGGAAGGAGTGAACAGGAGTCCGTTCGCTCGGGAAATCAGGATGGCTCAGAATCCACCTAAGTTCAAGTTACCTAGCGTGGAAGTATATAATGGAAAGGCTGACCCGACTGATCACTTAATGAGATACACTAGACACATGGAAGTGCTGGGGGCATCGGAGGAAGTGATGGCCAGATGTTTCCCGTTATACTTGACAGACCTAGCGGCAATGTGGTTTAGGCAGTTGGAGGAAGGATCTATCAAGAATTGGAGGGAATTGGTGGATAGGTTTTTGGGACAGTTTCGGGTTCATATCAAAAGACCTAAGAACGTGATGACGTTAACATCGGTAAAGCAAAGAACGGATGAATCGCTTAGAGCATTTTTAACTCGATTTAATGCGGCGGTTTCTTCGGTGGATCGGCCGGATCCATCGATGGTTTTGATGGCGGTAGTGTCGGGAGTCAGAGAGGATTCAGATTTTAAGGTATCTTTAGTATGAGACCCACCACTGGATCTCGAGGAATTCTTTCACGAAGCTGAAAGATTTCTTCGGCAAGAAGATGCATGTATGGACTTAAAGCTAAAAGAGGTGAATGTGACCGGGGGTGGAGGACCATCCGACGGAAGCTCGGATAAAGATAAAGGAAAAAGGAAGCTGGACGAAAATTCTGAAAAAGCTAGGAAGCGATGGAAAGATCCAAAGTTCTCCACATACACAGAATTGAATGAGACGCTGGAGCGGATTTACTTGGAAACTCAAAATCGCCTTCCTTACCGAAGGCCGGCTAGAAGAGAGCCATCTGAACGGGAAAGGGCATCAGGAAGGCACTGTGTCTTCCATGATCTGGACGGGCATGATACCAACAGCTGCAGGCATTTAAAGGACATAATTGAGGAGCATGTGAGGAATGAACAGTTGAGGCAGTATGTTGGGGTGCGGAATGCAGCGGTGGAGCAGGAGCAACCACCGCCTACCTCGAGCCATGATGGTGCGAGGCCCAGGAATGATGGTCGATTGGTCATCCATTGACCAGGATAATATGGAATAAGTAACAAACCGTTGGCAAGCAACCGAGTCATTTACACATGTATGGGGACGGAGATAGCCCCTAGGCATGCTCTGAATGATGATAAAATGCGAAGCCATGGTTTGCGAAATCTGTTTTCTTTTGTTTTTGGATTGGACACTTATTTTTCTGGTTTGGTTTTTGGAGTTTGGATTGAACTCCTGATTTTGCTCGTTTCTCTGGTTTTGGCATTCATTCGGATGATTGTTCTCCGTTTTGGATGATGATTTTGATTTTTGGTATGAATTTCTGGCTTTCTGATTTGATTCGGATTTTGGATTGAATTTTGATTGGATTCTTTTTGGTTTTCGATAAACGGTCGTCATGTGTGGATTACGCCTGGCAAGGGGTGAGTCTTTTTGCCCGAATGTGGTAAATTGACTCATTCAGGTCGTCGAGTATGGACTATGCTCGACAAGGGTCCGGAGCGACCAGGATTCGGCTTAGGACTTAAGCCATGGCATTACTTACGTCCAGGGACACTGGACCACGGTCGTCAGGTGTGGATTGCGCTTGGCAAGAACCCGGAGAGGTTAGCTCAACGTCCAGGGACACTGGACCACGGTCGTCAGGTGTGGATTACGCTTGGCAAGAGCCCAGAAAGGTTATGGATTTGGATATCGACCCAGAGAGGTCCTGGATTCGGTTATTGGCTATTGGAAAAGGATGGATTAGGGTTCGGTTGTCGGGTTCAAACGGATATGGATGTGGCTATGGGCTTTGGATATCGGGTATGGAACTATTCAAAACACGCCTTCTTATCATAAGGCATGTTTTGGGGGGCAAATGTTATCCCGCTTTTTGGTCAAAGCTGGAATATCAACAAATTGGCAAGGAATGATGGATATCAGGTTAGAGTTCAATTGGAAACAAGGCTGCAATGGATATCGTCAAAATTTGGCCGAGCTCCGATCAGGACGGAATCGATTGGAGATGATGATGAGGACTAGGAGAGGCTACGTTTCAAGTTTCAGGTTAATCGGAGTTTGTATGCTCGAGATATGGATGGGTCAAATTATGTGAAAACAGGTTTGTATCGATGCAATTCGTATCGATAGATGTTGGTTCGAATCGATGGAACTTCGTATCGATTAGGGTGGAGTTGGCAACGTACTTCAAATCAACACCATTCGTATCGATCAGCCTCCAGCGAACTTCCCCTGCTTCGAATCGATCACGCTCGACTCCATCAGGCTCGACTCCATCAGGTTCGACTGCATCTACTTCGTACCCTTTGGTGAACACTCTCTCGAATCCACAAAGGCTGGTCACTTCGTATCCATCTGAAACTATTACTTCGAATCCATGCAACTAAGGGTGCTTCGACTCCATAGCCTTCGAATCCCCAGGATGAGGCAACTCCGAATCGATCCACAGCGGCACGTCTTGATCGATTCGAACCAGCACCAATTCCATCGATTCGAAGGAAGCAAACCTTCGAATCCAACGTCTCGAGTCTACCAGGTAAGCGCGGCTAAACCCAAGGATTCGACCCAGTCAACTCGGAGAAAAAGGAGGATCGACTCGAAGATTGCGCGCCACATCACCACGAGCGCGCGTGCCATGATCGATTCGTAGGAATCGATTCGAAGGAGATCGATTCAAACAACACGCACAGCCGAAGAACATCATCTTGAATCGATCATAACTCAAGACCTACGAGTCCAAATGCTACGAAATTTTCACAGTAGCTTGAGCACATGTTGAAGAATGTTCACGCCAAATTTCAGCTCGATTGGACAATTTCTTGATCGATTCGAACATAGCTTCGAATCGATCCCAAAGTGGGCCCGGATTTCCAGAAAGCGGGCATGTGGGCCCCCTCACGTGCCAGAACTGGTCTCCCCTCAATTTAGGCGAAATATCAGCCTCCTACACCTATAAATAGAGCCCCTGGTCATTCAGAAAAGGGGTCGGACAATTTGAGAGCTAAGAAGCGCCCAGACTCTGCCAGATTTACTCCAGATCACCATTGCTGCCTTAGATTCAGATTATAATCATAAAATCCGTTGTACTACGCGATAGGAAATTGTAATCTTCAAGCATCGATTAATAAAAGATAAAAACTTTGGAGTGGACGTAGGCCGGAGATAGCCGAACCACTATAAATCTCGTGTTTTTGTTCATTATTTCTGGATTGCTGTTTGTTGTTTGTTTAGATCTGAGATTTGTGTTTGAATATTGCTGATTTGTATTCATACACTGGTGCTTTCACAACATTCGGGGTTTGTGACCATTTTTGGCGCAAACACTACTTACCAAATGTACTGATACCATGCGCATTGGTTTCAAAAGAAATAGGGGCGAAACATCTAGGTCGGAACCCCTGGTACCGAAAGTGGTGGAACATGCTAAAAACATGTAAATTTTGTTTTTAACTTAAAACAGAAACACTTTTCAGCTAACCTTCTCTATTTATCAATTTTTCATTTGTTGCTAAATTTCTTTTTCAAAAGTGCTGCCAAGATTTCAGAAATAAACAATAATTTTATTTTACAAAATACCCCTTCTCCTTTTATAAATATATAAAACATTTAAGTCCCATATATTAAATAATTTTATATATTCATCAAAACACTTTGGAAAATTCTACAAAAATTCCAGAAAATCCTTTTTAATATGTTTACTAACATATATAAATTTTAGACCCAAATTATTTATAATTTAACTGTAATTATTTATAACCCAATATATCATTTTCTTCACTACAAAATTAATATAGAATCCCCATTAATTTAGAAAATTATGAAAACTAAAACCCATCTCTAAGATATCATTTCTGATTTAAATCAAAAATCACAAGGCATTTGGATGTCATTTAATAGGGTTTTCATATCAAAACATATCATAAAATCTATATGAACAAGGATAAATCATCAATAAGTATACATAAACATTTAATCCATCAAAAACATGGCATAATCATGCAAAACACTTTGGATTCAACTTAAAACCGAAAACATTTAAGAAAATGAGATGTAGTCATTATTCACCTTAGCGTGAGATCAAAGAGTTTGAGATTTGAAATGAATTTGATGTTGATTAAGCTTCCCTTTTATCTTTCTTTCTCTTGCTCTTGAAAATGGTGGCCGGCCTCTACTTAGTTTTGATTTTTTAAATGAAATGAAAGTGATGATACATGGCTAAGGGCTTTGGGTATTAGGAAGCCCATTTTTCCCATTTTGCCCTTACTTATACCCTTTGTCTATTTTATTTCATGTTATCTCGTTTTGATTTACACATTACCATGGCATGGTGACCCCTATTAATCACAAATCTCAATCCATTAATCATCCAACATTATTTAACTTAATTTAGCTAATTAAATATACTAAATAATGTTACTAAAAATATAAGGTGTTACAATCTCCCCTTCTTAAAGAATTTCATCCTCGAAATTACGATAAGGTACATGACAAAACAATCAAAGGTAAAACATACCATCAAACAAATCAGGATAAGCGTCGCTAATCCTTCTCTCAGTCTCTATCATCCACTGGACCTTCACTAATCCGACTGTCTTGTTCCTCAACTTCTTCTCATCTCTCGCGACTATCCGGACAGGCTTCCTAACTATAGTCAAGTCTGGTTCCACTACTAAATACTCTAACACAGTCGGTGTTATAGTAGTGTCTGGATCCCTAACACACTTCCTCAGATGAGATATATGGAAAACAATGTGGACTCCTGCCAAAATACTAGGTAACTCGATTTTGTACGCGAGTTTCCCGATCCTCCCTAAAATAGAAAACGGTCATACGAACCTCAGTGCTAACTTCCCTGTCTTCCCGAACCTGATAACACCTTTCATCGGCGATACTTTGAGGAAAACATGGTCTCCAATAGAGAATTCTTAATATTTCCTTTTCTATCTGCATTGCTCTTCTACCTAGACTGAGCTTCCTTCATTCTCTCCCTTATCAGCTCAATCTTCTCTGCAGCTTCTCTTACCAAGTCAGGACCAAGAACTAATCTATCTCCGGTCTCTAACCAACATGCAAGAGATTTTCATGGTCTTCCATACAAAGCTTCGAACGATGCCATTCCTATACTAGCCTGATAACTATTGTTATACGAAAACTCGTCTAGGTGTAGATGGTCTTCCCATGATCCCTCGAAGTCTAATACACAAGCTATTAACAAGTCTTCCAAGATCTTGTTAACTCTTTCCGTTTGTCCATCTGCCTGCGGATGGTAAGCGATACTCATCTTGAGCTTGGTTCCTAAACTTTCCTATACATGTTTCCAGAACAGGCTAGTAAATAAGGAATCTCTATCACTAACAATACTACTAGGAATTCCGTACAGTCTAACCATATTCTTCGTAAATAACTTAGTCAATACAGGTGTTGTCCTATTGACTTAATGGGAATGAAAAGGGCACTCTTGGTCAATCAGTCCACTATGATCCATATACTTTCATTTCCTCTATTAGATCTCAGCAACCCGTCTATGAAATCCATTGAAATAGAATTGAAATAGAATCCCACTTCCATATCAGAATATCCAATGGATGAAGCAACCCACTTGGTTTCTGATGCTCGGCTTTCACCTACTGACAGTTCAAACACTGTTTCACCTATAAGCCAACATCCCTGTTCATTCCTTTCCATAAAAAAACTTCTCTTCATATCCTTATACATCTTCGTTCCTCCTGGATGAATATTGAACTTTGAACGATGGCATTCCACTAAAACTTCCTTTCTTATGTCTCCCAATCTGGAATACACAATCTACCCTTCTTTCTCAACCACCCACTGTGGTCAAGGCTGAACTCCTTTAAGTCATGGCTCTCCGTTCCATCCCTCAACTTCTTGATCCTTTTAGCCAAACTGGATCCTCTTCCTATTTAGAAGCAATCTTCTCAATCAATACCGGTTGATCCAGAACACGGTTAAGTCGAGATCTTTAAATGAGATCATCAAAAGAAATTTAAAGGACTTCTTATGCTAAAAAGAGAATGGCCTGATTGCTCAAGAACTAACTTCCTCTGTAAGGGAATAGCAGCTTAAAGACTTATTAAGCCTGCAACGTTTGTTTACTATAAACTTTCCTTACTCAAGTGTTTCTAAATTTTATTTTGAAATCGATCATATACTAATACGAAATTCGAAAGTCTTTGCAGGTAAAAACAAAACTAGTTCCTTGTATCTGACGGACTCTTAAAGAACAATAAATTTCCAGCCACTTAAGGGAGACTATTCAAATTCCTATAAAAAATGACTCATTCTTATCTCAAAGCTTGAATCAATGTGGTGAAAAGAACTTCTCCTATGGAATCTGGGATTATCGTCAAGCTTCAATTGAAAACTCATTCCCGATGAAAGGTAAATATCCACAACTCTCCCAAAAGAGGGGGATTCTTTCGAAAAAGCATGCCTTTACTCATGAAAGTCTATTTATCCATGCATCATGGCTCTTTAGGCTCGCGAAAAAGACATCTCTTTTTGATGGCAAAACCTGAGGAAGCATAACCATATATATTATATACGTTGATTCTGTTTTCAATTGGTTATTCTACTATTAGAGGAGAAGTTTCCTAAATATGTTTTTAAGAAAATTGTTTTCAAAAGTCAAAAAGGATTATTTCTAATTACTTTATAAATAAGAGAAATTAAATATTCCTTTATTTTTAAAAAATAAACTTGCTCACTCTTTAAAGAATATCATTTGGCATAGTAAATGTACACCGAAGATTTTAAACTGAGCATGTCTTAGCAAAAGCATTTTCAGAGCTTTTTGAAGTTATTAATGAAAAGAGAATCTATACTCATTCAGGGAAAATTTTAGAGATGCAAAGGTTCATTATAAAAATTCTAACGAGAAAGATTTATTCTTGATTAAAGAACTATCGGTTCATGAATCATGATCATTCAGTCCTTATTTGAGGTTTGTGTTTCTATCGCAAGAATGATGTAAAAACCATCCTTAGTAACTGTGCTAAAGAAGAACTTCTTCATCAGAAAATTCTGATATTCAAAGTCAATTTGGAAGAAAGGTCAATTTCAAGAATGGTTTCGAAATTTATCAAGGAGAATCTAATTTCAAAAGTTCTATGAATCAGAAGAGGTTTTCACGAGTATTTCAAGAACTATTCCCTCAAATAAAGTTGCCAGAACTATTTTATACCCATAGCGGGAGGGTCAAAAACTATTTAAGCCTTCTTCGTAAGCATCTCTTAAAAGGAGAAACGAAAACTTTTCTAAAAGAAAGTTCAAAAATGTTTTTGAGAATGAGCCTCCGACGTCCACTACGGAGCAAAAATGTTTTTGAGAATGAGCCTCCAACAACCACTTCAGAGCAAAAATGTTTTTGAGAATGAGTCTCCGACGTCCACTCCAGAGCACCTCCTAGAGTGACACCTCTAACGTCTAGTTCACCTCTTAGAGGGAGGGCAGGTCTAGCACTCACTAGCAACCTTTTAGAGGAAGGTCAATTTAACAAACACTATAGCCCTTAGAATCAAGGGGAGCCCGAAGGGGGCGACAAACAAACAACGAATGGCAAAGATGCTCGTAATAAGTCAAGACACAAAGAATAAGGGGTCAATGGAATAAAGTGACCCCAACTAAAACAAAGATGAAACCCAAAAAGGGGTACAAACAAAAAGAGAAAAGGATGAAAATGCCATACTCTATAGACAGGAGTGGATAAGATAGTACAGACCATAAACAAAAACGACAAAGTATCAGCTAGAAATACATCCGGTGCCTGAAAAGTAGTTCCCACAACAAGGAATTAAGAAACCTGCATCCTGAAAGGAAACACGAGACGCATAAATGAGTAAAGAGATCTACAATCTAAAATGATAAACAAAGATCTATACAAGAACTAAAGGAATGGAACATATAACAATTTTTTTACTACAAGGATAAAAGTGACTTCATTCGAAGAATAGGTCAAGTAAAACACTTCTAAATCCTTAAGAAATAAGGCGACCCTTTAGGATAAGAGAGTCTATATATTGTATATATATTAATAAGTTATTTGGACCATTTCACTGCTGAACAGCTAAGCAATAGGATGGAACTTGCACAGCTGAATGACCGACTAGTCAAACAGAGCTTGCACCAGTGAACGGTCAACCAACCGAACGGAACTACCTGCTGAACAGTGGAACGACTGAAAAGCTGAACAGCCGAACGGAACTATTTGCTGAATGGTTGACTGGTCTTACGGAACTACTACTTCGAATGGCTGACTGGTTTTATGGAACTACTATTCTGAATGATTGCATGGCTTTACAGAACTACTCAGCTCCAATGTAACAATAATACTACTAATTTATAGGCACTAGGAACTACACATCTATTAATAGAATACTTTACTTTGAATAACAAGAATCCCAGTCTCTATTCAAGGCATGAGTTCTATATAAATCCCCGACATAGCATTTTAGTTAGAACTTTAAAATTATGGCCAGTTAGGATTAAGGATCTTTTGCTTAAGCATACTAGGTTTACCATTACTAAATAGTTCTCTGACCTGTACTTATATTGAATAAAACTTTGAGTAGTTTATTCATCGGATGAGATCCTGACAAGATTCTGATTGGATTCATGATTTTATGAATTTTGAATTCCCTTATTTCTTTTCATAATGATTTCTTCTTGATTTTCTGTTTTTATGAATTCTTGGTTTCTGTAACAACCCGGGATTTGCATTACCAAAAAAAATTAGGATTTTATTTAAATGGAGCAAATGGATTTTTGGGATAAGGATAATTTATTTAAAAATATGGACATTTTAAATAAATGGGTTTTTAAAAAAAAAATAAGGCGAAGTATTATTTTGGAACAATTAAAAATTACTGGGAATTTTAAGAAGGGGATTTGGTTAAGTATGGGTTTTCATGGCTATGTTAACACTTAAACAATTTTTATACATGTTTAGAGCCACTTTCTCTTAAGGGGTCCATTAGCCTAACCCAAACCCACTTACCATTCTATAAATCATCTCAAACTCCTAACCCTCATTCATTCCAACCCTAATCATATTCCTAAAACCCTAAACCTAAAAATGGCCTCCATGCTTAGGAAAGCTCCATCCTCTCTTATATTGGCTTAAGCTAGTTAAAGTAAGGGAAGGTAATGCAAAAACCCTCTTGTAATCCATTTCTAACTCTCTTTAATTTCTGGAAATCATGTTGTAACTCTTGGTTTTATTTGTTTTGATATTTTTCTAGCTCCTTGATCATCATCTCTTAGCTTTGGTTAGTGCCATATAGGTGTTTGTTCTTTTGCTTGAGAGGAATACTAGGTAAACCCTCTCCTAATCTATGTATAAGCATCTCTTAATTTCTGAAATTATTTTGTAATCCTCTTTTTTTTGTGCATTTAGAATTGTGAAACTCTTTGATCTTCTTTTCATTGCTTGGTAAAGAGGTAATATATGCTAGCTGAAATTATAATTAGTTTATTGATGTTAGTAAATTAGGCATATCTCATTCATCTTAAATCGGAATTAAGATTTTCTTGAAGTTCTGGAAAGCTTATTCTGTACCCTATAACTTTTATGTTTTGTGCTTTGCCTAATTTTGAGGTTTGAATGGTCGAAATCATGCTTGCTTGTCGCTGACCTGACAACAAACTACAGGGTTGATAAAATAAAAACCTGAAATTGATTTGGCCATAAGTTACTCGTTTCTTATCCAAATCTAATAATTTTGGATGTTCTAGAAAGCTTAGGCCCCGTTTGGCATGTCATTTTTAGTTTTGTGTTTTCGTCTATACAAAAACGCGTTCGTTGTATGTATAGTTAAAAAACAAACAATTTTGAAAAATGAAATTAACATGTAAAATAGAAAACAAGTTTATTTTATTTTTCGTGTTTCGAGAGATAACAAAAGCACGGAGAACAATCAAACTCTTTCGTTGTCCGTTGGTTGTCCCAACGGCTAAGAATTATAAATCTTTTTCTCTTATTTCTTGCTATATCTTAGTGCAAATTGAAAACACAAAACTCAAAATACAAAATGAAACCATACGGACCCTTAGATTTAGAGCTAAAACTTTCATGTTTTGAGTTTCATGAAATTTCGAAGTTAATTTGGTCAAAACTGTGCATTCTCACCACTGTCCCGAGAGCACAACAACGGTGATATAAAATTTAGATCTGAGAATTCTTTTAGTCATAGAATTTTCATCTCTTGTCAGAATTTGACAATCTTGGTCATTCTAGAAAGCTTAGAAACTAAGCTACAACTTTCATTTTATTCATTTTGCCAGAATCTGAAGTTTACTATGCCAAAATTGTGGTTTTTCATCTTTGGCCAGTTAGTGCATAGCAATAGGCCTTAGTCTCTTTTCTCCCGTTGTTTTCAGCGTAGAACTCCGACTTTGCGACGCCATCCCAGGCTCGTCCTTTGTCGGATTTCATCGTTTTTGGTCTCGTTAAAAAGATGAGATCGAGATCTTTAACCATGCAAAGTTTGGTTTAGATCTGGGTGCATTAGATACTTCATTTCTATTGCCGAAGTAGCACCCAGAAACTGTTTTACAATAGTGATCATTTTCAGTTATCGTCGGACCAACTTTGAAACATTGTCGTTTCTTCGTTTCAAGTTGAAACCGAACGATTCTTGTTGCATATCAAAGTAGGAGTACTTTACTACGCTCCTGCAAATTTTCATCAAGATCTGAGTTCATGTGACCCTTCGACCATGTCGTCGAAGTGGGACCTTTACACTGTTTTGACACAGTAAAGTTTTATGATTTTTGTCCGAATTTGAGACGACGCCGTTTCTTCGTTTCAAGTCGGAATTTCCCGATTCTTTTTGCAGTTTGGAGCAGGGATGTTGGACTATATGCCTACCAATTTTAATGTCATTCAGATTCAGTTTGCTGGTCCGAATAATTTTCCGAACTTGGGTTCGCGTCATTTTTGGACTATTTTCCAACACTTAGAATATTTTCAGTGATTTTCTGGTTTTATTGATTTCTTTGAGATTTGTCTCTAGATTTCGTACACGAGTTTTATGAATTATTTTCAAAGGATTTTTCACTCCTAAATGGCTTTCGAAATTATTATATAATATTATTTTTAACTATTAAATTAATTACTCCATAATAGGAGAGTTTTCAAAAGCCATTTTAAAGTGATTTCAAAATCAATTATAAATCCGTTTCGCACCATTATTTTCTATAATAAAAATCTCACACTCACTTTTTATCACGTCGAGCGAAGTGGAAAGGTGCTTAAATGGTTAGGAAATCTCCGGCCTATGGAACCGTGTGTATTTTCTTTCCGGTTAATCCCCGACCTATTCGATTGATCGTTTTGACCTTTGGGTCTAGTTTACCGATGATACGAGGTGGACTTTTTATTGTTTGGAGTGTGACCTTGCTATTGGTTAGTAAACCGTTTAGTGCGAACGTGGGGTATGGGACTCATTGTTAACACTTTACGGGTTCCTCTCCAAGAAGTTAGTGACACATTAGCCTCTGGGCGGCCAGTACTGGACCTCTGGGTCACCACGCCTCTGGGCAACCGTCTCTGGACACCTGCTCTATGGAGCAGTTTATTTTTCGGCATGCGCCTCTGAGCCTTTATCCTTCTGGGAAGGATCTTGCCATCTCGCGCGTTCCGCATCTGTGCGAGTGATCGATCACAACTCTACAGTACTTGGCAACAACGACTCTGGTCGGTGCACGTGCAATATTGGTATTATTTGATGATTTTTATATCCATTCGAGTACCGCCATTCGGTGTTGGTTCTATGGAACCATACGATGTAAGTGCGATTACCTTGTGGATTCACAGTGTCTTTGGACACTGCTTTTCAATGTTGGATTTCATTGACTTTTCAGTATATCCCCATTGCTCTTTGGAGCATCGATCTTTACTTGGGCATTTATTACAGACTCTGGTCACTCTTGGGATTATTGCCTATGGGCATCTTTTTATAGCTTTGGCTACGCCGATGATATGAGGCGATTTTATTTATTCTACACTTTGGTGTTGATTTCTCTTTGGAGATTTTTATTGTTTATTGATGATTAGAGATCGTCATTATATTCATGTGGTTCATAATATACTTCTTTTTGGATAAGTACTGTTTTATTTATGTACCGCATTATTATATATCTCAGTTATTACTGATTGTTTAGCTAGCCTGACCCGAGTGCTTTCGCTCGGGTCAGACCGAGTTGTTTCAGGTTAGGTCTCTGGACTTAGCTTTTGTGCTTCCGCTAGGACATTATCTGCTATGCTGATAGATAGTGCTTTTATTTGTCCACTATTCCACTACTCTGTTATTATTCAGACTTTGATATGTACATATTTTTGACTCACATGTGTGAGCAGTGGCTTTGTACCCACTTATAGTATTTGGATCTGTATTGATGATGTATTATTCTGGGATTTTATATCTGTTATGTGATTCTGTTCTGTGATGTTTTATCATTTATTACTATGATTGTTTCTGATAGGTCTTTAGTCATTGTAATTTCGTTATAAATATTTATTGAATATGTCGAACCACTTGAGAAAAATATATAGATACCATCCTTTCGACGTATTCAGTAGATAGTTATAGCTTGATTACAAATGGTCGCTTCCACTATACTCTATTCTCCGCTTTAACAAACAGTATTACTCCCGTAATACTCTTTGTTATAGTGGGTCTCAGAGTGGGGCGTTATAGTTTCCTTATTGGATTTCCATGATGATCTTTGGACTTCTTATTGAATTTCTAACTTTGTATTAATATTAAATAGAATTTTGAGCAGTTCGTTTAATAGATGTGATCCTAGCAAATTTCTGATTAAATTCCTGAGTTCATGAATTCTCGGTTTCTTTTCATAATGATTTCTTATTAAATTTCTGGTTTTGTGATTTCTTTATGGAATTTTCATGATGAGCTATGGACTTCCCATTAAATTCTGGTTTTGTGAATTCTCTAGACGAGACTTGAGATTTTGTATTGAAATTGAGGTTTCAATGTTTTCACATATTACTAGATAGGAATTCTGAATAAGAGTTTCTTGATACCATACAGACTTCTATTCTTTTCATTAGAAGATGATGGTAAAAGGGAATAAGAGCCTTTTAATCTTCATATTATCAAACAGCATCAGTACTTAACTATCTGCTACTTTGTTAATGAATGAATAAAAGTTACTAGCATATAGTGCAGGGATGAAAATAAAATTATAACAAGGAAACAAGGTAAAGCCACCTAAAGCAAGGAATTAATACCCAATGGCTGAAGAAAAAATTAACCTAAGAAAAGAATATTTAGAGTGTATGATAGCCTTCTTGGAAATTTTATTTACTTAAACCAGCATGTGCTGACCAGGCAATACTATTCCATATTTTTATTATTAATAGTAAAAAAGGGTTGGTCATGTATTTTTCTGAATGTTCTGCCCAATAATATTACTAGATAGTATCTCGAATTTTAGTTTTAAAATTTTAAAGTTACACATCAAGGTCTCGAAACAAGATTATGATCCTAATAGAAGTTATTGTCTGTTTTACAGGAAAACTAAGAAAGAAATTTCATTGAAGTTTGACCGGTTTGAAAGAATTTTTGGGATTTTGTCCTAAAGAACAAAAGCTTCTTTCATACTAGGGGAGGGCTAAATGTTATCCATAAAACCTTCTCAAGAGTAAAGTATGAGAGAAGGAACAATAGCATTAGTGAGGTTCTGAAGGCATTAGAATGGTTTATGTAACCATTAAACAAGACTTTCGACAAGGTAAGAAAGGGGCCTCCTAAGCAGTAAGAAGACACCTTCGTCATAATCAATGACATCATTAAAAACCACTCTAACTTGATCGAAGCTTTAAAGAATACTAAAGGAGGATCCATGAAGAATGGTAGTTGTTATTACCAGCTTGACTTTGCTGAAACCATGAAGAATATAAAGGAAGGATTTACAAAGAGAAATAGCAATCACAAAGCCTTTCGAAAAAGTAGAAAAGATGCTTCAGCGGAATGTTGGATAAGTAATGAGCTTTCGAAAAGGTCGAAAGGTGCAGGGCTACCCTTTCGCTTCAATGAACCAACTTCGAAACAATATCTTTCGCATGCATAAAGGAGTTTCGAATATGATGAATGTACCTTTCGAAGGCAATAGATAACATGTTTTTCACATGTGTCCCAAGCCATTCGAAACGATTGGTTTTTTCCATATTTACTTTCACCAAAAGAATGTTTGGCCAAAGCAACCCTTTCGAAAGCATATATTAGCCTTTCGAATTGGTTGAAACCATCCATACTTATAAAGGAAAATTTACATGAGTTCAATGTAACTTCCTCAAACACTAAAAGATGGGGTTCCACACTAATCAAAGAGAATGCTTTCGAACAGAATCTTCTGAAGCTAAGCTTTCTACAGCGCTCCAACTCATTTGAAGCCCACAAAGTACACGTTTCAACAGCGTCGAAAGCCAACGCCCTTTCCAACTTACATGGCACATTAATAGCTAGGTGAAGAGCGCTTCTATACCTTTCGATGGAGTCGAAACTAACTCGGTTTCACCCAAAAGCGGAGTAGGAAAGGCGTCCTGAATCCAACAACGGCGAAAGGTCTTCAAATCCTCCTTTCGACTAAGTTGAAAGGAATGATGTGAATGGGAATCAACCCTAGGGGTCATATTTTGGAGATCCGAATTGATTCACTTCACTCTTGTACTTTCTTAAATTGGTAAACCCTAATTCTCAAATTAGATTGAGGATTTGATCAATTTGTATTACTTTAGCTTAATCAAAACAAGATTATGACATTTTGGGATATGCTTGCTGATTTGATGTTTCTGTATGGTTATGATTATGTTCTACTAGTGCCGATATGATCGAAAGGTTATCTTACGTGGAAGATGAAAACTAATAATTTAACTAATATCCTTAGACCATTAAACCTAAACCTCGAGAAACCTTGACCACTTCGGAAGGGGGGTTTCGATAGGATTCTAAACCAACTCAACTAGCTCGAGTTTAAGCTACATGATTTTGCAACTTCTTCCCTGTACCTATTTTGTTGTTTTAAAATTTTGATCAATTTTGAAAATTTTGTATTTTTTATATATTATGATTCGATGTAAATTAACAAAAATATAACAACTTTTTTTATGAAACTACATGATTTTTTCTCAATTTATTTATTGCTCCGTTTAATTTGTTTTCTTTTTTTTAATTACTATATGTTTGTTATATTTTTTTAAATTTTTTTTCAAAATTTGAAAAGCAAATCCGGAATTTTGATCGAATTCTGTTCCGGTTATGAGCGGAACCGGAACGGAATCATCGGAATAACCGGAATTCTGTCGGAATTTTTAACCATGGATTAAACACAACTTTCAAATTTTCAGTTTTATACTCATCCAACTGGGGTATCCATGCCCACATGGATTTTACATATCAAGTATAATAAAATGTGAAATAGTGTCTAGAAGCATATATTACTTTTGTGAGCTACGTTACATACACACGAATATCCTAGTTAATGAGCAACTTTAATATGTTGACCTTAAATAATATATTAGAATGTACACAGTATACAACATCTTACAATGAAGCATATTAATCACATACTTTAGCAATGAAGCTCAACAAAATATTATGAGAACTTGTTTTAATTAGGATACTACTATACACGTTACCGAATTTATTATTAAAGTTTATTCATTGGGAGAAACCATAGAAAACTTGTGAAAATATTCATCAGCTTTGTCAGAAAATGACATATTCCTTTTATTTGTTGATGTTTAACCTCCATAATTCATAGTTTAAGACAAAATATGCCTTAGCATTATTCAAAACATGATCTTATTAAAAAGAGGTCATCAAACATAGTTTTGTCATTACTCCTGTGAGCAATAAATAATACCACGATATTCAGGTTGTGAGCAATTCAGGTTGTTCAAAATTTATCAATGCATGTACTTGCGTATTCAAGTTGTGTTCTACCACGTTCCCAAAAATCGAGCAACATCTTCCCAGTATTAAATGACATATGTTTTGTTGTAAGAAAGTATCTAATTTATCACATCAGGCAAAAAGAACTAGCAATTGAAGCATACGCTTCCTGAAAATACATCAATAATAAAACATTATTTATCCAAAAGATGAACAATAGTTAAAAGAATATATGGAGTTATATGTTTTGTACTAGAAAAATTAAACTTAATCATTTTTGAAGTCAGTTCCAGTTTGTGCATGTTTGTATATATGATTGTGCATAGTTCCATGAATTTGCACATAGAAATATCAACTGTCACTGAAACTAACTAAATATGTTTCGCTAGCAAATCTACTCAAAAATTATCTTATGCAAAATAGGCAAATGACTTTATTGACCTCAAATTCATATTTGGACTCTACTCCATTTCAACGCTGCTATGGCATCCTTCATTGCTTGTGTAGAACCTCTACTTACAGCTTCTTTCAGCTCTGTCAATTTTGCTTCCACCTTCTCTTTCACTGGAATAAGCGAAAATGATATAATGAAGTATTCAGCAGTATCTGGCGATCCGCGTACATATACTAGAAGCCCCATATCTCAACCATCCATTATTTTAGAAGCATCTCAACTGTTGCTGCTATATTGTTATGTACATGGGCTGGATTGTATAAAGCCCACTACTATGTATTTAAATACCTAACTGTACAAGATGATCAAGTATTATTTCTTCTTCATTTTTTGCAATAAAGCATTTCAAATACAGATCCAAGTCTCTCTTCAATTCTGAAAATAATCTCATAAACTCAAAATTATCTTAACATGGTATAAGAGCTCAAAGAGACTTAACAGCCATCTGTTCCATTAATCAAGAAACACATCAGAAACTGTGTCATCATTTGGGTTAATCTTCATCAGAAATCAAATTCATCATTTGAAGAGATCATCTAATTAGTGATACAATCCAGTGCCGTGCCAACACAACAGTGGCTGCATCAGGATTCGTTCACATATTCTCATAGAAAATCAATCAAGAAAAACAGAAAACAAAGAAATCAAGAAATCAAGAATCATCTCAAAACCAAAGAAGGTGCCCTCCTGCACAACATATCAGATCAAAGAAGAAGATCATCACTTATATCATACGGTTGCACCAAAACTTACTGTGAGAAGTTCTTGACTCAACACTTTATTTTCTGTATTAAATTGAATATTTTCTGCTCTTTGCATTTCCATTGTTTCTCTGTATTGGATCTTGTTCGAAATCATCATGGGTGATGAGTCGAATAATCAACCCAGCATGGCAAGCTCAGCTAATGAAAGTAGCAATAGTCAGCCAAGTATTGCTACAGAAAAACTTATCAAGACAGTGATTAGCCCACAAAGCAATCTTGTCACAGTCCAATTGAATGAAGATAACTTTCTTCTTTCGAGATTACAAATTGAGACTGCAGTTCAAGGATATGGTCTTGAAGGCCACATTCTTGGAACAATCCCAATTCCTCCCAAATGTGTAACTGATCAAGGAAATAAACTTGTCAGTAATGAGGATTATATCAAGTATCATAGGCAGGATAGATTAATTTGTTCCTGGCTATTATCTTCAATAAGCACAAACTTGCTATCACATGTCATTGGATGCAAAACTGCAAATGATATATGGACAACTATTGAAAAAGTGTTCAATACACAATCGGCAGCCAAAGTGATGTACTATAAAAGACAACTGCACAGCATAAAGAAAGACAATAGCACTATGAGAGAATACATCTTCAAAATCAAAGGAACATGTGATTCACTGGAGGCAGCAAATCACAAAGTATCAGATTCAGAACACATTCTGACCATCCTCAATGGATTGAGTGAGGATTATGAATCAGTTATTGCTGTTATAGCATCACAGAAGGATTTACCATCACTTGATGACGTTTATTCTATACTAGTTTCTCATGAGGCCAGAATTGATAATAAAAGACCACAAGAATCAGAGTTTACAATCAACTACACAGCCACCTCAAGAAACAAAGTTCAAAATAACAACAAGTCAGACCAGACTACACAGAGAGGAGGTTATTCAAACAGATCAAGAGGAAGGGGGAGATACATCAGTAACAACAAACCAAAGTGTCAAATCTGTGAAAAGATTGGACACACTGCCGTAAAGTGTTATTTTATATACTATAATCACAACAACAATCAAAAAGGTGGAAATTACAGTGTCAACATGGCTCAGACTAGCTCTAGCAGTCAATCAGATAACAAAGATCATAATGCAAGTGAAAATAATCAATCCATGGATGATGACTGCTGGTACCCAGACTCAGGAGCAACCAACCATATAACAAATAATCTTGACAATCTAAATCTTGGCAATAGAGAATACAAAGGTAAAAAATCCATTTGTATGGGGAATGGTAAGTGCATCAACATCTCACATATAGGAAATGCTACTATTAAAGGGAAGAAACAATTATTTTTATATAACTTGCTGAGAGTACCAAAAATCAAAAAGAATCTCATAAGTGTATCTCAGTTTGCTAATGATAACAATGTCTATTTTGAGTTCTACCCTAGATACTGCCTTATTAGAGATATACTAACTAAAGATGTTTTATTACAGGGTGATGTTGAAGGAGGACTATACAGATTTAAATCTGTCAACAGCAGCCAACACACAAATGAGAAAAAATGTTGTAATTACTATGAAATAGAAAACAGTAACCGTATCTTTGATGTATGGCATTATAGACTTGGTCATCCTAATACTAAAGTTGTTAAGCAAGTTCTCTCTGAAAATAATATAGTATATAATAATATAACTCTTCCCTATGTATGCACCTATTGTCAAATGGGGAAAAGTCATAAACTACCATTTGGTGACTCTATAACAGAGTATTCTAAGCCACTTGAACTTATTGTCACTGATCTCTGGGGACCTGCCCCAATACACTCAAATTATGAATTCAAATATTATATATCATTTGTTGATGCACACACAAGACACACTTGGATATACTTTCTGAAAAATAAATCTAACACATGCAATGTTGTGATAAATTTCATTACAATGATTGAAAAACAGCTTGGTATGTATGTCAAAACCATACAATCAGATGGAGGGACTGAATATAAGCCACTTAAAGATTATTTTAAGGTAAGGGGAATAATTCATCGCTTTACCTGTCCCTATACTTCGGAACAAAATGGTTTAGTAGAGAGAAAACACAGACATATAGTAGAATCAGGACTTAGTTTACTAGCTCATGCAAATCTACCACTAAAGTTTTGGCCAGAAGCATTCAGTACAGCTGTCTATCTCATTAATAGACTACCAACCAAAACTTTAGATGGTATATCACCCATTGAAAAGTTGCAAGGAACAAAACCAGATTATCATAGTTTAAAAATCTTTGGATGCTTATGTTTTCCATGTCTAAGACCCTATAATAATAATAAATTAAATTTTAGATCAAAACAATGTACCTTTCTGCGATATGCTTCTAATCAGAAAGGGTACAAATGTATTGATAATGATGGAAGGATCTTTATAAGTAGGCATGTTATGTTTAATGAAAAAGTATTTCCTTTTAAAAGTCCTGAAGTAAAAACTACAAAAAAAGTGCACAATCCATATGTGTCTATACCTGAGTTACCACTGATGTCTGAAAGCAAGAGCTCGGTAGAAATGAGGAGGACTACTGCTGATCATCAATCACACTCACCGATATCTGCTAAACAAAATACAGAGTGGGAAGATGACCACAGTCCTGCCATCCACTCACCTACACATCCAATGAATGAAGAGGATCAAAACCATGATTCAGAAAGCAGTATCAATCGCAATGAAAGTGCTGAGTTACCTCAAACTGAAGCTCCAGTCAGACCCAATTACCCTATGATCACCAGAGCCAAAAGTGGGATATTCAAGCCCAAGACATATATTGCCAACATCAATGCTGATGAACCATATACATTCAATCAAGCTGCAAAAAACAAAAGCTGGAAGGCAGCAATGGATGAAGAGTATAGTGCTCTTATGAAAAACAAAACTTGGGATCTAGTATGTCAACCTGCACACAAAAATATTATAGGTTGCAGGTGGACATACAAGATAAAAAGGAATCCTGATGGATCCATCAATAAATATAAGGCAAGATTAGTTTCCAAAGGGTACACTCAACAGTATGGGTTTGACTTTACTGAGACATTTTCCCCAGTAGTCAAGCCTACTACCATAAGGCTTATTATCACAATTGCCTTATATAAAGGATGGAATATAAGGCAACTGGACGTCAACAATGCCTTCTTAAATGGCATACTAGAAGAAGAAATTTATATGATGCAACCACCTGGTTATGAACAAGACTCAAATCTTGTGTGTAAACTGAACAAGGAAATATATGGGCTAAAACAAGCCCCGAGGGTATGGTTTGATAGATTAAAATCAACTTTAATGTCAATAGGATATCAATCTATCAAATCAGACACCTCTCTATTCATTAAAAATAATACATCATCAATCATTTACATACTAATTTATGTTGATGATTTAATTATCACAGGAAATAACCAGGATGAAATCAATCAAGTCATACTATATTTGAACAAGCAGTTCTCAATCAAGGACCTGGGACATATCAATTATTTTCTGGGAATAGAAGTACACAAGTTCTCAAACTCAGAAATCATCTTATGTCAGAAAAAATACATAACAGAACTGCTTGTCAAAACAAAAATGGAAGATGCTAAACCTATGGCTACTCCCATGATCAGCAATAAAAACTTATCAAAAAACAGGGGAGAAGCCATAAGTAATATTAAACAATATAGAAGTGTTATAGGGGCATTACAATATGTCACTATAACACAACCAGATATTGCTTTCAGTGTTAACAAACTCTCTCAATTTATGCAGAATCCACTAGATGAACACTGGAAGGCTGTAAAAAGGGTTCTGAGATATCTAAAGGGAACAATCAATCATGGACTGATATTCAAAGCAAGCAAAAATCTTAATATAACAGGCTATGCAGACTCAGATTGGAGTACTGACCCTGATGACAGAAAATCAGTTACAGGATACTGCATATTTGTTGGAGGTAACTTAATATCATGGAGTTCAAAAAAACAATCAACCATTTCTAGATCCAGCACTGAAGCCGAATATAGAAGCATTGCAAGTGCTACAGCAGAAATAATGTGGCTACAGTCAATCATAAAGGAACTAAAACTGGAGGCAAGCATCAAAGCAACATTATGGTGCGATAATCAGAGTGTCGTTTACATGACTGCAAATCCTATAATGCACTCAAGGACTAAACATATTGAAATAGACTTACACTTTGTCAGAGACCAAGTACTCAAAGGGAATTTACAAGTAAACCACTTACCAGCCACTTACCAAATGGCAGATACACTAACGAAGTCACTATCAAAAAGAAATTTTCTGCAATTCAGAAGTGACCTCAAAGTTACAGAAAATTGGTCTTCAGACAAGCGAAGCCAGCTACAATCCGAGGAAACTCAGATCTAATCAATTCTGGACTACGCTCTTCTTAAGCGAAGGACAAGAGAAGAAAAACATCTCAAAGTCATCAACTTTCTCATGGCACAGCTCAGATAACTTCAGTCAAAACTCAAATCAACAAAGATCATCACTAATTTGTACTAGAAATCAGGAATTTCACTCAAACCCTAACCCTAAGAGAGCTAGGGTTTGAGGGGGGAATAAGCGAAAATGAGATAATGAAGTATTCAGCAGTATCTGACGATCCGCGTACATATACTAGAAGCCCCATATCTCAACCATCCATTATTATAGAAGCATCTCAACCGTTGCTGCTATATTGTTATGTACATGGGATGGATTGTATAAAGCCCACTACTATGTATTTAAATACCTAACTGTACAAGATGATCAAGTATTATTTCTTCTTCATTTTCTGCAATAAAGCATTTCAAATACAGATCCAAGTCTCTCTTCAATTCTGAAAATAATCTCATAAACTCAAAATTATCTTAACAACTGGAGCTGTTACTTTCTCACCAAGCTCTTTCAAGTGCTTCTCGATTTGGTATACTACAGTGTCCGCTTGATCTTCAACATCAAATGCATCTCTCTTATCTGTCTTCTTTCCTAAACCTCTCTGCTTCACTCATCATGCTCTCTACCTTATCACTTGGTAAGGTACTAACCCCTGTAATTGCAATATCATGCTTCTTTCTAGTGCCTTTATCCACGGAAGCGTGTAACAACCCTGGGTTGATTGCCATGGTTGTGTAGAAGAGACGTTACCACTTGCTTTCAGAAAATGGTGATAAAATGGAATTCAGGCCATGTTCATCAGAGTTGACCAGGGGATCATTGGAGAGGATGCTGGAAGGTGTCAGGGATGTGTCAGAGGTGGAAGCTGCTGGAATCAAGGCCTGAGAAGTGATATATTTGGATGTATCAGTGTGTGCATGTTCGTGTATGTGTGCACATGCACAACTGATACTTGTCGAATTCTGGTTGTCTGTTGCAGTGTACTTGAGCAATTATAGTGTGAGTAATATATAAGAGTTTAAGCTTGTAAAAGTCTGTGAGTATGGACTATATTTGAGTGCATGAACATAGTTTGGTTTGGTGAGAATCTGAGCCGGGTTGAGTCTTGTAAGTGTGTGCATGAAGTGTATACATAAGCACTCATGTATTGGTCAATTGTTATTGAGAAGTCTGTAGCAATTTAATTCATTTTCCTTCATTTCAGTTGCTGGCCTTGTATTAGTTTCTTCCTTTAATCTTGTACCTACTTTTATCAACTGTTAGTTAGATCTTAGTTCCATTTTCAGTTCATTCTGGTTCTTATTTTGCACTTATTAACCTCTACTTGTTACATTCCTGCATTTACATTTATAATTCTTGTTTCTAGGTATTACTTGTTCCTTTAATTCAAGTTTATTTGTTGTCATTAGCTTATAATTTTATATTTCTTGTTATATCTTGCAATTTCAATCTTTGTTATTACATTTCTGTCATTTACCTTTGTTAAATCCTATACTTCCATTGTTTGTTCAATTTTTTGCTATTCGTTTTTGTTTTTTCTAGCCATTTGTTACTTGTTCATAGTTCCTAAAATTTCCATTCCATTTGCAAACTCAATTCATAAGCTTTGATCCTCATTTCCTTAAATTCTTTCAACAATACAATATTTTTCAATAATATTTCTGAGTACAAATCATTTCAGTGAATCTTGATTCTTTTCCTTTGCCTGCACCAAAAATCATCCTCAAAATTCCCATTTTTCTTGCCGTGTAACTAATAATTGTGCAGCTATATCTGTATCAGTGCACGTTCATTGTTCCAATTTCTTCACCACTCCACAATAAACTGCCACCACTCCATTCTCTTTCTCATCAAACCCCACAAACTATTACCTGAGATACAACCTTCCACCATGAATAAGGATTCAGACCCACCAGCGCCTTCTAACTTGGTATCAGAACGACCAACTGAGGCGGCAACAAACCCTCGGATCAATCCAAACATCACCAGCAACTTTTCCCGAACCCCACCTCAGATTCAAGGCCAACATTCGGCTTGGCTTCGACAAGAAGAAATTTACAACTGAACCAACAATTCTCTCAGGAATTTGGACCAAACTTTAGACAAGAATTTAGAGCAAGTTAATCAAGAATTGACCATCAAATTTGAAGGAGTTCACAATATTCTTACCACATTAGTTCATGATTTCCTGCAATTCAAGAATCAGCCACCCATTATGCCTCGACCACCACCACCCATGCACCACCATGATCCCAATATTCCACCAAATATTCAGCAGCCACCACCTGTACAATACCAAGATCCTCATCAACCAAATCCTTAACCTATGCAAATGCCCATATATCAGCAACCGACACCTCCACATCCACCAAGACTTCCCCCAAATGCTCCAAGAAATCAACAAAACACTCCAATCTCCTTCAAGAACCTCCACAACCACCATATGTGTACAGACCACCCTACCAAAATCATTACCACCCTTACAATTATCCAAGAAATACCCCACTGTCCAATTTAAAACTTGATTTTCTTGTGTTTAATAATAAGGAGAGAGCGACTGATTCGCTAAGACAAGTTGATTAATTTTTTAGATTTCACCAAACTGATGAGAGGGTTTGGGTAGAGATATGTTCATTTTATCTCAAGAAAGAGCCACCGCTATGGTACAACTGGTATACAAACAATGTGTAGCAGTCCGAAAATTCGAACATTTCATCTTCGAATATCGAAACGTTTTGAAATATAATTAAGTGTTATAAATATGATTTTATAATCATGTTAGACATCATTTAGTTAATAAATGATGATAAGAAACTTTTTTTTGAAGTTTGTTCACAAAAGTATATTCTTCGAAAAAAAATCGATAATACAACCGAAAATCTGTTTATCGATAAACAGCTATTCAATCGATATAAGTTGTTCGGACTTTTGTGCACTTGACTAATGATCAGATAAACACGGTGGAAACTAGTTAACACATACACCTCTTTATAATACTTGGAATGTTCTAGAAGCTAATAATGGATAAGAAATATTATCATGAGAGAGGTATATTGGTAATTAGCATAAAGGAGAAGAGACTTAAATGAGAAGTGATCGGAGGTGAAGCTTCCATGGCATGGTGGAAGAGAGGGGTGAGTGAGAGCTTAGGCAACACTATTCCAAAGCCTATATAAGGAGGGGGCATACCCTTAGTATCATTTACAAAAATTTACAAAGCTTAGAGTTGAAAATCAATGGCTTTTTCATTTTCTTTCTCTCTTATGTTCTAAAATAAAATAGTTGCAATCAACTCAAAATCACTTTAAACTTTGCCACAAGGCCTAGTACAATATTAGAACACCTTCCACCATGCCAAAAGTTGAAGAAGCAAAGTCACACCCCCCCTCCCCCAATCAATAGGCCGTGAGCACTTGGATCGATAAGGAGGAGGAAGCAAGGTTAAAGCAAGAGAGGAAGGGAAGGAAATGAGGGTGCTAGCTTGGGTTTGGACTTGGATTTTTGGATCTTAGTTGTTTGTGAGGTTAAAGGTGAGCTAACACCTCACTTTAAATGAAAATATAACACATACATATGTTGTGCCGATAGTATATATGTTGCTTGAACTATTGTTAACTTATGTTAAAACATTGATTTGGATTCTTACTTTAAAAGTAAGTGACATATGTGATCCCTATTTATGGGCTTGACAAACTTGGAATGGATTTGAATTGACTTGTATGACATATGGCTAGAACTTGAATAAAGCACATGGGTTACAAATGGACTTTGGTTTAGATTGGATCTGGATTTAGAAGTGCATTTATAGCGATGGTCGCTATAAATGCAGTTCGGAATTGCCTTGTTTTTGGCAATATTTATAAAACTTTGTAGAGATATCCTTATGGGTTTCTTCATATATTTATAATGTTTTATATATATTTTTGTTTCTATTAAAAGCTCGAACAGTATAAAGTTAAGTAACATTCTGAAAATTGGCCAAAACATCACATAGTGCAAAACTGCCTCGTTTAGACTCGATTTTTAGACTTAAAAGGTTTGAAAAGATATTTAAATTTAAGTATTTTGTTTCATTCTTTTTACAAGTGTTTACTAACTCATATTAGAGTATTTCAAAAGTTGTTTGAAATATTTATGAATTTTTAAGAATTAGTTGTGAAATTTTAAAGAATGAATATTTTGTTAAAATACATAGAAAACATGTTCTTTTCAAGTTTTGAGAAAAATGGAAAAGTTGTTATTTTCAAGTAATATTATGGATAAACGTTTTAAAACATATTATAAGTATTTTCAAGTACTTTAAAAATATATACAAATGGCTTCGAAAAGGGGTTAGAATTGCTTGGTGGCTAAATGGTTGATTATTTGATTACTTGTTTGAAAAGTAATTAACTATACTTAATACTAAAAACTAACAAAGTAAGGCTTATCTATTTATGAGACTTACGATTGATGTCGAGAAGAGATGGAGCAATAGAGCTCTAACCTAACAGTTTCCCTCTTGGCCGAGGAATAGTAAGTTGGAAAATGTCGAAAACGTGTTAATCGTGTTGATTTTTTCTTGTTTATGGAAATCATTCATGCTATACTTAACAGTAAAAGCCGACGAGGTAGACTTATCTATTTATGAGATTCAAAAATGAAGTGTCTAGGAAAGGCTTGACGTAACCAGTGCTGAAACTTACCTGGCATCACTCTTGGGCAAGGAATAGTTAAGTTGGAATGTCGGAAATGAGTTAAGCGTACGAATCATGATTTGTATAAGCAATTGTTTTGACTAGATAATCGATTAGCTGATTATCGAACATGACCAAATATTGACTTTAGGATTTATCGAAAGGCTTCGCGATTTCATATCAATGAGAACCCCCCGGGGGAAGGAGTATTGGTACGAAATATCTCTAGCTTTTGTTTACTTTTGAAAGAACTGAAATTGAGTTAACCGAAAATTCATCGAAATAGTTTTGAAGAGACCAGGATTGTTAAGTGTTTTACTTATCAAATCCCACTTCAAAACTAGTAAACGAGTTCTATATTCGGAATCGGCTATGAAGTGAAATTTTATAGAGTTGAACTGTCAATCCTAAGGTTAAGTCCAAGGGAGAGGTCACCATTAACATTTCAAATGATGTTATCATGTGGGGCTGTCTATCTTGAGAGTATTCCAAGAGAGATGACAGCATTAGCATTCGTCGGAGGACTTATGTAGGGAGCTTATGTAGAGGTTCGATAATTCATGTTTTGTTCGAGATGATAGAATCCATGTATTGATTTGTGATTCGTTCGAGATGTGGGAATCCATTTGGGGATTCATGTTCTGTTCGAGTGATGAAGACTCGTGTGAGAGATGCTGAACGTAACCTTGACATCGGAAATAACTAAAAACAGAGTGGGCCTCATAGCCTTGGGTTTAGCTAACCCACCATATCAACTCCATATCTAAAGATACTTATCAATTGTTGGTCGGCGGGAGTTGATGATATGTGGGATCACATGTTTAGGCGTGGACCAGCTATGTTTACCAAAAGGTATATTTTATCTAGAGATATAAGTCGCTCGGAGGTACTTTCTGATCCTTCTGTAGGAGATTAGATTCGACGTCGACCAAAGAGATCTCTATGGAAAAACCCAATATGCGAACGAACCTTGGTGGTTTTGATTGTAACCTAAATATGTTGTGATGTGATGAATGTAAACATCACAACTATTTAACATATTTTATATTCTATACCCTAGACATTATCTGTCATATCACTATATTAAACTTAAAGAATGGTTGGTTTCTTTTAAAGAAAAACTGTTACAGGAATCCATATGGTCTCAATGGTTACTGTTACCTGTTGCATGTTTCATGAGTTTTCTTCCGCGGGTTTGTTAGACTGATCTGGATGTTATTTTCTTATAATGCTCAGGTTAGCCCCGTGTATGTTTCTAGATTTCGCTACGGATGCTTTGGAGCTTATGAAGAAGAGATGGATGATTACCTTTCATAGTATTCTTATTTCCGCTGCATTTCTTTATTGTATATATTAGCATTGTGAGGACAAACAGTTATCACTTTCCAGGCTAATGATAGTACTTAGGTTTTAGTAACTTTAATATTTATGTATTCGGAGTAACCATTTGTACCGTTCCTTTGATATTATATATTATTGTTCCTGGTGTGTGCACAGCACGCGTGATAAGGGGTTCTTATACTGGTGAACGTGTGATGAAGCTTTGTCTCTTACCCCTACATGTCCATTTACGGGTTGGTTTGAAAGTCAAGAGATCGGCCGTAAAATCAAGAACAAGGTTACTCTTTGCGGTTACCATTTGAAAAAGGGTGAGCATTACATTTGGTATCAGAGCACATGGTTGAGCGAACACCTTAGCTTTGGTTGAGTATGGCTCATTAGAGATAGGGTAAGTAACACCATAGAATGAGTCGAGTGTATTATATATATGAGAACTTATTTGTATTTTGAAAACTGGACTTTTAAAATTATCCCTTAGGAGTATCTCCCTCTAAGTAATCCTTTCTTAATATCTTTTCCTTGAAAACTCTATCATTAGGTTTCCTAAAAGCTTAGTATGTTTCTAAGGGTTCTTGTTATTTTTGGTTTAGGATATGTTTTCTAGTGCTGAAAGAGAGAGTTGGTTAGCAGCAAGGTTTAGGTATGTCGCGCCTAGAAGGGAAATGGAGGAACTTGTGTCTGAAGATCCAGAGGTGGAACTTGTTCCTAAAGATCCAGTAGAGGAACTTGTACCTGAAGATCAAGAGGAGAAGCTTGAATCTGAGGGCAACGAAGACTTTATTTGGAAAATGAAAGGATCAATAATGGTGAACTAGCCTAAGGATGAGGAAGAAGAAGGGGAAGATCTTGATGGTGAGATAGAGCCCGAAGGGATTGGACACTTGAGTGGCTGGTACCCAACGGTGTCAGGATCTGAGTGTATTGAGCATAAAGGTTGGTAATCAGATGATGACACAGAGATCATGGATTTAGAGGGACCGCCGGTGGAGGACTCTGATGGAGAGAGCCCTCTGTAACAGTATCAGGGTATGGGTGCTGGGGGTGTTTTCTTTAGCATTAGTATCATATCTTGTAGATAGGTATTGTATCGTTAGTACCGTTTCGTGTATCTAAGTATTGTATCTATATGTAAACATGTAGTATAAGTTATGAATGTAGCAATGAGTATTTAGCTTGTATTATATGAAGTGGTTTTATGAAAATAGGTTTTAAATTAGTTGAGCATTTTGTTAAGTAAATTATCTGATGTTATTGGGCCGACTAATAGACATCTTTACCTCAGGGATATCTAAGGAAAAGTTGACTCTAGGACTGAGTTTGGATACCATCATCCTACTCTTCTTAGTTACTTACCGGGCCAAATAGGTAAAGAGGTCGAAGCAGTCGACTCAATTTTAAGACCTAAATTTATGTTGGGCCAACATCTAAAAGAAAGATAGAATATTTTGAAAATAAATATTTATGGAAAAATTTATATAAGAAAGTAATTTTATATAAGTATGGTTAATGTGGTTTATAAATGAAAAGGAGTTAAACAAAGAATTTGAGAACTTAAATCTCATTGTCTTCGAAGATGTTTTTCAAGATTTTGGAGAAAGTAATAATTGTATTATTTAAAAGTATTTTTTTGGGAAATTGCTTTAGGAGATTGAGTCATAATACTTAGTATTAGTATACGAAGTATTTGATACCGCTTTGGAATGATTTTGGTTAAATACTAAAGGTAGAGTTTGGATGTACTAAACTTACTTTTGTTGCTTGAAAATAATTTCAGTGATGACTGCAGCATCATCGACGTTTATTTTTGAATTTCTAAGCGTGAGATGCTACAAATTTATTTTGATAAAATAGATTTTGGTTTTAATCCTGAAAGTATGATTTAATATACAAATGTTATACGTATATTATTTCAAAAAGATTTAAAATGAAAACCAATGTTTAGTTCTAAAAGTTCTCTTGTTAAATTATTTCATGGACACATATAGCCTAAGCCTTAAGAAAGTATGATATGTGCATTATGATATGATATGTTGTTTGATAATTTTTATTGTTAAAAAGAAATGGAATTTTCGATGATTCTGGATAGTCAAGAACTTCAGAGTTGTTTTAGAACTTGTAGTTAAGTGTTTTGGAAAATATAAAGTTGAGTTTATATAACACTTGAATTGAGAAGATAGCAAGTTAGAACAAGTGTTAAATGGTTAAAAATACTTGTTAAGTAAAACAAATTTTATGTTTTGGCATATATCTTAGGATGTAATGGAGTATTATACGAGTATGAACTTAAGTTATAAATGATTATAAACTTGAAGTTATGATTTATGAAATGATCCATAAATAATTTAGTATTGAATGACTTACTATTTGTATAAATGTGTGATTAAAAAGAAATTGGTGTAGTTAAGAAACCAATAAGATAACTACATAAGTTGTACATAGATCGTTTTATTCACATAATTGTTCTTGATCCAGTATTCAAGTACGTGTTTTCAAGATGGTTTACACAGTCCGAACAAGAATTTTTCACTCGATTCTTAACGGCAAACACATGAAATTGATTCGTAATACGATCCAGATGTTTTGTACCATAGTATATGGCTATGCAAGGGGAATAGTTTCTAATCAAAGAACAAAATAAAAGTGTGCTCTAGAGTGGTCAAGTGATCTATACTAGTTTGGAAGTGAAATCTATATGATCGAGCAAGTGATTAGATCGGCTATTGTGTACGGATAATATATGTACATCGTATGGGCTTTAGTACATTTTTATAATGTATATTGACTTATGAAGAGTTTAGGGAATGATTTTTTGATTTGTTATGAGGTAGCATGAATAATCGTCTAAGTAAGAACCTAAGGCTGTTGAGCATAAGGTATTCTTAGCAGATTATTTATCGTCCTTAGACGATGAGAGAGTTTGTACCTGAACAAACTATGAGCATTGGATGCTAGTAATTATGAATACTATTTGAGCATTTGTGTGCTTATTCCTTTGTTAAGGTTAGAAGTGTCGTGGGGTGAGGATGCTTGGGGTACTAAGAAGAAGACGGAGGATAGTTTGAAGGAGATCCATACAAAGTCGCTTATAGACTAGGAATTTCTTCTTATCTTAGTATCACGTAACTTTTGTAGTGTACTCACCGCTTGAGGTAAAGTCGCTTCGTATGCATTCAGTTGCAGTTTAGTTTGTATATAGTTTCAGCAGTATGCTATACACACACACACACACACCTTGTTCTTCATTCTCCTTTGATTATCGTTGTTATTTAAATTTCAAGGACGAAATGTTCTAAGTGTGGAAGAATGTAGACCCAGAAATTCGAACACTTCATCTTCGAATATCGAAACGTTTTGAAATATAATAAGTGTTATAAATATGATTTTATAACCTTGTTAGACATCATTTAATTAATAAATAATGATAAGAATCTTGTTTTCGAAATTTGTTTAAAAAATATACTGTTCGAAAAAAAATCGATAATATGACCAAAAATTTGTTTATCGACAAACAGCTTTTCGATTGATATAAGATGTTGGGACTCTTGTGCATTTGACTAATGATCGAATGGACATATTAGCAACTAATTAAAACACACCTCTTCAAAAATCTTGGAACGTTCTAGAAGATACTAAAGGATAAGAAATATTATCATAAGAGGGGTGTAATGGTAGTTAGCATAAAGGAGAAGTGATGGGAGGTGAAGCATCCATGGCATGGTGGGGGATGAGTGAGAGCTTAGGCAACACCTTTCCTAAGCCTATATAAGGAGGGGCACACCCTTAGTATCATTCACAAAAATTTACAAAGCTTAGACTTGAAAATCAATGGTTTCTTCATCTTCTTTCTCTCTTATGTTCTAAAATAAAATAGTTGCAAATCAATTCACATTTTTCTACAAGGCTTAGTACAATATTAGACCACCTTCCACCATGCCAAAAGTTGAAGAAGCAAAACTACACTCCCCTTATCAATAGGCCATGAGCACTTAGAGGGAAAAGGAGGAGGAAGCAAGGCTAAAGCAAGAGAGGAAGGGAAGAAAAGGAGGGTGCAAGCTTGGGTTTGGACTTGGATTCTTGGATCTTGGTTGTTTGTGAGTTAAAGGTGTGCGAAAACCTCACTTTGGATGAAAATATAACACATACATATGTTGTGTCGATTGTATATATGTCGTTTGAATTATTGTTAACTCATGTCAGAACATTGGTATGGATTTTTATTTTAAAAGTAAGTAACATATATGATTCATGTATATGGACTTGAAAAAACTTGGAATGGACTTAAATAGACTTGTATGATATATTACTAGGCCTTGAACAAAGTATATAGGTTGGATGGACATTGGTTTAGATTGGACTCGGATTTAGATGTGCACTTATAGCGATTGTAGCTATAGATGTAGTTCGGAATTGCCTTGTTTTTGGCAATATTTATGGAACTTTTTAGAGAGATCCTTAGGGTTTTCCTACCATATTTATAATATTTTATATGTATATTTGTTGCTATTAAAATCTTGAACAGTAAAAAGTTAAGTAACATCTTGAAAAGTGGCCAAAACATCACCTAGTGCAAAACTGCCCCGTTTAGACTTGATTTTTGGACTTTAAAGGTTTGAAAAGGTATTTAAATATTTTTTCATTCTTTTTAAAAGTGTTTACTAACTCATATTAGAGTATTCAAAAGTGGTTTGAGATATTTATGAGTTTTTAAGAATTAGTTGTGAATTTTTTAAGAATGGATATTTTGTTGAAATATATAGAAAACATGTTCTTTTCAAGTTTTAAGAAAATTGTAAAGTTGTTGTTTTCAAGTAGTATTGTGGATAAATGTTTTAAAACCTATTATAGCTATTTTCAAGTATTTTAAAAATATATACAAAGGGTTTCGAAAAGGGGTTAGAATTGCTTGGTGGCTAAATGCTTAATTATTTTACTACTTGTTTGAGAAGTAATTAACTATGTTTAACACTAAAAGCCGATGAAGTAAGGCTTACCTATTTGTGAGATTTAAGATTGATGTTGAGTAGGGATCGAGCAATAGAGCTCAAACCTACCGGTTTTCCTCTTGAACAAGGAATAGTAAGTTTGAAAATGTTGGAAATGTGTTAATCATGTTTATTTATTCTTGCTTATGGAAATCATTAAAACTATACTTAACACTAAAAGCCGACGAGGTGGACTTATCTATTTGTGAGATTCAAGAATGAAGTGTTTAGGCAAGACTTGATGCAACTAGTGCTTAAATTTTACCTGGCTTCACTCTTGGGTGAGGAATAGTTAAGTTGGAATGTCGAAAACGAGTTAAACGTACGAATCATGATTTATGTAAGTAATTATTTTGACTAGATAATCGGTTAGTAGATTATCGAACTTGACCAAATATTGACTTAAGAAGTAACCGAAAGGCTTCGCGACATATTAATGTGAACCTCCAGGGAGGAGCATTGGTATGAAATGTCTCTACCATTCACTTATTTTTGAAAGAACTAGAATTGAGTTAACCAGAAATTCATCGAATTAGTTTTGAAGAGATCAGGATTGGTAAGTGCTTTACATATTGAATACCATTTAAAACTAGTATACGAATTCTATGTTTTAGAAGCTGTTGTAAAGTGAAATGTTATAGAGTTGAACTTTCAATCCTAAGGTTAAGTCCATGGGAGAGATCAGCATTAACATTTCAAACGATGTTATCGTGTGAGAGTGTCTATGTTGAGGAGTATTCCAAGAGAGAAGACAGCATTGTCATTCATCGGAGGACTTATGCAGGGAATCTATGTGGAGGTTCGAGATATGTTTGAGATGCTCGAATCTATGTAGTGATTCATGATTTGTTCGAGATGTCAAAATCCAGTTGGGGATTCGTGTTATATTCAAGTGATGAAGACTCGTGTGAGAGATGTCGAACATAACCTCGACATCAGGAATGATTAAAAACAGAGCAGGCCTCGCAGCCTAGGGTTCAGCTAACCCATAACAAGATATATCTACTCCATATCTAGAGATACTTATCTATTGTTGGCCAGCGGGAGTTGATGATATGTGGGATCACATGTTCGGGCATGGACCAGTTATGTTTACCTAAAGGTATATTTTATCAAAAGATATACGTCGCTCGAACGTACTTCCTGACCCTTATGCAGGAGATTGGATTCGGCATCGACCGAAGAGATCTCCATGGAAAAACCCAATATGGGAACGAACCTTGGCGGTTTTGATTGTAACCTAAATATGTTATGATGTGATGAATGTAAGCATCACAGCTATTTGCTATGATTTATGTTCTACACCCTAGACATTATCTATCATATCACTATATTAAACTTAATGAATGGTTGGTTTCTTTTGAGAGAAAAACCGTTACGGAAATCCGTACTGTCTCAATGGTTACTGCTACCTATTACATGTTTCATGAGTTTTCTCACACTGGTTTGCCAGACTGATCCAGGTGTTATTTTCTTATAATGCTCGGGTCCACTTTTCGGATTTAGCTACTGACACTTTGGAGTTTATGGAGAAGATTTGATGATTACCTTCCGTAGTATTCTTATTTCTGCTGCATTTCTATATTGGCATTGTAAGGACAGGCAGTTATAACTGTCCAGGCTAGTGATTGTACTTAGCTTTTAGTAACGCTGATATTTCTGTATTTAGAGTAATCCTTTGTACTATTCCTTTGATATTATATATTACCATTCCATTGTGAGATTCTGATGTTGTGTTCTCTCTTTCTTGTTCTATTTTATTTTCTTTTACTTTACTTTAACTCTTTATCCTTTTGACACTTGGGTGTTCGACACACGAATACCGTGGATGTATTGAGTGTCAATATTCGAGGGTCGAAAAATTGGATCGTTACACAATGTGCAGAATCATGGGACATGGTAAGTATTCAAAGAGGAGGTTAGATTCAACCCAATGGAGATGGAGAGACCCTTGAAGCCCTAGCTAGATTAAAGCAAACCTCTACCATCTTGGCATACCTTAACAAGTTTGAGCAACTGTAGATGGCTACTAACTCCCTACCCTCAAAGTTTGTGTTAGAGAGATTTGTTGGTGGACTTAAGGAATAATTGAAGTTTGATGTGTTTAACTCTATGCTAGTAGATTTTAGAGAGGCGGTGTCATTGGCAAAAATGTTTAAAAGAAAGTATGTTCATACCAAGAAAAGCATCAAAAACCCTAATCCTAACTCCAATGTTACAAAAAATTATGTTGTTAACCCTTTCCATTATCCACAAATCCCCTTAAACCCTCATTCTAATCCAGCTACCAATCCTATAGATACCTAGTTAGAAGCCTTGGCAAGGAGTAAAGGCCTGACACCTAGTCAATTGATTGAAATAAGAAGACACCACCTATGTTATGGGTGCAAATAAAAGTTTCATAGAGATCATAAATGTATGAACCCTCAAGTATATGTGTTGGAAGGAGTAATGCCATTGTTAGAAGAAGATTGTTCAAATGATGTTGAAAATGATGTAACCCAGAACCATAAACCAATTTGAGGGAACTTTATCCATAACCCTACAAGCCGTATGTGGAATTCCCACTCTATCCACTATTAAAGTGAAGGGAAGCGTTCAAGGTAAGCCAACCCAAATCCTTATTGACTCTAGATCCACACACAGTTTTATCAATGCAGAGTTAGGCAAAAAATTGAGGTTGAAGATTGATAAATCTAGAATCTTTTAAGTGGTAGCTGCTAATGGAGAGAAATTACTGTGTCGGCTGTATGTTAGGATGTTATTCTCAAGTGTCAAGGGTGCATAATGCCTATGGACTTACTTCTATTTCCTTTGGAGGAATGTCAAGTAATCTCAGGTGCTCAATGGATGAAGAAGCTTAGGGAAGTTGCCTTGAATTTGGATAAGTTGCAAGTTAAATTCAAATAAAATGATAGAAAGTATGTATGGCAAGGCTGAACTAAAGGCAGTTAGCAAGAAGGTTATGACTAAAGAATGCACTCAAAGCCAACTCACCATGATGTTATGTGCCTTGACCTCATCAGAAACTAAAGCAGCCCTAAAAATTCTTGAAGAGATTAAAAACTCCTCTAACAATTTCCAGAAACACCACCAACACCCCACCTCTACCTCCATAGATAATGCATGATCATAAAATACCTTTGCTTCCAAACACCAAGCCAATTTTCCTTAAACTTTATAGACATTCATACCATATAAAATATGAGCTTGAGAAAATCATCAAGGAGCTTCTAGAATCTGGAATCATTAGGCCTAGCTGCATTTCATATTACTCTCATGTTGTGATGGTGAGAAAGAAGGATGGAACATGGAGATTGTCCATTGACAAATTTACAATCCCTTTGATAGATGACCTCTTTGATGAGCTTCATGGATCCATATTTTTCTCCAAGTAGGACTTGAGATCAGGCTACCACCCGATCGAGATGTCTGAAGCTAACATACATAAAATTGCATATAAGACCCATGATGGATATTATGAATTCATAGTAATGCCATTTGGGTTAGTCAATGCTCCTTCTACCTTCTAGTCTTTTATGAATGAAATATTCAGGCCATACCTAAGGGGATTTATATTAGTATTTTTTGATGACATACTAATATATAACCAGGTCTGAGCATTTAGAGCATTTGCAAATTACCTTCCAGGTCTTAAAGCAAAATCAGATGGTGGTAAAGCTAGTAAAGTGCAGATTTGCAAAGGAGTCTCTGGAGTACTTACTGCATATCATCTCTATTTAGGGCATTGCTATCGAATCTAGCAAAGTGCAAGTAGTGATGGATTGGCCATTACCAGAAAGCTTGAAGGCATTGAGAGGGTTTCTTGGTCTTACAGGCTACTATGGAAAGTTTATTAAAGATTATGGTACAATTTCAAGACCTCTGAACATGTTGAAGAAGGATGCCTTTTGTAGGGTGATGAAGCAAGAAGAGCCTTTGAACAACTCAAACAGTGTCTGTTCACACCCCCCGTTTTAACCATGTCTGATTTTAGCCAACCATTTGTTTTGGAATGTGATGCTAGTGGCTAAGGAGTAGGAGTTACATTGGAGAAACCAATCATTGTCAACTTATGAAAAGGAACTGCTTGCCATCATCATAGCTACCAAAAAGTGGTCATGGTACTTAATGGAAAGGCAGTTGGTTATTAAGACTAATCACCAGAGTTTGAAGCATTTATTGACATAAAAATTACATACAAGGGTGCATAACAAATGGCTTGCCAAACTCCATGGATTTGACTATAAAGTATAATATAAAAATGGAAAATAAAATAAAGTGGTTGATGCTTTATCAAGGAGGGAAGAAAAGGCAGTGGATAGTACCCAGGTACAGGCAGTTTCAGTGGTACAAACACCATGGTTGTAGGAGTTCAAAAAATACACTACAAATGTGCTATCCAGCCTTTTGCTCCGGCTATATTCGAACTGACTAGACAAGTTAGACTCGACTGCCATCGTGACCGACAAGTTAGATTAACAATCACGAAGCCCAGAGATCAGACACAGATAATAATATGGAGCAGCGGTGAAGCGAAAGCGGAAGATGGTCTCAATAGAACGCTAAAAATATGAAAATACACAATTTACTGCAAATGGATCGGGTACGATCCATATTCACCAATTATGGATCGTATCGTATCGATACTATAGCTCAATTCAGTGGAAATGATCAATATCTCAAAATCTACAAGTCGAATACACATGAAACTTTAGGAACATCAATATAACAAAGGGTGGAGCCCACTATATCGATCACATGCTAAAAGGATCCAACAAAATGATCGGTGCTGATTGTTATTACATGTGATGTGGACCCACGATCGATACTATGACTTCTTTTGGATTTGGATACCCCGATGCTGAAATTTCAGGAAATATTTTGCCATCTTCCCCTATAAATAAAGACTTGATTGTTCATTTTCGGAATCTTTACATTTCTATTTCCTTGGTACCCTATTGTAACTATGGATCATACCCGATCCATCCTTCTGTATTCAGTAATTCAAGTGATTAATAAAGCTATCTCTTCAAAGTGGACGGAGGCTTTCAACGCCAGACCACTATAAATCGTTGTGTTCTTGTTATTGCTTATTTTCTGTTATTTAATTTCTTATTTCCTATGTTTTCATTGAATTTATTTCTCTACAAACTATTTGGTGTTTATGCCAATTTTTGGTGCAAACATTTTGGTGCTTTCACTGAGAGACCGGTTCTCAGCATCATTGGATCCTTATTCTACTGTTGGATTGCAAATATCTGAGAAAGAGATCTAGATTCATCTTCATAAAGTTTCCTATTCTATTCAAACTTGGGAAAAGCCTATAAGGAAACTAACTACAATGTCTCCTAGGAAGGAAAAGGTCATAGCTACCTCCTCACGATCTGCAGATGAAGCAGTAGAGAATACGGAGATCGGTTATAAATAATAGATCAGATCGGGTTAATATGGCTATGTATCGCTCGAATTGGTAGTACAAATCAACGATGATCACTCCATAACTCGACGAATGTAATGGAGATCGATGAAATGACTTCGAAAACAAGGTAGAAGCATAGGAGGGCCCACCCTATGGATCACACGTGCAACGTGGCACTTTCAATGGATCAAGGACGATCCATATAGAAGCGTACGATCGATCTCTACTCTAACATCTTCAACGATCGATCGTTTCAACAACTGCAACCGATCATTTCAACTACAATCGATCGATCCCTCAACCATACTCTACACTACATATCATTTTATCCACTACCGATCCATTTAAGCTTAAAATTTGGTTAAGTGTCCACGTGAATATGGTTCAGGTACGATCCATTCTTAGTGGTTCCATATTGATCCATTTATGCCCGAAATTTGGTTAAGTATCCATGTGAATATGGATCAGGTACGGCCCATAAATGAAAGTAGTTCATATCTAGTAAACTGAAAAAATAACTCTAATTTTTTTTAGAGCAACAGATCCGAACCTATGCCGCAGCGCAGTGCCCCTACATTTTGGATTAGAAACTCAACTTAAAGATGGTGTATTCTATCCACTTCTCTTATGTCCTGTGACTGACCAGGGCATAAGGGATCAAGCGGCAGCTACTGAATTACAGTCAAGTAATGGATAAGGAACCACTACTCGAATAATATTGCCAAAGGTAGGAAAACCAAAGCGATCTGACATGAATTTGGATTGATTACTATGTCAAGCTCCTGGGGTAGATTGCGACTGCTTTTAATCGACCAGCTTCTAAATGCCTGACTTGGCAACTATAGTACGATGGCTTATTTGAGAAAATGGACCGACGACGATTATAGCATCTCCCCCGGTCGAAATCTATTCATCGAAGCCATTCAGCATGCAGAATTTCCGAGGGGATTTAATGTGCCGACCATGCCAGCATATTTTATGAATATAGACCCCTGACAACATCTCATGAAGGAGGAGTGGCACATGGATCCCATCATAGCAATGGATGCCATCAAATGCAGATGTTTTCCCATTTTCCTTGAAGGAATAATGATCATGCGATTTACACTGCTACCACCCAGGTCCATCTCCTCATCCGATCAATCGGATCAAAAGTTTGTCGAGCAATTCAGGATGCATGCAGCTCACACCAAGGATGTGATGTCATTATCCAATTTATTGTAAGCGCCGGGCGAGCCGCTCAAAGTCTTCTTGTAGAGATTCAACGTCATCGTCACTAAAGTGAGCAATCCCAGCGAGAATATCATACTGATGGCGTTGATAAGGGGAATCGACCCCAAGACAGACTTTGGCAACTAGTAAGTTGGAGAGCCTCCTATGACCTTGGATCGTTTTTGTTAAAAATTGAACCAAAACCTAAGCAAGGAGAAGGTAGAGTAGAATAGGAGAAAGAACGATGTAGGCCCGTTAGCTGAAAGAATTCAAAGCGAAGGCAACATTGAGGCCTTGGACATGGACTCAGATTCTTGAAGAAAACCCAGAATCCTAAGATTCAACACATACACTCCATTGAACGTTTTAATTGAAAGCTTCTACTTGGCAACTAACGACTCGGAGCAGTGAAGGAAACCAGCCCGAGAGAGTCCATCGAGACCCAGAGGAAATCATGGAAGTATTATATATTTCAAGATACATACGGTCATAACACTGACGATTGTAGACAACATCCGAGATGTAATCGGAGAGCTGATCTGAAAAGGAAAGTTTCAACAATATGTGCAAGCCCCGCAGAATGGTGGGTAGGGAACATCTAACCCCTATCAATAAAAAAAACTTTGATTACCAATTGGACCACCAATAGTCGACTTTCAGTTAAGAAGGGCTGGGGCAAAATGGAATAGCGAGCATATGACGCTGCTTCATTTATCGGTAAGATTTATTTCAGTTTCAATTATGCTGTGAACTACGACTAACTTGAACTAAACTACTTCCAAATGATGCACGTGACCAAGTATTTAGAGTTGGGTGCCAACCAACCTCCATGGACCATGATCGGACCTTTGGAGGATCATCAAGACGAGTATGATTCAAGCACTGATCAGCTACCATATGCCCTTGACTTAGGGGCAAGGACTCAAAATGGAAAGTGGGTGTGACTTGACCATCCACTTCCTACTCTGTGCTTCAACTCTGACAGAACTTCTATGCCTTACTCAGAGCCTGAAAAGGTCAGAATCCAATACAAAGTGGACATGACTAACCGTCCACTCATTAACCTCCACGCTTGACTTGAAGAATGGAGAAACACTTAGAGTGGATGCAACCTGACCATCCACTCCCCAGCTCATACTTGAAGTTCGCCAAAATACTTATGCCACTCCCGAAACTCAGCAAGATCGAGGTCCAACTAAAGTGGACATGATTTGACCATCCACACATTAACTTTTGCCCTAGATATAGGAGGCAGTTTGGGAGCTCGACTTAAAGTAGGCATGATTGACCATCTACTCATCAACCGCCGCCCTCGACACGAGGACACGACTGTGCCGTGAGGTGGATGTGACTTAGCTATCCACCCAACAACTCTCTCCCTTGACTTGTCGAGAGGAGTGTGAATAAAATTGGACAAGACTTGACCATCCAACCCAAGCATGGACCATGGATGTGGTCCAACCATCCGTCGCTTAATCACCAAGTGGACGTGAATCAACCTTCCACTCATCAAATTTCCTCAGCACTGGGCGCAGAATTCCTTCCCACGAATGAACATGACTCAACTTTTCATTGACAACTCTTACCTTGACCTGGCAGGTGGAGTATTAATCAAAAGCGGGTGTAACTAACCACCCATCATAAAACTCTGGTCACCAAAGCGTGGACCAGAGTATAAACACAAAAGGATAGATGCGGTTCGACCGTCCATCGACCAACTTTGGTTGCTAGAGCGTGGTCTGGAGTATAAACATCAAATGGGTGTGAATGACCACCTACCGAATAACTCTGGTCCCTAATATGGACCGGAGTATAAACATAAAAAAAGTGGATGCAATTTGACCATCCGCTCTCCAATTCTTGCCCCTGACTTGGGGGCAAAGACATGACTCAGAGTAGTTGCAGTCCAACCCTCCGCTCCACTGCTCAAGCTCCAAGTTCTCCAGAACACTCATCTTACTCCCAAGGCTTGGTAGAAACAGGATCCAAATGGAAGTGGATGTGGTATGACAGTCCACGCATCAACTCCTGCCCCGAATGCAGGGGTAGTTTGAGAGTCCAAGCCTGAATTAGATGTGGTTCGACCATCGACCAATCCAAAGAGGATGTGATATGCCCATCCATAACCTTGCTAGCGCCTAAAGTACTGTGAACTATTCAAGCCTTGCCCGGACATCAGCAAGCCCAAAATCCAAACCAAGACATGGATGCGGTTTGACCATCCAGCAAATAACTCTGGTCCTCCAATGCGGATTAGAGTATAAACACCAAATGGGTGCGACCCGCCCATCAACAAACTCTGGTCCCCAGATCGCGGATAAGAGTGTAGGTAGAAAATTGACGTGGTTCGACCATTCATCCATTAACTTTCCCCTATAAACCAACAGGCTAAGCACAAAACATAGAATGGATGTGACTTGACCATTCGCTAATCAGCTCCTTCACATGATTCGACGTGAAGAACTCCAAGTAAAAGTGAATGTGATACGACCGACCACTCTTCGACTTCCGCTCCTGACTTGGGGGTAGAAAAAATGACTAAGGAAAATATGGTTCAACCATTTTTTGAAACAACTCGAAGTCCCTAAAGTGTGGACTGCAGTATAAACACAAATTGGGTGTGATTCGACCACCCACGAACAAACTCTTATCCCCAGAGTGCGGATATGAGTATAAACAAATAGATGAGTGCGGTTCAACCACTTACTATTCCATAAACTCCGACCTGAACTCGACAGGAGGAGTATAAACTCACTACGAATGGAATTCGACAATCCACGAACTAACTTGGCTAACCCAAGACTGGAGGCAGGAGTACAAATTACTGAAAGATGAACAGTACATTATAGCTCCGGCTTGGTGTTCTTTACAACTTAAGGCAACGACTACACATAGGACTTAATACAAAACCAATCGGAACGACAGACAATATCAATCCAAACTTTCTATATCATGCCGCTGGATTGAGGGTCGGTATTGATCTGCACCAACCACAAATGGATACGACCCGAACGTCTATCGAATAGCTTCGGTCACCAGAGCGTGGATAGGACAGTAAACCATGAATGAGTGTGACTTGACCGTTCACTCTCTATCTCCTTCCTTTGATCCATCAGAAGGAGTATGAAACTAGATGAGCATGACTCGACTGCTCCTAAGCTAATTCTATCCCTCGGTCTGATAGGAGAACATAAATCAAAATAGATGTGACTGACCATCCAGCTTCGAATGAATGCGACGTGACCGAATATTCACTAGCTCTGACCATGAGCCGACTAGAAGAGCAGTTCGAAATGGATGTGACTTGACCGTCCGCACACTGATCCTTTCCCTTTGTTCGACAGGGGAGAAACGGTCATAGATTGGATGTGACTTAAACATCTATTCTTTATTCCTTGCCTAGAGTATGGCGACATCTGCATCAAAAATGGACATGATTGACCACCAATACTTAGCTCATGCCTAAAATCCGACGGGGCATTGAAGTCTTCCCCCGAGAAGGAAAAGCCAGAATACAATCTAGAATAGGCGTGACTCATCCTTCCATCAACTAACTCGAACGACGGGAAAGAGTGTAAAACCAAAATAGATGTGGCATGCCCATCCACTTATTGACATTTACCCCTGACTAAGGGGGCATGAACGAGAATCAAGATGAATGTGAACCGACCATCCATCGATCAACTCTAAATCTACAGAGCTTAGGTGGGAGTATAAACACAACTAGGACGAGACTCGACTGTCCATGTAGTACATTTTTCAACCCAAGACCGGGGGTAGAAGTGTGATCATCCAAAAAACTTACTGCGATAGCTCAATACTGTGATTCATACCTAGTGTTTATAATGACTCAAGGCTACGACCGAAAGGATGCTAAAAGATAGAATCATCGGATCGATTCCCAAGCTCATGGGTGACTGACTATCATTCCAACCTAAACAACAAGCAATAGATCGCGAGTCCATTGAATGGAAGGCGCATTACTCGTATACACAAGTGGATTCAAACTCAAAGGAAGAGCCAACTATGCAGCTGTGCACAACACGAGGCTGAACCCTACTCGACATTTTATTCGACGTGCTTCTATGATCTTCAGCCATTGTAGATAATTAGTCAAAGCATCTAGAACCCATCACTATCGGACTCACTGGCGCATGAAAAGATCTGAAAGTTCAAACTAAATGACCGTCATCACATCCTATCCTAACCGACTCTCATGTCATTGACTATGCATTAGAGTAATGCTCGAACATGGGGATCGACATCAGATCCAACTGCTATTCTCCGTGCCTACATACACCACCAAAGTGCTGAAGTTACAAGACATGCCTAGGCAAGGGGCCGACACTGATCCCATCGCCTATGCGACTTTACAAACCAAATTCAGACATCTCACGTGCTAAGTATAGTTTAGTGCGGTGTTGTGCATTTTCGAACAAGTACAAATATAATAATCTATTCAAGTCTAAAGTGGTAAAAATCTGATTCAAGGCCATATGCTTGTTCAAGTACGCAAGTCATATATGGCATGTCCCATTGTTCAATTTCAAGTTCACATTGTAGAATATATTAGTGTATGATTTTTGTTTGATGATAATAAACATATATATATATATATATATTCATTTAAATGTATTTGTTATTGTACTATTTTATGTTTCCACATAATTAAATAAATATTTGTTGAATAAAATAAATAACACGGAATTCATATTTAAACAAAAAATTTATTCAAACAAATATTTTATTACAAATTCAAATAGGACAAATTTAAGCTCTCACTATATTCCAAATACAAGTTTCAATTACAACATAATTTTCACTTTACAATTTTATATACATGGTTCACCTCACTACAAAATTCACTCATCACTCGTATTTGATCTTCAACTCTGTTCCAGTCTATATCCAGCATCTGAACTATCTGCAAAATAAACATTGACGCAGTAAAATTGAAAAGGAAATATTTTGCAGTGCACAATGAAGTGTGTGTTTTGAATATATTGTTTGCCTCAGTTATTTGGGTTGTTCGTCATCATTTTTTTAATTCATCTTACGCGAACAACTTGTGACATGCACAGTGTATCACTGTACATGCCACAAGGTCGCGCACACCGATATACACTTGCTTGTTAAAATTGCAGGGACATGTGAGCACAAGGTCAAACCTAAGCCAAGACTGGATTTAACTCAGGTGCAATGCAAAAATAACTCAACATAGCAATGGTCAATCACAGCAACCAAAACAGCCTCAACAAAACATACTGCATGATAGCATGCAACATGAAAACAACATATGGAACAAGACCAGTCTATAGTTCAGAGAACACAAAGGCACCAAACATATACAAAGAATGAAGCAATGGTCAGTACAAGGAAGTTCTCTAAATCAATGTACATATAAAGTATCAACCAAAACCAAACCAGACTATCGTAACTCAGGCTAACAAGACCACAGTACCAAAGTGCACATGGGCATAAGCAGTGGTGAACACAAGGGCTCCAACCAGACCAGATTCAATAACAAAAGCAACAAATTTCAGACATGTCAATCAAGTTCAATTTCAACACTTACATGAAAATATACAAAATGTTCAAAGTGCACCAGATCAGACATCAAATGAAACCAGACATCAAATGGCTCAAGGAAATCACTTGAATATGTTCAATCAAGTTCAGTTTCAACAGTTCAGAGAATGCAAGTGCACAAGTATACACACATATATGTACACAGCAAACAACAAGTATGCAAATGTACATGGGCAATTAAACTCAAGCAAATCACAATGCAACACATCATGTTTAGATTACTAGTACAAAGCAATGCAAGGCTAACATCCAAGACTCCAAGTCTAGATTAATGAAATGAAAGAACCCAAGCCAGAGCAACAGAGTGTACCAGTTTCGAACAACAGCTAGTGCAGAAACAAGTAAAGATACAAGCACATGAATGAGTAATGAACATTATACATGTAGGCACATTCAAACCAAACTAAAGGCAGCAGCATAAGCAACACAATGGTCAAGCTACTCAGAAACATGAAGCATATATATAATGGTACAGTTCACACACATATACATACATATGTATGTATATACATGGAAGCTTAGGCATGCACATATCAGCAAACAAGATTCATGGCAGCAACTACACAATCAAATTGAGGAACAAAACAGTTTTTGAACAAATTATATCAGAATTCCAAACGAAGTAGTGAACAAGTCAGAAAAGATTTGAACAAGCCATAGAAGTGAAATTGATCGAGTAAGGCAAAAAATCAATATCAAAATCAAGGGTCAAATTTGTTCAAAGTATATGAGAAAATCAAGGCATGTGGGTAATTATCAGTAGCAGTTTGAACATGTCAACCAATTAATATATTCAAAATGTATATGACGAACCTTTGAATATATGAATACATCAGAGAGTCGTATATATCAAAATAGAACAAGTTAGAAATCAAAACACCATTCATTAGAAAATCGAACGGCCAAGAAGAGAAGTTGAAGAATTCAAATCAATTTTCAAAGCCAAAGCATAAACGAAAATATAGGAAATCAATCCCTATATAAACCCAACATCATCATCGGCATAGTTCATTCGAGTTCAAGCAAAATCAAAAGAGCTTACTTAGAATAAATCACAAACAAATCCAAAACTCGAATCAAAGTCGAGCATAATCAAAAATCGAAAAGGGGCAAATCACGTACCATTTCATAGCAACATCCAGCTTGACTCAATTGAAGCAGCTGAGTGCAATCAAATCTAGGGAATCAATTGACGAAGCAAATCAAAGTGAAGTCATCACTTCAATCGATCGATTTTAAGTGGCGGTTTCAAATTCAATAAAACCCTAAATCAAAAGTGAAAGAGGAACAATTGGTTGAATATACAAATAAAAGGATATCTCGTTTTTGGACCGCATTTGTTTTTATTGGGCCGATTAGTTTATATTAAGGTTTTTATTTTTTTTAGTTCTTTTATTGTTTTTTGTTTATTAGTTAATTCAAAATCTAGATTAACTAGGTTACGTTCTACGGTTTTGTAGTTCGAGAATTCGCAACTCGGTGGCTGAGTTGTGGCAGGGTTTTGAGCTTAGAGTTAGGTTAATCAAGTTAGCGGGTATCACAGGTTTACGTGGTTTTGTAAGCGTCTGATTACTTAATTTCTAGTAGAAACCTTAAGGGCAGCACGTAGGCAAATTTTTGCCGAAGCTAGGTAAAACTGTGTGTGATCTTCACTTTCTATTTGTATTTTTATTTCTGCATTAATATTTAGTAGACCCTATTCACCACCCCCCCTCCTCTAGGGTGAAAACGATCCTACAAGTGGTATCGGAGCTAGGAACAAAAACCATTTTCTATTAAAAAAATTGATTTTTTTTCTTTCAATGGCTTCTTTTAATAATGCTTTTGCTGAAGGTCGGTCCATAGTTAGACCACCTATGTTCAATGGTGAATATGCATATTGGAAAACTAGAATGAAAATTTTTCTAAAAACCATAGATGAATGGAATATTGTTGAAACGGGACATAGCACACCAATAGTAATGGTAGGCAATCAAGAAATTGAAAAACCTATGGATCAATGGACAGATCTTGAAAATAAACTGCAAACTGCTAATGCTAAAGCTATGAATTTTACTATTTTTCATTAGATCAAATTGAATTTAACCGTGTCTCACATTGTCTAACTGTGTAGGAAATTTGGCACACGCTTGAAGTGACTCAAGGAGGAACCTCCTAAGTTAAAGAATCTTGCCTTGCCATGCTTAGTAGCGAGTACAAGAACTTCACAATGGCAAAGGATAAAAGTGTCAAAGAAATGTATGGACGACTTTCTAATCTTGTATACAAATCAAATCCCTAAGAAGACCATACACAGAATTGGAAATAGTCTGAAAGATCCTCAGAATTCTTCCATGAAATTTTGAAGCAAAGGTAACTTCCATCCAAGAATCGAAGGATTTGAAACAGGTTAAAGTTGAAGAACTCATAGGAAACCTCACCACTTATGAGCTAAAACTCAAATTCAAGGAATACGCATAAGAAATCAATAGCTCTCAAAGGAACCATAGAAAGTGAAGATGATGATGGTGATGATGAAGGAGCAGCTGAACTGGCACTGATAGTAAAGAGATTCAAAAGGTGGAACCGCAAGTACGGAAATCCAGCCCTAAATCAACAACTAAAAAGCAGAATCGTCAAAGTTCTAGACAACTCAGAAAAGCAGAAGATCATTTGTCACAAGTGCAATAAACCTGGTCGTATCAAGCCAAATTGTCCTCAAAACCAATTCAGTAAAGGAAAGAAATCGAAAAGGAGAAGTTTTGCAGCAACTTGGGATGAAAGGGATGAAGATGATAATGAAAGCACTGACAGTGAGAGTGAAAATGCAAATCTGTGTCTTCTAGGAGAAACAAGTGACAACGATGATGACGAGCCAAGCGAGGTATCAAAACTTATTCACTCACAATTACTAATATATTTTCATGAAGTAAATGGCCGTTTTGAAAGACTTAGGGAGAAGTACGCTAAAATTGAATCACAAAAGGATAGTTTGATAGAACTAAATATGCAGCTTGATCAAATGGTTCAAAACTATAGAAATAAGAGCCCTAAGTGTGATAAGTGTCCATCATTAGAAGAGGAAATAAAAAAATCAGAAACTAAAATTAAATCGCATGAAAATGAAATTCTGATTTTGAAAGAAAGTGAAAATACTAGGAGAGAAAATTCTATTAAAAAGTGCACTTTGTTATTGAATGAAAATGAATCTCTCAAATCACAAGTCCAACAATTGTGTACAACTTTAGAAAAATTCTCCAAAGAAGAAAAATCACTAAATATGCTATTAGGGAAACAAACTGTTAATACTATTAGAAAAGGACTTGAGTATACTCAATCTGAAAAAGGTAGAAGTGAAACTAATCATGTCTACTCCAAGTGCATGACTTGTGGAAAAATTGGAAACAATCAAAACAATTGCTGGTATAGACCCAAACACACGAAAGCCATACCAATTTAAGTTCTTAAAGGCACGAATGTAAAATTCCTTAAAATCAAACAAATCTGGGTGCCAAAAGGAACAAACATAGAATGTCTTGGTTCTACGCAAACTTATTTTTCAAAATTTTTTGTCACTAACTATCATGGACCTATGAAAACAAATAGGTCACAAAACTCTTTTCTCGTGTGGGTGTGTTGGCAAACTAAGGAACAACAAGAGTGGTACTTGGATTCTGGCTGTTCCAGGCGCATGATGGGCGACAAATCAAAGTTCCTTAGCCTAGAGAAGTACAAAGGTGGCAGAGTCACAATGGGCAACAACGATAAATGTAAAATTATCGGTAAAGGTGATCAACTGGGAAAATTTGAGCCAAAAGCTAATGAAGGCATGTTCATGGGATACTCTTCCAGAAGCAAAGCTTATAGAGTATACAACCAAAGGACGAGAACAATCATAGAGTTAATCAATGTGAAATTTGATGAAGGCATTAATGATCAAAGCAAGGAAATAATCAAAAGCAATTTCGAAGAGGAGAACGAAAAAGATGAAAGTGAAAATCCAAAAGAAACTACAACCGTGGAAGAAGTCCAAAGAAATCTGGAACCAGAGAGATTGAAATTCAAAGCAGAACATCCTCTAGAATTGGTAACAGGTGATACTACTGTAGGTATTCAAACTCGTTCCTCCTTTAGAAATTTATGTGATTTGTGTCTATACAGTGGATTTATTTCATAAATTGAACCGAAAGACATAGATACAGCTCTCAGTGATGAGAGTTGGTTTATGGCTATGCAAGAAGAGCTAAATCAATTTGAACGAAATGATGTTTGGATTCTACCACCTAGACCTAATGATTATCCAATTGTAGGAACCAAATGGATTTTAAAAAATAAATTTGATGAATCTGGAAATGTGATTAGGAACAAAGCTAGGTTAGTTGCTAAAGGTTATAATCAAATTGAATGAATTGATTTTGATGAAACTTTTGCACCAGTAGCAAGACTAGAATCCATTAGAATCTTGTTAGCTTTTGCTTGTTATAAAGGTTTTAAACTAAGACAAATGGATATTAAAAGGGCTTTTCTTAATTGAATTTTAAAAGAGGATGTATTCATTGAACAACCTGAAGGTTTCGAAAGTCAAGAATACCCTAACCATGTATATAATCTTAAAAAAGCACTGTATGGATTAAAACAAGCACCTAGGGCTTGGTATGAATGTCTTAGAACTTATCTCCTTGAAAATGGGTTTAAAAAGGGCTGTGTAGACACCACATTATTTCTATTTCACGAAAATGATGACCTATTAATTGTTCAAATATATGCTGATGACATTATTTGTGATGCCACTAACACCCTTTTGTATGAGAAATTTGAAAAAGTCATGCAGGAAAAGTTTGAAATGAGCTTGATAGGAGAGTTGAAATTCGTTTTAGGATTTCAAATCAAACAAAGCGAAAAAGGTACATTCATCTCTCAAACAAAATATATCAGAGAGCTTGTCAACAAATTTGGATTGAAAGATGCTAAACCTGCAAAAACTCCCATGAGCACAACAATTAAATTTGACAAGGATGAAAAAGGTAAGGTAGTTGATCAAAAGAAATATCGAGGTATGACTGGATCACTTCTTTATCTTATGCTTCTAGACCAAACATTATGTTCTCTGTTTGTTTATATGCACGGTTTCAATCAAATCCAAAATAATCTCATTTAAAAGCTGTAAAAAGGATTATAAGGTATATGTTGCACACCCCACGGTTTGGTCTAGGGTATCCAACTAATGATAACTTTGAGTTAAAAGGGTATAGATGCTATGCTGGTAGTCTAGTTGATAGAAAAAGTACTAGTGGAATGTGTTTTATGTTGGGACATTCGTTAGTTGCATGGTCAAGTCGAAAACAAAATTGTATTGCATTATCTACCACTGAGGCAGAATATATTGCTCTAAGCGGTTGCTCTACTCAAATCTTATGGATGATATAAACCTTGCAAGACTATGGTTCAAATTTTAAACGAGTTCCACTTATGTGTGATAGCAAAAGTGTAATTGATCTCACAAATAATCATGTACATCATTCTCGCACCAAGCATATAGATATTAGACATCATTTCATTAGAGATCATATTTGCAAAGAAAATATCTGCATAAATTTCATTTCAACTGATTCTCAATTGGTAGACATTTTTATAAAACCCCTTCTTGAAAATAGTTTTTGTCGACTTCGTCTCAGATTAGGCATTTTAGAAATGTGATTTTATATTTTTTTGGATTTGACCTTAAATGCCTAAGTTAACTAATCTAACTCCCTATTGATTATCGAAAAGTTAAATAGTGACTGAAAAAAGTGATGAGTGTTGATCTTGATCATACATTATGTCATGAGAGAGTATATTTAGAAAATTTCTTTAAAAATTTAAACAAAATTTGTAATAACTTTGGTTGGTAAAAATTCCATGACCATCTCTAGTCCTATCATATTTCTATGACTATCACTCATCAATATCCAATATAGTATGTCAAAATGTGGTATCTAAACAGGAAATTAATCATTTTTTTAATTAGCAATGAAATCGTCCACAAGTACTCACTCTCATTTAAAAGTCCCTCATGGTTATGCATGGGTGAACTACTTGAAATTTCTGATTATGTGCTTTCATGCTTATTTAAAAGTCCTCACGGTTATGCATGTATGGAACACATATCAAAATTGGATGAAATAGGCGAGTTGATTCTAACCCCATTTAAAAGTTCTCACGGTTATGCGTGGTTAGAAGATGCTTGAAATTAAATTTTTTTAATAAAAATAAGTAGTACTACTAATCTCATTTAAAAGTCCTAACGGTTATGCACGGTTAGTCAGTATTTAAAAAATTCTTGTCATAAATATACCACAAATGGACACGACTATATGGATTTCTATGCAGACATCACCCCTATCACTCTAAAATGGAATATGCGCCTAACAGAGTATTTATGATTTTTTTTTAATTTACTATTTATACTCGATTAATATTAATGTTGTATTAATATCTATCACTTTATCACTATTTTCTAAAACTGTTACTGTTTTGCTGATAACAAAAGAGGGAGAGAGAAGTTAAGATTTTGGCAAATAAGCCATATTTTTTATTTTTGCATATTCTCATCTAGGTTCATTGCATTTGTTTTTTATTTCGCATATTTTTTATTTTCATACATATGTGAAGGGGGAGCTTTGTTGTAGGGGGAGTATTGAAATAGGGGGAGCTAATAGAATTCATCAAGACCAAATACATTTAATAGAATCAAAATCTTAATATATGTTTGTTATCATCAAAAGGGGGAGATTGTAGAATATACTAGTGTATGATTTTTGTTTGATGATAATAAACATATATATATATATATATATATATTCTTTAAATGTATTTGTTATTGTACTATTTTATGTTTCCACACAATTAAATAAATATTTGTTAAATAAAATAAATAACTCGGAATTCATATTTAAACAAATATTTTATTCAAACAAATATTTTATTACAAATTCAAATAGTACAAATTTAAGCTCTCACTATATTCCAAATAAAAGTTTCAATTACAACACAATTTTCACTTTACAATTTTATATACATGTTTCACCTCACTACATAATTTACTCATCACTCGTATTTGATCTTCAACTCAGCTCCAGCCAGTATCTAGTATCTGAACTATCTGAAAAATAAACATTGACGCAGTAATATAGAAAAAGAAATATTTTGCAGTGCACAATGAGGTGTGTGTTTTAAAAATATTGTTTGCCTCAGTTATTTGGGTTGTTCGTCGTCATTTTTTTAATTCATCTTACGCGAACAACTTGTGACATGCACAGTGTATCGCTGTACATGCCACAAGGTCGTGCACAACGATATACACTTGCTTGTTAAAATTGTAGGGACAGGTGAGCACAAGGTCAACCCCAAGCCAAGACTGGATTCAACTCAGGTGCAATGCAAAAATAACTCAATACAGCAATGGTCAGTCACAACAACCAAAACAGCCTCAATAAAACATACCACATGACAACATGCAACATGAAAACAACATATGGAACTAGACCAGTCTACAGTTCAGAGAACACAAAGGCACCAGACATGTACAAAGAATAAAGCAATGGTCAGTATAAGGCGGTTCTCTAAATCAGTATACACATGATGTCTCAACCAAAACCAAACCAGACTATCATAACTCAGGCTAACAAGACTACAATATCAAAGTGCACATGGGCATAAGCACTGGTGAACACAAGGGCTGAAACCAGACCAAATTAAATGACAAAAGCAACAAATTTCAGACATGCTCAATCAAGTTCAGTTTCAACACTTACATGAAAATATACAAAATGTTCAAAGTGCACTAGATCAGACTTCAAATGAAACCAGACTTCAAATGGCACAAGGAAATCACTTGAATATGTTCAATCAAGTTCAGTTTCAACAGTTCAGAGAATGCAAGTGCACAAGTATACACACATATATGTACCAAGTAACAACAAGTATGCAAATGCACAAGGGCAATTAAACTCGAGCAAATCACAATGCAACACATCATGTTTAGATTACTAGTACAAGGCAATGCAAGTCTAACATCCAAGACTCCAAGTCCAGATCAATGAAATGACAGAACCCAAGCCACAGCAACAGAGTGCACCGGTTTCGAACAGCAGCAAGTGCATAAACAAGTAAAGATATAAGCACATGAATGAGTAATGAACATCATACATGTAGGCACATTCAAACCAAACTAAAGGCAGCAGCATAAGCAACACAATGGTCAAGCTACTCAGAAACATGAAGCATATATATAATGGTACAGTTCACACACGTATACATACATATGTATGTATATACATGGAAGCTTAGGCATGCACATATCAGCAAACAAGATTCACAGCAACTACACAATCAAATTAAGGACCAAAACAGTTTTTGAACAAATCATACCAGAATTTCAAACGAAGCAGTGAACAAGTCAGAAAAGATTTGAACAAGTCGCAGAAGTGAAATTGACCGAGTAAGGCAAAAAATCAGAATATCAAAATTAGGGGTCAAATTTGTTCAAAGTATTTGAGAAAATTAAGGCATGTGGGTAATTATTAGTTGCAGTTTGAACATGTCAACCAAGTAATATATTCGAAATATATATGACGAACCTTCGAATATATGAATACATTAGAGAGTCGTATATATCAAAATAGAACAAGTCAGAAATCAAAACACCATTCCTCAGAAAATCGAACGGCCAAGGAGAGAAGTTGAAGAATTCAAATCAATTTTCAAAGCCAAAGCATAAACAAAAATATAGGAAATCAATCCCTATATAAACCCAACATCGTCATTGGCATAGTTCATTTGAGTTTAAGTAAAATCGAAAGAGCTTACTTAGAACAAATCACAAACAAATCCAAAACTCGAATTAAAGTCGAGCATAATCAAAAATCAAAAAGGGGCAAATCACGTACCATTTAAAAGCAACATCCAGCTCGACTCAATTGAAGCAACCGAGTGCAATCAAAGCTAGCAAATCGATTGACGAAGCAAATCAAAGTGAAGTCATCACTTCAATCGATCGATTTTAAGCGGTAGCTTCAAGTTCAACAAAACCCTAAATCAAAAGTGAAAGAGGAACAATCGGCTGAATATACAAATAAAAGGATATCTCGTTTTTGGACTGCATTTTTTTTATTGGGCCGATTAGTTTATATTAAGGTTTTTATTTTTTTAGTTCTTTTATTGTTTTTTGCTTATTATTTAAGTCAAACTCTAGATTAACTAGGTTACGATCTACAGTTTTGTAGTTCGAGAATTCGCAACTCGGTGGCTGAGTTGTGGCAGGGTTTTGAGCTTAGAGATAGGTTAATCAAGTTAGCGGGTATCGTAAGTTTACGTGGTTTTGTAAGCGTTTGATGACTTAATTTCTAGTAGAAACCTTGGGGGCAGCATGTAGGCAAATTTTTGCCGAAGCTAGGTAAAACTGTGTGTGATCTTTACTTTCTGCTTTTGTTTTTATTTCCACATTAATATTTAGTAGACCCTATTCACCCCCCTCCTCTAGGGTGAAAATGATCCTACACACGTGGTCTAATATGTTCATGTCTAACCAAAAACTGCTTAAGTCCCACTAATACAAGGGATTGGAACTGATCCCATTGCTTGGGAAAATACAATTAAGCATTTTTAAGCTCATAACGCAAGGCCAATATCAAGAAACAACACCACGGTTGGTTCTATAATGTTATAGACCCAAAGATGAAGAAGTGGAGCCTAAAGAATCCATGGTTGCACCCGTTGAACTAACGATCGACATTACAGTCATCTACGATGACCCATCATGGGTCCTGAAGCGGATCACAGCCTAGTGCAACAATGATGAAGGAATTAGCTGGCTTTCTCCGAGAAAATCTTGATGTGTTCGCTTAAGCCCATTCTGACATGTATGGGATCTCGCCGACTATCGCGAGCCATGCATTAAACATCGACCCGGGGCATGTCCCGATGAAGCAGAAAAGGCATGGCATGGATCCGAAGAGATCTGCCACTCTTAAAGAAGAGGTGGATATGCTCAAATGTAATGGGTTTATTCACAACGCCCTCTAACCGGAATGGGTATCAAATCCTGTACTTGTGAGAAAGGCGAATGGAATGTAGCGAATGTGCGTTAACTATTCGGACTTAAATAAGGCGTACGTGTCCAAAAGACAGTTTTCCTCTTCCAAGTATCGACCAACTGGTGGACTCAACCGCATGACACGTATCTTTTATGGATGCGTACTGCAGATGTAATCAAATCCCGATGCACATCCCCGACTGGGAGAACACCGGCTTTATTACCGACGTCGGATTGTACTGCTATGTGGTAATGCCAGTCGGATTGAAGAATGCTGGAGCAACCTATCAACACCTAGTTAACTGAATGTTTAAGGTTGGATTGGAAAGATGATGGAGGTACATATGGATGATATTCTCATGAAGTCATGACGATCGAGTGACCACATTAGAGACTTAGCAGAAATGTTCGACATCCTCTGATATTACAAAATGAAGATCAATCCTCTGAAATGTTCTTTTGGTGTGGCATCAGGAAATTTCTTAGGTTTCATCGTCAATGCCCGTGGCATCTCACAAAAAGATTCGAGCTATTCGCAACATCCCAGTGCCAGAGACTATTAAATAAGTTTAAAGCCTAAATGGAAGGTTGTTACCCTAAGCTGATTCATTTCCAAGGCCACCTACAAGTGTATTCCTTTCTTCGACCTGATCGGGAGAGGGAAGAGGAACTTTGAATGGATGTAGGATTGCATTGATGCATTTCAAGCTCTAGTAGATCACTTAGAGAGACCTCCCATCCTATCCAAGCCACTGGATCATGAAGACTTGTACATTTACATAGCGTTATCGGTACGCACCATAAGTGTTATGTTAGCAAGCGATTGACAAGTGCTGAGAGAAACTACCTGAAGCTGGAAAAGCTCGCACACTGCCTGTTGATTGCATTGTGAAAGCTCCGCTCTTATTTCTAGGCTCACTCCATCAACATCTACACCGCACAACCGTTATGATGGGTCCTACAGCGACCTGAGACGTTTGGAAGGTTGCTCAAATGGAATATCGAGCTAAGCCAATTCGATATCGCTTATCTCCCTCAGAGAGATATCCAGAGACAGACATTGGCGGAATTCATAGTTGAATTCACTGCACCAAATGACTATCTGGAGAGTAGTGGAGAACTGATCAACCGATGGAAAATGTATACCAATGGAGCATCCAACGATTGGTGCTCTGGCACTAGAGTCATGTTAGTGACTCCTGAGGAACGATCGATCTACTACACCCTGAAACTCGACTTCCCTGCAACAAATAACAAAGCTAGGTATGACGCCTTGATTGTCGAGCTCGGACTTGCTAGAGAACGGGGAGTGAAACCTTTACAAATATTTTGTGATTCTTAGTTAGTAGTATGCCAAGTCAAGGGAGATTATCGGACTAGGGGCCAGTGATTTGCTCCTTACCGTCCAAGAGCTACTTGTAGACTTCGAGTATTGCACCATTACACATATTCCCAAAGAAAAAAAATGAGAAAGCCAAGTCACTGGCCAAGCTGGCCAGTTCCGAGGATGTACAGCAGATGGGCTTGGTCCCAGTTGAAGTACTAAATGCTATGAGCATCGACAAGATGGAGATTGATTGGGTTTTGGAGACAGAGCCGAAAAGGGAATTGTGGATAAATCCTGTCAAAGGTTATCTACAATGAGGGATCCTTCCTGGTTGGAGGAATGAAAAATGATATATCCTCCTCAAAGCTTCATGCTGCATTATCTAAGAAGGAGTCATGTATAAAAAGGGTTTCTCCATTCTCTTGCTTTGGTGTATGGCCCATGATGAAATTAAATGAGTCTTAAGAGAAGCCATGAAGGAGAATGTGGCGATCAAACTAGGGGGCAAACCCTGGCAAAGAAATTACTCCGCTACGGCTATTGCTAACCGACTGTCAATCAAGATGCAGCTGATTATGCTAGACGATGCACCAAGTGTTAGATGTTTGTAAAAAAATTGAGAGCCCCGTCGATGAAAATTACTCAAATGGTCAGTCCATGACTATTTGCCACTTGGGGTATTGACACCATCGACTTCTTGCCGATTTCTAAAGGTGGTGCAAAGTACATCATTGTAGTAGTTGATTACTTCACCAAATGGGTTGAAGCTAAACCTTTAGCCGCGATTACAATGAAAAAGGTAATCAACTTTGTTGTCTGAAACATCATCTGTCATTTTGGTCTTCCCCGAACAATCATAACTGATAGTGGGACCCAATTTGACAGTGTTGAATTCAAAGACGTCTACCGCCAGCATCATATTGAGAATAGATTCATGCAGTTGCTCACCCTCAAGCTAATGGACAAGTCGAAGCTGTTAACAAAATCATAAAGTCCATTCTAAAGAAACGTTTGGAAATGGCTAGGGCAAGGGGGCGACAAACTCCCATCAGCATTATGAGCATAGCGAACCACCCACAAGTCTGTGATTCGCCCTTGCATACTGCTCTGAAGCCATGATTCCTGTAGAATTTGAAGTTCCTTCTCATCGAGTGACTTATTACAACCCCTATTTCATTATAAAAAAATGATAAACAAGGAATTGCAATCCAATTGCAATTAAACTACAAGGAATTGGCGATGACCCGTGAGCATACGATCATGTTTAGGAGCCAACGACAGAGACATGTGCATGAATGTGCACGTGAAAATCCCAAACTATTCAATTTTTGAAAGCGACAAAAATTGAATTCTCACCTGAAGCTTTCAAAGACCAAACTAGATCAGATAGCCAAAGCTTAGTAGTCCAGTAGAGCAGGACACAGATAGCAACTGATGCAATACAGTCCTTAATTTATACTATTGGAAATCGACCAAGCATCGTAATGATCAAAGAGAGATACGACACCTTGGGAAAATAATTCAACGGAAGGATAACGACTATTCAGAAATTTGGATGGATTCTTTTCGATGACACTAACTTGCTTCAATTCAAAGCACATCATGCTCGACACAAGACGTACTTTGGAGGGCAAGTGTTATCTAGCCTTTTGGTCTGGCTATATTCGAACTGACTAGACAAGTTAGACTCGACTGTCATCGGGACCGACAAGTCAGATTAACAATCACAAAGCCCAGAGATCAGGCATAGATGATAATATCTAGCAATAGCAAAGCGAAAGTGGAAGACGGACTTAATAGAATGCTAAAAATATGAAAATACACCATTTACTGAAAATGTATCAGGTACGATTCATATTCACCAATTATGCATCATACTGTATCGATATTACAGTTCAACTTAGCGGATAGCGATCAATATCTCAAAATCTACAAGTCGAATACTCATGAAACTTTGGGAACATCAATATATTGAGGGTGGAGCCCATCATATCGATTGCATGCCAAAAGGAGCCAACAAAGCAATCAGTGCCGGTCGTTATTACAAGTGATGTGGGACCCACGATCGATACTGTGACTTCTTTTGGATTTGGAGACTCCACTGCCAAAATTTCAAGGTATTATTCACCGTCTTTCCTTATAAATACAGACTTGATTGTTCATTTTCGGGATCTTTAAGCTACTGTTTTCTTGGTACTCCATTGTAACTATGGATCATACCCGATCCATCGCTTTGTACTCAGCAATTCAAGTGATTAATAAAGCTATCTCTTTAAATTGGACGTAGCCTTTCAACGCCGAACCACTATAAATCATTGTGTTCTTAGTATTGCTTATTTTCTACTATTTAATTGCTTATTTCCTCTGTTTTCATTGAATTTTCTTCATTTATTTCTCTACAGAATCTCTATTGGGTGTTTATGCCAATTTTTGATGCAAACAAAATATCACCATGGTATCAACAACAAATGATGAAAATTTAGAGGAAGGAATTGCCAAAGGGAAAATATAAGGTAGTGGACAGTTTAATTTTTCATAAAGCAAAAATATTGATAGATCATCATATGGAATCTTTAACCCAATCTCTAGTGAAAGAGCATCATTCCACCTCATTAGAGGGCATTCAGGGACCAAAGGAACTTTAAAGAAGTAAAGGCAAGTATTAGGCTGGAAGAAAATGAGGAATGCTATTGAAGAATATGTTAAATCATGTGATGAATGTCAAAGAAACAAGGGGAAAATATTCTCATTCCTGGCCTTCTACAGCCCCTACCCATACCTAAATAATATATGGATGGACATCTCCATGGACTTCATAACATGCCTGCCTAAGAGCTAGAGGTATTCAGTGATTTATGTGGTTGTTGATAGGCTCAGCAACTATGCACATTTCTTTCCTTTAAGTCATCCCTATACTGCTAAAGATGTGGCTACAATTTTCTTTAATGAAGTGTTCAAATTACATTGTATGCCTAGAATAACTGTAAGTGATAGGGATGCCCTATTCACCAATAACTTTTAGTGGGAGATCTTCAAACTATAGAGAATTAGCGACTTGAAGTTTAGTTCAGCTTATTAGCCACAAAGTGATGGCCAAGCCGAGGTGGTTAATAAAATCCTGGAAGGATACTTGAGATGTTTTATTTGTCATAAAGCACAGGGGTGGTCAAGATGGTTAATTCTGGCTGAGTACTGGGACAACACCACCTGGAAACCTCCCACCAACACTACCCCTTTCAAGTTTGTTTATGGTAATGACCCTCCCAACCTATTATCCTATATACCAAACACTGCAAAGTTTGAAAAGGTAGAGGAAGATTTTTATTCCAGAGTTATTGTCTTAAAGTTTTTGAAGGACAGACTCAAATTAGCTTAAGAAAGGATGAAGAAGTATGCTGATTTGAAGAGGACAGACATGTAATTTGAATTATGAGACTGGGTATTTTTAAAGCTTTAACCATATAGACGGATAACCACTAGGCTTCAAAAAACACATAAATTATCGCATAAGCTTTATGACCCTTACAAAGTTGAAGAGTGGATAGGAAAAGCGAGTTATAAGGTACAGCTGCCTGCCCATGTAAGATACATTCAGTCTTTCATGTCTCTCAACTGAAAAGGAGAATATGTAATGAGGTGATAATATAAGATGATGCTCCAAGTTTTGAAGAAGTGATTGATCAGCCAGAAATGATTTTAGATAGGAGATTGGTGCCTAAAAATAATGATGCAATAGTTCAAATATTAATTAAATGGAACGGTAAGCCTTGGGAAGAAGCAACATGAGAGGATTAATGGCCTATGATTAGAAGATTCCCCGCATTGGACCTTGGGACAAGGTCCATTCTTGAAGAGGAAGGGAGATGCAACAACCTTGGGTTGATTGCCATGGTTGTGAAGAAGAGAGGTTACCATTTGCTTTCAGAAAATGGTCAGAAAATGGAATTCAGGCCATGTTCATCATAGTTAGCCAAGGGATCATCGGAGAAGATGTTGGAAGGTTCAGGGATGTACCAAAGGTGGAAGCTACTGGAACCAAGGTCTAAGAAGTCATATATTTGGATGTATTAGTGTGTGCATGTTTATGTATGTGTGCCCGTGCACAACTGATACTTGTTGAATTATTGTTGTCTGTTGTAGTGTAATTGAGCAATTATAGTGTGAGTAATATATAAGAGTTTGGGCTTGTAAAAGTATGCGAGTATGGACTGTATTTGAGTGCATGAACATGGTTTGGTTTGGTGAGAATCTGGGGAGGGTTCAGTCTAGTAAGTATATGCATGAAGTGTATATATAAGCACTCATGTATTGGTCAATTGTTGTTGAGAAGTGTGAAGCAATTTAATTCATTTTACTTCATGTCAGTTGCTAGCCTTGCATTAGTTTCTTCCTTTAACCTTGTACTAGTTTTGTCAATTGTTAGTTAGATCTTAGTTCCATTTTCAGTTCATTCTTGTTCTTATTTTGCACTTATTATTTTCTACTTGTTACATTCCTGCATTTACATTTACAGTTCTTGTTTCTAAGTATTGCTTGTTCCTTTAGTTCCAGTTTATTTGTTGACATTAGCTTATAATTTTCTATTTCTTGTTATATCTTGCAATTTCAATCTCTGTTATTACATTTCTATCATTTAGCTTTGTTAAATCCTATATTTCCATTGTTTGTTCAATTTTTTGCTATCTGTTCTTGTTCTTTCTAGCCATTTGTTACTTGTTCATAATTCCTGCAATTTCCACTCCATTTGCAAACTCACTTCAAAAGCTTTGATCTTCATTTCCTCGAATTCTTGCAACAATAAAATATTTTCACCAATATATCTGAGTGCAAATCATTTCAGTGAATCTTGATTCTTTTCCTTTGCCTACACCACAAATCACCCTAAAAATTCCCATTTTTCTTGCTGTGTAACTAATACTTGTGCATGTGTATCTATATCAGTGCACATTCATTGTTCCAATTTCTTCACCACTCCATAATAAATTGTCACCGCTCCATCCTCTTCCTCATCAAACCCCATAAACTATCACCTGAGATACAACCTTTCCACCATGAACAAGGATTCAGATCCACCAACGCCTTCCATAGCGATTGAATGAATACCATTAGCATCTATATCGACTATGTTGTCAGTTTAGGGAACCCCTCTTGGCGCTAAAGGGATTCCATCGAGTCGGAAGCTTCAACCATGAGTTGTAGAAATTACCCGATTGATGAAGGTGAAGGAAGCTTGAGTTTACGAAAATCTGAGCATAATGATTTGCTGGATCGGGCTAAAATTCGAGAGTGAAGATTAGGATCTAAAGAATTTTGCTAGTTTAAAGATCTAACCAAGAAGATGCATTGCAATGTGAATCGTACTGAGAAGATTAAACCATAGTTCAATTGTGATGGATTGGCATTGAAAATGCATCGGTTTTTTAGGTTAGAAGTATGGATTAGACTGAGAGGACGGATGGGAACAGTTATGCGGAAGTGTTCCAAAAATGAAAGAATTGGCTTATTGCAATTAATTTTTATATATTTAATAATAAAATTATCAAATTAAGCAACGTTTTGATTGAATAGAAACGTTAGAAACAATTTCAGTGCTTGAAATGTAATCTAAGTGTTTCTACCTAAAAATTTCATTTGTTTCTAATTTTGCATTTTAGTGCGGCGGGGCTCAGTAGGTAATGCACGATGAAATCTGCCAGTGTTTGACCTTCGATTACTGTTCTCGGATAATAAGAAATATCAAACCGACTGAGCTCTATTGCCTATTTTAACAAGCAACCCCATGTTTCTGGTTTCTGTAGTATTTGCCTTAGCGGTTTGTCCGTGAGGACTTTGATGGGATGTACGTGAAAGTAGGATTGCAGATTTCATGCCATGAGGAGCAAGGTTTTCAATGATTGAGTAGTTGTGCTATGTTCCTGACAGAGACTTGCTTGTGAAGTAGATGGGCCTCTGGGTCCCCTCATCTTCTCAAACCACTGCAGCACTTACCGCTTTATCAATTACAACTAAATATACAAGCAAGTCCTCACCTGTTACTGGTTTTGATAGGATAGGGGTGCTAATCAAATGGTTATTCACATTCTTGAACGCGATTTTGCATTCCTCCGTCCACTCGAAATTACGCCCTTTCTTCACTTGATCGAAAAACAATATGCACTTATCGATTGCTTTGGAAATGACCTACTTAGAGCAGCCACCCTGCCATTTAGGCTCTTGATGTCTTTTGGTTTCTTCGGGAGTCCCGTATTCTTTATGGCCTCAATCTCTTCTGGGATTGCTTCATTGCCACAAGTGCTCACTATGTATCCTTGAAACTTCCCTGACTGAATAGAGAAGGTTCATTTTAGTGGATTCAACTTCATATTATACTGCCTCAAGACCACAATACTTTCCTCTAGATCTTATACATGGTTCGATGTTGCTTTTGAATTGACTAGCATGTCGTCCACATATAATTCAACTTTTCTACCGATTTGATCTAAAAACATCATATTAATCAACCTCTGGTAGGTTGCCCCAGCATTTTTGAGTCCGAACAGCATGACTTTGTAGCAGTATAATCCTTTGTCTTCCACGAAACTATTATGCTCTTGATTTGGCTCGAACATAGTTATATTGCTGTAATCTGAGTATGCATCCATGAATGAGAGCAGTTTATGTCCGCTAGTTGCATCCACTATTTGGTCAATTCTAGGTAAGGGAAAATTGTCCTTTGGGTAGGCCTTGCTGAGGTTAGTACAGTCTATGCATGTTCTCCATTTCCCATTGGGCTTCTTCACGAGAACAGGGTTAGCGATTCACTTTGGGTAGTATACTTCTCTAATGAATCCATTTGCTCTCAGCAACTTGACTTCTTCATGTATAGCAGTATATCTTTCCTGATCTAGAGTATTGCATTTCTGTCTGACTGGATGTGCATAGGGATCAATGTTGAGTGTTGTGGAAGATGATGGCAGATCTATCCCTACCATATCCAAGTGCGCCCAAGCAAAAACATCTGCTAATTTCTTCAGGAAGCCTATCAACTCAATCCTAGCTTCTATGCTGAGGTTTTTCCTTATCTTGAGGACCTTAGTGGGATCTTTAGGTATTTGTAAATCCTCAAGATCATCTACCAGCTTCAGCTCTTTTCTTGTTTCCTTTAACCTTGGGTCAATCTTAGTTTCTTCTTTCTCCTCGGATTGAGAGGTAGTGGAGAGTACTTGTTTCTAAGCTCTTTCGAAAAAGTACTGCACATACACGGAGTTATACTCGTCGGTGCCAATCATATGCATAAACTTTGTCTTTTTTCCTCGCAGATTTTGTGGTCGTAGAATAACCAGCTTCAGCATCAATTTTGGTAGCTTATACTAGTGCAGTTCGTGGAACTGGCTTAATGCCTTTTTCATTAGCATCGCCACAATTTATTAGAGGAAACACCGAAAAAGTTTTGAATAATTTTATTTCAAGAATTGAGGTTTGCATTATATAATTCTCTAGCCAATAACTGTTCTCCACTAATTGATCCTATCCCGGTAGGGTATGAAACTTCATGAGATGGTCCTTATGAGATATGACTGCCCTAATTCAATTAGCGCGGGTCTTTCTAGAAATGCATTATATAGTGATGGCTGATTAATGATCCGGAAGCACGCAGAGTAGGAAATTTTGAAAGGGTGCGGTTCTAACGTTGAAAAGCGGGCGTACCGATCTAGTGAGAACGATTGCAGTGTCATTGAAGCCGTAGATTGGTTCTTGGCTAGGCTTCAATATTTCAGCCGGAAGCTTCATTTTTTCGAATGCAAATTTGAAGACGACGTTCACAGAATTCCCAGAATCAACAAAGACTTTCATCATGGTGTATTTTGAGATCTGTACCATGATATATCAGCTGTCGTAAAGACTATATCTTGTGCCAGCTTTTTCTTAACATGAAAAATGGTTTTTTTTTGCTCCACTCCCCTTTCCTGCACATATCCCTCTTGTGCTCTCTTACTTTTTCCTGCCAGATGTGGTCCTCTATGAATTAAGCCTATAAGGTTAGAGGGATTTCCTACTAGGTTTTTATTTAGGTCTGGTGTGAGGTTTTCTATCCTTTCTCCACCGTTTTCCTTCTGGAAGCTTCCTAAGTACCCTTTATGAATTAGCCTCTCTATTACATTCTTCAGGTGCCGGTGGTTGTTAGTGTGGTGGACGTTTGCTCTATGAAAGCGGTAGTATGCTCCGCATTTTTCCTTTATTAGGTATATTATAGGCTAGCTCAGTCTTGGTCTTTTCATATATGTGCCTAGGAGTATAAGTGAGAAGAGTTTTTATTGTGAGGTTAAATTCCTAATGTCGCTTTACTGGTGGATGGTACCCCTCTGCCCCCATTTTCTTCTCATTATTTGGAGCAGAAGCTCTTTCAGGCTTTGCTTTGGACCCAACCTCTTCTATTCTTGTATAGCCGCTTTCCCTTTTATAGAAGGCTTTCATGCTATGATGTGGCTTTCTACTATTCTTCTCCCATATGGTCGTATCCTTTCTAATCCGGACATGAGTAGCCATTAATAGCGCTTCTATAGAAGTGACCCCAATTCGGAATGCTTCATATTTAAAGCGTTTTATGAAGTTGCATAAGCTCTCTTTTTCACCCTGCTTTACGTTGGACATGGTGTTTACCTCCAGGGAATAATTCCTTCCTAATTATCTTAGAAAATCGGCAGATAGTTGCGGCCAAGAACGAACTTCTCCCGGTTTATACCTTCTGAACCTTTTGGAAGCTGCACCAGCTAGATAAACTAAAAAGAGTTTACATTGAGCCATCTTACATCATTAGAATGTCTATATAGTACTCAAAGGTTCAGATATGGTCATCTAGATTTTTCGTTCCATCGAATTTATCAATCGACGGCGCTTTGAAGTTGTAAGGAAAATCTGCTTCTATGATGGTTTCGCTAAACGGGGAAAATCCTTCTTCCCTTACTTCTTCTCTGGTATATTGCGACAAATTTTTTCCAACTGCTCTACATGTGCTTTGAGATATCAGATCTCATGAGATTTTCATCTTAGAAACACCCAAGAATTTTTTACATAGTAATCATGATGCTAAATGCTTTCATGATTAGGGATCAACAAAATTAAATGATATTAATCTTGCTTTTTAGAGAAGTAATTATATTATTTTAATGCTCAACTAATTATGGGATGGAAATATTTGAAATATCAGAAATCAGTTTGTTATCTCCGTATTGATGTAGACAAAAAAACAGTTAAGTAAAGCATTGGAAATAATAAATGACACAAGGAATTTGCATGGTTCGAATGTTAAAGAATTCTACGTCCACGGCTAAAACAAAATGTTAATGAGATTTTTCGTCTTAGAAACACTCAAAAAAAATTTACGAAGTAATCATGATGCCAAATGCTTTCATGATTATGAATCAAAAAAATTAAGTGATATTAATCTTGCCATTTAGAGAAGTAATTATATTATTTTAATGCTCACGTAATTATGGGATGGAAATATTTGAAATATCAGAAATTAGTTTGTCATCTCGGTATTGATGCAGACAAAAAAAACTATATAGTAAAGCACTAGAAATAATAAAAAACACGATAAATTTACGTGGTTCAGATGTCGAAGAATCCTACATCCACGAGTAAAATAAAAATTTTAATGAGGTTTTTCCTCTCAGAAACACCGTAGAATATTTTATAAAGTAATCACGATGTTGAATGCTTTCATGATTATGAATCAACAAAATTAAGTAATATTAATCTTGCATTTTAAAGAAGTAATTATATGATTTTAATACTAACACAATTATGAGATGTAAATATTTAAAATATCAGAATTCAGTTTGTTATCTCGGTATTGATATATACAAAATAAAAACAGTTAAGAAAAGCATTGGAAATAATAAATGACACAGGAAATTTACATGGTTCAGATGTTAAAGATACTCCACAGGTAAAATGTCACTTTCTTCTTTCTTGATTCTTAGTACAAACAAAAAATGGTAAAGAGTACAATTTTTCATTTTGTGTGTCCACAAAGAGTAAGTAAAATTCCTCCCCCTTATTGTTGCAGTGCCATATTCATTTATGGTACAAAGAGATTCACATGGATTTCCAACATCATCCTTTTACTTTCTTGATTCCTACCATTGGATAGCGCCATGTGTCGAACATCCCTTTCACTTATTTGATATGCATGGATTGCTAATATGGCCATCCGCGAGAACTTGTGATTTGAGCAGTTGGACTTTGAACTTTGGTGGGAAACTTGAAATTGAAGTGGGAGTGCTTGGAATTGAGGCAACAAAACCCAAATTTGAATAGACTATGCATTTCCTATTATGCGAAGCAACATGCCCGTGGAGTGCACATACGTGTGGATGAAGTTTTAACAGGGAACTACCTTTCTTTTTAGAGAGAGTTATATCATTATCATTGCTTTCCAACTTTGCTTTAATTTATTGTGTGTTATGCCTTCATTATGCTCAGGGTAGTGATGGTGTATAACCTTCGGAATGCGCTCATACTATTGAAGCTACACTGCACTATTCAATTTTCGATGTTAGTATAGTACACAGTTAAGGCTGGTTTGAGTCACTTGGCTTAGTAAAAAAATGATTGGGTTGCTATTTTGAAGGGTGATCGCCTTGCTTGAACTTTTCCTAAGTCGCTCTCTCTATTAAAGGACTGCGCCCTTGCCTTTGTCTTTGAGCTGGGTTTAACGATTTTAGGGACATTAGGATCTTTTTTTTTCCTTTAGGGGGTGAGGTTCGGCTCTTGGTTGCGGAGCAGTCTTTTCCCATCGCCGCATTCCTTGACTCTTTGTGTTTGTGGTTAGTGTATTTAGGATTGTAGCACTATTTTTCCACATCAAGATGGCGGTCCATTCTTTACTAATTTGATATTGACATAGGATTGTGGCTCTGTTATGTCATATAAACATCGAATGGTGGCGCACCCTTATAGCTTTTTGATACAAAATTACGGCGCAGACCTATCACTTTTAGATGTTAGTTTAAGAATGCAGTAAATCCTCGTTTTTGTATAGTCGCCTATGGGGTTGTGCCGTAACTTTGTGTCATTAGTGTTGCTTCGGGGACCATAGCACAATTTCTACATGTTACTTGAAAACCATGCCGCAATTCTACCTTTTGAAGTGAATGTGAAAATCACATATTGGTTCCTGTGTTTTGTAGCCATTTCAGGTTATAGTGTCAAAGCTTCGTTCAGTGGGTGGGTGCAGTCTTTACATTCACGGCTGTTCAATGATTTTAGGCACAGTACTATTTGGATTCTGTTTTTACTTACTTTTCACATTTCGACTTCTATTGTAGGGGAAGTTCGTCCAGGCTCGGTGCTGCTATTAATTTCACTTTGTCAATGTTTGGAGAATATGGGTTTAACAGAAGGGTTGTTACAAAATCACGGGTCACTATCCCTATGCCTCAAAAGATAAAAATTCATAAATATGTTTGCAAGTTGTTTGTTAGTTTAGAGTAAAAGGAAAAGTCCCCTAAATGTAGGATTAACTGCACAATGATAGGGTCACTCATATGCGTTAACGCATTAACTGAATCCTGATTACGTTAAGATGTGGCTTGATTTGTTTTAAGTATGGAGTGGCAAATATTTCAAAAAATTATGTTCAAAAGCTTTTGAAGTATTTGCTTAAATGCTTTTAAGAAGTTGAATTCAAATGCTTTTGGAAAATTTTGTTCAAGTGCTTTTAGAAAAATGAGTGTTTAAATGCTTTTGGGAAGTCAATTTTTCAAACTATTTTGTAAGTTGATTGAAAGAGAAAAAAGATTTTTGATGAAAAACGAAAATTTCCAATTTTCTAGTGCTACATGTTTATAGTAGGGAGGGTTGATGTGTTAGTGAATATGAATTTTACTGTCCGACAAGGGCGACCATACACTAAACATAGATAATAACAAGGGAAATAACTATTTTAGCTTTGGAATTTCTATTTTCAAACCTTGTTGATAGTGGAACGAAACTTGCATTTAGGATAATTTTGTTTTAACATCCAAAAATAAACCTCTTTATGCAAATTGTACTTGGAAAAATTGGACAAAAATTAGGTGCAAAAGAGAAGGTTCTAAAGTACAACGGAATAGGAGTATATATCTAAGAAAATTAGATTTTCAAAAATATTGGATGTAAGAAATTGTGTGCTAGGTTTTGGATGATAGGAATTGAATGCAAACTTACTAGAAACATACTTCTACTCATAGTAGTGTGGAATTTATGTGTCAAAAAGAATTTTTTATTTTTGAAAACTTGCATACATATAGAACTTCCAGTTTATATATAGGTTGTTTGCATCATATTTTGAAAATGTTTTTAAAAAAAGAATACATTCATACTGGAGGCACTGAATTGGAATCATTCTGCAAACATGTCTTATATGTTTGATACACTGTGCACTTGTACACATTTGGATAAAAAATTAGTTGTACACTAATTGGTTGGATATCTTAGATTGGTTGCGCACTATGTTATATGGTTCCATCTTTGGGGAATTTCTGGGACATAATTCTTTTAAGGGGGGAGAATGTAACACCTCATAAAAGTAAATATAATTAAGAAGGTACCAAAAATGGAATTTGAGAAAATTCAAAATTTGGCCACGGAACTTGCACCATTGTGTTTGTGGTGATTTTCTTAGCAACTTTCATATTTGGAGTTTTGCATTTGGAGCTCAAACGGAAAGGCTATTAGCATTTGAAGTTTCTAAAGAAGAAATAATTTAAAACGAAAATAGGAAATAAATTATATTAAATGTGGACCTCATTAGTCAACCCCCTCTTGGGTCGCTCGACCGCCTACAGAGGATGGTCGAGTAGTCCTATACTGGTGGCTTGGGTCTTTACCTCGGTCGAACGCTCAGATTTAATTATTTTAATCAACGGTTAGGATTGATTCGAGTGCCTATAAATACAGGCCTAACCCCTCACTTCTCTTCTCATATTTTCTAATCAATGTAGTGAAGCTTTGCCATTTTCCCTTTTACACTATTTCTATTAATCATAAAATACTATAATGTATATTTATATATTTGGGGAATGATAGAACATAAAAGAGAAGAAGAGAATGAGCGAATCAATATTGCAAAAAAGTAAATTTCATTATTATAAATCTATATTTCCTTTTACCCCAAATCTCTTCTCAGCTCTGTAATTCTAATAGTATGTATATACCTTATTATGAATATTCTTTTGGGTTAGAATGGAAAAGGAGTCAAGTAAATGAATAGATTCAGATTTGGTAGATTTGAAAAGCTAGAAAGGTGAGTGGAAAATTATATAATTTATTTATAACATTGAAATTTATCTCGTTGAATTTTATTTATTTATTTACTATGCCTATATAAGATCTGATAAGTTGTAGGCCTAAAATAAATGCATAGGAACATTGTCTACATATTCTATAGAATAGGTAATTGGAATATGAATGTTATTTACACCGTAATCTGGAAATTTGAAAACCAGTCCTTAAATTTTGTTAAAGTTAAATGTTAATAAAGTTGTAAAGTTTGCCCAAGATTCATTAGTTTAGTTTGCCCTAATTTGACTTTGAATGTGAATTTCTATGTTTTAATTTATTGGGAGCGAGGTATAATTTAATTTATATATTTCCGTTTAATTTTCATAAATTATCTAATTCCAAAAATATGTATAAAAAGTGCGTTGTTTGAATTAACAAGGAATATATCAAAAATGAAAGAAATGTGTAAAGTATGGATATTCTTCTCCATAGTTTGTACTGTCTATTTCAATAAAGAAAAAGATAACTCCTTGTAATTTCAAACGGAGCAAAAGTCTCATTTTTGGGTAATTTATGGAAGGTTATAATGGTAATTCTTTTAGGAAGGAGAACTTTGATAAAATAAATCGTAGAAAGAAATGTTCTAATTTATGAATTAATGGTTAGAAATAGAACTACATATATATACGTATAACCGCTCTTATCGATTATATATATTGCATAATTTACGACGATATCCGTATTAGCTATTAATAGCATATTAAATTATAGGATTTGGAGGTGTAGATGGAAAAGATATAGTAACTCCAAAATTAATAGGGCAATAAACGTGTAGTTAATATGGAGTTACAGAATTAAATGGAGAAATAAATGTGTTTAATAGGACTGGTTAAAAGATTTAATATAGCATTTTGGGGAAATGAAATAGGCATAATAAGTTGAATTAGAATGAATAAATAAATATTATTAGAAATTTCCAATTCGAATAATAATGACCATTTATTACAGACAATTGACATTTATAGAATATAAGAAATAAGTGGATAAGATAGGAATTTAATACTAGCAGGCAATATAATTTTCATAGTGAGAAATTATAAAGCCTTAATTACATGTTTAAGATAAGCATGAATTAGTGGGTCTAGTCTAATATTTAGGCCTAGGATAATTGGTTTTTCCGGTGCTTGAATTTGCGGCATGTGAATACCGAGGATGTATTAGTGTCGATTTTCGAGGGTCGAAAATCCTGATCGTTGCACCTTACTTGATTATATAGCATCCCTCATCTTCATCTTTTTATTGCCATCCCTCCGATTTTGATATGATGAAGATGATCTCTCTTCCTTAGAGTCTGAAGAAGATGAATCTATGTGGCTCTTCCTATGCCTTTGAGATAGCAGAGACATCATAGGAATATTTCTCTCCATCTTCTCTAGGATGGCATTCTAGATCTCCAACATCTTCTTGTTCATTTCAGTCATCATCCGATCCAACTCCACCCCGTCACTGTCTCCAATGCAGTTGGGGCTTCTACAAGAGTTGGTTGATTTGTTTACACTCTATGTTGGGAGCCTTCATTTCTGCCTCAATGATGGGTGTAGAAGTAGTACACTTTTCTTTATCCTTTCTAGGAGCCATCTCTTCTTAAATCCAATGATAGATTCCTTCCAAATCTCAGTAATCACAGACCTTCAACGCTAATCTAGATCTAGCTTTTATAATTCTTCCAATCCAAAGCGAAAACAAAGATTTATCCCTATGACCAATCTCTCTCGATGAAAGCACCAAAATGTTTGCTCCAAAAGTGGGATAAACACCCAATCAAAAGACAAAAGAGAATTGTATAAAATTAAGTAATAAAAGAGAGTATAACTCACGAATTTAGAGTGGTTTGGTAACTCTCATAATTATACGTAATTAAATAATTAATCTAAAAGGATAAAATCAAAATTTTACATAAATGGCAAAGTATTAAATTTTTACAAGAGTTAGAATAAGACTTTGGTATCTATTCCATTGCGTCTGAAATATCGTTTACAATTAGAAAACATATATAACTTGTTGAATTTGATTAAATGGGAAAGAAATCAGAAGAAGTCAAACCCAGTGGCATTTTTATTATATATTAATTATGAGATTTTAGCCTAGATATTATATGTTTAGCCTATAAATAAATCTCTAACCCTATTCCTTTTTCTCTAATAATCTTGCTTCCACTTATAAAACCCTAATCACTAAATCAATTCATAATCCACCAAATCAAAACAAATTTATATATGAAACTGTTCACCGTGAAGAGAGCTATCAAGAGATTTGGCATTTTCAAGATGAGGAATTTCTGAACAACAAAGAAGGAGGAGGATTCACCATGGATCGAAGAAGATGCATGACAAGTCGGTGAGTGGAACTCTTCATATCTGTGTATATATTGATAAGTCAAAATAATTCACCTCTTATATTCGAAATATATGTGATAAAAATTATAATCAATTTTTTTTATGTACACCTGATTAAAATCTAACATGTCATGGCTAGATGGTCAAAAGTAGATTTTAATCGATTGTAATTAGCGAAAATTAATCTCCCTCTAATTAAAAAAGTGTGAAATATACAAGTGTTCCAAACCAGACGTATTATATATCAAGATAGTAGTTCTCGACGACAAGAATCCACTGGTGGTGTTCGTTCGTCGATCGAGTGTATGAGTTGATTAGAAAACCTGACGGAAGTTCGATGAATATGGACAGTCCGTTTCGATCCAATGGTAAAACAATGACCATACGGCGACCGGGGAACATGGATGTGAAGAGTAGGTCGAGTAGGTTGCCTTGTTGATGTTCGATCGACTCGATGTGGTTGGAAATCACCAGAATCGACGGAGAAAGATGAACGACGGCAAAGTTGACTGGGTTTGCCAGAATGGTGGGGGTAGGGTCAGTTGAGGAGAGGAAGGCTTGCGCATCACTCTGGTGTGATCGGATCAGAGAGGAACCACCTGTAGCAGGGGCGATTTTAAGAGGAAGTGACTCGAGTAGGCTTAAGGAAGGAAATCGCGATGGTGAAGATACTATAGCGAAATGCGAAAAAAAGATTTTTTTTTAATAATAGTTAAATTATAAACTACTGTATTGCCTTTGAACTTTGAACTTTAAACGTTTATAACTCTCGCATACGACCTATGTTTCAAGCATGGTTTGTTGCACCCGAATTGTGGCGAGAAGAGGAACGCTTAGGTATGTTGTTTGATGTGTTTTGATATACTTTACAAAGATATCTTATTCTAGTAGATTCGTTATAAGAGGGTCTCACTGGGATGTTTCGGTACACGTATGAGGAAATTAGTCATCGGTTGTACTAGTGACGTCTGATGGCATATGAGTTGGGACTTTAGGCTCGGTCTGTTTTCAGTATATGAGCTAAGACTTTAGGCTCGGTCGTGGGCATATGTTTTCAGCATATGAGTTGACACTTTAGGCTCGGTCGTGTGCATACGTTTTCGACATACGAGCTAGGACTTTGAGTTAAGTCGTGTACATACATTTGTGGCATATGAGCTGGGACTTTAGGTTCGATCGTGTGCATATGTTTTTGGCATACGTGTTGGGACTTTGAGCTCGATTGTGTGCATACATTTTTAGACATATGAGCTAGGACTTTGGACTCCATCGTGTGCATATGTTTGTGGCGATGGAAAGTAAGGACTTTGGGCTTAATCATCTCATAGTGTTTAAGTATATGATTAGACCCAATAGACAATTTAGTGAGACCATAGCCTACGATGTCACTATAGTATATTATTGTGTTTAGACGACTTGTTGGGTGTAAGTGACATAGGATAAGGTATGGTTTTCAAGCATAAATGTTGACTTCCTAGCTTATTAGTATTATACACTTATATGATGTGTTTTACTCACTAGACATATATCTGACTCCCTCTATCAGTTCTTCTTTTTAATTATACTCTAATAGGTCAATAAAGAGGACTAGTGGTGACTTGAAGGCGTGATGGTACGGTGGACACCCGCACATTTATATATTAGCTATCTACTATTTTATTTCATTTATTCCCAGAACTATATTGTCTTTGTTACTAGTATAGAGATATGTTGTGGTTGGAATTTATTTGATATTACATTGTTTTATTTGTCTGAGATTGCATTATAGATTATTATGCTTTATTCCTTACACTGTGAGTTTCAAAAAGTGTAGAATATTGTAGATAGCTCTGTGATTTGTTATATATTTTACTTCAAAATGATCCACCATCTACGTGATCCGCAATTCTAGTGCCACTTTTAGACGTGGGTCAGGATGTCTTGGATGGAGGGTTGTTTTAGGTTCAACCATACGTTCACTATTAGCTTTATTGTTGATTTCTTTTTGCTTTTAGAAGAGGATAACAATAACTTAAGATTCAAACCGTTCAGGTATGAATTCGACAGAGTTTAGTTGCAATAATGAGATAACAAAAATGAGATCAATTTGTTATTGCATCAGCCTTGGTATTTATAGATCAAACCAACCATCAAAATTGCCTGATTGATTTGAACACGTTCCCATCTCTATATTCGAAGTTTCAACCAGAGGAATCGGTCGTAAATGAAATTATCAGAAACAAAAAGGATCGGTATCGCTCGTTATGGATCAGTACCGATCTATTCACTTGCACTATCATATATTCTTCTTTGACTTTGTCCTCCTCCTTGACAAAGTAACATTGACCCACTTAGTGAACTAATAGGGTTTGGTATCGATCATTATGGATTAGTACCGACCTATTTTTAGATCTATGATCTCTCATTCTCCCTTTAACCTTCATCATTTATCTCTCGAAAAAGACTAAGTGTATCTACTCCTCCCAAGGATTGGTATGTCATTTCTTCTTATATTTTCATTTCTGATCTAATTCAAGAATACTCAATGGTCCAGATCAATTGAGATATTGTTTGGTTTAAATGCGGAATAATAATTATATTATTATGTATGCGTTATAAGGGGAAAAGTTTATTGGCCACATGTTCCTTTATTTTGTACAGTCTTGTTGGTGGTTAAGCCATTAAATCAATAGTTAGATCTCGTTGATATGTGATCAGTAAGGAGATGGTGGTGAAGGTTGCAAATTGATGGTAAGATTTCGTTAATGAATGATCAATAAATGATGCTACATACGGTATGTTCGAAATTTCAGAAAGACACGGTGGAAATTTTTATTGAATTTACTTTTTTTTAAATGGTACTTAGATACGACATGTCACTAGGACAATATAACACACATCACATGCCAATATACGTTCGTATCACGCTATGCAAGTTTCGAACTTGTGACCTCTCGCACCAAAGTCAAATCACTTAACCACCGGGACAATGGTGCTTTGAATTTACATTATTAATAGTAGAGATTAGAGACGTATTGAGAAATCATGGTACATCTGAGCCATACACAAACGAGAAGTTGACTCCCATGTCATTAAAACTAATCTGGGTAAAGCATGGGAACTCGACCTATGTATGACCGTAAAGTAACTAAGAATACTGTGGGAATAAGAATGAGAGTTATACAGCTAGATATCGTTCACAGCTAAAAAATGGCCCATTAAAGTTGGCGTCGCGTCTGATGCGTCAAGCATGAGTGTAACGGTTGCGACTTTTCGACGCTCGAAAGTCGACATTAATACGTCCGCTGTATCAAATGCCGCGCAATCAATTGCCGAAAAACCAAACCATTAGGGTTAAAAGAAAAGGTAGAAGAAGACATAAGAAAAGAAAGAACAGAAACAGAACAATATCAAAATCTCACATTCGCAGCGGAACAATATATAATAGATAAATCAATAATCTTTTAAACAAAGAACTATATCGGTTTTATACAATACATCAATCAGAGTCAATATACAACTCAATACAACAATGGACAGTTATATAACTTGTCCTCATACAGAATACACAGCGGAATAAATAAACAAGTATGGGTGTACGTCTCGCCCTCCAGCTTGCTTCCAAAGCTCCAGAATATCCAAAATATCCTGATAACATAACTCTAGGCTGCCCGTGTGGAAAATTATGAGCACCCAGAGTTTAGAAGGGAAACAATAAACTCCGAGTCAGTCATGGTGACTGGTGTGAGATCGTAAAACAGTTATTTTTCACAAAGAAATAAAATTTATTCGCAATGCTTTTGGAAAATGAAACTACCATAAGACCTCCCGCCACACACACAATGCAAACGCAGAATTGGAGGAGATTTCTTCTTATGATAGTCAAAGATGCTTACTACGCCAATCATTGGATTATTATTATTAATGTCTAGTGTGGAAAACATTTTGAAAGTATAATATTAATCTTAGCCAGCATAGACATTCCGAACTATGCCTACTATAGCTACCATCTAAACAGTGGGGCGCCACCATAAGTAAATGGCAGGTTCTACAACTAAAACCGTACAATTTTCGTATTGGGAATTGGATTTCCAACAAATGGTCAGGCTAAGGAACTTCCTTTCCTACTGCCGCATGGGATCGCCTCTGGCTGGACGTCCCGAGAGACAACTGCTCTCTGCCAACACAAGGCCGGGTTACCCCTGTAACAATGTAACTCACGAATATGCCATCCCCGGTCCTTTGGGACCTTTATCCGAGGCGCCTCAATAAACACACAATCACACAATAAATGAGATCGGAGTATCCACATAGGTTAAATACCAGGGCTCCATACCTGATACCACCCTTTTCCAGAAGGAAATGACATACCCTAAAGGGCGCGACCCTCATAACCTTGCCGCATATTCCTGTTTCGACCATTTTCGGGGAGTGAGGTCTGACGAAGTCTCATCCACAAAGCTACGCTTTTTCACAAAGCCACGCTTTGATCACAAATGATCAATAAATGATCAACACACAGCAACACTCAGCATGTCACATTACCATATTGGGAATATATCGCCGATAACTTTCAACTACATAACCTCTGAGCTCGTACGTCTCAGAGAAGGGTGTTAAGCTAAGATATATATTTTTTCACTTCAACACTTTGAAAACAAATTTCAAATCATTTTTCACCTTTCAACTTTTGAAAATCAATTTCAAATCAATTTCCTTACGCGGAATATATATCCAAATATTTCTTTTAAAAAAAACAACTTTAGAACCTTTAATTTATATTTTTAAAAGGTACTTTGGAATATACTCGGTTTTTCAAGGAAAATACGCTTCCATTTCAAAATGGTCCATTTAAACCAATTTAATAAATCCTTATCGATTTATTTTAAATTTACGTCCCAATTTGTAAATTTATTTCTACACTAAAAAAATAAATCAGTGTTTATTTTTTTAAAGCAAACTTCCCCTTTCCTTTATAAATTTCAATTTGAATTTATATTTTCAAATATTCACTTTTAACACCAAATCAATTTCTAATTTATTTCAAATTCCAAATTAATTTTAGAATGGATTTCCCAGGATTTATTTTTTTAAACACCAAGTCAAATATCAAATTGATTTCAACAAATTTATCGCCTTTTAAATAAATTCCTTTATTCTTTCCAAATTATTCAAAATTCTATTTTCAATAACTTCTTCAACTTTTATACAATATTACTTAAAAATCCATTTATTAAAATCTTTTACCATATTTTGGAATTTATTCGATAAGATTACTAAAAATCAGATTTTATACTTTAATTCCTTCTTTTAAATTCAACCAATCTTTTCAAAAAGAATTTACTTAAAATTTCCAATTTTAAATTCAAAAATCCAATTTCATTTATTTCTGGTATCCAGCGATACCAAAAATACATTCGGCTAAATTTTTAGCCTTTAACAAATTCAATCACAGATATAATCATACATAGATTATAAATAATCAACACACAACATATGAAATAATATTCAAACGATTTGAGGAATCCAGTTGGATCCCTCCAACCTGTTTCCCTGCATCCACAGATGTTAGCACAATACCAATTCCACTTCGAGGTGGAATATCGCGGTATATGGGATTTATAAAATATCATCCGCTATTATGCGGCGCAATAGGGTCTCATCCGCTATATAATGCGGGAAAATCAATTCCAATATATACATATGCCAATATATATATATTGCTATATATATAGATATATCCTACTATATCTAATATCACAATCAATAGCAATCAATAACTGGAAATTCCACTTTCATTTTGAGTGAGAAGATCTCACCTTTGCTTTTATTTTTAATTTGCAGTCCATTTCCATTTCCGCTTGTTTTCTTCACGGTTTTAAACCTTGTACAAACAATTTATACACTTTATTAATATTCGAATTAAATTGAATAATTCAATTTGCCATTTTAAAATTTAATTTAAATTAGTAGTTTAAATTTTTTTTCTTTTCATTTCAACTGATGATAATATTTTAATTAATTTCTATACAATTTCCTATAATTCCCAAAGTCCTGCACACATATTGTGACGACCCGGAATTTTTGAGCATTTGAAATTGGAATATTTAATTAATTTTAAATATTCAGAGGTTAATTATAAACTTAAATTTCAAATATCGCTGTTTATTGAGTAATTTAATAATTAAATTAAATTTATATTGAAGTTGGATAAAATAGTAAATCTGGCATTCTAAGCTAATTAAAAATATTTTGAAAGCTCGTAAAATTCATACTAATAATACTGAAGATGATAGAACTTTCAAAATGGAATTTCAAGGTGTTTTGTTCAGTTTTAAAAATATATCGTTTAAATTGAATTTAAAAATAGCCTTCCGAGGCACTGTTTCGGAATTCGACGAAACCAGTTCCATTGGATCCGTAATATTGTATTATTGTCGGATTTCAATTTTCGTAGTGTTTGGAGTTGTTGTGTGAGCGTACGATGTATAAACACGCTGAAATCTATATCAAATTTAATTTAATAAATACTTTATTGGCTGGTCAATTAATCTTCACACCAGAACATTCTCGCTCCTTCTCCAACACGCTTCATTCTCCTTTTTTTTTATAATACAAATCTCGTTCCCCTTCTTCATTTTCGTAAAGTGAAATCAGAGAAAATATAATAGAATTGAAAATCTCGAACATTGCTGAGCTTCTTTATTCTTCACTTTATAATTTCATTCTAAAGAAATCAAAGATGGCCGAACGCCCTTCTTATCTCCCTCCTTTCAGCTACCCTCAAATCAAAGTATTCGAAACCAAGTTTGTTCGACCGATCGTTCGAAAACAAGTCAAAGCTCGGGGCATCTCGATTTTAACAATCTCGAATTCGATTCGAAGGCAAGGCGTCGGCGTGGAATGGGAGAGCGATGAGGGTCGTCACGGTTAGGGCTGTCGACGTCGCGGCTGAAGTCGCACGCGTAGGAGAGGAACTCGACATCTCTAGTGGGGTTTCTGGTGCTCTTTTTCGAGTTTCCAGCAGCACGTGGCGGTAGTAGCCATTGAATTTGGGGGTCGCGATCAACAGGGGGGCTGGCTCGTGACGATTGATCAGGTAGTGGTTTTATTTCCTGTTTTTATGTATTACCGTAATCAAGATTTGCTAGTTAATTTAAAACGATTTGGTTGTAAAATAATAATAATAAATACAGTAAAGGTAAAAAAAAATTTATCAAATATATATATATATAATCTGTAAGTGATTTTTACAGTAGGGCATACATCTATTTTTAATTCAAGAAGTAATTTTAAATGTGATTAATCTTAGTATAAAATTTATATAACTAATTACATGGAAAATCTATTATTAAATTAGTTCAGAATTTAATTATTTGTTTAAATAAAATTATTAATTAAAATTTAAAATTTATCAGCTTGAATCAAATTCGTTAACAGAGAAATTGATGGATGCAGTTAATTCAAATATTAATAAACTATATGGATATTTTTACAAGGTCTGAAATTATGGAAATCAAATCGGGTTGGATGGACGGCAAAACAATGATCAAAGGTGAGTTAATCTCACTCAGTTGAATTTTTAATTTAAATTTAAATGGTTAAATTTAAATAATGGATTGAATGATTGATTTGGTGTGATGTGATACTATATATAGTAGTATATAGCAATATATACATATTGGCATATGTATATATTGGAATTGTTGATATTCCCGCATTATATAGCGGATGAGACCCTATGCGCCGCATAATAGCGGATGATTTTGTATTAAACCCATATACCGCGATATTCCACCTCGAAGTGGAATTGGTATTGTGCTAACGTCTGTGGATGCAGGGAAACAGGTTGGAGGGATCCAACTGGATTCCTCAAAATATTTAATTTTGTTTAAATATTCTGTGATATGTTTGTTGATATCCTGTGATGATTTATATTGGATAATCTGGTTGGATTGAATTTCCCAGTATAATGAGTTATCAAAAGAAATTGAATTGGATTTTTGGAAAGAAATAAAAGAGTAAAATTCAAGTTAAATAATTCAAGTGAATTCGAATAAATTAAATAAGGAATTTTAAAAGAAATAAAGAAATTTCTTAATTCGAACAAATATGGGGAAATAGGATTTTGAATTTAACAGGGAAGAAATAAATCTTTAACTAAAGTGATATTATCTAGAATATAAAAGGATTGATTTTATTGAATTTAAAGATTTAATTTAATTAAAATATTAATTGAAGAAGTTTGGAAATCCGAAATTGGTATTTTAGTTAAAAGGGTTTTAACTCATAATAAAGAAATAAAATATGAAAGTTAATGTATTTGAAATAATTGAAGTAAATAGGGAAATTTATTTCAAAGTGAAGAAAAATGGAAATCAATTGGAAATTGATTTAAGTGTTTAAAACTTGGATTTTTAAAAGAGAATGAGGTTTTAAAATTTATAAACTGGGTTTATGAAGTGAAATGAAATATCGGTGGATATTTTAAATATAAATTCAAGGTGGGAATTTATTGAGGAATGTAAATGTGTTTAAAAATAAATGGTGATTTATTTTTAAAAGATATGGAAGAAAGGGTATTCCCTGGATAGCCAAGTACGATTTCAAAGAAAATTCTTAAATATAAGTTAAAAGTTTTCATGTTGTTTAGAAAGGGATGTTTAGAAATTTATTGTTTCTAATATTTAAATTCTAAAGTAAATATTTTCCAAATCTATTATCGTAATAATTATTTAAAGGGTGATTAGTATTTTATTTAAAAGTGGAAACTTAGTTTTATATTTTATAAAGTAACCTTATTTTAAATATTCACAAAAGTATTATTTTTAATTAAGTATTAAAGTAGTTTTCCAAATTTAAAGGTTAAAGTATATTTATAATAAAGTGTTTTAAAATTATTCTAAAATTAAAAGTATTTTGTACTTGGTGATTCAGTGGAAATAATTATTTGGGAAATGTATTCCGTAAGCGGAAACTGTTTTGAAACTGTTTTCAAATGAGCTTTGAAAATTTGGAAATATATCTTGGAAAGATATTTGGGCAAATAAATAATGTGGGAAATTATTTATTTTGTGATGGTTGCTTGTGGATGTTAATTGATAGTTAAATAACCGACTATCAATATTGGCCAAATGCGCTGATCGTTTCGAAGAGACCGGGATCGAGTTTCCGTATACCGGGATTCTAGGTCTGGAGACTCGAATACCACTTCGATCCGGTTTGTACGTTTCGCGTAACGATTTCGGAGTCGAAGATGGAGCTGTGAAGTGCAAGGGCTAGTCGCTACTAATCCTGAGGATATTTCCAAAATGGATGTAGTAGGAATAGTGCCTTCGGTTCCGTTCGGACCCGGGACGGACTTGTATGGACGAATGCTTTCGAGACATCGTCAGGTGGACGATGGGCATTCTAAGGGATATGTGCTATAAAGGTATCGTTTAGCCTCGAGCCTCATCAACCGGGAATGACTGAAAATCAGGGGTTATGCAGCAAGGCTTCGTGGGTAGCCCCCACTTGAGAGTAAGGTCATCCCTGTCTAGATGTCCCTTTTATTTCGGCTTAGTGTTGCGGTTGCTGATCCCAACCGTGGGGTGATTTTATTTGGAATTATCCAGTAAGGGATGATTCCGGCCTTGTGTTGCAGGGGAGCGGGCGTACTCCTCGGTACTGTGATCTAGGCCACGTACTGTGATAGGTGGTACCCCAGTGCCTAGTCATTCGTTGGAAATCCATTCTCCCTACGTGCCTGTACGGTTTTGATTGTGCCCAACTATTGTTGAAATGTGAGATGCAAGCATTTCAGCTAGATTCTATTTACTTTCTGTAGACACTATTATAATATCAGAGGATTTTGATATAAAGTGTTTTAGCTATCGTAAGGTAAAAACCCGACATGTTTATTTGTGGCGTGGTCTTACGAGATGCTTTTGTTTTCAAAGGATTTTGAAACTTTAATAATCAATTTGAGTGTGATTTTCTCACGCTGGTTTTCCAGACTGACTCGGGTATTGTTTTATATGATGCTCGGGTCAGACCGAGTATTATAGGTTACAGGATATGATGCTGTGGATCTCAGGAGATGAGCTGGATGGCGAGACGTATCTCCCGTACTTGTTTATATATATATATTCCGCTGTGTTGATTGTTGTACTCTGTTGTATTGAGGACATGATATGGTTATTGTCCAGTTGTATGTTATGTGTTCTCTGGTGTATACTCTGATGCTATATTATATAAAACTGATATAGTTTTGATTTGGGTAAAGATCTGTTAATATATATTATATTTTATTCTGCTGCGATGGTTAGATTCTGATGTTGTTTTTTTTCTATTTTTCTTCTTCTACCTCTTCTTCTTAACTAAAATGGTTCGATTTTCCGGGTCTGGAAAGTCGGGTCGTTACAGCGGTATCAGAGCTTAGGCTGGCGACAACCTTGGCTCTGGTGGGAATTTTGAGAGTACTAATAGATATGAGCGCGTATTTGTTAGTGAATATAAAATGGTTTTATATTGTGTTGGTTGATTTATTGAGTGGCATATGAACCTTCGTCGGCACAGTCTGGACAACTGTATCGAAGGGGTTTCTAAACACTTGAATAGAACAGTTCGACACAGTATTGTTTTAAATAGGGTGAATGAAATAATTTTGCCCAAATTATTTTGTGTATAAAAGAAATTTTTCGAAAATTATTATGGTTATATATTTGGATGCTAGGTTGTTAGAAAATGACAATAATGAGTTAGTCTCATTATTGAGTAGAAATTGAAAACTTGTAACCTAAGTTGAAGAATAAATTTATATAACAAAATGGAATTTGAAATATAGACTAAATGAAATTTATAAATTGAGATAAACTTTATATACAAATGTGAATTACAAATGTGATTTATAATCAAATGAGATAAATTCATAAACAAATGAAATTTGTAAATGTAAATTGTAAATGTGACTTATAACTTGAAATAAAATGGGATAGAATTCCAGAGTAATGTTTGGATATAAAATTGAATGGATTTTGAATTTGAAGTTTTGGGAAAGGTTTAAATTCCTTTGGATTTAAAAATAGTTTTTTAAGGTTTTGGGGAAATAATGGTGATATTATTTCATGAATATTTTTGAAATTGAATTGAAATCTGGTGGGATTTGGGATTTCAAAATGTTTGAAATGTTTTAAAGTGATAAAAGCATTAAATTCTCTTTCGGTCGCTGGAAAATAATTCCGATGATGATCGCGACATCATCGGTGTTCATTTTCGAGTTTCCAAAGAGAAATTGCTACCAAACTGTTTTAAATTGGAAATGATTGTGAACTGGGTTGGTTTTGAAATTCAAAGGGAAAATTGTTTGGTAAAAGCAGATTGTTTTGGAAATTGGGATTTGAGGTGATATACCAGATATGTATGAGTTATTTATGGATTCAAAATGGTTTTGAAATAAAACCGGGCAATTGAATTCTGGGAATTCTATTTAAAATTTAAATGTGGGAATTTAAATGAATCAACAATATAAAGTATAGAATGAAGTTGATTGAAATAAGAAGGGAATGAAAGTTTAATTCTGGGATTATAATTATGAGATGAAAATAACTAAATGAGTAATATAAGTTGGTAGATAAAAGAGTTAGAGAACTTGAAGGTGAATGAATTGTAAAACTCGTATAAAATTTGTATCCTGGAATTAAAATTTAATTCGAGTATATGAAGGTGAATAAAATATATTTGAATTTAACTTAGGATAAGTTAAATAAAATTGAGAATTGGAATTGAATTAAATGTAAATAAGTTGAAGTTGAATTGAATTGGATATAAAGGTGATGTAAAATGCTTATAATTGTGTAAAGAAATTCATATTCTTAAGTTCTTAAGTGTAATAATTTGAAAATTTGATTGTAAAGATGAAAATGGACTTAAATGAATAATCCCAGATCTTAAGTAAGTAAGTTAAAACTTATGAATAGAAATGAAATTGTAAGTCATAGATGGGAATCCATTACTTTGAACCATTAAGAGTTATAATTTGAAATTGTAATTATCAAATGGAAACGACTAAGATGAGCAATCTTAATTTTTAAGTAAATCCAAACTTGAATTATAAAATAAATTGAACTTAAGAAAATTAAGTGAAGTGATATTTGGAATTAAAAAGCAAGTATTTAATTTTAACCAGCGGAGGAACTAATGAGATAATAAATTAGTTAATGAAATTGAATTGTGAGTTAATGGAATTGGATTAAAATAGTGATGGTTTGGATTGCGAATGAAATCCAAATGAGTGAAAATAAATTGGAAATGACCTGGTTATTAATAAAATATTTCCATATGAATTGAGTATGGAAAATAAAATTCATAATGATTGAGTGAATGAACCACTTATATTAAATAAATACATGGATGGAATTTGATTAAATAAGAATCAAATGAAAGATGGAAATAAAACTTTTAAAGGGTTGGTTAAATGGAAAATAAACTTAAGTTATTGACTTAAGTAAATGTTGAATGGAAACTGAACTCAAACAGAGGAGTGGTTTAAATAAGTTTAGAAATAGTTATTGAATGAATTAACTTGGATTGTTTTCGAGTTAAATAAAATTCAATTTTTGGAAGTTGGAGATGAATTGAATTTAAGAAAAAAATTGGAAATGAAGTAGTAAATTTAAGTAAGTTGGAATTCATATGAAATGGGAGTTCAATTTGAATATATACACTTCGGTGGTGAAGTAGTAAATAAATATAAGAAAAATTTATATGAACTTAAGAATTGAAGAATGAAATTCTTAAGAAAATGTGTAGTGGAAATATACTTAGTAATTTTGGGGGAAAAATATATATACTAAGTGAATAGTTGAATGAAGACTAAAACTGAAGTTGTGAAATGGGATAGTTGTGAATAAGGGGATAACAATCAAAAAGGAATGTGAATAAAGGAGAATTGATATATCTGATAATCAATTGGAATTTATACGTAAGATGTACGTATATTATTTTATTCGCATAGCTATTTGGTCCAGATGTCGAACACAGAATTTCGAGATAGTTTTATCGATCCGAATTTGGATTTTTCACTCGATTTTCGACGGCGAACCTGGATATGGATTGTTGATTGATTCTGGAAATTCTCTATCATAGTTGGTGGCTATGCAAGGAGAATGACGGTTTCTGATCAAGAAACCAGATCTGAGTCCGCACTAGGAAGTCGGGTGGACGATACTAGTTCGGAAGTGAGATTGTGTGATCGATTGAGCGATCAAATGTGATATTGCGTACGGATGATATATGTGCATCGTACGGGCTTAAGTAAAGCAAATATTGAAAATTTGTAAAGGAAAGTATAAAATGACTTTGGAATTGTGATGGAATATTATTGCTTAGTAGAATATACAGGTGTATAAAAGCAATGGATAAATTGGGATTTTTGATTTTAGAAGATAAAATTTAATGGCCCGACAAAAGGTATGTATTTGAATTTCTATATGAAATTTGATTGGGTTTTGATCCAGCCACTTGGCTTTTTGTTTTCTTTTTGAGATTGGGAGGCCGTAGAGCCATTTTGTAGTAGTACCGAGCTAGCCGCGCAAAGGAGACGCTGGCGAAATTTTTCGAAAATTTAGGGAGTTAGAAAAATTTTGAGAAAATTTTGATAAGTTAAAATTTGAATTCAAATTTAAGATTTGAATTGTTAAGTAAGTGATATGGTTTGGGACTTATGAATAAGTTTGGGAAGTTAAAAGATGATTAGAGTATCATTTATAAAAGATTGTTTGGGTATTGTTAAAACTGTTTGAATTTGGGAAATAGTTAACGGGGATTGAATCATTCTTCCTAACTAGTAATTTCGGGGACGAAATTCTTTTAAGGGGGGAGGAATGTGACGACCCGGAATTTTTGAGCATTTGAAATTGGAATATTTAATTAATTTTAAATATTCAGAGGTTAATTATAAACTTAAATTTCAAATATCGCTGTTTATTGAGTAATTTAATAATTAAATTAAATTTATATTGAAGTTGGATAAAATAGTAAATCTGGCATTCTAAGCTAATAAAAATATTTTGAAAGCTCGTAAAATTCATACTAATAATACTGAAGATGATAGAACTTTCAAAATGGAATTTCAAGGTGTTTTGTTCAGTTTTAAAAATATATCGTTTAAATTGAATTTAAAAATAGCCTTCCGAGGCACTGTTTCGGAATTCGACGAAACCAGTTCCATTGGATCCGTGATATTGTATTATTGTCGGATTTCAATTTTCGTAGTGTTTGGAGTTGTTGTGTGAGCGTACGATGTATAAACACGCTGAAATCTATATCAAATTTAATTTAATAAATACTTTATTGGCTGGTCAATTAATCTTCACACCAGAACATTCTCGCTCCTTCTCCAACACGCTTCATTCTCCTTTTTTTTTTTATAATACAAATCTCGTTCCCCTTCTTCATTTTCGTAAAGTGAAATCAGAGAAAATATAATAGAATTGAAAATCTCGAACATTGGTGAGCTTCTTTATTCTTCACTTTATAATTTCATTCTAAAGAAATCAAAGATGGCCGAACGCCCTTCTTATCTCCCTCCTTTCAGCTACCCTCAAATCAAAGTATTCGAAACCAAGTTTGTTCGACCGATCGTTCGAAAACAAGTCAAAGCTCGGGGCATCTCGATTTTAACAATCTCGAATTCGATTCGAAGGCAAGGCGTCGGCGTGGAATGGGAGAGCGATGAGGGTCGTCACGGTTAGGGCTGTCGACGTCGCGGCTGAAGTCGCACGCGTAGGAGAGGAACTCGACATCTCTAGTGGGGTTTCTGGTGCTCTTTTTCGAGTTTCCAGCAGCACGTGGCGGTAGTAGCCATTGAATTTGGGGGTCGCGATCAACAGGGGGGCTGGCTCGTGACGATTGATCAGGTAGTGGTTTTATTTCCTGTTTTTATGTATTACCGTAATCAAGATTTGCTAGTTAATTTAAAACGATTTGGTTGTAAAATAATAATAATAAATACAGTAAAGGTAAAAAAAAAATTTATCAAATATATATATATATATAATCTGTAAGTGATTTTTACAGTAGGGCATACACCTTTTTTTAATTCAAGCAGTAATTTTAAATGTGATTAATCTTAGTATAAAATTTATATAACTATTTACATGGAAAATCTATTATTAAATTAGTTCAGAATTTAATTATTTGTTTAAATAAAATTATTAATTAAAATTTAAAATTTATCAGCTTGAATCAAATTCGTTAACTGAGAAATTGATGGATGCAGTTAATTCAAATATTAATAAACTATATGGATATTTTTACAAGGTCTGAAATTATGGAAATCAAATCGGGTTGGATGGACGGCAAAACAATGATCAAAGGTGAGTTAATCTCACTCAGTTGAATTTTTAATTTAAATTTAAATGGTTAAATTTAAATAATGGATTGAATGATTGATTTGGTGTGATGTGATACTATATATAGTAGTATATAGCAATATATACATATTGGCATATGTATATATTGGAATTGTTGATATTCCCGCATTATATAGCGGATGAGACCCTATGCGCCGCATAATAGCGGATGATTTTGTATTAAACCCATATACCGCGATATTCCACCTCGAAGTGGAATTGGTATTATGCTAATGTCTGTGGATGCAGGGAAACAGGTTGGAGGGATCCAACTGGATTCCTCAAAATATTTAATTTTGTTTAAATATTCTGTGATATGTTTGTTGATATCCTGTGATGATTTATATTGGATAATCTGGTTGGATTGAATTTCCCAGTATAATGAGTTATCAAAAGAAATTGAATTGGATTTTTGGAAAGAAATAAAAGAGTAAAATTCAAGTTAAATAATTCTAGTGAATTCGAATAAATTAAATAAGGAATTTTAAAAGAAATAAAGAAATTTCTTAATTCGAACAAATATGGGGAAATAGGATTTTGAATTTAACAGGGAAGAAATAAATCTTTAACTAAAGTGATATTATCTAGAATATAAAAGGATTGATTTTATTGAATTTAAAGATTTAATTTAATTAAAATATTAATTGAAGAAGTTTGGAAATCCGAAATTGGTATTTTAGTTAAAAGGGTTTTAACTCATAATAAAGAAATAAAATATGAAAGTTAATGTATTTGAAATAATTGAAGTAAATAGGGAAATTTATTTCAAAGTGAAGAAAAATGGAAATCAATTGGAAATTGATTTAAGTGTTTAAAACTTGGATTTTTAAAAGAGAATGAGGTTTTAAAATTTATAAACTGGGTTTATGAAGTGAAATGAAATATCGGTGGATATTTTAAATATAAATTCAAGGTGGGAATTTATTGAGGAATGTAAATGTGTTTAAAAATAAATGGTGATTTATTTTTAAAAGATATGGAAGAAAGGGTATTCCCTGGATAGCCAAGTACGATTTCAAAGAAAATTCTTAAATATAAGTTAAAAGTTTTCATGTTGTTTAGAAAGGGATGTTTAGAAATTTATTGTTTCTAATATTTAAATTCTAAAGTAAATATTTTCCAAATCTATTATCGTAATAATTATTTAAAGGGTGATTAGTATTTTATTTAAAAGTGGAAACTTAGTTTTATATTTTATAAAGTAACCTTATTTTAAATATTCACAAAAGTATTATTTTTAATTAAGTATTAAAGTAGTTTTCCAAATTTAAAGGTTAAAGTATATTTATAATAAAGTGTTTTAAAATTATTCTAAAATTAAAAGTATTTTGTACTTGGTGATTCAGTGGAAATAATTATTTGGGAAATGTATTCCGTAAGCGGAAACTGTTTTGAAACTGTTTTCAAATGAGCTTTGAAAATTTGGAAATATATCTTGGAAAGATATTTGGGCAAATAAATAATGTGGGAAATTATTTATTTTGTGATGGTTGCTTGTGGATGTTAATTGATAGTTAAATAACCGACTATCAATATTGGCCAAATGCGCTGATCGTTTCGAAGAGACCGGGATCGAGTTTCCGTATACCGGGATTCTAGGTCTGGAGACTCGAATACCACTTCGATCCGGTTTGTACGTTTCGCGTAACGATTTCGGAGTCGAAGATGGAGCTGTGAAGTGCAAGGGCTAGTCGCTACTAATCCTGAGTTTATTTCCAAAATGGATGTAGTAGGAATAGTGCCTTCGGTTCTGTTCGGACCCGGGACGGACTTGTATGGACGAATGCTTTCGAGACATCGTCAGGTGGACGATGGGCATTCTAAGGGATATGTGCTATAAAGGTATCGTTTAGCCTCGAGCCTCATCAACCGGGAATGACTGAAAATCAGGGGTTATGCAGCAAGGCTTCGTGGGTAGCCCCCACTTGAGAGTAAGGTCATCCCTGTCTAGATGTCCCTTTTATTTCGGCTTAGTGTTGCGGTTGCTGATCCCAACCGTGGGGTGATTTTATTTGGAATTATCCAGTAAGGGATGATTCCGGCCTTGTGTTGCAGGGGAGCGGGCGTACTCCTCGGTACTGTGATCTAGGCCACGTACTGTGACAGGTGGTACCCCAGTGCCTAGTCATTCGTTGGAAATCCATTCTCCCTACGTGCCTGTACGGTTTTGATTGTGCCCAACTATTGTTGAAATGTGAGATGCAAGCATTTCAGTTAGATTCTATTTACTTTCTTTAGACACTATTATAATATCAGAGGATTTTGATATAAAGTGTTTTAGCTATCGTAAGGTAAAAACCCGACATGTTTATTTGTGGCGTGGTCTTACGAGATGCTTTTGTTTTCAAAGGATTTTGAAACTTTAATAATCAATTTGAGTGTGATTTTCTCACGCTGGTTTTCCAGACTGACTCGGGTATTGTTTTATATGATGCTCGGGTCAGACCGAGTATTATAGGTTACAGGATATGATGCTGTGGATCTCAGGAGATGAGCTGGATGGCGAGACGTATCTCCCGTACTTGTTTATATATATATATATTTCGCTGTGTTGATTGTTGTACTCTGTTGTATTGAGGACATGATATGGTTATTGTCCAGTTGTATGTTATGTGTTCTCTGGTGTATACTCTGATGCTATATTATATAAAACTGATATAGTTTTGATTTGGGTAAAGATCTGTTAATATATATTATATTTTATTCCGCTGCGATGGTTAGATTCTGATGTTGTTTTTTTTCTATTTTTCTTCTTCTACCTCTTCTTCTTAACTAAAATGGTTCGATTTTCCGGGTCTGGAAAGTCGGGTCGTTACACACACACACACACACACACACACACATATATATATATATATACATATATAATTTCTATCTTACTCTACAGATAAAAATATGGGTATATATTTATATATATTAAATTTCAAAATAAAATTTGCTTTTAAATCTCACTGAACTATATGTATATAAATATATTTTTATATCTACGCATATATAGAAAATAAATTTAAAAGAAAACACCTTACTGATTTCAGATCGCACGCGAGCTCCAGGCAATCGCCAACATCCCCATTCACCAGCGCCTCCTTACTGCGACAACGCCGCCCAAAATCTCAAATGAGATCGCGACGAACTTCGAGTTCCACGAGCCTGCCTTCTTCGATCGCAAATCGCCGCCCGCTTCCACGTGCTCGAGCGCCTCCAGCCTCCATCGATGTCGCGCGCCTCGCTGGCGAACCCCAAATCATTTACTCGAACGCCAGTCGCCATTTTCATCGTGATTCGAGGTAGCTCGAGATCGAGCTGGCAATTCGATTCGAATCGAATCTGGTTTCATTTCCATTTTTCTTTTGATTTTGATTTTTTTTTCCGTTTGAGAAAATGAACTGGCTTTGAAATTTTAAAGGAAGATGTTGATTCGAAAAGAGGCGGCTATTCAGAGGAAAAGAGAACGAGGCCATTTTTTTTCTTTTTGTTGGGTTTCCATTTGAAGAGAGGGAAGATAAATGGATCGGCCATTTTTTTTAATTTGAACGAGAAAGTTTTTCTTTTGAGTACGAGTGTTACAGAGGAGAAAAGAGGGACAAACGTACGCGATTATCAGCTGGAAAGGAGGAACAAGAGAACGTGATTCTGAACGTGGGAAGATGTCTTGCTACAGTGACCATGAAATGAAAGAAGAACAGTTGATGTTGACAAATATATAAATATATATTTAATTCAAATTCAAATTCAAATCGTTCGATAAATGCAACTCAAAATATCGACTTCCAATCAAGGTGTGCCGCTAGGCGTTCGTAATGTTATACGCCTATTTCGAACGCAATGGAAAAGGTTTCGAGTCCAAATTCGATCGTATGGAGAAGATAGCTTTTCGGACCAGTTATAATATTAAATCTTCGATTTAATTTCAGCGCGTTTGCTTATCGTACGGCCACACAACAACTCAAAACACTATGAAAATTGAAATCCAGTAATAATTCAATATTACGGATCCAATGGAACTAGTTTCGTCGAATTCCGAGACTGTGCCCCAGAACGCTATTTTTTAAATATCGATTTAAACGATAAATTTCAAAACTGAACAAAACAGTTTCAAATTCAATTCCGAAGCTTCCATTATCTTTAGTATTGTCAATATGAATTTTCGAAGCTTTGAAAGTATTTTTAACAGGTCTGAAATTAGCAATTCAGCAATTTATTCAATTCTTCAATTATTAAATTCAATTATTTAAATTGCCAAATAAACAGATACATTTGAAATTCAGGTTAAACCAACATTCAAATATTTAAATTCAATTAAATATTCTATTTCAAATGTTCAAAATTTCTGGGTCGTTACAATTTTCCCCCCTTAAAAGAATTTCGTCCCGAAATTACAAGTTAAGGAGAATGCTCCAATACCCGTTTAACATTTTACCAAAACCAAATAGTTTTATCAAATTTTCAAAACAAATCATTTTATGAAAGATTCATTGTCATTTTCAGCTCACTTTCCAAATATTTCATAAGTTCAAACAATTTTATTTTACTTCACAATTCAAATTTTAAATTATTCAAAATTTCTCAAAAATTTTCCAACTCTCTAAATTTTCGAAAAATTTCGCCAGCGTCTCCTTTGCGCAGCTAACTCGGTACGACTAGAAAACGTCCCTACAGACTCTCAAATCCCAATAGAAAACAAAATGCCAAGTGGCAAAATAAAAAACTCATCAAATTTCATATTGAAATTCAAATACATACCTTTATTGTCGAGCAATTTAAATTATCTTCAGTATAAAAATCCAATTCCATTTTCCTTAGCCTTTACAATCCCTATATACTTTACTTGACAATAATGTCCAATTTACTTATTGGATTCCCAATACCCATTTTACTTAAGAATTTTCTCAATTCTAAATTTGACTTAAGAATTCCATTATCCATTCCTTAAGTTCAATATAAGTATTTACATACTCCTTATATTCATTTTCACTTCACTGACAAAGTTATATATTTATTTCCATTCAACTTTGCATTTTCAATTTCATTTGAATTCAATTTACCATTTCAATTCTATTTGAATTCATTTTATCTTCAAAAATTTACTTAGTGAAAATTCAATATTCACTTTTTCCAAAGCTTACAACTTCAACCAAAACAATGATTTTAATTTTCTAGTTCAATTCCTACGTTTCCATTACAATTTGAAAAATCAATTCCCGTTAACAAAAATTTTCCAAATTTTTCAAAAAAAAATTCTAACTCCCAAAATTTTCAGAAAATTTGGCGGAGTCTCCTTTGTACGGAGGAGCTTTTGCAATTTGACAAAAGATATAAATATATATATATCGACCCACTCAGTCGGAAAAGCAGAAAAATAGTTCATATTTCCTATTTTGTATTGCGTAGGCGTACCTTTTAGCATTTTAAGCAAAGCTGTTTATTATTAGCATTAGCGCAACCCAAAATGCAGCCAAACGGCTTCCAAAAACCTGTACTTACTTAGATTAAACACGTAAGTGACAAATATAGAAAATCTATTAACATTTCATTTATTTCAATAGCAAACACATAGTTTTCATAAGCAAAACATTCAAGATAAATTCCATTTGCAATTCATAAGGTTTCAATACAAATTAAATTGCTTACAACTATATCACACATCATTTTTTATTCAATTCAATGGTTTACAACTCATTTTCATCCATTCTATTAATTTTTAAGCGAAACGAATTCATATCTATTTCAATTGATACAAAAATCAATTTTATTGGCTTTCATTAGCTCGTATAATTTTATACAATCTCGTTTGCGTCAAACGACAATCGTTTCTATGCAAATTTCGATAATATTCACTTAATGGAATATCCATTCTAGTTTATAACTAATTTAAATTGATACCGATTCAATTTATTTTAATTCCACTTCATTTGCAATTGATTCCATTCAATTTTCATTTCATATTCACATTCATTTCATTTGAATTCATTTCACAATTTTTTTCTTAAGTTTTCTTCAACTCAAAACTCAAATTCATTTTCTTTATAAACGATTTTCCAATTTAATTCTTTGATTTGATTGATTTTCATTTATCAAATCTATCCCATTTACTAATTTAATTCAATTAGTTCATTCACTTATTCATTTTAAATTTCAATTTCCATATTCAATTCATCGTGAATTTATTTAATTAATAACAAGGAAATTTTCAATTTATTTTTACTACTTGAATTTATATACAAATTCAAACCATTTTTAAACTTAGCTCACAGCTCATCTTTAACTAATTCAACTTCCAATTCATTTATTTCACGAATTAATAAATTATCAAGTTAATTTACTTGAATTCAATCCACTTTATTTTTATTTTTCCAAGTTTGGAATCTTATTCAACTTGATTCAAATCCAATCTCATTTTATTTTCCAATTTATTTATTTACAAATGTAGCTTCATTTGTTCATTCACCATTTTTATTCCATCTCAATAAATTTTATTCCAAATTATTTAGTCCACTAGATTAAATTCTCAAATTTACTTTTATTCAAATTAATCTAAGTTAAATTCAATTCCAATTTGAATTTTTTTCTAAGTTCCCAAACTCATTTCAATTTATAGGTGTAACGACCCGTATTTTTACGGATCGAAAAGTTCGTTCGAATCTGGAATTTTCAACATTTTAGGTTGTTTCAGATTTTGGGAAGAATTTTGGTTAAGTCCTAAGTCGTAGCCGACTTATGGGTTCTGGACGAGTTAGTGATGAATCTGGGCGAGTTAAGGACTTAAGGGGTGAGTCGGCGATGACCTAAGGAGATAAGTCGTAGCTGGGCAAGGTTAGTAGGTGGAAGTTAACTCGGCAAGTGTTAAGTCGTAGGTTGTAAGTCGTTGCCGAGTTAAGGGATAGACAACCTAAGACAGTGACCGACCTAAGTGATGAGTCGTGACCGACTTAGGAGGTTTAGGCGACCTAAGTATTTTGGGGTAGGTCGTGGGGTGGAGTTAGGTCGGCAACGACCTAAGGAAACTGTTGTGAGCGACCTAAGTGTGGTATTGGATAGTTAGGTCGGCTAGACGACTTAGTAGATAGGTCGTATCCCAGTTTGTTCGCGACTTATGTTAGGTCGCGTAGATGTTTAAGGGTTTAGGTCGTAGACGACCTAAGAGATAGGAGACTTAAGAGTTTAAGGCGAGTTAAGGTTTCGAGCGACCTATAGGATGTAGTGTATGGTTAGGTCGGCAACGACCTAGAGGAACTGGGTTTTGCCTAAGTGCTAGGTCGCGTGAGTTGTTAGGTCGCGTATTGGTATAAGTCGTTAGGTCGTATAAGCTGGTTAACTCGGCATAGCAGTAAGTCGTAAGTCGTCTAAACCAGTTAAGGCGCGTGCGCATTAAGTCGTAGACAGGGTTCGTTTATGCGCATGTGTTGAGTCGGAGGTTGCTAGGTCGGCAGAGGCTTAAGTGTTAAGTCGGCAGCGACTTAAGAAGATAGCCGAGTTACGACTTAGGGTATTTTCTGCTATAAATAGGAGAGCTTCTCTTCATTTTTGGGATCCGGATTTTGAAGCGACGAAGTGCTGCCATTTTGAGAGCTCGACTTCTACACTTCTTCACTTCTTTTCTCCACTCTAATCTAGTGCTTACATCCATCCAAGTTGAAGATCAAGATTGAAGATTCAAGAGCTTAGATTGAAGATCTTCATCTTTTCAAGAGAGATTTCTTCGTTTGAAGCGGATTCGTGATAGATCAAGCTTGATCCTTCGCTGTCCAGATCTGAAGTGTGTTGATTTGAGGTTGTTTAGGTGATTTGGTGAGTGGTGATTATCTCTCACACGGATCCAAAGGAGTATATCGGATTGTTGGCTCGATTTGGTGTTAAAATAGAGATTTCCATGCATTTTCTTCATCCTAAGTGTAGATCCATATAGATTCATTGTTCATGATGATGTTACATCCATTTTATCATATGTTAACCTATGCAAGTTCATTCATCAAGTTTGTAGAGATATAATCCATGTTTTCATGCTTATTGGACTTTCAACTCTTTAATTACGAAAATGCCATTATTGTTATAATTGTCTACTTAGATCATATTTGAATGCTTGATTGTTTGGATTGATGTTTGATTTGATTGATTGTTATGAACTAGATGATTGATGATTAGATTTAGATCAAAGGTGATTCAAAAGCTAAGGGAAAGGCTCTTGAACTGGAAAAGCTGCTCGTGGCATATGTAGCGGGATGATGAAGCTCTTATGCATAGATTTGATGATGTGATGTTGGGATGTGGCTTTGCGAGGATGTAATGAAGCAAGGCAATCATATGATGAAGACTTGGTCTAATCCAGACGGGATCGTTCCAAGCATGTTGATAACTCGGTGATATGATTCGAGTTGAGGATAATGAATGGATATGAGAATAGTCGTCGAGGAGGATGACTAGGAGGCTTGGATAGCATCGTTGTTGAAGGTTCTAGCATGCTCTAAGCAGGAGTACGTTTGGGCAGATTCGATAGTCCCAACGGCCAACTGTTGATGGTCGAGTACTCTGGGCAGATTCGATAGTCCTAGGCACGGGCTGCGACGACGTGCGGGAGTTATGTCTAGAACCGGGGTTTCCATTAGCCCTTGACGGACGGCTGAAAGAATGTGTCGGTCATTCAATTAACGGTGATATCGAAGCAATGTTAACAGTGATAGCCAGAGTCATGGATGTTTGGTTGTATCGTCATTCGGACTCAAGAGCGGTATCTTCTGGGTACTTATCTGATTTAGGCCTTGGTACTTGGAAAACATCGCCCTTGACTCGAGTGATAGTAGTTTTACTTTAAATTGTATGCTCTGCTATGTTTGCTTCTGCTTAGTGTGTGTCTGGGGGCTATCACTGTAGAATGAGGTTGGAGTGGGAGGGTTGTATTCCTATTCCTTTTCCTTTATGCTCTTTTGGTATGTTGTTAGTTAATTTACTGCTCACTAAGACTGTTGTCTGACTCAAGGCTTTATGTTTTTAATTCTTATTGCCTTGGGCTGTTCGTCCATTTTGGGATGGGCAGACTAGGTAGCAGGTGACAGGTGCTGTTTCTCTTCTCACGATGCTGATATCGAAGACGAGCTGGAGGGTTGCATATTATCTTCTTATTATTTGTACTGGATATTCCGCTGTTTTGTATTCTCTGAGAGATATGTAGTGAGGCTTGATGTATTGACTATGTGGATGCTTGTATTCAACTATTATGGAGTTTTATACGATGTCATTTTGTTCTGTAAAGCTTCACTATACATATGTTCTATTGTATTTTGTCCATGCGCTGTGAGTAATACGATAGATTCTGTTGTGTTTATCTTACCCTGACAATCGTCCATGGTCGCCTGGCACACTTTACAGCGCACTATCTCTAGATTCGGTGCAGGGGTCATGGGCGGTCGTCACATTTGGTATCAGAGCATTGGTTAATCGATTTTACCCAACGCTCGCTGTCGTAGCTACGTATGAGAGACGTAATTGTATTTTGATGGATGATTACTATATATAATATAGTAGCTTAGTAGAGTTTGAGTCCTTTATGCAGTTGTTTCTCTAGATGTTCTAATCATTCCTTTTTATAGATATTGAGAATGAGTCGAAGAGGGAGACCAGCTGCTAGGGAAGGTCGTGCTACTGAAGAGACTGCTGATTATGCAGCCATGTTCGAAGCTATGATGACTTCGATCATGAGAAGGATACCAGTTCCGGGGGCAGCAGTTGATGTTGGAGTTCAAGTTCAAACTTCGAAACCAGTGGATTTTGCTAAGTTGTGCAAGGACTATACTGCTCTTGGAGGGAAGGTTTTCTTGGGAACAGAATCTACCATCGAAGTCCAGAGGTGGATAGATGCTTGTAGAAGGATCTTTGGTGATTTGGGAATTGATGATGCAACTAAGAGGAAGTTGGCATCAAGGCAGCTTCAAGGGAGAGCCTCTGATTGGTGGAACTCTATTACCATCACTACTCCGGAAGAAGAGATTACTTGGGAGCAATTCCAAGTCAGATTTGAAGCTAAGTTCATCTCTACAGCTCAGAAGTCTGTTCTGTTCAAGAAGTTTGTAGAGCTCAAGCAGGGTGGAAGATCTGTTCTTGAGTATGTTTCTCAGTTTGAAGCTTTGTCCAAGTATGCTCGGTCATATATTGAATCTGCTTATCAGAAGAATGAGAAGTTTGTGACCGGCTTGGATAGTTATCTTGGGAGACATTTGGTGGATCATTTGGACGATTCATTTGAGAAGCTTGTGGAGAAAGCTCTTAGGCATGAGAGTCTGTTTCCTAAGGAAGGACCTGTTGTTGCTGTTACCAAGGGAGAATCTAAACCACAGCAGGGTGGAAACCAGAAGAGGAAGCAGCAGCAGCAGAAGGGTAAGGATGGCCAGAAGAAGCCGAAAGGCGAGGTGACTTGCTACAATTGTCAGCAGAAGGGCCATTTCTCTAAGGATTGTAAGAATCCAAAGGTGCCAATGAAGTGTCACAACTGTGACAAGCCGGGGCATTTCAGGAAGAATTGTCCAGAACCGAGAAAGGACAGGCAGATTGTGCAAGCTTATGCTTTGGGAGCTATTCCGTCGTCTTCGAAAGCTCCTACTGCTGAAGAGAAGGGAAAGAATGTGGTGGTTCAAGGTACTCTTTTCTTATGTGGTGTTCCAGTTAGAGTTCTGTTTGATACTGGAGCGTCGCATTCGTTTGTTTGTAATGAACTCGTAGGCAGGTTAGGTTTGGAACCGGATATTGTTGATAGGCCATTGGTTGTGACTAATCCAGTTGGGGGTTCGTCTTGTTTGTGTATGTTATGTCGTGGTCTAGTTGTATCGAGTCATGGTTGCTCTTTTGTTTGTGATTGCTTTGTTCTGAACTTTGCGGGGTTCAGAATTATTTTGGGTATGGACTGGCTTAGGAAGTATGCGGCTAAGGTTGATTGCGAAAGGTTGGAAGTGACAGTCGAGAATGTGGAGGGGCGAAAGATTGTGATACGATGTAAGCATGAAGAAGGCGTCTTCATGAGCTTCATGTATTCGCTAGTTGTTCCACGGGATGGACTGTCATCAGTGCCGATCGCTAATGGATTCGAGGATGTCTTTGACGAAGTTAAAGGGTTGCCGCCGCATAGAGAGATCGAGTTTCGTATAGATCTAGTTGAAGGAGCCAGACCTGTTGTGATGCCTCTTAGGCGGATGGCGCCTAGGGAACAGCAGGAGTTGAAGGTGCAAGTTGATGATCTTTTACAGAAAGGATTCATTCGGCGTAGTGTGTCCGAGTGGGGTGCACCAGTTGTGTTCGCAACCAAGGCAGATGGATCATTGAGATTGTGTGTGGATTATCGTGAGCTGAATAAGGTGACAAAGAAGAACAAGTATCCATTGCCAAGAATAGATGACTTGTTTGATCAGCTTCACGAAGCTAAGGTGTTTTCTCAGATGGATTTGGCAACGGGATTTCACCAGTTGAGAGTAGCGAAGGATAGTGTGCCGAAGACTGCTTTTCGAACACCATCTGGTTTCTTTGAGTGGCTGGTAATGCCGTTTGGATTGACTAACGCGCCAGCATATTTTGTGGATCTTATGAATAGAGTGTTCAGAGATCAGTTGAACAAGTTCGTACTTGTGTTCGTGGATGATATTCTGATTTATTCCAGAACAGAAGAGGAGCACAAGACGCACTTGCGTATTGTTTTGGAAATCTTGCGGAAACATCAGCTGAAGGCTAAGTTTTCAAAGTGTCACTTCTGGAAGAGTGAAGTGAGGTTCTTAGGCCATGTGATTTCTGGAAATGGAATAGCGGTTGATCCCGCTAAGGTGGCAGCAATCCAGGATTGGGTTAGACCTAAGAATGCATCTGATGTGAGAAGTTTTCTTGGATTAGCAGGATATTATCGACGGTTTATCAAAGACTTCTCCAAGGTAGCTGCACCGTTAACAGGATTGACGAAGAAGAACCAAGTGTTCAGTTGGGATGCTAAGTGTGAGCAAGCTTTCGGAATCCTGAAAGAGAGATTGACGAGTGCTCCTGTTTTGACTATTCCAAGTGGGAATGATGAGATGGTGGTTTACACCGATGCATGTGGTACTGGACTTGGAGCAGTGCTGATGCAGAAGGATAAAGTTGTTGCGTATGCCAGTCGACAACTGAAGCCGCATGAAAGGAATTACCCAACTCATGATTTGGAATTGGCGGCGATTGTATTTGCTCTGAAGATGTGGAGGCATTATCTGTTGGGAGTTCGATTCGAGTTGTTTAAGGATCATAAGTCGCTGAAGTATCTTTTCTCCCAAAAGGATTTGAATCTTCGGCAGCAACGTTGGCTAGAGTTTTTAGCATCATATGATTTTGGTATAGCTTATACCCCGGGAAAAGGTAACGCAGTGGTAGATGCGTTAAGTCGAAGACATGCAGGATTGGGAGCCATGTTTTCAGAATGGAAGAGTCTCGAGTATTTAGCTGGGTTTGACTTCAGGCCTAGATGTGAATTGGAACCTGAGATGTTGGCAAACTTATCAATAAGACCGACTCTTGTGGAAAGGATTGGCGAGAGTCAAAAGCGAGATGATAAGCTTGTCAAGATTATCCGTGATTTGGAATCTGGAGTGGATCCAGAAAAGGATGAAGGATTCGAGGTCGATCGAGAGGGTTGGCTTCGAAAGCAAGGACGACTAGTTGTTCCCGATATAGATGAATTGAGGAGTGAGGTTCTGAAGGAAAGTCATCACTCGAAATTGACAATTCATCCCGGTGGAAATAAGATGTATCGGGATATGAAGAGAACCTACTACTGGGAAGGCATGAAGAAGGATGTTGGAAATTTTATTTCCAAGTGTATGAACTGCCAGTTGGTAAAGGCCGAACAGAAGAAGCCAAGTGGATTGCTTCAGCCATTAGAAGTTCCTACATGGAAGTGGGAACAAGTGTCGATGGATTTTATCGATGGGTTGCCTAGAACCAGGACAGGAAATGAAGGGATTTGGGTCATTGTGGATCGTCTGACTAAGAGTGCACGATTCATTCCTGTTCGATCGACTAGGACTGCATCAAAGTTGGCTGAGTTGTATGTTAAGTGGATAGTTCGATTCCATCGTATTCCGAAGAGCATAGTGAGCGATCGAGACCCATTGTTCACTAGTGGATTTTGGAAGAGCTTCCAAGAAGTCTTGGGAACCGAGTTGTGTTTGAGTACAGCTTATCATCCCCAAACAGATGGTCAGACCGAGAGAGTCAACCGAGTTTTGGAAGATCTCCTCAGAGCTTGTGTTTTGGATTTCGGAGGATCATGGGAAGATCACCTTCATTTGGTGGAGTTTGCATACAACAACAGTTACCAGTCAAGCATTGGTATGGCACCGTATGAGGCATTGTATGGAAGGCCATGTAACTCTCCGACATGTTGGTTGGAAACTGGAGAAAAGCTGATGCTTGGGCCAGAGATGATTCGACAGACTTCGGATTGCATAGAGATCATTCGGCAACGAATGAAGGCAGCCCAAGACCGTCAGAAGAGCTATGCTGATAAGCGTCGAAAGGATTTGGAATTCGACGCAGGAGATATGGTTTTTGTGAAGATTTCTCCACTGAAGAATGTTATTCGATTCGGGAAGAAAGGAAAATTGACTCCGAGATTTGTTGGACCATTCCCGATCATCGAGCGAATTGGAAAGCTCGCCTACAGATTGGAGTTACCAGAGAAGATGTCGAGTGTGCATAATGTTTTTCATGTATCATGTCTACGGAAGTATGTGCACGACTCGAATACAGTGGTTTCTGTTGATAGCTGTGAAGACTTAGAAGTTGATCCAGTCAGTAGAAGACCTCGTAAGCCGCTTCGTGTTGTTGAAACCGACACGAAACAGCTTAGGAGGAAGGTAGTTAAGTTGCTCAAGATACAATGGAGTGATGATGATAACGACTGTACGTGGGAGGTGGAAGAGAGGATGAAGGCAGCTCATCCTGAACTCTTCAAGGTATGGCCCTAAGGTGTCGTGTCATCTCGCGATATTGTAACTTGTCCTAATTTTAGAATTCTGTACGCTAAGTTAGAATTGAATGCATGGTCTGTTGATTGCTATGGATGGTAGGCGTACAGAATAGTTTTTGATTGCTTGGAATTTCGGGGGCGAAATTCCTAAGGGGGAGAGAATGTAACGACCCGTATTTTTACGGATCGAAAAGTTCGTTCGAATCTGGAATTTTCAACATTTTAGGTTGTTTCAGATTTTGGGAAGAATTTTGGTTAAGTCCTAAGTCGTAGCCGACTTATGGGTTCTGGACGAGTTAGTGATGAATCTGGGCGAGTTAAGGACTTAAGGGGTGAGTCGGCGACGACCTAAGGAGATAAGTCGTAGCTGGGCAAGGTTAGTAGGTGGAAGTTAACTCGGCAAGTGTTAAGTCGTAGGTTGTAAGTCGTTGCCGAGTTAAGGGATAGACAACCTAAGACAGTGACCGACCTAAGTGATGAGTCGTGACCGACTTAGGAGGTTTAGGCGACCTAAGTATTTTGGGGTAGGTCGTGGGGTGGAGTTAGGTCGGCAACGACCTAAGGAAACTGTTGTGAGCGACCTAAGTGTGGTATTGGATAGTTAGGTCGGCTAGACGACTTAGTAGATAGGTCGTATCCCAGTTTGTTCGCGACTTATGTTAGGTCGCGTAGATGTTTAAGGGTTTAGGTCGTAGACGACCTAAGAGATAGGAGACTTAAGAGTTTAAGGCGAGTTAAGGTTTCGAGCGACCTATAGGATGTAGTGTATGGTTAGGTCGGCAACGACCTAGAGGAACTGGGTTTTGCCTAAGTGCTAGGTCGCGTGAGTTGTTAGGTCGCGTATTGGTATAAGTCGTTAGGTCGTATAAGCTGGTTAACTCGGCATAGCAGTAAGTCGTAAGTCGTCTAAACCAGTTAAGGCGCGTGTGCATTAAGTCGTAGACAGGGTTCGTTTGTGCGCATGTGTTGAGTCGGAGGTTGCTAGGTCGGCAAAGGCTTAAGTGTTAAGTCGGCAGCGACTTAAGAAGATAGCCGAGTTACGACTTAGGGTATTTTCTGCTATAAATAGGAGAGCTTCTCTTCATTTTTGGGATCCGGATTTTGAAGCGACGAAGTGCTGCCATTTTGAGAGCTCGACTTCTACACTTCTTCACTTCTTTTCTCCACTCTAATCTAGTGCTTACATCCATCCAAGTTGAAGATCAAGATTGAAGATTCAAGAGCTTAGATTGAAGATCTTCATCTTTTCAAGAGAGATTTCTTCGTTTGAAGCGGATTCGTGATAGATCAAGCTTGATCCTTCGCTGTCCAGATCTGAAGTGTGTTGATTTGAGGTTGTTTAGGTGATTTGGTGAGTGGTGATTATCTCTCACACGGATCCAAAGGAGTATATCGGATTGTTGGCTCGATTTGGTGTTAAAATAGAGATTTCCATGCATTTTCTTCATCCTAAGTGTAGATCCATATAGATTCATTGTTCATGATGATGTTACATCCATTTTATCATATGTTAACCTATGCAAGTTCATTCATCAAGTTTGTAGAGATATAATCCATGTTTTCATGCTTATTGGACTTTCAACTCTTTAATTACGAAAATGCCATTATTGTTATAATTGTCTACTTAGATCATATTTGAATGCTTGATTGTTTGGATTGATGTTTGATTTGATTGATTGTTATGAACTAGATGATTGATGATTAGATTTAGATCAAAGGTGATTCAAAAGCTAAGGGAAAGGCTCTTGAACTGGAAAAGCTGCTCGTGGCATATGTAGCGGGATGATGAAGCTCTTATGCATAGATTTGATGATGTGATGTTGGGATGTGGCTTTGCAAGGATGTAATGAAGCAAGGCAATCATATGATGAAGACTTGGTCTAATCCAGACGGGATCGTTCCAAGCATGTTGATAACTCGGTGATATGATTCGAGTTGAGGATAATGAATGGATATGAGAATAGTCGTCGAGGAGGATGACTAGGAGGCTTGGATAGCATCGTTGTTGAAGGTTCTAGCATGCTCTAAGCAGGAGTACGTTTGGGCAGATTCGATAGTCCCAACGGCCAACTGTTGATGGTCGAGTACTCTGGGCAGATTCGATAGTCCTAGGCACGGGCTGCGACGACGTGCGGGAGTTATGTCTAGAACCGGGGTTTCCATTAGCCCTTGACGGACGGCTGAAAGAATGTGTCGGTCATTCAATTAACGGTGATATCGAAGCAATGTTAACAGTGATAGCCAGAGTCATGGATGTTTGGTTGTATCGTCATTCGGACTCAAGAGCGGTATCTTCTGGGTACTTATCTGATTTAGGCCTTGGTACTTGGAAAACATCGCCCTTGACTCGAGTGATAGTAGTTTTACTTTAAATTGTATGCTCTGCTATGTTTGCTTCTGCTTAGTGTGTGTCTGGGGGCTATCACTGTAGAATGAGGTTGGAGTGGGAGGGTTGTATTCCTATTCCTTTTCCTTTATGCTCTTTTGGTATGTTGTTAGTTAATTTACTGCTCACTAAGACTGTTGTCTGACTCAAGGCTTTATGTTTTTAATTCTTATTGCCTTGGGCTGTTCGTCCATTTTGGGATGGGCAGACTAGGTAGCAGGTGACAGGTGCTGTTTCTCTTCTCACGATGCTGATATCGAAGACGAGCTGGAGGGTTGCATATTATCTTCTTATTATTTGTACTGGATATTCCGCTGTTTTGTATTCTCTGAGAGATATGTAGTGAGGCTTGATGTATTGACTATGTGGATGCTTGTATTCAACTATTATGGAGTTTTATACGATGTCATTTTGTTCTGTAAAGCTTCACTATACATATGTTCTATTGTATTTTGTCCATGCGCTGTGAGTAATATGATAGATTCTGTTGTGTTTATCTTACCCTGACAATCGTCCATGGTCGCCTGGCACACTTTACAGCGCACTATCTCTAGATTCGGTGCAGGGGTCATGGGCGGTCATCACAATAGGACTCATTTATACATTCACTTTACCATTTCATTAGATTAATGAATTTATTTTCTCAAATATTCTTTTGGAATTCTATTCCAAATTATAAATAACATTTATAATTTTTATTTGTATATGGATTCATTTCCTTATATTCTTAATTCATATTTATTAATTTCAGTTGTTAAATGAATTTATCTTCAAATCTTTAGTTATACCATTATTTTTTTATTCAATTCCATATAATACTGATAATATTTCAATATTATCACTTTCCTAACAACCAAGCATCCATATACTATAACAATTCATAGTAAATCATCTCTTTTCTATACAAAAATAGTTTTGGACAAAATTATTTCATTTACCCTATCTTAAAACAATACTGTGTCAGTTTATCTTGTTTAAGAGTTCAGAAACCCCTATCGATAACAGTTGGCCAAACTGCACCGACCAGAATCTATAAACAATCAACCGATAAGTCAACACAATACAAAACAAATTTTGTATTCACTAACAAATACGCACTCATATCTATTATTACACTCACACTCATTCTAGAGTACTGCTGACTCTATCTCTAATGAGTAATTCCCAACAGAGCCATGGTTATCGCTTAACCGGATGCTCTGATACCAAATGTAACGGTTGTGACTTTTCGACGCTCGAAAGGCGACATTAATACGTCCACTGTATCAAATGCCGCGCAATCAATTGCTGGAAAACCGAACCATTAGGGTTAAAAGAAGAGGTAGAAGAAGACAGAAGAAAAGAAAGAACAGAAACACAAAAACAGAACAATATCAGAATCTCACATTCGCAGCGGAACAATATATAATAGATAAATCAATAATCTTTTAAACAAAGAACTATATCAGTTTTATACAATACATCAATCAGAGTCAATATACAACTCAATACAACAATGGACAGTTATATAACTTGTCCTCATACAGAATACACAGCGGAATAAATAAACAAGTACGGGTGTACGTCTCGCCCTCCAGCTTGCTTCCAAAGCTCCAGAATATCCAAAATATCCTGATAACATAACTTTAGGCTGCCCGTGTGGAAAATTATGGGCACCCAGAGTTTAGAAGGGAAACAATAAACTCCGAGTCAGTCATGGTGACTGGTGTGAGATCGTAAAACAGGTATTTTTCACAAAGAAATAAAATTTATTCGCAATGCTTTTGGAAAATGAAACTACCATAAGACCTCCCGCCACACACACAATGCAAACGCAGAATTGGAGGAGATTTCTTCTTATGATAGTCAAAGATGCTTACTACGCCAATCATTGGATTATTATTATTAATGTCTAGTGTGGAAAACATTTCGAAAGTATAATATTAATCTTAGCCAGCATAGACATTCCGAACTATGCCTACTATAGCTACCATCTAAACAGTGGGGCGCCACCATAAGTAAATGGCAGGTTCTACAACTAAAACCGTACAATTTTCGTATTGGGAATTGGATTTCCAACAAATGGTCAGGCTAAGGAACTTCCTTTCCTACTGCCGCATGGGATCGCCTCTGGCTGGACGTCCCGAGAGACAACTGCTCTCTGCCAACACAAGGCCGGGTTACCCCTGTAACTAGGTAACTCACGAATATGCCATCCCCCGGTCCTTTGGGACCTTTATCCAAGGCGCCTCGATAAACACACAATCACACAATAAATGAGATCGAAGTATCCACATAGTTTAAATACCAGGGCTCCATACCTGATACCACCCTTTTCCAGAAGGAAATGACATACCCTAAAGGGCGCGACCCTCATAACCTTGCCGCATATTCCTGTTTCGACCATTCCGGGGAGTGAGGTCTGACGAAGTCTCGTCCACAAAGCTACGCTTTTTCACAAAGCCACGCTTTGATCACAAATGATCAACACACAGCAACACTCAGCATGTCACATTACCATATTGGGAATATATCGCTGATAACTTTCAACTACATAACCTCTGAGCTCGTACGTCTCAGAGAAGGGTGTTAAGCTAAGAGAATAAATTTTCCGCCACCAACAGAAATGTATTTGAAAGAAATCAGCTTTATATCTCAAAATTTAATGTCAGACACGTAACCATACAAGTCTATTCCGGGTTCGAATAGAACCGAAGGCACTTCCAAAGAAGCCCTTGCAATCCGGGTATTCACAATTCCGATCGGACTTCCCATCACAAAAAGAGTGATATAAATCTCTATACCGGAGTAACTTGGTGCAGAGACATTCGACAGGTCATCCTCTCGTTTTCACAAATACCCGGTCTTCACCACCGGCCTTCAATACGATCCATATCGTCGTATTACTAATTCGGAATGGGTTATATGACACAAAGGTCCTTTCTCGGCTAAACCGAATAATAAGCGTTTGTTTTAAAAACAAATTCAAGTGCCATTTCAAAGGAAAATATTGATAGTTGGTGATTTAACTATCAATAACATTCACAACAATCATCAGCTTTAAATAATTTTCCCAAATTATTTATTTTCAAAATATCTTCACAAGATATATATTTTTCCACTTCAACACTTTGAAAACAAATTTCAAATCATTTTTCACCTTTCAACTTTTGAAAATCAATTTCAAATCAATTTCCTTACGCGGAATATATATCCAAATATTTCTTTTTTTTAAAAACAACTTTAGAACCTTTAATTTATATTTTTAAAAGGTACTTTGGAATATACTCGGTATTTCAAGGAAAATGCGCTTCCATTTCAAAATGGTCCATTTAAACCAATTTAATAAATCCTTATCGATTTATTTTAAATTTACGTCCCAATCTGTAAATTTATTTCTACACTAAAAAAATAAATCAGTGTTTATTTTTTTAAAGCAAACTTCCCCTTTCCTTTATAAATTTCAATTTGAATTTATATTTTCAAATATTCACTTTTAACACCAAATCAATTTCAAATTGATTTCTAATTTATTTCAAATTCCAAATTGATTTTAGAATGGATTTCCCAGGATTTATTTTTTTAAACACCAAGTCAAATATCAAATTGATTTCAACAAATTTATCGCCTTTTAAATAAATTCCTTTATTCTTTCCAAATTATTCAAAATTCAATTTTCAATAAATTCTTCAACTTTTAAACAATATTACTTAAATATCCATTTATTAAAATCTTTTACCATATTTTGGAATTTATTCGATAAGATTACTAAAAATTAGATTTTATACTTTAATTCCTTCTTTTAAATTCAACCAATCTTTTCAAAAAGAATTTACTTAAAATTTCCAATTTTAAATTCAAAAATCCAATTTCATTTATTTCTGGTATCCAGCGATAACAAAAATACATTCGGCTAAATTTTTAGCGTTCAACAATTCAATCACAGATATAATCATACACATATTATAAATAATCAACATACAACATATGAAATAATATTCAAACGATTTGAGGAATCCAGTTGGATCCCTCCAACCTGTTTCCCTGCATCCACAGATGTTAGCACAATACCAATTCCACTTCGAGGTGGAATATCGCGGTATATGGGATTTATAAAATACCATCCGCTATTATGCGGCGCAATAGGGTCTCATCCGCTATATAATGCGGGAAAATCAATTCCAATATATACATATGCCAATATATATATATTGCTATATATATAGATATATCCTACTATATCTAATATCACAATCAATAGCAATCAATAACTGGAAATTCCACTTTCATTTTGAGTGAGAAGATCTCACCTTTGCTTTTATTTTTAATTTGCAGTCCATTTCCATTTCCGCTTGTTTTCTTCACGGTTTTAAACCTTGTATAAACAATTTATACACTTTATTAATATTCGAATTAAATTGAATAATTCAATTTGCCATTTTAAAATTTAATTTAAATTAGTAGTTTAAATTTTTTTCTTTTCATTTCAACTGATGATAATATTTTAATTAATTTCTATACAATTTCCTATAATTCCCAAAGTCCTGCACACATATATATATAAAATTTCTATCTTACTCTACAGATAAAAATATGGGTATATATTTATATATATTAAATTTCAAAATAAAATTTGCTTTTAAATCTCACTGAACTATATGTATATAAATATATTTTTATATCTACGCATATATAGAAAATAAATTTAAAAGAAAACACCTTACTGTTTCAGATCGCACGCGAGCTCCAAGCAATCGCCAACATCCCCATTCACCAGTGCCTCCTTACTGCGACAACGCCACCCCAAATCTCAAACGAGATCGCAACAAACTTCGAGTTCCATGAGCCTGCTTCTTCGATCGCAAATCGCCGCCCGCTTCCACGTGCTCGAGCGCCTCCAGCCTCTATCGATGTCGCGCGCCTCGCTGGGGAACCCCAAATCATTTACTCGAATGCCAGTCGCCATTTTTATCGTGATTCGAGGTAGCTCGAGATCGAGCTGGCAATTCGATTCGAATCTGGTTTTGTTTCCGTTTTTCTTTTGATTTTGATTTTTTTTTTCGTTTGAGAAAATGAACAGGCTTTGAAATTTTAAAGGAAGATGTTGATTTGAAAAGAGGCGGCTATTCAGAGGAAAAGAGAACGAGGTCATTTTTTTTCTTCTTTTTGTTGGGTTTCCATTTGAAGAGAGGGAAGATAAATGGATCGACCCTTTTTATTAATTTGAACGAGAAAGTTTTTCTTTTGAGTACGAGTGTTACAGAGGAGAAAAGAGGGACAAACGTACGCGATTATCAGCTGGAAAGGAGGAACAGGAGAACATGATTCTGAACGTGGGAAGATGTCTTGCTACAGTGACCTCGAAATGAAAGAAGAACAGCTGATGTTGACAAATATATAAATATATATTTAATTTAAATTCAAATTCAAATCGTTCGATAAATGCAACTCAAAATATCGACTTCCAATCAAGGCGTGCCGCTAGGTTATACGCCTATTCCGAACGCAATGGAAAAGGTTTCGAGTCCAAATTCGATCGTATGGAGAAGATAGCTTTTCGGACCAGTTATAATATTAAATCTTCAATTTAATTTCAGCGCGTTTGCTTATCGTACGGCCACACAACAACTCCAAACACTACGAAAATTGAAATCCGGTAATAATTCAATATTACGGATCCAATGGAACTGGTTTCGTCGAATTCTGAGACTGTGCCCCGGAATGCTAATTTTTAAATATCGATTTAAATGATAAATTTCAAAACTGAACAAAACAGTTTCAAATTCAATTCCTAAGCTTCCATTATCTTCAGTATTGTCAATATGAATTTTCGAAGCTTTGAAAATATTTTTAACAGGTCCGAAATTAGCAATTCAGCAATTTATTCAATTCTTCAATTATTAAATTCAATTATTTAAATTGCCAAATAAACAGATACATTTGAAATTCAGGTTAAACCAACATTCAAATATTTAAATTCAATTAAATATTCTATTTCAAATGTTCAAAATTTCTGGGTCGTTACAATGAGGCTCACGTATTTGGTCAATTTGGGTGAATCGTTGGAATGGAACGATTGACATCCGACGCATCATTCCGCCATCCAAATTCATTCTTTCCCTTTTCCTTTTTTAAAATTCTTTCTCCTCCATTTCTCTTCAACAAACCATACTTCCTCCCCCACAATACGAATTTTTTTTCCAATTTTTTCCTCTTTTACATCGTTTATTTGAGATAAATACCATCAAATTTTGTTTTAATTTTATAATTTATAAATAATATAAATTCATTTAACTATATTATTTAAAATAATTAAAAAATATATATAAAATATAAATTTCATAACAAAGCAATTAAAATGCTTCTTTCAAATTCTCATTTCGCAACATAAAAATGCATTCTTCTTTCGTTAAATATTCCCCGTTTATGTCCATTTCAAATACCCCCTTTCTTGTGTCTCTTTCGTGTGTCAAAAGAAAGCGTCTGACTTTCTTATAGATTCAAAATTCATGACTATGAATAACCAAAGAATCACAATATACATTGGTTGTACGAACTTTATCCAAATCACGTTTAATTTCTTAGGGCGATGCATTCGGTGTGTTGAACAAATCATAAAAAAAATCTATCTCTAAACGGTCCAACAACTATCATTTCTATGTGACTTTATAAGATAGACTTTGGTTGAGTCTGTCTCCTTAGTAAAGTCACTCGAAAATGACTTTTGACTTAGTACGTCTTTATGACCGGTGCGAAAAGTTGCGTGGATGAGTCTGGTTTTGAAATAGTATGCACTAGTGTGTAACCTATGCATTGCACACGGTATGTTGTAGAAAAATAATATTATAACTATTTTTGAAGAATATAATTTATTATACAATATTTTTATGAATTTTGTTAGAATAAATGAGTTATAAATTGAAATTACTATATTTATAGCTGTGTTTTTGTTATGAAATTCGTATATTTTTATATTTGAATAAAAATTAAATTATCATTTTTGTTGATTAAAATGAGTTATATATCGATTTATTATTTTTTAGGATTCATTAATTATCAATCAAATAAATGAAAATAGGTATTCTTAATAAATTTTGAAATTAATATTTTTATAAACTTTCATAAATTAATATTTATGTACATATATATGAAATTGACATTTAGGTTTTGATAATTTGACTAAAAGTTAAATGATGTATACATTAAATTTCAAATATTACTTGAGAAAATGACGACAAATACCTAAAAATAGAAGTGTAATACCCAGGACTCAATATTTGTATGCATTTATAGTTCTTGCAGCACATATATATAAAAATAATGATTTGATATTATCAGAGTGATAAAAAATATTTATTTAATTACTAAAAGAAATATTAAGTGAAAATAAGACCCAAAACATTACAAATCATGTTGTCATTTTAATTATGTAAAAAAATGATTTTTAATCCATTGTTCCATACCTTACTATTTTTATTTTATAATAAAACATTTCAAATTTTTTTAAACATTTATGTAAAAAAGATAATAAAATATGAAAGAAAGATATTTCTAATCAAAATATGGTATAATTTTTGTCCAAGAACTTGGATTACGAATATAAATAATTGAAATGTAACTTTTTGGACAAAAACGTACTGAATGAAAATATTTATTCATTTTGCAATATTACAGAATATAAACATTTATCACTTATCATTAATTGTAATGTTATTCTTCACAAAATATAATTTAATAATGATAAAGTCCATTTGACGTACCAATTCAATGAAGGAAAAACGTTATATGTGTTTGTAATGATGTATCAATTTTGAAAATAATTTTTTTGTATATATTTGTTTGTAATGAAATACCAACTTTAGAAAGAAAAAAGTATATATATATATATATATATTTCTTTGTATTAAATAACTAATTTTAGAAAGAAAGAAATTTTATGAACTTAGATGTAGAAAAATGTAAAAGTATCAAAGATAATTTTGTATACAATTGTGAAAATGTTAAATTATATGGATTTGAATAAAAATATAGTTTTACCATTTATGTCAGTACAAATACGGTATACACTTTAAATTATCATTTTTTATGATTTATTAGATCAATAAATAAGTATTTGTTAATTGGATTTAGTTAAAATATTAAATTCAAGATCGATTAATAAATTCAAATATATGGACTTGAATGTAAAATAATATAAGAAAACTTAGGAGAAATCCGTAAATAATTGTTAAAATTATTGAATGTTGACCTGCAAACGCAAAATTATAAAAGAGAATATTAGTAGAACATTGTAATAGTTTGTATATAATTGTAGAAATTTAAAACTATCTGGACTTGAATGAAAAATTAGTTTTACCATTTTTGTTAATATGAATGCGGTACATATATTGAATTGTCATTTTTAAAATTTTATTGGATCAATTAATGAATATTCGTTAATTGTATTTGTTTTAAAGCTTAAATTTAAGAACAGCTGACTAAATTTAATATGTATGGACTTAAATGTAAAATAACAGAAAAAAATTGGAAGGAATCTATAAATAATTGTTAAAATTAGTATTCAATTTTAATGATAAAAGAGAACCAGTAGAAACATTGTAATAATTATAACAATAAAGTGTGAGAAGGTAAAAATAAAAGAGGTAATTAGTTTAAAGGAAAAACTTTAAACTAATTTTTAAACCAAAGACGCAACATTTAGAATTTAGGCAGAAGGACACTAGCGCGTTTTTTTCAATTTCCCAACTTCAACAGTTTCATCCAAGCTTGTCCTAACCGCCATTTACCTTCAGCTACTACTTGCCCTAGCTGTCGTCGTCCAAGCAGAGTCGTCGTCTGAAGTCGTCGTCGTCAAAGCCGCCGCCGTCCAAGACTCTCTTGTCGATGTTCGAATCAAATTGAATCTTCCATTGTCGACGTCAATTTCTCCAAAATCGAGAAAGCTTAACTTGACGCCTCAATCCTAACCTATGTCAGAAATTACTCGACCTTTGAATTCAAGAGCTGCAAATTCAAGATCTAAGAAAACGAATGGAAAAGCAGAATCTAGAAGAAGAAGAAAAAAGTACAAAATGTACCATGAATTTCGAATGATATTTAGATATAGCATTTCTATATTTGAAACATAGTTTTAGATTGTGTTTAATATGCTAAATGATAGACTAATATAGCATTTGTATTTTTAAATATAGTATCATTATCTGACTATGCAAAATGATAGTTGGATATAGCATAAGCATATTTCAATTGAACAAGGATGAAAAAAATATGCAACCTGATACTTGAATTTAGCAGAAGTATATTTAAAGTGAACTAGCATGAATAGAATATACAAAATGAAATAAGTATTTCTAAAGAAAACTACCATGAATAGAATATGCAAAATGATAACTACATATAGCATATGTATTTTTTAATGTAACATTTTAATCACAAAGTTCACTACCATGTTTATGATATGCAAAATGATAATTTAATGTAGCATTTGAGTTATGTAGTCCACTAACATGTTTAAAAAAGGCAAAATGATAGTTTAATGTAGCATTTTAATTATAAAGTCCAATATTATGATTACAATATGCAAAATGGGATTTAATGTAACATTTTAATCACAAAGTCCACTACCATATTTATGATATGCAAAATGATAGTTTAATGTAGCATTTAAGTTATGAAGTTCACTATCACGTTTAAAATATGGAAAATGTTAGTTTGATATAACATTTTACTTATGAAGTCCAATAACAAAGTTACAATATGCAAAATGGTATTTAATGTAACATTTTAATCACAAAGTCCACTAGCATATTTAAGGTATACAAAATGATAGTCTAACGTAGCATTTGAGTTATGAAGTCCAATGTCATGTTTACAATATGCAAAATGATACTTTAATATAACATTATACTTATGAAGTCCAATATCATGATTACAATATGCAAAATGTGATTTAATGTATCATTTTAATTACAAAGTCCACTAGCATATTCAAGGTATGCAAAATGATAGTTTAACATAGCATTTGAGTTATGAAGTTCACTATCATGTTTACAATATGCAAAATGATATTTTAAAATAGCATTTCAATTAAAAAGTCCACAAACATGTTTAGAATATACAAAATGATAGTTTAATGCAGCATTATAGTTATGAAGTTCACTATCATGTGTAAAATATTCAAAATGATATTTTAATGTAGCATTTTAAGTACAAAATCCACTATCATGTCATGGGCTCGGTCAAAGGCTCGATCACGGTATAGGTAATGGGATCGGTCATGGGCTTGGTCATGGGCTTGGTCACAGACTCAATCACCGAGAAATATTGTTTAACCGAGCGTACCATCAAATGAAAAAACTAACTAGATGTCAAGCCTAATCGAGTACGCATGGATGCAAAATCCAACCTGATGTCAAACCTAATCAGGTACATATGAATGCAAAAGCAAACATGACGTCAAACCTAATCGAATACATATGAATGCAACAACTAACTGGATGCCAAGCCTAATCGAGTACGTATGGATGCAAAAGCTAACCGAATGCCAATCCTAATCGGATATATATGGAACCAATCTATACCTAAGATATATTATTAACCGAACGTACTATCAAATGTAAAAGCTAACCAAATGCTAAGCCTAATCGGTTACGTATGGATGCAAAAGCTAATAGAATGTCAAGCCTAATCGGGTATATATAAAACCAATCTATACCCAAGATATATTGTTTAACCGAGCATACCATCGAATGTAAAAGCTAACCGAATACCAAGCCTAATCAGGTACGTATGGATGCAAAAGCTAACCGGAACCCGAGCCTAATCGAGTACATATGAATGCAAAAGCTAACCGAATGCCAAGCCTAATCGAGTACATATGGACGCAAAAGCTAATCGGATGCCAAGCCTAATCAGATACATATGAAACCAATCTATATCCGAGATATATTATTTAACCGAGCGTACAATCGAATGTAAAAGCTAATCGGATGCCAAGCCTAATCAAGTACGTATGAATCCGAAAGCTAACCGGATGTCAAGCCTAATCGGGTATGTATGGATACAAAAGTAAACCGGAATCGGGTACGCATGGATGCAAAAGCAAACCGGATGTCAAACCTAATCTAATGTCCAGTAGCATGTTTATGATATGTCAAATAATAGTTTTATGTAGCATTTGAACTATGAAATCCACTAGCATGATTAAAAAATGTAAAATGGTAATTTAATGTAGCATTTTTGTGCAAGGTCAAGTAGTATATTTGTGATATGTGAAATGATAGTTCCATATGACAATTTAACTATGAAATATACTAGAGTGTTTATAGCATGAAAAGTGATAATTTAATGATGCATTTTTAACAAAGTTTACTGGTATGTTTATGATATCTAAAATGATAGTCTGTTGTGGCATTTTAGCTATGAAGTCCACTAGCATGACTAAAATATGCAAAGTGATATTTTAATGTAGCATTGCAATTACAAGGTTCAGTAGCATTTATAAGATATTTGAAATGGTAGTTTGATGTGACATTTAAGTATGAAGTCAATTGTCATATTATAGAATGATGAACTGCTGGATAATTGCAAAAGTATGAAAAGTTCGTGATACAACTTTAAATTACACTACAGTGTGTTTATTCCTATTACTTTCAATTATACTGAAATGCTATATACAACTAGCATAATACAAAAACTTGATGTTCGGTATTTGTACTATGAAAATCATAAACAACGTATACTGTTGAGTACTTAGAAATGTTCAAAAATATTAAATACACATGTAAATTCCACAATATTTATGAATAATGCAAATAGTTAACTATTAACATAAAATGCTATATACATATAGCATTACACTTTAATAAATTTAACAGCAGCATGAAGCTTACCAGAAATACAATCAACATCAAATACACCATCTAAAACTAACAAGAGCAACATTCAACATCAGATACACAATAATAAAACAATGTGCATAATATGCACAGGAATGCTAGTTTCATATATCATAATAATATGAAAGATACAATAATCAGATGCAAAAACAAAAAACTGATCAAAAAACATTACAAATCATCAATCATTCCAGTACATGTCAAACCTCCAGTTAAGATCAATATCGTGTTAGAACTCCATAGCGTTCACAAGCAGACAATGACGCACTCAAATTCAAAGCGCTCACGGCAGCATCTCCTATTCTCGACATCACAAAGCACAGCGAGGACGGCGAACTCGACTCAAGCAATCTAGAATGGAGGAGCGACGATCTCGATCTCCATCTGAGAGAAATGGTGAAGTGAGATGCATCTTCGAGTCGGCATCTTCAAGCGAATAACAACAGTGAGTTTGGGAAGATGGAGAGGGAAAGTTTATTCAAGGAGAAGCAAAGATCAATTTAATTTTTGGTAGTTTGCATGATTTGAGATCGAGATTGAAGAGGAACGAGATTGAAGAAGACGCATGATTTAATTATTTGTAAAGATTTTTCTTTAGTCGAAATTATACAACCCGCGTCCTTAAAAAAGAAAAAAAATATGCGCATCTCTCAGGCAAAAAAACGTGATATGTTTTTCCTTCAACCAATTTTCCTGTTCCTAGAATTGATAAGAGAGTTTTTAAATTATTCTATTTTACTATTATTTAATAAATTATGGGGAGATTAGCAAAACATCGACTGTCTTAGCAAAGCCGAATCAATTGAAAATTTGTTCACTTTAGAATATCACATACCATTTTCACATTGCTACTCAAATTCACTCGAAATCTTACTGGTCAGAAGTCCAACTCACTCCTCTCAATACCCACAAAGGTTTACGTAAAGAGGTTCTTCGGGCAAGAAGTTACAGCATTTGATCTCGAAACTTCATCATTTTTAGAACAAAACTTCTTCACTTATCATCTTTGCACCCATTAACTTTATTTCCTCTTGCGCTGTTACTATTGTAGCTTGCTGATGTACTTATATATACTCCAATGATTGACATCAGGACCGGCTCTATAGCATGGGTTGCCCTAGGCAAAGGGTAAAAAAAGGTAGATGTGGGGGAAAATTAACAGCAGTAGGGATCAAACCAATAACCTCAAGCGTGAGGTCCAAGTGTACAACCATCCAAGCTATTGAACCTTTGCAAATCGAAAGTCATCAACGCATATTTGTTCACAACTTAATATTCACATGTACCATGCTTTTCTTCCATCGTTGCCCCCTTTGAGGGGGGTTGCCCTAGGCGACGGCCTGCTCCGCCTAGCCCTGGAGCCGGCCCTGATTGACATGTATCTTCAAATTGAAATACTGCAAAATAATTTGAAATCCTCTATTATCATGTTTCCACCTACATCTAAGTCATTATTGATTCCATCCTTTTGATTGGATACATGGGACAAAAGAAATGGGAATATAGGAATTCATCTTGTTTATACTTTCTTCTTGCATTGACATCCATAATAAACCAATATTAACATTACTTCTCTGGATCACACTCGGAGACATTGAAAACTACCTAATAATATTACACATGCCGACATGCATGATAACCTAAGGTATTTAAACCGGTTATAAGCTATCAATAAGGGTTCATATAAATAGTTGCTCACGGCCAGTAAAATAGATATGACCGAAAGCACAATTAAATTACCAGATATGACAGATTAAACAGTTGGAACTGCATGTCAAATATTTAAAAGAAAAAAGAAAAGCAACAGGGGAAACTGGTAAAAAAAGAAAAGAAAAAAGAGTGATTGGCAACATATTAAGCAAGAAATACACATCGCAAAACGTATGTAAATAACACATTGTTGAAACAAATATGCTACAAAACTGTCCAATATAGAAGCAAACAGTTCAGCTATTAGCTTGCTATGTTCACAACACAACGAAAAAGAAAATGTAATGTACTTTTATATGCTCACACCAAAATTCCTCTTTCATTAAAGAAGAGGTGGAAGGAAAAAAGAAAGCCGTGTAACTCAACCAATGCAGTAAAATGTTCATCAATCTCTAATTGTCTTTGTTCTCAAAACTGAAAAGTATGTAAGTAAAAAAGTGAACCGCGAGACACCACGTAAAAAATGTGTTTCTTTAGTATAATTCTCTGCGCATAACCTTCATCTTTGCCGCTTAAACTTCAAATTCTTATCATTGGTAATAGGTTTCAACAACCTCTCTGATTCAGTCTCTGCCAGTAACGATGCTTTCAGTCGCTTCAACTGCCCAATACATTTGCTATGGTCAGAACTAACAACGCCTTCTTTGCTTTCTTGCTTCTCAAAATTGACAATTCTTTCATGCTTAGATTCCCATTTCGACTGCAAATAAGCTAACGATCGCCATGGAGGTAATGGCATTGAATTTTGCTTTAAAGAGAACTTGGCTGCATCAACCATAATGCTTAGAAATTTTTTCAGTTTAGGGAGAGAGCCTACATAGATGACAGGAAGGGAATATAGAACTCTATTATATGAATCAATGGCTCGGGCTATTTCAAAGTGGCTTCTGAAGTCAAGATCAATGATTACTCGATCTGTGTTTGCATTGTTGCCACTAACGATGACATCAATGTATTCATGATCACCTATTGGAAATTTGAGAAGGTCAGAACGATCATAAATTATAATGTATATTCATGTAGATACAAGATCAATGGTGAAAGAGAAGTTCACACATCAATAGGTAAAGGTAATGCGAATAAAAGTACCTCCAGGGACTTTCCCAACGCCATCCCATTTTGATAAGCAAACTGCAGCATCATAACCGGAAGCCTTCAGGTGCTTGACGATTAATTGCAATATAAAGCTGACATGGCATTGGACTTCGTTTTTTATGTTAAGGAGCTCGTTCTCGGTCAATGAAAGCAGAATGGATCGCACAATTGATGATAACTCGACCTCGTGCTGATTAACAGCTTGTTTATGAAACTATAGAAAGCAAAAAGGAAATTGATAAATAAAACGGATACACAGAATAGTAGCAAGACTAAATAAAATACAAACTTAACTAAACAAATGTTCAAAGTAAGAATCAGTGGAAGCGAAAAAAAAAGGACACGATGTTGTGAACAAATATTGTGCACCGATATATCTAGGACCACTAGCTCAACTGGGTAGTTGTGTGACGCTTTAAACATTAGTTCTAAAGATTATAGGTTCGAACCTCTGAGACATCAAAATGAATTTTCTTTTTAAATAACGTACTACTTTTACAATAAAAAATATATATATTCTGCACCAATGTAGGCAGATCGTATTTTGGACCATTGTTATAAAAATCTTACAAATTTTAGATCGGATTCTCCCATTAGGATTTAATTTACATTCCGATTCAAAACTCTAATTTCAATTAGACAAACCATTCAATCTATGTCTATACGTTTAATATGTTTATTTAAATCCACAATTCCAATTCTAATGTTTCTTAAACAAAACATAAATGAAACAACAACAAAAAAATTGAATCTCAAGTCTAGATGAAGAAATTCGAACATCATACTCGATTTCAAAATGTCTACAAATCTTAAAATATGGACAGTTTGCATTTACGATCTACAATTTAAATCCTTTTTTATTTAAAGTTTGAACTTTACAATTCACTATCTTAATCCTGGTTTGAAATCTTGTTTTGGACATGTATATATAATAATAATATAAATTTCTCACAGAACAAAAAAATTAGGATTCATCTTAATTTTAGATTCACAAAGAGAAGCTTACAATAAAAGCCATACACCTACCACAATATGTTATACCTAATCTAAAATTTAACTAATGAAATGTGATCGACAAGCTACTCCATGAGCACCTACCAAGGTTATGGCAACAGTTTTGAATGCTAAGATTTCTCAGAATTGCATGTCATCATATAGGAACTGACAACTGATCCAGAAAAATTACGCGACAATCTACTTTAAAGTTATTCTAAGTTTCACATTTCTAAATACGGTTGATGAACTATTCAATGACCATCAAAGGTTACTATTACACCTAGTTTACACATGGGTTCACATAAACTAATTGATAATCTTTTATAAATTATATTTAGCAGTTTGAAAATGCAACGGATAAGCTACTCAATGACTATCAATGGCGATGATTCCCAGGAATCATATGCAATATCTAAAAGTGACCAAACTTTACAAATAATAGCTCAACAACTAACCAAAAATGATTGTTGCATGTCTGTTTCAACATGACGTGGGTAGGTACAGGAAAAAGCAATGACAACAAAAGCGTGTAAACTTAAGTGAGACCAGCAGAAGAAAACAAAAATTGAAAATGGAAATACAGCTGAACAACAAAAAAGGATCAATTCTTGTATGTAAGATAAACAAATAAAATACGGAATTTTGTTTATTTGAATTGGATGATGATGTGATCTAATTTTTATAAAAACCTTGATACAAACATTTTTTGTGCAAAATAAAAATAATGTAAATTTTATTGCAGCATATAACTTGAGTACACAAATTTCATAAGATACAATTAAACCTTGAAACTCAGCAGATTAGCAGGATGTAATGAAAAAGAAACAAAATAAGCATTCATCAATAGTTTAACTTCCGGGATGTAAGGATAACATGGACCATGATTCTCTATTTCAAAATAAATTATGAAATGTTGACTGGAGCCAATTATTGTTTTCCCATCGTGGTTCTCAAAAAAACTGGAACCAATTATAGTGCTTCTACCAAGATTTTACAATGCGCGAATTGAAGCTTGGGGGTAGTTGTAATCATGATAGAAACCAACTTTCTGATTACATGTAATAGAAGAAAAATTAACATTAGAACAAAGTACTCAAAATCGCTTAAGCTGCAGTTTTCTTTTTTAGCTTAAATAAATAAATTATAAAAGCTTCACAGTTATTTAATCACCATCCATACGTATCACTGACTCAAATTTCCATTATTGAAATAACTCAACTATAAGATGCAATCAAACAGTAAATCAGAACAAAATATATGAAACAGCAATTGCATAACTAAATCGACATTACTAAACAACAAATAAATTTAAGCGTACCAAAACTCTATCAGCCAGATAACCAAGATCATTAGCACTGGAATCACTATCACTGCTATACTGAGACTCGTTTCCGACACTTCCATACTCCAAAAAGTTGTTCACCATTACTGCCAAATCATGCTCACTTTCGTGACTGAACCCACCCACAATATCGTTGTTCTCACCACCGCCGAATTTAAGCAATCGGTCACCTGCAACTGCACATATATGACAGTTGTCATTCTTTCGGACTGCTTCGAACCCTGAAGATCCGAACTTTAACATGCGCGCTCGGGTATATGCCATGTTCGGTTTGGGATCCATTACCCGAAACCCGTATTCGTCCGTTAAGATCATTAGCTTGAACTTATGTAGGAAAGAATGAAGTCGAATTTAGTGAAATTAAGTCGAAATTTGGCAGAATTCAGCTTTAAGCAGCTTGATTAAGCTAAGATAGGGTTCTTTTAGTAGAAATCGAGTTGAATTGAGATCAGATAACCCCCAATTCAAAGAAACTTGTAAAAAAAGATATTGAATTCTACAAAAAAAAATTAGAGATAAAATCGAGTATCCAAATAGAATACAATTTGGAGTATATAATATTTTTTCAGAAACAAAAACAAAAAAGAGCTCAGATGGAATTAGAATGTAAATGAAGAAAAGCAAGAATAACGAAAACCGTGAGAAAGAAGATGAGAGGACCCGAACGAAGCGTATTAAGCGTATTAAATAGGCGCTGCTTGAGTGCGTAAATGACCATAATATCCCCTTGTATCTTGATGGAAACCGTTTGAGGCTTATTCAGCACTTTAGCTGGTCGGTTCTTTGGCGGTAAAATGGTAAAATGCAGCATTAAATGCAATTATACTGTATATTTCAAATTTCAAAAGTAGCAGTATTTGTATTTACTGTGTTACGAGGCTCAAACAAGGGAGGTCAAATGAAGTAACGTTAAAAATAAAATGATCGGCTACAAAGCAGAAGTTTAAGAATTTCAATATTTTTAATTTGTATGCCTGCTAAAATACCACGGAAACTCCAAAGCCTACTAGTTGTCCGTGTAAAAATGGAAGTAAACCGAATATGTTAGGGGAAAATTTTGGTACTGTCCAGGATCAGACTCAAATCAATTGAAAAATGTACTTAAAGTCATGACATGCACTTACATCGAAATCACATCTCAATTCGAACCGGCAGATACGGTCATCTTAAAATCGGTCCGCCGTCTATCCGATTTGGGTCAGTTTTAAATCTCATATATATCGTCCGAGATCTCCTTTTCAGACTTAAACGAGACGAGACATCAAATCTCCTTCATATCTTCCTCGACACTCGTCTCATTCGAGATATTCAATTCTCATTTGAGATATGGATCAAAATCTCAATCCGAGATCTCACCCGAAATTATACATTTTTCTTATTTTCCATAATATTTTTTATTTTCATATTGATTCAAAAGAAACCACTCAATCCAATTATAAATTACCAACTTCTTGAACATATTCTTTACTTTTTATCTTAATGAGTCATAGCGAAAGGTTTCACTTCTTTATTATGTTCAAATAAAAGGATATTATTCAATCATTACCAAATCAATTAAGTTAATCAAGCTACTACTTTTCTAAAAATATTTCTTTTTCCATGTAAATCAAGTATGTTACCATTTTTATTTTTACTAAGAAAGTTATAACCGTTTTTGACACATCAATTTTAGACACATAAGTACACCCGAGATATTCCCGAGATGCATTATAAGACCTGAGATGTCAATCCGAGATGTACACCCGATATGTACTAACCTCGTTCAAGATCTCTCCCGATACGAGATAACTTGTGTAAAAATTCCGAGACGAAACGCGACCGAAATCCGATATTTAAAACCTTGCACAGCATAAAGAGCTACTATCTAAGTCGCTCAAACTAAATGTTCAAGAGAATTAGACTATTCTATTCGATGATACGAATCCATTAGTCCAAGTTTCACTCAATTTCGACTTTAAACGAAGAAGTTATAACATAGAGAAAATCAGTTCGGCATAGAATATCAAGAACGGTCTGGTAAGGAATTGTGCAGTAAGAAGTAGTACCAAACAGAAAAAAAGGTCTTGTAGTGTGTTGCTGAACCAACTCCTACCAAATCGAACCAACTCCAACCGAATCGAACCACTCCTACTGAACAATTCCTACGAAACCGAACCAATTAGGTCATATATAATCCTTCACATCCTCACAACTATAAATATTTCATGGATACACGAGAATGGCGGACAAGTTTGGAGCATTAGTACTACCGAACCACACTAGCGGAACTAGATTATTGGGGCACTTTTGAACAACAAGGGATCACTTATCCAATCGCCTTAAATCAGTCAATCCACCAGCCAACATCAAGTTATGGTGGATCAAACTCAAATTCTACGACATCAAAGATTTGTCAATCACAAATCTAGCAACCCGCAGTTGTTGTAACCATTCCAAAGAGATCTAGCAAACGTCGTAACAATTGTAAATCGGAAACTCATAATAAAAGAAAACAAAATGGACGTAGGTCAGAGTTTGTCGAACCACTATAAAAAATTTATGTGTCTTTACTTTTTCTACATTTACTTCTTGAATTGTGGCATATTTGCTTATGATTTATAATTTGAATTAGAGTAAGAACTTGACATATTTAACGACCAGAGATCCCACTGTCCAAAAACCAACTCTAGGATCACATTAAGGATTCTATGCTCCACCGGATCTCTTTTCTTAAGTGTTTGATCATTTTTTATTCAAACATTTTGGTGCTTCCAATGAAAACTCTGCTCGATCACGAACCTTCTAGCTAGAATGCAAGGATCGAAGATGACATTATTGGATGGAGAGTAGTCCGTCCATCGGGGAAATCAGGAGGCAACGTCTAAGTCAAGTCAACAGGTCAACTATCTTACTAGGGAGGAGGTACAGCCAATGATGGAAAAAATGGGAGCTTCCTTCTTTGGCTATGCAAATGGAGATTGATGGATGTGTTCCTTAGATGCATGTAGCAGGTAGCCCAAACGCAAGTTCAAAGAGACCAAGTCAAGAATTATGTTGGAAACCCATCAAGAACTGATGCAACGGAGCTGGCAAGGAAGGAAGGAGCCATGAAGAAGTGGACTTCACACAACCAAACCAGGTACGGCTTGAACCAATTCGGCTCAATATCGAAACCATCGTTATCGGACCCAACAATGTAGTCCATGCCCGACCAAGGGAGAATATCTCACAAGAAATCAATGCTTATATTAGAACCACACACTTGGCTACCGAAATGGGATTGCCTGAATTCAAACCGACTGGGCATAGGTGGTTGATCCATTGAGCGGGGGCACAACATGGCTCACCAAGCGCCTTGAGGAAGCATTCCAGTAGTGGAGGAGAGAGCAACTAAGTTAATATGTCGATTGTTGGTTGAGCATAGCAGGAGACCGGATGTTGATAAGATGAACCAAAGCGTGTTCTCTATAAACATCTAATAGGCAGTCAACCCTACATAATTTAAGATGTCAGTCGTGAAACCATACTTTGTAAAAGTTGACGTCACAACACATTGGGGCACTACATTCAGCATGTGGTGGAATCGATACTACAAAGTGTGTCGTTTCTTTCCTCTATTCTTGTCAAACTTAACTACTATGTGGTTTAGTCGTTTTGAGCATGGATCTGTTAATACAGTTAGGGATATGCCCTAGGGACAATTATGTAATTTATTACATGTATCTAACTTGATGGCCAATCTTGTTTAAACTAAAAGGTGTTTTCTTTCTATTGTGTACTGGATATAATGTGTTATATTAATTAATTAATTTAATTAAAAGTATATTTAATAGAAAATCTATAAATGGTATGTTTTGTGATAGTAGTTACAAAGTGTTGTAACCATGAGTAATTTATCACAATGAAAATACATATATCATTTTAAATATTCCTAGTCAAGATGTATCAAGACTGGATATCGACACATCTGTTGAGACTAGAGTATGTAACGTTCTCCAAATGTTAGGCAGTGTATTACTCATGACTTCTGGGGGAACCAAAGGGTTATGTACTGATAATTATTGGATAACTATGGAATGACTCACTCGATAGTTTTCCGTTGATTAATATAACTAAGGTCAAGGAGAGAATATCGATGTGACTAATTTATACAGTTCTCTCGACTTGAGATACTATTGATCTTCAATATAGAAGCTCCGCTTTGATTATAGTTATATCGTGGCATGACATCCATCGAACGACTATAGTTGGGTCGAGTGAAAGTATTAGAAGTGAAACACTATTCAAGTAAAGATTCGTCTTCTCAATTACATGAGGTTAGTATTACGGTCAATTGATGTCAACTCAAAGTCAAAGTCTCTAGCCAGAGCAGTTCGGTTAATAATAATTGTTATTATCGAACCAATGACATTGTATTTGGATTATAAAGTTGAATATGGACGATATTTGTAACGACCCGGTATTTCGAACCATTTTCATCCGCACATGTAGGACTTGAATTGCTCAAAACACCAGATTGTTAATTTTATATTTGGCAAAACTCAACATATACAGTAAATAAATCAATCACAGAATCACAGACACAGAGTATTACAACAATAAGCAGCGGAAATAGATAAATAGTAGTTCATGAAGCTACTATATAAAACATCAGAGTTTAAAGTAAAATACAACAGAATATCTCAAATACAATGTAGTCTCGAATACAAACAGATGACAAGTCTGAACAGAGCAACTGGATAGCTGAAAGCTGAATAGATATAGATGGATCTCCAAGTGAAGCTCCAAACTCCAAAGGTAAGTCTCAAATGCTGTGACACTCAGTCTGACCCGAGCATAAAGCAAAACACGAAACACTCGAGTCAGGATTAACATTCTTATATTAATAAATTCAACTCAAATGAAATGTCAAATGAAATACAAGTAACTTAAAGGATGCTTGGGATTTCCCTCCTTTAAGGATCCATTAAACTATCTACTATGTAGTACAATACGCTATTATAATATGTCTACAGTAAAGTAAAGTATTAAAATAGCCTTAAGGCATTACCCATATCTCCCTTAACACATTTTATATATTCTCATAGTCTATACAGTACCGTACACTCCTCCGTAAACTGGAGGTTTACACAGAGGGCACTCCATAGGTATGGTACAAACCAAACTCGTAGAAGGCGCGATAGGGCATGCGACAAGGCACTCGAGGCAATGCCAGGGTAGATATATCGTTTGTGGATCCGGACTGGTGGTAACGCATAGCATCTACTACCGTCCACCTCGTGACACACTCCCAAATCAAAGGGTGCACCCAATCAAATCCCAAAAGCAATAGAATGGTATCGAAGAAATATGTCCGATCGGAGGAATGACCTCACTTGGCCCGGCAGGGCTCTTGTTTTAGCCGCATCAAGCTAACTCACGTGAGTCAGGGCTATATAAATACCATATAGAATCGTCACCAAACCATCCTACTTCATTCTGGAATCTCCGCCACGTACATAGTTGTTAAAGTGGTTTTCGGTATTGGTAGAGAGTATGACAATATCCGATCCCGGTCTCTTTAACAACCAAACGCTTATTTCACACCGTGGTCATTTTCATTTCAAATAATTCATACTTCAAATCAAAATATCATATTCATTTCAAAAACATATCAAATTCGATATCATTATTCACTTTTAATAATATTCATTTCCAAAACCGTAACACTTTCAAATTTATAACACTTTCGAAATCATAGCACTTTTGAAATCATAACACTTTTGAAATTATAACATTTTGGAAATCATAACACTTTTGGAACCATAACACTTCCAAACTCAACAGTTTAGATATTGAAATAGTATATGTATCAAAATAGTTATAAATTAAAATAGTTTATAAATTAATATAATTTATATATAAAAATAGTTTATATATATTAAAAATACTTTATATAATAAAAATAGTTTCCTCCAAACTCACAAACCGATTCAAAAAATCTTAAATTCCAAAATTCAATTTAAATCAATTCCAGTTTAACCATCTCAATTTAAAGTTTAAAAATTCAAGTTAAAATATTCGAACATTTACAATATACAAATTCATTTATATTTCAACATTCAACTTTAATTTTGTTTCAAATTGGAAAATATTCACTTAACCATTTTAATAAAAATTTATTTAAATCCCAATTTATATATTTAAATCAATATTAAATATTCAGTCTTAATTTTATTTAAAGTTGAGAATATTCTTTTAATCACTTTTTATCAATCCATTTATAAATCATATCTTTCAAAACCTCAAAAATCAATAAGTTTAAATCAATTCTTATTCACATTCAATTATTAACATTTTAAATTCCAAGTCAACATAAATCTATCTTCCTAACCTTTATTATTAAAGTTATAAAAGTTTATTTTTTTGAATATTAATATAAATTTAAATAAATACTTAAACATTTTATGTACTAATTAAATTAAATTTATTAAGAAAATAAAATTATAATTTAAAAATCTAAAATTTATACATATTATATTTTAAAAATCAATATTTAATAAAACCCATATATTTCCTTTTAAAACTTTGGAAATCATTTTTCAAAATATAGACCAACTGTGTCCGTATATAATTTTCTATCTTATGTTCAAGTGATACGGATATTTATCATTTCAATCCGTAATTTAAATATCTACGGGTATATATCATTTCAACCCGCGATCCCAAAATTCAATTCAATGAAAATCGCTTGGGTTTATCATTTCAACCCGTAACGATTTTCTCCTATTCTACAAGATCGTTCGAGTATGTATCATTTCAACCCATAGGGAATTCTATACTAACAGGGAACTTGTAGAGTGAGAACATATATGATAATAATATAGTATATCAACAACAGGCATATATCATCAATAACAGATAAAATATAAATAACAGATCATGGTGTCAGATGTCACATGTGAATAGTTACAGAAATGGCATATCATATATATAGTAATTAAATAACTAGCAATAGCATATTTCAATTGTCGTTTCAAATGAAATCAAATTTAATAAATATAAGAATGTTAATCGTGAGTGATTGCTCACCTTTCGAGGCTAGAGAACATGGAATGAGAAGAGTTACGAATTCAAGCACGAATTCCAAAGCAAAGTAAGATTGACACGAATTCGACGAACAAAGCTGAGCAGATAACTGGCATGATCTTGAACTCGATGGATCCGATGAAACATATTCATATACATATATATATACATATATTTTGAAAATAAATATAAATTTAAAACACACACATATATATTAAAATCAAAATCTTTATATATATTTAAAATCATTATCCCTTAAACACATCGAATACAATCAATATATATATATATATTAAGATCAAGATATCCATATATTTCATTTATATATATATATATATTCGAGTCAAATATCTATGTGAATATATAGGATATACTATAAAACACGTATATATAGGCAAACATGTATCAACTACCTTTATATAGTATGTTTTTCCTCAAAATCACATATTATAAGCCCCTTTTTCATATATATAAAATGGACACACTGTAACCTTAATATCTATACATATATGTATATACGAAATTTTTTCCTTTTTTTTAAAACAGTATTTATAAACACCAATATAAAAATCAAAAATGTCCATATCCTATTTCTATAAACTCAACACGTATACATACAGGCAAACATATATATAAATATATTCATAAAGTTCAAAATATTGACACTTATATAAACATAAACTCGCACTATTACTCTAACATATATAACTACTAACTATAACAAGAGATCTATAGAAAACTTTGTAAATTTATATATTTATATGTATACTGTTTGTCAGGTAGGCTAGTCACCACTAATATTATAAACATTATTTATATATAACATTATAAACAACTTATACATAAACAAACAATAGGTTATATATAACTTATAGATTTATATATAAACACACAGGCTGAAACTGATGATATGATATAATGCAATATAGTAGAATATAATATAGTAATATTGTATATATATTATGCGTATAATACTGCAAGAGAAGAAGGAGGCTGGAGTGTGCTGTCGTGGCCGGGGAAAGAGCAAGGGGAGGAGTTGCGGGCCAGGTCGTGAAGGAAAGGAGGTAGGTGGTGGCTCGAAGGTGTGGGCGACGAGATAGAGGCCGATGAGAGGAACCAGGTGGCGCGGAGGGGAATGGAAATGGAAGTTGGAGATGCACGAAGATGGAGGAGGGCGGTGATGGGGTTTTCGCATGTTGGTGGAGGAAGGAGGGGTGGAAGCTTCGGTTGCAAGGTGGGAAGTTGGAGGGTAAGCTTCTCGGCTTCTTGGTGGAATTGCATGCGGCCGAAGGTGTGCGGGGGCTGACGAAGTGATGGGGATGGGTTTGCTAGTCTTGAGGTGGAAGGGGGAAGAGGCATGGCTATTGAGGGGGTTGCGTGAGGCTGGGCAAGGAGGATGTGGAGGGATTGGAGATAATGAAAGCAAGCTAGAAGAGGGAAGAAAAGAAAGCGGTCGTGATTATAACAGGGAGGAGGTAAACGGGAAGGTGACAGCACAATATATGAAGCTTTGCATTTTGAAAAGAAATGAAATGAAAAAATGAAGTTATAAAGGCTAATAAAAAATGAACTGTACAAAATAATGAATACAAACATATACAAATTTATACGTTTTGATTTTCGAACCGACGGAAATAAAGGAAGAGGGTGGAAAATGGGATATAGGGGATGGCAACAGTCAACCGCTGGATTCTAGCAAATAAAAAAAAATTATTGTCCATTTGTTTCAACCTATGGACTATTGAATGCACAGAGAAATCATAATATTTAAATATAGATCCGATACGGTTAATTGTTTCGCTATCTTTGTCGCGTACCGAACACCGAGATGTACAAATGGGTATACTGGAGAGATCAGCATGACGAGACGAACATAATGGTACACAGAGATCAGTGACACGACCATCCTATCAAAAGTCGATATTGGGTAGCGAAAATGCTGCTAAAACGCCGAAGATAAGATAAACGGGGAAATAACAGTCCAAATTTGGTGAAACAAAATATGACGTCACACTCAGAAGATGATTTACAAATTTATTATATAAAAATATTCAGGTTTGAGAAATATTTTTGTTATCATCAAATTTAACCGATTTAATATTGAAATAGAATAACAAAATAAACTACCATATTATCTGATGAAAATTTACCATTTGCTATATTTAAGTAGACGCATTCCAAATATCAAATTTTATCAAAATTTTATTATTTAAAATTTCACAAAATTAAGTTAATTACGTTATTAAAACCGTTAGAATTTACGAGTCATTACAATATTGGAATTTTGACCATTACCAAATTCCGTAAGTTCTATGTGATATAGTTTTGACGAAGAGAATTGGTGTAAATAATTGTTACTATGAGGTACCGCTTATAATAAGTAAAATTGGATTTTACCAAAAGATGTGTAAGCAATAAATTTAGCCATAATGTCACACTACCTGCTAAGTGACGTGTGAACATTAATATCTGAATAGTTCGATATTAATCGCTGACTGAATTTACACCTTTATGTCGCACAACCGTAATGATGAATACTCTGAATGAACAACACGATTTGATTAATTTATAAATCATTGAAAATTAATTAAATTAATTAATATTTATGAAATATTAATTATTAAACTTCATTTGATTTGTTTGAATTAGTACTTAATAAAGTGTGTCTATAAAAGTTATAAACGCGCGTATTGATATTCGATATCAATAAAATGTATAAATTGAATTTAAATAGATTAATTGCCAAGTGTTTTTTTGAATTTTTCATTGAGGCCCGCATGCATGATGAAAAAAGAGATGTTTCAAATGTGATTTGAAAATCTAAAGGAAGAATGAATTAAAAAAAGGAAATAAGTCTCCTTTTTATGAATCACTTAAATATCATTTATGAAATGAACTTTGTCATTTTCTCTTTATTTTATTCTATTGAATATATGAAGAGGATGGAAGAGGATTTGGTGATTTAATTTTGGAATTAAATAAGGAAGGTTTTAAAGGAGGAAATTGAAAATGTTTTAATGTTTTCTTTTAAAACATAATCTCTCTTATCCTCATTCACGTTTTGTTTAGATAGACAATTTCTCCTCCTTTTTTCTTAAGCTCTCCTCCTCTCCTTTAATGGCCTTCGTGAAAATAAAATTTTCATAAAACAAATTCAAACAAAACAAATAAATTCAAGGTGGTTCTTGTCTCTTGATCCTTGCAACATTTAGGGGCTAATTTCTGAATCTAGGAGGTCTAATTCATCGTTCAAGGTACGATTCATTGGCTACATCTGAAGGAATAATTCAATCTTTCAAGGTGTGCATCAAGGCTTTGGAATTAAGGTATGACCTTCTTATTCTAATAATTTTGATATAATTTTTTACGGAATAAAATTGAATATCATAATTTATTTGTGTATAATATTGTCTCATTTGATTTGAACATGGTTTATGTAGTTTAAATTGTTTTTTATATGAACTGATTAGTTTTTTTATTTAGATAAATCAAAACTGAAACTTGTATATGATTAGACAATATTTCAATTTTAGATCTATGTTTAACCATTCAAAGCAAAGTGTAATTCTTTTGATTTGAAAGTTTATAAGTTCTTATTGTTTGCATTTGTGCTGTAATAGAAACCTACATATGGTTAAATGATGTTTAATAATAAACTGATTACAATAAATTTCTAAATTTGTTACCCTATTTGACATCACAATTATCCTTCTTTAAGTATTCAAAGGATTTTAACATATTGCTTAATTCAGTATATATCACCTTTTGTTTTATAATAATAATAGAAAATTTTATTTATTCACATAGGTCGAATCTCCTTAGATTTGAAAGTTTATTTTTCTTATTATTTACATCTTATTATAATTGAAACCCATACATGATTAAAGGTTGCTTTGATAATAAATTGATTACAATAAATTTATAAATTTGTTACTGTATTTGACATGACAAATATCTTTCTGTAAGTATTCAAAGGATTGTTAACATATTGCTTAGTTTAGTATGTTTCACTTTTGTTTAAAAAAACATTTTTCATATAGGTTGAATCTATTAATTTAATTGTATACATATATATTTTGTTAACTAATTTAGTTTAAATAATTTCACAAAAACATCAAAAAATTTAAATGTAATATAGTTTATTTTGAATTAAATAAGAAGTTTTGGGTAAATATTTATATAAAAATAATTACATCTATATGTATATGTATATATAAAACTTAATATTTATATTTCAAATTGTATAATTTTAAATGCTATATTAATATCAAACAATTTTAAATGAGGTAGTAGTATATGCATATGAACTATTGTTTGCTATTCTTATTCTTATGTCATATTGATTCATTGATTGCTAATTAAATGCTGCATAAATTAATTGTTTGTCAAAAAGGGAAAGATGAATCAATCATATTTGTCATCTTTTATTTCTTTCCCTTTTGTCCCTTATGTGATTACCTTTAAACTTATTCTTATTTATTCATATATATCATGTTATCAATTGATCATACTTACCTTACGTTAACTATTCTGTCACACAATTAAGGAATGAATATATTTGATATATTCAAACCTTATTTTTATATCCCATTCTTGATTGTTTTAGAATTAAATTAATAAAACAAAATATGGTATTAAATAAAATATTGATTTTATTTAAAAGAAAATTTATATAAGATCTAAATGCATTTAGACTTCATAGGCCCGTTAATGATCCAAAATGGTAAAATTTTTGAAATTCACCTATTTCTTCCACTACAGGCTGGCCCAGTTCCAACAATGGTATCGAAGCCCAATAGCCTATGCGGTCTAAATTAGTCATATTAGAGCTAGCTAATTAAGCTTGTTCACTTAGTACGGTGTCTAGAAAGGTAATGTCTAGGATTGAAATTGGATAATCAAGTACCATGTCCTACCTGGTTACCTGCCTGGCCTGAAAGGTGATGAGAGCCCAAAGGTTGCCCCTAATAGAAAAGACCCAATTTGAATTGGGCCTTGGGATAGTTTTCAAAATAGTTTTTAAAATTTAGACATGATTTTAAATTTAAAAGTTAAATTTAAAATAACAACATGTTTATTATAAAAGGTTATAATATAACATAAATTTTCAAAATGTTTGAAAAGGTGATGAAAACTTCAAAATGTTTAAAACTATTTAAATATTAATTTAGAAATTTAAAAATTTATTAATAATATTAATAAAATAAATTAATTAAATGAGTTGATTAATTAATACTTATATGTAAGTTTATATATGTTGATATATGTTATGTTATTTAAAAGTGTTTGAGATAACATAAGTATACATGTATGTATATAAGATAAATTTTGAAATTAATATAATTTAATTTAAATTGTTTAATTAAAGAAATTAATAAAATGTCAATTAATTAACAAAAATAAGCATATATAAGATTTATGTGTTATATTATAAAGGTTATATTATACGCTATAAAGGTTATAGTAGATATGTACAATATAAATATAGTATTGGGATACTAATATAAAATTAATCAAATAAATTAAATAAGGTTTAGTTAAATAAAATATTATACATAAGACTATCATATAAGTAATATGAAATATAAAAGTTATATAACAATAAAACTTATGACGCCCCACCTCTATACTTGCAATAGCCAAGGACACTACGGGGTAATGCCGTCGACTAGCACGAAGAATAAGGCTGTTGAGGAGCGACCATCTGTGTAATTGCTTTGTCCAAGTACCGATATGTCAAATAGTAGGTCATGCATTTCATTTCAAAAGGAAATCTGACATATCAAATACAAACTCAAAGCTACTACACAGTGGCTATGCGGCCTTCGAAAACAAATATAAAATAAGCATTACATAAATCAGCACAGATATTCATGTCACTAAGGCGAAAACATATATGAACATAACATATAGTAGTGAACATCAAAGTAGTGGTCATACAAGATCTACTACACCACAAAAGAATAGGTACAAGTGTTAGACAAAAGAATATGTATACATCAAGGAGTCTCTATCTCGAATGTATAAAAACAAAAACTACTAAGCTAAAGTAGTTAGCCAAAAGTCAGAAGCTAGTCCCTGCTAAGAAGTCAAGTGGAAGCACCTGAAATGTCTCGGTCTGACCCGAGTATTATTTAAGAAGAAAAATAATAAACGGATCAGTCTGTCTATAATTATCATGTAAGATGAGATAGGATAAGAGATATGACAAAAATATATGATAACAATAATACCATACTTTGACAAGTATATATTTGATAATAATGAAAATCATACAATATCTCAAATTTTCTCACACACCAAAAAGAATATCATATTCTTTATACATATTCACCAAATCACAAATATTGATAGGGCTTATTAGTGCAAATCGCAAAAAATTGGTGAAACATAAATTCCAGAAATCCATAATTGAAAATCCAGAAAACATAAAAAAGGGGAGGCCCATCATAAATAGGAGCACAAAAACTCACCAACACATGTATCATAAACGGGTCGTTATCCCATGGATCGCTAACCCATAAAGTCGGTGCAACGACGTAGTACAACGATACGCCCGAGGAACCTGAAACTCAAATAAGCTGGAACAACGACGTAGTACAACGATACGCCCGATGAACCGAACTCCATAAAACCCATAGGTCGCTAGCCTACAAAAAAATGAGATGAAGCTCAACAGAACGGGGTACAGTCCCCCACGCGGACAATGAGACATTGCATATCGCTAGTCTAAACCTCACAATGATCGTCATAAATTAATAAGTGTAAATTACATCAGGCTAGTAAATAATTGAGTTTAGCTTCATGTCCCATAACCACCAGCTTAACTTAAATATTTACGAACAAATTGTAGATTTCCACTCGAAAATTGTCACAAGATTTCAATCGAACAAGTCTAAGAATTAACCGACGAAGTAAACGCAAGCATTTCATACCACTTGTTTTGCTAAGTCGTTTAATTGGATTTTTCGTAGTACGAATGAGGTAAAGGTTTGTATATACTACTAATAGATTGGAAAACGGTTTTAAAAATGAGTTTTGTATTAAAAGTAATGTTGAAATCATTTTTCTGAAAAAGGTTGAGTATTTACTACTAGTATAGAAACCTTTGTATTTTAAAGTGACAAATCATAAAAACGATTGTAAAAACAATCTATCACCAAAAATTCACATTCGACGATGTGAATTAAAACCATGAAAATCGATATCAAATCCATCAAATGGATGTTCCCAAAAATCCAGAAAAGAAGTCATCAAAGTCGATAATAAATGACAAGAACTATCCAGATCAACAAAAACCGATAAAACGGAAACCCACATAAAATAGGCAAATTGGCTGAATTTAACAGCACTAGACTTCTGATGGGTTTCCCAGACGTCTGAGCTGAAGGTCTGGAAATTTTTTCCAGATCGCTCAGATGTCTGGGAATAACCTCAGATGTATGAGCCGTAGGTCTGGAATTTTTATTCCTTTGCCTCAGACGTCTGAGTGTTTTCCCAAACGTCTAAGCTAAAGCTCAAGGCAAAATTTGCCTAGACCATTGATGGCCAAATCAACTCGGAATTGATTAAATGAGCAATGGTGGCTAGAGATTTATGCCAAGCGACAACCCAGCCCTATAGACTCTTCAATACACTCCAAACAACATGTCCAAACATCCATAGTAGGATTTTCATAGGTTTTGACTTCAAAATACCAAAATTGGAAAATTCACCAAACCAATTCAATTCAAAAGCAATCGAACATGAAATAGATGTTAGGAATTCATACCTAACTATAATGAAAACTATAGACATAGATGTGATTTCAAGAACTCTCTTTTAAATTCAAAAACAAGGAATGAGAAGCTCTAAAACAAAGCAAGATCAATCTCTCTTCGACGTCACTTCAAGAACCTTCAATCTATGATCAAATGCAAAGATTTTCCTAAGTTAGGTTATAGGAAAAATCAAGAATTGAAGAAGATTTGAGATGGAGAAGATGAAGAGCATGCTTACCTAAGCTTCTCCTTGATTTTGGAACTTGAATTTGAATTTCCTAAGAAAACTAAGGCTTAGGAATTTTAATTTCCTTTCTTTTCCCCCATTTTTCCTTTTGCTTGAGAACGTTAGGAAATTATGAAAGGAATGAATAAAGAGGAGTGGAGTGTGAGGTATTTGGTAGAAAGTTTGGGTTCTCTTATTGGGTTAGTGGGCTAGAGCACAACCCAAAGCCCAAACAAAATACCAAAATCCTAATCAACTCCAAACATATCGGTGTTTATACTTAAACAAGTTGTAAACGTTGTTTTAAACTCAATGGAAGTGGTCTCGAGTTCGGATTCGACTATTTACAAAAGTCACATTTCGGACTTTTAATTCAACTAACGATGCTATATTTAAATAAAACATTTAAATATATAATCGTAAAATTGCAAGTTGTTACAGACTCCCCTCCTTAAAAAAATTGCATCCTCGCAATACTTAAGAAGAAAATAAAGAGTAACAACCACACTAAGGCATAACAACACAAAAGAAAATTTTGAAGCGAGAAGTTCACCTTATAGAGCACGAGAGAGTAAGTCCGGATGTGGTCGCTCAATGAATTCTTTGGATTTCCAAGAATAATCCTTAGAATTTGCGGACCACTGAACTTTCACAAGCGGAACATCTTTATTACGAAGGCGTTTATCCTCCGTAGCAATGATACGAATAGGATGTTGCTCATAAGTCAAATTAGGTGAAACTTCAATTTCTTCAATAACACCAGACTCAAGAATAGAATCGGAATCTCTAAGGCATTTCTGTAGTTGAGAAACATGGAATACGTCACGAATAGCATAAAATTGAGCCGGTAATAAAAGGCGATAAGCCACGGAACCAATGCGTTCGGTGATGGGAAATGGGTCAATATAACGAGGTGCTAATTTTCTCGATCGACTGAAATGCACAACACACTTCATAGCTGAAACACGAATAAATACCAAATTTCCCATAGAAAATTCTAAATTCCTTCTTCGGTTATCGTCATAGGATTTTTGTCTACTTTGAGCTTCTTTCATCCTATGACAAATAAGGTCAATCTTTTCTGTTGCATAACGAATAAAATCTGGTCCTAAAACCAGCTTCTCACCGGCTTCAAGCCAACACGAAGGAGATCGGCATAGTCTTCTGTAGAGGGCCTCGAAAGGTGCCATACCAATACTAGACTGGAAGCTATTATTATAAGAAAACTCAACAAGTGAAATATGATCTTCCCAACTTCCACCAAAATCAAGAACACAAGCATGAAGGAGATCTTCAAGGGTTTGATTCACACGCTCCGTTGGTCCATCGGATTGAAGATGATAAGTGGTGCTAAAATTAAGCTTCATTCCCAAAGCCATTTAAAGACCCTTCCAAAATCCACTAGTAAATAATGGATCACGATCGCTAACAATAGAAGTAGGAACTCCATGCAATTTAACAATTTCTTTAACATAGAGTTTGGACAAAAGAGGTACGGTCCGATTGGACCGAATGGGAATAAAATGGGTGGATTTTGTAAGTCTATCTATAATCTTCCATAGACTATCATGACCTGAATGAGAACGGGGAAGACCGTCAATAAAGTCCATGGAGACTTGATCCCACTTCCAAACTGGAATGTCCAAAGGTTGCAATAACCCACCGGGCCTTTGGTGCTCGGCCTTTACGAGTTAGCAAGTCATGCAACGCTTAATGAAGCTAGCAATATCAGATTTCATTCCATCTCAATAATAAAGTTGCTTCATGTCCGCGTAAATTTTACTACTACCGGGATGAATGGTAAATTTAGAACGATGAGAATCTTCTAAAATGTCTTTACGAAGATCACTAATATTTGGCACGATAAGTCTACCAAATTTTCAAATGCCACCACGAGCATCAATTTCAAAGTCTTTCAAACCATCAATATTATTTTTATCCCTACAACTTTGGCTAAGATGAGCCAATTCGGGATCTTGCTTTTGAGCTTCAAGGATGCGGTCTAAAAGAAAAGGATGAGCCTCAAGGTTACATAAAACAAGAGATGAACATGAATTGGGGTCACGATCTCGAATCTTGCAAGTGGACAAAGTCTCGAGATCATTCCATTCGGATATAATCATGGAAACAACCGCTTGTTGCTTACGACTAAGGACATCAGCAACACGATTTCCCTTTCCGGGAGTATAAAGAATATCAAGATCATAAGATGCAAGGAATTCGAGCCAACGTTGTTGACGCAAATTAAGTTCCTTTTGAGAGAACAAATACTTCAAAGATTTATGATCGGTGTAGAGAACAAATTTCTCTCCCAAAAGATAATGACGCCAAATTCTAAGGGAGAAAACAATGGCCGCGAGCTCTAAATCATAAGTGGCATATATAGTCTCGGCAGGCTTTAATTACCTAGAAACATAAGCGATAACACGTTCCCTTTGCATGAGAACGGCTCCCAAACCAACACGACTAGCATCGGTATAAACAATCACGTATTGGTTCCCTTCGGGAATCACAAGAATAAGAGTAACGGAAAGGAGTTCTTTTAATTTCTGAAAAGCTATTTCTATGCTAAATCATCTATTTCATGATCCTCTTTCCCGAAAAGCTAAGACATTCAAAATTATAATTAACTTTATGTAATCATCTTTTTAGAAAAATTTACTTATTACAAGTCAATTTACTGTGTCTGACTATCTCATCATAGTGTTTAGGAGACTCCTATCGATAACATTGATCAGGTGTATCGACCAAAATTCTTAAAGCGCTCAATGGGAAATACAACACAAAATCATCTTCTATATGATAAACATGTTTCTTAAAAAATTTACGAATATTTTGTACTCGTTTTAAGAACAAAATCCAATTATACTTATAAATATATCTTATTAGAAAGATTTGCAATTTTAAATTGCTGTTTTCACCCATAATCAACGAATACAAGAATGGACTCATCGAGATATTCACAGAATACTCGATTCATAAGATGTATGAAATAAGATGAAGGGTTTGTCAAATCGAATGATATGACGAGCCACTCATAAGAATCATAACTAGTGCGGAATGCGGTAAGTGGAAAGCTATCCTCCACAACTCGTAGCTGATGAAAACCGGTAGCAAGGTTGAGCTGAAAAGACGTTAGCACCACACAATTGATCGCTTAGGTGGTAATCCTAAGACAGGCTCAAAGATATTGGGAAATTCACGAACTACTTGAATGAGGGAAATAACATCTTCCTCATCATGTGGGTTTAAAGAATAAAATGATGCCACCGAATTGGAATCGAAATCATTAAGAACAATAGAAATCTTCTTAACAGATTGAGGATGTCGAAGATGGATAGTCCTCTCGGGATATAGGATATGGGCTTCATAATGATTAAGCCAATCCTTTCCCAAAACAAATTCTGAAACCTAAGTAGCGCATAACATGCAAATCGGATCCGAAAGCATAATCACATAAAATAATCTCAACATTTTTACAAAGTAAACTGAGTGTTGCGGATCCACCAACCGGATTCGCAATTCTCAGTGAAGCCATCAAGCCCATAATATTTAAAGAAAAAGTATCAACAAGTTCTTTTGATATAAAAGAATGAGATGCAAGCGTATCAAAAAGAATTCGAATAGGATAATCACGAAACAAAATAATGCCATCAAGGGAATGAGAAATACCTTGACCAAGAGAAGGGTTACTAGGGGCTTGCACAACATTCAGCTTTCCTTCTTTCTTGCATTGAAGTTTGGGACATGAAAATATAAGATGACCCAAACTTTTGCAATAGCGACAAGCAAGGGGCCTTGGACACTTATTTGCATAGTGGTCCTTAGAACTACAATTGTAGCATACTCCACGATCAGGGGTAGGAATCTTTGCTACCGAAGTTGCTTGCTTCCCTTTCTTGTTGGGATTAGGGCTTTTGAACTTAATATGCCTCTTCTTGTTGTTATCGAGGCTCTTTTTGGCACCTCCAACATCACTATCACTTCCTTTATCGGCCTCTTCAAGTCGAAGAGTGATATCTACAAGCTGGTCGAAAGGCACTTCTAATTTCAGAGGTAAAACCTTTTTGGGGTTCTTATTCAAAGCACAAATAAACCATTGATTCTTTACAAGATCCAAAAGTTGTTGGGCAGACATGAATACGCCATCCTGAGAAGGACCAATGGATTGACCAGCGCTAGGACTGCCAGGTCTAACCATCTCTTCTTCTTTAAAAAAGAAAGAAAGAACGAAGAGGAAAAAGGTTATTCGCAGAATGAATTCAAATAAGCTAGATTGGTAAAACAGAGCATCATAAAAGAAAATAGGATAGAGTGGGTCCTAAGACTTGGATTAAATCCTAAGGCACGATTCCTAACAGAGACTTAGGACAATGATTCTTGTCATAATATTCTATATTGTTCCGAAGTTTGGTTCTGATACCAAGCTGTGACGCCCTATCTCTATACTCATACTAGCCAAGGACACTACGGGGTAATGCCGTCAACTAGCACGAAGAATAAGGCTGTTGAGGAGCGACCATCTGTGTAATTGCTTTGTCCGAGTACCGATATGTCAAATAGTAGTTCATGCATTTCATTTCAAAAGGAAATTTGACATATCAAATACAAACTCAAAGCTACCACACAGTGGCTATGCGGCCTTCGGAAACAAATATAAAATAAGCATAACATAAATCAGTCACAAATATTCATATTACTAAGGCGGAAACATATATGAACATAACATATAGAAGTGAACATCAAAGTAGTGGTCATACAAGATCCACTACACCACAAAAGAATAGGTACAAGTGCTAGACAAAAGAATATGTATACATCAAGGAGTCTCTATCTCGAATGTATAAAAACAAAAACTACTAAGCTAAAGTAGTTAGCTAAAAGTCAGAAGCTAGTCCCTACTAAGAACTCAAGTGGAAGCACCTGAAACGCCTCGATTTGATCCGAGTATTATTTAAGAAGGAAAATAATAAACGGATCAGTCTAGCTATAATTATCATGTAAGATGAGATAGGATAAGAGATATGAAAAAATATATGATAACAATAATACCATACTTTGACAAGTATATATTTGATAATAATGAAAATCATACAATATCTCAAATTTTCTCACACCAAAAAGAATATCATATTCTTTATACATATTCACCAAATCACAAATATTGATAGGGCTTATCAATGCAAATCGCAAAAATTAGTGAAACATAAATTCCAGAAAACCATAATTGAAATTCCAGAAAACATAAAAAGGGGGAGGCCCATCATAAACAGGAGCACGAAAACTCACCAACACGTGTATCATAAACGGGTCGCTAACCCATAAAGCCGGTGCAACGACGTAGTACAACGATACGCCCAAGAAACCTGAAACTGAAATAAGTCAGAACAACAATGTAGTACAACGATACGCCCAAAAAACTGAACTCCATAAAACCCATAGGTCGCTAGCCTACAAAAAAATGAGACGAAGCTCAACAGAACGGGGTACAGTACCCCATGTGGACAATGAGACATCGCATATCGCTATTCTAAACCTCAAAATGATCGTCATAGATCAATAAGTGTAAATTACATCAAGCTAGTAAATAAATGAGTTTAGCTTCATGTCCTATAACCACTAGCTAAACTTAAATATTTACGAACAAATTGTAGATTTCCACTCGAAAATTGTCACAAGATTGCAATCAAACAAGTCTAAGAATTAACCGACGAAGTAAACGCAAGCGTTTAATATCACTTGTTTTGCTAAGTCGTTTAATTGGATTTCTCGTACGAATGAGGTAAAGGTTTGTATATACTACTAGATTGGAAAACAGTTTTAAAAATGAGTTTTGTATTAAAAGTAATGTTGAAATCATTTTCTGAAAGAGTTTGAGTATTTACTACTAGTATAGAAACCTTTGTATTTTAAAGTGACAAATCATAGAAACGATTTTAAAAACAATCTATCACCAAAAATTCACATTCGACGACATGAATTAAAACCATGAAAATCGATATCAAACCAATCAAATGGATGTTCCCAAAAATCCAGAAAATAAGTCATCAAAGTCGATAATAAATGACAAGAACTAACCGGATCAACAAAAACCGATAAAACGGAAACCCACATAAAAATAGGCAAATTGGCTAAATTTAACAACGCCAGACGTCTGGTGGTTTTCCCAGATGTCTGAGCTGAAGGTCTGGAAATTTCTTCCAGATCGCTCAGATGTTTGGGAATAACCTCATATATTTGAGCCGTAGGTTTGGAATTTTTATTCCTTTGCCTCAGAAGTCTGAGTGTTTTCCCAAACGTCTGAGCTGAAGCTCAGGGCAAAATTTTCCTAGACCATTGATGGCCAAATCAACTCGAAAGCGATTGAATGAGCGATGGTGGCTAAAGATTTATGCCAAGCGACAAGCCAGCCCTATAGGCTCTTCAATACACTCCAAACAACATGTCCAAACATCCATAGTAGGATTTTCATAGGTTTTGACTTCAAAATACCAAAATTCGAAAATTCACTAAACCAATTCAATTCAAAAGCAATTGAACATGAAATAGATGTTAGGAATTCATACCTAACAGCAATGAAAACTATAGACATAGATGTGAGTTCAAGAACTCACTTTTAAATTCAAAAACAAGGAATGAGAAGCTCTAAAACAAAGTAAGATCAATCTCTCTTCAACGTCACTTCAAGAACCTTCAATCTATGATCAAATGCAAAGTTTTTCCTAAGTTAGGTTATAGGAAAAATCAAGAATTGAAGAGGAATTGAGATGGAGAAGATGAAGAGCATGCTTGCCTAAGCTTCTCCTTGATTTTGGAACTTGAATTTGAATTTCCTAAGAAACTAGGGCTTAGGAATTTTAATTTCCTTTCTTTTCCCCCATTTTTCCTTTTGCTTGAGAATGTTAGGAAATTATGAAAGGAATGAATGAAGAGGAGTGGAGTGGGAGGTATTTGGTAGAAAGTTTGGGTTCTCTTATTGGGTTAGTGGGCTAGAACACAACCCAAAGCCCAAACAAAATACCAAAACCCTAATCAACTCTAAACATATCGGTGTTTATACTTAAACAAGTTGTAAACAGCGTTTTAAACTCAATGGAAGTGGTCTCGAGTTCGGATTCGACTATTTACAAAAAGTCACATTTCAGACTTTAAATTCAACTAACGATGCTATATTTAAATAAAACATTTAAGTATATAATCATAAAATTGCGGGTTGTTACAAAAATTATATGATATGAATGTATAAACTAAAGGTGGAACATTAAAGAAACCCAAATAGACTTAAGGAATAAATATATACGTAAATATACATATACCGTGATTTCTGATGTATTTGACACTTGGATCATGAGGGCATTTCATGAGAAATACATTATTCCATAAGTTGATATCACTCAATGTAATATATTAAAGATTATGAATCTTCAATATAATGTTGTCCACTACCATACATATATTAATAATTACTTCCATACTCCTTAGTTGTTGAGAAAACTCAAGCTAGGGGTGTTATGTGCAGTATTATTAATATATTTAATAGATGAGGTAAGATAACTATATGTATTTGTTGAGAAAACTCAAGGTACATATACTATACTTAGGCCGTCGCGATATGGTAGGTATGAGCGAATAATCTCTTTCAATTTGTTGAGCAAACTCAAGGTTGAAATGAGGTTAGGACACTGAAACATGGGTTAGGAGTTGTATGTGATACAACCGATAAGGAGTTATTCATCGTTTGTGGGGCTATGATTTGTCGAGCAAAGTCAAGGTTAGAATACCAAGATAGACGAGTCCTAACACCCACTGGTGAAGTCAAAAGACTTCTATGTTTCATCTTAGGGTTTGGAGAAACATAAAAGACTAGTGGGAGCCATATTAGAAAAATGAAATGGTAACATTTAACCTTTCTAATATTGTAAGAATATATGCTAAATAATATTTTAATTATCCTCAATGATAAATTTATGCATTTAATAGGATTGATAAAATGTTTATCAATTAACATATACAAACGAACTAAATTGAAAGTTGACAAATGGAAATATAATACCCACTATTAAATGCCTATTGCATGTTAATGTTTTCTATACCCATGCAAGTGTCTATTTTTTACAACTACTTATTACGTTCATAAAATGGTAACTTACGTGCTTATTTGATTGAGACCGTGTATTGCACTCTATGAGTTTCGAACTCTTAAAGCAATACAAGACTATGGATATTTGATCCATATGCTATCATTTATAGATGTTATACGGTGAAGAGTCACGGTTCGTAATGTACGATACTTCAATGAATATAGTTCATTGGAAATAAGCCAATAAATAGTATTTTGAGATCATGTATGTAACGAACCGGGATTTTCGTTCCTCGAAAATCGACATAAATACGTTCACTGTATAACATGCCTAATAATCAAGTGCGGAAATGCCAATTGCTAGGGGTAAAGTAGAAAGAGGTAGAAGAAAATAGAAACAACAACACAGAATCTCACAATCGTAGCGGAACAAAGTATAATATAAAATAAAAGATTTTTATACAAAAGAATCTATAACTGTTTCATACTTACAATCATCAGAGTACAACAATCAATACATCAATCTGGACAGTTATAATAACTTGTCCTCATTCAATGGAAATATAAATCAAGTACGGAAATACGTCTCTGTCGTACAGCTCGTCTCCTGAGCTCCATAGCATCCTAACCTAAATCTGTAATACTCGGTCTGACTCGAGTATTATAATAAAATAACACCCGAGTCAGTTTGGAAAACCAATGTGAGAAACCACACTCAATTTGAATTATTAAAGTTATCAAAATCCTTTGCAAAACAAAGGTATCTTGTAAGACCGCGTCACACATAAACATGACGGGTTTTTCCCTTACGATAACCATACATTTTTTCAAAATCTTTTGATATTATATAGTGTCTAAACAAAGTAAATAGAAAATAGCTGAAATGCTTGCATCTCACGTTTCGTCATAGTTGGGCACAATCAAAACCGTACGGCGCTTATTGGAGAATGGATTCCATACAATGACCGGGCTACTAGGGTACCGCCCGTCACAGTACAACTCTAGAAAAATGTACTGAGGACCTCGCCGGGATCCCCTGCCAACACAAGACCAGTCTACCCCTAACCTGGATAGTACCAAATATGTTATCACCCCGGGTGTTCCCACCCTTAAATCGAGCGCTCACTTTTCCATGCACAACCATTTCCATAATTTTAATATATCTGAGGGTATCTAGAAAGGTGATAACATACCCTAATTGGGTGCGACCCACTTTGCCTTGCTGCATCTCCCTTTTTTTAGTCATTCCCGATTGATGAGGCTTGAGGCTAACGTTTACCTTAAGAATAGCATTCATTCTTGGAATGCTAGCACTGCCTTCCAAGCAACGATGCAACGATAAAATTCGTCCATACAAGTTATTCTGGGTCTGGACAAACCGAATCACCGTCTTCACTGTCTTCACGTTATCACCATTCGCAACGCTCAAACCGGTCGAAGTGGTTTTCAGATAATTAAATCTGATACTGGTCTCTTTGAAACGGTCAACGAATTTGGCCAATATTTGATAGTCGGTTATTTAACTATCAGTATAACATCCATAAGCAGTCATTAGGCCTTATTATAATTTTTCCAAAATTTATTTTCAAAACATCTTTATAAGATATATATTCAAATCCCTTACAAATTTTCAATATTCGAGACAACTCAAGTACTTATATCCATATTAGGATATTTTAAATCATCTCTTATTTCAACACTTAGAAAAATATTTAAAAATATATTTTTCAAAAACCCCTTACTTCTCAACACTTAGGAAAGTTCCATTCATTTCTCTCTTCTCAAAATCCTTCACAATTTATATTATAAATTCCTTAACTCGTTTATAACGAATTCTATAAGTTTCGGGGTTCCTTAATCAATTTTCCTTAATATTTCCAAAGTCAAAACACTTGTCGATAATTCCAAATATCCATTTCTAACTTCTTTTATGAACCCTAATTCATTTTTCGAAGTTCACTTTTATTTAACTACTTCGGAAATTTTTCTTGCATTTTCCCAAATTCCATGTTGAGAATTTCTCTTATAAATTCCATCTACTGAATAACTCCGTTTCCCAATCTCGAGAAGACTTATAAATAATTTTAAATCATTACAAAACTCTCTATATATATATAAAATAAGTATTTAAAAGAATAATAATTTATTTTTAAAACATGTTCAAGTAATTATTTGAAATATCGAAACACTTTTTATAAACCTCAATAACTCATTTTTAGATAAACAAATCAATCTTTAAAACTAATTTTAAAAGTTAGATTTGATTAAAATAAATATTAAATATTTGAAAAATTCACTTTTCGATGTATTTCAATTTTACTAGTTCAAAATTACATAGTTTGATAAATAAAACTTCCCTTTTTAAAACAACTTAACTTCTTAATAATAAAAATATAATTTCAAAATATAAATAACCAATTAATTTATAAATTCCTCTTGATTCACAACCCATCAATTTCATTCCGATTCCATAACCATTCTCCTTTTTTCCAACCCGATTTCCATATTCTGATATAAATTCACACGATGAATTTTATATTCCCAATTTATCAACTGATATCCTCTTCTCTTATTTATAAACATCGTTTATAAAATTTTATAACTCCTTTGGGTTTTACTTGTTTATAAAAACAATCTTATTTATAAAATTTCATTTTATAAATCCATTTCCTTATAAATTCTGTTTATTCGGCCAATAAAAATTTTATTACCGATTTAAACTCCTTTTTATATTTTTAGGATATTATTTAAAAGTCCTTTATATAGATTATTTTTAAAAGTTCTATTTAAAACAAATTGCGGATTAGTTAAGTTCAACCAAAATCAAATTTACTGTTTATCCAATCAATTTCTTTTTAAGTAATCCAATTTTCAATATAATATTTTTTATATCCAAAATCTCCGTTTAATTTCTTAAAAATTCAAAATAATATTCATGGTATTTAAATACCAAAATTAAGGCCAGTGCTACTATAGCATCCAAAATTCAATCACAACAAAATCTATAGCAGATTTATTCACACACACACTATATAACTATATATATGAACGATTAATATATTTTTGAGGAATCCAATTAGATCCCTCCAACTTGTTTCCCTGCATCCACAGATGTTAGACAACATAAAAATACCAATCCTGCTTCGAGGTGGGATATCGCGGTAATATAGGGTCATCCGCTATTATGCGGGGCGCATAGGGTCTCATCCGCTCCAACGGCGGGAAATATATCCAACTACTAATATATATACTACTATATATATAACATAACGTCCAACTGATAATAATAATTATCAATTCATCCATACAGTCAATAATAATTTTCAACAATTAAAATAGTAATCCAAGATGAGTGAGATTTTACTCACTTTGTTTTTCTGAAATTGTTAATCAGTCCAATTCCAAATTTATTCAAATGCATAGTATTTGCCGCTGCGAATCCAACGTTACTCGTTACGTTAATTTTGGACCTCTAACAAACAAATTTACGACGTATATATGTTAATGATTTTTTTATATATAATTAAACTAATTACACATTAATTAAATAATTTTAAAATAATCACAATATACCTCTCTATAGCTTCCTTCTCAAAACGAGCCTGCTCTGCCTGAACCCAACCCATACAAGTCGCCGTGAGTCGCCCGGCCCTCCAGCTGCAATTGCAGCACCAACATCGTCGATCTCGATCTCCTTCACATCGCCATACCAACAGTAGCCCACTCGCACCCATCTTCCCAAATCGACCCAAACCTTAAATGCGGCCTCGTCTCCCTCAGGTCCCACAATTAACACAAGCTCCCATGTCACGAAAGTCAGCACGAATGCACATGACTACATCACCGACCCCCACGACAACTGCTGCCACCACGCTGAACCTATGAATGCGTTCGCGTCTACCTAACTACCACTCCAGCAACGAAACCCTATATTGTCGTTTGAGCCTACCATAAGCCACTGCTCTTCGATGCTCAAGTCGCTCCCTCCTTCCAATCGCAATTCCTATCGCGTGAATCTATTTTTCCCTCGATTCGATTCAGGAATTAAAGAAAAGGGATGTGTGATTTAAAACTAGGAAGGCTAGTGATTTATTTTCCTTTCGTTCGAGCCGTGAATTGAATTTGCGAAGAAGGGGGGAGAATGAATTTGTGCTTTTAAAACGATGAAGGAGGACTGGGTTCAGGAAATAGGGTGGCGATGGTACAGGTAGGTCGGCTACGATTGACTTCGATTTGATTTCATTTTTATCTATTCAAATATCCCGTATTTTATACAAGGAAACCTCGAACTCCTATTGAGGTGTGCCGCCTGGCGTCCCTAATGTTATACCACTATTTCGAACCCAATGGAACAAGTTTCGAAGCCTAAATTGATTATGTGGAGAAGATAGCTTTTTAAATCGACTATTCAATTAAATTGTTTCTAGGCGTTTTTCGATCGCACGACCAAATGGTGAATCCAAACACTATGATATTTGTAATCCGATAATAATACACTATTACGGATTCAATGGAACATGTTTTGTCGAATTCCGAGACTGTGCCCCGGATTACTATTTTAACGCGTCGATTAAATCGACGATTTCAAAAATTTACGAAATCGCTTGAAATTTTAGTTTTAAAACCTTACTAACTAAATTATAATTCCAAATCCAATATTTAAACTATTAAATATTCAAAATCGAACAACAAAAATTTTGGGTCGTTACAATGTATTCAACTTGATTAATTACAAAAGAGATCATGTTGTATTAATGTAACACAAGACCAAAAACTACAAGATATATCTAAGAACTCGATCGCTGAATGTCATTTTGATCGGTTTAGGTACAGTGCAACATATTTGATGTCCTTAAATGTTAAGGATTATCAAATGCACTTTTGTAAAGAGTTTGTTATGCTATTGTAGTAAGATTTTCTTTTAAATAGTTTGACCATTTGAAAGGAAAACGAATGTACAAGAATAGATGTAATTTAAGGTACAGTTGGGATAAAGAGAATGAATAGTCACTTCTGCTTCATAAAGGAACATTTGAAATGAGAATTATAATAATAATTGATACTTAATATTAAATATGATTCCCATTCCGAAATATATTTTCATATAGAAAATTGATTTCAATGAGATTTATAATAATAATTGATACTTAATATCAAATATGATTCCCATTCCGAAATATATTTTCATATAGAAAATTGTTTTCTATGAGATTTATTTCTTTGAGCTCAAGATATTTGATCAACGAACTCTCCACTGTAAATAATTGTAGTGTATGAAATAAACAAATTGTATTAAGTGAATGATGGATCTTCGAATTCAGTATGCTATTATAGTAATGATGGAAATAGTGGGAGCATGCCATATAGTACTTATTAATTGCATCATAGTACGAAAATTGCTTTCGTAAAACTTACCATACATTATTTATGAAATAATGTTTATTTTTTAGTATCGACAAAAAAATAGACATAGCTATATTTCAATACGAATATTATGAATATTTTTTATGAAATAAAACTATAACGTGGTAAAAATATTTATAACAAAAGTGATGCATTGGAAAATACAAAAGTATCTAATATTATTTACAGTTGTTTTGGAATTATAGACTAAGCCATAGTTTTGAGAAAATAATTTTATTATATGATTTTGAATCATACGATACTGGTTAATTATATCTCAAACAATTAAGGGCTATGCACCCATTCAGTGGGAGCATCATAAGACTTGATGAACTCTTCGGATTGATACATATTGATGTATGCAATCGTAAGTCTATTAATGCCAAAAATGTTCCACGTACTTCATCATATTCACAAGTGAGTTATCTCCGACATGAACATGTGTATTTGATACATGTGTAGTATGTCTACAGTAAATTCGTAGAGTATGAAACAGAAGTAAATAAAATAACATTCAATAGAAATGATTCGATTTTGATCAAATGAGTGAGTATATTGGAAAAAGTTTCAAACATACCTAAAAATGAATAATGAGTCAATCTCAAAAGTCACTCCTCCATGTGATATATAATGATGCATCGATAAGGAGTAACCGAACTTTGTCGGACAATGTACGATTAATTATGAGTGAAGTTGAGTTAGTTTCTTTTTATAAGGTCATGCACTTAAGAGTACTATACAAGGTTAATATTATTTCATCCAAAAAACAATTTACAAAATCACACAAGATGAAGGTTATAAGAAACCCCAACATATTCTAGACCAAGAAGTTGGCAGGTTGTGCGATTGAAAGATTGCACGTAATAACTGTTCGTAAGGGATCTATTGTGAATCTCCCCAAGAGAGTTTTTGAAAGATTGTCATTGGATGACATATTTATGTTTTGAACATAAGTTTTGTAAACTAAAACCAAATCAGTTTTATAAATAAAGAAATTTATAAAACGTTTATGAATGCCTATTCTGTTGCACTGAGTAACAATTGTTTCAAGAAATACCAACTTCTTTATGAAGAAATTTCTTTGAGAAATTACTAGTAGTAAAATGGAATTGGATAAGATCCATAGATAGAACTGATTAGATGATATGAAATGAAATTAACTAACCTAAACGAACACAACACATTAGAGTGTGTAATAAGTATTCTCGCACATTAAAGAGAAATTATGAGTTTCTTGTCAATGTCAAAAATATATAATCCTCGATTGTTCAAACCATTAAAATGTTAACTCTATGATATAGTATGATGTGCAGATCCGAAAAAAATTACAAGTACGGTATCAAAATATGATTTTGGTAGTCGTAGCCTAAGGGATGTGATCCATCGGCTGTGATTATGTCTTTATAAGAAAGACTACTGCAGTTGAAATTAAATGAGCAACGATGATAAAAATAATATTGCAAATTTTAATTGTTGAAATTAGCGTAATAGATTCGGTATTCAACGTGCTCAAGTTAATTCGGATTTACTCACAAAATTACCACATGATATGACTTTATGTTTGGTACGTAAATATTGAAATAGAAAATTCTAAATAATGATTTAAGAGTATACTGTTTACACATAATAACCAAAATGTCTCGAAGTTAGTGCGAGCGATACTGAGTTTGTGAGTCCGTGGATATGACCCAAGGAATGATAGAAAGTATCATTTTATAAGCATCAAAATTGAACAAATATTTTGATAGAAACATCAAATAGTTTGATTATCAAAAGAACTGTAGAGGAAGCGTGTGTTCATAAGAAAGAACGTTAAAAGGTACATTGATATTTCTAAACTATAAGTAAACAACACATTGTTGATTTTAATGATGCACTTGTGTTAAAATCAGCCTTAGTTTTTTTAATACTCATATTGGATTAATAAATGATGTCTTTTATATTAAGTATAAAAGATGTCAAGAATGTCCTAAATGATATGTAAGGACATATTATTAAAAATTTTAATACGGAACATGTAAAATTGATTCCTTTGCATTGTTAAAAGAAATTATCATACATGTTATGTTATCTATGATATCATGATTTCTTTATGTATTTGATACAAGAAGCAAATATCAAATTCAAATTGATACCGCTAAATGGTTGTTTGAAGTATTATCGTGTATTTATGAAATAATAGAGAATTGTTTACAGAAACAAAAACTCCTTATGAAGGAGTGTTCGAACTCAAACTTCATAAGTCATATTGAGTGTAGTATGTCAATAATAAATTCAAGTTAAGAATATTTAAGTTGGAAATGTTCTAAATAAAATATTGTGGCTTATTCAATAAAAAAGGCTATGTACATCGCCTTGAATATTGCCGCAATAAAAATAATGTATAAAACTTACAAGTGCACAAATTTATAACTGAGCCGATTCCAAATGTTGAGGATCTCATAACATTGTTATATGATAGCAATGTTGCAATATAGTTCATAACAAATGTAACGACCCGGAAATTTCGAACTCGAAAATTCCAGATAGTTAGAAGAAAAAGAAAAGAGATAGAAGAAAGAAACAGAACAAGACACAGATTCTCACATTCGCAGCGGATCAAAATACAATATCAAAAATAATATCAGTTATACAAAGAAATCTGTATCAGTCAATTACATTTTAATACATCAGAGTTACAACATTTCTTAATCACTGGACAGTTAAAATAACTCGTCCCAAATAAATAACAATATATCACACTCCATACGTTCCTGCCATCCAGCTCGCCTCCTGAGCTCCAGAACGTCCTTACCTGGAAATCTGTAATACTCGGTCTGACCCGAGCATCACATCAAAGTAACACCCGGGTCAGGCTGGAAACCAGCGTGAGTAAACTCATCTAACATGAAATTTCAATTCATAGAACTTATTTAAAACCCGGGGTAACTCGTACCTTAGTACGAGTTCTTAACTAGTTATAGCCAACACTTATTCCACAAAACAATACTAAGTACCGTTACTTAGTTTAAATAGTCCGGTTTACTTAAATTTATCTCATTCTAGCCTATTAGATTCCATATTCACATCTATAAAGAATTAAAGATTACTAATCGAAGTGGTTCCGGATATTGTTGATATCCGACCCCGGTCTCTTCGAATTTAATGTCATCCTTAAAACCCAGTTGTTTAAGTGAATACAATTCAATTTAAAATTCAGAATACAACATTTCATCACAGATAGATAATCCATATTATCACAGTTCAATCTCAACATATCATCTCACATAGTATCACGAATCATATATCAGAGATATCAATTAATTCGAGGCATTCCATATCATACAATCATCCATAAGCAAGATAAATTTGTCACACCATTTCTAATTAATTTAATTAACCACCCATGATTTAAATTAATTACTTTAATTACCTTTAAATCTAGCATACTTAACGATTATTTAATTTCAAACCAATTAATAAATCATCCCTTAATTATTCATCTTAATTAATCATCTATGATTAATTATTCGTTAATTACATTAAGTAATTAACCTTTAATTAATCACATGATTTAATTATTCTTTATCCATTCACATTTATCCATCCTTAATTACTCTTATCAATCAAAGATCTTCTAATTACTTACATTTATTAGTTGTTCTTTTAACTAATTACATTAATCTTTTAATTACAAATTTAATTAATTAACCCTTGTCAAATTAATCCTTAATTACTTACATTAAGAAATTATCCTTTGAGTAATTAATCTCTAATTACTTACATTTATTAATCTTTAATAATTAATTAATCTAATTAATTTATAACCCTTAATTATTAAACAATTAATTTAATTAATCCATTAATTAATTAATTAAAAGATAAATCGTTTATCTTACTTAACTTCTGAATTATCATTTAAAACCCTATTTAATAAACTCTAGGGATTAACTATCATTAATCTACTAACTTAAGATTTTAAGTTAAATCTGAAACAAGTAATCACTTTCGTTCCCGAAGACAACCCCGAGCAAAACAGCTGAAACCCCGAGTTCCCTTTGAGCCAACCACTTCCCTTCTTTCTTCGAGTCAAACTCACAACACCTACGATTCTGACCCGAGGAAACTTCATCTTCCCCGATTACCCAAACATTCAAACATCGTACATACACGCGTGCACGTACACAGGTGTTCCGATCATCTCTGGCCCTCGCCGATCCTCTCAACAAGTCACTGACATCATCGTCGATCATCCCGAGCACCCATATCTATCAATTCGACTGAGATTCAAAAATCGAGTAAATCGAAACACCAGGAACGAAACCCAAATACCCAAAACACTTCGCACCGCCAACTCCGACTACCAGAGAATTCGCAACTCCAGCCAGAGCTTCGTTGATCATCCACGTGTCGATCCCCATTGGTGCGATCACCTATATTCCACCATCGACGATGCAGCAATCCCAAAAGCTCAGCCAACCAAAACTATAAATCGAACCCTAGTTCGACGTGGTTCGACCTCCACGTCCATCTATAAAGCCTCCTTCCATTTTTCCTGTGACCACCAAGCTACCCACTACCTCCAGCCTTAATCACAATGACAAACATTCCGCCGATCATCAGAATTTGATGATAATAAGAATTCCGTTCAACTCTAAATTTCTCAACATCTACTTACTTAAAAATCAAGAAACCTTTATCTAAAATCATCATTTGCTAATTCGTATCTGGTTATGAAATCCAATCACGAATTTATGAACATCGAATTTTAACTTATACTTGATTTCTACTGTAATTCATCATTTTTGAAGTAGTTGCATAATATAAATTCTTGAAACCATTTTTACAATTGATGTTATAATCTTAAAATCAGATTTTATTTAAAGATCAAAGCCTAATATTGATTCTTTGGGATGATATGAATTTTTGAACAGGTTTTAAGAACCTGTAAACAAGAACAGAGACACACATATATATATCCAGACATGCATACAATTAATTCCTCATACGTATATACATGCAAGCATATTTCATTCATGCAAACATACTTCAGGTTTTAATCACAACCATTCAGATTTGAAAGGTTAAAGATTTTATAAAGCTTGTTTTCTCACCTGGAATTGAAGAACAGAGAAAAACTTGAGCCTGGAAATGATATTTAAAATCTGGAATTTGAAACTGCAGATTTGATCTTTGAACTTGATTAAAGTTGTTGCCTTGATTTCTTTTAACTGGAAAATACTTGTTGTTGTGATGATCAAGCTCTTTTAAAAACTGAATTGATGTAGCTTTAAAATTTGAGAAGATTGCTTGCTTGATAACCCAGGTTTTGAAAAATGTTTACAGATATGAGAATTGGAAAAGGATTTTGATTCTTTGTTTTAATTTTAAGTTGAAAGAGTGGAAGTTGATACAAATTTCAGGTTTGCAAATTTTCTGGCTTATGTTTCTGACTTCTGAAAATGAGATAGAGGAAAAAAAAATGAGGAAGTAGATGTATGTTAATATAGATTTTATTTTAATTTACTAAAATTAAAGAAAATAAAAAGGAAAAATGTGACACTTGTTAAATTACTTAACATTTGTCCATTTCATCATTTAATTACAATACACATGTTACCATCATACTCTAATCTATTTACACTTGTAATTATGTATGAATTTATATTTTTTTTCATATTATGTTTATGTCCTTATTATTATTTTTTTCCTAATACCTTTATACATATACAACTTGTATATTTATTTAAAGAAATTATTAATCTTTGTTAAATCCTTTTTAAACTTAAGCTATGAACTTAATGTTACAATTAGTGTTTTATGTTTTTCATATATATATTAATAAAAGATGAATTTTGCTTAAATAAATGATTACAAAAGAAAATCATTAAACAAATATTATCAAATTTCAATAATTATATTAGGAGACTATCAATGAATATTTATCCCGATATTTATAATTTATCATTTATTATAGCTCTAATTCATCTATATACATACCCTACAAATTTATTATCAGATTTATTTGTTCAATTAATAAATCAGTGTTTTAATAAATCAAATCCTGTTAATTACAAATTAACCACTGTTCAAAAAAATCCGGGTTATCACATTCCTCCCCCCTTAGAATCTTTTCGTCCTCGAAAAGGAACGAAGCCAAAATTTATTATTTACTTATTATCAGATAAATTTATTCTTTGATTCTTTTCAACTATAACTCTTTTATTTAAAACCTTTAAAACACCTTTAAAAATTTATATAATATTATCAAATAGTTTTATAAAAATACTTTTTATAACTCGATGTTTCAACAAATCCATCCTTGTTCTCACAGAAATTCGGTCATACGTTGATCAGGCGTAAGACTGAAAATCTATAAGTACTTGGTAAACTCGTTTTCAACACCCAGTGAAAATACTTGGAAAATAATTTATTGAAAATATAGAAAACATTTTTGAAAATAGAGGAAACAACTTTGGTGAAAATGCTCTGGAAATCATCACCCCCATCCATGGTCACAGTTACATCACGGGTTACGTTGCCATCGCAGCAAAAGTCCATGTAACTGATTACACCAAGGAACCCACAACAGATCGCAGTTACATCCAGGGTTACGTTGCCGTCGCAGCAAAAGTCCATGTAACTGTTGGCTCTCAGCGGCACACACGATTTCGCTGTCAAAATGAAACTCCTCCACATAGGTCGCAGTCTACCGATATAAAATCAAACGCAGACTGTTGGCTCTCAGCGGCTCAAACGACTTTCGCTATGTTACCATAGTGTCACAGTCTACCGATATAAAATCAAACGTAGATAGTTGGCTCTCAGCGGCACACATGACTTCCGCTATGGTCTGCAGTAGATCGCAGTGACATCGAGTTAAATTGTTGTCACAGCATAACTCAAATGCCTCTGTGGGCACCAGCCCCTCGACTTTCGCTACACAGATAATCCTCAGGAACTAGTTTTGTCCGGACTCCTCACAGGATCAACTTTAGAAACCCCCCTTGGGGCTCAAGGCAGTACCACCCAGTGGTACTCCTGAGAAGTTCATTTCAAGGAAGCGCCTTTTTCCCCAGAGCTATTCACAAAACATTTTATACTATACACTTATAGTATCTTCAAATCATATCCTTTATGATTTATATCAAATCATCTTTACACAAAATCGATATCAAAAATCGATAATTCTCAAACTAGGCTTTCTAAAATCCAAAATTGATTTTCCCAAAAATCAAAAGCCTTTCCAAAATCCATAGATTCCCAAAACTTCTCCCAAAATCATTCTCATAAAACCCTTTATATATATATAGATATATATAACCTTGAAAATCTTTGGATCATTTCAAATTTGTATAAAACCTCTTTTATACTTCAAATATTTCAAAACCCTTTTTATTCTGGCTAGATTTAATAAGGGAAGTTTTATCATATTACAAAATATAACTTTATTTATTACCAAATCAAATATTCGGGTTTGATTTCTTTATAAAGTTATTTACCATTTACTTACTTCCATAAAGTAAATTTCAACCAAAGAAATATCCAATTCCATTATATTTCACAAATATACTTTTCATTTCAAAACCATTTCAAATTCCTTATCCACAAATTTCAATGTCAATTTCATTCAAACCCGTACGATGTACACATATCATCCGTACGCAAAATCAGTCTGATCGCTCAATCGATCACACAATTTCACTTCCGAACTAGTATCGTCCACCCGACTTCCTAGTGCGGACTCAGATCTGGTTTCTTGATCAGAAACCGTCATTCTCCTTGCATAGTCATAACTATGATAGAGAATATTCAGAACCAATCAAAAATCCATATCCAGGTTCGCCGTCGAAAATCGAGCGAAAAATCCCAACTCGGATCGATAATACTATCTCGAAATTCTGTGTTCGAATCTGGATCAAATCACTATGCGAATAGAATAATATACGTATATCCTACGTATTTATCTTTATTAGTTATCAGCCAAATCAATTCTCTTTTCTATTTACATTTCCTTTAATTCCATTCACTTATTCTCAATTGCTTCCATTTCCAATTGAGTTATTACTTCAATTACAAACAGTTTGAACTCTGACCAAATTAAATTTAAAAATAGCTTGAAAAAGTTTAAAATAGATAAGTAGTTGAAAAATAGTTATTAGTTTGTAAAATATCTGTAAAATAGTTAAGTAGGTATAAAATAGTTAGATAATTGCAAAATATTTTATTTTTTTTTTAAAAAATAGTGATTAGATATAAATAACTGAAAAATAGTAATTAGTTTATAAGACAGTTTCAAAATAGTTAAATAGTTCCAAAATAATTGTAAAATAAGTATAAGATAGTTTGGGGTTTAAGAAGAAAGATTGTATAGTAAATAGTTTGGAAAAATATATTTATATTAAAACAATTTATTTTGAAAATAATCCAGAACCAAACTGTTTAATTTCCCAATCTCCATTTCCAATTGATTTCCCATCAATTTAATTTAAATTTCCTCTTCCATTTAAATTGACTCAATACTTCAATTTCCATTGAAATTGATTTAATCCCAATTCAAGTTGGATTAATCTTAATTCCTTTCCAAATTCAAATCAAATTCCATTTGATTTTAAACATATTCAATTTTAATCACAATTCCAAATTATTTCAAATCAATTTGGATTAATTTCAAATTAAACCAGCTTCAAATTTCAAATCATTTCAATTCTAATTTACCATTTTAATTTTTTTAAACTTATACATCTTCAATCACAATTCCAATTAATTCAAATCAATTTCAATTTGAACTAATTCTATTATAATCTTAACTTAAAACCATCTCGAATTATATAAATTCGAGTTAAATATTTTAAATGTTGATTTAATCCTTTAAATTAAATTAACCTTTACTTTTTAAATCAAATCAACCTAAATTTTTAATTTAACAACTTAAATCTTTAAACCATTTAATTCTGAACCCAAATTCCAAAATTTCATTTTAAAATTATCTTTACTTAACTTATTACAAAGTTCAAATAAGAATTCAAAACAATTTATTCTTCAGATTCCAATTTATTATCCATTTTCAATTTTCAAAACCAATTCTCAATTTCATTGATTATTTATAAAAATAGAATAATATCAGGATAAATAAACATTCAAATTTATCCTAACACCAATTTATAGTATCCATTATTCAATTTCCAGATCTCAAACCCATTTTGAGATCACTCATAACTCCCCTTTTTAAAAAAAACAACCATTTAACTTTCCAAGTTAAATTTAAATTTCATCTTGAAATTTCCAATTCAAGTTATTCATTCAAACTTATTTAACTTCCTCCAAGTTAAATTAAATTTACTTAATCCGGTCTACTTTACACAATTTGAATTCCCATTCAAATTTTAAACTTTAGATTAATAATCTTTCCCCCTTTTTAAATTTAAAAACTTAATTCATTTAGGGTTTTCACATCACATTCCCAGGAAAATTTAAAATTCAATACTTAGAGTTTATTTCAAACATCTTTAATATAATGTATATCCTCATTTATACATATTTATTTCCTTTACACACCCAGTTATACCATAAATTTTTAAACCACCTTTGGTTTTAATTCAAACAAATTTCTTTAAAACAATTTCAAGTTTTCTAGATTTAGATTTAAAATTTCACAATTTTTAAATTATCTTCAATTCAATTTATAATTCATACTCACCTAAATGTTTACTTCCCTAAACATTTCATTTTTAAATACAACAACCATATATGATAATAACCAAGATTATCATATCTAGAAACCAATTTGCTATTATCTTTATTCTGAAAATATTTCTATAAACTCAAGATTTTTATTTCAGTTTGGATCCATTTCAAACTTATCTTCATTTAATTTCAATTTGGTTGTATTACCACTTAATTCTTATTATTTTATTTAATTCCAATGATTCAACAACCAATTTCTTTAATATATTTTAATATATTTAATAATTAGAAAATTATTTCTTTATATATATCAAAAGATAAACTTATATAAAAACCATTTATTTTTTTAAAACCATTTAAAAACCTTTATATAAGAAAATAACAAGTACGCTCTCATATATATATATATATATATACACTCAACTCGTTCTAGGGTACCATTGACCCTATCCTTAACGAGTAATCCCAACAGAGCCAAGGTTTTCGCTTAACCTTCAGCTCTGATACCAAGTGTAACGACCCGGAAATTTCAAACTCGAAAATTCCAGATAGTTAGAAGAAAAAGAAAAGAGATAGAAGAAAGAAACAGAACAAGACACAGATTCTCACATTCGCAGCGGATCAAAATACAATATCAAAAATAATATCAGTTATACAAAGAAATCTGTATCAGTCAATTACATTTTAATACATCAGAGTTACAACATTTCTTAATCACTGGACAGTTAAAATAACTCGTCCCAAATAAATAACAATATATCACACTCCATACGTTCCTGCCATCCAGCTCGCCTCCTGAGCTCCAGAACGTCCTTACCTGGAAATCTGTAATACTCGGTCTGACCCGAGCATCACATCAAAGTAACACCCGGGTCAGGCTGGAAACCAGCGTGAGTAAACTCATCTAACATGAAATTTCAATTCATAGAACTTATTTAAAACCCGGGGTAACTCGTACCTTAGTACGAGTTCTTAACTAGTTATAGCCAACACTTATTCCACAAAACAATACTAAGTACCGTTACTTAGTTTAAATAGTCTGGTTTACTTAAATTTATCTCATTCTAGCCTATTAGATTCCATATTCACATCTATAAAGAATTAAAGATTACTAATCGAAGTGGTTCCGGATATTGTTGATATCCGACCCCGGTCTCTTCGAATTTAATGTCATCCTTAAAACCCAGTTGTTTAAGTGAATACAATTCAATTTAAAATTCAGAATACAACATTTCATCACAGATAGATAATCCATATTATCACAGTTCAATCTCAACATATCATCTCACATAGTATCACGAATCATATATCAGAGATATCAATTAATTCGAGGCATTCCATATCATACAATCATCCATAAGCAAGATAAATTTGTCACACCATTTCTGATTAATTTAATTAACCACCCATGATTTAAATTAATTACTTTAATTACCTTTAAATCTTGCATACTTAACGATTATTTAATTTCAAACCAATTAATAAATCATCCCTTAATTATTCATCTTAATTAATCATCTATGATTAATTATTCGTTAATTACATTAAGTAATTAACCTTTAATTAATCACATGATTTAATTATTCTTTATCCATTCACATTTATCCATCCTTAATTACTCTTATCAATCAAAGATCTTCTAATTACTTACATTTATTAGTTGTTCTTTTAACTAATTACATTAATCTTTTAATTACAAATTTAATTAATTAACCCTTGTCAAATTAATCCTTAATTACTTACATTAAGAAATTATCCTTTGAGTAATTAATCTCTAATTACTTACATTTATTAATCTTTAATAATTAATTAATCTAATTAATTTATAACCCTTAATTATTAAACAATTAATTTAATTAATCCATTAATTAATTAATTAAAAGATAAATCGTTTATCTTACTTAACTTCTGAATTATCATTTAAAACCCTATTTAATAAACTCTAGGGATTAACTATCATTAATCTACTAACTTAAGATTTTAAGTTAAATCTGAAACAAGTAATCACTTTCATTCCCGAAGACAACCCCGAGCAAAACAGCTGAAACCCCGAGTTCCCTTTGAGCCAACCACTTCCCTTCTTTCTTCGAGTCAAACTCACAACACCTACGATTCTGACCCGAGGAAACTTCATCTTCCCCGATTACCCAAACATTCAAACATCGTACATACACGCGTGCACGTACACAGGTGTTCCGATCATCTCTGGCCCTCGCCGATCCTCTCAACAAGTCACTGACATCATCGTCGATCATCCCGAGCACCCATATCTATCAATTCGACTGAGATTCAAAAATCGAGTAAATCGAAACACCAGGAACGAAACCCAAATACCCAAAACACTTCGCACCTCCAACTCCGACTACCAGAGAACTCGCAACTCCAGCCAGAGCTTCGTTGATCATCCACGCGTCGATCCCCATTGGTGCGATCACCTATATTCCACCATCGACGATGCAGCAATCCCAAAAGCTCAGCCAACCAAAACTATAAATCGAACCCTAGTTCGACGTGGTTCGACCTCCACGTCCATCTATAAAGCCTCCTTCCATTTTTCCTGTGACCACCAAGCTACCCACTACCTCCAGCCTTAATCACAATGACAAACATTCCGCCGATCATCAGAATTTGATGATAATAAGAATTCCGTTCAACTCTAAATTTCTCAACATCTACTTACTTAAAAATCAAGAAACCTTTATCTAAAATCATCATTTGCTAATTCGTATCTGGTTATGAAATCCAATCACGAATTTATGAACATCGAATTTTAACTTATACTTGATTTCTATTGTAATTCATCATTTTTGAAGTAGTTGCATAATATAAATTCTTGAAACCATTTTTACAATTGATGTTATAATCTTAAAATCAGATTTTATTTAAAGATCAAAGCCTAATATTGATTCTTTGGGATGATATGAATTTTTGAACAGGTTTTAAGAACCTGTAAACAAGAACAGAGACACACATATATATATCCAGACATGCATACAATTAATTCCTCATACGTATATACATGCAAGCATATTTCATTCATGCAAACATACTTCAGGTTTTAATCACAACCATTCAGATTTGAAAGGTTAAAGATTTTATAAAGCTTGTTTTCTCACCTGGAATTGAAGAACAGAGAAAAACTTGAGCCTGGAAATGATATTTAAAATCTGGAATTTGAAACTGCAGATTTGATCTTTGAACTTGATTAAAGTTGTTGCCTTGATTTCTTTTAACTGGAAAATACTTGTTGTTGTGATGATCAAGCTCTTTTAAAAACTGAATTGATGTAGCTTTAAAATTTGAGAAGATTGCTTGCTTGATAACCCAGGTTTTGAAAAATGTTTACAGATATGAGAATTGGAAAAGGATTTTGATTCTTTGTTTTAATTTTAAGTTGAAAGAGTGGAAGTTGATACAAATTTCAGGTTTGCAAATTTTCTGGCTTATGTTTCTAACTTCTGAAAATGAGATAGAGGGAAAAAAAATGAGGAAGTAGATGTATGTTAATATAGATTTTATTTTAATTTACTAAAATTAAAGAAAATAAAAAGGAAAAATGTGACACTTGTTAAATTACTTAACATTTGTCCATTTCATCATTTAATTACATTACACATGTTACCATCATACTCTAATCTATTTACACTTGTAATTATGTATGAATTTTTTTTTTCATATTATGTTTATGTCCTTATTATTATTTTTTTCCTAATACCTTTATACATATACAACTTGTATATTTATTTAAAGAAATTATTAATCTTTGTTAAATCCTTTTTAAACTTAAGCTATGAACTTAATGTTACAATTAGTGTTTTATGTTTTTTATATATATATTAATAAAAGATGAATTTTGCTTAAATAAATGATTACAAAAGAAAATCATTAAACAAATATTATCAAATTTCAATAATTATATTAGGAGACTATCAATGAATATTTATCCCGATATTTATAATTTATCATTTATTATAGCTCTAATTCATCTATATACATACCCTACAAATTTATTATCAGATTTATTTGTTCAATTAATAAATCAGTGTTTTAATAAATCAAATCCTGTTAAATACAAATTAACCACTGTCCAAAAAATCCGGGTTATCACAACAAAACTTAGAGCTCACTAGAAGTCGAGAGACATACTCCGAATTGTTCCATGTGATAAAATAGTTTGTCACTGTCGGAGAGAAGTGATTGATGGAGTAGATAATAGTATACCCATTCACAAAGGGACTGACCCAATTGGTTTTGTGAAACCGACTAGAGAAGTTGGAATAAGATTCCATAATTGAACACAAGTGCAAGTGGGAGATTAATAGAGTTTGAGGTATGCCCTAGGAGCAATTATGTTATTTGTTACATATATTTAACTTGATGACCAATCTTGTTCAAATAAAAAGGTGTTTTATTTCTATTATATACTTGACATAATGTGTTATATTAAATAATTTTCTTAAAAGTATATTTAATAGAAAATCCATAAATGGTATGTTTTGTGATAGTAGTTACAAAGTGTTGTAACCATGAGTAACTTATCACAATGAATATAAATATACCATTTTAAATATTCCTAGTCAAGATGTATCGAGACTTGATATTGATACATCCGTTGAGACTAGAGTATATAACGCTCTCCAAATGTTGGACAGTGTATTACTCATGGCTGCTGAGGGAACCAAAGGGTTACGTACTGATAGTTATTGGATAAGTATGGAATAACTCACTCGATAGTTTTCTATTGGTTAGTATAACTAAGGTCAAGGGAGAGAATATCGATGTGACTAATTTATACAGTTCTTTCGACTTAAGAATACTGTTGATCTTCAATATGAAAGCTCCGCTTTGATTATAGTTAAATTGTGCCATGAATCCATCGAACGACTATAGTTGAGTCAAGTGAAAGCATTGGAAGTGAACCATTATTCAAGGGAGGATTCGTCTCCTCAGTTATACGAGGTTAGTATCACGGTCAACTGATGTCAACTCAAAGTCAAAGTGTCTGGCCATAGATGTTCAGTTAATAATAATTGTTATTATTGAACCAAAGACTTTATGTTTGGATTATAAAGTTGAATGTGGACGATATTGGAATTTTGACCATTACCAAATTCCATAAGTCTTAATGTGATACAGTTTTGGCAAAGAGAATTGATGTAAATATTTGTCACTATGAGGTACCACTTATAATAAGTAAAATTGAATTTTACCAAAAGATGTGTAAGCAATAAATTTAGCCAAAATGTCATACCACCTGCTAATTGATGTGTGAACATTAATATTCGAATAGTTTTGTATTAATCGCTGACTTAATTTACACCTTTGAGTCGCACAATCGTAATGATGAATACTCTGAATGAATCACATGATTTAATTAATTTATAATTGTTATAAATTAATTAAATTAATTAATATTTCTGAAATATTAATTATTAAACTTAATTTGATTTGTTTAAATTAGAACTTAATAAAGTGCGTCTATAAAAGTTATAAATGTGTGTCATATCAATAAAATATTTAAATTGGAATTAAATAGATTAATTGCCAAGTGTTTTTTTTAGAATTTTTCATTGAGGCCCAAATGCATGATGAAAAATGGGATTGGTTTCAAATGTGATTTGAAAATCTAAAAGAGAAATTAATTTTATAAAAAGAAAGAAAATAAATATCATTTTTATGAATCACTTAAATATCATTTATGAAATGAACTTTGTCATTTTCTCTTTATTTTATTCTGCTGAATATATGAATTGGATGGAAGCGGATTTGGTGATTTAATTTTGGAATTAAATAAGAAAGGTTTTAAAGGAGGAAATTGGAAAGGATTTAATGTTTTCTTTTAAAACATATTCTCTCTCATCCACATTCACGTTTTATTTTAGACAGACAATTTTTCCTTCTTTCTTTCTTAAGCTCTCCTCCTCTCCTATAATGGCCTCCATGAAAATAAAAATTTCATAAAAAAAATTCAAACAAAACAAATAAATTCAAGGTGGTTCTTGTCTCTTGATCCTTGCAACATCTGGAGGCTGATTTCTGAATTTAGGAGGTTTGATTCATCGTTCAAGTTACGATTCATTGGCTACATCTAAAGGAAAAATTCAATCTTTCAAGGAGTACTTCTAAGCTTTGGAATTAAGGTACGATATTCTTATTCTAATAATTTTGATATACTGTTTTAATGAATAAAATTGAATATCATAATTTATATATGTATAATATTGTCTCATTTTATTTAAATATGGTTTATGTAGTTTGAGTTATTTATTATATGAATTTATTGGTTTTTTTATTTAGATAAATCAAAACTAAAACTAGTATATGATCAAACAATATTTTAATTTTAGATCTATGTTTAACCATTCAAATCAAAGTGTAATTCTTTTGATTTGGAAGTTTATATGTTCTTATTGTTTGCATTTGTGCTGTAATAGAAACTTACATATGATTAAATCATGTTTGATAATAAATTGATTACAATCTATTTCTATACCCTATTTGGCATCACAATTATCTTTCTTTAAGTATTCAAAGGATTTTAACATATTGCTTAATTGAGTATATATCACCTTTTGTTTTATAATAATAATAATAATAATATTTATTCATATAGGTTGAATATCCTTAGATTTGGAAGTTTATTTGTTCTTATTATCTGTATCTTATTGTAATTAAAACCCACACGTGATTAAAAGATGCTTTGGTAATAAATTGATTACTATAAATTTATAAATTTACTACCGTATTTGACATGACTAATATCTTTCTTTAAGTATTCAATGGATTTGTGATGACCCACCTTTTTGGACGGTTTAAATTCATAATAAACCACACATGTCTAAATCAAACCATTCAAAAAGGTAGATTATCAATGGGGTAAATAACGAGAAAAGAAGGAAAACAAAATACAGAATCTCACAGCGGAATGACAAAATATAATAATCAAATAAACAGTTCATAAATCTGTTTTACAATATACATTTGATTACACCACTTTTACAACATAATCAGAGTACAAATAATAACATACAAATAATAATGTAGCTAAAAAATACCACTAATGTAATATACCAAACTCGGTCTTCATCCTCTGGAAATAATGTTTTCAAACACTGAAATGCTCAAGCTGACCCAAGCATAATGAAAGACAAAACACTCGAGTCAGAACTAAAAATTCTTATGTAAGTTAAATCAACAACAAGTAAATATGAGTGTAATAGCTTCAGAGATGTTTACGGGATTTTACATCTCCTATCTAGTGTATAACGTGCGTGTAATAACTTAAGAGATGTTACGAGATTTTCCATCTCCTAAGGATCCGTTAAACTATCTATATGTAGTAAAATACGCTTTATCTGTAGCGTTTATCAGTAAAGTAAAGTATTAAAATAGCGTTAAGGCTTTATATTGATCCCCCTTAACATATTTTTAAGCATTGTCCTACAGTTTTCCTTAATAGCATCACCAGTTACATCGGTAGCCAGGGAGACGCCGTAATAAGACAACACTAAAACAAAATCGTAGTGGGCACAAATAAGGATAAAAGTATGACAAGGCATGTGAGGCAATGCCCAAGGTAGGATTCTACTAGTTTACCCTTTCCGGCTGATGGTAACACATCGTATCTACGATAGCCCACTGAGTCCACCACCCTCAAAATCAAATCAAGGTGCACCAATCGAGTCCAAAATCAATATAATAATACGTAGTGGTGATGGCCCCTAAAGGTTGCGAACCCCTTGGCCAGACGTAGGCTACTGTTGAAGTCATTTCCAATTGACACAAGTGTCGGGGTCATCCATCATCGTTCTCTTTCTTCAAATCCAGCAAACGCCTCCAATTCAACCACTTCATTCTGGATGACATCCACCGTGTACACAGTTGTTAAAGTGGTTCTAATATTGACAAAGAGTATGCCAATAAGAGGCCCCGGTCTCTTTAACAACCAAACGTCGTTTTTCACACCAGTTGGTTCCTTTACATTTCAAAACCAATTCATATTTGATATCAAAATATCATATTCACTTTAAAATATCCTTCATTCCAAAATCATCATATTTACTCAAAATATGTCATTTTCACTTGAAAATATCATTTCAAATTCCAACTTAGGTTATAACCTCATTTAACCCCAGTCGCATTTTAATCAACGATTTAAATATAAACATCCCGACTTGGCATAGTTTGAAATTATAGAAAATAGTTTGAATAGTTTAAAATAGTTTAAATAGTTTAATAGTTTGATATAAAAATAGTTTGAGTATTGAAAATGATTTATATAGTAAAATAGTTTGGAAAAATATAAATAATTTGAATATTAAAAGATAGATTTTCATTCCAACTGTTTCTTTCCATTTTAACAATCTGGACCCATGTCCAATTTCAAATTAACAAACTCAATTTCCAATTTTTCAATTCAATTGACTCAATTTCGAGTTTCAAATCAACTTGATTTCAGTTTCAATTCGGATTATCTTTGATTTTCGAAACATTCATTTTTAACCTCAAATTCGATTCAATAATTCCATTTGATGATTTAAATTTCAATCCAATTCTTATTTTAAATCATTTCAATTTATTTGGATTTCATGTCCAATTTTAATTTACTGATTTAAATCGCTTAAATCAAATTAAACCTTGTTGTTCAATTTTAAGATCCAACTTTAAAATAATTCAATTTTCCAAATTAAAGTCAAATAAAAATTATAACTTCACATTTCCATTTCAATTCTTGAAACACTTTATTTTAACCGATTTCAATTTCAACATTTCAGAGCTTGAATTAGAAAATAATTCAATTTATATAAATCCATAATTTATTTCCTTTAAATCAATATCATTTAATCAAAATCCAAGTTCAAGATTTTAAAACCATTTAATTTAACCAATCCGATGTCCGTATATAATTTTCTATCCAATGGCCAAGTGAATAATTATTCCAATTTTTGATTTCAGCGAAGGATATATAACATTTCAATCCAAATCAAAGTGTCATAGGTGTAACGACCCGATATTTTCAACCATTCGCATCCGCACATGTCGAACTTGAATTGCTCAAAATATCAGACCATTAATTTATATTTAGCAAAACTCAGCATATACAGTAGATAAAATAATCACAGAATCACAGACACAGAGTATTATAACAGGATGCAGCGAAAACAAGAGAATAATAGTTCATGAAGCTACCATTTATATATAATAGAGTAAAACAAAATACAACATAAGTCTCGAATACCCGGGAGTCTCGATACAATAATCAAATCTGAATACAACACTGGAATCCACTGAATATCTGAAAGCTGAATCGATAGTTGGATCTCCAAGCGAAGATCCAAACTCCAAAGGTGAGTCTCAAATGCTGTATCACTCAGTCTGACCTGAGCGTAAAGCAAAACACAAAATACTAGAGTCAGGATTAACATTCTTATATCAATTAATCCAACTCAAGTGAAATATCAACCGAAATACAAGTAACTCAAAGGATGTTTGGGATAACCATCCTCTAAGAGTTCGTGGAACTAAACATCATTATAACACCGTGGTCATTTCAAATTGATATATACTTCAAAAACCAAAATATCATTTCCATTTCAACTATATATATATTTCCAAATTATAACACTTTCAAAACTAAATTGATAATTTCATATATATCTTATTTTAACTTCATTATTATTTAGTTTGAAATATTCACTTAATAAATCCATTATCATTTAAATAACCTTAAATTACATTAAACTAAATATTTCCTTCGATTTATTTAAAACTTGAAATATCCATTTAATCAATTTAAATCAAAGTCCAGTTACAAAAATCATATCTTAAACCCTCAAATTCAATAAGTTTCAAATCGATTTAATTAAACAAATTTCTTAATTAAATACAATAAATTCAGATTAATATTTCCAACCTTAACTTATAGAATCATTATAAAATCTATTTAAAATAAATTTTTTAAATAAATACTTAAACATATTGTATTTTACTTAAATCCAACTCAACTAAATTTAAAGCTTATTATTAAATCTATTTTGTATTAAAACTTATTCATATACATGATAATTTCAAATTTAAATAAACCATATATATATTTCCTTCCAAACCATAGAAATCAATTTCAATATATATATATACACACATACACCAACGTTGTCTGTATATAGTTTTCTATCCTATGGTCAAGTGATACGGATATTTATCATTTCAATCCATAATTTAAATATATACGGATATATATCATTTCAACCCGCAATCACAAATTCAATTCAAATGAAAATCGCTTGGGTTTATCATTTCTACCCATAACGATTTTCTCCTATTCTACGGATCGTTCGGGTATGTATCATTTCAACCCGTAGGGAATTCTATACTAACAGGTAACTTGCAGAGTGATAACAGATATGATAATAATAATAATAACATGCATAAATCATCAATAACAATATAATATAAACAAACAGGATATGGTGTCATATCCCACAGGTGAACAATTACATATAAATGTGTAAATAACAATTTAAATAACTACGGCAGCATATTCCAATTGTCGTTTCAATTGAAATCAAATCTAATAAATACAAGAATGTTAATCGTGAGTGATTTCTCACCTTTTGAGGATAAGAGAGATAGACAATGAAATTGAGTTACGAAATCCAGGCACGAATCCCAAAATAAGGCAAGATTGAACTCGAATTTTGATGAACGGAGCTGATGAACAGGAATTGATAAAAAGTATCAGAACCGTCTTGATATAATAGGAATGAAAGGTATATTATATTAATATTTTATTACTTCTTTCAAAACAAATGTTTAAATTAAGACACGTATTCAAACAAATCTACATATGCTTGAAAATCAATATACAAATATATATATACATTTTTAAACAGTATATTATATCTTAAACTGAAAATGCAAACGAATAGTATAACAAGACACACATAATCGAATAAATATATTATGTTTTAAAGCCTCGTACAAAACATATTACAGCGTATGAGAATATATATGCAGACAAGATTAATATATTTGAAAGCGTAGTGTATATATATCATATAGTACATACCTCATGTATGAATATAAATTATATATATAACTTAATATATAACCACTTATATTAAAACACTTACATGCTAGACCTCTGTAAACATATACGGATGTACAATATATATTAACAACTTATTTATAAAATCATTTAACACATTGTTTCCTGGAGATTTGACCAGGCAACTAGAGCTCGGCATCTAGGAGCGTTCGGCGAAGTACACAGCATCCATAGTGTCCGGCATTCACTAGTGCTCGGCATCCAGTAGCGTTCGGCGAAGTACACAACATCCATAGTGTCCGGCATTCAGTAGTGCTCGGCATCCAGTAGTGTTCGGCGAAGTACACAGCATCCATAGTGTCCGGCATCTAGCAGTGTTCGGCATCGACTGGCACTCGGCGACAACCAATGCTCAGCGCTAGCGTTCGGCATCATTAGAACTCGGTGATAGGAGAACTCGGCAACTAGAGCGCTCGGCATCCCAAGGTACTCGGCGTAGCACTCGGCGACAAGAGCGCTCGGCATCCCAAGGTACTCGGCGTAGCACTCGGCAACAGGAGTACTCGGCATCCCATGGTGTTCGGCGTAGTACTCGGCATCCAGAAGACATTCCGTATGCACAACTACTCAAGATAACGGTGTCGTTCGGCCTGCATGCACCGTTCGTTCAAGAGCTTGAGATGGAGGCACTTTCGGCCTCAACAGACAACCATCCTACACTTCCCACGACACCAACACACCATTCGGCATAGAAGGAATGGTTCGGCGTAGCGGCGTTCAGCACACCTGGTTTGGCATACAGCGACCACTGCACTGGGGCTTGAGCGTTCGGCTATCCAGCCCACTTGGGAAGTCCAGCCCATATTTGCCTATAAATAGAGGGGCAGGGTCACAGTGAAATGGATCCTTTTTTGGAGAGAAAACACCGGGGAGACTCTGCCATTTTCAAGACTCATCTTCTCTACTTAACAACTTCACTCAAGCATTTGATTCACGAATTGTATTTGTAATCAACTATAAAGGAAATCAATAAAGTTGAACAAAGTGGACGTAGGCAATTACGCTGAACCACTATAAATTTGGTGTTCTTACTTTCTGCGTTTAAATTAGCATTGTCTTCTCTGTTTAATTTACTTTCATCACTTATATCTCTACACAATCTTTCTGAACGAGGTTAGTGACCAATTTTGGTGCTAACACTTTGGTGCTTTCACTGAGAATTAAATTCTCAGACCTCAAGGATCTGCTTTGAAGCTACTGGATTGAACAAATCCCCCAAAGAAGATCCGACTCACTGATAGGACATCCGTTGATTCTACTCAGAGTTCATACAATTAACTCTACAATGGCAAGACCACGTACCAGGTCAGCTTCTCACAATGCGGATGCCCACGAGACTGCTAGCGTGCAACAAGCAGGGCCTAGCAATCAACCAGCAATTCCAAATACAGGAGTTGCCACTCAGGACCAAACTCCAGTTGTCACCAGAATAGAGTTCAACGACTTGATGAGAGAGCTCAGGGAAAGTAGGAGACAACTAGGAGAGCAGATGCAAGCCAATGCCAACCTGATGGCACAACTTACTCAACAGCAGCAACAGAATGCTGGGGGCAATCCCGCTGCTTACTCCTCATCTAACAGCTCTATTTCCTCTGATGAACCTCCCAGGCGCAGACGCCGTAAGACTGATGCTGCGCGAGCAGATGCTGCTGTTCGAACAACTAGAGACCGCGACCAAGCAAGAGCTGGAAGCTTCAGGACCGGGATACAGATGGAAGATAGAGGCCCAGATCATCAAAATGCTAACGATGTCGAACCTCAAGACGCACGATTGGCAGATCGCCAAGAGAGGAGGCATCAGCATGGACAGGCGCGTAGAACAGACTCCAACCTTCCGCCTTCCATACAGACACCCGATCTGACAGCCATGATCAGGCAACTGATGAAAGAGAATCAGGGCTTATCAAATGATGACTGGGGAGTGTCAAGAAGTCATACTCCGTTCACGGATGTTGTGTTGCAAGCGGTGTACCCCAGGAAGTTTAGTATGCCTACTATTCCTGCATATGAAGGAAAGACTGACCCTAGACAACATGTCATGAGGTACGAATGGATGATGGATTCAGCCAGAGTGAATGATGCCACCAAGTGTAGGTGCTTTCCGATTACTCTATCTGGGATCGCTACTATGTGGTTCACCCGACTTCCTCCGCGATCCGTATCAAATTTCGGGGAGTTGGCAAAGAAGTTTATTGAGCAGTTCAGGATACACACTATGCGCCCAAAGGACGTGATGTCTCTGTTAAGTGTAATCCAAAATCCTGGGGAATCGTTGAAGGAATATTTGCAAAGATTCCACGTAGCAGAAACTGAAGTCAGTAATCCCAATGACCATGCAATTCTGATGGCTGTAATGAGAGGTGTGGATCCAGACTCTGAGTTTGGAGACTGGCTGGCAGGAAAACCTCCAGCTACGCTAGAGCGTTTCTACTCTAAGGCACACCAGTTCATAAGAAGAGAGGAAGCTAGGTGGGTACGACGAGATAAGGCGCCAGGGCCTGTCCAAGAGTCAATAAAGAGCAACATCGCTGTGAAGCAATCTGGAGACAGCTCGGGAAAGGGCCAAGTCAATGTCCAGAACAAGCCTGGGCAACCCAAGGAGTCCGGAGGAAGGAGTCAAGGGAAAAGAAAAGAAGTAGGAAAGTGGAAGTCGAGAATTCCAAGCTACAGCGAGTACACTCCGCTAAACGCCCCACCTGAAAACATTTACCTATCCACCTGCAATACTTTTCAGTACAGAAAACCACGTCCAAAAGAATCAACCGAAGAACAGAAGCGGACCGGGAAATATTGTCGCTTCCATGAGACTTATGGACACAATACGGAAGAATGTAGACACTTGCACGACGCTATCGAGAAGTTGATCAGGCAGAAGAAATTGCAAGAATTTGTGAAGGATCCACAAGAAGGAGGACAGGGAACGTCCAACCCAGGTCGTGCACCAGCTCCACGTCATCCCGAGGAGCCTGCCCGGACCGTTGGTAGACTGGTCATAAATACAATTATCGGCGGGCCTCACCCCGCGGATAAGAATTGGCAGGAGATGGAGCGATATGCAAGTTTCTTGAAGCATGCAGATTTTGAGTGTTGTTCGAACATGGAGGACGGAGCCCCTGCTAAGCAGCAGCGCGTAATGACAGACGATATTGTGTTCAGAAGCAGAGACGCTGATCAGGTAGAGGCTCCGACCATCGACCCCATGGTCATATCTGCAACGATCGGACCGGCATATGTAAAAAGAATTCTGATTGATTCTGGAAGTTCAGTCAACATCATCTTCAAGAAGGCCTACGATCAAATGAAGCTAGAAACAAAAGACTTGAAACCATCCAAAACTCGTATTCACGGCTTTAACGGCGCTGCAACTGATGCAGTGGGATATGTCGAGTTACCATTTGAACTGGGACAAGGCGAGTGTCGGAGAGTGCGAATTCTACCCTTTGTAGTTTTGGATGTGGACTCTCCGTATAACGTTTTCTTGGGTCGGCCGGCCCTGGCGGAGTTTAGGGCAGCGTTAGCCCCGTGGTGTTTAACTTTGAAGTTCCCGACTGACAAAGGAGTAGGCATTGTTCACGGCGACCAAGCAGCTGGTCGTTCCTGTTATGTGGCCGAGCTCCGAGAGGCCCACCGGAGGGAGAAGGGAAAGGTTGCGGACAATCCCGTCCGCATCCTCAATGCGGATAATTGACAAGTAGTGCCCGAGCCCTGGCTCGGGCATAGTTCTCGGATCTACGGAGATATAGATCCGAGAGACGACGATGAGAAACCCAGGGAAGAGAAGGCAGCACCGGCTGAATTAACAATTGACATTTCAGTTAGCCGTGACGACCCTTCGCGAATACTGAAGATCAGATCACAGCCAGGCCCCGCAATGACTGAAGACCTTAGCGACTTCCTCCAGGCGAACCTTGATGTTTTCGCCTGGACGCATTCTGATATGTGTGGGATTTCTCCCGCCATCACGAGTCATATGTTGAACATAGACCTGAAATACGTCCCAGTCAAGCAAAAAAGGAGAGGAATGGATCCGGAGAGATCCGCCGCTCTTGGAGAGGAGGTGGACAAACTCAAAGTGAATGGGTTCGTCCGCGACGCCCTCTACCCTGAATGGGTATCCAACCCCGTGCTAGTAAAGAAGGCGAATGGGAAATGGAGGACTTGCGTAGATTATTCCGACTTGAACAAAGCATGCCCTAAGGACAGTTTCCCATTGCCTAGGATCGATCAGTTGGTCGATTCCACCGCAGGACACGAGTTACTGTCATTCATGGATGCGTACTCAGGATACAACCAAATCCCAATGCATATTCCAGACCAAGAACACACCAGCTTCGTTACAAATGTCGGACTGTATTGCTATGTAGTGATGCCCTTTGGATTGAAGAATGCTGGAGCAACTTACCAACGTCTGGTGAATCGAATGTTCAAGGACCAGCTGGGTAAAACCATGGAGGTCTATGTGGATGACATGCTCGTGAAGTCACGACGGTCAAACGACCACATTCAAGACTTGGCTGAAATGTTCGACATACTCAGGTTTTATGGCATGAAGATCAACCCATTGAAGTGTTCTTTCGGCGTTGCATCAGGGAAGTTTTTGCGATTCATCGTCAACGCTAGGGGAATCGAGGCCAACCCAGAAAAGATCCAAGCTATTCGAGATGTACAAGCGCCCAGGACTATAAAGCAGGTACAGAGCTTGAACAGAAAAGTAGCTGCGCTGAGTTGATTTATATCCAAGGCAACTGACAAGTGCATCCCGTTCTTTGACATAATAAAGAAAGGAAAGAGAAATTTTGAATGGACGTCTAGCTGTGAGGAAGCATTCCGGAATCTGGTGAGGCATCTGGAGAGCCCACCAATGCTATCAAAACCAGTTGACCATGAGATGTTGTGCGTATACTTGGCCGTATCCCCACATGCGATAAGTGCGGCTTTGGTACGAGAGGAGGATCGAGTCCAAAAGCCGGTGTATTATGTTAGCAAACGTTTAACAGGGGCCGAGAGGAATTACCCTAAAATAGAGAAATTGGCTTATTGCTTGGTGATTGCATCACGAAAGCTTCGCCTGTACTTTCAAGCACATTCAATCGATGTTTATTCCGATCAACCCCTGAGGTAGGTACTCCAACGGTCGGAAACTTTTGGAAGATTGCTAAGATGGAACATCGAGTTGAGCCAATTCGATATCGCGTACTTACCACAGAGAGCCATCCGAGGGCAAGCGTTAGCAGACTTCATCGCTGAATTTACCATACCCATCAAACCGGACGATCACGACATCATTCCCCCCGTTCGATGGAAATTATACACTGACGGTGCATCAAACGACCGTTGCTCCGGCGCGGGCGTAGTTCTTGTAACTCCGGAAAACCGATCGATCTGTTATGCCCTGAAGCTCGATTTCCCGGCTACAAATAACGAAGCCGAATATGAAGCACTGATCGCTGGCTTGAAGCTCATCAGGGAACTCGGGATCGAATCAGTCGAAATCTTTTGTGACTCGCAGTTGGTGGTTTACCAAGTACGGGGAGACTACCAAGCAAAGGGACGAAAGCTTGCTCCGTACCTCATTCAGGTCCAAGAACTACTATCAAATCTTGAGCGTTATGACATGTCACATATCCCGCGCGAACAGAACAAAGAAGCCGACTTATTGGCTAAGTTCGTGAGTACCGACGATGCGCAACAAATGGGATTGTATCCCGTCGAAGTCTTGCATGCCCCGAGCATAGACGAAATGAAAGTCGATCGTGTGTTGGGAACAGAAATCGAGAAGGAATCGTGGATAACCCCATTCAAACTATACCTGACGACCGGGGCTTTACCAGGAAAAAGAAGCGAAAGACGGCAAGTCCTTCGAAAGGCCGCGCGATACATAATGCAGGATGGATCAATGTATCGAAAAGGATTCTCAGTCCCGTTATTACAATGCATCGCTCATGATGAAACAAAGCGAGTCTTGAGAGAGGTTCACGAAGGGGAATGTGGCGACCATACTGGGGGGCAAACGCTAGCAAAGAAGATCCTCCGCTATGGATATTACTGGCCCACCGTAAACCGGGATGCCGCGGACTACGCAAGAAAATGCGACAAGTGTCAAAGATATGCGAAAATCCCGAGGGCTCCATCAACGGAACTCACACAAATGATCAGTCCCTGGCCATTTTCGATCTGGGGAATCGACATAATCGGCTCTTTGCCTCTATCCAAAGGTGGTGCAAAATACGCAATAGTTGCAGTCGACTATTTCACGAAATGGGCTGAGGCAGAACCTTTGGCCACTATCACCTCTAAGAAGGTCATTAACTTCGTTGTATGAAACATTATATGCCGCTTTGGCCTTCCATGCACCATCATTACAGACAACGGAACGCAATTCGAAAGTAGAGAGTTCAAAGAGTTCTGTTTAAAGTACGGCATCGAGAAAAAGTTCGCCGCCGTTGCACACCCAAAAGCTAACGGACAAGTCGAGGCCGTTAACAAAAAAATCAAGTCCATACTGAAGAAGCGTCTGGAGAAGGTTGGAGGCAAGTGGGTAGATGAACTCCCGACAGCATTATGGGCGTATAGAACTACCCACAAGTCCGCGACCGGCCACACTCCGTTCGCCTTGGCATACGGCTCTGAAGCCGTTATACCCATGGAACTTGAAGTTCCATCGCACCGAGTGACATACTATGATCCCAAGACGAACCAAAACCTCTTGCTGGAATCACTGGACTGCATCGACGAAAAGCGTGAAGAAGCTGAATTAAGGGCGACGGCGCACAGACATCGAGTCAAGCGTTACTACGACGGCAGAGTCCGCCCAAGAATCTTTGATGTGGGTGATCTCGTTCTGAAACGAGTCTTCCCGGTACCATCACGCATGAATCCCAGCTGGGAAGGTCCATACGCCATTGAACGGAAGCTTGGAGAAGGAACATTCAAGCTAGCGACCGTTGATGGCGCGACACTCCCCCGAGCATGGAACAGTGAACATTTGCGGCACTATTACATTTAGCATGTTTTCCTTTCTTGTTGTAGGCACTGTTATTTCCTGCATGTTTCCATTCAATAATGACTTAGTTTCCTTTTAAAAGTTGTAATCAAGCAATTTAGTTGATTTTCATTAATAAAGGCTTGAAGCCATATTTTCTATGAAGTTTCTATATCTCTTAATTGGATGATAAATTACATTATCCTGCACGACATACAGACTCGTACGGACGATTCCAAATCTCCGAAGCCCCAGAGCGCGGATCGGAGTACTCTAAGTCCCCAGAGTGCGGACTAGAGTATAAAACGATTCCAAATCTCCGAATCCCCAGAGTGCGGAGCGGAGTACTCTAAGTCCCCTAAGCGCAGACTAGAGTATAAACGACTTCAAATCTCCGAATCCCCAGAGTGCGGAGCGGAGTACTCTAAGTCCCCAGAGCGCGGACTAGAGTATAAACGACTTCAAATCTCCGAATCCCCAGAGTGCGGAGCGGAGTACTCTAAGTCCCCAGAGAGTGGACTAGAGTATAAACGAATACGAATCTCCGAATCCCCAGAGTGCGGAGCGGAATACTCTAAGTCCCCAGAGCGCAGACTAGAGTATAAACAACTTCAAATCTCCGAATCCCCAGAGTGCGGAGCGGAGTACTCTAAGTCCCCAGAGAGCGGACTAGAGTATAAACGAATACGAATCTCCGAATCCCCAGAGTGCGGAGCGGAATACTCTAAGTCCCCAGAGCGCGGACTAGAGTATAACGATTTCAAATCTCCGAATCCCCAGAGTGCGGAGCGGAGTACTCTAAGTCCCCAGAGCACGGACTAGAGTATAAACGATTTCAAATCTCCGAATCCCCAAAGCACGGATCGGAGTACTCCGAGCCCCCGGAGCGCGGACTATAGTATAAACAGTCTCCAAGTCCCCGGAGCACAGTGTCAGCAAACCAAATAAAGACAAGAGAATCATTCAAACAAAAAGAAACTAAATTTTATTCGATAAGTCCAAAATGGGGATACATGATCACTCCTACAAAATTCAGACCTCTCTATACAAACTGCAAGTTGTGGAAGATAAAAGCAATTACAAGACTTAAGCAAAAAACTCGTTGAACGAGTGTATCGATTATTTCTTCGACTTCTTATTTTTGTCTTCCTTCGTTGTTTCCGACGACTCCTCTCCCTCACGCTTTTTCTTGGACTTTTTGCTTGCTAGAGAAACGGAGTCGGGAGTAGGAGACGGAACATCTAGTGGTTTGGACCTGCCCGGGAGAATGATTTTCAAAGGTCTGTTCCGCGGGTCAGTGAGTTCCAGTATTTCAGACTCAACTTTGACTTTGACTTTTTTCTTCTCCTCGTCGGCAAGACGGTCCTTCATGCTCATCTCTGAAGTATGCTCAGAGGCGCCAGTGATTTCAATTTCATCGCTTCCTTCGGCAGGAGACGAAGTATCAAGTTTGTCATCATCTAGCGCCCCGATCACTTGAACGTCTGGACCGGGAGTTACTCCTGCGTGAGCAACGTCGCTTGTTTTCTCCGCTTCCTCCTTGGCGTCATCGCTCCTCGGAGTTGGCTCGGCGTCAGAGCAGCCTGCACGAAAACATAAGGAATGAGCATTAGAACGAGTAGCCACTGCTGAAAAATGACGGGATCTCTTCAATTTCTAGAGAAAGAAGAATTTCCTACTAGGGTCCGGTTGGCTATCGGTGGCTCGAGGGGTTTCACCCTCCAGGATAGGTGACAGCACATGAACACCAAGCCCGGGATCTTCGGGATCATAACTAGCATGCTGCTCGAATGGATCAAGTGTTGGCCGACCGGCCGATTGAGCAGCGTAAGGAGCGGCAATGTGAGGAGTAGTAGCATCGGCCCCAAACGGGCCAGCTTCGTCATTCTTCTCTTTCGGAGGGGAAGAGCCTTTGCTATAAAGTGCCAATGCTGCGGATAAGTCCGATGGCTCATTCCCCCTTAGGAACTCCTTCACCAAGACATCCTCATCGACCTCGTTGGAGCCCGACTCGACCTTCCTGATCCTTATCAGAGTTTCCCATGCCTCAGCCAGGGATTCGAGGTAGCCGTCACCCAGAAATGTTAAGTCGCGGTGCATAAGGACGCGCGCTCCATACTCGGCGATCAACGGGTCAAACATACTTTTGACCTCTTCCCTGCCGGCTTCTGCGGCCGCCTCGAGGCGAGAATCAAGCTCTTCCACAACCATTCTTTTGCCCTCCTCATGGGCCTCGTCCTTCATTTTCTCGACCCCGACGAGTTCGTCATCGAGCTTTGTCTTCAGGAGTCGGGTAGCAACAATCTCATCACAGTATCGCTGCGATTCTTCTTGAGCAGCTACTTTGTCTTCCTTCTCCTTGGAAAGTAATTCCTTCAGCTCCTTGACTTGAGTAGCAAGTGCGTCCCTTTCCTTTTGGACAGAGTCTTTTTCTAAGGCGAGGGCACCGCTGCGCTGGACTGCTTCGTCAAGCTCTTTTTTGTGAGCCGCCTCTAAACGAGTAACTACCTCGGCAGTATTTTTTGCGCTTTGTTCAGCGGCTTCTAGCTTTGACTTATACGAAGCGAGCTCTTCGTCTTGGAGTTTGATGATTTTCTTATCGCTGTCAGCCTCCAGATTCAGACGGTCAATCTCGTGTTGACGCTCAACAGATACTTCCGAGACCTTCTCCACCAAGTGCACAAATGCGTCATGTTGAACATAGACGTCGTTATTGCAGGTAATGGCACTCTGCTTCACATGCCCGGGAATATGATGAATGGCCGGGAGGAACTTCAGACCATCGAAGCAAATTTTTAGAAACTTGGCCTTAAGATCGACCATCTTTTCCGCAACAGTTGGGTCCACCGCAGGAGTAAGAGGAGGAGGCTTTGAAAACTCCGTTCTTTTACGTTGCTCTCGAACTTGCCTTGTACTCGATGAACTGGAATGTTGTTCTCGAGGAGCATCAGACTGATAACCCTTCTGTAAGGATTTCTCTCTATCCGGCTCAGTTGGAGGAGGAAGATCACGGGACTGGGAAGATTGAGAATGTGCTTTCTTGCGGTGAGATGACTCTCGGGGACGATTATCCCTATCTTCATACTCGCCTCGGTCCCTGCGTCTGCCTGAACCAGAATCCCATCCAGAGTGATGGAATATAGAAGACCCCTGAAGGCGATCAAGTCCGTGAGAGGGGCCCATATCACCTGCAAAGAATGGAGATAACAACGAGTTAAGGAGAATTCACGAGTTAAAAAGACTTAAAGTATATTATGGAATGCGCATGTGCGTGTGTGTCCTAGTGTTCCCCCCGACGGACCCGTTCGTTTATCTTTGCTAATCGGAGTGTTGTCTCCTTGAGCCGGGAGTTGAACTCCTACATTGCCTCTAGCGGGCGAAGAGAATTTGAGAGCTTCAGGATCATCGAACCCGTAATTAAGTAAATCATCGGGGATGGACAGGTTGGACAGACCCCTTAGAGAACTTTCCAGATGCTGTGAGGAAGCCTCTTTCTCAGGCGGAATAAGTGTGACTTTTGAAGTGCCACCAACTTTCTCCTTCTGAACTTTATGTTTTAACTTCTTCTTTCCCTTTGAAGGGGAGGACGACGTCTCAATGTCGTGAACTTCGACTATCGGATTCTGAGCGGGACCCGCATTCTCACCCTGAGTTTCAGGGGCATCATCCACTTTGCGCTCGCCTTCTTCGTGCGTGTCGGGAGCGCGGCGCGACGACGATCCGACAAGTTTTTTCCCTTTACCGGACGGAGGTTTGGGAATGGTAACACCTTCTGGAAGGCTGATCCGACGACCAGGAGCCAGCAAGCCGAACCCCGACAGTGATTCATTTGAAATGATAACTCGGATGTCTCGATCCTCGGCAGGAAGAGCTCTAATGGCATCTACAGCCTCAGAATATCCTCGGCCTTCCGGGCGCGGGTTGATACCTGAAAAGATGAAATGAAGAGTTAGGAAAAGCATGACTCCGATCAAATACGAATAGTGACTCGGCAGAGAGACTTACTGCCTTCAACCCATCTCCTAGCGAAACCAGAAGGGCAGCGCACATAGAACCATTCCTGTTTGTACAGGGCGAATTTGCTATAGGCCCCTGTCAAGATCTGGCATTTGTGGTATGGCTCGAGGAACATAAAAGAAGGACTGTCTTTCCGTCTCTTGAACAAGTAAATATATCTGATATCACCGGCGGTTGGAGGTCTGGAGAAGACAGCCATGAAAAGTAGGTAAGTCCCATATAGAAACGCATGGCCGTTCGGGTGCAGCTGCGACGGAGCTATGTCTATGTACTGCAGTACATCCCGGAGAAATAAGTTGAATGGAGGCACGCTGCCCATCCAACACATGAACTTGTTGTAGGTAGTGTACCCGACTGGGGGCAGATGAGGGCGATCGTGTCTCGAAGGGACGAACACGTCGGCAAAAGGAATCCCGTGAATAGAGCATATCCGTCGCAGAGCAGCTTCGTTGATCTTCGAGGCTTGAGAATCGATCGGATTGTCTAGTAAGATGGTTGCCTCCAGAGCATCAGGCGCCAAGTTATGAGCGGGAGAAGTTGACGGGTTAGAAGTATCAGTGGCTCCTTGCCTTGCTGACGGCCCAGGCCTGTCAGATATGGTGGCAGAGCTAGATTTTCTCGACATCCCGAATAAATAATGAACCTGGCTAAATGCTTGAGAAAGCTATACTTAAAAAACGTTGAACGTTAGAATTAGCAACATGATTTTTCCCCCTGCGTGGTGTGTGAACTAGTGCAAGCAATTGTGTACAGGCAATAAGAATCTAAAGGTTTTAAAGATATAATAATTAGCTTCGAATCATCGCCTTCGAAGACCGTAATCGCTGACCGTCTCAAAAAGCTCGCCTTGAGGTGATTACAGTTCCAGATTCAGAAGACATATGATTTCTAAAGTAACCGGCCTAAGTGTAGTTTGACATTTATACTGTTCGGCATTTAAGTAGTGATCGGCAATTGTATTGTTCGTCCTAAGTATAGGTCAGCAGGCATTCCGTTCGGCATTCAAGATTGTTCGGCCTAAGTATAATGTTCGACTGTGTTTTGCTCGGTCTAAGTCTATGTTCGGCTAAAGGCCTCGTTCGGTTAAGTCATCGTCCAGTTAAAAGTTCTGTTCGGCATGTGTGTGTTCGTTCGGCATGTCTAAGTTCTGTTCGGAAGGTATGTAACTGTTCGGCATGACAGTAGTTCGGCAATTATGTCGTTCGGTCCAAATGCTATTCGGCGTATATGTCTATTCGGCATAAGGGTAGTGTTCGGCCTTAGTTCGTTCGGCTAAGTTTTTGTTCGGCGTTCTAGCGAGTGTTCGGCCTCATTCAGACGAAATACTATTCGGCAGCCTCTATCGTTCGGCACATGACAACATACGCCGAACCATAACTATGCCATCCGAAACCCTTACCACCTCCAGGGTTTTTCATTTCGTTCATTTTTGACTGTGGTTCGACGCGATGGAGCTAAATACAATAGCCACATGTGCAAACACCTCAAATCCTTCCTCCTCGCCTCACATTATCGTTCGGCAATGAGGGCAACCTACTCGAAAGCTTCCTACAGGACACATTTGACTCATTTAAAACTTATTCAAGTTATACAAGGGGCGGTACCTAGATTGCAGTTAGGAGCTTAGGAAGGAATGTTCAAGTTGTAAATCTATTCGACTAGAGAAGGTTTGAAATCTTGGAAGAATGACAGAAACGAAAAAGTAAAGGAGAAGGGACGGGAAGGACCTGGTTATATAGAGGGAGGTAGAAGTTGAAGAGGCTATACCCGCTGGAACCGGTCAATACCGGAGTGTTCGGCATCGTAGCAGAGTGACGTTCGGCACACGAGGTACGTTCGGCTTCGAACGTATTGTTCGGCATCCATACCTTGTTCGTCTTACACCTCCTTCGCTAACATTCTCGAGAAGGCACCTCCGAGGTAAATTGTACCAGATTCAAAGCGCATCACGTTCGGCCACGCGATACACTTTGGGGGGCAAGTGTTTCCTGGAGATTTGACCAGGCAACTAGTGCTCGGCATCTAGGAGCGTTCGGCGAAGTACACAGCATCCATAGTGTCTGGCATTCACTAGTGCTCGGCATCCAGTAGCATTCGACGAAGTACACAGCATCCATAGTGTCCGGCATTCAGTAGTGCTCGGCATCCAGTAGTGTTCGGCGAAGTACACAGCATCCATAGTGTTCGGCATCCAGCAGTGTTCGGCATCGACTGGCACTTGGCGACAACCAATGCTCAGCGCTAGCGTTCGGCATCATTAGAACTTGGTGATAGGAGAACTCGGCAACAAGAGCGCTCGGCATCCCAAGGTACTCGGCGTAGCACTCAGCGACAAGAGCGCTAGGCATCCCAAGGTACTCGGCGTAGCACTCGGCAACAGGAGTACTCGGCATCCCATGGTGTTCGGCGTAGTACTCGGCATCCAGAAGACATTCCGTATGCACAACTACTCAAGATAACGGTGTCGTTCGGCCTGCATGCACCGTTCGTTCAAGAGCTTGAGATGGAGGCACATTCGGCCTCAACAGACAACCATCCTACACTTCCCACGACACCAACACACCGTTCGGAATAGAAGGAATGGTTCGGCGTAGCGGCGTTCGGCACACCTGGTTCGGCATACAGCGACCACTGCACTAGGGCTTGAGCGTTCGGCTATCCAGCCCACTTGGGAAGTCCAGCCCATATTTGCCTATAAATAGAGGGGCAGGGTCACAGTGAAATGGATCCTTTTTTGGAGAGAAAACACCGGGGAGACTCTGCCATTTTCAAGACTCATCTTCTCTACTTAACAACTTCACTCAAGCATTTGATTCACGAATTGTATTTGTAATCAACTATAAAGGAAATCAATAAAGTTGAACAAAGTGGACGTAGGCAATTACGCTGAACCACTATAAATTTGGTGTTCTTACTTTCTGCATTTAAATTAGCATTGTCTTCTCTGTTTAATTTACTTTCATCACTTATATCTCTACACAATCTTTCTGAACGAGGTTAGTGACCAATTTTGGTGCTAACACACATATATATATGACAACCTTACATATAAACCTTACAAATATTATACTCAGATATCTATAACTTCTTTAACATATTATTTATAACCACGATAGTTTACATAAATATATATAACTAAATACGCATAAATTCAATGCAACCGCCAAATATACATATATAAGATTCTGGAAACCAAAAATTAAAAATCAATATATTATATTTTTATACTCTCAAACATGAATGAACAGGAAGGCTAAATGAAAAGAGAATGCAACTTGTAAATATACTAACCTTCAATATATATATTTATAAAAAAAATAAGTTGGTGCATGTTCGGCCAGGCAAGGCTAGAGGCAGTGGAAGGGTGGGTTGCCGATGGGGTGGAGTGTGAAGGGTGAGATGGCGGACACGTGCTGTAGAGGGCGGGAGGCCGGGGCTAGTGTGTAGGCTCGGTCAGAGGAAGTAGGGATGTTGGTGGTAGTTTCGGCTACAGGGGAGAGGGTGACGCTCGGGGATGTTTTATGGGCGTGAAGGATTGGTTGAGATCTGAGTGGCAGGCTGCGAAAGGTGCGGAGGCGGGGGAAGAGGCTGATGGCGATTTCAGCAAGCAAGGCTGGTGATGGGTTTGCACGCGGCAGTGGTGTGGATAGCTTGCGTGTTCGGACTTCATGATATAAGCAGCAGTTATATACTATTTTTTTGTGAAAGAGGAGGCATATAAAGGTGATAGGCAAAAGTTGTTTCAAACGACAGTGAAAGAGAAAAGGTAAGTAAGATTCTAAAAAAAATATACAAGCAACTTTGGTTTATATAATATTTTCTTTCAAAACCAAATTGCAGAGAATGGAAGAGAAAGGGAAGCGTAAGAAAATAAAGTGAACCAACGTAATGAACTAGCAAATAATAAATTGGAATAATAATAGTCTCGGAATAACAAAAGTCAAAAGTTGGATATTTGAAATATTAACAACTGTTGGCTATACGTTCGCACAATGGATAACGAAAGGGCATGAATCCAAAAGGTTCAAATACGGGTACTGATATGGGCAATCGTTTCGTGAATTCCGAAAAGTACCAGAATTTGAAACACAAAAATGAATATACCTGTAGAGGTCAGCACAACGAGACGATCAAAATGGTACATAGATATCAGTGGTACGATCATCCTATCAAAGTCCATATCGGTACGAAAATGCTGCTATTTCGTCGAAAATAAGATCGACGGAGCAATAACAGTCCAAATTTTGAGGAACAAAATATGACGTCTTGCTCAGAAGTTGATTTACAAATTTTCTATAAGAAAATATTCAATTTTGGAAAACATTTTATTACCATCAATTTTTAACTGATTGAAATTGAAATAGAATTACACAAAAATTTTACTTGCATATTTTTGATGAAAATTTACCATTTACTATATTAAAATAGACGTATTCCAAATATCCAATTTTCATTTAATTACATTATAAAACTATTAAAATTTCCGGCTTGATACACTGACACTGATATACGTTGCTATCCCGTACGGAAAAATCCAAATGGAGCTAGAAACGTCCGAATTTCGCAAAACCGATTACGCAGTCTTATTCAGAGTGTTCTAAATAAATTTTCTCATGTTGACATATTTAGATTTCGGAACACTTTTAAATTCAACTATTATTAACTGATTTAAACAGAATTTCTAGCGACTGATAGAGCATCTATATTATTCGACGAAAATTTGCGATTTGTTATGTCTAGATGGATGCATAGCAAATATGAAATTTCCGTCATACAATTCTATTGTTTGATTTAAATGGTAGATTTCAGTTTATTATATTCAATAAAGTTTACCTTTATTTAATTTCAAAATAAACTATATTTCAAATTAATATAATTGAATATTCATTGGTTTATAATTTCAAGTTCCTTAATTAAAATGCTAATATTAACTAATGCAGTATTAAATTTTCAATTTTTCTCAATTTCTGAATCGTTTAACTAATTAAGTCTTATTAAATTAAAATTTATATTTCTTTCCTTTTATGTAAAATCCAATTACACTAAATTTTATTAACAAATTAATTTCAATAAGTTGATATGTAAGATGAACAAAACCAAGACTAAAATTTAAATAGGTTTGAATACTTTATTATACATTTATTGTTTACAGATAGATTAGAAGTTAATTTACAATTAAAACCCAATTCCAGTTAATCATACATTTATTTCATGCTTTACACAATATCAAATCTATCCAATTAAACTTTTATTAAACCATATGTTTGAAATCCCATAAAATAATTGTCACTTTATTAAATCAAAATGAGATGTTATAATTCAAAGTAAATTTTATTTAATATCATAAATTTTTAATTTCTTACCGTATTAAATCCTAAAATTGAATTTCTTCTTTTCGAAAAATACGGGTCGTTACACTCTCTCCCACTCAAAACTTTTCGTCCTCGAAAAGGAACGAAGACAGGGGAAAAAGGATAAAGCAGAATAGATAAAGCTGAGCAGATAAGGTAGATTCAAAAGAATAGTATCAGGCATGCATAATTAATTTAAAACCACAAAATTTCAATTTCAAATGTCTATACAAAATTTCTTTGTTGAAAATACTTTTACAATAAAATACTTTTATATCAAAATAAATTTTCCTTTTGAAAATACTTTTATAACTCGATGTCTCAACAAGTTTATCCTCGTTCTTGCAGACTCTGGCCATGCGTTGATCAAGCGCAAAGCTAGAATTCTCCAAGTACTTAGTAGACCTGTTTCAACACCCAGTGAAAATACTTGAAAAACTTTTAAAACATATATGGAAAGTACAATCCAAACAAATCAACCAAATCATGTCGAATCATGGATCGCATATACACAATGGTTACGCCTGGATCCCCCAGGAAACTTCCGTATCCATAGGCTATCTCAGCCCTACGAATTACGCCATGATGACTAGTAGACCGCAGATACACAATGGTTACACCTGGATCCCCCAGGAAACATCCGTACCCGTAAGCCCTCTCGACCCTGCGGATTACGCTACTAAAACGACCATAGATCGCAAATACACAATGGTTACGCCTGGATCCCCCAGGAAACATCCGTACCCGTAGGCCATCTCGGCCCTGCAAATTACGTTATGCAGTCGAGTTTGTAAGACCATGGAGATCGCCATGGAATTTGATGGACACTCGAGTATCATATCCGGAAAACCCAAATCAGAGAGAATAATATCGATAGAATGAATCCACAATGTGGCCACAAAGCGGATATCAAGCAGAAGGCACTTTCCAAATCTTTACTTCGAAAATATTTATCATATAGTACCTTCAAATCAATTTCAAATATCATACTTATATAAATTCCATTATTATAAGATTTCAATTTTAAATCGAATACTTTCCAAAATCAATAGTATATCAAATCACACTTATATAGACTTCGATTATATAAGATTTCTCTTTTCAAATTGAGTACCTTTCCAAATTAATAGTTTTCGAATCAACTTCATACTTATACAAATAAATTTTTATATAAGTTCGATAACTCCCAAATCAAGTATTTAGTAAAATGAGGTTCTCAATTTCAATCCGTTTCAATATCAGTTTAGTTTCAAAATCATATACGATTTCACCACATTATTTTTTCCAAAATAATAGGGTTAGAAAATAATCCTAGTTTCCAAATCAGCATAATTTAGGTCAAACAAATTCATTTCCAAAATCATCATATAAATACTGGGTTTTAAATTCCAATCTATTTTCGAAACCAAATATTTTTCTCAAAATCAATTATACCCAAAAATGATTACCAAGTTTATAACCATCCCTTTAGACCTTTAAACTGTTTATTTCTATTTGAAAGATCCAATTTACCTTTTGATAATTATTATTATTATATACAGTTTTATAAAAGATGTTACTAAGTTAAAACATTTAAAACTAAATTTTTTTCAAAACATTTCAAAACTAAATTCCATATTAGTATAATTAAAAATAGTCTTATTCATTTACTTAACAAAACAGTTTCAAACTTATATACTTTATCAAATAATTTATACTTTTCAAAATTACTTAGCTTTGAAAATCAAACCTCGATTTGGAAGTGTTCGAACATTCAAAATAGTCGGAGAAATCAAATTTTCAAATCCAAGAGTTGGAAATCAGCAACCAATTAGTAAATTAATTTCAATATATAGTGTCATACCAAAACAAATCCGAAACTCGAGGACTGAACACCGGCTCGCTTCAAATCATTTCAAATATATATACATATATCTTTCGAATATCAAATCATACTTCGAAATTTGAAATCAAAATTGGTTTCACAAAATCACTCGCATAACAAAGCTACAAAAGTGGCCTATCCCCCACTTTGAAACTCGAAAATCAAAGTCGATGATGCGTTCACTCATCACCGAAATTATTCTCCAATGACATAAGTGAGTTCTGGACTTCTATTTTCTTGAAAACTTCTTTGAAATTTCTTCGAAATCATTGGAACTCATTTGAAGTCATTTGAAACATTTCTTATTCAGAAAATACTTTAAATCGTATTATTATATATTTTTAAAATCGTAAAACCAATTTCAAAACACCGGAATTCAACTCCTCAAAATTCCAATTAAAAACGCTTCAGTTATAAATCATTTTTATATAAATCAATTTATTATATAATTTTCAAAATTTCAAATCCTTTCGAAACTTTGAATTCTCGTTTTTAAAAGGTATATAATCCTTATCGAAAACATTTTCTCTTTATATATAGAATATAATCATTCTTATCAAAATAATAATTTCGATATATAAAACAATTTCTAAAATACAAACAAACACGATTTTTCAAAGGATGATTCAAGAATGGATTTCAAAACAAAGATAGAGATTCAAATTAGAGGAACTCTAATCAAATAGACTTCTGATTCGAAGATAGGCTCAACCGAAGATGAGGTAATTAAATTACCAAATAGAAGATGGATATACCTATATAAATCGCGGTCGACCTTAACCGGGTGAACCGTGACTTCAGGAATATGATCGATGCAGAATTCTAAGGCAAATCGACATTCGATCGCCAGAGATAGAATTCGGCATAGCAAAAGATAGCGGCATCTAAACCGAGGGTATAGAAATCTCCGGTGAATCAATGCCAATTGTAAAGGAGTTTCACCCAATTACAAATCATTCAAAGATTGGCGGGATCGTCGAGATTTATAGAGGTAATTCGAAGTGGAGTTATGGAATGCTCCAAAATCAAAAGAATACAAATAGGGGAGAACAAGAATGGATCTTGGAACCGAGGGGAACGTTCCAAAATTCAAAGGAAGATGAATCAAATAGGAAGAGATTCAAGCACGAATGAAAGTAATTCTGTAATTAAATCTACTACATATGCTAAGTTTTGCCTAAAACCAGAGCTCTGATACCAACTATAACGACCCGATATTTTCAACCATTCGCATCCGCACATGTCGGACTTGAATTGCTCAAAATATCAGACTGTTAATTTATATTTGGCAAAACTCAGCATATACAATAGATAAAATAATCACAGAATCAAAGACACAGAGTATTATAACAGGATGCAGCGGAAACAAGAGAATAGTAGTTCATGAAGCTACCATTTATATATAATAGAGTAAAACAAAATACAACAGAAGTCTCGAATACCCTGGAGTCTCGATACAATAATAAAATCTGAATACAATACTGAAATCCACTGAATATCTGAAAGTTGAATCGATAGTTGGATCTCCAAGCGAAGCTCCAAACTCCAAAGGTGAGTCTCAAATGCTGTATCACTCAGTCTGACCCGAGCGTAAAGCAAAACACAAAACACTAGAGTCAGGATTAACATTCTTATATCAATAAATCCAACTCAAGTGAAATATCAATCGAAATACAAGTAACTCAAAGGATGTTTGGGATAACCATCCTCTAAAAGTTCATGGAACTAAACATCATTATAACACCGTGGTCATTTCAAATTGATTTATACTTCAAAAACCAAAATATCATTTCCATTTCAACAATATATATATTTCCAAATTATAACACTTTCAAAACTAAATTGATAATTTCATATATATCTTATTTTAACTTCATTATTATTTAGTTTGAAATATTCACTTAATAAATTCATTATCATTTAAATAACCTTAAATTACATTAAACTAAATATTTCCTTCGATTTATTTAAAACTTTAAATATCCAATTAATCAATTTAAATCAAAATCCAGTTACAAAATTCATATCTTAAACCCTCAAATTCAATAAGTTTCAAATCGATTTAATTAAACAAAATTCTTAATTAAATACAATAAATTCAAATTAATATTTCCAACCTTAACTTATAGAATCATTATAAAATCTATTTAAAATAAAATTTTTAAATAAATACTTAAACATATTGTATTTTACTTAAATCCAACTCAACTAAATTTAAAGCTTATTGTTAAATCTATTTTGTATTAAAACTTATTCATATACATGATAATTTCAAATTTAAATAAATCATATATATATCCTTCCAAACCATAGAAATCAATTTCAATATATATATATATATATATATAGACCAACGGTGTCTATATATAGTTTTCTATCCTATGGTCAAGTGATACAGATATTTATCATTTCAATCCGTAATTTAAATATATACAGATATATATCATTTCAACCCACAATCACAAATTCAATTTAAATGAAAATCGCTTGGGTTTATCATTTCAACCCATAACGATTTTCTCCTATTCTATAGATTGTTCGAGTATGTATCATTTCAACCCATGGGGAATTCTATACTAACAGGGAACTTGCAGAGTGATAACAGATATGATAATAATAATAATAACATGCATATATCATTAATAACAATATAATATAAACAAACATGATATGGTGTCATATCCCACAGGTGAACAATTACATATAAATGTGTAAATAAAAATTTAAATAACTATGGCAGCATATACCAATTGTCGTTTCAATTGAAATCAAATATAATAAATACAAGAACGTTAATCGTGAGTGATTTCTCACCTTTCGAGGATAGAGAGATAGACAATGAAATTGAGTTACGAAATCCAGGCACGAATCCCAAAATAAGGCAAGATTGAACTCGAATTTTGATGAACGGAGCTGATGAACAGGAATTGATAAAAAGTATCAGAACTGTCTTGATATAATAGGAATGAAGGGTATATTATATTAATATTTTATTACTTCTTTCAAAACAAATGTTTCAATTAAGACACGTATTCAAAGAAATCTACATATGCTTGAAAATCAATATACAAATATATATATACATTTTTAAACAATATATTATATCTTAAACTGAAAATGCAAACAAATAGTATAACAAGACACACATAATCGAATAAATATATTATGTTTTAAAGCCTCGTACAAAATATATTACAGCATATGAGAATATATATGCCGACAAGATTAATATATTTGAAAGCGTAGTTTATATATATATATCATACAGTACATACCTCATGTATGAATATCAATTATATATATAACTTAATATATAACCACTTATATTAAAACACTTACATGCTAGACCTCTGTAAACATATACGGATGTACAATATATATTAACAACTTACGTATAAAATCATTTAACACATATATATGACAACCTTACATATAAAACTTACAAATATTATACTCAGATATCTATAACTTCTTTAACATATTATTTATAACCACGATAGTTTACATAAATATATATAACTAAATACGCATAAATTCAATGCAACCGCCAAATATATATATATATATAAGATTCTGGAAACCAAAAATTAAAAATCAACATATTATATTTTTATACTCTCAAACATGAATGAACAGGAAGGCTAAATGAAAAGAGAATGCAACTTGTAAATATACTAACCTTCAATATATATATTTATAAAAAAAAGAAGTTGGTGCATATTCGGCCAGGCAAGGCTAGAGGCAGTGGAAGGGTGGGTTGCCGATAGGGTGGAGTGCGAAGGTTGAGATGGCGGACACGTGCTGTGGAGGGCGCGAGGCCAGGGCTAGTGTGTAGGCTCGGTCAGAGGAGGTAGGGATGTTGGTGGTAGTTTCGGCTACAGGGGAGAGGGTGACGCTTGGGGATGTTTTACGGGCGTGGAGGATTGGTTGAGATCCGAGTGGTAGGCTGTGAAAGGTGCGGAGGTCGGGGAAGAGGCTGATGGCGATTTCAGCAAGCAAGGCCGGCGATGGGTTCGCACGCGGCGGCGGTGGGGACAGCTTGCGTGTTTGGCCTTCATGATATAAGCATCAGTTATATATATATTTTTTTGTGAAAGAGGAGGCATATAAAGGTGATAGGCAAAAGTTGTTTCAAACGACAGTGAAAGATAAAAGGCAAGTAAGATTCTAAAAAAAATATACAAGCAACTTTGGTTTATATAATATTTTCTTTCAAAACCAAATTGCAGAGAACGGAAGAGAAAGGGAAGCGTCAGAAAATAAAGTGAACCAACGTAATGAACTAGCAAATAATAAATTGGAATAATAATAGTCCGTGAATAACAAAAGTCAAAAGTTGGATATTTGAAATATTAACAACTGTTGACTATACGTTCGCACAATTTATAACGAAAGGGTAGGAATCCAAAAGGTTCAAATACGGGTACTGATATGGGCAATCGTTTTGCGAATTCCGACAAGTACCGGACTTCGAAATACAAAAATGAATATACCGCAGAGGTCAGCACAACGAGACGATCAAAATGGTACATAGATATCAGTGGTACGATCATCCTATCAAAGTCGATATCGGTACAAAAATGCTGCTATTTCGTCGAAAATAAGATCGATGGAGGAATAACATTCCAAATTTTGAGGAACAAAATATGACGTCTTGCTCAGAAGATGATTTACAAATTTTCTATAAGAAAATATTCAAGTTTGGAAAACATTTTATTACCATCAATTTTTAACTGATTGAAATTGAAATAGAATTACACAAAAATTTTACTTGCATATTTTCTAATGAAAATATACCATTTACTATATTAAAATAGACGTATTCCAAATATCCAATTTTCATTTAATTACGTTATAAAACTATTAAAATTTCCGGGTTGATACACTAACACTGATATACGTTGCTATCCCGTACGGAAAAATCCAAACGGTGCTAGAAACGTCCGAATTTCGCAAAACCGATTACGCAGTCTTATTAAGAGTGTTCTAAATAAATTTTCTCATGTTGATATATTTAGATTTTGAAACACTTTTAAATTCAACTGTTATTAACCAGTTTAAACTGAATTTCTAGCGATTGATAAAGCATCTATATTATTCGACGAAAATTTGCCATTTATTATGTCTAGATGGACGCATAGCAAATATAGAATTTCCGTCATACAATTCTATTGTTTGATTTAAATGGTAGATTTCAGTTTATTATATTCAATAAAATTCACCTTTATTTAATTTCAAAATAAACTATATTTCAAATTAATATAATTGAATATTCATTGGTTTATAATTTCAAGTTCCTTAATTAAAATGCTAATATTAACTAATGCAGTATTAAATTTTCAATTTTTCTTAATTTCTGAATCGTTTAACTAATTAAGTCTTATTAAATTAAAATTAAAATTTCTTTCCTTTTATGTAAAATCCAATTACACTAAATTTTATTAACAAATTAATTTCAATAAGTTGATATGTAAGATGAACAAAACCAAGACTAAAATTTAAATAGGTTTGAATACATAATTATACATTTATTGTTTACAGATAGATTAGAAGTTAATTTACAATTAAAACCTAATTCCAGTTAATCATACATTTATTTCATGCTTTACACAATATCAAATCTATCCAATTAAACTTTTATTAAACCATATGTTTGAAATCCCATAAAATAGTTGTCACTTTATCAAAATCAAAATCAGATGTTATAATTCAAAGTAAATTTTATTTAATATCATAAATTTTTAATTTCTTACCATATTAAATCCTAAAATTGAATTTTCTTCTTTTCGAAAAATACGGGTCGTTACAATAGGTATATATTATTTCAAACTATTTCTTAATTTATTCGAAATAATTTATATAAAAATTTATATACTGTCACTTAATATACAGAGTGATAACAGGAATATATAAAAATAAATAAACATCCTATCATCCAAAATGTCAACAAATAGACATCCATCATAATCAACATCCAAACCATCCAATAAATCACAACAATTAACTGGTTATTAATATCAAGTATTTAACTAGCAATTCAATTTCACTATTAACTTAAATGGCAATTTAATTCAATAAAATTCAATTTCAAATTAAAATGTCAATTTAAACAGCAACCAAAAAATCCTTATCACTTCATAAATTTAGTTCAACTAACATAAGAAGTTTTAGTATTGCGTGAGTGGGTTAAATTATTCACCTTTGATTTATAATCAATTTAAAATCCAATAAAAGTCCAAAATTGCAACAGTCTCCAAATTCAACCCAACTGGTTTTATGTTGTTTGGAATTTCAATATGAGTCCAACTAAAGAAACCGCGCATCAATTGGAATTCATATGCGGAAGATATTCAAGTTATAAGAATATTATGAATATGAAATATAAAAACATGTACATGCATTTTAATAATAAAATAAAACAAATTAGTTACTCACATTAAGAATTTTGAAGCATGCTCGTGTTTATAAAACCTGGAGAATCAACGGAAAAAAATGACATGATGGCTCACACATGTATGAAGGAGGCTTTAGGAAATGGATTTGCAAACAAATGGAAAAGATTGACTTCATGAAAATAAGTTGCTCACATTTGTTTTTTTTCTTAGAAGAGAAAGAAAACTCCAGGCAAAAGAAATAATGGTAGCATATTTTGGAAATGGAAAGTTAGAGGAAGAGATTTATGAAATAGGAAATGAATAAGAGTAAACACGTTTAGAAATTGGAATATGAAAGGGAAGGATACAAGAAGATGTAAATTTGCAAAATGAAAGGAGATTAAAATGCAGGTAATTAACAAAGGATGAGAAACACACGTTGGAATTTTAGAAGACATGTTTACAAGGCAAGCAAATCTTTTGGTATAAAATTTCTAAACGTGCGCTACCTCAATTAGTTTCATTAACATACATGAAAGGTTTCAAGGCAAGGCTTACGTGTAAATAAATAAAACTTAATGGAAAACAAAAGGAGGCATGTATTTAATAAAATAAAGCAATAAAATAAAATAAACGAGAGCAATGATTTAAATTTGAGAAGATAGATTGTAAATGGAAAGCAAAACTCTAATATGCTCAAATTTAAAAACGTTCATTTTAGCCTATTTTATTATCCCAATACACTCAAATTTACACCTTTATATATCTTTATTTAGTACATGGTAAATAAAATTAAACACTGCAATTAACGTAATGGGGACCGCCGCTACATACAATGAAATATGAACCGGGACTCCACATTCAAATTTGGAACGAAATAAATTTCCTATGCAAACATGCTAATTATTCCAAATCAAAATTTTAACATAACCTTCAAGTTGTTTTCTTACCCTTTTTTTAATAAATTAAATTCAAATCAAGTTTGAATATTTAAATAAATCGAATATTGCAACTAGAAACGTGCAACAAAATTCAATTTTAGTGAAATTAAACTTATATTCAGAAATGAAAGATTCACTTTATTTGATAAAAATGTTCTTTTGATTAAATCAAACTTTCCTTTTGTTTTCACAAAACCTAAGCTACGTTTAATTACACCTATTAATTTACAATTTAATGTTCTCTCTCTTATTAATTGAAATGATTCAATTACATTAATTTCAATTGATTACAAAGGTGAATATCAAAATGGACTAAATAAATATACAGAGAAATAGAAAAATTATTTCCTATCTAATACTAATTTAAACATATTCATACATTATTGGATACAAACAAGAGTTATACATTTCTTACTAAATAATAGTTTCTCATCCCTATAATTAATCTATAAGCTAAACTACTTTTCAAACAAATAAACATATGTTTACTTCTTTACTATACTTATTCATGTTATTCATTTATTTTTGATTTAAATGTTCTCATATTAAATCAACTATTACCTTATGAATTTATTCAACATAAGTTTTCATTTTATTTCACTCAAACTCTACCGTTAACATCTTTTCTTATATTAACTGCAATATTTAATTAAATTAATTTCATTGATTTCCAAATTGATTTCAACGGATTAAATAATAAGATGATAAGTAAAACAATATTTACATTTAAGTAATTTAAACACATTTATAGATCTATTGCTTACAACAAAGGTTACTGAATCTACGTACTAAATAATTGGTTTCCTATTGAATATTAAAACCAACCAAATCAACTAACATTGATTTCTCTTTTTAATACAACGTTCAATTTTATTCCTTATTAACTTTCATTATTGCCATTAATTTAAATTACATTAAACAGTTCTCAATATCATTTAATCAACATTATTAAATTATATTCTAATAGTTTTTTTTCCATTTATAAATCATAAATTTTAATTTCTCACAATATTAAATTGCAAAATTTTATTAAATTTAATATTTTTAATTATTAAAAATACGGGTCGTTACAATCTCCCCCACTCAAAACTTTTTGTCCTCGAAAAGGAATGAGAAGGAATCAAGAGATTTGGTATATTTTATTCAAATAGTTAATTTATAACAATTTAACTTACATATTTAAGTTTAACAAAACTTTGAAAATAACTCAACTTCTACAAAAATTTCTATGTCCTAAATTTACGAATTTTTTTGGCAGAGTCTCCTTTGCACGGATAGGTCCGAAAAATAATATTATTAATAATTACAATATATATATAATATTTCAATAACAAACATCCCAAACCATGGGAAAAATAATAAAATATCATTCTAAAAACCGTAATCCGAAAACGTACCTATTTGTCGGACAAACAAACTTTATTTATAAACCCAAAAGCAACAGCTATTGCTTCCAAAAACCTGTATCTTACTTACACAATCCAAAAGAGGGTTAAAATTATGTAAAAGAGTAATATATTAGTTGTTTCAATTAATAGCACAAGCAACATAATATATACTAAACATATGCAAACAAAAGCAGTACAACCATCATATGTAACAAAAAAATTCATCATACATCTATCGCAACCAAGACTAATGGTTTGTTTAGGTTCAGAAAATTTTCATCGTACACGGGTGATAAATAAACTACCAAGTGCACCTTACGCTCAACAACCTTAGATAATTACTTGATAGATTATTCATACAACCTTAAACAATTCGAAGTATCATTTCCCAAACTTCCCACAAGCCAAACAACAAAGAATTAAATATTATTTAAATTTGCATGATGTACATAAACCTTTTTTTAATAAGGATTCAAACTTTTCTATTAAGAATGGGAGAAATTACAAAAAAACAAATACAAGGCCAAAGGCAGCCATATAATTGTTCAAAACCTCCGGCCCAAAGCCCACCAGAACAAAACAACAACTAGAAACATCTAGACAGAACTAAAAGGTAAAAAAGGAAACACGGTTACAACAACTATAACATTCGTTACTTTAACTCATCTCTAAAAAAAGGAAACCTAAAAGAATAATAATGGCGGCGAGACAAGAAAGACCGAGAGTCACCAACAATATGCTCAGAAAGATACTCCAGACATCCTCTGTTAATTCCAAATCGAAGCACAAATCAGACTAGATCCAGCACTTCTCGAGATCCCAACAGATAAATCTCTTTGCCTCGGAACAAGCAGAAACAACTTCAAGGACGATAGCCAACCTTCCTGGACAGAGAGGATGAGATAAGTCTCTTGAATTCTAACAAGAAAACCTCTTTTAGCTTTAAGAACCCTAATTTCTTTTGATTCTGTTCAGATCTGAAAAGACAGTGACTTCAGACGAGACTGTAAAGGCGTCAAGCAGAAACCTCCTGGATAGACAAGGTAATTACTGAAGAAAACCTCCAAAATAAATCTCTTTTCTCTAGCTAACTACTGATATGCCCAGGTCAAAATATCAAGCACTCGGAGTATCCTGCAGATCTGCAACCTTGTAGACTAATTCAATATATATTGTTAATTGTAAAATAAAATGTAATTTAAAAGAAAGGGAGGAAAATTGTAAATAAAACAGGATCAGAGAAACCTGGAACCAGGAAACGAAGAAGCAAGAAGAAAGTAGAAGAGCAGTTCTTATGATAAAGCAGAAAGAACCCCAATTCAGCGTTGGGTGGTATATTCCCATTTCGAAGCTATTACTTCATTAATACCAGTAATGTTCTTAAAGTATTTTGATTTTGCCATTCTAATGTTCATTACCTGGAAAATGCTCTAACAAATCTGCGACCTATCTGTAGAACGATTCTGAAATATCCTATCGTTTCTTCTTTCCAAATATGCCAGACACAAACTGATAACGACAGTTGAAACAAGTCTGAAACGAGACTCTTAGAGCTTGAAAGAGAAACAATTTTCTGTAGATCCTCTTTTAAAGAAAAGGAAAATACGTTTTTTGGAGTTTGAAAAAAAATTTTACAACTCCAAAGCCATACGTTTTCAGTATAATTACATTGAAAAAATAAGTGATCTATATTTTCAATGTAATTGTTACAAAAGACACAATTAAGGTCCACGACTATCTGCTTTTGAAGAAGTCTTTCTTTTGTCAAAAGATAGTCATTGACGACTTTAAACAGGCATACCGCCATTTTGGGGACATGAATTTTATTCCAGACCAAAGGAGCCCAATACTTAGTCTCAGAACTGGATCTAACCATGTTCCATACTTTTTTAAATTGAAATAGACCATCCTTTGAACATTTCCAAGACCAAAAATCCCTATCCCTATTATTATGAATCTTAACTCCTTCGATTTCTGCATGAATAAGACATAGAAAACTATACGAATCCCACTTCCACACACCATCTTTTATGATCTTACAAAGAGATAGATTTTCCGAACCAGTTCGGAAGGCAGTATCTCTACCAATGCGTTCCATAATAGAACTACCATTAAGCCATGGATCATACCATAAAGAGGTAGTTTTACCATCTACAATATTAAGAGAAAGACATTTCAAAGCTACCTGTCTGTTTTTCAAAATGAATTTCCAAACTCCCGAGTCGTCCAAGCGCTGATTAATTTCCCAAAATCTTTTTTGACCAATATATTTACTATGCATTAGATTTGCCCAAATTCCTTCTGAGTTGATCACTTTCCATATCAGTTTGATATATAACGCTCGGTTCATCTCTTCTAAATTTCTCAATCCCATTCCTCCTTCTTCTTTTTGCCTACACAGAATCTCCCAAGGAATCTTACTGCTGCGACTTTTCCAAAGAAAGTTCAAGATCAGGTGTTTTATTTTATGTAACGTTGAGACTGGAAGACAAAAGCATTACATCCAAAATTGTATTATAGGGTAAATAGTAGATTTTATAAGTTCAAGTCTCCCAACTAGACTAAGCATTCTAGTTTCCCAACTATCAATCCTTAACTTAATCTTCTCTATTAAGGGAGAGCAATCCTTATCCCTCAAATTAGCACTAGACAAAGGAATACCCAAGTACCTTAAAGGGAGATCCAATTGTTGAATATTGAGGATCGAACTGATATCTGAAAAACAATCCACCCCTTTCCCAAAGAATACATTAGATTTCTCAAAACTAAGCTCCAATCCAGTAACCTCCTTCATAGTCTTAAAAACATCACTTATAGCAGATGCTGACTGGGCATTAGCTTTAGTAAATATAATGATGTCATCAGCGTAGATAAGATGAGTCAACTTATTATCATATTCTGTAACTGGGGAGATAAGACCGTCCCTGACTTTACCATCCATCAATAGAGTAAAATATTCCATAACCAAGGTAAAAAGAATAGGGGAAAGCGGGTCACCTTGGCGAAGCCCGTTAGAACTCTTGAAATACCCGTGCGCTTCTCCATTAGCAATGATAGAAAAAACATGAGTCTTAATAATATCTTCGATAATTTTCACCCATTTGCCTGGAAAACCCATGTTTATAAGCATATGTATAACAAAAGATCGATTGATCAAATCATAAGCTTTTTTCAAATCAATTTTGATGAACATATATTTATTATCCTTTCTTCCGAGACCCCTTATAATTCCATGAGCAAACAAGATTCCATCCCCTATTGATCTTCCTTTGATAAAAGCCGTCTGATTCGGGGACACCAGCTTATCCATAAACGGACCCAGTCTATTACACAAAATTTTAGTAAAAACCTTATATAACGTATTACAACAAGCTATGGGTCTGAAATCAAGAATGCAAGAGGAATGGGCTTTTTTTGGAATTAAGTGAATAAACGTATGATTCCACTCCTTGATTATAACACCCTTTAGGAAAATATCATTCAAAGCTTTGAAAATTAAATCTTTCGAAAGGTTCCAATGAGTCTTAAAAAACAAAGAATTAAAACCATCCGGTCCTGGGGAGACAGTATCTTTAATATCCCACAATGCGAATCTAATTTCTTCCATGGATATACTCTCATTCAAAAAATTAGCACCATAATCAAAAATAACTGTTTTACAAATAACTTCAAGAAAGTGATCACTTAAGGGGAGATTAAAAATACATTTAAAGTAGTCAATAGCCGAATCAACAAATTTGTCTTCCGAAACCGTCTTTCCATTAACTACAATATTGATCAAACTCTTACTATTTCTTCTACTAGACATCTTAGCGTAGAAAAAAGAAGAAGCCTCATCGCCCATTATTAGCCAATCACATTTAGCCTTTTGTTTAGCTACCAGAAATTCTTTCTTAAGAGCTAAATCCAGATTTATCTTAGTACTTTGAAATTCCAATGCTAAATTGTGATCATAAACTTTTTCCAGAAGTTTCTGAAGTCTAGAACAATTCTCTCTCTGGACTTTAACCTCTTGTTTAATATTGCGTGATTTAGCACTCCAACTCTTTAGCTCTCTCTTGATATTTTTGAGGATACTGATGATCTGATACAAAGGTCTATCTTTATGGTTAAAAATCCAGTGCTTCTCAATCAAAGGAAAGTATTGGTCACATAAGGACCAATGATTCATATATCTGAAAGGACTATTCTTGACCCTAGGCTTGGAAGTAAGCGAAACAAGGACAGCATTATGATCACTCACAGAAGGAGGCAAAAATTCAGCCGATAAGTCTGTAAATAGATTAATCCAATCTAGGTTAGCAAAAGCCCTATCTATTTTTGAGAATATGTTTCGGCTCGGACCAGACCACCAAGAAAATTCATAACCTTTAATATTAATCTCATTAAGACCAGTATGATTAGACAAATCATCTAACTCAAACAAGTTACCAAAAGTTGCAGGATTACCTCCCTTTTTTTCTACGGGACTGCGAATACAGTTAAAGTCCCCGAGGACCATCCATGGTCTATAAATGTTGATAGCATCCTCCTGCAAATTTTTCCATAATCTTTTCCTAAAATCAACAAAATTATGAGCATATACAAAAGTTAGATTGCATTTGAACTTCGATGGATTGATCAGTTCGATAGTAATGTGTTGATCGCTCATACTAATGTAGTTGAAATCCCAAGAATTTCCATCAATAAGGACCATGATCCTACATTTATAGTAACAAGAGACGTTACTTATTATTTTCCATCTGTCTTCCAACGCTCTTTCCAGCTTCATTAAATCCGAAAGCAACAATTTATTTTCGAGAATACCAAAGCAACTTATACTATACTTATCAATGAGTTTCCTCACTTCTCCCATTCTGTTGGGGTTGTGAAACCCTCTAACATTCCAACTAGCTACTGACATTATAAGACTTTGTTATTGCGGGTCCTCAACGACCTACTGTTGGGAGACTCCCCTTTATCTTCCGAGGAAATGCCTAACATCTGAACCCATTTAGGATTCTTACGAACAAGCTTATCCTTCTGAATATTCTCAAACTCTATGTCCTGAGGCTTTGGCAGGATTTGCTCTTCCAATATCTCCTGAACTGCGTCTACCTTATCATAAGAATTCTGTTCCTCTACCACTTCTGTGGTTCCTGTTTCCTGATCCAGAATGTCTTGAACCTGTGAGTTAATACAAGATTCAGTACCTCTCCTAAAATTAACATTATTAAATATACAATCATCAATAAATATATCATTAGAAAGTAAAGGGTTTGGAAAAGTATGGGTATCCGATGATGACGAAGGGCGATTAAGTAAAGTTAAGTGAGGCGAAGGTGACTTCGGAGGAGATGATCTCGGGACTCTGGCTCCCGGGGTAGTTGGAGATACAGGGATAAAAGGCCCACTGGTTCCTTGATCAGGAGGAGGTCCCGACCTGGCCAAGGGAACAGTGTAGCAATCTTCTCTGGCTCCTATTTCGGTATGAGAAACGGGTTCTGATTCTAAAACTTCTGAAATTGCCCCCTCACCACGCTCTTCTGAGGGTACAGCTCTTTGTAATATCTGATCCGAGGGAAGAACTTCCTTTTGTTTTTGCTCTAGAATATAATTACACCTAACTCCTGGCTCCATCTCATAAGAAATTAACTGGCACCTATTCCGAGGTCCATAAATTGGAGAACTGACAACAGTTATATTTTGATTTCCTTGATGCACTTCTGACTGTAAGTCTTCAGTCGAATCAACACCACAGGGGATCTCCGTCCCAACATTCATTCTTACTCCATTGTCTTCGTGAAAAGATTCTAAAACAGTGTGACTTCCATCTTGCAACTGTTTCTCCAGCTCCTTAGAAATCTCAAGTCCTCCTTCCTCCCTGTCAATAACCACACTTCCTACCAGACCAGGATCGGAAGGACTTTCCTTGTCAGAGTTGATAGCTTGCGTCACTTTAGGAACCCAAGTCTTAGCCATAGGACATTCATCTGAAACGTGACCAAAACACACACACTTACCACAAATGGGCTGAGGGTTCTCGTATTCCACTACTTGAATGAAACTTCTACCGTTGTCGTCCATGCCTTCTATGATATTAGGCATACCAAAAGTAGCATTTACCTCAACCAGAACTCTAGCAAAAGCTAGTCTAGATTTATTTTTTGTGGCCTCATCCATCTTAATGGGAACTCCTATAGTACTAGTTAAAGCACTAATAGCTTTATTGCCCCATAGTTTAAAACTTAAACCAGGAAGTCTAACCCACATAGGAAGGGATGTGAGAAGATCTCTATCAGTTCTCATATCTGGGGACAGTCACTTCATAATGATCAAATTACGATCCATAAACCAAGGACCTGATTTCAGAATTTTGTCACAATCATCCTCAGACCCAAATCTCACTACAAAGAAACCGTTATTCCATGTATGAACTGCAAACGGTTTCTTAGTAGCCCAAACCCTATTAGCATAACCCTCAAAAGATCTTAACCATGGTTTATACCCAACCACATATAATAAAATACATAGATCCCAACCTCCCTCCGCTTCTTTAATAGCTTCAGAAGAAAGGGAACCAATCCTCTTACCGTTCGCAATTTTAGGCTCAATAAATTCCAAATCTAGGTTACCTAGATCTCCTACAGCTCCTACTTGTACTGCCTCACTGTATGAAATTTTTTTTTCATTCTCTGAGACGGTGAATATTATTTTAGAGTTACTACCAGGCATCAGTCCTTTCTGCTTTGCAATTCTCGAATGATTTGTAGATGTTCGCACAGTCCGATCCACGTGCACCCTCCTTCCCGTGTTCCGATCTGGAATAACTCTAGATCTATTCGATCTTTGCCCTCCCAGATTGAGCCGTTGATCAGGACCCAAAGACACAGGAGCCTTACCTCTTTTTCTTCTCACCTCCTCCCTGCCTTCATCATCCCGCAGAGATCCCATGATTTCCAGGTGTGAGGAGAAAGAAGTGAAGACAGAAAGAAGAAAGTAAAAACAGAGACGATCAAGAATACTAGAAAAAAAACGAAAGAAAAAGCAGAAGAATTAGGCAAAACCCTAATCTCCCGCTCCAGATCTGGAAGCCATTACTGCTTTTTTGGACTGTTATACACAATATCAATTCTAATCGCTTGCTTGAATACACACATTTCACTTTCGGACTAGTATTGTTAACCCGACCACTCTAGTGCGGACTCTGATCCGATTTCTTGATTAGAAATTTTCGCTTTCCTTACATAGCTATAAACTATGATAGAAAACTTCAAAATCATATTAAAAATTCGTATCAAATGTTGCCATGAAGAATCGAATGAAAAATCCTAATTCGGACTGGTGTGAATTACCACAAATAATGTATTCAAATTTGGATCAGGCTGTTATGCGAATAAAATGATCTACGCCCAACTTACATATTTTTTTTATTGGTTTCCTTTCACATCATATACTTTCCATTTATTTTAAACTCTCATCCGTTCATACAAGATCATCATTTATTAATTTATATTCATTACTTACACAATTATTTCCCATTCAATATTAAAATCATCAATGAATAAATCCTTAAAGTATCACATAAGTTTCTTGTAGTTTAATTCACATTTATTATTATGCAACTTTGACTTCCATTTAATATTAATATTCATTAGTGAATCATTTCATACTTAAGTTTCTTTACTTTTTAATTCACGTTTATTCTTTAATATATAACATCATTTAATGTTACATCCACTTGTGAATAAATTAATATTAAATCTTTTAACGAATCATTTCAACATTTCCTTAAGTTTATAATCATTTACTGAATAGTATTCATTTTTACTATTCAATTTAATTATTAAGCATTTCAAACATTAACTCATTTTATAACATTTCTTGTACTCTTAATTCTTAATTTATAAATATATGTTCATTTTGAAGAATTTTTGTTACCTAAGCTTTTACTTGTATAATATTATATTACATATTCATTTTAGCATTTCAACTTTTTAAACATTTCTGGTAAGTTTTATGTATGTTTTTAGAATGTAATTGAATGTTAGAAAATTTTATCTTATTCATTTTAGTTAACAAAAATGTTCAATAGTTTACATCTTCTTAATTTTCATTATCTTTTAATTTACAAGTGACAAATCTTCAATTTCTTTGCAGTTTCATTAAACACTTAGCTTCTAATTTATTATTTCTCATTTTAGAAGTTTCCAACTATTAAAGTTTCACTTTATTTCTACAACTGAAAATCATTAATTAACAGGAACTTAAGAATTCAAATACCAGATTCATTTCGAATCACTTTGAAATAATATATATATATATACTCATATCTTTATATATATCAAATTATATTTAGAAATTTTAAATCAACATTTGTTTATCGAACCAAATGCGTAGCAAAGCTATTAAGTGGCCTCCCCCACTTTGAGACTCGAAAATGAATGTCGATGATGCGGCCGTCATCACCGAGATTATTTTCCAACGACATAAGAGAGGAGTACAGAACTTACTTCCTTTTGAAAATATTTCTTCCAATTTTTATTTAAAATATTTCTATCCAAAAATACTTCCAAATAATATTAATATTATTTTTCCAACATCTTTGAAATCAAATTTCAAAACACCAGCATTTAAGTTCTCAAATTTCCATTTAAATTCATTTATTTGTAATTCATAATTAATATCATATTTATAAAATTACATTTTTGATAAGATATAATAGCCAATAGTTTTTAGAACCATGACTAACCGACAATAAATGACAATAATTGAATATTATCATTTCCTAACAAACAACACACCAAAATAACTATATCATTGAAATTATATACACACACACACACAAAATATCATACTAGATAAAATTATTTTATTTACCTATTTCAAAAATAATATTATGTCTCTCTACCCTATTCAAGTGTTTAGAAATCCTTATCGATGCCACATCGTCCTATGTACGGACCAGAATTCATAAATACTCAGCAGAACAAATTAACATAATACAAAACATTTTTATATAACACTAACAAATACAATCTCTCGTATATATATACACACTCAGACTCATTCTAGGGTATTACTAACCCTATCTCTAATGAGTTTAAAACCCAACAGGCTAAGGTATCTCTAAGCCTGGCTCTGATAACAACTGTGACGACCCACCTTTTTGAACGATTTAAATTGACGATAAACCACACATGTCTAACTCAAACCATTCAAAAGGGTAGATTATCAATGGGGTAAATAAGAAAATAAGAGAAAAGAAGGAAAATAAAACACAGAATCTCACAGCGGAATGACAAAATATAATAATCAAATAAACAGTTCATGAAGCTGTTTTACAATATACATTTGATTACACAACTTTTACAACATAATTAGAGTACAAACAATAACATACAAATAATGATGTAGTTGAAAATACCACTAACGTAATATACCAAACTCGCTCTTCATCCTCCAAAAATAATGTCTTCAAACACTGAAATGCTCAGGCTGACCCGAGCGTAATGAAAAGACAAAACATTCGAGTCAGAACTAAAAATTCTTATGGAAGTTAAATCAACAACATGTAAATATTAGTGTAATAGCTTCAGAGATGTTTATGGGATTTTACATCTCCTATCCAGTGTATAATGTGAGTGCAATAACTTAAGAGATGTTACAGGATTTTCCATCTCCTAAGGATCCGTTAAACTATCTATATTTAGTAAAATAGACTATATAAGTAGTGTCTATCAGTAAAGTATTAAAATAGCATTAAGGCTTTACATTGATCCCCCTTAACACATTTTTAAGCATTGTCCTACAGTTTGCCTTAGTAGAATCACGAGTAACGTCGGTAGCCAGGGAGGCGCCGTGATAAGACAACACTAAAACAAAATCGTAGTGGGTGCGAATAAGGATAAAAGTATGACAAGGCACATGAGGAAATGTCCAAGGTAAGATTTTACCAGTTTACCCTTTCTGGCTGATGGTAACGCATCGTAACTACGAACGCCTAACGAGTCCACTGCCCCCAAAATCAAATCAAGGTGCACCAATCGAGTCCAAAATCAGTATAATAATACGAAGGGGTGGTGGCCCCTAAAGGTTGCGAACCCCTTGGCCAGACATTGGCTCTTGTTTTAGTCATTTCTAATTGACATAAGTGTCGGGGTAATCCATCATGGTTCTCTTTCTTAAAATCCAACAAACGCCTCCAATTCAACCAGTTCATTCTGGATAACATCCACCGCGTACACAGTTGTTAAAGTGGTTCCAATATTGACAAAGAGTATGCCAATAAGAGGCCCCGGTCTCTTTAACAAACAAACGTAGTTTTTCACACTGGTTGGCTCTTTTACATTTCAAAACCGATTCATATTTGATATCAAAATATCATATTCACTTCAAAATATCCTTCATTTCTGAATCGTCATATTTAATCGAAATATGTCATTTTCACTTGAAAATATCATTTCAAATTCCAACTTAGGTTATAACCTCATTTAACCCCATTCGCATTTTAATCGACGATTTAAATATAAACAGCCCGACTTAGCATAGTTTTAAATTTTAGAAAATAGTTTAAATAGTTTAAAATAGTTTAAATAGTTTAATAGTTTGATATAGAAATAGTTTGAGTATTGAAAATGATTTATATAGTAAAATAGTTTGGAAAAATATAAATAATTTGAATATTAAAAGATAGATTTTTAACAGTTTATATTAAAATAATTTATTTTGAGAATAATATCAAATCAAACTGTTTCTTTCCATTTTAACAATTTGGACCCATGTCCAATTTCAAATCAACAAACTCAATTTCCAATCTTTCAATTCAATTGAATCAATTTCGAGTTTCAAATCAACTTGATTTCAATTTCAATTCGGATTATCTTCGATTTTCGAAACATTCATTTTTAACCTCAAATTCGATTCAACAATTCCATTTAATGATTTAAATTTCAATCCAATTCTTATTTTAAATCATTTCAATTTATTTCGATTTCATGTCTAATTTCAATTTACTGAATTAAATCGCTTAAATCAAATTAAACCTTGTTGTTCAATTTTAAGATCCAACTTTAAAATAATTCAATTTTCCAAATTAAAGTCAAATAAAAATTATAACTTCACATTTCCATTTCAATTCTTGAAACAATTTCTTTTAACCGATTTAAATTTCAACTTCAACATTTCAGAACTTGAATTAGAAAATAATTCAATTTATATAAATCCACAATTTATTTCCTTTAAAACAATATTATTTAGTTGACATCCAAGTTCAAGATTTTAAAACCATTTAATTTAACCAATCCCGTGTCCATATATAATTTTCTATCCTATGGCCAAGTGAATAATTATTTCAGTTTTTGATTTCAGGGATGGATATATATCATTTCAATCCAAATCAAAGTGTCATAGATATATATATTCCAACCTATTTCTTAATTTATTCAAAATAATTCAAATAAAAATTTATATGCTGTCACTTAATATATAAAATGATAACAGGAATATATAAAAGTAAATAAACATCAAATCATCCAAAATGTCAACAAATAGACATCCATCACAATCAACATTCAAACCAACTAATAAATCACAACAAGTAACTGGTTATTAATATCTGGTATTTAACTAAAATTCAATTTCACTATCAATTTAAATGGAAATTTAATTCAATAAAATTCAATTTCAAATTAAAATTTCAATTTAAACAGCAATTAAAAAATCCTTTACACTTCATAAACTTAATTCAACTAACATAAAAAGGTTTAGTATTGCGTGAGTAGGTTAAATCACTCATCTTTGATTCATAACCAATTTAAAATCCAATAAAAGCCCAAAATTCCAACACTCCAAATTCAACCCAACTAGTTTCATGTTATCCAGAATTTCGATATGAGTCCAACGAAAGAAACCGCGCATCAATTGGAATTCATATGCGGAAGATATTCAAGTTGTAAGAATATTATGAAAATGAAATATAAAAACATGTACACACATTTTAATAATAAAATAAAACAAATTAGTTACTCACATTAAGAATTTTGAAGCTTGCTCATGTTTCAACGGAAAAAAATGACATGATGGCTCACACATGTAGGAAGGAGGCTTTAGGAAATGGATTTGCAAACAAATGGAAAAGATTGGCTTCATGAAAATAAGTTGCTTACATTTGTTTTTTTTCTTAGAAGAGAAAGAAAACTTCAGGCAAAAGAAATAATGGCAGCACGTTTTGGAAATAGAAAGTTAGAAGAAGAGATTTATGAAATCGGAAATGAATAAGAGTAAAGCAGAAATTGAAATATGAAAGGGAAGGATGCAAAGAGATGTAAATTTGCAAAATGAGAGGAGACTAACATGCAGGTAATTAACAAAGGATGAAAGACACACGTTGGAATTTGAGAAGACATGTTTACAAGGTAAGCGAATCTTTTGGTATAAAATTTCTAAATGTGCGCTACCTCAATTAATTTCATTAACATACAGGAAAGGTTTCAAGACAAGGCTCTCGTGTAGATAAATAAAACTTAATGGAAAACCAAAAGAAGCATGTATTTAATAAAAGAAAGCAATAAAATAAAATAAATGAGATAAATGATTTAAATTTGAGAAGGTAGACTATATATGGAAAGCAAAACTCTGATATACTCAAATTTAAAAACGTTCATTTTAATCTATTTTCTTGTCCCAATACACTCAAATTTACACCTTCATATTAGTACACAGTAAATAAAATTAAACACTGCAATTAACGTAATGGGGACCGCCGCTACATACAATGAAATATGAACCGGGACTCCACATTCAAATTTGGAACGAAATAAATTTCCAATGTAAAAATGCTAATTATTCCAAATCAAAATTTTAACATAACCTTCAAGTTGTTTTCTTACCCTTTTTTTAATAAATTAAATTCAAATCAAGTTTGAATATTTAAATAAATCGAATATTCCAACTAGAAACGTGCAACAAAATTCAATTTTAGTGAAATTAAACTTATATTCACAAATGAAACATTCACTTTATTTGATAAAAATGTTCTTTTCATTAAATCAAACTTTCCTTTTATTTTCACAAAACCTAAGTTACATTTAATTACACCTATTAATTTACAATTTAATGTTCTCTCTCTTATTAATTGAAATTATTCAATTACATTAATTTCAATTGATTACAAAGGTGAATATCAAAATGGACTAAATAAATGTATAGAGTAATAAAAAAATTATTTCATATCTAATAGTAATTTAAACATATTCTTACATTATTGGATACAAACAGGAGTTATACATTACTAAATAACAGTCTCTCATCCCTATAATTAATCTGTAAGCTAAAATACATTTCCAATAAATAAACATATGTTTACTCCTTTACTAAACCTATTCATTTTATTCTTTTATTTTTGATTTAAATGTTCTCACATTAAATCAACCATTACCTTATGAATTTATTCAACATAAGTTTTCATTTTATTTCACTAAGTTAACATCTTTTCTTATATTAACTACAATATTTAATTACATTAATTTCATTGATTTCCAAATTGATTTCAACGGATTTAATAATACAGGAAATTATTGTCAAGGACAAAATTTCTCAGCGTTTTTGCCTCAAGGACAGGCCTTCAATATTTTATCATGAATGACAACTTTCTTTAGGTATCAGTTTTTAGCCATTGATAGCAGTTTTTAGGTATCAGTTTTTAGTTACCGGTAGCAGTTTTTAGGTATCAGTTTTTAGCTTGGTAGCAGTTTTGTTGTCCTTATGAATAATTTTGAAAAATGTTTGTCCTTATGAATAATTTTTAGGAGAATGTTTGTCCTTGTGGTAAAAATATTGAGCTTGTGTCCTTGAGGCAAAAAATATACAAATCTTTGTCCTTTAAATTAATTCCCCTTTAATAATAACATGATAAGTAAAGCAATATTTACATTTAAGTAATTTAAACACATTTATAAATCTATTGCTTACAACAAAGGTTACCGAATCTACGTACTAAATAATTGATTTACTATTGCATGTTAAAACCAACCCAATCAACTAGTATTGATTTCTCTTTTTAATACAACGTTCAATTTTATTCCTTATTAACTTTCATTATTACCATTAATTGAAATTACATTAAACGGTTGTCAATTTCATTCAATCAACATTGTTAAATTATATTCTAATAGTTTTTTTCCATTTATAAATCATAAATTTTAATTTCTCACAGTATAAAATTCCAAAATCTTATTAAATTTAATATTTTTAATTATCAAAAATACGGGTCGTTAAAGGATTTTTAATATATTGCTCAGTTTAGTATGTTTCACTTTTGTTTAGAAAAGAAAACATTTTTCACATAGGTAGAATCTCTTGATTTAATTGTATACACATATATTTTGTTAACTAATTTAAGTTTACATAAGTTCATAAATACATCAGGAAATTTAAATGTAATATGGTTTATTTTGAATTAATTATGAAGTTTCGGTTAATCTTTATATATACAAATAATTACATCTATATGTATATGTACATATAAAACTTAATGTTTTTATTTCAAATTGTATAATTTAAAGGCTTTATTAATATTAAACAATTTTAAATGAGGCAGTAGTATATGCATATGAATTATTGTTGGCTATTCCTATTCTTATGTCATAATGATTCATTGATTGCTAAATGAATGCTGCATAAATCAAGTTTGTCAAAAAGGGAAAGATGAATCAATCATCTTTGTCATCTTTTATTTCTTTCCCTTTTGTCTTTTATATGATTGCCTTTAATCTTATTCTTATTTATTCATATATATTATCAGTTGATCATACTTGTCTTATGTTTAACTGTTCTATCACACAATTAAGGATAGAATATATTTGATATATTCAAACCTTATTTTTATATCCCATTCTTGATTATTTATAATTAAATTAATAAAACAAAACATGGTATTAAATAAAATATTGATTTTATTTAAAATAAATTTTAGATAAGATCTAAATGCATTTAGACTTCATAGGCCCGTTAATGATCCAAAATGGTAAATTTTTTAAAATTCACTCATTTCTTCCGCTGCGGCTGGCCCAGTTCCAATGTCTATTAGTACTTGGGTTGTGTTAAAGGATAAGTTCATGAATTAGTTTAGATTTTACATCATTCAGGCTAAATGAGATGTGCTAAAGAGATATCAAGCAAAAGGATGGAGAAACATTACGTAGATCTTGCACGGATCAACGCTATAGCAACTGCTATATGTCAAACAGATGAACGAATTTTCCATGTGGTTGTTGTTTTAGGAATCAATAGGAAAACAGAGTTTTACAGGGAACTTGAGAAAAACCCAACGGCCAACTTGGAGGACTTTTACTGTCAAGCCGACAAGTTTATGCGCTTAGGGAATTCCGATATCGAGGCATGACTAATCAATGTCAACAGGGATGGAAATGAGAAGCCTCAGGATATGGAAAATCGAAAGATGGATGACATGACTGGAGAAAGGAAATAGTTTAGAGAATGACAAGTTAAGTTTTCACATATTTAGAGAATGACAAGTTAAGTTTTCACATTTAAAGCTTATGGAGACTCTATAAATAGTCTATTTGCTACAAGGAAAATCATGAATAACGGTGAATCAAGGGTTAAAGGGTCGGCTGCTGTGGAGATGGGAACTGACAAATACTGTATATTCCATAATATTTTTGGTCATGAGAATAATGAATGGAGATATCTCAAAGACACCATCAAGAAGCACATCAGTGAGAAAAGGTTGTGACAGTATGTTAAAAGCCCCTGGACAATGGTCAAGCTTCAATTGGACTACAATCTCAGCAACCAACGAACCAGTTAGTGATTACAAGTGGAAGATCAAGTGGCGAGCCTTGGCATAGGGTCATCCTTTTAAGGCACTAAGGGATAATTTTTAGACTTTTTTTTATTTCATGATAAAATAAAGTTCGAGAGTGTACCTTGATATGCTTACACATGTATGAGATTCAAAGACAGATATACATGCACACTCTTAGCTGAAACCTAAGGCACATTTCGATCCAAACCTTTAGAGTTATGTCTTGTGATAGATTGATGAACCAATTGAACCATGTTCTATATAATATGAACCGATTGTACTGTGCGGTGCTTAGTATTATAACCTTATGGAATTAATGAATGAATTGTTAGGATTGATTTGCCATTTCCAAATAACTTTAGCGAGGGTGCCATAAACTCTAACCTATAGATGGGATTGAGACCTTATGAAGGAAGATTGTAAACCATGCTCGGGACATGGTGTTAGATCCCCACAAACGTCAAATCATGTCTCTCTCTAACTAGACATCTATAAAAAGTTGAAATGACCCAGAATTTCACTGCTTTGATTAGTGAATATTTATTTAATTTTAAAAATTCAATATGTAGGTTTTATAATGAAAATAAACTCATTTTTATTAATTATAATGATGGTAAAATCATTTTCAAAATTTGTTTACCAAATTAAATAGTTCATAGAAAAACAGAAAATGTGACCGAAGAACGTTTTCCAAAATTTTGACCTTCTAACACCGGAAAGTTGTCAGGAACGTTGTTCGTCTTTGTGCACCATATATACACATATATAAGAGTTAATTAGCTAAATAATAATATACTTAAGGATAGATTATCTTATGTTAATTTTGTTTAACAAGTGATGTGACGATTCAAAAATTTGAAAATAATAATCTTATATATATAAATATATATTCCTCTCTTGTCACATCTTAGATTGTAATCATTAACCAACATTATCTCTTGTCACATATTAGCTTTAATTAACAATTATATATATAAAGAAAGTGATGTGACTAAACATAATATATATATATACATATATATAAAAGAAAGTGATGTGAGTAAACATAATAATTATATATATAAGAAAGTGATGTGACTAAACAGAATTATATATATATATAAGAGAGTGATGTGATTAAACATAATAATTATATATATAAGAGGGTGATGTGACTTGACAAAATGATGAGATGTGAAATCTTGCTTATAAATAGCCCATATGTTTCTCCATTTTCCCTCCTCTTTCCACCAACCTTTTATTTCTCATTTCCAATTCAAATGGAGTTTTTCTTTTTTTGAAACCGTGTGAAATTTCAATGGCTACAACATTCTAGTATACCACCTTTTCAAATTTCTAACATACCTATGTCAAAACACCAATTCTTTACAGAGTAATTTTTTTACCTAGAATTTCAAGTCCGAAAATTACCCTTCTTCTTTTGATTATAATTTCTTCAAAACAAATCTAAAATGAGTGATCCATTTTTTGAAATGATAAAGGAAAGAAATCCATACAACTTTCCTTTTGACTACTTTTCCAAATTCTGTGAGCTGGTGGCCCAAAAACCTGTGGGAAATTGACCTAATTTTGGGTTCATTTTCGACAATCAATGATAACCTGAAGCTCCTCTACCTTCAAGCTACTACCCCACATCCACCCCTACACCTCTGGCCAAGCCTACATTCACCTGATCCAAGCCCATTTTGAGGGCTGCTAGCATGTATATCCTTCATCCTTCAAAGCTAGGGAGTCGTTGGAAAGTTTAGTTTAAGTTCGGGTTGCTTTTGCGGAAGTTTGGTGAGTAAACTAACTAACTTTTTAGTATAAAGGTTAGCTTAAATGTTGACATTATATGTGATGAGTATATAGTGTTAAGATTGGTTAGTTATGATGTTGATAATTATTGATTTATATAGTGTTAGTCGTTGGATTTGGTTATGCGATTTGGTTGTGATATTATGTAGTTAGTAAGCATGAATCTTTGTGAGTATATATGTGGTATATGGTAAGGATCATGTATGTTATGTGATGTATGATTGTGTATGTGAACTAAGGCCATAATGTTTAGAAACAAAGTTAGCGACTTTGTATGTAATTGCGATGGATCCGAGACCCGAATGGAATCATGTTTTGTTTATATTTTTAAAGGGTTAAAAAATTTAAATTGGTTTTTAAAGTTTGTATATCTAAGTTTAAAGTTTGTAAAACTTTCTAAAAGGTTTATAAACATAAAATGTTGAAGTTAGTGAGGTGTTTATGCTTTAAAAATATGTTAAAGTGAACTGCACTCATAGTAACATTAAAAAGTAATTAAGTTTGTAATTTAATTAATTAATTAGTTAATTAAAAGGTAATTGGCACTTAATTGGTAATTAAGGAGGTGATTAGAGGTTAATCATCACTTAAGTTAAGTTTATGACTTTTAATTAATTAATGAAATTTTAATTAGTGATTAATAGGGTTAAGAAGTAATTAAGCGATTAATGATTATTTAGTTAAGATTAATGGTTAAATAATTATTTATTTAATTAACGGGTTATTTAATTAATATTTGATTAATTATGGTTTAACTTTTAAATAATTTGATTTAACCTTAATCAAGTTGCATTAGGAAGGTAATTAGTACTTAATCAAGTTCATTAAGGCTAGTAAGAATTTAGTTATGATTTAATCTTGATTTAATTAGGGTTAATTAAGATTTAATTAGGGTTAATTAAAATTTAATTAGGGTTTAAGTTGATTAAATCTACTTAAATCTTTTCAAAAGTTGATGAAACGAATGTGTTTTAAATAAATTTTCTTTTTAAAGCGAACTGATTCCAAATCAAAGGATCTCTTGTCCAGACCTTTAAGTAACCTATATGATTAGGAAAATTAAATGACATCCATTAGCAAAAAAACACCATTCTGCTATAGTATAAGTGATTTGATTGTGTGGGCATGTGTTAAGTAGAATAAATCTCCATTCTACTATAAATTGATTGAATTGTTTGGACATCTATTTAGCAGGATAAATCACCATCCTGTGGTTATGTTATTTGGACTTGTATATGCCAAATTAATTATATTGACGTGTTATTCCCTGATTGGATATGAACTGTATTTATATATATGGTAGCTTGTGTAAATAATTTTTATGTGATTTGGGAATCGAATTGAAATTAAATGGTAACTTAAATTAGTACCATTGGAACTGCCGAGCCTCATTTTGAATTTATAAAGTATGGTGCTGAATTTACTTTAATTCTTTAATCAATTTGAGGCTAACGGTTATAAATGGTTTTTCAAGTTATATAGTTCTTATAAAGGTATTTATAAATGATAACTTGTTTATAGAAGGGGTTTTTACTAAGGCAAAGGGTTATTAAGGTGTTTTACAAATGATGTTTTGTAAATGATATTTATAAAGTACATTTTATAAAGGAGTATAGAAAGGTTTATATAAAGAGTTTTAAAAATAGGAAACATGTTTATAAATCATTTCAGAGATTTGGAAAGAGGTTTATAAAAGTGGGTTATAACTTTATTTTGAAAGTTATAAGTTAATTGAAATATGATGAGCTTTTAAAAAGGGAATTTTTTGATAAAGGATAAGCAGAATGTTTTATTTGGAAGAAATGTTTGGTTAGTTAATATGGGATTTGGAAAGAAGAAAACTTTGAAAAGTTTGTAAATATACTTATATCGGTAAGACAAGTATATGATTTTGTTTCAAGGCATGAAAAGTAAAATGTTTTGGTAATATACTTATAACATTGAGATAAGTATATAAATGTTTTCCAAGTATAAAGGAAATGTAAGGGGTTTGGAAATAGTGTTTTGAAAAGATCTTTTGATCATGTTTTATAAAGTGGTTTTATTAATTAAAGAGGATTAATAAAGGCTTAGTGGATCCCATATGGAAATTAAACCATGATTGGATGTTTTTTTATTTGATAGTTAAAAACCAAATATCAAATCTGGACAAAACGTATCTTTGGAAATATCTAGGAGAAACACGAGAATTATATGGTACAGTTACCGTCGAAGGTGCTATACTGTATGTATAAACTCGTTTCGTTTTTCTAGGATAAATGATAAGGAAATCCGTCCACAAACGGTTAGGAGGTGGACTTCTCTCTTGTCATTTGTCTATTTATTTCCTAAAGAACCGGGGTTGAGTTTACCAGAAATATCGAAAGTTGTTTCGAAGAGATCGGGATCAGATATGCTATCTAAAAACCACTTCGATCTAACTCAAGCGTTTCGAAATGAAAATATCTTGAAGCATGGGATCAAAGATGGAGCCATTGAAGTGCAAAGGCTACTTGCTACTAATCCTGAGGGTGGTTCCAAAATGGATGTAGTAAAAGTAGTGCCTTCGGTTTGTCCTTATCCTGGACAACTTGTATGGATGAATGCTGGCACAGCATTACTGTCTGGAGGGCAGTGTTAGCATTCCAAGATGGATTGCTATTCAGAAAGGTAAAGCCTAGCCTCAAGCCTCACAACCCGGAGGAATGGCAAAAGCAGGGCATGCACTAGAGCTATGTGGTTAGCTACCATTAGGAGTGGTCACCCCATTTTAGATGTCCCTTTCAGAGTTGGTTTGCATGCAAACACTGTGGTAGTATAAGGCCTCGGTGTCAAGGGGGTGAGGTAATCTGGTCTGCCATGTTAAAGGGGCAGCCGGCTCTGTGTTAGGATTAGTGCATTTCTAAAGGTGTACCATCGGAAGGTAGTCCCTTACCTTGCCATTGTTGGGATCTAATCTCCAATACGTGCCTTATGGTTTTGATTGTAGAGCCTAGTATGTTGGAGTGTGAGATGCAAGCATTTCAGCTATTTTATCTATTTACTTTAAACCTAAACACTATGATAACATCATTGGATTTTGATATAAAATGTTTTGGTTATCATAAGGTAAAAACAATCCGTTTTTATGTGTGGTGTGTCTTACGAGACGCCTTTTGTTTGAAAGGTTTTCAAATGTAGAAATTAGTTTGGTTGTTTCTTGTTATCAAGTTTTACTCACGCTTGTTTACCAGACTGACCCGGGCATTATTCCATGTAATGCTCAGGTTAGACCGAGCTTGTTTTCCCAAGTTTAGTTGGATACTTTGGACTTGGAGAGGAGCTGGATGGTCAAGATGTATTCACGAATATTTTTCTTCCGCTTTATTATAGAGGATGTATGTTTGTCAATGTAAGGATAGGTTTTTATAACTGTCCAAATTTAGGATAAGTCTAGTGTACTCTGATGTTGTATATATGAATATAGATGTTTCCTTTTTGTAAAGATCATTGTTGTATGATATATTATTCGCTGCGTTGTCAGATTCTATGTTGTTTAGTTTTCTTCTATCTTCTACCTTCTTCTTTCACCCTAATAAATCGGTATTTTCGGCACTTAGATGTTCGGCATGTGATACAGTGGACATATTAGTGTCGATTTTTTAGGCTTGAAAAGCTGGTTTGTTACAAAAGGCGTGCATGTAAATTGTGAAAAATTAAATAGCCATAAGTCCTTCCCATTTGATGAGAGACTGGATGGGTTCATCGGAAGCCTTTCTGTCTTAAAGAATCTAGTCCATTTTTTCGACGAGCGAATGGCAATTGTCGGATGCTTTCTGACCTTGAAGCCATGAACCCTTTTCACCGCCAAATGATTAAAATAACCCATTAGTTGTTCCCTAACTTTGCCAAAGACAACGGAGTATGAATACTTTTAACTCTACCAGAGATAGTGGAGTATAAACTAAAACAACACGGAGGATACGCACAACTATACTAGAGACAATAAAGTATAAATTTATTGAACTTTACCAAAAACACCAGTATAAACTAATTTAACTATGTTAGAGACGTGGGAGTATAAATTTCCTAAATCTGAAGATAGGGTCCAACTCCATTAGCGATAGTGGAGTATATTGTTGCTTAACCTCAAAAACAAGGAATAACTTTACCGAAGACAGTGAAGTATTAAGCTGTTTAGCCTCAAAGACAAGGCTCGGCTCCTTCAGAGACAGTTGATTATAATTCTGACCAGTCCTAAAGACATGATCGGACTTCACCGAAAATAGTGTAATAACCCGGTATTGAATGGTAACAAATTAAAAATTATTAACAATGATTTAATAGGTTAAAATGGATTTTTAAAGGTTAAAAGAGAATAATTTTTGAATTGATTTAATAAATTAGTTTAAATTGTAAATATGCGAAAATTAAATTAAAATAAGTTAAATTATGGAAATAATAGCTTATCGATTATGTATGGAATAAATAATATTGATTTCAGTTAGAAATATTTTTAAGTGGAAATTGAAGTTAAATTGAATTGATAAATTGAAATTTTAATAAAGTGGGTTAGTCATGATATTTTAAATAAATAACTAAAATAAAAGGAATTTTTGGAAAATAAATTCTATAAAATTCCATAATGTTGTGTTATCACTTAAGTAATGTAAATATGATTTTTATTTGAAATTTTATAGTGATTTGATTGAATATAAAATTGTTTGTAAAAGAAAAGGAAGAAAATAAATGTTTAAAAAATTTATATGAAGAGCAAGCAAAGCTTTCATGTAATGACCTGGAAATTTTAACAATTTTAATAACGTAATTAACTAAAATTTTCATGAAAATAAATAAGAAAATTTTGGCAATGAAAATTTGACATTTGGAATACGTCTATTTAAACGTAGCAAGTGTTAGATTTTCATCAGAAAATATGAAAATTTGTTTGGTTGTGAAATTTCAATTTAAAATTTAAAATCAATTAAATTGATGGAAATTAAATATTTTAGAAATATGAATATTTCTATATAAAAAAATGTAGATCATTTTCTGAGTGAGATGTCATATTTCGTTTCACCAAATTTGGACTGCTCTAGCCCTATTATTCTTATTTTCGGCGATTTAGCAGCAGTTTTGGCAGTGAAAATCGAGTTTTGATAGGTGGGTCATGGCACTCATATTTGTGTACCATTCTGTTCGCCTCGTCGAGCTGATCTCCGCAGTATATTCATTTGTGTGTTTCGGCGTTCGGTACGCGGTGAAATTTTCGAAACGATTAGCCGTATCGGTTCCGCATTTGAGCCTTTTGGGTTTCTCTGTGTCTATTCAGTTACCCACCGGCTGAAAGCAAACAGTTTGCTTTTATTATTTCAAAAAATTTCGTGCCTGGCTTTTTCTATTCCTGTTTTGATTTATACCTGGTTCAGTTACTTCCCTTCCATTTCTTTCACTGCCTATTCGTTCTGTTCTCTAAAATAAGAAACAAGTTCATATATATATATATATATTTTTCTGAGACCTATTCATATTTTTTCTCCTACCTTTGCAACTACCACTCATCATCGATCCCTCCCTATCCTCTTTCTCTCTCGACTGCCGTCCACTTCTTCCACCAATGCCACGGCCAACACCAAATGCACCTCTCAGTCTCCACAACGCAACAGTCACCGACCACCTTTCCTTCAAACTGAGCTGCTTCTTACCAAACCCGCCTCCAGTCAAATCCGCCAACCACCAACCATCTCCACTTCACTGCAACTCTCTATCTTTTCCACGTGTCGAACACTCCACAACCGAGACCGCTCAACCACCTTTCGCATGTTCTCCTTTCACCCAGTCTCCACTGCTCCGCTCCCATCCACGTTAGCCACCCACCTTGCTTCCCCAAAATCCGACCATCACACGTAACTCCTCCTTGATAGTCCATCGGCCCTCTGCTCTTTACAAACATCCTCTCCCGAAACCAACCACTCGAACAGCCCACAACATCACCCATCCACCACCTGTGCAGCAGTCCTCACCTTCCTCTGGCCGCAACTCCCACACAGCCATCTCCAATCCATTCCACGTCAGCAACACCCTCCCCTGACCTGCCTTAACCAACTCGACCTGCCTAATTCCTCCATAGATAGCCTTGTTTCCCTGCCAAACCCGAACATAACACCACAGCCTAGCTTGGTTTCCCTGAACCGAAGCGAGCAACCTTCCTCAACTTGTTCCAAGTAGCCTTCTCTTATATATAAAAAAAGAAGAGAGAGAGAGAAAAAAAAATATAAGTTGGCATATATATATATTATATATATAGGAAAGCCTGCACCATCTTCTTCTTTGCTCGACAATATTCCAACTAGCTTTGCCTTGTGTGCTCGCTGTCCGTATTTCAGCCGTTAGTTGCTTTGCTTTGTCGCTGTCCCATTGTCGATCCAAGCTTATCCATATCCATTTGGTGATTTGTCGCTTATCCGTGTGCGTGTCCTGTTTTCTCTAGCCTCGAAAGGTGAGCGGTCACTCATGATTGACATTCATATGCTAGTAAATTTATATTCACATGAAACGACGATTGAAATATGTTGTTAAATTTGATTTGGTTAGTAATTTAATTGTTGAACATGCTATGTTATTACCTTAAATTGTTTACCGTTGTTAATTGACATATGACACCATAACTATGTCGTGTGTGTGTGTATTGTTATTTATGATCCATGCTGTAATTGATATGTTATACTATATTATTATGCTATTGTTCTCACACTACTAGTTCCCTGATAGTTAGGAATTCCTTATGGGTTGAAATAATACATACCTGAATGATTTTATAGATTAGGGAAAATCGTTATGGGTTGAAATGATAAACCCAAGCGATTTTATTGAATTTGAAATTTTGGGATTTCGGGTTGAAACGATATATACCCGTAAATGTTAAATTATTGCGGATGAAAATGATAAATATCTGTATTACTTGACCATAGGACAGAAAAATTTATACGGACACCGTTGGTCTATTTTTAAATGATTTCACAAAAATTTGAGAAAAGAAAAATATATGTGTTTGGATTTTAAAATAAAATATAGAGATTTTATTTTAATATAAGTGTAGAATTTAGATTTATAAATTATATGTTTGGAAATTTTAAAAATTTATAAGTTAAGTTTTGAAGAGGTAATTTCTAAGATTTTACTTATATTTTTATTATTATTAAATATATAAAATAAGATTTAAAATAGATTTAATAATAAGGTTTAATTTAACTTAATTTGTATATAATATGTTTAAGTATTTATTTAAAATTATATTAATATGTTAAGAATAGATTTTTAATAACTTAAATAAATTAAGGCTGGAAAGATAAATTAAAATTGATTTGTACTTTAATTTGTTTAAGAATTGTATTTAAATAGGAATTGATTTGAACTTACTAATTTTGAGATTTTAAAGATATGATTTTTATAACTTGATAACTGGATTTTGATTAAAGGTGATTAAATGAGTATTTTCAAATTTGAATAAAATTGAAATTGAATATTTTATATTGATTTAAATTTGTAATTTGAGATTTTATTTAAAAATTATTAAAAAGGATTAAGTGAATATTTTCAAATTTAAATAAAATTAAAGTTGAATTTTGAAATATAAATGTAATTTATCAAATTGAGTTATTGTAAATGTTTGAATATTTAAACTTTGAAACCTATTGAATTGGAAGTGGTTTAAATTTGTAGTTCAAACCTGGACTTGAAATCGATATAAATTAAAAATGGTTTAATGAAAATTTGAATTGAACCTTTAACTTTTTAACTGAATTTGTTGAACTGAGATTGATTTAAACCGAATTTTGGAACAGAAGTTGATTTGAATTGATTTGTGAAATAGAAAGAAATTCTAAATTGAAACTATTTTCGATTTAAGCCCTTTTTAATATAAACTATTTTTAATATATAAACTATTTTAATCTATGACCTATTTTTTAGATATAAACTATTTTAATGTATAACTATTGCAATAAATAAAATACTTTCAATATTCAAACTATTTAAGTTGGAACTATTATGATTTATTTTTAACGGATTTAAATGCGAATACTTTGATATGATGGTTTAGCCTATTTTGTGGTTATGATTTCGAAGGTGAATATGATTTTGAAATGATTATGATTTGGTAGTGAATAATGATTTCGAAAGTAAATAATGATTTCGAAAGTGATAAGATTTCGAAAGTGAATATGACTTCGAAAGTGATATGATTTTTGAAATGAAAATGATATTTTGATATGAAGTATGAATTGTTTGAAATGAAAATAACCACGGCGTGAAATAAGCGTTTGGTTGTTAAAAAGACCGGGATCGGATATTGTCATACTCTCTACCAATACCGAAAACCACTTTAACAACTGTGCACGTGGTGGAGAATCCAGAACGAAGTAGGATGGTTTGGCGAATGTTTGTATAAGGTATGAACGTAGCCCTGACTCCCGCGGGTCAGCTTGATATGACTAAAATAGGAGCTATGCCGGGCCAAGTGAGGTCGCTCCTTCGATCGGGCACATTTCTTCGATACCATATTTATTACTTTGTGATTGATTTAGTGCCCACCCCTCGATTTGATTATGGATTTGTGTTCCAAGGTGGCGGTAGTAGCTGCTATGCGTTACCACCAGTCCGGGAGTGTAAATGGTAGAATCCTACCTTGGCATTGCCTCGCGTGCCTTGTCATATGCCTTATCACGCCTTCTACGAGTTTGGTTTGTATCATACAGTATGGAGTGCTCTCTGATAGCCCTCCAGGTTACGGAGGAATTACGGTAGCGTATAGACTACGACATTTATATAAAAATGTGTTAATGGGGATATAGGTAATGCTTTAACGCTATTTTAATAGTTTACTTTACTGATAGACATTATCTATGTTGCGTATTGTACTATGTATATAGATAGTTTCACGGATACTTAAAGGATGGGAATCCCAAACATCTTTTAATTTATATTGCATTTCACTTGGACATTGCACTTGAGTTGATTTACTTGCATAAGAATGTTAATCCTGACTCGAGCATTTTGTGTTTTGCTTTATGCTCGGGTCAGATTGAGTGTCACAGCATTTGAGACTCACCTTTGGAGCTTGGAGCTTTGCTTGGAAATCCATCTTTATCTATTCAGCTTTTAGTTATTTCAGTTGTTTATGTTCAGACTTGTCAGTTGCTTTTGTATTATGGACTTCTATGTACTTGGGATTTTCTATTATATTTGTTTCAAACTCTGATGTTCTGTAGTAGCTTCATGAACTACTGTAACAACGCGTTTAATAATTAATTAATGAATTAATTAAATAATAAAATAAATTTTAGAAATTGTTAGAATTGAGCCATGGGAGCTGCACCATTGTGTCCGTGGAAATTTTTTGGTCAATTTCCATATATAGTTTGTCAAAATCCGAGTAAATACGAAGAAGTTACGAAATAGACAAGAAAAAATAAAAACCAGGCCAAGTTCCGTGTCAGAACCAGGCCAAGTCGACCCTAGGGTCGACCCCCAAAGGAGCAAGGTCGACCTATAGGTCGATCCTCACTAGTTATAGATCGACCCGCCTTCTTGTTTTTGGACGTAGTTTTATCCAGGTGCAAACATGACGTGTTTTTCCAATTTCATCCAATCCTGTGCGTTCGTGCTTCCATCCGACGGTTCCCAGCGAGCCTATGACGTGGTTGCACCAGATTTAATCTTCAAATCAAATAGTCTGATATCCCTAAACCACACTATAAATAAGACCCTAGGCCTAGCTATTTTTCTCATTCAGATTTTCTCCTGTTTAGGTTCATTGCCTGAGGCTGGACCTTAAATAGAATATTTCTAAGGAGGAAATCTTTTTGATAAAAATATTCTACGCTCTAGAAGTGGATCAAGGAAGACCAAGGACTAGAGCTACGGACCACAGTTGAGTGTTTAGTAATTATTTTAGATTTTTAAGTAATTTAAAATAACAGGGTTCTCAATATTTGTAGTTTTTCTACAATTTTGAGACAGATTTTATATAAGTTATTTACGGTTAATTTTTGAAGTTCTTTTCAGTCTATTTTATTCAACTATTTTTATTTAGTTATTTACTGTTATTTGTATATTATTTACATCTGTTTTAAATTAGAATTTAGCCTGTAAATGTTAGTTTCTTTTTATTCCTTTTTACGCGAATAGAACATTAAAAAGAAAATAATTCGCAAATATGGATTAAATAGAAATAAACACTAAATTTACAGAAATTAGATCTAAAATAAGAAGAACTGTAATAAAAAGAAGATAGACTAAAATAGGCAAATTTGAGACATATGCAAGCAAGTTTATAACTAGTAGTTATAACTAAAAAGACAGAATAGAAGAGCAATTATATCATAGGTTATAATTAAACAGAAAGAACAAAATAAGGCTTATTTTAAGACTTAGATTAAGTTCATAAGCAAATATAGCAGCAATAACAGAAGGGGCTTATTTTAAAAACTTAAACTAAGTTAATAAGCAAAGATAGAAGTGTTTGTACCAAAAATGGGCACAACACTCTTCGGAAGTCTTTGAAGAGATAAACGCGAAGAGTGAAAATTAACACTGTGGATTATCTAACAAAAACTCCAAATAACAGAAATGTAAAGTGCAAAAGACAAGCGATTTAGAGTGGTTCGGCATTTTAGCCTACGTCCACTATGAAGTTTGATGATTTTATTGCTCGACACTCGAAGATTACAATTTCTTATAATGCAGTACAACTGGTTTTGTGAGCTAAGTCTGAATCTAAGACGACCGTGGTGATTTTGAGTAAATTTGGCAGAGTCTGGGCGCTCTTTAGCTCTTAGAATTGTCCGACCCCTTTTCTGAATGACCAGGGGCTCTATTTATAGGTGTAGGAGGCTGATATTTCGCCTAAATTGAGGGGAGGCCAGTTCTGGCACGTGAGGGGGCCCACATGCCCGCTCTTTGGAAATCCGGGCCCACTTTGGGATCGATTCGAAGCCCATTCGAATCGATCAAGAAATTGTCCAATCGAGCTGAAATTTGGTGTGGACATTCTTCAACATGTGCTCAAGCTTCTGTGAAAATTTCATAGCATTTGGACTTATAGATCTCAAGTTATGATCGATTCAAGATTGCATTTCTGGTTGACCAGCTTGGTTCGAATCGATCCCTTCGAATCGATAGGGTCGACTCGACGGTTTCGCGCGTGGCATTATTGACGTGGCACACTTTCTTCGTATCGATCCTACTTTCACTCCGAGTTGACTGGGTCGAATCCATGGTTCTAGCAGCCTTGACTTAGTGGATTCGAGATGTTGGATTCGAAGGTTTGCTCCCTTCGAATCGAGGAACCGGCATTCGTTCGAATCGATCTAGACGTGCTACTGTGGATCGATTCGGAGTTGTCTCATCATGGGGATTCGAAGGCAATGGAGTCGAAGTATAGATTGTTCCATGGACTCGAAGTATTTCCCTTTGATGGATTCGAAGCGAGGCAGTTCTGTGGACTCGAAGTACTTCCCCCTGATGGATTCGAAGGCTACCTACCCGAGGGATATGAAGTGGGAAAACTCTATGGATTCGAACAAGGGCAAACTTGACAGATTCGAACTAAGGCTTGCTCTGATGGATACGAAGTGGATGGAGTCAATCTTGATGGAGTCGAACTTAGGGCCATTTCCTCCAATTTGTATCAATGATATTTTGAGCGTATGAACTCGGATAGACTCGAAATTTGGAACGTTGGTTTCTACAACTTTGATTGACGTGTCTTATCAATTGTAACCCGATCTGGACTTGGGAAAAATTCATCGATACCCGTAGTGAGCCTTCGTGTAACCGATCTCCAAAACGAACTGTCACTGAATCCTAATCAAGCTCTTGGTGTCACGACCTTGCCAAAAGGCGGGATAACATTTGCCTCCCAAAGTACGTCTTGTGTAAACATGACGTGCTTTGAAAAACTGCAACCTTTCATGCTGGATATATCTGTCCAGTTGGTTGCTCGACAGTGTTGCAATCTTCCCCTAGATGAATGTTCAACTAGCGTGCTTTGCTTCAATTCTGCTCCCAGTCTTGGAGAATGAGTATGGAGTTGATATACGTTTATACTCCGTCTCGCACTCTTGGAGTACGGAGTTGATATACGTTTATACTCCGTCTCGCGCTCTGGGAGTACGGAGTTGAGGAATGTTTATACTCCGTCTCGCACTCTGGGAGTACGGAGTTGATTAATGTTTATACTCCGTCTCGCACTCTGGGAGTTCGGAGTTAAGGAATGTTTATACTCCGCCTCGCACTCTGGGAGTACGGAGTTAAGGAATGTTTATACTCCGCCTCGCACTCTGGGAGTACGGAGTTGAGGAATGTTTATACTCCGTCTTGCACTCTGGGAGTACGGAGTTGATTAATGTTTATACTCCGTCTCGCACTCTGGGAGTACGGAGTTAAGGAATGTTTATACTCCACCTCGCACTCTGGGAGTACGGAGTTAAGGAATGTTTATACTCCGCCTCGCACTCTGGGAGTACGGAGTTAAGGAATGTTTATACTCCGCCTCGCACTCTGGGAGTACGGAGTTAAGGAATGTTTATACTCCGTCTCGCACTCTGGTAGTACGGAGTTAAGGAATGTTTATACTCCGCCTTGCACTCTGGGAGTACGGAGTTAAGGAATGTTTATACTCCGTCTCGCACTCTAGGAGTACGGAGTTGATTAATGTTTATACTCCGCCTCGCACTCTGGGAGTACGGAGTTAAGGAATGTTTATACTCCGCCTCGCACTCTGGGAGTATGGAGTTGAGGAATGTTTATACTCCGTCTCGCGCTCTGGGAGTACGGAGTTGAGGGATTGTCGTGTATTAATCCATTTCTAGCCTTGACGGGATGGCTTGCCCCCGAGCTCAGGTTTCACTTAGCGAGTGGCCGGTCGTATCTCAGCCACTCCTTTCTTGAATAAATCCCATTGCGTGATGGAATTTAGCTCTTCGTGCATCGTGATGTTGTACATTGTATTTAATGAATCACAGCTCTGGCTCGAAGAGATGGCATTCATTGCTGAAATAAGAAAATATGGCAAAGTCAGCTGCGTTATTACAAATTCTAATTTCGAAATGCAAAAGCAAACTACTAAGTGGAAAAAATATAATGAAATAAATAGAGCCTATTATGTGTAATAGCGACGGAGACTCTCGCTGTTCCAGGCTCTTGGCAAATCAAGACCGTCAATGGTCGATAGTTTGAATGTGCCATCTCCGAGTCTTCGGGTAATCGCGTATGGTCCTTCCCAATTTGGTTTCATGTGTGAATGAACTGGATAGATTCTTTTGAGAATGAGACCGCCGAGTTCAAAAGTTCGAGGTATAACTTTGGCATTGTACAATCGGGCGACTCGACCCCGATGTGCAGCCGCTCTCAAATCGGCCTCTTCCCGCTTTTCATCTAGTAGATCCAAAGATTCAGCAAGTAATATAGCGTTTGTTTTCGGATCATAATAAGTCACGCGATGGGAAAAAACTTCTGTCTCGATCGGAATAACGGCTTCTGAGCCATAAGATAAAGAAAACGGGGTGTGTCCGGTTGCGGTCTTATGGGTCGTTCGATAAGCCCATAATGCCATAGGGAGTTCATCAACCCATTTGCCCCCGGCCTTTTCCAATCGTTTTTTCAGAATGGATTTTATAACTTTATTGACAGCTTCAACCTGTCCGTTTGCCTGAGGATGTGCAACTGCCGAGAACTTTTTATGAATATGAAACCGTTGACAGAAACTTTTGAACTCTGCACTTTCGAATTGGGCTCCATTATCGGTGATGATGGTATGCGGGAGTCCAAATTGACAGATGATATTGCGAACTACGAAATTTATTACTTTCTTTGTCGTAATTGTTGCGAGGGCTTCGGCTTCAGCCCATTTTGTAAAGTAGTCGACGGCGACGATGGCGTACTTCGCACCTCCCTTTGCCAGGGGTAGAGCGCCGATGATATCGATGCCCCACATCGCGAATGGTCAGGGACTGACCATTTGAGTTATCTCGGTAGGTGGGGCTCTTGGAATTTGGGCGTGTTTTTGGCACCTATCGCACTTTCTAGCATAGTTTGCTGCATCTCGGTTTACTGTTGGCCAGTAGTATCCATACCGGAGTATTTTCTTGGCGAGAGCTTGTCCACCGGTGTGATCGCCACATTCTCCTTCGTGCACGTCATATAACACTCGTTTAATTTCATCGTGCGCGGTACACCGGAGGAGAGGAACAGAATAATCCCTTCTATACATGACTCCGTTTTGAATGACGAACCGTGAAGCTTTTCGTAGAATTTGTCTCTTCTCATTTCTGCGCTCAGGTAATGCCCCATTCTCGATGTAGTTCCGATATGGAGTCATCCACGATTCTCTTTCGGGAGCGGTTTCAAATACAAAACTCGTCTTCATTTGATCGATGCTTGGGAAGGGTAAAGTTTCGACGGGGACAGGTCCCAACTATTGTGCTTCACCCGTGCTGGCTATCTTTGCCAATGAATCGGCTTTTTGATTGCATTCTCGAGGTATATAATAAATGGCGTAATAATCAAACGGATCCAGTACTTTCTGAACTTGAGCCAAGTAAGCAGCCAGTCTTCGATCTTTTGCTTGATATTCTCCCCGTACTTGACATACCACTAACTGTGAATCACAATAAATTTCCACAGCGATAACCCTCAAATCTCTGGCAAGCTTTAGGCCGGTTAAGAGGGCTTCATATTCAGCTTCGTTATTAGTTGCATGAAAATTGAACTTCAAAGCATAACATATAGATCGGCCTTCGGGCGTCTCAAGTACAACACCAGCACTCGAACATCGGTCGTTTGATGCACCGTTAGTATGTAGCTTCCAGATGTATTCGGGGGATTTACTGGTTTCGGGTAAGTCCTCTGAAATGGTAAATTCAGCTATGAAATCTGCCAGGAATTGTCCTTGAATGGCTCTCCGCGGAGTATAAGTGATATCGAATTGGCTTAATTCAATGTTCCATTTGAGTAACCTACCAGACGTCTCAAGCCGCGTGAGGACCTGTTGTAACGGCTGATCGGTATACACAGTAAGAGGGTGAGCTTGGAAATAAGGTCGAAGCTTTCTTGAGGCAATGACCAAACAGTAAGCTAGCTTCTCTAATCGGGGGTAATTTCTTTCAGCCCCTGTTAGCCGTTTACTAACATAGTAGACCGGTTTCTGCACTTTGTCTTTCTCCCGAACTAAAGCAGCACTGATCGCATGCTTTGATACTGCCATGTAGAGGTACAATTGCTCGTGGTCAACTGGTTTTGACAAAATCGGTGGTGTGGAAAGATGTTGAACCAGTGATCGGAATGCGCCTTCACATTCCGTGGTCCATTCAAAGTTTCGCTTTCCCTTTCGATTTAGATCAAAGAAAGGGATGCATTTATCAGTTGACTTTGAACTGAACCTGCTTAGTGCTGCTACCTTCCCATTGAGACTCTGGACTTGTTTTATGGTTCTTGGAGTTTGTAAGTCCCTTATTGCCCAGATCTTTTCGGGATTTGCTTCTATCCCTCGAGCATTAACGATAAACCCGAGGAATTTTCCAAAGGCGACACTGAAATGACACTTTATTGGGTTGAGCTTCATTCCATATTTTCGAAGAATGCTGAACATTGAATTTAAATCTTTGACATGATCCATGGAGAATCGAGACTTCACTAGAATGTCATCCACGTAAACCTCCATGGTCTTCCCAATCTGATCGGCGAACATCCGGTTGACCAAGCGTTGGTATGTTGCTACGGTGTTCTTTAGACCAAATGGCATGGCTTTGTAACAGTAGAGTCCCATATCAGTTACGAAGCTGGTATGTTCTTGGTCTGGCAAATGCATGGGTATTTGGTTGTAGCCAGAATAAGCATCCATAAAAGATAGTAATTCATGTCCGGCTGTCGAATCCACGAGCTGGTCAATTCGAGGAAGTGGGAAACTGTCTTTGGGACAAGCCTTGTTTAAGTCAGAATAGTCGATGCAAGTTCTCCACTTTCCATTGGTTTTCGAACCAGTACGGGGTTTGACACCCATTCTGGATACAAAGCATCTCGGATGAATCCATTCGATTGCAACTTATCAATTTCTTCTTTAAGGGCAGCAGATCTCTCCGGGTCCATACCACGCCTTTTCTGCTTGACTGGAACATGTCGCGGATCAATATTCAGGGAGTGACTCGCGATGTCTGGTGAGATTCCGCACATGTCAGAGTGTGTCTAGGCGAAAACGTCGAGATTCGCTCGGAGAAACTCAACCAATTCCTGTTGTGTCTGTTTTCCCAGTTGAGATCCAACTTTTAGTACTTTTGAATTGTCCTCTTCACTGACTGGGACGTCCATAGTCAGTTTGGCTGGGGAAGCTTGATTCTCTTTAGATTCGTTCTTATCTTCGTTGTCTCTAAGGTCAAGATCTTTAAAGAATCGGTCGTGGTGCCCGGGCCAGGGCCCAGGCACTAATTGTCAATCATCAGCAAAACGGACGCAGAGAGATTCCTCTACGCCTTTTCCTTTCTCTTTTCTCTGCGCCCCGCCCAGTTCAGCAACATAACAGGCTCTTCCTGCTACCTGGTCTCCTTGAACGACTCTGATTCCATGATCAGTAGGGAACTTCAGAGTTAGACACCATGGGGCAATGGCTGCCATGAACTCAGCAAGGGCCGGACGGCCCAAAAACGTATTATATGGTGAATCAATATCTAAAACGACAAACTGCAACATTCGAACTCTCCGGCGTTCTCCCACTCCCAATTCCACTGGTAGTTCTGTTACTCCAATGGGTATCGTAGCGCTCCCGTTGAAACCGTGGATTCGGGATTGGCAGGGTTTTAAATCCTTTGCTTCCATCTTCATTAAATCGTAAGCCCGTTTAAGCAAGATATTCACAGAGCTCCCACTATCAACCAAGATCCTCTTCATCCAGGCAGGACCCACCTGGGCAGATATGACTAGTGGGTCGATCGTAGGGGCTTCGACCTTATCAGCGTCTCGGCTCCTGAATGCGATATCATCATACATTATCTTTTGCTGTTTAGCCGGAGTTCCATCCTCACAATTACAGCAACATTCGAAGTCTGCATGCCTGATCGAACTAGCATACGACTCCATTTCCCCCCAGCTTCTGTCTGCTGGGCGGGGACCACCACTTATCGTGTTTATAACTAGCCTTCCGCCCGTGCGAGCGGGTTCCTTCTGTCCTTCTTGATTTTGTACCCGATTTTGATTTGAAGGGCCCGCTCCACCAGACTGCGGTGCCCGTACAAACTGGTTTAGCTTTCTTTCCCTGATCAGCTTTTCAATGAGGTCCTGCAGATGTCGACACTCATTGGTGTTGTGGCCATAACTCTCGTGAAATCTACAAAACTTTCCTGTTTGAATTTGTCTCTCCGACGATTGCTTCGGAGCAGGTTTATCATATCGCACAGTGTTGCAAGTTTGCAGATACACATTTTCCAGCGATGTATTCAGTGGCGTATAATTATCAAATATTGGGGTCCTACGCTGTGGGCCTCGATTCTGATCTCTTCTCTTGTCCTGAACATTGTTGCCCATTGGCTGAGTTTGTTTGTTCTGTATGTTCAACTGAACTTTTCCGGAACTCTCACCGGATTGCTTAACTGCCACATTACTTTCTATTCCTCCAGTTCTGGGTACCGCATCGTCCTGTTTCCTAGACTGTTTTGCGTCCTCTTGTCGCAAGAATTGAGCGGCTTTGGAGTAGAAGCGGTCCAACGATGCGGGTGGTTTCTCGGCTAACCAGTTTCCAAACTCAGAATCAGGATCGATTCCTTTTGTTAATGCCATCAAGATTGAGTTATCGTTGGGATTACTAATCTCAACGCATGATGCGTGGAACCTTTCCGAATAACGCCTGAGCGTTTCTCCACATGCTTGGGTAACACTAGACAGGGTGTTAACGTCTTTCGGTCTGGCGACATGCATGTGAAATTGTTCGACAAATTTCTTAGCCAGTTGGTCGAACGATGAGATGGATCTCGGTGGCAACCTCGTGAACCACATTGTTGCAATTCCCCCCAGAGAGATGGGGAAACTCCGACACTTCACTGCATCGTCAGCTCTCGCAGCACTCATCGACCATTCATATTTCAAAATATGTTGATTCGGGTCACTATTCCCTTCGTACATTGGGAAAGTTGGCATCCTGAATCGTCGAGGGGGTTCAGCGCGTAATATTTCGTCTGTAAAAGGGGTATGACCACGGGAGGTTCCCCAATCATCATTAGTGAGTCCTTGACTCTCGCGTATCATCTAACGTATTATGGTCGAGATATCTGACACAGGCACATTCTGGGCATGCTGAGCTAAGGTGTGGTTGGGTTCCACAGCGCGAGTTTGGACCGGGCGCTGTCGATGGTCCGTATTTCGCCTCCTTGGCTTGGCATCTTCTGGGACATATGGTTCAGGAGTATGTCCGCGCTGTTGATTGTTCGGCTCTGACAGATTCCGGGTATCATCCCTCACTTCTACCGCGGCGGTTGCAGCGCGGTTGTCCGCAGTATACTGTGGAGCAGTGCCTTCTTGTGTCGACGGTCCTGTTCGGAAGCTGGTCGACGGCCCCGTCCTTAATTGTCCAACGGTCAAAGCGGGTTGATATCCAGTAGTCTGTGCGTGACTCCCTTCTAACCGAGGACGGGTAGACTTGTGGTGATAATCAGACGAAGCGGAACTTCTAGTAGATGCGCGGGAAACATCATCCCTCCTGGACTTTCTATGGCTTTGGCGGTTTAGTTGGTTGGTTAGTTCAATGTTGACACGCAACTGTTCAACCAACTGTTGCCGGCTTTGGGTCAGTTCCTGGAGTAATGCCTGGAACTCTTGTCTGGTTACTGGCCCATACGGATCTAAGTGCGCAGTGTTGCCTTGGTTGGATGGAGGCAACTGCGCAGGATTCTATCGATCTCGACCTTCTTGGTCAGCAGCTGTAGAAGTGGTTCTTGTACTAACCATTTTGAGTAGTGAATTCCTTTCCTAGATTTTATACAAATCTGAGTGGAGTGGAAGGATTCTGGAGTAGAGATATGGATCTTCCTCTTGGATTTATGCAATCCGGTATCGATGGTAGATCCAAGGAGCAGGAGAAAAAGCTGGTTTTTCTGAGTGAAAGCACCAAAGTGTTTGTACCAAAAATGGGCACAACACTCTTCGGAAGTCTTTGAAGAGATAAACGCGAAGAGTGAAAATTAACACTGTGGATTATCTAACAAAAACTCCAAATAACAGAAATGTAAAGTGCAAAAGACAAGCAATTTAGAGTGGTTCGGCGTTTTAGCCTACGTCCACTATGAAGTTTGATGATTTTATTGCTCGACACTCGAAGATTACAATTTCTTATAATGCAGTACAACTGGTTTTGTGAGCTAAGTCTGAATCTAAGACGACCGTGGTGATTTTGAGTAAATCTGGCAGAGTCTGGGCGCTCTTTAACTCTTAGAATTGCCCGACCCCTTTTCTGAATGACCAGGGGCTCTATTTATAGATGTAGGAGGCTGATATTTCACCTAAATTGAGGGGAGGCCAGTTCTGGCATGTGAGGGGGCCCACATGCCCGCTCTCTGGAAATCCGGGCCCACTTTGGGATCGATTCGAAGCCCATTCGAATCGATCAAGAAATTGTCCAATCGAGCTAAAATTTGGTGTGGACATTCTTCAACATGTGCTCAAGCTTCTGTGAAAATTTCATAGCATTTGGACTTAAAGATCTCAAGTTATGATCGATTCAAGATTACATTTCTGGTTGACCAGCTTGGTTCGAATCGATCCCTTCGAATCAATAGGGTCGACTCGATGGTTTCGCGCGTGGCATTATTGACTTGGCACGCTTTCTTCGTATCGATCCTACTTTCACTCCGAGTTGACTGGGTCAAATCCATGGTTCTAGCAGCCTTGACTTAGTGGATTCGAGATGTTGGATTCGAAGGTTCGCTCCCTTCAAATCGAGGGAACCGGCATTCGTTCGAATCGATCTAGACGTGCTACTGTGGATCGATTCGGAGTTGTCTCATCATGGGGATTCGAAGGCAATGGAGTCGAAGTATATCTTGTTCCATGGACTCGAAGTATTTCCCTTTGATGGATTCGAAGCGAGGCAGTTCTGTGGACTCGAAGTACTTCCCCCTGATGGATTCAAAGGCCTCCTACCTGAGGGATACGAAGTGGGAAAACTCTATGGATTCGAACAAGGGCAAACTTGACAGATTCGAACTAAGGCTTGCTCTGATGGATACGAAGTGGATGGAGTCAATCTTGATGGAGTCGAACTTAGGGCCATTTCCTACAATTTGTATCAATGATATTTTGAGCGTATGAACTCGGATTGACTCGAAATTTGGAACGTTGGTTTCTACGACTTTGCTTGACGTTTCTTATCAATTGTAACCCGATCTGGACTTGGGAAAAATTCATCGATATCTGTAGTGAGCCTTCGTGCAACCGATCTCCAAGACGAACTGTCACTGAATCCTAATCAAGCTCTTGGTGTCACGGCCTTGCCAAAAGGCGGGATAACAAGAAGTAGGGCCCGTACCAATAGCATTCCCTTTCATACTAGGACTGATGGTCTCACAATAGATTAGGTGAGGCTAGGCAGGACCCTTTCAGACTAGGACTGATGGTCTCACAATAGTTAGGTGAGGCGGGGACATAGGGTAAATAAGTGGCCAATAGATAGAAGCTCAAATCGGGGGATTTAGGCAAGAGGCGCAACTAGATTTTTTTTGTTAGGACCCCTATCGGCAGCATTCCCTTTCAGACTAGGACTGATGGTCTCACAACACTTAGGTGAGGCTGGGCAGGACCCTTTTAGACTAGGGCTGATGGTCTCACAACAGATCAAGTGAGGTTGGGCACGCTTATGCTGATTAGGGTAGATAAGTGGTTAAAATAGGGAGCGACAGTTAGTGTGTACCGGCGATGACCGAGTGTGCGGCATCGATTAGGGTAGATAAATTGCTACTGCATTCCAAGCGCTAAACATGTGTCTTCTGCTGTGGGACCCACATGATGGGACTTGCTCGTAGTGGCATAACAGAGATAGAAGGCCGATCAATGGGTAGAATTAGGATTCAGCCTAATTAAAATAGGATTAGGATTTAGTCACAGCAATCTAAGACAAGTGCAAACAATCACAATCAAAGCAAACGGTTAAATGACATTTTATCCCAATTATATCTTTCCTTTATATATTTTTATACTAGAACTATTGCTAAGTCTATTATCTTTATCTTTCTTAAAAATACTAGTAGTTACTTTCACTCACCAGACTTATAGTCTGACCCACTCCTCTATTTCCCTTTTCCTCCCATACGCCAGCAGAGGCAAGGATAGTTGATTCAGATTTCTTGGAGATTTAGTTGCGGAGTTTTTCTTCATGTATTCTTCTTCTTTTCGGTTTTCTTTTCATTTGGTTTTTGATGTACTGGTACTTATGAGAGGGATGATTATTTTATTATACTCTGATTTTATGAGACTGAGATGTATTTTTCATAAGACATGTTTATTTGGTAATTGAGATATGTGATGTTTTTCAGACTTATTTATGAAGTTTTATTTTGAATAACGAGTTACCATTTAAATGTTTCCGCTGTTTATATTTATTTGTCATGTGAATCTTAGTCTCTATGATGCTTTAGCTATACCTATAACGCGCCATATCCTTTAGTGTGCCCTTTTTGGGTATACTAAAGGGTGTGGGGTGTTTCACTTGGTATTAGAGCCTAAGGTTACAGGATTCCTAAAACTTGTTTTAAAAATAAAGTATTTTTCAAAGTAACCTATCTTTAAGAGTATTTTTCAGAATGAAACTCTTATTATAGAAATAGTTTTCAAGTATAAAAGAGTTATTTTTATAAAAATCCCCTTAAAGTCCAGTTCAACCTTCTTTCGATTCTTTCGAGCCTAAATTCACTTTTCTTTGCATAGAATGGCGGATGCCCCAAATATTCCAGAGGGTGTTCAAGTTCCTGGCTGGTTCCATAGATACCTCCAAGCTACGGCACCAGAGGTGCAAGGACAAGCGCCCAATCCAGCACCAGCGGGTGGAGATCCCATTAATCCACCTGCAGCTGCCAATTTTTCTGAGCTATGCAAGGACTTCTCTATACTAGGAGGCAAGACATTTTCCGGCATAAAGATTTCATGGAGGCACGAGCTTGGTTGAGGAATACAGAGCGGATATTTGGGCTGTTAGGATTGGAGGACTACTAGAGAGTTCAGCTTGCATCTTGGCAGTTGAAAGGAGAAGCTTCTTATTGGTGGGAGATCATAGAGATGGAAGGAAGAGACATTGGTTGGTTTGGATTTAGGGAAATGTTTGAGAGAAAGTTCTTGTCACAAGCCAAGGAAAGCATGCAGTTAGAGAAGTTTATTAATCTGAAGCAAGGGAGTCTTTCAGTAAAGGAGTATATAAATCAATTTGATGAGTTATCGCGGTTTGGGATAGAGCTTGTTAATACACCGCACAAGAAGGCCATGAGTTTGCTAAGGGATTGAATCAGCCCCTCCAAGGATTGTTATTGACTCATGTACCGATGGGAGCGACGTATGAGTCACTTGTGGAGATGGCGCTCATGTCTGATGACGCTGTTAAGGAAGGAGAGTTTAAGGAGGTTCCTAAGTTAGAGAATTCTAAAAAACAATGGTGGAAGAACAAGAAGGATAAAGATAAGAGGAAAGGAGGAGGCCCTCAAAAGCAGATCAAGAAAGGCGAGAAATGCAATAGTTGTGGATTTGTTGGACATTACGCAAAGGACTGTAAGAAGGACACGATGAAGGGGAGGTGTTACAACTGTGGGCAGCCTGGACACCTTAGTAGAGCTTGTCCTCAGAGGATGGGGCAGAGAGGAGGCACACCTACAGCGTAGATACATGCTTTGGATGCAGCACCTTTTAGTACTGGACTCGGATCGAGGTAGGAAAGTCTCCGTAGAAGGTTTATTCTCTATTTCAGATTTTCCTATTCGGACTCTTTTTGACTCTGGAGCATCGCATTCTTTCATTTCTAGTTCCTTGGTTGATTGTTTGCACTTTGATATTTCTCTAGTAGTAGACCCTATCGTTGTTTCAAATCCCATAGAGGATCGGCACATTTATCCATGATTTGTATGGGTTTGAAAAAATTTATACTAGTCGTAGAGTTTGATTGCGACGCCTATGTATTGGGATTTTGGGATATGGGATGATTTTGGGGATGGATTGGCTATCCACTTATGGAGCGATACTGGACTGCGAGAAGAGAGTCGTCAGACTAGAGGCATGCAGCGGTAGGACTCTCGAGGTTTCTTGCAACCCACAGGGGTTAGTCATGTTGAGCTTCCTTTATTCCCTTGATTCATCACTAGGAGAGTTAGATTATGTTCCATTCGTTAGAGATTTCCCAGATGTTTTTGAGGAGGTTAGGGGACTACCCCCTAAGAGAGAGAGAGAGATCGACATTAGGATCTATCTGGATGACAATGCTGAGCCAGTGGCATTGCCCGTGAGTCATATGGCTCCAAGGGAGAGGAAAGAGTTAAGCAAGCAGATCGGTGAGCTATTGGAGAAAGGCTTCATCAGACAGAGCATATCTGAGTAGGGAGCGCCAGTCGACTTTGCTACAAAGGCGGATGGTTCCCTTCGACTTTGCGTAGATTATAGAGAATTGAATAAACTCACGAAGAAGAACCATTACCCACTTCCTAGGATGGATGATCTTTTCGATCAGTTGGTTGGCTCTTCAGTATTTTTTCAGCTTGATTTAGCTACTGGATTTCATCAGCTTAGGGTCGCTAACGATAGCATAAATAAGACAGCATTTAGGACACCCGATGGATTCTTTGAGTGGTTGGTTATGCCGTTTGGGCTAACCAATGCCCCGGCCTATTTTGTAGATTTGATAAACCGTGCTTTTCGAGATGTCCTAAATAAGTTCGTAGTAGTATTTGTGGATGACATTCTAGTGTTTTCCAGAAATATGGAAGAGCATGTTATTCATCTTGAGGAGGTTCTTCGTACACTTCATGTGCATCAGTGGAAAGCAAAATTCTCGAAGTGTCACTTTTGGTGTAAAGAGGTGCGTTTCTTGGGGCATGTAGTCTCAAGAGAGGGTTTAGCTTTTGATCCTGCTAAGGTAGTAGAAGTGCAAGATTGGAAGGCCCCCAAGAACGCTACCGAAGTTAGAAGCTTCCTAGGTTTGGCTGGCTACTATAAGAAGTTTATCAGAGATTTCGCTAAGATTTCAGCACAGCTTACTCGCCTCACTAAGAAGAATACGAATTTTGTATGGGACGTAGATTGTGAGGATTCCTTTATGATGCTAAAGAGGGCCCTTACTAGTGCACCAATGATAGTTTTACCCGATGGAGCTAAACCTTTTACAGTATACACTGATGCATGTGGGACGGGTCTTGGAGCAGTATTGATGCAAGAAGGAAGGGTAGTATGCTATGGAAGTAGACAGTTGAGGACTCATGAGAAGAACTACCCTACCCATGATTTGGAGTTAGCTGCTATTGTTTTCGCTCTCAAGTCTTGGAGACATTACTTGCTAGGAGAGAAGCTCGAGCACTTCACTGACCATAAATCATTGAAGTATCTTTTCTCACAAAAGGATTTAAACTTGAGGCAACATCGTTGGATGGAGTTTTTGGCATGATATGACTTTGAGATAGCTTATACCCTTGGTAAAGGGAACGTGGATGCGGATGCGTTAAGTAGGAAGAAATCAACCCTTAGTCCAATGTTCGTGGAGTGGAAAAGCCTAGAGTTTATTTCCACCTTTGATTTTAAGCCCTCTACGGACATTACCCTTGGATTGTTAGCAGCACTTGGGGTTAAGCCTACCCTCATAGATCAGATTGGCTCAAGGAAGCAAGAGGATTTAGAGCTTATGGATATTCTAGAGAGGATTAGCAAAGGAGAAGTCTCTAGGCATCTCCAACGCTATTCCATAGGTAGTAAAGGGTGTCTAAGGAGATATGGAAGACTTTGTGTTCCCTACGCTAATGATTTGATGAGAGCAGTTCTAGCAGAAGCACACCATTCTAGGATGACTATCCATCCGGGTGGTGATAAGATGTATAGGGACATGAAGAAAGTGTTTTATTGGAGTGGCATGAAGAAGGATGTAATAGAGTTTGTATCTAAGTATCTTATATACCAAAGAGTTAAGGCGGAGCAGTAGAAGCCCGGTGGATTACTTCAACCATTGGATGTACCCAAATGGAAGTGGGATAGTGTTTCGATGGACCTCATAGATGGTTTACCCCGATTTAGGAAGGGGAATACCAGTATTTGGGTGATTGTAGATCGTTTGACTAAGAGCGACCACTTCATTCTGGTTAAGAGTAAGAGAACAACACCTTATTTAACATCCTTATATGTTCGTGAGATAGTCCGACTTCATAAAGTTCCATCTAGCATAGTGAGCGACAGAGACCCTATCTTTACTAGCGAGTTTTGGAGAAGCTTGCAAGAGGCTTTAGGGACGCAGATTAGATTGAGTACGACCAATCACCCTCAGACAGACAGCCAAACGGAGAGAGTTAATAGAGTTTCGAGGATTTGTTGAGGATGTGTATTCTTGAATTTGGAGGAACTTAGGAGGAGCATCTTCCTTTAGTGGATTTCGCTTATAATAATAGTTTTCAAGCTAGCATCGAGATGGCACCTTTTGAAACTCTTTATGGAAGACCGTGCAAGTCACCTTTGTGTTGGTTGGAGTCTACAGAGAGATTGCTACTTGGTCCCGACATGGTCAGAGAGACTTTGAAAAAGATTGACTTAGTGAGAAGGAGAATGAAGCCGGTCCAAGATAGACAAAAATCCTATGCAGATAAGCGGAGAAGGGACATTGAGTTTGAGATAGGAGATTTGGTTTTCATTAAGGTGTCTCCGCTAAGAAAGGTAGTGATATTTGGATCAAGTGGGAAACTTGCTCCCAAATTCGTAGGACCATTCCCCATTATGGAAAGGTTCGGGAAGATGGCGTATCGAATAAAGCTACCGAAGAGACTCGTAGGAGTTCATGATGTTTTTCATGTTTCGTACTTGAGAAAGTGCTTACATGATTCAGCAGAGGTAGTGGAACCAAGTCAACTTGAGGAAGTTGAAGTGGAGAGAGAAGCATCGGTTCATCGCATTCCTACAAAGATCGTTCGACGTGATATCAAGAAGCTTAGTAATAAGGAAGTACCTTTGGTTAAGGTGCAGTGGGGAGACAGCATTGAAGACGCTACGTGGGAGGCTGAAGAGAAAATACGTACCTATTATCCGTTTCTTTTCGATGGTACGTTTTGAATTTCCTATTTCCATCTTTAGTTTTGAATAGGTTTTTTCCTTTAGTATCCTTTGGGAGGGTAGATATTAGGATTTAACCTATGGATGGTAGGACTGAATGTAAACATGTTACTAGAACATGTTATGTATAATGGACGCTGGTGGTTGCAAGTGTTTGCTAATGGATGCTAATAGACGCATATATATACACTAGGCACTATTATCTCATAGGGATCGGCCTAACTAGGTCACTAAAGCATATGCATATGGATGTGTGCGCATTTACATTTTTATTTTATTTCTATGGTTGCTATAAATGGATGATTAGCATATGATTGTTGCAATTGGATGATGGTTGTAGCACACATATAGAACTATCAGTTGTCATTAGGAATTTGCATTCATTTGGATACATGGCACGGACATGATTGCCTAAAAGGAGGCCGACTGAATCAGTAGACCACCTAATCTTTTGCATTAGTTAAGGACATTAACACTACACTATTTGCATATCTATATATATATATATATATCATAAATTGCATTATAAAACTTAAGGAAAGTGGATGTAATGGATGGTGGTTGAGTATATGGTTGTAGAATTTGGATGAAAATATTTATTTCATTCTTCTGTCCTTAGAGATTTCGAGGACGAAATTCTTTAAGGAGGGGAGAATGTAACAACCCAAAATTCAAGCTATAATAATTAGTTAAAAAATTAATTAAATAATAAAATAAGTTTAAGACATTGTCAGAATTGAGCCACGGGATTGCACCATTGTGTCCGTGGTAATTTTCTGGTCAATTTCCAAATCTAGTATGTCAAAATCCGAGTTAATATGAAAAAGTTACGAAATAAACAAGAAAACAGAAAAAAATAGAATAGGGTCAGGTCGACCCAGAACCAGGCCAAGTCGACCCTAGGGTCGACCCCCAAAGGAGCAAGGTCGACCCTCAGTGGTTATAGGTGGACCCATCTTCTTGTTTTTGGACGTAGTTTTGTCCAGGTGCAAACGTGACGTGTTTTCCAATTTCATCCAATCCTGTGTGTTTGTGCTTCCATCCGACGGTTCCCAACGAGCCTATGACGTGGTTGCACCAGATTTAATCTTCAAATCAAATAATCTGAGATCCCTAAACCAAACTATAAATAAGACCCTAGGCCTAGCTATTTTTCTCATTCAGATTTTCTTCTATTTGGGTTCATTGCCTGAGGCTGGACCCTAAATAGAATATTTCTAAGGAGCAAATATTTTTGATAAAAATATTCTACGCTCTAGAAGTGGATCAAGGAAGACCAAGGACTAGAGCTAAGGACCACAGGTGAGTGTTTAGTAATTATTTTAGATTTTTAAGTAATTTAAAATAACAGGGTTCTCAATAGTTGTAGTTTTTCTACAATTTTGAGACAGTTTTTATATAATTTATTTACAATTAATTTTTAAAGTTCTTTTCAGTCTATTTTATTCAGCTATTTCTATTTAGCTATTTTATTCAGTTATCTAATGCTATTTACAGTTATTTGTATTTTATTTTCATCTTTTTTAAATTAGAATTTAGCCTGTAAATGTTAGTTTCTTTTTATTCCTTTTTACATGAATATAACATTAAAAAGAGAATAATTCACAAATATGGATTAAATATAAATAGACACTAAATTTAAAGAAATTAGATGTAAAATAACAAGAACTGTAATAAAAAGAAGATAGACTAAAATAGGCAAATTTGAGACATTTGCAAGCAAGTTTATAACTAGTAGTTATAACTAAAAAGACATAATAGAAGAGCAATTATAACATAGGTTATAATTAAACAGAAAGAACAGAAAAAGGCTTTTATTAAGACTTAGATAAGTTAATAAGTAAATATAGCAGAAATAACAGAAGAGGCTTATTTTAAAAACTTACACTAAGTTAATAAGCAAAGATAGAAGCAGAGCCCGTACCAACAGCATTCCCTTTTAGACTATGACTGATGGTCTCACAACAGATTAGGTGAGGTTGGGCAGGACCCTTGTAGACTAGGACTGATGGTCTCACAATAGTTAGGTGAGGCTGTGACATAGGGTAAATAAGTGGCCAATAGATAGAAGCTCAAATCGAGGGATTTGGACAAGGGGCGCAACTAGATTTTGTTTGTTAGGACCCGTACCGACAGCATTCCCTTTCAGACTAGGACCGATGGTCTCACAACACTTAGGTGAGGTTGGGAAGGACCCTTTTAGAGTAGGGCTGATGGTCTCATAACCGATCAGGTGAGGCTGGGCACGCTTATGCTTATTAGGGTAGATAAGAGGTCAAAATAGGGAGCGGAAGTTAGTGTGTACCGGCGGTGACCGAGCATGCGACATCGATTAGGGTAGATAAATCGCTATTGCGTTCCAAGCGCTAAACCGGTGTCTTTTGTTGTGGGACCCACAGGATGGGACTAGCTCACAGTGGCACAATAGAGATAAAAGGCCGATCAACGGGTAGAATAAGGATTCAACCTAATTAAAATAGGATTGGGATTTCAGCCTAATCACAGTAATCTAAGACAAGTGCAAACAATCACAATCAAAGAAAACAGTTAAACAATATTTTATCCCAGTTATATCTTTCCTTTATTTCTTTTTATACTAGAACTGTTGATAAGTCTATTATCTTTATCTTGCTTAAAAATACTAGTAGTTACTTTCACTCGCCAGACTTATAGTCTGACCCACTCCTCTATTTCCCTTTCCCCCCATAGGCCAGCAGCAGCAAGGATAGTTGATTCAGATTTCTTGGAGATTCAAATGCATAGTTTTTCTTTATGTATTCTTCTTCTTTTCAGTTTTCTTTTCATTTGGTTTTTGATGCACTAGTACTTATGAGAGGGATGATTATTTTATTGTACTCTGATTTTATGAGACCGAGATGTATTTTTCATAAGAAATGTGTATTTGGTAATTGAGACATGTGATGTTTTTCAGACTTATTTATGAAGTTTTATTTGAATAATGAGTTACCATTTAAATGTTTTCGCTGTTTATATTTATTTGTCTTGTGAATCTTAGTCTTTGTGATGGTTTAGCTATACCTATAATGCGCCATATCCTTTAGTGTGTCCTTTTTGGGTATACTAAGGGGTGTGGGGGTGTTTCAACTACTATTTATCTATTTCACTGCTTATTGTTGTATTACTATGTGTTTGTGATTCAGTGATTGATTTATTTACTGTATATTCTATGTTTTGCCAAATATAAATTAACAGTTAGTTGTTTTGAGAAATTCAAGTCCGATGTTTGTGGATGATTTTCGATTTGAATGGTTCGAAATAACAGGTTGTTACAGTTGGTATCAGAGCCCTGGTTTAGGCAAAACTTAGCTTACGGAGTAAAAACTCATTAGAGATTGGGTAGTAATACCCTAGAATGAGTAAAATTAATCACAGAATCATTTTCGTTCGAGCTTGAAATTCTTCGTTAGGATCCTCCTGGATTAGGATCTCTTTTGAATTTCGGAACTTTACCTTTGTTCTAAAATCCATTCTTGTTTTTTCCTGTTCATGTTCTTTTTTGATACTAGAGCATCCAATAGCTTTATTTTTGTTGATCTTTGTAATAAATTTGAGCACGTCTTGCAACCTCAATTGGCAACTACATCAGGTCCCGCCAACCTTAGTATGATTTGTAAAGGGGTGAAACTCCTTTACAACAGGCGTCGATTCACTGGAGATTAATATGTCCTTGGTTTTGATGCATTCGATATCTTACTTGGAGGTGATTGGTTAAAGCGTTATGATGCAGTTATCTCTTGCAAAGCCTGAACCGTTTCTTTAGTAGACGACCATGGTAATTCTCTAATGATCGAATGTCGATTACCTCAGGATTATGCAGGCATCTTTATCTTTTCGCTTGATTCTTAGCCTAGTGACCTTGACTCCACCCCGATAGTCAGGGATTATCCTGATATTTTTGGTGAAGTCACTTCTCTACCTCCTAAGAGGGAAATTGAATTCCGCACCGATCTTATTCCTGGAGCTCGATCTTACTACAGGTTTTCAATAGCATCGTGTAGCTGAGGGGAGCATTCCCAACACAGCTTTCCGATCAGAGAATGGTTTCTATGAATGGTTAGTCATGCCCTTTGGATTAACCAATGCTCTTGCCTTCTTCGTCGATCTCATGAATCGTGTTTTCCGTGATGTTCTCGACAAGTTTGTCCTGGTTTTCATTGATGATATTCTCATCTTTGCTAAGTCAGAGAAGGAGCATAAATCTCATTTGAGCCATGTTCTCCAAACTCTTTGGAGTCATCAATTTAAAGCCAAATTTTCTAAATGCCATTTCTGGAGAGATGAATTCTGATTCCTTGGGCACATTGTTTCTAAAAATGGAGTCTCGGTTGACCCGGTTAAGGTCGCCGCGATTAATATAAGTCCATCCATCTTTCCTCTTTTGTAATTTAATTATCTTATCTTCCTTTCGAGCCTATCTTCTAGTTAGAATTCTCTTTGATTAGGGTCCCTCTAAATTTGAATCTCTATCCTTGTTCTAAATTCCATTCTTGAATCATCTTATGAGGGAGCGTATTTATAATTGATATAAATATGTTTTATATTGTGTTGTTTGAGTTGTTAAGTTTTAATTTTTGGTTTTCAATCGATTCGTCTGGCGAACGCTATCGATAGCAATTCCAATACGCTTGAACATAACAAGTTGACACAATATTATTTTTGAAATTGGTGAATGAAATAATTTTATGTATGGTTATATTATATATATAAAAGTATAATTTTATGAAATTAGATAGTTAAATGAATTAGTTGTTAGAAATGATAGGACTAGATTATCATTTGCTGTTTTGTCAACATTCCTAAACCATTAACTATTGTTGTATGTTATAAGGAGATGAAATTTTATAAACATGGTTTATAAATCTGATTTGCAAATGAAATGAATTTAAATTAAGTATTTGAGAATTTAATTTTTGGTGCTTTTCAAAATTTGGTTTTCAAAGTTTTGAAAATATATTATTTGAAAGTTTTTTCGAATGGAAATTGTTTCCAAATAATTTTAAAAGAAGTAAGTCACTACTTTCCTCTTTTGTCGCTGGAAAATAATTTCGATGATGACTGCAGCATCATCGACATTCATTTTTGAGTCTCAAAGTAGGGAGACCACTTAGTAGCTTTGCGGCACTTTTGTTTTGGAAAATGGATTTGATTTGAATTTCTTAAGTATGATTTGATGTACAAATATATATATACATATATATATGTATATATTTATTTCAAATTGGTTTGAAGTGAAACCAGAAATTTAACTCTTAAGTTTTATGTTAAGTGATGGTTTTCAATTATTGAAATGAAGCAAATTTTTTGAATAATTGAGTGTCTAAAATGACAAATGGAATTGAAACAACTTGAAATAGTTGAACTAGGATAAAATTTATTTGTATAATACTCAGTTGCATTCTAAAACATATATAACTTACCTGAAATATTCAAAAGTTAAAATATTAATGTGAATATATGTAATTGAAGGTTATACAAGAGAAACTTAAGTAATAAAAATGTTCAAACTAAATTATGCTTAATAGAAATGTTGTAAATAAAAGGCAAATCTGTATAGTGCTCAATTACATTTGGAAACATTAATAAAACTTACTTGGAAAAAGTTTGAATGTAATGAGAGCATGTGATTGAATAGTGTAAATAAAAATTGAGTGGTTATAATAAATGTTTATACACCTAAACTATGTTGCAAGATATGTTAAGTGAAATAAATTGAATAATAAAAAGAGAATGCTATTTAAGTAAATAAATATGAACTTAAGAAACTAAAAAGGTAATAAACAAATTTAAATAATGGAAACAAATCAATTAAGAAGTAAATAAGGTGAATGCAAATTAATTGGAAGCGAGTTAATTAGAATGGTAATAATAAATGAATGTTAATAAGTAATGAGATGTATAATGTTAACACTCGAAAGTGAAATTTATTTGATTTTGAATTAATTATTGTATCTGGTACTATGTATTTCGAATCTATCTTTCCTTTATATCGCTTCTATTCTCCTATCTCGTTCCATTTCGGGGACGAAAACTTTTGAGTGGGGGAGAGTGTAATGACTCGGAAATTTTAACGATTTTAATAATGTAATTAACTAAAATTTTCATAAAAATAAATAATAAATTTTGGCAATGAAAATTTTACATTTGAAATACATTTATTTAAACATAGCAAGTATCAGATTTTCATTAGAAAATATGAAAGTTTGTTTGGTTGTGAAATTTCAATTTAAAATCAGTTAAACTGATGGAAATTAAATATTTTTTAAATCTGAATATTTTTATATAAGAAAAATGTAGATAATTTTCTGAGTGAGTAGTCATATTTCGTTTCGCTAAATTTGGACCGCTCTAGCCCCGTTATTCTTATTTTCGGCGATTTAGCAACAGTTTTGGCAGCGAAAATTGAGTTTTGATAGGTGGGTCATGGCACTAATATCTGTGTACTATTCTGTTCGTCTCATCGAGCTAACCTCCGTAGTATATTCATTTGTGTGTTTCGGCGTCCGGTACGTAGCCAAATCTGCGAATCGATTAGCCGTATCGGTTTGGCATTTGAGCCTTTTGGGTTTTCCTGTGTCCATTCAGTTACCCACCGGCTGAAAGCAAACAACCATTTGCTTTTATTATTTCCAAAATTTTCGTGCCTTGCTTTTACTATTCCTGGTTTTGATATATATATATATATATATATATATATCTGGTTTAATTACTTCCATTCCTTCTCTGCCTATTCGTTCTGTTCTTTAAAATAAAACAAGTTCGTATATACATTTTTTTAAGACCTGTTCATATTCTTTCTCCTATCTTTACAACCATCCTCTCATCACCGATCCCTCCCCATCCTCCTTCTCTCTCGATCGCCGTCCACTTCTTCCACCAACGCCACAGCCAACACCGAATGCACCTCTCCATATCCACAACGCAACAGTCACCGACCACCTTTCCTCCAAATTGAGCCGCTTCCCACCAAACCCGCCTCTAGTCAGATCCGCCAACCACCTACCGCCGACCCACTCCACTTCACAGCAACCCTCCATCTTTTCCATACGCCGAACACTTCACATCTGAGACCGCTCAACCACATTCCGTCTGTCCTCCTTTCACCCAGTCTCCACAGCTCCGCTCCCATCCACGTCAGCCACCCACCTTGCTTCTCCAAAACCCAACAATCACATGCAACTCCTCTCTGAAAGTCCCTCGGCCCTCCACTCTATACAAACATCCTCTCCCAAAACCCACCACTCGAACAACCCACAACATCACCCAGCCACCGCCTGTGCAACAGTCTTCACCCCTCTAGCCACGACTCCCATGCAGCCATCTCCAACCCACTCCACGTAAGCAGCACCCTCCCTTGACCTTCCTTAACCCACTCGACCTACCTTAATCCTCCACAGACAGCCTTGTTTCTTTACCAAACCCGAACATAACACCATAGCCTAGCTTGGTTTCCCTGAACCGAAGAGTGCAGCCTTCCTTCACTTGTTCCAAACAGCCTTCTCTTATATAAAAATAGAAAAGAGAATATATATATAAGTCGGCACATATATATATATATATATATATATATATTTGGGAAAGCCTACCCTATCTTCTTCTTTTCTCGACAATATTCCAGCTAGCTTTGCCTTATGTGCTCGCTATCCGTATTTCAGTCGTTAGTTGCTTTGCTTTGTCGCTGTCCCGTTGTCGATCCATGCTTATCCATATCCGTTTGGTGATTTGTCGCTTATCCGTGTGCACGTCCTGTTTTCTCTAGCCTCGAAAGGTGAGCGATCACTCACGATTGACATTCATATGCTTAGTAAAATTATATTCACATGAAATGATGATTGAAACATATTGTTAAATTTGATTTGGTTAGTGATTTAATTGTTGGATATGATATGTTTTTATCTTAAATTGTTTACTATTGTTAATTGACATATTACACCATAACCATGTTGTATATATATAAATTGTTATTTATGATCCATGTTGTAATTGATATGTTATACTATATTATTATGCTTTTGTTCTCATATTGCAAGTTTCCTGGTAGTTAGGAATTCCCTATGGGTTGAAACGATACATACCCGAATGATTTTATAGATTAGGGAAAATCGTTATGGGTTGAAACGATAAACCCAACCGATTTTATTGAATTTGAAATTTTGGGATTTCGGGTTGAAATGATATATACTCGTAAATATTAAATTATTGCGGATTGAAATGGTAAATATCTGTATCACTTGACTATATGATAGAAAATTTTATACGGACAGCGTTGGTCTATTTTTAAATGATTTCCAAAAATTTGAGAAAAGAAAAATATATGTGTTTGGATTTTAAAATAAAATATTGAGATTTTATTTTAGTATATGTGTAAAATTTAGATTTATAAATTATATGTTTGGAAATTTAAAAAATTTATGAGTTAAGTTTGAAGAGGTAATTTTTAAGATTTTACTTATATTTCTATTATTTTTAAATATATAAAATAAGATTTAAAATAGATTCAATAATAAGGTTTAATTTAACTTAATTTAATAAAATTTAATTTAATTAGTATATAATATGTTTAAGTATTTATTTACAATTATATTAATATTTTAAAAGTAGTTTTTTAATAACTTTAATAAATTAAGGTTTGAAAGATAAATTAAAATTGATTTGTAATTTAATTTTTTTAAGAATTGTATTTAAATAGGAATTGATTTGAACTTACTAATTTTGATTTTAAAGATATGATTTTTATAACTTGATAACTGGATTTTGATTAAAGGTGATTAAATGAATATTTTCAAATTTAAATAAAATTGAAATTGAAATTGAATATTGATTTAAATTTGTAATTTAAGATTATATTTAAATATTATTAAAAAGGATTAAGTGAATATTTTCAAATTTAAATAAAATTAAAGTTGAATTTTGAAATATAAATGAAATTTATCAAATTGAGTTATTGTAAATGTTTGAATATTTAAACTTTGAAACCTATTGAATTGGAAGTGGTTTAAATTTGTAGTTCAAACTTGGATTTGAAATCGATATAAATTAACAATGGTTTAATGATGAATTGAACCTTTAACTTTTTAACTGAAAATTTTGAACTGAGATTGATTTAAATTGAATTTTGGAACAAAAGTTGATTTGAATTGATTTGTGAAATTGAAAGAAATTCTAATTTGAAACTATTTTCGGTTTATGCCCTTTTTAATATAAAATACTTTTAGTATATAAACTATTTTAATCTATGACCTATTTTTAAATACAAACTATTTTAATGTATAACTATTGCAATAAATAAACTACTTTCAATATTCAAACTGTTTAAGTTGGAACTGTTATGATTTATATTTAATGGATTTAAATGCGAATACTTTGATATGATGGTTTAACCTATTTTGTAGTTTAGATTTCGAAATTGAATATGATTTCGAAATGATTATGATTTGGAAGTGAATAAATATTTCGAAAGTAAATAATGATTTCGAAAGTGAATATGATTTCGGAAGTGATATGATTGTTGAGATGAATATGATATTTTGATATGAAATATGAACTGTTTGAAATGAAAATGACCACGGTGTGGAATAAGCATTTGGTTGTTAAAGAGACCGGGATCGGATATTGTCATACTCTCTACCAATACCGAAAACCACTTTAACAATTGTGCACGTAGTGGAGAATCCAGAACGAAGTAGGATGGCTTGGCGAACGTCTGTATGAGGTATGAACGCGGCCCTGACTCCCTCGAGTCAGCTTGATATGACTAAAACAGGAGCTATACCAGGCCAGGTGAGGTCGCTCCTCCGATCAGGCACATTTCTTTGATACCATATTTATTACTTTGCGATTGATTTGGTGGCCAACCCTCGATTTGATTATAGGAGTGTGTTCCGAGGTGGGTAGTAGTAGCTGCTATGCATTACCACCAGTCCGGGAATGCAAACAGTAGAATCCTACCCTTGCATTGCCTCGCGTGCCTTGTCATATGTCTTATATCCCCCTTTATGAGTTTGGTTTGTGTCATACACTATGGAGTGCCCTCTGATAGCCCTCCAGTTTACGAAGGAATTATCGTACTATATAGACTACGACATTTATATAAAAATGTGTTAAAAGGGATATGGGTAACGCCTTAACGCTATTTTAATAGTTTACTTTACTGATAGACATTATATATGTAGCATATTGTACTATTTATGTAGATAGTTTCACGGATCCTTAAAGGATGGGAGTCCCAAACATCCTTTAAGTTATATTGCATTTCACTTGGACATTTCACTTGAGTTGACTTACTTGCATAAGAATATTAATCCAGACTCGAGTGTTTTGTGTTTTGCTTCATGCTCAGGTCAGATTGATTGTCACAGCATTTGAGACTCACCTTTGGAGCTTGGTGCTTTTCTTGGAAATCCATCTTTATCTATTCTGCTTTCACTTATTTCAGTTATTTCCAGTTGTTTATGTTTAGACTTGACAGTTGCTTTTGTATTAGTGACTTCTATGTACTTGGGATTTTCTGTTGTATTTGTTTCAGAGACTGATGTTCTGTAGTAGCTTCATGAACTACTATTTATCTATTCTGCTGCTTACTGTTGTATTACTCTGTGTTTGTGATTCTATGATTGATTTATTTACTACATATGCCAAGTTTTTTCAAATATAAATTAACAATCTGTTGTTTTGAGCAATTCAAGTCCGACATGTGTGGATGATTGTCGATTTGAATTGTTCGAAATAGCAGGTCGTTACATTTCAAGCCCAAGCTCAAACCTTTAAACTCAAAATCTTTATCCATATATCCAGAATTTTCTAGGTCTAGAAAAATCTTCTCCTTCATATTTTTTTATTCACGTATACTTCCATCTCTTATCATTCCTTCTTTACTTAAGAAAAACTAAGAAACCCTCATCCTCCTTCTTCTTCCAAAATTTAAATAAAATAGAAATAAAATTCTATAAATTGTCAAATCAATACATATGCATCTTTATACAAGGATACACCTATAGGATCTTGCAAAATCAATATTTGATTATGTTTTGGGAGTATAATGATTTACTGTAAGAAAGATAGAGAAGAAGAAGGAAGCAAAAGAAGCAGGAGCTTCAATGTGAGTATTTACTCACTAATATATGTCGATAGACAATCTATATGCTATGAATTCCTTGATATATGTTTGTTTATGAATTATGTGATGTTTCTGCATTTGGTCATGGTTGAATTGTGCAAGTTATTGGTTGAATTTGGATTGAAATAGTCAAGTTTGTGCTTTAGGATTTCCGATATCGGTAGGGTAACCGATCGACTAGTGGTGCCCTCGGTGCACACATTTTTATTTTGCATTTAAAAATAAATAAATAAATAAATAAGAAATATAGAAATAAAATATCTTTTCATTGAAAATAAAATGAGAAACGTAACAAAAGTTTCGTTTAAAATTTATTTTTAAAAAATAATTAAACTTATTAATTTATATTAAAGAAAAATTTATATTGGGATTTAATAATTATTTAAATAGTTTTATAATTTCGGATAAATAAGAAATATTTTTTAATCAATATTCTTAGTACTTTAAAGTATATTTTATAATTAAATTGTTAAATAAATTTAAGGTTTATATATATTAGATTAACAAAGTTTCATTATGCTTTTTTGATTTTTCATCACTTATATATTGATTTGGATGCTATGAATGATTCACCATTAGATATTGATTTGATTAGTTACTTTTTGATGTGATTTCATGTGCTGATGACATCCTTCTATATGATTTCATTATTCTAATTCAATGTGATGAGGAATCTAAATAAACGTTGTTATTATACAGTTTGTTATAGAAATTTCGGTAATATTTCTTCGGTTATTCTTTTGACTTATTATATAGAATATTATGGAGATTGTGTGTAGTTTAGAAGCAGTGAGTAAACGATTAAGCATCATTCTGTGGTATAGGACGCCGTTGTGATATTTATTCAGTTGTTTATAGTAAGTAGATGTCACTCATGTGACGGGATCAATGGTACTGGGATAATACTTATGTGAGCAATGCTCATGGTATTAAGCAAACTCATGGATTTGAGTTGAGTGGAAAAACTGTATATGTAGATACTATGTGTTGGTCTATCATAATGTACTCATGGATGTTGTGTTGGAGTAAACTAGATGGCTAGCATTCATCCAAGCGGCCTGATTATGGGGTCACGTTTCAGATCTGTGACACACTATAGTAATCACAGCTGGGTGGTTAACACTTGGTCTCTCGTGTCACCTAGGTCAACAGTCTGTTACCACAGGGGTCGAAACTAGGTCATGACTGGAAGTCCTTGAGTTGAAGACCACATTGATAGATACCTATCATAGTACCATGGAGGTAAACGAAGACTATAGGAGTGGATCTAGGTGGATAACCCGTGTGCCCCTACAACAGGCAGACGACCATAAATTTCCTTTCTGGTTCTAATGGAGGGATAGATTATCATACACTATTGAAATACCTCACCTAAGTATGGATATGGGCTGGGTAACCCACATGTTGATGATAGTATAGTGGATCATATAATATGGATTATGTGAGTGTATACTACTATTTGTACTAAATAACCAATATAATAGAGTATAATAAAAGTAAATAATAAAATGAGCACACTAAAGTTTTTATACTGGTTTGGACTTCGGTCCTACGTCCAGTTCCGAAGCTCCTTTTCGATATTTTATTAACCAATAACCCTCACTTTGCCTGGAGGAATAGGCTTATACAGAAGGGTTTCTTTGATAAGCTTGTGTTCTAAATAACACGGATATTGACTACTAGTACAATTCTTCCTATAATCTCCTTGGTTAATTGGAAATGTGTAATCCTGATTATGGAATTGGTTTGAATGATTTTTGAATGTAGAATAGCAATGAACTCTGGAGATAAAAAAGTAGTAAGATAGTAAGTAAGAAAGTTAAAAAAAAATTCTGATCTTAATGTATATTTATAGAAATCAAAGAGTTGTGATAAAAGGTTTCAACCATTCATTTATGGTCACTTCTGTTCAAAGAGATAAGTATAAAAGGTTGCAACTCTTCAGAGTGACCTTTTAAAAAAATAGTCGTTATGCGGTGATCAACCGACTAAGTATGAAAGTTAGTCTTCTGAATAAGAACTAGAAAATACACGTGAGATTTTAAAACACAAATAGTTTATTCAAATAGTAAGGTTCAGTCAACTGAGCACTTTTATCGGTTGACTACCCCCAGTCGACTAAGAAAAGTGGTCAGTCGACTAAAATGGGGAAAATCTATGCATTGTATAATTTTGTTAATAAAACTTTTGAACATCTTTGATGGTTAAAATTTTTGTATGCAAGTGTGTATATATGTGCATATGAAGTACCAAGGAGATTTTAAAAATAGTTCTAAGACCATATACATACTCGTAGTTTGAAGATCTTGTGATTTGTTGAAGTGTTTGAGTGTAGTTAATCAATCTTGATTGTATAGTCATTCCTATATTATTGTAGCTCCTTCTCCTGCATTGTGGATAAGTACTAAATATATATGAAGATATAGTTGTCATCATTAGAATACTAAAAATAGAAATTTAACAGTCTTCCCCTTTTTGATGATGACAACTATATATACGAGTAAGTAAAAATCATGTGTTATCTCCCTCTAAGTGCATGCTCCTCCTATCGTAAATCTCTCCCCCTTTGTCATCAACAAAAAGAAGATACTATAATAGAGTTTGAACATGAAAATTCTAGAGACGTGGAAGATACTAATAGGAGAGAATCTGAAAACATAACAAAACGGACATGAACATAGAGAATACCATAATAAAAAAGAAGAAGTTCAATACAAATTAAGTTCAACACAACTACAATTTTGATGACATAACAATTTCAACACAAACACTAAGATGTTTACAAGACACTATAGTTTTCAACATTACAAAATACGAACAACAAAAAGACATAGACAAGTAGAAACAAAATACAATCTAAGATACCACGACACATAACAAACATACTAGCAAGTGGATAGGCTTACCAACAAAAGACCATCTAACATTCCAGATGCGAATCCAATGGTGATGTTGGACGAGAGCATGATGCAAGTTTGTTCCAAATTTTCCCTTAAAAGCCAAGAGTTGCCTTCTCAAATGTATTTTGGTGCTTAAGCAATTACTGTTGTTGGTTGAAGAGAAGTACTTGATTTTTGAGTATTGCATCCGATGAAAACACATTCCTAGAAGGCTTGAACAACAAGGTTCCTTGATCACTACCTGTACTCCAATGAACCTCTTCCAGTAACTCTTGTTGAATATTTTCTTGTTGTACTTGTTGTATCATGAACAAGGCGAGATACATACTATTGGTAAGAAAGAAGAATCTCCATCTTAGAAGGAAGTTTCATAAGAGAGATTGATTTTTGATCCTTTATTTTTGGGATAAGAGGATCTTGCAAATTGTCAACATTAACACCGTAGTGAACAAAAATCTTTGTTAAATAAGAACAAAAGAATATAGTGTGACAGGTATGGGCATGAAAGCTCTTGATTTCATCATGAAAGCCCAATTCAACTTTTGATTGGAATAAAGAGCATATAGAACATTTTAATTATTTTCATACATTTTCTCGTAGCTTCCGGTTCATGGCAATATGGTGTGAAGGATCATTTTTATTAATAATCTAATCTTGGGGCCTTAAATTTACCGAGATGTTTTCTTTATTCTCAATCCAAAAAAGATAGCTAACAGAATCATAAGCAAAATTATTGTGATCTATGTCGTCTAATTCAAGACCAGCATTATCACAATCCAATATAATGCCCAAAGAACATTTAAGACAATATCAACTTCTAAAACCCTACTCCATAGAATTTCATCATCATTACTATTTGGGGGTTTGTAGAAATCTCTTTGGAGGTTTGCTAAAACATTCTAACAAGGAAGGGATAATTTTTTTACCTTATTTTCTTTAGCATCAATCAAAGAGAGAAATCCATGTTCTCGAGCAAATTGTTCAATCCCACATTCAGCGAAATCAGACATCTTGTAGAAGGTTTCTTGAAAAATTCACTTGTCGTTGAGATCATTGAAGTATTGAAGTGATTTCTTGCTACCATTTAGCCATTGAAGCAATTGTTCATCAGGACAAATTCTGGATGTGATGGTCCAGCAGGTTCCTTTCCCTTTGAGGTTTTCATTGAATAGGTTGTTTTTCACGTGGAGCCATTGCTTTTCAAAAGACAAAGCTCTAGGGTTTGAAAGGTTTTGAAGTTGAAAGGAAGAAAGTTATAAATGATGAAGGGGTATGTCGTTTGGCTGTTAAAAAAATAAGATCTGGGTCGTTTAGTCGATTGAAAAGTGATTTCCGTCGATTGAAAGTGGCCATTTTGAAGACGATAACTTAGGTTCGATTCAGTAGATTAGAGAATAAAACTTAGTAGGTTAAAATCTAGTTTCAGTCGACTAAAATCACATCGCAATCAACTGAAAATGGCCATTCTGAAGACAATAAGTAAGGTTTGAATCGATAGACTAGGAAATAAATATCAGTAGGCTAATAGATGGTTTCAGTCGACTGAAATCACGTTGCAGTCGACTGAAAATGGTCATATTTTTGGATACATTTCTTGGGGTGGTTTTAGCCGACTGGTTAAGATTGCTCAGTCGGTTGAGCTGAAGCAATAAGTTCTATTTTGTTTTATTTCAGTTATTCTCTTATATTTTATATATATATATTGTTATTAGCTTAATATATTTAGATAATTTATTTAGAATATTTTGAAGACACTTATATATATATTTTATTCAATGTTTGTCAAACAATTAAACAGTTACAATTTATACATTTTTTATAGTTATTTTCATATATATATATATATATGATATATATAAATATATAGCGATACGAGAAAGACCAAAAAAATAGAAATTTATTTCTCCTCCAATGAATCTTGGCTGTTGTACTCAGTGCAATCCCATGAATTTGTGTTACTTTTTGTTTGCTCATCTCGAGACTTAAGTGAAGACCAACTTGGACAAGCCTTAGTGTCATTCCTGTCTTGATTTGATGGCCCTGCTTCCCATAAGATTCTTGGAGTAATGTTGTAAGTTTTTGCAGGAATCTCGATTAAACGCGGGGAGTTTTTATCTAAACAACTTTATTAGTTTTGGAAAACAGTTTGTATGGACAGAAATTTTTTAACCATAAATCTTTCATCGGTATTTGTTATGGTTGTTAAAGATTTTACTAAACATAGCATATTCAAAATTGAAAAAAAATGAAGTTGAATATTTAGGAAAAATATTTGTGATATATATTAATTTATTAACTCACTAAAAGAACATATACCAAAATCTCGCTGTAGGTTTATAAAAGTTGATTCACGTAACGGTTTAGTGAAAATATCAACAATTTGATTTTCAATGTTAACAAATTCAAGAGAAATGATTCCTTTTTCTACATTATCTCTTAAAAAATGGTGACGAATATTGGTATGTTTCGTACGAGAATTATAATTGAATTCTTAGATAGATTTGTGGCACTAGTATTATCACGGTATATAGGAGAATTAGTTATAATTTTACCAAAATCATAAAGTGTTTGTTGCATAAAAATTACTCGTGCACAAGTTAAGGTCGTTGAGATATACTCGGCTTCACATGTTGAGAGAGAAACACAATTTTGCTTTTTACTGAACCATAAACTTGAGACTAACCAATAAAATGACATGTGCCACTTTTACTCTTTCTATCTGTCTTGCAACCACTGAAATTTACATCGCTATATAATATAAATTCAAAAGAGCTGCTTTACGGGTAGAAAAGTATGTAATCTTTGGTGTTGGTTACATATCAAAAAATTCTTTTAACTGCTCGATGATGCGACTCCTTAAATTGTGCTTGAAATCTTGCACATAGACAAATGATCATCATAATATCTGGTTTACTAGCCATTAAGTATAACACAGATCCTATCATACTTCGGTATAATTTTTTATTGAAACACTTTCCGTTTTCATCTTTATCTAAATGTAAACTCGTGCTTATTGGAGTTGGTTTACTTGAAGTACTATCCATTCAAAATCGTTTTAATAATTCTCTATAGTATTTTTCTTAATTGATAAAAATTCCATTTTCTTGCTGTTTTATTTATAAACCTGAAAAGAAATTTAATTCTCCCATATGCAACATTTCAAATTCATTTTTCATTATGTTAGAGAAAACGTTACATTGTTTCTCGTTAATTGATCCAAATATGATATCATCGACATATATTTGTACAATTAGTATAAGATTTTCTTCTCCATTTATAAATAATGTAGAATCAATTTTCCTAATTTGAAAACCGGAATTTAAAGGTATTTTTAGTCTCTCATACCAAGCACGAGGTGCTTGTTTTAGTACGTATAATGCCTTTTTAAGTTTAAAAACATAGTCTAGATATTTTTCATGAACAAATAAAGGTGTTTGTTTAACATATATTTTTTCTTTTATGAAACCATTTAAAAATGTACTTTTAACGTCCATTTGAAATAATTTAAAATTATGACAATATGCAAAAGCAAGTAATGTTCGTATAGCTTCAAGACGTGCTACAAGAGCGAAGGTTTCTTCATAATCGATTCCTTCTTCTTGGTAGTATTGTTTCTATTACGGATTGATCATTTGGTTATGGTGCGAGTTCCCATACATCATTTATTTCAAATTGATTAAGTTCTTCTTGCATTGCGATAATCGAAAAATCATCTTTTTTCGTTTCTTTATATTTTTTAGGTTCGAAATTAGATATAAATGCAACATGACTTATTTGATTTAATTGATTTCTAGTTGAAACTCTTATGTTTAAATCCCTAATTACATTATTAATCAGACAATCTTTTAAGATTCGAGGTGGTGACCTAAAAAGATTATCATTATTATTTATGGTATTGTTGTTTTCAGTTATAGAAGTATTAGTATCATTAATACTATAATTATTTAAAACTTCGCCGTCGTTGTCATTTTTGATATTCTTAAAATCTTCGTTAAAAGAAACATGAAGACTTTCTTCAAATGATAATATAGTGGATCGTATAATATGGCTTGTATATTAATATGTGAGTATACACTACTATATGCACTAAATAAGCAATATAACAGAGTATAATAAAAGTAAATAATAAAATGAGCACACCAAAGTTTTTATACTGGTTCAGACCTCCCATCCTACGTCCAGTCCCGAAGCTCCCCTTTGGTATTTCATTAACCAATAACCCTCGCTTTGCATGGAGGAATAAGCTTATAAAAAAAAGTTAGTTTGATAAGCTTGTGTCCTAAATAACACGGATATTGACTGATAGTACAATTCTTCCTATAATCTCATTGGTGAATTGGAAATGTATAATTCGTGATTATGGAGCTGGTTTGAATAATTGTTGAATGTAGAATAACAGTGAACTCTTGAGATCAAAATGTAGTAAGATAGCTAGTAAGCAAGTTAATTTTTTTTTCTGATCTTGCTGTATTTATAAAAATCAAAGAGTTTTGATAAAAGGTTACTATCATTCATTTATGATCACTTTTATTCAAAATGATAAGTATAAATGGTTGTAACTCATTGAAGTGACCTTTCAGAAAAATAGCCTTTATGCAGTGATCAGTAAACTGAGCATGAAAATTGGTTTTCTGAATAAGAACTAGAAAATACATGCGTGATTATAAAGCACATATAGTTTAATCAAATAGTAAGGTACGGTCGATTGAGCACTTTTCTATGTTGACTACCCTTAATCAAGTGCGAAAAGTGGTCAGTCGACTGAATTGAGGAAAATCTGTGCATTGTATAATTTTGTTAAAAAAACTTTTGAACGTCATTGATAGTTAAAACTTTTGTATGCAAGTGTGTATATGCATGCATATAAAGTACCAAGGAGATGTTACTAATAATTCTAAGGCCACATACATACTTGTAGTTTGAAGATTTTGTGATTTGTTGAAGTGCTTGAGTATAGTTGATCTATCTTGATTGTGTAGTCATTCCTGTATTATTGTAGCTCCTGCTTCTTCATTGTAGATAAGTACTAGATATATATGACGATGTATTTGTCATCATTAAAATACTATAAACAGGGATTTAACTGTTGAGATAAAACACTACTAGGGACCTTGTGTTTGGCTTACAATCAATTTCCGTCACCATTTATTGTGTGTTATTTCTATATGAGAAGATGAGATTATACCCATGATAGGTGTCCATTGTGTAGTGGATTCTCATATTTATCGTATATGATTTTACTAATAAGTGTCCAATTTTATGTTGATCGATGATGATATTTTATTATTTGAGATTGAGAGATATACTTGGACATTGCTGTGTGCAAGCCTAATTGTACTTGATGATATCTCAAGTATTGATGGTTTTCTGTATCTTGATAATGATTTAAATATGGATGATTTTCCCTTTGACATTTACTCCGTGATTCCTCATTTGATATGATTTCATATGGGTGATGACACCTTTATACATGGTTTCTGCTACTTGACATTTTATGATACTATGAGAATGGTTTATGATAATATAATTATATACAATGCATACATTGTTATATATATTGACATTTATGGTTGTTGTTTTGACTTATTTCGATGGTGTTATCATATTATTATACCCTGCATATACCGAGTGTTATATATATTTATTGACTACTAAGTTTAGACATAGTCTAACCCATGTGTTATTTATGTAATATTTGGATCAGTCTAAGGCATTTCAAGCTCAAGGACGATGAGACTAACTTGTGTTTTTTAGGCATCAAGGAGGCTAATATTCAGTATTGTAGTTTATCATCTTGTATTGTATAATCTCATGCAAATATATATATATATATATAGACACACACTTATTTTGTATATTTTACATACCTTGTATATTTCATATTATATATCATCGTTGTGATTAAAACTTTGTGTTCTCGGTTATTTATTGTATATTGTGTATTGTTCTATCATAGAGACACACTTTTTATTGCTTTGTGCCAGTACTGTATACATATAAGTGAATTATTTATTGGACGTTACCAATGTTAACCCAAAGGAATATTCATGACCTCATATAGCCTCATTCTCTGTATTGTATGACAGTAATTACTTAGTGATACTCTTGGATGGTATGGGTATAGAGGTGGGGTGTTAAAGATAATGGAGTTTAATATTTTCAAAAAGCCTCAAAGATAGGGTCAACTTAATCTGAACAAGAAGTATGATACTCTAACGACAGAGTACCTTCATAATATATGGAAATTGTAATGCAAAGGTATGATTTACCTTTATGACTAAATTTTGATTGATATTTGATAGCAAAACTTGAATTTATAATAGCACCTTACCACTTATATATGCGAAACATATGAAAGTGGAATAAAAGACTAATAACTGAGCAAGGACAAATGTTCTTGAACCTATAGATCAGATAAACCTCTTAATTTATAGGCTTGTCGAATGGCTACACCTAAGCATTATGAAACTATGCCTCTATTTACTATTCCCTCACTATGATAAGGTCTTAAGCAAAGCATGCTTCTTATCCATAATGCATACTTTTGAGGGGAAGGTGCTAGGGAAAATTTAGGTACTGTACAAAAATGACTCAAACAATTTGGAAGATGCACTTAATTTCAATACATGCACCTTGGTCAAAAATACATCTCTATCCAAGATATATATTAAAAGATATTGTCATCTTAAATTCGATTCATTTCCTAACTAATTTATGCTCCACCCTGGAGAGCTACTATCTGTTAGGAACAGGAGATAGTGGTTTTGATGACAACCACCTTTGTAACTTATTTTATTATAACTTATATACTAACACTATTGTCTAGATATATATGAATGTTATTATGCATGATATATATATAAGGCAGGTACTGATTATTGAAGACTGTACAGTATAAAGATCAAGGATGCAGAAATCAAGTTTGAAGACTCATGAGTATCAAGATCAAGATTTCAAGATATGTGTCTAGTTTATTGTTAAAACTTCATAATAGCACGGAAATATTCATTCCATATTTCATTTGGGATGGAACCCATTTCTACCTTATTAGTGGCTTACAAACCCACGACAAGTAGCTGACAAACCTACGACAAGTGGCTTACAAACCCACGAACATCCTGGTTTTGTACAAGTTCTCGAGTCCTGATGTGATGAAATATTCTGCAGGAAGTAGCTTGCAAAACTACTTCAAAATGATTTTCAAAACTGCTTTTCAAAATGTTTTAGCCTTAAAATATTCTTTGTCTTTGTGTTTAAATAAACTCTTGTTTTAAACTTCGTTTGTTTTTAAAAACTATCTTCTGATTTTTTAAATATTCTTTTATAATATATATAAATATATATACTTGAGATTTAAAATCAAATTTATATATACATTCTAAAAATATATTTTTCTATTCTTCTTTATTTTAAAACATAGGAAAATTAGTTTATTTTATTCCAGAATCATTTCATCTTGTTTTCCGTTCAATACCATTTTCAAAACAAATTTTACATTATTTTTTACTTAGGAATGTCGACATCATGGGATACCCCATGTCGACATGGTGGCCGTTAAATTCAAAAGTTTCAATTTTCAAAAGAAGTGTCTATTCGTTTAAATCTCTTCACGAATGGTTATGACCATTACTGGTCTATAAATAGCCTTCACAAACGAATTTTTTAACTAACTATTTTTCATATTTTCTTCACTCCTTCTTCTCCACAAATCTATATTCTAAAATTTTCATATTTTTAAGATCGTGCCAAAATTCTGCCGAATTCTCAAGTGAATCAAATTAGAATCTCATTCTTGTTTGATTTTCTGCCCTCTCTCGAAGATGAAAGTTATATTCAGATTTATACAATTTGTAATCAAAAGTTTATCGAGTCTCTCTATAAGGTGTGGTTGTGCCTGGAAATCAATTGGGTAATCTTGTGGCCCGTAAATCAAGAAAGTTTGCCCCGGACTCGTGAGACAGGAGGGTACCTCAAGGCCTTTAGAAACCGAGGATTGTAATCTTGACTTTGGTATAATAAAAATCTGTATGAGGTGTCCTGTCTTGGTACAGGACTGGATGTAGGGTAACTCCGAACTAGTATAAAATCCGGTGTGTTCTTTCCTTTTACTGCTTTTTATTTACTTTTTGTATCTATGTTTGATTCTGTGATTGTTCTGTGATTAAGTTCTGCATTAGTTTGTGTCTTAATTTCAATTTAGTCCATATAAGTCTTAGAATTCATTAAACACTATTCACCCCCCCCCCTTAGTGTTAAATTAGCCTTAAGATCCTTAATCTGCACTCCCTTTCACTATCTAATTCGCCCAAACAAAACATAAAAGGACATTAGAGTATTCTATTTGACGGTACAAAGATGTTGGTCAAAGTTTCACTTAATCTTTGACTTAAAATGAAGGAGTTATGACACATAAAATGTTGGTTTGGTATAGAACATAAGTAATGATTTGGTAAGGAGCCGTACAGAATAGGAAAATGATCTAGTAGTGTGTTGCCAAACTAACTTCTACTTATCGAACAAACTCTTACTAAAGCGGGCTGCTCCTACCAAGACAAACCACTCCCTCCAAACCGAACCAACTAAGTCGTATATACTCCTTCACATTATCACAACTATAAATACCCTATGGATGCACAATAATAACGAATAGGTATGGAGCATTAGAACAACCAAACCACACTTGCCGAATCGGATTATTGGAGCACTTTTAGACAATAAGGAATCATCGAGACCTTATCCAATCGTCCAATTCACCATCCAACATTGAGTTGTGGTGGATCGAAATCATGATTTACGACATCATAGTTTTGTCAATAACAAATCTAGCAACCCGCAATTGGTGTAACCAATCTAGAGAGATCTACCAAGCATTTTAGTAATTGTAAATTGAGAACTGTAATAAAAGAAACAAAGTGGATTTAAGATGGAGATTGTTGAACCATTATAAAAATTCTAGGTTTCTTTACTTTTTCTGCATTTACCTTTTATTTTCTAGCATATCTGCTTGTGATTTATAATCTGAATTAGAGTAAGAAAAAAAAAATGTATTTGACGGTCAAAGATCCCACCTCATAAAAACCAACTCTAGGATCAAATTCAGGATCCAAGGCTTTACCAGATCTCTGTTATTAGGTGTTTAGCCATTTTTAATGCAGACATCAAATTTTGGTAATGAGAATTCTACTTGTAATTTCAATGAACAACCATCAAAAATATAATATATTTTAATAATTAGTCATAACATTAAGTCATGTCATATGTTAAAAAAACCACCATACGAGAACCATTCTATGTATTAAATTTTACTTACAAACGATGGATAAAAATGTTGATCTCAATTTAAAATCTTCTATACAAGGCTTCATTTTTTGAATATTGGTGGAAGAAATGTATTTATCTCATTAAAATAAATACAATATTGTCATCATTCATTTTCTTTAATATCATGAAGTTGTAGTTTCATTTTTCTAAAATAATAATGATATTACTAGTTCATTTTTTTATATTTAAACCGTATTTGATAGTCTACCCTTATTAGCTATGATTTTTTTACTTTTTTTTATTGATCTGGATGATAGATGCTGACATTCTTAACCCACCACATAATCCATAAGAGGCACATTTCATAATCATATAGATAATGTAGTGCATGTACGTTGACTTACTCATACTTGTTGAATTGTATAAAATTATACTCTTAGTCATTCGCGTTTATTTAAAATAATATTTCACCTTTTCAAAGCAAATATTTATAATAAATATTCTTAGTTTTAATACATAGAAAATGTGACTTTTGAATAAACTTGTATATATTTTGTGAACATTTGTGCTTCTACTTCTATTTATTAATTTAAAGTAAAATAAAATTATAGACCTTTATTTTTGATGGTTTTATTGAAATGTTCATGTATCAATGCATATGTAAATCAGAACTCTATTTTTGAAAAAACAGAAAATGTAATCTGATTTGCGCTTTTGTTATATAATATGCAAATTAAGCAATGTTTTTTACAAAGTTTTTCAAAGCTTCTATAAATTTGATAATAGTAAAAGAAATGACATTATCGGATTTAAACATACTTAAATAACAATCATATTTACTTACAAATTATTAAACCAGTTTTTGGATTTTTGAATTTTTTTGAAAAAACACAAATTAACTTGCACTTTCTAATGGAAAAGTCCAAGCTAGCTTGCACTTTTGTTTTACAAATTACTGGTAGAGCGATTTGAGACCGAAAGTCCTTATTCAAAATTGCATTGGATGATGTCCTTATTGCGGATGCTCATCTAGAATCAATACCAAATCGCTTGGTATGTATGGTGAAGATTGTTGACTTATTTTTACAACACAATTGATGTGCAAACTTCAAAATATTATTTTTCGATGAGAGTTAATGTAAGATAATTAACTTAATAGTATTCCAAAATTCATTTTTTTAGTGTTTGCATATAGAGTGGGTAATCAACAATTCTTTATTCCCCAAGTAGACTGATAAATTGCATCCCATTAATTAATTTTTGTTGAATATGTTTAATTCATGCAAGTTGAGTGGTGATATATGTTCCTCTTTTCTAATTTATACCACTACTTTAGTTGTTAACTCTTTCTAAATTGACAGTTCAAATTTGGTTCACGCATTAACATACATTGATTTATAAGAGCTATTGATGTTAGAGTATATTTTCAAATAGAGTACCATACAACGAAATGGTTTACATCTTATTGTGTCGTATTATAACTAAACTAAGGGTATTCAGCTATAAATAAGTACACATAAGGTAAAATGAGGCATTTTACCTTCGCACATCATAGTCTCTGGCCCAGCCTTAAGGCAAGGCTGGCAAGACAATAGTGTAGGAAATTTGATCCGATAGAGGCAACAATTTTAGAAGTGGCAAATTGTTTGGCACTATTTATTTAGAAAGAATTATATACTAATATTTGTAATTGAAACTGTGGTCCAGTGGTACCTACATTCCTAATCATTTGTGGTAGCATAGGTTCAAATCAAGAAAATAGCAATTTTCTTTTTGAAAATTATTAGATTATTGGTTTAAGGCAAATAAGTCGTGTTGACACAGCACAGGCTACCCAAATTTTATGTTCATTAATTTGGTACCATCACGTGCCCTAGAACTCAATCGTTGATCTTCTATGTTATATCATTCTAACTAGTTGTTTTTGTAATTAATCAGTTATGTAGGTTCATTTGGAATACCATAATAGGGAACAATGGAACCGTAGGATTTATATTTAGGTTTCACACATGAAACTCACACATAAACCCACTAAATTCTCTCTTTGCGTGTATTCATATACATAAAAATGCGAGAAGTGTAACATTGCCATTGTAGAAAATAACCAATTCCACATTTTATTTTTTGTTGCAAATATGATTTGGTCTACTTACTTTCTTTCTACTGAAAAATTCTTACAGCTCATATAAAGCTAAACTCTTGTAACTTTTATAATATAAAGATAATCTCCAAATTTATTTTTCAGATCGTAACTTAAAATTTTCACCTTTTTCAAATAGAATTCAAATTAAGGGAATTGACCAAAATGACAAACTTTACAATAAATTTATGATTTATATTACCATTTTTACAATTTGGGTCAAATGTCTAAAAGTTTAATTAGACCAAGTAACTCGCTTTGGAGAGCGTCTATGGTATGACGAAGTCAGACGGATCACTGCGAATGTGTATTGATTATTGAAAATTAAATGAAATGACTATGAAGAATCGTTATCCATTACTTAGGATGCATGACTTGGTTGACCAATTGATTAGAGCTAAAGTATTCTCATAGCTAGATTTGGCAACAAGATTCTACCAACTGATATTAGCGGAGTAAACAATACTTTGGTTTTATATAATAATTAAAAATAGTTGTAATCATGAGAAAATTATCATACTATAAAATAACATATTATTTTAAATATTTCTAGTCAAGATACATCGAGAAGGGATATCGATGCATCCATTGAGACTAAAATGTGTAAAGTTCTCTAAATATTGGCAATATATTACTTATGGTTACCGGAGGAACCAATTGGTTATGTACTCAAAATTACCGGATAACTATGGAATGAGTCATCCGATAGTTTTTTGTTGGTTAATAACAACTAGGACAAACAGGAAATCTCGGACTAACGATGTCACTAGTTCATTTGGTTTAAGAATACTGTTGAGCTTCAGTGTTGATATTCCACTTTAGTTATAGTTAAATCATGGCATGACGACCACCGAGCGACTATAATTGGCTAAGTTGAAGCATTGGAAACATTTGAAGTGAAAAACTATTCAACTAGGTCAATCCTATTTTTAAATATATTATAATTATATTAAATTATTATTCAAACAATATATATATATATATGTATTTATATATATATTTATTTTATTAAAAATAATAGTAAAATAGTTTTGGATTTTCTATTTAAAAATAAATGATTTTTCAAACCCGACTGAAAAGAAACGATTATATATAAATTATTTTATGAAAAATACATTATTAATTCTTTTAAATAGTTACATGTTTAATTTTTTTATTTTCCTTCATAAAGAAATTTTATAAAATATAAATATATTTGTTTTAAATAGTTACATGATATTCAATTGATTTTTATAAATCTTGATTTAAAATTTAAATGGGATTGAAGCAGACTCTAATTGGCCATTTAACACTTCAAACCCGAGACGAACCCCCTTTGGTATATTCCCTTTACTTATACGCTAATGTATATCCCCAAGGACCCCACAGTTGGAGATGTCCCACATCAATACAATGTATACACAATTGCTGGTAACCCCTTGCGGAGGGCAGACTTCTATTGTGTAACATTTTTGACTTCGCATTCCAACCTTTTGTAGGATCAATTTCGCCCTAGAGGGGGAGTGAATAGGGTGATACTAAAAATAATAAAATTAATGCGGAAATATATAAAATAATTGCAACACAGATAATAGCAGAATAATAAAAGCAGAAATAGGTTAACACATATTTACCCAACTTCGACAAAACCCTGCCTACGTGCTGCCTCCAAGATTTCTACTAGAAATTAAGTAGTTAGACGCTTACACACGTAAACTCGCGACACCCACTATCGACTAACCTAACTCTATGCTCAAAACTCTGCCACTAAGTTGCGAATTCTCAAACTACGCCCCGTAGGTTGTACCCTAGTCACACGACTAGAAAGTTACACGGTTTTAAAAGGAAAAATAAAAAATAAAAACTAAAACAAAGCAAAACCCTAATTATTTAATTTAAGCCCACAGTAATTATATAGAGGCCAGCCCAAATCACTAAAGAAAAAATAGATGTCTTCTCCTGTATTCGTATATGCTGGCCGTCTCATTCCTTTTTCTCTTCGATCTGAAATTTAGGGTTTTTCCAATTGAAGCCTTTCTTAAAAATTGTTCGATCAAAATATGCTTTCACTTGATTGCCTTTGTCGACCGATTCTCTGGCCTTGATAGTTCGCAGCTGCTTCAATTTCTCGAGCGCGTATACTTGGTTTAAAATTGGTACGTGATATTCCTTTTCAATTTCGATTGTGCTCGACTTGATTCGAGTTTTTAGTTTAGTTCTAAGTATTTGCTTGAACTTGAATGCTCAATTGCCGATGATGTTACTGGTTATTTATAGGGATCGAACCCTAAATTATCGTTTGTATTTATTTTGTTTGAATTCTTCACGTTGTTGTGCACGGCCATTGATTTGTAATCAAATGTTGGTGATGTTTTCTGACTTTTTCATTTCATACGTGTTGCTCCGGTCTTTTCTCCTGCGACTTTGTTATTTGAACTTTCATATGATCTGGACTTGTTCAATTCGTGTTATCACCTGGCTTTGACACAGACTTGTTCGAACTCTACCTTGGTGACCACGGCTTTGATTCTTTGGCATTTTGAATTTTTTGTTGACTGCTGTTACGTTCTCTTTCGAACCCTGACTTTGTTACTACTTCATGTATCCATATCCTAGTCTGCACTTCATGTTACATCGCATTTATTTGGGTTGGTAGCCTTTGATGTTGCAGTCTTCATTGTTATGTGGTTGCCACTGTTACTTGAAGTCTTTTTTTATTCTTGACCCTGGTTTGAATTTTAATTTGGAGTCTTATTTATGTTGTAACTGGACTTGTACTTGTGTAGAGCTTTGTTGGGTACTCGAGTCTACATTGTCATGTGGTATGTTAACATGTTGAATTAATCACCATTTCATTTTACTCAAAGCCTCTGGTCTGGTTGGTTCCATGTGTTGTTGCGGTGTTGTTTTGTGTTGATGTTTTGTTGATCTTGGTGCATTGTAGTCTGGTTGCTTCGAGTACTTGCTTATATGTATGCATGTGTGCAAACATATGTATATATGTAAGTGGTCATGTTGTTCTACTGAGTTGTGTTGTTTGGTTGCTTTGTGGTCTTGTTGTACATACTGGTCTTTGGAGTGTTAGGTTCACTGCTATGTTTTTGCCTCACTACCTGGTCTGCATTGATTTGAGTATATTTATAGTGCATTAGTTGCATTTTGAGTTGTTATTCAAGTGGGTCTTCACTGATCACTGTCACTGTACTTGTGTGCTTCATTTGAGATCATGTTCAAGTGTTCTCATACTAGTTTGTATGCATGTACATTTGCAGTCTAGTTCAAGCTGCTTTGTTTTCATTTGTACATACTTGTTTGCTCTACTCCAACCAGTGTTGTGTTGTCTCTCTTTTATTTAACTGAGTTGTGTCTTCATGCATATAGTCTGCTTGTTTTATGATGAACTGAAATGTCGTGCACTGCACACACACACACACACACACACACATATATATATATATATATATGTATACATGTGTGTATACATATGTATATATATTTATGGTGATTTCTTTATGTAGCCTTCATTTTATGCTTATGTACTGCCATTTACTTGTTGCTTCATTGCTTTGCACTTGACCATTTGTATCTAGTCTATTGGGTCTGGTTGTATATGTTTTAAAGTTGTCTGGTTCTGTTTGACCCATTTCCTTGTTAACCTGATGTGTTGACACATTTGTGCCCTTGTTAGCATGGTCTGGTTGGCCCTGATTTCGGTTTCACATGTCGATTTACCACTTTGTCATGTTGAGTTGCTCACTTGTTCACTGATCTAGGTGGCTTTGTTATTGAGTGGTGTGGCATTTGTTGCTTTGATCCTTTACTAGTTGTAGTTGAGTTGCTTCATGTACTGCCTTGTATATGTACATGAGTGATTGCATATACGTTGTGCATGCTGGTCGAGACTCATATGCACTTGAGTTGAATCCAGCCTTTGGCTTGGGTTTGACCTTGTGCTCACATGTCCCTACAATTTTATCAAGTGTATATCGGTGTGCACGGCCTTGTGGCATGTATAGTGATACACTATGCATGTCATAAGTTGTTCGTGTAAGATGAGAAAGAGATGATGATGAACAACCCAAATAACTAAGGCAAATAACATTTTCAAAAAACACACACTTCACTATTCACTGTAAAAATATTCCTTTTTCAATTTTACCGCGTCAGTGTTTATTTTGCTGATAGCTCAGATGCTGAATTCAAGCTGGATCAGAGTTGAAGAAAAAACTTGAGTGTTGAGTGAATATGTAGTGAGGAGTAATATGTAAATTGAAAAATCATGATGCAATCGAAATTTTATTGTAATTGACAATGTGTAAATGTAGTGAGAGCTCAAATTTGTACTATTTGAATTTGTAATAAGATATTTGTTTGAATAAAATATTTGTTTGAATTTGAATTTTGTGTTATTTATTTTATCCAACATATATTTATTTAATTATGTGAAAAATAAAATAGTACAATAACAAATACATTTAAATGAATATATATATATATATATATATTATCATCAAAAAAAAATCATATACTAGCATATTCTACACCTTTACCAATGCCTGTATTTTTTTTAAAAACCAAAGAGAACCCGGCGGGCCGAAAACTCCTGAGGAGGGTATAGTGAAGTCGTCCGCTGATCCAAGCCCCCATACCACTGGTAAATTTATATAGGATAGGGAAGCGCATGGTAGGAATCGAACTTGGGTCTTTTTACCAGAACCCAAGCCTCCTTTCCACTTCGTCGCACCCGCAGACGTACCAATGCATGTGTTATTTATGGTTAATTTAAATATTTGGATAGATCCCTATCATAAACGTATTCTCGAGGATATAAAATTTTAGCTAGAGAATTATTATGTCTCCTAAGTTTAATTATTAGCGTTTACTTACAGGAATTTGCTTCTTGTTTCTTTAATGACATTAAATGTTATGTACAGCTTCTATCTAATTTATTAGGTTATGTTATCCCGCCTTTTGGCAAGGCTGTGACACTAAGAACTTGACTAGAAACTAAGGACAGTTCGTCCTGGAGATCGGTTATACATAGGTTCACTATGGATACTGGTAAATTTTGTCCAAGTCCGGATCGAGCTACAATTGATATGACACGACAAGCAAAGCTATAAAAGCCGACGTTCCAAATTTCAAGTCAATCGGAATTCGTATGCTAAAGATATTGATTGATCAAGGTTGAGAAATCCAACTCTATTCGTATCCATCCAATTTCGTATCCATTCCCCAAGAGAGATTCAGTTCGTATCCATCACCCACTAACTTCCTTCGTATCCATCAAAATGAAGCTACTTCGTATCCATCATGTTAACAACACTTCGTATCCATCAACAAATGTCCATTTCGTATCGGTCTCCCTCCATCCATCTCGTATCGATCTCTCACCATCGATAAGAACAACAACAACCACCAATCGATACGAAGAAAGCAACAAGAAGCATCAATACGAAGGTGGCCTCCAACCATCGATACGAAGTAGCATGAAAGCATCGATACAAACAGAGCCATGCATGACCGATGCGAAATAGTATTGATATGAAGAAGACAATGTCATACAAATCCAAACTTGCATCGATCATAACTCGAGATCTACAAGTCCAAATGCCACAAAATTTTCACAAGAGCTTGCCTACAACGTCAAGAATGTACCAGATAAATTTTAGCCATAAAAGATCAATTCTTGATCAATACGAATTCCATTCGTATCGCTCCCAGATCGAGTCGAAACCACCTGAACTTGATCCCGTGGGCCCACCCACGTGAGAGAAGAAGTCCTCCGAGATTCGGGATAGATATTTGCTGCCTATGCCTATAAATAGCGACCCTGGACCTACAGAAAATGGACTTTTGGCCTCTCTACGCCAATACTCCGCCAAACTTGCTATTGTACTTCGATTGTACTGTTGTAATCCTCTTGTAACCAGCAAGTTATAATTAGTAAACATCAATCTTTTCATAGTGGACATAGGCCATATGCCAAACCACTCTAAATTCGTGCGTTTCAGCATTTTTTCTTATCTGTTAATTGGTGTGTTTGTTAGATCTGCCTAATTTTACATTTACATTTTTCACTTTATCTCTTCAAACACATCCGAAGAGTGTTGTGCCCAATTTTGGTACAAACAGATTAAATATCCTTTATTGCTTGATTTCCAATTAGTAATTTAATCTGTTTGTACCAAAATTCATTACTGCCCAATTTTGGTACAAACAGATTTCCAATAGTTCCACTGCGTGATTCTTTTAATTCATTAACTACCTTTCTTGATTATATAATTTTCCAAACTTACCTAAATCACGTGTACTAAATTGACTACAGAACTATTGTTGTTATTTCTATTTACGATACTTTGGTTTTACATTTAGGGATTCCTATATTTTAATGCAGTGGAACTATGTCTGCCCAAAAATGAAAGGTTCACATTGTGATTTCCCATAAATTATCTAAAAGAGGGCTTCTGTTGTGTGTGGAATTATAAGGAATTATCTTTTCTATTATTATTAAAATAGGCAGTATAAAATACGGTAAATGTTCCTATTTTGTACATCCCTTTCTTTTAGGCATATTCCTTGTTGTTTCAAACAATACACCTTCATATATAATTATAAAGTAAGGTAATTTATAGAAATTTACATAGAAATATTCTTCATTCCAATGAATTAAAATATTAACCTAAATCCTAGTCAAATTTATAACAATCTTCAATTCATTAATAACTTATAACATCCAAATAACAAGCCTGAAATTTATATAAAATCTTGTTGATGAATTATTTCATAACTTTTAGGGACTACTTTCACCCCTAATTCCATATTTAGGTATAGACGATATTTAACCAAGGTTAACAATTCACAGAATATATAGGCAAGGTTCTAAAGTTCATTGCATATATATATTTGAAATTGGTTCCTTTATTAGTAAACTAAAGATACAAAGTTCGTTACATACTATATTGGATCCGACAAAGCCTATGGCCAATTTGGGTCGAACCATATAAATAAAAGAACAAGCACAGACATAGTAATACATATAGCAACATTCTCCTACTGCAGCCAGTAAGCCATACCCTAAAAACTAATTTAGGGGTTTTGAATATTCGATCATGGAAGCTCCGAGAGAAACTAATTTGGGGAAATGTAAAATCATCCAACATCATTTAAATCCATGCCCTACTTCAACAAAATTTGCTCATTCTGGTGCATTCAAGTAGTCTTCAATCTTGATTTCTTCAGAAGGTAAGTAATCTCATTTTGTATCAATTTAGCTTTTCTAATTTTGTTTACCTCCACTTTCTCAAACACTCACATGTTCCTTTCCTCCTAGATATGATATATAGTTGTCACGAGGTAGCAAGAGGCCAACCGACTGATTTGGTCCTGTTTTTGAAAATGATGTCGGATCTTTTGGACTTCCTTGTTGAGATTCAGGACGGTATCATTAGTTGATATGTTTAATTTTAATTTCATAAGCACCCATAAGTATCTAGTATATTTATAGTTGAAAATAAATGGTTAATGCTTTTCGGTTGTTCCTTACATAAGACACATATATCATCGCACTTATTCCACATTTTCTTAATCCATCAGTTGTGTTTATACCGCCTAGTAGGCCCTTATAAGCACAACAGGGCATTTCCCCATTGTTTATAGAGTTTTAGGTTATAGGGCACTAGTATATTTCATCAAGATTTTGTCTGCTAGCCAAGTTTTACTAAAATAAAATTGTGTCTCTCCACACCATCGCCAATAGTCTGATGTGCCATCAGTATCAATGTGCAATTGTGACATTAAATGTGAGAGCTCTAAGGTTTCATAAAATCTAGGTGTGTTCCACTGATTGTTTTGCAATATACTTGGTACTGCAGCATGTTTTGATGATGCCAAATAATACTTGTTCCAACCTAGGATGTCAACCGGTGACTTGTGATTGAGCCAAGGTTATAAAAAAATGGTTCCACCATCAACAATCACTCTTGTCATACATTTTAAACTATCATTTCTATGCCTTAACATATTCTTCATAGTGCAAGACATGTTATTATTAAACTACAATTCCCAATAGTTTGTTATGTTGCAGTATTTGTTATGCATCCATCTGGACCACATGTTGTCTTTTGGAATTAACAGCTAGACTAGCTTTAGGCCTGCAATAGTTTTGAGTTCTTTAAACTTTTAGTGCAAATACCTCCTTCTAATTTAGGTCTAAATAGCTTGCTCCATGCTATTTTATGATGCCTCCAGCCCAAAAGAAATCGGCACATAAGTCATCAATTTTAATAAGAGTAGCAGTAGGCACATGGTAGACTAGTAGTCAATATAGTACCATAGGTGTAATAAATGTGTGGATTAATTCGGCTCTTCCTGCCATTGAGAACATGTTGTTGTCTAAACTATCAATTTTCCCCATAATTTTATGGAATAGAGAAGTGCATTCAACATCGTGTAAATAGTCAGTAAATATTGGCAACCCTAAGTATTTTAAGGATAGTGATGCTTCCTGTAGTTGGAGTATTCTCCGAATGTCTTCTCTATTAGTAAAACTTCTACTAAAGTAAACTTTAATCTTTAATTGATTTAGGGTCGATCCTACCACATTACTTAAACAGTCTGCGATGTTCTAAGAGTGATAGCACTCTTAGAGTCTATTGTTGCAAAGATCATGATGTCATCTATGTAGCGTAGATGAGAAATAATGGGATGTGTGTTATTAATACATGTAATATTCTCCCATCCTATTAGCTGCTTCAAATTTTAGTGATAGGTACTCCATAGATACGTAGAAGAGATATGGTGATAGTGGGTCACCCTACTTGATCCCTTTGTTTAATAAAATCAGGACATAAAATGTTGCTCTCGAGAGGCATGCTCTAATAAGGTAGGTTATTTGTTCTGGGAAGTTCATTTGTTGTAGCATGTGGCATATGAAATTCATGTTCAACCTATCATAGGCTTCTTGGAGACCTACTTTAATCCTAAAAAATTTAATACCCCTTTTATTGATGTTTCTGATGTTCTCATATGCTAGTAATATATTGTTTGCAATATTTCTTCCAAGGACAAAAGCACATTGAGTATCAGAAATCAAGTAGGGAAGAAAACCCTTATTTCTATTGTAAAGTCCTTTAGAAATAACTTTGTAAAGTACATTACAATAGGATATAGGTCTAAAGTGAGATATCTCAAAAGGTTTTTCTATTTTAGGCACTAAAGTAATAAAAGTGTGGTTAAAACCTTCCGGGATATCAGCATGAGTATAACATAATTTACTATAAAAGTAAGCTCATCCTTGATATGAGTACGGTGGATTTTGAAAAAAATTGATGAGAAACCTTCTGGCCCAGGTGATTTATCATCCTTAATGGAGTAAATAGCGTCATGCACCTCTTTTTAAATAACAGGTAGCAACAGGTAATTCCTTCCATCTTCATTTAGAATTTTCTGCATTGGATGTCTAGGAAATCTCTTTCCTACTATCTATTAAATAGATCAGTGTAGTATCTAACTGTTTGCTCCTGAATATGGACAGTATCGAAGACGAGATCACCATTCGCATCATACAGAGCTTTGATATATAATTTCAAAGTGCATTTATATCCAAATTTTACACTAACTTTAGCCCCTTGGTTCAACCGGTTCCAAAACCTTTTAAACTCCAATTTTTTCCAGTAACAAGTGCACATATAATAATTTTAAAAAATGCAAAAAAGCCCTTAGGACGTCTCCCAAAGTTAACTTTGAAAATTGTTGAACATAAGGCACTTTCAAAGTGCATCTATAGCGACCTTGTCGCTTCTAACTTTCACAACTTTGGTTCGCAATTTCTATAACTTTCCAAACTAATTCTTGACTATTCAATACAACAAAATATGTGCAAAGTACAACTAAATCAAATAATCCTAATTTAAGATCATAAATCTTCCATTTGTACAAGTTAAAGTTAAGGGATATCGAAGTGCACTTATAGCGACTATTCTCGCTTCACACACTTTGAAACATATTTCAATTCAACACATAAGCCAAACAACCATTTAAACATCTAGTCAAGGCCACATCACATGTTTAAGAGGTAATAGAAGTTATCTTATACAATATAAAGTTTTCATTTGCTTTCAAAAGCAAGAGGAGTCAAAAGTTTATGACTTTACTTAGTTAATGGTACTTTAACTTTATATCTCAAGCACACAACATATATAACACAACATATACACACAAGATAGTGAGATAACTCACCAAACCCATGAATAAACTTTGCAAAAATACCCAATAACAAAGAACCACTTCCTACCATCATCAAAAGCCTAAAGATCCAAACTTTAACACCAAAATCACAAAACCATGCTCTCCTCTTCCTCCTTCGCTCATGGCCTAAAAAAGATCTCACATTTTTCTCATCTTTCTTCCACTTTGACTATAGATCCATACTTTCTAAGATGTTCTAAGGCTTTGGTTAAATTTTGGTGGAGTTTGGAGAAGTTTTGAACTAACTGAAGAAAAATTAGTGAAGAACAAAGTGGATTAGTGCTAATCTACTTCCACCATTTATATTCTTCTATTTGTTTTTAAGCTTTGCAAAACTATGAAGTGTTTAATGCACCAAAACCTCTCTTATACATGGTGAACACCAGCCTAAAAGATCCCCCCATGTGCCTTGCATGCTTTTCACTTTACATGAAAGATATCTTAAGCAAAACTACCCTTTTACCCTTACAAAATATCTTCAATGACATCACCCACGACATCTTCCAAAAAAGTTTCTTTCCATAAATGGAAAAATATTTTTATTTCACTTTAAGATTATCTTAAATAAATAAGTGTGTGAAATAAAAAAATATGAATAATTTCTGATGGTTAAAAGGCAATTTATCGATAAAACGATTTTCGGTCACATTATCGATATTTGTTCAAAGTATTTTTTTACGAACACTTTTCCAAAACAAGTTTAACATCATTACTTATGGTTAAAAAGGAGGTTAGCAAGATTATTTCATTTATTGTCCGACTTCCATGCGAGCTGAGCATTTTAATAATATTTAACCTAAGATTCAAATATTTAAATAATTCAGATATTTAAATACGATGTGTTCGAAAATCCATGTCATTACAACTTAATCCATTCTAATGTATTCTGCTTATCATATTTCTAATGGATCCACTCAAGAAGATATCACCTTAGGTTAATCATTCAATATAAGCTCTGATACCAAATGTGATTACCTCATACCTTTGATACTCATATAAAGAAAACGTGCGCTGGTACCGTACCCGAACAATGTAGGCTGGTGGTCAGGGGTAAAAAAACTAAACCCAAGGCATAACATGTTGTACATCTCACAGTGTAAAGGATAAAATATAATAATAAACATAGATTTAAAAAAGGCAAGACGGTTTATAACTAGATGAACCAAAATCAATCAGAGTGCATCAGATCCATTGTAGTAATGCAAAATAAGTGGAACATAGTTTATGATGGAACCATGCCAGTCGGAAGCGGGTAAAATAGGTAGTTTTCAAAAAAAAAATCTATTTTGGATATTTTGGGCCTATGAGTCTAAAGGTATATTAGAGCCAATCTAATAAAATTTTAATTTTTTTTATTTTTTTAAGTAGAATTTGAATTTGACCTAAATTTTAATGCATGGGTGTGTCAAATACACATATATGTGTAAAAGTTACTTATTAAAGTTAATTTAGAGAAGCAAAAATTGAATGTCATTATAAAAGATTCTCTCATTTCTCTCTTTTTAATCAAATTGAATGTCATTAATGGGAAGTTTATCCATAGCATAAATTGCAAGTATATTCATATACACCCTAGTGTATATTGTGTATGTGCAACATTTAGCAATGTACATAGTTAATGTATATGTATTTAGGTGTTGAGATTTACACTGCAATGGTCACATTCGCCATTTATATATGCCTTTCTTGTCCATTATTTTATTGTAAAATATGTAACAAATAACACAAAAATATACATATAAAACAATTGCAAACTATGTTTAAAATTAAAACAAAACACACACACAAATAAAGTTCGTAATCTAATATAGTTTTAAAATTAAAGCAACTAATTGAAATCTAATTTTAACTTAAAAGGAAATGAAAATGTTTATGATGTTTTGCACAAAACTCCACTTGTTTATTCTAAAACAACTTTCGAACAAAAGTATACGATGACAAAATTATAATCAAAACAACAAGCATGAAATGATACATTCAATTTCCAAAGAATTTTAAATAGACAACATATGTGGTTATCAATATATGTCTATATAACAAGTAACAAAAATATGCAAATTAATTGTAAATTAGATTGCAATCAGAACCGTGTTTTTTTAAACAATAGTTTTTAAAATGGTAACAAAATCAATTAGGGCAACTTAGGTACATATAATTCATGATAAAGTTTTAGATCTAAACTGAATAAAAAAAATATGAACAATAGATAAATGAGATGTCACATATGATAGATCTAATGTTAACAGGATAAACATGCAAAAATTTAAGTATATCATAAAATAGAATTAAATAAAAATTAACATGATGAACATATGTTATTAATTGAGGTGTAGCAGAAGGGGATCTAATAAATGTAACAAAACAATCGTCTATTCAGATGAGACAAGGTATGTAATGGATCCAAATTATATGAACAAGGTGAATATATGAATAAGTGAAATTAGAATTATTACCTTAAGATTCTATCCAAGGGAACAAACGTTGAAGGACAAAGAGCCCTAGATTGCAATGAATCGACCTCTGGATCTTATAAGAATCGAGGGATAAGAACCACCTTAAATTGATTTGATTTTCTTTTTTAAATTATATGTCTTATGAGCCATAGAAATTTTGGCCTAAAGAGATAAAAAAATCACAAGAGCAAATGCTTGTTCGGAAGTGACGAGCTTTATTGAAAGAAATGAAGGGAATTTGTTGTAAAGACATAATAAAAATCTTTCATATTCCTTCCTTAAAACCTTTCCCTTTTAATCTTTATTTAATCTCAATAAAATCCCCTCCTTTCTTTACATGCACAACCAACCATGAATGGTACCATATGGGCCCTTTAAATTTCAAAAATCCCATTAGCGTTAATCAATTTTTATCCAAGTTAAGTGTTCTACTGATATTGTATATCATTACGCACATTTATAACTTTGATATACACGCTTTATTAAACACTAATGTATTCAAACATTAAAAAAATTTAATAATTAATATATCACAAGTATTAATTCATTAAATTTATTTAAAATCCACTTAGTATTTATTTTACTTAAATCCAGTTCAAACATTCTACCGACAAATCGTACATCGATACGCACCTTTATAACTTTTATATACACACTTTATTAAATACTAACGACACTTAAACAAATTAAATAAAATTTAATAATTAACATTTCATAATTATTAATTAATTTAATTAATTTACAGTAATTATAAATTTATTAAATTATGTGGTTCATTATGAGTATTCATTATTTCGGTTGTGTGACTCAAAGTGCAAATTCAGTCAGTGATTAATATCAAACAATTCAAATATTAACGTTCACATATCATCTTAGCTGGTGGTGTGATACTTTGGCTGAATTTGTTACTTACACATCTTTTGGTAAAATCCAGTTTTACTTATTACAAACGGTACTTGACAATAACGATTATTTAGACCAATTCTCTTAGTCAAAACCATATCACATTAGGACTTTTAGAGTTTGGTTTTGGTTAAAACTCCAGCATCTTCCATATTCAACTTTGTAATTCCAAATATAAAATCTTTGATTCAATAGTAACAAGTATTACTAATCGTACTGCTATGGCCAGAGACTTTGATCTTGAGTTGACTATAGTTGACCATGATACTAACCTATACACTAAGGAGAAGAATTCTCTATTGAATAGCGTTTCAACTTCCAATGCTTCAACTCAGACCCAACTATAGTCTTTTAATGGATGCAATGCCATAATTTAACTATAATCAAAGTGGTGTGTCCACATTGAAGTTCCATATTGTTCTCATGTTGGGGGAACTGTGTAACATCGTCACTTCGAAATTGTCTGTTTGACCATTGTTATATTAACCAATAGAGAACTCTAGAGTCTGTCATTCCATAATTTTCCAACAACTATCAGTATGTAACATTTTGGTGCCTTTAGTAGCCATGAGGGATACACTGTCTAACATTTACGTACTCTACTCTCAATGGATGAATCGGTATCCATTCTTGAAACATCTTAATTAGGAATATTTGAAACAATATGTTATTTTCAATGTCATAAATTCTTATGGTTATAACTTTTTGTAATTACAATCACATGACATCTCATTTATGGATTTTCCATCAATTTACTTCAAATTAATCACTTATTTATTATATCACTATATAAGAAGTATATGATAGAAATAAAAACAGCTTTTATTTTGAACAAGATTGGTCATTGAGTTAGATATATGCAACAAATTGCATTATTGTCCTAAGGGCAAACCCCAATCTCTATTCATTTATACATCAAACAAAATAAACTCCGAAGAAAATTATCTCTAATACATAAATAGTATTGATAATAGCTATATAGTTTGCACAACAGAATAACAATTATATCTCCAAAATATATTTTGTGAAAGTGCTAGCCGCCTGATCGTCCCCTGTACAGCTCCATGCCTATCTAAGATCTTTTGTCCTAGGTATACTAATTTAAGAGTACCTGAGATAATAAAAGGCAAAACATAAAACATCGAGCCAGATAGTAGTCTGGTATAAACAATTTATAATACCAAAATAATATAAAAATCAATATAGTTAATAGGTACACAAGCAATCGAGAATCATATCTAACCTATCCCTACGTCTAAAGAGTTAGCACATAACATCGATATATACTATCTACTATCGTCATCATGTGGGTGTACTACTACTAAGGTATACTATCAGATACCTAGGGTACTACTCAATAATACCTACATAACATGGCATCCATATCAAACAGCAAACATAGAAAACATCAAACAATCTCCTATCTCCCAACTCAAATGTTGTTGAATATAACATAACATGTATGATCCCTTATATTGATTAGCGACTACTCATCATCGATGTCCCACCGATGCTCAAACTCATGCCTTTCATAAGGCTGTGAATCTAAAAACCCGTAAAGGTTTAGGGTTAATAGAACTCCTAACATCGATCTACAGTGAGCATCCACATTGACCCCTTCTTCTTGAGAATTCATCGAGAAATCTGTTATCTACGATCCATTTGGAATACACCCCAATAGTACAAACCCCCATATGTTCTACTACATAAGTTTACTCCATATAAAACTTATCTTATCGGACAATACCCAAGACGCTACGAACAATTTCTCCTTAAAGCATTTGATCTAATTTTCTTACGTCGTCGAGCCGTCGACGTTTCATCATTTAATCAGTCGCCAAGAAGAATCCCGAAGTAGCCCTTTGGAAGCCCCAAAATTTTCAGCCAAAAACTGCATCATCTACGTATGCTCAGGAATGTGCTCGAAGTTGCATAGGGATCAGACCGAAGCACCCTAAAACCCACTTTCTTGTTCGGCCTCCATACTACCAAATCAATTTCTTCCCTCCTGGATCGAAGCTCCAACCGCGTCTTTCCTCCCTCCACTCCAAAGTTCCCACTAAGCAAACTAAGTGTTGTGCCCAGACACTACCAGACCAAAATCTTCACCGCCTTTTTTCCACTCTAGCCGAAGTCCCCACCGAGCACGCCATATGCCAGATATTACTCCTGTACCTTCTTATTTTTCATCTATTCGATCAGTATGCCAACCATTTCGTCCCCCATGCAACATCAATGTATAGATACAACTCCATACACTATATTTTTGATCTGTCGAAGTTCATTCTATTGTTATGTGTCACCTGTCCTTTGGTAATCAAATTGGAGTGCACATTATAACCACTCCTTCTATAAGAAGACCCTCACCCATATAAATAAATGCAACCTCCAATTCGCTACGATGAGATTATTCAACCATTTAAATATACAAACAAGAACCATGGATTTTCGTATCAAAACATATTCATAACCTAGCCTTATATTCGTATGAATTATCATAAATCAAATCAATATGATTAAATCATTTTAACTCAGTCTAAATTCGTGTTCTACTTCAGTTTTAAATCCAAAATAGCATTAAATCATATTTTTTATTTTAAAAATGGATCCAAAACATGTTAAATGATGTAGGAATATATATAGTAGTTTAGATATGATAAATCACTTACTACCAAAATCAATGAAAAGCACAAAAATCGAGGTAGATACAAAAATGGACAGCAAAGTTCCAATTAAAAGAAATCATATTTTAAGCTTGAAGACATTTAAAAAAAAATTAACACATATATCAACTAATATAGTAAAGTGGGAGAATATAATCACTCATCTAGGATGTATACAACAACAACAACAACTAAGCCATTATTCCCAAACAAGTTGGGGTCGGCTAGAGATGGAACCTAAAACTAAATGAAAAAAATCAATTTAAAAGTTATAATAATAAAAATAGCAATAGCAATAATAAAATAAAGTCAAATAAGTAAATTAATAATAATAGCTAAGTAAAGTAAAATAAAATAAAAATACATATGTATATATATATAAGAGGAATGATAATAATAATACTAATAGCGATGATGATACTAATATATTGGTCAAAAGACAAAACTTACGTCTTAGGCTCATGTTTCCTAGTCCTATAATCTAAAACTTATAAAACTCAATGCTCATGGTTCTGGTACGTGAATCGCTAACTTCCACTTGCTCTGATCCGTCACCAGCTCTTCGGATATACCCCAATCCTTCAAATCGCTTTTTACTACTTCCTCCCATGTCAACCTTGGTCGACCTCTACCTCTCTTTGGGCATTCAACACGGCTTATAATTCCAACACGCACAGGTGCCTCGGGCGGCCTTTGTTGAAGATGTCCAAACCATCTTAAGCGATGTTGAATTAGTTTCTCCTCAATTGGTGCTACTCCAAGTTTATCACGTATATCATCATTTCTAATTCGGTCTCTTCTTGTATGACCGCAGCTCCATCGTAGCATACGCATCTCTGCTACGCTTATCTTTTGGACGTGTTGGCTTTTAGTAGGCCAACATTCTGCACCATACAACATCGCATGCCTAATTGCCGTTTTGTAGAACTTTCCTTTAAGCTTTTATGGGTCCTTCCTGTCACAGAGAATCCCAGACGCTTGTCGCCATTTCACCCATCCCGCTCGAATTATAAAACTAACATCTTCATCAATCTCACCATTATACTGCAACATTGATCCTAGATACCGAAATGGTTCCTTCTTGGGAACTATTTGTCCAACCAGAGTGATATCTCCATCTTCCGACCTGACACTGCTGAACTCGCACTTCATATACTCTGTTTTAGTTCTGCTAAGCCTAAAACCCTTTGATTCTAAAGTCTGTCTCCACAGCTCCAGTTGTCTATCAACCTCAATCCTACTTTCATCAATTAGCACAACATCATCAGCAAATAGCATACACCAAGGAATCTCACCTTGTATACCCTTCGTAACCTCATCCATCACTAGAGAAAAAATGTAGGGGCTCAAAGCTGACCCTTGATGTAATCCTATGTTAATGGGAAAGTCACCAGTTTCACCATCGCATGCTCTAACACTAGTCACAACATCATCGTACATATCCTTGATAAGTGTAATGTACTTTGTTGGGACTCTCTTCTTTTCCAGGGACTACCACATCACCTTTCGCGGTACCTTGTCATAAGCTTTCTCCAAATCGATAAATACCATGTGTAGATCCTTCTTTTGCTCCCTAAACCTCTCCATAAGTTGTCTTATCAAGAAAATCGCCACTGTAGTCGACTTCCCGGGCATGAAGCCAAATTGGTTTTTTGAAACACTTGTCATTCTCCTTAGTCTATGCTTAATGACTCTCTCGCAAAGCTTCATTGTATGACTCATAAGCTTAATTCCTCTGTAGTTTGTGCAACTTTGGATATCTCCTTTATTCTTAAAAATTGGAACTAGTATGCTTTTCCTCCACTCATCTGGCATCTTGTTTGATTTGAAAATATTACTGAACAACTTAGTTAGCTATGCTATCCCTGCATCTCCAAGGCATCTCCACACCTCAATGGGGATGTCCTCAGGCCCCAATGCCTTGCTTGCTTTCATCCGTTTTAGTGCCTCCTTTACGTCAGATTCTTGAATTCTCCGAACAAAATGTCTGCTAGTGTCATCAGAAGAGTCGTCTATCTCGATCGTAGTGCTATCACCTTCTTCATTAAATAGTTTGTCGAAATAATCTCTCCATCTATTTTTTATCTCCTCGTCTTTCACCAAAAGTCTGTTATTGTCATCTTTGATGCATTTAACTTGGTTGAAGTCTCTTGTCATCCTCTCGTGGAGCTTAGCTATCCTATAGACGTTTTTTTCACCCTCTTTCGTACTTAGGTTATGATATAGATCTTCATACGCCCGGCCTCTTGCTTCACTGACTGCTCTCTTTGCGTTCTTCTTTACTACTTAGTACTTTTGCATGTTGTCATCGCTCATGTGATGATGTAAGCACTTATAGCATTCCTTCTTCTCTTTGATAGCCTTTTGCACATCACTGTTCCACCACCAAGAATCTTTAGGTTCACATTTATTTCCTTTCGCTATCCCAAACACCTCGGTAGCCACTTTCCGAATGCGTTTTGCCATCTCATCCCTCGTGTGATTTGCTTCTCCTTCCATATTCCATGCCCCTTCTACCATCACTCTATCCTTAAACACCCGTGAGGCGTCTCCTTTGAGCTTCCACCATTTCGTTCGACTAGTCTTGGCTCCTTTACCCTTTTGAACACGTATTCGGAGACGAAACTCGGATATCAAAAGCTGATGCTGTGAGACGACACATTCTCCAGGTATGACTTTGCAATCTACACAAGCTTGTTTGTCGTCTCTTCTAGTAAGTACAAAGTCAATCTGGCTAAAGTGTTGACCACTACTAAAAGTAATTAAGTGTGACTGTCTCTTCCTAAAGAAGGTATTAGCTATCATGAGGTCATAAGCAATAGCGAAATTCAATATTTCTTCTCCTTCTTGGTTCCTATCGCCATATCCAAAACCACCATGCACTCTCTCAAACCCCCCACTAGTTGTACCAACATGGCCATTGAAATCTCCTCCTATGATAAGTTTTTCGCTACTAGGCACATCCCTAACCATGACATCTAGCTCTTCCCAGAAATTCCTCTTGATGGCTTAACTTAGACCTACTTGTGGGGCATAAGCACTAATGACGTTCAGAATCATATCACCCACTACCAGCTTAACTAGGATGATCCTGTCCCCTTGTCTCCTAACGTCGACCACTCCATTTCTAAGGTTCTTGTCAATTAAAATACCCACCCCCGTTCTTGTTACGCTCTTTTCCCGTGTACCATAACTTGAAGCCTGTGTTCTCCACCTTCTTCGCCTTTTGGCCTGTCCATTTGGTCTCCTGAACGCATAAGATATTTACACGTCTCCTAGTCATAGTATCAACTATCTCTCTTAGCTTTCCTATTAATGATCCTACATTCCAACTACCTAACCGAATCCTACTTTCATCGATTAGCTTCCTTGCCCTTCTCACCCGCCGAGTAAAGTGCGAAGACCCTTGCTTATTTATCACTACATCAGGGCGTCGATGCAGCGCGCCACTAAGGGAGTGACGACCCAGCCCTTGCATATTTTTCACCATACCCGAGCCTCGACATGGCGCGCCACTAAGGGAGTGGCGACCCAGCCCTTGCTCACTTTTCACCATACCCGAGCCTCGATATGGCGCGTCGCTAAGAGGGTTACGCCCCAACGAAATATAATTAGGTTCCATTTCCATAAGAGAGGCTGGGGTTTTTACGTTGTCTCGCCAAGCCTATCACAACCCTCCTCCTTTATCCTGACTTGGGACAGGCTGCATAGAAAACTACACAGGCGGAGTTCATCTAGGATGTATAATCAACCAAAAATGTGTAAACCTGAGTTTAGGCAGTAGCTATGCTTCCCAATTCATAAAGTTCAAAATTCCCAAAACCCTTTGCTAATCTCTAGCCAGCACCCCTTAATTAATTTATTTAGGCTAATTTTATAGGGAAAATGATAGTGTTTTGGTGGACGAAGGTCTACTGGAGGGTAGAAGATGTATAGAGGTGAATATAGCATTTAGTGTATGTTATGATTGTTGCTTTCAACTCTAATCTCAAAATAAATAGCAATCATAATTATGGATTTGGTTTAGTTACTAATTATCTAAAAGTTGTGAAAACATAAAACAGTCATATTTCCTAACTGTAAGTCCAAATATATAAACATACATACATACATACATACATATATATATATATATATATATATATTATGACCATCTTATGAAATGGAAACCATTATATCTTTCATTTGGAAGTGGTTTCAAACCCTAATTCAGTTTCTATTAAAATTTATAGGCTTATAAGAATTTTAGGGTCAAAACGTCCAATATTTATTCGTAGGGTCAAAGATGTCAATCGTTAACATTCCCCAAAGTTATATTTAATTTGGACCTAATTTTGTTATAAAAATAATATTTTTACGATCCGCTAATAAGTAGAAATGGAAGTTGTTATAGAGTTCAAGCATTGAGAATGCAACATTGTTCAATAGCGAATTCTTCTCCTTAGTTACATGAGGTTAGTATCAAGGTCAGCAATAGTAGACTCAAAGTCAAAATGTCTTTCCAGAGTGGCATAGTTGATATTAAAATGTTATTATTGAACCATGGACTTAGTTTTATGGACTAGCTGAGTTGAATATGGATAATATTAGAGTTTTGACCAATACCAAATTCCATACATCCTAATGTGGTATAGTTTTGACGAAGAGAATGTGTGTTACTAAAAGGTACCGCTTAAGAAAATTTGAAATTGGATTTTGCCAAAAAAAATCATAAGCGATAAATTTGTCCAAACTGTCACACCACTAGCTAAGGTAACATGTGAACATTAATATTTAAATTGTTCACACCCTTAGTATCACAACCGCATTTGTTAATTCTCCAAAAAATATACGATTAATTAGTTTATAAAATGTTATGAATTAAGTAAATTAATTAATAGTTAAGAAATATTAATTATTAACTTATTTGATGTTTTGGCTATTGTTAGTAATTATTTAGATGTATATATAAAGATTATATATAAGTATATCGATATATGATAGAGGTAGATATTTAAAATGGTTTTAAATAGAGATAGTTACTTAAACTGGCTTATGGAAATTTTGTTCCATATAAGGCAATGAACGACCGACCATGCTAGGGAAAGATTGAGTTTTGGCTTGATTGAAATTTAAATGGGTATTAAAGGGAAGTTTTAATAATGAGAATGGGAAAGGTTTCATTCTCCCCTTTAAAACAAAATTCCTTGGTTTTCTGTCAATTTAATTTTTCCTTTCTCCGTTCTTTTCTTCCTTCTTATGGTTGACCTCTGCCTTCTCTTTAACAGCCAAGATTTAATTTTCATCTTTAGCAAAAACTAGATCAAATAAAATAAAACAAGGTGACTAATACGATTCTAGCAAAGATTGGATGTTGATTCTAGGAATCTAAGAAGAATTTTCAAAGCAAGTTGTCACTAATAGATCGGATCTATAAGGTACTATCTTCTTACATTTATATATTTTGATTTACGATTATCACCATTTTTATATGCGTTATTACCATTACCACAATTATAATCAACTGTAATAATTTAATTAGTTGGTTAAATGTTCTTTTCTAACTCAACGTGATAGTTTATATTAAAATATGTGTTTGTATGTTTTTGATATTGGCCATATATTTTCAAAAATATATATAAATATTACAAACTTAAAACTTATGTTTGTTGACTTTTAATACTCGTTTATTAATTTTAAATTATGAGATAGATTAATATCATGTTTTAGATTAATACCATATTTTAAATATATATATATATATATATATATATATATTAGATCTAAATTCTTTTTAGCTTTTGTTAAACAAAAAGTTGGCCAAAATATTATTTATAATATATTTTCATATTTTATAATAATATATTTAAATTTTAAATATTTTTAATAGTAAGAATATTGCTTTATTCAAGCACAACATGCAATTTTAAACCTTTGAGTTCAAAATATAAAAATATACATATGCCTTGAATTATAAGATCGTCAAGGACCTCTAACTTAAGTGGTTAAAGGTATGACACTTTGTTTAAAAGTTCTAGTGGTCATGGGTTTGAGTCCCCTAGGATATCTCAACGAGTGCTCTGCTTAAATAAAGTATCAAAAATAAATTATTTTGGCTATGTATTAAATCGAATGTCAATGTATGTATTTTGTAGTTATAATATTAGTCAAAGTTAAGATATTTTATTGTTTTTAACTGATACATTGGATCTGGATCTAACATTTGAATATATGTTTACCAAGTCAAATGTTAGATATTTTAGTTTTGGATTTGAATTTGAAAACTGTGACTTAGTCAAATTTTATCTAATAATTCTATAACATTGTACTTACTATTTCATGAAACATAAATATAGAAAAACATAATATGTATATTTATGTTTTACATCCCGTTATCCAGCCTTTTAGCCCCACTATATTCGGATTGACTGGACAAGTTAGACTCAACGATTATCGAGGCAAGTAGCCCAGAGAGATGATCCTAAGGTCCAGGAACTAAGTACAGACAAGACCACGAGACAATGATCAAACAGACTTAGAAGAGCAACACCCCGGAATACACTAAGTGTGGATTGGTACTCCACCCTACATAGGGGATCAGTACCGATACTAAGGGTACACCTAAGATGGCCCCCACTCCTATGGAACTCTTCTCCATCTACGTAGAGATTGATTCAGGTGTTGTTATAAAATTTCTATGCGTCATATTGGCAATCTCCATAACAATCTAAAACAGCAATTGAACCTTCTATAGATCCATCGCTTGGGTTAAAAAATATCTGGGCGACTACGCAAAATAACATTGGAAACTCAAAGCCAATATCAAGAAGAACCACCATGAAGAATCACCGATCCTGTATCTCTAAATATTGGGATCGGTCCGATCCCCACCATAGGGGATCTGGCATCGAGATTTTTTGAAGGACTTTGTTTCCACGGAGTGGCTTTGTAGGAAAAATATCAATGAGATATTTGGTCGTCTACACCTATGAATACAGAAGACTTGGCTCACTAAAAAGATCTGGACATTGCCGTTACACTCTTACTCTCTTGTATTGAAGGATCTATTTTGATCCCACTCTCTTGTAATCACAAAAACTAGTGCAAAAGCAATAAAATGATTCAAGTGGACGTAGGCCAAGATTGATGAACCACTATAAATTTGTGTGTGATTGTTTTCTTTCTGATTTCCTCTACTTTTCATTTACTTTCTTCGTTTAATCCCTACTATTTACTTTTCTAGCTGTTTGTACCCATTTTGGTTCAAAATTTTGGTGCTTTCTCTAAGAAGGATAGTCTCAAGCTATTTGGATCCATCATCTATTATTGGATTTCCTATATCCAAGAGAAAGATCTAATTTCTCTACCTTTGGATTTTACAACTCAGATTTCCAAAGATTGACTAGAAGCTTTCTACCATGGCCCCACCATGGAAAGGAACACGTGCCATAATAACTAGAGCTACCCTAGTGATGTTGAGAATTGGAATCCCCAACATGACAATGAAGCTAACCAACCGAAGCAAACAGAGATCAAGACTCCAACCGTCATTGTGACTAGAGTGGAGATGGATAGGATGTTGAAGCAGATGGAAGACAAATTCTAGCTAGTTAGTAGGAGATGAACCAAAAAATGTAGCAGAGCATGAGGCTATTGAATGAACCGACTTAAAAAAGCCATAGATCGAGTAGAAAGGATTCCAGCTCAGAGTCAAAGAGTTCTTCTTTATCCGAGCAAAGGCGTAGGGATAGAAGGTAGAAGAGGACCCAAAACACTACTGGGGATCATATCAGGGGATAGCGCTAACCTAAGGCGCAAGTTTAGGGATCGATACCGAATCCCGAGGAGGGATCAGTACCGAGCCACATTATAGTGGGCTTGACGCTCAACAATTGGGAGGCGGCATGGATCTGGCCTCAGGACGTGCTGCTGATGTTCAGAATAAGAAGTTTTAGACTATTGCTGATAATACAACTTATAGTGATAAAATAGGGGGACTATTGGATGAATGGATCCCTCGAAGTTCGGGGATCTAGGTACCGAGCACTTTCTCGAGAGCATTTGCTTGGTCGAACACTCGGGAAAAGACCCGATTATCATCGTTCAGTCGAACATGTTGACTCCGACTATCTGAAGGATATGTTTAGGAGATTGGTGAGTGAAAAAATATTCGAAACCAATGATGAATGGGGTACTAATGCGAGTCAGAACCCGTTCACGAAGGAAATTCTTCACGCGAGATACCCTTGGAGATTTAATATGCCAACGACGCCATTGTATGGAGGAACGACGGATCCAAAGCAACATTTAATGAGATATGAATGACATATGGATTCAGCCAGAGCTTCATATGCTTTGAAGTGCCACTGTTTCCCAATTTTCCTGGAGGGAGTAGCAACGATGTGGTTCACTCGGCTTCTGTCGAAGTCCATATCATCTTTTTCTGAACTCTCGCCAAAGTTCATAGAGCTATTCCGCTTACACGCTTCATGTCTGAAGCACATGATGTCACTATCCACAATTTATTAAGTCAAAGGAGAATCATTGAGGAACTTTTTGTGTTGGTTCCACATGACTATAACAGGAGTAACGGATCCTAAGAAAGACATAGTACTGATGGTGCTTTATAGGGGAGTTCACCCTGATTTGGATTTCGGAGATGAGTTGGAAAGGAAGCAACCATCAATAATTGAAGCTTTTTACAGGAAAACCAATGAATATTTGCATCGGGAGGATTGTGCAAGTGTCCATGGAGGACGATTAATGGAAATTCAGATGAGGTAATATAAAGTAATGTCGCTATAAAGCAAGATGGAGGGAATTCTGGGGATGTAAATGTGAAGGTTGGAAATCAGAATGAAGGTCGAAAATAGAACAATGGTGAGTTAAGAAGCATAAGCCAGCTAACCGAATATTTCCGGACTCCTAAGTTCAACAATTACACTAAACTGAACAACTCAATAGAGAACATCTATCTGGCTACTCAAAATACTGAACCATAAAGGAAGCCGGCTTCCAAGGAGTCAACCAAGAATAAGAGAATGTCAGGCAAGTTCTATAGATTCTATGAGACTCGCGGTCATAATACCAATGAGTGCAGGCACTTACATGACATGATTAAAGATTTGATTAGAAAAAGAAATTGCAGCAATATGTAAAAGCCCCATAGGATGGCGGGCAAGGAACTTCTAACCCTCCGGGTCATCTTCCTAGTAGGGGCAAGCTCAGCTTAGTGCTAATCCACCCAGGTTGCCAGAAATACGTTTGGTGATTGACAAAATCATCAGTGGGCTGCCTCTTGTTAATAAAAACTTTGTGGAAATGGATTGATATATTAGAGCTTTAAAGCATGTTGAGAATGAAAGTTTCTGTGATATTGAGGACAAAACTCCAACGAAACAATCTCGAACCATGGTATACGATATTGTTTTCTGAAACAGGGATGCCGATTTTGTGGAAGCTCCGACGGAAGTCCCACTCGTGATTTCAGCCACGATTGGTCATGCTATTGTATGGAAGATGCTTATAGGCTATGGAAGTTCAGTCAATATCTTGTTCAAGACAGTGTACAATCAAACGATGTTGGAGGAAAAGGATTTGAAGCCTTCTAAGTCTCAAATATAGGGGTTCAATGGGATGGCTACTAAAGCCATAGGATTTGTTGAATTACTAATGATAGTTAGTGAGGGCGACCGCTTGCGAGTGCGGGTCGTCCCTTTTTGGTGTCGGATATATACTCTGCTTATAACGCATTTTTGGGTCGACCGACCCTAGATAAATTTAGAGCGGTCATCGCTCCTTGGTGTTTAACTATGAAGTTCCCTATAGACAATGGAGTGGGAATTGTGCATGGAGATTAGGTGGCAGGCCACCAATGCTACATCGCCGAGCAATAGGAGGCAAGGTAAAAGGAGAAAGGAAAGAATGTAGAGGGAGCCCTCTACATAAAGGCTTTGGATGCATAGCAACTACACCTTGAGCCCTAGCTCGGGCAGACTAGTCGACTCTATGATTATATGGACCGACGAAAAGAGCCAAAAGGTGGACGAGCAGCTCCCGCCAATTTGATGATCGTTGTTCCAGTCAACAGGGATGATTCAAGAAAAGTCCTGAAGGTTGGATCTCATCTCGATGCTAATGTGTTGAAGGAGTAGGTTTTGATTTCTATGGGCGAACCTGGTTATGTTTGCTTGGACACCTTCGGATATGTGTAGGATCTCGCTTGGGATAAGGAGCCATGCATTAAACATCAATCCCAAATGTGTTCCTACAAAACAAAAATGCCATAGCCTGGGTCCAGAGAGATCCGATGCACTCAAAGAAGAAGTGGATAACCTGAAAGACAATGGCTTCATCCACGATGCCTTATACCCAGATTAGGTATCAAAACTTGTCTTGGTGAAAAAAGCAAATGGGAAGTGGAGGACATGCATCCACTATTCAAACTAGAATATGGCATCCCCAATGGATAGCTTTTCACTTTCAAGGATAGATCAACCGTGGACTTGACCACTGGCATGAGCTACTTTCATTTATTGACGCGTACTCTAGATACAATCAAATCCCGATGCACGTCCCAGATCTGGAACACACTAGCTTCATTACTAACATTGGACTCTATTGCTATTTGGTCATGCCCTTTGGTTAAAGAACCATGAGCGAATTACCAAAGGCTCATGAACCGAAAGTTTAAAGACCAGATTGGACGATCGATGGAAGTTTACGTGGACAACATACTTGTGAAGTCAAGACGTTCGAGAGACTACATTGATGATCTGGTAGAGATGTTTGGTGTCCTTTGATAGTATGAGATGAAGCTCAATCCCTTGAAATGCTCTTTTTGCATTGCATCGGGGAAGTTCTTGGGCTTCATTATCAATTCCCATGGAATTGAAACCAATCCAAGAAAGATCAAGGCTTTGAGGGAGATTGAAGCCTTGAAAGCGATCAAGGAGGTCCAAAGTTTAAATGGGAAGGTCGTCGCACTAAGTCGGTTCATCTCCAGAGCCATTGACAAATGCATCCCCTTCTTTGAAGACTTTGAGTAGAATCAAGACTGTCAAGATGCATTCCAGGAACTGGTGAACCACTTGGAGAGACCTTCCATTTTCTCGAAAATGTTGGTTGATGAGGATTTGTTCTCATACCTAGTGATGTCAATGCATGCCCTAAGCGCCGCACTTGTACGTGAGGAATCCCACATCCAACGACCGGTCTACCATATAGGAATGTGGTTGACAGGAGTAGAAAGAAACTATCCGAGACTGGAAAAGCTTGCTTACTGCCTATTGATTGCTTCCAGAAAAATCCATACCTATTTCCAAGCTCATTCGATCAATGTCCTTACCGACCAACCTTTGCAAAAATTCTTACAACGACTGAGACTTCTGAAAGGCTATTAAATTGGAACATTAAATTGATTCAGTACGACATAACCTACCACCATTGGAGAGCAATCCAGGGTTAAGCCTTGGCAGATTTCATAGCTGAATCCACTGTACAAGATGATCCTCCGGAGAGCAGTGGAGAAAAATAAGTTGGATGGAAGATGTACACAGATGATACATTTAATAATCTGTGTTCCGATGTTGTAGTCGTCTTTGTTACTCTCAAAGAACACCCGATCAGTTACACATTGGAACTCAATTTTTCAGCAACAAACAGTGAAGACAACTACGAGCCCTGATTGCAGGAATCAAAATTACCAAGGAACTGGGAATGAAGACTTTGCATATTTTCTACGAATCCCAGCTAGTGGTATGCCAGGTTCGGAAAGAGTATCAGGCAAAGGGAGCAAGGTTAGCTCCATATCTGAATCAAGTTCTTGAGCTGGTCGATGACTTTGGATACTATACGATAGCACACATTACCAAAGACCATAATGAAAAGGCCGATTCATTGGCTAAGTTGGCTAGTTCTGGAGATGTGCAACTTATGGGCTTGGTTCCAACGGAAGTACTTTCAGCTTTAAGCATCGACCAGATGGATGTTAATTGGGTCTTGGGGACTGAACCTGAAAAAGAGTCATGTACGACTCCGACTCAGAATTATTTGCAAAGAGGGATCCTTCCGGAGAGAAGGAATGAATGACAAAAAATACTTCACCAAGCCTCGAGATACATCATGCAAGAAGGATTACTATATAGGAAGGATTTCTCTGTCCACATGCTTTGGTGTGTCACTCACGATAAGGCTAAACATGTCCTAAGAGAAGTTCACAAAGGGGCTTCTGGCGACCACACTAGGGGTAAACATTGGCGAAGAAGATTCTTTAATATGGATATTTTTAGCCAACTATTAATCAAGATGCAGCTGATTATACCCGAAGGTGTGACAAGTGCCAAAGGTTTGCTAAAATTCTAAGAGTTAGGCTGACAGAAATTACTCAAATGGTCAGTCTTGGACATTTGTAGTTTGCGGGCTTTGATATCATTGGTGTTCTACTGATATCGAAAGGTAGCAGAAAGTACGTCGTCGTGGCAATTGATTACTTTACCAAAAGGGCTGAAGCAGAGCCATTGGGCATGATTAACATAAAGAAAGTAATCAACCTTGTAGTTTTGAATATTATCTATCCTTTGGAGTTCTACAAACAATCGTTACCGATAATGGGACCTAATTTGACAGCGAGGAGATCAAGGATTATTACCGCCAACATCGCATAAAGAAGAGATTTGCATCGATAGCACACCCTTAGGTGAATAGATAGGTCGAAGCTGTAAACAATATTATTTAGTCCATTCTTAAGAAGTGGTTAGAAAAGGCCAGAGGCAAGTGGGTCGATGAACTGCTGTTAGTTTTATGGGCTTATCGAACGAACCATAAGTCAGTGACTGGCCACTCTCTATTCACTTTAGCCTACAGACCAGAGGCTATGATTCTAGTTGAACTGGAAGTAACTTCTCACCGAGTTACTCACTACAATCCACAAACAAATGAGCAACTCCTTTTGGAGTCCCTTGATATGATCGATGAGAAGCAGACCGAAGTTGAGTTGAGGGCAGCCGAATACCAACACTAAGTCACCCGATATTCTTACACTAAGGTCAGGACTTAGACCTTTGAAATTGGTGACCTGGTTCTCAAACGAATTTTCCCGGGCTATGGAAACCTGAGCTCGACGTGGGAATGTCCGTACATGATAGAGCAGAAGTTTGAGAATGGAACTTTCAGGCTTGCAATAACTGATGGGATTTCACTTCCAAGGATGTGGAATAACAGCACTTACGATGCTATTTCACTTAGAAATAAACTTGTAAATAATTGGCTAGAGCCGTGTAATAAGACCGATCCTGTAATTTTCCATCTATTATGAAACAAAACGACTTTTCCACCCCGATAATCTGCCGCTCTATTATTTAAGAGTTGTGACTTGACTGACTCAAATGAATCTGCATATGATTAATGTAGCTGCACAGGTACCCAAAGATAGGTGTCGATCAAACTTCTGAGGCCCATTATCAGGCCCATGAAGTCCTATTTGGTGTTCGGATATTGATGCCAACCAGCTCTTGCCTTTGGATTTGAGACAAGAGTATAAGCTTAAGCCGGACATGACATGACTGTCTGCATGCCAACTCTTGCCTTGGGTTGGCTAATGTAATCGCACCGTCCATTAGCCAACTCTTGTCCTTGGACTTGGGGCAAGAGTATAAACCCAAACCAGATTCGACATGACCATCCGCAAACGAACTCTTGCTTATAGATTGGGGTAGGAGTATAAACTAAATTGGACATGATATGACCATTCATATGCTAACTCTTTCCTTCAGATTGGGGACATGAGCATAAATTGAAGTGGACAAGATAAGACCGTCCAACTCTTAACCTCTTGCCCGGGGTGGGTAAAATGGAAGATCCATGCTTGGATTAAGGCAAGACTTAACTAACAAGCCTTCAATCAATGCCCGGAGATAGGCGCGAATGGGTGTAAACAACCAAGGTAAAGGCCTGCGGACTACAACACTAAGTGGTTGACATAAACCTACACCCGGGGTTTGGTGCGACCAAAAATTATTATCATGGAAAAGGATACTTAAGTTACTAATCCTAAGTGACTAACCCTAACCAATGCCCTGCATTTGGCATTTCAGTGGTTACCTTACATTCGTTAGGACAGTGATAGGCCAGTAAACTATAAAATGGGCTAAGGACTTAGTTCGAAAACAATCATTGAAAGAAATAGGCCGCAAGTACATTAAATGGAAAGCATATTTCTTAAGTACTTAGGCAAATCCAAACAAAGAGTTAACGAAGCCAAAAAAATTTGTGATTCACATAAAATTCAAAAGCTAATCACAAGTGTTACCAACACTAGAAATAAAAAAAGCGGGGGGACCGAACCTGCATAAATCCAGCCAACAAACTAAAATAGGCTACAATTATTTCAAACCAAAAGATAGTCTGCACATACAAGACAAGCCTACCACTACTTCTTCAGCGTTTTTCTCCTTTACTTCTTTTTCCCAAAGCGGTTGAAATGTCATTTGAACTCTCTCCATGCCTTTTTCCTTCTCTTCCTCTACCTTCTTGGCCTATGACAAGAGCTCTGCGATGATCCAGTAGGCACAATCTGGCCACTTTCAAACAGGGGAATGGAAACTATAGTACTTTGCGAGGATCCAATGGGCATGCTCTCAGTGCTTTTAGGTGGTGGAATATATATATGAGTACAAATGGTTTGGCCTGGAAATGCCACAGATAGAGGAATGGGAAGAATCTCCTCCTTCTCCAACTTGATCTATGTATCCAAAAGACGTTAGTGCTCAATGTTACTCAGGGTGTGACCCAATAGGGGTTTAGAAACTCCAACGATTACAATATCCACATCAATTTGAGCACCCTAGGACCCACCGGCTCCTTCATCCAGTAGAGCATCAATCACATGCTCGTCAAGGCCTGTTGTAACGACCCACTAATTTGGACCATTCAAATCGAAGATAATCCACACATGTCAGACTCGAATAATTCAAAATAACATATTGTAATAAAATTTGGAGCAAATAAAATCATTCACAGAATCACAGACACAGAAATATCAGAATAACTCGCAGCGGAAGATAAAAATACCATAGTAGTTCATGAAGCTACTATAACAAAGTCTCAAAAAAAAATACATAATATCAGTCTGAAAACAAATACAAAAAAAATCCCAAATACATAGAAGTCCACAAATACAATAGCTGAAATAGAACAACTGAAACTGAAATAGATAGATAACTAGATAAGCAGAATCTCCAGTGATTCCTAGCTCCAGAAAGTGAAATCCAAGCTCTAAATACTCAGGCTGACCCGAGCGTAAATAAAACACAAACACTCGAGTCAGGACATACATACTTATACAATGTAAACCAACTCAAGTAAACTGTAGTAAATGTACAAGTAACTTAAAGGATGCTTGGGACCGCCCATCCTCTAAGGATCCGTTAAACTATTTACTATATAGTAATATTCGCTATTATAATAATGTCTAACAGTAAAATAAACATACTTTTTAATAGCATTAAGGGGTTACCCATATAGCCCTTAACACGTAATAGTCCTAGTAGTCCATCCATAATCAGCATACCTCTAGATCGGGAGGCTACCCTAAATACTCCATGGGCTACGGGAGAAAACCAAACTCGTAGTAAAGCTCGCTATGGTAGGTGACACGACACACAAGGTAATGCCAGGGTAGATATACCAATTAAACACACGAGCTGGTGGAAACGCGTAGCAGCCACTACCGCCAAACTCGGACACACTCCCAAATCGAAATCGAAGATGGCCATCAAATCAATCACAAGGTAAGAGTATAACATCGAAGGAAATGTGCCCGATCGGAGGAATGACCTAATTTGGCCCGAGTTCGCTCCTGTTTTAGCCACCTTATGCCAACTCACGGGAGTCGGGTCCACGTTCATACCACAATAAGATCGTCGCCACCATCCTACTTCATTCTGGAATCTCCACCTCGTACACAGTTGTTAAAGTGGTTTTCGGTATCGACAGAGAGTATGCCCATATCCGATCCCGGTCTCTTTAACAACCAATCGTTATTATAACTCGTGGTTATAAATTTCAAAAATAGCTTATATTCCAAATCAAAATACTTCATTTAAACCATTTAAAAATAAAGCCATTATACCTTACAATCAAATATTCAATTCCTAAAATTTTAACCTTTTCTGAGCTCATTTATTCACTTAAATACATTAAAACATTAAAATTCCAACTTTCGCAGCATTTAGAAAGTGCTGCGGTAAGTTATATTTGAAAATAATTCAATTCAGCAAAGACAGCATTAAAAAAAACTGCTGTAATAGTTCAGGGTTTAATTTAAAAGTTTTAATTCAATTCAGCAAAGGCAGCGTTTACAAAACTACTGCAGTAGTTCGATTATATTCAAAAATCTCATTTCAGCCAACTACAGCACTTAACAAGTGCTACAATAGCTCTTTCATTAGTTTCAGGTTCAAGTTTAGTTCAGCAACCACAGCACTTGTCAAGTGCTGCAGTAGCCTTTATTTAATTTTAAGCCTTTAGTTCATTTGCATCAACCACAGCACTTACAAAGTGCTGCAGTATCCTTTACTTAGATTTCAAGTTAATTCCAGAAACGATAGCATTTCTGAACTGCTACTAAAAGAATTTCCAGATTTTTATCAAAAATTCCAGAAACAATTAAACTTCAATTTTAATCATTTTAACTTATAAAAATCATATTTTTTCACTTCAAAAATGTACATTTAAATACCCTTTAACTTAAAATTTTATAAAGGAAAATTTTACAATAATTATCAAAAAAAATTCAATAATCCACTTATTAAATTCAAGTGTACAATTTCCCATTCCTTGCATTTTTAACACTTTACTTTAACACTTAAATTTAAATTTCCATTTCAAAATAAAACTTAATTTCCATTTTATTTTCTTTACTAAAATTTCATTTTAAACCAAATCATAAATTTCCAATTTAAGTTATATTTCAAATTAAAATTTAACCATTTATTTATTTAACCCTTTTTAATTCATAGAAAAATCATTATCACTTTATTAAATCATTTTAAATTCAATTTAAATCAAATTATCATATTTTTACATTTTAAAATATCTAAAATTTCCTAGAAAAATATATAAAATAACCACGGGTCTGTATAATGTTTTCTAACCTAAGTTAAGTGATACGGATAATATATCATTTCAATCCGTAATTTACAAAGAAAAATCCAGGTTCTATCATTTCAAACCCGCAATCCCAAGTTAAATAAAATAAATAAAAATCACTCAGGCTTATCATTTCAGCCCATAATGATTTTTCCCTATTCTAAAGTCCATTTGGGTATGTATCATTTCAACCCATAGTGATTCTATTCTACAGGGAACTTGTAGTGTGATTAACAGAAATAAATAAACAATATAAAAGAATATAACATAGCAGATGATGTAACAAGTTTATAACAGGGTTTAACATTATATAATTTACATCACAGGCAGGTATAACATGATATAATATTTTCTACACATTCACTTGTTGTCACTTCACAAATTACGTAAGTATAAATGTCTTGTGTGAATTCTCACCTCTTTAAGCTGGAGTTCGCAAATCAAACACACAAATAAATGCAGAAAGCACGATATAGCACGACTTTGGATTCAAGTGGAGAGAGAGCCAAGATGTTAATCTTGTATACACAAATAAAACAAAGCAATTATAAATATAATTTTAACACAAAGATTATATTAAAACAAATTGAAACTTTGAAATCAAATGACATCACCAAGCTTCAAATTCAAATTTGCTTGACCATAACTCACATATGCTCGGCTACAACACTATATTGGCTCGGCCACAACATGGTTTCAGGTGGAAATGGATCTGGTTTGGACACTAACACACAGCTAAGCAATGAATACAAATGGGTTGGAGTTTGCAAATGCATGGAAGGTCAAAAGGCAAGGCTAAAAGGGTTGTTTGGTTCACCATCTAGGCTCGGCCAAAGGTCAAGTGGCTCGGCCATGGCTCACTACAGGTCAGGTCAGATCTGAACAAGGCTAGTGGTGATGACACTTGCTGGTGGTGGAGGTTCTATGGTGGTGGCCGAAGCTAGAAATGAAGGCTATGGTGAAAACATGCTCGGCTACGTAGTGTATTTTGGAGTTTTGCATTGTTTTTTTGTGGTGTTTGGTCTATGGGGTGGTCACGGCCTGGTATGGTCAGAGGAGGAGGAGATGTTGTTGCCGTGGATGATGGGGATGGTGATGGTGGTGGTCGGTGGAGATGAAGGAGGGGTTGTGGCCGAACAAACATGGGATGATCTAGGCAAAACAATGGAAAAAAAGAAGAAAAGTGAAGAGAAAAATAGGCCATTGCTCACCAAAATAATTTCAGAAATAAATTAGCCGTGAGTTGTGAAGAGAATGGGAAAGTTTCACGTGAAAACCAAAAGGAATACACGACTAAACAAAAGAAAATGAAAGGTCAAGCAATCGAAGAGGCAAGCAAATGAAAAGTCACAAGTTAAAAGCCTTTTTGTCTCTTTGAATTTCCAATTCTTTTTAAATCAAAATAAACAAATAAAATATCAAGTAAAATGAATAAAAGATAAAACAAAATAAAGTGAAAATGAAAATTAATAATTATTCGTAGGAAAAATAAAAAATAAATAAAAGTAAATAAAGAAAATAGCTTATTATATTGAAACTAGAATTTAAAATTGCAAACAAAAATGTAATTAACTTTGGAAAATTGTAACTTTACTTCAAAAATGTTTTAAAAATAAAATATTGAAATAAAATTTAATTTAAAATAATTTAAAAATATTAGAAAAAATATTGGGTTGTTACACTCTCCCCCACTCAAACCTTTTCGTCCTCGAAAAGAACGAAATAAGGGAAAATAAGGAAAAACAAGATAGAAAAGCAAATAGTACCTGAAATAAACAATTCCGGATTCGAAGCACGAATGCTCTCCTCCGTCTCCCAGGTACAATCTCGATCATCGGTACTCCACTGTACTTTGACCAGGCTAACAGATTTCCTTCTTAGCTGCTTCGTACCTCTATCGACAATACGAAGTGGCTTCCTCTCGACAGTCAGATTAGGCTCAATATCCAAACTATCAAGAGCAGAAGGCTGAACAATAAGAGATGGATCATGCAGATAGCGACGAAGATGAGAAACGTGGAATACATCATGCACTCTAGAAAGCTTCTCGGGCAAATCCAGGCGATAAGCCAAAGAACCAACTCTTTCCACAATGCGGAAAGGACCAATGAACCTAGGAGAAAGCTTCCCTCTACGACCAAAGCGAATGACAGTCCTTTAGGGAGAGACCTTAAGGAAAACCGGATCACCAACAACAAACTCTAAACTCCGCCTATGCCTATCAACGTACTTCTTCTACCTATCCTGCGCAACCCTCAAATTCTTCTTAATCTCCTCAACTCTCTCAGAAGCCTCCAAAATCATCTCAGGACCAAGAACCAAACGATTACCGGATTCAATCCAGCAAGATGGAGATCTACAAGGTTGTCCGTAAAGAGCAGCAAATGGAGACGTTTTAATATTGGCCTGAATTCAAAGATAGAATGAGATAGATAAAGGATTAAGATAAGATTAAAAACAAAAGATAGAAATTATACCTGATAACTATTATTATAGGTAAATTCGACAAGATGGAGATGATCTTCCCAAGATCCTTCATAATCAATCACACAAGCACGAAGACGATCTTCGAGAATCTGATTCACCCTTTCCGTCTGACCGCCGGTCTGTGGATGGTAAGCAGTGCTCAAATTCAGATGAGTACCCAAAGATTCCTGAAGAGCTTTCCAAAATTGACTAGTAAAGATAGGATCACGATCACAAACGATACTGAGAGGAACACCATGGAGACGAACAATCTCTCTCATGTGGATCTCAGACAAGCTAGAAGCAGAACGGGTAGACTTGACCGGAATGAAATGAGCTGATTTGGTCAATCTATCCACAATAACCCAGATACTCTCATTACCACTTCTAGTCCTTGGTAATCCATCAATGAAATCCATAGAAACCTGTTCCCACTTCCAATTGGGAATCTTAAGAGGCTGCAACAAACCAGGGGTCTTCTGATGATCGGCCTTGACTTGCTGACAAGTCGCACACCTACTAACAAAAATAGAGATATCATGCTTCATACCCTTCCACCAATAAAGCCTCTTCATATCCTGATACATCTTCGTCACACCAGGATGAATAGAAAGTCTGGATCGATGATTCTCCCGAAGTAACTCTTGCCTCAATCCATCAACATTCGGGACACAAATCCTACCATTAATCCTCAAAATCCCTCTATCATCGATTTGAGCTCCACTACTACCACGACTACTACCACCAACTCTGCTACGAACAATCTCCTTCATCAGTCTAAGCATCTCATCCTCATCTTACTTAGCCACGATCTGATCCAAAAGAGGAGAAGAAGAAACAACAAGCTAACACAACAAAGCCTTCTTCTGACTCAGAGCATCGGCCACAACATTAGCTTTACCAGGAGTATAGCTAATATCGAGGTCGTAAGAAGCCAGAAACTCAAGCCAACGAACTTGTCTCTGATTCAGATCCTTTTGGGTGAAGATATATCTCAAAGACTGAAGATCGGTGAAAAGCTCAAACCTAGATCCAAGAATATGATGCCTCCAAAGCTTCAAAGCAAAGACAACAGCAAGCAACTCTAAATCATGAGCAGCATAATTAGCCTCATGGGTTTTCAACTAACTGCTGGCATAGGCAATGACCCTACCATCCTGCATGAGAACAGCACCCAATCCCTCACGACTAGCATCAGTATATACCGTCAATCCTTCACTCCCATTTGGAACGGTAAGAACTGGTGCGGAAGTAAGCTTGCTCTTTAACTCATTGAATGCAGCCTTACACTCATCACTCCAAATAAACTTGGCATTCTTACGAGTCAAAGCAGTGAGAGGTGCAGCAATCCGAGAAAAATTCTCAATGAATCTCCGATAATAACTGGCAAGGCCCAGAAAACTACGAATATCAGATGGAGTCTTAGGAGTTTCCCAATCCTGTAACAGAATAGGGAGAAAATGAGAATAGCAGAAAAGATAGAATAATTAAATGACAAAGGAAAAAAGAGAAGGAAAGAAAGACTTACATTGATCGCAGCGATCTTAACTGGATCAACAGAAACTCCATTACTAGAAACAATATGTCCAAGGAATCGGACTTCATCTTTCCAGAAATGGCATTTAGAAAATTTAGCCTTCAACTGATGATTTCTAAGAGTCTCCAGAACAGATTTCAAATGTGACTCATGCTCTTCCTTGGTCTTGGAGAAGACAATGATATCATCAACAAAGACTAGAAAAAATTTATTAATCACATCACGAAAAAAACGATTCATCAAATCAACAAAGAAAGCAGGAGTATTAGTCAAACCAAAAGGCATGACTAACCATTCAAAGAACCCATTCTCAATACGGAAAGTAGCCTTGGGAATACTTTCCTCAGCAACTTTGAGCTGGTGAAAACCTGTGGCAAGATCATGCTGAGAGAAAACAGTAGCACCATAAAGCTGATCAAACATATCATTGATGTGAGGCATTGGATATCTGTTTTTCATAGTGAGCTTTTTCAGCTCCCTATAATAAACACACATCCGGAGAGAACCATCAGACTTAGTGACGAAAACCACCGCTGCTCCCCATTCGGAATGGCTATGTCTGATCAGACCCTTAGAGAACAAGTCCTTAATTTTCTTTCCCAACTCAACCTTCTCACGGGGTGCCATTCTTCTAGGAGGAAGAACTACAGTTCGAGCTCCAGGAATAAGATCAATACTCAATTTCCCGCTTAGGTGGTAAAGAAGTGACTTCACCAAATACATCGGGATAGAGTCGGACTACATGAGTCGAATGAAGATCACCGGGAGAAGAATCCAGAGAATAAATAAAACTGCCACCAAAATCCTGAGGCATACGACACTGAATAATCAAGGAATTACCCCGATCATCAACAAGATAAACAGACCGGGCTTTACAAGAGATATGGGCATCATGCCTATTCAGCCAATCACTTCCAAGCAATAAATCAAAAGCATCGAATCCCAGAACATAGAAATCACCACTAAAGCGACGATCCAAATTGAGAAGTTTCACTTGCTTACAAATCCTATCAAGGTTGGCGGGACCACCAATAGGGTTAGAAACACCCAAAGGAATAGAAGCATACTCCGGAGAAAGGAGATGCTCAAACTTATCACACAAATCAACAGAGCTAAACTATGGGAAGCTCCAGTATCAAATAAAACACGAACAGGATGCTGAAATAAAGAAAAGGCGCCCTGGAGAGTACCCTGGTCATCACTAGGAGCAGGAGCAGATGCAGGTGAAGATCCAGAGGTGACAGCAAATATACCAGAAGGCTTACCCTTCTATTGGGTAGGGCAATCCTTCCTGAGATGGCCAGGCTGAAGACAAATATGGCATAGATCACGCCTATTCAACTTAGCGGGAGGAGGAACAGCAGCACCAACTGAAATAGGGAAACTATTTGCATAGTGTCCCTTTTGATCACACTTGAAAAGGTAATGGTAGATAGGTCAACAGGCTGCCTCTGAAGAAGGAGAAGATGATGAAGATCCCAAACCTGGATGCTTGAGCCAATTCTTCCTCTGTTGACGGAAATTAGACTTTCTCTTCTTAGAGTTAACAGAGGAAGACTGAGATGAAGGAGCACCAACAACAGCAGGACCCTTAGAAGTAGGGTTCTCATAACGGATAGCCATATCCATAAGCTCGGTGAAAGTGCCATGAACATGAGAAAAGAGACGATCATAGAACTCTGGGCGAGCTCCAGCAATGAACTTCTCATTCTTCTTAAGCTAGGTGTCAATAAGGCCAGGACCAAACTTGGAAAGTTCATTGAACTTCCGCTCATACTCAGAAAGGGACATGGTACCCTTCTTAAGATCCATGAATTCACGATAAAGCTGAGATTTACCGGTTTCTGGCATCCATTTTTCCACAAAAGCCTCCCTGGAAAGAAGATACAGAAACAAAACTTAATATAGATTCAAGAGGAAGGAAAATAGGAACAAAATTCAAGGTAACACAAAGGATACCTAAACTGCTCCAAGGAAATATCACCCTCGTTAGTGTGAGCTGTAACAGACTCCCACCAATCCAAGGCTGACTCTTGCAGCTGCTAACTGACGCTTCTGGGCATCAGAAATCTCGAGACCGGAAAAGATCCTCTCTAAACTCCGTAACCATTGCTGGGCTTCAATAATGCTCTCTGAACCGGTAAACTTGGTTCCACCAAGTTGAGAGAATTCCTTATAGAGAACAGTAAACCTAACAGGTGCAGCAGGTTGAGGAGCTGGGGCAATACCACGCCCCCTACCTCTGGCATTTCCATGATTCATCCTGAAATATCAAGAATGAATTTTAGGACAAAGGTACAGAGAAGACAAAGATAAGATAAGATATGATAAGACAAGATACAATCACTTGGATGAGTATCCTAAAGAAAGAAAATACTAACAAGGAAGATACGAAAGGAAGGAAGTTTAGAAAAATTCCTTTAAAACAAGAAATTTTTTATATCAAAATAATCTTTGAAAAATCCTTTGAAAAATCATTTTATACTTTGAAAATACGTTCTCTCACAAAGAAATGATTCTGAGGTTGATTTCACTCATTCTAGGGTATTTCTACCCTATCTCTAATGAGTTTTTGCTCCACAGGCTAAGGTTTGCCTAAAAACCTAGCTCTGATACCAACTATAACGACCCACTATTTTGGACCATTCAAATCGACAATAATCCACACATGTCAGACTTGAATAATTCAATATAACAGATTGTAATAAAATTTGGAGCAAATAAAATCATTCACAGAATCACAAACACAGAAATATCAGAATAACTCGTAGCGGAAGATAAAAATACGATAGTAGTTCATGAAGCTACTATAACAAAGTCTCAAAACAAAATACATAATATCAGTCTGAAAACAAATACAAAAGAAATCCCAAATACATAGAAGTCCACAAATACAATAGCTGAAATAGAACAACTGAAACTGAAATAAATAGATAACTAGATAAGCAGAATCTCTAGTGATTCCTAGCTCCAGAAAGTGAAATCCAAGCTGTAAATACTCAGGTTGACCCGAGCGTAAATAAAACACAAACACTTGAGTCGGGACATACATACTTATACAATGTAAACCAATTCAACTGAACTGTAGTAAATGTACAAGTAACTTAAAGGATGCTTGGGACCGCCCATCCTATAAGGATTGGTTAAACTATTTACTATGTAGTAATATTCGCTATTATAATAATGTATAACGGTAAAATAAACATACTTTTTAATAGCATTAAGGGGTTACCCATACAGCCCTTAACACGTAATAGTTCCAGTAGTCCATCCAGTATCAGCATACCTCCAGATCGGGAGGCTACCCTAAATACTCCATGGGCTACGGGAGAAAACCAAACTCGTAGTAAAGCTCGCTATGGTAGGTGACACGGCACATAAGGCAATGCTAGGGTAGATATACCAATTACGCACACGGGCTAGTGGAAACGCGTAGCAGCCACTACCGCCCACCTCGGACACACTCCCAAATCAAAATTGAAGATGTCCATCAAATCAATCACAAGGTAAGGGTATAATATCGAAGAAATGTGCCCGATCAGAGGAATGACATCACTTGGCCCGAGATCGCTCATGTTTTAGCCACCTTATGCCAACTCACAGCAGTCGGGTCCACGTTCATACCACAATAGGATCGTCGCCACCATCCTACTTCATTCTGGAATCTCCACCGCGTACACAGTTGTTAAAGTGGTTTTCGGTATCGATAGAGAGTATGCCCATATCTGACCCTGGTCTCTTTAACAACCGATCGCTATTATAACCCGTGGTTATAAATTTCAAAAATAGCTTATATTCCAAATCAAAATACTTCATTTAAACCATTTAAAAATAAAGTCATTATACCTTTAAATCAAATATTCAATTCCCAAAATTTTAACCTTTTCTGAGCTCATTTATTCACTTAAATACATTAAAACATTATAATTCCAGCTTTCGCAGCATTTAGAAAGTGCTGCGGTAAGTTATATTTAAAAACAATTCAATTCAGCAAAGACAGCATTAAAAAAACTGATGTAATAGTTCAGGGTTTAATTTAAAAGGTTTAATTCAATTCAGCAAAGACAACGTTTACAAAACTGCTGCAGTAGTTCAATTATATTCAAAAATCTCATTTCAGCCAACTGCAGCACTTAACAAGTGCTACTATAGCTCTTTCATTAGTTTCAGGTTCAAGTTTAGTTCAGCAACCACAGCACTTGTCAAGTGCTGCAGTAGCCTTTATTTAATTTTAAGCCTTTAGTTCATTTGCATCAACCACAGCACTTACAAAGTGCTGCAGTATCCTTTACTTTAGATTTCAAGTTAATTCCAGAAACGATAGCATTTCTAAATTGCTACTAAAAGAATTTCCAGATTTTTAACAAAAATTCTAGAAACAATTAAACTTCAATTTTAACCATTTCAACTTATAAAAAAAATCATATTTTTCCACTTCAAAATTGTACATTTAAATACCCTTTAACTTAAAATTTAATAAAGGAAAATTTTACAATAATTATCAAAAAAATTTCAATAATTCACTTATTAAATTCAAGTGTACAATTTCCCATTCGTTGCATTTTTAACACTTTACTTTAACACTTAAATTTAAATTTCCATTTCGAAATAAAACTTAATTTCCATTTTATTTTCTTTACTAAAAATCACAAATTTTCACTTTAAGTTATATTTCAAATTAAAATTTAACCATTTATTTATTTAACCCTTTTTAATTCATAGAAAAATCATTATCTCTTTATTAAATCATTTCAATTTAAATCAAATTATCATATTTTTACATTTTAAAATTTCTAAAATTTCCTAGAAAAATATATAAAATAACCACGGGTCTGTATAATATTTTCTAACCTAAGTCAAGAGATACGGATAATATATCATTTCAATCCGTAATTTACAAATCAAAATCCGGATTCTATCATTTCAAACCCGCAATTCCAAGTTAAATAAAATAAATAAAAATTGCTCAGGCTTATCATTTCAGCCCATAACGATTTTTCTCTGTTCTGAAGTCCATTTGGGTATGTATCATTTCAACCCATAGTGATTCTATTCTACAGGGAACTTGCAGTGTGATTAACAGAAATAAATAAACAAAATAACAGAATATAACATAGCAGATGATGTAACAAGTTTATAACAGGGTTTAACATCATATAATTTACATCACAGGCAAGTATAACTTGATATAATATTTTCTACACATTCACTTGTTGTCACTTCACAAATTATATAAGTATAAATGTCTTGTGTGAATACTCACCTCTTTAAGCTGGAGTTCGCAAATCAAAACACACAGATAAATGCAGAAAGCACGATATAGCACGACTTTGGATTCAAGTGGAGAGAGGCCAAGATGTTAATCTTGTATACACAAATAAAACAAAGCAATTATAAATATAATTTTAACACAAAGATTATATTAAAACAAATTGAAACTTTGAAATCAAATGACATCACCAAGCTTCAAATTCAAATTTGCTTGACCATAACTCACATATGCTCGGCCACAACACTATATTGGCTCGGCCACAACATGGTTTCAGGTGGAAATGGATTTGGTTTGGACACTAACACACGGCTAAGCAATGAATACAAAGAGGTAGGAGTTTGCAAATGCATGGAAGGTCAAAAGGCAAGGCTAAATGGGATGTTTGGTTCACCATCTAGGCTCGGCCAAAGGTCAAGTGGCTCGGCCATGGCTCACTACAGGTCAGGTCAGATCTGAACAAGGCTATTGGTGATGGCACTTGCTGGTGGTGGAGGTTCTATGGTGGTGGCCGAAGCTAGAAATGAAGGCTATGGTGAAAACATGCTCGGCTATGTAGTGTATTTTGGAGTTTTGCATTGTTTTTTTGTGGTGTTTGGTCTATGGGGTGGTCACGGCCTGGTTTGGTCAGAGGAGGAGGAGATGTTGTTGTCGTGGATGATGGGGATGGTGATGGTGGTGGTCGGTGGAGATGAAGGAGGGGTTGTGGCCGAACAAACATGGGATGATCTAGGCAAAACAATGGGAAAAAAGAAGAAAAGTGAAGAGAAAAAGAGGCCATTGCTCACCAAAATAATTTCAGAAATGAAATAGCCGTGAGTTGTGAAGAGAATGGGAAAGTTTCACGTGAAAACCAAAAGGAATACACGGCTAAACAAAAGAAAATGAAAGGTCAAGCAATCGAAGAGGCAAGCAAATGAAAAGTCACAAGTTAAAAGCCTTTTTGTCTCTTTGAATTTCCAATTCATTTTAAATCAAAATAAACAAATAAAATATCAAGTAAAATGAATAAAAGATAAAACAAAATAAAGTGAAAATGAAAATTAATAATTATTCATAGGAAAAATAAAAAGTAAATAAAAGTAAATAAAGAAAATAGCTTATTATATTGAAACTAGAATTTAAAATTGCAAACAAAAATGTAATTAACTTTGGAAAATTATAACTTTACTTCAAAAATGTTTTAAAAATAAAATATTGAAATAAAATTCAATTTAAAATAATTTAAAAATATTTGCAAAAATATTGGGTTGTTACACCTGTAGTCACTTCATGTGGAGCATTGGGGATCGCTGTCAGAGCTGTAACGGTTACTGACACCATCACAAGCACTTGTTGCCCCAGCCAGGAGTTTTTAGGAGGAAGTGGGGCGATTACAGCCTGACCTGATGCTAGAGAGACACGAAAGAAATATAAGTGACGTTGATTGACCATATATCAACTCTCTAAAATACAAGAGAAGTAAATGAGATACCTTCTTCAGTCTGGAGCTCTCCATGAGCTGTTGTGCCACTAGAGGCCTCCTCCATAATAGGGGATAGAGTAGTAGATTTTCAAATTTGAGGCCTCTTCGGATCATGTCTAGAATCAACGGTGGAGTCGGGAGCAGCTTGAGTCCCAAGAGTTTGACTAGTTAAAGCATCGTGCTGCGTTGGTCCAGAACCTTCGCCTATTTCCTTTTGCGTACTTGTCACAAATTCCATATGGATAAGAAACAGGCCATCATGTAAAATCTAGGGCTCATCTTTCACTTGGATATCCTTTTCCAACTGTTCCAGATCCACCTCAGTGCTCCGGGGAAATTCCTTTTCTTCCTCAATTGTTCGCTCCCCGGCACGCGCAAGAAGTCTGGGATAATCATCTTTAAGCCACTCTAGATTTTATGAACTTAAGCAATAGACATTATGTTGAGTAAGCAATGGCTCCAACCTCTCCATGACCCGCTCCTCTGCCCGGTGCTCCGTGGTTTCAAATTCCCTTTTCACAATAGTGTTAATATCCTTGGCTTGTTTGATTGCTTTATCCTCCTCTTTCCTCACGGTGACAAGCTCGTCGCATGATTCCTGAGCAATCTATCGTGGTTCATCTTTTTCTTTGGTTTTGCGCTCGAGTTTGGTTTTTAACTCAGTCACATTCCTTCTTGTGACATCTCTTTCTAGAAGTAGCTCACATTTCGCTGATGCGCCTCTTCGATTTCATTAACATGCTTGGACTTTTCATCTTCGAGCGCTCTGATAGGCTCCTCTACTTTCTTATCTTCTTCAGCCTGGGATTTTCTCAGACTCTCGACCTCGACATAAAGGGCGGGTATGATTCGGCCTCGATAAGATTTTGATTCTCAATCTCCTGCAACCTATCTCTCGAGACTTTAGAAATATTTTCGGCAAATCGTGCCCACTCATTATACTGGTGATGAATGTCGATTACATATAACATAGTCCTTTATTGGACCTCCATTGGAAATCTCTTTAGGTTTGGCACAAACATGAGCCTGTCAACAACGGATATTTGGAAATTAATCCTTTAGTTCGACTATATGAGCATCAGCTGTAAGCTGTTTAGCTGGGTTTACCGGAGCGACAACGGTTCCTATACCAGGTCTTTGATAAGGAGTCTTAGAGCCATCTTTATGATGCCTATGCCCGAAGGACCGGCTAGAGTGGGATAGTGCCATGGGCTATATAGGAATAGAGGTTGGAGGTAGAGCTCGAGAAGTGTCAGTCGGTGGAATCTCATCATAGCGATCAGGTTTCCTATCCGGACCTCTAGGAGGAGGTGTTCTGGAACTAAGACGGAACTTAGAAGAAGAATCGTGTGAAGAAAGATCCTAATCATAACTACTCATATCTCGGCTATCCCTATTGCGACTAGGGCAGTGGCTTGAATTGTAATCTTGACCATTCCCTTAGTGGTATGAGACCAACTAGGGCCTTTGAGCTAGATACGCTTTCTCCTCCATGGATCGGTATGTATATTTTCTCTCCTCCATAGAACCTAGAAGGAAATATGAACGAGTTAGATTTGATGAAAAAGTACATATGGCAAGTACAAGACAGTGCTGTGAAGTGCATGTGCGCATGAGTGTCCTAGTGTTCCTCCAATGGACCATGTACTAGAGCTTTGCTCACAGGAGTAATCTCTCCCACGCTAGCACGAATGGTGTCATCATCAAAAGGAAGGGGAGAACCCTCAATGCTCAAGTTTTTTATATGAAAGAAACCAGAATCAGATGGTATTGGTTCTATCTTTGAAAACTTATCTACAATAGGAAGAGATGGAGTCTGCTCCACTGTTGTAATTGGCGGAGGCTGCTTAGAAATTTGCCCTTTATAAAGGTTAACAATGAGCTTTCTCCTGAAAGCAAGTGGTAGCTCATCTGAAAATTGCTCAGCCACTGGTTTGTGACTTGATTAACTGCTTCCTAGTATTTCACCTTCCTCGACGTTGCCTTGAGCCTCCTCGACTCCAAGCTGGGGATTGGGGGCACTTTAGGGCCGAGATGACCTGCTTTTGGCTGAATATGGCCACTTACTACTACTTCATCATCATCGCTGGCCTGGCCGGTGCTATGACCCTCTTCTAGAAAGTTGAAGACTAAGAGACACTTATCACTAATAAGGGACCTGATCTCCTTATCTTACTCTAGAACGTTTCTGAGGGTTGTAACGGCAGTTTGATAAACATTGCCACTATGTCTTAAAGGAACCTATGCGCGATTCGGAAAATTGTGTTAATTAGATATGACTTAACGAATGCTTTCATGCTATAGTTTGAAAAAGCACTTACGTCCTACTAACCACAGTTGTGCAAACCCGGGTGGACAGGGCATATAAAATCATTCACTTTTAAAATAGCTAAGCTTATTCCAAGCACTGGTCACAACTTGACAATCGCCGAATGGCTCAAGATAAGTGAATAATAGACTTCCTTTTCGTCGCTTGAAGCCGTAGATATATCAAATATCTTCTTCGATTGGCTAATGATTTAAGAATTCGGGGAAACTTATGTATGTTCCTTGGAGAAATGCATTGCTATTCGAATGCAGTTGAGCTGGAGTAAGTCTCATAAAATGGAGCATTCGACGGATGAACGGATTAAATGGTGGTAAACCCCCAGCAAGGCACATATATCTATTACAGGCGGTATACCCTTCTAGTGGAAGATGAGCTCTTTGGTGACAAGATGAGACTAATAGGTCATCATATGGGATTCCGTGCTTAATGCAAATTCGATGAAGAGATGCCTCGCTAAATTTTGAAGCAGTCGAATCCACTGTATCTTCTAAGAATACGGCATCCTCGAGCATATCAGGAGCTGGCTCTACAATATCATTTGCTCCTGAATTCGGAGAGTTGGGTGGGGCATGGTGTGAACTTTCGAGTTGTTCCGATTGTTCACTCAGAATGTATCAAGCAAAAAGTGTCGCTGAACTCGACTCAACGTTTGATTCAACATGCGTGGAAGCATGATCACCAGTTATTAAGGCAAAACGCTCGTAGCGTTTGGAACCCATAGCTATTAAACTTAACAGGTAGTCATAATTATATGGATTAACCTTTCCTCTCATGCTAAGTGTTACCTAGTGTGGTGTTATGCAGTGTAATATCATACAATTTAGAATTATACAATGGTGGTGATGAGATTCGATAGTTCGACCAGAGTGATCATCATTGCTGACCATCCTAACCGATTTTCATGTAAATGGTTTTGCAAAAGGATTTTATCTAGGTCCCTAGATCGGCTATCGGTGCATAAGGGCATGTCATGAACATTCAAGGCATTTGAGTGCATCTGAAGTAGTATATACAAGCACATACATGCATCCAAACTTGAGTTCAAGTCTATATGCAAGTGCACAAGGCAAACATTCACATAGTCAAGAGTGCACAAGGCAAAAATCAGAAAAATCGCCTAAGTATGGGCTGATCCCATACCAAGGGGACTCTCCTTATGCTTAGATCGATTTCATCTCTACCATTTCCATGCTTACACCGATCCCTAAATCCAAATCTTCCGACGTGAAACCAAGACTTGGCCTGACTCTGTCCTTATCTCTTCTGGACAATCCAAACAGCTGCCTAAACAAGAAAACTTGATTCAATAAAAGGGAACTGGAGCTTAGAATGGGTCGGCGTTGATTTGATTTTGGTTTGGAATGACTAAATCGGATGAAGATTTGATTAAGGGCGGCGGCTCGGGCTTTAGAGGAGTTGTATGGGCGGGGCGGCTGTAGATCTGATGTGATTGGACGAATTTCTCAAGTTCAAGTTTTTAATGGAGGCCTAGGTAGTAGAGTTCGGTATGTAGGCAACTAAAGACGAGTGAAGAGAAAGAGTGGAGCAATGGGTTATATACCCATGTGTGGCCCGACTTTCTCAGGTCTAAAAACAAAAATATGTGCAAAGTATGGGATCGTACCAGATCCTTTCCTATAGGGACTATTACTAAGTCTCACCATACACTTAAAAAAATTGAAAAAACGGTGGGCTTGTGACTATCACTCAAGGGAAGTTAGCAACGGCCTATAGACGTGTGAACGTGCTTGGAAGCAAATGAAAATTGGGTGTACATGAATGTGTGAGCACTGAGCACGTGTGCACCTCTAGCATTCAATTTCCTGAATCGATGAAATTGGATTTTTGTCCGGAATTTTTAGAAAAGAAATCTATTTGGATGATTGAAATCTACCAGCTCAATCAGTTAGCTCAACGTAACCGAGCAAGAACAATTATCAAGAGACTGCACTTGGTATTTATAGTATCAGATGCTAATAGAGCGTCATGACGAATCGCTATGGACATGAATTTTCATAGAATTGACTCACAAGAAGGATAGCGACCATTTAGAACACAGAGTGGAATCCACCACAGTGATTCTAACTTATCTCAATTCAAACCACATCATGTTCGAAATGAGATGTACCTTGGGGGCAAGTGTTATCTAGCCTTTTGGCCCTGTTATATTTGGATTGACTGGAAAAGTTAGTGTAACATCCACTATCTTGAGGCCCGAAGCTAAGCGCTACAGATGCTGCAGTCATCTATAGTATTAACTTTCGGTGACAAAATATGGCAATGTTAATGTTATCCTTCATATCAGAAGCACATGAATATGAAACAAAATCACAGATTCCAAAAACAATTTTTAACATTACATTGCAAATCCATGTTTCATATTCCATTACACAATCCCAAAGAATTCCCACGTTCCGATCAAATATAATTATAACAAATTACAACAAGAGCGACATATAAAGATGCCCCCATGGATGATTAGAGTACTAAATAGACATATCTGTCATAATACCGCGCAGAGGAAATAAAATTAAATAGCTTCTAACTTTGCCTCCTACACGTCTTCGGAAGCTTATTCGTCCAACCTACTAAACCTGTAAAATCTTAACTCTCAATTTACTCAAATTAATTTTGAACACCCAAGAGTTTAAGGGAAAACATAAACTTCGAGTCACATAAATCCTAGTGGGAATAGTATTATTACCTCTCGGTTAACTGATATTAAGTGAGACCACGCCGCTTAGCGGAACGGGTTTCCTCTCACTAATATCCCTTTTAAAACATATCCTTTGCAAATTATAATCTTGTAATCAAACTGATTAAAGAAATGATAGCAATATCATATATGCACACAAATAAGGTAATTAATGGATTATCTGTCCAAACAATGTAGTTTTGTTTGGCTAACTACTAACCATTGGCTGACTTGGGCCTACTTGACAAAATAAATAATCTAACTTGTTTTAGACACACTTCTGGACGGTTTGTCCTTAACTCACTTCTCCTAGAGTCAATTGATCCTAATGGTTTTGCAGGCTCACCAATAACCCATCCTTCTATGTATATTCCTTTTTGTGTGTAATATCATTTTAGTCTTACCTGTGAGAAAGCCCTACACACTAGAATTTTGGACTTATATTAGCTAGGGGCTATTAGCTAAAGTATAGGGCACGACCCTATAACATTCCCATCTGGTATTCTAATATCTGAGTCATTTACTTAGGGTTAGCTACCCCATTAGATTTTCCTTGAAAACATTTCTTTCAAATTGATTTAACCCTTTAAATCATACTTAAACAAGGGAAATATACTTTTTTCTTTACTCAAATATCTTTGCCATGATATATGCTTTACATAAAACAATGTTGATGAAAACCTAAATCAATAGGGTTATCTATCCCTTTAAAACAAGTTAAAGCCCTTCTTTAACTTAGTAAACATTAGGTTTTAAAACAATGATATCATCTTCGAAACCCTTGTTTAAAAACTTTAAACAGTCCCTTTCGAATCCATTGAAAGTACCCCTAACTACTTTACGTTGAAGCACTAGGCCGAAAGGCCAAAACATACCTTTCAAAACCTTTAGAAATAGACCTTTTGAAATCATTTTAAAAAGCTTTATATACCTTAGACATCCTATTTTCAAAATACTTTAAACTTGCCTTTCAAAAGCATTGGAAACCTTCCATTCAAATACTAAAAGTAGATCTTACGAAACATTGGAGAATCTCCCCTTCGAAACCTTCATTATATATCTTTCGAAAGCATTAAGTCCTTTACTTAAAACAAACCTTTCAAAAGCATTGGGTCCAAGTAAAATTTTGTGGAACATAGCTTCGAAACCATTTAAAACAATTTCTTTTGAAACATTTGGGTTTAACTTTCAATATATCTAAGGGTCCTAAAAGAACTGAAGCGAAAGCATTGCTTTCGAAAGCATTATTCCTAAGTAAAAGAAAGTGGATGGTTTCGAACCCAACCCTTTCGAAAGCATGGAGAAGCGGCTTCAAAGTTTAAGGCAAAAGAACCTTTTTGAAGGCATTGATTCGAAAGGTTGAATGTGGCAGCAGGGGTTTCGACCCCCTTCGAAAGCTTGTTTTAAAAACAAAAGGCGGTAACCATTCGAAAGCTCATTCTTTATATAAACAGAAGCAAGTTGGTTAAGTCGAAAGCTCCAACCCCTTCGAAAGCCTCGTTTGTAATCAAAATAGTTCTAAATTTATAAGAGCTACTTCTATCCCTTCGAAAGCATGTTTTGACTCTATACCTTTCACCTAACTCCAGTCCATTACGCACCAAGGCATTGATACCATGTGTATTGGTTTCGACTTGATTGGTGGCAGAAGTATGGGGTCGAAAGGTGGCTGCTATAAGTGGCGACGCTGTAATCCTTTACAAAACTGATTTTTAACCTTTTAAAGTAATATCTTTCCAACTAACTTGCCTTACTTGTCAACATATAATTGGTTGCCAATTCTTTTACAAAACCTTTTCCTAAAAGTGCTGTCAAATTCAGTAATTAAAATTTTTAAAACATTTAACAAATTGCTCCTTCTCTTTTATAAACATATAAAACATTTAAGTCTCGTTCCTTAAATAATTTTATATCTTTAATAAAATATGTAGGAAAATTCTTCAAAAAATTTCCATAAATCACTTTTAATTTGTTTTCTAACATATTTAAATTTCTGACCCAAAGCTAACATATAATAGCCAAAAATAATATAAACCCAATTTAATCATTTTCTTTACTAGAAAATTCATAATAAATCCGCAACAACTTAAATAATTACGAAACTTGAAAATCATCTCTAAAATAATGTTTCTGACCTTATATAAAAAACGCAAGCCATTTGGATGTCATTTAATAGGTTTTTCAAATCGAATCTTATCATAAAATCTATATGAAACAACATAAATCATCAACAAGCATATATATTCATTTAAACAATCAAAACATGACATTTTTCTTGCAAAATAAATTCGGATCTTATCTAGGAACCGAAAGCAATAAAAATGAGATGTAATCTATTATTCACCTTAGCTTGTTGTTAAGGGGTTTGAGGTTTTCCCTTGAATTGATTTGATTAAGCTTCCTTTTTTATTCTTGCTTATCTTCCTTTTGTTTTCTTCTAATGGTGGTCGGCCATGCTGTAGGTTTAGTTTTGTTTGTGAATGTTGTAAATGAAACTGGAATAAGGGGTTATGGTATAAGAATATAACCTATTCCTATTTTGCCCTTTACTTACTTTATTTTAAATTTTCATTTGTTCATTCATTAAGGCACGGCTACCTTATAATTATACAAATCATAATCCCTTAACCATTTATATTATTTCATTTAATTTATCTAATTAAATGCCTTAAACAATGTTAGTCAAAATTAGGGTCGTTACAGTTAGACTCAATGATTATCGAGGCAAGTAACCCAGAGAGATGATCCTAGGGTCCAAGAACCAAGTATAGACAAGACCACGAGATGATGGTTGAATAGACTTAGAAGAGCAACACCTCAGAATACACTAATTATGGATTGGTACTCCACCCCTGTGCAGTTAATGCCCCGCTATATCCCCGCAATAACTCCGATATATCTTATAGCGGATTCCTACCGCTATGATTTTTCCATATATCCCCAACATATAGCCTTTCCGCTATTTTCGCTATATCCCGTTATTTCCGCTATATTCCGCTATTTCCGCTATATCTTCTATAAAATATTGGATTGAAAAATGATATTTATACGCTATAAAAATTATGAAATTAATTAATTTTATTGAATTTTTTATATATGTTTAGAAATGATAATACTCTAATATTCTACTAAATTAAATTAAGTTATATAACAGTTTTACGTTCATTTACAATACATTTGCACATATTTTTATTTAAAATTATTTTTGTATTAAGTATAATTCAATTGAATGTTAATTTTTCACATAATTACTATCTATATATTTGTAAAAACAACAAGTATGGGATTTATATGCTATTTTAGAGTAATCCGATATATCCCGCTATATCTTCGCTACATCCCCGCTATGACTTTTTGCACCTCTACCGCATTGAATCCACCGAGCGCTTTAACTGCACAGCTCCACCCTACAAAGGTGATCAGTACCGATCCCTAAGGGTACATCTAAGGTGACCCTCACTCCTATGGCACTCTTCTCCATGCAAATAGAGCCTGATTCAAGTGTCGTTCCAGAATTCGTATACGTCATATTGGCAATCTCCATATACAGTCTAAAGCAGCAACTCAACCTTCTGTGGATCCATTGCTTAAGGAAAAACACCTAGGCGACTATGCAAAACAACATTGGATAATCAAAGCCAATATCAAGAAGAACCACCATGAAGAATTGTCGATCCCCTATCTCCATATATGGGAAGAAGTAGGTCCCTCCATAGGGATCGGTACTGATCCGCAACCATAGGGGATCCAGGGCCGAGATTGTTTGGAGGACTTCGTCTCCACGGAGAGACTTTGTAGGAGAAATATCAGCGTGATATTTGGTCATCTACCCCTATAAATACAGAAGGCTTGGTTCATTCTAAGGATTTGGATGCTGTCATTACACTCTTACTCTCTTGTACTGAAGGATTTATTCTGATCCCACTCTCTTCTAATCACAAAAACTAGTGCAAAAGCAATAAAATCTTTCAAGATGACGTAGGCTAAGATTGCCGAACCACTTTAAATTTGTGTGTACTTGTTTTTTGTCTGATTTCCTCTATTTTCATTTACTTTCTTCATTTAATCTCTACTACTTACTTCTCAAGGTGTTTATACCAATTTAGGTTCAAACTCATCCAATGATTTATTATGGCAATTAACATATATATAAGTGCTAAGCAAATACATGGTAGATATAAAGCTCAATATATATATATATATTGGAAATGGGCAAGAATTTTATTAGGCATTTCAGCCCAGAACGTTAGCCTAAATTCGGCCCAATACAACATACTTACAAAATCAACTTTTCACTGACAATGGAGTAATCTAACTCATTCCATAAAAGGAAACACGACTTCCACCTTCTTCTTTACTCGAGCTCACGGGTTATGGCGACTGAAACAAATAGCTCATACTTGGGTTTCCTGTCGATGGAGAGCACAGATCCGCTCCTGCAATTCGAACTGCGTCTTGTCCCAGCTTAGTAAGTGTAATTTTTTATTCTCCTTTGTACTAGTTTCATGTCTCCATATGCAAGCGTACTGACTTCAGATGGTTTTCTTTATTTGTTGTGGAACACGCGGTGATTCCTCTCTTTCCAAATGCTCCAAATAGCTACAGTAATGGCGATTTTGCTCAGCTTAGTTTCCAGATCTTTGTTGTGTCCTCTCTGGATCTGGTAGTTGACCTCTTCCTCCAAGTTATTTGACTGAGTGGGGAAGTAAATCATATTTTTACACGAATTCCATACCGATTTATAGTAATTACACTCGAAGAATAAGTGTTCATGTGATTCGGCAGCTTGATTGCATAAAACACAGTCAGTGTCATTTATCACTCCCCATTTTGACAACCTATCTCTTGTAGGTAGTCTTTTCAGCATTGCTTTGTAGGCTGTAAAAGCCATCTTCCGGTTATTGGCATGATCCCATATAATTTTTCTCCATAAAATCTTACTGTCCTTTTGTCTTAGCTCACTCCATGCAGACTTTGTAGAAAACTCATTATCAGTAGGTTTCCACACCCATATATCATTCTCTCACCCACTGAAGATTGGCATGAATTGAATTTGTTGTTTCTTAATTTGATTAACTGGTAGGGAAGAGCAATTCCAAGAATTGTTATTAATCACATCTTGTACACTTTTATTTGGGAAACCAAAGTCAGAAAATGTATTAAGACCCAAAATATCAATAAGGGATTCACCTTGAATCCAGGGTCTCTCCACAAGTCAGTATCCCTACCTGTAGCTATTTCACGAGAGCAGCATGAGGCTAAAATGCTTCTTTCTCACAAAATTGCTTTCCAATTAGCCGATGCATTGTTATCTATAGACATTTGCCAAAAGTTGCCTTTAATGTACTTTTGTCTCATCCATCTTCCCATAAACCCTTTCCATTGATTATTCTCCAAGCTTGTTTCAGGGTATAAACCAGTCTCATGTCTTTAAGTCTTCTAAGACCCACACCTCCTTCATCTTTGGGTCTACATAATTTTTCAAATTTGATCTTATGAAGACCACCCTTCCATATGAAGTCTGCACAAACTTTTTCAATTTTATTTATGGATGCATCAGGCAATTGAAAGGTTTGCAGCTAGAAGTTCACTTTAGAGTGAATAACAGTATGAACCAATTCAATTCGACTAGCAAGAGTTAAAAGTTTGGAGCTCCAACCCTGTAGTCCGTCTCTAATAGCAGATATCAAAACTGCACACTCTCTATCAGTGAACTTATTGGAAGAGAGAGGAACACCTAAATATTTTATAGGGAGTGTACCTTCTTTCACATTTAAGATGTCCAAAACTTCAGCTTTTCTATTTCATGATTTGTTAAAATAACATTTAGTTTTATGTTCATTCACTTTCAGTACAGCATATCCTTCCAGTTTAAGAAAAATGTCTTTAACTAATGTAGTTGATACACAGCTAGATTTTATACAGATGAGCAAGTCATGTGCATAAAGTAGGTGACTCATACTAGGCTGGAGGTTAGAAATAGGCTGAATACGCTTGTGATGAATAGCTAGCTCCATTTGTAGCAAAAAATGCTCCATAGCAATTGCAAACAAGTAAGAGGAAAGAGGGTCACCCTATCTGATACCTCTATTGGAGCCTATAAAACCTTTTGGTATGCCATTGATCAAGAAAGTAAAGGTAGGAGTAGAGATACACTCTTTTATAAGGTTCACAAACTTTGTTTGGAACCCCATAGAAGTAAGCATATGAATAATAAAATGCCGGTTAATTTTGTCATATGCTTTGTGGAGGTCAACCTTTAGACAGAGTTTGAAGTTCCTAATCAGTTCATGTGCCATGAGTGAATTTTCAGAAATACTTCTGCCCTTGATGAATGCACTGACACTCAGAGATAAGATCAGGTAAAATAAGTTTCATTCTATTGCATAAGATCTTGCTTAGAATTTTATATATCACATTGTAGCATGCAATAGGTCGATAGTCTTCAATTTTCTATGGATTGTCCCTTTTAGGAATAAGGTAAATGAAGTTATGATTGATTTCTTTTACAAATTTACCACATCGAAAGATGTCTTGCATTGCTGATATGATAGTTTCTTTCAGGTTAGTCCAATCAATGAGGAAGATTTTGGAGCCAAGACCATCTGGCCCTGGGCTGGGGTCAATATGAATGGATTGCAAGGCTTCCCATACCTCCTCTTCAGTGATTTGTCCGGACAGCATTCTTCTACCTTTGGAGTTAACCAGCCTTCTGCATTGAATATCTGGTAAGTTAGTGCTAACTTCCCCATTAAACATATCATTGTAATACTTGATTGCTTGTCCCTCAATATCTATTGTATTGGTTAACACATTACCATCCTGATCAAGAAGATGAAAATTATTATTAGTGTTGTTTCGAATTGCCATTTTAGTATAAAAAAATTATTGCACTCATCCCCTTCAGTGATCCATTTTTATTTAGCTTTTTGCTTGAGGTCAGTTGCTTTTATCTTGAGAGCCTCCTTTACTCTACCCTGAGCTTGGTAATATTCTCTCCATGTGTCATCATTAGCAACTCCATTATCTATCATTAGCAGAAGATCCTCACATTGTTTCTGTAGTATAGAAATTTGGTTACTGTATTTTAGTCTGCATCTATTCCATTCTTTTATCTTATTCTTAACTGCCTTGAGAACTTGGACTAATTTATAACATTGGGTCCCCTCCTCCAGAGATATATCATTTATTTGTAAAGCCTCAGTGTATCCATCTAGTTCATCCAGTAGTTAGCATATTTGAATGGTTTGCTCTTTTCATTCAAACATTTTTCAATTAAATTTACAAGGATAAGGCAGTGATCACTAGTAGAATGAGGAAGAATATCGACTCTAATATTAGAGAATAAATTAATGCAATTTACATTAACAAGAGCTCTATTTAGTTTACAAGATATTTTCTTACATTCTCCACTTCTCCATGTAAATTTCAGGCCACAATGGATGGGTTCAAGCAATCTAGCTTCAGTGATGCAGTTGTTGAATTCTTCAAGTTGGGAAACTCTCATGGTAAGGCCTCCTTTTTTTCTCTTCTGCCCTAATCACAGAATTGAAGTCCCCCATAACTATCCAAGAGTCTTTAACAGTTTTACCAATTCTCTTGATAGCTTGCCAAAGGTGGGTTCGATGAGAAGCCAGGTTACTGGCATAAACACAGCTCAAGGTTAGTTTGAGCCCTCCCACATTAGTTGCACTAACAGTAATTTTTTGGTCATCTTTAACTAAGAGGTTGAAAGACCAGATTTTTTATTCCATAGGATTAATATACGACCTTTACCTCCCACGTCGTTATTGTGAATATAGTTCCATTCATCTCCTAGTGAATCAGTAAAGAAACATAAGTTCTCATTAGTGAATTTATTTTCAAGGATACTCAAAATGGAAGGAGAGTGAACTCTCCTAAGATTTAAGAGGTCTAAACGTTTAGTGTCATTGTTTAGATCTCTTAAATTCCAACTAATTATAGACATTTAGAAGGTGGAGGCCAATTCCTCAATTTCATAGGAGGCACCTCGCGACTTATGCTCGCATTTCCTTTAGCTTCTGATTGCTTGAATTGATTTGTGTAGTCTTGATTGGGCTTTGTGAACTTGTGTAATCTGTTATCTTCTTCTAGTGAATCAGTAAAGAAACATAAGTTCTCATTAGTGAATATACATACATATATATATATATATACATATACATACATACATACATACATATATATATATATGACCATGTTCGCATTGCAAATGCCATATATTTCACATGTACATCATATCAATTATATATGGAATTATTGGATATGTTCATACTCACTCACTTATAATACTTAATTAAAATAGATTAATTAGTTAAGTATAATACATTAAATAAAGAGCCACAATTGGAAGGACATGGTATTGGTATAATTGTTAGATCTACAATTAAAGGGGAATGTTCTAAAAGAGAGAAAAGAAAAGCTTTCTTTCTCTAAGTAAAACAAAACCTTCATCTTTCATTGAATTGAATTTAATTCACTCTTCTTCATTGATCCATGGCTAATCACTTCCTCCTCTACTTCTCATGACTGAATATTAATATTAAATATATATTAAATTAATTTAATTAATTAAACAAAAGAAAAACATCCAAATAAAGTATGATTTTATTAAAATAACTAAATTGGACCTAGTATTAGTTGTTAGACTTCATAGGTCTACTAAGATCCAATTAGAAACTACTTTTTAAAATTTACCTATTTCACCCACTTCGAAATGGACCAAGTTCCTTTAGTGGTATCTTATCCCATATGGTCTATACTGTCTAATTAGTCATCATTAAGGGTTAACTAATAAACTTTTCTATCTGTTGGTATCTAGAAGAGTAGCGTTTAAGCTTGGGTTAAATAAAAAGTATTCACCCCTCCCTGGCTACTAGCCTGGCCTAACAAATGGAGAAAGTCCAACTGGTCGGCCCAAATGTAAGGCCTAGTTTATTTTGGGACTTGGACTAACTTTTAGTTAAGGTTAGAAAATTTAAAATATATTTTAAATTTATATGTTAATTTTAAAATATAAAAGGTAATTTTATAAATGTTATAAATATAAATTTAAAACTTTTCAAAATTATTTTGAGAAATTAATTTAATATTTTTCAAAATTTATAAATATTTAATTAATTTTTTTTAAAAAAAGTAATTAATTAGAGTTAATTAAAATATTCATATATAGGGTGATATATGTATTTGTAACTATACTGTAAAATTTATTAAATTATTAAATGAATATGTTTAATTAAATAAATGATTAATTTGATAAATAACTAATTAATTATTAATTAATTAAATTATATATACTAATATATGGAGACAAAACTATAAAGGTTATAGATTAATAATTTGAATTGTTTTGATTTTCTCAAGATTGTTTTGAGAAATTAAAATAATTAAAATTTTAGAATTTATTCAATATTTGACTAAACACTTTAATTAAATAATTAACTAATCAAATAGTAAATTTATCCATATATATATATATTATTGGCGTTGAAATTGGCCACCAACATCCAATTATGTCAAAGCACCAATATCCAATCCAATCACAGAAATATGAAGAGAAATAAATAATGAACAAAATTAAAACAATTAGAAAGAAAGTAAATAGAGACACAGACTTATAGTGGTTTGGCTAACTCCGGCCTACGTCCACTCTAAATATTTTCCTTTTATTAGTTTATACTGCTGATTACAGTTACAAATCCATGAAATTAGAGAATAAAAATGGCAGAGTATAGCCGAGGTAGAAGATGAAGAGGAGCAGAATGAAGTCCCAATTTCTGATGCCATGCCTGTTGTATTTATAGGGGAAGACATGCACCAACCTCTCTGAAGCTTCGGCTATAGGACCTTCTTATCCATATGGGCCTACCAGTTGGACTTTTCTTGATCGTGGTCATGTTCGACCGTGACATGAAGGACATTCCTAAGGAGGAGGAAAACCATAGGGTTGGATAGGTTCAAGAACTCATCGACCAAGGATATGAGTTGAAGAAACTCTTCTTTGCCTTCTCCAACATCAACCGAACCAATTAAACAAACATCCAATTGTGTGAATTAGAGAAAAAGGCCTATGATAGTCTCATAGAAGGCTACAAAAAAGACTTAGACACGGTTGAAAAAAAGGTTACAACTTTGGAATTCGAGCAAAAGGCCAAAGACCTAGTTATAGAGATAAAGAGAGCTCATAGCCAGGTTAAGATCGTGATGAAGAATATTATACAAACCACTCATGAAGACAACATTGCTCTCAAGATACATCTTGCATCTAAAGACTTGGCTTTCTAGAGAATGATAAAACTATCAAAATAAGATAGCTGAAACCTAGAAGCTACATGTTGAAAAAGAAAGGCTTCAATCTAAAACGGTCCTAGTGAAAACAGAGAGACTGGAGGCTCAAGTCGATTACATTGCAGTTGTGCATGACCTAATTGAGATAAAGGAGTAGAAGGCCAAAGAGAGGGAAGAATTGAACACCACCCTTCAGCAATTCTTTGCTAATGTCATCCAATATAAGAACCTCAAGTGGTTGGGAAGTACATATGTTGTTACCATTGCCGATACCTGGAACTAGATACTATGTCATGCAAAGGTGTTTGGTGAAGGCCTCACCAATAACGAGCAAAAAGCCAAGTACCTTGATTCTAAGGACATTTTGGGAACTCAAAGAAGAAATGGCAATCCTGGCTATAGAGGACGCTGCTGCTAAAGCTAATACCAATGCTTCTACTGGTCCAAGTGCATCAGGCCATGCATAATGTCCTTCAAAATCTTAAGAGCTTATAGTAAATATTCTATCATCTAAGGGGGCTAGCTTCAAGGCCAACCACATTATTCCAGCTTCCACAGCTGCTACTACAGTTGAACCTTACGTTCCTCCCTTCGTTGATCCAAAAATGCATTCTACGCCTAAAGAGGGGAGATTGCTAAATCTCCTATCCAGAAATCCATACCAGGCAAAGGTTCTCAACCGAGACTGTAACTAACCTTTACTTCTTTGTTTGTGAAGTTATAGGTCATCGTTCTCTTCCACCACCTCCATCGCCAATTGCTTAAGGCCAGGGCCCTACAGCAATTACCATTGAGTCCACCTCCATAACCGTGGCATTCCAAGCCTTCCCTACCAAGGTGGAGAAAATTGTAGCTCTACAGGGATTGGATGATGCTTCCTCCTTAGGGAAAGACAAACTATCACTAGCACTTCCAGCCCGACCGGATCCATTTCCTTGGTAGAGTAACTAAAGATCAATAATTCTAAAGTAAAAAATCAAGGCCGAGCTTGGACTTTAAAAACTTGTAAGAGTCGAGGAGCAAAAACCTTCCCTAAAAGTCCTTTCCATTACCATCAAGGCACTGAAGGGCAGTAGCTCCAACATCAACATGAAAATCTTTGCCCCTTGTGTCGACAATTTTGTAGATCCTGCTACCATTACCATTAAAGGCGACACCACACCTTCTAGAGGCAGCACACCCCCGGGTAAGAAGGGCCAGAAGAGGCCTTGTGATGACTAAGGCAACAAGGCTGGCAAGAAAAAGAAGAATGCTCACAAGAAATAAGCTCCTCGGGTATATTCTAGTATAAATTAGACAATTTCCATTTGTCTCGTTTTGGGTCGTAGTTTTTGGTTTTCCATTTTTTGTACATAGACTATGATTGTGAGAGACCGACCTCTGCTCCCATTGTATATAAAGTTAGAATGTAATGAAAGACTATTTTTCTATTTCAATATTTGTTCTATTTACATATTCGCACTTTATATTCTAATCGTGCCTATGTACAACTACCTGCATATATAATACAAATACTTTTACTGCAATTTATCCATATTATACATGTATGTGCCTGTGCAATGCTTTTACTTGTTATAACCTTTTATATATAAGTAAAATTCCTGCAATTTCCTTAGTTATATTCCATTTTTAAGTTCTGTTTTATCGCTGCCAAAATGTTTTTGTTTTGCTAAACAAAACTATTATTTAACGAACTCAGTGGTTGTGCCTATTTATTATGGGTTGACTTTCCTCAGATGAACAATCTATTATAAGTAAACCTAGTTTTATGCCTTTTCCTGTTCTTGGGAAGCAGTGGTCGGGACATTCATATCATGACATCTTTGATCACACCGATAACCAAGCGTGATCGATATTGTTCATTGATTTCCACTACTCAACCATGGCCAAGCATGTCTCGCTAGGCCGTGAGTGTGTCCATTCCTTTTGTGGTTCCTTCATATACCTAGTATTGTCTTTGGGATTTGGTGTTCCAGATGCCTGAATCCAAGCATCATTCCTTAACCTAGGCTGCCTTCGAGCATTGGTCAAATGTCAATAGCATGGGGCAAGTTATGCAATTGACCTTAGTCCGATTACACTCTGCCGGTCCTAATCCTTGACTAGAGGAGTTTAGGTGTACCAATATCTGGGTACTCATTTTTTATCTTGCATGTTTTCGAGCATTGATCTAAATCATCCACCAACCATTCTAGCTTATCCACAACCAAACATGTCACGCCGAGCAAAAGTACGGTCATAAATATCCTAATTGTGCACCATTTATTATCTTCAGGAGCCGATGCTTGAGACACCTATCTCTGGGCATCCGCTTACAGTCTCACCTATCTTCAAACTAAAACCGTGAGTATCCATTGATTTTCCTTGCTTATCCCCAACCTAGCATATCCTACTAGATCATAAGCATGCTCATCAATTTTCTTTCCGTGCACCAGTTTCTGTCTCCGGAAATTGGTGATTTTTGCTACCTGGCCCTAGATATTCCTTACCGACCTTGTCTATTTCTGGGCAATAACAAATATTGGAGGGATAGGGTCAAATTATCTAATCAATCCTTATGATTATATTCTGTTTTCCTTATCTTGGACTAAAGGAGTCGGTACCGATTTCAAAGTACCTGATCACACCGATTATTCTATAGTACTTGGTTTTCCTTTTGAGAACACGGTTCCATTGGTTCAAGAGGTTAATTTTATTGACAAATGAAAAATACAACAAGTCCCACTTGATTACATTCCTCGTAGAATCCTTAGGTGGTTCATTTGCGGAAAATAAGTAAATAAAACTTGCAAAAATAGGGTCGTAACAAGTCATTATTCCATGCCCATGGAACTGAGATTCCGTCAATAGTAGTCAGCTTGAAAGTTCCATCTCTAAACTTTTGTTCAATCACATAAGGACCTTCCCAATTCGGACCAAGTGCCCATGTACCTGGTAGAACCTGTTTTAAAATGAGATCCTCTACCTCGAAGTTATGGTTCTGGACCATGGTACTGAAATGTCGTGCTACTCTTTTCTGGTGAGCAGCTACCCTTAATTATGCCTCTTCTCATTTTTCATCAATTAAATTGAGGGACTCGAGCAAGATTTCGTCGTTAATTTTGGGGTCATAGTAATGTTTCCTATAAGAAGGGACTTCTAGTTCATGTAACGACCTACCTTTTTGGACAGTTTAAATCGACAATAAACCACACATGTCAAACTCAAACCATTCAAAAGGGAAGATAGTTATAGGGTAAATAAGAAAAAGCATAGAAAGAAAGAAAAATAGACACAGAATCTCGCAGTGGAATGACAAAATATAATAATCAAATAAACAGTTCATGAAGCTGTTTACAAATAAAATTTTATTATACTTTTACAATACAGATCAGAGTTAACATACAATAGGAATAAATAAATAAATAAATAAATAAATGCAGCGGAACAACATGATGCACTGGAATAATATAATAAATAATAAAAGTATTAAATCTTCGTCTTCGTCCTCCAAAAAGCAGTCTTCGATAAACTGAAAAGATCAAACTGACCCGAGCGAATTGATAAGACAAAACACTCGAGTCAGAACTAAAAGATCTTATGTATGTTAAATCAACAGTAAATAAATATGAGTGTAACGGCGTCGGAGATGTTTACGGGGTTTGACATCTCCTATCCAGTGTCTAATGTGAGTGCAATAACTTAAGATATGTTCGGGGTTTCCATCTCCTAAGGATCCGTTAAACTATTTACATACATAGTACAATACGCTATTATAATAGTGTCTACAGTAAAGTAAAGTATTAAAATAGCGTTAAGGCGTTACCCATATCCCCCTTAACACATTTTATATATTCCCGTAGTCTATATAGTACCGTAAGCTCCACCAAACCGGTGGTTTACCCAGAGGGCACTCCATAGGTATGGTACAAAACAAACTCGTAGAAGGCACGATAAGGCATGTGACAAGGCACGCGAGGCAATGCCCATGGTAGAATACTACCTTTTAGCGGATCCGGACTGGTGGTAACGCATAGCAGCTACTACCGCCCACCTCGGAACACACTCCCATAATCAAAATCGAGGGGTGGCCACCAAATCAATCAGAAAGTCATAATATGGTATCGAAGAAGCATGTCCGATAGGAGGTACAACCTCAATTGGCCCGACGTGGCTCTTGTTTTAGTCACATCAAGCTGACTCGCGGGAGTCAGGGCCAGGTTAATACCTCATACAGAATCGTTCGCCAAACCATCTTACTTCATTCTGTAATCTCCACCACGTACACAGTTGATAAAGTGGTTTTCGGTATTGGCAGAGAGTATGACAATATCCGATCCCGGCCTCTTTAACAACCAAACGCTTATTTCACAACGGATGGTTCTTTTAAATTTCAAAAGTCAATTCACAATTGATATCAAAATATCATATTCGATTCAACATATCACTTTCGAAACCATATTTGCTTTCAAAACCATATCGACAAAATTGGTTAAATATCATTTCAAAATCATCATATTAAATCAAATGTAGCATTTCACCAGAAAATATCATTTTAAATCCCAACTTTGGTTATAACATCATTTAACCGTATTCACTTTTAAATCAAGGATTTAAATATAAACACTTCAACTTTATACGTCTGAAATTTAGAAATAGTTAAATAGTTTAAAATAGTTTAAATAGTTTAAAATAGCTTTTAAATTGGTTTAAGATAGTTTAAATAGATTCAAGATAGTTTAAATAGATTTAAAATAGATTAAATAGATTTAAAATAGATTTAATTGATTTAAAATAGTTTAAATAGAATTAAAATGGATTAAATGGGTTAATTAGTTTAAAATAGGTTAGAATAGGTTAAACTAGGTTAAATAGATTAAAAAAATTAAAATAGTTTAAATTGATTAAAAATAGTTTAAAGTAGTTGAAAATAGATTTAAATTAGTTTAATAGTTTGAGAACCTTACAATCAGGATTTTAAAATAATAAATCTTTAAACAGTTTATATTAAAATAATTAATTTGGACTTAATATCAAAATTAAACTATTTCTTCAATTTCAACACATCTAGACCTTGTCTAGCTTTCAATTCAACCTTGTCTAGCTTTCAATTCAACTAACTAAAACTGGTTTTTTAAATTCAGATTCTCATTAAACTATTTAATCAATATCTATTTCAAATCTTTGTTTGAATTCTCAATTTAAACCACCTCAAATTAAATAGATTTCAAACTTATATTCAAACAATTTCAATAACTCAATTTCGAATTTCATTTATGCTTCAAAATTCAACTTTGAAATTTTCATTTAATTCTTTAAACAATTCATTAAATCAATTCCAATTTTAAAATTTAAAGCTTGGATTTCGAAAATAATTCAGTTTATACAAATAAATTTTATTTCAAATTTATCGTTTTACCGAAGTCAATTTTTTTAAGGATTTAAAATCGTTTAATTTAACCAATCCGGTGTTCGTATTTAATTCTCTACCCTATGGTCAAGTGATACGGATATATATCATTTCAATCCATAATTATTTTATATTTACGGATATATATCATTTCAACCCGCAATCCCGAATTTAATTATAAATCCATGAAATCGCTTGAGTCTATCATTCCAACTCATAATGATTTTCCCTAATCTATCAGATCGTTCAGGTATGTATCATTTCAACCAATAGGGAACTGCAGTGCTATAACAATATAAAAATATAACATCCAATCATCCACTAACAACAATCAAACATACATCACAGTCACCATTCAAATCACCCAATAACATCAATAGATAACTGATTATCACTAACAGGTATAATCTGGAAAAATAAAATTTTATATTAAATTAAATGGCAATTATATTCAATAAATTCATATTTACCTAGAATGATGATTTAAATATATCAAACAGTAGTCAATCAACTTCTAATCACAGCATAAATTTAATTTAACTAACATAAGAAAATTTAGTAGTTCTGAGTGGATTAAAACACCCATCTTTGATTTCAAATCGATTTGAAATCCTAAATAAGGCCCAAAATTCAACCGTCTTAGGATTCATCCAGACCAGGTTCATAATGTCCAGAATTCCAATACGATCCTAATGAAACAAACCGCGCCCAAATCCGAGTCTGTATGCAAGATTTATACATATTAGAGCACTCAACAAATAAACTAAAGTAAAATAAAATAAATAAAACAAAGTATCGTCCACCACATCAACATGTATTCCTGTTCGAAACCCTACCACGCTTGCCTTGTTCAAACTCACGAACCCTACCTCAGCCGCCACTAATCACGTTCGATCGCCGCCCCCACACGATCGCCATCACCAAGATCAGGGACCACGCCCTCGTTGCCCACGTCCGACCGAACCCCCGCCACCACGCAGCCACCTTCGGCCCCACGCAACGCCTCCGCCACCGTTAGACTTCCACGGCCAAAATCAATGAACTCCGACCACTTTGAGACAAGCAACTACCCAGATGCATCTTACTCAACGACAGCAACACAACCATGCCATTCGATCAACCCCAGGACGTAGGCCGAAAATTGTTTCCCAAATTCTAGACACATAGAGACCCAAATCGAAAAACAAACTGCAGATCTAGCTTGCGCTCGTTGAGTGCTTCGAATCGGTATATAATATAATAGGGTTTGGAGGAGTTTGAATTTTTGGAATTGGTTTTGATTTGAATTAGGATTTGAGGAAAATAGAGTTTCTGCCATTGAGAAGGAGAAGCTAGATAGAATTGTACGTATAGTAATGAGAAATAAATAAGACTGCTAGGGTTAGAGCAGAACTATTTATATTAACAAAGTCCAATAAGAAAGAACGAACGCGTATCGAATTACTACGAACGACATTAATGACCCAAAAAGCCTGTTTCGTCTCCGAAACAAAAGTAGGTCATCCCATATATCAAAATAGATGTTTTCAATATTTTTAAACTCAATGGAACAGCTTTCAAAACTTAATTCCATCTTATGAAGAAGTTAGCTTTTAAAATCAGCTTATTTCAATTAAATTCAATTAAATTGATTTCTACGCATTTTGAGTCTGTACGATCAAACGACAGCTCCGATCACTACGAAACTTAACATCCTACAATAATTCACCGTTACGGTTCCGATGAAACCGATTTCGTCGAAATCCGAGAAATTGGCAAAAATGGCTATTTTCACATTAATTAAATAAATTATTATTAAATTAATTAAATCACTTTTTAATCCAACTTTTAAAATTACAAATTTTACCATTTCTAATTACACAGAAATTAACAATCATTTTAAAACCAATTTCCCATTCAAATTCAACATTAATTATTTCACTAATTACAGCGTTCAATTTCGATTGTAATAAATCCATTAATTATAATTTAAATTCAAATAAATCCATTTATTTGATTTCACTCTTATTATTAAATCAATTATTGCCTTATGAATACAATTGACATTACTATAAATTTTATTACATTCATATTTTACATTTATCGTCTTAACTCATATTAAAGTAATATTTAATTACATTTAATTGCAATTGATTTCAAATTTAGTTCAACAGATCAAATAAATAGGTAACATATAACAATTGTCACCTTTTACTAAATATAATCACATTTATGGGTTTATTATCTACAAACAAATGCTATAACTACTTACAAATCACTGATTTCATATTCAATATCAGCCAATTCCAATTAATTACATATACTTTCAACATTGAACCCAATACTAAATTTTATTTCCTTATTTACAATCTATAACCAATTATGACTTTAAAATCATTTCAATTAAGTGGAATTACATTAAAATAATTATCAATTGCCTTAAATTACATTATTAAATTTCATTCTAGTTATTTTCTCATCAATAAATCTTAAATTTTTAAATTTTCACAACATTAGATTCAAAAATTTATTTAATTAATAAATTTAGTTATCGAAAATTACGGATCGTTACACTCTCCCCTACTCAAAACTTTTCGTCCTCAAAAAGGGAAAAGAAGGAATTAAGGAATTTATATATCTTATTCAAAGTAAACAATTTATAAAAAATTAATTTACATAGTTAAATATTTTAAATAAAATATATCAATTTATAAACAATTAAAACTTTTCATATTCTAGTTTAATAAAAGTTTGAAAAACATTTCCATTTTTACAAAATTATCTAAGTCCAAAATTCATGGAAAATTTCGGTAGAGTCTCCTTTGTACGGAGAGGTCCGGGAGAAATAATAATATCAATAATAACAATATATATATATCATATTTCAAAATAAATATACCAAACCACGGGAAAAACAATTTAATATCGCTAGAAAACTGTAATCCGAAAACGTACCTATTGGGCAAACAACGCTTATTTATGAAACCAAAAGTAGTAGCTATTGCTTCCATAACCTGTATTTCACTTATATAACCCAAAGAAGTTAATAATTATGTAAAAGAGAAATATTTAAGTTGTTTCAATCAATAGCAACCAAACCAACACAGCATAACAACAACCACTTGCAAACAAAACCATGCAATCATCACATACAATCAAAATAATCAACCATCCATCCATAACAACCAAACAAATGGTTTGTTCGGGTTCAGAAACTTTTAACCATATAAAATTATAGGTAAACTACTAAGTATACCATACACTCAGCAGTCTTCAATAAAACTTAATAAATTATTTATACATCCTAAACAATTTAAAGTATCACTTCTCAAACATCCCATAAGCCAAACAAACAATAATTTCAAATATTATTAAGTTTTATTCATATTAATCTCCTTTCATATTATTACTATTCATTTTTTCCTTTTCATTCATACAATGCTATTTTCCATTAATTTACTTTCATTACTTACAAAATTTATTTACCATTCATTCATACAATGCCATTTTTCTTTTCATCGCTTACATAAGTTATTTCCATTTCAATTACTTAGATTGCCCAAAATCAATACTTAAGGTAACATGTAAGTTTCTTTTGCAACATTAATGCAGCAAAATTATTTATTTCTTTTTAGCATCAATATTCATTTGTGTAGAAACTCATACTTAGATTTTTTTTCTTTTCACATTTATTTCTTTCACATATAGTATTCACTTTTACTATTTACTTTAATTATAATTGGCTTCAAACATCACTTAAGTTTGTAATCCTTTACTTACAGTATTCACCTTTTCATTAACTATAATTACTATCATTTCAAATTATTAACTTAAGTTTATAACATTCTTATACATCTTAATTCTTCATTTATAACATAATTCCATTGAACACTTTCATTTCCTAAATTTTACTTGTATAATATTCTATTACATATTCTCATTAATCATTACAACTTTTAAATATTTTGGTAAGTTATATATATATATATATATGTATGTATGTATGTATGTATGTTTTAGGAATGCAATTGAATGTTACACAAGTTTATCTATTTCATTTAGTTAACAAAATGTTCAATAGTTATATTGATGAGGCCCTTGGTAATTTTGTATCACATCAATTATATCAATTCCCCAAACAACAAATGGCCATGGAATAACCATTAGTGTAAGCTCCATTGATGAGGCCCTTGGCACTTTTGTAAACTTCTAGCAATGGTCACACCGTTTAGTGTAATCAACCGCATCCCGATTTATTATCGGCTTGAAGTATCCATAGCGAAGTATCTTATTTGCTATCATCTGCACCCGGTGTGGTCACCACAACTATCCTCATGTACTTCCATAAGGATTTTCCTAGCCTCATCCTTGGATACCCACCAAAGCAAGGGGTAGAGAATCCTCTCCTATAAAGCACACCTTTTTGCATTATGGACCCTCGTGCTTTATAATAAGTTTCTTTTGTTCATTCCTTTCTTCCGGGAGAATTCCCTTTAGTAAATAATCCTTGATTGGAGTCATCCATGACTCCACTTTCTCCATGGTTTCCAAAATCCATTCGACATCCATCTGGTCAATACTCAGAGCCGTCAAAAACCTCCGTTGGAACCAAACCCATCATATAAGGAACTAGCTAGCTTTCTAATGTATCAGCCTTCGCGTTCTCCTCTCCGGGGATGTGCATAATTATGTAATGCTTTATATCATCCAAAAGTTATAGTGCCTTTGTCAGGTGAGGAGCAAGCCTCGCGCCCATAGCCTGAAATTCCTTTTTCATGTGGACAACTACTAATTGGGAATCATTGAATATATGTAGCATCCTTATTACTAGTTCGTTAGCTATCCTGAGTCCCACTATCAATGCCTCATACTATTCCTTGTTACAGGTCATGTGAAATTCCAATTTTAAACATAATAATTTGATCGAGCTTCTGGATTTCCATGCACTACTCTTACACCTAAGTCCATCCACAAAAAGTTTCTAATGAGAAAATGTGATCGTTTTCCTCTTCACCGTCTCATGTGGTAAACTATGTAATGAAGTCAGCCAGCACCTGCTCTTCTATCACCCTCCTCAGATGGTAAGTAATATCATACCGACATAGTTCAATATTCCACTTTAGCAACCTTCTCAAGGTCTCGGGTCGATACAATACCTATTTTAAACATGATCTGTTAGCACCTTAATCGGATAAGTATGAAAATATGGTCCCAGCTTCCTCGATGCAATCAGCAAGAAATAAGCAAATTTCTCCAACTTCGGATAGTTCCTTTCTACTCCGATAAATGGCTTGCTGATATATTGAATATGCCTTTGAATCTTTTCCACTTTACATACCAGTACCACACTTAGTTATTGAGCATACACAGTCAAATAGATGAACAAATCCTCTCCGTCCAACGGTTTGGATAGAACCGGTGGTGTTTCTATACGCCTCAGTAATTCTTCGAAGGTATCCTAACATTCTATATTCCATTCAAAATTCTTCTTACCCTTTTTTAGGGCATCAAAATGCAATATACAGTTGTCAATTGCCTCTAAGATAAACTGTCGTAATGCGGTAATTTTCCTGCTCAAGTTATGTAACTCCTTTTTCGTGGTTAGGGCAACTAAGTTCCTTGAGAAGTTAATCTGCTCCAAATTGGCCTCGATACCCTTCAAATTCATGATGAATCCAAGGAATTTTCCTGATGCAAATCCAAACGAACATTTTAACAGATTTAACTTCATTCCATATTTTCATAGTATTTCAAACATCTCTGAAAGATCATCCAAGTGGTTCCTTAGTAGTCATGACTTTATGAGCATGTTATCCATATACTCCATTATCCGTCCAATCTAATTTCTGAATATTGAATTCAATAACCTCTGATAAGTGGCTCCTGCTTGCTTCAGACCAAATGACATTACTCGATAACAATATAATCCCAATCTATTATAAAGTTCGTGTGCTCCTAATCCCAAATATACATCAGTTTTTGGTTATAACCATAATATGCATCAGTTTTTGGTTATAACCAGAATAAGCATCCATAGTAGAGACCAACTAGTGTCCTACGGTCCTATCTACTAACTGGTCGATCTCGGAAAAATGGAAACTATCTTTCAGGCTAGCCTTGTTTAAGTATGAATAATCGGTACCCGTCTACCACTTCCCATTTTCCATCTTACCAACATGGGGTTTGATACCCATTTAAGGTGCAAATGCATCACGAATAAAACCATTTCCTTTCAATTTATCAACTTCATCCTTCAACGCAGTGAATCGCTCTAGACTTAGACTATGTCGCTTCCACTTCACAAGTGGAAACTTCGAGTCCACACTCAGTGCATGGGATACCATCTCTAGCGATATCCTGTATATATCCGAATGTGTCCAAGAAAACACATCCAAGTTTGCTCGTAGAAAACAAACTAAATCCTTCCTTAATCCTATGTCTAGTTGAGATCCGATCTTGAGAGCCTAAGTAGAATCATTCATATCGACCAGATCATTAATCTTTAGCTTGGTTAGTGCTACCCCCACTTCCTTGGACTTCTTCCTCGGATCTATTGGTTTATCAAACCTTTTATGGTTCTCGAGCCAAAGTTAAGGCTCTAATTGTACCATTCGGAATTTTTAATGCAAAGATCTCTCTCTACATTCATGCATTTCTCCCATCACTTTACTTCTTTTAGCTTTGAGACATAACATTCCCTGCCGGCACTCCGATCTACCCTAATCGATCCAACCATATTTTTCATGGGAAATATCATCATCAAGCACCAAGAAGCTAGTGCTATTTCAAAATCAACAAGGACTAGTTGACCTAAAAAGGCATTGTACGCTGAATACTCACCCACAATTACAAATTTCTGAACCCGCACTACCTTGCAATCACTATCTCTAAGTTCAACTGACAAATCAATCATTCAAACATGTTATTTTTCCTCGTCAGTGAATCCTTGATTTACAAGGCTTAATATCCTTCATGTTAATCCTCATTTGATCGAACGTCCTTTTTAATAGAATATTCACATAACATTCATTATCTACCAAGACCTAATTTACCGTAGCCGGGCCAACAATAGCTATAATCACCATAGGGTCAAATATTGGCACTTATACTTCATCAGAATCCCTATTCCAAAACATAGTATCTTCTTTCCTAATTTCTGTTGCTTAGCTGGAGCTCCATCCTCAATGGCAAAGCAGCTCTCCAATGGTACATGCCTTAACGAACTCCTGTACCATTCTATTCCATTCTAGCTTCTCTCTGCTGGATAAGGTCCTTCGATTATGGTATTTACAACTATCCTTCCATCTGTACGTCGGGCCCTTCTCCACTGGGTCCAAGTTGGTTCCCTTGGGCATTCGGCTCTTAGGTTCTAGTATTTTTTCCATGGCACTCTCACATACTGTTTTAATTTTTTCTTCCTTATCAACACCTCAATAAAATCTCTTAAATGCCGATACTCATTCGTGTTATGCCGGTGCATGGAACCGACATAACTTTCCTTAGCACTCTCTTCCTCAATCGCCTCTCTCCTAAGCATCTCTTTATACCTCTTCGTGTCTTCCGTGGCTAGGTATATGTTTTTAGGTGTATCGTTTAAAGTCGTATATTCATCTGGCTGCATATATTCCATAGGCACATTTTAGCTTCATTTCATCTAACTCTGGCACCCTGATTTCTCTTCCTTTGGTTATCATAATTTCCTACATTTATAGCCACATTACTGGAGCTCTCGCCAGTTTGTTCGATCACAACATTACTTTGATTCACTTCCTTTGACTGTCCACCACCAATCTCCAATAACCTGACTTGCATCCTCCAAATAGAAGAATTGATTAGGTTTTTAGTGGAACTCCTCCATGGTTGTTGGCTGCTACATCCTCATTCATTTTCCAAATTTCATGTCCAGATATATGCCCCAGACCAACGCCATCAATGCCATACTCTCATTCGAGTTATTAACTTCCCCTACTACAATATTGAACCTATTTAAGAACCCCTTCAATGACTCATGTGGTCCCGAGGAAAGGCTCGAAAAAGATACCATATCCTTAGATCGAGTAGTATGGAGCCTAAACTGCTCTAAAAACTTCTTTGCTAATTCCTCAAAATTCGACGTGGATTTTGGCAAAAGCCGAGAAGACTGCACTAGCGCTACTCCATCTAGAAAAATAGAGAAAACGTCTGCATCTGGCCACATTTGTTGCCCACGCACCATCTATGTGTCAACCGTAATAAAAAATGCTACCTGGAATCGGTTGTCCGTTATATGTTGACATTGTTAGCATCGTAAACTTCAGTGGATATTCCTCCCTTAGGATATTCTCCGTGAATGGTGTTCTAATAGACACAGATCCCTAGTCCTTACCCTTTCTCCACCTATTTTCCTCTATCAGTTGCTCGACCATATCGGTTATATGCTCCTTACTTGGTTGGTACTCTGAAGAACGATCATCAAGAACCACATTGAGTGTTTGACCCTGCGAACGTTCTTGGTTTTCTCGTTGATGTCTAGGTTCTCCAGTTTCTAGGGGAACCTTTGCTTCAGTTCTTCTTCGATGCTTGATGAGCTCCATAGCAATTGTTTGTGCACCAGCATCCTTCAACGTTTAATCCATCCACATCACCATCATGTTGCAAATTATCCTCAAAGTTAGATAAATTGACGGCCTCAGCTTCTTGCCCCTTTAAGGGCCTCAAATTCAGGTTAGTATTGACATGAGTCTAATCGGTACCGATCTGAATTCCCTTGGAAGGAGCGCTCCCCGTAACTTCAGCATTTCTCTCCACTATTCCATTGGCCAGTTTCTTCTATTTTTGCTTCCCACCCTTTCTGTGTTGACCAGAAGTAGATTAGTTCTCCCCTTTAGATCCAGCAGGTGATGTCACTCTCCTGCTCCTCCTGATCCTTTGAGACCGCTGGATCAGTAAACTATGCTAGCGTCAATCTTGTCCAATAGAGCCTTCTGACTATCTACTATCTTTTGATTTAGCTCCACCATCACCTTATCAAACTCCACCCGTGTGACCATCTCTTGAGAAGTGGATAGTCCTGCCAAAGCTGCTATCGGCTGGTTGCTAACTTCTATATGATGAGGAGCTCCTTCATTCGCACTAGATACTGCTTCAGATCTACAAGACTTTTTTGATGGTGTCATTATTTCCAGCCGAAACACCTACAAATTCTTTGATGAAAACCTTATGGATCTAACCTTTAGACACTCTAATGCATAATAGGTAGCTAGATCTATGCTTGAGAAATGCTGGTTCTTAATGAAAGCACCAAAATATTAAGCTGGAAAATGGCAACACCTAAAAATGAATTGAAATACGAAGATCTAGCAGATAAAAGTTAGAACATAGAGAAATTTTTATACCAGTTCAACAAATCTAAGGCCTATATCCACCGTAATGTTATTTATTACGAATATTGTCATAAGTACAAAGGTTTCATTGAACTAACAGCTTAGAACAACAAAAAATAGTTCCTTAGTGACTAGAGTCGCATAGAGAGAGAAGATGAAGAAAGCAAGTGCCGAAAGTCATTTTCCAAATGCTCTAAGTCTGGTATTTATAGGAAAATCGTCTAACGAAATTGCCAAATCTTGATATACCAAGTCTAACTTTAGATTTGAGAACATAGGAGAGGAAGAAGGAGTCCTCGGAGCTATAAATTCATCTCAATACCAATCAAAGGTAATCGGTACCGAATCGTTTTTATGGACGGAGGTTGCTACATCCTTCTTCCCATGGTCTTCTATATTCGACCCATAGTGTTTCAAGCACTTTTCCTTGGAAATCATGTTCTTTTTGAGAGGTTTAGATATCTCTAGTATTATCTTCTTTCCTTCGGTAGTTCCTTGGAGTTATTCACCTATTTCTTCATAAGTGCACCCCAAGACGATCACTCTTGATAGTAGTTCATAAATCATAGCTCAAAAAACCAAACGACAACGCAAAAAGTGCTCGCTGCCGACCTAAAATTATTCGGTACCAACCTGTTTCCTTAGCTTAAATTGTTCTCCTATTTCTGGAGATCATTTCCATTGTCCTTCCAAGCATGTTCCCAAGTCCTGGAATTGTTTTGACTTCATTCTGACATCCAGATTCGTTTGAAAGTCGCTTAGTTAAAAAGCCGGATAACGATAACAAAATAAATTTTATAGCAAATCAAATCTATATCAACCAATGAATTCAAATCCAATCAAAATAATATTATAATCAAAATAAACATTTGTATGATTGTTTTTCAACTTAACCGACAATACACAAGAGAAATTTAAAATTTGATTAAATAAGTGGCAATGCATATACATGTATGTAAAATAGATCAGATCTAAACATCATGAATGAATTTACGATGGAAAGTCAAATCCGAAAATCCTTGCACTTTGTAACACCTTGCCTTGTGCCTTCTCCTTAGATCTCCAAAATCTACACCCAATCCTTGCACACCTATGTTTTGTTTTATTTGGTGTTATTCATTTAATTTTGACTTGTTTTTTTATTTCGGAATGGGACACCAAATTTTGGCCATAACATGGAAGGTGGAGAGAAGAAAAGTGAATAAAGGAAAGAATGAATGAGAATAAAATTAGTGGATTAGTTTTATTTGAAAGAATGAAACCTTTCCCTTTCTTTCAATTGAAACTTCCCAAATCAATACCCTTAATTCTTTCTTACCCCACCCTTCTATCTTCAAAAGGTGTGGCCGGCAATACATGATGTCAAATGGCATAAAATTTCCAAGAAACCTCTTTATGTAATCATCTTTTATTTAAACCCATTCAAAGTTACACCGATATTGTATGTCGATGCATGCAAATATAACATTCATATATATAAATTCAAGTAATTACAAGAAACTACTAAACATCAAACTAACTAAATAATAATTAATATTTTCAAATATTAATTATTTTTATTCATTTACAACATTTTACCAATTAATTAAATCATGCATTTTTTCAATGAATTCACAAATGCGGTCGTATGACTCAGAAGTGAGCATTTAGTCAACATTTAATATTGAACAAATCAAATATTAAAGTTTACACACCACCTTACCTAGTGGTGTGAGAGTTTGACTGATTTCATCACTTATAGGCCTTTTCGATAAAATTATATTTTATATTTAAGCGATACCAGCGGTGACAATAATTCTCATAAGTTCTCTTCGTCAAAACTATGTCACTTTAGGATGTATTGAATTTGGTATTGGTCAAAATTCCAATATTTAGTAACCTTTGTTAGTTCAAAACAAAGTCCTTGGTTTAATAATAACATTTATTATTTACCATACTTCTCTAGCCACAGATTTTGCATTTGAGTTGACTATTGTTGACTGTGATACTAACCTCATATAACTAAGGAGACGAATCCTCTAGTGAATAGTATATCACTCCCAATGCTTCGACACTGACCCAATTATGGTTGCTCGATGGATCGCTATGTTATAATTTAACTATAATCAAAGTGGAGTGTTCACATTGAAGTTCACAAACATGGTTGTGTAACTCTGAGGTATTAATTCGATAAGCAACTAATATTGAACAATTCAAATATTGGCATTCACATGTCAACTTTGTTGCTAGTGTGAGTTTGGCTGAATTCATCGCTTATAGATCTTTTCGGTAAAATCATAGTTTATATTATCTTACGCGGTACTAATAGTGACAATAATTTGCGCATCTTCTCTTTGCCAACACTATATCACATTATGATGTATGAAAATTGGTATTAGTCAAACTCTAATATTATCCATATTCAACTAGATCAGTCCATAAACAAAGTCCTTGGTTCAATAATAAAATTTTATTAATCGTTCTACTCTAGCAAAAGATTTTGACTTTGAGTTGACTGTGATACTAAATACATACAACTGCGGAGATATGTTCTCCACTATATAATGCTTCGCATCCAATGCTTCAACTCAAACCCAACTATAGTTGCTCGATGGATTATCATGCTATAATTTAACTATAATTAAAGTGAAGTATTACATTGAAGTTCCATGGTGTTCTCAAGTCAAGGGAACTGTGTAACATCGTCACCCTGAGATTTTCTATTTCATCTAGTTATTATTAACCAATAGGACATTCTCGGACAAGTCATTCCATAGTTGTCCAACAACTATGAGTACATAACCCATTGGTGCCCTCAACAGCTATGAGTAATAGACTGCTTGACATTACAAAGTGTTATACACTTTGGTCTCAACGGATGTATCAATATTCTTTCTCAAAACATCTTAACCAGGAATATTTAAAATAATTTGTTATTTTATATTGTAATAATTTTCTCATGATTATAACTCCTTGTATTATCACATAAAATATCATTTAAGGATTTTCTATATTGATAAACTTAAATTATTTACTTAATTAATATAGCACAATATAATAATTATACAATAGAAAATTAAACACCTTTATTACGAACAAGTTGGTATAGTGTTAGATGTATATACAATAAATTACATAATTGACTCTAGGGCATATCCATAACTCATATATGTATGTATGCATGTATGTATCCGGGCATAAATTAAAATTTAAAATATCATTTTTATTTTGGTCACAACATAAAAAAGAAAAATATATAAATAATGCATTTTACTTTGAAAATTAATAAATTGTTTTGTATTTAGTTATTTTTAAAAATTCAAATATATATATATATATAATATAAATCTACACGGAATTAGTATATTAAGCAATAAAGCTTAAAAATGAATTAATTATTGATATCTTATTTAAATAAATGTCTTATTTGAATTAGTCAAACCACATAAATTCAAATTATCTAATTTATTTATATATTTATGAAAGTATACATATGTATGTATACATGTATCGATATATATTTAATGAAATATACCGTTTTATAATATATTTTAAATAACGTCATATTACATACATACATATGTGTGTATGTGTATTTTTGTGTATAAATATTTAATCCTAATAAATTAGTTAATGGTTGAATTATATATTACTTGTGTGTGTACACACACATACACTAAGTATATGTATGTATACGTAACCATTGAAGTCTTTTTAATATATAACATCGCCTATTTATTTGCCGTAAGTCACAGCATTTAATTATACGCATGTTCCATATTACCCATAGGTTGGATTATACCATTTAATATAATTATAATGTTTGTATTATGAATATGATCATATCAAAATGCTAAAAATAATATTAAAATTATACTAATAAAATTAAATTACATTAATAAATTAAAATAAAAACAATATATTATTATATAATAACAAATAAATATAATAACAAAGTTAATAAAGTAAACTATTTCCCAAACTCTTTTATTAATAAATACTAGATATGATTTATTATAAATTTATTATTCATATAAACAAAAAATGCGATTTTACGCAAATGACAAAAGGATTTTTTTTAATTTTCCATTTTACCACCGTTGCCAATGCACTTGATCGAACACTGTCAACTCCAAATCATGGTTTGGATTACGAACTTAATGTGGTCTCAACTACCGAGATTCATAAGCTATCACACATCCCTTTTGCATCACATTGGACCTAATTCAGTTTCATAAGAGTCAATGTAACAACCAAATCCTGATACCTTTCAAGTACAACAATACATGATTATTCATCAACAACTTCTTCATTTCCGAAAATGACCCTTCGCACTTCTCAATCCACGCGAACTTCTTGTTCTTTATGGTCAAGTTAGTCAAGGGTGTTATTTTAGGCAAGAAATCCTCGATAAATCCAATTATCAATTTTTTTAATGGAAGAGTGATCATGATATTTAGAAGAGCACTATAAAGTATTTATTAATATATAGAAGGGAAAAACTACCAATAAGTCTGATAACTAGTAATATACATACAAACATATGCTACATAGGAAACATGCTCAAAAAAGAAACAAATAAGTGGATCATCATATCAATGTTCAAAATTCAACAGACATTAAAACTAGCAAAAGAAAAGAAATAAAACTAACAACATACTACAACAAGAGTAGAGCTAATATTAAAACTAACAAAAGGGCCAAAAAAATGCTCCACTCAAGGGTCAACTGTGGTAGAAGATTAGTATATAAAGTGTTAATATGACCATGAAGATGACTAGAAAGTATAGAGAATAATTGTGGCTAAATTGTGAAGGGCGGAAGTGATGACATAATGTCTAGGATGCAGCTTTGAAAAGAATAGATGGAAAATTACCAAAGTTAGAATTGTTGCGAAACTTATGTTGAGTAGGGAAATTCCAAGTTGCATTGACGAATTTAAAATGAAGCCCGATTGGACAGGCAAATGTGGTGAAGGGTACAATAGTGGCAAAATCTATGCTTAAGTCTAGCTATATGTTTCGAAACAATCAATGTAAGTGAGCTAAGAAAGAATTGTGAAACAGAGCTAAAACCTAACTAGATTAACATGTATTTATGGCCAATAATAGAGTGAAAGTAACATAAATAAACTGAGTGCAGACTAATGCAGGTTCTGGGGAACAAGACTAGCAATGATGGAAGATCTATTGCACTATTTATATACAAGTACCATTGAAATAGTGCACTGTCAACCGAACTAGTACACGTGTTGATGTTGGAAGTGCTGACTAGTATGTAAAGATAAACAACATTTCCCACAATGTGAATAAAACTGAACTAGTACAAACTAATGTAAAGTAGTGATAGATTGTTGGGCAATTACAAAATAACTATTGAAGAAATGGATGCACGGTTTGACGAATGCCCTATACAACGGTACCCAATATACCTGTATAATGCGTTGTGGAGGTACCCGACATATGAAAAGGATAGCTAAGGATGTAAAGTAAAGAAAATCCAAACAAAGAACCTATAGAACATCTCATAACGCACAGATAAAATATAATATAATAACGTAGATGTAAAACAGGGGAGATAGCAATATAATAAAATGAACAATAACTAAGAACATCATAGTGCAACTGGTTCACAAATTATAGAAAAATAAAATAGAGAAGTTTATGCATCCCAATTCTTTAAAATAAACTCTATAGCTGCCTCTAAAGTAATACAAGTACTGGTATAGCTCCACTGTACTACGTAAGCTCTAAATATGTATATATAAAAGTGTAGTGTCATGCCCATACACCGTACAGCTCCATGTGCTATCCAGACCTATTATCCCTAATCTACTCATTTAAGAGTACTCGAGATAGTATGAAGCAAAGAATAATACCTCGAGTCAGACAACAATTTGGTGTAAGCGATACCGCATCTTAAAAATACTATAAAAATCATAAATTATAATAGGGGCATTAGGTATGAAGAACCATACATAACCTATCCATGCATTCAAAGAGTTAGCACATAACAATTGATATATGCTAATCCACTATCATTGCCATACAAGTGTACTATAATCGAAGTACAATATACAATGTCTAGGTATACGGTCTCGAAAATACCTACATCGTGTGACACCCTATAGTGATAAACAACAATGGAAAATGTATATTCAACAAACAATCCTCACCATTGCACATGTGCGTTGGACATATGATAACTCGTATGGTACGATCGCAAACAAGGGACTTAATCAAATTCCGGCTTCTTTGTTGCTCGAATCCATATCACTTTGTAAGGCTAAGAACCAGGCTTACAATAGCAAAAGCCCAGGGCAATCTACTATGAAAAAGATTTCCATCGCAAATCCAAGTGGGCGTATCCACATAACCCTTCATTATGAGCTTACTAGAAACCTCTGAGTTATCAACGATTTCTTTGCATGCATCTTCATAATTGAACTCAATCGTTATTCGATCACGGCTACCTCTATAGAAAATTCTACGCACAAGCCTTCATGATTAAATTTGTCCATGTGGATCACAGTCACAACTCCCACCATTAAGTCGTCATCTTCGTAACGCCTCTGGACACTTGTTGTAAGCCGCAGAACCATCATACAAATGTTCTGAAATTGTCATCGACGGCATCGTCATGTCAATGCTCTACGTCATGTCGAAGTGCTACATCATCGTTTCATTAGTCGCCACATAAAATCCAAGGTCATCTTGGGTCGTTTAAAGTCATTTACTTCACTTCACATCACCCACTAAACCCTTAGAACAAGTACTAAAGGAATCCCAAAGTATTTCCTCGACATGATCAAAATCCGAATCTCAAATTTTCTGTCCAGGGATTCTTGAGGTCGAGCATGAAGCAACCTTAGAATAACCAAAAGCGATCTGCCACCTGACTCGAAGCACCCCAAAAACCGCCAACCCCAAATTCGTGGTCTGGTGCTTTTATGCGGCCTTTTGACCCAAATATATCTAGATTATTGGGCAAGTTAGACTCGATGATAGATAAGGCAAGCAGTCCAAAGAGGTGATCACAGAGACCAGAGATCGATTACAGACGACAATGTGAAGTAAGGAATAAGCAAGACCAAGAGATTAGACTCTATGTAACATTCTAAGTATTGATTAGTGCTTCTACTAAATTGGAGATTGGATCGGATCACTATGGCTATAACTTCTTGAATCAACATTTCAAATCAGTGAGAATCGATCGATATCTCCAAAAACATGTAAACAACTATGCAAATAATTTTGGAAACATGAAGCTAGCATGGAGGAGGATCCACACAACTGATCGCATGTTGCCACATGGACGTCTTGACCGATCGGCCCCGATCGCTTCCTATTGGGAATTGGGCCTCAAAATTTTCTTGGTGACCCCATATACTTCTGGAGATTCTATCGACGAATTTTCAGGAAGTTATTCGGTCGTCTACGCCTATAAATATAAGGTTCATAGATCATTTGAGGGATCTTTTCACTGTTGTTTTCATTGTACTCCATTGTAATGACAGATTCCGATCTGATCCCTCTTGTACTAATAAATTCAAGTGATTAATAAAGCTATTTCTTCAAATTGGACGTAGGCATTCAACGTCGAAACACTATAAATCTATTTGTAGTTTTTTTACCATTTCTCTGCATGTTTCTTCTATTTTAATTTCGATTTTCTTCATTTAATTCTCTATATATAATTTGTTGAGTGTTTGTGCCAATTTTTGGTGCAAACATTTAAGTGCTTTCATTGAGAGCGAATTATCAACCCGATTAGATCTCATCATTTGCTGGTGGATTCCTATATACGCGAGATAGTTCCAAATTTCTACTAATAAATTTCCATTACTACTCAGATTTGAAGAAGATGTAGAAGGAAGCTATTAGCCATGTCCAGATAAAAGTCAACTACTTCCCATGCTATTGAAGGCAATAACGATGCTAGTGTTCAACAAGTTGATCAAAATGTACAACTGGCGGCTACCGATGCCTAGAATCAAACCGAGTACATCACTAAAGCAGATTTTGTAGTCCTAATGAAGTAACCAATGGATAGCCATCAGCAGCTTAACCAGCCATCAGTAGCTTCACCAACCGTCAGCAGCTTAACCAGCCATCAGTAGCTTCACCAACCGTCAGCAGCTTAACCAGTTGAAAGATCGTCATGGAAAGACTAAGAAGGTGCTTACTCCATATTCAGGATCATAAAATACCTCCTCATCTGACGACTATCACAGAAACAGACGCCGGAAAATGGATTCGTATGCAGCTGGAACATTGGGATAGGATCAGGCAATAAGGTATGGCCAGTCTGCATTGATCAGTACCGAACCACCCAAGGGGATCGACATTGAACCCACTAATCAAGGGGGCGGTCGGCATGCAGGAGGTACCACTATCAATTAAGGTGCTGAAGTTCAGGCAATTGTGGTTGAACCGTAGTTGAGAGACGATGCTAGAACTGCTACTTTGGAAATGGAACTAGAGCAATAGGAGCCAAGGCAACGTGACACTGCCCGAAGGCATGGATCGGGTCACTCACGTGAGATGGAACATGACTACAGCCTAGCACCAACTTTCTAAATACCAAACTTAACAGCCATGGTGAGGCAACTAGTGAGGCTTAACCAACAACGATTGGGGAGTCTCCAAAAGTCATACTCAATTCACCAAAAACATTCTACAAGCAGAATATCCACGGAGGTTCCATATGCCTACGATGTCTGCCTATGCGGGAAAAACCAACCCAGCGGCGTCTCTTGAAGTACGAATGGCACAAGGACTCCACCTAAGCCACTGATGCAGTTAAGTGCAGGTGTTTTCCCATTTTTCTAGAAGAAGTTGCGACTATGTGGTTCACCAAGCTACCACCACGGTTAATCTCTTCATTTGATGAGTTAGCGAAAAAAGTTCGTAGAACGTTTCTACATGCACATGACTCGCCCTAAGGAGTAATGTCACTCTCCAGCTTGGTCCAGGAACCAAGGGAGTCACTGAAAAAATTTCTGGAAAGGTTTAACCCAACTATTACAGAAGTCGATAATCTGAATGATGATGCAATACTCACGGCACTGACTGGGGAGTCGAACCCGATTCCAAGTTTGGCAATTGTTTAGCGGGAAAGCCTGCGTCTACATTGGACCATTTCTTTGCAAAGGTAGCTCATTTTTTGAGGAAAGAGGGGGCGGACTAGGAAGAGAGATATTGCAGGCGCAAGCGTCGAGCGAGTACATAGTAACGTGATAATGAAACAGTCTGGTTATAGTTTCTGGAACGTTCAAATCAATGTTTAGGACAAATCAAATGAGCATAAGAAAGGCAGTTATACAAACCGTGACTGAAGATGGGATTCCGGGAGAGGAAAGCTAGGGTCCCATCATTTGATACATACATGCCGTTGAATACGTCGCTAGAGAGTGTTTATTTATCGACTTGTAACATTATGCAATATAGGAAACCACCTCCGAAGAAACCAATGGAGAAGCAGAGACAGTCCGGAAAATGCTGTAGATTTCATGAAAGTTATGGACATACCACGGATGAGTGCCACCACCACTGTGATGTTATTGAAAAGTTAATTCGAGAAAGAAAGTTGCAGCAATTTGTTAAAGCCCCGCATGATGGTGGGCAGAGGACATCTGACCCCAATCGAGGACAAGCTCTGCCCAGTGTTGAGGAACCTTGGCAGACAACATGGAGATTAGTTATTAATACCATTGTCGGAGGACCACATCCGAATGACAAAAGCTGGAATTAAATGGAGCGTTACGTGAGTGCTTTCAGACATGTTGACATTGAATCTTGCTCGAACATAGAGGATGGTGCTCCAACAAAGCAGCAACGAACTATAGCAGATGATATCGTGTTTCGGAGCAGAGATGCAAATAAGGTGGAGGCCTTTACGATCGACCCAATGGTGATCTCGGCTATGATTAGTCCTGCCTTGGTGAGAAAGATCCTGATTGATTGTGGAAGTTCTGCGAATATCATTTTCAAGAAGGCATATGACCATATGTTACTAGAAGCCAAATATCTGAAATCATGTAAAGCCTCTATTCATGGCTTTAATGGTATTACAACTGAAGCGATAGGCTATGTTGAGCTACCAGCGGAGTTTGGAGACAGCAGTTGTAGGAGAGTGCGGGTGCCAACGTTTGTAGTGATGGATGTGAACAATCCGTACAAAGCTTTTCTAGGTTGTCCAGCTCTTGGTTAATTCAGGGCAACAATTGCCCCTTGATGTCTGACCCTTAAATTCCTGATAAAGAATGGTGTAGGAATTATCCATAGAGATCAGGCGACTGGACGTGCCTGTTATGTGGCTGAGTTGAGAAACGCTTAGCGAAGGGAGAAAGGAAAGGATATGGAGAAGCCTCTATGCATCAAAACCAATGAAGCTTAGCAATCAGCATCTGAGCCTTCGCTCGGGCATCGCAGTTGGTTCTATAAAGATATAGATCCTAGAGATGAAGAAGAGGAGCCTAAGGAAGCCAATGCTACACCCGCTGAGCTGACGATCGACATCACGGTCAGCCACGACGACCCATCACGAGTCCTAAAGATTGGATCACGGCTCAGTGCAACAATGACAAAGGAATTAGCTGGCTTTCTCCGAGCGAACCTTGATGTGTTCGCTTGGACTTATTCTGACATGAGTGGAATCTCGCCGACTATCATGAGCCATGCATTGAATATCGACCCAAGGCATGTCTCGGTGCAATAAAAACAACACGGCATGGATCTAGAGAGATCTTCTACACTCAAAGAGAAGGTGGAAAAACTTAAAAACAATAGGTTTATCCGCGATGCCTTCTACCCGAAATGAGTATCAAATCAAGTTCTTATGAAAAAGGCTAATGGAAAGTAGTGGACGTGCGTTGACTACTCAGACTAGAACAAAGCATGCTCGAATAGCTTTCCCTTTCGAGGATCGACCAGCTGGTAGACTCCGTCGCTGGACATGAATTACTTTCATCCATGGATTCATACTCCGGATAGAATCATATCCCAATGCACATCCTGGACCAGGAACACACCAGCTTCATTACCAACCTAGGATTATACTACTACGTTATGACGCCTTTTAGACTAAAGAATGCTGGAGCAACTTATTAGAGACTTGTCAACCGGATGTTCAAAGACCAGATTGGGCAATCAATGGAAGTATATGTTGATGATATGCTCGTGTTATCATGAGGATCAAATGACCACATCGATGACTTGGTAAAGAAGTTCAATGTTCTCGGAAAATAGGGATTGAAACTTAATCCCTTGAAAAGCACTTTTGGCGTTGCGTTAGGGAAATTCTTAGGTTTCATCGTCAACTCTCATGGAATTGAAGCCAATCCCAAGAAGATTGAGGACATAAGGGATATCCAGGTGCCGAAGACAATTAAGCAGGTGCAAAGTAAAGATGAGTAGGTCGCTACCCTGAGCTGGTTCATCTTCAGAGCTACCGACAAGTGCATTCCTTTATTTGACTTAATCAAGAGAGGGAAGAGAAACTTTGAATGAATGCAGGATTACATTGATGAATTTTGAAGCACTGGTATATCACTTAGAAAGATCCCACATCCTGTCCAAGCCACTAGATCATGAAGACTTGTATATTTACTTGGCAGTGTCGGCACATGCCATAAGTGCCGCACTATTGCGCGTAGAGAGTCAGATCCAGAGGCCAGCATACTATGTTGACAAGCAGTTGACAGGTGCTGAAAGAAACTATCCAAAGCTAGAAAAGCTCGATGCGTCAAGAAAGCTCTGCCTATATTTCCAAGCTCATCCCATCAATGTCTTCAGCGACCAGCCGTTATGACAGGTCCTACAATGACCTGATACATCTGGGAGGTTGCTTAAATGGAACATCAAATTGAGCTAGTTTGACATCACTTATCTCCCTCGGAGAGCCATCCAGGGACAAGTGCTGGCGGACTTCATAGCTGAATTTACAGCACAAGATGACACTTTGGAGAACAGTGAAGAATTTACCATCCACTGGAAGATGTACATGGATGGAGCATCCACTGATCGGTATTCTAGCAACAGAGTCATACTAGTAACTCTTGAAGAACGCTCGATCATATACGCCCAAAAGCTTGACTTCCCTACAATGAATAACGAGTCTAAATATGAAGCCTTGATCGCTGGGCTTAAACTGGCTAAAGGGCTAGGAGTAAAAGCATTGCAAATATTTTGTAACCCATTTAGTAGTAAACCAATTCAGGGGCGAATACCAAACTAAAGGAACACGACTTGTCCCATACCTAAACCAGGTCCAAGAGCTTCTAACCGATTTCGAGCACTATATCATTACACACATCCCTAGAGAACAGAATGAGAAAGCCGACTCACTGGCCAAGCTGGCCAATTTCGGGGATGCACAGCAAATGGGCTTGGTTCCAATTGAAGTACTTAACGCTTCGAGCATTGACCAGATGGAGATTGATTGAGTCTTAGAGGCAGAGCCCAATAAGGAATCATGTATAAATCAAAATATATACTATTTGCAAAGGGGAATTCTTCCTGAACGAAGGAATGAAAAATGGCAGATCCTTTGTAAAGCTTCACGATACATCCTTCAAGAAGGAGTCATGTATAGGAAGGGTTTCTCCACCCCCTACTTCGATGTATCTCCAATGATAAAATCAAGCGAGTATTAAAAGAAGTCCATGAAGGAGAATGTGGTGATCATACAAAAAGGCAAACATTGGCGAAGAAGATAATCCACTATGGTTATTTCTGGATGACTATCCATCGAGACGCAGCTGATTATGCTAGACGATGCGACAAGTGCCAGTTGTTTGCAAATATTCTAAGAGCCCCACCAACGGAATCACCCAGATGGTTAGTCCATGGTTGTTTCCTACTTAGGGTATTCATAATATTGGCTCTTTGCCGATTTCCAAAGGAGGTGCAATGTACGCCATCGTAGTAGTTGATTACTTCACTAACCGGGTTGAGGTCGAGCCTTTGGCCGTGATCACTACGAAGAAAGTAATCAATTTTGTTATTCAAAACATCATCTATCATTTTGGACTCTCCCGGACAATCATAATCGACAACTGGACCCAATTCAATAGTGCAGAATTCAAAGACTTCTGTTACCGAGATCATATCAAGAAAATATTTATGGTAGTTGCTCACCCTCAAGCTAATGGACATGTCGAAGTTGTCAAGAAAATCATAAAGTCCATTCAGAAGAAGCGTTTGGAAAAGGTAAGAGGCAAGTGGGTTGATGAACTCCCGTTAGCATTATGGCATGCAGAACCACCCACAGTCCACAACTGGACATACTTCATTCGCCCTTGCTTATGGCTCCAAGACGTGATTCTTGTAGGCTTGAAGTCCCTTCTCATCGAGTGACTTATTATGACCCCGGAACTAACAGAGGTATCCTTTTGGGATCCCAAGATATGGTTGATGAGAAGCGCGAGGAAGCTGATTTGAGGGCAGTTGCACATCGACACGATACTATAATGTTAAAATCTGATCTAGGACCTTTGAAATTGACGATCTTGTCCTAAAATGGATCTTTCCATGCCCCCACAAACATGGGTCCAAGATGGGCAGGACCGTGTGTCAAAGATCAGAAGCTTGGAGATGGAACTTTCAAGCTAGCGACTATCGATGGTATCACACAGCTTAGAGCATGGAATAGTAAGCATTTACGATGCTATTTCAGTTTGTTTGGTTTTATTTAGTTGTATTTCATTCAGAATTTTCTTTTGTAATTGAATCCAAAGCCATGTAATAAGACAAACTCGGTCTCTCCTTTTTCAATATGCAATAAAATCTAATGTTTGCTCCATATTTGTAAATTGTTTGTGCATAATATAATAGTTGTGATATACAACCAACTTACATCCACATATGCATAATACAGATCAAAAAGTACCCAAAGTTTGGTTCCAGCCAAGTACCCAGGTCCATAATCGAATTAAACAAAATGAATGTGATTCAACCTTTAATTCATTAACTCTCACCTCATTCTGATGGGCTGAGTATAAAGCAGAGAACGGGTGTGAATCTATCATCCGTTAACTAACTCCGTCTCCTAATTTGATGGAATAGATGTGAAGTAAAAGTGGTCGTGATATGAATGACTAAAAGTGGTCGTGATACGAATGACCACTCTTCGACTTTTCCCCCAGACTTGGTAGCAAGGGAATTAATCAAAAGGAATGTGATTCAACTATTTCCCAAAACAACTTCAGTCCCCAGAGTATGGGCTAAATTATGAACTTCAAACGAGTGTGACTGACCACCCATCGACTAACTTTGATCCCTAAAATGTAGACAAGAGTACAAGCAAAACAATTCAGTGCGATTCAACCATTCATTCTCTAACTTTGGCTTGAACCTGACAGAAGGAGTATAAACTCATCGTGGATAGGACTCGACCATCCACAAAATAACTTCGAAAACCCAAGATTGGGGGCATGAGTATAATCACTTAACCGCTAAACATGACAGCGGTACGCTGTGGCTCGCACCTAGTGTTTGATATGACCTATGGCTATGACCGAAAGGAGGACTTGAGATGGATTTATCGAATCGACATCCAAATAAATGGGCAACCAATAGATATTTGTAACAACCCGCATATTTGTAGATTTTATATTTAAATATTTTATCGTTAGTCGGATTTTAGTCCGAAAAGCTACTTTTTGCATACGAACGAATTAGGACTCGAGACCACTTCCATTGAGTTCAAAACGTCATTTGCAATCTTTTAAGTATAAACTTCGATATGTTTGGAGATAGTGGAATTTTTGTCACTTTTTGCTTTGGACTTTTGGTTTGGGCTGAACCACTTCTAACTCAGCCCAACCCCCTCCTTCCCATCATTACTTCTTCAAAAACACTTCAAGCTTCATAAAAAATGGTGGAGGGAATGGGAAATTAAAATTCCATGCTCAAGTCTTTATTTCTAATCCAACATCTACTCCAAATCCAAAGAGAAGAGATTGATTCAAGCTTGTGGTTGATTCTTGCTTTGCTCTCAAGCTTCTCCATCATCAATTTCGTGAAAAGGTGATATTTTTATCTCACATCCTTGCCTATAACTGTCATTGGACTGTTGGGAATGATTCCCCATCGCATTTGCATGTACATTTGCTTTTGGTTTGGATTGAATTGGTGAAAACCCCTGATTTTCAGCGTTGTAGGCAAATTCTGGGCCTTAGGTCGCACTGCCTCGAAGACCAGCCCTGCATATTTTCATTCGCTCTTAGGTCGTTCGGCATTAGGTCGCTAGGTCGTAGGTCGTTGGGCTTTAGGTCGCTCTGGCGTGGAAAAGCCTCTGACTGCATGTAGCTCGTTCTGGGCTTAGGTCGCTCGATCATGTTAAGTCGCTCGCATGCTTAGGTCGTAGGTCGCTTGACCATTATATTGTTAGGTCGCGCCTTATCTTAGCTCGTCCACCACTTTAGGTCGTTTGACCTGTCTTCTTTAGGTCGCTCGGCTACATTTAGTTGCTTAGGTCGTTCTGCCTTGATCGTCCTTAGGTTGCTTAACCATTGAAGCATCTCGAGACCTGTTAGGTCGTTCGCTTTAGGTCGCGCACACTTAGGTCGCGTACCACTTTAGGTCGCTCACACTTAGGTCGCGTGCTACTTAGGTCACACCATTAGGCCTTTAGGTCGTATGACCTCAATTCTGTTAGGTCGCCTGACCTTAATTACTTTAGGTCGTTAGACCTTACTCCCTTTAGGTCGTTCGACCTCACCACTGTTAGGTCGCGTGCTTGGTAGGTCGTTCCATCCTAGGTCGCTCGACCTCTTTTCTCTTAGGTCGCTCGCCAGTTAGGTCGCATGCCCAGCTCGTTTCACTTAGGTCGCTCGCCCTATTGCCTTTATAAGTCGTTCGACCAGTTTACCTTTTTAGGTCGCTTGGCCCTATCTCTCTTAGGTCGTTAGACCTTCTTTTCTTTTAGGTCGCCTGACCTCTTAAATCATTCGACTACTAGGTCGTATCGCGTTAAGTCGCCCAGCCTTGTAAAGATGTAAGGTCGCTCGTCTTTTTACACTTAGGTCGCTAGACCTTATATCCCTTAGGTCGCTCGATCTCACAACCCCTTTAGCTGCTTAGGTCGCTAGGTCGCTTGACCTGCTTACACTCCTTAGCTCGACACTGTTAGGTCGCGCAGCAGCTTAGGTCGCATCACTTATAGGTCGTTCGACCTATATTTCCTTAGGTCGCTCGGCATGTTAGGCCGCACCTCCTATTTTCTGCTTTGATGCATTTTGAGTTGATTTCCTTGGATTTCATTCACGTCTTCGAATGTGAATTTTTGAGAAAGATTGTTCTACAATCAATTTGTGGTTTGTCACTTTAAAAAAAATGTGAAGGTTTCAATACTAGTAGTAAATATCAAAACTCTTTTATCAACTCGATTTCAACACTATTTTATTACTAGATTCTTTTTCTCAAACAGTTTTCCAATCTACTAGTATATACAAGCCTTTACTTCACTCGGATGAAAAATCTAATTAAACGGCTTAGTAAAACGAGTGGTATGAAACGCTTGCGTTCACTTTGTCGGTTAATTCTTGGACTTGTTCGATTGAACCTCTTGTGACAATTTTCTAGTGAAGATTCGCAGCTTGTTCGTAAATATTTAAGTTAAGCAAGTGGTTATGGGACATGAAGCTAAACTCATATATTTACTAGCTTGGTGTGATTGACACTTCTTGATGATCATGACGATCATTTTTGTGATTTGATTTAGACTAGCGATTGAGCGATGTCTCTTTGTCTACGAGGGAGACTAGACCTCGTTTGTGTGATGATTCTACTCACATTCGTGGAGCATTCGACTCATAGGTCTTCGGACCATTCGTGGAGCATTCGGCTCATAGGTCTTCGGACCATTCGTGGAGCATTCGGCTCATAGGTCTTCGGACCATTCGTGGAGCATTCGGCTCATAGGTCTTCGGACCATTCGTGGAGCATTCGGCTCATAGGCCTTCCCCCTTTTTGTGATTTCTGGATTTCGTGTGTTGATTTCTGGAATTTGTGCTTCACCAATTTTCGTGATTTTCATTGATATGTTTTATCAATTTTTGTGCATTGGTGAATTCGTGTGTCATTACCCTTTTGTGGATTTGGATCTTTGAGAAGATTCTTGTGATATTGATTAATCTCTTGTTGATTTTCAATTCCATACTTATGGTAGTATGCCTCTGTGGTTATTACATGTTCATGCCATGTCTTTTACTTTATACCATATCATCTGATATTTATAGCTAGACTGATCCGTTTATTATTTTCTTATAAATAATACTCGGGTCAGACCGAGATGTTTCATGTGCTTCTGCTTGACTTCTCTTCTGGGATTATTCTGACTTTTGGCTAACTACTTAGATTAGTAGTTTTTGGATGTACACATTTGAGATATAGACTCTATGTTGTGTACTTATTCTTTTGTATAGCACGTGTTGCTATTCTTTTGTATTATCGTGGATCTTTCTGACCACTACTCTGATGTACACTTTCATGTGTTATATATATATTCATATCTTTTTCCGCCTTTGTGATATGGATGTATGTGACTGATTTATGTTATGTTTGTTTCCGAAGATTATATATAGCCACTGTGTGATAGCTTTGAGTTTGTATCGGTATGTCGGATTTCCTCCTTAAAATGAAGTACATGTTATACTATCTGACATATCGGTGCTCGCACAAAGAAGTTACATGGATGGTCGCTCCTCAACAGCCTTATTCTCCGTGCTAGTTGACAGCATTACACCGTAGTGTTCTTGGCTAGCGTGGGTATAGAGGTGGGGCGTCACAGCTTGGTATCAGAGCCAAACTTCGGAACAATGTAGAATTACTTAACAAGGATCATCGTCCTAAGTCCAACTTAGGAGTCGTGCCTTAGGATTTAATTCGAGTCTTCGGACCGATTTATCCTATTTTCTTTTATGTATCCTTGTTCTATCTATCAAGATTTGCTTGATATTTATTTGGAGAATAACTTTTCTTCTTTTCTCTTCATTAAGGAAGAGAATGTCTAGACTAGGTCGTCCCAGAGCTGGACCATCTACTGTTTCTCCCCAGGATGGAGTTTTTATGACCGCTCAATAGCTTCTTGATTTAGTAAAGAATGCTCAAGCAGCTGGTCCTAATCAGGAACCTACTCATCCTAAGTTTGGGTTTGCACGCTTGTGCAACGATTATACCAACTTGGGTGGGAAACCATTCAAAGGTTCCGAAACTATTATCGAGGTCCAGGCTTGGTTAAGAACATGCGATCGAATCTTTTCTCGCATGAATCTTATCGATCTTCACCGTGTTCAGGTGGCCTCCAGTATGCTCCAAGAGAGAGCATTGGATTGGTACGAACTTCTTATATCTGAAATCAATGAAGCGGATCTCACCTGGGAGCAATTCCGGGAACGCTTCGAGTTGAAATTTGTACCAGAAGCTGAGAAAGTAACATTGGCTCGTCGTTTCATAGACCTTGTTCAAGGTGAATCCTCTGTGACAGATTATGTCGCATCCTTCGAGTCACTGTCTAAATATGGGGTTGAATACATCAACACCCCATTGAAGAAGAATCAAAGATTCGTCTATGGCTTAAACAAAAATCTCAAGAAGCCATTACTTCTGAAATTAGAAGTTTCTTTCGATCAACTCATTGATATCGCTCTTCGTCTTGAAGAGGCCGATAAAGAGTGTGATGTTGAAGTTGTGGGTGCCAAATAGAACTTCAACAATAATAAGAAGAGGCCTATTATGTTCAAAGGCCCCAACCCCAATAAGAAAGGAAAGCTAAATGCGCCTAGTGACACTTCTCATGGTCAAGGTACTCCTCATTCAATCCTTGATGACATTTATTTTGTGATTATCTTATTCAAGTTCTTTTTGATATGAGTTCATCTCATTATTTTTATCAAAAGAACTTGTGATTCATTTTCTTTAAACATTTTTGGGCTTGTTGACTTCTTTGAGGATTGCGAATCCGGTTGGTGGATCCGCAACACTCAATTTGCTTTTTATTTATGTTGAAATTATTTTATGTGATTTTTCTTTCCGAGCCGATTTTTACTTATGCTCCGGAATTGACTTTTGTAAGGATTGGCTTAATTATTACGAAGCCATATCCTTTGTCCCGTGTGGGCTATTCATCTTCGACATTTTCAATCTGCTAAGCAGATTTCTGTTTTTCCTTTGTGATTTTGGTCCAATTTGATGGCATCATTTTATTCTTTAAGCTCACATGATGAGGAAAGTGTCATTTCTCTCATTCATGTAGTTTGAGAATTTTCCGGTATTTTTGAGTTTTGTCTTAGGATTATCACCTAAGCAGTCTTTTGAGTGGTGATAAGGTCTTTTTCTAGCTCGACCTTGCCACCGATTTTCATTTGCTACGAGTTATGGGAGTTAGCATTCCATTTACCGCATTCCGTACTCGATATGAAACTTATGAATGACTTATTATGTCATTCTGTTTGACCAGCTTATTTCATCCATTTTATGAATCGAGTATTCTATGATCTCGATGACGTTTTCGGTGGGGAAATTTGTTCTCCACCTCGATCATAAATCTTTGGAATATTTATTTCTCATAAGGAACTTAATTTGCGTCAACCTCGTTGGCTCAAGTTCCTTGTATCTTATGATCTTTCTACCAAGTTCATCGGACGTTTCGATGTACTTTGTTTTGTTGAGCTTCGTCTCATTTCTTTTATGGACTCGCGTCCGATGTTCTTTTATGGTGTTTCGAATTATTTGAGTTTCCGTTCATTGGACGTACCGTTATTGTACTACGTCGGTGTTTGGAGTTATTCGAGTTTCCAGTTTCTTAGGCGTATCGCTTTTTGTGCTACGCCGTTGCATCGGCTCAATTTTCTGTTATTCATGACGTTTTCTCACGTCTTTTATTTACGGAAATGCCTCTGGGATTCCGATTTTTATTCTTGAGCCCGGTGTTATTATGAAATTGAAGTTTCGCCTATTTGACTTATGAGCAACATTCTATTCACATCATTGCTTCGGAGGTTGAGCGCCTTCAAAATAAAGATGTTTTTCTTGTGAAAGTTCAATGATTCTCAAAAATCCCAAAGATTGCTCTTGGGAAATCTAGAGGATTTATCGAGCGAACACGTTCGGACTTACTCTTTCATGCTCTTTATGGTGAACTTCTTATTTCAAATTTCTTTTGTGTTAATATGCTTTTATGGTTGTTACTTTTTATTTCCGTCTTATATATTGCGAGGATGCAATTTCTTTAAGGAGGGGAGTCTGTAACAACCCGCATATTTGTCGATTTTATATTTAAATATTTTATTTAAATATTTTATCGTTAGTCGGATTCTAGTCCGAAAATCTACTTTTTGCATACGAACGAATTAGGACTCGAGACCACTTCCATTGAGTTCAAAACGTCGTTTGCAATCTTTTAAGTATAAACTTCGATATATTTGGAGATAGTGGAATTTTTATCACCTTTTGCTTTGGACTTTTGGTTTGGCCTGAACCACTTCTAACTCAGCCCAACCCCTCCTTCTCATCATTACTTCTTCAAAAACACTTTAAGCTTCATAAAAAATGGTGGAGGGAATGGGAAATTAAAATTCCATGCTCAAGTCTTTATTGCTAAACCAACATCTACTCCAAATCCAAAGAGAAGAGATTGATTCAAGCTTGTGGTTGATTCTTGCTTTGCTCTCAAGCTTCTCCATCATCAATTTCGTGAAAAGGTGAGATTTTTATCTCACATCCTTGCCTATAACTGCCATTGGACTGTTGGGAATGATTCCCTATCGCATTTGCATGTACATTTGCTTTTGGTTTGGATTGAATTGGTGAAAAACCCCGATTTTCAGCGTTGTTGGCAAATTCTGGGGCTTAGGTCGCACTGCCTCGAAGACCAGCCCTGCATATTTTCGTTCGCTCTTAGGTCGTTCGGCATTAGGTCGCAAGGTCGTAGGTCGCTGGGCTTTAGGTCGCTCTAGCATGGAAAAGCCTCTAACTGCATGTAGCTCGTTCTGGGCTTAGGTCGCTCGATCATGTTAAGTCGCTCGCGTGCTTAGGTCGTAGGTCGTTTGACCATTATATTGTTAGGTCGTGCCTTATCTTAGCTCGTCCACCACTTTAAGTCGTTTGACCTGTCTTCTTTAGGTCGCTCGGCTACATTTAGTTGCTTAGGTCGTTCTGCCTTGATCGTCCTTAGGTCGCTTGACCATTGAAGCATCTCGAGACCTGTTAGGTCATTCGCTTTAGGTCGCGCACACTTAGGTCGCGTACCATCTTAGGTCGCGTACCACTTTAGGTCGCTCACACTTAGGTCGCGTACCACTTAGGTCACACCATTAGGCCTTCAGGTCGTATGACCTCAATTCTGTTAGGTCGCCTGACCTTAATTACTTTAGGTCGTTAGACCTTACTCCCTTTAGGTCGTTCGACCTCACCACTGTTAGGTCGCGTGCTTGGTAGGTCGTTCCATCTTAGGTCGCTCGACCTGTTTTCTCTTAGGTCGCTCGCCAGTTAGGTCGCATGCCTAGCTCGTTTCACTTAGGTCGCTCGCCCTATTGCCTTTATAAGTCGTTCGACCTGTTTACCTTTTTAGGTCGCTTGGCCCTATCTCTCTTATGTCGTTAGACCTTCTTTTCCTTTAGGTCGCCTGACCTCTTAAATCGTTCGACTACTAGGTCGTATCGCGTTAAGTCGCCCAGCCTTGTTAAGACGTAAGGTCTCTCGTCTTTTTACACTTAGGTCGCTAGACCTTATATCCCTTAGGTCGCTCGATCTCACAACCCCTTTAGCTACTTAGGTCGCTAGGTCGCTTGACCTACTTACACTCCTTAGCTCGACACTGTTAGGTCGCGCAGCAGCTTAGGTCGCATCACTTATAGGTCGTTCGACCTATATTTCCTTAGGTCGCTCGGCATGTTAGGCCGCACCTCCTATTTTCTACTTTGATGCATTTTGAGTTGATTTCCTTGGATTTCATTCATGTCTTCGAATGTGAATTTTTGAGAAAGATTGTTCTACAATCGTTTTGTGGTTTGTCACTTTAAAAAAAATGTGAAGGTTTCAATACTAGTAGTAAATATCAAAACTCTTTTATCAACTCGATTTCAACACTATTTTATTACTAGATTCTTTTTCTCAAACAGTTTTCCAATCTACTAGTATATACAAGCCTTTACTTCACTCGGATGAGAAATCTAATTAAACGGCTTAGTAAAACGAGTGGTATGAAACGCTTGCGTTCACTTTGTCGGTTAATTCTTGGACTTGTTCGATTGAACCTCTAGTGACAATTTTCTAGTGAAGATTCGCAGCTTGTTCGTAAATATTTAAGTTAAGCAAGTGGTTATGGGACATGAAGCTAAACTCATATATTTACTAGCTTGGTGTGATTGACATTTCTTGATGATCATGACGATCATTTTTGTGATTTGATTTAGACTAGCGATTGAGCGATGTCTCTTTGTCTACGAGGGAGACTAGACCTCGTTTGTGTGATGATTCTACTCACATTCGTGGAGCATTCGGCTCATAGGTCTTCGGACCATTCATGGAGCATTCGGCTCATAGGTCTTCGGACCATTCGTGGAGCATTCGGCTCATAGGCCTTCCCCCTTTTTGTGATTTTTGGATTTCGTGTGTTGATTTCTGGAATTTGTTCTTCACCAATTTTCATGATTTTCATTGATATGTTTTATCAATTTTTGTGCATTGGTGAATTCGTGTGTCATTACCCTTTTGTGGATTTGGATCTTTGAGAAGATTCTTGTGATATTGATTAATCTCTTGTTGATTTTCAATTCCATACTTATGGTAGTATGCCTCTGTGGTTATTACATGTTCATGCCATGTCTTTTACTTTATACCATATCATCTGATATTTATAGCCAGACTGATCCGTTTATTATTTTCTTATAAATAATACTCGGGTCAGACCGAGATGTTTCAGGTGCTTCTGCTTGACTTCTCTTCTGGGATTATTCTGACTTTTGGCTAACTACTTAGATTAGTAGTTTTTGGATGTACACATTTGAGATATAGACTCTATGTTGTGTACTTATTCTTTTGTATAGCACGTGTTGCTATTCTTTTGTATTATCGTGGATCTTTCTGACAACTACTTTGATGTACACTTTCATGTGTTATATATATATTCATATCTTTTTCCGCCTTTGTGATATGGATGCCTGTGACTGATTTATGTTATGTTTGTTTCTATGTTTGTTTTCGAAGATTATATATAGCCACTGTGTGATAACTTTGAGTTTGTATCGGTATGTCGGATTTCCTCCTTAAAATGAAGTACATGCTATACTCTTTGACATATCGGTGCTCGCACAAAGAAGTTACATGGATGGTCGCTCCTCAACAGCCTTATTCTCCGTGCTAGTTGACAGCATTACACCGTAGTGTTCTTGGCTAGGTGGGGCGTCACAATATTACACCTTGAACGACGAGCGATGAATTACAAGCACATTGAATGGAAAACATAATAGCTTGAACATTTAGACAACTTTTGTATAAAAGCATAACAGGAACGAAAGAATTTTTATTCACATACTGAAACTTGGAAACTAAGTACAAGTTTATTTCAAAAACGGGGGTCGTACCCGCACAATTTCAGCAACAAAAAGAAACTAGCTACGTAGTCATGCACTACCCAAGCTGGTTCGATGGCTATTTCTCCACTTTTTTGGGCTTCTTAAGGGTTTCCTTCGGGGAAGATTCTCCAGAGCTGCCGCCTCGTCCTCTTCTCCCTTTTTTTTGCCCATGCCACCTTTAAGAAAATGCTTTCAGAGATAAAAGCAGCCTCGCATTGGGATACATAAGGATCGACCTCTTTAGGAGTGACAACACCCGGCGGTATAACTTGGAGCGAAGTAATATCCACTTTGGCACTCTCTTTCTAGGCTTGCAAATCCACCTCCCCCTTTTCAATGCGCTCCTTCATGCTAAGTTTACCAGTGTGTTCGAAGGCAGGGGTCACTATGACATCCTCTATTTCATCTTGGCCCTACTGATTATTTATCTTTTCTTCATTCAAAGCCCCTATGACTTTAGCATCTCGACCAGGAGTCTCAACAGGTTGATCGGTAAGAGCCACCTGTATAGTGATGACCGTAGTGGACCCCGTGGTCTGCGCCTGTTGTCCAAGGGAAACATTATCATCGGTATCATGGATAGATGCAGACGGACCTGCAATTTCATAAAGACTAATGGGTAAGCCAGTGACTATCGAGCATGAGATGTAAACCTTCTAAAATGACGGAGAATTAAGAGATATACCTTCACTAAATTAGACTTTGTTCTTTGTTGGAGTGCTACCTTCCAAAATTGGAAACAGCCTAAAAGATTTGTGCATCCCTAGATGATCTGTATCATAGCCTGCATCCTTATTTGGGGTATGAGAAACTGAAGCACCGGTTGCTTGAGTAGTAGAAGGGTCTAGGGAACCATATCCCAAGGCTTTGGCATCATCTTTCCCCTTTTCGGTGATCGCTGGATAACTGAGTAAAATGAGCCGAGCAGCCCTGAGTTCATTGGGCTCTTCATCGCACAAAATTTCGCACATGAGCTACTATTCATCCCATCAACACCACCGAGGGACTTCCTGTTCAAATCTCAAAATTTGGTCCCAGGCTTCGACGAGCAACTCGAGATACCCTTCTCCAAGGAAGCAAAGGTTACGATTCATCAGGACGCATGCATTGTAATATATCAACAGCGGATCGAACTCGTACTTTATCTCTATCCAACCCACCTCCCTAGCCTCTTCCTTGAGGGTCTATATTTTCGCATTTTGTCTGTCAACCTCTATTTTAGCTTCGCGAGCTTCGACGATCTCCCGTGGTATCATTGAGACTCCACTAAGCTTGAAGTTTCTGTTACTTTTCCTTCTCAAGCTCCTCTTCAAGCTATTTAATATGAAGGGGTAAGGCAACATTGTCCTTTTCCATCACATCCTTCTCCTTCTGTAAGACATCTTTTTCAAGGGCTAGAGTACCACTGCGAGAAACGACAGAGTCCAAATCAGTTTGGTGCACTTTCATTAAACGCTCGATGGCTTTAAAAGACATGCTAGCTTTTTTCTTAGCATCGTCGTACCGAACTGCTTGATCTCCTCATCAAAATGCTTAATGATATCTTTGTCATGGATCGCCTCAAGAGTTAAGCAATCGACCTTGTGTTTCCTTTCTATTGACACCTCCGAAATTCTCTTAGCAACACGGAGAGTTGTACTGTGCTAGACATAGCATCATTAACGTAAGAGAGCACTGTGTGCTTGGCTTTTGGAGGAATTGAATGCAAAGCGGGAACAAATTTGAACACGTTAAAGCACAACTTAGGAAATATGGCTTATAACTCAATCATCTTCTTAGTAGCAGTGACATCAAGAGTAGTCGGGACTGAGAGGGCCCGTCCGTCGTGCTTGCGGGATGAAGTATCAGGACCTTCTGCGCCTGACTGGCATTCCGAAGATCGATAGTCGCCGAAAGAACCCAAATGTTGGTCGAATGCAGTAGCCGAAGTGGGAGAATGAGGTATCGACTTACTACTACTATGTGTAGTGGGGTGTTGACCGGCACCCTTGTGGTGAGAAGACTGAGATTTTGGTTTATGTTTGGACAACGAGTCCTTGAATTAGTGGCTTCAGTCTCGGTCTTCTCTTCCTTTATACCCTTCTTTGTCTCAATCGGGGTCCAAACCTTGACTAGGCCCAAAATAAGACAGCTGAGAGTATGCTGATCTCATCAGACGATCATAGTTAAGGGAGGGTTTTATCGAGCCTGCAAAAAATTGAAAGTGTACAAGAATCACTCGACTTAAAGGTAGATAAGAGTCGTGCGATGCAGTGCATGTGATCGTGAGTGTCCTAGTGTCTCCCCAACTGGCTAGTTACTGGATCTTTGCTCACTGCAGTAGTCTCTCCTATGTTAGTGAAGGGAATGTCAATGCCAGATTGAATAGGAGATTCGGAGCCCCCGAGACTTAAATTGGAAAAATTATAGTTCCCACCATCATCTAGAATTAGGATGTCCGATAGCCCCTCAAATTAATTTTCCAGAGGCAGAGTGCTAGATTGATCTCTAGCAACAAAGGTTGACTTGGATTTCTTAGAGACTTGCCATCTACGAAGCTTGTAAATAAGCCTTTTTATTCTTCTCTTTTCTAGAATGGGAAGCTGTAGGTCTTGAGAGGATCCGACCGCAGGCTCATGACTTGAACTCACATCGTCACAACTGGGCTCATTAGCACCGCCCCTTACCTCGCCTTCCTTGGCAACATCCTGAGCTCCTTTAGCTGAGGGCATGACAAGATCAACTTCGTCACCTCCCTTCCAATTGGTATCTTTTCTTTCTACAACTTCCTCCTCGGTGTTTCTTGACAGTCCTATGCTACGCCCTTATTCTAGTTAGCCAAAGATTAAAAGGTACTCGTCGGTAAGAAGAGATCTGATATCCTAATCTACCACTAGTATATTTTTAAGCACTAAAACCGCCTTTGAGTATATGTCAGCGGTGGAACATGGATGGCTACCTACAATGTTCAATAAAAAATTTCTTAATTCAGTATACGACTTGAATAAAAGCAGTTCTAGTTAAGTTTGAAATGACACCTACGTCCTTCCAGCCACCATCCTACAAAACCAGATGGGTAGCACACATAGAACCATTCGTTTTTAAAAGCCCTCTGTTTGTTCCAAGCACTAGTTACAACCTGACAGTTAGTGACTGACTCAACGAAAGTGTACAAAAGGCTTCTCTTTCACCACTTGAGAATGTAGATGAATCTAAAGTCTTCTGGAGTTGGCTCATGATATAAGAATTCGAGGAATATCATGTATGTACAGTGTAGAAATGCATAGCTGTTCGGAAGCAGGTGAGCCTACGCCAATCTTAAATAATGCAACATTTTCTGAATGAATGGATTGAAAGGAAAAACACAACCAGCCCAATACATAAACTTGTTGCATGTAGTGTACTACTCCAGGGGAAAGTGAGCCCTATTGTTATGAGACGGGACTAGCATAACCTCTACGGAATCCCATTGTTAATGCACAGCCTGCGGAGAGAGACCTCATTTACTTTTGAAGCCATTGAATCCTCCGAATCATTCAAAAATATGGCATCTTCCAAAGTGTCAGGTGCTGGCTCGATTTCTGCTTCTAAGTTCGAAGGAATTTCTGACATCTACTATGAACTCTTGGGCTGCTCAGGTTGATGCCTGGAGAGTTTTGAGCATATGTTGTTGCGAAGCTAGACTTGGAGTCAGGATTGTTATGTGAAGTAGTTTGTTCAGTGTCCACAGTAGCTAAACACTCCGAGCGTCTGGAACCCATAGTTATCAAACTCAGCGGATAGTAATCATTAGAAAAATTAACAAGTTCCCTCCGTGCAAAGTATAAACTAGTGCGATGCGGTGCGATGGTAGAAATAGACAGTTCAAAATTAAAACTACATTTATGATGAGACTCTAGGATTCGACCGGAGTGACCATCATCGCTGACCGTCCCAACTGGCTTTCACATCGATGGTTGTGGATTTTATTTAAGATACGGGATCAGTCATCGGCATACTGGAGTGTGGAATTTGCATTCAATTTCATTCGAGTCTATATCTTATACTTGTTCAAGTTCTAAGTCCTATGCGTTTGTCCCGAAATTCAAGTATTCGCGTACGAGATCATATGTAAGTTTTTAGTTCAAGTTCAGGCTTTAGGAAAATGTTCATGTGTATATAATCAAGTCCAAGTATTAAGTGTTCAATATCATGTTCAAGTTCATGTGTCCCTTGGTTCGGATTCATTCATGCATATAAATTCATGCGATCAAGTCTTAACGTTCAAGTGTATGCAAACGGGGCTGAAAAACAGCTAAGTGCCCCTTGGCGAGGGGATCACAATCGATCCCTCGCATAGGTGACCTTGCCTTATCAAATTTTGAAATCCAAAATGCCATAACCGATTCCACTAACCAAACACTTACAAACGATCCCTTTATTTATAACTCCTTCATTCCATGTTGTCCATACTATAAAAACCGACTCCTCCTTCATTTCGTGGTAGTTCCACACCATGTTAGAATCGATCACTCATCATCATCGCCATTCAATCCACATGACAATCTCCAATACAATCATCACTGATCCAAATCGCCTACCCCTTCAAACACCGACCCTTAAGTTCACAACCACCAACTTGAATCACCCAGAATAGCCTCATCACCAAGCCCTATTCAAATCGCATGCCACAAACCTGCCAATGCAAAGAAAACAAATCAAGTAAGGTTTAGGAATTCTGATGTTGATGTCGATTTATGGCTAGATGGAGCGTTGGGGTTGGCTTATCTTAAGGTTTGGATCGGTCAAATTAGGTGAGGAGGTAGCTAAAAATGGCGGAGCGGGTTAAATAGATAAGGAGGGATGGATTGGAGGCGATATTTAAGTAGATTAGGTGATTTCGAGCATGAATTCATTAATAGCGATGTGAAGGAGAGGAATAGGGTTTGACTATAAAAGGTAGAGAAAGTGTGAGGGAGATGATGTTATAATGTTTCCTTATATACTCCAACATATGGTATTATGCATGGCCCACTTGCTTAGACCCAAAATTCATTAAGTCCACCTAAGCTAAGGGATCGATGCCGATCCCCCAGCTTAGGGGATTGGTACCAAATGCCCCTACCAATGTTAAAAAAGAAAAAAAGAAAACATGAATGGATGATGAAGAATATAGCAATGCAAATATATTTCAACTACGTGATATTGACAACGACCCATGAACATGCATGTGTGCATACCCAACATTATATTTCTTGAAATGAAAACGATTAAATTATTACATGGATCTCGTAGAAAAGATGTCGCTATAGATAACCAAAGCCTTCTAACTCAATCAACAAGCTCAATGGAACGGAGCATAGACAAAAATTGGAGATTACACTATGGATTTATATTAACAAATATCGACCGAGCGTTATGACGAATGGAGATAGATATGACACTCTGGAAATACAATTCAATGGAAGGATAACAGCTATTCAGGAAATTGAATGGAATTCTTCCCGATGATTCTAACTTGCTTCGATTCAAAGCGCGTCATGTTCGACACAAGATGTACTTTGGAGGGTAAGTGTTATCCGACCTTTTGACTCAACTATATCCAGACTGTTGGGCAAGTGAGACTCGAAGATGGATAAGGCAAGTAGCCAAAAGAAGTGATCACAAAAACTAGAGATCAAGTACAGATGACAATGTGAAGTAACGATCAAGCGAGACCAAGAGATAGACTCTACGGAACATTCTAATTATGGATTAGTGTTTCCTCTAAGCAGGAGATTGGAGTGGATCACTATGGCTATGAACAGCTTGAATCTGCATTTCAACTCAGCCGAAATCGATCGATATTTCTAAAAACATGAAAGAAACTATGCAAAAAACTTTGGAAACATGAAACTAGCATGGAGGAGGACCCATACAACCTATCATATGCCGCCACATCTATGAGAAATGCGGATTACGGATCTTAAGGCTAGAATTAACACTAGAGGAGGGTGAATAGTGTTTTAAGGAATTACTAATTCTTTTTGAGTTTATCTTAATTTGAACACAAATGTATGCAATATTCAGACACAGATATGATCACAGAATCAAACATAGATGCAGATATAAAGTAAAAGTAATAAAGGAAAGAACACACCGGATTTTATACTGGTTCGGAGTTACCCTACATCCAGTCTCGCAACACAAGTACGGATTTCCTTTCAAAATCAATTCTTATAATTACACCCTCGATTTCAAGGCCACGAGGTACACCGCTCCAGATTCACAATCCTTTGGGTAGAGATACTTGATTTTACGGGCAACAAGTTCACCCGATTGATTTTCCAAGCTACAATCACACCTTTTCTCGCTCGATTGAATACAGAGAAGTCTATAACTCTGAATAGCACTAGGATCTTGTTGTGATAGTGATAGAGAATCAAACCAGAGATGATCTAGTTAGATTCAATGGTGATTTCGGCAGAGTAATGGTAAAAATGTATATAAATAAATGTGGAAGAAGAAGAGGAATGAAATCAGAGAAAATATGATTGTAAATTCGTTTAAAACAGCCTCTATTTATAGTAGAACAACAGCTATGTCCATTCGTGAAATGATATGACAAATAGACACTTCCTTTGAAATTCAAACTTTTGAAATAAACTGTCACCTTGTCGACAAGGGGTCCTTGGGGTTGTCGACAAGCCTAAGTTATTTTTGGTAATTTGTTTTTCTTTGAAAATAACTTCTATCTTATATTAAAAGTATTTTAAACTTTATAAATATACTTAACTATAGTTAAAATACATAAATAAGTATAAAGAATAATATTTTGGTATATATAAAATTTTACTATAATTTTATATTTAAATCTAAGTATAAATATTAAAAGTTAAATATATTATAATTAAAAGATAGTTTAAAACCAAGGATAATTTGATATTGAAAATAAAGATTATTTTGAGGCTAAAAGTATTTTAAAACCAGGATAGATGTTTTTGATTTAAAAAGGAAGATTTTGAAATCATTTTGAAAACAAGATATAATTTTGTAAAACATTTGAATAAAAGTTAGTGGATACAAAACAATGTTCCACTAGATTTTTCGTAGGTTCCATCCTACTTAGGGTTCCATTCCTTTAACGGGCTCGAAGTGTATTCCATTCCACGAATAAAATGGATTTTGAGATGTCGGTGCTTTTCTAGGAGTTTTAACAAAATTCCTAACTAAATTACTTATCTTGAAATCTTGAACTCTTGATAATCTTGATACTCATGAGTCTTGAATCTTGATATCTTCGATCTTGAGTTCATTAGTTCTTGAATCTCTATGCTGTACAGTCTTCATTCTTTGGTACCTGTATATATATCCAGCATATACATATATATCTAAACAATAATGTTAGTATTTATATTTTATAATCTTATTCTAAGGTTGTTGTCATCAAAACCAACTTCTCAGGGACTAACAATCTCCCCCTTTTTGATGATGACAACCTTTGTTTATAAAATATTATTTCTATCCTAATAACTCCCCCTAAAACTAATAACTCCCACTTAATCTATGCCTAACTATCCTATTTTATACTTCTCCCCCTTTGTCATCAACAAAAACTAACTCCAAACTATATAACTCCCCCTGATTCTTGTACTAAAGTACCAACATTAATAAAATATATAATGGAGTATATAATAGATAGATTAAGAGATAATTATACTGATAGATATGATAACTAATCAAAGATCATATAAATATCAATGTGTATTTATACATATTATGTTTTGCACACCAATTATCAATCCACGCCAAACCAAATCAAATCAATCCAAGCAATCAATTCAAATCAAACAAAGTAATCAAATGAAATCAAACATTACGAGGAACTTCCACCCATCCTTCTTCTCCAAATATAGGGTCTGCTTTAATGACATCCCAATTTTCATTTTCATTGGTGAGAGGGACTGGGGGATGTGCTTCATTATCATCTTTGTGCAGGGAGGAAATCATTTATCGAATCGCATTGAAATGTTTTTCTTGCTCCTTGATCATCTGCATTTGACTCAACTCTAAGTGTCGCTGATTACGGAGAATGAAAGAAAGAATATTCTTGAAAGAATTAAGGGTTTCTTTAAGATTCTCGGTCAAACTATGAATTGGATCGGCCATATTTGAGTTTGTGAGAAGAAATATAGATAGAGTAGATAAGCAATGATTTTGAGTGATGAATTCTGGAAGAAATATGTATTTATAGGTGCAGAAATTCATTTGAAATGAATAGACACAAGGTACTTATTCAAATTTCAAATTTAAAATGAAAAGTCATTTCTGACCAGTACTTGTCGACAGGGTCTCTAAGGGGTTATCGACAAGGGTCAGTTAATTTTGATGACTCATTTTGATTTTGTGAATAATTGTGTATATATATATATATTTATATAATATACTAACATTTATTCTGGAGATAAGATAAGCTAGATAACAGAAAAGTAATTCAATTTCATTTCATAGTAGAACGATACAATGATTAAACATTAAGAACTACACGAACATTCAAATCAAAACAAACTAAAACCAATACAACATGACATGAAAAGGTAGAACTAGTTAGAGGATGATGAAGATGAAGATGATCCAAGCTTCTTGCTGACTTTGGAGAAAAACTTGTTCATCTTGGATGACATTTTATCCAATTTCTTACTAACGGACCGTTTAAGAGTCCGTTGATTCTCAACAATGGTCCTTTGATTTTTGAGTAAGGTTTTGTTGGTTGGATTAGAGGGATAGTCAATACTTTCCAAGGATGTTTCACATTCTTCTTCTATTTCCATTTCATCCCCTTCTTTTTCTTCTTCTTCCTCCTCTTCCATCTCCTCATGAGCCAAACGCTCTTTCTTTTCGGCAAGAGTCTCATATGATTGAAAAACATATGGAATTTTCATAAGAGAAATGTTTGAGTGATTAAAAAAATTTCTTGAAACAAATTCTTCTCCTTTGAAATCCACTCCAAAATAATTAAAAATCCGAGTGAGATAGATTCCATGATACAAAGTGTTTTCACCCACTTCAAAAATTTTGGGACGAAGTTCATCCAAAATAACTTGCGCCCAATTAATATCATAATTTCCAAAAATAGCAAAAAGTGCTTTGCAAACTTTTGAAGTTGGATTGTTAAAACTCCCTGATCTTGGGGTCAAAGAATGTTGTAAAAGAAGATTAACAATTCTTGCTTTTGGTCGAAAGTTTTGATTTATGAATTCAAAGTTATCATCTCCTTCGAAAATGTGATGAAATGTCTCATGATCATTTTCATCGATATTAAAACTAGAAAGATTCATTCCCGTGCTCTTGCAATTGAGAATGGTACCCAAAACATCACAATTTAAAATGATTCTAGTGCCTTTGACACTACTCCAAATTTCATCATCATTTCCATTATAAAATCCACGGTTGAGATTTGCATAGAAAATTTTAACAAGATTTGGATAACAAACAAAGTCATTTTGTGAAGCATCAACAAGAATAAGAACTTGGTTGTTTGCAAAAAGAGAATCGATTTCAAAAGTAGAGAAATCTTGAAATAAAGCAAACTTTCCGGGATGGACTTTTTCATAGTTAGCATAGTTGATATATGCTTTTATAGCCTCCGGATTATTGAAAAGTTGCTCTTTTATATTTCTGGAAAGTCTCATTGTGGAAGGGTTGCTTGAAGAAGCCATTAGAGTAGAGAGTATAGAGCTTGATATTTTGAAATAAGAGTTTGAATTTGAAAATGAAAGTGAAAAGTTATGATAAGAGATAGTAAATAAATAGATTCTCAAGGGACAGGTTCTCTGGTCAAAAGGTGACTTTTCAGAGACTTGAATGAAGTGAAAAGATGGAGAGAAATTCAAATATTTGAATTCAAATTTGAATTTCAAATTTTTGTACCCTTGTCGACAACGTGCGGGGGGCCTTGTCAACAGGTGTCTCTGAATTTTCATGATTTATTTCTCTTAAGTATTCTAATATATATATATATATATATTATTTTTAATGTCTATATAATATCTGGAATATTACTAGAATTATAGTATATTCCATAAAATATTATGATACTATTTAAAAATAAAAATAAAAATAAAATAATAGTAAAAATATAATAAAATAATAATAAATATTTTAAAATTCAAACGACACACCAATTTAAAATCAACCAATCAAACATCCAATCCTAAGCATGTAATTTCAACCAATGTATTGTAAACGTGCACCTTTTTCTGAGTCTGTTTCTCTGAATTCGTCGGAGTCGTGAACTACCGTGAAACACATATTTGAATTATCTGTCTTCTGATCATCATCGCTTGAGGACGAGTCTGAGTCATCGAGAGTAGCGGTAAATGCACGTTTTCGTTTCTTTGCGGAATCATTATTTATAGGAAGATTTTGCTTATCTGGATGCGGACAGTCTCTTTTGATATGGCCTGGTTCGTCACAGTTGAAACATTTGATATAGTTTGGCACTACATTCTGATTACCATAGTTCTTATAGTTGTTTCTCTTGAGATTATTCATCTTTCTTTATTTCAGGAATTTCCGAAAGTTCTTGGTCATAAAGGCTATCTCTTCATCGTTATCGCTGTTTGAGTCTGATCCATCGCTTAATGCATTGAATGCAATTGATTTCTTTTCAGATGCTTTGCTTTCTCTTCTCCCAAGCATTTGGACTTCAAACGACATTAGATTTCCAATTAATTCTTCTATCTTTAAGGTACTGATGTCATTTTCCTCTTCGATCGCAAGTGTCTTTTGATCCCATTCTGGAGTAAGAGAATTTAAGATTTTTCTGACTTGATCTTCTTCCGAAAATACCTTTCCCAAGGATATTAGAGAATGCACAATATCCTGAAATCTACTATACATATCTCGAATAGACTCATTAGGATTCATTTTAAATAATTGAAACTGATTTGTGAGCATGGAAATTTTGGTCTGTTTAACTTTGCTTGTTCCTTCGTGAGTAACTTGCAAAGTTTTCCAGATTTCATATGCAGACTTACAAACTGACACTCTATTAAATTCATCCCTATCAAGTGAAAAAAAATAGAATATTCATAGCTTTAGAGTTATTTTGTGCGACGGTCTTTTGCTCAGCAGTCCACTGTGCAAAACCAGTTGTGGGCTTAAAATATTCATTCTGTGTGATATTCCAAGTGTCTTCTACAAATGAACTAGTGATAGAAGTAATAGAACCAGTGTTGGTAGTAGTAACAGTACCAGTGTTGGTAGCCATTTTGAAATTTTTCAAAATTCAGATTATGAAACTTTGAAAACCTTGCTCTAATACCAAATGTGAGAAATGCGGATTACGGATCTTAAGGCTAGAATTAACACTAGAGGGGTGGGGTGAATAGTGTTTTAAGGAATTACTAATTCTTTTTGAGTTTATCTTAATTTGAACACAAATGTATGCAATATTCAGACATAGATATGATCACAGAATCAAACACAGATGCAGATATAAAGTAAAAGCAATAAAGGAAAGAACACACCGGATTTATACTGGTTCGGAGTTACCCTACATCCAGTCCCGCAACACAAGTACGGATTTCCTTTCAAAATCAATTCTTACAATTACACCCTCGATTTCAAGGCCACAAGGTACACCGCTCCAGATTCATAATCCTCTGGGTAGAGATACTTGATTTTACGGGCAACAAGTTCACCCGATTGATTTTCCAGGCTACAATCACACCTTTTCTCGCTCGATTGAACACAAAGAATTCTATTACTCTGAATAGCATTGGGATCTTGTTGATATAGTGATAGAGAATCAAACCAGAGATGATCTAGTTAGATCCAATGGTGATTTCAGCAGAGTAATGGTAAAAATGTATATAAAGAAATGTGGAAGAAGAAGCGGAGTGAAATCAGAGAAAATATGATTGTAATTCGTTTAAAACAACCCCTATTTATAGTAGAACAACAGCCATGTCCATTCGTGAAAGGATATGACGAATAGACACTTCCTTTGAAATTCAAACTTTTGAAATAAACTGTCACCTTGTCGACAAGGGGTCCTTGGGGTTGTCGACAAGCCTAAGTTATTTTTGGTAAAAAAAATTTCTTTGAAAATAACTTCTATCTTATATTAAAACTATTTTAAACTTTATAAATATATTTAACTATAGTTAAAATACATAAATAAGTATAGAGAATAATATTTTGGTATATATAAAATTTTACTATAATTTTATATTTAAATCTAAGTATAAATATTAAAGGTTAAATATATTATAATTAAAAGATAGTTTAAAACCAAGGATAATTTGATATTGAAAATAAAGATTATTTTGAGGCTAAAAGTATTTTAAAACCAGGATAGATGTTTTTGATTTAAAAAGGAAGATTTTGAAATCATTTTGAAAACAAGATATAATTTTGTAAAACATTTGAATAAAAGTTAGTGGATACAAAACAATGTTCCACTAGATTTTTCGTAGGTTCCATCCTACTTAGGGTTCCATCCCTTTAACGGGATCGAAGTGGATTCCATTCCATGAATAAAATGGATTTTGAGATACCAGTGCTTTTCTAGGAGTTTTAACAAAATTCCTAACTAAATTACTTATCTTGAAATCTTGAGCTCTTGATAATCTTGATACTCATGAGTCTTGAATCTTGATATCTTCGATCTTGAGTTCATCAGTTCTTAAATCTCTATACTGTACAGTCTTCATTCTTTGGTACCTGTATATATATCCTACATATACATATATATCTAAACAATAATGTTAGTATTTATATTTTATAATCTTATTCTAAGGTTGTTGTCATCAAAACCAACTTCTCAGGGACTAACAACATGGACGTCTCAATCGATTGGTCCTGATCGCTCTCCATCGGGAATTGGGCCTCGAAATTTTCTGAATAACCTCGTCTACATATGGAGATTCTTCCAATGAATTTTAGCAATATATTTGGTCATACACACCTATAAATATAAGGTTATAGCTCATTTGAAGGATCTTTAAACTGTTGTTTTCTTTGTACTCCATTGTAATTATGGATTCCGATCTGAACCCTCTTATACTTAGAAATTCAAGTGATTAATAAAGCTATTTCTTCAAAGTGGACATAGGCATTCAACACCAAACCACTATTATCATTGTTTTTTACTGGTTCTCTGCTTGTATATTCTATTTTAATTTCGATTTTCTTCATTTATTCTCTACATATAATCTATTGAGTTTTTGTGCCAACTTTTGGTGCCAACAGGTGCCGACCTAAAGCAACTACTCTTAAATCCCCGAGCATATTGCCAAGCAACCACCAAACCACTTTTCTGGCTTGGTCGAACTACGGCACCAGCAGACAACATTTATTGTCTGGTTCTTCCCATGCCGACCAAAAGCAAGGCTGTTATCCAGCCTTTTGACTAAGCAATATTCAAATAGCCTATATGAACCAAACTAGAGAGTTATAAGGGTAGGCAGCTCGGAGATAGCCCCATAGTCCAGAAACTAAGTACAAACAAAGCATGAGATGAAGACCAAATCACCACAAGGATTCAGGGGACTAAATCGAACAATGTGTTGGATCGGTACCGATCCAACATCAAGGATCAGTATCGATCCACGATTCTTCATCCATTCAAGTCCAATCTCCTCCTACATGCAAGTCTTGATCCCAAGAGCCTATTTCAAGTTACATTTAGTCGATCCCATTAAATTCCCTATCGATCCCCACAAACACTCGAAGTCAGCAACTCCATTCTTACATCGATCCATCATTTGGACTCAAAAACAAGCTAACAATGATGCAAACAAGTTTGGAATCATGAAGCTAACCATGAATCGAGCCAGAACAAAGAATTCACAAATATCTATTTACGGATCTTATTGATCAGTACCGATCCATGTATATCGATGAGGTGTCCACCAATTGTTTTAGGAGAACTAGTCTAGGCGAAAACGAAGTGGAGATCATAGGGGCGATTTTTCAAACAATCTATAGCTATAAATAGGAGGGACGAGCTCAATTTTAGGGATCTTTTTGGCTCTCTTGCTCTCTGACTCTAATCTCTTTTAATCATTCATGAATTTATACCTATCCATAAGAACTTTTAATAGCAAATCAGTAATATAATCAATAAAATCACTAAGTGGACGTAGACCAAATTAGATGAAACACTATGAAATGTTGTGGGTTCAATTCTTACTCTTTTTAATTTAATTTTCTTCACTTTTTATTCTCTACACAATCTCTTAGGTGTTTGTTCCATTTTTTAGTTCAAACATTATGGTGCTTTCACTAAAAGGGATATTCTCAAGCCACTTGGATCCTGTTACCACCAATTCTCACTTCAACCTTGTAAAACCAAGATGAATAGAAGAGAAGGAAGTACAAGAGATGATAGCACCAACAAAGCCTTTCGAAGGAGTCAAAGGGATGCTACAGCCAATGGTCAGGTATGTTATAAGCTTTCGAAGGGGTCGAAGATGTCGAAAGCACCCTTTCGCTTCAATTGCTTCCTTTAAAAATAGATGCTTTCGCCTACATGAAGAGGTTTCAAATAAGTGGAAGAATACCTTTCGAAGGCAGCAAATAACAACCACTCACATGTGCGCCAAACCTTTCGAAACCAAAGGTTTCGCCTTTATTCAAATTACTCAAAATGATGTTTTGATGGAGCAACCCTTTCGAAAGCATAACTAAGCCTTTGGAATCGGGATGAACCTTTAATTTCTAGGAGGGGTACCGCATTAATTGGCAAGCATGTATTCGGAAGTTACCTTCTGCATTTAAACCCTTAACATTTCAACATCTTCGAAACCCCAAAGAACTACCCATCGACAGAGTCGAAAGCTCATGCCTCTTCTTACATGCAACAATAAAGCAAAACAAGGTAAAAAGTGCACCTACCCTTTCGATGAAGACGAAAGCATTCAAATGCAGTGCAGAAGGATACACAAATGTTAAAGGCGACGAAAGGTCTACAAGGCCGCCTTTCGACCAGGTCAAAAGCATTGAGTCAAAAGGTGCCAACCCGCACCTATAAATCAGACTTTAGGGGTTCGGTTTAGGTCTTTGAATTCTTTCACTCTACTCTTGTATTTTCTAAAAGTTGTAAACCCTAATTTTCAAATTAGATTGGGAATTTGATTATTTTGTACTACTTGAGTTTAGTGAAAGCAAGATTATGGAATTTTGGGATATTTGGCTGATTTGATATCTCTGTTAGGTTCAGTTCATAAATTTTGTTGTTTCAACTTGATTGAAGGTTCACCATTCAAGTGAGTTGAAACCATTATTTTAACCAATAACCTTAGAGCCTTAACTCCTACTCTCAAATTGTCGAAAGGATAGCTTCCTAAGAAGTCGAAACTGTTGAATATGCTAGTATATGATTTTTGTTTGATGATAATAAACATATATATATATATATATTCATTTAAATGTATTTGTTATTGTAAAATTTTAGTTTTCACATAATTAAATAAATATTTGATGAATAAAATAAGTAACACAGAATTCATATTCAAACAAATATTTTATTCAAACAAATATTTTACTCAAACAAATATTTTATTACAAATTCAAATAGTACAAATTTGAGCTCTCACTACATATATACATTTCTCAATTACATTACAATTTCGATTACATCACAAATTTCAATTTACAATTTTGACCTCACTACATATATTCACTCACACTCATATTTTATCTTCAACTTTGTTCTAGCTTGTATCTAGCATTTGAATTATCTGCAAAATAAACACTGACGCAGTAAAATTGAAAAATAAATTCTTTTGTAGTGTACAATGAAGTGTGTGTTTTTGAAAATATCATTGCCTTAGTTATATGGGTTGTTCGTCATCATTTCTTTTGAATTCATCTTACACGAACAGCTTGTAACATGCACAGTGTATCACTGTACATGTCACAAGGCCGTGCACACCAATATACACTAGATAAAATTGCAGGGACATGTGAGCACAAGGTCAAACCCAACCAAATGGTGGATTCAACTCAGGTGCAATACAAAACAAAAATAGAATGGTCAGGCTTACGAGTTCAACTGCATAAGCAGACTACATGACACAAACAGCCAAAACATAAAACCAGAGAGATGCAAATCAATATGAAGTTCAGACCAAAATTCAAGGCAATCCAAACTTGTACAGACCATTCAAATTCGAGACAACATGAATTCAATATACAGAACTGGAGTGATAACAGACCAAAATATACACAAGACTCAAGTGAAACCATGGACAATGAAACCAGAAAAGGAACTGACCAGTTTTAACATCAACAATGCAACCAAACATGTAACAAGGCCAGAAAATCAAAGTGCAACCACACTTCAATACAAGGAACTGGAAACAAAGCAAGCCGGTACAACATGAACCAGAACAAGCATCAACCACTTGAATCGGACATGGTTATAGTGACATGTATGCAACAATAAACCACTTGAATGGCAAGTCAACATACAACAAGAATCCAATTTCAAGTGAGCAAATGCACGCACCAAACTTCAAGCAAAACAAGTTCAAAATCAGGCTCTCAACAACAAGACACACACAAGTGGTTATGGCAACACATATGACTCCAAATGAACTCCTTAAGCCTGTGGAACCAAACTACAAGCAGTTCAACAAACTTAAGTGAACATGCAACAAGAAGAAGTGCACAAACAAAGAGATTAAATGTTTCAAAAATAGTGGAGCAGCATGTATATTCATATGCAACAGCAATGAGCAGAACAAGGCATCACAATACATATATACACACATACATATGTATGTATGTATATACAAGGTGACCTACATGAATCATTTCAGGCATGAACATATGGAGCTTCGAAAAATCTACACACATGAAGACTCCAAATGGGCTAACATACTTCAGTGCATATGTACATGAGTGCAGATCACAATGCACCAGTTCAATGAAACCGCAAATAGACCAGTACATCATGCACACTTGAACCAGACAGATTCAAGTGGAACTCAAAGCAAGCATGAACCAAAGACCAACTCATATGTACACAGTCATTTGTGAGAACAAAGAAATGCAACCAGACCTCATATGACACAAAGCAACAAGATTCAAAGTACACCAGACACGGCAAGGCATGTAGTTTCGAAGATGTTAATTCTTCATGAGTATCATATGGCAATGGTTGACCGCATTGGTTTTAAAGAATTTTATGATGCATTACAACCTTTGTTTAAGATGATTTCTTGCAACACTATCAAGACTAACATCATGAAGACTAAAAGGATGAGAAAGAGAACATGGTGAAGCTGTTATAAAAGAATCAAAGTCATATTGCAAATATGACTGATATATGGACTATTGGTAATCAAAAGAAAAGCTATAAAACTATTACAACACACTTTATTGATTCATGGATTATACAAAGTCGACTTGTAAGAATGTCTATGGAAGATGGTTCGAAATAGCAATGAGCACAGTGAAGACAATACAAGGCGAACATCTCTGGCTAAATAAAATGACAAATATACAAAGCTTAAATGGTCCAGTTTACAAAACAAGTTTATATGCAGTATACACAAATATGCAGACTTTAATTTCAACATTTCAAGTGTGAGTGATAGCAAGTATGGTTCGATAAGAAATGGTCAGAAGTCGTGGGTCATCAAAGCACACAACAAGGAAGGTAATACACAGGTGAAACACGATGAACAAGTCAAGATGCAAAATTTCCAAATTATGTCAAAAAATTTAATGCCGAAGTCAAAAGAGAAAAGAACGGACCTAAATTCAAATCCATGAAGTATATGTATGATATGAACAAGTCAAGAATTCATCACATCGTTCAGTCAAAAATTAATGGCCGAGCATAGCAAAGTGAAGAATTCAAACAAAAAAAATACGAATGATAGTTTAGGGTTTTAATCCCTATAAATTCCCATATCATCATCGGCATATTTCTTATCGAGTTCAAGCATAACAACGATAGTAAATAAAGGCTATTCACTTACCATTTCAAAGCACTAATTCGAACTCGACAATTGAAGCAACATCATGCACTCAAGCCAAGGAGACGATTGACGAAGCCAATCGATGCATAAATTCACTTCAATCGATGAATTTGGTGAATTTCACGGTGGGTTAAATTGGTCTGGGTCACGGTGGGTTAAATTGGTGAATTTCAATTTGTTTCATTTTTAGACCTTATTAGGCCTACAAAGTCTAAATTATTTTTGAACCATTATAAAGAATTTTGAATAAAATCATTATTTTATTTAATTAATTAATTTAAAAGTACCGATTCTATTTATATAATATATACTATTTAAAACTATCCAATACATATATGTGTATCAAATACACACATATATGTATAATGCACTTACAACATATATAAAGTGCACATTGTTTAATGTGCTCGTATATAAGTGATGAGGTTTACATCGCAACGGACACATTTTTCCCTTTACATACCATGTTTGTTGTCCACAATTTAATCTATTATTTATGTATGTGTGTGTAACTATAATAATGATTTAGTTTAAATATTAACCAATTCAAAATGCCTTAAATTAACATCTAAAATTACTAATGACAATTTTAAATTTTAAAAACTAAATACAAATCTAGATAAAATTCTATTTTAAATTTAAATTTCAAATATAGAAATGTTTGTATACATACAAATAGTCGAAATGAACAATTAAAATATAGTTTAAAAATATTTATTCTTAAACTATTAATTAATAAATATAATTACATATGTAAAAAATTGTTTTTTAACTTCTAACTGAATACATTTTTAACTAAAAATTAAGTTATTTAATTTACAAATCAGTACATATTTATATTAATTTTTTTATAATGTAAATTCGTATAGAAACATACATTAGTTATCTAAAATTTAATATATATATATATATCTGTGTATGTGTCATAAATTACATTATATATATATATCATAAACTATATGTTTAAATAAATTGGTTTTATATATAATCCATTACAAATTTTATATTTTATGAATATTTAAAACAATTTAACTTTGAATTTATTTTATAAATGGCTAAAAAATATACAAGTGTTATATATTTTTTATGTATATAATCAATTTAAATGTTTATATATGTAAGCAAAATTAGACTGCAATTATGTATATAAATCTATTATAGTAAATATCACGTAACCATCATAATCAAAATAAACAATGCATATAGATACAAAATAATTATGAAAATAAAACATTAACAAAATTGTAGCCTGAGAAGTGCACCTTGAATGTCGAATGATAGCTCCTTTAGAACTAATCTAAGCTCCTCCAGAAAGTGCAACTAACTATAAGAGAATACCACTCCTTGAAATATATTTAATTTGACTTGATTTTGATTTGGAAATGAAGGGGACATACCCTTGTAATTTGCGGCCAGGAAGTGTAGAGGGGGGCAAAAAGTAAAAGCCAAATGAGAGAGGAGCTGAGGTTTAAATAGGTACCAAAAGTGAGTAAAATGTGGAGATCCAGATCTCATTATTTACTAATTCTTTTAGCCAATCCATAAGCTATTTTTGCATTCAAAACTCACACCTCCCCACTCTATTATAGCTGGCCATGATATAAGTCATATGGGCCAACAAAATTTTTGAAATCCAGTCGGTATTTATTTAATTTATTTTAAATATTTATCAATACCGTACATCAATACATATATTATAACTTTATATACGCACTTTATTAATTCCTAATTCAAATAAGTCAAATAAAATTTAATAATTAATATATTATAAATATTAATTAATTTAAGTAATTTGTAAAAATTATAATTTTAAATAAATCATATGGTATTTTGGAGTATTCAAAATCGTGATTGTGAGACTCAAATATGTAAATTCAATCGGCGATTAATATCATACAATTTGAATATTAACGTTCACATATCACCTTAGCTCGTGGTTTGACTGTTTGGTCAAAATTATCGGTTACAAATTTTTTGATAAAATCTAGTTTCACTACATTAAGCAGTACCTAGTAGTAATAATTATTTACACCAATTCTCTTTATCAAACTATATCACAATAAGACTTATTGAATTTGATTTTGGTTAAAATTCGTCCACAATCAACTTGTTTAATTCGAAACAAAGTTCTTGGTTCAATAATAACAATTATTACTAAACAAACTACTCTAGCCAAAGACTTTGACTTTGAGTTGAATATAATTGACCGTGATGCTAACTTCATATAACTAAGGAGACGAATTCTCTATTGAATAATGTTTCACTTCCAATGCTTCAACTTAGACCCAACTACAGTCACTTGATGGTTGCTATGACAAGATTTAACTATGATCAAGGTTGAGTGTCCATATTGAAGTTTAATAATATTCTCAAGTCGAGAGAACCATATGATATTGTCATTTCGAGATTCTCTATTTTAACCATAGTTATGTTAACCAAAAGAAAACTCTTGAGCGAGTCATTCCATAATTAACCAATAACTGTCAGTACATAACCTATTGGTGCCCATAGCAGCCATGATTAATACACTACCCAATATTTGGAGTGCGTTACATATTCTAGTTGTGACGACCCGCCTTTTCGACCCTCAAAAAGTCGACACTAATACATCCATGGTATTAACATGCCGAGCATCCGATTGTCGAAAAGTTAGACTGTTAGGATGAAAGAAAAGAGAAGATAGAAAAGAATCTCACATCGTGACGAGTAACAATAATATATACATGATCTTTACAAAAGAAAACCATAATATACATACATCAATTAGAGTAAACTAACCTATCATCAGCCTGGACAGCTATAATAGCATGTCCTTACAAATGCTGATAAATAAAATACAAAAAATGCAATGGAAATAAAAGATACATGAATACATCTTGGAGGCATCCAGCTTATCTCCTGAAGCTCCAAAGCATCCATAACTAAATCTGGAAATATGCTTGGCCTGACCCGAGCATTATCAGAAAATAACATCCGGATCAGTCTGGTAAACCAACGTGAGGAACTCAAATCATATGGATTTTTAATCTTATAAAACCTTTCAAAAATAAAAGTATCTCATTACACCATGCCACACATAAACACAGATGAGTTTTTACCTTACGATAACCAAATCATTCTATTAGAAAATCCAGTGATATTATAATAATGCATAGGGTTTAAAATAAATATATAACATAGCGGAAATGCTTGCATCTTACATTTCAACATATTTGGTATGCAACTAAGTCCGTAAGGCACGTATTGGAGAACGTATTCCAACGATGACAAGTAAAGGGACTACCTACCGTAAAGTATACCTCTAGATAAAATGTACCGATGTTGCAAACCTTGCACCTCTACCAATGCAGAACCGGCCTAACCTTTCCTGGATAGTACCTAATATGATCAACACCCCAGCTGCCACCTTGACAAACCCTTTCCGTAGCCCCGAAAATACATAATCCTTAAATATTGATCTAGATACAAATGATGATTATACCCTAATGGTAGCGAACCACATAGCCCCACCACATCTATCCTATTTTAGTCATTTCCGATTGTGAAGCTTGAGTTTATGTTTTACCTTTTAGCAAATCCCACTTGGAATGCTAACATTGCTCTACAGGCAACAATGCAATGCCAGCACTCATCCATATAAGTTGCTCTGGGACTGAACAAACCAAAGGCACTACTTCTACAACATCCATTTTGGAATCACCCTCGGGATTAGTAGCAAGTAGCCCTTGCACTTCAAAGAACTCTGTCTTTAATATTCATCATCTTCAAGATGTCTTCAATTCGAACTCTTATGCCAGTTCGAAGTGGTTTTCGGATAACATATCTAATCCCGGTTTCTCCGAACCAATAGTTGATAGTTTCAAAACTGGCCAAGGTTTAATAATCGGTTATTTAACTATCAATAAGCAAACAATCAAATCAGAGATTTAATTTCATATAGACCCAATAGGATTAAGCACATAAGCAACCACTAAGCCTTTTAAATTAATCCATTCATTAATTTAAATCTCCTTTAAATGTCCATATTAAAATACCTTTTACAAAAGGTATATTCACGAATCCTCTCTATTCTTTATAATACTTGGAAAAGTATTTATATACTTATCTTAACTGTATAAGTATATTCCCAAACCATTTCACTTTCAATACTTAGAAATGTATACTTAATTGGGTTAAAACAAATATCATTTAGAAACATTGACGACAATGACCCAATATACTTTTGGTGTAAGTGACAATGTCGTATAAAAATTAGATCAAATATACTGACCACTACTTTCTGATTTAAACTTGTAGTATCCATTGTTTAACAATGAAGTCAGACAAGTTAGAGAACTATTATTGTGTCGGCATACATTCTTAATTCTCCTAGATAGAGACGAATTTTCATACCCTAGAATTTGGTGTTAAATATTAAAAGAATACTTTCCATACCTCCATAAGTTAGAAAGATCATTTATGAAAATCAAATCTCGTTCTTTTTATAAAAAATCTTTTTTATAAATCTCTATCCTATTTATAAAACTCCTTTTATAAATAGCCTTTATATTTATAAAACTTCTTTTATAAATCTCCTTCGTATTTATAAAACTTCTTTTATAAATCCCCTTTATATTTATAAGACTTTTTTTTATAAATCTCTTGATTTTAAATCGCATATACTTATCACAAATCTTCGATTTCAAGATAGGACTAAATACTTCCATAAAATGATTATTTCATATTCACTATAAATTCACAAATGTGATTTATTATTCCAATTTATCAAAATGATATCATTTCCCTTTTTAAAATACCATTTATAAGTTTATTCTTTTATTTATAAAACACCATTCATAAATCTATCTTTCTATACCGTATTTCATATAAAGCATTTCATAAATATTTATTCCAAAATATTGCTATCTTGTTTTAAAATAGAATTACTTTATTATTAAAGATAAATTCCCTTTTTTCTTTAAAATAAACAATCATTATTATATTAACTTTTCTGTAAATAAATACTTCCTGATTTTAAAACATATTCGAAAAGGGTTAGAGTAAACTAGAGATGTTCAAAAACCATTTTGAAATAAAATACCAAAGAAAACCCAAAAAATCATAAAATCATGCTATGTATCAAAACCATTTTCAAATCAAAACAGCAAACCATAGTATTTCAAAATATTATAATGAGGCCCAAGGCTAACATAGCACTTAGCAAGTGCTTCCATAGATCTACAACTAAGAGAGTTTAACTTTTACAACATATCAAAGTCACATCCAATACTTTTTGCATTCAACAATTTATAAAATAAGTATATATATCAAACTAAAATCAACAATGGCGAGAAATCCCACTACAAAATTCCTTACATTTCATTTCATATGCCATCCAGCTTTCCAAAGTAATTCAACCAAACCAACTAATGAAATCATTCAAGCATACAAACAATAATTTATAGCAACACATATATCATATAGTGTTTATTCAAAGGTGAGTTAACTGTAACGACCCGCTATTTTGGACCATTCGCATCCATTATAAGTGTATAGGTAGACACTCATGCCGGAATTGAATTGCTCAAAATACTGCGTTGTTAATTTAAATTTGACAAAACTGAACATATACAGTAAATAAATAATCACAGATCACAGACACAGAGTAATAAATGCAGCGGAAATAAAAGAGATAGTAGTTCATGAAGCTACTATATAAATGTATAAGTTACATCAGAGTTAAACCAGATACAACGGAAGAGTAATACGATACATCAGATACAAATCAGAATACATCACTGGAATCATCGAATACTGAAAGCAGAATAGATGGCTGGATCTTCAAGCAAAGCTCCAACTCCAAAGGTGAGTCTCGAATACTGGTACACTCAGTCTGACCCGAGCGTAAAGCAAAATACAAAACACTCGAGTCAGGATTAACATTCTTATATTAATAAATCCAACTCAAGTGAAATAGCAATTGAAATACAAGTAACTCAAAGGATGTTTGGAATAACCATCCTTTAAGGATCCGTTAAACTATCTACTAGGTAGTAGTGTACGATAAGTAGATAATGTCTATCAGTAATATAAAGATATCAAAATAGTGTTAAGTCATGGCCCATTCCACCCTTAACACATTTTTATTCCCAAAAGCATATACAAGACCGTAGTTTCCCCAAAACCAGAAGTCACCAGAGGGCAATCCATATACTAAAGGTACAAACCAAAATCGTAGTGGTCGCGTATAGGGAATACAAGTATGACAAGGCACATGAGGCAATACCCAAGGTAGTGATACTACCGTTTGCCTGATCCGGACTGGTGAGAACGCAACGCCGCAGCGCCCGCAACACCGTGAAACAACACTCCCAAAATCAAGGGTGCACCAATCGACAACAAGTAATGAATAGTTTCGAAGAAGTGTGTTCACTTGAGGTAGCTGACCTCCATTGGCTCGGCACGGCTCCTGTTTTAGTCATTTCCAATTTGACACAAATGTCAAGGCTATCCATTATCGTTCTCTTTCTTCAGTCAACACGTACATCATTCCAACCACTTCATTCTGGATTATCACTCCGCGTATAGTTATTAAAGTGGTTTTCGGTTTAGATAGAGAGTATATCCATAACCGATTCCGGTCTCTTTAATAACTTTCGTAATTATTATACTGATTGGTCGTTTATTCATTTCAAAACCAAATCAATTTCAATTTCAATCAGAGTTTATAAATCAACATTTCGTTTGTCTTTCTAAACCAATTTCCATAATTTACGTTTCAAAACTTCCAAATTACCATTTCAAAATCTTATAATACAATTTCAAATTTATTTAAAACTATTCAAATATTGATTCAAGTTCGTATATAAGTTTCATTCCGAAATCATTTAAATCAATTTAATTTAACATTCAAATCAATTTAAACTCATTTATCGATTTCATTCAATATTCGTTAAGTTACTTTATCATTCAAAAAAATTTCTATTAAATTTCCAATTCATTAAATCAATTCTTAAGTTCAACTTCATTAAATCAAAATTTACAATTTTGAATTAAACTAAATTAAATTCATCAAACCAAATTCTTTAAATTTCAAGTCTTTCATTAATTCCAATAAATCACGTTTTATTTCTTGTTAAAGAAATTCAATTTCACTTATTTACTTACTTAAATAATTTTCCAAAACTTAATTAATAAAGAAACTCAATTTCAATTATTTACGAAGTAAATTTCACTTATTCAAAAGTTCAATTTTACTTAACAAAGAATTCAATTCTTATTTGATTATTAAATAATTCAATCTTATTCAATTATTAAATAATTTCAAAAACTTAATTATTAAATAATTTCAAACTAAATAATTTAATTATTTCAAAGTTTAATAATTTCAAACTTAATTATAATTTCAAATTTAATTATTAAATCATTTCAAACTTAATTCAATCATTTCTCAAATTAAACAACATTCTTTATCAATTACATTGTTAATATTTTGTTTCAGATTATTAAAATTAACATTTTCCTTTCATTAAAATTCAAATTTCAACTTCATTTCAAAATCCTATTATTTATTCAAATAAAATTTTCGTTTATTTTTAAATCAAATTATTGACCAATCGGATTCTATTTAATTCTCTATCCTAGGTCAAAGTTCAATTTTTGGTATTTATCATTTCAACCCGATTCCAATTCAATTCCAAATCAAAGCATAACAAAGGGAACTTGCAGTGTGATAACTGGGATGGTGTCAAAGTAAATAAACAAGCAATAACAACAATCAATATCAATCCAATAATCAATTCAAATAATCCCGAAATAACCGTATTAATTTGCATTGTTATTTGTACGAATTAATATAATTATTTCTAGAATCTACACTATCATTTCATGTAGATTAAAGATTATTACATTACGGTTTTCACTTGTCATCTATTACAATTTCATCCATCATCAATTTAACAACATACATTCAGTGGTTCAAGATGTAATTAAACAAATCCTACGTGTCAATAAATTTTGACAGTTAAATGGGTCATATTATACAAATGTCATTTAATCAAATTTAACATTTAACTATCCTATATCAATTTCAATTGCATACTATTTATCATTTTAACATTAACAATTTAACGTCCAATATAAACATCAACAATCAATCAATTATCAGCCAAACTGTATTATCATCGCATAAATAATTAACAGATAATGGTGTCAGATGTCACAGGTGAACTGATACAGGTAATAGCATATATAACAGTGTAATTAACAAACAGCAGCATATTTCAATTGTCGTTTCAATTGAAATCAAATCTAATAAATAAAAGAACATTAATCGTGAGTGATTGCTCACCTTCCGAGGCTAGAGAAGTTTGACTAAAGAACAAGCTATGAATTGCAAGCACGAATCCCAAAGCAAAGGTAGATTGGTACGAATTTGACGAACAAAGCTGATTGATAGGGAATCAAGGATCAAAATCAGTTAGATATAACAGAAACAAAATGTATATTATATTATTATTAATAATTTATAAAAATCAATACGACAATTTTCAAATAAAATAAAATAAAATAAAATATATATATATATATAAACAAAGGTATATACAACCTCATAAGTAAGCACAACATAATATATATTAATATAGAAAAGGTTTATAATAAATCTAGCTTTTGTACAAATATAAACTATCATAAGTTTTAACAAACGACAACACATATACTTAGAATCAACAACATACTTATATCAATATGCACTATAGCCAGTCAACGCATGTGTATAATAGTAGTATAATATGTATAACTAACATATGTTTGAAATTTAACATATAGTATGAAAATGAAACAGCCTACTTATATATAGATACAAGTACATCATAGTCTAAACTAAACTTATATATTCCAGTTATATAAACTCGCATCTACCACGTATTATATTCAAAAGTAAGCTGCACACTTTAAAACATACAAACTACTAGTATATTCTATCGCAACTTGTGCTTTACTACAGCACATGCCACTGTTTATAAAATCAGCACTATTTATAAACAAATATAACTATAAATGCAGAGACACTATGCAACACTATACGAACCTACTATGTTGTATATAACTTATGTAAACTCTTATATATATAACTTGTACATATATAATTTATTTTCTTTTGTAAAACAAAGAGAGAGTCTTCATATGTATACGCTGTATCTTACACATCACCAACATAACTCACTTTGTCTATAAATGAACAAGACAGAGCAATATATATACTGTACTAAACAAAATGTTGAACTCACATACGTATACAAATACTTATATGCGGCCATATGTTTGGCAGACAATGTTTCTTATTATTAAATTTCTTTTTTTTTTCAAATACATGAAAATATCTTTATATATTTGAAAACTAAGTTCGCATGTAATATATATATGAACCCAACACTTAATACATTATACAACTCAACTACACGGATTACATAACAGATAATATACTATATACAGTAGTTTCTTCATATTTTAACAGTATTATATTTGAAACCAAGATATAAGGCATGTATACTATATATATAAAGTGGGGTATGTCATATAAACTAAATCAGGGACTACAAAATTTGAAACACAGCAACACAATTGGTATAACGTTAAAATTTATAAATAACAGATCTATAAACCTACTAATATAAACTTCATATTCAATTATACAAGTACACAAGATATTATGGCTACATACCATATATTTGTATGCAACGAGTAGCTCAGCTGAAGCATGAGTGGGAGGAGGGGCGTAGACCGGTTGGAGGCTGGCGATCCGGCTGCGCGTGGGAAGTTAGATCGGCCAAGGTGGCTTAGGTGGAGGGGCGCGAGGCCGATCACGGCTTCGGCAGTGAATGGGTTGCCGAGGAAAGAGAAAAGAGAGAGGGGAAGAATGAACGTGCAGGGATATGCGGTTTGGTGGAGCTCGGGTTGATGGGGGAAAAGGTTCGGCTGAGCTAGGACGGAGGCTGCGGTGGGTAGAGAGGCCGGAGATGGTCTGGGTTGCATGCCGAGGTGGGAAAGTGTGGAGGTGGCAATGGAGTGGGTAAGGTTGGTTTGTGGTGGATCATTCACAGAAAAAAGAAAATGGAAAGGAGTGCGGTTACGTGCTCCGGTGGTGGAGATGAGCTCAGGTTTGAGGTGGCTTGGTGGTCTCGGTCACATGGAGGGCAAGGCCAGTGGACCGACGAGCTGAGGTGAGGTGGAGGAGAAAGTAAAGTGGAGGCCATGGCGAAATAAAAGAAAAAGGACAAGGTGACAGAGGAACAAACTTATATTGCAAAATATAACTCTTTCAAGTTTCAAGTGACAGAACCAAACGGCAGAAATAAAGTAAAATAAATGAACCGTAGGATACCGAGAGTCACACGCAAATTCAAGACGTATTAATGACAGATGACCGTTGGCTCACATAGAGGGTTATGAAAGGACATGAAACCTAAAAGCCCGAATACGGAACCGATACGAAAGGCGTTTCGCAAAGTGCAACGTACACCGGACTTTGAATTTTTGACAATCGAATATACCGTAGAGATCAGCACGACGAGACGATCATAACGGTATATGGATATCAGTGGTACGATTGAATTATAAAAATTCGAATTTTCTAATAGCGGAAAATGCAAGAAAAACGCTGAAAAATAAGATCGACGGAGCCAAAGATGTCCGAATTTTGAAAAACGACAACTGACATCTTGCTCAGAAGATGGTTTAGAATTTTTCTATGTAAAAATATTTTGGTTTTGAAAACATTTTATTTTCAACGCTTTTTAACTGATTAAATTGAAGTGAATTTACGCGCGAAATAAACTTTCATATTTTCGAACGAAAATTTACCAGTTGCTATGTTTAACTAGACGTATTCCAAATATTAAATTTTATGCCAAAATTTTATCGTTTAAAATTTCACAAAATTTCAACTAATTACGTTATTAAAACAGTTGAAATTTACGGGTCGTTACACTCTCCCCCACTCAAAACTTTTCGTCCCCGAAAAGGAACGAGGTAGGAGAATAGAAACACCCAGAAAGAAAACAGATTTGAAATACAAAATAACAATTAATTTAAACCATATAAATTCAAATTTTAAATTAATTGATATTCTATAATTGATTTAATCCATTTGATTTCACTAACATCAATCTCAACTATTTCTAAATTCATTATCTTATTATCCAATTATCTTCAATTTACAATTTCTAAAACCATAAATTTAAATAGTCTTTTATTATAATCATATTTTTTTTCAGCAATTTAAATTCTTCTTTATTCCAAATTCTTATTAAGTTTTTTTTTCCACTTAATATATCTTATTACATATATTTAAACCATATAAATTAATTTAAACCATATAAATTTCAATTTAAATTAATTTATATTCATTAATTGATTTTAAATTCAAGGTATTTCCATAAGTTGATCTAATTTCAATTTATTAATTTACCTTCAAAACAAAATTTATTTTCAATTATCTTATTGTTCTATTTATCTCTATTAGCATAATTAAAATTCAAGTGTATAACATTTGTGATAACCACTCAAATTTTATTTATAAATTCAATTTATACTATATATATTATCCAATTATATATTCAACTCTGAATGATTTAGGTAAGTTGTATTAGAATGCAGTTGAACAATATACAAATAAAAATTTTCCCAATTCAATTATTCAAGTTTAAATATTTATTCCAAATTTTGGTTTTATTTATAATTAAAATCATCCTTTAACAAAATTTAAGAATTAGATTTTCCGATTAACTTTAAACAATTTAGAGATATATACAATATATTTATATCAAATCAAATTAAATTTTAAAATAAGATACCTATATATATGTAAATTAAAATATACTGAAGAAATTCAAATCAAAATATTTTTTTCTCAAAACAAAACCGTAGCAAAGCTACAGAATGGTTTCTCCACTTCGAAACTCGAAAATGAATGTCGATGATGCGGTCGTCATCACCGAAATTATTTTCCAGCGACAAAGAGAAGAGCACTGATTTTAATATTTAAAATTATTTGAAAACGGTTTCCATTTGAAATTTCTTTTATAATATGCATTTTAAAATTTAAACCCAAAGTTTGAAAACACCGGAAATTAAATTCTCCCATTCTTGATTTAAATTCATTTCAGATTCCAAATCAAATTATATCCAAGTTTTATAAATTCATTTATTCATATTATGCAATAGTCAGTGGTTTATAAAACAATAAATGAAAATCAAATATTATCATTTTTGACAACTAATTCATTAACAATTTAATTTCAGAAAACTTATATTTATATATAATATAATAATCCAAAACTATTTTGTTTACCAAATTTGAAAACAACATTGTGTCAGTTTGTTCTGTTCAAGTGTTTTGGAAATCCTATCGATAGCGCTGATCAGACGAATCGATCGGAAACCCAAATCACATAACAACTCAAACAACACAATATATATCAAAACATTTTAATATTAATTTATAAATACACTTCCTCGCTTGACGCTACAAGAATAGATTTCAAAACAAGAATAGAGGTTCAAATTTGATGGTCTCAAATCAAGGAGAATTTTGATTCGAAGATAAGTTCGAAACAAAGATATGATGATGAAATAACAAAGTAGGAAGGTTGATAAGTTTATATAAATCGCGGGCAACCTTAACCGGGTCGACCGTGACTTCGAGAATAAGGTTGTTGTAGAATTCCGAGGTAAATCGACATTCGATCTCAAGAAATAAAATTCAGGTATAGCAGGAGATAGATAGCATTGTAAACCGAGGATACAGAAATCTCCGGTAAATCAATGCCTATTGTAAAGGAGTTTTGCTCCTTTACGAATCATTCGAAGGTTGGCGAGGCCGCCGATTCATTATAAGGGTCATTCAAAATGGAGTTATAGGATACTCCAGAATTCAGACGAATACGAATAGTGAGGGACACGAATGAAGTTTGGAATCGTAGGGAACGTTCCAAAATTCAAAGGAATCGAATTAGAAGGAAGAGATTGAAACTCGAATGAGGGTGATTCTGTAAATTTCAACTAACTGTTTTAATAACGTAATTAGTTGAAATTTTGTGAAATTTTAAACGATAAAATTTTGACATAAAATTTAATATTTGGAATACGTCTAGTTAAACATAGCAACTGGTAAATTTTCGTCCGAAAATATGAAAGTTTATTTCGCGCGTAAATTCACTTCAATTTAATCAGTTAAAAAGCGTTGAAAATAAAATGTTTTCAAAACCAAAATATTTTTACATAGAAAAATTCTAAACCATCTTCTGAGCAAGATGTCAGTTGTCATTTTTCAAAATTCGGACATCTTTGGCTCCGTCGATCTTATTTTTCAGCGTTTTTCTTGCATTTTCCGCTATTAGAAAATTCAACCAAACCAACTAATGAAATCATTCAAGCATACAAACAATAATTTATAGCAACACATATATCATATAGTGTTTATTCAAAGGTGAGTTAACTCATGAAAATTCCAGCCAAAACTTAAGCATTCCTGCTTGATCTAAAATCGAACGGCGTTCATTCGAAATCTTACTTGCTCTAAACTTGACAAAATCAGCTCTAATGCGTAGATAACGCTCCTACGAGTGCAATGCAAAAGAGCGCGTCTCAATTGGACCTCGTATGTAGAAGATATGAATTCTATAAGTTTTGAGATTAATTAATTGTATAGTTACTTAACTTTAATCTTTTCTTCCGTAAACCCAAATCATTTCCCCTGTACGCGCACATCTACCTCCAACCTATGCACGCATGAACCGATATGGAGCCACGGTTGATGAATCGACGAACAGACTTCACCGTTGACTTTCTCTTCGAACAAGCTTCGCATCCGACCCCTCAACTTCAATCTTGATGCCACCATGGAGAAAGCAACTTAGGCCTCCTCCTTTTGCCCATACAAAGGTTGCGTTCCACCCAGGCAGCCGCACCACCCAATATTTCACCCAACAATGCCCCATCGCACGAGAAATACGTTGCCACCCTCGCCTTGGCCAACCATCGCCTAAATTGTCGTAAAACCTTAACCCTAACTCGACCATCACCATGTCGAACACCCCCAATGACAGCCACATCCCTCAATCTCTATATAGATTTGAAGCCCTTGCTCATACGAACTCAACGGATCCAACGTTGCTCGAATTCGGTGCATAAATCTCCGAGAAAAATTCAGGGAAGGTGACGTCTAGTTTTTGTGTTTACTGGAAAAGAAAGTAAAAGGAGAACAAAGGGAGAAGTGAGGGGAGAGAGAGAAGTGAGGGTTTGTTTATATAATAAATATAAATTATTATTTTAATTTCTTTTTTTAAATCATTGTGTGTTACGAGCTTGCATGGTCGCATAGCGTGTCCGGTCGTCACGAAACTCGTCGGTGTACATCGCCTTATTATTACAGACCCAATGACACTAGTTTCATCAGAATCAAAGACAGTGCTCCAGAATGATAATTTCACACTTTTTAAGACTTTTTATCGATAAATGATTTTCGATCTTACTATCGATATTTATTCGAATTTTTTATTTTCCTAAAAAAATTTTGATAACAATTTCACCATTATTATTATTTATTAAAAAAGAATTATTCAACTTTTAAAATTAATTATTTAAATATTTAAAATTAATGAAATATTCAAAATTGAAATGATAAAATTCCAGGTCGTTGCATTATTCTTAATGGAGGTATCAATATCCAGTCTTGAAACATCTTGACTAGGAATATTTAAAACAATATGTTCTTCCAAGATGAAAAAAATTTCATGGTTACAACACATTGAAATAGCCATCATATAATTTTATCATTTAAGGATTTTTTATTTTACTTAAATTAATGATCAACATAACACGGTAAATATATAATAGAAAGAAAACAACCTTTTGTTTCAAACGAGCTTTTATTACATAGTTAATAATTTACAATAACTTACAAAATTGTCTTTAGGGAATACGCCTAACTCTAATAAGATCAGACAAGATTCTTCGTACCTTGTTTTCATATTTGCTGTATTGATTTTTTTGGTATTTAAGATTATAAGTTGCTCATACCAGATTGTTGTTTGATTCGAGATTTTATGCTTTGCTTCTTATTATCTCATGTACACTTAAACGAGTAGATTAAGGATAATACGTCTGAGATGTTGCATGAAGTTATGCAGGGGATGAGCAAATGACTAGGGCATTCATATACGGGTACTATAGAGCTATTATTAATATTATTTTCCTATTATTATTATTATTATTTTGCTATGTAGTACCGTGGAGCTGATATCAATATTATTTACCATCACTGATAGTTTCTACTTGGAGTTTACTTGCTTTTATGTATAAACTTTGTTCCACTTGTTTTGTATAACTACGATGGATTTGATGTGCACTGATTGGTGTTGATTCATCTAGTGATATTACCGTCTCACATGTTTTATATATGTGTTGATTATTATATATTATTCAATATGTTGTAAGATATACGATATGTTCTTCTTTGGATTGTTTCACTTTACTCTTGGCTACTTCTCTACATCGTCCGGATATAGTATCAGTGCACATTTTTTGTATTTAGGTGTCGGAGGTGTTGGGCAGTCATCACAAACTCAGAATCAACTATAGTTGTCGCATGGATTACCGTGTCATAATTTAACTATAATCACAGTGGAATATTCACATTGAAGTTCCATAGTATTCACAAGTCAATGGAACTATATAACATCGCACAATGAGATTTCCTGTTTGACCTAGTCGTATCAACCAAGAGGAAAATCTTTGACGAACCATTCCATAGTTTTCCAATAACTATGAGTTTGTAACCCTTTAGTGTCCTAATAGTAAATAGTAATACACCGCTCGACATTTAGAGAGTGTTACATACTCTGGTCTTAACGGATATATATATATATATATCCTTTCTCGAACACCTTGACCAGGAATATTAAAAACAGAATGTTACTTTATTTTATGATTAGTTACTAATGATTGCAACTATTTGCAACTATAATCACATTAAATTTTATTTAAGGATTTTGTATTAATATACATTAAATTAATTGCTTAATTAATTACTAAGTAGGTTGACTCGGTTGGTTGAAAGTTTAGACTATGAGATTAATGGTCACGAGTTCGATCCTCGAGATAGACACTTGTTGTATTTTTAATGAACCATGTTAAAAAAAATACTTAATTAATTATTTCACAATATAACAAAGTATATAACATAATCCAAACACATTTATAACGAACAAGATTGACTGTGGAGTTATATACATAAATATATATATATATATATATATAACAAATTGCATAATTACCTCTAAATCATACCACTAACTCTTTCATTTATCATGTATTTTTGAAAACCTAAAAATGCCAACATTTTTAGTTCTTACTTTTATTTTCATGCCATTAATGCTAAGAAACTTATTTATGTTGTTGCATGTCTTCTACACTTTGGTTTCAATTTTCTGAAGGTGATTTGCATTTATATATAATTTTTTATTTTTTTAATAAAGTGTGTAATATCTATATATTCAAAATTATATGCTTTTTCGTTATTTTTTCATGTATGTATGTCGATTTATAATCAAATATTCAATTTGATGCTGAAAAGGTTGATGTTTTGCATGTTGTTTTTTAGTTTTAAAAATGTGTAATGGTTATACTTCTTGCATAAAATGTCCAAAACCTTTTTGTTTTCTAGTATTTTGTTGTAAAAAGGTGTATTGTAGCAACTTTATCCACTAAATATATCTGCATTTTTTTCTACCTTTGCATTTTTTTAAAGGGCATATATTCTGTAGTTTTATATTTAAAAGTTTTTTATATACATTTTATATGTGATAAATTCAATTTTGTACCAAAAATATTCTAATATACACTATTCTTTTTCTAATAAAATCTATTACTAAATTACCTTTCTTTACTGGCATTTCTAATATTTTTCTTATGACCCGTCAAATTAAAACCTTTAGATTGATGAAACTTGATTAAATCTATACATTTTGACGAAGAAGTCAATGGGTTTATTTATCCTGAAACGTATAAATATCAACTAAGCCAACTATTACAATCGAATGCTCTAATTTAAAAATATTAATTATTTTTCTTCCAAAATTAGAGTTGATTTTGTTGAACTTGACAAATTCTTTTTTACAATATTTGTGCCAGAAATTAATTTTATTTTATTGAATTTTAACATAATTTAATGATGAATTTCTAGTTTATGGAAATGAGTTTTAAACTTAAAAGAATGAAGATAATAAAGAAAAAAAGGTAATTTTGTAAAATATTGAGAAATATGAATGATAGCCTCAGAATATTTCATCATAGGTTGTAAACATGAAACAGATAAAAGGTTGTGGAAAAATAGGAATGATATCCTTAGAATATTTCATCATAGGCTGTAAACAGAAAACAAATAAAAGGCTAGCATTCATTATACAATTGTCAGCTATACTTGGTATTTAGCTTGCAATTAGGGTGTAATTAGGCAATTTTAATTTAGGAAATAAGCAACAGCTAGTATAATTATAATTTAAGAAATAAGCAACAGCTAGTAGAATAGGCTATATATAATCATGTGCAGAGGGCTTGTAGAATCAGAAATAAGCAATAAACTAATTATTCATCATGTTCAATCTTCTCCTAAAAAATTTAATACTCAAAAATTCAATATGGTATCAGAGCGAGTTAGATCTTGACTCAAAAGTTCTGCAACAATATCAAAAGCTGCAGATAACAAAGAACTGCAGTCAGTTTAATATGTCTCAATCTGACACTACTAAACTCAAAAATATCATACTCTATGGCAACAAAAATTACATTCCCTAGTCCAAATCGGCAATAATTGGTCTTGGTGGCAGTGGGAAATTAAGCTTTGTCACTGGAAAAAAGGAAAAACCCAAAGCAGCAAAGCCAACTGAGCCAACTCCCGAAGAGAAAGCAAAAACAAAAGAATGGGAGACAACCGACCAATTAATTATGCCATGGCTACTTAGCATAGTGGAACCCTAGATTTCAAATATATTCATGTACTCCAGCACATCACAGGAGGTTTGGGACAAAGCCAAGAGAAGATATGGTCTACAAAATAAATTCACCCATATCTTTAGCCTTCAACAAGAGCTTGGACAAATTAAATAGAGTACCCAAAATAATAACAAACAAGTGATCAAAATTATATCAAAATGGGAAGAGCTCGATATCTATCTCCACCAACAATAGAACTAATTGAAACCCAAAAAAGATCCGAACAAGGCTTAATTTTTACCTACCTTGGGCTCTCGATCCAAACTATGAATCAATCAGGCCTTAAAATTTGGCACCAGCCGAGATGCCAAGTTTTGATGATGTAATTGTAAGAATTTAGCAAGCGCAATCTCGACAAGCACTCATGAACCCTTGGCAGTCGAAAAATCAAGAGAACAAGGCGTTTCAAGTAAAATACTAAAACCTTAGTTTCAGGAACACGGCCAAAGGGAAGGGAGCTTCGAGCACCAAGTTGTGCGACCACTGCAAGAAAGCAGGACACAACCGTGATGGCTGTTGATTCCCTTACCCCAGCTCTGATCGGTTAGAGAGAAGGGAGATAAGGGAGGTAACTAGGGTGGCGCAAAAAGGAAGAATAAATTTTTGTGGTTTTAGCAAATAAGAGGAGATAGAAGGGGACAGATCTGAATCGGTTCAATGGATATTAAACTCAACCAAATAACAGCTCCGCTTCAGTAGGAACTTCTGTGGCTCAAAAAGTGCAACTGAATAACCTGTTAACTCAATTAAACAGTTTGTTACAACAACAAAATTCAGGTTTTGTACATTCTGACGCAATTTTTAACTCATCCAAAATCAACAACAATTTCGAAATTGCAAGTGTGTGTCAAAATACAAATAGATGGTTAATTGACTCAGTTGCTACTGATCACATGACATGAAACAAAAATAAATTAACCAATGTTGAACAAAATAAAGACCCTTAATATGTAACTGTTGCTATAACGGAGATAAAGTTCATATTCTGGTTTTGGCACAACAAAGTTTCTTACAAAAGATGTGGAATTTTTTTTATATTTGTCGGATTTTAATTCAAATTATGATACATTAGTAAAATAATCCATGAACTGAATTGAAATGTTATATTCTCACCGTACAAAGTTACCATTTAGGATTGAGAATAAGGAAAGAAGATTGGTGAGGGATGTCTAAAAAATGGCCACTATTACATTGATGAAAACACCAACAAATATCATGTGTCATTAAATTTAGCAGATCATGACAAATTGCTACTCTGGAGATTCGGTCATCCATCCAATCAAATTCTGAATAAACTTTTTGTTATAAATTAGATTTCAAAAATTGTGCTGTTTGTAAGCTTTCAAAACAAAATAGATTTTCATTTTCTTTATCTATAAGTAAGTTAGAAAATGTTTTGATTTAATTCATTTTGATGTTTGGGTCCAGCCTCTGTTGATTTTTACAATCATTTTAAATATTTTGTCGCATTTATTGATGACTTTTCTCACACCGCTTGGATTTACCTTTTAAAAGGAAAAAAATGAAGTTTTTTCATGTTTTCAAGAATTTTACAATTCTATAGAAAACCAGTATAAGGCTAAAATTAAAATTTCTCAATCTAGTTTTGGGATATAATATGTAAACAAAAATTTCATAGAATTTCATTTTATAAAAAAGGAAGTTTACACCAAACCACATGTATTAATACACCCGAACAAACTGGAGTTTCAAAAATAAAATATTGACATTTACTTGAACTCACTAGAACTCTTCTTTTTCAAACAAACGTTCCAAAATCTTACTGGTCAGATGTTGTGCTAACCGCAACTTACCTCGTAAATAGATTGCTAAGTGTCAGGCTTAAAAATATGAGTCCCTAAGAAATTCTTTAAGAATAGGAAAATAGATCTTGATTACATAAGAGTTTTTGGGTATACATGTTTCGTACATGTAAAAAGGCATGACAAACTAGATAAAAACACTGCTAAATTCATATTATTATGATACTCATCCCAAAAAGGGGATATAAATGTTATGATCCAAAAAATCGTAAACTTTATATCTTAGGAGATGTATCATTTTTTGAAAATAAACCATTTTATCAAATAAGTGAACAAGAAAATACACAAGGTAAACCAGTCATATTGTCTCCAAATAATTTCATATTTCCTGAAGAAACAAACTAAGAACAGGTTGAGCATACAAATGAAGAACAAGTTGACGAAACAAGTGCAATTCCTTCAGTGGGAGAAGAAGAGATGAATGAGTCAAGTGGAGAACTAACTCATATAGAACCAACTCAAGAAGTAAATGTCGTAAGAAAATCTACAAGACAAACTCGACCTCCTGTCAAATGAAGGGATTATGTATCCCAATAGGTGATACATCCATGCAAGATTTTATTTCATATAATATGGTAACCCTTCATACCGAGCCTACTTAGGTAACATCACTAACCAAATGGAACCAACCAACTTTAGTGAAAACAATTAAAGCCCAATTTGACGTAAGGCTATGAACAAAGAACTTCAAGCCTTTGAAAAAAATGGCATATGGGATATTATTAATTTACCAAAAATCAAAAAATCTGTAGGTTGCAAATGGGTATACAAAATCAAATACAATAGTGATGATACAATTGAAAGGTACAAAACTAGATTAGTGGTAAAGGGATTTACCCAAATTTATGGTATTGACTACCAAAAGACTTTTGTATCAGTGGCAAAAATGAATACGGTTAGAATTTTGCTACCAGTAGCGATTAACTTGGGATAAGATTTATCTTAAATGGATGTAAAAAATGTGTTCCTTTAGGGAAATTTAGAGGAGGAATTCTATATGACTCTTCCTCATTGCCATAAAAGCGCGTCAAATTCATCGCTAGTGTGTAAACTAAAAAAGATGATCTATGGTCTAAAGCAATCTCCAAGAGCATGGTATGCCAAGCTAAACTTTTCCCACTTAAAGATTAGACGCTGATTTTTCTACGTTCGTCAAACATTCACAAAACACCACCACTACTATTCTGGTTTATGTAGATGACATTATCATCACTAGAAATAATAATAAAGAAATTAAAACGGCTAAACCATATTTGAAAATTGAATTCTGACATCGTAGACCATGGAAAACTTTTATATTTTCTTGGAATATGAATAGCTCACTCAAGTAAAGGATTATTTCTATCCCAAAGAAAATATAGTCATTGATATGCTAAAAGAGACTGGTAAATTGGGAGCTAAACCAACTAGTACTCCTATGGAGACGAATGTTAAACTAGGAATTCACAATGGTGGGACATTATCCGACATAGGACAATATCAAAGGTTGATAGGCAAATTTATTTACCTTACAGTAACTAGACCTGACATTTCCTTTGCAGTTAGTGTCATAAGTCAATTTCTGCATGCTCCATGTACCAGACACTTTAGTACAGTTGATAGGATATTGAGATACCTTAAAGGCACTCCAAGTCAAGCAATTTGGATGAAGAAAAATAATTCTAACAGTGTGGTTGGTTTTTCTGATGCAGATTGGGCCGAAAGTTGCGACAGAAAATTTACCACTAAGTTTTATGCATTTGTAGGTGGTAACTTGGTCATAAGCAAGAAGCAGAATGTTCTGGCTAGATCAAGTGAAGAAGCATAATATCGAGTTATGTTATCTACAGCAAGTGCACTTATCTGGATTAAGCAATTACTTAGTGACAAGAAGATAGAGCATACAAGAATAATGCAAATGTACTGTAATAATCAAGCTGCCCGACATATGCATCCAATCTAGTCTTCCACGAGAGGACAAAACCTATAAAGTTAGATTATCGCTTTGCTAGAGAAAAAGTGCGATCGTGGGAAATAAAAACTCCATTTATCAGAAGCAAAGAGCACCGGGTAGATATTTTCCTAAAAGCACTTGACAATGTTAGCCATCTGAATATACTCGACAAGTTGGATTCTATGAATTTATTCGAATCCACATGAGGTGGGGTGTGGAGAAATAGGAATGATAGCCTCGAAATATTTCATTATAGGCTGTAAACAGATAACAAACAAAAGGCTATATAGAAATAGGAATGATAGCCTCAGAATATTTCATCATAGGCTGTAAATAGGGAACAAGTAAAAGGTTAACATCCATTATACAGGTGTCAGCTATACTTGGTACTTAGCCTGTAATTAGGGTGTAATTAGGCAATTATAATTTAGAAAATAAGCAACGACTAGTAGAATTATAATTTAGGAAATAAACAACGGCAAGTAGAATTAGGCTATTTATACTCATATACAGAGAGTTTGTAGAATCATAAATAAACAATAAAACTAATTATTCATCATACTAAATTTTCTTCTCGAAAATTCAATATAAAAGGAATGGTGTATGTAAAGTATTTGTTTTGTGTATCCTAGTTAATTACATTTAGCTAATTCCATTCCAACATCGAAAATTACTTAACTTACGTATGTATTCTCGAAATTAATTTTAGCACAAATTTTCCTTCTTTTTTGCAATATTAACAACTACTTTATAAATCGTTAAATTGAAACCATAAGTTATATAAAAGTAAATAGAAAACCATTAATAACTTTAACAATGGAATTCATTATTGTTGAGCAATTCTGGAAAGATTTGTCGCTCCAAGGAACGAATGAATCGTTTCTTTCAAAAATGTTTTTCCCTCTCGTTATCACAAATGGTTGATCGAAAACCTTCTTTCATAATACAATGGAGTATATCTGTGTATGTTGTGATCACTTGCATGGATCAGAAGAGAACTTAGAAGTTTTTCTGATGATGCTTATTTAATAATTTCGAAAACGAAAGAAAGAAGAAAAGGATTGTGTTTATTTAAAAACTTGAAATCTGTATTTATAGGAGGAGGAAAGCATATGTTCGCCAACAGATATCTTTTGGCCATAATAGACATGACTGTTTGCCAACGGGGTTTTTTATATTTGAAACGGTACTTTATATACAACATGTCACTAGGACAACATATCACATGTCAATAAACGTTCGAATCACACTACGCAAGTGTTGAACTTGTGACTTCTCGTACCAAAGCCGAATCACTTAACTACTTGGATAATGGTGCTTGTCTTGCTAACGGATATTACCGTTGGGGATTGAATTCAATGGGGGCGATCAGACATGGCTATTTGCCAATGGACACGACTGTTTGCCAGTATGTATCTTTTGGCCACAACGACCAGATCGATCGCCATCACCGAGGACATTGCCCTGGCATCCCCTCCTAAGGTATTGCCACCCTCCTGGACCCTCCTCCGTAATGGCTTACAATTGATACAAATTTATGGAAAAACTTTCAATAATTATAAACTTGAAATAGAATAGAATAAGAGGAGATAATAATTTAATTATGTTTTTCTTCTAAGTTTCTGAAAATATTTTCTTTAACCAGCCAAACCGAGATAATTTTTTTTAAGTAGATGTTGATAGGTCTTTTAGAATAAGGACTATTATGAATTAAAAGATATGAAAAATGAGTATATCCAGTAGAATTTGTTATGTTTGGGTTCTAATATGGTAATTTTGTTTGGAAAGACAAAATATAAGAAAAGGTTAGAAATGTAATTTTATTAACGGAAAAAATAAGGGCAAGGAAAATTTTCAGCCATAATTTTGAACGAATGATGCAAGTTTTAAAATTTGTCCTAAGAGCACTGAATGTTGTACTAAAATAGAATGTAGCGTCTTCCGGGCTAAATTTTAAAATTTGTATCCTTCAAACTAAACTTAATCTCAGACTTTTCCTTTAAACTAATTCCCCCTTTTGTAAAAGGTGTTTGCAGTGTGGTAATTGTTTTGGTGTTTGTAAAGTAAAATTAATGTATACTTATTTGTTCAGTTTTTTTATGTGCAAAATGCTGTTAGAATATAATTTGTTATTGCATTTTTTGGTGCATGTTAAATGATCGTTTGTGTACAAAGCTGTAAATTTGTGCACTTTTGATTTCTTGATAGTTGCATAAAAATGTACAAAGCTGTAAATTTGTGCAGAGTTTGATTATTTGGTTGTTTTGCATCAATTAACGTGGACTTGTATGTTTTTATGGGAAAATACAGAGGCATGCTAATTAAAATTTAATGGAGAAGACTAGGCCTGTCAAACGGGTTGGGTTGGGTCAAAATGGGTTGGATCGAGTTTGACCCAACCCATTTATGACCCAACACATTTATGACCCAACCCACTTAATAAACGGGTTACCCATTTGACCCATTTAAAGATTTAAATTTAATTTGACTATTAAAAAACAAATAAATATAAAATAATTTTAATTCTAATTTTTATGTTTTGAGTTCCGATAAAAATTTAAAATTCTAATTTTCATCAAAATTCAAATATGGGGATGCGGTAGCTTATTATTTTCTAAGTACAACTGTCAGTCCCCTTGGAGAACTACAGTGTGCGTTCACACGATAAAATATCCGAGTGTTCCATACTGTCTGTAATTTAGATGGGAGTTAATCGGTTAAAGTCCCGCCTGATTCTGAGTTAGAACGAAGTAGTTATTGCAGTCGGAACAAAAAAAATAGCGGCTTCTGCACTAGGCGGAGTTCAAATAAGTGGATGTGGTAGCCTGTTATTTTCTAAGTACAACTGGCGGTCCCCTTGGAGAACTACAATGTGCGTTCACACGATGAAGTATCCGAGTGTTCCATAATGTCCGTAATTTAAGTGGGAGTTAATCGGTTGAAGTCTCGCCTAATTCTGAGTTAGAACGAAGGAGTTATTGCAGTCCGAACAAAAAAAATAGCGGCTTCTGCACTAGGCGGAGTTCAATATATAAGGATGTGGTAGCCTGTTATTTTCTAAGTACAGCTGTCAGTCTCCATTGAGAACTACAGTGTGCGTTCACACGGTAAAGTATCTGAGTGTTCCATACTGTCCGTAATTTATGTGTGAGTTAATCGGTCGAAATCCCACATGATTTCGAGTTGGAACAAATGAGTTATTGCAGTCCGAACAAAAAAAATAGCGGCTTCTGCACTAGGCGAAGTTCAAATATGGGGATGTGGTAGCCTATTATTTTCGAAGTACTATTGTCAGTCCCATTGGAGAACTACAGTGTGCGTTCACACGATGAAGTATCCGAGTATTCCATATTGTCCGTAATTTAGGTGGGAGTTCATCGGTCGAAGTCTCGTCTAATTCCGAGTTAGAACGAAGGAGATATTGCAGTCGGAACAAAAAAATAGCGGCTTCTGCACTAGGCGGAATTCAAATATGGGGATGCGGTAGCCTGTTATTTTCTAAGTACAATGTCAGACTCCATGTAAAACTACAATTTATGTTCAAAATTCTTATTTTTCAAATTTATATTAAAATTTAATGTTTTTAATAAATGGGTAAATGGGTTACCCATTTATAACCTTTTTTAAAATGGGTCAACCCAACCCATAACCCATTTAATAATATTCATAAATGGGTTGACTCAACCCATTTAAAAGTTGGATAAATGGGTTGGATCATATTTTGACAGGTCTAGAGAAGACGATGTTGAGTCTATGTTCTTTAATATTATGGATCGTCGGTAAGTACATTATTATATATCAGCCCTTCCACCCAATTAAAAAAGTGAGCTACTCTTCGTATCTGGTTTTTTTCTTTTTTCCACCATTAAAATTTTATTACGCATCAATACTTTTTAACTACTTCTAACTATTATATTTTATTTTTTCACTTAGGCAGTCGTATCTCTCATCTCTTCTAAACAGTATTACATATTTTTTAGAAATTACAAACCAAATATGCTCGGAAAACATATCTCTTTTTGCCAAATAGATGATGCAAGATAAAAATTTAGCGAATAATCGCAATTGTGATGTTAGTTGCTTTTTCATGTTATAAAATCTATTTTTATTTAACAAATCAATCATAGGTAAGTTGTTTAGAATTTTTTGATTTTTCAACAAATCAATCAATCACGACAAATTCAATCGCAATTTAAAACTTCAGTGTTTTACAAAAAAATTGGAAAAGGAATGCTTATTAGACGGCTACATAGGATGTTGAAAGACGATGAGCTTCTGCTTTGCTGATAATTAATTTGACTTTTTCGTTTTTCCTTCGACGGCGGCGTTTGTTCTGAGAAAAAAGAGAGAAATGAGCCTTTTGAATTTTAGATGCGTGGTTAGGTGAACAAAATAATATATGACGCTAGAAAGAAAAAAATGAAATTGTTTTAGGTAGCATATATTTTTGGTGGCCCGAAGGAAAAAACCACTTAAAACATGAAATGGTTCCTTCTATCCCAAATTCTTTTAAGTAATAATTGTTTGAACTTAATTGCAAAGAAAGTGAGCAAATTCAACGTGTGAAGGTAAATTAAATTGCATGAGTTGGAGAAGTCCAAAATGGCAAAAGATGCGCGACACGGCAACAGGAATGACCGCCACGTGCGTTGCTAACAATAATGACCCTTTCACCATGCATGTGATGCGTGGACCATACCAAAACCAATCCACTTTCATTTATACGTCTTTCTTTAATCTGGGCTGTGGGCCCATCGAAAATGAAATGCAATTAACGCGGCGAAGTCGATGTGACGACAGTGGAAAACTTCCCTTCGCTTCACTGCATTCCCCCTTGTCGTTATTTGACATATTTATAATCAACTAAATTAATTCGAATTATTGATGGTGGATTAAGCGTGTTGAATTGGACGAACTGATGCGAATCATGCAATGAAATGAAAGCGACATTGCGTATAACTTGATTAACTTGTTTTTACTTTGCGTGGTTGCAAACTTTAAGCTTTAACTTCTTCTTCTCTTCTAGTTTGTAAGAACGCAAACCATATGAATTCTACAGCAAGCAAAAAGAAAAGAAGAAAATGAAAAATAAAATAAAATCATAAATTAGTTTAAATACTATAACCAAGTAAGCTCATATACCAAATCGGGATTATTTCACGTAGATAACGTTAGTGTCGGTTCTGTGCATAAATTTATGCGAGTAGTTTTTACTTTGGAAAAGAGAGGAGAAAGACGGTGGGGGAAGTATGAGAATTGATATATTGAGTTATATTGCTTTTTAAAAATAGAATTCACACGGCAAAAGTTAGATCCTTCTCGCATCCCATCGTTTTCGAAAAAAGAGATTGTGCAAATTCTTTTTTTTTTTTTTTTTAATAAAACCATCTTTAATTTATATAGAATGGGAAACGCATGGTAGAAATCGAAGCATGGTCTTTTTATCAAAACTCAAGCCACATTTTCATTGCGCCGCACTCGCGAACGAGATTGTGCAAATTAATACAACTAAAGTGGGTTTGGGTTCAAATTTGTATTTTAATACCGACATGCCACCCTTTTAAACTAAAAAAAAAGTAATTGAGTGTCCAAAAAGTCCAACTCGATAACGCACCGATCATGCAATAACAACTCAAACATGCTATTCAAAATGGTAATGCCTAAATAAAATCTCAAAACCTATATTGAAAATGTATTTAACATTACTATTAACGCACAAGGGCGTAAAATGTGACCACTATAACATCAATTCGATGAATTTTAGGATGGTAACCACCACGATTAATTGATCTCTTACACATTGTTACTTTCTCAAACGTCACCATCGGCTCTGATACAATGTTGAATTTCAAATTAATATGCACATCACTTCATGGGCGCAAAATAGAGATTGATAACATCTATTAAAAGAAGAAATCATTTGTTGTTACATGCGTACTACTCCAAATCTACTATTTTTCATGATGTAAGACTATTTTTTTTTCAAATCTGGACTTATTACCCATATACATTACAAAATACCCAACATTTCTACCATAATCTTCGATTAAATAAATATTCATCTTTGTTTTAGTTTTAGTTCTCTAAAAGAATAAGATATTATGTTTCATCAATTTAAATGCACTAGAAAAGCACTTATTCTACTGAAACATTTGATAACTTAGAATGTGGTATTTTAATATTATATGAGAACATATTATATCAATTGTGCGATATGAAAATGAACTCTACATGTCATAATAGAATACCACTTATTTTAACAAAAACAATTGATAATGCAAATATCGATCATATAATGTTTCTATAAAATATATTACATTAATTATCCAATGTGGTGAAAGTCGCTACGTGATGTGACTTTTATGCGGAATGCAGAATAAACTATAATATGACAAAATACAACTTAAGCTAATAATATAAGCAAGTTAAATGAAAGCACTAAAAATTATTTTTGCTCTCCCTATCGATATGCCTGGTTTCTCTCTCCCTCTATCAACATCAAAAAGTAATATGAGAGAAAAAAACCTTATAAGAGGGTAAAAAATAGATCACGCATTAACATACGAGAAATACTAAAAATCATTTAAAATAATTTTCATATGTATTTAAATCATTTAAAAGATCGTGTATTTCATAAAAAACTTTTTAGGAAATACATAGTAAATAATTTTTATATGAAAGCAATGATAAATGATAAACTTATATTGACATGTATTTATTGGCAAAATTAGATTTAAAAATAAATTTTTACTCATAAAAGCCCCTATATATATTACCAATTACGTTACGTAAATTTTTATTTTTATTTTCGACAAGTGCTTAAAAAGTTTCAATTTTTAATCAAAATATTTATATATTTATCTTTTCCAAATCTAATTTGCCAAGAACAAGTAATAGCTTCCAAAAATAATATTTTTGCTATAAAACTATATATTTTCAAAGAAAAGATTATGAAAATTTCTAAATTTTTTATTATTTGTAGCCCTACTTCCACACGCATAAGAAAATTATAGAGTTCGTCACCTCGAATATGTAGTGTACCTGCAAAAAATAAGACATATGTTCTGGCACCACTTCCTATGTTAAGGTCTAGGGATTAGATTTTTGGTAACCACATCCAAGAGAGTTTGGTTGAAACTTTGAAATGTAATTTGAACTTAAATGTACTTCAAAAATAAAACTATATATATATACACACACACACACACACACACATACATACTTCTAATAAGAGTGTTATTGGTTTTGGGAATCCATATACTAATAGACTTGGAATTTTCTAATCTTGTTTTACTTTTAGTATTTTTGGATTTTCTAAAATTAGTATACTAAGGTGCGTATTTCTTTTTAGAACTAGAATTGTTAATATTTTGAAGTTTTAAATCCCAAATCATTTTTTTATTAAAAGTAGGTTTTGAAATATTTATCAAATTGTTAAGTCTTCTTTACTATTATTAAATTTTGACATATTTTGTGATAAATCATTAATCTTATATTTTAAAGTAACAACTTGATTTTTAGACATGTCAAGGGATGATAGTAAATCACACTTATCTTTTGAAAGTTTGAAATTCTCATCTCAATAGATTTTTAGTTCTTCTTGCAAAGTTTGGATTTTAAATGTAAGATTTTCATTAGATTCTTATTCTTTGTGTAATTCTTCTTCAAGAATTATTATCTCATCTTTTAACATTTCTATTTCTAATTCCACTCTAACTAGTTTTACATAAGCTTCTTTCTCAATTCTTTTCATTTTTATTTTCTTCTAAGATTCCTATATTAATTTTAAGCATATCATCATAAGGGTAAGTTTGTTGTATCTCTTTGTCAAATGCCATAAAAACAGACATTTGCTTACTCAGTGTCACTTTCCTCATCGAATGAAAAAGAATCAGAGTCGTCCCAAGTGACTTGAAATGTATTTTTCTTTGGTTTTGCCACTAGTTGAATTTTGGACTTGTTTTTCATTTTTCAGCTTTGGGTAATCCTTTTTATATAACCCGTCTTGTCATTCAAAATATTTCTGAGTTGATGAGTTGCTATTTTTAAAGTTGCTTATCACCATCTTAGATTTTAAATAATTTTTGAACTCTTTGGTAAGGTAGGCCAGATCATTGTTATCAACATCTGAGTCATCTTCGGCTTGGAGTGCAATTAATCTCTTTTCTATTTTCCCGGTTACTTCTTGACCTGCAAATTTACTTCATAGGATATGGGATTACCGATTAACTCTTCGACCTTGAGTTTGGTAAGGTCGTTTGTTTCTTCAGTGGTTAGCTTCCTTTCCCATTCATTTGTTAAAGAGTTTAATTTTTTTTAAACAATATCAAATTCAGATATATTTTCTCCAAATTACATAAGTGCATGTGTATATCTTGTAAACATGAATATATATATATATATATATATATATATGAAATTGGCTCATTGTCATTCATTTTAAAAAGCGTTAATTGATTTTTCAACATGGAAATCTTACTTTGTTTAATTTTATCTGTGCCTTCATGTGTGATTTGCAAAGTCCTCCATATTTCATGTATAGACTTACATATACTAACTCTATTAAATTCCTTTTTATCTAATACACAAAATAAAATATTCATGACTTTAGAGTTGTTTTTGGCTAAAGTAACTTGTTGGGTTGTCCATGTGCTAAAATCAGTAGTGGGTGCTTCATAATCTATCTGATTCGTGTTCCAAATAGCATAGTTATCAGATTGCATAAATATTCTCATCCTAGTGGATCGATATTCATAATTTGCGCTAGTAAAAGTGGAGGTCGTGCGGTCGATTGACGTACTTGGAAAATAGTGAAATTTGATGTCATATTATTTCCAAAAATGATTTTACTTTTTTTGAAATATCAAGCTCTAATACTAAATGAATGTCGCTATGTGTTGTGACTTGTATGTGGAATGCAGAATCATCTATAATATGACAAATATAACTTAATAACTTAATCTAATAGTATAATCAAGCTAAAAGAAAGCAGTAAATAAAAGATTGTACAAGCGGCTTTCATTTTTGTACTACATGGTCGGCTATGTTTTGAAGATGATGTGGTGATGGTGGTCAAGAAGGAGTAGCTTCAAATTATGGAAGAAGAAGATACATCAGTAAAGATACTGTCTAGTATCATTTTTGTACATCTTTTTTTATGAAATAACAGCTATGCAAAATTTTGATAGCATTTTATATTTAAATACTACAACATAGTATCAGTTTGTATTTGTTGTTATTTTTTTACATGATTTTTTCGTATAATTATACAGTATAGTGTCATTGTTGTACGATTTGGTAAAATTTTGTAATATCATGAGTATTTAGTAGCATTTTTTATTTATTGAATCAATAGATATAACATTTACTTTTTTATTTTACGTAAGTTGCGTGTCGTGTTTAAATGTTACTACAATAGTATTTTGTATTTACTTTATAAAAATATAAATTTATACATTGCAGTATCATTTTATGTTTAAATGATATGTCCCGGTAGCATTTGTATTTAAAAAATAAAAAATAAAATATAGCATTTTTTTATTTTACTTTCTATTGGCATTTCATATTTAAATACTACTATATAGTAACATTTTATGTTTACTGAACTAAAAAATAACATTATTTTTTGATCTTACATTGTAGTAACATTTTATTTTCAACAATTAGGTAGAGTAACATTTTGTACTAATTATTATAATAACTAACAAGGTGGTTCATAAGCTCCTATATTTAATAATAGTTTTAATACCTTTGCTGTCACACTTTTTTAGTGTCAGTGTGAACTACCAAAAATGCTCCTATATAGTATTTACAAATCTTAATATTCCTTAAAAATATGATCTAACTGTTAAACTTGTCCGATATTAACAAATCTTAATATCCCCTAAAAATATGATCTAACAGTTAAAACTTCTTTACAAATTCAAAATGTTCATCTACACTTAAAAATACGATATAACAAATAAACATTTTTTATTTAATTAACTACAAATTTATTGTTTATTAATTAATAATACAAATAAAATTTAAACCAACAATAAAAATTAAATGTTACAACTTAAAAATAAAAGTTTAAATTAACTACACATTATTTCAACGTAATAACATGAGTAAATATTTGTGCAAATCGTTTTTTGTTAAACGTGTTAATCATATATAATCTGTAGAAAAATAATTCATGCGTGAGGCATATACCATTATCAAGCGCGAAGAGCGGGCCCTACCGCTCGTCATTAGAAGTATAACTGACGCGCTGGCTTTCAATGAAAGTGCTACAATAAAAATGCGATTTACATAATATAACATGTGAGAACCTCTACAAATACATTATAAAGATTTGTTCAACTTAGTTACTCGGTAATAATAAGCATGTTACTTCCCCCTCTTGTATAATCCACCAATAATTTGGTTTAACTAAACAATGGGGAAAACGAAACAGATAACAATGCATGCGCACCCAGCCACCCACAGAATAAAAAAAAGGTAAACTGCAAATTATACCAGAATGAATAAATAAACAATTCAATAAAGATGCAAATCATTGCTTAAAGTACAATCGTATGAATATACAATCAAAATAAAACCTCAAGCATTCATAAAATAAACAACCAATATATATACATATTAAAATAATCGAATGACAAATATAAACTAGATTTGCTCTGCAGGGTCAGTGCTCAGACTAAAAATAAAAAATAAAAATTATAGATACGATTACGTTTCTACTTTACATTATACTACCCGCTCCCTCAAAGAAATCAAACAATTTTATTCACAGAAATAGAGATACATGAAGATACAATACAAAGAACACAAAAATACAGTTTCGCTGCATATCAGATATAATCATATGACCATTAGTTTGATGCACGATGTATGTTGACAAAATGCATAATCAATACTCACTACATTGGTTTGGCCCTACTATGTACCAGATGTTACCCTCAAACCTCCAAAAGGTGTAAGCCTGCATAGATCAACTAATAATCATTCACGGCAAACTGAAGCGGAGCAATATTAAAGGAGGTATTTGAGCAGAAAAGATTGTCTAATGAGGTATGCGTTTGCGGCTACGAACAGAGTATTTGAACGAGATATTTAATTTATGATTTTTAACTTAATCAATTTATAGTTAATTGATCATTATTTTTGTGTACAATGCGTTTAATAATTGTAAATAAAACATACCAATACAAACTCGATACTCCATTAAACCACATCAATATATTTCAAATTCAAATACTAGCAAACCAAACAAATTAAAAAAATAAACCAAACAAACTAAAGACGAACGAATTAACGACGACTACTGAACAAATCCAAATAATAACTCATAAATGAAAATATCTCATCATCAGAAAATATCTCCACCACATCCAAAATTGAGTGATCGTTGCGAAAAACTTCTATAATCTTCCATCTCTAAACACTGCTAAAAGCAAAGAAAATAGAATAACAACACGCTACAGCGTTGGTGAAACGACCACTCTAAATAACCGACCATCCACTCATATGCTTGCTTGAGCTGCCATACTCGACCGGTCTGCTACGTATGGATTGAACGGGTGTTGTGTCTGCAGTCATCCAATCATCATACAAAGGAGTATCGGTAGCAGTGAAAGACTGAGCTGGTGGAGCTGATGGTATATGATACCTCCAAGTGCCCTTTCCTATGCAACCTCCGAATAGCTTATTCGGCTCTCTAAAATTTATCGGGTTATTTCCTATGTATTTCATGCACCTCCACATAGAACCGCCGTTCCATTACTCCTCTGAAACGTCAAGCCGATCATTCTCTACATCTCATTTGTTCTTCATCTGTGTTTGTGTTTGGAATCACTCGAGGTTAAACCGCGTGTTGAATTTCACAGCTATAGTCGTGTAAAACCCGCTGGTGGAATGCACTTTGTCCATCGGGATACGCATAAATTAATGAACAGTTCCGTCCGTTCGTCTGTTCATGAAGCTATGGACGGAGAGGAAGGGGAATCACTAGCGAAGCCACAAGATTGCGCCATAACACTGAAAAATGAAAATTTGAAGCGTAAAATAAATAAAAAATTATAAAAAACCTATATGGTAGGTACGGAAAAAATAAGCAGAGTATGAGAGAAAATTACTTGAAAAAGAGCTTGAACGGATTGGAATAAAATTTGAAAAGGAGAAAGGCTGTCTTAGCCGGTGTGGAGTGGAGCAAAGGGGATCACTACAAAACATGCTTCATTTAGTGGCGGAAGCTAGCAACGGTTGGTGACGGCTAAAAAAGACGGTTGTCGCTAGCCGTCGCTCAACCTGATGTTTTAGCGCGAACCAGAGAACAGAAAGTGAAATATATTTTCACTTTCCCCTCAAATTTGATGCCGTCGTTCCCAGCCCCCTGACCCCCTCCGACGCCAACCGCCTCCTGTCGACGCCAACCGTCTCCAAAAGCCACCGTTGCCCTCCGGTGCTGCTCCGTTTCATCCATCTTCTTCAATTTCTAGGTATAATCTCTAAACCTTAATTTCTGAAAATAATTTGATTATGGGTTTGAATATGTTAGAATAATTGATATTAGATGATGGTAATAGTTTATTAGTTGATTTGGGACAAAATTAAAACCCTTATTTAGAAAATTAGTTGATTATGGATTTGAAATAGATGATTAATATGTATTAGTTGATGATAATGGTATGTTAGGTGATTTAGGGAAGTTAATAAGTGGTTTGTTTGTTTAATTTGTAATTAAAAATTAGGGTTTATTTATAATGGACATATAAGTTTATGTGAATATTTGTTATAGTTAATTAGTACAATGTTTGTTATAGTTTGCGCAAAAATTATTGTACAATTATTGATTAATATGCTGCTAGATTGGTACGGTTAAACATACGTAATATTTTTTATTTAATTAGCATGTGTACATTATAAGTATTAGTTGTTAGTATAAAATAAAATTAATATAGTTTATTACAAGTGCTAACATCTAATTTTTGTTTACAAAATCGATAAAAATTTTAAATTGTTAATTGAACTTTAAAATATGTTTTGAAATTTCAAATGTATTAAATAAAATATTTAAATGATTGAATGAATTATATAATTTTGAAATGAGCATAACAACAACAAATATTATACTGAAATCAATTTTTGTAAAAAATTAAGAAATGAATATAGCAACAATAAATATTCTACTAAAATCGATTTTGTAAAAAATAAAGAAATGAATAAATATTGTACTGAAACCGATTTTCCAAAAAATTGGGAAAAAAATATAACAAGAATAAATATTTTAAAATGAATATAATGTTGATTTGAAAATAAGCATTAAATATTATTTCAACAAATAATTTGACGCTAAAAAATTAAAGCCTTTAGTCCCAAAAGGTTTTAATTTAGTTTAGAAAATACAACGACAAAAATACATCTCTTGAATGCAAAGTTATGCGTAGAAGAGAAGTGAAGTGCTGCCGAAATTAGACAGAAATGTAGTGTGTGAAGCCTTTAGTCCTAAATGGCTTTACTTTATTTTATAAAATACAACAATAACATACCATTTGAGTGCAAGTTATGCATAGAAGAGAAGTGAACTGAAGTGCTATCAACCATCAAAGTTAAAACAATAAAGCAAAAAACAAAAAATAAATTGAATTGATTATTTGGATTAATAAACGATAAACTTTATTGTGTTTCTAACATATGTTTTCAAATCAAGAAAAATGTTCGATTATTTTCTCGACCGTAGTTGGATATATGAAGTCAGAACTGGTATGAAAGGTTCAATAAAGAAACATTTCTATAACGGTGTAAACGAATTTATTAGATTCGCTAAATCTAATAATCGTAATAACGAAGAACTTCGTTGCCCGTGTAGTAAGTGCAAACATTTGAAGCATTGGAAAGCAGATATAGTTGAAGTACATTTGTATAAAAATGGTTTTGTGCCGAATTGCATGTTGTATAATGTATTTTTATGACATATGTAATATTTAAAGTCTGAATCAAGCGGAATGTTTTATGCGATGCTATGATATGTTCTGATACGATATACGATATATGATATGATATGTTTGTGGCAGATATGTCTTACAGGAGACACGGCAGTAGGTCTGAGTCTTCTTCTTCTCCCGACGCAGGTGCAAGTGGCAGTGCGTCGGATTTACGCCCCGTTGTTGAGTTAGTTCCCAAGACGGCAGGGTAAGTATCAAATATATTTCAAGTATGTTATTTAAAATATATTAAATATGTACATCAAAATTTATACACGGGCTTTGAGGTGGAGCCTTCAGATTTCATTTTACAAACGTCGAGACAGGCGTTTATGAGTAGGATGTCCGGCTGTTGGCCATGGTGGGACGACATCCCAGCGCCTGTAAAGAACGCAATATGGGCAGATTTGATGGTAATTAAGTATAAATTTTTATTTGATTTGAATGTCAATAGAATGTTTATAATTCAAGTTAATTTCAATATGCAGGCTGCCGTACGTGTTGAGTCACAGGATCTAGATGTGTTTAGAAATCATTGGAATCAAAGAATGAGAAAAAATTATAGAAACACGATAACTAAAGCAAAGAGTGCGGGAAAAAAGCCAAGTTGGATGAGCGCTGAAGTATATAGTGAGTTTCTTCGGCTCTGGGATACTACTGAATTCAAAGTAAGCTATCCACTTTCGAATTGTAATTTAATTTTTTTAAGATTTCGTATATTAGTTGCATTAATACACTATAAGACACACTGTATTCCAACGGAGCCTTCCAACGGCCTCCAACGTCCAGTGTTTTCTCGTATATTTTATTAGTTAAAAACTGTAGGATGGTGGTAGACGTTGGCGTTGCTAGACGTTGGTAGACGTTGCACTACAAGAAAACTGCAGTTTACCTACGCCAATATGGCGTAGGCGGGGCGTAGGTAAATGCAATAGCTACGCAGCGCCTACGTCAAAGTTGGCGTAGGTAAAACCTGCGTAGCTAAAAATATGCCTACGCCTTACCTACGCCATCCGTAGTGGTGTTTCCTACGCCATTTCTACGCCTATATTTTTCTACGTCTTTCCTACGCCTATATTTTTTACGTTTTACCTACGCCATACACACGATTTTTTGCTGTAACAATATTTGCTTTACCTACACCTTTTCTGAAGCAATTTTTATATATTATATACTATTATATTTCTTTCATCGTACATTAAACAGAAACTAAAATCAACTTATTTCATGTATATAAATATTTCAACAAAACGATTAACATCAAATCATTCATCTTCAATTAAATTCAAATATCTCATTCATATTACAAAGTCAAATCAATATCAATCAAGTTCTCATATGTCTAAATAGTACGATATTACGTTCATAATACATGACATCAAACAGATACGACTAAGAATGAAAAATACCCTCATCCCTCACGACGATCATTTGACTCTCCATCAAATCGTTGTCGAATCATCTCAGTAAGCTGTTCATACTGCGACTTTAGCATTTGAATTTCCACATCTTGACGCTCCATCTTTTCCTTTAGTTCAGCTCTAGTTTGCGCTTCACCCCTGTTGATGCTGCGTCTTGGATATGGAATTTTGTCCCCACATCCAATATCGGAGAATAATCACCGGGCTCTTCTTCTAAAGGCAAAGAAGGTGGGGTGCCTGGAGGAATACACGCTGCTCCATTCTCTCCTGCGCATATGCACAGTGCCTCCGCGTCCTTTATTATATCATCCAAGTTTATGTGGCCGCTCAGATCATTGATGAACTTTAGTAGTGTGTCGAAGTCCATTTGCTCTCTGACTATTTTACTGCGGTATTTTTTCAGTATCGCGACGCACATGTATAAGTGGAAGTGCTCCGATAGGTAGTGAGTCCACAGTACTTCCCATAGTCGCATTATTTCTTCATACTCAAATTCCCTGCAATCACAATCATATGTTATTGATGTATATGCCATTCATGGCATTTTAACTTCACTTCCATTACATATACATGTTAAAAGTCAATGCAAATTATTTAAAAATGAAACCAGACTTCAAGATGTTTGTTCTAAACTTCAAGCGTCATCTTCACAAAAACTATTTTAATAATATTTCATTTGGACCATCCACATGAACCAAAAAAATTTAAATGATGACCTTCAGCGATATAATAATATTTCATTTGGATCATACAGCTTTTAAATTTGTGTAAGTGTAAAATGCAGATGAGGTGAAGAGAAAGTGGTGTATATTTTTTTTTAAATCATTTTGGATCACTTTTTTAGAGTTAGTTACAATAGCAGACTCGTCTGAAAACTATTTGCAGTATCCATTTGTTCCTTTGATTGATCGTGATCAGTATTAACTTTTTTTCATGATTAAAGCTTTAAATTAAAAGATATATAATTATTAGGATAAGTATATTTAAATCATAACACACACATTAATACATAATAACAAAGAGAAATGGGAGATAGGATTTAGATCGGTCACGTAAGTGTTCTGTTCTGACCCTATTAACGGTTTAACCAAAACAAGTTGATCAAAAGCTCTGCATAAAGAGGCCCAACTTCCTCTCTTTTTCCCTGTCTTGTCCCTTTCCAATAACAGAATCCCTTCTTTTAAGGTTAATTATGCAGTTACATGTGTTACTAGTTAAATTCTTTTAAGACATGTTTTTGTTTACCATAACTTTCATACATGCAGCTTCAAAGTTTATAATTCTTCCTATTGCCAATTCACCGGATTACAATTTTGTCCGTAAAAACTCAGTTTGGGCGTTTGTTATGCAAAATAAAAATTATAAATTGAAATAAGATCCATGATCCCGACTAGCGCTACTTAGAAAATTGTCGGCATGATCGTCCAAGCTGCATCCATTTTTATCTTCTCGTGCTCAGTAAGGATATAAAGATAGATATAGCATATATATTGTTAATTAACCGGTTTCTAAAGTGAGTTATGAATTCAACAAGGGAATGCCATAGATATATTGGGTTTGCGATGAGAGTGGATGAATGCAATTTGTTTTCTGATAACCAGCTTATTCATTATTTGGTAATTGAACAGCTTTAGAGTTGCCCTTTGTCGACGGTTAGTGGGTTATGTTAAATAAAATTAAATCACCTGTTTCTACAGTGTTTTCATGTCTAAGTTATCCGTGGTATTCTCATATGATGTTCATACTACCTAATACAGCAATCAATTACAAACTATATGTACTTCCATTTCATTTTAGTATCATGTGAACTATCATGTAATTATCCGATAATGATGTTGTTTCATGGTAGTGGTGCAGACGTTTTAATTTTTTATCCTGCTCATTTTTTGGTTATTCTCTAGCTTTTTAACTTTGATTTATTTACATTCATGAATAAACTTCCCCTTATTTGTTTAACAAATCAGATCAATTTTTGGGGCAAAAATGCATATATTTATGTATGTGTATATTAATGCATATACATACATTTTCCTATGTGTATGTGCAGTTAAATGCATATACATGTGTGTGTATGAAATATCGGTAAACGGATTGTAATAGTGGCGACTTCTTACAGCTCTTTCTATTTCCCTCAAAAGCATGAAAGATGCAGCTAAAGCCTATAGCTACCCATTTGAAGTATACCTATGGACACACACACAACACTTATCAAAATTAAAGCATTCAACAATTCAATATATTTAGAATCCCTATATTATTTCGTTAAGTATTAATGACCTCTACATTACTATAATTCAATATCGGAGCACTTCCATTTCGTTAAGTATTAATGACCTCTACATTACTGTATGGTTTCACATCCAAACTTATTTAATGCATATACAAGAATGAACCAATGCGGCTGTAACAAGTGAAGGTAATTTCGTGTGCGCGCGGCGCATGTTCAACTTAAACGAATTTTTCTCATTGTAAAATTTTTGCCAAGTGGGCAAACATAGACAACTTTAATTTATCCAAAAGAAAGGTCAATCATTTTATAAAAGCAAAGTTCTATTCTTAGTCTTAAACTGCTGTACAGCTACTACTCACTACTCAGCGATGGATACATCAAAAACCTATGTATCCTTTCTTTTTCAACAGTGGTTCCTTTCTTTTTCAACAGTGGTTCCTTTAATTTATCCGAAAGAAATAACATATGCTTTTATTTCAACAGTGGTTCCTTTCTTTTTCACTGTACATAAATAGTTACTACTTATCATATGGCAACCTAATCTTCTTTGTGTTAAGACAAATATATATACACGAGATAAACGGATTGAACAAACGAATGTGGATTAAGCAAACAAATCATCCAAATGCAAAGACTAACAAATAATCCATCTCAGCTATTCCTAAATTACTTTCCAATGCCGATTAGTATTTTGTTTTCTAAAAAGGATCTGTATCATGTTAAAATTCTGCAATTCATATTATGTATAAACGCAGTAATATGAACTTACAGCTGCATCAAACCGCTGGATCGCAGTAATTGGAAAGTACCTTCCCTTGTCTAGTTTGCCCTACACAAACAAAAAAAACCCAAAATCGAAAATCAGATTTTCCTCGTCATATTTCTTTATAACTTATCAATACACCTTTATCCAGGCTTACATTTAAGATATTCTACGAAACCATGGAATGTTGTGGTCACCTGAGCGGTGAATATAAGCATCCACGTCCTCCCTGGGGACTCGGTCCCGCCCAAAGTTTCCAGAAACCGTGTCGGCGGCGCTTTTGCTTGTTTAACTGCCGCGAGTGCTGAAAGTACATCGCTATGTGGGACCCGCCTGGTCTGGGCAGCATTCTTTAGGACCTTAAGACTCTCCTCCAAATTCTGACTTACATTTTTGAACACGGCAAGATTAAGAAGCCGAAAACATTCACTTTTAGATTATTTAGGAGTAGTAGTAGTATTATTATTTACAGGTCGGTTTATACTTACTTGTGATGACGACGATGTGGATTCGTTGAGAGTGGAAGAATTGAGAATGAATTGGAGATTGGACCTCTGGAATTTTAAGGGTTTTGTTTGAGGAAGAAAACGATGATTGGGTAAGAGATTTAATAAAGCCATTGCGGCTGAAATTATTAATCTTTGTTTTCTATTTTGTCAAATTAGGTTAATATTTTGGCTAAGACCATAGGCGTAGGCATGGCGTAGGAACAATTCCTACGTCTTTCCTACGCCATGAAAACTTTGTAGAAAACTTTGTAGCCGTGGAAACGGCGTAGGAAATTATCTACGACATTCCCACGCCATCATTTTAACGTAAGGAGTTTCCTACGCCTTTCCTACGCTTTAATTATTTTTCAGCATGTCGAAGCTGGCATAGGTAAGACGTAGGAAATTTTCTTACGTCTTTCCTACACCATTACCTCTTTCTACGTGTTTCCTACGCCATACCTACGCCCCGCCTTTTGGCGTAGGAAAGACGTAGGAAATTTTATGTAGGAAATTGATGTGTTTTCTAGTAGTGTTGGCAGCCGTTGAATGACGTTGGAAATCTACGAGCAAAACAGAAGCCCAGCTTCTTCTTCTTCATTCGGCTGAAACATCCCCCCACCCTAATTCCCAAATTTGCTCCGATTCCGACCCCCCCCCTCGCTGCTTCGACGATCAACGCCTCCACCGACGACTCCAAGCCTCCCTCTCGTCCTCTCTAACTCCCTAATCTCTTAAGAAAATGTATAAACCCTAATCCTCATATTTAATTAAATTAGTTAAATTAGTGTATTAAATGTTTGTATTGCCTTATTGTATGTATAATCTAGTTTATTGAGGCATAATTTATGTTATTAACTTATGTATTGCAAGATTATATATATTTAAGGTTGTGTTAACAATAGAATAATGTGCATACAATTAGTTTTAGGTTTGTTTGAAAACGTTAGTTGTTAGTGAGCATACAATTAGTTTATGTATTTTAGAAAATTTCAAAAACGATATTTTATATTCATGGAACCCTTAGAGTGTCTTTCGGCCCCATCTGATAAGTATTGTATATGATCGTTATGTGGATATTCGTTTTTTAACAGAACGGACATCTATATTCATCGTATACAATATTTGTTGGATTTGTCTCTGTATTGGACAAGTTACGAACACAATAACGTAATTAAATCTCGTAAAACATTTCATTTTAAATGGTTCATAGAATTTCGACAACGCTTCCTTTATGTTCCCTATGTACACACAAATGTGTACTATTCAGGGAACTAAAACGAAGTGCTGCCGAAATTTTGTTGAATCGTTTAAATTGAAATGATTTACGCGATTTAATTACGTTATTGTATTTGTAATGGGAGGTAGGATGACTCATCGACAAAGTGTCAATGATCTATTAATATAAAATTCACCAATAATATTGTTTTAATAAAATGTCAATTTTTTAAATTTATATCGTACTTTTTAATTATATACGTAGGTAAATGGACAATTATTTTATTGATCGAAGCTGGATGTACATTGTGATGGAATCAATCGGTAATAAATTTAACTTAACTTAAATTTTAAAATAATTATTCTGAACCAACTGTTGCACATTGTGATGGATTATAGTAAATACGAATTACAATTATTAAACACTGATAATTTAAATTTTATTTACAGGCTAAGACGACTCAGATTGAGTATCAGAGGGCTCAAGATAAGAGAAGATTGCACAGCTCAGAGCCCAGGTCGCCGCGCTCGAGGAACGCAATATCCGCACCGAAGCCAAGACGGAGGAGCTGAATAGGCGTCTTACGGAGTTTATGGAGCAATACGGCCGGTTTCTGTCTTCTGGTGGTTCTGGAGGGGAGTGAATTCAGGTATGATTTGAATTGTTTTGCTATGGACATGTATATTTGAAGAGTGTGAGGATTTGATACATTCTGATGTTTTGGATGTTGGTTTGGATGTGATTTTTGAGATGTTGACGTAGTAGTTTGGATATTGTTGGATTGGACGTTTTGTTGGATGTTGATGTTGGATGGTTTATGTTATTTATATTGATTTGTATTGTGTATATTGATTAGTATATATGCTTATTACTTGGATTTACTATTATGATTGATTATATATGAGATATGCTGTTGTATATGTGCTCGAAATTGAGCTTTTATGAGATATACGATGTTGGAGGTGGCTGGAAGCATGCATTGTTGGTTTTGTAAAAAAACATCCAGATTTCCAATGTCTTTCAACGTCCACCAACGGTTTACTGGCACATTTATTCCAACGTCTTCCAACGTCTTTCCAACGTCTATTTGGTCAACATCTTCTTCCACGTGGACAACCTGAACGTTGGAAGACGTTGGTATATGGGCGCTGGGTCCGTTGGTAGATGTTGGACGCCGTTGAAACACTACACCAAAACAGGTGATTCCCAACGAGTATAACTGTCGCATACAGTTTCAGCAACGCTTATTAGCGTCGCTATAGGGGCGTCACAATTTATTGCCAACACTTATAAGCGTTGGGGAGTTTAGTTTCCCAACGCCAATAAGCGTTGGAAGGTTGTATTCGCCAACGCTTATAAACGTTGGTGTATATTATTTAGCAACGCTTATAAACGTTGGTGTATATTATTTAGCAACGCTTATAAACGTTGGCAAATTAGCCATCCAACATTGTTTAATTTTCTATGTTGACGCTTATAAGTGTTGGTAAATTTTAATTGCCAACGCTTATAACGCTGAAATATTTTCATTCTCAATATAGTCAATTATTTTTACATTAATAAACAATTAATAACTAACATGATATGCATTATTATACTACATGCAATAGGAACCCAAAATTTACAATATTCATAATCAAATAACAACATAAATTTCATAGTCAACTACTTCATAACAATGTCAACTACTTCATAACAAGTACAATACATAATTAACTAGGCATAAATTTCATAAAAGTTGAAGTAATTGAATTGATGACATTATTAACATGATTAGCTATTTGCCTTTCTATCTCCAATTTTCAAATAGACAAATCCACGGCTTGCTTCTTTTCAGTTACAGCTACACTCCTTAATGGTATTCCTGAAATCCAACTTTCATCGGAAATAATAACCATGATTTCCGAATTTCCATCGAACTGAACAAAATATAAATATTTTAGAATCAGGAACACTAATTTATTGTTACTGCAAAACTTGATAGAGTCAACCACAGTTCAAGCATAACAAACATACCCTTAAATCCATGGAATTCCAGTATAGACCATCTTCATCATTCAGCTTGTTTTAGCTCTAATGGCCGCTCCTTTGAAGAAGATTCTGCCTATAATACACAATATCATAACTTATGCCAAGCATAAAGTTAATTTAAGTAAATAAACTGGAAATAGTTGTGTAAAATGTAAATTTAGCCAAAATAGAAATATACATCCTGAAAAAGCTTAAAATGTAAGTGTAACGGATTTCTAAGGGTGGTTTGATATGAAATTAACTAGCACTGGAACTTACTTGAAGCAGCAAGTATAGAAAAATTGCATGCTAATGGTGTAAAGTCCACCGATATTTGCAAGAACATCGACTGAGAAGAAAAAAAAGCATGTCATTCATCTAACATCAAGATTACCAACAAGGACCGTGTTGGATTATGCATTCACTTTTAAAATATTTGCAAAACCATCTTTATTATTTCAGAAAAAAAACAACACCTGATCCTATAGCATCTTCTACTGGCGGTTAAAGAGACTGTTGCAGCACCAATTTCTATGAATGAGATTCCACCCAAACCACCAGATCCACAACCCACTTGCAAACCACCACCGATGACTTGTACAAAATCATGGGTAGAGGCGGTTATAGGGTCAGCAACGTAGAATGAAGACTCGATTGACGTTGATTTACAGTTTCCAACTATTATAGGAAAATGGTAAAAAATTTGTTTTTTATTCCAGAAAATAATAATCATATTGCAATGGGTAAATGGAAGAACACTTTGATAGTTTATGTTCTTGTTAGCCGATCTTTCTACAAACATTTCATAGATTATGTGGAAAAAGTTTGGAAACCATCTGGTACATTTGATGTTTACTACAAACCGAGCAGTTTTATTGTATCCAGATTTGAGAAAGAGGAGGATATCATTCGTATAATTAAGGGTGGGTCTTACACTTTTAACTTTAAGATAATTATTATTAAACAATGGAAACCTAGAATGAAATTCAGAGATTATCTTACTTCGGCTCCGATTTGGATTAAATTACACGATTTGAGTTTAGAGATGTGCAACAAAGACGTGATAAGCGGAATTTCATCCACACTTGGCAAACCTATTCGTATGGATACAAACATAGCGAAGGAGACCGGACTAAATTATGCAAAAATTCTACTAGAAATTAAAGTTAGTTTTGAATATCCCCAAACAGTACACAGCAGAAATTATAATGTGAGGAGATAGAAATTCAGGTATCATATGAGTATAAACCAATACCGTGTGAAAATTGCAATGTATTTGGTCATAATACCGGAAATTGTACCACTCATATTAGGAAAACCTGGCAACAGAAATACATTACTGAAGCACATCAGGAACATAAAAATGATGCACAGACATGTGAATAGGAAGACATTAATGCATTGTACAAATCAGAGTACAGCAAGTGCTGAAGATCATACAATTATTGATAAGGGTAAAAACAAGGAGACCACGTTCACTGATGCGACATGCATGCAACCAGCATAGAGGCTCCTCAACAAAAAGTTAATGTAATTAGGAATAAAAAGAAGCAACCCAAATATACCAAAAGAGCTGTTGACATTCCAGTTCATAATCCATTTGACTACCTGGGGAAAGAAGTTACCTCTAATGTGACAACCACTTTAACTCCAGAGATCAATTCAGAGTTAGTTTTGTGAAATAGATTTGGTTGAGGGAAAAAAATTCATTAAATGTTAAGGTAGCATGCAGTGCACAATGAGTGTATAAGCTAGAAATATCTTGCATGATCTTTTCTAGGGAAATTTGTGTTATTAATTACTAGCAAGTTAACAGACGTCTAACTAAAGTTAAAACAAACAAAACAAAAAACATATAAAAATATCAATGAGTCATTAAATTTGATACCTATAACTCACCACATCAACTAAAAAGGCTCCTTTCAAATTTGCACATGCTTCACAATAAGCTTTAGTTCTTAGAAATGGGAACCACCTGCTCGACAAAATGGATACCGTATTCTATTACTTAAAAGAACATATATTATTAACAAGTGTTTCAAGACCACCTATTTATGCTATTGTATTTTAAATATTAATCAATAGATATATCAAAAGACAAATCATGTTCAGTTCATCTGTTTCTATCTTATTGACAAAAAAATTGTTACTATTGTAGAAATATGTTAACATGTGATAAAAATTGATATAATTATCATGTGTACTAAAATTATCCAATATAATGTAAATTCAATAGTTGGCGAACTAATGACACTAGTTTTTGAGATAGGAGCTTCACCGTGAATACACATACCTGGCATAGAATCATTTGAATCCCCGCTTGAACAAAAAGAACCTTCCAGCCAAACCGATCAACCAAACCCGTTGAAGCCAAAATTGAGCCCAAATTAACATCACCAAGAACGACAACACCCATCAAAGCAGGATCCTTCCAAAACCCAACAATCCTGAATGGCACAGGCAAGAAAAACGCAACCCAAACATTTATCTTTAGAGCAGTTTGGAATCGATTTCGTTCTGCATCATCTACTGTTGACTGGCATAAAGTAATTTGGCATCACTTAGATTCAAAGAAAATGTCCATGTGTGCATACAAAGCAGTAATAACAGATTACCTACCACTGAACGTTTATCTGAGTGGGGGGATTCAGATAAACAACCAGTGTGCCTTATGTAAGCAGGCGGAGGAATCACATCAGTATTTGTTCTTTCACCGCCCCTTTAGTAGATACTTACTTAGCAACTTTCGACTCAAGCTTGGACTGTTGCAAGCTTCAGGCGGTGATGTATTGGTGAAGATAGCTGAACTTAAGACTTCATTCGAACAGAAAGATTTGTTCCAAACATTTGCCTATGCATTGATTGTTACCTTAATTTACCACATTTGATCAGAGAGAAATCGGCGGGTGTTCGACAAGAAGGAATGTACAAAATTGCAGAGAGCGAAGATTATTGAAAAGGAAGTCGTAGCTTTGGCGTTCGGAAAGAGTTAACGCAGTACAAGGAAGAAAGGGCTTTCATGAAGCAATGGGGAATGGAGCTTTCAGATGCGGGGTGAAGAAGCGTTGCGGCTAGGTTTACTTTCTATTTGTTTATGGGCTTGTTTGAGGTTTTTAAGGATAGTGGCGACGGAGGGGACAGATCGTACGGACGCGACGGACATGCGCGTTTCGATGGCGGCGTTGGAAGGGAGGTCGCCGAGGTCCACAGGTGGGAGAGAGATGAAAGTGATTGAAGGTGGTAGAGAGGAGAGGTATGCCTGGTAATCGAACGTGTAATTGAAATATCTTGGAAACGATTTGGGGAAAATGCGGTCAGGAACAAGCGTGGTTAGGGTTAAGGGTGATATGTTATTCAATTACAATTTTGCTCCAGTATATTTCAGTTAACTCCAATTAAACCAAGGCTTATAACGAAAATAAGTGTCGTCGTATTTAAAAGTGTAAATTTTTATTTTCAGTAACACATATATTTGATAGCGACACTTATTAGCGAGACTAAAATGCAACCCATATAAGTGTCGTCAAATGAAAAAAAAAGTGTTGCCAAATGACTGTTTTGGTGTAGTGAAATGTATATCAACGGCGTTTCCAACGTCCATCAACGGCTTTCCAACGGCCGCCGTTGGAATGCACTGTGTGTCTTGTAGTGATATAGTTAACCTTGTGTTTAAATATATAGGAAATATCAGTGCGGAATCGCGAAAACAGGAATAAGAATCCTGCTGTACATCGTGGTGACTCGAAATCTTTTCAGCAACATAAAAACGAATTGGTAAATTTATAAATTGTGTTTATAAATATCTGTAACATTATTTAATCATATTGGTAACATTGTTTATTCATATGTATATTTTTAGTCTAAGAAGTACAATCGCGAGCCTACGATGGCTGAGTTGTTTACTGCCACACATGCTGTGGAGGAGACAGACGAGGAAGGCAATGTTTCGTATAGATGGACGGACGCCAAATCTCAATCTGTAATGGTAAACATGCTTATCCGTAATGATAGTGTTTGATAATACTTTATTTCACAGCTAAAAAATCGTAAATAATTTTTTTTTTCATGTCAAACTTTTATTTATAATCGCAGGAGTCATATGAGGCGGAGCGCACACGTGTGGCGTAGACCACCGGACGTGAGGAGTTGACCATTGAGGAGTCAAACCATATTTGGGACGCCGTTATAGATCTGCCTACGCGAAATAGGCGATATAGTTATGGAAATATGGAGGTAAACTGCTTCATTAACTAATATATACATTTAATATGATATGAAGCATAAATTATAACTAGCTATTAACTATTTCACAGATGATATCGTCCCAGAGGGCTTACAGGAGATCCCAGGCAGAGGAGGAGATAGCTTTGTTGCGTCAGCAGGTTGCGGAGATCAATGACTGGCGGAAGAGCAATGCTTTTGCACAACAGCTCGATGCGCATATCGCGGCATACCTGGCAGAGCATGGAAGAATGCCTGGAGAGGATGCGTCTGGAGATGATGAGTAGGTAAGGTTGTGCTTATTGTTTTGGCGTCGTTTTGTGTTGAACTTATTATTGTTTGATTTATGATGACGAGTAGAACAATGATGTATGATTTGTTTGATAGTACTTATGTGTATTGTTGAGTATGATGTATATTAGTGAACATTTTGTTTGATTTATGAGTTTTTGGATATATAGTTATTGTTTGATGGAAAATTGTGAATGTTATGTTTGATTGATGAGAGGTTGGTGTTATACTTGTGTTGGAAGATTGAATGTTGTAATAGTTCGACGAAAATTGTTTATACTGTGGTTTGAGGGGGAAACAACAGCTGTTTATAGACAGCAACTTCCAGGCTTGCATCGGCTTGCGTCGGCCATATATTTACAGGCATGCGTCGGCTAGCGTCGGCTAGAATCGGCCGTTTGGTTTCAGGCTTGCGTCGGCAAGTTACGCCCAACAGAATTTTGAAAAAAATACCACGTGGATATAGCCGTCACTTCCCGACACTAAAGTGGCGACGAAGCCGACGTAAAACCCGACTCGAATGCTTGGTGGTGACGTCTTATTTTACGTCGGCTTTTAGAGTCGGCTTGCGTCGGCCGGCGTCGGTTTTCTGCCGACGCAATTGCCGTTTCTCCTTGTAGTGGATTGGGTTATATAGGAGGAGAAGGAGCTACAAAATGGAAATGACCATTTGGTGAAACGGCACGACGCATCCGACGTCAAAGGTCCAACTTTCAGTTTTCACTTAAACGGTCCAAATGTCACGTTTCTGTTTTCGACGCGTCCGTTGCATTGGACGCTACAAAAATGAAAGCACGATATTTTTTTGAATGCGAACAACACCTTATATTGGATTGCATGTCGGACGCGTCCACAACCAAAGCGTGACATTCTTTTCCTGCCAACGGCACCTTGGTTTTAAACAATAGAATAGGTGTTCTTCATTTGGGTGTCAAATAGCATAAAAAGTTTAAAAAGGTGCATGTACTTCATTTCAAACTTCACGCATAAGATTCAAACTAAAAGAAGACATCAATTCATAGTAGAAGCTCTTTTTTCATCTGACAGTTTGATATGAGTCCATACTTAAAGCCATGATATTAATGAAAGGGCTTGTCAACAGGAATCTTTTAGAACCCTATCAAAGACAGTTCTTTCTATGCAGTCCCCGTTCATAATACTATACTCCTACATAAAGCTCTCAGTGTGTGTGTATTAACCGTTCAACATTGTTCTAATGTTTTATTTTAAATCATATATAAATTCGGTCTTGATTCGTAGTAACCAAAGCATTATTTTGTTGGGTGTTTTATGTGTTGAAAGAAACAACAGCATATCCAATGATTCGGTATGCACCAAATAGATGCTCAAATAATTGTTTAGGCCCCTTATCTTTCTGCTTTATCCTTTAAAATCTGGATTAGAAAAAGACGTCCATTTTAAATAGTAGATTGCAATCATATCATACTTTTTTTTTTTTTTTTTTTACTTTTAGCCACTACAAATGATTTAATGCACATGAAACTAAAGCAGAGGATGTGCTACGTGAAGGAACTAATGATAGAATGCATTGTTAGGCCGAAAGAAAATTTTCATCATGCATGTATCAAATTTTGACAACCTAAAATCTTTTCTTTGCATATTTTATGACGCTGCTTAAATATCCTGCGATGATCAACAACTGTACCATTAACAGTAAGAATATGAAAATACACTTCATCTGCATATACCTATTTACAAATGAAGCTCATCTTTTTTAATCGTTATTTTTGCACATGGAAAGTGAAGTATAGGTTTCAAGATGGACTGATGGAGTGTGTTTTTCAAATTTCTAGTAATAACACTGGAATATTATTTATTTCTGCAGTACAAAAGAAATTATATTCTGTAACAGATAGGGGCCTTTCTTATCATTACTGTATACCATGTATTCAGACCGTTTATCATCTAAATGCAATAACCCTTTTTCTAAGAAAGAAAAGGGCATATAAAACAATGAAGGTTAAAAAATATATTAGTATAATAACTGAAAATAGATATAAAAATATATAGTAATCAGAGGACAGTTATTATAATGATAAAAGTCGCATTCTACATAAAAATAAAACAAAGAGAAGAGACACCATGTGAATCATAAAAAAGGTTAATTGATGTTATATTTCCATATGTTCGATGACATAGTTTAAAAATAGTACAAACCCAGGATGTTTTTTAATCCAAGACAGCAATGAACTGCGTAGAGAGAGATAGGCACAATATAATAGCAAAACAGTCTGTCAGGTTCCGAATGTTAACATGCAATTAGACAATTAGATATAACAACAATTGTTGAAGACAATTGGCAACTGATAACGAGTTAACATTTTTATAGTGGTAATACATTTAAATTTGCAAAACAAAGGGGCCACACAACGGTACTATTAAATAATACAGGAGACATAATAATTATATTTGTGGGGTACGAAATAGAATATTAGCTGAATGATAGGGAAAAAAGTAATGGTTTTAGAGGGAAAGTCACAAACATTGCCTTGTCAAATGTTATGGTAACGAATATGTAGTACCACCGCAACGTTGATGTATATGTATAATAATATAGGATATGCTTTTAAACTACCTATGATAGCAAATTACGATTATAATAATTAAACAAATACAAGATGTGCATAATTATTCCAGACAATATGCACTGCAGCTGTCCAATCATATCGGCTAGGAGTATAATTATACCCATTTGTTAAAAAACAAAAAAAAAAGGAGTCAAATCTACTGGTATTTTAAAATCATGGTTTGATGAGAATAATTGAATGCAAATGTTATTCGTGGCTACTTCATAATAGTGTGTAACCCGTGCGTTACAAAAGGTATGTTATAGAAAAATAATATTATAACTGTTTTTGGAATTTATCATGCAATATCCAATGAATTTTGTTAGGATAAATGACTTGTAAATTTAAATTACAATATTTATAATTGTGTGTTTTTGCTATGAGATTCATATATTTTTATATTGGAATAAAAATTAAATTATCATTTTTGTTGAAAAAAATGAGTTATATATCGATTTATTATTTTTTACGGTTCATTATTTATCAATCAGATAAATGAAAATAAATATTCTTAATAAATTTTGAAATTAATATTTTTATAACATTTCATAATCAAATATTCATGTACATATATTCTGAAATTGACTTTTAGATTTTAATATGTTTGACTAAAAGATAATTTATGTATACATTAAATTTCAAATATTACTTGAGAGAACGACGACAAATACCTAAAATAAAAGTGCAATATCAAAGACTCGGTGTATTTGTATGCATGTATAGTTCTTGCAGCACGTATTTAACAAAATAATTATATGATATTGTTAGGGTGATAAAAAATATTTATTTAATTACTAAAATAAATATTAAGTGAAAATAAGGCCTGAAATGTTAGAAATCACATTTGTCATTTTAATTATGTAAAAAAATGATTTTTAATCCATTGTTGCATATCTTACTATTTTTATTTTATAATAAAACTTATCAAAAAATATTTAACATTTATGAAAAAATGATAATAAAATATGAAAGAAAATATTTCTAATCTAAATATGGTATAATTTTTGTCATTGATTAACTTAGATTAAAATGGTATAATAAAATATTTCTAATATAAATAATTAAAATGTAACTTTTTGTACAAAAACGTACTGATTGAAATTATTTATTCTTTTTTCAATATTATAAAATACAAACATTCATCATTTATCAATAATTGTAATGTTATTCTTCACAAAATATAATTTAATAATGATAAAAAAGTCCATTTGACGTACCGATTTTATGAAGGAAAAACCTTATATATGTTTGTAATGATGTACCAATTTTGAAAACAAATTTTTTGTATATATTTGTTTGTAATGAAATACCAACTTTAGAAAGAAAAAATTATGTATATATTTCTTTGTATTAAATAATTAAATTTAGAAAGAAACAAATTTGTAGAAAAATGTAGAAGTATCAAATATAATTTTGTATATAACTGTGAAAATATTAAATTATATGGACTTGAATGAAAATATAGTTTTACCATTTATGTCAATACAAATGCGGCATACACATTGAATTATCATTTTTTATGATTTATTAATAAATAAATATTTGTTAATTGGATTTAGTTAAAAAAATAAAATTCAAGATCAATTAATAAATTCAAATATATGGACTTGAAGGTAAAATAATATAAGAAAACTTAGGAGAAATCCGTAATAATTGTAAAAATTATTGAATGTTGTCATTTAAATACAAAATGATGGAAGAGAATATTAGTAGAATATTATAATAGTTTGTATATAATTGCAGAAATTTAAAACTATTTGGATTTGAATGAAAAATTAATTTTATCACTTTTATCAATATGAATGTGGTACACATATTGGATTATTAGTTTTAAAATTTTATTGGATCAATTAATGAATATTCGTTGATTGTATTTATTTAAAAAGCTCAAATTTAAGATCATCTAACTAAATTTAATATATATGGACTTAAATGTAAAATAACATTAAAAACTTGGAAGAAATATGTACATAATTGTAAAAATTAGTTTTAAATTCTAACGATAGAAGAGGGAACCGGTAAAAATATTGTAATAATTATAATAACAATAAAGTATGACGATTTGAAAATAAAATATCTAAAGAGAATTAAGGAGAGGAGAGAAAATTCCTAAAATGGATAAGAGAGTTTTAAATTCTTCTACTTTACTGTTATTTAATACATTAGCCATTAAGGATGGTTGGTAAGTTGCGTGTTAATGCCCACTGCTGTTTATACCCCATGCTCATGGTATGTATGCAAATAAGTAAAGGTTACATGTTTGATAACGTACTTTGTGGGATGAAGTAGTTACTTAAGAGTTGGGATACATAAGGCACACTTAGTTATTTATTATGCACACGTAATTACCTTTGTCACTGATTGGTATGGTTTCTTGCGCCGGTTGTTTTTCAGGTTCATGAATTCAATTCTATAAGAAGCATTGTTTAAATAATAATTATACTAAATAAATAAATAAATAAAATCGCACAAAGCTTAAACTTTGAAAAAGAAAAGACACGGCATTAAAATTTGATTTATATTGCATATAAGGCCCCTGAGATATTATTTTTAACCAATATCTTGAATTGAAAAAGGAACAGTATCGGAGAAGAACAAGTGGGGATTAAGTTTTCAGTAAATGACAAATAATATTAACAATGCAAAATCGTAATCCTAGACATAAAAAGTTCTTTATAGGCTAAAAAAAAAAGAACAATAAACTCCCTTATAACATAGTAAACAACCAAAAAAGAATACGAAATACTCTCAACACTTCCCTCGAATTCACAAAGTGGTAGGTATGAGCATTGAGAAATTGTCAATTATGAAACGAAAAAAACGAAACACAAAATGCCACTTGGGAAATAAATTTACAATTTGCCAACAACAAGGTACAAAAGGCAAAGTGATGATGCATCATTTTAAATGACGACATATAAGATGACAATCAATCTCAATTAGTGTAGTTAACTCATAAAGGAACGAGTTATGAGAAATTTGAATTGTATTCTTATAATCACAATATCAGGAGTGAGACAATGAAGAAATGCATTAGTAACCAGCGATCCTTACGATCACTACCATAATCAGAATCAAAGTAGGGATGTAGCTCCAAGGGAGGAATGGCATAAAGTAGAAAACTATGGAAAATTATACCCCTAAGATATCTCAGTATAAGAAGAACAACAACCCAATGAACTGTTTGGGATCACTACAAGAGAAAATGCAATTACCGACGGCTTTTAGCCGTTGGCGACCGTCGTAAACCGTTGGAAATGCCGTCGGAATACGGACTACGTCTTTCGTCCACTTCCGACGGCTTCGACGAAGGAATTGCGACGGCTCTTCCGACTGTTTTTTCGACGGCAAAAACGATCACATGGCATGAAAATTTTTTCTTGTGCCGTCGGCCGCCATCGCAAAATTCAACCAGATAGTTTAAAAATAGTACAAACCCAGGAGTTTTTTAATCCAAGACAGCAATGAACTATGATAGCAAATTACGATTATAATAGTTAAACAAATACAAATACAAGATGTACATAATTATTCCAGACAATATGCACTGCAGCTGTCCAATCATATCAGCTAGGAGTATAATTATAGCCATTTGTTAAAAAAAAAGGAGTAAAATATACTGATGTTTTAAATCATGGTTTGATGAGAATAATTGAATGCAAATGTTATTTGCCTTACTAATTCACATACTTAGGCTTCGTTTGTTAAAATGGTCGAATGTTCACTAATGGATGCTAAAAGTTGAATGCTGAATAATAAAATCAAACGCTGAATGTTGAATATTTGAAAAGTTGTTTGATTGTTTGTTAATTAAAATTTTGTTTGACAAATTTGCCCTTCGTTATTTACAATTTGAATACTTATTGTGTATATACATACAATAATTAAAACTAAAAAATTATTCAACGATCTTGTAAAGTAATTAAAAAACACATTTTCCACTCGTTTATTAGCAAAACTAATTTTTTTTACAACAAGTCAAAGAAATCAATAATTTGGTCACGTAAATTCAACATAAAAGCTTATAATTCCGATGAAAACACTTATAACTTGGTGGAGCCTATGACGGTTCTTGATTATCATTTCCGTTGTTTGTTTCATCATAGACATTTCCAGCATCATCATCTTGTTCTGCTTCCAATGATAGCTTATCATTGAGTGAAACAAGAGGTAAAAAATTATGTATCCCATGCAAGCAATCACAATATATTTTTGACAATAAAATTTGTATGGAGGCATTTTAACTAAAACAGAGAATCTTTTTTTAATACCTCAAAACTTTATTCGATAACATTTCTTAACCGAGCATATGTATGATTGAATCTTTCTTTTTTATTTGTAACGGCGTTATTTCTATAACTTTCAACCGATGACAGTGTGTTGCTATAAGAAGATGAAAAAAATCGTACAACTACTATTTATAAAGGTGAAGGGCTGCATTGTAAATCGGTACTTGCAAGCAAATTAGCAGTTCATAAAGCTATAAACATATGCTTATTACCGTTCAACTATTTCGACTGATTCACTGCTTCATCCAACCAAACGATTAAAATGGACTGAGCATATTCGGCCTTTTCCGTTCAGCAATGAAAAAGCACTTTTTGGGAAAAACAAACGGTACCTTAAGCACGAAGGATAGTTGGTAAGTTGCTTGTTAATGTCCGCTGTTTATACCCAATGCTCAATGCTCATGGTATGTATGCAAATATGTAAAGGTTATATGTTTGACAACATATTTCGTGGGATAAAACAGTTACTTAGGAGTTTGGGTACATAAGGTAAACTTAGTTATTTCTTATTTAGCGATTTGTTATGCACACATATTTAGCGATTTGTTATGCACATATAAACATATGCTTATTACCTTTGTCGTTGATTAGTAAGGTTCTCGCGTCGGTTATTTAGCGATTTGTTATGCACACATAATTACCTTTGTCGTGGGATAAAACAGTTACTTAGGAGTTTGGGTTGTTTTTCCAGTTCAAATAATAATTATACATAAATAAATAAAATCACACAAAGCTTAAACTTTATAAAAGAAAAGGACTCGAGTTGAGGCATTAAAATTTGATTTATATTGCATACAAGGCCCCTGAGATATTGTTGTTAATCAATATATTGAATTGAAACAGGAATAGTATCGGAGACGTAATCCTAGACATAAAAAGTTCTTTGTAGGCTAAAAAATAAAGAACAATAAACTCCCTTGTAATATAATAAACAACCAAAGAAGAATATGAAATATCCTAACACCTCCCAAGAATTCACCACATGGTAGGTATGTGCAACAAGATCGATTGTCAATTAGGAATCGAATGAAAGAAACACAAAATGCAGCTTGGGAAATAATTTTACAATTTACCAGCCACAAGATTATTTGCGTCAAATATGGTCACAGTTGTATGTGAAAGCACCAGTATTCAATATTTAGATCCAAACAGAGAATGAGAGATTCATAGATCACATAATAGATTGCAAAAAAGTAAATGAACATGCAAGTTTTATAGTGGTTCGGCAAACTCCGACCTACGTCCACTTCAATAATCTTTTATTTATACTGTAAGATTACAAATACAGTTGTTTTTTTCTTAGAAAAATAATAAAGGAGAAGATAAGAAGTGATGAAGGAGAGTTAGCCGAAAAGTCCTTTGCAATAAGCAAAGTCCGCTGTATTTATAGGTGAAGACGTGCATGGATCGTGATGAAATTTCGACAGAAGAACCTCCAGGCCCATACAATCAGACCCACAAAATTTGGGATCAACCGAACACCGAAAAATAATTTAGATGGATCAGTCCATACTAACTTCGATGAGGCTGCGATCGTTTTTATGGGGTCCCTCATGCCTCTAGTCCACGCTCCCAAAGTTTCACGCCATTCCGACTTACCGTTTGTGAGATATTGGAAAACGCAATATGTCACAAACGGTAAGTCGAAATGGCGCGAAATTTTGGAAGCATGAACTAGAGGCATGAGGTCCCCATAAAAACGATCACAGCCCCAAGGGGGTTAGTATGGAACGATCGGCCTAAATTATTCTTTGGTTTTCGATCGATCTCAAATTTTGTGGGTCGGGTCGTATGAGCGTGGAGGTTCTATCGAAATTTCAGTTCGATCCATGTATGTCTTCACCTATAAATACAACCGACTTGGCTTATTGCAAAGGACCTTTTGACTGATTTTCTTTCATCACTTCTTATCTCTTCCTCCATTAATTTTCCAAAGCAAAAACAACTGTACTTGTAATCGTACAGTATAAATAGAATATTATTGGAGTGGACGTAGGCCGAACTTCACCGAACCACTATAAACTTGCGTGTTCATTTACCTTTCTACAATCTATTCTGTGATCCATGAATCTATATTTCTCTATTTGAATCTAAATATTGAACATTGGTGCTTTCATTTATAACAGGGTATTTGTGACCATTTTTGGCGCAAACGAAGATACAAAAGGCAAAGTGGTGGTGCATCTTTTTAAGGTGACAACATATAAGATGACAATCAATCTCAATACGTTTAGTTGGTTCATAAAAGAACGAGTCATGAGAAATATGAATTTTATTCTTATTATCACAATATTAGGAGTGAGACAATGAAGAAAATACTCTAATATTGTGACGCCCCACTCCGAGATCCACATTAGCAAAAAGTATTACTAGGTAACACCGTCTGCTAATACGGAGAATAGAGCTGGATATGAGCGACCATCTATAGCCTTGTCTTAATTATCTATTGAATACGCCGACAATTGCCACTTCTTTCTCAAATGGATCGACATATCCAATAAATACTTAATACAAAGCCATAGGTGGCTGAAGGATCTATCAGAATAAAATATAACAACTCAAATGTAATACACATCACAGAACAATAGATCATCACATACATTTACACATATACAGATACATTACAGAGTATATAAAATGATACATGTCAAGTGGTAAAGCAAACCACAATATACAGGCGAGTTAAAAGAATACATATCAGAGTTACAACCAAAAGGACTACACAAAAAGCTATAACAAAAAGGAGCTAGCAGAATAGTCCATGCGGAAGCAAAATAGGCTAAGTCCAATGTACCTAACCTGAAACATCTCGGTCTGACCCGAGTATAAAATACATGGGTCAGTCTAGCTAAACAAATCAGTTAGGTAAACTAAATGATAATGAACATACAAGGTCATAAAATACCACAAATATCTCCAAAAGAGATAACCAGATCTTTTAACAAAAGATGAATCATAACAAGCCTCATATCATCAGCAACTCAATAAACAAAGGATATGAATATCTTAAAACAAGCCAAAAAGGCAAATAACAAATACCAATAAAGGTAACACAAGTTTCCACAGGGTAATCGCTATATATCGTGTGGTTCAAAGGACCTACACCGAAAGGCGATACACTAGGGAAATATAATTGTCAAAGAAACAAAAGATGCTCGAGCTCAGTACTGTATAACAAGGATCCCCAAGCCCGAAGGCAACAAACCCAAATATCACTCGAGCTCAGTACTCCAACTGATTCCTTCCTCGTCCACGTCCTCGTCCATGAACACTACCACCATCATACTCTTCTTCACCATCCGATGTATATCGATGTCGATCCTGACCACCAACATCTCTACCACCACCATTTCTTCCACCAACATTCCTACGATCTACATTCCTCCGTTCTCGATCAGTCACATTTCTATCACGACCTCGATCATCAACATTTCTATCACAATCTCGATCCACGCTTCTATGATCACTATCAACACTTCTCTCCCGATTAGAATGTGGTGAAACTCTACTTCTTCCATGGCTCGATTCAGGTGAAACCCTTCTCTGATTTTGACTCATTTCAAGCATCATTCTCTCTAATCGACCAATCCCTTCAGTAAGCTTCTCATTGAAATTCTCGTTGATTCGTTGCTCCATTTCATCGGCCTCTTCTCTTCCGTACAAAGCATTAATATTGCGATGACGTTGAACTCGTCTTGGCGGCATGATTGAATACTTCCCAAACACTTCAACAAATTCACACTTCAAGTTTCAAACACCTTTCGAACTTGGATCCAAAATGAAATGGATCGAAAACTCCAACTTTGTTGCAAAATATGATGAACACGATGAACACAACTTCAACACTTCAAATTCTTGGCTCCAAGACTCGATTTAGCTATGATTGGCTAAAACAAGCTCTGATACCAAACTGACGCAGCAGATTAATCAAAACGATCTTCAATCGATGAAAGTAGCAATCTGTGGATTGATGGATACTGAAATGCTCGAACTCGTTGATCCGAAGATACCAAACTCTAGCTATCTCTGACTCGTTGATTCGAAGATACCGGGAAAGAGATCTACGATTCTTCAACGTTGATCTTGCGCACAAGATTCCGTGAATCGGCTTCAGCAAACGATGATTCGAGCGCACTCGAATGACGTAAGTGGAGATAGGAGATACACTCGACTACCAATTGAAATTGAAAGCACAAAGCTAACAAAAGAGAATTTTATTCAATATTCAACAACCTTACAAAATGACACAACTTGCCTATTTATAGGCTACAACACATATCCAGAAAAATTTCTAAGTCATAAGTCGTTTTCGACTCATCACCTACGACTCATCATAAGTCATATATGACTCATCACCTACGACTCATCATAAGTCTTAAGTCGACTCATCACCTACGACTCATCATAAGTCTTAAGTCGTTTTCGACTCATCACCTACGACTCATCATAAGTCATATACGACTCATCACCTACGACTCATCATAAGTCATATACGACTCATAACCTACGACTCATCATAAGTCTTAAGTCGTTTTCGACTCATCACCTACGACTCATCATAAGTCATATACGACTCATCACCTACGACTCATCATAAGTCTTAAGTCGTTTTCGACTCATCACCTACGACTCATCATAAGTCATATACGACTCATCACCTACGACTCATCATAAGTCTTAAGTCGTTTTCGACTCATCACCTACGACTTATCATAAGTCATATACGACTCATGCATTGGCCAAATAAGGGTTGCGCTGCATCACTCTTTTCCGAAACTGGTCCAAATTAACCTCCAACAATGAGTATTATCATTAATAAAAGAAATATAATTATGAGACCCTCCTTGAGTATTATTATTAATAAAAGAAATATAATTACGAGAGAGAATAGAAGAGGCTCCTTATGCACAAAGATAGATCAAATCAAGCGTACTAGAAGAGACATAATTAATATTATGAAAAGATAACTAAACTTTTGCAAGTTTACATCAACTACAATCAGATATCATGAATTTGCAAATTTCTTAACGCTTGTGGATGCTAGAAATCTCAAACGGGAAAATGAAATGAGAATGTATTAAATAAAATCTAAAGAATGTTAAAAAGGAAAAGAAACAAATCAACCCTAGTAACAGCATTGGAAATTAGTACTTCCAATGCGTCTAAAATGTACACCCGTTCTGTTCCATTACTTATTCCAATCAGCTTTGGAGACTGCAAATCATGCACTCCATAATAAGAAAAAGTGAACGTGAGTACATTATCTGACTCAAATAACAGATTAACAGATGCACAATCTAATATGAGTATTATAATATAACAAACATAAGAAAGAGACAAGTTAGAATTATTGATAGGACCAAAACCTACTGAAGTCATAGGTGTACCGTCGGTGTCGTCGCATGAATAGAAGAATAATGAGTCGCATGAATAGAAGATGAAGAATTTGGTGACATAAGATGTGAAGCACCAAGATCCGAGATCCATATTGAAGACAACATCCTGAAGATTAATAAGACAATTGACTTGTAGAAGAAGAGGCAGACCTAGCTCGAAACTTCAAAAAGAGAAACTTATGTAATTGCTCAGTTAGAGTACTGGAATTGGCGAAGGAGACAACTTAGATGCTACAACAGTATTGGAATGCGACTAGTTGCCAAATCAAGAAGCTTGAAACTAATGTTTTTCCGGATTCATCAACATAGGACATTGTCTTCCAATGATCTTTTTGGTTATGGTACATACACTCATTAATCTTTGAGTAAGTGAGGGTGAACTAGAAGGTACTAGCTTCTTGTACAAAAGGAAACTCTAAGCAAGATTTAAGACGTATTTCTTTGGCCAATAACGTACTAATAATTGAATCAACCAAGCTGAGAGTGATGCAAAGTCAAACCTCTAAGTCCTTCAAATTCACTGTAGAGAGGCATATATGATTCTATAAGAACCAATTCATCCAAGTATTTGACATAACAGAATAAAATTATGGGATATGCATATTGTTTTGTTGAAGAGCCCATATGTCATTTCCTCTAGTTTGATAACTCATGCTTTTCCAACCGTATTGCTATGAAGTTTAAATAGAATCATTAGTTAACGTAATAATTTTTGCATTGTTTGCCTCCTAAACATCTATCGCAGTGGCATAATTTACATTTTTAATTTTACGTTGCACAGAGGTTCCATCAGTATATCTCCATGTCTTTTTCCCCATATAAAAAGTTTCATTACACAGCTCTAATACGAATAATTCTTCTCATTCAATATCGTACTTATACTCTGAGGATAAATGTCTTTTTCGCTGGTTTTGATTAGACAAAAGAAATTAAATTTGAATCAAATTCGAAAATCAACAAGATATAACACCCCTTAACAAAAAGGTGAATCATAAGCAAAATTGAGTTGAAAGAAAAACAGGATATAAATAAAAGTGGCGCCTGAATTTTTTGTAAGATAGCAACTACCGTTAAGAGTGCAACATCTTAACGCTAGACATAAAGAGTTGTGTGTAAGCAAAGCAAAAGGAAAAAAGGAAGAAAAAAAAGGACTTGTATACCTTATAGGGAACCAAATAATAGAAAATAAATACTATCATTGCTGTAACTTGTTGGCTCTGCCTATCCTTACATATGCTTGCAAGGAAACTAGAAATTTGAATGATATCTTATCCATAGCACCCACAAGGAGATTCGAATATTTGACATCCTAACTTAAGGCACAATGGCAAGCCGATCGACACAATAGCGTTCATTCTTAGAATTCCCTAGAGATTTGAATTTACTATAATTCAACAGTCAAATCATAATAGTAGTTTTTAATGCAGGAAATTATTGTCAATGACAAAATTTCTCAACGTTTTAGCCTCAAGGACAGACTTTCAATATTTTAGCCTGAAGGACAACTTTTTTAGGTATCAGTTTTTAGTTATCGGTAGCAGTTTTTAAGTATCAGTTTGTAGTTATCAGTAGCATTTTTTAGGTATTAGTTTTTAGTTCGGTAGTAGTTTTGGAAGAATGTTTGTCCTTATGCATAATTTTGGAAGAATGTTTGAAATTATGAATAATTTTTGTATTTTAAATTAATTCACCTTTTTAGTGTATAAAAGATTCTTAGCCCAACTCTGGTCCTATACTTCAGTTATGACTTGTTCAATTTGTGAAAGCTTGCATAACCTTATTTTATAGGTTAGAAAACAAAATACAGAGCATAGTGTGACAGTGAGTTAGGGACTTCTCTCACGCTCGTCTACAATTATGAGAATATTTCCCATTCATTGACTGCTGCGAACACTTTGAGAAGTCTGTAATTAAGCTTGGTAGACATTGATTGTTCCAATAATTAATTAAAGGACTAGATCCTCTGCAAGTAAAAAAGCAAATATACATTAAAAAGTACAAATTGGTTAATTAGCGCATGAAAAATGAAAAATGTACATCAGGACATTGTACCTCCATGCACCATTTTCTATAATTTCATCGTATACTTTAGAGTACTCGGTTGGTTATAATTTTTTTTTTCAAGATATGGATAGCAGGCCCGGTTTTTGGGGAAGTCTTGCAAGGTAACAAGCAATCGAATTAAGGCCTTAAATGCGAAAATGTTTACTATTCTATTAGTTAAAATTAAGGCCTTGCATTAAGGCCTTGAATGCCAAAATGTTTAACTATTCTATTAGTGAAACTAGTGCGAACCTGTGCTTCGCACACGGATGTTGAAAATATATTATTATTGCATAGGTCATATCCAAATGTATAAGAAATTTAATACGGTCGTAATGAAAAAACATTGTTGAACGATAGTGTTACATCATGAATAACAATTTGGTAGGATAAAGAATACATAGATATATTTGGTTATGTTAATCACATTAAAATCGAACAAAACAATTACAGTGAATATGTTAAAGTTCACAGACTATTTAGAGGATAATGTGTTAAAAATTTATCCGCTAATGCATAGATATATTCACTGTGGCATATAACGCCAATGTTGTTGCTTTTGCAATTACACAGCTGCTTCAATGTGCATAGATATAGTTGAAGTATTCACTGTGAACTGCAGACACAAGACACAGTGCAGTTCGATTCAATTAAATAAAAGTAAAAAAAGTTTTTTGCAATGGGGAGAAATATAGTAATAGGATGAAATTTGTAAGCAGTCAGGAAAAGTATTTTTCAACAGCTGAAAAAAGGGAGCAAAAGAAAAAAGAAAAAAACAACAGATGTAGTACAAGAGAAAAGTAGTAAAACAGAAGATTCAATTGAAATAGAAATGATGATGCAATAAGAAAATAATATGGGTTCCAATATAAATTACTATTGTTCACCGAATCAGATCTATGTCGATGCAGGGTACAAAACACGGCATACAACTGGTCGTAGTAACCAATATTTGAAAATATCCAAAACATACAGAAGAGAACAATTGTGAGAAGTCCATTCATTTTTTAGCCTCAGAAATAACTGCTAGCAACGCGTGTATGATATTGGCTTGAGCGCAAATAGGTGATGTTTTCTTGGCCTTAATAGATGTATTACATTAGTCAATTATTTTAACCATTGAAGGTATTTGTACATGCAGCCAAAAAAAGGCAAAAGTGTCATTGATGCAGTATTATTACTAAATTCTCTCACTGCTCGTCTGACCTATTAACTATATCTAATAATCAAACTATGACTACATAATCATCTATACAAAGATACATTCATCAATTGTTTTCTAGAAGTTTTCCGACGGTGGTGGTGCAAGTGATTTTAGAATTTACTGCAAAAAATAAAAAATAAACTCTTTTAGGTGGTTATCAACATTATTCTCACTACAACACATGTTTTGACCCAGCACCTAAACTGTGCATCTACCTTAAGCCCGAATACAACAACTTATATGCTTATTGTATTATTGATCATCGTAATTGTAAACGAAATTGAGTAAACTTAGCCAAATTATGTCATCAAACCTGAAAGCAATGTATTAAACGCTGAGCTGCACGGTTGAATCAAGCATTAATTATGTGAAGTCATTATTTAATCATCTCAAGCTATCAAAAATCAAAATTCATTTTTCAATTATATTTTCATAATGCGGTTAAATAACTATCGTTAACATCAAACAAAATTATTACTACAGCTAAATTAGTATTACATCACACAAATGCAGTTAAAATATTCAAAAACAATAATTGCTTAATTCCAAAAATACTGCAAAATAATAACCGCTTTTGCTTAATGAATTTAAATTTTAACTACAGTAAGCTCGAATAAATCATCGTGTACAACCAAAATTATTACTACATCACATAAATATAGCTGAAATATTCAATTTCTACCATGCATAATTCAAAATTGTCATTAAATTATAACTGCATTTTATTAATGTAGTTAAATTTTAATTGTATTAAGATTGAATAAATTCCTGAAATGTAGCCAAATTTATTACTTCATCACATAAATGTGGTTAAAAATCTTCAAACATAGTTAAATTTACCCAAAACTTGCTGGTAAATTATAATTGCATTTTCTTAATTTCATTAATTTATAACTGTTTTAAAATTGAATAAAATTATCAAATATAATCAAAATCATCAATAGTAAATGCAATAAAAAAATGCTAACGTAGTTAAATTAATTCAAAAAATGCCTATAAATTATTACACCATTTTTTGATGGGGTTAAATTATAACTGCACTAAGTTTGAATACTATCAAACACAATCAAGATTATTACTTTATTACATAATGTAGTTACAATATTCAAAGGCAACCATAATTGTATAATTCAAAAAAAATATTCCTTTTAAATATGTTAAAAGATAATAATTACATTATAATAATCTAGGTAAAACTACTATGTAATGTTTATGATCATCATAATAATGCTATTACAGAAACGCGGTACACAACGGTGACACAAAATAATTGTGCAATTAAAGCTGCTATATAAAATTATGATTTTAAAAATTTATTTTTAGCTATCAACAATGGATATCATTGGAAAGCAAATTAAATTTGAGATTTAATAGTGAAAACGATTCTTAAATCCAATCAATGTAGAAAAAGTTATCACATTTTAAAGTTTGGAATATAAAGAAATTAAAAATACGACTGTTCAGTTCCAAATTTTAAGAGGGCCCGTGTGAGCTTGAAATTCAACTCACTAATAATAATATAGTATGGATTAAGGCCTTAAATGCAAAAATGTTAAGAAATAAAGAATTTTTAGTTTTCTATTGGCTACGTATCCGTCTTGACTTTTGTATAGTTCTCGAACACAAACATTCAAGTTTTATTGGCTACGTCCTTTAGAACCTGACCTTGCTAAGAGCATATCCAACAGCCGTATATTAAGGCGTAATATTAAGGCACGCATCTCTTTTTCACTCCAACAGTAGATCTTAGCCTTAATATAAGGCCAATATTCAAGGGTCAATTTGAAATTCTGAATTGGCCATGAACGCTGATTAAAACAACGTCTAGCACTGGACGCTGATTAAATCAGCGCCCATAGCCCAACGGCTCCCCAACGGCTAGTTCCAACGGCCTTTTTCCGCATTCTATATAAATTCACTTTCTTCACTCATCATATTTATACAAACTCTTCATTCATTTATTCTACAACCTATATTATCTGAAAATGACTTCACCTTTTGGAGATTTCACGCATCCTTCTCAGTCTAAAAACTATTACTTCAACGACAGCTAGCAACAACCGAGAACTTCTTCCACACAACATTCGTCTATTCGATGGAGAAACGACGATGACTACGATTTATGCAACATTTACCATCATTATACAAATGACTCGATTAGAGGCAACGATCAGAGCGACAATAAGTTTTGAAAGAAAATAATGCATACCTTCAACCTTAAGCATCCTGAAAATACTCGATCTTTGTCGGCGATTCAAGGTCGATTCGGCAAAATCAATCGTCAAACTCAGTTTTATGAATCACGGATTTATAAAATAAAGAAAGCGAACCCTAGTAGAATGGGATGCGAAGAGCATTTGGTATGTCTCTTGTTATTATTAGTTTTTCATATTAAATACGATTAGTAATTTTTTTTCTTTTTGGATTTACAGAGAAGCATGGCGAATGAGGAATTCATAAAGCTTTTTCCAATGGAAAACGGAGCTAAAAAAACACATTATTATCAATTTATTAACTGTTATGAGTTGCTGACAAGCACACCAAAGTGGAACTCCGATAATGCTAAGAGCCTCCGAGACGTTCAAACGAAGGGGAAGGGGAAGAACAAAGCATCGAAATCTTCATACTCGTCAAGCCCGGGAGATTCATCTTGTTGAGAAAGTCAATTTCAGGGAGAAAATGAGTCGGATGCGCTCAACCAGAGACCGGATGAAGGTTATAGACCAATTGGGGTAAAAGCAGCAAAGAGAAAAAATAAAATTGATGCCATGGTGGATGCTAAAGTGAATGCCGCTTTTGAAATTCATGAAAGAAGACATCAAGAAAGAAGCAAGCTAGCACAGGTGAATATCGATGTGATGCGCAAGTTTGCAGAAATTGAGCAACAAAAGCTGGATATAGAAAGGGGAAGAGAAGAGCAGATGTTGATGGATAAAGGTCTGACGGGGATGGATTACATACAAAAGCAGCATTGGATGGAGCGCAAACGACAAATAATTATTTACAAGTTCCCTCAAAGTAGTTTGTTTTAGTCTTACAATTGTTTAAGTTGTACTATTTTCGGTGTAATGTATCGTTTATTTAAATCTGCTGTATTTTGTTATTAATTATTATTGTACCATTCTTATTTCCATTTAGACAAAGTCGATAACCAAACAGAATAACATTTTGAAGGAAATGAAATACATAGTAATAAGACAACTTAAATACTATTACAACACAAACGCGTATATATGTGACAGATCTAATATAATATTTATCTAAGAATCACCAAAGAAATTTCAAATGTGATTCATAAGATCCTTTTGGAGCCGGTTGTGAAGTTGTGCATCACGGTATGAAAGTTGTCGTTCTATGTGAACGTTGAATGCTTCTTCTGTTATAAGAACATCATCTCGGAATACTTCTGGCATTTGCCCTGCACCATCATATTCGTAGTGACGTTGTTGTTCGTCCATATCCCTTTCGTCTTCAATAATCATATTATGCATGATAATACATGAAAACATGATTCTACACATTTTTTCCTGAGACCAATGTCTACATGGATTACTAATCATTGCAAATCTGATTGTAGAACGCCAAAAGCTCTTTCTACATCTTTTCTTTGTCCCTCATGCATCGCAACAAACTTTGCTTGCTTTGCTGTTATTGGGTTTGGACATGTCTTCACAATGGTGCTCCATTTTGGATAAATTTCATCACCAAGATAATATCCATGCTCGTAAGTGTTTTGCCCAAGAGTGAACGACACTGGAGTTACTCGCCCAAGTACCAGATCATTAAATAAGTATGACCTCTCAATAACATTTAAAACATTATTAGATCCAGGCATTCCAAAGAAAGCAAGCCATGTCCAGAAATCGTATGAAGCAACGGTTTCCAAAATAATAGTTGGTTTTCTTTCTTTACCATTGTAAGATCCTTTGTATGCTTTGGGGCAGTTTTTCCATTCCCAATACATACAGTCCAGACTTTCAAGCATTCCAGGCCATCCTCTACTCTCGTGCATTTCTTGAATCCGCACCACATCATCCTCATTTGGCGATCTAAGGTACTCAGTGCCGAAAACATCCACCACAGATTGATAGAATTTGTCGAGAGTTTCGAACGCGGTCGTCTCTGCGATCCGATATGCATCATCCAATGCATCTGCGGGGGTGCCATAAGCTAACATCCTCAATGCAGCAGTCATTTTTTGTTCACCGCTAAGCCCTTGTGTTTTTGAAGCATTTGATTTTTGAATAAAGTATTTGTCATTGTTTTGAATACACGTTAAAATTCTTAAAAACAGATCTCTTCTCACTCTGTATCTTCTCATGAACATATCAGGTCCAAAAGTGCAATTTGGATTGAAGTAGTCTTGCATCAGAGTTTTGTGGAAGGCAAATTGATTACGGTTTACATGTTTGCGACCCACGACCGACCCGCCCTGTTTTCAGGATGTGGAGCCATAAGCTTCATGACATATGTCAACTATTTCTTGCAATTCTTCATCTTCCTCTTGGAGTATCTCTTCTTCATCGAAATCATTATCGAACTTCATAACACATTTGAGGAAAGATGAAGTATTCATTATTGTATTTAGTTTAATGCTAGGAGAGAAAGAAAGAAGATATTAAATGTGATTCATGGAATGGAAGTTGAAGTCCTTATATAGAAATGATATGATATGTAGACAGTGGCAAGTGGTAGATAAAAAACGTAAAGTGTTGTCAAATCTACTTTAGCAAGTGGCAGACAAAAATGCAGAGTGTGATTAAATCTACTTTAGCAAGTGGAGAACAAAAATGCAGAGTGTAGTCAAATCATCTTTAGCAAGTGGCAAACCAAAAAACGCAGAGTGTAGTCAAGTCAACTGTACCAAGTAGCAGGCAAAAAATGCAAAGTGTAGTCAAATCTACTGCAGCAAGCGGCAGACAAATAATGCAGTGTGTAGTCAAATCAACTTTAGCAAGTGGCAGACAAATAATGCAGAGTGCAGTCAAATCAAATTTAGCAAGTGGCAGACATTATTGATCTGCATAACGACGAGTTTGAATTGCCTATTTAAGTGAAAATTTCATAGTTGTAGTGTACAAAAAATTCAATGGAAATTGAAATTTGGACTCCATAGGATTATTTGGTGCTAATCAAAGCGTACATAGAAGCCGATACAAGACATATGGAAGAGGAGATTGAGCAAGATTTATGGGTTACTCTAAACGAAGCCTTTAATAATCATTCTGATTGTAGATTAATTCGATGGATTCAGATACTCGCAGTACTTATGTCACTTTTACCAGAGCTTGTTAACATTACAGAAGCGTTATAAACAAAGTGAAGGAAGAAGACCTATTTCGGTTAACACGAGCTACGTATGATTCACGCTATCTTTGGGAGTATCATACTAATTTTGTTGGAAATGCTGCATATGATCTATGGGTTAGCTATATTAGACAGTTCCAATGAAGTTTTATTTATTTCTGTTTAAGTTCTATGTATTTCCTTATAATCGAATGTATAAGGACTCAGTTCCATGTATTTTCTATAAGTTCAATGTGTGTTTTTATAAGTTCTACCTATTTTCTTTTAGTTATGTCGTAAATTGTGTACATTTTCACTATCTACTGAGTACGTAATATAACTAACAACATTGAAAAAGACTGATACAGAAAGGACAACCAAGTTTGGAATAAACTGATACTGTGGTACCAAACTAATAATTGAAACGATGCAAACAAGATCTAAAACAAATATAAACCGGATGATTTAAAATCTATCTTCGATCACGTGATAACTGAACTAAACCAAGTGTCTTCCTTAGAGTTTCGATTTCTTGTTCAAGTTCAGTTGCATACACTACTGCACGGTGAGGTAAAGGATCGTCCAACTATTGCCATAGTCCACATCCATCAGGAAAATTGCGGCATCTATAGTGGCGTCGACCTATGTCTGATCTGTTTCTTATGATGAAATACAAAACATTAACTCCACAATTGCAGTATATTTCTCGAGAATCAACCTCTTGTTCTCGTTGAGGTTGTTGAGCCCGTATTTCAAGCCATTTTTGCCTTCTCCCGTTACTGCTCCTCCGCTCCTCTTTTTTCCTTCTTCCATCCTCCAAAAGCCTCTGCTCTTGCAAAGTTCTCTCATGCTTTCTCACATCTTCATAATGTCTTTCCTCCATCTCAACGTACCAACCGGTTGGTTCTTCGGGGTAAGACATATTAGACGCGTTCTTGTGACTTAAAGGACCCTCGTATGAGTATGATTATGGCAAGAAAATATGGTTATAATCCACCATTTTTTGCTTAATAGGATGAGATGAATTCAGAACGATTTGCCAAGCAATAGAATATATAGCAATAAGAAGATGACCTATGGAAAAAACTATGCAATGTGGCTACATTGTTCGAATAAGTCTAGAGTGCTAAGTCTAGCAAACATCAAAAGAAGCGCAACGTACAAACAGTGCTAAATCTGACGTGACACTGCCAATAAAGCTATGCAATGTAAATGTGCTGTAAATAAAGCTATGCAAACATTAAAAGAAGTGCAACGTGCAAACAGTGCTCGATATGACGTGACACTGCCAATAAAGCTATGCAATGTAAATGTGCTGTAAATAAAGCTATGCAAACATCAAAAGTAGCGCAATACAATACATGTCCTCAATGTAAATGTAAAAAAAGTTGTATAATGTAACAAATAAATAGTAATACATGTCCTCAATATAATATAGTAGTGCATCAATATATATAATCAACGGTAAAATAAATATAACAGTACATAACATGATCATCCTAAGTCAACAGCATCGTCGTCGTCGTCGTCGCCGTCGTCGTCATCCGCAGCGTCGTCGTCGTGAGCGGGACCACCATGACCAAATTAAAATGCAGCCAGCTGAGCCTGCAAATCATCAATCTATGCCTGCATCGCCTGAGCTTGAAGACTGAGTGCTTGGGTATGAACGAGTGTCATATGCTGAATGGCGGCAATATATCGCCTATGCTCGTCCAACTTACCTGCATACTGTAATTACATATAATATATAAATATTAAATTGATTAACTAATACTATACAATTAAATATTAATACAATGAGTTACCTCATGAGGCGGGTATAGATCAGTAGTGGGGGTACCAACAATATCATGATCAGGGGAATAAACTATCGGCTGCTCGATAAGAGTACTGGTAAGATCATACGCTCTATAAGAGGCGTCCAGTCCAAAGTCCATAGGCTGTTGAGAATACGGGGACGGAGTAGGATCAAAGGAAAATGGAGGTGCCTGAACTCTACCGCTGGCAACGTGTGGGCCTATATGATCGGTGTTCACTCCTCGAGCATAGTCAAGTAACATGTATCTTCGAGAAGCAGCTCTAACCCAATAGCTTTCATAGTCCCCCTCCACTAAGAAAAATGTAGAAGCATCTACCCAACCAGTCTGCCTTAATCCTTGTATATACTGCGATCAAATGGTTCGATATCTACCGAACATGTCGTTGCAAGATAATAGATCTTCAGGGATACATAACTTCCCAGTAGTCTAAAACCAGCATCGCTCCCCCAAATACCAAATAGGAAGAAACACCCGTGGGAGTAAGATCATCCTCTACATGCCCAAGTGATATGAAATATATAGTGGATGATCATCATGCATTAGGCCCGCATGTGTGATGACAATCCAATATGCAGCCCATGGTCCCTGGAATATATTGCCCCGACACCTCATATCAATCTGCGTACGGGCCTCTATCAAGTCATGTCTTACCCCCATAGGCTCCCGTGTAACGAACTGAACACGTTCCCATCGCCTTATGCGTGGAAAATCTCTCTGGAGCATGACTAGCGGTCTCAATAATACATGGATGCATGTTCGCCATGTACTCATAGTACCAGCACAGTAGAATGTACCAAAACCCAAACATCTGTCTAACCTCCCCCAACGCAAAAGAATCAAGAGCGGTGTACAAATATCCGAGTATAGCGGAACCCCGGTCTATAATGTGCAGCTGATCTAAATTGGTTACTGTTGTAAGGTAATCTAATATAATGGCACTCTTTTGGTTCGAAAAGAAAGTCGAACCAAATAAGTACAACAGAAATACTCTAAGCACGGCATCACTCATAGCTTCGGTGCCCATATGAGCTGCAATGTACGCCTGTAGATATGTAAGTGGGACCGCCTCGGAGGCAACATGACCCTCCTCAAACTAGGGTAGATAAATAGTGAAGACCTTAGGGCTCTCAAACGTATGGTCAAAAGGAAATAGTATCTCGTCAGAGCCTCCAATCTCAATCCTAGTCAACATATAAAAGTCGGCGGGGGTAATGCTGAGCTCAAAATCCGAAAAATGAAAAGTATGTGTCGTAGGCCACCATCTCTCAACTAGGGCTGCTATAAGTGGACGATCAAAAGACTGTGGTGGCCTAATCTGTAAGAACTGTGCAAAAGGACTAGTCTGCAGCCTATCTACTAAAACCTGGGGTAGTGTGTCATACTACTACGCTCTACACTTCGTCCAACTACCCCGATAGCTGACGTACTGGGACTAAAAGATTAAATGGTTGTTCAGGATTATTGTACAATTTAAATTCAAACAACTAAGCAAGGCACTTTACAATATCACATATCTATCTAATAAACATTATTTAATGGGTAGTATCTATAGTTAGAATTATACATCAACCGCATCCAATGCCATAAAGATACGATGACTATATCCCTCTTGCAGCTCGTGCAGAATCTGTAGTTGGAAAATCGTCGTATTCGGAGCTGGAGCAACGTGTGCTGGGCCTACAAGCTCCTTTGGTTGATGGCGCACGGTTTGTCTTACGATTTTGGTTAAACGTGATGGCATTTTCAACATTTTTTTAATTAAAAGCCAAATAAAACAGAGAAGGAATGAGAGGAAAAGGGACTGGGTGCCCCACTTATAGGCGCCCAACCTCAGACGCCACACTTATAGACGTCCAGCCTCGGGCGCTGATTTAATCAGCGTCTATAGCTTAAGCGCTGATTAAATCAGCGCACAACATTGGGCGTTGATTTAATCAGTGCCCAGGCTTAGGAACTGATTAAATTAGCGCCCAGTTGCTAGGCCTCCCCCAGAATATTCAGGGGGGTAATATTCAGAGCTTGAATATTACCACCCTGAGTTGTTGGAGATGCTCTAACGATGATTTTAAGTGAAATTGAACTATAAATATGTAATGATGTGCTGACATACTTATACTAACAAAACTGGATGAATTTGTTTTCATTTAATATGAATTGATGTTTCATAAATATTATAACATAATTATATTATTATTTTTCTGTATAGTGTAGGTCAATGTTTTAAAAACTCGATCCGAACACGGATCGATTACGATTAACCTTAGATCTTGAAGTTTTACGGTTCTGAAATTAAATAACCTTATGCATGCGTAAATCAGCGATCGAACCACAAAATCTTTAAGAAACATCTAGATCGACATCTCTGAATCACACAACGATTCAAATTTGAGAAGAAAAAACTATTGTTTTGTTCTTCACTAATGTGAACTTGTGCTATGCACACAGATTTTGCACATATCATGCATTAAAAATAGATTGTTTAATAATACACACATACATATACACACAAACAGATATATTGTTATCCCTCCTTTTGGTCAAAGCTGGAATATCAACAAAATTGGCAAGGAAGGATGGATATCAGGATTGGAGTTCAATTGGAAACAAGGTTGCAATGGATGTTGTCAAAATTTGGCCAAGCTCTGGTCAAGACGGAATCAATTGAGAATGATGATCAAGGCTAGGAGGAACTACGTTTCGGTTTTCAGGTCAATTGGAGGTCGTATACATAAGATATGGATGGGTTGAAGTGCACAAGGCATGGTTCGTATCGATGCATTTCGCATCGATCGCCATATGGTGGATCGAATCGATACCATTCGTATCGATCGGAAAGTAAGGACTTCGAATCGATACCGTTCGTATCGATCGGCATGGGTTCGGTTCAGTGAAGTTCGCATCGATCAGGTTCTGGTTCGACTCGATGACTTCATATCGATTGGATAGGAAGGCTAGGTGGATTTCGACTCGATGGTGACACACCCAGATTGGTAGGTAAGCACGGAGTTTACTTCGAATCGATGTACTTTGCATCGATGGGATAGATACGAAGAAATTCTTCGTATCGATCAGTGTTCGATCGATACGAAGGAAACGATTAAAGCAGCATGAAGTTAGGGATTCGAATTGGATGTAAAAGATCGATATGAAGGGTGGGTGAGTGTGCATGGATTCGAAGGACTCAGGACAATGTTCGTATCGATCGTGTTCGAATCGATCGACACGAAGGAAATGATCAGAGCGATACGAACAGAAGGATACGAACTGAGCACGAAGAATGGATATGAACTGAGGTACAAAGGACGATAAAGAGCGTGAAGTATGCGCAACTCAAGGGAAGAAACGTTCAACATGGCGACAAAGGTGGATCGACCCTGAGAATTCGCAACACATCATCACACAGGCATGCGCTCTGATCGATTCGAAGAGATCGATTCGAACCGATCGATACGAACCAGAGTGCCCGCCAAAATACTACAACTTGTATCGATCATATCTCGAAATCTACAAGTCCAAGTGCTATGAAATTTTTCTAGTAGCTTGCACACATGTTGAAGGATGTCCACACCAAATTTCAGCTCGATTGGACAATTTCTTGATCGATTCGAATGGACTTCGAATCGATCCCAAAGTGGGCCCGGATTTCCTGAAAGTGGGCGTATGGGCCCCCTCACGTGCCAGAACTGGTCTCCCTTCAATTTAGGCGAAATATCAGCCTCCTACACCTATAAATAGGACCCCCTGGTCATTCAGAAAAGGGGTCGGACAATCTTGAGAGCTAAAGAGCGCCCAGACTCTGCCAGATTTACTCCAGATCGCCATTGCTGCCTTAGATTCAGATTATAATCATAAAGTCTGTTGTACTACGCAGTAAGAAATTGTAATCTTCAAACATCGAGCAATAAAATCATAAAAACCTTGAAGTGGACGTAGGCCGGAGATAGCCGAACCACTATAAATTGTGTGTCACTGTTCATTATTTCTGGATTGCTGTTTGTTGCTTGCTTAGATCTGAGATTTGTGTTTGAATATTTGTTGATCTGTATTCATACACTGGTGCTTTCACAACACTTGGGGTTTGTGACCAATTTTGGCGCAAACACTTTGGTGCTTTCACTGAGAACGACTAGCACCCGCTACATCAGATTGAAGTTCAGATTTGGAAAGCGTGAAGAGTTTAGATTTGAAAGACAATGACTCGACAAATAAGTAGAAGACAAAGAGCTGAGAGAAGCCAACAAGGAGGAAGTCAAGAGGCATCCTCCGGAGCTGGAGAAGGACAAGCTTCGATTTACATTACTAGAGACGAAATGGAAGCTATGACGAATTCATTGCAAGAGAGATTGTTGAAGAGTCAACAGGATATGATGCAGACCTTCTTTGAACAAATGAGAGCTGTAGGGATGCAGAGCTTAGGACCAGCCACAGCGGCTGTTAATGTGGAACAAGGAGCTAGGATTGCGGAAACCAATGAAGGTCGGGTTCAAGGTCAGAATGCAGATCCAGAAGGCAATCAACAAGGACTTGGGGGCAGACCCTCAGCATCTGATGTTGGAAGGCCTACAGATGGAGCTCAACAAGCTGGAGCCAACGTTGCTGCTAATGAGCGACATGAAGAATATGTGCCGGAGTTCCCTCGGGAGCATGGGGGGCAACCCCTGACAAACAACGCTGGATTAGCAGAAATCATTAGGAAGACTATGCGTGGAGGCTTGATTAATAGAGATTTGGAAGGAGTAAACAGGAGTCCGTTCGCTCGAGAAATCAGGATAGCTCGGAATCCACCTAAGTTCAAGTTACCTAGCGTGGAAGTATATGATGGCAAGGCTGACCCGACTGATTACTTGATGGGATACACTAGACATATGGAAATGTTGGGGGCATCGGAGGAAGTGATGGCCAGATGTTTCCCGTTGTATTTGACAGATCTAGTTGCAATGTGGTTTAGGCAGCTGGGAGAAGGATCTATCAGGACTTGGAGGGAGTTGGTGGACAGGTTTTTGGGACAGTTTCGGGTTCATATCAAAAGACCTAAGAACGCGATGACGTTAACATCGGTAAAGCAAAGGACGGATGAATCGCTTAGAGCATTTTTAACTCGATTTAATGCGGCGGTTGCTTCGGTGGATCGGCCGGATCCATCGATGGTTTTGATGGCGGCGGTGTCGGGAGTCAAAGAGGATTCATATTTTAAGGTATCTTTAGTACGAGACCCGCCACTGGATCTCGGGGAGTTCTTCCATGAAGCTGAAAGGTTCCTTCGGCAAGAAGATGCATGTATTGATTTAAATTTAAAGGAGGTGAATGCGACTGAGGGTGGAGGACCATCCAACGGAAACCCGGATAAAGACAAAGGAAAGAGGAAGCTAGGTGACGATTCTGAAAAAGCTAGGAAGCGATGGAAGGATCCAAAGTTTTCCACGTACACAGGATTAAACGAGACGCTGGAGCGGATATACATGGAAACCCGGAATCGCCTTCCTTACCGAAGGCCAGCTAGGAGAGAACCTTCTAAACGAGAAAGGGCATCAGGAAGGCACTGTCTCTTCCATGATTTGGATGGACACGATACCAACAGCTGCAGGCACTTAAAGGACATAATTGAGGAGCATGCGAGGAATGGACAATTGTGGCAGTATGTTGGGGTACGGAATGCAGTGGTGGAGCAGGAGCAACCATCGCCTACCCCAAACCATGATGATGTGAGGTCCAGGAATGATGGTCGATTGGTTATCCATTGACCAGGGTAATATGAAATAAGTAACAAACCATTGGCGAGCAACCAAGTCATTTACACATGTACGGGGACGGAGATAGCCCTTAGGCATGCTCTGAATGATGATACACCGCGAAGCAATGGTTTGCGAAATCTATTTTCTTGGTTTTTGGATTGGACACTCGTTTTTCTAGTTTGGTTTTGGAGTTTGGTTTGAACTCCTAGTTTTGTTTGCTTTTTGGATTGGATTTTTGTTTGGATGGTTTTCTGTTTTGGATGTTGGTTTGGATTTCTGATTTTCGGATTTTATTTGGATTTTGGATTGGATTTTGATTGGATTCTTTTTAGTTTTTAATAAACGGTCGTCGAGTATGGACTATGCTCGGCAAGGGTCCAGAGAGACTAGGATTCGGCCTAGGATTTAGGCCCTATATTATCGGTTATCATTTCAGGTCGTTGAGTATGGACTATGCTCAACAAGGGTCTGAAGCGACCAGGATTCGGCTTAGGACTTAAGCCACGACATTACTTACGTCCAGGGACACTGGACCACGGTTGTCAGGTGTGGATTGCGCTTGGCAAGAACCCGAAGAGGTTAGCTCAACGTCCAGGGACACTGGGCCACGGTCGTCAGGTGTGGATTGCGCTTGGCAAGAACCCGGAGAGGTTAGCTCAACATCCAGGGACACTGGGCCATGGTCGTCAGGTGTGGATTGCGCTTGGAAAGAACCCGGAGAGGTTAGCTCAACGTCCAGGGACACTGGGCCACGGTCGTCAGGTGTGGATTGCGCTTGGCAAGAGTCCGGGGAGGTTATGGATTTGGATACCGACCCGGAGAGGTCCTGGATTCAGCTATTGGCTATTGGATAAGAATGGATCAAAGACTCGGTCTTCGAGTTCGGATGGACATGGAATTGGCTATGGACTTTGGATATCGGATACGGAATTATTCAAAACACGCCTTATTATCATAAGGCATGTTTTGGGGGGCAAATGTTATCCCACCTTTTGGTCAAAGCTGGAATATCAACAAAATTGGCAAGGAAGGATGGATATCAGGATTGGAGTTCAATTGGAAACAAGGTTGCAATGGATGTTGTCAAAATTTGGCCAAGCTCTGGTCAAGACGGAATCAATTGAGAATGATGATCAAGGCTTGAAGGAACTACGTTTCGGTTTTCAGGTCAATTGGAGGTCGTATACATAAGATATGGATGGGTTGAAGTGCACAAGGCACGGTTCGTATCGATGCATTTCGCATCGATCGCCATATGGTGGATCGAATCGATACCGTTCGTATCGATCGGAAAGTAAGGACTTCGAATCGATACCGTTCGTATCGATCGGCATGGGTTCGGTTCAATGATGTTCGCATCGATCAGGTTCTGGTTCGACTCGATGACTTCATATCGATTGGATAGGAAGGCTAGGTGGATTTCGACTCGATGGTGACACACCCAGATTGGTAGGTAAGCACGAAGTTTACTTCGAATCGATGTACTTCGCATCGATCGGATAGATACGAAGAAATTTTTCGTATCGATCAATGTTCGATCGATACGAAGGAAACAATTAAAGCAGCATGAAGTTAGGGATTCGAATTGGATGTAAAAGATCGATACGAAGGGTGGGTGAGTGTGCATGGATTCAAAGGACTCAGGGACAATGTTCGTATCGATCGTGTTCGAATCGATCGACACGAAGGAAATGATCAGAGCGATACGAATAGAAGGATACGAACTGAGCACGAAGAATGGATATGAACTGAGGTACAAAGCATGATAAAGAGCGTGAAGTATGCGCAATTCAAGGGAAGAAACGTTCAACACGGCGACAAAGGTGGATCGACCCTGAGAATTCGCAACACGTCATCACACAGGCATGCGCTCTGATCGATTCGAAGAGATCAATTCGAACCGATCGATTCAAACCAGAGTGCCCGCCAAAATACTACAACTTGTATCGATCATATCTCGAAATCTACAAGTCCAAATGCTATGAAATTTTCACAGTAGCTTGCACACATGTTGAAGGATGTCCAAACCAAATTTCAGCTCGATTGGACAATTTCTTGATCGATTCGAATGGACTTCGAATCGATCCCAAAGTGGGCCCAGATTTCCTGAAAGCGGGCGTATGGGCCCCCTCACATGCCAGAACTGGTCTCCCTTCAATTTAGGCGAAATATCAGCCTCCTACACCTATAAATAGGACCCCTGGTCATTCAGAAAAGGGGTTGGACAATCTTGAGAGCTAAAGAGCGCCCAGACTCTGCCAGATTTACTCCAGATCGCCATTGCTGCCTTAGATTCAGATTATAATCATAAAGTCTGTTGTACTACGCAGTAAGAAATTGTAATCTTCAAACATCAAGCAATAAAATCATAAAAACCTTGAAGTGGACGTAAGCCGGAGATAGCCGAACCACTATAAATCGTGTGTCACTGTTCATTATTTCTGGATTGCTGTTTGTTGCTTGCTTAGATCTGAGATTTGTGTTTGAATATTTGTTGATCTGTATTCATACACTGGTGCTTTCACAACACTTGGGGTTTGTGACCAATTTTGGCGCAAACATATATACACACATATATGTGTGTGTTAGCCAATAATTTGGTCTAACATCCCCAAAAATTGAATTTCGATGAGACAACAATTCTAGATCATAAAATTGTATCTAATGATATCAAATTAAAAAATAAAATAAAAAATAGTAAGAAAATAAGAGCAAGCGAAAAGAAAAGATAATTTTTTTATGGTGGCTCAACAAATATCCAGCCTACATCATCTTTACCAGTTTCATTCTTTGTTCTCACCAGATTTATCAATATTATAATGACAATATCGATGTTCAATCTCGAAGTGTAAAAATGGCAGTGTTTCCCTTAGATTAGAATAAGCAAAGTTCAAAAGTCCCCTCATCATTGGAGATAACCTCCTACTTATAGCTGATGTAGATTGTTTAAAGACCTTAGATTCGTCAGAACACGTTTGAATTCGTTAGTCAATCAGATTCATTTTATTAGGAAATAGATCGGCTCAGAGTTAGATCAAATCTTGAGGCTCAATGAATCGGTATGGATCCACTAAAGGATCGCATGGATCAGTACCGATTCATGGCATTGATCCAAACTTGCATCTTTCTTCTTGTCTTGATGTGTTCATGATCCTTAGAGCTTCGGAGGGGTAAAATCGTCTATGGATAGATCGGTGCGATCTATCATGGTCATAACCAATTTTGCCTTCTACTTTATTTTTCTCTTCGTAGTTGATTGATTTCGAGTTCAGAGTCCATCTTTTATCACTTCCTAGTCCAATTATGTTGAAATACCGCTTGGGTAAAATACCGGAAAACAGTGCATACATGTGCATGTATTTGTAGTCCTTTCCCCCCTAAATTTCATATTTTGTTTCAAATGGCTTGGAGAAAGGACAAAAGATGATATGCCACCTGAAGCTGAAGAGTCCAAATTATACGTTTATATTATGCTTAGGCCTGCTATTGCAGATCATTTGAGTAATTTGAGCATATTTAACTATTTAAGTCAGTTGGCATAATGTTGTTTGAGGCAAATAAAAATTCAACAATGTTCTTTCCAGTTCTCAAACCAAAAGAAATGAGAAGAAAGTAATGCCATTTCAAAAACAAATTTGTGTGTGTAAGTTAACTATATGTGCAAGATGATATGATTACAACATTTTCAAGGAACCAGTTAAGAGTTTTGGACCTCGTGTCTAGCATTCAATTTCACAACTTTGAATTCACATTGAATCAAAATATCTTCTGTTTTAAAACAAATGAGAAATGTAATGAAGATATTAGCAGAAAATATTCGATGTATTAATCTAAAAATGGTACATTTAAATATAGCAAAATTATGATACTACCTAAACGCTCTTGGTTTGTCTATTAAATTCACTTCATAGATTTGCCATGCGCGTTTTATAACCTTGTAACATTTGTGATCATGTAGTATATATATTATAACCAATTTGACGACCTTGGCATAATGCAACATTCAAGAGAGTTTATGATTCAAGGTTGCTTCCTTCAATAGTATTACATTTATATGGCAGTACTTTGATTTACATAAAATGAATTTATTACCAAATATTGACATCAACTAAAGTAAATTGAATACGTTTTATAGAATGTTGTGGATATATAAATCATCAATAACTTACAAAATGAAAGTAGTTAAAAAAATTTAAAAGTTTTCCAATTTTATAATATTGTATAGCCAATTTGAAAAAATATGAAATTTCTGTTGTTGCGTGATTCCAACTCGAGACCACTCCGATCGAAACCCCACAAGCATAGCGGAAGACGGGATCGTGGTAAGAAGTGCAAAAACAACCAATCAATAACTCAATTCCAATCTCAACCAATCCAAAGACAATCACAATCTAAAATAAGCAATTCAGAAATCAAAGCAATAACGAAAAGTAAATCACACAGCGATTTATAGTGGTTCCACTAACGTTGTGTTAGTGTACATCCACTTTAAGAGAGAGCTTTTATTAATATTGATGAGAAGAGTACAAGAGATTGATTACAATGATCAAAATTCTAATTAGAAATTGATTTGTGGAGAAGAGAATTGAAGAATGTTAGGTTTTGATAAACTCTAATTGGTGGAGGCTAATCTCTTGCAGTCGCTTGCCCCTCTTCCTTTGGAACCTGAAGCTAGCTTATATAGGAGAATAGAAACCCTAGGCAATGTTCCGAAATTGCCCCTGCAGTTGTCACAAATCTTCACGTCAAGTTCGTATGAAAAAACAGGCAGAAAGACGCCTCAGACAACATGGTCAGACGTCTGACCTTAGCCTTTGGAAAAGAGTATGCTTCAGCTCAGAAATCTGACCATTTGGTCAGACGTCTGATAAAAGTCTCTGAAACCAACACTACACATACTCAGACGTCTGACCCTTTTGGTCATACGTTTGAGCTCATTCTCTGGAACAATGATGCAGATTTCCAGAAGGGCCAGACGTCTGACCATTTTCCTCAGACGTCTGACCCTGCCAAAACAGCCTACTCCACCTTTTCCCTTATAACTTCCACCTTCGAACTCCGATTTGCAAACCATTTTCTCCGTTGCGAAGTTATTTCTGACCTCTACAATTCTCCATATAGTGTTGCCAGAATTTAACACTCCACCTCGACACTATATCCATCTCCAACTCTAATGGTACCATACCATCAACGACAACCGATAGCACCAACTATCACTTCTTCTACCTTCAACCAAACATGAATGCTTTCCCAATGAGCTCCGGCAAAGCCACCGCCCATTGCACTCCACCAACGAGCTCAGGCAAAGCCCCCGCCCGCTAATGAAGTGTTGAAAGCATCCAAATCCTAAGCTATCTCACCAAAGACTAACACTAACCAAGAAGATAGAACCTCAATCTCTCACCGATACTCTTTCTCATCTACCACCAAGCTCCTCCCTTAACAGTGCCATCCTGTGGCACCTAGCACTTCTCCAAGCAAATCAAGTTCGAGCAATGCTCGAACTTCCCAACCGGCAATGCCTTAGTGAACATGTCCGCCGCGTTATCCTTTGTGTGCAATTTCAGAAGATATACTTGCTTATCCTCATCCATGGCTACTAGAAATGACTCTCTCACCTCAATATGCTTAGTCTGTAAGCTAAACGCCAAATTCTTTGCCAAGTGAATAACACACTGGCTATCACATAGAACATCAATATTATCATGCTCGAAACCCAAGTCACACAACAATCACTTCAAATAGAGTGCCTCCTTTGCCGCCTCCACCGCGGCTATCAACTCCGCTTCCGTAGTGGATAAAGCAACTACGGTCTGCAATCTAGATCTCCAACTTATGGTGTACCCCCAAGTGTGAAGACATATCCGGAAGTTGATTTTCTACGATCCCTATCACCGGCGTAGTCTGAATCACAATAACCAACCAACTCGCAATCCATCGCCTTACTATCGCCAAAAACAAGACCATGAGATGATGTGCCTCTAAGGTATCTCAATATAAGCTTCACAGCTTCCCAATGCGATTACCCCGGATTAGCCATGTATCGATTAACCATCTCGACGACATTTGCAATATCGGGCCTTGTACACACCATAGCATACATTAGACTTCCAACCGCACTAGCATATGGCACCTTTGCCATATAAGCCTTGTCTTCCTCCAAGATAGGTGATCCTTTACTCGAAAGCTTCATATGCAAAGGTAAAGGTGTATTTGACGCCTTTGCATTCTCCATGCTAAACCGACAAAGCACTTTCTCAAGGTATTCCTTTTGAGTTAGTTTCAACTCAAAATGCTTTCGATCCCTTACAATTTCCATGCCCAATATCCTTCTTGCTTCTCCAAGATCCTTCATTTCGAACTCCGATTTCAAACTCAGTTTTAACTTGTTGATTTCATTCTTATCCTTAGAAGCAATGAGCATATCGTCCACATACAAGAGTAAATACACCCAACAATCATTTCTCAAATTCTTGAAATAAACACAAGCATCTTTGATGCTTCTATCAAAACCATTTTAAAGCATAAAATGATCAAACCTCTTGTACCATTGTCTAGGTGATTGCTTTAGTCCATAAGTGATTTCTTCAACTTGCAAACCAAATTTGACTTACCATCCACAACAAAACCATCCGGTTGCTCCATGTAGATGTCTTCATCCAAGTCACCATGCAAGAAGGCGGATTTCACATCAAGTTGCTCCAACTCCAAGTCGTGAATAGCAACTATAGCAAGTAATATCCGAATAGAAGTATGGCTCACAACCGGTGCGAATATCTCATCATACTCCTTTCCCTTCCTTTGTGCAAACCCCTTAGCCACTAGCCTAGCTTTGTATCTTCCATCGTCCTTCACCTTGTATATCCATTTGCACCCAATAGCACAGTTTACTTTAGGAAGTGGAACCAAATCCCAAGTTTGATTCTTCAACAATGATTGCATCTCTTCCTTCGTGGCACAAATCCATTTCGAGCTATCACTCGACTTCATGACGTCATCAAGGTCCATCGGCTCATCTTAGACTACATGAAGAGCATAGTCCAAATTATCACAAAAGCTAAGATAGTTCCAATCACCATATCTTTCGGGTGGCCTTATAGTACGATGACCAACCCGAGTAGCAATACCATCACCCAAACTCCCTTCAGCTCCACCTTGAACCGAATCTTCTCTAGAATCATGCACATCACCTACACTACTAGAGGCATCCTGTGGACTATGTGATGTAACATCAACCGCTACCTCCTCGCAAGCATCTCCAACTACTCTACTCTCTCTACTCCTTGGACAAAATGTGGAAATAATTTCCTTCTCTTTTGATTCACCATGAACCAAATCCGGAACATCCGATGAGCTTCCATTCTCCTTGAACATCACCGACTCATCAAAAGTAACATGATGAGAATTCACTACCTTCTTCGTTTCCGGATTCCAAATCCGATAACCTTTTACTCCATCCGTATAGCCAAGCAAAATCCCTTGAAAGCTCTAGGTTCAAGCTTATCATTTCCCGGATCATGCACATAAACCGGACTTCCAAAGACACGAAGATAACTCAAGTAAATGCTCTTTCCCTTCCACACTTCCTCCGGAATTTTGTTACCAATAACTGAGCACGAAATTCGATTAATAATATGCACTACGGTTGACAAAGCTTCAGCCCAAAATCCCTATGCCAAACCCGATGTCAATCTCAAGCATCGAGCTTTCTTAAGTAGTACGATTCATCCTTTCCGCAACACCATTCGACTGCGGATCTCCAGGTGTAGTAAAATGCCTCCGAATACCATGATGCTTGCAAAACTCCAAAAATTCTCCGGAAACATACTTTCGCCATTGTCAGACCTTAGAACCTTCAAAGCTTTCCACTCTCATTTTCAACAAGAGCCTTCCATGCTTTGAACTTTGCAAATGCCTCCGACTTGGCCTTTATTATATACACCCAAACTTTCCGAGAAAAGTCATCTATAAAGGAAATATAATAGCGAGCTCCACCTAAAGAAGCTACGGGTGCCGGTCCCCAAACATCTGTGTGAACATACCCAAGAACCCTTCTCGAATCATGAATTCCCTCACCGAATGAAACTTTAGTTTGCTTCCCCATGACGCATTCTTCGCAAAACTCTAATTTGTTGAAACTTTCTCCATCGATCATCTCCTTCTTCCGACGAATGTCCAAACTCCTCTCCGAGACATGACCTAACCTCAAACGCCACAACCTAGCCGCATCCAAGCCACGAGAACTTTCAACTCCTATACAAGTTTCACCTTCTACAGTCACTCCTTGAAGAAAATAAATACCATGAGTCCTAGCACCCTTCATCACCACAAGCGCCCCCTTCGAAACCCGCAAGCTATCACTCTCAATAGTGATCTTACAACCTAAAGAATCCAGCTGCCCCAAAGAGATAAGAGACTTCCGAAGTCCCGGAACATAGTGTACATTAGTGAGAGTACGAACCACTCCGTCAAACATTCGAATTTTCACGGAACCAATGCCTTTCGACTTGCAAATAGCACCATTTCCCATAACAATTTCCTTCTTTGTCGATGTAAGAAGAAAACCAATTTCTATTTGGCGTCATATGATAAGACGCCCCCGAATCGAGCACCCAATCGCTACCCGAAACATCCGATGCTACCACCGACAAAACATCTACATCTCCCTCAACAACTCCACTCCCCACCGCTACAGATGAAGATGCTACTTCCTTCTTTGCCTTCTCCTTGTCCGGACACTCATTCTTCCAATGACCAGGCTTCTTACAAATATAGCACTTGCCTTTTCATTCCTTCGACTTTCCTCTCCAACCGGGGTTCCTTGATTTAGAACGCCCCCGGTTCTCCTTCTTCACATACCTCTCCTTCTCCACAAACAAACCATGACTAGCACCACAACCTCCATCACCTAACTCCTACATTTGATCCCGCAACTTCTCGCTAAGAAGACCCGTCTTGACATCATCAAGAGTCAATGTATCCCGGCTATAGATCAAACTATTTGAGAAACCTGTATAGCGATCTGGCAACGAACACAACAATCTCATCACCTTTTGCTCTTCCTCAATCTTCAAATCTACCGCCTTCATCTTCATTAGAAAATCATAAAAAATATTCAAGTGCGCCTTTAGCGAAGTACCTTCCTTCATCTTATAGGTGAAGAACGTTCACAATAAGATCAAACGATTTGTCAGTGACTTCTTCATATATAACTCCTCCAACTTGTCCCAAATACCCTTAGCGGTTGTCTCAGCAATAATTTCAGAGATAACATTCTCTCCCATAGCAAGTTGAAGTGTAGTGAATGCCCACTCTTCCATCTCCTCTCTCTCAACATCCGAGATGTCAGCCGGCAACAAATGTGTGTCAAACACTACCCGATGCACCCGATTCCTCCTTAGAACCGCTTTCATCTTCCATTGCCATTTATCAAAATCATTATCGCCACTCCACTTGTCTATTACCAATTGTGATCCTGAAGCTACGTACGAACCACGCACATAAGGAGCTACACCACTTGGGTTACCCATTGAGGAACTACTTGAGGTATTATCTGATTCTAGCATTTCTACAACCACCTACCAACACCAATGCTCTGATACCAAATGTTGTTGCGTGATTCCAACTCGAGACCACTTCGATCGAAACCCCACAAGCACAGCGGAAGACGGGATCGTGGTAAGAAGTGCAAAAACAACCAATCAATAACTCAATTCCAATCCAAAAACAATCACAATTCAAAACAAGCAATTCAGAAATCAAAGCAATAATGAAAAATAAATCACACAGCGATTTATAGTGGTTCCACTAACGTTGTGTTAGTGTACATCCACTTTAAGAGAGAGCTTTTATTAATATTGATGAGAAGAGTACAAGAGATTGATTACAATGATCAAAATTCTAATTAGAAATTGATTTGTGGAAAAGAGAATTGAAGAAGATTAGGTTTTGATAAACCCTAATTGGTGGAGGCTAATCTCTTGCAGTCACTTGCCCCTCTTCCTCTAGAACCTAAAGCTAGCTTATATAGGAGAATAGAAACCCTAGGCAATGTTCCGAAATTGCCCCTGCAGTTGTCACAAATCTTCACGTCAAGTCCGTATGAAAAAACAGGCAGAAAGACGCCTCAGACGTCTGACCAACATGGTCAGACGTCTGACCTTAGCCTCTGGAAAAGAGTATGCTTCAGCTCAGACGTCTGACCATTTGGTCAGACGTCTGATAAAAGTCTCTGGAACCAACACTGCACAGACTCAGACGTCTGACCCTTTTGGTCAGACGTCTGAGCTCATTCTCTGGAACAATGATGCAGATTTCCAGAAGGGCCAGACGTCTGACCATTTTCCTCAGACGTCTGACCCTGCCAAAACAGCCTACTCCACCTTTTTCCTTATAACTTCCACCTCTGAACTCCGATTTGCGAACTGTTTTCTCCGTTGCGAAGCTATTTCCGACCTCTACAATTCTCTATATAGTGTCGCCAGAATTTAACAATTTCGTTATGAATTTGGACCATTATAGTTCCAGTTTTATCATATTACAAATGTTAAACTAAATAAATGTGAAATTTCAACCATATTTATCGTCTACAACATATGGCATTTTCCACTGCTTTGCATATATAACGAAGGTCAAATGGTAAATGGAGTAAGAATCACATAGTATGTTTTGCTACCAAAAGGAATGCTTCGTCACCCACTGGAAATTTCATACAAACTAAATTTCATCTGAACTAATTAATTGTCGGTACATGAAAATGTTTCTTTATCTTATTTTTTTGCGTAATAAACAAAAGAGGAAATTAGGAAAAGGACAAATTTTGAGAAAAAATTAGGCCGAAGGACGTGAAGTTTTATTTTTAGACTGAAGGACAAATGTTAGCTATAATTAGTATTATGTTCAACTTTTACACTATACAAAATGCTAGTTATATCTACCATTATATTTAGTTTTATACTATACAAAATGCTAGTTATAACTAGCATTGTCCTTCAGCCTAAAAAACAAACTTGTTATCTTTCATCCTAATTTTTTTTCTAAGTTTATCCTTGTGCCTATTTTCCTGAAATAAAAATAGTTTTAAAATGCAACTTACTCTGAATCAATGTTTTTTTCAAAATTAAGTGGGTAGGAAATTTCTACACTATAATAAAGGGAAGGATCTGGACGTCCAGGCTAAGTCACCCGTATGAGACCTGTCAAAATATGATCCAACCCATTAACTCAACCCATTTACCCTACTTATAAATGGGTTGGGTCAACTCATTTATGAATTTTATTAAATGGGTTATGGATTGGGTGGACTTATTTTTAAAAGAGTTATAAATGGGTAACTTATTTACCCATTTATTAAAAATTTAAAATTTGAAAATATAAATTTGGAAAATAAGAATTTTGAACATACATTGTAGTTTTCTATGGAAATTGACAATTGTACTTAGAAAATAGCAGACTGGCGCATTCTCATATATGAACTCCACAAAGTGTAGAAGCCGCTATTTTTTTTGTTCAGACTACAATAACTTCTTCATACTAACTCGGAATCAGGCGAGACTTCAACCGATGAACTCCCACCTAAATTATGGACAATATGGAACATTTGGATACTTCATCTTGTGAATGCACGCTGTAGTCCTCCATGGAGACTGATAATAGTACTTAGAAAATAACAGGCTACCACATCTCCATATTTAAATTACGCCTAGTGGAGAAGCCACTATTTTTTTGTTCAGACTGCAACAACTTCTTCATACTAACTCGGAATCAGGCAAGACTTCGACCGATTAACTCTCACCTAAATTACGGACAATGTGGAACACCCGAATACTTCACCTTGTGAACACACACTATAGTTCTCCATAGGGACTGACAGTTGTACTTAGAAAATAACAGGATATTATATCCCCATATTTGCACTCTACTTAGTGCAGAAGCCGCTATTTTTTTGTTCAGGCTGTAATAACTTCTTTATACTAACTCGGAATCAGGCGAGAATTCGACCGATTAACTCCCTAAATTACAAACAATATGGAACACTCAGATACTTCATCTTGTGAACGCATATTGTAGTTCTCCATAGGGACTGACAATTGTACTTAGAAAATAACAGGCTACCACATCCCTATATTTGAACTCTGCGTAGTGCAGAAGTCGCTATTTTATTTGTTCAGACCGCAATAACTTCTTTATACTAACTCAGAATCAGGCGAGACTTCGACCAATTAACTCCTACCTAAATTATGGACAATATGGAACACTCGGATATTTCATCTTGTGAACGCACACTGTAGTTCTCAATGTGGACTAACAGTTGTACTTTGAAAATAACAGGCTACCCCATCTCCATATTTGAACTCCGCCTAGTACAGAAGCCATTATTTTTTTTGTTCAGACTGCAATAACTTCTTCATACAAACACGGAATCGGGCTAGATTTCGACCTATGAATTCCCAACTAAATTACGGACAATATGGAACGCTCGGTTACTTCATATTGTTAACGCATGTTGTAGTTTTCATGGAGATTGACAGCTGTACTTGGAAAATAACAGGCTGCCACATCCCTATATTTGAATTTTGATGAAAATTAGAATTAAAATTTTAAATTTTAAAATTTTGATTTTTATCGAAATTTAAAACGTAAAAATTAGAACTAGAATTATTTTATATTTATTTGTTTTTTATTAGTCAAATCAAATTTAAATTTTTAAATGGGTAACCCGTTTATTAAATGGATTGAGTCATAAATGGGTGGGGTCATAAGTGGATCAAAAAGAATGGATCATAAATTAATTGGGTCAAACTCGAGCCAACTAATTTTGACTCAACTCAAAGGAAAATGTTGCGTACATTATTGACCTTCTCAGAGCCCGCTATCTTGCGAAAGCCTTGTGCATTGAATTCCACCTTATAGTTTATAACAAAGGGAAGGGTTATTCACACATCACTACACATATGCATCAATTTTTTGTTCACATTAATTCTATTAACATAGTTAATTCTACATATAAGCAGGAAACGGATAATGAATTTGAAAATGTTTCTTTCCATTTCTAATCTAGCAAAATCTATTGAATTCATTTGTTAACATATCTAGAAATGTTTCATTCATTTTCTAATCAAAGTAGATATATTGACCTTGAACAAATTGATAGAGGTATCACCATTTATATATGTCAAAACAGGATTAGGTTATCCTCAAATGGATCCTATTAAGATTTCAAAAAGCCAACTTCTTCCAATCCTCTTAAATCAGAATCCCAACAATATTAACCACCAAAAACATGTTGCATTAATGCTTGAATAGTTCAGTAGCCAAAATCTACAAGCAAAATTAATCCCTGAAAATATAAAAGATAACATGAATGTGACAGAGTAACTAAATTAACAAAGATTAAGGTAAAAGAAGTTCATAATATTCAAATGCATAAGAATGGACGAAAAATAAAATTAATCTTCTTACAGTGGTAGCATAAGTAGAGATAGTATTTGTATTAGTTACTAAAAATGATTGCAATACGCACATAAGAAACCTAAAATTTATAATCTTCCACTTCTAAAGTAAAGAATATCATTTCGTTCATGCAAATCTATTAGTAAAACTCTCAAATCATATGGACATGCCTTCTAATTGATAATTGCTTGACATGCCATGTCACCCTGCATTTTACTTGTCATCAGTGTCTCTCCTCAGCCAAAATCTATATGTTTAGATAAAAGAACAAACACAATATGCATGAAAATTTTAGGTAGTGTTTGGTTTAAAAATGAATTTTGTGTTTTCGGTTTTCAATATATATCTCAAATATAAGAAGAATGGAGGGACGGCGGAAGAGATGAAAGAAAGACGGATTAGAGGACGAAGGGGATAGAGGGACGACGGAAGAATGGATTGTTTCACGTGCATGTGTTATTTCCCAAAACGCGGAAAATAAAAAAATTGTTTTCTATTTTGTATGTTAACTTCGCTTTCTAAATTGGTCATTTTCGACAATATAAATGCATCATGTACATTTTTGTATAGACGAAAACTCAAAACTAAAAATAACAAACCAAACACTACCTTAGCTTTCAAACTAAGGAAAATCTCTCTCCAACTATTTTTCACTGCATCCTAAATAATTTGAAACAAATTTCAGTAAAGTTGAATAAATAATGAAAAATAGTATAACATGCATGGATATTTAAGTTTTTTGTTAAGGTAACTAAAACGACCATATTGACTTATTGAGTTAAGGTAGTTCTCAAAAATTATGAGAATGACAAGACAAACATATACCCACTTAAAGGAGTTTATTTATGTAAATATATGTTCCCTAGCTTATCTGAGTAAACATTACCAGAGTAAACTTTATCAGTTAATATATTGGGATATATATATATATACCTTAATTAATAATATTAGGACGATGAACTGTTCGGCTCTTATTTATCATAGCCAAATAAAAAAGCTTTCAGAAAATCAGTATTGCCTTTTGCACCATTTTGATTTGGACTTGCAAAAAACCTAGATTGCATAATTTGTTGTTTACACTCATAAGCACTGTGTTCCGCATACACGCTTTCATGCATATCATTGTGTTATGTTGTGCAAAATCTAATTTTTCAAATCTCTAAACAAACTTATTTGCATAAGATCTTCAAATACATTGTGTTATGAAAGTCGACTTCAGGCTTCAAACCATAAAGCAGCTCAAAAATAACTGATAGTGACTATTTTTTGTGTAACTTAAATGCATGAACTGGTGATACCAGTTATTCATAACTTGGTTATACAAATTCAGACAAAAGCGCCTATTTATTATTGGTAACAATGGTAAGTGAGTTTAATTGTGCTAGGTCTGATATGTCACTTAGTAACTTGCAGTAGTTGCATTTTGGTAGATTATGTTTACTTAAAGGAAATAAACATTTATGTTGAATTGGCATAAAGATTTGTGGTAGCAGCAATATTAGACAATGGTAAACTACACCTTTATAATGATCATAAAATCAAGGATGCCACACTTTGGTTTACTTTTTCCGTTATGCTTTTAATTTATAATGTACTAATTTCATAGTTATACCATTAAGCGACTACAATTGATAACCAATTCAATTTGACACGGTCATAGCTAAATAATATCAAATTTATTGAAAAATCATTAATAATTATATGTTTATTTTTAGGTGTGACTCGCATTTGAGAGTGCGTGGGTTAAAAGTTAAGTCTCACATCACAAGAAATATGGCGCATAACGTGGTATATATGTGAGATTCATGGCACGTAACATAGGGAATTTCTTTTGTTACAAGCAAGTGTTGCCAAGACCACATACGTGCCCATTTCGAGAGGTGATAGAGGGATGTTCAATCGGGACGCTGGCACATCGGAAGCTTCATTAAGATGGCGCCATTATGGATCAATGAAGCGCGCGTTCATGCAGACACGTGACTTGATTTCAGGATTCTCATTAAGGTGGAGTTATATGTTAGAACACGGTCTGCTCCAACTGTGGAAACATGGACTCTTTGTAAAACCAGCTTGGCAAACTGCTGAGAGGTAGCATGCAACAGCAAGGGATTCCTTTTGTTACAATAAATATTGCCATGAAAATATATGTCCTCTAAGGGGGATGTAGGGATATCCAATCATGACGCTGGCACTAAAAAAAGCTTCGTTCAGTGGTCTTGCCCTTTCTACACTAAATGAATCGCGGGCATAGCGGAAGATGCGAGAAGGTGCTGAAAATTTCAACATGTTATCATAGCTGATGGTTCAAGGGACTACTATACGTGAGAGTGATCAAAGCAAGAACTCCTTTAGAGGCTTGAGCAGAGTCAAGGTGGAGATATGTTGAGTTCCAGTAACGCAGACTCCTCACTGCGTTGAGTTGATCTCCAAACTTGACTTAAGTGAAATGTACTCGCCTTAAGGTGGAGATTTGGTAAACATAGCCTCATCAACTATGTAAAGAAGTGAGAAATCGCAGCCTAGCCAACTGCAGAACTTCTTCAGTATGCTCCAAATAAAGGTTAGAGGAAATGCTCGCTAAGATGGAGATCTGTTAGGTGTGGCTCGCATTTGAGAGTGCGTGGGTTGAACGTTGTCCCACATCGTAAGAAATATGCTGCATAACGTGGTATATATGGGATTGGTGGCATGTTGTTCAACGACGGAATTTCTATCGGTTTAGAAAACCGTCGAACAAATTTAGAAATAAATTATAATCGCAAGCGCACGGCGTACTATTGAAGTACGTGGCGAGTACGGATCGATCCGTAAGGAATTGATGATTTTAAAAATCTATTCAATCAAATTAAACCAAAGTCGAGGGATAATAAACTAACTAAAAAAGGTAAGAACAAGCTAGAACTAAGGAGAATAAAAATATGAGATTAAAGAGCAATTTAGAGGTAAATCCCTTCTCATGATCACATAAATCAACATAATGAAATTATGATCTCTTTTTGGTCATTTGTGAGTTTAGTTGATGCATTTATCATAAGCATGGCCTAATTTTGTTATTAATTAACACACTTAAAGTATCAAACTTTGATTCACCCTCCAACCCACTTACTAACTTCAATGAAAATAATATGAAATTAAAAGTAGAATCTATTTTAAGCATGGCTTATTAACTATTAAATTAGAAACATAAACCATCAAATTTTGATTCTAAATCCACTTCCATTACCATGATCATATGTAGATGAAGAGGTAATTAGTGATTCATATGACTAAGCATAGCCTATTTGTTTTGAACAACATAAGCTATCAAACTCAATATTAAACACAAAATCACACAAACATCCAACTTTCCATTAAGCACAAAAGAGACATAAATGAGAAATTATGTTGCATCTACATGATTCAAGAGAGCATCATTACCCCTAAATTGAAGGGATTAGCCTTTCATTTTTGTTATCAAATCAACAAATGTAGAAAGCAACATTAAACAAACAAGAGGAAAAAGAGAGAAAAAAGAAAGGAAAAACTAATCTACTTGCATGAAATAAGAGAGATCTACACTACAACATGAAAGGAAAAGAAGCATGTAAAAGAAAAGAGAGCACTAATTAACATTAAAAAAAGTGAAAGTTACATGAAATAAAAATATGGCTAAGTAGCCATGAAAAGAGAAAGAGAGCTTTGAGTTTTATTTTTGAGCCTAAACTAAACTAAGAGAGACTAAGGGAGAGGAGAGGGTTACATGAAGATATGGGGTATTTATACAAGTGTTAAACCCTAATTCCTAATTTTGGGGAATGCCCAAATTGCCCTTGAGAAAGTGTGGAGGCCAAGTAATCATTAGGTTCTACTAATCATCATTTAAGTGTACATGAAGCCATTAATTACATAAGCATGTGCATTAGCCTCTAATTTGTACATGAAGAAAGGTGGGTAGGTGGGGTCCTCCATTATCATGCCTTTGGATTATTTCCATCTTCATTTCTTTATCTTCACTCTTGTGCATGCATACTCTTATACAAGTTGAAATACCCGATATGACCATTTATTTAATTTAAATAGATTAAATATGGTGGTAAAAATATACACATTTACATGCACATCACATGTAACATAGGAAATTTCTTTTGTTACAAGCAAGTGTTTCCAAGACCACGTACGTGCCTATTCCGAGAGGCGATGGAAGGATGTTCAATCGGGACGCCGGCACATCAAAAACTTCATTAAGATGATGTCGTTACGGATCAGTGAAGCACGCGTTCATGCAGACGCGTTGGATTGCCGAAACAAAATAGCTAGCTCCGATACTAATCTATTGTGCAAAATTTTAATTAATTTGCACTAACTCCAAAACTACAATGGAATACTAAGGCGTAGAAGCAACCGACAAAAGGATCTAGCTTATCGATTAATTATCAACCACCAATTCAATGAAATATAATCACCAAACAAAGAAAAACAGAAGAGTAGATAACATAAAGATTTAACGTGGTTCGGCTAGATTGCCTACGTCCATGACCAACAACTATTCTTTATTTTACTGAAGAAAGAGAGTACAAGAGAGAAATTACAAAAGTATAGGTAGCAAAGTGAAAAGACTAAACTATAATTACAAATTGAATAATCAATTTCTCTAAAGACTTGTTTGCGCTCAAAACTCCTAATTTGATTTGACTACTGAAATTAGTGTTTATTGAAGAAGAGGATAATGATGCATGCTTTCTTACACGCTTATATGAAGAAGAACTTCATTTATTTAAATAGGCTTGAGAATGAAGGATTACTTGGAGATTAAGAAAATTAATTGCCCAATTGTCTTGAAACCTTTCCAAATATCTATGATTTGATTTCTACGCAAATGGATAATGATGATCTTGATTTTCATAATTTTCCTCAATTGATTGAATCTCCATATATAAACTTTTCTATCTCCATATAACAAATCTTTTGACTAATTAATTGATTAACTAATTAATTAGTTTCCTTTCTTCAAAAGCAATCACACATAACTTCGCGCTTTTTCTTTCCACCTATAACATAATTGATTGATAAGATTAATTAGCTGAAAAAATTCCTTCTTTGGTAAATATTTGAATCACCTAAATTTAACACTCCACCTTGATTCAAATATAACAATCTCTCTTCATCATCACATCTCAATAGATTGTTGGGTCTACACCACACGGCGATGAACTCAAGATGAACAAGTTTGGGCATTGTCGCCCAAACAGAACTTCAAAATCTTTCCCAAGCATAAGAAAGATAGTATGCACATCAACAAACAAAATGCATACGAGAAAATACCGAAATTCTTCAACAAATCCAACGTTTGTGACGAACGTGTAGATACTAAGTTCGACAGACCAATGGAGATTTAACAACACGCTTGACCTTCTCCATTCCAAATTGAGTGAGGATATACTCAACATTATCTACTCCAATCTCCTCTACAAGAATTTTGCTAGACTTTCCTAAGTCAACACCAACACGCTCCGCAACATTCAAAGCATAGGATGAGAAATCATCACTGCAAATATGCTTACAAATAGGGCCAAGTGAACCAAAAGGCATTTCCAGCAAGTGAGCTCCACCTAGAGTCTGAACCTATGTAATCTTCTCATCAACTATGATATTATTGGAAATGCAAATATCTCTTCGAATATTGAAACAATCTGATGACTCCAAATATGTTTGGCAATTTTATGTCCCCCAAATGTCATCACTTAATTGAGGCTCTACCTTCAATAAAGACCTCTCATCAAATATCGCATGCCTGCTAGTCATAATTCTTCTAGTCATTTTAACCATAATCTATACCTCTTCACTCCTTCTCTATAGCCTAACAAAATGTGCTTGCTTTCCCTATGCTTCAACTTATCATGTCTTTCATCTTCTAAATAAGTTGAACAACCAAACACTTTAAGGAATGAATAATCAACAGGCTCTCGTTTTCATAACTCTTCTGGGATCTTTATATCTATGGCAATAGAAGGTGTATGATTGATGAGAAATACTGCCATAGATATCGCTTCTGTCCAAAATCCCTCTTCTAGACCAGCAGTCGTTCTCAAGCTGCAACACCCCATATTTTTAGTAACATTATTTAGGATATTTAATTAGTTAAATAAAATAAAATAATGTAAGATGATTAATGGATTGAGATTTGAATATAGTTAAGGGGTAGCCGGGCCATGTTAATGAATAGGTAAATGAAGTAAAATGGACTTAAGTGTTAGGAAATAGGGGAGGGCAAAATAGGAAAAAGGGATTTCCTAATACCATAAACCCTAGGGAAAATAAACACACCTCCATTTCATTTTATCACTAACGAAAATAACTACACTAAGGTCGGCCACCATTAATAAAGGAGAAGAAGAGGAAGGGTATAGTTTTCAAGAGGAAAATCAAATCAACTTAATCAAGATCAAATCTTACATCTTTATTCACAAAGCTAAGGTGAATAATTACTACATCTCACTTTTTATTCCTTTCGGTTTTAAGAATGAATCTGAAGTATTTTTGCATTTTTATGCCATATTTTGAATGGTTAAAAGTTTATATATACTTGTTGATGATTTATGCATATTTATATTGATTCTTATGAAATGTTTGATATGAAAACTCTATTGAATGACATCCAAATGCCTTGCGAATTTAAATGTAGGTCAAAAATAATATTTTAGAGGTGAGTTTCAATTTTCATTATTTATCCGAATTAATGTGGATTTTATATTAATTTTCTAGTAAAGAAAATAATTTATTGGGTTATAAATTATTTACAGAAAAATAATTAGTTATTTGGGTTAGAAATTTATCTATGTTAGAAAACATATTAAATAGGATTTTCTGGAATTTTTGTAGAATTTTCCTAAGTATTTTGATGAATATATAAAATTATTTAAGGTATGTGACTTAAATGTTTTATATATTTAATTAAGGAGAAGGGGCATTTTGCAAAATAAAATCATTGTTTAATTCTGAAAATATTGGCAGCACTTTTGAAAAAGGTATTTAGCAACCAATAAAATTTTGACAAACAATAGCAGGTTAGTTAAAAAGTTTCTCTTTTTAAGTTAAAAAAACAGAAGTAACATGTTTTTAGTGTGTTCCGCTACTTTCGGCACCAGGGGGTTTCAAATAGGATGTTTCTCCACCATGCTTTCGAAACCAGTGCACATGATATCAAGTGCTTGGTACGTAGCGTATTAGATAAAGGCAGAAGGTACATAGTCGAATCTTTGGGTTTCGAAGGGGGTGGCTCCCTAAAGGGCTTCGAAGAAGTTGAAAGGTAGTGTTTTTCTAACGGTTTCGAAAGGGTTGAAATGGAAGGTTTTTCTAAGGGTTTTTAAAGGCAATGTTTTGATGTGTCTTAAGATATGTTGTCTAAGGTTAAAAGCTTTCGAAAGGATGGTTTTCAATGGTTTCGATAGGGTTTTAAGAATGATTTCGAAAGGAAGGTTTTCAGAGGTTCCGAAAGGTTTTTAAGAATGGTTTCGAAAGGAAGGTTTTGGGCTTTCGGCCTAGATGAATGAAGGGTTTCACATGGTCGAATGAGGTACTTCCAAATGGTTAAATGTTTTCATCAACAAAGATTTGAGTAAAGTATATATATATATATATATAACACATGGAAAGATGATTTTGAGTAAAGCATATAATATATGAATTTTCCTTGTGTGAGTTTGATTTAAAGGTTTTAAATCATTTTGAAAAAGGTTTTCAAGGAAAATTTTGGAAAGATATCCCTAACTAAAATGACTCATATATTAGAATACCAGATGTGACTGGTATAGGATCGTGCCCTATACATTAGCTATTGGCCATAGCTAATTTAGTCCAAAATTTCAGTGTGTAGAGCTTTGTTACAGGTAATACTAAAGTTATGATTACACATAGAAGGGAATAAATATTTGTATACAGATAGGTCATTGGTGAGCCCGCAAAACCATTAGGATCAGGTGACCCTGTAAGATGTTAAGTTAGGGACAGACCGTCAAAAAGAGAAGTATTTAACAAGTAATTAAGGACCCACCATCCAAAAGAGGTGTCTCTAAAAGATGTTAGATTATTTTCTTATTTTGTCTGGTAAACCCGAGTCAGCCAAAGGTTAATAGTTAGCCAAACAATACTAAAGTGTTTGAACAGATAGTTCTTTTATTACCTGATGTGTATGTTTACATAATCATGCTTTACAGTATTTAACCAGTTTTGGTTGTAGGAAAAGATTTGCAAAAGATATGTTTTAAAAGAATGTTAGTGAGGGGAAACCCATTCCGCTAAGCGGCGTAGTCTTACTTAACATTAATAACCAAATATATAGTATTATTCACACCAGGCTTTATGTCTGACTCGAAGTTTAAGTTTTTTCCCTTAAACTCTTGGGTTCTTAAAATTGATTTGAGTAGGCTGAGGGTTGAGGTTCTTTTAGGTTTTAGTAGGATGACGAATAAAGCTATCGGAGGCGAGTAGGAGGCTAAAAGATAGCTATTTAGGAGTTGTAGTTTTTTGTTTTGTGTTTATTTCCAGTGTGTAAGTATTAAGTCAAGTATGACTATATGACTCTGGTCATCCAAGGATGCATCTTCATATGTCGCTCTTGGTGTATTTTGTAATAAATATATTTTATCATTGCTTGAGAAACGTTTTGGGAATATGTATTATGAATATGGAACATGTGTTTTGAAATGTAATGGAAAATTCTATTTTGGAAATTTGTGTTTTGTTTCATATTCAAGTGCTTCTGATATTATAGATACCATTAACATAGCCGTATTTAGTCGCCAGAAGTTAATACTATAGATGACTGACGCATTTGTAGCACTTAGCTTTAGGCCTCTAGATAGGGGATGTTACAACTTGGTATCGGAGCATAGGTTTATGAAATACTTTAACTAAAAATGATTTTTGAAAATATAATCCTTAGGAATTAGAGTTAGGATCGGGGTATGGGATAATGCTATGTAATGTACTTGTATTTGATATATATAAGTATACACTTTATCTCTAGACTCCTATCTTTGTTAGGCCATTCTTCTGTATCTCACGAGGCTTTAATACAGATATGGACGGAAGAAGAGGCAGAGTTAATATGGGAGGAGATGGCACCACCACAAATGGAAATGCCTGACCAAATGTTAGAAGAACTCAAGGTCAGGCTCAGGCTGAGAATGTTGGTGTTGGGGTCCCACAAGTGGATATGGGAGCCATGCATTAATTTTTCATAAACATGATGCAAGCTGGGATCGCAGTTGGAATTGTTGGAGGAAATGCTGCTAGAGGAGGAGTTCAGGAAGCTCTGATGGTCAGTCGGTATGCAAACTTGAGCAGAGATTATGCTAGACTTGGGGGAAAGCCGTTTATTGGAACTGAGGATGCTATCAAGGTGGAAAACTGGCTGCTACACTGTGAAAGGATTTTTATTGACTTGGGGCTCAATGACGAGTAGAAAAGGAGTCTTGCTTCAAGATAGCTTCAGGGAGCCGCTTTGTTTTGGTGGAATACTGTAACTGCTGGTGTGGATGAAGAGACTATGACGTGGGCAGAGTTTAGGAGGAGGTTTCAAGAAAGGTTCATGTTAGTAATGGCGCGGTCTGTGTTGGTTAGGAAGTTTGCTGAGATGGAATAAGGGGAGATGTCTGTTCTAGAGTATACTGGAAGGTTCGAAGAATTAGCCCGGTATGGGTATGCCACTATTGACACAATATTGAAAATGAATGAAAAGTTTATTAGAGGTTTGAAGCCGGAGTTGACTAAGGCTACTTTGTCACACCTTAGAGATCCATGTGATGTAGTTGTGGAAATGGCGTTGAGACATGAGGAGATGTTAGCTTGTTTGGAGAAGAAGAAGGAGAAGAAGGTCCAGGTCGGATAACGCCAAAAGAGAAAGTTTTTCCCCAAGAAGAATGCTCAGAAGGGAGGGGTTGTGATGGAGGGAAAGTCTGAAGTGGTCTATTACAAGTGCGATAAGAAGGGACACTATGCCCATGAGTGTCGTACTGGAAAGGGAAAATGAAAGGAGGTGATTGGAAAGAAGAACATCAGGTGCTTTAATTGTGATCCGACCGGCCACTACAAGAATCAATGCAAGGATCCCACAAAGGATGGAAAGGGCCAAGTGTATGCATTGGAACTCGCTGCTATAAGGCCAGCAGTGCAGGAGAAGGGAAAGGCTGTGTTAGGAGGTACGCTTCAGATTCACGGTATGTCTGTTAGCTTTTTATTTGATACTGGTGCATCACATTCTTTTATATCTCGATGTTTGGTAGATAAACTTAACCTAAAACCCACATATTTAGTTACTTCCTTAAGAGTTGCAAATCCGATAGGTGGGTATGCGACGCTTGGGATGAAGTGTGACCACTTAGAGTTTGACTTGCTAGGTTACACCTTTGTTTGCAGTTTACATGTATTCGACTTTGTAGGGTTCGGAATTATATTGGGCATGGATTGGTTAAGTAAATACGATTCTAGGATATTTTTCCAAGATAGGAAAATATCACTTAGACACCCGGATTGTAGTGATCAGATAGTTTATATCGTAGAAAACCCTAGCTATGAGGTGAATGCTTTGTTGGGTGTTATCGAGTTAGAAGATAAGTTGAATCGTGTTTTCGTAGTTAGAGAATTCACGGATGTGTTTAAACCTGTAGTTGGATTGCCATCGAAATGAGCCATTGAGTTTTAGATAGATTTGGTGCTTGGAGCAGAACCGATGAGTAGGCCGCCTAGTAGGATGAAGCCAACGAAGATGAAGGAATTGAAAGCTCGGTTGGTAGATTTAGAAGGAAAGAGCTTTATCAGACCAAGTAGTTCGCCTTGGGGAGCAGCCGTAGTATTTGCTAAGAAGCCGGATGGATCGTTAAGGCTATGTATCGATTATCGTAAGTTGAATGAGAAGACGATAAAGAATTGATGATTTGTTCGACCAGTTGAGTGGAGCCAAGGTATTCTTTCAGTTGGATCTGGCGACATGATTACATCAGCTTAGAGTGGCAGAAGATAGTATACTTTTGACGGCGTTTAGAACAAGGTATGGGTCGTACGAATGGTTAGTTATGCCATTCAGACTCACTAATGCGCCGACATTCTTTGTGGATTTGATGAATCGGATTTTCCAATAGCACTTGGACAGGTGTATGTTGGTTTTTATAGATGTTATTCTGATATACTCTAAGGATGAGTAGGAGCATGAAGTTCATCTTAAAGTTGTGCTTGAGACGCCGAGGCAGCATCAGTTAAAGGCAAAGTTTTCGAAGTGCCATTTTTGAAAGAGGGAAGTGAAATTTCTTGGTCATGTGGTTTCGAAGAAAGGAATGTAAGTCGATCCAAAAAATATCGAAGCCATTAATAATTGGAAGAGACCAGAAGCAGTAACTGAGATAATAAGTTTACTTGGGTTGGCTGGGTATTATCGGAGGTTTATAAAGGATTTCTCGCGGATAGTAGCGTCAATGACCAAGCTAACGCAAAAGGATGTAAAGTTTGTGTGGACCGTTAAGTGTGAGGAAGCATTCTGAAACTTGAAACACTTATTGACCCATGCACCGGTGTTACTGGTTCCGGAGGGGAATCAAGACTTGGTAGTTTATACTGATGTGTGTGGAACAGAATTGGGAGCTGTGTTGATGCAAAGGGGTAAAGTGATTGCCTATGTGTCTCGACAACTCAGACCGCATGAGGTTAGGTATCCGACGCATGATTTGGAGTTAGCTGTAGTAATATTTGCCTTGAAGGTGTGGAGGCATTACCTTTTGGAAGAGAGGTTCGAGCTATATACATATCATAATTCGTTGAAGTATTTATTCTCTTAGAAGGCGCTGAACATGAGGCAGCAAAGATGGTTGGAGTTTATTGCTGCTTATGATTTTGGAATTGAGTATATGCTCGAAAAAGGAAATAAGGTGGAAGATGCACTTAGCACGAAGCATCAGAATGTAGTGTTAGCTATGATAGCAGAATGGAAAGACTTGGAAGCACTATCAGCTTGTAGGGTGCAGTGGAGATCTGAAGCTGAGTCTAGTGGAGGATCTACTAGGTTGTCTAGTTTAGAAGCTCGACCATTAATGATTGAGAAGATTGCTTCTAAATAGGAGGATTATCCGGTGTTAGTTGAATGGATCAGGAAGTCAAGGGAAGGAACGGAGAGCGATGGCTTGAAGGATTTCAGTCTTGACCCGAACGGGTGGTTGAGAAAGAAAGGTGGATTATGTGTTCCAAATGTGGGAGACATAAGGAAGGAAATTTTAGAGGAATGCCATCGTTCGAAGTTCACTATTCATCCAGGAGGAACGAAGATGTATCAGGATATGAAGAGAAGTTTCTTTTGGTAAGGAATGAAGAGGGATGTTGGCTTATGCGCGAAACAATGTTCGAACTGTCAGCAAGTGAAAGCCGAGCATCAGAAGTCGAGTGGATTACTTCAGCCATTGGATATTTCGGTGTGGAAGTGGGATTCTATTTCTATGGATTTTATTGATGGGTTGCCAAGATCTATTAAAGGAAATGAAAGTATATGGGTCATAGTGGATAGATTGATCAAGAGTGCCCATTTCATTCCAGTCAAGTTAACTAGGATGACACCTATTTTGGCGAAGTTGTTCATGAAGAATGCGGTTAGACTACACGGAATTCCTAGTAGTAATGTTAGTCATAGAGATTCTTTGTTCACTAGTGAGTTCTGGAAGAGTCTACATGATGTTTTAGGAACCAAGCTGAAGATAAGTACCGCTTACCATCCACAGACTGATGAGCAAAAGAAAAGAGTTAACATGACCTTGGAGGACTTGTTATGAGCTTGTGTATTGGATTTTGAAGGATCATGGAAAGACCATCTACATCTAGTCGAGTTTTCGTATAATAGTAGTTATCAGACTAGTATAGGGATGGCACTGTTTGAGGCTTTGTATGGAAGACCATGCAAATCCCCTGCATATTGGTTAGAGACTGGAGATAGATTGGTTCTTGGTCCTGATTTGGTAAGAGAAGCAGCAGAAAAGATTGAGCTGATAAGGACGAGAATGAAGGAAGCTTAGTATAGGCAGAAAAGTTATGTAGATAAAAGATGGAAAGATTTGGAATTCTCTGTTGGAGATCATGTTTTCGTCAAAGTATCGCTGATGAAAGGTACTATCAGGTTCGGGAAGACGGGGAAGTTAGCACCGAGGTTCGTAGGACCATTTCCTTTTTTAGAGAGGATCGGGAAACTTGCATATAGAGTAGAGTTACCGAGTAGTTTGACAGGAGTCCACGATGTTTTCCGTGTATCTCATCTGAGGAAATGTGTTAGGGATCCAGACACTACTATAGCACGACTTTGTTAGAAGATTTAGTAGTGGAACCAGACATGACTACAGTTAGGAAGCCTATCCGGATAGTCGTGAGAGATGAGAAGAAGTTGAGGAACAAGACAGTCAGATTGGTGAAAGTCCAATGGAGTGATGATGCTAGAGACTGTACTTGGGAGACCGAGAGCAGGATTAGAGACGTTTATCCTGATTTGTTTTGATGGTATGTTTTACCTTTTATCGGTTTGATGTGTTCCTTATCTTAATTTCGAGGACAAAATTCTTTAAGGAGGGGAGATTGTAACACCCAATATTTTTAGTAGCATTATTTAGGATATTTAATTAGTAAAATAAAATAAAATAATGTAAGATGATCAATGGATTGAGATTTGAATATAGTTAAGGGGTAGCCGTGCTATGTTAATGAATATGTAAATGAAGTAAAATGGACTTAAGCGTTAGGAAATAGGGGACGACAAAATAGGAAAAAGGGATTTCCTACTACCCTGAACCCTTAAGGAAAATGAACACACCTCTATTTCATTTTATCACAAACGAAAATACCCACACAAAGGCCGACCACCATTAACAAAGGAGAAGAAGAGGCAGGCTATAGTTTTCAAGAGGAAAATCAAATCAACTTAATCAAGATCAAATCTCACATCTTTAATCACAAAGTCATGGTGAATAATTACTACATCTCACTTTTTATGATTTCTGGTTTAAAGAATGAATCCACAGTATTTTTTCATGTTTATGCCATGTTTTGAATGATTAAAATTTTATATATACTTACTGATGATTTATGCATATTTATATTGATTCTTATGATATGTTTGATATGAAAACCCTATTAAATGACATCCAAATGCGTTGCGAATATAAATGTAGATCAAAATAATATTTTAGAGGTGTGTTTCAATTTTCATAATTTTCAAAATTAATGTGGAATTTATATTAACTTTCTAGTGAAGAAATTTATTTATTGGGTTATAAATTATTTACGACAAAATAAATAATTAATTGGGTCTGAAATTTATATACATTAGAAAACATATTAAATAGGATTTTCTGGAATTTTTGTAGAATTTTCTTAAGTGTTTCGATGAAATAATAAAATTATTTAAGGTGTGGGGCTTAAATGTTAATTAAGGAGAAGGAGCATTTTGCAAAATAAGATTATTGTTTAATTCTAAAAATATTGGCAGCACTTTTGAAAAAGGTATTCAACAACCAATAAAATTTCGACAAACAATAGCAGGTTAGTTAAAAAGTTTCTCTTTTAAGTTAAAAAACAAAAATAACATGTTTTTAGTGTGTTCCGCCACTTTCGGCACCCGGGGGTTCTGACTAGGATGTTTTGCCACCATGCTTTCGAAACTAATGCGCATGGTATCAAGTACTTGGTACGTAGCGTATTGAATAAAGGCGGAAGGTACATAGTCGAAACGTTGGGTTCCAAAGGGGGAGTCACAACACCAGAAATGTCTTTTTGTAACAGTTATAACCGTTGGTAATCAAATTTCCAACGGTTATAACTGTTGGTAGTAGGTACGTTATAATTTTTTTTTACATATTTTGTAACGGTTAATTCCCAACGGTTATAACCGTTGGGAATTTTGGAACTTCCCAACGGTTATAACTGTTTGGAAATACGGTTATAACCTACGATTAATTTTATATTCCCAACGGTTATAACCGTTGGGAATTTTTTAATTTCCAACGGTTATAACAGTTGAAAATTCCTTGCACACATAGGTAAATAGCAAAATTACCAACACTTATAAGTGTTACAAATTTAGTATAGCTGAACCATATCTTATTCAGCATCTAATAGTATTTCATTCAACTATATCTATACGAACTTATAACAATAGAAAACACAAGACTAAATTTCAAAACTAACATATAATCAAATCATTAAAAAACATCAAACGTACGAAATAGAACATACTAAATTCTACAAAGTTCATTGTGACAACTTCAAATTTCACTACTACAACAAATCTAGCAGCTTACAAACAACTAATACGACACTCCGACGCAACTACAAAACCACCATCAACCAACTCGGACAAGTTCATTGTGACTGAGTTTTACGTGCTTCGCATTAGATGTAGAACTAATTGCACGACAATAGCTTCTTTTATTATCATTTCCAAAAACTTCAGCAATGACATCTCTTTCAAAATCTTCCAAACTAATTACTCCTTCGTTACCATTAACACTAGATTCTGATTTCTGCCTCTCTTCTGCTGCTTCTATTAAAGCCTGAATATTAAAACGAATTGATGTAAAACAAATGAGTTGACTGCATAGATGGAAGAGAAACAAAAGGAAAGTTTTGCAAAAGCTGGAAAATCGAATCATGTAAATAATGTCTTATTTGTAACAATACCTACTAATGAAATTGGGGGAGTGGAAATAAAAATTAAACACCAAACCGTAGCCATCAAAACAAATAAAAGGTTGACAAATTTATTAAGCAAAGCAAGATAAACTGAAGAAAAGAATTGTTTTATGCCCGTGTCGAACTCTCTGATGAAGAAAAGAAAAGAATTGTTTTATGTGACTGGAATCATAAATTGTTTCCTGTAACCGTAATAAAATCAACTAAAAGTTTTTTTGGAAAGATAACTTTCCCATGATTCACTACCAGATACAAAGTTGCATTTGTACTCCTGACAATCTATACAAAATGCAGTATAAATTAATAAGATTAATTGATAGGTTTGTGTAGAAGATGTATTCCAATAAATAATAATCACTACTCTACTTATAATTTGAACCTCTCAAACTAGTAAATTTCCCCAAGTCAATTTGTCAAGCCTTCTAGTAAGAATAGCATCTTGGAATTTATTATGATTACCTTGCACATTAATGTTTTCAGTATCCCCACACTCAAATAAACTCAATTTAATCATTATGTATTGGTCAAACACACATTTAAACTGCATCAACAAGAGAAATACCAAGTGAAGCATTCACTTTGATATGTTTTTGAACAAAAAATTAAGAAGATTTCATGGTTCATCTTTGAAATATCCTTAAAAAAGTTGTTTGTAGATGTTTTTAGTATACAAAGCAAATTTCCCTTTGTAGATAAATGCAGGTCAATAAAGACAAGCAGGTTAAGGTTGTAGTACAATATAATTACAATAATTTGTTCCTAAATAATTTGAATTTGGAAGAAATATGATAGCAGAGTAACTATTTTCCAAAGTACAAAACCATATTTACAGCATATGCATGTAAGTAAATGTTAAAATATAACAACCAAATGTTCATGATAAAAAATAAATAAAAGTATTTATGTGCGCCAACAGCTTAATTAAGATTTTTGAAAACTGAAAATAATATTACTGATTGATTTATTATTATATTTAATCATTTAAATTCGATTTTAATACACACACATCAGCATTACTAATATTTAGAACAATTAAAATAATAATGATAAATTTATAATTTTCATAGAACATGGACTAGGCCTGGAAAATGCTTATAAAGTTTCTCAGAGAAAAGCTTTCAAACCTCAGTAAAGATCTTTCTTTTTATTGTACTAGGCCTGTCTGTTCTTTTGTTAAGGAATCCAACATGAATCAAAGGACATCAGCTGCCAAGGATATTATATACATCCAGATTTTCACTAATTTGTATCAGATACACATTTAATTTTAGACATATGCATTCTATAAAAATAATTTCAAAAAGAAAAAAATATATATTTGATATAAGCTTTTGAATCTATTTCAGTTTTAGATATATATGGTTTTGTACATATAAAATTCTAAAAGATATATAGCTTTAAATGTATACGTTTGAGTGTATTGAATTTTGAAGGTGCAGTTTCAAACACATATATAATTTCAAATGCACAAAGTTTCATGTATATCTGATTTTGAGGGTATGAAATTTTAAGCATGTATCTGACTTTCAAATACATAACGTTTTGGGTGTGCATTAGTTTATAGATTCACAGTTTATATCTGGACTTCAAGTATATATACGTATGAGTTTTTAGAAGTATATAGTTTAATATATTTCAGATATATGAGATTCATGTACATACATTTAGTTTCAAGTACATGTATGCACAGTTTCAATGATACTAAGCTTTGAATATATATCAGTTATATATATACATATAATTTCAAATATATATGTTTTGTATAAGTATGATTTTAAAAGTGTAAGAGCTTTAAATATATAAGTTATATACAATGATTTCTGATTCCGAATATGTGTATAATTTTTGAATGTATCAGAACTTCTAATTTAACAGGTTCTTAGATGTACAAGTTTTAAATGCATATGTTTTTGTATCTATCCTGATTTTGTAAATAAGGGTTCTGAGCAATATTAGTTTTGAAGATGTACCAGTTTCAAATAAGTGTAGTATGTATATCAAGGTTTTGGATACACTGGATATCTGTAGCTTCACATATATACAAGGTCCTGATTGGACATTTAATTTCAGATATAATTATATTTTGAAGGTATAAAAAGTTTCAAGTGTGTGTATGAATTTTGAATTTTGGAATGGTTTGTATATAATTTCAAGTATATATATAGTTTCATATGATTCCAGATATATGTATGTTATCAAGATTCAAGTTTAGTAGATTTCATAATGTATTTAGCATTCAATACATGTCAGTTTTCTAAATAGACAGAGTTTATTATATGTATTGGTTTCAAGTGAATATATTTCTTTATTAACATTCATTTCTTACTGTTTTCTACTGTGCTTTATATTCATTTCTTTTCTATAACTGTAAAAACTAAAAAGTACTACTCAATAACTAATTTATTATAGCTCTTAATTATTATTTACTCTTTTTCAACAATCATTTCTTTCATTTTTCTACTGTGCTTTATATTCATGCTTTGCTATAACTGTAAAAACTAAAAAGTAATACTCAATAACTCCAACCTCTTTGGACAGCAATCTGTTATCGGGCCATTTCTTCAATGGAAACATTGGAAAACTCACCTATTTGCCAGCCAACCTACTTTCTACCTATTGCGATCTTCTAATAAAAGTCTAACTTCATTTCTTCGTTGTCAAATATTTTCTCCAATGCTACCGATTGCATAATTAAGAACATGTACTTAGAGAAAACCTTTATTTTAAAAATCAAAATAATTTATATTGAGAAAACAAAATAATTTTTCCTTATGCCCGAAACTGCTCTAATACAAAATATTGAATTTTTTTTATGATTGTGTTTAGAAAACACACAGACACAGTACATTCAGAATCATACCATCACTTATCATAAAGAATTCAACATACTTGAGTTTAATTGAGAGTTGAACCAGCACATAAATAAAATCAAGAGCCATTATTTTCTAGTCTTTTCTATATTTCTTGTATGGTTTTATGTGTGTATACAATGGAGCTAACAAAAGCATTTATATTAGTAGACTCTTGAAGTACCACAACCCCTCCGTTACGAGTCATACAGACTTTTAGCACTTTGTAACCTTTCACATTATTTAACCTTAATCATTCTTATTAACTGAATTAATTTTTGGATCAAATTGACAAAAGCATTTCCAGTTAATTGCTTTGAAAAGAAATAGTCAGCAGCAAAAGGTTCTAACTGATTAAGTTATTTCCAATACTTCTAAAACAACGTAGTCACTCATACATACTACCTCTAAAAATAACTAAGGTGCCGATAGATACGCTCACGGTATATTTAAGTACAGGAACATCGACACATGTACAATTCTTCATTACTCGTAAATTCTTGCAAGCATGTGTCGTTTCTATCCAAGTACAGTCAAATAATCATGGTTCTTCTTTGTGTGTACCAAAATAAAAAATAAATAAATAAAATAGAAAGATCTTGTACCTTTAATAATTTCATCTGAGGAAAATACTTCCACAATCTCTGAGTCATTATTATTGACACACCAAAAGTCATCAGGATAATACATTGGTATATTTCTAGTTTTTGCAATTTGAAACAATCTGAATGCTTTGTCAAAAGACTTATGCTCAAGCAAACATGAAGGAACAGAAACTCCCAAAGCATGCATTACAAGGAAAGCCATTTTACCAACAAAAATTAATCCATCACATTTGGAAGCTAAAAGATGCAAAGCACCAGCCTTTTCGAAGAACTTACTGCCCCCAATCTGAACTACAGTTGAAACTTCCGATGTCAATAAAATACGAAAGGCAAAATTTTACAGAACAGGACTTGAAACATGCCTATCTTCATTTAGTAAGGCTTAAGAGCATACTTACAATTGTAATATATGGTTTCCTGGTTGTTTCTTTTACTTTAGCTAAATGCAATAGTTCTTCCTCAAAATGAAAACCAGCCAATGATGCATCACAAAATCTAGATATGCCAACTGTTGATGCAAGAACCTTACAAGACAAGGAAAATGCATCGTTAACAAAGATGTAGGCTCCTGATGATATTTTTTACTAAAACATGAGCATTTGGTAAATTCTTCTTTGATTATCCCTAAATTATCAAAAAGAAGTATATCTGAAGTTTTGAAATCCGTAGCTTTCAGTTGCATGAAACTGTACTCGGTATTTGCTGGCTTTACTTCTATCCCGAGAAGTTTTGAGAGAGAGTCTAAAAGAGAGATAGAAAAAACTTCTTTGTTAGATTCTACATAAATTATTTCATAAACATGACAGACTATTTTAATAAACATAAAAACACTACTTTTAGCTCTAACAGTTGTAGGCCTGAAATAAGCGGGGGAAAAGATACAAGACAAACTGGACGAAGATGGATATCTACAGATGGGAATCGAATTTCAGCATGTAATTTGATAAAATATGCTTAATCAAGCATAACTGAACTAGTTAAACACAGGATAATGCAAAATCATCAATATTCGATGGACTGTGGCTTTGCCATTAATAACAGGAATATAAGGGAACTGAGAAAAGTATTCATGAAAAGTTATACATTAGAAAATTTTAAGATGTGGCAAGGAATATATGAGATGTTGTAAAGATATTAAAGTTATTGGTGATTATGCAACCAACCTGAAAAGTACTTTGTGGAAACATGATTGGAATCTTCATATTCACCCCAGTTGCTAAGTAGAAGGATTTTAGCCCCAGCATTATGCAAATATCTAATGGTCAAAACAGCACTACTTGCAGAACTACTATTGATGTGTGATTGTTCAAGAAGTAGAGATAAATCGATCCGTAGAATGGCATGTTCACCATAGAGCTTTTCAATAGGGAACTTCCTAAGAGTTTGTACATTGACATGTATATCATCACTTGTATCACACTTTTTCTCCTAAACACAACATGAAAAACTTCAAAACATGGTTGTATCCATATGTTTACTCATTCCATATCAACATATTGTATCCATATGTTTACTCATTCCATATCAGAAATGGTTATACTCAAAACATGGTTTGGATTCATGTTTGGATACACAAAGATTGTAGCACCTGTAGTACGATTAGAGACCACCAGCCCAGTTGTCTGGCAGTTTCTTTTGCAGCTCAGAAACAATTAATGGTTTATTAACTAGATGTGAAGTCGGCATTTCACATAATGTGATTCATGAAGAAGTTTGTATTAAAAACCTCCAAACTATAAGGTAAAAGACGATGAAAAGAAAGCTAATAAGTTGAAAAAATGACATATACGAATTCAACAAGCATCATAAGCATGGTATACAAATTCATCAATCATCACAAGTTGAAAAACTCTTTTATTCCAAACAAGTATTTATCTTCCTCTTCCAAACATTGGCTGAAGCTTAGTTCCTAATCCTTAACCTCCAAATCCATACATAACTACTTTAAATTAAAGTAGAAGTAATTACCTGATTTGAATCTGAAAATTAGTCTGCAGCCGATTGTGGAAATAGAACAAACCCTAGTCTTCTTTCGTCTTCGTAAAAAAGTGCGATAACCCTAATATGAACGTAATGGGGCAAAGGTGGTGGAAGATGTGAGAGGTGGTGGTATACGGTGAAGGAGGTAGTAGAAAAAAAGGGCGATAACCCTAATAAGAATACGACGAAGGCGGTAGTAGAAAAAACGGGCGATAACCTTAATAAGAACGAAAGAGGAAAAACTTCGAAAGGACGAAGCGTTATTCGTTAGAAATGTGATATGTAATAACATAAGATAAAATTACTATCCAATCCATATTACATTTATTTATTTACGAAATTACCAGATTTAGTAACGATAATAACCGTTACAAATATTAATTACGGAAATAACCGTTAGAAATTTGTAACGGTTATAACTGTTACAAATCGAAAGCGGAAAAGTGTTATAAAATGAGCTGTTTGGTGTAGTGAGTATGCCTTGTTTTAAATTAAAGAAGCGCCTACTTTGCTTTCGAAAGGACAACTTTCGACTCAGTTGGCTCGACTGAGTCAAATGTTTTAAAAGAATAGGTTTCGAATGGGTTGTGCTTTTCTGTTTTAAGTAATGCTTTCGAAGGGGTCGAAACCCCTAGCTGTCGCCTTTCTACCTTTCGAAGTCAATGGTTTCGGAAGATATACTTAACTTTTTAAAATTAGCCACTTCCCCAATGCTTTCGGAAGGGTGGTAGATATCTCTTCTTTACTTAGGAATAGGTTTTGAAAGGAAGGCTTTCGACTTATATGTTTTTAAATGACCATTTTGTTTTGTTGAAGTATAACCCAATGGTTTCGAAAGAGAAGGTTTTAATGTTTTCGAAAGGTGTTTTTTTTCCACATGTTTTAAATTGAACCCAAGTGCTTTCGAAAGGTTTGAGTTTCTAAATGTTTAATGCTTTCGAAAGGTTTTGAAAATGGTTTCGAAGGGGTGGCTCCCCAAAGGATTTCAAAGAAGTCGAAAGGTAGTGTTTTTCTGATGGTTTCGAAAAGGTTGAAATGGAAGGTTTTTCCAAGGGTTTTTAAAGGCAATTTTTTGAAGTATTTTAAGATATGATGTCTGAGGTTAAAAGATTTTGAAAGGAAGGTTTTCAAAGGTTTCGAAAGGGTTTTAAGAATGGTTTCGAAAGGAAGGTTTTGGCCTTTTGGCCTAGATGAATCAAGGGTTTTACATTGTCGAAAGGGGTACTTTCAATAGGATCGAAAAAGGTACTTTCAAATGGTCAAATGTTTTCATCAACAAAGATTTGAGTAAAGTATATATATATATATATATAACATGGCAAGATGATTTTGCGCAAAGTTTAGAGTATATGTATTTTCCTTGTATGAGTTTGATTTAAAGGTTTTAAATCATTTTGAAAAAGGTTTTCAAGGAAATTTTTAGGAAGATCTCCCTAAGTAAAATGACTCATATATTAGAATATCGGATGGGACTAGTATAGGGTCGCGTCCTATACATTATCTATTGGCCCCAGCAAATTTAGTCCAAAATTCCAGTGTGTAGGGCTTTGTCACAGGTAAGACTAAAATTATGATTACATACAGAAGGGGATAAATATTTGTATACAGATAGGTTATTGCTGAGCCCGCATTAGGATCAGGTGACCGTGAGAGATGTTAAGTTAGGGACAGACCGTGCAGAAGAGAAGTAATTAACAGGTAGTTGAGGAAAGACCTCTAGAAGAGGTGTGTCTAACAGATGTTAGATTATTTTGTTATTTTGTCTAGTAGGCACGAGTCAGCCAAAGGTTAATAGTTAGCCAAACAAAACTAAAGTGTTTGAACAGATAGTTCTTTTATTACTTGTTATGTATGTTTACATAATGATGCTTTACAGTATTTAACCAGTTTTGGTTGTAGGAAAAGATTTGCAAAAGATATGTTTTAAAAGAATGTTAGTGAGGGGAAATCCGTTCCGCTAAGCGGCGTGGTCTCACTTAACATTAATAACCGGATGTATAGTATTCACACCAGGCTTTATGTCTGATTCGAAGTTTATGTTTTTTGCCTTAAACTTTCGGGTGCTCAAAATTGATTTGAGTAGGCTGAGGGTCTTTCAGGTTTTAGTAGGATGGCGAATAAAGCTACTGGAGGCAAGCAGGAGGCTAACAGATAGCTATTTAGGAGTTGCAACTCTTTGTTTTGTGTTTATTTCCGCTGTGTATGTATTAAGTCAGTTATGACTATATGACTCTGATCATCCAAGTGGGCACCTTCTTATGTCGCACTTGGCGTATTTTGTAATAAGTATATTTTATCATTGCCTAGTAAACATTTTGGGATTATGTATTATGAATATGGAACATGTGCTTTGAAATGTAATGGAAAATTCTGTTTTGGAAATCTGTGATTTGTTTCATGTTCAAGTGTTTTTGATATTATAGATACCATTAACATAGCCGTATTTAGTTGCTGGAAGTTAATACTCTAGATGACTGCAGCATCTATATCGCTTAGCTTTGGACCTCCAAATAGGGGATGTTACACAAGCTCATTTCTCTCTCCCATAATATCTGACACAAGCTCTTCACCACTCCATAACAATGTGACTCAACAGAAATAGAAAAATCTCTAACTACATGCTCGAACGCACAATAGTTTGTGAATTCTTGTGACATAAATTCACGACTGTTTCCAATTTTGAGAACCTTCAAACGCTTCCTCGACTGCTTCTCTACCAAGGTCTTCCATTTACAAAACTGGGCAAATATTTCGTCTTTGGCCTCTAAGAAATAGACCTAGATCTTACGTGAGAAATCATCCACAAATAAGACGAAGTAACTGGCTCCACCAAAAGATGCAATTGGGGTGGGTCCCCGTACATAAGAATGAACATACTCTAGAGACTCTGTAGCTCTAGGCCTCCAAACATCAAATATGACACGCTTCTTCTTTCCAAAAAACAATCTCCGCAAGAGCTAGGCTTCAATTAACAAACACCATCAATCAACCCCCGCTTCTTTAGTACTTCAAAATTCTCCTCATCAATATGATCTAAACAAAGATGCCATAACTGAGTAGAATCTGGAACACGGGAATCGGTAAAAACTATTGAATTTACTAAGATTGTCTCTCCATGAAGCATATAAATATCACAACTTGCACCCCTTTCATCACTACCAAGGAATCCTTCACCACTTTCAAATTCTCTCCATCTATTATTATCCTCGTACCAAGTCTACTCAAAGCTCCAACCGACAACACACTTCTACGCAGTATTGGAACATGTCTAACATCCATGATAGTCCTAATAACACCATCATGCATCTTAAACTTCACACTTTCGACGCCCACAATATGACAAGATGTGTCATTCCCCATATGAACTGCTCCGTCATCAATCTTCTTGTAACTGACAAAACAGCTTTTATATGACGTCATATAACAAGAGGCTCTAGAATCAATCACCCAACTTGTACTCTCTAAAGGTGAAAAACTGGCTGAAAATAATGATGTATCTCTATCGCTTCTATATGCATCTGATCTAACTGCTGTCGTAACTGAAGCTTTCTCCTTCTTCTCTCTCTTCTTTCTAAGAGCTGGACAATCTCGTATGAAATGGCTCTTCTTCTTACAATAATTGCAAGCACCCTTTCTAGGACCCTTGAAGTGGGACCTATGCATATCTCTTCTACCTCCAAGGTGCTTCTGGCTTTTATCTCTTCCTCTAAATGAACGAAGTTGTTGCTAAAGAACATCGTCACTAGTCTTTACCTTCCATGTCCCAAAAACTCCTTTTCTAACAAATTTGGTGATGCCATAATTTTTCATACCGCTACTAAAAGAATTTGCCATTGATAACTAATATAGAACAAGACAGCTGGCTCTGATACCAATCTGTTGTGCAAAATTTTAATTTATTTGCACTAACTCAAAAGCAACGGAATACTAAGCCGTAGAAGCAACCAACAGAAGGATCTAGCTTGTCGATTAATTATCAGCCACCAATTCAATGAAAAATAATCACCAAATGAAGAAAAACAAAAGAGTAGAGAACATAAAGATTTAACGTGGTTGACTAGATTGCCTACGTCCACGGACCCAACAACTATTCTTCATTTTACTGAAGAAAGAGAGTACAAGAGAGAAATTACAAAATTATAGCTAGCAAACTGGAGAGACTTACCTATAATTACAAATTGAATAATCAATTTCTCCAAAGACAAACATGTTCATATTCCTGAAGCTAGGATAGAACTGCCCAGTATATTAATTATAAAAACAAGTCAAATTAGTCGATCAATAATCTCCAATTAGAGAGAAGTCTGAAAGTGTGTCTTCGCTCTGCTTTCATATCGATAGGACTTCGACGAACATGAATTTTCTTCATTCAAATAGACTTGGGAATGAAGGATTACTTGGAGATTAAGAAAATTAATTGTTCAATTGTCTTAAAATCTTTCCAAATATCCATGATTTGATTTCTATGCAAATAGATAATGGTGATCATGATTTTTAAAATTTTCCTTGCTTCAATCAATTTCCATCAGCAATCTTTTCTTTCTTCATATAACAAATTCTTCGACTAATTAATTAGTTTTTTTTTCTCCAAAAGCAATCACACATAACTTTCCTCTTTTTCTTTCCACATATAACCTAATTGATTAATAAGATCAATTAGCTAAATTCTTTTCTTCTTTTGCAAATATTTGAATCACCTAAATTTAACACTTATATCATATGCAACGTATCAAATCTCAAAGGTAGAGTTGATCTTAAACTATCTTAGCTTTACCGAAAGATTTGACTAGATATTGATCTTTCTATGATATGGAACATAAGTAAATCAAGGCATCTTTCAAAGTACCGGTTAAAGTAGGTTACAAGCAATTATTGTTTTTACTGAGACCACAGTAAAATGAATATTAAGATTAGGATTAATACCAAATACAATTCACGTAAATTTACTCCTATATATATTATTAATTATATGGAATTTGTTGACATTATATGGAAGTTATCATATTTTAATGTATATCATTTAGAATTATTTGTAGTTTTTAATGTAAGTAAGAGTCCATTATTTATAATTTTATCCTAAGTCCTAACATCACCATAATGGCATCAAAGATAAATTCCATAAAAATGTATGAGCACAAAGTAGTTATGTATTTACGTACTAAAAAATAGGGGATCAAAACATTATTGGAGTAAATTGTATACTAGAGCAAAGCATGACCTTATGTGTTATTTTTTATATAATACCTCATTACTTGCAAACAATGTACCGCCATCATGATATATATTGGTCTTCATGATAAATAGTCCAGTATTGTGCTTTATGATCAACGGGGCTAATGTTACGTGAAAATTTCTTAAAAGAAATAGAGCAATTCACAAAGATTAGAACCTCAAATGTCTAAAAAATTAAAATAACTTGAATGCAAAAGAAAAGGATTGAATAGATAAAACTTTTGTAGATTCAAAGAATCTACAAAGAAATTAAAATGAATGGGCCCAAGATTTGAATGTGAAATGAATGATAACGCAAAGCATAGTTCAAAATTCCGGCGGAATTTCGATTATTCCGGGGATTCCGTTTCGGTTCCGCTCATAACCGGAATGGAATCCCGTCCAAATTCCGGTTTCGGTTTAAATTCCGAATTTTCTTTTCAAATATTAAAACAAACTTATAAAAAATTAAAAAAATACAACAAACATATAGTAATTAAAAAAAGAAAACAAATTAATCGGGATAATAAATAAATGGAGAAGAAATCATGCGGTTTCATAAAAAAGTTGTTATACTTTTGTTAATTAATCATAATTCAAAGTTTTCAAAATTAATTGATCAAAGTTTTAAAATCTCAAATGAATAATACAGAATCTTACACAATGGATTTTAAATTAAAATGTGTATTTTATATGTAATGTAAAAAATGTACCATAAATTTATGATAGTATTGGATATTTATTAGCGTATATAACAAATTAAAGCAAAAAAATACTGAATTAGAACACCGCAATTAAAGCGGAACTTCCGGAATTTTCGAAATGGAATCTGAAATTTTAAATTACCAATGACCAGACAGAAATGGAAAACGGAATTTTGAACTTTGACGCAAAGATCAAATTGCATGTAAATAAAAATAAACTTTGTATGCAAATAAAAATATGAATTATTAAACATAATATACAATTTGCATGAAGAGTCTTGACTATTGAGTTTATAGGCAATATTGTTATGTTGCATAAACAGAAAGCATGTTTGGGATATAAGTTAATGATTACATACATGGACAAAATCGAAAGGACTTACTTCTTATTTCGCTTTCTTTTCTCTGACATTTCACATTGGATGTAGGATAAAAGCTATGATGGCTCTTGCAAGGGTATATCTACTAAATGAATGGTCGCTACTAATACTTCAAGCTTTGTGATTGATCACTGCAAATGCTTAACCGGGTTTTATGTTTGTCATCTTAAGAGGAAGTGGGATACAATGGAGGAGCGCATGAGTGACCTGATGATAGAGAGATCCCAAGTTGGGGGGTATTAGAAAACTTTGCTTTAAGATGGGCAGTAGTACTTCCAAAAGGAATAAAATACTTTCAACGAGCATATGCCGCATATCAGCAGTCGTAAGGCATTTTATTTCTACAGAACAAAGATTTTTCATGAATACATCATAAATGATACATCCAAAGAATAAACCTAGAATATTTGCAAATATGCTTGCAATCAAATGACTATCACTGTAGTCTGCATATACATGAATGAAATTAAGAGCAAACGATTTTTGAGGAAAAAAACCATTTTTTTATGCTAACATACCATTAGATATAAATATTTGAAATAAGTTAACCAAAAAGTAGAAAATACCATGAAATAAAATGGTACACTGCTACTAAAAGATGAAGTTAAAATAGGTACAGATTTAATGGTTTTCATGAATTAACTTATTTTTTCAAGCATTTCCTATAATCTTTGGAAAGATTACCGAAAAGAGACTACAAATTGGAATGTTTGCACTGAAGTGAAGTCCAAAATATACTTTAGAGTGCTACCTTCTGTTTTTCTTAATGCTTCATATATAAAAAATGTACCATATTTTGGTTGGTGGAGAAGGGTATAGTGATGTCTTCCTGTGAAGCTACTGCAATTACGTATTTTACAATCGCTTAGTAACGAAGCCCATAACCACCTAATTAGGAATGAATATAGTTGCGTCTATAGATTGGCTTAGTTGTAAAGACCTAAACTGATTTGGATCTTAGGGTAATTTCATAAATTCAATTTGAAAATTTAAAATCTATTTTAAATATAAAAGTTAAATATAAAATATAAAATAAATTTTATAAAAGTTATAAAATATTTCTCAAAATTATTTTGAAAATAAATTAGTATTTTTCGAAAATTATTTAACATTTAACTAATTGAATTAAATAAATAAATAAAAGTTAATTAATTATAAACATACATATTGATAATATATATATATATATGTCTGAAATTGTTTAAGGTAAATCATAAATCAAAAAAATTCAAATTCATGAAAAATATTTAATTAAATAATATATTTATTAAATTAATTAATTAAATGTTAATGAATAAAAACACACACATGCCTTGCCAAAAAAAGAATAAAAACACACACATACAGGAATATATATATATAAATAAATATATATATATATATAACTAAAATTGTTATAGTCATTTATCTATCTTAAATTCATTTAAGATCAAATATAATAAATTTTTGAATAAATTTAATATTTAATTAAATTTTTTAATTAAATAAATGAATTTATTAGATAGAATTAATCAAAAGTTAATTAATATATATACATATGCATACATACATACATACATACATACATACATACATATATATATATTAAGATGTATATGTAAGAAAATTATAAATGTTATATTTAGTTATTTATCTTAAATAGTTTATGGTTGATAATATGAAATTTCATAAAATTGAAATAAATTAAATATTATTTAATGAATAAGAATTAAATTAATTAAATATTATTTAATTAATAAGATTCATATACATTATATAACATAATTAAATTATAATAGTGATAATAGATTATACTTATATAAGTATAACATAATGTAAGCGAAACTAAAATATACCTAAAATAGAATTTTGGAATAAGTACTTACGTAAAATACGTATACCATGATTATAGGAGTGTCCCAACACTTGAATTATGAGGGTGTTTCATAAGAAACACATTATTCCTTAAATCTATATCACTCAAAAATATGTATGTATATATAAATATACACACACACACATATTAAAGATTATTAATCTCTAATATATAAAGTTGTCATTGTAGAGTACAATAGCCTATGATTTTTGTTTGATGATAATATATATATATATATATTCGTTTAAATGTATTTGTTATCGTACTATTTTATTTTTCCACATAATTAAATAAATATTTTTTGAATAAAATAAATAAATCAGAATTCATATTTAAACAAATATTTTATTCAAGCAAATATTTTTACAAATTCGAATAGTACAAATTTAAGCTCTCACCATACAAATTTCAATTACAACACAATTTTCACTATACAATTTTACATACATATTTCACCTCACTACATAATTCACTCATCACTCATATTTGATCTTCATCTCTGTTCTAGCCTGTATCCAACATCTGAACTATCTGCAAAATAAACACTGACACGGTAAAATTGAAAAAGAAATATTTTGCAGTGCACAATGAAGTGTGTGCGTTTTGAAAATATTATTTGCCTCGGTTATTCGGGTTGTTCGTCATCATTCTTTTAATTCATCTTACACGAACAACTTGTGACATGCATAGTGTATCACTATACATGACACAAGGTCGTGCACACCAATATACACTTGCTTGTTAAAATAGCAGGGACAGGTGAGCACAAGGTCAAACCCAAGCCAAGACTTGATTCAACTCAAGTGCAAATGACTCGAACAAAATAAAACACAAAGTATACATGCACTATTACATGTACAAAGCAGCAGGAACCACACAAACAAGGTCAAGTTGAATGCAAGTATTTAAGAAATGTACACATGGTCAATCCAGTTCTACATACAACAGAAGTGACTTTAAAATGAAAACCAAATGAAGGCACAAGTACAAGGATGGCAAAAGTACATGAAGTACACAAGCAGACAATGGAACAAAAAGCAAATGCACAGTGCAGACCAACCACATACAACAAGACATCATCTCGAGTTTCAGTTTCAAATGCAACCAGGCTCATAGTTGAACCAAACAACAAAATGTACAAAGAGAAAAAAAGGTCAGTTTCACTCGAGGCATGAACAACATATGCAACCAGACCAGAATAATACACATGTACACATTGGAGCTAGCAGTTCAACATGCTCATATGTACAAAGTATATGTATACAAGAATGAATACAGTAGTTCAGAACCAGACCAGACACAAGTGCACCAGACTTCAAATACAACCAGACCTAAAATGGCACAAAGGCACAAGGAATCCACATGAAACATGACTCGAACATACCCAACCAACATGACAACAGTTCTCTTAAATAATGCAGATTCAACCAAATGTACACAACAACTCAGCATGACAGTACAAAGCTTCAGACATGCTCATAAGCTCAGATTGGTTAACATGAACACAATGGAGCATGCAAACATTCAGGCATGACTGCAATGAACACATTGAAGCTGCAGCAACAACATACACACATGTACACATATATACAGTGTCATCAATCTGCATTTAGGCTTAAACACGACAAGTTTAAATAACCAGAATTGATACCAGAACCATCACACACACATATACATATATACATATGTATGTATGTATATACACAGTGACACACAAATATACAGCAAAAACAGTGAAGCAGCAGTGTTCAAAAAGTCAGTAGCAGTTCAAACAAAGTAAAAGAGTTGGTTCAAAAAGTAATGGGTAGACCATAAAAGAACTATTCGAACAAGGTCGGTGAAATGACAGTGAAGCCGTGGGTCATGAACAAGGTCAAGGAATGGTTTCAAAAAGAAATGACAAATTAAACAACACTATTAAATTATTCCGAAAAGTCGCAGTTGATAAAAAATGAACAAGTTATAGCCAGAGAACCAGAAAAAGTCATAGTTGATAATATGATGAACAGGTCAAGGTAGCAAACAACGGAACCAAGTCAAGTATCATTAAATTCAAATGTCAAGCAATGAACAATTCAGATATCAGGAGGTTAGAACTTCTCAAATTCAATTTGTACGAGAAAAGAACGGAACCGATTCAAAAATTCGAATATATTCCACTAAAGAACAAGTCAGAATAATCACAATCGTTCAAGCAAAAATCGAATGGGCGAGCAAATCAATTGAAGAATTCAAACCAATATATATGAACGAAAGTATAGGGTTTTCAACCCCTATAAATTAAACCCAAATCATCATCGGCAAATCATTCGAGTTTGAGACAAAAACACAGAGAGAACACTTGGAACTAATCACAAATAAAATCCAAAACTCGAATCAAGTCGAGCATAATTAAAATCGAAAAGGGGCAAAAATCACATACCAATTTCATACTATTCGAGCTCGACAAAATTGAAGCGACTGTGAGCACTCAAAGCCAAGAAGTTGATTGACAAATCAAATCGAAGAAAAATCATCACTTCAATCAAACAATTTGTATCAGCGTCTTCAAATTTGAAAACCCTATTTCCATATTGCAAAAGAAACAAGTGGCCGCAAAATAAAAGACCAAAAGGAATCGACCACAAACAAAAAGGGAGATCGATGTTTCTAAATTAATTATATTTGGGCTGGTTTTCTTTTAATTTTATTGGGCTCAATTTTAAATGTAGGGTTTTGTTTAGTTGTTTATTTTTATTTGTAAACTTTCCTTTTTAAAATTATGTAAATCTCTAGTTATGTAACTAGGTACAAACTATGGGGTGTAGTTTGAGAATTCGCAACTCAATGGCTGGGTTATGGTGGGGTTTTGAGCTTAGAGTTAGGTTAATCAAGTTAGCGGGTATCGCAAGTTTACATGTGTTTGTAAGGGTCTGGTTACTTAATTTCTAGTAGAAACATTGGGGGCAGCACGTAGGCAGGTTTTTGCCCAAGCTGGGTAAAATTGTGTGTGATCTTTACTGCATTACTTTCTGTTATTACTTTTAATTCCGCATTAAATTTTAGTATCACCCTATTCACCCTCCCTCTAGGGTGAAAACGATCCTACAAGTGGTATTGGAGCTAGAAACAAAAGCCATTTTCTGTTTTTATTTTATTTTTTGATTTTTTTAAAAATAGCTTCTTTTAATAATGCTTTTGTTGAGGGTCAGTACATAGCTAGACCACCCATGTTCAATGGTGAATATGCATATTGGAAAACTAGAATGGAAATTTTTTTGAAAATCATAGATGCATGGAATATTATTGAAACAGGATATAAGACACCAACAGTAATGGTAGTTAATCAAGAAGTTGAAAAACCTATGGATCAATGGACAGATCTTGAAATATACTACAAAGTGCTAACGCTAAAGCTATGAATTCTATTATTTTCTCATTAGATCAAATTGAATTTAACCATGTCTCACATTGTTTAACTGCGCAGGAAATCTGGCACACACTTAAAGTGACTCATGAAGGAACCTCCCAAGTCAAATAATCTCGCCTTGCCGTGCTTAGTAGCGAGTACGATGAAGATAATAATGAAAGCACTGGCAATGAGAAGAAAAAGCAAATCTGTGCTTTTCAGGAGAAACAAGTGACAACGATGATGATGAGCCCAGCGAGGTATCAAAACTTACTCACTCACAATTACTTATATATTTTCATGAAGTAAATGGCTGTTTTGAAAGACTTAGGGATAAGTACGCTAAAACTGAATCGCAAAAAGATAGTTTGATAGAACTAAATAAGAAGCTTGATCAAATGGTTCAAAACTATAGAAATAAGTGCCCTGAGTGTGATAATTGTCCATCATTTGAAGAGGAAATAAAAAAATAATAAATTAAAATTAAATCACTTGAAAATGAAATTCTGATTTTGAAAGAAAGTGAAAATACTAGGAGAGAAAATTCTGTTAAAAAGTGCACTCTGTTATTGAATGAAAATGAATCTCTCAAGTCACAAGTCCAATAATTGTCTACAACTTTAGAAAAATTCTTCAAATGAGAAAGATCACTAAATATGCTATTAGGGAAACAAACTGTTAATACTATTAGACAAGGACTTGGGTATACTCAATCTGAAAGAGTTAGAAGTGAAACTAATCATATAAACTCCAAGTGCATGATTTGTAGAAAAATTGGACACAATCAAAACAATTGCTGGTTTAGACTCAAACACACGAAAACCATACCAATTTGGGTTCCTAAAGGCATGAATGTAAAATCCCTTAAAGTCAAACAAATCTGGGTGCCAAAAGGAACAAACATAGATTGTCTTGGTTCTACACAAACTTTTTTTCAAAATCTTTTGTCACTAACAATCATGGACCTATAAATACAAATTGGTCACAAACTCTTTCCTCGTGTAGGTGTGTTGGCAGGCTAAGGAACAGCAAGAGTGGTACCTGAATTCTGGCTGTTCCAGGCACATGACAGGCGACAAATCAAAGTTCCTTAGCCTAGAGAAATAAAAAGGTGGCAGAGTCACAATGGGCAACAACGATGTATTATATGTTGAAAATCTGCACCATAATCTGATTTCAATTAGCCAGTGATCAACTGGGAAAATTTAAAATCATCTTTTCATGCTAAGAACACTGTAAGTACTTCTACAGTCCTCAAACTAGTTCATGTGGATCTATTTGGACCTAACGATATTGCAAGCTTAGGTGGTAAGAGATATTGTCTTGTATTGGTTGATGATTACTCTAGATACACGTGGGTATACTTCTTTATCTTACTACTTCTAGACCAGACCTTATGTTCTCTGTTTGTTTATATGCACGGTTTTCAATAAAATCCAAAGGAATCTCATTTAAAAGCTGTAAAAAGGATTATAAGGTATCTGTTGCACACCTCATGGTTTGGTCTGTGATATCTAACTAATGATAACTTTGAGTTAAAGGGGTATTCAGATGTAGATTATGCTAGTAGTCTAGTTGATAGTAAAAGTACTAGCGGAACGTGTTTTATGTTAGGTCATTCGTTAGTTGCATCTCATTTCCAAAGAAAATATCTACATAATTTTATTTCAACTGCTTTTCAATTGGCAGATATTTTTACAAAACCCCTTCCAGAAAGTAGTTTTTGTCGACTTCACCTCAGTTTAGGCATTTTAGAAATTTGATTTTTTATTTTTGGATTTGATCTTAAATGCCTATGTTAACTAATCTGACTCCCTACTGATTATCGAAAAGATAAATAGTGACCGAAAAAAATGACGAGTGTTGATCTTGATCATACATTATGTCTTGGGAGAGTATATTTAGTAAATTTCTATAAAAATTTAAACAAAATTTGTAATGACTTTGGTTGGTAAAAATTCCATGGCTATCTCTATTCCTATCATATTTCTACGACAATCACTCATCAAAATCCAATATAGTATGTCAAAATGTGGTATTTAAACAGGAAATTATTCACTTTTTTAAACTAATTAGTAATAAAATCATCCAAAAGTACTCACTCTCATTTAAAAATCCTCACGGCTACGCATTAGTGAACTACTTGGAATCTTTGATTAGTGCTTTCATGCTCATTTAAAAGTCCTCACGGTTATGCATGTATGAAACACATATCAAAATTGTTGAAATAGGCGAGTTGATTCTAACCATATTTAAAAGTCCTCATAGTTATGTGTGGTTAGAAGATGCTTAGAACTCATTTTTAATAAAAATTAGGAATACTACTAATCTCATTTAAAAGTCCTAACGGTTATGCATGGTTAGTAAGTATTTAAATTCCTATCATAAATATACCACAAATGGACACGACTATATGATTTTTTATGCCGACATCACTCCTATCACTCTAAAATGGAATATGCGCCTAACAGAGTATTTATGATTTTTTTTATTGAAATTTAATATTTATACTCGATTATGTATTAATATTGTACTAATGTTTATCACTTTATCACTCTTATCTAATACTATTACTCTTTTGCTGATAACAAAAGGGGGAGAGAAGTAAGATTTTGGCAAATAAGGTTCAAATTTTATATTTGCATATTCCCATCTAGGTTTATTGCATTTTTTATTGTTTTTTATTTGCAATTTTTTATTATGTGAAGGGGGAGCTTTGTTGTAGGGGGAGCATTCAAATAGGGGGAGCAAGTAGAATTCATTAAGACCAAATACATTTAATAAAGTCAAAATCTTAATATATGTTTGTTATCATCAAAAGGGGGAGATTGTAGAATACAATAGCCTATGATTTTTGTTTGATGATAATAAACATATATATATATATATATATTCGTTTAAATGTATTTGTTATTGTACTATTTTATTTTTCCATATAATTAAATAAATAGTTGTTGAATAAAATAAATAACTCGGAATTCATATTTAAACAAATATTTTATTCAAACAAATATTTTATTACAAATTCGAATAGTACAAATTTAAGCTTTCACCATACAAATTTCAATTACCACACAATTTTCACTATACAATTTTACATACATATTTCACATAACTACATAATTTACTCATCACTAAAATTTGATTTTCAACTCTGTTTTAACCTGTATCCAGCATCTGAACTATCTGTAAAATAAACACTAACGCATTAAAATTGATAAAGAAATATTTTGCAGTGCACAATGAAGTGTGTGTGTTTTGAAAATATTATTTGCCTCAATTATTTGGGTTGTTCGTCATCATTCTTTTAATTCATCTTACACGAACGACTTGTGACATGCACAGTGTATCACTGTACATGCCACAAGGTCATGCACACCAATATACACTTGCTTGTTAAAATAGCAGGGACAGGTGAACACAAGGTCAAACCCAAGCCAAGACTGGATTCAACTCAAGTGCAAATGACTCGAACAAAACAAAACACAAAGTATACATGCACTGTTACATGTACAAAGCAGCAAGAACCACACAAATAAGGTCAAGTTGAATGCAAGTATTTAAGAAATGTACACATGCTCAGTCCAGTTCTAAACATGCAACGGAAGTGACTTAAAAATGAAAACCAAATGTAGGCACAAGTACAAGGATGGCACAAGCACATGAAGTACACAAGCAAACAATGGAACAAAAAGCAAATGCACAGTGCAGACCAACCACATACAACAAGACAGCATCTCGAGTTTCAGTTTCAAATGCAACCAGGCTCATAGTTGAACCAGACAACAAAATGTACAAAGAGCAAACAAGGTCAGTTTCACTCGAGGCATGAACAACATATGCAACCAGACCAAAACAATACACATGTACACATTGGAGCTAGCAGTTCAACATGCTCACATGTACAAAGGACATGTATACAAGAATGAATATAGCAGTTAAAAACCAGACCAGTCACAAGTGCACCAGACTTCAAATATAACCGGACCTCAAATGGCACAAAGCCACAAGGAATCCACATGAAACATGACTCGAACATACCCAACCAACATGACAACAGTTCTCTTAAATAATGCAGATTCAACCAAATGTACACAGCAACTCAACATGACAGTACAAAGCTTCAAATATGCTCACAAGCTCAGATTGGTTAACATGAAAACAATGGAGCATGCAAACATTCAGGCATGACTACAATGAACACATTGAAGCTGCAGCAACAACATACACACATGTATACATATATACAGTGACATCAATCTGCATTCAGGCTTAGACACAGCAAGTTTAAACAACCAAAATTGATACCAGAGCAATCACACACATATATACATACATATATGTATGTATGTATATACATGGTGACACACAAGTATACAACAAAAACAGTGAAGCATCAGTGTTCAAAAAGTCAGTAGCAGTTCAAACAAAGTCAAGGAGTTGGTTCAAAAAGTAATGGGTAGACTGTAAAAGAACTATTCGTACAAGGTCCAAGAAATGACAGTGAAGCCGTGGGTTATGAACAAGGTTAAGGAATGGTTTCAAAAAGAAATGACAAAATAAACAACACGGTTAGATTATTCAAAAAAGTCGTAGTTGATAAAAAAAATGAACAAGTTATAGCCAGAGAACCAAAAAAAAGTCGCAGTTGATAATATGATGAACATGTCAAGGCAGCAAAGAACGGAACCAAGTCAAGTATCATTAAATTCAAATGTCAAACAATGAAAAAGTCATATATCAGGAGGTCAGAACTTCTCAAATTCAAGTCGTACGAGAAAAGAACGGAACCGATTCAAAAATTCGAATATATTCAACTAAAGAACAAGTCGGAATCATCACAATCGTTCAAGCAAAAATCGAATGGGCGAGCAAATCAATTGAAGAATTCAAACCAATATATATGAACGAAAGTACAGGGTTTTCGACCCCTATAAATTAAACCCAAATCATCCTCGGAAAATCATTCGAATTCGAGACAAAAATACAGAGAGAACACTTGGAACAAATCACAAATAAAATCCAAAACTCGAATCAAGTCGAGCATAATTAAAATCGAAAAGGGGCAAAAATCACATACAAATTTCATACCATTCGAGCTCGACAAAATTGAATCGTCTGTGAGCACTCAAAGCCATGAAGTTGATTGATAAAGCAAATCGAAGAAAAATCATCACTTCAATCAGACGATTTGTATTGGCGTCTTCAAATTTGAAAACCCTATTTCCATATTGCAAAAGAAACAAGCGGCCGCAAAATAAAAGAGCAAAAGGAATTGGCCACAAACAAAAAGGGAGACCGACGTTTCTAATTCAATTATATTTGGGCCGGTTTTCTTTTAATTGTATTGGGCTTAATTTTAAATATAGGGTTTTGTTTAGTTGTTTACTTCTATTTGTAAACTTTCCTTTTTAAAATTGTGTAAATCTTTAATTGTGTAACTATGTACAAACTACGAGGTGTAGTTTGAGCATTCACAACTTAACGGCTGAGTTGTGGCAGAGTTTTGAGCTTAGAGTTAGGTTAATCAAGTTAGTGGGTATCGCAAGTTTACGTGTGTTTGTAAACGTCTGATTATTTAATTTCTAGTAGAAACCTTGGGGGCAGCATGTAGGCAGGATTTTGCCGAAGCTGGGTAAAATTGTATGTGATCTTTACTACATTACTTTCTATTATTATTTTTAATTCCGCATTAATTTTTAGTACCACCCTTTTCACCCCCCTCTAGGGTGAAACGATCCTACAGTTATCTACCATTTTAATATTAGTAGAATACTTGGATACTCTTTAGTTGTTGAGCAAACTAAAGTTGGGTATGTCATGCGTAGTACCATCAATATACTGACTAGATGAGGTAAGATACATGTCTGCATTTACTGAGCAAGCTTAAGGTACATGCATTATACTTAGGCATTCACGAAATGACAGGTTCGAATGAGTAATCTTTCTCAGTTTGTTAAGAAAACTAGAGGTCTATATTAGAACAAAGGCCAAGGTTAGGAGTTGTGTGTGATACAACTGATAAAGTATTATCCACCGCTTGCGAGCCTACCATTTTTTGAGCAAACCCATTGTCAGAATCCCAAGACAAGCGAGTCCTAACACTTAATAGACAAATCAAAATCTTTCTATAATTCTCTTAGGTTTCTAAGGAATATAAAATCTTGTGGGAGGTTTGTTAGAAAAATGAAATGAACATATATACCTTTCTAATATTGTCAGAACATATGTCATATAAAATTAAAATAATCTATTTTGATAAATTGGCGCATCTAATATAATTGATAAAATGTTTATCAGTTGAAATATACAAATGAATATATAAGATTGACAAAGAAATATAAAATATATATTTACTAGTAAATCCTTTGGCGTGTATTCACTTCAAGACCAACGTAAGCCTAATTATACAACTACTAAAAAGTTTGTAACTTAGCCGCTTAAGTGTCTATTTGCCCGAGACTGTGGATTGCTTCTATCAGTTTTTGAACTGTTAAGCAATAAAAGAATATGGATATTCAATCACATACAAATGTTATATTTGAACTACCATGATTCGTAATGTATGAAACCTAGATGAAATTAGTTCATTCGAAATGAGCAAGTAAACCATGATGTTAGATCATGTATTCAATACGATTGGTTGCAACAAGGATCTTGTTGTGTTAGATGTAGCACTATACCAGAAGCTACAAAATGAACCTAGGAATTTGATCAATAAAATTTCAGTTTGGTCATTTTTTGTAAGATGCAACATATTTGATATCCTTTCGTATTCGATATCCTTTAATGTTAAGGATGATCGAGTGCATTTTATTATAGAATTCGGTAAAATCTTGTAATAAGGGTTTCCATTTTGAATGGTTCGACCATTTGAAAAGAAAAGCGAGTGTCCAAAGTAAATGTAAGATTAGCACAATTATCATGGAGAGAGTGATGGTAACCTCTACTTCATGAAGAGACATCAAAATAGTGGTTGTGTAAAATATTTATACATACTTAGTATAAAATAAGAAATGCGATTTCTATTCCAAATATATTTTTATATGTAAAAAATTATTTTCGATGAAAGTTATTTCTTTGAGTGCAAGATATTTGAACTAAATTCTTGATTGTAAACTAGTTACAACAAATGAAATAAATATCTCATATTAAGTAGTTGAATTGAGCTTATATTTCATACGCTGTTATAATAATGGCGAAAATCGTAGGAGCGTGCCATATAACACTTATCAGTGGATGTATCAAGTTACAAATGATTATCTTTGTAACTATACCAAGTCTTATTTAATAATAATAATTTTTCTATGTTGACTGAAAATAGATCTAGTTTTATTTTAATATGAATATTATGAAAATTCGTTATAAGACAAGTCCGTAATATGGTATTTTTTTCATAACAAAAGTGATGCATTAGAAATACAGAAGTATTTGAGATTTTTTATAATTATTTTAGAATTATGGACTGAGTTATCTCTAAGAAATAATTCTTTAATCGTAGATTGTGAATCATATGGTACTAGTGAATTGTATCTCAAACGATTATGGCCAAAGCAACCATTCAGCGGGCATGATAAAAGGTTGGTGATCCCTTCTGATTGATACACACACACACACATATATACATATATATATATATACATACATACGTACATATATATATATATATGTATGTATGTATGCAGTTGTAAGTCTAATGATATCAAAATAATTCCACATACTTTGTTAAATTAACTAATGAATTATCACAAACATGAACACGTGTATTGATGCACATGTAGTATGTCTTCGATAATTTCATAGAATATAAAACAGAAGTGAATAAAATAATATGCAAAAGAAAATAAAATGATTCCATTTGATTAAATTGGTGAGTATTTTGGAAAAAATCACCAAATGTACCTAAAATAGACAATGTTCTATTTCAAAAGTCACCCCTCCCTATGATACATAATTGTATATCGATAAGGAGTAGCAAGACATTGTTGAACAAAGAATGATTAGTGATGAGTGAAGTTGAGTTAACATCTTTCTGTTAGGATGTTAACCTAAGAGTAAGTATGTAACGACCCGTAAATTTCGACTATTTAAATATGTTGATTTAAATTGATTTTTGTAATTTAACGTAAAAAGAAATGAAAATCTTATAATGTATATTGGAGCGAATGTTGGAAATTAAGTGTTGCATAGGTAAATATAATAAATTCTTGATAATTTGAATGAAATCCAATTGAAGGAATAGTAGAAACCATTATAATTTGTTAATTAAATTGATTTATGCAATAAAACATTTTAACGGTAATTGTTCGTAAATTTAGGTAATAAGGTAGTACGTTATTTAGAAATAGAATTAATGGTAGAATAACAACTATTATAAATTACCAAATTAATTGGTCAATGAATATATTTGGAATTAAAGTTCATATAAATATTAAGTAATTATGTTGTTATTATTGATAATAAGCGTTACTAATCATTAATATAGTAACGGAAGAGTAAATGAAATGCAAGCGTAGAAACTTAAGCTAAGGATTAACAATTGAAATGAAATGTCTTTTAAATTGAGTACTATAAATTGTCATACTAAGCTAAGAATTGAATATAAGGAAACAAAGGCAAATAGCAAATCAATCAATGAATTTATATAGATTGTAAAGTTATAATGATAATTAGTAATTGGATGTCTTGTACGAAGTTATAATATTGTGTGAATTTTTAATAAAGAATAACTAGGATGGGATTCAAATTTGTATATTAATGGAAAGTTGAATAAAATTCTAATGAATGATAATAATGAAAAACGTATACAATCAATGTAGGTAAGTTATTACAATGTTGTTGTAATTAATAAACGTTTCTTTAATGGTGATTAATAACATAACGGAAGTGTGAATGTAAAGTAATTTATGAATATATATATTTGGCGATTAAATCAAATCAATCTATAGAATTAAATTTTAAATTAATTGGAAGGAAATATGTAATAATTGCATTTATTTGTAAGTGGATGAAATTTATTTCTATATAAATTGAATATTAGAATAAGATGATAATTGTTAATGTAATAAGAGTAGGCCAATAATAATTCTTCCTATAAATTGATAATCGACTCAATAATGTAATACTATCCATAATAAGGCAATTAGATTGATGATAGAATGGAAAGTCTATTTAATGGAAATATTGAAAATAAAATTTGTAATTTCTAAATTTTGGAAATTTGAAGCAAGGGTAGTAATTATTGTAATAATTAAATGGGAGTCAACTAGAACTTAATAAACCTTAATGTATATTAATGAAATTGTGGCAATAGTGCAAAACTTTAATCATTTACCCATTCATTTATGCATTGAATTAGGTCTCAATCAAATAGCAACATTGGGCTGGTTATTAATAGCTTTTAAGTGAAATTAAAACGTTAATGATAACAAGTATTTTAAGAATTAACCATCTATTTAGTATATTAAATTATAACTGATAACCAATTGCAATAAATAAAAATAATTATTACATTTACGTTAATTGAAGTAATATTTGAAATTTATGTAAATTCCATTCACTACAAGAAAAATACCTTTTTATAGCGTTTAAAAAACGCTGTAAAAGGATACGATGGCGTTTTTATAAACGCTGTATATCAACAAGTTGTAATATGTCAGGGATCTATAATAGCAACCTCGGAATCGCTATATAAAACATGCTATAATTGACGTTACTTATAGCGTTTCTGAATTGCTATTAAATGGATGGTTCATGACATACAAGTACCTTTCTATAGCAATTGTAAACGCTGTAGATATATCATTACCTGATTATTATAGCAATTATAAATGCTATAGAAATATCATTGCCTGATTATTATAGCAACTATAAATGCTTAAAAAACGCTATAGAATGTTTACTTTAGTCTTTCATAGCATTATTTACTTGCTATGAAAACTGTTTAATCGTTGCAGAATATTTTTATTGCACTAGCATAATGCTATAATATGTATAGCCATGACAATTTTTATTCCTAGCATTAATATAAAAAGGATGTAATATACGGTATCTCACACAGTATTAACAATTAAGCATAAAAAAATATATGAATAAAAGCATTTCGTGCACAATATTAATCATATAAATATTAGTAACAATTCATATAATCGTAGCTAACCAAAACAATACATAATAAAAGTACCAATCCATACAACCATAGCTAACCAAAACAATACATAGTAAAAGTAAAGATGTAAGAACATAGACAAAAATACATTTGAAGGAGAATGAGTGCGGCAACATATTTTTTCATGCCTTCCACCATAGCGTAAACCCAGAGCATCATACACCACCTGTCAAAAAGCACATACGTCTATTAGTCATAAAAAGTAAACATAAATTATCATGAATACCGAAATATGGAAAAAATATGTGCGGCAAACCATTATCTCTAATAATGTTAAGCCTCTGTATGAAGCTGTTTAATCTTCTGAATTGCTACCTATTCCTTTTACTGGTCCTAAGTACACCTACTCTAATTAAATATGTGCGGCAAACCATTATCATTGTTCTCTAGTGTTAAATTGGGGGATTACAGACATCCAAATTAAATCATCTTTTAAGTTCTTTGATGCCTGGACTAAACATGAGGATTTCTTACCTATTGTTGAGTCTGTTTGGAAGCACCATGTTATAGGGAATCACATGTTTGTGCTTCAATAGAAGCTTAAAGCAACAAAACTTTCCCTTAAATATTGGAGCAAGTCTAAGTATGATACAGGTAATAAGGTCTCTGATGCCTTAAGAATTGATCTTCATCTAACATAGCAAAGTTTATTTCTTTCTCCTGGTGATAGTCTTTTATAGACAAATTAAAGGAATATGATCTAAGCAAACAGTTATCTGATGCATTGCTAATTGAACTAATTATGATCAGGCAAAAACTCAGAGATAAACGGGATTCCTTAGGTGACAAGAATACAAATTATTTTCACAAATCCCTCAAGTGCAGTAACTTTAGAAAGAACATCCTTGAATAAAAGATTTGGATGGTAAAAAAATTTCTACCTAGGATGAAATAAGTAAATGTTTTGTTGATTATTATTCCAATCTATTGGGTCAGGACCATCAAAACTACAACATGTTTATGTTAGATGATCTAAATCTGTCACACTGCCCTGTCTTCCCACTTCCCCATCTGCCATCAATCTGTTTCCACCAAACTTCCTCTGCCTTGCCAAACCCACCAATATCAGTGGACTGTGCCTTCCCCTGAACAATGATACAACACCCATCTAAACCACTTTCTGCATCTACATCAACTTCTACAACCGTGCTGCCACCTCTCTTAACAGATCATCCATACATTCCCCTGCACAGCGCAATTGCACGCATACACACTTCATTACAATCTGATCACCAACACTTCCAACATACCCACAATTCAAGCAACAACTCCACATCTACATACATACTCAGTCCCTACTCCATACTCTATACATGCATACAACTACTACTGCCAACGCTACAGTTTCAACTGCCACTTGATCACTTCGATTCCCTGACCAATACATACTGTGTATTCGTAATTTCCCTTTCAACTAGGTTTTCAACTACTACTGCCAACGCTACAGTCCCTACTCCATACTCTATACATGCATACAACTAATACTGCCAACGCTACAGTGTCTTGATTTGAAATAGTTTTAGACACTGATAGAACGTAATGATAGAACGTTCATATTCATTAAACACAAAACATTGTGATAACGTTTTTTTATAACTATTATGACTTATATATGTCAGTCATGGCCCTCAAATTTACTTGGGAAGAACAAATTTGTTTGTCTTCAAAACCCCTATTTGTAGCAAACAGTTAATAAATCAAAGGGCCACCAAAATCATTTGAAATATCCATACAAAAAAGGTCACATAACTCGACAAACACAACTACAACCTAGAAGAACAATATATCGATAAATCAATTTTTGACCTTCTGATATGGATGCACATGCACCTGTACACATTAGGTCACAACGTCTATGCAAGATGCCTGCAAAATACTGGGGCTAAAAGCTTACAACTTATGGCAAATAATAATATGGCATCATGTTTTATACTTTTATTAGCTCTCTTGGATTCTGCACGCATATTTTTCTTCTTCCAGCAGTGATAATATTCACAATGCACACAAAAACCTAGACTACTAACTCCATTTTCCGCTGGACTATACATTACAGCGTTGCCCGGCACATGTAATGTATTACCACTTACGGTCAATGTAAATTAAATATCACGTTCACGTTGCACACGGAAGACAGCGGACCAACTGTCTAATCAGGAACCCCTCCCTTTCCTTGTACACCGCACGGTGCCTATAATTATATCATTTATGCCATCTCTTCAAGGCTGCTCTGCTTACCTACATGATACATGTGGCATGCTCTAATCTAGCCTGATTACCAATTTTACATTTATTTGACTGTAGTACTATAATCGATGGTGGTTGCTTATTTAATCTTCCCCTTTCTTCCCTTCTCTTTCCTTTTCTTCATTCTACATTACTACCCAAGCTGGCTATTTAATTTTTGCCTTCATATTTTCCTTCAACTTTACTACTATGGTCACACTACACATATGCAAATCTCTCCTTTTTTGCCCCCTCCAAAACAATCACACTGCCCTGTCTTCCCACTTCCCCATCTACCATCAATCTGTTTCCACCAAACTTCCTTTGCCTTGCCAAACCCACCAATATTAGTGGACTGTGCCTTCCCCTGAACAGTGATACAACACCCATCTAAACCACTTTCTGCATCTACATCAACTTCTACAACCGTGCTGCCACCTCTCTTAACAGATCATCCATACATTCCCCTGCACAGCGCAATTGCACGCATACACACTTCATTACAATCTGATCACCAACACTTCCAACATACCCACAATTCAAGCAACAACTCCACATCTACATACATACTCAGTCCCTACTCCATACTCTATACATGCATACAACTACTACTGCCAACGCTACAGTTTCAACTGCCACTTGATCACTTCGATTCCCTGACCAATACATACTGTGTATTCGTAATTTCCCTTTCAACTAGGTTTTCAACTACTACTGCCAACGCTACAGTCCCTACTCCATACTCTATACATGCATACAACTAATACTGCCAACGCTACAGTGTCCTGATTTGAAATAGTTTTAGACACTGATAGAACGTAATGATAGAACGTTCATATTCATTAAACACAAAACTAAAAGAAATGTGTGTGAGTGCATCGTGTATATGGCCAATACTAGACAAGCAAAATCGAATCCAGTAACTACACTAATGCAAATTTGAATTATACTTACTAGAAGTTGATTCCATTATAACATTAGCAGCAGACCAAGCTATCGTAGTACCAAGAGCATCTTCAATGACTTCTAAATCGGATGTTGTTCTCCATAGATGGGCTTTTGGAATTTTTACAAGATCTACCCAAACTTTAATTGCATTTCTTCCCAAAGGAACACAATGAACCATTGCAGTTGGATCGGCCGAAGACACGCGTCCTAATGCAACTATTTCTCTCTTTCCCGACCAATCGATCATCTTGCATTTATCATTTGCCATATAATTTGAACTCTATCAATTAAACAAATAGGTTATATTATTATGTGCATCAACAATTTGTACGATGAAAAAAATAATACAGTGTTAATTATAAACAAGTTTACCTTTTCGACAACTCCGACATTACTCGTATGATTATCCGATAATGCAATGTTAACCGTTTCAATAACTACTTTTGATTCAGGCCATGCGACTTTGATGCCAATGGCATCTCCAACTAGTGTCAAACCTTTAGTGGGCCTCCACAGAAAAGCATGTTTAATTTTTGGCTTATCTATCCAAACTGCAATGGCACCGGGTCCAAGAGGGAGATCATTAACAAGTTGTTTTGGATCACTTGAGTGTAGTCGTCCTTCTGCAACTAATTCTTCACTCCCTGTCCAATCAATTAATTTGCACTTATGATCCGTGCTGCTACTTTTACTCTATACAAAAAGAACATGTTGATTTTTATTTTTAAACATTCAAAATGACAAATTAATAAGTATAAAGATCAAAGATTACCGCATTATCTTCTTTTTCAAAGTTATCGAAGTTGTGCAATTCAACATTTGCCACTTGAGATACATTCGCTTCATCCAAGTTTTCTTTTCTCTATCAAACAAATAATAAAAGCAAATTTTAGGCAAGGTGCTTGTAACACTTTCATAACATTGGAGTAATAATTTACTTAGTAGTATCACTACATCCTGTTTTATGACATTTAAAAGAAGCAATTTAGTTATATTCATTTTTGTGCTATTTTATCTTCAATAGTCAAGTCATTCATGAGCAAACTAAAATAAGATTGTATTTTCTTGTGTCTCGGCTTCGTAGCTTGATTCTACCATTGAGATACATTTTCCATACCTGATTTTTCAGAAGCATGCGGACCATCGCATCTAATTCTGAAATTTTGTTATGCATGTCGGCCGTCTGTTTATCCTTTATGTGTGACCATACTGCCTTTGTGTAAGTTATACCCCTTCCCATGCCTCTTAATCGTCCGGGTCTGTCTTGTCCCAAAACTTTTGCAAGCGCATCTTCTTTGTAATTAGATGTTGAGCTAGGATTTGATTCGTTCTCAATTTGTTTAATGTTTTCCTATACATGTTGTCATATATGCATATTATACACAACTGAAATATCACAATAGCAAACAAATTGTTATATAATAAAATATCAAAGTACTTACGATAGCATCTGCAGCAGTCGCATTTACCAGTTCGCCATTTTTTCGAGTATGGGATTTGATCCAAACGTGAGTTCGTGAGACGGAAGATGGATGAGGACTCGTATTTTTCTATGTTTGAAGAATATTTATTACAGCACAACACATTAACTAACTAGTTAATAAATATTACGGTAAATAAATTGGCAATTCTTACCAAATCATCAGCTACTCGAGCCATTCCTTTACGGCTACATGTGTGTGGTATCTGATTTTCTCTAATAGCTTTGAATTTCTGACTCAATTCCTAAGAATAAAAAATATATTATTTATGCTCGTTCACTAATTCAAACTTCACAACTTTCAACAATACTAAAATACCTTAAACTCTGGCGTTGTTTTGGACTTGACAAACTTCTTCCACTCATTCATACTTAGGTTATCGGGTTTCAACCGAATTCTTTCTTCTTCGTTCTTTGCGTCTGCTATTTTGCGAACTAATCTAGCTTTTGAACCTCTAGAAATGCACCCCATTTGCTGAAATATGGACGATTTTTGCCATTCCTCGTCCAATTTAAATCTAGCCTGCAATATCAGCATTAGCTAAGAAGAAAACTTTTATAAACCAACACTAATACCAATTAATTAACAGTTGTTTACATTCTGTAAAACCAGGTTTTCATTTTCTTGCCACTTCCAAAAACCTGGAGATAAAAAAATTTTCTAACATCTGCCTGAAATCAAACAAATCATCAAGCAATTTCAGATCAGTTTTGAAAACCTTAAATCATCTCAGCAATTCACTGATTCCTGTAATAACAAGATCGAGTTTTCCAGTTAAAAACTAATCGGGCTTCAACAATTCAAGTTTTCAAAGTTTCCCAGTAAAAAAATGTTTGCATGTCTGTTAATATGTATGGGTTGATTATGCATGTCTGTATATTGATATAAATGTCTCTGTTCTTAATGCAACAGCCTTAATAAATTACAAAAATTAAAATCCCTTCACCTGATCACTTATAACATATGATGTTCAGAGGAAACTTGTCTGCATTGATGCATTGATGTTCAAATTGCAGACTAGTTTTGTGTAACAGTTATTGTAACAGACAACAAAGCAACTAGTTTCAGGAGATTGAGACACTGTTAAAACTGGTAATATAAAATGCATCATTTTCATATATACTTTAACTAAATTTAGAAAAATAAATAAGACATATATGACATAAAAAAGGTATATACCTGAATGCATCCCCACAAAGCAACTTGTAATCTGTCACTTAGTTCCTTCCACTTATCAAGTGTAACAGGAACATGTTCCCTTACTAGCGGGCCTAAATATGAAGATAGTTTGACAGACCCATCTCCTATTGGTTTGCCATCTGCATTAAATTCGACTTCAATGCGACTCAATGGATTTACTGGAAGTCTTTTCACTTTAGTTGGACCTCTACGTTTGCGCTTCACTACCGGATTTGCGGTGGCATCTCGAGTGGTTCTCTCATTCATGTCAGCTTCAAAATCTTCTTCAGCTTGCATTGTATCTTTGTCAACTGCTTCAACGATGTCTTGAATTCGAGCTTCATTGTTCTCAGAATTTCCAATTTCTTGCGAGTTGTCTTCAATACCAACGTCGCTATTGACCCTATTGTCCTTGTGTTTTGCATTAGCCGTGGATTTATCAATTGTGTTTAGCCATTTTAAAGCAGCCGCCTTCTTTTTACCCATTTACTGCATGTAAAAGAAAAAACTGGATGTTAAAATGCATTCAAGGTTGAGAATTGCATTTAAGAACTGCATATATTGTTTCTAAAAGTAAGTGTTTTCACTGTATATTTTAATTTTCCAGAAAAACTCAAACATATTATACATAAAAATATTTTTTAAACTTAGATCATGTTAATTCAAACATATCTTGTTTAAATATCAAAGCCTATAAGAGAACAAGTGAAAAGATATTGATTTTTGAATTTGTTTTAAAACCTTAAACTTAGAACAGAGCAAGCACAGACATGCACACCAATATCATCATAAATATATACATGCAGTCATATTTACACACTTATGCAAAGCATATTTCACATCATAACTTCAAGGATTATCACATGAAATCAAGATATAAACTGATTTAAGCTTTTTTAAAAATGTTTACTCACCGTATGTATATATGAACAGAGAAGCCTGGAACTTAATAATTGATCTTTTAACTTTGAAAACTGGAGATTGCTTTGACTTTGATCTGATCTATTTCTTTGATTTTGATTTGCTTGATTAAACCGAGTTGAGTTGAACTTTGCTTGATTCAGGTTTTAGATTGAAAGAGGTTATTTGTTTGATTTTCTTTTCTGGTTTTAGCTTTCAGGTTTTTGTTTTGAATATAATTTTGAATTAAAATATACAGTGAAAACTCTAAAATATATAGTGAACTGCATTTAAGAACTGCATTTAAGAACTGCATTTAAGAAATTTGAAGTCACCGAAACAACTGCATGAATTATTAAACTGGATGTCAAAATATTTTCAAAATAAATTTCTTACTAAAACAAACAACTTGCATTTTATTGGGTTTTTTTTCACAAAACCATTTACATATATTTTGAAATACCGATATGTCAAATCACCTTATTCAAGTTATTTTAAACTTTTCTCAAATATGCCTTCACAATCTTCTCTAACATAGCTACCATCCTCAACATAATCCACATCCATCATGTTTTCTTCGCAATCTTGAATAACATGGCTTGTGTCCTCAATATAATCATCTGTCTCTAATTCATGATAACCTCTTGGTGGTGCCTTCATTACAACATACCAATTAGAAGAATCATTCTCTCTTGAATAAAAAATTTGTTTCTCTTGAGATGCAAGAATATATGGATCCCTCGAAAATGAAGCTTGATTTTGATGCAAATTAACAAGAGTAAATCCATCTTCAACCTTCACCCCATTTCCAATGTTTGCCCAATGACACTTAAAAATTGGAACATAAAATTTATGATAGTCTAATAAGATTATGTCAGTCAAAATCCCATAGTACGTGACCACATCAACTACTTGAGAGACATCTTTTGCACTTGCTCTACACATGGTAGTAGCATCATAAGTCACTCCAGAATTATGAGTTTCTCTCTCAACATCTTTTGTATAAAAACGTAACCCATTAATTATATATCCTTTGCAGGACGAAGCATTACTACTTGGACCATAGGCAATCCATTTTAATAATTCATCGTGTTCGCTTGAGTTAATAGGTATCTGAAAAAACCATATTTTCAAATATAGATTCAATATAGATTCAAAAACAATATTTTCAAACTTATACACAAAATTTTAAAGAGCTGATTAACCTTCTTTTTAATCCAATCAGCAAAGTTTTTTGTGTGAATTTTCCATAGCAATGTAGCATTTCTTTCCATGCGCTTGTCCGAACTTTGTAACTCTTCCAAATGCATACTACCATAATATAAAAGATATTAAGTTACATTTATAATTACGAATATTACGATAAATCTGATAAAGAAAACAATATGTGCTTACTCTAAAAATGGCTCGGTTATAGCCATATTCATTAGCACAGCAAGGTGAGCAGCTTCTTTCTCATGAGTTGTCAATGTAATTGTCTTGTATGTTGATATCGGACGTCCTTCGAGTATTGCATCATCATTCTCATAATCTCTGTTTCTACCCTCTTTCTCCTCAAATTGTGATGATTTCTTTAGAAATTCGCCAAAAAATCTTACGGATTCTTCTACAAGATAGTTTTCTGCAATGCATCCTTCAGGACATGCATAGTTCCTAACATAATCTTTAAGCGTTTTCATATACCTTTCGAAGGGGTACATCCAACGAAAATGAACTGGTCCACACAATCGAGCTTCTTTTCCAAGATGAATTGTTAGATGTATCATTATGTCGAAAAATGAAGGTGGAAAATATCTTTCGAGATCACATACAATTGTAGCGATCTCATCATCGATTTGTTGCAGCTTCTCTCTGTCAAGAACACGCTGACATAGTTTATTAAAAAATAAACACAAACGAGTTATTACTTTCCTTGGCTTTTTTGGAAGCAGTCCTCTCATTGCAACCGATAACATTTGTTGCATTAAAACATGGTAATCATGCGACTTCAATCCACTAACTTTGCAATCCTCCAACGACACACATCTTTTGAAATTTGAGCAATAACCATCAGGTCCCTTGAAGTCATACAATCTTTTGCAAAATATTCTTTTTTCAGAACTAGACATAGTATATGGAGCCGGTGGAAGAAATGTTTTCTTCCCACGAGGTTGTGCATATAGAGCAAGTCGGATTCCCCAATCCTCTAAATCCTTTCTAGAATTAATACCATCTTTCGATTTGCTATCATGCAATATTGTGCTGAGTAAACTTTCGCCCACGTTTTTCTCAACATGCATCACATCTAAATTGTGGCGTAGTGGAAGTTCCTATAAACATCAACAATATGACCGCTTTAACATTATATAATTTTATAATTAGATTATTGTGAATAAAATATAATTTGAACACTAACCTCCCAATATGGTAAGTCAAAGAAAATCGATTTTTTTTCCACCTTGATTGCTCTATTTTTGCAGGACTGTTTTCATCTTCTTGGTTGTCAGTACACTTCCTCTTCCTACACGTAATCTTTATAATTTGCTTCTTATTTAACTTCTTATTCTTTCTCTTCTTGGCTGTTGCTATTTCTTTATTTTTAGCTTTTCCAAAATCATTTGAAAAATCTTTCAAAATAACAGAAATATCTCTACCTGTAAGAATCCTGGGTTTGCTACCTTCCTCCACGGTGTTATCAAACCAAGCCTTTTGTTTTCTTTGTGGATCTGACAGAGGTAAGAATCTTCTATGTCCCATATAGACATTTTTCCGACTATGATTTAGCCATCGATGATGAGTATTCACGCCACATAATGGACAACATTTTTTTTTCCTTTTACACAACATCCAGCAAGATTTCCATAAGCTGGAAAATCGTTTATAGTCCATAACAAGATTTCTTTCAAGTTAAAAAGTGTCTTGCTAAATGCATCATAAATCTCCACCCCGTTACTCCATAACTGCTGCAAATCTTCTACCAAAGGAGCTAAATATACATCAATATCATTCCCAGGTTGCTTTGGACCAGGAATCAATAATGTTAACATAATATTTTCCTTTTTCATACACAATATAGGCGAAAAATTATATGTCACAAGCATCACTGGCCAGCAACTATACTTGGTACCCTTAATGTCAAATGGGGTAAAACCATCGGTAGCAAGACCAAGCCGAAGGTTACGTGGATCACTTGAAAATGATTCCCATTTATCATCCACCATGGTCCATGTCAAAGAATCCACAGGATGACGCATTTTATCATCATTACTTTTATTACTAAAATGCCATCTTAAATCTTCTGCCGTCTGTAGGGACCTAAACATTCTTCTGAATCTTGGAATAATTGGAAAATATCTCAACACTTTGACCGGAATACCTTGCATTATCTCTTTCGTCCGCTCATTTATCTTCCATCTCGAAGAACCACATTTTGGACAGTTATTCAAATCATTGTACTCTTTTCTAAAAAGACAACAATCATTCTTGCATGCATGAATCTTGTCGAATCCCATGTCAAATACTTTGAGGAACTTCTTTATTTCATATAAAGTTTTTGGAAGGACGTTATTTTTGGGTAATAACATTTGTTGCACATTTAGAAGCTTATCAAGACCAGTATCAGATAATCCAGTTTCGCATTTAAGATTGTACAATGCAGTAATAGCAGATAATTTTGTTTGATCTACGCAACCAGGGTACAGTGGAGTTTTTGCATCTTCCAAATTTTTAAGAAAATCATCCATTCGCTTTTGTGCATCATCATTATTTTTATCATCGGAGAAAAAAGTTTGGTTGACAAACGCTTCATCTTCAAAGTGAACGGCTTGAAGTAATTCATACGTGTCATCCACCTCCACCTTTTCAGTTATATTCATTTGCTCACCATGACTGTACCACTTACTGCACTTGTATAAAGGATCCATTCCTCTTATAATCAAATGCTCGACAACAATATCACCATTTTGATGAGGGAGATTTCGACAATCTAAGCAAGGACATAAAATTTTTTCCAGGCTTCCTAAGTTTCTCTTTGCGGCATGCACAAAATTCCATGCTCCTTGCTCGTACTCGCTACTAGTTCTAAGGTAAAATTAAAAACAAAGTTTTCGACATAAAAAATCGAGTTATTATTTTAATTTTCAGGTTAAATTTTAAGCTAAATATTGTATTATTACCTGTGTAAATGCACCCAATCTTTTTCCATCGCAAATTATCTGCAAATTATGTATAGGCTCCCTTGAATTCACTATCTGCAAATTTGATTTATAGTAGGCTATTGAAAATAGAGAAGAGTTGCCTACTTTGCTTGGTATTCATGTGTAGACAAATTTGATTCTCATCAAGTTATAAAAACATCCTACTATCCTATATCCAATAGGATCATAGGCAAATCCTATATCTATTTAACTTCAAATAAAATGAGCAATTTATACTCCTTTTTTAAGAGGTAAATGTTTGATTAAATTCAACAACTAACGGGCTGATTTACCACGTCAATTGTTTTGCGCACTTCATTTTATCCAATATATAATCAAATCATGTTGCCTACACATATCGTCAAAATTTCACTGGTCGGTAGTATGGTACTTCACATTTAGGTGACCATTGATTTCTTATGTTTCCGTCAGGCAATCCATTAGCCGGTTTTATGTTAAAATCAGTAATATAACGCAAGCATACAATGAACATTAAATAATTGTTATTAAACAGCAAGCTATAACAAATAAATAGATATAAACAAATGAAGATATACCTGAATGCAATCCCACAAAGCAACTTGTAGTTCGTCACTTAGATTCTTCCATTTATCAAGCGTAACCGGAACATGCTCCCTTACTAGCGGACCTAGATATAAGTAGCTGAACATAGTTATTCTTCATTGACTTGTAATATGAATAGTAAACTCAACTATAAGATCTAATTTGGTGTTGCAAATCGGGTAGAATATGAATGACAAACCGCTGATAAAAAATGGTGATAAAAATGTGAAAAACACAGCACTAGAATTGACAGATAACAATTCTAGTAATGACAAACAACCGAGAACATGTATTGAAAATGTAGAAACAATTAACACTAACAATGACAACGCAGAGACTAAATAACCAGACGAGGACAATTTCAGATATGCATAATCAGACCACACAGGGAAAGAAATTGAATCATTTAAAGTGAAAAATTTGAAAAACTCAGAAATGCCAGAATATAAAATACATTCAGTTAAAGAGGACTTACTTAACTTCTTAAATGAAGAGCTCCCTATAGATTTAATTCTAAAGAGTTATTGATAACATTGCTGAAATTATTTGATCTAGTAAAGCATGGCTATGAGTTCTTGGAGACAAGGGGGCACAGACAAGCAGTCTTAAAGAATCTAGTGTGATTAAGTAATAAGTATGTTTTTGGTTATACACATGCTCTTTTTTGTGAGTAACTGTTAAATGTTCCAACATACATTAACATAAACTTCTATAATTTTCACCGCATATAAACCCCCAGTAACCAAAAATCATCAGATTATATATTTAATAGCTTGGATTTTGAGACTATCTGGGTTCATCAAAACTCATTTAGAGAAACCTTTTAGCCAGATGTACCTACCAAATATCGAAAAATCCAAATTGAGGATTCTGACACAAGTTTAAATGACGTCCTCTTATTGTACAAATGCATATATCATATTAATTCTTGGATATGAGACGGTTCCCAACAGAACAACCCAGAACATGTCAAATAAATGAATAATTATTCAAAACCAAAAGGCAAACTACCGAAGACTGATCTAAGCAATCTATCAATAATACTCTACTCAACCAATCAACTATATACCGGCTCTCTCTACAACTTTGATCCTACACCAAATCAAAACACATTATAATTCACATGCAACCAAATTAATCAATATACATAACGCAGTAATGAACAGACAGATTTCTGGTGGTGAACCTCAACTAATAATGGAGAAATTAAACCAGCTTAAAATTTTCCTGGAATTGCATAAGAACTAGTGATTTTGTCAAAGACTGGAATCATCACATATGTAATAGGATTCTACCCCCAAATACTCAATGTGTTCATACCTTGAACTAAATAACCAGCATAAAACCTTAGATAGAATCTACAAATGGTTGAATATCAACTCAACCATCTACAGATTATGCCTCAAAGATGATGAGACTAGCGAGCATATATTTTTCAAGTGTGAATACAACAGCAACTTGTGGTCCTCAATTAGTAATATGCTACAATTTCAAAATAACTACAACAACAAACTTTGTGACATTCTAGAAATGATTGTGTCAAGATACAATATTACTGGTCTACACTCAGATTTAGTGGACGTGGTAGTGTATAGTGCAGTATGGCATATCTGGCTAGAACGCAATCAACAACAATTTCAAAATAAATAACTAGTCGCAAACAGCAGACTTCAGCTCATCATTCAAGGTTTCCTAAACATCACTCGTATATCCAGGTTCAAAAATGAAGAAAATACAAGCAGAAATCAAATACATAAAAAAGTCTTATCTAACTACGAGCAAACATCAGACTTGAGAATAACTTCGACTGTTCCTTCCTTTAATGCATTATCACATATAGTAAGCAAATCTGGCACAGCTAGCAACTTTATCTTGTACCGAATTTTAATCAGATTTCAAAGATTTTTTTACCAATATAATTCAAGTAGATTGACAGCATTATGTATAAGATAAATTTAATTGTTCAATAGCACAGTATCAGTAAACAATTTACTATACTAAAATATCAACAATACTAAAGAACATCCCAAACTAAAGAAGCTACATACACAATATCAAATTAACTTGCCTAAGCATGGCAGGAAAATGCAGCTATTAGCAAAAAGAAAGGAAAAAACAATAGTTATAATTAAAACATAAATAACTCATAGAACAACAATTCAATAAACTACCAAATTTTCATGCCATCATCTAAGTTCCAGCATTAGCAAACATTGTTGCTGCTAGAGCTGAATCAACAGCGGTAACATACAAACACAACGTTTGAAATAAACTACAGTGAACTTGTTTACAATGTTTTAAACTAGTTGTATAAAATCTGAACATGACTCGTTTTAAATGATGTAAATGCTAATTTTACAATTTTTTTCCCATTACCAAATTAAATAGAATGAAAAAGAAAATTCAAAAAGCACAATTAACTTGCAATTTCTAGGTGAAAATGCATGTTAGCTTTTATTTTTGTTTTTCAAAAATAAGGGTTTGATTTACTTATCCATTTGTACAAGTATTTTTCTTATAAGAACATTAAAATTAGACATACGTAACTATCTCATATTTATAAATTTCAAATAAAAGTATAAATAACCATGGAGAAAAAGAGTAAAAAGTTAAAACATGTATAACAATGTAAAATATTGAACAGGTACAACAAAACATAACTTTAAGAGCATTCACATCCCAAACAAAGCTTTACACCAAAAGTCAAGCAAGTTACCAAGCAGATATAAACTAAAGAGCTAAATGAGTCTATGTAAATTACACAACAAATTATTGTGTTTAGCATTTTTATAACAGAATTTTCACTAGATTTAATTGGGTTAAGGGAATTCGAAGGAGTATACTTGTCAATTGTAGTGTTATAGTACATTAAAAACACTACTTAAACTCACAGCACATGCGATACAAATTCATATAAAAGAATAAATTCATGTAAAACAGTCCATGTATTGGTGGTTTGTGCTCACATCGTTCATGTAAAGCAGCATTCATTAGTAGTTTGTAAAACAGTTCATGTAAAACAGTTCACATGTATTCATGTAATACAAACTCACAGCATTTTTATAAACCAAAAAGAGCTACTAGCGCCACTTAATACAACAAATTCATGTAAAATAGTTCACGAATTGGTGGTTTGTGCTAACGAAAACAAGAGAAATTTTGTGTAATCGTGCTTAAGCTTCGAAAAATATACCTAAAGCCAAGTTCGCAAAGTTGAAATCGCGCTTCAGCTGCCTTTAAGAATCATGCTTTAGCTTGGTTAACGAATCGCGAAGTTGAAATCGAGCTTGGTTGGCGAAACGTGCTTCAGCTACCTTAAAGAATCGCGAAGTCGAGCTTGGTCATTGCGGAATCATGCTTATAAGCGTGTAAAAATCGCGAAGTCGAGCTTAATTAAGCTGCCCTTGAAGAATCGGTCGAAATCGCTCGGATTGAGCCTTGAGGAAGAGAGGGTTGCAGAGCTTTTAGATTAAAGACGGATTTGTTATTAAAGAAAGTGAAGAGGAGAATCGCGAGTGAAGAGGTCGATAATGGAAGTGAATGTGAATGTGAAAAGAGGGAATTTGGCGGCACAGAAAAATAAGGAAGGGGGAAACACAATTGGACCGCCAAATATTTCTCTTAGATTAATAATTGCGTTAAAACATGCTATCTTTTAACCTAGATAACCAATAACTACTTAACCATAGCAAGGCAAGTATCCATGCAATCCCTACTTGCTATTAATATAACATTTTCTTGTAGTGATTTATAATATAACTATTGGTTGATATAGAATTTGTAAATCAAGATATATTAATATGTAAATTTTAGTAATTGGGTTTATTTCAAATAGATGAAATTTAATATTTAGATATTATGTAAATATAAATTTAGATGGAATTTAGAGATACTTACGTAATAAAGTATGAATCCAATGGTAGTCTCATCTATTGGATACTAATAGATTGAGAAATTGAATGAAAATCAAATAAAAAGAATTTTTGCAAATTTAATTTATAATTTGCGAATATAATGAAAATTTAAATTTAACGCTGAAATGAATAAAATTGTTAACTCTAAATTTACATCTAGATTTGGTTTAAATTAATGTGAAGGATTAAGAAAGTAAAAGTGATAAAGATTGTCAATTTCAGAATTTAAATAGGAAATTTGATTTAATTAATTTATTTTAAATTTATTTAATTAATATAAAAATAGCCATTTTGGCCACTGACTCGGATTTCGACGAAACCAGTTTCATCGGATCCGTAACGGTGAATTATAATAATGTTTCAAGTTTTGTAGCAATCGGACTTGTCGTTTGATCGTACGGACTCGAAACGCCTTGAAATTTATGCAATTGAAATCAATTTGAAAATATTGATTTTTGCATAACTTCTTCATGCGACACAATTTGAACCTGAAACCTTTTCCATTGCATTTAAAATATTTTAAACATCTATTTTGATATATGGGTTGACCCAATTTCGTTCCGGAGTCGAAACGGGCTTTTGGGCCATTCATCGTTCAGCGCGTTTATAGATCGGGTCCATCTATCCTATTTCGACTTTGTCTATATATATCCAGTTATAAACCCTAGCAGCCTCCATTCCTCATTTCTATACGTGCTATTTCATTTGCTCTTCCTCATTTCCAATGGCTGCAAACCCTAATCTTCCCAATCCAATTTAAATTAAAAAAAAAAGGAAAAAAAAAGAGAAAATTTTTGCGGATCTGCAGCAACTTCGGGTCGCGCTTCGAGTTTCAGAGGCAAAAACGCTGCATCTACTTTGAGTCAGGAAGAAAACTACTCGGGTCTTCGGGTCGTTTTCACAAAAACTCCAAGCAAGCACCGGGATTCCTAGGCGCCGGACCAGAGTTAAACCCGAAGTCGACTCAGCACCAGAATTTTCCAATCTTCAAATTTTCATAACTTTTGCATACGGAATCGGATTCATGCGCGGTTTGTTTTGCTGTGATCGTATTGAAATTTCGGACCTAATGATGCTGGTTTGGATGAATTCTGAGACGGTCAAATTTTTGGGTTTAAATTGAATTTAAATTCAAAAGATGAATTTAAATTCAAAAGGTGAGTGTTTTAACCCACTCACAACTTCTAAGATTTCTTATGTTTGTTAAATTAAATTTTGATGTGATTTAAAATTTATCTATGATTGTTTGGGCATATATTTAATCATCATCTCAGTTAGATAGCATTTATTTAAATTAAATTGTTATTTAACTTTATTATTGCATAAAATTTGACAGTTAAATTTGTTTATTATTTCCTAAAAACTGCCAGTTAAACAGTTATTAATTTTTATTGAATATAAACTATTCGTTGATGCCTGTTATATTTTATATGCTTTATATTGATGTTTTGTTTAAATTGGATGATGATTGTAATAAATGGTTGTTTATTGATATTTGGATGAATGAATGCTATATTTTATATAAACTGCAAGTTATTATGCATTTTCATTCCATTCGGGATTGCGGTTTGAAATGATACATAACCGTAAACTTTTATTTTTAAAATTACGGATTGAAATGATAAATATCTGTATCACTTGACCATAGGATAGAAAATTATATACAGGCACCGTAGTCTATATATAAAATATTTTAAAGTGATTTTCTATGGGTTTTGGAAAATAAGGGTTTATATATATATACTAATTTTGATATTATATAAATATTATTTTTATATAGGGTTAAATTCTAAAATTTAAGCTAAGTAAAATTTGATGATGTTTTAAGTTTGATTTACGAATATTTCAAGTTTGAGCTTTATTTAAGTGATATTGAATTTATTAAATAAATATTTCTAAACTAAATAATAGTAAATTGAATTAAGGTATATATAAAATTATCAGATTTGGTTGGGAATTTTGGAATATTTAAAGTCTTGAAATATATCAAAATTGAAATGCTTTATTGAAATTAAGGTATTATTGTTTTCAAAGTATTGGTTTTCGAAATTGTTATAACTTTGAAAGTAATATGGTTTGGAAAATGAATTTATTTGAAATAGAATTTATTTAAGAATTATCTGTGAATATATGGATTTGAAACCTATTGAAATTGAAAATTTCGAAATATGACTTCAAAATGTGGTTTGGGTTTAAGATGATTTAAAAGAATATTTCAAGTAATCTAAATTTGAGAAAGATTAGTGATTGGAAATTTGGTTTTATTTAAATGAGATTTTATTGAATTGTTTTGGAAATGGAAATGATATATTATTGAATTGGGTTTTGAAATGGAAATGATACATTGATAATTTGGGTTTGAAATAGTAATAATATTTTGGTTTAAAGTATATACTATTTTGAAGTAAAGGATATGTTTTGAAATGGCAATAATATTTTGGTTTTTGAAGTATATACTATTTTGAAATAAAGAATATGTTTTGAAAGAGCAATGATTGTGTTTTTAAAAGTATATATATTTTTAAATGACCACGGTGTTATAATAACGTTTGGTTGTTAAAGAGACCGAGATCGGATATGGACATACTCTTTGTCGATATCGAAAACCACTTTGACAACTGTGTACGCGGTGGAGTTTCCAGAATGAAGTAGGATGGTGGCGACGATCCTAAGGTATATACGTGGACCCAACTCCCGTGAGTTGGCATAAGGTGGCTAAAACAGGAGCGATCGACGGGCCAAGGAGGTAGCACCTCTGATCGGACACACTTCTTCGATACCATTCTATTATTTGTGATTGATTTGGTGGCCACCCTTGATTTGGGAGTGTTGTTTGAGGTGGGCGGTAGTGGCTGCCATGCGTCACCACCAGTCCAGATGCGTAATTGGTATATCTACCCTGGCATTGCCTTGTGTGCCGTGTCACCTACCATATCGAGCTTTACTACGATTTGTGATTTCTCCCGTAGCCTGTGGAGTATCGAGGGTAGCCCCCATTTTTGGGAGTATGCTAATACTGGATAGACTACTGGGACTATTACGTGTTAAGGGCTATATGGTAACCCCTTGACGCTATTAAAAAGTATGTTTATTTTATATTAGACATTATTATAATAGCGAATATTACTACATAGTAAATAGTTTAACGGATCCTTAGGGGATGTGAACCCCGAGCATCTCTTAAGTTACTGCACTCACGTTAGACACTGGATAGGAGATGTCAAATCCCGTAAACATCTCTGACGCCGTTCCACTCATATATTTATCATTGATTTAACTTACATAAGATCTTTTAGTTCTGACTCGAGTGTTTTGTCTTTTCAATTCGCTCGGGTCAGCCTGAGCATTTCAGGATTTGAAGGCCTTAATTCTGGAGGATGAAGACGAAGAATTATTATTACTATTTGTTATATATTCCACTACACCATTGTATTCCGCTGCATTAATTATCATTCTCTGGTATGTGTAACTCTGATATGTATTGTATAAGTATAATCAAATGTTTTGTAAAACAACTTCATGAACTGTTATTTGATTATTATATTTTATCGTTCCGCTGCAAGATTCTATTTTGTTTCTTTTATTTCTCCATTTTTTCTTATTTACCCGATAACAATCTGCCCTTCTGTAAGGTTTAAGTTGGCACGTGTGTCTGCTTAAGCGTACAAAAAGGTGGATCGTTACAAAGTACATATGTTAAATTAAATTTCATCTAAAGTATAGCTTACGAGATCATATAAGATTAAATTTTATAAGAATTCCTTATGTCACAACCTAGAATTTCGGACACTTCATATTTAAATATTTGAATCTTGGTTTTAATGTGGTTAAATCAATTTAATAACCTTGTTAATCCCCTTTTAAATGATAACCAACGATGGTAGACTTGTTTTAGAATGTTTACAAAAATAAATAGTTTGAATAAATATCGATAATGTGACTGAAAATCGTTTTATCGATAAACAGTCTCGAAACGTGTGAAATTATAATTTCGAGCCATTGTCTTAGATTTTGATGAAACTAGTGCCAAGAGGACCAAAATAATAAAGCGATGCACCTCGACAAGTTTCATGGCGATCGGATGTACTATGTGGTTGTACGAGCTCGAAATGCCCATATAAGATATTATCCTAGCTAATTCTCTCTCCCTCTCTCTTTTATTTTCTTCCTCCGGTAAACAAAACATAGAACCGCCTTCTTCCTCGAATTGGTTTGGGAGCTACAAGCGATGTTAGAGCTCGACATTGGATCTATTGGGATCATGGTGAGGAGGGCTTCGTTTTGATGTGCGATGTTGGATGAGACTAACTTTGGTCGTGTGCGACTTTGTAGAGGCCGAACTAGGGTTGAGGCGTTTCGAAGATTTTAGTGGCGACAGGCCAAGGCAAAGCTGTTGTTGAGCTTCTTGATTGAATGCGAGTGTATGGTGGCTGTTAGGGGTAGTGCGGTTGCACGCGGTAAATCGCGACACTTCTTTATTGTTTGTGGAGTTTCATGCATTACACCAGAAAAGGCCTTTCGTAAGTTGAATAAACACTATCAAAACGTTAAATATCATTTCAGTAAACATTGCAATACGACATGCTACTAAAAGTCTTAAACTTTTTGTAGTGTTGTAGAGAACGCTCTAAAACTTGACATATTGAAGCCTTTTAGAAACACTACAAAAGTTTATTTTTGTAGCTCTTGTCAACTGCTACCGAAATTAACATTTTTAATAGCATTTTTACTTTCATCCTTCTTTGGTTTTCTATAGCGGTTTTTTCTGCTACTATACATTTTTCGTATCGTTTGCTACAATATATTTTTGTAGGAACTTAAATTTATTTCCGTAGCGTTTTGAAAATTCCACTAAAGGTTATTGACTGTTTTGCAGCATACTTTACGTGCTACCGTTTCCTGTTAATGGCTTGTAATATTTGCAGCAATCACTCGCATAATAAATATTAAAACCACTAATCAATCACATAATCGTCGGATTCAACCCAGCAATCAATCACATAATCACATAATTATCATATACAAATAATTGAAAAAACACGTTAATCACATAATCAAATATGATAGCCATAACCATTTGAATAATAGTTTTTCGACAAAATGAACAAATTCACATAAAATTCATAACCATTCATATACAAGTTTATACAACTTATACTAACAAAATGTTATAATATGTATAACAACTAAAGCCATGTTCATTACTTGACCACCCACAATACTTTGCTGCAGCTGGTCTTTACTCAAAAAAGCTAATTACCTATAGACAAGTTGAACAATCAACAAATGATTATTATTTTTGATGAAAGAGTGGTCCTCAAAAAGAGAAGAGCGTTTTTTAATGATAATTATTAATTAGTGGAAATTAGCTACAAGGGCCTCTTTAGCAAGTGGAATTAGTTTCTAGGACACACAACTGAAATAATTACTTTCAAGGACAAAACGTAAAATAATTAGCTTCAAGGGGCTAAAAACCTATGAAATTATGTCCTTAAAAGTAATTGGACTGCTGACTTTGTCCTTGAAAGTAATTATTCTATCGACTTTGGCCTTAAAAGTAATTTCTTTGAATGTGTGTCCTAAAAACTAATTGGACTGCAAAGTTTGTCCTTCTGGTGAAATGCTATACAAATAGGAAATTAGGGATCATCACATGGATGATCAAAATACAAGAAAAAAAAACAAATAAAAAACAAAGAAGCCTAATGTTTGTTCATTATGGTTGTACAAGGATATTTACTAACATGTATTCTTTGATAGCCTAAGAATATAAAGCATCATCTTCATGTGTAGGAAGGAGTGTTTGCATGGAATCTGGTGTTGTGGCCCAAAGCGCTAGTGAATGTTGATGAGTGGGCATGAGTGCATAAGTGCTTAAAAGTTATACCAAGAGGAAACAAATATGATTGTTGAAACGGGAAGCATGAAGTGTTAATCTATGCTCAAATTCGCACAAGCACACAGGTTCAAAACTGCACGAGCCGAAAAACAATGCCGAGTGATACATTATTTTGAGGTGCCAATCTCTGCTAATGAGTGAAGCAACAAATGCATGAACATGCAGATAGGCACAAGCTTGATGCAGCCAAAGCTTATACTAAAGTGCATGCAAGTTGCAAAGAAAGATGCATGCAACTACGAATTATGAACATACAGTAGTCTACATGTTTGCTGAGGTACATGCACAAACAATAGTCTATATAAATGCATTCAGCAATGCAGGCTATTATAAAGCACACCTAGTGAGTGCACAGGAGACATGCAAGCTATGGCTAAGGAACAGTTGATCGTACTAAATTAATGTTGTCCTAAAAGGTTGAATTACAAGGTGCTGCAGGTTGAGGCTGTGGTCCTAAACGGTTGGATGTGCTATAAATTTGCACTATTGAGGTTGAAATACAGGGTGCTGCAAGTTGAATTTTTGCGCAACTAGCTTAAAGTTCGAAGAGAGGAAATATCAAGACTGAAAGGGAAAAGGTACTGTTGCAATGAGCTGAACGATTGCTCACATGCCTGGGGCCATTCTGAAACTGAAGCTTGTTTGAAGCTGAGGCACAAAATCTGCTTGAGCAAGCAATTAAGATCCAATATTGCTGAAATACTACCCATATTAATGAATGATGCAAAGGGCTCAAAGAGTGCTTATTGCTGGTTGCAGGACAGGTAGAGCTTTAGATGGGTTAGCTCGAGGCTCGACGAGTGCAAGGCTGAATAATACTGGACGATGCTTGTAGCTTAAAGAGTGCTAGCCTGGTTAAGGAACAAATTGCTGGATGTAAACACTGATGATGGTCGATGCTCACAGCTTGAAAAATTATGGACAGTTGGCCAAAGCATAAGCTTGAAGGGTGATTGACGACAGCAGCAAATAATGCGACAGAGCTACAGAACTGAGCAAATATTAGATTACCCTTCCAAGTTGTAGTCAAGCAGTATTATCGGTTGGTTAACACAGGGAGCATCAATCCGTGATCATATTTATGCGGCTTTAATGTCAAAAATCCTTAGTTAAACTTTTATTAAATTTAAATACTTTTTATAAAACTTAGTTGACTTGGTATAAAGTTTTATAAAACTTGGTTAATTTTCATAATAGATTTATTTAATTTTTATAAAACTTGATTAACTTAGTTAAATTCTAATAAAACTTAATTTATTTGTATAAATTTATTTAATTTTTATAAAACTTAGTTAAATTATATAAAACTTAGTTAATTTTTAAAATTTCGGTTAATTTTTATAAAAAATAGTTCAATTTATAAAGCTCGGTTAACTTATTTATAACTTTATTTATATTATCTCAAAATTATAAATTATCTCAATTACTAAAACTTCAAATGTCATAACTTATATTTTAATTAACTTAAACTTATAAATTATCTCAAACTTAAACTTTATTAACTTAGTTAATTTTTATAAATTATCTCAAACTTATAAATTTTTCATAAACTTAATTACTTTATTATTATTATTGCAAACTTGGTTATTTTATTATTATTATTATTATAAAATTAGTTAATTTTTATAAATTTATTTAATTTTTATAAAATATAGTTAACTTAGATAATTTTTAGAAACTTAGGTAGTGTTTGGTTTGTTATTTTTAGTTTTCAGTTTTCGTCCAAACAAAAATGCACACGAAACATGTATATTGTTGAAAACAACCAATTTAGAAAACGAAGTTAACGTAGGAAATAGAAAACAGTCTTTCGTATTTTGGAGAATAGCATAAGCACATGAAATAATCCATTCTTCCGTCGTCCCTCTATCCCCTTCGTTCTCCCATCCGTCTTTCTTTCATCTCCTCCGTTGTTCCTCCGTTTTTCTCATATTTGACATACATATTGAAAACCGAAAACATAAAATTCATTTTTAAACCAAACACTACCTTAGTTGTTATTGTTATTATTATTGTTATTGTCATTAATTATAAAACTAAGTTGACTTAATTAATTTATTATTATTATTATAAACTTAGTTAATAAATCATCATCATCATCATTATAAACTTAGTTGATGTTTGTCAAACTTACTTATTATTATTATTACAAACATATTAATTTTTATAATACTTAGTTAATTTTACAAACGTATTTGGTTTTTATAAAACTTAGTTAATTTATTCAAACTATTTTTTATTATTATTACTATTATTATAAAAATAGTTTATTTCTATAAACTATTGGATTGACAAATATGTGAAAAGTTAAATGAAGCCAATTTAAGAAAATTAAGAAATTCAACTTTATTATTGAATATCCTCAATCATTCAGCTCACATAAAATCAAATTTACAACTAGCAACATGGGTTGACGACTTGACGTTGTTAGAATGATATTTTGTCACGTTCTACTACAAGTCTGTCCTGTACTTATTATAGTTCAAATATATATCTTATGGTGTAGAAATATACAGTTTTTATATGTTTAATTAGCATATTGATTTTATTACCATAGTTACTACCATTCTTTTCTTTGAAAACTAGGCTGTAAAACACCATATTTTGTTTTAATGGGCATTGAACATTGTTACCTGAAATATCTTAACCAAAGTCGCACTTTTTACTTTTTTATTTTTATTTTGAACCTCCTAACTTATATCTAATATAGTGAACGTCCACTTCAACGATAATTGTGTGCATTCAAAAAAGTTGATTACTAGCCATAACTATATAGCAACCAAGGTGCTTAAGAAGCTAACTTACTAAAAATGTCCACCCATGAATAAAGATAAGATGGTCTTAGGTTTTTGCATCTCACTAATTCAAAGACTAATAGATTAATCATCTTCAAATGATGGCATATATCAATTATGCTTTTCATGGCTTTCTTCGTTGATAAATAACTTACTCAGCTAATTTTGAGGTTAAAAACATAATTGAAGAAATCCTCACAAATGATTGTTGATGTTGATGGAAATGATAGAAACAAAATGAAAACGTTGTCGCAAAGTATCTACTCACCGTCAAGACAAATTTTTATTTGGGTGGTTGTAACGATAAAATTCTAATTGGTGACCATGGTTGAATATCTATCCACTATTTCAACTTTTATATGAAAGGAATCGGAATCGCTGTCAAGTCCCTCCCGAATAAGTTATGAAAATTAGGTCCCTATTTTTAAATTTTGGTTAATTTATACCGCTTTTGTCCCTAAAAAGAATGCTAAATCGATTTTCTAAATGAGGACAATTTGTTAAAAAATAACAAAATAGAGACCTAATTTACATGTGTTTATAAGAAGGGACTTTTTGTGCATGAGCTTTGAAATTAGGGACGTTTGGTCCAAATCATGCATTGTATATAAATTTGACAACGCATCAAATCATTCTGAATAGAGATATATTAGGAATTTCCAAAAAACTAATATGAAGTACAGGTAATCATTCGGCTGATTTTAAAAATCAAGACTTTTTGTCATGAAAACATACCACTTTTTTGATCCATGTACATGTTTCACTTGAACATGTCAACGCAGTCCTGCTAAAAAGTAAAGAATAAAGAGGATAAATTGTAAGATATTTTTAGTGAAAATTAATATAAGATATTTTCGATGAAAATAGTGGACACGTCCTTTCCAATTTTAAGGCTTATTACTACACGAATTGACTGAAAAAACTGTATGTTAAAATCAATATTTAAGCTAGAATGTTAGATATAGTAGAATAATCTATTTGGAACAGTAACCTTCTTTATTCTTAACTACTTAAGATTTAATAGTACAAAGCATATTCACATCTAACTTGGATGAAACAATCACCACAATACACCCTCTCAATCGCCTCACGTAACCAATCAAGCCTACAAAAAATCAAAACGCTACATTGTTTTAAGATGGACATTGCTCCCTTTTTGTGTAAGCTTGCTTCAATTTTATGCTCCATGATTTTCTTCACTGAATAGTGTTTGTCTGAGCCAACGGAGAAGACCACTCTTCTAAACATAAATAAGCATTTCAATATCATGTATGGAATATCCTTCATAACAGACACAGACACAGACACACAACATAGAGTTATAACATTATCTTTTATTTATATATAATTTTTTAACTATAAATAATATTTATACACCATTGGACAATCTTTTTTATATGACAGCCAAGCTAATTATAAATATTGTACATGGGTCATGCAGAGACATCAAATATTGAGGTTGAACCATGGGAAAAAGAGTAGAAAAATAAAGTCATGTGAAAATTAGAATCATGTGAAAATTGCACCTGATCTGATGACTTCCAAGCCACCTACCTGAAGTAATAAACATTAGTAACATTGTCATTGTTTTGAATTAATTGCCTCATTGGTATCCTGCTCGATAATCTCATTACTACATATATACGTACATGTTAACGAAGGATTGTTGGAGGAAACAAAATTTTGTAACATATCAGTTTGCTCATCAATGGGATTTTGGGCATCTTGAAAAAAGATAGAAAACCAGGCGATAGTAAACCTGATGTATCCTCCCTCTACTCATATGTGTTATGTGTATGCCCAGTTAACTTTTGTCGGCTTCGTAAACGTACATATTTACATGCTTGCTCATCATAACATAGATCAGTATATCTCAATTGAGTTTCATATGAACATCGGACTACATGTTAGTTGCCACATTCCACCATTTTTAATACACCATCATGTGAACATTGTAAATATAACCAAATGATGCATCAATTAAACCACTAACAGGTTTATGTATATATTTTTCAGCCATATAAATGAAAAGCATATCAGCGTACAACATATTAAACTGCATGCTACTTCAAAAAATTGGAGGTTTAAAATTTAGAAGCTGAGTAATAAGTGAATGAGTCAAAGGGTTAAGGAGATATATCTCAGAGCAAAGCGAGTGCAACAAAAGAAAACCTGAACCGCATCATAGCAGGCCAACAACATTAAGGACCGAAGCCCATTTACTTACATTTCAATATACAGAGGTCTGTATAAATACTATGTTTGTATAACATTTTGTATTATGAATGAATCAAATCAATAAAATCATCTTTTTACATTTTCATCTTTTTATCATTTTCTAATTTAGTATCAGAGCCAAACTATCGCCTAACGGACATCATCAGAAACTGCATCATCACTTGATGCCAGGCTGCACCCTAGTTCTCATCAGTTTACAATTCATCATTTGAGAAACTGGTTATTTTTTCTGTCAAGAAAACCCACAAGCCATCAAGAAATTCAACTTTACCTCGAAGAAGACAAAGTGCCCCCCCCCCCCCCCCCCCAAGAACTGGTCAGAACCATGTCATCACCTCAGATCTGGCTGCACAGTCTTAATCTTACAACCTGAATCATCAAGAAAGAGTTTCTGAAAGCTTTTCTTTCTTTCTTTTCATCTGATACAGTTTGCAATTGCACAGTTCATCAACATCTGCCCTTGCTTCTTGAACAATGGCAGAGGGAAATGAAGATAAATCCTCAACATCACCATCTGCTCCAAGAAATCCCCCAAATCTGCCAAATGAGAGCAATACAATAGTAATTGTCAATCCCAAAAGTCAGACCATAACAACACAACTAGATGAAAATAACTATCTCTTATGAAAGTTTCAAACTGAAACAGCCATAAAAGGGTATGGCCTTGATGATTACATCAAAGGAACAACTGTCATACCAGCAAGAATGATAGAAAGCAGTGATGGAAGACTGATCAGTAATAAGAATTTCATAAATCATCAAAGACAAGACAGTTTGCTATCATCTTGGCTGTCGTCATCTATCAGTATTAATCTTTTACCACAACTTATTGGATGCAAAACAGCACATGACATATGGGCAACAGTGGAACAAATTTTTAGTTCACAATCAGCAGCAAAAATTATGTTCTATAAAGGACGGTTACAAAATCTAAAGAAGGACAATATGTGTATGAGAGATTATCTGACCAAGATTAAGTCACTATGTGACTTTCTTGATGCACCAGGTCATAGAGTTTCAGATACTGAGCAAATACTTACTATACTAAATGACTTGGATGAGGAATATGAGGCAGTGGTTGCAATAATCTCATCAAGAGAAACAATACCAGACATGCAATATGTAAAGACAACACTTCTTGTTCATGAAGGAAGGATAGATCAAAAGAAATCGATCAGTGCAGATTTAACAGTAAATCTTGCATCAAGAAACAGTGTCTATGGCAAAAACAACAACAACCAAAACTATCAAAGGGGTGACTCAAGTTCAAAAGCAAGAAGTAAAGGAGGCAGATGGAAGAACAACAACAAATTAAGATGTCAAATCTGTGAGAAATATGAACATGCAGCAAACGAGTGTTATTTCAGATTTGATGCCTCCTATATACCCAATCAACAATCAAATTCACAAAGAAACTTCAGTCGCACAAATATGGCAAATATGCAACCAGAAACAAAAGGAAAATCTGACAGTAGCAGAAACTATCAAAATGATACCGCAAAGCCAGAGGATATAAAAGATGAGTGCTGGTAACCTGACTCAGGGGCTACAAACCATGTTACAAGCAATCTTAACAACTTAAATCTTAAAAACAAAGAACACAGAGGTGCAAAATCCATACATATGGGCAATGGTGAGTCAATTAAGATCACTCATACAGGTTTTGGAAGCATAAAAGGAAACATACAATTATATCTTAATAATCTATTGAGAGTACCCAAAATCAAGAAAAATCTAATGAGTGTATCTCAATTTGTCAATGATAATAATGTTTAATTTGAATTTCATCCTAAACATTGCTTAGTTAAAGATAGATTTACTAATGATATTCGTTTGCAGGGTGAAGTGTATAAGGGACTCTACAAGTTCAATACTGTTGATTCAAGAGTTTCTGGAAATAAGGGTTATTGTTGTTACTATTCAGAGATTAATCAGAGTAAAATGTGTAGCAATGATTTTGATATCTGGCATCACAAATTGGGGCACTCAAGTGCAAGTGTTGTAAAGAAATTTTTATGTGATAATAAAATTTCTTTTGAAAATACATTAGTATCTTATATATGCACATGTTGTCAAATGGGTAAAAGTCATAAATTGGCATTTACTAACTCTGAAACTGAATACAGTAAGCTTTAGAATTGATAGCCACAGATCTGTGGGGCCTTGCTCCTATTAATTCAGACTATGGTTTCAATTATTATGTATCTTTTGTTGATTCTTATTCCAGGTACACTTGGATATATTTTCTCAAAACAAAGTCAGAGGCAGCAAAAGTGGTGGTGCACTTCATAACACAAATTGAAAAACAAAGAAACCATCAAGTCAAAGTTTTTCAATCAGATGGTGGAACAAAATGCAAGCCACTAAGTGAATACTTCAAGAAAAGAAGAATAGTACACTGAATAACATGTTCACATACCTCAGAGCAAAATTGTAACGATCCGCTATTTCGTGCCATTCGCATCCACACATGTCGGACTTGAATTGCCTAAAATATCAGATTGTTAATTTATATTTGGCAAAAATCAGCATATACAGTAGATAAATCAATCACAGAATCACAGACACAGAGTAATATAACAATAAGCAGCGGAAACAAAAGAATAGTAGTTCATGAAGCTACTATATATATAACAGAGTTAAAAACAAGGTACAACAAAAGTCTCAATACAATAGTCAAATAACAAAATCTGAATATATCACTGGAGTCAACTGAACAACTGGAAGCTGAATAAATATAGATGGATCTCCAAGCGAAGCTCCAACTCCAAAGGTGAGTCTCAAATGCTGTGACACTCAGTCTGATCCGAGCGTAAAACAAAACATAAAATACTTGAGTCAAGATTAACATTCTAATAATAATAATTTCAACTCAAGTGAAATATCAACTGAAATACAAGTAACTCAGATGATGTTTGGGATTTCCATCCTCTAAGGATCCGTGGAACTATCTACTATGTAGTAACATACGCTATTATAATATGTCTATAGTAAAGTAAACTATTAAAATAGCATTAAGGCGTTAACCATATCCCCCTTAATACATTTTATATATTCCCGTAGTCTATACAATGCCGTATGCTCTTCCGTAAACTGGAGGTTTACCCAAAGGACATCACATAGGTATGGTACAAAACAAACTCGTAGAAAGCGCGCTAGGGCATGTGAACACGGCACTCGAGGCAATGCCAGGGTAGATATACCAATTGCACTCCCGGACTAGTGGTAACGCATAGCAGCTACTACTGCCCACCTCATGACACATTCCCAAATCAAAGGGTGCACCCGATCAAATCACAAAAGCAATATAATGGCATCGAAGAAATGTGCCCGATTAGAGGAATGACCTCACTTGGCCGGTATAGCTCCTGTTTTAGTCACGTCTAAGCTGACCCATAGGAGTCAGGGTCACGTCACACCATATAGAATCGTCGCCAAACCATCCTACTTCATTTTTGGAATCTCCACCATGTACACAGTTGTTAAAGTGGTTTTCGGTATTGGCAGAGCGTATGACAATATCCGATCCCGGTCTCTTTAACAACCAAACGTTATTATAACACTATGGTCATTTCATTTTCATATAGTTTATACTTCATATCAAAATATCATATCATTTCAAACCATATCAATTTGGTATCATTATACACTTTAAATCATATTCATTTCCAAAATCGTAACACCTTCAAAATTATAGCACTTTCAAAATCATAGCACTTTTGAAATCATAACACTTTTAAAAATCACAACACTTTGAAGTTCATAACACTTCCTCTTAACCAGTTTAGATATAGAAAATAATATATGTTAAAATAGTATATAAAATAAAAAAGTTTATAAAATAAAATAGTGTAAAAACCCGCTATTTTGGACCATTCAAATTGACAATAAATCCACACATGTCGGACTTGAATAATTCAAAACAATGGATTGTTAATTTAAATTGGCAAAACTCAGCATATACAGTAAATAAAATAATCACAGATCACAGACACAGAGTAATATAACAATAATGCAGCGGAAACAAAAGAATAGTAGTTCATGAAGCTACTATATATATAACAGAGTTAAACAAGATACAACAGAGGTCTCGAATACATAGATATCTCAATACAATAGTCAAATACAAGATCTGAATACATCACTGGAATCAACTGAATAAATGAAAGCTGGATAGATATCTGGATCTCCAAGCGAAGCTCCAACTCCAAAGGTGAGTCTCGAATACTGTATCACTCAGTTTGACCCGAGCGTAAAGCAAAGCACAAAACACTCGAGTCAGGATTAACATTCTTATATCAATAAATCCAACTCAAGTGGAATAACAACTGAAATACAAGTAACTCAAAGGATGTTTGGGATAACCATCCTCTAAGGATCCGTTAAACTATCTACTATGTAGTAGTGTACGCTAAGTAGATAATGTCTAATCAGTAAAGTACGATATCAAAATAGCGTTAAGTCATGGCTCATTCCACCCTTAACATATTTTTAGCATGTCATAGTCTATACAGCACCGTAAGCCCCACCGTAAACTAGTGGTTATCAGAGGGTACCCCATAGGTATAACACAAAACAAATCGTAGTGGTCGCGAATAGGATAATCAGTATGACAAGGTACATGAGGCGATACCAACTAGGATACTAGTAGTTGCGTGATCCAGACTGATGTTGAGCATAGCAGCTACTACCTCAACACCGTGAAACAACACTCCCAAATCAAAGGGTGCACCCAAATCGAATAACATAAGTAATAGATATGGTATCAAAGAAGTGTGTCCGCTAGAGGTGGTGAACCTCAATGGCCCGGCGCGGCTCCTGTTTTAGTCATGTCAGGTGTAACGACCCGGAAATTTCGAACCCGAAAATTCCAGATAGTTATGAAAAGAAGAAGAGATAGAAGAAAAGAAACAGAAAACATAACACAGATGCTCACATTCGCAGCGGAACAAAATATAATATCAAATAATAACAGTTTACAAAAGAATACTGTATCTATCAATTTACATTTATTTACATAAGAGTTATATTCCAATACACAACGATGGTCATATATAAATCAAATATGTCTCAGATAATCATAAATAATAGTCACAGCGGAATCACTCCATACGTCCTGCCATCCAGTACTCCTTCTGAGCTCCAGAACGTCCTTACCTGAAAATCTGTAATACTCGGTCTGACCCGAGCATTACATCAAAGTAACACCCGGGTCAGGATGGAAACCAGCGTGAGTAACCCATCTAACATGGAATACAACAGTATAAAACTTACATAAACCCGGGGAAACTCGTGTCAATTTACAATTTCACAATTTGTTAGAGACATCACTTATTACACACCTCAATTTCTAAGTACCAACTTAGATTAAATGGTCCAATTCACTTAAATCATTCCATTCCAGACTATTGATTTCACAAATCAATCTATAAAGAAATCGAAGTGGTTTCGGGTATTTACTAATACCCGACCCCGGTCTCTTCGAATACAATGCCATTCCATAATACAAGGTGTCATAGTCATACAGCAAAATTAATTATCAATTTATACTCCATATTTTTACTGTACAATCCATCATATCATATCCCCGTACAGCACAACTCAATATCAGAGATATTCACAATCCGATATCATTAAATCATCCACACAAGCAAGATTCATAATTTAATTCCTAATTAATTTAATAATCTCCAATTAAATTAATCATCAAATTTTAATCCCTTAAATTACCGTTAAATCCTGCTTACTTTGACATTGGTTAATTATCCTTAAATTAACCACACTCATTAATTTACTAATCCTTAATAAATTTCATTAATTAGTCAATCCTTTAATTAATTTCACTAAGTAATTAATTCTTAATTACTTCCTTAAGTAATTAATCATTAAATAAATCACATTTAGTACTTACCTATTAATTACCTTCCTTAATTTATGACATTAAGCAATTATCCTTTAATTACTTTTATTAATTTCATTAAGTGATTAACCCTTAATAAATCAATCTTCTTTTAATTAATGACTTGATTAATTAATCACATTAATAAATCAATCTTTTAAATTGATTACGCACATTAATTAATCATTCTGCAATACATTAAATAAATAATCCTTTATTTAATTACAGCATTTAAATCCAGATACTTCAAAGATATCGAATCTACACCTACTATTTGATTATCTGGAAAAAACCCAACTCTAGACCTTAACCTTTTTCCTTTGAAATTCGTTCATATTTTTAGTTTCAAAACAGAGCACAATATTTGTTTTATAATTTAAAACCTGGTACAGATTGTTATTTTTAAATTTTGAAACCCGCTGTCTATCAAAACAGACCCGAGCCAGAGAAAAATTTACTCAAGCCAAACACTCAAATACCCGAGCTCGCACTCAACTCACGATCTAAACTCCTTCGAGTCACACACGCAAAACTTCGGGCTTGACCCGAGACAAAAGCTTCTTCCCCAACCAAGCTAAACCCAGACACGAAATTGTGCACATGCACGTGCACACGCCACCCGATTGCCTCCGACCAACCCTACCGCCTTCGTCAAGTCGACGACGACCATCACCAACCTCCCGACCACCCAGCTCGGCCATCACCTTTGCGAATCAAAAATCGAACAGTTCGACCAAACCTGGAAACAAACAACCATCAGAAAATCGTCTCGCCCCACCACGTTGAACCACCGGCGACCAAGAATCTTCGACCACAGCTCCATCACGTCACCCAGCTTCTAACCCCCTTCATGCGTTCACCTCCGATGATCAATTGACATCATACGAGCCTCGACTACCTTGACATACAAAGCAGCTCCATAAACCCTAGATCACCATTGTACGGCCACCACGACCATCGAGAAATTCCCTGACCATTTTTCCTCGAATCTCCACTGCCCAGGCTACCTCCCCCATTAATCCCGAGGTCCAAGAACTTTCCGATCATTGGAATTTACTTAAAATGTGATTTCCGTTCATCCTATGAATTCTCCCCAAAAACACCATTAAAAATCTTAATTTTATTTCTAAAAATCATAGATTTCGATAGCGAATCGGATTATATACCTGAAACAAGAAGTTATTGAAGTCGAATTTCAACATGGTTTTTGAGATTTCACTGTAGTTTTTCTTTTTCAAAATATTCACTCAATATTTTTACTTGAAATTATTTTTAGAAACAATGTTACATTATTACAATCATCTTTGGTTTAAAGATCAAGACCTAACATTGATTATATGAGGAGATATTGAATTTAGTTTAAGGGATTCAAACCTGTAATTCAACAGAGTAATGTATATTTGCATATACACAGACATACACAGTTATTTTCATGTATGTATATATATATATAAATGCTGGCATACTGAACAAACACTTATCATAGCATACTCCAAGTATCAAGCAAAGATAATTAAAATATACAAGTTTAGATTCTTAAAAGAAGGGGTTTGCTCACATGTATTTCAAAAAAAAACAGAGGAACTAGGTCAGATCACTCACCTTAATTTTGAGCAGAGAAACAGCTCTGAGATTTTGAAAACTGGAGATTGCTTAAGATCTTTAAACTTGAAACTGATCTGTAACTTGATGTTGATCTATTCTTTACTTTTAGGTTGAGATGAATCTAGATCTGGAACTTTGGAATAGCAACTTGTTTTAAAAACTGGAAAATGTTTTGATTTAAACTTGCTTTGATCTGCTACTTAATTGGTGGGTTTGGATTTGTTGCTAGCTTGATCTCTTTTGTTGTACTTAGCTTAGTTTCGAATGAATGAAGAAAAGAAGACAGTGTGGAGGTAGATAAAAAATAGGAGAATGAAACTTACGGGGTAAGCAAAACTGAGGTGTTGTACAGATATTTACATATTACATTTCTTTTGTGTGCTTAGATTTGATATGTAATGTACCTGCATTAAATGCTTGCCTCTCCTTTTGTCTACAAATGTTTCATATGAGTTGATATATGTATATGCTCTTGTTTGTATATATGCCCAGATTTGAGATGGCAAAATGTTTAGCTTTATTTACTAGTTTTTAAATCAAGAAAAATGATGACAGTGGAGGTACATATTTCATTTCCATATACATTGCTATTGTTATATTACATACTCATGGTCACATCATAAAGCTTATATATGTTTGTGTGCGTGTATGTATATATTAACTTATCATATATTTTTTCTTTCATTTTAAGCTTAAGTATCATCACTATTCCCATATATATATACTTATATTTAGTGTTCAAAGGTAGAATTTTATTTTTAATTATAAGAAATTTAGTGGTTAGATCCAATAAAATTAATATTATGATAAATTTAAATCAGTTAATCACTCGATTATTCGACACCCAAAAACTCGGATCGTCATGTCAGGGGTCATCCAATATCGTTCTCTTTCTTCAGTCAACGCGTTCACCAAACCATCCACTTCATTCTGAATCAACACTCCGCGTATATTAGTTATTAAAGTGGTTTCGATATCGACAAAGAGTATGTCCATATCCGATCCCGGTCTCTTTAATAACTACGTATTAATTACACCGATGGTCATTTAGTAAACTTTCAAAATAATTTATATTTCAAACCAAAATATCATTGCCATTTCAAAACCATATCCATACGATATCATTTTCACTTTAAATAAATCCATTTCCAAAATCATATCACTTTCCAAAGTTATATCGCTTTCGAAATCGTAAGTCTTTTAAAATCAAAACACTTTGGAAATCAAAACCTTGAAATTCATAACACTTTGAAACTATAGTTTGAAATCATAACATTTTGGAATTCATAACACTTTCCTCTTAAACAGTTTAGATATTAAAATTAGTGTATATAATAAAATAGTTTATAAAATAAAAATAGTTTATATAAAATAGTTATAAGTTAAAATAGTTTATAATAAAATAATATATATTGAAAATGATTTATATAAAATAGTTTATATTAAAATAATTTTTAAAGTAAAATATAAATTGTTGTAGATATAGTTTAACAATACTTTATACAATAAAATAGCTTCCACAAATTCACAAATCGATTCAACTCAACTCGGATTCCAAAATTCAAATTTAATCAAATCTCAAATCATCAATTTCAATTCGATTCAGTTTCTAAATAGACCATTTCAAATTATCAATTTCAAATACATATTTGAACCATAAAATAAACCATTAAATTTTAATATATTTCCAAGCTTTGAATATTCCACATTTCAAAAACTAAATTTGATAATTCCATTTATATCCAAATTTAATTTCATTACATATAGTTCCTGAGATATTTCTTTAATCATTTCAATACATCTAAATACAACTTCAATTTAGAAATTTATATAAACAAAATATCCCTTTTAAATTTATATAAGTTTGAAATATTCATTTAAGCCACTTTTTTAATCAAATTCAAGTTATAAAACATATCTTAAGATTTCAAATTTAATAGATTTCGAATCAAACTTATTTAAGTATAATTATTAAATAATTAAGAATTCCAAATCAATTTCAAATTTATCTTTCAACCTGAAACATTATAAACTCTATATTTGAAAATATAAATTTTACATAAATACTCAAAACATATTTTTATATTGATTCAAATCAACTTTAATAAATCTTTAAAATCAATATTTATTAAAACCATATATTTCATTTCAAAACAATAGAAATCATTTTTCAAAATATTTATATATATAGACCAATGGTGTCTGTATATAATTTTCTATCTTATAGTCAAGTGATACAGATATTTATCATTTCAATCCGTAATTCAGATTATATTCGGCTATATATCTTTTCAACCCGAAATCCCAAATTCAATTCAATTGAAAATCGCTTGGGTTTACCATTTCAACCCGTAACGATTTTCTCCTATTCTACAGATCGTTCGGGTATGTATCATTTCAACCCATAGTGAATTCTATACTAACAGGGAACTTGCAGAGTGATAACAGATATGATAATAATATAACAACGGTAACATGCATATATCATCAGTATAAATAACAGATAAGGGTGTCAGATGTCACAGGTGAACAGATACAGATGATGGCATATATATATCAATATAAATAACAGATAATGGTGTCAAGTGTCACAGGTGAACAGATACAGATGATGGCATAGATATAGCAATATAAATAACTAACAACAGCATATTTCAATTATCGTTTCCATTGAAATCAAATTTAATAAATATAAGAACATTAATCGTGAGTGATTGCTCACCTTTCGAGGCTAGAGAGAATAGACAATGAATTGAGTTATGGATCCAGGCACGAATCCAAACCAACAAGGTTGGCACGAGTTCAACGAACAAGCTGATAGATAAGAAATCGATGAGGATGAATCAAATCAATTTTGATATTAACAAAAAATATATACATTATCATATTATTATATTCCCAAAACAAATATTCAATAAAAATACATATTTAAAATCTATATATACCAATGTGTAATTTAAAACCAATTTGTCCGAATAAACCCATTGTATTACACTTCAAAATCGATATTTATTACTTTAACAATTAATAGAAACTTATTTTAGACGTATAATATAACCCTTAAACTGTGTATTTATAGATACTAATATATATAAGCCTGCACTGTATAAATTAAATACTGTAATATATATATACAACTAAACATAATATTATATAACAACCAAGTCTTAAAACAAAACACATATATGGGTATGTCATACCTAAAACTGCTGGGTGTAAATATAGCTCAAATAAACTTAAAATAAATATATATAGCTAACTGCATGAAATCCATATAAAATCAATATACTAATATAGGGACTGTAAAACCAATATATTAGACTATAAACAACCTTTATGCAAAAATATATTTATAACCAAATATATATATGACGCAGCGGATAATTCAAAACAATGTAGATCGGTGAAAGTAGCAGTCGATGGATTGATGAATGCTGAAATGCCCAAATTCGTTGATCCGAAGATACCGAATTCTAGCTATCCTGAACTCGTTGATCGCGCACGATACCGGGTTCGAAGATCTTCAATTCTTCAAGCGTTGATCAAGCGCACTTGATTCCGCGAATCGGCTTCTACAATCGTTGAATCGAGCGCACTCGATTATCCGAAAGAGGAGATAGGAGATTACACTCAACTACCAATTTAGAATGAAAGCACAAAGCAATCAAAAGAGAATTTTATTCAAAAATCAACAACCTTTTACAAATGAGAGACCCGGCCTATTTATAGGCGTTTTACAAAACAACAAAAAAAATCTCTAACTCCTAAGTCGGCAACCGACTTACGACCTACGACTCAGCCTAACTCGGTGACGACTTAAGGCACAACCGTTACAACACTTGCCTTCAAACAGAACGACTTATGAATACAGACGACATACGACTTATAAATGACGCGACTCAACATACATGTGTATTACAACCGACTTATGACAGAAAATACAACAGACAACTCCTTAAGTCGTTGCCGACTTACAACATACCGACTTACAAACAGAAACTACAAACAGACCCGCTTAAGTCGTTGCCGACTTAACAGCTCTACACGACTCAACTAGTAACGACTTAAGAAATCCACGGTAGAGATTAACTCGGCAGAGGAATCAACGGCTCCGGCCTCTGCAACTTAAGATGGTACGACTTAACTAAGTCGTAACTCGGTTCCGACTTATCGTTTGACTTGTTAAGTCGTTTACGACCTATTACTTCAACAGTTTGCGTTGCCTTCTCTCTGAGTAACTCGGTAGGTCGTCTTGGCGCCTTAAGTTCTTTGATAACCCGTACCCCTTCACGAGTTATGTCTTCCACTCTCTTAAGTCGGTCACGACTTAAGTCCCCCATCATATTAAGTCGGTCACGACTTACACTTATGTCTTCTGCTTCCTTGAGTCGGTCACGACTCATGCCTTGAACTTTATTAAGTCGGTCACGACTTATTTCCATCATGTTAAGTCGGTCGCGACTTATAGCTTCATTCTCCTTAAGTCGGTGACGACTTAGTACTTGGCCTGTATCATCCTCCCCAGGTTGAGAAAAATTCGTCCTCGAATTTGCACTTTCTTCCCCCGTAACACTCTCATCCCCATGATATGGTACGAGATGCTTAACATTGAACATGTCAGATGTATACACATCATCTGGCAGCTTCAGTTTATAAGCATTTTCATTGATTCGTTTCACAACTTCCACCGGACCAATTTTTCGTGCTTTCAATTTATTGTACGCGCCTACTGGAAAACGATCTTTCGTTAATACTGCATAAACCAAATCACCTTCATGAAATTCAACACTTCTTCGTTTCAAATCTGCAGATTGTTTATATTTCTCATTTGCTTTCTCTAATCGTTCTTGAACGATTTTATGACACTCCGTAAGCCCTTCAACAAAATCAGCAGCTTTCTTAATTGTCTTCTTTGATTGTGGCACTACCGTTAAGTCCAACGGTCCCTTCGGTAAGCTCGAATATACTATCTGAAATGGACTGAACCCAGTACTTCGATTCATAGCATGATTATGAGCAAATTCTGCCTGGCATAACTTCACATCCCAACTCTTCAGATTATCTTGCACAAGACATCTCAACAAGTTTCCCAATGATCTGTTAACCACCTCAGTCTGTCCATCCGTTTGTGGGTGATAAGCACTACTAAATTTCAGCTTCGTTCCCACCATTTTCCACAAACTCAACCAAAAATGACTCAGAAATCGAGTATCTCTATCCGACACAATAGATTCTGGCAATCCATGAAGTCGATAGATCTCCCTGAAAAACAACTGAGCAACATGAACAGCATCCGCCGTCTTCTTACAAGCAATAAAATGCGCCATCTTCGAAAATCGGTCAACCACCACATAAATGGAATCTTTACCACGCTGCGTTCTTGGCAATCCCAACACAAAGTCCATACTGATATCCACCCATGGTTTTACAGACACGGGTAACGGCATATATAAACCAGCATTAGTTGCAGTTCCTTTCGAAACTTGACAGATATGGCATCTCTCAACAAACCTCTCTACTTCTTTCCTCATCGATGGCCAAAAGTAGGATTGTGAAATTAACTGTAAGGTACGGTCTCTTCCAACATGCCCTTCTTCATGTAATTCCTTGATAATTTTCATTCTCAAACTACCCTCTGGTATGCACAATCGATTCCCTTTGAACAGAAAACCATTTACCATCACGAAATCATCTGTCTCTCCCTCCTTGACTTTATCAACAAATTTTGCAAAGTAAGGATCATTAGTAAATAAGTCTGGCAACATCTCAAACCCCGTCACTTCAACCTTCAGTGTAGTCAACAAATGACTCCTCCTACTCAAAGTATCAGCTACACGATTTGTCACCCCTGACTTCTGTTTCACAACAAAAGTAAACTGTTGCAGATATGCAATCCACGATGCATGTCTCGCCGAAATCTTGTCTTGCCCTTGCAAATGCTTCAATGCTTCATGATCAGTATACAGAACAAACTCCTTCTGAAATAGATAGTGTCTCCAATGTTTAATAGATTGCACAACAGCATAAAACTCCACATCATATGTACTGTACCGCATCTTTGCTCCTGACAACTTCTCACTGAAATATGCAATAGGACGCCCCTTCTGACTCAACACTCCTCCAATCCCAACCTTGGATGCATCAGTATGTAGTTCAAACACTAACTGAAAATCTGGTAATACTAGAATTGGTGCAGTCGTCAGCAATTCCTTGATCTTCCCAAAAGCAGTCCCTGCTTCCTCTGACCATGTAAACTGTTTACCTTTCATGCAATCTGTAACAGGTGCCATCACACTACTAAAGTGTGGTATAAACCTTCGATAGAATGAAGCCAACCCATGAAAACTACGAACTTCCGTTATCGTCTTGGGCTGCGACCAATCTCTGATCGCCTCAACTTTACTTTGGTCAACCTGTATTCCTTTCTCTGACACAACATACCCCAGAAATAAAACACTATGCGTCATGAACACGCATTTCTTTGTTGCAGCATAGAATTGTTCGTGTCGCAATACCATCAGCACTTCTCTAAGATGATTCAAATGTTCCTCTGGATTCCCACTGTAAATAAGAATATCGTCGAAATACACCACCACGAATTTCCCAATGAACGGTCGAAAAATCTGATTCATCACCCTCATGAAAGTACTTGGTGCATTTGATAAGCCAAACGGCATGACCAACCACTCGTATAGACCCTCCCTGGTTTTAAAAGCAGTCTTCCACTCATCTCCTGGTCTGATACGAATTTGATGATATCCGCTCTTCAAATCAATCTTCGAAAATATAGTAGCTCCGCTTATTTGATCTAACAAATCATCCAACCTCGGCATCGGAAATCTATATCTCACAGTAATCTTGTTCAATGCTCGGCTGTCAGTGCACATCCTCCACGTCCCATCCTTCTTGGGTACCAATAAAGCTGGTACAGCACAAGGACTCAGACTCTCCTGCACACGCCCCTGCTCAAGCAATTCCTCTACTTGCCTCCGCAACTCTTCATGTTCCTTCGGGCTCATTCGATAATGTGGTCTGTGTGGCAACACAGCACCTGGAACAAGATCTATCGGATGTTGTATATCTCTCAACGGTGGCAACTCCGTTGGTAACTCCTCTGGAAATACATCGTCAAATTCTTTCAAAACTGGTTTAACTTCTTCTGGAATTTCAACCTCTTCACTGCTTTCTCGTCCAATCAACAAGAATACTTCTGGTTCTTCCTCAACCTCCTTAACAAACTCCTTCAAAGATAATAAAGTTTTCAGCTCTTCGATTTCTTCGGACTTATTTTCTTCTTGTGATCTCTTCTTCGGAACTAAAATAATCTTCGTGCCTTTAAACATAAAACTGTAGCTATTGGTCCGACCGTCATGTAGTACTGCTCGATCATATTGCCATGGTCTTCCCAATAATAAGTGGCAAACATCCATCTCTACTACATCACACCATATTTCATCTTTGTATTTCTTCCCAATAGAGAATGGTACACGAACTCGTCTATCCACTTTCACTTCTCCTCCTTTTCTCAACCATGCTAACTTGTATGGATTCGGATGTTTCTCTGTCTTTAATTTCAACTTTGTCACAGCCTCGGTTGAAATAATATTATCACAGCTTCCTGCGTCGATCACAAACTTACACACCTTCCCCAGAATAGTACATGTTGACTGAAAGATATTACTCCTCAACCAACTAGTTTCCTCCTGCTTCGGTGTTAAACACGATCTTCTCAGCATTAGGTTACAACCTTCGTCTCCTGACGCAATATCCTGCTCATCCTCCTCAGCTGGATTAGAACAATCTCCATCAACATCCTCATCGTCAACTTCTGCAATCATGGTTCTCTTCTTTGGCTTTGGACACTCACTGCTTTTATGACCCAATTCCTGACAATTGTAACATTTGAACCCATTGTTAACCCTTGTCTTCTCAACCTCCTTCAACACTGGTCTACTGATAGGTTTGGAAACATTAGAACTTCCTCCAACACTCTTTGCTTGATTGCTAGAATTAGTAAACACACCACTTCCTCGTCTCCTTTGTTTTTCCCAAGCCAATGCTTTCTGATGTGCTTCTGCCACAGATCTTGGATCGAACATATTAACCATATCCTGAATCTGCATTCTCAATCCCCCAATGAATCTAGATGTCAACTGCTCTTCTGTTTCCATAATATCATTCCTCGCAATCAGTTGGTAAAGTTCATCAGCATAGTCATTAACTGTCTTTGTGCCCTGCCTCAAGTTTTGCAAACGTTGATACATCAAAGATTGATAATTGTAAGGTAAGAACGTTGCTTTCATCAATTTCTTCATCTTCTCCCAAGATTCAACTTTTGACTTCCCCATACGTTCACGTGTAAGCTTGGTTTGCTGCCACCATGCCAAAGCTCTACCCCTCAGCCTCGTAGCAACCAACTTCACTCTACGATGTTCTGGAACTTCTTTAAAGTCAAAAATCTCTTCAACATTAGCTACCCAATCTAGAAACTCCTCCGCTTGCATACCACCTTTGAATTCAGGAATTTCTGTCTTCATCCCCGATTCCCACTTGTGATCATACTCAGAATAGTTTCTTCCTTGACCTCTTCCATGAATACTACCACCATCATACTCCTCTTCAAAATCAGATGCATAACGATGTCGATTCTGACCACCAACATCTCTACTACCATTACGTCTTCCACCTTCATCCCTTCTATCGACATTCCTCCGTTCACGATCATTCACGTTCCTCCCACGCCCTTGATCATTTTCAATACTTCGGTCTCGATTGGAATGTGGCGAGACTCTACTACCTCCATGATTAGATTCTGGTGAAACCCTTCTCCGATTTTGATTCATCTCCGTCATAAGCTTCTCTAACCGGCCAATTCCTTCGTTAAGCTTTTCACTAAAATTCTCATTGATTCTTTGCTCCATCTCATCAGCCTCTTCTCTTCGATATAAAGCTTCTACGTTTTGGTGGCGATTAGCTCTTCTTGGCGGCATACTCGAAAACTTCACAAATTCTTCAACACTTCAAATTCAAACACTTTCCGGATTTTGATCCAAAATGAAACGGATCGAAAACTTCCACTTTGTAGCAAATCGCGATGAACACGATGGACAAAGTTTCGGCCTCCAATGCAAATCCGATCAAACAATCTTCGACAATGATGGCTCTTTTTTCCTCTCGGCCACGGCTCAATACTTCAAGCTCTCAACTTCTCTTCAAACTTCAAATTGAATAAGGCTCCAAGTCTCGATCTAGCTATGATTGGCTAGAACAAGCTCTGATACCAAAACTGACGCAGCGGATAATTCAAAACAATGTAGATCGGTGAAAGTAGCAGTCGATGGATTGATGAATGCTGAAATGCCCAAATTCGTTGATCCGAAGATACCGAATTCTAGCTATCCTGAACTCGTTGATCGCGCACGATACCGGGTTCGAAGATCTTCAATTCTTAAAGCGTTGATCAAGCGCACTTGATTCCGCGAATCGGCTTCTACAATCGTTGAATCGAGCGCACTCGATTATCCGAAAGAGGAGATAGGAGATTACACTCAACTACCAATTTAGAATGAAAGCACAAAGCAATCAAAAGAGAATTTTATTCAAAAATCAACAACCTTTTACAAATGAGAGACCCGGCCTATTTATAGGCGTTTTACAAAACAACAAAAAAAATCTCTAACTCCTAAGTCGGCAACCGACTTACGACCTACGACTCAGCCTAACTCGGTGACGACTTAAGGCACAACCGTTACAACACTTGCCTTCAAACAGAACGACTTATGAATACAGACGACATACGACTTATAAATGACGCGACTCAACATACATGTGTATTACAACCGACTTATGACAGAAAATACAACAGACAACTCCTTAAGTCGTTGCCGACTTACAACATACCGACTTACAAACAGAAACTACAAACAGACCCGCTTAAGTCGTTGCCGACTTAACAGCTCTACACGACTCAACTAGTAACGACTTAAGAAATCCACGGTAGAGATTAACTCGGCAGAGGAATCAACGGCTCCGGCCTCTGCAACTTAAGATGGTACGACTTAACTAAGTCGTAACTCGGTTCCGACTTATCGTTTGACTTGTTAAGTCGTTTACGACCTATTACTTCAACAGTTTGCGTTGCCTTCTCTCTGAGTAACTCGGTAGGTCATCTTGGCGCCTTAAGTTCTTTGATAACCCGTACCCCTTCACGAGTTATGTCTTCCACTCTCTTAAGTCGGTCACGACTTAAGTCCCCCATCATATTAAGTCGGTCACGACTTACACTTATGTCTTCTGCTTCCTTGAGTCGGTCACGACTCATGCCTTGAACTTTATTAAGTCGGTCACGACTTATTTCCATCATGTTAAGTCGGTCGCGACTTATAGCTTCATTCTCCTTAAGTCGGTGACGACTTAGTACATGGCCTGCATCAATATATATATATAAATAAAGTTGATAATAAACTAACACACATATAATATATATGATGCAAACTGCAAACCCAATATCCACCAAACGAATAGTTGAACACAATCAACTGTAAGAAAATATGTACCGTCAAACTTCATATACTATTAAACATCATTAAAACCAAATAACTTATATTTTATATTAAACAATAACTTTAAAAATCTGTATGTATACCCACAAATACTAAACATAACTTATATAACCCAATACTTAAACAAGTTAAAATTATACTTCAAATCTGACATATATATTTCATATAACTTAAGTAAACTTTTACTTTGTAGCAACAGACCACACAACTCAACATAAAAGCTTATATAAACCATATATATAACCATAGATTAGCTTTATACAGTTTTATATAAACATATACGTATATACAATTTGCAGCAGACTATTATATATTGAACTAACAACTCATTATATATACAAAACATTCATGAAACTAGATAAATTAAACTGTTATTATTTATATTACATAACCGGTTATATATATATATATATACACAACAGGTCATTTTAAAAACCTATGTACACAATATACTGATAACCCAAACAGAGCAAGATAAAACTTACATAAGGTGTATATATATATACACACAAAGTGGCCACGATGGAGATGAAAGTGTAACGACCCGACTTCCTATGCCCAGAAAGTCGCATCATTATGAAGAAAGAAAGGGGTAGAAAATAGAAAAGAAGAGAAGAAAGAAAGAAACAACAACAACGATCTCACAGCGGAACGAATAAATTATATTAATAACATAAACTATTACATAGTATACAACACTTATCAGAGTTTACACAACTATACAACACATACTAGACAGTTATAAACATCTGTCTAGATATTACAACTCAAATACAATACAAGACTCTAACACAGATATCAACACAGCGGAATACTATATCTATGAACGCCGAAGCCTCCTGCTCCATTGCTCCTCCACAATATTCGTCAAAGCTAAACCTGAATCCCTTGGCTACTCGTAAAAATTTGAGTACCCAAGAGTTTATAAAACAGAAATAAACACTTGGGTCAGACATGGGTCTGGTGTGAGTAACAGGTTAAACTTGCTTAACTTCAAAATCTTTAGAAAGAAAAGGTATCACGTAAGACTCCCCACAAATAAACATGGGTAAGTTTTTACCTTACGCTAACCAAAACATTTGATAGGAAATCTGATTTTATTATAATAGGGTCTAGGGTTTTCAAGTAAAATATAGAAATAGCTGAAATGCTTACATCTCACATTCCAACATAGTTGGGCACATCTAATACGTACGGCACTTATTGGAGTTTGGATTCCATACAATGGCAGGGCTACTGGGGTACCGCCCGTCACAGTACGTGGCCTAGATCACCGTACCGAGGAGTACGCCCGCTCCCCTGCAACACAAAGCCGGAACCATCCCTTACTGGATAATCCCGAACAAGATAATCCCGTAGTTGGCGCGACCAACCACACACTAAGCCGAATAAAAGAAAAGGGACCTCTAGACAGGGATCTATCTTGCTCTCAGTGGGTGCTACCCACGAAACCTTGCTACACCTCCCCTGTTTTAGCCATTCCCGGTTGATGAGGCTTGAGGTTACGATTACCTTTAATCAGAACATATCACTTAGAATGCTCATCGTCCGCCTGACGATGTGCTGAAAGCATTCAATCCATACAAGTTCGTTCCGGGTTCGAACGAAACCGAAGGCATTATCTCGTTATACTCGTTTTGGAATCACCCTCAGAGTTAACGACAATAACCCTTGCACTCTGAATCTTCATCTTCACTTGAGATTCACGATCTATCGTAAATTTGGATCGATGTGGTATTCGGGTCTCCAGACCTGGAATTCCGGTATACGGAAACCCGATCCCGGTCTCATCGAAATCCAAAACGTATCTTTTAAGGGCCAAGTTGTTTTAAGGTTAAAACAATTCAATTCTTATCTATATACACAAAGATAGATAATTCAATAGATAATCTACATTATCATCCCAAACAGATAATTCACATTATCATTATAATTCAACCAAACATCCATATCATATATAAATCATATCTCATCAGAGATATCAAACAATGAAATACATTCAATCTCATTCATCCATCCTTAAGCAATGATTTATATCATCTAATTAATTTAAAGTGAATTAAACTAATTACTTCATTCTATAAATCCTGCTTACTTAATTATTAATTAAACCAATTAATTAATCATTACTCTAAATATCCATCTTAATTAATCATTCCTGATTAATTATACTTTAATTACTTTAAGTAATTAATCCCTAATTAATTTCACAAATTAATTATCTTAAACCATTTCAGTAATTAATCTTAAATTACTTCATTAATTAATTAACCATACTTAATTACATAAATCCTTAATTAATTACAATTAATTAATTACTTTAATCACTTATTATTTATTAATTAATCTTAATTAATCAGTTCTTAATTACATCATTAATTATATTAATTAATGATCCTTAATTATTCTTAATTAATTATCTTATTTAAATTAATAATTAATTAGTCACATTTATTAATCACCTTTGATTAATCTCATTTAGTAATTAACTACTCTTAATTACTACACTTCATAAATTAATTACTCCTTAATTAATTATCCTTTAATTAATCCCCTGATTAATTATACAAAGTAATTAAACTAAAATTACTTTTATTATTAAAATCTTCTTTAGTTAATTACATCCACTAATTAACTTTAATTACTTTCCTAAGTAATTACACTTCACTAATTACATTTAAGTAATTACTTATCAATCACCAAGTGATTATCTTAATTTAATTAATAAATTAAACTTATCAAATTTATCTAATTAATTACCTTAAGTAATTAATTACTTTAATTACTTCCATTAAGTAATTTACACTTAACCAATTTCATACTAATTAATCTAATTGATTATCAAAATTAATCACATTAATTAATTATTTAATAATCTCTAATTAATGATCTCTCATCAATTATCAATTCCTTATTTAAGTAATTAAACTTAAATCAAACATTATTAATTACAAATAAATTAATTCTCAATTAATAAATCTCTAATTACTTAATTTATTATTTAATTAATCTTTAATCCCTTGATTAATTAATCCCTAATTATTTATTAATAATCTATACTTATCTAATTAAATGATCCTTACTTTCAAATCAATTAACCCTTAATTAATTTACTTAAAATCTTAATTATTTTAATTAATTAACATTAAATCATTAATTAATTAAATTATTAAATTACTCTTTAATTTCCTTATTAATTTAATGAATCCTAAATCATTAAACCTTAATTAATCTTTAAAATAAAGTATTAACCTTTATAACTACTTTAATTATTATTAACAAAAAGACTTGAAACATTTTACCTTAAAATCTTTCTTTTAATTCATTTTAAATTAAAGATTTAAATTTGAATTACAAATTTAACTTTAACCAAATTTAAATTAAATTTACAAACCCTTTTAAATCCAAATGTTAAAGAAACACTTAACATTTAAAAGATTTTTAAACCAATTTATTTTAAATTCAAACCCTTTTTAAAATATACTTTAAATGCTTTAAATTTGATAAAAACATTATAAATTTATAAACTTATTTATTTCCAACTAAGATATAAATTAACTTGAATCCATACTTTAAATTTGATTTTAAATTTTATTTAAAATCCTACTCCACATTTAAACTTATCTTAAATTTGAAAACAATGTCAGGTTTTTAAAACTGTTATCATCAAATCTACCCGAGCCCAACATTAAAATACCCGAGTAAAAACTGGAAACCCCCGAGACCCACTTCGAGTTTCCCTTCCCCTTTTTATTAAAACTTGACATATTAAAATTTAAAACTGCTATAACCCACACGAGTTTTCCCCAAACGAACCCGAGCCAAGTCCCTATTTTCTCGAGTATGACTTCGAGCTTCCATCCTTCTTCTCAAACTTCTCAACACTGATACATGAAAATGCACGTACACGTGCACTGCTAATCGCCGGAGCTCCGGCCACCCACGACAATCTCTACATGTCGACAATCATCCACATACCCTAACTCGATCACCAGATCTTCGACAACCCCTCGAATTCGAAATCGAGTATCCCATCACCATCAAGTACAGGAACCCAAGTCTGGAAAGACGCTCGAACACCTTTCTCCGACCATCAGATCATCTGTGCTTCCAGCCAAAGCTTCGTCAACGTCCCCACTTCCAAATTCCAGAAACTGGTGGCACTCGATCCACCAGAGCTTCCTTGACTACCAAAATCTCGACCATGCCCAAAATTAGGTCTACAGATTTAATTCGATTACCATCGCCACCATCGTACCTTAATTACCTTCCTAGCATTTTTACCAAAGTCCCTGATCATTCCACTTCCTTCCCTAGTGACCACGACCTTCCAGATTACATCGATCGCCAGAATTCGACCATTTCCCAATTTCCGTTCATACTAGCATATCTCAATTTATACAACACTAAAAATTATCATTTTACTTTTAAAATTCATGTTTTAGGATAGGGTTTTAGATTATATGCCTGTCTTGATAAATTTAGATACTTAAATTTTCACCTATTTTAAACATGCACTATAGTTTCTAGTTCCTAGAGACATTCCTGTTTATTTTAACTTAATTAAATTTTTAAAACTCTAATCTATGATAAAACAAGCAATTATCGTTTTTACTTAAGCCATAATAGTAACTAAGTCAAAAGATACAGGATTTAAATCAAACTTTGAACTTGAAACTGAGAACAGAGCAAATAACAGACATGCACACCAACATTCATATACATACATGCACAGATATTTACTTAAAAATATACTCACAGTCAAACTTATTTCAGAGATAAGCATGCAACCAGATTTTATCCTTAAATTTAAAAAAATATTGTTACTCACCAATTTGAGAATGAACAGAGCATATTAAATCCTGGAAACTTGAACTGGAATACTTGCTTTGATTTAAACTGAGTTGCTTTTTGATCTTTAAAAACTTTTAACTTGAATGTTTCTGAAGAAACTTGCATGCATGCTCTAATTTCCAGATTAAAGAAAAATGCACCCCTTTTTGATTTTGAACAATACAGGCTTCCAGATTTTTGAAAAGAAGAACAGGCTTTTATTTCTGAGAATTTGGTTTAAGTTTGATTTCTGGTTTGGAAGTATTGATTTCCAGTTTTGAAGAAATACAGGTTTGGTTCCAGATTGCAGAGAAATGATGAACTACTGGTTTGAAGATTCTTAGTTACAGGCTTTGTTTTGATTGAAGAAATGATACAGGTTATTGAATTTATTTTCTGGTTTGAGGAGTATATTGATTTCAGATTTTTGGTTGAGAGGAATGATTATCAGATTGTTATTGAGAGGAGAATTTATCTTCAGCTATTAACTTTACAGCTGAATGTTTTCTTAGTTTTGTAAAAGAAAATAAAAGGAAATGTAGATAAGAAGTAGATGCATATATAAGTGGAAATGATTTATTCAAAATAAAAGAAAAACAAAAATACCAAACTTTGACATTTGTCATTATAGTGGTTAATTAGTTAACACTTGTTACCATATAGCTTTAGGAATTTACACATGTCCTTTTAATTAGTTAGTATTTATTTTAAATGTAAATAAAAAGCCTTTTCTTAATTTATAAATTACTTATCTATATATATATTCTTAAATCTTATTTATTAAGCAATATTTAAATAAATCTTATTATTAACCTTACTTAAAACCATATAATTATTTGTTTAAATAACTTTGAAAAGCTAATATTAAATAAATCATAATTTCTAATTATCAAAATATATATTAGAAATTTAAAATAAGACTTTATTTATTTATTAAATTTCAACCCAAAGCCAAATCTATTTACAATATATACATTATAAATAGAAATCATTTTATTGGTTTTTAAAAGATAAATTCACTTAGTAAATATTTATTCAATTAGATTATTAAACCAATTCAAATATTTATTATCAAAAATTATCAATCAATTTAATTATTTAAACAGATTATTAAATTGATATTGCCCCAAATTTCCGGGATATCACATTCCTCCCCCCTTAAAATAATTTCGTCCCCGAAATTTAAAACAAAGGTAATTTAATAATCTATTTAATTTACAAACAAATATTATCATCCATATGCAAACAACCATAGCAAACAATCATCCAAACAAACAATTTTAACTATCTAGCGAAAAATTCTGAATAGAATTTCTTCGAGTTTCACCAAGTTTATATATACCGGGATACTCGCTCTACAACAATCCAAACAACCAATACTACTAAGCTATAGAGCTCCTACTTATCTAGATCTACAAAACTAAACAAGATATCAGACTACAGACGAGTCTGACTCAACAACCAAATCTCCTGAACTGCTGGTTCTAAACCAGAGATAGATCAAACACGTACTCCTTCAGAGATACGTAAAATACACTGAATTCCAGTTATCCAAACTGACAATTCAACCTTGTAGATCAAAGTACTTATCCAAATTAGATCACAGAAAAGATCTAAAATAACTCGGAGCTAACTTCCCAGACTTACCCAATCTTATAGCTCCCTTTAACCAGAGAAAAACTTCAACAACAATAAAGTCTCCAACTTCGAATTCAAAATCTCTCCGTCTCTTATCCACAAAATCTTCAGACGATCCTGGGCTAACTACAGATCCTTCCTGATCAGCTCAACCTTCGCTGATGCTTCTAGAAACCAACTAGACTAAGAATAACTCCACACAATGATCTCCTCAAGATCAACCCAATCCAAAACAAAACTCTACTTCACAAACATCAGAAGATCGAACTAACTTCTCCTATCTGGAAAAGACAAACAGGAGCACTCGCCAAACTGCTTCCGCTACACCACTCTGATCTGGAGAAGATGAGAAAAATGCTGATGAAGAACACAAGCACAGACTGGACAACACATCCCAGAAAATATCGGATAACTCAAAAGAATACTCAAACTATCGCAAGTCACTTTTGCGATCAACCCAGCCTAACTGCAAAGAAAACTGTTCTCTCTTTACCAATCAGAACAGCTTATACTTATCTATCCTATCTATCGAAGAAATGGATCCACTCTGCTGCTTCTGAACTTCACTTCCAGAAAAACTGCTCAGCTAGAAAACTTCTTGCCATCACAGAACACTCCGAGTAGCACTGCTGACACTGATGCTCCTATCCAAAGCTCTTCGAGAAACTCGAACTCCAAACCAAAGCAGAAACACCATGCTGAACTCAGCCACAACACCGAAACATTCACACTTCCTTAATCTTGTTCCAAAGAAAACATCTTCGGGAACATCCATCGTCACTGTATCTCATCATACAGCTACTATTACCTGAGGTATCAAGGTACCATCACTCGCTTCTGTTCAACCGACAGATCCAACTTTACTCATCCAAACTTCAAAGATAAACTCCGAACCATTACAGTTTCCTTCGGAGATCGATGAAATCCTTCACCATAGCAAAGCTTACTCGAGACAGTATTGGGTTTACAGTCTCGATATATACTTCCAACCTCAAACATTCAAACTCCAACTATTGGTAATTGTGTTACACACACTACCACCTTATCTACCTTTATAACTTATATTGGAAAACCCGAACAGGTAACCCAATAAATAGGTAGAAATACATAAATATATATATTTAAAATGATATATTTTTTTTATATAGAAATTATTTCTGGGTAAAATTATTTCATCTACCTCTTTAAAACAATATTGTGTCCGTTGGCCTGGTTCAAGTGTTTAGAGATCCCTATCAATAACGTTAGCTACTCGTATTGACCAGAATCCATATACCACTCAACCGATCAATTAACACAATATAAAATCATTTTATATAACTAACAAATACGCGCTCTCGTATATATATATACACTCAAACAGGTTGCTACAGATCCTATCTCTAATGAACAACCCTTCCGAACCTAGGTATTCACTCAACCTAGTGTTCTGATATTCAATTAACCAAAAGCTTAGGCATTCGCTCAACCTATGCTCTGATACCACTGTAACGACCCGACTTCCTATGCCCAGAAAGTCGCATCATTATGAAGAAAGAAAGGGGTAGAAAATAGAAAAGAAGAGAAGAAAGAAAGAAACAACAACAACGATCTCACAGCGGAACGAATAAATTATATTAATAACATAAACTATTACATAGTATACAACACTTATCAGAGTTTACACAACTATACAACACATACTAGACAGTTATAAACATCTGTCTAGATATTACAACTCAAATACAATACAAGACTCTAACACAGATATCAACACAGCGGAATACTATATCTATGAACGCCGAAGCCTCCTGCTCCATTGCTCCTCCACAATATTCGTCAAAGCTAAACCTGAATCCCTTGGCTACTCGTAAAAATTTGAGTACCCAAGAGTTTATAAAACAGAAATAAACACTTGGGTCAGACATGGGTCTGGTGTGAGTAACAGGTTAAACTTGCTTAACTTCAAAATCTTTAGAAAGAAAAGGTATCACGTAAGACTCCCCACAAATAAACATGGGTAAGTTTTTACCTTACGCTAACCAAAACATTTGATAGGAAATCTGATTTTATTATAATAGGGTCTAGGGTTTTCAAGTAAAATATAGAAATAGCTGAAATGCTTACATCTCACATTCCAACATAGTTGGGCACATCTAATACGTACGGCACTTATTGGAGTTTGGATTCCATACAATGGCAGGGCTACTGGGGTACCGCCCGTCACAGTACGTGGCCTAGATCACCGTACCGAGGAGTACGCCCGCTCCCCTGCAACACAAAGCCGGAACCATCCCTTACTGGATAATCCCGAACAAGATAATCCCGTAGTTGGCGCAACCAACCACACACTAAGCCGAATAAAAGAAAAGGGACCTCTAGACAGGGATCTATCTTGCTCTCAGTGGGTGCTACCCACGAAACCTTGCTACACCTCCCCTGTTTTAGCCATTCCCGGTTGATGAGGCTTGAGGTTACGATTACCTTTAATCAGAACATATCACTTAGAATGCTCATCGTCCGCCTGACGATGTGCTGAAAGCATTCAATCCATACAAGTTCGTTCCGGGTTCGAACGAAACCGAAGGCATTATCTCGTTACACTCGTTTTGGAATCACCCTCAGAGTTAACGACAATAACCCTTGCACTCTGAATCTTCATCTTCACTTGAGATTCACGATCTATCGTAAATTTGGATCGATGTGGTATTCGGGTCTCCAGACCTGGAATTCCGGTATACGGAAACCCGATCCCGGTCTCATCGAAATCCAAAACGTATCTTTTAAGGGCCAAGTTGTTTTAAGGTTAAAACAATTCAATTCTTATATATATACACAAAGATAGATAATTCAATAGATAATCTACATTATCATCCCAAACAGATAATTCACATTATCATTATAATTCAACCAAACATCCATATCATATATAAATCATATCTCATCAGAGATATCAAACAATGAAATACATTCAATCTCATTCATCCATCCTTAAGCAATGATTTATATCATCTAATTAATTTAAAGTGAATTAAACTAATTACTTCATTCTATAAATCCTGCTTACTTAATTATTAATTAAACCAATTAATTAATCATTACTCTAAATATCCATCTTAATTAATCATTCCTGATTAATTATACTTTAATTACTTTAAGTAATTAATCCCTAATTAATTTCACAAATTAATTATCTTAAACCATTTCAGTAATTAATCTTAAATTACTTCATTAATTAATTAACCATACTTAATTACATAAATCCTTAATTAATTACAATTAATTAATTACTTTAATCACTTATTATTTATTAATTAATCTTAATTAATCAATTCTTAATTACATCATTAATTATATTAATTAATGATCCTTAATTATTCTTAATTAATTATCTTATTTAAATTAATAATTAATTAGTCACATTTATTAATCACCTTTGATTAATCTCATTTAGTAATTAACTACTCTTAATTACTACACTTCATAAATTAATTACTCCTTAATTAATTATCCTTTAATTAATCCCCTGATTAATTATACAAAGTAATTAAACTAAAATTACTTTTATTATTAAAATCTTCTTTAGTTAATTACATCCACTAATTAACTTTAATTACTTTCCTAAGTAATTACACTTCACTAATTACATTTAAGTAATTACTTATCAATCACCAAGTGATTATCTTAATTTAATTAATAAATTAAACTTATCAAATTTATCTAATTAATTACCTTAAGTAATTAATTACTTTAATTACTTCCATTAAGTAATTTACACTTAACCAATTTCATACTAATTAATCTAATTGATTATCAAAATTAATCACATTAATTAATTATTTAATAATCTCTAATTAATGATCTCTCATCAATTATCAATTCCTTATTTAAGTAATTAAACTTAAATCAAACATTATTAATTACAAATAAATTAATTCTCAATTAATAAATCTCTAATTACTTAATTTATTATTTAATTAATCTTTAATCCCTTGATTAATTAATCCCTAATTATTTATTAATAATCTATACTTATCTAATTAAATGATCCTTACTTTCAAATCAATTAACCCTTAATTAATTTACTTAAAATCTTAATTATTTTAATTAATTAACATTAAATCATTAATTAATTAAATTATTAAATTACTCTTTAATTTCCTTATTAATTTAATGAATCCTAAATCATTAAACCTTAATTAATCTTTAAAATAAAGTATTAACCTTTATAACTACTTTAATTATTATTAACAAAAAGACTTGAAACATTTTACCTTAAAATCTTTCTTTTAATTCATTTTAAATTAAAGATTTAAATTTGAATTACAAATTTAACTTTAACCAAATTTAAATTAAATTTACAAACCCTTTTAAATCCAAATGTTAAAGAAACACTTAACATTTAAAAGATTTTTAAACCAATTTATTTTAAATTCAAACCCTTTTTAAAATATACTTTAAATGCTTTAAATTTGATAAAAACATTATAAATTTATAAACTTATTTATTTCCAACTAAGATATAAATTAACTTGAATCCATACTTTAAATTTGATTTTAAATTTTATTTAAAATCCTACTCCACATTTAAACTTATCTTAAATTTGAAAACAATGTCAGGTTTTTAAAACTGTTATCATCAAATCTACCTGAGCCCAACATTAAAATACCCGAGTAAAAACTGGAAACCCCCGAGACCCACTTTGAGTTTCCCTTCCCCTTTTTATTAAAACTTGACATATTAAAATTTAAAACTGCTATAACCCACACGAGTTTTCCCCAAACGAACCCGAGCCAAGTCCCTATTTTCTCGAGTATGACTTCGAGCTTCCATCCTTCTTCTCAAACTTCTCAACACTGATACATGAAAATGCACGTACACGTGCACTGCTAATCGCCGGAGCTCCGGCCACCCACGAAAATCTCTACATGTCGACAATCATCCACATACCCTAACTCGATCACCAGATCTTCGACAACCCCTCGAATTCGAAATCGAGTATCCCATCACCATCAAGTACAGGAACCCAAGTCTGGAAAGACGCTCGAACACCTTTCTTCGACCATCAGATCATCTGTGCTTCCAGCCAAAGCTTCGTCAACGTCCCCACTTCCAAATTCCAGAAACTGGTGGCACTCGATCCACCAGAGCTTCCTTGACCACCAAAATCTCGACCATGCCCAAAATTAGGTCTACAGATTTAATTCGATTACCATCGCCACCATCGTACCTTAATTACCTTCCTAGCATTTTTACCAAAGTCCCTGATCATTCCACTTCCTTCCCTAGTGACCACGACCTTCCAGATTACATCGATCGCCAGAATTCGACCATTTCCCAATTTCCGTTCATACTAGCATATCTCAATTTATACAACACTAAAAATTATCATTTTACTTTTAAAATTCATGTTTTAGGATAGGGTTTTAAATTATATGCCTGTCTTGATAAATTTAGATACTTAAATTTTCACCTATTTTAAACATGCACTATAGTTTCTAGTTCCTAGAGACATTCCTGTTTATTTTAACTTAATTAAATTTTTAAAACTCTAATCTATGATAAAACAAGCAATTATCGTTTTTACTTAAGCCATAATAGTAACTAAGTCAAAAGATACAGGATTTAAATCAAACTTTGAACTTGAAACTGAGAACAGAGCAAATAACAGACATGCACACCAACATTCATATACATACATGCACAGATATTTACTTAAAAATATACTCACAGTCAAACTTATTTCAGAGATAAGCATGCAACCAGATTTTATCCTTAAATTTAAAAAAATATTGTTACTCACCAATTTGAGAATGAACAGAGCATATTAAATCCTGGAAACTTGAACTGGAATACTTGCTTTGATTTAAACTGAGTTGCTTTTTGATCTTTAAAAACTTTTAACTTGAATGTTTCTGAAGAAACTTGCATGCATGCTCTAATTTCCAGATTAAAGAAAAATGCACCCCTTTTTGATTTTGAACAATACAGGCTTCCAGATTTTTGAAAAGAAGAACAGGCTTTTATTTCTGAGAATTTGGTTTAAGTTTGATTTCTGGTTTGGAAGTATTGATTTCCAGTTTTGAAGAAATACAGGTTTGGTTCCAGATTGCAGAGAAATGATGAACTACTGGTTTGAAGATTCTTAGTTACAGGCTTTGTTTTGAATGAAGAAATGATACAGGTTATTGAATTTATTTTCTGGTTTGAGGAGTATATTGATTTCAGATTTTTGGTTGAGAGGAATGATTATCAGATTGTTATTGAGAGGAGAATTTATCTTCAGCTATTAACTTTACAGCTGAATGTTTTCTTAGTTTTGTAAAAGAAAATAAAAGGAAATGTAGATAAGAAGTAGATGCATATATAAGTGGAAATGATTTATTCAAAATAAAAGAAAAACAAAAATACCAAACTTTGACATTTGTCATTATAGTGGTTAATTAGTTAACACTTGTTACCATATAGCTTTAGGAATTTACACATGTCCTTTTAATTAGTTAGTATTTATTTTAAATGTAAATAAAAAGCCTTTTCTTAATTTATAAATTACTTATCTATATATATTCTTAAATCTTATTTATTAAGCAATATTTAAATAAATCTTATTATTAACCTTACTTAAAACCATATAATTATTTGTTTAAATAACTTTGAAAAGCTAATATTAAATAAGTCATAATTTCTAATTATCAAAATATATATTAGAAATTTAAAATAAGACTTTATTCATTTATTAAATTTCAACCCAAAGCCAAATCTATTTACAATATATACATTATAAATAGAAATCATTTTATTGGTTTTTAAAAGATAAATTCACTCAGTAAATATTTATTCAATTAGATTATTAAACCAATTCAAATATTTATTATCAAAAATTATCAATCAATTTAATTATTTAAACAGATTATTAAATTGATATTGCCCCAAATTTCCGGGATATCACAGAAAGCTAGGTGGGAAGAACAAGTCGGGCGCTGGCTGAAGCTTCACGTGGGGATGGAGCTTGTGATCACGGCTGCTTGGGTGGAGGGTGAGATCGATGGCCGCAAGGTGATGGTTGCAGGGACGTGAGGTCATGGTTTTAGGCGGAGGAGAATGGATATGGGGACGGAAAAATGAAGGAGACACGGCATAAGTGGAAGCGATGCGTGGAAAGATGATGAGTCAGAGGGAAGGATTTTATAAAGGAGGAGATGGGTGAGATGATTGATCACAAGAAAATAAAAGGAGGAAGATGAAGGATGAAGCGGACTGTTATAATTTCATTTCATATTTTATTGCTTCGGGTAATCAAATAAATGAACGAACCAGTTGAGAAGAATAAAGAGCCAGGGAAAAATCAAAAGGCATGGGAAAGTAACAGTCAAGATTAACGCGAAAATATAAACATAGTGTCTATTCAGTTTTCCACGTTGGTTAAATGAAAGGTCCCGGGGCTCAAAAAAATTTAAAAACGGTTACCGATACGGTGATCGTTTTTCTAATTTCGTATCGTACCAGACTTCCCCATATGCAAATGAATATATTGCGGAGATCAGCACGACCAGACGATCACAACGGTATACATATATCAGTGGTATGATCGAATTATAAAAATTCGAATTTTCTACTAGCGGAAAATGCAGCAAAAACGCAGAAAAATAAGATCGACGGAGCTAAAGAAGTCCGAATTTGGAAAAATAAAAAATGACGTCTTAGTCAGAAGATGAATTAGAATTTTTCTATGTAAAAATATTCAGGTTTGGAAAACATTTTATTATCATCAATTTTAACTGATATAAATTGGAATAAAATTACACTAGAAAATAAACTTCCAAATTATCTGATGAAAATTTCCCAGTTGCTATGATTAATTAGACGCATTCCAAATATCAAATTTTTATTTCAAAATTTCATCGTTTAAAATTTCACAAACTTTTAACTAATTACGTTATTAAAACAGTTAAAATTTACGGGTCGTTACAAATAGTTTATAATAAAATTGTTTATATTTAAATAGTTATAAATTAAAAATAGTTTATATTAAAATAATTAGTATATTAAAAAGTTTTATATTAAAAATAGTTTATATTAAAATAATTCATAAGGTAAAATATTTATATATATTAATTACTTTATATAAAATAAAAATAGTTTCCTCAAATTTCACAAATTGATTCAGATCAACTCGAATTCCAAAATTCAATTTAATTTAACCTCAATTCACCAATTTCAATTCAATTCAAAACCATTTAAAATTTATATCGATTTCAAATACATTTATAAACTATAATTTAAACCATTTCAATTTCAATAGATTTCAAAGCTTAAATTCATTTATATTTCAAATTCAACTTACCATTATTTAATATTGAAAAATTCACTTCGTTAATCCAATATCATTTAAATAAAGCCTTAAATTACAATTTATATAAACTAAATATTTCCTTCAATTTATTTACTTGAAATATTCATTTAATCACTTTAAATCAAAATCAAGTTATAAATCATATCTTTAAAATCTCAAATTTAATAAGTTTCAAATCGGTTTTATTTAAGTAAAACTCGAGTAAATTTCAAATTAATTTCTATTTCTCTTTCCAACTTAATTTATTAAAATTATTATAAAATCCATATTAAAAATATAATATCTAAAAATCAATATTTATTAAAACCACATATATTTCCGTTCAAAACCATGGAAATCATTTTCAATATATATATATATATATATATAGACCAACGGTGTCTGTATATAATTTTCTATCATATGGCCAAGTGATATAGATATTTATCATTTCAATCCACAATTTAAATATCTATGTGTATATATCTTTTCAACCCGCAATCCCAAATTCAATTCAATAAAAATCGCTTGGGTTTATCATTTTAACCCATAACGATTTCCTCCTATTCTATAAGATCGTTCGGTATGTATTATTTCAACCCATAGGGAATTATATACTAACAGGGAACTTTCAGAGTGAGAACAGTGATGATAATAATATAACATACCAATAACAGGCATATATCATCAATATAAATAACAGATAATGGTGTCAAATGTCACAGGTGAACAGATATAGATAATAGCATATATATAGCAGTTAAATAATTAACAACAACATATTTCAATTGTCGTTTCAATTGAAATCAGATTTAATAAATATAAGAATGTTAATCGTGAGGGATTGCTCACCTTTCGAGGTTAGAGAGATTCGACAATAGGGTGAGTTACGATTCCAAGCACGAATTCCACAATAGTGTAAGGTTGGCACGAATTTGACAAATAGAGCTGAAAGTTTGGAATTTGATGAAATCAAATTAGAACAGGATTGATGAGGATAAATGGTATAAGTAAATCTTTATATATATATAACTATATATAAAAATCATATTCTAATTTCTAACACAATAAAATATATATATTTTTCAAAAATCATTGTTTCAAATTAAACACATATATTAAAACCAAACATATATACAATAACTTTGATATACAAATACAACATAAACAACAACATACATATAACTTAAGACAACCTGTTATATAGCATTCATATAAACTTATATACATAATAATAGATTATATTCAAACTTGTCTAACTTTATACATATAACACTTTATATACAGACTTACACATAAAATATATAAATAAATGTATAAATTCACATATACAATATATATACATATCCCAGACTATATATATGCAGCAGTGTATACATGCTAGACACCATATATATAATTACAGTTAAATGTGTATATGCAATCTACACTAACATATTATGAAAATAAACTAATACATATATACTAAACATATATACTTATATTTCATATGGTCAACACTGCTACCTACATAAATAAATAATATATATAGACTAATCTACAAATCAGATAAACTTTTTATACATAACCTATAAATATCATACATGCCTATATAACTTTAATATAACAACAAATATGTATATATATACTATCATATATAAGATATAAATATATAAATGTATACCCACGCAAGCTCTAGTATATGTAAACTCAAATAAATCATATATATAAATATTATAAACTTGTACATTATAAACAACTGTATGTATTATATATACGAAATTTAAAAAAACCAATATTTACCAAACAAATATACTAGCTTTCAAAAATCTCATATAATTTATGTAGACCAATATATACAATATATTACTCATATACTTAGATTATATACAAAACTAACAGAAAAAAAACAAAACTTATATATATGTGTTGTGAACACGATTGATGCTTCTTTTGAAATGTAATATATATTATAAACAAATATAAAAAAAATCATACTGTAACAGACGTATGCAAATTACTACTTTATTAGTATACATACATAAACTTCTCAGATCAAAATATGTACCAACTGCAATATATATAAACTAACAGTGCTTACATAAACCTTTAAACAAAACAGAGACTAGAGAAAAAAAATCAACTTATATAACAGACTGTAGATAAACTATATAACTTTATAACTTTATAAACTATATATACATTTATATACCACAATATATATATAATATAGATATTACCTTGAATAAAAGAATCGAAAAGGCTGCTGAGGGGGGAGAAAAGTGGTGTTCGGCCGATGCTTGCCTGGGTGGAGATGGTGGCCGTGTTCGGTAGGGGAAAGCGGCAGGAAAGGAGGAGTGGGTAGGAGGTGCAGCTCTTCGACCACGTGGTGCTTGCAACTAGGGAGAAGCAAAGGTGGATCGGACTGTCATGGAGGGCAAGGTGGAATTGCAGGGGATTGTCTCGGCTGCTAGCTTGGATGGTGGGCGGAGCAATGGTGGAAAAGTGGTGATGGAGGCGGATCCAGGGGTTGCGGGCTTGGTGGGTTCGGGGAAGGCCGGAGCTGTGGTGGTTGGAGTGAACGGAGGAAGGGGAGGTCAGGTGACAAGGGAAATGGTGTTAAGTGAGGAGAGAGGAAGGAAGGGAGAAAGGCCATTAAAGCAGAAGAGGGTGAGGAGGAAAGATGCAGAATACAAACAAACCAAATACACACACACACACACACACAACTTTGTAAATGGGCAGAAAAAGAAAGAGGCAGAGAAACGGACCACTTAAAAATAAAATTGGAATGATGGAATTGTAACGCTGGCCATTTATTCTACAAATAATAAATGACAGTGGCTGCTAAATTTAGCCGTTTGAAAGTTTAAATGGACATGGAATGTCAAAAGCACAAACGGTTCCGATACGGTTATCTATTTCACATATTCCACCGTGCACCAGACATCAAAATACAGAAATAAATATACTACGGTGATCAGCACGACGAGGCGAACAGAATAGTACACAGATATCAGTGGTACGATCATTCTATCAAAAGTCGATAATTGGTACCGGAAATGCTGCTAATTTGCCAGAAATAAGATAAACGGAGCAATAGTAGTCAAAATTTGGAGAAATGAATTTTGACGTCACACTCAGAAGATGATTTACAAATTTATCATATAAAAATATTCAAGTTTGGAAAATATTTTATTATCATCAAATATTAACTGATTTAAATTGAAATAGAATTACACAAGAAAATAAACTTCAATATTATCAGATGAAAATTTACCATTTGCTATATTTAAGTAGATGTATTCCAAATATTAAAATATTATTTCCAAATTAAAATTTCACAAAAATTCCAGTTAAATATATTATTAAAACCATCAAAATTTACGGGTCGTTACAAAAATGGATTGGTAGAGAGAAAGCATCGACACATAGTGGAGACTGGTCTCACACTACTAGCCTAAGCATCCCTACCTTAAAGTTTTGGCCAGATGCTTTCAGCACTGCTGTGTATCTAATAAACAGACTGCCAACCAAAGTCCTAAAGAACGAATGCCCAATTAAAAGACTATTCAACACAAAGCCTGATTACCTTAAACTAAAGGCCTTTGGCTGCTAATGTTTTCCTTGGCTTAGACCATATAACCCACACAAGTTGAGCTTCGGATCATCTCCCTGCATATTCATTGGTTATGCTGAAAATCAGAAAGGGTATAAATGTTTAAGTAGCAATGGAAAAGTAATAATATCCAAACATGTCATATTCAATGAACATCAGTTTCCTTTCTCAAGTACAGAAGTAAAGACATTAAACAAGGTATGCAATCCAAAAGTATCAATACCATCAATACTATATATCAAGATCAACTTACTGACAGTAGTACATGAGATGCTTTAAATGACTCCAGTCCACAACACAAGTGTCTAATTGCAGACTAGGTCATGAACCATCATGTCAACCTGAATACTCAGGCAAGGCTATAGTGACTCACTTGAAACTCATCAAGATCTGGAAGAACAAAGTTCATCCAGACCTCAACAAGCTGCAGCAGAAGATATCCCCACTCACAGTGTAGCACCTGTAAAATCTCAACACCACATGATTACAAGAGCCAAGAGTGGTATATTCAAACCATATATATATGCAGCAGACATAGAGACAAAAAAACCAGAAACATATGATCAGGCAGTAAAGAATGAAAAATGGAAAGCAGCAATACAAGAGGAGTAAAATGCACTGATGAAAAATAAAACATGGGAACTAGTCCCTATGCCTGAACACAAAAACATAATAGGATTTAGGTGGACATTCAGACTCCAAAAAAATTCAGATGACACAATTCAAAAACATAAAGCAAGACTGGTGGCAAGGGGATATACTCAACAACAAGGGTTTGACTTTACAGAAACATTCTCACCAGTTGTTAAACCCACAACAATCAGAGTGGTCCTAATAATTGCACTACATAACAATTGGAGAATCAGGCAATTGGATGTAAACAATGCCTTCCCAAATAAAGAATTCCAAGAAGAAGTATACATGAAACAGCCTTATGAGTTCAAACAGGTCAACAACATGTCAATTGTGTGCAAGCTAAAAAAGGCAATATATGGCCTAAAGCAAGCTCTAAGAGTTTGGTTTGACAAACTCAAGGCAACTCTGACCAAACCAAATTATCATCAAACTAATTCTAACACCTCTTTATTTACAAAGTATAATAATGATAATGTAACATATGTGCTAATTTATGTTGATGATTTCAATGTTACAGGAAGCAATGAAGTGGAAATCAACAAACTTATATAGCATCTTGGCAAGCATTTTTCAATTAAAGATCTGGGAGATCTCAATTACTTTCTGGGAATAGATGTTAAAAGAATCAATAACATAGAACTTCACTTATGTCAAAGAAAATATATTTCAGAAATTCTATCCAAAGTAAGAATAAACAAAGCTAATGCTCTATCTACTTCTATGATCAGCAACTCAAACTTTTCAAAGCATCATAGTGAACCAATCACAAATGTAAAGCAGCACGGTAGTAGGAGCTCTACAATATGTTACAATAACAAAACCAGGAATATCATTCAGTGTAAATAAGGTATGTCAGTTTATGCAAAACCCACTAGATGAGCATTGGAAGGCCGCGAAAAGAATTTTAAGACATCTCAAAGGAACAATTAACCATAGGTTGATTTTTAAGTCAAGCATTAGCATCAATATAACTGGTTTTGCTGATGCAAATTGGACAACAGATTTAGATGATAGAAAATCTACTACTGGCTACTACATATATCTTGGAGAAAATCCAGTGTCATGGTGCTCTAAAAGCAGTTAAATATATCAATATCTAGTACGGAGGCAGAATTTAAAAGTGTGGCAAGCACAACTGCAGAAATCATGTGGATTGAGTCACTGTTAAGTGAACTAAAAGTAAAAACCACCAGAAAATCAACTATATGGTGTGATAATCTAAGTACAGTCTCACTAATAACAAACCCAATTTTACATTCAAGGACAAAACACATGGAATTGGATTTATACTTTGTGCGTGAACGGGTGATAAAGGAAAACTGAATGTTAATCACTTACCTGCAACTTACCAAAGAGCAGATGTGTTGACTAAGCCAATATCTGCCAAGAACTTCAACCAATTCAGAAAAGAACTGAAAGTCGAAGACATCAACGATAATATAGAGAAGCCTAAAACTATCTCAAGCAAACCTTCAGTAAAATCTGAAACAAAATCTGAAGCGACAATGTGACGACCGCCCATGACCCCTGCACCGAATCTAGAGATAGAGCGCTGTAAAGTGTGCCAGACGATTATGGACGATTGTCAAGGTAAGATTTAAAACGACAGAATCTATCGTATTACTCACAGCGCATGGACAAAATACAATAGAACATATGTATAGTGAAGCTTTACAGAACAAAATGACATCATATAAAACTCCATAATAGTTGAATACAAGCATCCACAAAGTCAATACATCCAGCCTCACTACATATCTCTCAAGGAATACAAAACAGCGGAATATCCAGTACATATAAGAAGATAATATGCAACCCTCTAGCTCGTCTTCGATATCAGCATCGTGAGAAGAGAACAGCACCTGTCACCTGCTACCTAGTCTGCCCGTCCCAAAATGGACGAACAGCCCAAGGCAATAAGAATTAAAAACATAAAGCCTTGAGTCAGACAACAGTCTTAGTGAGCAGTAAATTAACTAACAACATACCAAAAGAGCATAAAGGAAAAGGAATAGGAATACAACCCTCCCACTCCAACCTCATTCTACAGTGATAGCCCCCAGACACACACTAAGCAGAAGCAAACATAGCAGAGCATACAATTTAAAGTAAAGCTACTATCACTCGAGTCAAGGGCGACGTTTTCCAAGTACCAAGGCCTAAATCAGATAAGCACCCAGAAAATACCGCTCTTGAGTCCGAATGACGATACAACCAAACATCCATGACTCTGGCTATCACTGTTATCATTGCTTCGATATCACCGTTAATTGAATGACCGGCACATTCTTTCAACCGTCCGTCAAGGGCTAATGGAAACCCCGGTTCTAGACATAACTCCCGCACGTCGTCGCAGCCCGTGCCTAGGACTATCGAATCTGCCCAGAGTACTCGACCATCAACAGTTGGCCGTTGGGACTATCGAATCTGCCCAAACGTACTCTTGCTTAGAGCATGCTAGAACCTTCAACAACGATGCCATCCAAGCCTCCTAGTCATCCTCCTCGACGACTATTCTCATGTCCATTCATTATCCTCAACTCGAATCATGTCACCGAGTTATCAACATGCTTGGAATGATCCCGTCTGGATTAGACCAAGTCTTCATCACATGATTGCTTCGCTTCATTACACCCTCGCAAAGCCTCATCTCATCATCACATCATCAAATCTATGCATAAGAGCTTCATCATCCCGCTACATATGCCACGAGCAGCTTTCCCAATTCAAGAGCCTTTCCCTTAGCTTTTGAATCGTCTTCGGTCTAAATCTAATCATCAATCATCTAGTTCATAACAATCAATCAAATCAAACATCAATCTAAACAATCAAGCATTCAAATATGATCTAAGTAGACAATTATAACAATAATGGCATTTTCGTAATTAAAGAGTTGAAAGTCCAATAAGCATGAAAACATGGATTATATCTCTACAAACTTGATGAATGAACTTGCATAGGTTAACATATGATAAAATGGATGTAACATCATTATGAACAATGGATCTATATGGATCTACACATAGGATGAAGAAAATGCATGGAAATCTCTATTTTAACACCAAATCGAGCCAACAATCCGATATACTCCTTTGGATCCGTGTGAGAGATAATCACCACTCACCAAATCACCTAAACAAACCCGAATCAACATGCTTCAGATCTGGACAGCAAAGGATGAAGCTTGATCTATCACGAATCCGCTTCAAACGAAGAAATCTCTCTTGAAAAGATGAAGATCTTCAACTTTAGCTCTTGAATCTTCAATCTTGATCTTCAACTTGGATGGATGTAAGCACTAGATTAGAGTGGAGAAAAGAAGTGAAGAAGTGTAGAAGTCGAGCTCTCAAAATGGCAGCACTTCGTCGCTTCAAAATCCGGATCCCAAAAATGAAGAGAAGCTCTCCTATTTATAGCAGAAAATACCCTAAGTCGTAACTCGGCTATCTCCTTAAGTCGCTGCCGACTTAACACTATGCCGACCTACGACGTAGAGCTTTGCCATCCTACGACTTAACCAGAAGTATCTGCGACCTAACAACTGCTATCTCCTAAGTCGATCACGACTTATAGCATGCGCGCCTACGACTCAACAAAACCGGGCTAAACTCTTAAGTCATCTACGACTTAACTGGGTTACGACTCAACACGCACGCGTCTTACTTGGTTAGACGACTCAACTACTAAGTCGTCTACGACTCATCAGACCAATCCTTAACACGGCAACGACTTAACAAATAACTGGTCAGACGACTCAACTAGGCTTACGACTTACGACTTAGTAAGTATACGACTCATCCCTCAACTCGTCCAGTCCTTAAGTCGACCACTACCTTAACTCGTCAGCCGACTTAACACTTAACTCAAAACCTTAAGTCGTCTACAAAATCATAAGTCGGTCACTTCCTTAGGTTGTCTATCCCTTAACTCGGCAACGACTTACAACCTACCACTTAATACTTGCCGAGTTAACTTCGATCTACTAACTTAGCCCAGCTACGACTTATCTCCTTAGGTCGTCGCCGACTCACCCCTTAAGTCCTTAACTCGCCCAGACTCATCACTAACTCGCCCAGAACTCATAAGTCGGCTACGACTTAGGACTTAACCAAAATTCTTCCCAAAATCTGAAACAACCTAAAATGTTGAAAATTCCAGATTTGAACGAATTTTTCGATCCGTAAAAATACGGGTCGTTACATTCTCTCCCCCTTAGGAATTTCGCCCCCGAAATTCCAAGCAAACAAAGCAATCAAAGACTATTCTGTACGCCTACCATCCATAGCAATCAACAAACCATGCATCCAATTCTAGCTTAGCGTACAGAATTCTAAGACTTAGAACAAGTTACAATATCGCGAGATGAGATGACACCGTAGGGCCATACCTTGAAGAGTTCAGGATGAGCTGCCTTCATCCTCTCTTCCACCTCCCACGTACAGTCGTTATCATCATCACTCCATTGTATCTTGAGCAACTTAACTACCTTCCTCCTAAGCTGTTTCGTGTCAGTTTCAACAACACGAAGCGGCTTACGAGGTCTTCTATCAACTGGATCAACTTCGAAATCTTCACAGCTATCAGCAGAAACTACGGTATTCGAGTCATGCACATACTTCCGTAGATATGATACGTGAAAAACATTGTGCACACCCGACATCTTCTCTGGTAACTCCAATCTGTAGGCGAGCTTTCCAATTCGCTCGATGATCGGGAATGGTCCAACAAATCTCGGAGTCAATTTTCCTTTCTTCCCGAATCGAATAACATTCTTCAGTGGAGAAATCTTCACAAAAACCATATCTCCTACGTCGAATTCCAAATCCTTTCGACGCTTATCAGCATAACTCTTCTGACGGTCTTGGGCTGCCTTCATTCGTTGCCGAATGATCTCTATGCAATCTGAAGTCTGACGAATCATCTCTGGCCCAAGCATCAGCTTTTCTCCAGTTTCCAACCAACATGTTGGAGAGTTACACGGTCTTCCATACAATGCCTCATATGGTGCCATACCAATACTTGACTGGTAACTGTTGTTGTATGCAAACTCCACCAAATGAAGGTGATCTTCCCATGATCCTCCGAAGTCCAAAACACATGCCCTTAGAAGATCTTCCAAAACTCGGTTGACTCTCTCGGTCTGACCATCTGTTTGGGGATGATAAGCTGTACTCAAACACAACTCGGTTCCCAAGACTTCCTGGAAGCTCTTCCAAAATCCACTAGTGAACAATGGGTCTCGATCGCTCACTATACTTTTCGGAATACCATGGAATCGAACTATCCACTTAACATACAACTCAGCCAACTTTGATGCAGTCCTAGTCGATCGAACAGGAATGAATCTAGCACTCTTAGTCAGACGATCCACAATGACCCAAATTCCTTCATTTCCCGTTCTGGTTCTAGGCAATCCATCGATAAAATCCATCGACACTTGTTCCCACTTCCATGTAGGAACTTCTAATGGCTGAAGCAATCCACTTGGCTTCTTCTGTTCGGCTTTTACCAACTGGCAGTTCATACATTTCGAAATAAAATTTCCAACATCCTTCTTCATACCTTCCCAATAGTAGGTTCTCTTCATATCCCGATACATCTTATTTCCACCAGGATGAATTGTCAACTTCGAGTGATGACTTTCCTTCAAAACTTCACTCCTCAATTCATCTATATCGGGAACAACTAGTCGTCCTTGCTTTCGAAGCCAACCCTCTCGATCGACCTCGAATCCTTTATCCTTTTCTGGATCCAACCCAGATTCCAAATCACGGATAATCCTGACAAGCTTATCATCTCGCTTTTGGCCCTCGCCAATCCTTTCCACAAGAGTGGGTCTTATCGATAAGTTTGCCAACATCTCAGGTTCCAATTCACATCTAGGCCTGAAGTCAAATCCAGCTAAATACTCGAGACTCTTCCATTCTGAAAACATGGCTCCCAATTCTGCATGTCTTCTACTTAACGCATCTGCCACTGCGTTACCTTTTCCCGGAGTATAAGCTATACCAAAATCATATGATGCTAAAAACTCTAGCCAACGTTGCTGCCGAAGATTCAAATCCTTTTGGGAGAAAAGATACTTCAACGACTTATGATCCGTAAACAACTCGAATCGAACTCCCAACAGATAATGTCTCCACATCTTCAGAGCAAATACAATCGCCGCTAACTCCAAATCATGAGTCGGGTAATTCCTTTCATGCGGCTTTAGTTGTCGACTGGCATACGCAACAACTTTATCCTTCTGCATCAGCACTGCTCCAAGTCCAGTACCACATGCGTCGGTGTAAACCACCATCTCATCATTCCCACTTGGAATAGTCAAAACAGGAGCACTCGTCAGTCTCTCTTTCAGGATTCCGAAAGCTTGCTCACACTTAGCATCCCAACTGAACACTTGGTTCTTCTTTGTCAATCCTGTTAATGGTGCAGCTATCTTGGAGAAGTCTTTGATAAACCGTCGATAATATCCTGCTAATCCAAGAAAACTTCTCACATCTGATGCATTCTTAGGTCTAACCCAATCCTGGATTGCTGCCACCTTAGCGGGATCAACCGCTATTCCATTTCCAGAAATCACATGGCCTAAGAACCTCACTTCACTCTTCCAGAAGTGACACTTCGAAAACTTAGCCTTCAGCTGATGTTTCCGCAAGATCTCTAAAACAATACGCAAGTGCGTCTTGTGTTCTTCTTCCATTCTGGAATAAATCAGAATATCATCCACGAACACAAGTACAAACTTGTTCAACTGACCTCTGAACACTCTATTCATAAGATCCACAAAATATGCTGGCGCGTTAGTCAATCCAAACGGCATCACCAGCCACTCAAAGAAACCAGATGGTGTCCGAAAAGCAGTCTTCGGCACACTATCCTTAGCCACTCTCAACTGGTGAAATCCCGTTGCCAAATCCATCTGAGAAAACACCTTGGCTTCGTGAAGCTGATCAAACAAGTCATCTATTCTCGGCAATGGATACTTGTTCTTCTTTGTCACCTTATTCAGCTCACGATAATCCACACACAATCTCAATGATCCATCTGCCTTGGTTGCGAACACAACTGGTGCACCCCACTCGGACACACTACGCCGAATGAATCCTTTCTGTAAAAGATCATCAACTTGCACCCTCAACTCCTGCTGTTCCCTAGGCGCCATCCGCCTAAGAGGCATCACAACAGGTCTGGCTCCTTCAACTAGATCTATACGAAACTCGATCTCTCTATGCGGCGGCAACCCTTTGACTTCGTCAAAGACATCCTCGAATCCATTTGCGATTGGCACTAAAGACAGTCCATCCCGTGGAACAACTAGCGAATACATGAAGCTCATGAAGATGCCTTCTTCATGCTTACATCGTATCACAACCTTTCGCCCTTCCACATTCTCGACTGTCACCTCCAGCCTCTCACAATCAACCTTAGCCGCATACTTCCTAAGCCAGTCCATACCCAAGATAATTCCGAACCCCGCAAAGTTCAGAACAAAGCAATCACAAACAAAAGAGCAACCATGACTCGACTCAACTAGACCACGGCATAACATACACAAACAAGACGAACCCCCAACAGGATTAGTCACAACCAATGGCCTATCAACAATATCTGGTGCCAAACCTAACCGGCCTACGAGTTCATTACAAACAAACGAATGCGACGCTCCAGTATCAAACAGAACTCTAACTGGAACACCACATAGGAAAAGAGTACCTTGAACAACCACACTCTTTCCCTTCTCTTCAGCAGTAGGAGCTTTCGAAGACGACGGAACAGCTCCTAAAGCATAGGCTTGCACAATCTGCCTGTCCTTCCTTGGTTCTGGACAATTCTTCCTGAAATGTCCCGGCTTGTCACAGTTGTGACACTTCATCGGTGCCTTCGGATTCTTACAATCCTTAGAGAAATGGCCCTTCTACTGACAATTGTAGCAAGTCACCTCGCCTTTCGGCTTCTTCTGGCCATCCTTACCTTTCTGCTGTTGCTGTTGCTTCCTCTTCTGGTTTCCACCCTGCTATGGTTTAGATTCTCCCTTGGTAACAACAACAACAGGTCCTTCCTTAGGAAACAGACTCTCATGCCTAAGAGCTTTCTCCACAAGCTTCTCAAATGAATCGTCCAAATGATCCACCAACTGTCTCCCAAGATAACTATCCAAGCCGGTCACAAACTTCTCGTTCTTCTGATAAGCAGATTCAATATATGACCGGGCATACTTGGACAAAGCTTCAAACTCAGAAACATACTCAAGAACAGATCTCCTACCCTGCTTGAGCTCCACGAACTTCTTGAACAGAACAGACTTCTGAGCTGTAGAAATGAACTTAGCTTCAAATCTGACTTGGAATTGCTCCCAAGTAATCTCTTCCTCCGCAGTAGTGATGGTAATAGAGTTCCACCAATCAGAGGCTCTCCCTTGAAGCTGTCTCGATGCCAACTTCCTCTTAGTTGCATCTTCAATTCCCAAATCACCAAAGATCCTTCTACAAGCATCTATCCACCTCTGGACCTCAATGGTAGATTCTGTTCCCAAGAAAACCTTCCCTCCAAGAGCAGTATAGTCCTTGCACAACTTAGCAAAATCCACTGGTTTCGGAGTCTGAACCTGAACTCCAACATCAACTGCTGCCCCCAGAACTGGTATCCTTCTCATGATCGAAGTCATCATAGCTTCGAACATGGCTGCATAATCAGCAGTCTCTACAGTAGCACGGCCTTCCCTAGCAGCTGGTCTCCCTCTTCGACTCATTCTCAATATCTATAAAAAGGAATGATCAGAACACCTTAGAGAAACAACTGCATAAAGGACTCAAACTCTACTAAGCTACTATATTATATATAGTATTCATCCATCAAAGTACAATTACGTCTCTCATACGTAGTTACGACAGTGAGCGTTGGGTAAAATCGATTAACCAATGCTCTGATACCAAATGTGACGACCGCCCATGACCCCTGCACCGAATCTAGAGATAGAGCGCTGTAAAGTGTGCCAGACGATTATGGACGATTGTCAAGGTAAGATTTAAAACGACAGAATCTATCGTATTACTCACAGCGCATGGACAAAATACAATAGAACATATGTATAGTGAAGCTTTACAGAACAAAATGACATCATATAAAACTCCATAATAGTTGAATACAAGCATCCACATAGTCAATACATCCAGCCTCACTACATATCTCTCAGGGAATACAAAACAGCGGAATATCCAGTACATATAAGAAGATAATATGCAACCCTCTAGCTCGTCTTCGATATCAGCATCGTGAGAAGAGAACAGCACCTGTCACCTGCTACCTAGTCTGCCCATCCCAAAATGGACGAACAGCCCAAGGCAATAAGAATTAAAAACATAAAGCCTTGAGTCAGACAACAGTCTTAGTGAGCAGTAAATTAACTAACAACATACCAAAAGAGCATAAAGGAAAAGGAATAGGAATACAACCCTCCCACTCCAACCTCATTCTACAGTGATAGCCCCCAGACACACACTAAGCAGAAGCAAACATAGCAGAGCATACAATTTAAAGTAAAGCTACTATCACTCGAGTCAAGGGCGACGTTTTCCAAGTACCAAGGCCTAAATCAGATAAGCACCCAGAAAATACCGCTCTTGAGTCCGAATGACGATACAACCAAACATCCATGACTCTGGCTATCACTGTTATCATTGCTTCGATATCACCGTTAATTGAATGACCGGCACATTCTTTCAGCCGTCCGTCAAGGGCTAATGGAAACCCCGGTTCTAGACATAACTCCCGCACGACGTCGCAGCCCGTGCCTAGGACTATCGAATCTGCCCAGAGTACTCGACCATCAACAGTTGGCCGTTGGGACTATCGAATCTGCCCAAACGTACTCTTGCTTAGAGCATGCTAGAACCTTCAACAACGATGCCATCCAAGCCTCCTAGTCATCCTCCTCGACGACTATTCTCATGTCCATTCATTATCCTCAACTCGAATCATGTCACCGAGTTATCAACATGCTTGGAATGATCCCGTCTGGATTAGACCAAGTCTTCATCACATGATTGCTTCGCTTCATTACACCCTCGCAAAGCCTCATCTCATCATCACATCATCAAATCTATGCATAAGAGCTTCATCATCCCGCTACATATGCCACGAGCAGCTTTCCCAATTCAAGAGCCTTTCCCTTAGCTTTTGAATCGTCTTCGGTCTAAATCTAATCATCAATCATCTAGTTCATAAGAATCAATCAAATCAAACATCAATCTAAACAATCAAGCATTCAAATATGATCTAAGTAGACAATTATAACAATAATGGCATTTTCGTAATTAAAGAGTTGAAAGTCCAATAAGCATGAAAACATGGATTATATCTCTACAAACTTGATGAATGAACTTGCATAGGTTAACATATGATAAAATGGATGTAACATCATTATGAACAATGGATCTATATGGATCTACACATAGGATGAAGAAAATGCATGGAAATCTCTATTTTAACACCAAATCGAGCCAACAATCCGATATACTCCTTTGGATCCGTGTGAGAGATAATCACCACTCACCAAATCACCTAAACAAACCCGAATCAACACGCTTCAGATCTGGACAGCAAAGGATGAAGCTTGATCTATCACGAATCCGCTTCAAACGAAGAAATCTCTCTTGAAAAGATGAAGATCTTCAACTTTAGCTCTTGAATCTTCAATCTTGATCTTCAACTTGGATGGATGTAAGCACTAGATTAGAGTGGAGAAAAGAAGTGAAGAAGTGTAGAAGTCGAGCTCTCAAAATGGCAGCACTTCGTCGCTTCAAAATCCGGATCCCAAAAATGAAGAGAAGCTCTCCTATTTATAGCAGAAAATACCCTAAGTCGTAACTCGGCTATCTCCTTAAGTCGCTGCCGACTTAACACTATGCCGACCTACGACGTAGAGCTTTGCCATCCTACGACTTAACCAGAAGTATCTGCGACCTAACAACTGCTATCTCCTAAGTCGGTCATGACTTATAGCATGCGCGCCTACGACTCAACAAAACCGGGCTAAACTCTTAAGTCATCTACGACTTAACTGGGTTACGACTCAACACGCACGCGTCTTACTTGGTCAGACGACTCAACTACTAAGTCGTCTACGACTCATCAGACCAATCCTTAACACGGCAACGACTTAACAAATAACTGGTCAGACGACTCAACTAGGCTTACGACTTACGACTTAGTAAGTATACGACTCATCCCTCAACTCGTCCAGTCCTTAAGTCGACCACTACCTTAACTCGTCAGCCGACTTAACACTTAACTCAAAACCTTAAGTCGTCTACAAAATCATAAGTCGGTCACTTCCTTAGGTTGTCTATCCCTTAACTCGGCAACGACTTACAACCTACCACTTAATACTTGCCGATTTAACTTCGACCTACTAACTTAGCCCAGCTACGACTTATCTCCTTAGGTCGTCGCCGACTCACCCCTTAAGTCCTTAACTCGCCCAGACTCATCACTAACTCGCCCAGAACTCATAAGTCGGCTACGACTTAGGACTTAACCAAAATTCTTCCCAAAATCTGAAACAACCTAAAATGTTGAAAATTCCAGATTTGAACGAATTTTTCGATCCGTAAAAATACGGGTCGTTACAGACAAAGGCAAAATACAGCAAACCCTAACTTGAGTTTAAGCGAGTGCGATTCGGCAAGCGCTTCTGGCTGAACTTGTGAAATTCTATAAGCAGAGAAGCTAAAGTATTATCTCGCAATCTAGCTAAGAATATCTTAGCTAGATCAAAGAATTTTCTCCGATTTAGAAAGAGGAAGGAAGAAAGAAATAATGTCGGCAAAAGAATAGAAAACCCTAACCGTAATTGAGGGGGAGTAATAAGTGAATGAGTCAAAGGGTTAATGAGATATATCTCAGAGCAAAGTGGGTGCAACAAAAGAAAACCCAAACCGCATCATAGCAGGCCAACAACATAATGGACCGAAGCCCATTTACTTACATTTCAATGTACAGAGTTCCGTATAAATACTCTGCTTGTATAACACTTTGTATTATGAATGAATTAGATCAATAAAATCATCTTTTTAATTTTCATCTTTTTATCATTTTCTAATTCTAAGAAAATAATAATTGAGAGTGTAGAAATAACATGAAGAAATATAGAGCTTAAAATAAAATATTATGCACGTGATGTTACTGGATAGGTTCTATATCCATATTTTGTTATACATAGTGTAACCAATAGCAAATTGAGTTTCCATACTCAAAATCATGTCAGTTACTGAACACAAAATGGTAAAAATCCATAGACCATATATGTTAATCTAGTAGTAATATCCATAAAATATTGGGTCGACAAGACAAAACTTAATTGAATAAAACAGTTACAGACCATATATGCTTATTGGAAGTTCCTCAAAGTTGCCCATTTGTTTAATCAATATAGAACAAACTAAACTGGAAAAGATATAACTTCAATGAACCAAACACAAACCTTTCTAACAGCTTCAAGTGCATATCACCATACACATATGATAGGGCCGACTTTTTGAATTCAACCATTGTAACGTATTATTGTTTTAAATGGTAGGGTAAATGTTGGCATTAAATGGAATTAATTAGTTTCTTTCCTGAACCGTTGTAAATTGTGCCATTTTTTTACAAATATAGGGAAGTTACTTGTTGCTGTGTCAAAGAGATGACATTAAAATATAATTGATTAGTTTTCAAAACTATTTGTAAATTGTGCAATCTTATTTTTGTTTATATGAATTAAGTGTAAAAGGTTATGCAGAGGCTCTTGTAACAAACGATTTGAGCTAAAACTTAATAAGAGAAAAGGAATATGGTATATCCAAATTCTCTTTTATATATAATAGAACAGATTGGAGGCTTGGAGCTCACTACAGATTTCTACCCATTCCAACAAGAATACATACACATATATGTTTGAGTCTCTGTGTGTGTGTTGTGTGTCCGTCCGTGTGTTTGTGTGTGTATATGTATATGTATATGTATATGTATGTGTGTAGAGAGAGAAATATATACATATGCATGTTGTCTTGAATAATGAATTAAATAATGTGTGTCTTCAATATGTATAAATTAAAAAACTGTCTATTTAATCTCGATATTAACTTAGATGATGTTTAGCCAATAAAAAAAGAAATTATTTTAACTTTTTAAGTAAAGTTATTTTGCAGCTCAAATAGGCATGAAAAGCATATAATTATTACATGGTAGTGCGGTACTTAAATTACTGCCAACAAAAAAACTAAATCAAGAAAAAGTATTTATATTTTACTTATTTTAATTTTCAGTTTTTATTCAAAATCGATGACGCAATGGAATTTGTAAGTTGATGAATATGGCACTGATCCTAGGTGATGCATTAAGTAAAAAAGCATGCCACACTGACACTCAGGCAAAAGGGTTTAGTGAAGAAAAAAAACAGAGGATGTTGATGAGACAGACCATGGAGAGATTAACCTTTAGGTGAATTATTCATTCATCGAGCAAGGGACTAAAATATCTAGAGTTTACTAAAACAAGAATATTTCAATGAATAAATATATTCTGGAGCAATCATTTAATATTTGAAATAAAAAAAACTCCCATGAATTTAATACTAGGATATCAGATACACCAAAAAGAATTTACCAGCATTGGATTTCTTGATCAACAATGCGCTCTAGTCCAACAGGCATAAATCCAACTTATAACATCTGGATAGTTTATAATCAAAAGGAAAACAAATTGTCACGTATGCAAAAAAGAGTACTTACTTGATAGGTTATCAGTTGTAAGAATAAATCAATTGAATTAATAGTTTTTGGAAAGCAAAAATAAAGCATTTGATGCAGAATCAGTTAGTCAACTAAATTACAGAAAATAAAGTTGTAATATAATAATAGGGAATGCTCGATAATGAATCCTATAAATGACAGACAGATTACAAAAGAACTTATTCTTCAACAATTGTTCTCAACTTCAAGGGGAGGCATGTTATGCAAAGTAAACTGAATGCACTTCTATAAAAATGTATGTACACATCACATTTTAAGTTTTAACCCTTCTCCTCTTCCTCATGTATCATATGTTACTCATTCTCGTTTGAAGATAAACTAACGATCACACTCAAAAGTTGTTATTTTATTTCAACTCCTTAATAAAAAGTTTATCTTTTTAAATCAAACACCAAGCGCATAGTTTTAAGCAGCGTAGTTGGGACAATAGACATTAAAATTAGGCATCTTCAATGTGGAGAGACTTTTCCAGGGGTATGTAACGTGATGCATTTTTTATTCACCCAAACGAGATTATTATTTTTACCTCCAACATATAAATGGTATCTTTTAAGTTAAAATATTGAATTTAACTTGATAAAGTCGTAGTTGAACAATTTATTGCACGAGGGGCTACGAAGGTAGGCTTATTGTTTCAATTTACAACCCGTTTTTTTTTCAATTTTTTGGTGTAAGGTATGTAAATTGTCTTGTATGAGTAAATTTTTATGTACATAAATTAGTAACTAAGGGTCTTTCGTTTATAAAGTGGGAACAAAATGAAATTTCTGTTTGCACATATATTTGTAACATGAAGCCTATTTATAAGCAGTCATATTGTCCAAGATAAATCTTCAATATGACCACAATAATTTAATTTTAATCAATCATAGATCTCATCAACCAAACATGCACAAATGCACCTTTTCTTGTAAATCTATTTGCACATAGTGTTCATATACAACATTGTAATGTTGTGTTGCAGGCACAACCATTATTCAAAGATAGGACCAAATTCCCTCTAATGGAAGGCCCATCACTCCTAGGCAACTACCCAAGAAGAGCATTTTATCAAGCTCTAGCTGTAGCCGCAATGTGTTTACAAGAGGATCCAAATATAAGGCCTAAAATTGTCGATGTTTACAAGAGGATGCACCAGTACCCTAAACATATAATTTACGAAGAGTGTATTTGGGAATAATTTATTTCAAAATCGCTTGAAATCAATAAAATAATCAAGCTTTGCTAATCTTAAATTTAAAATAAAAATAAGAACATTTACATGTATCATGGTGCCAGCGACTCCAAGTAAAACATCTAGAAATTTTGAGTAATCAAGGGAAAATCCCAAGAAGATGCAACAGAAGGTAGGTAAGACCTTGCCACTGATAGCTCATGTGAAGCGGCTCGACGTGAGTTGGTCATGAGTGTATTCATCGCTGTGGTGAGAGAAATGACGAGATAATGAATCCGTGAGTGATGGCGAAGGAGATGATAAACCCTAGGTCTTCCTTTTCAAGTAAGAGGAAAAGAAGAGAAGTAACGAAGGGTTTGTATAACATGCTTTTTTTTCTTGAAATTATAGGCGGGTCAGGCGGTAAAATTTTTAGTAGCGGTAAAGGGGAAAAAATTAACGACTGAAGCTATATATTGGTTGCACTTGTGAAGGAAACGCTAGCAATAGATTCTACCGAAAGTAGGTTTTTTTGTAGTGAAGTCGTGAATAGGAAGACTGTGTCCGAGGTCAAGTTGAAGGCACAGTTGAACTCATGGAGGCAAGGGGAGTTAATCGGCGTTGGTTGGAAGTGGTCCGGTGCTCCAAGGAAAAAATGACATCGAGCTACAGTAGGTTAGGATATAGGTCGCGATCATCATGGGGAGGTCGAGCTCATCATAGTTGGGTGCATAGTGAAGCTCTTGCGAAGTGGAGTTCGTCGGAAGTGCCGGCACGCGATTTCATGGTGTGTAGGTGGAGATAGGAAGAGAGAGGTAAGGCGGCTATCGATTGGTGTGTGTCTGTACATGTTTGTGCACAACAGTGGAGATTTAGGGAAGAAGGGATGGTGATTAGTAAGGTAACAATTAAATTAATTAAGTTAATTAATTAAGTTTTAATTCGTAAAGTTATATAATTCGTAACTTTTGTGTACGAGGTACAATCGAAACATTGTCTTCGCCATTGCACTCATACTGAGATTATCTACAACTTGGCTTGGACTTAGGTGATTTTACTCACCATCGAATTGTATATCTTGTGTATATAATTTTGCTGTGTTTAAATATAAGTTAAAGTAGATAACAATGCAAGTTATTTCTTTTGGATCCCTCCTTGCTTTGGAAAGCAAGTGACAACATTATATGCAGTATAATTTCTCTTATAACCCTCAAAAACATGTACATGGCCAAGACTTATCGTTTACATATGCGATATTGTTATTTGTGAAGTTGAAGTGTGTTGTAAATGTTTAAAGCGAAATAGTCGCTATAAACGCACTTCAAAATCTCTTATATTTAACATATGTTAAATTGGTTAAAATATGAATGTATTGTTATATGATATATTTTGGTTGTTCTCTATACACATTTTGGTGTGTTTGACATAAAATAATTGGTTTGAGAAATTAAAGAAAGTGTAAATGGAAATTGTGGAAATTAGAAGCAAAAAGGTCGTAATGGATGCACTTCGAAAACAGCTTGTGTTCGGCCATTTTCAAAGTCAACTTTAAGAGACATCCTAGGGCTTTAGGCGTTTTTAATAAGTACAATAAGTGTTCTTGTTAATGGAGAAATATTAAGGTTTAAATATATTTTTAATAATTATTTATATATTTTTAAAGTAAAAAGTCTTAAATTATAATACATGCTTTTAATTGTTTTTAATAAATTATAAATTAGTTATTTTTAAGCCATATTTTACATATATATTTAAAACATATTTGTAAATATTTTTAAAGTATTTATATATATATAAGTTTGGAAAAAGTAAGTTAAGTATTTTATATAGGAATAAAGAAAGTTTTGGGTTATAACACTTATGTTAAAATAAACGGTTTTGGGAAGTTAATTAAAAGTATTTTACCTTGTTTAATAAGTGTAGATGTACTTAGATCTTTAAAAAGAATGTTTTAAAGATAATGTTGAGTACAAATGGTTTTGGATTTGTTGTGATATGTGTTAATAACATAAATCATTTTTTATTATACTTATGAATGTAAATAGGTCTTTGAGAAGAATATTTTAAAGATAAACATAAGTGAAATGGTTTTGATTTTGTAGTGATAATGTTTGAGTATCATTTGTCATAAGCCCTTTGAAATATATTTGTGAATGTAATTGGAACTTTTAAATGGAGATTTTAAAAGAAATAACAAGTATGGAACCTTTTGAAAAAAGATAGAAAAAGAAAGGTTTAAAATAAGAGACCTGGTAATAACTTATGAATATACTTATACCGTAGAGATAAGTAATGAATACCTTTTGAAGTATTGGAAAGAGTATAAATAAATGTTGAAATACTAGAGTACAAGTATATATCCTTTATAAAGAGAAATTATATATATAAATATAAATATATATATATACACACACACAAGTAATAAAGGTGTATTAATTAATAAGGGAAGTTTTTAATTAATTAGGAAGTTTTAATTAACAAAAGAAGTATTAATTAATAAAGGAAGTTGTAATTAAATAAGTAAGTTTAATTAAGTGAAAGAAGCTTTATTAGATAAAAAGGAGTTTTACTAATAAAAGAGGTTTAATTAATAAAGGATTAATTAAATAAAAAAAGGATTAGAAGTCGTTGATGTGACTTAATCATGCTTTGTGTGAATTAATCATGCTTGCGAGAATTGATCGTGCTTTGTGTGTTTGCTCGTTTATGGAAAGTATTTTGTAGTGTGCTTAGCGCTAAAAGACAACGAAGTAGGCTTGTTCTATCTATGAGAGTTAAGACTAATGTTCGAGTAGGGTGTAAAAGTAGTAGTGCTCTAAGCTACTGGCCTCACTCTTGACCGAGGGATAGTGTGAATTGAAAATATCGAAAACATGATAAGTATACAAGACTTGGTTTTCATTTATGATCGTCTATCTTGTACTTGATAGTTGATTAGTTAACTATCAAATTTGACCAAACTAACTTAGGAAATATCTAGAAGAAACATGAGGGTTATATGGTATAGTTTTCTTCAGAGATGCTATACTGTAAGTATAAACTAGTCTTGCTCTTTTAGGACAAATGAAAATGAAATCCATCCGGATAGGAGAGGATCTCTACTCTTACAAATTATTTGTTTATTTCTAAAAGAACTGGAGTTGAGTTAACCAAAATTCTATCGATTAATTTGGGAGCGCCTGTAAGCGAGGAATGTGTTTATATGAGATGGCTCGAAACCGTAATCACTTCAAAACCATATACGTTTTCTATGCTTTAGAAGAGGTTCGTGATCCGTTCAAATGCTGGAATTATAAGGAGATTCGAGATCTGATTGAGATGCTTGAGCCCATTTATAGGTTCATAATTTATTCAGGATATGGGAATCCATGTGTGGTTCCGAGATCTATTGAGATATTGAAATCCATGTATGGTTCCAAGATCTATTTGAGTTGTGGCTCGTGTGTTGAGAAGTTGAACGTGACTTCACTATCATTATGACAAAAACCATATATATGATATATAGCCAATGGGTTTAGCTAATCCTAAGGTGCAGGCGACTCCATTCTATTGTTGCTTACGGATATGCATGTGGGAGTAATGCATTCGGTGCCATGGGTTCGAGCTTGGACTAGCTATATTTTTCCTATGGTACATTACCTAAAGATGTATGCTGCTTAGAAGCATATCTCTGATCCTTATGCAGGAGTACCATTCTCGAAGTACCGGGGGCACCTCCGTTGAATCCTACATAGTTATGTAAATGTGCCTTAGCAGTTATTGGTTGTATACCTATTATTTTTGTGGTGTATATGCGGCACGGTTATTTTCTGATTTATATTCATCACCCTAAACATTATCTACTATATCACCTTATATACTTATTAGATAGTGGTTCTTTCAAGGGGATAACCATTATGGGATTCCATGCGGTCTCAAAAGTACTGTTATATGTTGGCTGCATATTTCTTGAGTTTCTCATACCAGACTTACGTCTGATGCATGGGTTTTGTTTTCCCAAATTCCGCGTGTGTTGTTTCAAGTAGTTTGAGAAAGGCAGGTTGTTATTGATGTTTATTCGAGCTCAAGAAGATGATCCGGATGTTTCACCTACCATAGAATTCTTATTTCCGCTACATTACTATATTGTATATATCATCATTTTTTATTATAGGTTGTTATAACTGTCTAGGCTGATGATGGTATTTAGAATTGTAACTCCGAAATGCTACGTATTTTACAGTGACAGTTTGTACTGTCCTTTAATATTATATGTAATCGTTCCACTGTGAGATACTGATATTGCGTTCTCTTCTTTCTTATCCTCTTTCTTTTATTTTTATTTTATCCTAACAATTCATTTGTCCGACAATTGGATGCTTGGCACATGAATACCATGGATGTAGTATTATCGACAATTGAGGGTCGAAAGGAAGATCGTTATAGCTGGTATCAAAGCCAAGTTAAGCGAGAACCTTGACTTTGGTAGGGTATGACTCATTAAGAGATAGGGTAATGGAATTCCCTAGCATAAGATGAGTGTATTAACATATAAGAGCGTATACATAAATTTTATATATTAGTAATATATAAGTATAAGTCGATAGTGTAGTCTAATTAGTGTAGGGATTAACGATATTTATCTATTATAACTCGTTGACTAGCTTAGTCTTACTCGACAAATTTATGAGCATTGACTACTATTTGTCGATTGTTAATTGTGCTCGACCAGTTTATGAGTAGTTTTACATTTTTACTGCATGGGTTAGGTAGACAGTAAATTTTAGGAACATTGAAACGAATAACTTGAGAATTAAGTTTCACAGTTTGACTATAAGACGTTCGGTGATAATGTTGGGTTACAAGGTTAACTTTAATAAAAGATGTTTATTGTCGTTTAAAAGAAAGGTAAGATATTTGGGATAAATATTTGTAAAAGGATTTTATATAAGAAAGTTATTTTATATAAGTATGATTTATAACATATGCTTTATAAATGAAAGAAGGACTTAAACTAATATTTTGATAACTTAAATCCCGGTGTCTTTGAAAATGTTTTTCAAGGTTTTGAAAAATAATAATAGTATTATTTAAAAGTATATATTTGGAAAATTGGTTTATGAAACTGAGATCGTGGTACTTAGAAATATTTATGAAGTATTTGATACCATTTTGAAAATGATTTGGTTAAGTCAGAAAGGCATGATTTAGAAGTACTGAACTCACTTCTTTCGATGGAAATAATTCCAGCGATGACCGCAACATCATTGACGTTCATTTTTGAGTTTCTATGTGGGGGATATTACTATAGTAGTTTGCTATCAAGTGTTTTAGTAAAACATATTCCAATTTAAAACCCGAAAGTATAATTTGATATACAAAAGTTATATGTATATATTATTCCAAAATGATTTGAAATGAAATTCGATGTTTAGTTTAAAATTTTCTTGTTAAGTTAATTTATGGATGCATATAGCCTATGCATTAGGATAATATGTATATGCATCATATTATGATATGTTGTTTCATAGTTTTCATTTTCTAAAATGAAATGGGATTTTCAGGGAATTTGGATAGTCGAAAACTTTCGAATTATTATAGGACTTGAAGCTAAGTGTTTTTATGGAAATATAAAAGTTGAGTTTTTGTAACTCTTGAATTGAGAAAGTTGTAAGTTAAAACAAGTTTTAAATTTGTTGAACACCCTTGCTAAGCGAAATAAAATTTGATGTTTTGTATATACTCTTAGGATGCAATGAAGTATTATACGAGTAATAAAGTAAAGTAAGTTTTTGTGGAAGGTTTTATGAATGAAGTTATGAAATGTTGATAAACTTGAAGTTATGTTTTATGAAATGGTTCATAAATGATTTTAGTATTGAATGGGGCACTTTACTGTAAACGAATGTGATAAAAATGATACTGATGTAGTTAAGAAACCATTGGAATAAAATATGTATGTTGTACGTAGATCATTTTATTCCCATGACAGTTTTTGATATAGGATTCGAGTACATGATTTCAAGATGATTTGCACTGGTCCAAGTTGGGATGTTTCACTCAGTTATTAACGGCGAACACTTGAAACAGATGCTTGCTATGATCTTGATGTTTTTTAATCATAGTATATGGCTATGTAAGGAGAACTGAGGTTTCTAATCAAGGAACCAGATCTAAGTCTGCACTAGAGAGGTTAAGTGATCTATACTAGTTTGGAAGTGAAATCTATGTAATCGAGCAAGTGATCGGATTTGTTATTTCATATGGATTATCCATGTACATCGTACGAGTTTTAGTGTATTTGTATACTATGTTTGTTGGCTTATGGAGAGTTTGGAAATGGGCTCTTTGATTTGTTTGAGGTAGCGTGAGTAATCGATAAAGTAATAACCTGAGGCTGTTGAGCGTAAGGTTCACTTAGTAGATTGTTTATCATTTTTTTGTGATAGGAAGATTTTTGAACCTGGGCAAATTTGAGCTTTGTGTGCTAGTAATATTAATGTTGTTAAGTATTGATGTGTGTTTGTTTCTTTTGTTGCTCGGGCTGAAATTTTGAAGATGAAATATTCTATGTGGGAGAGAATGTAACGACCTAGAATTTCAGACACTTCGTATTTAAATATTTGAATCTTGGATTTAATGTGATTAAATAGATTTAATAACCTTGTTAACCCCCTTTTAAATTATAACCAATAATGGTAGACTTGATTTAGAAATTTGTTTACAAAAATAAATAGTTTGAATAAATATCTATAATGTGACTGAAAATCATTTTATAGAATAACAGTTTCGAAACACATGAAATTATAATTTCGAGCATTATCTCAGATTTTGATGAAACTAGTGTCTTCGAGACCAGAATAATATGGTGATATACGCCGACGAGTTTCGTGGCGATCGGATGAACTGTGTGGTCGTGCGAGCTCGAAACGCATTTCAATTTTAATTGAAAATTTACTATAAATATTATTATATAAGCAGATTCATCCCCCCTTAAGATATTGTTCTGGATCATTCTCTTTCCCCACTCTCTCTTTTATTTTATTTCTCTAGTAAACAAAACATAGAGCCTCTTTCTTCCACGAATTGTTTTGGGAGCTACGAGCGATGTTAGATCTCGGCGTTGGATCTGTTGGGATCGTGCTGAGGAAGACTTAGTTTTGGTATGTGCGATGTTGGGTGTGACTGTCCTTGTTGTGTGTTACTTTGTAGAGGCCGAACTAGGGTTGAGGCATGTCAGAGATTTAGGTGGCGACAGGCCAAGGCGAAGGTGGCATTGAGCTTCTCGAGCGAAGGCGAGTGGATGGTGGCTGTTTGGATGAGATGCGATTGCATACAGAGAATTGCGATATTTGTTTGTCGTTTGTGGAGTTTCAAGTCGCAAACAGGAAGAAGGTGTCGAAGGTCAAATTGAAGACGTAGTTGAACTCGTGGTGGCGAGGGGAGTTAATCGGCATTGGTTAGAAGCTCCGAGGCAAAAGGTCACGTCGAGCTACAGTAGGTTGGGCTATAGGTCGTGATTATCATAAGGAGGTCGAGCTCATCATGGTTGGGTGCATAGCGATGCTCTTGCGAAGTGGAGTTCGTCGGAAGTGGCGTCGTGTGATTTCGTGATGTATATGTGCAACATCCCTATTTTTAGTTGAACATTATTCAGGACATTTAATTAGATAGATTAAGTAGAATAATGTAAAGGGTTAAGGAGAATGAGATTTTAAACTTAATAAGGTCGTGCCATACATAATTAATTAAGTAAGATTGTTTAAACTTAACATATAAGAGAATATATGAGAGGGGCAATTAAGGAAATAGCCCTTTCATTTGCCTTAAACCCTCTCCCCCTCATACCATTCTCACATTATTCATACAAAAACAATCAAAAAGGAAAATATAAGGAGGCCGACCATTAAGCAACCTAGGGAGGGTGAAATCAAAGGAGATTCACAAATCCAAGCTTAGAGATTCAAGAGCTATATCAAATCTCAACTCTAACAATTAATCTAAGGTGAATAATAAGTGTTCCATCTCTATTTTTTCTTTAAATTTGGTTGTGGATAATACCCGAATGATTGATGTTTATTTTGCCAAGATATGGCTATTTATTCATTGTTTGGATAGAATAATGGTTATTGGAATTTTTATGAAATTTTTTAAATGAGTTTTAAGAGTAAAACTTAAGATTTTAATCTCCAAATGTTTTGATTTTCTAATATGTTGTATAAAAAATTATTTTGGAGATGGGTTTTAATTTTATAATTTTCCAAGTTATATAGATTATTTTATGAATTTCCTAAGGAGGAAATAGCTTTATTTCGAGTTTTAATTATTTAAAATAATTAAATATGATTTTTGGCTTCGAAATTTTTATATGGTAAAGAGAAGGATATTGTCTAATAATTTTTGTGAATTTTTGGGATTTTTCCCAAATAATTTCAATTTACTATGAATTTATTATGCCAGATAAAAATTTAAATGGGATGATTAATTAAAGATGTTAATTAGTTATTATAAATATGTTTTGGAACTTGAAATTTTAGTGTGGCAGTATTTCTAAAAAGGATTTGTAAAGAAATTGTTTTATCCAATAGAAATTGGACGAGAAATAAGATTTGGTGAATTTTTTTTGCTTAAAGTAGTAATAAAAAAGTTTTCACATGAATTACAATAGTGTCATACCACCCTAACATCGTCGAGCCTAAGACAAGGTCACATCCATGAGTTTTCTACATCGAAGAGAAATGAAGCATAAGATAGGTACTTCGGTAGCTATGTAATGTTTCCAAGTAGGCCAAAGTTGACCTCGTGAACAATATAGTATCAGTGGCACTTCGTGATTCATCTAAGCATTTTAAAAGCTTAATGTCGACGTCGCATGTTTTCACCACTGTTATCGATGATGTCGCGCCTAATCACTTCGACCTTATAAAGATAATAAGCGACATAGTAGCTGAAGTGGGTCTACTTTAAAGGTTTTTTTTATGACTTCGAGGGTCTTGGGGTCAATGTGCATCAAGGTCGGCGACCTTATGTTTTAATGTCGATGCCTCATGGCTGAAGAGGCTTGCTTTTATATAAATTAAAAATGTTTTTAAACGGCTGAAGAGGCCTATGTTTCAAGAGGGTCGAAGACCCTATATCTTCGGTAGTTAGCCATATAACTTATAAATGTTTTAAGTTTTGTTTAATAGGTGCATAGCCTATAGTTTATGGAAGTCGACAATGTTATATTCAACATGAATTTATACTTAAAAGAAATTAGTTTTGATTTTACCTTGGGTAGAGAGTCGATGAGGTATAGTGCAGCTTGAATGTCGCCGATCTTCATCTAAGGCGGAGAGCCTTATGCTTTCCATTTCGACGTCATTATTGGGGATACCAATGATTTTTCAAAATTTGTAAACTTCGATACTATCATTAGGTACACCAATGTAGATGAACTTCGACATTGATCTATATTAACCTAAAAAGGGCGGCAAGCCTTATTTTTTATGACTTTGATTCTAAACACTGGGGATACCAATGCTACTTTGATTATAGATGTCAACACTATCATTAGGAACACCAAAGTAGATTAGTTTTGACAAACTAAATGTCTTGTAAATGAGACTTTATTATTGGTATACCAATGTATTTTCTTAAATGAGTTTGACATTGATCATTTGGGGATACCAATGTATGTCACTTTGAAATGTTATTAAGGGGAGATAACCTAATTGGGGACACCAATAGACATAGGTTAAACATGTGGGTAACATGAGTTAAATTGTTAATTGATGGGTTCATAGTTATCCTAGGAAAACTATGGGATGTGAGATGGATAGTCCACATCATGCTGCGGATGTACAGTCTCTATAAGGATAATGAAGGTTTTATATTCATCATAGGAAAACTATGGGACGTGTGATGGATAGTCTACATCATTTTAAGTTAAATGGAATATGTGTGATAGATAGTCCACATAATTTTAAATAATTAAACCATATGTGATGAGTCAATATGGTAGGGGATGGGTAATCCTAGTAATAAATACATGTAAGATGGATAGTCCACATAATTCTGGATATGCTTATATGTGAGATGGGTAGTCCACATAATTATAAGACGAGTAGTCAGATTATGATAAGACAGGTAGCCAGTTTAACTTGTAATGCGTAGTCATTTGAAATTAAGATGGATAATCTAATGAATAGGGATGGGTAATCCAATATATGTTGCATGGTTATAAATTCTGTTTTCTATGTTCTAACCATTATGGTTGCAGGAGCGTAGTATAGGGTTGTTATGTTTTAGTTAAGATACCAATGAGGGGAAAACCTGTTTTGTTCAGCAATGTGGTCTCACTAGACATCTATTTTGGTTCGGGATGGTGGTTATTATTCACACCAGACTATTATCTAACCCAAAGTTTTGTTTTTACCTTAAACTATTGGGTACTCATTTGAGTAGGTTGGGAGTAAGGGATTTCAAGTTTTTAGTTAGACGAATAAGCTTCCGAAGGCATGTAGGAGGCAATCTAGCTACTAGGAACTTTATCTATTTTCGCTGTATAGTTTGGTTTTGTCTATTTGGATGTAATGATAAAGTTGTATAATTTCTAAGTATTTGACTCTAATCAACCAGGGGGGCATCTTCATATGTCGCTCTTGGATTATTTTGTAATAATTATATTTTCTATGAACGTGGGATAACGAATGAGATTATGTAATGAATGTGAAATATCATTTTTGAAATGAGATATGAAAATTTGTTATTAAACCGTGGTGAAAAGTTTTCATACTCATGTGTTTTTTTATTATTGATATGACTAATATAGCCTTATTTTGTCGTCGAGAATTAATAACTATGGATGTCCGTAGCAGTTAGTTTTGGGCCTCAGAATGGGGGATGTTACAAGTTTGTATCAGAGCATAGGTTTTTGATTAAAAGAATTTTGAAAACCTAATCCTAATGAATCAGAGAATAAGATCGGGGTTATTGGATAACGCGATAGTAATGCACTTGTATTTGGTATATATAAGTATGTATTCTCCCATCTCTCTTAGACCATTCTTTTGTATCTTACTAAAGCTCATATACAATTTATCAGAAAGAAAGACATGGAGGCAGGAAATGGAAGAGTGAATCTAGGTAGAGGAAGCACCATAATTAATGGAAATGCTCGACCCAATACCAGGAGGAACCAATGTAACAACCCGCATATTTTACGATTGTATATTTAAATGTTTTATTTAAATATAACATCGTTAGTAGGATTTAAGTCCGAAATGTCACTTTTTGCAAACAGTCGAATTAGGACTCGAGACCACTTCCATTGAGTCCAAAATGGCATTTGCGACCTTTTTGAGTATAAACATCGATATGTTTGGAGTTGAGTAAAATTTTGATATCTTCAGTTCAGTCGACTGAACCAGAAGGTTGGTCGACTGAACCAGGGAGCAGAAAATTCTCTGTCCCTATATCGGTCGACTGAACCAGAAGGTCAGTCAACTGAACCATGAGACAGAAAGCTTCCGTCTCAGTGTCAGTCGACTGAACCTAGAAACCGAGAGTTTCTAGGTATGTTTCAGTCGAAGTCCAGTCGACTGAATCTGGGAACTTTGCATTTTTGCCTATTTTAGGCAGTTTCGTGTAGGTTTCCGATTTTTAATCGATTCCTGATGATCCGATTTATTATTATCATTTATCGACTTCGATGACTACTTTTTTTTCAGGTTTTTTGGGAATATCCGTTTTGCTAGATTCGATATCGATTTTTTTGGTTTTAATTCACGTCGTCGAATGTGGATTTTGGTGATTGATTGTTTCTACAATCATTTCTGTGATTTGTCACTTTAAAAATACAAAGGTTTCTATACTAGTTGTAAATATTCAAACTCTTTCACAAAGATGATTCCAACTCTATTTTTAATACAAAGCTCGTTTATAAAACCATTTTCCAACCTTTTAGTATATTCAAACCTTTACCTCATTCGTATGAGAAATCTAATTAAACGGCTTAGCAAAACAAGTGGTATGAAACACTTGCGTTTACTTCGTCGATTAATTTTTGGACTTGTTCGATTGAAAATCTTGTGACAATTTTCGAGTGGAAATCTACAATTTGTCGTAAATATTTAAGTTGAGCCAGTGGTTATGGGACATGAAGCTAAACTCATTTATTTACTAGCTTAGTGTAATCGACACTTCTTGATGATCGATGATGATCATTTTGTGGTTAAGACAAGCGATATGCGATGTCTCTTTGTCCGCGTGGGGGACTGTACCCCATTCTATTGAACTTCGTCTCATTTTTATAGACTAGCGACCTATGGGTTTTATGGAGTTCGATTCATCGGGCGTACCGTTGTACTACATCATTGTTCCGGCTTATTTGAGTTTCAAGTTCCTCAGGCGTACCGTTGTACTACGTCGTTGCACCGGCTCTATGGTTAGCGACCATGGTTTAACGACCCGTTTGTGATGCACGTATTGGTGAGTTTTCATGCTCCCGATTGTGATAGGCCTCCCCCTTTTGTGATTTCTGGATTTCTAGTTGATGATTTCTAGAATTTGCATTTCACCAATTTTGATGATAGGCATTGATGAGCTCTATCAATTATTTGTGTTTTTAGTGAATAATTTAAAGAATGCGATTCTTTTTTGATGTTTGAGATGATTTGGGATATTGTATGATTTTTGTTGTTATTTGATGTATACTTGTCGCAGTATGGTATTATTGTTATCATACGTTTTTGTCATATCTCTTATCCTATCTCATTTTATTTGATATTTATAGCTAGACTGATCCGTTTATTATTTTCTTCTTAAATAATACTCGGGGTCAGACCGAGGTATTTTAGGTGCTCCTGCTTGACTTCTTATCAGGGTCCTTCACCTGACTTTTGGACTAACTACTTTAGCATAGTAGTTTTTGTTAGTATACATTTGAGATAGAGACTCCTTGATGTATACTTATTCTTTTGTCTAGCACTTGTATCTATTCTTTTGTGATGTCGTGGATCTAGTTGACCACTACTTTGATGTACACTTCTATGTGTTATATTCATATCTGTTTCCGCCTTTGTGATATGAATATCTGTGACTGATTTGTGTTATGTTTATTTCTATATTTGTTTCCGAAGTCCACATAGTCGGTGTGTGGTAGCTTTGAGTTTGTATTCGATATGTCGGATTCCCTCTTGAAATGAAATGTAAGTTATATTATCTGACATATCGGTACTCGCACAAAGCAATTACACAGATGGTCGCTCCTCAACAGCCTTATTCTTCGTGCTAGTCGACAGCATTACTCAGTATTGTCCTTGGCTAGTGTGAGTATTGAGGTAGGGCATCACAGCTTGGTATTAAAGCCAAACTTCGAAACAATTTAGAATAATCTAGCAAGGATCATTGTCCTAAGTCTTTCTTAGGAATCGTGCCATTGGATATAATTCGAGTCTTCGTACCATTTTATCCTATTTTCTTTTATGATGCCTTGTTTTATCAATCAAGTTTGTTTGATATTCATTCTGAGAATAAGCTTTTTTCCTCTTCTTTCTTTTTCTTTCTTAAAGAAGAGAAATGGTTAGACCAGGCCATCCCAACGCCGGTCAATCTAGTGCTACTCCTCATGTTGGAGTATTTATGTTTGCTCAACAACTTTTAGATCTTGTGAAGAATGCTCAGGCTATCGGACCCATTCCAGAGCCTACTCATCCTAAATCTGGGTTTGAATGTTTGTGCAGTGATTACACCAACTTGAGTGGAAGGCCTTTCAATGGTTCTGAAAGCGTTATAGAAGTCCAAGCTTGGCTTAGAACATGCGATTGCATCTTTTCCCGCATGAATCTTATTGATCTACATCGAGTCCAAGTGGCTTCTAGCATGCTCCAGGAGAGAGCATTAGATTGGTATGAGCTTCTGATCTCGAAAATTATTGAAGCGGATCTTACTTGGGAGCAATTCCGGGAAAGATTCGAGTTAAAATTTGTGCCAGAAGCTGAAAAAGTATCTCTAGCTTGATGCTTCATTGACCTTGTTCAAGGTGAATCTTCTATGGTGGATTACATCGCATCTTTCGAATCTCTATCTAAATATGGGGTCGAGTATATTAATACCCCATCGAAGAAAAATCAGAGATTTGTCTATGGGTTGAATAAGAACCTCAAAAAGCCACTACTTTTGAAACTAGAAGTTTCTTTCGATCAGCTTGTTGATATCGCTCTTCGACTCGAAGAGCCCGATAAAGAAAGTGATGTTGAAGTTGTGGGTGCCAAACCGAACTTCAACAATAACAAGAAGAGGCCTATTAAGTTCAAAGGCTCTTATCCCAACAAGAAAGGGAAACAAGCAACTTTTATAACAAAGACTCCTACCTCTAGTAGTGGAGGATGCTATAATTGTGGTTCTAAGGACCATTATGCAAATAGGTGCCCAAAACCTCTTTATTGTCGCTATTGCAAAAGTTCGGGTCATCTTTTATCTTCATGCCCCAAACTTCAAAACAAGAAAGAGGGAAAGCTAAATGTGATGCAAGCCCCTACTAACACTTCTATTGGTCGAGGTATTTCTCATTCTATCTTTGATGGCATTATTATATTTCATGATCTTCCTATTCGAGTTCTTTTTGATACGGGTGCATCTCACTCTTTTATATCAAAAGAACTTGTTGATGCTTTGTCTTTGAATGTTATTGGCTTGATGACTTCATTGAGAATTGCAAATCCGGTTGGTGGATCTGCAAGACTCAGTTTACTTTGTAAAGATGTCGAGATTATTTTATGTGATTACTATTTCCGTGCCGATTTGCATGTTATGCGTTACCTTGGTTTCAGAATGATTTTGGGAATGGATTGGCTTAACCATTATGAAGCCCATATCCTATGTCCTGAGCGGACTATATATCTTCGACATCCTCAATCTGTTAAGCAGATTTCTCTTGTTCTGAAAGATTCAGATTCCAATTCGGGAGCATTCTTGTATTCTCTAAATCCTCATGATGAGGATAATGATGATGAGGAAGATGTTATTTCTCTCATTCACATTGTTCGTGAATTTCCCGACATATTTGAGCCCGTTTTAGGATTACCACCTAAGCGAGCAATTGAGTTCAGAATTAATCTAATCCCTGGAGCTCTACCTATCACTCGTCCTCCTTATCGTATGTCCAATAAGGAAAATGAGGAGATGCGTGAACAATTATCCGAATTGGAAGCAAAACAGTTTGTTCGTTCTAGTTCCTCTCCATGGGGAGCTTTAGTTATTTTTGTGAAGAAATCTGATGGTACACTTAGGCTTTGTGTTGACTACCGCAAGCTTAATGATCTCACCATCAAGAATAAATATCCCTTACCTCGGATTGATGATCTATTCGTTCAACATAGTGGTGCTAGAGTCTTTTCACAGTTAGACTTAGCAACCGGTTTTCATCAGCTCCGTATTGCAGAGGATAGCATTCCTTTGACATCGTTCCGTACTCGTTATGGATCTTATGAATGGCTTGTTATGCCATTTGGTTTAACGAATGCTTCAGCTTATTTCGTTGACCTTATGAATCGAGTTTTCAAAGACTTCCTCGATCGATTTGTTCTCATCTTTATAGATGATATTCTTATTTATTCTAAAACCGAGGAAGAGCATGAAAATCATCTTCGGATTGTGTTAGAAACTCTTAGGAGAAACCAATTGAAAGCAAAATTTTCTAAATGCCACTTTTGGCAATCTCGTGTGAAATTTTTGGGGCATATTATTTGTGAATCCGGAATTTCCGTGGATCCTTCAAAGATTGAAGCGATTCAAAATTGGAAGAGGCCGGAGAGTGTGATGAAAATTCATAGCTTTCTCGGATTGGCGGGCTATTGTCGTCGGTTCATAAAAGACTTTTCTAAAATTTCCATGCCTCTTACTAGTTTGAAAAAGAAGGGAGTTAAATACATTTGGTTAGACAAATGTGAAGCTGCTTTTCAGAAACTAAAAGAACTCCTTTCCGATGCTCCTATTCTTGTGATTCCCGATGGGAACCAAGATTTTATTGTTTATACCGATGCTAGTCGTGTTGGTTTGGGTGCCGTTCTCATGCAAAGGGAACGTGTTATCGCTTATGCTTCTAGGCAATTAAAGCCTGCCGAGACTAGATATGCCACTCATGATTTAGAGCTCACGGCTATTGTTTTCGCCCTTAGAATTTGGCGTCATTATCTTTTGGGAGAGAAATTTGTTCTCTACACCGATCATAAATCTTTGAAGTATTTATTTTCTCAAAAGGAACTTAATTTGCATCAACAATGTTGGCTCGAATTCCTTGCATCTTATGATCTTGATATTCTTTATACTTCCGGAAAGGGAAATCGTGTTGCCGATGCCCTTAGCCAAAAGCAACAAGCGGTTGTTTCCATGATGATATCCGAATGGAATGATCTCGAGACTTTATTCACTTGTGAGATTCGAGACCGTGAATCTAATTCATGTTCATCTCTTGTTTTGTGTAGCCTTGAGGCTCATCCTTCTCTTTTCGACCGCATTCTTGAAGCTCAAAAGCATGATCCCGAATTGGTTCTTCTTAGCCAAAGTTGTAGGGATAAAATTGATATTGAAGGTTTGAAAGACTTTGATATTAATACTCATGGCGGTATTCGAAAATTTGGTAGACTTATTATGCCAAATATTATTGATCTTCGTAAAGACATTTTAGAAGATTCTCATCGTTCTAAATTTACCATTCATCTCGGTAGTAGTAAAATGTACGCGGACGTGAAGCGACTTTATTATTAGGATAGAATGAAATCTGATATTGCTAACTTTATTAAGCGTTGCATGACTTGCCAACTCGTGAAGGCTGAGCATCAAAGGCCCGGTGGTTTATTGCAACCTTTGGACATTCTAGTTTGGAAGTGGGATCAAATTTCCATGGACTTTATTGAAGGTCTTCCCCGTTCTCGTTCGGGTCATGATAGCCTATGGGTGATAGTTGATAGACTTACAAAGTCCTCCCATTTTATTCCCGTTCGGTCCAATCGGACCGTACCTCTTTTGGCCAAACTCTATGTTAAAGAAATTGTTAAATTACATGGAGTTCCTACTTCTATTGTTAGCGATCATGATCCATTGTTTACTAGTGGATTTTGGAAAGGTCTTCAAAAAGCTTTGGGAACAAAGCTTAATTTTAGCACCGCTTATCATCCTCGGTCTGATGGACAAACCGAGCGTGTGAATCAAACTCTTGAAGATCTTCTTCGTACATGTGTTCTTGATTTTGGTGGAAGTTGGGAAGATCATATTTCCCTTGTTGAGTTTTCTTATAATAATAGCTTCCAATCTAGTATTGGTATGGCACCTTTCGAGGCACTCTACGGAAGGCCATGCCGATCTCCTTCATGTTGGCTTAAAGCCGCTGAGAAGTTGGTTTTAGGTCCAAATTTTATTCGTGATGCCACAGAAAAGATTGACCTTATTTGTCATAGGATGAAAGAAGCTCAAAGTAGGCAAAAATCCTATGCCGATAACCGAAGAAGGAAATTAGAATTTTCTATGGGAGATTTTGTGTTTATTCGTGTTTCACCTATGAAGGGTGTTGTGCGTTTCAGTCGATCGGGAAAATTAGCACCTCGATATATTGGGCCATTTCCCATCACCGAACGCATTGGTTCCGTGGCTTATCGCCTTTTATTACCGGCTCAATTTTTTGCTATTCATGACGTATTCCACGTCTCTCAACTACGGAAATGCCTTCGAGATTCCAATTCTATTCTCGAGTCCGGTGTTATCGAAGAAATTAAAGTTTTGCCTAATTTGACTTATGAGCAACATCCTATTCGTATCATTGCTATGGAGGTTAAACGCCTTCGAAATAAGGATGTTCCTCTTCTGAAAGTTCAATGGTCCACAAATCCTAAGGATTGCTCTTGGTAATCTAGAGAATTCATCGAGCAAACACATCCGGACTTACTCTCTCGTGCTCCTTAAGGTGAACTTCTCATTTCAAAATTTCTTCTTTTTGTGTTGTTATGCCTTTGTATGGTTGTTACTTTTTATTTCTTTTTCTTAAGTATTGCAAGGATGCAATTTCTATAAGGAGGGGAGTCTGTAACAACCCGCATATTTTACGATTGTATATTTAAATGTTTTATTTAAATATAGCATCGTTAGTCGGATTTAAGTCCGAAATGTCACTTTTTGCAAACAGTCGAGTTAGGACTCGAGACCACTTCCATTGAGTCCAAAATGGCGTTTGCGACCTTTTTGAGTATAAAGATCGATATGTTTGGAGTTGAGTAAAATTTTGATATTTTCATTTAGGGCTTTGGGTTTCAGCCCACCAACCTAACAAATAACCCTAACTCCTCTACTCTTCATCCATTCACTCATTCTATTACCTAACACTCAAGCTAAAGTAGAAATGGGGGAAGAGATTGGAAATTAGAATTCCAAAACCCTAGTTTGTTTAGGAAATATAAATTAAAGTCCAAAATCCAAGAGAAGCTTAGGTAAGCATCCTCTTCATCTTCTCCATCTCAATCCCTCTTCAATTTTCAGAAATTCCTATAACCTAACTTAGGAGAAACTTCACCTTTGATAATAGATTGAAGATTCTAGAGGTGTTGTTGAAGAGAAATCAATCTTTGCTTGTTCTAGAGCTTCTCATTTGTTGTTTTGGGTTTAAAAGGTGAGTTTTTGAACTCATATCTATGTTTATATCTTTGATAGTTGTTAGGTAGTAATTCCTAACCTTTATTCCTTGTTCATTTGCCTTTGAATTGAATTGGTTTGATGAATATTCCAATTTTTGGTGTTTTGAAGTCAAATCTTTTAAAAATCCTATCTTTGATGTTTGAACATGTTGTTGGGGTGTATCGAAGAGCCAATAAGGCTGGGTTGTCGCTTGGCATAAATCCCTAGTCTCCGTTGCTCGTTCAATCACTTTCCGTTGGATTTTTACCCTTCGTGGGGCTGGACTGGAAATACTGGAAATGGTAGTTCAGTCGACTGAACCAGAAGGTCAGTTGACTGAACCAGGGAGCAGAAAATTCTCTGTCCCTGTATCAGTCGACTGAACCAGAAGGTCAGTCGACTGAACCAGGAGACAGAAAGCTTTTGTCCCTGTGTCAGTCGACTGACGAATATGGTCAGTCGACTGAGCCTAGAAACCGAGAGTTTCTAGGCATGTTTCAGTTGACTGACCATACAGTCCAGTCGACTGAATCTGGGAAATTCGCATTTTTGCCTATTTTAGGCAGTTTCGTGTGGGTTTCCGATTTTTAATCGATTCTTGATGATCCGATTTGTTGTTATCATTTATTGACTTTGATGACTTTTTTTTTCGGGATTTTTGGGAATATCGGTTTTGATGGATTCGGTATCGATTTTTATGGTTTTAATTCACGTCATCGTGGATTTTGGTGATTGATTGTTTCTACAATCATTTCTGTGATTTGTCACTTTAAAAATACAAAGGTTTCTATACTAGTAGTAAATATTCAAACTCTTTCACAAAGATGATTCCAACTCTATTTTTAATACAAAGCTCGTTTATAAAACTGTTTTCCAACCTATTAGTATATACAAACCTTTACCTCATTCATATGAGAAATCTAATTAAACGGCTTAGCAAAACAAGTGGTATGAAACACTTGCATTTACTTCGTCGGTTAATTTTTGGACTTGTTCGATTGAAAATCTTGTGACAATTTTTGAGTGGAAATCTACAGTTTGTTCGTAAATATTTAAGTTGAGCCAGTGGTTATGGGACATGAAGCTAAACTCATTTATTTACTAGCTTAGTGTAATCGACACTTCTTGATGATCGATGATGATCATTTTGTGGTTTACACTAGTGATATGCAATGTCTCTTTGTCCCCGTGGGGGACTGTACCCCGTTCTGTTGAGATTCATCTCATTTTTATAGGCTAATGACCTATGGGTTTTATGGAGTTCGGTTCATCGGGCGTATCGTTGTACTACGTCGTTGTTCCAGCTTATTTGAGTTTCAGGTTCCTCGGGCGTACCGTTGTACTACGTCGTTGCACCGACTCTATGGTTAGCGACCCGTTTGTGATGCACGTGTTAGTGAGTTTTCATGCTCCCAATCGTGATAGGCCTCCCCCCTTTTGTGATTTTTGGATTTCTAGTTGATGATTTCTAGAATTTGTGTTTCACCAATTTTGATGATAGGCTTTGATGAGCTCTATCAATTATTTGTGTTTTTTGGTGAATAATTTAAAGAATGCGATTCTTTTTGGATGTTTGAGATGATTTGGGATATTATATGATTTTTGTGGTTATTTGATGTATACTTATCGCAGTATGGCATTATTGTTATCATACGTTTTTGTCATATCTCTTATCCTATCTCATTTTATCTGATATTTATAGCTAGACTGATCCGTTTATTATTTTCTTCTTAAATAATACTCGGGTCAGACCGAGGTATTTCAGGTGCTCCTGCTTGACTTCTTATCAGGGTCCCTCACCTGAATTTTGGGCTAACTACTTTAGCATAGTAGTTTTTGTTAGTATACATTTTAGATAGAGACTCCTTGATGTATACTTATTCTTTTGTCTAGCACTTGTATCTATTCTTTTGTGATGCAGTGGATCTAGTTGACCACTACTTTGATGTACACTTCTATATGTTATATTCATATATGTTTCTGCCTTTGTGATATGAATATCTGTGACTAATTTTTGTTATGTTTATTTCTATATTTGTTTCCGAAGTACACATAGCCACTGTGTGGTAGCTTTGAGTTTGTATTCGATATGTCAGATTCCCTCTTGAAATGAAATGTAAGTTATATTATCTGACATATCGGTACTCGCACAAAGCAATTACACAGATGGTCGCTCCTCAACAGCCTTATTCTTCGTGCTAGTCGACGGCATTACTCAATATTGTCCTTGGCTAGTGTGAGTATAGAGGTGGGGCGTCACAACGAGGGTCGACAGGCAAATGCTAATAAAAATGCAAATGCCAATGTAGGTGCCGAAACCCCACTAGTAGATATGAGGACTATGTATCAATTCTTCGTCAACTTGATGCAATATGGAGTAGCTGTAGGTGTAGTTGGAAGAAATGTTGCTAATATGGAGGAGTCAATCCCGTAGCGCCAGTAGGTAATAACTACGCTAAGATGAGGTGGGATTACACCAGTCTGGGTAGGAAGCCTTTTCTAGGGACTGAGAATGCAATAGAAATGGAGAACTGGCTGTCACATTATGAAAGGATTTTTGTTGATTTGGGTTTTGAATGATAAGCAGAAAAGGAGATTGGCTTCAAGACAGTTGCAAGGTGCTGCTTTGTTCTGGTGGAATGGGGTGACCGTAGGAGTACCGAAAGAGGAATTGATTTGGATAGAATTTCGAAGGAGACTCGAGGAGAGGTTTTTGTCTGAAGTAGCCAAGTTAGCCTTGCTCAAGAAGTTTATGGAGTTGGAGCGGGGGAAATGTCAGTGTTGGAGTAATCTGCTAAATTTGATGAGCTGTCCAGGTATGGATATGCCACTATTGACACTGTTATCAAGAGGAACAAAAAGTTTATCCGAGGGTTGAGGCCGAAGATCGCTATGGCAGCTATGCCACATCTCAGAGATCCGTCGAATGTAGTGGTGGAAATAGCTGTCAGGAATGAAGAAATGCTTTCGACCTTTGGAAAAGAGAAGTTTGTGGAGAACCAGAATTCTCAGAATAAGAAGAGGAAATTCTTAAAGAAGAAGGGAGCTCAGAGAGGTGGGGCTGCCAAAAAGGGGAAGCTAATATAGTTTGTTACAAGTATAACAAGAAGGGACACTATGCTATTGAGTGTCGATCCGGTGATGGCAAGGTGGTTATAGGGAAGCAGAATGTGAAGTGCTTTAATTGCGACCAAGTAGAGCATTACAAGAACAAATTCTAGAAGAGGCCAAGGCTAACAAAGCAATGGTATTTGCTTTGGAGCCATCTACATCAAGACCGGCAGCAGCTGAGAAGGGAACTTTTGTGATGGAAGGTATGCTTTTGATTCATAGCATACCAGTTAGGATACTGTTTGATACTGTCGGATCGCATTCATTTATCTCTCAGTGTTTGATAGATAAGCTATGTTTAGAACCATCATACCTTGTTACTTCCTTAAGGATAGCTAATCCAATAGGAAAGTATGCAACTCTAGGGATGAGATGTGACCATCTAGAGTTTGAGTTGCTAGGTTATACTTTTGCTTGTAGTTTGTATGTATTTGATTTCGCAATTTGGGATTATTTTAGGTATGGTTTGGTTGAGAAGATACGATGCTAGCATATTTTACCAAGATAGGAAAATATCATTGAGACACCCTGATAGTAGTGACCGAATGGTATACTCAGTTGATAATATGAGTCCAGAAATTTTTGCTCTATTGGGTGCTATAGAAGTGGAAGACGAATTAGATCAAGGTTTTATTGTAAGAGAATTTGCAGATTTTTTTGAGCTGGTTACGAGACTACCACCAAAACAAGCTATTGAGTTTCGAATAGATCTTGTACCAGGAGCTAAACCAGTAAGTGGACCATCTAGCAGGATGACACCTACCGAGATGAAGGAATTAAAGGTGCAGCTAGTGGACTTAGAAGGAAAGAGTTTTATTAGACTAAGCAAATCGCCTTAGGGAGAGACCATGGTGTTCGTAAAGAAAACAGACGGGTCCTTAAGATTATGCATCGATTATCGCAAGTTGAATGAAAAGATGATAAAGAATCGATATGCTTTGCCGAGAATTGATGATTTATTTGATCAGTTGAGCGGAGCCAAAGTATTTTCCCAGTTGGATTTGGCAACAAGGTTCCATCAATTGAGAGTGGCAGAGGATAGTATTCCGTTGATGGCGTTTTGAATAAGGTATGGTTCGTACGAGTGGTTAGTGATGCCATTTGGATTAATTAATGTGCCAGCTTTCTTTGTGGATTTGAAGAACCGGATTTTCTGAGAGCACTTAGACAGGTTCGTGTTGGTGTTCATTGACTACATTTTGATATATTCTAAGGATGAAGAGATCACGAGACTCATCTTATAATAGTGCTTGAGACGTTGAGGGTGCATCAACTAAAAGCGAAGTTTTCGAAGTGTCATTTCTGAAAGATGAAAGTGAGGTTTCTTAGTCATGTAGTTTCAAAGGAAGGGTTGTCTGTCGATCCAACCAAGATCGAAGCTTTTAACAATTGGAAAGGACCCGAGACGGTGATCGAGATAAGAAGTTTTCTTGGACTAGACTATTATCGGATATTTATCAAGGATTTCTCATGGATAGCAATGCCTTTGACTATGCTAACCAGAAAGGATGTGAAATTTATTTGGTTTGATAAATGTGAGGAAGCATTCTTTGAGTTGAAGCATTTGTTGACCAATGCGTCCGTGTTAGTAGTTCCAAATATGAATCAAGATTTGGTGGTGTATACAGATGCATGTGGAATAGGGTTAGGAGTCATATTGATGCAGAGGGATATCTGACTTATGATTTAGAGTTGGAATAGCTCGGGCCACATGAAGTTTGATATCTGACTTATGATTTAGAGTTGGCAGCGGTGATTTTCGCATTGATAGTATGGAGACACTACCTCCTAGGAGAACGATTCGATTGTATTCGGATCATAAGTCTTTGAGGTATTTATTCTCTCAAAAAGAGTTGAATATGAGACAATAGAGGTGGTTGGAATTTTTAGCAGCTTATGATTTTGGTATTGAGTATACACTAGGGAAAAGAAATAAAGTTGTAGATGCACTTAGCAGGAAACATCAGAATGTGGTGTTAGCTATGTTGGCGAAATGGAAGGATCTGGAGGCATTGACTACTTGTAGTATGTAGTTAAGGTCGACTACTAGTTCCAGTCAAAGTACTGCCATGTTGTCTTGTTTAGAAGCCTAATTAGTATTGATTGAAAGGATTGCTTATAAATAAAGGGATGATCCAGTATTAGCTAAACGGATCAAAAGATCGGAAAACAGGAATGAGATCGATGATCTAAAAGATTTTAGTCTTGATCAGAGGAGATGGTTAAGAAAGAAGGGACGGTTATGTGTTTCAGATGTTAGAAACCTAAGGAGAGAAGTTCTTAGGGAGTGTCATCGATCAAAGTTTATAATTCATCCTAGGGGAACCAAGATGTATCAGGATATGAAGAGGGATGTAGGCTTATGGGTAAAGCAATGTGCAAATTGCCAGCAAGTGAAAGCCGAATATCAGAAGCGAAGTGGATTGCTTCAGCCATTGTATATACCGGTTTGGAAATGGGATTCGATATCCATGGATTTTATTGATGGGTTGCTAAGGTCGAATTGGGAAAATGAAAGTATGTGTTGTGGTAGATAGATTGACCAAGAATGCCCATTTCATTCCCGTTAAGTCTACCAGGACGGCGTTGATTTTGGCTAAGTTATTCATAAAGAATATTATTAGACTACCTGGGATTCCTAATAGTATAGTTGGTGATAGAGATGCTTTGTTCATTAGTGAATTTCGGAAGAGTCTATAGGAAGTACTAGGTACCAAACTTAAGACGAGCACAGCTTATCACCCACAGATCGATAAGTAGACATATATAGTTTAACGACCCAATTTTATGTACAATTTAAGCAGACAATCAACCACACATGACCCACTAAAATTGAATGGAAAGGCGGATAATTAGAGAAAAGAAGAAGGAAAAAGACAAGAAGTGAAAAGAAAACTAACAACGTAGAACCTCACAATGGAACAAATAATCTATAATATACAACAAATCTTTACACAAAAGCAAACTGTAATATATACACATAAACAAACATCAATCAGAGTATACTAACATATTTCAGCCCGGAAAGTTATAACAACCTATCCTCAGAAATGCTGATGATTTCAACAGCAAAACAACGCAAAATAAACATATATGTGATACGGTTTGAAGACCGCAAACTCATCTCCTTATCTCCAATGCATCCAAAGCAATCTGTAAATATGCTTGGTCAGACCCGAGCATTATAATAAAATAACACCGGAGTTAGTCTGGTAACCAGCGTGAGATAAACACACCTCAATTGGATTTTAAAGTTATAAAAATCTTTTGAAAGTAAAGGTATCTCTTAAGACCATGCCGCACATAATCACGAACGGGTTTTATCTTACGATAACCAAACCATTTCTTATGAAATCCTCTGATATTATAATAGTGTCTAAGATACAAATACTTATTAATCCTAGCCAAAATTGTTACATTAATTAAATTTCAGCATAATAGGTATATAATTAAAACCGTAAAGGTTCGTATTAGAGAATGGATTCCATCAACGACTAGGCTACTAGGGTACCGCCCGTCACAGTGCATCTCTAGATAAAATAGCACCGAGGACCTCGCCAGGATCCCCTGCGAACACAGAATCGGCCACCACTTGACTAGTAGTACCTAATATGATCACCCCTCTGTTAATGGGCCCCAAAGCATACAAATGAGAGATAATATCGACTCTAGATAGGGATGATCATAGCCTACTTGGGAGCGACCCACTTAGCCCTACTGCATCTCCTCTGTTTTAGTCATTCCCAGTTGATGAGGCTTGAGGCTGCACTTTACCTTTTATATAGCACTTCCCACTTTGAATGCTAACATCGCCTTCCAGGCAACAAAGCAATGCCAGCATTCATCCATACAAATTCATTCTGGGACTGAACGAAACACTTGAGAGATCCGTCTTTAATTCCATCATTTTTGATATATCTTCACTTCGAAACACTTGAGTTGGATTGAAGTGGATTTTGGATAACATACCTGATCCCGGTTTCTTTGAAACAACATTCGGTAGTTTTCGGTAAACTCAACCCTGGTTCTTTAAGAAATAAACTATCAAAGATAACAACGGAGATCAACACCTAGCCGTTAGTGGATGGATTTCCTTATCATTTATCCTAGGAGAACGAAATGAGATTTATACGCACAGTACAGCATCATCGGAGATGACTGTGCTATATAACTCACGTGTTTCTCCTAGATATTTCCAAAGTTACGTTTTGGGTGTAAATTCGATAGTCGGTTATTTAGCTATCGAATAAACAAACATTCAAATCAGGAATTTAAATTCCATAGGGAAAACAACATTGGATAATCACATAAGCAACCACTAGCCCCTTAATTAACCTTTTTATTAATTGAATTCACTTTGTAAATATTTGTATCAAAATTCTTTTACAAAGATATATCTACACATCCTAATATTTCAATACTTGGAAAAATATCCATATACTTATCTCAATGGTATAAGTATATTCACCAAACCCTGAGGAAGATTACCTTTTTATACAATTCTAAATCGTTTATAAATTCCATTATAATTTCTAAAACCATTTATAACTATTTTATAAATCTTTGGGACCATTTATCAAACTTATTTATACATTCCAAAAATCATTTAGGACCTCCTTATAAACCCATAAATACATTTATAAAACTCGTCTTATAAAACTATAAACCCATTCTAAAATCTTTTTATCTAATACCATCTTTAAAACCCATTTTAACTTTAACTAATCTTCCTTTAACGTTTCAGACCATATTATAAAACTTCTCTTATAAACTCACATTTGTTTATAAAACTCTATTTATAATTCTCGGAACATTTATAAATAAATTCTAAACATTTACTTCAAAACACCGTTATATAATAATAATTTTTAACAATAAACGTAATAAATAAATTATAATTATTAACTTCTAAAAATCTTAAAAATAATATTTAATTATTTCAAAACATTATTAAATAAACATAATAATTAACTTTATCACGACTATAAATAATAAAAATTAGTCCAGATTACTATTAATAATCGTTTTTATTAATCTCATACAATATTAATTAATTAAATAATTAACTTTTCAAAATGGTAAAATATTAATAAATATCTTTAAACAACATTAAATATAAATATTTTTTTTAAAAAATATTAATTATAAATAAATAATTTAGAAAACAATATTAATTATAACAAATAATTCTAAAACTATATTAATTATAAATAAATAATTTAGAAAAAGGATATATAAATAGGTTGGAATAAAAGAGAAATTAAATCATTTAAAAAAAATATTTCTGAAACCGAATTCCGGATTTAAAAACCATTTCTTGTGTTAAAAACTCATTTCCAACTCAAATGGCGATTTATAGTATTTTGGGAATACTAATTTGAGGTCAATAGCTAACAACGCTTAACCAATATCAATATTGATTTCCTATCACCATAGGGTTTTTGGTTGATCATATAACAATGTCATAACCAATAGGGTTAACAATCAAGTTTGATATTCCATAATCATTCAACAAAAATATTATTAAAGAACATTTCAATAAATGGTGAGGAATTAGGTTGGATCCCTCCAACCTGTCCCCTTGCATCATAAACAATATATAATTATATAATATGGGTCATCCGCTGCTAGGCGGGTATATATAAAGGGTCATCCGCTCCAGGGGTGGGAATAAATCCAAACCAGTTGATAAAAACAGTAAATCATCCAAATATCCAATCAACAATTTATATCAACTATATAACGTTTTTGGTTAACCAAAAAGGTGAGTTTAACTCACTTGAATTTCTATGGTCGCCGAGGCGTTCTGATTTGGAACTAAAATCGAACGACGTCCAATTTTAGCCAAAATTTCAACTATCTCCAAATTCGTCCAAACTAGTTCGATTGCAAAGCTTTCGTCGTCACGAGCATAATGCAAAAATCTGCATCTCGATTTGACCTCGTATGAGAGAGTTATTAAAAGAGTATTACTGAGTAATACTGTTTGCTAATGCGGAGAATAGGGATGGTTAGGAGCGACTATCCATAGTTTTGTCTTAAACATCTATTGAATACGTCGATTGGATGCTGTAATTTTTTTTCTTTCTCAAGTGGATCGACATATTCAATAAATGCTTAATACAAAACTACAGTGGCTAACGGATCTACCAGAACAAAATAGAACAATAATAAATACAACATATCACAGAACAGCAGTCTCATAGATATATATACATATTCATAGATACATCCCAGTACAATACATAATGATACAGCAGAAGTGGTACAAGGACCACAATACATACATTGAGTCAAAACAATAGATTCATATCAGAGTTTTACAAAGTGACTACAAAACTACACAAAAGGTGACAAGTAGATATCCAAAGCGGAAGCAACATAGAAAAGTCCTATGGCGGGTATCTAACCAGAAATAACTCAGTCTGACCCGAGTATATAAAAATACACGAGTCAGTCTAGCTTAAACAACTGATTAGCAAGATAAATGAAGTATAAGGGTAAAGGATAATGATTCTTCTCGAATGAGAAGAAGTAACATTATGAATATGTCATTACTTCATGTGAGCTAATTTCACTAAAGTATATCCTCGAAAGAAGCAAACTCAACGATAAAATCAATTAAGCACAACAATTGCCTCATATCATTGGCATAACACAAAATCCAATATAATGGTTTCGATAAACCAAACTCTTCAATAGGAGATCACAAATTATCATAATAAAGTTTTTAAAACTTTATTTTACATTTAATTCCAACATTATTTATTTATTTCAACGAATTATTATTAAATTAATTCTTTTATCCCACTTAATTAATTCAATTAACACCCAAATTAAAATATTTCCAGTATTCACCATTTATTACCCACATTACCATCTTAATTCCATTTTGTTTTCCCCAAAGCCATTGTTTATTCAAAATAAACAATTTTAAATCTCTAATTTATTTTTTATTTCTTCATTATTAAATTATAACCATCGTTATGATTTAATATTGCAGGTAATCACCAAAACCAGGGTTGTTACAGCATTTTTAAGTTATCAATATTTAAATTAATAAACCAATTACATAATCTATTATAATTACAACTATACCCTACCATCTTCTTCTCCCTCAACAAAGCCATGACTGTACATGCACAAGAGTGCATGGCCGTGCACGTCCCCTCTAACTCGAGCTACACCCCACGAAACAACACCAAACCAATTCTATTCAACTTCCCTTTTCGATCTCCACTTGACCATCCCTACGCCATCACGTCCGCAACTCCAAACAATCGTGATCTAATGGGTTTCGAACGCGACCACAAAAATGTCGCTCCATCCAATCTTCAACCGGACACCATGAAATTTTGCACCGAGGTGCTATTTCACCTCATAACTTGAATACGATATCCAATTCGACAATCGATGCTTCTATCAACGGAAAATCCAAACCCTAGCTCCCCGTACCCACCTCTACCTCAACAAAACAGATGCCGCACCACCTAAAAATCCATCAATAAGAAGATCTCATCGATTCGAGATTTTTAAAGCTTGTTTCATGATTTTTCGTTGAGTATATATCTAGTTTTTGAATCTTGAAGTTTTGGATTTTCAAGAGGAAGCTCCATTTTTGGTTACAAGTGTTTGTGCCAAAATTGGTCACAAACCCCAGAAGTAGTGAAAACACCAATGTTTACACACAAATCCTCAATATCTTATCACAGATCTCAGATCCAGATAATGTAGAGAAGAAAAATGAAGAAATATTACAATTAAAATGAGTAAGAAATCAAAGAACACAAGGTTTATAGTCGTTTGGCTATCTCCGTCCTACGTCCACTCTGAATCAATCCTTTTATTCCTTTTAAACTATAATTACAGTTAGAAGCCCTTGAAATCAGTAAACAAAATGACAGAGTTTCGCCTAAAAAAGCAGAAGAGGATCCCTTTTTAGTTGCCATAGATATTCTATTTGTAGGTGTAGATCTGAAAAAATCCACCCCAAAACCTGGAATACCTCTTCTCATGCACAGATGAGCCCACCAGATCGATCTGGAGTCGTTTGGGATCGATCCTGATCGATTCAAGTATAATTCACATCGATCCTAAAATAGTCCAATGAAGCTGAGATCAATCATGGACGTTCTTGAGTGAATAAGCAAGATCGTGTGAAAATTTCATAGCATTTGGATCTATGGTTTGAGAGTTATGATCGATCCAAGGTTGACAAAGCAAGTAGGCTGGCGACTTTGTATCGATACATTCGTATCGATAGGCTTTGTACCGATGACGTGGCCCGAGTAGCATGTAGTGATCCATATTTCATGCTTGTAGACCACTTCCCTTGGTTTGACCCATTTCTTCGTATCCATCAGTTACCGAGCTCTTCGTATCAGCCCCTATATGCTGCCTTCGAATCGATGCCAAAGTCCTTGCTTCTTATCCATCCGAGGCGATGCCCTTCGTATCCATCCGTTAACGTCTATTGCCTTCTTCATATCGATCCGTGAGTGCGCCCTTTGTATCGATCAATAATTGATCGATACGAAATGCTCATCCAAATCCCTGTAACCATTGCTTCATTCTTCGTATCGATCCCAGCCTTGATCGATACAAAGTGCATTGGCATACTTTGCCATTCAACCAATACGTGCGCATCGATATGAACTCCTTATCCATCAACCTGTTTCCTTCCTAAAGTCAACCGATTGATGCAAGGCGCACCGATACGAAATGCATCAATCCGTAGACCGATCGATCCATACCAGTGTAGCAGTGATCGATGCGAACGTATCGATGTGAAACCATTTCTGATAAATATTGATCCATCCATAACTTGAGCATATGAACTCCGATTGACCTGAAATTTGAAATGTAACCTTACCTAGCCTTGTTTATCATTCCCAATCGATCCCATCTTGATTGGAGCTTGTTCCAATTTTAATGGTAGCAATCATAGCCTTGTTTTCAATTGATCTCTAATCCTGATATCCATCTTTTTTAGCCAATTTGTTGATATCCGGCCTTGTCCAAAAGGCGGGGTAAAATTTGCCCCCCAAAACATGCCTTGCGTAGGAAGCCGTGTTTTGAATAGCTTTAATCCTGATATCCAAAGTCCATATTCCATCCATAGCCATATCATTCGATCCATAACCCAGTCCATTACTAAGCCATTCTCTCCAAGTGCCATAGCCATATCCTTATCCAAATTTGCGACTGCTCCAAGTCGATATCTGATTCCGAATCCAGTAACCAAATCTGTAACGACCCGCCACTCATTCCACAGAATGACGCATCATTAATAAGAAAGAAAGGGGTAGAAAATAGAAAGAAGAGAAGAAAGAAAGAAACAACAACAACGATCTCACAGCGGAACGAATAGATTATATTAATAACATAAACTATTACAAAGTATACAACACTTATCAGAGTTTACACAACTATACAACACATACTAGACAGTTATAAACATCTGTCTAGATATTACAACTCAAATACAATACAAGACTCTAACACAGATATCAACACAGCGGAATACTATATCTACGAACGCCGAAGCCTCCTGCTCCATTGCTCCTCCACAATTCGTCAAAGCTAAACCTGAATCCCTTGGCTACTCGTAAAAATTTGAGTACCCAAGAGTTTATAAAACAGAAATAAACAACTTGGGTCAGACATGGGTCTGGTGTGAGTAACAGGTTAAACTTGTTTAACTTCAAAACCTTTTGAAAGAAAAGGTATCACGTAAGACTCCCCACAAATAAACATGGGTAAGTTTTTACCTTACGCTAACCAAAACATTTGATAGGAAATTCGATTGTATTATAATAGGGTCTAGGGTTTCAAATAAATATGAAATAGCCGAAATTGTTACATTATTAAATTCCAGCATACATAAGTATACAATCAAGTCCGTTAGCACTTATTGGAATTTGGATTTCCATACAATGGCAGAGCTACCGGGGTACCGCTCATCACAGTACGGGGCCTAGATCACCGTACCGAGGATCACTCCCAATCCCCTGCAACACAAAGCCGGAACCATCCCTTACTGGATAATTCCGAATAAAATCACCCCACAGATGGCCGTCGCCAACTGCACCACTAAGCCGAAATAAAAGAAGGAACTTTCTAGACAGGGATGACCTTACTCTCAGTGGGTGCTACCCACGAAGCCTTGCTGCACCTCCCCTGTTTTAGCCATTCCCGGTTGATGAGGCTTGAGGTCACGATTTACCTTTAAATCAGAACACATCACTTAGAATGCTCATCGTCCACCTGACGATGTTCTGAAAGCATTCAATCCATACAAGTTCGTTCCGGGTTCGAACGAAACCGAAGGCATTATCTCGTTACACTCGTTTTGGAATCACCCTCAGAGTTAACGACAATAACCCTTGCACTTTGAATCTTCATCTTCACTTGAGATTCACGACCTATCGTTAATTTGGATCGATGTGGTATTCGGGTCTCCAGACCTGGCATCCCGGTATACGGAAACCCGATCCCGGTCTCATCGAAATCCAAAACGTATCTTTTAAGGGCCAAGTTGTTTTAAGGTTAAAACAATTCATTTCAGTTATCTATACTACACGGATAGATAATTCACAACAGATAATCTACATTATCACAAACAGAAAATTCATATTATCATTTCAATTTAACCAAAGCATCCATATCATAGATCAGCATATCTCTTATCAGAGATAACAACAATGCAAAGCATTCTATATTATTCATCCATCCCTAAGAAATGATTTATCTCATCTCTAATTAATTTAAAGTGAATTAAATTAATTACCTCATTTTATAAATCTTTCTTACTTAATCATTAATTAAACCAATAATTAATCATACTTTAAGTATCATCTTAATTAATCAATCCTGATTAATTATACTTTAATTACCTTAAGTAATTAACTCTTAATTAATTTCACAAGTTAATTAACTTAAATCATTTAGTAATTTATCTTTAATTACTTCATTTATTAATTAACTGTATTTAATTACATTAATCCTTAATTAATTACAATTAATTAATTACTTTAATCACTAATTTTATATTAATTAATCTTAATTAATCAATTCCTAATTACATCATTAATTATATTAATTAATGATTCTTAATTACTCTTAATTAATTATCTTATTTAAATTAAATTAATTTAATAATTAATTAGTCACATTTATTAATCACCTTTGATTAATCTCATCTAGTAATTAACTACCCTTAATTACTCTTCCATAAATTAATTACTCATTAATTAATTATCTTTTAATTAATCCCTTGATTAATTATTTAATGTAATTAACTCAAATAACTTTCATTATATCATCCTTAGTTAATTACATCCACTAATTAACTTTAAATTACTTTCCTAAGTAATTTCACTTTCACTAATTACATTTAAGTAATTATATTTATCACATCCCTAAATGATATCTTAAATTAATTTAATTAATTAATTTAACTTAATCAAATTTATTTAATTAATCACCTTAAGTAATTAATTACCTTAATTACTTCCATTAAGTAATTATACTTAACCAATTCATAAAAGATTATCATTAGTTAATTAATCTACTTGATTATCAAAATTAATCCTCTTTATTAATTATTAAATAATTCCTAATTAATGATTTCTCATTAATTATTAACCATTCTTTATTTAAGAAATTAAACTTAAATCAAACATTATTAATTACAAAAAAAATTAATTTCTTAATTACTAATTAATTAATCTCTAATTACTTAATTAATTTCTTAATTAATCTTTAAATCACTTGATTAATTATTTCCTAATCATTTATTAATAATCTATACTTATCTAAATAATGATTCTTAATTCCAAATTAATTAACTCTTAATTAATTAACTAACTCATAATCTTAATTATTTAATTAATTAACACTAAACCATTAATTAATTAAATTATCAAATTATTCTTTAATTGCTTATTAATTTAATGAATCCTAAATCATTAACCCTTAATTACTTCCTAAATTAAAGCATTAACCTTTATAATTACTTTAATTATTATTAACAAAAGACTTTAAAATATTTTACTTTAAAATCTTTCTTTTGATTCATTTTAAATTAGAAGATTTAAAATAGATTACAATTTAGCTTTAACCAATATTTAAATATACAAAATCTTTTTAAATCAAATGTTAAGAACACTTAACATTAAAGATTTTAAACCAATTTGTTTAAATTTAAATCCTTTAAAAATTTATACTTTAAACATTTTAAATTTGTTTAAACATCATAATTTATAAACTTATTTTATCTCAAATTCTAGGATAAATTTTAAACTCGAACTTGAATGAAACCTTGATTTAAAACTGGGTTTAAATCCTGTTTTCAAAGTTTAAAACTCAATTTGAATTTAAAACAAAGTCAGGCTTTAATTACTAAATCTACCCGAGACAACTCGATTTTCCCCTGAGTCAAAAATCTTATTTACTTCGAGCAAAAAGTGAAATCTCCCGGACCGAAACAAGGGTTTACTCGAGGAATCTCGAACCCATTCCCAGAGAAAAACAGGTCACCACGAATGTTCGACTGTGCACGTGCACAGTCGCTATGCCTTGCTCCGACCATCACTCCTATCTCAGACAAGTCGCCGCTGACCCCCTTCAGTCGAACTGACCACCTCGATCGCCAATAACCCCGGCCCATCAAAATCGACCTCCACGTTCAAAACTGTCAACACAAAAACCCATCGAAAACCTGGAACAGCCTTGTGTTCGCCATTCCGATCACCAGATCGACCATGCCTCCGGCTACAGCCTAAACTACCATCCCTCTATCACCTACCCGAGTCGCAGTACACTCGATCATCCCTTGGCCTTGAACGAAAGGAAAATTCACAACGACCCAAAACTAGGTCACCCAGCTTCAAAAGCTTCTCACCACCACCTCGACGAAGACTATCACTATCCAATATTTTTCCGATCTTCGCTGGTCACTCCTTCATCCACTAGAAGAAACCCGATCCTTCCAATCCCATAGATCACCAGAAATCTCCTAATTTCCATTTTATGTTCATTCCCGAACTACACCTTCCTCCTCAAGCTATAAATTAAAATTTTATTCTTAAAAATCATGATTTATGTTAAGGATTTAGTTTAGGTTCCTGAATTGATGAACTAAAATGATTGGATTTTCACTTTATTCAGACTTGCTCTGTTATTATTGATTTTTACAGACAATTCAAAATTATCTTAACTCGAATAAATTTTTAAACTTAAATTCATGGTTCAACAAACATATTTTATATGAATCTTAGACAATAACATAGATTACATTGTGTGATAATGGGTTTTGAACAAAATTCTTGAACCTGGGAACTTAAAAATAGTATAATGCAGAGACAATAGCATGTATAAAATTTCCTATTCATATGTTCACAGAAGATCTACTTATATATATACATATCATTCATACTTAACATATAAATCAACATGCAACAGATTAAATACTTAAACTCATTTAAAAATGATGTTACTCACAGATAAAATGACAAACAGAGTTTATTCTTTGAAACAGAAATGTACAGGTAAACTAGCATGCACACATATATTCATACATCAATATATCTATATGCAGAACTACTATAATATTCACATGCAACCAACTTCCATTCAATACTTAACATGAATTTCAGATCAACTTAAGTTTATTTTAAAAAAAATTGTTACTCACCAGACAAACAGAGTTTCCAGATTTATTTGAAAAGCTTTTGAATCTTTTAAAGACTGAAATGCCTTAGCTTCTGGTTTTTGATTTAAAACTTGAGTTGCTTGCCTATTTGAAAACTTTAAACTTGAATGCTTGTTACTGAATCCTGCATGCATGCTTTGATAAAACCCAGGTTTGAAAGATGAATGCAGGCGGCTTTTGAATTGGTTCTAGATTTTGAAGAAGTTGCAGTCTTTTGTTTTGATTTTGGAAAATGCATTACAGGTTTTGAAGTAATGTTGCAGGCTTTAGTTTTGATTCTCAGATTTTAGTTTGATTTAATTTTAAGAAAAGAAGAAACGAAGAGATGAAGAAGGAAAAAGGTTTTGAACTGATATCAAAATTGTCCAGGTTTCTCTAACACCTATTTATATAATTCAATTACAAGAAAAATCAAACTACTTGTATTTGCATGTACTTATAATCACACAAGTGTCCATACATGTTTTAATTATTTTACAAATGTAAGAATCAAGAATTTTATGTCTAAACCCTTGCTTTAAAAACTCTTGTACTTTTATTATCATGCACATATGAATTTATATTTATATATAAGACAATACATTATTAATATTGTTGAAAATAACAAATTTATCAATTTTAAAATAATTTATAAAAGAGATTATAAATTATCACTATTACTAATTGAATTAACATATCATAGGTAAATTGTATTTTAAACCTATATATATATTCACTTTTAAATCATATTTAATAAGAAAATAAAATAATCCTTATTATTAATCTAGTTTAAAACCATATAGTTATAAATTTTAAATAACTTTGAAAAGCTAATATTAAATAAATCCAAATATCCAAACTATCAATATTATATATTAGAAATTTTAAAACAAGATTTTATTTATTAATTAAATTTCAAACACAAGCTTATCTATTTACAATATATACTCATATATACATTATAAATAGAAATCATCTTATAAATTTTTAAAGGATAAATTTACTAATTAAATATTCATTTAATTAGATTATTAAATCAATTCAAATATTTATTATCAAAGATTAACAAATCAATTTAATTATTTAAACATATTATTAAATTGATATTGCCCTAAATTTCCGGGATATTACATTCCTCCCCCCTTAAAATAATTTCGTCCCCGAAATTTAAAACAAAGGTAATTTAATAATCCATTTAAATCACAAGCATATATTATCATCCATATGCTAACAACCATAGCAAACAATTCATCCAAACCAACAATTTTAATTATCCAGACAAAATTCTGAATAAAATTTCCTCGAGTTTCCCCAAGTATATATATACCGGGATACTCGCTCTACAGAATCCAAACAAACAATACTACTAAGCTATAGAGCTTCTACTCATCTAGATCTACAGAACTAAACAAGATATCAGACTACAGACGAGTCTGACTCAACAATCAAATCCTCCAGAACTGCTGGTTCCAAAACCCGAGATAGATCAAACACGTACTCCCTCAGAGATACGTAAAACACAATGAATTTCAGTTATCCAAACTGACAATTCAATCCAGTAGATCAAAGCACTTATCCAAATTAGATCACAGAAAAGATCCAAAACAATTCGGAGCTGACTTTCCAGACTTACCAAATCTTATTGCTCCCTTTAACCAGAGAAAACTTCAATCACAACGAAGTTTCCAACTTCGAATTCCAAAATTCCTCCGTCTCTTATCCACAAAATCTTTCAGACGATCCTGGGCTGCCTACAAATCCTTCCTGATCAACTCAACCTTCGCCGATGCTTCTAGCAATAACTGGACCAGAAATAACCCAATCAACAATGATCCTCTCAAGATCTACCAATAATCCAAAACACAACTCTACTTCACCATATCAGTAGACTGAACTAACTTCTCCTATCTGGAAAAGATAAACAGGAGCACTTGCCAAACTGCTTCCGCTGCACCACTCTGATCTGGAGTAGAAATGAAAATGCTGATGATGAACACAAGCACAGACTGGACAACACATTCCAGAAAATATCGGATAACTCAAAAGAATACTCAAACTATCGCAAGTCACTTTTGCGATCCACCCAGCCAAATAAAACTGTTTTCTCTTTACCAATCAGAACAGTTTACACTTGACTATCCAATCCATCGAAGAAATGGATTCTCTCTGCTGCTTCTGAACTTCACCTTCAGAAAAACTTCTGCCGAAAACAGAACACTCCGAGCTGCACTACTGCCACAGATGCCACAGACTTCTTAATCCAAAGTTCTTCGAGAAATTCGGACTTCAAACAGAACAAAAACATCTTGCTGAACTCAGCCTCGACACCGAAGCAGACACACTTCATTAACTTGTTCCAAAGAAAACATCTTCGGGAACATCCATAGTCACTGCATCTCATCACGCAGCTACTTCTTCCAGAAGTATCAAGATACCATCACTCGCTTCTGTCCAACCGACAGCTCCAACTTTACTCATCCAAACTACAAAGATAAACTCCGAACCATAACAGTTTCCTTCGGAGATCGATGAAATTCTTTACCACAGTAAAGTTTACTCGAGACGGTATTAGGTTTACAGTCTCGACAAATATACTTCCAACCTCAACACTCAGACTCCTAATCTTGGATGATAAATTATTATCATCTCAACCAATCATTATAAATACCATATACTTTTAAAATGATACTTTTTATATATAGAAAATATATCTGGGTAAAATTATTTCACCTTCCCTTTTTAAAACAATATTGTGTCCGTTGGCCTGGTCCAAGTGTTTAGAGATCCCTATCAATAACGGTAGCTACTCGTATTGACCAGAATCCATATACCACTTAACCGATCAATTAACACAATATAAAACCATTTTACATAACTAACAAATACGCGCTCTCGTATATATATATATACGCTCAGACTAAAATAGGTGGCTACAGATCCTATTTCTAATGAACAACCCTTCCGAACCTAGGTATTCACTCAACCTAGTGTTCTGATATTTACTTAACCAAAAGCTTAGGCATTCGCTCAACCTAAGCTCTGATACCAACTGTAACGGGACGAGCCAGTGGCGACTGGTAGGCTTTGCAACCATCCCAGACCCACCGTGGCATACAGTGATACCTCGAATTTGCTTTTACGGCCAGCCTCTCGACTCGCAACCAACCCTCACAAGGCCTTTACCTCTCAGGGACATGTAGGGGTAAGAGTCTCCCGTTCGCCACCAAACCGCGAAGCGAGAACCCCCTATCATGCTGTAATGTAGCAAACCCGATCCCGGTCTCATCGAAATCCAAAACGTATCTTTTAAGGGCCAAGTTGTTTTAAGGTTAAAACAATTCATTTCAGTTATCTATACTACACGGATAGATAATTCACAACAGATAATCTACATTATCACAAACAGAAAATTCATATTATCATTTCAATTTAACCAAAGCATCCATATCATAGATCAGCATATCTCTTATCAGAGATAACAACAATGCAAAGCATTCTATATTATTCATCCATCCCTAAGAAATGATTTATCTCATCTCTAATTAATTTAAAGTGAATTAAATTAATTACCTCATTTTATAAATCTTTCTTACTTAATCATTAATTAAACCAATAATTAATCATACTTTAAGTATCATCTTAATTAATCAATCCTGATTAATTATACTTTAATTACCTTAAGTAATTAACTCTTAATTAATTTCACAAGTTAATTAACTTAAATCATTTAGTAATTTATCTTTAATTACTTCATTTATTAATTAACTGTATTTAATTACATTAATCCTTAATTAATTACAATTAATTAATTACTTTAATCACTAATTTTATATTAATTAATCTTAATTAATCAATTCCTAATTACATCATTAATTATATTAATTAATGATTCTTAATTACTCTTAATTAATTATCTTATTTAAATTAAATTAATTTAATAATTAATTAGTCACATTTATTAATCACCTTTGATTAATCTCATCTAGTAATTAACTACCCTTAATTACTCTTCCATAAATTAATTACTCATTAATTAATTATCTTTTAATTAATCCCTTGATTAATTATTTAATGTAATTAACTCAAATAACTTTCATTATATCATCCTTAGTTAATTACATCCACTAATTAACTTTAAATTACTTTCCTAAGTAATTTCACTTTCACTAATTACATTTAAGTAATTATATTTATCACATCCCTAAATGATATCTTAAATTAATTTAATTAATTAATTTAACTTAATCAAATTTATTTAATTAATCACCTTAAGTAATTAATTACCTTAATTACTTCCATTAAGTAATTATACTTAACCAATTCATAAAAGATTATCATTAGTTAATTAATCTACTTGATTATCAAAATTAATCCTCTTTATTAATTATTAAATAATTCCTAATTAATGATTTCTCATTAATTATTAACCATTCTTTATTTAAGAAATTAAACTTAAATCAAACATTATTAATTACAAAAAAAATTAATTTCTTAATTACTAATTAATTAATCTCTAATTACTTAATTAATTTCTTAATTAATCTTTAAATCACTTGATTAATTATTTCCTAATCATTTATTAATAATCTATACTTATCTAAATAATGATTCTTAATTCCAAATTAATTAACTCTTAATTAATTAACTAACTCATAATCTTAATTATTTAATTAATTAACACTAAACCATTAATTAATTAAATTATCAAATTATTCTTTAATTGCTTATTAATTTAATGAATCCTAAATCATTAACCCTTAATTACTTCCTAAATTAAAGCATTAACCTTTATAATTACTTTAATTATTATTAACAAAAGACTTTAAAATATTTTACTTTAAAATCTTTCTTTTGATTCATTTTAAATTAGAAGATTTAAAATAGATTACAATTTAGCTTTAACCAATATTTAAATATACAAAATCTTTTTAAATCAAATGTTAAGAACACTTAACATTAAAGATTTTAAACCAATTTGTTTAAATTTAAATCCTTTAAAAATTTATACTTTAAACATTTTAAATTTGTTTAAACATCATAATTTATAAACTTATTTTATCTCAAATTCTAGGATAAATTTTAAACTCGAACTTGAATGAAACCTTGATTTAAAACTGGGTTTAAATCCTGTTTTCAAAGTTTAAAACTCAATTTGAATTTAAAACAAAGTCAGGCTTTAATTACTAAATCTACCCGAGACAACTCGATTTTCCCCTGAGTCAAAAATCTTATTTACTTCGAGCAAAAAGTGAAATCTCCCGGACCGAAACAAGGGTTTACTCGAGGAATCTCGAACCCATTCCCAGAGAAAAACAGGTCACCACGAATGTTCGACTGTGCACGTGCACAGTCGCTATGCCTTGCTCCGACCATCACTCCTATCTCAGACAAGTCGCCGCTGACCCCCTTCAGTCGAACTGACCACCTCGATCGCCAATAACCCCGGCCCATCAAAATCGACCTCCACGTTCAAAACTGTCAACACAAAAACCCATCGAAAACCTGGAACAGCCTTGTGTTCGCCATTCCGATCACCAGATCGACCATGCCTCCGGCTACAGCCTAAACTACCATCCCTCTATCACCTACCCGAGTCGCAGTACACTCGATCATCCCTTGGCCTTGAACGAAAGGAAAATTCACAACGACCCAAAACTAGGTCACCCAGCTTCAAAAGCTTCTCACCACCACCTCGACGAAGACTATCACTATCCAATATTTTTCCGATCTTCGCTGGTCACTCCTTCATCCACTAGAAGAAACCCGATCCTTCCAATCCCATAGATCACCAGAAATCTCCTAATTTCCATTTTATGTTCATTCCCGAACTACACCTTCCTCCTCAAGCTATAAATTAAAATTTTATTCTTAAAAATCATGATTTATGTTAAGGATTTAGTTTAGGTTCCTGAATTGATGAACTAAAATGATTGGATTTTCACTTTATTCAGACTTGCTCTGTTATTATTGATTTTTACAGACAATTCAAAATTATCTTAACTCGAATAAATTTTTAAACTTAAATTCATGGTTCAACAAACATATTTTATATGAATCTTAGACAATAACATAGATTACATTGTGTGATAATGGGTTTTGAACAAAATTCTTGAACCTGGGAACTTAAAAATAGTATAATGCAGAGACAATAGCATGTATAAAATTTCCTATTCATATGTTCACAGAAGATCTACTTATATATATACATATCATTCATACTTAACATATAAATCAACATGCAACAGATTAAATACTTAAACTCATTTAAAAATGATGTTACTCACAGATAAAATGACAAACAGAGTTTATTCTTTGAAACAGAAATGTACAGGTAAACTAGCATGCACACATATATTCATACATCAATATATCTATATGCAGAACTACTATAATATTCACATGCAACCAACTTCCATTCAATACTTAACATGAATTTCAGATCAACTTAAGTTTATTTTAAAAAAAATTGTTACTCACCAGACAAACAGAGTTTCCAGATTTATTTGAAAAGCTTTTGAATCTTTTAAAGACTGAAATGCCTTAGCTTCTGGTTTTTGATTTAAAACTTGAGTTGCTTGCCTATTTGAAAACTTTAAACTTGAATGCTTGTTACTGAATCCTGCATGCATGCTTTGATAAAACCCAGGTTTGAAAGATGAATGCAGGCGGCTTTTGAATTGGTTCTAGATTTTGAAGAAGTTGCAGTCTTTTGTTTTGATTTTGGAAAATGCATTACAGGTTTTGAAGAAATGTTGCAGGCTTTAGTTTTGATTCTCAGATTTTAGTTTGATTTAATTTTAAGAAAAGAAGAAACGAAGAGATGAAGAAGGAAAAAGGTTTTGAACTGATATCAAAATTGTCCAGGTTTCTCTAACACCTATTTATATAATTCAATTACAAGAAAAATCAAACTACTTGTATTTGCATGTACTTATAATCACACAAGTGTCCATACATGTTTTAATTATTTTACAAATGTAAGAATCAAGAATTTTATGTCTAAACCCTTGCTTTAAAAACTCTTGTACTTTTATTATCATGCACATATGAATTTATATTTATATATAAGACAATACATTATTAATATTGTTGAAAATAACAAATTTATCAATTTTAAAATAATTTATAAAAGAGATTATAAATTATCACTATTACTAATTGAATTAACATATCATAGGTAAATTGTATTTTAAACCTATATATATATTCACTTTTAAATCATATTTAATAAGAAAATAAAATAATCCTTATTATTAATCTAGTTTAAAACCATATAGTTATAAATTTTAAATAACTTTGAAAAGCTAATATTAAATAAATCCAAATATCCAAACTATCAATATTATATATTAGAAATTTTAAAACAAGATTTTATTTATTAATTAAATTTCAAACACAAGCTTATCTATTTACAATATATACTCATATATACATTATAAATAGAAATCATCTTATAAATTTTTAAAGGATAAATTTACTAATTAAATATTCATTTAATTAGATTATTAAATCAATTCAAATATTTATTATCAAAGATTAACAAATCAATTTAATTATTTAAACATATTATTAAATTGATATTGCCCTAAATTTCCGGGATATTACAAAATCCTTAGCCAATTCCATATCCATCTGAAACTGACAACCGAATTATAATCCATCCATAACTACCAATAACCAAATCCATGACCTCTCCAGGTTGTTATCCTACTCTGACCTCGACTTTCCTGTCGGGGATTTTATATTCTCTGGCTTCGACACTTCGATCGAGGATTTTTGTATTCTCCGGCCTCGACTCCCGAGGACTTTTATATTCTCTGGCCTTGACTCTTCGGTCGAGGAATTTTATATTCACCGGCTTCGACTCTTCGGTCGAGGACTTTTATATTCACCGGCCTCGACTCTTCGGTCGAGGACTTTTATATTTTCCAGCTTCGACTCTTTGGTCGAGGACTTTTATATTCTACGGCCTTGACTCTCCGGTCGAGGACTTTTGTATTCTCATGCCTCGACTCTTCGGTCGAGGACTTTTGTATTCTCCTGCCTCGACTCTTCCGTCGAGGACTTTTGTATTCTCCTGCCTCGACTCTCCGGTCGAGGACTTTTATATTCTCCAGCCTTGACTCTCCAATCGAGGACTTTTATATTCTCCGGCCTCGACTCTCCGGTCGATGACTTTTATATTGCGTTCGAGTCCATTCCATCGCTCTTCGGTGAAGGGGCTCGTAACTTGCGATTACTTCCCTGTCTCTCCGGTCGGGACCATAATCGCGTGACCTGTATTATTTATTACATTAATCCAAATCCAATCAACACAGAGTCCAATTGAAAAAATAAAAGTCTGTACAACCAAGAAAATTAAATTGCCATAGTACTAAGAAAGAAACCAGAGTCCATAGAAAATAGAAAGAGAACAAGATTTCATAAACCCAAGCATCACGGTTTATCATCATCTCAGAGCATGCCTAAGGACCGTCCTCGATCCCGTACATGTGTAAGTGACTTAGCCGCCTCACTTCGAGGTTTATTACTTATTCAAAGCCATAAATCCATTCAGCTGATAATGCCTAGATCCAGTGCCATCTTCATCTGAGGTGGGCGGTAGCTGCTCTTGTCCTACTGCCACAGCTCGATTCCTTATGTACTGTTGTAGATGACCATTCCTGACATGCTCCTCAACAATACTTCAAATGCCTACAGTCGTTTGTGCTATGCCCATCGAGGTCATGGAATAGGCAATGCTTTCCCGATGGCCATTCGTATTCAGAGGGTTCCCTTTTTGCCGGCCTTCAATACTAGAGGCGCCCTCAAGTATCTAAGTAAATCCTCTCTAAGGTTTCAGTTAAATCCATGTAAGAAGAGAATTTAGATTCCCGCCGTTGCCTTTTCGATGTGCTACCGTTATCATTCATCTTCCTTTTGCCTCTATCGTCATTGCTTGAATCCTCCCTAGGCGGACCTCTACCTTTTACCACATAAACTTCAGCCTCTCTCCCCACTCTTTCAGCCTTCGCATCTTCATGTCATAAAAACCTTTCTGCCTCATGATAAAACTCTCAGAGATCTATCAGTGGATCCCATTCCAATGATATCTTAAAATATGAATCATCCACAATTCCTGAGACTACTACCATCAAAAGCATCGACGGATCGGGTCGATCCACCGAAGCTACTACCGCATTGAATCTGGTTAAGAAATCCCTGAGTGATTCTCCCTTTCATTGTTTCATCGATGTTAAAGTCATCACATTCTTGGGTCTCACGAGGTGGACCCGAAATTGCCTCATAAATCTCTCAATCAACTTCGTCCAAGTGCCAATTGAGCCGCTCTCTAGTTGTTTGAACCATAGTGCTTCTATATCCGTTAGATACAAAGGGAAGCACCGAGCCATAACTCCCTTTGATGCCCCATAGTACTTCCATATGCCTCATGTACCTTGTCAAGTGAATAGCGGTATCCGTTCTTCCATCATACATCTCCAGCGTTGGTGTTTAAAATCCGGTGGATTCCTAGATTTCCTGATCACAGGAGTGAAGGGACTCCTGTTCACGTCCTCCAAATCTCTATTCACCAATCCTCCCCTCATAGCCCGTTTGATCATGTCCGCTAACCTGTCGTTGTCATCAAGTGGTAACCTCTATCTGCGATCTCCAACCTGCCCCCCAAGTCCACGAGGGAATCCTGAAACCTATCCTTCTGGACGAGCATTCATATCCCGATCAACGCCAAACTACACAGCGCCACCTGGTACCTTTCCTGGAATTGAGCCAACACGATTCGGGGGCGTGCCCCTAGCTCAGGGACTATTCCTGATGGTTCCACTCTATCCTGAATCCCGGTTGCTCCATGCTCCTGATCCTGATTCCGAACTGTCTCTACTCCTGCTGCTCCAGCTTCGCGATCCTTTTTTCCAACATTTCCTACAGTTACGTTCTCTTGATTTTGCACTCCAGCTTGTCCAACTTATCAGAGTAGGTTCTGCATCATCTCCTCCTTCCTTTTCAGCATCCCTTCCTGCATAGCATCCATCATCATCTCCATCTCATCTCTGGTGATGAAAACTGAGGTCTGATTAGCTCTTGAGGAGGCCTCCTGACTTCCTTCATGCTGACTCCTCTCCGTTCTCTGTCTCCTTGTTGATTGCTTAGCCATTGCTTTCCAAAATCCGATCCTTTAGCTTTCCAAATTTGAATTCCAATTCCAGTATAGTGGGTGCTAGTCCTTCTCAGTGAAAGCACCAAAGTGTTTGCGCCAAAATTGGTCACAAACCCCAAAAGTAGTGAAACACTAGTGTTTACACACAAATCCTCAATATCTTAACACAAATCTTAGATCCAAATAATATAGAGAATAAAAATGAAGAAATAGGAAATTAAAACGAGTAAGAAAGCAAATAACACAAGGTTTATAGTGCTTTGGCTATCTTCGGCCTACATCCACTTTGAATCAATCCTTTTATTCCTTTTATACTGTAATTACAGTTACAAGTCTTTGAAATCAGTAAACAAAATGATAGAGTTTCGTCTAGAAAAGCATACGAAGATCCCTTTTTAGTTGCCATAGATCTTCTATTTATAGGTGCAGATCTAAAAAAATCAACCCCAAAACATGGAATACCTCTTATCATGCGTGGGTGGGCCCACCAGATCGATCTGGAGTCATTTGGGATCGATCCTAATCGATCAAAGTATAATTCGTATCGGTCCAAAAATAGTCCAATGAAGCTGAGATCGATCATGGACGTTCTTGAGTGAATAAGCAAGCTCGAGTGAAAATTTCGTAGCATTTAGATCTATGGTTTGAGAGTTATGATCGATCCAAGGTGGACAAAGCAAGTAGGCTGGCGACTTCATTTCGATACATTTGTATAGATAGGCTTCGTATCGATGCCGTGGCCCGAGTATCATGCAGAGATCTATATTTCATGCTTGTAGACCTCTTCCCTTGGTTTGATCCATTTCTTCATATCCATCGGTTGCCGAGCTCTTCGTATCAATCCCTATATCCTGCCTTCGTATCGATGATAAAGTCCTTGCTTCGTATCCATCCGAGGCGATGCCCTTTGTATCCATCCGTTAACGTCAGTTGCCTTCTTCGTATAGATCCCTGAGTGAATCCTTTTTATCGATCAATAATTAATCGATACGAAATGCTCATCCAAATCCTTGTAACCATTGCTTCATTCTTTATATCGATCCCAGCCTTGATCGATACGAAGTGCATTGGCATATTATGCCATTCAATCGATACATTCGAATCGATATGAACTCCATATCCATCAACTTGTTTCCTTCCTAAAGTCAATCGATCGATGCAAGGCGCATCGATAAGAAATGCATCGATTCGAAGACCGATCGATCCATACTAGTGTAGCAGTGATCGATACGAACGTATCGATGTGAAACCATTTCTAATGAATATTGACCCATCCATAACTTGAGCATACGAACTTCGATTGACCTGAAAATTGAAATGTGGCCTTACCTAGCCTTGTTTATCATTCCCAATCGATGCTATCTTGATTGGAACTTGGTCCAATTTTGATGGTATAGATCATAGCCTTATTTCCAATCGATCTCTAATCCTAATATCCATCTGTTTGAGCTAATTTGTTGATATCCCGGCCTTATCCAAAAGGAGGGGTAACAATAAGCAACACCATATAAGAAGAATGAGGTATAGCAGCCATGTGATGGGGGTATGGGTGCACATGAGGAGTATGGCATAGGTATGGGCAAGCACGGCTAAATTTAAGGAATATATATATATATATATATGTATATATATATAATTTAATTTTAAAATAGTCATCTTTAAACATCCAAAAATCTCGAACTTCAAACGAGGTGTGCCACCTGGCGTTCTATATGTTATACCCCTACTCCGAATGTAATGGAACTAGTTTCAAGGCCTAATTCGATCATATGCAGAAGATAGCTTTTCAAACCCAGTTATATTATAATAATTCCTGAAATTAATTTCTATGCGTTTCGATCTCACGCGGCCAAACGATACGTCCAATCACTATGAAATTTGACGGCATATAATAACTCACAATTACGGATCCAAAGGCACTGGTTTCGTCAAAATCCAAGACACTGCCCCGGAAAGCTATTTTCACATGTTAATTAAAAACGAATTATTTTAAAAACCAAATTGATCACTTTTAAATATAAATTAAAAGTTTATAATTATCATTCTTATTTAAATAGAATTTTAATCAACTTTTGAAATCATATTTATTCACATTAAATTCAGGATTTGATTATTTAAACAATTCCAAATAATAAATTCAACAATTTAATTATCAAATAAATCACAATATTTGAAATTCAAGTTATTTAACTTATAAAATTTTCTCCTGAATATTTAAAATCAATCAAATATTCAAAATTCAAGTGACTAAAATTCTGGGTCATTACATTCTCCCCTTTAAAGGAATTTCGTCCCCAAAATAACCAAGGTATGAAAAATGCCCCAAACCCATTAACTTTTGGAAATCAATTTGTTGGTATAGATTATAAAAATTTCTAAGTCTTCTTAATTCATCCATTTATACCAACTAATTTTCACCTATTTATTCATTTCATGTTATAAATCAAAATCAAATTTTAATTACCAAAATTTCCTTCTCAAAAATTTTCTAACGCCTTAAATTTATGGAAAATTTTGCCAACGTCTCCTCTGCACAGCTGGATTGGAACAACTATAAATTATCACTATGGGCCCAAACCAACCAAAGAAAATAAAATCCAAGTGGCTCAATCATAAAACCATCAAATCAAACAATAATATAAACACGTACCTTTTAGTCGGGCAAGCAAATTCTACTTATGAAATTAAAGGCATCAAACTAGCTCTTGCTTTTATATACCTGCATCTTATTTACCAATGATATCCAATAATATAATTCAAAATCATATTATTTTTTATTTTCAATAGTCACATTTAATTTACTAAAGTTCGTATGATGTATATATATATCATCTATATGCAATATCAAACTTGATCGTTCACTCGATCACATAATTTCACTTTCGAACTAGTATCATTCACACGACCAATCTAGTATGGGCTCAGATTCAGTTCCTTGATTAGAAACCATCATTCTCCTTGCATAGTCATATACTATGATGAAGAATTCCAGAATAATCAAAAATCCATATCGAGTGTTCACTATAGAGGATCGAGTTTAATATTCTAACTAGGACCGATATAATAATCTCAAAATCATGTACTCGAATCTGGATCAAACAGTCATGCAAATAATATACGTACAACTTGCGTCTTTATTTCAATTGGTCTTTTATCAAATCCTATTCTTTTATTTACATTCATGTATTACCTAGTATATTCTTCCAATACTAATATCACTTAACAACCATTCCATCAATTTTACTTTATTATAAACATTTTATACAACACTTCTCATGTTTATTGTCACTTCACCACTTAAGTTCATATTCATTTTAAATCAAAGTCAATTCCATTTAACTTATTTATTCACTTCATTATTCAATTTACTAATTTATTAATTAGTCATTTTATTAATTCATTTCATTTAACATGTTTCAATTATTCATTACATTTACCTTTACTTGAGTCAAATTCTTTTCAAAATTCAATTTATTTAACTTAAGTTAAATTTTATTATTGCTTTTATTAACAATTTATATTCAACAAATCTAAATTTTTTTTCCTTACCAATTCTCAAAATTTATAAGTTATAAAACTTATTTTCACATATTTGTATAAAACACTTAAATGAAAATTTCCAAAGTCTTAAACACCCTGTTCTTATTTCAATTTGTTTTAAAACAATACTATTAATTATTCTTTATAATTCAAATCATAATTTTGAATTTTAAAATCAAAACTAGTTTTACTAATATAAAATTCCAATGGTATCAATTCCTCTCTTGGAAACCCGAAAATGAACGTCGATGATGCTGCAGTCATCATCAATATTATTTTCCAACGACCGAAGTGAGTTCAGTGCTTTCTATCTCTTTTAAACTCCATTTAAAATATTTCTAGAAAAAATCCTTTCTAAATAATATAATTATTATTTTCCAAAACTTTAAAAAACAATTTTCAAAATCAAGAGGATTTTAAATTCTCAAATTCTTAGCTTTTAATCGTTTTTATTTACAAATCATATTTATAAATTTCCCTTATATATAATTCCACTATGGTTATATAAAACCATTTCTTAATTGTTTATCTTTTTTACATAACAACTTTATTAGAACACAAACAACGAATGATAATAATCAAATATTAGCATCCACTAACAACCAAACACACTATGTATACTATAATAATTTCTGAAATTTTTTCCCTTTATGTATAAAATATAGTCAAGGTAAATTTATTTCATTTACCCAATTTCAAAATAATACTATGTCGAATTGCTCTGTTCAAGTGTTCTGAGATCCCTATCAATAACATTAATTACTCGTATTGACCAGAATCCATACGTCACTCAACAGATCAATCAACACAATATAAAAAATTTTTATATCACTAATAAATACGCGCTCATGCATACACACACACTACACTCAAAACTCATAATAAGGCATTTCATTACCTTATCTCTTAATGAGTTACCCCACCAAAGCCAAGGTTTTCGCTTAACCTTGCGCTCTGATACCAAACTATAATGACCTACTTTAACGTACAGTTTAAGAGGACAATCAACCACACATGACTCACTCAAATCGAATGGAAAGGCGTACAGTTAAGGAAAAGAAGAAGGAATAAGACAAAAAGAGAAAAGAAAACTAATAACACAGAATCTCACAACGGAACGAATAATCTATATACAGAAATCAATCAGAGTATACTAACATATTTTAGCCTGGACAATTATAACAACCTGTCCTCACAAATGCTGATGATTTCAACAACAAAATAGCGGAATATAAACATATGCATGAATATGGCTTCAAGACCTCCAACTCGTCTCCTGAGCTTCAATGCATCCAAAGCAATCTGTAAATATGCTCGGTCTGACCCGAGCATCATAATAAAATAACAACCGAGTCAGTCTGGTAAACCAGCATGAGATAAACACACCTTAATCGGATTTTGAAGTTACGAAATTCTTTTGAAAACAAAGGTATCTCGTAAGACCACACCTGTAACGACCCGGAAATTTCGATCCCGAAATTTCCAGATAGTTAGAAGAAAAGAAAAGAGATAGAAGAAAGAACAGAAAGAAGAAAGAAGAACAGAAAACACAACATCTCACATTCGCAGCGGATTAAATATAATAACAAATAATAATATCAGTTATACAAAGAAAACTGTATCTGTTAATTACATTTTAATACATCAGAGTTACAACATTCACAAATGTACTAGACAGTTAGAATTAACATGTCTCAGACAACTATAATATCACAGCGGAATATACTCTATACGTTCCTGCCATCCAACTCGTCTCCTGAGCTCCAGAACGTCCTTACCTGAAATCTGTAATACTCGGTCTGACCCGAGCATTACATTCAAGTAACACCCGGATCAGGCTGGAAACCAGCGTGAGTAAACTCATCTAATATGAAATTTCAATCCATAGAACTTATTTAAACCCGGGGTAACTCGTACTTTATTATAAGTGAACAACTTATATATCAACACTTATTTTCACAAAACAAAATCTAAGTATTCAACTTAGTTTAAATGGTCCATATTATTCAAAACCGGCCTATGGATTTCACATATCAATCTAAAAAGAATTATAGAAGATTTCAAATCGAAGTGGTTTCGGGTATTTACTAATATCCGACTCCGGTCTCTTCGAATTCAATACCCTTTTATCTCAAAGTATTCAAATGAAACACAATTCAAACTTCAAATACAGAGTGTCACCTATGCTCTTTAACTCATATCAATAGATAACCACATTATCTCAATTTAAACCCAACATTTCATAACATATAGCATCAACAATCACATATCCGAGATATCAATCAATCTAAGGCATGCAATATTATTTAATCATAAGCAAGATAAATTAGTTACACCATTTCTAACTAATTTAAACAAATTAAATTTATTACTTCAATCACCTTTTAAAATCCTGCTTACTTAATCATTAATTACTTAAAACCCATTTATCAATCATCCCTTAATTACCCCTCTTAATTAATCAATTATAATTTAAATAAATTCTTAAAACTTGATTTATTAACCCTTAATTATCAATTAATTAATTACTAATTACCAATTAATTACTTAATTAATTAACTATTCATCATTAATTAATTAACTTTAATTATCTAATTAATAATTCTTAATTACAAATTAATTAAACTCTAATTTAATTAATTATAATCTTTAAGTATTTATTACTTAATTTATAATTAAAATAATTAATTACTCTTTATTAAATTATCAAACCTTAATTATCCTTAACAAATCATTTTCCTTTCTTAATTACTTAATCACATTATTAAACTTAACTTTTAATTAACATTTAATTATAACTATAAAATGATTTAGTTTTAAAACATTTTATTTAAATTTTAACAACTTAAATTAAATCAAACATGCCATTAAAATAAAGTTTAAGATTATTTAAAAAGAGGTTTATAAAAGTTTTAACATCGAATCATCCTTAAAATTTTAAACTGTCATTTTATAAAACTTTTAAATTTGCTTAACACTTCACTTATTCCCGCTTCGAGTTTCCTACGTTTCTTACTCGAGACAATCTCGAGTTTCCCTCATCTTCTTCTCCCCCTTGGCTTCTTTCTTTTCTTAATTTCCTTTATCAACTAAACTACAATTTTCACTGCTCGCACACGAGACTAACTTCGAGTCTGGCCATCTAATTCCTGAGAGCTCCTTTGAGTTGCCCACGCATCCATCTCCCCTGACACACACACCTCACCGTTGTGCACGTGCACGGTGATTCCAGCCAACTTCGACGAACTCGCCCATCTCCGGCAAATCGTAAATCACCACGACATTCGATTTCGAACTTCAGATCGAAATCATTAGGCCTAAAACGAAATCGAGACATTCACTTCGAACAGCAGTTCGACATCGCCTGGAAGAATTCATCTCGCCACCACGCCTCTGACCATCGTACCACTTGAATCTCCAGCAATCACTTCCCAAGCCCTACACGCTGCTTCCCTTCCATTCTCGAGTAACTCGAACCACCCAAGACGCCACAACGGCCAAAACAATAATTACGAGTAAACTGGGTGTTAAACCCTACCTTAATCAATTTCTAATGCCATGGTGATTAATAAATTCACACACCATTTTTGCCTGAATCCCTACTTCCTCCTCCACCTCCAGTAGCAATCTTGACCACTTTAATTGCAGCAGCCTCCAGAAATCACTCAAAACCCATTTTCCAGAAAAACCCAAATTTCTCATTCAATTCAACATCTTAAATTTGGATAATTGTCTTAAAAATCATAAATCCTTATGATGATTCGATATATAAACATGAATCAATATAACTTACCATTTTATTTATTACATTATATAAGTTTCCACTGCAATATTCTTGTTTACAGGAAAATTCCATACTTATATTATTAAAACTTATTTTCATAATCAAAATGGAATTTAAACTCAACTAGTTTGTTTGAAAACCCTAAGCTACCAAGTGTTTAGGTGGAAAGTTTGAATTTTTGTTTATTTATAAAACTCTGTCAGCAAGAATGAACAGAGGAACAAACATTCAGGCATGCAGATTCAAATACAATCATACATACTGATTTATTTACAACTATCTACACATGCAGAAATCAACATCACAGTATTACTTAAGCAACTAATTTTATCCTACTTAAGATTCAAACTAGCTGTTTACTTACCATTTAAAACAGAGCACAATATATATACAGTACTGCCCACAATCAATATTCATATCAAATTTTACCTATATTCACAAGAAATACTTATTTATATTCAACCCTTCAAGCATGCAACCTAATTTATAGTTTAAGATTCAAAAGTTACTCACTTATTTATACACATGCAGGCATCATCATCACAGAGATTTCATAAGCAACCATCAATCATCTAATTAAACTCTCAATTTAAAGGTTTACTCACCTGTACAGAGGTTTGAACAGAACTGAGATGTTTGAACAGAGCTTTTGAAAAGTTTGAAAACTTTAACTTTGAATCTGGAACATGAATTGTTTTGATTAGATTTGAGATTGTTGATTCTTGAAAACTTGCAGCAGTTGTTTTGTTGATCTTTGGTTTCTCTGATTTTGTTCTTCAGTTTGAAAATAGTTTTCAGCTTTAGATTTTGAGGAAGTTTTTAACTTGAATTTTAGGTTTGCCTTGAAGATGATTTCAGTTTTTGGGTAAATTTTTCTCAGTTTTGAAAACGTGGCTGTAGCTTTTTAGAATTGAGATAAAAATGAGGTAGAAAAAAAAGGAAAAGAAATGAGAAGTAGTGTTATATAGAATTTGGTTTTTGATTTATTAAAATTAAAGAAAATAAAAATGAAATTGTGACACTTGTCACTAAACACAATTACTAACTTAACACATGTATTTTAAAGTGTTTAAATGTTAACACATATATTCTCATGCATAAATACTTTTACATTTATTAAATAAAGATTTTATAATTTATTTCCTAATAACTAATGCATATTTTTAATTATATAAATGAAAAATCTTTTTAAAGAAATGGAATAAAACAAACTATATTTATAAAAATCATTTATTCATACCTTTAAATTCAAAATATATATATTAAGATATATATATATCATTTTTTTTTTGAAATCCAAATATAAGTTCAATCCAATTATTAAATAAAATTTTAAAATCAATCTTAAAATCAATTTGATATATATATTTAAACATCCATCACATTAATTTGAAATAAGTACTCTATTTAAAAATCTATATTCACTCACACATATATATACAATATATAATACATTTTTATTATTTGAATATAACAATTTTGCCAAATTTAATTAATTTATTAAAGGAGATTATCAAATAAATATTTATCCCCATATAAATATTTATTATCAGAATTATTTATTCAATTCATAAATCAGTATTCTTATTAATCAATCCAGTTAATTATCAACTAACAAGTGTTCAAAAATCCGGGTTATCACAACACCGCACATAAACACAGACGGGTTTTTACCTTACGATAACTAAACAATTTCACATGAAATTCTCTAATATTATAATAGCGTCTAAGATATAAGTACTTATTAATCCTAGCCGAAATTGTTACATTAATTAAATTCCAATATAATAGGTATACAACTAAAATCATAAAGGCTCATATTGGAGAATGGATTCCATACAATGACTGGGCTACTGGGGTACCGTCCATCACTATAACGACCTGCAAATTTATCACTTGGATAAATTATATTTATTTTAAAATATTTAGATATGGGTTTAAAATTAAGAAATAATCATGTTTTAAGTGGTAAATAATAATAGTTATTTTGATTTGGAAAAATATTTGTGCACAATTTACCGAGGTAAAATATTGATAATTTTTAAATATCGTCCTATGTAAAATATCGATAAAACAGTCGAAAATCGTTTTATCAATAAAAATGCTTTTTAACAATAAGGATCGTGCACGGCTCTGGATGCATACACTAATATATGTTTATTTTTTTGAAAATGAAATGTATTTATGACATCGACTGTTGATATCAACGGTTTTATATATTTCTTCGAAAATTCAAGTTATGTTTAAATATTAAATAAATGGGTTTTTATTTACAAATAAAACTATTTTATTTATTTTATAATGATGGTAAAATAGTTTTTAATTTTTTTTACCAAAATAGATAGTTCGTAGAAAAAAAAAATGTGACCGAAGAACATTTTTAGGAATTTCGACCTTTTGACTCAGGAAAGTTGTCGAGAACATTGTTCTCTTTGTGCACCGTTTGTACACATAAATAAGAGTTAATTACCAATATAATAATACACTTAGTTATAGATTATCTTATGTTAAATATGTTTAGATAGTGATGTGACAAGTCATGGTTTAAATTATAACATATATATATATATGTATATATATATGTGTGTGTATATATATATGTGTGTGTGTGTATATGTATGTATATATATATATATATATATATAAATACACCTAATCTCTTGTCATTTCTTTAACATCATCATTATTAAGCATGCAATCATAGCCTAAGGGATGGAACAAGAGGGAGAATGATGGACGTGACTAGAGAGGGAGAGTAGGTGGTGATGTGATCTTACAAAATCATGACATGTTATGTTAATTAATTCAAAGGATAGTTTAGTAATTTCCTTACTTTCTTTTGTCTATAAATACACATTCCCTTCACCATATTTTCATTTACTTCTCCATTTCCATTTCCCATAAGCTTTCTTCATAATTTCATGGCTTCTTATATTAGTTTTAAGTTTTTTTTTAAATAAAACGATTTAAATTGTTTTAAAGATGCGAACTTGTTTTAAAACTCCTTCTTCTCCATTTTTCCTCCACTTAATTCGGCCACAACTTCCTCTATTTTACACCAAATCAGGATTTTCTTTTCTTTCAATTGTATAAAATTTCAGTAGCTACATCTTTCTTTTTTAACACTTTTTCTGATTTCAAGCTTAGGTATGTCAAAATCTCATTTCTTTGCAATGTACTTTTAAACTCAAAAATTCATGTCCGAAAATAGCTCTCCTTCTTTTGACCATATCTACCTCAAACAGAATCTGATTTGAGTGATTCGTTTCTTTACTTTGTAGAGAAAATAATTTTCTAAAACTCTTCTTTTGATCACTTTTTCAAAATCCGTGAGTAATATGTCCAAAACTCACGTGGAAGATGACATATTTTTGGGATGATTTTTGTGCATCTAAGGCATTTCAGGTTTCAAAGATTTTCAGTGAGTAAAACTATCTCATTTTTAGAAACAACTAACATTATTTCCATAGATTATATGTTGTGGAAATCCATAGTTCATGTTGTTAAAATATCATGCTATGATAATTATATACGTTTGCAATTTGTGGTTAGCATAGTTTGGATGTTAAATATTGTGTTTGGATGTTAAGCATCATGTTTGGATGTTTAAAGTGGTAGGTTTGGTTGTAAGAATGTGATGTTGGTGTATGGTATGTTGTTGGTATGGTTGTGATCAAAATTAGCTGTATGTGGTGTAAGAATTACAACGCTTACACCTTTGTATGTTGCGACGACGTGAGAACCAATTTGGAATCAAAACTAAGTTTCTAGTTTTAAATTTTGGAAATGGTTTCAAAGTTTTTATTTTATTTTTAAGTTTCAAAAACTTTCAAAATTAGGTTTCCAAACTTGTAATAGCAAGGAACAAGCAAAGTATTTCGCTTAAAGTAAGTTTATGCGAACTGCGCTTATAACGATAGTCGCTATGGACGCAGTTCGATAAAATTGTCAATTTTCGTTTTAAAATGTTTTCTTTTGAAATGTTTTGAAAAAGTTTTTCGAACTTGATTAGTAACATAAAAGGAGTTAAGTTTAGATAATTTAATAATTTTTTTATTTAATAAATTAATTAAAAGTAATTAATACTTACTTAGTAATTAAGTAAGTGATTAAGGTTTAAGTAACACTTAAGAAAGGTTAATGATCAATTAGTGATTAATAAAGATTTTAATTAGTGATTTATGAAGTTAAGAAGTAATTAAATGGTTAATTATTATTTAATTAAATTAAGTAGTTGATTAATTATTATTTAATTAAGTGATTACTTAATTAATTTTTATTTAATTAGGGTTTAACTAATAATGAATTGTTTAAACCTTAACTAATATACATTAGGAAGTTAATTAGGACTCAACCAAGTTCGTTAAGTTAATTAAAGTTTAATTATGAATTAATCTTGATTTAATTAAGATATAATTAGGGTTTAAGCTAATTGAATATAGTTTAATCTTTTCAAAGCTATTTTTAAACATAATCGGTTATGTTTTAAATCAATTTTCTTTATAACGTTCATTGATTTCAAATCAAATGATCTCTCATTTGGACCATTGAGTAGCCAAATGAATTAAAGTAGCGATTATAAAACTATGACATGTTTTATGGGAAGTAAGTTGACTTGTGTTTAGCATAAACGTTGAATATTAGTAACGTGATAAACACAAGGAAGTTAATTTCAATAAGCGGGTCATGGTAACTTAAGCATATAGAATATACTTCTATATATACATTTTTCACTGATATTGGATGTATCTATATTTGTAACTTGGACATCTACCTATGATTGATTGTATGTTATGTATGAATCCCTTACATATATGATGTTATGCAATACCCATGATATAACTTGGATAACTAAACCCAAATTTAATGATCCATTGTAGTCATTAAGCCTCCATTTGGTTTTGGAAAGTTAATATTTCATTTTCTTTTAAAACGGTCTTCAAGATTATTCTATTTTGAACAAGTTATTTAAAGAAGGATTTGACAATTATTTTGAATATTATATAAAGAAGTTTATGAATAATTTTGGTGTATTCATAAATGGAGTTTTAGAAATAGTTTTGAATATTTATAAAAAAATTTATAAATGGGTTTGGATGTCTATAAAGGAAAGTTTTACACAAGGTTTGAAAGTTTATAAAGAAGTTTATATAACCGGGTTTGAATATTTATAAAGAGTCTCATAAATGATTATGGAGGTTGATAAATGTTTTGTAATTGGGTTTGCTTTAAAGCAAAAAGGATATCATGGGTAAGGGAAATTTATAAAAGGATTTATTGAAGATAATTACAACAAAAATTCGAGGTTTGGGTTTCTCGAGGTTGACCTTTTAAAAAATGGTGGTGTGGAACATCCGTTCCACACTTAACACCGAAGGAATAATGCTTAGAGTTATCCTTTTCTTCAGTTTAATTTTTTTTAGTTAAATCCGTTTAAGGGATTTGGAAATGGAAATTCTTATAAATTTTTTGTGAATATACTTATGTAAAGGAGATAAGTATATGAATGTTGATAAATGTTTGGGAAAGATGATTTATAAATGAAAATGGTTTTGAGGCTTAGCGATTGCTTTGGGTAATTAAATCTCTAGGTTTTACTGTCATATTTGATAGTAAAATAACCGACTATCAAATTTGGCCTAATTTGACTTAGGAAGTATGAATGTAAAATTCGAGTTTCCGACAAGGACTCGAATACTTACTTCCAATGGAACCGAGAATGAGTCAAATGGAAATTATCAGTTGTTGGTACGGAGAGACCGAAATCGGATTTATATATCCAAAAACCACTATGAACCAACATGTACGTTCGAGTGGAAGACATCTTGATGATGATTGAAGACGGTGCTCTGTGAAGTGCAAGGGCCACTACTGCTAATCCTAGGGTGATTCCAAATTGGATGTAGTAGAGTTAGTACCTTTGGTTTCGTTTAAACCCAGAACGAACTTGTATGGATGAATGCTGGCATTGCATTAACGTTTAGAGGGCACTGTTTGCATTCCAAGATGGATTGCTATTCAGAAAGGTAAAACGTAGCCTCAAGCCTCATCAACCGAGAATGACTAATACAGAGGATATGCAGCAGGGCTATGTGGGTCGCACCCATTAGGGTATATCATCACCTTCTAGATATATACACAATCATTAATGAATTTGTGTATGTGGGAGTTCTCGATTAAAGGTTGCAAAGAAAGTAGGGTAATGATATATTCAGTACTATCCAGCAAGTGGTAGGCCGTTTCTGTGTTGGCAGGGGTCGTTAGGTACAACCTCGGTACATTTTTCTAGAGGTGTACTATGGCGGGCGGTACCCTAGTAGCCCAGTCATTAATTAGAATCCAATCCCCAATATGTGCCTTACATTTTTGATTGTAGAGCCTAGTACGTTGGAATGTGAGATGCAAGTATTTCAGCTATTTTATCTATTTACTTTAAACCTAGACACTATGATAATATGACTCGATTTTGATATAAAATGTTTTGGTTATTGTAATGTAAAAACTCATCTGTTTTTATGTGTGGTGTAGTCTTACGAGATACCCTTTGTTTGGAAATTTTTGAATGTAGAAATAAGTTTGGTTGTTACTTGTTATCGAGTTTTACTTACGTTGGTTTACCAGACTGACCCGGGCGTTATTCCATGTAATGCTTAGGTTAGACCGAGCATGTTTTTCCCAAGCTTGGCTGGATACTTTGGAGCTGGAGAGGAGTTGGATGGGCAGGACGTATTCAAAGTATTTTTACTTCCACTGTATTATAGAGTATGTATGTTTGTCAATGCGAGGACAGGTTTCTATAACTGTCCAAAAATTTAGGATAAGTCTAATGTACTCTGATGTTGTGTATATAAATAAAGATGTTTCCTTTCTACAAAGCTCATGGTTGTATTATATATTATTCGCTGCGTTGTGACATTCCATGGTGTTTTAGTTTTCTCTATCTTCTACCTTCTTCTTTCACCCTAACAGATCGGTATTTCCGGCACTTGAATGTTTGGCATGTAATATAATGGACATATTAATGTCGATCTTTGAGGGTCGAAAATCCGGTTAGTTACATTTGATATTAGAGCTGAAAGTTAAGTGAGAACCTTGGTCCTGGTGGGGTAAACTCATTTGGAAGTGGGTAAGTGAGACCCTAGAATGAGCTTGAGTGAATTATAAATATGAGTGCGTATTTGTTAGTGAGTAAAAATATTTTATATTATATTGTTTGATCTGTTGAGTGGCTTAAGAATTGACATAATATTGTTTTAAAATTGATAAATGAAATAATTTTACCTAGGATATATTTTATATATAAAGGAATGATTTTCAAAAGTCTATATAGTTATCAATGAGATGTAGGGTTAAAATTGGATTTAGAATAGAATGTGTTTAGTTAAAAGAAAATCTTTAGATGACCTTATAAAAATGAAAAGGACCGTGAGAATATTAAATCCTGGTAGCTTTGATAAAGATTTAAATGATTTCGGAAAAGTAGTAGTAATTGTACTTAAAGAGATTTTAAGATTTAAATATTTTAAAATGGATTTGAAAGTAAAGTTTTCTATGGACAGTTCGGGAAGGAGTTTCGATCTGTTTTGTGATAATTAGAATAATTTTTTAAGTGATAATCGAATGTTTTCTTATGCAGATAAGATAATGCACTTAGTAAATTATCCTCTTTGTCATTATACAACCGAAATGAGTTCAAATCCGAATGAATCCAAAGCTAGTGGATGATTTTATTACAGAACTATTTATCTATAAATAGTATTGTTTCAAAAGGAAATTTGTGAAGAAAGAAATATTTTTATGATTAACTAGTTCGATTGTTTGGAAATGATTAAATGGGTAAGAGATGTGTTCGGATGGTAAACACTTCTCTTAAGTATTTCCCTACTTAGTAAAAGGGATATATAATACTATTTGGTAGCACTCGGTTCCGTGATATCATTTTAGAGTTACTCGGGCTATATATTATGTTTCTAAAAGGGTTAAATATAAAGTATCATTTCGAAAGGTTTTTGAAATAAAAAATGGGTATTGTGTTCTCGGATCCCTTAAAAGAATAGAGTTTTCAAAATAAAAGGATGTCTTGATTAAGAGCAGTTTAGTAAATAAAGTTTTAAATTTGTTGAACATCTTAGTTTAAGTAAAACAAATTTAAGATTTGAAATTGTATATACTCTTTTGGATCGAGAAGAGTATCATACTAAAACGAATTTGAGTTATAGAATGTTAAACTTAAGTAATGTTCTCAAGTAAAATGGTGATTCTTAAGAAGGGTAATTGTAATCTTGGGAAGTAGGAACCAATGGGATTAGTATGTATGTTGTACGTAGATCATTTCTCCTTTTCACACAGTTCTCAATCCAAGATTCGAGTACATGACTCATGGTGTTTCACACCATTCCGAATAGGGATTTATCGCCCAATTTTTGATGGCAAGCGATGATGAGGGTTCTTATGTGGAACTAAAAGTTGTCTATCATAGTTTATGGCTATGCAAGGAGAACAAAGGTTTCTAATTAAGAAGCCTGATCAAAGTCCGCACTAGGAAGTCAAGTGAGCGATACTAATTCGGAAGGAAAGTTATGTGTTCAAGTGAGTGATCGAACCAGATTTTTACATAGGAATGATCTATGTACATCATACGGATTGATGAATAGTTTTAAGTAGTTTTGGGAATAGGGTTGTGGTATAATTTCGGGGACGAAATTCTTTTAAGAGGGGAAGAATGTTACGACCCACAAATTTATCACTTGGATAAATTTTTTATTATAAATCTTTAGATATTGGTTTAAAAGTAAGAGATAATCATGTTTTAAGTGGTAAATAATAATAGTTATTTTTTTGGGAAAAACATTTGCGGACAAATTACCAAGGTAATATATTGATAATTTGATATCGTCCTAGGTAAAATATCGATAAAACAACCGAAAATCATTTTATCAATAAAGCTGCTTTTAAACAATAAGGATCATGCATGGCTCCAGGTACATACACTAATATAAATATTCAAACAAGATTATGAAATAAAATATTTTAAAAAAATGTATTTACGACATCGATAGTTGATATCATCGTTTTTATATATTTCTTTGGAAATTTAAGTTAAGTTTAAATATTAAATAAATGGATTTTTATTTACAAAAAAACTATTTTAATTATTTAATGACGATGGTAAAATATTTTTTAAACATTGTTTACCAAAATTGTAACGATACGATCTTTCGACGCTCGAAAGTCGACATTAATACGTCCACTGTATCAAATGCCGCGCAATCGAATGCCGGAAAACCGAACCATTAGGATTAAAAAGAAGAGGTAGAAGAAGACAGAAGAAAAGAAAGAACAGAAAAAAACAGAAACAGAAACAATATCAGAATCTCACATTCGCAGCGGAACAATATATAATAGATAATCATTAGTCTTTTAAACAAAGAACTATATCAGTTTATACATACATCAATCAGAGTCAATATACAACAAAATACAACAATGGACAATTATATAAACTTGTCCTCATAAAGAATACACAGCGGAATAAATAAACAAGTACGGTAGTACGCCTCGCCATCCAGCTCATCTCCAAAGCTCCAGAATATCCAGAATATCCTGATAACATAACTCTAGGCTGCCCGTGTGGAAAATTATGGGCACCCAGAGTTTAGAAAGGGAACAATAAACTCCGAGTTAGTCATGGTGACTGGTGGGATATCGTAAAACAGTTATTTTCACAAAGAAAATAAATGCGCAATGCTTTTGGAAAATGAAACTACCATAAGGCCTCCCGCCACACACACAATGCAAACGCAGAATTGGAGGAGATTTCTCCTTATGATAGTCAAAGATGCTTACTACGCAAAATCATTAGATATTATTACTAATGTCTAGTGTGGAAAACATTTCGAAAGTATAATATCAATCTTAGCCAGCATAGACATTCCGAACTATGCCTACTATAGCTACCATCTAAACAGTGGTGACCACCATAAGTAAATGGCAGGTTCTACAATTAAAACCGTACAGGGCGCGTATTGTTTCTTTGGATTTCCAACAAATGGTCAGGCAAAGGAACTTCCTTACACCGAAATGGAAACGCCACTGGAAAGACGCCCCGGGAACCTAACCGGATCTCTGCAAACACAAGGCCGACACTACCTCCAGCTGTACAAATGTAACTAGGTAACTAACACACTGACGCTACCTTACGCTGTACAGCTGTAACTAGGTAACTAACACACAAGTATGCCATCCCCCGGTCATTAACAACCTTTATCCAAGGATCCTCAACCACAAAGAAACAACCACAAAGTATAATAAAGTTGCAACATCAACATAGGTAAAATATCTGGGCTCCATACCATGATATCACCTTATATCCAGAAGGAAATAACATAGCTTAGGGGCGCGACCCCTAACAACCTTGCCGCAACATTCCTGTTTCGACCATTACCGGGTTGTGAGGCTCGACGAAGTCTCGTCCACAAAGCCACGCTTTTTCACAAAGCCACGCTTTTTCACAAAGCCACGCTTTGATCAACAAATGATCAACAGCACTTCGTATGCCACATTACCAAATTGGGAATGTATCACTAGTAACCATCAACTACATAACCTCTGAGCTCGTACGTCTCAGAGAAGGGTGTTAAGCTAAGATAATAAATTCTCCGCCACCAACAGAAATGTATTTGATAGAAACCAACTTTACATCTTAAAGTGTAACGTCAGACACACATCCATACAAGTCCGTTCCGGGATCGAACGGAACCGAAGGCACTTCCAAAGAATCCCTTGCAATCCGGGTATTCACTAATCACGTCCGGACTTCCCATCACAAGAAGAGTGATATAAATCTCTATACCGGAGAAACTCGGTGCAGAGACATTCGACATGTTATACTTTCATTTTCGTAAATACCCGGTCTTCACACCGGTCTTCAAATGTTATCCATTCATGACGTATCACTATTCAGAATGGGTAATATGACACAAAGTCCTCTCCCGGCTTAACCGAATAATGAGCGTTTATTTTAAAAACAAATCAAGTGACATTCAAGGGCAAATATTGATAGTCGGTTATTTAACTATCAACAACATTCACAACAATCAACCAATTTAAATAATTTTCCCAAATTATTAAATTTCAAAATATATTCACAAGATATATATTTTCCACCCTTCAACGTTTTGAAAACCAATTTCAAATCACTTTTCACATTTCATTACTTTGAAAACATATTTCAAATCACATTTTCCACACTTCATCACTTTGAAAACAAATTTCAAATCATATTCACTCACGGAATAAAATTCCCGATATTATTCATTTCCCTTTTTCTTTAATAATTCCCACTGTGAATTTAAATTTCCAAATATTCACTTTCAAGCACCAAATCAATTTCAAATTGATTTCAAATTGATTTCAACCCCAAATCAATTACAAATTGATTTCTAAGTTTATTTCAAATCCCAAATCATTTTACAAATCGATTTCTAAGTTTATTTCAACACAAATCAATTTTTCATTCAACATCAAATAAATTTTCATATCGATTTCCCAAAGATTTATCTTCAAATACTAAATCAATTATCAATTGGATTTCAAACAAATTTATCACCTTTTAAAATGAATTCCTTTATCTCTTCCGAACAATCTAAAATTCCATTTTAAATAAATTTTCCAACTTTCGAATAATACTATTCAAAATCCATTTATAAAATTCCTTTTCCATATTTTTGGAAATAATTTGATAAGATTTCAAAAATCAACTTTACACTTTAAAATTCCTTCTTTGAAATTCAACTAATTCTTTCAAAAGAATTTACTTAAAATTTCCCATTTTAATTTCAAAAACCCAATTTATTTATTTCTGGTATCCAACGATACCAAAAATACATTCGGCTAAATTATATCCCTCAACACATTCAATCACAGATATAATCATTCACAGATTATAAATAAAAATCACACATCATATGAAACAAATTCATACAACATATGAAACAAATTCATATAATTTGAGGAATCTAGTTGGATCCCTCCAACCTGTTTCCCTGCATCCACAGATGTTAGCACAATACCAATTCCACTTCAAGGTGGAATATCGCGGTATATGGGATTTATAAAATATCATCCGCTATTATGCGGCACATAGGGTCTCATCCGCTATATAATGCGGGAAATCAACAATTCCAATATATACATATTCCAATATATACATATTCCAATATATATATTGCTATATATTACTATATATACTATCATTCAAGCACACAATCAACACAATCAATAATTTTAAATATAACTATTTAAAATTAAACAAACCCTTTGTTTGAGTGAGAAGATCTCACCTTTGCTTTTATTTTGCAATCCCATTTTCCATTCCAGTTTGTTTTCTCGATTTATAGACCTTGTATAACAATTTATACAATTTATTAATATTCGAAATAAATCGAACAATTAATTTAATCATTTTAATTTAAACAAATGTTTTCATTTAAACTAATTATTTTCTTTTGAAACTACATATACACTTATAGAATAGATTATAGATTTCAAAAAATCTAACTTTTATAAATTTTCCAAACACTTCAAAAATTCTTATATACCTTCCAAAGTCTTTTCTAAATATACAACTTTATATTTATTTTCATTTTTCTTCCTTTTAAATCTTATCTACATATATTATTATTTTCTGTTTTTCTAACTTATATATACAGATACACATATATAGAATTCAACTAAAATATGTTTAATACCTTACTGCAAGTTCATATTTTTTTCTCTATTTACCTAAAATTAAAATAAGCATGTATACATATATATATATATATATATATATCAACATTTATTTATTTTTTTCTTTACTGTAAACACTCCCGTATAAATATACACTTTTAAATTGAAAAAATAAATAGTTTTATACCTTACTGTTTCTTGATCGAGCACGAACCCAGACCGCACCATCTGCCAGAGACGAACTGACCTCCTTCCAGCGAGAACACATCGACTACCACTACCAGACCCATCGCGCGACCCACTTCGACCTGTCACGACTTCGAAAACACGGCCCCAGTCATCGCGAAATCGAATCACCCCACCGAGCTTCCATCACCAATTGCCATCGCGACCTTCGCTTCCACTCGCCGTCTCGATTTCGTGGCCACGCATGCCTACTTACGTGGCTCTGCTTCTGTCGTCGAGAAGCCCTAAGTCGCAACCCCTGCTTCCCCAGGTTGTCTCGAAACCCAGCATCGAGTTTGCGGCCTCGACGAGATCGACATCCACAGCCTCCCACGCGCTCGCGCCTGTCGCCGGAGCACGCGAGGTTATCGCGCTTACCCCTTTTTTTTCCGAGCGCGGCCATTTTTTTTATTTCGTTTGGGGAGGACGAGATTGATTTCGAATTCTAAAAGAAACTGTGGCCATGAATTTTTATTTGAAATGAAGAAAAGGTTTTTGTTCGATCGGCCATTTTTATCATCTTCCCTTTTTTTGAACGAAATGATTTTGTTTTATTTTTTTTCGGCTGAAAAGAAAAAAGAGGACGAGAGAAGATGTTCACGTGCTCACATCGATCAGCTATAGTGATTCAAAATGAAAGAAGGCGGCTGATCTGAGGATATAGGTCAAATAATGAATATAAATATATATTTATCTTAAAGTTAAAATTGTCTCGATTAACGAAGCTTAAAATTTTGACATCCTATCGAGGCCTGCCGCTAGGCATTCGTAATGTTATACGCCTATTCTGAACACAATGGAAAAGGTTTCGAGTCCAAATTTGATCGTATGGAGAAGATAGCTTTTTTTGAACCCAGTTAAAATATTAAATTTCGATATATTTTTCAGCGTGTTTACTTATCGTACGCTCACACAACAACTCCAATCACTACGAAAATTGAAATCCAATAATAATACAATATTACGAATCCAATGGAACTGGTTTCGTCGAATTAGAATTCCAAAACTGAACAAAACAGTTCCAAATTCAATTCTGAAGCTTCTATTATCTTCAGTACTATAAATATGAATTTTCTAAGCCTTCATATTATTTTAAATCAGCTTAAAACTGAAGATTCAAATTTTTACCCAACTTTAGTAATTAAATTCAATAATTTAATCGCCAAATCCATTCTAATACTTGAATTTCAAATTGAACTATCATTCGAATATTTAAACTCAATTAAATATTCACATTTCAAATGTCAAAATTTCAGGGTCGTTACAATCTTCCCCCCCTTAAAAGAATTTCGTCCCGAAATTACAAGTTAAGAAGAATGCTCCAATACCCATTTACTATTTTTTTTTCCAAAATCAAACAGTTTTATCAAATTCTCAAAACAAATCTTTTTACTAAAGACACTATCATTTCTCTTATTAACTTTCCAAACTCAACCATAAGTTTCAAACAACTTTATTTTACTTCACAATTCAAATTTAAATTTAAATTCGAATTTTAAATTATCCAAAATTTCTCAAAAATTTTCTAACTCTATAATTTTTCGAAAAATTTCGCCAGCGTCTCCTTTGCGCGGCAAACTCGATACGACTACAAAATGTCCCTACGGACTCTCAAATCCCAATAGAAAACAAAATGCCAAGTGGCAAAATCAGAAACTCATCAAATTTCATACTGAAATTTTAAATACATACCTTTTGTTGAGGAGTTCAAATTCATCTTCGAAATCAAAATCCCAATTCCATTTTCCTTTATAACCCCTGTATACTTCACTTAACAACAATGTCCAAATTTCACTTATTGGATTCCCAATACCCATTTACTTAAGAATTTCATTCGTTATTTCTTAAGTTCAATATAAGTATTTACATACTTCTTATATTTATTTTCACTTCACAAACAAAGTTATATATTCATTTCCATTCAACTTTGCATTTTAATTCCATTTGAGTTCAATTTACTATTTCAATTCTATTTGAATTCATTTTATCTTCAAAAACCAAAAATTTATTTAGTGAAAACTCGATGTTCACTTTTTCCAAGACTTTTAACTTCAACCAAAATAATGGTTTTCATTTTCTAGTTCAATTCCTACGTTTCCATTTCAATTTGAAAATCAATTTTTCGTTAACAAAAATTTTTCCAAATTTTCAAAAAAATTTCTAACTCCCAAAATTTTCAGAAAATTTTAGCGAAGTCTCCTTTGTATGGATGAGCTTTTGCAAAATCACAATAGATATAAATATATATACAGCGACCCACACGGTCAGAAAAGCAGAAAAACAGTTCATATTTCCTATTTTGTATTGCGTAGGCTTACCTTTATTAGCATTTTAAGAAAAGCGGCTTATTTATTAGCATTTTGCGCAACCCAAAATGCAGCTAAACGGCTTCCAAAAACCTGTACTTACTCAGTTTAAACACATAAGTGACAATATAAGAAATCTATTAACATTTCATTTATTTTCAATAGTAAATACATAGATTTCATAAGCAATGCATTCAAAATAAATTCCATTAGCAATCCATATGGTTTCAATACAACTTAAATTGCTTTCATCTAATTCACATTCAATTCAATTTGCATTCCATATTCACAAAACCATTCTATTTGTTTAAAACCATTGTACAAAACTTGACAACAACAATGCAAATATTTATATACACTTCTTGTATTTATTTTCACTTGATCATTACTGAAGTTATAAATTTATCACTATTCAATTTCACATTTTCAACTCATTAATCAACTAAGTTTTCATTCAAACCATTTCAAATTTAGCTCACAATCTCAACTTTAATTCAACCAATTCATTATTTCATGAATTAACATATTATCAATCAGTTTACTTGAACTCAATCCATTTTATTTTATTTTTTTCCAAGTTTGGATTTTTCTTTTTTCTTCAACTTGATTCAAATCAAATTTCATTCCATTTTTTTTCAATTCCAATTCATTTATTTACAAATGTAGCTTCATTTGTTCATTCACAAATTCATTCCTTTTCAATTTGAATCTTATTCCAATCAAATTTCAAATGTTTTTATAAGTTATCAACTTATTTACATTCCATTTCATTTTAAAGAAATTCCAGAGTTTTTTTTACAATTACTCACATTTCCTTTCAATTTATAAACTCATTTATAAATCCACATTACCAATTTCATTCCATAAATGAATTTTATTTCAAATATCTTACTGGAATTCTATTTCAAATTATAAATCACATTTACAATTTACATTTACAAATTCCATTCGTATATGAATTCATTTCCTTATACTATCAATTCATATTTGTAAATTTCATTCGTTAAATGAATTTATCTCCAAATCTTTGGTTATTATTTTAATTTCTTTTTCAATTCCATATAACAATGATAATAATTCAATATTATCACTTCCTAACAACCAAGCATCCATATACAATAATAATTCATAGAAAATCATTTCTTTTCTACACAAAAATAGTTTTGGGTAAATTATTTCATTTACCCTATTTTAAAACAATTCTGTGTCAGTTTATCTTGTTTAAGAGTTTAGAAACCCCTATCGATTACAGTTGGCCAGACTACACCGACCAGAATCTATAAACAATCAACCGATAAGTCAACACAATACAAACCAAAATTTTGTATTCACTAACAAATACGCGCTCATATCTATTATTACACTCACGCTCATTCTAGAGTACTACTGACTCTATCTCTAATGAGTAACACCCAACTGAGCCAGGGTTGTCGCTTAACCAACAGCTCTGATACCACTTGTAACGATACGATCTTTCGACGCTCGAAAGTTGTTGTGAGTATTGTTTGAGTTGTTTTCATGTTTGTGTCTTACATATTAGTAATGTTGCATTTCGTTTAGTTATATTTTGTTTTTCTCATTTTAATTTGGGCTTTGGTTGTATCTGGCAGCCCATCTTCTCTTTGTATATATTGAGTTCGTGAATAATGAGATATAGCTTTTTCCCTCTTCTACATTTTTGTATCTCTGTGTAAATAACATGGTATCAGAGCCACGAGAATCCAAAATTCAAATCGATTAGGGATTTAGCTCATATCAGTAAAGATGGGAGAATCTGGAGAAGAAAGTAAGAACAAGATTACGATGGATGCGATGCAGTTGATGCCCAAAATCACAAATCACAAATTGAATAATATGAATTTCTTGAATTGGAGTAAGACGATCCGATTATACCTTCGAAGTATGGATAAAGATAATCATCTAGCTGATGATCCACCAAAGCCAGATTCAAAGGAGGAGAAGGATTTGATTTGGCTCAGATCTGATGCTCAATTATTTCTGCAAATCAGAAACTCAATTGATAGTGAGATAATTGGTTTAGTTAATCATTGTGAATTTGTTAAGGAGTTAATGGAATACCTAGAATTCTTGTATTCTGGAAAGGGAAACCTAACACGAATGTATGAGGTGTGTAAATCATTTTATCGTGCAGAGAAACAAGAACAAACCCTTATGAATTACTTTATGAATTTCAAGAAAATTTATGAGGAATTCAATATGCTGTTACCAATCAGTCAAGATGTTAAGATTCAGCAACAACAACGGGAACAAATGGCATGTATGAGCTTCTTGGCAGGTTTACCATTGGAATTTGAGTCTGCAAAGTCTCAGATCTTATCAGGATCGGATATCTCTTCACTGCAAGAAGTGTTTAGCAGAATTCTTCGTTCAGATATTGCTCATACTCAAGCTACAAGTACTAAAGTTGAAGGAGCTTTGATCAGCAACAATAGAGGTTATATACAAGGTCAGAATAATTCATCAAGGCCAAATTACAATTTACCAAGACCAAATGTTCCAGATGTTAGATCCTCGAATCAGGGAAAATTTTGTACGTATTGTAAGAAACCAGGTCATATGAAGTTCGAATGTAGAAAGCTTCAATATAAAAACTCACAAATGAATAAGGAGGTGAAATCTGTTCTCATGACAACAGAAGATTATGGTCAATATATGAAGTTCCAAGAATTATTGAAGAAAGAATCGACTAATAAGGAATCAGTATCAGCATCATCAGTTTCAGCTATTGCCAACACTGCAGGTCAATCAAAATGGATCATAGATTCTGGAGCGACTGATCATATGACAGGTAATAGTAATTTGATTTCAGATATACAATATAAATCATCAACTCGGGCTGTTATATTAGCTGATGGTTCACAAGCATCTGTACAAGGTACTGGAAAACTGAGGTTAAGTTCAAATTTACCACCAACTTCAGTGTTATATTTGCCTAACCTATCATTTAATTTGATATCCGTGAGTCAAATTACTAAGAACCTGAATTGTAGCCTATCATTTTTCCCTGACCACTGTGTATTTCAGGACCTGACAACCAGACAGATTATTGGTAGAGGTGAAGAAATGGGAGGTTTATATGTGCTTGATGATGTGCCATCAAAATCTGTAGGTTGTTCAAGTATAACATCATCTGCATTTCAAATGCACTGTCAGCTAGGCCATCCGTCATTGTTCCTATTCAAGAAATTGTGTCCACAATTTAGTTCTTTATCAACATTGTATTGTGAGTCTTGTCAATATGCAAAGCATCATCGTGTCAGTTTGTATCCTAGAATTAATAAAAGGTCTAATTCAATTTTTGAAGTTGTGCACTCAGATATTTGGGGTCCATCAACAGTTACATCTGAGCAAGGATACAGATATTTTGTCACGTTTGTTGATGATTACTCACGTGTAACTTGGCTATCTCTAATGAAGAATAAATCAGATTTGTTTTCTATATTTTGTGCTTTTTATGCTGAAATATAGAATCAATTTAATGTTTCAATCAAGACATTGAGGAGTGACAATGCAAAGGAATATACAAGCAATCAATTTAATTCATTTCTGGAAAGGCATGGCATCATTCATGAGACTTCATGTGTGGATACAGCAGCACAGAATGGAGTAGATGAGAGGAAAAATAGGCACTCATTGGAAACTGCAAGAGCACTTCTTTTTCAAATGAATGTTCCAAAGAGATTCTGGGCTGAAGCAGTAAGTACTGCATGTTTTCTGATTAATAGAATGCCTTCTACTATTCTGGACTACCAAATACCGTATCAAGTTTTATGCCCAAATAAATCAATTTACCCAGTGAAGCCAAGGGTGTTTGGATGCATTTGTTTTGTTAGAGATGTAAATCCACATTTAACAAAATTAGACCCAAAATCTTTGAAATGTATATTTTGTTGGTTATTCGAGAATTCAAAAAGGATACAAGTGCTTTTTTCCTAGTCTTCACAAATACATTGTATCAGTGGATGTTAGTTTTGTTGAAAGTAAACCATTTTATTCATCATCATTAACTCCTCCAGTTCAAGAAAGTTATGGTGAACAAATAGTAGATGAAGATGATCGATTTTTGGTATATCCTCCTATATTCAAATTGAATAATGATCAACATGAGAGTGAGGTGTTGGATCCAAGTACCTCATCTGTACCTACTCCTGTTTTGGAAAGTGTTCAAGTACCAGATTCAAACATTAATTTACCCATTGCTTTGCGAAAAGGGAAAAGAAAATGTACATACCCAATTTCATCTATTGTATCATATAGTAACATAGCATCAGAATCTTCTACTTTCATAACTACACTAGATTCAATTTCAGTTCCAAGAACTGTCAAAGAAGCATTATCAAATGAAGGATGGTATGAAGCTATGATTGAGGAAATCAATGCTTTGGACCAGAATGATACATGGGAACTAGTGCAGTTACCAGAAGGTAAGAAGGCTATAGGCTGCAAGTGGGTTTTCTCCGTGAAAATGAAAGCAGATGGTTCTCTTGAACGACTAAAGGCACGCTTAGTGGCAAAAGGGTATGCTCAGACATATGGGGTTCACTACTCAGAGACATTCTCACCAGTGGCTAAAATAACTTCAATAAGAATACTTATATCATTAGCAGCACAACATGCCTGGAGACTTCATCAATTAGATATTAAGAATGCCTTTCTTTATGGTGATCTTGCTGAGGAGGTCTTTATGGAGCAACCACCTGGGTTTGTTGCTCAGGGGGAGTATGGGAAGGTGTGCAGATTGAAGAAAAGTCTTTATGGCTTGAAGCAAAGCCCGAGAGCTTGGTTTGGAAAGTTTAGTCAAGCCATTGAGAAATTTGGTTTAGCACAGAGTAAAGCAGATCATTCAGTGTTCTACAGAAGTTTACAAGGTAAGCTAATTTTGTTAATTGTGTATGTCGATGATATCATCCTTACTGGTAATGATGAAAAAGGAATATCTGCTCTCAAAACATTTATTCATTCTCAGTTTCATACTAAGGAGTTAGGGGAGTTGAAATATTTCTTGGGTATTGAAGTGATTAGAATGAATGGTAAAATTTACTTATCACAGAGGAAATATGTTATGGATTTGTTGAAAGAAACTGGGAAATTAGGAGCTAAACCTTACAATACACCCATGTTAGTTAACACCTCATTGATAAATGAAGGAGTATTATTTGAAGACCCTGAAAAGTATAGGAGATTAGTGGGTAGATTGAATTACTTAGTCATAACAAGGCCTGATATTGCTTATTCAGTTAGTATGGTCAGTCAATTCATGTCTTCACCCACTATTGATCACTGGAATGCTTTGAAACAAATATTATGCTATTTAAAGGGTACTGTTAGGCAGTGTATTGAATATACAAATCAAGGGCACAGTAGAATCGAAGCATTTGCAGATGCTGATTGGGCTGGTTCGAAGTTGGATAGGAGATCTACTTCAGGATTTTGTGTAATGATGGGTGGTAACTTAGTGTCGTGGAAGAGTAAGAAACAAAGTGTGGTTTCAAAATCAAGTGCGGAGTCAGAATACAGTGCAATGGCAAACACAATGTGTGAGTTAATGTGGATTAAACATTTGATGGATGAAGTGGAAATGAAGTGTGAGTTACCCATGAAGTTGTGGTGTGACAATCAAGCTGCTATACACATTTTCCAATCCTGTGTTTCACGAAAGGACAAAACACATTGAGGTGGATTGTCACTTCGTAAGGGAGAAAGTTCAACAAGGGATAATATGTACTGGCTATGTGAAATCAGAGAATCAGGTTGCGGATCTTCTTACAAAATCTTTGCATGGCAACAGAATTAAATTCTTATGTAGCAAGTTGGGCATATATGATTTGTATGCTCCAACTTGAGGGGGAGTGTTGTGAGTATTGTTTGAGTTGTTTTCATGTTTGTGTCTTACATATTAGTACTGTTGCATTTCGTTTAGTTATATTTTGTTTTTCTCATTTTAATTTGGGCTTTGGTTGTATCTGGCAGCCCATCTTCTCTTTGTATATATTGAGTTCGTGAATAAAGAGATATAGCTTTTTCCCTCTTCTATATTTTTGTATCTCTGTGTAAATAACAAAAGTCGACATTAATACGTCCACTGTATCAAATGCCGCGCAATCGAATGCCGGAAAACCGAACCATTAGGATTAAAAAGAAGAGGTAGAAGAAGACAGAAGAAAAGAAAGAACAGAAAAAAACAGAAACAGAAACAATATCAGAATCTCACATTCGCGGCGGAACAATATATAATAGATAATCACTAGTCTTTTAAACAAAGAACTATATCAGTTTATACATACATCAATCAGAGTCAATATACAACAAAATACAACAATGGACAATTATATAAACTTGTCCTCATAAAGAATACACAGCGGAATAAATAAACAAGTACGGTAGTACGCCTCGCCATCCAGCTCATCTCCAAAGCTCCAGAATATCCAGAATATCCTGATAACATAACTCTAGGCTGCCCGTGTGGAAAATTATGGGCACCCAGAGTTTAGAAAGGGAACAATAAACTCCGAGTTAGTCATGGTGACTGGTGGGATATCGTAAAACAGTTATTTTCACAAAGAAAATAAATGCGCAATGCTTTTGGAAAATGAAACTACCATAAGGCCTCCCGCCACACACACAATGCAAACGCAGAATTGGAGGAGATTTCTCCTTATGATAGTCAAAGATGCTTACTACGCAAAATCATTGGATATTATTACTAATGTCTAGTGTGGAAAACATTTCGAAAGTATAATATCAATCTTAGCCAGCATAGACATTCCGAACTATGCCTACTATAGCTACCATCTAAACAGTGGTGACCACCATAAGTAAATGGCAGGTTCTACAATTAAAACCGTACAGGGCGCGTATTGTTTCTTTGGATTTCCAACAAATGGTCAGGCAAAGGAACTTCCTTACACCGAAATGGAAACGCCACTGGAAAGACGCCCCGGGAACCTAACCGGATCTCTGCAAACACAAGGCCGACACTACCTCCAGCTGTACAAATGTAACTAGGTAACTAACACACTGACGCTACCTTACGCTGTACAGCTGTAACTAGGTAACTAACACACAAGTATGCCATCCCCCGGTCATTAACAACCTTTATCCAAGGATCCTCAACCACAAAGAAACAACCACAAAGTATAATAAAGTTGCAACATCAACATAGGTAAAATATGTGGGCTCCATACCATGATATCACCTTATATCCAGAAGGAAATAACATAGCTTAGGGGCGCGACCCCTAACAACCTTGCCGCAACATTCCTGTTTCGACCATTACCGGGTTGTGAGGCTCGACGAAGTCTCGTCCACAAAGCCACGCTTTTTCACAAAGCCACGCTTTTTCACAAAGCTACGCTTTGATCAACAAATGATCAACAACACTTCGTATGCCACATTACCAAATTGGGAATGTATCACTAGTAACCATCAACTACATAACCTCTGAGCTCGTACGTCTTAGAGAAGGGTGTTAAGCTAAGATAATAAATTCTCCGCCACCAACAGAAATGTATTTGATAGAAACCAGCTTTACATCTTAAAGTGTAACGTCAGACACACATCCATACAAGTCCGTTCCGGGATCGAACGGAACCGAAGGCACTTCCAAAGAATCCCTTGCAATCCGGGTATTCACTAATCACGTCCGGACTTCCCATCACAAGAAGAGTGATATAAATCTCTATACCGGAGAAACTCGGTGCAGAGACATTCGACATGTTATACTTTCATTTTCGTAAATACCCGGTCTTCACACCGGTCTTCAAATGTTATCCATTCATGACGTATCACTATTCAGAATGGGTAATATGACACAAAGTCCTCTCCCGGCTTAACCGAATAATGAGCGTTTATTTTAAAAACAAATCAAGTGACATTCAAGGGCAAATATTGATAGTCGGTTATTTAACTATCAACAACATTCACAACAATCAACCAATTTAAATAATTTTCCCAAATTATTAAATTTCAAAATATATTCACAAGATATATATTTTCCACCCTTCAACGTTTTGAAAACCAATTTCAAATCACTTTTCACATTTCATTACTTTGAAAACATATTTCAAATCACATTTTCCACACTTCATCACTTTGAAAACAAATTTCAAATCATATTCACTCACGGAATAAAATTCCCGATATTATTCATTTCCCTTTTTCTTTAATAATTCCCACTGTGAATTTAAATTTCCAAATATTCACTTTCAAGCACCAAATCAATTTCAAATTGATTTCAAATTGATTTCAACCCCAAATCAATTACAAATTGATTTCTAAGTTTATTTCAAATCCCAAATCATTTTACAAATCGATTTCTAAGTTTATTTCAACACAAATCAATTTTTCATTCAACATCAAATAAATTTTCATATCGATTTCCCAAAGATTTATCTTCAAATACTAAATCAATTATCAATTGGATTTCAAACAAATTTATCACCTTTTAAAATGAATTCCTTTATCTCTTCCGAACAATCTAAAATTCCATTTTAAATAAATTTTCCAACTTTCGAATAATACTATTCAAAATCCATTTATAAAATTCCTTTTCCATATTTTTGGAAATAATTTGATAAGATTTCAAAAATCAACTTTACACTTTAAAATTCCTTCTTTGAAATTCAACTAATTCTTTCAAAAGAATTTACTTAAAATTTCCCATTTTAATTTCAAAAACCCAATTTATTTATTTTTGGTATCCAACGATACCAAAAATACATTCGGCTAAATTATATCCCTCAACACATTCAATCACAGATATAATCATTCACAGATTATAAATAAAAATCACACATCATATGAAACAAATTCATACAACATATGAAACAAATTCATATAATTTGAGGAATCCAGTTGGATCCCTCCAACCTGTTTCCCTGCATCCACAGATGTTAGCACAATACCAATTCCACTTCAAGGTGGAATATCGCGGTATATGGGATTTATAAAATATCATCCACTATTATGCGGCGCATAGGGTCTCATCCGCTATATAATGCGGGAAATCAACAATTCCAATATATACATATTCCAATATATACATATTCCAGTATATATATATTGCTATATATTACTATATATACTATCATTCAAGCACACAATCAACACAATCAATAATTTTAAATATAACTATTTAAAATTAAACAAACCCTTTGTTTGAGTGAGAAGATCTCACCTTTGCTTTTATTTTGCAATCCCATTTTCCATTCCAGTTTGTTTTCTCGATTTATAGACCTTGTATAATAATTTATACAATTTATTAATATTCGAAATAAATCGAACAATTAATTTAATCATTTTAATTTAAACAAATGTTTTCATTTAAACTAATTATTTTCTTTTGAAACTACATATACACTTATAGAATAGATTATAGATTTCAAAAAATCTAACTTTTATAAATTTTCCAAACACTTCAAAAATTCTTATATACTTTCCAAAGTCTTTTCTAAATATATAACTTTATATTTATTTTCATTTTTCTTCCTTTTAAATCTTATCTACATATATTATTATTTTCTGTTTTTCTAACTTATATATACAGATACACATATATAGAATTCAACTAAAATATGTTTAATACCTTACTGCAAGTTCATATTTTTTTTCTCTATTTACCTAAAATTAAAATAAGAATGTATACATATATATATCAACATTTATTTATTTTTTTCTTTTACAGTAAAAACACCCGTATAAATATAAACTTTTAAATTGAAAAATTAAATAGTTTTATACCTTACTGTTTCTCGATCGAGCACGAACCCAGACCGCTCCATCTACCAGAGACAAACTGACCTCCTTCTAGCGAGAACACATCGACTACCACCACCAAACCCATCACGCGACCCACTTCCACCACTTTGACCTGTCACGACTTCGAAAGCACGGCCCCAGTCATCGCGAAATCGAATCTCCCCACCGAGCTTCCATCACCAATCGCCATCGCGACCTTCGCTTCCACTCGCCTGCTCGATTTCGTGGCCACGCGTGCCTACGTACGTGGCTCTGCTTCTGTCGTCGAGAAGCCCTAAGTCGCAACCCCTGCTTCCCCATGTTGTCTTGAAACCCAGCATCGAGTTCACGGCCTCGACGAGATCGACATCCACAGCCTCCCACGCGCTCGCGCCTATCGCCGGAGCATGCGAGGTTATCGCGCTTACCCCTTTTTTTTTCCGAGCGCGGCCATTTTTTTGATTTCGTTTGTGGAGGACGAGATTGATTTCGAATTCTAAAAGAAACCGTGGCCATGAATTTTTATTTGAAACGAAGAAAAGGTTTTCGTTCGATCGACCATTTTTATCATCTTCCCTTTTTTTTTGAACGAAATGATTTTATTTTCTTTTTTTCGGCTGAAAAGAAAACAGAGGACGAGAGAAGACATTCACATGCTCACATCGATTAGCTATAGTGATTCAAAATGAAAGAAGGCGGCTGATCTTAGGATATAGGTCAAACAATGAATATAAACATATATATTTATCTTAAAGTTAAAATTGTCTCGATTAATGAAGCTTAAAATTTTGACATCCTATCGAGGCGTGCCGCTAGGCGTTCGTAATGTTATACGCCTATTCCGAACGCAATGGAAAAGGTTTTGAGTCCAAATTTGATCGTATGGAGAAGATAGCTTTTTTTGAACCCAGTTAAAATATTAAATTTTGATATATTTTTCAGCGCGTTTACTTATCGTACGCTCACACAACAACTCCAATCACTAAGAAAATTGAAATCCGATAATAATACAATATTACGGATCCAATGGAACTGGTTTCGTCAAATTCCGAGACTGCTCCCCGGAACGCTATTTTTAAATTCAATTTAAACGATAGAATTCCAAAACTGAACAAACCAGTTCCAAATTCAATTCTGAAGCTTCTATTATCTTCAGTACTATAAATATGAATTTTCTAAGCCTTCATATTATTTTAAATCAGCTTAAAACCGAAGATTCAAAATTTTACCCATCTTTAGTAATTAAATTCAATAATTTAATCGCCAAATCCATTCTGATACTTGAATTTCAAATTGAACTATCATTCGAATATTTAAACTCAATTAAATATTCACATTTCAAATGTCAAAATTTCAGGGCGTTACAAAAATAGATAGTTCGTAGAATAATAGAAATTGTGACCGAAAAACGTTTTAAGGAATTTCGACTTTTCGACACCGGAAAGTTGTCGGGAACGTTGTTCGTCTTTGTGCATCGTTTATACATAAATAAGAGATAATTAACAATATAATAATACATTTAATTATAGATTATCTTATGTTAAATATGTTTATATAGTGATGTGACAAGTCATGGTTTAAATTATAACATATATATACACATGCACTTTATATATATATATATATATATATATATATATAATACACCTTATCTCTATTCATTTCTTTAAAATCATCATTATAAAGCATGCAATCATAGCCTAAGGGATGCAACAAGAGGGGGAATGATGGACGTGACTAGAGAGGGGGAGTAGGTGGTTATGTGACCTTACAAAATCCTGACATGTTATGTTAATTAATTCAAAGGATAGTTTCGTAATTTCCTTACTTTCTTTTGTCTATATATATTGTAACGACCCGGAATTTTGATCAAATTAAATTGAGAATATTTAATTTATTTTAAATATTTGAACGGTAATTTAATTTGAATCTCGAATATAATTCAGAATTTGGCGATTAAATTTTATAATTTAATCTATTGAAAACTGGATAAGAATTTAAATCTTCAATTTACAGCTGAAGAAAAATATTTCGAAAGCTTTTAAAATTCGTATTTATAATACTGAAGATAACAGAAGCTTCAGAATTGAATTTGAAACTGTTTTATTCGGTTTTGAATTTATATCGTTCGTATCGATATGTAAAAATAGTCATTTTTAAAACAGTCTCGGAATTCGACGAAACCAGTTCCATTGGGTCCGTAATATTGAATTATTACCGGATTTCAAATTTCGTAGTAATTGGAGTGGTTGTGTGAGCATACGATAAGTAAACGCGTCGAAAATTATACCGAAATTTATATATATATATTAGCTGATTAAAATATATATATTCACATCAGCCACCCTACTTCTGAGCAAGTCGACCTACTCTGCTTAATCATCGTTCTCTTGTCCCCTCTTTTCTTTTTAAATTTCACGCAACTTTCCTCTGCCTTCTCGGTTAAAACATTTCAGAAGAAAATATATCGTTCAAAAAAATAAACAATGCCGAGTGCTTTAAAGTAAAACCGCGAGTCCCCTCATTTCCTTAGTTTGAAAATGGAAGCTCATCCCCAATTCAAAGAAATGAAGTGGCGGCTCCATTCTTCTCCACGACAGTTCGTCGATCAATGTTTACTAGGGCTTCGATTATGGGAAGCGTGGTCTTCGATCGAGCAGGCAGCGAGGGGAGGCGCTCGTCTAGGTCGATGGTGATTTGGGGGTTCGTCTTGAGGTCGCGAGGTCGAACACGAGGCTGACGGCGGCAGTCGATTCGTGGCAATGGCAGTAGGAGGCTGGGGATTTCACAAGGGCGGAGGCGCGATTATCTGGGCAGCATGGTTTCGCGAGTTCGATGAATGGATGTCGCGATTTGGTGGCATTCGAGATTTTGGGGTTTTGGTCGAGTATTCGCCAAGCAGCAGCGAGCACGACCTGGGCAAGGTGAAGGAGGCGACGACTCGATGGGGTTCATTCGCGATGGCGTTCGTTCGAGTGGTCAGTGGCTAGACTGGATGGTCGCGATGGATGCGACAGTCACGTGGTGGAGTTGAGTGCAGCGATGTTCGCAAGGGGAGTTTGGACATCTCGTGGTGGTTTCGACTGTAAGGTATAAAATTTTCTCTCATTCAATTTTACTGAGAAAAAAAAATATAAACAGTAAGTTAATATACAGGTAAAACCGAGGAAAAATTTAGTCTTAACTTTAATTTTTAGTTAATTAAATTTGTCAAAAGGAATTTGTTTTAAAATTTAATCACTAGCTTAAGATTTAAGAAATTTGTTGAATTAAGATTTTAAAAATAGAAACATAATTTTTACGGTAAAAAGAAAAGCAAATGTTTGTTTATTTACAGGAAGTAAAGTTTAAATGTATTGTTTAAATTGATTTATTTAAAACTATTTAGAGTACTAGAGAAAGATTTACATAAAGAGGATTTATTTTGAGTTAAATAAATTTATTTAAAAGAAATGGGTTTAAAATAAAACCATTGAAAAATTAAAATTACTAAATGAAAATTGATTATTCGATTTATTTCGAATATTAATGAACTTTATATAAATTGTTTATACCAGGTTAAAATCGAGAAAACAAAACTGAAATGGAAATGGATTGCAAAATAAAAGCTAAGGTGAGATCTTCTCACTCAAAATTTAAAGTGGAATTATTGCAGTTATTGATTGATTTGTTTTGATTGCTGTTGAATGTGCTATTAGATATGATAGGATATATCTATATATATATATATAGCAATATATACATATTGGCATATGTATATATTGGATTGATGATTTCCCGCCTCGTATAGCGGATGAGACCCTATTGCGCCGTTAGTAAGCGGATTTATAAAAACCTATATACCGCGATAATTCCGTACTGGAGCGGAATTGGTATTGTGCTGACGTCTTTGGATGCAGGGAAACAGGTTGGAGGGATCCAACTGGATTCCTCAACTGTATTTATTTATTTACAGATGTTGATATATATTCTGTCATCATATGATGATATATGATGTTTGATGTTGTGATGGACTAATTGATGCGTTGCATCATCGGGTTCAATTTTAAAGTCTAAAAATAACGATTTTGGATTTTAAAAGGATTTGTAAAGTGATTTGTAGAAATATACGTTTTATTGAAATTTTTGTATTAGTTTATTTTAAATAAATAAATGTTAAAATTTTAATGTTAGTAAAATTGTGATTTTTGTGAAATACGACAAAAATGTTATTTTTGAAATAAACAATTGATAAAGATTATGAAATAGTTTAAATTAGAATTGTTGAAGTATTTTAAACAATTCATATAAAAAGATTTATAAAAATTGATATTTTTATAAATTAAAAATATTTGAATTTTGAAATGAGTTTTATTACGTGTTAAAGTCAAATAAAAATGGATTCCATAAGTGAATTGAAATTTATAGATTCATAAATTGTGAAGTTATTAGATGGATAGATTTTGTAAAACAAAAAGATTTATAAGCAATTATCTTATAAATGGGATTTTGACATTTAGATGAGAAATGAATAGATGTTGTAAATAAATGGATTATAAGTTCTTAACTTATAATATAAACTTCCGGTATATAATTGAGTTATATAAGTTGAATTGGATAATTTAGAAATCGAAGTTTTATAAATAGAAATTGGATTTATAAAACATGGTTTTATAAATTCGAAATCAATAGAATTTGATAAATTTAACATTGAAGTTATTAAAGGAGATATATTCGTGATTTTGGACAGCGAATTATCCTTTAAGTTAAATGTGTAGAAATTGTTAAAATTTGGATAGTGATTATATTCACAATTTTGGACAGTGGATATATTGTTAAGTAAAATGGATAGTTTTGGAAAAGCGATATTGTAAAATGAAGTTAATTGTTTTAAAAGATGTTTTAAATGTATTATGAATCGAAATCATAGATTTCAACATTTATTGTTGAAATAGACGTTTTCGAGAAATAAGGAAATGGTGGACTATAACACAGTTGTTATAGTAAATGATTTCCGAAAGGAAATGTTTTTATCTAGTATTGGGATTTACATATCTATTTTAAATTTCGAATCCCTATACTAGTGATTTTTGAGTCGTCGTAACGATGTTTTACGTAACATTCGTTTTGACTCAAATTGATGTTGTTATAGAAAATAGATTTCCTTAAAGAATGAAATATGTACTTAATTTGATTTAAGTATATCGAATATTTTCCAAGTGTTGAAAATAAATAGATTTGTGAAATGCTTATTTTTAAATAAGTATGGAAATGCTTTTCCAATATGAAATGAACTGTTTGAGATTTTATCTTCAAAGATAAAATGAAATGTGGAAATTGATTTGAAATTGTTTTCAAAAGATTAAGTGTGGAAATTATATATCTAGTAAAAGATATTTTTGAAGATAAATAATTTGGGAAAATTATTTGGAATCTGATGATGTTGCGCATCTTTATTGATAGTTAAATAACCAACTATCAATAATTACCTTTAGATAGGTATTTGTTGTGAATTGGATGAATTTGAATTCCACACTTGTTTTTAAATAATCGCTCACTATTCGGGTTAGCCGGGAAAGGACCATGGGGTCGTATAACCCATTCCGAATATGTGATACGTCGTTATGAATTGCATTCGAAGACCAGTGTTGAAGACCGGATATTTTTGAAAACGGAAGGATTACCGTCGAGTTACTCTACACCGACTGATCTTCGGTTTAGAGGTTTTATCACCCTTAGTGACGGAAAGTCCTGACGTGATTAGAAAATTATCCGGAAATGCAAGGGCTTCGTGAGAAGTGCCTTCGGTTCTGTTCGATCCCGGAACAGACTTGTATGGATTGTGTGTCTGACGTTACAATTTGAGATATAAAGCTGATTTCTTTCAAATACATTTCTGTTGGTGGCGGAGAATTTATTCTCTTAGCTTAACACCCTTCTCTGAGACGTACGAGCTCAGAGGTTATGTAGCTGAAATTTATCAGCGATATATCCCAATTTGGTAACGTGGCATACTGAGTGTTGCTGTGAAATGATCAGTGTTTGATCATTTGTGATATGATCATTTGTTTGATCTTATATCTTTGTGATCATAGGTTGATCATTTTTGTTTGACCCGAAGCAGGGCTTTTTGAGAAAGCGTAGCTTTGTGGACGAGACTTCGTCGAGCCTCACACCCCGGAAATGGTCGAAACAGGACGAATGCGGCAAGGTTCTAGGGAGTAGCGCCCCTTAGTGTATGTCATTCCTTCTGGATAAAGGTGGTATCATGGTATGGAGCCCAGATACTTAACCTCTGTGGTTGCTGCACAGTTATTATTACTTTGTGGTTTGTTGGAAATCGGGGATCCTCGGGAAGATCGGGGGATGGCATACGCGTGTCAGTAGTTACCTATTTTTGCAGAGGTAACCCGGCCTTGTGTTGGCAGAGATCCGGTTAGGTTCTCGGGTCGTCTATTCCAGGGACGTACCCATCGTGGATAGGAAGTTTGTGATATCCCGGGTTTTTGGGCAGTATAAATTTAATAATCTGTATTGATAATTCAATTGAATTGATAATTTTCCTTTATAATTTTAGTTTAAATTGGTAATTTAATCTTTAAAGGTTAATAAATATTTAATCTGGAAAATATTGATAAGATTTATTTTCAAAGCTAATAAAGTTTTAAATCTATTTAAAATATATATATATTTGATATTGGGAATGGAAATATCTTTTGTTTTAAATTAAAGATGAATTTTTAAATTGTAATATATATAGTATGTATATGTTATAATTTGATATTGTTTGAAATTTATTTTAATCTATTGATAATATATATATGTATGAATTGTAATTTAAAGCTTTGTTTTAAAATTTATATTTTTCAAAGGTTAGTTTAGATTAATTCAATTGTTTTCAAAATATAAGATAATTGTTTATTTTAAAAATGATAGTTTAAATAAAGTTTTATTTTGTATTCTTTAAAGTGTTTAAATTTTTAATGGTTATATAAATGTTCTAGATTTTAAAATACATGTATAAGGAATTTATTTATATTTATAATTAGTTTTAGCATTTTTCTTTTAAAGGTAAACTAATATTTATGAATTAAGTAACTTAAAAAGTAAGTTTATATTTACATTTAAATTAAATAAAATTTATATAAAAACACTTAAGTAATATGTGTAAACATATTAACATGATTAAAGACACTTGTAAGCTAAATGAATTTACATGGACATTTGTCCAATTTATAAAATAAACAAGTGGCAAGATTGTATTTTCTCTAAAAAATTGAGTTAAACTAATATAATGTTGTAAAAGAGAAACCTGATTATTTTCTTTCAGTTCAAAACGTTTTCTCAGTTTTCTTTCTTCTTCTAAAATCTGAAATAAAATTAAAGAGTAAATCAAACAACTTTTTCAAACTTCAACCTGAGATATTTCAAAACAAGATGAAGATTCAACAGCAAACTTCCACACCAGATTCAACATTAAGCAACATGCAAATGGTTCTAATTCAACAATCAAGTTGAAGATTCAACTATTTACAAACATGCAAAGGAGAATCAAAAGGCTTTTCACAAATCAAATTTCAAAGCCTGGAAATAAAATTTGCTCTGCTTTGTTCTCTGGAAAATAACAGTGAGTAAATGTTTCTTTTAAAAACAGCTTTTTAAATATGTGATTATACCTAGATACTTGTGATGATTTATGTATTAATATGGTTTGCATGATTGATTTTATTTGAAATATAATTTGAACTGCTCTGTTTATATGTATATGTCTGTATATATATAGAACTGGACTCTTGTTTTTCACAGGCTCAAGATCATCTTTCAAAATAATCCTTATTTTCCCATACATCCAGATTTAGGCTAGAATTTATAAATGGAATATGATTATAATAGTGTAATACAAATTTTAAAAATAGTTTCAGGTATTTTAATTTAGTAATTAATTCAAAAATGAGAAATAACAGTAAAAATCATATATAGGTCAAATTTGATTATCTTGAAATCATGTTTGAATTGTATAAACAAATTCGTATTGTAAATTTATGAATTTTGGAAATCAAATCATAATTTTTAGTTTGGTATAGATTGAGATTTGCTAAGTTGAACGATTTTGGGTATTTCGTCAAATTGTGGTGATCGGCGTGATCGAATGGGATGGTGTTTGGCCTGGGGGTGGTCTGAGAGTTGGAGAGTAAGGGAAAAATGGCTGTGAATTTTTCTATTGGCCACGGTGGTCAGGCGGTGGCGATCTAGGGTTCGATCTTGCTTTTCGATCGAATTGGTTCTCGAAGGGACTGCAGCGTCGTCAGGGCGATTCAGGCGATCGGTCTAGGGGGAAGGTGTTCGTGGGTTGTCGGAGCAACTTCGACCAGAACTGCGTGGTCTCTAGTGGCCTGAGGCGGCGAGGCGAAGGGAATTTGGTGATCAAGTTTTAGTGTCGATATGGGTTAAGGAGCTCGATCACGAGATTGTCAACATCCTGGGATTCTGGGTACTCTGGTGGCTGGAAGAGGCTATCGACGACTTGTCGAAGGTCGAAAGGATGATCGGAGGTCGATCAATTGGTCGTGCACGTGCACGTGTACACGTTTGGGTGTACTGGAGTTTGAGAGTTTGGGGAAGATGAAGATGTATCGGGGAAAGTCTCGTGTGGGTTGCGTTACGACTCGAAGCAGTCATGCGTGAGGAAAGACTCGGGAAAGAAACGGGTTGACTCGGGTAAAACAAGAGTTGGCTCGCGTCATTTTAATAAGCCACCAAGTTTAAGTTAAAAGCTTGAACAAGATTTTAAATCAAGTTAAAATTTAAAAGCAAAGTGAAGACAAGTTTTAAAGCTATAGAAATAAATTAGTTTTCAAAAGGAAAGTGTTTAACCGAGTTTTAAGATATATTTAAGGAAATAAATTTAAAGAGAATAATTAAAGATTTATTAAATTATAGTTTAAATAAATAAATAATTAGAGGTTAAAATTAAGATGTTTAAATTTCTTTTAAATTGATTTTTAAATGTTTTATTTTTAAATATGGTTTAATTAAGAAATCAATTATAATAAAGAATTTGTCTTTAAGATTTTGTTTAAATTTAAATAATTAATTTGTGAAATAAATAAGGTTAATTAATTATTGTTATAAACTTAAGAATAGTTAAATAATATAAATGATTTGTTAATAAGTAAAGTTTAATTAAGATAAATGGTTTTCTTAATTTATTTAAGTATTTTTAAATATAAGGAGTTAACTAATTATTTAATTAATTTAAATGATTGTTAAATATTTGGTTAATTTAAATAATCACTTAATTATAGATCAATTAAGTATAATTAGTTGATAGAGTAATTAACAAATAATTACTAAATGTAATTAAATTAAGAAGAATTACTTATGTAAGTAATAAAATGAAATTGATTAAGGGATAATCACTTAATGTTATTAATTAAAAGATTAATTAATATAATTGATTTGAAGTTAATTAATTAAAGAGTAATTAATTAATTAAAGGATTAAGGTTAATTAATAATGTGATTAATTATTTGTTAAGGCAATTAATTAAAAGAGAGTAATTAATTAAGGAAGTAATTAATTAATTAAGGGTTGATTAATTAAGATTAATTAATCAATAATAAGTCATTAAAGAGTAATTAATTTATATAATTAATTAAAGAGTTAATTAATTAAAGTGAGTAACTAAGGTGTAATTACTTAATGTAATTAATTTAAGAGAATAATTACTTTATGAAGTAATTAAGGGAAGTAATTAAGGATTAATTACTTTGATAATTAATTAGAGTTTAATTAATTTATTAATGTGATTAATTAATGAATAATAAATGAATGTGATTAATTAATAAATGATTAGTGAATAATTAATGAAGGTGATTAATAAAAGATAATTTCTTAAGTAATAGTAATTATGATTAATTAAGGTTAATTAATGTAGGTGGTTAATTAAAGATTAATTATTTAATTAACTAGAAGGTAATTAATTAATGAAGTAATTAGAGGATCATTAATTAATATAAGTAATGAAATTAATCAAGGTTGATTAATGAAAGTAATTAATTATAGATAATTAATTAATGGAAGTAAATGAAGGATCATTAATTATTGTAATTTAATGATGGTAATTAAAGGTTAATTACTGTATATGGTTAAAGGATAATTACTTAAATGTAATTAAAGTGTAATTAATCAAGGAAGATTAATTAAGGAAGATCATTAAGAGATGGTTAATTAATTAATGATTAATTAAGCAAGGATAGGAATTAATTCTTAAGTAATTAATTTAATTTAAGTTGATTAAATTGATTATAATAGAGATTAATAAATGGTTGCTTATGAATGATGGTTGAGTAGAATGTCTGATTTGGTTGATATCTATTGGATGATATGCTATGGTATTCTGTGAAATGATATTGGATATATCTGTGATAAATGTGTGATATTTATCTATGTTAATACTGTGTGAATTCAAGTATTGAATTGAATTGTTTAAACCTTTAAACAACTTGGCCTTAAAAGATACGTTTTGGATTTCGATGAGACCGGGATCGGGTTTCCGTATACCGGTATTCCAGGTCTGGAGACCCGAATACCACATCGATCCAAATTTACGATAGGTCGTGAATCTCAAGTGAAGATGAAGATTCAGAGTGCAAGGGTTATTGTCGTTAACTCTGAGGGTGATTCCAAAACGAGTGTAACGAGATAATGCCTTCGGTTTCGTTCGAACCCGGAACGAACTTGTATGGATTGAATGCTTTCAGCACATCGTCAGGCGGACGATGAGCATTCTAAGTGATATGTTCTGATTAAAGGTAATCGTAACCTCAAGCCTCATCAACCGGGAATGGCTAAAACAGGGGAGGTGCAGCAAGGCTTCGTGGGTAGCACCCACTGAGAGCAAGATAGATCCCTGTCTAGAGGTCCCTTTTCTTTTATTCGGCTTAGTGTGTAGTTGGTCGCGCCAACTACGGGGTTATCCTGTTCGGGATTATCCAGTAAGGGATGGTTCCGGCTTTGTGTTGCAGGGGAGCGGGCGTACTCCTCGGTACGGTGATCTAGGCCACGTACTGTGACGGGCGGTACCCCAGTAGCCCTGCCATTGTATGGAATCCAAACTCCAATAAGTGCCGTACGTATTAGTTGTGCCCAACTATGTTGGAATGTGAGATGTAAGCATTTCAGCTATTTCTGTATTTTACTTGAAAACCCTAGACCCTATTATAATACAATCGGATTTCCTATCAAATGTTTTAGTTAGCGTAAGGTAAAAACTTACCCATGTTTATTTGTGGGGAGTCTTACGTGATACTTTTATTTTCAAAGGTTTTCAAAGTTAAGCAATCTAACCGTTTACTCACACCAGACCCATGTCTGACCCAAGTGTTTATTTTCTGTTTTATTAAACTCTTGGGTACTCAAATTTGTATGAGTAGTCAAGGGGATTCAGGTTAGTCTTGACGAATTCTGGAGGAGCAGTGGAGCAGGAGGCTTCAGCGTGTAGATATATAGAGTTTCCGCTGTGTATGATGTATCGTATTTATGTAGTTGTGTTGTATAATAGACAGAAGTTTATAACTGTCTATATTGTGATGTATAAATCGTGTACTCTGATGTATATGATACTATGTAATATCTTATGTGATAATATATTCTCGTTCCGCTGTGAGATTTCTGATGTGTTGTTGTTCTCTCTTCTTTTCTTTTCTTCTTCTATCCCTTTCTTTCTTCATAACGATGCGTCTTTCTGGGCAAAGAAAGCCGGGTCGTTACATATGGTATCAGAGCAGCAGGTTGAGTGAATACCTAGGCTCTGAAGTGATGTCTATCTTGAGAGCGCGTAATTGTTAGTTATATAAAAATGATTTTATATTGTGTTAGTTGATCGGTTGAGTGGTATATGGATTCTGGTCAATACGAGTAGCTAACGTTATTGATAGGGATCTCTAAACACTTGAACCAGGCCAACGGACACAATATTGTTTTAAAGAGGTAGATGAAATAATTCTACCCAGAAATAATTTCTATATAAAAAGTATCATTTTAAATATATATATTTATGTATTTCTACCTATTTATTGGGTTACCTGTTCGGGTTTTCCAATATAAGTTATAAAGGTAGATAAGGTGGTAGTGTGTGTAACACAATTACCAATAGTTGGAGTTTGAATGTTTGAGGTTGGAAGTATATATCGAGACTGTAAACCCAATATCGTCTCGAGTAAATTGGCAGTATAGAGTAAGGATGTCTCGGATCTCTGAAGAAAATCCTTTTCAAGATTCGGAGTCCATTATTGAAGTATAAGCTTGGTTGAGCTCGGGTGAGCAGATTTTCTAGAGTTGGATCTGTCGGAAGTGCAGAAGCAAGTGATGATAGCTTGGCGACTTCAGGAAGGAGCAGTTGTGTGATAAGACGCAGTATCTATGGATGTTCCCGAAGGAGATTTTCTTTTGGAACAAGATTAAGAAGGTATTGGAGGAACAGTTGATGTCTACCGCAGGAAAGACTCGACTGTATAGGAATTCTCTGATATCAAGTAAGAGAGTTTTATCTATTTTGAAGTATGGGACTAAGGTCGATTAGTTGTTCTTCGGACATGGTCTCATTGTTCCCTTAAGAAGAGTAAGTTATTGGCGATTGGTTTGGAGCCCGAGTTTCTTTTGGATGTCTGCCATCTCGGAGATTCATTGAGAGGTTTGTTGATGGTTTTAGTTTTGAGAAGCCTTTGGATTAGAAGTTCTTGGTTAGCTGTGATAGCAGTGCAGCTCGGAGTGTTCGGTGTGCTGTCGAGATAGAGTTTGGATGCAACAGTGTGGTCCGTTTCTTCGATGGTACCGGAATCTTTGTGATTCTTCTATCAGCAGTCCGGGAAGATGGTGAATATTTTCTTGAAGGGTTAACCTTGTTTGGAAAAGTTTAAGGCTGTTTTAATTAGAAAAGAGAGAACAGTTTCTTTGGAATCCGAACTAGGTAGGATCGCAAAAGTGAATTGCGATTATTTTGAGAAGTTCATCTTGAGTAATCTTTTGTATGAAATTGAGACATCTCAAGAGGAAGTAAAAGTTATCGAAGAGGTCAAAGATTTAGTTTATATCGATTTGGTTCCTAAAGAAGGATTTGGTGAAGTATCTTAGAATTTTATGGAGTATCTGTGTTTTCTCTTCTACTTCTAGTTTCTAGTTTCCTCTAGCCAAGGATAGCTGAAGACAGTACCCTTGACCGAGGACTCGTCTATTCTTTGAGAAGTTGGTTATGTCTTTAAGATAACCAATGTTTCCGCTTGTTTGTGGATCTAGTTTGTGCTCGAGTTCATCGACATTCTCATCTATTCCAGATCAGAGTGGTGTAGCGGAAGCAGTTTGGCAAGTGCTCCTGTTTGTCTTTTCCAAATAAGAGAAGTTAGTTCAGTCTACTAATGGTAGTAGAGTTTGTGTTTTGGATTTGGGTAGATCTTGGAGGATCATTTGGTTGAGTTATTTTTAACCCGGTTTATTTCAAGAAGCATCAGCAAGAGTTAAGCTGATCAGGAAGGATGAAGTGACTCAGGATCGTCTGGTGAGCTATGCAGATATGAGTCAGAGTTTGGAATTCGGAGTTGGAAATTGGAAACTGTTTAAATTTTCCTCGATTATAAGAGCTATAAGATTTGGTAAGTCTGGAAGCTAGCTCCAAAGTATTTTGGATTTTCTTGTGTTCTTGAGAGGAGTAATTCTTTGATCTAAAGGATTGAATGGTCAGTTTGGATATCTGGAATTCATTATATTTCACGTATCTCTGAGGGAGTACGTGTATGATCTATTACTGATTGTAGAATCTGCAGTTCAGATGGATTTGGAAGTTGAACTGGACTTGAGTATAGTCTGATGTTCCGTTCAGATTAGTGGATCTAGAGAAGAGAGGAGCTTTGGATTATGGTGGTGTAGTTTGTTTAGCTTCTGTAGAGCGAGTCTCCCGGTGATTTATACTCGGGGAAACTCGAGATAGTGTTAGTAGATCTATCCTGATTTGTATCAGAATAGTTAGTTAGATTAAATTGTTTGATTGGTTGCTTTGATTGATAGGAATTGGATGATAGGTTTGTATTTAAAATTAAAAATCTTTGCTGGATTATTAAATTAACTTTGCTTTTAATTTCGGGGACGAAATTATTTTAAGGGGGGAGGAATGTGATATCCCGGGTTTTTGGGCAGTATAAATTTAATAATCTGTATTGATAATTCAATTGAATTGATAATTTTCCTTTATAATTTTAGTTTAAATTGGTAATTTAATCTTTAAAGGTTAATAAATATTTAATCTGGAAAATATTGATAAGATTTATTTTCAAAGCTAATAAAGTTTTAAATCTATTTAAAATATATATATATTTGATATTGGGAATGGAAATATCTTTTGTTTTAAATTAAAGATGAATTTTTAAATTGTAATATATATAGTATGTATATGTTATAATTTGATATTGTTTGAAATTTATTTTAATCTATTGATAATATATATATGTATGAATTGTAATTTAAAGCTTTGTTTTAAAATTTATATTTTTCAAAGGTTAGTTTAGATTAATTCAATTGTTTTCAAAATATAAGATAATTGTTTATTTTAAAAATGATAGTTTAAATAAAGTTTTATTTTGTATTCTTTAAAGTGTTTAAATTTTTAATGGTTATATAAATGTTCTAGATTTTAAAATACATGTATAAGGAATTTATTTATATTTATAATTAGTTTTAGCATTTTTCTTTTAAAGGTAAACTAATATTTATGAATTAAGTAACTTAAAAAGTAAGTTTATATTTACATTTAAATTAAATAAAATTTATATAAAAACACTTAAGTAATATGTGTAAACATATTAACATGATTAAAGACACTTGTAAGCTAAATGAATTTACATGGACATTTGTCCAATTTATAAAATAAACAAGTGGCAAGATTGTATTTTCTCTAAAAAATTGAGTTAAACTAATATAATGTTGTAAAAGAGAAACCTGATTATTTTCTTTCAGTTCAAAACGTTTTCTCAGTTTTCTTTCTTCTTCTAAAATCTGAAATAAAATTAAAGAGTAAATCAAACAACTTTTTCAAACTTCAACCTGAGATATTTCAAAACAAGATGAAGATTCAACAGCAAACTTCCACACCAGATTCAACATTAAACAACATGCAAATGGTTCTAATTCAACAATCAAGTTGAAGATTCAACTATTTACAAACATGCAAAGGAGAATCAAAAGGCTTTTCACAAATCAAATTTCAAAGCCTGGAAATAAAATTTGCTCTGCTTTGTTCTTTGGAAAATAACAGTGAGTAAATGTTTCTTTTAAAAACAGCTTTTTAAATATGTGATTATACCTAGATACTTGTGATGATTTATGTATTAATATGGTTTGCATGATTGATTTTATTTGAAATATAATTTGAACTGCTCTGTTTATATGTATATGTCTGTATATATATAGAACTGGACTCTTGTTTTTCACAGGCTCAAGATCATCTTTCAAAATAATCCTTATTTTCCCATACATCCAGATTTAGGCTAGAATTTATAAATGGAATATGATTATAATAGTGTAATACAAATTTTAAAAATAGTTTCAGGTATTTTAATTTAGTAATTAATTCAAAAATGAGAAATAACAGTAAAAATCATATATAGGTCAAATTTGATTATCTTGAAATCATGTTTGAATTGTATAAACAAATTCGTATTGTAAATTTATGAATTTTGGAAATCAAATCATAATTTTTAGTTTGGTATAGATTGAGATTTGCTAAGTTGAACGATTTTGGGTATTTCGTCAAATTGTGGTGATCGGCGTGATCGAATGGGATGGTGTTTGGCCTGGGGGTGGTCTGAGAGTTGGAGAGTAAGGGAAAAATGGCTGTGAATTTTTCTAATGGCCACGGTGGTCAGGCGGTGGCGATCTAGGGTTCGATCTTGCTTTTCGATCGAATTGGTTCTCGAAGGGACTGCAGCGTCGTCAGGGCGATTCAGGCGATCGGTCTAGGGGGAAGGTGTTCGTGGGTTGTCGGAGCAACTTCGACCAGAACTGCGTGGTCTCTAGTGGCCTGAGGCGGCGAGGCGAAGGGAATTTGGTGATCAAGTTTTAGTGTCGATATGGGTTAAGGAGCTCGATCACGAGATTGTCAACATCCTCGGATTCTGGGTACTCTGGTGGCTGGAAGAGGCTATCGACGACTTGTCGAAGGTCGAAAGGATGATCGGAGGTCGATCAATTGGTCGTGCACGTGCACGTGTACACGTTTGGGTGTACTGGAGTTTGAGAGTTTGGGGAAGATGAAGATGTATCGGGGAAAGTCTCGTGTGGGTTGCGTTACGACTCGAAGCAGTCATGCGTGAGGAAAGACTCGGGAAAGAAACGGGTTGACTTGGGTAAAACAAGAGTTGGCTCGCGTCATTTTAATAAGCCACCAAGTTTAAGTTAAAAGCTTGAACAAGATTTTAAATCAAGTTAAAATTTAAAAGCAAAGTGAAGAAAAGTTTTAAAGCTATAGAAATAAATTAGTTTTCAAAAGGAAAGTGTTTAACCGAGTTTTAAGATATATTTAAGGAAATAAATTTAAAGAGAATAATTAAAGATTTATTAAATTATAGTTTAAATAAATAAATAATTAGAGGTTAAAATTAAGATGTTTAAATTTCTTTTAAATTGATTTTTAAATGTTTTATTTTTAAATATGGTTTAATTAAGAAATCAATTATAATAAAGAATTTGTCTTTAAGATTTTGTTTAAATTTAAATAATTAATTTGTGAAATAAATAAGGTTAATTAATTATTGTTATAAACTTAAGAATATTTAAATAATATAAATGATTTGTTAATAAGTAAAGTTTAATTAAGATAAATGGTTTTCTTAATTTATTTAAGTATTTTTAAATATAAGGAGTTAACTAATTATTTAATTAATTTAAATGATTGTTAAATATTTGGTTAATTTAAATAATCACTTAATTATAGATCAATTAAGTATAATTAGTTGATAGAGTAATTAACAAATAATTACTAAATGTAATTAAATTAAGAAGAATTACTTATGTAAGTAATAAAATGAAATTGATTAAGGGATAATCACTTAATGTTATTAATTAAAAGATTAATTAATATAATTGATTTGAAGTTAATTAATTAAAGAGTAATTAATTAATTAAAGGATTAAGGTTAATTAATAATGTGATTAATTATTTGTTAAGGCAATTAATTAAAAGAGAGTAATTAATTAAGGAAGTAATTAATTAATTAAGGGTTGATTAATTAAGATTAATTAATCAATAATAAGTCATTAAAGAGTAATTAATTTATATAATTAATTAAAGAGTTAATTAATTAAAGTGAGTAACTAAGGTGTAATTACTTAATGTAATTAATTTAAGAGAATAATTACTTTATGAAGTAATTAAGGGAAGTAATTAAGGATTAATTACTTTGATAATTAATTAGAGTTTAATTAATTTATTAATGTGATTAATTAATGAATAATAAATGAATGTGATTAATTAATAAATGATTAGTGAATAATTAATGAAGGTGATTAATAAAAGATAATTTCTTAAGTAATAGTAATTATGATTAATTAAGGTTAATTAATGTAGGTGGTTAATTAAAGATTAATTATTTAATTAACTAGAAGGTAATTAATTAATGAAGTAATTAGAGGATCATTAATTAATATAAGTAATGAAATTAATCAAGGTTGATTAATGAAAGTAATTAATTATAGATAATTAATTAATGGAAGTAAATGAAGGATCATTAATTATTGTAATTTAATGATGGTAATTAAAGGTTAATTACTGTATATGGTTAAAGGATAATTACTTAAATGTAATTAAAGTGTAATTAATCAAGGAAGATTAATTAAGGAAGATCATTAAGAGATGGTTAATTAATTAATGATTAATTAAGCAAGGATAGGAATTAATTCTTAAGTAATTAATTTAATTTAAGTTGATTAAATTGATTATAATAGAGATTAATAAATGGTTGCTTATGAATGATGGTTGAGTAGAATGTCTGATTTGGTTGATATCTATTGGATGATATGCTATGGTATTCTGTGAAATGATATTGGATATATCTGTGATAAATGTGTGATATTTATCTATGTTAATACTGTGTGAATTCAAGTATTGAATTGAATTGTTTAAACCTTTAAACAACTTGGCCTTAAAAGATACGTTTTGGATTTCGATGAGACCGGGATCGGGTTTCCGTATACCGGTATTCCAGGTCTGGAGACCCGAATACCACATCGATCCAAATTTACGATAGGTCGTGAATCTCAAGTGAAGATGAAGATTCAGAGTGCAAGGGTTATTGTCGTTAACTCTGAGGGTGATTCCAAAACGAGTGTAACGAGATAATGCCTTCGGTTTCGTTCGAACCCGGAACGAACTTGTATGGATTGAATGCTTTCAGCACATCGTCAGGCGGACGATGAGCATTCTAAGTGATATGTTCTGATTAAAGGTAATCGTAACCTCAAGCCTCATCAACCGGGAATGGCTAAAACAGGGGAGGTGCAGCAAGGCTTCGTGGGTAGCACCCACTGAGAGCAAGATAGATCCCTGTCTAGAGGTCCCTTTTCTTTTATTCGGCTTAGTGTGTAGTTGGTCGCGCCAACTACGGGGTTATCTTGTTCGGGATTATCCAGTAAGGGATGGTTCCGGCTTTGTGTTGCAGGGGAGCGGGCGTACTCCTCGGTACGGTGATCTAGGCCACGTACTGTGACGGGCGGTACCCCAGTAGCCCTGCCATTGTATGAAATACAAACTCCAATAAGTGCCGTACGTATTAGTTGTGCCCAACTATGTTGGAATGTGAGATGTAAGCATTTCAGCTATTTCTGTATTTTACTTGAAAACCCTAGACCCTATTATAATACAATCGGATTTCCTATCAAATGTTTTAGTTAGCGTAAGGTAAAAACTTACCCATGTTTATTTGTGGGGAGTCTTACGTGATACTTTTATTTTCAAAGGTTTTCAAAGTTAAGCAATCTAACCGTTTACTCACACCAGACCCATGTCTGACCCAAGTGTTTATTTTCTGTTTTATTAAACTCTTGGGTACTCAAATTTGTATGAGTAGTCAAGGGGATTCAGGTTAGTCTTGACGAATTCTGGAGGAGCTGTGGAGCAGGAGGCTTCAGCGTGTAGATATATAGAGTTTCCGCTGTGTATGATGTATCGTATTTATGTAGTTGTGTTGTATAATAGACAGAAGTTTATAACTGTCTATATTGTGATGTATAAATCGTGTACTCTGATGTATATGATACTATGTAATATCTTATGTGATAATATATTCTCGTTCCGCTGTGAGATTTCTGATGTGTTGTTGTTCTCTCTTCTTTTCTTTTCTTCTTCTATCCCTTTCTTTCTTCATAACGATGCGTCTTTCTGGGCAAAGAAAGCCGGGTCGTTACAAAGTTCCTTAGCCTGACCATTTGTTGGAAATCCAAAGAAACAATACGTGACTTGTACGGTTTTAGTTGTAGAACCTGCCATTTAATATGGTAGCTATAGCAAGTATACTATAATGGTACCTATGCTGGCTAAGATTTATATTCTACTTTCGAAATGTTTTTACACACTATGCACTAATAATAATATCAAAAAGAATTTGATTTTTTTTGCGTAGTAAGCATTTTTGACTATCATAAGAAGAAATCTCCTCCAAGTCTGCGTTTGCATTGTGTGTGTGGCGGGAGGTCTTATGGTAGTTTCATTTTCCAAAAGCATTTCGAATTGACTTTAAAATTATCCTGTTGTTTATTTTAAAGAATAACTGTTTTACGATCTCACACCAGTCACCATGACTGACTCGGAGTTTATTGTTCCCTTCTAAACTCTGGGTGCCCACAAATTTTCCACACGGGCAGCCTAGAGTTATGTTATCAGGATATTCTGGATATTCTGGAGCTTTGGAGATAAGCTGGATGACGAGACGTAGTATTTGTATCTAATAGTATTTATTCCGCTGTGTATTCTGTATGAGGACAAGTTATATAACTGTCCATTGTTGTACTGAGTTGTATATTGACTCTGATGATTGATGTATGTATAAACTGATATAGTTCTTTGTTTTAAAAGACTATGATTATCTATTATATATTGTTCCGCTGCGATGTGTAAGATTCTGATATTGTTTTCTGTTTCTGTTCTGTGTGTTCTGTTGTTCTTCTTCCTTTCCTTTTTCTTCTCTTTTTCTTCTACTTCTTCTTTTTAAAACCCTCACTATTGGAGTTTCCGGCGTTCGATTTCTCGACAGTCGATAAAGTGAGTATCGATGTCGAATTTTCGAAAGTCGAAAATTTCGGTATGTGACAAAGTGGTATCAGAGCATATGGTTAAGCGACAACCCTGCTCTGTTGGGTGTTACTCATTAGAGATAGAGTCAGTAGTACTCTAGAATGAGTTTGAGTGTAATAATAGATATGAGCGCGTATTTGTTATTGGAATATGAAATTGTTTTGTATTGTGTTGACTTATCGGTTGATTGTTTATGGATTCTGGTCGGTGCAGTCTAGCTAACTGTAATCGATAGGGGTTTCTAAACTCTTAAACAAGATAAACCGACACAGTATTGATTTTAAATAGGGTAAATGAAATAATTTTACCCAAAACTATTTTTGTATAGAAAAGAAATGATTTTCTATAAATTATTACAGTATATGGTTGCATGGATGTTAGGAAAGTGATAATGTTGAAATGTTATCATTATATGAAATTGGATAAGAAATTGAAATTGTAACTCCAAAGTTAAGAAATGAATTCGTATACAAATGAAATTTGAGAATGTAAATTATAAATGTAATTTGTAATTTAAAATGAGATTCCAAAGAAGTTTTGGAAATGTTTTGAAAAGAATTTGAAAATTTTGGAGATTTGAAAAGTTTAAATCATTTTTGATTTGAAAATGAATTTCAAAGGTTTTGAAAAGTATTTTAGAGAGATGAAAGCTCTAAACTCTTTTCGGTCGCTGGAAAATAACTTCGATGATGACCGCGGCATCGTTGGTGTTCATTTTCGGGTTTCCAAAAGAGGGATTGCTGCCAAATTGTTTTAAATGGAAGTTGTTTTGAAAATTTGGATTTTGTTTAGGAAATTCAAAGGAAATTTGAATTGTTTTCAAAATGGTTTTGAAAGTTTGAAAGGACTCTGGAATACTTTATAAGAATATTTATGGAATATGATTGAATTGATAACTTATACAAATAGAAATTGTTAATGTAAAATATGTAATTGTGTTTGGAATTAAAGTTCATTAACAAATGAAATCTATAAATGTGAATTGAAAGTATAAGGAAATAAATTCATATATGAACAAAAATTATGAATGTGAATGTATAAATGATTGTATAAATCAAGATGTAAATAAGTTGATAACTTATAGAATATTGAAATTTGATTAGAATGTAATTCAAATTGAAAAACGAATGAATTAGTGAATGAATGAATAAATTGCGATTGCAAGTGCTAGAAAATGAAATTGAATGTTAAAATTCATTTTTGAATTTGAAAGTAAATAGAACTGGAATTGAATTTGATAAATGAAGTATTAAACTGAAAGTTAGTAAGTGAAGCTAATTGATTATTGACCAAATGGATAAGGTTTGAACGAATTAAATTCAATGATTATAAATGAAGATAAATTGAATTCCAATAGAATTGAAAATGTGAATTATAAGTTCAAATGAATGTGAAATGAAAAATTGAACGAAATTGAATATGTAACTTCAATAGCGAATTTAAAGAGGATATAAGAAGTATATATTGAAAATTGGTAATCGAATTTGCAAAATGATTGAATGCTGTAACTAGATATAATGGCTAGTAGGATATACAGGTGTATAAAGGGATTGGAAAAATTTATTTCACAGATAATTTGAATTGCTCGACAAAAGGTAAGTATTTGAATTATATATGAGTTTTTGATGATTTCTTCTCTAGCCGCTTGGCTTTTTCTTTTTCTTTTTGAAATCTGAGAGTCCGTAGGGACGTTTTGTAGTCGTACCGTATTAGCCGCGCAAAGGAGACGCTGGCAAAAATTTTCGGAAATTTAGGGCGTTAGAAAATTTTTGAAAGTTTAAATTTGAATTTGAATTTGAATTTGAATTTTGAAGAAAAACAATATTGGTTGAAACTTTAATTGGAGTTGGAAAGTTAGTTGAATTAATAACGAATCTCTAGTAGAGAGATTTGTTTTGAAAATTTGATAAAACTATTGGATTGTGAAAAATAGTAGACGAGTTAAGGACCATTTTCCCTAACTTGTAATTTCGAGGACGAAATTCTTTTAAGGGGGAAGTCTGTAACGACCCGGAATTTTGATCAAATTAAATTGAGAATATTTAATTTATTTTAAATATTTGAACGGTAATTTAATTTGAATCTCGAATATAATTCAGAATTTGGCGATTAAATTTTATAATTTAATCTATTGAAAACTGGATAAGAATTTAAATCTTCAATTTACAGCTGAAGAAAAATATTTCGAAAGCTTTTAAAATTCGTATTTATAATACTGAAGATAACAGAAGCTTCAGAATTGAATTTGAAACTGTTTTATTCGGTTTTGAATTTATATCGTTCGTATCGATATGTAAAAATAGTCATTTTTCAAACAGTCTCGGAATTCGACGAAACCAGTTCCATTGGGTCCGTAATATTGAATTATTACCGGATTTCAAATTTCGTAGTAATTGGAGTGGTTGTGTGAGCATACGATAAGTAAACGCGTCGAAAATTATACCGAAATTTATATATATATATTAGCTGCTTAAAATATATATATTCACATCAGCCACCCTACTTCTGAGCAAGTCGACCTACTCTGCTTAATCATCGTTCTCTTGTCCCCTCTTTTCTTTTTAAATTTCACGCAACTTTCCTCTGCCTTCTCGGTTAAAACATTTCAGAAGAAAATATATCGTTCAAAAAAATAAACAATGCCGAGTGCTTTAAAGTAAAACCGCGAGTCCCCTCATTTCCTTAGTTTGAAAATGGAAGCTCATCCCCAGTTCAAAGAAATGAAGTGGCGGCTCCATTCTTCTCCACGACAGTTCGTCGATCAATGTTTACTAGGGCTTCGATTATGGGAAGCGTGGTCTTCGATCGAGCAGGCAGCGAGGGGAGGCGCTCGTCTAGGTCGATGGTGATTTGGGGGTTCGTCTCGAGGTCGCGAGGTCGAACACGAGGCTGACGGCGGCAGTCGATTCGTGGCAATGGCAGTAGGAGGCTGGGGATTTCACAAGGGCGGAGGCGCGATTATCTGGGCAGCATGGTTTCGCGAGTTCGATGAATGGATGTCGCGATTTGGTGGCATTCGAGATTTTGGGGTTTTGGTCGAGTATTCGCCAAGCAGCAGCGAGCACGACCTGGGCAAGGTGAAGGAGGCGACGACTCGATGGGGTTCATTCGCGATGGCGTTCGTTCGAGTGGTCAGTGGCTAGACTGGATGGTCGCGATGGATGCGACAGTCACGTGGTGGAGTTGAGTGCAGCGATGTTCGCAAGGGGAGTTTGGACATCTCGTGGTGGTTTCGACTGTAAGGTATAAAATTTTCTCTCATTCAATTTTACTGAGAAAAAAAATATAAACAGTAAGTTAATATACAGGTAAAACCGAGGAAAAATTTAGTCTTAACTTTAATTTTTAGTTAATTAAATTTGTCAAAAGGAATTTGTTTTAAAATTTAATCACTAGCTTAAGATTTAAGAAATTTGTTGAATTAAGATTTTAAAAATAGAAACATAATTTTTACGGTAAAAAGAAAAGCAAATGTTTGTTTATTTACAGGAAGTAAAGTTTAAATGTATTGTTTAAATTGATTTATTTAAAACTATTTAGAGTACTAGAGAAAGATTTACATAAAGAGGATTTATTTTGAGTTAAATAAATTTATTTAAAAGAAATGGGTTTAAAATAAAACCATTGAAAAATTAAAATTACTAAATGAAAATTGATTATTCGATTTATTTCGAATATTAATGAACTTTATATAAATTGTTTATACCAGGTTAAAATCGAGAAAACAAAACTGAAATGGAAATGGATTGCAAAATAAAAGCTAAGGTGAGATCTTCTCACTCAAAATTTAAAGTGGAATTATTGCAGTTATTGATTGATTTGTTTTGATTGCTGTTGAATGTGCTATTAGATATGATAGGATATATCTATATATATATAGCAATATATACATATTGGCATATGTATATATTGGATTGATGATTTCCCGCCTCGTATAGCGGATGAGACCCTATTGCGCCGTTAGTAAGCGGATTTATAAAAACCTATATACCGCGATAATTCCGTACTGGAGCGGAATTGGTATTGTGCTGACGTCTTTGGATGCAGGGAAACAGGTTGGAGGGATCCAACTGGATTCCTCAACTGTATTTATTTATTTACAGATGTTGATATATATTCTGTCATCATATGATGATATATGATGTTTGATGTTGTGATGGACTAATTGATGCGTTGCATCATCGGGTTCAATTTTAAAGTCTAAAAATAACGATTTTGGATTTTAAAAGGATTTGTAAAGTGATTTGTAGAAATATACGTTTTATTGAAAATTTTGAATTGGTTTATTTTAAATAAATAAATGTTAAAATTTTAATGTTAGTAAAATTGTGATTTTTGTGAAATACGACAAAAATGTTATTTTTGAAATAAACAATTGATAAAGATTATGAAATAGTTTAAATTAGAATTGTTGAAGTATTTTAAACAATTCATATAAAAAGATTTATAAAAATTGATATTTTTATAAATTAAAAATATTTGAATTTTGAAATGAGTTTTATTAAGTGTTAAAGTCAAATAAAAATGGATTCCATAAGTGAATTGAAATTTATAGATTCATAAATTGTGAAGTTATTAGATGGATAGATTTTGTAAAACAAAAAGATTTATAAGCAATTATCTTATAAATGGGATTTTGACATTTAGATGAGAAATGAATAGATGTTGTAAATAAATGGATTATAAGTTCTTAACTTATAATATAAACTTCCGGTATATAATTGAGTTATATAAGTTGAATTGGATAATTTAGAAATCGAAGTTTTATAAATAGAAATTGGATTTATAAAACATGGTTTTATAAATTCGAAATCAATAGAATTTGATAAATTTAACATTGAAGTTATTAAAGGAGATATATTCGTGATTTTGGACAGCGAATTATCCTTTAAGTTAAATGTGTAGAAATTGTTAAAATTTGGATAGTGATTATATTCACAATTTTGGACAGTGGATATATTGTTAAGTAAAATGGATAGTTTTGGAAAAGCGATATTGTAAAATGAAGTTAATTGTTTTAAAAGATGTTTTAAATGTATTATGAATCGAAATCATAGATTTCAACATTTATTGTTGAAATAGACGTTTTCGAGAAATAAGGAAATGGTGGACTATAACACAGTTGTTATAGTAAATGATTTCCGAAAGGAAATGTTTTTATCTAGTATTGGGATTTACATATCTATTTTAAATTTCGAATCCCTATACTAGTGATTTTTGAGTCGTCGTAACGATGTTTTACGTAACATTCGTTTTGACTCAAATTGATGTTGTTATAGAAAATAGATTTCCTTAAAGAATGAAATATGTACTTAATTTGATTTAAGTATATCGAATATTTTCCAAGTGTTGAAAATAAATAGATTTGTGAAATGCTTATTTTTAAATAAGTATGGGAATGCTTTTCCAATATGAAATGAACTGTTTGAGATTTTATCTTCAAAGATAAAATGAAATGTGGAAATTGATTTGAAATTGTTTTCAAAAGATTAAGTGTGGAAATTATATATCTAGTAAAAGATATTTTTGAAGATAAATAATTTGGGAAAATTATTTGGAATCTGATGATGTTGCGCATCTTTATTGATAGTTAAATAACCGACTATCAATAATTACCTTTAGATAGGTATTTGTTGTGAATTGGATGAATTTGAATTCCACACTTGTTTTTAAATAATCGCTCACTATTCGGGTTAGCCGGGAAAGGACCATGGGGTCGTATAACCCATTCCGAATATGTGATACGTCGTTATGAATTGCATTCGAAGACCGGATATTTTTGAAAACGGAAGGATTACCGTCGAGTTACTCTACACCGACTGATCTTCGGTTTAGAGGTTTTATCACCCTTAGTGACGGAAAGTCCTGACGTGATTAGAAAATTATCCGGAAATGCAAGGGCTTCGTGAGAAGTGCCTTCGGTTCTGTTCGATCCCGGAACAGACTTGTATGGATTGTGTGTCTGACGTTACAATTTGAGATATAAAGCTGATTTCTTTCAAATACATTTCTGTTGGTGGCGGAGAATTTATTCTCTTAGCTTAACACCCTTCTCTGAGACGTACGAGCTCAGAGGTTATGTAGTTGAAATTTATCAACGATATATCCCAATTTGGTAACGTGGCATACTGAGTGTTGCTGTGAAATGATCAGTGTTTGATCATTTGTGATATGATCATTTGTTTGATCTTATATCTTTGTGATCATAGGTTGATCATTTTTGTTTGACCCGAAGCAGGGCTTTTTGAGAAAGCGTAGCTTTGTGGACGAGACTTCGTCGAGCCTCACACCCCGGAAATGGTCGAAACAGGACGAATGCGGCAAGGTTCTAGGGAGTAGCGCCCCTTAGTGTATGTCATTCCTTCTGGATAAAGGTGGTATCATGGTATGGAGCCCAGATACTTAACCTCTGTGGTTGCTGCACAGTTATTATTACTTTGTGGTTTGTTGGAAATCGGGGATCCTCGGGAAGATCGGGGGATGGCATACGCGTGTCAGTAGTTACCTATTTTTGCAGAGGTAACCCGGCCTTGTGTTGGCAGAGATCTGGTTAGGTTCTCGGGTCGTCTATTCCAGGGACGTACCCATCGTGGATAGGATGTTCCTTAGCCTGACCATTTGTTGGAAATCCAAAGAAACAATACGTGACTTGTACGGTTTTAGTTGTAGAACCTGCCATTTAATATGGTAGCTATAGCAAGCATACTATAATGGTACCTATGCTGGCTAAGATTTATATTCTACTTTCGAAATGTTTTTACACACTATGCACTAATAATAATATAAAAAAGAATTTGATTTTTTTTGCGTAGTAAGCATTTTTGACTATCATAAGAAGAAATCTCCTCCAAGTCTGCGTTTGCATTGTGTGTGTGGCGGGAGGTCTTATGGTAGTTTCATTTTCCAAAAGCATTTCGAATTGACTTTAAAATTATCCTGTTGTTTATTTTAAAGAATAACTGTTTTACGATCTCACACCAGTCACCATGACTGACTCGGAGTTTATTGTTCCCTTCTAAACTCTGGGTGCCCACAAATTTTCCACACGGGCAGCCTAGAGTTATGTTATCAGGATATTCTGGATATTCTGGAGCTTTGGAGATAAGCTGGATGACGAGACGTAGTATTTGTATCTAATAGTATATATTCCGCTGTGTATTCTGTATGAGGACAAGTTATATAACTGTCCATTGTTGTACTGAGTTGTATATTGACTCTGATGATTGATGTATGTATAAACTGATATAGTTCTTTGTTTTAAAAGACTATGATTATCTATTATATATTGTTCCGCTGCGATGTGTAAGATTCTGATATTGTTTTCTGTTTCTGTTCTGTGTGTTCTGTTGTTCTTCTTCCTTTCCTTTTTCTTCTCTTTTTCTTCTACTTCTTCTTTTTAAAACCCTCACTATTGGAGTTTCCGGCGTTCGATTTCTCGACAGTCGATAAAGTGAGTATCGATGTCGAATTTTCGAAAGTCGAAAATTTCGGTATGTGACATATATACATCCCCTTAACCATATTTTCATTTACTTCTCCATTTCCATTTCCTTAAAGCTTTCTTCATAATTTCATGGCTTCTTATATTAGTTTTAAGTTTTTTAAAATCAGAAGATTTAAATTGTTTTAAAGATGTGAACTTGTTTTAAAACTCTTCTCCATTATTCCTCCACTTTAATCGGCCACAACTTCCTCTATTTTACAGCAAATCAAGATCTTTTCTTCAAATCATATAAAATTTCAGTAGCTACAAATTTCTCTTTTAACACTTTTCCTAATTTCAAGCTTCGGTATGTCAAAATCTCATTTCTTTGCAGTATACTTTTAAACTTAGAAATTCAGGTCCGAAAATAGCTCTCCATCTTTTGATAATATCTACCTCAAACGAAATCTTATTTGAGTGATTCTTTTTTTCAATTTGCTAAATTTTTTCTTTTGATCACCTTTTCAAAATCCGAGAGTAATATGTCCAAAAATCACGTGGAAGGTGACATATTTTTTAGCATCTAAGGAATTTCAGGTTTCAAAGATTTTCGCTGAGTAAAACTATCTCATTTTTAGAAAGAACTAACATCATTTCCATAGATTATATGTTGTGGAAATCCATAGTTCATATTGTTAAAATATCATGCAATGATAATGATATACGTTTGTGATTTGTGGTTAGCATAGTTTGGATGTTAAATATTGTGTTTGTATGTTAAGCATCATGTTTGGATGTTTAAAGTGGTATGTTTGGTTGTAAGAATGTGATGTTGGTGTATGGTATGATGATGGTATGGTTGTGATTAGAACTAGTTGTATGTGGTGTAAGAATTACAAAGCTTACACCTTTGTATGTTGCGACGGACTTAAGATCCGATTTGGAATCAAAACTAAGTTTTCTAGTTTTAAATTTTGAAAAGGGTTTCAAAGTTTTTATCTTTGTTTTCAAGTTTAAAAAACTTTAAAAAATTAGGTTTCCAAACTTGTAATAGAAAGCAGTAAGAAAAGTATATTGCTTAAAGTAGGTTTAAGCGAACTGCGCTCATAACAATAGTCGCTATGGACGCAATTCGACAATATTGTCGATTTTCGTTTTAAAATGTTTTCTTTTGGAATGCTTTGCAAAAGTTTTCCGAACTTGATTAGTGACAAAAAAAGAGTTAACTTTAGATAATTTAATAAATTAGAAGCAATTAGTTCTTAATTAGTAATTAAGTAAGTGATTAAGGTTTAAGTAACACTTAAGGAAGGTTAATGGTTGATTAGTGATTAATAAAGTTTTTAATTAGTGATTTATGAAATTAAGAAGTAATTAAATGGTTAATTATTAATTAATTAAGTTAATTAGTTGATATTATTACTTAATTAAGTGATTATTTAATTAATTGAGGTTTAACTAATAATGAATTGTTTAAACCTTAACTAAGATACATTAGGAAGTTAATTAGGACTTAACCAAGTTCATTAAGTTAATTAAAGTTTAAGTATAAATTAATCTTGATTTAATTAAGATATAATTAGGATTTAAGCTAATTGAATATACTTTAATCTTTTCAAAGCTATTTTTAAACTTAATCGATTATGTTTTAAACCAATTTTCTTTTTAAGGTTAATTGATTTCAAATCAAAGGATCTCTTGTCTGGACCATTAAGTCTCCAAATGAATTAAAGTAGTGACTATAAAACGTTGACACGTTTTATGGGAAGAAAATTGGCTTGTATTTAGCACAAATGTTGAATATCGGTAACGTGATAAACACAAGGAAGTTAATTTAAATAAGCAGGTCAAGTTAACTTAACCGTATAGAATATACTTCTATATGTACATTTTTCACCAATAATGGATGTATCTATATTTGTAACTTGGACATCTACCTATGATTGATTGTATGTTATGTGTGAATCCCTTACATATCTAATGTTGCACAATACCCATGATATAACTTGGATAAGTAAACCCAAATTTAAGGATCCATCGTAGTCAATAAGCTTCCGTATGGTTTTGGAAAGTTAATATTTCATTTTCATTTAAAACGGTCTTCAAGGTTATTTTATTTTGAACAAGATATTTAAAGAATGATTTGACAATTGCTGTAACAACCCGGTTTTTCGCGTCAGTTTATAAATGACGATTAAATCATTTTTAATCGCTAGTGTAAATTTTAATCGAGTCGGAATCTTTTTTTTTTGTAAAAGTTCGTTATCGTCACTAGACGATTGAAATTGATAACAAATTTCTATCAGCAGTTTTAATCATATTGAAATACTTTTTAAGCTATGAAATTCTTTTATGATTTGGTACATGAGATATGGGCTTTTGAAATGGATCCTGACCCTTATTTTATTTTGGTGCCGTGATAATTATTCGAACCATCCCCCTATCTCCATGGGCAAGCCCGGCTCCTTCATTTTATCATTTGCGAAAAACCTAAAGCAACGTACGAAAAAAATGGCGGCTCGATTTTCTCCGTTCGCTCGATCAAAATTAGGGCTTCGGCTACTTTGTTCGACTTCGATCTTCTAACAAATGGCGACTTTGTTCGACTTCGATTGTTTCTTCGTACTGAAAATTAGGGCTTGCTCATCTTCGTCTCGCTGTGAAGATAAGGAACGGTCGTATGGTGAGCATCTCGTTCAATGATTGCGTGGCCACCGAGCTCGTCTTCGCTTCGAGAAATGGCGAGTGAAAAATAATGGGTGCTTGGTTGTTCTTCTTTGCCGCTGAAAATTAGGGCTTGCGAAAAGAAGTGCCGCTCTGTCGAATTTGATGTTGATGCTTGCAATCTCGAATTGAAGGTGAGTAAAACTCACATCTAATTCATCTCCGCATTTCGTGTTTTGGGTTTGAATCCCCTGGTTTTTCGTTCGTATATATTTGGGATGATTGGGTTTTAAATTGATATTTCTGATGATGTTTCGTTTATGTGAGTTTATCCCCTTATCTTCGACATATATATATTGTTGTTGAATGCGTCGGTTGATTGGTTCTGGCACTTGATAATCGTTGGATGTTGAGATGATTCACGACTTATTCTTAGTCGTATATAATTTCGCTAATCACTGGTCACTGTTTTGATACATTTCGTGATGACCAAGGCTTGAAACTCTCGGCTTTGAACTTTTTCTTGCTCAATTTTTGTTGTTATGGCTTGCTATACATATACATATAAACTCAGATGCTTCAATCGTTCACCGAAATGCTGTATAACTTCGAACTTCTGGCCTGAGGCTTTGAGAAATTCAGTAGCTTGCATTTGTTAGTGATGTAGCCTTGTGGTTAGTTGCTGTCTACTCTGATTCACTCTTGTTCATGTATCTTTATAGGATTGTTATTCTGGTCATTCATATGTGCATTTGTATCCCTTGATCGATCTAGTTTCCTGACCTTGGTTCCCTGTTTCATTTGGTATACTTCATTCCTTGACTCGTCTCATTTTTAAAACTGAAGTTGACAGTTACATTGTGATTTCATGTCTTTGATCACTTGAACTTAATTTGTAGTTTCGAGTCTTTGTAGTTGCTTGTGTTCTGGTTTTTGACATGTTTGAATTTGCACTGCTTCATGTGGTATTTCATCCTTCACTTGAGCATTATGTTTCAGCTTGTTTGAGCTTGAATGTCACTGGGTGTGTATTGCTTTATGTTGCCTTGGCATTTGCTGTTGGTTCACTTGGTAGCATCTCTTAGAGTCACTACGTATGTCTTGACTTTGATTGTTCATTTCTTTGCCTTGTTGAGTCAGTTGCCATTGTATGTGTTCATTCGATATTCTGATGACTGCACTGTGTGCATGAATATTGATCTCTGACCTTGTCGATACAATGCACGTGTAGTTGCACTGTTTTCAGATGTGGTCTTTGTGGTTGTTGTCCAGTTTGTACTTGAAGTCTGGTACGTGTGCATTTTGAAGTTTAGTTGTATTTCAAACCTGCATTCTCTGTCCCATGTAGCATATTTGCATATTCCTGTGAATTGACATTTGAACTTGATTTCCTTCGAGTCAAATTTGGTCTGCACCATGCCTTGGTTGAGGCTACACTTGATCAGTAGTCTTGTTTATTTCTTTTGACTGTGTACATTTGTTGAACTGTCATTGACCTTCATGTGCATATGCAGATTATGCTTGTGTGGGTTTATGCCTTCGTGCTTGTGAACTGGTCTTCGACCATCTACTTGTAGCTGACCATCTTTGTGATACCTGAACTGGTTTGATTTGTAGCATTCATAATTGTGAGGTTGTTTGCATATAGTTGCATTTTAGTCTTCATATATAAGCATGCGGTCATGTATGTATATACATCATTTGATATGTATATATGTATGTCGAATTGGCATTGCTTTGAGTTGTTGTTGACCATATACGGTTGTGGCTGCACTTCATTTATCAGTGCAGCACTCGCCTCTCTTGTATTACTTTTCACTGATCTGTCTTGACCTGGTTGTTGCAGTTGCAGTCCATCTCCTTAGTTGCTGCACTGTGTTTCATTTGTACATCACTGTGCTTTGTTTTCATTTGTGCACTCCGCTGCCTTGTGCATTTGAGTTTGATCACTTTGTGTAGTCTTCACACTGGCCATCTTACTGTTCACTTGTAGTTGAAGTATTTCGCGAGTTTGATTATTCATTGTAGCTGTCTTGACCATTTGGGACAGTTACATACCTGTTTCAAGTAGTATTTGGGTTTCCCTGACCATGCATGCTTGTTAGTATCGACCGATACTTTGAGGCGCGTTGTACCCTGCTGTCTCTGTGCAGCCATTGTTTTCTGTTGATTGATTTGAACTTGGGCCGAGATTTAATTTTATGTCTCGACCATTTATATTGAATCGCCTTTGAGTTGAACCCGACTTTCTCTGGGTTTGACCTTATGCGCGTTTCGTGAATTTCCGTTGATCTTTTATGCATTTCGTATGATAGTGGCGATGCAGTACACGCGTGCGTGTACTGCAGCCCTATCAGATTTGACAGTTTTAAATTGATTTAGTCGAGTTGATAAATTGTTTATTTATCTCTGTTGATGATTTAAATCTGCTGATTTTTGTTAAACACTGTTAAGTGTTATATTGACCGTTATCCGGTTTCTTTGTTTAAAGAATCGGATAGACGGGAATTATTGTGACTGTCGTCTATTAAAATTATCACTGCCTATATGCACTAATAAACTGGTTTGAATTAGACTGACCTGGGTATCATTTTCTTTTGAATGTAATACTCGGGTCAGACCCGAGTTATTACAGGTAGTAGATTTCCTTCTTTAAGTTGCTGTTCGGGATTTGAAGACTTTTCATATCTTCTGAAGTTGTCAGTGTCATTTTGTAGTAGTCGTGTCATTGTATAGAACGATATGTATTCATGTATATTAGTCGATAATGTACTTGTATATATAACTTCTAGAGTCGACGGTTGTAGTTGTATCATATGTATCGTGTCAACTATGTTGTAACTGACATCGGTTATATATATATGAGATTTTTGTTAATCTGTGTTCTGCATTTATATTATCTGTGTTATTGTTATATCTAATGTCCTAAACTATTATGAACTATCGTAGTTTGTTTTATACTGATAATTGGGTGTGTCGATGGGAGTAAATAAATAATAGATGAAAAATAAAAAGTATATACCACTCCTATCGAGATAACCAATATTAGTAATAAGCCAACTACGGATGGTCGCTCCTATCCAGCCTTATTCTTCGTAATAATAGACAGTATTTCTTTTAATACTCTTTGTTATTATGAGCATAGAGGTGGGGCGTTACAGTTGGTATCAGAGCTTGGGGTTTATGGACATAATATAAAACTTAACTCGGAAGGAACATATGTTACAACTATTGGTCGATGTTTTATTGTGCTGGAGTCAAAACTAAAGTTTTGAAAGTTGGATGAAATTTTTAAATAACTTTATTTAAAAATAATAGTGAAATTGTGTTCTGATGATTTGATTGATTTGTGTTCTGTTTATCAGAGTGCGCAGCGGAGACAGTGAAAATGTCTTCGCTAAGTACAACTGATAATATTTTTGAATTAAAAATCAAAATACGAAATTGATATGAATTTCATTTGTTGTTTACATAGCTTTAATTATTTTATTTCTTTGAGAACTTCGAATCCGAATTGAGGATTCGAAGAAATTGCAGATATGTGATTTTTGTTGAAATTTCCGCTGGCTTTCTTTTATACTAATCATTTATTGATTAAATTTTTGCCGTTTTAAATTATCTTCATTGAAGATACATTTGAATGATTCTTTGTTCATTTTGTAGTACGTGCAAAAATTTAAATTGCACGTTATTGCATTTATTTTACGTTGAACCGATGCTTGGTTATGAAACGTATTCTGTTGCCGTTATTTTTACAACGGAATTTTACACCAATGCTATATTTTGAAGTACGGTGTTTTATGGCATTTTGATGAATGAGAATTCACTGATATTACATTTTGATGTAAATTGTTTTGATGGGATTATGACTTTTAAATTTACTGTCACCTTGACTTCAGTAACCGTCAAGTTTTAAAAGTGGATTTTCAAGCGGTTATTCCGCAATACTGATTTGTGACTGTTTTTACGGTATTTTGAGAAGTACAATTTCCCTATCGAAATTGTTACTAATATTGCTGCTTTAATCACGGGATTGGAAAATCATTTTAAAATGAAAATTGTTTTATAAATTTTTAACAGTTTACGTTTTCAAAAGAATGAGAAAGCGACTTAAACGATTCAGCAAAATCGAGGATTATGACCCCTTTCTTTTACTGTTTCGCTTAACTCCGGACTTGTCCAGTTGAGAATATGAATTGTTATTTTTACAAAATAAATAAAATTGTTTTCAGAAATTTTACAGTTTGCGATTTCAAAAGAATGAGGAAGCGATTTAAACGTTTCAGCAAAATCGAGGACTATGACCCCTTTCTTTTACTGATTCGCTTAATTCCGGACTTGTCCGTTTGAGAATGTAAAGTGTATTCTTACAAAATACACAATTTTGCACTTTCAAGGAAACGATGAAGTGATTTAAACGATTTAGCAAAAGTGCGGAGTATGGAACCACACTTTTACTATTTCGGTTAATTCCGGACTCGTTAATTGAATATCTGTTGTTTTGATGATTCTACACTTTCAAGGAAACGATGAAGAGAATTAAACAATTTAGTAAAACTCGTGGTTATGGGACATGTGCGTTTACTATTTTGGTTAATTCCGGACTCGTTAATTGAAATATTTGATGTTTTCGTGTGCTTTCGAGCCACTATGTTGGACCTTCGGGTCATATGTTGGACCTTCGGGTCAAATACCAGTACTAGACCTTCGGGTCATATGTTGGACCTTCGGGTCATTTGTTGGGCGCCAAAAATTATGTTGAGTACTTGGTAGGCTTCGGCCATATGTTGTTGCACGTGCGGCGAATTAAAAATTCGCCATCTGATGGGATCGATCCAAGCTTTTATGTTGATTTTCTAGTCTTCTTAATTGATTTCTAGATATTTGTTGTTTCCAATTATCTGCAGGTAATTGGATATTTGTTGGTATGAGTTCTGATTATCGTTTTTGATAATCAGATATTTGTTGTTTCTAATTATCGCTTGTGATAATTAGATATTTGCTGATATGAGTTCTGATTATCGTTTTTGATAATCAGATATTTGTTGTTTCTAATTATCGCTTGTGATAATTAGATATTTGCTGATATGAGTTCTGATTATCTTTTTTGATAATAAGATATTTGTTGTTTCTAATTATCGCTTGTGATAATTATATATTTGCTGATATGAGTTCTGATTATCGTTTTTGATAGTCGGATATTTGTTGTTTTTAATTATCGCTTTTGATAATTAAATATTTGCTGATTTGAGATTTAATTATCGCTTTTGATAATTAAATATTTGTTGATTTGAGATTTAATTATCGCCTTTGGATAATTAAATATTTGTTGATTTGAGGTTTAATTATCGCTTTTGATAATTAAATATTTGTTGATTTGAGATTTAATTATCGCCTTTGGATAATTAAATATTTGTTGATTTGAGGTTTAATTATCGCTTTTGATAATTAAATATTTGCTGATTTGAGATTTAATTATCGCTTTTGATAATTAAATATTTGATGATTTGAGATTTAATTATCGTCTTTGATAATTAAATAATTGCTGTTTTGAGATTTAATTATCGCTTGAAATAATTAAATATTTATTGATTTGAGATTTAATTATCGTCTGAGATAATTAAATAGTTGTTGATTTAAAATTTAATTATCGCCTGAGGTAATTAAATATTTTCTGTTTTGAAATTTGATTATCGCTTGTGATAATCGAATATTTGTTGATTTGAGAAATTTGATTATCGTTTTTGATAATTGAATATTTGTTTTCTGACTATCGTTTGAGATAATCAGATATTTGATTTGTCTTCTGATTATCGTTTGAGATAAGTAAATATTTGCGATTTGAAAATTCAATTATCGTTTTTGATGATTGAATATTTGCGACTTTTGAGATTTGAGCTTCGTCTTTTTCTTTGGCGACTCAGGTGAGTAATTTGATTTACTCACATTCAATTCGTGCTCTGTATGGGATTTCTGCTCTGTTTTTCCTTCTCTTTTAGTTGCTGGAACTCGATTGTTCTTGCTCTTGGTAGTCGTCTGATTTTGATCCCTGATTCCCACGATGTTGATTTTTTGATTTGAAGCAGTCGAACCTCTTGATTCTTATCTCATACTTCCCCGCTGACACTTGCTTTGCTTATACATTCGACATTGCCATGCTCTTTTGGTTGTTACCTTTTATCCATTTATTCCCTATGATTGCATGGACGCAATTTCTTTAAGGAGGGGAGTCTGTAACAACCTGGTTTTTCGCGTCAGTTTATAAATGACGATTAAATCATTTTTAATCGCTAGTGTAAATTTTAATCGAGTCGGAATCTTTTTTTTTTGTAAAAGTTCGTTATCGTCACTAGACGATTGAAATTGATAACAAATTTCTATCAGCAGTTTTAATCATATTGAAATACTTTTTAAGCTATGAAATTCTTTTATGATTTGGTACATGAGATATGGGCTTTTGAAATGGATCCTGACCCTTATTTTATTTTGGTGCCGTGATAATTATTCGAACCATCCCCCTATCTCCATGGGCAAGCCCGGCTCCTTCATTTTATCATTTGCGAAAAACCTAAAGCAACGTACGAAAAAAATGGCGGCTCGATTTTCTCCGTTCGCTCGATCAAAATTAGGGCTTCGGCTACTTTGTTCGACTTCGATCTTCTAACAAATGGCGACTTTGTTCGACTTCGATTGTTTCTTCGTACTGAAAATTAGGGCTTGCTCGTCTTCGTCTCGCTGTGAAGATAAGGAACGGTCGTATGGTGAGCATCTCGTTCAATGATTGCGTGGCCACCGAGCTCGTCTTCGCTTCGAGAAATGGCGAGTGAAAAATAATGGGTGCTTGGTTGTTCTTCTTTGCCGCTGAAAATTAGGGCTTGCGAAAAGAAGTGCCGCTCTGTCGAATTTGATGTTGATGCTTGCAATCTCGAATTGAAGGTGAGTAAAACTCACATCTAATTCATCTCCGCATTTCGTGTTTTGGGTTTGAATCCCCTGGTTTTTCGTTCGTATATATTTGGGATGATTGGGTTTTAAATTGATATTTCTGATGATGTTTCGTTTATGTGAGTTTATCCCCTTATCTTCGACATATATATATTGTTGTTGAATGCGTCAGTTGATTGGTTCTGGCACTTGATAATCGTTGGATGTTGAGATGATTCACGACTTATTCTTAGTCGTATATAATTTCGCTAATCACTGGTCACTGTTTTGATACATTTCGTGATGACCAAGGCTTGAAACTCTCGGCTTTGAACTTTTTCTTGCTCAATTTTTGTTGTTATGGCTTGCTATACATATACATATAAACTCAGATGCTTCAATCGTTCACTGAAATGCTGTATAACTTCGAACTTCTGGCCTGAGGCTTCGAGAAATTCAGTAGCTTGCATTTGTTAGTGATGTAGCCTTGTGGTTAGTTGCTGTCTACTCTGATTCACTCTTGTTCATGTATCTTTATAGGATTGTTATTCTGGTCATTCATATGTGCATTTGTATCCCTTGATCGATCTAGTTTCCTGACCTTGGTTCCCTGTTTCATTTGGTATACTTCATTCCTTGACTCGTCTCATTTTTAAAACTGAAGTTGACAGTTACATTGTGATTTCATGTCTTTGATCACTTGAACTTAATTTGTAGTTTCGAGTCTTTGTAGTTGCTTGTGTTCTGGTTTTTGACATGTTTGAATTTGCACTGCTTCATGTGGTATTTCATCCTTCACTTGAGCATTATGTTTCAGCTTGTTTGAGCTTGAATGTCACTGGGTGTGTATTGCTTTATGTTGCCTTGGCATTTGCTGTTGGTTCACTTGGTAGCATCTCTTAGAGTCACTACGTATGTCTTGACTTTGATTGTTCATTTCTTTGCCTTGTTGAGTCAGTTGCCATTGTATGTGTTCATTCGATATTCTGATGACTGCACAGTGTGCATGAATATTGATCTCTGACCTTGTCGATACAATGCACGTGTAGTTGCACTGTTTTCAGATGTGGTCTTTGTGGTTGTTGTCCAGTTTGTACTTGAAGTCTGGTACGTGTGCATTTTGAAGTTTAGTTGTATTTCAAACCTGCATTCTCTGTCCCATGTAGCCTATTTGCATATTCCTGTGAATTGACATTTGAACTTGATTTCCTTCGAGTCAAATTTGGTCTGCACCATGCCTTGGTTGAGGCTACACTTGATCAGTAGTCTTGTTTATTTCTTTTGACTGTGTACATTTGTTGAACTGTCATTGACCTTCATGTGCATATGCAGACTATGCTTGTGTGGGTTTATGCCTTCGTGCTTGTGAACTGGTCTTCGACCATCTACTTGTAGCTGACCATCTTTGTGATACCTGAACTGGTTTGATTTGTAGCATTCATAATTGTGAGGTTGTTTGCATATAGTTGCATTTTAGTCTTCATATATAAGCATGCGGTCATGTATGTATATACATCATTTGATATGTATACATGTATGTCGAATTGGCATTGCTTTGAGTTGTTGTTGACCATATACGGTTGTGGCTGCACTTCATTTATCAGTGCAGCACTCGCCTCTCTTGTATTACTTTTCACTGATCTGTCTTGACCTGGTTGTTGCAGTTGCAGTCCATCTCCTTAGTTGCTGCACTGTGTTTCATTTGTACATCACTGTGCTTTGTTTTCATTTGTGCACTCCGCTGCCTTGTGCATTTGAGTTTGATCACTTTGTGTAGTCTTCACATTGGCCATCTTACTGTTCACTTGTAGTTGAAGTATTTCGCGAGTTTGATTATTCATTGTAGCTGTCTTGACCATTTGGGACAGTTACATACCTGTTTCAAGTAGTATTTGGGTTTCCCTGACCACGCATGCTTGTTAGTATCGACCGATACTTTGAGGCGCGTTGTACCCTGCTGTCTCTGTGCAGCCATTGTTTTCTGTTGATTGATTTGAACTTGGGCCGAGATTTAATTTTATGTCTCGACCATTTATATTGAATCGCCTTTGAGTTGAACCCGACTTTCTCTGGGTTTGACCTTATGCACGTTTCGTGAATTTCCGTTGATCTTTTATGCATTTCGTATGATAGTGGCGAGGCAGTACACGCGTGCGTGTACTGCAGCCCTATCAGATTTGACAGTTTTAAATTTATTTAGTCGAGTTGATAAATTGTTTATTTATCTCTGTTGATGATTTAAATCTGCTGATTTTTGTTAAACACTGTTAAGTGTTATATTGACCGTTATCCGGTTTCTTTGTTTAAAGAATCGGATAGACGGGAATTATTGTGACTGTCGTCTATTAAAATTATCACTGCCTATATGCACTAATAAACTGGTTTGAATTAGACTGACCTGGGTATCATTTTCTTTTGAATGTAATACTCGGGTCAGACCCGAGTTATTTCAGGTAGTAGATTTCCTTCTTTAAGTTGCTGTTCGGGATTTGAAGACTTTTCATATCTTCTGAAGTTGTCAGTGTCATTTTGTAGTAGTCGTGTCATTGTATAGAACGATATGTATTCATGTATATTAGTCGATAATGTACTTGTATATATAACTTCTAGAGTCGACGGTTGTAGTTGTATCATATGTATCGTGTCAACTATGTTGTAACTGACATCGGTTATATATATATGAGATTTTTGTTAATCTGTGTTCCGCATTTATATTATCTGTGTTATTGTTATATCTAATGTCCTAAACTATTATGAACTATCGTAGTTTGTTTTATACTGATAATTGGGTGTGTCGATGGGAGTAAATAAATAATAGATGAAAAATAAAAAGTATATACCACTCCTATCGAGATAACCAATATTAGTAATAAGCCAACTACGGATGGTCGCTCCTATCCAGCCTTATTCTTCGTAATAATAGACAGTATTTCTTTTAATACTCTTTGTTATTATGAGCATAGAGGTGGGGCGTTACAATTGTTTTGAATATTATATAAAGAAGTTTATGAATAATTTTGGGGTATTCATAAAAAGAGTTTTAGAAATAGTTTTGAATGTTTGTAAAAAGATTTTATAAATGAGTTTGGATGTCTATAAAGGGAAGTTTTATACAAGGTTTGAAAGTTTATAAAGAAGTATATATAACTGGGTTTGAATATTTATAAAGAGACTCATGAATGAGTATGGAGGTTGATAAATGTTTTGTAAATGGGTTTGGGTTAGAACAAAAAGGATCTCATGGGTAAGGGAAATTTATAAAAGGATTTATTATAGATAATTACAACAGGAATTCGAGGTTTGGGTATGTCGAGGTTGACCTTTTAAAAGATGGCGGTATGTAACATCTTTTCCACCCTTAATACCGAAGGATTAGTGCTTAGAGTTATCCTTTTCTCCAATTTTAAAAATGTAGTTAAATCCGTTTAAGAGATTTGGAAATGGAAAATATTATAAATGTTTTGTTAATATACTTATGTAAAGGAGATAAGTATATGAATGTTGATAAATGTTTGGGAAAGGAGATTTATAAATGAAAATGGTTTTGAGGCTTAGTGATTGCTTTCGGTAATTAAATCTCTAGATTTTGTTGTTGTTATTTGATAGTCAAAAAACCAAATATCAAATTTGGCCTAATTTGACTTAGGATGTATGAATGTAAAATTCGAGTTTCCAACAAGGACTTGAATACTTGCTTCTAAAAGAACCGAGAATGAGTCAAATGAAAATTATCGGTTGTTGGTATGGAGAGATCGTGTAACGACCCAGAATTTTTGATAATTAAAATTCGAATATTTAATTGATTTTAAATATTAATAAATGGAATTTAGAAGTCGAATGATTTATTTTTTGAATATTGGATTTAATTTGATAATTAAATCGATAAATTAATAATTGAAATTCCAGGGATAATAAAAAATCGAGTTTAAAATGATTGAAAATGATTTGTAAAATTTTATTTAATCATACTGGAGTTATAGAAAGGTTATAGAACTTTTAAAATTGAATTTAAAGTTAATCTGTGAAAATGGAATATTTTAATATTTAATTATCGACTGAAAATTAGCCATTTTTCGAACAGTCTCAGAATTGAACGAGACCAGTTCCATTGGATCCGCAATAGTTAGTTATTATCGGATTTCAATTTTCATATCAATCGGAGTTGTCGATTGACCGTGGCAGCTCGAAACGCATCGATATCGTTTTAATTTTAAAATCGTCGAGTTAAAAATAGTCACTTTTCAAAAAGTCTCGGATTTCGACGAAACCAGTTTCATCCGATCTGTAATGTGAAATTATTGCATGGTTTCAAATTTCGTAATTTTTGGATTTACCATTTGTCCGGTACAAATTAAAACGCCTCGAAATCGATTTAAATCGGTTTAATTTAAATCGATCGTTTATTGCCATATCTCACACATACGACCGAATTAGCCTCCGAAACACGTTCCATTGCGTTTGGAATGTGGGGTAAACCTTAGAAACGCCAGCCGACACGCTTCATTTGGAGTTCGGAAAATTTCGATGAATAGTAAATTGGGCAATTTTCTATAAAAGCACTTCACTATCTTCATTTGCAAACAATAAAACTAGGGTTTCATCTTCTATGCCCAGCCGCCACTTTCAGAAAACGATGGCTGAAAATCGTTCTTCTTCTCCCTCATTTTTCATCAAATCCATCAGCAATTACAAAAAGTTATCAACTACAAACTTGTAGAGAATGTCGAGTACTATCAGATCAACGGTCATGATCGGAATTGGAGCTGTAGATTGATCGCTAGGGGGGCGCGTTTACCATCAGATCGAGCACGAAATTCTGGCCATGGGGGAGTCCGAGCTCCACCTTGTTTGGGCCGAGTGTAGCATAGGGGATGGGCTAAAAGGTGGTGGTCACCGATCGACTTCAAACGCATCGAGGAGGTCGCGGCTATCTAGGGTTTAGTGGCGGCATGGGTTATTGTGTACGTGAGTTTTCACTTTGCTGGGAAGAAAGGGGAGCACGGCCAGGATCTAGGGCTGATGGAATCAACGGCTGTGATGTGGGTTTGGAAAATAATTAAATAAAAGATGTAAATTTATTTATATAAATCGTGTAAACTTTAAAATGTAATATCTTTTTGCTGCGTGATCAGAATTTGACGAAACAAAATGCGTTGGAATCGTCTCGACGTGTACTTCGCTATGCAACTGATTTGGAGTCATTTGGAGCTAGTTTGAATTTCGGGTAAAATTAAACGCGCGTTTAATTTTAATCGAAATAAACGCTGGAACAGAATTTAAAATCAAGGTGAGATCTTCTCACTCAAATGAAAGTGGATTTTCTTTTACAGTTATTGATTGATTGATTGACTGCTTGGATGTGATATTAGATATTATAGGATATATCTATATATAGCAATATATACATATTGGCATATGTATATATTGGATTGATGATTTCCCGCCTCGTATAGCGGATGAGACCCTATTGCGCCGTTAGTAAGCGGATAATATTTATTAAACCCATATACCGCGATAATTCCGTACTGGAGCGGAATTGGTATTGTGCTAACATCTGTGGATGCAGGGAAACAGGTTGGAGGGATCCAACTGGATTCCTCACCGTATTGATTATTTACAGATATTGTGTATATTCTGTTATCATATGTTGATATATGATGTTGTTGTTGTGATGGACTAATTGATGCGTTGCATCATCGGATTTAGTTTTGAAGTTTTAAAATAACATCTTTTACTTTAAAAGGGTTTTTAAAGTGATTTTTGAAAGTAGATGGTTTATTGAATTTTTGAATTGACTTATTTCAAATAAATAAGCGTCTAAAAATTTAAAGTTATAAAAGTTAATATTTTTGGTGAAATTTAACCAAAGTGTGATGTTTGAAATAAATAGTTGATTTATTTATAAAATGGTTTAAGTTGGGATTTTTGAATAACTATAAACGATTTGTATAAAAAGATTTAAAAAGTTGATATTTATAAATTTAAAATATTGGACTTATAAAACGAATTTTTATAAGTGTTAAAAAGAAGTATAAATGGATTTCATAAGTGAATGAAATTAATAGATTTATATTGTGAAGTTAAAAATGAATGAAGTTGTAGAATAAAGGATTTATAAGTAATTTACTTATAAATTGGATTTTTGCCTTTAAATGGAATGTTAATTGAATTTGTTCATAAATAATTCTTTTTAAAGTTGAAATCGTTATAAAGTACAAATGCGATTTATAAACATTGTTTATAAATCCGAAATCACTTATTTTTATAAGAGAATTATAGAAGTTAATAAAATGAGATTTATAAACCGGAGTTGTTATAGAAAATAGAAATAGAATTTATAAACGTTGTTTTATAAATTCGAAATCAATCAAATTTGATGAATTTAATATAGAAGTTATTAAAGGAATTATATCCACGATTTTGGACAGTGGATAAGCTTTTAAATAAAATGTGTAGAAAATATTGAAATGTGGTTAGTGAAGTATATTCACGATTTTGGACAGTGAATATATTATTGAAAAAAAATAGATATGGTTTTGGGAAAGTGATATTTGAAATGAAGTTAATTGTTTTAAAAGATGTTTTAAAACGTGTGAACTATCGAAAGCATAGATTTCAACATTTATTGTTGAAATAGACGTTTTCGAAAAATAAGGAAATGGTGGACTATAACCCTGTTGTTATAGTAAATGATTTCCAAAAGGAAATGTTTTATATAGTATTGGGATTTACATATCTATCTTAAAATTCGAATCCCTATACTAGTGATTTTGAGTCGTTCGTAACGATGTTTTACGTAACATTCGTTTTGACTCAAATAAATGTGCTTAAGAGAATGTTTTCCTTAAAAGAATGAATATATACTTAATTTGATTTGAGTATATCGAATATTTTCAAACGTTGAAAATAAATGATTTGTGAAACACTTATTTTTAAATAAGTGTGGAAATGCTTTTCCAATATGAAATGAACTGTTTTGAGATTTTATCTTCAAAGATAAAAAGAAATGTGGGAATTGATTTGAAATTATTTTCAAATGATTAAGTGTGGAAATTTTATATCTAGTAAAAGATATTTTGGAAGATAAAATAATTTGGAAAATTATTTGGAATCTGATGATGTTGCGCATCTTTATTGATAGTTAAATAACCGACTATCAATAATTACCTTGAATATGGTATTTGTTGTGATTGGATGAATTTGAATGCCACACTTATTTTTGAATAATCGCTCACTATTCGGGTTAGCCGGGAAAGGACCATGGGGTCGTATAACCCATTCCGAATATGTGATACGTCGTTATGAATTGCATTCGAAGACCGGTGTTGAAGACCGGATATTTTTGAAAACGGAAGGATTACCGTCGAGTTACTCTACATCGGCTGATCTCCGATTTAGAGGTTTTATCGCCCTTAGTGATGGGAAGTCCGGACGTGATTAGAAATTTATCCGGATATGCAAGGGCTTCGTGAGAAGTGCCTTCGGTTCTGTTCGATCCCGGAACAGACTTGTATGGATTGTGTGTCTGACGTTACAATTTGAGATATAAAGCTGATTTCTTTCAAATGCATTTCTGTTGGTGGCGGAGAATTTATTCTCTTAGCTTAACACCCTTCTCTGAGACGTACGAGCTCAGAGGTTATGTAGTTGAAATTTATCAGCGATATATTCCCAATTTGGTAACGTGGCATACTGAGTGTTGCTGTGAAATGATTAGTGTTTGATCATTTGTGATATGATCATTTGTTTGATCTTATATCTTTGTGATCATAGGTTGATCATTTTTGTTTGACCCGAAGCATGGCTTTGTAGAAAGCGTAGCTTTGTGGACGAGAATTCATCGAGCCTCACACCCCGGAAATGGTCGAAACAGGAAGGATGCAGCAAGGTTTTAGGGAGTAGCGCCCCTTAGTGTATGTCATTCCTTCTGGATAAAGGTGGTATCATGGTATGGAGCCCAGATACTTAACCTCTGTGGTTGCTGCAAATTTATTACTTTGTGGTTTGTTGGAAATCGGGGATCCTCGGGAAGATCGGTGACGATCGGGGGATGGCATACGCGTGTCAGTAGTTACCTACTTTTGCAGAGGTAACCCGGCCTTGTGTTGGCAGAGATCTAACCGTAACGTTAGGTTCTCGGGTCGTCTATTCCAGGGACGTACCCATCGTGGAAAAGGAAGTTCCTTAGCCTGACCATTTGTTGGAAATCCAAAGAAACAATACGAGCCTTTACGATTTCAATTGTATAACCTGTCTCCTCAGGAGGCAGCTATAGCAGGCATAATATAATGGTACCTATGCTGGCTAAGATTTATATTCTACTTTCGAAATGTTTTCCACTATGCACTAATAATAATATTCAAAATGATTTGATTTTGCGTAGTAAGCATCTTTGACTAACATAACAAGAAATCTCCTCCAAGTCTACGTTTGCATTGTGTGTGTGGTGGGAGGTCTTATGGTAGTTTCATTTTCCAAGAGCATTTCGAATTGACTTTAAAAATTATTTTGTTGTTATAAAGAATAACTGTTTTACGATCTCACACCAGTCACCATGAGTGACTCGGAGTTTATTGTTTCCCTTCTAAACTCTAGGTGCCCACCAATTTCCACACGGGCAGTCTAGAGTTAGATTATCAGGATATTCTGGAGCTTTGGAAGCAAGCTGGATGGCGAGACGTAGTATTTGTATCTGATAGTATTTATTTCGCTGTGTATTCTGTATGAGGACAAGTTTATATAACTGTCCATTGTTGTATATTGACTCTGATGATTGATGTATGTATAAAATGATATAGTTCTTTGTTTTAAAGATTATTCATTTATCTATTATATATTGTTCCGCTGCGATATGTGAGATTCTGATATTGTTTTCTGTTTCTATTGTTGTTCTGTTGTTCTTCTTTCTTTCTTCTCTTTTTCTTCTATCTTCTTCTTCTTCTACCTTTTCTTTTTCTTAAAACCCTCACTATTGGAGTTTCCGGCACTCGATTGCTCGGCAGTCGATAAAGTGAGTATCGATGTCGAATTTTCGAAAGTCGAAAATTTCGGTACGTGACAGCGTGGTATCAGAGCATATGGTTAAGCGACAACCCTGCTCTGTTGGGTATTACTCATTAGAGATAGAGTCAGTAGTACTCTAGAATGAGTTGAGTGTAATAATAGATACGAGCGCGTATTTGTTAGTGAATATAAAAATTGTTTTATATTGTGATGATTGGTTTGTTGAGTGGTATATGGATTCTGGTCGGTATTGTCCGTACAACTCTATCGATAGGGATCTCTAAACACTTGTATAGAACAATTCGGCACAGTATTGTTTTAAAATAGGGTAAATGAGATAATTTTGCCCAAAACTATTTTTATATAGAAAAGAAATGTTTTTCTATAAAGTACTATAGTATATGGTTGCATGGATGTTAGGAAGTAATAATAGTGAATTATCATCACTAAAATTGAATAAGAAATTGAAATCATAACTCCAAAGTTAAGAGATAAATCCATATACTAATGAAATTTAAAGAATATAAATTATAAATGTTATTTGTAATTTAAAACGGAATTCCAGAAAAGTTTTTGGAAATGTTTGAAAAGAATTTGAAAATTTTGGAGATTTGGAAATTTAAATTTCTTTTTGATTTGAAAATGAATTTCAAAGGTTTTGAAAAGTATTTTGGAGAGATAAAAGCTCTAAACTCTTTTCGGTCGCTGGAAAATAACTTCGATGATGACCGCGGCATCATTGGTGTTCATTTTCGGGTTTCCAGAAGAGGAATTGCTACCAAATTGTTTAAATGGAAGTTGTTTTGAGAATTTGGATTTTGTTTTAGAAAATTCAAAGGATAATTCGAATTGTTTTCAAAATGGCTTTGAAATGTTGAAAAGACTCTGGAATACTATAAAAAAAATATTTATGAAATATTATGAAATTGATAACTTGTAAAGTTTAAAGTTTAAATAAAAATCCATTTAACGAATGAAATTTTAAATATGAATTGGAAGCATAAGGAAATAAATTCATATATGAATAAAAATTATGAATATGAATTGTAAATATGATTTACAAATGAAAATAGAATTCAAAAAGGATAATTGTAAATAGAATCCAAATTGAATTGAAATGGTGAATTGAATTCAAATGGAATGTGAAATGTAAAATTGAATAGATATAACTTCAACAGTGAAGTAAAAATGATATAAGCAGTTTATATTGAAAATTTTGTAATGGAATTGGCAAATTGGTTTGAATGTATAACTAGATATTATGGCTAGTAGGACATACAGGTGTTATAAAAGGAATTGGAATTTTGATTTCGAAGATAATTTGAATTGCTCGACAAAAGGTAAGTATTTGAATTATAATATGAGTTTTTGATGATTTCTTGTCTAGCCGCTTGGCTTTTTCTTTTTCTTTTTGAAATCTGAGAGTCCGTAGGGACGTTTTGTAGTCGTACCGTATTAGCCGCGCAAAGGAGACGCTGGCGAAATTTTTCGGAAATTTAGGGCGTTAGAAAATTTTGAATGATTGAATTTAAACTCGAATTTGAATTGAGAAGTTAAACAATGTTGTTTGAAACTTATAATTGAAGTTGGAAAACGAGATTGAATGATAACGAATCTTTAATAGAAAGATTTGTTTTGATAAATTGATAAAACTATTAGATTGTGAAAGATAGTAGACGAGTTAAGGACATTTTTTTTCCTAACTTGTAATTTCGAGGACGAAATTCTTTTAAGGGGGGAAGTTTGTAACGACCCAGAATTTTTGATAATTAAAATTCGAATATTTAATTGATTTTAAATATTAATAAATGGAATTTAGAAGTCGAATTATTTATTTTTCGAATATTGGATTTAATTTGATAATTAAATCGATAAATTAATAATTGAAATTCCAGGGATAATAAAAAATCGAGTTTAAAATGATTGAAAATGATTTGTAAAATTTTATTTAATCATACCGGAGTTATAGAAAGGTTATAGAACTTTTAAAATTGAATTTAAAGTTAATCTGTGAAAATGGAATATTTTAATATTTAATTATCGACTGAAAATTAGCCATTTTTCGAACAGTCTCAGAATTGAACGAGACCAGTTCCATTGGATCCGTAATAGTTAGTTATTATCGGATTTCAATTTTCATATCAATCGGAGTTGTCGATTGACCGTGGCAGCTCGAAACGCATCGATATCGTTTTAATTTTAAAATCGTCGAGTTAAAAATAGTCATTTTTCAAAAAGTCTCGGATTTCGACGAAACCAGTTTCATCGGATCTGTAATGTGAAATTATTGCATGGTTTCAAATTTCGTAATTTTTGGATTTACCATTTGTCCGGTACAAATTAAAACGCCTCGAAATCGATTTAAATCGGTTTAATTTAAATCGATCGTTTATTGCCATATCTCACACATACGACCGAATTAGCCTCCGAAACACGTTCCATTGCGTTCGGAATGTGGGGTAAACCTTAGAAACGCCAGCCGGCACGCTTCGTTTGGAGTTCGGAAAATTTCGATGAATAGTAAATTGGGCAATTTTCTATAAAAGCACTTCACTATCTTCATTTGCAAACAATAAAACTAGGGTTTCATCTTCTATGCCCAGCCGCCACTTTCAGAAAACGATGGCTGAAAATCATTCTTCTTCTCCCTCATTTTTCATCAAATCCATCAGCAATTACAAAAAGTTATCAACTACAAACTTGTAGAGAATGTCGAGTACTATCAGATCAACGGTCATGATCGGAATTGGAGCTGTAGATTGATCGCTAGGGGGGCGCGTTTACCATCAGATCGAGCACGAAATTCTGGCCATGGGGGAGGCCGAGCTCCACCTTGTTTGGGCCGAGTGTAGCATAGGGGATGGGCTAAAAGGTGGTGGTCACCGATCAACTTCAAACGCATCGAGGAGGTCGCGGCTATCTAGGGTTTAGTGGCGGCATGGGTTATTGTGTACGTGAGTTTTCACTTTGCTGGGAAGAAAGGGGAGCACGGCCAGGATCTAGGGCTGATGGAATCAACGGCTGTGATGTGGGTTAGGAAAATAATTAAATAAAAGATGTAAATTTATTTATATAAATCGTGTAAACTTTAAAATGTAATATCTTTTTGCTGCGTGATCAGAATTTGACGAAACAAAACGCGTTGGAATCGTCTCGACGTGTACTTCGCTATGCAACTGATTTGGAGTTGTTTGGAGCTAGTTTGAATTTCGGGTAAAATTAAACGCGCGTTTAATTTTATTCGAAATAAACGCTGGAACAGAATTTAAAATCAAGGTGAGATCTTCTCACTCAAATGAAAGTGGATTTTCTTTTACAGTTATTGATTGATTGATTGACTGCTTGGATGTGATATTAGATATTATAGGATATATCTATATATAGCAATATATACATATTGGCATATGTATATATTGGATTGATGATTTCCCGCCTCGTATAGCGGATGAGACCCTATTGCGCCGTTAGTAAGCGGATAATATTTATTAAACCCATATACCGCGATAATTCCGTACTGGAGCGGAATTGGTATTGTGCTAACATTTGTGGATGCAGGGAAACAGGTTGGAGGGATCCAACTGGATTCCTCACCGTATTGATTATTTACAGATATTGTGTATATTCTGTTATCATATGTTGATATATGATGTTGTTGTTGTGATGGACTAATTGATGCGTTGCATCATCGGATTTAGTTTTGAAGTTTTAAAATAACATCTTTTACTTTAAAAGGGTTTTTAAAGTGATTTTTGAAAGTAGATGGTTTATTGAATTTTTGAATTGATTTATTTCAAATAAATAAGCGTCTAAAAATTTAAAGTTATAAAAGTTAATATTTTTGGTGAAATTTAACCAAAGTGTGATGTTTGAAATAAATAGTTGATTTATTTATAAAATGGTTTAAGTTGGGATTTTTGAATAACTATAAACGATTTGTATAAAAAGATTTAAAAAGTTGATATTTATAAATTTAAAATATTGGACTTATAAAACGAATTTTTATAAGTGTTAAAAAGAAATATAAATGGATTTCATAAGTGAATGAAATTAATAGATTTATATTGTGAAGTTAAAAATGAATGAAGTTGTAGAATAAAGGATTTATAAGTAATTTACTTATAAATTGGATTTTTGCCTTTAAATGGAATGTTAATTGAATTTGTTCATAAATAATTCTTTTTAAAGTTGAAATCGTTATAAAGTACAAATGCGATTTATAAACATTGTTTATAAATCCGAAATCACTTATTTTTATAAGAGAATTATAGAAGTTAATAAAATGAGATTTATAAACCGGAGTTGTTATAGAAAATAGAAATAGAATTTATAAACGTTGTTTTATAAATTCGAAATCAATCAAATTTGATGAATTTAATATAGAAGTTATTAAAGGAATTATATCCACGATTTTGGACAGTGGATAAGCTTTTAAATAAAATGTGTAGAAAATATTGAAATGTGGTTAGTGAAGTATATTCACGATTTTGGACAGTGAATATATTATTGAAAAAAAATAGATATGGTTTTGGGAAAGTGATATTGGAAATGAAGTTAATTGTTTTAAAAGATGTTTTAAAACGTGTGAACTATCGAAAGCATAGATTTCAACATTTATTGTTGAAATAGACGTTTTCGAAAAATAAGGAAATGGTGGACTATAACACTGTTGTTATAGTAAATGATTTCCAAAAGGAAATGTTTTATATAGTATTGGGATTTACATATCTATCTTAAAATTCGAATCCCTATACTAGTGATTTTGAGTCGTTCGTAACGATGTTTTACGTAACATTCGTTTTGAATCAAATAAATGTGCTTAAGAGAATGTTTTCCTTAAAAGAATGAATATATACTTAATTTGATTTGAGTATATCGAATATTTTCAAACGTTGAAAATAAATGATTTGTGAAACACTTATTTTTAAATAAGTGTGGAAATGCTTTTCCAATATGAAATGAACTGTTTTGAGATTTTATCTTCAAAGATAAAAAGAAATGTGGGAATTGATTTGAAATTGTTTTCAAATGATTAAGTGTGGAAATTTTATATCTAGTAAAAGATATTTTGGAAGATAAAATAATTTGGAAAATTATTTGGAATCTGATGATGTTGCGCATCTTTATTGATAGTTAAATAATCGACTATCAATAATTACCTTGAATATGGTATTTGTTGTGATTGGATGAATTTGAATGCCACACTTATTTTTGAATAATCGCTCACTATTCGGGTTAGCCGGGAAAGGACCATGGGGTCGTATAACCCATTCCGAATATGTGATACGTCGTTATGAATTGCATTCGAAGACCGGTGTTGAAGACCGGATATTTTTGAAAACGGAAGGATTACCGTCGAGTTACTCTACATCGGCTGATCTCCGATTTAGAGGTTTTATCACCCTTAGTGACGGGAAGTCCGGACGTGATTAGAAATTTATCCGGATATGCAAGGGCTTCGTGAGAAGTGCCTTCGGTTCTGTTCGATCCCGGAACAGACTTGTATGGATTGTGTGTCTGACGTTACAATTTGAGATATAAAGCTGATTTCTTTCAAATTCATTTCTGTTGGTGGCGGAGAATTTATTCTCTTAGCTTAACACCCTTCTCTGAGACGTACGAGCTCAGAGGTTATGTAGTTGAAATTTATCAGCGATATATTCCCAATTTGGTAACGTGGCATACTGAGTGTTGCTGTGAAATGATCAGTGTTTGATCATTTGTGATATGATCATTTGTTTGATCTTATATCTTTGTGATCATAGGTTGATCATTTTTGTTTGACCCGAAGCATGGCTTTGTAGAAAGCATAGCTTTGTGGACGAGACTTCATCGAGCCTCACACCCCGGAAATGGTCGAAACAGGAAGGATGCAGCAAGGTTTTAGGGAGTAGCGCCCCTTAGTGTATGTCATTCCTTCTGGATAAAGGTGGTATCATGGTATGGAGCCCAGATACTTAACCTCTGTGGTTGCTGCAAATTTATTACTTTGTGGTTTGTTGGAAATCGGGGATCCTCGGGAAGATCGGTGACGATCGGGGGATGGCATACGCGTGTCAGTAGTTACCTACTTTTGCAGAGGTAACCCGGCCTTGTGTTGGCAGAGATCTAACCGTAACGTTAGGTTCTCGGGTCGTCTATTCCAGGGACGTACCCATCGTGGAAAAGGAAGTTCCTTAGCCTGACCATTTGTTGGAAATCCAAAGAAACAATACGAGCCTTTACGATTTCAATTGTATAACCTGTCTCCTCAGGAGGCAGCTATAGCAGGCATAATATAATGGTACCTATGCTGGCTAAGATTTATATTCTACTTTCGAAATGTTTTCCACTATGCACTAATAATAATATTCAAAATGATTTGATTTTGCGTAGTAAGCATCTTTGACTAACATAACAAGAAATCTCCTCCAAGTCTACGTTTGCATTGTGTGTGTGGTGGGAGGTCTTATGGTAGTTTCATTTTCCAAGAGCATTTCGAATTGACTTTAAAAATTATTTTGTTGTTATAAAGAATAACTGTTTTACGATCTCACACCAGTCACCATGACTGACTCGGAGTTTATTGTTTCCCTTCTAAACTCTAGGTGCCCACCAATTTCCACACGGGCAGTCTAGAGTTAGATTATCAGGATATTCTGGATATTCTGGAGCTTTGGAAGCAAGCTGGATGGCGAGACGTAGTATTTGTATCTGATAGTATTTATTCCGCTGTGTATTCTGTATGAGGACAAGTTTATATAACTGTCCATTGTTGTATATTGACTCTGATGATTGATGTATGTATAAAATGATATAGTTCTTTGTTTTAAAGATTATTCATTTATCTATTATATATTGTTCCGCTGCGATATGTGAGATTCTGATATTGTTTTCTGTTTCTATTGTTTTCTGTTGTTCTTCTTTCTTTCTTCTCTTTTTCTTCTATCTTCTTCTTCTTCTACTTTTTCTTTTTCTTAAAACCCTCACTATTGGAGTTTCCGGCACTCGATTGCTCGGTAGTCGATAAAGTGAGTATCGATGTCGAATTTTCGAAAGTCGAAAATTTCGGTACGTGACAGATCGAGATCGGATTTATATATCCAAAAACCACTACGAACCAACATGTACATTCGGGTGGAAGACATCTTGATAATGATTGAAGATGGTGCTCTTTGAAGTGTAAGGGCTACTGCTACTAATCCTGAGGGTGATTCGAAGATGGATGTAGTAGAGTCAGTGCCTTCGGTTTCGTTCAGACCCAGAAACGAACTTGCATGGATGAATACTTGCATTGCATTGACGCCTAAAGGGCAGTGTTAGCATTCTAAGATGGATTGCTATTCAAAAAGGTATAACGTAGCCTCAAGCCTCATCAACCAAGAATGACTAAAACATGGGATATGCTGTAGGGCTATGTGGGTCGCTCCCATTAGGGCAATTCATGCCCTTTTAGATATTTATACAATCATAAGTGAATTCGTGTACGTGGGAGCTCTCGATTAAAGGTTGCAAAGCAATCAGGGTGATGATATATTCTGTGACGACCGCCCATGACCCCTGCACTAAACAAGGAAATAGTGCGCTGAAAAGTGTGCCAGGCAGCCATGGACGATCGCCAAGGGTAAATTAAAATAGTAGAATCTATCGTATTACTCACAGCGCATGGATAAAATACAATAGAGAATATATATAGTGAAGCATCTCAAAATAAAATCTCATCAATTAAGCTTCATAATAGTTGGATACAAACATCTGAATAGTCAGTACATCAAGCCTCACTACATATCACTCAGAGAATTATACAAAGCAGCAGAACATCCAGTACATATAGTAAGAAAATAATATGCAAGCCTCCAGCTCGTCTTCGTCATCATCATCGTCGGAAACTAATAACAGCACCTGTCACCTGCTACCTAGTCTGCCCATCCCAAAGCGGATGAACAGCCCAAGGCAATAAGAGTTAAACATAAAGCCTTGAGTCAGACAACAGTCTTAGTGAGCGGTAAATTAACTAACAACATACCAAAAGAGCATAAAGGAATTAGGAATAGGAATCCAACCCTCCCACTCCACCTCTTTCTACAGTGATAGCCCCCAGACACACTAAGCAGAAGTAAACATAGCAAAGCAGACATTTAAATTAAAGCAATTATCACTCGGGTCAAGGTCAACATTTTCCAAGTACAAACCCCCAAGGCCTAAACCAAGATCAGATAAGCACCCAGAAAACATTGCTCTTGAGACCGAATGACGATACAACCAAACACCCATGACTCTGGCTATCACTGTTATCTTTGCTTCGATACCACCGTTAACTGAATGACCGGCACATTCTTTCAGCCGTCCGTCAAGGGCTAATGGAAACCCCGGTTCTAGACATAACTCTGCACGTCGTTGCAGCCCGTGCCTAGGACTATCGAATCTGCCCAGAGTACTCGACTACCAATCAGTAGTCTTTTGGGACTATCGAATCTGCCCAGCGTACTCTTGCTTTGAGCATGCTAGAACCTTCAACAACGATGAAATCTTAGCCTTCTAGTCATCCTCCTCGACGACTATTTCCATACTAGCTCAAGCGCCTCTCGAGCTAACCATTATCCTCAAACCCGAACCATTTCACCGAGTTATCAACATGCTTGGAATGATCCCGTCTGGATTAAACCAAGGCTATCTCATATCATGCCTCGCTTCATCTCATCATAGCAAAGCCTCATCACAACATCAACATCATCAAATCTATCCATATGAGCTTCATCATCCGCCACATATGCCACGAGCAGCTTTTCTAATTCAAGAGCCTTTCCCTTAGCTTTTGAATCATCTTCGACCATCTTGTCTAAATCAAATCATCAATCAACTAATTCATAACAATCAATCATGTCAATCATTAATCCAAGTAATCAAGCATTCAAATATGATCTAGTTGATAATTATAACAATAATGGCAATCTTGTAAATAAAGAGTCCAAATCTAACAAGTATGAAACGTGAGCAATATCTCTATAATTTGATGAATGAACTTGCATAAGTTAACATGAAGTAAAATGGGTGTCAAATCATCATGAACAATAGATCTAGACTTAAGTTTATGAAAATGCATGGAAATCACTATTTTAACACCAAATCAAGCCAACAATCTGATATACTCCTTTGGATCCATGTGAGAGATAACCACCACTCACCAAATAACCTAAACACCTCAAAAGCAACACACTTCAGATCTGGACAGCGAAGGATCTAACTCGATCTATCAAAATTCCGCTTCAAATGATGAAATCTCTCTTCGAAGAATGTAGATCTTCAACTTTAGCTCTTGGATCTTCGATTTGGATGGAAGGAATCACAAGATTAGAGTGGAGGAAAGAAGTGAAGAAGTGTAGAACTCGAGCTCTCAAAATGGCAGGACTTCGTCGCTTCAAAATCCGGATCCCAAAAAGTGAAGAAATGGACGTGCATTTATAGGCTGAAATCCCTAAGTCGTTGGCTCTCTATTAGGTCGTCCACGACCTAAGAAACCCCACGACTTAAGACCTACGACCTAACACTCACGCGACCTAACAACAACGCAAGTGCGCAACCTAACACTGACGCACGGCTTAGCGACTTAACGCTACACGACCTAACTGAGATGCCGACCTAACACTCACGCGACCTAACAACAACGCAAGTGCGCGACCTAACACTGACGCGCGGCTTAGTGACTTAACGCTACACGGCCTAACTGAGATGCCGACCTAACACTCACGCGACCTAACAACAACGCAAGTGCGCGACCTAACACTGACGCGCGGCTTAGCGACCTAATTAAACACAGCAATCCACCTTAGGTCGCTCACGACCTAACTATAACAAGCCTTAACTCGTCCACGACCTAACTTTCTTAGGTCGTTAACTCACACAGTCTACTAGGACGCTATTCCTATGCCGCTAACCCCTAGGTCGGTAACCTTCTTAGGTCGGTCCATTTCTTAAGTCGCCAACTTCTTATAGGTCGCTCCAATCCTTAAGTCGCCAACTTCCTATAGGTCGCTCAAATCCTTAAGTCGCCAACTTCCTATAGGTCGCTCAAATCCTTAGGTCGCTCACCCGACCTAACCTACCCCACGACCTAAGCTACCACATGACCCAACTTCCATACGACCTAAGCTACAACACGGCTTAACTTCTAGACGACTCAAGCTCTAGTCGTTCTAAATTCTGAATGACTTAACAACGTTAAGACCTAATGACAACTGTTTTACGATGTTTCGATCCGTAAAAATACGGGTCGTTATATTCTCTCCCCCTTAGGAATTTCACCCCCGAAATTCCAATCAAACAAGAGCAATCAAAAACTATTCTGCATGCCTACCATCCATAGCAATCAACAAACCATGCGTCCAATTACTAGCCTAGCATGCAGAATTCTAAAACTAGAACAAGTTACAATATCGTGAGATGACATGACACTTTATGGCCATACCTCGAAGAGTTCAGGATGAGCTGCCTTCATCCTCTCTTCCACCTCCCATGTATAGTCGTTAACATCATCACTCCATTGTATCTTGAGCAACCTAACTACCTTCCTCCTAAGCTGTTTCGTGTCAGTTTCCACAACACGAAGCGGCTTATGAGGTCTCTCAACAATAGGATCTACCTCAAAATCTTCACAACTATCGGCAGAAACTACTGTATTCGAGTTGTGCACATACTTCCGTAGATACGATACATGAAAAACATTGTGCACACCTGACATCTTTTCTGGTAACTCCAATTTGTAGGCGAGCTTTCCAATTCGTTCGATAATCGGGAATGGTCCAACAAATCTCGGAGTGAATTTTCCTTTCTTCCCGAATCGAATAACATTCTTCAGTGGAGAAATCTTCACAAAAACCATATCACCTACGTCGAATTCCAAATCCTTACGACGCTTATCGACATAACTTTTCTGTCGGTCTTGGGCTGCCTTCATTCGTTGTCGAATGATCTCTATGCTATCCGAAGTCTGTCGAATCATTTCTGTCCCAAGTATCAACTTTTCTCCTATTTCTAACCAACATGTCGGAGAGTTACACGGTCTTCCATACAATGCCTCATACGGTGCCATACCAATGCTTGACTGGTAGCTGTTATTATACGAAAATTCTACCAAATGAAGATGATCTTCCCATGATCCACCGAAATCCAAAACACATGCTCTAAGGAGATCTTCCAAAACTCGGTTGACTCTCTCGGTCTGACCATCTGTTTGAGGGTGATAAGCTGTACTCAAACACAACTTGGTTCCCAAAACTTCCTGGAAGCTCTTCCAAAATCCACTAGTGAACAATGGGTCTCGATCGCTCACTATACTTTTCGGAATACCATGGAATCGAACTATCCACTTAACATACAACTCAGCCAACTTCGATGCAGTCCTAGTTGATCGAAAAGGAATGAATCTTGCACTCTTAGTCAAATGATCTACGATGACCCAAATCCCTTCATTTCCCGCTCTTGTTCTAGGTAGTCCATCAATAAAATCCATCGATATTTGCTCCCACTTCCATGTAGGAACTTCTAATGGTTGAAGCAATCCACTGGGCTTCTTTTGTTCGGCTTTTATCAACTGGCAGTTCATGCACTTGGAAATAAAATTTCCAACATCCTTCTTCATACCTTCCCAGTAATAGGTTCTCTTCATATCCCGATACATCTTATTTCCACCTGGATGAATTGTCAGCTTCGAGTGATGACTTTCCTTCAGAACTTCATTTCTTAATTCATCTATATCGGGAACAACTAGTCGTCCTTGCTTCCGAAGCCAACCCTCTCGATCGACCTCGAATCCTTTATCCTTTTCTGCATCTAATCCAGATTCCAAATCATGGATAATCTTGACAAGCTTATCATCTCGCTTTTGGCTCTCGCCAATCCTTTCCCCAATAGTAGGTCTTATTGATAAGTTTGCCAACATCTCAGGTTCCAATTCACATCTGGGCCTGAAGTCAAATCCAGCCAAATACTCGAGATTCTTTCATTCTGAAAGCATGGCTCCCAATCCTGCATGTCTTCGACTTAACGCATCTGCCACCGCGTTACCTTTTCCCGGAGTATAAGCTATACCAAAATCATATGATGCCAAAAACTCTAGCCAACGCTACTGCCGAAGATTCAAATCCTTTTGGGAGAAAAGATACTTCAACGACTTATGATCCATAAACAACTCAAATCGAACTCCCAATAGATAATGTCTCCACATCTTCAGAGCAAAAACAATCGCCGCTAACTCCAAATCATGAGTCGGATAATTCTTTTCATGAGGCTTCAGTTGTCGACTTGCATACGCAACAACTTTACCCTTCTGCATCAGCACTGCTCCAAGTCCAGTACCACATGCGTCGGTGTAAACCACCATCTCATCATTTCCACTTGGAATAGTCAAAACAGGAGCACTTGTCAATCGCTCTTTCAGGATTCTGAAAGCTTGCTCACACTTAGCATCCCATCTGAGTACTTGATTCTTTTTCGTTAATCTTGTTAATGGTGCAGCTACCTTGGAAAAGTCTTTGATAAATCGACGATAATATCCTGCTAATCCAAGAAAACTTCTCACATCAGATGCATTCTTAGGTCTAACCCAATCCTGGATTGCTGCCACCTTAGCGGGATCAACCGCTATTCCATTTCCAGAGATAATATGGCCTAAGAACCTCACTTCACTCTTCCAAAAGTGACACTTCGAAAACTTAGCCTTCAGCTGATGTTTTCGTAAGATTTCCAAAACAATACGCAAGTGCGTCTTGTGCTCTTCTTCAATTCTGGAATAAATCAAAATATCATCCACGAATACTAGTACGAACTTGTTCAACTGATCTCTGAACACTCTATTCATAAGATCCACAAAATATGCTGGTGCATTGGTCAATCCAAACGGCATCACCAGTCACTCAAAGAAACCGGATGGTGTCCTGAAAGCAGTCTTTTGCACACTATCCTTAGCCACTCTTAACTGGTGAAATCCCGTTGCCAAATCCATCTGAGAAAACACCTTAGCTTCGTGAAGCTGATCAAACAAGTCATCTATTCTCGGCAATGGATACTTGTTCTTCTTAGTCACTTTATTCAGCTCACGATAATCCACACACAGCCTCAACGATCCATCTGCTTTGGTTGCAAACACAACTGGTGCACCCCATTCGGACACACTACGCCGAATGAATCCTCTCTGTAAAAGATTATCAACCTGCACCTTCAACTCCTACTGTTCCCTAGGCGCCATCCGCCTAAGAGGCATCACAACAGGTCAGGCTCCTTCAACTAGATCTATACGAAACTCGATCTCTCTATGCGGCGGTAACCCTTTGACCTCATCAAAGACATTCTCAAATCCATTAGCGATTGGCACCGATGACAGTCCATCCCGTGGAACAACCAGCGAATACATGAAGCTCATGAAGACGCCTTCCTCATGCTTACATCGTATCACAACCTTTCGCCCATCCACATTCTCGACTGCCACCTCCAACCTTTGCCGCATACTTCCTAAGCCAGTCCATACCCAAAATAACTCCGAACCCCGCAAAGTTCAGAACAAAACAATCACAAACAAAAGAGCAATCATGACTCGATACAATCAGACCACGGCATAGCATACACAGACAGGACGAACCCCCAACTGGATTAGTCACAACCAATGGTCTATCAACGATGTCCGGTTCTAAACCCAACCGGCCTACCAGGTCATTACAAACAAAAGAATGCGACGCCCCAGTATCGAATAACACTCTAACTGGAACACCACATATGGAAAGAGTACCTTGAACCACCACACTCTTTCCTTTCTCTTCGGCGGTAGAGGCTTTCGAAGATGATGGAACAGCCCCTAAAGCATAAGCTTGCACAATCTGCTTGTCCTTCCGCGGTTTTGGACAATTCCTCTTAATATGTCCCGGCTTGTCACAGTTGTGGCACCTCACCGACACCTTCGGATTCTTGCAATCCCTGGAGAAATGGCCCTTCTGCTGACAATTGTAGCAGGTCACTTCGCCCTTCGGCTTCTTCTGGCCATCCTTACCCTTTTGCTGCTGCTGCTACCTCTTTCTGTTTACACTCTGCTGTGGTTTAGACTCCTCCTTGGTCATAGCAACAACAGATCCTTCTTTAGGAAACAAATTCTCATGCCTGAGAGCCTTCTCTATAAGCTTCTCAAATGGATCGTCCAAATGATCCACCAACTGCCTCCTAAGATAACTGTCCAAGCCTGTCACAAACTTCTCGTTCTTTTGATATGAAGATTCAATATACGATCGGGCATACTTGGACAAAGCTTCAAACTCAGAAACATACTCAAGAACTGGTCTTCCACCTTGCTTGAGCTCCATAAACTTCTTGAACAGAACAGACTTCTGAGCTGTAGAAATGAACTTAGCTTCAAATCTGGCTTGGAATTGCTCCCAAGTAATTTCTTCCTCTGGAGTATCAATGGTGATAGAGTTCCACCAATCAGAAGCTCTTCCTTAAAGCTGTCTTGATGCGAGCTTCCTTTTGGTTGCATCCTCGATTCCCAAATCACCAAAGATCCTTCTACAAGCATCTATCCACCTCTGGACTTCAATGGTTGACTCTGTTCCCATGAAAACCTTCCCTCCAAGAGCAGTATAATCTTTACACAGCTTAGCAAAATCCACTGGTCTTGGAGTTTGAACTTGAACTCCAACATCTACTGATGGCCCCGGAGCTGGCATCCTTCTCATGATCGAAGTCATCATAGCCTCGAACATAGCAGCATAATCAGCAGCCCCCTCAGTAGCACGGCCTTCCCTAGCAGCTGGTCTCCCTCTTCGACTCATTCCTAATATCTATAAAAGAAATGATCAGCACACCTTGAGAAACAACTGTATAAAGGATTCAAATCCTTCTAAGCTACTATATTATATATAGTAATCATCCATTAAAATACAATTACGTCTCTCTTACGTGGTTACGTCAGCGAGCATTGGGTAAAATCGATTAACCAAAGCTCTGATACCAAATGTGACGACCGCCCATGACCCCTACACTAAACAAGGAAATAGAGCGCTGAAAAGTGTGCCAGGTAGCCATGGACGATCGCCAAGGGTAAATTAAAACAGCAGAATCTATCGTATTACTCACAGCGCATGGATAAAATACAATAGAGAATATATATAGTGAAGCATCTCAAAATAAAATCTCATCAATTAAGCTTCATAATAGTTGGATACAAACATCTGAATAGTCAGTACATCAAGCCTAACTACATATCACTCAGAGAATTATACAAAGCAGCAGAACATCCAGTACATATAGTAAGAAAATAATATGCAAGCCTCCAGCTCGTCTTCGTCATTAGCATCGTCGAAAACTAAGAACAGCACCTGTCACCTGCTACCTAGTCTGCCCATCCCAAAGCGGATGAACAGCCCAAGGCAATAAGAGTTAAACATAAAGCCTTGAGTCAGACAACAATCTTAGTGAGCGGTAAATTAACTAACAACATACCAAAAGAGCATAAAGGAATTAGGAATAGGAATCCAACCCTCCCACTCCACCTCTTTCTACAGTGATAGCCCCCAGACACACTAAGCAGAAGTAAACATAGCAAAGCAGACATTTAAAGTAAATCAATTATCACTCGGGTCAAGGTCAATATTTTCCAAGTACAAACCCCCAAGGCCTAAACCAAGATCAGATAAGCACCCAGAAAACATTGCTCTTGAGACCGAATGACGATACAACCAAACATCCATGACTCTGGCTATCACTGTTATCTTTGCTTCGATACCACCATTAATTGAATGACCGGCACATTCTTTCAGCCGTCCGTCAAGGGCTAATGGAAACCCCGGTTCTAGACATAACTCTGCACGTCGTTGCAGCCCGTGCCTAGGACTATCGAATCTGCCTAGAGTACTCGACTACCAATCATTAGTCTTTTGGGACTATCGAATCTGCCCAGCGTACTCTTGCTTTAAGCATGCTAGAACCTTCAACAATGATGAAATCTTAGCCTTCTAGTCATCCTCCTCGACGACTATTTCCATACTAGCTCAAGCGCCTCTCGAGCCAACCATTATCCTCAAACCCGAACCATTTCACCGAGTTATCAACATGCTTGGAATGTTCCCGTCTGGATTAAACCAAGGCTATCTCATATCATGCCTCGCTTCATCTCATCATAGCAAAGCCTCATCACAACATCAACATCATCAAATCTATCCATATGAGCTTCATCATCCGCCACATATGCCACGAGCAGCTTTTCTAATTCAAGAGCCTTTCCCTTAGCTTTTGAATCATCTTCGACCATCTTGTCTAAATCAAATCATCAATCAACTAATTCATAACAATCAATCAAGTCAATCATTAATCCAAGTAATCCAGCATTCAAATATGATCTAGTTGACAATTATAACAATAATGGCAATCTTGTAAATAAAGAGTCCAAATCTAACAAGTATGAAACGTGAGCAATATCTCTATAATTTGATGAATGAACTTGCATAAGTTAACATGAAGTAAAATGGGTGTCAAATCATCATGAACAATAGATCTAGACTTAAATTTATGAAAATGCATGGAAATCACTATTTTAACACCAAATCAAGCCAACAATCCGATATACTCCTTTGGATCCGTGTGAGAGATAACCACCACTCACCAAATCACCTAAACACCTCAAAAGCAACACACTTCAGATCTGGACAGCGAAGGATCTAACTCGATCTATCAAAATACCGCTTCAAATGATGAAATCTCTCTTCGAAGAATGTAAATCTTCAACTTTAGCTCTTGGATCTTCGATTTGGATGGAAGGAATCACAAGATTAGAGTGGAGGAAAGAAGTGAAGAAGTGTAGAACTCGAGCTCTCAAAATGGCAGGACTTCGTCGCTTCAAAATCCGGATCCCAAAAAGTGAAGAAATGGACGTGCATTTATAGGCTGAAATCCCTAAGTCGTTTGCTCTCTATTAGGTTGTCCACGACCTAAGAAACCCCACGACTTAAGACCTACGACCTAACACTCACGCGACCTAACAACAACGCAAGTGCGCGACCTAACACTGACGTGCGGCTTAGCGACTTAACGCTACACGACCTAACTGAGATGCCGACCTAACATTGTAGAGCCTAGTTGTTGGAATGTGAGATGCAAGCATTTCAGCTATTTTATCTATTTACTTTAAACCTAGACACTATGATAATATCACTAGATTTTGATATAAAATATTTTGGTTACTGTAAGGTAAAAACTCGTACGTTTTTATCTACAGTGTGGTCTTACGAGATACCCTTTATTCGAAAAGTTTTCAAATGTAGAAATCAGTTTGGTTGTTACTTATTATCGAGTTTTACTCACGCTGGTTTACCAGGCCTAGCTTTGGAAAGCATGTGACAACATTACATGCAGTACAATTTCTCCTATAACCCTCTAAAACATGTATTGTGGCCAAGACTTGTTGTTTATATGTGTGATATTGTTTTTGTGAAGTTGAAGTCTGTTGTAAAATTTTGAAACTAAATAGTCGCTATAAACGCACTTTGTATTTAACATATGTTAAATTAGTTAAAATATGAATATATTATTATATGATATATTTTGGTCGTTCTCTACACATATTTTGGTGTATTTTACATAAAGGAATTGGTTTGCGAAGTTATACAAAGTGAATGGAAATTGGGAAAATTAAAAGCGAAAAGGTCGTAATGGATGCACTTTGAAAATGCCTTGTATTCGACGATTTTCAAAGTCAACTTTATGAGACATCCTAGGGATACCTTGCATTTTAAATAAGTACTGTAAGTGTATTTATTAATGGAGAAATATCGTGTTTTAAATATATTTTAATAATTATTTATGTATTTTTAAAGTAAAGGTTCTTATATTATAACACATGCTTTTAATTATTTCTAGTAAATTATAAATTAGTCATTTTTAAGTAATATTTTACACAGATATTTAAAAACCTATTTATAAGTTTTTTTAAAGTATTCATATATATAAGTTTGGAAAAAGTAAATTAAGTATTTTTTAAAGAAATAAAGGAAGTTTTGGATTATAACACTTACGTTATAATAAATGATATTGAGAAGTTAATTAAAAGTATGTTACCTTGTTTAATAAGTGTAGATATACTTAGATCTTTAAAAATAATGTTTTAACAATAATATTGAGTATAAATGGTTTTGGTTTTGTTGTGATAATATGTTAATAACATAAGTCCTTTTTGATTATACTTATGAATGTAAATGGATCTTTGAATGGAATGTTATAAAGACAAGCATAAGTGAAATGGTTTTGGGTTTGTAGTGACAAAGTTTGAGTAAAATTTGTCTTTAGACCTTTTAAATAGATTTATGAATGTAATTGGAACTTTTAAATGGATATTTAAAAAATTAACAAGTATGGAATCTTTTGGAAAAAGATAGAAAAGAAAGGTTAAAAACAAGAGATCTTGTAAATGACTTGTGAATATAGTTATACCGTTAAGATAAGTATATGAATACTTTTGAAGTATTCAAAATGGTATAAATAAATGTTGAAATACTATAATACAAGTATATATCTTTTATAAAGAGAAATTAAATACACACACAAAAGTGATAAAGGAGTATTAATTAATAAAGGAAATTTTTAGTTAATAAGGAAGTTTTAATTAATAAAGGAGTATGAACTAATAGAGGAAGTTTTTAATTAAATAAGGAAGTTTAATTAAGTGAAAGAAGAATTATTAGATAAAAGGAGTTTTACAAATAAACGAGGTTTAATTAATAAAGGATTAATTTAATAAAAAGAGTATTAGAAGTCGTTGATGTGACTTAATCATGCTTTGTTTAATTAATCATGCTTTGTGTTAATTGATCATGCTTTATGTGTTTACTCGTTTATGGAAAGTATTTAGTCTTGTACTTAGCACTAAAAGCCAACGAAGTATGCTTGTTCAGTCTATGAGAGTTAGGATTGATGTTCGAGTAGGGTGTGGAAGCAATAGTGCTCTAACCAACTGGCTTCACTCTTGATCATGGATAGTGTGAGTTGAAAAAATTGGAAACGTGATAAGTATACGAGACTTGGTTTCCATTTACAATCGTTTATCTTGTACTTGATAGTCGACTATCGAATTTGACCAAATTAACTTAGGAAATATCTAAAAGAGTCACGAGGGTTATATGGTACAGTTTACTTCAAAGATGCTATACTGTACGTATAAACTTGTCTTGCTCTTCTAGAACAAATGATAAGAAAATACATCTAGATAGTAGTGGATCTCCACCCTTATGTATTGTTTGCTTATTTCTGAAAAAACTGGAGTTGAGTTTAAGCGAAAATCTATCGATTGGTTTTGTAGCGTCCGGTAAACGGAGGAGTGTACTTATATGAAATGACTTGTGTTTGCACAAAAAATGGACAAACACCCCAAAGTTGTATGATTTAGTAGATCTTATGTTGTTCTTAGTGATTTTGGAGGTTTATGCAAATATATGAAAAACAGGGGCTAAACTGTAAAAAGACACGCAGATTTATAGTGGTTCAGCCAGAATGTGCCTACGTCCACTTTATATGTTATTTCTCTTCTTTTGTTGTGATTACAAGTACAAAGCTTTGATACAAGTAAAAGAAAGTTGTTTGAAAGTTCCTTCCGTGCTTGAGCTCTCAAACTTGTCCCCATTGTTGTACCCTTGCTCCTCTATTTATAGAGTGAGGCTAGGGGTAGGGGTCCAGGATATGTATGGTCGCTGGTGGGCCTGGGCTGGTGTGATCTGGCCTGGTATGACTTGGTTCGGCATCACTTGGTCCGGAGGTGGGATGGTGAGGTTGGACCGGTGGTAGTTGGTCCGGTGGTGGAATGGTGAGGTTGGACCGGTGGTAGTTGCCGGATGGAGGTCTACCGAATGGACTCGAGGGAGGATTGCCGAATGGACTCGAGGGAGGATTGCCGAATGGACTCGAGGGAGGATTGCCGAATGAGTTATGCCGAATGGACTCGAGGGAGAGCTGCCGAATGAATCACGTCTCTGGGTCTCGAGGTCTTCCGGGTAAGAATTCACCCAACATTTGCCCCCCAAAGCGGGGCACGTGTTTGCATGTGTCGCGCTTAGTTTCGTGCTTGGGCGCTTCCCGTAGTTGGAATAGGTCCATTTGGCGAGAAATGCCGAACCGGTTGGTCCGGTTGCCTTTCGCTTGGTTATATATAGGGGCTACACCCCCTTTGCTTTTCCTTACCGAACAACCCTTGCCGAATAGAACCAACGCCGAATCTATCTTTGCCGAATAGAACCTACGCCGAATCAAGCCTTGCCGAATCAGGTGAGATCTTCAGCCGGACCAAGTTTTGCCGAATGAACTTGCGTGTGTACGTTTTGCATGCCGAATGAATGTACTCCTCTGATACCGAATGACACATGAACGTTTTAATGCCGAATGAGATTATTGAAGTGCTGCATCTGTTTGTCGAATGAACTGTTGTATCGAGTGAACATGTGTTTCATACTTCGAATTTTTTAAGCGAAATTCCAGATTACGCTGCTTGTATATTCTAACGATATACTTTTCCCATGATTGCAGATAAATGTCTCGAAAAGTTGAAACTCGATCAGATAAGAGGAGATCCGGGGGTGAAGGAGAGTCCTCGGCTGTGCCCCCAGCTCAATCAGGATCGGAGCGTCATGGGCCCGCCCCGAGGTCATTAGTGGATGGATATGGTCCCCAGGAGTTGCTGGATTCCCCGCCTGACTGCTTTCCTAGCTTTCTCAAAGAGGAGCAACTCGATGTTATATCTCGTTCCTTTGGGATTGATAGAGCCCTCATGCTGCTGCCGGGTCCAGGAGTCATGCCATACAGTCCTCCCGAAGGATACTTTGCTTATAGTAGGTACCATTGCATGTGTGGTGCTATCCCGCCTCTCAATGCTTGGATAGTCAGCTTCCTTACGTACCTGAAGGTGGCCCCATTCCAGCTTCAGCCCAACTCTTATGCCATACTGGTGAGCCTTTTCGTTATTTTTCGGAGGAAGTATGGTCGCGCTCCCTCCAACCGGGAGATCCGGTACTTGTACAATTTAAGGGGCTATAAGAAGGGGTCCCCATATATTAACTTGGAATCTGCTGTGACCTTCAAGCCGGTCCTGGACCTTTATTCCAAATTCTGCATGTTCAAGAAAGAGTGGTTCTTTGTTAGGGACGACTCCGTCTCCATCCGGCGCTTTACCTCTGGATGTAAGTTGATGCTTTTACTTATAATTTCTATCCTGATTGCGATGCTTCTTCTCATACTTTCTCATTTTTGCTAGCGACAGGTGGCTTTCCGGTTGTGGAGACTGACCGCCTGGTTCAGACGGCGGCGGAGATAGAAGGCATTCTTGGGAAATACAGATCATCCGCTTACTTGATTAGAAATGCGATCCTTCTAGAATATAACTTGATCCTTCCGCAACAGTCTGTAGTTAAGTTGAGGGAAACGGCAGAAGAGAGGGCGGCTGCTCAGGCCAAGGGAGGCATTGCGGCAGAGGGTGGAAAGAGAAAACCATTCACGAAACCTCCAGCCGTTGGAGGTAAGAAACTTAAGAGGTCAGATGGTCCTTCTCCCAGCAATTGTCCACTTACTCAGGGGGAGATAGACGCGGAGGAGGAAAGAGGTGAGGCGGAGGGCGGAAGTGACGTTGAGCGTCTTGGTGACGAGGGTGGCGATGGACAGGGTGGTGATGGTTCCAGGGCTCTGTCTTCTGGGCAAGTAGGCGAGATGCAAGAGTGGACGGATGATGCTCTCCGTCAAGCTTTTGAGGGGTTGGGCGATGATCCGGCTTTGGTAGAGAAGACCGGGGAGGTGGACAAAACCGGGACTGGTGCAAGTGAGTCTTCTCCGACTATTCCGACCAAGGTGGCTCTGACGACTCAAGGTGAACTCTTGACCCCTGCATGCTTCACTAATGATAGGGACTTAGGAATATTTTATGACCCGCTCCCGTCCTGGAATGAAATCCAGGACTTATTGCAGTATCCCACTCCTCCCCAGGGTTTGTACAACCACAGCTGTGTTTCTTTTCCTTTTCTAACTTGTAACCTACCGCGTTTCTTGAATCATATAGTAATGTAAGATTATGACACTTGTTCTTTATATCAGGAGCAGGCAAGACGCCCAAAGCTTCAGACCTTCGACACAGGCTCGAGCAATATAAACTTTCCAAAATTTCTGCTAAGCCGAAGCCCTCAGCCCAACGCTCCGGAGATGTAGTCGGGTACCGTCCTCTTCTTGGGGTCATCGAAGAGGGTATTCAGCAGAGGAAGAGGAGTCATCCTTTATCCGAAACTTCGCTCGGTCCTCAGCCTCCGGCTCAGCCTATTCATGATATTACTGAGGAGGGTAGCGATTTTGTACCCTCTCCACACCCGTCCGGAAACCCTTCTGTTATTCATATCGACCGTCCCGACTTGGCCCGTAATCCCTTCGCGGGTCACCCTGATCTGGATCCAGGTTCTCAGGATATTACTTTTGACGAAGTTACTGGTGAACACCTTCTCCCCCGTAACCCCATGGTACGAGTACTTGACGAAGCCAAGTCCTTAGACCTCGATCTACTCACCACTCGTATAGTCACTATGGGAGACGAGGCCAAAGCTAATATTGATCGGGTGGCAGAGGAGGCCAAGAAGCTGATGGGGCATCACGCTCGGCTGGTTAAGGCCGGAGAGGAGATAGGGAGCGCCAATATCCGACTTCGATTTGTGGTCTCGGATCAGGCCAAGCAGCTTGCGGATCAGGCTATCCAGATTTCTCAGCATGAGGCTGCTACTGGGCGATTAACGAGAACCATGGAAGAGGCCAGTCGGGCCGAATTGCGAAAAATGGAAGCTGCTTGCAAAGAGCGGATTGACATGGCTATTACCACGGTGGATGAGGTTCGGAGAGCGGATCTCGAGCAGGTGGAGGAATTGTCCGAGAAGCTTGGGGCTGCAGAGCTTGCTCAAGCTAAGTTGAGGGAAGAGATGGAGGTGATGCGGAGGTCCCTTCAAGCTGATTGCTCGAGATACAGACTGGAGAGAGATGCTGCCGTGGAAAGGTTGTCGGCCTCCGATGCCCGGATGAGGGAGTTTGAGGAGAACGAAGGAATGATGGATGACATGCTCCAGGACATGTATTTCCGGACTTGGAAGCAGGGTAACCTCTCTTGGATGGATGATTATCCCAGAGTCATGGCCAAGACATATCTTCGGGCTTTGGAGGAGGCTAAGGCTGATGCAGATAAAGAGGGTGGAACAGTCTTCAGTATGGATGTGGTCACGGCCCAGTTCACTAGGGAGGAGAAAGTGGCGGTAAAGGAGGGTATGCGGCTGCTTGCTGCTGAAGAGGCGGGTGTGCAGGTAGAGGATGACGACCAGGATGGTCAAGAAGCTAGTACTGGTAAGTCTTCCTTTCTAGTCTTTCTGTTAACTTGGTTACTCATCACTAATGAATCCTTTTTATGACCGGACAGGCGGGCAAAAGAACAAGGACAAGACTTCGACGCAACCAGCTCCATGACTGAACCTGAAAAATTCTTTTTGTAGGCTTGGCATTGTTGTATCTGTTAGTCTTAAGACATTAGAGTAACTTCTAAGTTGTAATTCTTGCTACTTGTAATAACATTATTCTTGACGTGTAATTTTTTAGCTCAAGTTGATTTTGTCATTTCTTGAATATTTGTTGCTATTTCGACATATCGTATGAGAAATGTAGCTATGTATAATTCTTGTAATTAAATTGTGTTTGATGTCAGATTCTGGTTTTAAATCATAATCTCATGACTTGCAATGTTAGCGTGTGGTGTGAAAAAATCAAATTATAGTCATGCATTTGTACATAAAGGAAGAAAATACCGCCTTTCATGTTCTGTTTGTAAATGGCAGTTTCGAATATCTTGTATGACCAAGCATGGAGAGCAGTTGACTGCCCTGCCATCTGATTGTGAATCTCTGCATCCATTGGCGGGTATCTCTTACCCTGCATCCTGTACTTTATGGTTTGTTATAGGGGATAGGAGGAAAGTTTTTTAGGTAAAATTGAAATATGTGAAATAGTAAAACTTCCAGTCACGGAAGGCCTTCGATGTGCTTAAGTTCGTGGCAAACGGGTTTTGTAGTCACTTTCCCTAGCTGTGGGTCTTGGAGACATTTGTCACCCATCTTACGCCTCCGCGGGGAGTTAATTCTTTACCACAGCCGCACTTAAGACACACCGGAGCCGAGATCGCGCACAGTAACTACCCGGGCCATTATGGCCCGTACTCATGGGTATTATTCGACTTACTGTGGCCGGCTAGCGTGGGTGCCGATCGTCAACTGTGAACTGCCCCTGGCTGGCCACACCTTATGTTGGGGCTTATAATCGGTTCACAATCGCCGGCGAGCCTAACGCCGTAATGAGCTGCCTCGGCTATAGTCGGCCTTCTCGGTGGCTTATAATCGGCTCATTACAGTTGGCTTTAAGGGCCGTCGCGAGCAATGAGTTAACCCGCAGCAGAGGGATGCTGGAGCAAAAGTGTCTCATTGGCGAGGGCATAGATCCGCATAGTACCTGTTGGGGCTTGTCCACGTGAAGTTGCATTGTGGAGTGCTTTGAATAGAAATGTTATATGCTCAGGATTTTGTTCAACAGAAAAGGATAAAGTTAACAAGCAGCCAAGATACAAAGGAACAAGTTAAAAAAGAGACAGGGCTTTTTTAAAGTGGTTCGGCACGAAAAAATGCCTACGTCCACTGATTCTCTTTGTTAATTAACTTCATATGGGCAATACAAGTTAAGAAAAGTATCGACGGAGGTGTTGGATGTTCCATGCCCTCTGGAACACCTCTCCGTCCACTGTTGACAAAATATAGGCTCCGTTGTGGAGATCTTTATGAATTACATATGGTCCATCCCAGATTGGGTCTAGTGCTCCGGGGCGAGGGAAGATTCGCTTGAGGACAAGATCCCCTTCTCGTAAGGTACGATGCTTGACTTTGGAGTTGTATTGTGCTGCCACCTTTTGCTTGTGGGCTGCAGTTTTTAGGACTGCATCATTCCTTCTCTCCTCGACTAGATCCAAAGACATGTTGAGGAGTTCTTCATTTTCTTCTGGGTTATAGTGGATCCTACGGTGGGAAGGCACAATGGTTTCAACTGGGAGCATAGCCTCCGATCCGTATGCCAAAGAGAAAGGAGTGTGCCCTGTTGATGTTCTGAAAGATGTGCGGTAGGCCCATAGTGCCGTAGGGAGTTCATCCACCCAAGCGCCCTTTGACTTTTCGAGCTTCTTTTTGATCAGAGTTTTCAGAATTTTGTTGACTGCTTCGACTTGTCCGTTTGCTTGGGGATATGCTACGGATGAGAAGCTTTTGTGAATTCCGTGTTCTTGGCACCAGTTGGCGAATTCCTCGCTGTCAAACTGAAGTCCATTGTCTGATATGATTTTTAGTGGGACTCCGTACCTGCACAGAACATTTTTGATTAAGAAGTTGATAACTTTCGCTGAAGATACTTTATTTAGAGGTTCTGCTTCCACCCATTTGGTGAAATAGTCGACTGCTACTATAGCATATTTGGCGCCGCCTCGACCCATTGGCAGTTCACCGATTAAGTCAATTCCCCATACTGCAAAGGGCCAAGGGCTAGTCATCTGAGTAATCTCGGTTGTTGGTAGCCGAGGGATCTTAGCAAATTTTTGGCATCTGTCACACTTCTTGACGAAATCTAAGGCGTCCTTGCTTAAGGTGGGCCAGAAATATCCGTATCGGAGTATCTTTTTTGCTAACGTTTGCCCTCCGGTGTGATCTCCGCAGCTTCCTTGATGAATGTTGGATAAGATTTCCTTGGCTTCCCTTCCGGCGACACACCTTAATAATGGGTTAGAGAACCCGCGCCGATAGAGGATGCCTCCTTGTATTGTGTAGCGGGACGCTTTCCTCAAGATTTTCTTGACTTCGTTACGCCCGTCGGGTAGTGTGCCATTTTGTAGGTAGTCTCGGATGGGAGTTATCCAAGTTGCTTCTTCGGTTGCAGCTATCAGATTCACTTGCTCAAAACTCGGGATCATTTGCTTTGAGACAGTTACTGCCCCGAAGATGGCGACGTCTCTCATACTTGCTTGCTTTGCCAATTCGTCGGCCTCTTGGTTCTCTTCCCGAGGGATGTGTTTGACTAAGTAGTGGTCCAATCGGCTGAGAAGTAACTTGGTCTTCTTTAGATATGCTATGAGTCGTTCTTCTCGAGCTTGGAATTCCCCTAGTACTTGATTAACAATAAGCTGAGAATCGCTGTGAAGACACAAAGAATTGGCTCCGATCTCGATAGCAATTTCTAATCCGGCTATTACTGCTTCGTATTCTGCATCGTTGTTGGTGGCAGCGAACTCCAACCTTATAGCATAGTGCAGTTTATTTCCCCTGGGAGTGATTATTACCACACCTGCCCCCGAGCCTTGTTCGTTAGATGCACCGTCCACAAAGAGATTCCACTTGATATCTTCTGTTATTTCCAGTTGCTCCTTATCCTCGTTGGTAGTGAATTCTGCAATCAAATCAGCCATGGCTTGTCCCTTGATGGCGGTGCGAGGGTGATAGGTGATATCATATTGACTCAGCTCAATACACCATTTAAGTAGTCGCCCGGAAGTGTCGGGACGATGGAGTACCTGCCTTAGTGGTTGATCGGTTAGAACCTTGATGGAATGGGATTGGAAGTAATGACGTAGCTTTCGTGAAGTGATTAGTAAACAGTATGCTAACTTTTCAAGCTTAGGATATCTGGCTTCTGCCCCAGTAAACCTTTTACTGACGAAGTAAACTGGTCGTTGCGTGCGGTTATCTTCCCTTACCAAGGCAGCGCTTAGAGCGTGAGATGACACGGCAAGGTATAGGTATAATTCTTCGCCTTCGCTTGGGGTCGAGAGTACCGGTGGTTTCTGGAGGTGTTCGATTAGGTTAAGGAAAGCGGTCAAGCATTCGTCCGTCCATTCGAACTTTCCTTTATCTTTCTTTAGAGCTTCGAAAAAGGGGACGCACTTGTCCGTTGCTTTGGAGATGAATCGGCTTAGGGCAGCCACTTTTCCATTTAGGCTTTGCATTTCCTTTCGGGTGGAAGGTATCTTGATGTCTCTTAATGCTCGGACTTGTTCAGGGTTTGCCTCTATCCCTCGGGCATGGACGATGAATCCTAAGAATTTTCCTGATGACACTCCGAAGGAGCACTTTAGTGGATTCAACTTCATTCCATACTGTCGAAGTACCTGGAACATTTCGCCCAGGTGGCTTACGTGATCTTTGGCTTTCCGTGATTTTACCAGCATGTCGTCTACATATACTTCCATTGTTCGTCCTATTAGCCCTGCGAACATCTTGTTGACGAGGCGCTGGTAGGTGGCTCCTGCATTTTTAAGTCCGAAGGGCATCACTTTGTAGCAGTACAAACTCCGGTCGGTGATGAAACTAGTGTGGTCTTGGTCGGGAGCATGCATAGGAATTTGGTTATATCCTGAGTATGCATCCATAAAAGACAGGAGTTCGTGCCCGGCCGTGCTGTCTACAAGTTGGTCGATTCTGGGAAGCGGGAAGCAATCCTTTGGGCAGGCGTCATTTAGGTTGGAGAAGTCAATGCAGGTCCGCCACTTCCCATTAGCCTTCTTTACTAGTACCGGGTTGGCGATCCATTCTGGGTAAATAGCTTCTCGTATGAAGTCATTGGCGAGTAGATTCTTTACTTCTTCATCGAGGGCTGCTGATCGCTCTGCCCCCATACTTCTCTTTTTTTGTTTTACAGGCGCCTTGGTAGGATCAATGTTTAGTGCGTGGCACGCTATGTCGGGGGAGATTCCGGTCATGTCAGCGTGTGACCAAGCGAATACATCCAAGTTGTGGCGGAGAAAATCAATGAGTTGTTCCTTCAATTCAGCTTTCAGCTGCGACCCAAGTTTCAGTAGCCTACTTGAGTCGTGCTTGTCTACAGATATAAACTCCATAGCCTCTGCAGGCTCGGCGGTGGCCTCCTCCTCTTTGTCCCTAGGGTCTAATTCATTGAAAGGGTCGCTGGTGTATCGAAGAGGAGGGGCTCTCTTTAGTTGCTATGCTTCAAGGCTTTTTGTGCAGAGGGCAATCTCTACACCTTTCCCTTTATCTCTCCTGTGGTTGTTGCGAAGTTCGGTTACATAACAGTCTCGTGCAATATCTTGGTCTCCTTCCACTTCCCCTACCCCATTGTCTGTTGGAAATTTCATTTTCAGGCACCACGGGGCTAGGACAATCTGGAAGTCAGATAGGGCTGGTCTTCCTAGGAAGGCGTTGTAGGCCGAATGGTTTTCTATCAGCACAAACGTCTGTTTCCTTACAACGGAGCGGGGATGGCTTCCAATTTCAACGAAGAGGTCCAGCTGCCCGAGGGGCATTTTCGCATCTCCAGTGAAACCGTGTAGCGGTTTATCGCAGGGAGATACGTCCTTCATTGACAACCTCATTTTGTCGAATGCGTGTTTGAACAGGATATTTACAGAGCTTCCAGTGTCTACCAGGATTCGGTAAACTTCGGCGGGACCGAGTCGGGCAGAGATAACCATGGGATCCATGTGAGGGTACTGTCTTCCTTCTAGGTCGCGTTTACTGAATGTAATGTCATCACTTTCTTTCCGCTTTGGGTGGCGCTCTTCTATAACCGTATTGACACAGTCTCTATCGTCTCTGAGCGACTTCCCATATTTTTCCATCTCTTTCCAACTTCTGTCCGCGATGTGTGGACCTCCTGAGATGGTATGGACCACTATCTTCTCTTGACTAGAGCTGCTAGCGTTGCGGTCGCCTCTGCCGGTCCCTGATGAGGGTAGCCTTGGGTTTTCATTGGCAGGAGCTGGAGTCCTGTCTTGACTTTTTACATAGCGTTCCAGTTTCTTTCTTCTGATGTGTTCCTCAATCAGATCTCGGAGATGATGGCATTCGTTGGTATCATGTCCGTGGGATTCGTGGAAGCGGCAGAATTTTCCAGATTTCTGTGCGCTATCTGATTCCTTCTTATATGGTGGGCGTTTGTATCTAACTTCGCCTTGGGTGGCAAGGAAGATGTTTTCGACGGTCTCGTTCAAAGGGGTGTAAGAGTCGAATCTTGGTCCTGGCCGATATAGGCGTTTCTCTACTTTCTTGCCCCCAGCATTGTCTCTGGAATCATTTCTTCGAACGTCCCTTGCCACAGCAGGGGCGTTGCCATGGGTCGTCTTACTTTGCTGTCCTGACTGCCCCTCAATGGCAGCATCCTCAAGCCTCATGTATTTCCCGGCTTCATGGAAGAAATCGGGTAAAGTAGCTGGTTTTTCTTTTGTCAATCTCCTAGCAAATTTAGTGTCCGGATGCACCCCACTGCAGAGGGCCATTAGGATAAGCTTCTCATCGACATCTTGAACTGCGGCTGCTGCGGCGTTGAATCTGGTTAGGTATTGCTGCAGCTTTTCTCCAGGTTTCTGTTTGACGCTGGATAAGGAATAAGCGTCCTTAGGTTGCTCCACATGAATGCGGAACTGACTGATGAATTTTTCTTTCAACATTTCCCATGAGCTGATGGATCCTTGGGGTAGATGACAGAACCAGGAGGTAGCAAGATCTGCTAAGAAGAGCGGGAAGCATTTGCACAGCACTCCCTCTGTGGCTCCACTCATGAGCATATGCTGCGTGTACCTCTGTAAGTGTACAACGGGATCGGAGGTTCCTTTGTAGGGTTCCATTGTTGGCATCTTCCATTCTCGGGGGGTGATAGCAATTTCGATATTGCGGGCGAAAGGGCTGGTTACCCTAGCGCCTATCCCTCGATCTCTTTGCTCCCGTTGGACACACTCTCTGAATAAGCGTGCCATCCTTTCATCAGAATTTGGAGCGGACAGAAATGAGTTTGGTTCCGTTCTGCGGGGTTGATTCCGACCAGACAACCTGTAGGGATGGTATCGTCTATCATTCCTCATATTTTCCAGTGGCTGCCTTTGATCTTCTGGGAGCATGCTTGGGTCAGCTACAGTTGGCCCTTGCCTTGATCTTCCCCTGTTGGGTTCTGATCTAAGCACTTCCTCGGGTCCAACTTCGGGCTGAACTCTAGCTCGGCCCCGTTCACTGGTGTTTCTGTGGTTAGGCAGCATGACAGGCTCAGCTGCAGTTGACCTCCACCCGGTACCTTCCCCGTTGGGTTCGGCACCAAACGTTTCCTCAGGCCTAACTTCGGGCTGAGCTCGGTCTCGGCTCCTACCACGGCTACTCCTGCCGTTAGCTCCTTCGAAGAAGGAAGATCTTTGCTGTCTCTGAGATCCTCCAGATTGGGACTCGCCCCATGATTCAGTGTTGCGGTTGGATTCTTCAGCGTCCCTCAAGCGTGACATGAGATGGTCCACCAAGGCTTCCTGTTGGGACGTGAAGCGGTTAGTTACTTCAACAACAACTCTGTCCAAATCTGCCCTAGTAATTGCTGCAGGCTGTTCTGTGGCAGGAGTGGCTGGGTTAGCCTGTCCTTCATTTGTTGCCGTTGCTGGAGGAGGACGATTCACTTGATTCGCGGCAGCTGGATCAGGAAGGCTGCTGGATGCGATGTTTTTTCCTTTGTTAACATCTTTTCTCTGTTTGGGAGGCATGTTTTCCAAGTGGCGGACGATGCTGTTAGGAAAACTTGTTAAGCGGATGAAGCTGAAGCTTCGAGCTTCTAGCTCTCAGTGAAAGCACCAAAAATGTTTGCACAAAAAATGGACAAACACCCCAAAGTTGTATGATTTAGTAGATCTTATGTTGTTCTTAGTGATTTTGGAGGTTTATGCAAATATATGAAAAACAGGGGCTAAACTGTAAAAAGACACGCAGATTTATAGTGGTTCAGCCAGAATGTGCCTACGTCCACTTTATATGTTATTTCTCTTCTTTTGTTGTGATTACAAGTACAAAGCTTTGATACAAGTAAAAGAAAGTTGTTTGAAAGTTCCTTCCGTGCTTGAGCTCTCAAACTTGTCCCCATTGTTGTACCCTTGCTCCTCTATTTATAGAGTGAGGCTAGGGGTAGGGGTCCAGGATATGTATGGTCGCTGGTGGGCCTGGGCTGGTGTGATCTGGCCTGGTATGACTTGGTTCGGCATCACTTGGTCCGGAGGTGGGATGGTGAGGTTGGACCGGTGGTAGTTGGTCCGGTGGTGGAATGGTGAGGTTGGACCGGTGGTAGTTGCCGGATGGAGGTCTACCGAATGGACTCGAGGGAGGATTGCCGAATGGACTCGAGGGAGGATTGCCGAATGGACTCGAGGGAGGATTGCCGAATGAGTTATGCCGAATGGACTCGAGGGAGAGCTGCCGAATGAATCACGTCTCTGGGTCTCGAGGTCTTCCGGGTAAGAATTCACCCAACAACTTGAAACCGTAACCGTTTCAAAACCATATATGTGTTCTATTCTTTGGAAAAGGTTCGTGATCCATTCGAGATGGTGGAATATATGAGGAGATTTGAGATGCTGGAACCTATGCGGAGATTTATGATCTGATTGAGATGCTCGAACCCATTTAGAGGTTCATGATATATTAAGGATGTGGGAATCCATATGTGGTTATGAGATCTATTGAGATATGGAAGTCCGTGTGTGGTTTTGAGATCTGTTTGAGTTATGACACATATGTTGAGATCTGACTGATTTGTGGCTCGTGTGCTAAGATGCTAAACGTGACTTCACCATCATTATGACAAAAACCAGAGATATGATGCATAACCAATGGGTTTAGCTAACATAAGGGTGCAGGTGAATCCATTCTATTGTTGCTTACAAATATGCATGTAGGAGTGATGCATTCGGTGCCACGTGTTCGGGCGTGGACCAGCTATGTTTTTCCTATGGTACATTGCCTTGAGATGTATGCTGCTCGGAAGGATATCTTTGAGCCATTTGTAGGAAGACCGTCCTTAAAGTACTAAAGGCACCTCCGAGGAATCCTACACAATTATGGAAACGCGTCTTAACAGTTATTGCTTGTATACCTATTATCGTCATGGTGTATATGCGACACGACTGTTTTCTAATTTATATTCTTTACCCTAGACATTATCTATTTTATCACCTTATGTACTTATTAAATGGTGGTTCTTTTGAGGTATTGTGGCATTTCATGCGGTCTCAAAAGCGCTGTTATATGTTGACCGCATATTTCTTTAGTTTCTCATACTAGACTTATGTCTGGCGCGTGTTTTTTGTGTTTTCTAAGTTCCTCGTGTGCCCTTTCAAGTAGTTTGACAAAGGCAGGTTTTCGTTGTGTTCATTGGAGCTCAAGGAGACGAGCTGGGTGATTCACCTACCAGGGTATTCTTATTTTAGTTACATTACTATATAATATATATTAGCATTTTTGAGGATCTGTTGTTATAACTATCCAGGCTGATGATAGTTTTTAGAATTGTAACTCTAAAATGCTATGTAACTTAGATAAACAGTTTGTATTGTCTTTTGATATTATATGTTATCGTTCCACTGTGAGATTTTGATACCGTGTTCTATTCTTTCTTATCCTCTTTCTTTTATTTTATTTTACCCTAACAATTTGTCTTTTTGACACTTGGTGTAACGACCCGTAATTTTCGACAATTAAAAATTGTTAATTTAGTTAAGTTTTGCAATTTAATGTTGAAAAATATAAAAATCTATGAGTTGTGAATGAAACAATATCTAGAATGAATGATAACAATGTCAATTTAAGTTAATTATTAATAAATTGAATGAATTCCAATTAAATGAAATAATATATATATGTTATACTTGGCTATAAATTGAATATGAGGAAACCAACTGGAAATATTGAATTAACCAATGAAATAATACATATTAAATGGTAACTGAATAAAATTGGTGTGATGTAAGTATTTATAACCTTTGTTTGAAAGTAATAAACTTATAGTGTAATTATAAGTTATCTATTTATTTAGTCTGTTAAATTTAATCGAAAATTAATTACAATTAAATGATAGTAAATGTTACATAACTGTGAGTTATGACTGTAAATGGTGAATGTGATGGAATAAATAGAAATGTTAATTTTATTAATAATGTAATAATTGGTTTAATAAAATAGTGAAATCAAGATAAATAAGTCAATTTGGGAATTTAAATTTTGTTTAATGTGTGAAATTGACAAAATTCAATATAGTTGAAATATAGTAATTAATACAAATAAAAGATGGAAATTAGAGGATATAAATGTAATGAAATGTAAACCAAATGTTAGCTATGTTATAGAATAATAATTGATTGAGTATAAAGATTTGAATCAAATAAAATCAATTAATTGGAATTAAACTTTAATTAATTGGATTTATTGCGGTTGAATTGGAACGCTGTAATTATTGAAATAATCAACACTAAAATTGATATGTAAATTTACTTTAAATTATTATATATATCTAGGTAATCAAAATTGATGGAATTTGGTAATAATTAAATTTGAAATTAAAAGTAATTTATTTAATTTAATAATTAATTTATTTAATTAACTTGAAATATAGCCATTTTGGCGACTATCTCGGATTTCGACGAAACCAGTTTCATCGGATCCATAATGGTGAATTATTGTAGGATTTCAATTTTCGTAGCGATCAGACTTGTCGTTTGATCGTACTGACTCGAAACGCCTAGAAATAAATTTAATTAAGATCAATTTGAAATAAACTGATTTCTACATAATTTCTTCATACAATGGAATTAGGACCTGAAACATGTTCCATTGAATTTAAAAATAATGAAAACATCTATTATGATATATGGGATGACCCATTTTCATTTCGGAGGCAGAACGGGCTTTTCGGGTCGTTTATTGTTCAAACCCAAATCGATCTAATCCATTTGTTCTATTTCTGATCCATCTATAAATACATCGTTATAAACCCTAGCCATTCCTCATTCTCATTTGTCTATACGTACATTTTCTTCTCAACTCCTCTTTTCGATGGCAGACAATCAAAACCCTAAATTGAAATTGCAAATTTCAAAACCAATTCCAAAAAAATCAAACTCCTCAAACTATATCGAATTATATATCGATTTGAAGCTCTCCACGAGTGCAAGTCGAATCTATGGATAGTTTTTCGATCTGGTTTTCTATGTGGCCGGAAATGGGCAATTTAGTTTCGACCGCTCGTTGCTAGGGTTTAAATTTCGACGGTAGATCTTCAACGGTTTGGCGATCGGTCGATGTTGGAGTGCAGAGGAGGTCAGGAGCATTCGACCTATGGTCTTTGTTTTGGTTGTAGACATTGGGGTTGGCTAGAAATTGGCAGTGATGATATACGAAGGCGGAGTGCTGTGGGCCACCATTCGTGGTTGCGTGGCCACCGGTGGGCGCGGCCTTGGGTGAGCGTCGCCGTGGCACACGCCGATTTGGTTGGTCGAGAGCGTATCAGCGGTGGTAATCGAAAGTTCGACGGTGGCCAGGGATTCACGCGTTCGATCGTGACTTGGTTCGTGAATGAGGTAGGCAGTGACGTGGCGTGTGGGGTGAGTGATTTTATTTTATTTTATTTGTTTTATTTATTATATATTTTAAATCGTTTAAGGCTCTAACGACCATAACTTTTTCATACGAGGTCCACGTGCGATTTCTTGCGTTGGGATCGCAACGGAATTTTGGACATTTTGACGCTGGTTTGGACGAATTCTGAGACTGTTTGAATTTTGGGTTTAAATTGGATTTAAATTCAAAAGGTGAGTGTGTTAACCCACTCACAACTTCTAAAATTTCTTATGTTGTTAAATTAAATTTGTGATGTGATTGGAAATTTATTTATGACTGTTTGGTATATTTTGAATCATCATCTCAGTTAATTTGAATTTATTTGAATTAAATCGTTATTTAATTTATTATTGAATATAAATTGCCAGTTAAATACCTGTTATTGATTATCAGTGCTATATTGATATTTATTGATTAATTTGGATGATGTTTGTAATGGATGTTGATTGTTGATATTGGATGAATGGATGTTGTATTTTATATCGTTATAAACTGCAAGTTCCCTATGGGTTGAAATGATACATGCCCGAATGATCAATAGATTAAGGAAAAATCGTTATGGGTTGAAATGATAGACTCAAGCGATTTTATGGATTTTGTTATTAAATTCGAGATTGCGGTTTGAAATGATATATAAACGTAAAATTTTAAATTGCGGATTGAAATGATAAATATACGTATCACTTGAATAGAGAATTATATACGGACACCGGATTGGTTAAATTAAATGATTTTAAAATCCTTAATTTTCGAATTCAATTAAATGATATTTTGAAATAAAATTTGATTTATGTAAATTGAAGTATTATTGGAAAATCAAGTTTATGATGGAATGTGAAATGGTTTAATAGGAATTGCTTTAAGGAATTAAATTGGAAGTTTAAAGTAAAATTTTAAATATAAATGAAATTCTATCGAAATTAAGTTATTGAAGTTGTTTGAAAATACTTTGAAATTGGAGCAATTCGAATTGATATTTGAACATGGATTGAAAAGATATGAAATTCAATAGTTTATTGAAATGTTAAATTGAAAGGTTTGGAATTTGGTTTGTTGACTTGGGATTTTAAAATGGTCCAAATGCGTTGAAATGAAATGAATAGTTTAATTTGATATAAATCCCAAATTATTGTTTTAATATAAACTTCTTTAAAAATATATTATTTTGAAATTTCTAATTATTAAGATTTTCAAAGTATTAAACTATTTTAACCTGTATCAATTATATTAAATCATTTTAACCTATTTTAAACCATTCAATTTATTTAAACTAATTAACCTGTTTTAACTTATTTTAAATCTAATTAATCTATTTTAAAGCTAGTTAATCTATTTTAATTATATTTAATCTATTTTAAATCTATATTAACTATTTATAACCATTTAAAACTATTTTCTTCTAAATTCCAAACTAAGTAAAATGGATGGGTTTATATTCAAATTCTCAATTTTTAAGTGAATATGGTTAATGATGTTATAACCTAAGTTGGGATTTAAATAACATATTTGGTTTAATATGATATTTTGAAATGAGAGTTTAGCCTATTTTGAAAATATGACTTTTGAAAGGAAATATAATTTTGAACTATGATTTCAAATGTGATATGATTTCAAAGGTGGATATGATTTCAGAAGTAAGTAATGATTTCGAAAGTGATATGATTTGAATTGAATATGATATTTTGATATCAATTATGAAATGGTTTTGGAAATGTAAAAGAACCATCCGGTGTGTAATAAGCGATTGGTTGTTAAAGAGACCGGGATCAGATATTGTCATACTCTTTGCCAATACCAAAAACCACGTTGACAACTGTGTACGCGGCGGAGATTCCAGAATGAAGTAGGATGGTTGGCGACGATCCAATATGACGTATATACGTGGCCCTGACTCCCATGATTTAGCTTAAGGTGGCTAAAACAGGAGCAATTGATGGGCCAAGTGAGGTCATTCCTACGATTGGGCACACTCCTTCGATACTATATTATGACTTTGCGATTGATTTGTTGGCTACCTTCGATTTTGATTTGGGAGTGTGTTCCGAGGTTGGCGGTAGTAGCTGCTATGCATTACCACCAGTCCGGAAGTGTAATTGGTATATCTACCCTGGCATTGCCTAGTTGTGCCATGTCACCTACCCTATCGAGACCACTACGAGTTTGTTTTGTACCATACCTATAGAGTGCCCTCTGACGACGTCCAGTACGGACGGGATTACGGTACTATATAGACTATGGGAATATATAAAAATGTGTTAAGGGGGAAAATATAACACCTTAACGCTATTTTAATAGTTTATCTTACTATAGACATATTATAATAGCGTATTGTACTACATAGTAGATAGTTTAACGGATCCTTAGGAGATGTGAATCCCGAACATTTCTTAAGTTACTGCACTCACGTTAGACACTGGATAGGAGATGTCAAAACCCGTAAACATCTCCGACGCCGTTTACACTCATATTTATTTGTCGTTGATTTAACTCACATAAGATCTTTTAGTTCTGACTCGAGTGTATTGTCTTTTCAATTCGCTGGGGTCAGCCTGAGCATTTAAGGATTTGAAGACCTTATTTCTGGAGGACCAAGATGAAGATTTGTACTACTATTATCTACTATATTTATCCCACTGCATTCATACTGTTCCGCTGCATTATTTGTTTATCTCTGATATGTGTGACTCTGATTTTGTATTGTATAAGTATAATTAAATGTTTTGTATATAGCTTCATGAACTGTTATTTGATTATTATATTTTGTCATTCCGCTGTGAGATTCTGTTTTCGTTTTATTTCCTTCTGGTTTTCTTATTCACCCCGATAACAATCCGCCCTTCTGTATGGTTTGAGTCGGCATGTGTGTCTGCTTAAAATGTACAAAAAGGCGGGATGTTACAATTGGTATCAGAGCCAGATTTAGCGATAACCTTAGCTTTGTGGGGTCTGACTCTTTAAAAATAGGGTAGTAATACCCTAGAATGAGTCATTGAGAGTATATATATGAGAGAGCGTATTTGTTAGTGTTATAAAAGGGTTTTTATATTGTGTTAATTTGTTCCGTTTTGTATTTATAAATTCTGGTTGATGCATAGGACGCTATGACATCGATAGGGATTTCTAAACACTTAATAGGACCGACCGACACAATATTTGTTTTGAAATGTAGGTAAATGAAATAATTTTACCTATTGTATATTTTTATATATAAAATACTGATTTATAAATGATATATATTTGGTTTTAATATGTTGGTTGTTATGTAGTAAAATTTATAAATATTGTTTGGAAATAAGATTTGAAAATAAAATAAATGAAATGTTGAAATTTAGAACTTAAGTTCCGGGGTTTTTTGAAAATTTCTTCGAATGATTTTGGGATATAATAATAATATTATTAGAAGTATTTTCTGATATAAATATTTCAATATAATTTGAAAGAATTGTTTTAATGAAATTTTGGAAAGAAATAAGTTTTGTACTCCCCTCTCTGTCGCTGGGAAATAATTTCGGTGATGAGTGCACGCATCATCGACGTTCATTTTCGAGTTTCAAAGTGGGAAGGCCATTGTAGTAGTTTTACTACAGATCTATTTTGATAAACAAATAAATTTTTTAAAGTTTAAATATGATTGGAAATAAAAGTTATGAGTGTGTGTGTGTGTGTATATATATATATATATATGTATATATTATTTTAAATGATTTGAAATGGAACCCGTCATTTAGTTCTTAAATTTCTATGAATTAGAGATTTCAATTATTGAAATGGAATAATTTTTTTAACTATTTAATAATTGAAACTTCTAAATGAAAATAAGAAATGATATGCTAAGTTATAACTAAAATATACAAGGAATTTGAAATTTGTAACTTGTAGACGAAAAGAATATGAAAATAAGAAATGATAACTATTGAACCTTAAGTTAATTAGAATAAGTAAGATAAACTTGTGCAACTTTCTATTGCATTCTTAAAGTCATATATATATAACTTACCAATTATAAAAAGTTGAAATGTTAGAAGAATATGTAATGGAAATTTTTACAAGTAAAACTTATGTAATGGAAGTGTTCAATAAAATTTATTTTTATAAATAAGAAATTTGATATGAAAATAGTTATAAACTTGAGTTAAAATTTTAATACTACTAATTAAATGAAATAGAAAATGAGTATTGTAAGTAAAGGATTTGGAACTTAAGTTAATATTGAAACTATTTATAATTAAAGTAAATAATAAAATGAATGTAATGCAATAAAAGAAATTGACATGATATGAATAAATGAAAATGAATTTTTATAAGTAATTGTAACGACCCAGTATTTTGGACCATTCAAATCGACAATAAATCCACACATGTCAGACTTGAATAATTCAAAACAAGGATTGTATAATAAAATTCGGCAAAACTCAGCAAATACAGTAAATAAAATAATCACAGATCACAGACACAGAGTAATATAACAATAATGCAGCGGAAACAAAGGAATAGTAGTTCATGAAGCTACTATATATAAATAACAGAGTTAAACAGGATACAACAGAAGTCTCAAATACATAGATGTCTCAATACCATAAGCAAATACAAGATCTGAATACATCACTGGAATCCACTGAATAACTGATAGCAAAATCGATAGATAGCTGGATCTCCAAGCGAAGCTCCAACTCCAAGGTGAGTCTCGAATACTGTATCACTCTGTTTGACCCGAGCGTAAAGAAAAACACAAAACACTCGAGTCAGGATTAACATTCTTATATCAATAAATCCAACTCAAGTGAAATATCAACTGAAATACAAGTAACTCAAAGGATGTTTGGGATAACCATCCTCTAAGGATCCGTTAAACTATCTACTACGTAGTAATATTCGCTATTATAATAATGTCTAATTATAAAATAAACCTACTTTTAAATAGCGTTAAGGCTTTACATTTTCCACCTTAACACGTAATAGTCCCAGTAGCGTATCCAGTATTAGCGTACTTCCAAAATGGGGGCCACCCTCGATACTCCACAGGCTACGGGAGAAATCACAACTCATAGTAAAGCTCGATATGGTAGATGACACAGCACACAAGGCAATGCCAGGGTAGATATACCAATTATGCACACGGGCTGATGGAAACGCATAGCATCCACTACCGCTCCACCTCGAACAACACTCCCAAATCAAGGGGTGCACCCAAACAAATCACAAAGTAATAGAATGGTATCGAAGAAGTGTGTCCGATAAGAGGTGCTACCTCATTGGCCCGAGATCGCTCCTGTTTTAGCCACCTTATGCCAACTCATGGGAGTTGGGTCCACGTTCATACCATAATAGGATCGTCTCCACCATCCTACTTCATTCTAGAATCTCCACCGCGTACATAGTTGTTAAAGTGGTTTTTGGTATCGACAGAGAGTATGTCACATACCGAAATTTTCGACTTTCGAAAATTCGACATCGATACTCACTTTACCGACTGCCGAGCAATCGAGTGCCGGAAACTCCAATAGTGAGGGTTTTAAATAGAAGAAAAAGGTAGAGGAAGAAGAAAAGAGGAAGAAGAAAGAAGAGAGAACATCAGAACAACATCAGAACAGAAAACAATATCAGAATCTTACACATCGCAGTGGAACAATATATAATAGATAAATCAGTAATCTTTTAAACAAAGAATTTTATCAGTTTATACATACATCAATCAGAGTCAATATACAACAATGGACAGTTATATAACTTGTCCTCATACAGAATACACAGCGGAATAATACAAAGTGTAGGTGATACGTTACGCCATCCAGCTTGCTTCCAAAGCTCCAGAATATCCAGAATATCCTGATAATATAACTCTAGGCTGCCCGTGTGGAAATTGGTGGGCACCCAGAGTTTAGAAGGGAACAATAAACTCCGAGTCAGTCATGGTGACTGGTGTGAGATCGTAAAACAGTTATTTTTTTCACAAAGAAAATAAAACGAATTCGCAATGCTTTTGGAAAATGAAACTACCATAAGACCTCCCGCCACACACACAATGCAAACGCAGACTTGGAGGAGATTTCTTCTTATGATAGTCAAAGATGCTTACTACGCAAAAAATCAAATTCTTTTTGATATTATTATTAGTGCATAGTGTAGAAAACATTTCGAAAGTAGAATATAAATCTTAGCCAGCATAGGTACCATTATAGTATGCTTGCTATTGCTACCATATTAAATGGCAGGTTCTACAACTAAAACCGTACAAGGCTCGTATTGTTTCTTTGGATTTCCAACAAATGGTCAGGCCAAGGAACTTCCTTTTCCACGATGGGTACGTCCCTGGAATAGACGACCCGAGAAATAACCTAACATTACGATTAGATCTCTGCCAACACAAGGCCGGGTTACCTCTACAAAAATAGGTAACTACTGACACGCGTATGCCATCCCCCGATCATCACCGATCTTCCCAAGGATCCCCGATTCGCAACAACCACAAAGTAATAAATTTGCAGCAACCACAGAGGTTAAGTATCTGGGCTCCATACCATGATACCACCTTTATCCAGAAGGAATGACATACACTAAGGGGCGCTACTCCCTAGAACCTTGCCGCATCCTTCCTGTTTTGACCATTTCCGGGGTGTGAGGCTCGACGAAGTCTCGTCTACGCTTTCTACAAAGCCATGCTTCGGGTCAAACAAATGATCAACCTATGATCACAAAGATATAAGATCAAACAAATGATCATATCGCAAATGATCAAACACTGATCATTTCACAGCAACACTCAATATGCCACGTTACCAAATTGGGAGTATATCGCTGATAAATTTCAACTACATAACCTCTGAGCTCGTACGTCTCAGAGAAGGGTGTTAAGCTAAGAGAATAAATTCTCCGCCACCAACAGATATGTATTTGAAAGAAATCAGCTTTATATCTCAAATTGTAACGTCAGACACACAATCCATACAAGTCTGTTCCGGGATCGAACAGAACCGAAGGCACTTCTCACGAAGCCCTTGCACATCCGGATAATTTTCTAATCACGTCCGGACTTCCCGTCACTAAGGGTGATAAAACCTCTAAACCGGAGATCAGCCGATGTAGAGTAACTCGACGGTAATCCTTCCGTTTTCAAAAATATCCGGTCTTCAACACCGGTCTTCGAATGCAATTCATAACGACGTATCACATATTCGGAATGGGTTATACGACCCCATGGTCCTTTCCCGGCTAACCCGAATAGTGAGCGTTTATTTAAAAACAAGTGTGGCATTCAAATTCATCCAATTCACAACAAATACCATTCAAGGTAATTATTGATAGTCGGTTATTTAACTATCAATATAGATGCGCAACATCATCAGATTCCAAATAATTTTCCAAATTATTTCATCTTCCAAAATATCTTTTACTAGATATAAAATTTCCACACTTAATCATTTGAAAACAATTTCAAATCAACTCCCACATTTCAATTTATCTTTAAAAGATAAAATCTCAAAACAGTTCATTTCATATTGGAAAAGCATTTCCATACTTATTTAAAAATAAGTATTCCACAAATCTATTTATTTTCAACATTTGAAAATATTCAATATACTTAAATCAAATTAAGTATATATATTTCATTCTTTAAGGAAATCATTAATTTTAACATCTATTTGAGTCAAAACGAATGTTGCGTAAAACATCGTTACGACGACTCGAAATCAATAGTATAGGGATTTAGAATTAAAATAGATATATAAATCCCAATACTATATAAAACATTTCCTTTTGGAAATCATTTACTATAACAACAGTGTTATAGTCCACCATTTCCTTATATTTCTCGAAAACGTCTATTTCAACAATAAATGTTGAAATCTATGATTTCGATAGTTCACACGTTTTAAAACATCTTTTAAAACAATTAACTTCATTTCAAATATCACTTTTCCAAAACCATATCCATTTTACTTAACAATATATTCACTGTCCAAAATCGTGAATATACTTCACTAATTACATTTCACTATTTTCTACACGTTTTATTTCAATAATAATTCGCTATCCAAAATCGCGAATATATCTCCTTTAATAATCTTCTATATTTAATTTATCAAATTCAATCGATTTCGAATTTATAAACACGGTTATAAATTCTATTTCTATTTTAATAACAACCTCGACTTATAAATCTTCTTTTTATCAACTTCTATATTTTTACTTATCAAAATAAGTGATTTCGAATTTATAAACAACTTTTATAAATTTCAATTCTATTTATAAAAACTTCAATCCCAAATCAATTTCGATATTGATTTAAAAATTTATTTATCACTACTAAGTAAATTCCTCATTTTTTTCTCAAATTATTCAATATTCTGTTTTAAAATGGATTCTTCAAATTGAAATCATTTTACATTGATTTCCCAATTTATTTCAATTTACCAATTAATTTCTAGTTGGATTTCCAGCTTATCTTCTTTTAATAAATTCCTTTTTAAGGAAATAAATTTCAATCGTTTCTTTCAATCTATTTAAAAATCCAAATTCTTAAATTAAATTCTTCAAATTATAATCACTATTTTACGAAATCCATTTATTTAACATTTTCACTTGATTCTGGAATTAATTCGATAAGATTATAAAAATTAACTTTTTATACTTTAAAAATTCCTTTCTTCAAAATTTATTCAATTTCTAAAATTAATTCACTTAGAAATTTCTATTTTGATTTCAAAAATTCAATTTCGTTTATTTTTGGAATCCAATGATATCAAACATCCATTCAGCTAAATTTTAGCTTTCAAACAATTTCCAGACATCAATTCAATAACATCAATAATCATTCACAGATTATCACATCACAGTAGAAATAAATTTAATCAATGTGAGGGGTCCAGTTGGATCCCTCCAACCTGTTTCCCTGCATCCAAAGACGTTAGCACAATACCAATTCCACTTCGAGGTGGAATATCGCGGTATATAGGTTTTATAAAATTAATCCGCTTACTAACGGCGCAATAGGGTCTCATCCGCTATACGAGGCGGGAAATTATCAATCCAATATATACATATGCCAATATGTATATATCGCTATATATATAGATATATCCTACTATATCTAATATCACATCCAATAGCAATCAAATCAGTCAATAAATAACTACAATACCAAATATATTTTGAGTGAGAAAAATCTCACCTTAGCTTTTATTTTGCAATCCGTTTCCATTCCAGAGTTGTTTTCTTCATTTCTACCTGGTATAAATATTTTATACCATTTATTAATATTCACATCAATCGAATAACCAGTTACCGTTTAATAATTTAATTAACTGATAGTTTTCGTTTAACCCAATTTTTCTTTAATAAATTGATTTAACTAAAGATTAAATTTAAAACTAATTTTCCATTTAATAAATTTATTTAAATTCGGCTAACGCTTTGGGTTTAAACCAATAATTTATTCTTAATATAATAATTTGAACTAATATTTTCCTTTGAAACCTTTTAACAACTCAAAATAATTAAATTGGTAAATAAACAAATTAATTGCCATTTTAAACCTTTAATCCAACTAATATTTCAATCTCAAGCTAATGATTTTTTTTTATTTTAATTAAAAATTTAAAATTCGAACTGATTTCCTTTTATTAAATTTGTCCAACCAAGATTTTATTTTTAAACCCAATTTCTTTTTAATAAAATATTTTCTGGTTACCAAAATAATTACAAATTTATCTAACAAGTGAAAAATAAGTATGAATAAAATTTATATAGATATGTTTATATTTTCTTTTCAAATCTTTATATATATATGGATAAACGAAAATAGAGATGTTTATACTCAACTGCTATATACCTTAACTGTTTTTATTAAATTAAATGAAAAGAAAAGAAAAAGAAAACTACCTCACTAAACATTGGCCTCTGCCCTAATAACTCGCTGCCGTAGACCCAAGACCAACATCTCCGAACTATCACCGGAGGAACCCGCTTCTTCTCCTCCTCTCGTTCGCCTCCCGGTCACACTTACTCGCGTCAAATCCTACAGGTCGACCATCGGCTAGCATCGCCTTGCCATCGCGAGTTCACATCTGACACTTCCACTCGCTCGAACTCAGAGACGCCACTATCGTAAAAATCGCACGTAGACAATCGCGGCATCGACGAAGTTACCAACGCCCCAGCCTCTTGCCCACTCACGCGAATGCCTCCACTCCAATTTAACTCGCCGCCGATCCCCATACTGCCCAGATTTGAAAACGTTTGAAGCCCTAACTCGCGATCGTGCCTACGCGAGTCGTCGCTGCCCTCCATGATTCAAACAAATTCGATTTTTTAGGTTTTGATTTTGGGAGGGGAAGAAATAAACAGGCGCGGTCATTAATAATATTTTTTTCTTTGTTTGAACTGAGGAATCGAACTAAAGGTCGATGAGGGAGAGGGAAAGAAAGATAGCTTGTTTTTTTGAACGAGTTTGCAGAGGTATCGGCCATTATTCGAATTTCGTTTGTGAATTTTGCTTTTGTATTGCTCACGTAATAAAAGGAAACGAAGGGGACAGAAGTTCGTGGCTTTACAGAGGAAAGGTCGTGCTTGCCTGATCTCTTCGTGTTTCACTGCGTAAATTTAGTCCTGATATAGGGAGAAAAGTTTGAACGTGTATAGAATTTTTAAATAGAATTCCCGACATAAATTTTTCAACGCGTTTATACTTCGTGTGCTCACATATCAACTCCGAAAAATACGAAAATTGAAATCCGGTAATAATTCAATATTACGGACCCAATGGAACTGGTTTCGTCAAATTCTGAGACTGTGCCTCAGACGGCTATTTTTAAATATCGGTTGAACGATATAAATTTCAAAACTGATCAAAACAGTTTAAATTTAAATTCTGAAGCTGCTGTTATCTTCAGTGTTATCAATATAAATTTTACAAGTGTTTGAAATATTTTTCTTTAGCTTTAAATTGAAGATACAAATTTTTATTCAACATTCAACAGATTAAATCCTATAATTTAATCGCAAATTTCAAAATGATATCGGGGATTCAAATTAAATCATCGTTCAAATATTGAAAATTAATTAAATATTTCCAATTTAATTTGTTCAAAATTCTGGGTCGTTACAAACTTCCCTCCTTAAAAGAATTTCGTCCCGAAATTACAAGTTAGGAAAAGTGGTCCTTAACTCGTCTACTCTTTTTTCACAATTCAATAGTTTTATCAATTTATCGGAACAAATCTTTCTAATAAAGATTTGTTATTAATTCTACTAGCTTTTTCCAACTTCAATTACAGATTTCAAACAACATTGTTTACTTCAAAATTCAAATTCGAGTTTAAATTCAAATTTTAAACTTTCAAAATTTTATCAAAATTTTTCTAACATTCTAAATTTTCGAAAAATTTCGCTAGCGTCTCCTTTGCGCGGCTAACACGGCACGACTACAAAACGTCCCTACGGACTCTCAGATTTCAAAAAGAAAAGAAAAAGCCAAGCGGCTAGACAAGAAATCATCAAATCTCATATAGAAATTAAAATACTTACCTTTTTGTCAAGCAATTCAAATTATCTTCGAAATCAAATCCAATTCCTTTATAACACCTGTATATCTACTAGCCATCATATCTAGTTATACTATTCAAACCATTTTGGAAATTCTATTACAAAATTTTCAATATAAACTTCTTATACCTTTTTTTTTACTTCACTGTTGAAGTTATATATCTATTTTCATTCAATTTTACATTCCAAATTTCATTTGAATTCAATTCACAATTCCAATCTAATTTAAATTCAATTCAACTTCTGAATATTGAATTTCATCGATTAACTTTCATTTACAACTGCTTATTTTAAATTAGTTCCAGCTACTAATTCATCACAAATTCTAATTCATTTATTCAAATTTGTCTTCAACATTCAGTTTCAATTCCAGTTTTATTCACTTGTTCGTTCCCAAAATTTATTTACAATTCACTATTTTGGTTTATAACCACTTATATTAAACTGGATTTCAATTCGAATTCAATTTACATTCATGTACTTGCAATTGCAAATTGATTCATTCATTCACAATTTTATTTTCATAATTCAATTCTCAATTCTAGAGTCTTTTCAACCTTTTCAAAACCATTTTTGAAAACAATTCAAATTTATCTTTTGAATTTTCAAAACAAAACCCAAATTTTCAAACAACTTTCATTTAAAATAATTTGGCAGCAATTCCTCTTTTGGAAACCCGAAAATGAACACCAATGATGCCGCGGTCATCATCGAAGTTATTTTCCATCGACCGAAAAGAGTTTAGAGCTTTCATCTTTCCAAAATACTTTTCAAACCTTCGAAATCCATTTTCAAATCAAAAAGGATTTAAACTTTCCAAATCTCCAAAATTTTCAAATTCTTTTCAAAACATTTCCAAATACTTCTCTGGAATTCTGTTTCAAATTACAAATCACATTTATAATTTATATTCTTAAATTTCATTTGTATATGGATTTATTTCTTAACTTTGAAGTTATGATTTCAATTTCTTATTTAATTTCAATGATAATAGTTTAATATTATTATTTCCTAACAACCAAACATCCAAATACTATGATAATTCATAGAAAATCATTTCTTTTATATACAAAAATAGTTTTGGGCAAAATTATTTCATTCACCCTATTTAAAACAATATTGTGTCGGTTTATCTTGTTAAGAGTTTAGAAACTCCTATCGATTACAGTTAGCTAGACTGCACCGACCAGAATCCATAAACAATCAACTGATAAGTCAACACAATACAAAACAATTTTATATTCACTAACAAATACGCACTCGTATCTATTATTACACTCAACTCATTCTAGAGTACTACTGACTCTATCTCTAATGAGTAACAACCAACAGAGCAGGGTTGTCGCTTAACCATATGCTCTGATACCACGCTGTCACATACCGAAATTTTCGACTTTCGAAAATTCGACATCGATACTCACTTTACCGACTGCCGAGCAATCGAGTGCCAGAAACTCCAATAGTGAGGGTTTTAAATAGAAGAAAAAGGTAGAGGAAGAAGAAAAGAGGAAGAAGAAAGAAGAGAGAACATCAGAACAACATCATAACAGAAAACAATATCAGAATCTTACACATCGCAGCGGAACAATATATAATAGATAAATCAGTAATCTTTTAAACAAAGAATTTTATCAGTTTATACATACATCAATCAGAGTCAATATACAACAATGGACAGTTATATAACTTGTCCTCATACAGAATACACAGCGGAATAATACAAAGTGTAGGTGATACGTTACGCCATCCAGCTTGCTTCCAAAGCTCCAGAATATCCAGAATATCCTGATAATATAACTCTAGGCTGCCCGTGTGGAAATTGGTGTGCACCCAGAGTTTAGAAGGGAACAATAAACTCCGAGTCAGTCATGGTGACTGGTGTGAGATCGTAAAACAGTTATTTTTTTCACAAAGAAAATAAAACGAATTCGCAATGCTTTTGGAAAATGAAACTACCATAAGACCTCCCGCCACACACACAATGCAAACGCAGACTTGGAGGAGATTTCTTCTTATGATAGTCAAAGATGCTTACTACGCAAAAAATCAAATTCTTTTTGATATTATTATTAGTGCATAGTGTAGAAAACATTTCGAAAGTAGAATATAAATCTTAGCCAGCATAGGTACCATTATAGTATGCTTGCTATAGCTACCATATTAAATGGCAGGTTCTACAACTAAAACCGTACAAGGCTCGTATTGTTTCTTTGGATTTCCAACAAATGGTCAGGCCAAGGAACTTCCTTTTCCACGATGGGTACGTCCCTGGAATAGACGACCCGAGAAATAACCTAACATTACGGTTAGATCTCTGCCAACACAAGGCCGGGTTACCTCTGCAAAAATAGGTAACTACTGACACGCGTATGCCATCCCCCGATCGTCACCGATCTTCCCGAGGATCCCCGATTCGCAACAACCACAAAGTAATAAATTTGCAGCAACCACAGAGGTTAAGTATCTGGGCTCCATACCATGATACCACCTTTATCCAGAAGGAATGACATACACTAAGGGGCGCTACTCCCTAGAACCTTGCCGCATCCTTCCTGTTTTGACCATTTCCGGGGTGTAAGGCTCGACGAAGTCTCGTCCACAAAGCTACGCTTTCTACAAAGCCATGCTTCGGGTCAAACAAATGATCAACCTATGATCACAAAGATATAAGATCAAACAAATGATCATATCGCAAATGATCAAACACTGATCATTTCACAGCAACACTCAATATGCCACGTTACCAAATTGGGAGTATATCGCTGATAAATTTCAACTACATAACCTCTGAGCTCGTACGTCTCAGAGAAGGGTGTTAAGCTAAGAGAATAAATTCTCCGCCACCAACAGATATGTATTTGAAAGAAATCAGCTTTATATCTCAAATTGTAACGTCAGACACACAATCCATACAAGTCTGTTCCGGGATCGAACAGAACCGAAGGCACTTCTCACGAAGCCCTTGCACATCCGGATAATTTTCTAATCACGTCCGGACTTCCCGTCACTAAGGGTGATAAAACCTCTAAACCGGAGATCAGCCGATGTAGAGTAACTCGACGGTAATCCTTCCGTTTTCAAAAATATCCGGTCTTCAACACCGGTCTTCGAATGCAATTCATAACGACGTATCACATATTCGGAATGGGTTATACGACCCCATGGTCCTTTCCCGGCTAACCCGAATAGTGAGCGTTTATTTAAAAACAAGTGTGGCATTCAAATTCATCCAATTCACAACAAATACCATTCAAGGTAATTATTGATAGTCGGTTATTTAACTATCAATAAATATGCGCAACATCATCAGATTCCAAATAATTTTCCAAATTATTTCATCTTCCAAAATATCTTTTACTAGATATAAAATTTCCACACTTAATCATTTGAAAACAATTTCAAATCAACTCCCACATTTCAATTTATCTTTAAAAGATAAAATCTCAAAACAGTTCATTTCATATTGGAAAAGCATTTCCATACTTATTTAAAAATAAGTATTCCACAAATCTATTTATTTTCAACATTTGAAAATATTCAATATACTTAAATCAAATTAAGTATATATATTTCATTCTTTAAGGAAATCATTAATTTTAACATCTATTTGAGTCAAAACGAATGTTGCGTAAAACATCGTTACGACGACTCGAAATCAATAGTATAGGGATTCGGAATTAAAATAGATATATAAATCCCAATACTATATAAAATATTTCCTTTTGGAAATCATTTACTATAACAACAGTGTTATAGTCCACCTGTAACAACCCGCATATTTGTCGATTTTACATTTAAATATTTTATTTAAATATTTCATCGTTAGTCGGATTTTAGTCCGAAAAGCTACTTTTTGCAAACAGTCGAATTAGGACTCGAGACCACCTCCATTGAGTTCAAAATGTCGTTTGCGATCTTTTTGAGTGTAAGCTTCGATATGTTTGGAGCTAGTCAAAAATTTGACCATTTGCACTTTGGGTTTGGTTTTGGGTTCAGCCCCTTTGCCAACTTAAACCCCAAACTGAATCATCCCTCCCCATTCACTCTCACTTCCTCCTCTTGCTCAGTTCTAAAGCAAAAATGGTGGGAGAGATGGGAAATTAAAACTCCCAAACCCTAGTTTCATCTTCAAATCAAGTTCTAGCTCCAAATTCTAAGAGAACCCATTGGTAAGCATCTCCTTCATCTTCTCCAACCCGTTCTCCTTTCAATTTCAGAAATCCTAAACCTAACTTTAGGAATGTTCTTCTTTTTTAGCATAGATTCAAGCTCATTTGGGTTGTGTTGAAGAGTGGTTGATTCTCCCTTTGCTTTCAAGCTCCTTCTTCATTGTTTTTGTGAAAAGGTGAGATTTTTATCTCACATCTAAGTCTTTAATTATCTTCGATTGTTAGGTATGAATTCCTAACACTTATTCTTGTGCAATTGATTTTGGTTTGGATTGATTTGGTGTATATTCCAATTTTTGGTGTTTTGAAATCAAAATCTATGAAAATCCTTTTATGGATATTTGGACATTGGTATTTGAGGCGTGTCGAAGAGCCGTTAAGGCTGGGTTGTCGCTTGGCGTAAATCCTTAGTCGTTGTCGCTCGATCGATCGCTTCCGGTATTCATTTGGCCATTTTTGGTCTAGGTTCAGGGAATGCTCTGAACCCCAGTTTCAGACGTCTGAAACGTTAGATTCAGACGTCTGAATATTATATTGGGAAGATTTTATTCCCAGATTTAGACGTCTGAATCTTTGGCTCCAGACGTCTGAATTGGCTCGATTTCAAACAGAAAGAAATAAACATAACATAAATCAGTCACAGACATCCATATCACAAAGGCGGAAGAAGATATGAATAAATATACTACACATGAAAGTGTACATCAGAGTAGTGGTCAGAAAGATCCACGATAATACAAAAGAATAGCATCACGTGCTACACAAAAGAATAAGTACACAACATAGAGTCTAATCTCAAATGCATACAACAAAAACTACAAAACTAGAGTAGTTAGCCAAAAAGTCGGATGATGGCTCCAGATAGGAAGTCATGAGGAAGCACCTGTAAAATCTCGGTCTGACCCGAGTATTATTTATAAGAAAATAATAAACGGATCAGTCTAGCTATAAATATCAGATAAAGTGATATAGAATAAGAGATATGACAAAAACGTATCATAACCATAATAGCGTACTGTGATAAGTACGTGATTGAAAATCAACAAGAGATTAATCAATACCACAAGAATCTTCTCAAAGATTAAAAATAATGGCAAGTCCGAACACACGGACGAGAAAGGCAAGTCCGAACACACGGACGAGAAAGGCAAGTCCGAACACACGGACGAGAAAGGCAAGTCCGAACACACGGACGAGAAAGGCAAGTCCGAACACACGGACGAGAAAGGCAAGTCCGAACACACGGACGAGAAAGGCAAGTCCGAACACACGGACGAGAAAGGCAAGTCCGAACACACGGATGAGAAAGGCAAGTCCGAACACACGGACGAGAAAGGCAAGTCCGAACACACGGACGAGAAAGGCAAGTCCGAACACACGAACGAGAAAGGCAAGTCCGAACACACGGACGAGAAAGGCAAGTCCGAACACACGGACGAGAAAGGCAAGTCCGAACACACGGACGAGAAAGGCAAGTCCGAACACACGGACGAGAAAGGCAAGTCCGAACACACGGACGAGAAAGGCAAGTCCGAACACACGGACGAGAAAGGCAACATTGCTAGTCTAAATCATAAAAATGATCGTCATCGATCATAAAGAAGTGTCGATTACACTAAGCTAGTAAATATAAGAGTTTAGCTTCATGTCCCATAACCACTTGCTTAACTCAAATATTTACGAACAAATTGTAGATCTGCACTAGAAAATTGTCACAAGAGATTCAATCGAACAAGTCCATAAATTAAGCGACGAAGTAAACGCAAGCGTTTCATACCACTTGTTTTGCTAAGCCGTTTAATTATATTTTCTCATACGAATGAGGTAAAGGTTTGTATATACTAGTAGATTGGAAAACAGTTTTATAAACGAGTTTGATATTGAAAATAGAGTTGAAATCCTTTTGATGAAAGAGTTTTGATATTTACTACTAGTATTGAAACCTTTATGTTTTTAAAGTGACAAGTCATAAAAGTGATTGTAGAAACAATCAATTATAAAAGTTCACATTCGAAGACGTGAATAAAATCCAAAGAAATCAATTCCCAAAACCATCAAAGTAGGAAGTTCTGATAAATGTTTTTCAGATAAGATTGCCTACGCAGAGTAATACGGGGTTCGACCTGCCCGGTCAGGTCGTGGGGGTCCAGGGGGCAGCGCCCACGGTGGGGCGCGGGGCAGCGCCCCGTCAAAACGGTACGACTTAGTGAAGACAAGCGACCTAAGTTTAAAAAGGCGGGCGACTTAACACAGTGGCCGATAATAAATGATAACAACAAAAAGGGAATCAACACGAATTGATTAGAGTTGGATATTCAAGCTAAAAAAACAACTAGGCAAAACACAGCAGATTCAGACGTCTGAGATCAAGAATTCAGACGTCTGAATCTGGAAAATAAACTATTTTCCAGAACAGAATTCAGACGTCTGAATCCTTGATTTCAGACGTCTGAAATAGGCACTTTTTAGCCTATTCCTTTTCTGGTTCAAAACGAACCAATTAAGACGTCTGAAATTTTGATTCAGACGTCTGAATGCTGGGAGAAGAAAATTCCCAGTATTCCATTCAGACGTCTGAACCATACGTTCAGACGGCTGAAACTGTTATTCAGGGCATTCCCTGAACCTAGGCCAAAAAATGGCCAAACGACATTGATACCGATCGGTCGAGCCACAACGACTCAGGAATTGCACAAGGATAAGTGTTAGGAATTCATACCTAACAATCGAAGATAATTATTGACTTAGATGTGAGATAAAAATCTCACCTTTTCACAAAAACAATGAAGAAGGAGCTTGAAAGCAAAGGGAGAATCAACCACTCTTCAACACAACCCAAATGAGCTTGAATCTATGCTCAAAAAGAAGAACATTCCTAAAGTTAGGTTTAGGATTTCTGAAATTGAAAGGAGAACGGGTTGGAGAAGATGAAGGAGATGCTTACCAATGGGTTCTCTTAGAATTTGGAGCTAGAACTTGATTTGAAGATGAAACTAGGGTTTGGGAGTTTTAATTTCCCATCTCTCCCACCATTTTTGCTTTAGAACTGAGCAAGAGGAGGAAGTGAGAGTGAATGGGGAGGGATGATTCAGTTTGGGGTTTAAGTTGGCAAAGGGGCTGAACCCAAAACCAAACCCAAAGTGCAAATGGTCAAATTTTTGACTAGCTCCAAACATATCGAAGCTTACACTCAAAAAGATCGCAAACGACATTTTGAACTCAATGGAGGTGGTCTCGAGTCCTAATTCGACTGTTTGCAAAAAGTAGCTTTTCGGACTAAAATCCGACTAACGATGAAATATTTAAATAAAATATTTAAATGTAAAATCGACAAATATGCGGGTTGTTACAGACTCCCCTCCTTAAAGAAATTGCGTCCTCGCAATACTTAAGAAGAAAATAAATAGTAACAACCATAAAAGCATATCAATACAAAAGAAAATTTGAAATGAGAAGTTCACCAAAAAGAGCATGAAAGAGAAAACTCGGACGAGTTCGCTCAATGAATTCTCTAGATTTCCCAAAAGCAATCCTTGGGACTTAAGAACCCTAGAACTTTCACAAGAAGAACATCTTTATTTCGAAGGCGCTCAACCTTCGAAGCAATGATGCGAATAAAATGTTGCTCAAAAGACAAATAGGCGAAACTTCAATTTCCACAATAACACCAAGCTCAAGAATAAAAATTGGAAATCTTGAGGCATTTCCGTAGAAGAAAGACGTAAGAAAGCGTCGTGAATAATAGAAAATTGAGCCGGTGCAACGGCGTAGTACAAAAACGGTACGCCAGAGAAACGAGAAACTCGAATAATTTGGAACAACAGCGTAGTACAATAACGGTACGCCAGATGAACCAAAGCTCAAATAATTCAGAACATCGACGTAGTGCAAATGGTACGTCAAATGAACCGAACACCATAAAAGAACATCGGATGCTAATCCAGAAAAGAAATGAGATGAAGCTCAATAAAACGAAGTATATCGAAACGTCCGAGGAACTTGGCATTCCACACGGACATCATCCGACTTTTTGGCTAACTACTCTAGTTTTGTAGTTTTTGTTGTATGCATTTGAGATTAGACTCTATGTTGTGTACTTATTCTTTTGTGTAGCACGTGATGCTATTCTTTTGTATTATCGTGGATCTTTCTGACCACTACTCTGATGTACACTTTCATGTGTAGTATATTTATTCATATCTTCTTCCGCCTTTGTGATATGGATGTCTGTGACTGATTTATGTTATGTTTATTTCTATATTTGTTTCCGAAGATTATATATAGCCACCGTGTGATAGCTTTGTGTTTGTATCGGTATGTCGGATTTCCTCTTTAAAAGATATGCATTCTATTCTATCTGACATATCGGTGCTCGCACAAAGAAGTTACACGGATGGTCGCTCCTCAACAGCCTTATTCTCCGCGCTAGATGACAGCATTACTCCGTAGTGTTCTTGGCTAGCGTGGGTATAGAGGTGGGGCGTCACACCACCATTTCCTTATATTTCTCGAAAACGTCTATTTCAACAATAAATGTTGAAATCTATGATTTCGATAGTTCACACGTTTTAAAACATCTTTTAAAACAATTAACTTCATTTCAAATATCACTTTTCCAAAACCATATCCATTTTACTTAACAATATATTCACTGTCCAAAATCGTGAATATACTTCACTAATTACATTTCACTATTTTCTACACGTTTTATTTCAATAATAATTCGCTATCCAAAATCGCGAATATATCTCCTTTAATAATCTTCTATATTTAATTTATCAAATTCAATCGATTTCGAATTTATAAACACGGTTATAAATTCTATTTCTATTTTAATAACAACCTCGACTTATAAATCTACTTTTTATCAACTTCTATATTTTTACTTATCAAAATAAGTGATTTCGGATTTATAAACAACTTTTATAAATTTCAATTCTATTTATAAAACTTCAATCCCAAATCAATTTCGATATTGATTTAAAAATTTATTTATCACTACTAAGTAAATTCCTCATTTTTTTTCTCAAATTATTCAATATTCTGTTTTAAAATGGATTCTTCAAATTGAAATCATTTTACATTGATTTCCCAATTTATTTCAATTTACCAATTAATTTCTAGTTGGATTTCCAGCTTATCTTCTTTTAATAAATTCCTTTTTAAGGAAATAAATTTCAATCGTTTCTTTCAATCTATTTAAAAATCCAAATTATTAAATTAAATTCTTCAAATTATAATCACTATTTTACGAAATCCATTTATCTAACATTTTCACTTGATTCTGGAATTAATTCGATAAGATTATAAAAATTAACTTTTTATACTTTAAAAATTCCTTTCTTCAAAATTTATTCAATTTCTAAAATTAATTCACTTAGAAATTTCTATTTTGATTTCAAAAATTCAATTTCGTTTATTTTTGGAATCCAATGATATCAAACATCCATTCAGCTAAATTTTAGCTTTCAAACAATTTCCAGACATCAATTCAATAACATCAATAATCATTCACAGATTATCACATCACAGTAGAAATAAATTTAATCAATGTGAGGGGTCAAGTTGGACCCCTCCAACCTGTTTCCCTGCATCCAAAGACGTTAGCACAATACCAATTCCACTTCGAGGTGGAATATCGCGGTATATAGGTTTTATAAAAATAATCCGCTTACTAACGGCGCAATAGGGTCTCATCCGCTATACGAGGCGGGAAATCATCAATCCAATATATACATATGCCAATATGTATATATCGCTATATATATATAGATATATCCTACTGTATCTAATATCACATCCAATAGCAATCAAATCAGTCAATAAATAACTGCAATACCAAATATATTTTGAGTGAGAAAAATCTCACCTTAGCTTTTATTTTGCAATCCGTTTCCATTCCAGAGTTGTTTTCTTCATTTCTACTTGGTATAAATATTTTATACCATTTATTAATATTCACATCAATCGAATAACCAGTTACCGTTTAATAGTTTAATTAACTGATAGTTTTCGTTTAACCCAATTTTTCTTTAATAAATTGATTTAACTAAAGATTAAATTTAAAACTAATTTTCCATTTAATAAATTTATTTAAATTCGGCTAACGCTTTGGGTTTAAACCAATAATTTATTCTTAATATAATAATTTGAACTAATATTTTCCTTTGAAATCTTTTAACAACTCAAAATAATTAAATTGGTAAATAAACAAATTAATTGCCATTTTAAACCTTTAATCCAACTAATATTTCAATCTCAAGCTAATGATTTTTTTTTTATTTTAATTAAAAATTTAAAATTCGAACTGATTTCCTTTAATTAAATTTGTCCAACCAAGATTTTATTTTTAAACCCAATTTCTTTTTAATAAAATATTTTCTGGTTACCAAAATAATTACAAATTTATCTAACAAGTGAAAAATAAGTATGAATAAAATTTATATAGATATGTTTATATTTTCTTTTCAAATCTTTATATATATATGGATAAACGAAAATAGAGATGTTTATACTCAACTGCTATATACCTTAACTGTTTTTATTAAATTAAATGAAAAGAAAAGAAAAAGAAAACTACCTCACTAAACATTGGCCTCTGCCCTAATAACTCGCTGCCGTAGACCCAAGACCAACATCTCCGAACTATCACCGGAGGAACCCTCTTCTTCTCCTCCTCTCGTTCGCCTCCCGGTCACACTTACTCGCGTCAAATCCTACAGGTCGACCATCGGCTAGCATCGCCTTGCCATCGCGAGTTCACATCTGACACTTCCACTCGCTCGAACTCAGAGACGCCACTATCGTAAAAATCGCACGTAGACAATCGCGGCATCGACGAAGTTACCAACGCCCCAGCCTCTTGCCCACTCACGCGAATGCCTCCACTCCAATTTAACTCGCCGCCGATCCCCATACTGCCCAGATTCGAAAACGTTTGAAGCCCTAACTCACGATCGTGCCTACGCGAGTCGCCGCTGCCCTCCATGATTCAAACGAATTCGATTTTTAGGTTTTGATTTTGGGAGGGGAAGAAATAAATAGGCGCGGTCATTAATAATATTTTTTTCTTTGTTTGAACTGAGGAATCGAACTAAAGGTCGATGAGGGAGAGGGAAAGAAAGATAGCTTGTTTTTTTGAACGAGTTTGCAGAGGTATAGGCCATTATTCGAATTTCGTTTGTGAATTTTGCTTTTGTGTTGCTCACGTAATAAAAGGAAACGAAGGGGACAGAAGTTCGTGGCTTTACAGAGGAAAGGTCGTGCTTGCCTGATCTCTTCGTGATTCACTGCGTAAATTTAGGCCTGATTTAGGAAGAAAAGTTTGAACGTGTATAGAATTTTTAAATAGAATTCCCGACATAAATTTTTCAACGCGTTTATACTTCGTGTGCTCACATATCAACTCCGAAAAATACGAAAATTGAAATCCGGTAATAATTCAATATTACGGACCCAATGGAACTGGTTTCGTCGAATTCCGAGACTGTGCCTCGGACGGCTATTTTTAAATATCGGTTGAACGATATTGTAACAACCCCGAATTATAATCTATTTTAAATTGATAATTAAATGAATTTTTGAATAAAAATTGTAAAATTGATTTTAAATGGATGCGAGTTTCCCCGAAATCGAATAAAAATGCGTTAAATCATTTAAATTTAAAATGTTGTATATATATGTAGATATATATATATGTTTTGGTTTGAATTTAAATAGTAAATAAATTGTTTAATAATAAATGATAATAATAAATATTAGAAAGGAAAATAAAGCAAGCTAGGCAAATCAAATACAAAGTAATAGAAACAAATATGTGTATAGAGAAAATACAAGACAATAAGAGAGTAAGCAAACATATTAACTAATATTTCACAAACATATTTATTTTGGGGAAATTCATTTGTATTTCAAGGTAATAAGGCCAAAGCAAAGAAAAATATACTCAAGTATATAAGCAAGAAAAAAATAAAACAAAGCAAAAGTATGAAACCAAAACCAGACAAGTAGAACTTTATATGTGAACAATTGGAAATGCAAAGCAAAAGAAAGCACAAATATCATAAGTAGGAACATAAAGTACACTTACACAAAATAAATAAGTATGTACATGAAACATAAAGGACAAGCATTTAATACCCAAGCACAAAAAATCTTCTCAGCCGAAAATATGTTGAAACCGTATCAGTAAACTAAGAAAAATCTCTGATTTCTTTTGTACAAAACAATATTACCTGTACAAGTTCTATCACCACTAAACCCAATTCATTTATATCAGCCTTCTACATTTTATTCTCGTCCATTCCAAGCTATGAAAAATCTGAAGTAAATATTCTTCAAAACTTAAACTTTAAAACTCAAACAATAAAACAACAATACAACTTCAAAACAAATCAGAAAATCAAAAGGACAGAGCTACTCAAAGCAAGGATCAGTTTTCAAATGCAAAGCCTGTTTCAAAGAAAAATCAAAACAACATACTTTGTTATTCTTTCTTCTCTGGAAGACAGGTGAGTAACATATTTTTTTAAATATAACCTAAGTTTAGATAAAGCATGTTTTCCTCTGTGATGATATATATTTTGTATATATGTATGTTGTGCCAAGTCTATGTGTATCTGTTTCTGTGATACCCTGTATCTGTGTTATGTTTTTGTAGATATGAAACAAACCTCCATCTCATGATCTAACCTCTGTTTGAACTTAAGATGTAAATAAAAACTATTGGTTTGGTTGTCATCTAAGTGTTAAAAATATGTTAAAGCTAAAACAACCTATAATTACCTCTGGTAACTCAAGAAAACTAAGTATAACTTTAAATATGTTTAAACAAAATTTCTTGTTTAAGTATTCAGGAGGGTAGAGTGAAAATACATACTAAAATAGAATTTTTAAAGCAAGATTTAGAATTTTTAGAGCTTGGGTTGAAGAGCAGTTTTCGTTTCACTGTTTTGAGCTTTTTGGGGTGCCGTGGGTTAACTCGTCGACTGGAGACATCGTGGTTTGGTCGAGAGGTAGAGGAGCGATGGGGGAACTTGGGAAAAATAGTGGACTGGTCGGCAGGTCAACGTGGTGGCGGCGAGAAGCGTTTAAAATCTGGTGACCTAGTTTTTGAGTGCTGTGATGTTTCGTCTCGTTCGAAGCCATGAAACGATCGAGTGTTTCGAGCTTCTGGGGTTGGATACAGGGGAGGTAGACGAGTTCACGGCCGGAGTTGGGTAGCCGCTGGTGGTCGGAGCGTGGAGCAATCGGTGATGACAGGTTTTGGTTTGAGGTTGGGTTACTGGTTCCAGGTTGGCTCGTACGTTCGAATTTCGATTTCGAATCGATGATGGTGGGTGGTTTCTCGAGTAGGGATGTTTGGGCGATGGGTGGTTCAGGAAGATCATCGGAGATGATCGGCGAAGTTCGTCGCCGCGGTGTACGTGCATGAGCACGATTAGTTTTGGGTCTGGTTTCTTTGCTCTGGGTTTGGAAGGGATGAGCACGGGTTGATATATGTTTTGCTCAAAGCAGGCTCATGATTTTCTCGGGGTAACTCGAAGTAAAATAAGGGTGAACTCGGGTATTTGTTTGTCTTCCAGTTTTTAGCCTGTAACTTGATTTTCAGTTTTAAAAGTTTGGGTTTTAAAATTTAAATCAAAGTTAATCTGAGTCTAAGGAATATTTAATTCCAGTTTTGAAATGAAGAGAAAGTTTATAAATTTAAATACTTCGAATAAGTTTCAATTTTTGAACTTAAGTGGATTTGATTTAAAATTCCTTTATAACTAAGCATTATTTTAATTTGTAATTTAAAGATTTTTAAGGTCAGTTATAAATTGGTTTAAAGTTAAATTAGTACCCGTTTTAAAACTCTGAATTTAAAATGAAAGTTCAAAAGGGAGAGTGAAATAAATGTTTTCAACATAATGAAGTGAAATTTAAATAATAATGGGAAATGAATTTACTCTAAGTAAATGAAGATTCAAGATTTAAATTCATTAACCATTAGGAAAATTAGAATGATAATTGATAATTGGTATTGATAATTTGTAATTATAAGTTTAAATGTATTAACTAAAGTTTAAATTAATAATCACTTGACGATTTGGAAAATAAAAATTACTTAGAGAAGTAATGAATAAATAATTACTGAATGTAATTAATTAAATGATAATTTAAAATGTGAATTAATTAGTTGTTAATAAATCAAAGGATTAATTAATAATGGCAATTAATTAAGATTAATTTAATAATTAAAGATTCATTGATTCATTGATTTAAGAATGCTTAGTTAATAATTAAGGGTTAACCAATAAATTTGAAAGAAAGATTTTCAAATAATTTGTAATTAAATTACAATAATTAACCTGGATTAATAAATTGATAAACCAAGATTTGATAATTAATTCATAAGTAATTAATTTACTTGGAAATAAATTGAATTTATCAGGATTAAACGATTAATTGATTCTGTTTATAAATAACTATTGAATACTTGACTTTACTTATGAATGTTTGAATTTTATTGGATGATTGAATTTGTTTGATATCCCTGATATATGATGCTTTGTTATACATCCTGATTTATGTTGTGATCTGTAGTTTACTTATCTGTGACCTTTATATATCTATGATCTGTGAATGAACGATAAGCGTTGTTCTTATACTGCTTATCGAATTATATTTCTGTATTCTGATATGTGATGATTCATTGTGTTGCACTATTGTGTGAAATCCCTGGACCACACCTTTACACACACAAATATGGATTTCACGTGGAAATCGGTTAAGTCACAGATAATTTAAATTCGATGTTTTTGAAATTTAAATTTCAATTTCAATTGAATTTGAAATTGGAATTTGGGATTTAAAGTGAAAAGCTTTTGAAATAGAATTTCAAAGATAAAAGTTATTTTGAATAACTTAATCGAGTTATGAAAATTTAAATAATTTGATTTAAACTTAAATTCAAGATTCGAAATTAAATCCTATGATTTGAAACTAGGGATTGAAAATGTTATAAATGTGTTTGTATGAATCTAAACCATTTAAAAGTGAAATTTTGAGAATTTGGATTTAACCCAAAGACTTTAACTCGTATGAATGAATCGGATTTTCTGAAATGAAACTGTTGTTTAAAAAGAATAAAAGCTTTCCGATAAGGAATGAAATTCCAGTTTAATTAAAGGAATTTCAATATTGAATTGAAAAATGGATTTTCCAAGTTATGAATGAATTCTTTTTGAAAGCTATGAATTAAATCTGTTTATTTTTAACAGATTTAAAATGATGTTTTGTTTAAACCATTCGAAATGAAATTGTTTTGAAAGCTATAAGTTAAATCTTTGTTTTAAAGATTTAACGAGTTAATCAAATTGAAATGGAAATTAATTTGGAAAATCTGTGAATGAATCTTTTGTTTAAAAGATTAAAGTGTGGAAACTGTTTAAACCGTAAAGATTGAATCTTTTTGTTTAAAGATTTGAAAATGGTAATTTGTTTAACCATTTAAAAGAAAAGTTCTGGGTTTAAGTTGTGACTTAATTGAAATCCCAATATCCATATGTTTTTAAATATTTCGCTCACTGTTCGGTTTAGCCGGGAGAGGACCTTTGGGTCGTATAACCCATTCCGAATATGTGATACGTCGATATGGATGGCATTTGAAGACCGGTGTTGAAGACCGGATATTTTTGAAAACGGAAGGATTACCGTCGAGTTACTCTGCATCGGCTGATCCCCGATATAGAGGTTTTATCACCCTTAGTGACGGGAAGTCCGGACGTGATTGGAAATTATCCGGATTTGCAAGGGCTTCGTGAGAAGTGCCTTCGGTTCTGTTCGATCCCGGAACAGACTTGTATGGATTGTATGTCTGACATTACAAATTGAGATATAAAGCTGATTTCTTTCAAATACATTTCTGTTGGTGGCGGAGAATTTATTCTCTTAGCTTAACACCCTTCTCTGAGACGTACGAGCTCAGAGGTTATGTAGTTGAAATTTATCAGCGATATATCCCAATTTGGTAATGTGGCATGCTGAGTGTTGCTGTGTGATGATCAGTGTTTGATCATTTGTGATATGATCATTTGTTTGATCATTTATCTTTGTGATCATAGGTTGATCATCTGTTGACCCAAAGCATGGTTTTTTGAAAAAGCGTAGCTTTGTGGACGAGACTTCGTCAGGGCCTCACAACCCGGAAATGGTCGAAACAGGAATGTTGCGGCAAGGTTATGAGGGTTGCGCCCTTTAGGGTATGTCATTTCCTTCTGGAAAGGGGTGGTATCATGGTATGGAGCCCAGATACTTACTCATGTGGATACACTTTATTATGTGTGATGTTGGTTTAGAGGCGCCTCGGATAAAGGTCCCAAAGGACCGGGTGATGACATATTCGTGAGTTACCTGTTACAGGGGTAACCCGGCCTTGTTTGGCAGAGAGCAGTTTGTCTCTCGGGACGTCCAACCAGAGGCGATCCCATGCGGTGGAAGGAAGTTCCTTAGCCTGACCATTTGTTGGAAAATCCAAAGAAACAATACGAGCCTTGTACGGTTTTAGTTGTATTACCTGCTATGGAATGTGGCGGTAACCTGCTATTGAACATGGCAGCTATAGTAGGCATACGATAATGGTTGTATGTTGGCTAAGATTTATATTCTACTTTCGAAATGTTTTCTACACTATGCACTAAAAATAATAATCCAATGATTTGCGTAGTAAGCATGTTTGACTATCATAAGAAGAAATCTCCTCCAATTCTGCGTTTGCATTGTGTGTGTGGCGGGAGGTCTTATGGTAGTTTCATTTTCCAAAAAGCATTACGGATTTCAATGTTTAAATTCTTTTGCTGTTGTTTAAAGTTAAACTGTTTTTGTTGCTCACACCAGTCCCATGACTGATCCGGAGTTTATTGTTCCTTTCCTAAACTCTGGGTGCTCATAATTTTCCACACGAGCAGTCTAGAGTTGGGTTTCTTTTCAGATATTCAGGTTTAGTAGATTATCTGGAGCTAGTTCATTCATCGGAGTTGCTTATCTTGGAGTTGTGGATTCATTCTTGTCTGAAGATCATTTTGGAGTTATCATTTCTATTGATATTGTTCCGCTGCTGTTGTTATCTTTTCTTTTCCGCTGCTATTTCTTGTATCATATCTCTGATGTATATTGATATTCATTGTATCACTCTGTTGTATCAGATATTATATATATCAATGTATTATTCTTTTCTTCCGCTGTGTTATTTACTTAATTGTGTTATAGCTCCGGCGAATCGGATTTGTACGGTCGAATCTGCGGCATTCTAGTACAATGTGAAGTACGGATGTTGATTTTCGAGCGGGCAAAACCCGATACTTCAAAATAATAATCCAGCCACTGTAGGCCATCGCGAACATCGTCAACGACCACACAAATCCGTAGATTCGAAAATCGACATCCATACTTCACATCGTACTCGAATGCCGTAGATTCGACCGTTCAAATCCGATTCGCCGGAGCTTATAACACAGTTAAGTAAATAACACAGCGGAAGAAATGAATAATACATTGATATACAATATCTGATACAACAGAATGATACAATGAATATCAATATACATCAGAGATATGATACAAACAAATAGCAGCGGAAAAGAAAATGATAACAACAGCAGCGGATAATCTCCAACTCCAAAGCATCAATCCAGAAATAGCTTGAACTCCTAATAACGATACACCAAGATAAGCAAGTGCAGTCCATATCCAAAGACTGAACTGGCTCCAGAAAACCTACCAATCTGACTATCTGAAAAACCCAACTCTAGACTGCTCGTGTAGAAAAATTTTGAGCATCCAGAGTTTAGGAAAGAAACAATAAACTCCGGATCAGTCATGGGACTGGTGTGAGCAACAAAAACAGTTTATCTTTAAAAACAAATAGCAGAGAATTTTAAAGTCAATTCGCAATGTTTTTGGAAAATGAAACTACCATAAGACCTCCCACCACACACACAATGCAAACGCAGAATTGGAGGAGATTTCTTCTTATGATAGTCAAAGATGCTTACTACGCAAAATCAAATCATTTTTGATATTATTATTAGTGCATAGTGTAGAAAAAATTTTGAAAGTAGAATATAAATCTTAGCCAGCATAGACATTTCGCACTTATGCCTACTATAGCTACCATGTTCAATAGCAGGTTACCACCACATTCCATGGCAGGTAATACAACTAAAACCGTACAGGGCTCGTATTGTTTTGTTTGGATTTCCAACAAATGGTCAGGCTAAGGAACTTCCTATTCCACGAAAGAAACGCCTCTGGCGGGACGTTCCGAGAACCAACTGTTCTCTGCCAAACAAGGCCGGCAACCCCTTTTCCCAAGGGATAAAAGAAACCTCAGATATGCCACCCCCGGTCCTTTGGGACCTTTATCCGAGCGCTCGATAACCAACATCACACATCATAAAGAAAGTGTATCCACATGAGTAAGTATCTGGGCTCCATACCATGATACTACCCTTTTCCAGAAGGAATGGTCATACCTTATGGGAGCTACCCCTGAAAACCTTGCCGCACAATTCCTGTTTCGACCATTACCGGGTTGTGAGGCTCGATGAAGTCTCGTCCACAAAGCTACGCTTTTTCAAAAAGCCATGCTTTGGGTCAACAGATGATCAACCTATGATCACAAAGATAAATGATCAAACAAAAGATCATATCACAAATGATCAAACATTGATCATCACACAGCAACACTCAGCATGCCACATTACCAAATTGGGATATATCGCTGATAAATTTCAACTACATAACCTCTGAGCTCGTACGTCTCAGAGAAGGGTGTTAAGCTAAGAGAATAAATTCTCCGCCACCAAACAGAAATGTATTTGAAAGAAATTGGCTTTATATCTCAAAGTGTAATGTCAGACATGTAACCATACAAGTCTGTTCCGGGATCGAACAGAACCGAAGGCACTTCTCACGAAGCCCTTGCAATTCCGGATAACTTTCAATCATGTCCGGACTTCCCGTCACAAAAAGAGTGATATAAATCTCTATACCGGCGCGACTCAGTGCAGAGACATTCGACAGGTTGTCCTTTCATTTTCGAAAATATCCGGTCTTCAACACCGGTCTTCAAATGCTATCCATATACGACGTATCACTATTCGGAATGGGTTATATGACACAAAGGTCCTCTCCCGGCTAAACCGAATAACGAGCGCAATTAAAAATCATATGGATACTGGGGTCTCAGTTAAATCACAGCTTAAAACCCAAAACTTTTCATTCGAATGGTAAAACAAATTACCATTTCCAATCTTTTAAACAAAAAGATTAAATTCAAAAACCTTCAATGGTTTAAACAATTTCCACACTTATAATCTTTTAAACAAAAAGATTCAATTCACAAAGTTTACCCCGTTCACAAAGATTCATTCATGGATTTTCAAATCGATTTCCATTTCAACTTGATTAACTCGTTAAATCTTTAAATCAAGATTTAACTTATAGCTTTCAAAACTCGTTTCCAAAGATTGATTCATAGCCTTTCAAAACAATTCCATTTCAAGTTAGATTAACTCGTTCGGTCTTTGAAATCAAAGACCCATTTCATAGTTTTCAAAACATTTCAATTCTATTTCAAACTTGAAATTCTTTCAACACAAATTGGAAATTTATTACTTTTGTGAAAGCTTTTACTATTTGAAAACAAATAGTTTCATTTCAAAAAATCCAGTTATATTTACACGAGTTAAAACCCTTGAATTAAATTTAAGTTCCCAATCAATACTTTTAAAATGGTTTAACCCATATATAACTTGTACAGCATCTTTAATCCCTAGTTTCAAATCATAGGATTCAATTTCGAACTTGAATTCAAAATTTAAATAAAATTATTTAAATTTTCAAAACTCGATCAAGTTATTCAAAATAACTTTTATCTTTGAAATTCCATTTCAAAAGCTTTTCACTTTAAACCCAAATTTCCAATTTCAAAAATCAATTGAAACTTAAAATTTAAATTTCAAAAACATTAAATTTACATCATTTGTGACTTAACCGATTTCCACGTGAAATCCATATTTGTGTGTGTAAAAGTGTGGTCTAGGGGTTTCACACAATAGTGCAACATTAATCATCACAGATATATCGATAAGCGGTATAATCGATAACGCTTATCTTCATTCACAGATTCATAGATAAAATAAATTTATCAGTCACAAAGATTCACTATTATAATTCGATGTGGGTTTCGGATAACCAACTGGAATCCGACTCCCTGTCGCATCGAAATTCAAATGCCGTTTTACGGGCCAAGGGTTTCATATTCACATAGTAATATATCACAGAAACAGAAATCACATATCACGTCAAAACAATTCATAGCACAAAGCATAATATCAAACAGTTCGACAATCAATAGAATTCAACCATCCGTCAGTAAGCTCAATAAATTATCTGATTAATTCAAATCAGATGGGTCAACCATCATCAATTAATTTTCAAATCATTGGATTAATTGTCCTTTAATCATTTTTTTTAAATTAATCAACTTTTAATTAATTATCATTTAATTTATTATTCTTAATTAATTACCATAAGTGATTATTCATAATCACTTATATTAATAAATTCCAAATTAATTTCAATCACTTGATTAATCAATTTTAATCATTAATTACCTTTGATTAAGTAATTTTCTTTAAGTGATTAAATACCCCTAATTTATTATCCTTAATTTATTACACTCGGTAATTAGCTTTTAAATCAATTACGCAAGTAATTAAATTTAATTTAATCACACGAAGTAATTATCTTTTAAATCAATTACATCAATAAATTAACCATCAATTAATCACATTAACACATTATTCTTTAAGTAATTAAGCAAGTAACCTTAAATTAATTACCTTGATTTAATCAATCAATAAATCAACCTATCTTGAATTATCCACCTTAATTAATTGAAGATAAGCCATTTTATCTTAATTCATTACTTAATTTCATCATCTAAATTTAATGCTTTAAATTATTTTATACAAAAATATTGATTTGTTAAAGTTCAATACGCTTACCCTAATCACCTTTTTAATTCAAACATTATTAAACTCCATTTGAAAATACTTATAAATTTATTCATTAGCATCATATCATTTCTAAATCAATTTATTTTTCAAAACAATTTAAAACATTTAGTCTTAACATTTAACCCTTGAATCTTGTTTTAAAATCTTATTCAATAATTCTAGTTTGGAAACTTATTTGATTTCTTATACTTTAAAATCTTGAATAGAAATTGCTTGAAACTTTGTACATTTTATATTGCCATTAAAACTGAACAAAATTTACGTCATAACTTTAAAACTTCGTGTATTTTAAAATGCCTGTATAATCACACAAAATTCCCGAGCCTCTCTCGTTCCACTCACGTGTTTTAACTCGAGTGCTTCGAGTCCATTCCCCATTCGCACGCACTCGACTCCGAGCCTCTTCTTCTTCTCCAAAGCACATACCTTCCAGGTGCACAAACGTACACGCGTGCACCTACCCCATCGACTCCAGCCACTATAGGCCATCGCGAACATCGTCAACGACCACACAAATCCGTAGATTCGACCATCGACATCCATCCTTCACATCGTACTCGAATGCCGTAGATTCGACCGTTCAAATCCGATTCGCCGGAGCTTATAACACAGTTAAGTAAATAACACAGCGGAAGAAATGAATAATACATTGATATACAATATCTGATACAACAGAATGATACAATGAATATCAATATACATCAGAGATATGATACAAACAAATAGCAGCGGAAAAGAAAACGATAACAAGAGCAGCGGAACAATATCAATAGAAATGATAACTCCAAAATGATCTTCAGACAAGAATGAATCCACAACTCCAAGATAAGCAACTCCGATGAATGAACTAGCTCCAGATAATCTACTAAACCTGGAAAATTAATATGTTGCCTGTAAAATTAGTTATGTCAGAGAAAAAAAAAATCTGGAAAGTGAAGTTTGGTTATGCAGGCAAGTAAAAGTAAGATAATAGACAAAGAAATAAACAAATATCTTTGCCTACAAAATAAGATATGTATGAAACATAAAGTACATTGGCATTTAATGTTTTCATCTCAATTCTAAACATTTTTGTCAATTCGAAATCTTATAGAACAATTCAGCCTCCATATTTGAAAAATCTCTGACCAAACAAGATAATATGTTGTACCAGTAAATAGCCTATACCAGAAAACACCTCCCTGTACAAAGCCTGTCCCCTCTATATATTTATATGCAATGCTCTTTGTTCCATTTCATTGAGAATTTAGCAAACTAGAAAGCAAGAAAAAGTAAGCGTTCCCATTTTTATAACTTAAACATCATTTTTCTTCAACCTGGAAATTGTTACTGCATACAACTACAACTAAACAAAAGCAAGAAGATTAGAGGAAGATCAGAGCAAACCCTTTTTCAGTTTTAAAAGGGATTTTTAGTGCAAACTGTCTGGTTTTAGAGCATTCAATCTTAAGAAATCAAGTCTTATGTCTTCAACAAAGTTTCATTAGCATGCAACTACAGTTTCAAAACGAAGAGACAACCCAAGTTTTTAAAAGCTAATGCATAATCTAGTTTTCAAAGTAAAGTGCTCTGTGTTTCAAAAACCAGGTGAGTAACTTCACTTTTAAAAGTTTAAATAGGTAATTTTGGTTACAGGCTAGTTAATTTGAAAAGAATGTTTACCTTGTGATATCTGCTATGAATATATGTATGTCTGGCATGTATGTTGTTTTCATCAGAGTATTCTCTATTTTTATCCCCCAGTATACAAGTTTTGATTTAAATTCAAACCCTCTTGATTTTGTCACGATTTAAACATAAGATTCAAATCAAACTAGTTGTTCCATCACAAACTTTAGTTTAAAATTTTACTCAAGTTAAAATAGCTTTGCATTATCTCTGGAAGTCATAAACAGCTAATCAAACTTCGAAATAGTGAAAATTAAAATATCATGATTTAATGCTCAGGGTTAGGATCTGAAACAACATTCAAAAACATGAATTTTAAACCTAAAATCAAGCTTTTTAATATCGTATGTGTTGAGAAATTCAAAGTTGAACAGTTTTGGGTTTTTTATCAAACTCTGGTGATCAATGAAATGGTGGGTCTCGAAATCATAACTAGAGGTAGCTGGAGTATAGGGGATTCAAGGAAAAATGGTAAAGGTTTTTTCTAATGACTGTAATGGGGGCTCGACATGATTTTAGGGTTAACAGTGTTGTTTTAGTTGGTGGTCTTGCAATGGCATTTGTAACAGTGACAGAGCATCGGGATATAAAGGACCGGGGGAGGAAGGTTTGGGGGTGAGTGACGAAGCTTGGGTCGGGTGGCGTGGTCGATAGTGATTGGGATCGTCGGCGTCGAGTCGATTTTTGATTGAGCAGTTGGGTTCAGTTTCGTTTCAAAATGTGCGATTTTGAGTTGATAGGGTTTTAAGGGTTTTAAGTGATCGTTTGGGATAAGATGATCACCAGAGACTTGCGAGTGCTCGCGGCATCGGTTGAAGATGATCGGAGCAGTGGTGGAGGTGCACGGCGTATCATCGGTGTTAGTATTTTGATTTGGGGAAGAAGGATGGGTCTCGGGGAAAGGCTCGGGTAAATGGGGTTATGGCTCGAGTTCAAGCTCGTGTCGTTTTTGGGTTTACCGGGTTAAAACTTGAAAAAAATTTGAAGAAAAAAAAACATACGGGTTGATTTTTGGGAAAACTCGAAGAGGGTCTCGGGTATAACTGCATCTAGCTCGGGTTTCACTCGAGTTGCCTGGGGTTCATGATTTTTTTTAAGAGGTTAATTTAATTTAAAGGTTTAAAGTGATTAAATGGTTAATTACTTAATTGCTTAAAAGGATTTAATTTATGTGATTAAAGGTTAATTACTTTAAAAAAAAAATTTAAGGTTAATTAAATTATGATTAAAAGTTAATTAATTCGTAATTACTTAATGTAATTAAGGGATAACTAATTATGTAATTAACTAGAAGGTTAATTTATTAAACGTGATTAGTTAAGGAATGATTAATTAATTAAGAAATAATTAATCTATGAAGGTGATTAAGATTTAATTAATTAATTAATAATTAAGGATGAATTAATTTAAATTAAGGATAATTAATTATTAATTAAAGGAAAATATATAATTATATAATTATGTGATAGATTGATTATAATCACACTATTAATTCATCTAATCATTAGATGATTGATTATTATTGAAATGCTTTGATCAGTCTGATATTCCTGTTTGTGATTGTGATGCTTTATGGTATGAATTACTTTGTGCTGAGATGTGATTTCTGTTTCTGTGATATATTACTATGTGAATATGAAACCCTTGACCGTAAAACGGCACTTGAATTTCGATGCGACAGGGAGTCGGATTCCAGTTGGTTATCCGAAACCCACATCGAATTGTAATGATGAATCTTTGTGACTGATAAAGTTACTTTATCTATGAATTTGTGAATAAAGATAAGCGTTATAGTTCATACCGCTTATCGATATTGATATATCTGTGATGATTGATGTTGTGCACTATTGTGTGAAATCCCTGGACTACACCTTTACACACACAAATATGGATTTCACGTGGAAATCAGTTAAATCACAGATGATGTAAATTTAATGTTTTTGAAATTGAAATTTTAATTTCAATTGATTTTGAAATTGGAAATTGGGGTTTAATATGAAAAGCTTTGGAAATGGAATTTCAAAGATAAAAGTTATTTTGAATAACTTAATCGAGTTTTGAAAATTTAAATAATTTGATTTAAATTTGAATTCAAGTTTGAAATTGAATTCTATGATTTGAAACTAAGGATTAAAGATGCTGTACAAGTTATATATGGGTTAAACCATTTTAAAAGTATTGATTTGGGAATTTGAATTTAATTCAAGGGTTTTGACTCGTGTAAATATACCTGGATTTTTCCGAAACGAAAACTACTTGTTTTCAAATAATAATAGCTTTCATTTTAAGAAAGGATTTCCAAATTGTGTGGAAAGAAATTTCAATTTTGAAATGGAATTGAAATGTTTTGAAAACTATGAAATGAGTCTTTGATTTCAAAGACCGAATGAGTTAATCTAACTTGAAATAGAATTGTTTTGAAAGGCTATGAATGAATCTTTGGAAACGAGTTTTGAAAGCTATAAGTTAAATCTGGATTTAAAGATTTAACGATTAAACCTATTCAATTGAAATGGAAATTGTTTTGAAATCCATGAATGGATCTTTGTGAACGGGGTGAACTTCGTGAATTAAATCTTTTGTTTAAAAGATTAAAGTGTGGAATTTGTTTAAACCATTGAAGGTTTTTGAAATGAATCTTTTTGTTTAAAAGATTGGAAATGGTAATTTGTTTTACCATTCGAATGAAAAGTTTTGGGCTTTTAAGCTGTGATTTAACTGAGACCCCAGTATCCATATGATTTTTTAATTGCGCTCGTTATTCGGTTTAGCCAGGAGAGGACCTTTGTGTCATATAACCCATTCCAAATAATGATACGACGTATATGGATAGCATTTGAAGACCGGTGGTGAAGACCGGGTATTTGCGAGAGCGATATGATGACCTATCGATTTTCTCTGCATCATGGCTCCGGTATAGAGATTCCCTAAGTGATGGGAAGTCCGATCGAGATTGTGAATACCCGGATTTGCAAGGGCTTCTTCGGCAGTGCCTTCGATTCTGTTCGAACTCGGAACAGACTTGTATGGATGTGTGTCCGACGTTACACTTTGAGATGTAAAGCTGGTTTCTATCAAATACATTTCTGTTGGTGGCGGAGAATTTATTCTCTAAGCTTAACACCCTTCTCTGAGACATACGAGCTCAGAGGTTATGTAGTTGATGGTTACTAGTGATACATTCCCAATTTGGTAATGTGGCATACGAAGTGCTGCTGATCAGTTGTTGGTCAAAGCGTGGCTTTGTGAAAAAGCGTGGCTTTGTGAAAAAGCGTAGTTTTGTGGACGAGACTTCGTCGAGCCTCACAACCCGGTAATGGTCAAAACAGGAATGTTGCGACAAAGGTTTGTAGGGGTAGCGCCCCTAGGGTATGTCATTTCCTTCTGGATAAAAGGTGATATCAGGGTATGGAGCCCAGATATTTTACCTATGTTGATTATACTTTGTGGCTATTGCTTTGCGATTGAGGATCCTCGGATAAAGGTCGGTAAGGACCGGGGGATGACATAGCTCGTGTGTTAGTTACCTAGTTACAGCTGTACAGCGTGAGGTAGCGTCAGTGTGTTAGTTACCTAGTTACAGCTGTACAGCGTGAGGTAGCGTCGGCCTTTTGTTTGCAGAGATCCGGTTAGGATCCGGGGCGTCTTTCCAGAGGCATTTCTATTTCGGTAAGGAAGTTCCTTAGCCTGATCATTTGTTGGAAATCCAAAGAAACAATACGAACCCTGTACGATTTTTAGTTGTATTACCTGCTATGGAATGTGGCGGTAACCTACTATTGAACGTAGTAGCTATAGTAGGCATACAACAATAGTTGTATGCTGGCTAAGATTTATATTATATTTTCGAAATGTTTTTTCTACACTATGCACTAGTAATAATATCAAAAGAGTTTTTTCCTTTGCGTAGTAAGCATGTTTGACTATCATAAGGAGAAATCTCCTCCAATTCTGCGATTGCATTGTGTGTGTGGTGGGAGGCCTTATGGTAGTTTCATTTTCGAAAAGCATTGCGGATTTCAATGTTAAAAGCCTTTGTTGCTTGTTTAAAGATAAACTGTTTTTGTTGCTCACACCAGTCCCACTACTGACTTGGAGTTTATTGTTCCCTTCCTAAACTCTGGGTGCCCACAATTTTCCACACGGGCAGTCTAGAGTTGGGTTTTCTCAGATATTCAGGTTTAGTAGATTATTTGGAGCTAGTTCAGTTTTTGGAGTTCATGGACAGAAGTTGCTTATCTTGGAGCATTCTATTGGAGACATTCTATCCGCTGCTGATGTCATCGTTTTCTTTCCGCTGCTATTTCTTGTATCATATCTCTGATGTATATAGATATTCATTGTATCATCATTGTATCTGGATATTGTATCAGATGTTGTATATCTATATTCTTTCTTTTCCGCTGTGTTGTTTACTTAATGTTGTTATAAGCTCCGGCGACTCGGATTTGAACGGTCGAATCTACGGCATTCGAGTACGATGTAAAGTATGGATGTCGATTTTCGAACGTGAAAATTCGTACCGTTACATGTGGTATCAGAGCTAAGGTTGAACTTTAGCTCAGGAGTATAACACATTAAGTAACTCATTAGAGATAGGGTGAAGTATACCCTAGAATGAGTAATTCTCAGATATCCGTCCGTATGCCTCAGTAAGTTCTCTTACTATTCACTTATAGTAAGTATGAGTGCAAGAAGAGGATGAGATAGGGGACAGGGGAATATGACTATAATCGGTCAATACTCTGTAACAACAAGGAAACGATCTTTTTTTTATCAATCTCTTTTGTTCGCCATCTTTTCTCAATTCTTTGATAGTTCCTGGTAGAACCAGGAATAAATTCGATATATTAATAAGGGACATAAACTCCAGATAGACCAAAATTGTTTGTTTGGATGTATTAATTGCTTTGTTTGCTATGGTTGATAGATATACTTTAGTTCTAAATTAAAAAGCTTTGAAATCGTATCCATATATCTATCTATTCTTTGGGTCCGGATATATTCTACGAATGGTTAGTTATTCCTTCGAACTAACCGATGCCACTATATATTTCGTAGATCTAGATAACCCGAGTATCGTGTGAAATGTTAAACAGATTTGTTCTTGTATCTATTGCTGATATTCTGATTTGGTAAGCCGAATGCAGAATAGCTGTTCAGTTTGAGTTGATGAAACATCCTCCATCTATCTTTTTGTCTCCTTGGCAATTTCGAGGACGAAATTCTTTTAAGGGGGGAAGTCATTACCAGATTGGGATATATCGCTGATCAACATCCGTACTTCACATTGTACTAGAATGCCGCAGATTCGACCGTTCAAATCCGATTCGCCGGAGCTATAACACAATTAAGTAAAACAACACAGCGGAAGAAAAGAATAATACATTGATATACAATATCTGATACAACAGAGTGATACAATGAATATCAATATACATCAGAGATATGATACAAGAAATAGCAGCGGAAAAGAAAAGATAACATCAGCAGCAGAACAATATCAATAGAAGTGATAACTCCAAAATGATCTTCAGACAAGAATGAATCCACAACTCCAAGATAAGCAACTCCGATGAATGAACTAGCTCCAGATAATCTACTAAACTTGAATATCTGAAAAGAAACCCAACTCTAGACTGCTCGTGTGGAAAATTATGAGCACCCAGAGTTTAGGAAAGGAACAATAAACTCCGGATCAGTCATGGGACTGGTGTGAGCAACGAAAACAGTTTATCTTTAAACAAACACAAAAGGTTTTTTAAACATTGAAATCCGCAATGCTTTTGGAAAATGAAACTACCATAAGACCTCCCGCCACACACACAATGCAAACGCAGAATTGGAGGAGATTTCTTCTTATGATAGTCAAAAATGCTTACTACGCAAAATCAATTGGATATTATTATTAGTGCATAGTGCAGAAAACATTTCGAAAGTATAATATTAATCTTAGCCAGCATACGACCAGTATCGTATGCCTACTATAGCTACCATGTTCAATAGCAGGTTACCGCCACATTCCATGGCAGGTAATACAACTAAAACCGTACAAGGCTCGTATTGTTTCTTTGGATTTTCCAACAAATGGTCATGCTAAGGAACTTCCTTCCGCCGCATGGGATCGCCTCTGGCGGGACGTCCCGAGAGACAAACTGCTCTGCCAAACAAGGCCGGGTTACTCCTGTAACAAGTAACTCACGAATATGCCACCCCCCGGTCCTTTGGGACCTTTATACGAGCGCTCGATATCCAACATCACACATCATAAAGAAAGTGTATCCACATGAGTAAGTATCAGGGCTCCATACCATAATACCACCCCTTTCCAGAAGGAAATGACATACCCTAAAGGGCGCGACCCTCATAACCTTGCCGCAACATTCCTGTTTCGACCATTTCCGGGTAGTGAGGCCCTGACGAAGTCTCGTCCACAAAGCTACGTTTTTTTCAAAAAGCCACGCTTTGGGTCAACAGATGATCAACCTATGATCATAAAGATAAATGATCAAACAAATGATCATATCACAAATGATCAAACACTGATCATCACACATCAACACTTAGCATGTCACATTACCAAATTGGGATATATCGCTGATAAATTTCAACTACATAACCTCTGAGCTCGTACGTCTCAGAGAAGGGTGTTAAGCTAAGAGAATAAATTCTCCGCCACCAACAGATATGTATTTGAAAGAAATCGGCTTTATATCTCAAAGTGTAATGTCAGACATACAATCCATACAAGTCTGTTCCGGGATCGAACAGAACCGAAGGCACTTCTCACGAAGCCCTTGCAAATCCGGATAATTTTCAATCACGTCCGGACTTCCCGTCACTAAGGATGATAAAACCTCTATACCGGGGATCAGCCGATGCAGAGTAACTCGACGGTAATCCTTCCGTTTTCAAAAATATCTGGTCTTCAACACCGGTCTTCAAATGCCATCCATATCGACGTATCACATATTCGGAATGGGTTATACGACCCAAAGGTCCTCTCCCGGCTAAACGGAATAGTGAGCATAATATTTAAAAACATATGGATATTGGGATTTCAATTAAGTCACAGCTTAAAACCCAAAACTTTCTTTTCAAATGGTTAAACAAATTACCATTTAAATCTTTTAAACAAAAAGATTCAATCTTTACGGTTTAAACAGTTTCCACACTTTAATCTTTTAAACAAAAGATTCATTCACAGATTTTCCAAATTAATTTCCATTTCAATTTGATTAACTCGTTAAACCTTTAAATCAAGATTTAACTTATAGCTTTCAAAACAATTCATTTCGAATGGTTTAAACCAATCATTATTTTAAATCTGTTAAAGATAACATATTCAAATCATAGCTTTTCAAAACAATTCATTCATAACTTGGAAAACCATTTTCAATTCAATATTGAAATTCCTTTAATTAAACTGGAATTTCATTTCTTATCTGAAAGCTTTTATCTTTTGAAACAAATAGTTTCATTTCAGAAAATCTGATTCATTCATACGAGTTAAAGTCTTTGGGTTAAATCCAAATTCTCAAAATTTTACTTTAAAAATGGTTTAACTTCATATAAACACATTTATAACATCTTTAACCGTAATTTCAAATCATAGGATTCAATTTCAAACTTGAATTCAAATTTAAATCAAATTATTTAAATTTTCAAAACTTGATTAAGTTATTCAAAATAGCTTTTATCTTTGAAATTCCATTTCAAATGCTTTTCACTTTAAACCCAAATTTCCAATTTCAAAATCAATTGAAATTAAAATTTCAATTTCAAATACATCAAATTTAAATTATCTGTGACTTAACCGATTTCCACGTGAAATCCATATTTGTGTGTGTAAAAGTGTGGTCCAGGGGTTTCACACAATAGTGCAACACAATGAATCATCACTGATCAAAATACAGAAATATAGTTGATAAGCGATATAAACTATAACGCTCATCTTTTATTCACAGATCACAGATATATATAAATTTCAGATAAATAAACTGCAGTAAAGATTACACACAAATCCGAATATATCACAAAGCATCACAGATCAGGAAATATCAAACAATTCAATCATCCAATCAAATCTAAATATTCATAAGTAAGGTCAATTAATTATCTGATAAATTTAAATCAGATAAGTCATCAATCATGGTTAATTAACATTAATTTATTATTCATAATTAATTACAATAAGCGATCATCCTAATCACTTATATTAAAAATCACAAATCAATTACTTTGAGTAATCATCCTTTAATTATTTGATTTATTAACTTCTAATCATTAATTAATTATCATTCTCCATTAATTTATTAAAATTTAAATAAATTAATTATCCTTTAATTTATTTATTGTTTGACCACTTGGTTAATCAACTCTTTTCTTTTTTTCTTTCTTACTTAACTACTTAATGCCTTGAACAAATTTGAGTTAAACAAACTTTACTTTATCAAAATCTGATTTTCCAATCTAACTTGAATTTATATACTTAAACTTTATTTAGACTCAGTTTAAAATTGATTTAATTTAAAAACTAAAATTTTAAAAAATTGTTAACTGGTACAGGTTTTAAACTCTGAATCCAAACTACTCGAGCCTTCCCCTGAAACACCCCGAGTCTTCCCCGAGTTCCTCTTAAACACCCACCTTCTTCGAGTCGCCCACTCATCCACGCGAGAACAACTCTGAGACCATCTTTCTTCCCCAAAATACAACTTGCAGCAAAACGAAGCAAACCCAAACGTGCATGTGCACGTGCACGATCACCGCAACCACCTCCGGTTGCTCGTGTTGATCTTGACAAGTCATAAATGACCCCAACGAGCTCCTTCGCCACCCAGATCAACTAATTCGACGACGAACTGAATTTTGGCATCTCGAACCAAACTAGAACTTCAACCTCATCAACAAAACGACTCGCCGCCTCGACGCTGACGATCAGAAGCTTCGAGCTTCCGGCCACGTATCCTCCGACCTCCCTACTATCACCTCCCAAAGCTTCACGCGACTCGGTCAACTACGGAGAGCAAACGAATCGAAAATAGAGCCTCGACAAAAACTAGGTTTTAAAACAAAACTCGACCACTGCCGACGCCACAGTAAACCGGAACACCTCCTGGCATTTTTGCCTGAACCACCAATCGCTCCTCCACCATCAGCCAAGTCCCCGACCACCGCGAACCAAGGGATCGCCAGAAATCGATGATAAAACGAATTTTAAACAATTTCGAACTGCTCTTAAAATCTAACACGAAAAATTATGATTCTTATTTTAAAATTCATGTTAAGGTATAGGGATTCAAATTATATACTTAAATTTGTGAATTAAAAGGTTTGAATTTAGACTTAACTTAAGTTTAGCTCAGCTATTTTGTGTTTCCAAAGCCAAATAAAAAATCATTTTGACAAAATACAAATTTAAAACTGATGCTTATAATTAAGCGAACAAGTTTCATTTTAAAACTTAAATTTATACAGAGATAAGATCACAAGATTTAAATTTTCTTTTATCAAAACTTGCATACTGGAAGGTGAAACAGAGAATGTTTTGATAAGAGCAACATACACACCATACATGCATATATTCACAGCAGATACCATAAGATATATTTTTTTATTTCAAATCAATTAGCATGTAACCAGAATCACTTACTTAAATTTCTTTAAAAGTAAAGTTACTCACCGTGTTGTTTCCAGAAGAAAGAAAACAGAGTTGTTTTTTTTTCTTTTGAACCAAGCTTTGATCTTCCAGTTGAAAGTTGAAGTCTTTTAAATTTGCAAAGTTGAAATCTTCACTTGATCCTCTGGTTTTGTTTTGAATTTTTTTTGAATGATTTTCACTTCAGTTTTATTTGGTTCGAAATGAACGAAACTCAGTTGAAAAAAATTGAGAAGTTGATGTATATAAAAAGAAGTTTACAGGTTGATATTTCTTTTATTTGTACAACGATCAGAGATATTTTCTTTTGGGGGCTGATGATAATACTTGTGGTGGCTTGCATTAATTAACTTGTAAAAAGTATATTTTCTTTCTTCATTTCGGTGGCTGGTATTTTCTAATGTACTAAAGATATTTGCATTTGTTACTTGGCTTGTATTGGAAGCCTTTACTTGTTTACATACTTAGGTATATTTTTGTTTTGTTTTCACACTTATCTTTTTGCATATTTCTTACAGGCTACATATGAATGTACTTAACATTTATTTTTATTCTTTTCAAGTGTTCATGCTACTTTATAATATAATTACATTTCTATTTGTTGTTAAATTTTTCTAATGTATTCATTTTATTTTATTTATCGCCTTATATTTTTAATTTATAAATTCAAATTATTATTAACCATTTATTTACAATTTAAACACAAATCAAACATATATTATATTATTTCAAATTTAGTCAGATCTGTTCAAATACAGATATATATATTCTCATATATACAATAATTTTAAATTTTTAAACGATTTATACAAATATACTTGGATATCGTGGAAACTCGCATCTCTTCAATCCATTTATCGTTTTATTTCACAAATATTAATTCAAAAATTAATAAATTATCATTTTAAATATTTATAAAATTCGGGGTCGTTACAGACTTCCCCCCTTAAAAGAATTTCGTCCTCGAAATTACCAAGGAGACAAAAAGATAGATGAAGAATATTTTATCAAATCGAACTGAACAGCTATTCTGCATTTGGCTTACCAAATCAGAATATCACGAACGAATCTGTTTTAACATTTCAGAAGACACTCGGGTTATCCAGATCTACGAAATATGCAGTGGCATCGGTCGGTTCGAAATGATAACTAACCATTCGTAGAACATATCGGAACCCAAAGAATAGATAGATACATGGATACGATTTCGAAATTTTTAGTTTAGAAACTAAATTATACCTATCAACCATAGCAATCAAAGCAAACAAAGCAACCAATACATCCAAACAAACAATTTTGGTCCATCCGGAGTGTAACGACCCGACTTTCCAGACCCGGAAAATCGGACCATTTGTGTTAAAGAAGAAGAGGTAGAAGAAGAAGAAACAGAAAATCAACAACAGAGTCTCACATCGCAGCGGAATAAAATATAATATATACAAAACAGATCTTTACACAAATCAAAACTATATCAGTTTTATATAATATAGCATCAGAGTATACACCAGAGAACACATAACATACAACTGGACAATAACCATATCATGTCCTCAATACAACAGAGTACAACAATCAACACAGCGGAATATATATATATATATATAAACAAGTACGGGAGATACGTCTCGCCATCTAGCTCATCTCCTGAGCTCCACAGCATCATATCCTGTAACCTATAATACTCGGTCTGACCCGAGCATCATATAAAACAATACCCGAGTCAGTCTGGAATACCAGCGTGAGAAAATCACACTCAATTGATTATTAAAGTTTCAAAATCTTTTTGAAAATAAAAGCATCTCGTAAGACCACGCCACAAATAAACATGTCGGGTTTTTACCTTACGATAGCTAAAACACTTTTTATAAAAATACTCTGATATTATAATAGTGTCTATTCACAAATACTTATTAAATAGCTGAAATTGTTACATGATTAAATTCCAGCATACTAGGTATACAAACAAATACCGTACAAGGCACGTAGGGAGAATGGATTTCCAACGAATGACTAGGCACTGGGGTACCACCTGTCACAGTACGTGGCCTAGATCACAGTACCGAGGAGTACGCCCGCTCCCCTACAACACAAGGCCGGAATCATCCCTTACTGGATAATTCCAAATAAGATCACCCCACGGTTGGGATCAGCAACCGCAACACTAAGCCGAAATAAAAGGGACATCTAGACAGGGATGACCTTACTCTCAAGTGGGGGCTACCCACGAAGCCTTGCTGCATAACCCCTGATTTTCAGTCATTCCCGGTTGATGAGGTTCGAGGCTAAACGATACCTTTAGAGAACATATCCCTTAGAATGCCCATCGTCCACCTGACGATGTCTCGAAAGCATTCGTCCATACAAGTCCGTCCCGGGTCCGAACGGAACCGAAGGCACTATTCCTACTACATCCATTTTGGAAATATCCTCAGGATTAGTAGCGACTAGCCCTTGCACTTCACTGCTCCATCTTCGACTCCGAACACGTTACACGAAACGTACAAACCGGATCGAAGTGGTATTCGAGTCTCCAGACCTAGAATCCCGGTATACGAAAACTCGATCCCGGTCTCTTCGAAACGATCAGCGTATTTGGCCAATATTGATAGTCGGTTATTTAACTATCAATTAACATCCACAAGCAACCATCACACAATAAATAATTTCCCACATTATTTATTTGCCCAAATATCTTTCCAAGATATATTTCCAAATTTTCAAAGCTCATTTGAAAACAATTTCCGCTTACGGAATACATTTCCCAAATAATTATTTCTACCGAATCACCAAGTACGAAATACTTTTAGATTTTAAAATAATTTTAAAACACTTTACTATAAATATACTTTATAATATTGAAATTTAAAAACTACTTTAATACCTTAACAAAATATATGCTTAAGGAATATTTAAAATGAAACCACTTTTCAAATATAAACTAAATTTCTCTTTTTAAAACATAATACCAAATCACTTTTATATAATTACTAAAATAATAGATTTTTGAAAATACTATTTTGGAAATTAACCTTTAGAAAAAAAATCAATTTCCTAAAACATGCCTTTTTACACAAATTAGAACTTTTAACTTATATTAAAAATTGCTTTGAAAACGTACTTGGCTATCCAGAGAAATACACTTCTCTTCACATCCTTTAAAAATAAATCAACACTTATTTTTAAACCAATTGATATCCCTTTATAAATTCCCACCTTGAATTTATATTTCCAAATATCCCCTGATATTTTATTTTACTTTATAAACCCAGTTTATAAATTCCAAAATATCACTTCTCTTTTAAATTCCAATTTTAAACAACCAAATCAATTTCCCATTGATTTTCCCATTTACTTTACTTCGAAATAAATTTCTTATTTACTTCATTTATTTCAAATTACATTTACTCTTAGATTTTATTTCTTAATTTTGAGTTAAAACCCTTTTAACTGAAAATACCAATTAAAAACTTCCAAAATTCCTTCTTTATCCCTTTATTAAATTTAATCCTTACATTCAAAAAATAATTTCTTTATTCTTCCCAATAATATCACTTTAGTTTAAAATTCATTATCCTCATGTTAATTCAAAATCCCCTTTAACCATATTTGTTCGAATTTAGAAATTGCTTTATTTCTTTTACAATTCATTATTTAAGTTATTCAAATTCACTAGAATTATTTAACTTAAAAATTTACTCTTTTATTTCTTTCCAAAAATCCAATTCAATTGCTTTTGATAACTCATTATACTGGGAAATTCAATCCAACCAGATTATCCAATATAAATCATCACAGGATATCAACAATCATATCACAGAATATTTAAACAAAATTAAATATTTTGAGGAATCCAGTTGGATCCCTCCAACCTGTTTCCCTGCACCCACAGATGTTAGCACAATACCAATTCCACTTCGAGGTGGAATATCGCGGTATATGGGTTTTATAAAATATCATCCGCTATTATGCGGCGCATAGGGTCTCATCCACTATATAATGCGGGAATATCAACAATTCCAATATATACATATGCCAATATGTATATATTGCTATATACTACTATATATATATAGCACATCAATCAATGCAATCATCCAATCAATGATTTAAATTTAACCATTTAAATTTAAATTCAACTGAGTGAGATTAACTCACCTTTGATTTAATTTGTAGTCTATTGCCACTTGTCTCATTCCAGCTTGTTTCTTGATTTTAGACCCTAAATAAACAGTTTTATAAAATTTTAATAACATTCGAACCAATTGAACAATCCAGTATCCCTTTTAAATAAGTCAACTCATGATTTAATTTTAAACTAAAATTTTAATTTTAACTAATGATTTTATTTTAAGTAGATAATTAAATTTCAAACAAATTTCCCTTTTCAAAATCATATCTACTAAATTTAAATTAAAAACAACTGTTTAAACCTAATTATCTAATTATTATTATATATATTCAAACTGTATGTATATACACATTTCCAGTAAATAACCAAATAAATACTTTCTCTACTGTAAATAATTTTTCTCTTTTCCTTTCCATTTCCCTTTATAACAATCATCACAACAACTTCGTTTTTCCCTACTTCTTAAATCTACCTACATATATATGTAAAAAAACGAATAGAAATGGAAGTCGAATCACTACCTTACAGCCTTCCGACCACCCGCAAGCACCGTACGAGCTCGTGAATCAATTCGAGCCGACCCCACCGCCTGACTTCGACACGTACGACGCCGCCTGCCGATTTGCTCGCGCGTGCCACTCGAACTCGAGTTCGATTCCAAAGCCATCGCGACCCCAGAACGAGAGGAAACGAACTCCCTATCAATCCCCATACCCTCTCGTATGCCAAGTGTAATATCCCGGAAATTTGGGGCAATATCAATTTAATAATCTGTTTAAATAATTAAATTGATTTGATAATATTTGATAATAAAAATTTGAATTGGTTAATAATCTAATTAAATAAATATTTAATTAGTGAAATTTATCTTTTAAAACTAATAAAATGATTTCTATCTATAATCTATATATAAGTATATATTGTAAATAGATTGCCTTTGATTTGAAAGTTAATAAATGAAATCTTGTTTTAAATTTCTAATGTATATTCTTATAGTTGGGAATTTATGATTTCTTGAATATAAGCTTTTCAAAGCTATTTAAACAAAATAACTATATGGTTTTGAAATGAGATTAATAATCAGGATTATTTTATTCCTTTTTAAATATTGCTTAATAAATAAGATTTAAGAGTATATATATATATAGATAAGTTTAAAATACAATATTAATAGCGTATTGTTTTATATATAGATATAAATAGACTTTAATAAAATAGGATTGTTATTTAAAATTGAATGTGTTCTTTTAAATTGACTTTAAAATTGGATTTAAAAAAAATATAATTTGAATTTAAATTTAGATTTAATCTTGGAATTCAAAAGAGATAATGTTTTAAAATATTGGGATTCAAAATACATGTATAAGCTTTTATTTATACATATACAATTGATTTTATTTTCTTTTAAAAGTAATTTATAAATAAAAAAGTATTTAAGTAAATAAAGAAAAAGGTTTTTACATTTAAAATAACTATAAATTAAATAAAAAGGACATGTGTAAATTCCTAAGGCTAAGTAATAACAAGTGTAAACTAATAATACAATGGTAATGCCAAATGTCAAGTTTTAGTTTTTTTTTTATTAAACCACAAATTGACTTATATAAACATATGCTCTCATTCCATTCTCTTTTCTATTTCTTTTTCAAAGCTAAGAAAACTTTCAGCCTGAATATTCTCCAAAATCTTCATAACAAATCTGTAACAAAATCAAGTCTTTAGCCTGCATATTTTCTTTAACCTGGAATCAAACTCCAGTCTGCATGCAACTGAGATATTTTCAAACTAAAGCAATGTCTCAACAAACAAGTTATAGCAACATGCAAATTTAAACAGCAAGCAATGCAAGTTTTCTAGCAAAGGCAATTCAAGTTTTTAAGTAAAACAGTTCCAGATCAAAAGAAAAGAACAAAAGTTGTTCTCTGTTTTCAAACTGGTGAGTAACTTACATTTTTAAAAACTTAAGTATATCTGTTTGCATGTTATAAATCCTTGAATCTATGATGTAATATGCCTGCATGATTGTTTAATATGTTTGGTATGAATGTATATTTTGTATATATGGATGTAAATTGGGGTGCATGTCTGATACTTATGTGTATCTCTGTTTTCAGTTTTCAAATTTAAGTTTTGATTTAAAAACTCTGTATCTCTAGATCTAGTAAATATTATGATGCAAGTTATAAACAAAAATTGATTGTTTTATCATATATTAGAGTTTAAATTTTTGTTTAAGTTAGAATAAAATAAGGATTTCTCTGGAAAATAGAATAGAACATGAAAACTCAAGTTTTGTTAAAATTCGAATTCCTTAAATTATTGATTCAGATATATGATCTGAATCATTGTTTGAAAACATGAATTTTAGAAGTGAAATTATAATTTTTAGCATCGAATTGGAAGAGCAGTTCGAACTTGAACAGATTTGACATTTTGAGTAAATTCTAATAATCTAGTTGATCGGAGGGATCGTGAGCTTCTCTGGGGGTAGTAGAACGATCGTAGAGTTCGGGAAAATTGCCAGGATGGTGATCATGGTGTTGGGGTGGTGACAGTGATAGATTTAAGTCTGTAGACCTAGTTTTTGACTTGGTCGGAGAAATGGTCATCACGTTGTCTCTGGTGGACCGAGTTCCACCAGACTCTGGAGATTGGAAGCAGGAACGTTGACGAAGGTACGGCTAGAAGGTCAGGCGCTCCGGTGGTGTGATAACCCGGATTTTTGGGACATTTAATAATTGGATAATTAACCGTTTTAATCAAATTGAACAGATAAAATTCTGATAATAAAAGATATCTAGATATGTAAATGAATTTGGAAATATAATAAAAATTGAATTTTAAATATCTAGATAAATATTTATTTGACAATATCTTAATTTAATTAATTTAAAATTGGCAAAAGTTGTTATTTTCAAATATAAATAACCAAATAATAATAATGTAATATTTTAATTATGGTTATAGATTGATTTTTAATAAGAATAATTATTTAAATTGTGATATAAACTTGATTTTTAAATAGACTTATCATTTTCAAATTTAATAAGTATTGTTTATATATATATAGGTCTTGAGTTGTTTTTAAATGAGATAATCAATTTCAAACTTAACAATGTGTTTATTTAAAAATATAAATGTTGAGTTGATTTTTAAATTGGATTTTTAAAAGTAAATTTGAATTTGAATCTAGGTTTAAATTTGAATCTTTAAAGATAAGTATTTTAATATATATTTGGGTATAAAATATATGAACAAGGCTTTTATTTAAAATAGGATTTGTTTTACAATATTTTCTTTAAAAGAAATTTATTTATATAAATTTAGGAAGTATTTATTTAATAGTAAATTAAATATAAAAGTTTTATGTTTACACTTAAAAATGAATTAAATATATTATATATGATTTTATTAGAATATAAATGGGTTTTTATTTTTATTTTCTTTTAAAGGTTTCATTTATTTATAATATAAAAAAAGCATTTACTAATTAAGAAATGTATTAATTAATTAGGAAAATTCATTTTAAAGGCTTTTAAATAATTTTAAAAACAAATGAAAATAAATAATGACAAGTGTTGAATTTTTAAACATGTTAAATACATGTGTAAGGTAATTAAGCAATGGTAGAGACAAGTGTCATAGGTTATTTCTATTTTCTTTAATTTTAAAACAAATCTAAATGAATTTATATAAGCCTATATCTTTCCTCTCCTTTATTTTTCTTGTTTAATTCTCACATCTTCAGAAACAAAAACTAAAACCAGAGAATCTTCTCAAACCAAAACTGAAATCATCTCCAAACCAACAATCTACAAACTAAACCATACTTCAAATCAGACTTGCAAACATTTCTCGAACCAAAACCCTGTAACCATTTGTTCTTCAAGCCTATAACCATTTTCAAGAGTGCATGCAAGTAAATCTGAAGGAATCAAAGCAAAGTTTTCAAAGCTTACAAATTCCAGAGGCCATGGTTTTCAAGTTTTCAAAACAAGCATTTCAGTTTTTCAAAGCTTCCAGTTTTCTTTCAAAACTCTCTGCCTCTTTGAAATAGGTGAGTAAACATTCTTTTAAAAACAGCTTTTAAAATCTGTGAATTTGCTTAAATATCTGTGATGAATCTTTGTAAAATATGGTTGCATGTGTTCATATGTGTAGATGCATGTATATATAGATATATGGAGTGCCTCTGTTCTCTGTTTTATAACAAGTGGGTAAATTTTATTTTAAAAACAGTTTTAAAATCTGATGCAAAATTTATATCAGTGATAAATGATTGCTGTTACATAGATTAAAATGTTTTTGAAGATGAATGCAAATATATATATATATATATATAGCAGTGATTGTAAATGCCTGTAGAAATGCAAATTTTAAAAAAAAAATTCTGTTCTTATTCCTGTTCCAGTTTTGATAAAACTTCCTATCTCCCAAGTTAATCAATAATAATCATTGAACATTGAAAGGAATTTGAACATAAGGAAGTAATCATGTATTTAAAAATAAATTGAAATATTTATCTTTAACAAATATACTTTAAATGTTAGATTCATAGTGGAAAATCAAAATTGAGTGAAAATTTATTTCAATAATTTAGATTACGAATTTTATAATCTGAATTGTTGTTCAAAACCATGAATTTAGGTACTAAAATCATAAATTTTAGTTTAGTAATCACTGAGAAAATCGGAGTTGGGGGTTTTTGGGTTTATTGCCAATTGCTGGCAATCGATGTGGTGGAAGGCGTCGAGTTTGTGGTCGAAGGAGGTTGGTAGGTGGATGGACACGGGAAAAATGATCGCATAATTTTTAGTGCGACGTGGTTGTCGGAAATAGGTCAGGTAGGGTTTTGTTCCGGTTATTGGTTCGTTGAAGTTTTGTGGTTCGTGTAATTTCGTGGAGATACTGGAGTCGATCGCGAGGAGTGGAATCGATGGATGGGTTCGAGGCGAAGCTTCGGTCAGGTCAGCATGGCTTCTCGAGGTCAGAGGCATCGGAACGGTGAAGATTTCCGGCCATGGTGGTTATAGTTTTTGGCGAGATCAGCTCGTTTTCGTTTCGTTTGAGTTCTGTTCGATCTTGGTTTGGATTCGTGATCGAGTGGGTATGAAGGATCGTCGAGGATCGCTGCGATGACCTACGGTGGTCGGAGACGTTGGTGTACGTGCACCACGTGCACGTTTATCTGGTTCGATTGAGTTTTGGGGAAGAAGAGTTGAACTCGGGTTTTGTCTCGTGTGGGTTGCGTGATGACTCGAAGCAGTTGAGTTCGAGTGGTTGTACGTGAGTAGTTCTGAGTTTGTTCGGGGAAGGCTCGTGATTTTGTGGGGATTACTCGGGTTGGACTCCGGAAAGTGAGAGTTTAGCTCGGAGTTTTTACTTGATTTACTCGAGTTTGTCTCGGGTTTTGTATATTGTCTTCATAACCAGTTTGAAACATGAACAGATTTTATAAAGCAAAGAAATCTAGTTTTTTATTAATAAAGAAAATGTTTAACAAAGTGATGGATGTAATTAAGGATAAATTACTTAGTGGAATTAATTAAAGAATTAACTAATGTAATTAATTAAAGGGTAAATAAATATATGTGATTAATTAACAGATGTAAAGTTAATTAATGGAAGTAATTAAGGAAAGTAATTAAGAATTAATTACTTAGAAAATTAATTAATGTGATTAAATTAGAGTTAATTAATTAATGTAATTAATTAAGGTTAATTAATAAATATGATTAATTAATGTTATAAATTAATTAATGAATGTGATTAATTAATGGGAAATTAATAAAGGTAATTTGAGGGTAATTACTTAATGGAAGTGATTTGAGGATTATTAATAGAAGAAATTAAGGAGTAATGGCTTAGTGAAATTAATTAATTAATTAAAGAAAGGTAAAGTGATTATAAGTTGATTAATTAATGAAATTAATTAAGAATAATTAATTAACGTAATTAATGAGACTAATTAAGGTTAATTAATCAATGTAATTAATTAAAGTTAATTAATCAATGTAATTAATTTAAAGAGTGGTTTATAATTAAGCAAGATTAAAGATAATTAATTTAATTTATATTAGGTAATTAAATTAGATTAATTGAGAATGGTTTGACTATTAATCTTGCCTATAGATGATAAACCTGAATTGAATACCTTGGTTGTCTGAATATCTCTGATATATGAATTGTGATGTACTGTGATATGATATGATGGGTTGAACAGTAATATTGTGGGTTATCTATCGATAATGAATTGTTGTGTGAATATGATACCTTGTATTTAAATTTGATATGTGTTCACTTTGACAACTTAGATAAAGATGACATTGGATTCGAAGAGACCGGAGTCGGGTATCAGTAAATACCCGAAACCACTTCGATTTGAATCATCTAAATTCTTTATAGATTGATATGTGAAACCAATAGGCTGGTTTGGGATAAAATGGACCATTTAAACTAAGTTGGATACTTAGATATTGTTTTGTGAAAATAAGTGTTGACTATATAAGTTGTTTACTTGTAATAATGTACAAGTTACCCCGGGTTTAAATAAGTTCTATGGATTGAAATTTCATTTTAGATGAGTTTACTCACGCTGGTTTCCAGCCTGACCCGGGTGTTACTTTGATGTAATGCTCGGGTCAGACCGAGTATTACAGATTTTCAGGTTAGGACGTTCTAGAGCTCAGGTGGCAAGCTGGATGGCAGGAACGTATGGAGTATTCCGCTGTATATTTGAGACTGTGTAGTCTATATAGATTGTAGTCTGGAACAAGTTGTATAACTGTCCAGTTCATGTATAAATGATTGTAACTCTGATGTATTAAATGTAAAGTAATAATTACAGTTTTTCTTTGTATAACTGATATTATTATTTGTTATTATATTTAATCCGCTGCGAATGTGAGATGTTGTGTTCTCTGTTCTCCTTTCTTCTTTCTGTTTCTTTCTTCTATCTCTTTCTTTTTCTTCTAACTATCTGGAATTTTCGGGTTCGAAAATTTCGGGGTCGTCACAGTGGTATCAGAGCATAGGTTGAGATAATACTTAAAAAAAAAGATGGATGTAATTAAGGATAAATTACTTAGTGGAATTAATTAAAGAATTAACTAATGTAATTAATTAAAGGGTAAATAAATATATGTGATTAATTAACAGATGTAAAGTTAATTAATGGAAGTAATTAAGGAAAGTAATTAAGAATTAATTACTTAGAAAATTAATTAATGTGATTAAATTAGAGTTAATTAATTAATGTAATTAATTAAGGTTAATTAATAAATATGATTAATTAATGTTATAAATTAATTAATGAATGTGATTAATTAATGGGAAATTAATAAAGGTAATTTGAGGGTAATTACTTAATGGAAGTGATTTGAGGATTATTAATAGAAGAAATTAAGGAGTAATGGCTTAGTGAAATTAATTAATTAATTAAAGAAAGGTAAAGTGATTATAAGTTGATTAATTAATGAAATTAATTAAGAATAATTAATTAACGTAATTAATGAGACTAATTAAGGTTAATTAATCAATGTAATTAATTAAAGTTAATTAATCAATGTAATTAATTTAAAGAGTGGTTTATAATTAAGCAAGATTAAAGATAATTAATTTAATTTATATTAGGTAATTAAATTAGATTAATTGAGAATGGTTTGACTATTAATCTTGCCTATAGATGATAAACCTGAATTGAATACCTTGGTTGTCTGAATATCTCTGATATATGAATTGTGATGTACTGTGATATGATATGATGGGTTGAACAGTAATATTGTGGGTTATCTATCGATAATGAATTGTTGTGTGAATATGATACCTTGTATTTAAATTTGATATGTGTTCACTTTGACAACTTAGATAAAGATGACATTGGATTCGAAGAGACCGGAGTCGGGTATCAGTAAATACCCGAAACCACTTCGATTTGAATCATCTAAATTCTTTATAGATTGATATGTGAAACCAATAGGCTGGTTTGGGATAAAATGGACCATTTAAACTAAGTTGGATACTTAGATATTGTTTTGTGAAAATAAGTGTTGACTATATAAGTTGTTTACTTGTAATAATGTACAAGTTACCCCGGGTTTAAATAAGTTCTATGGATTGAAATTTCATGTTAGATGAGTTTACTCACGCTGGTTTCCAGCCTGACCCGGGTGTTACTTTGATGTAATGCTCGGGTCAGACCGAGTATTACAGATTTTCAGGTTAGGACGTTCTAGAGCTCAGGTGGCGAGCTGGATGGCAGGAACGTATGGAGTATTCCGTTGTATATTTGAGACTGTGTAGTCTGCATAGATTGTAGTCTGGAACAAGTTGTATAACTGTCCAGTTCATGTATAAATGATTGTAACTTTGATGTATTAAATGTAAAGTAATAATTACAGTTTTTCTTTGTATAACTGATATTATTATTTGTTATTATATTTAATCCGCTGCGAATGTGAGATGTTGTGTTCTCTGTTCTCCTTTCTTCTTTCTGTTTCTTTCTTCTATCTCTTTCTTTTTCTTCTAACTATCTGGAATTTTCGGGTTCGAAAATTTCGGGGTCGTTACAGTTGGTATCAGAGCAAAGGTTAAGCGAGAACCTTGGCTCTGTTGGGATTACTCGTTAAGGATAGGGTCAATGGTACCCTAGAACGAGTTGAGTGTATATATATATGAGAGCGTACTTGCTATTTTTATATATAAAGATTTTAAATGATTTTATATAAGAATATATTTTGATATATAAAATGATATTTCTTTCTAATAAATATATTAAAGAAATTGGTTGTTGAATCATTGAAATTAAATAAAATAATAAGAATTAAGTGGTAATAGTAATACAACCAAATTAAAATTGAATGAAGATAAGTTTGAAATGAATTCAAACTAAAATTAAAATCTTGAATTTGTAGAAATGTTATCAAGAATAAAGATAATAATGAATTGGTTTCCAGATATGATAATCTTGGTTATTATCATAAATGGTAATTGTGTTTAATAATGAAATGTTTAAGGAAGTAAACATTTAAGTGAGTATAACTTATAAATTGGAATTGAAGATAATTTAAAATTGTGAAGTTTTAAATCTAAGTGCAGAAAACTTGAGATCGTTTTAAAGAAATTTGTTTTGAAATTAAAAACCAAGAATGGTTTAAAATTTAAAGTATAACTTGGTGTATAAAGAAAATGTATATATGAGGAATATACATAATACCTATGATGATTTGAAATAACTCTTAGTGTTAAGTTTTAAATTGAAATGTGATATGAAAACCCAAAGTGATAAGTTTTTGAATTTAAATGGGAAGATTATTATTATAAGATTTAAAAATTTGAATGGGAATTCAAATTAGGTCAAGTTGACTAAATTAAATTAAATTTAACTTAAGGGAAGTTAAATGAGTTTAGAATGAACAACTTGAATTAGAAATTTCAAGATGAAATTAAAATTTAACTTGAGAAGTTAAATGGTTGGGTTTAAATGGGAGTTATGAGTAATCTCAAAATGGGTTTGAGATCTGGAAATTGAAATGGGATGTTGTTAATTGGTGTTTGGATAAATTTGGATGTTTATTTATCCTGATATCATTCTATTGTTATAAATAATCTATGAAACTAAGAATTTATTTTAAAGTTAGAAATGGATAATAAATTAGAATCTGAAGATTAAATTGTTTTTGAATTCTTATTTGAACTTTGTAATAAGTTAAGATAATTTTAAAATGGAATTTTGGAATTTGGATACAGAATTAAATGGTTTAAAGATTTAAGTTGTTAAATTAAAAATAAAGGTTGATTTAATTTAAAAGTAAGGGTTAATTTAACTTAAGGGATTAAATCAACATTTAAAATTTAACTCGAATTTATATAATTCGAAATGATTTTAAGTTGAGATTTGAATAGAATTAGTTCAAATTGAATTTGATTTGAATTAATTAGAATTGTGATTAAAGATGGATAAGCATAAATTTAAATGGAAATTTTGAATTAAAATAATTTGAAATAAAATTGAAGCTGGTTCAATTTGAAATTAATCCAAATTGATTTGATATAATTTGGAATTGTGATTAAAATTGAATATGTTTAAAAATCAAATGAAATTTGATTTGAATTTGGAAAGGAATTAAGGTTAATTCAACTTAAATTGGGATTTAATAAATTTCAATGGAAATTGAAGTGTTGAGTCAATTTAAATGGAAAAGGAAATTTAAATTGAATAAAAGGGAAATTAATTGGGAATGTAGATTGGGAAATTAAACAGTTTGGCTCTGGACAAATTTTAAAATAAATTGTTTTAATACAAATAAATTTTTCCAAACTATTTACTATACAATCTTTCTTCTTAAACCCCAAACTATCTATACTTATTTTACAATTATTTCAGAATTATTTAACTATTTTGAAACTGTCTTATAAACTAATTACTATTTTTCAGTTATTTATATCTAATCACTATTTTAAAAACTATTTTGCAATTATCTAACTATTTTGTACCTACTTAACTATTTTACAACTATTTTATAAACTAATAACTATTTTTCAACTACTTATCTATTTTAAAACTTTTTCAAGCTATTTTAAATTTAAATGGGTCAGAGTTCAAACTGTTTATAATTGAAGTATTAACTCAATTGTAAATGGAAGCAATTGAGAATAAGAGAATAGAATTAAAGGAAATGTGAATAGAAAAGAGAATTGATTTGGCTAATAACCAATAAAGATAAATACGTAGGATATACGTATATTATTCTATTCGCATAGTGATTTGATCCAGATTCGAACACAGAATTTCGAGATAGTATTATCGATCCGAGTTAGGATTTTTCGCTCGATTTTCGACGGCGAACCTGGATATGGATTGTTGATTGGTTCTGGATATTCTCTATCATAGTTGTGACTATGCAAGGAGAATGACGGTTTCTGATCAGAAAACCAGATCTGAGTCCGCACTAGGAAGCCGGGTGGACAATACTAGTTCGGAAGTGAAATTGTGTGATCGATTGAGCGATCAGATTGATATAGCTTACGGATGATATGTGTACATCATACGGGTTTGAATGAAATTGGCATTTAAAATTTGAGGATAGGAAATTTGAAATGGTTTTCAAAAATGAAAGGTATATTATGTGAAATATAATGGAATTGGGTATTTCTTTGGTTGAAATTTACTTTATGGAGGTAAGTAAATGGTAAATAACTTTATAAAGAAATCAAACTTGAATATTTGATTTGACAATAAATAAAGTTATATTTTGTAATATGATAAACTTCCCTTATTGAATCTAGCCAGAATAAAAAGGGTTTTGAAATATTTGAAGTATAAAAGAGGTTTTATACAAGTTTGAAATGATCCAAAGATTTTCTTAGTTATATATATCTATATCTATATATAAAGGATCTTATGAGAATGATTTTGGAAAAGGTCTTGGGAACCTATGAATTTGGAAAAGGCTTTTGATTTTTGGGAAAATCAATTTTGGATTTTGGAAAGCCTAGTTTGAGAATTATCGATTTTGGTAATCGATTTTGTGTAAAGGAGATTTTGATAAATCATAAAGGGTATGATTTGAAGATACTATAAGTATATAGTATAAAGTATTTTGAAAATAGCTCTGGGGAAAAAGGCGCTTCCTTGAAATGAACTTCTCAGGAGTACCACAGGGTGGTACTGCCTTGAGCCCCAAGGGGGGTTTCTAAAGTTGATCCTGTGAGGAGTCCGGACAAACTAGTTCCTGAGGATTATTTGTGTAGCGAAAGTCGAGGGGCTGGTGCCCACAGAGGCATTTGGGTTATGCTGTGACGACAGTTTAACTCGATGTCTCTGCGATCTACTGCAGACCATAGCGAAAGTCATGTGTGCCGCTGAGAGCCAACTGTCTACGTTTGATTTTTATCGGTAGACTGTGACACTATGGTAACATAGCGAAAGTCGTTTGTGCCGCTGAGAGCCAACAGTCTGCGTTTGATTTTATATCGGTAGACTGCGACCTATGTGGGAGAAGTTTCATTATTTGGCAGCGAAATTCGGTGGCGCTGATGCCTACAGTTATATGGGTTTGTGCTGTGCTAGCAACGTAAGGCCCGGGTATAACTGCGATCTGTAGCGGGTTCCATGGCGTAATCGAGGAGCGCGGAGACCTATAGTTATCTGTGGATTTTGCCGGGACGGCAACGTAACCATCGGGTTAACTGCGACCATGGATGGGGGTGATGATTTCCAGAGCATTCTCACCAAAGATATTTCCTCTATTTTCAAAAACGTTTTCGATATTTTCAAATAAAGTATTTTCCAAATATTTTCACTGGGTGTTGAAAATGGGTCTGCTAAGTACTTATAGATTTTCAGTCTTACGCCTGATCAACGTATGACCGAATTTCGGTGAGAACGAGAATGGACTTGTTGAAACATCGAGTTATAAAAGTATTTTTATAAAAACTAATTTAGTAATATTATAAAGATTTTTAAAGTGTTTTTTAAAAAAAAAATGTTCAAAGAGAAAATTTATCTGATAATAGGTAAATAATAAATTTTGGCTTCGTTCCTTTTCGAGGACGAAAAGATTCTAAGGGGGGAGGAATGTGATAACCCGGATTTTTGGGACATTTAATAATTGGATAATTAACCGTTTTAATCAAATTGAACAGATAAAATTCTGATAATAAAAGATATCTAGATATGTAAATGAATTTGGAAATATAATAAAAATTGAATTTTAAATATCTAGATAAATATTTATTTGACAATATCTTAATTTAATTAATTTAAAATTGGTAAAAGTTGTTATTTTCAAATATAAATAACCAAATAATAATAATGTAATATTTTAATTATGGTTATAGATTGATTTTTAATAAGAATAATTATTTAAATTGTGATATAAACTTGATTTTTAAATAGACTTATCATTTTCAAATTTAATAAGTATTGTTTATATATATATATATATAGGTCTTGAGTTGTTTTTAAATGAGATAATCAATTTCAAACTTAACAATGTGTTTATTTAAAAATATAAATGTTGAGTTGATTTTTAAATTGGATTTTTAAAAGTAAATTTGAATTTGAATCTAGGTTTAAATTTGAATCTTTAAAGATAAGTATTTTAATATATATTTGGGTATAAAATATATGAACAAGGCTTTTATTTAAAATAAGATTTGTTTTACAATATTTTCTTTAAAAGAAATTTATTTATATAAATTTAGGAAGTATTTATTTAATAGTAAATTAAATATAAAAGTTTTATGTTTACACTTAAAAATGAATTAAATATATTATATATGATTTTATTAGAATATAAATGGGTTTTTATTTTTATTTTCTTTTAAAGGTTTCATTTATTTATAATATAAAAAAAGCATTTACTAATTAAGAAATATATTAATTAATTAGGAAAATTCATTTTAAAGGCTTTTAAATAATTTTAAAAACAAATGAAAATAAATAATGACAAGTGTTGAATTTTTAAACATGTTAAATACATGTGTAAGGTAATTAAGCAATGGTAGAGACAAGTGTCATAGGTTATTTCTATTTTCTTTAATTTTAAAACAAATCTAAATGAATTTATATAAGCCTATATCTTTCCTCTCCTTCATTTTTCTTGTTTAATTCTCACATCTTCAGAAACAAAAACTAAAACCAGAGAATCTTCTCAAACCAAAACTGAAATCATCTCCAAACCAACAATCTACAAACTAAACCATACTTCAAATCAGACTTGCAAACATTTCTCGAACCAAAACCCTGTAACCATTTGTTCTTCAAGCCTATAACCATTTTCAAGAGTGCATGCAAGTAAATCTGAAGGAATCAAAGCAAAGTTTTCAAAGCTTACAAATTCCAGAGGCCATGGTTTTCAAGTTTTCAAAACAAGCATTTCAGTTTTTCAAAGCTTCCAGTTTTCTTTCAAAACTCTCTGCCTCTTTGAAATAGGTGAGTAAACATTCTTTTAAAAACAGCTTTTAAAATCTGTGAATTTGCTTAAATATCTGTGATGAATCTTTGTAAAATATGGTTGCATGTGTTCATATGTGTAGATGCATGTATATATAGATATATGGAGTGCCTCTATTCTCTGTTTTATAACAAGTGGGTAAATTTTATTTTAAAAACAGTTTTAAAATCTGATGCAAAATTTATATCAGTGATAAATGATTGTTGTTACATAGATTAAAATGTTTTTGAAGATGAATGCAAATATATATATATATATATAGCAGTGATTGTAAATGCCTGTAGAAATGCAAATTTAAAAAAAAAATTCTGTTCTTATTCCTGTTCCAGTTTTGATAAAACTTCCTATCTCCCAAGTTAATCAATAATAATCATTGAACATTGAAAGGAATTTGAACATAAGGAAGTAATCATGTATTTAAAAATAAATTGAAATATTTATCTTTAACTAATATACTTTAAATGTTAGATTCATAGTGGAAAATCAAAATTGAGTGAAAATTTATTTCAATAATTTAGATTACGAATTTTATAATCTGAATTGATGTTCAAAACCATGAAATTAGGTACTAAAATCATAAATTTTAGTTTAGTAATCACTGAGAAAATCAGAGTTGGGGGTTTTTGGGTTTATTGCCAATTGCTGGCGATCGATGTGGTGGAAGGCGTCGAGTTTGTGGTCGAAGGAGGTTGGTAGGTGGATGGACACGGGAAAAATGATCGCATAATTTTTAGTGCGACGTGGTTGTCGGAAATAGGTCAGGTAGGGTTTTGTTCCGGTTATTGGTTCGTTGAAGTTTTGTGGTTCGTGTAATTTCGTGGAGATACTGGAGTCGATCGCGAGGAGTGGAATCGATGGATGGGTACGAGGCGAAGCTTCGGTCAGGTCAGCATGGCTTCTCGAGGTCAGAGGCATCGGAACGGTGAAGATTTCCGGCCATGGTGGTTATAGTTTTTGGCGAGATCAGCTCGTTTTCGTTTCGTTTGAGTTCTTGTAACGACCCAGAATTTTTGATAATTAAAATTCGAATATTTAATTGATTTTAAATATTAATAAGTAGAATTAATAAGTCGGATAATTTAAAATTCGAATATTGAGTTTAATTGGATAATTAAATCAATAATTTAATAGTGAAATTCCAGAATTAATTGAAATCTGGACTGAATATGATTGAAAATGATTTGTAAAATTTTATTTAATCATACTGGAGTTATAGAAATATTTGAGAACTTTCAGAATCGAATTTGGAGTTAATTTGTGAAAATCGAATATTTTAATATTTAATTATCGACTGTAAAAATAGCCAATTTTCGAACAGTCTCAGAATTGAACGAGACCAGTTCCATTGGATCCGTAATAGTTAGTTATTATCGGATTTCAATTTTCGTATCAATCGGAGTTGTCGATTGACCGTGGCAACTCGAAACGCATCGATATCGTTTTAATTTTAAAACGTCGAGTTAAAATAGTCATTTTCCAAAAAGTCTCGGATTTCGACGAAACCAGTTTCATCGGATCCGTAATGTGATATTATTGTAAGATTTCAAATTTCGTAATTTTTGGATTTACCATTTGTCCGGTACAAATTAAAACGCCTCGAAATCGATTTAAATCGGTTTAATTTAAATTGATCGTTTATTGCCATATCTCACGCATACGATCGAATTAGCTTCCGAAACACGTTCCATTGCGTTCGGAACGCGGGGTAAACCTTAGAAACGTCAGCCGGCACGTTCGATTCGGAGTTCGGAAAATTTCGATGAATAGTAAATTGGGCAATTTTCTATATAAAAGGACATGTTATCTTCACTTTTGCAAAGCAGAGACAACCCTAGGGTTTTGAACCCAGGCCGCCACTTTCATTTCTAAGGCCAGAAATCAATCTCCTTCCTCCTCAATTATCTTCAAATCCACAAACAGTTAGAGGAAGTTGTCAACTGCAAAGTTGTAGAGGAAGATAAGAACTACGTTCTCAACGGTGGAGATCGTCTGAAACGAGGTAGATCATCGGCAAATCGAGCTTGAAGGGGCTGTTTTTGTGCACGTTTTTCATGGCCATGGGGAGGCCGAGCTTGGTGCTATTGATGGTGAAGGTGGAGTGAAGCGAGGGCTTTCGAATGGTGGTGGAGTGATGGGGTCTAGTGCATCGAGGAGGCCGGAGCAATTAGGGTTTGGTGGAGGCTATGGGTTGAACGAACGTGAATTTCACGTTATGGAAGAAGGCTTCGTGAGTGGCCTGATGTGGAGGAAGCAAAATGAACAGCCAGATCTGAGTTAGGTTGAAAATTGAAAAGAAAAAATTGATTTTTATATATATATTAATGTGTATAAACTTCTAAAATTCATAACTTCTGCATACGAGGTCCGTTTTGGACGAAACGAATTGCGTTGGCTTCGATTGGTCGAGCACTACGCGATGCAACTGGATTGGAGTCGTTTGGAGTCAATGAAAATTTCGGGTAAAATTAAACGCGTGTTTAATTTTATTCGAAATAAACGCTGGAATCAGAATTAAAATCTCGGTGAGATCTTCTCACTCAAATTTGAATGTGGAATTATTTACAGTTATTGATTGATGATTGACTGTTTCGATGTGATATTAGATATGGTAGGATATATATCTATATATAGCAATATATACATATTGGCATATGTATATATTGGATTGATTGATTTCCCGCCTCGTATAGCGGATGAGACCCTATTGCGCCGTTAGTAAGCGGATTTTTATAAAACCCATATACCGCGATAATTCCGTACTGGAGCGGAATTGGTATTGTGCTAACGTCTTTGGATGCAGGGAAACAGGTTGGAGGGATCCGACTGGATTCCTCACCGTATTGATTATTTACAGATATTTTGATATATTCTGTTATCATATGATGATATATGATATTTGACTGTTGTGATGGACTAATTGATGCTGTTGCATCATCGGATTCAGTTTTGAAATTTAAAAATAACGACTTTTACTTTAAAAGGTTTTTAAAGTGATTTTTGAAAATATACGTTTTATGAAAATTTTGAATCGATTTATAAACGTAAAATTTTAAAGTTATAAAAGTTATAATTTTTAGTGAAATATAACCCAAGTGTCATTTTTGAATAAATAGTTGATTTATAAAAAAAAAAGGGTTTAAATTGAGTTTTTCACAGTATTATAAACGGTCTATTTAAAGGATTTAAAAAGTCGATATTTATAAATCTAAAACATTGGAATTTTAAACGAGCTTTGTAAGTGTTAGAACAAGACGAAATAAAAATTCGTAAGCAAATGAAATTTATAAACTGTGAAGTATAAATTGAATAGATGTGTAGAATAAAAGACTTATAGGTAATAAACTTATAAATTAGATTGTTGCACTTAGATGGAATATGAATAGAATTGGCTAATAAAAATGATTTGGCAGGTTGAAATTGTTATGAAGTATGAACGTGATTTATAAACGTTGTTTTATGAATCCAAAACCAATTGAAATCGATAAGTTAAACACAGAAGTTTTATTAAGGAAATTTTATCCACGATTTTGGATAGTGGATAATCATTGAAATAAAAATGTATAGAAAATATTGAAATGTGGTTAGTGAAGTATATTCACGATTTTGGACAGTGAATATATTGTTAAGCAAAATGAATATTGTTTTGGGAAAGTGACATTGAAAATGAAGTTAATTGTTTTAAACGATGGTTTAAAATGTATTGAATATCGAAACCATAGATTTCAACAGTTCTTGTTGAAATAGACGTTTTCGAGAGATTTAAGGAAATGTTGGACTATAACATTGTTGTTATAGTAAATGATTTCCGAAAGGAAATGTTTTTAATGTAGTATTGGGATTTATATATCTATCTAAATCCGAATCCCTATACTAGTGATTTCGAGTCGTCGTAACGATGTTTTACGTAACATTCGTTTTGACTCAAATAAATGTTGTCAAAGTAAATATTTTCCTTAAAGAATGAAATTATACTTAATTTGATTTAAGTATATCGAATATTTTCAAATGTTGAAAATAAAAGATTTGTGAAACACTTATTATTAAATAAGTATGGAATGTTTTCCAAAACGAAATGAAATGTTTTTGAGAATTTATCTTCTTAAAGATAAATCGAAAGTGAGTTTTTGAAATCAATTGAAAATCGAATATCAGTAGATATTCGAGAAGTATAAATTCAATATGGAATTTATAAAGGAAATGAGAAGTTGTTTAAAAATAAATATTGATTTATTTTTGAAGTGTGGAAATTTTATATCTAGTAAAGATATTTTTGAAGATAAAATAATTTGGAAGATTATTTGGAATCTGATGATGTTGCGCATCTTTATTAATAGTTAAATAACCGACTATCAATAATTACCTTTAGATGGTATTTGTTGTGAATTGGATGAAATTGAATGCCACACTTGTTTTTAAATAAACGCTCACTATTCGGGTTAGCCGGGAAAGGACCATGGGGTCGTATAACCCATTCCGAATATGTGATACGTCGTTATGAATTGCATTTGAAGACCGGTGTTGAAGACCGGATATTTTTGAAAACGGAAGGATTACCGTTGAGTTACTCTACATCGGCTGATCTCCGATTTAGAGGTTTTATCACCCTTAGTGACGGGAAGTCCTGACGTGATTGAAAATTATCCGGAAATGCAAGGGCTTCGTGAGAAGTGCCTTCGGTTCTGTTCGATCCCGGAACAGACTTGTATGGATTATGTGTCTGACGTTACAATTTGAGATATAAAGCTGATTTCTTTCAAATACATTTCTGTTGTTGGCGGAGAATTTATTCTCTTAGCTTAACACCCTTCTCTGAGACGTACGAGCTCAGAGGTTATGTAGTTGAAATTTATCAGCGATATATCCCAATTTGGTAACGTGACATACTGAGTGTTGCTGTGAAATGATCAGTGTTTGATCATTTGTGATATGATCATTTGTTTGATCTTATATCTTTGTGATCATAGGTTGATCATTTTGTTTGACCCGAAGCACGGCTTTTTGAGAAAGCGTAGCTTTGTGGACGAGACTTCGTCGAGCCTCACACCCCGGAAATGGTCGAAACAGGAAGGATGCGGCAAGGTTCTAGGGAGTAGCGCCCCTTAGTGTATGTCATTCTTTCTGGATAAAGGTGGTATCATGGTATGGAGCCCAGATACTTAACCTCTGTGGTTACTGCATTATTTTTTCTATGTGGTTTGTTGGATTCGGGGATCCTCGGGAAGATCGGTGACGATCGGGGGATGGCATACGCGTGTCAGTAGTTACCTATTTTTGCAGAGGTAACCCGGCCTTGTGTTGGCAGAGATCCGGTTAGGTTCTCGGGTCGTCTATTCCAGGGACGTACCCATCGTGGATAGGAAGTTCCTTAGCCTGACCATTTGTTGGAAATCCAAAGAAACAATACGAGCCTTTACGATTTCAATTGTATAACCTGTCTCCTCAGGAGGCAGCTATAGCAGGCATAATATAATGGTACCTATGCTGGCTAAGATTTATATTATACTTTCGAAATGATTTTCCACTATGCACTAATAATAATATCAAAAAGAATTTGATTTTTGCGTAGTAAGCATCTTTGACTATCATAAGAAGAAATCTCCTCCAAGTCTGCGTTTGCATTGTGTGTGTGGTGGGAGGTCTTATGGTAGTTTCATTTTCCAAAAGCATTGCGAATTGACATTAAAAGTTTTCCTGTTGTTTATTTTAAAGAATAACTGTTTTACGATCTCACACCAGTCACCATGACTGACTCGGAGTTTATCGTTCCCTTCTAAACTCTGGGTGCCCACCAATTTCCACACGGGCAGCCTAGAGTTATGTTATCAGGATATTCTGGATATTCTGGAGCTTTGGAGATAAGCTGGATGGCGAGACGTAGTATTTGTATCTGATAGTATTTATTCCGCTGTGTATTCTGTATGAGGACAAGTTTATATAACTGTCCATTGTTGTTTATTGACTCTGATGATATGATGTGATGTAATGTAATAACAGATATAATTCTTTTGTTTTTAAATGATATTCATTTATCTATTATATATTGTTCCGCTGCGATATGTGAGATTCTGATATTGTTTTCTGTTTCTGTTTCTGCTCTTGTTCTGTTGTTGTTCTTCTTTCTTTTTCTTCTATCTTCTTCTCCTACCTTTTTCTTCTTTCTTAAAACCATAACTTTTCGGGTTTCCGGCATTCGATGGCTCAGCAGTCGATAAAGTGAGTATCGATGTTGAATTTTCGAAAGTCGAAAATTCTAGGGATGTTACATTTGGTATCAGAGCATATGGTTAAGCGGCAACCCTGCTCTGTTGGGTGTTACTCATTAGAGATAGAGTCAGTAGTACTCTAGAATGAGTTGAGTGTAATAATAGATACGAGTGCGTATTTGTTAGTGAATATAAAATTGTTTTATATTGTGATGATTGGTTTGTTGAGTGGTATATGGATTCTGGTCGGTATAGTCCGTACAACTCTATCGATAGGGATCTCTAAACACTTGTATAAAACAATTCGGCACAGTATTGTTTTAAATAGGGTAAATGAGATAATTTTGCCCAAAACTATTTTTGTTTAGAAAATAAATGTTTTTCTATAAAGTACTATAGTATATGGTTGCATGGATGTTAGGAAGTAATAATAGTGAATTATCATCACTAAAATTAAATGAGAAATTGAAAACATAACTCCAAAGTTAAGAAATAAATCCATATACAAAAGAAATTTGAGAATGTAAATTATAAATGTGAATTGTAATTTAAAACGGAATTCCAGAGGAGTTTTTGGAAAGGTTTTGAAGAGAATTTGAAAATTTTGGAGATTTGGAAAATTTAAATCTTTTTGATTGGAAATGAATTTCAAAGGTTTTGAAAAGTATTTTGGAAAGTTGAAAGCTCTAAACTCTTTTCGGTCGCTGGAAAATAACTTCGATGATGACCGCGGCATCGTTGGTGTTCATTTTTGGGTTTCCAAAAGAGAAATTGCTGCCAAATTGTTTTAAATAAAAGTTGTTTGAAAAATTTGGGTTTTGTTTTGGAAATTCAAAGGATAATTTGAATTGTTTTCAAAAATGGTTTTTGAAATGTTGGTAAACTCTGGAATACTATGTAGAAATATTTATGAAATATTAATGTGAGATATAATTTGAAATAAAGTTCCAGAAAAATATTTGAAGATAAAATTCATAAAGGAATAGAATTAGTAATATGAATGTATGGATGATTTTATAAATCAAGATGTAAATAAGTCGAAGACTTATAAAATATTTGGAATTTGATAGAAATGAGATTCAAATTGAAAATGAAAGAATGTGTGAATGAGTAAATAAATTTGAATAAATGAAGTGAATAAGATTAAAACTGAATGTTGAAACCGAATTTGAATAAGTGAATTAGAATTGGAAATGGATTAGTAACTGAAACTAATTTAAAATGGTGCAGTATGAATGAAAGCTAATCAATAAAATTCAATATTCAGAAATTGAACTTAATCCGATTAAATGTTGGAATTGAATTCAAATGAATTTGAAATGTAAAATTGAATAAATGAATATGTGTAACTTCAATAGTGAAGTAAAAATGATATAAGAAGTAAGTATTGAAATTTTGTAATAAAATGTGCAAAATGGTTTGAATATATGCAACTAGATATTATGGCTAGTAGGATATACAGGTTATAAAGGAATTGGAAATTTTGATTTCAAAGATAATTTGAATTGCTCGACTAAAGGTATGTATTTTAATTTCTATATGAGATTTGATGACTTTCTTGTCTAGCCGCTTGGCTTTTTCTTTTCTTTTTGAGATTTGAGAGTCCGTAGGGACGTTTTGTAGTCGTACCATATTAGCCGCGCAAAGGAGACGCTGGCGAAATTTTTCGAAAATTTCGGGCGTTAGAAAATTTTTGAGAAAATTTTGAAAGTTTAAAATTTGAATTTGAATTCGAATTTGAATTTAGAAGTTAAACAATGTTGTTTGAAACTTAAAATTGAAGTTGGAAATTTAGTTGAATTGATAACGAATCTTTAGTAGAGAGATTTGTTTTGAAAATTTGATAAAACTATTGAATGTTGAAAGACAGTAGACGAGTTAAGGACCATTTTTCCTAACTTGTAATTTCGAGGACGAAATTCTTTTAAGGGGGGAAGTCTGTAACGACCCAGAATTTTTGATAATTAAAATTCGAATATTTAATTGATTTTAAATATTAATAAGTAGAATTAATAAGTCGGATAATTTAAAATTCGAATATTGAGTTTAATTGGATAATTAAATCAATAATTTAATAGTGAAATTCCAGAATTAATTGAAATCTGGACTGAATATGATTGAAAATGATTTGTAAAATTTTATTTAATCATACTGGAGTTATAGAAATATTTGAGAACTTTCAGAATCGAATTTGGAGTTAATTTGTGAAAATCGAATATTTTAATATTTAATTATCGACTGTAAAAATAGCCAATTTTCGAACAGTCTCAGAATTGAACGAGACCAGTTCCATTGGATCCGTAATAGTTAGTTATTATCGGATTTCAATTTTCGTATCAATCGGAGTTGTCGGTTGACCGTGGCAACTCGAAACGCATCGATATCGTTTTAATTTTAAAACGTCGAGTTAAAATAGTCATTTTCCAAAAAGTCTCGGATTTCGACGAAACCAGTTTCATCGGATCCGTAATGTGATATTATTGTAAGATTTCAAATTTCGTAATTTTTGGATTTACCATTTGTCCGGTACAAATTAAAACGCCTCGAAATCGATTTAAATCGGTTTAATTTAAATTGATCGTTTATTGCCATATCTCACGCATACGATCGAATTAGCTTCCGAAACACGTTCCATTGCGTTCGGAACGCGGGGTAAACCTTAGAAACGTCAGCCGGCACGTTCGATTCGGAGTTCGGAAAATTTCGATGAATAGTAAATTGGGCAATTTTCTATATAAAAGGACATGTTATCTTCACTTTTGCAAAGCAGAGACAACCCTAGGGTTTTGAACCCAGGCCGCCACTTTCATTTCTAAGGCCAGAAATCAATCTCCTTCCTCCTCAATTATCTTCAAATCCACAAACAGTTAGAGGAAGTTGTCAACTGCAAAGTTGTAGAGGAAGATAAGAACTACGTTCTCAACGGTGGAGATCGTCTGAAACGAGGTAGATCATCGGCAAATCGAGCTTGAAGGGGCTGTTTTTGTGCACGTTTTTCATGGCCATGGGGAGGCCGAGCTTGGTGCTATTGATGGTGAAGGTGGAGTGAAGCGAGGGCTTTCGAATGGTGGTGGAGTGATGGGGTCTAGTGCATCGAGGAGGCCGGAGCAATTAGGGTTTGGTGGAGGCTATGGGTTGAACGAACGTGAATTTCACGTTATGGAAGAAGGCTTCGTGAGTGGCCTGATGTGGAGGAAGCAAAATGAACAGCCAGATCTGAGTTAGGTTGAAAATTGAAAAGAAAAAATTGATTTTTATATATATATTAATGTGTATAAACTTCTAAAATTCATAACTTCTGCATACGAGGTCCGTTTTGGACGAAACGAATTGCGTTGGCTTCGATTGGTCGAGCACTACGCGATGCAACTGGATTGGAGTCGTTTGGAGTCAATGAAAATTTCGGGTAAAATTAAACGCGTGTTTAATTTTATTCGAAATAAACGCTGGAATCAGAATTAAAATCTCGGTGAGATCTTCTCACTCAAATTTGAATGTGGAATTATTTACAGTTATTGATTGATGATTGACTGTTTCGATGTGATATTAGATATGGTAGGATATATATCTATATATAGCAATATATACATATTGGCATATGTATATATTGGATTGATTGATTTCCCGCCTCGTATAGCGGATGAGACCCTATTGCGCCGTTAGTAAGCGGATTTTTATAAAACCCATATACCGCGATAATTCCGTACTGGAGCGGAATTGGTATTGTGCTAACGTCTTTGGATGCAGGGAAACAGGTTGGAGGGATCCGACTGGATTCCTCACCGTATTGATTATTTACAGATATTTTGATATATTCTGTTATCATATGATGATATATGATATTTGACTGTTGTGATGGACTAATTGATGCTGTTGCATCATCGGATTCAGTTTTGAAATTTAAAAATAACGACTTTTACTTTAAAAGGTTTTTAAAGTGATTTTTGAAAATATACGTTTTATGAAAATTTTGAATCGATTTATAAACGTAAAATTTTAAAGTTATAAAAGTTATAATTTTTAGTGAAATATAACCCAAGTGTCATTTTTGAATAAATAGTTGATTTATAAAAAAAAAAGGGTTTAAATTGAGTTTTTCACAGTATTATAAACGGTCTATTTAAAGGATTTAAAAAGTCGATATTTATAAATCTAAAACATTGGAATTTTAAACGAGCTTTGTAAGTGTTAGAACAAGACGAAATAAAAATTCGTAAGCAAATGAAATTTATAAATTGTGAAGTATAAATTGAATAGATGTGTAGAATAAAAGACTTATAGGTAATAAACTTATAAATTAGATTGTTGCACTTAGATGGAATATGAATAGAATTGGCTAATAAAAATGATTTGGCAGGTTGAAATTGTTATGAAGTATGAACGTGATTTATAAACGTTGTTTTATGAATCCAAAACCAATTGAAATCGATAAGTTAAACACAGAAGTTTTATTAAGGAAATTTTATCCACGATTTTGGATAGTGGATAATCATTGAAATAAAAATGTATAGAAAATATTGAAATGTGGTTAGTGAAGTATATTCACGATTTTGGACAGTGAATATATTGTTAAGCAAAATGAATATTGTTTTGGGAAAGTGACATTGAAAATGAAGTTAATTGTTTTAAACGATGGTTTAAAATGTATTGAATATCGAAACCATAGATTTCAACAGTTCTTGTTGAAATAGACGTTTTCGAGAGATTTAAGGAAATGTTGGACTATAACATTGTTGTTATAGTAAATGATTTCCGAAAGGAAATGTTTTTAATGTAGTATTGGGATTTATATATCTATCTAAATCCGAATCCCTATACTAGTGATTTCGAGTCGTCGTAACGATGTTTTACGTAACATTCGTTTTGACTCAAATAAATGTTGTCAAAGTAAATATTTTCCTTAAAGAATGAAATTATACTTAATTTGATTTAAGTATATCGAATATTTTCAAATGTTGAAAATAAAAGATTTGTGAAACACTTATTATTAAATAAGTATGGAATGTTTTCCAAAACGAAATGAAATGTTTTTGAGAATTTATCTTCTTAAAGATAAATCGAAAGTGAGTTTTTGAAATCAATTGAAAATCGAATATCAGTAGATATTCGAGAAGTATAAATTCAATATGGAATTTATAAAGGAAATGAGAAGTTGTTTAAAAATAAATATTGATTTATTTTTGAAGTGTGGAAATTTTATATCTAGTAAAGATATTTTTGAAGATAAAATAATTTGGAAGATTATTTGGAATCTGATGATGTTGCGCATCTTTATTGATAGTTAAATAACCGACTATCAATAATTACCTTTAGATGGTATTTGTTGTGAATTGGATGAAATTGAATGCCACACTTGTTTTTAAATAAACGCTCACTATTCGGGTTAGCCGGGAAAGGACCATGGGGTCGTATAACCCATTCCGAATATGTGATACGTCGTTATGAATTGCATTTGAAGACCGGTGTTGAAGACCGGATATTTTTGAAAACGGAAGGATTACCGTTGAGTTACTCTACATCGGCTCATCTCCGATTTAGAGGTTTTATCACCCTTAGTGATGGGAAGTCCTGACGTGATTGAAAATTATCCGGAAATGCAAGGGCTTCGTGAGAAGTGCCTTCGGTTCTGTTCGATCCCGGAACAGACTTGTATGGATTGTGTGTCTGACGTTACAATTTGAGATATAAAGCTGATTTCTTTCAAATACATTTCTGTTGGTGGCGGAGAATTTATTCTCTTAGCTTAACACCCTTCTCTGAGACGTACGAGCTCAGAGGTTATGTAGTTGAAATTTATCAGCGATATATCCCAATTTGGTAACGTGACATACTGAGTGTTGCTGTGAAATGATCAGTGTTTGATCATTTGTGATATGATCATTTGTTTGATCTTATATCTTTGTGATCATAGGATGATCATTTTGTTTGACCCGAAGCAGGGCTTTTTGAGAAAGCGTAGCTTTGTGGACGAGACTTCGTCGAGCCTCACACCCCGGAAATGGTCGAAACAGGAAGGATGCGGCAAGGTTCTAGGGAGTAGCGCCCCTTAGTGTATGTCATTCCTTCTGGATAAAGGTGGTATCATGGTATGGAGCCCAGATACTTAACCTCTGTGGTTACTGCATTATTTTTTCTATGTGGTTTGTTGGAATCGGGGATCCTCGGGAAGATCGGTGACGATCGGGGGATGGCATACGCGTGTCAGTAGTTACCTATTTTTGCAGAGGTAACCCGGCCTTGTGTTGGCAGAGATCCGGTTAGGTTCTCGGGTCGTCTATTCCAGGGACGTACCCATCGTGGATAGGAAGTTCCTTAGCCTGACCATTTGTTGGAAATCCAAAGAAACAATTCGAGCCTTTACGATTTCAATTGTATAACCTGTCTCCTCAGGAGGCAGCTATAGCAGGCATAATATAATGGTACCTATGCTGGCTAAGATTTATATTATACTTTCGAAATGATTTTCCACTATGCACTAATAATAATATCAAAAAGAATTTGATTTTTGCGTAGTAAGCATCTTTGACTATCATAAGAAGAAATCTCCTCCAAGTCTGCGTTTGCATTGTGTGTGTGGTGGGAGGTCTTATGGTAGTTTCATTTTCCAAAAGCATTGCGAATTGACATTAAAAGTTTTCCTGTTGTTTATTTTAAAGAATAACTGTTTTACGATCTCACACTAGTCACCATGACTGACTCGGAGTTTATTGTTCCCTTCTAAACTCTGGGTGCCCACCAATTTCCACACGGGCAGCCTAGAGTTATGTTATCAGGATATTCTGGATATTCTGGAGCTTTGGAGATAAGCTGGATGGCGAGACGTAGTATTTGTATCTGATAGTATTTATTCCGCTGTGTATTCTGTATGAGGACAAGTTTATATAACTGTCCATTGTTGTTTATTGACTCTGATGATATGATGTGATGTAATGTAATAACAGATATAATTCTTTTGTTTTTAAATGATATTCATTTATCTATTATATATTGTTCCGCTGCGATATGTGAGATTCTGATCACTACGCCATAAATGGCCTACTGCAACACAAAAAAAATGTTGGCTCAGGCCCGAAAAATGTTGCCATAGGTCTATGGCAACACTTTTAGGGTGATGCAATTTTTGCCGTTGCCTTAGACCTCAAAGGCAACATTTTGACTATCTAAGGCAACATAAGTAATATTGTTGCAATAGAACCCTATTTGGGTCTATGGCAACACCCATAGGTATCTGTAGCAACATTCCAAAATGTTGCTATAGATATGAACTTTTTGAATTTGTGGGGCCCACAATGTAGAGCATATTTGATTTTTTAATAAAAATAAATATTTATTTAATAAAATGCTATTACACAGAATTTGATATTTAAACAGTAATTTATTTAAATAAATATTTTATTTCAACATTTGAAATAGTACAAATTCCTGACTCCACTATTTTACAATTCAATGATATATAACACCGATATTCACATATACAGATATTCCTCACTACATCACTCAGTTCACTCATTACATATACAGTTTCAATTTATACATACATCGACATTGACAAATATATGCCGAGCCGAAGGCGAGCCGAGTGCCGAGCCGAAGGCGAGCCGAGAAGCGGGTCCGGGCGCAGCGCCGGCGGGGGTCCGGGGCACCGCAGTCCCGGTTAGGTCGAACAAGTGGGCACTGCCCGATTCATCCGATTTTGAAAGATCGAGCCTTCTTTGAAACCTGTCTTCAGCTCATGCATTCATACACTCATGCACATTTGATTTGACTCTGTCTTCAAGCTTGTATCCAGCTGTCCAGTCTTCAATACCTGTCACATATAATTCAAAAGCAGTAATCTGGAAAATAATATTTAACTCAAACAGAAAATGAAAATATTTTTGTTATAATATTTGCCTCAGGTATTTGGGTTGTTTCTTTTCATAAGTGCATAAGCCAAACATGAATGCAACACATGGATACAAGGACACGGCACAAGGTCAAACCCGAGTCATCGACTGGATTCAACTCAGGGCCAAGCAACCAACAAAACAAACAAGAACCAGGTTCAGCAAAATATAGACAAGCCAGTGCAAGAACACAGCAGTACACATAGGCAGCCCATCAAGCAAAAACAGTGAATGCATCAGGCATGTACAAGGGAAACATAGGCAGTAATATGATATACAAAGGACTTGGAGCACCAGTTCATGTTCTGGTTTAACAAATGCAGCAGAAAGGAGCTAACAAGCTCAGACCATACATCATCGCAATCCAACATACCAATACATCATCGCAATCCAACATACCAATACATCATCGCAATCCAACATACCAGATTTATCAAAGTCCAACAGAAAGATTAAACCCGAGATTATAGGAAATAAAGCCTATAAATAAATCCCAATTCATCATCGGCAAAAGCATGCGAGTGTAACCAAAATCGAGAACAATCAAGTAAACCAGAAGGCATAAAACATACCAAATAATATCACATCGCACCCGACGACGAAGTCAAAGCAATTCGAGCAATCAATCAAGGAATTGAAACTGGTTTTATGATTGCTGGCCAATTTGAAAATTTAAGCGGCATTCTCTCAAACAAGAAATCTGCGTTTGACATCTTCCTTGAATCCGAAAATGGTACTTTTTGAAGCAATCGAGCAAAGCTTCATCAGAATCGAACTTCTTCTGAACATTGGCGAGAAAGATTCAAGCATCAGATCTGGTCGAAGTATCATAAATTGCCAACCCTGCTGTCACGAAACCACCAGATTCGAGGAACAGCGGCTGAGCCACAACTATCGCCGACGTATCCTCCTCGATGGGTCCGTTAAGGTAGATGACGCGCTCTTTGAGAAGCCAGGAAAAGATATCGCAGGCACGCTGGCCATGGGATGTGTGCTCGATGACCATCGGAATCAGGCTGTAGAAACGGCGGTGGGGTAGTGGAGTTTTGTTGGGGGCTGCGGTTGGTAGGATTTGGGAGAGGTTGCGTATCGACATGTAGGCAACAGCAGCGAAATTGAGGGTGAGAACGAAATGGGAACGAAAATATGATTTAGAAATTAGGGATTTGGAAATTGGGGATTTGGATTTGGAAATTGGGGGTGAGAACGAAATGGTATGAACAGTAAAGCGGGAAAACAAAAATTTAGGGCAAAATGTAGCGGTGATCCATGTTAACAATCAGATTAAATGTAGACCGTTGGATCGTATTCACGCGGATTGCTAATTTTATTAATTTTTTAATCTGAAAACATCTATGGCAACACTATATAAAAATGTTGCATCGTGTTACACTTGTTTAGCTAGAGCAACACATTTTTATGGCTAAGGTAACACTAAAAATACAACGTTGCAGTAGGACCAAAATTTTATAGCTATCGCAACATTTTAGCTGGCAACACCTTGCAAAAATGTTGCAGAAGGTCATTTATGGCGTAGTGGATATTGTTTTCTGTTTCTGTTTCTGCTCTTGTTCTGTTGTTGTTCTTCTTTCTTTTTCTTCTATCTTCTTCTCCTACCTTTTTCTTCTTTCTTAAAACCATAACTTTTCGGGTTTCCGGCATTCGATGGCTCAGCAGTCGATAAAGTGAGTATCGATGTTGAATTTTCGAAAGTCGAAAATTCTAGGGATGTTACAGTTCTGTTCGATCTTGGTTTGGATTCGTGATCGAGTGGGTATGAAGGATCGTCGAGGATCGCTGCGATGACCTACGGTGGTCGGAGACGTTGGTGTACGTGCACCACGGGCACGTTTATCTGGTTCGATTGAGTTTTGGGGAAGAAGAGTTGAACTCGGGTTTTGTCTCGTGTGGGTTGCGTGATGACTCGAAGCAGTTGAGTTCGAGTGGTTGTACGTGAGTAGTTCTGAGTTTGTTCGGGGAAGGCTCGTGATTTTGTGGGGATTACTCGGGTTGGACTCCGGAAAGTGAGAGTTTAGCTCGGGGTTTTTACTTGATTTACTCGAGTTTGTCTCGGGTTTTGTATATTGTCTTCATAACCAGTTTGAAACATGAACAGATTTTATAAAGCAAAGAAATCTAGTTTTTTATTAATAAAGAAAATGTTTAACAAAGTGATGGATGTAATTAAGGATAAATTACTTAGTGGAATTAATTAAAGAATTAACTAATGTAATTAATTAAAGGGTAAATAAATATATGTGATTAATTAACAGATGTAAAGTTAATTAATGGAAGTAATTAAGGAAAGTAATTAAGAATTAATTACTTAGAAAATTAATTAATGTGATTAAATTAGAGTTAATTAATTAATGTAATTAATTAAGTTTAATTAATAAATATGATTAATTAATGTTATAAATTAATTAATGAATGTGATTAATTAATGGGAAATTAATAAAGGTAATTTGAGGGTAATTACTTAATGGAAGTGATTTGAGGATTATTAATAGAAGAAATTAAGGAGTAATGGCTTAGTGAAATTAATTAATTAATTAAAGAAAGGTAAAGTGATTATAAGTTGATTAATTAATGAAATTAATTAAGAATAATTAATTAACGTAATTAATGAGACTAATTAAGGTTAATTAATCAATGTAATTAATTAAAGTTAATTAATCAATGTAATTAATTTAAAGAGTGGTTTATAATTAAGCAAGATTAAAGATAATTAATTTAATTTATATTAGGTAATTAAATTAGATTAATTGAGAATGGTTTGACTATTAATCTTGCCTATAGATGATAAACCTGAATTGAATACCTTGGTTGTCTGAATATCTCTGATATATGAATTGTGATGTACTGTGATATGATATGATGGGTTGAACAGTAATATTGTGGGTTATCTATCGATAATGAATTGTTGTGTGAATATGATACCTTGTATTTAAATTTGATATGTGTTCACTTTGACAACTTAGATAAAGATGACATTGGATTCGAAGAGACCGGAGTCGGGTATCAGTAAATACCCGAAACCACTTCGATTTGAATCATCTAAATTCTTTATAGATTGATATGTGAAACCAATAGGCTGGTTTGGGATAAAATGGACCATTTAAACTAAGTTGGATACTTAGATATTGTTTTGTGAAAATAAGTGTTGACTATATAAGTTGTTTACTTGTAATAATGTACAAGTTACCCCGGGTTTAAATAAGTTCTATGGATTGAAATTTCATGTTAGATGAGTTTACTCACGCTGGTTTCCAGCCTGACCCGGGTGTTACTTTGATGTAATGCTCGGGTCAGACCGAGTATTACAGATTTTCAGTTTAGGACGTTCTAGAGCTCAGGTGGCGAGCTGGATGGCAGGAACGTATGGAGTATTCCGCTGTATATTTGAGACTGTGTAGTCTGTATAGATTGTAGTCTGGAACAAGTTGTATAACTGTCCAGTTCATGTATAAATGATTGTAACTCTAATGTATTAAATGTAAAGTAATAATTACAGTTTTTCTTTGTATAACTGATATTATTATTTGTTATTATATTTAATCCGCTGCGAATGTGAGATGTTGTGTTCTCTGTTCTCCTTTCTTCTTTCTGTTTCTTTCTTCTATCTCTTTCTTTTTCTTCTAACTATCTGGAATTTTCGGGTTCGAAAATTTCGGGGTCGTTACAGGTGGTCAGAAAGTTGGATTCGAGAGTTTTCCAGGTTTGGGCTGTTTCCAGTTTTGTGATCGAGATTGCTCGATTTCGATTGATGCGGTTGTTCGAGTTTCTGGTGATCGAGATCGTGAGAGATGGTCGTGGACGAGATGTCGGCGTTGGAAGCGATGGTCGGAGGCGATCATCTCGTGTGTGCACGTGAACTAGTATCAGCGTGTCAGTGTTTTGGTTTGGGGATTTAACAGAGGAAGAACTCGAGTATTTCTCGAGTTTGTAGCATAAGCGACTCGAAGCGTGTAGGGGTTTTGCTCGGGGAAATTTGTGATGGACTCGGGTAGATTTTAGTGCTTCAGTTTTGAAACCTGACAGGGTTTTTAAAATTTAAATTAAGTTTAAAATGTAAAGCAGGTTTTTAAAACACAGTTTTAAATCAAATATAAAGTATGGATTCAAGTTAATTTGTATCATTAGTTTAAGATAAATAAGTTTATAACAATTTAAATGTTTTATCAAATTTAAATAGTTAAAAGTATATTTTAAAAAGGTTTGAATTTAAATAAATTGGTTTAAAAACCTTTAATGTTAAGTGTTTCTTTAACATTTGGTTTTAAAAAGGGAATTGTAAATTTAATTTAAATATTGGTTAAAGTTAAATTTATAATTTTAAATCTTTGATTTGAAATGAAATAAAAGAAAGATTTAAAAGTAAAAGATTTCAAAGCCTTTTGTAAATGATAATTAAAGTAGTTATAAAGGTTAATACTTTAATTTAAAAAGTAATTAAGATTTAATGATTTAGGTTCATTAAATTAATAGGATAATTAAAGAATAATTTAATAATTTAATTAATTAAAGGTTTAGTGTTAATTAATTAAATAATTAGGATTATAAGTTAATTAATTAAGGTTAATTAATTTGGGATTAAGAATCATTTATTTAGGTAAGTATAGATTTTAATAAATGATTAAAAATTTATAAATCAAGTGATTTAAAGATTAATTAAGCAATTAATTTAGTGATTAGAAATAAATTAATTGGTAATTAAGAGTTTATTAAGTTGTAGTAAATAAATAATTGATTAAAGATTAATTACTTAAAGAAAGTAATTAAAGCATGGTTAATAATTAACGAGAGATCATTAATTAGGGATTTTTAAATAATTAATTAATGTGATTAATTTTGATAATCAATTAGATTAATTAGTTAATATGAAGTTGGTTAAGTAGAATTACTTAATGGAAGTAATTAAAGAAATTAATTACTTAAGGTAATTAATTAAATAAATTTGATTAAGTTAAATTAATTAATTAAATTAATTTAAGATAATCATTTAGAGATATGATAAATATAATTACTTAAATGTAATTAGTGAAGTGTAATTACTTAGGAAAGTAATTAAAGTTAATTAGTGGATGTAATTAACTAAAGATGGTTTAATGAAAGTAATTTGAGTTTAATTACTTTGTATAATTAATCAAAGGATTAATTGAGATAATTAATTAAAGGAGTAATTAATTTATTAAGTGAAGTAATTAAGAGTAGTTAATTACTGAATGGGATAAATCAAGACTGATTAATAAATGTGGTTTAGCAAAGTTTAATTACTTAATGTAATTAATTTAAATGGAATAATTAATTTAAAGAAATAATTAAGGATAATTAATAATGTAATTAAGGGTTGATTAATTTAATTTAATTAATCAAAAATAAGTGATTAAAGTAATTAATTAATTGTAATTAATTAAGGATTAATGTAATCAAGTATAATTAATTAATTAATGAAGTAATTAAAGATTAATTACTGAATGGTTTAAGATAATTAATTTGTGAAATTAATTAAGTATTAATTACTTAAAGTAATTAAAGTATAATTAATCAGGAATGATTAATTAAGATGGATATTTAGAGTAATGATTAATTAATTGGTTTAATTAATAATTAAGTAAGCAGGATTTATAGAATGAAGTAATTAGTTTAATTCACTTTAAATTAATTAGATGATATAAATCATTGCTTAAGGATGGATGAATGAGATTGAATGTATTTCATTGTTTGATATCTCTAATGAGATATGATTGATATATGATATGGATGTTTGGTTGAATTATAATGATAATGTGAATTATCTGTTTGGGATGATAATGTAGATTATCTATTGAATTATCTATCTTTGTGTATATAGATAAGAATTGAATTGTTTTAACCTTAAAACAACTTGGCCCTTAAAAGATACGTTTTGGATTTCGATGAGACCGGGATCGGGTTTCCGTATACCGGGATTCCAGGTCTGGAGACCCGAATACCACATCGATCCAAATTAACGATAGGTCGTGAATCTCAAGTGAAGATGAAGATTCAGAGTGCAAGGGTTATTGTCGTTAACTCTGAGGGTGATTCCAAATGAGTGTAACGAGATAATGCCTTCGGTTTCGTTCGAACCCGGAACGAACTTGTATGGATTGAATGCTTTCAGCACATCGTCAGGCGGACGATGAGCATTCTAAGTGATATGTTCTGATTAAAGGTAATCGTAACCTCAAGCCTCATCAACCGGGAATGGCTAAAACAGGGGAGGTGCAGCAAGGCTTCGTGGGTAGCACCCACTGAGAGCAAGATAGATCCCTGTCTAGAGGTCCCTTTTCTTTTTATTCGGCTTAGTGTGTGGTTGGTCGCGCCAACTACGGGGTTATCTTGTTCGGAATTATCCAGTAAGGGATGGTTCCGGCTTTGTGTTGCAGAGGAGCGGGCGTACTCCTCGGTACGGTGATCTAGGCCACGTACTGTGACGGGCGGTACCCCAGTAGCCCTGCCATTGTATGGAATCCAAACTCAAATAAGTGCCGTACGTATTAGTTGTGCCCAACTATGTTGGAATGTGAGATGTAAGCATTTCAGCTATTTCTATATTTTACTTGAAAACCCTAGACCCTATTATAATAAAATCAGATTTCCTATCAAATGTTTGGTTAGCGTAAGGTAAAAACTTACCCATGTTTATTTGTGGGGAGTCTTACGTAATACCTTTTCTTTCTAAAGGTTTTGAAGTTAAGCAAGTTTAACCTGTTACTCACACCAGACCCATGTCTGACCCAAGTGTTTATTTCTGTTTTATAAACTCTTGGGTACTCAAATTTTTACGAGTAGCCAAGGGATTCAGGTTTAGCTTTGACGAATATTCTGGAGGAGCAATGGAGCAGGAGGCTTCGGCGTTCGTAGATATAGTATTCCGTTGTGTAGATCTCTATGATAGTATTTGTATTGTATTTGAGTTGTAATGTCTAGACAGATGTTTATAACTGACTAGTATGTGATGTATATGTTGTGTAACTCTGATAAGTGTTGTATACTATGTAATAGTTTATGTTATTAATATAATTTATTCGTTCCGCTGTGAGATCGTTGTTGTTGTTTCTTTCTTTCTTCTCTTCTTTCTCTTTTCTCACCCCTTTCTTTCTTATTAATGATACGTCATTCTGTAGAATGAGTGGCGGGTCATTACAGTGGTATCGGAGCATTGGTTGAGCGAATGCAAAAAAAAAGGGGGTTCTCGCTTCGCGGTTTGGTGGCGAACGGGAGACTCTTACCCCTACATGTCCCTGAGAGGTAAAGGCCTTGTGAGGGTTGGTTGCGAGTCGAGAGGCTGGCCGTAAAAGCAAATTCGAGGTATCACTGTATGCCACGGTGGGTCTGGGATGGTTGCAAAGCCTACCAGTCGCCACTGGCTCGTCCCATTACAGTTACAGTGGATAATTCCGAACAAGATAACCCCGTAGTTGGCGCGACCAACCACACACTAAGCCGAATAAAAAGAAAAGGGACCTCTAGACAGGGATCTATCTTGCTCTCAGTGGGTGCTACCCACGAAGCCTTGCTGCACCTCCCCTGTTTTAGCCATTCCCGGTTGATGAGGCTTGAGGTTACGATTACCTTTAATCAGAACATATCACTTAGAATGCTCATCGTCCGCCTGACGATGTGCTGAAAGCATTCAATCCATACAAGTTCGTTCCGGGTTCGAACGAAACCGAAGGCATTATCTCGTTACACTCGTTTGGAATCACCCTCAGAGTTAACGACAATAACCCTTGCACTCTGAATCTTCATCTTCACTTGAGATTCATGACCTATCGTTAATTTGGATCGATGTGGTATTCGGGTCTCCAGACCTGGAATCCCGGTATACGGAAACCCGATCCCGGTCTCATCGAAATCCAAAACGTATCTTTTAAGGGCCAAGTTGTTTTAAGGTTAAAACAATTCAATTCTTATCTATATACACAAAGATAGATAATTCAATAGATAATCTACATTATCATCCCAAACAGATAATTCACATTATCATTATAATTCAACCAAACATCCATATCATATATCAATCATATCTCATCAGAGATATCAAACAATGAAATACATTCAATCTCATTCATCCATCCTTAAGCAATGATTTATATCATCTAATTAATTTAAAGTGAATTAAACTAATTACTTCATTCTATAAATCCTGCTTACTTAATTATTAATTAAACCAATTAATTAATCATTACTCTAAATATCCATCTTAATTAATCATTCCTGATTAATTATACTTTAATTACTTTAAGTAATTAATACTTAATTAATTTCACAAATTAATTATCTTAAACCATTCAGTAATTAATCTTTAATTACTTCATTAATTAATTAATTATACTTGATTACATTAATCCTTAATTAATTACAATTAATTAATTACTTTAATCACTTATTTTTGATTAATTAAATTAAATTAATCAACCCTTAATTACATTATTAATTATCCTTAATTATTTCTTTAAATTAATTATTCCATTTAAATTAATTACATTAAGTAATTAAACTTTGCTAAACCACATTTATTAATCAGTCTTGATTTATCCCATTCAGTAATTAACTACTCTTAATTACTTCACTTAATAAATTAATTACTCCTTTAATTAATTATCTCAATTAATCCTTTGATTAATTATACAAAGTAATTAAACTCAAATTACTTTCATTAAACCATCTTTAGTTAATTACATCCACTAATTAACTTTAATTACTTTCCTAAGTAATTACACTTCACTAATTACATTTAAGTAATTATATTTATCATATCTCTAAATGATTATCTTAAATTAATTTAATTAATTAATTTAACTTAATCAAATTTATTTAATTAATTACCTTAAGTAATTAATTTCTTTAATTACTTCCATTAAGTAATTCTACTTAACCAACTTCATATTAACTAATTAATCTAATTGATTATCAAAATTAATCACATTAATTAATTATTTAAAAATCCCTAATTAATGATCTCTCATTAATTATTAACCATTCTTTAATTACTTTCTTTAAGTAATTAATCTTTAATCAATTATTTATTTACTACAACTTAATAAACTCTTAATTACCAATTAATTTATTTCTAATCACTAAATTAATTGCTTAATTAATCTTTAAATCACTTGATTTATAAATTTTTAATCATTTATTAAAATCTATACTTACCTAAATAAATGATTCTTAATCCCAAATTAATTAACCTTAATTAATTAACTTATAATCCTAATTATTTAATTAATTAACACTAAACCTTTAATTAATTAAATTATTAAATTATTCTTTAATTATCCTATTAATTTAATGAACCTAAATCATTAAATCTTAATTACTTTTTAAATTAAAGTATTAACCTTTATAACTACTTTAATTATCATTTACAAAAGGCTTTGAAATCTTTTACTTTTAAATCTTTCTTTTATTTCATTTCAAATCAAAGATTTAAAATTATAAATTTAACTTTAACCAATATTTAAATTAAATTTACAATTCCCTTTTTAAAACCAAATGTTAAAGAAACACTTAACATAAAAGGTTTTTAAACCAATTTATTTAAATTCAAACCTTTTTAAAATATACTTTTAACTATTTAAATTTGATAAAACATTTAAATTGTTATAAACTTATTTATCTCAAACTAATGATACAAATTAACTTGAATCCATACTTTATATTTGATTTAAAACTGTGTTTTAAAACCTGCTTTACATTTTAAACTTAATTTAAATTTTAAAAACCCTGTCAGGTTTCAAAACTGAAGCACTAAAATCTACCCGAGTCCATCACAAATTTCCCCGAGCAAAACCCCTACACGCTTCGAGTCGCTTATGCTACAAACTCGAGAAATACTCGAGTTCTTCCTCTGTTAAATCCCCAAACCAAAACACTGACACGCTGATACTAGTTCACGTGCACACACGAGATGATCGCCTCCGACCATCGCTTCCAACGCCGACATCACGTCCACGACCATCTCTCACGATCTCGATCACCAGAAACTCGAACAACCTCATCAATCGAAATCGAGCAATCTCGATCACAAAACTGGAAACAGCCCAAACCTGGAAAACTTTCGAATCCAACTTTCTGACCACCGGAGCGCCTGACCTTCTAGCCGTACCTTCGTCAACGTTCCTGCTTCCAATCTCCAGAGTCTGGTGGAACTCGGTCCACCAGAGACAACGTGATGACCATTTCTCCGACCAAGTCAAAAACTAGGTCTACAGACTTAAATCTATCACTGTCACCACCCCAACACCATGATCACCATCCTGGCAATTTTCCCGAACTCTACGATCGTTCTACTACCCCCAGAGAAGCTCACGATCCCTCCGATCAACTAGATTATTAAATTACCTTTGTTTTAAATTTCGGGGACGAAATTATTTTAAGGGGGGAGGAATGTAATATCCCGGAAATTTGGGGCAATATCAATTTAATAATCTGTTTAAATAATTAAATTGATTTGATAATATTTGATAATAAAAATTTGAATTGGTTAATAATCTAATTAAATAAATATTTAATTAGTGAAATTTATCTTTTAAAACTAATAAAATGATTTCTATCTATAATCTATATATGAGTATATATTGTAAATAGATTGCCTTTGATTTGAAAGTTAATAAATGAAATCTTGTTTTAAATTTCTAATGTATATTCTTATAGTTGGGAATTTATGATTTCTTGAATATAAGCTTTTCAAAGCTATTTAAACAAAATAACTATATGGTTTTGAAATGAGATTAATAATCAGGATTATTTTATTCCTTTTTAAATATTGCTTAATAAATAAGATTTAAGAGTATATATATATATATAGATAAGTTTAAAATACAATATTAATAGCGTATTGTTTTATATATAGATATAAATAGACTTTAATAAAATAGGATTGTTATTTAAAATTGAATGTGTTCTTTTAAATTGACTTTAAAATTGGATTTAAAAAAAATATAATTTGAATTTAAATTTAGATTTAATCTTGGAATTCAAAAGAGATAATGTTTTAAAATATTGGGATTCAAAATACATGTATAAGCTTTTATTTATACATATACAATTGATTTTATTTTCTTTTAAAAGTAATTTATAAATAAAAAAGTATTTAAGTAAATAAAGAAAAAGGTTTTTACATTTAAAATAACTATAAATTAAATAAAAAGGACATGTGTAAATTCCTAAGGCTAAGTAATAACAAGTGTAAACTAATAATACAATGGTAATGCCAAATGTCAAGTTTTAGTTTTTTTTTTTATTAAACCACAAATTGACTTATATAAACATATGCTCTCATTCCATTCTCTTTTCTATTTCTTTTTCAAAGCTAAGAAAACTTTCAGCCTGAATATTCTCCAAAATCTTCATAACAAATCTGTAACAAAATCAAGTCTTTAGCCTGCATATTTTCTTTAACCTGGAATCAAACTCCAGTCTGCATGCAACTGAGATATTTTCAAACTAAAGCAATGTCTCAACAAACAAGTTATAGCAACATGCAAATTTAAACAGCAAGCAATGCAAGTTTTCTAGCAAAGGCAATTCAAGTTTTTAAGTAAAACAGTTCCAGATCAAAAGAAAAGAACAAAAGTTGTTCTCTGTTTTCAAACTGGTGAGTAACTTACATTTTTAGAAACTTAAGTATATCTGTTTGCATGTTATAAATCCTTGAATCTATGATGTAATATGCCTGCATGATTGTTTAATATGTTTGGTATGAATGTATATTTTGTATATATGGATGTAAATTGGGGTGCATGTCTGATACTTATGTGTATCTCTGTTTTCAGTTTTCAAATTTAAGTTTTGATTTAAAAATTCTGTATCTCTAGATCTAGTAAATATTATGATGCAAGTTATAAACAAAAATTGATTGTTTTATCATATATTAGAGTTTAAATTTTTGTTTAAGTTAGAATAAAATAAGGATTTCTCTGGAAAATAGAATAGAACAGGAAAACTCAAGTTTTGTTAAAATTCGAATTCCTTAAATTATTGATTCAGATATATGATCTAAATCATTGTTTGAAAACATGAATTTTAGAAGTGAAATTATAATTTTTAGCATCGAATTGGAAGAGCAGTTCGAACTTGAACAGATTTGACATTTTGAGTAAATTCTAATAATCTAGTTGATCGGAGGGATCGTGAGCTTCTCTGGGGGTAGTAGAACGATCGTAGAGTTCGGGAAAATTGCCAGGATGGTGATCATGGTGTTGGGGTGGTGACAATGATAGATTTAAGTCTGTAGACCTAGTTTTTGACTTGGTCGGAGAAATGGTCATCACGTTGTCTCTGGTGGACCGAGTTCCACCAGACTCTGGAGATTGGAAGCAGGAACGTTGACGAAGGTACGGCTAGAAGGTCAGGCGCTCCGGTGGTCAGAAAGTTGGATTCGAGAGTTTTCCAGGTTTGGGCTGTTTCCAGTTTTGTGATCGAGATTGCTCGATTTCGATTGATGAGGTTGTTCGAGTTTCTGGTGATCGAGATCGTGAGAGATGGTCGTGGACGAGATGTCGGCGTTGGAAGCGATGGTCGGAGGCGATCATCTCGTGTGTGCACGTGAACTAGTATCAGCGTGTCGGTGTTTTGGTTTGGGGATTTAACAGAGGAAGAACTCGAGTATTTCTCGAGTTTGTAGCATAAGCGACTCGAAGCGTGTAGGGGTTTTGCTCGGGGAAATTTGTGATGGACTCGGGTAGATTTTAGTGCTTCAGTTTTGAAACCTGACAGGGTTTTTAAAATTTAAATTAAGTTTAAAATGTAAAGCAGGTTTTTAAAACACAGTTTTAAATCAAATATAAAGTATGGATTCAAGTTAATTTGTATCATTAGTTTGAGATAAATAAGTTTATAACAATTTAAATGTTTTATCAAATTTAAATAGTTAAAAGTATATTTTAAAAAGGTTCGAATTTATATAAATTGGTTTAAAAACCTTTAATGTTAAGTGTTTCTTTAACATTTGGTTTTAAAAAGGGAATTGTAAATTTAATTTAAATATTGGTTAAAGTTAAATTTATAATTTTAAATCTTTGATTTGAAATGAAATAAAAGAAAGATTTAAAAGTAAAAGATTTCAAAGCCTTTTGTAAATGATAATTAAAGTAGTTATAAAGGTTAATACTTTAATTTAAAAAGTAATTAAGATTTAATGATTTAGGTTCATTAAATTAATAGGATAATTAAAGAATAATTTAATAATTTAATTAATTAAAGGTTTAGTGTTAATTAATTAAATAATTAGGATTATAAGTTAATTAATTAAGGTTAATTAATTTGGGATTAAGAATCATTTATTTAGGTAAGTATAGATTTTAATAAATGATTAAAAATTTATAAATCAAGTGATTTAAAGATTAATTAAGCAATTAATTTAGTGATTAGAAATAAATTAATTGGTAATTAAGAGTTTATTAAGTTGTAGTAAATAAATAATTGATTAAAGATTAATTACTTAAAGAAAGTAATTAAAGAATGGTTAATAATTAATGAGAGATCATTAATTAGGGATTTTTAAATAATTAATTAATGTGATTAATTTTGATAATCAATTAGATTAATTAGTTAATATGAAGTTGGTTAAGTAGAATTACTTAATGGAAGTAATTAAAGAAATTAATTACTTAAGGTAATTAATTAAATAAATTTGATTAAGTTAAATTAATTAATTAAATTAATTTAAGATAATCATTTAGAGATATGATAAATATAATTACTTAAATGTAATTAGTGAAGTGTAATTACTTAGGAAAGTAATTAAAGTTAATTAGTGGATGTAATTAACTAAAGATGGTTTAATGAAAGTAATTTGAGTTTAATTACTTTGTATAATTAATCAAAGGATTAATTGAGATAATTAATTAAAGGAGTAATTAATTTATTAAGTGAAGTAATTAAGAGTAGTTAATTACTGAATGGGATAAATCAAGACTGATTAATAAATGTGGTTTAGCAAAGTTTAATTACTTAATGTAATTAATTTAAATGGAATAATTAATTTAAAGAAATAATTAAGGATAATTAATAATGTAATTAAGGGTTGATTAATTTAATTTAATTAATCAAAAATAAGTGATTAAAGTAATTAATTAATTGTAATTAATTAAGGATTAATGTAATCAAGTATAATTAATTAATTAATGAAGTAATTAAAGATTAATTACTGAATGGTTTAAGATAATTAATTTGTGAAATTAATTAAGTATTAATTACTTAAAGTAATTAAAGTATAATTAATCAGGAATGATTAATTAAGATGGATATTTAGAGTAATGATTAATTAATTGGTTTAATTAATAATTAAGTAAGCAGGATTTATAGAATGAAGTAATTAGTTTAATTCACTTTAAATTAATTAGATGATATAAATCATTGCTTAAGGATGGATGAATGAGATTGAATGTATTTCATTGTTTGATATCTCTGATGAGATATGATTGATATATGATATGGATGTTTGGTTGAATTATAATGATAATGTGAATTATCTGTTTGGGATGATAATGTAGATTATCTATTGAATTATCTATCTTTGTGTATATAGATAAGAATTGAATTGTTTTAACCTTAAAACAACTTGGCCCTTAAAAGATACGTTTTGGATTTCGATGAGACCGGGATCGGGTTTCCGTATACCGGGATTCCAGGTCTGGAGACCCGAATACCACATCGATCCAAATTAACGATAGGTCGTGAATCTCAAGTGAAGATGAAGATTCAGAGTGCAAGGGTTATTGTCGTTAACTCTGAGGGTGATTCCAAACGAGTGTAACGAGATAATGCCTTCGGTTTCGTTCGAACCCGGAACGAACTTGTATGGATTGAATGCTTTCAGCACATCGTCAGGCGGACGATGAGCATTCTAAGTGATATGTTCTGATTAAAGGTAATCGTAACCTCAAGCCTCATCAACCGGGAATGGCTAAAACAGGGGAGGTGCAGCAAGGCTTCGTGGGTAGCACCCACTGAGAGCAAGAAAGATCCCTGTCTAGAGGTCCCTTTTCTTTTTATTCGGCTTAGTGTGTGGTTGGTCGCGCCAACTACGGGGTTATCTTGTTCGGAATTATCCAGTAAGGGATGGTTCCGGCTTTGTGTTGCAGAGGAGCGGACGTACTCCTCGGTATTGTGATCTAGGCCACGTACTGTGACGGGCGGTACCCCAGTAGCCCTGCCATTGTATGGAATCCAAACTCCAATAAGTGCCGTACGTATTAGTTGTGCCCAACTATGTTGGAATGTGAGATGTAAGCATTTCAGCTATTTCTATATTTTACTTGAAAACCCTAGACCCTATTATAATAAAATCAGATTTCCTATCAAATGTTTGGTTAGCGTAAGGTAAAAACTTACCCATGTTTATTTGTGGGGAGTCTTACGTAATACCTTTTCTTTCTAAAGGTTTTGAAGTTAAGCAAGTTTAACCTGTTACTCACACCAGACCCATGTCTGACCCAAGTGTTTATTTCTGTTTTATAAACTCTTGAGTACTCAAATTTTTACGAGTAGCCAAGGGATTCAGGTTTAGCTTTGACGAATATTCTGGAGGAGCAATGGAGCAGGAGGCTTCGGCGTTCGTAGATATAGTATTCCGTTGTGTAGATCTCTATGATAGTATTTGTATTGTATTTGAGTTGTAATGTATAGACAGATGTTTATAACTGACTAGTATGTGATGTATATGTTGTGTAACTCTGATAAGTGTTGTATACTATGTAATAGTTTATGTTATTAATATAATTTATTCGTTCCGCTGTGAGATCGTTGTTGTTGTTTCTTTCTTTCTTCTCTTCTTTCTCTTTTCTCACCCCTTTCTTTCTTATTAATGATACGTCATTCTGTAGAATGAGTGGCGGGTCATTACACCAAGCGAGCTTCGCTCCCTCCGAAAGACTGTCGAGCCTCCATGACACCGCGCGCTTCGAAGACGATTTGCCACCACACGTCGAACTCGATCTCCTTGCTGCCTTGCTTCCGAATTTGAAAAGAGGAGAGGAAGACAGCGTTGTTTTATTTTTATTTTCATTTTTTTTTTAAAAAAAACGAGCTCAGCTTGATCTCGTTAGAGAAAAAGGGGGAAATAGATTGGAAATGAGAGGGAGAAGATCGGTTTCGAAAATGTAGAGGGGAAATGGAATTTGTATGCGATTTTTGATTTTGACGAAGGGGAGACTCGGCGATTTAAACAAACGAAGCGAAGATTGATTGAATTCGTTGTTGATTTGTTTTGTTTGGATTCTCGCAGAAGCTTGTTTTGTTTTCTGAACGAAGAAAATATCTATCCCTTTTTAATTATTAAACGAAGGAGCGTATCGGAGAAGAATCAGGAAGGCTCTAACGTGAAGAAATCTGGACCAGTCAACAATATAGTATAGATTATATTTTGAATTCTCGATATAAATTTCAGGCGTTTACTTACCGTACGATCACACAATAACTCCGATCATTGCTAAATTTGAAATCCGATAATAATACAATATTACGGACCCAATGGAACTGGTTTCGACGAATTCTGAGACTGTGCCTCGGAAGGCTATTTTTAAATATCGATTCAAACGATATAATTTCAAAACTGAACAAAACAGTTTGAAATTACATTCTGAAGCTTCTATTATCTCCAGTATTATCATTATGAATTTTACGAGCTTTCAAAATATTTTTAATTAGCTTAGAATGCCAGATTTACTATTTTATCCAACTTCAATATAAATTTAATTTAATAATTAAATTACTCAATACAGCGATATTTGAAATTTAAGTTTATAATTAACCTCTGAATATTTAAAATTAATTAAATATTCCAATTTCAAATGCTCAAAAATTCCGGGTCGTCACATTCCTCTCCCCTTAAAAGAATTTCGTCCCCGAAATTACCAGTTAAGAGGAATGATTCAATCCCCGTTAACTATTTTCCCAATTCAAACCGTTTTAACAATACCCAAACAATCTTTTATTAATGATACACTAATCATCTTTTTAACTTCCCAAACTTATTCATAAGCCCCAAACCATATCACCTACTTATCAATTCAAATTTAAATTTGAATTCAAATTTTGAATTATCAAAATTTTCCAAAATTTTTCTAACTCCCTAAATTTCCGAAAAATTTCGCCAGCGTCTCCTTTGCGCGGCTAGCTCGGTACAACTACATAATGGCTCTACGGCCTCCCAATCTCAAAAAGAAAACAAAAAGCCAAGTGGCTGGATCCAAAACCCAATCAAATTTCATATAGAAATTTAAATACATACCTTTTGTCGGGCCATTAAATTTTATCTTCTAAAATCAAAAATCCCAATTTATCCATTGCCTTTATACACCTGTATATCCTACTAAGCAATAATATCCAATTTCAGCTTCAAACCATTTTATACATTCATGTACCAATTTCCAATATTGGTCTTACTTAAGCCCGTACGATGTACATATATCATCCGTATGCAATATCACATTCGATCGCTCACTCGGTCACACAATTTCACTTCCGAACTAGTATTGTCCACCTGACTTCCTAGAGCGGACTCAGATCTGGTTTCTCGATCAGAAACCGTCATTCTCCTTGCATAGCCACCAACTATGATAGAGAATATCCAGAATCAATCAACAATCCATATCCAGGCTCGCCGTTGAAAATCGAGTGAAAAATCCTAATTCGGATCGATAAAACTATCTCGAAATTCTGTGTTCGACATCTGGACCAAATAGCTATGCGAATAAAATAATATACGTACATCTTACGTATAAATTCCAATTGATTATCAGTTATATCAATTTCCTTTTTATTCACATTCAGTTTGATTACATTCACTTATCCACAATTTTCTCATTTCACAACTTCAAATTTTAATTGTCATCCAATTATTCATTTAGAATAACTTTCCTCAATACCAAATTACTTAAGAATCTCACCATATTCCTTAAGTTCAATATAAATATTTTACATACTGCTCATACTTATTTTCACTTCATTATTGAAGTTCATATCCATTTTTAATCACTTTTGTCTTTACAATTCCATTTGATTTCAATTTGGCTTCCACTCGAATATTTAATTAGTTGCACTTACTAATTAATTTAAATTTCGATTAACAGTTTATTCGCAAACTTCACTTCTTTAGTTCCTTCAATTTCACCTACTTTACATTCATATTTAAAATAGATTTAAATGTTCAATTTCAACTTTATTTGTTTAACCAATTTAAATCATTTGTTGTTAGTGAAAATTTCCAAAAAATTTCAAAAAATTTCTAACTCCCGAAATTTACGGAAAATTTTGGCAGAGTCTCCCTTGTACGGAGGAACTTCTGCGATATCGCAGGATGCACAAATATATATATACATCGGCCTCAGGCCGAAAATCACAATATATATCAATATATGCAGTTCATATTTCCTATTTTGAATTTTTGCGTAAGCATACCTCATTTTTAGCATTTTAAAGAAAGCGGCTATTTAATTTAGCATTAAGCGCAGTCAAAATCAGCCAAGCGGCTCCCAAAAACCTGTACTTACTCAATTCAAACGTATAAGTGCCAAATTCAAGAAATTTATCAATATTCAACATATTTAACTAGCAAATTTACAAGCTTGTATAAACAATGCCAGTTAATCAATATTTATAAGTCACTTATAAGGTTCCAATATTAATTTTAATTGTTTGCAATCAATTTGTATACACTTCATTAAATTTTAGTGGTTTGTAACTCACTTGTTTACATTCGATTCTTATTTAACCCAACAACTCACATTTACTACAATTGATTCCAAAATCAATTTTATTTCCTTTCTATCAATTCATAGAATTTTATTTAACCTCGTTTTACATCAACGATCCATTTTCTAATACAATTCGACAATATCAATGTGAATAAAATGATTACTTCAGCTTTAGAACCATTTTATTAAACTCAGCAACCAATATACCAAATAACCGTCACACAACTTACTTAAGTTATTTATTTGTTTGAGTAGAATTTTATTCCATTCATGTAACGACCCGGAAATTTCGAACCCGAAATTTCCAGATAGTTAGAAGAAAAAGAAAAGAGATAGAAGAAAGAAACAGAAAGAAGAAAGAAGAACAGAAAACACAACATCTCATATTCGCAGCGGATTAATTATAATAACAAATAATAGCATTTTTATAAAAGAAAGCTGTAATTGTTACTTTCAATACAATTAATCAGAGTTACAATCATTACAATAGACTGGACAGTTATATCACCTGCCCCATACTACTATCAATACAACTCTCAAATACACAGCGGAAAACACTCTATACGTTCCTGCCATCCAGCTTGCCTCCTGAGCTCCAGAACGTCCTTACCTGGAATCTGTAATACTCGGTCTGACCCGAGCATTACATCAAAGTAACACCCGGGTCAGGCTGGAAACCAGCGTGAGTAAACCCATATAACATGAAATTTAAATCCAAAGAATTTATTTAACCCGGGGTAACTCGTACTTTACCACAAGTAGATAATTTATATAGTCAACATTTCATTTTCATAAAACAATATCTAAGTATCCAACTTAGTTTAAACGGTCCATATTATCCCAAACCAACCTATTGTTTTCACATATCAATCTATAAAGAATTATAGAAGATTTAAAATCGAAGTGGTTTCGCGTATTTACTAATACCCGACTCCGGTCTCTTCGAATCCAATGTCATCTTTACCCGAGTTATTCAAGTGAAATACAATTCAAACTTTAAATACAAGGTGTCACTTTTACAAAGTAATTCATCATCGATAGATACCCATATTATCACAGTTTAAACCAAACATATCATATCACATGGCATCTCAAATCACATATCAGAGATATCAATTATCTAAGGCATACAATATCATTCAATCATTTATAAGCAAGATAAATTAGTCACACCATTCCAATTAATTTAAATAAGTTTAATTAATTTCTTTAATCACTTTTAATTCTGCTTACTTAACATTAATTAATTTCAAACCGATAATTTAATCATCCTTTAATTATTTCCTTAAATTAAGTAATTAGCCTTTAATTAATAACACAAATTAATTAACCTTCACCTATTCACATTAATTACATTTATCCTTAATTAATTACTCAAATTAATTATCCTATGATCACTCACACTTGATTAATTATTCTTTAATAAATCATACTTAAAATTTATTAACCCTTAATAAATTTCCTTAATTAATTTACCTTTAATTATTTTCACTAAGTAATTTATCCTTACTTACTTTCTTAACCATTATCAGAATTTAATAAACTTCGAAATAAATTATTATTAACTCGCAAATTAACATAAATTCTTAAGTTTCATTGATGACAAACATTTCATATTCTTAGTTAGTACTTAACCATATTATTAGTTAAGTTTTAATTAAACTTAAGATTTAACTTAATCTAAGTTAAAATGAATTACAAAACTTTTACTTAACCCATCATTTAAATAAACCATTATCGTTAAAAAGAAATAGTTTTAGGAAATTTAGTTTAACTTGAATTGATTTAACTCAAAAACTTGATAATTTCCTTTACCTGTACTTTCTTTAATGATTTGTCTTGAAAACATATGCATCTCCTCTTTGAAACCTGCTTAATTACTTAGCTTAAAAACAACAATATAAACTCAGTTGGGCCGAAGCCCAACATCCACTTCAACCCAAAACTTCCTTCTTCTCCTCTCATCACACTCTCAGCTTCCGGTACCAAATCCAGGGCACAACCCAGTCGATCGATCCAAAAGAAATCAATGCCTAACTCAATCGATTTGAGCATCACCTCGAGTATAACCCGAGATCATTGCCGATCACAGCATCGTCAAACACGGAAACAATCTGCCTTAGCCTGAATCATTCGTGCACGGTGACACACGTGCACGTGTACATCCTCGCCACCGATCATCTCGCCGTTGAACCACCACCACCAAGTCTCTCAACCTATCTTGAACCAAAACGCCACTTTGCCGAGGACTGCAATCCCCTTTGGTCGATAATCGATCTTTGCTCGTCCCAAACCAAAACCCAGCAGCCAACTACCTCCACGAGACGACGCGCCGCAACGACTACCGGCCATAACTTTGCATGCCACCTACCTCAATCGAAAGCTCACTCCACTAGCTACCTCCGAGCCCAACCACACGAACTCTGGTTGCTCCAACATCACCCAGTTCCATCGCGTTCGTCGACCACCCGAAACCATCCCTAAACCCTAAAGTCCCCTCAACCATCTAATCCAAGCCCAAAACCCCAAATTCGCCACGGTCGACACCTCCCCTATCTCCTCCAGCCCTTTCCAGGCCTGACCGCAACACCTCACGACGACGAGGTCGTCAGAAAATAATTTTCGAATGGAAATTGAGTATTTCCAAATCTCTTACAATATAGGTTGTTAAAAATCATGATATTACTTTCAAAAATCAACATTTTCTAGTTCGAACCAGATTATAAAATCAAAACACAAAAATATGATTATTGATTTTTCTGATTTAAAGAAATTTCACTGTAATACCCAATTTTCTAAATATTTCCTAAATATTTCCACTTGGAACCATTTTTAAAATAATATTTCATTAATACAAACAAGTTTTCTTTAGACATCATAAACTATAAGTGTTTGAGTGAAGAGAAAATGAATTTAGAATGGTATATGAACCTGTTAGAACAAGAACAGAGGCCATACTATATACATAGGCATTTTATACTTATACACCCAGGCATACTCTATTTTCCATCCATGAAATGAACATTCAAGTCATTTCTACCATCAATTCTTACATGCACGAGTTAATAAAGAAGATTTAGTTTTTAAAAGTTAAAGTTTACTCACCTGGAATGGAAACAGAGGACTGGAAATGCTTTTAAATTTGAATCTGGAACTTAATTTTAATTTGCCAATCGATTACTTTGAAATTAATGCTTGAACCTTTGATTTACTCTGTTGAATTTGATCTGTACTCGAATTTGGTTGAGTCTTTGAACTTGCATTAGTTTAGTTCCCAGGTTGAAGACTTTCAACTGGTTGAAGCTTTTTATCTCCGAGTTGAAGATTGAAACCTGGTGTTTAGTTTGTTTTGAATTTGTGATCTGTTTTACAGGGTTGAGTTTTGATCTAGTTGAGGAATGTTTAACAGATTGAGTTTTCTTTGTAATGAAAATGAAGAATATGAAAAGAATTTAAGAAAAAGGGAAAGATGTATATATAGACTAAATTAGGATTTATGAAAAATATAAAGAAAATAAAATAATAAGTGACACTTGTCATTATTCTTATCTAATTTGTTAACACTTGTTAATTAGATAATGTTATTAGCTAACATGTGTATTAATAGATTTTAAATTTAGTTATATATTTATAAATGTCTTTAATGGGTATTATATTTTTTGTTTTAGGTTTTTATATTATACTTTGTATTTTTATTTATACATTTCTTCTTCTTTTTTACTTATATGAATATAACTCAAAGAAAACAATATAAAACTTATTAATTTATACTTACCTTAAGCCTAAGCTATTTATACTAGTGCTTTAAAAATGTAGAATTTGAATCTAACTTATTTTCAAGATATTCATATAGAATTTCAAATCATAGTTTTATTTACAATCTACATATATATATAAACAATAGAAAACGTATTTAATTGATTTGAAAATATAATTCTTGTAAATTTTAAATTATGTAAGAAGATTATTAGATTAATACGTATATCCAAATATATGTATTCATCATAATTCTATTTGTTCAGCTTATAAAATAGTTAAAATCAGTTAATTACCAATTAACAGATGTTCTGAAATCCGGGTTATCACATTCCTCCCCCCTTTAAATCTTTTCGTCCCCGAAAAGGAAAGTAACCAGAATTTTAATTACAACAACTTATTACCAGTTAAATTATTCTTTGAGTATTTTCATCTATAAACTCTTTAATTAAGAAATTTTAAAATACTTCAAAAATCAATATAATATCACCAAAATAGTTTTTTAAAAAAATACTTTTTATAACTCGATGTCTCAACCAGTCCATCCTCATTCTCATAGAAATTCGGTCATACGTTGATCAGGCGTAAGACTGAAAATCTATAAGTACTTAGCAGACTCGTTTTCAACACCCAGTGAAAATACTTGGAAAATAATTTATTGGAAATATCGAAAACATTTTTGAAAATAGAGGAAATATCTTTGGTGAGAATACTCTGGAAATCATCACCCCCATCCATGGTCACAGTTACATCACGGGTTACGTTGCCATCGCAGCAAAAGTCCATGTAACTGATAACAGCATGGAACCCACAACAGATCGCAGTTACATCCCAGGGTTACGTTGCCGTCGCAGCAAAAGTCCATGTAACTGTTGGCTCTCAGCGGCACACACGATTTCGCTGTCAAAATGAAACTCCTCCACATAGGTCGCAGTCTACCGATATAAAATCAAACGCAGACTGTTGGCTCTCAGCGGCTCAAACGACTTTCGCTATGTTACCATAGTGTCACAGTCTACCGATATAAAATCAAACGTAGACAGTTGGCTCTCAGCGGCACACATGACTTCCGCTATGGTCTGCAGTAGATCGCAGTGACATTGAGTTAAATTGTTGTCACAGCATAACTCAAATGCCTCTGTGGGCACCAGCCCCTCGACTTTCGCTACACAAATAATCCTCAGGAACTAGTTTTGTCCGGACTCCTCATAGGATCAACTTTAGAAACCCCCCTTGGGGCTCAAGGCAGTACCACCCAGTGGTACTCCTGAGAAGTTCATTTCAAGGAAGCGCCTTTTTCCCCAGAGCTATTCTCAAAATACTTTATACTATATACTTATAGTATCTTCAAATCATACCCTTTATGATTTATCAAAATCTACTTTACACAAAATCGATTACCAAAATCGATAATTCTCAAACTAGGCTTTCCAAAATCCAAAATTGATTTTCCCAAAAATCAAAAGCCTTTTCCAATTTATATAGGTTCCCAAAACCTTTTCCAAAATCATTCTCATAAGATCCTTTATATATATATAGATATAGATATAGATAACTTTTAAAATCTTTGGATCATTTCAACTTTGTATAAAACCTCTTTTATACTTCAAATATTTCAAAACCCTTTTCTTTAAGTAATAGATTCAACAAGGGAAGATTTACCTTATATAACAAGGATATATAACTTTATTTTATTCCAAATCAAATATTCACATTTGATAAATCTTTTATAAAGTTATTAACCATATTTCTTTTCAAAAACCATTTTACAGTTCTTATCCACAAATCTTCAATATCAATTTCATTCAAATCCGTACGATGTACACATATCATCCGTACACAATATCAATCTGATCGCTCAATCGATCACACAATTTCACTTCCGAACTAGTATCGTCCACCCGACTTCCTAGTGCGGACTCAGATCTGGTTTCTTGATTAGAAACCGTCATTCTCCTTGCATAGTCACAACTATGATAGAGAATATCCAGAACCAATCAAAAATCCATATCCAGGTTCGCCGTCGAAAATCGAGCGAAAAATCCCAACTCGGATCGATAATACTATCTCGAAATTCTGTGTTCGAATCTGGATCAAATCACTATGCGAATAGAATAATATACGTACATCCTACGTATTTATCTTTATTGGTTATTAGCCAAATCAATTCTCTTTTCTATTCACATTTCCTTTAATTCCATTCACTTATTCTCAATTGCTTCCATTTCCAATTGAGTTATTACTTTAATTATAAACAGTTTGAACTCTGACCAATTTAAATTTAAAAATAGCTTGAAAAAATTTAAAATAGATAAGGAGTTGAAAAATAGTTATTAGTTTGTAAAATAGCTGTAAAATAGTTAAGTAGGTATAAAATAGTTAGATAATTGCAAAAATAGTTTTTAAAATAGTGATTAGATATAAGTAACTGAAAAATAGTAATTAGTTTATAAGACAGTTTCAAAATAGTTAAATAGTTCCAAATAATTGTAAAATAAGTATAAAATAGTTTAGAGTTTAAGAATAAAGATTGTATAGTAAATAGTTTGGAAAAATATATTTGTACTAAAATAATTTATTTTGAAAATAAACCAGAGTCAAACTGTTCAATTCTCATCAATTCAATTTAAATTTCCATCTCCATTTAAATTAACTCAATTGCAATTTAAATAACTTCAATTTCCATTGAAATTGATTTAATCCCAATTCAAGTTGAATTAACCTTAATTCCTTTCCAAATTCAAATCAAATTCCATTTGATTTTTAAACTTATACATCTTCAATCACAATTCTAATTAATTCAAACCAAATCCCATTTGAACAAATTTCAATTTAAAACTCAATTTTAAGCTATCTCAAATTTATATAAATTCGAGTTAAATTTCTAAATGTTGATTTAATTTCTTAAATCAAATTAACTTATATCTTTAAACCATTAAATTCAGAATCCAAATTCCAAATTCCATTTTAAAATTATCTTTACTTAACTTATTATAAAGTTCAAATAAGAATTCAAAAACAATTAAATTTCAGATTCTAATTTATTATCCATTTTCAATTTCCAGATCTCAAATCCATTTTGAGATTACTCATAGCTCCTATTTAAATTAATCATTTAACTACCCAAGTTAATTTTAAATTTCATCTTGAAATTTCCAATTCAAGTTGTTCAATTTAAACTTATTTAACTTCCTTAAGTTAAATTCAATTTATCTTTACCCAAATTGAATTCCCATTCAAATTTTAAACTTCTTATTAAAAATCTTCCCACTTAAGTTTAAAAACTTATTCACTTTAGGTTTTCACATCACATTCCAAGGAAAAATTTAAAACTCAATACTTAGAGTTTATTTCAAATCATCTTTAATATAATGTATATCCTCATTTATACATATTTATTTCCTTTACACACCAAGTTATACCTTAAAATTTTAAACCACCTTTGGTTTTAATTTAAAACAAATTCCTTTAAAATAATTTCAAGTTTTCTGGATTTAGATTTAAAATTTCACAATTTTAAATTATCTTCAATTCTAATTGGATTTTTTTTTTTTCAGTTTGGATCCATTTCAAACTTATCTTCATTCAATTTTAATTTGGTTGTATTACCATTACTACTTAATTCTCATTATCTTATTTAATTCCAATTAATTTAACAACCAATTTCTTTAATATATTTAATAATTAGAAAATTATTTCTATATATATCAAAAGATAAACTTATATAAAAACATTTATTTTTAAAACCATTTAAAAACCTTTATATAAGAAAATAACAAGTACGCTCTCATATATATATATACACTCAACTCATTCTAGGGTACTATTGACCCTATCCTTAATGAGTAATCCCAACAGAGCCAAGGTTCTCGCTTAACCTTCAGCTCTGATACCAAATGTAACGACCCGGAAATTTCGAACCCGAAATTTCCAGATAGTTAGAAGAAAAAGAAAAGAGATAGAAGAAAGAAACAGAAAGAAGAAAGAAGAACAGAAAACACAACATCTCATATTCGCAGCGGATTAATTATAATAACAAATAATAGCATTTTTATAAAAGAAAGCTGTAATTGTTACTTTCAATACAATTAATCAGAGTTACAATCATTACAATAGACTGGACAGTTATATCACCTGCCCCATACTACTATCAATACAACTCTCAAATACACAGCGGAAAACACTCTATACGTTCCTGCCATCCAGCTCGCCTCCTGAGCTCCAGAACGTCCTTACCTGGAATCTGTAATACTCGGTCTGACCCGAGCATTACATCAAAGTAACACCCGGGTCAGGCTGGAAACCAGCGTGAGTAAACCCATATAACATGAAATTTAAATCCAAAGAATTTATTTAACCCGGGGTAACTCGTACTTTACCACAAGTAGATAATTTATATAGTCAACATTTCATTTTCATAAAACAATATCTAAGTATCCAACTTAGTTTAAACGGTCCATATTATCCCAAACCAACCTATTGTTTTCACATATCAATCTATAAAGAATTATAGAAGATTTAAAATCGAAGTGGTTTCGCGTATTTACTAATACCCGACTCCGGTCTCTTCGAATCCAATGTCATCTTTACCCGAGTTATTCAAGTGAAATACAATTCAAACTTTAAATACAAGGTGTCACTTTTACAAAGTAATTCATCATCGATAGATACCCACATTATCACAGTTTAAACCAAACATATCATATCACATGGCATCTCAAATCACATATCAGAGATATCAATTATCTAAGGCATACAATATCATTCAATCATTTATAAGCAAGATAAATTAGTCACACCATTCCAATTAATTTAAATAAGTTTAATTAATTTCTTTAATCACTTTTAATTCTGCTTACTTAACATTAATTAATTTCAAACCGATAATTTAATCATCCTTTAATTATTTCCTTAAATTAAGTAATTAGCCTTTAATTAATAACACAAATTAATTAACCTTCACCTATTCACATTAATTACATTTATCCTTAATTAATTACTCAAATTAATTATCCTATGATCACTCACACTTGATTAATTATTCTTTAATAAATCATACTTAAAATTTATTAACCCTTAATAAATTTCCTTAATTAATTTACCTTTAATTATTTTCACTAAGTAATTTATCCTTACTTACTTTCTTAACCATTATCAGAATTTAATAAACTTCGAAATAAATTATTATTAACTCGCAAATTAACATAAATTCTTAAGTTTCATTGATGACAAACATTTCATATTCTTAGTTAGTACTTAACCATATTATTAGTTAAGTTTTAATTAAACTTAAGATTTAACTTAATCTAAGTTAAAATGAATTACAAAACTTTTACTTAACCCATCATTTAAATAAACCATTATCGTTAAAAAGAAATAGTTTTAGGAAATTTAGTTTAACTTGAATTGATTTAACTCAAAAACTTGATAATTTCCTTTACCTGTACTTTCTTTAATGATTTGTCTTGAAAACATATGCATCTCCTCTTTGAAACCTGCTTAATTACTTAGCTTAAAAACAACAATATAAACTCAGTTGGGCCGAAGCCCAACATCCACTTCAACCCAAAACTTCCTTCTTCTCCTCTCATCACACTCTCAACTTCCGGTACCAAATCCAGGGCACAACCCAGTCGATCGATCCAAAAGAAATCAATGCCTAACTCAATCGATTTGAGCATCACCTCGAGTATAACCCGAGATCATTGCCGATCACAGCATCGTCAAACACGGAAACAATCTGCCTTAGCCTGAATCATTCGTGCACGGTGACACACGTGCACGTGTACATCCTCGCCACCGATCATCTCGCCGTTGAACCACCACCACCAAGTCTCTCAACCTATCTTGAACCAAAACGCCACTTTGCCGAGGACTGCAATCCCCTTTGGTCGATAATCGATCTTTGCTCGTCCCAAACCAAAACCCAGCAGCCAACTACCTCCACGAGACGACGCGCCGCAACGACTACCGGCCATAACTTTGCATGCCACCTACCTCAATCGAAAGCTCACTCCACTAGCTACCTCCGAGCCCAACCACACGAACTCCGGTTGCTCCAACATCACCCAGTTCCATCGCGTTCGTCGACCACCCGAAACCATCCCTAAACCCTAAAGTCCCCTCAACCATCTAATCCAAGCCCAAAACCCCAAATTCGCCACGGTCGACACCTCCCCTATCTCCTCCAGCCCTTTCCAGGCCTGACCGCAACACCTCACGACGACGAGGTCGTCAGAAAATAATTTTCGAATGGAAATTGAGTATTTCCAAATCTCTTACAATATAGGTTGTTAAAAATCATGATATTACTTTCAAAAATCAACATTTTCTAGTTCGAACCAGATTATAAAATCAAAACACAAAAATATGATTATTGATTTTTCTGATTTAAAGAAATTTCACTGTAATACCCAATTTTCTAAATATTTCCTAAATATTTCCACTTGGAACCATTTTTAAAATAATATTTCATTAATACAAACAAGTTTTCTTTAGACATCATAAACTATAAGTGTTTGAGTGAAGAGAAAATGAATTTAGAATGGTATATGAACCTGTTAGAACAAGAACAGAGGCTATACTATATACATAGGCATTTTATACTTATACACCCAGGCATACTCTATTTTCCATCCATGAAATGAACATTCAAGTCATTTCTACCATCAATTCTTACATGCACGAGTTAATAAAGAAGATTTAGTTTTTAAAAGTTAAAGTTTACTCACCTGGAATGGAAACAGAGGACTGGAAATGCTTTTAAATTTGAATCTGGAACTTAATTTTAATTTGCCAATCGATTACTTTGAAATTAATGCTTGAACCTTTGATTTACTCTGTTGAATTTGATCTGTACTCGAATTTGGTTGAGTCTTTGAACTTGCATTAGTTTAGTTCCCAGGTTGAAGACTTTCAACTGGTTGAAGCTTTTTATCTCCGAGTTGAAGATTGAAACCTGGTGTTTAGTTTGTTTTGAATTTGTGATCTGTTTTACAGGGTTGAGTTTTGATCTAGTTGAGGAATGTTTAACAGATTGAGTTTTCTTTGTAATGAAAATGAAGAATATGAAAAGAATTTAAGAAAAAGGGAAAGATGTATATATAGACTAAATTAGGATTTATGAAAAATATAAAGAAAATAAAATAATAAGTGACACTTGTCATTATTCTTATCTAATTTGTTAACACTTGTTAATTAGATAATGTTATTAGCTAACATGTGTATTAATAGATTTTAAATTTAGTTATATATTTATAAATGTCTTTAATGGGTATTATATTTTTTGTTTTAGGTTTTTATATTATACTTTGTATTTTTATTTATACATTTCTTCTTCTTTTTTACTTATATGAATATAACTCAAAGAAAACAATATAAAACTTATTAATTTATACTTACCTTAAGCCTAAGCTATTTATACTAGTGCTTTAAAAATGTAGAATTTGAATCTAACTTATTTTCAAGATATTCATATAGAATTTCAAATCATAGTTTTATTTACAATCTACATATATATATAAACAATAGAAAACGTATTTAATTGATTTGAAAATATAATTCTTGTAAATTTTAAATTATGTAAGAAGATTATTAGATTAATACGTATATCCAAATATATGTATTCATCATAATTCTATTTGTTCAGCTTATAAAATAGTTAAAATCAGTTAATTACCAATTAACAGATGTTCTGAAATCCGGGTTATCACAATTCAATATTATCTATACCCAGCTGAATTTATTTCAATCCAATTTATTTTAGCTTGCTTCCAATTAAACCTAGCTACACCCCAATTTTGGATTTTGCTAAGCAAAGATTTAATTCCACTTAATAACATTCATGACACAACTGACTTTTGATTCAATTCAATCCAAATTTAATTCGATTTCGATTTCATTCTATATAACTTATTTCAAGTTAAATTCAAGCATATTTTCTTCACTTTCATCCACCTAAGTTAAATATTAATTCCCGGATTAGAGTTCTCCAATTTCTTCTTATTAATATCAACTTCACTTTATAAGTACAATAGTTGATTCATTTATTCATTCACCAATTCATTATTTAACCAATAAATTTTATTTCCACACATTCATTATTTTTAGTCCATCCTGACTAATTTTCCCATTCCACATAACTTCACACAATTCAATTTTAAATTCCAGTACTCGGTTTCGCTTTACTTACTTACGAAGTTGAATTTTATTTCAACAAATTCCAAATTTACAAGTTATCAAACTTTTTATATGCTATAAACATTCTTAGTTAAAATTCCAGAGTTTAAACAGTCTTTTACATTTCAAACTTCCCTTTGAAATCACATATATCCAAACTTCCTTGCATTTCTAAAGCCAAATCTATCATTTGCAAACAATTTTGATTCAAAACAATTTGGTAGCAATTTCTCTTCTAGAGACTCGAAAATTAACATCGATGATGCTGTAGTCATCACCGAAATTATTTTCCAGCGACTCGAAGAGAATTAAATGCTTTTATCTCTTTAAAACCCTTCAAATATTTTAAATGCCAAATCTCTCTAGATCTCAAATCCGAAGCAAAAATATTTCTCAAATAATTCCACTATTATCTTTCCAACACCTTTGAAAACCATTTTAAATCCAAAGGAATTTTAAATCCTTCCAAATTCTCAACTCATCCCATTCATGTTTAAACATTACCTTGAAATTCTATTTCAAATTACAAATTTCATTTGTATATGAAGTTTATTTCAATTTTATAAATTACATTTATAATCTATATTTCAAATTTTATTATATTATAAAAATTTATTCTTTACTTTGGTTATAAATTTTAATTTCTAGTTAAGTTCCCATAATAATAATGATAATAATTCCATATTATCACCTCTAACATCCAAACAACCATATATATCAACTAGAATAGTTTACAAAACCTTTCTTTATATACAAAAATAATTTGGGTAAAATTATATCATTTACCCCATTTAAAACAATATTGTGTCGGTTTATCTTGTTTAAGAGTTTAGAAACCCCTATCGATGTTGTGGCGTCCCACACATCGACCAAAATCTATAAACACTCAACCGATAAATCAACACAATATAAAACCATTTTATATTCACTAACAAATACGCGCTCATATCTATTAATACACTCAAAATTTCCCACCAGAGCCAAGGTTGTCGCCAGCCTAAGCTCTGATACCACTGTAACGACCCGACTTTCCAGACCCGGAAAATCGGACCATTTGTGTTAAAGAAGAAGAGGTAGAAGAAGAAGAAACAGAAAATCAACAACAGAGTCTCACATCGCAGCGGAATAAAATATAATATATACAAAACAGATCTTTACACAAATCAAAACTATATCAGTTTTATATAATATAGCATCAGAGTATACACCAGAGAACACATAACATACAACTGGACAATAACCATATCATGTCCTCAATACAACAGAGTACAACAATCAACACAGCGGAATATATATATATATATAAACAAGTACGGGAGATACGTCTCGCCATCCAGCTCATCTCCTGAGCTCCACAGCATCATATCCTGAAACCTATAATACTCGGTCTGACCCGAGCATCATATAAAACAATACCCGAGTCAGTCTGGAATACCAGCGTGAGAAAATCACACTCAATTGATTATTAAAGTTTCAAAATCTTTTTGAAAATAAAAGCATCTCGTAAGACCATGCCACAAATAAACATGTCGGGTTTTTACCTTACGATAGCTAAAACACTTTTTATAAAAAAACTCTGATATTATAATAGTGTCTATTCACAAATACTTATTAAATAGCTGAAATTGTTACATGATTAAATTCCAGCATACTAGGTATACAAACAAATACCGTACAAGGCACGTAGGGAGAATGGATTTCCAACGAATGACTAGGCACTGGGGTACCACCTGTCACAGTACGTGGCCTAGATCACAGTACCGAGGAGTACGCCCGCTCCCCTGCAACACAAGGCCGGAATCATCCCTTACTGGATAATTCCAAATAAGATCACCCCACGGTTGGGATCAGCAACCGCAACACTAAGCCGAAATAAATGGGATATCTAGACAGGGATGACCTTACTCTCAAGTGGGGGCTACCCACGAAGCCTTGCTGCATAACCCCTGATTTTCAGTCATTCCCGGTTGATGAGGTTCGAGGCTAAACGATACCTTTAGAGAACATATCCCTTAGAATGCCCATCGTCCACCTGACGATGTCTCGAAAGCATTCGTCCATACAAGTCCGTCCCGGGTCCGAACGGAACCGAAGGCACTATTCCTACTACATCCATTTTGGAAATATCCTCAGGATTAGTAGCGACTAGCCCTTGCACTTCACTGCTCCATCTTCGACTCCGAACACGTTACACGAAACGTACAAACCGGATCGAAGTGGTATTCGAGTCTCCAGACCTAGAATCCCGGTATACGAAAACTCGATCCCGGTCTCTTCGAAACGATCAGCGTATTTGGCCAATATTGATAGTCGGTTATTTAACTATCAATTAACATCCACAAGCAACCATCACACAATAAATAATTTCCCACATTATTTATTTGCCCAAATATCTTTCCAAGATATATTTCCAAATTTTCAAAGCTCATTTGAAAACAATTTCCGCTTACGGAATACATTTCCCAAATAATTATTTCTACTGAATCACCAAGTACGAAATACTTTTAGATTTTAAAATAATTTTAAAACACTTTACTATAAATATACTTTATAATATTGAAATTTAAAAACTACTTTAATACCTTAACAAAATATATGCTTAAGGAATATTTAAAATGAAACCACTTTTCAAATATAAACTAAATTTCTCTTTTTAAAACATAATACCAAATCACTTTTATATAATTACTAAAATAATAGATTTTTGAAAATACTATTTTGGAAATTAACCTTTAGAAAAAAAATCAATTTCCTAAAACATGCCTTTTTACACAAATTAGAACTTTTAACTTATATTAAAAATTGCTTTGAAAACGTACTTGGCTATCCAGAGAAATACACTTCTCTTCACATCCTTTAAAAATAAATCAACACTTATTTTTAAACCAATTCATATCCCTTTATAAATTCCCACCTTGAATTTATATTTCCAAATATCCCCTGATATTTTATTTTACTTTATAAACCCAGTTTATAAATTCCAAAATATCACTTCTCTTTTAAATTCCAATTTTAAACAACCAAATCAATTTCCCATTGATTTTCCCATTTACTTTACTTCGAAATAAATTTCTTATTTACTTCATTTATTTCAAATTACATTTACTCTTAGATTTTATTTCTTAATTTTGAGTTAAAACCCTTTTAACTGAAAATACCAATTAAAAACTTCCAAAATTCCTTCTTTATCCCTTTATTAAATTTAATCCTTACATTCAAAAAATAATTTCTTTATTCTTCCCAATAATATCACTTTAGTTTAAAATTCATTATCCTCATGTTAATTCAAAATCCCATTTAACCATATTTGTTCGAATTTAGAAATTGCTTTATTTCTTTTACAATTCATTATTTAAGTTATTCAAATTCACTAGAATTATTTAACTTAAAAATTTACTCTTTTATTTCTTTCCAAAAATCCAATTCAATTGCTTTTGATAACTCATTATACTGGGAAATTCAATCCAACCAGATTATCCAATATAAATCATCACAGGATATCAACAATCATATCACAGAATATTTAAACAAAATTAAATATTTTGAGGAATCCAGTTGGATCCCTCCAACCTGTTTCCCTTCATCCACAGATGTTAGCACAATACCAATTCCACTTCGAGGTGGAATATCGCGGTATATGGGTTTTATAAAATATCATCCGCTATTATGCGGCGCATAGGGTCTCATCCGCTATATAATGCGGGAATATCAACAATTCCAATATATACATATGCCAATATGTATATATTGCTATATACTACTATATATATATAGCACATCAATCAATGCAATCATCCAATCAATGATTTAAATTTAACCATTTAAATTTAAATTCAACTGAGTGAGATTAACTCACCTTTGATTTAATTTGCAGTCTATTGCCACTTGTCTCATTCCAGCTTGTTTCTTGATTTTAGACCCTAAATAAACAGTTTTATAAAATTTTAATAACATTCGAACCAATTGAACAATCCAGTATCCCTTTTAAATAAATCAACTCATGATTTAATTTTAAACTAAAATTTTAATTTTAACTAATGATTTTATTTTAAGTAGATAATTAAATTTCAAACAAATTTCCCTTTTCAAAATCATATCTACTAAATTTAAATTAAAAACAACTGTTTAAACCTAATTATCTAATTATTATTATATATATTCAAACTGTATGTATATACACATTTCCAGTAAATAACCAAATAAATACTTTCTCTACTGTAAATAATTTTTCTCTTTTCCTTTCCATTTCCCTTTATAACAATCATCACAACAACTTCGTTTTTCCCTACTTCTTAAATCTACCTACATATATATGTAAAAAAACGAATAGAAATGGAAGTCGAATCACTACCTTACAGCCTTCCGACCACCCGCAAGCACCGTACGAGCTCGTGAATCAATTCGAGCCGACCCCACCGCCTGACTTCGACACGTACGACGCCGCCCGCCGATTTGCTCGCGCGTGCCACTCGAACTCGAGTTCGATTCCAAAGCCATCGCGACCACAGAACGAGAGGAAACGAACTCCCTATCAATCCCCATACCCTCTCGTATGCCAAGCGAGCTTCGCTCCCTCCGAAAAACTGTCGAGCCTCCATGACACCGCGCGCTTCGAAGATGATTTGCCACCACACGTCGAACTCGATCTCCTTGCTGCCTTGCTTCCGAATTTGAAAAGAGGAGAGGAAGACAGTGTTGTTTTATTTTTATTTTCATTTTTTTTATAAAAAAAACGAGCTCAGCTTGATCTCGTTAGAGAAAAAGGGGGAAATAGATTGGAAATGAGAGGGAGAAGATCGGTTTCGAAAATGTAGAGGGGAAATGGAATTTGTATGCGATTTTTGATTTTGACGAAGGGGAGACTCGGCGATTTAAACAAACGAAGGGAAGATTGATTGAATTCGTTGTTGATTTGTTTTGTTTGGATTCTCGCAGAAGCTTGTTTTGTTTTCTGAACGAAGAAAATATCTATCCCTTTTTAATTATTAAACGAAGGAGCGTATCGGAGAAGAATCAGGAAGGCTCTAACGTGAAGAAATCTGGACCAGTCAACAATATAGTATAGATTATATTTTGAATTCTCGATATAAATTTCAGGCGTTTACTTACCGTACGATCACACAATAACTCCGATCACTGCTAAATATGAAATCCGATAATAATACAATATTACGGACCCAATGGAACTGGTTTCGACGAATTCCGAGACTGTGCCTCGGAAGGCTATTTTTAAATATCGATTCAAACGATATAATTTCAAAATTGAACAAAACAGTTTGAAATTACATTCTGAAGCTTCTATTATCTCCAGTATTATCATTACGAATTTTACGAGCTTTCAAAATATTTTTAATTAGCTTAGAATGCCAGATTTACTATTTTATCCAACTTCAATATAAATTTAATTTAATAATTAAATTACTCAATACAGCGATATTTGAAATTTAAGTTTATAATTAACCTCTGAATATTTAAAATTAATTAAATATTCCAATTTCAAATGCTCAAAAATTCCGGGTCGTCACACGGAGTTTATGTCCCATTTTTATATATCGAATCTCTTCCTGAATCTACCAGAAATAATCGAAGAATTGAGAAAAGGTGCTGAACAAAAGAGATGGATAGAGAAAAAGATTGCTTCCTCGTTGTTACAGGATATTGACCATTTATAGTCGTATTCCCCTGTCCCCTATCTCATCCTCTTCTTTCACTCATACTCACTATTGCTGAATAGTAAGAGAATTTACTGAGGCGTACGGACGGATATCTGAGAATTACTCATTCTAGGGTATACTTCACCCTATCTCTAATGAGCTACTTAATGTGTTATACTTCTGAGCTAAAGTTCAACCTTAGCTCTGATACCACATGTAACGATCACAGACAGCGGCCACCGGTAGGCTTTGCAACCATCCCAGTCCCACCGTGGCTTACACTGGCACCTCGCATTTACTTTTACGGCCAGCCTCTCGACTGTCACGGCCTTCGCCTAACCAACCCATCCCTCTCAGGGACATGTAGGGGTAAGAGTCTCCCGTTCGCCACCAAACCGCGAAGCGAGAACCCCCTATCATGCTGTAATATAGCAAATGCGATCCACATGTGACTTAATTGAAATCCCAATATCCATATGTTTTTAAATATTTCGCTCACTATTCGGTTTAGCCGGGAGAGGACCTTTGGGTCGTATAACCCATTCCGAATATGTGATACGTCGATATGGATCGCATTTGCTATATTACAGCATGATAGGGGGTTCTCGCTTCGCGGTTTGGTGGCGAACGGGAGACTCTTACCCCTACATGTCCCTGAGAGGGATGGGTTGGTTAGGCAGAGGCCGTGACAGTCGAGAGGCTGGCCGTAAAAGTAAATGCGAGGTGCCAATGTAAGCCACGGTGGGACTGGGATGGTTGCAAAGCCTACCGGTGGCCGCTGTCTGTGAGTCGTCACATGTGGTATCAGAGCTAAGGTTGAACTTTAGCTCAGGAGTATAACACGTTAAGTAGCTCATTAGAGATAGGGTGAAGTATACCCTAGAATGAGTATTCCTCAGATATCCATCCGAATGTCTCAGTAAATTCTCTTGCTATCCACTGATAGTAAGTATGAGTGTAAGAAGAGGACGAGATAGGGGACAGGGAAATACGACTATAAATGGTCAATACTCTGTAACAACAAGGAAGCGATATTTTCACTATCAATCTCTTTTGTTCAGCATCTTTTCTCAATTCTTCGATAATTTCTGGTAGATCCAGAAAGAAGATTCGATATATTAATATGGGACATAAACTCCAGATAGGCCAAATTGTTTGTTTGGATGTATTGGTTGAATTGGTTGCTTTGATTGCTATGGTTGATAGGTATACTTTAGTTCTAAACTAAAATTTTTGAAATTGTATCCATATATCTATCTATTCTTTTGGGTCCCCATATATTCTACGAATGGTTAGTTATCACTTTGAACTAACCTATGCCACTGCATATTTCGTAGATTTGGATAACCCGAGTATTTTGTGAAGTGTCAAATAGATTCGTTCTTGTATTTGTTATTGATATTCTGATTTGGTAAGCCAAATGCAGAATAAATATTCAGTTTGATTAGATGAAACATTCTTCATCTGTCTTTGTTTTCGTGCCTGTGAATTTCGAGGACAAAATTCTTTTAAGGGGGGAAGTCTGTAACGACCCCGAATTTTAATATATTTTAAATTGATAATTAAATGAATTTTTGAATAAAAATTGTAAAATTGATTTTAAATGGATGCGAGTTTCCCCGAAATCGAATAAAAATGCGTTAAATCATTTAAATTTAAAATGTTGTATATATATGTAGATATATATATATGTTTTGGTTTGAATTTAAATAGTAAATAAATTGTTTAATAATAAATGATAATAATAAATATTAGAAAGGAAAATAAAGCAAGCTAGGCAAATCAAATACAAAGTAATAGAAACAAATATGTGTATAGAGAAAATACAAGACAATAAGAGAGTAAGCAAACATATTAACTAATATTTCACAAACATATTTATTTTGGGGAAATTCATTTGTATTTCAAGGTAATAAGGCCAAAGCAAAGAAAAATATACTCAAGTATTGTAACAACCCGCATATCTATCGATTTTATATTTAAATATTTTATCGTTAGTCGGATGTTAGTCCGAAAAGCTACTTTTTGCATACGGTCAAATTAGGACTCGAGACCACCCCCATTGAGTTCAAAATGACGTTTGCGATCTTTTTGAGTGTAAACTTCGATATGTTTGGAGATAGTGAAATTTTCGTCACTTTTCCCACTTGTGACTTTGGTTGGGACTGCACCTTCTTAACTCAGCCCAACCCCCTCTTCTCTTCATAACTTCATCAAATACTTCAAGCTTCTTCAAAAATGGTGGAGGGAAAGAGAAATTAAAATTCCAAGCTCGAGATCCTTAGTAAATTCAGCATCAAACTCCGAATTCAAGGTGAAGAACATAGATTCAAGCTAGGGGTTGATTCTTGCTTTGCTCTTAAGCTCTCCAACATCAATTTCGTGGAAAAGGTGAGATTTTTGATCTCACATCTTACCTATATCTATCTTGGACTGTTGGGAATGATCCCCTATTGCATTTGCATCAACATTTGCATTTGGTTTGGATTGGATTGGCGAAAAACTTCAATTTTCAGCGTTTTGGTGATTTTTCTGGCCTTAAGTCGTTTCTGGCCTTCGCTGAGTCGTCCACGAGTTAAGCCTAAGTCGTAAGTCGTTCGCGAGTTAAGAGCTTAAGTCGCGCGCGTTGAAAAGTCACCGCCTTTGTATTTCTGTTCGCCTGGCTTGAGTCGTTCACGAGTTAAAGGCTTGAGTCGTTCACGAGTTAAAGGCTTGAGTCGTTCACGAGTTAAAGTGATGAGTCGTTCACGAGTTAAGTGATAAGTCGTAGCTCGTATTTGAGCTTAAGTCGTAGCTCGTATGGCTCTTAAGTCCTAGGTCGTTGGCTTTTAAATCGTTAAGTCGTAGGTCGCTGCTTCTACTAAGTCGCTAGGCCATGCCAACTCCGCTAGCTCGCAACTGTTAAGTCGTATGACCTTAAGTCGTAGGTCGTCCCCGACCTAACTCCACTAGGTCATTCCAGCCTTAGCTCGTAGCTCGAATTGAAGCTTAAGTCGTTAAGTCGTTCGCGAGTTAGTACTTGGTCGTTTGACCTGTTTTTCCCCTAGGTCGTTCGCGAGTTAGTACTTGGTCGTTTGACCGGTTTGGCTTCTCGAGACCGCTTGCCTTCACTAGGTCGTACCGTGACGGGGCGCTGCCCCCTGGACCCCCGCGACCTGACCGGGCAGGTCGAACCCCGTATTACTCTGCGTAGGCAATCTGTTCTGAAAAACATTTATCAGAATTTCTACTTTGATGGTTTTGGGATTGACTTCTTTGGACTTTACTCACGTCTTCGAACGTGAATTGATTTGTTTCTACAATCGTTTTATGACTTGTCACTTTAAAGATATATGAAGGTTTCAATACTAATAGTAAATATCAAAACTCTTTCATCAAAGCAATTTCAACACTATTTTAAATATCAAAAGTTCGTTTTCTCAAACCGATTTTCAATCTACTAGTATATACAAGCCTTTACTTCACTCGATTGAGAAATCGACTTAAACGACTTAGTAAAACGGGTGGTATGAAATGCTTGCGTTCACTTCGTCGGTTAGCTCTTGGACTTGTTCGATTGAACCCTTTTTGTGACAATTTCCTAGTGAAGATTTACAGCTTGTTCGTAAATATTTAAGTTAAGCAAGTGGTTATGGGACATGAAGCTAAACTCATATATTTACTAGCTTGGTGTGATTGACACTTCCTTATGATCATGACGATCATTTTTGTGATTTAGACTAGCGATTGAGCGATGTCTCTTTGTCTACGTGGGAGACTATACCCCGATCATGTGATGTTTCGCCATCACATTTCTAGGGTAGCACCCTACGGTCTTCGGGCCATTCCTGTGTGAAAATTTAATGGATAGCTTCCATGAGATAGCTTCTCGTCATGTGTTTACGCGTAGGTGAGTTTTCATTCTCCCATTCATGTGTTAGGCCTCCCCCCTTTTATGTGTTTTCTAGATTTCTGATGATGATTTCTGGAATTTTGTGCTTCACCAATTTTCATGATTTTCATTGATATGATATCAGTTTTTGTGCATTGGTGAATTCATGTGTTATTGACTTGTTATGAATACAAGTTTAGGGTATGATACCCTACCTTATCTTTGAGAAGATTCTTGTGATATTGATTAATCTTTTGTTGATTGTCATTTACATACTTATAGTAGTATGTCGTAATAGTTATTTCATGTTCATGTCATGCCATTTACTTTATACCATATCATCTGATATTTATAGTTAGACTGATCCGTTTATTATTTTCTTATAAATAATACTCGGGTCAGACCGAGATGTTACAGGTGCTTCTGCTTGACTTCTCTTCAGGATATTTCTGACTTTTGGCTAACTACATAGATTAGTAGTTTTTGGATGTACACCTTTGAGATATAGACTCTATGTTGTGTACTTATTCTTTTGTATAGCACGTGATGCTATTCTTTTGTATTATCGTGGATCTTTCTGACCACTACTCTGATGTACACTTTCATGTGTTATATATTTATTCATATCTTCTTCCGCCTTTGTGATATGGATGTCTGTGACTGGTTTATGTTATGATTATTTCTATGTTTGTTTCCGAAGATTATATATAGCCACCGTGTGATAGCTTTGTGTTTGTATCGGTATGTCGGATTTCCTCCTTAAAAGATATGCATTCTATTCTATCTGACGTATCGGTGCTCGCACAAAGAAGTTACATGGATGGTCGCTCCTCCACAGCCTTATTCTCCGCGCTAATTGACAGCACTACATCGTAGTGTTCTTGGTTAGCGTGGGTATAGAGGTGGGGCGTCACAAGTATATAAGCAAGAAAAAAATAAAACAAAGCAAAAGTATGAAACCAAAACCAGACAAGTAGAACTTTATATGTGAACAATTGGAAATGCAAAGCAAAAGAAAGCACAAATATCATAAGTAGGAACATAAAGTACACTTACACAAAATAAATAAGTATGTACATGAAACATAAAGGACAAGCATTTAATACCCAAGCACAAAAAATCTTCTCAGCCGAAAATATGTTGAAACCATATCAGTAAACTAAGAAAAATCTCTGATTTCTTTTGTACAAAACAATATTACCTGTACAAGTTCTATCACCACTAAACCCAATTCATTTATATCAGCCTTCTACATTTTATTCTCGTCCATTCCAAGCTATGAAAAATCTGAAGTAAATATTCTTCAAAACTTAAACTTTAAAACTCAAACAATAAAACAACAATACAACTTCAAAACAAATCAGAAAATCAAAAGGGCAGAGCTACTCAAAGCAAGGATCAGTTTTCAAATGCAAAGCCTGTTTCAAAGAAAAATCAAAACAACATACTTTGTTATTCTTTCTTCTCTGGAAGACAGGTGAGTAACATATTTTTTTAAATATAACCTAAGTTTAGATAAAGCATGTTTTCCTCTGTGATGATATATATTTTGTATATATGTATGTTGTGCCAAGTCTATGTGTATCTGTTTCTGTGATACCCTGTATCTGTGTTATGTTTTTGTAGATATGAAACAAACCTCCATCTCATGATCTAACCTCTGTTTGAACTTAAGATGTAAATAAAAACTATTGGTTTGGTTGTCATCTAAGTGTTAAAAATATGTTAAAGCTAAAACAACCTATAATTACCTCTGGTAACTCAAGAAAACTAAGTATAACTTTAAATATGTTTAAACAAAATTTCTTGTTTAAGTATTCAGGAGGGTAGAGTGAAAATACATACTAAAATAGAATTTTTAAAGCAAGATTTAGAATTTTTAGAGCTTGGGTTGAAGAGCAGTTTTCGTTTCACTGTTTTGAGCTTTTTGGGGTGCCGTGGGTTAACTCGTCGACTGGAGACATCGTGGTTTGGTCGAGAGGTAGAGGAGCGATGGGGGAACTTGGGAAAAATAGTGGACTGGTTGGCAGGTCAACATGGTGGCGGCGAGAAGCGTTTAAAATCTGGTGACCTAGTTTTTGAGTGCTGTGATGTTTCGTCTCGTTCGAAGCCATGAAACGATCGAGTGTTTCGAGCTTCTGGGGTTGGATACAGGGGAGGTAGACGAGTTCACGGCCGGAGTTGGGTAGCCGCTGGTGGTCGGAGCGTGGAGCAATCAGTGATGACAGGTTTTGGTTTGAGGTTGGGTTACTGGTTCCAGGTTGGCTCGTACGTTCGAATTTCGATTTCGAATCGATGATGGTGGGTGGTTGCTCGAGTAGGGATGTTTGGGCGATGGGTGGTTCAGGAAGATCATCGGAGATGATCGGCGAAGTTCGTCGCCGCGGTGCACGTGCACGAGCACGATTAGTTTTGGGTCTGGTTTCTTTGCTCTGGGTTTGGAAGGGAAGAGCACGGGTTGATATATGTTTTGCTCGAAGCAGGCTCATGATTTTCTCAGGGTAACTCGAAGTAAAATAAGGGTGAACTCGGGTATTTGTTTGTCTTCCAGTTTTTAGCCTGTAACTTGATTTTCAGTTTTAAAAGTTTGGGTTTTAAAATTTAAATCAAAGTTAATCTGAGTCTAAGGAATATTTAATTCCAGTTTTGAAATGAAGAGAAAGTTTATAAATTTAAATACTTCGAATAAGTTTCAATTTTTGAACTTAAGTGGATTTGATTTAAAATTCCTTTATAACTAAGCATTATTTTAATTTGTAATTTAAAGATTTTTAAGGTTAGTTATAAATTGGTTTAAAGTTAAATTAGTACCCGTTTTAAAACTCTGAATTTAAAATGAAAGTTCAAAAGGGAGAGTGAAATAAATGTTTTCAACATAATGAAGTGAAATTTAAATAATAATGGGAAATGAATTTACTCTAAGTAAATGAAGATTCAAGATTTAAATTCATTAACCATTAGGAAAATTAGAATGATAATTGATAATTGGTATTGATAATTTGTAATTATAAGTTTAAATGTATTAACTAAAGTTTAAATTAATAATCACTTGACGATTTGGAAAATAAAAATTACTTAGAGAAGTAATGAATAAATAATTACTGAATGTAATTAATTAAATGATAATTTAAAATGTGAATTAATTAGTTGTTAATAAATCAAAGGATTAATTAATAATGGCAATTAATTAAGATTAATTTAATAATTAAAGATTAATTGATTCATTGATTTAAGAATGCTTAGTTAATAATTAAGGGTTAACCAATAAATTTGAAAGAAAGATTTTCAAATAATTTGTAATTAAATTACAATAATTAACCTGGATTAATAAATTGATAAACCAAGATTTGATAATTAATTCATAAGTAATTAATTTACTTGGAAATAAATTGAATTTATCAGGATTAAACGATTAATTGATTCTGTTTATAAATAACTATTGAATACTTGACTTTACTTATGAATGTTTGAATTTTATTGGATGATTGAATTTGTTTGATATCCCTGATATATGATGCTTTGTTATACATCCTGATTTATGTTGTGATCTGTAGTTTACTTATCTGTGACCTTTATATATCTATGATCTGTGAATGAACGATAAGCGTTGTTCTTATACTGCTTATCGAATTATATTTCTGTATTCTGATATGTGATGATTCATTGTGTTGCACTATTGTGTGAAACCCCTGGACCACACCTTTACACACACAAATATGGATTTCACGTGGAAATCGGTTAAGTCACAGATAATTTAAATTCGATGTTTTTGAAATTTAAATTTCAATTTCAATTGATTTTGAAATTGGAATTTGGGATTTAAAGTGAAAAGCTTTTGAAATAGAATTTCAAAGATAAAAGTTATTTTGAATAACTTAATCGAGTTATGAAAATTTAAATAATTTGATTTAAACTTAAATTCAAGATTCGAAATTAAATCCTATGATTTGAAACTAGGGATTGAAAATGTTATAAATGTGTTTGTATGAATCTAAACCATTTAAAAGTGAAATTTTGAGAATTTGGATTTAACCCAAAGACTTTAACTCGTATGAATGAATCGGATTTTCTGAAATGAAACTGTTGTTTAAAAAGAATAAAAGCTTTCCGATAAGGAATGAAATTCCAGTTTAATTAAAGGAATTTCAATATTGAATTGAAAAATGGATTTTCCAAGTTATGAATGAATTCTTTTTGAAAGCTATGAATTAAATCTGTTTATTTTTAACAGATTTAAAATGATGTTTTGTTTAAACCATTCGAAATGAAATTGTTTTGAAAGCTATAAGTTAAATCTTTGTTTTAAAGATTTAACGAGTTAATCAAATTGAAATGGAAATTAATTTGGAAAATCTGTGAATGAATCTTTTGTTTAAAAGATTAAAGTGTGGAAACTGTTTAAACCGTAAAGATTGAATCTTTTTGTTTAAAGATTTGAAAATGGTAATTTGTTTAACCATTTAAAAGAAAAGTTCTTGGTTTAAGTTGTGACTTAATTGAAATCCCAATATCCATATGTTTTTAAATATTTCGCTCACTATTCGGTTTAGCCGGGAGAGGACCTTTGGGTCGTATAACCCATTCCGAATATGTGATACGTCGATATGGATGGCATTTGAAGACCGGTGTTGAAGACCGGATATTTTTGAAAACGGAAGGATTACCGTCGAGTTACTCTGCATCGGCTGATCCCCGATATAGAGGTTTTATCACCCTTAGTGACGGGAAGTCCGGACGTGATTGGAAATTATCCGGATTTGCAAGGGCTTCGTGAGAAGTGCCTTCGGTTCTGTTCGATCCCGGAACAGACTTGTATGGATTGTATGTCTGACATTACAAATTGAGATATAAAGCCGATTTCTTTCAAATACATTTCTGTTGGTGGCGGAGAATTTATTCTCTTAGCTTAACACCCTTCTCTGAGACGTACGAGCTCAGAGGTTATGTAGTTGAAATTTATCAGCGATATATCCCAATTTGGTAATGTGGCATGCTGAGTGTTGCTATGTGATGATCAGTGTTTGATCATTTGTGATATGATCATTTGTTTGATCATTTATCTTTGTGATCATAGGTTGATCATCTGTTGACCCAAAGCATGGCTTTTTGAAAAAGCGTAGCTTTGTGGACGAGACTTCGTCAGGGCCTCACAACCCGGAAATGGTCGAAACAGGAATGTTGCGGCAAGGTTATGAGGGTCGCGCCCTTTAGGGTATGTCATTTCCTTCTGGAAAGGGGTGGTATCATGGTATGGAGCCCAGATACTTACTCATGTGGATACACTTTATTATGTGTGATGTTGGTTTAGAGGCGCCTCGGATAAAGGTCCCAAAGGACCGGGTGATGACATATTCGTGAGTTACCTGTTACAGGGGTAACCCGGCCTTGTTTGGCAGAGAGCAGTTTGTCTCTCGGGACGTCCAGCCAGAGGCGATCCCATGCGGCGGAAGGAAGTTCCTTAGCCTGATCATTTGTTGGAAAATCCAAAGAAACAATACGAGCCTTGTACGGTTTTAGTTGTATTACCTGCTATGGAATGTGGCGGTAACCTGCTATTGAACATGGTAGCTATAGTAGGCATACGATAATGGTTGTATGTTGGCTAAGATTTATATTCTACTTTCGAAATGTTTTCTACACTATGCACTAAAAATAATAATCCAATGATTTGCGTAGTAAGCATGTTTGACTATCATAAGAAGAAATCTCCTCCAATTCTGCGTTTGCATTGTGTGTGTGGCGGGAGGTCTTATGGTAGTTTCATTTTCCAAAAAGCATTGCGGATTTCAATGTTTAAATTCTTTTGCTGTTGTTTAAAGTTAAACTGTTTTTGTTGCTCACACCAGTCCCATGACTGATCCGGAGTTTATTGTTCCTTTCCTAAACTCTGGGTGCTCATAATATTCCACACGAGCAGTCTAGAGTTGGGTTTCTTTTCAGATATTCAGGTTTAGTAGATTATCTGGAGCTAGTTCATTCATCGGAGTTGCTTATCTTGGAGTTGTGGATTCATTCTTGTCTGAAGATCATTTTGGAGTTATCATTTCTATTGATATTGTTCCGCTGCTGTTGTTATCTTTTCTTTTCCGCTGCTATTTCTTGTATCATATCTCTGATGTATATTGATATTCATTGTATCACTCTGTTGTATCAGATATTATATATATCAATGTATTATTCTTTTCTTCCGCTGTGTTATTTACTTAATTGTGTTATAGCTCCGGCGAATCGGATTTGTACGGTCGAATCTGCGGCATTCTAGTACAATGTGAAGTACGGATGTTGATTTTCGAGCGGGCAAAACCCGATACGTTACATATATAAATTTCAAAACTGATCAAAACAGTTTAAATTTAAATTCTGAAGCTGCTGTTATCTTCAGTGTTATCAATATAAATTTTACAAGTGTTTGAAATATTTTTCTTTAGCTTTAAATTGAAGATACAAATTTTTATTCAACATTCAACAGATTAAATCCTATAATTTAATCGCAAATTTCAAAATGATATCAGGGATTCAAATTAAATCATCGTTCAAATATTTAAAATTAATTAAATATTTCCAATTTAATTTGTTCAAAATTCTGGGTCGTTACAGTATGTCCATATCCGATCCCGGTCTCTTCAACAACCAAACGTTATTATAACACCGTGTTCATTTCAAAACAGTTTATACTTCAAAACCAAAATATCATTTCCATTTTTAAAACCCAAATCAAAACGATATCATTTCAATTCAATATATCATTTCTAAAATCATTCACTTTCCAAAGTTATAACGCTTTCAAAATCATAGTCTTTTAAAAATCAAAACACTTTGGAAATCACAGCATTGAAATCATAGCATTTTGGAAATCATAACACTTTGAAATTATAGCATTTTGGAAATCATAACACTTTCCTCTTAAACAGTTTAGATATTAAAATTAGTATATATAGTAAAATAGTTTATATAAATAGTTGTAAGTTAAAATAGTTTATAATAAAATAATTTATATTAAAAATGATTTATATTAAAATAGTTTATATTAAAATAATTTATAAAGTAAAATATCAATAGTTTTAAATATAATTTAAAATTACTTTATAAAATAAAATAGTTTCCACAAATTCATAAATCAATTCAAATCAACTCGAATTCCAAAATTCACATTTAATTCAACCTCAATTCAATTTCTCAATAAATCATTTCAAATTATATCGATTTCAAATATAGATTTGAACCACAAAATAAACCATTTAATTTCAATATATTTCAAAGCTTTAAATATTCAACATTTCAATACTAAATTCGATAATTTCATATATATATCAAATTCACTTTAATATTATTTAGTTTTGAAATATGCACTCAATAAATCCAATATCATTTAAAAACAACCCCAAATTACAATAAACTAAATATTCCTTCCATTTATTTAAACTTGAAATATTCATTTAAATCACTTTTAATCAAATACAAGTTATAAAATCACAGCTTCAAAATTTCAAATTTTATAAATTCCAAATCAAACTTATTTAAGTAAATTCTTAAATAAATATAATTTCAAACCAATTTCAAACCATTATAAACTCTATATAGATATTAAAAAAATACTTAAACATATTATTTATCAACTTTATTAAATCAACTTTAATAAATCTTTAAAGTCAATATTTATTAAACCATATATTTCTTTCAAAACCATAGAAATCATTTTCAAAAATATATAAATAGACCAACGGTGTCTGTATATAATTTTCTATCCTATGGTCAAGTGATACAGATATTTATCATTACAATCCGCAATTTAAACATATTCGGGTATATATCTTTTCAACCCGAAATCCCAAATTCAATTTAATGAAAATTGCTTGGGTTTATCATTTCAACCCATAACGATTTTCTCCTATTCTACAGATCGTTCGGGTATGTATCATTTCAACCCATAGTGATTCTATACTAACAGGGAACTTGCAGAGTCATAACAGATATGATAATAATATAACATGCATATATCATCAATATAAATAACAGATAATGGTGTTAGATGTCACAGGTGAACAGTTACAGGTAATAGCATATATAACAATGTATAACTAACAGCAGCATATTTCAATTGTCATTTCAATTGAAATCAAATTAATAAATATAAGCACGTTAATCGTGAGTGTTGGCTCACCTTTCGAGGCTAGAGATGAATGAAAATACGATGAGTTACGAATCCAAAGCAAGGTGTGATGGGCACAAATCTGACGATCTAAGCTGCTAAAATGGATTTGATGAAATCAAATCAGAACTGAATCGATGAAGACATATGGTATAAGCGAACTTATATATATTACTAAATATAACTATTTATATATATAAAACATATTCTAAATACAAACACGTTTTATATTGAATATATATATTTCAAAATCACTGTTTTAAATTAAACACATATATATAATATATTTAAAAATCAAACTCAAGCGTACTTATGTGTAGTAGATATATATATGTAATACTAAAATTTATACAACATATAACATAAAATAAAAATACTGATATGGGCTTGTACATACACATCAATTAAGATTTACAACCGAAAATATAGTACAATTATAAGCTTGTATATATGTACAAAACTATATACAGTTTATAAACTAATATAGCTAGTACACAACTTATATATAAAAGACAAACAAGCATATAATACTGCAACTCAATATATACACAAACAATTTATATAACGGATAGATAAAACCTAACTTTAAAACCCATAACATGTATTATATTCGAAACAAAATGATGCATACAGGTCTATTACTATCATTCCTCGCATAACAGCCCTTTCATATACTTATACATATATATACACAATTTACAAGTCATAATATAAACAGTATACATATATAGTAAACTTATATTAATATTATAGCTTATATATACAGCATGAATTAAACTACTCATATACCTTATATATATATACCAAAACTTATACGTGAAATTCAAAATTAACATAAATAACATTCATATAAAAACTGTATAGATAAATATAAACCGACTTACAACAAGCAATTGTTTTAAAACTGTGTGTATATATTTTCCCAAATACTAACATATATATATCCTATGGTTTATACTCCATATAACACATACACGTATAGTACAAATATAGCTTCTGACCATATATATATATAACATTATACTTGCATCTTATATAAATATAGATATATATTGTCAAATCTTAAAGCACAACCAATATAGAAACTAACCTATATGAAAAATCGTTTAACAGACATATTTTTTTTCTAACTATAAAAGATTATAAATATAACATTTGAGCAGATCAGTAAACTAGACTTTATATAAATTATACTATATATATATACAATTACATTTATAAATCCATGCATAACATATAAAACTATAAAGCTGTAAATCATTTTAGATTTGACGCTTGTAAAACTTTAAAAGAAAATATAGAACAAAATCAAAACTTCATATATACTTATATATATAAGCTAACAGTAAAGGAAAGAAAATATATACATATATATACCTTGTCTCCCTTGCTTCCATTCTCTCTATTTAAAAAAAAAGAAGTTGCAAGCTGAACGACCAGAGAGGAGGGGAGGAAGATACTCGGCAGTGGTGGTTTGCTTGTCGCTAGAAAAGGAGGAGGGAAAACTTGCGGTTAAGGGTTTGGAAGGGAGGAAGCATGCAAGGAGGTGGGTTATAGCCGATGGAAAAATTTGCACGCGGTTGCTCAGCAATAGTTGAGTTTTGTGAAAGGTGGGTGGCCGGAGGAGAAAAAAAAAGTGAAGGGAAGAGGAAGTGTTTAGGGTTTCGGCTAATAGTAGGAGGGAGAGGCACATGGGTTTGCTTCGAGGGTGAGCATGAGAGATGAGAGCACGGGAAAGGTTAGGAAGAAGATACGAATGGCTTCTGTGGTGCAAGTTGACATTTGGGAAAGAATTTGGAAAGAAGCGATTCATATATCATAAAATTTTCTTTTCTTTCCGTTTACAAAACAAGCTCAGAAAAATGCTGTAAAAAGGAACGAACCAGAAGAATTTGAAGTGGTAGAATATCTAAAGTCAAATAATAAATTTTCTAGGAATACAAAAAAAACTAGGAATACAAAACTAGAGGCTATATAGTTCACGGTAGAAAACCAATGGTCACAAGTAAACAAAAAGGCACGGATCCGGTATTGATACAGTTACCGTTTTCGCGGATTCCGCTGCACATCGGACTTCAAATCACAGAGTTGAATACATCGTAGAGATCAGCATGACAAGACGATCAAAACGGTATACTGATATCAGTGGTACGACCATCCGACCAAAAGTCGATAATCGGTACCGATAAAGCTGCTATTCCGTACGGAAAAATCCAAACGGAGCTAGAAACGTTTGAATTTCGTGAAACGGATTACGCAGTCTTATTCAGAGTATTCTAAATAAATTTTCTCATGTTGACATATTTAAGTTTCGGAACACTTTTATTATCATCAAGTTTTAACTGATATAAATTGGAATAAAATTACACTAGAAAATAAACTTTAATATTATCAGTTGAAAATTTACCAGTTGCTATGTTTAAACAGACGTATTCCAAATATTAAACTTTTATTTCAAAATTCTATTATTTAAAATTTCACAAAAATTCAATTAATTAAATAAATAAACCACTAAAATTTACGGGTCGTTACACTCTCCCCCACTCAAAACTTTTCGTCCCCGAAAAGGAAGGAAGTAGGAGAATGGAACAACCAGAAAGAGAATAGATTGAAAAACAAAATAAAGCAATTAATTTAAACCATAAAATTTCAAAATAAACTAATTAATATTTAACAATTTGGTTTAATCCACTGAGTTCACTTAAGTTAATCAATCCATCTATTTCTAAATTCATTATCTTATTGTATAGTCATTCTCAATTAACAATTTCCAAATCATTAATTTGTATAATCATTTAATATACTCATTTTTTTATTCAACAAGTTTAATTCTTTTATTCCAAATTATTATTAAATTTGTTCCACTTAATATATCTTATCACACATATTTAAACCATATAATTTCAATTTAAATTAATTTATATTCAATAATTGATTTTAAATTCAAAGTATTTCCATAAGCTGATCTAATTTCAATTTATTAATTCCTTTAAAACTAAATTTATTTTACTTATCTCATCTATTATTCAATTAACTTATTATTCTACTTATCTTAATTAACATCTTTATAATAAAATTTAAGTGTATAACATTTATTATAACACTCAACTTTTATTTATAAAGACATTTTATATTGTATATTATCCAATTACATATTTAACTTTTGAATAATTTAGGTAAGTTGTATTAGAATGAAATTGGGTATTATACAAATAAACTTTTCCCAATTCAATTATTTCAAATTACATATTTCTATTTAAAAATTTTGGTTTCATTAAAATTTTTAAGATCATCTTTTAACCAAATTTTAAGAATTAAATTTTCGATTAACTTCAAACATTTTAGAGATAAATATATTATATTTTCAAATCAAATTTATAAACATATACCTATATATACATTATAAATCAAATCATACCCCAGAATTTCAAATCAAATTCAAATTCAAATTCCAAATCAAAAGTGTAGCAAAGCTACTGAGTGGCCTCTCGTCTTCGAAACTCGAAAATGAATATCGATGATGCTGCAGTCATTACCGAAATTATTTTCCAGCGACAAAGAGAAGAGTACTGATTTAAAACCCTTTAAAGTTCTTTGAAATGGTTTCAATTTGAAATTACTTTAAATAATATGAAATTTAAAACTTTAAAACCAAAGTTGGAAATCACCGGAAATTAAGTTATCAAATTCTTGACTTAAATTCATTTCAAATTTCAAATCAATTTATAAACCATGTGTAACGACCCGTAAATTTCGACAATTAAATTTGTTAATTTAATAGGATTTTGTAATTAAAATTTAGTAGAAATAATAAAAGGTGATAAATTTATATTGGAGTGAACGCTAAATTAAAATGTAGCAATGGTAATTAAAACCTATTTATAGTAATTTTAATAAATTCAAATGTAGGACTTGGTTATAAGTGTAAATTTATGGGTATGATAACAAATTTGTATATATTACCTAATTAAATGGTCAATTAACTTATTAGAAATCAAACTCATTTAAATGGTATGTAATTATAATGTGTTATTGATATAAACGTTACTTTAATGATTATTAATAAAGTAACGCAAGAGTAAATGAAAACTTAATAAAAACATAAATTTATTTTAAGGAAACAAGAGATGTAAAGACCCGCAAATCCGTCTTCCGAAAACCCGACACTGCTATGTCCACTGTAGCAACTGTCGAACAATCGGACGGCGGAAACGCGTACTTTAATGTTTAAAAGAAGAGGCAGAAGAAAAGACAGAAGAAAAGGAAAGAAGAAAAGAGAAGAAGAAGAAAGCAGAAGAAGAAAGAAGAACAACAGAACAACATCAGATACAGAAACAATATCAGAATCTCACATATCGCAGCGGAACAATATATACTAAATAAACACTAGTCTTTTAAAACAAAGAACTATATCAGTTTATACATACATCAATCATCAGAGTCAATATACAACAATGGACAGTTTTATAAACTTGTCCTCATACAGAATACACAGCGGAATAAATACTATCAGATACAAATACTACGTCTCGTCATCCAGCTTATCTCCAAAGCTCCAGAATATCCAGAGTATCCTGATAATCTAACTCTAGACTGCCCGTGTGGAAATTGGTGGGCACCCAGAGTTTAGAAGGGAAACAATAAACTCCGAGTCAGTCATGGTGACTGGTGTGAGATCGTAAAACAGTTATTTTTCACAAAGAAAATAAAACAAATTCGCAATGTTTTTGGAAAATGAAACTACCATAAGACCTCCCACCACACACACAATGCAAACGCAGACTTGGAGGAGATTTCTTCTTATGATAGTCAAAGATGCTTACTACGCAAAATCAAATTCTTTTTGATATTATTATTAGTGCATAGTGTAGAAAACATTTCGAAAGTATAATATAAATCTTAGCCGGCATAGGCATTCCGCACTTATGCCTACTATAGCTACTATGTTCAATAGCAGGTTACCGCCACATTCCATAGCAGGTAATACAACTAAAACCGTACAAGTCGCGTATTGTTTCTTTGGATTTCCAACAAATGGTCAGGCTAAGGAACTTCCTATCCACGATGGGTACGTCCTTGGAATAGACGACCCGAGAACCTAACCGGATCTCTGCCAACACAAGGCCGGGTTACCTCTGCAAAAATAGGTAACTACTGACACGCATATGCCATCCCCCGATCGTAACCGATCTTCCCGAGGATCCCCGATTTCCAACAAACCACAAAGTAATAAATTTGCAGCAACCACATAGGTTAAGTATCTGGGCTCCATACCATGATACCACCTCTATCCAGAAGGAATGACATACACTAAGGGGCGCTACTCCCTAGAACCTTGCTGCATCCTTCCTGTTTTGACCATTTCCGGGGTGTGAGGCTCGACGAAGTCTCGTCCACAAAGCTACGCTTCTCAAAAAGCCATGCTTCGGGTCAAACAAATGATCAACCTATGATCACAAAGATATAAGATCAAACAAATGATCATATCGCAAATGATCAAACACTGATCATCTCACAGCAACACTCAGTATGCCACGTTACCAAATTGGGAGTATATCGCTGATAAATTTCAACTACATAACCTCTGAGCTCGTACGTCTCAAAGAAGGGTGTTAAGCTAAGAGAATAAATTCTCCGCCACCAACAGAAATGTATTTGAAAGAAATCAGCTTTATATCTCAAATTGTAACGTCAGACACACAATCCATACAAGTCTGTTCCGGGATCGAACAGAACCGAAGGCACTTCTCACGAAGCCCTTGCATATCCGGATAAATTTCTAATCACGTCCGGACTTCCCGTCACTAAGGGTGATAAAACCTCTAAATCGGAGATCAGCCGATGTAGAGTAACTCGACGGTAATCCTTCCGTTTTCAAAAATATCCGGTCTTCAACACCGGTCTTCGAATGCAATTCATAACGACGTATCACATATTCGGAATGGGTTATACGACCCCATGGTCCTTTCCCGGCTAACCCGAATAGTGAGCGTTTATTCAAAAATAAGTGTGGCATTCAAATTCATCCAATTCACAACAAATACCTATTCAAGGTAATTATTGATAGTCGGTTATTTAACTATCAATAAAGATGCGCAACATCATCAGATTCCAAATAATTTCCCAAATTATTTCATATTCAAAAATATCTTTACTAGATATAAAATTTCCACACTTAACCGTTTGAAAACAATTTCAAATCAATTTCCACATTTCATTTTATCTTTGAAGATAAAATCTCAAAACAGTTCATTTCATATTGGAAAAGCATTTCCATACTTATTTAAAAATAAGTATTTCACAAATCTATTTATTTTCAACATTTGAAAATATTCGATATACTTAAATCAATATTAAGTATATATTTCATTCTTTAAGGAAATCATTTGAGTCAAAACGAATGTTACGTAAAACATCGTTACAACGACTCAAAATCACTAGTATAGGGATTCGGATTTTAAGATAGATATATAAATCCCAATACTACATAAAACATTTTCTTTCGAAAATCATTTACTATAACAACAGTGTTATAGTCCATAATTTCTTTATTTCTCGAAAACGTCTATTTCAACAATGAATGTTGAAATCTGTGTATTCGATACTTAACACGTTTTAAAACATCTTTTAAAACAATTAACTTCATTTTATAATATCGCTTTCCCAAAACCATATCCATTTTACTTAAAAATATGTTCACTGTCCAAAATCGTGAATATACTTCACTAACCACATTTCAATCTTTTCTACACATTTATTTCAAGAATTATCCACTATCCAAAATCGTGGATAAAATTTCCTTAATAACCTTCTATATTAAATTCATCAAATTTGATTGATTTCCGAATTTATAAAACAACGTTTATAAATTCCATTTTCTATTTTCTATAACAACTCTGGTTTATAAATCTCAATTTATTAACTTCTATAATTCACTTATAAAAATAAGTGATTTCGGATTTATAAACAACGTTTATAAATCGCATTTGTACTTTATAACGATTTCAACTTTAAAAAGAATCATTTATGAACAAATTCGATCAATATTCCATTTAAAGGCAAAAATCCAATTTATAAGTAAATTACTTATAAATCCTTTATTCTACAACTTCATTCATTTTTAACTTCACAATATAAATCTATTAATTTCATTCACTTATGAAATCCATTTATACTTCTTTTTAACACTTATAAAAATTCGTTTTATAAGTCCAATATTTTGATTTATAAAATATCAATTTTATAAATCTTTTTATACAAATCGTTTATAGTTATTCAAAAATCCCAACTTAAACCATTTTATAAATAAATCAACTATTTATTTCAAACATCACACTTTGGTTAAATTTCACCAAAAATCTTAACTTTTATAACTTTAAAATTTTAGACGCTTATTTATTTGAAATAAATCAATTCAAAAATTCAATAAAACGTCTATTTTCAAAAATCACTTTAAAAATCCTTTTAAAGTAAAAGTCGCTATTTTTAAACTTCAAAACTGAATCCGATGATGCAACGCACCAATTAGTCAATCACAACAACAAACATCATATATCAATATGATAACAGAATATACATCAATATCTGTAAATAAATAAATACTGGTGAGGAATCCAGTTGGATCCCTCCAACCTGTTTCCCTGCATCCACAGACGTTAGCACAATACCAATTCCACTTCGAGGTGGAATATCGCGGTATATGGGTTTTATAAAAATAATCCGCTTACTAACGGCGCAATAGGGTCTCATCCGCTATACGAGGCGGGAAATCATCAATCCAATATATACATATGCCAATATGTATATATTGCTATATATATAGATATCATACTATATCTAATATCATAACCAAATAGTAATCATATCGGTCAAAAACTGCAATTAATTTTGAGTGAGAAAAATCTCACCTTTGCTTTATTTTGCCATCCATTTCCATCCAATTTGTTTTCTTGATTTAACCTTGTATAAATAAATTTATACAATTTATTAATTTTTGAATCAATTGACAATAAATTATCATCTATTAATTTCTTTAAACCAATTATTTAATTTTATCGAATGATTTGTTTAAACAATTTTCTATTAACTCTTTAAATTGACCGAACAATTCATTATTATGTCTTTTTATCTGTATTTTTATTTGAAATTCACTTCCATATGAAAATAGTTTATATAGATTCCAAATAATCATAAAAATATGTAGTTTCCCATTTAAAATTTCTACCTTTCAAAGTTTATTTATATATATAAAACTACACTTTATAAAAATCCAATATTTATATAACCTTATATATATTTTCTTTTTTCTGCCTATCTATACTTATATAAAATCGAATAATTAAATTTTCATTTCATTTCTTTTACTTGTCAAAATCTTCTATATATATATTTATATTATATGTTTACTGTCTATCCATTTAAAATTGAGATCTTACACCTTACTGTAAAAAATGATTTTCTATTAAACTATACTATCTAAACATAAACCGTTTAAATTAAAATAAATCAAAATAACTTACTGTAAAAATACATATTCACTAATAAAATGAGTTACAGATTTTCAAAAATCTATTTTTTTCTTAAATCCATATATACAGATTTTCATTAAACCAATTCAAATTGATAAACGAATTTGAATACCTCATTGGAGAACTCGCGACCATGCTTACGCAGCAATGCCTTGACATCGCGATGAAGCTCCACGCCTGCGGCCTTCAATCGATCGCCATCATCTCGCGCTGCCCCATCGCCATCTGCCTCCACACGAAATTGCTCGTTCGAATTCACTAACCTCGCAAACAACTCCTCGATGCCACTTCGAAGTCGCTGCGAACGATTTCCGTGAGCCTCCCAGCTTCACTTCGAGATCCCAGGACTTCTCCTCGCGCTGCTCGCGAAACCCTAGCCTTCGTCGCCTCTTTCCCCCCTACAGCCTTGCGATTACGATGACTCGCGCCCGGTAATTACCCGCGACATCTCCTTGCGATCGATTTTACTTTACATTTCTCTTTTTTTTTCGAACGAATTGGAATTTTTGGGGAGGGAACGCGGCTCGATTTAAATGATTGAAATGGGGAAGGAAGAAACTCGAATAGCATGAGTTTCGAATCAATTTTAAACTGGAATGGGGAGATGAAAATAAAATAGAAAGGGGGATATCTCGGTTGCCATTTATAATTTTGTTTCGTTTGATTTTCTTTTCGTTTGAACGAGAGGAGGGAGAGGAGTGTTTAAAACTGAACAAGGATGGGTTGCGTGATTTCTCGTTCGTGATGCTAGGCGCAATTCTAGGCGTGAGATAAGGGAGAGTGTCGTGCCTTCCTTCTGATGTCGGCAACAATTTAAATATTAAAAATTTAAATTGAATTTATTTTCAACGTGTTTATACGTCGTGTGCTCACATAACAAGTCCGAAAAATACGAAATTTGAAATCCGGTAATAATTCAATATTACGGATCCAATGGAACTGGTTTCGTCGAATTCCGAGACTGTGCCTCGGACGGCTATCTTTAAATACCGATTCGAACAATTAAATTCAAAACTGAGCAAAACAGTTTCAAATTCAATTCTGAAGCTGCTGTTATCTTCAGTGTTATCAATATAAATTTATAAGCGTTTGAAATATTTTTCTTTAGCTTTAAATTGAAGATTCAAATTTTTATCCAGTTTCAATAGATTAAAATATAAAATTTAATCGCCAAATTCGGAATTATATTCGGGATTCAAATTAAATCATCGTTCAAATATTTAAAATTAATTAAATATTCTCAATTTAATTTGTTCAAAATTCTGGGTCGTTACAGACTTCCCTCCTTAAAAGAATTTCGTCCTCGAAATTACAAGTTAGGAAAAATGGTCCTTAACTCGTCTACTATTTTTCACAATCCAATAGTTTTATCAAAACAAATCTTTCTACTAAAGATTCGTTATCATTTCAACTAAATTTTCCAACTCAAATTATAAGTTTCAAACAACATTGTTTACTTCCAAATTCAAATTTAAATTCAAATTTAAACTTTAAATTTTCAAAATTTTCTCAAAAATTTTCTAACACTCGAAATTTTCGAAAAATTTCGCCAACGTCTCCTTTGCGCGGCTAATACGGTACGACTACAAAACGTCCCTACGGACTCTCAGATTTCAAAAAGAAAAAGAAAAAGCCAAGCGGCTAGACAAGAAATCATCAAAAACTCATATTATAATTCAAATACTTACCTTTTTCGAGCAATTCAAATTTATCTTCACAATCAAAATCCCAATTCCTTTCATATACCTGTATATCCTACTAGCCATTATATCTAGTTACAGCATTCAAACTATTTTGCAAATTCCATTACAAAATTTTCAATATAAACTGCTTATTCATTTTTTTTTCATTATTGAAGTTACATATTTATTCTCATTCAATTTTACTTTGACAACATTTATTCGTCCTGAAACTCATTCACTAATTCATTTACATTAGACTGATTCAACATTCAATTAGTTCAATAGCTTAATTCATTTATCAATCCAATTCAGATTCTCAATTTGATTTAACTTTACCAAGGTCAAATTTCATCACTTAATCAAAATCACATTTTACTTTGCCTAATAAAATTGTTTAACCACTTTTTTTTTACAATTCGTTTCACTTCTATTTTCTCATTTTATAAGTTATATAACTTATACTTACTTTAATTCAACTTAAAATTCCTTAAGTTAAATTTATTCAATCAAAATGCAAATTGTATAAGTTATCAACTCATTTCTTGTTCCCATAAATATTTTAAATAGGATTCCAGAGTCTTTTCAACTTTTTTCAAAATCATTTTGAAAACAATTCAAATTATCCTTTTGAATTTCCAAAACAAAACCCAAATTTTCAAACAACTTTTATTTAAAACAATTTGGCAGCAATTTCTCTTTTGGAAACCCGAAAATGAATTCTAATGATGTGGCCATCATCATTGTAACAACCCGAGTTTTTCTAACACGAAAAACCGGACCATTTGGGTAAAAAGAAGAGGTAGAAGAAGAAGAAAAATAGATAGAAGAAGAAAGAACTAAACAAAATCAGAACCTCACAGTCGCAGCGGATAAAATATAATATATAGAACAGATCTTTACACAAATGAAACTATATCTGTTTATATACAATACATCATCATCAGAGTATATCAATACCATCATCAATATCCAGTCAATCAGTCAATACAACAATCACAGCAGCGGAATAATACAAGTACGAGAAATACGTCTCGAACTCCAGCTCCTCTCCTGAGCTCCATAGCAACCTATCCTGTAAAATACTCGGTCTGACCCGAGCATTATAATAAAATAACACCCGAGTCAGTCTGGAATACCAGCGCATCATAAATACATCCAAACTGATTATTAAAGTTTCAAAAATCCTTTGAAACAAAAGCATCTCGTAAGACCACGCCACAAATAAACATGTCGGGTTTTTACCTTACGATAGCTAAAACACTTTTATATTAAAATCCTCTAATATTATAATAGTGTCTATAGAAAGTAAAATAGAATCTAGCTGAAATGCTTGCATCTCACATTTCAACAATAGTTGGGCACAATCAAAACCGTACAGGCTCGTAGGGAGAATGGATTTCCAACGAATGACTAGGCACTGGGGTACCACCTGTCACAGTACGTGGCCTAGATCACAGTACCGAGGAGTACGCCCGCTCCCCTGCAACACAAGGCCGGAACCATCCCTTACTGGATGATCCCGAATAAAATCACCCCACGGTTGGGATCAGCAACCGCACCACTAAGCCGAAATAAAAAGGGACATCTAGACAGGGATGACCTTACCCTCCAGTGGGAGCTACCCACGAAGCCTTGCTGCATAACCCCTGATTTTCAGTCATTCCCGGTTGATGAGGTTCGAGGCTAAACGATACCTTTATAGCATATATCCCTTAGAATGCCCATCGTCCACCTGACGATGTCACGAAAGCATTCGTCCATATAAGTCCGTCCCGGGTCCGAACGGAACCGAAGGCACTACTCCTACTACATCCATTTTGGAAATATCCTCAGGATTAGTAGCGACTAGCCCTTGCACTTCACTGCTCCATCTTCGACTTCGAACACGTTACACGAAACGTACAAACCGAATCGAAGTGGTTTTCGAGTCTCCAGACCTAGAATCCCGGTATACGGAAACTCGATCCCGGTCTCTTCGAAACGATCAGCGCATTGTCCAATATTGATAGTCGGTGATTTAACTATCAATTAATGTTCACAAACATCCATACACATCCATCACACAATAAATAATATCACACATTATTTATTCTTTCTCTTTAATATCTTGAAAAGATATATTTTCACATTTCAAAACTCATTTGAAATCAATTCCCCAAACTCTTCCTTTACAAGGTAAATCCTTTACCCTTTATTCCCATCGGGAATAACCAAGTATAAAACAATTTGCATTTAAAACAGTTAAAAATACTTATACTGAAATATACTTTAAAATATGAAAATTACTTCTATTTATTTACTCAAAATATAAATTTTTAAACCTTTACATAGAAAAGTTAAATTCCAAACTAGTTTAAATAATATATTTAATAAGATCTAAACTCGATTTAAATAAAGGTTTGATTTACTAAATATATAGGTAGAGTTTAAAAGATAATACTAACTTCCCAATAACTTAAACAAATAATTTTAAAAGCAAATTTACTAACTTCTCCTTTTAAAATAATAATTTCTTAAAAATACTCTTTGAACAATTTAAACTTTAACTTTTAATTAAATAGAAACCTTTAAAACTTTAACTTGGTTTTCCTAGAGAAACACTATCCCGTTCAACATTCCAAAGTATCCTTTATATAAATTCGAACGATTTATTTCAAATTCGATTTATGCTTACAACATAAATTCCCAATTCCATACTTATCTATAACTTCATCCGAAGTTCAAACTAAATTCCCATATCCGGAAATTCAATTTAAAAATACAGATTAAAACATTTTTAAGTAAGGTAAACTTAGAGAATTCTTAATTGAAAACCATATTTTCAATCTACTTAAATAAAATCCTAATGGAGAAAACGGCTTCCCAAAATATTGTATTTACAATCAAAACGATTAATTTATATTCGGAAGCTTCATTTTAACATATTTTACTTTTCCGGATATCACTATTCATCATTAAAATAAACCACTGTTATTTTACTCAATTTATAATTTCATAGAATTCATTTCCAGAAAATTTATATTTCACATTTAACGATTTATAAATTTTCCCTAATATTTAAAATCCCAATTTACCAATTTACATTTTCCATTCCAAAACAGATTCTAATTTTATTATCCCTTAAATTCTTTATTTATCAATTTCTTTGATTTCTTTTTAAATTCCCAATCTATTCATTTATAATTTAATTCTGGAATTATAATTTATACAACAATTTCACAGAACAATTTAAAATTCCAGATTTTATCAATCACAACATATAAACAGGTATCACTATCAATTATAAAATAATTGCTACATTGTGAGGAATCCAGTTGGATCCCTCCAACCTGTTTCTCCCTGCATCACAAATAATTAGCACATCACAATATAAATATCAATCCAGACAGATAAACACAAATATAGACAATCAACCACACAGATATTTAAATATCAATTATTTATAATGTCTAGCATCCAGATGTGAGTGAGAATAACTCACTTTGAGTTCGGCGAGCGTTCGAAATTCAAATTAAACCAGACGGTGTCCGATTTAACCCAAATTTCTACTTGCCTAGAATGACTCCAGATCTGCACCATCTCATAGCACTCGTTTCTGCGATTCCAACGCTACCAGAATCATCGAATTCTGAATACGTATGAAGGAGTTACGGTTTTATAAAGTTTTGAATTGAATTTTAAAACAAATATATATTTTTTTCCTTTATACCATCTTAGCCGTACATCAAGAAGAAGGAAAACAGGCCGCATCTCTCCTCTTCCCACACGCGCGCTTCCAGGTCAACAAACCCAACATCGACCAACAAAAGCCCATCGTCACTTCCTCTCCAACCCACGTGAACTCGATCAGGCACTGCCACTACGTAGCCCCGTACGCCCCCTACCCACGGCCCCAAGGCGGCTGAGCTCGGCGCGCCCTAGGTCGCGCGACAGTTCCCCAAACACGCGACGAACGCGGCGGCCTCACACTCTCCACACTGCTCGAAATTCGATCGCCACCATTCGATATATAGAGCTTGGCGAGCTCGTCATTTTTGTTGTTGAAGATTTTTGAAATTATTTCGTGGATGAAGAGAGAATTGAGGAAGAAAAAGGGAACGTCTCGGCCATAGAATGATAAGGGTGGCGGCTGGTGATAAATAACTAGGGTTTAGAGATTAAATGAATATATATAATAGTTTAATATTATTTAATTAATAAAATATCTCAACCTAACAATTTTCGCTAACGAACTACAAACTACGTGTTCCGACAGGCTACCCTGGGGTTTTTCCGCGTTCCGGACACAATGGAATAGGTTTCGTAAGCTAATTTGATCGTATGCGCGAGATACGGAATTAAACGATCAATTTAAAATTAAATCGGTTAAATCGATTTCTATGCGTTTCGAGCTGCCACGGTCAAACGACAACTTCGATTGCTACGAAAATTGAAATCCGATAATAACTAACTATTACGGATCCAATGGAACTGGTTTCGTCGAATTCCGAGACTGCGCCCCGGAAGGCTATTTAACTCGTCTATTAAATCAGGCGATTTCTGAAATTATCAGAAACGCTTAAAATTTTCACTTTTAAAATTTTAATAACTTAACAATAAATCATATAAAATGTATAACCACATTTAAAATCATTCCGGCTCAATCCGGACTCAAAATCTGATTATTTGCATTTTAATAATATTAAATTCATTTTTAATTAATATAAAATCCCAAATAATAATTTATCAACTTAAAAATTCCTCTAAAAGTCCAACAACATTATTTATGTCCAAATACACTTTAAAATAAATTTTAAAACCATTTTATAGCTATTTACACCCAGATTCACCTTTTTATCCTAATCCCGAATATTTAATTATTATTTTTCCATTAATCAAATCCAACCAGAATTGCTATAAATTAAAATATAGCTCATTTTCATTGATTGAACCCAAATCCATTCATTTAAAAATCAATTAAGAATCCACATTAACATTTAGAACGAATTAAATGTTCAAATTCAATAGCTTAAAAATACGGGATGTTACATTCCTTCCTCCTTATAAAAATTTCGTCCCCGAAATTTGCTAAGGTAGAAAATATACTTCAACTCAACTCACTTATCCCATTTGCTTAGTTAAAGGCCATATCCACTTTCCAAAAAGTTTCAGCTCCATTTCAAAACCATTTGCTTTATTTACTCTAAAGCCTTTATCTTAACACTCGCTTTCAAAATAACTTTACTTATTAATAAATTTTCCCAAAAACCCCAAAAATTTCTAACTCCCAAAATTTCTGGAAAATTTTGGCGGAGTCTCCTTTGCACGGAGGAGCTTCTGCGATATCGCAGGATACACAAATATATATACATCGGCTCACATGGCCGGAAACCAAAATATATCACAATATATATATCTTTTTCCCAATTATATTTGCGTAGGCGTACCTCTTAGCAAATTTTTAAAAGCAAGCGGCTAATATCTCGCATATACGCGCTCCAACTCTCTCGAACGCCTCCCGCACCTGTACTATACTCAACAAACTCATCAAATTTCAAAGATAAGAACATTTCATTAGCATTTCCAATATAAATGCAAGCCAAACATATCCATTTCATAGCCAAACCAAGCATAGTTCATAATTTAACAATGTAAACCATACTTTATTAACAATTCAAAGTTTTCAATCACTTTTCAAATTACTTACTCAAGTCCAACTTCATTTTACTTCACTTGAATGATTTACATTCAAGTCCACTATATACAATTCACATTTATTTCAACCATTTTATTTTCACTTCAATATGATTACAATGCCTTTCTTACATTTTTATTTTAACTTACATTTCCAATTTGATTTGCAATCAAATTTTATTTTAAACTGGAAACATTTGCATTTCTTTTATGATCCATTTTCATTCATATGCAAACATTACTCATTAAGAGGTCAATTTATTCCTACTGATTCAAAATCAATTCACTTGCATTCATTTAAAAACTCTTTAAATTAGATTCCAATCCATATCAATTTATCCAAAAATCAATTTCAATTGTTTGTTAAACAATTCAATTCCGAATACATGCCAATTTCATTTCATTCAAGCAAAATAATCACCACTTAAACTTATAACCATTTAAAATTAATTTCAACTCAGATTTATATTAATTTTACTCCATTGCATGATTCACAATCCAAGTATTTTTATTCCAATGCAATTGTTAAATTAAATTTTCCTTGCATATTTATTTCATCTCAATAATTAATTAATACAATTACACATGCATTTCCATTCTATTATTTAACAAATTGCATTCAAGATTACTTAATAAAGCTCATTCACAATCATTTTGTTTTTCTTTCAAGTTGCTTAAATTCTTTCACAATATTTTCATTATCTTCTTATATCAATTTTATTTTATTTTCATTTGATTCTCATTCAAATCAAATTTCAATTCCTTTACAACTTTAATGCTCTTCGTTTATTTATCCAATCCATTTTAGATTTATTTTATCAACAAAGAGACCATTTAAATTATTTCTCTCATTTGAATTTTATTTACAATTCAAACCATCACTATTATAAGCTAATTACATTATTCATTCTCACTTCCAACATTCATTGCCAAACTTAAATTCCATCCCAAAACTGGATTTTATTTACCTTCCAAACTTTGACCAACTATCAAAATTCTATTCATTACCATACACATCCCATTTAATTTAGCTAACACAAAACTCATTGCCAAACAATCATTTTAAATTTAATTTAGTGAGCATTTGCTTCATTCAACATCCCTTCGACTAAATTAAATTTCCATTTAATTAAATTCTTATCCAAATTTAATTCAAGGTTAACTAGATTATATATGCATTTTCAATTTAATTTCTTTCCAGAATTAATTCAAGTTCATCTAAATTTTATTTAGCCCACCTGAATTTAAACCATTTCCTTTACTACTTTAAATAAGAATTTAATTACATTCATTCTTATTCATAACACAACAGAAATTTTAATATTCAGCTTAATTCCATCTTTTATATCTCACCTTACCTTATCTTACTTTACATTTCATTTCAGATTAAGTTTGAATTCACCATACCATTTATTATTTCCATTTGTGATTATAATTCCATTTTACTTGAGTTAAAATCAGATTGCTCATTCTCAAGTTCTTCAACTTATTTACTTAAAAGTTTATATTGCTCACTTGGATTATTTCCACCTTATAATCACAAATTTCAATTTCTATACACATGTATCTCTGAATTCCTAAGGATTCAATTTTTATTCCACATAATCCTTTGCAAATTTTAAATCTACAGTTTCAGGTTATAAGTATAACACTTAATAGTTTATGGGTACAATTTGTTACACAACGACCCATAATTACAAAGTTATTTTCTTTTCAACTTAACCCAAATCAATTTAATTCCAATTCCCAATTTTTACTTAACTTATTCCAAGTTAGATTCAAATTTCTGTTCACTTCAATAACTTCATTTATTTCCATTTTCCCGAATTAAATTTTAGTTTCTGGATTAAAATTTCCATTCTTCCTTTCTCACTTAATCAACTTTACTTTCAAGGTTATAGTTGATTTATTTCAAATTTTACCTTTTTATTTAACAGAATTCCCAGAATTCACTTTACCCGGATTTATTTCAAAACCAATTCGAAATAAAAATCAACACATTTCTCTTTGATATTCAAATCAAATACCAAATTCCAAAACAAACTGCTTTTACCAAACAATTTTCCTTTTGAAAATTCCAAAATCACTTGTTTCCCAAACAATGTCATAACCAACTATTTTGGTAGCAATCCATCACTTTGGAAACTCGAAAATGAATTCTAATGATGTGGCCAGCATCATCAGGATTATTTTCCAGCGACTGAAGTGAGTTCAATGCTTTCCACTTCCAAAATCCACTTCAAATCAATTTCTATTCAAAAATATTTCCCAAAATATACTCCATCATTGACTTCAAAACCTTTGGAAAACATTTAAACATTCCCAAAATTTCAATCAAATCAATTTAAAACCCTTCCCAAAATTCCCGGGGTCAAAATTCTAGTTTAAATCAAATTTTAAATTCCACTTTTCTTATTTAAACACATTGAGTTAACTCTATTTGGTTATAAACCATTTTAATATTTTAACTTCTTATTCGCTTATACTTCATTTCAAATTTTAGATCATATCTTAATTTCTTATTTGATTATAGAAGAAACAACCAACAAACATCCAATACATATAATAATTTAGAAAATTATTTCTTTATATCAAAATATAATTTTGGGTAAAATTATTCCATTTACCCACTTTAAAAACAATACCATGTCGGTTTATCTTGTTTAAGAGTTTAGAAACCCCTATCGATACGGTTGTACTTCCCGCACCGACCAGAATTCATAAACACTCAACCGATAAGTCAACACAGTACAAAAACAAATTTTATATCCACTAACAAGTACGCTCTCATAGCTATTATTACACTCAACTCATTATAGAGTACTTCTGACTCTATTTAAAATGAGTAATTTTCCCACCAAAGCCTAGGTTGTCGCCAATCAAAGCTCTGATACCACTGTAACAACCCGAGTTTTTCTAACACGAAAAACCGGACCATTTGGGTAAAAAGAAGAGGTAGAAGAAGAAGAAAAATAGATAGAAGAAGAAAGAACTAAACAAAATCAGAACCTCACAGTCGCAGCGGATAAAATATAATATATAGAACAGATCTTTACACAAATGAAACTATATCTGTTTATATACAATACATCATCATCAGAGTATATCAATACCATCATCAATATCCAGTCAATCAGTCAATACAACAATCACAGCAGCGGAATAATACAAGTACGAGAAATACGTCTCGAACTCCAGCTCCTCTCCTGAGCTCCATAGCAACCTATCCTGTAAAATACTCGGTCTGACCCGAGCATTATAATAAAATAACACCCGAGTCAGTCTGGAATACCAGCGCATCATAAATACATCCAAACTGATTATTAAAGTTTCAAAAATCCTTTGAAACAAAAGCATCTCGTAAGACCACGCCACAAATAAACATGTCGGGTTTTTACCTTACGATAGCTAAAACACTTTTATATTAAAATCCTCTAATATTATAATAGTGTCTATAGAAAGTAAAATAGAATCTAGCTGAAATGCTTGCATCTCACATTTCAACAATAGTTGGGCACAATCAAAACCGTACAGGCTCGTAGGGAGAATGGATTTCCAACGAATGACTAGGCACTGGGGTACCACCTGTCACAGTACGTGGCCTAGATCACAGTACCGAGGAGTACGCCCGCTCCCCTGCAACACAAGGCCAGAACCATCCCTTACTGGATGATCCCGAATAAAATCACCCCACGGTTGGGATCAGCAACCGCACCACTAAGCCGAAATAAAAAGGGACATCTAGACAGGGATGACCTTACCCTCCAGTGGGAGCTACCCACGAAGCCTTGCTGCATAACCCCTAATTTTCAGTCATTCCCGGTTGATGAGGTTCGAGGCTAAACGATACCTTTATAGCATATATCCCTTAGAATGCCCATCGTCCACCTGACGATGTCACGAAAGCATTCGTCCATATAAGTCCGTCCCGGGTCCGAACGGAACCGAAGGCACTACTCCTACTACATCCATTTTGGAAATATCCTCAGGATTAGTAGCGACTAGCCCTTGCACTTCACTGCTCCATCTTCGACTTCGAACACGTTACACGAAACGTACAAACCGAATCGAAGTGGTTTTCGAGTCTCCAGACCTAGAATCCCGGTATACGGAAACTCGATCCCGGTCTCTTCGAAACGATCAGCGCATTGTCCAATATTGATAGTCGGTGATTTAACTATCAATTAATGTTCACAAACATCCATACACATCCATCACACAATAAATAATATCACACATTATTTATTCTTTCTCTTTAATATCTTGAAAAGATATATTTTCACATTTCAAAACTCATTTGAAATCAATTCCCCAAACTCTTCCTTTACAAGGTAAATCCTTTACCCTTTATTCCCATCGGGAATAACCAAGTATAAAACAATTTGCATTTAAAACAGTTAAAAATACTTATACTGAAATATACTTTAAAATATGAAAATTACTTCTATTTATTTACTCAAAATATAAATTTTTAAACCTTTACATAGAAAAGTTAAATTCCAAACTAGTTTAAATAATATATTTAATAAGATCTAAACTCGATTTAAATAAAGGTTTGATTTACTAAATATATAGGTAGAGTTTAAAAGATAATACTAACTTCCCAATAACTTAAACAAATAATTTTAAAAGCAAATTTACTAACTTCTCCTTTTAAAATAATAATTTCTTAAAAATACTCTTTGAACAATTTAAACTTTAACTTTTAATTAAATAGAAACCTTTAAAACTTTAACTTGGTTTTCCTAGAGAAACACTATCCCGTTCAACATTCCAAAGTATCCTTTATATAAATTCGAACGATTTATTTCAAATTCGATTTATGCTTACAACATAAATTCCCAATTCCATACTTATCTATAACTTCATCCGAAGTTCAAACTAAATTCCCATATCCGGAAATTCAATTTAAAAATACAGATTAAAACATTTTTAAGTAAGGTAAACTTAGAGAATTCTTAATTGAAAACCATATTTTCAATCTACTTAAATAAAATCCTAATGGAGAAAACGGCTTCCCAAAATATTGTATTTACAATCAAAACGATTAATTTATATTCGGAAGCTTCATTTTAACATATTTTACTTTTCCGGATATCACTATTCATCATTAAAATAAACCACTGTTATTTTACTCAATTTATAATTTCATAGAATTCATTTCCAGAAAATTTATATTTCACATTTAACGATTTATAAATTTTCCCCAATATTTAAAATCCCAATTTACCAATTTACATTTTCCATTCCAAAACAGATTCTAATTTTATTATCCCTTAAATTCTTTATTTATCAATTTCTTTGATTTCTTTTTAAATTCCCAATCTATTCATTTATAATTTAATTCTGGAATTATAATTTATACAACAATTTCACAGAACAATTTAAAATTCCAGATTTTATCAATCACAACATATAAACAGGTATCACTATCAATTATAAAATAATTGCTACATTGTGAGGAATCCAGTTGGATCCCTCCAACCTGTTTCTCCCTGCATCACAAATAATTAGCACATCACAATATAAATATCAATCCAGACAGATAAACACAAATATAGACAATCAACCACACAGATATTTAAATATCAATTATTTATAATGTCTAGCATCCAGATGTGAGTGAGAATAACTCACTTTGAGTTCGGCAAGCGTTCGAAATTCAAATTAAACCAGACGGTGTCCGATTTAACCCAAATTTCTACTTGCCTAGAATGACTCCAGATCTGCACCATCTCATAGCACTCGTTTCTGCAATTCCAACGCTACCAGAATCATCGAATTCTGAATACGTATGAAGGAGTTACGGTTTTATAAAGTTTTGAATTGAATTTTAAAACAAATATATTTTTTTTTCCTTTATACCATCTTAGCCGTACATCAAGAAGAAGGAAAACAGGCCGCATCTCTCCTCTTCCCACACGCGCGCTTCCAGGTCAACAAACCCAACATCGACCAACAAAAGCCCATCGTCACTTCCTCTCCGACCCACGTGAACTCGATCAGGCACTGCCACTACGTAGCCCCGTACGCCCCCTACCCACGGCCCCAAGGCAGCTGAGCTCGGCGCGCCCTAGGTCGCGCGACAGTTCCCCAAACACGCGACGAACGCGGCGGCCTCACACTCTCCACACTGCTCGAAATTCGATCGCCACCATTCGATATATAGAGCTTGGCGAGCTCGTCATTTTTGTTGTTGAAGATTTTTGAAATTATTTCGTGGATGAAGAGAGAATTGAGGAAGAAAAAGGGAACGTCTCGGCCATAGAATGATAAGGGTGGCGGCTGGTGATAAATAACTAGGGTTTAGAGATTAAATGAATATATATAATAGTTTAATATTATTTAATTAATAAAATATCTCAACCTAACAATTTTCGCTAACGAACTACAAACTACGTGTTCCGACAGGCTACCTTGGGGTTTTTCCGCGTTCCGGACACAATGGAATAGGTTTCGTAAGCTAATTTGATCGTATGCGCGAGATACGGAATTAAACGATCAATTTAAAATTAAATCGGTTAAATCGATTTCTATGCGTTTCGAGCTGCCACGGTCAAACGACAACTTCGATTGCTACGAAAATTGAAATCCGATAATAACTAACTATTACGGATCAAATGGAACTGGTTTCGTCGAATTCCGAGACTACGCCCCGGAAGGCTATTTAACTCGTCTATTAAATCAGGCGATTTCTGAAATTATCAGAAACGCTTAAAATTTTCACTTTTAAAATTTTAATAACTTAACAATAAATCATATAAAAATGTATAACCACATTTAAAATCATTCCGGCTCAATCCGGACTCAAAATCTGATTATTTGCATTTTAATAATATTAAATTCATTTTTAATTAATATAAAATCCCAAATAATAATTTATCAACTTAAAAATTCCTCTAAAAGTCCAACAACATTATTTATGTCCAAATACACTTTAAAATAAATTTTAAAACCATTTTATAGCTATTTACACCCAGATTCACCTTTTTATCCTAATCCCGAATATTTAATTATTATTTTTCCATTAATCAAATCCAACCAGAATTGCTATAAATTAAAATATAGCTCATTTTCATTGATTGAATCCAAATCCATTCATTTAAAAATCAATTAAGAATCCACATTAACATTTAGAACGAATTAAATGTTCAAATTCAATAGCTTAAAAATACGGGATGTTACAATCATCAGGATTATTTTCCAACGACCAAAAAGAGTTTAGAGCTTTTATCCCTTCAGAATACTTTTCAAAACCTTTGAAATTCATTTTCAAATCAAAAAGATTTTAAACTTTCCAAATCTCCAAAATTTTCAAATTCTTTTCAAAACATTTCCAAATACTTCTTTGGAATTCCGTTTTAAATTACAAATCACTTTTATAATTTACATCCTCACATTTCATTTGTATATGAATTTATTTCTTAACTTTGGAGTTACGATTCCAATTTCTTATTCAATTTCATATAATAATGATAACATTTCAATATTATCACTTTCTAACAACCAAACATCCGCATACTATAATAATTCATAGAAAATTATTTCTTTTCTATACAAAAATAGTTTTGGGCAAAATTATTTCATTCACCCTATTGTAAAACAATACTATGTCGTCTTGCCTCGTTTAAGTGTTTAGAAATCCCTATCGATAATATGGCGTCCCACATACCGACCAAAATTCATAAACATCTCAACGGATAAGCAAACACAATATAAAACATTTTTATATTCACTAACAAATACGCGCTCATATCTATTATTACACTCAAACTCATTCTAGAGTACTACTGACTCTATCTCTAATGAGTAACACCCAACAGAGCAGGGTTGTCGCTTAACCATATGCTCTGATACCACGTTGTAAAGACCCACAAATCCGTCTTCCGAAAACCCGACACTGCTATGTCCACTGTAGCAACTGTCGGACAATCGGATGGCGGAAACGCGAACTTTAATGTTTAAAAGAAGAGGCAAAAGAAAAGATAGAAGAAAAGGAAAGAAGAAAAGAGAAGAAGAAGAAAGCAGAAGAAGAAAGAAGAACAACAGAACAACATCAGATACAGAAACAATATCAGAATCTCACATATCGCAGCGGAACAATATATACTAAATAAACACTAGTCTTTTAAAACAAAGAACTATATCAGTTTATACATACATCAATCATCAGAGTCAATATACAACAATGGACAGTTTTATAAACTTGTCCTCATACAAAATACACAGCGGAATAAATACTATCAGATACAAATACTACGTCTCGTCATCCAGCTTATCTCCAAAGCTCCAGAATATCCAGAGTATCCTGATAATCTAACTCTAGACTGCCCGTGTGGAAATTGGTGGGCACCCAGAGTTTAGAAGGGAAACAATAAACTCCGAGTCAGTCATGGTGACTGGTGTGAGATCGTAAAACAGTTATTTTTCACAAAGAAAATAAAACAAATTCGCAATGTTTTTGGAAAATGAAACTACCATAAGACCTCCCACCACACACACAATGCAAACGCAGACTTGGAGGAGATTTCTTCTTATGATAGTCAAAGATGCTTACTACGCAAAATCAAATTCTTTTTGATATTATTATTAGTGCATAGTGTAGAAAACATTTCGAAAGTATAATATAAATCTTAGCCGGCATAGGCATTCCGCACTTATGCCTACTATAGCTACTATGTTCAATAGCAGGTTACCGCCACATTCCATAGCAGGTAATACAACTAAAACCGTACAAGTCGCGTATTGTTTCTTTGGATTTCCAACAAATGGTCAGGCTAAGGAACTTCCTATCCACGATGGGTACGTCCCTGGAATAGACGACCCGAGAACCTAACCGGATCTCTGCCAACACAAGGCCGGGTTACCTCTGCAAAAATAGGTAACTACTGACACGCGTATGCCATCCACCGATCGTAACCGATCTTCCCGAGGATCCCCGATTTCCAACAAACCACAAAGTAATAAATTTGCAGCAACCACATAGGTTAAGTATCTGGGCTCCATACCATGATACCACCTCTATCCAGAAGGAATGACATACACTAAGGGGCGCTACTCCCTAGAACCTTGCTGCATCCTTCCTGTTTTGACCATTTCCGGGGTGTGAGGCTCGACGAAGTCTCGTCCACAAAGCTACGCTTCTCAAAAAGCCATGCTTCGGGTCAAACAAATGATCAACCTATGATCACAAAGATATAAGATCAAACAAATGATCATATCGCAAATGATCAAACACTGATCATCTCACAGCAACACTCAGTATGCCACGTTACCAAATTGGGAGTATATCGCTGATAAATTTCAACTACATAACCTCTGAGCTCATACGTCTCAGAGAAGGGTGTTAAGCTAAGAGAATAAATTCTCCGCCACCAACAGAAATGTATTTGAAAGAAATCAGCTTTATATCTCAAATTGTAACGTCAGACACACAATCCATACAAGTCTGTTCCGGGATCGAACAGAACCGAAGGCACTTCTCACGAAGCCCTTGCATATCCGGATAAATTTCTAATCACGTCCGGACTTCCCGTCACTAAGGGTGATAAAACCTCTAAATCGGAGATCAACCGATGTAGAGTAACTCGACGGTAATACTTCCGTTTTCAAAAATATCCGGTCTTCAACACTGGTCTTCGAATGCAATTCATAACGACGTATCACATATTCGGAATGGGTTATACGACCCCATGTTCCTTTCCCGGCTAACCCGAATAGTGAGCGTTTATTCAAAAATAAGTGTGGCATTCAAATTCATCCAATTCACAACAAATACCTACTCAAGGTAATTATTGATAGTCGGTTATTTAACTATCAATAAAGATGCGCAACATCATCAGATTCCAAATAATTTCCCAAATTATTTCATATTCAAAAATATCTTTACTAGATATAAAATTTCCACACTTAACCGTTTGAAAACAATTTCAAATCAATTTCCACATTTCATTTTATCTTTGAAGATAAAATCTCAAAACAGTTCATTTCATATTGGAAAAGCATTTCCATACTTATTTAAAATAAGTATTTCACAAATCTATTTATTTTCAACATTTGAAAATATTCGATATACTTAAATCAATATTAAGTATATATTTCATTCTTTAAGGAAATCATTTGAGTCAAAACGAATGTTACGTAAAACATCGTTACAACGACTCAAAATCACTAGTATAGGGATTCGGATTTTAAGATAGATATATAAATCCCAATACTACATAAAACATTTTCTTTCGAAAATCATTTACTATAACAACAGTGTTATAGTCCATAATTTCCTTATTTCTCGAAAACGTCTATTTCAACAATGAATGTTGAAATCTATGTATTCGATACTTAACACGTTTTAAAACATCTTTTAAAACAATTAACTTCATTTTATAATATCGCTTTCCCAAAACCATATCCATTTTACTTAAAAATATGTTCACTGTCCAAAATCGTGAATATACTTCACTAACCACATTTCAATCTTTTCTACACATTTATTTCAAGAATTATCCACTATCCAAAATCGTGGATAAAATTTCCTTAATAACCTTCTATATTAAATTCATCAAATTTGATTGATTTCCGAATTTATAAAACAACGTTTATAAATCCCATTTTCTATTTTCTATAACAACTCCGGTTTATAAATCTCAATTTATTAACTTCTATAATTCACTTATAAAAATAAGTGATTTCGGATTTATAAACAACGTTTATAAATCGCATTTGTACTTTATAACGATTTCAACTTTAAAAAGAATCATTTATGAACAAATTCGATCAATATTCCATTTAAAGGCAAAAATCCAATTTATAAGTAAATTACTTATAAATCCTTTATTCTACAACTTCATTCATTTTTAACTTCACAATATAAATCTATTAATTTCATTCACTTATGAAATCCATTTATACTTCTTTTTAACACATATAAAAATTCGTTTTATAAGTCCAATATTTTGATTTATAAAATATCAATTTTATAAATCTTTTTATACAAATCGTTTATAGTTATTCAAAAATCCCAACTTAAACCATTTTATAAATAAATCAACTATTTATTTCAAACATCACACTTTGGTTAAATTTCACCAAAAATCTTAACTTTTATAACTTTAAAATTTTAGACGCTTATTTATTTGAAATAAATCAATTCAAAAATTCAATAAAACGTCTATTTTCAAAAATCACTTTAAAAATCCTTTTAAAGTAAAAGTCGTTATTTTTAAACTTCAAAACTGAATCCGATGATGCAATGCACCAATTAGTCAATCACAACAACAAACATCATATATCAATATGATAACAGAATATACATCAATATCTGTAAATAAATAAATACTGGTGAGGAATCCAGTTGGATCCCTCCAACCTGTTTCCCTGCATCCACAGACGTTAGCACAATACCAATTCCACTTCGAGGTGGAATATCGCGGTATATGGGTTTTATAAAAATAATCCGCTTACTAACGGCGCAATAGGGTCTCATCCGCTATACGAGGCGGGAAATCATCAATCCAATATATACATATGCCAATATGTATATATTGCTAAATATATATAGATATCCTACTATATCTAATATCACAACCAAATAGCAATCATATCGGTCAAAAACTGCAATTAATTTTGAGTGAGAAAAATCCCACCTTTGCTTTATTTTGCCATCCATTTCCATCCAATTTGTTTTCTTGATTTAACCTTGTATAAATAAATTTATATAATTTATTAATTTTTGAATCAATTGACAATAAATTATCATCTATTAATTTCTTTAAACCAATTATTTAATTTTATCGAATGATTTATTTAAACAATTTTCTATTAACTCTTTAAATTGACCGAACAATTCATTATTATGTCTTTTTATCAGTATTTTTATTTGAAATTCACTTCCATATGAAAATAGTTTATATAGATTCCAAATAATCATAAAAATATGTATTTTCCCATTTAAAATTTCTACCTTTCAAAGTTTATTTATATATATAAAACTACACTTTATAAAAATCCAATATTTATATAACCTTATATATATTTTCTTTTTTCTGCCTATTTATACTTATATAAAATCGAATAATTAAATTTTCATTTCGTTTCTTTTACTTGTCAAAATCTTCTATATATATATATTTATATTATATGTTTACTGTCTATCCATTTAAAATTGAGATCTTACACCTTACTGTAAAAAATGATTTTCTATTAAACTATACTATCTAAATATAAACCGTTTAAATTAAAATAAATCAAAATAACTTACTGTAAAAATACATATTCACTAATAAAATGAGTTACAGATTTTCAAAAATCTATTTTTTTCTTAAATCCATATATACAGATTTTCATTAAACCAATTCAAATTGATAAACGAATTTGAATACCTCATTGGAGAACTCGCGACCATGCTTACGCAGCAATGCCTTGACATCGCGATGAAGCTCCACGCCTGCGGCCTTCAATCGATCGCCATCATCTCGCGCTGCCCCATCGCCATCTGCCTCCACACGAAATTGCTCGTTCGAACTCACTAACCTCGCAAACGACTCCTCGATGCCACTTCGAAGTCGCTGCGAACGATTTCCGTGAGCCTCCCAGCTTCACTTCGAGATCCCAGGACTTCTCCTCGCGCTGCTCGCGAAACCCTAGCCTTCGTCGCCTCTTTCCCCCCTACAGCCTTGCGATTACGATGACTCGCGCCTGGTAACCCGCGACATCTCCTTGCGATCGATTTTACTTTACATTTCTCTTTTCTTTTTTTTTTCGAACGAATTGGAATTTTTGGGGAGGGAACGCGGTTCGATTTAAATGATTGAAATGGGGAAGGAAGAAACTCAAATAGCATGAGATTCGAATCAATTTTAAACTGGAATGGGGAGATGAAAATAAAATAGAAAGGGGGATATCTCGGTTGCCATTTATAATTTTGTTTCGTTTGATTTTCTTTTCGTTTTAACGAGAGGAGGGAGAGGAGTGTTTAAAACTGAACAAGGATGGGTTGCGTGATTTCTCGTTCGTGATGCTAGGCGCAATTCTAGGCGTGAGATAAGGGAGAGTGTCGTGCCTTCCTTCTGATGTCGGCAACAATTTAAATATTAAAAATTTAAATTGAATTTGAATTTATTTTCAACGTGTTTATACGTCGTGTGCTCACATAACAAGTCCGAAAAATACGAAATTTGAAATCTGGTAATAATTCAATATTACGGATCCAATGGAACTGGTTTCGTCGAATTCCGAGGCTGTGCCTCGGACGGCTATCTTTAAATATCGATTCGAACAATTAAATTCAAAACTGAGCAAAATAGTTTCAAATTCAATTCTGAAGCTGCTGTTATCTTCAGTGTTATCAATATAAATTTTACAAGCGTTTGAAATATTTTTCTATAGCTTTAAATTGAAGATTCAAATTTTTATCCAGTTTCAATAGATTAAAATATAAAATTTAATCGCCAAATTCTGAATTATATTCGGGATTCAAATTAAATCATCGTTCAAATATTTAAAATTAATTAAATATTCTCAATTTAATTTGTTCAAAATTCTGGGTCGTTACAAGAGATATATTGTACAAATTGATGTATTAGTATAAATTAAATGGTGATTGGATAAATTAATATCATATGAGTTATTGCAAAATTTATGGGAAACTATAAACCCATAAATGTGATTTAGGGAAATTAGTGACCGTTATTAATGGTTACTAGTTTACTTAGGTTATTAAACGGTGTGTGGGAATCAATTGAATTTATTTAAAATATTGATTTAGGGAAATTGAATGTAAATTGAGGTAATAAAGTAATGCAGGACAATAAATAATTTATTTAGTACAATCCCCATTTTTTTGGGTAAACAATTGTAAGGTTTTATTTTATTGAAATTTAAAAAATTAGGAAATAGATTCAAAACTTATATTAGATAATGAATTGCAATAATTAAAGATAATGATTAATGGATTAAATGGAATACCAATTTATTTATAAAGTGGATGTAAGTGAATGTAACAAAATGAATAGGAAATGCTATTTTATTCATAAAGTGATAGTTGATGTGAAAGGGAATGGAACCAAGATGGAAGGATTAATGGGATTTAGGATCTTAATTTGTATGTGTGCATTAATTTATAATGAAAGGGAAAAACGAATCAATTAAGATATGCATTTATTTCTTTAGTATGTTGCATAAAATTTGGAAATCAGTTTGCAATCAAAGGAAATTAAGTAGCACGTTAAATGGGAAATAAATAAATTAATACATTAATGATGTGTAATATAATTCATTGTTAATTATACCCATACAATGTCAATTTATTAGATAGCAAGATTTTAAATCAATAAACGAATTTATTTAGATTTCAATTTATAATTTATAACGTTTAAGGTGAAATCAATTGCCATTTATTGTCCTAACTTGTGCAGTTAGGGTAGGATTGATTTGTCATTAAAGATAGTTAATTACATAAGATGTAAAATGTTAATTTTATTTTTGATATGAAGATTGGTTGATTTAAGGAGTAAGATTTATTAATTTATTTATAATTTGAAACTTTTAAGTGGATTAATTGCAAATAAGTGGAATATAATTTTAAAAGATTACACAAATGAAAATTTAGGTGAAAATTGAGAATGTTAATATAATGGGCTTTGATTCCAATATTTATTTCATCTGTTTGCAATAATGAATTTGAATAATATGAATAAAAATTTAATTCAAAGAAATTATTGAAATTTAATTTATAATTTCTAAATTTAACAAAACTGTAATTTAACGCTGAAATTGTTAATGTATTAACATTTAATTTGACATCTAAATTTGTTTAAAATCATTGTGAATGATTAAGAAAATAAAAGTGTTAAAGATTGTCAATTTCAGAATTTAAATAGGAAATTTGATTTAATTAATTTATTTTAAATTTATTTACTAAATGGAAAAATAGCCATTTTGGCCACTGATTCGGATTTTGACAAAACTAGTTTCATCGGATCCTTAACGGTGAATTATAATAGTGTTTCAAGTTTCGTAGCGATCGGACTTGACGTTTGATCGTACGAACTCGAAACGCCTTGAAATTTATGCAATTGAAATCAATTTGGAAAATATTGTTTTTAGCATAACTTCTTCGTACGATGGAATTTGAACCTGAAACCTTTTCCATTGAGTTTAAAATATTTTAAAACATCTATTTTGATATATGGGTTGACCCAATTTCGTTTCAGAGTCGAAACGGGCTTTTGGGCCATTCATCGTTTAGCGCGTTTATAGATCGGGTCCATATGTCCTATTTCGACTTTGCCTATATATATCCAGTTATAAACCCTAGTAGCCTCTATTCCTCATTGATATACGTACAATTTCATTTGCTCTTCCTCATTCCAATGGCTGCAAACCCTAATCTTTCCAATCCAATTTCAATTTTATATAATAAAAAAATTGCAAACCTGCAGCACGAGTCGCACTTCGGGTTTCAGAGGCAAAAACCCTGGAGATACTTCGGGTCAGGATGAAAATGACTCGGGTCTCCGGGTCGTTTTCGCAAAAACTCCAAGAAAGCACCGGGGATTTGAGGCTGTGGACCGAAGTTGAACCCGAAGTCAACAAAGGACCAGAATTTTCCATTCTTCAAATTTTCATAACTTTTTCATACGAGCTCGGATTCATGCGCGGTTTGTTTTGCTGGGATCGTATCGAAATTTCGGACACTTTGACGCTGGTTTGGATGGATTTAGAGACTGTCAAATTTTTGGGTTTAAATTGAATTTAAATTCAATTTAAATTCAAAAGGTGAGTGTTTTAACCCACTCACAACTTCTAAGATTTCTTATGTTTGTTAAAGTAAATTTTGATGTGATTTAAAATTTATCTATGATTGTTTGGGCATATATTTAATCATCATCTCAGTTAGATAGCATTTATTTAAATTAAAATGTTATTTAAATTTATTATTGCATATAATTTGACAGTTAAATTTATTTATTATTGCATATAAATTGCCAGTTAAACAGTTATTAATTTTTATTGAATATAAACTATTCGTTGATGCCTGTTATATTTTATATGCTTTATATTGATGTTTTGTTTAAATTGGATGATGATTGTAATAAATGGTTGTTTACTGATATTTGGATGAATGGATACTATATTTGATATAAACTGCAAGTTATTATGCATTTTCATTCCATTTGGGATTGCGGTTTGAAATGATATATAACCGTAGACTTCTATTTTTAAAATTTACGGATTGAAATGATAAATATCTGTATCACTTGACCATAGGATAGAAAATTATATACAGGCACCGTGGTCTATATATAAAGTATTTTAAAGTGATTGTCTATGGGTTTTGGAAAATAAGGGTTTATATATATACTAATTTTGATATTATATAAATATTATTTTATATATGGTTAAATTCTAAAATTTAAGCTAAGTATAATTTGATGATGTTTTAAGTTTGATTTACGAATATTTCAAGTTTGAGCTTTATTTAAGTGATATTGAATTTATTAAATAAATATTTCTAAACTAAATAATAGTAAATTGAATTAAGGTATTTATAAGATTATCAGATTTGGTTGGGAAATTTGGAATATTTAAAGTCTTGAAATATATCAAAATTGTAATGTTTTATTTAAATTAAGGTATTATTGTTTTCAAAGTATTGGTTTTCGAAATTGTTATAACTTTGAAAGTAATATGGTTTGGAAAATGAATTTATTTGAAATAGAATTTATTTAAGAATTATCTATGAATATAAGGATTTGAAACCTATTGAAATTGAAAATTTCGAAATATGACTTCAAAATGTGGTTTGGGTTTAAGATGATTTAAAAGAATATTTCAACTTATCCAAAGTTGAAAAAGATTAGTGATTGGAAATTTGGTTTTATTTAAATGAGATATTATTGAATTGTTTTGGAAATGGAAATGATATATTATTGAATTGCGTTTTGAAATGGAAATAATACATTGATAATTTGGGTTTGAAATAGTAATAATATTTTGGTTTAAAGTATATACTATCTTGAAGTAAAGGATATGTTTTGAAATGGCAAACATATTTTGGTTTTAAAGTATATACTATTTTGAAATAAAGAATATGTTTTGGAAGTGCAATGATTGTGTTTTTAAAAGTATATATATTTTTAAATGACTACGGTGTTATAATAACGTTTGGTTGTTAAAGAGACCGGGATCGGATATGGACATACTCTCTGTCGATACCGAAAACCACTTTGACAACTGTGTACGCGGTAGAGTTTCCAGAGTGAAGTAGGATGGTGGCGACGATCCTAAGGTATATACGTGGACCCAACTCCCATGAGTTGGCATAAGGTGGCTAAAACATGAGCGATCGACGGGCCAAGGAGGTAGCACCTCTGATCGGACACACTTCTTCAATACCATTCTATTACTTGTGATTGATTTGGTGCGCAGTGTTGTTCGAGGTGGGCGGTAGTGGCTGCTATGCGTCACCACTAGTCCGGATGCGTAATTGGTATATCTACCCTGGCATTGCCTTGTGTGCCGTGTCACCTACCATATCGAGCCCACTACGATTTTGGTTTAAAGATCCGACCGCGTTAAGGTTCACCATCCCCTTAATGCTATTTTCTATATGATTATACTTTACTGATTAGACACTACTGTATATAGCGTATATTACTATATAGTAAATAGTTTAACAGATCCTTAAGAGATGTGAATCCCGAACATTTCTTAAGTTACTGCACTCACGTTAGACACTGGTTAGGAGATGTCAAACCCTGTAAACATCTCTGACGCCGTTTACACTCATATTTATTTCATTGATTTAACTTAAATAAGAACTTTTAGTTCTGACCCGAGTGTTTTTTCTTTTCAATTCGCTCGGGTCAGCCTGAGCATTTCAGGATTTGAAGGCCCTATTTCTGGAGGACGAAGACGAAGATTTTATAACTACTATTTATTATATTCCACTACACCATTGTATTCTGCTGCATTAATTATCATTCTATGGTATGTGTAACTCTGATATGTATTGTATAAGTATAATCAAATGTTTTGTAAAACAGCTTCATGAACTGTTATTTGATTATTATATTTTATCGTTCCGCTGCAAGATTCTATTTTGTTTCTTTTATTTCTCCACTTTTTCTTATTTACCCCATAACAATCCACCATTCTGTATGGTTTAAGTTGGCACGTGTGTCTGCCTAAGCATACAAAAAGGTGGGATGTTACATCTGGTATCAGAGCTTTGGTTTAGCAATAAACCTTAGCTTTGTGGGGCCTGACTCTTTATTAATAGGGTAGTAATACCCTATGATGAGTCGCTGAGTGTATATATATGAGAGAGCGTATTTGTTAGTGTTATAAAGTGATTTAATATTGTGTTAATCTGTTCCGTTTTGTATTTATAAATTCTGGTTGATACATGGGACGTTGTGACATCAATAGGGATTTCTAAACACTTAATAGGACAGACCGACATAATATTTGTTTTTAATATAGGTGAATGAAATAATTTTGCCTATTATATTTTCTATATAAAAAAAGATATTTTATAAAAGATATATATTTGGTTGTAATAGATTGGTTGTTAGGTAATGGAATTAATAAATAATAGTTGAAATAAGATTTAAGATAAAATAACTAAAAATTTGAAATTTAGAACTTAAGTTCCGGGTTTTTGGAAATTTCTTTCAAATAATTTTGGAATATAATAATATTGTTTATAAAGTAGTTTTTGATATAAATATTTCAATATAATTTGGAAGAATTGTTTTAAGTAAAAAATTTTGGAAAATAAGTTCTGTACTTTCCTCTCTATCGCTGGAAAATAATTTCGGTGATGAGTGCACGCATCATCGACATTCATTTTCGAGTTTCGAAGTGGGATGGCCAATGTAGTAGTTTTACTGCAGATCTATTTTGATAAACAAATAAATATTTTAAATTGTTTTAAATATAATTGGATATATAAACGGTAAGTATATACATTTATCTATTATTTTAAAATGGTTTGAAATTTAACCCGGTATTTAGTTCGTAAGTTTCCGTTAATTAATAGTTTCAATTAGTGTAGTGAAATGGAATGGAACTAATTAATAAGTGGAACCTCTAATTAAAATAAGGATTTAATGCTAGGTTATAAATAAAATTAAAAGAAAAGCTGAAATATGTAACCTAAGATATGTTTGTTGAGCATTAAATTAATTAAAAGAAATAGAATAAACTTGTATAACTTTTAATTACATTTAAAAAAAAGCATATATATAACCTACCTAATTGTAAAAGTTGAAATGTTTAATAAGAAAATAATGAAAATTGTACAAGTAAACTTATGTAATGGAAATATTCAGTAAATTAATCTTATTAATAAGAATTAAGGTTATAATTGTTATGCCAAGTAACTAAACTTAACATGAATATTATTAATAAATGAATGTGAATAAATGAAATCAAGTCATGAATGAATAAATATAATGCAATAAGAAGAGAATTGACATGATGTGAATAAATTAAATGAAGATGAGTATAAATTGAATGAAGAGGAAATCAAGCAACAATATATGGAATAAAATTAATAAATGAACTTGATCTATTGTTTGAATTTGTTGTTTGTTTAATTTATGGTTGTTTGGGCAAGGATACTTTACAATTGTTTGGATGAATAAATAATCTATTTAGTTCGCCTAAGACTGTTGAGTAAAAGGGTACACATAGTAGTTTATTTTCATTCCGTACAAATTTGAAGTTTTAAACCCGAACAACTATTTATTGTGTTTGATATGAATGAATGATTGATGTGTGTTGACTTATGTGATGGTTGTATGCCTTGTTGCAAGTTGTTGTTGGATTGTATCGATTTGTTTGTTTAAGATTGAAACAACTTTAATATTTCATTTATATAATTGTTAACCCTTTTAGGTTATATAAGTGAAATGCAGGTTATGGAAGCAAATTGCTACTGCTTTTGGTTCCATAAATAAGCGTTAATTGCCCGACAAATAGGTACGTTTTCGGATTAAGGTTTATAGCGCTATTATATTGTTTTCCCGTGTTGGGATATTAAATTTTGGATATTATATGTAGTATATTGATATATTTATATTATATTTTCTTCCGAGCCTCTCCGTACAAAGGAGACTTTGCCGAAATTTTCCGTAAAATTTTGGACTTAGAAATTATTTTGAAATGTTTTCCAAACTTTATAAATAAATAAAAAATAAAGATTTAATAGTTATAAAGTGGTATATTTTATCTAAATTAATTAATTTTATAAATTTAATTGGTTATAAAGTTTTAAATAAAATATATATAGATTTCTTAGTTCTTCTTTTCCCTTCTTTTCCTTTTCGGGGATGAAAAGTTTTGAGTGGGGGAGAGTGTAACGACCCGTAAATTTCGACAATAAAATTTGTTAATTTAATAGGATTTTGTAATTAAAATTTAGTAGAAATAATAAAAGGTGATAAATTTATATTGGAGTGAACGCTAAATTAAAATGTAGCAATGGTAATTAAAACCTATTTATAGTAATTTGAATAAATTCAAATGTAGGACTTAGTTATAAGTGTAAATTTATGGGTTTGATAACAAATTTGTATAAATTACCTAATTAAATGGTCAATTAACTTATTAGAAATCAAACTCATTTAAATGGTATGTAATTATAATGTGTTATTGATATAAACGTTACTTTAATGATTGTTAATAAAGTAACGCAAGAGTAAATGAAAACTTAATAAAAACATAAATTTATTTTAAGGAAACAAGAGATATATTATACAAATTGATGTATTAGTATAAATTAAATGGTGATTGGATAAATTAATATCATATGAGTTATTGCAACATTTATGGGAAACTATAAACCCATAAATGTGATTTAGGGAAATTAGTGACCGTTATTAATGGTTACTAGTTTACTTAGGTTATTAAACGGTGTGTGGGAATCAATTGAATTTATTTAAAATATTGATTTAGGGAAATTGAATGTAAATTGAGGTAATAAAGTAATGCAGGACAATAAATAATTTATTTAGTACAATCCCCATTTTTTTGGTAAACAATTGTAAGGTTTTATTTTATTGAAATTTGAAAAATTAGGAAATAGATTCAAAACTTATATTAGATAATGAATTGCAATAATTAAAGATAATGATTAATGGATTAAATGGAATACCAATTTATTTATAAAGTGGATGTAAGTGAATGTAACAAAATGAATAGGAAATGCTATTTTATTCATAAAATGATAGTTGTTGCGAAAGGGAATGGAACCAAGATGGAAGGATTAATGGGATTTAGGATCTTAATTTGTATGTGTGCATTAATTTATAATGAATGGGAAAAATGAATCAATTAAGATATGCATTTATTTCTTTAGTATGTTGCATAAAATTTGGAAATCAGTTTGCAATCAAAGGAAATTAAGTAGCACGTTAAATGGGAAATAAATAAATTAATACATTAATGATGTGTAATATAATCCATTGTTAATTATACCCATACAATGTCAATTTATTAGATAGCAAGATTTTAAATCAATAAACGAATTTATTTAGATTTCAATTTATAATTTATAACGTTTAAGGTGAAATCAATTGCCATTTATTGTCCTAACTTGTGCAGTTAGGGTAGGTTTGATTTGTCATTAAAGATAGTTAATTACATAAGATATAAAATGTTAATTTTATTTATGATATGAAGATTGGTTGATTTAAGGAGTAAGATTTATTAATTTATTTATAATTTGAAATTTTAAGTGGATTAATTGCAAATAAGTGGAATATAATTTTAAAAGATTACACAAATGAAAATTTAGGTGAAAATTGAGAATGTTAATATAATGGGTTTTGATTCCAATATTTATTTCATCTGTTTGTAATAATGAATTTGAATAATATGAATAAAAATTTAATTCAAAGAAATTATTGAAAATTAATTTATAATTTCTAAATTTAATAAAACTGTAATTTAACGCCGAAATTGTTAATGTATTAACATTTAATTTGACATCTAAATTTGTTTAAAATCATTGTGAATGATTAAGAAAATAAAAGTGTTAAAGATTGTCAATTTTAGAATTTAAATAGGAAATTTGATTTAATTAATTTATTTTAAATTTATTTACTAAATGAAAAATAGCCATTTTGGCCACTGATTCGGATTTCGACAAAACTAGTTTCATCGGATCCTTAACGGTGAATTATAATAGTGTTTCTAGTTTCGTAGCGATCGGACTTGACGTTTGATCGTACGAACTCGAAACGCCTTGAAATTTATGCAATTGAAATCAATTTGGAAAATATTGTTTTTAGCATAACTTCTTCGTACGATGGAATTTTAACCTGAAACCTTTTCCATTGAGTTTAAAATATTTTAAAACATCTATTTTGATATATGGGTTGACCCAATTTCATTTCAGAGTCGAAACGGGCTTTTGGGCCATTCATCGTTTAGCGCGTTTATAGATCGGGTCCATCTGTCCTATTTCGACTTTGCCTATATATATCCAGTTATAAACACTAGCAGCCTCTATTCCTCATTGATATACGTACAATTTCATTTGCTCTTCCTCATTCCAATGGCTGCAAACCCTAATCTTTCCAATCCAATTTCAATTTTATATAAAAAAAAATTGCAAACCTGCAGCACGAGTCGCGCTTCGGGTTTCAGAGGCAAAAACCCTGGAGATACTTCGGGTCAGGATGAAAATGACTCGGGTCTCCGGGTCGTTTTCGCAAAAAATCCAAGCAAGCACCGGGGATTTGAGGCTGTGGACCGAAGTTGAACCCGAAGTCAACAAAGGACCAGAATTTTCCAATCTTCAAATTTTCATAACTTTTACATACGAGCTCGGATTCATGCGCGGTTTTTTTTGCTGGGATCGTATCGAAATTCCGGACACTTTGATGCTGGTTTGGATGGATTTGGAGATTGTCAAATTTTTGGGTTTAAATTGAATTTAAATTCAATTTAAATTCAAAAGGTGAGTGTTTTAACCCACTCACAACTTCTAAGATTTCTTATGTTTGTTAAAGTAAATTTTGATGTGATTTAAAATTTATCTATGATTGTTTGGGCATATATTTAATCATCATCTCAGTTAGATAGCATTTATTTAAATTAAAATGTTATTTAAATTTATTATTGCATATAATTTGACAGTTAAATTTATTTATTATTGCATATAAACTGCCAGTTAAACAGTTATTAATTTTTATTGAATATAAACTATTCGTTGATGCCTGTTATATTTTATATGCTTTATATTGATGTTTTGTTTAAATTGGATGATGATTGTAATAAATGGTTGTTTACTGATATTTGGATGAATGGATGCTATATTTGATATAAACTGCAAGTTATTATGCATTTTCATTCCATTCGGGATTGCGGTTTGAAATGATATATAACCGTAGACTTCTATTTTTAAAATTTACGGATTGAAATGATAAATATCTGTATCACTTGACCATAGGATAGAAAATTATATACAGGCACCGTGGTCTATATATAAAGTATTTTAAAGTGATTGTCTATGGGTTTTGGAAAATAAGGGTTTATATATATACTAATTTTGATATTATATAAATATTATTTTATATATGGTTAAATTCTAAAATTTAAGCTAAGTATAATTTGATGATGTTTTAAGTTTGATTTACGAATATTTCAAGTTTGAGCTTTATTTAAGTGATATTGAATTTATTAAATAAATATTTTTAAACTAAATAATAGTAAATTGAATTAAGGTATTTATAAGATTATCAGATTTGGTTGGGAAATTTGGAATATTTAAAGTCTTGAAATATATCAAAATTGAAATGTTTTATTTAAATTAAGGTATTATTGTTTTCAAAGTATTGGTTTTCGAAATTGTTATAACTTTGAAAGTAATATGGTTTGGAAAATGAATTTATTTGAAATAGAATTTATTTAAGAATTATCTATGAATATAAGGATTTGAAACCTATTGAAATTGAAAATTTCGAAATATGACTTCAAAATGTGGTTTGGGTTTAAGATGTTTTAAAAGAATATTTCAAGTTATCCAAAGTTGAAAAAGATTAGTGATTGGAAATTTGGTTTTATTTAAATGAGATATTATTGAATTGTTTTGGAAATGGAAATGATATATTATTGAATTGGGTTTTGAAATGGAAATAATACATTGATAATTTGGGTTTGAAATAGTAATAATATTTTGGTTTAAAGTATATACTATCTTGAAGTAAAGGATATGTTTTGAAATGGCAAAAATATTTTGGTTTTAAAGTATATACTATTTTGAAATAAAGAATATGTTTTGGAAGGGCAATGATTGTGTTTTTAAAAGTATATATATTTTTAAATGACTACGGTGTTATAATAACGTTTGGTTGTTAAAGAGACCGGGATCAGATATGGACATACTCTCTATCGATACCGAAAACCACTTTGACAACTGTGTACGCGGTGGAGTTTCCAGAATGAAGTAGGATGGTGGCGACGATCCTAAGGTATATACGTGGACCCAACTCCCATGAGTTGGCATAAGGTGGCTAAAACATGAGCGATCGACGGGCCAAGGAGGTGGCACCTCTGATCGGACACACTTCTTCGATACCATTCTATTACTTGTGATTGATTTGGTGCGCACCCTTGATTTGGGAGTGTTGTTCGAGGTGGACGGTAGTGGCTGCTATGCGTCACCACCAGTCCGGATGCGTAATTGGTATATCTACCCTGGCATTGCCTTGTGTGTCGTGTCACCTAGCATATCGAGCCCACTACGATTTTGGTTTAAAGATCCGAACGCGTTAAGGTTCACCATCCCTTAACGCTATTTTCTATATGATTATACTTTACTGATTAGACACTACTGTATATAACGTATATTACTATATAGTAAATAGTTTAATGGATCCTTAAGAGATGTGAATCCCGAACATTTCTGTAACGACCACGACTTTCTCTCCATAGAAAGTCGAATCGCTAATAAGAAAGAAAGGGGTGAGAAGTAGAAAAGAGAAGAAGAGAAAAGAAACAAACACAAATACTCACAGCGGAAACGAACAAAATATATTATATCACATAAATATTACACAGTATCATATACAACACTTATCAGAGTTACACAGATTACACATCACATACTAGACAGTTATAAACATCTGTCTAGTTATTACAACTCAATACAAAACAAAGATCTAAACAAGATCAACACAGCGGAAACTACTATCTATCTACAACGCCGAAGCCTCCTGCTCCATTGCTCCTCCACAATTCGTCAAGGCTAACCTGAATCCCTTGGCTACTCGTAAAAATTTGAGTACCCAAGAGTTTATAAAACAGAAATAAACAACTTGGGTCAGACATGGGTCTGGTGTGAGTAAACGGGTTAAACTTGCTTAACTTCAAAACCTTTTGAAAGAAAAGGTATCACGTAAGACTTCCCACACATAAACATGGGTAAGTTTTTACCTTACGCTAACCAAAACATTTGATAGGAAATTCGATTGTATTATAATAGGGTCTAGGGTTTTCAAATAAATATGAAATAGCTGAAATTGTTACATTATTAAATTCCAGCATACTAGCCACAAAGTGGGTTATACAATCAAGTCCGTTGGCACTTATTGGATTTTTGAATTCCATACAATGGCAGGGCTACCGGGGTACCGCCCATCACAGTACGTGGCCTAGATCACCGTACCGAGGATCACTCCCAATCCCCTGCAACACAAGGTCGGAACATCCCTTACTGGATAATTCCCGCACAAGATACCTCACGGTTGGGATCAGCAACCGCACCACTAAGTCGAAAATAGAAAGGGACATCTAGACAGAGGTAATCTTGTCCTACTTGGGTGCTACCCACTAACCTTGCTGCACCTCCCCTGTTTTAGTCATTCCCGGTTTGTGAGGCTTGAGGTCACGATTACCTTAGAAAAGAACACATCACTTAGAATGCTCATCGTCCACCTGACGATGTTCTGAAAGCATTCAATCCATACAAGTTCGTTCCGGGTTCGAACGAAACCGAAGGCATTATCTCGTTACACTCGTTTTGGAATCACCCTCAGAGTTAACGACAATAACCCTTGCACTCTGAATCTTCATCTTCACTTGATTCACGACCTATTGTTAATTTGGATCGATGTGGTATTCGGGTCTCCAGACTTGGAAATCCGGTATACGGAAACCCGATCCCGGTCTCATCGAAATCCAAAGCGTATCTTTTAAGGCCAAGTTGTTTTAAAGGTTAAAACAATTCAATTCTACTATCTATTTACACACAGATAGATAATTCATAGATTTACAATAGATAATCAACATTATCATTATAATAGATAATCCATATCATCATCACTATGCAACCAAAGCATCCAAATAATACAGTATCAATTATCTCATATCTGAGATCTCAAACCATTCAAGATAAATCAATATCATTCAATATCCTTAAGCAATGATTTATTAATCACCATATATAGTTAATTTAAAATGAATTAAATTAATTACTTTCATTATTAACAATCTTGCTTAAGTCACTATTAATTAATTATCAATTAATTAATCAACCCTTATCCAATTATTCATTTTAATTAATCATCCTTGATTAATTACATTTAATTACATTCAAGTAATTAGCATTAAATTAATTTCTCAAATTAATTACTCTTAACCACTTATAGTAATTAACCTTTAATTACTTCATTAATTAATTAATTATAAATTAATTAATTTCTTCATTTATTAATTAACTATAATTAATTACATTACTCCTTAATTAATTACATTAATTAATCACTTCATTTATAATTATTCTTTAATTAATCAATTCTTAATTACATCATTAATTATATTAATTAATGATCCCTAATTACATTTTTATTATTAATTACTCTAATTAAATTAATTACATTAAGTAATTAATCTTCAAATAAAATCATAATTATTAATCACCTTTGATTAATCTTATTCAGTAACTAACTACCCTTAATTACTTCCTCAAATAAATTAATTATCCATTAATTACTTTCCTAAGTAATTATTCTTCATTAAATTACATTAAGTAATTTATACTTCACAAATCAATAAGTGATTATCTTAAATCAATTAAACTTAGTTAATTAACTTAACTAATCAAAAGAAACTCAATTAATTACAATGAGTAATAAATTTCTTAATTACTTCAATTAAGTAATTATATTTAAATAATTTCTACAAATGATTAACCTTAATTAATTAATCTATTTAATTATCACAATTAATCACATTAATTAATTACTTGTTAAACCCAAGTTAAAGTTCTACGTTAGCTATTAATTATTCTTTAATTATTTTTCTTAAATAATTAAACTTTAATTAAACATTATTAATTACAAATTAATTACCAATAAATTTATCTTTAATTACTTAATTTATTTATTCCTAACCATTAATTAATAACCTTAACTTATCCAATCTGATCTAATTAATAGTCCTTGATTTCAAATTAATTTACCTTTAATTTAATTTAATTAAATCTTAATTACCTTTTAAATCTCTTAATAATTAATGAATTACAAATCATTAATCTTAATTTACTTAAGATAACAACATCATTCTTATTAACAATTAAATTATCATTTACAAGTCATTTGAAACCTTTTACTTTTAAATTTACCTTTACATTCCAATTCAAATTATACTTTAAACTTTAACTTGTTTAAATATTTGATTTTATAAAACTTTAATTTATCTCAAAACTAGGATAAAAATTTCAATTTGAATCCATACTTAAACTTGATTTTAAAAACCTGTTTAAATCTGCTTTCAAATTTTTAAAACCATTTTAAATTTCTAAAATACTGACAGGTTACAAATCTGTAACCAAACCCGAGCCTATACTCAACAACTTCGAGTCATCCACCATCCTACTCGAGAGTGTCTCGAGTTCCCTCCCCATCATCTTCTTCTTCTCTCAATTCCTATATAAAACTAAAACTGCCAGTTCCTAACCTCACGAACACGAGCAAGTACTCGAGCTTTTACCCAGAATCCCCGACATCCCTTCGAGTCGCACGAACCCATACTCCCCTGACACACTATCATTGTTGTGTACGTGCACAACTATCTGGCCACCCTCCGATGAACTTCACCACCTCCGGCAAGTCGTAAAACCCTTCGACAATCGATTTCAAACCTTCAATCGACAGTATCTAGTTTAAATCGAATTCGAGTGTTCCACTCGAAACAGATATTCGACAACGTCAGAAAGCAACGCCACGCCACCTCATCTCCGACCATCATATCACCTGGAACTCCGGCCACGAGTTACTGACACACCACGCATCATTCCTCTACAATTTTATACCACTCGATGCAATTTTGAAGATGCAGTAGTCAAAATTCCCAAGTTCAACAAAACTAGGGTTAAAATTAAAATCAAGCAATTTCAATTATCAAAGAGATTTATAAATTCAACAACCATTTTTACTAAACTCTCCAATGCTTCACCTAGCTCCATCAACAATCTCGAGCAACCCAGATGCCCAGGTCATCAGATAATGACCAAAAACCAAATTCTAGCAATATCCCAAATACACATTCAATACTTTACTAAAAATTATGATTTTGGTTTTAAAAATCCTAACTTTAAGAGATGATTAAAGATGTATATTTGAATCAATACAAGTTGACATTTGATTTTTATCATATAATTAAGATTTACTGTATTATCTTGATTCCAGTAAATTTCCAACTAAAAATACTCGAACTTATCACTATAACTAGATGATGTTTAAACTAACATAACTTGTTTGTATATCACAGCCTATCAGAGTTTAAATGAAGAGATTTTGAATTTTTCTCTTTGTTTAAAAACTCTGTAAAATAAGAACAGGGTATAATTTGTACACAAACATGCACACTTAACTGCTTCATATTTATAAACATGCAAGCCTAATTTCCATTTATACAAACAATTATTACAACATTATTTCATACATCCATCACATGTAACAAATTAAACAGGTTAAAGTTTGTTTACTCACTTTAAATAACAGAGAAGCCAATATTTATACATACTGGAAAAACAAGTAAGTTGTTATATATATATCCAGATAAATAAGCATGCAAATCATATCATAACTTTATCACCCTAAATCATCACATGCAATCATCTAAAACTGTTTTTAAATAAGAGTTTACTCACCTTTTTAAAGAAGAACAGAGCAACTTTGTTTTTGAAAACAGCTTCAAACTTTAAACTGGAGTTGCTGGAATTTGTAAAAAAAAAAAACTCGAGAACTTGAATTTGACTTCGATTTGAAAACTGGAATGCTATTGCTTCTTTGATTTTAAAACTTTGAGCTCCCTTTTCTTTTGAAAACTGCATGCTATTGAAACTTGTAAAGATGACTGAAGACTTGATTTTGAGCTTGCTTCAGACAAAATTCCAGGTTTGCTTGCAGGCTTATGGTTACATTTTCTTTTGAAAATGAATTTTAGGTTGAAGAATTTAGTTCAGGCTTTTGAATTGATTTCTGGTTTGAGGAGGAACTGATTTTGATTTGAAACTGGAATGGAAGCTTTAGTTCTCAGGTTTGCATGCAGTAACCAAATTCCAGATTGCATTTGAAAACTTGGAAAATGATTACAGGCTTATTGATTTGGAAAATGTATTACAAGGTTGATGAAAAGCTTTGGTTTTCTGGTTTTTGATTCTCAGATTTGATTTTGAGAAATAAGTTTCAGCTGAGAATCGGAAAAGAAGATTGAAGAGATGAAAAGTATACTTTTATAAATTTAGTTATGATTTATTTAAAATTAAAGAAAATAAAAATTTAAAAGATGACACTTGTTTTAAAAACTTACATTTGTCAACTATGCCATTTAATTATGCTACACATGTTACTAACATGTCTTAAGGTATTAACACATGTCCTTAAGTATTTTATTTATCTTAAATGTTAATATAAAAGCTTTTCATACTTAACTTATTAATTAATAAACACTTATCTTAATATATGTATATATATATAATTACTTTAGAGAAAATATTATAAAACCAATCATATACAAATAAAATCTTATACACATATTAAAAAAAATCCAAAATAATTGTCTTTTATTGTTTAAGAAATATAAATTAAGATTCCAAATACCCTTTTAAAAGTATTATATTAAATTATACTTCCAAATTACAATTTATATATATATTAAAATTCGATAGCACTTTTATTAACCTCAAACCAAAACTTTTCCTATTTTCAATATATACAAATATATATATATATATATTCAAATAGAAAATATCTTATTAGATTTTAAAAGATAAAATTACCAATTAATACTAATTTAATCAGATTATTAAATTAAATTCAAATCTTATTATCAAACATTATCCATATCAATTTAATTATTCAACAGATTATTAAATTGATATTGTTAAAATTTCCGGGATATTACATTCCTTCCCCCTTAAAATAATTTCGTCCCCGAAATTTAAACAAAGGTAATTTAATAATCTTATTAAAGATTTAAATTCAAAACACAAGCATCTACTATCATCCATATGCTAGCAACCATAGCAACCAAATCATCCAATCAAACAATCTAACTATCTAGACTAAATTCTAGATAAAATTCCTCGAGTTTCCCCAAGTATATATATATACCGGAATACTCGCTCTACAAACAATCTAAACTACTAAGCTATAGATCTCCTACTCATCTAGATCTACAGAATTAAACAGAATATCAGACTACAGACGAGTCTGACTCAAAAACCAAACTTCCCAAAACTGCAGATTCTAAAACCAAAGATAGATCAAATACGTACTCCCTCAGAGATACGTAAAACTCAATGAATTCCAGTTATCCAAACTGACAATTCAATTCAGAAGTCCAAATACTTATCCAAATCAGAACACAGACTAGATCCAAACATAACTTTACTTCACAACTATCAGTAGATTCCAAACTTACTTCTCCTATCCAGAGATACACTCCAAACTGCTTTCGCTGCTCAATTCTGATATGAGGTAGGACACAAGCACAGACTGGACAACTTATTCCAGAAATAAGGTTCACTGATCCATAAAGAAAACTCAGATACTCCAGCAAAACTTGAGCTGCTTCACCAAACTCTATCTCTAGGAAAACATCCTTCAACTAGACTGAACCACTGGTATCACTCATAGAATCCAGTCGATAAGAAAACTCAACCTTCAGATGCGGACAAACTTCTGACTTCCCTGAAGACATCCAGAAAACTCTGATAACCCAAGAGAACATTTAGACAATCGCAAGTCACTTTTGCGATCAACCCATCCTAATTCCAAAGAAAAACTGTTCCTCTTTACCAATCAGAACAGCTTACACTTATTTATCCAATTTATCAAAGAAATGGATCCACTCTGCTGCTTCTGAACTTCACTTTCAGAAAAACTGCTCAGCTAGAAAATTTCCTGCCATCACAGAACACTCCGAGCTGCACTGCTGACACTGATGCTCTTATCCAAAGCTCTTCGAGAAACTCGGACTCTAAACCAAAGCAGAAACTTTATGCTGAACTCAGCCACAACACCGAAGCATTCACACTTCCTTAATCTTGTTCCAAAGAAAACATCTTCAGGAACATCCATAGTCACTGCATCTCATCATACAGCTACTATTACCTGAGGTATCAAGGTACCATCACTCACTTCTGCTCATCCACACTTCAAAAATAAACTCCGAACCTTTAAAAGGTTTCCTTCAGAGATCGATGAAATCCTTCACCACAGCAAAGCTTACTCGAGACGGTATTGGGTCTACAGTCTCGACAAATACACTTCCAACCTCATCATTTAAACTCCAACCATTGGTAGTCGTGTTTCACACACTACCACCTTATCTACCTTTATAACTTATATTGGAAAACCCGAACAGGTAACCCAATAAATAGGTAGAAATATATATATATTTAAAATGATACTTTTTATATAGAAATTATTTCTGGGTAAAATTATTTCATTTACCTCTTTAAAACAATATTGTGTCCGTTGGCCTGGTTCAAGTGTTTAGAGATCCCTATCAATAACGTTAGCTACTCGTATTGACCAGAATCCATATACCACTCAACCGATCAATTAACACAATATAAAACCATTTTATATAACTAACAAATACGTGCTCTCGTATATATATATACACTCGGACTCAAACAGGTTGCTACAGATCCTATTTCTAATGAACAATCCTTCTGAACCTAGGTATTCACTCAACCTAGTGTTCTGATATTCACTTAACCAAAAGCTTAGGCATTCGCTCAACCTATGCTCTGATACCACTGTAACGACCACGACTTTCTCTCCATAGAAAGTCGAATCGCTAATAAGAAAGAAAGGGGTGAGAAGTAGAAAAGAGAAGAAGAGAAAAGAAACAAACACAAATACTCACAGCGGAAACGAACAAAATATATTATATCACATAAATATTACACAGTATCATATACAACACTTATCAGAGTTACACAGATTACACATCACATACTAGACAGTTATAAACATCTGTCTAGTTATTACAACTCAATACAAAACAAAGATCTAAACAAGATCAACACAGCGGAAACTACTATCTATCTACAACGCCGAAGCCTCCTGCTCCATTGCTCCTCCACAATTCGTCAAGGCTAACCTGAATCCCTTGGCTACTCGTAAAAATTTGAGTACCCAAGAGTTTATAAAACAGAAATAAACAACTTGGGTCAGACATGGGTCTGGTGTGAGTAAACGGGTTAAACTTGCTTAACTTCAAAACCTTTTGAAAGAAAAGGTATCACGTAAGACTTCCCACACATAAACATGGGTAAGTTTTTACCTTACGCTAACCAAAACATTTGATAGGAAATTCGATTGTATTATAATAGGGTCTAGGGTTTTCAAATAAATATGAAATAGCTGAAATTGTTACATTATTAAATTTCAGCATACTAGCCACAAAGTGGGTTATACAATCAAGTCCGTTGGCACTTATTGGATTTTTGAATTCCATACAATGGCAGGGCTACCGGGGTACCGCCCATCACAGTACGTGGCCTAGATCACCGTACCGAGGATCACTCCCAATCCCCTGCAACACAAGGTCGGAACATCCCTTACTGGATAATTCCCGCACAAGATACCTCACGGTTGGGATCAGCAACCGCACCACTAAGTCGAAAATAGAAAGGGACATCTAGACAGAGGTAATCTTGTCCTACTTGGGTGCTACCCACTAACCTTGCTACACCTCCCCTGTTTTAGCCATTCCCGGTTTGTGAGGCTTGAGGTCACGATTACCTTAGAAAAGAACACATCACTTAGAATGCTCATCGTCCACCTGACGATGTTCTGAAAGCATTCAATCCATACAAGTTCGTTCCGGGTTCGAATGAAACCGAAGGCATTATCTCGTTACACTCGTTTTGGAATCACCCTCAGAGTTAACGACAATAACCCTTGCACTCTGAATCTTCATCTTCACTTGATTCACGACCTATCGTTAATTTGGATCGATGTGGTATTCGGGTCTCCAGACCTGGAAATCCGGTATACGGAAACCCGATCCCGGTCTCATCGAAATCCAAAGCGTATCTTTTAAGGCCAAGTTGTTTTAAAGGTTAAAACAATTCAATTCTACTATCTATTTACACACAGATAGATAATTCATAGATTTACAATAGATAATCAACATTATCATTATAACAGATAATCCATATCATCATCACTATGCAACCAAAGCATCCAAATAATACAGTATCAATTATCTCATATCTGAGATCTCAAACCATTCAAGATAAATCAATATCATTCAATATCCTTAAGCAATGATTTATTAATCACCATATATAGTTAATTTAAAATGAATTAAATTAATTACTTTCATTATTAACAATCTTGCTTAAGTCACTATTAATTAATTATCAATTAATTAATCAACCCTTATCCAATTATTCATTTTAATTAATCATCCTTGATTAATTACATTTAATTACATTCAAGTAATTAGCATTAAATTAATTTCTCAAATTAATTACTCTTAACCACTTATAGTAATTAACCTTTAATTACTTCATTAATTAATTAATTATAAATTAATTAATTTCTTCATTTATTAATTAACTATAATTAATTACATTACTCCTTAATTAATTACATTAATTAATCACTTCATTTATAATTATTCTTTAATTAATCAATTCTTAATTACATCATTAATTATATTAATTAATGATCCCTAATTACATTTTTATTATTAATTACTCTAATTAAATTAATTACATTAAGTAATTAATCTTCAAATAAAATCATAATTATTAATCACCTTTGATTAATCTTATTCAGTAACTAACTACCCTTAATTACTTCCTCAAATAAATTAATTATCCATTAATTACTTTCCTAAGTAATTATTCTTCATTAAATTACATTAAGTAATTTATACTTCACAAATCAATAAGTGATTATCTTAAATCAATTAAACTTAGTTAATTAACTTAACTAATCAAAAGAAACTCAATTAATTACAATGAGTAATAAATTTCTTAATTACTTCAATTAAGTAATTATATTTAAATAATTTCTACAAATGATTAACCTTAATTAATTAATCTATTTAATTATCACAATTAATCACATTAATTAATTACTTGTTAAACCCAAGTTAAAGTTCTACGTTAGCTATTAATTATTCTTTAATTATTTTTCTTAAATAATTAAACTTTAATTAAACATTATTAATTACAAATTAATTACCAATAAATTTATCTTTAATTACTTAATTTATTTATTCCTAACCATTAATTAATAACCTTAACTTATCCAATCTGATCTAATTAATAGTCCTTGATTTCAAATTAATTTACCTTTAATTTAATTTAATTAAATCTTAATTACCTTTTAAATCTCTTAATAATTAATGAATTACAAATCATTAATCTTAATTTACTTAAGATAACAACATCATTCTTATTAACAATTAAATTATCATTTACAAGTCATTTGAAACCTTTTACTTTTAAATTTACCTTTACATTCCAATTCAAATTATACTTTAAACTTTAACTTGTTTAAATATTTGATTTTATAAAACTTTAATTTATCTCAAAACTAGGATAAAAATTTCAATTTGAATCCATACTTAAACTTGATTTTAAAAACCTGTTTAAATCTGCTTTCAAATTTTTAAAACCATTTTAAATTTCTAAAATACTGACAGGTTACAAATCTGTAACCAAACCCGAGCCTATACTCAACAACTTCGAGTCATCCACCATCCTACTCGAGAGTGTCTCGAGTTCCCTCCCCATCATCTTCTTCTTCTCTCAATTCCTATATAAAACTAAAACTGCCAGTTCCTAACCTCACGAACACGAGCAAGTACTCGAGCTTTTACCCAGAATCCCCGACATCCCTTCGAGTCGCACGAACCCATACTCCCATGACACACTATCATTGTTGTGTACGTGCACAACTATCTGGCCACCCTCCGATGAACTTCACCACCTCCGGCAAGTCGTAAAACCCTTCGACAATCGATTTCAAACCTTCAATCGACAGTATCTAGTTTAAATCGAATTCGAGTGTTCCACTCGAAACAGATATTCGACAACGTCAGAAAGCAACGCCATGCCACCTCGTCTCCGACCATCATATCACCTGGAACTCCGGCCACGAGTTACTGACACACCACGCATCATTCCTCTACAATTTTATACCACTCGATGCAATTTTGAAGATGCAGTAGTCAAAATTCCCAAGTTCAACAAAACTAGGGTTAAAATTAAAATCAAGCAATTTCAATTATCAAAGAGATTTATAAATTCAACAACCATTTTTACTAAACTCTCCAATGCTTCACCTAGCTCCATCAACAATCTCGAGCAACCCAGATGCCCAGGTCATCAGATAATGACCAAAAACCAAATTCTAGCAATATCCCAAATACACATTCAATACTTTACTAAAAATTATGATTTTGATTTTAAAAATCCTAACTTTAAGAGATGATTAAAGATGTATATTTGAATCAATACAAGTTGACATTTGATTTTTATCATATAATTAAGATTTACTGTATTATCTTGATTCCAGTAAATTTCCAACTAAAAATACTCGAACTTATCACTATAACTAGATGATGTTTAAACTAACATAACTTGTTTGTATATCACAGCCTATCAGAGTTTAAATGAAGAGATTTTGAATTTTTCTCTTTGTTTAAAAACTATGTAAAATAAGAACAGGGTATAATTTGTACACAAACATGCACACTTAACTGCTTCATATTTATAAACATGCAAGCCTAATTTCCATTTATACAAACAATTATTACAACATTATTTCATACATCCATCACATGTAACAAATTAAACAGGTTAAAGTTTGTTTACTCACTTTAAATAACAGAGAAGCCAATATTTATACATACTGGAAAAACAAGTAAGTTGTTATATATATATCCAGATAAATAAGCATGCAAATCATATCATAACTTTATCACCCTAAATCATCACATGCAATCATCTAAAACTGTTTTTAAATAAGAGTTTACTCACCTTTTTAAAGAAGAACAGAGCAACTTTGTTTTTGAAAACAGCTTCAAACTTTAAACTGGAGTTGCTGGAATTTGTAAAAAAAAAAAACTCGAGAACTTGAATTTGACTTCGATTTGAAAACTGGAATGCTATTGCTTCTTTGATTTTAAAACTTTGAGCTCCCTTTTCTTTTGAAAACTGCATGCTATTGAAACTTGTAAAGATGACTGAAGACTTGATTTTGAGCTTGCTTCAGACAAAATTCCAGGTTTGCTTGCAGGCTTATGGTTACATTTTCTTTTGAAAATGAATTTTAGGTTGAAGAATTTAGTTCAGGCTTTTGAATTGATTTCTGGTTTGAGGAGGAACTGATTTTGATTTGAAACTGGAATGGAAGCTTTAGTTCTGTAACGACCCAGAATTTTGACCAAATTAAATTGAGGATATTTAATTTATTTTAAATATTTGAACGATAATTTAATTTGAATCCCCGATATAAATTTGAATTTGGCGATTAAACTTTAAAATTTAATTGATTTAAGTTGAATAAAAATTTGAATCTTTGATTTTAAGCCGAAGAAAAATATTTCAAAAGCTTTTAAAATCCGTATTTATATTTCTGAAGATAACAGAAGCTTCAGAATCGAATTTGGGAGTGAATTTGTTCAGTTTTGAAAATTATCGTTCGTAGCGATATTTAAAAATAGTCATTTTTCACACAGTCTCGGAATTCGACGAAACCAGTTCCATTGGATCCGTAATATTGTATTATTACTGGATTCCAAATTTCGTATTTTTTTGAATTAATCTGTGAGCGTACGAAGTATAAACACATTCAGATTTTTAAACGAATTCAAATTATAAAAAGAGAAATTTTTATTTTATTTTATTTATATCGGTTAACCTCACCACGTTCGCGACCTTACCTCCCCATACATTCGTACCCCTCCCCCACTCTCTTCTCTTCTGTTAAACCCCTTCCCAGTTCCAAAAGCAAACCAAACGAAAGAAAAAAATAAAACGAAACAATCTTCGTTCAAATAAAAATAAAAATGGCCATCCACTTTAAATCAAAATCGCGACTTCATCTGGTTCCTCAACTAATCGTCGCTCGAGTTCTAGGGACGGCGGTAGGCGAAGTCGAGTTCGCTCGAAAAATCAACAGAGGGGCGGCTTGTGGAATCGCGATCGAATCTGTATCACGGCGAATCGAAGGCAGGCGATTTAGGTTGAAGGCTCGAGTGATGAGCGTCGGTGATGGAGGCGTGTTCGTATAGATTCCATCGTTCTTGTGAACCATTGCAGTTCGTCATTGAAGAGGGTCGATTGAGGGCTGGGAAGTTTGGGGTAGCCGCGATTTACCAGGGCTGGGAGTGCGAAGTCATCACGAAGGCAGGCATGGCAGGCAGTGAGGTCGTCGCTGTTGGGGCTTCGACATGTTATCGTGGCAACTGGAATCTGGGCACGCGAAGCAACGAGGTAGGGGCGCGGTCAGGTTGAGCTCGAGCTCGTGGTCGAAGCGGTGGCTTCTGGCGATCGTTGGGGTTCGATGTCAGTGAGGTAACTTAGCAGCTAATGAAAATTTTATATTCACAGTGATGATTTTAGTTAGATAAAATTAAATAAAACAAATCTGATTAGGTTATTTTCTGTATATATTTGTTATAACAGTTAATAATATATACACTTATTGTAAGACCATTGTGATTCTTTAATAAGTTTAAAACAGCAAAACAGAAAATTGTTTTCAGTAAGGTTTTTTTTAAAAGAAAAAAAAAAAAAAAGAATTTAATAGTGGAATTTATTACTGTTTAGGTTTTATCTCAAATTTATTTTAACTTGAAAATTTCATATAGATATGTTAGAAAATTTAGTAGTCGCAGGTACATGTTAATGCAGTTTTAATATGTGTCTATTTGAATATATAAAAGCTGGAAACAGTAAATATGGAATATTATAGATAAATAAAGATTTGTACACCTATTTAATTTATTGAATTTAGTAAGTAATTCGTTCGATTTATCTATTTAATTTGTTTGGTCCTTACAGATAACTTTATTTAAAGGAAAGAAATCTGTTTAATTTATTGTTAGAAATGATTAAAGAAGAAAAATTTAATTTAATTTTTTTTTTTTTAAAACTAAAACCTTAGTTAAATAAATTTGTTAAGGAGAATTAGTTTGAAATGAAATTTTTGAATCATTAGAATTACAAAATGAAAATTTACTATTCGATCTGTTCGAATATTAATAAATTGTATACTTGTTTATACAAGGTTAAGAATCGAGAAAATCGAGTCGAGATGGAAATGGGATTGCAAATAAATAGCTAAGGTGAGATTTTTCTCACTCAAATTGAATGTGGAATTTTTACAGTTATTGATGATTGACTGTTTTGGATGTGATATTAGATATAGTAGGATATATCTATTATATATATATAGCAATATATACATATTGGCATATGTATATATTGGATTGATGATTTCCCGCCTCGTATAGCGGATGAGACCCTATTGCGCCGTTAGTAAGCGGATTTATAAAAAACCTATATACCGCGATAATTCCGTACTGGAGCGGAATTGGTATTGTGCTAACATCTTTGGATGCAGGGAAACAGGTTGGAGGGATCCAACTGGATTCCTCACCAGTAGTTGTTTATCTACAGGATTGATATATATTCTGTTATCATATATTGATATATGATGTTGATGTTGTGATTGACTAATTGATGCGTTGCATCATTGGATTCAATTTTTGAAGTTGTAAAATAACGATTTTAACTTTAAAGGAGATTTTTAAAGTGATTAGTTGTAAATATACGTTATTAAATTTTTGAATTAATTTACAAACGTTAAAATTATTAAAGTTATAAAGGTTAAGATTTTGGTGAAATATAACCGAGAGGTGATTTTTGAAATAAACAGTTGAGTAATTTATAAAATAGTTTAAAACTTGAATTTTTGAATTATTAAAAACGAGGTATATAAAAGATGAAAAAAATTGATATTTATCAATTAAAAATTTTGGAATTTTAAAACGAGTTTTTATAAGTGTTAAATGGTGAAGATATGAAACTTATAGAATTATAACTTGGGAAGATAGAAAAATTTATAGGATTATAAATTGTAAAGTTTGAAGTTTATAGATTTATAAAGTTTGAAGTTTATAGATTTATAAAGTATGAAGTTATAAAATGAATGAAATTGTAGAATAAAGGCTGATAAGGAATTTACTTGTAAATTGGATTTTGCCTTTAAGTGGGATATTTATCGAAATTGTTAATAAAGAAGATTTATAAACCGAAGTTGTTATAAAACAGAAATGGAATTTATAAGCGTTGTTTTATAAATTCAAAATCAATTGAATTTGATGAATTAAATACTGAATTGGGATAAGTGAAGTATATTCACGATTTTGGACAGTGAATATATTATTAAATAAGAATGGATTTATTTTTGGAGAAGTAATATTTTTAAAAATGAAGTTAAACATTTTAAAGATGTTTTTAAAATGTATTATGAATCGAAAGCATAGATTTCAACATTTTATTGTTGAAATAGACGTTTTCGAAAAATAAGGAAAATATGGACTATAACACTGTTGTTATAGTAAATGATTTTCGAAAGAAAAATGTTTTATATAGTATTGGGATTTATATATACCTATCTTAATTCCGAATCCCTATACTAGTGATTTCGAGTCGTCGTAACGATGTTTTACGCAACATTCGTTTTGACTCAAATAAATGTGTTAAAAGAATATTTTCCTTAAAAAAATGAATATATACTTAATATTGATTTAAGTATATCGAGTATTTTCAAATGTTGAAAATAAAAGATTTGTAAAATACTTATTTTTAAATAAGTATGGAGTTGTTTTTCCAATATGAAATGAAACGCTTTTAGAATTTATCTTTGTAAAGATAAATTGGAATTGAATATTGAAAACGATTTGAAAATCGAATATCAGTAGATATTCGAAAGTATAAATTCAATACGGAATTTACAGAAGAAAGCGAAGTTGTTTAAAAATAAATATTGATTTATTTTTGAAGTGTGGAAATTTTATATCTAGTAAAGATATTTTTGAAGATAAAATAATTTGGGAAAATTATTTGGAATCTGATGATGTTGCGCATCTTTATTGATAGTTAAATAACCGACTATCAATAATTACCTTTAGATAGGTATTTGTTGTGAATTGGATGAAATTGAATGCCACACTTGTTTTTAAATAAACGCTCACTATTCGGGTTAGCCGGGAAAGGACCATGGGGTCGTATAACCCATTCCGAATACGTGATACGTCGTTATGAATCGCATTCGAAGACCGGTGTTGAAGACCGGATATTTTTGAAAACGGAAGGATTACCGTCGAGTTACTCTACATCGACTGATCTTCGATTTAGAGGTTTTATCACCCCTAGTGACGGGAAGTCCTGACGTGATTGAAAATTATCCGGAAATGCAAGGGCTTCGTGAGAAGTGCCTTCGGTTCTGTTCGATCCCGGAACAGACTTATATGGATTGTGTGTCTGACGTTACAATTTGAGATATAAAGCTGATTTCTTTCAAATACATTTCTGTTGGTGGCGGAGAATTTATTCTCTTAGCTTAACACCCTTCTCTGAGACGTACGAGCTCAGAGGTTATGTAGTTGAAATTTATCAGCGATATATCCCAACTTGGTAACGTGGCATACTGAGTGTTGCTGTGAAATGATCAGTGTTTGATCATTTGTGATATGATCATTTGTTTGATCTTATATCTTTGTGATCATAGGTTGATCATTTTGTTTGACCCGAAGCAGGGCTTTTTGTAGAAAGCGTAGTTTTGTGGACGAGACTTCGTCGAGCCTCACACCCCGGAAATGGTCGAAACAGGACGAATGCAGCAAGGTTCTAGGGAGTAGCGCCCCTTAGTGTATGTCATTCCTTCTGGATAAAGGTGGTATCATGGTATGGAGCCCAGATACTTAACCTCTGTGGTTACTGCATTATTATTATCTATGTGGTTTGTTGCGAATCGGGGATCCTCGGGAAGATCGGTGACGATCGGGGGATGGCATACGCGTGTCAGTAGTTACCTATTTTTGCAGAGGTAACCCGGCCTTGTGTTGGCAGAGATCCGGTTAGGTTCTCGGGTCGTCTATTCCAGGGACGTACCCATCGTGGAGGAGGAAGTTCCTTAGCCTGACCATTTGTTGGAAATCCAAAGAAACAATACGCGACTTGTACGGTATTAGTTGTAGAACCTGCCATTTAATATGGTAGCTATAGCGGGCATACTATAATGGTACCTATGCTGGCTAAGATTAATATTCTACTTTCGAAATGTTTTCTACACTATGCACTAATAATAATATCAAAAAGAATTTGATTTTTTCGTAGTAAGCATCTTTGACTATCATAAGAAGAAATCTCCTCCAAGTCTGCGTTTGCATTGTGTGTGTGGCGGGAGGTCTTATGGTAGTTTCATTTTCCAAAAGCATTGCGAATTGACCTTAAAAATTTTCCTGTTGTTATTTTAAAGAATAACTGTTTTACGATCTCACACCAGTCACCATGACTGACTCGGAGTTTATTGTTCCCTTCTAAACTCTGGGTGCCCACCAATTTCCACACGGGCAGCCTAGAGTTATATTATCAGGATATTCTGGATATTCTGGAGCTTGGAGATAAGCTGGATGGCGAGACGTAGTATTTGTATCTGATAGTATTTATTCCGCTGTGTATTCTGTATAAGGACAAGTTATATAACTGTCCATTGTTGTATATTGACTCTGATGATTGATGTATATATACACTGATATAGTTCTTTGTTTTAAAAGACTAGTAATTATCTATTGTATATTATTCCACTGCGATGTGTAAGATTCTGATATTGTTTCTGTTCTGATGTTGTTCTGTTGTTCTCCTTTCTTTTCTTCTTCTTCTATCTTTTCTTCTTTTTCTTCTTTCTAAAACCCTCACTATTGAAGTTTCCGGCACTCGATTGCTCGGCAGTCGATAAAGTGAGTATCGATGTCGAATTTTCGAAAGTCGAAAATTTCGGTATGTGACAAAGTGGTATCAGAGCATATGGTTAAGCGACAACCCTGCTCTGTTGGGTGTTACTCATTAGAGATAGAGTCAGCAGTACTCTAGAATGAGTTGAGTATAATAATAGATATGAGCGCGTATTTGTTATTTGAATATGAAATTGTTTTGTATTGTGTTGACTTATCGGTTGATTGTTTATGGATTCTGGTCGGTGCAGTCTAGCTAACTGTAATCGATAGGGGTTTCTAAACTCTTAAACAAGATAAACCGACATAGTATTGATTTTAAAATAGGGTAAATGAAATAATTTTACCCAAAATCTATTTTTGTATAGGAAAGAAATGTTTTCTATGAATTACTATAGTATATGGTTGCATGGTTGTTAGAAGTGATAATATTAATCTATTTTCATTGAAATTGAATAAGAAATTAAAAATCGTAACTCCAAAGTTAAGAAATAAATTCACATACAAATGAAATTTAAGAATGTAAATTATAAATGTGAATTGTAATGTAAAACGGAATTCCAGAGAAGTATTTGGAAATGTAATTGAAAGAATTTAAAAATTTTGGAGATTTGAAAAGTTTAAATTTCTTTTTGATTTGAAAATGAATTTCAAAGGTTTGAAAAGTATTTTTGGAAAGATGAAAGCTCTAAACTCTTTTCGGTCGCTGGAAAATAATTCCGATGATGATCGCGACATCACCGGTGTTCATTTTCGGGTTTCCAAAAGAGGAATTGCTGCCAAATTGTTTTAAATGGAAGTTGTTTGGAAAATTTGGGTTGTGTTTTTGAAATTCAAAGAATAATTTGAATTGATTTCAAAAGAAAATGGCTTTGAAATGTTGAATAAAAACTCTGGAATACTATATAAAAATACTTATGAAATATTATTAAGTTGATAACTTATACAATTTGAATTTTGATAGAATAAATTTAACTTAAAGAATGGAGTTAAATTAAAGAAAGTATAAGTGAATAAATTTGAATAAATGAAAGTGAAATTGAAAATTGGGATTCATTTTGAAGTTGTAAGCAATAGAATTAAATTGAATAATTATAAATGAAAGAGAAATTAAAATTCGTATGAAATTTGAAATCCAGTTTAATATAAGTGGTTATAAACCAAAATAGTGGATTGTAAATAAATTTTGGGAATGAACAAAAGAATAAAACTGGAGTTAAAACTGAATATTGAAACGAATTTGAATTGTGTGAAATAAAATAAAGTTTTGAGATTAGTTTGAAGTGAACAAAAGAAATCCGATAAAAATTCAATATTTCAGAATTGAAAGTAAATTGAATCCAAATTAGATTGGAATTGTGAATTGAACTCAAATGAGAAGTTGAAATGTGAAATTGAATTCAAATAAAATTTGAAATGTAAAATTGAAGATAATGGATATAACTTCAATAGTGAACTAAAGATGATATAAGTAGTTTATGTCGAAATTTTGTAATTGAATGTACGAAATGGTTTGAATATATGTAACTAGATATCATGGCTAGTAGATATACAGGTATAAAGGAATTGGAATTTTGATTTCACAGATAATTCGAATTGCTCGAAAAAGGTAAGTATTTGAATTATAATATGAGTTTTTGATGATTTCTCTCTAGCCGCTTGGCTTTTTCTTTTTCTTTTTGAAATCTGAGAGTCCGTAGGGACGTTTTGTAGTCGTACCGTATTAGCCGCGCAAAGGAGACGCTGGCGAAATTTTTCAAAAATTTCGGGTGTTAGAAAAATTTTGAGAAAATTTGAAAGTTTAAAGTTTAAATTTGAATTTAAATTTGAATAAAGTAGTAAAACAACGATTGTTTGAAACTTAAAGTAGAAGTTGAAATTTAGTTGAGGTGATAACGAATCTTTAGTAAAAAGATTTGTTTTGATAAATGGACAAAACTATTTAGATTGTGAAAAATAGTAGACGAGTTAAGGACCTTTCTTTCTAACTTGTAATTTCGAGGACGAAATTCTTTTAAGGGGGGAAGTCTGTAACGACCCAGAATTTTGACCAAATTAAATTGAGGATATTTAATTTATTTTAAATATTTGAACGATAATTTAATTTGAATCCCCGATATAAATTTGAATTTGGCGATTAAACTTTAAAATTTAATTGATTTAAGTTGAATAAAAATTTGAATCTTTGATTTTAAGCCGAAGAAAAATATTTCAAAAGCTTTTAAAATCCGTATTTATATTTCTGAAGATAACAGAAGCTTCAGAATCGAATTTGGGAGTGAATTTGTTCAGTTTTGAAAATTATCGTTCGTAGCGATATTTAAAAATAGTCATTTTTCACACAGTCTCGGAATTCGACGAAACCAGTTCCATTGGATCCGTAATATTGTATTATTACTGGATTCCAAATTTCGTATTTTTTTGAATTAATCTGTGAGCGTACGAAGTATAAACACATTCAGATTTTTAAACGAATTCAAATTATAAAAAGAGAAATTTTTATTTTATTTTATTTATATCGGTTAACCTCACCACGTTCGCGACCTTACCTCCCCATACATTCGTACCCCTCCCCCACTCTCTTCTCTTCTGTTAAACCCCTTCCCAGTTCCAAAAGCAAACCAAACGAAAGAAAAAAATAAAACGAAACAATCTTCGTTCAAATAAAAATAAAAATGGCCATCCACTTTAAATCAAAATCGCGACTTCATCTGGTTCCTCAACTAATCGTCGCTCGAGTTCTAGGGACGGCGGTAGGCGAAGTCGAGTTCGCTCGAAAAATCAACAGAGGGGCGGCTTGTGGAATCGCGATCGAATCTGTATCACGGCGAATCGAAGGCAGGCGATTTAGGTTGAAGGCTCGAGTGATGAGCGTCGGTGATGGAGGCGTGTTCGTATAGATTCCATCGTTCTTGTGAACCATTGCAGTTCGTCATTGAAGAGGGTCGATTGAGGGCTGGGAAGTTTGGGGTAGCCGCGATTTACCAGGGCTGGGAGTGCGAAGTCATCACGAAGGCAGGCATGGCAGGCAGTGAGGTCGTCGCTGTTGGGGCTTCGACATGTTATCGTGGCAACTGGAATCTGGGCACGCGAAGCAACGAGGTAGGGGCGCGGTCAGGTTGAGCTCGAGCTCGTGGTCGAAGCGGTGGCTTCTGGCGATCGTTGGGGTTCGATGTCAGTGAGGTAACTTAGCAGCTAATGAAAATTTTATATTCACAGTGATGATTTTAGTTAGATAAAATTAAATAAAACAAATCTGATTAGGTTATTTTCTGTATATATTTGTTATAACAGTTAATAATATATACACTTATTGTAAGACCATTGTGATTCTTTAATAAGTTTAAAACAGCAAAACAGAAAATTGTTTTCAGTAAGGTTTTTTTTAAAAGAAAAAAAAAAAAAAAAGAATTTAATAGTGGAATTTATTACTGTTTAGGTTTTATCTCAAATTTATTTGAACTTGAAAATTTCATATAGATATGTTAGAAAATTTAGTAGTCGCAGGTACATGTTAATGCAGTTTTAATATGTGTCTATTTGAATATATAAAAGCTGGAAACAGTAAATATGGAATATTATAGATAAATAAAGATTTGTACACCTATTTAATTTATTGAATTTAGTAAGTAATTCGTTCGATTTATCTATTTAATTTGTTTGGTCCTTACAGATAACTTTATTTAAAGGAAAGAAATCTGTTTAATTTATTGTTAGAAATGATTAAAGAAGAAAAATTTAATTTAATTTTTTTTTTTAAAACTAAAACCTTAGTTAAATAAATTTGTTAAGGAGAATTAGTTTGAAATGAAATTTTTGAATCATTAGAATTACAAAATGAAAATTTACTATTCGATCTGTTCGAATATTAATAAATTGTATACTTGTTTATACAAGGTTAAGAATCGAGAAAATCGAGTCGAGATGGAAATGGGATTGCAAATAAATAGCTAAGGTGAGATTTTTCTCACTCAAATTGAATGTGGAATTTTTACAGTTATTGATGATTGACTGTTTTGGATGTGATATTAGATATAGTAGGATATATCTATTATATATATATAGCAATATATACATATTGGCATATGTATATATTGGATTGATGATTTCCCGCCTCGTATAGCGGATGAGACCCTATTGCGCCGTTAGTAAGCGGATTTATAAAAAACCTATATACCGCGATAATTCCGTACTGGAGCGGAATTGGTATTGTGCTAACATCTTTGGATGCAGGGAAACAGGTTGGAGGGATCCAACTGGATTCCTCACCAGTAGTTGTTTATCTACAGGATTGATATATATTCTGTTATCATATATTGATATATGATGTTGATGTTGTGATTGACTAATTGATGCGTTGCATCATTGGATTCAATTTTTGAAGTTGTAAAATAACGATTTTAACTTTAAAAGAGATTTTTAAAGTGATTAGTTGTAAATATAAGTTATTAAATTTTTGAATTAATTTACAAACGTTAAAATTATTAAAGTTATAAAGGTTAAGATTTTGGTGAAATATAACCGAGAGGTGATTTTTGAAATAAACAGTTGAGTAATTTATAAAATAGTTTAAAACTTGAATTTTTGAATTATTAAAAACGAGGTATATAAAAGATGAAAAAAATTGATATTTATCAATTAAAAATTTTGGAATTTTAAAACGAGTTTTTATAAGTGTTAAATGGTGAAGATATGAAACTTATAGAATTATAACTTGGGAAGATAGAAAAATTTATAGGATTATAAATTGTAAAGTTTGAAGTTTATAGATTTATAAAGTTTGAAGTTTATAGATTTATAAAGTATGAAGTTATAAAATGAATGAAATTGTAGAATAAAGGCTGATAAGGAATTTACTTGTAAATTGGATTTTGCCTTTAAGTGGGATATTTATCGAAATTGTTAATAAAGAAGATTTATAAACCGAAGTTGTTATAAAACAGAAATGGAATTTATAAGCGTTGTTTTATAAATTCAAAATCAATTGAATTTGATGAATTAAATACTGAATTGGGATAAGTGAAGTATATTCACGATTTTGGACAGTGAATATATTATTAAATAAGAATGGATTTATTTTTGGAGAAGTAATATTTTTAAAAATGAAGTTAAACATTTTAAAGATGTTTTTAAAATGTATTATGAATCGAAAGCATAGATTTCAACATTTTATTGTTGAAATAGACGTTTTCGAAAAATAAGGAAAATATGGACTATAACACTGTTGTTATAGTAAATGATTTTCGAAAGAAAAATGTTTTATATAGTATTGGGATTTATATATACCTATCTTAATTCCGAATCCCTATACTAGTGATTTCGAGTCGTCGTAACGATGTTTTACGCAACATTCGTTTTGACTCAAATAAATGTGTTAAAAGAATATTTTCCTTAAAAAAATGAATATATACTTAATATTGATTTAAGTATATCGAGTATTTTCAAATGTTGAAAATAAAAGATTTGTAAAATACTTATTTTTAAATAAGTATGGAGTTGTTTTTCCAATATGAAATGAAACGCTTTTAGAATTTATCTTTGTAAAGATAAATTGGAATTGAATATTGAAAACGATTTGAAAATCGAATATCAGTAGATATTCGAAAGTATAAATTCAATACGGAATTTACAGAAGAAAGCGAAGTTGTTTAAAAATAAATATTGATTTATTTTTGAAGTGTGGAAATTTTATATCTAGTAAAGATATTTTTGAAGATAAAATAATTTGGGAAAATTATTTGGAATCTGATGATGTTGCGCATCTTTATTGATAGTTAAATAACCGACTATCAATAATTACCTTTAGATAGGTATTTGTTGTGAATTGGATGAAATTGAATGCCACACTTGTTTTTAAATAAACGCTCACTATTCGGGTTAGCCGGGAAAGGACCATGGGGTCGTATAACCCATTCCGAATACGTGATACGTCGTTATGAATCGCATTCGAAGACCGGTGTTGAAGACCGGATATTTTTGAAAACGGAAGGATTACCGTCGAGTTACTCTACATCGACTGATCTTCGATTTAGAGGTTTTATCACCCCTAGTGACGGGAAGTCCTGACGTGATTGAAAATTATCCGGAAATGCAAGGGCTTCGTGAGAAGTGCCTTCGGTTCTGTTCGATCCCGGAACAGACTTATATGGATTGTGTGTCTGACGTTACAATTTGAGATATAAAGCTGATTTCTTTCAAATACATTTCTGTTGGTGGCGGAGAATTTATTCTCTTAGCTTAACACCCTTCTCTGAGACGTACGAGCTCAGAGGTTATGTAGTTGAAATTTATCAGCGATATATCCCAACTTGGTAACGTGGCATACTGAGTGTTGCTGTGAAATGATCAGTGTTTGATCATTTGTGATATGATCATTTGTTTGATCTTATATCTTTGTGATCATAGGTTGATCATTTTGTTTGACCCGAAGCAGGGCTTTTTGTAGAAAGCGTAGTTTTGTGGACGAGACTTCGTCGAGCCTCACACCCCGGAAATGGTCGAAACAGGACGAATGCAGCAAGGTTCTAGGGAGTAGCGCCCCTTAGTGTATGTCATTCCTTCTGGATAAAGGTGGTATCATGGTATGGAGCCCAGATACTTAACCTCTGTGGTTACTGCATTATTATTATCTATGTGGTTTGTTGCGAATCGGGGATCCTCGGGAAGATCGGTGACGATCGGGGGATGGCATACGCGTGTCAGTAGTTACCTATTTTTGCAGAGGTAACCCGGCCTTGTGTTGGCAGAGATCCGGTTAGGTTCTCGGGTCGTCTATTCCAGGGACGTACCCATCGTGGAGGAGGAAGTTCCTTAGCCTGACCATTTGTTGGAAATCCAAAGAAACAATACGCGACTTGTACGGTATTAGTTGTAGAACCTGCCATTTAATATGGTAGCTATAGCGGGCATACTATAATGGTACCTATGCTGGCTAAGATTAATATTCTACTTTCGAAATGTTTTCTACACTATGCACTAATAATAATATAAAAAAGAATTTGATTTTTTCGTAGTAAGCATCTTTGACTATCATAAGAAGAAATCTCCTCCAAGTCTGCGTTTGCATTGTGTGTGTGGCGGGAGGTCTTATGGTAGTTTCATTTTCCAAAAGCATTGCGAATTGACCTTAAAAATTTTCCTGTTGTTATTTTAAAGAATAACTGTTTTACGATCTCACACCAGTCACCATGACTGACTCGGAGTTTATTGTTCCCTTCTAAACTCTGGGTGCCCACCAATTTCCACACGGGCAGCCTAGAGTTATATTATCAGGATATTCTGGATATTCTGGAGCTTGGAGATAAGCTGGATGGCGAGACGTAGTATTTGTATCTGATAGTATTTATTCCGCTGTGTATTCTGTATAAGGACAAGTTATATAACTGTCCATTGTTGTATATTGACTCTGATGATTGATGTATATATACACTGATATAGTTCTTTGTTTTAAAAGACTAGTAATTATCTATTGTATATTATTCCACTGCGATGTGTAAGATTCTGATATTGTTTCTGTTCTGATGTTGTTCTGTTGTTCTCCTTTCTTTTCTTCTTCTTCTATCTTTTCTTCTTTTTCTTCTTTCTAAAACCCTCACTATTGAAGTTTCCGGCACTCGATTGCTCGGCAGTCGATAAAGTGAGTATCGATGTCGAATTTTCGAAAGTCGAAAATTTCGGTATGTGACAAAGTTCTCAGGTTTGCATGCAGTAACCAAATTCCAGATTGCATTTGAAAACTTGGAAAATGATTACAGGCTTATTGATTTGGAAAATGTATTACAAGGTTGATGAAAAGCTTTGGTTTTCTGGTTTTTGATTCTCAGATTTGATTTTGAGAAATAAGTTTCAGCTGAGAATCGGAAAAGAAGATTGAAGAGATGAAAAGTATACTTTTATAAATTTAGTTATGATTTATTTAAAATTAAAGAAAATAAAAATTTAAAAGATGACACTTGTTTTAAAAACTTACATTTGTCAACTATGCCATTTAATTATACTACACATGTTACTAACATGTCTTAAGGTATTAACACATGTCCTTAAGTATTTTATTTATCTTAAATGTTAATATAAAAGCTTTTCATACTTAACTTATTAATTAATAAACACTTATCTTAATATATGTATATATATATAATTACTTTAGAGAAAATATTATAAAACCAATCATATACAAATAAAATCTTATACACATATTAAAAAAAATCCAAAATAATTGTCTTTTATTGTTTAAGAAATATAAATTAAGATTCCAAATACCCTTTTAAAAGTATTATATTAAATTATACTTCCAAATTACAATTTATATATATATTAAAATTCGATAGCACTTTTATTAACCTCAAACCAAAACTTTTCCTATTTTCAATATATACAAATATATATATATATATATATATATTCAAATAGAAAATATCTTATTAGATTTTAAAAGATAAAATTACCAATTAATACTAATTTAATCAGATTATTAAATTAAATTCAAATCTTATTATCAAACATTATCCATATCAATTTAATTATTCAACAGATTATTAAATTGATATTGTTAAAATTTCCGGGATATTACAATTTCTTAAGTTACTGCACTCACGTTAGACACTGGTTAGGAGATGTCAAACCCTGTAAACATCTCTGACGCCGTTTACACTCATATTTATTTCATTGATTTAACTTACATAAGATCTTTTAGTTCTGACTCGAGTGTTTTGTCTTTTCAATTCGCTCGGGTCAGCCTGAGCATTTCAGGATTTGAAGGCCCTATTTCTGGAGGACAAAGACGAAGATTTTATTACTACTATTTATTATATTCCACTACACCATTGTATTCCGCTGCATTAATTATCATTCTCTGGCATGTGTAACTCTGATATGTATTGTATAAGTATAATCAAATGTTTTGTAAAATAGCTTCATGAACTGTTATTTGATTATTATATTTTATCGTTCCGCTGCAAGATTCTATTTTGTTTCTTTTATTTCTCCACCTTTTCTTATTTACCCCATAACAATCCACCCTTCTGTATGGTTTAAGTTGGCACGTGTGTCTGCTTAAGCATAGAAAAAGGTGGGATGTTACACCATGTTTATATTCATTTAGAACAATAAATGATAATCAAATATTATCAGTTCAAACAACCAATTTAATTAACTTATTAATTCCAAAAAATCATATTTATATATATAATATAATCATACAAATTTATTTCATTTACCCAATTTGAAAATAATATTGTGTCAGTTTGCTCTGTTCAGGTGTTTTGGAAATCCTATCGATAGCGTTGATCAGACGAATCGATCGAAAACCCAAATCAACATCAACAACTCAAACAACACAATATATAAAATAATTTAATATTAATTACAAATACACTCCCTCACTCGATAATTCAAGAATGGGTTTCAAAGAAAAGATGGGATTCAAAGTAGAGGAACTCTAATCAAATAGAATTCAACTAAATGATAGACTCGATAGGGAGATAAGATGATTGAATTTCAAATTGGAAGATGGATAAATTTATATAAATCGCGGGTAACCTTAACCGAGTCAACCGGGATTTCAAGAATAAGTTCGATGTAGAATTACGAGGCAAATCGACATTCGATCTCGAAAGATAGAATTCGGGATAACAAATATAGCATTGTAAACCGAGGATGCAGAAATCTTCGGTGAATCGATGCTATTTGTATAGGAGTTTCACCCTTTTACAAATCATTAGAATATTGGCGAGGCCGCCTATTTGTTATAAAGATCATTCGAAGTGGAGTTATGGGATACTCCAGAATCAAAAGAAGACCAATAGGGAGAGATAAGAATGGATTTGGAACCGTAGGGAATGTTCCAAAATTCAAAAGAAATCGAGTCAAAAGGAAAAGATTCAAGCTCGAACGAAAGTGATTCTGTAATTGAAATTTACTTTATATGCTGAGTTTTGCCTAAAACCATAGCTCTGGTACCACATGTAATGATCCAGTATTTTGGACCATTCAAATCGACAATAAATCCACACATGTCGGACTTGAATAATTCAAAACAATGGATTGTAAAATAAAATTCGACAAAACTCAGCAAATATAGTAAATAAAATAATCACAGATCGGAGACACAAAGTAATATAACAATAATGCAGCGGAAACAAAGGAATAGTAGTTCATGAAGCTACTATATATAAATAACAGAGTTAAACGGGATACAACAGAAGTCTCAAATACATAGATGTCTCAATACCATAGGCAAATACAAGATCTGAATACATCACTAGAATCAACTAAATAACTGATAGCAGAATCGATAGATAGCTGGATCTTCAAGCGAAGCTCCAACTCCAAGGTAAGTCTCGAATACTGTATCACTCTGTCTGACCCGAGCGTAAAGCAAAACACAAAACACTCGAGTCAGGATTAACATTCTTATATCAATAAATCCAACTCAAGTGAAATATCAACTGAAATACAAGTAACTCAAAGGATGTTTGGGATAACCATCCTCTAAGGATCCGTTAAACTATCTACTATGTAGTAATATTCGCTATTATAATAATGTCTAATTATAAAATAAACATACTTTTAAATAGCGTTAAGGCTTTACATTTTCCACCTTAACACGTAATAGTCCCTGTAGTCTATCCAGTATTAGCATACTCCCAAAATGGGGCCACCCTCGATACTCCACAGGCTACGGGAGAAATCACAACTCGTAGTAAAGCTCGATATGGTAGGTGACACGGCACACAAGGCAATGCCAGGGTAGATATACCAATTACGCACACGGGCTGATGGAAACGCATAGCAGCCACTACCGCTCCACCTCGAACAACACTCCTAAATCAAGGGGTACACCCAAAAAAATCACAAAGTAATAGAATGGTATCGAAGAAGTGTGTTCGATAAGAGGTGCTACCTCATTGGCCCGAGATCGCTCCTGTTTTAGCCACCTTATGCCAACTCACGGGAGTTGGGTCCACATTCATAGCATAATAGGATCGTCGCCACCATCCTACTTCATTCTAGAATCTCCACCGCGTATACAGTTGTTAAAGTGGTTTTCGGTATCGACAGAGAGTATGTCCATATCCGATCTCGGTCTCTTTAACAACCAAACGTTATTATAACACCGTGGTCATTTCAAAACAGTTTATACTTCAAAACCAAAATATTATTTCCATTTTTAAAACACAAATCAAAACGATATCATTTCAATTCAATATATCATTTCTAAAATCATATCACTTTCCAAAGTTATAACGCTTTCGAAATCATAGTCTTCTAAAGATCAAAACACTTTGGAAATCACAGCATTGAAATCATAGCATTTTGGAAATCATAACACTTTGAAATTATAGCATTTTGGAAATCATAACACTTTCCTCTTAAACAGTTTAGATATTAAAATTAGTATATATAGTAAAATAGTTTATATAAATAGTTGTAAGTTAAAATAGTTTATAATAAAATAATTTATATTAAAAATGATTTATATTAAAATAGTTTATATTAAAATAATTTATAAAGTAAAATATCAATAGTTTTAAATATAATTTAAAATTACTTTATAAAATAAAATAATTTCCACAAATTCATAAATCAATTCAAATCAACCCGAATTCCAAAATTCACATTTAATTCAACCTCAATTCAATTTCTCAATAAATCATTTCAAATTATATCGATTTCAAATACAGATTTGAACCACAAAATAAACCATTTAATTTCAATATATTTCAAAGCTTTAAATATTCAACATTTCAATACTAAATTCGATAATTTCATATATATATATATATCAAATTCACTTTAATATTATTTAGTTTTGAAATATGCACTCAATAAATCCAATATCATTTAAAAACAACCCCAAATTACAATAAACTAAATATTCCTTCCATTTATTTAAACTTGAAATATTCATTTAAATCACTTTTAATAAAATACAGGTTATAAAATCACAGCTTCAAAATTTCAAATTTTATAAATTCCAAATCAAACTTATTTAAGTAAAATTCTTAAATAAATATAATTTCAAACCAATTTCAAACCATTATAAACTCTATATAGATATTAAAAAAATAATTAAACATATTATTTATCAACTTTATTAAATCAACTTTAATAAATCTTTAAAGTCAATATTTATTAAACCATATATTTCTTTCAAAACCATAGAAATCATTTTCAAAAATATATAAATAGACCAACGGTGTCTGTATATAATTTTCTATCCTATGGTCAAGTGATACAGATATTTATCATTTCAATCCGCAATTTAAACATATTCAGGTATATATCTTTTCAACCCGAAATCCCAAATTCAATTTAATGAAAATCGCTTATGTTTATCATTTCAACCCATAACGATTTTCTCCTATTCTACAGATCGTTTGGGTATATCATTTCAACCCATAGTGATTATATACTAATAGGGAACTTGCAGAGTGATAACAGATATGATAATAATATAACAAACATATATCATCAATATAAATAATAGATAATGGTGTCAGATGTCACAGGTGAACAGTTACAGGTAATAGCATATATAACAATGTATAACTAACAGCAGAATATTTCAATTGTCATTTCAATTGAAATCAAATTAATAAATATAAGCACGTTAATCGTGAGTGATTGCTCACCTTTCAAGGCTAGAGATGAACGAAAATACGATGAGTTACGAATCTAAAGCAAGGTGTGATGGGCACGAATCTGACGATCTAAGCCGGTAAAAGGATTTGACGAAACCAAATCAGAACTGAATCGATGAAGACATATGGTATAAGCGAACTTATATATATTTCTAAATATAACTATTTATATATATAAAACATATTCTAAATACAAACACGTTTTACAGTGAATATATATATTTCAAAATCATTGTTTTAAATTAAACACACACATATATATATAATATATTTAAAAATCAAACTCAAGCGTACTTATGTGTAGTAGATATATATATATATATATATGTAATACTAAAATTTATACAACATATAACATAAAATAAAACTACTGATATGGGCTTGTACATACACATCAATTAAGATTTACAACCGAAAATATAGTACAATTATAAGCTTGTATATATGTACAAAACTATATACGGTTTATAAACTAATATAGCTAGTATACAACTTATATATAAAAGAAAAACGAGCATATAATACTGTAACTCAATATATACACAAACAATTTATATAACTGATAGATAAAACCCAACTTTAAAACCCATAATATGTATTATATTTGAAACAAAACGATGCATACAGGTCTATAACTATCATTACTCGCATAACAGCCCTTTTATATACTTATACATATATATACACAATTTACAAGTCATAATATAAACAGTATACATATATAGTAAACTTATACAAATATTATAGCTTATATATACATCATGAATTAAACTACTCATATACCTTATATATATACCAAAACATATACGTGAAATTCAAAATTAACATAAATAACATTCATATAAAAACTGTATAAATAAATATAAACCGACTTACAACAAGCAATTGTTTTAAAACTGTGTGTATATATTTTCCCAAATACTAACATATATAGATATCCTATGGTTTATACTCCATATAACACATACACGTATAGTACAAATATAGCTTCTGACCATATATATATATAACATATATACTTGCATCTTATATAAATATAGATATATACTGTCAAATCTTGAAGCACAGCCAATATAAAAACTTACCTATATGAAAAATCGTTTAACAGACATATTTTTTTTTCTAACTATAAACGATTATAAATATAACATCTGAGCAGATCAATAAACTAGACTTTATATAAATTATACTATATATATATACACTTACATTTATAAATCCACGCATAACATATACAACTATAAAGCTGTAAATCTTTTTAGATTTGACGCTTGTAAAACTGTAAAAGAAAATATAGAACAAAATCAAAACTTCATATATACTTATATATATATATAAGCTAACAGTAAAGGAAAGAAAATATATACATATATATACCTTGTCTCCCTTGCTTCCATTCTCTCTGTTTTTAAAAAAAAAAAAGTTTGCAAGCTGAACGACCAGAGAGGAGGGGAGGAAGAGGCTCGACAGCGGTGGTTTGCTTGTCGCTAGAAAAGGAGGAGGGAAAAATTGCGGTTAAGGGTCTGGAAGGGAGGAAGCATGCAAGGAGGTGGGTTATAGCCGATGGAATAATTTACACGCGGTTTCTCAGCTACAGTTGAGTTTTGTGAAAGGTGGGTGGCCAGAGGAGAAAAAAAAAGTGAAGGTAAGAGGAAGTGTTTGGGGTTTCAGCTAACAGTAGAAGGGAGAGGCATAGGGGTTTGCTTCGAGGGTGAGCATGAGAGATGAGAGCACGGGAAAGGTTGGGAAGAAGATAGGAATGGCTGCTGTGGTGCAAGTTGACATTTGGGAAAGAATTGGGAAAGAAGCGATTCATATATCATAAAATTTTCTTTTCTTTCCGTTTACAGAACAAGCTCAGAAAAATGCTGTAAAAAGGAACGAACCAGAAGAATCTGAAGTGGTAGAATATCTAAAGTCAAATAATAAATTTTCTAGGAATACAAAAAAAAACTAGGAATACAAAACTAGAGGCTATACAGTTCACGGCAGAAAACCAATGGTCACAAGTAAACAAAAAGGCACGGATCTGGTATCGATACAGTTACCGTTTCCGCGGATTCCACTGCACATCGGACTTCAAATCACATAGTTGAATACATCGCAGAGATCAGCAGGACAAGACGATCAAAATGGTATACAGATATTAGTGGTACGACCATCCAACCAAAAGTTGATAATCGGTACCGATAAACGCTGCTATTCCGTACGGAAAAATCCAAACGGAGCTAGAAATGTCCAAATTTCGCGAAACGAATTACGCATTCTTATTTAGAGTATTCTAAATAAATTTTCTCATGTTGACATATTTAAGTTTCGGAACACTTTTATTATCATCAATTTTTAACTGATATAAATTAGAATAAAACTACACTAGAAAATAAACTTCAATATTATCAGCTAAAAATTTACCAGTTGCTATGTTTAAACGGACGTATTCCAAATATTAAATTTTTATTTCAAAATTCTATTATTTAAAATTTCACAAAAATTCAATTAATTAAATAAATAAACCACTAAAATTTACGGGTCGTTACAGTAATAAAGGAAAAATAAATGAAATAAACACTGAATGAATTAATGGGAATAAAATTTTTTAAGAGATAAATGTAAGTTAAAGAAATAATCCTTATATGAATGAAAATAAAAAATAAAAAATGTAAATGTTGCGAAAGAAATTTAATAAGAATAACTCAAGTACATTGTAAATTATTATTTGTTTTGGTTTATGGGTTGTTTGGGATAGGATACTTCTAATTGTTTAAGATGTATAAATAATCTATTGAGTTCATCTAAGACTGTTGAGTAAATGGTGCACTCAGTAGTTTATTTGTCATTCTAGGTGATTAAAAATTTCTGAACCCGAACAAACCATTTGTTTGTTTTCTATGGATGGATAGTTGATTTTATTGATTTCATGTGATGAATTTATGCTCTTGGTTGAAAATGATTGTGGTTATGTTATATTGACTGTTTGTTAGTAATTGAAACAATGTTTAACATTTCATTTTATGTAATTATTAACCTCTTTGATTATATAAGTGAAATACAGGTTATGGAAGCAAATTGCTACTACTTTTGGTTTCATAATTAAGCGTTATTTGCCCGACAAATAGGTACTTTCTCGGATTTCGGTTTCCTAGCGATATTATATTATATTTTTCCCCTATTGGGATTTATTATTTTGGAAAATATATTAGATATTGTTATATTTTGATATTACTATTTCTCCCAGACCTCTACATACAAAGGAGACTGCCGAAATTTTTCGAAAATTTTGGACTTAGAAAAATTCTATAAAATGTTTTCCAAACTTTTGTTAACTTGAATATAAAAGGATTTAATGTTATAAATTTGATATATTCTATTTAAATCATTTAATTTTGTAAAATCTATTGTTTATAAATTTAATATTTTGAATAAGATATATTGATTACCTATTTCCTTCTTTTCCCTTGTTTTCCTTTTCGGGGACGAAAAGTTTTGAGTGGGGGAGAGTGTAACGACCCGTAATTTTCGACAATTAAAAATTGTTAATTTAGCTAAGTTTTGCAATTTAATGTTGAAATAAATAAAAATCTGTGAGTTGTGAATGAAACAATATCTAGAATGAACGATAACAATGTCAATTTAAGTTAATTATTAATAAATTGAATGAATTCCAATTAAATGAAATAATATATATATGTTATACTTGGCTATAAATTAAATATGAGGAAACCAACTGGAAATATTGAATTAACCAATGAAATAATGCATATTAAATGGTAACTGAATAAAATTGGTGTGATGTAAGTATTTATAACCTTTGTTTGAAAGTAATAAACTTATAGTGTAATTATAAGTTATCTATTTATTTAGTCTATTAAATTTAATCGGAAATTAATTACAATTAAATGATAGTAAATGTTACATAACTGTGAGTTATGACTGTAAATGGTGAATGTGATGGAATAAATAGAAATGTTAATTTTATTAATAATGTAATAATTGGTTTAATAAAATAGTGAAATCAAGATAAATAAGTCAATTTTGGAATTTAATTTTTGTTTAATGTGTGAAATTGACAAAATTCAATATAGTTGAAATATAGTAATTAATACAAATAAAAGATGGAAATTAGAGGATATAAATGTAATGAAATGTAAACCAAATGTTAGCTATGTTATAGAATAATAATTGATTGAGTATAAAGATTTGAATCAAATAAAATCAATTAATTGGAATTAAACTTTAATTAATTGGATTTATTGCGGTTGAATTGGAACGCTGTAATTATTGAAATAATCAACACTAAAATTGATATGTAAATTTACTTCAAATTATTATATATGTCTAGGTAATCAAAATTGATGAAATTTGGTAATAATTAAATTTGAAATGAAAAGTAATTTATTTAATTTAATAATTAATTTATTTAGTTAACTTGAAATAGCCATTTTGGCAACTATCTCGGATTTCAAGGAAATTAGTGCTTTCACCGAGAATTGACTAGCAATCGCTATGCTAGATTTGAAGTTCAGATTTGAAAGCTCGAAGATTTGAAGACGATGACTCGACAAACAAGTAGAAGACAAAGAGCTGAGAGAAGCCGTCAAGGAGGAAGTCAAGAGGCATCCTCGGGTGCTGGAGAAGAACCAGCTTCAATCTACATCACTAGAGACGAAATGGAGACCATGACCAATCTGATGCATGAAAGAATGATGAAAAGCCAACAAGAGATGCTGTAGAATTTCTTTGAACAGATGAGAGCTGCTGGAATAAAAAACCTAGGACCAGCTATAGCGGCTGTGAATGCAGAACCAGAAGGCAGTCAACAAGGACTTGGGGGCAGACCATCAGGATCCGATACTAGAAGGCCTACAGATGGAGCTCAACAAGCTGGAGCCAACGCTGATGCTAACGGGCCACATGAAGAGTACGTACCAGAATACCCTTCAAGACCTAGAGGGCAACCCCAGGATGGAGATGAAAAGATGGCTGGATTAGTGCAACGACTCATGAGAGGAGGACTGTCTAGCGGAGGGTTGGAAGAAGTCAGTCGGAGTCCGTTCACTCCGAATATCAGGAATGCAAGGAACCCTCCAAAGTTCAAACTACCAACGCTGGATCCATATGATGGGAAGTCGGATCCGACCATGCATATTACCAGATACATTAGACACATGGAAGTACTGGGAGCATCTGAGGAAGTGATGGCACGATGTTTCCCTTTATTTTTGTCAGACTTGGCTGCACTTTGGTTCAGGCAATTAAAGACTGGATCGATCAGGACATGGGGCAGGCTTGTAGATTGCTTCATGAAACAATTTAGGGTCCATGTAACAAGACCCAAGAGTGTGATGACTTTAGCTTCGATAAAGCAAAGGACCGGGGAGTCCATAAAAGGCTTTCTGCTGCGATTCAATGCAACGGTGGCTTCTGTAGATCGCCCGGATCCATCGATGATTTTGATGGCGGCGGTGGCAGGAGTTGGAGAAGGCACCGAATTCAAAGATTGATTGACAAGAGATCCACCACAAGGTCTTGGGGAGTTTTACCATGAAGCTGAGAAATTCATTCGATTAGAAGAATCACGAGCCGAGAGGCAGGAAGTAAATGCTGCACAAGGCGAATGAACCGCCAGGGAACAGTGCAGGGCAGACAAAGGAAGAAGAAAGCAGGATGACGCACATGATGGTCCTGATAAATGGAAGAAATTCCGAGAGCCTAGATTCAGGCAATACACATGTAATGACCCTAATTCTTAACCAAAAATTAAGAATATTTTTTTTTTCTTTTATCATACTTAGCTAAGACTACCTAGGGTCATCCTTCCCTATTCTCATATTATCCAGGATCTTTCACAATATAAAAATATTGTTTTAAATCTAAATCATTCCTAACATACATATATGAAGATATCTATGTTATATTCTACTAGAATCAGAGCATGATAATATGTAAGTAGAAATCCTTTTAAATCTATTAAAATGTGATAATTCCCTGATAAAAGATTAATTATTGTATCCTGATTTTTGGCCATAGAATCCACTAGAAACATGTACTTTAGTCTGTTATTCTAATTAAGAAATGATCAAGCAATAATCAGGTGGAAGAAAGCTTTTAATATGGATGATTGTGTTAAAGTCTGTATAGTATCAAACTCAGGCTAAAAGAAAGTGGATCATAAGTGAACACAAGCAACTTCTAGGCGTAATGGAAACGCGCCTAACTTACACATGAGAGGTCACGAGTTCGAGTGCTATGCTGGTCGGTTCAAACCCAATTTTTGTTTTTCTTTTTATTTTTCTCCTGTATGGTTTAAAATCTGATATCTACCTATATCTACACATATATACTTAATTTTTGCCTATAATCTAACATACAAAACAATATTTCTTGCTTTATTATCTTTGAAACCCATTCCTACAACTGTTCTAGGAATTTATATTTATATTTTTGCCCAAATATCAACATGTACACAGATATACATGTACATGTCAATGTCTTTGCTCATTTTTCAGAAAACTGGATTCAAATGGTTCCTTGCTTCATTGATTTGAAGTGAACATTTGGCCTGACCTATGGTCTAACCATGTGGTTAATCTGACCATTCTTTTATTTGCATTTTACAAACCAGAATCTACCCAAAACATTGATACTCCTTCTTTTCAAAAGCATGTTTATATATGTATGAATCAGACACCTTGTGATCAGATTTATATCATCCTTCCTAACCATAATTCTCTTTTAAAAATGCATATTCAGGGTATATACACTTTTACTTGCATTTGGACATATATCAATATCATGACTTGAAAATATAACAGTTATAATTCTTTCTGGATTTTCCCAATATAATTTCCTATATATCTATCTTCTGAAGGGACTTAGGATGAACTATAATCATCATAAAATGATTATGCTTATAAAATCCAGGTTTTTTCCTCTAAATCAAAAACAACTTTAGCAAATAGATTTTCAAATCAGTTTAACATCAATATCCTTAATACATACCAGACCAGAAATAACCAGAAACAACATAACACGTATTTCTTACAAGTTCTTCCTACTTAATACATTTAGATAGCCATATCAATCAGAAAATACATGCATGAATTAACACATTCTAGCTCTTATTTCTAATTATCTTAGCATTCTCTATTCCATATCTTTTTAATCTTGCTTACTTAGCTCCATCACAACCTGCAAAAGCATTAGTGGCTGCCCCATTATGAATGAGACACCCCCATGTGCCATGAGCAATAAGGGTCAGATCTATGATCTGGTGTGAGTATTTCTAACATATCCATGATATTAAGCTAAGGATACAGCATAAATATACCTTGCATAACTTGACAGGTATTATCATGAATGATTAATGTATAAATTGATCAGGTATTCCCATATACATACATAAGAGCAAACATATGCATTAAAACAATTTTTATCTGGAACTACTAAGGTTCCTCATACCAACCTTAATCCCGGAAAGACCCAAGTTTCCTATATCATCATTTAAGGTTGCCTTTTCTTCTTATAAATTCCTGGCCTCATCTGCTATAAGGAATCAAAGGGACACATTGCCATGAACTAATTAACATCATGGCACAAAGATCTCAGGACTTAAACAAGCCATGTGTCAACTTGTCTACTTCAAATAGGACAAGCATTCCAGCAGCCTTCTTGGCACAAAATCCTTAGTTATATTACTAAGTGTATTCATGTTCATTTTATCAATGATAGCCAGGTGTACAGACCACTTATATACATGAAACATACTAGTTACCTTGCAGACATAATATTGCAAGCAAGTTAAAGGTTACTTTCTAGAGGTATAACACCCAGTCATTCCATCTCACATTATTTAGCATATAAACACCCTATTCAAACATATACCAGAATGTTTGCAACTGAGAATAAATGCATGGCTCTATTGGGTTTATTTTGATTTTGCAAGCAACTATGTTTAGCCAGATTTTTAACCTTGTTTAAACATAATTTTTAGGCTTGTAAATTTTTTGTTTGGTTTAGGGCTCAGCACTTATAGAGAAAGACTCCATTGCACCCTTAACCAATTATTTCAAGCCTCAGCACTATACCATTGTATATGCAGCTCATAGTTTTTTTTTCTTCATTCTTTGTCTTAAGCCATGATTCAGACTAGTTACAAATACTCTCTTACATGTTCTTTAAGGTTTTGGTATAACATACAGGGATGAAAATAGAACAACAAAGTTATACATCCATTATAGCAGATCATATCTCATCAAGCATTCATGAAACCATCAGTAGTCAACATGGTTTGTAAATCAAAACATGCAAAATATAGCATATAAAAGCTTGGCTGCCTAATCTCAGGTCTTAATGCCATGTATATGAGTGAGGATACTCACCTAAATGCTTACACAAGCTTAATCCAGAAAACCCCTCAAATCTTTAGCCTTTTCTTCCTCTTCTTCCTTAGGTTAATTAATTCAGTGAGAGAGTAGTTTTCTGGTTAGGCTCTTGATTTATATAAGGGTTCTACCTAGGGTTTTGGGTGATGAAAAATCCCTATTTTAGCCCAAACCAGAATCATGCATTTGGCATTGCATATTCTCTCCCTCCTAACCCTTAATGTCCCGGCCAATATTTTAAAACAAGGCTAAGTTGTGCCCATTTTCTTTCCTTTTCAGAAAGTGATTACTTTAAGTATTTTTATTATACTTACCTCAAACATGAGAATGGTGTGACTTTCTATTTTCTGCCTTTATACATTTGCTTTCTTGCACTTTGGTTCTTACTATTTTAGTGCTTCTTTTACTTATTTTTCCTTTATTAATTTTCTGCTCAAATAATATCTGTATATATACATTTATACAACTATGGGTGTTAGTTTAACTTTAACCTTCTTTTATTTGCAGAAAACATGTGCATTCTTATATGCATTTCTACACTCCTATTATTCAAATAAAATTTCACTTATTCATTATAAATCAATGTTCTCTTCTGTCTTAATTTCCAGACAAGTCATACATATGCATATATATATATATGGATATATATATATATATACATATCCTCAGGAATTTTAATATTCATGTCTAGGCCTATATTTCCTTTATTTAAAACATTTTATCTAAATGTTTTCCTTCTTTGTTTTATTATTCAGGAATTCTGGATTTTCTCTTAGTGCCATAACTAGTGTGCACGTGCACACATGCACACAACCTTGCACCACTGAAAATCCCACCTATATAATAATTCTGATTTTTCCCCCAGAATTTTAATCATTTATTTAAAAGAATTTTCCTCAAAATCTTGGGGTATTACAATCACCCCTTCTTTTAGGAATTGTGTCCTCACAATTTGCAACATAATCTTTGAGTACTTCTAATTTCTTAGGGAAAAATTATTCAGCATATGCATGAGCAAATCAATTAGTCACTATCTATCATACATATTAAACTTTCTTAGTAATCTAAGAATTTACCTTTTAAATTTGCAAAGAGCCTAGGGTAATCCATCCTGATTTTATCCTCTAGCTCCCAAGTACAATCACTAGGATCTATACTCCATTGAATCTTTACAAGCTTCAATGTCTTGTTTCTTAATTTCTTTTCTTCCCTTGCCACAATTCTCACTGGCTCTTTCTCATAGATTAGATCTGGATTAATCTGAACTTCAGTAGGCTTTTCTAAGATTTCCTCCTTGTCATGTACCCATCTCCTTAGTTGTGACACATGAAACACATTGTGTATTGCACTCATCCCCTCTGGAAGCTCCAGCTTATAGGCTAGTGAGCCTATCCTCTCCAAAATCTTGTATGGTCCAACATATCTGGGTCTGAGTTTCCCTTGCTTGCCAAATCTCAAGACTTTCTTCATTGGTGAAACCTTAATGAAGACATAATCACCTACTTTGAATTCCACTGACTTCCTCTTTGCATCAGCATATTTATTTTGCCTATCTTGAGCTGCTGCCATCCTCTTTCTCACCAGTCCTATTTTCTCTGTGATGTCCTTGACATATTCTGGCCCTAGGATAGCTTTCTCTCCTGCCTCAGCCCAACACATAGGTGATAGACATGGATTTCCATATAGGGCTTCAAAGGGTGCCATTCCAATTGTGCTTTGGTGGCTATTATTGTATGTGAACTCAGCCAAATGGAGATGGTCCTCCCAATTTCCTCCAAAGTCTAACACACATGCTCTAAGCAAATCCTCTAAAATCTTGTTTACCACTTCTGTTTGCCCATCTGATTGGGGGTGATAAGCAGTGCTTAGGCACAATTCACTCCCCATAGCTTCTTTGAAGCTCTTCCAGAATCTTGAAGTGAAGATTGTATCCCTATCACTCACTATAGTTTTAGGAACACCATGCAACTTTACCACTTCTCTCATAAAAGTTTGGGCTAGCCTAGGTGCATTTCTGTCTGCTTTTACTGGTATGAAGTGGGCTACTTTAGTCAGCCTATCTACAATTACCCAAATACTTGTATTTCCCCTCTTGGATCTAGGAAGACCATCTATAAAATCCATAGATATGTTTTCCCACTTCCACTGTGGTATGCTAAGTGGCTGCAACAACCCTGAAGGTCTTTGGGTCTCAGCTTTTATTTGTTGACAAACCATGCACTTAGCAACATGTCTTGCTACATTAGACTTCATTCCCTTCCACCAATAGTCCCTTTTTAAGTTTTGGTACATCTTGGTGCTGCCTAGATGTATGGAATATTTGCTCCTATGGTACTCATTAAGGATTTCTTCTTTCAATTCTATGATGTTTGGGACACATATCCTACCTTTGTACCTTAGGTATCCTTTTCCATCAATGTGATAATCCTTCACTTCCTCCTTCTTTAATAGGAGAGACCTCTTTTCTGCTAAGTCTTGATCTTCTTCTTGCATCTTTGCCACCTTCAAGACCAAATTTGATTGTAAAGTAATTAAACTTAACCTTCCTTTACTCCTTTCTTCCTCAACTATCTCCATACTTATCCCACTGCTCTCATCTATTTCCAAATCAGTGAGCATGGTCAAGTCTCTAAACTCCTCCATCATCAACATGGCCACTTTTGCATGCTGCCTACTCAATGCATCTGCCACTTTATTAGCCTTGCCTGGTGTATAAAGTATATCTAAGTCATAAGCAGCAAGAAATTCAACCCATCTGTGTTGTCTCATATTCAAATCTTTCTGTGAAAAGAGATACTTTATGGCCTTGTGATCAGTGTATAAAATGAACTTTGCACCTAATAAGTAATGCCTCCAGAGCTTCAAGGCATATACTACTGCTGCCAACTCAAGATCATGAGTTGCATATCTAGTTTCATGGGGTTTTAGTTGTCTAGATGCATAGGCTATGACCTGATCTTGCTGCATTAACACAGCCCCTAGCCCTGACCCACATGCATCTGTATATACAACTAATCCCTCATTGCCTTCTGGTACTCTCAACACTGGTGATTTTACCAAAGCCTCCTTGATCTGGGTGAAAGCTTGTTCATACTTATCAGTCCATATAAACTTTTGGTTCTTCCTAGTCAGGTTAGTGAGTGGCATTGCTATTTTAGAAAATCCTTGTATAAACCTCCTATAGTATCCTGCCATCCCCATGAATGACCTAACTTCACTAACATTGTTAGGCTTCTTCCATGCTTGGATTGCTACTATCTTATTGGGGTTTACAGAAATCCCTCTAGCAGAGACAACATGTCCAAGAAAATGTACTTCCTCTTGCCAGAACACACACTTAGAGAACTTTGCTTTCAAATCTTTTTCTCTTAATCTAGATAAGACCAAATGTAAGTGGTTCTCATGTTCCTCTATTGTTTTAGAATAGATTAGAATGTCATCTATAAAAATCAGAACAAACTTGTCTAAGTAATCTCTGAATATCCTATTCATTAGGTCTACAAAGTAAGAAGGAGCATTTGTTAGCCCAAATGGCATAACCAGAAACTCATACAAACCATATCTTGTGTTAAATGCTGTATATTTAACACTTGAATCCTCAACCTTCATCTGATGAAACCCAGATGCCAAGTCTAGCCTAGAAAACACTTTAGCTCCACTGAGTTGATCAAAGAGATCATCTATCCTGGGTAATGGGTATTTGTTTTTTATGGTTACTTTGTTTAATTCTCTATAATCTATACACATTCTTAAGGTACCATCATGCTTTTTAACAAATACTACAGGAGCACCCCAGCATGAATTACTTGGCCTTATAAATCCCTTGGCTTCTAATTCTTCCAGCTGGTTCTTTAGCTCCTTTAATTCACTTGGCCCCATCCTTGTAGGCTTTTTGATAATTGGGCTAGCCCCAGGCATAAGGTTAATCTGGAATTCAACAGGTCTATGGTGTGAGACACCTTTTACTTCCCCAAATACATCCAAGTATTCTTTAACTATGGGGATTTCATTAATAGCTATTTCCTTGGGATTATTTTCTAATTCAATTAAATGATTTAGCCTGTTTTCTTTGATAGGTTCACACAGAATTGTAACCCTTTGGCCTTTAGAATTTTGTAGTGAAATGGTGGATGCATCTAGGTCAATTATGGCTTTGAATTGTCTTAGCCAATCTGCCCCTAATATAACTCCTATATTTGGGAAATTTAGAACATATAAATTGGAAACAAATGTGTTTCCCCCTATGTTCAAATTCACATCCACACAAATCATATCTAATACACTAGAACTTCCTAAAGGGCTTTGTATTAACAGAGGTATTTCAGCCAAATTGCAGTTCATTTTCAACCTTTTAACTATTTCATGGGAAATGAGTGAGTGGGTTGCCCCGGTATCATATATTACAGCTAAAGGTATGGTACAAATAAATAGTGTACCTTCCACTTGACCATGGTTTTCAGCATTAGCCTCAATTATGGCCTTGCCCCTACCTTCCAGGTTTGCCACTTTCCCTTGTTGCTTGTATTCTGGGCAATTTCTTTTCATATGCCCTTCCTTCCCACATAGAAAGCATTTGAAAGCTCCCCCTTTAAGCTCTGGGCATCTTGGCTTAATATGGCTTTCTTTCCCACAATGGTTGCAAACTATTTTTCTTTTGGCTTCATTGGGTTTTGCATCTACTGCCTTCTTACCATCTGCCTCTCCTTTCTTCTTATCATAAGGATGGTACTTCCCTTTGTTCTTCTTGTTGCTATTGTTTTTGAAGCTCCTAAACTTATCTCTTTCCTTGTCATGCTGCTCAATCTTCAGAGCCAAATCTATCACTTGATCAAAAGTTCTGTCAGCATAAGGTAATATAGCCCTGCTAAGCCCTGGATTCAATCCCTTGATGTATCTATCATTTTTGGATGCTTAATCAGCCACTAACATTGCCCCATAGGTTGACAATCCCTCAAACTTCTGGGTGTATTCTGTGACATTCATAGTCCCCTGTTTAAGTTTGATGAACTCCTCAAGTAAAGTGGTTTTTGCTGAGGCTGGAACAAACCTTACCTCTAACATCTCCTTAAATTGATTCCAATTAATATCATTTTCATTCCGGCCAGCTATGATCACCTCCCACCAACTCAAAGCTGCACCTTTTAATTGCCTTGAGGCCACTTGCCTCTTCCTTTGGTCATCTAGCTGCATATCAGTGAAGATCCTCTCTAATGTCCTCAGCCATGCTTGAATCTCCATTACACTTTCAGTTCCTTCAAAGCTCTTGCCTCCCAAATTGGTATAAGTCTTCACTAACTTGGAGAGCTCCTCATATGGGTTCTCAGGTCTGTGCCCAATTCCATCTCTCAAAACTCTCACAAATTCCTGCATGTCAAGCATTTGTGGTGTGCTAGATCCTCCTTGATGATGAGATCCTCTTCCTACCATATTTCTAAAAGTATATGTATTTCATTATATTAGTTTATAATACTTCGCTTTAATTTTAAATTGGTTGTATCTTTCCTATTTAATCATTGTGTATGTCACATGCACACACATACATTCAGGGAATACTTATAAACAGTCAAATATATCACAAACAAACCTAGTATAAACATAAGCATACAAATATTTTGCTATGTTAATTAAAACATAGCTCTGATACCAAATGTAATGACCCTAATTCTTAACCAAAAATTAAGAATATTTTTTTTTCTTTTATCATACTTAGCTAAGACTACCTAGGGTCATCCTTCCCTATTCTCATATTATCCAGGATCTTTCACAATATAAAAATATTGTTTTAAATCTAAATCATTCCTAACATACATATATGAAGATATCTATGTTATATTCTACTAGAATCAGAGCATGATAATATGTAAGTAGAAATCCTTTTAAATCTATTAAAATGTGATAATTCCCTGATAAAAGATTAATTATTGTATCCTGATTTTTGGCCATAGAATCCACTAGAAACATGTACTTTAGTCTGTTATTCTAATTAAGAAATGATCAAGCAATAATCAGGTGGAAGAAAGCTTTTAATATGGATGATTGTGTTAAAGTCTGTATAGTATCAAACTCAGGCTAAAAGAAAGTGGATCATAAGTGAACACAAGCAACATCTAGGCGTAATGGAAACGCGCCTAACTTACACATGAGAGGTCACGAGTTCGAGTGCTATGCTGGTCGGTTCAAACCCAATTTTTGTTTTTCTTTTTATTTTTCTCCTGTATGGTTTAAAATCTGATATCTACCTATATCTACACATATATACTTAATTTTTGCCTATAATCTAACATACAAAACAATATTTCTTGCTTTATTATCTTTGAAACCCATTCCTACAACTGTTCTAGGAATTTATATTTATATTTTTGCCCAAATATCAACATGTACACAGATATACATGTACATGTCGATGTCTTTGCTCATTTTTCAGAAAACTGGGTTCAAATGGTTCCTTGCTTCATTGATTTGAAGTGAACATTTGGCCTGACCTATGGTCTAACCATGTGGTTAATCTGACCATTCTTTTATTTGCATTTTACAAACCAGAATCTACCCAAAACATTGATACTCCTTCTTTTCAAAAGCATGTTTATATATGTATGAATCAGACACCTTGTGATCAGATTTATATCATCCTTCCTAACCATAATTCTCTTTTAAAAATGCATATTCAGGGTATATACACTTTTACTTGCATTTGGACATATATCAATATCATGACTTGAAAATATAACAGTTATAATTCTTTCTGGATTTTCCCAATATAATTTCCTATATATCTATCTTCTGAAGGGACTTAGGATGAACTATAATCATCATAAAATGATTATGCTTATAAAATCCAGGTTTTTTCCTCTAAATCAAAAACAACTTTAGCAAATAGATTTTCAAATCAGTTTAACATCAATATCCTTAATACATACCAGACCAGAAATAACCAGAAACAACATAACACGTATTTCTTACAAGTTCTTCCTACTTAATACATTTAGATAGCCATATCAATCAGAAAATACATGCATGAATTAACACATTCTAGCTCTTATTTCTAATTATCTTAGCATTCTCTATTCCATATCTTTTTAATCTTGCTTACTTAGCTCCATCACAACCTGCAAAAGCATTAGTGGCTGCCCCATTATGAATGAGACACCCCCATGTGCCATGAGCAATAAGGGTCAGATCTATGATCTGGTGTGAGTATTTCTAACATATCCATGATATTAAGCTAAGGATACATCATAAATATACCTTGCATAACTTGACAGGTATTATCATGAATGATTAATGTATAAATTGATCAGGTATTCCCATATACATACATAAGAGCAAACATATGCATTAAAACAATTTTTATCTGGAACTACTACGGTTCCTCATACCAACCTTAATCCCGGAAAGACCCAAGTTTCCTATATCATCATTTAAGGTTGCCTTTTCTTCTTATAAATTCCTGGCCTCATCTGCTATAAGGAATCAAAGGGACACATTGCCATGAACTAATTAACATCATGGCACAAAGATCTCAGGACTTAAACAAGCCATGTGTCAACTTGTCTACTTCAAATAGGACAAGCATTCCAGCAGCCTTCTTGGCACAAAATCCTTAGTTATATTACTAAGTGTATTCATGTTCATTTTATCAATGATAGCCAGGTGTACAGACCACTTATATACATGAAACATACTAGTTACCTTGCAGACATAATATTGCAAGCAAGTTAAAGGTTACTTTCTAGAGGTATAACACCCAGTCATTCCATCTCACATTATTTAGCATATAAACACCCTATTCAAACATATACCAGAATGTTTGCAACTGAGAATAAATGCATGGCTCTATTGGGTTTATTTTGATTTTGCAAGCAACTATGTTTAGCCAGATTTTTAACCTTGTTTAAACATAATTTTTAGGCTTGTAAATTTTTTGTTTGGTTTAGGGCTCAGCACTTATAGAGAAAGACTCCATTGCACCCTTAACCAATTATTTCAAGCCTCAGCACTATACCATTGTATATGCAGCTCATAGTTTTTTTTTCTTCATTCTTTGTCTTAAGCCATGATTCAGACTAGTTACAAATACTCTCTTACATGTTCTTTAAGGTTTTGGTATAACATACAGGGATGAAAATAGAACAACAAAGTTATACATCCATCATAGCAGATCATATCTCATCAAGCATTCATGAAACCATCAGTAGTCAACATGGTTTGTAAATCAAAACATGCAAAATATAGCATATAAAAGCTTGGCTGCCTAATCTCAGGTCTTAATGCCATGTATATGAGTGAGGATACTCACCTAAATGCTTACACAAGCTTAATCCAGAAAACCCCTCAAATCTTTAGCCTTTTCTTCCTCTTCTTCCTTAGGTTAATTAATTCAGTGAGAGAGTAGTTTTCTGGTTAGGCTCTTGATTTATATAAGGGTTCTACCTAGGGTTTTGGGTGATGCAAAATCCCTATTTTAGCCCAAACCAGAATCATGCATTTGGCATTGCATATTCTCTCCCTCCTAACCCTTAATGTCCCGGCCAATATTTTAAAACAAGGCTAAGTTGTGCCCATTTTCTTTCCTTTTCAGAAGTGATTACTTTAAGTATTTTTATTATACTTACCTCAAACATGAGAATGGTGTGACTTTCTATTTTCTGCCTTTATACATTTGCTTTCTTGCACTTTGGTTCTTACTATTTTAGTGCTTCTTTTACTTATTTTTCCTTTATTAATTTTCTGCTCAAATAATATCTGTATATATACATTTATACAACTATGGGTGTTAGTTTAACTTTAACCTTCTTTTATTTGCAGAAAACATGTGCATTCTTATATGCATTTCTACACTCCTATTATTCAAATAAAATTTCACTTATTCATTATAAATCAATGTTCTCTTCTGTCTTAATTTCCAGACAAGTCATACATATGCATATATATATATATGGATATATATATATATATATACATATCCTCAGGAATTTTAATATTCATGTCTAGGCCTATATTTCCTTTATTTAAAACATTTTATCTAAATGTTTTCCTTCTTTGTTTTATTATTCAGGAATTCTGGATTTTCTCTTAGTGCCATAACTAGTGTGCACGTGCACACATGCACACAACCTTGCACCACTGAAAATCCCACCTATATAATAATTCTGATTTTTCCCCCAGAATTTTAATCATTTATTTAAAAGAATTTTCCTCAAAATCTTGGGGTATTACAACACAGATTTGATGGAAAGCCTAGAAAGGATTTACAATGAAACTCGGGGGCAACTGCCCTATCGAAAACCACCCAGGAGAGATCCCACGGAGCGGGAACGCAGGACTGGAAAATACTGCCTATTCCATGAGCTGGATGGGCACACTACCGATGAATGCCACCACCTAAGGGATGAGGTGGAAGAGCATGCCAGGAGTGGTAGATTGCTACAATATACCAGGGAACGGGCAGCGACAGTAAGGCCTGAACAAACAGCGCCTCCACCTAACAGGAATGATCCTGGATCGGGATCGTGACTCGTCATCAACTGATTGTGATGGCAAGAGCCAAGTTCAAGATTTGGACTTTGGTCGATTAGTTTTCTTAGATTTGATTTCCAAAATAAAATGGATATCCCACTTACTCATGTACGGGAACCGGAGAGATCCCTAGGCATGCTCTGAGATGGAGATAGGCCAATCTGCCCGGAGAGGCAATGTTTAGTTTTTTCCTGATGTTTGAGATTGAACGTCTAGGATCTAAATTTAATAAATTAACTTGCATTTCTTGAAATAAACCGTTGACCGGAGAGTTAAAGGATAAGTATTAAATGCCAATATAAAAATGATCGCTTTATGACCCTACCTGGAGAGACGGGGTCCGGAGTGCAAGAAGTGGGTTGCTTCGCCGGAGAGCGACAGGATCGACTCACTTAAGCATCGTTTCCTATTCAACGGAAAGTGATTAGATCGGGATTCGATAAGAGCCCAGAGAGGCTATGATCGGCCTAAAGATTTTGGCCAAGGCATCGCTTAATGTTCAGGTACACTGAACCGTAGTGCAAGAAGTGGGTTGCTTCGCCGGAGAGCTACAGGATCGACTCACTTAAACATCATTTCCTATTCACCGGAGAGTGATTGGATCAGGATTCGATAAGAGCCCAGAGAGGCTATGATCGACCTAAAGATTTTGGCCAAGACATCGCTTAATGTTCAGAGACGCTGAACCGGAGTGCAGGGGGTGTGGCCGCTTCGCCGGAGAGCGACAGGATCGGCTCACTTGACGCTGTTTCCCCTTCACCAGAGAGTGACAGGATGGGATCCAACAAGAGCCCAGAGAGGCTACGATCGGTTTAGAATGACCAAGATATCGCTTTACGCCCCAACTGGGGCCAGAGTGCAAGGAATAGAAAGCAACGCCGAAGTGCAATAGGATCTTTCTATTCAATCGCTGAGTCTAGAATGGGCTTGGCAAGGGTCCGGAGTGACCATCAATAGTCCGGAGAGACTTTAGAATTCCATTCTTAACTTCCACTGGAAGAAATTGATAATGATTCGGCTTCGAACAGCCATGAACTTGATTGATAACACTATAGCTATGAATAACACATGAGCCCACAGCATTTGATCTGAAGTTATTCAAAACACGCCTTTTACAAAAAGGCGTGCTTTGGGGGGCAAAATGTTATCCCACTTTTTGCCAAAGCTGAGATACCCAAAAATTAGCTGGAAATCTATAATAACAAATCATTAATATCAACTATGCGTTAAAGGATAACCATGGATATTGATGAATTTTGTCCGAGTCCGGATCGGGCCGCAATTGACAAGACATGACAAGCAAAACCGTGAAAGCCAACATTCCAAATTTCTGGTTAATCGAAGTTCGTACGGACGAGATATGATCGATTCGAATTAGAAAAAGTATGTCGTTCGTATCCATCAAGGGGTCGTCATATTGGTTTGTTCGAATCCATCGGGTTCGTATCCATCATAATGGCCATACGTTCGTATCCATTAACCTCGCATCGATCCATCTCATATCCACCAAGCGACCTCATTTCGTCTCGATCACCTACCATCTACCTCGTATCCATCGGCCGGAGAGCCCGTTGTCTCTAGTTCGTATCCATCAGGTGGCCATACCCGAATAATTGTTCGTATCCATCGAGCTAAGGCTGATACTGCTTGTTCGTATCCATCTACACTGGTCGATACGAACAAGGATCGGATTGATGGATGTGAACGAGGCTGCCTTTATCGATATGAATTAAGAGCATCTCCACCAAGTCAATATATACAACGGTCATCGAGGCAAACGAGGCGAAGTTTGTGGAAACGAATTGGTCAATACGCCACTGAAATGGGATCGATCCAGGAAACTCGGCACCCAAAGTGAATCAACCCAGGAATTACGCGCCACGTCACCACAAGTGCATGTGCCTCTATCGAGTCGAACAGAATGGATTCGAACCAATGGACACGAACGCGACAGCCCTCACGAGAATGAAATTCGTATCAATCATATCTCCCAAACCGCTGATCCAAATGCAACGAAATTTTCACAGTAACTTGCATACAAGGTAAAGAGCAATCCTGCCAAGTTTCAACTCGATTGGATCAATTCTTGATCGATACGAAATTGATTCGTATCGATCACAGATCGAGTCGAAACTTGGTAGGGTCGGTCGCGTGCGCCCCCTCATGTGCCAGAACGAGTGTCCCGAAGTTTGAGCGCGATCTCAGCCTCCTACGCCTATAAATAGCCCCCTGAAGCCTACAGAAAGAGGATCTTTTGGCTGCCAACGCCCAGACTCTGCCGGATTCAATTCTACTTCTTTACATTGTTGTTATACTCGAATTCATTCATTGTATCTGCTGTAATCATCTGTAACCAGCAAAGAACATCAATAAAAGATAAAAATTATTGAAGTGGACGTAGGCCGGAGATAGTCGAACCACTATAAATCTCGTGTTCTTGTTATTTATTTCTGGATTGCTGTTTATTGCTAGCTTAGATCTATGATTTGTGTCTGAATATTGCTGATTTGTGTTCATACACTGGTGCTTTCGCAATACTTGGGGTTTGTGACTATTTTTGGCGCAAACAACTAGTTTCATCAGATCCGTAACGGTGAATTATTATAGGATTTCAAGTTTCGTAGCGATCGGACTTGTTCTTTGATCGTACGGACTCAAAATGTCTAGAAATCAATTTAATTAAAATCACTTTGAAATAAGCTGATTTCTACATAACTTCTTCATACAATGGAATTAGGACCTGAAACCTATTCCATTGAATTTAAAAATAATGAAAACATCTATTTTGATATATGGGATGACTCATTTTCGTTCTGGAGGCAGAACGGGCTTTTCGGGTCGTTTATCGTTCAAACCCAAATAGATTTAATCCATTTGTTCTATTTCTGATCCATCTATAAATACCTCGTTATAAACCCTAGCCATTCCTAATTCTCATTTGTCTGTACGTACATTTTCTTCTCAACTCCTCTTTCCAATGGTAGACAATCAAAACCCTAAATTCAAATTGCAAATATCAAAACCAATTCAAAAAAAAAATCAAACTCCTCAAACTATATCGAATTATATATCGATTTGAAGCTCTCGACGAGCGCATGTCAAATCTATGGATAGTTTTTCGATCTGGGTTTCTATATGGCCGAAATTGGGCAATTTAGTTGTCAAGGCCCGTTTTTCCGTACCATTTGAATCGACAATAAACCACACATGTCCAACTCAAATTGCACAAAAATATGGAACATGAAGGGTAATAAAGAAAAATAGGCAGAATAGAATCTCACACGAATGGAAATCATATAATATTGAACAAATATCTTTACATCGGAAAACTTTTAATTACATATATCAGAGTCTAACCTAAATTCAGCTTGGACAGTTATAAACGTCGGTCCTTACAATTGCTGGCAACCATCAAAGTAAAACTAACTAAGTACAGCGGATAATAGAATATGTCCATACGTAGATGAACATCTCCAGCTCTCCTGTAGAAACTCCAGTCGTCTTCGACTAAACATGAAACTACTCGGATCTGACCCGAGTATTGAAAATACCCGGATCAGGCTTGATAAACTAGCATGAGAAAAACTTAATAATAAGTGACAGTGTCATATATCAGCCTTTGGATAAAATCCTTTGAAAACAAGAGTATCTCATAAGACCACGCCCACACATAAACACGGACGGGTTTTTATCTTATAATAACTAAAACACTTTTATATCAAAACATTTGATATTATTTCCAACGACATCTCTTTGAAAACATTTGCAAACAAATTATTAATCTTATCTGAAATGGTTACCCATATAGCATTTCGGGGCTATTCATTACGCCAATACAAACAAAACCGTAGGTTCTTATTGGAGAATGGATTTCCATACAAATGACCAGGTGAAGGATCTACCTTCCGAATGGGTACACCTCTAGATGGATGTCCCGATGAACCATCACAAAGCTCCTCTACCAACATAAGACCGGCCTACCTCTTTAACTAAGTAGTATCGCGTATGTCCTCCCCCGGTCGTTACCGACCTTTAACCGAGCGCTCGTTTCCATACACCACATTAATTTACATCCCGAACGTCATAGCGGAAAGAATTATATCTAGAAGGGGATGATCATACCCTACTTGGGAATGACCCACTTAGCCTTGCCGCATCTAATCCTGTTTTGGTCATTTCCGGTTTGATGAGGCTTAAGGCAACGATTACCTTTTCACATGGCACATATCACATCTCTGAATGTCACATTTGCCATTTCCATTAACTACTAATTGCCTTCAACAAAAATACAACCCTTGAGCTCGTACGTCTCAAGGAAGGGTGTTAAGCTAAGAGAAGTTGCCTTCTCCACCACCAAAAAGATGTACGTTTGTAAAAACCAATGTTCGTAATCATTAGAAATGCAATGTCAGACAAACGTCCATACAAATTTGTCTAGGAACAGGACAAACCGAAGGCACTCTCCTACTACCACTAGTAGCGAGTAGTCCTTGTAATCCGAAAAATCTCCACAACGAGGAGACAACTGCTATATATAACTCGGGAGCTACCCAGAGCAAGTCAACAAGCAGTCCTCACACTATAAAGATCCACGGTCTTCAATAATCAACATCTTCAACATGTCTTCACTTTCGAACGTATACATTGGTTCGAAGTGGTTTTCGAATAGGGATTACCTAAATCTGACCCCGGTTCCTTCGAAATCCAATTATCGATAAAAAAGTGAATATGAGTATACATGATTTGTTAAGTCTCTTTTCACTTTAATTCTTTTCGGATGATTTCGAAATCTCTTTCTTTTCGACTTAGAATAATTCTAAGAAATTCATTCTTTTGCTTTGGATAATATTTTCAAATTTCCTTACTTAACTCTTGATCCAAATTCCTTAACTTTTATGCGGGTCAAAATCAATGTTATTTAAGACATCGTTTACGATAAACCCTAAAATAAATCTTAGCAAACATTTTTGAGTAAAAAGGATTATAGAAATCATTCTAATTTTACTCAACATCAATTTCCGTATTCAACAAGTGCTATGGGCGGAATAACGGTGAAATCACCTTTTAAATTCCACGAATAGGACGTGTTCCCTCTTCGAATTTCAATACCAAGTATAAGAAGATTATCTCTATGCAATCCAAGTCATAGTTTGTTCATTTTGGAGATTGCATAAATTTGATAATATTAATCTTCTTTTATTTTGGAAAATTAACAGAATCTTTTTATTTAAGAGCATCCGGGCTTTCCTTTCGATCTGTTCCACCCCTCGCCCAAGAAAAGAAAACATAGGCCAGGTAAGTTCAGGGCACTGGTTGCTCCATCCCTAACCTTAGTTAAACACCTTGTTTTATCTTCCCTGATCTTACAGGCGGAACAAATGTACTAGTCGTTTTCTCATACTCAGTTATCAACTTTATTTTGGAATTGATTATAAAGATTCCAAATTATCGTTTAAACACTTAATTTTCCTTTTAAAAACATTCACAATTGATTCAGGGGAAAATCGTTACATTTAAACTTTATTTTCAAAAAGTTATACAATTCGCAGCATAAAAGTGCTACGGAAAGTTATACAAATACATTTAAACATTCGATAAATCATATTTTCCAATCCAAATCACTTTTAAACCATTTAAATAGATTTATCAAATTTATTTCATATTTTTCCAATGTTAAAAACGTTCGTTTAAACAGATTTCCTATTATGGTCACTTAACTCCACTAGCGCGATTTTCCTAGAAAATTGATTTGGTCTTAATTCAAAATTACTCAACAAAATTTTGATTTCTTTCTTCGTTTAGAAGATATGGACATAATAGTTTGGAATTTTCTTATCTCGAAGAATTCCGAGCTATATTCCACTCTACCCATTCATTTGAACTTTTCGGCGCGAAATCGCGAACTACCGTTGCGCGACGCACCTAGTTTTAACTTATTTTTCAATATTTGAAATAATTTATTCAAATTGATTTCTATCACTTATAAAATCATTATAAATCAATATTTTACTTAAAATATATTTTCACCATTACCATATAATAATATTATTATATTCACATTATTTTAATATTAAATTTTTAAATCCCAATTTCAATTCAATTTCAATTAACTTCAAATTAAACATATTTAAAACTTAGATTTCAAATCTAATTTCAATTTAAACTTCAATTCAATCTCAAACTAAACTTCAATTTTCAAAATCGATTTCGATTTCGATTTCACTATTCATCTCAATTTCAGTTTCAAATTAACTACCCTTTTCAAATCCGATTCACTTCAAATTTCAAATTCTCTTTTATTTTTACTTTAATTTCACTTCTAATTGAAAAGAGACTTATTTTTCCAAAATATCTCATATCACTAAATTATGGTCTTATTAACAAAGGCTCACTTAATCAAAATGAACATAACCAATATCCATATTCATCACTAACATAACATCCATTCAACAAATCACATAACATATGATTTCAAATCCAACATTCACTATTAATACCATAACTGGATATATTATCACAATTCAATTATCTAACCAAACTATCAATCATCCATATTAACAATCAAATAAACATTCATATGTCATAAGGATATAAATATGATTGTTTTATCATAACCAAAATATAAATTCAAAAGAGATTAGAATTTCTCACCTTCATATCCACTCCGTCAACCATTTTTGTAGGGTAACGTGCTTTTCGAACAAATGCGCTTTTCCCGAACGTCTTGAATTTTCGCCTTAACTTATTTTCTTTCCGAACCGCTTTTGTTCTCCTTTCTTTTTCCTTTTCTTTTCTTCCATTTCCTTTTCTTTTGTTTTTTTTATATGGAGGAGAAGAGTGTATGGCCTTGAGTGTGGAGGAGGGTATGGCCTTGGGTGCTTGGGTTTAGGCGTGTAGGATGAGTTTTGGCTCGGGTTTGAGGGGGTGAGGCTCGGCCTTGGTGTAGGAGGGTACGGCCTTGGCGTGTAGGGGGTGTGGCCTTGGGTAAGCTCGGGTTTGGTGCGGAGGAGGGGGTGTGCGTGGGTTATAGGAGGTTTGGGTGGTGGTATGGTTGAGTTTTGGTGATGTGGAGGTGATAGCTTGAAGGTAGAAGAGAAATGGTGGAAGTAGCCTTAGGAAAATGAAGAGAATGGTTGTAAAAGATGGTGAAAATGGCATGGCTATTTATAGATGAGATTTGAGTGTTAAATGACTATTCTAACCTTCTCTACTTTTGCATTTTTTAAATCTTTGATTAAACCCTTAAGGACATGCATTTATGAAAGAAAAGGATGGATCATTAATGTGATTTGAATTTGTGAAAGGATTACTCTTTTTTTCTTAAATTTTGTGTTTTTAAAGAGAAGACTTTTGAATTGATTTGATTTGCATTAATGGTGAGCATATGTGTCATTAATCCCTTTAGTTAATTACCTTTTCACTTTCCATTTGCTTGAATTTAAGGTGGATAGGTTATATCATGTGTAAGAGAAAAGAAAGTTATGTAATGATGTTGTTTTTTTACTTTTGTATCTCTTTGTCAAATCATGTATTTTCATTATTTTCTTTTATTTATGTAAACATTTTCAAAAGTAAACTCTTTTTGTCTTTAGTGCTAAATGTAGAATGCTTAAATAGTTTGTAAACTTGTATTTATGTGTTAGAAAATGTATCAAGTTGCAACAACTTGTCGACAACTTATTTCGGTTGAAAACGGTGTTTTTGTCGACAAATTTTACAGTCAAAATTTGATGTTTTTGTTAAGCTATATATGTTTGTGCCAAAATTGGTCACAAACCCCGAATGTCGTGAAAGCACCAGTGTATGAATACAAATCAATAAGTATTCAAACACGAATCTCAAATCTAAGCAAACAAAATATCACAATTCAGAAATAATGAACAATGACACACAATTTATAGTGGTTCGGTTGTCTCCGGCCTACGTCCACTCTGAAGTTGATGATTTTATTGATGTTCACTTGATGATTACAATTTCTTCTGATATAGTACAACTGATTTAATGATTATAATCTAAATCTAAGGAAGCAGTGGTGATTCTGAGTAAATCTGGCAGTCTGGGCGCTCTTTAGCTCCTAAAATTGTCCGACCCCTTTTCTGAATGACCAGGGGCTCTATTTATAGGTGTAGGAGGCTGATATTTCGTCTAAATCTCGGGAGACCAGTTCTGGCACGTGAGGGGGCCCACATGCCCGCTCTCAGGAAATCCGGGCCCACTTTGAGATCGATTCGAAGTCCATTCGAATCGATCAAGAAATCATCCAATCGAGCTGAAATTTGGCGTGGACATTCCTTAGGTTGTCAGCAAGCTACTGTGAAAATTTCATAGCATTTGGACTTGTAGATCTCGAGATATGATCGATTCAAGATTGCATTTCCGGTTGATGTGCTCTGTTCGAATCGATCCCCTTCGAATCGATAGGGTCGAATCGATGCTGGTGCGTGTGCATGGTGACGTGGAGGGCGCGCTTCTCGGGGTGACCCATCTTTTTCTCCGAGTTTACTAGGTCGAATCCTGGGTTTTAGCCGCGTTTACTTGGTGGACTCGAGATGTTGGATTCGAAGGTTCGCCTCCTTCGAATCGATGGAACCGGTACTTGTTCGAATCGATCAGGATATGCTACTGTGGATCGATTCGAAGTTGTCTCAACATGGGGATTCGAAGGAAATAGAGTCGAAGCACCCTTAATCGTATGGATTCAAAGGTCTTCTACCTCGCTGGATTCGAATTGAAGGCATGCTTGATGGAGTCGAAGCTAAAGTACTTCTCATGGATTCGAAGCAATCAGGGGAAACTTGTTGGATTCGAACATGTGGCTTTGGGTGATGGATACAAAGTTTGGCCGTATGATCGATTCGAACAAGATGGTTTTGGGACTAATGTGTGCTCGATGGATTCGAAGTAGATGGAGTCGAACTTGTTGGAGTCGAGCTTGATGGGTTCGACCTTAGTGGATTCGAACCATATGGAGACGAACTCAAGGCTATGTCTTTCACTTGCGTCGATGATATCTTGGGCGTACGAACTCGGATTGACTCAAAATTTGGAATGTTGCTTTTTCTAGCCTTGCTTGACATGTCTTATAAATTGTAGCCTGATCTGGACCCGGACAAAATTCATCGATATCCATGGTGAACTTGTGATGTAACTGTCCTACAGGATGGACTGTCATTGATTTCTAGTCAACTTTTTGGTGTCACGGCCTTGCCAAAAGGCGGGATAACATTTGCCCCCCAAAACATGCCTTGCGATAGGAAGGTGTGTTTTGTAGTTCCATAAGTTGGATGTTCATATCCTGTTGATGACCTGTGGTACAACCTGCAAAGAGTTTGACAGTTTTATATGACCTTAAATGACGACCGTCCGCGATCTAGCCATTTGAGGTGGAATGCGACCGTTCGCGATCTAGCATTTCTATATGGCCCCAAATGACGACCGTTCATGATCAAGCCATTTGAGGTGAGGGGTGCTGTTCGAGGCGAGTTGTGACCGTTCGTGGTCGAGTGCCGTTCGAGGCGATTTGTGACTGTTCGTGGTCGGGTGCCGTTCGAGGCGATTTGTGACCGTTCGTGGTCGGGTGCCGTTCGAGGCGAATTGAGTGTGCCCGGGGAGGTACTTAGTATCATCGATACCAGGTTTCACGTTCGGGTGAATTCCCAGATCGTTCGCTGCAATGGTTTATCGCCATCTCAAAGCATGCCTAGGGACCATTCGCGATCCCGTACATGTGTAAGTGGCTTAGCCGTTATGAAATCACAAGTACCATTTTTTCATTGAAAATAAGTTCTTAGCAGAAATGTTAAACAAAATCAAGTTCAGATGTTCAAATCAAGATGAAACAAAAGCAAAGCAAGGATGTCAAAGTGTAAACCCCCACAACGATAGGGTTAATAGTCATTCAGAGCATGCCTATGGACCGCTCGTGATCTCGCACATGTGTAAATGACTTACCCATGTTGGTGAGAGGTTTACGACTTGTTCATCGTTATTTCAATTAATTGATAACCATACGGTGTCCCGGCTCAGGGTCACCCCTAGCTGATGTAGACGGTGGTCGCTCTGGCTCCACTGCTGGAGCTCGCCTTCTCACATACTGAAGTAGCATACCGTTCCTGACGTGCCCTTCCACCTCATCCTTCAGATGTCTACAGTCATTAATGTTATGACCGTTCACTTCATGGAACAAGCAATATCTATCTGATTTCCTCTCGTCAACAGTGGGGTCCCTTCGTATTGGCCTATGGTAGGGAACTTGCTCTCGTGTATCTCGGTAGATTCGCTCCAAACTCTCATTTAGCTCTGAGTAGGTGGTGAATCGTGGCTCTCTCCGCAGTCGATTTGGCTCATCACCACTATCCTCAGCCTTTCGTTTTCCTTTATCCTTGCCTGAGTCCTTTTCGAGAGGCTTTTTGTCTTTAATTGCATAAACTTCTATTCCCTCTCCTTCTTCTCTTTCAGCATTAGCGTCTTCCAATCGCAAAAAATTTTCTGCCTCGTGATAGAATTCTCCTAGGTCCATAGGCGGATCCTTAGTTAGTGAATTTTTGAATTCTGTGCCGTCAGCTACTCCAGACACAGCTGCCATCATAACCATGGATGGATCTGGCCGATCCACCGATGCTGCTGCCGCATTGAACCGCGTCAGGAAATTCCTCAAAGACTCCCCAGCTTTCTGCTTTAGCGTTGCCAAACTCATCACATTCTTGGGTCTTGAAATGTGAACATTGAATTGCCTCATAAATTTCTCAATCAAATCGGTCCATGTCCCAATGGAACCGCTCTCTAGCTGTCTGAACCATAAAGCTGCTATGTCTGTCAAATACAATGGAAAGCACTGGGCCATGACTTCCTGTAATGCCCCCAGCACTTCCATGTGCCTTATATACCTCGTTAGATGGACCTTAGGATCCGTCCTCCCATCATACCTTTCCACTGTTGGCAGTTTGAATTCTGGTGGGTTCCTAGCCAACCTAATCGCAGGAGAAAAGGGACTCCTATTCACGTCTTCAAGATCTCTGTTTACAAATCCGCCTCTCATGGCTCGCCTGACCATCTCTGCCAATCTATCGTTGTCTCCAAGCTGTAGTCCTCGTTCACTACCTTCGATCTGCCCCCCGAGTCCGTGCGAGCTTTCGGGTGTCTGCCCCCCTGGCTGAGCGTTCATCTCTCTATCGCCGCCAAGTTGCTCGGATGTCCTTGTCTCTCTTCCCGGGATTGGATCAACATGTCCTAAGTGTGTGCCCCCAGCTCCGGCGCTGCGCTAGATGGTCCTGCTCCGTTCTGGACTCTGGTTGCTCCTTGATTTTGCGCTCCAAGTTGTCCAATCTGTTGAAGCAAATTCTGGATCATTTCCTCCTGTCTCTTCATCATTGTCTCCATCTCATCCCTGGTGATGAAGATCGATGCTTGGTTTGCTCCTGAGGAAGCCTCTTGACTCCCTTCGTGCTGACTTCTCTCAGCTCATTGCCTTCTACTTGTTTGTCGGGTCATTGTCTTTCAAATCTTCAAGCTTTCAAATCTGAACTTCAAATCTTGTGTAGCGGGTGCTAGTCCCCTCTCAATGAAAGCACCAAAGTGTTTGTGCCAAAATTGGTCACAAACCCTGAATGTCGTGAAAGCACCAGTATATGAATACAAATCAATAAGTATTCAAACACGAATCTCAAATCTAAGCAAACAAAATATCACAATTCAGAAATAATGAACAATGACACACAATTTATAGTGGTTCGGCTGTCTTCGGCCTACGTCCACTCTGAAGTTGATGATTTTATTGATGTTCACTTGATGATTACAATTTCTTCTGATATAGTACAACTGATTTAATGATTATAATCTAAATCTAAGGAAGCAGTGGTGATTCTGAGTAAATCTAGCTGAGTCTGGGCGCTCTTTAGCTCCTAAAATTGTCCGACCCCTTTTCTGAATGACCAGGGGCTCTATTTATAGGTGTAGGAGGCTGATATTTCGCCTAAATCTCGGGATACCAGTTCTGGCACGTGAGGGGGCCCACATGCCCGCTCTCAGGAAATCCGGGCCAACTTTGAGATCGATTCGAAGTCCATTCGAATCGATCAAGAAATCATCCAATCGAGCTGAAATTTGGCGTGGACATTCCTTAGGTTGTCAGCAAGCTACTGTGAAAATTTCATAGCATTTGGACTTGTAGATCTCGAGATATGATCGATTCAAGATTGCATTTCTTGTTGATTGGATTCGAAGGTTCGCCTCCTTCGAATCGATGGAACCGGTACTTGTTCGAATCGATCAGGATATGCTACTGTGGATCGATTCGAAGTTGTCTCAACATGGGGATTCGAAGGCAATGGAGTCGAAGCACCCTTAATCGTATGGATTCGAAGGTCTTCTACCTCGCTGGATTCGAATTGAAGGCATGCTTGCTGGAGTCGAAGCTAAAGTACTTCTCATGGATTCGAAGCAATTAAGGGAAACTTGTTGGATTCGAACATGTGGCTTTGGGTGATGGATACGAAGTTTGGCCGTATGATCGATTCGAACAAGATGATTTTGGGACTAATGTGTGCTCGATGGATTCAAAGTAGATGGAGTTGAACTTGTTGGAGTCGAGCTTGATGGGTTCGACCTTAGTGGATTCGAACCATATGGAGACAAACTCAAGGCTATGTCTTTCACTTGCGTCGATGATATCTTGGGCGTACGAACTCGGATTGACTCGAAATTTGGAATGTTGCTTTTTTTAGCCTTGCTTGACATGTCTTATAAATTGTAGCCTGATCCGGACCCGGACAAAATTCATCGATATCCATGGTGAACTTGTGATGTAACTGTCCTACATGATGGACTTTCATTGATTTCTAGTCAACTTTTTGGTGTCACGGCCTTGCCAAAAGGCGGGATAACAATATATTGATGTAAACCAAACTTTAAAATGATTTTCCCCTTCTTTAAATAAATTAAAACATGTCTATCCATATTTTAAAATCGTATTTGAATAATCACAAAATCTTTAATTTTATAGTGTATGTATAACTGACAAAATACGACAAAATTTGGATATTTTTGTAAAACGGTTATTAACATATTTTTAAATATATTTATATACTTTTATTATCTTTATTAGATGTTTTAAATGAGATTTAACTTATCAAATAAATATTTAAACTTATTTATTTAAGCCTTTATTTATTATTAACAAAACTTAACTTTTGTTGATTTGTTCTAAAATCCAAATTTATTAACTATAAGAATAGATAATTATTTATTATATATAACATATTTATTTAAGATTTAAATTCCTTTTAAATTTAAAATGAATGAAATCTCTCATTTACGAAGTAGCGAAATTACGGGTCGTTACATTAGTTTTGATCGCTCGTTGCTAGGATTTAAATTTTGACGGTAGATCTTCAACGGTTTGGCGATTGGTCGATGCTGGAGTGCAAAGGAGGTCAGGAGCATTCGATCTATGGTCTTCGTTTTGGTTGTAGACATCGGGGTTGGCCAGAAATTAGCCATGATGATATACGGCGGCGGAGTGCTGTGGGCCACCATTCGTGGTCGCGTGGCCACCGATAGGCGCGGCCTTGGGTGAGCGTCGCCGTGGCACAAGCCAATCAGGGTGGTTGAGAGCGTATCAGCGGCGGAAGTCAAAAGTTCGACGACGGCCAGGCTAAGGATTCACGCGTTCGAACGTGACCTAGTTCGTGAACGAGGTAGGCGGTGACGTGGCGTGTGGGGTGAGTGATTTTATTTTATTTTATTTGTTTTATATATTATATATTATATATTTTAAATCGTTTAAGGCTCTAACGACCATAACTTTTGCATACGAGATCCACGCGTGGTTTCTTACGTTGGGATCGCATCGAAATTCCGGATATTTTGACGATGGTTTGGACGAATTCTGAGACTGTTTGAATTTTGGGTTTAAATTGGATTTAAATTCAGTTTAAATTCAAAAGGTGAGTGTTTTAACCCACTCACAACTTCTAAAATTTCTTATGTTGTTAAATTAATTTTGTGATGTGATTGGAAATTTATTTATGACTGTTTGGTATATTTTGAATCATCATCTCAGTTAATTTTAATTTATTAGAATTAAATCATTATTTAATTTATTATTGAATATAAATTGCCAGTTAAATACCTGTTATTGATTATCATTTCGATATTGATATTTATTGATTGATTTGGATGATGTTTGTAATGGATGTTGATTGTTGATATTGGATGAATGGATGTTGTATTTTATATCGTTATAAACTACAAGTTCCCTATGGGTTGAAATGATACATACCCGAATGGTCAATAGATTAAGGAAAAATCATTATGGGTTGAAATGATAGACTCGAGCGATTTTATGGATTTTTTTTTAATTCAGGATTGCGGTTTGAAATGATATATAACCGTAAAATTTTAAATTGCGGATTGAAATGATAAATATCCGTATCACTTGACCCTAGGGTAGAGAATTATATACGTACACCGGATTGGTTAAATTAAATGATTTGAAAATCCTTAATTTTCAAATTCAATTAAATGATATTTTGAAATAAAATTTGATTTATGTAAATTGAAGTATTATTGGAAAATCAAGTTTTTGATGGAATGTGAAATGGTTTAAAAGGAATTGCTTTAAGGAATTAAATTGGAAGTTTAAAGTAAAATTTTAAGTATAAATGAAATTCTATTGAAATTAAGTTATTGAAGTTGTTTGAAAATACTTTGAAATATTTTGAAATTGGAGCAATTCGAATTGATATTTGAACATGGATTGAAACGATATAAAATTCAATAGATTATTGAAATGTTAAATTGAAAGGTTTGGAATTTGGTTTGTTGACTTGGAATTTTAAAATGGTCCAAATGCATTGAAATGAAATGAATAGTTTAATTTGATATAAATTCCAAATCTTGTTTTAATATAAACTGTTTTAAAAATATATTATTCCGAAATTTCTAATTATTATGATTTTCAAAGTATTAAACTATTTTAACCTGTATTAATTATATTAAATCATTTTAACCTATTTTAAACCATTCAATTTATTTAAACTAATTAACCTGTTTTAACTTATTTTAAATCTAATTAGTCTATTTTAAAGCTACTTAATCTATTTTAATTATATTTAATCTATTTTAAATCTATATTAACTATTTATAACTATTTAAAACTATTTTCTTCTAAATTCCAAACTAAGTAAAATAGATGGGTTTATATTCAAATTCTCGATTTTTAAGTGAATATGGTTAATGATGTTTTAACCTAAGTTGGGATTTAAATAACATATTTTGGTGTAATATGATATTTTGAAATGAGAGTTTAGCCTATTTTGGAAATATGACTTTTGAAAGGAAATATAATTTCGAACTATGATTTCAAATGTGATGATTTCAAAGGTGGATATGATTTCGGAAGTAAGTAATGATTTCGAAAGTGATATGATTTGAATTGAATATGATATTTTGATATCAATTATGAAATGGTTTTGGAAATGTAAAAGTACCATCCGGTGTGTAATAAGCGATTGGTTGTTAAAGAGACCGGGATTGGATATTGCCATACTCTCTACCAATACCGAAAACCACTTTGACAACTGTGTACGCGGTGGAGATTCTAGAATGAAGTAGGATGGTTGGCGGCGATCCTATATGAGGTATATACGTGGACTTGACTCCTATGAGTTAGCTTAAGGTGGCTAAAATAGGAGCAATTGACGGGCCAAGTGAGGTCATTCCTCCGATCGTGTCGATACTATATTCTGACTTTACGATTGATTTGGTGGCTACCTTCGATTTTGATTTGGGAGTGTGCTCCGAGGTGGGCGGTAGTAGCTGCTATTCGTTACCACCAGTCTGGAAGTGTAATTGGTATATCTACCCTGGCATTTCCTAGTTGTGCCATTTCACCTACCCTATCGAGGAAACTATGAGTTTGTTTTGTACCATACCTATGGAGTGCCCTCTGACGACGTCCAGTACGGGCGGGATTACGAAACTGTATTGACTATGAGAATATATAAAAATGTGTTAAGGGGGAAAATGTAACGCCTTAACGCTATTTTAATAGTTTATCTTACTATAGACAATTATAATAGCGTATTGTACTACATAGTAGATAGTTTAACGGATCCTTAGGATATGTGAATCCCGAACATCTCTTAAGTTACTGCACCCATGTTAGACACTGGATAGGAGATGTCAAAACCCGTAAACATCTCCGACGCCGTTTACACTCATATTTATTTGTCGTTGATTTAACTCACATAAGATCTTTTAGTTCTGACTCGAGTGTATTGTCTTTTCAATTCGCTGGGGTCAGCCTGAGCATTTAAGGATTTGAAGACCTTATTTCTGGAGGACCAAGATGAAGATTTGTACTACTATATAAAGGCAATTTATAAAATGTTTCAAAATATTTGTTCCATTATTTGAGAAATAATTGTTTTTTTAGAAATGCCAACTTCATAACAAAGTAATTTCTTTTAGAAATTATTGGTAGTAAGATGGATTTGGATATGATCTAAAGATAAAACCGATTACGAAAGATTAAACCAAATTAACCAATCTTAAATGGACATAAGACATTAGAATGTCTAATAAGAATTCTCGTACATTAAGGAGAAACTATGAATTTCATATCAATGTCATGTAAAGAATTTCCTCGGTTGTGAATAAACCATGAAGAATATTGACTCTTTCATATTGCATGATGCGCAAATCATAAATGGAATACAAGTACAGTATCAAAATATAATTATGATAGTTGTACCCGAAGCGATATATCCATCAGCCGCCAATGTGACGTCGAGAAGAAGAATAATGCAGTTGGAATATAGTAAGCAATATTGATAAGAGTAATGTCGTAATTTCAATTATGGAAATTTGAGTAACAAATTCTTCATTTAACGTGCTTGAGTTAATTTAAAGTTTACTCGCAAAATTATCGACCAGTGTGATTTTGAGTTTTGGCACATATAATTTGAAACAAAAAGTAATAAATAATGTTTTAGAATAGAATATTTGCACATAACAACCAAAGTGTCTCGAAGTCAGTGGGACTGATACAGAGTTTGTAGGTTTAGAATAAGATCCAAGAGTTGATATGAACGTGTCATTCGATAAGCATCAGAATTCAACAAATATTTTGATAAGGAATAAACTGTCTAATTTCTAGTCAAGATACAAAGGATGAGAGTGTTCATAAGAAAGAACATTATAAGGTACTTAAATATTTCTAAACTATAAGTGTTAACCCGCCTTTTGCTAAGGTAGTACATAGGTGAATTTAACCCAACTTACGTCACGATCATCAAGGTAGAAGCCCGGGGAGATGGTTACCAGTATTGGAGACCGATTATATTTGGAAATATGGACGATAGTTGGGTTATTTGGATGCGTAGCACTCAAAATATGGCTTGGTATGAAACTAATATTTCCCTAAAAGAGGGATCAAAATAGAAGGATCGGAATAAAGGGACCTGTAACGACCCTCAATTTTTGACATTTGAAATGTGAATATTTAATTGAGTTTAAATATTCGAAAGATAGTTAATTTGAAATTCAAATATCAGAGTGAATTTAGCGATTAAATTATTGAATTTAATTATTGGAGCTGGGTAAAAATTTGAATTTTCAATTTTAAGCTGATTAAAAATAATATGAAGTCTTGGAAAATTCATATTGATTATACCGAAGATAATAGAAGCTTCAGAATTGAGTTTGGAACTGTTTTGCTCAGTTTTGAAATTTATTGTTTAAATTGAATTTAAAAAATAGCGTTCCGGGGCACAGTCTCGGAATTTGACGAAACCAGTTCCATTGGGTCCGTAATATTGTATTATTATTGGATTTCAATTTTCATAATGTTTGGAGTGATCGTTTGGCCGTACGATAAGCAAACGCGCTGAAATTAAATCGAAAATTTAATATTTTAACTGGTCCAAAAAGCTATCTTCTCCATACGATCGAATTTGGACTCGAAACCTTTTCCATTGCGTTCGGAATAGGCGTATAACATTATAAACGCCTAGCGGCATGCATCGATAGGAGGTCGAGATTTTGAGTTGCGTAATCAAGACGGTTTGAAATTTAAATTATATACATACATACATACATACATACATACATACATATATATATATATATAATTGATTTGACCATACCCTTCACATCTGTCTACTTTCCTTCTTATCAGCCACATACCATCCCTTCCTTCACACCCCAACGTCTTCTCCCGTCTCACCTTCCTTCTTTGTTAAAATGCACGAGATAAAAAAATATAAACGAAACATTTTCTTCGTTCTCAAGCCAAACAAAAACAAATAATGGCCGAAGCCCTTCATTCAAAGAAAGAATTATCGTTCAAAAGTAAAGGAATGACCATGTCCTCCCTCTAATCAAATTCAAATTGAACGAATCCACGTTCGTTCCCCCTCTGGAAAAATCGAAGTGTTCGATTGGGGAAATCAGGGCACGAGTTTCGTTCGCGAGGCAGTGTGCGCAGGTCAACTTGCTTTCTTGCGTAGGCGTGAGTGGAAATTCGATCGCGAGTTCATGTTAATTCGAAGGGGTCTGAAAATCGTTCGTGGGGAGGAGAGTGTCATCGGCGTGGAGGGTTTCGCGATGGGATGGTCAGGAGGCGACTGGGTGAGAGAGCGCGCGCTCGCGACTGGGGCAGTGGGCGCGACGTCAGATGGCATCGTGGTCGAGGAGAGATTTAGGGTTTCGCGATGGCAGGAATTGGGTGTAACGACCCCGAAATTTAAATTTATTTAAATTAATAATTAAATGAATTTTTGAATTAAATTGAGTAATTAAATAAATTTTTGGATAAAAAATTTGTAAATTTAATTAGAAAATTGGAGTGAGTTTCCCCGATTCAAATATAACTGAAATTGTAAACAAATAAACAAAATAAAGTATATCTATACAACATATATGCAAGTTTTAATGTATGAATGCAAAGACAAGTTCATTTTTTTCAAAAGAATAAAAGTGTCAGGCCTTATTATATACAAGTATGGTATAAAGTATAGATTGTACAAGGTAGTTAATGCCACTATCCTTAGCCACTGAAATAAGATTTTCAGCCTCCATTTTTTTTTGGAATCTCAGCATAGTTGATAAAACAAGTATACGTGGTACAAGTAATAAATGCTAGTACCTCTAGCATGGTCGAAATCATCTCAACCCCATACCCACATGAACTATCAGCCCCCAGACTGTTTTATATCAGCCTCCAACAACACTAAACAAAGAAAAAAATGATGATGAAAGCGTACAAACAAATAGTTCTTTTATCACCTTAAAACAAAGCATATGAAGCAAAGCCTGCATGTATGTATATCATCTCGGTTTCATTTATTTCCAAGCTGAGACAAATTGTAACTAAAAACACATTTCAAACTTAAAACAAAGATACAACAAAGCAGATCATCAAAGCAAGAACAAACACTGCTAGTTGCAAATTTCCAGGCCTTCTTGTCTCTGTTCTTTCAAAAGTCAGGTGAGCAACACACTTATTCTTGCCTATACTCTTTGATATTGTATTGATGATATTCTGGAATGATTGTTAATAGGCCTGGATGTTGTTTAAGTGAGAATGGTATGTATATATGTTGATACTTTTGGTGTGAATGGCTGATATAAACTCTGTGTAGTTACAGAGCTTAAAATCTAATCAAATCCCACTATCTCATTTTCAAATCTATGATAAACTTAGTAATTTAAGTTAAATAAACTTGTTTAAACTTAAAAAATCACAACCTGGAGATTTCTTGAAGCTTGACAGTATAACATAGGCTTTGAACATTAAATTTTACTATAAGAGGAAATTTTTTTGATAGATTCGAATACTTAAATTTGTTGATTTGATTATATAACTCGAATGAACATATAAAAATAGGATTTTTAAAATAATAGTGATGATTTTTAGTTAAGCATTTCCAGTGAAATCCACGTTTGAACAAAATCTGCATTTTTCTCCAATTCCTAACATTCGATTCAATTACAAATGCTAAAAATTGGTTCGAAGCAAGCTTGAACGTCAGTGACTTCATGAAAATTATCAAAGAAATTTTCCATTTCGTGAATTGGGAGTACGAGGTCGAAATAGGGTTTTTAACCCAGTTTGGTTCGATGAGGAAGGAGCGACGATTTCGTCGTTGATGTTGAATCGGGTTGCATCGCACCGAGGGGGATTGATTCGTGGGTGAGTAACGAAGCTATGGTCGGAATGATGGGGTAGCTGATAGTCGAGATCGATGGCGAGAGGCAGTTTTTGATCGAAGTTTGATTCCAGGTTGCAGTTTTTTTCAAGCTCGAACCCAAATTCTGATTTCGAGGAGATGGGGGATTTCGTTGGTCGGAGGATTGATGTGGGGAGAAGCGCCGACTTGCCTCGATGATTTGCAAAGGACCGGAGGTGGCGGCGGCACCGTGCACGTGCACGGTGCCATGAAATGTTCCTGGTGAAAGTCTGGGTTGGGTAGGGGGTAGGCTCGAATTTCTCGAGTGGCTCCGTGAGTTGCTCGAAGCAGGCGAGTTGTAGACTCGAAGTGGTGTTGGGTTGACTCGAGTCAGTGGATTATTCCAGGCTTTGAGAAAAGGAAAAAAACTGGCAGCAGTTTTGTTTGAGTTTTTTTTTAATTCAAAAGAAACTTTAAATTGTAAACTAGTTTTATTAAAATTTAAACCCATATTGAAGTGAATCCAGGTTAATTTTTGAATTTAAATTTAAAATGAAATCCGAAGGTAAAATTGAAATGAATGTTTTCAAATGTATAGATTAGAGAAGTTTTATCTCAATGAAAATTTTATCAAAGTAATTAAAAGTTAATTACTCTAAAGAACAACTAATTTATGTGGTTAATTAATTAAGGTAATTAATTTAAGAATAATTTATTAAAGGTCAATTAATTAAAGTGATTAAGAGATAATTATTAATTGGGGAGTAATTGATTTATTTATTTTTGTAATTAATTAAGAATTTATTATCAATTAAAGGGTAATTAATGATGAATTAAAGAATAATTAATTAAATGTTGTAATTAATAATTTAAGTGTTTAATTTATTTGTAATCAAGAATTGTAAATGATAAGTAATTACAAATATGGTTAATTTAAAGATGTTTAGTAAGTTAAGTGAATTAATTAAAGGATAACTGAATAACTAAAGATTAATTATTTAATTAATTAAAAGTTGATTGATTAATTTAATAAATGATTAAAGGATAATCAATCAAATGATTTGAAACCAAGTAACGTTAATTAACCATGATTGATGACCCACCTGATTCAAATTAATCGGATAATGAAAATTAATCTTACCTATGGATATTTGGATTCTATTGGATGATTTGATTATTTGATATCCCTGATATGTGATGCTTTGTGATATACCCTGATTTATGTTGAGATCTGTAATTTCTTTATCTGTGATATTTATACATCTGTGATCTGTATGTGAAAGATAAGCGATATAGTTTATATCGTTTATCAACTATATTCTGTATTTTAATCTGTGATGATTGATTGATGTTGCACTACTGTGTATAACCCCTGGACTACACCATACACACACAAATATGGATTTCACGTGGAAATCGGTTAAGTCACAGATAATTTAAATTTGATGTTTTTGAAATTGAAATTTTAATTTCAATTGATTTTGAAATTAGAGATTTGGGTTTAAAGTGAAAAGCTTTTGAAATATAATTTCAAATATAAAAGTTATTTTGAATAACTTAATCGAGTTTTGAAATTTAAATAATTTGATTTAAATTTGAATTCAAGATTGAAATTGAATCCTATGATTTGAAACTAGGGATTAAAAATGTTATAAATGTGTTTGTATGAATTTAAACCATTTTAAAAGTAAAATTTTGGGAATTTGAATTTAACCCAAGGATTCCAACTCGTATGAATGAATCAGATTTTTCTGAAATGAAAACTGTTTGTTTTCAAATGATAAAAGCTTTCACATAGATAAGAAATGAAATTCCAGTTTAATTAAAGGAATTTCAAGTTTGAATTGAGAAATGGTTTTCCAAGTTATGAATGAATTCTTTTTGAAAGCTATGAATTGAATCTGTTTATTTTTAACAGATTTAGAATAATGATTTGTTTAAATCATTTGAAATGGAATTGTTTTGAGAGCTATAAGTTAAATCTTTGATTTAAAGATTTAACGAGTTAATCAAATTGAAATGGGAATTAATTTGGAAAATCTGTGATTAAATCTTTTATTTAAAAGATTAAAGTGTGGAAATTGTTTTAAACCGTTGAAGGTTGTTAAAATGAATCTTTTTGTTTAAAAGATTGGAAATGGTAATTTGTTAAACCATTTGAAAAGAAAGTTTGGGTTTAAGTGGTGACTTAATTGAAATCCCAATATCCATATATTGTTAAATATTGCGCTCACTATTCGGTTTAGCCGGGAGAGGACCTTTGTGTCATATAACCCATTCCGAATAGTGATACGTCGTATATGGATAGCATTTGAAGATCGGTGATGAAGACCGGATATTTTTCGAAAATGAAAGGACAACCTGTCGAATGTCTCTGCACTGAGTTGCTCCGGTATAGAGATTTATATCACTTTTTTGTGACGGGAAGTCCGGACGTGATTGGAAATTATCCGGATTTGCAAGGGCTTCGTGAGAAGTGCCTTCGGTTCTGTTCGGACCCGGAACAGACTTGTATGGATACATGTCTGACATTACACTTTGAGATATAAAGCTGATTTCTTTCAAATACATTTCTGTTTGGTGGCGGAGAATTTATTCTCTTAGCTTAACACCCTTCTCTGAGACGTACGAGCTCAGAGGTTATGTAGTTGAAATTTATCAGCGATATATCCCAATTTGGTAATGTGGCATGCTGAGTGTTGCTGTGTGATGATCAATGTTTGATCATTTGTGATATGATCTTTTGTTTGATCATTTATCTTTGTGATCATAGGTTGATCATCTGTTGACCCAAAGCGTGGCTTTTTGAAAAAGCGTAGCTTTGTGGACGAGACTTCGTCGAGCCTCACAACCCGGTAATGGTCGAAACAGGAATGTTGCGGCAAGGTTTCAGGGGTAGCTTCCCTAGGGTATGACCATTCCTTCTGGAAAAGGGTAGTATCATGGTATGGAGCCCAGATATTTACTCATGTGGATACACTTATTTATTATGTGTGATGTTGGATACCGAGCGCTCGGATAAAGGTCCCAAAGGACCGGGGGTGGCATATCTGAGGTTTCTTTTATCCCTTGGGAAAAGGGGTTGCCGGCCTTGTTTGGCAGAGAACAGTTGGTTCTCGGAACGTCCCGCCAGAGGCGTTTCTTTCATGGAATAGGAAGTTCCTTAGCCTGAACATTTGTTGGAAATCCAAACAAAACAATACGAGCCCTGTACGGTTTTAGTTGTATTACCTGCCATGGAATGTGGTGGTAACCTGCTATTGAACATGGTAGCTATAGTAGGCATAAGTGTGAAATGTCTATGCTGGCTAAGATTTATATTCTACTTTCGAAATTGTTTTCTACACTATGCACTAGTAATAATATCAAATGATTTGATTTTGCGTAGTAAGCATCTTTGACTATCATAAGAAGAAATCTCCTCCAATTCTGCGTTTGCATTGTGTGTGTGGTGGGAGGTCTTATGGTAGTTTCATTTTCCAAAAGCATTGCGAATTGACTTTAAAATTCTCTGCTATTTGTTTTAAAGATAAACTGTTTTTGTTGCTCACACCAGTCCCATGACTGATCCGGAGTTTATTGTTTCTTTCCTAAACTCTAGATGCTCAAAATTTTTCTACACGAGCAGTCTAGAGTTTGGTTTTTCAGATATTCAGGTTTAGTAGATTATCTGGAGCTAGTTCAGTCTTTGGATCGGACTGCACTTGCTTATCTTTGTGCCTCGTTATTGGGAGTTCGAGCTATTTCTGGATCGTGCTTTGGAGATGAAGATTATCCGCTGCTGATGTTATCTATTTTTCTTTCCGCTGCAATTTATTGTATCATATCTCTGATGTATATAGATATTCATTGTATCATCATTGTATCTGGATATTGTATCAGATGTTGTATATCTATATTCTTTTTATTCCGCTGTGATATTTACTTAACTGTGTTATAAGCTCCGGCAACTCGGATTTGAACGCTCGAATCTACGACATTCGAGTACGATGTAAAGTATGGATGTCGATTTTCGAGCGCGAAAATTTGGGACGTTACATTTGGTATCAGAGCTAAGGTTGAACTTTAGCTCAGGAGTATAACACGTTAAGTAGCTCATTAGAGATAGAGTGAAGTAAACTCTAGAATGAGTAATTCTCAGATATCCGTCTGAACATCTCAGTAAATTCTCTTACTATCCACTGATATTGAGTATGAGTGCAAGAAGAAGACGAGATAGGGGACAAGAGAATACGACTATAAATGGTCAATACCCTGCAACAGTGGAAACAATCTTTCTCTATCAATATTCTTTGATTCGTTTTCAAATTCTTTTCATTGCTTCGTATCAGCTCCAGAAGAAGTTTCGGTGTGATGGTGGCTCTACGAATCGTTGTAGAAAATCCTTACTTAGTATCTTCATTGTTTTCTTATCAGCTTTTTGATTTAAACCTTAATGAGTTTGAAATTGAAAATTTTAAATTGAATTAAATTGACTAATAAAATATGAGGGTAAATTGAATTGAATCAATTAAAACGATATCGTTTAAAACCGAATTTGTAATTCTATTGTAATTTCTTTTGAATACCGAAGTCCGAAGAGGGACAAATTGGTATGTATTCTGAGATATTCCGACTTGAGTTTGGAATCCATATCTTGTGCTTGAGGAATTATAGGAGATTGAATCTGTCTATCTCTGTCTTTGTTTCGTGCCTGCGAATTTCGAAGACGAAATTCTTTTAAGGGGGGAAGTTTGTAACGACCCCGAAATTTAAATTTATTTAAATTAATAATTAAATGAATTTTTGAATTAAATTGAGTAATTAAATAAATTTTTGGATAAAAAATTTGTAAATTTAATTAGAAAATTGGAGTGAGTTTCCCCGATTCAAATATAACTGAAATTGTAAACAAATAAACAAAATAAAGTATATCTATACAACATATATGCAAGTTTTAATGTATGAATGCAAAGACAAGTTCATTTTTTTCAAAAGAATAAAAGTGTCAGGCCTTATTATATACAAGTATGGTATAAAGTATAGATTGTACAAGGTAGTTAATGCCACTATCCTTAGCCACTGAAATAAGATTTTCAGCCTCCATTTTTTTTTGGAATCTCAGCATAGTTGATAAAACAAGTATACGTGATACAAGTAATAAATGCTAGTACCTCTAGCATGGTCGAAATCATCTCAACCCCATACCCACATGAACTATCAGCCCCCAGACTGTTTTACATCAGCCTCCAACAACACTAAACAAAGAAAAAAATGATGATGAAAGCGTACAAACAAATAGTTCTTTTATCACCTTAAAACAAAGCATATGAAGCAAAGCCTGCATGTATGTATATCATCTCGGTTTAATTTATTTCCAAGCTGAGACAAATTGTAACTAAAAACAAATTTCAAACTTAAAACAAAGATACAACAAAGCAGATCATCAAAGCAAGAACAAACACTGCTAGTTGCAAATTTCCAGGCCTTCTTGTCTCTGTTCTTTCAAAAGTCAGGTGAGCAACACACCTATTCTTGCCTATACTCTTTGATATTGTATTGATGATATTCTGGAATGATTGTTAATAGGCCTGGATGTTGTTTAAGTGAGAATGGTATGTATATATGTTGATACTTTTGGTGTGAATGGCTGATATAAACTCTGTGTAGTTACAGAGCTTAAAATCTAATCAAATCCCACTATCTCATTTTCAAATCTATGATAAACTTAGTAATTTAAGTTAAATAAACTTGTTTAAACTTAAAAAATCACAACCTGGAGATTTCTTGAAGCTTGACAGTATAACATAGGCTTTGAACATTAAATTTTACTATAAGAGGAAATTTTTTTGATAGATTCGAATACTTAAATTTGTTGATTTGATTATATAACTCGAATGAACATATAAAAATAGGATTTTTAAAATAATAGTGATGATTTTTAGTTAAGCATTTCCAGTGAAATCCACGTTTGAACAAAATCTGCATTTTTCTCCAATTCCTAACATTCGATTCAATTACAAATGCTAAAAATTGGTTCGAAGCAAGCTTGAACGTCAGTGACTTCATGAAAATTATCAAAGAAATTTCCATTTCGTGAATTGGGAGTACGAGGTCGAAATAGGGTTTTTAACCCAGTTTGGTTCGATGAGGAAGGAGCGACGATTTCGTCGTTGATGTTGAATCGGGTTGCATCGCACCGAGGGGGATTGATTCGTGGGTGAGTAACGAAGCTATGGTCGGAATGATGGGGTAGCTGATAGTCGAGATCGATGGCGAGAGGCAGTTTTTGATCGAAGTTTGATTCCAGGTTGCAGTTTTTTTCAAGCTCGAACCCAAATTCTGATTTCGAGGAGATGGGGGATTTCGTTGGTCGGAGGATTGATGTGGGGAGAAGCGCCGACTTGCCTCGATGATTTGCAAAGGACCGGAGGTGACGGCGGCACCGTGCACGTGCACGGTGCCATGAAATGTTCCTGGTAAAAGTCTGGGTTAGGTAGGGGGTAGGCTCGAATTTCTCGAGTGGCTCCGTGTGTTGCTCGAAGCAGGCGAGTTGTAGACTCGAAGTGGTGTTGGGTTGACTCGAGTCAGTGGATTATTCCAGGCTTTGAGAAAAGGAAAAAAAACTGGCAGCAGTTTTGTTTGAGTTTTTTTTTTAATTCAAAAGAAACTTTAAATTGTAAACTAGTTTTATTAAAATTTAAACCCATATTGAAGTGAATCCAGGTTAATTTTTGAATTTAAATTTAAAATGAAATCCGAAGGTAAAATTGAAATGAATGTTTTCAAATGTATAGATTAGAGAAGTTTTATCTCAATGAAAATTTTATCAAAGTAATTAAAAGTTAATTACTCTAAAGAACAACTAATTTATGTGGTTAATTAATTAAGGTAATTAATTTAAGAATAATTTATTAAAGGTCAATTAATTAAAGTGATTAAGAGATAATTATTAATTGGGGAGTAATTGATTTATTTATTTTTGTAATTAATTAAGAATTTATTATCAATTAAAGGGTAATTAATGATGAATTAAAGAATAATTAATTAAATGTTGTAATTAATAATTTAAGTGTTTAATTTATTTGTAATCAAGAATTGTAAATGATAAGTAATTACAAATATGGTTAATTTAAAGATGTTTAGTAAGTTAAGTGAATTAATTAAAGGATAATTGAATAACTAAAGATTAATTATTTAATTAATTAAAAGTTGATTGATTAATTTAATAAATGATTAAAGGATAATCAATCAAATGATTTGAAACCAAGTAACGTTAATTAACCATGATTGATGACCCACCTGATTCAAATTAATCGGATAATGAAAATTAATCTTACCTATGGATATTTGGATTCTATTGGATGATTTGATTATTTGATATCCCTGATATGTGATGCTTTGTGATATACCCTGATTTATGTTGAGATCTGTAATTTCTTTATCTGTGATATTTATACATCTGTGATCTGTATGTGAAAGATAAGCGATATAGTTTATATCGTTTATCAACTATATTCTGTATTTTAATCTGTGATGATTGATTGATGTTGCACTACTGTGTATAACCCCTGGACTACACCATACACACACAAATATGGATTTCACGTGGAAATCGGTTAAGTCACAGATAATTTAAATTTGATGTTTTTGAAATTGAAATTTTAATTTCAATTGATTTTGAAATTAGAGATTTGGGTTTAAAGTGAAAAGCTTTTGAAATATAATTTCAAATATAAAAGTTATTTTGAATAACTTAATCGAGTTTTGAAATTTAAATAATTTGATTTAAATTTGAATTCAAGATTGAAATTGAATCCTATGATTTGAAACTAGGGATTAAAAATGTTATAAATGTGTTTGTATGAATTTAAACCATTTTAAAAGTAAAATTTTGGGAATTTGAATTTAACCCAAGGATTCCAACTCGTATGAATGAATCAGATTTTTCTGAAATGAAAACTGTTTGTTTTCAAATGATAAAAGCTTTCACATAGATAAGAAATGAAATTCCAGTTTAATTAAAGGAATTTCAAGTTTGAATTGAGAAATGGTTTTCCAAGTTATGAATGAATTCTTTTTGAAAGCTATGAATTGAATCTGTTTATTTTTAACAGATTTAGAATAATGATTTGTTTAAATCATTTGAAATGGAATTGTTTTGAGAGCTATAAGTTAAATCTTTGATTTAAAGATTTAACGAGTTAATCAAATTGAAATGGGAATTAATTTGGAAAATCTGTGATTAAATCTTTTATTTAAAAGATTAAAGTGTGGAAATTGTTTTAAACCGTTGAAGGTTGTTAAAATGAATCTTTTTGTTTAAAAGATTGGAAATGGTAATTTGTTAAACCATTTGAAAAGAAAGTTTGGGTTTAAGTGGTGACTTAATTGAAATCCCAATATCCATATATTGTTAAATATTGCGCTCACTATTCGGTTTAGCCGGGAGAGGACCTTTGTGTCATATAACCCATTCCGAATAGTGATACGTCGTATATGGATAGCATTTGAAGATCGGTGATGAAGACCGGATATTTTTCGAAAATGAAAGGACAACCTGTCGAATGTCTCTGCACTGAGTTGCTCCGGTATAGAGATTTATATCACTTTTTTGTGACGGGAAGTCCGGACGTGATTGGAAATTATCCGGATTTGCAAGGGCTTCGTGAGAAGTGCCTTCGGTTCTGTTCGAACCCGGAACAGACTTGTATGGATACATGTCTGACATTACACTTTGAGATATAAAGCTGATTTCTTTCAAATACATTTCTGTTTGGTGGCGGAGAATTTATTCTCTTAGCTTAACACCCTTCTCTGAGACGTACGAGCTCAGAGGTTACGTAGTTGAAATTTATCAGCGATATATCCCAATTTGGTAATGTGGCATGCTGAGTGTTGCTGTGTGATGATCAATGTTTGATCATTTGTGATATGATCTTTTGTTTGATCATTTATCTTTGTGATCATAGGTTGATCATCTGTTGACCCAAAGCGTGGCTTTTTGAAAAAGCGTAGCTTTGTGGACGAGACTTCGTCGAGCCTCACAACCCGGTAATGGTCGAAACAGGAATGTTGCGGCAAGGTTTCAGGGGTAGCTTCCCTAGGGTATGACCATTCCTTCTGGAAAAGGGTAGTATCATGGTATGGAGCCCAGATATTTACTCATGTGGATACACTTATTTATTATGTGTGATGTTGGATACCGAGCGCTCGGATAAAGGTCCCAAAGGACGGGGGGTGGCATATCTGAGGTTTCTTTTATCCCTTGGGAAAAGGGGTTGCCGGCCTTGTTTGGCAGAGAACAGTTGGTTCTCGGAACGTCCCGCCAGAGGCGTTTCTTTCGTGGAATAGGAAGTTCCTTAGCCTGACCATTTGTTGGAAATCCAAACAAAACAATACGAGCCCTGTACGGTTTTAGTTGTATTACCTGCCATGGAATGTGGTGGTAACCTGCTATTGAACATGGTAGCTATAGTAGGCATAAGTGTGAAATGTCTATGCTGGCTAAGATTTATATTCTACTTTCGAAATTGTTTTCTACACTATGCACTAGTAATAATATCAAATGATTTGATTTTGCGTAGTAAGCATCTTTGACTATCATAAGAAGAAATCTCCTCCAATTCTGCGTTTGCATTGTGTGTGTGGTGGGAGGTCTTATGGTAGTTTCATTTTCCAAAAGCATTGCGAATTAACTTTAAAATTCTCTGCTATTTGTTTTAAAGATAAACTGTTTTTGTTGCTCACACCAGTCCCATGACTGATCCGGAGTTTATTGTTTCTTTCCTAAACTCTGGATGCTCAAAATTTTTCTACATGAGCAGTCTAGAGTTTGGTTTTTCAGATATTCAGGTTTAGTAGATTATCTGGAGCTAGTTCAGTCTTTGGATCGGACTGCACTTGCTTATCTTTGTGCCTCGTTATTGGGAGTTCGAGCTATTTCTGGATCGTGCTTTGGAGATGAAGATTATCCGCTGCTGATGTTATCTATTTTTCTTTCCGCTGCAATTTATTGTATCATATCTCTGATGTATATAGATATTCATTGTATCATCATTGTATCTGGATATTGTATCAGATGTTGTATATCTATATTCTTTTTATTCCGCTGTGATATTTACTTAACTGTGTTATAAGCTCCGGCGACTCGGATTTGAACGCTCGAATCTACGACATTCGAGTACGATGTAAAGTATGGATGTCGATTTTCGAGCGTGAAAATTTGGGACGTTACAGTGGGTTGCGAAGTCGAAGTCACCGATGGAGATGAAGCGTGGCGATGTCGAGCGATTGCTGGTGAGGTATTTTCTTTATTTAATTTATACATATATATATATACGTTGAAAAAAAATATACACATTTACAGAATAGAAATCCCAGTAGGTAAAATTTATATACAAATATGAATAAAAATAACATATATGTATAGTTTGGGTAACAGGGAGAAATGGAAAGTATAGCTCTGTTTGTAATTTAATAAAAACGTATATATTCACATACATATTTAAAACAGTAGATATATGTATGGAGATAAAACTTTTGAAATTGGAGATTTTAAAATGTTTGAAATATATATGTAAATGAGATTTTTGTTTAAAGAAACAGGAAAGTTAGTTTGAAATTGAAATGTTTAGTTAAATAAATTTATTTAAAAGAAATTTGTTTAAAATAAAATCATTGGTTAATTAAATTTATCCAATAGGAATTTATTATTCGATTTATTGCGAATATTGATAAATTGTAAAAATGTTTATACAAGGTCTATAAAAATCGAGAAACAAACTGGATTTTAAATGGATTGAAAATTTAAAAGCAAAGGTGAGATCTTCTCACTCAAATTGGATAATTGATTAGCAGTTATTGATTGTTGTTTGGTTGTGATATTAGATATAGTAGGATATATCTATATATATATATAGTAATATATATATATATATATTGGCATATGTATATATTGGTGATTGATTTTCCCGCATTATATAGCGGATGAGACTCTGTGCGCCGCATAATAGCGGATAATATTTATAAATCCCATATACTGCGATATTCCACCTCGAAGTTGAATTGGTATTGTGCTAACATTTGTGGATGCAGGAAACAGGTTGGAGGGATCCAACTGGATTCCTCAAAATTATATGAATTTGTTTCATATGTTATGTGATTATTTATTTATAATCTGTGAATGATTATATCTGTGATTGAATGTGTTGAAGGCTAAAATTTAGCCGAATGTATTTTTGGTATCGTTGGATACCAGAAATAAATGAAATTGGATTTTTGAAATTAAAATTGGAAATTTTAAGTAAATTCTTTTGAAGGAATTGGTTGAATTTAAAAGAAGGATTTTAAAAGCGTAAAGTTGATTTATGAAATCTTCGAATTGTTTCCAAAATATGGGAAAAGATTTTTTTATAAATGGATTTTGAATAGTATTATTCGAAAGTGGGGAATTTTATTTAAAAAGGAATTTTTAAATGGTTTGGAAGGGATAAAGGAATTTATTTTCAAAAGTGATAAATTTGTTTGAAGTCCAATTGATAATTTCTTTGGTGTTTGAAAATAAATCTTTGAGGAATTGAAATGACCCTCCTATTTCTACCCTAATTTCATAAGGATTTTTTTTTCACAGAGATGATATATAGATATATCATTCATTACAAATATATTTCCCAGGGCCATTTTCTTTTTCCAATAAACAAAATATATCCAGGATCAAAATAATTAACCAATATAAATATATCAGTACATTCACAAGGATAAGCACATACATGTGAGGATGTATATGCCTCTCTTGTTTGAATCAGAGTTCTAGAAAACAAGAGGATATTGGATTGATTGAATTTAATCAATCCACACATAGTTCAGTGTTATATGCAATAAAAATTCCATTCATGCATGAATACCTATATATATATATATTTAAACTCCTGATACCTTGCTAAATTCTCTAGGGAGTATAAATTCTAGAAACCAGATAAATGTGTTATGATTGTCTATAAATTAAGGGTCTGGTGCTTGGGTTCTGAAAATGATAGAAGTGTTTATCATTATCCATGTTTGATTTTCTTCTTATAAAATCTATCTGGAATTTAAAATGCATTTGATTAAAATCTGAGTGAAATTCAGATTCCTATTACAAATACAAAGGAAAAGGTGTGTTAATATCTGTACAAAACATGTTTATGTGTGTATATAACTGCAACTATTTTGGATCTGGCTTTCAACTCCCATATTACAGATTCTTTCTTTATTTAAAAATAAGGCATGAAACATTTGTATAAAACAAGTTAAATTATGGAAACCTTGCAGTCATGTAAAAACATTCAACCTATGCCTATTATCTTTTGCATACATATGCCATGGTAGAAAGATAAACCATTTAATTTTTTTTTTCTGAGAACCAACTATCCAGATTTCCCAAAACTTAAATCTTTTCTAAATACTCAAGATTGACTAATACATTTATAAAATGTAATCATTCAATTTTAACATAGTGTTCTTGCTAAATCCACTTACAGAATTTTGATTAACTTCTTTAACATATCAGATATTTAACTAGGTTTATAGATTCCAGATACAAGTCAATCTCTTAACAAAATACTTAACAAAATATCCATCCAATATTCAACACTTAATACAAGTAGCAATTTAAATTATCAATACATGCAGATTTCAACATCTAGGCTCTTATCTAACTAAGTTTAGCATGCTATAATCTTCTTCTCAAAGCCTTGCTTCTACTCCTACTTAGTTGCTGCAATCCCTGAAAATGCATTTGAAGCTGCCCCATGTTAAATGGGACACCCCATATGCCAATAGCACACTAGGGTCAGACACATGTCTGGTATGAGAAAATCCACTAAAACAATTTGAAAGTCAAGTAAAAGTTAAACATGGATAGTTATATATACAACTCTGCCTTTAGAAAACAAGTAATTCATGTGTGCATGTTCTGTGTCAGTGTGAAGGTGCACGCTTTAATCTGTCCTTCCAGGAACCTCAAGAAAAAAACATGGTACTTTCATACTTTCATATGATTTAATCATGAATCAAGTAAACATCCATACAACAAGGAAATCACCCAAAATGAATAAAATCATTTATGCACAATCCAGATTTCATTCCAGGAAAACTCTAGTTCCTCTTTATATCAAATTCTCTTATCTTGATATATATTTATCTATCTTGGTCTCATCTGCAATTAATTGAATCAATGGACACACTGTAATGGACTAATTCACTCCATTACACAAAGATCTCAGGACTTAAACAAGCCATGTGTCAACTTGTGTTACTCAAGAAAACAAGTCATTCCTGCAGTGTTCTTGACCCCCATTTCCTAATCAAGTTTAAAGTTAATAATAACTCTTTTGATATTTCAGGAATAAACCAATCAGTGATCCATTTCCCTAACTAAAACATCCATATCATGGCATCTCATATCAATCATAACCAAACAGAGATAATTAGGCAAACAGACATTGTTATCTATTTAAATGGGACTCTACATCTGCATACATATTTTCTGGTACTTTAAAGAAGTAAAGGCAACTAACAGTGGCTTATGGCTTTTAAGAGAGTTTTTCCTTTTGCAAGTATTTGTGCTTGAGTTAAACTTAGATTGACCAAGTTTCACTGAACCACAAAATTTGTTTGCTATGTGTATGAATCTTTATACATTTTTATTGAATTAGGAGCATCAGCACATAGGCAACCCTATTGCACTCCTAATTCCTTTTTGTCTCAAGCCTCAGCACTTATACATGAGTATATTGCAGCTCAATATGTTTTCATTTCTCTGAGTTAAGCCAAAACCAATACTACTTGCCTATATTCAACATTTATTTTCCTGGGTATTTGTTTATGTTCCTAAGCATTTACATATCAGAGATCTGGGTTCATAAAACATATATGTATACTAACTACACATAAAACTTTCTTATAAATAAACAAGTAGAACAACCAAAGGGAATCAAAACATTTTTAGTTTTAAAATCACAGATAAGCATTCACATATGAAAATACACTTTTAAGAAAATTACTTATAACTGGCTGCCTACATTAGGACTTATTGCCTTAGATTTTGAGTGAGTTTCCTCACCTAGCTCTCTTTCACTTCCTAGTTGACTGGTAAGCCTCTGCCTTCAAATCTTTTCTTCACTTGTATTATAAATATATAATATCTATATATTTTCTCAAGAGTTATCCGGGAAGAAGAAGGTTTCTCCTCTCACTGCCTATTTATGCAGGGTTTTTCTTAGGGTTTAAGGCATTAGCTAAAGACATTTTTGCCCATCAGAAATTATGCCATTTGTATTTAGTTTTCAAACCCAAAATCTTACCCTCCCCGGCTTGAGTTTGTGAAGAGAAAAGTGGTTATATCTTTTTGGTTAATTTCAGATTTTTGCTTTTCCAGAAAATGCTTTTTCCTTTGTCTACTATCATGCTAAAATTGTGACTTGATTTTATTATTTATCAAATACTCTTCCTAATTCTGCCTATACCAAGTATTTCTCTGTTTTATCTTATTTTTTTCTATTTTTAGCTTTCATGTAAATGGCATGTACTTCCTTTATTTATTTATAAGAGGATTAGTCCTTTTTATATCTTCATTCTTTTTTTTTTCTGCCTATCTTTAAAATATGGTGGTATATTTTATTTTGCTGATTTGAACTCTAGTACCTTATTAACATATATATATATATGTATATATGTATATAAAGCTTACTAAATTAATTAGTATACTCATCTGTATATATTTATACATTATTTTGTACTGACACACACATGTACATGTACACTCAAAAATACTCAGTAGCATTCATATATATATATATATATATATATTGCTTATGCATACAGCTTTTAAGGATTTAATCTACCTATATATATATTCCCATACATATCAATATGTATTTATTCTTAGAGTTCAGGGATTTTTAGCTTTAGTTCATGTGCATTTCCTGTGCACACATGTACACACATACTGATACACTATCAAGCTATATCAATCCCCTTTCAAAATTTATTCAAAAATTATTTTGAATTCATTTATATTTTTCAGAATAAATTCCTAAAATCTTGGGTCATTACATACACCCCTCCTTTTAGAAATTGTGTCCCACAATTTTCGTAAGCTTAAAATAATTTTTAAACTTAATTCAGAGAACAAGTACATTCTCAACCAAATAGATTTTTAGTTCTATAATAACTAAAAACATATGCATCTAAAAAAAAGAAAACAATCAAAAATCAGAATTACCTTTAATCTGAAAATAGCTTAGGATAATTCATCCTAACTTTGTCTTCTAATTCCCATGTGCAATCACTAGGATTAAGACTCCACTGTACCTTCACAAGTTTCAGAGATTTATTTCTCAACTTCTTCACATCTTTTGCCAAAATTCCCACTGGATCCTTTTCATAAATCAAATTAGAATTTATCTGCACTTGGGTTGGGGTCTCAAGAATTTCTGCTTTGTCATGGACCCACCTTCTCAATTGTGATACATGAAAAACATCATGTATACCTTGCATGTTTTCTGGTAATTCCAACTTATATGCCAAGGGACCAATTCTTTCCAGAATTTTGTATGGTCCAATATATCTTGGGGTTAATTTGCCTTGTTTTCCAAACCTCAGCACATTTTTCATAGGTGAGATTTTGATGAAAACAAAATTTCCCACTTCATATTCTACCTGCCTCCTTCTCATGTCTGCAAATTTCTTTTGCCTATCCTGAGCTGCTGCCATTCTTCTTCTTATTAACTCAATTTTCTCCTTAGTTTCTTGTATGTACTAAGGTCCTAAAATAGACCTTTCTCCTGCTTCTACCCAACAAACAGTGACAAACAGGGTTTACCATATAAGGCTTCAAATGGAGCCATTCCTATGGTGCTTTGGTAGCTGTTGTTGTATGTAAATTCAGCTAGATGAAGATAATCTTCCCAGTTGCCCCCAAAATCCAGTATACATGCCCTCAACATGTCCTCCAAAACTTTGTTTACTACCTCAGTCTGCCCATCTGATTGAGGATGGTAGGCGGAACTTAAACATAGTTCACTTCCCATTGCTTCTTGAAAGCTTCTCCAGAATTTTGAAGTGAAGATGGTATCCCTATCACTCACAATGGTTTTGGGAATGCCATGTAACTTTACCACTTCCTTTACAAAAATTTGAGCTAATTTTGGTGTTGTCCTTTCTGACTTGACTGGGATGAAGTGTGCTACCTTGGTTAGCCTATCAACTATCACCCATTGAAATGACCCTCCTATTTTCACCCTAATTTCATAAGGATTTTTTTTTAAATGATATATAGATATATCATTCATTACAAATACATTTCCCAGGGTCATTTTCTTTCTCCAATAAACAAAATATATCCAGGATCAAGATAACTTACCAATATAAATATATCAGTGTATTTCTAATAACATACACATACATATGAAGATGTATGTGTTCCTCTTGTTTATATTCAGAGTATATACTTTATTTTCTTTTTATTTGTTGTACAAGAACATTCTGTTTGATTTAGATTTTAGCAATTCAGGTTAATTGATTCTTGACCATAGAATCCACTGGAAACATGTACTTTAGTCTGTTATTCTAATTAAGAAATGATCAAGTAATAATCAGTGGAAAGCAAGCTTTTAATATGGATGATTGTGTAAAAGTCTGCATAGTATCAAACTCAGGTTAAAAGAAAGTGGATCCTAAGTGAACACAAGCAACATCTAGGCGTAATGGAAACGCGCCTAACTTATACATGAAAGGTCACGAGTTCGAGTGCTATGCTGGTCGGTTCAAACCCAATTTTTGTTTATTTTTCCTGTATGGTTTGAAATCTGATATCTACCTATATCAGCGCATATATACTTAATTTCATCCTATAATTTAACATACAAAATAAAATTTCTTACTTTATTATTTTTGAAATTCATTCCTTCAACTGTTCTAGGAATTTATGTTCATATTTTTGCCCAGATATCAACATGTACACAGATATACATGTACATGTCAATATCTCTGCTCATTTTCCAGAAAACTGGGTGAAACAATTGCTAAGTGTACTAAGCTTTTGAAATGCATTTTTATTTTCAGAATACAATCTATCATGATCAACCAATACTTCATTTATTTGAAGCTGGTTAACTCATGAATCCTGTATCTGCTACACACTAGTTCAAAGCAATGGAGATACCATTCATTGCATTCTGTCTAAGGCTTTTAAAAACATTTTACTTTTCTCAATACAATTCAGAAATGAATTCAAACTTATTTACAAAGCATTTCAGTAAAAAGAAACTAAAATCCTTTTAAGTTTACTTCTAGCTAAATCCAGATCTTGTTCTAAAACTCAGTGCTCTGTTATGTCTCAAGATTAGCTAATACATAAATATAAATTATGCAAAACAGTAGCTCACATAATTGTATATTTCTTACCAGATTTTTATGGCTGATACTTGAACATATTTTTCTTGTTTATGTTTCAGACACTACTTCAAAAACAAATCAAACCTTAACACACAACAATTTCAACAGAACAACAATTTTAATATGACACTTTACAGAACATAAGGGCAACTTGATCACTAACCATAAAATATTCAATACATGACTGGAAATCTTAGAAACATAAAATTTTCCTGAATACATGCAGATATAATCAATTTAAGCTCTTATTGAAACTAGCTAGCATGTTCATTCACTCCTCCATAATAGCCATAACTTCATTTTTACTTAGTGCCTGGGTTACCTGAAAGAGCATGAGTGGCTGCCTCATTTTAAAATGAGACACCCCATATGCCATGAGCAAACAAGGGTCAGATCTATGATCTGGTATGAGTAACATCAATATTCATGATATTAAGCAATAGAGAATATAAGGGCACCAATTAGTTATTTAAGCAAATTCCTGCAATCAATTACTTTAGCATAGTATAATTAAGTTGATTCAGGTATGATATATTCATTTATCATTCTTGCACTTGCATACATAATCATGCAAACATAATTATCTATTTGCAACATTTTCATTTACTGGAACCATCTTGGTTCCATACCATTCAACCTAAGAAATATCCATATTCCTATTTCTTCATTTACAGGTTGTATAATTCAATTTAAATCCCTGCCTCATCTGCTATTAAGGAATCACTAGGACACATTGCAATGAACTAATTCACATCATTGCACAAAGATCTCAGGGCTTAAACAAACCATGTGCCAACTTGCATACTTCAAATATGACAAGCATTCCAGCAGCTTTCTTGGCCTTCCCTTCCCTAGTTTATTTACTAGTGTATTGTCTTAAATCCTATCATCAAATATGCTAAGTGAACATGTCACTGCAAACATGGAAACATCCATAATCTTTCCTAGCATAATTCTCCTCAGAAATAATCAGATAGTTATTTCCTAAATGGGGTCAATATGTCTTGATCTTAGTAAAATATAAGAATATTCTCAACTGTAAAAAGAGGCATGGCATGTGCTTATTATATTGATCTGCAAGCCTTTATGATTGATTCAGATTCAAGATCTGGTTCAATCATAATTTTAACTTATGAGTTTCTTTTTTTTTTTGATTTGATTAAGGGCTCAGCACTTAGAAGATTTCTATTGCACCCTTAACATTTTTCTTTTCAAGCCTCAGCACTTATACCAAGTATAATGCAGCTCCCAACATTTTTTGTAAAGTTTCCATGCCATAGATCTATAACAGTTGAGAGTATTCTCTACATAATTTTAAGATCCTAGACTTTAACATTTATGAGTATAAATAAAACAGTATGATACACATCCAAAGACAAATGTCTCAACCAATCAAAGATCATCAAAATCATCCATATTAAATCATATCAGATTTAAAATAAGTCATCCAAAAAGCATTGATGAAATCATATACATCAAAACCAGAAATATATAAATGGCAATATAAAAAGTGGCTGCCTCATCTCAGGTCTTAATGCCATGAACTCAGTGAGGTTACTCACCTAAATATTTCTTCTTATTAATCCAGAAAATCCTTGTATGAGTGTTTTCTCCTTCCTTCCAATATTTTTCTTCTTTTCTTATTTTTGTGCAGCTTGGGTAAAGATAATTCTACTGGCCAAAACTGCCTATTTATATGCAATTTTTCCACTAGGGTTTTGTTAAAACAGAATTCCATTTTTGTCCTGGCTAACATCATGCATTTTTCATCCATAATACCCCGGCCATATTAACCAATTTAAAGGCTGCATTTTCTTTCTTTTGCTTTTCAGAAAATGGCCACTCACCTAGTCATGTTAAAAGTGTGACTATCCTATTTTATATTTTAATTATTTCTGAGAATCCCCTTTGCTATTTTTGCCTATACAAGCATATTGACTTGTATCACATTTCATGTCATTTTAATGTTATAGTTTCACTTGCTTATATATATATATATATACTTTTCAGTACTAAAAAAATGTATATTTGTATACATATCTTATCTAGGCTTATTTAATTCCTTTTTAAATTTCAGAAACATATGCACCTATATGTATACAGGTTTACAAATCCTTATAACATATATATATATATAATTTTCTTTTCTGGGTTTTAAATAAAATTGGTTTACTGATTTAAAGTAAAACTTACTTTTCTTATTTTCTAAGATGATCCATATAATTCCAGAAATCAAATATCCATGTTGCAAAATCATGTTTGTATTGCTTTTTAATTCTTGTTTTAAATCCAAGAAATTTGGAGTTCTTCCTTGTGCCATTTCAGTGTGCACGTGCACACATATACTTGCACACTATTTATTCCAGAGATTTCACCATATTTAAATCTAAATATTTCAAAAATTAAATCATTTTACAAAAATGATTTTTCACAAAATTTTGGGGTATTACATTCACCCCTCCTTTTAGGAATTGTGTGCTCACAATTTTTCGAACATTTATATCAAGTATCATTTTTTTTCTGAAAACTTATCAAACATATGCATAAGCAAACAAATTCAACCATATCAACCATGCATAACAAAAAAATTTCCAGAAAAAAAAAATTACCTTTTAATTTGCAAAAAGCTTAGGATAATCCACTCTAATCTTATCCTCTAACTCCCATGTGCAGTCATTAGGATCACTACTCCACTGGATCTTAACTAGTTTCAAGGTTTTGCTCCTTAATTTCTTTTCTTCCTTGGCTACAATCCCCACTGGTTCTTTTTCATAAACCAAGTCAGGATTTATTTGAATTTTGGTAGGCTCTTCCAAAATGTCTTCTTTATCATGTACCCATCTTCTAAGTTGGGACACATGAAAAACATTATGCATTGCTTTCATTTCCTCTGGTAGTTCTAATTTGTAAGCCAATGAACCAATTCTTTCCAGAATTTTATAGGGTCCAACATACCTTGGTGTAAGCTTACCTTGCTTGCCAAATCTCATGACTTTCTTCATAGGTGAAATCTTGATGAAAACAAAGTCTCCCACTTCATATTCCACTTGCTTTCTCTTCCTATCTGCAAATTTCTTTTGCCTATCTTGAGCTGCTGCTATTCTTTTTCTTATTAACCCAATTTTCTCTGTAGTTTCTTTAACATATTCAGGTCCAAGAACAGCCCTTTCTCCAGTCTCTACCCAGCATATAGGTGATAAACATGGCTTGCCATATAAGGCTTCAAATGGTGCCATCCCTATGGTGCTTTGGTAACTGTTATTGTATGTGAATTCAGCTAGATGGAGGTGGTCTTCCCAGTTGCCTCCAAAGTCCAGTGTACATGCTCTCAACAAATCCTCTAAGACTTTGTTCACCACCTCAGTTTGACCATCAGATTGTGGATGGTAGGCAGTGCTTAAGCACAATTCACTCCCCATGGCCTCTTGAAAACTTTTCCAAAACCTTGAGGTGAAGATGGTATCCCTATCACTCACAATGGTTTTGGGTATGCCATGCAACCTTACTACCTCTTTCATGAATATTTGAGCCAATTTTGGAGCATTTCTTTCTGTTTTAACTGGGATAAAATGTGCTACCTTAGTTAGCCTATCCACTATTACCCATATACTTGTGTTCCCCTTCTTAGATTTAGGCAAACCATCTATGAAATCCATAGATATATCCTCCCACTTCCACTGTGGTATACTAAGGGGTTGCAACAGTCCTGATGGCCTTTGTGTCTCTGCCTTGACTTGTTGGCAAGTCATGCACCTTGCAACATATCTGGCCACATCTGACTTCATCCCCTTTCCACCAAAGATTTCTTTTCAAATTTTGATACATCTTGGTGCTACCTGGGTGTATGGAGTACTTACTCCTATGGTACTCATTTAATATTTCCTCCTTCAATTCTATATTTTCTGGAACACATATCCTGTTTTTATTCCTTAAATAACCATTTTTATCAACTTGATAATTTATTACTTCCTCCCCTTTTGATATGAGCATTTTCTTTTCCACCATGTTTAGGTCTTGTTCCTGCATTTTCCCAATCTTAAGAAGTAAATCTGGTTGCAGAGATATCATACTTAATTTCCCTTTACCTTCACCTTCTTCAATGGGCATCATTTGTACCTTATTGTTTTCCTCAATTTCCAAATCAGTAAGTATAGACAAATCCTTAAACTCTTCCATCATCATCATGGCTACTTTGGCATGTTGTCTACTCAAGGCATCTGCAACTTTATTTGCCTTGCCTGGTGTATACAGTATATCTAGATCATAGGCAGCTAGGAACTCTACCCATCTATGTTGCCTCATATTCAAATATTTTTGTGAGAATAAATATTTCAGTGCCTTATGATCAGTGTACAAAATGAATTTGGCACCTAACAAATAATGTCTCCAAAGTTTCAAAGCATACACAACTGCTGCTAGTTCAAGATCATGGGTTGCATATCTTGTTTCATGTGGCTTTAATTGCCTAGATGCATAGGCTACCACCTGGTCTTGCTGCATCAACACAGCCCCTAACCCAGAGCCACTTGCATCAGTGTACACAACCAAATTTTCATTTCCTTCTGGCACTCTCAATACTGGTGCATTAATCAGAGCTTCTTTTATTTTGATAAAAGCTTGCTCACATTTTTCTGTCCATACAAAGGCTTGGTTCTTTCTAGTTAAATTGGTAAGTGGTGATGATATTTTTGAGAAATCTTTTATAAATCTCCTATAATATCCTGCCATCCCCATAAATGATCTAATCTCACTGATGGTGCTAGGCCTTTTCCATGCTTGGATTGCCACCACCTTATTAGGGTTCACTGATATTCCTTTGGCAGAAATAACATGCCTAAGAAAATGCACTTCTTCTTTCCAAAATGCACATTTTGAAAATTTTGCTTTTAAATCATTTTCCCTTAGCCTTGACAAAACTAAATGCAAATGATTTTTATGCTCTTCCACTGTCTTGGAATAAATCAAAATGTCATCAATAAAAATCAGTACAAACTTGTCTAAATAATCTCTAAATATTCTATTCATTAAATCAACAAAATATGAAGGAGCATTTGTCAAACCAAATGGCATAACCAAAAATTCATATAAGCCATATCTTGTGTTAAATGCAGTATACTTAACACTTGAGTCTTCAACCTTCATTTGATGGAATCCTGATGCTAAGTCTAGCCTAGAAAATATTTTAGCTTCACTGAGTTGGTCAAAGAGATCATCTATTCTAGGCAATGGGTATTTATTCTTGATGGTTACTTTATTTAGTTCCCTGTAATCTATGCACATTCTCAAGGTACCATCATGTTTTCTTACAAACACTACTGGAGAACCCCAGCAGGAATTGCTTGGCCTTATAAATCCCTTGCCTTCTAATTCTTCCAACTGATTTTTCAATTCTTTCAGTTCACTTGGCCCCATTCTATAAGGTTTCTTGATTATTGGACTTGCTCCTGGAATGAGATTAATTTGGAACTCAACTGGTCTGTGGTGTGGGACACCCTTAACTTCCTCAAACACATCCAAGTATTCATTAACTATGGGAATTCCTTCAATGGTTAGTTCACTCAGATCTTTTTCTAAGTCAACTAAATGATACAATTTCCCTTCCTTAGCTACTTCACATAGAACTGTGATCCTCTGGCCTCTAGAATTTTGCAATGATATGGTGGATGAGTCTAAATTAATTATGGCTTTAAATTGCCTTAACCAATCTACACCCAATATAACTCCTATATTTGGGTAATTTAAAACATATAAATTGGAAATAAAAATATTTCCTCCTATGTTTAACTCCACATCCACACAATTCATGTTCAAAACACTAGAACTCCCTAGGGGACTTTGTACAAGCAATGGGGTTTCAACCAATATGCAGTTTAATTTTTAACACTTTAACTAATTCATAGGAAATCAAAGAGTGTGTTGCTCCAGTATCATATACTACTGGTATGGGTATGGCACAAATGAGTAATGTACCTTCCACTTGGCCATGATTTTCAGCATCAATTTTCACTGCAGATTTGCTTTACCTTCCAAAGTTGCCAATTTCCCTTGCTGTTTATTCTCAGGACAGTTCCTCTTCATATGCCCCTCTTTCCCACATAGGTAGCATTTGAAGGCTCCTCCTTTTAACTCTGGGCACCTTGGTTTGATGTGTCCTTCTTTTCCACAATGATGGCAAACCAATTTCTTCTTAGTACCATTGGCTTTTGTATCTTTACCCTTCCTGTTGTCTGCCTCCTCCTTCTTTTTATCATAAGGGTGATATCTTCCCTTATCCTTCTTGTTGTTGCTCTTAAAATTCCTATATTTCTCTCTTTCTTTGTCATGTTGTTCCAGTTTCAAGGCCAGATCAATTACTTGATCAAATGTTCTATCTGCATGTGGTAGCATAGCTCTGCTAAGTCCTGGGTTCAGCCCTTTTATATACCTATCATTTTTGGATGCTTCATCTGCCACTAGCATTGCTCCATAATTGGATAGCCCCTCAAACTTTTGAGTGTATTCAGTGACATTCAAAGTTCCCTGCCTAAGTTTGATAAATTCTTCAAGCAAAATGGTCTTGGCTGATGCTGGTACAAATCTTGCCTCCAACATCTCCTTGAACTGATTCCAAGTGATTTCATTTCTTCCAGCTATGATCACCTCCCACCAGCTTAAAGCTACCCCTTTCAGTTGTCTAGAAGCTACTTGCCTCTTCCTTTGGTCATCCAACTGCATGTCATAGAAAATCCTATCAAGTGTTCTCAACCATGCTTGAATTTCCATCACACTCTCAGTTCCTTCAAAACTCCTGCCTCCCAAATTGGAATAAGTCTTCAGTAGTTTTGAAAGTTCTTCATGTGGGTTCTCAGGCCTATGCCCAATTCCATCTCTTAAAACCCTCACAAATTCTTGCATATCAAGCATTTGAGGTGCACTGGGTCCTGCATTGTGATGAGATCCTCTTCCTACCATGGTCTGCTAACTAAATTCTGGGCAAATGGTATTAGTATATTATGAGTACTTCTATAATTTCTAATTTCTTATCTAAATTATTTCATCCAAAACAAACAGACATAATACATTTCTATAATACTTAACAATCAATGCAACCAAGTGCTCTGATACCAACTGAAATGACCCTCCTATTTTCACCCTAATTTCATAAGGATTTTTTTTTTAAATGATATATAGATATATCATTCATTACAAATACATTTCCCAGGGTCATTTTCTTTCTCCAATAAACAAAATATATCCAGGATCAAGATAACTTACCAATATAAATATATCAGTGTATTTCTAATAACATACACATACATATGAAGATGTATGTGTTCCTCTTGTTTATATTCAGAGTATATACTTTATTTTCTTTTTATTTGTTGTACAAGAACATTCTGTTTGATTTAGATTTTAGCAATTCAGGTTAATTGATTCTTGACCATAGAATCCACTGGAAACATGTACTTTAGTCTGTTATTCTAATTAAGAAATGATCAAGTAATAATCAGTGGAAAGCAAGCTTTTAATATGGATGATTGTGTAAAAGTCTGCATAGTATCAAACTCAGGTTAAAAGAAAGTGGATCCTAAGTGAACACAAGCAACATCTAGGCGTAATGGAAACGCGCCTAACTTATACATGAAAGGTCACGAGTTCGAGTGCTATGCTGGTCGGTTCAAACCCAATTTTTGTTTTTTTTTTTCCTGTATGGTTTGAAATCTGATATCTACCTATATCAGCACATATATACTTAATTTCATCCTATAATTTAACATACAAAATAAAATTTCTTACTTTATTATTTTTGAAATTCATTCCTACAACTGTTCTAGGAATTTATGTTCATATTTTTGCCCAGATATCAACATGTACACAGATATACATGTACATGTCAATATCTCTGCTCATTTTCCAGAAAACTGGGTGAAACAATTACTAAGTGTACTAAGCTTTTGAAATGCATTTTTATTTTCAGAATACAATCTATCATGATCAACCAATACTTCATTTATTTGAAGCTGGTTAACTCATGAATCCTGTATCTGCTACACACTAGTTCAAAGCAATGGAGATACCATTCATTGCATTCTGTCTAAGGCTTTTAAAAACATTTTACTTTTCTCAATACAATTCAGAAATGAATTCAAACTTATTTACAAAGCATTTCAGTAAAAAGAAACTAAAATCCTTTTAAGTTTACTTCTAGCTAAATCCAGATCTTGTTCTAAAACTCAGTGCTCTGTTATGTCTCAAGATTAGCTAATACATAAATATAAATTATGCAAAACAGTAGCTCACATAATTGTATATTTCTTACCAGATTTTTATGGCTGATACTTGAACATATTTTTCTTGTTTATGTTTCAGACACTACTTCAAAAACAAATCAAACCTTAACACACAACAATTTCAACAGAACAACAATTTTAATCTGACACTTTACAGAACATAAGGGCAACTTGATCACTAACCATAAAATATTCAATACATGACTGGAAATCTTAGAAACATAAAATTTTCCTGAATACATGCAGATATAATCAATTTAAGCTCTTATTGAAACTAGCTAGCATGTTCATTCACTCCTCCATAATAGCCATAACTTCATTTTTACTTAGTGCCTGGGTTACCTGAAAGAGCATGAGTGGCTGCCTCATTTTAAAATGAGACACCCCATATGCCATGAGCAAACAAGGGTCAGATCTATGATCTGGTATGAGTAACATCAATATTCATGATATTAAGCAATAGAGAATATAAGGGCACCAATTAGTTATTTAAGCAAATTCCTGCAATCAATTACTTTAGCATAGTATAATTAAGTTGATTCAGGTATGATATATTCATTTATCATTCTTGCACTTGCATACATAATCATGCAAACATAATTATCTATTTGCAACATTTGCATTTACTGGAACCATCTTGGTTCCATACCATTCAACCTAAGAAATATCCATATTCCTATTTCTTCATTTACAGGTTGTATAATTCAATTTAAATCCCTGCCTCATCTGCTATTAAGGAATCACTGGGACACATTGCAATGAACTAATTCACATCATTGCACAAAGATCTCAGGGCTTAAACAAACCATGTGCCAACTTGCATACTTCAAATATGACAAGCATTCCAGCAGCTTTCTTGGCCTTCCCTTCCCTAGTTTATTTACTAGTGTATTGTCTTAAATCCTATCATCAAATATGCTAAGTGAACATGTCACTGCAAACATGGAAACATCCATAATCTTTCCTAGCATAATTCTCCTCAGAAATAATCAGACAGTTATTTCCTAAATGGGGTCAATATGTCTTGATCTTAGTAAAATATAAGAATATTCTCAACTGTAAAAAGAGGCATGGCATGTGCTTATTATATTGATCTGCAAGCCTTTATGATTGATTCAGATTCAAGATCTGGTTCAATCATAATTTTAACTTATGAGTTTTTTTTTTTTGATTTGATTAAGGGCTCAGCACTTAGAAGATTTCTATTGCACCCTTAACATTTTTCTTTTCAAGCCTCAGCACTTATACCAAGTATAATGCAGCTCCCAACATTTTTTGTAAAGTTTCCATGCCATAGATCTATAACAGTTGAGAGTATTCTCTACATAATTTTAAGATCCTAGACTTTAACATTTATGAGTATAAATAAAACAGTATGATACACATCCAAAGACAAATGTCTCAACCAATCAAAGATCATCAAAATCATCCATATTAAATCATATCAGATTTAAAATAAGTCATCCAAAAAGCATTGATGAAATCATATACATCAAAACCAGAAATATATAAATGGCAATATAAAAAGTGGCTGCCTCATCTCAGGTCTTAATGCCATGAACTCAGTGAGGTTACTCACCTAAATATTTCTTCTTATTAATCCAGAAAATCCTTGTATGAGTGTTTTCTCCTTCCTTCCAATATTTTTCTTCTTTTCTTATTTTTGTGCATCTTGGGTAAAGATAATTCTACTGGCCAAAACTGCCTATTTATATGCAATTTTTCCACTAGGGTTTTGTTAAAACAGAATTCCATTTCTGTCCTGGCTAACATCATGCATTTTTCATCCATAATACCCCGGCCATATTAACCAATTTAAAGGCTGCATTTTCTTTCTTTTGCTTTTCAGAAAATGGCCACTCACCTAGTCATGTTAAAAGTGTGACTATCCTATTTTATATTTTAATTATTTCTGAGAATCCCCTTTGCTATTTTTGCCTATACAAGCATATTGACTTGTATCACATTTCATGTCATTTTAATGTTATAGTTTCACTTGCTTATATATATATATATATATATATATATACTTTTCAGTACTAAAAAAATGTATATTTGTATACATATCTTATCTAGGCTTATTTAATTCCTTTTTAAATTTCAGAAACATATGCACCTATATGTATACAGGTTTACAAATCCTTATAACATATATATATATATAATTTTCTTTTCTGGGTTTTAAATAAAATTGGTTTACTGATTTAAAGTAAAACTTACTTTTCTTATTTTCTAAGATGATCCATATAATTCCAGAAATCAAATATCCATGTTGCAAAATCATGTTTGTATTGCTTTTTAATTCTTGTTTTAAATCCAAGAAATCTGGAGTTCTTCCTTGTGCCATTTCAGTGTGCACGTGCACACATATACTTGCACACTATTTATTCCAGAGATTTCACCATATTTAAATCTAAATATTTCAAAAATTAAATCATTTTACAAAAATGATTTTTCACAAAATTTTGGGGTATTACACCCATATACTTGTATTACCTCTCTTAGATCTAGGCAGTCCATCTATGAAGTCCATAGATATGTCTTCCCACTTCCACTGTGGTACACTAAGAGGCTGCATCAACCCTGATGGCCTTTGGGTTTCAGCTTTGACTTGTTGGCAAGTCATACATTTGGCAATGTATTTAGCTACATCAGATTTCATCCCCTTCCACCAGAAGTCTCTTTTCAAATTTTGGTACATTTTTGTGCTGCCTGGGTGTATGGAGTATTTACTTCTGTGATATTCATTCAATATCTCTTTTTTCAATTCTGTGTCCTCTGGTACACACATCCTATTCCGGTATCTCATATAACCATTTTTATCAATATGGTGATTCATCACTTCCTCCCCTCTTGAGAGGAGCATTTTCTTCTCTAATAAGTTGGCATCCTGTTCTTGCATTTTTCCTACCTTCAGAATTAAATCTGGTTGAAGTGTCATTAAGCTTAACTTCCCTTTATCTTTTTGTGCACCATGCATCTGCTCATCAATGTGCACACAACCATTCTCCCCAATTTCTAACTCAGTTAGCAAAGACAAGCCCTTAAATTCTTCTATCATTATCATAGCCAATTTAGCATGCTGTCTACTTAGAGCATCTGCAACTTTGTTTGCTTTGCCTGGTGTATAGAGTATGTCAAAGTCATAGGCAGCTAAGAACTCCACCCATCTATGTTGCCTCATGTTCAAATCTTTTTGTGAAAATAAATATTTTAGAGACTTGTGGTCAGTGTAAAGTTCAAACTTTGTGCCTAACAAATAATGTCTCCAAAGTTTTAAAGCATAGATCACAGCTGCTAATTCGAGATCATGTGTGGCATACCTTACTTCATAGGGTTTAAGTTGTCTGGATGCATATGCAATGACTTGGCCTTGTTGCATCAACACTGCACCCAAGCCAAATCCACTAGCATCAGTGTATACAACTAATTCTTCATTTCCATGAGGTACCTTTAAAATTGGAGCATTCACCAATGCCTCCTTCAACTGTTCAAAATACTTTTCACATTTTTCTGACCAAACAAAAGCTTGGTTCTTCCTGGTTAGGTTAGTGAGTGGTGTAGAAATTTTTGAAAAATCCTTTATAAACCTCCTATAATACCCTGCCATCCACATAACTGACCTCACTTCACTCACAGTGCTTGGCCTCTTCCATGCTTGAATAGCCATTACTTTATTGGGGTTCACAGAAATTCCTTGGGCAGATATAACATGGCCAAGGAAATGTACTTCCTCTTTCCAAAATACACATTTTGAAAATTTTGCCTTTAAATCTTTTCCCTTAATCTAGACAAAACCAGGTGCAAATGATGCTTATGTTCTTCCACTGTTTTGGAATAAATCAAAATGTCATCTGTAAAAATAAGCACAAACTTGTCAAAATAATCTCTAAAGGTTATGTTCATTAAATCTACAAAGTATGATGGTGCATTGGTCAAGCCAAATGGCACAACCAAGAATTCATACAACCCATACCTAGTGTTAAAGGCAGTGTACTTGATGCTTGATTCTTCCACCTTCATTTGATGAAAACCAGATGCTAAATCTAGTCTAGAAAATACTTTTGCCCCTGCTAATTGATCAAAAAGATCATCTATTCTTGGCAATGGGTATTTATTTTTAATAGTTACTTTGTTTAATTCTCTATAATCTATACAGGGTCTTAAGGAGCTATCCTGTTTCTTAACAAATACCACTGGTGCTCCCCAGCAAGAATTACTTGGTCTTATAAAACCCTTTTCTTCCAATTCTTCTAACTGTTTCTTTAATTCTTTTAGTTCATTTGGCCCCATTCTATTTGGCTTTTTAATCACTGGGCTTGCTCCTGGAACTAGATTGATCTGGAACTCTACTGGTCTATGGTGTGGAATACCCTTGACCTCACCAAACACATCCAAATATTCATTGACTATGGGAATTTCTTCAATGGTTAGTTCACTGAAATCTTTTTCTGAGTCAACTAAATAATATAGTTTTCCTTCCTTAGCTACTTCACATAAAACTGTGATTCTCTGACCTCTAGAATTTTGCAATGATATGGTGGATGAGTCTAAATTAATTATGGCTTTAAATTGCCTTAACCAGTCTACCCCCAATATAACACCTATATTTGGGTAATTCAAAACATATAAATTGGAAATAAAAATATTTCCTCCTATGTTTAATTCCACATCCACACAAATCATATTTAAAACGCTAGAACTCCCCAGAGGACTTTGTATATGCAATGGGGTTTCAACCAATATGCAATTCAGTTTTAGCATTTTAACTAGTTCATAAGAAATTAACGAGTGAGTTGCCCCAGTATCATATACTACTGCTATGGGTATGGTACAAATAAGTAATGTACCTTCCACTTGGCTATGGTTTTCAGTGTTACTCTCCACTGTGGCTTTGCCTTTTCCTTCCAAATTTGCCAATTTTCCTTGCTGTTTGTACTCAGGACAATTCCACTTCATATGCCCCTCTTTCCCACATAGATAGCACTTGAAAGCTCCTCCCTTCAATTCTGGACACCTAGGCTTGATATGCCCCTCCTTTCCACACTGATGGCACACAATTTTCTTCTTGGTTTCTTTAGCTTTGACATCTCCAGTGCCTTTGTCACTGGCCTCTTCCTTCTTCTTATCATAAGGGTGATACCTCCCCTTACCCTTCTTGGTATTATTGTTCCTAAAATTTCTGAACTTCTCCCTTTCCTTGTCATGCTGCTCCAACCTCAAAGCTAAGTCTATCACATGGTCAAAAGTCCTGTCTGCATAAGGTAACATGGCTCTGCTAAGTCCTGGGTTCAAACCTTTTATGTACCTATCATTTTTGGATGCCTCATCTGCCACAAGCATTGCTCCATATGTGGAAAGCCCCTCAAACTTTTGAGTGTATTCTGTGACAGTCATGGTTCCTTGTCTAAGTCTAATAAATTCTTCTAGCAAGGTAGTCTTTGCTGATGCTGGTACAAACCTTGCTTCCAACATCTCTTTGAATTGATTCCAAGTGATTTCATTCTCATTTCTTCCTGCAATGATTACTTCCCACCAGCCTAAAGCTACTCCTTTTAGCTGTCTTGAAGCCACTTGCCTCTTTCTTTGATCATCAAGTTGCATGTCATTGAAAATTCTTTCCAATATTCTCAACCATGTTTGAATTTCCATAATACTTTCTATCCCTTCAAAGCTTTTGCCTCTTAAATGAGTATATGTCTTAAGTAATTTTGAGAGTTCTTCATAGGGATTTTCTTGCCTTTGTCCTGCCCCATCCCTAAATGCTCTCACCAAGTCTTGCAGATTGACCATTGGTGGTGCATGGGAAGATCCTGCTCCCTGATTTGGTGGTCTCCCTACCATAGTTTGCTAATAATAATTTACATAGCTGGTTAGTTTGATTGGTAATTTTATTATTTCAGTGGTTTTTTTTTCACACTGAAAACATTGATATATATATATTTAGTTCCTTTAAATTTTTATTTCTATCTAAGAACTTGATCTTTACTTCTACTATGTTGAATAACATAGCTCTGATACCAAATGAAATGACCCTCCTATTTCTACCCCAATTTCATAAGGATTTTTTTTCCACAGAGATGATATATAGATATATCATTCATTACAAATATATTTCCTAGGGACATTTTCTTTTTCCAATAAACAAAATATATTCAGGATCAAAATAATTAACCAATATAAATATATCAGTACATTCACAAAGATAAACAAATACATGTGAGGATGTATATGCCTCTCTTGTTTGAATCAGAGTTCTGGAAAACAAGAGGATATTGGATTGATTGAATTTAATCAATCCACACATAGTTCAGTGTTATATGCAATAAAAATTCCATTCATGCATGAATACCTATATATATATATATATATATATATATATATATATATTTAAACTCCTCATACCTTGCTAAATTCTCTAGGGAGTATAAATTCTAGAAACCAGATAAATGTGTTATGATTGTCTATAAATTAAGGGTCTGGTGCTTGGGTTCTGAAAATGATAGAAGTGTTTATCATTATCCATGTTTGATTTTCTTCTTATAAAATCTATCTTGAATTTAAAATGCATTTGATTAAAATCTGAGTGAAATTCAGATTCCTATTACAAATACAAAGGAAAAGGTGTGTTAATATCTGTACAAAACATGTTTATGTGTGTATATAACTGCAACTATTTTGGATCTGGCTTTCAACTCCCGTATTACAGATTCTTTCTTTATTTAAAAATAAGGCATGAAACATTTGTATAAAACAAGTTAAATTATGGAAACCTTGCAGTCATGTAAAAACATTCAACCTATGCCTATTATCTTTTGTATACATATGCCATGGTAGAAAGATAAACCATTTAATTTTTTTTCCTGAGAACCAACTATCCAGATTTCCCAAAACTTAAATCCTTTCTAAAGACTCAAGATTGACTAATACATTTATAAAATGTAATCATTCAATTTTAACATAGTGTTCTTGCTAAATCCACTTACAGAATTTTGATTAACTTCTTTAACATATCAGATATTTAACTAGGTTTATAGATTCCAGATACAAGTCAATCTCTTAACAAAATACTTAACAAAATATCCATCCAATATTCAACACTTAATACAAGTAGCAATTTAAATTATCAATACATGCAGATTTCAACATCTAGGCTCTTATCTAACTAAGTTTAGCATGCTATAATCTTCTTCTCAAAGCCTTGCTTCTACTCCTACTTAGTTGCTGCAATCCCTGAAAATGCATTTGAAGCTGCCCCATGTTAAATGGGACACCCCATATGCCAATAGCACACTAGGGTCAAACACATGTCTGGTATGAGAAAATCCACTAAAACAATTTGAAAGTCAAGTTAAAGTTAAACATGGATAGTTATATATACAACTCTGCCTTTAGAAAACAAGTAATTCATGTGTGCATGTTTTGTGTCAGTGTGAAGGTGCACGCTTTAATCTGTCCTTCCAGGAACCTCAAGAAAAAAACATGGTACTTTCATACTTTCATATAATTTAATCATGAATCAAGTAAACATCCATACAACAAGGAAATCACCCAAAATGAATAAAATCATTTATGCACAATCCAGATTTCATTCCAGGAAAACTCTAGTTCCTCTTTATATCAAATTCTCTTATCTTGATATATATTTATCTATCTTGGTCTCATCTGCAATTAATTGAATCAATGGACACACTGTAATGGACTAATTCACTCCATTACACAAAGATCTCAGGACTTAAACAAGCCATGTGTCAACTTGTGTTACTCAAGAAAACAAGTCATTCCTGCAGTGTTCTTGACCCCCATTTCCTAATCAAGTTTAAAGTTAATAATAACTCTTTTGATATTTCAGGAATAAACCAATCAGTGATCCATTTCCCTAACTAAAACATCCATATCATGGCATCTCATATCAATCATAACCAAACAGAGATAATTAGGCAAACAGACATTGTTATCTATTTAAATGGGACTCTACATCTGCATACATATTTTCTGGTACTTTAAAGAAGTAAAGGCAACTAACAGTGGCTTATGGCTTTTAAGAGAGTTTTTCCTTTTGCAAGTATTTGTGCTTGAGTTAAACTTAGATTGACCAAGTTTCACTGAACCACAAAATTTGTTTGCTATGTGTATGAATCTTTATACATTTTTATTGAATTAGGAGCATCAGCACATAGGCAACCCTATTGCACTCCTAATTCCTTTTTGTCTCAAGCCTCAGCACTTATACATGAGTATATTGCAGCTCAATATGTTTTCATTTCTCTGAGTTAAGCCAAAACCAATACTACTTGCCTATATTCAACATTTATTTTCCTGGGTATTTGTTTATGTTCCTAAGCATTTACATATCAGAGATCTGGGTTCATAAAACATATATGTATACTAACTACACATAAAACTTTCTTATAAATAAACAAGTAGAACAACCAAAGGGAATCAAAACATTTTCAGTTTTAAAATCACAGATAAGCATTCACATATGAAAATACACTTTTAAGAAAATTACTTATAACTGGCTGCCTACATTAGGACTTATTACCTTAGATTTTGAGTGAGTTTCCTCACCTAGCTCTCTTTCACTTCCTAGTTGACTGGTAAGCCTCTGCCTTCAAATCTTTTCTTCACTTGTATTAGAAATATATAATATCTATATATTTTCTCAAGAGTTATCCGGGAAGAAGAAGGTTTCTCCTCTCACTGCCTATTTATGCAGGGTTTTTCTTAGGGTTTAAGGCACTAGCTAAAGACATTTTTGCCCATCAGAAATTATGCCATTTGTATTTAGTTTTCAAACCCAAAATCTTACCCTCCCCGGCTTGAGTTTGTGAAGAGAAAAGTGGTAATATCTTTTTGGTTAATTTCAGATTTTTTCTTTTCCAGAAAATGCTTTTTCCTTTGTCTACTATCATGCTAAAAGTGTGACTTGATTTTATTATTTATCAAATACTCTTCCTAATTCTGCCTATACCAAGTATTTCTCTGTTTTATCTTATTTTTTTCTATTTTTAGCTTTCATTTAATGGCATGTACTTCCTTTATTTATTTATAAGAGGATTAGTCCTTTTTATATCTTCATTCTTTTTTTTTCTGCCTATCTTTAAAATATGTTGGTATATTTTATTTTGCTGATTTGAACTCTAGTACCTTATTAACATATATATATATATATATGTATATATGTATATAAAGCTTACTAAATTAATTAGTATACTCATCTATATATATTTATACATTATTTTGTACTGACACACACATGTACATGTACACTCAAAAATACTCAGTAGCATTCATATATATATATATATATTGCTTATGCATACAGCTTTTAAGGATTTAATCTACCTATATATATATTCCCATACATATCAATATGTATTTATTCTTAGAGTTCAGGGATTTTTAGCTTTAGTTCATGTGCATTTCCTGTGCACACATGTACACACATACTGATACACTATCAAGCTATATCAATCCCCTTTCAAAATTTATTCAAAAATTATTTTGAATTCATTTATATTTTTCAGAATAAATTCCTAAAATCTTGGGTCATTACAGGAATCGATATGAAAAATTTATTTGGTGTTTGAATGAAAATTGATCTTTGTGTTGAAAATAAATTTGGAAATCGATTTGTAAAAATGATTTGGTATTGGGGATTAAAATTTGAATCAATTGAAATTTGATTCGGTGTTGAAGTAAATTTAGAAATCAATTTGGAATTTGATTTGGGGTTTGAAATAAAAATTGAAAAAAAAATCAATTTGAAAGTTGATTTGGTGTTGAAAGTGAATATTTGAGAAATCGATTTGAAACCGTATAAAAAGTGAAGATTTGGGAATGTAAATTCAGAATACAATTTATAAAGGAAAGGGAAATTTGTTTTAAAAATAAACATTGATTTATTTTTAAAGTGTGGAAATAAATTTACAAATTTGGAATGTAAATTTGAAATAAATCGATAAGGATTTATTTAATTGGTTTAAATGGACCATTTTGAGATGAAGTGTGTAATAGAGTTGAAATTGGTTTTCAAATGTGAAGTGTGAAAACGTGATTTGAAATTGGTTTTCAAATGTGAAGTGTGGAAAATATATATCTTGTGAAGATATTTTGAAAATAAATAATTTGGGAAACATTATTTAAATTGGTTGATTGTTGTGAATGTTGCTGATAGTTAAATAACCAACTATCAATATTTGCCTTTGAAATGGCACTTGATTTGTTTTTAAAACAAACGCTCACTATTCGGGTTAGCTGGGAAAAGACCTTTGTGTCATATAACCCATTCCGAATTAGTGATACGACGATATGGATCGTATTGAAGCCCGGTGGTGAAGACCAGATATTTTCGAAAATGAAAGGACAACCTGTCGAATGTCTCTACACCGAGTTGCTCCGGTATAGAGATTTATATCACTCTTTTTGTGATGGGAAGTCAGGACGTGATTAGTGAATATCCGGATTGCAAGGGCTTCTTTGGAAGTGCCTTCGGTTCTGTTCGATCCCGGAACGGACTTGTATGGATGTGTGTCTGACATTACACTTTGAGATGTAAAGCTGGTTTCTATCAAATACATTTCTGTTGGTGGCGGAGAATTTATTCTCTTAGCTTAACACCCTTCTCTAAGACGTACGAGCTCAGAGGTTATGTAGTTGATAGTTACTAATGATACATTCCCAATTTGGTAATGTGGCACACGAAGTGCTGTGGATCATTTGTTGATCAAAGCGTTGCTTTGTGAAAAAGCGTGGCTTTGTGAAAAAGCGTGGCTTTGTGAAAAAGCGTGGCTTTGTGAAAAAGCGTAGCTTTGTGGACGAGACTTCGTCGAGCCTCACAACCCGGTAATGGTCGAAACAGGAATGTTGCGACAAAGGTTTGTAGGGGTAGCGCCCCTAGGGTATGTCATTTCCTTCTGGATAAAAGGTGATATCATGGTATGGAGCCCAGATATTTTACCTATGTTGATGCTGCACATTTATTATACTTTGTGGCTGTTGCTTTGTGATTGAGGATCCTCGGATAAAGGTTGGTTACGACCGGGGGATGACATACTTGTGTGTTAGTTACCTAGTTACAGCTGTACAGCGTGAGGTAGCGTCAGTGTGTTAGTTACCTAGTTACAGCTGTACAACGTGAGGTAACGTCGGCCTTGTGTTTGCAGAGATCCGGTTAGGTTCTCGGGGCGTCTTTCCAGAGGCGTTTTCATTTCGGTGTAAGGAAGTTCCTTTGCCTGACCATTTGTTGGAAATCCAAAGAAACAATATGAACCCTGTACGGTTTTAGTTGTATTACCTGCTATGGAATGTGGCGGTAACCTGCTACTGAACGTATTAGCTATGGTGGACATACAATAATGGTTGTATGTTGGCTAAGATTGATATTATACTATCGAAATGTTTTCCACACTAGACATTAATAATAATATCAACTGATTTTGCGTAGTAAGCATTTTTGACTATCATAAGGAGAAATCTCCTCCAATTCTGCGTTTGCATCGTGTGTGTGGGGGGAGGCCTTATGGTAGTTTCATTTTCCAAAAGCATTGCGAATTTGTTTTATTTTCTTTGTGAAAATGACTGTTTTACGGTCTCACACCAGTCACCATGACTGACTCGGAGTTTATTGTTCCCTTTCTAAACTCTGGGTGCCCATAATTTTCCACATGGGCAGCCTAGAGTTATGTTATCAGGATATTCTGGATATTCTGGAGCTTTGGAGATGAGCTGGATGGCGAGATGTACTACCGTACTTGTTTATTTATTCCGCTGTGTATTCTGTATGATGACAAGTTTATATAACTGTCCATTGTTGTATTGAGTTGTATATTGACTCTGATTGATGTATGTATAAACTGATATAGTCTTTTGGTTTAAAGATTATTGATTCATCTATTATATATTGTTCCGCTGCGAATGTGAGATTCTGTTGTTGTTTTTGTTTCTGTTTTTCTATTCTTTCTTTTCTTCTGTCTTCTTCTACCTCTTCTTTTAACCCTAATGGTTCGGTTTTCCGGCATTCGATTGCACGACATTTGATACAGTGGATGTATTAATGTCGACTTTCGAGCATCGAAAAGTCGCAACCGTTACAAGTGGTATCAGAGCAGCCGGTTAAGCGATAATCCTGGCTCTGTTGGGTGTTACTCATTAGAGATAGAGTCAGTAGTACTCTAGAATGAGTGTAAGTTCAATGATAGATATGAGCGCGTATTTGTTAGTGAATATAAAATTTTTTTTGTATTATGTTGACTTATCGGTTGATTGTTTATAGATTCTGGTCGGTGCAGTATGGCCAACTGTAATCGATAGGGGTTTTTAAACTCTTAAACAAGATAAACTGACACAGTATTGTTTTAAATGGGATAAATGAAATAATTTTGCCCAAAACTATTTTTGTATAGAAAAGAAATGATTTTCTATGAATTATTATAGTATATGGATGTTTGGTTGTTAGAAAGTGATAATATTGAATTATTATCATTTTATATGGAAATTGAATAAGGAATAATGGTATAACCAAGATTTGGATATAAATTCATTTAACCAAGGAAATTTATAAATATGAATTGAAAGTATAAGGAAATAAATTCATATATGAATGAGATTTGTAAATGTAAATTGTAAATGTGATTTATAATTGGAAATAGAATTCCAGGAAGATATTTGAAAATAAAATTCATTAATGGAATGTAGATAAGTTTGATGACTTATAAAAATATATGAAATTTGATTGGAATAAGATTCAAATTGAAAATGAATGAATTTGTGAATGAATAAATAAATTTGCAATTGCAAGCGCAAGAAAATGAAATTGAATGTTGAAATTCATTTTGAATTTGTAAGTAAATAGAACAGGAATTGAATTTGATTTGTGAAAAAACAAAGTGAAGTATTAAACTAAAATTAGTAAGTGAAGCTAATTGAAGATTGACCAAATGAATAAGGTTTAAAATGAATTGAATTCAATAATTATAAATGAAAGATTGAATGAAAATGGAAATGAAACTGATATGAATTGAGTTAGAATCAATTTAAAATGGTTATGAGTTCAAGTGATAGTTTATTTACATAAATTTCGTCGAATTGCATAAAATTTGTTGTCGTTTGATGTAAACAAGATATATAAATTCTATGGCTTAATAAAAACAAATAGAATTGATTTTGGAATCGATTGAAATGAATATGAGTTGTTTGGACATAGAAATGAATTGAATGGAAGGAAGTGAATAGTAAATCACTTGAATTGAATAGAAATGGTAGGTGAATGGGTCGTAAGCAACTAAAGTTGAATTGAAACCATATAAATTGCTTATGGCATTTATTTTGAATCTGTTACTTATGAAATCTATGTATTTGTTATTGAAATAAATGAACTGTTAATAGATTTCCTATATTTGTCACTTACCTGTTTAAATTGAGTAAGTACAGGTTTTTGGGAAGCCGTTTGGCTGCATTTGGTCGCGCAAATGCTAATAAAAATAAACCGCTTTGCTTAAAATGCTAAAAAGGTACGCTTACCAATACAAAATAGGAAATATGAACCGTTTTTTCTTTTCCGACCGAGTGGGTCGATGTATATATTGTTTGTACCAAAAATAGGCACAACACTCTTCGGAAGTTTTTGAAGAGATAAAAGTTAAGAATGAGAAATATAACTGTGGATTATCTAACAAAAACTCCAAAATAGCAGAAAGTAAATTGCAAAGACAAGCGATTTAGAGTGGTTCGGCATTTCGCCTACATCCACTATGAAGTTTGATGATTTTATTGCTCGATACTTGAAGATTACAATTTCTTATAATGTAGTACAACTGGTTTTATGAGCTAAGTCTGGATTTAAGACAACCGTGGTGATTTTGAGTAAATCTGGCAGAGTCTGGGCGCTCTTTAGCTCTTAGAATTATCCGACCTCCTTTCTGAATGACCAGGGGCTCTATTTATAGGTGTAGGAGGCTGATATTTCGCCTAAATTGAAGGGAGACCAGTTCTGGCACGTGAGGGGGCCCATACGCCTGCTTTCAGGAAATCCGATCCCACTTTGGGATTGATTCGAAGTCCATTCGAATCGATCAAGAAATTGTCCAATCGAGCTGAAATTTTGTGTGGACATTCTTCAACATGTGTGCAACCTTCTGTGAAAATTTCATAGCATTTGAACTTGTAGATCTCAAGTTATGATCGATTCAAGATCGTATTTCTGGTTGATGTGCTCTGTTCGAATCGATCCCCTTCGAATCGATAGGGTCGAATCGATGAAGGCGTTGACATGGCGCGTGCTTCCCGGGTTGATCCATCTTTTTCTCCGAGTTTACTGGGTCGAATCCATGGTTTTAGCCGCTTTGACTTTGGTGGATTCGAAGATAGTCATGGGATGGAGTCGAAGTTCTTCAACTGCATGGATTCGAAGGCCTTCCCTTTGATGGATTCGAAGTAGGGAATGTTTCAATGGATTCGAACCAAGACTCTGTGCTGATGGATTCGAACGAAGGCCTTCCCTTCGATGGATTCGAAGTAGGGTTATCCTTAGTGGATTCGAACCTAAGGCTACTTCAGATGGATTCGAACCAAGGCGTGTTCTGATGGATTCGAACCTAAGGCTGCTTCCTCCACTTTTCATTAGCGATAACTCGAGCTACGAACACGGATTGTCTTGAAATTCGGAATGTTGGCTTTCACGGCTTTGCTTGACGTGTCTTATCAATTGCAGCCCGATCCGGACTTGGATAAAATTCATTGACATCCATAGTAGACCTATGTATAACCGGTTTTCTAGACGAACTGTCCTTGGTTTCTAGTCGAGTTCTTGGTGTCACGGCCTTGCCAAAAGGCGGGATAACATTTTCCCCCCAAAGTACGTCTTGTGTAAACATGGCGTGCTTTGAAAAACTATAGTCTTTCATGCTGAATATATCCGTTCAGTTGATTGCTTGACAGTCGTCTTTTATTCGTTTCGCTGCAATCTTCTCTTAGACAAACGTTCAACTAGCATGCTTTGCTTTGGTCCTGCTCCCAGTCTTGGGGATGAGTATGGAGTTGATGTATGTTTGTATTCCGTCTCGCACTCTGAGAGTATGGAGTTAAGTAATGTTTATACTCCGCCTCACACTCTAGGAGTACGGAGTTTAGTTAATGTTTATACTCCGTCTCGCACTCTAGGAGTACGGAGTTGATTAATGTTTATACTCCGTCTTGCACTCTGGGAGTACGGAGTTGATTAATGTTTATACTCCGCCTCGCACTCTGGGAGTGCGGAGTTGATGAATGTTTATACTCCGCCTCGCACTCTGGGAGTCCGGAGTTGATGAATGTTTATACTCCGCCTCGCACTCTGGTAGTACGGAGTTGATTAATGTTTATACTCTGCCTCGCACTCTGGGAGTGCGGAGTTGATGAATGTTTATACTCCGCCTCGCACTCTGGGAGTACGGAGTTGATGAATGTTTATACTCCGCCTCGCACTCTGGGAGTGCGGAGTTGATGTAATGTTTATACTCCGCCTCGCACTCTGGGAGTACGGAGTTGATGAATGTTTATACTCCGTCTCGCACTTTGGGAGTGCAGAGTTTAGTGAATGTTTATACTCCGCCTCGCACTCTGGGAGTGCGGAGTTGATGTAATGTTTATACTCCGCCTCGCACTCTGGGAGTGCGGAGTTGATGAATGTTTATACTCCGCCTCGCACTCTGGGAGTGCGGAGTTGGGTGAATGTTTATACTCCGCCTCGCACTCTGGGAGTGCGGAGTTGATGTAATGTTTATACTCCGCCTTGCACTCTGGGAGTGCGGAGTTTAGTGAATGTTTATACTCCGCCTCGCACTCTAGGAGTGCGGAGTTGATGTAATGTTTATACTACGCCTCGCACTCTGGGAGTGCGGAGTTGATGTAATGTTTATACTCCGCCTCGCACTCTGGGAGTACGGAGTTGATGAATGTTTATACTCCGCCTCGCACTCTGGGAGTACGGAGTTGTGCGAAGGATTGTCGTGTATCAACCCATTTTTAGACTTGATGTGATGGCTTGCCCCCGAGTTCGGGTTTCACTTAGCGAGTGGCCGGTCGTATCATAGCCACTCCTTTCTTGAATAAATCCAATTGCGTGACGGAATTTAGTTCTTCGTGCATTGTGATGTTGTGCATTGTATTCAATGAATCACAGCTCTAGCTCGAAGAGATGGCATTTTATTGCTGAAATAAGAAAATATGGCAAAGTCAGTTGCCTTATTACAAATTATAATTTCGAAATGCAGAAACAAATTGCTAAATGGAAAAATATAATGAAATAAATAGAGCCTGTTATGTGTAATAGCGACGGAGACTCTCGCTGTTCCAGGCTCTTGGCAAATCAAGACCGTCAACGGTCGATAGTTTGAATGTGCCATCTCCGAGTCTTTGTGTAATCGCGTATGGTCCTTCCCAATTCGGTTTCATGTGTGAAGGAACCAGATAGATTCTCTTGAGAACAAGATCACCGAGTTCAAAAGTTCGAGGTCGAACTTTGGCATTGTACAGTCGGGCGACTCAATCCCGATGTGCGGCCGCTGTCAAATCGGCCTCTTCCCGCTTCTCATCTAGTAGATATAAAGATTCAGCAAGCAATATAGTGTTTGTTTTCGGATCATAATAAGTCATGCGATGGGAAAAAACTTCTGTCTCGATTGGAATAACGGCTTCTGAGCCATAAGATAAGGAAAACGGGGTGTGTCCGGTTGTGGTCTTGTGAGTCGTTCGATAAGCCCATAATGGCATAGGGAGTTCATCAACCCATTTGCCCCGGCCTTTTCCAGTCGCTTTTTCAGAATGGATTTTATAACTTTATTGACAGCTTCAACCTGACCGTTTGCCTGAGGATGTGCAACTGCCGAGAATTTTTTATGGATATGAAATCGTTGACAGAAATTCTTGAACTCTGCACTTTCGAATTGGGCTCCATTATCGGTGATGATGGTATGCGGGAGTCCAAATCGACAGATGATATTGCGAACTATGAAATTTATTACTTTCTTCGTCGTAATTGTTGCGAGAGCTTCTGCTTCAGCCCATTTTGTAAAATAGTCAACAGCGACGATGGCGTACTTCACACCACCTTTTGCCCGAGGTAGAGCGCCGATGATATCGATGCCCCACATCGCGAAGGGCCAGGGACTGACCATTTGAGTTATCTCGGTAGGTGGGGCTCTTGGAATTCGGGCGTGTTTCTGGCATCTATCGCACTTTCTGGCATAGTTTGCTGCATCTTGGTTTACTGTCGGCCAGTAGTATCCATACCGGAGTATTTTCTTGGCGAGAGCTTGTCCACCGGTGTGATCGCCACACTCTCCTTCGTGTACGTCATGTAACACTCGTTTAATTTCATCGTGCGCGATACACCGGAGGAGAGGAACAGAATAACCCCTTCTATACATGACACCGTTTTGAATGACGAACCGTGAAGCTTTTCGTAGAATTTGTCTCTTCTCATTTTTGTGCTCAGGCAATGTCCCATTCTCGATGTAGTTTCGATATGGAGTCATCCACGATTCTCTATTGGAAGCGGTTTGAAACACAAAACTCGTCTCTATTTGATCGATGCTTGGGAAGGACAAAGTTTCGACGGGGACAAGTCCCACTTGCTGTGCTTCACCTATGCTGGCTAACTTTGCCAATGAATCGGCTTTTTGATTGTGTTCTCGAGGTATATAATAAATAGCATAATAATCAAACTGATTCAGTACTTCCTGAACTCGAGCTAAGTAAGCAGCCAGCCTTCGATCTCTCGCTTAATACTCTCCCCGTACTTGACACACGACTAATTGTGAATCACAATAAATTTCCACGGCGATGATTCTTAAATCTCTGGCAAGTTTTAGTCCAGCTAAGAGGGCTTCGTATTCAGCTTCATTATTGGTTGCACGAAAACCAAACTTCAAAGCATAACATATAGATCGGCCTTCGGGAGTTTCAAGTACAACACCAGCGCCCGAACATCGGTCGTTTGATGCATCGTCAGTATACAGCTTCTAGATGTATTCGGGGGATTCACTGGTTTCGGGTAAGTCCTCTGGGACCGTAAATTCGGCTATGAAATTGGCTAGGACTTGTCCTTGAATGGCTCGCCGCGGAGCATAAGTGATGTCAAATTGACTTAGTTCAATGTTCCACTTGAGCAACCTACCAGACGTCTCAGGCCGCGTGAGGACCTATCGTAACGGCTGATCGGTATACACAGTAAGAGGATGAGCTTGGAAATAAGGGAAAAGCTTTCTCGAGGCAATGACCAGGCAATAAGCCAGTTTCTCTAATCTTGGATAATTCCTCTCGGCTCCTGTTAGCCGTTTACTAACATAGTAGACCGGTTTCTGCACTCGGTCTTCTTCCTGAACCAAAGCAGCGCTGATTGCATGCTCTTATACTACCAGGTAAAGGTACAACTGTTCGTGGTCAATTGGTTTTGATAAGATCGGTGGTTTGGAAAGATGCTGAACCAGCGATCGGAATGCGTCTTCACATTCCGTGGTCCATTCAAAGTTTCGCCTCCCTTTTCGTATCAAATCGAAGAAAGGAATGCATTTATCGGTGGATTTCGAGATGAATCTGCTCAACGCTGCTACCTTCCCGTTGAGACTCTGGACTTGTTTTATGGTTCTTGGAGTTTGTAAGTTTCTTATTGCCCAGATCTTTTTGGGATTTTCTTCTATCCCTCGAGCGTTAATGATAAACCCGAGGAACTTTCCAGAGGCGACACCGAAATGACACTTTAATGGGTTGAGCTTCATTCCATATTTTCGAAGAATGCGGAACATCGCATCTAAATCTCTGACGTGATCTGTGGAAAATCGGGACTTTACTAGCATGTCATCCACATAAACCTCCATGGTCTTCCCGATCTGGTCGGCGAACATCCGGTTGACCAAGCGTTGGTATGTTGCTCCGGCATTTTTTAGACCAAAAGGCATGACTCTGTAGCAATAGAGTCCTAGATCAGTCATGAAACTGGTATGTTCTTGATCAGGTAAATGCATAGGTATTTGATTGTAGCCAGAATAAGCATCCATGAAAGATAATAACTCATGTCCAGCCGTTGAATCTACGAGCTGGTCGATTCGAGGAAGTGGAAAACTATCCTTGGGACAAGCCTTGTTTAAGTCAGAATAGTCGATGCAAGTTCTCCATTTCCCATTTGGTTTTCGAACCAGTACGGGATTTGACACCCATTTCGGATACAAAGCATCTCGGATGAATCCATTCGATTGTAACTTATCAACTTCTTCTTTAAGGGCAGCAGATCTCTCTGGATCCATACCACGCCTTTTCTGCTTGACCGAAACATGTCGCGGATCAATATTCAGGGAGTGACTCGCGATGTCTGGTGAGATTCCGCACATATCAGAGTGTGTCTAGGCGAAAACGTCGAGATTCGCTCAGAGAAATTCAACCAATTCCTGCTGTGTCTGTTTTCCCAGTTGAGATCCAACTTTTAGTACTTTTGAATCGTCATCTTCACTGACTAGGACGTCCATAGTCAGTTCGGTTGGGGAAGCTTGATTCTCTTTAGATTCGTCTTTATCTTCGTTCTCTCTAGGGTCAAGATCTTTAAGGAATTGGTCGTGGTGCCCGGGCCAGGGCCCGGGCACTAATTGTCAATCATCATCAAAACGGACGCAGAGAGATTCCTCTACGCCCTTTCCTTTCTCTTTTCTCTGCGCCTCGCGCAGTTCAGCAACATAATAGGCTCTTCCTGCTGCCTGGTCTCCTTGAATGACTCCAATTCCATGATCAGTAGGGAACTTCAGAGTTAGACACCATAGGGCAATGGCTGCCCTGAACTCAATAAGGGCCGGTCGGCCCAAAAACGCATTGTAAGGTGAATCAATATCTAAAACGATAAACTGCAACATCCGGACTCTCCGGCGTTCTCCCACTCCCAATTCCACCGGTAGTTCTGTTACTCCAATGGGTATCGTAGCACTCCCGTTGAAACCGTGGATTCGAGATTGGCAGGGTTTCAAATCCTTTGCTTCCATCTTCATTAAATCGTAAGCCCGTTTAAGCAAGATATTCACAGAGCTCCCACTGTCAACCAGGATCCTCTTCATCCAAGCAGGACCTACCTGGGCAGATATGACTAGTGGGTCGATTGTAGGGGCTTCGACTTTATCAGCGTCTCGGCTCCTGAATACGATATCATCAGACATTATCTTTTGTTGTTTAGCCGGAGTTCCATCCTTGCAATTACTGCAACATTCGAAGTCCGCATGCCTGATCGAACTAGCATACGACTCCATTTCCCCCCCAGCTTCTGTCTGCTGGGTGGAGACCTCCACTTATCGTGTTGATAACTAGCCTTCCGCCCGTACGAGCGGGTTCCTCTTGTCTTTCTTGATTTTGTGCACGATTCTGATTTGAAGGGCCAACACCACCAGGCTGCGGAGCCCGCACAAACTGGTCTAACTTTCTTTCCCTGATCAACTTTTCGATGAGGTCCTGCAAATGTCGACACTCATTGGTATTGTGGCCATAACTCTCGTGAAATCTACAAAACTTCCCCGTTTGAATCTGCCTCTCCGACGATTGCTTCGGAGCAGGTTTATTATATTGCACAGTGTTGCAAGTTTGTAGATACACATTTTCCAGCGATGTATTCAATGGCGTGTAATTATCAAACATTGGGGTCCTACGTTGTGGGCCTCGATTCTGATCTCTTTTCCTGTCCTGAACACTGTTGCCTCTTGGCTGAGTTTGTTTGTTATGTATATTTAACTGAACTCTTCCAGAACTCTCACCGGACTGCTTAACTGCTACATTACTTTGTATTCCTTCGGTTCTGGGTATCGCATCGTCCTGTTTCCTAGACTGTTTCGCGTCCTCTTGTCGCAAGAATTGTGCGGCTTTGGAGTAGAAACGATCCAACGATGCGGGTGGTTTCCTAACTAGCCAATTTCCAAATTCAGATTCGGGATCGATCCCTTTGGTTAATGCCATCAAAATCGAGTTATCGTTGGGATTACTGATTTCCACACATGCTGTATGGAATCTCTCCAAATAACGTCTAAGTGTCTCTCCACGGGCTTGGGTAACACTGGACAGGGTGTTAACGTCTTTAGGTCTAGTGACGTGCATACGAAACTGTTTGAAAAATTTCTTAGCCAGTTGATCAAACGAAGAGATGGATCTAGGTGGCAGCCTTGTAAACCACATTGTTGCGATTCCTCCCAAAGAGATGGGAAAACTTCGGCATTTCACTGCATCATCAGCCCTTGCGGCGCTCATTGACCACTCATATTTCAAAATGTGTTGATTGGGATCAGAATTTCCTTCGTACATAGGGAGAGTTGGCATTCTGAATCGCCGAGGAGGATCAGCGTATAATATCTTGTTTGTGAAAGGAGTATGACTACGAGAAATTCCCCAATCGTCACTGGTAAGGCCTTGGTTCTCGCGGATCATCTGTCGTATCATGGTTGAAATATCGGGCATAGCCACATTTTGAGCATGCTGAGCTAAGGTGTGGTCGGGTTCCACAGCGCGAGTTCAGACCGGACGCTGTCGACGGCCTATGTCTCTCCTCCTTGGCTCGACATCTTCTGGGACGTATGGTTCAGGAGTACGTCCACGTTGTTGATTATTCGGATCTGACAGATTTTGGGTATCAACCCTTGTTTCTACTATAGCGGTTGCCGTGCGATTGTCTGTGGTATGTTGTGGAACAGTACCTCCTCGTGATGAGGGCCCGGTCTGGAGGCTAGTTGACGGTCCAACCCTCAATTGCCCTATAGTCAAGGCAGGTTGATATCCGGTAGCTTGTGTGCGATTCGCATCCAATCGGGGACGCGTGGATCTGCCGTGATAGTCAGATGAAGCAGAACTTTTAGTGGATGAGTGGGAAGCATCATCCCTCCTGGTCCTCCTATGCCTTCGGCGATTTAATTGATTGGTCAATTCAATATTGGCACGCAACTGTTCGGCTAGCTGTTGCCGACTTTGATTCAGTTCTTGAAGCAATGCTTGGAACTCTTGTCTGGTGACTATTCCGGACAGATCTGAGTGAGCAGTGTCTTGATTGGATTGTAACTGCTGTGTAGGATTTTGTCCATCCTGACCTTCTTGATTAGCAGTTGTAGAAGCAGTTCTTGTGCTAACCATCTTGAGCAGTAGATTCCTTTCCTAGATTTTATGCAAATCTGAATAGAATGGAAGGATTCTGGAGTAGAGATCTGGATCTTCCTCTTGGATTTGTGCAATCCGGTATCGATGGTAGATCCAAGGAGCAGGAGAAATAGCTGGTTTCTATCAATGAAAGCACCAAAGTGTTTGTACCAAAAATGGGCACAACACTCTTCGGAAGTTTTTGAAGAGATAAAAGTTAAGAATGAGAATTATAACTGTGGATTATCTAACAAAAACTCCAAAATAGAAGAAAGTAAATTGCAAAGACAAGCGATTTAGAGTGGTTCGGCGTTTCGCCTACGTCCACTATGAAGTTTGATGATTTTATAGCTCGATACTTGAAGATTACAATTTCTTATAATGTAGTACAACTGGTTTTATGAGCTAAGTCTGGATTTAAGACAACCGTGGTGATTTTGAGTAAATCTGGCAGAGTCTAGGCGCTCTTTAGCTCTTAGAATTATCCGACCTCCTTTCTGAATGACCAGGGGCTCTATTTATAGGTGTAGGAGGCTGATATTTCACCAAAATTGAAGGGAGACTAGTTCTGGCATGTGAGGGGGCCCATACGCCCGCTTTTAGGAAATCCGGGCCCACTTTGGGATCGATTCGAAGTACATTCGAATCGATCAAGGAATTGTCCAATCGAGCTGAAATTTGGTGTGGACATTCTTCAACATGTGTGCAAGCTTCTGTGAAAATTTCATAGTATTTGGACTTGTAGATCTCAAATTATGATCGATTCAAGATCGTATTTCTGGTTGATGTGCTCTGTTCGAATCGATCCCCTTCAAATCGATAGGGTCGAATCGATGAAGGCGTTGACGTGGCGCGCGCTTCCCGGGTTGATCCATCTTTTTCTCCGAGTTTACTGGGTCGAATCCATGGTTTTAGCCGCTTTGACTTTGGTGGATTCGAAGATAGTCATGGGATGGAGTCGAAGTTCTTCAACTGCATGGATTCGAAGGCCTTCCCTTTGATGGATTCGAAGTAGGGAATGTTTCAATGGATTCGAACCAAGACTCTGTGCTGATGGATTCGAATGAAGGCCTTCCCTTCGATGGATTCGAAGCAAGGTTATGCTTCGTGGATTCGAACCTAAGGCTACTTCAGATGGATTCGAACCAAGGTGTGTTCTGATGGATTCGAACCTAAGGCTGCTTCCTCCACTTTTCATTAGCGATAACTCGAGCTACGAACTCGGATTGTCTTGAAATTCGAAATGTTGGCTTTCACGGCTTTGCTTGACGTGTCTTATCAATTGCAGCCCGATCCGGACTTGGACAAAATTCATTGACATCCATAGTAGACCTATGTATAACTGGTTTTCAAGACGAACTGTCCTTGGTTTCTAGTCGAGTTCTTGGTGTCACGGCCTTGCCAAAAGGCGGGATAACATATATATTCATATCTTTTGTCATATTGCAAAAGCTCCTCCGTACAAAGGAGACTCCGCCAAAATTTTCCGAAAATTTTGGGAGTTAGAAAAATTTGGAATTTTTGAAAATTTTCACTTAACGACAAATGATTAAAAAAAATGAATTTGAAATAAGGAAAGCAAGATTCAATCTTCGAAATAGAAGATGAATCGAATTCAAGTAAAATTCATAATGAAAATCTGAATGGAAAATTTGGAAATAAGAGTATTGAGATTTGAAATAAATTCCAAATGGAATTGAAATTGTCAATTGAATTCAAATGGAATTGAAAATACAAAGTTGAATGGAAATGAATATATAACTTTGTTTATGAAGTGAAAATAAATATAAGAAATATGTGAATACTTATATTGAACTTAAGAAATGAATGGTGAAATTCTTAAGTGAATAGGTATTGGTAATCCAATAAGTAAATTTGGACATTATTGTCAAGTAAATTATACAGGGGTTATAAAGGAAAATGGATTTGGATTTTTATTTCGAAGATGAATTTGAATTTCTCCACAAAAGGTATGTGTTTGAATTTCAGTATGAAATTTGATGAGTTTCTGATTTTCCTACTTGGCATTTTGTTTTCTATTGGGATTTGGGAGTCCGTAGGGAAATTTTGTAGTCGTACCGTGTTAGCCGCGCAAAGGAGACGCTGGCGAAATTTTTCGGAAATTTCGAGAGATAGAAAATTTTTTGAGAAAATTTTGAATTCAAATTTTGAATTTGAATTTAAATTTGAATTGTTAAGAAAACCATATTATTTGGGACTTATGGTTGATTTTGGAAAATGAGTTAAAGTAATAACGAATCTTTAATAAAAAGATTTGTTTTGAAATTTGATAAAACTATTGGAATTGAGAAAATAGTTATCGGGTATTGGAGCATTCTTCTTTACTTGTAATTTCGGGACGAAATTCTTTTAAGGGGGGAAGATTGTAACGACCCTGAATTTTTGACATTTGAAATGTGAATATTTAATTGATTTTAAATATTCGAATGATAGTTTAATTTGAAATTCAAATATCAGAGTGAATTTAGCGATTAAATTATTGAATTTAATTATTAGAACTGCGTAAAAATTTGAATTTTCAATTTTAAGCTAATTAAAAATAATATGAAGTATTGGAAAATTCATATTGATTATACTAAAGATAATAGAAGCTTCAGAATTGAGTTTGGAACTGTTTTGTTCAGTTTTGAAATTTATTGTTTAAATTGAATTTAAAAAATAGCGTTCCGGGGCATTGTCTCGGAATTTGACGAAACCAGTTCCATTAGGTCTGTAATATTGTATTATTATCGGATTTCAATTTTCGTAATGTTTGGAGTGATCATTTGGCCGTACGATAAGCAAACGCGCTGAAATTAAATCGAAAATTTAATATTTTAACTGATCCAAAAAGCTATCTTCTACATACGATCGAATTTGGACTCGAAACCTTTTCCATTGCGTTCGAAATAGGCGTATAACATTATAAACGCCTAGCGGCACGCATCGATAGGTGGTCGAGATTTTGAGTTGCGTAATCAAGACGGTTTGAAATTTAAATTATATATATATATATATATAATTGATTTGACCATACCCTTCACATCTGTCTACTTTCCTTCTTATCAGCCACCTACCATCCCTTCCTTCACACTCCAACGTCTTCTCCTGTCTCCCCTTCCTTCTTTGTTAAAATGCACGAGATAAAAAAAATATAAACGAAACATTTTCTTCGTTCTTAAGCCAAACAAAAACAAATAATGGCCGAAGCCCTTCATTCAAAGAAAGAAATACCGTTCAAAATTAAAGGAATGGCCGTGTCCTCCCTCTAATAAAATTCAAATTGAACGAATCCACGTTCGTTCCACCTCTCGAAAAATCGAAGTGTTCGATTGGGGAAATCAGGGCGCGAGTTTTGTTCACGAGGCAGTGTGGGCGGGTCGACTTGCTTTCTTGCGTAGGCGTGAGTGGAAATTCGATCGCGAGTTCACGTTAATTCGAAGGGGTCTGAAAATCGTTCGTGGGGAGGAGAGTGTCATCGGCGTGGATGGTTTCGCGATAGGATGGTCAGTAGGCGACTGGGTGAGAGAGCGCGCGCTCGCGATTGGGGCAATGGGCGCGACGTCAGATGGCGTCTTGGTCGAGGAGAGATTTAGGGTTTCGCGATGGCGACAAGCAGGCAGTGGGTTGCGAAGTCGAAGTCGCCGATGGAGATGAAGTGTGGCGATGTCGAGCGATTGCTGGTGAGGTATTTTCTTTATTTAATTTATACGTATATATATACGTTGAAAAAAAATATATACATTTACAGAATAGAAATCCCAGTAGGTAAAATTTATATACAAGTATGAATAAAAATAACATATATGTATAGTTTGGGTAACAGGGAGAAATGGAAAGTATAGCTCTGTTTGTAATTTAATAAAAACGTATATATTCACTTACATATTTAAAACAGTAGATATATGTATGGAGATAAAACTTTTGAAATTGGAGATTTTAAAATGTTTGAAATATATATGTAAATGAGATTTTTGTTTAAAGAAACAGGAAAGTTAGTTTGAAATTGAAATGTTTAGTTAAATAAATTTATTTAAAAGAAATTGGTTTAAAATAAAATCATTTGTTAATTAAATTTATCCAATAGGAATTTATTATTCAATTTATTGCGAATATTGATAAATTGTAAAAATGTTTATACAAGGTCTATAAAAATCGAGAAATAAACTGGACTGGAAATGGATTGCAAATTTAAAAGCAAAGGTGAGATCTTCTCACTCAAATTGGATAATTGATTTGCCGTTATTGATTGCTGTTTGGTTGTGATATTAGATATAGTATGATATATCTATATATAGCAATATATATATATATATATTGGCATATACATATATTGGTGATTGATTTTCCCACATTATATAGCGGATGAGACCCTATGTGCCGCATAATAGCGGATGATATTTATAAATCCCATATACCACGATATTCCACCTCGAAGTGGAATTGGTATTGTGCTAACATCTGTGGATGAAGGAAACAGGTTAGAGGGATCCAACTAGATTCCTCAAAATTATATGAATTTGTTTTATATGTTGTGTGATTATTTATATATAATCTGTGAATGATTATATCTGTGATTGAATGTGTTGAAGGCTAAAATTTAGCCGAATGTATTTTTGGTATCGTTGGATACCAGAAATAAATGAAATTGGATTTTTGAAATTAAAATTGGAAATTTTAAGTAAATTCTTTTGAAGGAATTGGTTGAATTTAAAAGAAGGATTTTAAAAGCGTAAAGTTGATTTATGAAATTTTATCGAATTATTTCCAAAATATGGGAAAGGATTTTTTTATAAATGGATTTTGAATAGTATTATTCGAAAGTGGGGAAATTTATTTAAAATGGAATTTTTAAATGGTTTGGAAGAGATAAAGGAATTTATTTTCAAAAGTGAGAAATTTGTTTGAAATCCAATTGATAATTGATTTGTTATTTGAAAATAAATCTTCGAGCAATCGATATGAAAAATTTATTTGGTGTTTGAATGAAAATTGATCTGTGATGAAAATAAATTTGGAAATCGATTTGTAAAAATGATTTGGTATTGGGGATTAAAATTTGAATCAATTTGAAATTTGATTCGGTGTTGAAATAAATTTAGAAATCAATTTGGAATTTGATTTGGGGTTTGAAATAAAAATTGATAAAAAATCAATTTGAAAGTTGATTTGGTGTTAAAAGTGAATATTTGAGAAATCGATTTGAAACCGTATAAAAAGTGAAGATTTGTATGATTTAGTAGATCTTATGTTGTTCTTAGTGATTCGGGTGATTTATGCAAATATATGAAAAAACAGGGGCTAAACTGTAAAAAGACACGCAGATTTATAGTGGTTCAGCCAGAATGTGCCTACGTCCACTTTATATGTTATTTCTCTTCCCTTGTTTTGATTACAAGTACAAAGCTTTGATACAAGTAAAAGAAAGTTGTTTGAAAGTTCTCTCCGTGCTTGAGCTCTCAAAACTTGTCCCCATTGCTGTACCCCTGCCCCTCTATTTATAGAGTGAGGCTGGGGGTAGGGGTCTTGGATGTATATAACAGCTGGTGGGCCTGGGCTGACGCGACCTGGCCTGGTATTGTTGGCCCAGAAGGAGCATGGTTCGGTAGGATGGAGTGTAGAGCAGACCGGTAGTTGCTTGGATCGGTGGTGGGATGGTGAGGTTGGTCCGGTGTGGAGATGGTGAGGTTGGTCCGGTGTGGAGTTGGTGAGGTTGGTCCGGTGTGGAGTTGGTGGGGTTGGTCCAGTGTAGAGATGGTTCGGTGGCTCTGTGGAAGAAGGTTGGTTCGGCAGGAGGTTATTCGGTGGTTCTGTGGAAGAAGGTTGGTTCGGCAGGAGGTGATTCAGTGGGAAGCAAGGTTCGGTATTGCTGTTGGTCGGGTAGGAGTATGGTGGAGCTTTTGGTTCGGCATCTCTTGGAGACGCGTTGATTCGGTTGTAGGATGCTTTGGCCAAAGATCACATAACACTTGCCCCCCAAAGTAGGGCGTGTGTATGCACAGGGCATGCTTTGGTTAAGCCTGGTCGTCCTTGTTCGGTCCTGTGTGCCGAATGTCTTGGTTCGGTGGCCTCTCCTTTGCCTATAAGTATGGGAGCTATGCCACCGTGGTTTCATTACTATCCGAGATTGCCGAATCAAAATTCCTACCTTTTGCCGAATCAGTGGTGTTAGCCGAACCAGGTGTGACTTATTTTACTACCGGATTATAATACCGAATGAACCTTCATACTGTACTACCGAATGTACTTCTAGACTATAATACCGAATGAACTTTCATACTATAATACCGAATGAACTCTCATACGACAATACCGAATGGACCTCTCAAACTATAATACCGAATGGACTTCTGCATTTATTTGTTTACATCTTCTGTTCTACTGATGTGCTTTTCCGGTGTTGCAGATAATGTCTCGTAAAGCGGAAACTCGATCAGACAAAAAGAAATCCGGGGGCGAAGGAGGTTCCTCTGCCGTGCCCCCAGCTCAGCCGAATCAAGAACGTCACGGACCAACCCCGAGATCGCTAGTGGACGGGTAAGGCCCTCAGGAACTTCTGAACTCCCCGCCCGATTGCTTTCCTAGCTCCCTCAAGGAGGAGCAGCTTGATGTCATTTCCCGATCCTTTGGAATCGATAGGGCGCATTTGCTATTGCCTGGGAGAGACGTTATGCCGTATGATCCTCCTGAAGGGTACTTCGCCTACAGCAGATACCACTGCATGTGTGGTGCCATTCCTCCTCTTAACGCTTGGATAGCCAGCTTCCTCACATATCTAAAGGTGGCCCCATTCCAGCTTCAACCCAACTCCTATGCTATACTGGTGAGCCTCTTCATCATTTTCCAGAGGAAGTATGGTCATGCTCCCTCCAACCGAGAGATCCGGTATCTATATAATCTGAGGGGCTATAAGAAGGGGTCCCCGTACATTAGCTTGGAGTCAGCTGTGACCTTCAAGCCGGTCTTGGATCTGTATTCCAAATTCAGCATGTTCAAGAAGGAATGGTTCTTTGTTAGGGACGACTCCGTTTCAATTCGGCGCTTTACTTCTGGATGTAAGTTGATGCTTTTACTTATAATTTCCATTACGATCGCGATGCTTTTTCTCATACTTTCTCATTTTTGCTAGCGACAGGTGGCTTTGCGGTTGTGGAGACTGACCGCCTGGTTCAAACGGCGGCTGAGATAGAAGCTATTCTCGAGAAATATAGATCATCTGCCTTCCTGATCAGAAATGCGACCCTTCTGGAGTATAACTTAATCCTTCCACAGCAGTCAGTAGTCAAGCTGAGGGAAACGGCGGAGGAGAGGGTGGCTGTTCAGACTAAGGGAGGTGTTACGGCAGAGAGTAGCAAGAGGAAACCTTTCACAAAACCTCCAGCCGTCGGAGGTAAGAAACTCAAGAAGTCGGACGGTCCCTCCCCCAGCAATTGTCCACTTACCCAGGAGGAGGAAGACATAGAGGAGGAAAGAGGTAAGGGTGGAGATGGTCGGGAAGGTGATAAAGGTGGCGATGGCATCGGGGCCTTGCTTCCTGGGCAGGCGGGCGAGATTCAGGAGTGGACGGATGATGCGTTCCACCAGGCTTTCGAGGGGCTGGACGAAGATCCGGCTTTGGTAGAGAAAACCAGGACAGAGGACAAGGCCGGGACTGGTGCAAGCTAGTCTTTTCAGACCATTCCAGCCAAGGTGGCTCCGACGACTCAAGGTGAACTCTTGACTCCTGCTTGCTTCATTAATGATAGGGACTTAGGAATATTTTATGATCCGCTCCCGTCCTGGAATGAAATCCAGGACTTATTGCAGTATCCTACTTCTCCCCAGGGTTTGTATAACAGGCGTGCTTTCTTTCTTCTTTTAACTTTTACTTTACCGCGTTTCTCGAATCATATAGTGATGTAAGCTTGTGACACTTGTTTTTCATATCAGGAGCAGGCAAGACATCCAAGGCCTCAGACCTTCGGCACAGGCTTGAGCAATATAAGCTTTCCAAAACTTCTGTCAAGCCGAAGCCTTCGACCCACCGCTCCGGGGATGTAGTCGGCTACCGTCCTCTTCTCGGGGTTATCGAAGAAGGTATTCAGCAGAGAAAGAGGAGTCATCCCTTATCCAAAACTTCGCCCGGTCCTCAGCTCCTGGCTCAGCCTCTTCATGACATCACGGAGGAGGACAGCGAGTTTGCACTCTCTCTGCGCCCGTCCGGAAACCCTTCCGTTACTCATATCGATCGCCCTGACTTGGCTCGTAATCCATTTGCGGGTCATCCTGATCTGGATCCAAGTTCCCACGACATTACCTTTGACGAGGTTACTGGTGAGCACCTTCGTCCCCGCAATCCCATGGTACGGGTGCTTGATGAAGCTAAGTCCTTAGATCTCGATCTACTTACCACTCGGATAGTTACCATGGGAGACGAGGCCAAGGCTAATATTGATCGGGTGGCGGAGGAGACTAGGAAGCTTATGAGCTTATGGGGCATCATGCCCGGCTGGTTAAGGCTGGAGAGGAGATTGGGAGTGCCAACATCCGACTAAGATTGGTGGTTTCGGACCAGGCCAAACAGCTCGCTGATCAGGCCATTCAGATTTCTCAGCATGAGGCTGCCTCCGGGTGGTTGAGGAAGGCTATGGAGGAGGCTAGTAAGGCGGAACTGCGGAAGATGGAGGCTGCCTGCAAGGAGCAGATAAATATGGCCATCTCGACAGTGGATGAGGTTCGGAGGGCGGATCTTGAGCGGGTAGAGGAGCTGTCGGGGAAGCTTGAAGCCGCAGAGCTTGCTCAGGTTAGGCTGAAGGAGGAGATGGAGGTGATGTAGAAATCCCTTCAGGCTGACTGCTCGAGATACCGTTTGGAGAGATAAGCTGCTGTTGGAAGGTTGTCGGCTTCCGAGGCCCGGATGAGGGAGTTTGAGGAGAATGAGGGGATGATGGATGAAATGCTTCAGGACATGTACTTCCGAACTTGGAAGCAGGGCAACCTGTCGTGGATGGATGATTATCCTAGGGTCATGGCTAAGATCTATCTTCGGGCTTTGGAGGAGGCTAAGGCCGATGAGGATAAAGATGGTGGCGTGGCCTTCAGCATGGATGTGGTCACGGCCCAGTTTGCCAAGGGGGAGAAGGTGGCGGTGAAGGAGGGTATGCGGTTGCTTGCTGCTGAGGAGGCAGGGGTGCAAGTAGATGATGACGACCAGGATGGCCAGTAAGCATATGTTGGTAAGTCTTCCTTTTTAGTTTCTCCATTGACTTGGTTGCTTATTGCTAATGAACCCTTTCTCTGACTGGACAGGGGGTCGACAGGACAAGGATAAAGCTCCACTGCAGCCGGCCCCTTGATTATACCTGGAAAAACTCTTTTTGCGGATTTGATAGGGTTGTATATGTTAGTCCAAAAATGGTAAAGTAGCCTTTAGGTTGTAATATTCTGCCACTTGTAATAAATAGTCTTATTTTTGACGTGTAATTCTTTAACTTAAGCTGATTTTGTCGTCTTTTGAATGTTTGCTGTTATTTTGGCATGTCGCTTGAGAAATATAGCTATGTATATTCTTGTAATTAAATTGTGTTTGATTTCGGGTTCTGGTTTAAGACATAATTTCATGACTTGCAATGTTAGTGTGTGGTGTGAATAAATTATAGTCATGTATTTGAACATAAAGGAAGAAAATACCGCCCTTCATGTTCTGTTTGTAGATGGCAGTTTTGAATATCATGGAAAACAGTTGAATGCCCTGCCATCCGATTGTGAATCCCTGCATCCATTGGCGAGTATCTCCTACTCTGTATCCTGTACTTTATGGATTGTTATAGCGGATAGGAGGAAATCTTTTTAAGTAAAATTGAAATATGTGAAATAGTAAAACTTCCAATCACGGAAGGCCTTCGATGTGCTTAAGTTCGTGGAAAACGGGTTTTGTAGTCACTTTCCCTAGTTTTGGGTCTTGGAGACATTTGTCACCCATCTTACGCCTCCGCGGGGAGTTAATTCTTTTTTACCACAGCCGCACTTAAGACACATCGGAGCCGAGATCGCGCACAGTAACTACCCGGGCCATTATGGCCCGTAATCGTGGGTATTATTCGATTTACTGTGGCCGGCTAGCGTGGGTGCCGATCATCAACTGTGAACTGCCCCTGGCTGGCCACACCTTATGTTGGGGCTTATAGTCGGTTCACAGTTGCCGGCGAGCCTAACGCCGTAATGAGCTGCCTCGGCTATAGTCGGCCTTCTCGGTGGCTTATAATCGGTTCATTACAGTTGGCTTTAAGGGCCGTCGCGAGCAATGAGTTAACCCACAACAGAGGGATGCTGGAGCGAAAGTGTCTCATTGGCGAGGGCATAGATTCGCATAGTACCTGTTAGGTTTTGCCCAGGCGAAGTTGCGCCGTGGAGTGCTTTGAGTGGAAATGTTATGCGCATAGGATTTTGTTCAACAGAAAAGGATAAAGTTAACAAGTAGCCAAGATATAAAGGAACAAGTTAAAAAAGAGTCAAAGTTTTTTAAAGTGGTTCGGCATGAAAAGGCCTACGTCCACTGATTCTCTTTGTTAATTCACTTCATATGGGCAATACAAGTTAAGAAAAGTATCGACGGAGGTGTTAGATGTTCCATGCCCTCTGGAACACCTCTCCGTCCATTGTTGACAAAATATAGGCTCCGTTGGGGAGATCTTTATGAATTACATATGGTCCATCCCAGATTGGGTCTAGTGCTCCGGGGCGAGGGAGGATTCGCTTGAGGACAAGATCCCCTTCTTGTAAGGTACGATGCTTGACTTTGGAGTTGTATTGCGCTGCCACTTTCTGCTTGTGGGCTGCTGTTTTAAGGACTGCATCGTTTCTTCTCTCCTCAACTAGATCCAAAGACATGTGGAGGAGCTCTTCATTCTCTTTCGGGTTATAGTGGATCCTACGGTGGGAAGGCACAATGGTTTCAACTGGGAGCATAGCCTCTGATCCGTATGCCAAAGAGAAAGGAGTGTGCCCTGTTGATGTTATGAAAGATGTGCGGTAGGCCCACAGTGCCGTAGGGAGTTCATCCACCCAAGCGCCCTTTGACTTTTCGAGCTTCTTTTTGATCAGAGTTTTCAGAATTTTGTTGACTGCTTCGACTTGTCCGTTTGTCTGGGGATATGCTATGGATGAGAAGCTTTTATGAATTCCGTGTTCTTGGCACCAGTTGGCGAATTCCTCGCTGTCAAACTGAAGTCCATTGTCTGATATGATTTTGAGTGGGACTCCGTACCTGCATAGAACATTTTTGATTAAGAAGTTAATAACTTTTGCTGAAGATACTTTATTCAGTGGTTCCGCTTCCACCCATTTGGTGAGGTAATCAACTGCCACTATAGCATATTTGGCCCCGCCTCGGCCCATCGGTAGCTCCCCGATTAAGTCAATTCCCCATATTGCGAAGGGCCAAGGACTGGTCATTTGAGTAATCTCAGTTGTTGGTAGCCGTGGAATCTTAGCAAATTTCTGGCATCTGTCACACTTCTTGATGAAATCTAAGGCATCCTTGCTTAAGGTGGGCCAGAAATATCCGTATCGGAGTATCTTTTTTGCTAATGTTTGCCCTCCGGTGTGATCTCCGCAGCTCCCCTGATGGATGTTGGATAAGATTTCCTTGGCTTCTCTCCCGGCGACACACCTTAATAACGGGTTAGAGAATCCACGTCGATAGAGGATGTCTTCTTGTATTGTGTAGCGGGATGCTTTCCTTAAGATTTTCTTGACTTCGTTACGCCCGTTGGGTAGAGTGCCACTTTGTAGGTAGTCTCGGATGGGAGTCATCCAAGTTGCTTCTTCGGTTGCAGCTATCTGATTTACTTGCTCAAAACTTGGGGCCAGTTGCTTTGAGATGGTTACTGCCCCAAAGATGGCGATGTCTCTCACACTTGCTTGCTTTGCTAATTCGTCGGCCTCTCGGTTCTCCTCCCGAGGGATATGTTTGACTAAGTAGTGGTCCAATTGGCTGAGAAGTAACTTGGTCTTCTTTAGATATGCTATGAGTCGTTCTTCTCGAGCTTGGAATTCTCCTAGTATTTGATTAACAATAAGTTGAGAATCGCTGTGAAGACACAAAGAATTGGCCCCGATTTCTATGGCAATTTCTAGTCCAGCTATCACCGCTTCATATTCTGCATCGTTGTTGGTGGCAGCGAACTCCAACCTTATATCATAGTGCAGTTTATTTCCCCTGGGAGTGATTATTACCACACCTGCCCCCGAGCCTTGTTCGTTAGATGCACCGTCCACAAAGAGATTCCACTTGATATCTTTTGTTAATTCTAATTGCTCCTTATCCTCGTTGGTAGTGAATTCTGCAATGAAATCAGCCATGGCTTGTCCCTTGATGGCGGTGCGAGGGTGATAGGTGATATCATATTGACTCAGCTCAATGCACCATTTAAGTAGTCGCCTGAAAGTGTCGGGACGATGGAGTACCTGCCTCAGTGGTTGATCGGTCAGAACTTTGATGGAATGGGATTGGAAGTAGTGACGTAGTTTTCGTGAAGTGATTAGTAAACAGTATGCTAACTTCTCAAGTTTAGGATATCTAACTTCTGCCCCAGTAAACCTTTTGCTGACGAAGTAAACTGGCCGTTGCGTGCGGTTGTCTTCCCTTACCAAGGCAGCGCTTAGGGCGTGAGATGACACAGCGAGGTATAGGTATAATTCTTCTCCTTCGCTTGGAGTTGAGAGTACCGGTGGTTTCTGGAGGTGTTCGATTAAGTGAAGGAAAGCGGTCAGGCATTCGCCAGTCCATTCGAACTTTCCCTTGTCTTTCTTTAGGGCTTCAAAAAAGGGGACGCACTTGTCCGTCGCCTTGGAGATGAATCGGCTTAGAGCGGCCACTTTTCCGTTCAAACGTTGCATTTCCTTCCGAGTGGAAGGTATCTTAATATCCCTTAGCGCTCGGACTTGTTCAGGGTTTGCTTCTATCCCTCTGGCATGAACGATGAATCCTAAGAACTTTCCTGATGACACTCCGAAGGAGCATTTTAGTGGATTCAACTTCATTCCATATTGTCGAAGTACTTGAAACATCTTGCCTAGGTGGCTTACGTGATCTTTGGCTTCCCTTGACTTTACCAGCATGTCATCCACATATACTTCCATAGTTTGTCCTATTAGCCCCGTAAACATCTTGTTGACGAGGCGCTGGTAGGTGGCTCCTGCATTTTTAAGTCCGAAAGGCATTACCTTATAGCAGTATAAACCTCGATCGGTGATGAAACTAGTGTGGTCTTGGTCGGGAGCATGCATAGGAATTTGGTTATATCCTGAGTATGCATCCATAAAAGATAGGAGTTCGTGCCCGGCTGTGCTGTCTACAAGTTGGTCGATTCTGGGAAGTGGGAAGCAATCCTTTGGGCAGGCGTCGTTTAGGTTGGAAAAGTCAATGCAGGTTCGCCACTTCCCATTAGCCTTTTTTACCAGCACCGGGTTGGCGATCCATTCCGGGTAGATAGCTTCTCGTATGAAGTCATTGGTGAGTAGGTTTTTTACTTCTTCATCGAGGGCTGCTGATCGCTCTGCCCCCATACTTCTCTTTCTTTGTTTTACAGGCGCCTTGGTAGGATCAATGTTTAATACGTGGCATGCTATGTCGGGGGAGATTCCGGTCATGTCAGCGTGTGACCAAGCGAATACATCCAAGTTATGGCGGAGAAAATCGATGAGCTGTTCCTTCAATTCGGCTTTTAGTTGGGACCCAATTTTCAATAGTCTACTTTAGTCGTGCTTGTCTACAGATATAAACTCCATAGCCTCTGCAGGCTCGGCGGTGGCCTCCTCCTCTTTGTCCCTAGGGTCTAATTCATTGAAAGGGTCGCTGGTATATCGAAGAGGAGGGGCTTTCTTTAGTTGCTATACTTCTAGGCTTTTTGTGCAGAGGGCAATCTCTACACCCTTCCCTTTATCCTTCCTGTGGTTGTTGCGAAGTTCAGTTACATAGCAGTCTCGAGCAACGTCCTGGTCTCCTTCCACTTCCCCTACTCCATCGTCTGTTGGGAATTTCATCTTTAGGCACCATGGGGCTAAGACAATTTGGAAGTCAGACAAGGATGGCCTTCCTAAGAAGGCGTTGTAGGCCGACTGGTTTTCTATTAGCACAAACGTTTGTTTCCGTACAGCAGAACGGGGATGGCTTCCAATTTCAACAAAAGGGTCCAGTTGCCCGAGGGGCATCTTCGCATCTCCAGTGAAGCCGTGCAGTGGTTTATCGCAGGGGGATACATCCTTCATTGATAGCTTCATTTTGTCGAATGCGTGTTTGAACAGGATGTTTACCGAGCTTCCAGTGTCTACCAGGATTCGGTATACTTCGGCGGGACCAAGTCGGGCAGAGATGACCATGGGATCCATCTGAGGGTACTGCCTTCCTTCCAGGTCACGCTTACTGAACGTGATGTCATTACTTTCGTTCCGCTTCGGGTGGCGCTCTTCTATAACCGAATTGACATAGTCTTTATTGTCTCTAAGCGACTTTCCGTATCTTTCCATCTCTTTCCAGCTTCTGTCTGCGATGTGTGGCCCTCCTGAGATGGTATGGACCACTATCTTTTCTTGGCTAGAGCTGCTAGCATTGCGGTTTCCTCTGTCGGCCCCCGGTGAGGGTAGCCTTGGGTTTTCATTGGCAGGAGCTGGGGTCCTGTCCTGACCTTTTACATAACGTTCCAGTTTCTTTCTTCTGATGTGTTCCTCAATCAGATCTCGGAGATGATGGCATTCGTTGGTATCATGCCCGTGAGATTCGTGGAAGCGGCAGAATTTTCCAAACTTCTGTGCGTTATCTGATTCTTTCTTGTATGGTGGGCGTTTGTATCTAACTTCGCCTTGGGTGGCAAGGAAGATATTTTCAACGGTCTCGTTCAAAGGGGTGTAAGTGTCGAATCTTGGTCCTGGCCGATATAGGCGCTTTTCTCCCTTCTTGCCTCCAGCATTGTCTCTGGAATCATTTCTTCGAACGTCCCTTGCCACAGCAGGGGCGTTGCCATGGGTAGTCTTGTTTTGCTGTCCTGACTGCCCCTCAACGGCAGCATCCTCAAGCCTCATGTATTTCCCGGCTTCATGGAAGAAATCGGGTAAAGTAGCTGGTTTTTCTTTTGTCAACCTTCTAGCAAATTTAGTGTCCGGATGCACACCACTGCAGAGGGCCATTAGGATAAGCTTCTCATCGGCATCTTGGACTGCGGCTGCTGCGGCGTTGAATCTGGTTAGGTATTGCTGCAGCTTTTCTCTAGGTTTCTGTTTGACGCTGGATAAGGAATAAGCGTCCTTAGGTTGCTCCACATGAATGCGGAACTGACTGATAAATTTTTCTTTCAACATTTCCAACGAGCTGATGGATCCTTGGGGTAGATGACAGAACCAGGAGGTAGCAAGATCTGCTAAGAAGAGCGGAAAGCATTTGCACAGTACTCCCTCTGTCGCTCCACTCATGAGCATATGCTGCGTGTACCTCTGTAAGTGGACAACGGGATCGGAGGTTCCTTTGTAGGGTTCCATTGTTGGCATCTTCCATTCTCGGGGGGTGATAGCAATTTCGATATTGCGGGCGAAAGGGCTGGTTACCCTAGCGCCTATCCCTCGATCTCTTTGTTCCCGTTGGACACACTCTCTGAATAAGCGTGCCATCCTTTCATCAGAACTTGGAGCAGATAGAAATGAGTTTAGTTCTGTTCTGTGGGATTGATTCCGTCCAGATGACCTGTAGGGATGGTATCGTCTATCATTCCTCATATTTTCCAGAGGCTGCCTTTGATCTTCTGGGAGCATGCTCGGGTCAGCTACAGTTGGCCCTTGCCTCGATCTCCCCCTACTGGGTTCTGATCTAAGCACTTCCTCGGGTCCAACTTCGGGCTGGACTCTAGCTCGGCCCCGTTCACTGGCGCTTCTGTGGTTAGGCAGCATGATAGGCTCAGCTACAGTTGACCTTCGCCCGGTGCCTCCCCCGTTGGGTTCGGTACCAAACGTTTCCTCAGGCCTAACTTCGGGCTGTGCCCGGTCTCGGCTCCTACCATGGCTACTTCTGCCGTTAGCTCCTTCGAAGAAGGAAGATCTTTGTTGTCTCTGAGATCCTCCTAATTGGGACTCGCCCCATGATTCAGTGTTGCGGTTGGATTCTTCAGCGTCCCTTAAGCGTGACATGAGATGGTCTACCAAGGCTTCCTGCTGGGACGTGAAGCGGTTAGTTACTTCAACCACAACTCTGTCCAGATCTGCTCTAGTAATTGCTGCAGGCTGTTCTGTGGCAGGAGTAGTTGGGTTAGCCTGTTCTTCATTTGTTACTGTTGCTGGAGGAGGACGATTTACTTGATTCATGACAGCTGGATCTGGAAGACTGCTGGATGCGATGTTTTTTCCTTTGTTAACATCTTTTCTCTGTTTGGAAGGCATGTTTTCCAAGTGGCGGACGATGCTGTTAGGAAAACTTGTTAAGCGGATGAAGCTGAAGCTTCGAGCTTCTAGTTCTCAGTGAAAGCACCAAAAATGTTTGCACAAAAAATGGACAAACACCTCAAAGTTGTATGATTTAGTAGATCTTATGTTGTTCTTAGTGATTCGGGTGATTTATGCAAATATATGAAAAAACAGGGGCTAAACTGTAAAAAGACACGCAGATTTATAGTGGTTCAGCCAGAATGTGCCTACGTCCACTTTATATGTTATTTCTCTTCTCTTGTTTTGATTACAAGTACAAAGCTTTGATACAAGTAAAAGAAAGTTGTTTGAAAGTTCTCTCCGTGCTTGAGCTCTCAAAACTTGTCCCCATTGCTGTACCCCTGCCCCTCTATTTATAGAGTGAGGCTGGGGGTAGGGGTCTTGGATGTATATAACAGCTGGTGGGCTTGGGCTTACGCGACCTGGCCTTGTATTGTTGTCCCAGAAGGAGCATGGTTCGGTAGGATGGAGTGTAGAGCGGACCGGTAGTTGCTTGGATCGGTGGTGGGATGGTGAGGTTGGTCCGGTGTGGAGATGGTGAGGTTGGTCCGGTGTGGAGTTGGTGAGGTTGGTCCGGTGTGGAGTTGATGGGGTTGGTCCGGTGTAGAGATGGTTCGGTGGCTCTGTGGAAGAAGGTTGGTTCGGCAGGAGGTGATTCGGTGGTTCTGTGGAAGAAGGTTGGTTCGGCAGGAGGTGATTCGGTGGGAAGCAAGGTCTGGTATTGCTGTTGGTCCGGTAGGAGTATGGTGGAGCTTTTGGTTCGGCATCTCTTGGAGACGCGTTGATTCGGTTGTAGGATGCTTTGGCCAAAGATCACATAACAAAATGTAAATTTGAAATAAATCGATAAGGATTTATTTAATTGGTTTAAATGGACCATTTTGAGATGAAGTGTGAAATATGATTTGAAATTCGTTTTCAAATGTGAAGTGTGGAAACGTGATTTGAAATTGGTTTTCAAATGTGAAGTGTGGAAAATATATATCTTGTGAAGATATTTTGAAAATAAATAATTTGGGAAAAATTATTTAAATTGGTTGATTATTGTGAATGTTGTTGATAGTTAAATAACCAACTATCAATATTTGCCTTTGAAATGGCACTTGATTTGTTTTTAAAACAAACGCTCACTATTTGGGTTAGCCGGGAAAAGACCTTTGTGTCATATAACCCATTCTGAATTAGTGATACGACGATATGGATTGTATTGAAGACCGGTGGTGAAGACCGGATATTTTCGAAAATGAAAGGACAACCTGTCGAATGTCTCTGCACCGAGTTGCTTTGGTATAGAGATTTATATCACTCTTTTTGTGATGGGAAGTCCGGACGTGATTAGCGAATATCCGGATTGCAAGGGCTTCTTTGGAAGTGCCTTCGGTTCCGTTCGATCCTGGAACGGACTTGTATGGATGTGTGTGTGACATTACACTTTGAGATGTAAAGCTGGTTTCTATCAAATACATTTCTATTGGTGGCGGAGAATTTATTCTCTTAGCTTAACACCCTTCTCTGAGACGTACGAGCTCAGAGGTTATGTAGTTGATAGTTACTAGTGATACATTCCCAATTTGGTAATGTGGCACACGAAGTGCTGTTGATCATTTGTTGATCAAAGCGTTGCTTTGTGAAAAAGCGTGGCTTTGTGAAAAAGCGTGGCTTTGTGAAAAAGCGCAGCTTTGTGGACGAGACTTCGTCGAGCCTCACAACCCGGTAATGGTCGAAACAGGAATGTTGCGGCAAAGGTTTGTAGGGGTAGCACCCCTAGGGTATGTCATTTCCTTCTGGAAAAAAGGTGATATCATGGTATGGAGCCCAAAATATTTTACCTATGTTGATGCTGCACATTTATTATACTTTGTGGCTGTTGCTTTGTGATTGAGGATCCTCGGATAAAGGTTGGTTACGACCCGGGGATGACATACTTGTGCGTTAGTTACCTAGTTACAGCTGCACAGCGTGAGGTAGCGTCAGTGTGTTAGTTACCTAGTTACAGCTGTACAGCGTGAGGTAACATCGGCCTTGTGTTTGCAGAGATCCGATTTGGTTCTCGGGGCGTCTTTCCAGAGTCGTTTCCATTTCGGTGTAAGGAAGTTCCTTTGCCTGACCATTTATTGGAAATCCAAAGAAACAATACGAACACTGTACGGTTTTAGTTGTATTACCTGCTATGGAATGTGGCGGTAACCTGCTACTGAACGTAGTAGCTATGGTAGACATACAATAATGGTTGTATGTTGGCTAAGATTGATATTATACTTTCAAAATGTTTTCCACCCTAGACATTAATAATAATATCAACTGATTTTGCTTAGTAAGCATTTTTGATTATCATAAGGAGAAATCTCCTCCAATTCTGCGTTTGCATTGTGTGTGTGGCGGGAGGCCTTATGGTAGTTTCATTTTCCAAAAGCATTGCGAATTTTTTTTATTTTCTTTGTGAAAATGACTGTTTTACGGTCTCACACTAGCCACCATGACTGACTCGGAGTTTATTGTTCCCTTTCTAAACTCTGGGTGCCCATAATTTTCCACACGGGCAGCCTAGAGTTATGTTATCAGGATATTCTGGAGCTTTGGAGATGAGCTGGATGGCGAGACGTACTACCGTACTTGTTTATTTATTCCGCTGTGTATTCTGTATAAGGACAAGTTTATATAACTATCCATTATTGTATTGAGTTGTATATTGACTCTGATTGATGTATGTATAAACTGATATAGTCTTTTGTTTTAAAGATTATTGATTCATCTATTATATATTGTTCCGCTACGAATGTGAGATTCTGTTGTTGTTTCTGTTTCTGTTTTTCTGTTCTTTCTTTTCCTTTGTCTTCTTCTACCTCTTCTTTTAACCCTAATGGTTCGGTTTTCCGGCATTTGATTGCACGACATTTGATACAGTGGATGTATTAATGTCGACTTTTGAGCGTCGAAAAGTCGCAACTGTTACAGGATCGGTTAAACAGGATGCATACAACACAACTCAATGATGATTGCTCCATAACTCAACAACCACAAGGCAGATTGAAGTGAAACTTTGGAAACAAAAAGAAGAGACCCTAGGGAGTCTACCCTAGGGATCGAACATTAAATGGAAGAGTTTGGAGGGATCGGCCCTCTTCCCTATTCGGGATTGACTATATTCAAGTTCGTAGTAATGATCGGTCAATAAGTCAAAATCTACAATTGCCATCAACATGAAATTTGGAGGGGAAGTACATTACAACATAGGGGACCCATCATAGAAATCTCAGCTCATAGATCCCCCAAAATAGGGATCGGCCTTGATACCTATTACGGGCTTCGATGGGCCCTACTATAAACAAATAAAGGATTACTTTGAAGTGGATGTAGGTCGGAGTTTACCAAACCACTATAAATCCGTGTTTTTCTTTACTTTCTTTCTTATTATTTTAATTTTGTTCTTCATTGATCTGTCTTCATATTTCTATGATTGGATGGATATTTATGCTTTCACATAACTAGATGTTGGTGGCCACTTTTCATGCTAATATTTTGGTGCTTTCCTGAGAAAGCTAGCCCCTGTGGATTTGAATTCGGATTCAGAGTTTGGAATCAACTAGATAGCTTAGATTTGGAGCAATGGTTAGACAATCAACAAGGAGAGCGCTACTATAAAGGAACCATCATGGAGGGAGTCAGGATCCTCTGGAGCTGCAGCTAATCAAAGCATCTATCTTCATCACCAGGGATGAAATGGAAATGATGATGCATGCTATGCAGAAAAAAATGCTGAAGAGACAAGAGGAGATGGTACATAATCTACTTCGATAGATTAGACATGATGGAGCATATAACCAAGGGAATAGAGTAGCAGGAGCTAGTGGTAACTTAGATCAAGGAGTTGATGCAGTAGGAGTCACTGGAAATCAGAACCGGGACCATAGGGATAGAGCTATTGGATAAAAGAATGGAACAGAGCAACCAGGGGTAGTCCTCAGCTATCTTAGAGGGATCGGCCGTGATACCCAAAGACTTGGAGGCATGCCCCCGTGTCTGGTCGGTCGAGCTTTGGAATTTGGTGCAAATCATAATTTAGATGCACGTCCGAAGGAATACATTCTAGAATTCCCTCGTGGACTTGGGGGCAGTTCAGAAATGATGATAGGAGACTACCTTTGGATGACAGTGGCAGGTTTGGAGAGATGATCAGGCGAGCTATGCATGGAGGACTGGGAAATAGAGATATGGAGGATGTAAATATGAGTCCATTCACTCCTAATATTAGGAATGCTAGGAATCCAGCAGAGTTTAAACTACCAACGCCAGAAGTTTATGATGAAAAGTCAGACCCAACTATGCATATGATGAGATATATACAGCACATGGAAGTACTGAGGGCATCGAAAGAAGTCATAGCACGATTCTTTCCCTTGCATCTAATGGATATAGCTGCACTGTGGTTTAGGCAGTTGAAGAGTGGCTCTACTGGCACATGGATGAATTGGTCAAAAGATTTATGAGACAGTTCAAGGTTCACATTCCAAGACCTAAAAATGTGATGAGTCTGGCAACACTGAAACTGAAGACCGAAGAGTCTCTAAGGAGCTTTCTAAGCCATGGCGGCATCGGTGGATCGGCCAGATCCATCCATGGTTTTCATGCCAGCTATATTAGGAATTGCCAATGGCATAGATTTCATGGATTCATTGGTGCGTGTAACGACCCGTAAATTTTAGTGGTTTAATATATTTAATTAATTGAAATTTTGTGAAATTTTAAACAATAAAATTTTGAAATAAAAATTTGATATTTGGAATACTTCTGTTTAAATATTGCAACTGGTAAATTTTCATCAGATAATTTGGAAGTTTATTTTCTTGTGTAATTTTATTTAAATTTATATCAGTTAAAATCGATGATAATAAAATGTTTTCCAAACCTAAATATTTTTACATAGAAAATTTGTAAATCATCTTCTGAGTGAGACGTTATCTTTCGTTTCATCAAATTTGGACATCTATTGCTCCGTCGATCTTATTTTCAGCAAAATAGCAGCATTTTCGTACCGATATGGACTTTTAATAGAATGATCATACCACTGATATCTTTATACTGTTTTGATCGTCTTTTCATGCTGATCTTCCTAGTATATTCGTTTGGATGTTTCAGTTTTCAGTACAGGGTGAAGTCGGCAAACAGTTAACTGTACCGGTAACCGTTTTGAAGTCCTTTCGTTTCTTATGTCTATTCAGCTACCTCGGTTACAAAAATCAATATTTGACCTTCCTTATTCCAACCTGTGGATTTTGATTTGTCCATTCGCTTGATTGATAGTCCTATTCCTTCCTTGATATTTTTGGCTGCTCAATTAAAAAAAATTATGAAAAGCTTTTGTTGCTTGGAATAGAAACCCATACGGCATCCCTTTCAGATCAAATCACCATCCCTCCGATCTACCCTAGCTTCTCCTCTCCCCTGCTATAAACCCCGCCTCCTCCCTTCACATGAGAACCAACCTCCACTGCCTCTACACCTTCCCAGCCGAGAGCAGCAAACTCAGCAAATCTCTCGCCCACGTTCACTGACATGCAATACATCTCCATCAACCTTTCGACTGCCCTCCCTCTCGTCCAGGCCTAGCATTCCCATAGTCTACTGCTTCTTCCATTTATAAAAGGTATATGTATATGTAATTATACATGTTTATTTATACCTGATATACTTCAGGTTACATAGGAATTAAATATATAACTGTTTAAAACTATATGTTATGTCAGTTTATATAAGTTTTTATAATATATCATTTGTATATATATATTGTTAGTATATATATATTCCAGCATATCATACATTTCTAAAAGGTATGAATTAAAGTATATTGGTTTGCATATCAAAAAGGGGTCTATTCAAGTTGTACAGCAGGATTTATTTGATATTATATTTTATACATATGTATATAATAGTGATGTGTTACTGTCGGGTATATATATTGTATATATATTAATTGTTATATATGTATATGTTTAAAGTTCTGGCATGTTATAAAGTTCAGTGCATATATATGGTTACAGTTTATATTCTGTTGTTTTATTCATATGTTATCTTTTGATTCTTATAATAGTATATATGTTATACAATTTATGTATTTACAGTACTATATAATATATAAGTATATATATATACACACTATGTCTTTGTATGTTATATATTATGTATTAATGACATTATTGTATAAGTATACTGTAAAAAGTATATATATATAATTTTATATGGTTATGATGTTGTATATACATGTTTTAAGGGGTATATTTTGCTTTTGTATATAAATGTTTATATTCCAGTTATAAAAGTTGTAGATCTACTTATTATAAAACAGTTTCGTTTATTCTTATTTTTTCTGTAATATACATATTTATACGGTAGTTTAAGTGAAAGTATATAAGCTATGAGATTGTCTGTTAAAATATATATATATATATATATATATGTTGGTTTCAAGTGTTATTTAGTTTTTTAAACAGTTTATATATGAGTATATACATAGTTATTTCATTTAGTTGTAAGTTTGGCTGAGTATTAAAATATAAAGCTTGGTCATTTATTTAATTGCTTGAATGTATATATTTTATAGGTTATTTGTATGACTAGCTAATGTATTTATGTTCAAATCTATATTACTGTTAGTTATGTATATATATACTGTGTTAAGCTATATAATACTATTAGATGTATATAATACTGTTTTAAACATATTGATTTGTTTATCGATTTTGAATTTATTTTATAAGGGTCTCCTTTGATTTTTACTATAATATTTAAATCCCGACATGTCTATTTATGTATAAACCACATATATGTTGATATTTTGATTGTTAAAAAATATATATATATATATATATATAAATTCACTTATGCCATTTATCATCATCGATCTTGTTCTGATTTGATTCGTTCCCATCGATTTCTGTTATCAGATCTGTTCGTCAAAATCGTGCCAATCTAGCTTTGCTTTGGAATTCGCGCCTGGATTCGTAGCTTGTTCTGTTTTCAAACTTCTCTAGCCTCGGAAGGTGAGCAATCACTCATGATTAATGTTCTTATATTTATTAAATTCGATTTCAATTGAAACGTCAATTGAAATATGCTGTTGTTAGTTATTTACATTGTTATATATGCTATTATTGTAACTGTTCACCTGTGACATCTGACACCATTATTTGTTATTTATATTGATGATTTATGTGTGCTATGTTATTATCATATATGTTATCACTCTGCAAGTTCCCTATTAATATAGAATTCACTATGGGTTGAAATGATACATACCCGAACGATCTGTAGAATATGAGAAAATCATTATGGGTTGAAATGATAAACCCAAGCGATTTTCATTTGAATTGAATTTGGGATTGCGGGTTGAAAAGATATATACTCGTATATATATTTAAATTGCGGATTGAAATGATAAATATCCGTATCACTTGACCATAGGATAGAAAATTATATACAGACACCGTTGGTCTGTATATAAATATTTGAAAATTATTTCTATGATTTTGAAAAGAAATATATGGTTTTAATAAATATTGATTTTTAAATTCTTATAAAAATTGATTTAATAAAGTTGATATATAATATGTTTAAGTATTTATTTAATATCTATATTTCCAAATATAGAGTTTATAATGATTTTAATAAATTCAGATTTGAAATTATATTTATTTAAGAATTATACTTAAATAAGTTTGATTTGAAATTTATTAAATTTGAAATTCTAAAGATATGATTTTATAACTTGATTTTTGATTTAAAGTGATTTAAATGAATATTTCAAGTTTAAATAAATTGAAGGAAATATTTAGTTTATTGTAATTTGGGGTTGTTTAAATGATATTGGATTTATTAAGTGAATATTTCAAAATTTAAAATAATAGTAAAATGAATTTGAGAGATATATATATATATATATGAAATTATCGAATTTAGCTTTGAAATTGTTGAATATATTGACTTTGAAATATATTGAATATTGAAATGGTTTATTTGAGGTTCAAATCTGTTTTGAAATCGATATAGTTTGAAAATAGTTTATTTAGAAACGGAATTGAATCGAAATGGAAAATTTGAGATTTGATTTAATTTGAATTTTGGAATTTGAATTGATTTGAATCGATTTGTGAAATTTGAGGAAACTATTTTATTTTATAAAGTAATTTTAAATTATATTTAAAACTATTGATATTTTAATTTATAAATTATTTTAATATAAACAATTAATATAAATCATTTTTAATATAAATTATTTTATTTTAAACTATTTTAACTTATAACTATTTATATAAACTATCTTATTTATAAACTATCTTATTTATAAACAATTTTATTATATATACTAATTTTAATATCTAAACTGTTTAAAAGAAAAGTGTTATGATTTCCAGAATGCTATAATTTCAAAGTGTTATGATTTCCAAAATGCTATAATTTCAAAGTGTTATGATTTCCAAAATGCTATGATTTCAAAGCTGTGATTTCCAAAGTGTTTTGGTTTTTAAAAGACTATGATTTCGAAAGTGTTATAACTTTGGAAAAGTACTATGATTTTGGAGGTGAATATTTTTGAAATGAAAATGATATCGTATTGATTTGGTTTTGAAATGGAAATGATATTTTGGTTTTGAAGTATAAACTATTTTGAATGACCACGGTGTTATAATAACAATTGGTTGTTAAAGAGACCGGGATCGGATATGGACATACTCTCTGTCGATACCGAAAACCACTTTGACAACTGTGTACACGATGGAGTTTCCTGAATGAAGTAGGATGGTGGCGACGATCCTAAGGTATATACATGGACCCAACTCCCGTGAGTTGGCATAAGGTGGCTAAAACAGGAGCGATCTCGGACCAGTGAGGTAGCACCTCTTATCGGATGCACTTCTTCGATACCATTCTATTACTTTGTGATTGTTTGGGCGCACCCCTTGATTTGGTAGTGTTGTTCGAGGTGGAGCGGTAGTGGCAGCTATGCGTTTCCATCAGTTCATGTGCGTAATTGGTATATCTACCCTGGCATTGCCTTGTGTGCCGTGTCACCTACCATATCGAGCTTTACTACGAGTTATGATTTCTCCCGTAGCATGTGGAGTATCGAGGGTAGTCCCCATTTTGGGAGTACGCTAATACTGGCTAGACTACTGGGACTATTACGTGTTAAGGTGGAAAATGTAAAACCTTAAGTAATGCTATTTAAAAGTATGTTTATTTTATATTAGACATTATTATAATAGCGAATATTACTACATAGTAGATAGTTTAACGGATCCTTAGAGGATGGTTATCCCAAACATCCTTTGAGTTACTTGTATTTCAGTTGATATTTCACTTGAGTTGGATTTATTGATATAAGAATGTTAATCCTGACTCTAGTGTTTTGTGTTTTCTTTACGCTCGGGTCAGACTGAGTGATACAACATTTGAGATTCACCTTTGGAGTTGGAGCTTCGCTTGGAGATCCAGCTATCTATCGATTCTACTACCAGTTATTCAGTTGATTCCAATGATGTATTCAAATCTTGTATTTGACTATTGTATTGAGACATCTATGTATTCGAGACTTCTGTTGTATCATGTTTAACTCTGTTATATATATAGTAGCTTAATGAACTACTATTCTTTTGTTTCCGCTGCATTATTGTTATATTACTCTATGTCTGTGATCTGTGATTATTTTATTTACTGTATATGCTGAGTTTTGCCAAATTTTATTTACAATCCATTGTTTTGAATTATTCAAGTCCAGCATGTGTGGATTTATTGTCGATTTGAATGGTCCAAAATACTGGGTCGTTACAGTGCGGGATCCACCTATATATTTCGAGGAGTTTTTATCATGAAGCAAAAAGGTAAATGTGGTAGGAAGATGCACGAGCCAACAAACTAGAGGTGAATGCTATGCAAAGCGGAAGATCATGAGGAGATGCAAATTAGAATGATAAAGCAAACGAAAATTGGATGATGGATATGATGGGACGAAAAGGCGATGGAAAGAGCGGGAGCCAAAGTTCTCTTCCTACTCGTATTTAAGGGAAAGCCAGAAATGGATTTATCTGGACACTAGAGTCCCCTATCGGAAACCAACAATGAGGGATCCCATGGAGCGGGAGCGCAAGCATGGGAAGCACTGCCAGTTTCACGAATTGAATGGACACACCACGGATGAATCCAGGCATTTAAAGGATATGATTGAGAAGCACGTCAGGAATGCCAGAATACCGTAGTATGCAAGGATTTGGACAATGGCGATGGAACAGGAGTAGCCACCGTCCGCATCGAATGGAATAGGAATGGTCTTGGATCGGGGTCACGGATCGTCATCAACTGATCGGGATGGTAAGGGCCGAGTTTCGGACTTGGACTCCGACCATAATAATAATAATAAACTCTATAATAAGGCGACTAAGTTACTTACACATGTACGGGATCGAGAATGGTCCCTAACCATGCTTTGAGATGTTGATGAACCGTCATGCCCGAAGAGGCACCCTTGGGCTTTTTTTAGTTTTTTGTATTTTTGGATGTATGAACTCTTATTTTTTAGGTTATTTATGATCCACATTACAACGATAAATAAAGAAGGACGCGATTATTGTGCCCACCAGAGTGACGGGGCGGTAACCGCAGGGTGCGAGTCCCTTCGCCGCAGAGCGACAGAATAGACTCGTACATGGATTAAGTCCTCGACCGAAGAGTCGAGGCCGGTGAATAAAAACCAATTGGATGTTAGATATTGATTATGCTTGGCAAGGAGTAGGTCGCTCCACCAGAGAATGACATGATTGGCCTACTCAGGTCGTCGAGCATGGATTATGCTCGACAAGGGTATGGAGAGACCACTATTGGCCTAGGACTTAGGCCAAGACACCACTTAATGTTCAGGGACACTGAAACAGAGTATAAGAAATAATGCCGCTTCGCTAGAGAGCGATAGGATCGGCTTACTCGAACGTCGAGTATGGATTGTGCTTGGCAAGGTCCTGGAGAGGTCACGGATTTGGATATTAGCTTCGAACATCTATAGATTTGGATATGGACCCGGAGCGGTCATGGATTTAGATATGGATCCAGAGTGGTCCTGGATTTGGCTCATGATCTGGTAAGGTCGAGAATTTGGATTAATTAATCTGGAGAGATCGTGGATTTGTAATGGTTACAGAATTGGATATCGACTCAAAATCGTCATGGATTTCACTAATGATCTTGAGAGACCTTGGATTCGGATTAGATAATATGGCTATCGATGGATTATGGACTTTGAATTTTGGATTAATGGCAATTCAAAACACACCTTCCTATCGCAAGGCATGCTTTGGGGGGCAAAGTGTTGACCCGCCTTTTACCAAGCCAGTACATAGGTGGATTTAACCCAACAAACTTCACGATCATCAAGGAAAAAAGCCCGGAGAGATGGTTACCGGGATTAGAGATCAATTATATTTTGAACTATGGAAAATAGTTGGATGGATTTAGATGGACAGCATTCAAAAATGGCTAAGTATTAAACTGATACTTCCCCTAAAAGTGGGATAAGAATAAAGGGATCGGTTTAAACAGGGTGCACACAACACAACTCAACGATGATCGCTGCATAACTTAACAACCACAAGGCGGATTAAAGTGAAACTTTGGAAACAAAAAGAAGGGACACTAGGGAGTCGACACTAAGGATCGCACATCAAATGAAAGAGTTTGGAGGAATCAGCCCACTTCCCTATGAGGGATCAGCCCTCTTCCCTATTAGGAATTGGCCATATTCAAGTTAATAGCAATGATCGGTCAATAATTCAAAATCTACAAATGCAATCAATATGAAATATGATGGGAAGTACATTACAATATGGGGGACGCATCATAGGGATCACACCCCATAGATCCCCGAATATAGGGATTGGGCCCGATCCCTATTATGGGCTCCAATGGGTCCCAAACTTTTTGGGCAGACTCTCTTGGTTTTTGTGACGACCCGGAATTTTGGGCTTTTAAATTGGAATATTTAATTTGTTTTAAATATTCAAAAGTTAAATTTTAACTCGAATTTCAAATATAAATATTTATTGGATAATTTAATTTTTGAATTAAACAATTGAATATAGGGTAAAATAGAGAATCCAGAGTTTTGAGCTTGTTAAAAATAATTTAAAGGCTCAGAAAATTTATATTGTTAATACTGAAGATAATAAAAGTGATAGAATCGAATTTAAAGATGTTTTGTTCAATTTTGAAAATATAACGTTTAAATTGAATTTAAAAATAGCTTTTCGAGGCACAGTCTCGGAATTCGACGAAACCAGCTCCATTGGATCCGTAATATTATATTATTGTTGGATTTCAAATTTGGTAGCGTTTGGAGTTACCGTGTGAACGTACGATAGGTAAACGTGTTGAAAATTTATATCGAAACGGTTTGAAATTTTAAATTATATATATTTGATATGACCATACTTTTCACATCAATCTACCTCCCTTCCTATTAGCCACCCTACTTCCTTTTTCTGATTTGAAGTAATTACAGGCGAAAAATAATAATAAAAAGGACATAGCGTTCGAATTTTTAATGGGAACGGCTTCTTCTTTTCCCTTGTTTCTCAGAAGACAACTCTCCCGTTCAATCTCCCTTTTCTTGTTTAAACCTATTCGAATCGAAATCAAGCCGAACCCCTCTCTCTATAATCAAATCGAGAAAAAGAAAATGGGGGTATGCTGCATGTAGTCGAATCGCGGCGGCGACATAGGTCAGGCGACGGCGAGGTTCACTCGCGTTCATTCCTCGAGATCATTTCGAGCTAGGGTTGTAGTCGTGGGTTCTTGGCAAGGCGTATTCGAGGGTGTGCGATGGGTTGAGGGCGCGGCGTGTCGTGTTGAAGCAGGGAGCCACGATAGATGTAGGGGAGGCACTGGAAGCGGTTGCTTTGGTAGTCGACGATGCGAGCCGCTCGTTCACGTTGGGATCGCGAGATGATCCTCGTTCCTGGAAGCACGACAGTCAACGTCAGCTAGGGTTCGTTTGAATTTTGACAGTAAGGTATAAATATAGTTTTGTTTAATTTAATTATATATATGCAGTTTTTCAATTTATAGCATAATAATAAATAATGATAAACAACATAAAAAAAAATTTATAGGAAAATTTGTTGAGATAAAATTAGTTTGAAATTTACTTATTAGGTAAAATGAAATTTATTAAATAGATATTGATTTGTTCGATTTGTTCGAATATTAATAAACTACATAAATTTTTACTCAAGGTCAAAAGTCGGGAAACCAAGGAGGTATTGAAGTGGATTTGCAAATTTAATAGCAAAGGTGAGTTAATCTCACTCATCTGGCTTTATTTTAAATTTAAATAGTTAAATTTAAAATATTTGGTGAATGATTGATTTGATTGATATGATATATATAGTAGTATATACCAATATATATATTGGCATATGTATATATTGGAGTTGTTGATTTCCCGCATTATATAGCGGATGAGACCCTATGCGCCGCATAATAGCGAATGATAATATATTAAAATCCATATACCGCGATATTCCACCTCGAAGTGGAATTGGTATTGTGCTAACATCTGTGGATACAGGGAAACAGGTTGGAGGGATCCAACTGGATTCCTCAAAATATATAATTTTGTTTAAATATTCGGTGATATGATTTTTGATATCCTGTGATGAATTATATGGATAATTGGATGTTATGGTTGAGTTGGATCGATTTGGATATGCTGAGTTATCAAAATCTCTAGAATGGAATTTTTGAAAGGAAATAAAAGTGTAAATTTTTAAGTGAAATAATTTTATTGAATTGGAATGAATTAATAATGAATTGAAAATAAAATAAAATAAAAGTGATTGCAAAATTCTAACAGATTTGGAATAAGAAGATTTTGAATTAACAGGGAAAATATAAACTTTAAAACTAAAGTGATATTAAATTTAAAGAATAAAGAAATTATTTTTAAATTTAAGGATTAAATTTAATTAAGTGATAAAGAAGGAATTTTGGAAGTTTAAAATTGGTATTTTCAGTTAAAAGGGTTTTAACTCAAAATAAAGAAATAAATCTAAAAGTTAATGTATTTTGAAATAAATGAAGTAGCAAAGGAAATTTATTTCAAAGTAAAGTAAAGTAAATTGGAAAATTAATTGGAAATTGATTTAGTTGTTTAAAATTGGAATTTTAAAAGAGAAGTGAGATTTTGGAATTTATAAACTGGGTTTATAAAGTAAATTAAAATATCAGTGGATATTTGAAGATATAAATTCAAGGTGGGAATTTATAAAAGAATATAGAATGGTTTAAAAATAAATGTTGGTTTATTTTTAAAAGATGGGAATGAGAAGTGTATTTCTCTGCATAGCCAAGTACGTTTTCAAAGAAATTTTGAATATTCGTAAAAAGTTCTAATGTTGTTTAAACCGTATGTTTTAGAAAATTTGTTATTTTTAAATATTAAATTCTAAAGTAAGTGTTTATGTTCAAATCTATTATTGTAGTAATTATATAAAAGTGATTTGGTATTATGTTTTAAAAAAAGAGAAATTTAGTTTATATTTATAAAGTGGTTTTATTTTAAAGTATATATTTTAATAAAGTATTAAAGTAGTTTAATATCAATGTTATAAAGTATATTTATGATAAAGTGTTTTTAAATTATTTTTAAATCTAAAAGTATTTTGTACTTGGTGTTCCAGAGGAAATAAATATTTGGGGAATGTATTCCGTAAGCGGAAACTGTTTGAAATTGTTTCAAATGAGTTTTGAAATTTGGAAATATATCTTGAAAGGATATTTGAGGCAAATAAATAATGTGGGAAAATTATTTATTGTGTGATGATGGTTGTGAATGTTAATTGATAGTTAAATAACCGACTATCAATATTGGTCAATGCGCTGATCGTTTCGAAGAGACCGGGATCAGGATTAATTTCCCGAAAACCACTTCGATCCGGTTTGTACGTTTCGTGGAAACGATTTCAGAGTCGAAGATGGAGCAGTGAAGTGCAAGGGCTAGTCGCTACTAATCCTGAGGATATTTCCAAAATGGATGTAGTAGGAGTAGTGCCTTCGGTTCCGTTCGAACCCGGGACGGACTTGTATGGATGAATGCTTTCGGAACATTGTCAGCGGACGATGGGCATTCTAAGGGATATGTGCTGAAAGGTAACGCTTAGCCTCGAGCCTCATCAACCAGGAATGACTGAAAATCAAGGGTTATGCAGCAAGGCTTCGTGGGTAGCTCCCATTGGAGGGTAAGGTCATCCCTGTCTAGATGTCCCTTTTTATTTCGGCTTAGTGGTGCGGTTGCTGATCACAACCGTGGGGTGATTTTATTCGGAATCATCCAGTAAGGGATGGTTCCAGCCTTGTGTTGCAGGGGACTTAGGGTGGGTCCTCGGTACGCTGATCTAGACCAGGTACTATGACAGGTGGTACCCCAGTGCCTAGTCATTAGTTGGAAATCCATTCTCCCTACGTGCCTTGTAAGGTATTTGTTTGTATACCTATTAGCTGGAATTTAATGAATGTAACAATGTCGGCTATTTTATAAGTATTTGTATATAGACACTATTATAATATCAGAGGATTTTGATAAAAAGTGTTTTGGCTATCGTAAGGTAAAAACCCGACATGTTTATTTGTGGCACGGTCTTACGAGATGCTTTTATTTTCAAAAGAATTTTGAAACTTTAATAATCAATTTGAGTGTGATTTTCTCACGCTGGTATTCCAGACTGACTTGGGTATTGTTTTATATGATGCTCGGGTCAGACCGAGTATTATAGGATACAGGATGGTCCTGTAGAGCTCAGGAGACGAGCTGGATGGCGATACGTACTTCCGTATTTGATTATTGTTCCGCTGTGTATCCAGTGTATGTTATGGATGTTGATGTACTCTGATGATGTATTCTGATGATGTATTGTATAAAACAGATATAGTTTTAATTTGTGTAAAGATCTGTTTGTATATATTATATTTTATTCCACTACGATGGTTAGATTCTGATGCTGTTTTCTGTGTTCTCTTCTTCTACCTCTTCTTCTTTAACCCAAATGTTTCGATTTTTCTATTGTAAGAAAAATTGGGATATTATAATATTTGTTTTCTGTGGGCTCCAATGGGTCCCTAACTTTTTGGGCAGACTCTCTTGGTTTTTGTGACGACCCAGAATTTTGGGCTTTTAAATTGGAATATTTAATTTGTTTTAAATATTCAAAAGTTAAATTTTAACTCGAATTTCAAATATAAATATTTATTGGATAATTTAATTTTTGAATTAAACAATTGAATATAGGGTAAAATAGAGAATCCGGAGTTTTGAGCTTGTTAAAAATAATTTAAAGGCTCAGAAAATTTATATTGTTAATACTGAAGATAATAAAAGTGATAGAATCGAATTTAAAGATGTTTTGTTCAATTTTGAAAATATAACGTTTAAATTGAATTTAAAAATAGCCTTTCAAGGCACAGTCTCGGAATTCGACGAAACCAGTTCCATTGGATCCGTAATATTATATTATTATTGGATTTCAAATTTGGTAGCGTTTGGAGTTATCGTGTGAACGTACGATAGGTAAACGCGTTGAAAATTTATATCGAAATGGTTTGAAATTTTAAATTATATATATTTGATATGACCATACTTTTCACATCAATCTACCTCCCTTCCTATTAGCCACCCTACTTCCTTTTTCTGATTTGAAGTAATTGCAGGCGAAAAATAATAATAAAAAGGACATAGCGTTCGAATTTTTAAAGGGAACGGCTTCTTCTTTTTCCTTGTTTCTCAGAAGACAACTCTCCCATTCAATCTCCCTTTTCTTGTTTAAACCTATTCGAATCGAAATCAAGCCGAACCCCTCTCTCTCTAATCGAATCGAGAAAAAGAAAATGGGGGTATGCTGCATGTAGTCGAATCGCGGCGGCGACATAGGTCAAGCGACGGCGAGGTTCACTCGCGTTCATTCCTCGAGATCGTTTCGAGCTAGGGTTGTAGTCGTGGGATCTTGGCAAGGCGTATTCGAGGGCGTGCGATGGGTTGATGGCGCGGCGTGTCGTGTTGAAGCAGGGAGCCGCGATAGATGTAGGGGAGGCACTGGAAGCGGTTGCTTTGGTAGTCGACGATGCGAGCCGCTCGTTAACGTTGGGATCGCGAGATGATCCTCGTTCATGGAAGCACGACAGTCAACGTCAGATAGGGTTCGTTTGAATTTCGACAGTAAGGTATAAATATAGTTTTGTTTAATTTAATTATATATATGCAGTTTTTCAATTTATAGCATAATAATAAAGATAATGATAAACAACATAAAAAAAAGAATTTTTATAGGAAAATTTGTTGAGATAAAATTAGTTTGAAATTTACTTATTAGGTAAAATGAAATTTATTAAATAGAAATTGATTTGTTCGATTTGTTCGATTTGTTCGAATATTAATAAACTACATAAATTTTTACTCAAGGTCAAAAGTCGGGAAACCAAGGAGGTATTGAAGTGGATTTGCAAATTTAATAGCAAAGGTGAGTTAATCTCACTCATCTGGCTTTATTTTAAATTTAAATAGTTAAATTTAAAATATTTGGTGAATGATTGATTTGATTGATATGATATATATAGTAGTATATACCAATATATATATATTGGCATATGTATATATTGGAGTTGTTGATTTCCCGCATTATATAGCGGATGAGACCCTATGCGCCGCATAATAGCGAATGATAATATATTAAAACCCATATACCGCGATATTCCACCTCGAAGTGGAATTGGTATTGTGCTAACATCTGTGGATGCAGGAAAACAGGTTGGAGGGATCCAACTGGATTCCTCAAAATATTTAATTTTGTTTAAATATTCTGTGATATGATTTTTGATATCCTGTGATGAATTATATGGATAATTGGATGTTATGGTTGAGTTGGACCGATTTGGATATGCTGAGTTATCAAAATCTCTAGAATGGAATTTTTGAAAGGAAATAAAAGAGTAAATTTTTAAGTGAAATAATTTTAGTGAATTGGAATGAATTAATAATGAATTGAAAATAAAATAAAATAAAAGTGATTGCAAAATTCTAACTGATTTGGAATAAGAAGATTTTGAATTAACAGGGAAAATATAAACTTTAAAACTAAAGTGATATTAAATTTAAAGCATAAAGAAATTATTTTTAAATTTAAGGATTAAATTTAATTAAGTGATAAAGAAGGAATTTTGGAAGTTTAAAATTGGTATTTTCAGTTAAAAGGGTTTTAACTCACAATAAAGAAATAAATCTAAAAGTTAATGTATTTTGAAATAAATGAAGTAGCAAAGGAAATTTATTTCAATGTAAAGTAAAGTAAATTGGAAAATTAATTGGAAATTTATTTAGTTGTTTAAAATTGGAATTTTAAAAGAGAAGTGAGATTTTGGAATTTATAAAGTGGGTTTATAAAGTAAAATAAAATATCAGTGGATATTTGAAGATATAAATTCAAGGTGGGAATTTATAAAAGAATATGGATTGGTTTAAAAATAAATGTTGGTTTATTTTTAAAAGATGGGAATGAGAAGTGTATTTTTCTGCATAGCCAAGTACGTTTTCAAAGTAATTTTGAATATTCGTAAAAAGTTCTAATGTTGTTTAAACCGTATGTTTTAGAAAATTTGTTATTTTTAAATATTAAATTCTAAAGTAAGTGTTTATGTTCAAATATATTATTGTAGTAATTATATAAAAGTGATTTGGTATTATGTTTTAAAAAAAGAGAAATTTAGTTTATATTTATAAAGTGGTTTTATTTTAAAGTATATATTTTAATAAAGTATTAAAGTAGTTTAATATCAATGTTATAAAGTATATTTATGATAAAGTGTTTTTAAATTATTTTTAAATCTAAAAGTATTTTGTACTTGGTGTTTCAGAGGAAATAAATATTTGGGGAACGTATTCCGTAAGCGGAAACTGTTTGAAATTGTTTCAAATGAGTTTTGAAATTTGGAAATATATCTTGAAAGGATATTTGAGGCAAATAAATAATGTGGGAAAATTATTTATTGTGTGATGATGGTTGTGAATGTTAATTGATAGTTAAATAACCGACTATCAATATTGGCCAATGCGCTGATCGTTTCGAAGAGACCGGGATTAATTTTTTGAAAACCACTTCGATCCGGTTTGTACGTTTCGTGGAAACGATTTCGGAGTCAAAGATGGAGCAGTGAAGTGCAAGGGCTAGTCGCTACTAATCCTGAGGATATTTCCAAAATGGATGTAGTAGGAGTAGTGCCTTCGGTTCCGTTCGAACCAGGGACGGACTTGTATGGATGAATGCTTTCGGAACATCGTCAGTGGACGATGGGCATTCTAAGGGATATGTGCTGAAAGGTAACGCTTAGCCTCGAGCCTCATCAACCGGGAATGACTGAATATCAGGGGTTATGCAGCAAGGCTTCGTGGGTAGCTCCCACTGGAGGGTAAGGTCATCCCTGTCTAGATGTCCCTTTTTATTTCGGCTTAGTGGTGCGGTTGCTGATCACAACCGTGGGGTGATTTTATTCGGAATCATCCAGTAAGGGATGGTTCCGGCCTTGTGTTGCAGGGGACTTAGGGTGGTTCCTCGGTACGCTGATCTAGACCAGGTACTGTGACAGGTGGTACCCCAGTGCCTAGTCATTAGTTGGAAATCCATTCTCCCTACGTGCCTTGTACGGTATTTGTTTGTATACCTTTAGCTGGAATTTAATGAATGTAACAATTTCGGCTATTTTATAAGTATTTGTATATAGACACTATTATAATATCAGAGGATTTTGATAAAATGTGTTTTGGCTATCGTAAGGTAAAAACCCGACATGTTTATTTGTGGCGCGGTCTTACGAGATGCTTTTATTTTCAAAAGAATTTTGAAACTTTAATAATCAATTTGAGTGTGATTTTCTCACGCTGGTATTCCAGACTGACTCGGGTATTGTTTTATATGATGCTCGGGTCAGACCGAGTATTATAGGATACAGGATGGTGCTGTAGAGCTCAGGAGACGAGCTGGATGGCGATACGTACTTCCGTATTTGATTATTGTTCCGCTGTGTATCCAGTGTATGTTATGGAAGTTGATGTACTCTGATGATGTATTCTGATGATGTCTTGTATAAAACAGATATAGTTTTAATTTGTGTAAAGATCTGTTTGTATATATTATATTTTATTCCGCTGCGATGGTTAGATTCTGATGCTGTTTTATGTGTTCTCTTCTTCTACCTCTTCTTCTTTAACCCAAATGTTTCGATTTTTCTATTGTAAGAAAAATTGGGATATTACAGTTTTAGGGTTCCAAATTCAGGTTTTGAGTGAGATACTTTCACGTCTTCTCCTATAAATACAGCAGACATGGCATCAGCAAATGGATCTTCTTTCTACTTCACTTCATCTTCTATCTAGGCTACACTCCATCACTTTGATTACTGAAATTCATATCATTGTTACTATAACGGCAGCATAAACAAATAAAGGATTACTTTGAAGTAGATGTAGGCCGGAGTTAGCCAAACCACTATAAATCTGTGTTTTTCTTTACTTGCTTTCTTATTGTTTTAATTTTTTTTCTTCATTGATTCTCTTCACATTTCTATGATTAGATAGGATATTGGTGCTTTCACATAACAGAGTATTGGTGGCCACTTTTGAGGCCGACAATAAGTTAACAACATACTACAACTTTTTATTAATGATGTACCCATGTTAAAATCAATTTTAGTTTTATTGTTTAATTCTCGATATAGAATTTGAAAAGACATCATTTATAATTAATATAAAAGGATGTTTGGAATTGTAATGACCCGAAAATTCATCACTTCATAATTTTTTTGGAATATTTAAATATAAGATTTTTTTAAAGATTAATAATAATGTTTTGAACAATAAATAATATTGGTAATCTTATTTGGAATAAATATTAAAAAAATATTTACTTTGGAAGATATATTAATAAAATGACTGAAAAACGTTTTTACCAAAAAACAGCTCTTAGATCATCCGACATCGTGCATGGAGCTGGATACATACACTTATTTATCTATATAAGTGGGAATATGTAATAAAATTATTTATTTTATTTATGAAAATAAAATCTTTATGACATCACCAATGGTATCACTATTTTGGGATAAATGATTTTTGAATTTAAATTGAGTTTAAATGACTTAATAATTATTTTAATTATTAAATAAGCCTGTTAAATTATTATATAATGATAGAAATATTATTTTCAAACTTTTTTTGCAAATATACACACACATATTTAATAAGAAGTGAAAATATGACCAGAAATCCAAATCGGAATACATAACGATTCAACGTAGAAAAGTTGTGCAACGTTATTGATCATTGTGACATACATATACATGCACATATATGTCACATGAACACATATGTACATACAAATATACTTACTTACTTACATACATATATATATATATATTATAACATATCTTATATATTTTTCCTAAAACTTCATCCTTAGGCAATCCAAAGTCAACCTCTTACACCATAAGTACAAACACATATAGTGGCTACATAAAGGGAGTTCAGCCATGGATGACGAGGTAGGAGGAGAGTGTGAAGGTGATGAAATGGTGATGTGTATGCACATAAATATCATGATATTTTTATTCATTTTTTTCTATAAATACCATCATCCATCTTCACTTCATCTGTTCATAAATTCATATGCTTCTTCAATTCTTTATACTCCACTTTAATGACCTCTTGCTTAAAGAAAATAAAGGCAAATTTTATTGCAAAAAAAGATTAAAATTATATAGTATTTATATATTATACAAACACATCCAAACCAAAGCTAATCCACTCCTTTCCACTCTTAAAACCCATGGCCACACCATCCACCACCTAGAGGCTGAGCCTTTCCCCTCTTCCAAGCAAGGTCGTGAGAACCCTACCACCAAAAGCCAATACCGAGCCTTTCTAGGAGCTTTAGTGCAAGCTTAGCAAGCTAAATTTTCCGAATAGCAGAGCTATAGTCATTTTAAAGTTAGTTCGATTAAGTCCAAGGTGAGAAACTCAATTTATATTATGATATTTTGGATGATATATATGTTTGGTTATGCTTGGTTGTGATGATTGTGAAACATGTTTGGATATGATAATATGTTTGTTTGGATGTGTAAATGATTCACGTTTAATACACGTCGAATATCACAAAGGAAATCACTTTCCCTTAATAAATGAAATGGAGTATATGGAATTGTTAAATCTCTTTAAAATGGTCTAAAATGATTAAGACTTTTTTATAAACATTTAAAAGTGTTTCCATAAAGTTTAGAAAGGACATGAAAATTTAGACAAAATAGGCGCGTCGTGTAACGGTAGTTCACGATTTCACACTGTAGAAAGTTAAATCCATTTATACGATGGAATCGGAGTCGGACTTCTTTGGAATAAGAATTCTCTAAACTCTTATAATCATAGTTTTCAAACAAAAGAAAACGATCGAGATTTCGTTTAGTAGATTTTGAAATACGAGCAAATCAAGTTTTCAAAATACTCGTGGTTTGGCAGTTCGGAAACCAAAGCAATAAATTCTTTAAAATGGATATTTTTAATTCTTTAAAAATACGAAATAAATTTTATTAACATTTTAAAATATTTTAAAAGAGATTTAAGTAATAAAAATGTATTTCTAAATGATCGAAAAGTTGTTTTGACCAATAAGTGTTAAACGCACTATTCGCGACACTTTTTGCAAAACTTTTAATAACTTTTGAAATATGGCTTTGTTATCCCAACTTTTGGCAAAGCTGAGATTCCCAAAGATTAACTAAAAATCCATGATTATTAGTCATGAACATCGATTGTGCATCGCAGGTTCACCGTGGATATCGATGAATTTATTCCGAGTCCGGATCGGGCTACAATTTATAAGACATGTCAAGCAAGGCCAGATAAAACAACATTCCAAATCTCGAGTCAATCCGAGTTCGTATGCTCAAGATATCATCGATGCAAGTTGGAGGAAATAACCCTAGGTTCGAATCCATAAGCCCAGCCTTGGGTTCGAATCCCTCGAGAATAGCATAGGCTCGAATCGATCAGAAGAAAGCCATGCTCCGAATCCATCGACCACACATTGGTTCGAATCCATCCACGAGGCCTTGGTTCGAATCCATCAGCACCGAGCTTTAGTTCGAATTCATCAAAGGGAAGGCCTTCGAATCCATGAACTGGATTCAATTCGACTCCATCCCATGAGTGATTTCGAACCCATCAAGACACCATGCTTCGTATCCATCGACACGCAACGCTTTGTGTCTATCAGCCAAAGAAAGTAGTTCGAATCCACCAGTATTCGTATTCAATAAGGTGTCTTACTTCGCATCCGTCCAGTGACTTAGCTTCGAACCCATCCTGCTATGATGGCTTCGAATCGATGGGCTACAGTGCAACACAATCGATTCGAACAAGCACACGTTCGAGTCCATGAGCGAAGGAGCATGCCTTCGAATCCATTACCTCGAACCCACCAAGTCAAAGCAGCTAGAACCATGGAGTCGACTCAGTCAACTCGGCATAGAGATCGATACGAAGGAGGCGCTCCACGTCATCAAAGAAGCGCATGCTTGGATCGATTCAAAGCAATCGATTCGAACGTAATCGATTCGAGAAGAGCACTGCAACCAGACAAGCGACCTTGAATCGATCATAACTCGAGATCTACGAGTCCAAATGCTATGAAATTTTCACAGTAGCTTGAGTACATGATGAAGAATGTTCACACAAAATTTCAGCTCGATTGGACAATTTCTTGATCGATTCGAACATAGCTTCGAATCGATCCCAAAGTGGGCCCGGATTTCCAGAAATCGGGCATGTGGGCTCCCTCACGTGCCAGAACTGGTCTCCCCACAATTTAGGCAAAATATCAGCCTCCTACATCTATAAATAGAGCCCCTGGTCATTCAAAATAGGGGTCGGACAATTTTGAGAGCTAAAGAGCGCCCAGACTCTGTCAGATTTACTCCAGATCACCATTGCTGCCTTAGATTCAGACTTAGCTCGGAAAATCAGTTGTAATACGACACACGAAATTCTAATCTTCAAGCATCGAGCAATAAAATCATAAAAACCTTGAAGTGGACGTAGGCCGGAGATAGCCGAACCACTATAAATTGTGTGTCACTGTTCATTATTTCTGGATTGCTGTTTGTTGCTTGCTTAGATCTGATATTTGTGTTTGAATATTGCTGATCTGTATTCATAGACTGGTGCTTTCACAACACTTGGGGTTTGTGACCATTTTTGGCACAAATAGGCTTTAAACTTAAGTATTCTTTCTCAATTATTTTATAAATGTTTTCAAATAAATAATTGAGTATTTTAAAGATAAGGAGGTTTTATAATTACTTCTAAAGCATTTTAAATAAATGATTTATAGAAAAGTTGTTATAATTAAGTGAGTTAATCTTGGCTCTAAAAGCCGATGAGCAGACTGGATTTTTCTATTTATGAGATCTGGATGCGAGGTCCTTAAACTAAGGAGATGTTTAGGAGAAACCAGTGCATTGGCTCACTTGGCTTCTTTCTTGGGCGAGGATATATAAGGTCGAAATGTCAAAAACGAGGCAAGTATAAAAGATTTAATTTTTCCAAATTTAATACAACTTGGATTATATAGAAATAATCTTCTTATACTTGGTAATAAATTCCGAGGAGGGAACCTGTACTATCCACGAGGATTTAAAAGGTGATTTCACCGTTATTCGACGGATAGTAAAGGTTGAATACGGAAATTGATGTTGAGTAGAATTAGCATAATTTCTATCGACCTTTTTTATTTAATAAGGTTTTGCAAAATGATTTATGAGAAATGATTTTGATTTGGTATTTCTAAAGTTAAAGAGAGGTTTAATGATTCCGTATATACTGGAAAAGAATGTGATTTAAATATATCTCTAAAAGAGATATTTTATTTGATAAAAGATTTTAATAGATGAAATGATAATCATCCTCAAACTTAACATATTTTTATTGATGATTAGTTTGAAGGAACCGAGATCGGATTTGGGTGATTTCTATACAAAAACCATTTCAAACCAATTTACGCGTTCGAAGGTGAAGACGTGGAATGATAATAAATGGAATGAAGGGCTGCTTGTTACTAACCCTCGAGTGAAATTTCCCATATCATATATATATATGTGGCAGTAGTATCTTCATTTGATCTTCGATGCAAGGGATGCTCGCTACTAATCGTAGGATTGATTCTCGATAGGATGTAGTAGGAGAGTTCCATCGGTTTTTCCTGTTCCTGGACAACTTGTATGGAAGAATGTATAACATTGCATTTCTAACATATACGTACATTGATTTTTACAAACGACATCTGTTTGGTGGTTTAGGAGGTAACTCTCCTATACTTAACACCCCTCTCTGAGATGTACGAGCTTAGAGGTTGTACATTTGTGGAAATCAATAGTGTATGATGGAATTGGCAATGTGGCATTCTAAGTGGAATGTGCTATATGAAAGGTATCGCTCCCTCGGGCCTCATCACCCGTAAATGGCTTAAATAGGGCATGCCATAAGAATATGCGGTTCGCGGCCATTAGGATATGGTCATCACCTTTCTAAATTACTCTCTAAATATTGAGTATGTTGTGTATGCTATGGGATTCTGGACAGGTCGGTTACGACCAAGGAGATGTCATATTCGGTTCTATCCGCTACCAAATGGATCTACGGGTAAGCCGGTCTTGCCAGGTGTAGAGGTTTCAAAGGTGTTGATCCTCAGTACAACCATTTTGAGATATACTATATAGAAGGTAGTTACTTACCTACCATTGTATGGAAATCCTTTCTCCAATAAGTTCCTTCGGACTTGACTGTAGAACCTACTATGCTGGAATTTAATTAATGTAACAATTTCGGCTAAAATTATATAAGCTTACTTGAAAAGTGTTTTCAAAAGAATGTCATCAAAAATAACATCTTTGTTTTTGCATAGTAAAGATTTTGGTTATTATAAGGTAAAATCCTGTTCCGTGTTTATGTGCGGCATGGACTTATGAGATGCACTTTGTTTTCAAATATCCATGTTTTGAGTTTCTCACACCAGTCTCATGACCAACCCGGAGTTTATTTTACTTTTTCCTTAAACTTTGGGTGCCTTATTTTTTGGGTAGCCAAGTAGTTAGGTAGCATGGAGCATTTCGAGAAGGAGCTTGGAGCATTTTGGGTCATATGTAGATAGTCATCTATTTCTATTTCTGCTGTATTATGTGTTATGTATCTACCAACATTTGTGAGGATAGGCAGTTTTAACTATCCTGGGTGGATTAGTGATTACTAGAACTCTAATGGAGAAATTTGTAGTAATTGCATGTACTACTCATATGTATAATTAAACGTTTAATACAATGTGAGATTCTATTTTGTTTGTCTTCTACGTTTATTTCTTTTATCCCTTGATAATCTACCTCTTCGGCACTTGGATTTGCAGCACGTGAATACCAAGGATGTATCAGTGTCAATTTCTAAGGGTTGAGGAGGTGGTTCATCACATTTGGTATCAGAGCTTATGGTTGAGTGAATACTTAAGCCTTGATGGGGTCAACTCATTAGATATAAGGTTAGTAATGCTGTAGAATGAGTTTAGTCAAAGTGAGAGCATATTTGAAATTTTATCCGAATAAGTATATTCGGGTTTTATACCCATTCCCTATGATAATTTCATCTACAATTCTAAAGATGTTTCCTTACTATATGCAGATAGTAGGAGATGAGTAATAGAAGAGGACGAAGGGAAAGGGGAGGTAGCAACACTATGTCCACCAACGGCCGATCAAATACGATAGAAATTGAGGAATTAGTTATCTCTATGCAACCTCAAATTAAATTTGCTACTCTATGCAAGAATCACACCAGTATGGGTGGTAAGCCATTCAAAGGAATAGAGTCCATTATTGAAGTTTAGGCTTGGATCCACTCTTGTGAATTTTTTTAAGGCATTGAATATCAGGGATGAGTAGAAAAGTTTCTTAGCTTCTTGGCAGTTGCAAGAAAGGGCTTGGGATGGTGGGAGTCTATAACTCTGAATGATACAGAAGATAATTTCTCATGGGAACAGTTCAAGGAAGTCTTGGAATAACAATATATGCTAGTTGTAGGAAAATCCCGCCTTTATCGAAGTTTTATGGATTTAAAGCAAGGAGAGATGTCTGTAGAAGAATATTCCAACAAGTTCAGTGAATTGTCCCGTTCCGGGCCAGGGTTGATAGACACTCCTTTAAAGAAAAATGAAATGTTTATCTCTTGGATGAAGGGGCAATATCAGGACAGGATGACCGGGCATGAAAAGGGAACCTTTGTAGATTTGGTAGACACGGGTTTCCAATATGAAACTCTAGACAAAAAAGAATCTGCCCACAACTCGAAGCAGCAACAATAATTGGAAGAAGAGGAACTTCAACCATTCTGGTAAGAAGCTATTTCAATCCAAGCCAGAAGGATGACTGCAAGAAAACTATTTGAAGGATATTACTTGTTATAATTGCCAACAGAAGGGTCATTTTTCCACCACCTGTAAGAATCCTAAGGCTAGGGATAGGACTTGCTACAATTGTCACAAACCAGGGCACCAAAAAGAGGAATTCCCATTGATAAAGAAAGGAGAATAGGTAAGAGTTTTTTCCATTAAAGATGAACCCTCAACTTCGACTGATGCAAAGGGAAAGAGAGTTTTAGAAGGTAATATCTGCATTAATGAAAATCTAGTTAGAGTATTATTCAATACTGGGGTTTTCCATAGTTTTATTTCTAAAGAATTGATTTATAAATTGAAACTTACCACAACATAATTAGATACCCCTATCTGTGACTTTAATCCCATAGGTCGTAAAACTAATCTAGGTATAGTTTGTGAAAGAGTATAAGTAGCCTACCTATCCTAAAATATTTCATGTTACCTAATAGTCCTCGATTTTATTGGATTTAAGATTATACTCGGTATGGATTGGTTGTCCGAATATAAGAATGGTCTTGATTGTGCTAAAAGGATAGTGCATTTGGAAAATAAAATAATTGAACCTTTTAAAATAACGTGTGAGGAACCAAGTCTAGTAATGGATAGTTTTATGTATTCCCTAAATTTGTTTCAAAAAATCTAAAAGAAATACCAATTGTTAAGGAATTTTCGGATGTTTTTGAGGAAGTCAAAAGTTTACCCCTACATAGGGAAATGGAGTTTCAAATCGACTTGGTTTTCGATGCGAGGTCTCTTTCTCACTCTTCTAGAAGAATGGCCCCTAAGAAAGTAAATGAATTAAGGAATCGAACTGATGAATTGTTAAAGAAAGTACTAATTAGACCAAGTCGCTCAAGTTGAATCTCAGCAGTAGTTTTCGTTGCAAAGTCAGATGGCTTCCTAAGACTCTGTGTAGACTATCGAGACCCAAATAAACAAACGATTAAGAACAAGTATCCTCTATCCCGTATTGATGAATTGTTTGATCGTCTTCATGGTGCTCGAATATTCCCCAAAATGGACCTAGCTACACGGTTCCATCAATTATGGATAGCAGAAGATTGCATTCCTTTAACTACATTCAGAGGACCAAATGATTTCTATGTGTGGTTGGTTATGCCTTTTGGGCTAACCAATGCGCTCGCTTATTTTGTGGACCTTATGAATAGAGTATTTAGAGATGTGCACCACAAATTCGTGCTGGTTTTTATTAATGATATTCTTATATATTTAAAGACCAAAGAAGAACACAAAAGGCATTTAGAGATTGTACTAGAAATATTGAGAAGGAATGTGCTCAAGGCTAAGTTCTCAAAATGCTACTTCTGGGAAGACAAGGTAAGGTTCCTTGGACATGTTGTGTCAAAGTAAGGAATCTCAGTTGACCCAGGGAAAATTACAGCCATTCTAGATTGGAAGTAACAACAAACTCCAAAGGACATTCGCAGCTTCTTAGGATTGGCAGGATACTACCAGAGATTTATTCAGGACTTCTCCAAGATTTCCTATCACTTAATGAAGTTGACTATGAAGGATGTCAAATTTGAATGGACGTCGAAATGTGAAGAAGCATTCTAGGAACTTAAGAAAAGGTTAACTACCGCTCTAGTCCTGACTATTATCGATGAAGGCGGTTTAACCGTTTATATATATGCTTGTGGAGAAGGAGTAGGTGCAGTTCTGATGCAACATGGGAAAGTTATCACATATGCTAGTAGGCAGTTAAAGATGCATGAGTGTAATCATGCAACACATGACTTAGAACTATTAGCTATTGTGTTCGCACTAAAGATTTGAAGACATTATTTACTAGGTAAGAATTTCTCATAGTTTATTTTGATAAACTTTGTTTGACCTTGGTAAATAATATTCCTTCTTCAAATAGGTGAAAAGTTTGAACTCTTCGCAGATCACAAATCTTTGAAGTATCTTTTTACTCAAAAGGACTTAAATATGGGACATCGGTGTTGGTTGGAATTTCTCACGTCACATGATCTAGATATTCTATATACACCCAGGAAAGCCAACGTAGTAGCAAATGCATTAAGTAGAAAGCAAGCCCTTATAGCTTATCTGGTAGTGACTCCGACTCTTCTAGAGAGAATTGCCAGTAAACAAAGAGAAGATCTAAATCTAAGGAAGACTATTAAGGATATAAGCAGAGGGCAGAATCCAAGCTTTGAAGTAGATATCCACAGTTAAATTTGACAACTTAAGACAAGAAGTGTTGACTAAGTGCCATCTATCCAAGCTAAATATCCACCCTAGGGTAAACAAAATGTACAAGGATGTGAAATAAACATTTTGGTGGTATATCATGAAGAGCGGCATCTTTATCCATGTTAGTAGATGTGCAAATTGCCAGCAAATTAAAAGCAATCAGCAAAAGACTACTGGATTACTTTAACCTCTTGAAATTCTAACTTGTAAAAGGGACCAAATATCGATGGATTTCATTGACCACTTACCTCGATCAAGAAAGGGAAATGAAGGCATTTGGGTTATCATAGATCGATTGACCAAAAGTGCACACTATATCCCAGTAAAGATAATAAGAACTGCTGCATGTCTTTTAGAAATATACATAAGGGAAATTGTTTGATTGGTGTCCCAAGCAGCATAGTCAGTAATCGAGACCCAATCTTTACCAGTAAGTTCTCGGAGGCATTACAAACAACTTTGGGAACGAAGCTGAGTATAAGCACCGCATACCATCCCCAGACTGATGGGCAAACTAAAAGGGTAAATCGAGAATCGGAAGATCTTCTGAGAGCTTGTACCTTAGATTTGGAAGGTTCATGGGAAAACTATCTTCATCTGGTGGAATTATCTTATAATAACAGCTATCAGGCAAGTATTGGCATGACACCATATGAAGCTTTATATGGTCGTCCATGTAGATCCCTAGCATGTTGGATTGAAACCAGAGATCGGTTAGTACTTGGTCCTGATATGATTCGAGAAGCCTAAAAAAAGGTAGACATGATCAGAAAGAAGATGAAAGAAGCTCAGAGTAGACAGAACAACTATGCTGATCAAAGGCGCGGGAATTTGGAATTCTCAGTTACAAAATCTCTCCGATGAGAGGAGTGGTAAGATTTGGATGGGTGGGAAAGTTAACACCTCGATTTAGTAGAACTTTTCTCACCCTCGAAAGATTGGCCCATTAGCTTATCGAGTGAAATTGCCCGAAAGGTTGTCTGGTGTGCACAACGTCTTTCACGTATCCCATCTATAGAACTTTGTAAACGATCCATAAAAAATTATAGAAACAGCTGCCTAAGAAGATTTAGAAGTAGAACCAAATTTGACAATTATCAGACGACTGGTTCGAATCATGGATCATGATGAGAAGCGATTGAGAAGGAAGGTTGTAAGGTTGTTTAAAGTTCAGGAGTGGTGATACTGAAGATTGCACTTGGAAAACAGAAGGTAGAATGAGAAAAGCTTATCCTGAGTTTAGAATTGATGTATAGTTTGCATGTGGTATCGAGATAGTGTACTCACTGCCTGTAGTGTGGTCACTTATCATATCTTGTATATATTTTCCCATGTCAAATACATACATACATACATACATACATACATACATACATACACATATATATATATATATTCCTTTTCAAATCATTTTCTTCTTACCCTTAATTCCAAGAAGGAAATTCTTTTAAAGGGGAAAGTATGCAACGACTCAGAAATTCATCACTTCAATTTTTTTTTTGAAATATTCAAATATAAGATTTTTTTAACATAAATGATAATGTTTTGAACTATAAATAATATTGGTAATCTTATTTTGAATAAATATTTAAAAAATATATACTTTGGAAGATATATCGATAAATTGATCGAAAACCGTTTTATCATTAAACAGCTCTTAGATCATCCAACATCATGCATGAAGCTGGATACATACACTCATTTATCGATATAAGTGGGAATATGTAACAAAATTATTTATTTTATTTCTGAAAATAAAATCTCTTTATGTCATCATCAATGATATCACTATTTTGGAATAAATGATTTTTGAATTTAAATTAAAGTTAAATTATTTAATGATTATTTTAATTATTAAATAAACCCATTTAACTATTATATAATGATAGAAATATTATTTTCAAACTTTGTTTACAAATATATATATATATATATATATATTAAATAAGAAGTGAAATTATGACCGGAATTCAAAATCGGAATACGTAATGATTCAACGTAGAAAGGTTGTGAACATTATGGATCATTGTGACACACATATACATGTGCACATACATATACATGCACATACATGTCACATGAACACATATGTACATACAAATATACTTATACATATATATTTATATATATATTAGAAAATGTCTAAGTTATTTTCCTAATACTTCATCCTTAAGCAATCCAAAGTCAACCTCTTGCACCCTAAGTATAAGCACATGGAGTGGCCACATGGGAGGGTGTTCGGCCATGGATGATGAGGTAGGAGGAGGTTGTGGTGGTGATGAAATGGTGATGTGTGTGCACATACATATCATGATATTTTTATTCGTTTTTCCTATAAATACCAACATCCATCTTCATTTCATTTGTTCATAAATTCCTAAGCTTCTTCACTTCTTTATACTTCACTTTAATGGCCTCTTGCCTAAAGAAAATAATGGCAAATTTTACTGCAAAACGAGGTTAAAATTATATAGTGTGTGTGTGTGTGTATTATACAAACAACTTCAAACCAAACCAAATCCACTCATTCCCCTCTAGAAACCCACGGACACACCATCGATCACATAAAGACCAAGCCTTTCTCCTCTTCCAAGCAAGGTTGTGAAAACACTACCACCAAAGGCCAAGGCCGAGTCCATTTAGGAGCTTTGGTGCAAGCTTAGCAAGCTAAATTTTCTGAATAGCGGAGCTATAGTCGTTTTAAAGTTAGTTCGATTAAATTGAAGGTGAGAAACTCTATTTATAAAATGATATTTTGGATGATATATATGTTTGATTTTTCTTGGTTGTGATGATTGTGAACCATGTTTGGATATGATAATATGTTTGTTTGGATGTGTAAATGATTAACGTTTAAAACATGTCGAATATCATAAAGGAAATAACTTTCCTTTAATAAATGAAATGTTGTATATGAGAAAGTTAAACCTCTTTAAAACGGTTTAAAATGATTTAAAATTTTTTATAAACATTTAAAAGTGTTTCAACAAAGTTTGAAAAGATATGAAAATTTTGTTAAAATAGGCGCGTCGCGTAACTGTAGTTCGCGATTTTGCGTCGTTGAAAGTTAAATCCATTTATACGATGGAATTAGAGTCAGAATTCATTGGAATAAGAAATTTTTGAACTCTTATAATCATAGTTTTCAATTAAAGAAAATGATCGAAATTTTTTTAGTAGATTTTGAAAAAGAGCAAATCGAGTTTTCAAATTAGTCGTGGTTTGGCAGTTCAGAAGCCAAAGCGGTAAATTTTTAAAAATATGAAATAAATTCTATAAATATTTTAAAATATTTTAAAAGAGATTTAAGTTATAAAAATGGATTTCAAAATTATCGAAAAGTTGTTTTGATCAAATAAGCCTTAAAAGCACTACCCGCAACACAATTCGCAACAATTTTTGCAACACTTTTAATAACTTTGAAATATGGCTTTAAACTTAAATATTCTTTCCTAAACCTTTTATAAATATTTTCAAATAAATAATTGAGTATTTTAAAGATAATGTGGGGGTTTTATAATTACTTTTAAAGGAGTTTAAATTAGTGGTTTAAAGAAAAGCTTTTATAATTAAGTGATTTAATCTTGGCTCTAAAAGCGATGAGTAGACTGGATTTTTCTTTATCGTGTGATCCGAATTTGAGGTGCTTAAACAAAGGATATGTTCAGGAGCAAACAATGCCCTGGCTCCCCTAGCCTTTTTCCTGGACGAGGAACAGATAAGGTCGAAATGTCGAAAGTGAGGCAAGTACAAAAGATTTAATTTTTCCTAATTTAATACAACTTGGATTGTATAGAAATAATATTCTTATACTTAGTAATAAATTCCAAGAAGGGAAATTATACTATCCATGTGAATTTAAAAGGTGATTTTGCCGTTATTCGACGGATGGTAAAGGTAGAATACGGAAATTGATGTTGAGTAGAATTAGTATAATTTCTATCGACCCTTTTTACTAAATAAGGTTTTGCAATGTGATTTATGAGAAATGATTTTGATTTGGTATTTCCAAAGTTAAAGAGAGTTTTAATGATTCCGTATATATTAGAAAAGAATATGACTTAAAGAATTATATCTCTAAAAGAGAAATTTTATTTGATAAAAGTATTAATAAATGAAATGATAATCACCCTCAAACTTAACATCTTTTTATCGATGATTGGTTCGAAGGAACTGGGATCGGATTTGGATGATTTCTATCTGAAAACCACTTTGAACTAATTTACGCATTCGAAGGTGAAGACGTGGAATGATAATAAATGGAATGAAAGGCTGCTTGTCACTAACACTCAAGGGAAATTTCCCATATCATATATATATGTGGCAGTAGTATCTTCATTTAATCTTCGATGCAAGGCGTGCTGGCTACTAATCCTAGGTGTGATTCCCAACAGGATATAGCAGGAGAATTCCTTCGGTTTATCCTATTCCTAGAAAACTTGTATGGACGAATGTTTGACATTGCATTTCTAACATACACATACAATGATTTTACAAACTACATTTGTTTGATGGTGTAGGAGGTAACTCTCCTATATTAACATCCTTCTCTGAGATGAATGAGCTCAGAGGTTATACATTTATGGAAATCAATAGTGTATGATCATTAGGATATGGTCATCACCTTTCTATATTACTCTCTATATGTCGAGTATGGCTTAAACAGGGCATGCCGTAAGGTTATGTGGTTCGCAACCATTAGGATATGGTCATCACCTTTCTATATTACTCTCTATATGTCGGGTATGTTGTGTATGCTATGGTATCCCGAATAGATCGGTTACGACCGGGGTGATGCCATATTCGGTTCTATCCACCACTAGATGGGTTTGTGGGTAGGCCAGTCTTGCCAGGTGTAGATGTGATGCCCCACCTCTATACTCACACTAGCTAGGGACACTACGGGGTAATGCCGTCGACTAGCACGAAGAATAAGGCTGTTAAGGAGCGACCATCTGTGTAATTGCTTTGTGCGAGTATCGATATGTAAGATAATATAACTTCCATTTCATTTCAACAGGAAATCCGACATATCAAATACAAACTCAAAGCTACCACATAGTGGGTAAGTGGCATTCAGAAACAAATATAGAAATAAACATAATGCAAATCAGTCACAGATATTCATATCACAAAGGCGGAAACATATATGAATATAACACATAGAAGTGTACATCAAAGTAGTGGTCAAACTAGATCCACTACATCACAAAAGAATAGATACAAGTGCTAGACAAAAGCATAAGTATACATCAAGGAATCTCTATCTCAAATGTATAATAACAAAAACTACTAAGCTAAAGTAGTTAGCCAAAAGTCAGGTGACAGACCCTGGTTAGAAGTCAAGTAGAAGCACCTGAAATACCTCGGTCTGACCCGAGTATTATTTAAGAAAATAATAATAAATGGATCAGTCTAGCTATAAATATCAGATAAAATGAGGTAGGATAAGAGATATGACAAAAACGTATGATAACAATATGCCATATTGTGACAAGTATACATCAGATAACAACAAAAATCATACAATATCTCAAATATTCTCAAACACTAAAAAGAATGTCATATTCTTTAAATTATTCACCAAAACACAAATATTGGTAGAGCTTATCAATGCAAACCACGAAAATTGGCGAAATACAAATTCTAGAAATCAACAAGCAGAAATCCAGAAAACATAAAGGTGGAAGGCCTATCACAAACGAGAGCATGAAAACTCCCCAACACGTATATCACAAATGGAACACTATTCCATGGTCGCTAACCATAGAGCCGGTGCCACGACGTAGTACAGCGAAACGCCCGAGGAACCTGAAACTCAAATAATCTGGAACAACGACGCAGTATAGCATTACGCCCGATGAACCTGAAAATCCAATAAGCCAGGACAACAACATAGTACAGCGTTACGCCCGATGAGCCGAACTCCAATAAGTCGGAACAACGACGTATTACAACGTTACGCCCGATGAACCGAACTCCAATAAACCGGAACAACGACGTAGTACAGCGTTACACCCGATGAACCTAAAACTCCAATAAGCCGGAACAACGACGTAGTACAGCGTTACGCCCGATGAGTCGAACTCCAATAAGCCAGAACAACGACGTAGTACAGCGTTACGCCCGATGAACCGAACTCCAATAAACCGGAACAATGACGTAGTACAACGTTACGCCCGATGAGCCGAACTCCATAAAACCCATAGGTCGCTAGCCTATAAAAATGAGACGAGGCTCCATAAATCGGGGTACAGTCCACCACGTGGACAAAGAGACATCGCAAATCGATAGTCTAAACCATAAAATGATCACCATTGATCAATAAGAAGTGTTAATTACACTAGGCTAGTAAATATATGAGTTTAGCTTCGTGTCCCATAACCACTAGCTTAACTTAAATATTTACGAACAGATTGTAGATTTCCACTCGAAAATTATCACGAGAGTTCAATCGAACAAGTCCAAGAATTAACCGACAAAGTAAACGCAAGCGTTTCATACCACTTGTTTTGCTAAGCCGTTTAATTAGATTTCTCATACGAATGAGGTAAAGGTTTGTATATACTAATAGATTGGAAAACGGTTTTAAAAACGAGCTTTGTATTAAAAATAGTGTTGAAATCGTTTTGATGAAAGAGTTTGAGTATTTACTACTAGTATAAACACCTTTATATTTTAAAGTGACAAATCACAGAAATGATTGTAGAAACAATCAATCACCAAAATCCACATTCGACGACATGAATTAAAACCATAAAAATCGATATCAAATCCTTCAAATGGATATTCCCAAAAATCCAGAAAAGAAGTCATCAAAGTCGATAGTAAGTGATAACAACCAACCGGATCAACAAAAATCGATTAATATTGGAAAACCATTCAAAAACAGCCAAAATAGGCAAAATAAACAGTTCCAGACTTCTGGTTTAGAATCTAGACATCTGGATTTGTTCTCTGGAAATAATCCAGAAAACCCCCAGACGTTTGAAATTCCAAGGCAGACGTCTAAGACCCAATCCAGACGTCTGAACCTATAAATCAGACGTCTAGAATTGGTTTCTGCCATTTTTTATTTTCTATGTTCTATATTTTTTTCTCTCCAGGTCTAAACCAGACGTCTGGACTTGATAACCAGACGTCTGGACTTGATAACCAGACGTCTGGTCACCTGGTTTGGGTAAAAATTTGCCTAGGCCAAGATGGCCAAAACGTTTCGGGAGCGATCGGACGAGCCGACTAGGGATTTATGTCGAGCGACAACCCAGCCTTATAGGCTCTTAGATACACCCCAAATATCATGTCCAAACATCCATAGTAGGATTTTCATAAAATTGGACTTCAAAACCAAAAATTGGAAACTTCACCAAATCAATTCAAAGCAAAAGCAAATGAACACGAATAATTGTTAGGAGTTCATACCCAACAACAATGAACGTTATAGACGTAGATGTGAGTTAAAGAACTCACCTTTAAAACACAAAAACAACGAATGAGAAGCTCTAAAACAAAGGAAAGGCCAATTCCTCTTCAACTTCAACTCAAGAAGCTCCAATCTAAGCTAACAAGCAAATATTTCTTAAGTTAGGGTTTAGGAATTTCTGAAATTGAAGAGAGATAGAGATGGAGAAGATGAAGAGGATGCTTACCTAAGCTTCTCCTTGATTTTGGACTTGAGTTTGAGTTTCCTAATCAAAACTAGGGTTTAGGAATTTCCATTTCCCATTCTTTCCCCAATTTTTCTTTAGCTTGAGTGTTAGGAAATGGATTGAGTGAATGGATGAAGAGTAGAGGAGTTAGGGTATTATGTTGGGTTAGTGGGCTGAAACCCAAACCCAAAGCCCAAATAGAAAAATAACAAAATTCTACTCAACTCTAAACATATCGATGTTTATACTCAAAAAAGTTGTAAACGCCATTTTGGACTAAATGGAAGTGATCTTATAATAACCCGCATATTTTACGATTGAATATTTAAATATTTTATTTAAATGTAGAATCGTTAATCGGATTGAAGTCTGAAAAGCTACTTTTTGCAAACAGACGAATTAGGACTCGAGACCACTTCCATTGAGTTTAAAATGCCATTTGCGACCTTTTTGAGTATAAACATCAATATGTTTGGAGTGAGTTGAATTTTGCTATTTTCACTTGGGCTTTTGGGTTTGGGTTTCACCCAACTCATTCTATAACCTAACTCAGCCCTTCTCTTCATCCACTCATCCTCATTTCATTTCTTTTTCTCAAGTTAAACAGAAAATGGGGGAAGAGAAGTGGAATTAGATATTCCAAGCCCTAGATTCAATTGCAAACTCCATTTCTTGCTCCAAATTCAAATAGAAGCTTTGGTAGCCATCCTCTTCATCTTCTCTAACTCATTCTCTCTTCAGTTTCAGAAATCTCATAAACCTAAAGTAGGGAATGTTCTTCTTTTGAGCTTAGATTCAAGCTTCTTGGGTTGAAGTGAAGAGTGTTGACCTTTCCTTTGTGATTAAGCTTCTCATTCATTGTTTTTGGGATTAAAGGTGAGATTTTTATCTCACATCTATGTTTATACTATCGTTGTTGATGGGTATGAATTCCTAACACTTATTTATGTTTATTTGCTTTCGATTTGGATCGATTTGGTGAATTGTTCAATTTTTGGTTTTTGGAATCCAATTTTTATAAAATTTCAATCTTTGATGTTTGAACACGTTGTGGAACGTTTCGGAGGGCCATACAAGGCTGGGTTGTTGTTTGGCGTAAATCCTCAGTCGTAGTTGCTCGTTCGTTCGCTTCCATCCGTGTTATCGAATTTTCCCCAAAAGGGGGCTAGACTGAATGTGCTCTTGAAGCAGGTTCAGTCGACTGAAACAGACCCAAGAAATTGCCTGGGTCTGTATCAGTCGACTGACCATCTATGTCAGTCGACTGACCCTGAGGATACAGAATTCATATCCCTGTGTCAGTCGACTGACCACCTAGTTTAGTCGACCGACCTGCTTACTTCAGCCCCATTTGATTATTTTGCTTGAGATTCCAATGTTAATCGATTCGTGATTATCTGATTTGTTGTTATCATTTATTATCGATTTTGGTGACTTCTATTTTGGGATTTTTGGGTATATCCGTTTTGATGGATTCGGCATCGATTTCTATGGATTTGATTCATGTCTTCGTATGTGAATTTTTGATGGTTGATTGTTTCTACAATCATTTCTGTGCTTTGTCACTTTAAAATACAAAGGTTTCTATACTAATAGTAAATATTCAAATTCTTTACAAAGATGATTTCAACTCTATTTTTAATACAAAGCTCGTTTATAAAACCGTTTCCTAATCTATTAGTATATACAAACCTTTACCTCATTCGTACGAGAAAATCTATTTAAACGGCTTAGCAAAACAAGTGGTATAAAACGCTTGCGTTTACTTCGTTAGTTAATTCTTTGAGTTATTCGATTGAAACTCTTGTGACAATTTTCGAGTGGAAATCTACAATCTGTTCGTAAATATTTAAGTTAAGCTAGTGGTTATGGGACATGAAGCTAAACTCTTATATTTACTAGCTTAGTGTAATTGACACTTCTTGATGATCGATGATGATCATTTTATAGTTTAGACTAGCAATGTGCGATGTCTCTTTGTCCACGTGGGGGACAGTACCTCGTCCTAATGATCTTCGTCTCATTTTTATGGGCTAGCGACCCATGGTCTTTGGACCATTCGTGGAGAAATCGGCTCAATAAGTCGGAGCATGGGGCGTATCTATCTAGGTGCGTCGATGTTCGTCTATGCATGGGGTGTATCTTTCTAGGTGCGTCAATGTTCGACTTTGCATAGGGCGTATCTTTCTAGGTGCGTCGATGTTAGACTTTACATAGGGCGTATCTTTCTAGGTGCGTCGATGCTTATTTATGCATGGGGCGTATCTTTCTAGGTGCGTCGATGTTCGACTGTACATGGGGCGTATCTTTCTAGGTGCGTCAATGTTTATTTATGCATGGTGCGTATCTTTCTAGGTGCGTCGATGTTTGACTGTGCATGGGGCGTATCTTTCTAGGTGCGTCGATGTTCAGTTTATGGGATATCATCTCGTTTGTGATACACGTGATGGGAGTTTCCATGCTCCCGTTTGTAATAGGCCTCCCCCTTGTGATTTCTGAATTTCTAATTGATGATTTCTGGAATTTATGTTTCACCAATTTTTGCGATTGGCAACGATATGTTTGTCAATATTCATGGCTTGGTGAATAAAATAAAGAATATGACATTCTTTTTGATGTTATGAGATTTTTGAGATAATTGTATGACTTTTCTTTGTTGTTATTTGATATATACTTGACACAGTATTGCATTTTTATTATCATACGTTTTTGGTCATATCTCTTATCCTATCTCATTTTGTCTGATATTTATAGCTAGACTGATCAGTTTATTATTTTCTTCTTAAATAATACTCGGGTCAGACCGAGATATTTCAGGTGCTCCTGCTTGACTTCTTATCAGGGATTGTCACCTGACTTTTGGCTAACTACTTTAGCTTAGTAGTTTTTGTTAGTATATATTTGAGATATAGACTCCTCGATGTATACTTATTCTTTTGTCTAACACTTGTATCTATTCTTTTGTGATGTAGTGGATCTTGTATGACCACTACTTTGATGTACATTTCTTTGTGTTATATTCATATCTGTTTCCGCCTTAGTGATATGAATATCTATGACTGATTTGTGTTATTTTTATTTCTATATTTGTTTCCGAAGTCCACATAGCCACTGTGTGGTAGCTTTGAGTTTGTATTTGATATGTCAGATTTCCTCTTGAAATGAAATGTAAGTTATATTATCTGACATATCGGTACTCGCACAAAGCAATTACACAGATGGTCGCTCCTCAACAGCCTTATTCTTTGCGCTAGTCGACGGCATTACCTCGTAGTGTCCTTGGCTAGCGTGAGTATAGAGGTGGGGCGTCACAGCTTGGTATCAGAGCTAAACTTCGGAACAATGTAGAATAATCTAGCAATGATCATTGTCCTAAGTCTCTCTTAGGAATCGTGCCAAAGGATTTAATTCGAGTCTTCGTACCGTTCTATCCTATTTTCTTTTGTGATGCCTTGTTTTATCAATCAAAATTTGTTTGATATTCATTTTGAGAATAACCTTTTTCCTCTTCTTTCTTTCTTTCATAATGAAGAGAAATGGTTAGACCAGGCCGTCCCAGCGCCGGTCAATCAAGTGCTACTCCTCAGGATGGAGTATTTATGTCTGCCCAACAACTTTTGGATCTTGTAAAGAATCAAAGGTTTATTTGTGCTTTGAGTAAGAACCCCGAAAAGATTTTACCTTTGAAACTTGAAGTTCCTTTCAATCAGTTTGTGGATATCACTCTTCGACATAAAGAGGTTGGTAAAGGAAGTGATAGTGATATTAGGATTTCCAAGAAGAGGCCTATTAAGTTCAAAGGCCCCAATCCCAATCCCAACAAGAAAGGGAAGCAAGAAACTTCGATAGCAAAGTCTCCTACCTCTAGTCGTGGACGATGCTACAATTGTGGTCTTACGGACCACTATGCAAATGAGTGCCCAAAACCATTTTTTTGTCGTTATTGCAAAAGTTCGGGACATCTTTTATCTTCATGCCCCAAACTTCCAAAGAAAAGAGAGGGAAAGCTAAATGTTGTTCAAGCCCCTAGTGACACTTCTCTTGGTCAAGGTATTTCTCATTCTATCCTTGACGATATTTGTTTTGGGATTATCTTATTTGAGTTCATTTTGATTTGGGTTCATCTCATTATTTTATATCAAAAGAACTTGATAAATTCTTTCTCTTTTAATTTTTAAGGGCTTGATGACTTCATTGAGAATTGCGAATTCGATTGATGGATCCGCAACACTCAATTTACTTTTTGAATATGTCGAGATTATTTTTGTGATTTTTCTTTTCGAGCCGATTTGCATGTTATGCGTTATTTAGGCTTCGAAACTGATTTTTGGGAAAGGATTGGCTTAATTATTATGAAGGCCATATCCTGTGTCCAATGTGGACTATTTATCTTCGACATCTTCAATCTGTTAAGCAGATTTCTTTTGTTTTCAAAGATTTTGATTTCCAAATTTGGTGGCAACATTTTATTCTTTAAACCCACCTGATGAAGAAGATATTATTTTTCTCATTCAAGTAATTTGTGAATTTTCCGGAATATATTTGAGCTTGTTTTAGGATTATCACCTAAGCAATCTTTTGTGTGGTGCTAAGGTCTTTTCAGCTCGACCTTGCCATCGGTTTTCTTAAGCTGCGAATTGCTGAAGGTAGCATCCTCTTACCACATTCAGCACTCATTGTGATTTTTGTGTTTTGTTCGTTATGTCATTCGGTATGACGAACCTTCTACCTTATTTCATCCATTTTTGTGAACCGAGTGTTCTATGAATATCTCGATTAGTCTATCCTTATATTTATTGTTTATGGATGAAAATAACAAATTTAAAATTTGCAAATCTTTTTTAATTAGATATTTGTAAAAATGATTGGGTTTTGTTCTTGAAACGAGCAAAGAATACTTGTAAATTTTATAAGAGACATGATTATCATATAGAAATGATTTTTGTGTTGTTTTGCCCATTGAGTGCTTTAAGAATTCTGGTCGATGCGCTTGATCAACGCTATCGATAGGAATCTCCTAAACGCTTTGATGAGACAGTCAAACACAGTAAATTCTTGTGAAAAGTTAATTTTTCTAAAAAAAAGATGAATATATAAAGTTAATTATAATTCTGAAAGTTTAGCTTTTCAGGAAAGAGAATCGATAAAAGGAACTCTTTTCCAATGCTTTTATTCTTGCGATTCCCGATGGGAACCAAGACTTTATTGTTTGTACCGATACTAGTCGTATTGGTTTTAGTGTCATTCTCTTGCATAGGGAATGTGTTATCACATATGCTTCGTGACAATTAAAGCTTATCGAGACTAGATATGCCACTCATGATCTAGTGCTCGCGGCTATTGTTTTCGCTCTTAGAATTTGGCGACATTATCTTTTGGGAGAGAAATTTATTCTCTACCATGATCATAAGTTTTTAAAGTATTTATTTTCTTAAAAGAAACATAATTTGCGTCAACAATCTTGGCTCGAGTTCCTTGCATCTTATGATCTTGGTCTTCTTTGTACTCCGGAAAAGGGTAATCGAGATTGTCGATGCCCTTAGTTGTAAGCAACAAGCAGTTGTTTCTTTGATGATATCCGAATGGGATGATCTCGAGACTTTATCCACTTGTGAGATTCGAGATCGTGAATCCAATTCATGTTCATCTCTTGTTTGTGTAGCCTCGTGGCTCGCCCTTCTCTTTTTGACTATACCTCTTTCGGCTGAACTCTATGTCCTATTATATTGCATGGAGTTCCTACTTCTATTGTTAGCAATCGTTATCCATTATTTTTCTAGTGGATTTTTGTAAGGTCTTCAAAAGCTTTTATAACAAAGCTTAATTTTATTACCGCTTATCGTCCCCATTCTGATGGAAAAATAGAGCGTGTGAATCAAACTTTTGAAGATCTCCTTCGTGCTTGTGTTCTTGATTTTGGTGGAAGTTGGGAAGATCATATTTCTCTTGATGAGTTTTCCTATAATAATAGCTTCCGATCTAGTATTGGTATGGCACCTTTTGAGACACTCTACGGAAGGCCATGCCGATTTCCTTCGTGTTGGCTTGAAGCCGGTGAGAAGCTGGTTTTAGGTCTAGATTTTATTGGTGTTCATTTGTGTTTCTCCTTTGAGGGGTGTTGTGCGTTTCTGTTGATCGGGAAAATTAGGACCTCGATATGTTGTTCCCTTTCCCATCACCGAACGTATTGGTTCTGTGACTTATCGCCTTTTTATTACCGGCTCAATCTTTTGCTATTTATGATGTTTCCCACGTCTCTTTACTACGGAAATACCTTAGGGATCCCGATTTTTATTCTTGAGTTCGATGTAATTGAAGAAATTGAAGTTTCACCAAATTTGACTTATGAGCAATATTCTATTCGTATCATTACTTCGGAGGTTGAACTCCTTCGAAATAAAGATGTTCATCATGTGAAAGTTCAATGGTCCTCAAATCCTAAGGATTTCTCTTGGGAATCTTGAGAATTCATCGAGCAAACACATCCAGACTTACTCTTTCGTGCTCTTTATGGTGAACTTCTTATTTCAAATTTTCTTTTTGTGTTGATATGCTTTTTTGGTTGTTACTCTTTATTTTATTCTTAAGTATTGCGAGGACGCAATTTATTTAAGGAGGGGAGTATGTAACAACCCGCATATTTTACGATTGAATATTAAATATTTTATTTAAATGTAGAATCGTTAATCGGATTGAAGTCCGAAAAGTTACTTTTTGCAAACAATCGAATTAGGACTCGAGACTACTTCCATTGAGTTCAAAATGCCGTTTGCGACCTTTTTGAGTACAAACATCGATATGTTTGGATTGAGTGGAATTTTGCTATTTTCACTTGGGCTTTTGGGTTTGGGTTTCTCCCAACTCATTCTATAACCTAACTCAGCCCTTCTCTTCATCCACTCATCCTCATTTCATTTCTTTTTCTCAAGTTAAACTGAAAATGGTGGAAGAGAAGTGGAACTAGATATTCCAAGCCCTAAATTTAATTGCAAACTCCATTTCTTGCTCCAAATTCAAATAGAAGCTTTGGTAAGCATCCTCTTCATCTTCTCTAACTCATTCTCTCTTCAATTTCAGAAATCTCCTAAACCTAACTTAAGGAATGTTCTTCTTTTGAGCTTAGATTCAAGCTTCTTGGGTTGAAGTGAAGAGTGTTGTCCTTTCCTTTGTGATTAAGCTTCTCATTCATTGTTTTTGGGATTAAAGGTGAGATTTTTATCTCACATCTATGTCTATACTATCGTTGTTGATGGGTATGAATTCCTAACACTTATTTATGTTCATTTGCTTTCGATTTGGATCGATTTGGTGAATTGTTCAATTTTTGGTTTTTGGAATCCAATTTTTATAAAATTCCAATCTTTGATGTTTGAACACGTTGTGGAGCGTTTCGGAGGGCCATACAAGGCTGGGTTGTCGTTTGGCGTAAATCCTCAGTCGTAGTTGCTCGTTCGTTCGCTTCCGTCCATGTAATCGAATTTGACCCAAAAGGGGGCTAGACTAAATGTGCTCCTGAAGCAGGTTCAGTCGACTGAACCAGGGGTTCAGTCGACTGAACCACAAGTCGAAAAATGCTTAGAAGTAGGTTCAGTCGACTGAACCAGTAGGTCAGTCGACTGAACTAGACCTAGGAAATTGCCTGGGTCTGTATCAGTCGACTGACCATCTGTGTCAGTCGACTGACCCTGGGGATACAGAATTTGTATCCCTGTGTCAGTCGACTGACCACCTAGTTCAGTCGACTGACCTGCTTGCTTCAGCCACATTTGATTATTTTGGTTGAGATTCTAATGTTAATCGATTCGTGATTATCCGATATGTTGTTATCATTTATTATCGATTTTGGTAACTTCTAATTTGGGATTTTTGGGTATATCCGTTTTGATGGATTCGGCATCGATTTCTATGGATTTGATTCACGTCTTCGTATGTGAATTTTTGATGGTTGATTGTTTCTACAATCATTTCTATGCTTTGTCACTTTAAAATACAAAGGTTTCTATACTAATAGTAAATATTCAAATTCTTTACAAAGATGATTTCAACTCTATTTTTAATACAAAGCTCATTTATAAAACCGTTTCCTAATCTATTAGTATATACAAACCTTTACCTAATTCGTACGAGAAAATCTATTTAAACGGCTTAGCAAAACAAGTGGTATGAAATGCTTGCGCTTACTTCGTCGGTTAATTCTTTGACTTGTTCGATTGAAACTCTTGTGACAATTTTCGAGTGGAAATCTACAATCTGTTCGTAAATATTTATGTTAAGCTAATGGTTATGGGACATGAAGCTAAACTCTTATATTTACTAGCTTAGTGTAATTGACACTTCTTGATGATCGATGATGATCATTTTATGGTTTAGACTAGCAATGTGCGATGTCTCTTTGTCCACGTGGGGGACAGTACCTCGTCCTAATGAGCTTCGTCTCATTTTTATGGGCTAGCGACCCATGGTCTTTGGACCGTTCCTGGAGCAATCGGCTCAATAAGTAGGAGCATGGGGCGTATCTTTCTAGGTGCGTCGATGTTCGTCTATGCATGGGGCGTATCTTTCTAGGTGCGTCGATGTTCATCTATGCATGGGGCGTATCTTTCTAGGTGCGTCAATGTTCGACTTTGCATAGAGCGTATCTTTCTAGGTGCGTCGATGTTAGTACTTACATGGGGCGTATCTTTCTAGGTGCGTCATGTTTATTTATGCATGGGGCGTATCTTTCTAGGTGCGTCGATGTTCGACTGTACATGGGGCGTATCTTTCTAGGTGCGTCAATGTTCGACTATACATGGGGTGTATCTTTCTAGGTGCGTCGATGTTTATTTATGCGTAGGGCATATCTTTCTAGGTGCGTCGATGTTCGACTGTGCATGGGGCGTATCTTTCTAGGTGCGTCGATGTTCAGTTTATGGGATAGTGTCTCGTTTGTGATACACGTGTTGGGAGTTTTCATGCTCCCGTTTGTAATAGGCCTCCCCCTTGTGATTTCTGAATTTCTAATTGATGATTTCTAGAATTTATGTTTCACCAATTTTTGCGATTGGCAACGATATGTTTGTCAATATTCGTCGCTTGGTGAATAAAATAAGGAATATGACATTCTTTTTGATGTTATGAGATTTTTGAGATAATTGTATGAATTTTCTTTGTTGTTATTTGATATATACTTGACACAGTATTGCATTTTTGTAATCATACGTTTTTGGTCAAATCTCTTATCCTATCTCATTTTATATGATATTTATAGCGAGACTGATCCGTTTTTTATTTTCTTCTTAAATAATACTCGGGTCAGACCGAGATATTTCAGGTCCTCCTGCTTGACTTCTTATCAGGGATTGTCACCTGACTTTTGGCTAACTTCTTTAGCTTAGTAGTTTTTGTTAGTATACATTTGAGATATAGACTCCTCGATGTATACTTATTCTTTTGTCTAGCACTTGTATCTATTCTTTTTTGATGTAGTGGATTTTGTATGACCACTACTTTGATGTACATTTCTTTGTGTTATATTCATATCTGTTTCCGCCTTAGTGATATGAATATCTGTGACTGATTTGTGTTATGTTTATTTATATATTTATTTCCGAAGTCCATATAGCCATTGTGTGGTAGCTTTGAGTTTGTATTTGATATGTCGGATTTCCTCTTGAAATGAAATGCAAGTAATGTTATCTGACATATCGGTACTCGCACAAAGCAATTACACAAATGGTCGCTGTAATAGCCCAAAATTTTTAAACGAAATTTTATTTAAAAATAAACATTTTGAAATATTGATTTGAATTAAAAGTGTAATAACTAGCGTAAAACGGGAAATTTAAAACTTTACATTTTTACGTATAATTTCATCCGTTCTTAACTTTATATTTAACAATCAAATTTTATTAATGAAGATAATAGCTATTTTAATTTTGATTTAAAAATGATACGCTATTTATTTAAAAGAAACCATTAGCATTCTTAAATTTATTCAAAAAGAGAAATAAATTAAATTATATGTTACTTTGGGTTAACATTTCAAGTTTTGCCGTTCAAAAATCTTGCTCAATTCTAGCCTAAAACCATGCACGTGAAGATTACTTCTTCCTTTGCCTTCCATATTTTTCGTTCCACTTTGATTGCATTTAATTCCCTCTGCCGTTCCAAACTTTGTATTTATTGCCTTCTCTCTCTTCAAATTGGGAGCAGCCCTTTTATAATTTCCACGTTCAAACGAATATTTCCAGATCACGTTTTCTTTCAGCTTCTAGAGAATTTACGTGAGCATCCTCTTCCCTTTTTCATTTTTTTGCATTTTTATTTTGCATGTCCCCTGTTTTGTTACTTTATCATTTGCCAGCTACATGCTATCACCGCCTCCATTCACCACCGAGACCACCCACCTTCCTCCACCAGCCCACGCCTCCACTCAGGCAACCCCACGCTCTGTCCACCACGACGTCTGTGCCAGCCACCACCCACAGCCCTCCAACTCGTGCCGGACCACCACGTCACCAACCGCCCCTACTCTAGACCGAAACCACCACGTCACCACAACCCCAGTCCACCAATACCGTGACCACCCACGTTCCTCCACCAGACCAGCCACCATCGGACCTACCCCATTCGCCAATAGCCTAGACCACCACAGAAACCCCTCCAGACCGTGACCAGCCCACCACGACCCCACGCCTGCCACCACAACCTACCCCAGCCCACCACCAAGTCACCAGGCCGAACCCCAGACCATCACCACAACCTAATGCCAAAACCCATGCCCTACCCCATGCCAGATCACCTCCACCCCGTGCCCAGACCGAACCACAACCCCTTCGTCAGCCCCTACTCCATGCTACCACCACCGAACCCAGACTAAGACCGCCTCCAACCCCAGGCTGACCAACCCACTGTGCAGCTTCCCTCTGACTTTGACCCCTGGCCGCGAGTTCTAGTAACGCAGCCTCCGAACCCTCATGACCAGAACCCCTTGCCTTTAAGGTGGTCGAGCCTATGTATTTTGAAGTTATAAAACTATTTTGCCTCTGCCTTGTATTTTGGTATTTGGATATGTATCCCACTGAGCTTTTGTTGTAACCAGAGAATGAACAAAAGTTGTTGTCACTTTTGTGTTGGAAAATGAAACGAAAAAGTTTGTTTGGTCACCTCTGCATTTTGTTTTGAATCTTAGATTATATCTTGCCTCTGACTTTGTTTTGAAAAAAAAATGTTTTGTTACTTTGCAAATTTAAAGTTATAATCTATATTTTAAAAAGTGGTCGGGCTATTGCTGTCGATTTTCAACTTGTTTCTTTTTCGTTTGTTTGCTTCATTTAAAAATTCGTTATTCGTGCAATCGTGGATTTGATTATTTATTGTGCTTTTTGTTTGAATCCAGTTGGCGCATCCGCTAACAACTGATCGTGCTTTCCGCGTGCGTTCGATAGACACCGTATTTCTTTTTCCGAATCTCCAGCTCCATAGAGGTGAGTAAATCTCACACGAATATTCATACTTATATGATTGTGAAACGACCGCAACTGAATATGTAGGAAATAAATAAATAAATAAATGATGTTATAATTACCTGTAATTTATTTATAGTTGATGTTAGAATTGTTAAAAACTGCATATCGTATCATTTGTTATATTTTGTTCTTATTTTACTGTTATTCTATTCTGTTAAATCACACTGCAAGTTCCCTGTAGAATAGAATCACTATGGGTTGAAATGATACATACCCGAACGGATTTTAGAATAAGGGAAGATCGTTATGGGCTGAAATGATAGGCCTGAACGATTTTCAATTAAATTTTATTTACTTGGGATTGCGGGTTTGAAATGATAAAACCCGGATTTTTCTTTGTAAACTACGGATTGAAATGATATAGTATCTGTATCACTTGACTTAGGCTAGAAAATATTATACAGACCCGTGGTTATTTTTCTGTATTTTCTAGATACCTTTAAATAATTTAAATATTGTAATAATATTAAATTGATTTAAATTGAATTTTTAAATGATTTATTTAGAATAGAAATGATTATTCTATGTGATAAAAATAAATAAATGGAAAATATTGATTTTTAAAATGGAACTTAAATTTGAAAGTTTGACCAAAAAGAAAGATGGAAACTGAAGTTAATTAAATTGAAATGAAAATTTAGTTTTAAAATGGTGGAAAATGGAGTTTGAGTTAAATTGTTGAAATGAATTGTTTAAATGAAAGTGGGATTTACACACTTGAATTTAATAAGCGAACTTGTAAGTTTTGGTTTTAATTTGTAAAATTTCTCTTTAAAAATAAATTAGTTAAAGGATTTAAATGAACATTTTAATGTATGATTTTATAAGTTCTGAACTAGGTAGAATCTGTTGCACTTGTTAAGTGATGTGGTTATATAAGTGAACCAAAAGACTAAAATGAACTAAGGCTATGATAGTACTTGGTAAGTGCTGTTGTAGTAGAAACTAAATTGAACCTGAACTAATAAAAGGGCTACTGTAGCACTTGTTAAGGACTACAGTAGGCTGAAATATGATTTTGTTTAAAACCGAACTGTTATAACAGTTTATAAATGTTGTTTGGCTGAATAAAATTGTTTCAAATATAACTTACCGTCACACTTTTTAAATGTTGTGAAAGCTGAGAATTTTAACGCTATTATTTTAAGTGAATAAATGAACTCCGAAAAGGTTAAACTTTGGGAATTTAATATTTGATTTAAAAGAATAATGACTTTGTTTTAAACGGTTTAATTCGAAGTATATTTGATTAATTGTTTAAAGTCTATAACCACGGGTTATAATAACGATTGGTTGGCAAAGAGACCGGGATCAGATATGGACATACTCTCTGTCGATACCGAAAACCACTTTGACAACCGTGTACGCGGTGGAGATTCCAGAATGAAGTAGGATGGTGGCGACGTTCTTAAGGTATGTTACGTGGACCCAACTCCCGTGAGTTGGCATAAGGTGGCTAAAACAGGAGCGATCTCGGACCAGTGAGGTAGCACCTCTTCTCGGACACATTTCTTCGATATTATACTCTTAATTGTGATTTGACTAGATGGCCATCCTCCGATTTGGGAATGTTGTTCGAGGTGGAATGGTAGTGGCTGCTATGCGTATCCATCAATCCGTGTGCGTAATTGGTATATCTACCCTGGCATTGCCTAGTTGTGCCGTGTCACCTACCATATCGAGCTTTACTACGATTATGATTTTAAGATCCGACCGCGTTAAGGTTCTCCATCCCCTTAACGCTATTTTCCGATATGATTATACTTTACTTATTTAGACACTATTGTAATAGCGAATATTACTACATAGTAGATATTTTAACGGATCCTTAGAGGATGGGCGGTCCTAAGCATCTTCTAAGTTACTTGTACATTTACTACAGTTCACTTGAGTTGGTTTACATTGTATAAGTATGTATATCCTGACTCGAGTGTTTATGTTTTATTTTACGCTCGGGTCAGCCTGAGTATCAGTTGGATTTCATCTTCCGGAGCTAGGACTACTGGAGATCATCTTTATCAAGCTGCTATCTATTTTGCTATTCAGTCTTTTATTTTAGCCTATGTAATTGAGACAAATGAATTTGGGATTTTCTGTGGTTATTCAAACTGTATTGGTTTTAGACTATGTAATTTGCACTTGTTTTGAGACTATGTACTTTAGTGGCTTCATGAACCACTATGGTTATTTTTAAATTCCGCTGCGAGTTATTCTGATATTTCTGTGTTTGTGATTCTGTGAATGATTTTATTTGCTCCAAATTTTATTACAATCTGTTATTTTGCATTATTCAAGTCTGACATGTGTGGATTATTGTCGATTTGAATAGTCCAAAATACCGGGTCGTTACATTTGGTATCAGAGCTTTGGTTTTAGGCAAACCTTAGCCTATGGAACAAAAACTCATTAGAGATAGGGTAGAAATACCCTAGAATGAGTGAAATCAAACCCAGAATCATTTCCTTGTGAGTGAACGTATTTTCAAAGTATAAAATGATTTCTCAAATGATTTTTTCAAAGATTATTTTGATATAAAGTTTTCTTGTTTTAAGAAGAAATTTTCTAAACTTCCTTCTTTCCGTCTCTACCTCGTTAGACATTTTGTTATTAGGATATTCATCCAAATGATCTTATCGTGTCTTATCTTAACTTATCTTTGTCTTCTCTGTACCTTGTCCTAAATTTATTCTTGATATTTCCAGGATGAATCGTGGAAATGCTAGAGGTAGGGGTCGTGGTATTGCCCCAGTTCCTCCACCTGTTGCACCCGTTAGGTTCACTGTTCTTTGCAAGGAATTCTCTCAGCTCGTTGGCACTAGGTTCACTGGTTCAGAGAGTATTATCGAAGCCCAGCAATGGCTACGAAGTTTGGAGAGAATTTTTTCTGGTCTAGAGATCACTGATGCCCAGAAGCGTCAGTTAGCAGCATGGCAGCTGCAAGAGTCAGCCTTAGATTGGTGGGAGTCTGTTACGACTCACACTAACGAAGGTGATCTTTCGTGGGAGCAGTTCAGGTATCCTTTGTGTTAACTTGAATTTTTCCCATTTCCTTTCCTTTTGAATCTATCTTAAGTTCGGTTCTGTATCTTCTTTTCAGGGAGGCTTTTGTGGCAAAATGGATGCCCGAAACCGGGAAATCTCAGCTTTACCGTGAATTCATGGATCTTAAGCAGGGTACCATGTCTTTTTCAGAGTATGAGCGGAAGTTCAATGAACTTTCCAAATTTGGTCCTGGTCTTATCGACACTCAGCTAAAGAAGAATGAGAAGTTCATTTCTGGAGCTCGCCTAGAGTTCTACGATCGTCTTATTTCACATGTTCATGGCACTTTTACTGAGCTCATGGATATGGCTATTCGCTATGAGAACCCTACTTCCAAGGGTCCTGCTACTTCTGGTGCTCATGTCTCTCAATCTTCCTTTACAAATTCCAAGAAGAGAAAGCCCAACTTCCACCAGCAGAAGAAGAATTGGATCAAGCATGCGGGCTTGGGATCTTCAGCATCTGCTCCTTCCCAGAGACACCCTATTGATCTTTCCTCCATTACTTGCTTCAAATGTGACCAGAAGGGACACTATGCCAATAGTTGCCCTAATCCGTCTGTTGCTGCTGTTCCTCCACCTCAGGTTTCCAGGAACGATCTTTGTCATGTTTGTCTTCAGCCGGGTCATTTTAGGAAGGACTGTCCTTTATATCAGAAGGGAAAGCCATCTGGTGTATTTGCTGTCACGTCTGCTTCATCTCCTGCTGCACCTGCTCCTGCTCCTAGCGATGGTCAAGGTACTCTTAAGGCACCTTTACTTTATTTCATCATGTTGTTCGTGTTTTATTTGATACTGGGGCTTCGCATAGTTTTATTTCTAATGATCTGTGTAACAAGTTTGAACATCTCCTTTCTCTTGAGTATGCTTCTGTTCCTCTATGTGTTTCAAATCCTATTGGTGGTCCCGCAAATCTTAATAAGATTTGTAAACATGTGAAACTCCACCATTCCGATCATCGTTTTAGTGGTGATTTCTATATTCTTTGTTTTGATACTTTTGATTTGCTGCTTGGAGATGATTGGTTAAAGAATCACGATGCCCATATCTCTTGTAAATCCCGAATTGTTTCTCTTAAGGATGATCGGGGTAATTCTTTGGTTATTCAGTGTAGTCTGCCTCATGATTGTGCTGGTAGCTTTATCTACTCATTGGATTCTTCTCCTGTTGATCTTCAATCGACTTGGGTAGTCAATCACTACCCGGATGTATTTGGGGAAGTTACTGCTTTACCTCCCAAGCGGGAAATTGATTTCCGCATTGATCTCATTCCTGGAGCTCGACCTGTAGTTCTTCCTCCTAGAAGAATGGCACCCCGCGAGAAGGTTGAGTTAAGAAAGCAAATTGAGGACCTATCTTCCAAGGGTCTGATCAGACCTAGTTTTTCTGAATGGGGAGCTGCGGTGGTTTTCGTCACCAAGTCCGATGGTTCTCTCCGGATGTGTGTTGATTATAGGGAGTTGAACAAGCTCACTATGAAAAATAGATATCCAATGCCTCGCATCAATGACATGTTTGATCAGCTTTATGGTGCTACTGTTTTCTCTCAGCTTGATCTTGCCACAGGTTTTCACCAACTCAGAGTTGCCAAGGAAAGTATTCCCAAGACTGCTTTCCGTACTGAGAGTGGATTCTTTGAATGGTTAGTCATGCCTTTTGGTTTGACTAATGCTCCTGCTTTCTTTGTTGACTTGAATCGTGTTTTCCGTGATGTGCTTAATAAATTTGTTCTAGTCTTTGTGGATGATATCCTCATTTTCTCTAAGTCTGAAGAAGAACATGAGTCACATTTGAAATCTGTTCTTGAGACTCTTCGAAATCATCAGTTAAAAGCTAAATTTTCCAAATGTCATTTCTGGAAGGATGAAGTCTGTTTCCTCAGGCATATTGTTTCTAGTACTGGAGTTTCAGTTGATCCAATCAAGATCGCTGCGATCAATGTAAGTCTTTCTTTCTGTCTCTTTCCTTGTTTCATTTCAATTTACTCTATCTTTCCTATTATCCTTCTTTTTCCCTATTCTATGCAGGATTGGGAAACTCCTAAGACTCCTACTGATATCCGTAGTTTTCTGGGCCTTACCGGTTATTACCGGAGATTCATTGAGAATTTCGCTCGGATTGCTGCACCTCTCACTGCTTTAACTCGGAAGAATGCTAAGTTTATTTGGAGTAACGGGTGTAAGGCCGCATTCAATGAGTTAAAAGACAAGCTTACTTCCGCACCGGTTCTTACCATTCCAAATGGAAATGAGGGATTAATGGTATACACTGATGCTCGTCGAGAAGGTTTGGGAGCTGTTCTGATGCAGGATGGTAGAGTGATTGCTTATGCTAGTAGACAGTTGAAGACCCATGAAGTAAATTATGCTGCCCATGATCTAGAGTTGCTTGCTGTTGTTTTCGCTTTGAAGCTTTGGAGACACCATCTGTTGGGTACCAAGTTCGAGCTTTTCACAGATCATCAGTCTTTGAGGTATATTTTCTCTCAGAAGGATTTGAATCAGAGACAAGTTAGGTGGTTAGAGTTCCTTGCTTCTTATGACCTCGACATCAACTATACACCGGGAAAAGCTAATGTTGTGGCGGATGCTTTGAGTAGGAAGAAAGCTTTGTTGTGTCAGCTTGTTCTTTCTTCACCTCTTGTGGATCGTATTATTGCTAGACAGGATGAGGATCTGATGCAGGCCAAGTCCTAAGTCCAGACCGACTTGACAAAGTTGTAGCTGTAAGTCGTGAACGAGTTAAAAAAGTTAAAGGCCTAAGTCCGGACCGACTTAACAACGCTATAAGTCATGACCGACTTAGTGGAGATGTTAATGAAGATTCGCGAGTCAACAAGTTAAAGGAGCAGGCACACGAACGACCTAACCAAGCTTTGAGTCGTCCACGAGTTAACCAGTTCCTTAAGTCGCACAAACAACCTGGTAAAAGTTCACGACCTAACAAAGATAAGGACATAAGTCGTCCCCGACTTATCGAAGCTGAAGTCATAAGTCGACCACGACTTAACAAGGGCACTTCCTTAAGTCGCCAACGACTTAATATACACGGGCAATTATCTGGAAATAAGTCGCTACCGAGTTACGACTTAAGATAAGTCGCACAAAAGCTTGGAGCCGTGGATTCTTATGCCGCATCAATCTCAGCCATTGATTTTCTTATATCGCGTGAAGATGCTATGGTCTTAGGTCGCGAAGTTATGATTCTTAAGTCGCAAGGTCTTATCTTTAAGTTGTTACAGCTGGATGCCATTGATTCTTAGACCGAGATAATCTCTGCCGCTGATGGAAGCTGAATCTATTGATAAGTCGTGTACGACTTATACTAAGTCGTAGGTCGCAACTTTTATAGGTCGTGAGTAGTTTGTAATACATATATGTTGAGTCGCTTCTGTTATAAGTCGTAAGTCATCTGTTTTCATATGTCGTCTATTGTAAGTCGTATGGTGTCTGTATTCTGTTGAGTCGTAAGTCGTGTACGACTTATGTTGAGTCGGAGACTTTGTCAAGTCGGAAACGACTTAGGAGTTAGTGAAATTTCTGTTGTAAAGTTGTTCGCCTATAAATAGGCCGTGAGTCTCATTTTTAAAGGTTGTTGATTTTTGAATAAAATTCTCTTTTGATTGCTGTGTGCTTTCATCTAAATTGGTAGTTGAGTGTAATCTCCTATCTCCTCTTTCGGATAATCGAGTGCGCTTGATTCAACGATTGTAGAAGCCGATTCGCGGAATCTAGTGCGCTAGATCAACGCTCAAAGAATTGAAGATCTTTGAACCCGGTATCGTGCGCTATCAACGAGTTCTGGATAGCTAGAGTTCGGTATCTTCGGATCAACGAATTCGGGAAATTCAGTATCTTCCAATCCATCGATTACTACATTCAACAGTCTACATTGTTTTTGTAATATCCGCTGCGCCATTTGGTATCAGAGCTTGTTCTAGCCAATCATAGCTAGATCGAGACTTGGAGCCTAATCATTTTGAAGATTTGAAGTTTTGTTTATCACGGCCGAGAGCTAGTTGAAGTTGTTCGACTTTGTAGTGAAGTTTGAAGATCGGATTTGTGATTTGGAGAAGTTGTGTTCATCGTGTTCATTGCAAAGTTGCAACAAAAGTGGAAGTTTCGATCCATTTCATTTTGGATCAAAGTACGAAAGGTGTTTGAATTTTGAAGGGTTGAAGAATTTTGTGAAGTTTTCAAATATGCCACCGAGAAGAGCTAATCGTCACCAAAACGTAGAAGCATTGTATCGAAGAGAAGAAGTTGATGAGATGGAGCAAAGAATCAATGAAAACTTTAGTGAAAAGCTTAATGAAGGAATTGGACGGTTAGAGAAGATGATGTTAGAAATGAATCAAAATCGGAGAAGGGTTTCACCGGAATCTAACCATGGAGGAAGTAGAGTCTCACCACAATCCAATCGAGACAGAAGTGTTGAAAATGATCAAGGGCGTGGGAGGAACGTGAATGATCGTGAACGGAGGAATGTAGATAGAAGGGATGATGGTGGAAGACGTAATGGTAGTAGAGATGTGGGTGGACGAGATAGACAACGATATACATCTTATTTTGAAGAGGAGTATGATGGTGGTAGTGTTCGAGGACAAGGACGAGGACAAGGAAGAAATTACTCTGAGTATGATCACAAGTGGGAGACGGGGATGAAGACTGAAGTTCCTGAATTCAAAGGTGGTATGCAAGCGGAGGAGTTTCTAGATTGGGTGGCTAATGTTGAGGAGATTTTTGACTTCAAAGAAGTTCCAGAACATCGTAGAGTGAAGTTGGTTGCTACGAGGCTGAGGGGTAGAGCTTTGGCATGGTGGCAGCAGACCAAACTTACACGTGATCGGATGGGAAAGTCAAAAGTTGAATCTTGGGAGAAGATGAAGAAATTGATGAAAGCAACATTCTTACCTTATAACTATCAGTCGCTTATGTATCAGAGATTGCAAAACTTGAGACAAGGAACGAAATCTGTGAACGACTATGCTGACGAATTTTATCAACTGATTGCAAGGAACGATATTATGGAGACAGAAGAACAGTTAACAGCCAGATTTGTTGGAGGGTTGCGAATGCAGATTCAGGATATGGTTAATATGTTTGATCCCAGATCTGTAGCGGAAGCACACCAGAAAGCGTTGGCTTGGGAGAAACAGGGAAGACGAGGAAGTGGTGTGTTTACTAATTCTAACAATCAAGTGAAGGGTGTTGGTGGAAGTTCTAATGTTTCTAAACCTATCAGTAGACCAGTAGTGAAGGAGGCTGAGAAGACAAAGGTTAACAATGGTTTCAAATGTTACAATTGCCAAGAGTTGGGCCACAAAAGTAATGAATGTCCAAAGCCGAAGAAGAGAGCTATGATAGCGGAGGTTGAGGATGAGGATGAAGAAGCTGAATGTTCCAATTCACCACCTGATGAGGAGGAAGAAGAAGTGTCGGGAGACGAAGGTTATAATCTCATGATGAAGAGGTCTTGTTTAACACCAAAGCAAGAGGAGGACTGTAGTTGGTTGAGGAGCAATATTTTTCAGTCAACATGTACTATTCTGGGGAAAGTTTGCAAATTTGTTATTGATGCTGGAAGATGTGATAATATAATTTCTTCTGAAGCTGTGAGGAAGTTGGCATTGAAGACTGAGAAACATCCAAAGCCATACAAGCTAGCTTGGTTGAGGAAAGGCGGGAGGTGAAGGTTGGACGAAGGGCTTGTGTGAAGTTTTCAATTGGGAAGAAATATAAAGATGAAATCTGGTGCGATGTGGTAGATATGGACGTTTGTCATTTGTTGCTGGGGAGACCGTGGCAGTATGATAGAGCAGTACAACATGATGGGCGTACCAACAGTTACAGTTTCATGTTTGAAGGCACAAAGATTACTCTAGTTCCAAAGAAGCGACAACAGGAGGAAAACAAGTTGGAGGAGATTGAAGAGCTCAAAACTTTGTTATCTTTGAAGGTGTTTGTGAAGGAAGTAGAGGAGGAGCCTGAAGTATTTTTATTGATTGGGCGTGAGAGCAAAGAAGAGGTTGAAATTCCGGAAGAAGCAAAGCCAGTTTTGAAAGAATTTGACGATGTATTTCCAGAGGAGTTACCAACGGAATTGCCACCGTTGAGGGATATACAACATCAGATAGATCTTGTTCCAAGTGCTGTGTTGCCACACAGACCACATTATCGAATGAGTCCGAAGGAACATGAAGAGTTGCAGAGGCAAGTGGAAGAATTGCTTGAACAAGGGTGAGTGCAGGAGTGTTTAAGTCCTTGTGCTATACCAGCTTTATTGGTACCCAAAAAGGATGGAACGTGGAGGATGTGCACTGACAGTCGAGCATTGAATAAGATTACTGTGAGATATAGATTTCCGATGCCGAGGCTTGATGATTTATTGGATCAGATCAGTGGATCCGTAATCTTTTCTAAGATTGATTTGAAGAGCGGTTATCATCAGATTCGCATTAGACCAGGGGATGAATGGAAGACAGCATTCAAGACGAGGGAAGGATTGTATGAATGGCTGGTAATGCTGTTTGGTCCATCAAATGCACCGAGTACATTCATGAGGGTGATGAATCAAATTTTCAGACCGTACATTGGAAAATTTGTGGTGGTTTACTTTGATGATATTCTGATCTACAGTGCGAGTACAGAAGAGCATGTTCAACATTTGAAGAAAGTGTTAATTATTCTTCGTGAAGAACAATTCTATGCTGCTACAAAGAAGTGTGTCTTTATGGCGAGGAGTGTTTTATTTCTGGGATATGTTGTATCGGAAGAAGGAATACAGGTTGACCAAAGTAAAGTCGAAGCGATTAGAGATTGGCCACAGCCCAAGACGATAACGGAAGTTCGTAGTTTTCATGGGTTGGCTTCATTTTATCGAAGGTTTATTCCACACTTTAGTAGTGTGATGGCGCCTGTGACTGATTGTATGAAGGGTAAACAGTTTACATGGACGGAGGAAGCAGGAGTTGCTTTTGAACGAATCAAGGAATTGTTGACGACAACACCAATCCTAGTATTACTTGATTTTCAGTTGTTGTTTGAATTACATACTGATGCATCAAAGGTTGGGATTGGAGGAGTGTTAAGTAAAAGGTGTCGTCCTATTGCATATTTCAGTGAGAAGTTGTTAGGAGCGAAGATGCGATACAGTACATATGATGTGGAATTCTATGTTGTTGTACAAGCTATTAAACACTGGAGACATTATCTATTTCAGAAAGAGTTTGTTCTGTATACTGATCATGAAGCATTGAAGCATTTGCAAGGGCAAGACAAGATTTCAGCGAGACATGCATCGTGGATTGCATATCTGCAACAGTTTACTTTCGTTGTTAAACACAAGTCAGGGGTGACGAATCGAGTGGCTGATGCTTCTAGTAGGAGGAGTCATTTGTTGACGACAATGAAAGTTGAGGTGACTGGTTTTGAATTATTGCCGGAGCAGATTGCAGAAGACTCTTATTTTAAGAAATTTGTTGAAAGGGACAATGAAGGGAAGACTGATGAGTTTATGATGGTTGATGGTTTTCTTTTTAAAGGAAATCGATTGTGCATACCAGAGGGTAGTCTGAGAATGAAGATTATCAAGGAGTTACACGAAGAGGGACATGTTGGGAGAGACCGTACCTTACAGTTGATTTCACAGTCTTACTTTTGGCCATCAATGAGGAAAGAGGTAGAGAAGTTTGTGGAGCGTTGTCATATTTGTCAGGTTTCGAAAGGAACTGCGACTAATGCTGGTTTATATATGCCGTTACCCGTGCCTGTAAAACCATGGGTGGATATCAGTATGGATTTTGTTTTGGGTTTGCCTAGAACTCAAAGGGGAAATGATTCTATATTCGTTGTGGTGGACAGATTTTCGAAGATGGCACATTTTATTGCTTGTAAGAAGACGGCAGATGCTGTTCATGTTGCTCAGTTGTTTTTCAAGGAGATCTATCGACTTCATGGATTGCCAGAATCTATTGTGTCGGATAGAGATACTCGATTTCTGAGTCATTTTTGGTTGAGTCTATGGAAAATGGTAGGAACGAAGCTGAAATTTAGTAGTGCTTATCATCCGCAAACGGATGGACAGACCGAAGTTGTTAACAGATCATTGGGGAATTTGCTGAGGTGTCTTGTACAAGATAATCTGAAGAGTTGGGATGTGAAGTTATGCCAGGCAGAATTTGCTCATAATCATGCGGTAAATCGTAGCACAGGGTTCAGTCCATTTCAGATAGTATATTCAAGCTTACCGAAGGGTCCGTTGGATTTAACGGTAGTGCCACAATCGAAGGGGACAATTAAGAAAGCTGCTGAGTTTGTTGAGGGGTTGACAGAATGTCATAAAATCGTTCAGGAACGATTGGAGAAAGCAAATGAGAAATACAAACGATCTGCAGATCTGAAGCGAAGAAATGTTGAATTTGATGAAGGTGATTTGGTTTATGCAGTATTAACAAAGGATCGTTTTCCAGTGGGCGCTTATAACAAGTTAAAAGCCAGGAAAATTGGTCCTGTAGAAATCATAAAACGAATTAATGAAAGTGCTTATAAGTTGAATTTGCCGGAGGACGTGTACACTTCTGATGTATTCAACGTTAAGCATCTCATACCGTATCATGAAGATGGTTGTGTCGCGGAAGAGGAAGGTGCAAATTCGAGGATGAATTTCTCTCAACCAAGGGAGGATGACGCAGGCCAAGTCCTAAGTCCAGACCGACTTGACAAAGTTGTAGCTGTAAGTCGTGAACGATTTAAAAAAGTTAAAGGCCTAAGTCCGGACCGACTTAATAACGCTATAAGTCATGACCGACTTAGTGGAGATGTTAATGAAGATTCGCGAGTCAACAAGTTAAAGGAGCAGGCACACGAACGACCTAACCAAGCTTTGAGTCGTCCACGAGTTAACCAGTTCCTTAAGTCGCACAAACAACCTGGTAAAAGTTCACGACCTAACGAAGATAAGGACATAAGTCGTCCCCGACTTATCGGAGCTGAAGTCATAAGTCGACCACGCTTAACAAGGGCACTTCCTTAAGTCGCCAACGACTTAATATACACGGGCAGTTATCTGGAAATAAGTCGCTACCGAGTTACGACTTAAGATAAGTCACACAAAAGCTTGGAGCCGTGGATTCTTATGCCGCATCAATCTCAGCCATTGATTTTCTTATGTCGCGTGAAGATGCTGTGCTGTGGTCTTAGGTCGCGAAGTTATGATTCTTAAGTCGCAAGGTCTTATCTTTAAGTCGTTACAGCTGGATGTCGTTGATTCTTAGACCGAGATAATCTCTGCCGCTGATGGAAGCTGAATCTATTGATAAGTCGTGTATGACTTATACTAAGTCGTAGGTCGCAACTTTTATAGGTCGTGAGTAGTTTGTAATACATATATGTTGAGTCGCTTCTGTTATAAGTCGTAAGTCGTCTGTTTTCATATGTCGTCTGTTGTAAGTCGTATGGTGTCTGTATTCTGTTGAGTCGTAAGTCGTGTACGACTTATGTTGAGTCGGAGACTTTGTTAAGTCGGAAACGACTTAGGTGTTAGTGCAATTTCTGTTGTAAAGTTGTTCGCCTATAAATAGGCCGTGAGTCTCATTTTTAAAGGTTGTTGATTTTTGAATAAAATTCTCTTTTGATTGCTGTGTGCTTTCATCTAAATTGGTAGTTGAGTGTAATCTCCTATCTCCTCTTTCGGATAATCGAGTGCACTCGATTCAACGATTGTAGAAGCCGATTCGCGGAATCTAGTGCGCTAGATCAACGCTCGAAGAATTGAAGATCTTTGAACCCGCTATCGTGTGCGATCAACGAGTTCGGGATAGCTAGAGTTCGGTATCTTCGGATCAACGAATTCGGGAAATTCAGTATCTTCCAATCCATCAATTACTACATTCAACGATCTACATTGTTTTTGTAATATCCACTGCGTCAGGATCAGATGCTTATATTGATGAAGGAGAGTGTTCGAAGCAGAGTTGGAGGTAGTAGTCTTGATGGTAATGGAGCTCAGATGGACGATAAGGGTGTATTGAGGATTAATAATAGGATTTGTGTCTCGAATGTTGATGGATTGAGACAGGAGTTACTTCGGGAGAATCATCAGTCCAGACTTTCTATTCATCCAGGCGTGACCAAGATGTATCAGGACATGAAGAAGTTATATTGGTGGAAAGGTATGAAGCGAGATATTTCCATTTTTGTTAATAGTTGTGCGACTTGTCAACAAGTCAAGGCAGATCATCAGAAGACCCCTGGTTTATTGCAGCCTCTTGAGATTCCCAATTGGAAGTGGGAACAAGTTTCTATGGATTTCATTGATGGTTTACCGAGGACTAGGAAGGGTAACGAGAGTATCTGGGTTATTGTGGATAGATTGACCAAATCAGCTCATTTCATTCCGGTCAAGTCTACCCGTTCAGCTTCTAGTTTGTCTGAGATTTACATGAGGGAGATTGTTTGTCTCCATGGTGTTCCTCTTAGTATCGTTTGTGATCGTGATCCTATCTTTACTAGTAGGTTTTGGAAAGCCTTTCAGGATTCTTTGGGTACTCATCTAAATCTGAGCACTGCTTATCATCCACAGACCGACGGTCAAACGGAAAGGGTGAATCAGATTTTAGAAGATCTTCTTCGTGCTTGTGTGCTTGATTATGGAGGATCTTGGGAAGATCATCTCCATCTTGTCGAATTCACTTATAACAATAGTTATCAGGCCAGTATTGAGACATCTCCGTTTTCTGCTCTTTACGGACGACCTTGTAGATCTCCTTCTTGTTGGATTGAATCCGGTAATCGTTTGGTTCTTGGTCCTAAGATGGTTTTAGAAGCTTCAGAGAGAGTTGAAGAGATTAAGAGGAAGATGAGGATTGCTCAAGATAGACAGAAGAAGTACGCTGATCGTCGAAGATGGAGTTTAGAGTTTGCTATTGGTGATTTGGTTTTCCTTAAGGTCTCTCCCTTAAGAAATGTTATTCGTTTTGGTCGTAGAGGAAAGCTTTCTCCTAGATTTGTAGGTCCTTTCCGCATTTTGGAAAGAATTGGCTCTCTCGCTTATCGTTTGGATTTACCCGAGAAATTTTCTGGAATACACAATGTCTTTCATGTATCTCATCTTCGTTGCTATCTACATGATCCATCTCTTATTATTCAACCTTCTGCTCTTGATAGTTTGGATATTGAGCCAAATCTGACTGTTGAGACGAAGCCACTTCGTATCGTCGATCGAGGTACGAAGAAGCTAAGAAGAAAATCTGTCAACCTGGTCAAAGTGTAGTGGAGCACTGATGAACGGGATTGCACCTGGGAGACGGAGGAGAGCATTCGTGCTTCGAATCCGAAATTGTTTATTTCAGGTACTTTTGCTCTACTGTCTTATCTTTCTTTGTATCCTTTTCGTTCCTTTTCGAGGACGAAAAGTTTTGAGTGCGGGAGAGTGTAATAGCCCAAAATTTTTAAACGAAATTTTATTTAAAAATAAACATTTTGAAATATTGATTTGAATTAAAAGTGTAATAACTAGCGTAAAACGGGAAATTTAAAACTTTACATTTTTACGTATAATTTCATCCGTTCTTAACTTTATATTTAACAATCAAAATTTATTAACGAGGATAATAGTTATTTTAATTTTGATTTAAAAATGATACGCTATTTATTTAAAAGAAACCGTTAGCATTCTTAAATTTATTCAAAAAGAGAAATAAATTAAATTATATGTTACTTTGGGTTAACATTGCAAGTTTTGCCGTTCAAAAATCTTGCTCAAATCTAGCCTAAAACCGTGCACGTGAAGATTACTTCTTCCTTTGCCTTCCATATTTTTCGTTCCACTTTGATTGCATTTAATTCCCTCTGCCGTTCCAAACTTTGTATTTATTGCCTTCTCTCTCTTCAAATTGGGAGCAGCCCTTTTATAATTTCCACGTTCAAACGAATATTTCCAGATCACGTTTTCTTTCAGCTTCCAGAGAATTTACGTGAGCATCCTCTTCCCTTTTTCATTTTTTTGCATTTTTATTTTTCCTGTCCCCTGTTTTGTTACTTTACCATTTGCCGCTACATGCTATCACCGCCTCCATTCACCACCGAGACCACCCACCTTCCTCCACCAGCCCACGCCTCCACTCAGGCAACCCCACGCTCTGTCCACCACCACGTCTGTGCCAGCCACCACCCACAGCCCTCCAACTCGTGTCGGACCACCACGTCACCAACCGCCCCTACTCCAGACCGAAACCACCACGTCACCACAACCCCAGTCCACCAATACCGAGACCACCCACGTTCCTCCACCAGACCAGCCACCACCGGACCTACCCCATTCGCCAACAGCCTAGACCACCACCGAAACCCCTCCAGACCGTGACCAGCCCACCACGACCCCACGCCTGCCACCACGACCTACCCCAGCCCACCACCAAGTCACCAGGCCGAACCCCAGACCATCACAACAACCTAATGCCGAAACCCATGCCCTACCCCATGCCAGATCACCTCCACCCCGTGCCCAGACCGAACCACAACCCCTTCGTCAGCCCCTACTCCATGCTACCACCATCGAACCTAGATTGACACCGCCTCCAACCCCAGGTTGACCAACCCACTGTGCCGCTTCCCTCTGACTTTGACCCCTGGCCGCGAGTTCTAGTGACGCAGCCTTCGAACCCTCATGACCAGAACCCCATGCCTTTAAGGTGGTCGAGCCTATGTATTTTGAAGTTATAAAACTGTTTTGCCTCTGCCTTGTATTTTGGTATTTGGATATGTATCCCACTGAGCTTTTGTTGTAACCAGAGAATGAACAAAAGTTGTTGTCACTTTTGTGTTGGAAAATGAAACGAAAAAGTTTGTTTGGTCACCTCTGCATTTTGTTTTGAATCTTAGTTTATATCTTGCCTCTGACTTTGTTTTGAAAAAAAAATGTTTTGTAACTTTGCAAATTTAAAGTTATAATCTATATTTTAAAAAGTGGTCGGGCTATTGCTGTCTTCAACTTGTTTCTTTTTCGTTTGTTTGCTTCATTTAAAAATTCGTTATTCGTGCAATTGTGGATTTGATTATTTATTGGGCTTTTGGTTTGAATCCAGTTGGCGCATCCGCTAACAACTGATCGTGCTTTCCGCGTGCGTTCGATAGACATCGTATTTCTTTTTCCGAATCTCCAGCTCCGTAGAGGTGAGTAAATCTCACACGAATATTCATACTTATATGATTGTGAAACGACCGCAACTGAATATGTAGGAAATAAATAAATAAATAAATAATGTTATAATTACCTGTAATTTATTTATAGTTGATGTTAGAATTGTGAAAAACTGCATATCGTATCATCTGTTATATTTTGTTCTTATTTTACTGTTATTCTATTCTGTTAAATCACACTGCAAGTTCCCTGTAGAATAGAATCACTATGGGTTGAAATGATACATACCCGAACGGACTTTAGAATAAGGGAAGATCGTTATGGGCTGAAATGATAGGCCTGAACGATTTTCAATTAAATTTTATTTACTTGGGATTGCAGGTTTGAAATGATAAAACCCGGATTTTTCTTTGTAAACTACGGATTGAAATGATATAGTATCCGTATCACTTGACTTAGGCTAGAAAATATTATACAGACCCGTGGTTATTTTTCTGTATTTTCTAGATACCTTTAAATAATTTAAATATTGTAATAATATTAAATTGATTTAAATTGAATTTTTAAATGATTTATTTAGAATAGAAATGATTTTTCTATGTGATAAAAATAAATAAATGGAAAATATTGATTTTTAAAATGGAACTTAAATTTGAAAGTTTGACCAAAAAGAAAGATGGAAACTGAAGTTAATTAAATTGAAATGAAAATTTAGTTTTAAAATGGTGGAAAATGGAGTTTGAGTTAAATTGTTGAAATGAATTGTTTAAATGAAAGTGGGATTTACACACTTGAATTTAATAAGCGAACTTGTAAGTTTTGGTTTTAATTTGTAAAATTTCTCTTTAAAAATAAATTAGTTAAAGGATTTAAATGAACATTTTAATGTATGATTTTATAAGTTCTGAACTAGGTAGAATCTATAGCACTTGTTAAGTGCAGTGGTTATATAAGTGAACCAAAAGACTAAAATGAACTAAGGCTATGATAGTACTTGGTAAGTGCTGTTGTAGCAGAAACTAAATTGAACCTGAACTAATAAAAGGGCTACTGTAGCACTTGTTAAGGACTGCAGTAGGCTGAAATATGATTTTGTTTAAAACTGAACTGTTATAACAGTTTATAAATGTTGTTTGGCTGAATAAAATTGTTTCAAATATAACTTACCGTCGCACTTTTTAAATGTTGTGAAAGCTGAGAATTTTAACGCTATTGTTTTAAGTGAATAAATGAACTCCGAAAAGGTTAAACTTTGGGAATTTAATATTTGATTTAAAAGAATAATGACTTTGTTTTAAATGTTTTAATTCGAAGTATATTTGATAAATTGTTTAAAGTCTATAACCACGGGTTATAATAACGATTGGTTGGCAAAGAGACCGGGATCGGATATGGACATACTCTCTGTCGATACCGAAAACCACTTTGACAACCGTGTATGCGGTGGAGATTCCAGAATGAAGTAGGATGGTGGCGACGTTCTTAAGGTATGTTACGTGGACCCAACTCCCGTGAGTTGGCATAAGGTGGCTAAAACAGGAGCGATCTCGGACCAGTGAGGTAGCACCTCTTCTCGGACACATTTCTTCGATATTATACTCTTAATTGTGATTTGACTAGATGGCCATCCTCCGATTTGGGAATGTTGTTCGAGGTGGAACGGTAGTCGCTGTTATGCGTATCCATCAGTCCGTGTGCGTAATTGGTATATCTACCCTAGCATTGCCTAGTTGTGCCGTGTCACCTACCATATCGAGCTTTACTACGATTATGATTTTAAGATCCGACCGCGTTAAGGTTCTCCATCCCCTTAACGCTATTTTCCGATATTATTATACTTTACTTATTTAGACACTATTGTAATAGCGAATATTACTACATAGTAGATATTTTAACAGATCCTTAGAGGATGGGCGGTCCCAAGCATCTTCTAAGTTACTTGTACATTTACTACAGTTCACTTGAGTTGGTTTACATTGTATAAGTATGTATATCCTGACTCGAGTGTTTATGTTTTATTTTACGCTCGGGTCAGCCTGAGTATCAGTTGGATTTCATCTTCCGGAGCTAGGACTACTGGAGATCATCTTTATCAAGCTGCTATCTATTTTGCTATTCAGTCTTTTATTTTAGCCTATGTAATTGAGACAAATGAATTTGGGATTTTCTGTGGTTATTCAAACTGTATTGGTTTTAGACTATGTAATTTGTACTTGTTTTGAGACTATGTATTTTAGTGGCTTTATGAACCACTATGGTTATTTTTAAATTCCGCTGCGAGTTATTCTGATATTTCTGTGTCTGTGATTCTGTGAATGATTTTATTTGCTCCAAATTTTATTACAATCTGTTATTTTGCATTATTCAAGTCTGACATGTGTGGATTATTGTCGATTTGAATAGTCCAAAATACCGGGTCATTACAGTCGCTCCTCTACAGCCTTATTCCTCGCGCTAGTCGACGGCATTACCCCGTAGTGTCCTTGGCTAGCGTGAGTATAGAGGTGGGGCGTCACAGGTCTCGAGTCCTAATTCGACTGTTTACAAAAAGTAACATTTTGGACTTTAATCCGACCAACGATGCTATATTTAAATAAAACATTTAAATATACAATCGTAAAATATGCGGGTTGTTACAGTAGAGGTTTTAAAGGTTTTGATCCGTGGTATGTCCCTCTAGAGATGTACTGTACGGAAGGTAGTTCCTTACCTGCCATTGTATGAAAATCCATTCTCTAATAAGTGCCTTCGGACTTGATTGTAGAACCTATTATGCTGGAATTTAATCAATGTAACAATTTCGGCAAAGATTATATAAGTTTACTTGAAAAGTGTTTTCAAAAGAATGTCATTAAAAATAATATCTATGTTTTTATGTAGCAAAATATTTTGGTTACCATAAGGTAAAAACTAGTTCCGTGTTTATGTGCGATGTGGTCTTTTGAGATACCATTTGTTTTCAAATATTTGTATTTTGAGTTTCTTACACCAGTCCCATGACTGACCCGGAGTTTATTTTCCTTTTCCCTTGAACTCTGGGTGCCCTATTTTTTGGGCAGCCAAGTAGTTAAGTAGCGTGGAGCATTTCAAGAAGGAGCGTGGAGCATTTTGGGTCCTATGTAGATAGTCATCTATTTCTATTTCGGCTGTATTATGTGTTATGTATCTACCAACACTTGTAAGGATAGGCAGTTATAACTATCCCGGTTGGATTAGTACTTACTAGAACTCCAATGGAGCAATTTGTAATAATTGCATGTACTACTCATATGTATAATTAAATGTTGAATATGATGTGAGATTCTATTTTGTTTGCCTTCTACCTTTATTTCTTTTACCCTATGATAATCTGCCTCTCTGGCACTTGGATTTGCGGCACGTGAATACCGAGGATGTATTAGTGTCGATTTTTGAGGGTCGAGGAGGAGAGTCATCATAGGAATGTTCCAAACAATATACACAAACACTATATTAAATTTTTTTATATAGAGCATGTATGATGGATTCATTATGTATTGGCACTTGGAATTATCATACGTGTTCTATTGTCTACAATATTGCACTTCACTTGTGTATTTGATACATAAGCAAGTATCAAATTCGAATCAAGATCATTAAATGATAGTTTAGAGTGTACTCGACTGTTTACAAAATACTAGAGAATTGTTTATAGAAACAAAAAAAATCCTTAAGAAGGAGAATTCAGACTCGAACTTCATAAATTATATCTAGTATGGTATGTCAATCCTAAATTCATGATCAATCTTAGTTAAGAACTATTAAGTTGGAAATGTTCCAAACAAGAGTTTGTGGCTAATTCGATAATTAGGCTATGTATATTTCCTTTAATAAGATCAACAATAAAAGCAATGTACATATATAAATCCATAAATATGTAACTGAGCTATGGTTAAATCCAAATATTGAGAATCCCATGATATTTTTATATGATAATAATACATCATTGCAGTTCGTAAAAGATCCCAGGGCTCACTAGATGTTGAGAAACGTACTCCGAAGAGTTCCATATTATAAATGAATTTTATCAGTAGGGAGAGTTGATTGACGGAGTCTAAAAATTTAATATTAAAGCTGTTTATCAATAAAACGATTTTCGTCCCATTATCGATATTTTTTCAAAGAATATATTTTTGTAAAAAATTTTCCAAATTTTTTTTCCCATCATTAGTTATGATTTAAAAGGGGGTTAAAAAAGCTTATTAAATCATTTTAATAACACTTACTCAAAGATTCAAATATTTACATAATTTAGATATTTAAATACGAAGTGTCCGAAATTCCAGGTCGTTACGTTCTACCCCACTTAGAATATTTCGTCCTTAAAATTCCATTACGAGCAACCAAAGAAACAATCATACATTGATACTTATTAGTATCTTAATTACTTGCAAAAAAAGTTCAAGGTTTGCTCAAGTCCAAACCCTCTCATCGTACAAGGATGATAATCAATCTATTAAGCGTGCCTTCCACTCAACAGCTTTAGGTTATTACTTAGTCGACGATTTACAATACCTCATAACAAACCAAAGAGTTATCACCTAAAATCTCCATAAGCCAATCAAAACATAGTATGCAAATATATAAAAGCTTGTACGATGTACATGGACCATTCGTACGCAATATCAATTCCGATCGTTTGCTCAATCATATAGATTTCATTTCCTAATTAGTATAGATCACATGACCTCTCTAGTGCGAACTCCGATCTGGTTCATAGATTAGAAACCTTTGTATTTCTGACATAGCCACATACTATGATAAAAAATTTGAGATCATATCAAGAATCTGTATCAAGTGTTTGCCATTAAGAATCAGGTGAAAAATCCTTGTTTGGATCGGTGTAAACCCCTCGAAATCATGTACTTGAATACTGGATCAAGAATAGTCATGTGAATAAAACGATCTACGTACAACTTACGTATTTATCCTATTGGTTTCTTAAATACACCTATTGCTTTTTAATCACATTCATTTATCCAAATAGTATATCTCTTAAATACTAAATCATTTATGAATCATTTCATAAATCATAACTTCGAGTTTATGAACATTTTATAATTAAGTGCATACTCATATACAACTCCATTATATCCTAAGAGGATATACAAACATCAAATTTATTTTACTTAACAAATATGTTTAACAAATTAAAACCTATTTTAACTTTCCCTTCTCAATTCAAGTGTTATATATAAACTCAACTTTTATATTTTAAAAAACACTTAACTATAAGTTCTATAACCATTCAGAGTTCCTGACTATCCAAAATCGTTGAAAATTCCATTTTGTTTTAACAAAAGAAAACTACCAAACAACATATCATGTCATGACGTACATCCATACTTTACTAATGCAAAAGCTACATATGTCCATGAAATAACTTAACTAGAAAACTTTAGACCTATACATTGGTTTTCTTTTCAAATCATTTTGAAATAATATATACATATATCTTTTGTATATCAATTCTTACTTTGGGATTTTAATTAGAATCTATTTTATCAAAACAACTTTATAGCATGCTACACTTAGAAACCCAAAAATAAATGCCGATAATGTTGAAGTCATCACCAGAATTATTTTCAAGCGACATGAGTGAGTACAGTACATCCAATTGATGCCTTTCAGCCTTAACCAAAACCATTTCAAGTGGTATTAAATACTTCATAAATGTTACTAAGTACCATGATCTCAATTTCATAAACTAATTACCCAAATACTTATATTCAAATAATACTACTATTATTTTTTTCAAAATCTTGAAAAATATTTTCAAAGATACCGAGATTTAAGTTCTCAAATTCCCTATTTAAATCCTCTTCATTTATAAACCATGTTTATATACAGTTGCTTTATTATCAATTCACAAATGTATATCTTTGTTTGGATTATAATAAACAACTCTTGTTAAAATTCAATTTTAACTTAACATTATCAATCAACGCCTTATAGTCAAACCATGAAACTTAATTCACAAGGTGTTCATGTTTAATGTTCCCATAATTTACTATCTACCGAACCCTTGTTGTAAGAAGATAGATTTCTTATAAATCAACAACTATAGTAAATGCTCATAAACTGGCCGAGCATAACTAATCAATCAATAAATGATAATAATTGAATAATATCATTTCCTAACATACAACCATATCATAAATAACTATATCAATGTATGAAAATTATATATTTTATATAAAATATATTTCTAGGTAAAATTATTTCATTTACCAATTTGAAAACAATACCGTGTTAGTTTGCCTAGTTCAAGTGTCTAGAAACCCCTATAGATAATGTTGATCTGGCACATCGATTAGAATTCATAAACTATTCAATAGACCAATTAACACAATATAAAACATTTTTATAATACTAACAAATATGCTTTCATATGTATAATACTCTCAACTCATGCTGGGGCATTCCATTTCCCCATATCTTAATGAGTCACTTCCACCAAAGACAAGGTTCTTGCTTGACCTTCAGCTTTGATACCACATGTAACGACTCGACTTTTCGATCCTTGAATGTTGACACTTATACATCTATGGTATTCATGTGCCGAGCACCCAAGTGCCAAAAAAATGAATTAATATGGTAAATGAAAAGAAAAAGAAATAGAACAAAAATGGAGAACACAATATCAGAATCTCACATTGGAACGATCATATATAATACCAAAAGACAATATAAATTGTCATTCTATGATACAAATTTTTTCAGAGGTACAATAATCAGCCTGGATAGTTATAATAACATGTCCTCACAAATGCTGATATACACACACAAAGCACTGCAGCAGAAATAAATACTATGGTAGGGAATCATCTAGCTCATCTCCAGAAACTCCAAAGCATCCATGTCTAAATCTGAAAACATACACGGGGCTATCTTGAGCATTATAAGAAAATAACAACAAAATCAGTTTGGTAAACCAGCATGAGAAACTTAAGAAATATAAGAGACATGAAATAGTAACTATTGAAACCATACGGATTCCCATAACAGTTTTCCTCTCAAAAGAAGCCAACCATTTATTAAGTTTAATATAATGATATGATAGCTAACGTCTAATGTATAGCACATAAATCATATCAAATAGCTGTTGTGTGAATGCTACAACAGTAATAGGTATACAATCAATACCGCTAAGGCACGTTCGTATATGGATTGTTTACCGTGAAGACGCCCCTAATAAACTGAAGTGGATCTCCATGACAAGGATCAAAACTTCCATCCGAGCATCGTATGTCTCTGTATAGGATATACTCAAAGATAAACATAACTAGCCCAACGATGAACTATGTGGTACCAAGTATCAACAACTCCTACGCACAACATATCGATAATCATTTTAGATATGGAGTTGATATACCCTCATGGGTAAGCCAAACCTGAGATTATGCATCCTTCTCTGGTTTTTGTCATTTTCGATGTTGAGGCTACGTTCAGCATCTCTCACTCGAGTCTTCATCACTCGAACAACACACGAATCCCAATTGGATTCCTTCATCTCGAACATATCATGAATCACTACGTGGATCCGAGCATCATGAACAGATCTCGAACCTCCTCAGAGGTTCCCCGCATAAGTCCTTCGACGAATACTAACGATGTCCTCTTACTTGGAATACTCCTCAAGATAGACAGTTCCACACGATATCATCGTTTGAAATGTTAACGTTGACCACTCCTTTGGACTTTAACCTTAGGACCGACAGTTCAACTCTATAACATTTCACTTCACAACCGCTTCTAGAACATAGATCATGTATATGCACTACTACAAAACAGGCCATTTGCATCGCCTCATTTGAATCGGTTTAAGTAAAAACTGATGCAAATAGAACTATTTGCATCAGTTCTGTCTTAATAACCGATGCAATTGGTACGTGGAAAGCAATAGGTAATAAAAAATCAAATTTGCATCAGTTGTCACCAACAACCGATGCAAATACGTCGATGCAAATAGTTTTAGTCGCATCGGTTTTAAAGTCAACCGATGCAACTACATCTAAAATAATAATTTTCGCATCGGTATGTAATTTCACATTATTCAGGATATTCTGTTACATCCCGCCTTTCTAATTTTTTTTGGACGCTTTTCCCAAATATTTTGCCTGCTTCAACATAAAAAAACCCTAAAATTGATTGTCACCCACTACTAGAAAACACTGGCGATGCTTGAAACCAAAAAAACTAGGGTTTCAAAAATCAACGCCTTCTAAATAATCATCGCTGCATACTTGGCTATTCCATCAGCCATCGTCGGCTCATCCTTGCCTCCTACGCGAGTCTACTGCTGATTTGAAGTCCGCTATAGTTCCTTGACTCCTACACGATTCTACTGCTGATTTGAAGTCCGCTACAGTCTCTTTCTGGACGTTGCTTCTTCTTGCTGCCATTTCCTCCAATTTGTTTGTTCCTCTTCCTTTCGCTTTTTGTACTTCTAGCAGCGGTGCAGCTCCTTCTCCCTTCTCCGTAAGTGTACGCTCTTTTGTTATATTATTAGATTAGATTAGATACCCCGGTTGATTTGTTTATTTTACCTTTTCTCTACAGTCCGCCCTCGAATTATTTGGTTGTTTTTCATTTACTTCTATTTTGTTATGGTTAGTATGCAATTATTACTCTTCTGCCGTGCTAAATCTTAGAGTTTTTCTTTTGTTACTTTTGATTTGGTACCCAAATCCTTTAATGGCACCGACTTTTGTCTATTTTACCATTTATACGAATATTGGTGGCCAACTTTTTTGTTTTATATCTGTGTTACCAACCAGTATGTTTTATATTTGTTATGCCACCTGTTTTCAGTTATATTTGTATATATCGACGTTATTGTTTTTGTAAATCTTTCCATTTTTATCACCAATTAAATAATTCTATTATCTTGCCAATCAAAATTGATCTTGCACTATACTTTATTTTACAACAATCAAGAGGTGTTTGTTCATAGGCATAACTCACCTTGAATCCCTTTTGCAAATGACAATCAAGTGCTGCCGTAAGCATTGATTAGTGATGTAGCAGTTAAGTTTCACTTAAGTTTCACTATGCATGCTATCAGATTTTGAGAGATTTAAGGTATGTCATACTTTCGGAAATATACAAGTTTCGTTTATATGAGGTTTAAATCGAGTATGGTTTAGGCTAATTTGGATTTCAACTGTGTTTGGTTTTAAAACATAAGTAGCTTCAAGCATATGTAACTTTGATTTAGACATGAAACATTTTGGGTGGTTGACAATTTTAAAAAGGTTTGTTATGCTTTGTTCTCAAATATAAACGTTTCCCAGAACACGTAATGTTTATGATGCTGAAATCATACCTTAAAATCATACCTTATGCTTCCATGGTCCAAGTTATCTAACAATGACCAACACAAATTAGCCTTCTACTTTAGCTCCATCCATGCATGTAAGATAATATCACTATAAGTAATTCCTTTAGTTAATTTTTTTTCACACTGTAATCATAGTAAAAAACCATTATTGGCATGATATGCTACGATTTTTTTTAAGCAAAATCTTTAGGATGTCCCTGCTCATTGAATATTGATATCTGTTCTCTTTCCTTGTTTATTACCAGGAGTATTTTAACTCATCTATAATTTGATATGCATGCATGCAACCAGATGTTCAGTTTGTTGCTTTCACAATGATTGGTCAGTTTATGAATATAGGAAATTCACTGACTGAACTAACCTGGCCAGACTTAATAGTTTCAAAGACCATTGACATGTAAATTGACTTATATCACAATAGATAAGATTTGGAAGTCTGAAGTCTTCATCACTAATTACCTTATTTTTCGATGAAAGATAACTTTCTCCCCAACCACCAGACTTTAATTGCTTTGATAATATGAATTTGCAGGCTTTGCGGATGCTAGAGCTCGTGACGTATGTCTTCCCACCAGCAAGAAGTCCCTCTACTCCAAACCATGTTCCGTAAGTATAACATATTCCCCATGACCCATACCTGATTAATATTTGATTGTCGTTATACTGCCTTCATTTGTTTTATTATTGGAATGCGTACATAACAATATATAATATTGACGAATAGAGTCGTAAGCTCTTTTAAGTCTGATAAGATAGACTTGCTCATAAAAAAATCATTAAATTTTGACGGCTGCCCAAAGAAGTTTTGAATTCTCATAACAGTTTATAAAATATGGAAATTAACATTGGGTCCCTACTTTTTTATTAAAATAGAAAGCGGGTCCATGTTACCATGTATCATAATTAGTTGTAGAGTTCCTGGTATGATAAAACTAATTCATTTTATTTCAATTACTTCATCCATTTATTTCATTTTTTTAAATTGTGATTATTTTTTGTGGAAAAGGTGGATTGAAGTTAAATTTTCAGCGTCAATTCACAAATTTTATAAGCTTGCTAATGATAGATGTAGCGAATAAATAGAAATCAATTTCGTAAAAGTCATATTCTAAAAAATGACCTTTTTATTATAGATAAATCAAAACGAGTGACCCATCTTCACCATTTAAGCATAAACATCAAAAAAAATTTAATGATATATAATTCGCTATATATAATCATTACTTCGCCTTTTGAGCCTCAAAAGGACTTAATTTTTTTTTGGTTATGAAGAAAAACGGAAAACCGATTTGAATATTCTAAAAAAGCTTTGAATCTTCAAATATGATTTTTATGGAATTATATTATTACACGTGCATGTGTTTTTTAATATAAAGTTCATGAACTTGTGATTTGACAGTGAAAACGAATTTGATGTTTTTTATTAAAAGTTATTCCATAGGTTGTTATTGCATTCCATAAATTTGTAATTTTAAACTGGCGTGTGAATAATATGCCTGATAGAAGAATCAGAAAAAGGGGATCTAGTTTCAAGATGAATAGGAGGCGATGGCATCTCTTTTATTTTGATAACTAATAGGGACTTGAGGTTCAAAATCCCTTATAAAGGTTGCCTAATAAATAAACCAGTTGGCTAACTAACTTAGCATTTCTGTTGTAGAGTTTGCAATATATGGTCAAATTATCGTTCTAGAATCTACTACACAATACTTGATTATATTTGTGTTGCATATAAAAAAGAAAAAGAGAAGAGCCTGACCATGAACCATCTTCATTCTGTACATTTTGAATGAACTGTACCCCTTTATTAATGCATTTTTCTATATCTTCCTTCCGTTGTTCAGGATGAATTTCCTTGAATAAAGCCGATGCTTGGATGGCTGACGACGTACATTCCACATACCTAAACACAATACATCTCTTTTGGACAAGCAATTAAATGCATAAATTTTCTGAAGGAATTGTAAAGTGTAAGATCTTACTGATATTCAAGAACAATGTTTGCAAAGAACTCTGAAGCATTGAAAAACTAAAAAACAAACCAAACAATAATCAGCTACAGCCAATTCCAAAAAATAAATAAAAAATTGTGTGACCAGCTAAATGCTTGATATACTAGCATGGCACTCAACTGTTATAGTTCCATTTATAGCAATTCACATAGATGCTTGTCGATTTAACTGTACAAGTAAGCTTTTGACCCTATCTATTTATTTACTTATCCTTGTTTATCTCAGTTTTTCTTGAACTAGTGACATGTATTTGCTTAATCTTTCTTCCTTTTGGTATAGCACTTTGTAACCTTATTAAAGGAAACATTCAGGATTTATTGTACCTCGTGCACTGCAAATTCTTTCTAGCTTTTTCAAATAGTTTCGATAACACCACATAACACCACTTGATATCAGTTGATTTCTTAAGAAAATAGATCATTACTTGTGACGACCCGGCCTTCTCTCCACAGAAGGACGCATCGCTGATAAGAAAGAAAGGGATAGAAAGAGAAAAGAAGAGAAGAAAGAAAGAAACAACAACAGAATCTAAACAGCGGAACGAATAAATTATATTAATAACATAAACTATTACATAGTATCATATACAACAACTATCAGAGTTACACAACATATACAACACATACTAGACAGTTATAAACACCTGTCTAGTTTCTACAATATAAGATACAACACAGATAACAATGACTCAGAGATCAACACAGCGGAATACTATATCTACGAACGCCGAAGCCTCCTGCTCCATTGCTCCTCCAGAATATTCGTCAAAGCAAACCTGACTCCCTTGGCTACTCGTAAAAATTTGAGTACCCAAGAGTTTATATAAAACAGAAATAAACACTTGGGTCAGACATGGGTCTGGTGTGAGTAAACGGTTTAAACTTGCTTAACTTCAAAACCTTTGAAATCAAAAGGTATCACGTAAGACTTCCCACACATAAACATGGGTAAGTTTTTACCTTACGCTAACCAAAACATTTGATAGGAAATTCGATTGTATTATAATAGGTCTAGGATTTTCAAGTAAAATACAGAAATAGCTGGAATGCTTACATCTCACGTTCCAACATAGTTGGGCACAACTAACACGTACGGCACTTATTGGATTTTGGATTCCATACAATGGCAGGGCTACTGGGGTACCGCCCGTCACAGTACGTGGCCTAGATCACCGTACCGAGGAGTACGCCCGCTCCCCTGCAACACAAAGCCGGAACCATCCCTTACTGGATAATTCCGAATAAAATCACCCCACGGTTGTGTACATCAACCGCACCACTAAGTCGAAAATAGAAAGGGACATCTAGACAGGGATGACCTTACTCTCAGTGGGCGCTACCCACGAAGCCTTGCTGCACCTCCCCTGTTTTAGCCATTCCCGGTTTGTGAGGCTTGAGGTCACGATTACCTTTAATCAGAACACATCACTTAGAATGCTCATCGTCCACCTGACGATGTGCTGAAAGCATTCAATCCATACAAGTTCGTTCCGGGTTCGAACGAAACCGAAGGCATTATCTCGTTACACTCGTTTTGGAATCACCCTCAGAGTTAACGACAATAACCCTTGCACTCTGAATCTTCATCTTCACTTGAGATTCACGACCTATCGCTAATTTGGATCGATGTGGTATTCGGGTCTCCAGACCTGGAAATCCGGTATACGGAAACCCGATCCCGGTCTCATCGAAATCCAAAACGTATCTTTTAAGGCCAAGTTGTTTAAAGGTTTAAACAATTCAATTCAATTCAATACTTGAATTCACACAGCATTAACATAGATAAATATCACACATTTATCACAGATATATCATAGTATATCATATCACAGAATATCATAGTATATCATCCAATAGATATCAACCAAATCAGACATTCTACTCAACCATCATTCATAAGCAACCATTTATTAATCTCTATTATAATTAATTTAATCAACTTAAATTAAATTAATTACTTAAGAATTAATTCCTATTCTTGCTTAATCAACATTAATTAATTACAACCCATTTAATTAATTAATCATTAAATATTAATCACTCTTGATTAATTATTAATTACATAAAGTAATTATCCTTTAATTAACTTCACAAATTAATTATTCTTAACCATTAACAACAGTAATTAACCTTTAATTACTCTCATTAATTACATTAATTAATGATCCTTAATTAATTACTTTAATTAATTAATTAACCTTTAATTAATTACATTATTCCTTAATTAGTTACATTAATTAATCATACATTAATTAATTACTTTCATTAATCAACCTTAAATAATCATTAACAGTAATTAACTATTCTTAATTACTTTAATTTCTTTTATAAATCCTTTTTGATTAATTACACTAATTACATACAGTAATTCAATTATCAACTAAGTAATTACTCTTATCCAATCTTATTAAGTAATTATACTTAATTACCAAGTGACTATCCTTAATTAATTAACAAATTAATTAACTTAAATAAATCACATTCATTTCTTAAATCATAACTGAGTAACTCATCCTTAATTACCCTTTAAACAAATTAATTAATCCTTGATTAATTATTCTTTAACTATTAATTAATAAACCTTAATTATTAATCAATATCCTTTAATACAAAGTAATCAATCCTTAATTACTTTTATAATTAATTAATTAAACTTAATTAACTAATTAATTACCTCTTAATTATTAATTAATAAACTTAATTATTAATTAACAACCTTAATTACCAATTTAATTAATCCATAATTATCTATTAATTAATCTTTAATGATAATTAACTAACCTTAATAACAGTTAATTAATCCTTAAATAACTTTAATTATAAATTAATAATTTCTTAATTATTAATTAAGAAAACTTAATTATTACTTAATAAAACTTTATTAAGTACTTCTTAATTACTATCTTAATTAACCCTTAACCACTTAATTAATCCTTATTAAATATTAATTAATTAACTTAAATTTCTTAATTAACTTTGAGATAAAACATTATCATTAAACATTTGATCTTAGTAATTAACTTACTTAATTAAATGTCATTAATTAAGTTTTAAAATAAATAATTAATTACTTACCCTTAAATAAATTAACAATCCTTAATTACAAGTTAATAAATCACTTGAAAACTTAATCGTTAACTAATAAGTCCTTAATCAATAACTAATTCCATTAATTAATCATTCTTAACTTTTCTCATTAACTATCATCCTTTAATTAAGTTTTAAGATAAAAAAAAACATTTCCTTTATATTTCAAATTAAGTTTGAAAATAACTTTAGAATTTATCTTAATACATTTAAGTTAAACAAATGTTACAACTTAAATTTAGTCAAAACATTAATTATTAAGAAATAAATTTCCAGGAAAATTGATTTAACTTGTTTGTTAAATTTTTTAAAAATCTTGCCTTTATTTAAATTTTAAACTGTTTTAGACTTAACAGTTCACCCATTACTTCTCGCGTACAACCCGGCAACATACCCGAGTTCAAAGCCTTATTTCACGAGTGCCTCCCCGAACAAATTTTAAAACTGTTTGTAAAAACTTAAAACTGTTAAAAACTGGTTCTCTCAAATGCTCGCGTATCACCCTGATATTAATACTCGAGCAAAAATTTCATCCACGCGAGTTCCTTCCCGAGTACGACTCGAGTAAACTTCATCTCCCCCAAACTCAAACCACTGACACACGCACACGTTCGTACACATGCACACCACGACCAACCACCTCCGATCATCGCTCCGGCCATCCACGAGTCACTAATCTTCTCCTCGAACACCCCAACAACTCCGATCGTCGAACAAAATTAAAAATCGAAATTAAGCTTTCTCGATCACTTCCTGGAACAACACCTTACCCAAGAACCACCTCGACCGATCATCTCTGGCCACCAGAAACCCTACGACTTCGACCAAAGCTTCGTCTCCGACCCATGCCTCATTTCCCCCAGGTGCGGTAGCTTCCGGCTCGACCACGTCCACGAAAAAGCCTCGACTTCAACGCTGTCCAAAACCACTCACTAAACCCTAAAATACCCTTGATCGATCACCACGACGAATGATAAATTCATCCACTATTTTTACAACCATCTACAGCCTTCAACCTACCTCCGACATCAACCACAATGATCCCTGACTCGCCGATCATCAGAATTTTACGAAAATGACTTTTCTGTTCAACTTACAATTTCTCTACCATTTCAATCTTAAAATTCTTGAATTCTTTTTCTAAATTCATCATTTGTAATTACTAATCAGATTATAGAGTCAAAGTTTTAAATTAACATTTTCGAAATTTACCCATTTCATTGAGTTCTACTGTAAACTTTATATTTAGAGTTAGATGTTTATTACATATCATTGAATCTATTTTTACAATCTAAAATATATAGTTAGAAACCTTTTTCATTAACACTACCTAGACTAAAATCAAACAGATGTAAAGATATGAATTTTTCTAATAAAATTTGAAGCCTGTATTGATATAAAAACAGAGATATATAGTTGTACAGACCTGCATATAATTATACTTACATATTTATAAACATGCAAAACAATTTCACTCAAACATTCAAGTACATCTCATATTATACTACTGGAATCAAGAGATATATATATATGGTACAAGGTCTTATAAGAAGATATTACTCAATAGAAGATAACAGAACAATTATAAATGAAACCAGGCATACATACTTCAATTCTCACATACAAACAGTATACACACATGAACATGCAAATATACTTCATTCAGAAATCATTCGAAAGCAATTTTATTTCATGTTAACTTGTGAAAAAGATGTTTACTCACCAATTTTGTTGAACAGAGAAACTGGAATTTGGACTTTGAAAATTTGAACTGGACTTGAATTTGCTTTTTTTTTTAAAAACTGGAAACTTGCTTTGGAAACTTTGCTTTGATTCCTTTAAAAGATTTGAAAAGCTTTTGAACATTGCTTCTGCCTCAGATTATATTGCATGCATACTTGAAATGATTCAGACTTGAATCTTTGAAACAGGAGAATGTTAACAGGTCTTGAAAACAATTGTTACAGGCTATTGAATTTGAGAATTAAGCCTTTGAAATGATTCCAGGTTTTAGATTCTTGGTTTAAGATGAATTCAGGTAATTTCAGATTTGAGGATAAATGATTTCAGAGTAAATTGTTAGAGGAGATTTGATTTTGGTTTGAGAGGAATTTCAGATTTGAATTCTTGAGTTGGAAATGATTTCGGTTTGAAATGTTTTTCAGTTTGAACATTTTTCTGGTTTTGGTTTTTCTTTGTTTTGAAAATGAGATTAGAAAAAGAAAGGAAATGGAGATGTAGGCTTTTATATAACTTAATTTATGGTTTATTAAAAATCAAAGAAAATGATAATAAAATGACACTTGTCTCATACCATTCTTATTATGTTAACACATGTTACTTAAGATGTTTAGAACTTAACACTTGTCCTTATTTATTTTTATATTATTATTATTATTTTTTAAAAGATTTTAAAAGCTTTTATATTTATTTCCTAAATAGATAAATACATATTTTATTTAATAAATGCTTTCCTATATTATAAATAAATGAAATCTTTAAAAGAAAATAAAATAAAACCCATTTATATTCTAATAAAATTATATACAATGTATTTCATTCATTTTTAAGTGTAAAAATATCTTTTGTATTTATTTACTATTAAATAAATACTTTCTAAATTTATATACAAAATCTCTTTAAGGAAGACAAAAATAAACAAAAGCCTTATTTTAAATAAAAGTCTTGTTCGTATATTCTTATACCCAAATATATTAAAACAATTATCTTTAAAGATTCAAATTTAAATCCAGATACAAATTCAAATTGTACTTTTAAAATCCAATTTAAAAAAATCAACTCAACATTTATATTTTTTAAATAAACATTTTATTAAGTTTGAATTGATTATTTCATTTAAAACAACTCAAGACATAATATATACATATTTAAACAATACTTATTAATTTTGGAAATGATAAATCTATTTAAAAATCAAATTTATAAAATAATACAATTTAAATTATTATTCTTATTATAATCAATCTATACTATAATTAAAACATCATTAATATATTATTTGGTTATTTATATTTGAAAATAACAAATTTATCAATTTAAAATAATTTAAATTAAGAGATTATCACATTTTAAATTCCTCGAAATCCCGGGATATCACATTCCTTCCCCCTTAAAAGAATTTCGTCCTCGAAATTTAAAACAAAAGATAATCCAAAAAAATTTTAAATTTATTTTCAAAATTCCAAGCATACATATCAACCGTACACTATCAATCAAACAACCATTCATCCAAACAAAAATTTTATCTAAACAAACAATTTTATCCGAACAAACAACTCTAGCTATCCGGACATAGATCCGGATAAACTACCTAAAATTATCCCGAGTTTCCCCGATACAGATACTGGGTTACTCGCTCTATTAAATCCAAACTGGTAATTCAATACCGAAGCCAAAACACTTATCCTCACAAAAATTCAGAAAGATCCAATATACTCGGAGCTATCTTCCTAGTCTTACCCAATCTTATTTGCTCCCTTTTACTGGAGAAATAACAACGAAGTCTCCAACTTCGAATTCCAAATTCTCCATCTCTAATCCACAGAACTCTTCTGACGATTCTGGGCTGCCTTCACCTTCCTGATCAGCTCAACCATCGCTGATGCTTCTCGAAATAAACAGGACTAAAAACAATCCAATAACAGATCCTCTCAAGATTTACAGAAATCCAGAACTCAAACTCTACTCCACAATCATCGGTAGATTCCAAATACTTCTTTTATCAAGACAAAACAGATTCTCTCACCAATCTGACCTTCAAATCTTGAAAAGCTTCCTGTAGGAACCCTCTAATCCAAACACTGCAATTTCCGGTTACTTCCACTCTAGAACATCTACTACCAAGCTTTCGCTGCTCAACTCTGATCTAGATGTCGTCTATGAACTCGAACACAAACTAGATCAACACTCCAGAAAATTTCTGACAACTCTATAACTCCTACATCTTCTAGAGATGCCTCAAACCCAAGCAAAGATTTCCCAAGAGAATACTCAATTATCGCAAGTCACTTTTGCGATTCTATCCAGTCCAATATCCAAAAATACTGTTCTTTCTTAATCCATCAGAACAGTCTATGCTTGACCAATCCATTTGAAAAATGAATCTACTCTGCAGTTTCTGAACTCTACTTCTAAGAAACTTCTAAGCCAAAAGATCTTCCAACAGGAACACAGAACACTTGAGCTGCACTGCTGCCACAGATGCCAAAGACTCCTTATCCAAAGCTTCTAGAGAAACTCGAACCTCAAACCGAACACAAACATCATGCTGAACTCAGCCACATCACCGAATGCAGATATACTTCCTTAAACTTTCTCCAAACAGAAACATCGTCGGAGATATCCATAGTTACTGCATCTCATCACGCAGCTACTACTCCTGAGGTATCAAGATACCATCACTTGCTTCTGCTCAACCAACAGATCCAAACTCTCAAAAATCGACTCGCACGAGTGCGATCAAACTTATACTTCAATGTTGGACTCCGAACCTTAACAGGTTTCCTTCAGAAATCAGTGAAATCCTTATATCATATCAAAGTTTACTCGAGACGGTATTCGGTCTACAGTCTCGACAGATATATTTCCAACCTCAAACATTCAAACTCCAACCATTGGTAGTCGTGTTACACACATCACTACCCTATCTACCTTTATAACTTATATTGGAAAACCCGAACAGGTAACCCAACAAATAGGTAGAATATATATATATATATATATAGTTATATAAAAATTACAAATACGCTCTCTCAAGATAGACACCACTCCAGAGCCTAGGTATTCACTCAACCAATAGCTCTGATACCAAATGTGACGACCCGGCCTTCTCTCCACAGAAGGACGCATCGCTGATAAGAAAGAAAGGGATAGAAAGAGAAAAGAAGAGAAGAAAGAAAGAAACAACAACAGAATCTAAACAGCGGAACGAATAAATTATATTAATAACATAAACTATTACATAGTATCATATACAACAACTATCAGAGTTACACAACATATACAACACATACTAGACAGTTATAAACACCTGTCTAGTTTCTACAATATAAGATACAACACAGATAACAATGACTCAGAGATCAACACAGCGGAATACTATATCTACGAACGCCGAAGCCTCCTGCTCCATTGCTCCTCCAGAATATTCGTCAAAGCAAACCTGACTCCCTTGGCTACTCGTAAAAATTTGAGTACCCAAGAGTTTATATAAAACAGAAATAAACACTTGGGTCAGACATGGGTCTGGTGTGAGTAAACGGTTTAAACTTGCTTAACTTCAAAACCTTTGAAATCAAAAGGTATCACGTAAGACTTCCCACACATAAACATGGGTAAGTTTTTACCTTACGCTAACCAAAACATTTGATAGGAAATTCGATTGTATTATAATAGGTCTAGGATTTTCAAGTAAAATACAGAAATAGCTGGAATGCTTACATCTCACGTTCCAACATAGTTGGGCACAACTAACACGTACGGCACTTATTGGATTTTGGATTCCATACAATGGCAGGGCTACTGGGGTACCGCCCGTCACAGTACGTGGCCTAGATCACCGTACCGAGGAGTACGCCCGCTCCCCTGCAACACAAAGCCGGAACCATCCCTTACTGGATAATTCCGAATAAAATCACCCCACGGTTGTGTACATCAACCGCACCACTAAGTCGAAAATAGAAAGGGACATCTAGACAGGGATGACCTTACTCTCAGTGGGCGCTACCCACGAAGCCTTGCTGCACCTCCCCTGTTTTAGCCATTCCCGGTTTGTGAGGCTTGAGGTCACGATTACCTTTAATCAGAACACATCACTTAGAATGCTCATCGTCCACCTGACGATGTGCTGAAAGCATTCAATCCATACAAGTTCGTTCCGGGTTCGAACGAAACCGAAGGCATTATCTCGTTACACTCGTTTTGGAATCACCCTCAGAGTTAACGACAATAACCCTTGCACTCTGAATCTTCATCTTCACTTGAGATTCACGACCTATCGCTAATTTGGATCGATGTGGTATTCGGGTCTCCAGACCTGGAAATCCGGTATACGGAAACCCGATCCCGGTCTCATCGAAATCCAAAACGTATCTTTTAAGGCCAAGTTGTTTAAAGGTTTAAACAATTCAATTCAATTCAATACTTGAATTCACACAGCATTAACATAGATAAATATCACACATTTATCACAGATATATCATAGTATATCATATCACAGAATATCATAGTATATCATCCAATAGATATCAACCAAATCAGACATTCTACTCAACCATCATTCATAAGCAACCATTTATTAATCTCTATTATAATTAATTTAATCAACTTAAATTAAATTAATTACTTAAGAATTAATTCCTATTCTTGCTTAATCAACATTAATTAATTACAACCCATTTAATTAATTAATCATTAAATATTAATCACTCTTGATTAATTATTAATTACATAAAGTAATTATCCTTTAATTAACTTCACAAATTAATTATTCTTAACCATTAACAACAGTAATTAACCTTTAATTACTCTCATTAATTACATTAATTAATGATCCTTAATTAATTACTTTAATTAATTAATTAACCTTTAATTAATTACATTATTCCTTAATTAGTTACATTAATTAATCATACATTAATTAATTACTTTCATTAATCAACCTTAAATAATCATTAACAGTAATTAACTATTCTTAATTACTTTAATTTCTTTTATAAATCCTTTTTGATTAATTACACTAATTACATACAGTAATTCAATTATCAACTAAGTAATTACTCTTATCCAATCTTATTAAGTAATTATACTTAATTACCAAGTGACTATCCTTAATTAATTAACAAATTAATTAACTTAAATAAATCACATTCATTTCTTAAATCATAACTGAGTAACTCATCCTTAATTACCCTTTAAACAAATTAATTAATCCTTGATTAATTATTCTTTAACTATTAATTAATAAACCTTAATTATTAATCAATATCCTTTAATACAAAGTAATCAATCCTTAATTACTTTTATAATTAATTAATTAAACTTAATTAACTAATTAATTACCTCTTAATTATTAATTAATAAACTTAATTATTAATTAACAACCTTAATTACCAATTTAATTAATCCATAATTATCTATTAATTAATCTTTAATGATAATTAACTAACCTTAATAACAGTTAATTAATCCTTAAATAACTTTAATTATAAATTAATAATTTCTTAATTATTAATTAAGAAAACTTAATTATTACTTAATAAAACTTTATTAAGTACTTCTTAATTACTATCTTAATTAACCCTTAACCACTTAATTAATCCTTATTAAATATTAATTAATTAACTTAAATTTCTTAATTAACTTTGAGATAAAACATTATCATTAAACATTTGATCTTAGTAATTAACTTACTTAATTAAATGTCATTAATTAAGTTTTAAAATAAATAATTAATTACTTACCCTTAAATAAATTAACAATCCTTAATTACAAGTTAATAAATCACTTGAAAACTTAATCGTTAACTAATAAGTCCTTAATCAATAACTAATTCCATTAATTAATCATTCTTAACTTTTCTCATTAACTATCATCCTTTAATTAAGTTTTAAGATAAAAAAAAACATTTCCTTTATATTTCAAATTAAGTTTGAAAATAACTTTAGAATTTATCTTAATACATTTAAGTTAAACAAATGTTACAACTTAAATTTAGTCAAAACATTAATTATTAAGAAATAAATTTCCAGGAAAATTGATTTAACTTGTTTGTTAAATTTTTTAAAAATCTTGCCTTTATTTAAATTTTAAACTGTTTTAGACTTAACAGTTCACCCATTACTTCTCGCGTACAACCCGGCAACATACCCGAGTTCAAAGCCTTATTTCACGAGTGCCTCCCCGAACAAATTTTAAAACTGTTTGTAAAAACTTAAAACTGTTAAAAACTGGTTCTCTCAAATGCTCGCGTATCACCCTGATATTAATACTCGAGCAAAAATTTCATCCACGCGAGTTCCTTCCCGAGTACGACTCGAGTAAACTTCATCTCCCCCAAACTCAAACCACTGACACACGCACACGTTCGTACACGTGCACACCACGACCAACCACCTCCGATCATCGCTCCGGCCATCCACGAGTCACTAATCTTCTCCTCGAACACCCCAACAACTCCGATCGTCGAACAAAATTAAAAATCGAAATTAAGCTTTCTCGATCACTTCCTGGAACAACACCTTACCCAAGAACCACCTCGACCGATCATCTCTGGCCACCAGAAACCCTACGACTTCGACCAAAGCTTCGTCTCCGACCCATGCCTCATTTCCCCCAGGTGCGGTAGCTTCCGGCTCGACCACGTCCACGAAAAAGCCTCGACTTCAACGCTGTCCAAAACCACTCACTAAACCCTAAAATACCCTTGATCGATCACCACGACGAATGATAAATTCATCCACTATTTTTACAACCATCTACAGCCTTCAACCTACCTCCGACATCAACCACAATGATCCCTGACTCGCCGATCATCAGAATTTTACGAAAATGACTTTTCTGTTCAACTTACAATTTCTCTACCATTTCAATCTTAAAATTCTTGAATTCTTTTTCTAAATTCATCATTTGTAATTACTAATCAGATTATAGAGTCAAAGTTTTAAATTAACATTTTCGAAATTTACCCATTTCATTGAGTTCTACTGTAAACTTTATATTTAGAGTTAAATGTTTATTACATATCATTGAATCTATTTTTACAATCTAAAATATATAGTTAGAAACCTTTTTCATTAACACTACCTAGACTAAAATCAAACAGATGTAAAGATATGAATTTTTCTAATAAAATTTGAAGCCTGTATTGATATAAAAACAGAGATATATAGTTGTACAGACCTGCATATAATTATACTTACATATTTATAAACATGCAAAACAATTTCACTCAAACATTCAAGTACATCTCATATTATACTACTGGAATCAAGAGATATATATATATGGTACAAGGTCTTATAAGAAGATATTACTCAATAGAAGATAACAGAACAATTATAAATGAAACCAGGCATACATACTTCAATTCTCACATACAAACAGTATACACACATGAACATGCAAATATACTTCATTCAGAAATCATTCGAAAGCAATTTTATTTCATGTTAACTTGTGAAAAAGATGTTTACTCACCAATTTTGTTGAACAGAGAAACTGGAATTTGGACTTTGAAAATTTGAACTGGACTTGAATTTGCTTTTTTTTTTAAAAACTGGAAACTTGCTTTGGAAACTTTGCTTTGATTCCTTTAAAAGATTTGAAAAGCTTTTGAACATTGCTTCTGCCTCAGATTATATTGCATGCATACTTGAAATGATTCAGACTTGAATCTTTGAAACAGGAGAATGTTAACAGGTCTTGAAAACAATTGTTACAGGCTATTGAATTTGAGAATTAAGCCTTTGAAATGATTCCAGGTTTTAGATTCTTGGTTTAAGATGAATTCAGGTAATTTCAGATTTGAGGATAAATGATTTCAGAGTAAATTGTTAGAGGAGATTTGATTTTGGTTTGAGAGGAATTTCAGATTTGAATTCTTGAGTTGGAAATGATTTCGGTTTGAAATGTTTTTCAGTTTGAACATTTTTCTGGTTTTGGTTTTTCTTTGTTTTGAAAATGAGATTAGAAAAAGAAAGGAAATGGAGATGTAGGCTTTTATATAACTTAATTTATGGTTTATTAAAAATCAAAGAAAATGATAATAAAATGACACTTGTCTCATACCATTCTTATTATGTTAACACATGTTACTTAAGATGTTTAGAACTTAACACTTGTCCTTATTTATTTTTATATTATTATTATTATTTTTTAAAAGATTTTAAAAGCTTTTATATTTATTTCCTAAATAGATAAATACATATTTTATTTAATAAATGCTTTCCTATATTATAAATAAATGAAATCTTTAAAAGAAAATAAAATAAAACCCATTTATATTCTAATAAAATTATATACAATGTATTTCATTCATTTTTAAGTGTAAAAATATCTTTTGTATTTATTTACTATTAAATAAATACTTTCTAAATTTATATACAAAATCTCTTTAAGGAAGACAAAAATAAACAAAAGCCTTATTTTAAATAAAAGTCTTGTTCGTATATTCTTATACCCAAATATATTAAAACAATTATCTTTAAAGATTCAAATTTAAATCCAGATACAAATTCAAATTGTACTTTTAAAATCCAATTTAAAAAAATCAACTCAACATTTATATTTTTTAAATAAACATTTTATTAAGTTTGAATTGATTATTTCATTTAAAACAACTCAAGACATAATATATACATATTTAAACAATACTTATTAATTTTGGAAATGATAAATCTATTTAAAAATCAAATTTATAAAATAATACAATTTAAATTATTATTCTTATTATAATCAATCTATACTATAATTAAAACATCATTAATATATTATTTGGTTATTTATATTTGAAAATAACAAATTTATCAATTTAAAATAATTTAAATTAAGAGATTATCACATTTTAAATTCCTCGAAATCCCGGGATATCACATTACTTCTATGACATATGGGTTATATCTATGCACTTCCTCTTTTGTTATTCTTTTCAAACAGTGTATGGATTTACCTCCATCCATTCGTATGTACGTGCCAACTCCCATGTAGAGAATCCTCCATTTCTATTCTGCAGTCAGGAAGGTAATTAGAGAATATAACATAGTGAAATATTTTTCTTCTTGTTTTTGAGCTAGCTGACATAAGTAGCACTGAGCTGAGCTGCTGTTTTTTCTTTCTTGATATATTTTTGTTAGGAAGCGCATAGTTTTTAGATGCCAATACTAAAGAGTGCATAACCTCCTCGTAGGTCTGTTGTAAAAATCCTTTTGGGTGGCCGCTTAGTTCCACCTAGGCAAGCCTTACCACCTCATCTAAGCATCTAAATGAGCTCAGGTGGTATTGGATTCAATGAACTGTTTATATTAACAAAAAGTTGAACTTGATTATGCAGTTTTATAGATGATGCACTGAATGAAGGCATACCTGTAGTGTTCTTGACGACGTACAGTAAAAATGGGATAATTTGTCCAGGTTTGTTTGTTGAAACATTGGTAACCTGTAACTGTGCCATATTTTGTTTTGTTATACACAAGTTTCTTAGATAGACCTAACTGTATATTTAATGAATTTCCAACCAATGCTGGCTCACTTACACAGCTACTACCTGTCATCATAACAAATGTAAAATAAAAGTTCGACGATATGCGTCTAGAAAATTTGTATAATTTTTTCATCAGTTGCAAATTTTGTTGATCAATCTATGATTTTATAAAAGAAAAGTTAAAAGTTTATAAAAGAAGTTGCAGAATAAAAATTAGTTTAGAGGATGCTTTAGCTTCAATATAAGAGTTTCATTTATCTCCGCACGACGCTGCCAAATGTATTCTGCTGTAGTAGTTTTAGGATTTACCACCAGCATCATGCATGTTTGAATCTTGAAAGACTATATTCTTTATAGCTTCAATGTTAGATTCTACCAATGCTACTGCTAAATGTATTCTGTACACAACAAACATGTTTATTTCTTGTTTTTCCAGGTTCAAGTTGACATTGGAAACATGGAACGCAGCATATGATTTTGAGCTGAAGCCTAAAAATTTGGGTTTTCCCGATTCCATGAAGTTTTTAAGGTTTTCACTATACTATTTCTTAATGGTTGTACTAATTAAAGATCTGAATTAAGACTATACCACTTAATGATTGTACTAAAGATCTAAATTATGCTGCTAAAATGAATTGATATATGTTTATTTTGGTATTATGTTATTCAGTTTGTATTTGCCATCAAATTTACTTTTGAATGATTGTAATATTGCATGCAATAATATATATATATATATATATATTGTCTATTTGAGTACTGTAATAATGGTTTCTGAGAATGGTTTTTTTGCATCAGGTATAAATAGCTGATGCAATAGAGGGATTAGTTTGCATCGGTTGTTATAAAAAACCGATGCAATAGAGGGATTAGTTTGCATCGGTTTTCAACAACAACCTATGCAACAAGTTCCTTTGTTGCATCAGTTTTCATTACAACCGATGCAATATGGGGGCTGTGTTCAAGCAACCAACCATGAAATTTTGCATCAGTTGTTAGTAACAACCGATGCAAAAAGGACCTTTTTGCATCGGTTGCAGAACTGATGCAAAAGTGTTAAGCCTGTTGCATCGGTTGCTGAACTGATGCAAAAGGGGGGTAAACAACCGATGCAAATGGCCTGTTTTGTAGTAGTGATGGTTTTGAAGTGGTTTCAAGTTTGAGTCGTCTCATACAACTACACTCTTCCCACTTACCAGACACTCCAAAACCAATCAATGAACTGAACCCCGATGCTTTTGGGAATAAACAGATAATACATAAGAGTGGAGATCACATCCTAATTGTTTAAGCGGATGTATTTCCCTACCATTTTCCTTAGAAGAGCAAGATGAGTTCATATGTACAGTATATCATCTCCAAAGATAACTATACCATATAGTACTTGTGTTTCTTCTAAATATTCCCAAAGTTAGATTTAGACAATTTTGATAGTTGACTAATCAATTATCTGGTACCATATGTTTGTTTATAAATGGAAACCAAGTCTAGTATACTTTCCCAAAAGAAATGAACATACAAAACACTATTAAGTTAGATCAAGCCACACAAGGTTTGGTTAAGATACTTAAGCAACCCATGATCCCTTTTATTTAATTAATCCTTTTATTAATTAAAAACTCCTTTATTAGTAAACTTCTCTTACCTGATAAACTTTGATCTTTTTCCCAATAGATTCCATACTTATAATTTCCTTTAAAATATCCCTTTTAAGGATCTAATTACTTTTGCAAATCCATTCAAAAGGTTTAAGACTAAAGTTACTTAAACATTGTCATTACCTAATAAACTTTGATCTTTTATATATAGAGTTGAAATTAATTGTTATGGTCAAAATATCATATGGTTTATATTCCAAATTTCGAATTTATATGGTTTAAATTAATTGTTATTTTGTATTTCAAATCTGTTTTCTTTCTGGTTGTTTCTATTCTCCTACCTCGTTCCTTTTCGGGGACGAAAAGTTTTGAGTGGGGGAGAGTGTAACGACCCGTAAATTTCAACTGTTTTAATAACGTAATTAGTTGAAATTTTGTGAAATTTTAAACGATAAAATTTTGAAATATAAATTTGATATTTGGAATGCGTCTAGTTAAACATAGCAACTGGTAAATTTTCGTCCGAAAATATGAAAGTTTATTTCGCGCGTAAATTTACTTCGATTTAATCAGTTAAAAAGCGATGAAAATAAAACGTTTTCGAAACTTAAATATTTTACATAGAAAAATTCTAAACCATCTTCTGAGCAAGATGTCGGTTTGTCGTTTTTCAAAATTCGGACATTTTTGGCTCCGTCGATCTTATTTTTCAGCGTTTTCTTGCATTTTCCGCTATTAGAAAATTTGAAATTTTATAATTCAATCATACCACTGATATCTATATACCGTCTTGATCGTCTCATCGTGCTGATCTCTACGGTATATTCAATTGCAAATATTTATGTCCGATGCACGGTGGAATCTGTGAAACGATTTAACCGTACTAGCATCCAATCTCAACCATTTGGGCCTCTCGTCCTTTCATCTATCTAACTGTTGAAGCAAATAGTCATTAGCTATTATTCTTTTCTAAAATTCAACGAAGTTGCTTTTTGGTATTCTCACTTTATTAAATTATTCGTCGGTTCACGTTATTTTCTAGTCTATTTCCTTTCCTATTCAGTTCTCTCTGCAAGTTTGCTTCTGAAAGAAAATAATGTTTTATACAATCCAAACCTTGCCTGCTCTTTCCTCTTCCCCCACGCAAGCATATCTTCCTTCGCTGCCTTATTTTCAATGCCTAGAACCGACCACGTCCTCCCTATGTTGAACCCCGCCTATAGCCGCAACACCTAGATCAGCCCATCCATTCCACCAAACCCATCGCTTTCAAGCACTCCATCTACCGAATATCAGCCTCTCACCTCGCCACTACCCCTCCGCAGCATGCATGTAGCCTTCCACGTTGTTCACCAAACCCAACAAGCTCCTTGATCGCCACCTACCCTCGGCCTTGCAGTCCGCCTCCCAGTCCGTGAGTTTACAATATTATATTTTAGTATATTTTATTATGTCATATTATCTTATAAGCTGCTTCTCTTTTTACGTTAGTATATATACGTATGGAATATATGTCAAATATATATATGTGAAGTTTTTATGTTGCATATACAAATTTTTTTTTGTTAGAATTCAATGGGTATGCTCATATATCTATATAACTGTAAATAATGTTTATACGTGAGCACCTTTTTGTATATGTTGAAAGGGTATTTACAAGTTCCAGTTCATAAAGAAGATATAGTATTAAAATATACATTCACTATATATAGACTTACAGTATACTTTATTATGAAATTGTTATACATGCGATATTGTAGAAAGTAATATATGTACGAGCACCTTGGTTTCCAGAAATTGTACTCAGATCTTAAATATAATGCATTTTGACATCTGGAATTAAAGTTATATGTTCGTTTGATAAACAATGTTGTAAAGGACTATAACATATATATAAAGCTTTGTAGGTTATATTTATAAAGTATATAAAGTTGGTTACTGTATAATATGTTTGTACGTTATATAGGTTGTAATAGTAAGTTGAACATATAAATTCATTTAATAAGTTATTATATGTAATCGCATTCTGAATGATTACAATATTTATATATATTGTTTATTTATAATGTTTGTATTTTTAAAACAAGTTATGGTATGCATTTAAATTCTGTTAGTATATAAATTTGTTTTGTAACAATTTTAGCAAGTCGTATAGACTTGGTTTAAATATTGATTTCTAAAGAGATAACTTGTATATAGGTTACACATATGCTTATATATTTGCCTATATATCTATTCGTTTATATAAGTATTGATTTTTAACCTATTATGTATATATTTTGATTTTAATATATCAGTAAATTCGAAGCAATGGATTTTTTTGAAACACATATATATTTAAATATTAAACATGTTTGAGTTTAAAATATAATTCTGCATATATATAGTTATCTATAGTATATACATAAGTTCACTTATATCAATTATCGTCATCAACCCAGTTCTGATTTGAATTCGCCTATTCCTATTATCAGATTCATTCGTCGATTCGAGTTCTATCTTGCCTTATTTTGGGATTCGTGCCTGGATTTCGTAACTCGATTTCGTCGCCTATCCTCTAGACTCGAAAGGTGAGCAATCACTCACGATTAACGTTCTTTTATTTATTAAATTTAATTTCAATGGAAACAACAATTGAAATATGCTGCTGTTTGTTAATTACACTGTTATATATGCTATTACCTGTATCAGTTCACCTATGACATCTGACACAATTATCTGTTAATTATTTATGCAATGATAATACTGTTTGGCTGATAATTGATTGATTGTTGATGTTTATATTGGACATTAAACTGTTAATGAAAAATGATAAATAGTATGCAATTGAACTCGATATAGAATAGTTAAATGTTTAAAATTGATTAGTTAAATTTGTATAATATGACCCCTTTAACTGTTAAATTTATTGACACGTAGGATTTGTTTAATTACACCTTGAACCACTGAATGTATGTTGTTAAGTTGATGATGTATGAAATTGTAAATAGATGACAAGTGAAGAACCGTAATAATCTTTAATCTACATGAAATGATAGTGTAGATTCTAGAAATAATTATATTAATTTGCACAAACAACAATGTAAATTAATACGATTATTTTGGGATTATTTGATTTGATTATTGGATTGATATTGGTTGTTGTTATTGCTTGTTTATTTACTTTGACACCATCCCAGTTATCACACTGCAAGTTCCCTTTGCTATGTTTTGATTTTGAATTGAATTGGAATCGGGTTGAAATGATAAATACCCAAATGAACTTGACTTAGGATAGAGAATTAAATAAAACCCGATTGGTCAATAATTTGATTTAAAAATAAAATGAAGATTTTATTTGAATAAATAATATGGTTTTGAAACGAAGTTGGAAATTGAATTTTAATGAAATTTAAATGTGAATATTTAATAATCTGAAACAAAATATTAACAAATGTAATTGATGAAAGAACGTTGTTAAATTTGAGAAATGATTGAATTAAGTTTGGAATGATTTAATAATTAAGTTTGAAATTATAAAACTTTGAAATTATTTAATAATTAAGTTTTGAATTATTTAATAATTAAGTTTTGAGATTATTTAATAATTAAATAAGTTTGAATTATTTAAAAATTAAATAAAATTGAATTCTTTGATAAGTGAAATTGAACTTCTTGAATAAGTGAAATTTAGTTTACTTATTAATTGAGCTTTGAAATTGTAACTAAGTAAATAAATAAGTGAAATTGAATTTTCTTTAACAAGAAATAAAATGTGATTTATTGAAATTAATGTAAGACTTGAAATTTAAAGAATTTGGTTTGATGAAATTAATTTAATTTAATTTAATTTGTAAGTTTTGATATAATGAAGTTGAATTTAAATAATGGATTTAATGAATTGGAAATTTAATAGAAATTGTTTTGAATGACAAATTTACTTAACGAATATTAAATGAAATCGATAAATGAATTTAAATTGATTTGAATGTTAAATTAAGTTAATTTAAATGATTTCAGAATGAAACTGATATACGAACTTGAATCAATATTTGAAGTGTTTTAAATAAAAATTGAAATTGAATTGTAAGATCTTGAAATTATGAATGTGGAAGTTTTGAAACGTAAATTATGGAAATTGTTTTAGAAAGACAAATGAAATGTTGATTTACAAATTCTATTTGAAATTGAATTTGATTTGGTTTTGAAATAAATAAACGACCAATCGGTGAAATAATTTCGAAGTTATTAAAGAGACCGGAATCAGTTAGGGACATACTCTCTGTCTAAACCGAAAACCACTTTAATAACTATACGCGGAGTGATGATCCAAAATGAAGTGGTTGGAATGATGTTCGTGATGACTGAAGAAAGAGAACGATAATGGATAGCCTTGACACTTGTGTCAAATTGGAAATGACTAAAACAGGAGACGTGCCTGGCCAATGGAGGTCAGCTACCTCAAGCGAACACACTTCTTCGAACTACTCATTACTTGTTGTCGATTGGTGCACCCTTGATTTTGGGAGTGTTGTTTCGCGGTGTTGCGGTCGCTGCGGCGATGCGTTCTCACCAGTCTGGATCAGGCAAACAGTAGTTTCACTACCTTGGGTATTGCCTCATGTGCCTTGTCATACTTGTATTCCTTTATACGCGACCACTACGATTTTGGTTTGTACCTTTAGTATATGGATTGCCCTCTGGTGACTTCCGGTTTTGGGGAAACTATGGTCTTGTATATGCTCTTGGGAATAAAAATGTGTTAAGGGTGGAATGGGCCATGACTTAACACTATTTTGATATTTTATATTACTGATAGACATTATCTACTTATCGTACACTATTACATAGTAGATAGTTTAACGGATCCTTCAAGGATGGTTATTCCAAACATCCTTTGAGTTACTTGTATTTAAATTGCTATTCACTTGAGTTGGATTTATTGATATAAGAATGTTAATCCTGACTCGAGTGTTTTGTGTTTTACTTTACGCTCGGGTCAGACTGAGTGTACCAGTATTCGAGACTCACCTTTGAAGTTGGAGCTTTGCTTGAAGAACCATCCATCTATTCTGCTTTCAGTATTCGATGATTCCAGTGATGTATTCTGATTTGTATTTGATGTATCGTATTACTCTTCCGTTGTATCTGGTTTAACTCTGATGTAACTTATACATTTATATAGTAGCTTCATGAACTACTATCTCTTTTATTTCCGCTGCATTTATTACTCTGTGTCTGTGATCTGTGATTATTTATTTACTGTATATGTTCAGTTTTGCCAAATTTAAATTAACAACGCGGTATTTTGAGCAATTCAATTCCAGCATGTGTGTCTACCTATACACTTATAATGGATGCGAATGGTGCAAAATACTGGGTCGTTACAATAATATAAATGTAGCCTATATCATACTCAAGGCCGTATTCAAATAACATCATAACCAAAAAGGTGAAATCGAACATAGAAAACTTCATAGAAAATTGCACGTGCTTTTCATCTTGACTAGTACTACTATTATTTGGTACCATACGTCGTGATGATTTGGGGTCATTAACATCTTAGCATCGTGATCATCTTGATTGACTATAGTCGAATATCGCGATGACACCCAAATCAAAAAAATTCGAGCAAAACATCATGATGATTGGAATCTAGTAATGACATCAAGAACATCGTAATGATTCCAATCATATACTCGGTTTATATTACTAATAACCTCTTAAATGTGTCATAACTTGTAACGACCCATAAATTTTGATTGATTTTTAATAATGTATTTAACTGAATTTTGTGAATTTTTTTAAATAATTGAATTTTGAAATTTTTTTTTTAATATTTGGATAACGTATAATTAAATATAGCAAATGGAAAATTTTCAATTTATAATATTGAAGTTTATTTTCTTATGAAATTCTATTTCAATTTAAATCAGTTAATAATTGATGGTAATAAAATATTTTCCAAACCTAGATATTTTTCTATAGAAAATTTCTAAATCCTCTTCTGAATGGGACGTCATCTTTCGTTTTTCCAAATTTAGACTTCTATTGCTCCATTTATCTTAATTCTGGCTAAATAGCACCATTTTTTGGTACCGAATATCGACTTTTGATTGGATGATCTTACCACTGATATCTGTATACCGTTTTGATCGTCTCGTCGTGCTGATCTCTATGGTATATTTATTTCTGTATTTTGAGGTCCGGTACGTGACGGAAACAATAAACTGTTTGTTGTAACGGTACCGAAATTTACAACTTTACACTTTCCTTTAGTTTCAGAATTTTGGAACGTACTGTACAATCAACCCATTAATTGCGTTAATTATCCAGCTGAAAAGACGGGTGACCGTTGTCATTCCTTTCACTCTTCTGTTTACTTTATTTGTCAGCAATCCATTTCACCCTATGACTTCGTATTTTTTCCTCTGTCCGTTTAACAATAGTAATTTGTATTTCTCTTTCACTGTTCATCCTTCGATGATAAAATTTATATACATAAAAGGTTGTTTATGTCTGAAGCTAGCTCGTTCCTCCAAATTAACCTTGCTCAGCTCGTTCTTCCCCTGTTCCTCATCCAACCCCACCGCCAAACATCTTTCACCTCCGCGTGATAAATCTCCCTCTTCCCCATAACTGCAGGCCGTTGCCACGCCCACAGCCCAGTATCGGCTCAACCAAACCCATCTCCATTCTTATTTATTTTATTAACAGGTAGTTGTATATAATGTTATACGTACATTAGTATATATATTAGTTTTACATATGAATTTATAGACATTATATATTGCTTTACAGTTATAGTTTTCAGTGTATGATATATATGTTTGTTTGCATATCTAGCATATTTACACATATATCTTTCGTGCACCATAGTATACAGCTGTTCATTTACTTGTAAGCTGTTTTGGCATGTTAGTTTATAAATATTGTTTATATGTTATAGTCTGCATTTATAGTTGTTGTGTATACATTATTTAATGAATTTACATATCAGTACACATAGTTTTATTTGCTGTATATGAATTTATTTATATAAGTGGGTTCTCATGTACAATCTCTATAGATATATATATATATATATACGTTAGTAGGAGTTTTGGTCTTAGGATATAAAAGGTTAGTATATTTATATTAGTTATATAGGTTGTTATATATTCAGTTTTATGTATATATTTATATAATATGTAAACCTATATATAGTAGCTGAAGCTTTTACTTTTATTTTGAGTGCTAAAGTGTACATATATACTTTAAATTTTAAACTTTGTTTGTTATGAGATTTTGTGATAAGTTGTATTCAGGTTATAGTATGTGGATGTTGTGTCAGTCTACTTATAATATAGTAATATATACTGGTATATATTTGGTCACGGGTTGAGTTAGATAATTGCTTGCAAAGTTACTTTAGTCTGATTATATGTATGATGTCTGTTTCCATATAGGTATAAGAATTATGTAACCAGTTAGTATAAAATTATATGTTATAATATGAAAGATTTGATATTTTTAGCAATATATTGAAAAAAAGTGCATGTACATTCCATATTAAGGGTATAAGCATAGTAGTGTACATGTGTATATATATGAGAGCTTGGTTTCAAATTTTATATAGATATAGTACGTTTTGGGATTAACTATTTAATTTAAAACAAAAAAATATTATTTTAAGTGTATGTTTGATTTAAATAAATGTAAGTTTGATTTTAATATATATGTTTGAAACGCATGTATATTAAATTTATTGTGTTTGAATTCAGAATATAAATTTTATGTGTATATATAGTTATATATGGTTATATAAGTTCGCTTATACCGTTATCTTCATCGTCCAGTACTGATCTGATCTGTTTTCATCAATTCGTGCCAATCAGCTTTGATCGTTGAATTCGTGCCGATTTTTGCTTTGCCTAGATTCGCAATTCAATTTCAGTGTCTGTATCAGTGTGCGTATCCGTGGCACCTTCTGTATTCTCCAGCCTCGAAAGGTGATCAATCACTCACGATTAACGTTCTTTTATTTATTAAATTTGACTTCAATAGAAACGACAATTGAAATATACTGCTGTAGTTATTAATCTGTTATATATATGCTATTATATGTAAATGTTCACCTGTGGGATATGACACCATATCCTATTGTTTATATTTTATTTAATTACTGATGATATATGCCTGTCGTTATATTATTATCATATCTGTTATCACTCTGCAAGTTCCCTGTTAGTATAGAATTCACTATGGGTTGAAATGATACATACCCGAACGGACTTTAGAATAGGAGAAAATCGTTATGGGTTGAAATGATAAACCCAAGCGATTTTCATTTGAATTGAAATTGGGATTACGGGTTGCAATGATATCTACCCGTATATATTTAAATTACGGATTGAAATGATAAATATCCATATCACTTAACCATATGATAGAATTATATACAGACACCGTTGGTCCATATATATAAATATTTTGAAAATAAATTCTATGGATTTGGTAAGAAATATATGGTTTTAATAAATGTTGATTCTTAAATTATTATATATAAATGGTAATGATATATATATAGATTTAATAATAATATTTAATTTAATTAATATTGACTTAATACATATAATATGGTTAAGTATTCAAATTTATGTTTCAAAATAGATTTTGGTAATAATTTGAATAAGTTAAGGTTGGGAAGATAATTTTATTTAATTAAACCGATTTGAAACTTATTGAAATTGAGATTTAAGATATGATTTATAACTTGGGTTTGATTTAAGTAATTTAATGAATATTTCTTATTTTAATAAATTTAAGGAAATATTTAGTAAAAATGTAATTTAAGGCTAGTTAAATGATATTGAATTTATTAAGTGAATATTCCCTGATTAAATAATAATGAAGTTAAATCAAGAGCTATATGAAACTGTTAAATTTAACTTTGAAAATATTGAATATTTAAGCCTTGAAATATATTGAAATTCAAATGGTCTTTTGAGAACTGAATTGAATTGATGAATTGAGCTTTGAATAAATGTGAATTTAGAATTTGAGTTGATTTGAATTGATTTGTGAGACTTGAGGAAATTATAAATACTTTACTTTATAAATTATTTAACCTATCTATATTATTTTGGAAAATAGATATATTTGAAATAAAAGTGAATTTTTGGTTTTGAAGTATAAATTAATTTGAAATGACCACAGTGTTATAGTGCATATTTCTACATTATAGATATTTCCACGGATCCTTAGAAGATGGTTATCCCAAACATCCTTTAAGTTACATGTATTTCAGTTGATATTTCAATTGAGTTGGATTTATTAGTATAAGAATGTTAATCCTGACTCGAGTGTTTTGTGTTTTGCTTTACGCTCGGGTCAGACTAAGTGATACAGCAATTGAGACTCACCCTTGGAGTTTGGAGCTTCATTTGGAGATCCAACTATTGATTTAGCTTTCAGATTTTCCAGTTGATTTGTTCTGAGAGGTCATCTATTCGTACTGAAGACTTCACTGTATTTAAGATATTCTGTTGTATTTTTTTCTCTGATGTTTATATAGTAGCTTTATGAACTACTATTTTATCTATTCCGCTGCGTATTATTGTATTACTCTGTGTTTGTGATTCTGTGATTGATTTATTTACTGTATATGCTGAGTTTTGCCAAATTTAAATTATCAATCTATTGTTTTGAATTATTCAAGTCCGACATGTTTGGATTTATTGTCGATTTGAATGGTCCAAAATAGTGGATCATTACAGTTGGTATCAAAGCTTTGGCTCTAGGAAAAACTTAGCATATATAGTAAATTTATTTACAGAATCACTTTCGTTCGATTTTGAATCTCTTCCTTTTGACTCGATTTCCTTTGAACTTTGGAACGTTCCTTGCGGTTCCAAAATTCATTCTTGTCTCTCCCTATTTGTATTCTTTTGATTTTGGAGTATCCCATAACTCCACTTCGAATGATCTCTATAAGAATAGGCGATCCCGCAAATCTTTGAATGATTTGTAAAGGGGTGGAATTCCTTTACAATTGGCATTGATTCACCGAAGATTTATATATCCCTCGGTTTAGATGCTGCTATCTCTGGTTATGCCGAGTTCTATCTCTGGCAATCGAATGTCGATTTGCCTTGGGATTCTACATCGATCATATTCCTGAAGTCATGGTTGACCCGGTTAAGGTCGCCCGCGACTTGTATAAGTATATCCATCTTCTATTTTGTAAGTTAATTATCTCATCTTCGTTCTAGCCTATCTTCGAATCAGAATTTTATTTGATTAGAGTTCTTTTAAATTAAATCTCTATCTTTGTTTTGAAATCCGTCCGTGAATCATCCTTTGAAAATCGGGTTTGTTTGTATTTTAGAAATTGTTTTCTAAACCGAAACTATTATTTTGATAAGTATGATTATATTCTATATATAAAAGTGAAATGTTTTCGATAAAGATTTAATACCTTTTTAAAATGAGATTTGAGGTTTCGAAAGGATTTGTAATTTTGAAAAATTATATAAGAAATTTGACTTATCTAAAAATGATTTATAGCTGAAGGATTTTAAAATTTTAAATTCGAGAATTGAACTCTGGTATTTTGAAATTGGTTTTAAGATTTTGAAATATATAATAATAATGTGATTTAAAAGTATTTTCCGAATAAGAAATGTTTCAAATGATTTTAATAAGTTTCGAATGATTTCGAAGAAATTTCAAAAGAAGTTTGAGAAAATAGAAGTCCATAACTCACTTATGTCGTTGGAAAATAATTTCGGTGATGAGTGCATGCATCATCGACATTGATTTTTGAGTTTCAAAGTGGGGGAGAGGCCACTTTAGTAGCATTGTTATGCGAGTGATTTTGCGAAACCAATTTTGATTTCAAATTCCAAAGTAAGATTTGATATTCAAAAGATATATGTATATATATATATTTGAAATGATTTGAAGTAAGTCGGTGTTCAGTCCTTGAGTTTTGGATTTGATATAACCTTATCTATTAAAATTGATTTACTGATTGTTGCTGATTTCCAACTCTTGAATTTGAAAATGATTTCTTCAACTATTTTGAAGGTTCGAGCACTTCCAAATCAAGGTTAACTTTTCAAAGCTAAGAAATTTTGAAAAGTATAAAACATATAAGTTTGGTATGTATGTTAAAGTATGTAGTAATATGATTTAAATAAGTTGAAACTGTTTTGCTAAGTAAATGAATAAGGCAATTTTAAATTTTTCCAATATGAAATTTAGATTTGAAATGTTTTGAATAGAATTTGGTCTTCAAAATATTTTGAATAAAGTTTAGTTAAATGTTTTAACTTAGTAACATCTTTATGAAACTATATATTTAACAAGTTGGAATAAATATATAGGTTGTACGTATGCTATTTTATTCGCATAATAAATTTGATCTAGGTTTGAGTACACAAGTTCGAGGTGAATTACACCATTTCGTGTTAGGATTTTTCATTCGATTCTTGATGGCGAATATTTGATATAGATTTTGGGCTCGATTCTAGAATTCTCTATCACAGTATATGGCTATGCAAGGAGACTGATGGCTTCTAGTCGAGAAACCATATCGAAATCCGCATTAGGGAAGTCGAATGGACAATACTAGTTCGAAAGCGAACTTGTGTGATCGAGCGAGCGATCAAATATGATTTTGCGAAATGATGACGTATGTACATCTTATATTCGAATATCATTGATATATTTTGATGCTGAAATTGAAAGCTGTCGGGTTAGAATATCTTTGCTTACTAAAAAAGAGAATTTCCAATTTAAATTACAAAGATATATAACCCATAAAAGCAAAGATATTCAATCCCATATGACTCTTTATACAGCGAAATTTATTTTGTAAAATTTGATCCTTATATAAGATGGACCTTATGTAAATATAAGATGATTTTGAAAACATTTTATTTTGGAACTGAATTGGTTGACTTAAATTATATTGATTTGGAAATTTGGATTTATTTTCTAAATTTATTATGTTGGAAACTTTAAAACTGAAGATATTTAATTTGAGAAGAAATAATTTGGTGGAATTGTATATGATTTTGAAACTGAACTGATATTGAAACAAATTTAAATTTGAGAACCTTATTTTTACTAAATACCTGATTTGGAAGTTATCGAACTTATAAAAAATTGATTTGTATAACTATGATGTTGATTCGAAAACTATGGATTTGAAAAGGTACTCAATTTGAAAAGTTAAATCTTATATAATTGAAGTTTATATAAGTGTGATTTGATATACTATTGATTTTGAAAAGTATTCGATTTGAAAATGAAATCTTATATATAATGGACTTTATATAAGTATGATATTTGAAAGTGATTTGAAAAGGTACTATATGATACATATTTTCGAAGTAAAGATATGGAAATTGCCTTCTGCTTGATATCCGCTTTGTGGCCACATTGTGGATTCATTCTATCGATATTCTCTGATTTTGGTTTTCCGGATATGATACTCGAGTTTCCATCGAATTCCATGGCGTTACCCATGGTCTTACGAGCGCGGATGCATAGCGCAACTGCCTGGCTGAGATGGCCTAGGGGTACAGATTGTTTCCTGGGGGATCCAGGCGTAACCATTGTGTATCTTGCATCTATGTAGGTCGCATTAGTAGCGAAACTGCCTGACTGAGATGGCCTAGGGGTACAGATTGTTTCCTGGGGGATCCAGGCATAACCATTGTGTATCCTGCATTCTACTAGTCATCATGGCGTAACTCGAAGGGCTGAGAAAGCTTACGAATATGGATTGTTTCCTGGGGGATCCAGGCGTAATCATTGTGTATCTGCGAACCATGGTTAGACAAAGGTTTTGTTTGTTTTGTTTTTGTTTGGATTGTACTTTCCATATCTGTTTTTAAAAGTTTTTCCAGTATTTTCACTGGGTGTTGAAACAAGTCTACTAAGTACTTGGAGAATTCTAGCTTGCGCCTGATCAACGCACTGCCAGAGTCTACAGGAACGAGGATAAACTTGTTAAGACATCGAGTTATAAAAGTATTTTCGAAAGGAAATTTGTTTCGACTATAAAGGTATTTTATTATAAAAAGTATTTTCGACAAAGAGATTTTGTATTTATATTTGAAATTGAGATTCTTATGGTTTGAGTTAATTTTTCATGCCTGATACTATTCTTTTGAATCTACCTTATCTGCTCAGCTTTATTTATTCACATATATTCTGTTTTTCCAAATCCTCCTTCTTTTCCTTGTTGACTATATCCTTTTTTAAATACTGTTTATTTATATACTTCATGGTTTAATAGAAAATTTTAGTGTTATAAATATTTTAGAAGTTATTAATTAAATAAAACATATTTAAAGTAAATGATTATTGATTTATTAATAATATTTGAAAGGTATCTTGAGATAAAAAAATTAATAAATTTATGAATTATGGATTTAATGTTTTCAAATAGCTTCTTTGTAAATATAAGTAATAATGTAAATAATTGTTTTCAAATAGTCTTCATATATCTATAAAGGTGTTATTTAAACATATAAATGGTATTTATAAAGGAAGCAAGAAATTTTACAAATGGGTTTTGGAAAGTATTAAAGATAATTGAATTGCAAATGAAGTTTTCAAATGAATATTTCAAGTAAAATTTACGTAGTTTAAATTAATTGTTTATCCTTGTCTTTTAAATCCTTTCTGTCTGGTTGTTTCTATTCTACTACCTCCTTCCTTTTCGGGGACGAAAAGTTTTGAGTGGGGGAGAGTGTAATGACCCATAAATTTTGATTGATTTTTAATAACGTATTTAACTGAATTTTGTGAAAATTTTTAAATAATTGAATTTTGAAATAAAATAAAAAATTAATATTTGGATTACGTATAATTAAATATAGCAAATGGAAAATTTTCAATTTATAATATTGAAGTTTATTTTCTTGTGAAATTCTATTTCAATTTAAATCAGTTAATAATTGATGGTAATAAAATATTTTCCAAACCTAAATATTTTTCTATAGAAAATTTCTAAATCCTCTTCTGAATGGGACGTCATCTTTCGTTTTTCCAAATTTGGACTTCTATTGCTCCATTTATCTTAATTCTGGCCAAATAGCAGCATTTTTTTGTTACCGAATATCGACTTTTGATCGGATGATCATACCACTGATATCTGTATACCGTTTTGATCGTCTCGTCGTGCTGATCTCTACGGTATATTTATTTCTGTATTTTGAGGTTCGGTACGCAATGGAAACAATAAACTGTTCGTTGTAACGGTACCGAAATTTACAACTTTACACTTTCCTTTAGTTTCAGAATTTTGGAACGTACTGTACAATCAACCCATTAATTGCGTTAATTATTCAGCTGAAAAGACAGGTGACCGTTATCATTCCTTTCACTCTTCTGTTTACTTTATTTGTCAGCAATCCATTTCACCTTATGACTTCGTATTCTTTCCTCTGTCCGTTTAACAATAGTAATTTGTATTTCTCTTTCACTGTTCATCCTTCGATGATAAAATTTATATACATAAAAGGTTGTTTATGTCTAAAGCTAGCCCGTTCCTCCAAATTAACCTTGCTCAGCTTGTTCTTCCCCTGTTCCTCATCCAACCCCGCCGCCAAACATCTTTAACCTCTGCGTGATAAATCTCCCTCTTCCCCACAACCGCCGGCCGCTGCCACGCCCACAGCCCAGTATCGGCTCAACCAAACCCATCTCCATTCTTATTTATTTTATTAACAGGTAGTTGTATATAATGTTATACGTACATTAGTATATATATTAGTTTTACATATGAATTTATAGAAATTATATATTGCTTTACAGTTATAGTTTTCAGTGTATGATATATATGTTTGTTTGCATATCTAGCATATTTACACATATATCTTTCGTGCACCATAGAATACAGCTGTTCATTTACTTGTAAGCTGTTTCGGCATGTTAGTTTATAAATATTGTTTATATGTTATAGTCTGCATTTATAGTTGTTGTGTATACATTATTTAATGAATTTACATATCAGTACACATAGTTTTATTTGCTGTATATGAATTTATTTATATAAGTGGGTTCTCATGTACAAACTCTATAGATATATATATATACGTTAGTAGGAGTTTTGGTCTTAGGATATAAAAGGTTAGTATATTTATATTAGTTATATAGGTTATTATATATTCAGTTTTATGTATATATTTGTATAATATGTAAACCTATATATAGTAGCTGAAGCTTTTACTTTTATTTTGAGTGCTAAAGTGTACATATATACTTTAAATTTTAAACTTTGTTTGTTATGAGATTTTGCGATAAGTTGTATTCAGGTTATAGTGTGGATGCTGTGTCAGTCTATTTATAATATAGTAAAATATACAGGTATATATTTGGTCACGGGTTGAGTTAGATAATTGCTTGCAAAGTTACTTTAGTCTGATTATATGTATGATGTCTGTTTCCATATAGGTATAAGAATTATGTAACCAGTTAGTATAAAATTATATGTTATAATATGAAAGATTTGATATTTTTTAGCAATATATTGAAAAAAAGTGCACGTGCATTCCATATTAAGGGTATAAGCATAGTAGTGTACATGTGTATATATATGAGAGCTTGGTTTCAAATTTTATATAGATATAGTACGTTTTAGGATTAACTATTTAATTTAAAACAAATATATATTATTTTAAGTGTATGTTTGATTTTAATAAATGTAAGTTTGATTTTAATATATATGTTTGAAACGCATGTATATTAAATTTATTGTGTTTGAATTCAGAATATAATTTTTATGTGTATATATAGTTATATATGGTTATATAAGTTCGTTTATACCGTTATCTTCATCGTCCAATTCTGATCTGATCCGTTTTCATCAATTCGTGCCAATCAGCTTTGATCGTTGAATTCGTGCCGATTTTTGCTTTGCTTGGATTCGCAATTCAATTTCAGTGTCTGTATCAGTGTGCGTATCCGTGGCACCTTCTGTATTCTCCAGCCTCGAAAGGAGAGCAATCACTCACGATTAACGTTCTTTTATTTATTAAATTTGACTTCAATAGAAACGACAATTGAAATATACTGCTGTAGTTATTAATCTGTTATATATATGCTATTATCTGTAACTGTTCACCTGTGGGATATGACACCATATCCTATTGTTTATATTTTATTTAATTACTGATGATATATGCCTGTCGTTATATTATTATCATATCTGTTATCACTCTGCAAGTTCCCTGTTAGTATAGAATTCACTATGGGTTGAAATGATACATACCCGAACGAACTTTAGAATAGGAGAAAATCGTTATGGGTTGAAATGATAAACCCAAGCGATTTTCATTTGAATTGAAATTGGGATTACGGGTTGCAATGATATCTACCCGTATATATTTAAATTACGGATTGAAATGATAAATATCCATATCACTTAACCATATGATAGAATTATATACAGACACCGTTGGTCCATATATATAAATATTTTGAAAATAAATTCTATGGATTTGGTAAGAAATATATGGTTTTAATAAATGTTGATTCTTAAATTATTATATATAAATGGTAATGATATATATATATATATATAGATTTAATAATAATATTTAATTTAATTAAGATTGACTTAATACATATAATATGGTTAAGTATTCAAATTTATGTTTCAAAATAGATTTTGGTAATAATTTGAATAAGTTAAGGTTGGGAAGATAATTTTATTTAATTAAACCGATTTGAAACTTATTGAAATTGAGATTTAAGATATGATTTATAACTTGGGTTTGATTTAAGTAATTTAATGAATATTTCTTATTTTAATAAATTTAAGGAAATATTTAGTAAAAATGTAATTTAAGGCTAGTTAAATGATATTGAATTTATTAAGTGAATATTCCCTGATTAAATAATAATGAAGTTAAATCAAGAGCTATATGAAACTGTTAAATTTAACTTTGAAAATATTGAATATTTAAGCCTTGAAATATATTGAAATTCAAATGGTCTTTTGAGAACTGAATTGAATTGATGAATTGAGCTTTGAATAAATGTGAATTTGGAATTTGAGTTGATTTGAATTGATTTGTGAGACTTGAGGAAATTATAAATACTTTACTTTATAAATTATTTAACCTATCTATATTATTTTGGAAAATAGATATATTTGAAATAAAAGTGAATTTTTGGTTTTGAAGTATAAATTAATTTGAAATGACCACAGTGTTATAGTGCATATTTCTACATTATAGATATTTCCACGGATCCTTAGAGGATGGTTATCCCAAACATCCTTTAAGTTACATGTATTTCAGTTGATATTTCAATTGAGTTGGATTTATTAGTATAAGAATGTTAATCCTGACTCGAGTGTTTTGTGTTTTGCTTTACGCTCGGGTCAGACTAAGTGATACAGCAATTGAGACTCACCCTTGGAGTTTGGAGCTTCATTTGGAGATCCAACTATTGATTTAGCTTTCAGATTTTCCAGTTGATTTGTTCTGAGAGGTCATCTATTCGTACTGAAGACTTCACTGTATTTAAGATATTCTGTTGTATTTTTTTCTCTGATGTTTATATAGTAGCTTTATGAACTACTATTTTATCTATTCCGCTGCGTATTATTGTATTACTCTGTGTCTGTGATTCTGTGATTGATTTATTTACTGTATATGCTGAGTTTTGCAAATTTAAATTAACAATCTATTGTTTTGAATTATTCAAGTCCGACATGTGTGGATTTATTGTCAATTTGAATGGTCCAAAATAGTGGGTCGTTACACAACTTCTTGAATAGGAACCCAATGGACGTTAATGTACGTCCCATACCATACATTCGCACCTATTGGTTTACTAATCGTCAGTCAATGCCACATTAGAAAACATTCATAAAAAAAACCAAATCAACATACACCGCCTCGTCTCATTGCGAGTGTAAAGCACCCAACTGATTGTGTCTCATACTTTGATGAGTCTAAAGTGGCATCGAGACTTGTCTCATTTCATCGACAACTAAAAATCCATCTTAAACATCAAAACCATCATCAATTCATCATAACAATTCCGCCTCATGTCATTGGCAAGTAAAAATATCATAAAACAGTACTTCAAAGCAAATTCGACAGTACAAGTCCGATATTAAGCGATGAGGTGAAAACACGTGTCCCATTCCACGTATTTCTGCCAAATCGTTTAATTCTCATTCTTATATGCCGAAAATCATCTAAATAGGCTAAAATATATTTAGAATAATTTTATAGAGAAAACGGGATTTTTTAACAATTTTTAGAGATTTTTAAATAAGTGATATAAGGAAAAAAATCCATTTATCGAATAGATTATCTATTTATAAAATACTTTAAAAAAATTGCTTTAAAACCCTTTAAAATGTCTTAAAAACATTTACTTAATTAACCATAATTTATAAAAAAAATTAAGAAACTTATTCGAGACCAAAATCAATTAAAATCATGGAATTCTTCAAATATCGATATTTATCGATATTTAGATTGAAATAGAATTTAAATAAAATTTAAATTCTAAAAGTTTCCAAAATCAAGCCAATCCTTTGTCGGATAAAAAGACTTAAACATTCATCATTAAACTTATTCATACAATATTCGAAATCATCGAAATATGCAGTGAAACAATTAACGAAAGCGCAAATAGGAGCAAAAGAACAATCTACCAAGCAACTAAGTTTGGGCTGACTTTGGACAGTAATTCGGGGTATCAAAACAACCCAGATTTTAACAAAATTTTGCAGCAATATACTACGACACGAGGACTATAACATATACAAAATTTGGAGCAATTTGCTGCAAACAAAAAGAGTTATGATTTTTCGAACATAGCACTTTTCAGCAAGGCAAATAGAGGAAGATTTTAGGCTGTTTTGAACCAATGATCTTTTGAAAATGATGCTTTTTTGGCCAACAAACAGAGATGGATTTTTGACCAATTTCAACCAATAATTTTCTATATCAAAACAATTCAAAATTCAATGAAAATTTCCATAAATATTTTACAGTCTAGCTACTGCAACATTTCAAAAATTGGGAACAATTGGATGTAAATTGAAGAAGATATGATTTTTTGAAAATGATGCTTTTTCGGCCAACAAACAGAGATGAAATTTTTGCCGATTTCAACCAACAATTTTCTATATCAAAAAAATTCAAAATTAAATGAAAATTTCCAGAAATATTTTATAGTCCAACTACTGCAAAAAATCAAAAATTAGGAGCAATTGGCTGTAAATTGAAGAAGACATGATTTTTTGAAAATGATGCTTTTTCAGCCAACAAAAGAGAAAACCTATTCAATAAATTGAGCATTTCAAGCAACAAATTGATGGAAAAATGTGATATTTTGCTTTAGCTTGCTGTAATAAAACTCTTACCTTGCTTACCGAATAGTTTTAGCAAGATGTAGCAGCAATTTTGTAGAAAGTTGTGATCTTTGGTGAAGATGGATGGCTTAAGAACCTGTAGAAACTTGAAAATGGACATGCAAAACGAACATAAGCAAAAAAAAGACGATTCACATCTCAAGTTCTCAAATTTTGATGAAAACTATTTGGTATTGGAAGGAGATTACCTTTCTATTCTTAATTTAGATGATTTCCCCCTTTAATTCGCAGAAAAGCTGGGTAGAAATTGGATTTAGATGAAAGCAGCCATTGCTTTCTTTTGTTTTTTTGAATGTTTTGGAGAAGATGAGACAATTGAAAACTACGTACAGTAATTTTTTTCCTCAAGCCAAAAGGTTCTAGTAAAGGCTATTGGGTCAAGTTTCTACCCAAATAAGCCCAAGAGAAAAATATACTTAGTGAAAATGCAAGGTTATGTATACATATTAACCTATTTTACACTATATACATACAATACTACATTTCAAGCCAAATAAAATACGTACATCAATTTGTTTTGGAATAACATAGTTATTGTGACAAAATAAAATTTATTTTAACAATAAAAATATAATTTTAACAATAAATCCCCATTTTTAACAATATACTACAAGTTACACAATTTTAGTGTAAAACGCCATTTTTAACATAACAAACTAAATAAAAATTTCTTTCTTGCCAAATAAATTTGCAATAAATCATTCTAACACTTTTTAATCATAAACTATCATTTTAAACCATATTTCGTCTTTTATTTTAATAAAATACTTATTTTCTTCATATTCCTTCTTTTAAATTCAATAAAAGCTTTAATATAAGCAATAACTTACAACATCATTGCATAACTCAAATAAAAATTAACGGTTGATCATTTTCTTATCAAACTTAACATAATAAAGCTTTAAAACTTTATATTCAACTATAAATATTTATTCCAACCATTAAATGTTGAAATAAACACTCAATTGATTTACTAACTTAAAGTTAACAAAAACCCAATATTTATCTCAAGTCACATTGTTTATTCCAAATAAACAACTTTATTAAAAATTTTTCTTCTTCTGAAATTTATTTGATTCCCAATCTTAAATTATAACTATCGTTATAATTTAATTTTATAGGTAATCACCAATACCAGGGTTGTTACAGACTCCTCCCCTTATAAAAATTGCGTCCTCGCAACTTCTAGAGGAAAACTATATTCAACACACTTTATTTGATCAATCAAAGGAAATTTAGATAGATTAAAAATTGAAAATTCTTACCATCAGAGTGAGAAGATAAGAAATCAGGATACGACCTCTCGATGAATTCTCTGGTTTCCCAAGTGCTGTCATTTGGATTATCGGACCATTGGATTTTCACGAGCGGGACACTCTTGTTTCGAAGACGTCTTAATGCAGCAGCGGATAACAAAATTGATGAATCTGTGAAAGTAGTGATCGATGGAATAGAAGATACCGAATGGCCCAAATCTGTTGATCCAAAGATACCGGATTTTAGCTATCTCAAACACGTTGATCGCGCACGATACCGTGTTTAAAGATCTACGATTCTTCGACGTTGATCTAGCGCACTAGATTCCGTGAATCGGCTTCAGCGATCGTTAATTCAAGCGCACTTGAATACCGAAGGTGGAGATAGGAGATCACACTCAACTACCAATTGAAGAAGTGGCACAAAGCACACAAACAAATTTTATTCAAAATCAACTAACTATTACAAATGACACTACCCCGCTATTTATAGAAGTTACAACTCAACATGACTCAAAATATTACAACACTTAGGTCGGCACCGACCTAACTCACCCAGCGACCTACGACTTAAAACAGACGCGACCTAACATTACAACATCACGCGACTTATCATATTTACAACACAAGACCTATTACAACATGACAACATAACAAAAGTACAACAACTTATATACAACATTACATCCCTTCACGCGACATAAGATCTTCATGCGACTTAAGTATCAGCGATCTAAGACAATGCGGCATACGGTCTACGACCTAAGGTGGTCGCGACTTATAGTCAGGTGGCACAATTGAGAACGCGACATCAGTTGTAACTCCCCACCTCTATGCTCATAATAACAAAGAGTATTAAAAGAAATACTGTCTATTATTACGAAGAATAAGGCTGGATAGGAGCGACCATCCGTAGTTGGCCTTACACTAGTATTGGTTATTTCGATAGGAGTGATATATATTTTTATTTTTCATCTCTTATCTATTTACTCCCATCGACATACCCAATTCCAGTATAAAACAAGCTACGATGGTTCATAATAGTTTAGGACAATATATATAAAAACAACACAGATACACAAAGAATGCGGAACACAGATAAAAACAAAAGTCTCATATATATAACTGATGTCAGTTACAATACAGTTGACACAATACATATGATACAACTACAACTGTCGACCCAAGAAGTTATATATACAAGTACATTATCGACTAATATACATGAATACATATCAACTTAAAACAGACACACTGACTACTACAAAAAGACGTAGACCACTTCAAATGATATGAAAAGTCTTCACAGCTCAACAGCAACTCAAAGCAGTAAATCTACAACCTGAAATACTCGAGTCTGACCCGAGTATTACATTCAAAAGAAAATAATACACGGGTCAGTCTAATTCAAACTCAGTTATTAGTGCACAGAAGCAATAATAATCAATTATCAAATAGACGACAGTCACAGAAATCTCGTATATCCGACTCCTCGATAAAAGAATCGGATAACGGTAGATATAACACTAAACAGTGTTAAACAACAAATCAGCAATCCAAATCATCGACAAAGATAAATAAAAAGAATTATCCATGAAGATAATTTTAGAAAAAAACAAAATTATTAATTCTGATTGGCTGCAGTACACGCTAACGGGTACTGCCTCGCCAATACGGCATACGAAATACGCAACAATACACGCACGCGTGTACTGCCTCGCCACTACAAAACAACCCAAATCAATTTAGGACATTGAGCAATGTAACAACATGCACAAGTGAGACATGTGTAGCAGACACACATGAATACAGCTAGAATAAGCTATGCCAACTAGATCAGAGTCAACTAAATGAAATTGGAATGCAATCAGATCCCAAAGTATATAAAACAATGGCGGCGCATAATGCAAGACCAAACTCAAATGTGGAGCTACATGAAGATATAGTGAAGCTAATATGGCAACAATGAATACCCAGATCAAATGCAAGCTCGACTAACAGACTGAATCAACGAAATGCACTCATGACGCTGCACAATTTAGTCCATATGCAGCAATCATACTAAGTCGACGTAAATGAGGCCGAACAACATGTAACAGCAGTATCAAGTGACTCAGGCAATGTACAGATGCAACTACATGGAGGAACCCAAAATATAACCAAATGCAAAGGACCTGCCACTGACCTGAACCTCAATTAAAATATGATATGCCTCAAAGTTCGATAGTGACAACTCAAATGCAAGCCAAATGCCACCAGTGAATATGATAACACTGCAACAACTACGCTGCAAGTACTACAGGCACATGGAGATGCAGTGAAGCCAATATGGCAAACCATGATGAAGTATATAAGTGCAGATACATTACATAAGTACCCAGCTTCGAGTCAAGCAATATAATGCAGACTCAAATATCGAATGCTCAAAACAATGGAATGACTCAAGTGATACAAATTATACGCTATGTGTACAGTTGAACAGATATACATGTATACTAGGGAGACATGTACATATGTGCACAGGTACAAAGACCAAATGATGCAGTGCAAAATCATCAACAATTTCAAGTGTAATCGAACGGCGAGCAAAAGTGATTGCCAAATTCAAAGTCGAGACAAGAAGGCAACATAAACCAGACTCGATGCTACAAACGAAACAAGACTACTAGTACAATGCATGGACATCGAACTCACCACAATACATCACTGTGACTTCAACATCAAACCATCAACAAAGTGAAACTGCACATAGTCACGAACCAGTGCCAACATCATACCCAAGTTAACAATATCAATAAAGACATCAAGTGAGACCAGAAGTGAGACTAGACCAACCAACTAATCAACAAAAAAATGAATCAGATCAGACTCAAGTGATACCAGTGAATAACAAAAGGAACCTGACCCAATATCAAAACAAGTATGCAGGTCAGAATAGCTAAACAGATGCAAACTACATGAATAAGTCTCGAGTGTTATCAGACATCAAGTCAGTGAACACATTAGGTATGCAGACCAAAGAGTAGAAGTGATCTGGATCAAATGTCACCAGCTCAGAGACCTAGTGCACACTCGAAGATATATGTACAATTTTAAAGTGATCAAGTGTACAACTACACCAGCCCCAATGCCATCAAGTAAACCATACAACAAGAATTTCCACATGAGATCAAAATGCAAAAGTGCAGACTACATAACAATGAATGTACAGACTCAATGATACAACAAGCCTATGATAGACGGCTGCAACACACCTTGAAATTAGACTCAAGAAAATCACAGAGAGTAGAGGCAATGAAACAGTGAACAAAATCAAGCAATACTGGATGATCACAACCCAAAAATATAAACCCTGTCAAATTTGAATATCAAAACCCAATGCCATGATGTTCGGAAAATCAAATAATTCACAAGTCGAAGCAGTGACAAATTACCAACTCAAAACCAAAGTAAAAAAGAAGTCATCGACACAGTTAAGTCATAGTCGCGATAACAAAATCAGAGATCATCAAAACATTCAAACAAAACCACACGGCCAAGATAAGGCAATTGACGAATTCAACGAGTGAATATGAACGAAAATCACAAGATTCAAACTCTAAATAAACCTGCAGCTTGAATTAGATGTGAGTGGAACACTCACCTTGTCGACGAATTTAGAAGAAGCCGAGCACTCCAACAATCGAGCGAAGCCAGAGTTTGAACTCGATCGAGAATTGGGGCAGCCTCAACCATCCAAGCAATTGGGATGAAAGCGACCTAGTTAGCACGAAGTTCTACTTCGATCTCACAAAAATATTGTGGCCGCCATTTACATTTTCGTTCCTTTGTTCTGCTTAGGGTTAGGGCACGCGAAAACCAAAAGGTGAAAATGGAGGAATGGGCCGACATTGACAATAGATAAGGATGATAACAGGGATGTGATTTGTTTTCTTTGATGGGCTTGTGAATGAAAATGAGTCAAAGAGGAACGAGTATACTTTTGCTAATCTCAGCACCAAAACAAAAATAAAATGTGGGCTAGGATCAGTATTAAAGCCTGCATAATCCTTTAACAAATTGTAAAGGAATTTATAACTGATTAAAACACTTAACACTTTTGTAGAAGAATTTCAACTTGATTTGAATTCCAATAGCAATTTATCATCACTTTAACCGTTAAATGACGATTATAATTTGAAGCTAAATCCCGGGTTGTTACAGACTCCCCTCCTTATAAAAATTGTGTCCCCGCAATTTTCATAATTAAGGTCGTCAACCACTATTATTCTTCTAACATAAACTGGTTAAGTTAGAAAAGTCGAGAATTCAAATGCCAAAGAAATCTTTTAATTCCAATAAAAGAGATTCACAAATTTTCAACAAAATCTAACTATCAATAGACAATCAGAAAGCAGCAAAACTGAATAAATGCAATCGTCGGCAATATTCAATTTCCAATCAGATAATTAGGATATAGAAATCACAAGACAACAATATCTAATTATCGATACGATAATTAGAAAATAGCAAAATCTAATTATCAACAAAGATGATTAGAAAGCACAAATCACAATTCGTGAAACTGCCAATATCTAGTTATTCAACAATTAACTAGAAAACACAACTTCAAAATCAGCAAATTCTAACTATCAACAGAGAGAGATAGAAAATAGCAATTCAATAAAATCAACATAATCTAGACTCAATTAGAGACCAGAAATTTTCATATCAATAAAAATCAACAATCAACCAATATCTGATTATCACAACAATAGTCAGGAAACATCAAATCATCAATTATCTACTTATTAAAAACGACAATTAGATTTTTAAATCAACAAATATTCGATTATCAAAAACGATAATCAAATCTCAAATCAACAAATATTCGATTATCAAAAACGATAATCAAATCTCAAATCAACAAATATTCGATTATCAAAAACCATAATCAGATTTCAAATCAACAAATATTCGATTATCAAAAACGATAATCAAATTTCAAATCAACAAATATTCGATTATCAAAATGATAATCAAATTTCAAATCAACAAATATTCGATTATCAAAAACGATAATCAAATTTCAAATCAACAAATATTCGATTATCAAAAACGATAATCAAATTTCAAATCAACAAATATTCGATTTTCAAAAACGATAATCAAATTTCAAATCAACAAATATTCAATTATCAAAATGATAATCAAATTTCAAATCAACAAATATTCGATTATCAAAAACGATAATCGAATTTCAAATCAACAAATATTCGATTATCAAAAACGATAATCAAATCTCAAATCAACAAATATTTAATTATCAAAAACGATAATCAAATCTCAAATCAACAAATATTCAATTATCAAAAGCGATAATTAAATTTCAAATCAACAACAAATATTTAATTATCAAAAGCGATAATTAAATTTCAAATCAACAAATATTTAATTATCAAAAACGATAATCAAATCTTAAATCAACAAATATTTAATTATCAAAAGCGATAATTAAAAGCAACAAATATCCGATTATCAAAAACGATAATCAGAACTCATATCAACAAATATCTAATTATCACAAGCGATAATTAGAAACAACAAATATCTAATTATCAAAAACGATAATCAAAACTCATATCAACAAATATCTAATTATCACAAGCGATAATTAGAAACAACAAATATCTGATTATCAAAAACGATAATCAGAACTCATATCAACAAATATCTAATTATCACAAGCGATAATTAGAAACAACAAATATCTGATTATCAAAAACGATAATCAGAACTCATATCAACAAATATCCAATTACCTGCAGATAATTGGAAACAACAAATATCTAGAAATCAATTAAGAAGACTAGAAAATCAACATAAAAGCTTGGATCGATCCCATCAGATGGCGAGTTTTTAATTCGCTGCACGTGCATCAACAAATGGCCGAAGCCTACCAAGTACTGAACAAAATTTTGGCGCCCAACAAATGACCCGAAGGTCTAGTACTGGTATTTGACCCGAAGGTCCAACAAATGACCCGAAGGTCCAACAAAGTGGCTCGAAAGCACACGAAATCATCAAATATTTCAATTAACGAGTCCGGAATTAACCGAAATAGCAAATGCACATGTCCCATACCACGTGTTTTACTAAATCATTTGATTCTCTTCATCATTTCCTTGAAAGTGCAAAATTGTGTATTTTGTAAAAATACACTTTACATTCTCAAATGGACAAGTCCAGAATTAAGCGAATCAGTAAAAGAAAGGGGTCATAGTCCTCGATTTTGCTGAAACGTTTAAATCGCTTCCTCATTCTTTTGAAAGCGTAAACTGTTAAATTTTTGAAAACCATTTTATTTATTTTATACAAATAACAATTCCCATTCTCAACTGAACAAGTCTGGAGTTAAGCGAATCAGTAAAAGAAAGGGGTCATAATCCTCGATTTTGCGAATCGTTTAAGTCGCTTTCTCATTCTTTTGAAAACGCAAACTGTTAAAAATTTATAAAACAATTTTCATTTTAAAACGATTTTCCAATCACGTGATTAAAGCAGCAATATTAGTAGCAATTTCGAAAAGAAAATTGCACTTCTCAAAACATCGTAAAACGAATCTCAAAATCAGCATTGCGGAATGACCGCTTGAAAACCCACTTTTAAAATTTGACGGTTACTGAAGCCAAAGCGACAGTAATTTTAAAACGTCAAAATCACATCAAAACTATCTACATCAAAATGTAATATCAGTGAATTTTCATTCATCAAAATGCCACAAAACACCGTGCTTCAACATATAGCATTGGTGTAAAAATTCCGTTGTAAAAACAACGGCAACAAAATACGTTTCATAACCAAGCATCGGTTCAACGTAAAATAAATGCAGTAACGTGCAATTCATATTTGCACGCACATTACAATATAAACAAAGAAATCATTTGAATGTATCTTCAATGAAGACAATTCAAAACAGCAAAATCTAATCAATAGATGATTAGTACAAAAGAAAGCCAGCGGAAATTTCAACAAAAATCACATAACTGTAATTTCTTCGAATCCTCAATTCGGATTCGAAATTCTCAAAGAAACAAAATAATTACAGCTATGTAAACAACCAATGAAATTTTAAATTTCATATTTCAATTTTTAAATCAAATAGATTATCAGTTGTACTCAGCGAAGACAGCTTCACTGTTTCCGCTGCGCACTCTGATAAACAGTACTCAAATCAATCAAATCATCAGAACACAAATTCACTTTTTATTTTTAAATAATGATATTTAAAAACTTTCATCAAAATTTTAATCTTTAGTTTTGACTCAAAGCACAAATAAAACATCGACTGATAGTTGTAACACATGTTCCATCCAAGTTATGTTTTATATTATGTCCATAAACCCCAAGCTCTGATACCAACTGTAACGCCCCACCTCTATGCTCATAATAACAAAGAGTATTAAAAGAAATACTGTCTATTATTACGAAGAATAAGGCTGGATAGGAGCGACCATCCGTAGTTGGCCTTACACTAGTATTGGTTATTTCGATAGGAGTGATATATATTTTTATTTTTCATCTCTTATTTATTTACTCCCATCGACATACCCAATTCCAGTATAAAACAAGCTACGATGGTTCATAATAGTTTAGGACAATATATATAAAAACAACACAGATACACAAAGAATGCGGAACACAGATAAAAACAAAAGTCTCATATATATAACTGATGTCAGTTACAATACAGTTGACACAATACATATGATACAACTACAACTGTCGACCCAAGAAGTTATATATACAAGTACATTATCGACTAATATACATGAATACATATCAACTTAAAATAGACACACTGACTACTACAAAAAGACGTAGACCACTTCAAATGATATGAAAAGTCTTCACAGCTCAACAACAACTCAAAGCAGTAAATCTACAACCTGAAATACTCGGGTCTGACCCGAGTATTACATTCAAAAGAAAATAATACACGGGTCAGTCTAATTCAAACTCAGTTATTAGTGCACAGAAGCAATAATAATCAATTATCAAATAGACGACAGTCACAGAAATCTCGTATATCCGACTCCTCGATAAAAGAATCGGATAACGGCAGATATAACACTAAAAAGTGTTAAACAACAAATCAGCAATCCAAATCATCGACAAAGATAAATAAAAAGAATTATCAATGAAGATAATTTTAGAAAAAAACAAAATTATTAATTCTGGTTGGCTGCAGTACACGCTAACGGGTACTGCCTCGCCAATATGGCATACGAAATACGCAACAATACACGCACGCGTGTACTACCTCGCCACTACAAAACAACCCAAATCAATTTAGGACATTGAGCAATGTAACAACATGCACAAGTGAGACATGTGTAGCAGACACACATGAATACAGCTAGAATAAGCAGTGCCAACTAGATCAGAGTCAACTAAATGAAATTGGAATGCAATCAGATCCCAAAGTATATAAAACAATGGCGGCGCATAATGCAAGACCAAACTCAAATGTGCAGCTACATGAAGATATAGTGAAGCTAGTATGGCAACAATGAATACCCAGATCAAATGCAAGCTCGACTAACAGACTGAATCAACGAAATGCACTCATGACGCTGCACAATTTAGTCCATATGCAGCAATCATACTAAGTCGACGTAAATGAGGCCGAACAACATGTAACAGCAGTATCAAGTGACTCAGGCAATGTACAGATGCAACTACATGGAGGAACCCAAAATATAACCAAATGCAAAGGACCTGCTACTAACCTGAACCTCAATTAAAATATGATATGCCTTAAAGTTCGATAGTGACAACTCAAATGCAAGCCAAATGCCACCAGTGAATATGATAACACTGCAACAACTACGCTGCAAGTACTACAGGCACATGGAGATGCAGTGAAGCCAATATGGCAAACCATGATGAAGTATATAAGTGCAGATACATTACATAAGTACCCAGCTTCGAGTCAAGCAATATAATGCAGACTCAAATATCGAATGCTCAAAACACTGGAATGACTCAAGTGATACAAATTATACGCTATGTGTACAGTTGAACAGATATACATGTATACTAGGGAGACATGTACATATGTGCACAGGTACAAAGACCAAATGATGCAGTGCAAAATCATCAACAATTTCAAGTGTAATCGAACGGCGAGCAAAAGTGATTGCCAAATTCAAAGTCGAGACAAGAAGGCAACATAAACCAGACTCGATGCTACAAACGAAACAAGACTGCTAGTACAATGCATGGACATCGAACTCACCATAATACATCACTGTGACTTCAACATCAAACCATCAACAAAGTGAAACTGCACATAGTCACGAACCAGTGCCAACATCATACCCAAGTTAACAATATCAATAAAGACATCAAGTGAGACCAGAAGTGAGACCAGACCAACCAACTAATCAACAAACAAATGAATCAGATCAGACTCAAGTGATACCAGTGAATAACAAAAGGAACCTGACCCAATATCAAAACAAGTATGCAGGTCAGAACAGCTAAACAGATGCAAACTACATGAATAAGTCTCGAGTGTTATCAGACATCAAGTCAGTGAACACATTAGGTATGCAGACCAAAGAGTAGAAGTTATCTGGATCAAATGTCACCAGCTCAGAGACCTAGTGCACACTCGAAGATATATGTACAATTTTAAAGTGATCAAGTGTACAACTACACCAGCCCCAATGCCATCAAGTAAACCAGACAACAAGAATTTCCACATGAGATCAAAATGCAAAAGTGCAGACTACATAACAATGAATGTACAGACTCAATGATACAACAAGCCTATGACAGACAGCTGCAGCACGCCTTGAAATCAGACTCAAGAAAATCACAGAGAGCAGAGGCAATGAAACAGTGAACAAAATCAAGCAATACTGGATGATCACAACCCAAAAATATAAACCCTGTCAAATTTGAATATCAAAACCCAATGCCATGATGTTCGGAAAATCAAATAATTCACAAGTCGAAGCAGTGACAAATTACCAACTCAAAACCAAAGTCAAAAAGAAGTCATCGACACAGTTAAGTCATAGTCGCGATAACAAAATCAGAGATCATCAAAACATTCAAACAAAACCACACGGCCAAGATAAGGCAATTAACGAATTCAACGAGTGAATATGAACGAAAATCACAAGATTCAAACTCTAAATAAACCTGCAGCTTGAATTAGATGTGAGTGGAACACTCACCTTGTCGACGAATTTAGAAGAAGCCGAGCACTCCATCAATCGAGCGAAGCCAGAGTTTGAACTCGATCGAGAATTGGGGCAGCCTCAACCATCCAAGAAATCGGGATGAAAGCGACCTAGTTAGCATGAAGCTCTACTTCGATCTCACGAAAATATTGTGGCCGCCATTTACATTTTCGTTCTTTTGTTCTGCTTAGGGTTAGGGCACGCGAAAATGAAAAAGAGAAAATGGAGGAACGGGCCGACATTGACAATAGATAAGGATGATAACAGGGATGTGATTTGTTTTCTTTGATGGGCTTGCGAATGAAAATGAGTCAAAGAGGAACGAGTATACTTTTGCTAATCTCAGCACCAAAACAAAAATAAAATGTGGGCTAGGATCAATATTAAAGCCCGCATAATCCTTTAACAAATTGTAAAGGAATTTATAACTGATTAAAACACTTAACACTTTTGTAAAAGAATTTCAACTTGATTTAAATTCCAATAGCAATTTATCATCACTTTAACCGTTAAATGACGATTATAATTTGAAGCTAAATCCCGGGTTGTTACATCAGTAGTGGAGCGACCTAACTTAGGTCGTAGCTTGACAACAGTAGTTGAGCGACCTAACTTAGGTCGTAGCTCGACATCCGTAGTTTTAGGTCGTAGCTCGTCATTCTGTTCTGAGCGACTTAAGAACGAGCGACCTATAACCTTCCGCGACCTAACTGGAAAGCGCCATAGGAATTCTGCACGCGACCTAGCACTTCGCGACCTAAGTTTCTGGAACGACCTAACTTCTGCACGCGACCTAGTACTTCACGACCTAACTTTCAAACGACTTAAGGAACTGCGGTATAAACTTGTTAGGTCGTTGCTCCCGAACTCGTAACTTAGCTCGCATATCTCACTAGGTCGTAGTCCTTTAGGTCGTGGCCCTTTAGGTCGTATCTCGCTTGCAGGCATCACTGGTGGCCATAACTCGCATGCATGACTCGTTAGGTCGCTTGCGCGACTTTAAAACTTCTTAGGTCGTTGGCGACCTAGGAGACGAGAATATCGGGCTGCATCATCCTCCCTCTGTTGAAAGAAATTCGTCCTCGAATTAACACTTTCTTCGTCTTCGTTATACTTGTGAACTGGAACCAAATATCTGATACTGTCAATGTTAGAAATAGGAAGATGATCCGGTAAACTCAACTTATCATCATTTCCACAAATTTCCTTCACAATTTTCAAACGACCCATTCCACCGGCATCCAGCTTTGTTGTACGTACCAACAAGAGATCGTTCAACCATCAAGTTGATAGATTCGTTGCCATTTTGTGTCTCCATCAAACCCAATACAGAGTCCATACTTACGTCCACCCATGATATAGTATGTATAGGTAATGACATACAAAATCCTGACTTCGTCGCGGTCTCTTTTGAATTTTGATAACTCTGACTCTTCTGAACAAGCCGTTCAACCCCTTTCCTTACGGACGGCCCAAAACAAAACATTGTAACCAACTGCATGGTATGATCACTGTCCATGTGTCTTTCTGCACGCACATCTTTGATAACTTTTATTTGCCAACTGCGATCAGGAGTATACAATTGCCTTCCTTTGAACAGAAACCCATCAACCAATCTTCTCAACTCTACCTGCTCTGTCGGACACATATGGTTACGTGGTATATATGGTATAATAGCACTTGACACTTGATTATCATGATGTACGTTCCCCCGTGACACTAATTCTTTGGGCAACTCTGCTGGAACTACAACTTCACGTTCATTCACCATCGACTTAACCTCCTCATGAGTCTCGAGATCTCTACTGATTTCATTCCCATTCAACATAAACTCTTCTGTAGATAATAGACTAATCGAATCCACCTCCTTCATCAACAAATTACCCTCTTCACCTCCTGACTTACTTTCTCCATCCTTATCCATTTTTACTGATTGTGAATTTTCAACCTCATGTTCAATAGATTTCGTTGGTTGAAATCCATCAATTTCATCTCCGTCAAACTTTGGTGATTGAAAACAATCGACTTCATCTTCCACATCAACAAATTCCTTTAAAGACAACAAAGTCTTTAGCTCCTCGATTTCCTCCAATTTGTTTTCACTCTGTTGACGCCTTTTAGGAACCAAAATGATTCGTGTATCCTCGAATATAAAACTGTAACTGTTTGCGCGTCCATCATGTTGCACAGCTCTGTCGTATTGCCATGGTCTTCCCAACAACAGATGGCATACATCCATGTCAACCACATCACACCAAATTTCGTCCTTGTATTTATTCCTAATGGAAAAATTAACACAAGCTCTTCGATTAACCTTCACCTCCCCTCCTTTCCTCAACCAAGCTAATTTGTAGGGAGTTGGATGTTTCTCAGTTTTCAATGACAGCTTCTTTACAGCTTCTGAAGAAATAATGTTGTCACAACTTCCTGCATCAATGACAAATTTGCAAACTCTTCCCAAGATAGTGCATGTTGATTGAAAGATGTTACTCCTTAACCAACTTGAATCATCCTCTTGTTTTGGGGTCAAACAAGATCTCATCAACAACAAACTACAACCCTCATCTCCTGTCAATAATTCCTCTTCTTCAACCGGTAATGAATTGACACCATCTATCTCTGTACCTTCATGCTCAATTTCCGCAACCATTGCTCGCTTCTTGGGCTTTGTACATTCATTGCTTTTATGGCCCAACTCTTGACAATTAAAACATTTGAAATGACTATTGACTTTTGCTTTTTGACTTCATTCACAATTGACTTACTGACGACTTTGGGAACTTCCGCATTGTTACTAACATCCTTGTTCTGGTTATTGGAATTCGTAAACACACCACCACCTCTTCTTCCATGTTTCTCCCAAGAAAGTGCTTTTTGATGTGCTTCAGCGATAGATCTTGGATCAAACATATTCACCATGTCTTGAATTTGCGTTCGCAACCCGCCAACATACCTAGCTGTTAGCTGTTCCTCTGTTTCCATAATATCATTCCTCGCAATCAATTGGTAAAAATCATCTACATACTCGTTCACTGATCTTGTCCCTTGTCTTAAGTTCTGCAAACGTTGATACATCAGAGATTGATAATTATGCGGCAAAAATGTAGCTTTCATCAACTTCTTCATCTTATCCCAGGTAACAATCTTTGACTTTCCCATTCTCTCCCGTGTAAGTTTAGTCTGCTGCCACCACACCATAGCTCTCCCTCTTAATCTCGTAGCAACCAACTTCACTCTTCGATCCGCGAAAACCTCTTTGAAGTCAAAAATTTCCTCAACATTTGAAACCCAATCCAGAAATTCCTCCGTTACCATTCCTCCCTTGAATTCTGGAATTTCAGTTTTCATCCCCGACTCCCATCGGCGATCATCTTCTACAACCCGATATGCATTCCGCACTTGGTCTCGATCTCGAGAATGAACACTACATCTACCACCATCTTCATCAAAAACAGATGTACTTCGATATCGATCTCGACCATTCTCATTTCTATGATCTCGCATATCTCTTCTACTTTGTCTGTCATCATCACGGTATGGTTCATGTTCAAACTCACGTGGAGTTCTTCTCTCTTCATCTCTATACCCATGATGTTCTCTTCTCAATGAAACTGATGATTCTCTTCTACCACGATCAGATTGTGGCGACACCCTCCTCGCTTTCGTAACCGATGGCGAAACTCTGTTTCCTCCATGGTTCGAGACTGGCGACCTCCTTCTTTGACCCTGATTCATATCCATCATCAATTTCTCTAATCTCCCAATACCTTCATCTAACTTCTCATTGAATTTGTTACTAATGCGTTGTTCCATTTGTTCGGCATCCTCTCGCTTATACAAATCTTCAACATTTTGATGACGATTAGCTCTTCTCGGCGGCATTGTCAAATGAAACAAACTTCAACTCTCGGCCTTAAACTTCAAATATGATGCACGGCTCAACTTCTAGCTCTCGGCTCTAAACTTCAAACTCTTCAATAGAATTGGCTCCAAGACTCGGCTTAACTATGATTGGCTAAGTCTAACTTTGATACCAAATGAGGCACGGCCTTCACTTCAAACTCTCGGCCTCTAACTCTTTTTAGCTCGGCTTTGCTTGATGTAGCTCGGCTTCACTAACTCCTCAAACTCTTCGATAAAATATTGGCTCCAAGACTCGGCTTAGCTATGATTGGCTAAGTCTAGCTCTGATACCAAATGATGTAGCAGCGGATAACAAAATTGATGAATCTGTGAAAGTAGTGATCGATGGAATAGAAGATATCGAATGGCCCAAATCCGTTGATCCAAAGATACCGGATTTTAGCTATCTCAAACACGTTGATCGCGCACGATACCGTGTTTAAAGATCTATGATTCTTCGACGTTGATCTAGCGCACTAGTTTCCGTGAATCGGCTTCAGCGATCGTTGATTCAAGCGCACTTGAATACCGAAGGTGGAGATAGGAGATCATACTCAACTACCAATTGAAGAAGTGGACAAAGCACACAAACAAATTTTATTCAAAATCAACTAACTATTACAAATGACACTACCCCACTATTTATAGAAGTTACAAATCAACACGACTCAAAATATTACAACACTTAGGTCGGCACCGACCTAATGCACCCAGCGACCTACGACTTAAAACAGACGCGACCTAACATTACAACATCACGCGACTTATCATATTTACAACACAAGACTTATTACAACATGACAACATAACAAAAGTACAACAACTTATATACAACATTACATCCCTTCACGCGACATAAGATCTTCATGCGACTTAAGTATCAGCGATCTAAGACAATGCGACATACGGTCTACGACCTAAGGTGGTCGCGACTTATAGTCAGGTGGCACAATTGAGAACACGACATCAGTAGTCGAGCGACCTAACTTAGGTCGTAGCTTGACAACAGTAGTTGAGCGACCTAACTTAGGTCGTAGCTCGGCATCCGTAGTTTTAGGTCGTAGCTCGTCATTCTGTTCTGAGCGACTTAAGAACGAGCGACCTATAACCTTCCGCGACCTAACTGGAAGCGCCATAGGAATTCTGCACGCGACCTAGCACTTCGCGACCTAAGTTTCTGGAACGACCTAACTTCTGCACACGACCTAGTACTTCGCGACCTAACTTTCAAACGACTTAAGGAACTGCGGTATAAACTTGTTAGGTCGTTGCTCCCGAACTCGTAACTTAGCTCGCATATCTCACTAGGTCGTAGTCCTTTAGGTCGTGGCCCTTTAGGTCATATCTCGCTTGCAGGCATCACGGGTGGCCATAACTCGCGTGCATGTCTCGTTAGGTCGCTTGCGCGACTTAAAAACTTCTTAGGTCGTTGGCGACCTAGGAGACGAGAATATCGGGCTGCATCATGTCTAGTCTCCGAAGCAAGAACTCTCAGAGGATGCTGCACATAAGATAGATTAAGAGAGACCTCCAACTTCTCTAAAGCACGAGTATCAAGTATCAACCATGGAATCAGAATCTCGTAGACACTTCCTCAACTGAGAAACGTGGAATACGTCGTGAACACTAGAAAACCGATCGGGAAGTGCTACACGATATGCAACCGGACCGATATGCTCTGTAATAGGGAATGGCCCAATATAGTATGGTGCCAATTTCCCGGTCTGCCTAAAGCGTACCACTCCTTTCAAAGGAGAATCTCGAATAAAAACAAGGTCACCCAATGAGAATTCAAGAGGCCTCCTACGGTTGTCCGTATAGGATTTCTTGCGACTTCGTGCCTCTTTCATTCTCTCATGAATAAGATGGATCTTCTCAAATGATTCTCAAATAGATTCGGGGCCTAAAATAAGCTTTTCCCCCGACTCAAGCCAACAAGATGGAGAGCGACACGACCTTCCATATAAGGCTTCAAAAGGAGCCATGCCGATAGAAGGTTGGTAGCTATTATTATAAGCAAACTCAACTAGAGGAAGATGATCCTCCCAGCTACCACCAAAATCCAAGATACAAGCACGAAGCAAGTCTTCCAAAATACGGTTCACTCGTTCAGTCTATCCAACAGACTGGGGGTGATAAGCTGTGCTAAGATTAAGCTTTGTGCCTAAAGCTTGTTGGAGACTCTGACAGAAGTGACTCGTGAAAAGAGGATCACGATCACACATAATAGATGAAGAGACACCGTGCAATCGCACGATCTCCTTAATATATAGCTTCGATAAAAGAGATGTCGTCCTATTCAACTTAATAGGAATAAAATGTGTGGACTTAGTGAGACGGTCCATAACAACCCAAATACTGCTATGGCCTGACCTCGAACGAGGTAATCCATTAATGAAATCCATCAAAATTTGATCCCATTTCCACAAAGGAACCCCTAAAGGCTGAAGAAGACCGGATGGCCGCTGATGCTCGGCCTTAATAAGCTGACAAGTTATGCAATTACCCACATAACTTGCGACATCATGCTTCATGCCTTCCCAATAATAAAGGCGACGCATATCAGCATATATCGGCATACATCTTACTACTGCCAGGGTGAATGGTATACTTAGAGCGATGACAATCATCAAGAATGTCATGCCTAAGTGCGGAATCAGAAGGCATAACAAAACGGTCCTTCATACGAAGAAAACCATGAGTATCAATACTGAAATCCCTCATCTCAAAATCACGGGATTCAGATTCACAAAGATGAATAAGGCGCAACATCTCGGAATCACGCCGCTGAGCCTTAGAAATACGATGTAAAAGAGAAGGTCGAGCTTCCATACTGAATAATAAGACAGGTGAATCGAAAGAAGAAGCTCGATCACGAATATCACAATAAGATAAAGTTTCAAGGACATCCCATTCGGCTAACATCATAGAAACAACAGCCGAATGCCTGCGACTAAGCGCATCTGCCACACGATTACCCTTCCCCGGGGTATACTGAATATCAAAATCATATGAGGTGAGAAATTCAAGCCAACGCAGCTGCCACATATTAAGCTCCTTCTAAGTGAATAAATATTTCAAAGACTTATGGTCGGTAAAAAGAATGTAGTGCTCCCCCAAAAGATAATGACGCCAAATCTTCAAAGCAAAGACAATGGCTGCAAGCTCTAAATCATGGGTAGCATACCGAACCTCATTCGGATGTAATTGCCTAGAAGCATAGGCAACTACCCGATCTTTCTGCATCAGAACAGCACCGAGGCCACTATGACTGGCATCGGTATAAACGATAAGATCTTGGTTCCCTTCAGGAACCACAAGGACGGGAGCATTAGTGAGAAGCTCCTTCAATTTCTGAAAAGAAGCCTCACACTTATCGGACCAATTGAAACGAATGCCTTTCCTCGTAAGGCTAGTCAATGGAAGCACGATACGGGAAAAGTCTTTGATGAAACGGCGGTAATAACCAGCCAAACCCAGAAAACTATGAATCTCGTGAACATTCTCAGGCCTCTTCCAACTCTGAATAGCCTCGATCTTAGAAGGATCAATGGAAATACCTTCTGAAGATACAACATGGCCTGAGAACTTCACTTGCTTTTCCCAAAAGTGACACTTAGAAAGTTTTGCTTTGAGTTGATGCTTTCGGAGAGTACTCAAAACAATTCTAAGATGCCGAGCATGGTCCTCTTCGAACTTCGAATACACTAGAATGTCATCAATGAAAACAAGCACGAACTTATCGAGATATTCCTGGAATACTCGATTCATAAGATCGACAAAGTAGGCAGGGGCGTTCGTCAATCCAACGGCATGAGAAGAAACTCATAAGAACCATAGAGAGTGCGGAATGCGGTGAGAGGAATACTATCTTCCATGACTCGGAGCTGATGAAAACCAGTGGCAAGGTCTAATTATGAAAAGTCCTTAGCACCACTTAACTGATCGAACATGTCATCGATCCTCGATAAAGGGTAACGATTCTTGATGGTTAACTCATTAAGCTTGCGATAGTCGACGCAAAGCCTAAGAGTCCCATCGGACTTCTTTACGAATACTACCGCGGCTCCCCACGGTGAAGAACTAGAACGAATAAAATGCTTGGCTTCAAGCTCGAGAAGTTTCTTTTTTATTTCCTCATTCTCTCGTGTAGACATCCTCGTGGGAGGACGACTAACTGGCTGCGCCCCGGGAATAAGATCGATACGGAAATCAATAGCTCTCTTAGGAGGTAAACCAGAAACGGGCTCGAATAAATCTAAAAAATCGCAAACGATAGGAATATGGGATACATCATCATCGTCTCGAGAATCAAGGGCAAATAAAGAAGCCATGGAATCACAATCGGAATCACGAAGTGAAAGAGATAACTGATCAGAAGAATCATGATGTCGAATATATAAGACTCGCTCCAAACATAAAATCCTAGCCTCATATCGAACTAGCCAATCCATTCCCAATATCATATCAAATCCAAGAAAAGGAATAACGTGCAGATTCGCACGGAAAGAAAAGCCACAAATCAAAAACTCAACATCATCACAAAGCAAACTAAGAGTTGCAGATGCTCCGATAGGATTCGCAATCTATAAAGAAGTAAGCATATAAGAAACATCTAACTGCAAAGCATCAACAAGCTCCTTCGATACGAATGAGTGAGATGCACCCGTATCGAAAAGCACTCGAATATAACGATCATGGAATAAAATAGAGCCCTCTAGAGTGGAAGGAAAAGTACCTCGAGGCTGAGAAGCATCTCTAGAAGTAGTAGCCACACTATGATGGCCCTGACGAGAACCCTTCTCCTTTTTGGGACAAGCTGAAACCAAATGTCTCTCCTTCTTACAATAAAAACAATGCTTTGGCTTGGGAGACTCCCTCACTGGATGGTCAGGTGCACCACAATTGAAGCATGCAAAAGGCTTAGTTGAAGGAGTAGACTGAGACTAAGAAGAAGATCCCCTCTATTTCTTCTTCTTACTGGGATGGAACGGCTTCGGCTTGCGGAAAAACTTCTTCTTATTCGAGTTTCCCCGAACGTTACCCTCATCATCACTATCTTTCTCCTTCTTGACCACTTCAAGTTGAAGGGCCGTATCCACAAGCTTTTCAAAGGTGAGCTCAAGGCGAAGCATGAGGGACTTCTTCAGATATTTCTTAAGCCCGGAGACGAACTTAAGATTCTTCTTATAAGGAGTAGAGATGTGCTCGAGACCATATTTAGACAAGGCTTAAAAGGATGCAACATAATCAAAAACGGTCGACTTTCCTTGTTTGAAATCAAGGAAATGTCGAGCAAGAATAGCCTTCTCGGATTCTGGAATAAACTTGAGTTCGAATCTCTCACGGAACTAATCCCACTCTAGAGTGGACTCATCAATCTTAGCAACAAGTATATCAAACCAATGTAAAACTCGTTCTTGCAACATACTAGATGCTACAAGGACTCGGTGATGACTAGAGATCTCCATACGACTAAAAATACGTTCACAAGAACTGACCCACGCCTCAACATCTAAAACCGTCTCGGTGCTTTTAAAGATCTTGCCACCAAGATGTGTGAAGTCGCTACACATGCGTGCAAACGTGGATTTGCGCGGAGGAGAAGAGTGAGCTGGAGCGGGAGGCTGTGTGCTCCGAATAATCTCAAGGATCTGGTCGGTAGGCATATATAAGCCTTCGGGACGTGAACCACAGGACGGTCCCGCCACCGAAGAGCGTCCTCTACCTCTACCCGACATAGCTGAAAGATAAGATAAGATAGGATTATTCACAGGGTAAATAGATATAGTAGCAATTCAAGTGCAGAAGTTAAGGAATACTACGAAATATAATTAACATTCGTAGACATATTCCTTTCCATCTACCCCAAAGGAATTATAAAGGGACACAAACCAAAACAAGGATAGGGACAAGGCAAGGTCAAGGTGAAACCGATCATGATTAAGGAATGATGTATATAAACGTATTATATCCGATGTATGGTATCTCGTATACTGTTTTGTATATATTACATTATATTCTGAAACAATGCTCTAATACCAAGCTGTAACGCCCAACCCCGAGACCTACATTAGTAAAGAGAATTACTAAATAATCTTGTCTACTAATGCAGAGAATAGGGCTGGTTAAGGGCGACCATCATAGTAATATGTTAGTTAAGAGCTAAGCATGTCAATTTTGTCTTGATCTTTTTTTTTCATTACTTCATATGTGGTAAACACACTTAGTCCCTAACTAATGCACAAAATGGTGGATTCGAACCATTTCAGAGATAATGTAATATACATGCAGATAGAAAACATCAGTCACAGAACAGCAAACCCAGATCAGAGTATATATATAAATACATACATCGCCATATATCTCCATAATAATACATCATACATAAGTAGCAAGGACTACTGAATCTCATATACACCCATCCCATAAAATAATATACAATAAGACGACATAAAAGCAGACGACTCAAAAACGACATCCAAGCCAAAATGATAAGTCCAACAAAAGCTATCAAGCTGATCCAAGAAGTGAAGCAATCCAAACTAACCTGCAACTCGGTCTGACCTGAGTGAAAAGCACACGGGTCAGGAAAGCTAAACTTATCAGTAGTAAGTAGAAGGGTGAGTATCACTCCGTTGTTGCCAACGGACCGACATATTATTCATCATATCATTCATAAGAAAGGGGACATCAGTGATTCATCTATCTATTTCAAGGGAATTCAATAAGTAACATGCATATGGTTTCTCTTAAGAACATCCATAAGTAAATTGGATACAGGATGAGAACCAAATAATAACTTCATAAAGAAACATCAAATCATCATAATCTATCATAAGAACTCAATAAGATTTAAAGACAATCATAATTGAAATCACCATATAGCATAATATAAATGTAGCCTATATCATACTCAAGGCCGTATTCAAATAACAACATCACCAAAAAGGTGAAATCGAACATAGAAAACTTCATAGAAAATTGCACGTGCTTTTCATCTTGACTAGTACTACTATTATTTGGTACCATACGTCGTGATGACTTGGGGTCATTAACATCTTAGCATCGTGATCATCTTGATTGACTATAGTCGAATATCGCGATGACACCCAAATCAAAAAAATACGAGCAAAACATCATGATGATTGGAATCTAGTAATGACATCAAGAACATCGTAATGATTCCGATCGTATACTCGGTTTATAGTACTATTAACCTCTTAAATGTGTCACAACTTCTCGAATAGGAACCCAATGGGCGTTAATGTACGTCCCATACCATACATTCACACCTATTGGTTTACTAATCGTTAGTCAATGCCACATTAGAAAACATTCATATAAAAAAACCAAATCAACATACACCGCCTCGTCTCAATGGCGAGTGTAAAGCACCCAACTCATTGTGTCTCATACTTTGATGAGTTTAAAGTGGCATCCAGACTTGTCTCATTTCATCGACAAGTAAAAATCCATCTTAAACATCGAAATCATCATCAATTCATCATAACAATTCCGCCTCATGTCCTCGACAAGTAAAAATATCATAATACAGTACTTCAAAGCAAATTCGACAGTACAAGTCCGATATTAAGCGATGAGGTGAAAACACGTATCACATACCACGTATTTCTGCCAAATCGTTTAATTCTCATTCTTATACGTCGGAAATCATCTAAATAGGCTAAAATATATTTAGAATAATTTTATAGAGAAAATGGGATTTTTAAACAATTTTTAGAGATTTTTAAATAAGTGATATAAGGAAAAAAATCCATTTATCGAATAGATTATCTATTTATAAAATACTTTAAAAAAATTGCTTAAAAACCCTTTAAAATGTCTTAAAAACTTTTATTTAATTAACCATAATTTATAAAAAATTCAGAAACTTATTCGAGACCAAAATCAATTAAAACCATCGAATTCTTCAAATATCGATATTTATCGATATTTAGATTGAAATAGAATATAAATAAAATTTAAATTCTAAAAATTTCCAAAATCAAGTCAATCCATTGTCGGATAAAAAGACTTAAACATTCACCATCAAACTTATTCATACAATATTCGAAATCATCGAAATATGCAGTGAAACAGTTAACGAAAGCACAAATAGGAGCAAAAGAACAATCTACCAAGCAACTGAGTTTTGGCTGACTTTGGACAGTAATTCGGGATAGCAAAACAACCCAAATTTCAACAAAATTTTGCATCACTATACTACGACACGAAGACTATAACTTATCCCAAATTTGGAACAATTTGCTGCAAACAAAAAGAGTTATGATTTTTCAAACATAGCACTTTTCAGCAAGCCAAATAGAGCAAGATTTTAGGCTGTTCTGAACCAATGTTTTGCTATATCAAACAATTCAAAATTCAATGAAAATTTCCAAAAATATTGAACTGTCCAACTACTGCAACATATCAAAAATTGGGAGCAATTGGCTGTAAATAGAAGAAGATATGATTTTTTGAAAATGATGCTTTTTTGGCCAACAAACAAAGATGGATTTTTGGCCGATTTCAACCAATAATTTTCTATAACAAAACAATTCAAAATTAAATGAAAATTTCCATAAATATTTTACAGTTCAAATACTGCAACATTTCAAAAATTGGGAACAATTGGCTATAAACTGAAGAAGATATGATTTTTTAAAAATGATGCTTTTTCGGCCAACAAACAAAGATGAATTTTTGGCCGATTTCAACCAACAATTTTCTATATCAAAAAAAATTCAGAATACAATTAAAATTTCCAGAAATTTTTTACTCTCCAACTACTGCAACTTATCAAAAATTGGGAGTAATTGGCTGTAAATTGAAGAAGATATGATTTTTTTAAAATGATGCTTTTTCAGCCGACAAAAGAGAAAACCTATTCAATAAATTGAGCATTTCAAGCAACAAATTGATGGCAAAATTTGGTATTTTGCTTTAGCTTGCTGTAAGAAAACTCTTACCTTGCTTACCGAATAGTTTTAGCAAGATGTAGCAGTGATTTGGTAGAAAGTTGTGATCTTTTGTGAAGATGGAAGGCCTAAGAACCTGTAGAAACTTGAAAATGGACATGCAAAACGAACATAAGCAAATAAAAGACAATTCACATCTCAAGTTCTCAAATTTTGATGAAAAATATTTTATATTGGAAGGAGATTACCTTTCTATTCTTAATTTAGATGATTTCCCCCTTTAATTCGCAGAAAAGTTGGGTAGAAATTGGATTTAGATGAAAGCAGCCATTGCTTTCTTTTGTTTTTTTTGAATATTTTGGAGAAGATGAGACAATTGAAAACTACATATAGTAATTTTTTTCCTCAAGCCAGAAGGTTCTAGTAAAGGCTTTTGGGTCAAATTTCTACCCAAATAAGCCCAAGAGAAAAATATACTTAGTGAAAATGCAAGGTTATGTATACATATTAACCTATTTTACACTATATACATACAATACTACATTTCAAGCCAAATAAAATACGTACATCAATTTGTTTTGGAATAACATAGTTATTGTGACAAAATAAAATTTATTTTAACAATAAAAATATAATTTTAACAATAAATCCCCATTTTTAACAATATTCTACAAGTTACACAATTTTAGTGTAAAACACCATTTTTAACATAACAAACTAAATAAAAATTTCTTTCTTGCCAAATAAATTTGCAATAAATCATTCTAACACTTTTTAATCATCAACTATCATTTTTAAACCATATTTCGTCTTTTATTTTAATAAAATACTTATTTTCTTCATATTTCTTCTTTTAAATTCAATAAAAGCTTTAATATAAGCAATAACTTACAACACCATTGCATAACTCAAATAAAAATTAATGGTTGATCATTTTCTTCTCAAACTTAACATAATAAAGCTTTAAAACTTTATATTCAACTATAAATATTTATTCCAACCATTAAATGTTGAAATAAACACTCAATTGATTTACTAACTTAAAGTTAACAAAAACCCAATATTTATTCTCAAGTCACATTGTTTATTCCAAATAAACAACTTTAATAAAAATTCTTCTTCTTCTGAAATTTATTTGATTCTCAATATTAAATTATAACTATCGTTATAATTTAATTTTATAGGTAATCACCAATACCAGGGTTGTTACAAAAATACTTATAATATGTTTTAAAACATTCCTTTAAAATATCACTTGAAAATAAAAGGTTTGAAACATCATTAGAAACTTACAAATGACATGTTTTAACAAAATATCTCTTCTTTGAAAATTCACTACTAATTCTTATAAATTCATAAACACCTCAAAACCACTTTTAGAATACTCTATAAATAGTTAGTAACCACTTGTTAAAAGAATGAAACAAAATACTTAAATCTGGATATCTTTTCAAGCCTTTTAAATCAAGTCTAAACGGGACAGTTTTGCACTAGTGATGTTTTAGTCGTTTTCGAGATGTTACTTAACTTTTTACTATTCAAGATTTTGATAGCAAAAAATACACATATAAAACAATATAAATATGGCGAGAAACTCTTAAGGATCTTTATACGAAGTTCCATAGCAATCTCCAAAAACAAGGCAATTCCCAGCTGCATCTATAACGACTATCGCTATAAGTTCACTTTCAGGTCCAAGGCCGATCTAAACCAAAGTCCATCTATTACTATGTGATTTGTTCAAGAAATAGTCATATGTTATATAATTCCATTCAAGTCCATTCCAAGTTTGTTCAATTCCATGTACATGGATCCCATATGTCACTTACTTTTAAAGTAAGAATTTAAAACCAATGTTTGAAGTGATTTGGTGTGGATTTGCAACTCTTTCTTTTTAGAACATAAGAAAGGAATAAGAAGAGAAGCCATTGATTTTTACAACTCAAGCTTTGTAATTTTAGTGATTTATTCCTAGGGGTGTACCCATTCTTATATAGGCTTAGGAATGTGAATGGGGAAAGACCAAAAACCCCTCAAAACCCTAACATCATTAATTATACGCATCACTTCTCCTTTATGTCAAAGTTGCTTAAGGGTTAAGGATTTTCCTTATTTGCTCATTTCCTAACTATCTCCCCTTAGCTCATGCATGACATCATCCATAAACTTTATTTCAAGAAACAGAGAAATATTTTATTTCATTAAATTGATTTCCTAAGCAAATAAGCGTGTGTAATAAAATCCGAACAACTTTTGACTGTTAAAATTCGTTTATCGATAAAACGATTTTCGGTCACATTATCAATATTTTTCTAAAGAATATATTTTTATAAACATATTTCCAATAAGTTTCTTATCATTAGTTATGATTTAAAAGGGGTTAAAGAGCTTATTAAATCATTTTAATAACACTTAGTCAAATATTCAAATATTCAAATAATTCAGATATTTAAATACGAAGTGTTCGAAATTCCGGGTCGTTACAACCTTGTCCCTCTTCATAATGTCCAAATGATCAGTTGCCAAGACATATGAAGTTACTAAAGATATTGAGGAATTTTTGGAGGTGTAGTGCAAATGAAGAGAAGTAGCACCACTTGATGGAGATATGATGATGAAGTGGACTACAGCATGACTCATCACGTCTCCAAATACCCGAAGGGTAATAAAGGGATCATGTGGAGGCCACCCAAAGTTGACCGAAAGTATACAAATGAAAAAGACCGCGATGACTTGCCAAGGCTGATAGCCTATGTAGCGGGTAAATCCACTAAGGAGATTTATCAACGTGATATCCTACTAGGGTTCATAGATAAAAAGATGATACAGCTTTCTCTCAAGAAGATGATTTAGCCTTCTCATAAGTAAAACTAGAAATGTCGACCTCATAAAATGATTCTTTGTAATGATGTCTTGAATTTAAACAACAAAATGCAACTCATATAAAACAGAGAGGTTGTGATATCCTAGTTGACTAGAGTTGCAGTTGTGAGTCACGATGGATAGAGCCATGACACGTGTGTTAGCATTGATTTCTGAAATAAACCATAGGCAGACTTTTTATGGTGTGAGTGACATCGGCTTGTTTGATTAATATATTGCCTATAATACCCGACACTACACTTATATGTTATTATTATGCATGATTACACTCATATCTAGATCCCTAGCCTGACTCGAGGTTTGTTATATATACGGCAATGCCTCGGATCAGACTGATTTGTTGTGTTTTCTAGGTTAGCCTTTCTATTGGATGTCGGTTTGCTTTGTTTAGTGAGTCGTCTAGAGGATATGTATATTAGGATGGGAGGCTACTAAGTTTGAGTTCATCTACCATCACTTGAGGCCAAGATCCACAACACTATTTAGTTTATTCAGGGATATGATAATGATGAGGCTGTTCAAGTAGTTGTGGATATATCTGAGGATCGGTTGTAAGAAGAATCATTACATAGACATTTGAAGTCGTCGGCTTTTGGAGTATATATAGTCTACGAGTTTTAATTTATGTATTTTTAATCAGTCTATGTATCAGACAAGCTTCGAGTTATATATATAAATTTCCATTTCCGTTATGATATCAGTACATGTGTCATCATTTATTATATGTGTTCCTAATATGTGAGTTATCCAATTCTAGAACTCATGTACATAGGCTTGTATCAAGATGAAATACAAACTATTTTAGATGTATTCGGGTATTTAAACATATCTGTGTTGACCTAAAGTAGTGTATATGAGAAATCACTCCTTTCATGCCCACTAATATGAGCTATCGGATGGTAAACTCCCTATGATATATCATTCAGTAGAGTCGGGGAATCACATCATGGTATAAGAGTACATGTTAGACTTGAATTTAATAAATTAGAAATCAGAACATATTTGATCGTAGAAAAGTTGGAAATAGGTTATTACCAAGTCGGTATAACTCGGGCAGAGTTGGGAATAACTCGTATATGTAATATACGAGTTAAGATTAGTGTTTGGATGGATCAACATTGGGATAGGAATGATCTACGTATTTATGGTATATATGTATTTGTTTATGAAATTTTGAGACATCTATAAGTAATGAATGTTGTTTATCATGAAATGGATGGACCAAGCAGAACTAGAACATGTGTATCTTGTGGATCACTAAATGGTCGAGGATGAAAACCCAAGTGTCCAATTAACACCTGATTAATGGACAGAAGCTATAAGACATGTTCAAGAAATAAGCAATGCTAATACACCAAATCCAAATCCCAAAGAAGAATTTATCAGTATTTACAATTATTATACTTGCCTTAAAGAAATCCATTATTAGGAAATGAAGATGTAATGGGTGTAAACTCTTGGATGAGAACCTGTGAAAGGATTTTTTTTAAAGATTTGAGATTAGTAGACCAAGAGAAAAAAATTAGCATCTCATCAATTACAATCTAGTGCTTTGGACTAGTATGATGGCATCACGGAAAATATAATTTAGCAAAGATTTAAAGAACTATTATGTAAATGAGTTTAATTTTCTTTCAAAGATATAACTTAGCAAGGATTTAAAGAACTATCATGTAAATGAATTTAAAGAATAGCCAGCTCTGCTTCGGAAATTCATAAATCTGACCCAAGGGAATTCATCGGTAACTGAATATATATGTAAATGAGTTTAATTTTCATTCAAAATATGGACCAGAATTAGTTGATTCACCCTTGGAGAATAATGAAAAATTTGTTCTTGGAAATCTAAATTGAAAGATAAATTGATTACTCAAGTAAGTTGTCCATTTGAAGAAACAGTCGATATGGAATTAAGATATCAGATAGTACGTAAGTGGAATCCAATCCTAAGTAGATGATCAACTCGACAACTTCATCAAGGAAAGAAATCATTCTTTCAGAAAAAGGATTGGAATTCAAGAAGAACAAGAAGTCTTTCCAAGAAAAGCATACTAAATCAAAGAAGCCTATTTGATCTAGACAACCTTTAAAGAAGAAATTTATTGATAAAACTCAGGATGAATGTTATTATTGTGGAAACAAGGTTCATTATGCCAATGAGTGCAAAAAGAGAAAATATGATCAGTTGAAAAAATGTTATAACTATGAGGAAATTGGTCATACAACCAGAGAGTGCAAAGTATAAATCGAAGGCAAGATATTCACATTTAATGAACCCAGTTCACTACCGGATAAAGGGAACTAAGTCTCAGTCTTAAAGGTACACTTTCCTAAGGATGAAATTTTGTAATATTTGGATTATTGGATCTAGAAAAAAATATTGTTGCTTAAATGGAATTTAAAATATGATACGATAAGGGAAGTTGTATAAGACCGTGATCTAAACATCGTAATAGAATTACATCACAAAGATAAATATGATTAAATGAATTTAAGTAAAAGGATCCAATAGTGATCAGAGTGCTCAGAGAAGCTATATGTAAGTAATTATTTGATTTTATATATAGATGGTTTTATATTTCTTAAATTTTGTTCTCAAAAGGGAAAGTGGATTTTTTAAAGAGGAGTAATCACTCGAAAGAGAAAGAACCCACTTATATCTAGAATAAAGTAGATTGAGTTAAAATTATCAATCGATGATATTTAATTCATCTGAACATAGAAGAAGCCAGTGGTTTTCGAGTTAAGCCATAATGAATTAAATAAGTTCATTTTATAAGAAAAGAATAATATTGGGAATTTGATTGTGTTAACTTATCGGTTGAGTAATTATGAATACTGATCAGCATCATCAATAGAGATTTCTAAACACTAAAATGAGATACTTCGACATAGTAATATTCTAACTAAAAAAGTGTTATTCCTAACATGAATTGATTTAAATTTCATCAAACTCAATTATTATGTGATAAGAAAATAATTATCAGTAATTCAATAATAGAGTGAGATTTTTTATTACACTAAAAGTGACTCAAGTTATTTTCTATAAGCTATGGAATCTTAAGAAAACAAAGTTAGACATATTTTAGTAATCAGAGCTTTTCTATTTGGGTAAGTTGTAAATCTACCATTCAGAAGGAATGAAACTCAAGTTTGATTAAATCCTTGATTTGAACTAGGAATTGAGTTGAAGAATTTCGAGAAGAGTAAAAGACTTTGAAATAATAGTTTCCTTAAAAATTTGAAACTATTAAAGCACAAACGATTCTGAAAACATCTGTAGACTCAACAAAGCTCGAGTGGAAGTCAGATATACAAAAGGCCGAGTATCCCAATATAGCCAAGAAGATTCTCGATGAGTATTGTTGATTAATCAAGTATAAAGAGGCAATGAGAAATATTTGATCAACTCCCTCAGGGAATAACAGTTCAAGTGGACTTAATGGCAAAAGATATAAAAGTTAAGAAATAAGAATGTTACGTTGGTATAATAAAAGTTTAAAGGTCAAGTAACCTGAGAGATTATATATAGAAACAAAAAGTATATACCACAAACAAGTCCCATTAAGTTTATTATATGTTGTTTGACTCATTAAGTTTATTTAAATTTTAAGTCAAATTATAAATGCCTGAATAATTTCTAAATAACTCTGTTTGATTGTTTTGTTCATGGAAGTATATACATACATAATTAACACTATACAAAATAAGTTAGTGCGCTCTGATAAATTGCGAGTGTTGTGGGCATTTTCATCCGCAACATAGTGAATACGAAAAGACGTTAAGAAGTATAGAAATGGCTGAAAGGTGCATAATAAAGGCCCATCATGTAATCACAAAGGCAAGGTGAAGCGCTAGGTGAAATTTTGGCATAGTCGGAAAATATAGTCAAATCTCTTGAAAAATGCTCCTAAATTCAGGTCATGCACATAAGTCGAAACCGCATCTCAATCCGAGCTTCGGATTGGAAGATATGATCATCTTAAAATCTAGGGAGCTTTTGGCATAGGTCCTCGATAGGTTTCAAAATTCACAAAGACCCCAATGGAAAAAAGTATGTAAATTAGGTCCTTTTTTTCGAAAATCATCAAAAAACATATTAAAAAACTTTCAAAATTTAAAACTTATTTCAATTAATATTTACCTTCATATTCATGTCAAAAAAAATCAAAAAACAAGGATGAAAAGTGAAAAAAAGACACACGGTATGTTTCAGGAATACTTGCAGTGATGTATGCAATTTTAGAGAATAATTGCAAACATATCAGCACTTATTCTGGATAGCATATCTTTGCAACTAAAAATTGCAGATACGTCCGCAATTTTAAGGAATAAGTGCAGATATTTATGTAAATATCTTGATTGTTAAATCAAGGTGTTGTTATTCAGTGAATAATTGCATACATGTCTGCAAATATATGAAATAATTGCAGACATGTCTGCAATTATATAGATTTTTATTCAACGCAATTATTCAGTGAATAATTGCAAACATGTCTGCAATTATATGGAATAATTGCATACATATCTACAATTATTTAGATGTTTATTGAATGCAATTATTTAGTGAATAATTGCAGATATATCTGCAATTATATAGAATAATTGCAGATATGTCTGCAATATTTTTTTGTAGAAACCTAGTTATAATATTTACAATTTTTTGAAATTTTTTTAAACACTGACGCAAAAAAACATGAAAAATACATGCTGCTACAACAAAATAATTATAGGGACCCGCTTTACAATTTTTTTAGGGAGGATGCCGTTTGAATCAACTTTGGTTTTAAGGATGCGTGACTAATATTCACTAAAATCTATCCATCACCTAACCGATTCGGGCCCCACCTTTGAGAGCTACTGCCTAATATAGGAAAATGGAACGTTCAGAGGCATTGAAATACTTTACTTATTGATACAAAGCTACTGGTCCAAGTTTCATTCAATCTTGACTTGAAATGAAGGAGTTATGGCATAAAAGCTTGTGTAGCATAGTGGTAAAGACTTGTGCCTTTCAGATAACCCACGCGGATTGAATCCTGGAAAGCACATTATTTTTATGGAGCATGAGGAATGGTCCGGTAGGGATTCCAATTACTAAGTGCCTAACAATTTCCAACACAAGGAAGGGAAGGAAAGAAGAGATGACAAGAGACAAGGAGTAGCTAAGAGGAAGCAAAGGAAAGCCCCCCTCTCTGTTCGGTTCCTAAGGTACCGAGCAAGAAATCATGTTCGGTACCCCATGGTACCAAACAAGATCACTTGCTCGGGTTAAAGGGGTGGCATTGTCCAAAGACCAGACCAAGGCAAGGCATAAAGAACCGGACCAAGGAGGGATGTGCACACCGAGCCAAGCCTATGAAGAGCCTATCGAACCGAAGGTAGAGGAGCCCACCAAACCGAAAGCAGAGGAGCTCACTGAGCCATGAATGGAGGTGCTCACCGAACCAAGGAGACCCTGAACCAAGAGGAGTCAAACCATGAAGGGGATGCATGAACTTGGAAAACATGTCAACATACACTTGTACCGGACCAACCTACCCCACGAAGAGCTCCTAGTCGAACCGAGCAGTGCATATATGGAATGAAATCTACATATATTTGGAAATTATTGAGCATATTCATGATACCTAAGAATATTCCATCCAAGCAAGATATATTGGAAAACTATCGGTATGACCTCCCGATAGCCTCACTCCTATAAATACCCAAGCTTCGAACAACAATAGGGTTAATTCTGGAGAGTTGAGCTTATAGCAAGACTAGTAGGAACTGCCTAGCACGCAGTTTAGTAGGAACACTCTAGCAGGAATAGCTGACAAGAACCGTCTAGCATGAATAGCCTAGCAGGACTAGTCTAGCAGGAACTGCTTAACTGGAGCTGCCTAATAGAGCTAGTCGAAAAGGAATAGGTGACCAAGAATAGCCAGATAGGGATAGCCGAATAGACTTACTTGAGCTATATCTTACTTTCTATTAAGCCTCAGATTATTGTATATTGTACCTCAGACATTGTATCTAAGATAGGAAGAATATTGAAAATGGACAATGGATGTAGACATATTCTGGCCGAACCACTATAAATCTCTGTGTTCTTTACCTTACTGCAATTTACTTTCTAAACAACCTATACGTGATCCATAATTAATCATAATACAAATATAGCAGCTGTGTTATACACCCCGTATCCATAGCTTTACAATAAATAGATTGGTGGTGTTTGTTGATTTTTTATGCAAACAATGAGGAAGCAATTTCATTAAGAAGGGGTTCTGTAACATCTCGTAACTTTACCAATTATAGTAATGTTTGTACTGGATATTTATTTGGAATTTTAAATAAATAAACGAATTAGTGAAGTTTTAAATTGAAAAGAATTCAAAATCAAATGGAATTAAACTCATGAAAATATAATTTTTATTTGATATAGAGTAATAAACAAGGTAAGAAAATAATACTGAGAATTTTTGTTGAATTTAATTCAATAAAATCAATTTTGGAATTTATTTCGAAAATAATAAATTAAAATTCAAACTTGAAATTTTAGTTACATTTTTGAAATCTAGAAGTTGTTTGGAAAATTATTTTGGTAAGATAAATTATAATTGTGGAATTTTGAAATCCATATTGGAGATAAAACCATTATTTTATAATTGTTAAAAATTGAAATATAATATTTTCATAAAAGAAAAATATTTATAAAAAATAAAATAAAACTTGGATTAAAACACCTCGAGTGGAAATTTAATCGGAGATGGAATAGCGGTAGGATAATAAATCGGTTAGGGGTTCGGATTTATTAATATATGAAAGTAAATTTTCGTTCGACCTCAGTTTTTATTCTTACCACAAAATCATTATATTTCACTTTTTTTAAACAAATTTATTAAAGCCTAAGTATATATTTAGCATATAATACGTTGATACTTTCATTTATTCATTCCTCCTCTTCCCTAAACAAACCGAAGCTTCAGTGCATATCATCTTCCTCACCATTAGTAAATATAAACTTCTTAAATAATATTTCATCCCTAATATCATTAGCTACTTCAATTTCATCCTCTTAAATCTTTTCTTCTCCACTTAGTAGCAAACCAAGTACCGCTTTTTCCATATCACCACCATGCTAAAGTCAGTAGGCAAGGCAATATGGTGAGTATTCTCCTTCCCTCTCTAGCTTACCTTGTTTAAGTTACTGTAAAAACTTATAGTTCATCATTTTATCGTAAATTTGAATTGTTAAACACTGTCAAATTCATTGCTTATAAAGACATCAGTGAGTACACTTTATTATTTTGTTTTCCTTTTTTTATCCTTATCATACAACTTTCATGAAGATCACTTGCGTTGCATAATTATATATTATTATTCTCGGTACTTTCTCTTACTCCATCTTTAGTTTGTAAAATAGTATATACAGAGCACTGTATATTTCTTCTTTGTCTGTGTAAATATGTAACGACCCACCTTATTGAACGGTTTAAATCGCCAATAAACCACACATGTCAACTCAAACCATTCAAAAAGGAGGATTGTTAATGGGGTAAATAAGAAAATAAGAGAAGAGAAAGATAAAAAACAAAACACAGAATCTCACAGCGGAATGACAAAATATAATAATCAAATAAACAGTTCATGAAGTTGTTTTACAAATATCATTTGATTATACTTTTACAATAAAAATCAGTGTTATACATACAACAGAAATAAATCAATAATGCAGTGGAACAACATGATCTAGTGAAATAATAATAATAAATAGTAGACTAATCTCCGTCTTCATCCTCCAAATAAAATGTTCTTCGATACACTGAAAAGCTCAGACTGACCCGAGCGTAATGAAAAGACAAAACATTCGAGTCAGAACTAAAAGATCTTATGTAAGTTAAATCAACAGTAAATAAATATGAGTGTAACGGCTTTAGAGATACTTACATGATTTTACATCTCCCATCCAGTGTCAAACATGTGTACAATAACTTAAGAGATGTTCGGGATTCCATTTCCTAAGGATCCGTTAAACTATTTACATACATAGTACAATACGTTATTATAATATGTCTACTTAAAAGTAAAGTATTAAAATAGCGTTAAGGAATTACCCATATCCCCCTTAACATATTTTTATATAAATATTGTAGTCTATACAGATAATGTAAGCCCCACCAAACTGGTGGGATACTCAGGGAGCACTCCATAGGTACGATATAAACCAAAGTCATAGTGGGCGCGATCGGGATAAGTATGACAAGGCACACGAGGCAATGCCCACGGTAGGATACTACCGTTTTACACTACCGGACTGGTGGTAACACATAGCAGCTACTACCGCCCACCTCGGAACACACTCCCATATTCAAAATTGAGGGGTGGGCACCAAATCAATCACAAAGCAATAAATATGGTAACGAAGAAATGCGCCTTATAGGGGGAGCAGCCCCACTTGTCCCGGTATAGCTCTTGTTTTAGTCATTTTAATTATGACCCGAAAGTCAAGGCTATCCATCATCGTTCTCTTACTTCATTTCAGTAGCGTTCACCGAACAATCCTACTTCATTTTGGATTATCCACCACGTTCACAGTTGTTAAAGTGGTTTTCGATATCGGCAAAGAGTATGACAATATCCGATCCCGGTCTCTTTAATAACCAAACGCTTACTTCACACCGGTTGGCTCTTTTACATTTCCAAAACCAATTTATAATTGATATCAAAATATCATATTCAATTCAAAATCATATCACTTTCGAAATCATATTCACTACAAAATCATATCACTTTCATAATCATATTCACTTCAAAATCATATCACTTTCGAAATCATTATTTACTTTCAAAATCATAAAAAGAAAATAGGTTAAACAATCCTATCAAATATCCGCATTTAAATCAAATAAATCCAAATCATAATAGTTCCAACTTTAAACTATTTGAATATTGAAAGTAGTTTATATATTGGAATAGTTATACATTAAATAGTATAGTTATTAAAATATATATATTAAAAGTTGTTTAAAATTTAAAATAATATATATTAAAATAATTTATATTTGAAAATATGTTATAGATTAAAATAGTTTATATATTAGAAATAGTATATATATTCTAAAAATAGGTTATAGATTAAAATAGTTCATATATTAGAAATAGTTTATATATTTAAAAAATAGGTTATAGATTAAAATAGTTTATATGTTAGAAATAGTTTATATATTAAAATAGGTTATATATTAAAAATAGTTAATGTATTTAAATTTATAAATATATATTAAAATGGTTTATTTGAGAAAATAGTTTATATGTTAAGATTTGTATATTAAAAGAGTTTATATCGAATATAGTTTCAAATTAGAATTGCTTCTTCCAATTTCACAATCAATTCAAATTAATTTTTGTCCCAAAAGTATAATTTAAATTAACCTCAGTTCAATGATTTCAATTCAAAAGGCTAAAAGTTTTAATTAACATTCTCATTAAAACCATTTCAATTTATATCGATTTCAAATCCATTTTTGAACTACAAATTTAAACCAGTTCAAATTCAATAGGTTTCAAAGCTTAAATATTCAAACATTTACAATAACTCAATTTTGATAAATTTCATTATATTTCAAAATTAAACTTTAAGATTTTAATTTAAATTCTTTAAACAATTCATTTAAACCAATTTCAATTACAACATTTAAAATCTTTGATTTGAAAATAATTCAGTTCATATAAATCTAATTTTATTTCATAATATCATTTACTTGATTCAAAAATTAAGGATTTAAAATCATTTAATTTAACCAATTCGGTGTCTGTATATAATTTTCTACCCTATGGTCAAGTGATACAGATATATATCATTTCAACCCGCAATCTCGAGTTAAAATTCAAAATCCATAAAATCGCTTGAGTTCATCATTTCAACCCTAACGATTTTTGTAACATCCCGTATATTTGGACCATTTAAATTGACAATAATCCACACTTGTCAACTTAAATAATACAAAACACAGAACATTATGGGATTATAAGTACATAAATGTAAATGAGAATCAATTACAACATCACAGACTCAGAACAGTCACAGAATAATGCAGCGGAAAATACATCGTCATAATAGTAGTTCATGAATCTACTACAGAGAATACAACAATGTCTCAACATAAAGCGACTGAAAGAGATACAAGATGTCCAATACAAAAGTACATCAAATACTGAAAATAAAATGATATAGATAAAAGCTAAGCTTTCAGCATCTTCGACCAACCTTGACCAGCAACGGAATATCTTCAGACTGACCCGAGCATATGCAAAAGAAACACTCGAGTCAGGACTCAAAATCTTATACAGGATAATAAATTGCATATAATAAAGTCCATAACTCAAAGGTGAATATAAACATCATTAAGGGATCGATAAACTACCTACAGAATACGCTAAATAGATAATGTCTAATCCATAAAGTAAGATATCAAAGTAGGGTTAAGCAGGGCCCATACACCTCTTAACCTGTTTATTCCCAAAAGCATATACAAGACCGTAGTTTCCCCAAAACCGGAAGTCACCAGAGGGCAATCCATATACTAAAGGTACAAATCAAAATCGTAGTGGTCGCGAATAGGATAATCAGTATGACAAGGTACATGAGGCGATACCAACTAGGATACTAGTAGTTGCGTGATCCGGACTGATGTTGGGCATAGCAGCTACTATCCCAACACCGCGAAACAACACTCCCAAATCAAGGGGTGCACCCAAATCGAATCACAAAAGTAATAGATAAGGTATCGAAGAAGTGTGTCCGCTAGAGGTAGCGAACCTCAATGGCCCGGCGCGGCTCCTGTTTTAGTCATGTCAGGGGTCATCCAAAATCGTTCTCTTTCTTCAGTCAACGCGTTCATCAAAACCATCCACTTCATTCTGGATCAACACTTCGCGTATATTAGTTATTAAAGTGGTTTTCGGTATCGACAGAGAGTATGTCCATAATCCGATCCCGGACTCTTTAATAACTACGTATTAATTACCCAACAGTCAACTTTTTATTAAAGTTAAAACAAATCAAATCCAAAGGTCAAGTTGCAAATTTGACTTCCAAATTTGATATTTCAAAACTCGATTCGTTTTAATTACAAAAATATATTCCGAAAAGAAATTCTAGTTCAAGCCCTTTAGTTATCAAAATTTAAGTATTCATGTTAAATCAACATTTCACTTATTAAATCAACTCAAATTTATGGATTACATGAAATAGTCAATCTTAGTTCAACTAATTAAATCAAGTTTATTCTTTAAATCCGTATTTACATTTCTAGGTTCATTACTATATCAATTTCATTTACTACATTTACTTCTTAAATCTCATTTCGATTAACTTTGTCAAACACTTTGTTTAAATAAATAAATTTACAAATCCGTTTCAATTCATTACATTAATTCGTTCTCATTTATTTCAATTTATTTCTTTATTCCAACAAATCTAATTTATTTAATTCGATAAAATCATTTTATTTATTTCAAACAAGTTCATTAATTCATTTAATAAAATCATTTTATTTATTTCAAAACAAATTCATTTATTCGGTTCAATAAAATCATTTTATTTATTTCTAAACAAATTCATTTATTCAATTCAATAAATCATTTTATTTATTTCAAAACAAATTCATTTATTCAATTTAATAAAATCATTTTATTTATTTTAAAACAAATTCATTTATTCAATTTAATAAAATCATTTTATTTATTTTAAAACAAATTCATTTATATTTACGTTACCAAATTTCCATACAGTTTTCTAAGTTCATTCCGTAATTCAAAATAAGTCTCAATTTCAAAACGTTCTTTGTTGACCGTTCGGTTTCTTATTTTTAATTATCTATCCTAGGCCAATTCATTCAATTGGGTATTTATCATTTCAACCCAATTCTATTTAAATTCAAAATCAAAACATACAAAGGGAACTTGCAGTGTGATAGCTGGGATGGTGTCAAAGTAAATAAACAAGCAATAGCATCCATTTGCAACAATTCAACAATTTCAAATAATCCCGAAATAATCGTATTAATTCGCGTTTGTTATTTACGCCAATTAATATAACTATTTCTAGAATCTACTCTATCATTTCAAATAGATTAAAGATTATAAAATTTCGGTTTCACTTGTCGTCCAATTTCAATTACAACAGTTAATTCAATATACGTTCAACAGTCCAAAGTGAAATTTGTCCATTCTACGTGTTAATTAACTTAACAATTTAAGGGTCAATTTAATTAATCAATATTCATCACAAAAGGGGTCAAGTTAACAATCAAATTCGACATATATAATTCATTTAAACCGTTAATCATCCTATAAAAAATTTTTTTACTTGCAATTAATCTATCACTTAACAATAACAATTTACATCCAATTCAACATCACATAGCAATCATTTATAAATTCAAACTTGCATAAGAATATAGTCGTGAAAATTAATTCACCTTTCGTGGATAAGAATTTAGACGGCGAAGCGAAAGAAGCACGAAAGAAGTAAGAACAGAGTCGGTATAGCACGAACAACAAACACTGTAATATCGACAAAAAGGAAACGATATTAATACAATGAACATTGTATATAATTTATGAATTTATATAAATGCGCTTACCGAAGACGGAGGAAAGAACAAAGCTGGAGATTGACGATGCTGCAAAAGGACTTAACCGGTTGCTTCTGCACACAACGGGAAAAGTGATTACTATTTCAGCAACCCAAAATAGATATTTACGTAAATTTCTTTTTTTTTTTTTATATACAAAACAGAGACCAATTCTAAACCGCTTCATTTTGCAATACTGGAACACACGCACCCTATATCTATACCTACTAACACACACACTTATTGAACATGCACGCGCACCTAAGTTTAAAAATATATATATACACACGCACGCCAACCTTCTCACAAACACACACACACGGTCCAAACACACACGCAGTAACGCACGCATGAATCCCCAAGACACACACACGAATCAGACTTCACACACACACCAATGCATGCACGCAACATAGAACGCACACGCACCCAACATAAAACCCACACACATACAACGCCGAACACACACACACTCAATCAGACGGCCAGACGAGGCTGAGATGAGGGGAGATGGCACAGTTGGGTGGGGCGGTGGAGACAGTGCAGTGGAACGGACTTGGATGGTATGGGGAGAGGAACGGTTGTATGCGGAGGCAGTGGGCTGAGGCGAAGTGACTGGGTGCGGGTTGGTTTTGCTGGTGGCAGTGAATCAGGGAGGCCCGGGGTTGGCTGCGTGGTGGAGACAGGGGGCGGGTTGGTGGCAGCGCCGTGGGTCAAGAAATGGACGAAATGGTTGGGCAGTAGGGTGGCGCGGGCAGGTGGTGGAAGCCGTGGTGGGAAGTGTCCGGCTGGTGGGTGGAAGGTTGGTAGGCGTGGAGGGTCAGAGCATGGGGTCTGGGCACGGAGGTCTGGGGCGGGCGTGCGTCTGGGCCAGGTGGTATGGAGGCGTTGGTCTGGGCGGAGGGCGAAGGGCAGTTGGGAGGGCTGGGTGATGGCAGCAGGCGGGGACGTGGCTGGAGGGTTGCTGGGTTGCTTGTACGTGAGTGGAGTAGGGTGAATAGGAAAGAAGGAAGAAATGTTTGGACTATTATCTTTGTTTGCAGAGAAAGGAAAAGAAAAAGAATGGAGAGTTTACCTGATGCTTGGAGGCAGAGAGAAGGAGATTTGAGTAAACAGCGAATGGCACTAGGTCATTGAAATTATAGGAACAGTAAACATCACTTAAAATCCCAAACGTCTCACCTATTCCCAATGCAACCCTTCACACTTCATCTCCCCACTAACTCATTTAATAACAGCTGGGATAAATTTTGTATTGCTTGTGAACGGCTGAAGGAAATTTGGGCTGAGTATTATTTAATTGGTCCGTCGGGAACCGATAAATTTACCCGAATGAATTTTACGTCGGACCCCGATTTTTACAAATGAGTATACCGTTTTGATCAGTGCGACGATGCGGTTCCAACGGTACACAGGTTATTGCGATACGATGATTTTATAAAATTTGCATTTACGCCGCTTAAATTGTACGTTTTGCAAAATAAGATAAACGGAGCAGGCGATGACAGTTTGAGACGAAACGAATCATAAAATCTTGATCAGAATAATTTTTACAAGCGGACTGTGTAAAAGTATTTGAATTTGGAAGATAAATTTTTCGCAGCTTTATATGGACTGATATACAGTAAAACGCGAACGGACTTTGCTGTAATATTTTCCAACGAAACTTTTTCTATGTCCATATCTAACTAGACGTATGTCACAAATAAAGTTTGGATGTAAATTTAGATCGTTTAAAATTTCAAAATTTTTATTGAAACGATGAATTTAAAATTTTAAATTGGGTTGAAATTTAGGGTCGTTACAATCTCCCCCACTCAAAACTTTTCGTCCTCGAAAAGGAACGAGACGAGTGAAGTAGAAATGAATTAAGTAGAAAAGTTAAGATAGATTTCATGAAATCTGAATAATACCTGAAATTAATAGTTCGGGGTTTGAATCCCGAATACTATCCTCAGTTTCCCACGTGCAATCTCGCTCATCTGTGCTCCACTGTACTTTGACGAGATTTACCGACTTCCTTCTGAGTTGCTTTGTCTCACGGTCAACTATCCGAAGTGGCTTTCGCTCAATAGTCAAGTCAGGCTCAATAACTATTTCATCCAACTGAGCAGTAGGGATGGTCATAGATGGATCGTGTACAACCTTGCGAAGATGTGAGACGTGGAACACGTTGTGAACACCAGCGAACTTTTCTGGTAATGCAACTCTATATGCCAATGTTCCAACTCTTTTTGTAATCTCAAACGGACCAATGAATCTGGGAGCTAACTTCCCTTTCCTTCCAAATCGAACAATATTCCTCAAAGGCGACACCTTCAGAAATACTTTGTCTCCTACACCGAATTCGAGATCTCTTCTCCTTTTATCGGCATAGCTTTTCTGTCTATCCTGTGCCGTCTTTATCTTCTTCCTGATTTCTTCGACCTTTTCAGAAGCTTCCATAATCATTTCTGGTCCAAGCACTAATCGATCTCCCGATTCAATCCAACAAGCTGGCGATTTGCATGGCCGTCCATATAAGGCTTCGAACGGTGCCATACCAATGCTTGCCTGGTTTTTAAAGGATAATTAATTCAAATTCAAATATACTTATTTAAATTTGAAATTCAAATTCTTTACCTGGTAACTATTATTATAAGTGAATTCAACCAAGTGAAGATGGTCTTCCCAGGATCCACCAAAGTCAATAATACAAGCTCGGAGAAGATCTTCCAAAATCTGATTTACCCTCTCAGTTTGACCATCTGTCTGAGGATGATATGCTGTGCTCAGATTCAGTTTGGTGCCCAAAGTATCCTGGAATGCTTTCCAGAATTTACTGGTGAAAATAGGATCGCGATCGCATACAATACTAGATGGTACACCGTGAAGTTTAACAACTTCCCTCATGTATATCTCGGCCAAACTAGAGGCTGTACGAGTGGTCTTGACTGGAATAAAGTGAGCGGTCTTCGTCAGTCTATCGACAATTACCCATATGCTTTCATTACCCTTCCTAGTCCTTGGCAGCCCATCAATAAAGTCCATTGAAATTTGCTCCCATTTCCAGCCTGGAATCTCTAGCGGTTGGAGCAATCCTGCTGTCTTTCTGTGATCTGCTTTAACTTGTTGGCAAGTGGTGCACCTGCTAACATAGATAGAAATATCGTGCTTCATTCCACTCCACCAATATAGTTTCTTCATATTCTGGTACATTTTGGTAGCACCGGGATGAAATGAAAGCGAAGACTTATGATTTTCTCGCAGCACTTCCTGTCTAAGACCATCGACATTAGGAACACAAATACGATTGTCGATCCTCAAAACTCCATCACTATCAACTTGTGCACCCACTTTGTTGTCGGCATTACTTACTCTACCCATAACTAATTCCTTCATACGATAGAGCAAAGTGTCTTCATATTGCTTAGCTTTGATGCGATCCATAAGAGATGGAGAGATACTAAGCTGGAATAACATGCCTTCGATAAGATTGCAACAAGACAATGCTTTGCTGCGGCTCAAAGCATCTGCTACAACATTTGCTTTCCCCGGTGTATAAGTGATGTCGAGGTCGTATGCAGCTAAGAATTCAAGCCATCGGACTTGCCTCTGGTTCAAATCCTTCTGAGAAAAGATATACCTCAAGGACTTATGATCAGTGAATAGTTCGAACTTTGTTCCCAAAAGATGATGCCTCCAAAGTTTCAAAGCAAATACAACAGCAAGAAGCTCAAGATCATGAGTGGCATAGTTCAATTCATGGGTCTTCAACTGACGACCAGCATAAGCAATAACCTTTCCATTTTGCATAAGAACAGCGCCTAAACCTTCTCGGCAAGCGTCTGTATAAACAGTCAATCCCTCACTTCCATCGATGACTGCAAGAACTGGGGCTGAAGTTAACTTACTCTTCAACTCATTGAAAGCTAATTCGCACTTCTCACTCCAAATAAACTTAACATCCTTCCGAGTTAAAGCAGTAAGTGGGGCAGAAATCCGGGCAAAGTGCTCAATAAATCTGCGATAATATCCGGCTAAACCCAAGAAACTACGAATATCAGTAGGAGTTTTAGGGGTCTCCCAATCCTGTAGAAAATTTCAAATTAGAAAGTGATAAGAGGAATTGAATAGAAATAGCGAATAGGGTGGAACTTACATTGATTACGGCGATCTTAGCTGGATCGACCGAAATTCCATTTTCAGAAACTATGTGGCCCAGGAATCTCACTTCATCCCGCCAGAAGTGGCATTTAGAGAATTTGGCCTTAACTTGATGATTTCGGAGGGTTTCCAGAACATAAGCAAGGTGTGTCTCATGCTCCTTCTTGTCTTTGGAGAAGACGAGAATATCATCAATGAAAACAAGAACAAACTTGTTAAGCACATCACGGAAAACTCGATTCATCAAGTCAACGAAATAAGCAGGTGCGTTGGTCAAACCGAATGGCATAACCAACCATTCATAGAATCCATTCTCAGTACGGAAAGCTGTCTTATGGATACTATCTTCAGCAACTCTGAGTTGGTGGAACCCAGTGGCTAGATCAAGCTGTGAGAAAACTTTAGCACCATGAAGCTGGTCGAATAAATCGTTGATGCGGGGCATCGGATAACGATTCTTGAGAGTGCGTTTGTTCAGTTCCCGATAATCAACACACATGCGAAGAGATCCATCTGATTTTGTGACAAATACAACTGCGGCGCCCCATTCAGAGCAACTTCTTCTAATCAAACCTTTAGCAAATAGATCATCAATTTGGGTTTTTAGTTCGGCCTTTTCTTTAGGAGCCATTCTTCGGTGTGGGAGAACTACGGGCGTAGCTCCAGGAATAAGATCAATACGGAAATCGATTTCCCGTTTGGGCGGTAGAGAGTTAACCTCTCCAAATACATCGGGAAATTTCTGAACAATAGGGGTAGTACTAAGATCATCTGGATGAGCATCAAGAGAGAATATGAAGCTTCCGGCATATTTCTGAGGTGATTTGCATTCAATGACAAGCGGTAGGCCCTTGTCATTGACTAGAGAAACAGAACGAGCTTTGCAAGAAATAACAGCATCGAATTTTCTTAACCAATCAGCACCTAACAAGATGTCAAATGCTGCGAAGCCAAGCACATAAAAATCCCAAGTGAATCGATATCTTCCATATAAGAGCACGACCTCTTTACAAATTCTACTGAGGTTGGCAAGTCCTCCAATAGGGTTGGAGACGCATAGGGAAGTAGTAGCAAGAGTAGGGTCTAATTTGAGCTTATTACAGAGATCAATAGATATGAAGCTATGAGAAGCACCAGTATCGAATAATACCCTAATAGGTAAATCATGTAAAGAAAAAGTACTTCGTAAGGTACCTTGGTCATCCTGAGAAGGTGGTGGAGGTGGTGTAGGAGTGGTGATAGCAAATACTCCAGATGGTGTGCCACGCTTATACATGGGGCATTCTTTCTTGAAATGACCCGGCTGGAGGCAGACATAGCATAAATCTTTCCTAGTCGTAGAAGGTGGTGGAATAGCAGCTCCGGTAGATGGACAACTATTAGCATAATGGCCCTTCTTATCGCACTTGAAGCATGTGATATTAGCAAGATCGATAGGGCTTTTCTGAGCATATCCCAATCCTGTAGTCTTCTACCAAGCTTTCTTTTGTTGATCAAAGTTCATCTTCCTCTTCCCGGGCTGGCTAGAAGAGGGCTGAGTAGGGGCAGCCTTGGCAGTGGATCCCTTAGGCTTCGACTCATATCTAAGAGCAAAATCAATAAGCTCTGTGAAAGTGGAGCGAATGTGTCCGGTAAGCAAGTCATAATATTCTGGTCTAGCTCCCAAAATGAATTTCTCGTTCTTCAAAAGTGGTGTGTCAATCAAACCCGGTCCAAACTTGGAGAGTTCATTAAGTTTCCTCTCATACTTAGAAATAGTCATACTGCCTTGCTTAAGATCCATGAAAGCTCTATAAAGTTGGGTTTTCCCAGCAGCTGGCATCCATTATGCCGAGAAGGTATCCCTAATCAAAGATAGACAAGATGAATAACATTTCAAAGATAGAAGGAAGAATTTAAACCACTAGAATCCAAACTATTCATACCTAAACTGGGCCCAAGTGATGGTGTCCTCCTCGATACGAGAAGTAACGGATTCCCACCAATCTTGTGCGGCATCTTGGAGTTGCCAAGCAGCAAGATGACGCTTCTGAGCATCAGTAATTTCCAATCCAGAAAATATCTTCTCCAAACTCTTAAGCCATTGCTGAGCCTCTATGATGTTCTCGGATCCAGAAAACTTAGTACCTCCCAGTTGCGAATACTCCTTGATAAGAGTAGTGAATTTGACAGGAGCTGGAGCGGCAGGTGCAGCCTGGGCAGGACCATTGCCTCTTCCACCTCTAACATTTCTTCTGGTACTCATCCTGAAATACCAAAAGAGATTTAGAACCAAAGATAAGATAATAGAATGCTAAGAAAATTAATCAACGAATCAAAGGAGCTTGAATTTTTGAAAGGATTTGGATATTGAATCGATTCTCCTCATTCTAGAGTATTGCTACTCTATCTCTAATGAGTTTCTTTATAATCCCGAACTAAGGTTTTTAGGAAAAACAGAGCTCTGATACCAACTGTAACATCCCGTATATTTGGACCATTTAAATTGACAATAATCCACACTTGTCAACTTAAATAATACAAAACACAGAACATTATGGGATTATAAGTACATAAATGTAAATGAGAATCAATTACAACATCACAGACTCAGAACAGTCACAGAATAATGCAGCGGAAAATACATCGTCATAATAGTAGTTCATGAATCTACTACAGAGAATACAACAATGTCTCAACATAAAGCGACTGAAAGAGATACAAGATGTCCAATACAAAAGTACATCAAATACTGAAAATAAAATGATATAGATAAAAGCTAAGCTTTCAGCATCTTCGACCAACCTTGACCAGCAACGGAATATCTTCAGACTGACCCGAGCATATGCAAAAGAAACACTCGAGTCAGGACTCAAAATCTTATACAGGATAATAAATTGCATATAATAAAGTCCATAACTCAAAGGTGAATATAAACATCATTAAGGGATCGATAAACTACCTACAGAATACGCTAAATAGATAATGTCTAATCCATAAAGTAAGATATCAAAGTAGGGTTAAGCAGGGCCCATACACCTCTTAACCTGTTTATTCCCAAAAGCATATACAAGACCGTAGTTTCCCCAAAACCGGAAGTCACCAGAGGGCAATCCATATACTAAAGGTACAAATCAAAATCGTAGTGGTCGCGAATAGGATAATCAGTATGACAAGGTACATGAGGCGATACCAACTAGGATACTAGTAGTTGCGTGATCCGGACTGATGTTGGGCATAGCAGCTACTATCCCAACACCGCGAAACAACACTCCCAAATCAAGGGGTGCACCCAAATCGAATCACAAAAGTAATAGATAAGGTATCGAAGAAGTGTGTCCGCTAGAGGTAGCGAACCTCAATGGCCCGGCGCGGCTCCTGTTTTAGTCATGTCAGGGGTCATCCAAAATCGTTCTCTTTCTTCAGTCAACGCGTTCATCAAAACCATCCACTTCATTCTGGATCAACACTTCGCGTATATTAGTTATTAAAGTGGTTTTCGGTATCGACAGAGAGTATGTCCATAATCCGATCCCGGACTCTTTAATAACTACGTATTAATTACCCAACAGTCAACTTTTTATTAAAGTTAAAACAAATCAAATCCAAAGGTCAAGTTGCAAATTTGACTTCCAAATTTGATATTTCAAAACTTGATTCGTTTTAATTACAAAAATATATTCCGAAAAGAAATTCTAGTTCAAGCCCTTTAGTTATCAAAATTTAAGTATTCATGTTAAATCAACATTTCACTTATTAAATCAACTCAAATTTATGGATTACATGAAATAGTCAATCTTAGTTCAACTAATTAAATCAAGTTTATTCTTTAAATCCGTATTTACATTTCTAGGTTCATTACTATATCAATTTCATTTACTACATTTACTTCTTAAATCTCATTTCGATTAACTTTGTCAAACACTTTGTTTAAATAAATAAATTTACAAATCCGTTTCAATTCATTACATTAATTCGTTCTCATTTATTTCAATTTATTTCTTTATTCCAACAAATCTAATTTATTTAATTCGATAAAATCATTTTATTTATTTCAAACAAGTTCATTAATTCATTCAATAAAATCATTTTATTTATTTCAAAACAAATTCATTTATTCGGTTCAATAAAATCATTTTATTTATTTCTAAACAAATTCATTTATTCAATTCAATAAATCATTTTATTTATTTCAAAACAAATTCATTTATTCAATTTAATAAAATCATTTTATTTATTTTAAAACAAATTCATTTATTCAATTTAATAAAATCATTTTATTTATTTTAAAACAAATTCATTTATATTTACGTTACCAAATTTCCATACAGTTTTCTAAGTTCATTCCGTAATTCCAAATAAGTCTCAATTTCAAAACGTTCTTTGTTGACCGTTCGGTTTCTTATTTTTAATTATCTATCCTAGGCCAATTCATTCAATTGGGTATTTATCATTTCAACCCAATTCTATTTAAATTCAAAATCAAAACATACAAAGGGAACTTGCAGTGTGATAGCTGGGATGGTGTCAAAGTAAATAAACAAGCAATAGCATCCATTTGCAACAATTCAACAATTTCAAATAATCCCGAAATAATCGTATTAATTCGCGTTTGTTATTTACGCCAATTAATATAACTATTTCTAGAATCTACTCTATCATTTCAAATAGATTAAAGATTATAACATTTCGGTTTCACTTGTCGTCCAATTTCAATTACAACAGTTAATTCAATATACGTTCAACAGTCCAAAGTGAAATTTGTCCATTCTACGTGTTAATTAACTTAACAATTTAAGGGTCAATTTAATTAATCAATATTCATCACAAAAGGGGTCAAGTTAACAATCAAATTCGACATATATAATTCATTTAAACCGTTAATCATCCTATAAAAAAATTTTTTACTTGCAATTAATCTATCACTTAACAATAACAATTTACATCCAATTCAACATCACATAGCAATTATTTATAAATTCAAACTTGCATAAGAATATAGTCGTGAAAATTAATTCACCTTTCGTGGATAAGAATTTAGACGGCGAAGCGAAAGAAGCACGAAAGAAGTAAGAACAGAGTCGGTATAGCACGAACAACAAACACTGTAATATCGACAAAAAGGAAACGATATTAATACAATGAACATTGTATATAATTTATGAATTTATATAAATGCGCTTACCGAAGACGGAGGAAAGAACAAAGCTGGAGATTGACGATGCTGCAAAAGGACTTAACCGGTTGCTTCTGCACACAACGGGAAAAGTGATTACTATTTCAGCAACCCAAAATAGATATTTACGTAAATTTCTTTTTTTTTTATATACAAAACAAAGACCAATTCTAAACCGCTTCATTTTGCAATACTGGAACACACGCACCCTATATCTATACCTACTAACACACACACTTATTGAACATGCACGCGCACCTAAGTTTAAAAATATATATATACACACGCACGCCAACCTTCTCACAAACACACACACATACGGTCCAAACACACACGCAGTAACGCACGCATGAATCCCCAAGACACACACACGAATCAGACTTCACACACACACCAATGCATGCACGCAACATAGAACGCACACGCACCCAACATAAAACCCACACACATACAACGCCGAACACACACACACTCAATCAGACGGCCAGACGAGGCTGAGATGAGGGGAGATGGCACAGTTGGGTGGGGCGGTGGAGACAGTGCAGTGGAACGGACTTGGATGGTATGGGGAGAGGAACGGTTGTAGGTGGAGGCAGTGGGCTGAGGCGAAGTGACTGGGTGCGGGTTGGTTTTGCTGGTGGCAGTGAATCAGGGAGGCCCGGGGTTGGCTGCGTGGTGGAGACAGGGGGCGGGTTGGTGGCAGCGCCGTGGGTCAAGAAATGGACGAAATGGTTGGGCAGTAGGGTGGCGCGGGCAGGTGGTGGAAGCCGTGGTGGGAAGTGTCCGGCTGGTGGGTGGAAGGTTGGTAGGCGTGGAGGGTCAGAGCATGGGGTCTGGGCACGGAGGTCTGGGGCGGGCGTGCGTCTGGGCCAGGTGGTATGGAGGCGTTGGTCTGGGCGGAGGGCGAAGGGCAGTTGGGAGGGCTGGGTGATGGCAGCAGGCGGGGACGTGGCTGGAGGGTTGCTGGGTTGCTTGTACGTGAGTGGAGTAGGGTGAATAGGAAAGAAGGAAGAAATGTTTGGACTATTATCTTTGTTTGCAGAGAAAGGAAAAGAAAAAGAATGGAGAGTTTACCTGATGCTTGGAGGCAGAGAGAAGGAGATTTGAGTAAACAGCGAATGGCACTAGGTCATTGAAATTATAGGAACAGTAAACATCACTTAAAATCCCAAACGTCTCACCTATTCCCAATGCAACCCTTCACACTTCATCTCCCCACTAACTCATTTAATAACAGCTGGGATAAATTTTGTATTGCTTGTGAACGGCTGAAGGAAATTTGGGCTGAGTATTATTTAATTGGTCCGTCGGGAACCGATAAATTTACCCGAATGAATTTTACGTCGGACCCCGATTTTTACAAATGAGTATACCGTTTTGATCAGTGCGACGATGCGGTTCCAACGGTACACAGGTTATTGCGATACGATGATTTTATAAAATTTGCATTTACGCCGCTTAAATTGTACGTTTTGCAAAATAAGATAAACGGAGCAGGCGATGACAGTTTGAGACGAAACGAATCATAAAATCTTGATCAGAATAATTTTTACAAGCGGACTGTGTAAAAGTATTTGAATTTGGAAGATAAATTTTTCGCAGCTTTATATGGACTGATATACAGTAAAACGCGAACGGACTTTGCTGTAATATTTTCCAACGAAACTTTTTCTATGTCCATATCTAACTAGACGTATGTCACAAATAAAGTTTGGATGTAAATTTAGATCGTTTAAAATTTCAAAATTTTTATTGAAACGATGAATTTAAAATTTTAAATTGGGTTGAAATTTAGGGTCGTTACAATCTCCCCCACTCAAAACTTTTCGTCCTCGAAAAGGAACGAGACGAGTGAAGTAGAAATGAATTAAGTAGAAAAGTTAAGATAGATTTCGAGAAATCTGAATAATACCTGAAATTAATAGTTCGGGGTTTGAATCCCGAATACTATCCTCAGTTTCCCACGTGCAATCTCGCTCATCTGTGCTCCACTGTACTTTGACGAGATTTACCGACTTCCTTCTGAGTTGCTTTGTCTCACGGTCAACTATCCGAAGTGGCTTTCGCTCAATAGTCAAGTCAGGCTCAATAACTATTTCATCCAACTGAGCAGTAGGGATGGTCATAGATGGATCGTGTACAACCTTGCGAAGATGTGAGACGTGGAACACGTTGTGAACACCAGCGAACTTTTCTGGTAATGCAACTCTATATGCCAATGTTCCAACTCTTTCTGTAATCTCAAACGGACCAACGAATCTGGGAGCTAACTTCCCTTTCCTTCCAAATCGAACAATATTCCTCAAAGGCGACACCTTCAGAAATACTTTGTCTCCTACACCGAATTCGAGATCTCTTCTCCTTTTATCGGCATAGCTTTTCTGTCTATCCTGTGCCGTCTTTATCTTCTTCCTGATTTCTTCGACCTTTTCAGAAGCTTCCATAATCATTTCTGGTCCAAGCACTAATCGATCTCCCGATTCAATCCAACAAGCTGGCGATTTGCATGGCCGTCCATATAAGGCTTCGAACGGTGCCATACCAATGCTTGCCTGGTTTTTAAAGGATAATTAATTCAAATTCAAATATACTTATTTAAATTTGAAATTCAAATTCTTTACCTGGTAACTATTATTATAAGTGAATTCAACCAAGTGAAGATGGTCTTCCCAGGATCCACCAAAGTCAATAATACAAGCTCGGAGAAGATCTTCCAAAATCTGATTTACCCTCTCAGTTTGACCATCTATCTGAGGATGATATGCTGTGCTCAGATTCAGTTTGGTACCCAAAGTATCCTGGAATGCTTTCCAGAATTTACTGGTGAAAATAGGATCGCGATCGCATACAATACTAGATGGTACACCGTGAAGTTTAACAACTTCCCTCATGTATATCTCGGCCAAACTAGAGGCTGTACGAGTGGTCTTGACTGGAATAAAGTGAGCGGTCTTCGTCAGTCTATCGACAATTACCCATATGCTTTCATTACCCTTCCTAGTCCTTGGCAGCCCATCAATAAAGTCCATTGAAATTTGCTCCCATTTCCAGCCTGGAATCTCTAGCGGTTGGAGCAATCCTGCTGTCTTTCTGTGATCTGCTTTAACTTGTTGGCAAGTGGTGCACCTGCTAACATAGATAGAAATATCGTGCTTCATTCCACTCCACCAATATAGTTTCTTCATATTCTGGTACATTTTGGTAGCACCGGGATGAAATGAAAGCGAAGACTTATGATTTTCTCGCAGCACTTCCTGTCTAAGACCATCGACATTAGGAACACAAATACGATTGTCGATCCTCAAAACTCCATCACTATCAACTTGTGCACCCACTTTGTTGTCGGCATTACTTACTCTACCCATAACTAATTCCTTCATACGATAGAGCAAAGTGTCTTCATATTGCTTAGCTTTGATGCGATCCATAAGAGATGGAGAGATACTAAGCTGGAATAACATGCCTTCGATAAGATTGCAACAAGACAATGCTTTGCTGCGGCTCAAAGCATCTGCTACAACATTTGCTTTCCCCGGTGTATAAGTGATGTCGAGGTCGTATGCAGCTAAGAATTCAAGCCATCGGACTTGCCTCTGGTTCAAATCCTTCTGAGAAAAGATATACCTCAAGGACTTATGATCAGTGAATAGTTCGAACTTTGTTCCCAAAAGATGATGCCTCCAAAGTTTCAAAGCAAATACAACAGCAAGAAGCTCAAGATCATGAGTGGCATAGTTCAATTCATGGGTCTTCAACTGACGACCAGCATAAGCAATAACCTTTCCATTTTGCATAAGAACAGCGCCTAAACCTTCTCGGCAAGCGTCTGTATAAACAGTCAATCCCTCACTTCCATCGATGACTGCAAGAACTGGGGCTGAAGTTAACTTACTCTTCAACTCATTGAAAGCTAATTCGCACTTCTCACTCCAAATAAACTTAACATCCTTCCGAGTTAAAGCAGTAAGTGGGGCAGAAATCCGGGCAAAGTGCTCAATAAATCTGCGATAATATCCGGCTAAACCCAAGAAACTACGAATATCAGTAGGAGTTTTAGGGGTCTCCCAATCCTGTAGAAAATTTCAAATTAGAAAGTGATAAGAGGAATTGAATAGAAATAGCGAATAGGGTGGAACTTACATTGATTACGGCGATCTTAGCTGGATCGACCGAAATTCCATTTTCAGAAACTATGTGGCCCAGGAATCTCACTTCATCCCGCCAGAAGTGGCATTTAGAGAATTTGGCCTTAAGTTGATGATTTCGGAGGGTTTCCAGAACATAAGCAAGGTGTGTCTCATGCTCCTTCTTGTCTTTGGAGAAGACGAGAATATCATCAATGAAAACAAGAACAAACTTGTTAAGCACATCACGGAAAACTCGATTCATCAAGTCAACGAAATAAGCAGGTGCGTTGGTCAAACCGAATGGCATAACCAACCATTCATAGAATCCATTCTCAGTACGGAAAGCTGTCTTATGGATACTATCTTCAGCAACTCTGAGTTGGTGGAACCCAGTGGCTAGATCAAGCTGTGAGAAAACTTTAGCACCATGAAGCTGGTCGAATAAATCGTTGATGCGGGGCATCGGATAACGATTCTTGAGAGTGCGTTTGTTCAGTTCCCGATAATCAACACACATGCGAAGAGATCCATCTGATTTTGTGACAAATACAACTGCGGCGCCCCATTCAGAGCAACTTCTTCTAATCAAACCTTTAGCAAATAGATCATCAATTTGGGTTTTTAGTTCGGCCTTTTCTTTAGGAGCCATTCTTCGGTGTGGGAGAACTACGGGCGTAGCTCCAGGAATAAGATCAATACGGAAATCGATTTCCCGTTTGGGCGGTAGAGAGTTAACCTCTCCAAATACATCGGGAAATTTCTGAACAATAGGGGTAGTACTAAGATCATCTGGATGAGCATCAAGAGAGAATATGAAGCTTCCGGCATATTTCTGAGGTGATTTGCATTCAATGACAAGCGGTAGGCCCTTGTCATTGACTAGAGAAACAGAACGAGCTTTGCAAGAAATAACAGCATCGAATTTTCTTAACCAATCAGCACCTAACAAGATGTCAAATGCTGCGAAGCCAAGCACATAAAAATCCCAAGTGAATCGATATCTTCCATATAAGAGCACGACCTCTTTACAAATTCTACTGAGGTTGGCAAGTCCTCCAATAGGGTTGGAGACGCATAGGGAAGTAGTAGCAAGAGTAGGGTCTAATTTGAGCTTATTACAGAGATCAATAGATATGAAGCTATGAGAAGCACCAGTATCGAATAATACCCTAATAGGTAAATCATGTAAAGAAAAAGTACTTCGTAAGGTACCTTGGTCATCCTGAGCAGGTGGTGGAGGTGGTGTAGGAGTGGTGATAGCAAATACTCCAGATGGTGTGCCACGCTTATACATGGGGCATTCTTTCTTGAAATGACCCGGCTGGAGGCAGACATAGCATAAATCTTTCCTAGTCGTAGAAGGTGGTGGAATAGCAGCTCCGGTAGATGGACAACTATTAGCATAATGGCCCTTCTTATCGCACTTGAAGCATGTGATATTAGCAAGATCGATAGGGCTTTTCTGAGCATATCCCAATCCTGTAGTCTTCTACCAAGCTTTCTTTTGTTGATCAAAGTTCATCTTCCTCTTCCCGGGCTGGCTAGAAGAGGGCTGAGTAGGGGCAGCCTTGGCAGTGGATCCCTTAGGCTTCGACTCATATCTAAGAGCAAAATCAATAAGCTCTGTGAAAGTGGAGCGAATGTGTCCGGTAAGCAAGTCATAATATTCTGGTCTAGCTCCCAAAATGAATTTCTCGTTCTTCAAAAGTGGTGTGTCAATCAAACCCGGTCCAAACTTGGAGAGTTCATTAAATTTCCTCTCATACTTAGAAATAGTCATACTGCCTTGCTTAAGATCCATGAAAGCTCTATAAAGTTGGGTTTTCCCAGCAGCTGGCATCCATTATGCCGAGAAGGTATCCCTAATCAAAGATAGACAAGATGAATAACATTTCAAAGATAGAAGGAAGAATTTAAACCACTAGAATCCAAACTATTCATACCTAAACTGGGCCCAAGTGATGGTGTCCTCCTCGATAAGAGAAGTAACGGATTCCCACCAATCTTGTGCGGCATCTTGGAGTTGCCAAGCAGCAAGCTGACGCTTCTGAGCATCAGTAATTTCCAATCCAGAAAATATCTTCTCCAAACTCTTAAGCCATTGCTGAGCCTCTATGATGTTCTCGGATCCAGAAAACTTAGTACCTCCCAGTTGCGAATACTCCTTGCTAAGAGTAGTGAATTTGACAGGAGCTGGAGCGGCAGGTGCAGCCTGGGCAGGACCATTGCCTCTTCCACCTCTAACATTTCTTCTGGTACTCATCCTGAAATACCAAAAGAGATTTAGAACCAAAGATAAGATAATAGAATGCTAAGAAAATTAATCAACGAATCAAAGGAGCTTGAATTTTTGAAAGGATTTGGATATTGAATCGATTCTCCTCATTCTAGAGTATTGCTACTCTATCTCTAATGAGTTTCTTTATAATCCCGAACTAAGGTTTTTAGGAAAACCAGAGCTCTGATACCAACTGTAACATCCCGTATATTTGGACCATTTAAATTGACAATAATCCACACTTGTCAACTTAAATAATACAAAACACAGAACATTATGGGATTATAAGTACATAAATGTAAATGAGAATCAATTACAACATCACAGACTCAGAACAGTCACAGAATAATGCAGCGGAAAATACATCGTCATAATAGTAGTTCATGAATCTACTACAGAGAATACAACAATGTCTCAACATAAAGCGACTGAAAGAGATACAAGATGTCCAATACAAAAGTACATCAAATACTGAAAATAAAATGATATAGATAAAAGCTAAGCTTTCAGCATCTTCGACCAACCTTGACCAGCAACGGAATATCTTCAGACTGACCCGAGCATATGCAAAAGAAACACTCGAGTCAGGACTCAAAATCTTATACAGGATAATAAATTGCATATAATAAAGTCCATAACTCAAAGGTGAATATAAACATCATTAAGGGATCGATAAACTACCTACAGAATACGCTAAATAGATAATGTCTAATCCATAAAGTAAGATATCAAAGTAGGGTTAAGCAGGACCCATACACCTCTTAACCTGTTTATTCCCAAAAGCATATACAAGACCGTAGTTTCCCCAAAACCGGAAGTCACCAGAGGGCAATCCATATACTAAAGGTACAAATCAAAATCGTAGTGGTCGCGAATAGGATAATCAGTATGACAAGGTACATGAGGCGATACCAACTAGGATACTAGTAGTTGCGTGATCCGGACTGATGTTGGGCATAGCAGCTACTATCCCAACACCGCGAAACAACACTCCCAAATCAAGGGGTGCACCCAAATCGAATCACAAAAGTAATAGATAAGGTATCGAAGAAGTGTGTCCGCTAGAGGTAGCGAACCTCAATGGCCCGGCGCGGCTCCTGTTTTAGTCATGTCAGGGGTCATCCAAAATCGTTCTCTTTCTTCAGTCAACGCGTTCATCAAAACCATCCACTTCATTCTGGATCAACACTTCGCGTATATTAGTTATTAAAGTGGTTTTCGGTATCGATAGAGAGTATGTCCATAATCCGATCCCGGACTCTTTAATAACTACGTATTAATTACCCAACAGTCAACTTTTTATTAAAGTTAAAACAAATCAAATCCAAAGGTCAAGTTGCAAATTTGACTTCCAAATTTGATATTTCAAAACTTGATTCGTTTTAATTACAAAAATATATTCCGAAAAGAAATTCTAGTTCAAGCCCTTTAGTTATCAAAATTTAAGTATTCATGTTAAATCAACATTTCACTTATTAAATCAACTCAAATTTATGGATTACATGAAATAGTCAATCTTAGTTCAACTAATTAAATCAAGTTTATTCTTTAAATCCGTATTTACATTTCTAGGTTCATTACTATATCAATTTCATTTACTACATTTACTTCTTAAATCTCATTTCGATTAACTTTGTCAAACACTTTGTTTAAATAAATAAATTTACAAATCCGTTTCAATTCATTACATTAATTCGTTCTCATTTATTTCAATTTATTTCTTTATTCCAACAAATCTAATTTATTTAATTCGATAAAATCATTTTATTTATTTCAAACAAGTTCATTAATTCATTCAATAAAATCATTTTATTTATTTCAAAACAAATTCATTTATTCGGTTCAATAAAATCATTTTATTTATTTCTAAACAAATTCATTTATTCAATTCAATAAATCATTTTATTTATTTCAAAACAAATTCATTTATTCAATTTAATAAAATCATTTTATTTATTTTAAAACAAATTCATTTATTCAATTTAATAAAATCATTTTATTTATTTTAAAACAAATTCATTTATATTTACGTTACCAAATTTCCATACAGTTTTCTAAGTTCATTCCGTAATTCCAAATAAGTCTCAATTTCAAAACGTTCTTTGTTGACCGTTCGGTTTCTTATTTTTAATTATCTATCCTAGGCCAATTCATTCAATTGGGTATTTATCATTTCAACCCAATTCTATTTAAATTCAAAATCAAAACATACAAAGGGAACTTGCAGTGTGATAGCTGGGATGGTGTCAAAGTAAATAAACAAGCAATAGCATCCATTTGCAACAATTCAACAATTTCAAATAATCCCGAAATAATCGTATTAATTCGCGTTTGTTATTTACGCCAATTAATATAACTATTTCTAGAATCTACTCTATCATTTCAAATAGATTAAAGATTATAACATTTCGGTTTCACTTGTCGTCCAATTTCAATTACAACAGTTAATTCAATATACGTTCAACAGTCCAAAGTGAAATTTGTCCATTCTACGTGTTAATTAACTTAACAATTTAAGGGTCAATTTAATTAATCAATATTCATCACAAAAGGGTTCAAGTTAACAATCAAATTCGACATATATAATTCATTTAAACCGTTAATCATCCTATAAAAAAATTTTTTACTTGCAATTAATCTATCACTTAACAATAACAATTTACATCCAATTCAACATCACATAGCAATTATTTATAAATTCAAACTTGCATAAGAATATAGTCGTGAAAATTAATTCACCTTTCGTGGATAAGAATTTAGACGGCGAAGCGAAAGAAGCACGAAAGAAGTAAGAACAGAGTCGGTATAGCACGAACAACAAACACTATAATATCGACAAAAAGGAAACGATATTAATACAATGAACATTGTATATAATTTATGAATTTATATAAATGCGCTTACCGAAGACGGAGGAAAGAACAAAGCTGGAGATTGACGATGCTGCAAAAGGACTTAACCGGTTGCTTCTGCACACAACGGGAAAAGTGATTACTATTTCAGCAACCCAAAATAGATATTTACGTAAATTTCTTTTTTTTTTATATACAAAACAAAGACCAATTCTAAACCGCTTCATTTTGCAATACTGGAACACACGCACCCTATATCTATACCTACTAACACACACACTTATTGAACATGCACGCGCACCTAAGTTTAAAAATATATATATACACACGCACGCCAACCTTCTCACAAACACACACACATACGGTCCAAACACACACGCAGTAACGCACGCATGAATCCCCAAGACACACACACGAATCAGACTTCACACACACACCAATGCATGCACGCAACATAGAACGCACACGCACCCAACATAAAACCCACACACATACAACGCCGAACACACACACACTCAATCAGACGGCCAGACGAGGCTGAGATGAGGGGAGATGGCACAGTTGGGTGGGGCGGTGGAGACAGTGCAGTGGAACGGACTTGGATGGTATGGGGAGAGGAACGGTTGTAGGTGGAGGCAGTGGGCTGAGGCGAAGTGACTGGGTGCGGGTTGGTTTTGCTGGTGGCAGTGAATCAGGGAGGCCCGGGGTTGGCTGCGTGGTGGAGACAGGGGGCGGGTTGGTGGCAGCGCCGTGGGTCAAGAAATGGACGAAATGGTTGGGCAGTAGGGTGGCGCGGGCAGGTGGTGGAAGCCGTGGTGGGAAGTGTCCGGCTGGTGGGTGGAAGGTTGGTAGGCATGGAGGGTCAGAGCATGGGGTCTGGGCACGGAGGTCTGGGGCGGGCGTGCGTCTGGGCCAGGTGGTATGGAGGCGTTGGTCTGGGCGGAGGGCGAAGGGCAGTTGGGAGGGCTGGGTGATGGCAGCAGGCGGGGACGTGGCTGGAGGGTTGCTGGGTTGCTTGTACGTGAGTGGAGTAGGGTGAATAGGAAAGAAGGAAGAAATGTTTGGACTATTATCTTTGTTTGCAGAGAAAGGAAAAGAAAAAGAATGGAGAGTTTACCTGATGCTTGGAGGCAGAGAGAAGGAGATTTGAGTAAACAGCGAATGGCACTAGGTCATTGAAATTATAGGAACAGTAAGCATCACTTAAAATCCCAAACGTCTCACCTATTCCCAATGCAACCCTTCACACTTCATCTCCCCACTAACTCATTTAATAACAGCTGGGATAAATTTTGTATTGCTTGTGAACGGCTGAAGGAAATTTGGGCTGAGTATTATTTAATTGGTCCGTCGGGAACCGATAAATTTACCCAAATGAATTTTACGTCGGACCCCGATTTTTACAAATGAGTATACCGTTTTGATCAGTGCGACGATGCGGTTCCAACGGTACACAGGTTATTGCGATACGATGATTTTATAAAATTTGCATTTACGCCGCTTAAATTGTACGTTTTGCAAAATAAGATAAACGGAGCAGGCGATGACAGTTTGAGACGAAACGAATCATAAAATCTTGATCAGAATAATTTTTACAAGCGGACTGTGTAAAAGTATTTGAATTTGGAAGATAAATTTTTCGCAGCTTTATATGGACTGATATACAGTAAAACGCGAACGGACTTTGCTGTAATATTTTCCAACGAAACTTTTTCTATGTCCATATCTAACTAGACGTATGTCACAAATAAAGTTTGGATGTAAATTTAGATCGTTTAAAATTTCAAAATTTTTATTGAAACGATGAATTTAAAATTTTAAATTGGGTTGAAATTTAGGGTCGTTACAATTTTTCCATAATCTATAAGACCATTCGGGTATGTACCATTTCAACCGATAGTGATTTTTTCCTAACAACAAACAAAGGGAACTTGTAGTGTGATAACAACATATAAAATAAGTATAATATCCAATCATCCAAATATCAACAATTAACATCCATCATAATCATCATTCAAATCAACCAATAAATCACAACAAATAAACTGATTATCCTTATCAGGTATTTGTAACAACCCGGGGTTTCGCATCAATTAATTATCGTCATTAGACGATTAAATTTTGCTAGCTAATTGCTGTTGGGCGTTTTAATCGGTTGAAATTCATTTAAAAATTTGTTACGGGATTAAGTGGGCTTTAAATAAAATTTTAGCCCACGTTTCTTTTTGTTTTTGAGCCGTGTTATATCAAAACGAAGACCGTTCCTCCACCCCCATTCACTTCTATTCGTAAGCCCAAAAAAAACGAGAAATAAACGAAAACAATGGCTGCTAGGGTTTTGATCGATTTCGTGGCCGCCACGGCTTGATTTGGTTGACGATGTATTCTCTGATTTTAATGATTGCCACGACTTCGACCCTGATCTGTTCGATCTTTGGTCGTTGCGGTTGTGAATTTCTGGCATCGCTATCTTTGTTCGTTTTGACTGGAAATGGGAACTTCGGCTGCGTATTGGATTTGGCTCTTTGGAATAAGGTGAGTGATTTTCACTGTGACGCCCCACCTCTATGCTCACAATAACAAAGAGTATTAAAAGAAATACTGTCTGTTATTACGAAGAATAAGGCTGGATAGGAGCGGCCATCCGTAGTTAGGCCTTACACTCATATTGATTATCTCGATAGGAGTAGTATATATTCTTTTATCTCTTTAATCTTTGTTTATATACTCCCATCGACATATTCAATTCTAGTATAAAACGAACTACGATGGTTCATAATAGTTTAGGACAACATATATAATAATAACACAGATAAGCTAAATGCGGAACATAGATAATATAAAATCTCATATAGATATAACTGAGGTCAGTTACAATACATGTGATACAATACATATGATACAACTATAACTGTTGACACTGGAAGTTACATATACAAGTACATTATTGTAAATAATATACATGAATACATATCATCCTATACTAGGACGACTACTCCAAAAGATATGAAGAGACTTCATAGCTCAAGCGACAACCCAAAGCAAGATATCAACAACCTGAAATAACTCGGTCTGACCCGAGTATTAATTCAAAAGAAAATAATACGCGGGTCAGTCTAATTCAAACTCAGTTATTAATGCACGGGAGCAATAATAATTAAATAATCAATAGACGACGGTCACGATAAATCTCGTATATTCAACCCTTCAATAAGAGAATCGAATAACGGTAGATATAACACGAAACAGTGTTAAACAACAAATCAGCAAATTCAAACCATCAACAAATATAAATAAAAAGATTATCAATGAAGATAATTTAGAAAACAATAGAATTGCCCAAACAGCAATTAACAGCAAGTGGCCAAAGCAAAACTCAAGCCAGTAAAGCAACAGAAACAACAATATCTAATTATCGATACGATAATTAGAAAACACATAATCTAATTATCCAGTAGATAATTAGATAACAACAAAATAATCAAATTAAACCAAATCAAAATACAATTTCAAAATATTGAATTGAACACATGAAACAATTCAAGCAATTGAAATATCAATTAAAACGTAAATTCTGATAGGGCTGCAGTACACGCTCGCGTGTACTGCCTAGCCACTACAGCATCTGATATCATCACAACGCCAAATACTAACAGCAAGTCGAAACTGCAAAGGTCAAGTCACTGCTATCATGACTCAACACAACTACAAGACCAAACCAAAGCTAACAGCAATACCAAGACATCAACAAGTATGACAGGGATGTGCAGATGTAAGCAAAGAAATGACACATGTATATGCAGATGCATAACATCATCAATGGAACCAAACAGTACTTGAGCTCCAAAAGATGCAACATGTATGCAACAGTGAAACTGGACAGTGCAAGCTTCAAAAATATCAGACTCCAGTACATATTCAGGAATGCACAGAGAGTATGCAACCTGACTCGAAGTAGTGCAGTGATATGCACAGTGAAACTTAAATGTGCAATTTAAAACATTGAAGGATATGAATGTAAGAAAATGTCACTGAGAAGCAATGCTTAGCATACATATGAACCAAGTTCATATGTATAACAAACACAAAGAAACAAACTCAACAATGCAAGTGAGGCAAGGCTACAAAACAATCGTAAACAAGCTTCACTGACTCGAAGGAACAAGTCGATATGGCAACAATGCAAACACAGTTCAAATGTCTAGACTGAACATCAATAATGCACTGTGAAGCAACCATACTATACAAAAGTGCTTCAGGCAGGTGTGCAGTGACAATATACATGAATCAAGATACAAGACTACATGAATTAGACTCGAGTTCATAGTGCGGACAACTGAAACAACATAATGCATCATTGAAACAAGATCAAAGTACAGGCAACATGAAACAGGCTAGAGTAATAACTCAGCATGTACCTTGGCCGTGAGCCCGCGAAGGAAGTCCAACCCATCTTCTTCTATAAATTGAAGGGCAGAGGCACAATGAAATGGACCTTTTTTGGGAGAACAATGGGGAGACTCTGCCACTTTCAAGACTGATTATTTTCAGTTAAAACTTATATTCAAGTCATTAATATATGGATTGTATCTGTATTCAACTACTGGTGAAAGAAATAAAGATCAAAACTCAAAGTGGACGTAGGCAGTTACGCCGAACCACTATAAATCTGGTGTTCTCGTTTTTGTTGTTCTTTTGGCATTGAATTACACTATTTTTCAGTTCTAATTCATCTTCTTCATTAATCTCTCTACACAATCTTTCTCAACGAGGTTAGTGACCAATTTTGGTGCTAACACTTTGGTGCTTTCACTGAGAATTGAATTCTCATCTTGATTGGATCTCATCATCTACTAGTGGATTTCCATATTCGCGAGATAGATCCAGTTATTTACTAGAAAACTTCCTATTCTACTCAGATTTGAAAGAAATCTAAAGGAAGCTGATAGTCGTATTCATAGAAACCAAGTCTATGTAAGATATGGGGACTGGGCGTTGAAGTTTGCAGTCATGTTGAATAAAGGCCGACCCCCCCTCTGAAGGCAATTTAGCCGATCGCCCCAGAAAAGGAGTATGCCGACTGCTCCCGAAAAGGTGTATGCCCATCGCTCCAGAGAATTCCCATGCCGAGCAGAATTCCCATGCCGAACAGCCTTGGCCGAACAGCTTTGGCCGAACCACTCCAGGCCGATCCACTCTGGCCGAATAGCCTTGGCCGAACAGCTTTGGCCGAACCGCTCCAGGTCGATCCACTCTGGACGAACAGCCTTGGCCGAACAGCTTTGGCCGAACCGCTCTAGGCCGATCCACTCTGGCCGAACAGCCTTGGCCGAACCGCTCCGGGCCGATCTACTCTGGCCGAACAGCCTTGGCCGAACAGCTTTGGTCGAACCGCTCCAGGCCGAACCACTTTGGCCGAACAGCCTTGGCCGAACAACTTTGGACGAACCACTCCAGGCCGATCCACTCTGGCCGAACAGCCTTGGCCGAGCAGCCTTCGCCGAACAGCTTTGGCCGAACCACACTAGGCCGATCCACTCTGGCCGAACAGCCTTGGCCAAACAGCTTTGGCCGAACCATTCCAGGCCGACCAAACCTCTAGGCCGAACGCTCTTCCAGGCCGATCCATACCTCTATGCCGAGCACCTCTGTAATGCCGAACGGTATTGTATGCCGAACAACTCGATTGCGCCGAACGAGGAATGCCAAATAAGGAATGCCGAGCGGCATGTGACTTAGGCATTCATGTCGAACGCCCCAATGCCGAACGGTACTTCTATATGCTGAACGGTACTTCTGTGCCGAACGAAGTATCCAGACCGATCCATGCACTGTATACTGATCTCTCTCTCAAAAAAACAATCTGACTGGTCCCTATACAAAAAATATATGAATCGGGTAAAATAACCATAGCCGCAGCGCAGTGCCTCCGGATAGTGAATTCAAAACTCAACTTAATAAAGGAACATTCTATCCACTTCCCTGACATCCCATGATCGAACAGGGCATAGAGGATCTAGCGGCAACTTATGAACGACATCAAGGGAACGGACAAGCAACCGCTATTCAAACGGTACTCCCAAAGGTTGGAGAACATAGATGATGTCACTCCAAGCACCTTTCTTCGCTGACCCAGCACTTTGAATTTAGTGACTCCAAGCAAACTAATGTTTGGCTCTAAGCAATTTATTCCAAATACTAACAAGGGTATCATACTAATCGCATTTGAGGAAAGTCGACCTCCAGATATATTTTGGCAGCTGGTTAGCTAAGGAGCCTCCTACGACTATGGATCGTTTCTTTTACAAAATGAATCAGAACTAAAGTGAGGAGGAGTGGAGCATACTAAGAAAAATAACAATGAAGGCCCGTTGGCTAAGGATGTAGATCCCAGTAGCCGAAACAAGACTTCAGAATTCAGCTCATATGCTCTTTGAGAGGTTCAATTGACAACCTCTACTTGAAGACTTACGACTCGGAGCGGTACTGGAAACCAACCTCGAGAGAGTACACCAAAATCTAAAGAAAATCAGAGGAATGTTGTATATTCCCAGATGCTCACTAATCCTAACACGGGTGACTACAAACACCTACGAGGTGTGATCGAAAAGATGACCTGGAAAGGAAAGCTTCAATAGTATGTACAAGTCATGCAGAATGGAGGACAGCGAATATCCGATGCCTATTAATAAAGGGCTATGATTATCAATTGGACGTTTGACGGCCGACATCCCTTTGAAAGGAGCCAAGGGCGGAGTCGGATAGCGAGCACACGATGCTGCTTCACATATCAATGAGATTTACCATAATCTTCTTTGAATTATTTCCATTTTCATCTCTATTTCAATTGTTCTATGAACTACGACTAGCTTGAAATAAACTACTTTCAAAACGATGCAGGTGTCCAGGTACTCAGATTTGGTTGCCAACCAATCTACGCAGACCATGATCGGACGTATGGAGTTACATGTGGACAAGCATAATTCTATCGCTCATCATCAACCATATGCCTTTGATTTGGGGCTATGGACTAAATATTGAAAAGTTCATCACGATCAGAGCCCAATACAAAGTCAACATGACCAACCATCCATTCATGGACCTCCACGTTTGACTCGGAGACCTAAGCAAGGCTTGGAATGGGTATGGCCTGATCATCCACTCAAATCGAGTCATAGAACAAAGTTCGACAAAATACAGATGCCCCTCCTGAAACTCAGTGACGCCGGGATCTGTTTAGAGTTGATATGATTTGTTCATCTACACATCAAATCCTACCTCGAACACAAAAGGTTATTCGAAAGCCTGACTTGAAGTAGTTATGGTGGACTGCCTACTCATTAACCATCGCTCTCAAAATATGGACACGACTGCACCTTGGAACATATGCAGCTTACTTTGTCTACTCAACAATCTATTATCCTTATTTTCTAGAAGGAGATACGGAGCAAATTGTAAGAGATTTGGCTATCTAACCCAACATGGATGTGATCCAACCATCTGTCATATACCTCCTTCCTTGACTTGATTGGAAGAGCTATAATCACCAAGCGGACGAGAATCGATCATCCATTTTTCAAATTCCATCCCTTATCCTAGGGGGCAGAATCCCATTCCGTGAGCAAACGTGGTTCGATTGTTCATTCGACGACATTAGCCTCGATACAGTAGATGAATACAAATTAAAGAATGGAAATACGACTGCTCTCAACTTAAACCTCCAAGTCCCTAGAGTGCGGACAGGAGTACTATAAGTCACCAGAGCGCGGACTAGAGTATAAACGACTAAAACCTCCAAGTCCCCAGAGTGCAGACTGTAGTACTCTAAGTCCCCAGATCTTGGACTAGAGTATAAATGACTAAAACCTCCAAGTCCCCAGAGTGCGGACTGGAGTACTCTAAGTCCCCAGAGCGCGGACTAGAGTATAAACGACTTAAACCTCTAAGTCCCCAGAGTGCGGATTGGAGTACTCTAAGTCCCCAGAGCATGGACTAGAGTATAAACGACTAAAACCTCCAAGTCCTCAGAGTGTGGACTGAAGTACTCTAAGTCCCCAGAGCGTGGACTAGAGTATAAACGACTTAAACCTCCAAGTCCCCAGAACGCGGACTGGAGTACTCTAAGTCCCCAAAACGCGGACTAGAGTATAAATGACTTAAACCTCTAAGTCCCCAGAGCGCGAACTAGAGTATAAATGACTTAAACCTCCAAGTCCCCAGAGTGCGGACTGGAGTACTCTAAGTCCCCAAAACGCGGACTAGAGTATAAATGACTAAAACCTCCAAGTCACCAGAGTGCGGACTGGGGTACTCTAAGTCCCCAGAGCGTGGACTAGAGTATAAAGGACTTAAACCTCTAAGTCCCCAGAGCGCGGACTAGAGTATAAACGACTTAAACCTCCAAGTCCCCAGAGTGCGGACTGGAGTACCCTAAGTCCCCAGAACGCGGACTAGAGTATAAATGACTAAAACCTCCAAGTCCCCAGAGTGCGGACTGGAGTACTCTAAGTCCCCAGAGCTCGGACTAGAGTATAAAGGACTAAAACCTCCAAGTCCCCAGAGTGCGGACTGGAGTACTGTAAGTCCCCAGAGCGCGGACTAGAGTATAAACGACTTAAACCTCCAAGTCCCCAGAGTGCGGACTGGAGTACTCTAAGTCCCCAGAGCGCGGACTAGAGTATAAACGAATAAAACCTCCAAGTCCTCAGAGTGCGGACTGGAGTACTCTAAGTCCCCAGAGCGTGGATTAGAGTATAAATGACTTAAACCTCCAAGTCCACAGAGTGCGGACTGGAGTACTCTAAGTCCCCAGAGCGCGGACTAGAGTATAAACGACTTAAACCTCCAAGTCCCCAGAGTGTAGACTGGAGTACTCTAAGTCCCCAGAGCGTGGAATAGAGCATAAACGACTTAAACCTCTAAGTCCCCAAAGCGCGGACTAGAGTATAAACGACTTAAACCTCCAAGTCCCTAGAACGCGGACTGGAGTACTCTAAGTCCCCAGAACGCGGACTGGAGTATAAATGACTTAAACCTCCAAGTCCCCAGAGTGCGGACTGGAGTACTCTAAGTCCCCAGAGCGCGGACTAGAGTATAAACGACTTAAACCTCCAAGTCTCCAGAGCACGGACTGGAGTACCCTGAGTCCCCAGAGTGCGGACTAGAGTATAAATGACTTAAACCTCTAAGTCCCCAGAGCGCGGACTGGAGTATAAACGACTTAAGCCTCCAAGTCCCCAAAGTGCAGACTGGAGTACTCTAAATCCCCAGAACGCGGACTAGAGTATAAATGACTAAAACCTCCAAGTCCCCAGAGTGTGGACTGGGGTACTCTAAGTCCCCAGAGCGCGGACTAGAGTATAAACGACTTAAACCTCTAAGTCCCCAGAGCGCGGACTAGAGTATAAACGACTTAAACCTCTAAGTCCCCAGAGCGCGGACTAGAGTATAAACGACTTAAACCTCCTAGTCCCCAGAGTGCGGACTGGAGTACTCTAAGTCCCCAGAACGCGGACTAGAGTATAAATGACTAAAAGCTCCAAGTCCCCAGAGTGCGGACTGGGGTACTCTAAGTCCCCAGAGCGCGGACTAGAGTATAAACGACTTAAACCTCCAAGTCCCCAGAGTGCGGACTGGAGTACTCTAACTCCCCAGAGTGCGGACTCGAATATAAGCGAATCGGATCTCCAAGTTCCCTGAATATGAACTATGACACAAATGACTTGAATTTGTCAAATCCCTGACATACGGGCTAGAAAGTATTCTAAGTGCTCGAAGCACAGAATGGAAGTTCAACGACTCCCGAAGAGTTTTCGAGTTATATGAAGATTGACTGAGAAGTCTATGTTACTCACAACTGTTTGGATTAAAATCACAATCACAAAGAAAACTGAACAATAAGAGTCTTTTGTAAGACAGAAAAAGGAACTAAACCTTATTCAGAAATGAGTTTCTATTACAACCCCTCCAAAGTTCGGGGTCGACATTCTATTTACAAGGACTAAGGAATAGATGAAAATAAGTACATGACTTAAACTAACTCTCATTGAACGAGGATAGTAATCACTTCTTGTGCTTCTTCAACTTCTTTCCAGACAGCTCCTCTCCAAAGCATTTACCCTTGGTACTCTTCTTTGATAGAGGGGTAGAAACTGAAGGAGTACGGGGGCCTTCCATGGGCTTGGACCCGCCAGGAAGGATGACCTTCAACGGCTTGTTCAAAGGATCGTCCAAGTCCACAACTCGAGGCTCTACTATGACCTTGACCGTCTCCTCCGTCTCTTTCTCGAGCCGATCCTCCATGCTCAATTCGGATGTGTGCTTAGAGGTGCCTGTAATTTCTACTTCATAACCTCCGTCGGTAGGAGAGGTCTCAGACTTGTCTTCATCAAGCGCTCGGATCACCTGAGCGTTTGGACCAGGAGCCTCCCCTGCATGAGTGGCTTCACTTGTTTTCTCCCCCACTTCCATGGCGACATCGCTCCTCGGAGTGGGCTCAGGGTCAGAACGGCCTGCACAAAATCGTGGAAAACAAGCATTAGAATGCAATAGTCCTGCATAAAGAATAACAACTTTCGAAATCTTAAAGAGAACCTTAAAGAGAAGGATTATCTACCAGGTTTAGGCAAACTCTCAGCCATCCGGGGGTCTCACCCTCTGGAATGGGAGACAGAATGCGGACTATAGTACTCTAAGTCCCTGAGTGCGGACTAGAGTATAAATGACTCAAAAACCTCTACGTCCCCAGAGTGCGGACTACAGTACTCTCAGTCCCCAGAGCATGGACTAGATTATAGACGACTTCAGAAAAATCCCTAAATCCCAGAAGCGGACCAGATTACTCTAAGTTCCCAGAGTGCGAACTAGAGTATAAACAAGTTGACGAAAATCTCTGCGTCTCAAACTGTGGACTAAAGCATAAATCGTTCGACAAATCTCTAAGTCCCCGTAGCGTGGACTGAAGCATGAACACAAATTGGGCGCGAGTCAACCGGGGGGAGAATAACACTAAGTCACGAGAATGCAGAGTGGTGTATAAACATCGATAAATAGACGAGTGGATTTCGACCATTTTCTATTCCGCAAACTTCGACCTGGAATTGATAGGAGGATTATTAACCCGCTGAGGATGGAGTTCGACCATCCAACTATTGACCTGGCCAAATCAATGCTGGGGGCAGGGGTGCAAAACACTAAAAAGCTGAATACGACAACTCATTGTAGCTCTAGCGTGGCATTTTTTATAACTTGAGGCAGCGACTGCAGGGAGGCCTCAATACAGAACCAATCGAAACGGCATCCAAAGCTACGAGCAACCTACTATATCATACCTCAGACCAAGGGTCAATGCCGATCCGCACCAAGCACATACGAATGTGACTCGGATGTTTTTTGAAAAACTATGACCCCCAGAGTATGGAAAGGAGGGTATACCACGAATACTTGGTCAAAAATTCTCTAGCACCCTCGTTCGATTCGTCAGGAGGAGTATGAAACTGGATGAGCATAACCCGACTGCATTTGTAGCCAACTTTACCCCGAGATCTGATTACAGAGCATGAACCAAAGTGGACGTGGATGACCATCCACTGTCCAAATTACGCCCTGAAACTTATGTGGCATCGAAGTATTCCCCTTGGAATGAAAAACCACGATAAAATCCAAGATAGCCGAGACCTAGTCTCCCATCGACCGAAATGATCCCACGATTCAACGGGAAAGAGAGTAAAGCTAAAGTGGGCGTGGCTGGCCTTCCTACTTATCGGTATATGCCCCAGACCTGGGGGCACGAGCGAGAAGCAAGATAAATGTGAACCGACTATTCACCAATCACCTCTATGTCTTTGGAGTTTAGGTGAAAACATAAACATAGCTAGGATGAGACTCTACCGTCCATGCAGTACATTTATAAACCCGAGACTGGGAGAAGACGCATGGTCATCCAAAAACTGGCTACGATAGCTCAGTATTAAAACTTATATATAGTGCTTACAGCTACTCAAGGCAACGACCGAAAGGATGCCTAGAGATAGAATCGTTAAATCGATACCTTAGCTCATGGGCAATTGACTTTCACTCCAACCCGAAGGACGGGTAAAGAATCATGAATGCATTGAATAGAAAGTGCGTTACTCGAATGCTCAATAACTCATGAAAAGACTCTAGGATTCGACTAGAGTAACCATCAACATTGGTCGTCCCTACCATATTTCACATTGAATGTTATGCAAAATAGTTACATCTTTACTCAAAGAATCTGGGATGGCACCTGCTAATCTGACGGTCGACATTACAGCTAGCCATGGCGACCCTTTCCAGGTGCTGAATATTGGATCACAACTCAGTGCAGTGATGATAAAAGAATTATTTGGATTTTTCTGAATAAATGATGATATGTTCCCTTGGACTCATTCTGACATGCACATGTGATTTCATTAACTATCGCGAGCCATGCATTGGATATCAACCCGAAGCTACAAAATCTAGCACAATCTCTATTGATTTCATCATGAAAGATCCACTCTTACTTTTAGGCTCACCCCATCAACGTCTATGCCTACCAGCCGTTGCGACAGGGCACACAATTACCTGAGACGTCTGAAAGACTACTTAAATAGAATATCGAACTAAGCTAATTCAATATCACTTATTTCCCACGAAGGGCTATCCAAGGACGGAAATTAGCAGACCTCACACCCAAATTCACTACCTAAGATGACTACTCGAAGAGTAGCACAGAACCAACCATAAGATGGAAAATGTACGTGGATGGAGCATCTAATGATCAGTGTTATGGCTTGATAATGACTCATGAGGAACGATCAATGTGCTACGTCCTAAAACTCGATTTACTTGTAACAAACAACGATGCTTGGTATGAATCCTTGACTGCCACCCTCAAACTTGCTAGAGGATTTGAAGTGAAAACTTTACATATCTTTTGTGATTCTTGATTGGTAGTATACAAATTTAAGGAAGTTGATCTTGCTAGGGGGCATTGTCTTGCTCCTTATCTCGATCAAGTCCAAGAGCTACTAACCGACTTCACGTATTACATCATTACACACGTACTCAGCGAACAAAATGAAAAGGTGTCATGGTTGACTCCTATCAAAGACTATCTACAATGAGAAATTCTTACTGAACTGAGGAATGGAAAACGACAGATCCTCCTCAAAGCTTCATGCCAAATCATCTAAGAATAATTCATGTGTCAAAAGGAGTTTATATCCATCCCAATGCTTCGGCATATCGCCCATGATGATATCTTGAGCAAAGTCTATGAAGAAGAATGCGGTAATAACATCAGGGGGAAAGCCATGATAAAGAAGATACTCTGCTACAGGTATTACTAGCCAACTATCAACCCAGAAGCGGTTGATCATGCTAGACAATGTGACGACTGCAAGATGTTTGCAAAAAATCCGAGAACCCCGCCGATGGAAATTATTCAAATGGCTAGTTCATAGCCGTTTGCCACTTGGGGGCACTGAAATCATCTTCTTGTCGATCCTAAAGGTGGTGCGAAATACACCATTATAGCAATTGATTGCGTCACCAAATGGGCAGATGAAGAACTCTTAACCGCGACCAAGATGAAGAAATTAATCAACTTCTTTATCCGTAACGTCATATGTCCTTATGACCTTCCATGATCCATCATAACTGCAAATGGACAGGTTGAAGCTGTGAACAAAATCATAGAGTCTGTACTGAAGAGAGGTTTGGAAAACTCCTCAAGTGGCTGATTGCAACCCTTATTTCACAGAAAATACAAACAAGGAATCGCGATTGAATTGCAATTAAACTAGATGGAGTTAGCGACGACTTATGAGCATATAAAACGCATCCGAGAGCCAATGGCAAGAACATGTACCCGAACGTGCATGTGTACATCCGAAAAAGTTCGACTTCTTGAAATCAACAGAAATTGAATTCTCACTAAGGGTTATTAAGAGAAGACTAGATCAGATAACCGAAGCTTATTAGCTCTGCAGAATCAGACACGGATGGCCACTGATGAACTACAACCCTGTTTATAATATTGGGAATCGACCAAGCATCACGATGACCAAAGAAGGATACAACACCTTGGGAGGATAAATTGGAGGATAATGACTATTCAAGAAACATGGTGGATTTCTTTCTGAAGACAAGGAATACTCGCTGATTCAAAGCGTGTTGTGTTGCTTCACACGACACACTTTGGGGGGCAAGTGTTAACCGGCACCTTGGCCCGGCTACAAGACGACAGTTGAAGAAATTATCGTTAGCACTAAACAAGATTCTGACCAAGAAGAGCCTGCGGATATACAGGTTTGATGCAGTCGACATGTTTTGGCATTTAGGTACGGTTCGGCAAGAATAGAACAACTAGCTTGAGTTTGCCCTACATGGGCCAAGTCACCTTGGCCTTGAGCCCGCGAAGGAAGTCCAACCCATCTTCTTCTATAAATAGAAGGGCAGGGGCACAATGAAATGGACCTTTTTTGGGAAAACAATGGGGAGACTCTGCCACTTTCAAGACTGATTATTTTCAGTTAAAACTTGTATTCAAGTCATTAATATATGGATTGTATCTGTATTCAACTACTGGTGAAAGAAATAAAGATCAAAACTCAAAGAGGACGTGGGCAGTTACGCCGAACCACTATAAATCCGGTGTTCTCGTTTTTGTTGTTCTTTTGGCATTGAATTACACTATTTTTCAGTTCTAATTCATCTTCTTCATTAATCTCTCTACACAATCTTTCTCAACGAGGTTAGTGACCAATTTTGGTGCTAACACATACAGAATACATAGCATATTAATAATATCATATACAAGTGATACGTCTCGCCATCTAGCTCGCCATTGAGCTGCACAGCATCTCCTGAATCCAGAATGACCTGATAACCTGACTCTAGACTGCCCGTGTGGAAATTGGTGGGCACCCAGAGTTTAGGAAGGAAACAATAAACTCCAGGTCAATCATGGTGACTGGTGTGAGAACTAAAACAGTTTATCTTTAAAACAACAACAACAAAGGAAGTGGAAAATATCTACAATGCTTTTGGAAAATGAAACTACCATAAGACCTCCCGCCACACACACAATGCAAACACAGACTTGGAGGAGATTTCTTCTTATGATAGTCAAACATGCTTACTACGCAAAAGAAAACTCTTTTGGTATTATTACTAGTGCATAGTGTGAAAATCCTTTTGAAAATACAATATTAATCTTAGCCAGCATAGGTACCACTATATTATGCCTGCTATAGCTGCCGCTTGAGGAGACAAGTTATACAATTGCAATCGTAAAGGGCTCGTATTGTTTCTTTGGATTTTCCAACAAATGGTCAGGCTAAGGAACTTCCTATGCCACGTAGGAACGCCTATGGTGGGACGCTCCGAGAGACAACCTGCTCTCTGCCAACACAAGGCCGGGTTACCTCTGTAACTAGGTAACTCACGAATATGCCATCCCCCGGTCCTTTGGGACCTTTATCCGAGCGCTCGGTAACCAACATCACACATAATAAATAAAGTGTGTCCACATGAGTGAGTATCTGGGCTCTATACCATGATACCACCCTTTTCCAGAAGGAAATGACATACCCTAAAGGGCGCGACCCTCATAACCTTGCCGCATATTCCTGTTTTGACCATTTCCGGGTTGTGAGGTCCGAAGAGGTCTCGTCCACAAAGCTACGCTTTTTCACAAAGCCACACTTTGATCACAAATGATCAATAAATGATCACCACACAACAACACTCAGCATGCCACATTACCAAATTGGGAGTATATCACTAATAAATTTCAACTACATAACCTCTGAGCTCGTACGTCTCAAAGAAGGGTGTTAAGCTATGAGAATAAATTCTCCGCCACCAACATAAATGTATTTGAAAGAAATCAGCTTTATATCTCAAAATGTAATGTCAGACATGTAACCATACAAGTCTGTTCCGGGTTCGAACAGAACCAAAGGCACTTCAAAAGAAGCCCTTGCAATCCGGGTATTCACAATCCCGATAAAACTTCCCATCACAAAAGAAATCTCTATACCGTAGCTAACGGTGCAGAGACAATCGATAAGTCATCCTATCGTTTTCACAAATACCCGGTCTTCACCACCGGTCTTCAATACGATCCATATCGTCGTATCACTAATTCAGAATGGGTTATATGACACAAAGGTCTTTTCCCGGCTAACCCGAATAGTGAGCGCAATATTTAAAACATATGGATATAGGGATTTCAATTAAGTCACAACATATTACCCAAATCCTTTGCTTTAAATGGTTTAACAAATTACCATTTCAAATCTTTAAACAAAAAGATTTACTTCACAAAGTTTATCCAGTTTCACAAAGATTCATTCACGGATTTCCAAAGCAATTTCCATTTCAATTGATTAACCCATTAAATCTTTAAATCAGATTTAATTTATAGCTTTCAAAACTATTCACAATTCATGTCTTTTATAATATAAAACATACACCTTTTGAAATACTCTTTGATTCCAAAATAAAGCTTAATCATTTTCACAAAGGTTAATTCATAGTTTTTTTCCAAACTATTCACAATTTCATTTCAACTTGGATTGTTTCGATATAAATTGGAAATATTTCATTTCAACACAAATTGGAAATCTTTTCACTTTATAAAAGCTATTATTATTTGAAAACAGATAGTTTTCGTTTTTTGGGAAAACTGGTTACAATTACACAAGTTAAAGCCATTCAAGTATAAAACTTGAACATACATTTAAATTTCCAAAAACCATATTTTAAATGGTTAAAAACCCATATAAACACCTTTTATACTTATAAAATCTTTTAAACCAAAATTCCCAATTCATCGAATTCAATTTCAAAATATTGAATTCAAAATTTAAATCAAATGATTTAAATTCCAATTCTATTATGTTCTAAAAAATAACTTTTATTTCTGAAACTCATTTCAAAAACTTCTAATTTCAATTCCAAAACTATTTTGGATTCAAAAACTCAATTTTCCAAAATTGATAAAAATCTGTGACTTAACCGATTTCCACGTGAAATCCACTTTTGTGTGTGTATTGTGTAGTCCATGGTTTAACACAATAGTGCAATGACATTCAACCATCACAGATCAAATATAACAATATAATTGATAAGCGGTATAAATTATAACGCTTATCTTCATTCACAGATCATAGATATATATATATCACAGATAAATAGATCATAAATCACACACAAATCAGAATATATCACAAGGCATCACACATCAAAGATGTCAAACAATTCAACATCCAATATAATCCAAACATCCATAGATAGGATTAATTAAATTATCTGATTAATTTAAATCAAATAAATTTCTATAAATCAATTTTACTAGTTATGGTAATTAATAATAAATTAATTTCAAATTGATTTTCAAATTTATTTCAAGACACCAAATCAATTTCCAACATTTTCAAAATTATTACCTTTTAAAAATAAATTCCTTTGTCTCTTCAAATCTATTTAAAAATCCCAAATTTTGATAAATTCTTCAGTTTATAGATAATATTTCCGAAATCCATTTATTAAGCTTTTTTTTTCAAATTTGAAATTTAATTCAATACAGTTCAAAAATAATACTTTATCTTTTAAACTCCTTCTAAATTTATCCAATTATCAAAAATAATTTTTTCGATCAATTTTCAACTTATATTTTCAAAAATCCAATTTTACTTATTTCTGGTATCCATCGATACCAAAAATACATTTGGCTAAATTATATCCGTCAACAATTTCAATCACAATATAATCACACGGCGATTATAAATAAATCAACACACAACATTGAAATAAATTCAAATGTTTGAGGAATCCAGTTGGATCCCTCCAACCTGTTTCCCTGCATCCACAGATGTTAGCACAATACCAATTCCACTTCAATGTGGAATATCGCGGTATATGGGATTTATAAATATTATCCGCTATTATGCGGCGCAATAGGGTCTCATCTGCTATATAATGCGGGAAATCAACTCCAAATACATATATAATACCAATTCCACTTCACGATGGAATTATCGCGGTATATGTTTTTAATAAATAACCTTCGCTTAATATACGGCGTATGGGGTCTATTTCAACACAATAGATAACAATTATCATCCAATTCACACAATCAACACTATCAACAATATTAAATCTAACTATTTAAAATTTAAATTGAAACAAAATATTCGATTGAGTAAGGAGTTCTCACCTTGCTTTCAATAACGGTTGCGGTATTTTATTTCAAATAAAATTAAACGCTCGTTTAATTTTACTCAAAATTTTCACTAGCTCCAATTGACTCCAAACCAGCTCCATTGCGTAGTGCTCGTCAAAACGAACCCGACGCAATTCGTTTTGTAAATTTTCAACCTCGTATCTAAAAGATATCACGTTTTAAAGTTTGAACGTATTTATATAAATCAATTTACATATTTATTTCTATTTACAAACACTACTATTAATCAGAGCCGTTCATTCCAATTATCAAATCGTGGCCGTGACCTTGCTTCTTCCTCCTACGTGAAAATCACGTATGTGATAACCCATTTGGCCACCGTTTACATCATTTTGCTGCGACCACCACGCGATGTTTGAAGACGATCAACTAGCGCCAAATGATAGCCTTAACCAAGCCTCTCTTTCAACTACAACTCCAGGGAGCTCGGCCTCCCCCATGCCTAGATAAACGCACCCAAACTCGACGACTTCTCGGCAAAAATTCGACCACCACGACACTCCAATGATCATCATCACCGTATGGATCTGAAGATCTCGCGATGTTCTTCGACTTTGTAGTTGAGCGTTTGTCGTAATTGTTTGTGGATTAAGAGATATTGAGGGAAAAAGATGAGTGATTTTCGGCCATTAGAATAGAAGGTGGCGGCTAGAAACAAAACCCTAGGGTCTTTTGCAAAATGAAGAAATAACGTCCTTTTATAGAAAATTCTCCAAAAACACTATTCATCGAAAATTTTCCGAACTCCAAATCGAGCGTGCCGGGTGGCGTTTCTAAGGTTTACCCCATGTTCCGAACACAATGGAACGTGTTTCAAGAGCTAATTCGATCATATGTGAGAGTTATGGAAATAAATGATCAAATTTAAATTAAATCGATTAAACCAATTTCGATGCGTTTTAACTTGCCCCGGACAAACCGTAAATCCGATTGACATGAAATTTGAAATCTTACAATAATATCACATTACGGATCCGATGAAACTGGTTTCGTCGAAATCCGAGACTATTTTAAAAATGACTATTTTCACTAGTCAATTAAATATAAAAATATTCAATTTTCACAATTTAACTTTTAATTCAATTTTAAAATTTTATAACATCATTATAACTCCAGTATCATTTACTATAACTTTATAAATCATTTTTAATCACATTAAACCCAATTTCCAATTATTTCTGGAATTTCAAATATTAAATTGTCGATTTAATTAAACAATTAAATCTCTATATTCGAAATTTAATTCATTCGACTTGTAAATCTTACTTATTAATATTTAAAATCAATTAAATATTTGAATTTCAAACGACATAAATTCTGGGTCGTTACAAACTTCCCCCTTAAAAGAATTTCGTCCTCGAAATTGCAAAGTAAGAAAAATGCCCTAAATTCATTAACTTTTCAAAAATCCACTTAGTGAAAATTTTATATTCACCTTTTTCCAATACCTTTAACTTCAACCAAAACAATGGTTTCCATTTTCTAGTTTAATTCCTATATTTTCATTACAATTTAGAAATCAACTTTTCATTAACAAAAATTTTCCAAATTTTTTCAAAATTTTCTAATGCCTTAAAATTTCAGAAAAATTCGCCAGCGTCTCCTTTGTGCGGTTCGATCGTAGTAGGATCACAATAGACATAAATATATATACATCGACCCACACGGTCGGAAAAGCAGAAAAATAGTTCATATTTCCTATTTTTATTGCGTAGGCGTACCTTTTTAGCATTTTTAAGCAAAGCAGTTATTTATTAAGCATTTTAGCGTGACCAAAACCAACCGAAACGGCAGCCACGACACCTATACTTACTCGATTTAAATATGTAAGTGACATATATATAAGGTTATTAACAATTTATTCTTTTAAACAACTACAACATATGCATATTAAAAGAAATGCATACTAAACAAGTTTATAAGCAACTTATATGATTTCGACATCACTTGTAATTGTTTACAACCAATTCACATACAACGACATTCAATTATTCATTTTCAATTAGTTTACATTCACTAATTTAAATTAAAGTTGGTTCACTTCCAATTTAAATTCAATTACATAGCTTTCAATTTTTATCAATTCAATTTCATTAATACTTAATGAATTTACTATATACAATCAACCAACAATCATATAACAACCAATGTCATTCAACATAACCAAATAAATTTACTTTACTTCACATTCAATTTGGTTCAACACTTTTTATTCCAATTGGTTTAATATTAAATTGGTTTCCATTCAATTCATTCAACTTCCAATTACATTAGCTTTAATGAATTAACACTTATATCCATTATTCCATATCAATTTACTTACATTCGATTGATTAACATTCAATCCATTTATTAATTCAATTGCTAATTCATTTAACAAATGAAGTTGAATTTTATTTATATAACTCAAGTTCACATTCATTTAATAAATTCACTTTATTAATTTACTTTGATATCAAAATCAACTTCATTTAACATCACTTAAGTTATATTCCATCACAACATCATTTGTTTAACTTTAACTTAAATTTCCACTTATAAATCCAATTCTAAAGTAAATTCTATTTAACTTTTACCAAAGTCAAATTCATATCACATTTTGCTTAACAAATTTGTTTAACCACTTTAATAATTGGTTTCACTTACCTTTACCCATTCTATAAGTTATACAACTTATATATTTAAACTTCCAAATTCATATTATAAGTATAAAACTCATTTCACTTATATTCATCAATTTCGACTTGGATTTAAATTTAAATTTTGTTTATCACAACAAAACTTCAAAATTTCAATTTATTATGGTAGCAAGTCCATCACACAGAAACTCGAAAATGATACTGATGATGTTGCAGTCATCACCCTTATTATTCCCCAGTGACACTAGTGAATTCAGTGCTTAAATTCTTTTCAAAATTTCCTTTTATTTACAAATCACATTTATAAATCACATTTACAAATCCTTACTTATATAATTTTACTATTTTACTTTACTTATGCAAGATTATTTCACAATTGTAAGTCACATTAATTATAATTCCATACTTATAATTCATTTGCTCCTATAAGTTATTCTTTTATAATTGTTGTTCTTATATAATTTATTCATACAACTTTCATTAATTTATATATATTCACATTTTCAACAACCAAACAATTCAATTTATATACACTTTAATAATTTCTGAAAAATTATTTCTTTTTATATAAAAAATATAATCAAGGTAAAATTATTTCATTTACCCAATTTAAAATGATACTATGTCGACTTGCCTCGTTTAAGTGTTTAGAAACCCCTATCGATAGTATGGCGTCCCACATACCGACCAGAATTCATAAACAGCTCAACGGATAAGCAAACACAATATAAAACATTTTATATCACTAACAAATACGCGCTCATATCTATTATTACACTCACACTCATTCTAGAGTACTACTGACTCTATCTCTAATGAGTAATTCCCAACAGAGCCAAGTTTATCACTTAACCATATGCTCTGATACCAAATGTAACGATATGCGATTTTTCGACACTCGAAAATCGACATTAATACGTCCACTGTATCAACTGCCGAGCAATCGAATGCCGGAAAACCGAATTGTTATGGAGAAAAAGAAGAGGTAGAAGAAGACAGAAGAAAAAGAAAGAAGAAACAACAGAAACAGAAACAATATCAGAATCTCACATATCGCAGCGGAACAACATATAATAGATAAATGAATAATCTTTAAATCAAAGAACTATATCATTTTATACATTACATCATCATCAGAGTTTACAACAACAATACAACACTGGACAGTTATATAAACATGTCCTCATACAGAATACATAGCATATTAATAATATCATATACAAGTGATACATCTCGCCATCCAGCTCTCTACTGAGCTCCATAGCATCTCCTGAATCCAGAATGACCTGATAACCTGACTCTAGATTGCCCGTGTGGAAATTGGTGGGCACCCAGAGTTTAGGAAGGAAACAATAAACTCCAGGTCAGTCATGGTGACTAGTGTGAGAACTAAAACAGTTTATCTTTAAAACAACAACAACAAAGAAAGTGGAAAATATCCGCAATGCTTTTGGAAAATGAAACTACCATAAGACCTCCCGCCACACACATAATGCAAACGCAGACTTGGAGGAGATTTCTTCTTATGATAGTCAAACATGCTTGCTACGCAAAAGAAAACTCTATTGATATTATTACTAGTGCATAGTGTGAAAATCCTTTCGAAAATACAATATTAATCTTAGCCAGCATAGGTACCATTATATTATGCCTACTATAGCTACCGCCTGAGGAGACAGGTTATACAATTGCAATCGTAAAGGGCTCGTATTGTTTATTTGGATTTTCCAACAAATGGTCAGGCTAAGGAACTTCCTATGCCACGTAGGAACGCCTCTGGCGGGATGCTCCGAGAGACAACCCGCTCTCTGCCAACACAAGGCCGGGTTACCTCTGTAACTAGGTAACTCACGAATATGCCATCCCCCGGTCTTTGGGACCTTTATCCGAGCGATCAGTAACCAACATCACACATAATAAATAAAGTGTGTCCACATGAGTGAGTATCTGGGCTCTATACCATGATACCACCCTTTTCCAGAAGGAAATGACATACCCTAAAGGGCGTGACCCTCATAACCTTGCCGCATATTCCTGTTTTGACCATTTCCGGGTTGTGAGGTTCGAAGAGGTCTCGTCCACAAAGCTACGCTTTTTCACAAAGCAACGTTTTGATCACAAATGATCAATAAATGATCACCACACAACAACACTCAGCATGCCACATTACCAAATTGGGAGTATATCACTGATAAATTTCAACTACATAACCTCTGAGCTCGTACGTCTTAGAGAAGGGTGTTAAGCTAAGAGAATGAATTCTCCACCACCAATAGAAATGTATTTGAAAGAAATCAGCTTTATATCTCAAAATGTAATGTCAGACATGTAACCATACAAGTCTATTCTGGGTTCGAACAGAACCGAAGGCACTTCAAAAGAAGCCCTTGCAATCCGAGTATTCACAATCCCGATAAAACTTCCCATCACAAAGGAAATCTCTATACCGTAGCTAACGGTGCATAGACAATCGATAGGTCATCCTATCGTTTTCACAAATACCCGGTCTTCACCACCGGTCTTCAATACGATCCATATCGTCGTATCACTAATTCGGAATGGGTTATATGACACAAAGGTCTTTTCCCGGCTAACCCGAATAGTGAGCACAATATTTAAAACATATGGGTATAGGGATTTCAATTAAGTCACAACTTATTACCCAAATCCTTTGCTTTAAATGGTTTAACAAATTACCATTTCAAATCTTTAAACAAAAAGATTTACTTCACAAAGTTTACCAAGTTTCACAAAGATTCATTCATGGATTTCCAAAGCAATTTCCATTTCAATTGATTAACCCATTAAATCTTTAAATCAGATTTAATTTATAGCTTTCAAAACTATTCACAATTCATGTCTTTTATAATATAAAAGATACACCTTTTGAAATACTCTTTGATTCCAAAATAAAGCTTAATCATTTTCACAAAGGTTAATTCATAGTTTTTTTCCAAACTATTCCCAATTTCATTTCAACTTGGATTGTTTCGATATAAATTGGAAATATTTCATTTCAACACAAATTGGAAATCTTTTCACTTTATAAAAGCTATTATTATTTGAAAACTGATAGTTTTCTTTTTTTGGGAAAACTGGTTACAATTACACAAGTTAAAGCCATTCAATTATAAAACTTGAACATACATTTAAATTTCCAAAAACCATATTTTAAATGGTTAAAAACCCATATAAACACCTTTTATACTTATTAAATATTTAAAACCAAAATTCCCAATTCAACGAATTCAATTTCAAAATAATGAATTCAAAATTTAAATCAAATGAATTAAATTCCAATTCTATTATGTTATAAAAAATAACTTTTATTTCTAAAACTCATTTCAGAAACTTCTAATTTCAATTCCAAAACTATTTTGGATTCAAAAACTCAATTTTCCAAAATTGATAAAAATATGTGACTTAACCGATTTCCACGTGAAATCCACATTTGTGTGTGTATTGTGTAGTCCACGGTTTAACACAATAGTGCAACGACATTCTACCATCACAGATCAAATATAACAATATAATTGATAAGCGGTATAAATTATAACGCTTATCTTCATTCACAGATCACAGATATATATATCACAGATAAATAGATCACAAATCACACACAAATCAGAATATATCACAAGGCATCATACATCAATGATGTCAAACAATTCAACGTCCAATATAATCCAAACATCCATAGATAGGATTAATTAAATTATCTGATTAATTTAAATCAAATAAATTTCTAAAAATCAATTTTACTAGTTATGGTAAATTAATAATAAATTAATTTCAAATTGATTTTCAAATTTATTTCAAGACACCAAATCAATTTCCAACATTTTCAAAATTATTACCTTTTAAAAATAAATTCCTTTATCTCTTCAAATCTATTTAAAAATCCCAAATTTAGATAAATTCTTCAGTTTATAGATAATATTTCCGAAATCCATTTATTAAGCTTTTTTTTCAAATTTGAAATTTAATTCAATACAGTTCAAAAATAAGACTTTATCTTTTAAACTCCTTTTAAATTTATCCAATTATCAAAAATAAATTTTTTGATCAATTTTCAACTTATATTTTCAAAAATCCAATTTTACTTATTTCTGGTATCCATCGATACCAAAAATACATTTGGCTAAATTATAGCCGTCAACAATTTCAATCACAATATAATCACACGGCGATTATAAATAAATCAACACACAACATTGAAATAAATTCAAATGTTTGAGGAATCCAGTTGGATCCCTCCAACCTGTTTCCCTGCATCCACAGATGTTAGCACAATACCAATTCCACTTCAATGTGGAATATCGCGGTATATGGGATTTATAAATATTATCCGCTATTATGCGGCGCAATAGGGTCTCATCTGCTATATAATGCGGGAAATCAACTCCAAATACATATATAATACCAATTCCACTTCACGATGGAATTATCGTGGTATATGTTTTTAATAAATAACCTCCGCTTAATATACGGTGTATAGGGTCTATTTCAACACAATAGATAACAATTATCATCCAATTCACACTATCAACAATTTTAAATCTAACTATTTCAAATTTAAATCGAAACAAAATATTCGATTGTGTGAGGAGTTCTCACCTTGCTTTCAATAACAGTTGCGGTATTTTATTTCAAATAAAATTAAAACGCGCGTTTAATTTTACTCAAAATTTTCACTAGCTCCAATTGACTCCAAACCAGCTCCATTGCGTAGTGCTCTTCAAAATGAACCCGACGCAATTCGTTTCGTAATTTTTCGACCTCGTATCAAAAAGATATCACGTTTTAAAGTTTGAACGTATTTATATAAATCAATTTACATATTTATTTTTATTTACAAACCCTACTATCAATCAGAGCCGTTCATTCCAATTATCAGATCATGGCCGTGACCTTGCTTCTTCCTCCTACGTGAAAATCACGTACGTGATAACCCATTTGGCCGTCGTTTACATCATTTTGCTGCGACCACCACGCGATGTTTGAAGACGATCAACTAGCGCCAAATGATAGCCTTAACCAAGCCTCTCCTTCGGCTACAACTCCAGGGAGCTCAGCCTCCCCCATGCCTAGATAAACGCACCCAAACTCGACGACTTCTCGGAAAAAATTCGACCACCACGACAATCCAATGATCATCATCACCGTATGGATCTGAAGATCTCGCGATGTTCTTCGACTTTGTAGTTGAGCGTTTGTCGTAATTGTTTGTGGATTAAGAGAGATTGAGGGAAAAAGATGAGTGATTTTCGGCCATTAGAATAGAAGGTGGCGGCTGGAAACAAAACCCAAGGGTCTTTTGCAAAATGAAGAAATAACGTCCTTTTATAGAAAATTCTCCAAAAACACTATTCATCAAAAAAATTCCGAACTCCAAATCGAGCATGCCGGCTGGCGTTTCTAAGGTTTACCCCACGTTCCGGACACAATGGAATGTGTTTCGGGAGCTAATTCGATCATATGTGAGAGTTACGGAAATAAATGATCAAATTTAAATTAAATCGATTAAACCGATTTCGATGCGTTTTAACTTGCCCCGGACAAACCGTAAATCCGATTGACATGAAATTTGAAATCTTACAATAATATCACATTACGGATCCGATGAAACTGGTTTCCGAGATTGTTTGAAAAATGACTATTTTCACTAGTCAATTAAATATAAAAATATTCAATTTTCACAATTTAACTTTTAATTCAATTTTAAAAGTTCTATAACATCATTATAACTCCAATATGATTTACTATAACTTTATAAATCATTTTTAATCACATTAAACCCAATTTCCAATCATTTCTGGAATTTCAAATATTAAATTGTCGATTTAATTAAACAATTAAATCTCTATATTCGAAATTTAATTCATTCGACTTGTAAATCTTACTTATTAATATTTAAAATCAATTAAATATTTGAATTTCAAACGACATAAATTTTGGGTCGTTACAGTTATTGATTTTCCCTCTGTGACTTCGACACTATCACTACTTCCATGTTGTATTCAGTTTGTATTAATCTGTCTGATGTGCATCTTGAAACTTGATTCGACATTGACTCCGTTCAAACACTCACTGCTTTGTACTGGTGCACTTGAACATGGTCATTTTAAACTTGGTTGCTTCTTTGTACTGTGTTCCCTGTGTACATCACTGTTTCACTTCTGTTTACTTGTGCAGTTGCCTTGTACATGCTGAGTTATTACTCTAGCCTGTTTCATGTTGCCTGTACTTTGATCTTGTTTCAATGATGCATTATGTTGTTTCAGTTGTCTGCACTATGTACTCGAGTCTAATTCATGTAGTCTTGTATCTTGATTCATGTATATTGTCACTGCACACCTGTCTGAAGCACTTTTGTATAGTATGGTTGCTTCACAGTGCATTATTGATGTTCAGTCTAGACATTTGAACTGTGTTTGCATTGTTGCCATATCGACTTGTTCCTTCGAGTCAGTGAAGCTTGTTTACGATTGTTTTGTAGCCTTGCCTCACTTGCATTGCTGAGTTTGTTTCTTTGTGTTTGTTATACATATGAACTTGGTTCATATGTATGCTAAGCATTGCTTCTCAGTGAAATTTTCTTACATTCATATCCTTCAATGTTTTAAATTGCACATTTGAGTTTCACTGTGCATATCACTGCACGACTTCAAGTCAGGTTGCATACTCTCTGTGCATTCCTGAATATGTACTAGAGTCTGATATTTTTGAAGCTTGCACTGTCCAGTTTCACTGTTGCATACATGTTGCATCTTTTGGAGCTCAAGTACTATTTGGTTCCATTGATGATGATATGCATCTGGATATACATGTGTCATTTCTTTGCTTACATCTGCACATCCCTGTCATACTTGTTGATGTCTTGGTATTGTTGTTAGCTTTGGTTTGGTCTTGCAGTTGTGTTGAGTCATGATAGCAGTGACTTGACCTTTGCAGTTTCGACTTGCTGTTAGTATTTGGTGTTGTGATGATATCAGATGCTATAGTGGCGAGGCAGTACACGCGAGCGTGTACTGCAGTCGTATAAGAATTGAAGTTTTAATTGATATTTCAATTGCTTGAATTGTTTCGTGTGTTCAATTCAATATTTTGAAATTGTATTTTGATTTGGTTTAATTTGATTATTTTGTTGTTATCTAATTATCTACTGGATAATTAGATTATGTGTTTTCTAATTATCGTATCGATAATTAGATATTGTTGTTTCTATTGCTTTACTGGCTTGAGTTTTGCTTTGGCCGCTTGCTGTTAATTGCTGTTTGGGCAATTCTGTTGTTTTCTAAATTATCTTCATTGATAATCTTTTTATTTATCTTTGTTGATGGTTTGAATTTGCTGATTTATTGTTTAACACTGTTTCGTGTTATATCTACCGTTATCCGATTCTCTTATTGAAGGGTTGGATATACGAGATTTATTGTGACTGTCGTCTATTGATTATTTAATTATTATTGCTCCCATGCATTAATAACTGAGTTTGAATTAGACTGACCCGTGTATTATTTTCTTTTGAATTTAATACTCCGGTCAGACCGAGTTATTTCAGGTTGTTGATATCTTGCTTTGGCTTGCCGCTTGAGCTATGAAGTCTCTTCATATCTTTTATAGTAGTCGTTGTCATAGTATAGGATGATATGTATTCATGTATATTATTTACAATAATGTACTTGTATATGTAACTTCCAGTGTCGACAGTTATAGTTGTATCATATGTATTGTATCACATGTATTGTAATTGACCTCAGTTATATCTATATGAGATTTTATATTATCTGTGTTCCGCATTTAGCTTATCTGTGTTATTATTATATATGTTGTCCTAAACTTTTATGAACCATCGTAGTTCGTTTTATACTAGAATTGAATATGTCGATGGGAGTAAATAAACAAAGATTAAAGAGATAAAAGAATATATACTACTCCTATCGAGATAATCAATATGAGTGTAAGGCCTAACTATGGATGGCCGCTCCTATCTAGCCTTATTCTTCGTAATAATAGACAGTATTTCTTTTAATACTCTTTGTTATTGTGAGCATAGAGGTGGGGCATCACAGTATTTAACTGGCAATTAAATTCAATATTAATTTAAATAGGAATTCAATTCAAATAAACTTAAATTAAATTTAAATGACAATTTAAAATACCAAACAACAATTAATTAATTTCTAATCACATCATAAATCTAATTTAACCAACATAAGATGTTTTAGTAGTTGTGAGTGGGTTAAAACACCCACCTTTGATTTATTGTTGATTTAAAATCCGAATTAGGCCCCAAAATTTATTAGTCACAGAATGCAGCCAAACTAGTTTCATAATATCTAGAATTTCGATACGATTGCAACAGAGAAAATCGCGTCCAAATCCGAGCTCGAATGCACAAGTTACGCGCGTTAGAATGTTGAAATTTTTTAATTGGATTTTAAATTAAACAAAAGGCAAAAAGGTAATTACATACCCCTCACAAAACCTAATTGTCAATTGCGACCAGATCTGCAACAGCCGCCAGTCTTCAACATCGTTGACCATCGAGCGTTTTTGCCATGACCACTTGACCATCGATCTGAGACCTCCGCTAGCCTCCTCGCCCACGACCGACCACCCACCTAGCCACACGGCGCCTCCGATCATCAATTTAAGCTCCGCCGCCAATGATGCTTCCTGCCAATTTCTGGCAAATTTGCAAATGATTACGATGAATTAATCATATGGATCGAAACCTCTCGACGCCCTCTACCAGATGCAACTTCCCGATCGCCAAAAGAATGAAGATCCACCGTAAAAATGAAAACCCTAAATTCAACGGCCGAGGTTTCTTCATCGTTTTCCGGTCAAATGATGAATCAAATCGAAAAACAAATTGCTGCAATAGATTGCGCTCGTCGAGAGCTTTCCAATGATATATAATATGACATAGTTTGAGGAGTTTAAATTTTCCGATTTAATTTTAATTTGAAATTGAATGTAGGAATTAGGGTTTCTGTCATTGGGAAGGAAGGAAGGAGCAGATGGAAATGTACGTACAGAAATAAGAAAAAGATTGCTAAGGTTTCAGAAAAGAAGTCTATTTATATGGACAAAGCTAGATAAGAATGAATGGACAAATCGAATTGGGTCAAAATGATAACGATGACCCGAAAAGCCCGTTTCATTTCCGAAATGAAATTAGATTTTCCCATATATCAAAATAGATGTTTTCGATATTTTTAAACTCAATGGAACTTGTTTCAAACCCTAATTCCATTGTATACAGAAGTTAGCTTTCAAAATCAGATTATACCCATTTGTATTCATTAAATTGGTTTCTACGCGTTTCGAGCCCGCACAATCAAACGACAAGTCCGATCGCTACGAAACTTGAAATCCTACAATAAATCACCATTACGGATCCGATGAAACTGGTTTCACCAAAATCCGAGATAGTGGCCTAATTTTCATGTTAATTAAATAAATTATTATTAAATTAATTTAATCGCTTTTTAATTTCAAATTTAAAAGTTAACCATTTTCATCATTCTTGATTACATATAAATTTATAATCCTATAAAACAAATTTTCTATGACAAAATTCAATATTTAAATATTGCACTAATTACAGCGTTCAATTACAACTGTAATAAAATCTAAGTTAATTATTTTATTAATTTAAATCAAACTCTTATATTTAGATTCCCACTTTTATTATTAAATCATAAAATTTCATATGAATATAATTAACATTAATTTAAACTTTATTACATTCAAATTCTACTGTTGTCATCTAAACTCATCTTGACTGATATATTTCAATTTCATTAATTATAATTCAAATTCTAATAGATTCATTTATTATTATTTACATTTTTTATTATTCAATCAACAATACCCTATGAATTTTATTAACATAAGTTTATATTTAATTACATTCATTATATTACAGTTATCATCTTTTACTATATTAATTATAATATTTCATTACATTAAATTCCCTTAATTACTAATTAAATTCCTTATTTATAATTATAACCAAACTAAATTTACAATTATTCAATTGATTGCAATTACATTAAATAGTTGTCAATTACATTTTATTAACATTATTAAATCGTATCCTAATTATTTTTCTCATTAATAAATCATAAATTTTAATATCACACAATATTAAATTTCAAATCTTAATTAATTTAATATTTTTAATTATTGAAAATTACGGGACGTTACACTCTCCCCCAGTCAAAACTTTTCATCCACGAAAAGGGAAAAGGAGGAATTAAGAAACTAATATATTATATTCAAAATATTCAATTTATAAACAATTAATTTACATAATTTAGTATTTTAAATAAAATATATCAATTTATAAACAATTAAATCTTTCATATCCAAGTTTAATAAAAGTTTTAAAATATTTTCACTTTCACAAAAAAATTCTAAGTCTTAAATTCACAAAATATTTCGGTAGAGTCTCCTTTGCGCGACTAGGTCCGAAAAAATAATAATATCAATAATTTCAATATATATACCATATTTCAATAATAAAATATCCCAACCACAGGAAAAAACAATTAAAATATCGTTGCAAAACCGTAATCCAAAAATGTACCTATTTGTTGGGCAAACAACTTTATTTTATGAAACCAAAAGCAGTAGTTATTGTTTCCATAAACCTGTATTTCACTTATATAATCCAAAGAGTAAAAATTATGTGAAAGAATAACATTTAATTTGTTTCAACTAATAGAACAAGCAACACAACCATGTAGAACCATCATATATAAACAAAGAAAAATATCAAGCATCCATAACAATCAAACTAATGGTTTATTCAGGTTCAGAAACTTTTCATCATACAAGTATGCTAAACAAACTAATAAGTATACCTTACGCTCAACAGCCTCAGATAATAACTTAATAGATTATTTATACAACCTCAAACAAATCGAAGTATCATTTACCAAACATCCCATAAGCCAAACAACAATGAATTTTAAATATTATTTAAGGTTATTCGATTTGTTTCTTTTCACATCATTATTTACTTTTTATTTATTTTCATTCATACAATGTCTCTTTCCATTAATTTACCTTCATTTACTTACATATGTATATTTTTCAATTATCTAAACCATCAATAAACCAATCCTTAAAATATTATATAAGTTTCTTTCAGTTTAATTCACATTCACTTAATTATATCTTGATTTTCATTTAATGTTAATATTCATTGGTGAAATAAATTCATACTTAAGTTTTTCTACCTTTTAATTCACATTTATCCTTTCTTTTATAGTGTCAATTAATAATAACTTATTTATGAATCATTTCAGTCATTTCTTAAGTTTATAAACATTTTCATAGATAATATTCACTTTTTACTATTCAATCTAATTATTAGCATTTCAAAACATTAACTTATGCTTATAGCATTTCTTATACATCAACCTTCTTATTTATAGAAATAATTCCATTTGAACACTTTCATTACCTAAGTTTTACTTGTATAATATTCTATTACATATTCCTATTTAACATTACAACTTTTTAAACATTTCTGGTAAGTCATATACATGTTTTAAGAATGTAACTGAATGTTACACAAGTTTATCTTATTCATTTTAATTAACAAAATGTTCAAAAATTACATCTTCTAAATTTTCATATCTTTTGATGGACAAGTTACAGATGTCCAATTTCTTATATATTTCATTAATCACTTAGCATCTAATTTCTTATTTTTCATTTTAGAAATTTCCAACTATTAAAATAGTTAATATTTCATTTCATTACGGTAATTGTAATCCCTAATTTATGGAAACTTAAGAACTAAATGCCAGGTTCATTTCAAATCATTTTGAAATAATACACACACACACACTCATATCTTTTACATATCTAAATCATATTTAGAAATTTAAAATTAAGATTTATTATCAAACAAATGTGTAGGAAAGCTACTACAGTGGCCTTCCACTTTGAAATGCAAAAATGAATATCGATGATGCAGTCGTTATCACCGAAATTATTTTCCAACGATAGAAGAGGGAGTACATAACTTATTTCCCTTTAAAATTCCTTTAAAACATTTCCTTCAAATCGTTTAGAAATATTTATAACCAAAAATATTTCCAAATAATACTAATATTTCTTTCCAAAATATTTTGAAAACTAATTTCAAAACCCCGGAACTTAAGTTCTCAAATTTCCAATTCTTATTTACTTAATTTTGTGAATTTTGTTTTACAACAAATATTTTTAAAATTTCTCTTCCTAACAAACAAATATATCACATACAACTATATCCATTTATAAAAATCATTCATTTATATACAAAATATAATACTAGAGAAAATTATTTCATTTACCTATATTTTAAAACAATATTGTGTCGGTCTGCCCTAATAAGTGTTTAGAAATCCCTATCGATGCCATAGCGTCCTATGTACCGACCGGAATTTACAAATAGTAAACAAAACAAATTAACACAATATAAAAACATTTTATAACACTAACAAGTACGCTCTCTTGTATATATACACTCAAACAAACTCATTATAGGGTATCACTACCCTATCTCTAATGAGTCAGACCTCACAGAGCTAAGGTTATCGCTAAACCTCGCTTTGATACCACTTGTAACGACCTACCTTTTTGGACAGATTAAATCGAAAATAAACCACACGTGTCAACTTAAACCATTCAAAAGGGAGGATTGTTAATGGGGTAAATAAGAAAATAAGAGAAGAGAAGAAAAAAACAAAACACAGAATCTCACAGCGGAATGACAAAATATAATAATCAAATAAACAGTTCATGAAGTTGTTTTACAAATATCATTTGATTATACTTTTACAATACAAATAAGTGTTATACACACAACAGAAATAAATCAATAATGCAGTGGAACAACATGATCTAGTGAAATAATAATAATAAATAGTAGACTAATCTCCGTCTTCATCCTCTAAATAAAATGTTCTTCGATACACTGAAAAGCTCAGACTACCCGAGCGTAATGAAAAGACAAAACATTCGAGTTAGAACTAAAAGATCTTATGTAAGTTAAATCAACAGTAAATAAATATGAGTGTAACGGCTCCAGAGATGCTTATGGGATTTTACATCTCCCATCTAGTGTCAAACATGTGTGTAATAACTTAAGAGATGTTTGGGATACTATTTCCTAAGGATCCATTAAACTATTCACATACATAGTACAATACGCTATTATAATATGTCTACTGTAAAGTAAAGTATTAAAATAGCGTTAAGACGTTACCCATATCCCCCTTAACACATTTTTATATAAATACCGTAGTCTATATAGATACTGTAAGCCCCACCAAACCGGTGGGACACTCAGGGAGCACTCCATAGGTACGATAAAAACCAAAGTCATAGTGGGCGCGATCAGGATAAGTATGACAAGGCACACGAGGCAAAGCCCAGGGTAGGATACTACCGTTTTACACTACCAGACTAGTGGTAACACAAAGCAGCTACTACCGCCCACCTCGGAACACACTCCCATAATAAAAATCGAGGGGTGGCCACCAAATCAATCACAAAGCAATAAATATGGTAACGAAGAAATGTGCTTGATAGGGGGAGCAGCCCCACTTGGCCCGGTATAGCTCCTGTTTTAGTCATTTTAATTATGACCCGAAAGTAGGCTATCCATCATCGTTCTCTTACTTCATTCCAATAGCGTTCGCAAAACCATCCTACTTCATTCTGGATTCTCCACCACGTGCTGTGACGACCGCCCATGACCCCTGCACCGAATCTAGAGACAGTGCGCTGTAAAGTGTGCCAGGCGACCATGGACGATTGTCAAGGTAAATTAAAGCAACAGAATCTATCGTATTACTCACAACGCATGGACAAAATACAATAGAACATATGTATAGTGAAGCTTTACAGAACAAAATGACATCATATAAAACTTCATAATAGTTGAATACAAGCATCCAAATAGTCAATACATCAAGCCTCACTACATATCTCTCAGAGAATACAAAACAGCGGAATATCTAGTACATATAAGAAGATAATATGCAACCCTCAAGCTCGTCTTCGAATATCAGCATCGTGAGAAGAGAACAGCACCTGTCACCTGCTACCTAGTCTGCCCGTCCCAAAATGGACGAACAGCCCAAGGCAATAAGAATTAAAACATAAAGCCTTGAGTCAGACAACAGTCTTAGTGAGCAGTAAATTAACTAACAACATACCAAAAGAGCATAAAGGAAAAGGAATACGAATACAACCCTCCCACTCCAACCTCATTCTACAGTGATAGCCCCCAAACACACACTAAGCAGAAGCAAACATAGCAGAGCATACAATTTAAAGTAAAGCTACTATCACTCGAGTCAAGGGCGATGTTTTCCAAGTACCAAGGCCTAAATCAGATAAGCACCCAGAAAATACCGCTCTTGAGTCCGAATGACGATACAACCAAACATCCATGACTCTGGCTATCACTGTTATCATTGCTTCGATATCACCGTTAATTGAATGACCGGCACATTCTTTCAGCCGTCCGTCAAGGGCTAATGGAAACCCCGGTTCTAGACATAACTCCCGCACGTCGTCGCAACCCGTGCCTAGGACTGTCGAATCTGCCCAGAGTACTCGACCATCAACTGTTAGTCGTTGGGACTATCGAATCTGCCCAAACGTACTCTTGCTTAGAGCATGCTAGAACCTTCAACAACGATGCTATCCAAACCTCCTAGTCATCCTCCTCGACGACTATTCTCATATCCATTCATTATCCTCAACTCGAATCATATCACCGAGTTATCAACATGCTTGGAATGATCCCGTCTGGATTAGACCAAGTCTTCATCACATGATTGCCTCGCTTCATCACATCCTCGCGAAGCCTCATCTCAACATCACATCATCAAATCTATGCATAAGAGCTCCATCATCCCGCTACATATGCCACGAGCAGCTTTTCCAATTCAAGAGCCTTTCCCTTAGCTTTGAATCATCTTCGATCTAGATCTAATCATCAATCATCTAGTTCATAACAATCAATCAAATCAAACATCAATCCAAGCAATCAAGCATTCAAAAATGATCTAAGTAGACAATTATAACAAAAATGGCATTTTCGTAATTAAAGAGTTGAAAGTCCAATAAGCATGAAAACATGGATTATATCTCTACAAACTTGATGAATGAACTTGCATAGGTTAACATATGATAAAATGGATGTAACATCATCATGAACAATGGATCTATATGGATCTACACTTTGGATGAAGAAAATGCATGGAAATCTCTATTTTAACACCAAATCGAGCCAACAATCCGATATACTCCTTTGGATCCGTGTGAGAGATAATCACCACTCACAAATCACCTAAACAACCTCAAATCAATACGCTTCAGATCTGGACAGCGAAGGATGAAGCTTGATCTATCACGAATCCGCTTCAAACGAAGAAATCTCTCTTGAAAAGATAAAGATCTTCAACTTTAGCTCTTGAATCTTCAATCTTGATCTTTGATTTGGATGGAAGGAAGCACTAGATTAGAGTGGAGAAAAGAAGTGAAGAAGTGTAGAAGTCGAGCTCTCAAAATGGCAGCACTTCGTCGCTTCAAAATCCCGATCCCAAAAATGAAGAGAAGCTCTCCTATTTATAGCTGAAATCCTTATCTCGTCTGTCTCCATGAGTCGTTTACGACTCACGACTCAAAGCCCTACGACTTAACGACTTAACACACTTCAGCCTATGACTCACGACAAATCAACTATCTCCTAAGTCGTCTCCGACTTATAGTATGCGCCTACGACTCACCAGACCCCTTGTCTACGACTTAAATGCGCACGCCTTACTTGGTTAGATGACTCAACTACTAACTCGTATACGACTCATCACAATGGCTACGACTCATCCACTTGCGCGAGTTATCACCTACGCGCGACTCAACAGCTTACGACTCATCCCTTAACTCGTCCACGACTTAACTGCTAGACGAGATAACCCATTCTACGACTTATCAAACAACAGGGATACGACTCATCAGATAACTGGGTACGACTCATCAGATGACTTGGGTACGACTCATCAGATGACTTGGGTACGACTCATCAGATGACTTGGGTACGACTCATCAGATGACTTGGGTATGACTCATCAGATGACTTGGGTACGACTCATCAGATGACTTGGGTATGACTCATCAGATGACTTGGGTACGACTCATCAGATAACTTGGGTACGACTCATCACCTTAACTCGGTCACGACTTAACTGCTACAACTTAAGCCTTATCTCGCCCAGTCCTTAAGTCGCGCCTACCCCTTAAGTCGTTCAAACGACTTATCCTTACACCCTTAACTAGCCAAACCCCTGAGTCGCTCCTATACCCTAAGTCGTATGCGACTCACGACTTACACTAAGTCGTTCACGACTCAGGACTTAGCATTTTCGCCTAAAATCTGAAATGGCTCAAAATCTCTAAAATTCCAGACTTTGTCGAACTTGCCGATCCGTAAAAATACGGGTCGTTACACGTGCACAGTTGTTAAAGTGGTTTTTGGTATTGGTAGAGAGTATGACAATATCCGATCCTGATACCTTTAACAACCAAACGCTTAATTCACACCGGTTGGTTCTTTTACATTTCCAAAACCAATTCATAATTGATATCAAAATATCATATTCAATTCAAAATCATATACTTTCGAAATCATATTCACTTCAAAATCATATCACTTTCGAAATCATATTCAATTCAAAATCATAACAATTTCAAAATCATTATTTACTTTCAAAATCATAAACAAAAAAATAGGTTAAACCATCCTATCAAATATCCGCATTTAAATCAATTAAATCCAAATCATAACAGTTCCAACTTTAAATAGTTTGAATATTGAAAGTAATTTATATATTGGAATAGTTATACATTAAATTAGTATAGATATTAAAAAATATATGTTAAAAGTTGTTTATAAATTTAAAATAATATATATTAAAATAATTTATATTTAAAAATAGGTTATAGATTAAAATAGTTTATATATTAGAAATAGTTTATATATTTTAAAAATAGGTTATAGATTAAAATAGTTTATATATAAGAAATAGTTTATATATTAAAATAGGTTATATATTAAAAATAGTTCATGTATTAAAATTTATTAATATATATTAAAATGGTTTATTTTAGAAAATAGTTTATATCTTAATATTTTGTATATTAAAAGAGTTTATTTCGAATATAGTTCCATATTAGAATTGCTTCTTCCAATATCACAATCAATTCAAATCAATTTTTGTCCCAAAAATTTAATTTGAATCAACCTCAGTTCAACGATTTCAATTCAAAAGGCTAAAGGTTTTAATTCAAATTCTCATTAAAAGCGTTTCAATTTATATCGATTTCAAATCCATTTTTGAACTACAAATTTAAACCTCTTCAAATTCAATAGGTTTCAAAGCTTAAATATTCAAACATTTACAATAACTTAATTTTAATAAATTTAATTTATATTTCAAAATTAAACTTTAAGATTTTAATTTAAATTCTTTAAACAATTCATTTAAACCAATTTCAATTTCAAGATTTAAAAGCTTGGATTTGAAAATAATTCAGTTCATATAAATCTAATTTTGTTCCATAATATCATTTACTAGATTCAAAAATTAAGGATTTAAAATCATTTAATTTAACCAATTCGGTGTCCGTATATAATTTTCTACCCTATGGTCAAGTGATACGGATATATATCATTTGAATCCGCAATAAATTTAAATTTATGAGTATATATCATTTCAACTCGCATTCCCGAGTTAAAATTCAAAATCCATAAAATCGCTTGAGTTCATCATTTAAACCCAAAACGATTTTTCCCTAATCTAAAAGTCCATTCGGGTATGTATCATTTCAACCCATAGTGATTTTTTCCTACAACAAACTTAGGGAACTTGCAGTGTGATAACAACATATCAAATAAATATAATATCCAATCATCCAAATATCAACAATTAACATTCATCACAGTCATTATTCAAATCAACCAATAAATCACAAAAAATAAACTGGTTATCATTATCAGGTATTTAACTGGCAATTAAATTCAATATTAATTTAAATGGCAATTCAATTCAAATAAACTCAAATTAAATTTAAATGATAATTTAAAATACCAAACAGCAATCAATAAATTTCTAATCACATCATAAATCTAATTTAACCAACATAAGATGTTTTAGTAGTTGTGAGTGGGTTAAAATACTCACCTTTGATTTATTGTCGATTTAAAATCCAAATTAGGTCCAAAAATTTAGCAGTCACAGAATGCAGCCAAACCCATTCAATGTCCGGAATTCCGATACGATCTTAATGGAGAAAACCGCGTCCAAATCCGAGCTCGTATGCACAAGTTACGTAAGTTAGAACGTTGAAAATATTAAATTAAATAAAGGGCAAAAACGTAATTACATACCCCTCACAAAACCTAATTGTCGATCGCAACCAGATCTACAACAGCCGCCAGTCTTCAATGCCATTGACCATCAAATGTTGCTTCCACGACCACTTGACCATCGATCTGAGACCTCTGCTAGCCTCCTCGTCCACGGCCGACCTCCCATCTGGCCATGCGGCGCCTCCGATCATCAACTTAAGCTCCGCTGTCGATGATGCTTCCTGCCAATTTCTGGTGAATTTTCTAATGATTACGACGAATTAACCACATGGATCAAAGCCTCTCGATGCACTATACCAGATGCAACTTCCTGATCGCCAAAAGAATGAAGATCCACCATAAAAATGAAAACCCTAGTTTCAACGGCCGAGATTTCTTCATCGTTTTCTGGTCAAACGATGCATCAAATCAAAAAATGAATTACTGCAGTAGATTGCGCTCGTCGAGGGCTTTCCAATGATATATAATATGACATAGTTTGAGGAGTTTAAATTTTCTTGATTTGATTTTGATTTGAAATTGAATGTGGGAATTAGGGTTTCTGCCATTGGGAAGGAAGGAAGGACAGATGGAAATGTATGTACAGAAATAAGAAAAAAACTGCTAAAGTTTCAAAAAAGAAGTCTATTTATATGGACAAAGCTAGATAAGAATAAATGGACAAATCGAATTGGGTCAAAATGATAATGATGACCCGAAAAGCCCATTTTGTTTCCGAAACGAAATTAGGTCATCCCATATATCAAAATAGATGCTTTCGATATTTTTAAGCTCAATGGAACTTGTTTCAAACCCTAATTCCATTGTATACAGAAGTTAGCTTTCAAAATCAGATTATACTCATTTGTATTAATTAAATTGATTTCTATGCGTTTCGAGTCCGCAAAATCAAACGACAAGTCTGATCGCTACGAAACTTGAAATCCTACAATAATTCACTGTTACGAATTCGATGAAACTAGTTTCATCGAAATCCGAGATAGTGGCCAAAATGGCTAATTTTCATGTTAATTAAAAAATTATTATTAAATTAATTTAATCACATTTTAATTTCAAATTTAAAAGTTAACCATTTTCATCATTCTCGATTACATATAAATTTACAATCTTGTAAAACAAATTTTCCATGACAAAATTCAATATTTAAATATTGCCCTATTTACAGCGTTCAATTACAACTGTAATAAAATCCAAGTTAATTAATTTTTTAATTAAAATAAAATTCTCATATTTTGATTCCCACTTTTATTATTAAATCATAAAATATCATATGAATATAATTAACATTAATTTACACTTTATTACATTCAAATTCTACCGTTGTCATCTAAACTCATCTTAACTGTAATATTTCAATTTCATTAATTATAATTTAAATTCCGATAGATTCATTTATTTTGATTTACATTCTTTTATTATTCAATCAACAATACCCTATGAATTTTATTAACATAAATTTACATTTATTACATTCATTATTTTATAGTTACATCTTTTACCATATTAATTATAATATTTCATCTCGCTTAATTACTAATTAAATTCCTTATTTATAATTATAACCAAACGAACTTTACAATTATTCAATTGATTGCAATTACATTAAATAGTTGTCAATTAAATTAAATTAACATTATTAAATCATATTCTAATTATTTTTCTCATTAATAAATCACAAATTTTAATTTCACATAATATTAAATTTCAAGTCTTAATTAATTTAATATTTTTAATTATAAAAAATTATGGGTCGTTATAACCTACATGTGTGTGTGTGTGTGAACGCGTGTGTGTTGTGTGCTAACCCATTCAATTTATAAACTTTAGTTGACATCTCTTAATCTACCGAGTGTCACTATACAAGTCAGTGAGTATATCCTCTGCCATAACATAAGTATTTAGTGTGACTTTTCTTTGTTTCAATTTTATATTTCACTACAAAAAACAATAACCAAAATATAAAAAAAAATGTAGCTTCAGTGTGCATATAACTTTGTTGTCCATTTCCTTTATTACTTGTGTTTAAGAAATTGACTTCCCATCAAAGTTTGATTAACACGTACACATGAATGAACATTGGCAATCCTATAAACATTAATATGTATCCACATTTGATTAATATTTACAACATGCATGTAGTAAGCATGCATAACTAGAATAACATTAATACATATGTGTCCATATATATACACAGACATTCCTCTTCAATTCTTCAATCCCCTATAACTCAAAATCTTAAATTGCTTTGAGCATGCAACCAAAAGAAAAACTATAAAGGAAAGATGGACAAACAAATCGACTATCTTTCACCTTATTTTCGAAATCTGTGATGATAAAAAATGATGCTTTCATTTTTGTGTCCATATTTGAATGGGTGAACTATGGTTGGAGCACAAGGTACCAGTATCTTCATATTGCGTAGTTGAGTGCAATGGTGAGTTCGGTTTGTCGTTGATGGCCTGAGGTGGCAAAACAATTGCCAACTAGCTAATGAATAAAAAAAGAAAAAAGGGTGTATATGTGCATGTTCCATACACAGGAGATGCCAGTCAGCAAAGCAAGAATAGCAAAAGAAAAATAAAGAACAAAACGTGGTCATCTCATGCATGCGATGAGGAAAAATTAAAGAAAAATTAAATATAATTTTTTGGAAATTCCTATAATCACATTGAAGTTATTTGAAACCAAATCCATATTTTTGAAAGTTTATATTTGAATTATTTAATTATATCTTAGATTTGAATCAAAGTACGAAATCCTATTTTAAAAAATTCAAAATGAGTTTTGACTTGAATATGATCAATATTCTTATTAATTTAAATACTAGAAAAGCTTTATAAAATAAATATTGCATGATTTTAGAAATAATTTGAATTAGAATTTGAACTGCAAGATATAAATGGTTTAAATATATAAGCTTTTCTATGAAGAGAATTTTGAATAATTATTTGAGATATTATTGAAAAATATACTTTATAAATGAATTTGGAATTCATTTATTATATATAAAAGTATTTGACTTTGGATTTGATATAGAAAATACATGGTTAGCTCTAAAAGAATTTATAGTATGATTTCAAAGAAAGAAAAACCAAGTATATAAGTATATATTTTAGGAAACATAAGTATATTTTATGTAATATAAAATATGAGTTTAAATTGGGTAAACAAAGAATTTAATGTAATTTCATTTGATATATCGGTCGTCTAGTTTACCCAAAAAAATTTCTACTCATGGTTGAGTCAACGGAAACTTATTCGATTGAATTTGAATGAATTAAATAATATTTAGCCTTGAATATAGTGTGAAATATATCGCCAAGTGTAATTGAAATACAAGTTCAACGGATGAATTGGATATTTTAATTGCTTTTCGGTGATTTTAATCCCATATTTGATTCAAGACATACAAGCATAGGGTTCACCCATGATATATTGACACAAATTTATTATATCCAGTTATATTGAATTGAATGAAATAATTATCATGCTTGAATTGAAATATTTGAATATGCTCTTGTTTAGTGATTGAATTGAATTAGACACAATATTTATTTGGGATATAATATCATCTTTGGGAATACTGATGTTTTGGGAAGTCAAATGTTTGGAAAGATTGAAATTTAACATTTGACGAGGATGGTATAAGGTATTGACTACTAGACTCCTAGTTTCTATCCTAGTAGATTGATTCAAGGATCGCAATCTGAATCATGACAACTTGTCACTCATCACACTGTCCAAATGATATGTTGTCGGGACATATGAAGTTCTTAAGATATTGAGAAATTTTTGTAGGTATAGTGCAAACGAAGAGAAGTAGCGTCGCTTCATGGAGATATGATGGTGAAGTGGACTATAGCATGAGTAATTTTTATCACATCTCTATATACCTTAAGGGTACAACAACAAATGGATCGTGTTAGGACCAACTACAGCTGGTCAGAAGTATAAGGATGAAAAAGACCGTGACAACCTTTGAGTGCAGATAGTCTATGTAGATGGTAAATCCACTAAGGAGACTTAATGTGATATCCTGCTAGGACTCACATATGTGAAAATGATTCAGCTTTCTCTCGAGGTGATGACTTAGCCTTCTCAACCTTTCGAAAAGATGATTTAGTCTTCTCATAAGTAAAACTAGAAATATTGACCCCATAAAATGATTCTTTTGTAATGATGTTTTGAATTTAAACAACAAAAACCAACTCATATAAAATGGATAGGTTGTGATACCCTAGTTGACTAGAGTTGCAGTTGTGAGTCGCTATTAATAGAGCTGTGACACATTTATCAGCATTGATTTGTGAAAATAAATCATGGGTAGGATTTTGTATGGGGTGAGTGACATCGGCTTGTTTGATTAATATGTCGCCAATTATACCTGACACTACATGTGTATTTTATTATTGTGCATGATTATACTCACATCTAAATTCTTAGACTGACACGAGGTTTATTGTGTATATGACAACGCCTCGGGTCAGATTTAGGTGTTGTGTTTTTGAGGTTAGCCTCCTATTAGACATCGGTCTATTTTGTTTAGTGAGTTGTCTATAGGATATGTTTATTAGGAAGGGAGACTACAAATTTAGGCCAAGATCTCTAGCACTATTTAGTTTATTAAAGGATATGATAAAGATGAGGCTATTCAAGCAGTTGTGGATATATCTCGGTTGTAAGAAGAATCGTTACATGGACATTTGAAGTCGATGGATTTTGGAGTATATATAGTCCATCGAGTTTTAAGTGATGCATTTTTTATCAGTCTATGTATAAGCAAGCTTCGAGTTATATATATGTATATATGTATATATGTATATATGTATGTATGTGTGTGTGTATATATATGTATATATATTTCCATTATGATATCGATACATGTGTCATCATTTATTATATGTGTTCCTAATATATGAGTTATTCAATTCTAGAACCCATGTACATAGCCTTGTGTCGAGATGAGATACGTACTATTTCAGATGTATTTAGGCATTTAAACATATTCGTGTTGACCCAAAGTAGTGTATAGGGAAAATCACTCCTTCCGTGCCACTGATCCGAGCTATTTGACAGTAAACTCCCTTTATTATTTGGTCAGTGAAGCTGGGGCGTCACATAAGTGGTAGATATAAATCCCAATATTTACACATATATATTTTAACGATGTCACAATATACCATATCATTATGTTATACCCTCATCATTACATTTGTGTGTATAAACATACACACACAAACACACACACACACATACACATAATATATTAACACACATAAACTACAATATGCATATTTAATTAATAAGGTTAATTAAATAAATAAGACAAATTAACAAAATATAATTTTATTAAAAATCAACAAGATTGGATCTAGTATAATATTATACTTTATAGGTCCACTAAGTCCAATTAGGAATTTTTTTTTGAAATCAACCTTTCTCACCCCTCGTAGACTGGCACTATTTTGACAATACCCTCGTGATTCAACTATGACACGTATAATATTATAATCTAATTAACTCATATAACTTTTATATGTTTATTATTAATTTAATCATATTTAATTGATTTTAATTCTTAAGTTAGTTAAATAATTTAATTAAACTTTATTTTAAAATTTCAAAAATTTTACTTTATTTGTCTTAAACAATTTAAGAAGAATATTTAACTATAACCTTTAAAGTTTTATACTATATATATATATGTATGTATGTATGTATAACTACATATATAAACTAATTATTCAAATAAACATTTTAATTAAACATTTAATAAATCTAAAGAAATTATCCATTTTAGTTCTTAAAACTTTTTGAGAAAATCAAAACATTTCAAATTATTAAACGATAACCTTTACTATTTTATTTACGTATATATTAGTATGTATATAACATTTAATTTATTATCTATTAAAAAATTATTTATTAAATTAAGTGTTGAAAATATTATTTAATTTACCTTAAGCAATTTCAGGTAAATTTCAACTATAAATTTTGTAGTTACATATATAAATATATCACTATATATATATTCACTTTTAATTAATTACTTATTTAATTAATCAGATTAATTAATACTTATGAATATTTAAAAAAATTAAATTAGTTTCTCAAAACAATTTTCAAGATTTTTGTATTTATTTATAACATAATAAAATCTCCTCTTATATTTTAATTTTAACATTAAAATTTAAAGTTATATTCTAAATTTTCAAAAGTCAATTTGAAAATTAGCCCAAGGCCCAAAATAAATTTTGGCCAATCTTTTGGACCTACTACACCCATTGGACTAGGCCAAGAGCTAGGGAGGGGAGAATACTTTTTATCCAACTTCAAACCTAGACACTACTATTTTAGACATCCATCAGATAGAAAAGTTTATTGGTTGGCCCTAATGTTGGTTAATTAGACTACATAGAGCATATGGGCCCTGATATCATTGTTGGAACCAAGTTTGTTTCCAAGCAGGAAAATAGGATAATTTCAAAAAAATAATCCCTATTTGGATCGTTATTGGCCTTTTAAACCAATTTTTGGTCGAACACCCAAAATTCTTTAAGTGGTCAAATAAATATTGGTTCAGAGATATAAAATTCAAATTCATATACAATGTCCTTCATTCACAAGTTAATATTCCAATAACACAAGCCATCTCCTTCTACATTGTCCAAACTATCAAAAATAGGGCATATATGCAATTATCTATTTATATAGATCCTTAGGTTTCAAGTCATCTTCTTTGTTGACCATCAAAATAGTCCTTAAGTTCTCAAGAGGACTTAGAAATATCAAGTCGTAAAAAATGATTTATGCTAAAAAGAGAAAAGAGAGAGAGAAGGCCCTTCTCATGTGGGAGGTAGGTCCTTATTTATTGCAGTTGGATAGTGATATGGCTTGCTCGTATTAGAAGTTTGGAGTTGACGTAGATTAATGACTTGGCAAGATGATGGTCTCGATGGTGCCATTTGTCATAATCTCTAGATTTGAGTAGTTTAACAGGGATTTCTATCTTGGCCATGACATTAGCAAAGGTGGTATGGTTGCATAGGAATGCTTTGAAACATTATTACTAGTTAGACATAAACCTCCTCCTATACTAATGTACTAGCTCTTTATATAGTTGACTCAACTCTAACTTTTTGTGTTGAATATCATTAAATCAACTTCCTTTGTACATTCTTGAACTGATTTGCTTGATAATAAATCGTCAATGTACTTTGATAAGTATTTCTATATGGCATATTTATTGTCTCTATTCCTTTGAAAGTTTTCCCAAATTTAATAGCATTTCTATTTATATATTGATAGCCCATTGATAGCTTTTTATATCAACGATTGTTCTTTTGTATCATCGGTAGCTCTTTTGCATTGACAATAGCTTTCTATATCAATGATAATTCTTTTATATCATCAATAGCTTCGTCCCTTGACTTTCAATGGCTTTACATCTTGACGTTCGATTCTATATCCCTTAATGCGATAGCTCCACATCTCAATATGCAATAACTCCATATCTTGACACTCAATAGCTCTATATCTCATCATGTGATAGCTTCACATCTTAACATGTGACAGCTTCATATCTTGACACTCGATGGCTTAATATCTCATGATGCGATAGCTCCACGTCTAAGTATGTGATAGCTCAATATTTTGACACCTAATGATCTATATCAACATGTGATAGCTTCTTCTTCTTGATGTACGATAGCTTCTATTCCTTGACATCTGATGGCTTGATTTCTTTAACACTCGATAGCTTTTTTCTTTGATACTCGATAGCTTTGTTCTTTGACTCTCAATTTCTTTTCACTTCTCTACCTTCAACATAATTGCATTTCTCAACTCTTGATAGCTTTGAACTTTGACCCTTGATAGCTTCATTTCTTGAGAAATTTGGGTATAATATTTGCGCCCCCCGAAGAGTTTGCTTATGCTTCAGCTTAAGGAAACTATTACCTTCTCCTTCGCTCTCTCATTATCAACTTTTTACTTTATCCTTCTTCTTGCCATTATCCAAATTATCCTTGGCATTCTGACTTCTTCCCGTACTCATTTTGATTGTTAAATGAAATATTCCCTTTTAAATCTCTTTTCTTTTTACCCTTTTCCCTATGAAAAGTGGAAGCTCTTCATTGATAAACTTCAACTTATTGGAAAATTAGTCTATTGAAAATATTTTTGGAAATGCAAATATTATTTTACTGAAAGCTACTTTTCATTCTTGCTAAAAAATTAAATATTATAGCTTTATTTGGAAATTCTTTGGTTGAAATTCTCTTTAAAATACAAGATTTTGTCATATGTTTATTGAAAAACCATCATATGGAAATTGTTTCTAGAAACCATAGAATTTTTAAAGCTCTTTGAATATAGCTTTGAAAATGATCATTTAAATATGAAGACATTTCAAATCTTCTGAAATTGGTTTGATTTTTTGAAGTGCAAAAGTTCCTTAAAGCTTTTGAAATTATTCCATTGAAAATATTTTTGAGATATAAAAGCATATGAAAGTTCCAAAAACTAATTTTGAAAATTTTGAAACATGGAAGATCCTTGTAACGACTTACCTTTTCGACCCCTAAATGTCAACACTAATACACCCACGATATTCATGTGCCAAGCTCCCAAGTGCTGGAAAGTAGAATTGTTAGGGTAAAGTAAAAAGAAAAGGAAATAGAATAACCATAATGGAATCTCATAATGGAATGATCATATATAATATCAAAAGATAGTATAACCATCATCCTAAGATACAAAGTTTTTCGAAGTTACAATAATCAGCCCTGACAGTTATAACAACTTGTCCTAATAAATGCTGATGATACACATAAAGTAATGCAGCGGAAATAAATACTGCAATAGGTAGAACTCCAACTCTTCTCCAAAATTTCCAAAGCGTCTAAAGCTAAATCTGAAAACATGCACGGAGCTGACCAGAGCATCATAAAAAAATAACACCCGAATCAGTCTAGTAAACCAGCGTGAGAAAACTCGAATCATATGGATTGTTATATTTATAAAACCCTTCAAAATAAGGGATCTCGTAAGGCCATGCCATTAAACATGGACGGGTTTTTACCTTATGATAACTAAACCATTTCTATTATAAATCCATCGATACTATAATAATGTCTAAGGTGTAGAATATAAATATTATAACATAGCTGGAAGGTTACATTGGTTACATTCAACAGCATATTAGAGGGTACAATCAAAATCGATAAGGAACGTTCGCATAATGGATTTTCCATGGAGATCTCTCTGGTGAAGCCAGATCCAATCCCCTGCACAAGGGTCAGAAAGCACCTTCCAAGCGATGTATATCTTTAGATAAAATATACCATTTAGGTAAACACAAGCGGCCCATTGTCCGAACATCAACACGAACAACGTGAACGAAATATCATCAACTTCCACCAGCCAACAACCGATAAGTATCTCTAGAAATTTGGTTGATAATACCCTAACATGGGTTGCTAACCCTAGGTTATGAGGCATACTCTATTTTTAACCATTTCCAATGCCGAGGTTACGTTCGGCATCTTTCACACGAGTCTTCGTCACTCGAACAGAACATGAATCCCAAACTGGATCCTCATCTCGAACAGATCAAGAATCACTACATGGATTCAGCATCTAGAATAGATCTTGAACCTCCACATAAGTTCCCTCACACTATTTCTTTGACGAATGCTAACGCTGTCCTCTTTCTTAGAGTACTCCTTATGATAGACAGTCCCACACGATAGCATCATTTGAAATTTTAACGCTGACCTTTCCCTTGGACTTAATCTTAGGATAGACAGTTCAACTCTATGACATTCCACTTCACAACCACTTCCAAAACATAGATCACGTACTAGTTTTGAAGTGGTATTCAATAAGTACAACACTTACTGATCCCGATCTTTTCAAAACCAATTGATGGATTTTCCAATTAACTCAATTCTGGTTCTCTCAGAAGTAAGCGAAAGCTAGAGACGTTTTGTACAATACTCCTCCCCGGGGTTCTTATTGGCATGAAATCGCGAAGCCTTTTGATAACTTCTTAAGTCATATTTGGTCAATTTCGATAGTCGACTAATCGGCTATCTACTATAAGATAGATGTTTGTAATTGGAAACCAAGTCTAGGTTACTTTCCATAAACAAATATACACACAAAACACTATCATCATCCAAAAAACAATCAAGCCACACAAAGTATGATTAAGTTACTTAAGTAAATCCTAATCTCTCTCATTTAATTAATCCTTTTTAATAATTATAACTCATTTATTATTAAGCTTCTTTTACCTAATAAACTTCTACTTTTTCTATCTTTTTTCAAAAGATTCCATACTTACAATTTCCTTCAAAGATATCCATTTTAAGGATCTAAGTACTTTTACAAATCCGTTCAAAAGGTTTAAGCCTAATGTTAATTAATCATTGTCACTACAAACCTAAAATCATTTTGCTTTTCCTTATCTTTAAACCTTTCTTTTAAAGATCTATATACATTTCATAAGTATAATCAAAATGGGTTAAAGACGAATGTTATTTACACATTGTAACAACAAACCGAAAACCATTCTTATACTTGTTACTATCTTTACAAACATTTGTTTTAAAGATTTAAGTTCATATACAGTCAAGTTCAGTATGGATTAGTTAACTATTAAGTTCTAAAGACGATTTCTTATACAAATCACGATTCATACGCTTAACTTGTTTCCAATATTCCAACTTAACTATTCCTCGCCTAAGAGTGAAGCCAGGTAAGTTTAGGCAGTGGTTTCTCCAAGCCTTGCCTAAACAGTTCACCCTTGAATCTCGCAATTAAATAAGTCTACCTCGTCCGCTTTAGTGTTTAGTGTGACGACCGCACATGACCCCTGCACTGAATCTAGAGATAGTGCGCTATAAAGTGTGCCAAGCGACCATGGACGATTGCCAGAGTAAATTAAAACATCAGAATCTATCGTATTACTCACAGCGCATGGACAAAATACAATAGAATATATATATAGTGAAGCTTCACAGAATAGAATTTCATCAATAAAACTTCATAATAGTTGAATACAACATCTGAATAGTCAATACATCAAGCCTCACTACATATCACTCAGAGAATATACAAGCAGCGGAACATCCAGTACATAAAGTAAGAAGATAATATGCAAGCCTCCAGCTCGTCTTCGATATTAGCATCGTGGGGAGCAAGAACAGCACCTGTCACCTGCTACCTAGTCTGCCCGTCCCAAAATGGACGAACAGCCCAAGGCAATAAGAGTTAAAACATAAAGCCTTGAGTCAGACAACAGTCTTAGTGAGCGGTAAATTAACTAACAACATACCAAAAGAGCATAAAGGGAAAAGGAATAGGAATACAACCCTCCCACTCCACCTCTTTCTACAGTGATAGCCCCCAGACACACACTAAGCAGAAGCAAACATAGCAGAGCATACAATTTAAAGTAAAGCAATTATCACTCGAGTCAAGGGCGATGTTTTCCAAGCACAAACCCCCAAGGCCTAAACCAAGATCAGATAAGCACCCAGAAAATACCGCTCTTGAGACCGAATGATGATACAACCAAACATCCATGACTCTGGCTATCACTGTTATCATTGCTTCGTTATCATCGTTAATTGAATGACCGGCTCATTCTTTCATCCGTCCGTCAAGGGCTAATGGAAACCCCGGTTCTAGACATTACTCCCGCACGTCGTCATGACTCGTGCCTAGGACTATCGAATCTGCCCAGAGTACTCGACTACCATTCAGTAGCCTTCAGGGACTATCGAATCTGCCCAATGTACTCTTGCTTTGAGCATGCTAGAACCTCAACAACGATGAAACCTCAGCCTTCTAGTCATCCTCCTCGACGACTATTTCCATACTAGCTCAAGCGCCTCTCGAGCCAACCATTATCCTCAAACTCGAACCATTTCACCGAGTTGTCAACATGCTTGGAATGATCCCGTCTGGATTAGACCAAGGCTATCTCATATCATGCTTCGCCTCATCATCATAATAGCAAAGCTTCATCTCAACATCATCATCAAATCTATCCATATGAGCTTCACCATCCGCTACATATGCCACAAGCAGCTTTCCCAATTCAAGAGCCTTTCCCTTAGCTTTTGAATCATCTTCGGTCTAAATCAAATCATCAATCATCTAATTCATAGCAATTAATCAAGTCAAACATTAATCCAAGTAAACAAGTATTCAAATATGATCTAAATAGACAATTATAACAATAATGGCAGTTTTGTAATTAAAGAGTCAAAAGTCTAACAAGCATGAAAACATGAGCAATATCTCTATAATCTTGATGAATGAACTTGCACAGGTTAACATGTAGTAAAATGGATGCCAAATCATTATGAACAATGAATCTATATGGATCTATACTTAGGGTTAGGAAAATGCATGGAAATCACTATTTTAACATCAAATCAAGCCAACGATCCGATATACTCCTTTGGATCCGTATGAGAGATAATCACCACTCACCAAATCACCTAAACAACCCTAAATCAACACACTTCAGATCTGGACAGCGAAGGATCTAACTTGATCTATCACAAATCCGCTTCAAACGATGAAATCTTTCTTCAATGGATGTAGATCTTCAATCTAAGCTCTTGGATCTTCGATTTGATCTTCGATTTGGATGGAAGGAATCACAAGATTAGAGTGGAGAAAAGAAGTGAAGAAGTGTAGAAGTCGAGCTCTCAAAATGGCAGCACTTCGTCGCTTCGAAATCCGGATCCCAAAAATGGAGAAGAACCTTCCTATTTATTGTGACGACCCAGAATTTTGAACAATTTAAATTGAAAATATTTGAATGATGGTTTGACTTGAATTTCAAATTATCAGAATGAATTGGCAATTAAATTATAATATTTAATCTATTGAATGTTGAATAAAAATTTGAATCTTCGATTTTAAGCTGATTAAAAATAATCTAAAGGCTTTGAAAATTCATATTGATTATACTGAAGATAATAAAAGTTTCAGAATTGAATTTGGAACTGTTTTGTTCAGTTTTGAATTTATATTGTTTAAATTGAATTTAAAAAAAATACGTTCCGGAGCACAGTCTCGGAATTTGACGAAACCAGTTCCATTGGGTCCGTAATATTGAATTATTACTGGATTTCAATTTTCGTAACATTTGGAGTTGTTGTGTAATCGTACGATAAGCAAACGCGCTGAATTTAAAATGAATTTGAAATTTTAAATATAAATAATATTGTTGCATTAGAATACCATGTCAAGTCTTTGCAGAGACGTAGAGAAATATAAAGCACGTGTCCCCCTGCTTTTTCAAATCACGTACAAGTGTTTTCCGTAATCCAACATCTGTCTTCATTTTGAACACGCGTTACCCTCTAAAATAAACAACTCAACTCGTTATTCTCTGCTAAATCACATAATCCTGTCTTTCTCCATCCTTCCCTTATCTTCTCCAGTAATTCAAATTAAACTCACGAAATAAATGGCAGAGCGAAATTAACTTTCCCCATTCCAAATTTAATCTCAAATAAATGCCGATGCCTGAGCGAAATCGAATAATTTCGTTTGAAGATATTCCAAGGCCGAAAAAATCAAAGTGATAAAGGGGCCGCCTTCCAGTTCGAAACAAATGGGCAAACTCGAGAACAAAGTTGTCAAAAAAATTTCGTGGAGGCTCGTGAGATCTGGAAGCTCGCGCGAGGCGTGTCGCGATCGAGTTTAGGGCATGGCATCAGAAAAAGTTCTGCGTTAGGGTTTGTGAAGCTGGAGGTCGCGAATTGCATCGCGGTTGCGACCAGAGGGAGACTCGACGACAGATTGGGATGCGTGTGCGTCGGTGAAGTGATGGTCAGCGTTGTCGAGTTGACGGATTTGGATACTGTCGCGATTTGGTTCGAGGGTTTTGGTCGATGTCTGGTATCGAGGCGCGAGATGGAGTCTGGGGGCGAAGCAGTCTCGAGAAGGCTTCGAAGTTAGGGTTAGGTTGTGGTAGGACGTCACGTCGACATCGTGACGTGGAATCGAGCTCGGGCTCGAGCACTATGGGTTGGGGATTTCTGGTGATGAACTTCCATTTGAGGGCAGTCGCGTGTACATAGCTGCGCGGCGATGAAGAACTCGGCGGTTCACATGGTGGCAGGGGTGCCGAGTTTGGGGTCTGTCAGGCAGTGAGTTATCGATTTGTTTTTATTTTCTTTATTATCCTTTTCATTTTAAATTTAGATGTATATATCTATATACATAATCAGTAAGGGAGATAAATTTATTTAATAAACTTCTCATTTATTTTAGTATCAAAAAAACATTTTATTAAAAAAAAGAATTAATTTAAAATTTAATTATCGATTTAAAATAAAATCACTAGTTAATCAAAAATATCAAATGAAAATTATTATTCGATTTAATTCGAATATTAATAAATTTTATAAATTATTTATACAAGGTTAAAGTCGAGAAAACAAAAGAAGGATTGGAATGGGATAGCAAATAAATTCAAAGGTGAGATCTTCTCATTCAGATTTAAATTTGAATTGCAGTTATTGATTGTTATTTGGATGTGATATTAGATATAGTAGGATATATCTATATATAAAGCAATATATACATATTGGCATATGTATATATTGGATTGATTGATTTCCCGCCTCGTATAGCGGATGAGACCCTATTGCGCCGTTAGTAAGCGGATGATTTTTATAAAACCCATATACCGCGATATTCCACCTCGAAGTGGAATTGGTATTGTGCTAACGTCTGTGGATGCAGGGAAACAGGTTGGAGGGATCCAACTGGATTCCTCAACTGTATTTATTTATTTACAGATATTGTGGTATATTCTGTTATCATATTGATATATGATGTTTGCTGTTGTGATTGACTAATTGGTGCTGTTGCATCATCGGATTCAGTTTTGAAGTTTAAAAATAACGACTTTTACTTTAAAAGGATTCTTAAAGTGATTTTTGAAAGTAGGCGTTTTATTGAATTATTGAATTGATTTATTTCAAATGAATAAATGTCTAAAATTTTAAAGTTATAAAAGTTAAGATTTTTGGTGAAATATAACCAAATTGTGATTTTTGAAATAAAGGTTAAGTAATTTATAAAATGGGTTAAATTGAGAATTTTTAAGTATTATAAACGGTTTATTGAAAAGATGTACAAAATTGATATTTATAACTTTAAAATATTGGTATTATAAAACAAGTTTTTATAAGCGTTAAAATGAATTTTTAAGAATTCATAAGTAAATGAAATTTATAAATTGTGAACTTATAAATGAAAATGATTTTGTAAAATAAATGAATTATAAGTATTTAACTTATAATATGGATTTTTGGTATATACATTGAGTTATAAATTGAATTGGTCGTTAAAGGAGATTTATAAAAATCGAAGTTAGAAAATAGAAATAGAATTTATAAACGTTGTTTTATAAATTTGAAATCAATTGAATTTGATAAATTAAATGTAGAAGGTTATTAAAGGAAATATATTCGCGATTTTGGATAGCGAATTATCATTGAAATAAAATGTGTAGAGAGTATTGAAATATATTTAAGTGAATTATATTCACGATTTTGGACAGTGAATATATTATTGAATAAAATGGTTATGTTTGGGAAAGCAAAATTTGAAATGAAGTTAATTGTTTTAACAATGTTTTAAAATGTGGTAAATATCCAAATCATAGATTTCAACATTTATTGTTGAAATAGACGTTTTCGAGAAATAAGGAAATGGTGGACTATAACACTGTTATTATAGTAAATGATTTCCGAAAGGAAATGTTTTTATGTAGTATTGGGATTTATACATCTATCTTAAAAAATTTGAATCCCTATACTAGTGATTTTGAATCGTCGTAACGATGTTTTACGCAACATTCGTTTTGACTCAAATAGATTTCCTTAAAGAATGAAATGTATACTTAATATTGTTTTAAGTATATTGAATATTTTCAAATGTTGAAAATAAATAGATTTGTGAATTACTTATTTTTAAATAAGTATGGAAATGCTTTTCCAAAATGAAATGAAACGTTTTTGAGAATTTATCTTTGTAAAGATAAATTGAAAGTGAATATTTGAAATCGATTGAAAATCGTATATGAGTAGATATTTGAAAATATAAATTTACTATGGAATTTATAAAGGAAAGGGAAATTGTTAGAAAAATAAATGTTGATTTATTTTTGAAGTGTGGAAATTTTATATCTAGTAAAGATATTTTGGAAAATAAATAAATTGGAGAATTATTTGGAATCTGATGATGTTGCGCATCTTTATTGATAGTTAAATAACCGACTATCAATAATTACCTTGAATAGGTATTTGTTGTGAATTGAATGAATTTGAATGCCACACTTATTTTTGAATAAGCGCTCACTATTCGGGTTAGCCGGGAAAGGACCATGGGGTCGTATAACCCATTCCGAATATGTGATACGTCGTTATGAATCGCATTTGATGACCAGTGTTGAAGACCGGATATTTTTGAAAACGGAAGGATTACCGTCGAGTTACTCTACATCGGTTGATCTTCGATTTAGAGGTTTTATCACCCTTATTGACGGGAAGTCCGGACGTGATTGGAAATTATCCGGATTTGCAAGGGCTTCGTAAGAAGTGCCTTCGGTTCTGTTCGATCCCGGAACAGACTTGTATGGTTACGTGTCTGACATTATAATTTGAGATGTAAAGCTGATTTCTTTCAAATACATTACTGTTGGTGGCGGAGAATTTATTCTCTTAGCTTAACACCCATCTCTGAGACATACGAGCTCAAAGGTTATGTAGTTGAAAGTTATCAGCGATATATTCCCAATTTGGTAATGTGGCATGCTGAGTGTTGTTGTGTGATGATCAGTGTTTGATCATTTCTGATATGATCATTTGTTTGATCATTTATCTTTGTGATCATAGGTTGATCATCTGTTGACCCAAAGCATGGCTTTGTGACAAAGCGTAGCTTTGTGGACGAGACTTCGTCAGGGCCTCAACAACCCGGAAATGGTCGAAACAGGAATGTTGTGGCAAGGTTATGAGGGTCGCGCCCTTTAGGGTATGTCATTTCCTTCTGGAAAGGGGTGGTATCATGGTATGGACCCCCGATACTTACTCATGTGGATACACTTATTTATTATGTGTGATGATGCTACCGAGCGCTCGGATAAAGGTCCCAAAGGACAGGGTGATGACATATTCGTGAGTTACCTGTTACAGGGGTAACCCGGCCTTGTTTGCCAGAGAGCAGTTTTTCTCTCGGGACGTCCAGCCAGAGGCGATCCTATTCGGCAGGAGGAAAGGAAGTTCCTTAGCCTGACCATTTATTGGAAAATCCAAATAAACAATACGAACCTTGTACGGTATTAGTTGTAGAACCTGCCATTTACTTATGGTGGCGCCCCACTGTTTAGATGGTAGCTATAGTAGGCATAGTTCGGAATGTCTATGCTGGCTAAGATTAATATTATACTTTCGAAATGTTTTTCACACTAGACATTAATAATAATATCCAATGATTGGCGTAGTAAGCATCTTTGACTATCATAAGAAGAAATCTCCTCCAATTCTGCGTTTGCATTGTGTGTGTGGTGGGAGGTCTTATGGTAGTTTCATTTTCCAAAAGCATTGCGAATCTGTTTTATTTTCTTTGTGAAAATAACTGTTTTACGATCTCACACCAGTCACCATGACTGACTCGGAGTTTATTGTTCCCTTCTAAACTCTAGGTGCCCATAATTTTCAACACGGGCAGCCTAGAGTTATTTTTATCAGGATATTCTGGATATTCTGGAGCTTTGGAGATAAGCTGGATGGCGAAGCGTACTTCCGTACTTGTTATTTATTTCCGCTGTGTATTCGGTATGAGGACAGGTTTATATAACTGTCCATTGTTGTATTGAGTTGTATATTGACTTTGATTGATGTATGTATAAACTGATATAGTTCTTTGTTTAAAAGACAAGTGATTATCTATTATATTTTGTTCCGCTACGAAATGTGAGATTCTGATATTGTCTGTGATTCTGTGTTTTCTGTAGCTATTCTTCTTTCTTTTTCTTCTATCTTTTTCTTCTATCTTTTCTTCTACCTCTTCTTTTAACCCTAATGGTTCGGTTTTCCGGCATTCGATTGCGTGGCATTTGATATAGTGGACGTATTAATGTCGACTTTCGAGCGTCGAAAAATCGTGATCGTTACATTTGGTATCAGAGCATCCGGTTAAGCGACAACCCTGCTCTGTTGGGTGTTACTCATTAGAGATAGAGTCAGTAGTACTCTAGAATGAGTTGAGTGTAATAATAGATATGAGAGCGTATTTGTTAGTGAATATAAATTTTGTTTTGTATTGTGTTGACTTATCGGTTGATTGTTTATAGATTCTGGTCGGTACAGTCTAGCTAACTGTAATCGATAGGGGTTTCTAAACTCTTAAACAAGATAAACTGACACAGTATTCTTTTAAATAGGGTAAATGAAATAATTTTACCCAAAACTATTTTGTATAGAAAAGAAATGATTTTCTATGAATTATTATAGTATATGGATGCTTGGTTGTTAGGAGGTAATAACATTGAAATATTATCATTGTTATATGGAAAATGAATAAGAAATAAAATGATATAATCAAAGAATTGAAGATAAATTCAATTAACAAATGAAATTTATAAATGTGAATTGAAGCATAAGGAAATGGATTCGTATACAAATGAAATTTGAGAATATAAATTATAAATGTGATTTGTAATTTGAAACGGAATTCCAGAGAAGTTTTTGGAAATGTAATTGAAAGAATTTGGAAATTTTAGAAATTGAATTCCTTTTTGATTTGAAAATGAATTTCAAAGGTTTGAAAAATATTTTGGAGAGATGAAAGCTCTAAACTTTTTTCGGTCGCTGGAAAATAACTTCGGTAATGACTGCAGCATCACCGATGTTCATTTTCGGGTTTCCAAAAGAGGAATTGCTGCCAAATTATTTTAAATGGAAGTTGTTTGGAAAATTTGGGTTTTGTTTTGGAAATTCAAAGGATAATTTGAATTGTTTTCAAAATGATTTTTGAAATGTTGGTAAGACTCTAGAATACTATATAAAAATATTTATGAAATATTATTAAGTTGATAACATATACAATTTGAATTTTTGATAGAATAAATTTAACTTAAAAGATAGAGTTAAATTAAAGAATGTATAAGTGAACAAATTTGAATAAATGGAAGTGAAATTGAAAATTAAGATTCATTTCGAAGTTGTAAGCAGTAGAATTGAATTGAATAATTATAAATGTGAATTGAAAGAGAAATTAAAATTCATATGGAATTTGAAATCTAGTTTAAATGTCAGTAGATTTAACCGAAGTGGTAAATTGAAAATAAATATAATGTGTATATGGAATATTTATATTAAACCTAAGAAACGAAGAGTGAAATTCTTAAGTAAAATTTGATATTGAAAATTATTTTAAGTTGAGGATTGAATAAAAATAAAACTGGAATTGAAACTGAATGTTGAAAACAAATTTGAGTAAGTGGATTAGAATTTGTAATGAATTAGTAATCGGAACTAATCTAAAATAGTGCAGTTATGAATGAAAGATAATTAAATTCAATATTCAGAATAGAAGATAAAATTGAATTCAAATGAAATTTGAAATGCAAAATTTAATGATAAAAGAATATATAACTTCAATAGTGAAGTAAAGATGTATAAGAAGCATATATTGTAAAATTTTGTAATCAAATTTGCAAAATGGTTTGAATGTTGTAACTAGATATTATGGCTAGTAGGATATACAGGTTTTATAAAGGGAATTGGATTTGATTTCAAAGATAAATTTGAATTGCTCGACAAAAGGTAAGTATTTAAATTTCAATATGAGATTTGCTGATTTCTTGTCTAGCCACTTGGCTTTTTCTTTTCTTTTTGAAATCTGAGGGTCCGTAGGGACGTTTTGTAGTCGTACCGTGCTAGCCGCGCAAAGGAGACGCTGGCGAAATTTTTTGAAAATTTCGAGAGTTAGAAAATTTTTGAGAGATTTTGAAAGTTTACAATTTGAATTTAAATTTAAATTTGAATTGTGAAGTGAATAAAGTAGTTTGAAAACTATGAAGGTGTTTGGAAAGTTAGTTTAAGTGATAACAAATCTTTAATAAAAAGATTTGGGTTTGAAAATTTGTTAAAACTATTTGAAATTAAGAAAATAGTTAATGGGAATTGGAGTATTTTTTCTGACTTGTAATTTCGGGACGAAATTCTTTTAAGGAGGGAAGATTGTGACGACCCAGAATTTTGAACAATTTAAATTGAAAATATTTAATTAATTTTAAATATTTGAATGATGGTTTGACTTGAATTTCAAATTATCAGAATGAATTGGCGATTAAATTATAATATTTAATCTATTGAATGTTGAATAAAAATTTGAATCTTCGATTTTAAGCTGATTAAAAATAATCTAAAGGCTTTGAAAATTCATATTGATTATACTGAAGATAATAAAAGTTTCAGAATTGAATTTGGAACTGTTTTGTTCAGTTTTGAATTTATATTGTTTAAATTGAATTTAAAAAAAATACGTTCCGGAGCACAGTCTCGGAATTTGACGAAACCAGTTCCATTGGGTCCGTAATATTGAATTATTACTGGATTTCAATTTTCGTAACATTTGGAGTTGTTGTGTAATCGTACGATAAGCAAACGCGTTGAATTTAAAATGAATTTGAAATTTTAAATATAAATAATATTGTTGCATTAGAATACCGTGTCAAGTCTTTACAGAGACGTAGAGAAATCTAAAGCACGTGTCCCTCTGCTTTTTCAAATCACGTACAAGTGTTTTCCCTAATCTAACATCTGTCTTCATTTTGAACACGCGTTACCCTCTAAAATAAACAACTCAACACGTTATTCTCTGCTAAATCACATGATCCTGTCTTTCTCCATCCTTCCCTTATCTTCTCCAGTAATTCAAATTAAACTCACGAAATAAATGGCAGAGTGAAATTAAATTTCCCTATTCCAAATTTAATCTCAAATAAATGCCGATGCCTGAGCGAAATCGAATAATTTCGTTTGAAGATATTCCAAGGCCGAACAAATCAAAGTGATAAAGGGGCCTCCTTCTAGTTTGAAACATATGGGCAAACTCGAGCACAAAGTTGTCAAAACGAATTCGCGGAGGCTCGTGAGATCTGGAAGCTCGCGCGAGGCATGTCGCGATCGAGTTTAGGGCATGGCATCAAAAAAAGTTCTGCGTTAGGGTATGTGAAGCTGGAGGTCGTGAATTGCATCGCGGTTGCGACCAAAGGGAGACTCGACGACAGATTGGGATGCGTGTGCGACGGTGAAGTGATGGTCAGCATTGTCGAGTTAAGGGATTTGGATACTGTCGCGATTTGGTTCGAGGGTTTTGGTCGATGTCTGGTATCGAGGCGCGAGATGGAGTCTTGGGGCGAAGCAGTCTCGAGAAGGCTTCGGAGTTAGGGTTAGGTTGTGGTAGGACGTCACGTCAACATCGTGACGTGGAATCGAGCTCGGGCTCGAGCACTATGAGTTGGGGATTTCTGTTGATGAACTTCCGTTTGAGGGCAGTCGCGTGTACATAGTTGCGCAGCGATGAAGAACTCGGCGGTTCACGTGGTGGCAGGGGTGCCGAGTTTGGGGTCTGTCAAGCAGTGAGGTATCGATTTGTTTTTATTTTCTTTATTATCCTTTTCATTTTAAATTTAGATGTATATATCTATATACATAATCAATAAGAGAGATAAATTTATTTAATAAACTTCTCATTCATTTTAGTATCAAAAAAACATTTTATTAAAAAAAAAGAATTAATTTAAAATTTAATTATCGATTTAAAATAAAATCACTAGTTAATCAAAAATATCAAATGAAAATTATTATTCGATTTAATTCGAATATTAATAAATTTTATAAATTATTTATACAAGGTTAAAGTCGAGAAAACAAAAGAAGGATTGGAATGGGATAGCAAATAAATTCAAAGGTGAGATCTTCTCACTCAGATTTAAATTTGAATTGCAGTTATTGATTGTTATTTGGATGTGATATTAGATATAGTAGGATATATCTATATATATATATATAGCAATATATACATATTGGCATATGTATATATTGGATTGATTGATTTCCCGCCTCGTATAGTGGATGAGACCCTATTGCGCCGTTAGTAAGCGGATGATTTTTATAAAACCCATATACCGCCATATTCCACCTCGAAGTGGAATTGGTATTGTGTTAATGTCTGTGGATGCAGGGAAACAGGTTGGAGGGATCCAACTGGATTCCTCAACTGTATTTATTTATTTACAGATATGTGGTATATTCTGTTATCATATTGATATATGATGTTTGCTGTTGTGATTGACTAATTGGTGTTGTTGCATCATCGGATTCAGTTTTGAAGTTTAAAAATAACGACTTTTGCTTTAAAAGGATTCTTAAAGTGATTTTTGAAAGTAGACGTTTTATTGAATTATTGAATTGATTTATTTCAAATGAATAAACGTCTAAAATTTTAAAGTTATAAAAGTTAAGGATTTTGGTGAAATATAACCAAATTGTGATTTTTGAAATAAAGGTTAAGAAATTTATAAAATGGGTTAAATTGAGAATTTTTAAGTATTATAAATGGTTTATTGAAAAGATGTACAAAATTGATATTTATAACTTTAAAATATTGGTATTATAAAACAAGTTTTTATAAGCGTTAAAATGAATTTTTAAGAATTCATAAGTAAATGAAATTTATAAATTGTGAACTTATAAAAGAAAATGATTTTGTAAAATAAATGAATTATAAGTATTTAACTTATAATATGGATTTTTGGTATATACATTGAGTTATAAATTGAATTGGTCTTTAAAGGAGATTTATAAAAATCGAAGTTAGAAAATAGAAATAGAATTTATAAACGTTGTTTTATAAATTTGAAATCAATTGAATTTGATAAATTAAATGTAGAAGGTTATTAAAGGAAATATATTCGCGATTTTGGATAGCGAATTATCATTGAAATAAAATGTGTAGAGAGTATTGAAATATAGTTAAGTGAATTATATTCACGATTTTGGACAGTGAATATATTATTGAATAAAATGGTTATGTTTGGGAAAGCAATATTTGAAATGAAGTTAATTGTTTTAACAATGTTTTAAAATGTGGTAAATATCCAAATCATAGATTTCAACATTTATTGTTGAAATAGACGTTTTCGAGAAATAAGGAAATGGTGGACTATAACACTGTTATTATAGTAAATGATTTTCGAAAGGAAATATTTTATGTAGTATTGGGATTTATACATCTATCTTAAAAAATTCGAATCCCTATACTAGTGATTTTGAGTCGTCGTAACGATGTTTTACGCAACATTCGTTTTGACTCAAATAGATTTCCTTAAAGAATGAAATGTATACTTAATATTGTTTTAAGTATATTGAATATTTTCAAATGTTGAAAATAAATAGATTTGTGAATTACTTATTTTTAAATAAGTATGGAAATGCTTTTCCAAAATGAAATGAAACGTTTTTAAGAATTTATCTTTGTAAAGATAAATCGAAAGTGAATATTTGAAATCGATTGAAAATCGTATTTGAGTAGACATTTGAAAATATAAATTCACTATGGAAATTATAAAGGAAAGGGAAATTGTTAGAAAAATAAATGTTGATTTATTTTTGAAGTGTGGAAATTTTATATCTAGTAAAGATATTTTGGAAAATAAATAAATTGGAGAATTATTTGGAATCTGATGATGTTGCGCATCTTTATTGATAGTTAAATAACCGACTATCAATAATTACCTTGAATAGGTATTTGTTGTGAATTGAATGAATTTGAATGCCACACTTATTTTTGAATAAGCGCTCACTATTCGGGTTAGCCGGGAAAGGACCATGGGGTCGTATAACCCATTCCGAATATGTGATACGTCATTATGAATCGCATTTGATGACCGGTGTTGAAGACCGGATATTTTTGAAAACGGAAGGATTACCGTCGAGTTACTCTACATCGGTTGATCTCCGATTTAGAGGTTTTATCACCCTTAGTGACGGGAAGTCCGGACGTGATTGGAAATTATCCGGATTTGCAAGGGCTTCGTGAGAAGTGCCTTCGGTTCTGTTCGATCCCGGAACAGACTTGTATGGTTACGTGTCTGACATTACAATTTGAGATGTAAATCTGATTTCTTTCAAATACATTTCTGTTGGTGGCGGAGAATTTATTCTCTTAGCTTAACACCCATCTCTGAGACGTACGAGCTCAGAGGTTATGTAGTTGAAAGTTATCAGCGATATATTCCCAATTTGGTAATGTGGCATGCTGAGTGTTGCTGTGTGATGATCAGTGTTTGATCATTTGTGATATGATCATTTTTTGATCATTTTTCTTTGTGATCATAGGTTGATCATCTGTTGACCCAAAGCATGGCTTTGTTACAAAGCGTAGCTTTGTGGACGAGACTTCGTCAGGGCCTCAACAACCCGGAAATGGTCGAAACAGGAATGTTGCGGCAAAGTTATGAGGGTCGCGTCCTTTAGGGTATGTCATTTCCTTCTGGAAAGGGGTCGTATCATGGTATGGAGCCCAGATACTTACTCATGTGGATACACTTATTTATTATGTGTGATGATGCTACCAAGCGCTCGGATAAAGGTCCCAAAGGACCGGGTGTGACATATTCGTGAGTTACCTGTTACAGGGGTAACCCGCCCTTGTTTGGCAGAGAGCAGTTTGTCTCTCGGGACGTCCAGCCAGAGGCGATGCTATTCGGCAGGAGGAAAGGAAGTTCCTTAGCCTGACCATTTATTGGAAAATCCAAAGAAACAATACGAACCTTGTACGGTATTAGTTGTAGAACCTGCCATTTACTTATGGTGGCGCCCCACTGTTTAGATGGTAGCTATAGTAGGCATAGTTCGGAATGTCTATGCTGGCTAAGACTAATATTATACTTTCGAAATGTTTTTCACACTAGACATTAATAATAATATCCAATGATTGGCGTAGTAAGCATCTTTGACTATCATAAGAAGAAATCTCCTCCAATTCTGCGTTTGCATTGTGTGTGTGGCGGGAGGTCTTATGGTAGTTTCATTTTCCAAAAGCATTGCGAATCTGTTTTATTTTCTTTGTGAAAATAACTGTTTTACGATCTCACACCAGTCACCATGACTGACTCGGAGTTTATTGTTCCCTTCTAAACTCTGGGTGCCCATAATTTTCCACACGGCCAGTCTAGAGTTATTTTTATCAGGATATTCTGGATATTCTGGAGCTTTGGAGATAAGCTGGATGGCGAAGCGTACTTCCGTACTTGTTATTTTTTTCCGCTGTGTATTCGGTATGAGGACAGGTTTATATAACTGTCCATTGTTGTATTGAGTTGTATATTGACTCTGATTGATGTATGTATAAACTGATATAGTTCTTTGTTTAAAAGACAAGTGATTATCTATTATATTTTGTTCCGCTGCGAAATGTGAGATTCTAATATTGTCTCTGATTCTGTGTTTTCTGTAGCTGTTCTTCTTTCTTTTTCTTCTATCTTTTTCTTCTATCTTTTCTTCTACCTCTTCTTTTAACCCTAATGGTTCGGTTTTCCGGCATTCGATTGCACGGCATTTGATATAGTGGACGTATTAATGTCGACTTTCGAGCGTCGAAAAATCGTGATCGTTACATCTATAGGCTGAAAAACCTTTAGGTCGTCCACTTTTAGGTCGTCCACGACCTATAGAGCCCTGCGACCTACGACCTATCAACACCCCACAACCTAACGACCTAAGCTTATGCGCACTCATGACCTACCAGTCTACGACTTACGACCTAGCGCAAGCGCGCGACCTATAGATCCAACGACCTAACAGACGAATGCACTTAGCGACCTATCAAAGATCGCGACCTAACATCCTACGACTTAGCACACACTCGACTCAGCAACAATGCCGCCTTAACAAGTCAACCGGGATACGACCTACGACTTATATAGCCTTGCGACCTAAAAACCCCACGACTTATCTATTCTGCAACTTACGACTTAGCAGAAGCCACGACCTAACTCTCAGCGACCTAACACATGCGCGCTTATACGACCTAACGACTTAGCATATGCGCGCTTCCTCGCGACCTACGACTTAACTGAGACGCGACCTAACTTCCCAATAACCACGCGACTTAACTGGGTTACGACCTAATACTTAGCGACCTAACAACCCACGACCTAACTCCTAAGTCTTCTACGACTTAACCTCCTTAGGTCACTCACTGCTACCCCAGCTTCCTTAGGTCATCGCCGACCTACCAATCCTTAAGTCGCTAACTCGCCCAAACTCTTAAGTCGTTAGCCCGCTTATCCCCCTAGGTTGTTAACTCCCCTAGGTCGGTCACTTACTTAAGTCTGCCTATTCTTGAGTTGCCAACTCCTTAGGTCGCCCATTTCCTAAGTCGGTCATTACCTTAAGTCGTTCACTCCACCTAAGCCACCACACGACCTAACTTTCACACGACTTATCCTAATCCTTAGGTCGCCTACGACATAACCTCCTTCACAACCTAAGCTCCAACATGACCAAACTTCTAAACGACTTAAGCTACAACATGGCTTAACTTCTAGACAACTGTTTTACGATGTTTCGATCCGTAAAAATACGGGTCCTTACATTCTCTCCCCCTTAGGAATTTCGCCCCCGAAATTCCAAACAAACAGAGCAATCAAGGACTATTCTGCATGCCTACCATCCATAGCAATCAACAAACCATGCATCCAATCCTAGCTTAGCATGCAGAATTCTAAAACTTAGAACAAGTTACAATGTCGTTAGATGACACGACACCTTAGGGCCATACCTTGAAGAGTTCGGGATGAGCTGCTTTCATCCTCTCTTCTACCTCCCATGTACAGTCGTTATCATCATCACTCCATTGTATCTTGAGCAACTTAACTACCTTCCTCCTAAGCTGTTTCATGTCGGTTTCCATAACACGGAGCGGCTTACGAGGTCTCTTATCGACTGGATCAACTTCGAAATCTTCACAGCTATCAGCAGAAACCACTGTATTCGAGTCGTGCACATACTTCCGTAGATACGATACATGAAAAACATTGTGCACACCCGACATCTTCTCTGGTAACTCCAATCTATAGGCGAGCTTTCCAATTTGCTCGATGATCGGGAATAGTCCAACAAATCTCGGAGTCAATTTTCCTTTCTTCCCGAATTGAATAACATTCTTCAATGGAGAAATCTTCACAAAAACCATATCACCTACGTCGAATTCCAAATCCTTACGACGCTTATCGGCATAACTTTTCTATCGGTCTTGGGCTGCCTTCATTCATTGCCGAATGATCTCTATACAATCCGAAGTCTGTCGAATCATTTCTGGCCCAAGCATCAGCTTTTCTCCGGTCTCTAACCAACATGTCAGAGAGTTACACGGTCTCCCATACAATGCCTCATACGGTGCCATACCAATGCTTGACTTGTAACTGTTGTTATATGAAAATTCCACCAAATGAAGGTGATCTTCCCATGATCCTCCGAAATCCAAAACACAAGCTCTGAGGAGATCTTCCAAAACTCGGTTGACTCTCTCGGTCTGACCATCTGTTTGAGGGTGATAAGCTGTACTCAAACAGAACTCGGTTCCCAAAACTTCCTGGAAGCTCTTCCAAAATTCACTAGTGAACAATGGGTCACGATCGCTCACTATACTCTTCGGAATACCATGGAATCGAACTATCCACTTAACATACAACTCTGCCAACTTTGATGCAGTCCTAGTCGATCGAACAGGAATGAATCTTGCACTCTTAGTCAGACGATCTATGATGACCCAAATCCCTTCATTTCCCGTTCTTGTTCTAGGTAACCCATCAATAAAATCCATCGATATTTGCTCCCACTTCCATGTAGGAACTTCTAATGGCTGTAGCAATCCACTGGGCTTCTTTTGCTCGGCTTTTACCAACTGGCAGTTCATGCACTTGGAAATAAAATTTCCAACAGCCTTCTTCATACCTTCCCAGTAATAGGTTCTCTTCATATCCCGATACATCTTATTTCCACCTGGATGAATTGTCAGCTTTGAGTGATGACTTTCCTTCAGAACTTCACTCCTTAATTCATCTATATCGGGAACAACTAGTCGTCCTTGCTTCCGAAGCCAACCTTCTCGATCGACCTCGAATCCTTTATCCTTTTCTGGTTCCAATCCAGATTCCAAATCATGGATAATCTTGACAAGCTTATCGTCTCGCTTTTGGCTCTTGCCAATCCTTTCCACAAGAGTCGGTCTTATCGATAAGTTTGCCAACATCTCAGGTTCCAATTCACATCTAGGCCTGAAGTCAAATCCAGCTAAATACTCGAGACTCTTCCATTCTGAAAACATGGCTCCCAATCCTGCATGTCTTCGACTTAATGCATCAGCCACTGCGTTACCTTTTCCCGGAGTATAGGCTATACCAAAATCATATGATGCAAAAAACTCTAGCCATCGTTGATGCCGAAGATTCAAATCCTTTTGGGAGAAAAGATATTTCAACGACTTATGATCTGTAAACAACTCGAATCGAACTCCCAGTAGATAATGTCTCCACATCTTCAGAGCAAAAACAATCACCGCCAACTCCAAATCATGAGTCGGGTAATTCCTTTCATGCGGCTTCAGTTGTCGGCTTGCATAAGCAACAACTTTATCCCTCTGCATCAGCACTGCTCCAAGTCCAGTACCACATGCGTCCGTGTAAACCACCATCTCCTCATTCCCACTTGGAATAGTCAAAACAGGAGCACTTGTCAATCGCTCCTTCAGGATTCTGAAAGCTTGCCCACACTTATCATCCCATCTGAACACTTGGTTCTTTTTCGTCAATCCTGTTAACGGTGCAGCTAACTTGGAGAAGTCTTTGATAAACCGTCGATAATATCCTGCTAATCCAAGAAAACTTCTCACATCAGATGCATTCTTAGGTCTAACCCAATCCTGGATTGCTGCCACCTTAGCGGGATCAACCGTTATCCCATTTCTAGAGATAACATAGCCTAAGAACCTCACTTCACTCTTCCAGAAGTGACACTTCGAAAACTTAGCCTTCAGCTGATGTTTTCGTAAGATTTCCAAAACAATACGCAAGTGCGTCTTGTGCTCTTCTTCAGTTCTGGAATAAATCAGAATATCATCCACGAACACTAGCACGAACTTACTCAACTGATCTCTGAACACTCTATTCATAAGATCCACAAAATATGCTGGCGCATTAGTCAACCCAAACGGCATTACCAGCCACTCAAAGAAACCTGATGGTGTCCGAAAAGCAGTCTTCGGCACACTATCCTTAGCCACTCTCAACTGGTGAAATCCTGTTGCCAAATCCATCTGAGAAAACACCTTAGCTTCGTGAAGCTGATCAAACAAGTCATCTATCCTCGGCAATGGATACTTGTTCTTCTTAGTCACTTTATTCAGCTCACGATAATCCACACACAATCTCAATGACCCATCTGCCTTGGTTGCAAACACAACTGGTGCACCCCATTCGGACACACTACGCCGAATGAATCCTTTCTACAAAAGATCATCAACCTGCACCCTCAACTCCTGCTATTCCCTAGGCGCCATCCGCCTAAGAGGCATCACAACAGGTCTGGCTCCTTCAACTAGATCTATACGAAACTCGATCTCTCTATGCGGCGGTAACCCTTTGACCTCATCAAAGACATCCTCAAATCCATTCACGATTGGCAACGATGACAGTCCATCCCGTGGAACAACCAGCAAATACATGAAGCTCATGAAGACGCCTTCTTCATGCTTACATCGTATCACAATCCTTCGCCCCTCCACATTCACGACTGTCACCTCCAACCTTTCACAATCAACCTTTGCGGCATATTTCCTAAGCCAGTCTATACCCAAAATAATTCTGAACCCCGCAAAGTTCATAACAAAGCAATTACAAACAAAAGAGCAACCATGACTCGATACAATCAGACCACGACATAACATACACAAACAAGACGAACCCCCAACTGGATTAGTCACAACCAATGGCCTACCAACAATATCCGGTTCTAAACCCAACCGGCCTACAAGTTCACTATAAACAAACGAATGCGACGCCCCAGTATCAAACAGAACTCTAACTGGAAACCACATATGGAAAGAGTACCTTGAACCACCACACTCTTTCCTTTCTCTTCAACGGTAGGAGCTTTCGACGATGATGGAACAGCTCCCAAAGCATACGCTTGCACAATATGCTTGTCCCTCCTCGGTTCTGGACAATTCCTCTTAACATGCCCCGGCTTGTCACAGTTGTGACACTTCATTGGCACCTTCGGATTCTTGCAATCCTTGGAGAAATGGCCCTTCTGCTGACAATTGTAGCAGGTCACTTCGCCCTTCGGCTTCTTCTGGCCATCCTTACCCTTCTGCTGCTGCTGCTTCCTCTTCTTGTTTCCACCTTACTGTGGTCTAGACTCTTCCTTGGTCACAGCAACAACAGATCCTTCCTTAGGAAACAGATTCTCATGCCTGAGAGCCTTCTCCACAAGCTTCTCAAATGAATCGTCCAAATGATCCACCAACTGCCTCCCAAGCTAACTGTCCAAGCCTGTCATAAACTTCTCATTCTTCTGATACGAAGATTCGATATACGACCGGGCATACTTGGACAAAGCTTCAAACTCAGAAACATACTCAAGAACTGGTCTTCCACCCTGCTTGAGCTCCACAAATTTCTTGAACAGAACAGACTTCTGAGCTGTAGAAATGAACTTAGTTTCAAATCTGACTTGGAATTGCTCCCAAGTAATCTCTTCCTCCGGAGTATCAATGGTGTTAGAATTCCACCAATCAGAAGCTCTTCCTTGAAGCTGTCTTGATGCTAACTTCCTCTTAGTTGCATCCTCAATTCCCAAATCACCAAAAATCCTTCTATAAGCATCTATCCACCTCTGGACTTCAATAGTTGATTCTGTTCCAAAGAAAACCTTCCCTCCAAGAGCAGTATAATCCTTACACAGCTTAGCAAAATCCACCGGTCTTGGAGTTTGAACTTGAACTCCAACATCCACCGATGGCCCCGGAGCTGGCATCCTTCTCATGATCGCAGTCATCATTGCTTCGAACATAGCAGCATAATCAGCAGCCCCTTCAGTAGCACGGCCTTCCTTAGCAGCTGGTCTCCCTCTTCGACTCATTCTCAATATCTATAAAAAGGAATGATCAACACATCTTGAGAAACAATTGCATAAGGAATTCAAACTCTACTAAGCTACTATATTATATATATAGTAATCATCCATCAAAATACAATTACGTCTCTCATACGTAGTTACGTCAACGAGTGTTGGGTAAAATCGATTAACCAAAGCTCTGATACCAAATGTGATGACTGCCCATGACCCCTGCACTGAATCTAGAGATAGTGCGCTGTAAAGTGTGCCAAGCGACCATGGACGATTGCCAGAGTAAATTAAAACATCAGAATCTATCGTATTACTCACAGCGCATGGACAAAATACAATAGAATATATATATAGTGAAGCTTCACAGAATAGAATTTCATCAATAAAACTTCATAATAGTTGAATACAACATCTGAATAGTCAATACATCAAGCCTCACTACATATCACTCAGAGAATATACAAGCAGCGGAACATCCAGTACATATAGTAAGAAGATAATATGCAAGCCTCCAGCTCGTCTTCGATATTAGCATCGTGGGGAGCAAGAACAGCACCTGTCACCTGCTACCTAGTCTGCCCGTCCCAAAATGGACGAACATCCCAAGGCAATAAGAGTTAAAACATAAAGCCTTGAGTCAGACAACAGTCTTAGTGAGCGGTAAATTAACTAACAACATACCAAAAGAGCATAAAGGAAAAAGGAATAGGAATACAACCCTCCCACTTCACCTCTTTCTACAGTGATAGCCCCAGACAAACACTAAGCAGAAGCAAACATAGCAGAGCATACAATTTAAAGTAAATCAATTATCACTGGAGTCAAGGGCGATGTTTTCCAAGCACAAACCCCCAAGGCCTAAACCAAGATCAGATAAGCACCCAGAAAATACCGCTCTTGAGACCGAATGACGATACAACCAAACATCCATGACTCTGGCTATCACTGTTATCATTGCTTCGATATCATCGTTAATTGAATGACCGGCTCATTCTTTCATCCGTCCGTCAAGGGCTAATGGAAACCCCGGTTCTAGACATTACTCCCGCACGTCGTCGTGACCCGTGCCTAGGACTATCGAATCTGCCCAGAGTACTCGACTACCAATCAGTAGCCTTCAGGGACTATCGAATCTGCCCAACGTACTCTTGCTTTGAGCATGCTAGAACCTTCAACAACGATGAAACCTTAGCCTTCTAGTCATCCTCCTCGACGACTATTTCTATACTAGCTCAAGCGCCTCTCGAGCCAACCATTATCCTAAAACTCGAACCATTTCACCGAGTTGTCAACATGCTTGGAATGATCCCATCTGGATTAGACCAAGGCTATCTCATATCATGCTTCGCCTCATCATCATAATAGCAAAGCTTCATCTCAACATCATCATCAAATCTATCCATATGAGCTTCACCATCCGCTACATATGCCACAAGCAGCTTTCCCAATTCAAGAGCCTTTCCCTTAGCTTTTGAATCATCTTCGGTCTAAATCAAATCATCAATCATCTAATTCATAGCAATCAATCAAGTCAAACATTAATCCAAGTAAACAAGTATTCAAATATGATCTAAATAGACAATTATAACAATAATGGCAGTTTCGTAATTAAACAGTCAAAAGTCTAACAAGCATGAAAACATGAGCAATCTCTCTATAATCTTGATGAATGAACTTGCACAGGTTGACATGTAGTAAAATGGATGCCAAATCATTATGAACAATGAATCTATATGGATCTATACTTAGGGTTAGGAAAATGCATGGAAATCACTATTTTAACATCAAATCAAGCCAACGATCCGATATACTCCTTTGGATCCGTGTGAGAGATAATCACCACTCACCAAATCACCTAAACAACCCCAAATTAACACACTTCAGATCTGAATAGTGAAGGATCTAACTTGATCTATCACAAATCCGCTTCAAACGATGAAATCTTTCTTCAATGGATGTAGATCTTCAATCTAAGCTCTTGGATCTTCGATTTGATCTTCGATTTGGATGGAAGGAATCACAAGATTAGAGTGGAGAAAAGAAGTGAAGAAGTGTAGAAGTCGAGCTCTCAAAATGGCAGCACTTCGTCGCTTCGAAATCCGGATCCCAAAAATGGAGAAGAACCTTCCTATTTATAGGCTGAAAAACCCTTAGGTCATCCACTTTTAGGTCGTCCACGACCTATAGAGCCCTGCAACCTACGACCTATCAACACCCCACAACCTAACGACCTAAGCTCACTCACGACCTACCAGTCTACGACTTACGACCTAGCGCAAGCGCGCGACCTATAGATCCAACGACCTAACAGACGAATGCACTTAGCGACCTATCAAAGATCGCGACCTAACATCCTGCGACTTAGCACACACTCGACTCGGCAACAATGCCGCCTTCACGAGTCAACCGGGATACGACCTACGACTTATAAAGCCTTGCGACCTAAAAACCCCACGACTTATCTATTCTGCGACTTACGACTTAGCAGAAGCCACGACCTAACTCTCAGCGACCTAACACATGCGCGCTTATATGACCTAACGACTTAGCATATGCGCGCTTCCTTGCGACCTACGACTTAACTGAGATGCGACCTAACTTCCCAATAACCACGCGACTTAACTGGGTTACGACCTAATACTTAGCGACCTAACAACCCATGACCTAACTCCTAAGTCTTCTACGACTTAACCTCCTTAGGTCGCTCACTGCTACCCCAGCTTCCTTGAGTCGTCGCCGACCTACCAATCCTTAAGTCGCTAACTCGCCCAAACTCTTAAGTCGTTAGCCCGCTTATGCCCTAGGTTGTTAACTCCCCTAGGTCGGTCACTTACTTAAGTCTGCCTATTCTTGAGTCGCCAACTCCTTAGGTCGCCCATTTCCTAAGTCGGTCATTACCTTAAGTCGTTCACTCGACCTAAGCCACCACACGACCTAACTTTCACACGACTTATCCCAATCCTTAGGTCGCCTACGATATAACTTCCTTCACAACCTAAGCTCCAACATGACCAAACTACTAAACGACTTAAGCTACAACATGGCTTAACTTCTAGACAACTGTTTTACGATGTTTCGATCTGTAAAAATACGGGTCGTTACATTTAGTATAGTATTAATGATTTCCATAATCAATAAGAAATCAACACGATTAACACGTTTCCAACATTTTCCGCTTACCTATTCCTCGGTTAAGAGGAAAGCCTGGTAGATTAGAGCTCTATTGCTCCATCCCTACTCGACATCAATCTTAACACTCACAAATAGATAAGATTATTTGTCGGCTTATTAGTGTTAAGCATAGTTAATTACTTTTCCAATAATTAATTAAACAATTTAACCATTTGGCTATTAACCAATTTCTAACCCCATTCTTAACCTTTTCTTTATAATTTAAAACAATTTAAAAGCTAATATTTTTGCATAAGATATTTATATAAGATATACCCAAGATATTTGTATAAGATATTTTCAAGATATTTTTATAAGATATTTTCCAAGTTATTTATATAAGATATTCCTAAGATATTTATACGACACATTTCCAAGATATTTATATAAGATATTTATACATCAAAATACTTATAATATGTTTTAAAAAAATCCTTTAAAATATCACTTGAAAATAACAAGTTTGAAAAATCATTAGAAACCTAAAAACGAGAAGTTTTAACAAAATATCTTTCCTTTAAAAATTTCACAACTAATTATTATAAATTCATATAAATCCTAAACTACTTTTAGAATACTCTAATATGAGTTAAGCAATACTTTTAAAATGATTAAACCAAAACGCTCGAACTTAAAGTCCTATTTGAAACATTTGAAGTCCAAAAATCAAGGTTAAACGGGATAGCTTTGCACTAGTGATGTTTTGACCATTTTCGAGATGTTACTTAACGTTTTACTATTAAGGCTTTTAATAGCGACAAACATAGATATATAGCATTGCAAATATGGCAAGAAATCCCAAAGGAACTCTCTACAATGTTCCATAACAATTGCCAGAAACAAGGCAATTCCAAACTGCTTTTATAGGGACGATCGCTATAAGTGCACTTCTAAATACAAGTCATATTCCAACCTATGTTCAACTACAACCTATGTGCTTTGTTCAAGGTCTAGTCACATGTCATATAAGTCTACTCAAGTCCATTCCAAGTTTGTTCAAGTCCACATACATGGATCACATATGTCACTTACTTTTAAAGCAAGAATTTTAAAAAAAATGTTTTAACATAAGTTAATAAGAATTCAACCAACACTAGCACAATCAAACACAACATATATGTGCTATATTTTTCATCTAATGTGAGGTGTTGACTCACCTTTAAGGTCACAAACAACCAAGATCCATGAACCAAAGTCAAGCCTCCACCTTGCAACACCTTTCCTCTTTCTCTTCCTTGCCTTTACCTTGCTCAATCTCCTGTTTTCCTCGGTCGGCCATCCTATAGTGTAGGAGTTTGTCTCCACTTCTTCAACTTCTAACAAGGTATAAGGTTATATAATATTGTACTAAGCCTTGTGGAAAAGTTTAAAGTGATTTGGAGTTGCTTTGCAACTATTTCTGTTTAGAACATAAGAGAGGAAGAGATGAAGAAGCCATTGATTTTTACAACTCAAGCTTTATAATTTTTATGATTTATTCTTAAGGGTGTACCCCTCCTTATATAGGCTTAGGAATGTGAATGGGGAAAGTCCAAAAACCCCTCAAAACCCTAATGACATTAATTGCTTCTTATCATGACAACTTTATGTCACTTTTCCTTTATACATTTACTATTTTACCCTTACCATGATAATATTTGTAACAACCCTAGATTTTGGCCTATATTTTAAAATTTTATTTTATTTTATTTTGAAATTATTTTTAAGCTTGTTTCATTTCAAACATTTCATTTTAAAATATAAATGTTGATTATTATGTGAGTTATAGTTTCAAACTGATATAAATTGAATGTTTTACTGAAAAGTGAAATTCTGGTCAAACTGTTCAATCTTTGACTTTTAAACTTCAAATTTAAATTATATAAAATCTTAAATTTTATCTTTTATTATGAAAATATATTTAATAACTTGAATACTGCTTTCTGTTTCATTGGAAACGGAGTTAAATTGTGAAAGTTATGTATATTTCAATATTGTGTGTAAACTGATGTATTTAGCAATATTGTCTATTTTAAATTATATGTTATTTGTCATATTTTGTTCTAATATCTGTTAATATTTTTATTTTATGTATAATTTTGTCTTTTAATATTTTTAAAGTGATTATATAATTTTTCCAAAGCTTATTGAATTTATTTTCAAATTTTAAAGCCTAGTTTCTATTTTATTTGCTATTTTCTTAATTTAATTATATATAATTAAAATTTATTTATTTATTTTATACATTCACTTTTATTTGCTGTGTTTTACTTTATTTATATTCATTTTACATGTATTTAAATTAAATTAGGTTTTTCCAAAGTGTATTGAATTTATTTTCAAATTTTCTAGACTAGTTTTCATTTTTGTGCTATTTTCTTATTTTAATCATATTATATTATTAATTATTTATTTACATTTTATATTTTGTTACATTTTCGAATTTAAACTGAATTTATAATTATTTTCAGTTATATAAACTTATGTAAAGAAATTAAAAGAAATTTGAAAGGTTATGACTTTTGATTTGCCTAAGGCCTTTTATCTTCCAACCTTTCACATTTGTAACTTATCTTTTCATCAATTAGCCTTTACTATCCACCTCTTTCAGCTGCATACTCTATTTTCTATTCACGTACATTCATTTTCATTTCTGAAACAAAAGAATTTCGGCCATGGCTATTGAGGAAAGTTTGGGTAATGATTTTCAACTTTTTCTTATTTTTTTTTCTACGTGTTTACATTGATTTTTGCACTTGCTCTCTTCTTCTAGGCTTGGCTCCTCCTCCTCCAGCTCTGACCCGACCTCCACCGTAACTTTCTCTGACCATCACACAGCCTAACACCTCCCCTCCTTAGGCCAAGCCAAGCCATGGTGAAGATCATCACAAAAATCCACCTAAACTAGCACTAACCATCACATGTGCCAAACCTAGTCTAGAATTGCCATCTCCTTCTTCTTCCACCTTTTTCCACCACTTCCTCCGCCACCACCACCTCTGACCTGACCTCCACCCTCTGCCACATCATCCACCATCACCAGCACCCACTGGCCATGACCCATGACCTTTGGCCGAACCTATTTGTGCCAAAGATGTGAAGTTATGTTGCATTGTTTAGCCTTGAACACCTAGTTTTTGCACCTAGACTTCACCACTTTGTTAACTCATGTTTGGCCAACCCTTACCAACCCAAAACCTAATCCAAACCCACTCCTTAGCCATGCATTTCAGATCTGGAGCTGAAGCATAGATGGTAGAAAGCATGTGCAATCACTTTGGCTTTGGTTCATGCATTCATTTCTAACATTGTTTTATTGAATTTTGGGTTGAAAACTCATGTTGTCTATATTTGTTTTGTTTGAATGTGACAAGGAAATTAATCTTTGGCTCTCCACTCTCAAATCATATTCGTGTTGTCGTGCCTTCGAAGCTTCTCTATTGTGTGTTGTTGTTTGTCATCTCCAGCTAATACAGGTGAGTTCTTCTCACCAGACAATGTGTACTTATATAACTAGTAAACTGACACCATTTGAATCTGTAAAATTATATCATCCTGTTATAACTGTTATATTATGATCATATAATGTTTACCCATGTTATTATATATGTTATATCATCTATTACTGTTATGTCATGCTATTCTGTTATTTTATCAGTTTATCACACTGCAAGTTCCCTGTAGATTAGGTTCACTATGGGTTGAAATGATACATACCCGAACGGACTTTAGAATAGGGAAAGATCGTTATTGGCTGAAATGATAAGCCTGAGCGACTTTTTATTTATTTATTTTATTTCACTTGGGATTGCGGGTTTGAAATGAAAGAACCTGGTTTTTCTTTGTAAACAGCGGATTGAAATGGTACATATCTGTATCACTTGACCTAGGCTAGAAAATTTTATACAAACCCGTGGTTTATATATATTTTTGAAAATTTTAAAATATTTAAAAATGTAAATATTATGATATTTTGATTTAAATTTTATTAAAATGATTTCTATAAAATATTAGTGATTTTCTACAAATTAAATAAGTGAGTTAAGTAAATGGTGAAGTAGAATTTGAAATATAAGTTAATTTTGGAATTTATGATTTTGTTTATAAATGGAATTTATGTAAAGTAAGAATATATGACAAGTTTGATTTAAAGATGAATTTAATGATTTTTATTAAGTAATAATAATGTTTTAAAGGTGTTAATGATTTTGTATAAATTAAAATATGAAATAAATGAATGTTTAAGTTGAATTTTTTTGAAATATAACTTAAATTAGGAAATTGTAAATTTTGTTAAAAGTGAGATTTTAATTAAGTAAAATAAATGGAAATAAGTTATATTTTGGAAATTTAAACTTAGTTGTTAAGTTAAAAATTTAATTAAAGAAATGAAGATTTAATTGTTATTTAATTTTATTTTTGTATGGAAATTTGACTTTATAAAAATCATAGAAATAAAGGTATTTAAATGATTGTTTTTAAATTGTGAAAATATATGATTTGATAAGTTAAAATGATTTATGTTAAAAGTTAATTATGTGTGAAATTGTAAATAAAACTCTGAATTTGATTTGATAGCATTTTGAAATGTAATGTAAAGATATTACAGCATTGGAAAATGCTGTAATTGTTTTAAATGAACCAAATAGCAAATTTGAACTAAGGGTTATTATAGCACTTTGTTAGTGCCGTAGTTGTTAAATTTAACTAAAATTTTAATTGAAACTAAATTAAGATATTACAGCATTTTAAATGCCGTCTTTTGTTAATGAACTGTTTTTAAACATAACATTTCGTAGCATTTTCTAAGTGCTGTGAAAGTTGAATTTTCTTTGTTTAATAAATTCAAATGAATAAATGATCTTTGAAAATGATTAGATTTTGGAAATTAAATATTTAATTATTAAATATAACGAATTGACTTTAAATGATTTAAATGGAATAGTTGATTTGGGAAATACAACTATTTTGAAATGTGACTAAATGATATTAAATCTTGGAATGAATAATTGAAGTTTATATTAGTATGAAATTATTTGGTTTACTTGTAATTTGAATCTATTTAAAAGATATTGGACTTATGAAATATAGGGTAATAAAGTTTTGGAATTTATTTTATAATTTGAATAGTTATTTTGTGGATTAAATCTATATTTGAAATTTATAAGATTTGAAATGGTCTATGGAAATTTAATTGAAGTAAATGATTGAATTGAATTGAAACTTTGGAAATTTTAATACTTGATTTGAAAGTATAATAATTACACTTTTAAATGGTTTAAATGAATTATTTTGATTGAAATATAAACTATTTAAAATGGTGACTTGAAATGATAATAAATGAATGATATCTTTAAATTTAAAAGTATTTAAAGTTGAATATTTAGATTTGAACTCAAATGATATTTTGGTATATTAAAATGGTTTGAAATGAAGTTTTGGAAAGAATTGATATTTTGATATATTAAAATGATTTGAAATGAAGTTTTGGAAAGATTTGATATTTTGATATATTAAAATGATTTGAAATGAAGTTTTGGAAAGATATGATATTTTGATATATTGAAATGATTTGAAATGAAGTTTTGAAATGATATGATATTTTAAATATATTGAAATGGTTTGGAATTGATTTAATCTTTATTTTGATAAAGATTTTGATTTGAAATGAAATTCTATTTTGAAGTATAAACTGTTTTAAATTTATACCCACGGGTTATAATATCGATTGGTTGTTAATGAGACCGGGATCGGATATGGACATACTCTCTTTCAATACCGAAAACCACTTTAACAACTATGTACGCGGTGGAGTTTCCAGAATGAAGTAGGATGGTGACGACGATCCTAAGGTATATACGTGGACCCAACTCCCGTGAGTTGGCATAAGGTGGCTAAAACAGGAGCGATTGACGGACCAAGGAGGTAGCACCTCTGATCGGACACACTTCTTCGATACTATTCTATTACTTGTGATTGATTTGGTGCGCACCCTTGATTGGGAGTGTTGTTCGAGGTGGGCAGTAGTGGCTGCTATGCGTCACCACCAGTCCGGATGCGTAATTGGTATATCTACCCTGGCATTGCCTTGTGTGCCGTGTCACCTACCATATCGAGCCCACTACGATTTTGGTTTGAAGATCCGACCGCGTTAAGGTTCACCATCCCCTTAACGCTATTTTCTATATGATTATACTTTACTAATTAGACACTACTGTATATAGCGTATATTACTACATAGTAGATAGTTTAACGGATCCTTAAAGAATGGCGATCCCAAGCATTCTTTAAGTTACTTGTACCTTATTACAGTTCACTTGAGTTGGTTTACATTATATAAGTATATATTGTCCTGACTCGAGTGTTTTGTGTTTTGCTTTACGCTCGGGTCAGCCTGAGTTATTCACAGATTTGGATTTCCACTCTCTTGGAGATTTGAATCGCTGGAGATTATCTGCTTGTCTTGTCCTATCTATTTCAGTTCTGTTGTTCTACTCAGCTTGTACTTGGTTATTTTATTGAGACTTCTGTTGTACTCTATTTCTTCTGTTATATTTTATGTAACTCTGATATATTTATATAGTAGCTTCATGAACTACTATTTCTTTTACTTCCGCTGCATTATCTTACTCTGTGTCTGTGATATGTGATTATATTTATTTACTGTATATTCTAAGATTTGCCAAATTTTATTTACAACGCGGTATTTTGAGCAATTCAAGTCCGACATGTGCGGATGCGAATGGTTGAAAATATCGGGTCGTTACAGTTGGTATCAGAGCTTTGGCTTTGAGGCAGAACTCAGCATATGGAGTAGATTTATTTACAGAATCACTTTCGTTCGAGTTTGAATCTTTTCCTCTTGATTCGAATTTCCTTTGAATTTTTGGAACGTTCCCTGCGGTTCCAAAATTCATTCTTATCTCTCACTATTCATCTTTTTTTGATTCTGGAGTATCACATAACTCCACTTCGAATGAGCTTTATAGTGAATTGGCGGTCTCGCCAATATTCTAATGACTTGTAAAAGGGGGAAAACTCCTTTACAATTAGCATCGATTCACCAGAGATTTATATCTATCCTTGGTTTAGATGCTAATATCTTTTGTTGTTCCAAGCTCTATCTTTTGAGATCGGATGTAGATTTACCCCAGAAAAATCCACATTGAACTTATTCTTTAAGTCACGGTTGACCCGGTTAAGGTTGCCCACGATTTATCTAAGCTTATCCATCTTCATATTTTGATAATTAATCATGTTGTTTTGTTTCCAAAATATCTCCAAACTTTTTTTTAAAATTATACTTGTAAATCTATGTTTTGTTTTATATATTGTGTTGTTTGAGTTGTTGATGTTGATTTGGGCTTCCGATCGATTCGTCTGATCAACGCTATCGATAGGATTTCTAAAACACTTTGACAGAACAAACTGACACAATATTATTTTAAAATTTAGTTAATGAAATAAATTTGGATATAAGTAAATATTATGCAACTTAATAAATTAATTTAAATTTATTAATTGAAATGATAATACTTGATTTATCATTCTATAAATGAATTTATAAATAGTTGTTTATAAATTTGATTAGGGAACTGAAATGAATTTAAATAAAGAATTTGAGAATTTAATTTCCGATGGTTTCAAACCTTGTGTTTAAAGTTTTAAAAGGATATATTATTTAAAATATTTGTGAATAAAAATTTGTTTCCAAAGAATTTTAAAGTTTTAAAATTTTAGTACTCTTCTCTTTGTCGCTGGAAAATAATTTCGGTGATGACCGCGGCATCATAGAATTTCATTTTCGAGTTTTGAAGTAAAGAGACCATTCTATGGTCTTGCTACAGCTTTATTTTGGGAAATTTAATTGATTTGAATTTCTAAAATATGATTTGATTTATAATATGTATAGATATATGATTTAAATTTTATTTGACAAATTATGTACATACATTTATTTATCTCTAAATGGTTTGAAAGGAATCGAAAATTTTATTCTTAAATTCTATCTTAAATAATAACTTCAAGTATAAAAAGAAAATCAAAATTTTGAATAAATATTCAAGCTTGAAATGATTGAATTAGAATGTTTTTTTGTATATATATTTATAAAAATCTTTTTATAGTGCATATTATCCAATTACATTATTAACTTCTAAAATTTAAGGTAAGTTATAATGTTATACACTTAAATTTTAGTTATAAAAAGATTAACAGAGGTAAATTGAATAAAAGGGTTAATTGAATAATTTACAATATAAATGATGTTAAAGGAACTAAAAATAAATTAAAACAGTTATAATAAGTGTAAGTATATTTAACATAGGTGATAAAATATTGAGAGGGATAAATTTAATTATAATCAGGAATAGAGAAGAATTAAATTTATTGAGTACATTATGAGTATAATAATGATTTTTCAAATCCATGATTTTGAAATTGTTGATATAGGATGATTAGAGGATAAGAGAATGAAATTAGAGATAGTAAGATTTATTTAACTTGTGTAAAATTAATTATTAATTTAAGCTGAAACCATGGAAATTTCAAACCTATTATCTTATTTTGTTTTTCAAACTTATTATCTTATTTTGTTTTCAAACTATCTGTTAGTTGTCCTTATTTTTCCTTATCTTGCTACAGACTGGTATAGGCATCTTTCTATACTCTTTCTATTTAGAAATCTTTCTATAATCTTTAATAATCTTTGCTACTCATTTTGAATCTGAGCACTGCTTTCATCCATAGACTGTCGGTCAAGCGGAAAAAGAGAATCAGATTCTATAGGATCTTTTCGTGCTTGTATTCTTGATTCTAGAGGACCTTGGGAAGACCATCTCCACCTTGTTAAACTTACCTATAACGATAGTTATCGGGTATAATTTCAATCTTTTGTCATCTTGTCTTAAACTCATTTCAATTTTATCTTTCCTATGTTTCCCGTACCTCATTCCATTTCAGGGACGAAAAGTTTTGAGTGGGGGAGAGTGTAACAACACTAGATTTTGGCCTATATTTTAAAATTTGATTTTATTTTATTTTGAAATTATTTTTAAGCTTGTTTCATTTCAAACATTTCATTTTAAAATATAAATGTTGATTATTATGTGAGTTATAGTTTCAAACTGATATAAATTGAATGTTTTACTAAAAAGAGAAATTCTGGTCAAACTGTTCAATCTTTGACTTTTAAACTTCAAATTTAAATTATATAAAATCTTAAATTTTATCTCTTATTATGAAAATATATTTAATAACTTGAATACTGCTTTCTGTTTCATTGGAACGGAGTTAAATTGTGAAAGTTATGTATATTTCAATATTGTGTGTAAACTGATGTATTTAGCAATATTGTCTATTTTAAATTATATGTTATTTGTCATATTTTGTTCTAATATGTGTTAATATTTTTATTTTATGTATAATTTTGTCTTTTAATAATTTTAAAGTGATTATATAATTTTCCAAAGCTTATTGAATTTATTTTCAAATTTTAAAGCCTAGTTTCTATTTTATTTGCTATTTTCATAATTTAATTATATATAATTAAAATTTATTTATTTATTTTATACATTCACTTTTATTTGCTGTGTTTTACTTTATTTATATTCATTTTACATGTATTTAAATTAAAATAGGTTTTTCCAAAGTGTATTGAATTTATTTTCAAATTTTCTAGACTAGTTTTCATTTTTGTGCTATTTTCTTATTTTAATCATATATATATTATTAATTATTTATTTACATTTTATATTTTGTTACATTTTCTAATTTAAACTGAATTTATAATTATTTTCAGTTATATAAACTTATGTAAAGAAATTAAAAGAAATTTGAAAGGTTATGACTTTTGATTTGCCTAACGCCTTTTATCTTCCAACCTTTCACATTTGTAACTTATCTTTTCATCAATTAGCCTTTACTATCCACCTCTTTCAGCTGCATACTCTATTTTCTATTCACGTACATTCATTTTCATTTCTGAAACAAAAGAATTTCGGCCATGGCTATTGAGGAAAGTTTGGGTAATGATTTTCAACTTTTTCTTATTTTTATTCTACGTGTTTATATTGATTTTTGCACTTGCTCTCTTCTTCTAGGCTTGGCTCCTCCTCCTCCAGCTCTGACCCGACCTCCACCACCACTTTTCTCTGACCACCACACAGCCTAACACCTACCCTCCTCAAGCCAAGCCAAGCCATGGTGAAGATCATCACAAAAATCCACCTAAACTAGCACTAACCATCACATGTGCCAAACCTAGTCTAGAATTGCCATCTCCTTCTTCTTCCACCTTTTTCCACCACTTCCTCCGCCACCACCACCTCTGACCTGACCTCCACCCTCTGCCACATCATCCACCATCACCAACACCCACTAGTCGTGACCCATGACCTCTGGCCGAACCTATTTGTGCCAAAGATGTGAAGTTATGTTGCATTGTTTAGCCTTGAACACCTAGTTTTTGCACCTAGACTTCACCACTTTGTTAACGCATGTTTGGCCAACCCTTACCAACCCAAAACCTGATCCAAACCCACTCCTTAGCCATGCATTTCAGATCTGGAGCTGAAGCATAGATGGTAGAAAGCGTGTGCAATCACTTTGGCTTTGGTTCATGCATTCATTTCTAACATTGTTTTATTGAATTTTGGGTTGAAAACTCATGTTGTCTATATTTGTTTTGTTTGAATGTGACAAGGAAATTAATCTTTGGCTCTCCACTCTCAAATGATATTCGCGTTGTCGTGCCTTCGAAGCTTCTCTATTATGTGTTGTTGTTTGTCATCTCCAGCTAATACAGGTGAGTTCTTCTCACCAGACAATGTGTACTTATATAACTAGTAAACTGACATCATTTGAATCTGTAAAATTATATCATCCTGTTATAACTGTTATATTATGATCATATAATGTTTACCCCTGTTATTATATATGTTATATCATCTATTACTGTAATTTCATGCTATTCTGTTATTTTATCAGTTTATCACACTACAAGTTCCCTGTAGATTAGGTTCACTATGGGTTGAAATGATACATACCCGAACGGACTTTAGAATAGGGAAAGATCGTTATGGGCTGAAATGATAAGCCTGAGCGACTTTTTATTTATTTTATTTCACTTGGGATTGCGGGTTTGAAATGATAGGACCCGGTTTTTCTTTGTAAACTGCGGATTGAAATGATACATATCCGTATCACTTGACCTAGGCTAGAAAATTTTATACAGACCCGTGGTTTATATATATTTTTGAAAATTTTAAAATATTTAAAAATGTAAATATTATGATATTTTGATTTAAATTTTATTAAACTGATTTCTATAAAATATTAGTGATTTTCTACAAATTAAATAAGTGAGTTAAGTAAATGGTGAAGTAGAATTTGAAATATAAGTTAATTTTGGAATTTATGATTTTGTTTATAAATGGAATTTATGTAAAGTAAGAATATATGACAAATTTGATTTAAAGATGAATTTAATGATTTTTTTAAGTAATAATAATGTTTTAAAGGTGTTAATGATTTTGTACAAATTAAAATATGAAATAAATGAATGTTTAAGTTGAATTTTTTTGAAATATAACTTAAATTGGGAAATTGTAAATTTTGTTAAAAGTGAGATTTTAATTAAGTAAAATAAATGGAAATAAGTTATATTTTGGAAATTTAAACTTAGTTGTTAAGTTAAAAATTTAATTAAAGAAATGAAGATTTAATTATTATTTAATTTGATTTTTGTATGGAAATTTGACTTTATAAAAATCATAGAAATAAAGGTATTTAAATGATTGTTTTTAAATTGTGAAAATATATGATTTTATAAGTTAAAATGATTTATGTTAAAAGTTAATTATGTGTGAAATTGTAAATAAAACTCTGAATTTGATTTGACAGCATTTTGAAATGTAATGTAAAGATATTACAGCATTGGAAAATGCTGTAATTGTTTTAAATGAACCAAATAGCAAATTTGAACTAAGGGTTATTATAGCACTTTGTTAGTGCTATAGTTGTTAAATTTAACTAAAATTTTAATTGAAACTAAATTAAGATATTACAGCATTTTAAATGCCGTCTTTTGTTAATGAACTGTTTTTAAACATAACATTTCGTAGCATTTTCTAAGTGCTGCGAAAGTTGAATTTTCTTTGTTTAATAAATTCAAATGAATAAATGATCTTTGAAAATGATTAAATTTTTAAAATTAAATATTTAATTATTAAATATAACGAATTGACTTTAAATGATTTAAATGGAATAGTTGATTTTGGAAATACAACTATTTTGGAAATGTGATTAAATGATATTAAATCTTGGAATGAATAATTGAAGTTTATATTAGTATGAAAATATTTGGTTTACTTGTAATTTGAATCTATTTAAAAGATATTGGACTTATGAAATATAGGATAATAAAGTTTTGGAATTTATTTTATAATTTGAATAGTTATTTTGTGGATTAAATCTATATTAGAAATTTATAAGATTTGAAATGGTATATGGAAATTTAATTGAAGTAAATGATTGAATTGAATTGAAACTTTGGAAATTTTAATACTTGATTTGAAAGTATAATAATTGCACTTTTAAATGGTTTAAATGAATTATTTTGATCGAAATATAAACTATTTAAAAAGGTGACTTGAAATGATAATAAATGAATGATATCTTTAAATTTAAAAGTATTTAAAGGTTAATATTTAGATTTGAACTCAAATGATATTTTGGAATATTAAAATGATTTGAAATTAAGTTTTGGAAAGACTTGATATTTTGATATATTAAAATGATTTGAAATGAAGTTTTGGAAAGATTTGATATTTTGATATATTAAAATGATTTGAAATGAAGTTTTGGAAAGATATGATATTTGATATATTGAAATGATTAGAAATGAAGTTTTGAAATGATATGATATTTTAAATATATTGAAATGGTTTGGAATTGATTTAATCTTTATTTTGATAAAGATTTGGATTTGAAATGATATTCTATTTTGAAGTATAAACTGTTTTAAATTTATACCCACGGGTTATAATATCGATTGGTTGTTAAAGAGACCGGGATCGGATATGGACATACTCTCTGTCGATACCGAAAACCACTTTAACAACTGTGTACGCGGTGGAGTTTCCAGAATGAAGTAGGATGGTGACGACGATCCTAAGGTATATACGTGGACCCAACTCCCGTGAGTTGGCATAAGGTGGCTAAAACAGGAGCGATTGACGGACCAAGGAGGTAGCACCTCTGATCGGACACACTTCTTCGATACCATTCTATTACTTGTGATTGATTTGGTGCGCACCCTTGATTGGGAGTGTTGTTCGAGGTGGGCGGTAGTGGCTGCTATGCGTCACCACCAGTCCGGATGCGTAATTGGTATATCTACCCTGGCATTGCCTTGTGTTCCGTGTCACCTACCATATCGAGCCTACTACGATTTTGGTTTAAAGATCCGACCGCGTTAAGGTTCACCATCCCCTTAACGCTATTTTCTATATGATTATACTTTACTAATTAGACACTACTGTATATAGCGTATATTACTACATAGTAGATAGTTTAACGGATCCTTAAAGAATGGCGATCCCAAGCATTCTTTAAGTTACTTGTACCTTATTACAGTTCACTTGAGTTGGTTTACATTATATAAGTATATATTGTCCTGACTCGAGTGTTTTGTGTTTTGCTTTACGCTCAGGTCAGCCTGAGTTATTCACAGATTTGGATTTCCACTCTCTTGGAGATTTGAATCGCTGGAGATTATCTGCTTGTCTTGTCCTATCTATTTCAGTTCCGTTGTTCTACTCAGCTTGTACTTGGTTATTTTATTGAGACTTCTGTTGTACTCTATTTCTTCTGTTATATTTTATGTAACTCTGATATATTTATATAGTAGCTTCATGAACTACTATTTCTTTTACTTCCGCTGCATTATCTTACTCTGTGTCTGTGATATGTGATTATATTTATTTACTGTATATTCTGAGATTTGCCAAATTTTATTTACAACGCGGTATTTTGAGCAATTCAAGTCCGACATGTGCTGATGCGAATGGTTGAAAATATCGGGTCGTTACAGTTGGTATCAGAGCTTTGGCTTTGAGGCAAAACTCAGCATATGGAGTAGTTTTATTTACAGAATCACTTTCGTTCGAGTTTGAATCTTTTCCTCTTGATTCGAATTTCCTTTGAATTTTTGGAACGTTCCCTGCGGTTCCAAAATTCATTCTTGTCTCTCACTATTCATCTTTTTTTGATTCTGGAGTATCACATAACTCCACTTCGAATGAGCTTTATAGTGAATTGGCGGTCTCGCCAATATTCTAATGACTTGTAAAAGGGGGAAAACTCCTTTACAATTAGCATCGATTCACCAGAGATTTATATCTATCCTAGGTTTAGATGCTAATATCTTTTGTTGTTCCAAACTCTATCTTTTGAGATCGGATGTAGATTTACCCCAGAAAAATCAACATTGAACTTATTCTTTAAGTCACGGTTGACCCGGTTAAGGTTGCCCACGATTTATCTAAGCTTATCCATCTTCATATTTTGATAATTAATCATGTTGTTTTGTTTCCAAAATATCTCCAAACTTTTTTTTTAAATTATACTTGTAAATCTATGTTTTGTTTTATATATTGTGTTGTTTGAGTTGTTGATGTTGATTTGGGCTTCCGATCGATTCGTCTGATCAACGCTATCAATAGGATTTCTAAAACACTTTGACAGAACAAACTGACACAATATTATTTTAAAATTTGGTTAATGAAATAAATTTGGATATAAGTAAATATTATGGAACTTAATAAATTGATTTAAATTGATTAATTGAAATGATAATACTTGATTTATCACTCTATAAATGAATTTATAAATAGTTGTTTATAAATTTGATTAGGGAACTGAAATGAATTTAAATCTAGAATTTGAGAATTTAATTTCCGATGGTTTCAAACCTTGTGTTTAAAGTTTTAAAAGGATATATTATTTAAAATATTTGTGAATAAAAATTTGTTTCCAAAGAATTTTAAAGTTTTAAAATTTACTGCTCTTCTCTTTGTCGCTGGAAAATAATTTCGGTGATGACCGCGGCATCATTGAATTTCATTTTCGAGTTTCGAAGTAAAGAGACCATTCTGTGGTCTTGCTACAGCTTTATTTTGGGAAATTTAATTGATTTGAGTTTCTAAAATATGATTTGTTTTATAATATGTATAGATATATGATTTAAATTTTATTTGACAAATTATGTACATACATTTATTTATCTCTAAATGGTTTGAAAGGAATCGGAAATTTTATTCTTAAATTCTATCTTAAATAATAACATCAAGTATAAAAAGAAAATCAAAATTTTGAATAAATATTCAAGCTTGAAATGATTGAATTAGAATGTTTTTTTTGTATATATATTTATAAAAATCTTTTTATATTGCATATTATCCAATTACATTATTAACTTCTAAAATTTAAGGTAAGTTATAATGTTATACACTTAAATTTTAGTTATAAAAAGATTAACAGAGGTAAATTGAATAAAAGGGTTAATTGAATAATTTACAATATAAATGATGTTAAAGGAACTAAAAATAAATTAAAACAGTTATAATAAGTGTAAGTATATTTAACATAGGTGATAAAATATTGAGAGGGATAAATTTAATTATAATCAGGAATAGAGAAGAATTAAATTTATTGATTACATTATGAGTATAATAATGATTTTTCAAATCCATGATTTTGAAATTGTTGATATAGGATGATTAGAGGATAAGATAATGAAATTAGAGATAGTAAGATTTATTTAACTTGTGTAAAATTAATTATCAATTTAAGCTGAAACCATGGAAATTTCAAACCTATTATCTTATTTTGTTTTTCAAACTTATTATCTTATTTTGTTTTCAAACTATCTGTTAGTTGTCCTTATTTTTCCTTATCTTGCTACAGACTGGTATATGCATCTTTCTATACTCTTTCTGTTTAGAAATCTTTCTATAATCTTTAATAATCTTTGCTACTCATTTTGAATCTGAGCACTGCTTTCATCCATAGACTGTCGTTCAAGCGGAAAAAGAGAATCGGATTCTAGAGGATCTTTTCGTGCTTGTATTCTTGATTCTAGAGGACCTTGGGAAGACCATCTCCACCTTGTTAAACTTACCTATAACGATAGTTATCGGGTATAATTTCAATCTTTTGTCATCTTGTCTTAAACTCATTTCAATTTTATCTTTCCTATGTTTCCCGTACCTCATTCCATTTCAGGGACGAAAAGTTTTGAGTGGGGGAGAGTGTAACAACACTAGATTTTGGCCTATATTTTAAAATTTGATTTGATTTTATTTTGAAATTATTTTTAAGCTTGTTTCATTTCAAACATTTCATTTTAAAATATAAATGTTGATTATTATGTGAGTTATAGTTTCAAACTGATATAAATTGAATGTTTTACTGAAAAGTGAAATTCTGGTCAAACTGTTCAATCTTTGACTTTTAAACTTCAAATTTAAATTATATAAAATCTTAAATTTTATCTCTTATTATGAAAATATATTTAATAACTTGAATACTGCTTTCTGTTTCATTGGAAACGGAGTTAAATTATGAAAGTTATGTATATTTCAATATTGTGTTTAAACTGATGTATTTAGCAATATTGTCTATTTTAAATTATATGTTATTTGTCATACTTTGTTCTAATATGTGTTAATATTTTTATTTTATGTATAATTTTGTCTTTTAATAATTTTAAAGTGATTATATAATTTTTCCAAAGCTTATTGAATTTATTTTCAAATTTTAAAGGCTAGTTTCTATTTTATTTGCTATTTTCATAATTTGATTATATATAATTAAAATTTATTTATTTATTTTATACATTCACTTTTATTTGCTGTGTTTTACTTTATTTATATTCATTTTACATGTATTTAAATTAAAATAGGTTTTTCCAAAGTGTATTGAATTTATTTTCACATTTTCTAGACTAGTTTTCATTTTTGTGCTATTTTCTTATTTTAATCATATATATATTATTAATTATTTATTTACATTTTATATTTTGTTACATTTTCGAATTTAAACTGAATTTATAATTATTTTCAGTTATATAAACTTATGTGAAGCAATTAAAAGAAATTTGAAAGATTATGACTTTTGATTTGCCTAAGGCCTTTTATCTTCCAACCTTTCACATTTGTAACTTATCTTTTCATCAATTAGCCTTTACTATCCACCTCTTTCAGCTGCATACTCTATTTTCTATTCATGTACATTCATTTTCATTTCTGAAACAAAAGAATTTCGGCCATGGCTATTGAGGAAAGTTTGGGTAATGATTTTCAACTTTTTCTTATTTTTTTTTCTACGTGTTTACATTGATTTTTGCACTTGCTCTCTTCTTCTAGGCTTGGCTCCTCTTCCTCCAGCTCTGACCCGACCTCCACCACCACTTTTCTCTAACCATCACACAGCCTAACACCTCCCCTCCTCAGGCCAAGCCAAGCCATGGTGAAGATCATCACAAAAATCCACCTAAACTAGCACTAACCATCACATGTGCCAAACCTAGTCTAGAATTGCCATCTCCTTCTTCTTCCACCTTTTTCCACCACTTCCTCCGCCACCACCACCTCTTACCTGACCTCCACCCTCTGCCACATCTTCCACCATCACCAGCACCCACTGGCCGTGACCCATGATGTAACATTCCCCCTTTTGACCATCTCCAGTCGGTAATTAAACCAACTCGAAACGTTCAAAAAGACGAATTGTTATTTAGTTTATAAGGTTTAAACAGAATCAGCCACAGAAACACAGATAATAACAATCAATTAAAACAAATGAGAATTTATTTCATTACTATAAATCTTTTTATATACATCAGAGTTTATACAATTTTAATACTGATACAGCGGAATATCTTAAAATACAATTTTCTTCTGAAACTAAACATGGTTCTTTACTCTCTCTCTCTAACTTCGCTGCTCGAAAATCTTCAAGCTGTAAAAATACTCGGTCTGACCCGAGTATTATATTCAAAAGAAAATAATACACAGGTCAGTCTAATTCAAACCAGTTTATTAGTGCATATAGGCAGTAATAATTTAAATAGACAACAGTCACAATAATTCTCGTCTATCCGACTCTTTCAACAAAGAAATCGGATAACGAAAATTTTAACACTAAACAGTGTTAAACAATAAATCAGCAGATTTAAATCATCAACAGAGATAAATAAACAATTTATCGATCGACTAAATCAATTTAAAACAATTGGAGTTGTCACTTTAAAATCATCAAGAACTCGATTGGCTGCCATACACGCACGCGTGCACGGCCTCGCCAATACGGCATAGAAGATCAATGCATCACGACGCAAAGAAATATCAATTCAAAACTGTCGAGTTTGGGTGGCTGCAGTGCACGCTAACGTGCACCGCCTCGCCACCACCGAATATAAGGTCAGCACATAGAAACAAGGGTAGGACTGCACCAAGAAAGAAGACAGTGGCAACAGTTCAGAGGACAGTGAACTAAAGTAAAGACCACAAGACTAATATCAAAGGCAAAGCAATGCCCAATGTAGACTTCAAGTCTGACGTGAACCAAGTGCAACTGAATGGAATGGGATGCAACAATGCAACAGCAACAGGGAAGATGATTCAAGTACAACAACTTCAGAGACTAGAGCACAAGAGACACAAGTGCAGCAGTTTAGAGTGAAGCTACAGGTCATCAGACTGCTACAACAACAACAAAAAAATTCAAATTCTCGAGTGAACACATGAACAAGATGATGACCGTACAACCTCAAATGCTCGAAGTTACAATGTCAACAAGGTACACAGGGAAGTCAAGTGTAAAACTGCAATAACAATATCTAAAATGCAGTGACTACAGAAATGACACACATCAAGTTAAACATCGGTGTACTTGAAGCATCAGATCAGTCTACAGGTCAAGGATAAGCTAATCAGCATGAAAACAATGAATGTTACTGGACAGAAGACCACAAGAATGCTCAAGTTTATCTGCAATGGATCGACTAAGTGCAACAAATAAAATGTACCGTTTTTTTTCTTTCAAAATCATGCTTGCAGTTTTCAAATAAAATCATATGGTGAGCTCGACCAAGATAAAAATACATGACCAAGTCAATCATTTCCAGAGAAAATAAAATGCAATTCGAACATACATATATACATATCAATTAATGTATATACATACGTGACTGCATACATATCCGCGAAGACTAAAATGCAACTGGGTGCAAACAGCCTCCAAAACATGAATGTACGAATTGTAAACTAATATAATACTGCAACTGGACAATATACAAGATCATCAAAGTGTACACAGTGAAGTACAACAGTGAAGGCTACAGGTCACAGTGAAATAAAACTGCAAAAGTGAAGACAACAAACTTCTACATCAACCAGAAAAAAACACAAGACCAACATACTCAAGGGCCACAGGCAACAAGCAGCACATACATGTATACACACACATGTATATGTGAGTGTACACATGTATGCACCCTTAACACACGTAAAACCCAAATTCAGTAAATAAAACACAACTCGGCAACATCATGGGGCCAAAATTCTACAGCAGCACCCAGGGTTAGATCAAAGAAACAGTTTCCAACAAAATCAAGTTTTCAATCAAGCCCAATGCAACTGCAGTTTGAATCAAAGCTAAAGGGGATTTCAAAACATTCGATAGTTGAAACCAATTCGGCCGAAGTCCTAAAGCGACAAGTAAAACCCAACAACCAGTACATATATGCTCCAGCATAAATGCAGACTACAATGCAAACTAAAACAACCAGGAATGCAAGTTGAAGTATAAACAGGAATGACTCTGGTTGAAGTCATATACAGCAAGTATTGGTAACTAATATCAGTCAAGCCAATCTACCCAGGTGCAACTACAAGGCCACAGTAATTAGACTATATGAAGTGAAGAACAACCACTGTAATGGCATATGAGGTGCAGACTAACAGAGTAAACATTTTCAATGAGATCAAGATGCAAGTATCAGCATAGATGCTATATGAATGCATAGACAATGACTTAAATCTCAAGTGAACAGGAATCAATTTCAAGTACTATGAAGACTGCAAAACACAGTGAATAAGCAAATGCTACCATGACTCAAGTACATGCTTCAGTAAACAAAATGCAACAACCAGCTACAGTATGCTCAGTGAAGAGCATCTGGACAGTGAGACAAGGCAGAGTACAACGAGAATTACAAACCAAAGTCAAGAAATACCAACATATATTCGCATATGAAATGGTCAAGAGAAAATCGCGTCACAGCATAGTCAACATCACTGAAATTCAAAGCCGAGAAATTCAAACCAAGTCCATCATCACAAAGCCATAAACAAGCAACGAATTATACGAAATTGGAAAAGGTCGGAATTCATCATAAACATCCAGAAGAAAATCGAATGGCAGAAGTATTAAATTACGAGTGAATTAGATGTGAGTAACTAGGGTTACTCACCTTAGATCGAAGAGGTAGCGAGCGAAGGAGCCACGATCGAAGGAAGAACGAATTGACCCAGGCGACACGCAAAACATCACTGTTCCGATCAACATGGGCGCGACTTCGAAGATTTCTCAAAAGCCCTAATTTTTCTTGTCGAGGAGGAGCGATTTGTAAGCCGCCATTTATTTTCTTTTCGCTTTTGTTTAGGGCACGAATGAATGAGATAAAGGAAAGGGGGAGACGTGGGGGTATGGCAGAAGAATGGGCTGGTGATAAGGGTATGGGCTGATATTATTTAAGGGGTATGGGTTATGGTTTTTATTTTATCTTCTTTTTTTTAAATCTAATTTTGTTTTCATTATTTTTATTTTGTCTTGTTTAATTTTGTTGTTAAAATCTAAACTATATATATATATATTCATTCGTACGAAAAAAAAATTTAAATAAAAGAATTTCAATCGATTTACAATTTCCAATTCAAATTTAACAACCAGTATTAGTTTGCCAATTGACGAAAATTTAATTGTTATAAAAATTCCAACAACATCATCAATTTAGCTGCCAACACAAATTGTTTATTGATGATTAAAATTTTGGGTAAAATCCCGGTTGTTACAGAAATTCAAATTGAACTCGATTAAATTTTCTACGCGTTTACCCGCCATATATTCACAAAACAATTCTGATAAATACGAAAATTGAAATCGAGTAATAATTCAATATTACGGACCCAATGAAACTGGTTTCGTCAACTTCCGAGACTGTGCCTCGGAAGGCTAATTTTTAAATTCAATTCAAACGATACAATTTCAAAATTGAACAAATCGCTTTTAAAATCAATTCTGAAGCTTCTATTATCTTCAGTATTATCAATATGAATTTTCTAAGCCTTTAAATTATTTTTAACCGGCTTAAAATCGAAGATTCAAATTTTATTCAATTTTCAATGGATTAAATTCAAAAATTTAATCGCCAACTCATTCTGATAATTTGAAATTCAAGTCAAATCATCGTTCAAATATTTAAAATTAATTAAATATTTTCAATTTAAATTGTTCAAAATTCAGGGTCGTTACAAACTCCCCTCCTTAAAAACTTTTCGTCCACGAAAAGGAAAGGTTGTTAAAATTTCATCGATATTTATACTCTAGTCAATTTTTTTACTAAGCTTGAAGCTTATTACAAATAAATGAATATAGGTAGAATTCATTCCATTTGTTTAATCTCACTAGTTCTGTTTATCTTCTCTTTTATTCAATGATTTCTACAATCATTGATTTCTAAAATCAAAACGCAAAAGTCTTTTATCAACATTTTCGATTTACAACTCAGATTCAAACTTAAAATTCTTCACATTAGAGATTTATATAATATACCTCTTCCAAAGCTGTGGACTTTCAAAACATTGCAAAAATCCTCTTCCTTAATTCATTAGGTAGGAATTATGTAATTTTAATTTCAAACTATTGATTTGCTATTTACAGTTTGAAAATACTTGCTAACTCGAAATTTAACAAGTCCATCTTCGTTCTCACAGACATTAGGCATACGCTGGCCAGGCGCAGGTCTAAAAATCTCCAAGTACTAAATATACTTGCTTCAATTCCCAGTGAAAATACTTTTAAAAATTCTTTTAAAAATGGATATGGAAAGCACGTTCCCCCATGGATTACAGTTCCACCCGGCGGTTACGCTACTATCCCAGTAGAGTCGCTTGTGGCTGTAGATTTCTCATCTCTTAAATTTCGCCATGGTTGTCGCCATAGATTGCAGTACACACGGCGGTTACGCTACTATCCCAGTAGAATCGCTCGTGTCTGTAGGCATCACGCCCCTCAAATTTCGCCTGGCATTAGATTGCAGTTTACTCGGCGGTTACGCCACTATCCCAGTGGAGTCGCTCGTAACTGTGGGCATCTCGCCCCTCCAATTACGCTAACATCATCAATCAAATCTAATCTCATCGCGATGAACTATCGCGAAGGATTTCCGATTCAAATAGTCACTCTGACTAAAATTCTACGTAGCTACGAATTTCAAATGGATACTCTTCACGAGTTCCAATACCTTCTCCAATAATAAATGGAAGGTACTTTTCCACATCCTCAGTTTAGAAAACATAATATCATATATGTAGTACTTTCATTTCACATTTCGTACATATAACATCTATGTAAACATACATAAGATTTCCATAACAATGTCTTTCTAAACTAACGGTTTCAAATTCACCGCATTCATATATATAAGTTCTAAAAACTTACATATCCCATATTCATAACAAAATAGAGGATTTCAAAATTTTCCTCTAAGTCGATTTGGAAATTTAAGGTTATCTCAAACCTAATTCATATTCATAATTCCATTTATTATCGACTTTCACATTCGATTTGGATTTCACGCTTACATCGTCAATTCTCAACACAGAATTGATGTATATCGATATATAACCTCTGAGCTCGTACGTCTCAGAGAAGGGTGTTAAGCTAAGAGAATAAATTCTCCGCCACCAACAGATATATATTTAATAGAGATCTATTGCTATGTCATCAATTCACAATGTTAGACATGCAATCCAAATCATCATCTGAAATTCAAAGCTCAACTTATATTGTCTTTGATGTCGAAGTTAAACTCAATTTTAACTTAACGATTCAATCTTTTTGAAAAATTTCAAATTGAACAAATTGTTCAAATTCTCATTTAACTTTTCAACTTCGACTTCAAAAATGAATTTCAAATCATTTATCCCTTACGGAATATATTCACAACATTTCATATTTGGAAAAAACATTTCCATACTTATTTAAAAATAAGTAATTCACAAATCTAATTTATTTTCAACATTTGAAAATATTCGATATACTTAAATCAAAATTAAGTATATATTTCATCTTTAAGGAAATCATTCTCTTTCACATTTTTATTTGAGTTAAAACGAATGTTACGTAAAACATTGTTACGACAACTCAAAATTACTAGTATAGGGATTCGAAATTTAGATAGATGTATAAATCCCAATACTACACAAAACATTTCCTTTCGGAAATCATTTACTATAACAACAGTGTTATAGTCCACCATTTCCTTATATTCGAAAACGTCTATTTCAACAATGAATGTTGAAATCTATGGTTTCGATATTCAATGCTTTGAAAACATCTTTTTAAAACAATTACTTTGTTTTAAAATATCGCATTCCTAAACATGTCCATTTTATTCAATAATATATTCACGGTCCAAAATTGTGAATATACTACTTTTAACAACTATACAGAATTTTACTTATCAAAATAAGTCAGCTTCGAATTTATAAACAACATTTATAAATTCCATTCCTATTTATAAAGACTTCAATTTATAAAAAATTGCTTTATTAACCCATTCCTTTATAACTCAGTTTTATATCAGAATTTTAATTTACAACTAAATTACTTATAAATTCTTTTATTTCGCAACTCCGATTCATTTTATAACTTCACAATTCTAATTCTGTAATTTCCATTCACTTATGAAATCCATTAAATATTTCACTTTTAACACTTATACAATTCCAATATTTTATTAACACTTTTCAAATCTTCAATTTAAGCCGTTTATAATAATTCAAAATTTCCAATTTAAACTATTATATAAATTTATCAGTTTTCCATTTCCAAGATAATCAACTAGTTCTTTAGTAAATCATTCATCGAATTGATTTCCAATTTTAATCACATTTGATTCATTCACATTGGATTTTACTAACATTCATTCATATTCAATTAGTTCACATTCACTAATTTACATTCAAGTTAGTTTGCTTTCAGTTCAAATCAAATTTGATTCTATTTAGATTTCTTACCTTTCAATTTGAATTCAATTTACATAGCTTCCAATTCCATTAATTCAATTTCATTAATACTTAATGAATTTCCATACGATCAACTAGCAACCAATGCACATTTAACCAAATTTATTTACTTTGCTTACATTCAATTTGGTTCAACACACTTAATTTCAATTGGTTTATATTCCAATTCAGATTAAAAATTTTTTATACTCACCATATTCACAAATGCACTTTTACAGTTAAAGTTGAATTTTCCTTTATATTCTCAAATTCATATTCATTACATCACTTTATCCATTCATTTTTATATCAAATTCAATTTGATTCACTATTACTTAAGCCATATTTCATTTTATCTCCACTTGCATTTATTTTCACCATAAAACTTAAGTTCGTCTCAAATTTATTTGAAATTCTATTTTATTTAACTTTACTAAAGTCAAATTCATATCACATTTCAAAATTCAGATTTTGTTTTACTTAACAAAACCGTTTAACCATTTAACAACTGGTTTACTTAAACTTTCTCTTTTTATAAGTTATACAACTTATTAATTTAAACTTCCCAATTCATATCATATAATCACTTATCTTTTAAGTTTAACTTTCCATCTCAATAATTTATCAAATCAAATTCAATTTATTTAACTTCCTTTAGTTAAATTTCAAATCATATATTTATTGATACTAATTCAATTCAATTTAACTTTTCTTAAGTTAAAAATCTTTCATTTCAAAAACAATTTTATACTTCTTTGAATTTGAAAAACATTCTCTTTTTTAAAAGTGTTTCTAGTAACTATTCATATTAAACATCATAAACTAAGCTTTGTGTAAACCAAAGCTCTGATACCACTCTGTAACATTCCCCCTTTTGACCATCTCCAGTCGGTAATTAAACCAACTCGAAACGTTCAAAAAGACGAATTGTTATTTAGTTTATAAGGTTTAAACAGAATCAGCCACAGAAACACAGATAATAACAATCAATTAAAACAAATGAGAATTTATTTCATTACTATAAATCTTTTTATATACATCAGAGTTTATACAATTTTAATACTGATACAGCGGAATATCTTAAAATACAATTTTCTTCTGAAACTAAAAATGGTTCTTTACTCTCTCTCTCTAACTTCGCTGCTCGAAAATCTTCAAGCTGTAAAAATACTCGGTCTGACCCGAGTATTATATTCAAAAGAAAATAATACACAGGTCAGTCTAATTCAAACCAGTTTATTAGTGCATATAGGCAGTAATAATTTAAATAGACAACAGTCACAATAATTCTCGTCTATCCGACTCTTTTAACAAAGAAATCGGATAACGAAAATTTTAACACTAAACAGTGTTAAACAATAAATCAGCAGATTTAAATCATCAACAGAGATAAATAAACAATTTATCGATCGACTAAATCAATTTAAAACAATTGGAGTTGTCACTTTAAAATCATCAAGAACTCGATTGGCTGCCGTACACGCACGCGTGCACGGCCTCGCCAATACGGCATAGAAGATCAATGCATCACGACGCAAAGAAATATCAATTCAAAACTGTCGAGTTTGGGTGGCTGCAGTGCACGCTAACGTGCACCGCCTCGCCACCACCGAATATAAGGTCAGCACATAGAAACAAGGGTAGGACTGCACCAAGAAAGAAGACAGTGGCAACAGTTCAGAGGACAGTGAACCAAAGTAAAGACCACAAGACTAATATCAAAGGCAAAGCAATGCCCAATGTAGACTTCAAGTCTGACGTGAACCAAGTGCAACTGAATGGAATGGGATGCAACAATGCAACAGCAACAGGGAAGATGATTCAAGTACAACAACTTCAGAGACTAGAGCACAAGAGACACAAGTGCAGCAGTTTAGAGTGAAGCTACAGGTCATCAGACTGCTACAACAACAACAAAAAAATTCAAATTCTCGAGTGAACACATGAACAAGATGATGACCGTACAACCTCAAATGCTCGAAGTTACAATGTCAACAAGGTACACAGGGAAGTCAAGTGTAAAACTGCAATAACAATATCTAAAATGCAGTGACTACAGAAATGACACACATCAAGTTAAACATCGGTGTACTTGAAGCATCAGATCAGTCTACAGGTCAAGGATAAGCTAATCAGCATGAAAACAATGAATGTTACTGGACAGAAGACCACAAGAATGCTCAAGTTTATCTGCAATGGATCGACTAAGTGCAACAAATAAAATGTACCGTTTTTTTTCTTTCAAAATCATGCTTGCAGTTTTCAAATAAAATCATATGGTGAGCTCGACCAAGATAAAAATACATGACCAAGTCAATCATTTTCAGAGAAAATAAAATGCAATTCGAACATACATATATACATATCAATTAATGTATATACATACGTGACTGCATACATATCCGCGAAGACTAAAATGCAACTGGGTGCAAACAGCCTCCAAAACATGAATGTACGAATTGTAAACTAATATAATACTGCAACTGGACAATATACAAGATCATCAAAGTGTACACAGTGAAGTACAACAGTGAAGGCTACAGGTCACAGTGAAATAAAACTGCAAAAGTGAAGACAACAAACTTCTACATCAACCAGAAAAAAACACAAGACCAACATACTCAAGGGCCACAGGCAACAAGCAGCACATACATGTATACACACACATGTATATGTGAATGTACACATGTATGCACCCTTAACACACGTAAAACCCAAATTCAGTAAATAAAACACAACTCGGCAACATCATGGGGCCAAAATTCTACAGCAGCACCCATGGTTAGATCAAAGAAACAGTTTCCAACAAAATCAAGTTTTCAATCAAGCCCAATGCAACTGCAGTTTGAATCAAAGCTAAAGGGGATTTCAAAACATTCGATAGTTGAAACCAATTCGGCCGAAGTCCTAAAGCGACAAGTAAAACCCAACAACCAGTACATATATGCTCCAGCATAAATGCAGACTACAATGCAAACTAAAACAACCAGGAATGCAAGTTGAAGTATAAACAGGAATGACTCTGGTTGAAGTCATATACAGCAAGTATTGGTAACTAATATCAGTCAAGCCAATCTACCCAGGTGCAACTACAAGGCCACAGTAATTAGACTATATGAAGTGAAGAACAACCACTGTAATGGCATATGAGGTGCAGACTAACAGAGTAAACATTTTCAATGAGATCAAGATGCAAGTATCAGCATAGATGCTATATGAATGCATAGACAATGACTTAAATCTCAAGTGAACAGGAATCAATTTCAAGTACTATGAAGACTGCAAAACACAGTGAATAAGCAAATGCTACCATGACTCAAGTACATGCTTCAGTAAACAAAATGCAACAACCAGCTACAGTATGCTCAGTGAAGAGCATCTGGACAGTGAGACAAGGCAGAGTACAACGAGAATTACAAACCAAAGTCAAGAAATACCAACATATATTCGCATATGAAATGGTCAAGAGAAAATCGCGTCACAGCATAGTCAACATCACTGAAATTCAAAGCCGAGAAATTCAAACCAAGTCCATCATCACAAAGCCGTAAACAAGCAACGAATTATACGAAATTGGAAAAGGTCGGAATTCATCAAAAACATCCAGAAGAAAATCGAATGGCAGAAGTATTAAATTACGAGTGAATTAGATGTGAGTAACTAGGGTTACTCACCTTAGATCGAAGAGGTCGCGAGCGAAGGAGCCACGATCGAAGGAAGAACGAATTGACCCAGGCGACACGCAAAACATCACTGTTCCGATCAACATGGGCGCGACTTCGAAGATTTCTCAAAAGCCCTAATTTTTCTTGTCGAGGAGGAGCGATTTGTAAGCCGCCATTTATTTTCTTCTCGCTTTTGTTTAGGGCACGAATGAATGAGATAAAGGAAAGGGGGAGACGTGGGGGTATGGCAGAAGAATGGGCTGGTGATAAGGGTATGGGCTGATATTATTTAAGGGGTATGGGTTATGGTTTTTATTTTATCTTCTTTTTTTTAAATCTAATTTTGTTTTCATTATTTTTATTTTGTCTTGTTTAATTTTGTTGTTAAAATCTAAACTATATATATATATTCATTCGTACGGAAAAAAAATTTAAATAAAAGAATTTCAATCGATTTACAATTTCCAATTCAAATTTAACAACCAGTATTAGTTTGCCAATTGACGAAAATTTAATTGTTATAAAAATTCCAACAACATCATCAATTTAGCTGCCAACACAAATTGTTTATTGATGATTAAAATTTTGGGTAAAATCCCGGTTGTTACATAAATTCAAATTGAACTCGATTAAATTTTCTACGCGTTTACCCGCCATATATTCACAAAACAATTCTGATAAATACGAAAATTGAAATCCAGTAATAATTCAATATTACGGACCCAATGAAACTGGTTTCGTCAACTTCCGAGACTGTGCCTCGGAAGGCTAATTTTTAAATTCAATTCAAACGATACAATTTCAAAATTGAACAAATCGCTTTTAAAATCAATTCTGAAGCTTCTATTATCTTCAGTATTATCAATATGAATTTTCTAAGCCTTTAAATTATTTTTAACTGGCTTAAAATCGAAGATTCAAATTTTATTCAATTTTCAATGGATTAAATTCAAAAATTTAATCGCCAACTCATTCTGATAATTTGAAATTCAAGTCAAATCATCGTTCAAATATTTAAAATTAATTAAATATTTTCAATTTAAATTGTTCAAAATTCAGGGTCGTTACACATGACCTCTGGCCGAACCTATTTGTGCCAAAGATGTGAAGTTATGTTGCATTGTTTAGCCTTGAACACCTAGTTTTTGCACCTAGACTTCACCACTTTGTTAACGCATGTTTGGCCAACCCTTACCAACCCAAAACCTGATCCAAACCCACTCCTTAGCCATGCATTTCAGATCTGGAGATGAAGCATAGATGGTAGAAAGCGTGTGCAATCACTTTGGCTTTGGTTCATGCATTCATTTCTAACATTGTTTTATTGAATTTTGGGTTGAAAACTCATGTTGTCTATATTTGTTTTGTTTGAATGTGACAAGGAAATTAATCTTTGGCTCTCCACTCTCAAATCATATTCGCGTTGTCGTGACTTCGAAGCTTCTCTGTTATGTGTTGTTGTTTGTCATCTCCAGCTAATACAGGTGAGTTCTTCTCACCAGACAATGTGTACTTATATAACTAGTAAACTTACACCATTTGAATCTGTAAAATTATATCATCCTGTTATAACTGTTATATTATGATCATAAAATGTTTACCCCTGTTATTATATATGTTATATCATCTATTACTGTTATTTCATGCTATTCTGTTATTTTATCAGTTTATCACACTACATGTTCCCTGTAGATTAGGTTCACTATGGGTTGAAATGATACATACCCGAACGGACTTTAGAATAGGGAAAGATCGTTATGGGCTGAAATGATAAGCCTGAGCGACTTTTTATTTATTTTATTTCACTTGGGATTGCGGGTTTGAAATGATAGAACCCGGTTTTTCTTTGTAAACTGCGGATTGAAATGATACATATCCGTATCACTTGACCTAGGCTAGAAACTTTTATACAGACCCGTGGTTTATATATATTTTTGAAAATTTTAAAATATTTAAAAATTTAAATATTATGATATTTTGATTTAAATTTTATTAAAATGATTTCTATAAAATATTAGTGATTTTCTACAAATTAAATAAGTGAGTTAAGTAAATGGTGAAGTAGAATTTGAAATATAAGTTAATTTTGGAATTTATGATTTTGTTTATAAATGGAATTTATGTAAAGTAAGAATATATGACAAATTTGATTTAAAGATTAATTTAATGATTTTTATTAAGTAATAATAATGTTTTAAAGGTGTTAATGATTTTGTATAAATTAAAATATGAAATAAATGAATGTTTAAGTTGAATTTTTTTGAAATATAACTTAAATTGGGAAATTGTAAATTTTGTTAAAAGTGAGATTTTAATTTAGTAAAATAAATGGAAATAAGTTATATTTTGGAAATTTAAACTTAGTTGTTAAGTTAAAATTTTAATTAAAGAAATGAAGATTTAATTGTTATTTAATTTGATTTTTGTATGGAAATTTGACTTTATAAAAATCATAGAAATAAAGGTATTTAAATGATTGTTTTTAAATTGTGAAAATATATGATTTTATAAGTTAAAATGATTTATGTTAAAAGTTAATTATGTGTGAAATTGTAACTAAAACTCTGAATTTGATTTGACAGCATTTTGTAATGTAATGTAAAGATATTACAACATTGGAAAATGCTGTAATTGTTTTAAATGAACCAAATAGCAAATTTGAACTAAGGGTTATTATAGCACTTTGTTAGTGCTATAGTTGTTAAATTTAACTAAAATTTTAATTGAAACTAAATTAAGATATTACAGCATTTTAAACGTCGTCTTTTGTTAATGAACTGTTTTTAAACATAATATTTCGTAGCATTTTCTAAGTGCTGCGAAAGTTGATTTTTCTTTGTTTAATAAATTCAAATGAATAAATGATCTTTGAAAAAGATTAAATTTTGGAAATTAAATATTTAATTATTAAATATAACGAATTTACTTTAAATGATTTAAATGGAATATTTGATTTGGGAAATACAACTATTTTGAAATGTGATTAAATGATATTAAATCTTGGAATGAATAATTGAAGTTTATATTAGTATGAAAATATTTGGTTTACTTGTAATTTGAATCTATTTAAAAGATATTGGACTTATGAAATATAGGATAATAAAGTTTTGGAATTTATTTTATAATTTGAATAGTTATTTTGTGGATTAAATCTATATTTGAAATTTATAAGATTTGAAATGGTCTATGGAAATTTAATTGAAGTAAATGATTGAATTGAATTGAAACTTTGGAAATTTTAATACTTGATTTGAAAGTATAATAATTACACTTTTAAATGGTTTAAATGAATTATTTTGATCGAAATATAAACTATTTAAAAAGGTGACTTGAAATGATAATAAATGAATGATATCTTTAAATTTAAAAGTATTTAAAGTTGAATATCTAGATTTTGACCGCGGCATCATCGAATTTCATTTTCGAGTTTCGAAGTAAAGAGACCATTCTGTGGTCTTGCTACAGCTTTATTTTGGGAAATTTAATTGATTTGAATTTCTAAAATATGATTTGATTTATAATATGTATAGATATATGATTTAAATTTTATTTGACAAATTATGTACATACATTTATTTATCTCTAAATGGTTTGAAAGGAATCGGAAATTTTATTCTTAAATTCTATCTTAAATAATAACTTCAAGTATAAAAAGAAAATCAAAATTTTGAATAAATATTCAAGCATGAAATGATTGAATTAGAATGTTTTTTTTTGTATATTTATTTATAAAAATCTTTTTATATTGCATATTATCCAATTACATTATTAACTTCTAAAATTTAAGGTAAGTTATAATGTTATACACTTAAATTTTAGTTATAAAAAGATTAACAGAGGTAAATTGAATAAAAGGATTAATTGAATAATTTACAATATAAATGATATTAAAGGAACTAAAAATAAATTAAAACAGTTATAATAAGTGTAAGTATATTTAACATAGGTGATAAAATATTGAGAGGGATAAATTTAATTATAATCAGGAATAGAGAAGAATTAAATTTATTGAGTACATTATGAGTATAATAATGATTTTTCAAATCCATGATTTTGTAATTGTTGATATAGGATGATTAGAGGATAAGATAATGAAATTAGAGATAGTAAGTTTTATTTAACTTGTGTAAAATTAATTATCAATTTAAGCTGAAACCATGGAAATTTCAAACCTATTATCTTATTTTGTTTTTCAAACTTATTATCTTATTTTGTTTTCAAACTATCTGTTAGTTGTCCTTATTTTTCCTTATCTTGCTACAGACTGGTATAGGCATCTTTCTATACTCTTTCTGTTTAGAAATCTTTCTATAATCTTTAATAATCTTTGCTAATCATTTTGAATCTGAGCACTGCTTTCATCCATAGACTGTCGGTCAAGCAGAAAAAGAGAATCGGATTCTAGAGGATCTTTTCGTGCTTGTATTCTTGATTCTAGAGGACCTTGGGAAGACCATCTCCACCTTGTTAAACTTACCTATAACGATAGTTATCAGGTATAATTTCAATCTTTTGTCATCTTGTCTTAAACTCATTTCAATTTTATCTTTCCTATGTTTCCCGTACCTCATTCCTTTTCAGGGACGAAAAGTTTTGAGTGGGGGAGAGTGTAACAACACTAGATTTTGGCCTATATTTTAAAATTTGATTTTATTTTATTTTGAAATTATTTTTAAGCTTGTTTCATTTCAAACATTTCATTTTAAAATATAAATGTTGATTATTATGTGAGTTATAGTTTCAAACTGATATAAATTGAATGTTTTACTGAAAAGTGAAATTCTGGTCAAACTGTTCAATCTTTGACTTTTAAACTTCAAATTTAAATTATATAAAATCTTAAATTTTATCTTTTATTATGAAAATATGTTTAATAACTTGAATACTGCTTTCTGCTTCATTGGAAACGGAGTTAAATTGTGAAAGTTATGTATATTTCAATATTGTGTGTAAACTGATGTATTTAGCAATATTGTCTATTTTAAATTATATGTTATTTGTCATATTTTGTTCTAATATGTGTTAATATTTTTATTTTATGTATAATTTTGTCTTTTAATAATTTTAAAGTGATTATATAATTTTTCCAAAGCTTATTGAATTTATTTTCAAATTTTAAAGCCTAGTTCTTATTTTATTTGCTATTTTCTTAATTTAATTATATATAATTAAAATTTATTTATTTATTTTATACATTCACTTTTATTTGCTGTGTTTTAATTTATTTATATTCATTTTACATGTATTTAAATTAAAAAAGGTTTTTCCAAAGTGTATTGAATTTATTTTCAAATTTTCTAGACTAGTTTTCATTTTTGTGCTATTTTCTTATTTTAATCATATATATATTATTAATTATTTATTTACATTTTATATTTTGTTACATTTTCGAATTTAAACTGAATTTATAATTATTTTCAGTTATATAAACTTATGTAAAGAAATTAAAAGAAATTTGAAAGGTTATGACTTTTGATTTGCCTAAGGCCTTTTATCTTCCAACCTTTCACATTTGTAACTTATATTTTCATCAATTAGCCTTTACTATCCACCTCTTTCGGCTGCATATTCTATTTTCTATTCACGTACATTCATTTTCATTTCTGAAACAAAAGAATTTCGGCCATGGCTATTGAGGAAAGTTTGGGTAATGATTTTCAACTTTTTCTTATTTTTTTTCTACGTGTTTACATTGATTTTTGCACTTGCTCTCTTCTTCTAGGCTTGGCTCCTCCTCCTCCAGCTCTGACCCGACCTCCACCACCACTTTTCTCTGACCATCACACAGCCTAACACCTCCCCTCCTCAGGCCAAGCCAAGCCATGGTGAAGATCATCACAAAAATCCACCTAAACTAGCACTAACATCACATGTGCCAAACCTAGTCTAGAATTGCCATCTCCTTCTTCTTCCACCTTTTTCCATCACTTCCTCCGCCACCACCACCTCTGACCTGACCTCCACCCTCTGCCACATCATCCACCATCACCAGCACCCACTGGCCATGACCCATGACCTCTGGCCGAACCTATTTGTGCCAAAGATGTGAAGTTATGTTGCATTGTTTAGCCTTGAACACCTAGTTTTTGCACCTAGACTTCACCACTTTGTTAACGCATGTTTGGCCAACCCTTACCAACCCAAAACCTGATCCAAACCCACTCCTTAGCCATGCATTTCAGATCTGGAGCTGAAGCATAGATGGTAGAAAGCATGTGCAATCACTTTGGCTTTGGTTAATGCATTCATTTCTAACATTGTTTTATTGAATTTTGGGTTGAAAACTCATGTTGTCTATATTTGTTTTGTTTGAATGTGACAAGGAAATTAATCTTTGGCTCTCCACTCTCAAATCATATTCGCGTTGTCGTGCCTTCGAAGCTTCTCAATTGTGTGTTTTTGTTTGTCATCTCCAGCTAATACAGGTGAGTTCTTCTCACCAGACAATATGTACTTATATAACTAGTAAACTGACACCATTTGAATCTGTAAAATTATATCATCCTGTTATAACTGTTATATTATGATCATATAATGTTTACCCCTATTATTATATATGTTATATCATCTATTACTGTTATTTCATGCTATTCTGTTATTTTATCAGTTTATCACACTACAAGTTCCCTATAGATTAGGTTCACTATGGGTTGAAATGATACATACCCGAACGAACTTTAGAATAGGGAAAGATCGTTATGGGCTGAAATGATAAGCCTGAGCGACTTTTTATTTATTTTATTTCACTTGGGATTGCGGGTTTGAAATGATAGAAACTGGTTTTCTTTGTAAACTGCGGATTGAAATGATACATATCCGTATCACTTGACCTAGGCTACAAAATTTTATACAGACCCGTGGTTTATATATATTTTTGAAAATTTTAAAATATTTAAAAATGTAAATATTATGATATTTTGATTTAAATTTTATTAAAATAATTTCTATAAAATATTAGTGATTTTCTATAAATTAAATAAGTGAGTTAAGTAAATGGTGAAGTAGAATTTGAAATATAAGTTAATTTTGGAATTTATGATTTTGTTTATAAATGGAATTTATGTAAAGTAAGAATATATGACAAATTTGATTTAAATATGAATTTAATGATTTTTATTAAGTAATAATAAAGTTTTATAGGTGTTAATTATTTTGTATAAATTAAAATATGAAATAAATGAATGTTTAAGTTGAATTTTTTTGAAATAGAACTTAAAATTGGGAAATTGTAAATTTTATTAAAAGTGAGATTTTAATTAAGTAAAATAAATGGAAATAAGTTATATTTTGGAAATTTAAACTTAGTTGTTAAGTTAAAAATTTAATTAAAGAAATGAAGATTTAATTGTTATTTAATTTGATTTTTGTATGGAAATTTGACTTTATAAAAATCATAGAAATAAAGGTATTTAAATGATTGTTTTTAAATTGTGAAAATATATGATTTTATAAGTTAAAATGATTTATGTTAAAAGTTAATTATGTGTGAAATTGTAAATAAAACTCTGAATTTGATTTGACAGCATTTTGAAATGTAATGTAAAGATATTACAACATTGGAAAATGCTGTAATTGTTTTAAATGAACCAAATAGCAAATTTGAACTAAGGGTTATTATAGCACTTTGTTAGTGCTATAGTTGTTAAATTTAACTAAAATTTTAATTGAAACTAAATTAAGATATTACAGCATTTTAAATGCCGTCTTTTGTTAATGTACTGATTTTAAACATAACATTTCGTAGCATTTTCTAAGTGCTGCGAAAGTTGAATTTTCTTTGTTTAATAATTTCAAATGAATAAATGACCTTTGAAAAAGATTAAATTTTGGAAATTAAATATTTAATTATTAAATATAACGAATTGACTTTAAATGATTTAAATGGAATAGTTGATTTGGGAAATACAACTATTTTGGAAATGTGATTAAATGATATTAAATCTTGGAATGAATAATTGAAGTTTATATTAGTATGAAAATATTTGGTTTACTTGTAATTTGAATCTATTTAAAAGATATTGGACTTATGAAATATAGGATAATAAAGTTTTGGAATTTATTTTATAATTTGAATAGTTATTTTGTGGATTAAATCTATATTTGAAATTTATAAGATTTGAAATGGTCTATGGAAATTTAATTGAAGTAAATGATTGAATTGAATTGAAACTTTGGAAATTTTAATACTTGATTTGAAAGTATAATAATTACACTTTTAAATGGTTTAAATGAATTATTTTGATCGAAATATAAACTATTTAAAAAGGTGACTTGAAATGATAATAAATGAATGATATCTTTAAATTTAAAAGTATTTAAAGTTGAATATCTAGATTTGAACTCAAATGATATTTTGGTATATTAAAATGATTTGAAATGAAGTTTTGGAAAGACTTGATATTTTGATATATTAAAATGATTTGAAAATGAAGTTTTGGAAAGATTTGATATTTTGATATATTAAAATGATTTGAAATGAAGTTTTGGAAAGATATGATATTTTGATATATTGAAATGATTTGAAATGAAGTTTTGAAATGATATGATATTTTAAATATATTGAAATGGTTTGGAATTGATTTAATCTTTATTTTGATAAAGATTTGGATTTGAAATGATATTCTATTTTGAAGTATAAACTGTTTTAAATTTATACCCACGGGTTATAATATCGATTGGTTGTTAAAGAGACCGAGATCGGATATGGACATACTCTCTGTCGATACCGAAAACCACTTTAACAACTGTGTACGCAGTGGAGTTTCCAGAATGAAGTAGGATGGTGACGACGATCCTAAGGTATATACGTGGACCCAACTCCCGTGAGTTGGCATAAGGTTGCTAAAACTGGAGCGATTGACGGACCAAGGAGGTAGCACCTCTGATCGGACACACTTCTTCGATACCATTCTATTACTTGTGATTGATTTGGTGCGCACCCTTGATTGGGAGTGTTGTTCGAGGTGGGTGGTAGTGGCTGCTATGCGTCACTACCATTCCGGATGCGTAATTGGTATATCTACCCTGGCATTGCCTTGTGTGCCATGTCACCTACCATATCGAGCCCACTACGATTTTGGTTTAAAGATCCGACCGCATTAAGGTTCACCATCCCCTTAACGCTATTTTCTATATGATTATACTTTACTAATTAGACACTACTGTATATAGCGTATATTACTACATAGTAGATAGTTTAACGGATCCTTAAAGAATGGCGATCCCAAGCATTCTTTAAGTTACTTGTACCTTATTACAGTTCACTTGAGTTGGTTTACATTATATAAGTATATATTGTCCTGACTCGAGTGTTTTGTGTTTTGCTTTACGCTCGGGTCAGCCTGAGTTATTCACAGATTTGGATTTCGACTCTCTTGGAGATTTGAATCGCTGGAGATTATCTGCTTGTCTTGTCCTAGCTATTTCAGTTCTGTTGTTCTACTCAGCTTGTACTTGGTTATTTTATTGAGACTTCTGTTGTACTCTATTTCTTCTGTTATATTTTATGTAACTCTGATATATTTATATAGTAGCTTCATGAACTACTATTTCTTTTACTTCCGCTGCATTATCTTACTCTGTGTCTGTGATCTGTGATTATATTTATTTACTGTATATTCTGAGATTTGCCAAATTTTATTTACAACGCGGTATTTTGAGCAATTCAAGTCCGACATGTGCGGATGCGAATGGTTGAAAATATCGGGTCGTTACAATATCTCTTATCCTATTAGAACTTTCTAGAACTGCAACACCCCACCTCTATACCCATACTATCTAAGAATATTACTAGGTAATACTGTTAGATAATATAAAGAATGAGGTTGTATAGGTACACATGTGAATATTCTCCTAGGCTAAGACGGATACGTATTTCAAAAAAAATCACAAACAACTCACCTATACGTACACAGTATCGGAACAAAACTATAAACACATATGCCTCCAGGATAGAACAATAAACAATATAAAATAACAATATAAAATAAATCATTTAGAACACGGAGTCAACGCAGCGATAACATATATGAAACAAACATATACAAATCGAAGTGGGTTATAAAATAGGTCAATCACCTACTATCTCAAAACCGTACAATGTACATCCAATATGACACAATGTCATACAATCATGAGGTAATATAATACACATTTATATACAATAATATCGTATCTTCCATATATGCTCAACATCCACATAATGGTCTTCTGTCCCTAAACCTGTATTATCTCGGACAAATCTGAGTATTATATAAATAGTAAACAGGTCAGACCATATCTAAATCCAAGGTGAAAACATAACAATAAGCATGGTACTAAAAAGTATAGTTCGAATACGACTTAAATAACATCTGTCATAAACCTTATAATGATAAGCCATGCATGCTTGCTTAATAGTCAAAGTGTCAAATCTCAACTTATAGTCCTTATAGAAGTAATAACTTCTGATTGTTAAGTCATGCAAGATAAATTAAGAAATGTGGAACCCAAATAAAACTCAATCAATACAAAATACAGAAATCAATATCCAAAAGTACTATCTCAACTTTCAGTCCTGATGGAAGTATATACTTCCGACTGTTAGTCCAAGGAGGTACCAAGAAATACAAATCCCAATAACCATAATTCATACAAAATATTGAAGCAGTATCCAACTAATTATCTCGACCTATAGTCCTAATAGAAGTGATATGCTCCGACAGTTAAGCCCTAAGAGATAACAAGAAATATAAACTTAAATTAATATCAAAGCCAATCAAAAACTCAATATACAAAACCATATATCTCGGCCCGCCGTCTTTAGAGAGGCAAAACTCTCGACTGAATTGTCCTAGGAGATAGAAATAAAAAATCAAACAAAAACGAGATCTCTTAGTCATACGCTCTTATGAGAGAATGATAGACAAGCTTGTAGCTTGTCTTTAATTTCATAAATAGACAACACACAGCCGTCTCAGGTTAGGGTATCTCAATTGACAAACGAACATGTGGCCGATCTCCAATGTCAACAATGATTGTCTCTGTTAGGTGATAATATCAAATATCTCAAATATAATGGATCTACCTAAGTAATCCAGTTGGGAGACTGACGTACCGCAACATAGCTCTAGGAAATGCTAAAGATCGTAGTCCATTTCCTACAGTCCCTAAGTTACTCCTAGAATTGTGGCACTTGTATCCATCGCATGTCCTAAGCATGTTGTCGGGCTACGCCGAGCATTAACCACGATTCCTACTTGCCCTTGGTAATAGACTGTTGGTCCATAAGTGACGTCCGGGTAATGGCTCTAATGAGAGAAGTAACTCTCAGCATACAAACTCAACAAGGTGACATCATGGATCCGGGACACGACTCCGCAATTAGGACCGCTAGGATGGATAAGTAGCCTATCTGCTGGGTCTAATTCACGTGCTCTCCATAGTGGCATGAACCATATGACGTAGATTCCAAACAAATATGTAACGGCCTAGAATTTCACGGTTTGATTTTCGAATATTTAATTAATTTTAAATATTCGATATATAGATTTTATAATGAAAATTAAACACTTTTAAATAATAAATAATAGTGGTGAAATAGTTTTCCAAATGTGTTTACAAAAATATATAGTTCGATGAAAAAACATAAAATGTGACCGGAAAACATTTTTCAAATTTTCGACGTTTCATCGTATATAAGTTGTTTGAAATGTTGTTTATGCTTTTGCACATATATGCAAACATATACTAAGTATATAATAATGGTTTAAGGAAATATAATATGGTTTAACAAGTTAATTAAGTTAGCTAAGTTTGGTTTAGAATAAAATATAATAAAAAGATTCCATTTTGGACAAAAAGTACAAGGGATGTACTTGCATGTTTTTTTTGTCTCATAGGGATTAGACAAGGCCATGTGGACATGTTTCATGAGTGGAAGGAATGGGGGACAAGGGCGGTGGCATGGCACAAAGGGGGTGGAGGGTAGAGGACGGGGATATTTTGGTAATTTGTTTGTTTTGACCGGTATAAAACCAATTTTTCTATTTTCTTTTATTTATTTTCTCATTTCCATTCTCTTTGCCAAAACTTCCTAAGCTTTCTTCTTCTTCTTTTTCAATTTTTTTAAAAATTGTTAATAGCTTCCAAAATATTTCAAGTTCTAACGCCGAAGTTTTAAATTTTACAAATGTTTAAACTAGTTTGAATCTCCTTTACTTTTTTTTAAAGGAATTCTCCATTTTTACTCGAAATGGTTTCAGCCATAACTTCTTCCAAAAATTCCAAAACAAGATTTTATTTTTTTAAATTCCCTTATAATTTAAGTGGCTACAAGTTTGTAGTTTATTAATATTTCTGATTTTAAGCTTAGTTGCCCCAAAAATTCACTTTTATACATAGTGTTTTTCAACTTAGATTCTGAAGGTCGAAAATGGCCCTCCTTGTTTTGGCCATAAATTCCTCAAAATTTAACATTTTGAGTAATTCTTTTTTTCAAATGATATAGATAAGAAAAATATAAAACTTTACTTTTTTATCACTTTACCAAAATCTGAGAGTAATAGGTACAAAAGTTGAGTGCAATCTGACCTATTTTCAAGAAGAGTTTGTGGTTTTCCAAGCTTTCCGAACACTAAATTATTTCAAGTTTTCAAAAGTCTTGGTGAGTAAACTTCTTAACCTTTTGGAAATAATTTTCTTATATATATGTGTGTGTTTATATTTGTTGGTTATGTGGTTATATATATATATATATATATATATATATATATGAATGGTTGGTTTGGATTGTGTATTGTTTGGATATGTTGGTTATAAATGTTGTGGTGTTTGATTATGTTTGGTTCGAAAGATGTGTGCTTGCTTATGCGATGTTATGGTTCATAGACTTTGGATTAGTTTTGAGATAGAAGCAGAAAACAAGTTGGAAATTACGGGTATCCATAGCGCTAGTCGCTATGGATGTAGTTCGGATTTTCAAAATTTTCAAGTTCTAAGTTTCTTTAAAAATATTTTGGAAATCTTTTCAAACTAAGTTAGCGACACTTAAGTTTATTATAACTTCATTAAGTATGTTTTTATTAATTAATTAATTTATGATAATTAATTATTATTTAATTAGTAATGAAGGTTAAGTAATTAGTATTAATTAATACTAATTAAGTAAGTTAGTCATCTATTAATTAAGAAGTTGATTAATAGTTAATTAAGTTTCAAAAAGGTAATTAATTTTTAATTCATCATGTTTAATTGTTTTAATTATTTATTTAATTTAAGTTAGTTAATAAATTAATTAATTATTATTTAAATGTTAATTATTTATTTAATTACTTCTAAATTAAAGTTAATTTTAAAATTTTAATTAATTATGATTAAAAAGAAATTATTATTAAAGTTTTAGTTAAATGTTAATTAATTATTTAATTAAGGTTAATTAATATTTAATTATTAATAAAGGTTTAAATTATTATTTAATAATTTAATAAAGGATTAATTAAGATTTAATAATTTATTTAATAATTAATTATTATTATTTATTTATTTATAGGTTAAATTATTTCTTAATTACTTAATTAAATTGAGTTAAGATTTAATAAAGATTAATTATGATTTGAAAAGGGATTTTACTTATAATTTATTATTTTTAAAAGAGTTTAAAGTTTTAAATCCTTTATTTTTCCAAGAATCAAATTGTTTTAAAGGAACTTATTTTCTAAAACATGGTTTCGAATTCAAGGAATTCAAGTGTTGATACGACTAAGGAACCATATAACTGTGAATGAGTTATAATGTGAATTGTTGGATTGTGTGGACATGTATTAGCAGAAAAAATCCTCGTTCTGTTATAAATTGATTATTTGTTTGTTGTGTGGACATATGTTAGCAGAATAAATCACCGTTCTACTATAAATTGGTTGTTTGTTTGTTGTGTGGACATGTGTTAGAAGAATAAATCCCCGTTCTTCTATAAATTGAGTGAATTGTTTGGAGATCTGTTTAGCAAGACAAATCAACATCCTGCTATTATGTTATTTGAACATGTATATGCTAGGTAGTTCATATTGACATGTTATTCCCTGATTTGGATATGAGTTGTATTTACATATATGTTGACCTATGTAAATAATTGTTAAGTGAATTGGAATTGAAATTGAATGGCAACTTAAATGAGTAACATTGGAATTGCTAAGCCTCATTTTGAATTTATAAAGTATAGTTTTAAATTAACTTAACTCTTTAATCAAATTGGGGTTGTAAGATTTATAAATGATTTCAAAGCTATACTATTATTTTATAAGTTATTTATAAGTAATAAATTGTTTAAAAAAAGGGTTTTTACTAAATAAAAGGGCTTACCTAAAATGTTTTCCAAATGATATTTTTAAATGATATTTTATAAAGGAAATTTTGTAAAGGAGTTATAAAGGAAGATTTTTAAATAGCTTAAAAATAGAAGAGATGTTATAAATCATTTTAGAGATTTTTGAAAGAAGCTTTTAATCTAGTTGGAATTTTATAAAGAGGTTTGAATATAAAGTGAACTTATAAAAGAATTTTTATAAGAAATAAATGAATGGGTTTATTAAAGTGAATGAGTTTTGTAGCAAGTGATGTTTTGAAAAAGGAATCGTTTGGTCATTTAATATGGAATTTTTGAGAAGTGTGAATTTTCCCAAAATGTTTTTGTTAAACACTTACATTATTTTTCCAAGTTTAAAAAGGAATGTTAAGGGTTTTGGAAAAGTGTTTTGAAAGGATCTTTCGATCAGGTTTTTTAAAGTGATTTTATTAACTAAAGATTAATTAATAAAGCTTAGAGGATTCCATATGGAATTGAATCAATGTTTGTTTGTTTTTTTATTTGATAGTCAAATAACCAACTATCAAATCTGGACCAAAACCTAACTTTGGAAATATCTAGGAGAAACACAGAAATTATATGGTACAGTTACCGTTGGTGGTGCTATACTGTACGTATAAATTCATTTCGTTCTTCTAGGATAAATGATAAGGAAATCTGTCTACAAATGGTTAGGAGGTGAACTCTGCTCTAATCTTTTACCTACTTATTTCATAAAGAACCAGAGTTGAGTTTGCCGGAAATTATCGAAAGTTGTTTCGAAGAGACCGGGATCGAATCTGTTATCTGAAAACCACTTTAATCCAACTCAAGCATTTCGAACTGAAGACATCTTGAAGAATATGGAATCGAAGATGGAGCATTGAAGTGCAAATGTTGCTTGCTACTAGTCCTGAGGGTGATTCCAAAATGGATGTAGTAGAAGTAGTGTCATCGGTTTGTCCTTATTCTGGACAACTTGTATGGATGAATGTTGGCACTGCATTACTGCTTGGAGGGCAGTGTTAAAATTCCAAGTGGGATTGCTATTCAAAAAGGTAAAACGTAGCCTCAAGCCTCATCAACCGAGAAATGTTTAAAACAGGGCATGCAACATGGCTAAGTGGATCGCTCCCCTAGGGTATGTCATCCTCTTTCTAGATTACCCTATTTTTATGGATTTGGTTATGCACGAGAGATCTCGATTAAGGTTGGAAGACCGGGATGATGACATATTTAGTACTACTAGTCAAGTGGTAGCCGGTTCTGTATGGCGGGGTACAAGATGTTCTTATCAGACCCGGGTGTATTATTCTAGAGATGCACCCATCGAAGGTAATTCCTTACTTGGTCATAGTATGGAATCCATTCTCCAATACATGCCTTTACGGTTTTGATTGTAGAGCCAAGTATGCTGGAATTTAATTAATGTAACAATTTCGGCTGTTTTAATAAGTATTTGTATCTTAGACATTATTAATACTATCACTAAATTTTCTATAAAAGTATTCTGGTTAACGTAAGGTAAAAACCAGTTCATGTTTATGTGCGGCGTGGTCTTACGAGATACCTTTAATTTTTAAAAGGATTTGAAATGTAATAATCAAGTTGTTTGTGTTTACTCACACCAGACCCATGTCTGACCTGGAGTTTTATTTTCTTTCCCTAAAACTCTTAGGTGCTCAAATTTTTACGAACAGCCAAGTAGTTCAGGTTTTTCCATGGATGCATTTTGGAGGTGCTCGGAGCAGGAGAGCTTCATCGATAGCTAATAATTATCTTATTTCCACTGTATAGTATGTACTCTATATCTGATGTATAAGGACAGGTTGTTATAACTGTCCTACGTTAGAAATTGTATTAGTGTAACTCTGAAGTATCATTTTTGACATGACTTTATAAAGGATTATGTTGATAAATATATTTTATTCCATTGCGTTGTGAGATTTTGTGTTTGCTTTTAGTTTCTTCTATCTCTATCTTCTTTCTTTCCCCTAACGAATGGGTTTTCCGAGACTTAAATGTTGGGCATGTGATACAGTGGACGTATTAGTGTCGATTTTCAAGGGTCGAAAATCCTGGTTTGTTACAGTTGGTATCAAAGCTGAAGGTTAAGCAAGAACCTTGGCGTTGGTAGGGCAACTCATTTGAGATCGGGTAAGTGAGACCCTAGAATGAGTATGAGCGTATTATATATAAGATTGTGTATTTGTTAGTGATATAAAATGTTTTATATTATGTTGTTTGATCGGTTGAAGTGGTATATGAATTCTGGTCGATGTGTCTGGCTAACATTATCGATAGGGATTCCAAAACACTTGAACCAGATCAACCAACACGGTATTGTTTCGGAAATTGGGTAAATGAAATAATTTTACCTAGGATATATTTTACATATAAAGAATGATTTTCAAAAATAGTATAGTATAGTATAATATTTTTGAGGTGTTGTTGTAGGAGATAATAATGCTTTATTATTATCAATTAGAGTTATTTAGTCATGCTCATTCAATTTGAGCATTGATTATTGTTATTGTGTATAGGTAGCTCCCCTTTTTTAAGATATGGGTTGGGTAAATAGGAACACGGAAACATTGAAACGAACACCTTGTGAATTAAGTTTCACAATTTGACTATAAGGCGTTCGATGTTAATGCTGAGGTAAAATTTGATTAAAAGATGTTTATACAAAAATACAATATTGGAAATAAATATTTGAAAATGATTTTATAAAAGTTGGTTTATAAAATGAATTTATAAGAATGGGTCCTTTAATTAAAAAGAATTTAGGTTGAAACTTAAGAACCTAAATCCCGGTGCTTTGAAAAATGATTTTCAAGGTTTTGGGAACTAATGATAGTTTTATTTGAAAATGTGAAGTGTTGTTTTTGAAATGGGAATTTGAAATAAAAGAAACATTTTTAAGTTAACTAGTTCGAGTGGCTTGAAAATAACTTAAAATTGGGAAAGAGATGTGTTCGGATGGTAAACACTTCACCTGAGTATTACCCTTGTTGGTAAGGGAATGTATGATATTATTTGGTAATACCTAGTTCCTTAGTATCAATTTTGAGTTACTTGGGCTATATGTAAATTTTCAAAGGATTGAAATTATAGTTTCATTCCTAAAAGTTTTCGAATAAAACCTTGGTATTTCGATCTCGTGTTTTCTTAAGGAGATAAATTCAAAATGGAATGGTGGAATCAGATAAGGGTATATACTCTTAGGCTGTAGTGGAGTATTAACCAAGTTGAAACTAAGAGTTGTTTATGAAATGTTTTCATAAATGATTTAGTGAAATAGAATAGGTATTAGGGAGAACCAATATGGTAAGTGTGCAAGGTGGACGTAGATCAATTCTCCTTTTCATAGAATTTTGATCAAAGATTCGAGTATATGAATTTAAGGTATTTGCACCATTATGAATAGGATTTATTACTCGATTTTTGACAGCGAGCATTTGATGAGGATTGGTTTGGGACCAAAGTTTCTATCGTAGTTACAACTATGTAAGGAGAACAGAGGTTCCAAATCAAGGAGCCTGACCGGAGTCTGCACTAGAGAATCAGGTAAGCGATACTAGTTCAGAAGTGAAGTTATGTATTTGAATAGTGATCGAATCATATTTTTTTATTAGAATGATCTATGTACATCATATGGACCTATGTATAGTGTTAAGTGTTTTCTAGGATAGGTTGAGGTGTAATATCGGGGACAAAATTCTTTTAAGGGGGGAAGAATGTAACGACCCGGAATTTCACTGTTTTGATTTGCGAATATATAATTAATTTTAAATATTCAATATATAGATTTTATAATGAAAATTAAAAACTTTTAAATAATAAATAATAATGGTGAAATAGTTTTCAAAATGTGTTTACAAAAATATATAGTTCGATGAAAAACAGAAAATGTGACCGGAAAACATTTTTCGAATTTTCGACGTTTCATTGTATAAAAGTTATTTGAAATGTTGTGTATGATTTTACACATATATGCACACATATACTAAGTATATATTAATGGTTTCAGAAAATATAATATGGTTTAACAAGTTAATTAAGTTAACACGGTTTGGTTTAGAATAAAATATAATAAAAAGATTCCATTTTGGAAAAAAAAGTACAAGGGATGTATTTGCATGTTTTTTGTCTCATTGGGATTAGACAAGGCCATGTGGACATGTTTCATGAGGGGAAGGAAGGGGGACAAGGGTGATGACGTGGCATAAAGGGAGTGGATGGTAAAGGATGGGGGTATTTTGGTAATTTGTTCGTTTTGACTGGTATAAAACCAATTTTTCTATTATCTTTATTTATTTTCTCATTTCCATTCTCTTTTCCAAAACTTCATACGCTTTCTTCTTTTTTTTCAAGTTTTTTAAAACTTGTTAATGGCTTCCAAAATGTTTTCAAGTTTTAATTCAACATTTTAAATTTTAAAAATGTTTAAACTAGTTTGAATCTCCTTTACTTTTTTTAAAGAAATTCTCCAATTTTACCCAAAATGGTTTCGGCCATAACTTCTTCAAAACAACTCCAAAATAAGATTTTATTTTATTAAAACCTCTTATAATTTCAGTGGCTACAAGTTTGTAGTTCACTACATTTTCTGATTTTGAGCTTAGATAACCCAAAAATTCACTTTTATACAGAGTGTTTTTGAACTTAGATTCTAGAGGCTGAAAATGGTCCTCCTTGTTTCGGCCATAACTTCCTCAAAATTTACTATTTTTGAGTAATTCTTGTTTTTAAATGATATAGAAAAGAAAAATAGAAAACTTTACTTTTTATCAGTTTACCAAAATTAGAGATTAATAGGTACAAAATTTGAGTGCAATCTGACCTATTTTCAAGAAGAGTTTGTGGTTTTCCAAACTTTCCGAACACTAAATTATTTCAAGTTTTCAAAAGTCTTAGTGAGTAAACTTCTTAACCTTTTGGAAAGAATTTGCTTATATATGTGTGTGTATTTATATGTGTTGGTTATGTGGTCATATATATATATATATATATATGAATGGTTGGTTTGGATTGTGTATTATTTGGATATGTTGGTTATAAAAGCTGTGGTGTTTGATTATGTTTGGTTCGAAAGCTGTGTGCTTGCTTATGTGATGATTGTGGTTCATAGACTTTGGATTGGTTGTGCGATAGAAGTGGAAAATATATTGGAAATTATGGGTATCCATAGCGATAGTCGCTATGGATGTAGTTCGGAGTTTCAAAAATTTCAAGTTTTAAGTTTCTTTAAAAATGTTTTGGAAATCTTTTCAAACTAAGTTAGCGACACTTAAGTTAATAATTACTTAATTAAGTATATTTTTATTAATTAATTAATTTATGATAATTAGTTATTAATAATTAGTAATGAAGGTTAAATAATTAGTATTAATTAATACTAATTAAGTAAGTTAATCATCTATTAATTAAGAAGTTAATTAATAGTTAATTAAGTTTTAAAAAGGTAATTAATTTTTAATTAATCATGTTTAATTATTTATTTAATTTAAGTTAATTAATTAATTAATTATTATTTAAAGGTTAACTATTTATTTAATTATTTCTTAATTAAAGCTAATTTTAATATTTTAGTTATTTATTATTAAAAGGATTTAAATTATTATTTAAGTTTTAATTAAATGTTATTTAATTATTTAATTGAGATTAATTAATATCTAATTATTAATTAAGGTTTAAATTATTATTTAATAATTTAATAAAAGATTAATTAAGAATTAATCATTTATTTAATAATTAATTATTATTATTATTATTTATTTAAAGATTAAATTATTTCTTAATTACTTAATTAAATTGAGTTAAGATTTAATAAAGATTAATTATGATTTAAAAAGGGATTTAACTTATAATTTATTATATTTAAAAGAGTTTAAAGTATTAAATCCTTTGTTTTTCCATGGATTAAATTGTTTTAAAGAACTTATTTTCCCAAGATTGTTTTGAATTCAAGGAATTCAAGTGTCGATACAACTAAGGAACCATATAACTATGAATGAGTTATAATGTGGATTATTGGATTGTGTGGACACCTGTTAGCAGAATAAATCCTCGTTCTGTTATAAATTGATTGTTTGTTTATTGTGTGGACATATGTTAGAAGAATAAATCCCCGTTCTGCTATAAATTGGTTGTTTGTTTGTTGTGTGGACATGTGTTAGCAGAATAAATCCCCGTTCTGCTATAAATTGATGGTTGGCTTGTTTGTGTGTTTGTGTGGACACGCGTTAGCAGAATAAATCCCCGTTCTGCTATAAATTGATGGTTGGCTTGTTTGTGTGTTTCTGTGGACATGCGTTAGCAGAATAAATCACCGTTCTGCTATAAATTGGTTGAATTGTTTGGACATCTTTTTAGCAGGACAAATAACCATCCTACTATTATGTTATTTGAACATGTATATGCTAAGTTAGTTTATATTGACATGTTATTCCCTAATTTGGATATGAGTTGTATTTACATATATGTGATGACCCGAATTTTAGCAATATTATTTTAAAATACAACTTATCATTTTAAAAACAAATAAGATTTTAGCTTTTACCATTTATTTATATATATATTCATTTTTTTGAAAAGAAGTTATGATTTGGAAATTGAAAATAAAAACTCTCAATATAAATTAAATTTAAGTTCTACCTTATTAACATTTGATCTAAATATATATATTTGAATGTAATCTAGATAATAATGATTGAAATAAAGTCAATCTTATCAATCTAAATATAAGTATAACAATATATATGATTATAAATTAAATGTTTAATAGTTAAGTTTAAAATAAAAATAAAAATAAAAATAAGGATTTATGTTAAAAATGGAAATAAATACACAAGTTAACATAATAACAATAACTACAACAACTTTAAAGTAAACACATAAGGTAAATTCTAGAAATTTATAGCCTATGGAAATACATGTATGCAAGGGAAGAAAAGAAAAAAATAAGAAATAATATCTATGTACATTCAACAGCGAAGGGATAAGCATGAAATATTAAAACCAGACAAGCATTAAATGCTCTCATTTCAGCCTCCACAAAAGAGAAAAAATCTCTGACCAAATTTGTACCAGTTAAATGCAAAGCCTGAATACTTGTTCTATATATCAATCTCCTTCTTTCTTTTCGTTCATCAAAGTTTAACATACCAGAAGGAAAAATAAGTAGACACTAATATCTTACAACTGAAGCTTAATATCAACTCAACAATAACTACATCAGTTTTCAACCAAATTCAAGTTGCTATTTCAAATTTCAGAGCAGTTTCCAAATTTCTAAAGCTTGTTCTCTGTTCTTTGTTCAATCAACTTTAGGTGAGTAAGCTACTTTGAAATATGAGCTAAAAACTTGATGTTTGTGATGAATTCTCGAAGTAAAGTGGTTAAATATGCCTGCACGTATATATACACATATAAATGATCTGTGCATGTCTGTTGTACAGGCATTTACCTCTCTGTTTGTTTCCAGGTTTCAAAAACCTGTTCAAAAACCCAAATCTCTTCTTCTAATTCTTGTTAAGCCTTCATGTTAAAACAAAATGTGTTTGTAAGGTCAAGATCGAAGTTGTAAAAATATCTTTAAGTAAAATTAGTTAAAATATTTTCTGGAATTAGGAAAATAGAATTTTAAGAATATCAATGTAACATCCCGAAAATTTTCGACTTTCGAAAATTCAACATCGATACTCACTTTATCGACTGCTGAGCCATCGAATGCCGGAAACCCGAAAAGTTATGGTTTTAAGAAAAAATAGAAGAAAGATAGAAGAGAAAGAGAAGAAAGAAAGAACAACATCATCAGAACAGAAAACAATATCAGAATCTTACATATCGCAGCGGAACAAAATATAATAGATAATCACTAGTCTTTGAAAACAAAGAACTATATCAGTTTATACATACATCAATCATCAGAGTCAATATACAACAATGGACAGTTATATAACTTGTCCTCATACAGAATACACAGCGGAATAAATACTATCAGATACAAATACTACGTCTCGTCCTCCGGCTTATCTCCAAAGCTCCAGAATATCCAGAATATCCTGATAATATAACTCTAGGCTGCCCGTGTGGAAATTGGTGGGCACCCAGAGTTTAGAAGGGAAACAATAAACTCCGAGTCAGTCATGGTGACTGGTGTGAGATCGTAAAACAGTTACTTAAAAAAAAACAGCAGAGAATTTTTAAAGTCAATTCGCAATGCTTTTGGAAAATGAAACTACCATAAGACCTCCCGCCACACACACAATGCAAACGCAGACTTGGAGGAGATTTCTTCTTATGATAGTCAAAGATGCTTACTACGCAAAAAATCAAATTCTTTTTGATATTATTATTAGTGCATAGTGGAAAACATTTTCGAAAGTAGAATATAAATCTTAGCCAGCATAGGTACCATTATATTATGCCTGCTATAGCTGCCTCCTGAGGAGACAGGTTATACAATTGAAATCGTAAAGGCTCGTATTGTTTCTTTGGATTTCCAACAAATGGCCAGGCTAAGGAACTTCCTATCCACGATGGGTACGTCCCTGGAATAGACGACCCGAGAACCTAACCGGATCTCTGCCAACACAAGGCCGGGTTACCTCTGCAAAAATAGGTAACTACTGACACGCGTATGCCATCCCCCGATCGTCACCGATCTTCCCGAGGATCCCCGATTCGCAACAACCACAAAGAAATAAATTTGCAGCAACCACAGAGGTTAAGTATCTGGGCTCCATACCATGATACCACCTTTATCCAGAAGGAATGACATTGTAACGACCCAGAATTTTGAACGAATTAAATTGAGAATATTTAATTTATTTTAAATATTTGAACGATAATTTAATTTGAATCCCCGATTCCCATTTGAATTTGGCGATTAAATGGTATAATTTAATCTATTGAAGTTGAATAAAAATTTGAATCTTCAATTATAAACCAAAGAAAAATATTTCGGACGCTTGTAAAATTTATATTGATAATTCTAAAGATAATGGAATTTCAGAATCCAATTTCGAATTGAATTGATCAAGTTTGAAATTTGTATCGTTTGTATCGAAATGAAAAAAATAGCATTCCGAGAGACAGTCTCGAAATTCGACGAAACCAGTTCCATTGGATCCGTAATAGTTTGTTATTAACGGATTTAAATTTTCATATTTATCAGAGTTATTTTGTGACCGTACGGTTACAAAACGCGTTGAAGTTAAATTTAATTCAATTTAAATTTAAACTTTAAATTGGTCAACATGGGAGCACGATAGAGGTAAGGTAAGCACGATCTTCTCTCTGCAAAACCATCACGCCCCTTGCTCAAATCAATTCAAACGAAACTGTTCTCGTTCATTCAAAATTTAACTAGGTAGCTTCAATAAAAATGGCTGCTCTCCATTCGAAAACGAAAACCATCTTTCGTTCCTTCCCTTTCTTTCTCAAAAACAAGCCGAGCTCCTCTTTTAAAAATCAAATTTTTGCTTCAGTAAAATAAATAGAATCGCGGCCTTCCCTCTCCACAACAAAGAAAAAAAAAATCGAAATCCTTTCCCCTCAGTTTTCAATCGTTCGAAAGTCAAAATCAATGACCGCTCCCTTCATTCTCTCAGCAGTGGTCGCGATGGGTGATGTGGGACTGTGCAGAGGTTCGGCGATAGGAGGTGACGCGTTTGGGTGGGCGAACGAGGTGAGGAGTGGCGAGGGTTAACTCGCGAGCTAATCGCGTCGTTCGACCCAAAGTCGTTCGCGAGGGGTCGAGTTCGTGGAAGAGCAGCGCGGCGTGTCGCGACTGGGGGCGCGCGCAGATGGATGAGGTATAGGTGATGTTCGATTGGATGAATGCAATCGCGTGGGGTCGCGATAGCAGGGTGGTTCGCATTCGTCGATGCTGCGATCTCGATAATGGCTTCGACGCAGGCGAAGTCGTGAGGCACTGGGTTCGATTTTTCGAACTCGGCAGAAATGAAAGTAAGGTATAAATTTGTTTCTCAAATTTAAATGTGTATATATATATAAAATTTTAATCCAGAATTTTTTTTACAAGTATATAGACAGGAATAATATAATGTATATATAAGTTAAAATTTGAAAATGGAAAAAGAATTTTTTTTATTTAGCTAACTTATGTAATTTTTTTGGTAATTAGGAAATATTTTATTAAAAGGAAAATTTGTTTGAAAATTTAATCAGATAAGATAAAACTTTTGGTTTAGTTAAACAAATTTATTGAAAAGAAATTAATTGTTCGATTTATTTCGAATATTGATAAATGATGTAAATTATTTATACAAGGTCTGTAAATCAAGAAAAACAAGCCGAAATGGAAATTGGATTGCAAAATAAAAAGCTAAGGTGAGATCTTCTCACTCAGAATTAATTTTGAATTGCAGTTATTGATTGTGTTGATTGCTATTTGATGTGCTATTAGATATGATAGGATATATCTATATATATAGCAGTATATACATATTGGCATATGTATATATTGGATTGATGATTTCCCGCCTCGTATAGCGGATGAGACCCTATTGCGCCGTTAGTAAGCGGATTTATAAAAACCTATATACCGCGATAATTCCGTACTGGAGCGGAATTGGTATTGTGCTAACATCTTTGGATGCAGGGAAACAGGTTGGAGGGATCCAACTGGACCCCTCACATTGATTGAATTTTTATTCTACTGTGATGTGTTAATCTGTGAATGATTATTGATGTTATTAATCATGTTGATGTCTGGAAATTGATTGAAAGCTAAAATTTAGCTGAACGGATGTTTGATATCATTAGATTCCAAAAATAAACGAAATTGAATTTTTTGGAATCAAAATAGAAATTTCTAAGTGAATTTAATTTTAGAAATTGAATAAATTTTGAAGGAAGGAATTTTAAAGTATAAAAAGTAAATTTTTGTAATCTTATCAAATTTATTCCAGAATCAAGTGAAAATGTTAAATAAATGGATTTCGTAAAATAGTGATTTTAAATTGAAGAATTTAATTTAAATTTTGGATTTTTAAAATAGATTGAAAGAAACGATTGAAATTTATTTTCTTAAAAAGGAATTTATTTAAGAGAAGATAAGTTGGAAATCCGATTAGAAATTTACTTGGTAAATTGAAATGATTTGGGAAGTAAATGTAAAATGACTTCAATTTAAAGAATCCATTTAAAAACAGGATGTTGAATAATTTGAGAAAAATAAGGAATTTATTTTAGTAGTGAAAATAAATTTAGAAATCAATATTGAAATTGATTTGGTATTGAAGTTTTTATAAATGGAATTGGAATTTATAAAAGTTGTTTATAAATCCGAAATCACTTATTTTGATAAGTAGAATATAGAAATTGATAAAAAGAAGATTTATAAGTCGAGGTTGTTATTAAAATAGAAATAGAATTTATAACCGTGTTTATAAATTCGAAAGCGATGGAATTTGATAAGTTAAATATAGAAGTTGATAAAAGAAGGTTTATAAGTCGAAGTTGTTATTAAAAAGAGAAATAGAATTTATAAACGTGCTTATAAATTCGAAAATAGATTGAATGTGATAAATTTAATATAGAAGATTATTTAAGAAGATATATTCACGATTTTGAATAGCGAATTTTTATTGAAATAAAAATGTGTAGGAATGATTGAAATGGGGTTAAGTAAATTTTATTCACGATTTTGGACAGTGAATATATTGTTAAGTAAAATGGATTCATTTTGGAAGAAGTAATATTTTAAAAATGAAGTTAAACATTTTAAAGGTGTTTTAAAATGTATTATAAATCGAAAGCAGAGATTTCCGCAGTTCTTGTTGAAATAGACGTTTTCGAGAAATTTAAGGAAATGGTGGACTATAACACTGTTGTTATAGTAAATGATTTCCGAAAGGAAATGTTTTATATAGTATTGGGATTTATATATCTATCTAAATTTCGAATCCCTATACTAGTGATTTTGAGTCGGCGTAACGATGTTTTACGTAACATTCGTTTTGACTCAAATAAATGTTGTCAAAGTAAATGATTTCCTTAAAGAATGAATATATACTTAATTTGATTTAAGTATATCGAATATTTTCAAATGTTGAAAATAAATAGTTTTGTGAATTACTTATCTTAAATAAGTATGGAAATGCTTTTCCAATATGAAATGAACTGTTTTTGAGATTTTATCTTCAAAGATAAAATGAAATGTGGAAATTGAATATTTGAAATTTGTTTCAAACGGTTAAGTGTGGAAATTTTATATCTAGTAAAGATATTTTTGAAGATGAAATAATTTGGAAAATTATTTGGAATCTGATGATGTTGCGCATCTTTATTGATAGTTAAATAACCGACTATCAATAATTACCTTTAGATAGGTATTTGTTGTGAATTGGATGAATTTGAATGCCACACTTATTTTTGAATTTACGCTCACTATTCGGGTTAACCGGGAAAGGACCATGGGGTCGTATAACCCATTCCGAATATGTGATACGTCGTTATGGATCGCATTTGAAGACCGGTGTTGAAGACCGGATATTTTTGAAAACGGAAGGATTACCGTCGAGTTACTCTACATCGACTGATCTTCGATTTAGAGGTTTTATCACCCTTAGTGACGGGAAGTCCTGACGTGATTGAAAATTATCCGGAAATGCAAGGGCTTCGTGAGAAGTGCCTTCGGTTCTGTTCGATCCCGGAACAGACTTGTATGGATTGTGTGTCTGACGTTACAAATTGAGATATAAAGCTGATTTCTTTCAAATACATCTCTGTTGGTGGCGGAGAATTTATTCTCTTAGCTTAACACCCTTCTCTGAGACGTACGAGCTCAGAGGTTAGGTAGTTGAAATTTATCAGCGATATATCCCAACTTGGTAACGTGGCATACTGAGTGTTGCTGTGAAATGATCAGTGTTTGATCATTTGTGATATGATCATTTGGTTGATCTTATATCTTTGTGATCATAGGTTGATCATTTTTGTTTGACCCGAAGCAGGGCTTTTTGAGAAAGCGTAGCTTTGTGGACGAGACTTCATCGAGCCTCACACCCCGGAAATGGTCGAAACAGGAAGGATGCAGCAAGGTTCTAGGGAGTAGCGCCCCTTAGTGTATGTCATTCCTTCTGGATAAAGGTGGTATCATGGTATGGAGCCCAGATACTTAACCTCTGTGGTTACTGCATTATTATTATCTATGTGGTTTGTTGCGAATCGGGGATCCTCGGGAAGATCGGTGACGATCGGGGGATGGCATACGCGTGTCAGTAGTTACCTATTTTTGCAGAGGTAACCCGGCCTTGTGTTGGCAGAGATCCGGTTAGGTTCTCAGGTCGTCTATTCCAGGGACGTACCCATCGTGGATAGGAAGTTCCTTAGCCTGACCATTTGTTGGGAATCCAAAGAAACAATACGTGACTTGTACGGTTTTAGTTGTAGAACCTGCCATTTAATATGGTAGCTATAGTAAGCATACTATAATGGTACCTATGCTGGCTAAGATTTATATTCTACTTTCGAAATGTTTTCTACACTATGCACTAATAATAATATCAAAAAGAATTTGATTTTCGCGTAGTAAGCATCTTTGACTATCATAAGAAGAAATCTCCTCCAAGTCTGCGTTTGCATTGTGTGTGTGGCGGGAGGTCTTATGGTAGTTTCATTTTCCAAAAGCATTGCGAATTGACTTTAAAAATATCTCTGTTGTTTAAGTTAAAGATATAACTGTTTTACGATCTCACACCAGTCACCATGACTGACTCGGAGTTTATTGTTTCCCTTCTAAACTCTGGGTGCCCACCAATTTCCACACGGGCAGTCTAGAGTTAGATTATCAGGATATTCTGGATATTCTGGAGCTTTGGAGATAAGCTGGATGACGAGACGTAGTATTTGTATCTGATATATTTATTCCGCTGTGTATTCTGTATGAGGACAAGTTTATATAACTGTCCATTGTTGTACTGAGTTGTATATTGACTCTGATGATTGATGTATGTATAAAATGATATAGTTCTTTATTTAAAGATTATTCATTTATCTATTATATATTGTTCCGCTGCGATATGTGAGATTCTGATATTGTTTCTGTTCTGATGTTGTTCTGTTGTTCTTCTTTTCTTTTTCTTCTCTTTTTCTTCTATCTTCTTCTTCTTCTACTTTTTCTTTTTCTTAAAACCATAACTTTTCGGGTTTCCGGCATTCGATGGCTCAGCAGTCGATAAAGTGAGTATCGATGTTGAATTTTCGAAAGTCGAAAATTTTCGGGACGTTACATTTGGTATCAGAGCATATGGTTAAGCGACAACCCTGCTCTGTTGGGTGTTACTCATTAGAGATAGAGTCAGCAGTACTCTAGAATGAGTTGAGTGTAATAATAGATATGAGCGCGTATTTGTTATTGAATATAAAATTGTTTTGTATTGTGATGATTGGTTTATTGAGTGGTATATGAACCTTCGTCGGCACAGTCTTGCAAAACTGTATCGAAGGGGTTTCTAAACACTTGAATAGAACAGTTCGGCACAGTATTGTTTTAAAATTGGGTAAATGAAATAATTTTGCCCAAAACTATTTCTGTATAGAAAAGAAATTATTTTCTGTAAATTATAATAGTATATGGTTGCATGGTTGCTAGAATTAATAATATTAAATTATTCTCATTGAAATTAAATAAGAAATTGAAATCGTTACTCCAAAATTAAGAAATTAATTCACAGACAAGTGAAATTTGAGAATGTAAATTATAAATGTGAATTGTAAATTAAAACGGAATTCCAGAGAAGTTTTTGGAAATGTTTTGAAAGGAATTTGAAAATTTTTGGGAATTTGGAAGTTTAAATTCTTTTTGGAGTTGGAAATGTATTTCAAAGGTTTTGAAAAGTATTTTAGAGAGATGAAAAGCTCTAAACTCTTTTCGGTCGCTGGAAAATAACTTCGATGATGACCGCGGCATCATTGGTGTTCATTTTCGGGTTTCCAAAGGAGGAATTGCTGCCAAATTGTTTAAATGGAAGTTGTCTTGAGAATTTGGATTTTTGTTTTAGAAAACTCAAAGGATAATTCGAATTGTTTTCAAAATGATTTTGAAATGTTGCTAAGACTCTGGAATACTATGAAATATAACTAAGTTGATAACTTATACAATTTGAATTTTGGTCGAATAAATTTAACTTAAGGAATGAAGTTAAATCAAAGTAAGTATAAGTGGATTAATTAAATGAAGAGTGAAATTCTTTAAGTGAAACTTGATATTGAAATTATTCTAAGTTGATAATTGAACAAAAGAATAAAATTGGGATTGTAAGTGCAAGAGAATAAAATTGAAATGTTAAGACTCATTTTGAATTTGTAAGAATGTAAGACTGAATTTGAATTGGATTGTGAAGTATTAAACTAAAATTAGTAAGTGAAGCTAATTGAATGAAGATAAAACTGGCATTGAAACTGAATGTTGAAAGCAGATTTGAATTTGTAAGTGGATTAGAATTAGAAATGAATTAGTAATTGAAACTAATCGATAAAATTCAATATTCAGGAGATAAATAGAATCCAAATTGAATTGAATTGAAATGGTAAAGTAAATTCAAATGAAGTTTGAAATGTAAAGATTGAACAAAATTGAATAGGTGTAACTTCAATAGTGAAGTAATGAAGATATAAGCAGTTATATTGAAAATTTTGTAACAGAATTGGCAAATTTGTTTGAATGTTGTAACTAGATATCATGGCTAGTAGGTATACAGGTATAAAGGAATTGGAATTTTGATTTCAAAGATAAATTTGAATTGCTCGAAAAAGGTACGTATTTTAAATTCTATATGAGTTTTGATGATTTCTTGTCTAGCCGCTTGGCTTTTTCTTTTTCTTTTTGAAATCTGAGAGTCCGTAGGGACGTTTTGTAGTAGTACCGTATTAGCCGCGCAAAGGAGACGCTGGCGAAATTTTTCGAAAATTTAGGGCGTTAGAAAATTTTTGAGAAAATTTGAAAGTTTAAATTTGAATTTGAATTTGAATTTGAATTTGAATTTTGAAGTAAAACAATTTGGTTTGAAAACTATGAAATGTTTGGAAATTTAGTTGAATTGATAACGAATCTTTAGTAGAAAGATTTGTTTTGATAAAATTAGATAAAATTATTGGATTGTGAAAGATAGTAGACGAGTTAAGGACCACTTTTCCTAACTTGTAATTTCGAGGACGAAATTCTTTTAAGGGGGGAAGTCTGTAACGACCCAGAATTTTGAACGAATTAAATTGAGAATATTTAATTTATTTTAAATATTTGAACGATAATTTAATTTGAATCCCCGATTCCCATTTGAATTTGGCGATTAAATGGTATAATTTAATCTATTGAAGTTGAATAAAAATTTGAATCTTCAATTATAAACCAAAGAAAAATATTTCGGACGCTTGTAAAATTTATATTGATAATTCTAAAGATAATGGAATTTCAGAATCCAATTTCGAATTGAATTGATCAAGTTTGAAATTTGTATCGTTTGTATCGAAATGAAAAAAATAGCATTCCGAGAGACAGTCTCGAAATTCGACGAAACCAGTTCCATTGGATCCGTAATAGTTTGTTATTAACGGATTTAAATTTTCATATTTATCAGAGTTATTTTGTGACCGTACGGTTACAAAACGCGTTGAAGTTAAATTTAATTCAATTTAAATTTAAACTTTAAATTGGTCAACATGGGAGCACGATAGAGGTAAGGTAAGCACGATCTTCTCTCTGCAAAACCATCACGCCCCTTGCTCAAATCAATTCAAACGAAACTGTTCTCGTTCATTCAAAATTTAACTAGGTAGCTTCAATAAAAATGGCTGCTCTCCATTCGAAAACGAAAACCATCTTTCGTTCCTTCCCTTTCTTTCTCAAAAACAAGCCGAGCTCCTCTTTTAAAAATCAAATTTTTGCTTCAGTAAAATAAATAGAATCGCGGCCTTCCCTCTCCACAACAAAGAAAAAAAAAATCGAAATCCTTTCCCCTCAGTTTTCAATCGTTCGAAAGTCAAAATCAATGACCGCTCCCTTCATTCTCTCAGCAGTGGTCGCGATGGGTGATGTGGGACTGTGCAGAGGTTCGGCGATAGGAGGTGACGCGTTTGGGTGGGCGAACGAGGTGAGGAGTGACGAGGGTTAACTCGCGAGCTAATCGCGTCGTTCGACCCAAAGTCGTTCGCGAGGGGTCGAGTTCGTGGAAGAGCAGCGCGGCGTGTCGCGACTGGGGGCGCGCGCAGATGGATGAGGTATAGGTGATGTTCGATTGGATGAATGCAATCGCGTGGGGTCGCGATAGCAGGGTGGTTCGCATTCGTCGATGCTGCGATCTCGATAATGGCTTCGACGCAGGCGAAGTCGTGAGGCACTGGGTTCGATTTTTCGAACTCGGCAGAAATGAAAGTAAGGTATAAATTTGTTTCTCAAATTTAAATGTGTATATATATAAAAAATTTTAATCCAGAATTTTTTTTACAAGTATATAGACAGGAATAATATAATGTATATATAAGTTAAAATTTGAAAATGGAAAAAGAATTTTTTTTATTTAGCTAACTTATGTAATTTTTTTGGTAATTAGGAAATATTTTATTAAAAGGAAAATTTGTTTGAAAATTTAATCAGATAAGATAAAACTTTTGGTTTAGTTAAACAAATTTATTGAAAAGAAATTAATTGTTCGATTTATTTCGAATATTGATAAATGATGTAAATTATTTATACAAGGTCTGTAAATCAAGAAAAACATGCCGAAATGGAAATTGGATTGCAAAATAAAAAGCTAAGGTGAGATCTTCTCACTCAGAATTAATTTTGAATTGCAGTTATTGATTGTGTTGATTGCTATTTGATGTGCTATTAGATATGATAGGATATATCTATATATATAGCAGTATATACATATTGGCATATGTATATATTGGATTGATGATTTCCCGCCTCGTATAGCGGATGAGACCCTATTGCGCCGTTAGTAAGCGGATTTATAAAAACCTATATACCGCGATAATTCCGTACTGGAGCGGAATTGGTATTGTGCTAACATCTTTGGATGCAGGGAAACAGGTTGGAGGGATCCAACTGGACCCCTCACATTGATTGAATTTTTATTCTACTGTGATGTGTTAATCTGTGAATGATTATTGATGTTATTAATCATGTTGATGTCTGGAAATTGATTGAAAGCTAAAATTTAGCTGAACGGATGTTTGATATCATTAGATTCCAAAAATAAACGAAATTGAATTTTTTGGAATCAAAATAGAAATTTCTAAGTGAATTTAATTTTAGAAATTGAATAAATTTTGAAGGAAGGAATTTTAAAGTATAAAAAGTAAATTTTTGTAATCTTATCAAATTTATTCCAGAATCAAGTGAAAATGTTAAATAAATGGATTTCGTAAAATAGTGATTTTAAATTGAAGAATTTAATTTAAATTTTGGATTTTTAAAATAGATTGAAAGAAACGATTGAAATTTATTTTCTTAAAAAGGAATTTATTTAAGAGAAGATAAGTTGGAAATCCGATTAGAAATTTACTTGGTAAATTGAAATGATTTGGGAAGTAAATGTAAAATGACTTCAATTTAAAGAATCCATTTAAAAACAGGATGTTGAATAATTTGAGAAAAATAAGGAATTTATTTTAGTAGTGAAAATAAATTTAGAAATCAATATTGAAATTGATTTGGTATTGAAGTTTTTATAAATGGAATTGGAATTTATAAAAGTTGTTTATAAATCCGAAATCACTTATTTTGATAAGTAGAATATAGAAATTGATAAAAAGAAGATTTATAAGTCGAGGTTGTTATTAAAATAGAAATAGAATTTATAACCGTGTTTATAAATTCGAAAGCGATGGAATTTGATAAGTTAAATATAGAAGTTGATAAAAGAAGGTTTATAAGTCGAAGTTGTTATTAAAAAGAGAAATAGAATTTATAAACGTGCTTATAAATTCGAAAATAGATTGAATGTGATAAATTTAATATAGAAGATTATTTAAGAAGATATATTCACGATTTTGAATAGCGAATTTTTATTGAAATAAAAATGTGTAGGAATGATTGAAATGGGGTTAAGTAAATTTTATTCACGATTTTGGACAGTGAATATATTGTTAAGTAAAATGGATTCATTTTGGAAGAAGTAATATTTTAAAAATGAAGTTAAACATTTTAAAGGTGTTTTAAAATGTATTATAAATCGAAAGCAGAGATTTCCGCAGTTCTTGTTGAAATAGACGTTTTCGAGAAATTTAAGGAAATGGTGGACTATAACACTGTTGTTATAGTAAATGATTTCCGAAAGGAAATGTTTTATATAGTATTGGGATTTATATATCTATCTAAATTTCGAATCCCTATACTAGTGATTTTGAGTCGGCGTAACGATGTTTTACGTAACATTCGTTTTGACTCAAATAAATGTTGTCAAAGTAAATGATTTCCTTAAAGAATGAATATATACTTAATTTGATTTAAGTATATCGAATATTTTCAAATGTTGAAAATAAATAGTTTTGTGAATTACTTATCTTAAATAAGTATGGAAATGCTTTTCCAATATGAAATGAACTGTTTTTGAGATTTTATCTTCAAAGATAAAATGAAATGTGGAAATTGAATATTTGAAATTTGTTTCAAACGGTTAAGTGTGGAAATTTTATATCTAGTAAAGATATTTTTGAAGATGAAATAATTTGGAAAATTATTTGGAATCTGATGATGTTGCGCATCTTTATTGATAGTTAAATAACCGACTATCAATAATTACCTTTAGATAGGTATTTGTTGTGAATTGGATGAATTTGAATGCCACACTTATTTTTGAATTTACGCTCACTATTCGGGTTAACCGGGAAAGGACCATGGGGTCGTATAACCCATTCCGAATATGTGATACGTCGTTATGAATCGCATTTGAAGACCGGTGTTGAAGACCGGATATTTTTGAAAACGGAAGGATTACCGTCGAGTTACTCTACATCGACTGATCTTCGATTTAGAGGTTTTATCACCCTTAGTGACGGGAAGTCCTGACGTGATTGAAAATTATCCGGAAATGCAAGGGCTTCGTGAGAAGTGCCTTCGGTTCTGTTCGATCCCGGAACAGACTTGTATGGATTGTGTGTCTGACGTTACAAATTGAGATATAAAGCTGATTTCTTTCAAATACATCTCTGTTGGTGGCGGAGAATTTATTCTCTTAGCTTAACACCCTTCTCTGAGACGTACGAGCTCAGAGGTTAGGTAGTTGAAATTTATCAGCGATATATCCCAACTTGGTAACGTGGCATACTGAGTGTTGCTGTGAAATGATCAGTGTTTGATCATTTGTGATATGATCATTTGGTTGATCTTATATCTTTGTGATCATAGGTTGATCATTTTTGTTTGACCCGAAGCAGGGCTTTTTGAGAAAGCGTAGCTTTGTGGACGAGACTTCATCGAGCCTCACACCCCGGAAATGGTCGAAACAGGAAGGATGCAGCAAGGTTCTAGGGAGTAGCGCCCCTTAGTGTATGTCATTCCTTCTGGATAAAGGTGGTATCATGGTATGGAGCCCAGATACTTAACCTCTGTGGTTACTGCATTATTATTATCTATGTGGTTTGTTGCGAATCGGGGATCCTCGGGAAGATCGGTGACGATCGGGGGATGGCATACGCGTGTCAGTAGTTACCTATTTTTGCAGAGGTAACCCGGCCTTGTGTTGGCAGAGATCCGGTTAGGTTCTCAGGTCGTCTATTCCAGGGACGTACCCATCGTGGATAGGAAGTTCCTTAGCCTGACCATTTGTTGGGAATCCAAAGAAACAATACGTGACTTGTACGGTTTTAGTTGTAGAACCTGCCATTTAATATGGTAGCTATAGTAAGCATACTATAATGGTACCTATGCTGGCTAAGATTTATATTCTACTTTCGAAATGTTTTCTACACTATGCACTAATAATAATATCAAAAAGAATTTGATTTTCGCGTAGTAAGCATCTTTGACTATCATAAGAAGAAATCTCCTCCAAGTCTGCGTTTGCATTGTGTGTGTGGCGGGAGGTCTTATGGTAGTTTCATTTTCCAAAAGCATTGCGAATTGACTTTAAAAATATCTCTGTTGTTTAAGTTAAAGATATAACTGTTTTACGATCTCACACCAGTCACCATGACTGACTCGGAGTTTATTGTTTCCCTTCTAAACTCTGGGTGCCCACCAATTTCCACACGGGCAGTCTAGAGTTAGATTATCAGGATATTCTGGATATTCTGGAGCTTTGGAGATAAGCTGGATGACGAGACGTAGTATTTGTATCTGATATATTTATTCCGCTGTGTATTCTGTATGAGGACAAGTTTATATAACTGTCCATTGTTGTACTGAGTTGTATATTGACTCTGATGATTGATGTATGTATAAAATGATATAGTTCTTTATTTAAAGATTATTCATTTATCTATTATATATTGTTCCGCTGCGATATGTGAGATTCTGATATTGTTTCTGTTCTGATGTTGTTCTGTTGTTCTTCTTTTCTTTTTCTTCTCTTTTTCTTCTATCTTCTTCTTCTTCTACTTTTTCTTTTTCTTAAAACCATAACTTTTCGGGTTTCCGGCATTCGATGGCTCAGCAGTCGATAAAGTGAGTATCGATGTTGAATTTTCGAAAGTCGAAAATTTTCGGGACGTTACAGACATACACTAAGGGGCGCTACTCCCTAGAACCTTGCCGCATTCTTCCTGTTTTGACCATTTCCGGGGTGTGAGGCTCGATGAAGTCTCGTCCACAAAGCTACGCTTTCTCAAAAAGCCCTGCTTCGGGTCAAACAAAATGATCAACCTATGATCACAAAGATATAAGATCAAACAAATGATCATATCACAAATGATCAAACACTGATCATTTCACAGCAACACTCAGTATGCCACGTTACCAAATTGGGATATATCACTGATAAATTTCAACTACATAACCTCTGAGCTCGTACGTCTCAGAGAAGGGTGTTAAGCTAAGAGAATAAATTCTCCGCCACCAACAGAAATGTATTTGAAAGAAATCAGCTTTACATCTCAAAGTGTAACGTCAGACACACATCCATACAAGTCTGTTCCGGGATCGAACAGAACCGAAGGCACTTCTCACGAAGCCCTTGCATTTCCGGATAATTTTCTAATCACGTCCGGACTTCCCGTCACTAAGGGTGATAAAACCTCTAAATCGAAGATCAGTCGATGTAGAGTAACTCGACGGTAATCCTTCCGTTTTCAAAAATATCCGGTCTTCAACACCGGTCTTCGAATGCAATTCATAACGACGTATCACATATTCGGAATGGGTTATACGACCCCATGGTCCTTTCCCGGTTAACCCGAATAGTGAGCGTAAATTCAAAAATAAGTGTGGCATTCAAATTCATCCAATTCACAACAAATACCTACCTAAAGGTAATTATTGATAGTCGGTTATTTAACTATCAATAAAGATGCGCAACATCATCAGATTCCAAATAATTTTCCAAATTATTTTATCTTCAAAAATATCTTTACAAGATATAAAATTTCCACACTTAACCGTTTGAAAACAAATTCAAATCAATTTCCATCTTTCATTTTATCTTTGAAGATAAAATCTCAAAACAGTTCATTTCATATTGGAAAAGCATTTCCATACTTATTTAATAATAAGTAATTCACAAAACTATTTATTTTCAACACTTAGAAAATATTCGATATACTTAAATCAATATTAAGTATATATTCATTCTTTAAGGAAATCATTCTCATTAAACACATTTATTTGAGTCAAAACGAATGTTGCGTAAAACATCGTTACGACGACTCAAAATCACTAGTATAGGGATTCGGATTTAAATAGATATATAAATCCCAATACTACATCAAAACATTTCCTTTCGGAAATCATTTACTATAACAACAGTGTTATAGTCCATCATTTCCTTATTCTTCGAAACGTCTATTTCAACAATAAAAATGTTGAAATCTATGATTTCGATATTTCACACGTTTTAAAACATCCTTTAAAACAATCACTTCATTTCAAATATCGCTTTCCCGAAACATATCCATTTTATTTAATAATATATTCGCTGTCCAAAATCGTGAATATACTTCAATAATTATATTTCAATCTTTTCTACACGTTTTATTCCAAGAATTATCCACTATCCAAAATCGTGGATAAAATTTCCTTAATAACTTCTATATTACATTCATCAAATTTGATTGATTTCAAATTCATAAAACAACGTTTATAAATTCACCTTTATATTTTATAACAACTTCGATTTATAAAATTCTCCTCTTATTAACTTCTAAAATTACTTATCAAAATAAGTGATTCCAGATTTATAAACAGCGTTTATAAATCACATTTATACTTCATAACCATTTCAACTTATGAAATCTTTTCATTTAGCAATTTCTATTTATATCCCAATTAAGTGCAAAAATCTAATTTATAGGTAAATTACTTATAAATCGTTTATTCTACCACATTTATTCCCTTTATAACTTTACGTTATAAATCTATTAATTTCATTCACTTATGAAATCCTTTTATACTTCTTTTCAACACTTATAAAAATTCGTTTTATAAGTCCAATATTTTTATTAATAAAATATCCATTTTATGAATCTTCCTATACAAATCGTTTATAGTTATTCAAAAATCCCAGTTTAAACCATTTTATAAATAAATCAACTTTTATTTCAAAAATCACCTTACGGTCATAATTCACAAAAATCTTAACTTTTATAACTTCAAAATTCTAGACGTTTCTCTTTCTGAAATAAATCAATTCAAAAAAATCGATAAACGCCTATTTTTCAAAAATCACTTTAAAATTCTTTTTAAAATAACAGTCGTTATTTTTATATTTCAAAACTGAATCCGATGATGCAACAACACCAATCAGTCCATCACAACAGTCAATATCATATATCATCATATGATAACAGAATACACATCAATATCTGTAAATAAATAACTACGGGTGAGGAATCCAGTTGGATCCCTCCAACCTGTTTCCCTGCATCCAAAAACGTCAACACAATACCAATTCCGCTCCAGTACGGAATTATCGCGGTATATAGGTTTTTATAAATCCGCTTACTAACGGCGCAATAGGGTCTCATCCGCTATACGAGGCGGGAAATCATCAATCCAATATATACATATGCCAATATGTATATATCGCTATATATATAGATATATCCTATCATATCTAATAGCACATTCAAACAGTCAATCATCAATCAATAACTGTAAATAATTCCACATTCAAATTTGAGTGAGAAAATCTCACCTTGATTTTAAATTCTGTTCCAGCGTTTATTTTGAATAAAATAAACGGACGTTTGATTTCATCCAAAATTTACACTAGCTCCAATTGGCTCCAATTCAGTTGCACAGCGAAGTGCTCGACGAAACGAAGACAACGCAACTGGTTTCATCGAATTCTGATCACGTATGAAAGATTTACAGAGTTTTAAACATTATACGATTTTAAATACAAATAAATTTACAAATCTATTTTTAAATTTTAACCTAACGCGATCTGGACCCTTCATTTCTCTAACTGCAGATCACGGCCACCCTTCCCATCTTCTCACGCGCGTTCGAAACCCAGGTCGTGAAACCCATTGCCGTTCGTCATTGCTACCATCGCACCCCCCTTCGATCGCCTAAAACCGATCATCTTGCCACCATACGAACCGCCATCACCACGCCACCCCACGGCCAGAAGGAGGGCGAGCTCGGTGGTCCCCAGCGCGCGCAAAACGAGGTAGAACGGTCACCAAACGCGGCTCTCCTGTGCCTCCATCGTCGCGCCTATGACGATCACAACCGTACGAAATCGAAGTCCTCGCGAATCTCTACAATATTGTAGTTAATCATATCTTCAATTGATTTGTGGATTTGAAGTAATTGAGGGAGGAAGGAGATGAATTGCTGGCCGTTCAGCAATATTGGTGGCGGCTCTGAAATAAAACCCTAGGCTCGGTCTTCTTATTGCAAAATGAAGAATATAGGTCCTTATATAGAAAATTGCCCAATTTACTATTCATCGAAATTTTTCCGAACTCCGATTCGAGCGTGCCGGTTAGCGTTTCTAAGGTTTACCCCGCGTTCCGAACGCAATGGAATGAGTTTCGGGAGCTAATTCGGACATCTGTGCGAGATACGGAGAAAAACGATCAATTTAAATTAAACCGATTTAAATCGATTTCGAGGCGTTTTAATTTGTACCGGACAAACGGTAATTCCAAAAATTATGAAATTTGAAATTTTACAATAATATCACAATACGGATCCGATGAAACTGGTTTCGTCGAAATCCGAGACCGTTTGAAAAATGACTATTTTAACTCGGCGATTTAAAATTAAAACGATATCGATGCGTTTCGAGTTGCCACGGTTAAACGATAACTCCGATGGATACGAAAATTGAAATCCGATAATAACTAACTATTACGGATCCAATGGCACTGGTCTCGTTCAATTCTGAGACTGTTCGAAAATTGGCTATTTTTACAGTCGATAATTAAATATTAAAATAATCGATTTTCACAATTTAACTCCAAATTCACTTTTAAGAGTCCTAAAATATTTCTATAACTCCAGTATGATCTAATATAACTTTATAAATCATTTCCAGCACATTAAACCCATATTTCAATTATTTCTGGAATTTCAATCATTAATATATCGATTTAATTATCAAATTAAATCCAATATTCGAATAATAAATTATTCGACTTCTAAATTCCATTTATTAATATTTAAAATCAATTAAATATTCGAATTTTAATTATCAAAAATTCTGGGTCGTTACAAACTTCCCCCCTTAAAAGAATTTCGTCCTCGAAATTACAAGTCAGGAAGAAAGGTCCTTAACTCGTCTACTATTTTTCACAATTTAATAGTTTTTCTCAAATTTTCAAAACCAATCTTTCTAATAAAGATTCGTTATCATTCAACTAGCTTTCTAACTTCAATTATGAGTTTTAAACAGCATTGTTTATTTCAAAATTCAAATTCGAGTTTAAATTCAAATTTAAACTTTCAAATTTTCTCAAAATTTTCTAACACTCGGAATTTTCGAAAAATTTCGCCAGCGTCTCCTTTGCGCGGCTAATACGGTACGACTACAAAATGTCCCTACGGACTTTCAGATTTCAAAAAGAAAAAGAAAAAGCCAAGCGGCTAGAGAGAAATCATCAAAAACTCATATTAAAACTCAAATACGTACCTTTTTTGAGCAATTCAAATTTATCTGTGAAATAAATTTTCCAATCCCTTTATACCTGTATATCTACTAGCCATATATATCTAGTTACAGCATTCAAACTATTTTGCACATTCAATTACAAAATTTTCAATATAACTGCTTATATCATTTCTAATTATTCAATTCAAACTCGTTTTCAACATTCAGTTTTAATTCCAGTTTTATTCTTTCATTCATCCCCAAAATTTATTTTCAATTCACTATTTTGGTTTATAATCACTCATATTAAACTGGATTTCAAATTCCATATGAATTTAATTCATTCCAAACCATATTAATTTGTCATTTCTTTAATTAGTTTCCATTACTAATTTTATTTCAATACTTTACTCTACAAATTCGAAATGAATTTTTTTCAACATTCAATTTACTTTCATTAAGTTGATTCACTTATACTTATTTTAACTTAACTTCATCCTTTAAGTTAAATTTACTCTATCAAAATTTAATCTGTATAAGTTATCACTTATTCATTATTCCCATAAATATCTTTATATAGCCTTCCAGAGTTAACCAACATTTCAAAGCCATTTTGAAAACAATTCAAATTTATCCTTTGAATTTCCAAACAAAACCCAATCTTTCAAACAACTTCCATTTTAAAACAATTGGACAGCAATTTCTCTTTTGGAAACCCAAAAATGAACACCAACGATGCCGCGGTCATCATCGAAGTTATTTTCCAGCGACCGAAAAGAGTTTAGAGCTTTCAACTCTCCAAAACATTTTTCAACAATATCAAATCCTTTGAAAAATCATTTTCAAACCAAAAAGATTTAAACTTCCCAAATCTCCAAAATTTTCAAATTCTTTTTAAAACATTTCCAAAAACTTCTCTGGAATTCCGTTTCAAATTATAAATCACATTTATAATTTACATTCCTGAATTTGATTAGTATATGGATTTATTTCTTAACTTTGGAGTTATGATTCCAATTTCTTATTCAATTTCATTGATAATAATTTAATATTATCAACTCTAACAACCATGCAACCATATATCATAGTACTTCATAGAAAACATTTTCTTTTCTATACAAAAATAGTTTTGGGCAAAATTATCTCATTTACCCTATTTAAAACAATACTGTGCCGAATTGTTCTATACAAGCGTTTAGAGATCCCTATCGATAGAGTTGTACGGACAATACCGACCAGAATCCACATACCACTCAACAAACCAATCATCACAATATAAAACAATTTTATATTCAAATAACAAATACGCGCTCATATTTATTATTACACTCAACTCATTCTAGAGTACTACTGACTCTATCTCTAATGAGTAACACCCAACAGAGCAGGGTTGTCGCTTAACCATATGCTCTGATACCAAATGTAACATCCCGAAAATTTTCGACTTTCGAAAATTCAACATCGATACTCACTTTATCGACTGCTGAGCCATCGAATGCCTGAAACCCGAAAAGTTATGGTTTTAAGAAAAAAATAGAAGAAAGATAGAAGAGAAAGAGAAGAAAGAAAGAACAACATCATCAGAACAGAAAACAATATCAGAATCTTACATATCGCAGCGGAACAAAATATAATAGATAATCACTAGTCTTTGAAAACAAAGAACTATATCAGTTTATACATACATCAATCATCAGAGTCAATATACAACAATGGACAGTTATATAACTTGTCCTCATACAGAATACACAGCGGAATAAATACTATCAGATACAAATACTACGTCTCGTCCTCCGGCTTATCTCCAAAGCTCCAGAATATCCAGAATATCCTGATAATATAACTCTAGGCTGCCCGTGTGGAAATTGGTGGGCACCCAGAGTTTAGAAGGGAAACAATAAACTCCGAGTCAGTCATGGTGACTGGTGTGAGATCGTAAAACAGTTACTTAAAAAAAACAGCAGAGAATTTTTAAATTCAATTCGCAATGCTTTTGGAAAATGAAACTACCATAAGACCTCCCGCCACACACACAATGCAAACGCAGACTTGGAGGAGATTTCTTCTTATGATAGTCAAAGATGCTTACTACGCAAAAAATCAAATTCTTTTTGATATTATTATTAGTGCATAGTGGAAAACATTTTCGAAAGTAGAATATAAATCTTAGCCAGCATAGGTACCATTATATTATGCCTGCTATAGCTGCCTCCTGAGGAGACAGGTTATACAATTGAAATCGTAAAGGCTCGTATTGTTTCTTTGGATTTCCAACAAATGGCCAGGCTAAGGAACTTCCTATCCACGATGGGTACGTCCCTGGAATAGACGACCCGAGAACCTAACCGGATCTCTGCCAACACAAGGCCGGGTTACCTCTGCAAAAATAGGTAACTACTGACACGCGTATGCCATCCCCCGATCGTCACCGATCTTCCCGAGGATCCCCGATTCGCAACAACCACAAAGAAATAAATTTGCAGCAACCACAGAGGTTAAGTATCTGGGCTACATACCATGATACCACCTTTATCCAGAAGGAATGACATACACTAAGGGGCGCTACTCCCTAGAACCTTGCCGCATTCTTCCTGTTTTGACCATTTCCGGGGTGTGAGGCTCGATGAAGTCTCGTCCACAAAGCTACGCTTTCTCAAAAAGCCCTGCTTCGGGTCAAACAAAATGATCAACCTATGATCACAAAGATATAAGATCAAACAAATGATCATATCACAAATGATCAAACACTGATCATTTCACAGCAACACTCAGTATGCCACGTTACCAAATTGGGATATATCACTGATAAATTTCAACTACATAACCTCTGAGCTCGTACGTCTCAGAGAAGGGTGTTAAGCTAAGAGAATAAATTCTCCGCCACCAACAGAAATGTATTTGAAAGAAATCAGCTTTACATCTCAAAGTGTAACGTCAGACACACATCCATACAAGTCTGTTCCGGGATCGAACAGAACCGAAGGCACTTCTCACGAAGCCCTTGCATTTCCGGATAATTTTCTAATCACGTCCGGACTTCCCGTCACTAAGGGTGATAAAACCTCTAAATCGAAGATCAGTCGATGTAGAGTAACTCGACGGTAATCCTTCCGTTTTCAAAAATATCCGGTCTTCAACACCGGTCTTCGAATGCAATTCATAACGACGTATCACATATTCGGAATGGGTTATACGACCCCATGGTCCTTTCCCGGTTAACCCGAATAGTGAGCGTAAATTCAAAAATAAGTGTGGCATTCAAATTCATCCAATTCACAACAAATACCTACCTAAAGGTAATTATTGATAGTCGGTTATTTAACTATCAATAAAGATGCGCAACATCATCAGATTCCAAATAATTTTCCAAATTATTTTATCTTCAAAAATATCTTTACAAGATATAAAATTTCCACACTTAACCGTTTGAAAACAAATTCAAATCAATTTCCACCTTTCATTTTATCTTTGAAGATAAAATCTCAAAACAGTTCATTTCATATTGGAAAAGCATTTCCATACTTATTTAATAATAAGTAATTCACAAAACTATTTATTTTCAACACTTAGAAAATATTCGATATACTTAAATCAATATTAAGTATATATTCATTCTTTAAGGAAATCATTCTCTTTAAACACATTTATTTGAGTCAAAACGAATGTTGCGTAAAACATCGTTACGACGACTCAAAATCACTAGTATAGGGATTCGGATTTAAATAGATATATAAATCCCAATACTACATCAAAACATTTCCTTTCGGAAATCATTTACTATAACAACAGTGTTATAGTCCATCATTTCCTTATTCTTCGAAACGTCTATTTCAACAATAAAAATGTTGAAATCTATGATTTCGATATTTCACACGTTTTAAAACATCCTTTAAAACAATCACTTCATTTCAAATATCGCTTTCCCGAAACATATCCATTTTATTTAATAATATATTCGCTGTCCAAAATCGTGAATATACTTCAATAATTATATTTCAATCTTTTCTACACGTTTTATTCCAAGAATTATCCACTATCCAAAATCGTGGATAAAATTTCCTTAATAACTTCTATATTACATTCATCAAATTTGATTGATTTCAAATTCATAAAACAACGTTTATAAATTCACCTTTATATTTTATAACAACTTCGATTTATAAAATTCTCCTCTTATTAACTTCTAAAATTACTTATCAAAATAAGTGATTCCAGATTTATAAACAGCGTTTATAAATCACATTTATACTTCATAACCATTTCAACTTATGAAATCTTTTCATTTAGCAATTTCTATTTATATCCCAATTAAGTGCAAAAATCTAATTTATAGGTAAATTACTTATAAATCGTTTATTCTACCACATTTATTCCCTTTATAACTTTACGTTATAAATCTATTAATTTCATTCACTTATGAAATCCTTTTATACTTCTTTTCAACACTTATAAAAATTCGTTTTATAAGTCCAATATTTTTATTAATAAAATATCCATTTTATGAATCTTCCTATACAAATCGTTTATAGTTATTCAAAAATCCCAGTTTAAACCATTTTATAAATAAATCAACTTTTATTTCAAAAATCACCTTACGGTCATAATTCACAAAAATCTTAACTTTTATAACTTCAAAATTCTAGACGTTTCTCTTTCTGAAATAAATCAATTCAAAAAAATCGATAAACGCCTATTTTTCAAAAATCACTTTAAAATTCTTTTTAAAATAACAGTCGTTATTTTTATATTTCAAAACTGAATCCGATGATGCAACAACACCAATCAGTCCATCACAACAGTCAATATCATATATCATCATATGATAACAGAATACACATCAATATCTGTAAATAAATAACTACGGGTGAGGAATCCAGTTGGATCCCTCCAACCTGTTTCCCTGCATCCAAAAACGTCAACACAATACCAATTCCGCTCCAGTACGGAATTATCGCGGTATATAGGTTTTTATAAATCCGCTTACTAACGGCGCAATAGGGTCTCATCCGCTATACGAGGCGGGAAATCATCAATCCAATATATACATATGCCAATATGTATATATCGCTATATATATAGATATATCCTATCATATCTAATAGCACATTCAAACAGTCAATCATCAATCAATAACTGTAAATAATTCCACATTCAAATTTGAGTGAGAAAATCTCACCTTGATTTTAAATTCTGTTCCAGCGTTTATTTTGAATAAAATAAACGGACGTTTGATTTCATCCAAAATTTACACTAGCTCCAATTGGCTCCAATTCAGTTGCACAGCGAAGTGCTCGACGAAACGAAGACAACGCAACTGGTTTCATCGAATTCTGATCACGTATGAAAGATTTACAGAGTTTTAAACATTATACGATTTTAAATACAAATAAATTTACAAATCTATTTTTAAATTTTAACCTAACGCGATCTGGACCCTTCATTTCTCTAACTGCAGATCACGGCCACCCTTTCCATCTTCTCACGCGCGTTCGAAACCCAGGTCGTGAAACCCATTGCCGTTCGTCATTGCTACCATCGCACCCCCCTTCGATCGCCTAAAACCGATCATCTTGCCACCATACGAACCGCCATCACCACGCCACCCCACGGCCAGAAGGAGGGCGAGCTCGGTGGTCCCCAGCGCGCGCAAAACGAGGTAGAACGGTCACCAAACGCGGCTCTCCTGTGCCTCCATCGTCGCGCCTATGACGATCACAACCGTACGAAATCGAAGTCCTCGCGAATCTCTACAATATTGTAGTTAATCATATCTTCAATTGATTTGTGGATTTGAAGTAATTGAGGGAGGAAGGAGATGAATTGCTGGCCGTTCAGCAATGTTGGTGGCGGCTCTGAAATAAAACCCTAGGCTCGGTCTTCTTATTGCAAAATGAAGAATATAGGTCCTTATATAGAAAATTGCCCAATTTACTATTCATCGAAATTTTTCCGAACTCCGATTCGAGCGTGCCGGTTAGCGTTTCTAAGGTTTACCCCGCGTTCCGAACGCAATGGAATGAGTTTCGGGAGCTAATTCGGACATCTGTGCGAGATACGGAGAAAAACGATCAATTTAAATTAAACCGATTTAAATCGATTTCGAGGCGTTTTAATTTGTACCGGACAAACGGTAATTCCAAAAATTATGAAATTTGAAATTTTACAATAAAATCACAATACGGATCCGATGAAACTGGTTTCGTCGAAATCCGAGACCGTTTGAAAAATGACTATTTGAACTCGGCGATTTAAAATTAAAACGATATCGATGCGTTTCGAGTTGCCACGGTTAAACGATAACTCCGATGGATACGAAAATTGAAATCCGATAATAACTAACTATTACGGATCCAATGGCACTGGTCTCGTTCAATTCTGAGACTGTTCGAAAATTGGCTATTTTTACAGTCGATAATTAAATATTAAAATAATCGATTTTCACAATTTAACTCCAAATTCACTTTTAAGAGTCCTAAAATATTTCTATAACTCCAGTATGATCTAATATAACTTTATAAATCATTTCCAGCACATTAAACCCATATTTCAATTATTTCTGGAATTTCAATCATTAATATATCGATTTAATTATCAAATTAAATCCAATATTCGAATAATAAATTATTCGACTTCTAAATTCCATTTATTAATATTTAAAATCAATTAAATATTCGAATTTTAATTATCAAAAATTCTGGGTCGTTACAATCAAAGATTCGAACATCATGATTTTCAGTTTCCTTTACATCATCTTGCTCGTCTTGGAATAACATAAATTTTAAAAGTAAATTCAAGATTTTTAGTGTTGTATCGATCGAGGAATTCGTGGTTGAATGAATTTTGGTTTTCTGGTGATTCCCGGCGATCGAAGCAAAACGAGTGATTGGGATTGTGCTAGAGGGTAGTTTGGAGGTTGCCGAGTTGGGGAAAAATGATCAGAGATTTTTCCAATCATCGGGGAGGCAGCACGGTGAGGTTTTAGGGTTTAAAGACTCGTTTTAGACATCGGGGTTTAGGAGGAAATCGTGGTATCGATGAGGTATTGGACAAGGCCGGGGCAGGTGGAAACGAAGCGTGGGTCATTGAGGCATCTCTAGTGGCGATGGCGAGGTCTTTGGCAACCAAGATTGGCGAGGCGAGATGATTTGGTGATGAACTATGTTGTTCCAGGAGAATTCGATATGCTCGATTTCGATTTCTGATGAAATCAATGGTGATGGATGGTCGGGCTAGTCGACAGTGATGTCGATGACATGTTGAAGGTCGGGGCAGTGATCGGAGATGATTGGAACGATCGTGCACATGTACAAGTTGTCACGTGTGCCTGATGATGTTTGGGGGATCGGGAAAGAGAGGTGTGGCTCGGGTCGATCTCGAGACGTTGCAAGTTTGTCTCGAAGCAGAGTGAAGTTGCGAATGCACGTGGATAGCTCGGGTTTGGACTCGAGCAAATATGTCTTGGGCTCGGGGTTTCCTTAACTCGATGATTCAATAAGTTTTTAAAATAAATGATAATCAAGTTTAAACTGATTGGTTAATTAAAAGTTATGTAATTTATTTTAACTTAAATTTATTAAGATTTTAAATGATAATTAGGAAAGTAGCTGAGATAGACTAGTGAAATTAATTATAAGTTAACAATTAAAAGTTGTATTTTAAAATAATATTGCTAAAATTCCGGGTCATCACATTATATGTTGACCTATGTAAATAATTGTTAAGTGAATTGGAATTGAGATTGAATGGTAACTTAAATGAGTACCATTGGAATTGCTAAGTCTCCTTTTGAATTTATAAAGTATGGTTTTGAATTAACTTAACTCTTTAATCAATTTAGGGTTGTAAGATTTATAAATGATTTCAAAGCTATACTATTATTTTATAAGTTATCTATAAGTTATAACTTGTTTAAAAAACGGTTTTTATACTAAATAAAAGGGCTTACCTAACATGTTTTGCAAATGATATTTTTAAATGATATTTTATAAAGGAAATTTTGTAAAAGAGTTATAAAGGAAGAATTTTAAATAGTTTAAAAATAGAAGAGATGTTATAAAACATTTTAGAGATTTTTGAAAGAAGCTTTAAATCTAGTTGGAAGTTTATAAAGAGGTTTGAATATAAAGTTAACTTACAAAAGAATTTTTATAAGAAATAAATGAATGGGTTTATTAAAGTGAATGAGTTCTGTATTAAGTGATGTTTTGAAAAAGGAATTGTTTAACCATTTAATATGGAATTTTTGAGAAAAGTGAGTTTTCCCAAAATGTTTTTGGTAAACACTTACATTGTTTTTCCAAGTTTAAAAAGGAATTTTAAGGGTTTTGGAAAAGTGTTTTGAAAGGAACTTTTGATCAGGTTTTATAAAGTAATTTTATTGATTAAAGATTAATTAATAAAGGCTTAGAGGATTCCATATGGAATTGAATTAATGTTTGATTGTTTGTTTATTTGATAGTCAAATAACTAACTATCAAATCTGGACCAAAACCTAACTTTGGAAATATCTAGGTGAAACATGGAAATTATATGGTACAGTTACCGTCGGTGGTGCTATACTGTACGTATAAATTCGTTTCTTTCTTCTAGGATAAATGGTAAGGAAATTCGTCCACTAACGGTTAGAATGTGAACTCCGCTCTTATCTTTTATCTGCCTATATCCTAAAGAACCGGGGTTGAGTTTACTGAAAATTATCGAAAGTTGTTTCGAGGAGACTGGGATCGGATCCGTTATCCGAAAACCACTTGAATCCAACTCAAGCATTTAGAACTAAAGATACCTTGAATAATATGGAATCGAAGATGGAGCATTGAAGTGCAAGGGCTGCTTGCTACTAGTCCTGAGGGTGATTCCAAAATGGATGTAGTAGAAGTAGTGCCTTCGGTTTGTCCTTATCATGGACAACTTGTATGGACGATTGTTGGCACTGCTTACTTCCTAGAGGGCAGTGTTAGCATTCCAAGTGGGATTGCTATTCAAAAAGGTAAAATGTAGCCTCAAGCCTCATCAACCAAGAAATGTCTAAAATAGGGCATGCAGCAGGGCTAAGTAGGTCGCTCCCATTAGGGTATGTCATCATCTTTCTAGATTACCCTATTTTTATGGATTTGGTTGTGCATGAGAGATCTCGATTAAGGTTGGAAGACCGGGATAATGACATATTCGTTACTACTAGTCAAGTGGTAGGCCGGTTATGTGTAGTAGGGTACAAGGTGTTATTGTCAGACCCCGGTGTATTTTTCTAGAGATGCACCCATCGGAGGTAGTTCCTTACCTGATCATAGAATGGAATCCATTCTCCAACGTGCCTTTACAGTTTTGATTGTAGAGACTAGTATGCTGGAATTTAATTAATGTAACAATTTCGACTATTTTAATATGCATTTGTACTTGGACATTATTGATAATATCACTGAAGTTTCTATAAAAGTGTTTTGGTTATGGTAAGGAAAAAACTCGTCTGTGTTTATGTGCGGCGTGGTCTTACGAGATACCTTTAATTTTTCACAGGTTTTGAAATGTAATAATCAAGTTGTTTGAGTATACTCACATCATACCCATGTCTGACCCGAAGTTTTATTTTCTTTCCCTAAAACTCTTGAGTGCTCAAATTATTACGAGTAGCCAAGTAGTTCAGGTTTTTCCATGGATGCATTTTGGAGGAGCTCGAAGCAGGAGGCTTCATTGGTAGCTAGTTATTATCTTATTTCCACGGTATACTATGTACTCTATATCATATGTATAAGGACTGGCTGTTATAACTGTCCTAGGTTAGAAATTTTATTAGTGTAACTCTGATGTATCATTTTTGACATGACTTTATAAAGGATTATGTTGATTAATATATTTTATTCCATTGTGTTGTGAGATTCTATGTTTGCTTTTAGTTTCTTCAATCTCAATCTTCTTTCTTTCCCCTAACGAACGGGTTTTCCGACACTTAAATGTTGGGCATGTGATATAGTGGACGTATTAGTGTAGATTTTCAAAGGTCGAAAATCCCAGTTTGTTACAGTTGGTATCAAAGTAAAGGTTAAGCAAGAACCTTGGCTTTGGTGGGGCAACTCATTTGAGATTGGGTAAGTGAGACCCTAGAATGAGTATGAGTGTATTATATATAAGAGTGTGTATTTGTTAGTGTTATAAACTGTTTTATATTATGTTGTGTAATGACCCTAAAAGAAAAAAAAATGAAAGTTACATTTATTTTAAGAATTTCTGAAATTATAAAATATATAATGCATTAAAACAAAAAAAGTTTGTTAACAAATAAAATTTGCATAGGAGCTTCTATTTGATAAAATGCAAGGAGTTAAGGTGATTGAAAATTGGAACTCAAAACAAATATAGTTCCATGTCCAAAGAATTATATAAATACATATATTTAATATATGGGGTGTTTTTTGTTTTATTTAAAGACAGAATAAAATGAAGTTTAATATAAGGTTTAAATGTCTTATATTTATGCTAGAAATAATTAGCATGATATATGTGATTTTTAACACATAAAGGTGTATGAGGAGTTGCTGTTTAACTAAAGGCAGAATAATATATATATATATATACAGGATCAAATATAAATTTTATATCTTATATTTATTTCAAGCAAATAACATAGTGTGAATGATTTTTACATCACATAATTATGTATGATAGTACGCATGATTGAATGAAAATGGTAGTTAGAAAACACAAGGGGGTTTGCAGTTTCTTTAAACTTAGAAGAAATAAAAATAAGCAAGGCGTCACATGCATATGGCATGAGTAAAATAGAGTCATGAAAATAGTATGAAGTGTTTAAAATGCTTGATTCCCAAAATAACTAATTGAGGTAACTAGAAGTGTGCATTCCCAATTAAGGACCACACAGGAAAATGATTTGTGTATGGATATCTAAGGGCATCAAGGAAATTACCCATTTTCCTTAAACCTTAGAATGATTTTATAAATACCTGCACATAACCATATCCACCATTCTCTCGGGATCAAAACAAAAATAAAATAAAATAGGAGAAACACTAGCTTGAAACTTTGGAGGATTTGCTGTTCAGGGGATTAAGGCTGTAAAAGGAGAACACAAAGTGAGTATTTATCCCTTTGTATGCAATGGCATTAAGTCCTCTTGTAGGCAGCCGAAAATGTTATAAATCATTTAAAATCTATGAAATGATTTGTTATGGGAAAGATGGATGTTTGTTTGTGCATTCTTGTTTGGGGTTTTAATCTGTATGTGGGTTTTCAAGTTGAAATGGTTTGAGAATTTTTGTTCTATTTTATTATCATGAAGTATGGAACTAAATTATTTAGGAAATAGGCAGCAAGACAGTGATCTAGCTCATGTTTATTTCTTGGATAATGGAGCATGAAACTAAATATTTATATCATAAGTTAGAGGAGAATTTCTGGGTTTTTGAGGGATTTCCTTAATAAAACCCTTATTCATATATTCACAATAATATAGAAGGAAAGATAATAGGATCCTGATGCTTAAATTATTTTTAGGAAGAAACCAAAAGTATGTTGGGGTATTTTCTGTAATAAGGAAAATAAAAGGAGAACATGGGGTAGAACCAGAAAGTATAAAAGTAGATAAGCCTTTCTAAAACATAAATGAATTGGGAATTTCTATGATTGAATTCATAGATAGAAGCTTAACAAAATAAGCAGAAATTGGAGAGGGATTTATTAAAGAAAAATTAAATTGGTCATTTGGGAATTAGTTAATGATCTGCTTGCTTCAGGTGGGAGTAAGTATATGCATGGTGCAATTGCACCCTGAGGCCTTTGTGTGTTGGAATAATCAAATAACCTGGGAGTTTCCTTCATAATGCATTCATGGTGTTCATTTGACAGGGAGTTAAAGACCATAAAATAAATGGGGAATGGGGTTTAAAAATCTGGATTATAAATATCTAGATATGGAGTTAAGACAATCAAGTTTAAATATGTGCTTTGATTAATTACTGGGTGAAATTGGGAGTATAAAATCTGAGTTTACTTATTCAGAAATGGAGAAAAATGAATCAAGAATTATATATATATATATATATATATATATTTATCTTGATTATTTGCTGGGTATTGTTTGAATGAATGAATGTGCCTTTGTATCACTTAGTATTAACCAATAATATGCTAAGTATGAAATCTGCTAAATTAGGAAGACATTGCAATTTCACCAAAAAAAATTATGAATATGTGTATAAATTTGATAAATGCTCATACCAGTGAAAACTGACCCTTTTGGTTGCCCTTGCAATCATCTGGGTGTCTCATTAAAATGGGCAGCTCAGTGAATTGCTTGCAGGAAATTGAAGTTGGCTTGATGGATGAAGAAGGCATTAGCTGCTAGTATAAATAAAAGAAACTAGTTTTAAATTTTGCAGTTGTTTTGTAATGAATCTATTAGTCAGAATTCATGTTGTAGTTGAAGTTAATTTGTAGGGAGTTTTCTAAGTATCTGGATTAAGATATGTACTTAAGTAAACCTATTTTGAATGAATATTGATGATGTTTGGTTAACTACTGATTTTATGAATGTCTGGTTTGGAGAAACAAGGGGATGTACATATCATATAAATATGATATGTGTATGTGTTAATCTCTGATTTTTATTGCCTGAATTTATATTATGATTTATGAAAATTAAAGAGCTAAGGTGGTTGATAAAAAAAATGAGCTCACAAGATTTGAGTAGGGGTATTCAAGAGAAATGAATTTGTGCATGGCAGGTAAGTGATACAGGCTTGTGCATGAATTATGGAGTAAGAATCATTTAACATGCATTTGTGTATTTGATTTCTAAAAGATAAAAAAAATGTATGAAAGAAGTAAACCTGGAAGTAATTGTGTTTTTGGTTAATGGATTAAATGTATATGGATGCATTTCCAGGAATTTAAATTAGGCAGAAACATGCTTGTGTTAGGAATAGATCTTTGTAGAAGTTGGTTAATATGAGGAATATGGGTTTGCAAGTGGTAAAAGAGGGACTATGGCTGGCCTAGATGGCCATGGGTCAAACTCTTGTAGCCTGGAACCATTTTATTTCAACTCATGAAATATAAATGTTTCCAACTCCAAGCAACACTCAAATGACCCCAAGTATTTTCAATAAAACACCAAGTACTCAAGTCTGCACCATGTTGAACTTAAAAATGCAGCATGGCTTTAATTGTTCAACCTGAAATGGTAAATAGGAATTAGTTCCAATGTTCATGCCTGCAAGTATAATTTTTGAAGTAATTTCATACAAGTACTTGAAAAATAACATAAGAACAATCAAAAGCCATTTTAGTGTTAATAAACTTATTTAGGCAGAAAGTCTAGAAACCATGTGCATTGCAATATTAAACATATAAGTATTATAATTGCCAAAAATCTATCTCTGGCAGTAGAACAAAAATTAGGGAGAAAATAAATGATTATGTTGACAACATATAGGGTATTTTGTTGCCTGTTTGATTCAAATTCTCTTTGCAAATTTGATAGCTCTGAAAGGCAAAGGGAAACAATTATATATCATCAAATATGTAATTGTCTTAATATGTTTTGTGCACTGATATGACTATATTGGTAAATCCAGGGTCTTGGGAAAAATATTTGGAAATCAATTAATATTCAAATATAGCAGAAATGGGGTTTAGTGGTGATTTCCTTTTGTATGCTTTAAAAAAAATCTATGTGTTTTAGAGTGAGGGTCACCACAGTTGGTATCAGAGCTATGTTTTAAATAACATAGTAAATATTATTGTATGCATATGGATGTTTGAATGCATTATTTGAATTATTGGTGTTGGATGCTTTTGTTTTATGTCTGAATAAAAAAATGTGTGCATGTGATACATGCACAGTGTGCACAGAAATAAAATAAACAAAGTAAAGACACCAAGAATGATGGGGGTAAACAAACTAACATAGAAATCATATTTATAGCAATATGGTAGGACCAAGACATCACACAGGTGCAGGACCATCACGTGAGCCACCTGTGATAAATATGGAGGATTTTGTGAGAGCTTTGAGAGATGGAATAGCACCAAGGCATGACAACCCTCATGAGGAGCTCTCCAAACTGCTTAAGACATGCACCAATTTGGGAGGAAAGGATTTTGAAGGTACTGAAGGAGCTATGGGTGTTCAAACTTGGATAAGAACTATGGAGAGGGTCTTTGCAGATATGCAAGTCAATGACCAAAGGAAGAGACAGATAGCTTCAAGGAGGTTGAACGGGGTTGCACTGGATTGGTGGGAAGTTGTGATAGCAGGAAGGCCAGAGAATAACATCACATGGGATGAATTCAAAGTCATGCTTGAGGCTAGGTTTGTCCCACCATCTGCCAAGGCCACACTGCTAGAAGACTTTATTAGATTAAGGCAAGGAAGCATGAGTGTGAATGAGTACACTCAGAAATTTGAAGGATTGTCTAAGTATGGAATGGTGTTAATAGGGAATGAGAAGCAAAGAATGCAAGGTACATTCAAGGCTTGAACCCTAGTCTGTCAAGGGCAATGTTGCCATATAAGGATAAAACCTTTGATCAAGTAATTGATCTAACTCTCTCATTTGAGCAACATGATGCCACCAGAGAGAAATTCAGGAACATGAAGTTCAATAAGAAGAAGGGAGGTCAGAACAAGGTGCAACCTTATGACAAGAACAAGGCAAACAAAGGAGTTAAGAAGGGGGAAGGAGCAGTAGCACCTGAAAGCAATAAACTCACTCATTGTTTTAATTGTGGAAAAGCTGGACATTATAGTAACCAATGCCCTGACCCTAAAATACCTAGAGGAGGCTGCTATAATTGTGGAAAGATGGGTCATCTAAAGAAGGATTGCCCAGAGACTAATAAAAGAACAGCAAGGATAGGAGCATTGGCAGCAAACAACACTGGAAATGTTGGGCAACTTGAAGGTATAATTTTTATTCATACCCAACCAATATCAGTAATATATGACACTGGTGCCTCACATTCACTAATATCTCTGGAAATTACAAAGTAGTTAGCACTTGATTGTGTTTCTATTGATCAACCCTTAACTGTACACAGCCCCATAGGGAGTTATTGTATGTTAAGGATGAAGTGTATGGGTCTGAAATTAATTATAGGGGGTTATGAATTTAATTCAGATCTATATACTTTAAATTATCCTAGTATTGGGGTTATTTTGGGGATGGATTGGTTAATGAAAAACAAAGCAATTTTAAATTTAGAAAATCTTACTATTTCTTTGGAGACAAATGAAGGCAAAAGAATTACAATTCTAAGTGAAATAGCAAAGAATACATGTTTTAATAAAATCTGGAGTATTAATGAAGTTTAAAAGGAATTAAAAATAGAGGAAATTCCAGTAGTAAATGAATATATAGATGTGTTTGGAGAAGTGAGGGGAATTCCTCAAAACAGGCCAGTTGAATTCAAAATAAAATTAATGCCAGGAACTAGCCCAATCATTAAGAAGCCTTATAGAATGGGTCCTAAAGAGTTAGTGGAATTAAACACCAACTAGAAGAGTAAGAAGAGAAGGGGTTCATAAGATCAAGCAGTTCTAGTTGGGGTTCCCCAGTGCTCTTTGTTAAGAAGCATGATGGAACAATAAGGATGTGTGTGGATTATAGGGATTTAAATAAGGTGACCATTAAGAATAAATATCCACTGCCTAGAATAGATAATCTATTTGATCAATTGCGTGAAGCTAAAATATTTTCAAGGCTAGACTTAGCCTCTGGATTTCACCAAATGAAGGTTGCAGAGGAAAGCATTGAGTACACAGCCTTTAACACAAGATATGGCCTTTATGAATTTCTAGTAATGCCATTTTGTTTAACCAATGCTCCCTCCTATTTTGTAGATTTGATGAATAGAATTTTTAGAGACTTTTTGGATAAATTTGTTTTGGTATTTATAGATGACATATTAATTTATTCAAAGTCAGAAAATGATCATGTTATGCATCTACATTTAGTATTATCCAGGCTTAGAGAACATGAATTAAAAGCCAATTATTCAAAGTGTATATTTTGGCAACATGAAGTGAAATTCTTAGGACACATAGTGTCAAAGCAAGGGGTGAGTGTGGATCCAAGCAAGGTCATTGCAGTTCAATCATGGAGTAGACCCAAAATAGTGACTGAGGTGAGATCATTCTTAGGTTTGGCAGGGTACTATAGGAGGTTCATCAAGGATTTTTCAAGAATAGCCACACCAATGACCAAGCTAACAAAGAAGAACCAACCATATGTGTGGACTCAGTAGTGTGATCAGGCCTTTGAAAAATTGAAGCAAGCATTGGTGGAGGCTCCTGTCTTGCAAATCCCAGAGGTAAATGAAGGAATGGTTGTATACACTGATGCTAGTGGGTCTGGGTTAAGTGCAGTGCTCATGCAACATGGAAAGGTGGTGGCATATGCATCAAGATAGCTTAAACCCAATGAGACCAAATATGCAACTCATGATTTAGAATTAGCTGCAATAGTGTTTGCATTAAAACTTTGGAGGCATTATTTGCTTGGGGCAAAATTTGAATTATTCACAGATCACCAAGCATTGAAGTATTTATTTTCTCAAAAAGATTTGAATATGAGGCAAGCAAGGTGGTTGGAGTTTCTAGCTGCATATGATCTAGATATTTTGTACACCCCTGGAAAAGCTAATAGAGTGGCAGATGCCTTGAGTAGAAATCATATTAGATTAGCAAGTTTGATGATTAATGAATTTAAAGACCTTGCAGTGCTTGGGGAGGCAGATATATATAGCAAGGATGGAGTGAATTTTAAAGAGCATGGTGATATGGTGGAGTATGGTACACTGGGATTAATCACGGTGAAATCTAACCTGGTGGAGAAAATTGGTGGCATGCAAGATCTGGATCAAAACTTAAAGGAGAAGAAAGAAATGTTATTAAATAACATTGAGTCAGAGAATTTTAAAATAGATCCCAAGGGATATTTGAGGAAAAATGAAAAGCTTTGTGTACCAGACCTTGCAGAATTAAAGGAAGAAATCATGAATGAGCATCACAAAACCAAGTACACCATACACCCTGGTGGCACTAAAATGTATCATGATTTGAAAAGGAGCTACTGGTGGCCAGGAATGAAACAAGCAGTGGCAAAATATGTGGCAAAGTGTTTAACCTGTCAGCAAATCAAGGCAGACTATCAAAAGCCCTCTGGCATGTTGCAACCTTTGGAGGTACCTCAGTGGAAATGGGAAATTATTTCCATGGATTTAGTAGATGGTTTGCCTAGAACTAAGGAAGGTAATGATAGTATATGGGTAATTGTTGATAGACTCACCAAGTCTGCTCACTTTGTCCCTGTCAGGTCAGACAGAAATGCACATAGGCTTGCACAATTATTTATTAAGGAAGTGGTGAGATTGCATGGCATACCAAAGACCATTGTAAGTGATAGAGACACTTTGTTCACCTCAAGATTTTGGGAAAGCTTCCAAGAAGCAATGGGAACTCAACTTTGTTTAAGCACTGCCTACCATCCTCAAAGTGATGGCAAGAGAGAGATAGTGAATAAAATATTGGAAGATTTACTTAGAGCATGTGTGCTTGATTTTGGGGGTAATTGGGAGGATCATATCCACTTGGCAGAATTCACTTACAACAATAGCTATCAGTCAACAATAGGAATGACTCCCTTTGAAGCCTTGTATGGGAGACCCTGCATGTCTCCTGCCTGTTGGTTGGATGTGGGAGAGGGTGTAATATTGGGGCCAGATCATGTTAAAGAAACTTCCAACATGATTGAGTTAGTTAGGCATAGAATGAAGGCAACACAATCAAGACAAAAGTCTTATGCAGATAGAAAGAGGAAGCCAATGGAGTTTGAAGTAGGAGAGTATGTTTTTCTGAAGGTATCACCAATGAAGAAGGTGTTCAGGTTTGGGAAATCTGGTAAACTCTCACCAAGATTTGTAGGACCATATGAAGTCATACAGAGAATTGGTGCCTTGGCCTATAAGCTTAAGTTACCAGAAGAATTGAGTGGTGTACATCCAGTATTTCATGTTTCTCAATTGAGAAAGTGGGTATATGATGAAGGAGCAATTTTAGAGTCACCTACTCAAATTCAAATTCATAAGAACTTGGTCTATGCAAATGAGCCAGTGGGGATTGTTGCTAAGGAAGAAAAGAGGCTGAGAAACAAGGTGATTAAACTGGTAAAAATTCAATGGAGCTTGGACACCAATGATTGTACATGGGAGGTTGAAGACAAAATGAGGGCTAAATACCCCAATTTGTTTTCTGATGGAGAGGTACGTTTAAGTAGCTTTATGATAGCTTTCTGAATATTTTTATATTGCTTGCTTTCATAAAATGTGAGTATGGGGTTATGGAATTAAAACAGACTATGGATTAGTGCTTTTATTTGGAGAATATGAAGAAATTATGGGGACATAATTCCTTTAAGGGGGAGGGTATGTAATGACCCTAAAAGAAAAAAAATGAAAGTTACATTTATTTTAAGAATTTATGAAATTATAAAATATATAATGCATTAAAACAGAAAAAGTTTGTTAACAAATAAAATTTGCATAGGAGCTTCTGTTTGATAAAATGCAAGGAGTTAAGGTGATTGAAAATTGGAACTCAAAACAAATATAGTTCCATGTCCAAAGAATTATATAAATACATATATTTAATATATGGGGTGTTTTCTGTTTTATTTAAAGACAGAATAAAATGAAGTTTAATATAAGGTTTAAATGTCTTATATTTATGCTAGAAATAATTAGCATGATATATGTGATTTTTAACACATAAAGGTGTATGAGGAGTTGCTGTTTAACTAAGGGCAGAATAAAATATATATATATATATATATATATATATATATACAGGATCAAATATGAATTTTATATTTTATATTTATTTCAAGCAAATAACATAGTGTGAATGATTTTTACATCACATAATTATGTATGATAGTACGCATGATTGAATGAAAATGGTAGTTAGAAAACACAAGGGGGTTTGCAGTTTCTTTAAACTTAGAAGAAATAAAAATAAGCAAGGGGTCACATGCATATGGCATGAGTAAAATAGAGTCATGAAAATAGTATGAAGTGTTTAAAATGCTTGATTCCCGAAATAACTAATTGAGGTAACTAGAAGTGTGCATTCCCAATTAAGGACCACACAAGAAAATGATTTGTGTATGGATATCTAAGGGCATCAAGGAAATTACCCATTTTCCTTAAACCCTAGAATGATTTTATAAATACCTGCACATAACCATATCCACCATTCTCTCGGGATCAAAACAAAAATAAAATAAAATAGGAGAAACACTAGCTTAAAACTTTGGAGGATTTGCTGTTCAGGGGATTAAGGCAGTAAAAGGAGAACACAAAGTGAGTATTTATCCCTTTGTATGCAATGGCATTAAGTCCTCTTGTAGGCAGCCTAAAATGTTATAAATCATTTAAAATCTATGAAATGATTTGTTATGGGAAAGATGGATGTTTGTTTGTGCATTCTTGTTTGGGGTTTTAATCTGTATGTGGGTTTTCAAGTTGAAATGGTTTGAGTATTTTTGTTCTATTTTATTATCATGAAGTATGGAACTAAATTATTTAGGAAATAGGCAGCAAGACAGTGATCTAGCTCATGTTTATTTCTTGGATAATGGAGCATGAAACTAAATATTTATATCATAAGTCAGAGGAGAATTTCTGGGTTTTTGGGGGATTTCCTTAATAAAACCCTTATTCATATATTCACAATAATATAGAAGGAAAGATAATAGGATCATGATGCTTAAATTATTTTTAGGAAGAAACCAAAAGTATGTTGGGGTATTTTCTGTAATAAGGAAAATAAATGGAGAACATGGGGTAGAACCAGAAAGTATAAAAGTAGATAAGCCTTTCTGAAACATAAATGAATTGGGAATTTCTATGATTGAATTCATAGATAGAAGCTTAACAAAATAAGCAGAAATTGGAGAGGGATTTATTAAAGAAAAATTAAATTGGTCATTTGGGAGTTAGTCAATGATCTACTTGCTTCAGGTGGGAGTAAGTATATGCATGGTGCAATTGCACCCTGAGGCCTTTGTGTGTTGGAATAAATTAAATAACCTGGGAGTTTCCTTCACAATGCATTCATGGTGTTCATTTGATAGGGAATTAAAGACCATAAAATAAATGGGGAATGGGGTTTAAAAATCTGGATTATAAATATCCAGATATGGAGTTAAGACAATCAAGTTTAAATATGTGCTTTGATTAATTACTGGGTGAAATTGGGAGTATAAAATCTGAGTTTACTTATTCAGAAATGGAGAAAAATGAATCAAGAATTATATATATATATATATTTATTTATTTATCTTGATTGTTTGCTGGGTATTGTTTGAATGAATGAATGTGCCTTTGTATCACTTGGTATTAACCAATAATATGCTAAGTATGAAATCTGCTAAATTAGGAAGACATTGCAAGTTCACCAAAAAAAATTATGAATATGTGTATAAATTTGATAAATGCTCATACCAGTGAAAACTGACCCTTTTGGTTGCGCTTGCAATCATCTGGGTGTCTCATTAAAATTGGGGCAGCTCAGTGAATTGCTTGCAGGAAATTGAAGTTGGCTTGATGGATGAAGAAGGCATTAGCTGCTAGTATAAATAAAAGAAACTAGTTTTAAATTTTGCAGTTGTTTTGTAATGAATCTATTAGTCAGAATTCATGTTGTAGTTGAAGTTAATTTGTAGGGAGTTTTCTAAGTATCTGGATTAAGATATGTACTTAAGTAAACCTGTTTTGAATGACTATTGATGATGTTTGGTTAACTGCTGATTTTATGAATGTCTGGTAAGGGGATGGACATATCATATAAATATGATATGTGTATGTGTTAATCTCTGATTTTTATTGCCTGAATTTATATTATGATTTATGAAAATTAAAGAGCTAAGGTGGTTGATAAAAAAAACGAGCTCACAAGATTTGAGTAGGGGTATTCAAGAGAAATGAATTTGTGCATGGCAGGTAAGTGATACAGGCTTGTGCATGAATTCTGGAGTAAGAATCATTTAACATGCATTTGTGTATTTGATTTCTAAAAGATAAAAAAATGTATGAAAGAAGTAAACCTGGAAGTAATTGTGTTTTTGGTTAATGGATTAAATGTATATGGATGCATTTCCAGGAATTTAAATTAGGCAGAAACATGCTTGTGTTAGGAATAGATCTTTGTAGAAGTTGGTTAATATGAGGAATATGGGTTTGCAAGTGGTAAAAGAGGGACTATGGCCGGCCTAGATGGCCATGGGTCAAACTCTTGTAGCCTGGAACCATTTTATTTCAACTCATGAAATATAAATGTTTCCAACTCCAAGCAACACTCAAATGACCCCAAGTATTTTCAATAAAACACCAAGTACTCAAGTCTGCACCATGTTGAACTTAAAAATGCAGCATGGCTTTAATTGTTTAACCTGAAATGGTAAATAGGAATTAGTTCCAATGTTCATGCCTGCAAGTATAATTTTTGAAGTAATTTCATACAAGTACTTGAAAAATAACATAAGAACAATCAAAAGCCATTTTAGTGTTAATAAACTTATTTAGGCAGAAAGTCTAGAAACCATGTGCATTGCAATATTAAACATATAAGTATTATAATTGCCAAAAATCTATCTCTGGCAGTAGAACAAAAATTAGGGAGAAAATAAATGATTATGTTGACAACATATAGGGTATTTTGTTGCCTGTTTGATTCAAATTCTCTTTGCAAATTTGATAGCTCTGAAAGGCAAAGGGAAACAATTATATATCATCAAATATGTAATTGTCTTAATATGTTTTGTGCACTGATATGACTATATTGGTAAATCCAGGGTCTTGGGAAAAATATTTGGAAAACAATTAATATTCAAATATAGAAGAAATGGGGTTTAGTGGTGATTTCCTTTTGTATGCTTTAAAAAAATCTATGTGTTTTAGAGTGAGGGTCACCACATGTTGTTTGATCGGTTGAAGTGGTATATGAATTCTGGTCGATGTGTCTGGCTAACGTTATCGATAGGGATTCCTAAACACTTGAACCAGATCAGCTGACACGGTATTGTTTTGGAAATTGGGTAAATGAAATAATTTACCTAGGATATATTTTACATATAAAGAGTGATTTTCAAAATAGTATAGTATAGTATAATATTTTTGAGGTGTTGTTGTAGGAGATAATAATGCTTTATTATTATCAATTAGGGTTATTTAGTCGTGCTTGTCCAATTTGAGCATTGATTATTATTAGTGTGTATAGGTAGCTTCCCTTTTTAAGGTATAGGTTGGGTAAATTGGAATATGGAAATATTGAAACGAACACCTTATGAATTAAGTTTCACAATTTGACTATAAGGCGTTCGATGTTAATGTTGAGGTAAAATTTGATTAAAAGATGTTTATCCAAAAATACAATATTGGAAATAAATATTTGAAATTGATTTTATAAAAGTTGATTTATAAAATGAATTTTTAAGAATGGGTCTTTTAATTAAAAAGAATTTAGGTTGAAACTTGAGAACCTTAATCCCGGTGCTTTTGAAAAATGATTTTCAAGGTTTTGGGAACTAATCATAGTTTTATTTGAAAATGTAAAGTGTTGTTTCAGAAATGGGAATTTGAAATAAAAGAAACATTTTTAAGTTAACTAGTTCGAGTGGCTCGAAAATAACTTAAAATTGGGAAAGAGATATGTTCGAATGGTAAACACTTCTCCTTAGTGTTACCCTTGTTGGTAAGGGAATGTATGATATTATTTGGTAATACCCAGTTCCTTAGTATCATTTTTGGGTTACTTGGGCTATATGTAAATTTTTAAAGGATTGAAATTATAGTATCATTTCTAAAAGTTTTCGAATAAAACCTTCGTATTTCGATCTTGTGTTTTCTTAAGGAGATAAATTCAAAATGGAATAGTGGAATCAGATAAGGTTATATACTCTTAGGCTATACTGGAGTATTAACCAAGTTGAAACTAAGAGTTGTTTATTAACAAATTTCATAAATGATTTAGTGAAATAGAATTGGTATTAGGGAGAACCAATATGGTAAGTGTTCAGGGTGGACGTAGATCAATTCTCCTTTTCATAGAATTTTGATCAAAGATTCGAGTATATGAATTTAAGGTATTTACACCATTCTGAATAGGATTTATTACTCGATTTTTGACGGCGAGCATTTGATGAGGATTTTTGGTTCGGGACCAAAGTTTCTATCATAGTCACAACTATGTAAGGAGAACAGAGGTTCCAAATCAAGGAGCCTGATCGGAGTCTGCACTAGAGAATCGGGTAAGCGATACTAGTTCGGAAGTGAATTTATGTATTCGAATAGTGATCAAATCATATTTTTGTATAAGAATGATCTATGTACATCATATGGACTGATGTATAGTGTTAGGTGTTTTCTAGGATAGGCTGAGGTGTAATCTCGAGGGCGAAATTCTTTTAAGGGGGAAGAATGTAACGACCTAGAATTTCACTGTTTTGATTTGCGAATATTTAATTAATTTTAAATATTCAATATATAGATTTTATAATGAAAATTAAAAAATTTTAAATAATAAATAATAATTGTGAAATAGTTCTCAAAATGTGTTTACAAAAATATATAATTCGATGAAAAACAGAAAATGTGACCGGAAAACGTTTTTCGAATTTTCGACGTTTCATCGTATAAAAGTTGTTTGAAATGTTGTGTACGCTTTTAAACATATATGCACACATATACTAAGTATATAATAATGGTTTAAGGAAATATAATATTGTTTTACAAGTTAATTAAGTTAACTATGTTTGGTTTAGAATAAAATATAATAAAAAGATTCCATTTTGGACAAAAAGTACAAGGGATGCACTTGCATGTTTTTTGTCTCATTAGGATTAGACAAGGCCATGTGGACATGTTTCATGAGGGGAAGGAAGGGGAGACAAGGGTGGTGACATGGCATAAAGGGAGTGGAGGGTAGAGGACGGGGGTATTTTGGTAATCTGTTTGTTTTGACCGGTATAGAACCAATTTTTCTAGTTTCTTTTATTTGTTTTCTCATTTCCATTCTCTTTGCCAAAACTTCTTACGCTTTCTTCTTCTTCTTTTTTCAAGTTTTTTAAAATTTGTTAATGGCTTCCAAAATGTTCCAAGTTTTAATTCAAAGTTTTAAATTTTAAAAATGTTTAAACTAGTTTGAATCTCCTTTAGTTTTTTTAAAAAGAAATTCTCCATATTTACCCGAAATAGTTTCGACTATAACTCCTTCGAAAAAATTCCAAATCAAGATTTTATTGTACTTAACCCCTTATAATTTCAGTGGTTACAAGTTTGTAGTTTACTACGTTTTCTAATTTTAAGCTTGGATACCCCAGAAATTCACTTTTATATAGAGTGTTTTTGAACTTAGATTCTGGAGGCCGAAAATGGTCCTCCTTGTTTCGACTATAACTTCCTCAAAATTTAACATTTTTGAGTAATTCATTTTTTAAATGATATAGAAAAGAAAAATATAAAACTTTCCTTTTTATCACTTTACAAAAATCAGAGAGTAAAAGGTCCAAAAGTTAAATGCAATCTGACCTATTTTCAAGAAGAGTTTGTGGTTTTCCAAGCTTTCCGAACACTAAATTATTACAAGTTTTCAAAAGTCTTGGTGACTAAACTTCTTAACATTTTGAAAAGAATTTGCTTATATATGTGTGTATTTATGTATAACATCCTGAAATTTTCAACCATTCGCATCCATACATTTCGGATTTGAATTGCTCAAAATATCAGATTGTTAATTTAAATTTGGCAAAACTCAACGTATACAGTAAATAAATAATCACAGAATCACATACAAAGAGTAATATAATAATAATGTAGCGGAAACAAAAGGATAGTAGTTCATGAAGCTACTATACATATATACATCAGAGTTAAACAAGATACAACAGAAGTCACGAATACATAGATGTCTCAATACAATAGTTAAATACAAGATCTTAATACATCACTGGAATCAACTGAATAAATGCAAGCTGAATAGACATAGCTGAATCTCAAAGCGAAGCTCCAACTCCAAAGGTGAGTCTCGAACACTGAGCCACTCAGTCTGACCCGAGCGTAAAGCATAACACAAAACACTCGAGTTGGGATTAACATTCTTATATCGATAAATCCAACTCAAGTGAAATAACAACTGAAATACAAGTAACTCAAAGGATGTTTGGGATAACCATCCTCTAAGGATCCGTTAAACTATCTACTATGTAGTAATACGCTATTATAATATGTCTATAGTAAAATAAACTATCAAAATAGCGTTAAGGCTTTACATTTTCCACCTTAACACATTTTATATATTCTCATAGTCTATACAGTACCGTAATTTCCCTCGTAATGGGCGTTGTCAGAGGGCACTCCATAGGTATGGTACAAAACAAACTCATAGTAAAGCACGCTAGGGTAAGTGACACAACACAACAAGGCAATGCCAGGGTAGATATACCAATTACGCATCCGAACTGGTGGTAACGCAGTGCCACAGCAATCGCCCATCTCGACCCACACTCCCAAATCAAGGGTGCGCACCAAATCAATCACAAAGTAATAGAATGGCATACGATGGAGTGAGTCCGATAAGAGGAGCAACCTCATTAGCCCGGAATCATTCCTGTTTTAGCCACCTTATGCCAACTCATGGGAATTGGGTCCACGTAAATATACCTTTAGGATCGTCGCCACCATCCTACTTCATTCTGGAATCTCCACCACGTACACAGTTGTTAAAGTGGTTTTCGATATCGACAGAGAGTATGACCATATCCGATCCCCGTCTCTTTAACAACCAATCGTTATTATAACACCGCGGTCATTTCAAAATAGTTTATACTTCAAAACCAAAATATCATTGCCATTTCAAAACCATATAAATACGATATCATTTCCATTTCAAATATATCCCTTTCCAAAATCATAATACTTCCCAAAGTTATAACGCTTCCGAAATCATAAGTCTTTAAAAAAATCAAAACACTTTGGAAATCAAAACCTTGAACACTTTGCTCTTAAACAGTTTATATATTAAAATAGTATGTATCATAAATAGTTTTATAAATAAAATAGTTTATATAAATAGTTATAAGTTAAAATAGTTTATAATAAAATAATTTATATTGAAATGATTTTTATTAAAATAGTTTATATTAAAATAATTTATATAGTAAAATATAAAATAGTTTAAATATAATTTAAAAATACTTTATAAAATAAATAGTCTTTCTCAAATTTCACAAATCGATTCAAATCAATTCGAATTCCAAATTCAAATTTATCCAATCACAAATCATCAATTTCAATTCAATTAAACATTTCAAATTATGTCGATTTCAAATACCGATTTGTACCCCAAATAAACCATTTCCATTTCAATATATTTCAAAGCTATATATATTCCACCATTCCAAAACTAAATTGATAATTTAACTTCATTATTATTTAGTTTTGCAATATTCACTAAATAAATTCAATATCATTTATATAAAAGCCCAAAATTCAAATCACTAAATATTTCCTTCAATTTATTTAAACTTGAAATATTCATTTTAAATCATCTTAAACCAAAATCAAGTTATGAAATCATATCCCTTAAAAAACCCCAAATTCCATAAGTTCAGATATATTTATTTACATATTATTCTTAATTAAATATAATTTCAAATCAATTTCAAATCTATCTTCTCAACCTTAATTTATTTTATCATTACAAACTCTATATTAAAATATAATATAAATAAATACTCAACCATATTATATTTTAATAAAATCAAACATTATTATTAAACTTATTTTATATTAAAACAAATTTATACATAGCTTAAAATCAAAAATTTAACTATATATAAAATAACATTTATATAATATCTAAAATAAATATTTTTATAAAACCATATATTTCTTTTCAAAACCATAGAAAATCATTCTCAAAATATTTATATATAGACCAACTGTGTCTGTATATAATTTTCTATCCTATGGTCAAGTGATACAGATATTTATCATTTCAATCCGCAATTCAAATATATATATATATATACACACGGGTATATATCTTTTTAACCCGCAATCCCAAATTCAATTCAAATGAAAATCGCTTGGGTTTGTCATTTCAACCCATAACGATTTTCTCCTATTCTAATGGTCGTTCGGGTATGTATCATTTCAACCCATAGTGAATTCTATACTAACAGGGAACTTGCAGAGTGATAATGTAACACCCCACTCCGAGACCCACCTTAGTAAAGAGAATTAACGAGTAATTCCGTCTACTAAAGCAGAGAATAGGGCTAGTTAAGGGCGACCATCTATAACTTTGTCTTAAACATCTATTGAATACGTCGCTAAATGCAATATGATTTTTCTTTTCTATCTCAATGGATCGACATAGACAGTAAATGCTTAATCCAAAACTATAGGTGGCTAACGGATCTATCAGAACAAAATACAATAACTAAATGTAAAGCACATCACAGAACAGTAATCAACATCATATATATACATATACACTGATACATGTTTAGTACAATACAATATGAATACAATAAATGTGGTACTCGACCACACCATATACATTGAATCAAATATAAATACATCAGAGTATGCGGAAGAAATCAACTACTCAAGCGATAGATAAGCTAATATCCAACATCAACTTCATGCTAAGTCCAATAGATGATACCTGAAACAACTCGGTCTGACCCGAGTGAAAAACACACGGGTCAGGCAGGCTAGAACTTATTAGTAGTAAGGATCTCAGTAATAAGCGAAAGGGGTGAGAATCACTCCATTGTTGCCAACGGAATGACATGTTATTCATCATATCATTTATAAGACAGGGGACATCGGGGATTTATCTATCTATTTCAAAGGAATTCAATAAGTAACATGCATATGGTTTCTCTTAAGGACATCTCTAAGTAAAGTGGATAAGGGATGAGAACCATATAATAACTTCATAAAGAAACATCAAATCATCATAATCTATCATAAGAACTCATTAAGAGTTAAAGGAAATCATAATCGAAATCACCATATAGAATAATATGAATGTAGCCTATATCATACTCAAGGCCATATTCAAATAACACATCATAAAAAGGTGAAATCGAACATAGAAAACTTCATAGAAAATTGCACGTGCTTTTCGTCTTGACTAGTACTACTATGATTTGGTACCATACGTCGTGATGACTTGGGGTCATTAACATCTTAGCATCGTGATCATCTTGATTGACTATAGTCGAATATCGCGATGACACCCAAATCATAAAATCCGAGCAAAACATCATGATGATTGGAATCTAGTAATGACATCAAGAACATCGTAATGATTCCAATCTTATACTCGGTTTGTAGTACTAATAACATCTTGAATGTGTCACAACATCTTAAATAGGAACCCAATGGGTGTTAATGTACGTCCCATACCATACATTCGCACCTATTGGTTTACTAATCGTCAGTCAATGCCACATTAGAAAACATTCATGAAAATCCAAATCAAACATACACCGCCTCGTCTCATTGGCGAGTGTAAAGCACCCAACTCATCGTGTCTCATACTTCGATGAGTTTAAAGTGACATCAAGACTTGTCTCATTTCATCGACAAGTAAAAGTCCATCTTAAACATCACAACCATCATCAATTCATCATAACAATCCCACCTCATGTCCTCGGCAGGTAAAAATATCATAAGACAGTACTTCAAAGCCAATTCACTGTCAGATAAAAATATTTAAACATTCATCATCAAACTTATTCAACAATATTTAAAATCAGCGAAATTTGCAGTGAAACAGCTAACGAAAGCGCAAATAGAAGCAAAAGAACAATCTACCAAACAACTTAGTTTTTGCCTAACTTTGGACAGTAATTTGGGGTGCCAAAACAACCCAGATTTCAGCCAAATTTTGCTGTATTATACTATGATATGAGGACTATAACATATCAAAAATTTAGTGCAATTCAATACAAAATGAAAGAGTTATGATTTTTCTAATTTGATGTATTTTCGGCCAGTAATCAGAGATCAGCTTTTGGCCATTTTCAAGCATAAATTTTCCAGACCAAAACAACTCCAAATTCATTGAAAATTTCCAGTAACATTGAAAAATCCAAGTACTGCAACATATCAAAAATTTAGATTCATTGAATGTAAATTGAAGAAGATATAATTTTTCTAAAGTGATGTATTTTCGGCCAATACACAGAGATCAGTTTTTGACCAATTTCAAGCATTAATTTTGCAGGTCAAAACAATTGCAAATTCACTGAAAATTTTCAGACGCAATGGAACATCCAAGTATTACAACATATCGAAAATTTACTTTCATTGATTATAAATTGCGGAAGATATAATTTTTCAAAGTTGATGTATTTTCGGCCAGTAATCAGAGATCAGTTTTTGACCATTTTCAAGCATAAATTTTCCAGATCAAAACAACTCCAAATTCATTTAAAATTTCCAGAAGCAATGAAACATCCAAGAATTACAACATATCAAAAATTGAGATTCACTGACTATAAATTGAAGAAGATATGATTTTTCTAAATTGATGTATTTTCGGCCAGTAATCAGAGATCAGTTTTTGGCCGATTTCAACCAATAGTTTCCTACAGCAATATAACTCAAAATTAAATGAAAATTACCATAAATGCAGAGTTGCCTGACTACAACAACATATCAAAAAATGAGATCAATATGCAAAAAATTGAAAAAGATATGATTTTTCTAATATGACCAATTTTCGGCCAAAACACAAAGATCAATTTTTGGCCGACTTCAACCAATAATTTATTATAGCAAAATAATTCAAAATTCAATGAAAATTTCCATAAATATACTACTGCCCGACTACAACAACATATCAAAATCTGAGGTCAATTCGCTTAAAATTGAAGAAGATATGATTTTTTCAATATGGGGCTTTTTCAGCCAGCAAAACAGAAAACGAAGTCGATAAATTGAGCAATTCCATCAACAATTGATAGCAAAATTTGATTTTTTTAGCTTTAGCTCGCTGTAAGAAACTCTTACCTTGTTTACCACTTGATTTAGCAATGGTTTCAGCAACAATATGATGGATTTTGAAGGGAAATAACCTTCAAGAACCTGTAGATTGCAAAATAAGGACATGCAAAACAAAAGAGGAAAAGTTACAAACACTTCAATACAAACTCAAGATTTGATGAATTAATTCCTAGTATTGGATGTGATTACCTTGTATCTACTCTAGTTTGAAGACTCTCTTCTTTAATTTGCAAAAGATTTGGTGATTTGGTTTAGATTGAGAAAGCCATGAAATTTCCTTTGTTATTTACTGTAAATGTTATTTTGAGAAGAAGGAACAAATGGAAACTACGTACAGTAAGTTTCCACAAGCCAGAAGCCTCTAGGTCTAGGCTAATGGATCCTCTTATCTATCCAATTAGGTCCAAATGTGAATATACTTAGTGAAAATTGAGTTATGTACATGTTTTAGCTCATTATATCACAAAATACACATATTTTCTCATTTTTAAGTCAAAAATAAAAGGCATACATCTTATTGTATTGAATTAAAATAGTTATTGTAACAAAATAAATTTTATTTTAACAATAAAAAGTTAAATTATTATTTTTTTAAATAAAACCATATTTTTGACAATATTTTACAATATACACCATTTAGTCTGAAAACACCATTTTAAAAGCATAATTTATTAAAAAATTATTCTCTTTGTCAAACAAATTACAATAAATCATCCTAACACTTTTAAACCATCAAAATATATTTTTAAACAATTTTCATCTTTTATTTTAATAAAAGACATGTTTACTTCATAATTCTCCTTTTATATTCAATAAAAGGCTAATATTTGCAATAATTACCAATATTATCACATTAGCTCAAATAAAATACAATAATTGATATTTTTCACTCCAAATATTCAAAATAAAGTTTTTAAAACTTTATTTCCATCAATTTGCATTTATTTCAACAATTAAATGTTGAAATACATCACTTGGTAAATATATTAACTCAAATTTACCTAAATTCAATATTTTCCATTTTATTTAACCAAAACAACAAACAATGAATTTTTAAACCCAATATTTAACTACATACATATTGTTTATTTGAAATACACAATTTAAACCAAAGTTATTTCTCCATTACATTCTATTCACCATATTAAATTATAATTATCATTATAATTTAATATCATCAGTAATCTCCAATACCAGGGTTGTTACAGATTCCCCATCTTATAAAAATTGCATCCTCGCAATTTCTAGGGGAAAAGGCTGTAAACAACATAAAAATTCAATCAACAAAGGTGATAGACAAGCTCGAACCTCAAACCATTCATTCTCTAAACATAGAATGGTAGAGAGAGATAAGGAAAAACTCCCTTGGTTAATCCAATGGTCCATCATATGCTAATATAGTGACTATCAAACCATCGGATTTTCCAAGCAACTCGAAAGAATTTCGAAGATATCCCATCTTCAAATCAATATTAAAAAAACTCAACAATAATCTATCAAATAAGATATATTTTTCAAAACTCTACGAATAGAGTCGGGATCAAACTCACCTAAACCAGAACTCTAAGCAATAAAGAAGATTATTAATAAGATTTTCAGCATAAATATACAGAAAGAACATCCTCACAACAAGGTAGACACAATAGATAAGATAGATAAATCACAAGATTGCTTCTCACAAGGCCACCAAACTCGAATGACCGCGATAAATGCACGTCGTTGATAATAGCTCAAAGATAGAATATACTCAAGAACAAGGATATAAGCTCGAATTATCTTTTAATCCAAGATATTTAGAATTTAAATCTCAACATCTTTTAAATTTTTAAATCTCAATTTTCAACATTTGAAAATTTCTCAAACTCTTTACTATATTACTTAGTAAGTAATTTAAATCGCAAAGTTAAAATTCAAATTTCTTCTCTTACTTCAAAATTAATTTCCAAAGAATTTTGTAAATCCATAATAATATTCCACAAAATAAATTAAGGGTTTAAATTCTCTTTACTCTTTTTATTAAACCACTTAAATAGTTTAAAAACAATCTTCAAATCCTCTTATAACTCTTCTTTTAAAACATCCAATGTATATAATATAAATTCTAAAATCTCAAAATATTATTTTCAAAATCTCAATTTTAAAACACAAACCATAATGTCAGATTGCCTCATCATAGCATTTAGGAGATTCCTATCGATAACGTTGATCAGGCGTATTGACCAGAACTCTTAACTACTCGATGGATAACCCAACACTCTCAAATTATTTCTATAAAAGAATACTACTCATATAATTATATTCTCAAAACATTCTTTGAAAAAAAAATTATTTTTTAAAAAAAAAACTCATATATATATAGCTTCAAAAACTCAAACCAAAGAACATTAAGAGAATGCATCGAGATATTCCTAGAATACTCGATTCACAAAATCATCATAAGGAGATGGAGTGTTCGTCAACTCCTACAAGATGACGAGCCACTCTCGGAAATCATTAAGACACGAGATAAGCAAGATATTCTTCTCGAAGGAGAAGAAGCACACAAAATAAAAAAAATCATTACTTCAAACAAAGTAATGCTATAAAGGATAACACCGATTGAGTTTTCGAAAAGGATAACTCAAAGAAACTGAATGATAAACTCAATCAAACTCGAAAAATCTGGAAACTCACCTCATTCCTTAGTGGATATCCTCGTGGTAGGATAACTGAAGAGCTAAGAGCCAGGAATAAGGTTACCTCAACACTCGATTGCCCGATTGGATGTCAAATCCAAACGGACTCACAAAACTCAACAAAGTCACCTTGATTGGAATTCGAGATATATCATCAACATCTCGATACTCAAGAGTGAATACAAAAACTTCAGAATCATCATTAACATTCCAAAGTGATAGAAATAATAAACCAATCAAATTAGGATGCCTAAATAAATATAGGATCCTATAACAACAAAAGGATCAGACTTAACATCAAATAAGTCAATCCATCCCAAATCAAATACCTCTCAAGATAGTGAGTAATAAACAAATACTCACTAAAGCAGCAACAAATAGAAAACTCTAACTCACAACAAGCCAATCGTTGTGGATCCCCTCAATACGGTTCACAACTCTCAAAGGAACACAACAAGAATACTTTAAGGAATCAATAAGGTTCATCGATATGAACTCACTCACATCGACAAAAAAAAGAATAGAATAATCCCAAATAAGATTATTCATAAGATAAGATAACATCAAACTCAATTATGGAATACTACGGAATACAATTTATATTCCTAGACATATTCCATTTCAACAAATCCCAAAACTCGAAAAAGAATCAAAGCACGATTCGAAAACAAGCTCGAATAAAGGACAATGATTCACTCGTATTATACTTCAATGTATCGTGATATACGTACTGTTCTATGTTTATTCTACTTTGTTCTGACCACAGCTCTGATACCATGCTGTAACGCCCCACCCCGAGACCAACCTTTGTAAAGAGAATTAACGAGTAATTCCGTCTACTAAAGCAGAGAATAGGGCTAGTTAAGGGCGACCATCTATAACTTTGTCTTAAACATCTACTGAATACGTCGATAAATGCAATATGATTTTTCTTTCCTATCTCAATGGATCGACATAGACAGTAAATGCTTAATCCAAAACTATAGGTGGCTAACGGATCTATCGGAACAAAATACAATAACTAAATGTAAAGCACATCACAAAACAGTAATCAACATCATATATATACATATACACTGATACATGTTTAGTACAATACAATATGAATACAATAAATGTGGTACTCGACCACACCATATACATTGAATCAAATATAAATACATCAGAGTATGCGGAAGAAATCAACTACTCAAGCGATAGATAAGCTAATATCCAACATCAACTTCATGCTAAGTCCAATAGATGATACCTGAAACAACTCGGTCTGACCCGAGTGAAAAACACACGAGTCAGGCAGGCTAGAACTTATTAGTAGTAAGGATCTCAGTAATAAGCGAAAGGGGTGAGAATAACTCCATTGTTGCCAACAGAATGACATGTTATTCATCATATCATTTATAAGACAGGGGACATCGGGGATTTATCTATCTATTTCAAAGGAATTCAATAAGTAACATGCATATGGTTTCTCTTAACGACATCTCTAAGTAAAGTGGATAAGGGATGAGAACCATATAATAACTTCATAAAGAAACATCAAATCATCATAATCTATCATACGAACTCATTAAGAGTTAAAGGAAATCATAATCGAAATCACCATATAGAATAATATGAATGTAGCCTATATCATACTCAAGGCCATATTCAAATAACACATCATAAAAAGGTGAAATCGAACATAGAAAACTTCATAGAAAATTGCACGTGCTTTTCGTCTTGACTAGTACTACTATGATTTGGTACCATACGTCGTGATGACTTGGGGTCATTAACATCTTAGCATCGTGATCATCTTGATTGACTATAGTCGAATATCGCGATGACACCCAAATCATAAAATCCGAGCAAAACATCATGATGATTGGAATCTAGTAATGACATCAAGAACATCGTAATGATTCCAATCTTATACTCGGTTTGTAGTACTAATAACATCTTGAATGTCTCACAACAACTTAAATAGGAACCCAATGGGTGTTAATGTACGTCCCATACCATACATTCTGTAACGACCCGACTTTCTTTGCCCAGAAAGACGCATCGTTATGAAGAAAGAAAGGGATAGAAGAAGAAAAGAAAAGAAAAGAGAACAACAATACATCAGAAATCTCACAGCGGAACGAGAAATATATTATCACATAAGATATTACATAGTATCATATACATCAGAGTACACAATTTATACATCACAGAATAGACAGTTATAAACTTCTGTCTATTATACAACACAAATATACCAGTACAATACAGACTAATACAAACACAGCGGAAACTCTATATATCTACTCGCTGAAGCCTCCTGCTCCTCAGCTCCTCCAGTATTCGTCAAGATTAACCTGAATCCCTCGACTACTCAATACAATATTGAGTACCCAAGAGTTTAATAAAACAGAAAATAAACACTTGGGTCAGACATGGGTCTGGTGTGAGTAAACGTGTTAAAATTGTTTAACTTCAAAATCTTTTGAAAACAAAGGTATCACGTAAGACTTCCCACACATAAACATGGAAAAGTTTTTACCTTACGCTAACCAAATCATTTGATAGGAAATCCAGTTATATTATAATAGGGTCTAGGGTTTTCAAGTAAAATACAGAAATAGCTGAAATGCTTACATCTCACATTCCAACATAGTTGGGCACAACTAATACGTACGGCACTTATTGGAGTTTGGATTCCATACAATGGCAGGGCTACTGGGGTACCGCCCGTCACAGTACGTGGCCTAGATCACCGTACCGAGGAGTACGCCCGCTCCCCTGCAACACAAAGCCGGAACCATCCCTTACTGGATAATCCCGAACAAGACAACCCCGTAGTTGGCTGCAGTTCCAACTACCCACTAAGCCGAAATATAGAAAGGGACCTCTAGACAGGGATCTATCTTGCTCTCAGTGGGCGCTACCCACGAAGCCTTGCTGCACCTCCCCTGTTTTAGCCATTCCCGGTTGATGAGGCTTGAGGTTACGATTACCTTTAATCAGAACATATCACTTAGAATGCTCATCGTCCGCCTGACGATGTGTTGAAAGCATTCAATCCATACAAGTTCGTTCCGGGTTCGAACGAAACCGAAGGCATTATCTCGTTACACTCGTTTTGGAATCACCCTCAGAGTTAACGACAATAACCCTTGCACTCTAAATCTTCATCTTCACTTGAGATTCACGACCTATCGTTAATTTGGATCGATGTGGTATTCGGGTCTCCAGACCTGGAATACCGGTATACGGAAACCCGATCCCGGTCTCATCGAAATCCAAAACGTATCTTTTAAGGCCAAGTTGTTTTAAAGGTTTAAACAATTTAACTTATCTATACAGATAGATAATTCACAAATTGCAATTGATAATCACATTATCATTTAAACAGATGATTCATAATCAAATAGGTAATCCATATCAACATCACAATAGTTAATCTATATTACCATCATAATGCAACCAAGCATTCATACCACATATCATCTTATCTCATTACTGAGATTACATCCATTCAAGACAAATCAATGTCATCCATTCTTATATAAGAAATGATTTACTTAATCATAACATAATTAATTTAAAATGAATTAAATTAACTATCTCTATCTTTAATTAATTTAAAGTGAATTAAATTAATTACTTCATCTCTTAATTAATTTAAAGTAAATTAAATTAATTACTTCATTATAAATCTTACTTATATAATCATTAATTAATTACAAATAAATTAATTAATCTTTCTCTAATTATCCACTTTAATTAATCACCTTGATTAATTATACTTTAATTACATTTAAGTAATTATCTTAATTAATTTCACAAATTAATTATTCTTAACCAAATACAGTAATTAACCTTTAATTACTTCATTAATTAATTAATTATAAATTAATTACTTTAATCCTTAATTAATTACAATTAATTAGTTATAATCATTTATCATTTGATTAATTAATCTTAATTAATCAACTCTTAATTACATCATTAATTAATTATAAACTAATGATCCCTAATTACAATCTTTAATTATTTTATTAATTACATTAAGTAATTAACCTTAATTAAACCACAATTATTAATCACCTTGATTAATCTTATCAGTAATTAACTTCCCTTAATTACTTCCTTTTAATTAATTACTTTTTAATTAATTATCTTAACAATTAATTAATTACTTTATTAATTAATCTTAATATTTTAATTAACTTTATTAAATAAATTATTTAATTAATGACACTAAGTAATTAACTCTTAATCACTTATATTTAATTACCTCAATAAAATAATTATTCTCTAATTACTTTATTAAATAATTTCCTTTTACTTAATTACATCCAGTACCCATTCCTTAATTACTTCATCAAGTAATTATACTTAATTAAATTTATAAGTGATTATCTCTAATTAATCACTAATTAATTACTTAGTTAATTATTTAACTAATTATTTAAATTAAATTAAATAATTTCTTAACTTCTTATATTTAAAAGATCTTAATTAAGAAAACAATTATCTTAATTTAATAAATTAAATTGACCAGCAATTTAATTATCTTCACATCCTAATTATCTTTAATTTATCAAACTCTTAATTACTTAAGATAAACTCTTATTTTAATTTATTACCCAATCTAAATCTTTAAACTTTATTTAGAATAAAATACTTTAGAAAATCAATTATAACTAAACAATTCAAACATTCTAATTTAACCTTTAAAATCTTAAATAAACTTTCCAAAGTTATTTAATAAATTTTAAACAAACCTCATTTATTAATACCCACTTATTCAACCTTTTTAAAAACTTATTTACTTAATATAAAAACTTATTTAAACTTATATTTTTTTTTTTTTTTTTTTTTTTGAAAAACAATTTAGTTAAAAATTAAAATCTTTGTTTACCTTGATTTTAAAACACGGAAACATTTCAATTACAAAATCCTTTTGTTTTAAAACTTAAAATCATTTCCTTTAAAACTTTAAGGCTGTTCCCACTCAAACCCGAGTAAAATCATCAAAAACTCGAAGCAACTCTTGAGTCATTCCCATTCCAACCCACTTCGAGTAAAACTCGAGAATACTCGAACGAAAACCCGAGAAAACTATTTCTTCTCCAAACCCATATACCCAGATGCACGCGATCGTGCTTGTGCACGTGCACACCCTTTGCTGATCGACGACGAACTACGCCTGGCCTCCGACAAGTCAGACTTCACCACGACATCACGATCGACCCCTCATTTCTCCTTGATTCGAACGAGAATCAACATCGACCATTTAACCCATCAGCTCGAAGAACACCATCACCAGAAAACGACCACCGCCGGTGATCCCTACCTCGAGACACCACGCGATCCTCACCATCGCTTCGCCTCGTCTACCAGCAACCACCGGTCACCACGCGATTGATTCCGACCATCTCTCGACGTCTCGAGACTCGTATGAACATCAACGAAAAAAAACAGTGTCTTAAACCCTATCTTCTCGATTCCCAGCCAACCCCCACATCAATAAATTCCAACTCTATTTTTCCTATGATCTACTCCATCCCCTCTACCTTCGAGTTAATCCACGACACCCAGATCATCCCCATTCGCCACCGATCGACCAAAATCCCCAAAATAGAAAATCCCAAAATCCTCTTCAATTACCAATCTAAAAATCTTGATATATACACTAAAATTCATGGTTTCCACTCACGAATTCAAACATGTAATTCAAACTCAAATTCGATTTAATAAATTTTTGACCCAAATTGAAAATTTACAGTAAACTCAAAATTTCAGAGTCAATTATTCACTTTTAAATCCTGTAATTATTTTTAGTTGATAGATTATCTGATTGTAAACAACTCCTATTTATAAATCATTAACCAATTCAAAATCAACTTCGAGTTATTGATTTTATTATGAAATGAATACTGCTATTATTACACAGAGATTATGAAAACTTCACAGGCATTCAAATGTAACTATACAGGCATGCATACAGGCATTTCAAAACTAATATACAAACATGCATTCATTTCAACATTTCAGATGATAAATCATCACATAAACAAAACATAGATCTGTTTTTAAAATAATATTTACTCACCATAAACTTTGAACAGAGAACAGATTTGTTCCAGGCTTGTTTTCCAGACTGATGTTTGGTTTTAAACTTGCTTTTTCTTTTGCTTAGTTGAATTTGAAACTTTGCTGTTTGATTAATTCCTCTGATTGCATGTCTTCAGATTCAATTGAAGATTTGAAGCTGCTTATTGAATTGCCTCCATTTTCTTTTGATTTGCATTTGAATTCCAGATTTTATTTTGCTTCTTTGCATTTGATTCCCAGTTTTTTCTTTTTCTTTAAATTTTGATTTCCAGACTTTTATTTGATTAGATTCGAATTTAGTTTTTTAGTAGAGAAAAGAATAGTTCAGCTGATAGTAAAAATCTTTCTTCTTTAAATTTTGATTTATTTATTTTAATTATTAAGAAGAATATTGACATTTGTCCTTCTTAAGAGTTAATTTGCTTACACCTATACATTTAAATTTACAAATGTCTCTAAACTACCTTTATATGCTTACAAGTGTAAATCTTGTTTTAATTAATTTATTTAAGTCATTTATATGTATTTAAGAAATATTTACATGTATATAAAAATGTATTTATCTTTTTATAAATAAGCTTCTAGATTTTAATAAATATACAAATGTGAAAAACTATTATTTAAAACAACTTATGTTTTGATAAATTATTTATAACATATTTTTATATGCTTGAGAAATTGAGTTTAACTCTATATATATTTTCACAAACCTATTTTGACTTATGTTTGAATTTTAAAAATGAAAAAATCTTAAAACCAATGAACTTCTTAATTTAAATCTCAAATATCATTTTGAAAAGTATTATGCTAAATTAAAATTTCCAAATTACAAATTATATATATATTAAAGTTTGAAAATACTTTATTAAATTTGAATCATTACCTTTCCATTTCAATATACAAATATATATATATATATATTCTAAATGGGAAATATTTTAATATTAGTTTAGATAATTACTATATTGAATTTCATAACATAACTCCAAAACACAATATATATACATTCATACATATTATAAATTTGAAAACATAGTTTTATTAAATTAAAGACTCCCTATTTATAATATATATGCCAATATATATATACATTATAAATATAAACACTTATATTAGATTTAGAAAGATAAATCTTCCCAATTTTAAATTGTTAGAAAAGATATTAATACATATTGCCAATTAAAATATTATTAGCCTTTTAAAATGAATAAACTTGTCAATTTTATAAAATAAAATCATCAAATCAATTTAATTATTAATAAAGATTATTAAATTGATATTGCCAAATTTCCGGGATATCACATTCTTCCCCCCTTAAAATAATTTCGTCCCCGAAATTTAAAAGCAAAGATAATTTAATAACCCAACAAAAGTTTTTAATTTTAAACAACAATCACACAATCAATCATACACTATCAATCATAGCAACCATTTAATCTAATCAAACAATTTTAACTATCCAGACAAAATTCTAGATAGAATTTCCTCGAGTTTCCCCAAGTGTATATATATATACCGGGATACTCGCTCTACAAACAATCAAAACTACTAAGCTATAAAGCTTCTACTTATCTAGATCTACAGAACTAAACAAGATATCAGACTACAGACGAGTCTGACTCAACAACCAAATCCTCCAGAACTGCTGGTTCCACAACCAGAGATAGATCAAATACGTACTCTCTCAGAGATACGTGAAACAAAATGAATTCCAGTTATCCAAACTGACAATTCAATCCAGTAGATCAAAGCACTTATCCAAATCAGCATACAGAAGAGATCCAAAATAACTCGGAGCTGACTTCCCAGACTTACCCAATCTTATAGTTCCCTTTTTATCAGAGAAACTTCAACAACAACGAAGTCTCCAACTTCGAATTCAAAATTCCTCCGTCTCTTATCCACAAAAATCTTCAGACGATCCTGGGCTGTCTACAGATCCTTCCTGATCAGCTTAACCCTTGCTGATGCTTCTTGAAATAATCTAGACCAACATCAAACCAATTTCCGGATCCTACTCAACAAAATGGTTTCCAAAAATACGCCAAAATCCAGAACACAACTCTACTCCACAATCATTAGAGCACTTCGAACTACTTCTCCTATCTGAAATAGCCAAACAGTTGCACTTGACAACTTTACCTCCAAATCCTGAAAAATCCTTCATACTTAGAGATATACTTGAATTTCCTATAGAAATCCTTTACTCCAAGAAAATTACAACTTCTGGTTGCTTCCACTCTAGAATAGCTGCTATCTTGCTTCCGCTGCACAACTCTGATCTTGAATAGATGAGAATGCTGTCAAAGAAACTCGAGCACAAACTTGATCATCCACAGTTCACCATACCATAAAATCTTAGTGAACCACTCCACTTGGTCAAAACATAGAAGAATTCCCTCCAGAAAATTAGGACTGATCAATCCCTCTCAAAAAAATCCTAAGCTGCTTCACCAAATTCTTCTCTAGAAGACATCCTTCTACTAAGCTGAACTTCCGGTAACTCCATTAATCAAGTTGATACGGAATCTCAATCTCCAATAACCCATGAGAACACTCGAACAATCGCAAGTCTCTTTTGCGATCAACTCGACCTAACTTCCACAGATACTGTTCTCTCTTCACAAATTAGAACAGCTCATACTTAACTATCCAATTCATCGAAGAAATGGATCCACTCTGCTGCTTTTGGATTCCTCCTCTAGAAAAACTTCTCAGCTAGAAAACTTCCTGCCAACACAGAACACTTCCGAGTTGCACCGCTGACACTGACGCCAAAGACTTCCTAATCCAAAACTCTTCGAGAAACTCGGACCTCAAATCAAACATAAACACCCCGCTGGACCCAGCCACAACACCGAAGCAGATATACTTCCTAAAACTTGCTCCAAAAGAAACATCTTCGGAAACATCCATAGTCACTGCGTCTCACCACACAGCTACTTCTTCCACAAGTTACCAAGATACCATCATTCGCTTTTGCTCATCCAATTTCAAAGATAAACTCCGAACCTTAACAGGTTTCCTTCAGAGATCGATGAAATCCTTACACCACAACAAAGCTCACTCGAGACGATATTAGGTCTACAGTCTCGACAAATACACTTCCAAACTCAACACTCAGACTCTAACTATTGGTAATTGTGTTACACACACTACCATCTTATCTACCTTTATAACTCATATTGGAAAACCCGAACAGGTAACCCAATAAATAGGTAGAATAAATATATATATATAGTTATATAAAAATTACAAATACGCGCTCTCAAGATAGACACCACTCCAGAGCCTAGGTATTCACTCAACCTACCGCTCTGATACCAAATGTAACGACCCGACTTTCTTTGCCCAGAAAGACGCATCGTTATGAAGAAAGAAAGGGATAGAAGAAGAAAAGAAAAGAAAAGAGAACAACAATACATCAGAAATCTCACAGCGGAACGAGAAATATATTATCACATAAGATATTACATAGTATCATATACATCAGAGTACACAATTTATACATCACAGAATAGACAGTTATAAACTTCTGTCTATTATACAACACAAATATACCAGTACAATACAGACTAATACAAACACAGCGGAAACTCTATATATCTACTCGCTGAAGCCTCCTGCTCCTCAGCTCCTCCAGTATTCGTCAAGATTAACCTGAATCCCTCGACTACTCAATACAATATTGAGTACCCAAGAGTTTAATAAAACAGAAAATAAACACTTGGGTCAGACATGGGTCTGGTGTGAGTAAACGTGTTAAAATTGTTTAACTTCAAAATCTTTTGAAAACAAAGGTATCACGTAAGACTTCCCACACATAAACATGGAAAAGTTTTTACCTTACGCTAACCAAATCATTTGATAGGAAATCCAGTTATATTATAATAGGGTCTAGGGTTTTCAAGTAAAATACAGAAATAGCTGAAATGCTTACATCTCACATTCCAACATAGTTGGGCACAACTAATACGTACGGCACTTATTGGAGTTTGGATTCCATACAATGGCAGGGCTACTGGGGTACCGCCCGTCACAGTACGTGGCCTAGATCACCGTACCGAGGAGTACGCCCGCTCCCCTGCAACACAAAGCCGGAACCATCCCTTACTGGATAATCCCGAACAAGACAACCCCGTAGTTGGCTGCAGTTCCAACTACCCACTAAGCCGAAATATAGAAAGGGACCTCTAGACAGGGATCTATCTTGCTCTCAGTGGGCGCTACCCACGAAGCCTTGCTGCACCTCCCCTGTTTTAGCCATTCCCGGTTGATGAGGCTTGAGGTTACGATTACCTTTAATCAGAACATATCACTTAGAATGCTCATCGTCCGCCTGACGATGTGTTGAAAGCATTCAATCCATACAAGTTCGTTCCGGGTTCGAACGAAACCGAAGGCATTATCTCGTTACACTCGTTTTGGAATCACCCTCAGAGTTAACGACAATAACCCTTGCACTCTAAATCTTCATCTTCACTTGAGATTCACGACCTATCGTTAATTTGGATCGATGTGGTATTCGGGTCTCCAGACCTGGAATACCGGTATACGGAAACCCGATCCCGGTCTCATCGAAATCCAAAACGTATCTTTTAAGGCCAAGTTGTTTTAAAGGTTTAAACAATTTAACTTATCTATACAGATAGATAATTCACAAATTGCAATTGATAATCACATTATCATTTAAACAGATGATTCATAATCAAATAGGTAATCCATATCAACATCACAATAGTTAATCTATATTACCATCATAATGCAACCAAGCATTCATACCACATATCATCTTATCTCATTACTGAGATTACATCCATTCAAGACAAATCAATGTCATCCATTCTTATATAAGAAATGATTTACTTAATCATAACATAATTAATTTAAAATGAATTAAATTAACTATCTCTATCTTTAATTAATTTAAAGTGAATTAAATTAATTACTTCATCTCTTAATTAATTTAAAGTAAATTAAATTAATTACTTCATTATAAATCTTACTTATATAATCATTAATTAATTACAAATAAATTAATTAATCTTTCTCTAATTATCCACTTTAATTAATCACCTTGATTAATTATACTTTAATTACATTTAAGTAATTATCTTAATTAATTTCACAAATTAATTATTCTTAACCAAATACAGTAATTAACCTTTAATTACTTCATTAATTAATTAATTATAAATTAATTACTTTAATCCTTAATTAATTACAATTAATTAGTTATAATCATTTATCATTTGATTAATTAATCTTAATTAATCAACTCTTAATTACATCATTAATTAATTATAAACTAATGATCCCTAATTACAATCTTTAATTATTTTATTAATTACATTAAGTAATTAACCTTAATTAAACCACAATTATTAATCACCTTGATTAATCTTATCAGTAATTAACTTCCCTTAATTACTTCCTTTTAATTAATTACTTTTTAATTAATTATCTTAACAATTAATTAATTACTTTATTAATTAATCTTAATATTTTAATTAACTTTATTAAATAAATTATTTAATTAATGACACTAAGTAATTAACTCTTAATCACTTATATTTAATTACCTCAATAAAATAATTATTCTCTAATTACTTTATTAAATAATTTCCTTTTACTTAATTACATCCAGTACCCATTCCTTAATTACTTCATCAAGTAATTATACTTAATTAAATTTATAAGTGATTATCTCTAATTAATCACTAATTAATTACTTAGTTAATTATTTAACTAATTATTTAAATTAAATTAAATAATTTCTTAACTTCTTATATTTAAAAGATCTTAATTAAGAAAACAATTATCTTAATTTAATAAATTAAATTGACCAGCAATTTAATTATCTTCACATCCTAATTATCTTTAATTTATCAAACTCTTAATTACTTAAGATAAACTCTTATTTTAATTTATTACCCAATCTAAATCTTTAAACTTTATTTAGAATAAAATACTTTAGAAAATCAATTATAACTAAACAATTCAAACATTCTAATTTAACCTTTAAAATCTTAAATAAACTTTCCAAAGTTATTTAATAAATTTTAAACAAACCTCATTTATTAATACCCACTTATTCAACCTTTTTAAAAACTTATTTACTTAATATAAAAACTTATTTAAACTTATATTTTTTTTTTTTTTTTTTGAAAAACAATTTAGTTAAAAATTAAAATCTTTGTTTACCTTGATTTTAAAACACGGAAACATTTCAATTACAAAATCCTTTTGTTTTAAAACTTAAAATCATTTCCTTTAAAACTTTAAGGCTGTTCCCACTCAAACCCGAGTAAAATCATCAAAAACTCGAAGCAACTCTTGAGTCATTCCCATTCCAACCCACTTCGAGTAAAACTCGAGAATACTCGAACGAAAACCCGAGAAAACTATTTCTTCTCCAAACCCATATACCCAGATGCACGCGATCATGCTTGTGCACGTGCACACCCTTTGCTGATCGACGACGAACTACGCCTGGCCTCCGACAAGTCAGACTTCACCACGACATCACGATCGACCCCTCATTTCTCCTTGATTCGAACGAGAATCAACATCGACCATTTAACCCATCAGCTCGAAGAACACCATCACCAGAAAACGACCACCGCCGGTGATCCCTACCTCGAGACACCACGCGATCCTCACCATCGCTTCGCCTCGTCTACCAGCAACCACCGGTCACCACGCGATTGATTCCGACCATCTCTCGACGTCTCGAGACTCGTATGAACATCAACGAAAAAAAACAGTGTCTTAAACCCTATCTTCTCGATTCCCAGCCAACCCCCACATCAATAAATTCCAACTCTATTTTTCCTATGATCTACTCCATCCCCTCTACCTTCGAGTTAATCCACGACACCCAGATCATCCCCATTCGCCACCGATCGACCAAAATCCCCAAAATAGAAAATCCCAAAATCCTCTTCAATTACCAATCTAAAAATCTTGATATATACACTAAAATTCATGGTTTCCACTCACGAATTCAAACATGTAATTCAAACTCAAATTCGATTTAATAAATTTTTGACCCAAATTGAAAATTTACAGTAAACTCAAAATTTCAGAGTCAATTATTCACTTTTAAATCCTGTAATTATTTTTAGTTGATAGATTATCTGATTGTAAACAACTCCTATTTATAAATCATTAACCAATTCAAAATCAACTTCGAGTTATTGATTTTATTATGAAATGAATACTGCTATTATTACACAGAGATTATGAAAACTTCACAGGCATTCAAATGTAACTATACAGGCATGCATACAGGCATTTCAAAACTAATATACAAACATGCATTCATTTCAACATTTCAGATGATAAATCATCACATAAACAAAACATAGATCTGTTTTTAAAATAATATTTACTCACCATAAACTTTGAACAGAGAACAGATTTGTTCCAGGCTTGTTTTCCAGACTGATGTTTGGTTTTAAACTTGCTTTTTCTTTTGCTTAGTTGAATTTGAAACTTTGCTGTTTGATTAATTCCTCTGATTGCATGTCTTCAGATTCAATTGAAGATTTGAAGCTGCTTATTGAATTGCCTCCATTTTCTTTTGATTTGCATTTGAATTCCAGATTTTATTTTGCTTCTTTGCATTTGATTCCCAGTTTTTCTTTTTCTTTAAATTTTGATTTCCAGACTTTTATTTGATTAGATTCGAATTTAGTTTTTTAGTAGAGAAAAGAATAGTTCAGCTGATAGTAAAAATCTTTCTTCTTTAAATTTTGATTTATTTATTTTAATTATTAAGAAGAATATTGACATTTGTCCTTCTTAAGAGTTAATTTGCTTACACCTATACATTTAAATTTACAAATGTCTCTAAACTACCTTTATATGCTTACAAGTGTAAATCTTGTTTTAATTAATTTATTTAAGTCATTTATATGTATTTAAGAAATATTTACATGTATATAAAAATGTATTTATCTTTTTATAAATAAGCTTCTAGATTTTAATAAATATACAAATGTGAAAAACTATTATTTAAAACAACTTATGTTTTGATAAATTATTTATAACATATTTTTATATGCTTGAGAAATTGAGTTTAACTCTATATATATTTTCACAAACCTATTTTGACTTATGTTTGAATTTTAAAAATGAAAAAATCTTAAAACCAATGAACTTCTTAATTTAAATCTCAAATATCATTTTGAAAAGTATTATGCTAAATTAAAATTTCCAAATTACAAATTATATATATATTAAAGTTTGAAAATACTTTATTAAATTTGAATCATTACCTTTCCATTTCAATATACAAATATATATATATATATTCTAAATGGGAAATATTTTAATATTAGTTTAGATAATTACTATATTGAATTTCATAACATAACTCCAAAACACAATATATATACATTCATACATATTATAAATTTGAAAACATAGTTTTATTAAATTAAAGACTCCCTATTTATAATATATATGCCAATATATATATACATTATAAATATAAACACTTATATTAGATTTAGAAAGATAAATCTTCCCAATTTTAAATTGTTAGAAAAGATATTAATACATATTGCCAATTAAAATATTATTAGCCTTTTAAAATGAATAAACTTGTCAATTTTATAAAATAAAATCATCAAATCAATTTAATTATTAATAAAGATTATTAAATTGATATTGCCAAATTTCCGGGATATCACACATTCGCACCTATTGGTTTACTAATCGTCAGTCAATGCCACATTAGAAAACATTCATGAAAATCCAAATCAAACATACACCGCCTCACCAAGCTGTAACTTAGTTTCTAATCTTTCCGAAATGACCAAGATTATCAAAATCGGTTAAGAAACGAAGTAGTTATTGTCAAATTCGTTTCAGCTTCAATGACGGAGCAAATATTGGTTTTGCACTCGGGTTAGCAGTAGAAAAATCAAATTTTGACATAGCTAACCTCAAAATTATAGAAAGCATAAAACATAAAAGTTGTAGTATAGGATTTATGATTTCCGGAACATCTAAAATTAGCAAAATTCGATCAAAATCATGAAAGATATGGCCAAAATAATTTTGTGTTTCAAAGTTGAAATTACAAACACAGGACAGAGAGGTTACTAGCTCTTCAAACACATATTACGAAGATAAAAATTTTGATTTACAGAAAATGAAAGAGATAAAAGTTGTTCCTTATAAATATACCTTCCATCTGAAAAAAGTCTCACTCAATTCCGATTTACCATTCAAAAGTTATAGTGATTTTAAGATCAGATTTCAACAAACAAAATTGTACGGGGCAGAACTGTGTACATCAGTTTCAAACTAAATTTCGACCCTATAAACAAAAGAGTCTCAGAAAGTAATTAAATGAGAGGTTGTAGCTAACAGAGTTTTCTTTCAACTGCAAAAAGATTGAGCTGATTCGGGTAAATTAGCACTAAGATATTACTGTTTTACTGCAGCAATTTTTCACAAATAATTTTCAGCAAACCACAATAAACTTGAAAGCAATTCAATCGACATCCCAACCAATTAATTCAAATAGAAACTAAAAATTATTTCTGTAGATTAAAGCTAGAGGTGTGAGTGATTAACTCACCTTATTGTAGGAATGCAAAAACTTGACATAATGTTGAAAGCTTGGAGGTTTTGCTTGAGTTTTAGCTTCTAGAACCTATAAACAACACTACAACAACATGCAAGCAAGAAGACCCTATTACTAACAATCTACCTATTGCAAAAATCCAAATTTGATGAAATATAATAAGTTTTGGAGTTGGTTACCTGAGAAATATAGCTTTAGATAGATTTATTTCAGCAAATACTTGGATTAATTGGAGAATTGAAGCCTTGGGTTTGAAAGAGGAATAGCTTTTTTCTTTTTGTTTTCTGGTTACAGTAAAATGAAGTAAACCGAATGTACAAACAAAAATGGAAGAGGAGAGAAGAATGGTTTCTCTTCTCTTAACAGGCTAAGTCAAAATGGGCTATGACCCAAACAAAGAAATTTAGCCTAAGTAAATTTAATTTAGAGGGAATTAGGCACAAGAACAAACTTTAAAAAAAATTTAGGCTGAAGGACACAAAGTTTCATTTTTGGGCTGAAGGACAAACTTTGAAAGAAAATTAAGCTGAAGAAAAATGCTAAATATAGTTAGCATTTTGTACAGTGCAAACATTGTACAAAATGCTAATTATAACTAGCATTATATCAAGTTTTACATTGTACAAAATGCTAGTTGTATTAGGATTGTCCTTCAGCCTAATTATTTTTTAAAGTTTGTCCTTCAGCCTAAAAATAAAACTTGTTGTCCTTCAGCTAAAAATTTTATGAAAATTTGTCCTTGTGCCTATTTTCCACATTTAATTTATCACTAAATTTACCCTAACACTTCATATTTACATAACACAGCATATGTGTATTTACATGATTTCATCTCTACAAATTGTACAAACATATTTTTATGTTTCACCAAACATTTTTTTTTACAACAAATAAAAAGATAATTTAGCTATAAAAATATTTTTCATTATTAAAAACTCTTATTTTGCTTAAATACACAATTTACACAATAATTCATATAAAACTCTATTTTTAACTCCAAAAATTACATAAAAATTATTTTCTTATTTGTTGTAAAAAAAATGTTTTAATGTTCTAACATAATGGAAATTATAAGACACAAGATAAGCAAGATATTCTTCTCGAAGGAGAAGAAGCACACAAACAAAAAAAATCATTACTTCAAACAAAGTAATTCTATAAAGGATAACACCGATTGAGTTTTCGAAAAGGATAACTCAAAGAAACTGAATGATAAACTCAATCAAACTCGAAAAATCTGGAAACTCACCTCATTCCTTAGTGGATATCCTCGTGGTAGGATAACTGAAGAGCTAAGAGCCAGGAATAAGGTTACCTAAATTATTCTCTTTGTCAAACAAATTGCAATAAATCATCCTAACACTTTTAAACCATCAAAATATATTTTCAAACAATTTTCATCTTTTATTTTAATAAAAGACATGTTTTCTTCATAATTCTCCTTTTATATGCAATAAAAGGCTAATATTTGCAATAATTACCAATATTATCACATTAGCTCAAATAAAATACAGCAATTAATTATTTTCACTCCAAATATTCAAAATAAAGTTTTTAAAACTTTATTTCCGTCAATTTGCATTTATTTCAACAATTAAATGTTGAAATACATCACTTGGTAAATTTATTAACTCAAATTTACCTAAATTCAATATTTTCCATTTTATTTAACCAAAACACCAAACAATGAATTTTTAAACCCAATATTTAACTCCATACATATTGTTTATTTGAAATACACAATTTAAACCAAAGTTATTTCTCCATTACATTCTATTCACCATATTAAATTATAATTATCATTATAATTTAATATCATCAGTAATCTCTAATACCAGGGTTGTTACAGATAATAGATATGATAATAATGTAACATGCATATATCATCAATATAAATAACAGATAATGGTGTCAGATGTCACAGGTGAACAGATACAGATGACAGCATATATATATAGCAATACAAATAACTAACAGAAGCATATTTCAATTGTCGTTTCAACTGAAATCAATTTTAATAAATATAAGAACATTAATCGTGAGTGATTGCTCACCTTTCGAGGCTAGAGATGAACGAGAGTGGGATTAGCCACAACTCAAGCACGAATTCAAAAGCAAAACAAGATTGGCACGAATTCGATGGACAATGCTGATAAATGGAAATAGACGAAATCAAATCAGAACTGGATTGATGAAGAAAATAAATATAAGTGGACTTATATATATAACTATTTCTATATAAAACATATTCTAAATTCAAACACATTTTAAATTAAATATATATATATATTCATTTCAAAATCATTGTTTCAAATTAAAATACATAGAAAATATATAATCTTTATATATTTCAAACCATTTTGTTTTAAACACATGTTTATCACTATTTTCATATCCAAAACCCAATCCACATATTTTGATATATAAACTGATATATATATATATAACTAAGATATAGGCTAAACCAAACAACACTTATATATAATAACAGTATAAATATATAAACTAACATATATATTCTAAAAATCAAGATATATAAATTTTAAAATATCACTGCGCATAATAATAGAAACCAATAACAGTACTGACACACTACCAAACATACATATTCTAATTTAAACATACAAGAAGTGGAAGGTTTATCAAATACAATTCCAAGTGGAATATATATTGGTATACATTAGTTCACACGTCAAAGCAATCATCAGTTCTTGATTTATACACATGTATACATTGCCGAAATCGCTATATACGGCCTGGATAATTAGAACAGCAAATACAATTTTAAACTTACATATATATATATATAATATAACTAATATATATATATAGTGATGCATATATATATATACCTTTACACGAAAAATACTGCTATCCAAAATATCTTTAGATATGTACATATAAACAGACTTATAATATATACTTGAAGATCAATATCCAACTCAACCATATCTACATATATCCAATCGAAATCCATATACATTTCCCAAATCATTATTAAACTTAACACATATAGTTAAAATATATGTATTTAAAAGCAACCAATACAACTTGTACAAACCTTTTTATAGTATTATTCTTTAGTTTATATACATTCTTCATATTAATGATCTATAAGTTACAGTATAAATATACTATTATAAAATAAAGATATAGACATATATTTAAAACCAAATCCTGAATCCTAACTTTGTTAAATATATATATCTTGATTTATACACATTGTATTATATATACAGACCTTACATATTAATACTTCAAATAATATTAACACAGTACTCGTACAATATCAGAGGAAAGGCTGCTCAGGCCTACCTATATAGATATACAGACTTGCATTTTTTTTATATAAGGCAGTTGTATGCGTGCTTTTGCAAAAAAAAGATGGAAAGAAATCTAGTCCGCGAGTCACTGGGTACTGTACTCGGCCGGCGCAGGGAGGAAGGATGGTCAAATGTCGAAAGGAAAGATGGTGTTGTGGTTGGTCGGGTTCGGTCAGGCAGTGGGTGTTAGGGGTAGGCGCTTGGGGTGGGTGAGATAGGAGAAGACGTGGCTGAAGGTGGAACAAGGCTGCATGTGGGCGAACTGACCGGTTGCGGGGAGATAGGTTGGTGCTCACGTAGTAGTTGAGGAGGGGAGGGCTTCCGTAGAGAACTACAGGCGGAGGTAGGTGGTGATCTGTTTGGTGGAAGGGAGCTTGACTGGCAGAGGGAAGGTTTGATGACTTTGGGCATGAACAGGTTGCTCTCAAGCAACATGAATGAACAGGTGAAAGAAAAATGCATATACATTTTTATAAGAATGACTAGGAAGGGAAAGGACTCATGAAATGACCCTCCTATTTCCACCCTAATTTCATAAGGATTTTTTTTTTTGCTATGAGATGATATATTGATATATCATTCATTACAAACATATTTTCCAAGGTCATTTTCTTTTTCCAATAACCAAAATATATCCAGGATCAAAATAACTTACCAATATAAATATATCAGTGCATATCTAATAATATACACATACATATGAAGATGTATGTGTTCTTCTTGTTTAAATTCAGAGTATATACTTTATTATTATTATTTTTTTGTTCACTAACATCCTGTTTGATTTAGAGATTTAGTAATTCAGATACATTATTGTATTCAGATTTTTGGCCATAAAATCCATTAGAAACATGTACTTTAGTCTGTCATTAGGATCAAGAAATGATCAAGTAATATTCAGTAGTAAACAAGCTTTTAATGTAGATGATTGTGTTTAAAGTCTGGATAATATTAGATTCAGTATAAAAGAAAGTGGATCCTAAGTGAACACAAGCAACATCTAGGCGTAATGGAAATGCGCCTAACTTATACACAAGAGGTCACGAGTTCGAGTACCATGCAGGTCGGTTCAAACACAATTTTTGGTTTTCTTTCTTTTTTTTTTTTACTTCTGAAAGGTTAGAAATCTGATACCTACCTATAATTGTACATATATGTTTAATTTTTGCCTATAACCCAACATACAAAACAATCCTTCTTACTTTACTATTTTTGTATCCCATCCCTACAACTGTTTTAAGAATTTATGATCATATTTTTGCTCAAATATCAACATGTACACAGATATACATGTACATGTCAATATCTCTGCTCATTTTCCAGAAAACTGAGTGAAACAATTGCTAAATGTACTATGCTTTGAAATGCATCTGTATTTTCAAGATACAGCCTATCATGATCAACCAATACTTCATTTAGTTGAGGCTGGTTAACCCATGAGTCCTGTATATGCTACTCACTAGTTCAAAAATGATGGAGATACATTTCATTTCATTCTATCTGAAGCTTTTAGAAAAAAACATTTTACTTTTCCTAATTCAATTCAGAAATGAATTCAGATTTATTTACAAAGCATTACAGTAAAAAGAAAATATAATCCTTTTAAGTTTACTTCTTGCTAAATCCAGATTTTGTTCTAAAACTCAGTGCTCTGTTATATCTCAAGATTAACTAGTACATAATATAAATTTTACAAAACAGTAGCTTAACTACATATGCATATTTCTCTTCCAAACATCCATATCAATAATTAAAATCATTTCATTGTTTCCCACTCAGATTTTTCCCTTGAGATTTTAAATCTTAATGCATAACAATATATTTAGCATGATACAACTAGATCATCTAACCATAATAGAATTCATTACATGACTGGAAATCTTAGAAACATAAAATTTTTCCTGAATACATGCAGATATAATCAATTTGAACTCTTATTGAAACTAGCTAGCATGTTCATTCACTCCTCCATAACAGCCATTACTTCATTTTTACTTAGTGCCTGGGTTACCTGAAAGAACATAAGTGGCTGCCTCATTTTAAAATGAGACACCCCATATGCCATGAGCAAACAAGGGTCAGATCTATGATCTGGTATGAGTAACATCAATTCATTCATGATATTAAGCAATAGAGAATATAAGGGTACTAACTTGTTATTTAAGCAAATTTCTGCAATCAATTATTTTAACATAGTATAATTATGTTGATTCAGGTATGATATATTCATTTATCATTCTTTCACTTGCATACATAATCATGCAAACATAATTATCTATTTGCAACAATTTCACTTACTGGAATCAACTTGGTTCCATACCATTCAACCTAAGAAATATCCACATTCCTATTTCTTCATTTACAGGTTGTAATATTCAATTTAAATTCCTGCCTCATCTGCTATTAAGGAATCACTGGGACACATTGCAATGAACTAATTCACATCATTGCACAAAGATCTCAGGGCTTAAACAAACCATGTGCCAACTTGCATACTTCAAATATGACAAGCATTCCAGCAGCTTTCTTGGCCTTCCCTTCCCTAGTTTATTTACTAGTGTATAGTCTTAAATCCTATCATCAAATATGCTAAGTGAACATATCACTGCAAACATGGAAACATCCATAATTTCTTCTAGCATAATTCTCCTCAGAAATAATCAGACAGTTATTTCCTAGATGGGGTCAATATGTCTTGATCTTAGTAAAATATGAGAATATTTTCAACTGTAAAAGAGGCATAGCATGTTATATTGATCTGCAAGCCTTTATGATTGATTCAAATTCAAGATCTGGTTCAATCATAATTTTAGCTTGTGGGTTTCTCTTTTTTTTTTTGATTTGATTAAGGGCTCAGCACTTAGAAAATTTCTATTGCACCCTTAACATTTTTCTTTTCAAGCCTCAGCACTTATACCAAGTATAATGCAGCTCTAATCATTTTTATAAAGTTTCCATGCCATAGATCTATAACAGCTGAGAGTATTCTCTATATAATTTTTAAGATCCTAAACTTTAACATTTGTGAGTATAAATAAATCAGTATGATACTCATCCAAAGACAAATGTCTCAACCAATCAAAGATCATCCAAAATCATCCATATTAAATCATATCAGATTTAAAATAAAACATCCAAAAAAGCATTGATGAAATCATATACATCAAAACCAGAAATATATATAAATGGAAATAAAAGTGGCTGCCTCATCTCAGGTCTTAATGCCATGAACTTAGTGAGATTACTCACCTAAATGTTTAATCCAGAAAATTCTTGTTTGAGTGTTCTCTCCTTTCTTCCAATATTTTCCTTCTTTTCTTATTTTTGTGCAGCTCGGGGTAAAAATGATTCTACTGGCTAAACTGCCTATTTATAAGCATTTTTCCTCTAGGGTTTTGTTGAAACAGAATTCCATTTCTGTCCTGGCTAGCATCATGCATTTTTCATTCATAATACCCCGGCCATATTAACCAATTTAAAGGCTGCATTTTCTTTCTTTTACTTTTCAGAAAATGGCCACTCTCCTAGTCATGTTAAAAGTGTGACTATCCTATTTTTATTTTAATTATTTCTGAAAATCCCCTTTGCTATTTTTGCCTATACAAGCTCATTAACTTGTATCACATTTCATGTCATTTTAATGTCATAGTTTTTTACTTGCTTATATATATATATATATACTTTTCAGTGCTTAAAAATATATATATATTTGTACACATATTTTATCTAAGCTTATTTTAATTTCTCTTTAATTCCAGAAGCATATGTACCTATATGTATACAGGTTTACTAATATACATAATTTTCTCTTCTGGGTTTTAAATAAAATTTTGTTTACTGATTTAAAGTAAAACCTACTTTTCTTATTTTTCTAAGATGATCCATATAATTTCAGAAATCAAACAACCATGTTGCCAAATCATGTTTGTATTGCCCTTTAATTCTTGTTTTAAATCCAAGAAATCTGGAGTTCTTCCTTGTGCCATTTCAGTGTGCACGTGCACACATATACCTGCACACTATTTATTCCAGAGACTTCACCATATTTAAATCTAAATATTTCAAAATTAAATCATTTTTCAAAAATGATTTTTCACAAAATTTTGGGGTATTACATTCACCCCTCCTTTTAGGAATTGTGTCCTCACAATTTTTATAACATTTATAGTGAGCATCTTTTTCTTTTCTGAAAACTTATCAAACATATGCATAAGCAAACAAATTCAACCATATCAACCATGCATAACAAATAATTTTTCCAGAGAAAGAAAAAAAAAATTACCTTTTAATTTGCAAAAAGCTTAGGATAATCCATTCTAATCTTATCCTCTAACTCCCATGTGCAGTCATTAGGATCACTACTCCACTGGATCTTAACTAGTTTCAAGGTTTTGTTCCTTAATTTCTTTTCTCACTACTTTCCTCAATTTCCAAATCAGTAAGTATAGACAAATCCCTAAACTCTTCCATCATCAACATGGCTACTTTGGCATGTTGTCTACTCAAGGCATCTGCAACTTTATTTGCCTTGCCTGGTGTATACAGTATGTCTAGATCATAGGCAGCTAGGAATTCTACCCATCTATGTTGCCTCATGTTCAAATCTTTTTATGAGAATAAATATTTCAGTGCCTTATGATCAGTGTACAAAATGAATTTAGCACCTAACAAATAATGTCTCCAAAGTTTCAAAGCATACACAACTGCTGCTAGTTCAAGATCATGGGTTGCATACCTGGTTTCATGTGGCTTTAATTGCCTAGATGCATAGGCTACCACCTGGTCTTGCTGCATCAACACAGCCCCTAACCCAGAGCCACTTGCATCAGTGTACACAACCAAATTTTCATTTCCTTCTGGCACTCTCAACACTGGTGCATTAATCAGAGCTTCCTTTATTTTGATAAAAGCTTGCTCACATTTTTCTGTCCATACAAAGGCTTGGTTCTTTCTAGTTAAATTGGTAAGTGGTGATGATATTTTTGAGAAATCTTTTATGAATCTCCTATAATATCCTGCCATCCCCATAAATGATCTAATCTCACTGATGGTGCTAGGCCTTTTCCATGCTTGGATTGCCACTACCTTGTTAGGGTTTACTGATATTCCTTTGGCAGAGATGACATGCCCAAGGAAATGCACTTCTTCTTTCCAAAATGCACATTTTGAAAATTTTGCCTTTAAATCATTTTCCCTTAGTCTTGACAAAACTAAATGCAAATGATTTTTATGCTCTTCCACTGTCTTGGAATAAATCAAAATGTCATCAATAAAAATCAGTACAAATTTGTCTAGATAATCTCTAAATATTCTATTCATCAAATCAACAAAATATGAAGGAGCATTTGTCAAACCAAATGGCATAACCAAAAATTCATATAAGCCATATCTTGTGTTAAACGCAGTGTACTTAACACTTGAGTCTTCAACCTTCATTTGATGGAATCCTGATGCTAAGTCTAGCCTAGAAAATATTTTAGCTTCACTGAGTTGGTCAAAGAGATCATCTATTCTAGGCAATGGGTATTTATTCTTGATGGTTACTTTATTTAGCTCCCTGTAATCTATGCACATTCTCAAGGTACCATCATGTTTTCTTACAAACACTACTGGAGAACCCCAGCAGGAATTGCTTGGCCTTATAAATCCCTTGCCTTCTAATTCTTCCAACTGATTTTTCAATTCTTTCAGTTCACTTGGCCCCATTCTATAAGGTTTCTTAATTATTGGACTTGCTCCTGGAATGAGATTAATTTGGAACTCAACTGGTCTGTGGTGTGGAACACCCTTAACTTCCCCAAACACATCCAAGTATTCATTAACTATGGGAATTTCTTCAATGGTTAGTTCACTCAGATCTTTTTCTAAGTCAACTAAATGACATAGTTTTCCTTCCTTAGCTACCTCACATAAAACTGTGATTCTCTGGCCTCTAGAATTTTGCAATGATATGGTGGATGAGTCTAAATTAATTATGGCTTTAAATTGCCTTAACCAGTCTACCCCCAATATAACACCTATATTTGGGTAATTCAAAACATATAAATTGGAAATAAAAATATTTCCTCCTATGTTTAACTCCACATCCACACAAATCATATTTAAGACACTAGAACTCCCCAATGGACTGTGTATATGCAATGGGGTTTCAACTAATATGCAATTCAGTTTTAGCACTTTAACCAATTCATAAGAAATTAAGGAGTGAGTTGCCCCAGTATCATACACTACTGTTATGGGTATGGTACAAATAAGTAATGTACCTTCCACTTGGCTATGGTTTACAGTGTTACTTTCCACTGTGGCTTTGCCTTTTCCTTCCAAATTTGCCAATTTGCCTTGCTGTTTATACTCAGGACAATTCCTCTTCATATGTCCCTCTTTCCCACATAGATAGCATTTGAAAGCTCCTCCTTTCAACTCTGGACATTTTGGTTTGATATGCCCTTCCTTTCCACACTGATGGCACACAATTTTCTTCTTGTCTTCCTTAGCTTTGACATCTCCAGTGCTTTTGTTACTAGCCTCTTCTTTCTTCTTATCATAAGGGTGATACCTCCCCTTACCTTTCTTGTTATTATTGCTCTTAAAATTTCTGAACTTCTCCCTTTCCTTGTCATGCTGCTCCAACCTCAAAGCTAAGTCTATCACATGATCAAAAGTCTTGTCTGCATAAGGTAACATAGCTCTGCTAAGTCCTGGGTTTAGACCTTTTATGTACCTATCATTTTTAGATGCTTCATCTGCCACAAGCATTGCTCCATATGTGGAAAGTCCCTCAAACTTTTGAGTGTATTCTGTGACAGTCATGGTTCCTTGTCTAAGCCTAATGAATTCTTCTAGCAAGGTAGTCTTTGCTGATGCTGGTACAAACCTTGCCTCCAACATCTCTTTGAATTGATTCCAAGTGATTTCATTCTCATTCCTTCCTGCAATGATTACTTCCCACCAGCCTAAAGCTACCCCTTTCAGCTGTCTTGAAGCCACTTGCCTCTTTCTTTGATCATCAAGTTGCATGTCATTGAAAATTCTTTCCAATGTTCTCAACCATGTTTGAATTTCCATGATACTCTCTGTCCCTTCAAAGCTTTTGCCTCCTAAATGAGTATATGTCTTAAGCAGTTTTGAGAGTTCTTCATAGGGATTTTCTTGCCTTTGTCCTGCCCCATCCCTAAATGCTCTCACCAAGTCTTGCAGATTGACCATTGGTGGTGCATGGGAAGATCCTGCTCCCTGATTTGGTGGTCTTCCTACCATAGTTTGCTAATAATAATTTACATAGCTGGTTAGTTTGATATTTAGTTCCTTTTAATTTTATTTTTCTATCTAAGAACTTGATCCTTACTTCTACTATGTTGAATAACATAGCTCTGATACCAACTGAAATGACCCTCCTATTTCCACCCTAATTTCATAAGGATTTTTTTTTTTTTGCTATGAGATGATATATTGATATATCATTCATTACAAACATATTTTCCAAGGTCATTTTCTTTTTCCAATAACCAAAATATATCCAGGATCAAAATAACTTACCAATATAAATATATCAGTGCATATCTAATAATATACACATACATATGAAGATGTATGTGTTCTTCTTGTTTAAATTCAGAGTATATACTTTATTATTTTTTTTTTGTTCACTAACATCCTGTTTGATTTAGAGATTTAGTAATTCAGATACATTATTGTATTCAGATTTTTGGCCATAAAATCCATTAGAAACATGTACTTTAGTCTGTCATTAGGATCAAGAAATGATCAAGTAATATTCAGTAGTAAACAAGCTTTTAATGTAGATGATTGTGTTTAAAGTCTGGATAATATTAGATTCAGTATAAAAGAAAGTGGATCCTAAGTGAACACAAGCAACATCTAGGCGTAATGGAAATGCGCCTAACTTATACACAAGAGGTCACGAGTTCGAGTACCATGCAGGTCGGTTCAAACACAATTTTTGGTTTTTTTTTTTTTTTTTTTTACTTCTGAAAGGTTAGAAATCTGATACCTACCTATAATTGTACATATATGTTTAATTTTTGCCTATAACCCAACATACAAAACAATCCTTCTTACTTTACTATTTTTGTATCCCATCCCTACAACTGTTTTAAGAATTTATGATCATATTTTTGCTCAAATATCAACATGTACACAGATATACATGTACATGTCAATATCTCTGCTCATTTTCCAGAAAACTGAGTGAAACAATTGCTAAATGTACTATGCTTTGAAATGCATCTGTATTTTCAAGATACAGCCTATCATGATCAACCAATACTTCATTTAGTTGAGGCTGGTTAACCCATGAGTCCTGTATATGCTACTCACTAGTTCAAAAATGATGGAGATACATTTCATTTCATTCTATCTGAAGCTTTTAGAAAAAAACATTTTACTTTTCCTAATTCAATTCAGAAATGAATTCAGATTTATTTACAAAGCATTACAGTAAAAAGAAAATATAATCCTTTTAAGTTTACTTCTTGCTAAATCCAGATTTTGTTCTAAAACTCAGTGCTCTGTTATATCTCAAGATTAACTAGTACATAATATAAATTTTACAAAACAGTAGCTTAACTACATATGCATATTTCTCTTCCAAACATCCATATCAATAATTAAAATCATTTCATTGTTTCCCACTCAGATTTTTCCCTTGAGATTTTAAATCTTAATGCATAACAATATATTTAGCATGATACAACTAGATCATCTAACCATAATAGAATTCATTACATGACTGGAAATCTTAGAAACATAAAATTTTTCCTGAATACATGCAGATATAATCAATTTGAACTCTTATTGAAACTAGCTAGCATGTTCATTCACTCCTCCATAACAGCCATTACTTCATTTTTACTTAGTGCCTGGGTTACCTGAAAGAACATAAGTGGCTGCCTCATTTTAAAATGAGACACCCCATATGCCATGAGCAAACAAGGGTCAGATCTATGATCTGGTATGAGTAACATCAATTCATTCATGATATTAAGCAATAGAGAATATAAGGGTACTAACTTGTTATTTAAGCAAATTTCTGCAATCAATTATTTTAACATAGTATAATTATGTTGATTCAGGTATGATATATTCATTTATCATTCTTTCACTTGCATACATAATCATGCAAACATAATTATCTATTTGCAACAATTTCACTTACTGGAATCAACTTGGTTCCATACCATTCAACCTAAGAAATATCCACATTCCTATTTCTTCATTTACAGGTTGTAATATTCAATTTAAATTCCTGCCTCATCTGCTATTAAGGAATCACTGGGACACATTGCAATGAACTAATTCACATCATTGCACAAAGATCTCAGGGCTTAAACAAACCATGTGCCAACTTGCATACTTCAAATATGACAAGCATTCCAGCAGCTTTCTTGGCCTTCCCTTCCCTAGTTTATTTACTAGTGTATAGTCTTAAATCCTATCATCAAATATGCTAAGTGAACATATCACTGCAAACATGGAAACATCCATAATTTCTTCTAGCATAATTCTCCTCAGAAATAATCAGACAGTTATTTCCTAGATGGGGTCAATATGTCTTGATCTTAGTAAAATATGAGAATATTTTCAACTGTAAAAGAGGCATAGCATGTTATATTGATCTGCAAGCCTTTATGATTGATTCAGATTCAAGATCTGGTTCAATCATAATTTTAGCTTGTGGGTTTCTCTTTTTTTTTTTTTGATTTGATTAAGGGCTCAGCACTTAGAAAATTTCTATTGCACCCTTAACATTTTTCTTTTCAAGCCTCAGCACTTATACCAAGTATAATTCAGCTCTAATCATTTTTATAAAGTTTCCATGCCATAGATCTATAACAGCTGAGAGTATTCTCTATATAATTTTTAAGATCCTAAACTTTAACATTTGTGAGTATAAATAAATCAGTATGATACTCATCCAAAGACAAATGTCTCAACCAATCAAAGATCATCCAAAATCATCCATATTAAATCATATCAGATTTAAAATAAAACATCCAAAAAAGCATTGATGAAATCATATACATCAAAACCAGAAATATATATAAATGGAAATAAAAGTGGCTGCCTCATCTCAGGTCTTAATGCCATGAACTTAGTGAGATTACTCACCTAAATGTTTAATCCAGAAAATTCTTGTTTGAGTGTTCTCTCCTTTCTTCCAATATTTTCCTTCTTTTCTTATTTTTGTGCAGCTCGGGGTAAAAATGATTCTACTGGCTAAACTGCCTATTTATAAGCATTTTTCCTCTAGGGTTTTGTTGAAACAGAATTCCATTTCTGTCCTGGCTAGCATCATGCATTTTTCATTCATAATACCCCGGCCATATTAACCAATTTAAAGGCTGCATTTTCTTTCTTTTACTTTTCAGAAAATGGCCACTCTCCTAGTCATGTTAAAAGTGTGACTATCCTATTTTTATTTTAATTATTTCTGAAAATCCCCTTTGCTATTTTTGCCTATACAAGCTCATTAACTTGTATCACATTTCATGTCATTTTAATGTCATAGTTTTTTACTTGCTTATATATATATATATATATACTTTTCAGTGCTTAAAAATATATATATATTTGTACACATATTTTATCTAAGCTTATTTTAATTTCTCTTTAATTCCAGAAGCATATGTACCTATATGTATACAGGTTTACTAATATACATAATTTTCTCTTCTGGGTTTTAAATAAAATTTTGTTTACTGATTTAAAGTAAAACCTACTTTTCTTATTTTTCTAAGATGATCCATATAATTTCAGAAATCAAACAACCATGTTGCCAAATCATGTTTGTATTGCCCTTTAATTCTTGTTTTAAATCCAAGAAATCTGGAGTTCTTCCTTGTGCCATTTCAGTGTGCACGTGCACACATATACCTGCACACTATTTATTCCAGAGACTTCACCATATTTAAATCTAAATATTTCAAAATTAAATCATTTTTCAAAAATGATTTTTCACAAAATTTTGGGGTATTACAACTCAGCATTTCAAAGTGAAATGAATGGGCAGGTTCTCGATGCAGAAGGTAGAGCAACAGTCTAAAGTGCTAATGCATGTTGATGAATTTGTGGACAAATATTAGTGCACATGTTATTTATACATTTCAAAGATGAAATAAACATACGTACAGTGGGTTACTAAATTTGATATGAAGAAACAAAAATGCAACTATGGTATTGAATTTTCAATCAATATATAAATGAATGCACTGATATATTTATGTTTAGATGAATAAAATAAAACCAAAGAAGTGAAAGGGCTGAAAGAAAAGATAAAACGAACCAGTTATAAAATAAATTGGAACCATGGGAAATGGAAAAGTCAAAAGTTGAATGGTTGGAAATAATAATGGCTGTTGATTTCACGAGGATAACTGAAAAGTCAAAGAATCCAAAAGTGTTTTTAAAACGGGTACCGTTATGAGAATCGTTTTATTGATTTCGCTCAGTATCGGTAGCTGTAACATCCCACCTTTTTGTATGCTTAAGCAGACACACGTGCCAACTTAAACCATACAGAAGGGTAGATTGCTATGGGGTAAATAAGAAAAGTGGAGAAATAAAAGAAACAAAATAGAATCTTGCAGCGGAACGATAAAATATAGTAATCAAATAACAGTTCATGAAGCTGTATTACAAAACATTTGATTATACTTATACAATACATATCAGAGTTACACATACCAGAGAATGATAATTATGCAGCGAAATACAATGGTGTAGTGGAATATATAACAAATAGTAATAATAAAATCTTCATCTTCGTCCTTCAGAAATAGGGCCTTCAAATCCTGAAATGCTCAGGCTGACCCGAGCGAATTGAAAAGACAAAACACTCGAGTCAGAACTAAAAGATCTTATGTATGTTAAATCAATGAAATAAATATGAGTGTAAACGGCGTCAGAAATGTTTATGGGGTTTGACATCTCCTAACCAGTGTCTAACGTGAGTGCAGTAACTTAAGAAATGTTCGGGATTCACATCTCTTAAGGATCCGTTAAACTATTTACTATATAGTAATATACGCTATATACAGTAGTGTCTAATCAGTAAAGTATAATCATATAGAAAATAGCGTTAAGGGGATGGTGAACCTTAACGTGGTCAGATCTTTAAACCAAAATCGTAGTGGGCTCGATATGGTAGGTGACACGGCACACAAGGCAATGCCAGTGTAGATATACCAATTACGCATCCGGACTGGTGGTGACGCATAACAGCCACTACCGCCCACCTCGAACAACACTCCCAAATCAAGGGTGCGCACCAAATCAATCACAAGTAATAGAATGGTATCAAAGAAGTGTGTCCGATCAGAGGTGCTACCTCCTTGGCCCGTCGATCGCTCCTATTTTAGCCACCTTAGGCCAACTCATGGGAGTTGGGTCCACGTATATACCTTAGGATCATCGCCACCATCCTACTTCATTCTGGAAACTCCACCGCGTACACAGTTGTCCAAGTGGTTTTCGGTATCGACAGAGAGTATGTCCATATCTGATCCCGGTCTCTTTAACAACCAAACGTTATTATAACACCGTGGTCATTTAAAAATATATATACTTTTAAAAACACAATCATTGCCCTTCCAAAACATATTCTTTATTTCAAAATAGTATATACTTTAAAACCAAAATATTTTTGCCATTTCAAAACATATCCTTTACTTTAAGATAGTATATACTTTAAACCAAAATATTATTACTATTTCAAACCCAAATTATCAATGTATTATTTCCATTTCAAAACCCAATTCAATAATATATCATTTCCATTTCCAAAACAATTCAATAATATCTCATTTAAATAAAACCAAATTTCCAATCACTAATCTTTTTCAACTTTAGATAACTTGAAATATTCTTTTAAATCATCTTAAACCCAAACCACATTTTGAAGTCATATTTCGAAATTTTCAATTTCAATAGGTTTCAAATCCTTATATTCATAGATAATTCTTAAATAAATTCTATTCCAAATAAATTCATTTTCCAAACCATATTACTTTCAAAGTTATAACAATTTCGAAAACCAATACTTTGAAAACAATAATACCTTAATTTAAATAAAACATTTCAATTTTGATATATTTCAAGACTTTAAATATTCCAAATTTCCCAACCAAATCTGATAATCTTATAAATACCTTAATTCAATTTACTATTATTTAGTTTAGAAATATTTATTTAATAAATTCAATATCACTTAAATAAAGCTCAAACTTGAAATATTTTTAAATCAAACTTAAAACATCATCAAATTATACTTAGCTTAAATTTTAGAATTTAACCATATATAAATAATATTTATATAATATCAAAATTAGTATATATATAAACCCTTATTTTCCAAAACCCATAGAAAATCAATTTAAAATACTTTATATATAGACCACGGTGCTTGTATATAATTTTCTATCCTATGGTCAAGTGATACAGATATTTATCATTTCAATCCGTAAATTTTAAAAATAGAAGTCTACGGTTATATATCATTTCAAACCGCAATCCCGAATGGAATGAAAATGCATAATAACTTGCAGTTTATATCAAATATAGCATCCATTCATCCAAATATCAATAAACAACCATTTATTACAATCATCATCCAATTTAAACAAAACATCAATATAAAGCATATAAAATATAACAGGCATCAACGAATAGTTTATATTCAATAAAAATTAATAACTGTTTAACTGGCAGTTTATATGCAGTAATAAATAAATTTAACTGTCAAATTATATGCAATAATAAATTTAAATAACATTTTAATTTAAATAAATGCTATCTAACTGAGATGATGATCAAATATATGCCCAAACAATCATAGATAAATTTTAAATCACATCAAAATTTACTTTAACAAACATAAGAAATCTTAGAAGTTGTGAGTTGGTTAAAACACTCACCTTTTGAATTTAATTTAATTTAAATTCAATATAAACCCAAAAATTTGACAGTCTCCAAATCCATTCAAACCAACAACAAAGTGTCCGGAATTTCGATACGATTCCAGCAAAACAAACCGCGCATGAATCCGAGTTTATATGAAAAAGTTATGAAAATTTGAAGATTGGAAAATTTTGGTCCTTTGTTGACTTCGGGTTCAACTTCGGTCCACAGCCTCAAATCCCCGGTGCTTGCTTGGAGTTTTTGCGAAAATGACCCGGAGACGTGAGTCATTTTCATCCTGACCCGAAGTATCTCCAGGGTTTTTTCCTCTGAAACCCGAAGCGCGACTCGTGCTGCAGGTTTGCAATTTTTTTTATATATAATTGAAATTGGATTGGAAAGATTAGCGTTTGCAGCCATTGGAATGAGCAAGAGCAAATGAAATTGTACGTGTAGAAATGAGGAATAGAGGCTGCTAGGGTTTATAACTGGATATACATAGGCAAAGTTGAAATAGGATAGATGGACCCGATCTATAAAAGCGCTAAACGATGAATGGCCCAAAAGCCCGTTTCGACTCCGGAACGAAATTGGGTCAACCCATATATCAAAATAGATGTTTTAAAATATTTTAAACTCAATGGAAAAGGTTTCAGGTTCAAATTCCGTCATATGAAGAAGTTATGCTAAAAACAATATTTTCCAAATTGATTTCAATTGATTTCAATTGCATAAATTTCAAGGCGTTTCGAGTTCGTACGATCAAACGTCAAGTCCGATCGCTACGAAACTTGAAACACTATTATAATTCACCGTTACGGATCCGATGAAACTAGTTTTGTCGAAATCCGAGTCAGTGGCCAAAATGGCTATTTTTCCATTTAGTAAATAAATTTAAAATAAATTAATTAAACCAAATTTCCCATTTAAATTCTGAAATTGACAATCTTTAACACTTTTATTTTCTTAATCATTCACAATGATTTTAAACAAATTTAGATGTCAAATTAAATGTTAATACATTAACAATTTCAGCGTTAAATTACAGTTTTGTTAAATTTAGAAATTATAAATTAAATTTCAGTAATTTCTTTGAATTAATTTTTTATTCATATTATTCAAATTCATTATTACAAACATATGAAATAAATATTGGAATCAAAACCCATTATATTAACATTCTCAATTTTCACCTAAATTTTCATTTGTGTAATCTTTTAAAATTATATTCCACTTATTTGCAATTAATCCACTTAAAAGTTTCAAATTATAAATAAATTAATAAATCTTACTCCTTAAATCAACCAATCTTCATATCATAAATAAAATTAACATTTTACATCTTATGTAATTAACTATCTTTAATGACAAATCAAACCTACCCTAACTGCACAATTCAAGACAATAAATGGCAATTGATTTCACCTTAAACGTTATAAATTATAAATTGAAATCTAAATAAATTCATTTAATGATTTAAAATCTTGCTATATAATAAATTGACATTGTATGGGTATAATTAACAATGAATTATATTACACATCATTAATGTATTAATTTATTTATTTCCCATTTAACGTGCTACTTAATTTCCTTTGATTGCAAACTGATTTCCCAATTTTATGCAACAAACTAAAGAAATAAATACATATCTTAATTGATTCGTTTTTCCCATTCATTATAAATTAATGCACACATACAAATTAAGATCCTAAATCCCATTAATCCTTCCATCTTGGTTCCATTCCTTTTCACATCAACTATCACATTATGAATAAAATAGCATTTCATATTCATTTGGTTACATTCACTTATATCCACTGTATAAATAAATTGGTATTCCATTTAATCCATTAATCATTATCTTTAATTATTGCAATTCATTATCTAATATAAGTTTTGAATCTATTTCCTAATTTTTCAAATTTCAATAAAATAAAACCTTACAATTGTTTACCAAAAAAAATGGGGATTGTACTAAATAAATTATTTATTGTCCTGCATTACTGTATTACCTCAATTTACATTCAATTTCCCTAAATCAATATTTTAAATAAATTCAATTGATTCCCACACACCGTTTAATAACCTAAGTAAACTAGTAACCATTAATAACAGTCATTAATCTCCCTAAATCACATTTATGGGTTTATAGTTTCCCATAAATGTTGCAATAACTCATATGATATTAATTTATCCAATCACCATTTAATTTATACTAATATATCAATTTGTACAATATATCTCTTGTTTCCTTAAAATAAATTTATGTTTTTATTAAGTTTTCATTTACTCTTGCGTTACTTTATTAATAATCATTAAAGTAATGTTTATATCAATAACACATTATAATTACATACCATTTAAATGAGTTTGATTTCTAATAAGTTAATTGACCATTTAATTAGGTAATTCATACAAATTTGTTATCATACTTATAAATTTACACTTATAACTAAGTCCTACATTTGAATTTATTCAAATTACTATAAATAGGTTTTAGTTACCATTGCTACATTTTAATTTAGCGTTCACTCCAATATAAATTTATCACCTTTTATTATTTCTACTAAATTTTAATTACAAAATCCTATTAAATTAACAAATTTAATTGTCGAAATTTACGGGTCGTTACACTCTCCTCCACTCAAAACTTTTCGTCCCCGAAAAGGAAAAGAAGGGAAAAGAAGAATTAAGAAATCTATATATATTTTATTTAAAACTTTATAACCAATTAAATTTATAAAATTAGTTTAGATAAAATATACCACTTTATAACTATTAAATCTTTATTTTTTTATTTTTATTTATAAAGTTTGGAAAACATTTCAAAATAATTTCTAAGTCCAAATTTTACGGAAAATTTCGGCAGAGTCTCCTTTGTACGGAGAGGCTCGGAAGAAAATATAATATAAATATATCAATATACCACATATAATATCCAAAATTTAATATCCCAACACGGGAAAACAATACAATAGCGCTATAAACCGTAATCCGAAAACGTACCTATTTATCGGGCAATTAACGCTTATTTATGGAACCTAAAGCAGTAGCAATTTGCTTCCATAACCTGCATTTCACTTATATAATCTAAAAGGGTTAACAATTATATAAATGAAATATTAAAGTTGTTTCAACCCTAAACAAACAAATCGATACAATCCAACAACAACTTGCAACAAGGCATACAACCATCACATAAGTCAACACACATCAATCATTCATTCATATCAAACACAATAAATAGTTGTTCGGGTTCAAAACTTCAAATTTGTACGGAATGAAAATAAACTACTAAGTGTACCCTTTTACTCAACAGTCTTAGGCGAACTAAATAGATTATTTATTCATCCAAACAATTGTAAAGTATCCTTGCCCAAACAACCATAAATTAAACAAACAACAAATTCAAACAATAGATCAAGTTCATTTATTAATTTCATTCCATATATTGTTGCTTGATTTCCTCTTCATTCAATTTATACTCATCTTCATTTAATTTATTCAGATCATGTCAATTCTCTTCTTATTGCATTATATTTATTCATTCATGACTTGATTTCATTTATTTACATTCATTTATTAATAATATTCATGTTAAGTTTAGTTACTTGGCATAACAATTATAACCTTAATTCTTATTAATAAGAGCAATTTACTGAATATTTCCATTACATAAGTTTACTTGTACAATTTTCATTATATTTTCTTATTAAACATTTCAACTTTTACAATTAGGTAAGTTATATATATGCTTTTTTTTATGTAATTAAAAGTTATACAAGTTTATTCTATTTCCTTTAATTAATTTAATGCTCAACAAACATATCTTAGGTTACATATTTCAGCTTTTCTTTTAATTTTATTTATAACCTAGCATTAAATCCTTATTTTAATTAGAGGTTCCACTTATTAATTAGTTCCATTCCATTTCACTACACTAATTGAAACTATTAATTAACGGAAACTTACGAACTAAATACCGGGTTAAATTTCAAACCATTTTAAAATAATAGATAAATGTATATACTTACCGTTTATATCCAATTATATTTAAAACAATTTAAAATATTTATTTGTTTATCAAAATAGATCTGCAGTAAAACTACTACAGTGGTCTTCCCACTTCGAAACTCGAAAATGAATGTCGATGATGCGTGCACTCATCATCGAAATTATTTTCCAACGACAGAGAGGAAAGTACAGAACTTATTTTCCAAAAAATTTTACTTAAAACAATTCTTCAAAATTATATTGAAATATTTATATCATAAACTACTTTATAAACAATATTATTATATTCCAAAATTATTTGAAAGAAATTTCCAAAAACCCGGAACTTAAGTTCTAAATTTCAAATTTTCACTTATTTTATCTTAAATCTTATTTCAACTATTATTTATAAATTCCATTACCTAACAACCAATCTATTGCAACCAAATATATATCTTTTATAAAATATCTTTTTTTATATAGAAAATATAATATGCAAAATTATTTCATTCACCTATATTAAAAACAAATATTATGTCGGTCTGTCCTATTAAGTGTTTAGAAATCCCTATTGATGTCACAGCGTCCCATGTATCAACCAGAATTTATAAATACAAAACGGAACAGATTAACACAATATTAAAACCTTTTTATAACACTAACAAATACGCTCTCTCATATATATACACTCAGCGACTCATCATAGGGTATTACTACCCTATTAATAAAGAGTCAGGCCCCACAAAGCTAAGGTTTATTGCTAAACCAAAGCTCTGATACCAGATGTAACATCCCACCTTTTTGTATGCTTAAGCAGACACACGTGCCAACTTAAACCATATAGAAGGGTGGATTGTTATGGGGTAAATAAGAAAAGTGGATAAATAAAAGAAATAAAATAGAATCTCGCAACGGAACAATAAAATATAATAATCAAATAACAGTTCATGAAGCTGTTTTACAAAACATTTGATTATACTTATACAATACATATCAGAGTTACACATACCAGAGAATGATAATTATGCAGCGAAATACAATGGTGTAGTGGAATATATAACAAATAGTAATAATAAAATCTTCGTCTTTGTCCTTCAGAAATAGGGCCTTCAAATCCTGAAATGCTCAGGCTGACCCGAGCAAATTGAAAAGGCAAAACACTCGAGTCAGAACTAAAAGATCTTATGTAAGTTAAATCAATGAAATAAATATGAGTGTAAATGGCGTCAGAGATGTTTACGAGGTTTGACATCTCCTAACCAGTGTCTAACGTGAGTGCAGTAACTTAAGAAATGTTCGGGATTCACATCTCTTAAGGATCCGTTAAACTATTTACTATATAGTAATATACGCTATATACACTAGTGTCTAATCAGTAAAGTATAATCATATAGAAAATAGCGTTAAGGGGATGGTGAACCTTAACGCGGTCGGATCTTTAAACCAAAATCGTAGTGGGCTCGATATGGTAGGTGACACGGCACACAAGGCAATGCCAGGGTAGATATACCAATTACGCATTCGGACTGGTGGTGACACATAGCAGCCACTACCGCCCACCTCGAACAACACTCCCAAATCAAGGGTGCGCACCAAATCAATCACAAGTAATAGAATGGTATCGAAGAAGTGTGTCCGATCAGAGGTGCTACCTCCTTGGCCCGTCGATCGCTCCTGTTTTAGCCACCTTATGCCAACTAATGGGAGTTGGGTCCACGTATATACCTTAGGATCGTCGCCACCATCCTACTTCATTCTGGAAACTCCACCGCGTACACAGTTGTCAAAGTGGTTTTCGGTATCGACAGAGAGTATGTCCATATCCGATCCCGGTCTCTTTAACAACCAAACGTTATTATAACACCGTGGTCATTTAAAAATATATATACTTTTAAAAACACAATCATTGCCCTTCCAAAACATATTCTTTATTTCAAAATAGTATATACTTTAAAACCAAAATATTTTTTCCATTTCAAAACATATCCTTTACTTCAAGATAGTATATACTTTAAACCAAAATATTATTACTATTTCAAACCCAAATTATCAATGTATTATTTCCATTTCAAAACCCAATTCAATAATATATCATTTCCATTTCCAAAACAATTCAATAATATCTCATTTAAATAAAACCAAATTTCCAATCACTAATCTTTTTCAACTTTAGATAACTTGAAATATTCTTTTAAATCATCTTAAACCCAAACCACACTTTGAAGTCATAGTTCGAAATTTTCAATTTCAATAGGTTTCAAATCCTTATATTCATAGATAATTCTTAAATAAATTCTATTTCAAATAAATTCATTTTCCAAACCATATTACTTTCAAAGTTATAACAATTTCGAAAACCAATACTTTGAAAACAATAATACCTTAATTTAAATAAAACGTTTCAATTTTGATATATTTCAAGACTTTAAATATTCCAAATTTCCCAACCAAATCTGATAATCTTATAAATACCTTAATTCAATTTACTATTATTTAGTTTAGAAATATTTATTTAATAAATTCAATATCACTTAAATAAAGCTCAAACTTGAAATATTCATAAATCAAACTTAAAACATCATCAAATTATACTTAGCTTAAATTTTAGAATTTAACCATATATAAAATAATATTTATATAATATCAAAATTAGTATATATATAAACCCATATTTTCCAAAACCCATAGAAAATCAATTTAAAATACTTTATATATAGACCACGGTGCCTGTATATAATTTTCTATCCTATGGTCAAGTGATACAGATATTTATCATTTCAATCCGTAAATTTTAAAAATAGAAGTCTACGGTTATATATCATTTCAAACCGCAATCCCGAATGGAATGAAAATGCATAATAACTTGCAGTTTATATCAAATATAGCATCCATTCATCCAAATATCAATAAACAACCATTTATTACAATCATCATCCAATTTAAACAAAACATCAATATAAAGCATATAAAATATAACAGGCATCAACGAATAGTTTATATTCAATAAAAATTAATAACTGTTTAACTGGCAGTTTATATGCAGTAATAAATAAATTTAACTGTCAAATTATATGCAATAATAAATTTAAATAACATTTTAATTTAAATAAATGCTATCTAACTGAGATGATGATTAAATATATGCCCAAACAATCATAGATAAATTTTAAATCACATCAAAATTTACTTTAACAAACATAAGAAATCTTAGAAGTTGTGAGTGGGTTAAAACACTCACCTTTTGAATTTAAATTCAATTTAAACCCAAAAATTTGACAGTCTCCAAATCCATTCAAACCAGCATCAAAGTGTCTGTAATTTCGATACGATCCCAGCAAAACAAACCGCGCATGAATCCGAGCTCGTATGAAAAAGTCATGAAAATTTGAAGATTGGAAAATTCTGGTCCTTTGTTGACTTCGGGTTCAACTTTGGTCCACAGCCTCAAATCCCCGGTGCTTGCTTGGAGTTTTTGCGAAAACGACCCGGAGACCCGAGTCATTTTCATCCTGACCCGAAGTATCTCCAGGGTTTTTGCCTCTGAAACCTGAAGCGCGACTCGTGCTACAGGTTTGCCATTTTTTTTTATAAAATTGAAATTGGATTGGAAAGATTAGGGTTTGCAGCCATTGGAATGAGGAAGAGCAAATGAAATTGTACGTATAGAAATGAGGAATAGAGGCTGCTAGGGTTTATAACTGGATATATGTGATATCCTGGAATTTTGGCAATATCAATTTAATAATCTTTATTAATAATTAAATTGATTTGTTGATTTATTTTATAGATTGAAAAGTTTATTTATTTTAAAAGGCTAATAAAATTTTAATATTGGAAATATTTATTTATATCTTTTCTAACAATTTTAAATTGGGAAGTTTTATCTTTCTAAAACTAATATAAGTGTTTATATTTATAATGTATATATATATAGGTATATATATTATAAATAGGGAGTCTTTAATTTAATTAAAGGATAAGTTATCAAATTATAATATATATGAATATATATATATTGTTATTTGAAGTTATGTATTAAATTTCAATATAATAATTATTAAGCTAATGTTAAAAATATTTTCATTTAGAATATATATATATTGGTGTATATTGGAATGGAAAGAATATTGAATTTGAATTTAATAAAATATTTTCAAACTCTAATATTTATATATATTGAAATGAAAAAGTATTGATTTGAATTTAATAAGTATTTTCAAACTTTATATATAATTTGTAATTTGAAAGGTAAATTTGATTTAATACTTTTGGAAATGATATTTAAAATTTAAATCTAAGGTTCATTTGTTTTAATATTCTTTCATTTTATAAATTGTTCTAAATTTTTATATAAAGAGTTAAAATAAATTTCTCAAATTTATAAACATATGATTTGAATCAAAACATAGGTTACTTGAATTCATATGAATATTTATTAAAGGATAAGTATACACATTTTATAATCATATGGATATTACATAAATACATGTATATAGTTTAAATAGATTATTAAATAAGATAATAACTTCTGTAAACAATTGTTAAACATTCATTAAACATTAAAATAACCCTTATATAACATTTGTAAACTTATTAATAGATGTAAGAGACATGTGTAAATTTAATAGCATATGTGTAAGCAAAGTAGAGTATTAAGGGGACAAGTGTCAATTCCCTTGATAATTTAATTTAAAATTTATTGTAAAACAAAAAGAAGAATTTTAATTTTCACCTAATTCTTTTCTTTACTCTGAACCAAAAACACAAACGTAATAAAGATCAAATGAAAATCTGAATAAGAAGATAGGAGAATATCTTAAACAAAGGAAAGAATAAAAGAAGAAAAATCTGTAAAATCTGGAAATTCAATCAAAGGCAAAGGATAATCTGGAAATGAATCAGAGGCAAGCAACTTCATCAATTCAAATGCAAGATGTAAACTTCAACATGCAATTCAGATTTCAATAGCAAGCTTGATTTATTTTCAACATGCAAGAAGAATTCAGAGTCTGGAAATAAAATAACAGATCCTATCTTTTGCTCTCTGTTCTTAGAGGTGAGTAAACAAATTTAAAAACAGTTTAAAACCTGGATTTCACAGTTGTGATATCTGAATAAATAATGTTGCTTGCATGAAAATTTGGATTTGAAATAGATGCATGTGTATGTATTAGTGTTGAATGCCTGTAGATATGAAAAATGAACTCTGTTGTTTTTAACAGTTTTGTTATCTCTATTTAATCCAATATCTAATCATTAAATAGTAGTTAGCTTATGATTTGTATATGAAAAATGTTTGAAATCATGTAACATAACTACTAAAAATAATTACAGGCATTTAAAAGTAATATTGGCCTCGAAATTTTATAAAGGACAGTGAAATGGAAATTTGGTCAAAATTTTATTAATTCAATTTTAAGAATTGACTATAGGATTGGATTCATTATAAGAAATCATGAATTTTAGTATGTATATCAAGATTTTTAGATTAGAATTTGAGGAGAATTTGGGTTTAATGGTTTGGGACTTTCTGGTCGATTCACGGCAATCGGCGGCGAACTGGTGGTCGTGGTTGAGCTCGAAGGTGGAAGGGGTAATGGAGATCATCAGAAAAATCATATTGGAATTTATTGATATGGGTGTTGGCTGGGATTCGAGGAGATAGGGTTTAACACCCTGTTTTTTTTCGTAACGTTCATATGGGATTCACGATTTCGTGATGAAGTCGGAATCGACCGCGAGGTGTTGGTGGGTGCTGGAAGACTAGGCGGCGCTACGGTGAAGTTGGCGTGGTGTTTCGACTAGGGGATCATCAGTGATGGTAGAGTTTTCCGGTGACGTTCGTTTTCCAGGTGATGGGTTTAAGCTCGTTTTTGAATCTCGTTCGAATCGAGGAGAAGGGGGTGGTCGAATGGGGTGACGAGGTAAAAGGCGACTTGTCGGAGAACAGATCGTAGTTCATCGACGACCAGAATAGTCGTACACGTGCACGAGCTCGTTCGTGTGCACGTTTGGAAGCAGGCGACATTTAGTTTCGGGGAAGAAAGGAACTACTCGGGGAGATCTCGTGATTTTTGCCAAGCGACTCGAAGTAGGGTGAGGTGTGTTGTTGTAACAACCCGCATTTATACGATAATATATTTAAATATTTTATTTATTTAAATCTGACATCGTCTATTCGTATTTAAAATCCTAAATATGAATTTTATCGTGTTCGAATCCGTTGTCCTAATGGATTCAAATCGTGTTTTTAATATCACCAAGGTGTTTGATAAACATGGTTAAAAGTATCCGGGCTTTATAAATTTTTAAAATCTGGCCCATGATTTTGTTTTGTAACCGTGATTTCACTCAACACCCAAACAACAACCCACCCCCATTCCCCTCTTCGTTCAACCGCGTTTCAAACCCTAACCTAAAACAAAGCATACGAGAGAAATAAAAATGGCGGTCGCGATTTGCTCTTCCTTTGATCTCGAAAACTAGGGCATTCACGAAGGAGAATTGAAGACGCCAACTCTACTTCGATCGATTTCTTCTTCGTCTTGCTCACGGCTGCCTCCTCGAGTGATTCGTTGTTCTGTCGATTGATGCCTGCTTGCCTTGTGATGTTGGTGCTTGCGACTCCTTCTCTCGAGTTCGTCTCCGCTTCAAACAAAGTGAGTAATATCTCACATCTAATCCATTTCAGTTTGATGCTTCTGCAATTTGATTTTTTTGGGTGTTGATCTAGTTCGTTTAACACTTGCTGTTGAGGCCATTAGGTTCTTACTGCCTCTAGTGGTATTTCTGCTCTTGCTCGTTTTACTGCTGCTTTATGATATTGAGTTGTTTCGAATTACCTTTGGAACATGCCTACTCTGGTACTTTGTTTATTACGGTTTCATGAGAATCCTAGCATGTCTGCACCCATATACTCGTTCATTATTGCACTGGTAGTTGAGTTTTGAGCATGTGAGCATTTAGCATTGATATGGTTCATGAGTCTGGATTCATCATGTAGTTGTTCGACCTAGCATTTGATTTGTAGTATTGGTCTGGGTTCTCAGCCACTGTCTGCATTCCTTTAGTAGCTTCGTTCAAGTTATTTTGGGCATTGTTGTTGTTGAGCTTATTGTTTTGGTCATTGTTGTAGTCTGCAGTTGCACGTTGTTCATCTCTGTCATGTATCAGTTGCAGTTGTTCTTGTTTGTAACTGCAGTTTCATGGTGACGAATTTTGTTTCTCTGATTCATTCTCTACTTCATACTAATTTTGGCATGTCTGCATCCATATATGCATTTGGTCATTCATTGGTTCGTTTGCATTTGTGAACATCGTCGAGTCTGGTTGTATTTGCATTGAACCATGCTGTGTTGATCTTGTACCACTCTGATCATGCTCTGTTATGTATTCATGTGTGTCCAGACCTTGGTGTAGTTGTTGTTCATTCGACTTTCTGTTTCACTGGTCATTACATGTTATACATATGTTGTATTTTGGACATAGTTTCACTATCATATCCTGTAGTCTTGCATCCAGGATTTCAACTATAGCTTGTTTATGGGTTTCGAACTACTGTCTTGCAATCACTCCATGGTTGCATTGTTTTGGTCTGGCACATTCATGTGTATTAGTTCAGATTTTTACTGAACTTGTTTTGTGTCTCTCTTACATTTTTCATCTGCGAACATTGTCTTGGCTCATTGTTTAGTAGGTGTTCACGTGCCTTGTGATCTTCTTGTATGAGTCTGTTGCATTTGCACTTGATACCATTCATGTATGGCCTTTGAGCAATCTGGTATCATTTGTGACTTGAGACCATTGGACCTTTAAATATTGTGTGCTGTGGTGCCATATCTATGGTGCTCTCACCATCATACTGCTCAGTTCGTACAGTTTCATTCGCATGCGTTCGTGTCTCTTATTCTTGTGGCTATGGTTCTTCTTCGGTCATGACTGCCTGAAATTGCAGTTTTACATCGACTTGTAGCATTCTTTGAGATAGTTGGCATTACTTTGTATTCGAGTCAGATGTTTTGGAGCCGTGTGCTGACCTGTTTCATTTAGTTGTACTGCCCCAGGTTGTCACTTGACCTTGACATAACAACATGCTGCCTTGTCTTTGTTGTCTCTGTTTATTGGGATTTTGAATTTGTAGTTCCCTGTATTCACTTGCTTGAGTACTGGGTTTTAGTCACCTTGGTATTAGTTGATTTTGAGCTTGAGCTCACTGTGTTGTTTCGATCAGTCCACTTCGGATCTCACTGCATATGATTTAAGTCACTGTTGCAGACTGGTCCAGGTGCAGTCTTCTCATGTGCACTTGCTCATTTGAGCAGAACTGCACTTACTCTTCCACTGATCACTTCGAGTATGTGTGGCACTGTCCAGCTTTATGCATTCATGTTGTTGCCCCATGGTTTCACTGCCTCGACTTGTTTGTCATGTGATTGCCACGGTCACTTGACCTTGCTGTGACATTGCGACTTGGTTCACTTTGTCACTGCATATCTATATATGCTCGACCCATTTCTATTTTTGTTATACTTGGGTATACACTGCATATCCATGTGTCATTTTCACTTGCATCTGTTCATCCCTGAGCACTTGCTGACCTGCTTCATTTTCGTAGCAGTTTTACCCTCGTCCCTTGTGGTGACTTTATATTCTGTTGTGGCGAGGCAGTGCACGCGTGCGTGCACTGCAGCCACACCAAATTTACAGATTTTAATCGATATCTCTTTTATTCTTAATTCATCGACCTGTTGCGTAGTTCGTAGGCTGTATTGGCGAGGCAGTACACGTTAGTGTGTACTGCAGCCAATTAGCATTGATATTTTTAAATTGACATTTCAATTGCTTAAACTGCTTTGGATTTCTGTTTTGTGGATTAACACTGTTTAGTGTTATATCTGCCGTTATCCAATTCTCGTATCGAGAGTTGGATATACGAGATTTATGTGACTGTCATCTATATTGAGATTGATTATTATTGCTTCTATGCTCTAATAACTGATTTTGAATTAGACTGATCCGAGTATTATTTTCTTTTGAATGTAATACTCGGGTCAGACCGAGTATTTACAGGTTGTAGATTTTTAGCTTTGGGTTGCTGCTAGAGCTATGAAGACTTTTTTATATCATTTGAAGTGGTCTTCGTCTTGTTGTAGTAGTCAGTGTGTCTGTTGTAAGAGGATAATGTATTCATGTATATTAGTCGATAATGTACTTGTATATATAACTTCTTGAGTCGAAAATTGTAGTTGTATCATTTGTATTGTGTCAAATGTATTGTAACTGATATCAGTTATTGTATATATGAGACTTTTCGTTCCATCTTTATTTCCGCATTTATGTTATCTGTGTTATTTTTATATCTATTGTCCTAAACTATTATAGCCACTGTGTAGTAGCTTTGAGTTTGTAACGGTATGTCGGATTTCCTCCAGTAGTGAAATGCAATGTTTTTATTATCTGACATATCGGTGCTCGCACAAAGCAATTACATGGATGGTCGCTCCTCAACAGCCTTATTCTCCGTGCTAGTTGACAGCACTACACCGTAGTGTTCTTGGCTAGCGTGGGTATAGAGGTGGGGCGTTACAGCTTGGTATCAGAGCCTGGGGTTTAGGACAATTATAAAACATAACTTAGATGGAAGATGCGTTACAACTATTTGTCGATGTTTTATCTCTCATCTTTACATATGACTATTTTTGACTGTTAGGTATGAATTCCTAACGCTTATTCTTGTGTTTTCGGCTTCGAATTGATTTAGCCGATGTTGATTTTGTTTTAATTTGGCAAATTAAAGCCATTTTGACTTTTGGGACTTTGTTCCACTTTTGTTCTATGCTATGAGTGTCATTGTGTACCTGTTACACTGTGATGAAAAATAGCTGGACCAGTTGCAAATTGAGTGATTTTGATTTCTCATTCACATCTAGTTTGAATCTCAGCGATTTAGAACTTGATATTTTGTTTTTCCAGTTGATAATCGATTCTTCTTCTCTTATTAGTTGTTATCACCTTTATTGATTTTGATAACTTCTTTTTCTGGAATTTTTGGTATTCCTACTTTGATAAATTTGGAATCGAATTCTTTGGATTCTATTCACATCTTCGTATGTGAATTCTTGTGATTGATTGTTTCTACAATCATTTTTGTGATTTGTCACTTTAAAAATATAAAGGTTTTCTATACTAGTAGTAAATATTAAAATCCCTTTTTCCAAACGATTTCAAAACTATTTTACTACAAAGTTCTTTTTCCTAAATCGTTTTCCAATCTATTAGTATATACAAGCCTTTATTTCACTCGTATGAGAAATTGAATTAAACGGCCTAGTAAAACAAGTGGTATGAAACGCTTGCGTTTACTTCGTCGGTTAGCTCTTGGACTTGTTCGATTGAACCCTTTTTGTGACAATTTCCTAGTGAAGATTTACAGCTTGTTCGTAAATATTTAAGTTAAGCAAGTGGTTATGGGACATGAAGCTAAACTCATATATTTACTAGCTTGGTGTGATTGACACTTCTTTATGATCATGACGATCATTTTTATGATTTAGACTGGACCTCATCGGTGTGATTTCGTCTCACACATATCTCTTGGGCTTTGAGGATTGTCTAGACACCAGTGTGTGATTTCGTCTCACACATATTGCACGGTTAGACTAGGCCTCATCGGTGTGATTTCGTCTCACACATATCTCTTGGGCTTTGAGGGTTGTCTGAATACTCTTTGTGTGATTTTTGTGATTTAGACTAGCAACTGTGCGATGTCTCTTTGTCTGCGAGGGAGACTAAACCCCGCTTTGTTGTAGGGTAGCGCCCTACGGTCTTCGGGCCATTCCTGTGTGAAAATTTAATGGATGGCTTCCATGAGATAGCGTCTCGTCATGTGATACCGGTCGGTGAGTTTTCATACTCCCATTTTTGTGATAGGCCTTTCCCCTTTTCTTTTTATGATTTAGACTAGCGATTATGCGATGTCTCTTTGTCTGCGAGGGAGACTAAACCCCGCTTTGTTGTAGGGTAGCGCCCTACGGTCTTCGGACCATTCCTGTGTGAAACTTTATTGGTTAGCCACCAAGAGATAGCGTCTCGTTCATGTGATACCGGTGTTTTGGAGTTTTCATACTCCCATTTTATGCTAGGCCTTTTCCCCCCTTCATGTGTTTTCTGGATTTCTTGTGATGATTTCTAGAATTTGTGCTTCACCAATTTTCGTGATTTCTATTGACAAGTTTTGTCAATTTTTGTGTATTGGTGAATTCATGTGTTATTGACTTGTTATGAATACAAGTTTAGGGTATGATATCCCTTTCTATCTTTGAGAAGATTCTTGTGACATCTTTGATGAATGAAAATTCATTTGGTATTATATTTTGATGTCAGTTATTTTAATGAGACTTTGACGTGTTAACTTCGGTAACCGTCAATTTTGAAATGGATTTACAAGCGGTTCTCCCGCAACACTGATATTGCTAATTTAATCACGCGTTTTCAAAATTCTTTATTTTTAAAAGTTGTTTCAAAAATATAAATTAAAATTGTTTTCAAATTTTTACAGCTTACATTTTCAAAAGAACGAGGAAGCGATTTAAACATTTCAGAAAAATCGAGGACTATGACCCCTTTCTTTTACTGATTCGCTTAATTCCGGACTTGTCCGTTTGAGAATGTGAAATGTTATTTTTAAAACACACAATCCTGCACTTTCAAGGAAACGATAAAGAGATTTAAACGATTTAGCAAAAGTACGGACTATGAAACCATACTTTTACTACTTCGGTTAATTCCGGACTCGTTAATTGAATATTTATGACTTCTGATTATCGTTTTTGATAATCAGATATTTGTGAAATTTGATTATCGTTTAAGATAATTAAATATTTTTCGATTTGATTAATCGAATATTTGTGTTTCTGATTATCGTTTTTGATAATCAGATATTTGTGAAATTTGATTATCGTTTAAGATAATTAAATATTTTTCGATTTGATTAATCGAATATTTGTGTTTCTGATTATCGTTTTTGATAATCAGATATTTGTGAAATTTGATTATCGTTTAAGATAATTAAATATTTTTCGATTTGATTAATCGAATATTTGTGTTTCTGATTATCGTTTTTGATAATCAGATATTTGTGAAATTTGATTATCATTTGAGATAATTAAATATTTTTCGATTTGATTAATCGAATGTTTGTGTTTCTGATTATCGTTTTTGATAATCAGATATTTGTGAAATTTGATTATCGTTTAAGATAATTAAATATTTTTCGATTTGATTAATCGAATATTTGTGTTTCTGATTATCGTTTTTGATAATCAGATATTTGTGAAATTTGATTATCGTTTAAGATAATTAAATATTTTTCGATTTGATTAATCGAATATTTGTGTTTCTGATTATCGTTTTTGATAATCAGATATTTGTGAAATTTGATTATCATTTGAGATAATTAAATATTTTTCGATTTGATTAATCGAATGTTTGTGTTTCTGATTATCGTTTTTGATAATCAGATATTTGTGAAATTTGATTATCGTTTAAGATAATTAAATATTTTTCGATTTGATTAATCGAATATTTGTGTTTCTGATTATCGTTTTTGATAATCAGATATTTGTGAAATTTGATTATCATTTGAGATAATTAAATATTTTTCGATTTGATTAATCGAATGTTTGTGTTTCTGATTATCGTTTTTGATAATCAGATATTTGTGAAATTTGATTATCGTTTAAGATAATTAAATATTTTTCGATTTGATTAATCGAATATTTGTGTTTCTGATTATCGTTTTTGATAATCAGATATTTGTGAAATTTGATTATCATTTGAGATAATTAAATATTTTTCGATTTGATTAATCGAATGTTTGTGTTTCTGATTATCGTTTTTGATAATCAGATATGTGTGAAATTTGATTATCATTTGAGATAATTAAATATTTTTCGATTTGATTAATCGAATGTTTGTGTTTCTGATTATCGTTTTTGATAATCAGATATTTGTGAAATTTGATTATCGTTTGAGATAATTAAATATTTTTCGATTTGATTAATCGAATCTTTGTGATTTCTGATTATCGTTTTTGATAATCAGATATTTGTGAAATTTGATTATCGTTTGAGATAATTAAATATTTTTCGATTTGATTAATCGAATGTTTATGTTTCTGATTATCGTTTTTGATAATTAGATATTCGTGAAATTCGATTATCATTTTAGATGATTGAATATTTGCGATTTTGAGATTCGAGCTTCGTCTTTTTCTCTGACGATTCAGGTGAGTAATTTGATTTACTCACATTCAATTCGTGCAGTATGTGAATTCTGCTCTGTCTTCCCTTTTCTTTTAAATACTGGAACTCGATTGATTCCTGCTTTAGCAGTCGTCTGATTTTGATTCCTCGATCCCCTCGATGTTGATTCTTTTGATTTGAAGCAGTCGAACCTCTTGATTTTATATCAGATGCTTCCATAATCCCATTACTTCCCTGTTGACCTTTGCTTTGCTTATGCATTCGACATTGCCATGCTCTTATGGTTGTTACCTTTTATCCATTTATTCCTTATGATTGCGAGGACGCAATTTCTTTAAGGAGGGAAGTCTGTAACAACCCGCATTTATACGATAATATATTTAAATATTTTATTTATTTAAATCTGACATCGTCTATTCGTATTTAAAATCCTAAATATGAATTTTATCGTGTTCGAATCCGTTGTCCTAATGGATTCAAATCGTGTTTTTAATATCACCAAGGTGTTTGATAAACATGGTTAAAAGTATCCGGGCTTTATAAATTTTTAAAATCTGGCCCATGATTTTGTTTTGTAACCGTGATTTCACTCAACACCCAAACAACAACCCACCCCCATTCCCCTCTTCGTTCAACCGCGTTTCAAACCCTAACCTAAAACAAAGCATACGAGAGAAATAAAAATGGCGGTCGCGATTTGCTCTTCCTTTGATCTCGAAAACTAGGGCATTCACGAAGGAGAATTGAAGACGCCAACTCTACTTCGATCGATTTCTTCTTCGTCTTGCTCACGGCTGCCTCCTCGAGTGATTCGTTGTTCTGTCGATTGATGCCTGCTTGCCTTGTGATGTTGGTGCTTGCGACTCCTTCTCTCGAGTTCGTCTCCGCTTCAAACAAAGTGAGTAATATCTCACATCTAATCCATTTCAGTTTGATGCTTCTGCAATTTGATTTTTTTGGGTGTTGATCTAGTTCGTTTAACACTTGCTGTTGAGGCCATTAGGTTCTTACTGCCTCTAGTGGTATTTCTGCTCTTGCTCGTTTTACTGCTGCTTTATGATATTGAGTTGTTTCGAATTACCTTTGGAACATGCCTACTCTGGTACTTTGTTTATTACGGTTTCATGAGAATCCTAGCATGTCTGCACCCATATACTCGTTCATTATTGCACTGGTAGTTGAGTTTTGAGCATGTGAGCATTTAGCATTGATATGGTTCATGAGTCTGGATTCATCATGTAGTTGTTCGACCTAGCATTTGATTTGTAGTATTGGTCTGGGTTCTCAGCCACTGTCTGCATTCCTTTAGTAGCTTCGTTCAAGTTATTTTGGGCATTGTTGTTGTTGAGCTTATTGTTTTGGTCATTGTTGTAGTCTGCAGTTGCACGTTGTTCATCTCTGTCATGTATCAGTTGCAGTTGTTCTTGTTTGTAACTGCAGTTTCATGGTGACGAATTTTGTTTCTCTGATTCATTCTCTACTTCATACTAATTTTGGCATGTCTGCATCCATATATGCATTTGGTCATTCATTGGTTCGTTTGCATTTGTGAACATCGTCGAGTCTGGTTGTATTTGCATTGAACCATGCTGTGTTGATCTTGTACCACTCTGATCATGCTCTGTTATGTATTCATGTGTGTCCAGACCTTGGTGTAGTTGTTGTTCATTCGACTTTCTGTTTCACTGGTCATTACATGTTATACATATGTTGTATTTTGGACATAGTTTCACTATCATATCCTGTAGTCTTGCATCCAGGATTTCAACTATAGCTTGTTTATGGGTTTCGAACTACTGTCTTGCAATCACTCCATGGTTGCATTGTTTTGGTCTGGCACATTCATGTGTATTAGTTCAGATTTTTACTGAACTTGTTTTGTGTCTCTCTTACATTTTTCATCTGCGAACATTGTCTTGGCTCATTGTTTAGTAGGTGTTCACGTGCCTTGTGATCTTCTTGTATGAGTCTGTTGCATTTGCACTTGATACCATTCATGTATGGCCTTTGAGCAATCTGGTATCATTTGTGACTTGAGACCATTGGACCTTTAAATATTGTGTGCTGTGGTGCCATATCTATGGTGCTCTCACCATCATACTGCTCAGTTCGTACAGTTTCATTCGCATGCGTTCGTGTCTCTTATTCTTGTGGCTATGGTTCTTCTTCGGTCATGACTGCCTGAAATTGCAGTTTTACATCGACTTGTAGCATTCTTTGAGATAGTTGGCATTACTTTGTATTCGAGTCAGATGTTTTGGAGCCGTGTGCTGACCTGTTTCATTTAGTTGTACTGCCCCAGGTTGTCACTTGACCTTGACATAACAACATGCTGCCTTGTCTTTGTTGTCTCTGTTTATTGGGATTTTGAATTTGTAGTTCCCTGTATTCACTTGCTTGAGTACTGGGTTTTAGTCACCTTGGTATTAGTTGATTTTGAGCTTGAGCTCACTGTGTTGTTTCGATCAGTCCACTTCGGATCTCACTGCATATGATTTAAGTCACTGTTGCAGACTGGTCCAGGTGCAGTCTTCTCATGTGCACTTGCTCATTTGAGCAGAACTGCACTTACTCTTCCACTGATCACTTCGAGTATGTGTGGCACTGTCCAGCTTTATGCATTCATGTTGTTGCCCCATGGTTTCACTGCCTCGACTTGTTTGTCATGTGATTGCCACGGTCACTTGACCTTGCTGTGACATTGCGACTTGGTTCACTTTGTCACTGCATATCTATATATGCTCGACCCATTTCTATTTTTGTTATACTTGGGTATACACTGCATATCCATGTGTCATTTTCACTTGCATCTGTTCATCCCTGAGCACTTGCTGACCTGCTTCATTTTCGTAGCAGTTTTACCCTCGTCCCTTGTGGTGACTTTATATTCTGTTGTGGCGAGGCAGTGCACGCGTGCGTGCACTGCAGCCACACCAAATTTACAGATTTTAATCGATATCTCTTTTATTCTTAATTCATCGACCTGTTGCGTAGTTCGTAGGCTGTATTGGCGAGGCAGTACACGTTAGTGTGTACTGCAGCCAATTAGCATTGATATTTTTAAATTGACATTTCAATTGCTTAAACTGCTTTGGATTTCTGTTTTGTGGATTAACACTGTTTAGTGTTATATCTGCCGTTATCCAATTCTCGTATCGAGAGTTGGATATACGAGATTTATGTGACTGTCATCTATATTGAGATTGATTATTATTGCTTCTATGCTCTAATAACTGATTTTGAATTAGACTGATCCGAGTATTATTTTCTTTTGAATGTAATACTCGGGTCAGACCGAGTATTTACAGGTTGTAGATTTTTAGCTTTGGGTTGCTGCTAGAGCTATGAAGACTTTTTTATATCATTTGAAGTGGTCTTCGTCTTGTTGTAGTAGTCAGTGTGTCTGTTGTAAGAGGATAATGTATTCATGTATATTAGTCGATAATGTACTTGTATATATAACTTCTTGAGTCGAAAATTGTAGTTGTATCATTTGTATTGTGTCAAATGTATTGTAACTGATATCAGTTATTGTATATATGAGACTTTTCGTTCCATCTTTATTTCCGCATTTATGTTATCTGTGTTATTTTTATATCTATTGTCCTAAACTATTATAGCCACTGTGTAGTAGCTTTGAGTTTGTAACGGTATGTCGGATTTCCTCCAGTAGTGAAATGCAATGTTTTTATTATCTGACATATCGGTGCTCGCACAAAGCAATTACATGGATGGTCGCTCCTCAACAGCCTTATTCTCCGTGCTAGTTGACAGCACTACACCGTAGTGTTCTTGGCTAGCGTGGGTATAGAGGTGGGGCGTTACAGTTGTTGTCTCGAGAGTTGCTTCGAGTTTATTAGGGTTTTACTCGGGTTTGGGGTTTAGCTGTTAAAAGAATTGAACAGGAAATGTTTTTTTTAAGTTTTAAACAAGTATATATATTTTATAATATTAAGTTTCAAAATAAAATAAGTATATTTTGAAATAAATTTGTATTTAATTATATTTAATAACTTGGGAAAAGTTTTAAAGATTTAAGGGTTTAATTTAAAATGTGTTTAATGATTTATTGATTTCTAAATCTTATTTTTTATTTATTTAATTAAGGTTTAATGGTTAAGATTTAGTAATCAATTAAAATAAGGATTTTCTTAAGTATTTAGAATGTTGATTTAATTAAAGATAATTAAATTTGAAAAGGAAATTTAGATAATTAAATTATTTTAATTATCAAGTGTTATTGGTAAATAATTGATTTAATTAAGATAGTAGTTTCTTAATTAAGAACCCTTAATATAATAAGTTAAGAATCATTTAATTAAATTTAAATGATTAAGTTAAATTAATTAATTTGTGATTACTTAGGATAATCACTTATAAATTAAGTTAAGTATAATTACTTGATGAAGTAATTAAGGAATAATTACTGAATGTAATTAAGTAAAAGGGAAATTATTTAATAAAATAATTAGAGGATAATTATTTTATGAAAGTAATTAAATAAGAGGTGATTAAGGTTAATTACCTAGTGTTATTAATTAAATAAATTATTTAATTAAGTTAATTAAAGGATTAAGATTAATTATAAAGTAATTAATTATTTGTTAAGGTAATTAATTAAAAGATAATTAATTAATGGAAGTAATTAAGGGAAGTTAATTACTGGGTTAGATTAATCAAAGGTGATTAATAAATTATGGTTTAATTAAAGGTTAATTACTTAATGTAACTAATAATTAATTAAAGGTGTAATTAGGGATCATTAGTTTATAATTAATGATGTAATTAAGAATTGATTAATTAAGAATTGATTAATTAAGATTAATTAATCAAATGGTAAGTGATTAATTGTAATTAATTAAGAATTAAAGTAATTAATTATAATTAATTGATTAATGAAGTAATTAAAGGTTAATTACTGTATTGGTTAAGAATAATTAATTTGTGAAATTAATTAAAGATAATTACTTAAATGTAATTAAAGTATAATTAATCAGGGTGATTAATTAAAGTGGAAATTTAGAGGAAGATTAATTAATTAATTTATAATTAATTAATGATTATATAAGTAAGGTTTATAATGAAGTAATTAATTTAATTTATTTTAAATTAATTAAGAGATGAAGTAATTAATTTAATTCACTTTAAATTAATTAAAGATAGAGATAGTTAATTTAATTCATTTTAAATTAATTATGTTGTGATTAAGTAAATCATTGCTTATATAAGAATGGATGACATTGATTGTCTTGAATGGATGTAATCTCAGAAATGAGATAAGTAATGTTGTGTGGTATGAATGCTTGGTTGCATTATGATGGTAATATAGATTAACTATTGTGATGTTGATATGGATTACCTATTTGGTTATGAATCATCTGTTTAAATGATAATGGATTATCAATTGTGACTTGTGAATTATCTATATGTATAGATAAGTTAAATTGTTAAACCTTTAAAACAACTTGGCCTTAAAAGATACGTTTTGGATTTCGATGAGACCGGGATCGGGTTTCCGTATACCGGATTTCCAGGTCTGGAGACCCGAATACCACATCGATCCAAATTAACGATAGGTCATGAATCTCAAGTGAAGATGAAGATTTAGAGTGCAAGGGTTATTGTCGTTAACTCTGAGGGTGATTCCAAAACGAGTGTAACGAGATAATGCCTTCGGTTTCGTTCGAACCCGGAACGAACTTGTATGGATTGAATGCTTTCAGCACATCGTCAGACGGACGATGAGCATTCTAAGTGATATGTTCTGATTAAAGGTAATCGTAACCTCAAGCCTCATCAACCGGGAATGGCTAAAACAGGGGAGGTGCAGCAAGGCTTCGTGGGTAGCACCCACTGAGAGCAAGATAGATCCCTGTCTAGAGGTCCCTTTTCTTTTATTCGGCTTAGTGTGTGGTTGGTCGCGCCAACTACGGGATTGTCTTGTTCGGAATTATCCAGTAAGGGATGGTTCCGGCTTTGTGTTGCAGGGGAGCGGGCGTACTCCTCGGTACGGTGATCTAGGCCACGTACTGTGATGGGCGGTACCCCAGTAGCCTTGCCATTGTATGGAATCCAAACTCCAATAAGTGTCGTACGTATTAGATGTGCCCAACTATGTTGGAATGTGAGATGTAAGCATTTCAGCTATTTCTATATTTTACTTGAAAACCCTAGACCCTATTATAATAAAATCAGATTTCCTATCAAATGTTTTGGTTAGCGTAAGGTAAAACTTACCCATGTTTATTTGTGGGGAGTCTTACATGATACTTTTTCTTTCTAAAGGTTTTGAAGTTAAACAATTTTAACCCGTTTACTCACACCAGACCCATGTCTGACCCAAGTGTTTATTTCTGTTTTATAAACTCTTGGGTACTCAAATTTTTACGAGTAGCCAAGGGATTCAGGTTTAGCTTTGACGAATATTCTGGAGGAGCAATGGAGCAGGAGGCTTCAGCGAGTAGATATATAGAGTTTCCGCTGTGTTTGTATTAGTCTGTATTGTACTGGTGTACTTGTGTTGTATAATAGACAGAAGTTTATAACTGTCTATTCTGTGATGTATAAATTATGTACTCTGATGTATATGATACTATGTAATATCTTATGTGATAATATATTTCTCGTTCCGCTGTGAGATTTCTGATGTGTTGTTGTTCTCTCTTCTTTTCTTTTCTTCTTCTATCCCTTTCTTTCTTCATAACGATGCGACTTTCTGTGGAGAGAAAGTCGGGTCGTTACAGTTGGTATCAGAGCATAGGTTGAGCGAATACCTAAGCTATTGGTTAAGTGAATATCAGAACACTAGGTTGAGTGAATACCTAGGTTCGGAAGGATTGTTCATTAGAAATAGGATCTGTAGCAACCTGTTTGAGTCCGAGTGTATATATATATATATATGAGAGCGCGTATTTGTTAGTTATATAAAAATGATTTTATATTGTGTTAATTGATCGGTTGAGTGGTATATGGATTCTGGTCAATACGAGTAGCTAACGTTATTGATAGGGATCTCTAAACACTTGAACCAGGCCAACGGACACAATATTGTTTTAAAGAGGTAAATGAAATAATTTTACCCAGAAATAATTTCTATATAAAAAGTATCATTTTAAATATATATATATATATATTTCTACCTATTTGTTGGGTTACCTGTTCGGGTTTTCCAATATAAGTTATAAAGGTAGATAAGGTGGTAGTGTGAGTAGCACGACTACCAATAGTTAGAATTTGAGTGTTGAGGTTGGAAGTATATCTGACGAGACTGTAGACCTAATACTGTCTCGAGTGAACTTTGTTGTGGTGTAAAGATTTCACCAATCTCTGAAGGAAACCATTTATGGTTTAGAGTTTATCTTTGAAGTTGGATGAATAGAGTAGATCTATTGGATGAGCTGAAGAGAGTGATGGTATTTTGGTAACCTCAGGAAGTAGTAGCTGTGTGATGAGACACGGTGGCTATGGACGTTTCTGAAGATGTTTCTTCTGGAACAAGTTTGAAGAAGTGAGTCTGTTTCGGTATTGTGGCTGAGTCCACTGGGGTGTTTCTATTTGCTTTGAGGTCCGAGTTTCTCGAGGAGTTTCGGATAAGAAGTCTTTGGTTTGTGGCAGCAATGCGACTCGGAGTGTTCTATGTTGGCAGAAAGTTTCTGGCTGAGCAGTTTTTCTGAAGGTGAAGTTCAGAAGCAGTAGAGTGAATCCATTTCTTCGATGGATTGGTTAGTCAAATATAAGCTGTTATGATTAGTGAAGAGAGAACAGTATCTGTGGAAGTTAGGTCGAGTTGATCGCAAAAGAGACTTGCGATTGTTTGAGTGTTCTCTTGGGTTATTGGAGATTGAGATTCCGTATCGACTTGATTCGTGGAGTTACTGGTGGTCCAGCTTAATAGAAGGATGTATCCGAAAGAAGAATTTGGTGAAGCAGCTAAGGATTCTTTGGAGAGGGATTGATCATACCTAATTTTCTGGAAGGAATTCTATTGGGATGTTTTTGACCAAGTGGAAGGGTTCACTAAGATTTTATAGATATGGTGAATTGTGGATGATCAAATTTGTGTTCGAGTTTCTCCGATGGTATTCTCATCTATTCCAGATCAGAGTTGTGCAGCAGAAGCAAGGTAGTAACTGTTCTAGAGTGGAAGCAACCGAGAGTTGTAATTTTCTTCGAGTAGAGGATTTATATAGGAAATTCAAGTGTATCTCTAAGTGTGAAGAAATTTTCGGGATTTGGAGGTAAAGTTGTCAAGTGCAACTGTTTTGACTATTTCAGATAGGAGAGGTAGTTCAAAGTGCTCTAATGTTTATGGAGTAGAGTTGTGTTCTGGATTTCGGTGATTTTTGGAGAACAAATTTTGTTGAGTAGGATCTAGAAATTGGTTTGATGTTGGTCTAATCTGTTTCAAGAAGCATCAGCAAGGGTTAAGCTGATCAGGAAGAATGAAGTGACTCAGGATCGTCAAAGGAGTTATGCAGTTAAGAATTGATGGAATTTGGAAATTGATGTTGAAATTGGATATTGTTTTAAGTTTTTCTCCGATCAAAGGAGATATAAGATTTGGTAAGACTGGAGAGTAAGCTCCGGAAGTATTATGAGATTTTTCTGTGTTCTTTGGAGATTAGATTTTGATCCCCAGGATTGAGTTGCCAGTCCGGATAACTGGAATTCATTTTATTTCACATATCTCTGAGGAATATGTGTATGATTCATCGAGTGATGGAATCAGCAGTTCAGAAGGATAGTTGGGATGGTTTTGAGTTAGTCTGATATCTTGTTCAGATTTGTGATCTAGAAAGGAAGGACTTCTAGATTATTGTAGATAGTTAGCTTAGATCATGTAGAACGAGTCTCCCGGTATATATATATATATACTTGGGGAAACTCGAGTAAATTCTATCCAGATTTTGACTGGATAGTTAAATTTGTTTGATTAAATTGTTGCTATGGTTGTTAGAATATGATTGATATGTATGGTTGCTGTTTAAAATTAAAATTTTACTGGATTATTAAATTATCTTTGCTTTTAAATTTCGAGGACGAAATTATTTTAAGGGGGAAGGAATGTGATATCCCGGAATTTTGGCAATATCAATTTAATAATCTTTATTAATAATTAAATTGATTTGTTGGTTTATTTTATAGATTGACAAGTTTATTTATTTTAAAAGGCTAATAAAATTTTAATATTGGAAATATTTATTTATATCTTTTCTAACAATTTTAAATTGGGAAGTTTTATCTTTCTAAAACTAATATAAGTGTTTATATTTATAATGTATATATATATAGGTATATATATTATAAATAGGGAGTCTTTAATTTAATTAAAGGATAAGTTATCAAATTATAATATATATGAATATATATATATTGTTATTTGAAGTTATGTATTAAATTTCAATATAATAATTATTAAGCTAATGTTAAAAATATTTTCATTTAGAATATATATATATTGGTGTATATTGGAATGGAAAGAATATTGAATTTGAATTTAATAAAATATTTTCAAACTCTAATATTTATATATATTGAAATGAAAAAGTATTGATTTGAATTTAATAAGTATTTTCAAACTTTATATATAATTTGTAATTTGAAAGGTAAATTTGATTTAATACTTTTGGAAATGATATTTAAAATTTAAATCTAAGGTTCATTTGTTTTAATATTCTTTCATTTTATAAATTGTTCTAAATTTTTATATAAAGAGTTAAAATAAATTTCTCAAATTTATAAACATATGATTTGAATCAAAACATAGGTTACTTGAATTCATATGAATATTTATTAAAGGATAAGTATACACATTTTATAATCATATGGATATTACATAAATACATGTATATAGTTTAAATAGATTATTAAATAAGATAATAACTTCTGTAAACAATTGTTAAACATTCATTAAACATTAAAATAACCCTTATATAACATTTGTAAACTTATTAATAGATGTAAGAGACATGTGTAAATTTAATAGCATATGTGTAAGCAAAGTAGAGTATTAAGGGGACAAGTGTCAATTCCCTTGATAATTTAATTTAAAATTTATTGTAAAACAAAAAGAAGAATTTTAATTTTCACCTAATTCTTTTCTTTACTCTGAACCAAAAACACAAACGTAATAAAGATCAAATGAAAATATGAATAAGAAGATAGGAGAATATCTTAAACAAAGGAAAGAATAAAAGAAGAAAAATCTGTAAAATCTGGAAATTCAATCAAAGGCAAAGGATAATCTGGAAATGAATCAGAGGCAAGCAACTTCATCAATTCAAATGCAAGATGTAAACTTCAACATGCAATTCAGATTTCAATAGCAAGCTTGATTTATTTTCAACATGCAAGAAGAATTCAGAGTCTGGAAATAAAATAACAGATCCTATCTTTTGCTCTCTGTTCTTAGAGGTGAGTAAACAAATTTAAAAACAGTTTAAAACCTGGATTTCACTGTTGTGATATCTGAATAAATAATGTTGCTTGCATGAAAATTTGGATTTGAAATAGATGCATGTGTATGTATTAGTGTTGAATGCCTGTAGATATGAAAAATGAACTCTGTTGTTTTTAACAGTTTTGTTATCTCTATTTAATCCAATATCTAATCATTAAATAGTAGTTAGCTTATGATTTGTATATGAAAAATGTTTGAAATCATGTAACATAACTACTAAAAATAATTACAGGCATTTAAAAGTAATATTGGCCTCGAAATTTTATAAAGGACAGTGAAATGGAAATTTGGTCAAAATTTTATTAATTCAATTTTAAGAATTGACTATAGAATTGGATTCATTATAAGAAATCATGAATTTTAGTATGTATATCAAGATTTTTAGATTAGAATTTGAGGAGAATTTGGGTTTAATGGTTTGGGACTTTCTGGTCGATTCACGGCAATCGGCGGCGAACTGGTGGTCGTGGCTGAGCTCGAAGGTGGAAGGGGTAATGGAGATCATCAGAAAAATCATATTGGAATTTATTGATATGGGTGTTGGCTGGGATTCGAGGAGATAGGGTTTAACACCCTGTTTTTTTTTCGTAACGTTCATATGGGATTCACGATTTCGTGATGAAGTCGGAATCGACCGCGAGGTGTTGGTGGGTGCTGGAAGACTAGGCGGCGCTACGGTGAAGTTGGCATGGTGTTTCGACTAGGGGATCATCAGTGATGGTAGAGTTTTCTGGTGACGTTCGTTTTCCAGGCGATGGGTTTAAGCTCGTTTTTGAATCTCGTTTGAATCGAGGAGAAGGGGGTGGTCGAATGGGGTGACGAGGTAAAAGGCGACTTGTCAGAGAACAGATCGTAGTTCATCGACGACCAGAATAGTCGTACACGTGCACGAGCTCGTTCGTGTGCACGTTTGGAAGCAGGCGACATTTAGTTTCAGGGAAGAAAGGAACTACTTGGGGAGATCTCGTGATTTTTGCCAAGCGACTCGAAGTAGGGTGAGGTGTGTTGTTGTCTCGAGAGTTGCTTCGAGTTTATTAGGGTTTTACTCGGGTTTGGGGTTTAGCTGTTAAAAGAATTGAACAGGAAATGTTTTTTTTAAGTTTTAAACAAGTATATATATTTTATAATATTAAGTTTCAAAATAAAATAAGTATATTTTGAAATAAATTTGTATTTAATTATATTTAATAACTTGGGAAAAGTTTTAAAGATTTAAGGGTTTAATTTAAAATGTGTTTAATGATTTATTGATTTCTAAATCTTATTTTTTTTTTATTTAATTAAGGTTTAATGGTTAAGATTTAGTAATCAATTAAAATAAGGATTTTCTTAAGTATTTAGAATGTTGATTTAATTAAAGATAATTAAATTTGAAAAGGAAATTTAGATAATTAAATTATTTTAATTATCAAGTGTTATTGGTAAATAATTGATTTAATTAAGATAGTAGTTTCTTAATTAAGAACCCTTAATATAATAAGTTAAGAATCATTTAATTAAATTTAAATGATTAAGTTAAATTAATTAATTTGTGATTACTTAGGATAATCACTTATAAATTAAGTTAAGTATAATTACTTGATGAAGTAATTAAGGAATAATTACTGAATGTAATTAAGTAAAAGGGAAATTATTTAATAAAATAATTAGAGGATAATTATTTTATGAAAGTAATTAAATAAGAGGTGATTAAGGTTAATTACCTAGTGTTATTAATTAAATAAATTATTTAATTAAGTTAATTAAAGGATTAAGATTAATTATAAAGTAATTAATTATTTGTTAAGGTAATTAATTAAAAGATAATTAATTAATGGAAGTAATTAAGGGAAGTTAATTACTGGGTTAGATTAATCAAAGGTGATTAATAAATTATGGTTTAATTAAAGGTTAATTACTTAATGTAACTAATAATTAATTAAAGGTGTAATTAGGGATCATTAGTTTATAATTAATGATGTAATTAAGAATTGATTAATTAAGAATTGATTAATTAAGATTAATTAATCAAATGGTAAGTGATTAATTGTAATTAATTAAGAATTAAAGTAATTAATTATAATTAATTGATTAATGAAGTAATTAAAGGTTAATTACTGTATTGGTTAAGAATAATTAATTTGTGAAATTAATTAAAGATAATTACTTAAATGTAATTAAAGTATAATTAAACAGGGTGATTAATTAAAGTGGAAATTTAGAGGAAGATTAATTAATTAATTTATAATTAATTAATGATTATATAAGTAAGGTTTATAATGAAGTAATTAATTTAATTTATTTTAAATTAATTAAGAGATGAAGTAATTAATTTAATTCACTTTAAATTAATTAAAGATAGAGATAGTTAATTTAATTCATTTTAAATTAATTATGTTGTGATTAAGTAAATCATTGCTTATATAAGAATGGATGACATTGATTGTCTTGAATGGATGTAATCTCAGAAATGAGATAAGTAATGTTGTGTGGTGTGAATGCTTGGTTGCATTATGATGGTAATATAGATTAACTATTGTGATGTTGATATGGATTACCTATTTGGTTATGAATCATCTGTTTAAATGATAATGGATTATCAATTGTGACTTGTGAATTATCTATCTGTATAGATAAGTTAAATTGTTAAACCTTTAAAACAACTTGGCCTTAAAAGATACGTTTTGGATTTCGATGAGACCGGGATCGGGTTTCCGTATACCGGATTTCCAGGTCTGGAGACCCGAATACCACATCGATCCAAATTAACGATAGGTCATGAATCTCAAGTGAAGATGAAGATTTAGAGTGCAAGGGTTATTGTCGTTAACTCTGAGGGTGATTCCAAAACGAGTGTAACGAGATAATGCCTTCGGTTTCGTTCGAACCCGGAACGAACTTGTATGGATTGAATGCTTTCAGCACATCGTCAGACGGACGATGAGCATTCTAAGTGATATGTTCTGATTAAAGGTAATCGTAACCTCAAGCCTCATCAACCGGGAATGGCTAAAACAGGGGAGGTGCAGCAAGGCTTCGTGGGTAGCACCCACTGAGAGCAAGATAGATCCCTGTCTAGAGGTCCCTTTTCTTTTATTCGGCTTAGTGTGTGGTTGGTCGCGCCAACTACGGGATTGTCTTGTTCGGAATTATCCAGTAAGGGATGGTTCCGGCTTTGTGTTGCAGGGGAGCGGGCGTACTCCTCGGTACGGTGATCTAGGCCACGTACTGTGACGGGCGGTACCCCAGTAGCCTTGCCATTGTATGGAATCCAAACTCCAATAAGTGCCGTACGTATTAGATGTGCCCAACTATGTTGGAATGTGAGATGTAAGCATTTCAGCTATTTCTATATTTTACTTGAAAACCCTAGACCCTATTATAATAAAATCAGATTTCCTATCAAATGTTTTGGTTAGCGTAAGGTAAAACTTACCCATGTTTATTTGTGGGGAGTCTTACGTGATACTTTTTCTTTCTAAAGGTTTTGAAGTTAAACAATTTTAACCCGTTTACTCACACCAGACCCATGTCTGACCCAAGTGTTTATTTCTGTTTTATAAACTCTTGGGTACTCAAATTTTTACGAGTAGCCAAGGGATTCAGGTTTAGCTTTGACGAATATTCTGGAGGAGCAATGGAGCAGGAGGCTTCAGCGAGTAGATATATAGAGTTTCCGCTGTGTTTGTATTAGTCTGTATTGTACTGGTGTACTTGTGTTGTATAATAGACAGAAGTTTATAACTGTCTATTCTGTGATGTATAAATTATGTACTCTGATGTATATGATACTATGTAATATCTTATGTGATAATATATTTCTCGTTCCGCTGTGAGATTTCTGATGTGTTGTTGTTCTCTCTTCTTTTCTTTTCTTCTTCTATCCCTTTCTTTCTTCATAACGATGCGACTTTCTGTGGAGAGAAAGTCGGGTCGTTACAATATATATAGGCAAAGTCGAAATAGGATAGATGGACCCGATCTATAAACGCGCTAAACGATGAATGGCCCAAAAGCCCGTTTAGACTCCGGAATGAAATTGGATCAACCCATATATCAAAATAGATGTTTTAAAATATTTTAAACTCAATGGAAAAGGTTTTAGGTTCAAATTTCGTCGTATGAAGAAGTTATGCTAAAAACAATATTTTCCAAATTGATTTCAATTGATTTCAATTACATAAATTTCAAGGCGTTTCGAGTTCGTACGATCAAACGTCAAGTCCGATCGCTATGAAACTTGAAACACTATTATAATTCACCGTTATGGATCCGATGAAACTGGTTTTGTCGAAATCCGAGTCAGTGGCCAAAATGGCTATTTTTCCATTTAGTAAATAAATTAAAATAAGTGGAAATTAGGGAGGCATCCCTATCATACGTTCATATTGTAAAGCGGGTCCCTGTCAAAGTTTCATTGTAAAGCGGGTCCCTGTTTTCTGGAAACGAAGAAAAATTATTGCTGAAATGTCAGTAACTTTTATAAATAAGTGCTGATATTTCAGTAACTATCTATGTCAAAGTTTTATTGTAAAAACAAAGAAAAATTATTGCTGAAATGTCAGCAACTTTTATAAATAAGTGCTGATATTTCAGCAACTTTCATAAACTGTGTTCACAGTGTACATAAATGTTGCTGAAATATCAGCAACTTTTATAAGTAAGTGTTGATATTTCAGCAACTTTCATGCACTATGTTCACAGTGTACAGAAATGTTGCGGAAATGTCAGCAACATTTATGAAATGTTGCATCATGCTCTGCAATAATCGTGAATAAAAAACAGGGACCTAATTTACACTGAAATTTAGTGAAGGACTTTTTGTGAATTTTGAAACTTAATAAGGACTTGTGCCAAAAGTACCCTTTAAAATAAATTAATTAAATCAAATTTCCTATTTAAATTCTGAAATTGAAAATCTTTAACACTTTTATTTTCTTAATCATTCACAATGATTTTAAACAAATTTAGATGTCAAATTAAATGTTAATACATTAACAATTTCAGCGTTAAATTACAGTTTTGTTAAATTTAGAAATTATAAATTAAATTTCAATAATTTCTTTGAATTAAATTTTTATTCATATTATTCAAATTCTTTATTACAAACAGATGAAATAAATATTGGAATCAAAACCCATTATATTAACATTCTCAATTTTCACCTAAATTTTCATTTGTGTAATCTTTCAAAATTATATTCCACTTATTTGCAATTAATCCACTTAAAAGTTTCAAATTATAAATATATTAATAAATCTTACTCCTTAAATCAACCAATCTTCATAGCATAAATAAAATTAACAATTTACATCTTATGTAATTAACTATCTTTAATGACAAATCAAACCTACCCTAACTGCACAAGTTAAGACAATAAATGGCAATTGATTTCACCTTAAACGTTATAAATTATAAATTGAAATCTAAATAAATTCATTTAATGATTTAAAATCTTGCTATATAATAAATTGACATTGTATGGGTATAATTAACAATGAATTATATTACACATCATTAATGTATTAATTTATTTATTTCCCATTTAACGTGCTACTTAATTTCCTTTGATTGCAAACTGATTTCCCAATTTTATGCAACAAACTAAAGAAATAAATACATATCTTAATTGATTCGTTTTTCCCATTCATTATAAATTAATGCACACATACAAATTAAGATCCTAAATCCCATTAATCCTTCCATCTTGGTTCCATTCCTTTTCACATCAACTATCACATTATGAATAAAATAGCATTTCATATTCATTTGGTTACATTCACTTATATCCACTGTATAAATAAATTGGTATTCCATTTAATCCATTAATCATTATCTTTAATTATTGCAATTCATTATCTAATATAAGTTTTGAATCTATTTCCTAATTTTTCAAATTTCAATAAAATAAAACCTTACAATTGTTTACCAAAAAAATGGGGATTGTACTAAATAAATTATTTATTGTCCTGCATTACTGTATTACCTCAATTTACATTCAATTTCCCTAAATCAATATTTTAAATAAATTCAATTGATTCCCACACACCGTTTAATAACCTAAGTAAACTAGTAACCATTAATAACAGTCACTAATTTCCCTAAATCACATTTATGGGTTTATAGTTTCCCATAAATATTGCAATAACTCATATGATATTAATTATCCAATCACCATTTAATTTATACTAATACATCAATTTGTACAATATATCTCTTGTTTCCTTAAAATAAATTTATGTTTTTATTAAGTTTTCATTTACTATTGCGTTACTTTATTAATAATCATTAAAGTAACGTTTATATCAATAACACATTATAATTACATACCATTTAAATGAGTTTGATTTCTAATAAGTTAATTGACCATTTAATTAGGTAATTTATACAAATTTGTTATCATACCCATAAATTTACACTTATAACTAAGTCCTACCTTTGAATTTATTCAAATTACTATAAATAGGTTTTAATTACCATTGCTACATTTTAATTTAGCATTCACTCTAATATAAATTTATCACCTTTTATTATTTCTACTAAATTTTAATTACAAAATCCTATTAAATTAACAAATTTAATTGTCGAAATTTACGGGTCGTTACAATAGCTGAAACACATGAATGAATATACTTCAGAGATCAGCACGATGAGATGATCAAAACGGCATACATATATCAGTGGTACGATCATCCGATCGGAAGTCGATAATTGGTACCGAAAATGCTGCTATTTTGTCGAAAATAAGATAAACGGAGCAATAGCAGTCCAAATTTGGAGAAACGAAATATGACGTCTCACTCAGAAGATGATTTACAAATTTACTGTATAAAATATTCAGGTTTGGAAAACATTTTATTATCATCAATTTTTCCTGATGTGAATTGAAATAAAATTACACAATAAAATAAACTTCCATATTATCTGATGAAAATTTACCAGTTGTTATATTTAAATAGACGTATTTCAAATATTAAATTTTTATTTCAAAATTCAAAAATTCAAAAATTCACAAAAATTCCAATTAAGTATATTATTAACACTATTGAAATTTACGGGTCGTTACATCCTCCCCCACTCAAAACTTTTCGTCCCCGAAAAGGAACGAGGTAAGAGAATAGAAACAGCCAGAAAGAAAATAGATTGAAATACAAATAAGACAATTAAATTAAAACCATATAAATTTCAATTAATTTATATTCAACAATTTGGTTTAATCCATTTGATTTCACTTAAGTTAAATTCAGCTTATAATTCAATCTTAACTATTTCTAAACTTATATTTATTTATTATCTTATTATCTAATCATCCTCAATTAACAATTTCTAAATCATTAATTTGTATAATCATTTATTATACTCATATTTTATTCGACAAATTTAATTCTTTTATTCCAAATTATTATTAAGTTTATTCCACCATATAAATTAATTTAAACCATATAAATTTCAATTTAAATTAATTTATATTCAATAATTGATTTTAAATTCAAGGTATTTCCATAAGTTGATCTAATTTCAATTTATTAATTCCTTCAAAACAAATTTATTTGTCTCATCTATTATTCAATTAACTTATTATTCTATTTATCTCTATTAACATTTTATAATTAAAATTGAGTGTATACCATTCAATTACATATCTAACTTCTGAATAATTTAGGTAAGTTATATTGGAATGCAATTTAGTATTATACAAATAAAATTTCCCAATTCAATTATTTCAAGTTTAAATATTTATCCAAATTTTTTGGCTTCATTTATAATTAAAATCACCTTTAACATAAATTTAAGAATTAAATTTCCGATTACTTCAAACCATTTAGAGATAATTATGTATATACTATATATATCAAAAATCAAATTAAATTTAAAATAATATACCTATATATACATTATAAATCAAATCATACCCCAAAAATTAAAATCAAATTCAGTTTCCAAAACAAAAGTGTAGCAAAGCTACTGAGTGGCCTCTCCTCTTTGAAACTCGAAAATGAATATCGATGATGCGGCCGCCATCACCGAAATTATTTTCCAGCGACAAAAGAGGAGCACTGATTGGAACATTAAAATATTCTTTGAAAACCATTTCTATTCGAAAATACTTTAAATAATATACACTTTAAAACCAAAGTTTGAATTCACCGGAAATTAAATTCTCAAATTTCTGATTTAGATTTATTTCAATTCCAAATTAATTTATAAACCATGTTTATATATTCATTTATAGAGCAATAAATGATAATCAAATATTATCATTTCAAACAGCCAATTTAATTAACTTATTAAATTCCAGAAAATTATACTTTACAATAGAATCATACAGAATCAATAAATTTTTGAAAAACTTGTGTCAGTTTGCTCTGTTCAAGTGTTTTGGAATTTCTGGTGATTAGACGAATCGATTGAAAACCCAAATCAACATTAACAACTCAAACAACACAATATAAAATATTTTTATATATATACAAGTACACTCCCTCACTCGATGATACAAGGAAATGGATTTCAATAAGGATAAGATTCAAATTCAAGGGGATTCTAATCAAAAGAATTCTAGCTAGAAGATAGGCTCGAAATGAAGAAAAGATGATTAAGTTATAAAATAAGAAGATGGATAGACTTATATAAATCACGGACAACCTTAACTGGGTCAACCGTGACTTAAAAATAAGATCGAGGTAGACTTCTGGAACAAATCGTCATTCGATCGCCAGAGATAGAATTCGGGTATAGCAAAAGATAGCAGCATCCTAAACCGAGGATACAGAAATCTCCGGTGAATCGGTGTCCATTGTAAAGGAGTTCCACTCTTTTACAAATCATTCGGTGGAGCTATGGGGTGCTCCAGAATCAGAAGAATACGAATAGGGAGAGACAAGAATGGATTTTGGAACCGAAGGGAACATTCCAAAATTCAAGGAGAATCGAATCGAAGAAGAAGGAATTCAAGCTCGAACGAAAGTGATTCTGTAATCAAATTTACTACATATGCTAAGTTTTGCCTAAAACCAGAACTTTGATACCACATGTAACATCCTGAAATTTTCAACCATTCGCATCCACAAAATACCAGATTGTTAATTTAAATTTGACAAAACTCAGCGTATACAGTAAATAAATAATCACAGAATCACAGACACAAAGTAATATAACAATAATGTAGCAGAAACAAAAGGATAGTAGTTCATGAAGCTACTATACATATATACATCAGAGTAAAACAAGATACAACAGAAGTCACGAATACATAGATGTCTCAATACAATAGTCAAATACAAGATCTTAATACATCACTGGAATCAATTGAATAACTGCAAGCTGAATAGATATAGCTGAATCTCCAAGCGAAGCTCCAACTCCAAAGGTGAGTCTTGAACACTGAGCCACTCAGTTTGACCTGAGCGTAAAGCAAAACACAAAACACTCGAGTCAGAATTAACATTCTTATATCGATAAATCCAACTCAAGTGAAATAACAACTGAAATACAAGTAACTCAAAGGATGTTTAGGATAACCATCCTCTAAGGATCCGTTAAACTATCAACTATGTAGTAATACGCTATTATAATATGTCTATAGTAAAGTAAACTATCAAAATAGTGTTAAGGCTTTACATTTTCCACCTTAACACATTTTATATATTCCCATAGTCTATACAGTACTGTAATCTCCCCTGTAATGGGCGTCGTCAGAGGGCACTCCATAGGTATGGTACAAAACAAACTCGAAGTAAAGCACGCTAGGGTAGGTAACACGACACAACAAGGCAATGCCAAGGTAGATATACCAATTACCCATCCAGACTGGTGGTAATGTAGAGCCGCAGCAATTTCCCACCTCAAGCCACACTCCCGAATCAAGGGTGTGCACCAAATCAATCACAAAGTAATAGAATGGCATACGATGGAGTGTGTCCGATAAGAGGAGCTACCTCATTGGCCCGGAATCGCTCCTGTTTTAGCCACCTTATGCCAACTCATGGGAATTGGGTCCACGTAAATATACCTTTAGGATCGTCGCCACCATCCTACTTCATTCTGGAATCTCCACCGCGTACACAGTTGTTAAAGTGGTTTTCGGTATCGACAAACAGTATGCCCATATCTGATCCCAGTCTCTTTAACAACCAATCATTATTATAACACCGCGGTCATTTCAAAATAGTTTATACTTCAAAACCAAAATATCATTGCCATTTCAAAACCATATCAATACGATATCATTTCCATTTCAAATATATCCCTTTCCAAAATCATAATATTCCCAAAATTATAATGCTTCCGAAATCATAAGTCTTTAAAAAAGAAAAACATTTTGGAAATCAAAACCTTGAACACTTTGCTCTTAAACAGTTTATATCTTTATTACTAATAATGAGAATTCCATAAACTAATTTCAACCGTGTCTTTTTGGATTACCAATAATATCCTTGCATCTTTATCCTCATTATTGTGCTGATGTACTGGTATGTATAGTGTGAACTATGTGTGAGCTGAAGAAAAATGAGAACGAGTTATGTTTTGTCTGAACAATCAATTTGTCATGGTCCTATTTGCATTTGCTGTATTACAAGACCAAATGTTATAATGTTTTCACGTATTTTCTTCAAAAGCACAATAAAAAAAGAGGAATCATTATCTATACGGCGAGATCTTAATGGAACATTTAAAATTTTTAGTTTTCATTTGAATATCATCCTGATGGATGAGAAATCCATATGCAATTAGATGTCAACGAGCCTTTTATACTGATTTTTATGCTAAATTTATTAAGACGGTAATTTTGAATAAATTCCATTGGAAATTTGGCTATGTATGTTATTTTAAGATTTAATACGTGAAAAACTCTATTAATAACATGTTTTAAATTACATTTTCAATTTTAATTTCGGTAAAAAAATTATTTTTTGAAAATTAAATTTGAACTATATTTCAAAGATTAAAGCATTTTCTAAAAAATATAAATATTTGTGGAGTTTTTCGTAAATATTCTGAAATTTAAAAATAGTTTTTTTGTAGTGAAACTTGAGAAAAATGTCTTTAAAAAGTAACTTGAATTCTATGTGATGAGACAAATTTATTAGTTTCAGCATTTAGTGAAGAATGGGATTTGAATTATTCATTTAGCTTCATCAATTTTTATTAGTTGCCATGAGAGAGTTGTTAATTTAAAAAAAAGTGCTGAAGTGAGTATTAATAGTTACTTCCTACCCAACAAGGGTATCAATTGGCTATTTTCATACAATTTGTTGCGTTATTGCTATCAGACAGCATCATCAGCCTTTAGTAAGCGGATCAAAGAAAATAAGAAATTGGAATTAGTTTGGGTTTTTAGTTTCTTAAATAACTAGTGAGTGGCCCGTGCTACGCACACGGGCAGTTGTTGAAATCCGAAGTTTGGGTGATAAACTGTAAATGTCGCTAATAAATTTTTTTGTTGTTCCCTTGTGTGTATGAAGTACACTTATATTGGTCAATTTTGTATTGTAACTTCGTTTTGATTGAATTTTCTTTAAAAGGAGATGATTGATTATGTTTTTCTTGCCTTTTGTTCTAAATGAAACATGTTGACTATGGTTAATATTGTGAATTTTTTTGCAAAATTCGCTATGCATATAAAGTTTTCAATGATTGCCTTTAGTTTTTATAATAAATATATAATAATTATATGGATTACATCGGTAGATGCATGAGTATGTAATATTTTATGTAACGACCCCAAAATTTAAATTTATTTAAATTAATAATTAAATGAATTTTTGAGTTAAGTTTATGATTAAATAAATTTTTGGATAATACTTTGTAAAATTTATTAGATAATTGGAGCGAGTTTCCCCGAGATCCAAATTAAAATTTGTTAAATCATTTAATTTTAAATATTTTATATTTATGTGATTTGAATCTTTGATAAATGGTTTAATAAATAATTTAAGTTAAAATAGAAGTAAATGTTTGAAATAGAATAAACCTTATAAATATTAAAGCATAAGTATAAGATAAATTATAACAACGTATTATTTTAGAATGTCATTTGAATTTCAAGTAAATGGATTTAAAATAAATATATAGAGAAATACAATATAATTTGTATTAAAGTAAAATAAATAATTTAAGATAGAAATATAATTATAACAATATATTAATGAACTTTGTAAAAATATAAGCAAATACATTAACAAATAAAAAACAAACAACATATAGAATAAAATAGAAACTTATTTACATATTCAAGTGTAAATAAAGAAAAGTTGCAAAAGGAATATACAAACCAGGAAAATAAGGTATGCAAGCCTCAATATAAAATAAAACCTGTACATTATCTTTCATTTACATCTTTGGCAGCACAAAAATATAAGATTTTATTAGCCTCCAAAGTCTTTGCTCTCAAGTGTACAAACAAACATAAAAATTGTATACCCTGTACCAAAAACATACCACAATATCATCTCGCTGGCAATTGTGTTTGGTAAAGTAAAAAGTAAATATATTTAAGTATGGGAAGAAAGTATACATGGTACAGATAATTAATGCAAGCATGGCCAAACTTGCAAAACAAAGTAAAATCTGCTGTACATTTCTTTTCTCATATCTCAATCCTTTCCATCTCAGTTTTTTTCATTCGAAGCTATAAAAAAAAGAAAAAGAAAAAAAAATGTCTGAAGCAAACATCATTTTAAACCATTCAACCTAAACAAACAACTCTAGGCAAACCAGAGATCAGAAGATTTCAGTTTGCATTTTCTCAAAACCTGTTCAAATATGCTCTGTTCTTTTTCTGGAAGACCACTGTGAGTAAACTTCCTTTTCTAACAATAAATCAGTATTTTACCTTGAAGCATGTTGAATGTTTGTAAATGTGTTTTGCATGTATATAAACTATGTGCAAATGTCTATGCATATCTGTATAAACAAATATATATATGTTCTCTGTTAGTTTAACAGGCTCCAGATTTTCTTTTAAAATCTTTATCTCCCCATACAAATAAATTCAGGCTATGATTTATGAATAAAATTTGTTCATAACAAAGTTATATAAATTCTAAAAATAGTTTCAAATATCTTTACCCAGTAATTAACTTCATGATATGAAATAACAGTAGATCAATGTATAAATCAGAAAAATCGAATATGCTAATTATAAAACCTGATTACACAGTCACGTTTGAATTTCAAGATGATGATTTTAGAGAGTCGTTTCAAGATTTTCAGTTGCATGGTTGTCGAGATATTGTGGTGTGACGCCCCACCTCTATACCCACGCTAACCAAGAACACTACGGTGTAGTGCTGTCAATTAGCACGGAGAATAAGGCTGTTGAGGAGCGACCATCCATGTAACTTCTTTGTGCGAGCACCGATATGTCAGATAGAATAGAATGCGTATCTTTAAGGAGGAAATCCGACATACCGACACAAACGCAAAGCTATCACACGGTGGCTATATATATATAACCTTCGGAAACAAATATAGAAATAAACGTAACATAAATCAGTCACAGACAATTCATATCACAGAGGCGGAAATAGATATGAATAAATATACAACACATGAAAGTGTACATCAGAGTAGTGGTCAAATAAGATCCACAATAACACAAAATAAAAGATACAAGTGCATGACAACAGAATATGTATACATCAAGGAGTCTCAATCTCAAATGTATACGACAAAAGCTACAAAACTAGAGTAGTTAGCCAAAAAGTCGGATGATGGCTCCAGATAGGGAGTCATGAGGAAGCACCTGTAAAATCTCAGTCTGACCCGAGTATTATTTATAAGAAAATAATAAACGGATCAGTCTAGCTATAAATATCAGATAAAGTGATATAGAATAAGAGATATGACAAAAACGTATCATAACCATAATAGCGTACTGTGATAAGTACGTAATTTGAAAATCAACAAGAGATTAATCAATACCACAAGAATCTTCTCAAAGATAAAAAAGAATAATGTCATACTCTTTATTTAATTCACCAAGCCACAATAAATGACATACATATTAATGCCAATTGTAAAAGTTGGTGAAACATTAAATTCAGAAATCAACACACGAAATCTAGAAATCACAAAAAGGGGGAAGTCCGAGCACACGGACGAGAAGCTATCTCATGGAAGCTATCCCTTTAATTTTCCGAACACACGGATGGCCCGAAGGCAAGTCCGAACACACGGACGAGAAAGGCAAGTCCGAACACACGGACGAGAAAGGCAAGTCCGAACACACGGACGAGAAGGGCAAGTCCGAACACACGGACGAGAAAGGCAAGTCCGAACACACGGACGAGAAAGGCAAGTCCGAACACACGGACGAGAAAGGCAAGTCCGAACACACGGACGAGAAAGGCAAGTCCGAACACACGGACGAGAAAGGCAAGTCCGAACACACGGACGAGAAAGGCAAGTCCGAACACACGGACGAGAAAGGCAAGTCCGAACACACGGACGAGAAAGGCAAGTCCGAACACACGGACGAGAAAGGCAAGTCCGAACACACGGACGAGAAAGGCAAGTCCGAACACACGGACGAGAGACATCGCACATTGCTAGTCTAAATCACAAGAATGATCATCATGATCATAAGGAAGTGTCAATTACACTAAGCTAGTGAATATAAGAGTTTAGCTTCATGTCCCATAACCACTTGCTTAACTCAAATATTTACGAACAAACTGTAGATTTCCACTAGAAAATTGCCACAAGAGAGTTTCAATCGAACAAGTCCAAAAATTAACCGACGAAGTAAACGCAAGCGTTTCATACCACTTGTTTTGCTAAGCCGTTTAATTATATTTTCTCATACGAATGAGGTAAAGGTTTGTATATACTATTAGATTGGAAAACAGTTTTATAAACGAGTTTGCTATTGAAAATAGAGTTGAAATCGTTTTGATGAAAGAGTTTAGATATTTACTACTAGTATAGAAACCTTTATATTTTTAAAGTGACAAGTCATAGAAGTGATTGTAGAAACAATCAATTATAAAAGTTCACATTCGAAGACGTGAATAAAATCCAAAGAAATCAATTCTCAAAACCATCAAAGTAAGAAGTTCGGTTAAATGGCTTTCGGATAAGATTGCTTACGCAGAGTTGTACGGGGTTCGATCTGCCCGGTCAGGTCGCGGGGGTCCAGGGGGCAGCGCCCACGGCGGGGTGCGGGGCAGCGCCCCGTCAAAACGGTACGACCTAAGTGAAGGCAAGCGACCTCGTGAAGCCAAACGACCTAAGAGGAAGACGGGTCGAGCGACATTCTCAAAAATCCCGAGAAGAAGTCATCAATGAAGAAAATAAATGATAGCGACGAATCGGGCTACCTTGAATCGATAGAAATTGGAATCCCGAGATAAATAGACAAAAACGTGCAAAATAGAGCAGCTCACAGGCTCCAGACGTCTGAGGTAAATGCTCAGACGTCTGCAGGAAGTTTCGGGAACTTCCTGAAACAGACCCCAGACGTCTGAGCATATCTGCAGACGTCTGGTGAGGAGCTGAAGTTGTTTTTCAGCCCAGTGGGAGAGCAAACTCTCCCACATTTTTCACCCGATCGAGCAATGGACTTCGGGGCTTTTTGTCAATCGATAATACGGCCCTATAGGCACTCCGATTCACAACCAAAGACATGTTCACAAATCAAAGCAAGGAGATGCAAAGTTTGAATTAAAAGCATCAAAAATTGAAATGTTCGCCAAAGCAATTCAAACCAAAAGCAATTGAACATGTAATAGTGTTAGGAATTCATACCCAACATCAAGCATGGTTATAGTCATAGATGTGAGATAAAAATCTCACCTTTGAACCCAAATCAATGAAGAAGAAGCTTTGAAGCAATGGCAAGAGCAATCACTCTTCAATTCCAACTTAACAAGCTTGAATCTAAGCTAAAAGAGAAACATTTCCCGAATTTAGGTTTAGGAAATTTCTGAGATTGAAAGGAGAAAAAGTTAGAGAAGGAGAAGAGGATGCTTACCAATGGCTTCAACTTGGATTTGGAGCTAGAATTTGATTTGCAAGAGAGAACTAGGGCTTGGAGTTTTAATTCTTTTTCTTCTCCTCCATTAATCTTCTTAGAACTGAAAAGTGGAGGAAGAGGGAGTGAATGAAGAGGGGGGTTTCAGTTTGGGGTATTAAGTTGGCTAGTGGGGCTGAACCCAAAACCAAACCCAAAGTGCAAATGGTCAAATTTTTGACTAGCTCCAAACATATCGAAGCTTACACTCAAAAAGATCGCAAACGACGTTTTGAACTCAATGGAGGTGGTCTCGAGTCCCAATTCGACTGTTTGCAAAAAGTAGCTTTTCGGACCAAAATCCGACGAACGATGAAATATTTAAATAAAAATATTTAAATATAAAATCGATAAATATGCGGGTTGTTACATGTGGTATGAACAGAAATTGTAAATTCGTCGATTTCTGGTGATCTACTAGATTGTAGATGGAGAAGTTTGGTCAGAGGGAAACTACAGAGGTGGGTAGCTCGGGAAAATTGCCATTTGATTTTTCTAGTGGTCGGATTGGCCAGTTAAGGCGAATCTAGGGTTTAAGAGTCGTTCGGGTGAAGTTTGTTTCCTGGGAAACTGCGATGTGGAAGAGGAAAGGGAGGGGTGCGGTCCTAGGCGAGAATAAAGATTGAACGATGGCGAGTGTATCAGAGAAGTTTGGGTGGAAATGGACCACGGTGGTGGTTCGTCGTGGAGGTTGAAGCTCACTGTTGTTCACTGATGTCAAATTGTGTGGGAGGTGAAAATTTTGTTTTCTTTTATGCGATCTGGATTTCGAGTTTCCATAGGAGATGAGCATAGAAGCGGACGAGTGTATTGGAGGACGTCGATGGTTGGCGAATTTCGATGGTCGGGGTTCAGTGTCAGGTGCACACTTTCGTGCACACTCGTGCAGTCATGGAGGAGAACTGGGATGGTAAGAGGAAGAAAGAGAAGTTGGGCCGAGAAGAGAAGTGGACCAGAATTTCGATGGGCCGTGATTTTTATAAAGAGGAATGTTAAAACTGTTGCTAAATCCAAATTTAAAATTTTCAAAGTATAAGGCAAGGTTTAAAACTAAGCTATAAATCAAGGGTTAACTATGAATTCAAGTTGAGTTTAGGGTTTAGTTTGGAAATAAATAAAGTTCTTACATTTAAAGTGTTATTAACTAAAAAGAGTTTAAGTATTTAAGTGTATGTAAAAGAATTTAAATTTAAAAATGTACTTTGAATTATAAACCAAAGTTAAATCAATTTTGAAACCTGGATTTAAACTTATATTTGAATTCCAGATTTGAAATTAATTTAAGTTTTTTTTATCATGTGAATTCATTAAATTAGTAATTATAAGTTTAAGTTATAAATTAAGTTTTGAGTTAATTAATCTAGGAAATATTAATTTGTAATTAAGAAACGTGGGTTAAATTTTAATTCATGATTATAATTAATTAATTCAATAACGAGGATTAATTAATGATTTATTAATGATTAATCAAACTTTAATAAACGTGATCAAATTTGCAATAATTAATATAGATTAATTAATTTAATAATAATCATTGTGAAACGTAATTATTTAATGAAATTAATTATTCAGGGTAATTAATTGAGTATAATTAATAAATTATTGATTTACCATAACTAGCAAATTTATTCATAGAAATTAAACCTGATTTAAATTTATCAGATAATAAATTTGACCCTACTTATGAATGTTTGGATTCTATGGAATGTTAAATTGTTTGATATTCCTGATGTACGATGCTTTGTGATATACCCTGATTTATGTTGTGATCTGAAATTTCTATTTCTGTGATATATTACTATGTGAATATGAAACCCTTGACCCGTAAAAACGGCACTTGAATTTCGATGCGACAGGGAGTCGGATTCCAGTTGGTTATCCGAAACCCACATCGAATTGTAATTGTGAATCTTTGTGACTGATAAATTTATTTTATTTATGAATCTGTGAATGAAGTTAAGCGTTATCGATCATACCGCTTATCGATATATCTGTGATGATTGATGTTGCACTATTGTGTGTAAAACCCCTGGACTACACTGTTACACACACAATTATGGATTTCACGAGGAAATCGATTAAATCACAGATTTTGAAAATAGTTTCGAATTTATATTTCTAACTTCAATTGATTTTGAAAATTGGAAATTTGGGTTTAAAGTGAAAAGCTTTTGAAAATGGAATTTCAAAGATAAAAGTTATTTTGAATAACTTAATAGAGTTTTAGAAATTTAAATAATTTGATTTAAATTTGAATTCAAATTTGAAATTGAATTCTATGATTTGAAACTAGGAATTAAAGATGATATACCAGTTATACATGGGTTAAACTATTTTAAAAGTATTGATTTTGGAATGTGAATATAATTCAAGAGTTTTAACCCGTGCAAATAAAATTGGATTTTTCTTAAACGAAAATTGTTTGTTTTCAAATGATAAAAGCTTTCGTATATATATAAGAAATGAAATTCCAATTTAAAGGAATTTCAAGTATGAATTGAAAGGTGGTTTTCCAAGTTATAAATGAATTCTTTTTTAAAGCTATGAATTGAATCTGTTTATTTTTAACAGATTTAAAATGATGATTTGTTTAAACCATTCGAAATGAAATTGTTTTGAAAGCTATAAGTTGAATCTTTGATTTAAAGATTTAACGAGTTAATCCAATTGAAACGGAAATTGTTTTGAAACCTATGAATGTATCTTTGTGAAAACTGGGTGAACTTTGTGAAATAAATCTTTTTGTTTAAAGATTTGAAAATGGTAATTTGTTTAACCATTCGAATGAAAAGTTTTGGGCTTTAAGCTGTGATTTAATTGAAATCCCATTATCCATTTGTTTTTAAATAATTGCGCTCATTATTCGGGTTAGCCGGGAAAAGACATTTGTGTCATATAACCCATTCCGAATAGTGATACGTCGTATATGGATAACATTTGAAGACCGGTGGTGAAGACCGGATATTTGCGAAAACGAAAGGACAACTCGTCGAATGTCTCTGCATCGTCTGGCCCCGATATAGAGATTTTATCACCCTTTGTGATGGGAAGTCCGGACGGGATTGTGAATACCCGGAATTGCAAGGGCTTCGTAAGAAGTGCCTTCGGTTCTGTTCGAACCCGGAACAGACTTGTATGGATACATGTCTGACATTACACTTTGAGATATAAAGCAGATTTCTTTCAAATACATTTCTGTTGGTGGCGGAGAATTTATTCTCTTAGCTTAACACCCTTCTCTGAGACGTACGAGCTCAGAGGTTATGTAATTGAAATTTATCAGCGATATACCACAATTTGGTAATGTGGCATGCCGAGTGTTGCTGTGTGATGATCAGTGTTTGATCATTTGCGATATGATCATTTATTTGATCTTATATCTTTGTGATCATAGGTTGATCATTTGTTTGACCCGAAGCATGGCTTTGTGAACAAAGCGTAGCTTTGTGGACGAGACTTCGTCGGACCTCACACCCCGGAAATGGTCAAAACAGGAAAGATGCAGCAAGGTTCTAGGGAGTAGCGCCCCTTAGTGTATGTCATTTCTTTCTGGATAGAGGTGGTATCATGGTATGGAGCCCAGATACTTAACCTATGTGGTTACTGCATTATTATTCTGATGTTGGTGTTGGAATCGAGGATCCTCGGGAAGATCGGTTACGATCGGGGGATGGCATACGCGTGTCAGTAGTTACCTATTTTTGCAGAGGTAACCCGGCCTTGTGTTGGCAGAGATCCGGTTAGGTTCTCGGGACGTCATTCCAGAGGCGTTTCCATGTGGCAATGGGAAGTTCCTTGGCCTGACCATTTGTTGGAAATCCAAACTCCAATACGAACTTTGTACGGTATTAGTTGTAGAACCTGCCATTTACGTACGGTGGTCACCACTGTTTAGATGGTAGCTATAGTAGGCATACGATACTGGTCGTATGTTGGCTAAGATTAATATTATACTTTCGAAATGTTTTCTACACTATGCACTAATAATAATATCCAAAGTGATTTGATTTTTACGTAGTAAGCATCTTTGACTATCATAAGAAGAAATCTCCTCCAATTCTGCGTTTGCATTGTGTGTGTGGTGGGAGGTCTTATGGTAGTTTCATTTTCAAAAAGCATTGCGAATTGACTTTAAAATTCTCTACTATTTGTTTTTAAAGATAAACTGTTTTTGTTGCTCACACCAGTCCCACGACTGACTCGGAGTTTATTGTTCATTTTCTAAACTCTGGGTGCTCATAATTTTCTACACGAGCAGTCTAGAGTTTGGTTTTTCAGATAGTCAGGTCTAGTAGATTTTCTGGAGTTAGTTCAGTCTTTGGATATGGACTGCACTTGCTTATCTTGGTGTATCGTTATTGGGAGTTCGAGCTACTGCTGGAGTTCTCTCTTGAAGACTATCTTAGAGTTATTTGTTCCGCTGCTGATATTTGTTTTCGTTTTCTTTTCCGCTGCTATTTCTTGTATCATATCTCTGATGTATATTGATATTCATTGTATCACTCTGTTGTATCAGATATTGTATATCAATGTATAATTCTTTTTATTCCGCTGTGTTGTTTACTTAATGTTGTTATAAGCTCCGGCGACTCGGATTTGAACGGTCGAATCTACGGCATTCGAGTACGATGTAAAGTATGGATGTCGATTTTCGAGCGCGCAAATCTAGGACGTTACATTTGGTATCAGAGCTAAGGTTGAACTTTAGCTCAGGAGTATAACACGTTAAGTAGCTCGTTAGAGATAGAGTGAAGTAAACTCTAGAATGAGTATATCCCTAAGATATCCGTTTAAATGTCTCAGTAAATTCTCTTACTATCCACTGATAGTGAGTATGAGTGCAAGAAGAGGACGAGATAGGGGACAGGGGAGTACGACTATCAATGGTCAATACCCTACAACAGTGGAAACAATCTTTCTTATCAATCTTCTTTGATTCGTTTTCAAATTCTTTTGATTGCTTCGTACCAGATACAAGAAAGAAGTTTCGATATGATGATCGAATCGTTGTAGAAAATCCTTACTTCGTATCTTTATCGGTTTCTTATCAGCTTTTCGTTTTTTAAACTTTAATGAATTTGAATTGGAAAATTTAAATTGAGTTAAATCGATTAACATGATATGAAGCTAAATTTGAATCAATTAAAACGATTTCGTTTGAAACCAAAATTTGAAATTCTATTGTAATTTTCTTTTGAATACCGAAGTCCGAAGAGGGACAAATTGGTATGTATTCTGAGATATTCCGACTTGACTTCGGAATCCGTATCTTGTGTTCGAGTAATTATAGGAGATCGAATCTGTCTATCTCTGTCTTTGTTTCGTGCCTGCGAATTTCGAGGACGAAATTCTTTTAAGGGGGGAAGTTTGTAACGACCCCGAAATTTAAATTTATTTAAATTAATAATTAAATGAATTTTTGAGTTAAGTTTATGATTAAATAAATTTTTGGATAATAATTTGTAAAATTTATTAGATAATTGGAGCGAGTTTCCCCGAGATCCAAATTAAAATTTGTTAAATCATTTAATTTTAAATATTGTATATATATGTGATTTGAATCTTTGATAAATGGTTTAATAAATAATTTAAGTTAAAATAGAAGTAAATGTTTGAAATAGAATAAACCTTATAAATATTAAAGCATAAGTATAAGATAAATTATAACAACGTATTATTTTAGAATGTCATTTGAATTTCAAGTAAATTGATTTAAAATAAATATATAGAGAAATACAATATAATTTGTATTAAAGTAAAATAAATAATTTAAGATAGAAATATAATTAAAACAATATATTAATGAACTTTGTAAAAATATAAGCAAATACATTAACAAATAAAAAACAAACAACATATAGAATAAAATTGAAACTTATTTACATATTCAAGTGTAAATAAAGAAAAGTTGCAAAAGGAATATACAAACCAGGAAAATAAGGTATGCAAGCCTCAATATAAAATAAAACCTGTACATTATCTTTCATTTACATCTTTGGCAGCACAAAAATATAAGATTTTATTAGCCTCCAAAGTCTTTGCTCTCAAGTGTACAAACAAACATAAAAATTGTATACCCTGTACCAAAAACAAACCACAATATCATCTCGCTGGCAATTGTGTTTGGTAAAGTAAAAAGTAAATATATTTAAGTATGGGAAGAAAGTATACATGGTACAGATAATTAATGCAAGCATGGCCAAACTTGCAAAACAAAGTAAAATCTGCTGTACATTTCTTTTCTCATATCTCAATCCTTTCCATCTCAGTTTTTTTCATTCGAAGCTATAAAAAAAAGAAAAAGAAAAAAAAATGTCTGAAGCAAACATCATTTTAAACCATTCAACCTAAACAAACAACTCTAGGCAAACCAGAGATCAGAAGATTTCAGTTTGCATTTTCTCAAAACCTGTTCAAATATGCTCTGTTCTTTTTCTGGAAGACCACTGTGAGTAAACTTCCTTTTCTAACAATAAATCAGTATTTTACCTTGAAGCATGTTGAATGTTTGTAAATGTGTTTTGCATGTATATAAACTATGTGCAAATGTCTATGCATATCTGTATAAACAAATATATATATGTTCTCTGTTAGTTTAACAGGCTCCAGATTTTCTTTTAAAATCTTTATCTCCCCATACAAATAAATTCAGGCTATGATTTATGAATAAAATTTGTTCATAACAAAGTTATATAAATTCTAAAAATAGTTTCAAATATCTTTACCCAGTAATTAACTTCATGATATGAAATAACAGTAGATCAATGTATAAATCAGAAAAATCGAATATGCTAATTTTAAAACCTGATTACACAGTCACGTTTGAATTTCAAGATGATGATTTTAGAGAGTCGTTTCAAGATTTTCAGTTGCATGGTTGTCGAGATATTGTGGTATGAACAGAAATTGTAAATTCGTCGATTTCTGGTGATCTACTAGATTGTAGATGGAGAAGTTTGGTCAGAGGGAAACTACAGAGGTGGGTAGCTCGGGAAAATTGCCATTTGATTTTTCTAGTGGTCGGATTGGCCAGTTAAGGCGAATCTAGGGTTTAAGAGTCGTTCGGGTGAAGTTTGTTTCCTGGGAAACTGCGATGTGGAAGAGGAAAGGGAGGGGTGCGGTCCTAGGCGAGAATAAAGATTGAACGATGGCGAGTGTATCAGAGAAGTTTGGGTGGAAATGGACCACGGTGGTGGTTCGTCGTGGAGGTTGAAGCTCACTGTTGTTCACTGATGTCAAATTGTGTGGGAGGTGAAAATTTTGTTTTCTTTTATGCGATCTGGATTTCGAGTTTCCATAGGAGATGAGCATAGAAGCGGACGAGTGTGTTGGAGGACGTCGATGGTTGGCGAATTTCGATGGTCGGGGTTCAGTGTCAGGTGCACACTTTCGTGCACACTCGTGCAGTCATGGAGGAGAACTGGGATGGTAAGAGGAAGAAAGAGAAGTTGGGCCGAGAAGAGAAGTGGACCAGAATTTCGATGGGCCGTGATTTTTATAAAGAGGAATGTTAAAACTGTTGCTAAATCCAAATTTAAAATTTTCAAAGTATAAGGCAAGGTTTAAAACTAAGCTATATGTGACGACCCGACTTTCCATTCCCGGAAAATCGCATCGACAGTAAGAAAGAAAGGGGTGAGAAATAGAAAAGAGAAGAAGAGAAAAGAAAACAACAACAGATACTCACAGCGGAAAGGAAACGAAATATAATATATCACATAAATATCACATAGTATCATATACATCATCTATCAGAGTTACACAGATTACACATCACATACTAGACAGTTATAAACATCTGTCTAGTTATTACATCTCAACACAATACAGATCAATACAAAGATCAACACAGCGGAAAACTACTATCTATATCTACAACGCCGAAGCCTCCTGCTCCATTGCTCCTCCAGATTACTCGTCAAAGCTACACCTGAATCCCTTGGCTACTCGTAAAAATTTGAGTACCCAAGAGTTTATAAAACAGAAATAAACAACTTGGGTCAGACATGGGTCTGGTGTGAGTAACAGGTTAAACTTGTTTAACTTCAAAACCTTTTGAAAGAAAAGGTATCACGTAAGACTTCCCACCAATAAATATGGGTAAGTTTTTACCTTACGCTAACCAAAACATTTGATAGGAAATTCGATTGTATTATAATAGGTCTAGGGTTTTCAAATAAATATGAAATAGCTGGAATGCTTACATCTCACGTTCCAACATAGTTGGGCACAACTAAAACGTACGGCACTTATTGGAGTTTGGATTCCATCAATGGCAGGGCTACCGGGGTACCGCCCGTCACAGTACGTGGCCTAGATCACCGTACCGAGGATCACTCCCAATCCCCTGCAACACAAGGCCGGAACATCCCTTACTGGATAATTCCCGCACAAGATATCCCAGCAGTTGGAGCTCACAACTGCCCACACAGACGAATAATAATAAGAAGGGACCTCTAGACAGAGATAATCTTGTCCTACTTGGGTGCTACCCACTAACCTTGCTGCACCTCCCCTGTTTTAGCCATTCCCGGTTTGTGAGGCTTGAGGTCACGATTACCTTTAATCAGAACATATCACTTAGAATGCTCATCATCCGCCTGACGATGTGCTGAAAGCATTCAATCCATACAAGTTCGTTCCGGGTTCGAACGAAACCGAAGGCATTATCTCGTTACACTCGTTTTGGAATCACCCTCAGAGTTAACGACAATAACCCTTGCACTCTGAATCTTTATCTCGAATCTGAAAGTACTATCTCCGTCAACTCATTACGGAATCACCCACAGAGTTATACTGACAAAGAATCGTTCTTACACCTCGAGTCTTCACTTGCTCCATTTGGATTTCACGACCTAACGTAAATTTGGATCGATGTGGTATTCGGGTCTCCAGACCTGGAAATCCGGTATACGGAAACCCGATCCCGGTCTCATCGAAATCCAAAACGTATCTTTTAAGGCCAAGTTGTTTTAAAGGTTAAAACAATTTAATACAATTATCTTATATACACTTAGAAAGATAATTCACAAATAGATAATCAACATTATCAATATCATCAGATAATCCATATTATCACAATTCAACTAAACATCCATATCACATAGCATATATCTCATCAGAGATATCAATCAAATGCAAAGCATTCAGTATTATCATCCATCCATAAGTAATGATCTATATCATCTCTAATTAATTTAAAGTTAATTAAACTAATTACTTTTATTTTATAAATCCTTCTTACTTAAACATTAATTAATTACAAATTAATTAATTATCCTCTAATTACCTTTTTTAATTAATCATCTTTGATTAATTATCTTTTAATTGCCTTCAAGTTATTTATCTTTAATTAATTACTTAAATTAATTAACCTTAACCACTTATAGTAATTAACCTTTAATTACTTCATTAATTAATTAACTATAATTAATTAAATTAATCACTATAATTAATTATATTAAACCTTAATTAATTACATTAATTAATCACTTCATTTATTAATTATACTTAATTAATCAATCTTAATTACATCATTAATTATATTAATTAATGATCCTTAATTACAACTTAATTATTAATTACTTTAATTAAATTAATTACATTAAGTAATTAACTTTAAATTAAACAACATTTATTAATCACCTTGATTAATCTTCAATCAGTAATTAACTACCCTTAATTACTTTCATTTACTAAATTAATTCTCCTTAATTAATTTCTTAATTAATCCCTTGATTAATTATTCAGAGTAATTAAACTTAAATTACTTTCCTTAATACATAACCATCAATTAATTACTTCCAGTAATTATCTATTATTTACTTCCCTAAATAATATACCTTAATAATTACCTAATCATGATTAACACATATTTTTAAAACATTCAATTCTTTTAAATTACACTTAAATACATCTTAAAATTAAGTTTAAAATAACTTAAAGATTTAACTTTAACCAATTCAAGTTAAACAAATTATATCACTTTAATTACCATTATTTTTAAACTTGTTAAATAATTCATTTTATAAACATATCCCTTAATCACACTTTTAAAATTTACTAAGCTTTCTTAAAAACTAAATTATTTAAAACTTTAAAATTGGTAAAATCTTTACTCTTCATAAATCTGTACATCTACTTAAAATTTGAAATCTGGTTATCAAGACAAATACAACCCGAGACAAACTCGAGTAAAACAATCAAAACCCCTGGGTTCTCTCACGCAACACTGCTACTTCGAGTTCTCATTCTAAAATCCCGAGATGACCTTCGAGTAAACCCCACAACCAACCCTACTGACACACACGCGACATCGTGCACATGCACCACCGCCACAGCCACCTCCGACCATCCCTGGCACCCTCAACCAATCGACCATCGATGTAGCAACTAAACCCAATTATCGATTCACACATTCCAGCCTTCGATCGAAATCGAGCAATGCAGATGGAAACAGAAAATCAACATCACCAGAAAACACCTCGAAACCATGATGCCGTTCATCAGAACCCACTGCGCTTCCGGCCACATTTCCGCGTATCATCCACGCAACCACTTACCAAAATTCATCTGACTCGATGCTTCAGAGATGCCGCCACGATCACATTTCCAGACTCGACCAAATTAGGTTTAAAAATCTAAACAAACTCGCCGCCTACGCCACGATGTTCAGGAACCCCACTAGGTAATTTTTCCGACCTCCCTAAACCTTCCCCTACCTCCAGCCAAGGTCTCGACTACCCCGAGAGTCACGATCGCCAGAGAAGCCTTAAAACTCATTTTCTGATCAACTTAGAATTTCTCAGTCAAATCTTCATTAAAAATCTTGATTTTACTTTCAAAAATCATTATTCTTGATAACATTTCAGATGGTATACCTGAAACTAAAATCTATGATGTTTGAAATTTACCATATTTTGAATCTTTCCTGTATTTCCAAATTTTCCAGAGAAGCTTTGCTTTGATTTACTTAAATCTATTTTTAAGATTTGAATCTTGCTAAATCTAACAACTTTTGTTTAGATCCTATTGCCTAAAATGAATCAGAGGAATGGAAATTGATTTTTGAACAAGCCTGATGCCTGTAAGCCTGGAACTAATTTCATATGTCTGATTCCAGACATGCACAGCCAACACACACATATATACACAAATTTATACACATACAAGCAAATTTCCAACCTACTTTAAACATGTTTAAACTATTTTTAGATTCTAGTTCACGTTTAAACAAACTTAATTTGTTTGAATATTAATCTCTATAAAAGATTAGATGAGGAAATTAGAAATTTTGTTCTAAGTTTAACTCTGTAACTTAAACAGAGACAATACAGACATAGCCATACATGCACACAGGGTTCTACAATCAAATACACATGTATTTAAATTTAAAACAAACATGCATACATATTTTCAAACATATATCACAATTTCACTTCAAACATTTTACCACATAAATCCAGTTTTAACTGTTTTAAAATCTAAGTTTACTCTTTAAAGAAGATGAACAGAGCATCTAATTGTTAACAGCATACACACTATAAACATTCACATCAGATTCTCACTTATTCATGCAATACTTATTCATTTCAACCATACTAGCATGCAACCATATTTTACTTTAAGTTTTTAAAAGTTACTCACCTTATTTAAACAGAGGCAGCCTTTATATTTTGCAATAGCTTTTGAAATTTTTAAACTTGAATGCCCTTAGCTTCTTTGAATCTGATCTTAAACTTGAGTAGCTAGGCTTTAACTACTTTGAATTACAGGTATGCTGCTCCCAGATTGAAAGAAGAATGCAAACAGCCTTGAGATGATTCCAGATTGAAAAATGCAGGCAGGCTTTGATGTTGAAAAGAATTGCAGGCCAAAAGAAATGCAGACTGAACTTGATTTAGATTTTGGAAAATGGTTTACAGAGATTTGATTTTGATAATCTCTGGTTTGAGGAATTTTATTACTGATTACAGATTTTCAGATTTGTACTAGAGAGGGTTTGAGAAGAGTGAATTTCAGATTTGCATTTTAGAGAATTGGTTTTTGAGAAGATGGTACTGATCTATTTTCAGATTTGTATTTAGAGAAAGAGGTTTGAGTTTATCTTGTTTTTGAGAAGGAAATAGAAAGGATGAAGTAAAGAAATGCATATGTGTATATAAGTGAATTTATGATAAATAAAAATAAAAGAAAAAAATAAAAATAAATGAAGACACTTGTCATAACATTGGTTACTTAAATTACACATGTTAAAACAATGACTTTAGAAAATAACACATGTCTCTTAAGTAATTTTTACATATTTATTTATTTTAGAAGTATATAAAATGGCTTTTCTTATTTATAAAATACTTATCTATATATATACAAATTACTTTTTAAAGAAAGAAAACTAAATTTATTTATAACTAAAAGTTTATACAATTTTCTAAACTCCACAACAAATTTAAATATTTATTCCATTGAATTTCAAAACTTAATTTCAAATTCAATTTAAATTAAATCCTAAGATTCAATTTAAAAGTTAAGTTATATATATACATATATAACTATTCATTCAATTAAATAAAAATTCCATAATTTTCAAAATCCAATCATATTTATAAAAATAATATATTATACTTATTATTTGAAATTAACATATTTGATATTTAAATTATTTATATAAGAGATTATATTATCAAGTGATATTTTAAAAAGAAACAAAACAAGCCTTTTTGTTAACTCTTATATAATTTTAAACTTAAGTAAAAATATCTTAAGCAATTAAAGTATTTTAAAACTATAAATTTACTAATTTAAATAACTTTGAAAAGTCATATTAAATTAAATCTAAATTCCCAATTTACCCAAAGCTTCTATTTAAAATATATATAAATAAATATATATATTCAAATAGAAAATATCTTATTAACTTTTAAAAGATAAAATCACCAATTAATACTAATTTAATCAGATTATTAAATTAAATTCAAATCTTATTATCAAAGATCATCAATATCAATTTAATTATTTAACAGATTATTAAATTGATATTGTTAAAATTTCCGGGATATTACATTCCTTCCCCCTTAAAATAATTTCGTCCCCGAAATTTAAACAAAGGTAATTTAATAATCTTATTAAAGATTTTAAATTTTAAAACACAAGCATATACTATCATCCATATGCTAACAACCATAGCAACCAATTCATCCAATCAATCAAATCTAACTATCCAGACAAAATTCTAGATAGAATTCCTCGAGTTTCCCCAAGTATATATATACCGGGATACTCGCTCTACAACAATCTAAACTACTAAGCTATAGATCTCCTACTCATCTAGATCTACAGAACTAAACAGAATATCAGACTACAAACGAGTCTGACTCAACAACTAAACCTTCCAGAACTGCTGATTCTAAAACCAGAGATAGATCTTACACGTACCCCTCAGAGATACATAAAACACAATGAATTCCAGTTGTCCAAACTGACAATTCAATCCTGAAAACCCAATACTTATCCAAATCAGAACACAGAAGAGATCCAAACATAACTTTACTTCACAACATCAGTAGATTCCAAACTTACTTCTCCTATCCAGAGATATACTCCAAACTGCTTTCGCTGCTCAATTCAGATCTGAGGTAGAACACAAGCACAGACTGGACAACTCATTCCAGAAATAAGGTTCACTGATCCATATATAAAATTCAGATACTTCATCAAAACTTGAGTTGCTGCACCAACTCTATCTCTAGAAGACATCCTTTAACTAGATTGAACTACCGGTACTACTCCTAGAATCCAGTCGATAAGAAAACTCAACCTTCAGATGCGGACAACTCCTGACTTCTCTGAAGACACTCAGAAAAACTCTGATAACCCAAGAGAACCCTTAAACTATCGCAAGTCACTTTTGCGATCAACCCAGCCTATTTCCAAATAAAACTGTTCCTCTTAACAAATCAGAACAGCCCACACTTAACTATCCAATCCATCGAAGAAATGGATCCACTCTGCTGCTTCTGAACTTCACCTCCAGAAAAACTGTTCAGCCAGAAAACTTCCTGTCAATGCACAGAATACTCCGAGCTGCACTGCTGCCACAGATGCCAAAGAAAAACTCTTCGAGAAACTCGAACTCCAAACCAAATAGAAACACCATGCTGGACTCAGCCACAACACCGAAGCAGACGCACTTCCTTAAACTCGTTCCAAAGAAAACATCTTCGGGAACATCCATCGTCACTGTATCTCATCATACAGCTACTATTACCTGAGGTATCAAGATACCATCACTTGCTTCTGTTCAACCGATAGATCCAAACTCTACTCATCCAACTTTACAAATAAACTCCGAACCTTAACAGGTTTCCTTCAGAGATTCGATGAAATCCTTCATCATAGCAAAACTAACTCGAGACAGTATTGGGTCTACAGTCTCGATAAATACACTTCCAACCTTAATTCCAACCATTTGTAGTCGTGTTTCACACACCACCACCCTATCTACCTTTATAACTCATATTGGAAAACCTGAACGGGTAACCCAACAATATAGGTAGAATATATATATAGTTATATAAAAATTACAAATACGCTCTCTCACGATAGATACCACTCCAGAGCTAGGTATTCACTCAACCAATAGCTCTGATATTCACTTAACCAAAAGCTTAGGCATTCGCTCAACCTAAGCTCTGATACCACGTGTGACGACCCGACTTTCCATTCCCGGAAAATCGCATCGACAGTAAGAAAGAAAGGGGTGAGAAATAGAAAAGAGAAGAAGAGAAAAGAAAACAACAACAGATACTCACAGCGGAAAGGAAACGAAATATAATATATCACATAAATATCACATAGTATCATATACATCATCTATCAGAGTTACACAGATTACACATCACATACTAGACAGTTATAAACATCTGTCTAGTTATTACATCTCAACACAATACAGATCAATACAAAGATCAACACAGCGGAAAACTACTATCTATATCTACAACGCCGAAGCCTCCTGCTCCATTGCTCCTCCAGATTACTCGTCAAAGCTACACCTGAATCCCTTGGCTACTCGTAAAAATTTGAGTACCCAAGAGTTTATAAAACAGAAATAAACAACTTGGGTCAGACATGGGTCTGGTGTGAGTAACAGGTTAAACTTGTTTAACTTCAAAACCTTTTGAAAGAAAAGGTATCACGTAAGACTTCCCACCAATAAATATGGGTAAGTTTTTACCTTACGCTAACCAAAACATTTGATAGGAAATTCGATTGTATTATAATAGGTCTAGGGTTTTCAAATAAATATGAAATAGCTGGAATGCTTACATCTCACGTTCCAACATAGTTGGGCACAACTAAAACGTACGGCACTTATTGGAGTTTGGATTCCATCAATGGCAGGGCTACCGGGGTACCGCCCGTCACAGTACGTGGCCTAGATCACCGTACCGAGGATCACTCCCAATCCCCTGCAACACAAGGCCGGAACATCCCTTACTGGATAATTCCCGCACAAGATATCCCAGCAGTTGGAGCTCACAACTGCCCACACAGACGAATAATAATAAGAAGGGACCTCTAGACAGAGATAATCTTGTCCTACTTGGGTGCTACCCACTAACCTTGCTGCACCTCCCCTGTTTTAGCCATTCCCGGTTTGTGAGGCTTGAGGTCACGATTACCTTTAATCAGAACATATCACTTAGAATGCTCATCATCCGCCTGACGATGTGCTGAAAGCATTCAATCCATACAAGTTCGTTCCGGGTTCGAACGAAACCGAAGGCATTATCTCGTTACACTCGTTTTGGAATCACCCTCAGAGTTAACGACAATAACCCTTGCACTCTGAATCTTTATCTCGAATCTGAAAGTACTATCTCCGTCAACTCATTACGGAATCACCCACAGAGTTATACTGACAAAGAATCGTTCTTACACCTCGAGTCTTCACTTGCTCCATTTGGATTTCACGACCTAACGTAAATTTGGATCGATGTGGTATTCGGGTCTCCAGACCTGGAAATCCGGTATACGGAAACCCGATCCCGGTCTCATCGAAATCCAAAACGTATCTTTTAAGGCCAAGTTGTTTTAAAGGTTAAAACAATTTAATACAATTATCTTATATACACTTAGAAAGATAATTCACAAATAGATAATCAACATTATCAATATCATCAGATAATCCATATTATCACAATTCAACTAAACATCCATATCACATAGCATATATCTCATCAGAGATATCAATCAAATGCAAAGCATTCAGTATTATCATCCATCCATAAGTAATGATCTATATCATCTCTAATTAATTTAAAGTTAATTAAACTAATTACTTTTATTTTATAAATCCTTCTTACTTAAACATTAATTAATTACAAATTAATTAATTATCCTCTAATTACCTTTTTTAATTAATCATCTTTGATTAATTATCTTTTAATTGCCTTCAAGTTATTTATCTTTAATTAATTACTTAAATTAATTAACCTTAACCACTTATAGTAATTAACCTTTAATTACTTCATTAATTAATTAACTATAATTAATTAAATTAATCACTATAATTAATTATATTAAACCTTAATTAATTACATTAATTAATCACTTCATTTATTAATTATACTTAATTAATCAATCTTAATTACATCATTAATTATATTAATTAATGATCCTTAATTACAACTTAATTATTAATTACTTTAATTAAATTAATTACATTAAGTAATTAACTTTAAATTAAACAACATTTATTAATCACCTTGATTAATCTTCAATCAGTAATTAACTACCCTTAATTACTTTCATTTACTAAATTAATTCTCCTTAATTAATTTCTTAATTAATCCCTTGATTAATTATTCAGAGTAATTAAACTTAAATTACTTTCCTTAATACATAACCATCAATTAATTACTTCCAGTAATTATCTATTATTTACTTCCCTAAATAATATACCTTAATAATTACCTAATCATGATTAACACATATTTTTAAAACATTCAATTCTTTTAAATTACACTTAAATACATCTTAAAATTAAGTTTAAAATAACTTAAAGATTTAACTTTAACCAATTCAAGTTAAACAAATTATATCACTTTAATTACCATTATTTTTAAACTTGTTAAATAATTCATTTTATAAACATATCCCTTAATCACACTTTTAAAATTTACTAAGCTTTCTTAAAAACTAAATTATTTAAAACTTTAAAATTGGTAAAATCTTTACTCTTCATAAATCTGTACATCTACTTAAAATTTGAAATCTGGTTATCAAGACAAATACAACCCGAGACAAACTCGAGTAAAACAATCAAAACCCCTGGGTTCTCTCACGCAACACTGCTACTTCGAGTTCTCATTCTAAAATCCCGAGATGACCTTCGAGTAAACCCCACAACCAACCCTACTGACACACACGCGACATCGTGCACATGCACCACCGCCACAGCCACCTCCGACCATCCCTGGCACCCTCAACCAATCGACCATCGATGTAGCAACTAAACCCAATTATCGATTCACAAATTCCAGCCTTCGATCGAAATCGAGCAATGCAGATGGAAACAGAAAATCAACATCACCAGAAAACACCTCGAAACCATGATGCCGTTCATCAGAACCCACTGCGCTTCCGGCCACATTTCCGCGTATCATCCACGCAACCACTTACCAAAATTCATCTGACTCGATGCTTCAGAGATGCCGCCACGATCACATTTCCAGACTCGACCAAATTAGGTTTAAAAATCTAAACAAACTCGCCGCCTACGCCACGATGTTCAGGAACCCCACTAGGTAATTTTTCCGACCTCCCTAAACCTTCCCCTACCTCCAGCCAAGGTCTCGACTACCCCGAGAGTCACGATCGCCAGAGAAGCCTTAAAACTCATTTTCTGATCAACTTAGAATTTCTCAGTCAAATCTTCATTAAAAATCTTGATTTTACTTTCAAAAATCATTATTCTTGATAACATTTCAGATGGTATACCTGAAACTAAAATCTATGATGTTTGAAATTTACCATATTTTGAATCTTTCCTGTATTTCCAAATTTTCCAGAGAAGCTTTGCTTTGATTTACTTAAATCTATTTTTAAGATTTGAATCTTGCTAAATCTAACAACTTTTGTTTAGATCCTATTGCCTAAAATGAATCAGAGGAATGGAAATTGATTTTTGAACAAGCCTGATGCCTGTAAGCCTGGAACTAATTTCATATGTCTGATTCCAGACATGCACAGCCAACACACACATATATACACAAATTTATACACATACAAGCAAATTTCCAACCTACTTTAAACATGTTTAAACTATTTTTAGATTCTAGTTCACGTTTAAACAAACTTAATTTGTTTGAATATTAATCTCTATAAAAGATTAGATGAGGAAATTAGAAATTTTGTTCTAAGTTTAACTCTGTAACTTAAACAGAGACAATACAGACATAGCCATACATGCACACAGGGTTCTACAATCAAATACACATGTATTTAAATTTAAAACAAACATGCATACATATTTTCAAACATATATCACAATTTCACTTCAAACATTTTACCACATAAATCCAGTTTTAACTGTTTTAAAATCTAAGTTTACTCTTTAAAGAAGATGAACAGAGCATCTAATTGTTAACAGCATACACACTATAAACATTCACATCAGATTCTCACTTATTCATGCAATACTTATTCATTTCAACCATACTAGCATGCAACCATATTTTACTTTAAGTTTTTAAAAGTTACTCACCTTATTTAAACAGAGGCAGCCTTTATATTTTGCAATAGCTTTTGAAATTTTTAAACTTGAATGCCCTTAGCTTCTTTGAATCTGATCTTAAACTTGAGTAGCTAGGCTTTAACTACTTTGAATTACAGGTATGCTGCTCCCAGATTGAAAGAAGAATGCAAACAGCCTTGAGATGATTCCAGATTGAAAAATGCAGGCAGGCTTTGATGTTGAAAAGAATTGCAGGCCAAAAGAAATGCAGACTGAACTTGATTTAGATTTTGGAAAATGGTTTACAGAGATTTGATTTTGATAATCTCTGGTTTGAGGAATTTTATTACTGATTACAGATTTTCAGATTTGTACTAGAGAGGGTTTGAGAAGAGTGAATTTCAGATTTGCATTTTAGAGAATTGGTTTTTGAGAAGATGGTACTGATCTATTTTCAGATTTGTATTTAGAGAAAGAGGTTTGAGTTTATCTTGTTTTTGAGAAGGAAATAGAAAGGATGAAGTAAAGAAATGCATATGTGTATATAAGTGAATTTATGATAAATAAAAATAAAAGAAAAAAATAAAAATAAATGAAGACACTTGTCATAACATTGGTTACTTAAATTACACATGTTAAAACAATGACTTTAGAAAATAACACATGTCTCTTAAGTAATTTTTACATATTTATTTATTTTAGAAGTATATAAAATGGCTTTTCTTATTTATAAAATACTTATCTATATATATACAAATTACTTTTTAAAGAAAGAAAACTAAATTTATTTATAACTAAAAGTTTATACAATTTTCTAAACTCCACAACAAATTTAAATATTTATTCCATTGAATTTCAAAACTTAATTTCAAATTCAATTTAAATTAAATCCTAAGATTCAATTTAAAAGTTAAGTTATATATATACATATATAACTATTCATTCAATTAAATAAAAATTCCATAATTTTCAAAATCCAATCATATTTATAAAAATAATATATTATACTTATTATTTGAAATTAACATATTTGATATTTAAATTATTTATATAAGAGATTATATTATCAAGTGATATTTTAAAAAGAAACAAAACAAGCCTTTTTGTTAACTCTTATATAATTTTAAACTTAAGTAAAAATATCTTAAGCAATTAAAGTATTTTAAAACTATAAATTTACTAATTTAAATAACTTTGAAAAGTCATATTAAATTAAATCTAAATTCCCAATTTACCCAAAGCTTCTATTTAAAATATATATAAATAAATATATATATTCAAATAGAAAATATCTTATTAACTTTTAAAAGATAAAATCACCAATTAATACTAATTTAATCAGATTATTAAATTAAATTCAAATCTTATTATCAAAGATCATCAATATCAATTTAATTATTTAACAGATTATTAAATTGATATTGTTAAAATTTCCGGGATATTACACTATAAATCAAGGGTTAACTATGAATTCAAGTTGAGTTTAGGGTTTAGTTTGGAAATAAATAAAGTTCTTACATTTAAAGTGTTATTAACTAAAAAGAGTTTAAGTATTTAAGTGTATTTAAAAGAATTTGAATTTAAAAATGTACTTTGAATTATAAACCAAAGTTAAATCAATTTTGAAACCTAGATTTAAACTTATATTTGAATTCCAGATTTGAAATTAATTTAAGTTTTTTTTTATCATGTGAATTCATTAAATTAGTAATTATAAGTTTAAGTTATAAATTAAGTTTTGAGTTAATTAATCTAGGAAATATTAATTTGTAATTAAGAAACGTGGGTCAAATTTTAATTCATGATTATAATTAATTAATTCAATAACGAGGATTAATTAATGATTTATTAATGATTAATCAAACTTTAATAAACGTGATCAAATTTGCAATAATTAATATAGATTAATTAATTTAATAATAATCATTGTGAAACGTAATTATTTAATGAAATTAATTATTCAGGGTAATTAATTGAGTATAATTAATAAATTATTGATTTACCATAACTAGCAAATTTATTCATAGAAATTAAACCTGATTTAAATTTATCAGATAATAAATTTGACCCTACTTATGAATGTTTGGATTCTATGGAATGTTAAATTGTTTGATATTCCTGATGTACGATGCTTTGTGATATACCCTGATTTATGTTGTGATCTGAAATTTCTATTTCTGTGATATATTACTATGTGAATATGAAACCCTTGACCCGTAAAAACGGCACTTGAATTTCGATGCGACAGGGAGTCGGATTCCAGTTGGTTATCCGAAACCCACATCGAATTGTAATTGTGAATCTTTGTGACTGATAAATTTATTTTATTTATGAATCTGTGAATGAAGTTAAGCGTTATCGATCATACCGCTTATCGATATATCTGTGATGATTGATGTTGCACTATTGTGTGTAAAACCCCTGGACTACACTGTTACACACACAATTATGGATTTCACGAGGAAATCGATTAAATCAAAGATTTTGAAAATAGTTTCGAATTTATATTTCTAACTTCAATTGATTTTGAAAATTGGAAATTTGGGTTTAAAGTGAAAAGCTTTTGAAAATGGAATTTCAAAGATAAAAGTTATTTTGAATAACTTAATAGAGTTTTGGAAATTTAAATAATTTGATTTAAATTTGAATTCAAATTTGAAATTGAATTCTATGATTTGAAACTAGGAATTAAAGATGATATACCAGTTATACATGGGTTAAACTATTTTAAAAGTATTGATTTTGGAATGTGAATATAATTCAAGAGTTTTAACCCGTGCAAATAAAATTGGATTTTTCTTAAACGAAAATTGTTTGTTTTCAAATGATAAAAGCTTTCGTATATATATAAGAAATGAAATTCCAATTTAAAGGAATTTCAAGTATGAATTGAAAGGTGGTTTTCCAAGTTATAAATGAATTCTTTTTTAAAGCTATGAATTGAATCTGTTTATTTTTAACAGATTTAAAATGATGATTTGTTTAAACCATTCGAAATGAAATTGTTTTGAAAGCTATAAGTTGAATCTTTGATTTAAAGATTTAACGAGTTAATCCAATTGAAACGGAAATTGTTTTGAAACCTATGAATGTATCTTTGTGAAAACTGGGTGAACTTTGTGAAATAAATCTTTTTGTTTAAAGATTTGAAAATGGTAATTTGTTTAACCATTCGAATGAAAAGTTTTGGGCTTTAAGCTGTGATTTAATTGAAATCCCATTATCCATTTGTTTTTAAATAATTGGGCTCATTATTCGGGTTAGCCGGGAAAAGACATTTGTGTCATATAACCCATTCCGAATAGTGATACGTCGTATATGGATAACATTTGAAGACCGGTGGTGAAGACCGGATATTTGCGAAAACGAAAGGACAACTCGTCGAATGTCTCTGCATCGTCTGGCCCCGATATAGAGATTTTATCACCCTTTGTGATGGGAAGTCCGGACGGGATTGTGAATACCCGGAATTGCAAGGGCTTCGTAAGAAGTGCCTTCGGTTCTGTTCGAACCCGGAACAGACTTGTATGGATACATGTCTGACATTACACTTTGAGATATAAAGCAGATTTCTTTCAAATACATTTCTGTTGGTGGCGGAGAATTTATTCTCTTAGCTTAACACCCTTCTCTGAGACGTACGAGCTCAGAGGTTATGTAATTGAAATTTATCAGCGATATACCACAATTTGGTAATGTGGCATGCCGAGTGTTGCTGTGTGATGATCAGTGTTTGATCATTTGCGATATGATCATTTATTTGATCTTATATCTTTGTGATCATAGGTTGATCATTTGTTTGACCCGAAGCATGGCTTTGTGAACAAAGCGTAGCTTTGTGGACGAGACTTCGTCGGACCTCACACCCCGGAAATGGTCAAAACAGGAAAGATGCAGCAAGGTTCTAGGGAGTAGCGCCCCTTAGTGTATGTCATTTCTTTCTGGATAGAGGTGGTATCATGGTATGGAGCCCAGATACTTAACCTATGTGGTTACTGCATTATTATTCTGATGTGGTTGTTGGAATCGAGGATCCTCGGGAAGATCGGTTACGATCGGGGGATGACATACGCGTGTCAGTAGTTACCTATTTTTGCAGAGGTAACCCGGCCTTGTGTTGGCAGAGATCCGGTTAGGTTCTCGGGACGTCATTCCAGAGGCGTTTCCATGTGGCAATGGGAAGTTCCTTGGCCTGACCATTTGTTGGAAATCCAAACTCCAATACGAACTTTGTACGGTATTAGTTGTAGAACCTGCCATTTACGTACGGTGGTCACCACTGTTTAGATGGTAGCTATAGTAGGCATACGATACTGGTCGTATGTTGGCTAAGATTAATATTATACTTTTGAAATGTTTTCTACACTATGCACTAATAATAATATCCAAAGTGATTTGATTTTTACGTAGTAAGCATCTTCGACTATCATAAGAAGAAATCTCCTCCAATTCTGCGTTTGCATTGTGTGTGTGGTGGGAGGTCTTATGGTAGTTTCATTTTCAAAAAGCATTGCGAATTGACTTTAAAATTCTCTACTATTTGTTTTTAAAGATAAACTGTTTTTGTTGCTCACACCAGTCCCACGACTGACTCGGAGTTTATTGTTCATTTTCTAAACTCTGGGTGCTCATAATTTTCTACACGAGCAGTCTAGAGTTTGGTTTTTCAAATAGTCAGGTCTAGTAGATTTTCTGGAGTTAGTTCAGTCTTTGGATATGGACTGCACTTGCTTATCTTGGTGTATCGTTATTGGGAGTTCGAGCTACTGCTGGAGTTCTCTCTTGAAGACTATCTTAGAGTTATTTGTTCCGCTGCTGATATTTGTTATCGTTTTCTTTTCCGCTGCTATTTCTTGTATCATATCTCTGATGTATATTGATATTCATTGTATCACTCTGTTGTATCAGATATTGTATATCAATGTATTATTCTTTTTATTCCGCTGTGTTGTTTACTTAATGTTGTTATAAGCTCCGGCGACTCGGATTTGAACGGTCGAATCTACGGCATTCGAGTACGATGTAAAGTATGGATGTCGATTTTCGAGCGCGCAAATCTGGGACGTTACATTTTATGGGGCTTGTACGTCAAGTCCATATAAATAATTTAGTATACAAAATACCCGCCCTTATAATTTAATGTAAATTAGGTCCTTGGCCTCGTTTTTCCTTTACGACCAGTTGATATTTTCACACCCATATTAATATTTTACATTCTATTTTGATTTCAATATTTGAAATGCAATTACTTTTTGTAGAAATATCGTATCAACAAACCATCTTCACCATTAAATTATAAATTTTATTATTTTTTAAATGATATGTGTATGCATAAGTAAATATTTTGTTATTGATTTGTTTTTGAAGAACTGTATTATTTTCTATATAAATAACGCAATTAAAACTGCATCTGTAAAAATGTTATTATAAGTGCTTCATTCAAATTACAACGTTCAAGAATAATAAATATGCAGAATTATAAAATCTACATTAAGAAAATGCAGTTATAACTGCATTACATTAATGTAGTTATAACTGCATTTTCTTAATGCAGTTAAATTCTATATTTAGATCGAATATGCAGGAATATAACTGCAATTTATTAATGTGCTTATAAATCTATTTTCTTAATGCGGTTAAATTTTGCATTAAGATCAAATATGTAGAATTATAACTACACTATATTAATGCATTTATAACCGCATTTTCTTAATGCAATTATAATTGCATTTCTTAGTGCGTTTAAATGCAGTTACACAAAGCGATAATACAAACTGCATTACATAAATGCAGCTAAAATTGCTATGAAAAATGAAGATTTTTAAAAATTTTATTTTTAGTTATTAGCAATAGTTATCATTGGAAAGTTTATTAAATTTATGATTTAATGGTGAGAACGATTTTTTAAATCCGATTAACCTGCAAGAAGTTATCACATTTTAAAGATTGTAACAAATGAGTTAGCGGCTGAAGTTATTTGTTGGATGTGATGTTAAAGAAGTTGAGACCTAATTTACAAAAATTTAGTGATAGGGACTCACTTTACATTTCAAATAACAAATAGTGATCCAAAGTTAATATAAATGGCAATTAATAGATGATTCAAACTATTAGTATATATCAGACTTAAGCATTATGCCTTGCCAAAAAAAAGACTTAAGCATTATATAATCGTCTCCATATTCCAACTATCAAACGTTATACTAAGAATTCCGAATAAACAAAAATTTGAAAATTCTTTTAATTCTTGTACATCCATCATTCACGGTTCACAATATTGCACATGCGTATGTAAGATTATTCAACCTTTAGAATAAGAAAATCATTCCCCTAGATATTTAAATAATATCACATTTTAAGATTTGGCGAAATAATGACATAAATGAGGACGAAGAAAGTGAAATTCATATATGATGCAACAAAATCTGACATTCTTAACTAATTATCAACACAGTAGAAAATGATTCTACGTATAAATAACCGTTTCGCAAAATTTTAGTACATTGAACGTATCAACTATTTAGCTGACCCAAAATAAAAAAAATTCAAGTAACAGCAAATCTATCAGAGTATTTATTGTCAGATGATGTTATGATAAAAATAAACAACACACCATAATAAATTTTTGATTTTATTTCTATACAACCAACAACAATATACGGTGCATCATCTAACAGCAATGATCAAAAATGAAAGCTACATAGACTTGACAATTTTAATGGTCCCTTCATCTGCATATTTCAACTACAAAGTCGCTATATGTAACGACCCAGAATTTTGAACAAATTAAATTGGGAATATTTAATTAATTTTAAATATTTGAACGATAATTTAATTTGAATCCCCGATATAAATTTGAAATTTGCGATTAAACTTTAAAATTTAATCTATTGAATGCTGAATAAAAATTTGAACATTCAATTTAAAGTTGAAGAAAAATATTTCGAAAGCTTTTAAAATTCATATTGATAATACCAAAGATAATCGAACTTTCAGAATTGAAATTTAAACTGTTTTGTTCAGTTTCGAAATTATATTGTTCGAATCGAATTTAAAAATAGCCGTCCGAGGCGCAGTCTCAGAATTCGACGAAACCAGTTCCATTGGGTCCGTAATATTGAATTATTACTGGATTTCCAATCTTATATTTTTCAGAGTGGATATGTGACCGTACGGTAGGTAAACGCTTTGAGATTTAATCAGGTTAAATTTGAATTTAAATTTGAAATTTGTCAACATCAACACTTTTCTTCCCTTAAGACACGCAGAGAATCACGCCCGTTGTTCACGCTGAAGCACGCCATTCCCTCAGCTATAACTCGCGTACCCTTGTCTCCCCCGTTCATTACAAATACCACGAGAACATTTCAGTTCAATTACAAATCAAACGAGATGAAAATCAATGGCCGTGACAAACAAAATCATCCCCTGTTCAAAGAAATAAAAATGGCCGGCACCCCAAATCCTCTTCCCCCATTTTAAAATTCGAACGAGGCTGGGTGGCGCTCGAACTCTAGCTCGGAGACGTGGCAGTCGGCGCGTTCGCGAGGGAGAAGTCACGCATCGAGGTGTCGAAATTTTCGAGCACTTCTTGGATTCGCGAGCTACTCGTGTGGCATCGGCATCACGTTAAGGCAGGCACTCGAACTTGAATCGCGAGTGGAACGGGGGGGTCACGATTTCGACTTCGGCAATTAGGGCACGGTGGCATGGATTCGTCGACTCGCATCGACGTGGAGGATGAGGCAAATCGCTGTAGGGAAAACGATGGATTTTGGATCGATGGAAGCTCGCGACTGGAAGGAGGGCTCGCGTGCGCAGTAGGTTTCGCGTTTAAGGTGGCTCCATTCAAGGCGTCGCTGGTACGATAATTTAGCAGTAAGATAGTTTTCTCTTTTTCTTTCCTTTTCATTTAATTTAATAAAAACAGTTTCTAGTATATGCAGTTTAAAGGAAAAGGAATTTTGTTAAGAATTTGAAATATTAGCTTAAAGTGAAATTTAAATTACAATGAATGTATATATGTATAGATAAGCAGAAATATAATTATTACAGTAAGTATAAACCATTTTCGGTTAATATAAATGCTAGAAAGAATATTCTTCTTTTATTTATTTTCCATTTAGATTTAATGAATATATAAGTCTACAGGACTATTAGCTAATTTAATTTATGAAAGGGAAATGGGTTTAAGGAATTTAAATTATCAGTTTAAGATTGAATAAATCCATTTAATGGAAATTAATTCATTTTAGTTACTAAAGGATTTTTATTTAAAAAGGAGAATTTATTTAAAGTTAAATCACTAGTTTAAATTGGAAGTAATAATAATAAAAAAAATTGTTATTTGATTTATTTCGAATATTAACGAATGGTATAATTATTTATACTAGGTCAAAATCTGTAAAGAAATCGGGTCAAGAATGGAAAATGGATTGCAAATAAAGGCTAAGGTGAGATTTTTCTCACTCAAAAAAATTGATGTTTGCAGTTATTGATTGTTGTTTGGATATGATATTAGATATAGTAGGATATATCTATTATATATATAGCAATATATACATATTGGCATATGTATATATTGGATTGATTGATTTCCCGCCTCGTATAGCGGATGAGACCCTATTGCGCCGTTAGTAAGCGGATATTTTTATAAAACCCATATACCGCGATATTCCACCTCGAAGTGGAATTGGTATTGTCCTAACGTCTGTGGATGCAGGGAAACAGGTTGGAGGGATCCAAATGGATTCCTCAACAGTATTTATTTATTTATAGATATTGTGATGTATATTCAGTTATCATATTGATATATGATGTTGATGTTGTGATGGACTAATTGATGCGTTGCATCATTGGATTCAAGTTTTGAAGTTTTAAAATAACGATTTTAACTTTAAAAGAGTTTTTTAAAGTGATTATTTGTAAGTATACGTTATTAAATTTTTGAATTAATTTACAAACGTTAAAATTATTAAAGTTATAAAGGTTAAGATTTTGGTGAAATATAACCGAGAGATGATTTTTGAAATAAACAGTTAAGTAATTTATAAAATAGTTTAAAATTTGGATTTTCGAATTATTAAAACGATGTATATAAAAGATGTACAAAATTGATATTTATCAATTAAAATTATTGGAATTTTAAAACTAGTTTTTATAAGTGTTAAATTGTGAAGATATGAAACTTATAGAATTATAAATTGGGAAGATAGAAAATTTATAGAATTATAAGTTGTAAAGATAGGAAATTTATAGAATTATAAATTGTGAAGATTTGAAGTTTATAGATTTATAAAGTTTGAAGTTTATAGATTTATAAAGTATGAAGTTATAAAATGAATGGAATTGTAGAATAAAAGATTTATAAGAGATTAACTTATAAATTGGATTTTTGCATTTAAATGGAATATTGATCGAATTGTAAATAAGGAGATTTATAAAATCGAAGTTGTTAGAAAATAGAGATAGAATGTATAAACGTTTTATAAATTCAAAATCAATTGAATTTGATAAATTAAATATAGAAGATTATCAAAGAAGATATATTCGCGTTTTTGGATAGCGAATTATTCTTGAAATAAAACGTGTAGAAAATAGTGAAATGTGGTTAGTGAAGTATATTCACGATTTTGGACAGTGAATATATTTTTAAGTAAAATGGATATGGTTTTGGGAAAGTGATATTTAAGATGAAGTTAATTGTTTCAACGATGTTTTAAAATGATTAAATATCGAAATCATAGATTTCAACATTCATTGTTGAAATAGACGTTTTCGAGAAGTAGAAGGAAATGGTGGACTATAACACTGTTGTTATAGTAAATGATTTTCGTAAGGAAATGTTTTTATGTAGTATTGGGATTTATATATATCTATCTTAAATCCGAATCCTTATACTAGTGATTTTGAGTCGTCGTAACGATGTTTTACGTAACATTCGTTTTGACTCAAATAAATGTTGTTATAGTAAATGATTTCCTGAAAGAATGAATTTATACTTAAATTTGATTTAAGTATATTGAATATTTTCAAATGTTGAAAATAAATAATTTGTGAATTACTTATTTTTAAATAAGTATGGAAATGCTTTTCCAATATGAAATGAACTGTTTTGAGATTTTATCTTCAAAGATAAAATGAAATGTGGAAATTGATTTGAAAATTGTTTTCAAATGGTGAAGTGTGGAAATTTTATATCTAGTAAAGATATTTTGGAAACTAAATAATTTGGAAAATTATTTGGAATCTGATGATGTTGCGCATCTTTATTGATAGTTAAATAACCGACTATCAATATTTACCTTGAATGGTATTTGTTGTGAATTGGATGAATTTGAATGCCACACTTATTTTTAAATAAACGCTCACTATTCGGGTTAGACGGGAAAGGACCATGGGGTCGTATAACCCATTACGAATATGTGATACGTCGTTATGAATTGCATTCGAAGACCGGTGTTGAAGACTGGATATTTTTGAAAACGGAAGGATTACCGTCGAGTTACTCTACATCGGCTGATCTCCAATTTAGAGGTTTTATCACCCTTAGTGACGGGAAGTCCCGACGTGATTGAAAATTATCCGGATGTGCAAGGGCTTCGTGAGAAGTGCCTTCGGTTCTGTTCGATCCCGAAACAGACTTGTATGGATTGTATGTCTGACATTACACTTTGAGATATAAAGCTGATTTCTTTCAAATACATTTCTGTTGGTGGCGGAGAATTTATTCTCTTAGCTTAACACCCTTCTCTGAGACGTACGAGCTCAGAGGTTATGTAGTTGAAATTTATCAGCAATATACTCCCAATTTGGTAATGTGGCATGTTGAGTGTTGCTGTGAAATGATCAGTGTTTGATCATTTGCGATATGATCATTTGTTTGATCTTATATCTTTGTGATCATAGGTTGATCATTTGTTTGACCAGAAGCATGGCTTTTTGAGAAGCGTAGCTTTGTGGACGAGACTTCGCCGAGCCTCACACCCTGGAAATGGTCGAAACAGGAAGGATGCAGCAAGGTTCTAGGGAGTAGCGCCCCTTAGTGTATGTCATTCCTTCTGGATAGAGGTGGTATCATGGTATGGAGCCCAGATACTTAACCTATGTGGTTGCTGCATTATTATTATTATGTGGTTTGTTCGAAATCGGGGATCCTCGGGAAGATCGGTTACGATCGGGGGATGGCATACGCGTGTCAGTAGTTACCTATTTTTGCAGAGGTAACCCGGCCTTGTGTTGGCAGAGATCCGGTTAGGTTCTCGGGTCGTCTATTCCAGGGACGTACCCATCGTGGCATAGGAAGTTCCTTAGCATGACCATTTGTTGGAAATCCAAAGAAACAATACGAGCCTTGTACGGTTTTAGTTGTAGAACCTGCCATCTAATATGGCAGCTATAGTAAGCATACTATAATGGTACGTATGCTGGCTAAGATTTATATTCTACTTTCGAAATGTTTTCTACACTATGCACTAATAATAATATAAAAAAGAATTTGATTTTTGCGTAGTAAGCATTTTTGACTATCATAAGAAGAAATCTCCTCCAATTCTGCGTTTGCATTGTGTGTGTGGAGGGAGGTCTTATGGTAGTTTCATTTTCCAAAAGCATTGCGAATTTGTTTTATTTACTTTGTGAAAAATAACTGTTTTACGATCTCACACCAGTCACCATGACTGACTCGGAGTTTATTGTTCCTTTCTAAACTCTGGGTGCCCACCAATTTCCACACGGGCAGCCTAGAGTTATGTTATCAGGATATTCTGGAACTTTGGAGACAAGCTGGATGACGAGACGTAGTATTTGTATCTGATAGTATTTATTCCGCTGTGTATTCTGTATGAGGACAAGTTTATATAACTGTCCATTGTTGTATCGAGTTGTATATTGACTCTGATTGATGTATGTATAAACTGATATAGTTCTTTGTTTTAAAAGACTAGTGTTTATCTATTATATATTGTTCCGCTGCGATATGTGAGATTCTGATATTGTTTTCTGTTTCTATTGTTGTTCTGTTCTTCTTTCTTTCTTTCTTCTACTTCTCCTTTTCTTCTATCTTTTCGTCTACCTCTTCTCTTTTAAACATTAAAGTTCGCGTTTCCGCCATCCGATTGTTCGACAGTTTCTACAGTGGACGTAACAGTGTCGGGTTTTCGGAAGACGGATTTGCGGGTGTTTACAAGTGGTATCGGAGCATATGGTTAAGCGACAACCCTGCTCTGTTGGGTGTTACTCATTAGAGATAGAGTCAGTAGTACTCTAGAATGAGTTGAGTGTAATAATAGATATGAGCGCGTATTTGTTATTGAATATAAAATTGTTTTGTATTGTGATGATTGGTTTATTGAGTGGTATATGAACCTTCGTCGGCACAGTCTGCAAAACTGGATCGAAGGGGTTTCTAAACACTCGAATAGAACAATTCGGCACAGTATTGTTTTAAAATTGGGTAAATGAGATAATTTTGCCCAAAACTATTTTTGTATAAAAAAGAAATGTTTTTCTATAAAGTACTATAGTATATGGTTGCATGGATGTTAGGAAGTAATAATAGTGAATTATCATCACTGAAATTGAATAAGAAATTGAAATCATAACTCCAAAGTTAAGAAATAAATCCATATACTAATAAAATTTAAAGAATATAAATTATAAATGTGACTTATAATTTGAAACGGAATTCCAGAAAAGTATTTGGAAAGGTTTTGAAAAGAATTTGAAAATTTTGGAGATTTGGAAAGTTTAAATCCTTTTTGATTTGAAAATGAATTTCAAAGGTTTGGAAAGTATTTTGGAGAGATGAAAAGCTCTAAACTCTTTTCGGTCGCTGGAAAATAATTCCAATGATGATCGCGACATCATCGGTGTTCATTTTCGGGTTTCCAAAAGAGGAATTGCTACTAAATTGTTTGGAAAAATTTGGGTATTGTTTTGGAAATTCAAAGGATAATTTGAATTGTTTTCAAAATGATTTTTGAAGGTTGGAAAAACTCTGGAATACTATATAAAAATATTTATGAAATATTATTAAGTTGATAACTTATACAATTTGAATTCTGATAGAATAAATTTAACTTAAAGAATGAAGTTAAATTAAAGAAAGTATAAGTGAATGAATTTGAATAAATGAAAGTGAAATTGAAAGTTGAGATTCATTTTGAAATTGTAAGTAAGTAAGACTGAATTGAATTTAGATTTGTGGAAAACAAAGTAAACTATTAAACTGAAAATTAGTAAGTAAAGCTAATTGAATATTGACCAAATGAATAAAGGTTGGAACGAATTAAATTCAATGATTATAAAAGAAAGGATTATAATTATAAAAGAAAGGCAAATTTGAATGAAGTGAATAAGATTAAAACTGAATGTTGAAACCGAAATTGAATAAATAAAATTGAAATTAGTAATGAATTAGTAATTGAAACTAATTTAAAATAGTGCAGTTGAATAAAAGAAAGCTGATAAAATTCAATATTCAGAAGCTAATAGAATCCAAATTGAATTAAAATGGTAAATTGAATTCAAATGAAATTTGAAATGTAAAATTGAATGAAATAGAATATGTAACTTCAATAGTGAAGTAAAAATGTATAAGTAGTTTATATTGAAAATTTTGTAATAGAATTTGCAAAATGGTTTGAATGTGTAACTAGATATTATGGCTAGTAGGACATACAGGTGTATAAAGGAATTGGAATTTGATTTCAAAGATAAATTGAATTGCTCGACAAAAGGTATGTATTTTAAATTTCTATATGAGATTTACTGATTTCTTCTCTAGCCGCTTGGCTTTTTCTTTTTCTTTTTGAAATCTGAGAGTCCGTAGGGACGTTTTGTAGTCGTGCCGTATTAGCCGCGCAAAGGAGACGCTGGCGAAATTTTCGAAAATTTAGGGCGTTAGAAAATTTTTGAGAAAATTTTGAAAGTTAAAATTTGAATTTAAATTTAAATTTGAACTTTGAAGTAAAACAATATTGTTTGAAAACTATGAAAGGTTTAGAAATTAAGTTGAATGATAACGAATCTTTAGTAGAAAGATTTGTTTTGATAAATTGATAAAACTATGATTGTGAAAAATAGTAGACGAGTTAAGGACCATTTTTTCCTAACTTGTAATTTCGAGGACGAAATTCTTTTAAGGGGGGAAGTTTGTAACGACCCAGAATTTTGAACAAATTAAATTGGGAATATTTAATTAATTTTAAATATTTGAACGATAATTTAATTTGAATCCCCGATATAACTTTGAAATTTGCGATTAAACTTTAAAATTTAATCTATTGAATGCTGAATAAAAATTTGAACATTCAATTTAAAGTTGAAGAAAAATATTTCGAAAGCTTTCAAAATTCATATTGATAATACCGAAGATAATCGAACTTTCAGAATTGAAATTTAAACTGTTTTGTTCAGTTTCGAAATTATATTGTTCAAATCGAATTTAAAAATAGCCGTCCGAGGCGCAGTCTCGGAATTCGACGAAACCAGTTCCATTGGGTCCGTAATATTGAATTATTACTGGATTCCCAATCTTATATTTTTCAGAGTGGATATGTGACCGTACGGTAGGTAAACGCTTTGAGATTTAATCAGATTAAATTTGAATTTAAATTTGAAATTTGTCAACATCAACACTTTTCTTCCCTTAAGACACGCAGAGAATCACGCCCGTTGTTCACGCTGAAGCACGCCATTCCCTCAGCTATAACTCGCGTACCCTTGTCTCCCCCGTTCATTACAAATCCCACGAGAACATTTCAGTTCAATTACAAATCAAACGAGATGAAAATCAATGGCCGTGACAAACAAAATCATCCCCTGTTCAAAGAAATAAAAATGGCCGGCACCCCAAATCCTCTTCCCCCATTTTAAAATTCGAACGAGGCTGGGTGGCGCTCGAACTCTAGCTCGGAGACGTGGCAGCCGGCACGTTCGCGAGGGAGAAGTCACGCATCGAGGTGTCGAAATTTTCGAGCACTTCTTGGAATCGCGAGCTACTCGTGTGGCATCGGCATCACGTTAAGGCGGGCGCTCGAACTTGAATCGCGAGTGGAATGGGGGGGTCACGATTTCGACTTCGGCAATTAGGGCACGGTGGCATGGATTCGTCGACTCGCATCGACGTGGAGGATGAGGCAAATCGCTGTAGGGAAAACGATGGATTTTGGATCGATGGAAGCTCGCGACTGGAAGGAGGGCTCGCGTGCGCAGTAGGTTTCGCGTTTGAGGTGGCTCCATTCAAGGCGTCGCTGGTACGATAATTTAGCAGTAAGATAGTTTTCTCATTTTCTTTCCTTTTCATTTAATTTAATAAAAACAGTTTCTAGTATATGCAGTTTAAAGGTAAAGGAATTTTGTTAAGAATTTGAAATATTAGCTTAAAGTGAAATTTAAATTACAATGAATGTATATATGTATAGATAAGCAGAAATATAATTATTACAGTAAGTATAAACCATTTTCGGTTAATATAAATGCTAGAAAGAATATTCTTCTTTTATTTATTTTCCATTTAGATTTAATGAATATATAAGTCTACAGGACTATTAGCTAATTTAATTTATGAAAGGGAAATGGGTTTAAGGAATTTAAATTATCAGTTTAAGATTGAATAAATCCATTTAATGGAAATTAATTCATTTTAGTTACTAAAGGATTTTTATTTAAAAAGGAGAATTTATTTAAAGTTAAATCACTAGTTTAAATTGGAAGTAATAATAAAAAAAAAAATTGTTATTCGATTTATTTCGAATATTAACGAATGGTATAATTATTTATACTAGGTCAAAATCTGTAAAGAAATCGGGTCAAGAATGGAAAATGGATTGCAAATAAAGGCTAAGGTGAGATTTTTCTCACTCAAAAAAATTGATGTTTGCAGTTATTGATTGTTGTTTGGATATGATATTAGATATAGTAGGATATATCTATTATATATATAGCAATATATACATATTGGCATATGTATATATTGGATTGATTGATTTCCCGCCTCGTATAGCGGATGAGACCCTATTGCGCCGTTAGTAAGCGGATATTTTTATAAAACCCATATACCGCGATATTCCACCTCGAAGTGGAATTGGTATTGTGCTAACGTCTGTGGATGCAGGGAAACAGGTTGGAGGGATCCAACTGGATTCCTCAACAGTATTTATTTATTTAAAGATATTGTGATGTATATTCAGTTATCATATTGATATATGATGTTGATGTTGTGATGGACTAATTGATGCATTGCATCATTGGATTCAAGTTTTGAAGTTTTAAAATAACGATTTTAACTTTAAAAGAGATTTTTAAAGTGATTATTTGTAAGTATACGTTATTAAATTTTTGAATTAATTTACAAACGTTAAAATTATTAAAGTTATAAAGGTTAAGATTTTGGTGAAATATAACCGAGAGATGATTTTTGAAATAAACAGTTAAGTAATTTATAAAATAGTTTAAAATTTGGGTTTTCGAATTATTAAAACGATGTATATAAAAGATGTACAAAATTGATATTTATCAATTAAAATTATTGGAAATTTAAAACTAGTTTTTATAAGTGTTAAATTGTGAAGATATGAAACTTATAGAATTATAAATTGGGAAGATAGAAAATTTATAGAATTATAAGTTGTAAAGATAGGAAATTTATAGAATTATAAATTGTGAAGATTTGAAGTTTATAGATTTATAAAGTTTGAAGTTTATAGATTTATAAAGTATGAAGTTATAAAATGAATGGAATTGTAGAATAAAAGATTTATAAGAGATTAACTTATAAATTGGATTTTTGCATTTAAATGGAATATTGATCGAATTGTAAATAAGGAGATTTATAAAATCGAAGTTGTTAGAAAATAGAGATAGAATGTATAAACGTTTTATAAATTCAAAATCAATTGAATTTGATAAATTAAATATAGAAGATTATCAAAGAAGATATATTCGCGTTTTTGGATAGCGAATTATTCTTGAAATAAAACGTGTAGAAAATAGTGAAATGTGGTTAGTGAAGTATATTCACGATTTTGGACAGTGAATATATTTTTAAGTAAAATGGATATGGTTTTGGGAAAGTGATATTTAAGATGAAGTTAATTGTTTTAACGATGTTTTAAAATGATTAAATATCGAAATCATAGATTTCAACATTCATTGTTGAAATAGACGTTTTCGAGAAGTAGAAGGAAATGGTGGACTATAACACTGTTGTTATAGTAAATGATTTCCGTAAGGAAATGTTTTTATGTAGTATTGGGATTTATATATATCTATCTTAAATCCGAATCCCTATACTAGTGATTTTGAGTCGTCGTAACGATGTTTTACGTAACATTCGTTTTGACTCAAATAAATGTTGTTATAGTAAATGATTTCCTGAAAGAATGAATTTATACTTAAATTTGATTTAAGTATATTGAATATTTTCAAATGTTGAAAATAAATAAATTGTGAATTACTTATTTTTAAATAAGTATGGAAATGCTTTTCCAATATGAAATGAACTGTTTTGAGATTTTATCTTCAAAGATAAAATGAAATGTGGAAATTGATTTGAAAATTGTTTTTCAAATGGTGAAGTGTGGAAATTTTATATCTAGTAAAGATATTTTGGAAATTAAATAATTTGGAAAATTATTTAGAATCTGATGATGTTGCGCATCTTTATTGATAGTTAAATAACCGACTATCAATATTTACCTTGAATGGTATTTGTTGTGAATTGGATGAATTTGAATGCCACACTTATTTTTAAATAAACGCTCACAATTCGGGTTAGCCGGGAAAGGACCATGGGGTCGTATAACCCATTTCGAATATGTGATACGTCGTTATGAATTGCATTCGAAGACCGGTGTTGAAGACCGGATATTTTCGAAAACGGAAGGATTACCGTCGAGTTACTCTACATCGGCTGATCTCCGATTTAGAGGTTTTATCACCCTTGGTGACGGGAAGTCCTGACGTGATTGAAAATTATCCGGATGTGCAAGGGCTTCGTGAGAAGTGCCTTCGGTTCTGTTCGATCCCGGAACAGACTTGTATGGATTGTATGTCTGACATTACACTTTGAGATATAAAGCTGATTTCTTTCAAATACATTTCTGTTGGTGGCGGAGAATTTATTCTCTTAGCTTAACACCCTTCTCTGAGACGTACGAGCTCAGAGGTTATGTAGTTGAAATTTATCGGCAATATACTCCCAATTTGGTAATGTGGCATGCTGAGTGTTGCTGTGAAATGATCAGTGTTTGATCATTTGCGATATGATCATTTGTTTGATCTTATATCTTTGTGATCATAGGTTGATCATTTGTTTGACCCGAAGCATGGCTTTTTGAGAAGCGTAGCTTTGTGGACGAGACTTCGTCGAGCCTCACACCCCGAAAATGGTCGAAACAGGAAGGATGCAGCAAGGTTCTAGGGAGTAGCGCCCCTTAGTGTATGTCATTCCTTCTGGATAGAGGTGGTATCATGGTATGGAGCCCAGATACTTAACCTATGTGGTTGCTGCATTATTATTATTATGTGGTTTGTTCGAAATCGGGGATCCTCGGGAAGATCGGTTACGATCGGGGGATGGCATACGCGTGTCAGTAGTTACCTATTTTTGCAGAGGTAACCCGGCCTTGTGTTGGCAGAGATCCAGTTAGGTTCTCGGGTCGTCTATTCCAGGGATGTACCCATCGTGGCATAGGAAGTTCCTTAGCCTGACCATTTGTTGGAAATCCAAAGAAACAATACGAGCCTTGTACGGTTTTAGTTGTAGAACCTGCCATCTAATATGGCAGCTATAGTAAGCATACTATAATGGTACGTATGCTGGCTAAGATTTATATTCTACTTTCGAAATGTTTTCTACACTATGCACTAATAATAATATAAAAAAGAATTTGATTTTTGCGTAGTAAGCATTTTTGACTATCATAAGAAGAAATCTCCTCCAATTCTGCGTTTGCATTGTGTGTGGCGAGAGGTCTTATGATAGTTTCATTTTCCAAAAGCATTGCGAATTTGTTTTATTTACTTTGTGAAAAATAACTGTTTTACGATCTCACACCAGTCACCATGACTGACTCGGAGTTTATTGTTCCCTTCTAAACTCTGGGTGCCCACCAATTTCCACACGGGCAGCCTAGAGTTATGTTATCAGAATATTCTGGAGCTTTGGAGACAAGCTGGATGACGAGACGTAGTATTTGTATCTAATAGTATTTATTCCGCTGTGTATTCTGTATGAGGACAAGTTTATATAACTGTCCATTGTTGTATCGAGTTGTATATTTACTCTGATTGATGTATGTATAAACTGATATAGTTCTTTGTTTTAAAAGACTAGTGTTTATCTATTATATATTGTTCCGCTGCGATATGTGAGATTCTGATATTGTTTTCTGTTTCTATTGTTGTTCTGTTCTTCTTTCTCTCTTTCTTCTACTTCTCCTTTTCTTCTATCTTTTCGTCTACCTCTTCTCTTTTAAACATTAAAGTTCGCGTTTCCGCCATCCGATTGTTCGACAGTTGCTACAGTGGACGTAGCAGTGTCGGGTTTTCGGAAGACGGATTTGCGGGTCTTTACACTATACATGGTTTATAAAAAAATCTCTTATCATATACATGCAAGAGTTTGATTTCACTGATCCCTGACCTCTTGGAAACATGATTGTTGAACCCTTGTAAAATAACAGGCTATCAGCATCACATAGTAACTTTTATGTTGGGTAAAAACAGGCCATAAGTACCCTTGTAAAATCCAACCCCTTATGTAAACAAATTACTGAAATACTTGAGGATTTATGTTATTTGAGCACATTAAATCATACAAATTCAATACTACATGTTCTTGGTTTTTAGTGAAAAATAAATATACTTGAACCAACTGAATACGGTATATAAAGCTATTTATATTGTTGAACAATTAATGATTTGAACCTCTTAATTATTTACAATAACTCCAAATAAATACGAATATTAACCATAAGCTAGGAAGGTTTTATTTCATGTATATACCAACCATGTTAAGTAAGATTGCTGAAGATTTAAGCGTGTTAGTTATATACAGTAACTCATCATTAAGATGCGGATAAAACAAATGATAGGAAGTTTTTTTTTTTCAATCGATCCCAAACATGTTGGGAAAACCTAGAAGGATTTATGAGCATTACATCTTAATTATTTATAGTAACTCACCATAAATATGTAGATTATTAGGCTAGGAGGGTTTTATTTGATAGATATATACCAAACGTGTTAGTAAATCTGAAAGGACCACTGGAAATTTGGATATCTTAATTAGTCATAGTAATTCACCATAAACGTGCATTATCATCTTATGTAATAAGAAAACCAATCAAAGGTAGTCTTACTCTCCCTTCCATCAAGCACTATCCTCATCAACTCCATCACAGCCATTTCCAACATCATTTAACTCGACTGGAAGCAACATTCCATCGCTCTATTTATTGATAGTCTGTAAGAATGCAAACCTAACTCTACCCTCATGCATAATCCCAGGTCTGTGGCTACAATAAACACTTGCTTTTGATCTATACTTATATAGTAAATATGCAAATTGTCCTTCTAGCAGCCTAATTCTTTTAAAGATCAATTTGAAGCAGAAAATTAAACTCTCCAATATTATGTGTTTGACTGACCCTAACCATGTTCTGTCTCAATGTAAACAACTATCCGTTGTAGACCCTGTTTATTGTATTTTTTCATAGCTAATTTATCATGTTGTTTTCAGTGGCGTATCAGGTCAGCAAAACATTAGAAAAGAGGTATATATACAACAGTTATTTATGTCACCGCCCAACTTTAGACTAACATGCACTTATCTTGATTGAATTCAAATAATCCAAATCTAATAACCATTTTAGTAACTTTTGCGCAATGAAATTAATGGTTTTTTTTTGTGAAATGTGGACGTAAGGTCAAAAGCTATCATGGTGGCAGATCCAGTACGGTCAAAAACTTCCACTGTTAGCCAATATCTATTCACATTTACTTGTTAGTCATTAAGTGTAAATTAATTGTTGTATTGTAGAAGTCCGACCTGTTCTATTAACAGATGTGGCAACAATTTTGTTGCATTTAGAGCATCTAAAACAGTTTTCTTCCTTGTTTACTATCTTTCTACATAGTGACCAGGAGAGATATTTACGTGTTAATCTCCAACACGGTATCCTCTGTAATATACTTCTTTCCCTAAACATACAACATTTAATATTGTTGATACTGGACTATCTAAAGTATTACTGTAAGAGTACTTACATGGCAGTCATCATTTCTAATGTCTGATAACATGTTTGAAATGGTACTGCGTATATGCTAAGCACCATTAATGAACCTTAATAAGTGGCCAAAAAATAACTTTATTGGTGATTTAGCAGTAGTGAGTACATGTATTATTTTCACTTAATCTTATATCAAATATCTTAGGATATTAGCTGTCCAATTGAGAGGATAGTGCAGTTAGCATTGAAAATCATTTTGTTTAACATAACAAAATGGTTTAAAAAGTGAAATATGAAAGATTTCAAAGCCTTAACCCAATGAATGTCATAATCATGTAATGTTATTGTACTTATTGCATACAAAGTTATAAGGTGCAGAAAAATAGTTAAACTTACTGAATATAATGTAATGCAATGTTGTATCCTATTAAAAGCTACACCTTCACGTTAAAGAATGAAAGAAGAAAAATGTGGCATTACCTCCTTTTGATAAAATTTGATTAAGTTGAGGGTTTTTACCACCTTTAAGTCCAGTTGTCTTCCGAACAAAAAAATGTAGCCAAACTGGTTACCTCCTTTTTTTCCATCATAAGCACTAATTTTGAAATAATAGTCAACCTGTAGATGAGTTATGAACATTTAAATTTCATTAAGCAGGAAATCAAAAATGAGCTTAGTTAAGTCATAAAACAAATGCATAGGAAACTTACTCTTCAACTTCTAGATTATTCATGTGCAAGCTATTTCTCCAAATAACTCCCTCATGCTGCAATTGAAAACAAATACAGATTAGATTACAAAACGTATACAAACTTCTTACATACAACTAAAGTCACAACAAACCATTAAGCAGTGAAACCTAAAAATTTTTCAACATGTTTTAAAAAGAAATTCTTCGGCTGGCAGCAAACCATTAAGCATGGCAAAGTACATAGGTAATGACCATGTGTAATAGTTGTATTGAAGGTATTGAAATGTTGTTTGGCTTATATTCTAGTTTGACATGCACTACCAACATGAATGACCACACATAATAAACATGAACTACCGATTTGACCTGACTAAGCTCAATCCTATGCATAGTCAAAGAACTTGCCAGTCCTAAGGGTACCAAATTTAGTCATTTAAGTATCAAACATAAAAGATATCAATAAAATAATTTGTATTTTTTTCCTTGTGCAAATTATGAATAAGACCAGCAAAACATTTGTCTTCCAAATGCTAAGACCACCTAAATACTTGTATTTTGGCCTAATATGATGACTATTTAATGTTCAAAGCATACCACTTAAATCACTTATTAATGAGACATGGTGTTATCAAGTATATTTTCTGATTCTGGGATGCTATCAGCCTATCAATTTAGACATGGAACTATGTTTATTCTTGAAGTTATGGTAAAGAGCCAAGCACCTAAGCTTAATTGACTTTTGCTTTCAAATGAATAAATATATCAATATATTGAAACTTATATATTACTACGAAATTACATTGTTTTAAATGCACATGCTATCATATAACCATAAATAGTCAATAAACAATTGCTACCTTTGTAAGTAAAAAGGCAATAATTATGACAAAATTGCAAACAAAACTCCAAAAAGAACTTTCAGATTGACCCATACCTTTCTTTTTATCTTTAGAACAGTTAACCCAACAGAATGTAAACTTAGATTGCTCATCCGATGACCATTTCTATTGTTTAGGGCCATTTGGTAACAGATCTACACTTACTGCCTTGGGGGATTCATTAATCTTAATTCATGTTAATTGCCTTTTCCTTCCTTGAGCGGTAGACAAATTAGGGATCCTTTAAATATCTTCTTCAGTGGTTTCATCAACATTGAATTACAATTCTTGGTTTTCATAATCGTAATCCCCGAATTGAGTATTCAAATTTCTTGTCACATTTTGATATTGGTAAGGCGCCATTGATTAATGTTGGCTATTGGGAGATACATAGTTTGAGTCGTAGTTAAATTTTTGTTGGAATAAGGAATTTTGAGTATTATTTGAATGTTGGGAATTTTTCTAATGATTCAAATTTTGTTGGGAATGATACGAATTTGGATTTTGTTGTGAACAACTAAAATTTTGAATTTCGATTTTGTTGTTGAGAATTTTAAGAAGGATAATGAGTTTGATTATATTGAGACTGAAACGTATTCTGATTGTATTGAAAAGGATTTCGATTATCGGTTTTGTGTTGTGGTTGAAAATTAAAATATGAAAATTGTAAAGATTTTCCTCTATGATTTTTTGACATTATTGGAATTGTATGTTGAGAAATATTTGAACAAATTAAGAAAATTTGAAGGAACTGATGTAAATTATATTCTAGAATTGTAGAAATATATAAAGGAGGGGAGGAGTAGATGAAAATGGTCAAAAAAATATAGCTTTAATAAAGTCGGCTATATGACAACGGTCATTTTTTTAACCGTTGATACTTTATACGTATAGGCTTTTATACAACAGGCTAAGTATAGCCGGCTTTATAAATGCCGGCTATACATATGACCTTCAAAGTTGCATTGACAGCCTTGCGAGTCACCAAGGCCACCTAAATAAGAGCACTGACCCCTCCATGGGGGTAGGTTATTCCCCAACCATGACATGATTGAGAATGCTCTTATAAACTCAACTTTTTTTATCTCTTTACATCAAAAAATTATTTTCTACTATTTAACTAAGTTGTTGTCAAAGCTGTATCAATTCACCAGCGATGCATTAGAAAGGAGAATCCATGAGTCCTCAAAGCCTCGGCGTCAACGTACAAAATATAGTCACTTTTGTTTCAAACCACCCAGATTTGAAGTTAATCGTTGGAGAAACAGAAAAGTAAATATATAATAATGCAAAAAATAACTAAACGAAAAAGCACTAAAATGTTGCAAACTAATAACAGACTCATGAAATGACCCTCCTATTTCCACCCTAATTTCATAAGGATTTTTTTTTTTTTTGCTATGAGATGATATATTGATATATCATTCATTACAAACATATTTTCCAAGGTCATTTTCTTTTTCCAATAACCAAAATATATCCAGGATCAAAATAACTTACCAATATAAATATATCAGTGCATATCTAATAATATACACATACATATGAAGATGTATGTGTTCTTCTTGTTTAAATTCAGAGTATATACTTTATTATTATTATTTTTTGTTCAATAACATCCTGTTTGATTTAGAGATTTAGTAATTCAGATACATTATTGTATTCAGATTTTTGGCCATAAAATCCACTAGAAACATGTACTTTAGTCTGTCATTAGGATCAAGAAATGATCAAGTAATATTCAGTAGTAAACAAGCTTTTAATGTAGATGATTGTGTTTAAAGTCTGGATAATATTAGATTCAGTATAAAAGAAAGTGGATCCTAAGTGAACACAAGCAACATCTAGGCGTAATGGAAACGCGCCTAACTTATACACAAGAGGTCACGAGTTCGAGTACCATGCAGGTCGGTTCAAACACAATTTTTGGTTTTCTTTCTTTTCTTTTTTTTTACTTCTGAAAGGTTAGAAATCTGATACCTACCTATAATTGTACATATATGTTTAATTTTTGCCTATAACCCAACATACAAAACAATCCTTCTTACTTTACTATTTTTGTATCCCATTCCTACAACTGTTTTAAGAATTTATGATCATATTTTTGCTCAAATATCAACATGTACACAGATATACATGTACATGTCAATATCTCTGCTCATTTTCCAGAAAACTGAGTGAAACAATTGCTAAATGTACTATGCTTTGAAATGCATCTGTATTTTCAAGATACAGCCTATCATGATCAACCAATACTTCATTTAGTTGAGGCTGGTTAACCCATGAGTCCTGTATATGCTACTCACTAGTTCAAAAATGATGGAGATACATTTCATTTCATTCTATCTGAAGCTTTTAGAAAAAAAACATTTTACTTTTCCTAATTCAATTCAGAAATGAATTCAGATTTATTTACAAAGCATTACAGTAAAAAGAAAATATAATCCTTTTAAGTTTACTTCTTGCTAAATCCAGATTTTGTTCTAAAACTCAGTGCTCTGTTATATCTCAAGATTAACTAGTACATAATATAAATTTTACAAAACAGTAGCTTAACTACATATGCATATTTCTCTTCCAAACATCCATATCAATAATTAAAATCATTTCATTGTTTCCCACTCAGATTTTTCCCTTGAGATTTTAAACCTTAATGCATAACAATATATTTAGCATGATACAACTAGTTCATCTAACCATAATAGAATTCATTACATGACTGGAAATCTTAGAAACATAAAATTTTTCCTGAATACATGCAGATATAATCAATTTGAACTCTTATTGAAACTAGCTAGCATGTTCATTCACTCCTCCATAACAGCCATTACTTCATTTTTACTTAGTGCCTGGGTTACCTGAAAGAACATAAGTGGCTGCCTCATTTTAAAATGAGACACCCCATATGCCATGAGCAAACAAGGGTCAGATCTATGATCTGGTATGAGTAACATCAATTCATTCATGATATTAAGCAATAGAGAATATAAGGGTACTAACTTGTTATTTAAGCAAATTTCTGCAATCAATTATTTTAACATAGTATAATTATGTTGATTCAGGTATGATATATTCATTTATCATTCTTTCACTTGCATACATAATCATGCAAACATAATTATCTATTTGCAACAATTTCACTTACTGGAATCAACTTGGTTCCATACCATTCAACCTAAGAAATATCCACATTCCTATTTCTTCATTTACAGGTTGTAATATTCAATTTAAATTCCTGCCTCATCTGCTATTAAGGAATCACTGGGACACATTGCAATGAACTAATTCACATCATTGCACAAAGATCTTAGGGCTTAAACAAACCATGTGCCAACTTGCATACTTCAAATATGACAAGCATTCCAGCAGCTTTCTTGGCCTTCCCTTCCCTAGTTTATTTACTAGTGTATAGTCTTAAATCCTATCATCAAATATGCTAAGTGAACATATCACTGCAAACATGGAAACATCCATAATTTCTTCTAGCATAATTCTCCTCAGAAATAATCAGACAGTTATTTCCTAGATGGGGTCAATATGTCTTGATCTTAGTAAAATATGAGAATATTTTCAACTGTAAAAGAGGCATAGCATGTTATATTGATCTGCAAGCCTTTATGATTGATTCAGATTCAAGATCTGGTTCAATCATAATTTTAGCTTGTGGGTTTCTCTTTTTTTTTTTTGATTTGATTAAGGGCTCAGCACTTAGAAAATTTCTATTGCACCCTTAACATTTTTCTTTTCAAGCCTCAGCACTTATACCAAGTATAATGCAGCTCTAATCATTTTTATAAAGTTTCCATGCCATAGATCTATAACAGCTGAGAGTATTCTCTATATAATTTTTAAGATCCTAAACTTTAACATTTGTGAGTATAAATAAATCAGTATGATACTCATCCAAAGACAAATGTCTCAACCAATCAAAGATCATCCAAAATCATCCATATTAAATCATATCAGATTTAAAATAAAACATCCAAAAAGCATTGATGAAATCATATACATCAAAACCAGAAATATATATAAATGGAAATAAAAGTGGCTGCCTCATCTCAGGTCTTAATGCCATGAACTTAGTGAGATTACTCACCTAAATGTTTAATCCAGAAAATTCTTGTTTGAGTGTTCTCTCCTTTCTTCCAATATTTTCCTTCTTTTCTTATTTTTGTGCAGCTCGGGGTAAAAATGATTCTACTGGCTAAACTGCCTATTTATAAGCATTTTTCCTCTAGGGTTTTGTTGAAACAGAATTCCATTTCTGTCCTGGCTAGCATCATGCATTTTTCATTCATAATACCCCGGCCATATTAACCAATTTAAAGGCTGCATTTTCTTTCTTTTACTTTTCAGAAAATGGCCACTCTCCTAGTCATGTTAAAAGTGTGACTATCCTATTTTTATTTTAATTATTTCTGAAAATCCCCTTTGCTATTTTTGCCTATACAAGCTCATTAACTTGTATCACATTTCATGTCATTTTAATGTCATAGTTTTTTACTTGCTTATATATATATATATATACTTTTCAGTGCTTAAAAATATATATATATTTGTACACATATTTTATCTAAGCTTATTTTAATTTCTCTTTAATTCCAGAAGCATATGTACCTATATGTATACAGGTTTACTAATATACATAATTTTCTCTTCTGGGTTTTAAATAAAATTTTGTTTACTGATTTAAAGTAAAACCTACTTTTCTTATTTTTCTAAGATGATCCATATAATTTCAGAAATCAAACAACCATGTTGCCAAATCATGTTTGTATTGACCTTTAATTCTTGTTTTAAATCCAAGAAATCTGGAGTTCTTCCTTGTGCCATTTCAGTGTGCACGTGCACACATATACCTGCACACTATTTATTCCAGAGACTTCACCATATTTAAATCTAAATATTTCAAAATTAAATCATTTTTCAAAAATGATTTTTCACAAAATTTTGGGGTATTACATTCACCCCTCCTTTTAGGAATTGTGTCCTCACAATTTTTCTAACATTTATAGTGAGCATCTTTTTCTTTTCTGAAAACTTATCAAACATATGCATAAGCAAACAAATTCAACCATATCAACCATGCATAACAAATAATTTTTCCAGAGAAAGAAAAAAAAAATTACCTTTTAATTTGCAAAAAGCTTAGGATAATCCATTCTAATCTTATCCTCTAACTCCCATGTGCAGTCATTAGGATCACTACTCCACTGGATCTTAACTAGTTCCAAGGTTTTGTTCCTTAATTTCTTTTCTTCCTTGGCTACAATCCCCACTGGTTCTTTTTCATAAACCAAGTCAGGATTTATTTGAATTTTGGTAGGCTCTTCCAAAATGTCTTCCTTATCATGTACCCATTTTCTAAGTTGGGACACATGAAAAACATTATGCATTGCTTTCATCTCCTCTGGTAGTTCTAATTTGTAAGCCAATGAACCAATTCTTTCCAGAATTTTATAGGGTCCAACATACCTTGGTGTAAGCTTACCTTGCTTGCCAAATCTCATGACTTTCTTCATAGGTGAAATCTTGATGAAAACAAAGTCTCCCACTTCATATTCCACTTGCTTTCTCTTCCTATCTGCAAATTTCTTTTGCCTATCTTGAGCTGCTGCTATTCTTTTTCTTATTAACCCAATTCTCTCTGTAGTTTCTTTAACATATTCAGGTCCAAGAACAGCCCTTTCTCCAGCCTCTACCCAGCATATAGGTGATAAACATGGCTTGCCATATAAGGCTTCAAATGGTGCCATCCCTATGGTGCTTTGGTAACTGTTATTGTATGTGAATTCAGCTAGATGGAGGTGGTCTTCCCAGTTGCCTCCAAAGTCCAGTGTACATGCTCTCAACAAATCCTCTAAGACTTTGTTCACCACCTCAGTTTGACCATCTGATTGTGGATGGTAGGCAGTGCTTAAGCACAATTCACTCCCCATAGCCTCTTGAAAACTTTTCCAAAACCTTGAGGTGAAGATGGTATCCCTATCACTCACAATGGTTTTAGGTATGCCATGCAACCTTACTACCTCTTTCATGAATATTTGAGCCAATTTTGGAGCATTTCTTTCTGTTTTAACTGGGATAAAATGTGCTACCTTAGTTAGCCTATCCACAATTACCCATATACTTGTGTTTCCCTTCTTAGATCTAGGCAGACCATCTATGAAATCCATAGATATATCCTCCCACTTCCACTGTGGTATGCTAAGGGGTTGCAATAGTCCTGATGGCCTTTGTGTCTCTGCCTTGACTTGTTGGCAAGTCATGCACCTTGCAACATATCTGGCCACATCTGACTTCATCCCCTTCCACCAAAGATTTCTTTTCAAATTTTGATACATCTTGGTGCTACCTGGGTGTATGGAGTACTTACTCCTATGGTACTCATTTAATATTTCCTCTTTCAATTCTATATTTTCTGGAACACATATCTTGTTTTTATTCCTCAAATACCCATTTTTATCAATTTGATAATTTATTACTTCCTCCCCTTTTGATATGAGCATTTTCTTTTCCACCATGTTTAGGTCTTGTTCCTGCATTTGCCCAATCTTAAGAAGTAAATCTGATTTCAGAGATATCATACTTAATTTCCCTTTACCTTCACCTTCTTCAATGGGCATCATTTGTTCCTCACTACTTTCCTCAATTTCCAAATCAGTAAGTATAGACAAATCCCTAAACTCTTCCATCATCAACATGGCTACTTTGGCATGTTGTCTACTCAAGGCATCTGCAACTTTATTTGCCTTGCCTGGTGTATACAGTATGTCTAGATCATAGGCAGCTAGGAATTCTACCCATCTATGTTGCCTCATGTTCAAATCTTTTTGTGAGAATAAATATTTCAGTGCCTTATGATCAGTGTACAAAATGAATTTAGCACCTAACAAATAATGTCTCCAAAGTTTCAAAGCATACACAACTGCTGCTAGTTCAAGATCATGGGTTGCATACCTGGTTTCATGTGGCTTTAATTGCCTAGATGCATAGGCTACCACCTGGTCTTGATGCATCAACACAGCCCCTAACCCAGAGCCACTTGCATCAGTGTACACAACCAAATTTTCATTTCCTTCTGGCACTCTCAACACTGGTGCATTAATCAGAGCTTCCTTTATTTTGATAAAAGCTTGCTCACATTTTTCTGTCCATACAAAGGCTTGGTTCTTTCTAGTTAAATTGGTAAGTGGTGATGATATTTTTGAGAAATCTTTTATGAATCTCCTATAATATCCTGCCATCCCCATAAATGATCTAATCTCACTGATGGTGCTAGGCCTTTTCCATGCTTGGATTGCCACTACCTTGTTAGGGTTTACTGATATTCCTTTGGCAGAGATGACATGCCCAAGGAAATGCACTTCTTCTTTCCAAAATGCACATTTTGAAAATTTTGCCTTTAAATCATTTTCCCTTAGTCTTGACAAAACTAAATGCAAATGATTTTTATGCTCTTCCACTGTCTTGGAATAAATCAAAATGTCATCAATAAAAATCAGTACAAATTTGTCTAGATAATCTCTAAATATTCTATTCATCAAATCAACAAAATATGAAGGAGCATTTGTCAAACCAAATGGCATAACCAAAAATTCATATAAGCCATATCTTGTGTTAAATGCAGTGTACTTAACACTTGAGTCTTCAACCTTCATTTGATGGAATCCTGATGCTAAGTCTAGCCTAGAAAATATTTTAGCTTCACTGAGTTGGTCAAAGAGATCATCTATTCTAGGCAATGGGTATTTATTCTTGATGGTTACTTTATTTAGCTCCCTGTAATCTATGCACATTCTCAAGGTACCATCATGTTTTCTTACAAACACTACTGGAGAACCCCAGCAGGAATTGCTTGGCCTTATAAATCCCTTGCCTTCTAATTCTTCCAACTGATTTTTCAATTCTTTCAGTTCACTTGGCCCCATTCTATAAGGTTTCTTAATTATTGGACTTGCTCCTGGAATGAGATTAATTTGGAACTCAACTGGTCTGTGGTGTGGAACACCCTTAACTTCCCCAAACACATCCAAGTATTCATTAACTATGGGAATTTCTTCAATGGTTAGTTCACTCAGATCTTTTTCTAAGTCAACTAAATGACATAGTTTTCCTTCCTTAGCTACCTCACATAAAACTGTGATTCTCTGGCCTCTAGAATTTTGCAATGATATGGTGGATGAGTCTAAATTAATTATGGCTTTAAATTGCCTTAACCAGTCTACCCCCAATATAACACCTATATTTGGGTAATTCAAAACATATAAATTGGAAATAAAAATATTTCCTCCTATGTTTAACTCCACATCCACACAAATCATATTTAAGACACTAGAACTCCCCAATGGACTGTGTATATGCAATGGGGTTTCAACTAATATGCAATTCAGTTTTAGCACTTTAACCAATTCATAAGAAATTAAGGAGTGAGTTGCCCCAGTATCATACACTACTGTTATGGGTATGGTACAAATAAGTAATGTACCTTCCACTTGGCTATGGTTTACAGTGTTACTTTCCACTGTGGCTTTGCCTTTTCCTTCCAAATTTGCCAATTTGCCTTGCTGTTTATACTCAGGACAATTCCTCTTCATATGTCCCTCTTTCCCACATAGATAGCATTTGAAAGCTCCTCCTTTCAACTCTGGACATTTTGGTTTGATATGCCCTTCCTTTCCACACTGATGGCACACAATTTTCTTCTTGTCTTCCTTAGCTTTGACATCTCCAGTGCTTTTGTTACTAGCCTCTTCTTTCTTCTTATCATAAGGGTGATACCTCCCCTTACCTTTCTTGTTATTATTGCTCTTAAAATTTCTGAACTTCTCCCTTTCCTTGTCATGCTGCTCCAACCTCAAAGCTAAGTCTATCACATGATCAAAAGTCTTGTCTGCATAAGGTAACATAGCTCTGCTAAGTCCTGGGTTTAGACCTTTTATGTACCTATCATTTTTAGATGCTTCATCTGCCACAAGCATTGCTCCATATGTGGAAAGTCCCTCAAACTTTTGAGTGTATTCTGTGACAGTCATGGTTCCTTGTCTAAGCCTAATGAATTCTTCTAGCAAGGTAGTCTTTGCTGATGCTGGTACAAACCTTGCCTCCAACATCTCTTTGAATTGATTCCAAGTGATTTCATTCTCATTCCTTCCTGCAATGATTACTTCCCACCAGCCTAAAGCTACTCCTTTCAGCTGTCTTGAAGCCACTTGCCTCTTTCTTTGATCATCAAGTTGCATGTCATTGAAAATTCTTTCCAATGTTCTCAACCATGTTTGAATTTCCATGATACTCTCTGTCCCTTCAAAGCTTTTGCCTCCTAAATGAGTATATGTCTTAAGCAGTTTTGAGAGTCCTTCATAGGGATTTTCTTGCCTTTGTCCTGCCCCATCCCTAAATGCTCTCACCAAGTCTTGCAGATTGACCATTGGTGGTGCATGGGAAGATCCTGCTCCCTGATTTGGTGGTCTTCCTACCATAGTTTGCTAATAATAATTTACATAGCTGGTTAGTTTGATATTTAGTTCCTTTTAATTTTATTTTTCTATCTAAGAACTTGATCCTTACTTCTACTATGTTGAATAACATAGCTCTGATACCAACTGAAATGACCCTCCTATTTCCACCCTAATTTCATAAGGATTTTTTTTTTTTTGCTATGAGATGATATATTGATATATCATTCATTACAAACATATTTTCCAAGGTCATTTTCTTTTTCCAATAACCAAAATATATCCAGGATCAAAATAACTTACCAATATAAATATATCAGTGCATATCTAATAATATACACATACATATGAAGATGTATGTGTTCTTCTTGTTTAAATTCAGAGTATATACTTTATTATTATTATTTTTTGTTCAATAACATCCTGTTTGATTTAGAGATTTAGTAATTCAGATACATTATTGTATTCAGATTTTTGGCCATAAAATCCACTAGAAACATGTACTTTAGTCTGTCATTAGGATCAAGTAATATTCAGTAGTAAACAAGCTTTTAATGTAGATGATTGTGTTTAAAGTCTGGATAATATTAGATTCAGTATAAAAGAAAGTGGATCCTAAGTGAACACAAGCAACATCTAGGCGTAATGGAAACGCGCCTAACTTATACACAAGAGGTCACGAGTTCGAGTACCATGCAGGTCGGTTCAAACACAATTTTTGGTTTTCTTTCTTTTTTTCTTTTTACTTCTGAAAGGTTAGAAATCTGATACCTACCTATAATTGTACATATATGTTTAATTTTTGCCTATAACCCAACATACAAAACAATCCTTCTTACTTTACTATTTTTGTATCCCATTCCTACAACTGTTTTAAGAATTTATGATCATATTTTTGCTCAAATATCAACATGTACACAGATATACATGTACATGTCAATATCTCTGCTCATTTTCCAGAAAACTGAGTGAAACAATTGCTAAATGTACTATGCTTTGAAATGCATCTGTATTTTCAAGATACAGCCTATCATGATCAACCAATACTTCATTTAGTTGAGGCTGGCTAACCCATGAGTCCTGTATATGCTACTCACTAGTTCAAAAATGATGGAGATACATTTCATTTCATTCTATCTGAAGCTTTTAGAAAAAAAACATTTTACTTTTCCTAATTCAATTCAGAAATGAATTCAGATTTATTTACAAAGCATTACAGTAAAAAGAAAATATAATCCTTTTAAGTTTACTTCTTGCTAAATCCAGATTTTGTTCTAAAACTCAGTGCTCTGTTATATCTCAAGATTAACTAGTACATAATATAAATTTTACAAAACAGTAGCTTAACTACATATGCATATTTCTCTTCCAAACATCCATATCAATAATTAAAATCATTTCATTGTTTCCCACTCAGATTTTTCCCTTGAGATTTTAAACCTTAATGCATAACAATATATTTAGCATGATACAACTAGTTCATCTAACCATAATAGAATTCATTACATGACTGGAAATCTTAGAAACATAAAATTTTTCCTGAATACATGCAGATATAATCAATTTGAACTCTTATTGAAACTAGCTAGCATGTTCATTCACTCCTCCATAACAGCCATTACTTCATTTTTACTTAGTGCCTGGGTTACCTGAAAGAACATAAGTGGCTGCCTCATTTTAAAATGAGACACCCCATATGCCATGAGCAAACAAGGGTCAGATCTATGATCTGGTATGAGTAACATCAATTCATTCATGATATTAAGCAATAGAGAATATAAGGGTACTAACTTGTTATTTAAGCAAATTTCTGCAATCAATTATTTTAACATAGTATAATTATGTTGATTCAGGTATGATATATTCATTTATCATTCTTTCACTTGCATACATAATCATGCAAACATAATTATCTATTTGCAACAATTTCACTTACTGGAATCAACTTGGTTCCATACCATTCAACCTAAGAAATATCTACATTCCTATTTCTTCATTTACAGGTTGTAATATTCAATTTAAATTCCTGCCTCATCTGCTATTAAGGAATCACTGGGACACATTGCAATGAACTAATTCACATCATTGCACAAAGATCTCAGGGCTTAAACAAACCATGTGCCAACTTGCATACTTCAAATATGACAAGCATTCCAACAGCTTTCTTGGCCTTCCCTTCCCTAGTTTATTTACTAGTGTATAGTCTTAAATCCTATCATCAAATATGCTAAGTGAACATATCACTGCAAACATGGAAACATCCATAATTTCTTCTAGCATAATTCTCCTCAGAAATAATCAGACAGTTATTTCCTAGATGGGGTCAATATGTCTTGATCTTAGTAAAATATGAGAATATTTTCAACTGTAAAAGAGGCATAGCATGTTATATTGATCTGCAAGCCTTTATGATTGATTCAGATTCAAGATCTGGTTCAATCATAATTTTAGCTTGTGGGTTTCTCTTTTTTTTTTTTTTGATTTGATTAAGGGCTCAGCACTTAGAAAATTTCTATTGCACCCTTAACATTTTTCTTTTCAAGCCTCAGCACTTATACCAAGTATAATGCAGCTCTAATCATTTTTATAAAGTTTCCATGCCATAGATCTATAACAGCTGAGAGTATTCTCTATATAATTTTTAAGATCCTAAACTTTAACATTTGTGAGTATAAATAAATCAGTATGATACTCATCCAAAGACAAATGTCTCAACCAATCAAAGATCATCCAAAATCATCCATATTAAATCATATCAGATTTAAAATAAAACATCCAAAAAGCATTGATGAAATCATATACATCAAAACCAGAAATATATATAAATGGAAATAAAAGTGGCTGCCTCATCTCAGGTCTTAATGCCATGAACTTAGTGAGATTACTCACCTAAATGTTTAATCCAGAAAATTCTTGTTTGAGTGTTCTCTCCTTTCTTCCAATATTTTCCTTCTTTTCTTATTTTTGTGCAGCTCGGGGTAAAAATGATTCTACTGGCTAAACTGCCTATTTATAAGCATTTTTCCTCTAGGGTTTTGTTGAAACAGAATTCCATTTCTGTCCTGGCTAGCATCATGCATTTTTCATTCATAATACCCCGGCCATATTAACCAATTTAAAGGCTGCATTTTCTTTCTTTTACTTTTCAGAAAATGGCCACTCTCCTAGTCATGTTAAAAGTGTGACTATCCTATTTTTATTTTAATTATTTCTGAAAATCCCCTTTGCTATTTTTGCCTATACAAGCTCATTAACTTGTATCACATTTCATGTCATTTTAATGTCATAGTTTTTTACTTGCTTATATATATATATATATACTTTTCAGTGCTTAAAAATATATATATATTTGTACACATATTTTATCTAAGCTTATTTTAATTTCTCTTTAATTCCAGAAGCATATGTACCTATATGTATACAGGTTTACTAATATACATAATTTTCTCTTCTGGGTTTTAAATAAAATTTTGTTTACTGATTTAAAGTAAAACCTACTTTTCTTATTTTTCTAAGATGATCCATATAATTTCAGAAATCAAACAACCATGTTGCCAAATCATGTTTGTATTGCCCTTTAATTCTTGTTTTAAATCCAAGAAATCTGGAGTTCTTCCTTGTGCCATTTCAGTGTGCACGTGCACACATATACCTGCACACTATTTATTCCAGAGACTTCACCATATTTAAATCTAAATATTTCAAAATTAAATCATTTTTCAAAAATGATTTTTCACAAAATTTTGGGATATTACAACTCACCACATTATTATGTAGCAATACATAACAGATTTTCTCATTTACTTATCATGTGAATTCAAGAAATGAGTTCACCATTAAGCATTAAATGTAGTATGTACCAATTTGACTATGATATAGGAATAACTAAGCATATCGAAATAAATGAAACATAAAACACCATTATTGTGTCATGGAACAACTTTAACACAACTTAGAACTATTGTGCCCATACCTTAATTGAATTCAATAAATTCAAATCTAAGAGAATTTTTAGAAACTTTTGCAGTATGACATTAACGGTTCTTTAATAACACATAGTTATTTAATGGATATCTACAGAACAAAACATTATAATTTAAAGTAAAACCTGTAATCCATTTTCTCTATATTCTTCCAGGAATTCTTCAACTACTGTAAAGCATCAAGCATGCTAAAGGACAAATGGAAAGGAATGGATAAGGTAATTATTATGATGACATATACCACTTAAATCACTTACTTATGAGATGGTATAATCAAGTATATTCTTTTTTCTTGGGATGTTGTTGACAAATCAATCTAGACAGGGAACTATGTTTGTACCATAAATTACAGTAAAGAGCAAATCACTTAAGCATGACTGGATTTTTCTTCATACGAATAAATAAATGAATATAACATGGTCCATAAATCGGTACGAAATCTGAATAATAGATTTAACTAAACATGCAATTATATAACCAATAACAACAGAGAAATTATTTGGTAGTTTTGAAAGTAAAAAACAAAAGCCTGTTAGAACCATACAATTTTTTTTACAACGTGTAAGCATGTAAGAAAACTTATTCAAAATGGATGAGAGGGCGCATAGAATCAAATATATTTAAAAGCATTCGGTCATCAATAAGCATACAAATGGCCCAATTGTAAACTACCTCGTTATTTTAAGAGAACAGCATAAACAACTTATCTTTTACGGTTTTTATCTTAAGGTCCAATCATAAACAAAAAATAGTTTATGAATGATTCTAAATGAATATATTTGGTGATTTTTCACCATTGGTATTTCAGTTTTAAGTACAATTTTAAAAAAATTAGTTCTATTGGATACATGAAAACAACAAATATTACCTTACATGTGCATAACAATCATAAATATCAACTTTTAAAGGTAGATGAAGAATATCAATATATCTTTATATTATTTTATTAATTCAGGTTAGTTTTCATATTCTACATGATGCAACTCTAAATAAATGGAGAATGAAATCTTTATTTTGGGATATGAATAAATTAGTATGATTTGTATATGTAGTTAATTATGTTGTATTAATTAAATAAAGCTCCCTTTTAAAATTAATTATACATGCTAAGAATAAACAAAATCACAGCCATAACATATGATTGGTCTACCACATTAAGTTTGATTTGAAAACCGTCTTGTGAATTAATTACAGTGCCTAAAGCACAGAAATAATTCAATTATTTAACCTTATTATGCTCTTGAATATTCTAACTAAACTTGTAACAACCCGAGTTTTTCTAACACGAAAAACCGGACCATTTGATTTAAGAAGAAGAGATAGAAGAAGAAAAATAGAAAACAAAATCAGAATCTAACCATCGCAGCGGAATAAAATATAATATATCAACAGATCTTTACACAATCAAAAACTATATCTGTTTATACAATACATCAGAATACACCATCAGAGTACATCAACATCCATAACATACAACTGAATATACAGCGGAAAAATAATAACAAGTACGGGAGTACGTATCGACATCCAGCTCGTCTCCTGAGCTCCACATCATCATATCCTGTAACCTATAATACTCGGTCTGACCCGAGCATCATATAAAACAATACCCGAGTCAGTCTGGAAAACCAGCGTGAGAAAATCACACTCAATTTATTTTTAAAGTTTCAAAAATCCTTTAAAAATAAAAAGCATCTCGTAAGACCACGCCATAAATAAACATGTCGGGTTTTTACCTTACGATAGCTAAAACACTTTTTATAAAATCCTCCGATATTATAATAATGTCTATTCACAAATACTTATTAAAATAGCTGAAATTGTTACATTATTAAATTCCAGCCTACTAGCCACAAAAGTGGGTAATACAAACAAATACCGTACAAGGCATGTAGGAAAAATGGATTTCCAACGAATGACTAGGCACTGGGGTACCACCTATCACAGTACGTGGCCTAGATCACCGTACCGAGGAGTACGCCCGCTCCCCTGCAACACAAGGCCGGAACCATCCCTTACTGGATGATCCCGAATAAAATCACCCCACGGTTGGGATCAGCAACCGCACCACTAAGCCGAAATAAAAAGGGACATCTAGACAGGGATGACCTTACCCTCCAGTGGGAGCTACCCATGAAGCCTTGCTGCATAAGCCCTGATTTTCAGTCATTCCCGGTTGATGAGGTTCGAGGCTAAACGATACCTTTTAGAGAACATATCCCTTAGAATGCCCATCGTCCGCTGACGATGTTTCGCAAGCATTCGTCCATACCAGTCCGTCCTGGGTTTGAACGGAACCGAAGGCACTACTCCTACTACATCCATTTTGGAAATATCCTCAGGATTAGTAGCGACTAGCCCTTGCACTTCACAGCTCCATCTTCGACTCCGAAATCGTTACACGAAACGTACAAACCGGATCGAAGTGGTATTCGAGTCTCCAGACCTAGAATCCCGGTATACGGAAACTCGATCCCGGTCTCTTCGAAACGATCAACGCATTGGCCAATATTGATAGTCGGTTATTTAACTATCAATTAACATCCACAAGCAACCATCACACAATTAAATAATTTCCCACATTATTTATTTTCCCAAATATCTTTCCAAGATATATTTCCAAATTTTCAAACTCCTTTTGAAAACAATTTCAAACAATTTCCGCTTACGGAATACATTTCCAAATATTTATTCTCTGAAACACCAAGTACAAAACACTTTTAGATTTTAAAATAATTTAAAAACACTTTATTTTAAAATATATTTTATAACATTGAAATCAAACTACTTTAATACTTTATTAAAAATATATACTTTAAATTAAACTTCTTTATAAATATAAACTAAATTTCTCTTTTTAAAACAGAATAACAAATCACTTTTATATAATTACTACAATAATAGATTTTTAAAATATACCTACTTTGAAAATTAACATTTAGAAATAATCAATTTTCTAAAACATGCTTTTTAAAACATACTTAAAACTTTTAACTTATATTTAAAATTGCTTTGAAAACGTACTTGGCTATCCAGAGAAATACACTTCTCATTCCATTTTTTAATAATAAATCAACATTTATTTTTAAACCAATTCATCTTCCTTTTATAAATTCCCACCTTGAATTTATATTCAAATATCCACTATATTTTATTTTACTTTATAAACCCAGTTCATATCTCCAAAATCTCACTTAAAATTTCAATTTTAAACAACTAAATCAATTTCCAATTGATTTTCCAATTTACTTTACTTTACTTTGAAATAAATTTCCTTTACTACTTCATTTATTTCAAAATACATTAACTTTTAGATTTATTCCTTTATTTGAGTTAAAACCCTTTTTAACTGAAAATACCAATTTTAAACTTCCAAAATTCCTTCTTTAGCCTTTAATTAAATTTAATCCTTACATTCAAAATAAATCCTTTATTCTTTAAATTTAATATCACTTTAGTTTAAAGTTAATATTTCCCTTGTTATTTCGAAATTCCCTTATTCCAATTCACTTGAATTATTTACTTAAATTTTACTCTTTTATTTCTTTCAAAATCTAATTCAATATATTTTGATAACTCCTTTTATTGAAATATTCAATCCAACCATATCATCAATATTTCAATCATCAATAAAATCATCACAGGATATCAATATTCATATCACAGAATATTTAAACAAAAATTAAATATTTTGAGGAATCCAGTTGGATCCCTCCAACCTGTTTCCCTGCATCCACAGACGTTAGCACAATACCAATTCCACTTCAAGATGGAATATCGCGGTATATGGGATTTATATAAATCATCCGCTATTATGCGGCGCATAGGGTCTCATCCGCTATATAAATGCGGGAATATCAACAACTCAAATATATACATATGCCAATATGTATATATTGCTATATACTACTATATATATAATATAGCATATTCAATCAATGCAATCATCCAATCAATTATTTAAATTTAACCATTTAAATTTAAAATAAAATTCAACTGAGTGAGATTAACTCACCTTTTAATTTGCCATCCAAACCCAATCTCGACTTGCTCCTTTCAAAATTTAACCTTGTATAAACAATTATGCGATTTATTAATATTCGAACAAGTCGAACAACCAATTACCGTTAACAGTTTTAAATTTTAACTCATGATTCAATTTAAACAAATGATTTAAACCTTTAAACTAATTTTCCTTTTCAGATCTCTTAATAACTAAAATAAATTTTAAATAAGTTAACTAAACAAATATATTACTTTAAAGTTAAACCAGTAAATTCAAAAGGGTGTAGATATATATTTATTTCTTCTGAGACTATTCGCCTACTTATACAACTTATTTACATAGATTTAAAATTCTATTGTTATATTGACTTCAATATACAAAATCCCTATATATCTTACCAAACTTTATCTATATAAATCTCTAAATATTACTGTTTTTCTATATATATATCAGGATATATAGTTTTACTGTCTGACCAATTAATTGACACTTTAAACTTTAAACTACTATACTTTTAATTCCAGATAAAGAAATAAAATTTTACAAATTAATTTAAGGGTTTTTAAACTTTAAGTACAATAAATTTAAGAATGCTTAAAATTCAAATTACCTCAAAATCGCCAAGAAACAAAATCAATGGCTAAGCTCTAAGCTCCATACGAGACTGCTGATCGACACTCAACCCTCACCACGCCCACGACTACCACCTTAATCAATCGTAGCTTGAACCCTAGAGCGGAGGTCGCCTTCGATTCGTCGCCGTCATCGAGATACCCCCAAGCCCTAGCAGTCGTCTTCTCCACTTCCTGGAACTACAGCCCTACACACGAGACTCCCTACCCCATCCTAAATCGATCGCGAATCGATTTGAATCAAAGTCGGTCCTTTCTTTCTTTTTTCGAATGAAGGAGGGCGGAGGGGAATCGATTCGAACTGGAAGAGAGATCGGAATATGAAGGAGAATAATGGAGTGCTTCGAATTGGTTAGGGTTCGCATTGATTTAGGGAAAGAAGAAATCAAGAAGAATGCGTATTTCCTCTCGTTTGAATTTCCGTTCTGCTCGTTCTTGAACCATTTACAAAATAAAGAAATTGGGAGGCTCGGTTTTGAGGAGGCTGTGATTTTTCTTACATATTAAGGAACGAAACTTGAAAATAAAATAAAAGACTCGGCTGAAAAGTTGTCAAGGAGAAGGAGACGCGTGTACAGATGTTTCAACGCGTGGACAAACAGCGTGATCCAGAAGGCTCGTAGTCTGGATATGGAAAGAAATATCGACCAGTTAAAATATTAAATTTCCGATTAAATTTCAGCGCGTTTACATTCCGTACGATCACACGACAACTCCAAACACTACGAAAATTGAAATCCAATAATAATACAATATTACGGATCCAATGGAACTGGTTTCGCTGAATTTCGAGACTGTGCCTCGGACAGCTATTTTTAAATTTAATTTCAACGATATATTTTTAAAACTGAACAAAACTCTTTTAAAATTCCATTTTAAAAGTTCTATCATCTTCAGTATTAACAATATAAATTTTCTGAACCTTTGAATTATTTTTAACAGGCTTAAAATCAAGATTCAATATTTTACCCAATCCCGATAATTAAATTTAATAATTAATTATCCAAATAAATACTGTATATTTGAAATTAAAGTTAAAATTTAACCTTCGGATATTTAAAATAAATTAAATATTCACATTTCAAATATACAAAAATTCCGGGTCGTCACATTCTTCCCCCCTTAAAAGAATTTCGTCCCCGAAATTACCAGTTAGGAAGAATGATCCAATACCCATTAACTATCTCCTCAAACCCAAATAGTTTTAACCATCTCCCAAAACAAATCTGTAACAACCCGCATATTTATCGATTTTATATTTTTATATTTAAAGTCGTTAATCGGATGTTAGTCCGAAAAGTTACTTTTTGCATACGGTCAAATTAGGACTCGAGACCACTCCCATTGAGTTCGAAATGTCGTTTGCAATCTTTTTAAGTGTAAACTTCGATATGTTTGGAGCTAGTCAAAAATTCGACCATTTTCACTTTGGGTTTGGGTTTGGTTCAGCCCTATGATTTAACTTAACACTCCAAACTGAAACCCCCTCTTCATTCACTCCCTCCTCCTCTTCATTTCAGTTCTAAAGAGATTAATGGTGAGTGGAATGGGAAATTAAAACTCTAAAACCCTAGTTTCCATCTACAAATCAAGTTCTAGCTCCAAATCAATAGAAGAAGCTTTGGTAAGTCTCCTCTTCTTCTTCCCCAACTCACTCTCTTATCAATTTCAGAAATCCCTAAACCTAATTTAGGAAATGTTTCTCTTTTTAGCTTAGAATCAAGCTTGTTGAGTTGGGATTGAAAAGAGATTGTCATTGCCATTGCTCTATAGCTCCTTCATACTTGTGCTTGTGTATAAAGGTGAGATTTTTATCTCACATCTATGACTATAACCATCTTTGATGTTGGGTATGAATTCCTAACACTATTACATGTTCAATTGCTTTTGGTTTGAATTGCTTTGGCGAACATTTCAATTTTTGATGCTTTTAATTCAAACTTTGCATCTCCTTGCTTTGATTTGTGAACATGTCTTTGGTTGTGAATCGGAGTGCCTATAGGGCCGTATTATCGATTGACAAAAAGCCCCGAAGTCCATTGCTCGATCGGGTGAAAAATGTGGGAGAGTTTGCTCTCCTACTGGGCTGAAAAACAACTTCAGCTCCTCACCAGACGTCTGCAGATATGCTCAGACGTCTGGAGTCTGTTTCAGGAAGTTCCCGAAACTTCCTGCAGACGTCTGAGCATTTACCTCAGACGTCTGGTGCCTGTGAGCGACTCTACTTTGCTTGCTTTTGCCTATTTATCTCGAGATTCCAATTTCTATCGATTCAAGGTTATCCGATTCGTCGTTATCATTTATTTTCTTCATTGATGACTTCTTCTTGGGATTTTTGAGAATGTCGCTCGACCCGCCTTCCTCTTAGGTCGTTTGGCTTCACAAGGTCGCTTGCCTTCACTTAGGTCGTACCGTTTTGACGGGGCGCTGCCCCGCACCCCGCCGTGGGCGCTGCCCCCTGGACCCCCGCGACCTGACCGGGCAGGTCGAACCCCGTATTACTCTGCGTAGGCAATCTTATCCGAAAGCCATTTAACCGAACTTCTTACTTTGATGGTTTTGAGGATTGATTTCTTTGAACTTTAATCACGTCTTCGAACGTGAATTTTTATGATTGATTGTTTCTACAATCACTTCTATGATTTGTCACTTCAAAATATAAAGGTTTTCTATACTAGTAGTAAATATCAAAACTCTTTCATCAAATCGATTTCAACACTATTATTTTTAATATCAAAAGTTCGTTTTCCCAAACCGATTTCCAATCTACTAATATATATAAGCCTTTACTTCACTCGAATGAGAAATCGACTTAAACGACTTAGTAAAACGAGTGGTATGAAACGCTTGCGTTCACTTCGTCGGTTAGCTCTTGGACTTGTTCGATTGAACCCTTTTCGTGACAATTTCCTAGTGAAGATTTACAGCTTGTTCGTAAATATTTAAGTTAAGCAAGTGGTTATGGGACATGAAGCTAAACTCATATATTTACTAGCTTGGTGTGATTGACACTTCTCGCTGATCATGATGATCATTTTATGATTTAGACTAGCAATTGTGCGATGTCTCTTTGTTTTCAAGGTAAGACTAGACCGCAATAGTGTGATTCCGACTCACACACATCTCTCTGTCCGCAAGGTTAGTCTAGGCCGCAGTAGTGTGATTCCGACTCACACATATCTTTATGTTTGCGAGGGTAGGCTAGACACCACTTGTGTGATTCCACTCACACATACCTTTCTGCTTTTTGGTTAGCCTAGGCCTCAATCAGTGTGATTCCGACTCACACATATGGGGTAGCTCCCCATGGTCTTCGGACCATCATGTGATAGGCCTCTTTCTCTTTTTATGATTTCTGGATTTCTTGTTTTGATTTCTGGATTTTTATGTCATTGACTTGTTATGAGTACAAGTTTAGGGTATGATGCCCTCTTTGGATCTTTGAGAAGATTCTTGTGATATTGATCATTTCTCATCGGTTGATCTCCTGTTGATCATCATTTTCATCCTTATAGTAGTATGTCTGTATGGGTATTCTATGTTTATGCCATATCTATTATTTTATATCATGTCATCTGATATTTATAGTTAGACTGATCCGTTTATTATTTTCTTAAATAATACTCGGGTCAGACCGAGATGTTACAGGTGCTTCTGCTTGACTTCCTCCCGGGATTTGCTACTCTGACTTTTGGCACTACTTAGATTAGTAGTTTTTGTTTGTACGCATTTGAGATATAAACTCTATATTGTGTACTTATTCTTTTTGTATAGCTCGTGATGCTATTCTTTTGTATTATCGTGGATCTTTCTGACCACTACTCTGATGTACACTTTCTTGTGTTATATATTTATTCATATCTTCTTCCGCCTTTGTGATATGGATGTCTGTGACTGATTTATGTTTATGATTATTTCTATGTTTGTTTCCGAAGATTATATATAGCCACCGTGTGATAGCTTTGTGTTTGTATCGGTATGTCGGATTTCCTCCTTAAAAGATATGTATTCTATTCTATCTGACGTATCGGTGCTCGCACAAAGAAGTTACATGGATGGTCGCTCCTCCACAGCCTTATTCTCCGCGCTAATTGACAGCACTACATCGTAGTGTTCTTGGTTAGCTTGGGTATAGAGGTGGGGCGTCACAAAATCCTTTATTAATGATACACTAATCATTTTTTTAACTTCCCAAACTTATTCATAAGTTCAACCCATACCACCTACTTATCCATTCAAATTTAAATTTGAATTCAAATTTTAACTTATCAAAATTTTCCAAAATTTTTCTAACTCCCTAAATTTCCGAAAAATTTCGCCAACGTCTCCTTTGCGCGGCTAGCTCGGTACTACTACAAAATGGCTCTACGGCCTCCCAATCTCAAAAAGAAAACAAAAAGCCAAGTGGCTGGATCCAAAACCCAATCAAATTTCATATAGAAATTCAAATACATACCTTTTTGTCGGGCCATTAAATTTTATCTTCTAAATCAAAAATCCCAATTTATCCATTGCTTTTATACACCTGTATATCCTACTAAGCAATAATATTCAATCACAATCCCAAAGTCATTATATACTTTTCTTTACAAATTTTCAATATTTGCTTTACTTAAGCCCGTACGATGCACATATATCATCCGTACGCAATATCACATTCGATCGCTCAATCGATCACACAATTCCACTTCCGAACTAGTATCGTCCACCCGACTTCCTAGTGCGGACTCAGATCTGATTTCTTGATCAGAAACCGTCACTCTCCTTGCATAGCCACAAACTATGATAGAGAATATCCAGAATCAATCAACAATCCATATCCAGGTTCGCCGTTGAAAATCGAGTGAAAAATCCTGATTCGGATCGATAAAACTATCTCGAAATTCTGTGTTCGATATCTGGACCAAATAGCTATGCGAATAAAATAATATACGTACATCTTACGTAATTAGCCTAATTGATTATTAGTTATATCAATTCTCCTTTATTCCCATTCCTTTTTATTTGTTATCTCCTTATTCACAACTATTCCATTTCACAACTTCAGTTTTAGTCTTCATTCAACTATTCACTTAGTATATATATATATATATATTTTTTTTTCATTCCAAAATTACTAAGTATATTTCCAATACAAATTTTCTTAAGAATTTCATTCTTCAATTCTTAAGTTCATATAAATTTTCTTATACTTATTTACTACTTCACCACCGAAGTGTATATATTCAAATTGAACTCCCATTTCATATGAATTCCAACTTACTTCAATTTACTACTTCATTTCCAATTTATTTTCACTTATTTGGATTTCACTCGTAATTCAAACCATCACTGTGTTAATCCAATTTCATTAACTCACAATTTAATTTCATTAACTAATTTATTATCAAATTAGTTCCTCCGCTGGTTAAAATTAAATACTTGCTTTTTAAATCCAAAATATCACTTTACTTAATTATCTTAAGTTCAATTTATTTTATAATTCAAGTTTGGATCTATTTAAAAATTAAGATTGCTCATCTTAGTCGTTTCCATTTGATAATTACAATTTCAAATTATAACTCTTATTGGTTCAAAGAAATGAATTCCCATTTATGACTTACAATTTCATTTCTATTCATAAGTTTAACTTACTTACTTAAGATCTGGGACTATTCATTTAAGTCCATTTTCATCTTTACAATTAAATTTCAAATTATTACACTTAAGAGCTTAAGAATATGAATTTCTCTACACAATTATAAGCATTTTACATTACCTTTATATCCAATTCAATTCGACTTCAACTTACTTACATTTAATTCAATTCCAATTCTCAATTCTTATTTAACTTATCTTAAGTTAAATTCAAATATATTTTATTTACTTTCATATACTCGAATTAAATTTTAATTCTAGGATACAATTTTATACAAGTTTTACAATTCATTCACCTTCAAGTTCTCTAACTCTTTTATCTACCAGCTTATATTACTCATTGAGTTAATTTCATCTCATAACTATAATCCCAGAATTTAACTTTCATTCCTTTCTTATTTCAATCAACTTCATTCTATACTTTATATTGTTGATTCATTTAAATTTCCACATTTAAATTTTAAATAGAATTTCCAGAATCCAATTTCCAAAACAATCTGCTTTTATCAAACAATTTTCCCTTTGAATTTCAAAACCAACCCAGTTCACAATCATTTTCAATTTAAAACAGTTTGGTAGCAATTTCTCTTTGGAAACTCGAAAATAGACATCGTTGATGCTGCAGTCATTACCGAAATTATTTTCCAGCGACCAAAAGAGAATTTAATGCTTTTATCACTCTAAACATTTCAAACATTTTTAAATCCCAAATCCCACCAGATATGAATTCAATTTCAAAAATATTCATGAAATAATATCACCATTATTTCCCCAAAACCTTTGAAACTATTTTAAATCCAAAGGAATTTAAATCTTTCCCAAAACAAAAATCCATCCAATTTTTATATCAAACATTACTCTGGAATTCTATCACATTTTATTCCAAGTTATAAGACACATTTACAATTTACATTTACAAATTTCATTTGTTTATGAATTTATCTCATTTGATTATAAATCACATTTGTAATTCACATTTGTATACAAAGTTTATTTCAGTTTATAAATTGCATTTATAATCTACATTCTCAAATTCCATTTTGTTATATAAATTTATTCTTCAACTTAGGTTATAAGTTTTCAATTTCTACTTAATAATGAGACTAACTCATTATTGTCATTTTCTAACAACCAAGCATCCAAATATATATATCTATAATAATTTCAAATAATTATTTCTTTTATATACAAAATAATTTGGGCAAAATTATTTCATTCACCCTATTTAAAACAATATTGTGTCGAACTGTTCTATTCAAGTGTTTAGAAACCCCTTCGATACAGTTGTACAGACTGTGCCGACGAAGGTTCATATGCCACTCAATAAACCAACCAACACAATATAAAACCCTTTTATATTCACTAACAAATACGCGCTCATATCTATTAATACTCTCAAAATTCCCACCAGAGCCAAGGTTATCGCTAGCCTAAGCTCTGATACCAAGTGTAACAACCCGAGTTTTTCTAACACGAAAAACCGGACCATTTGATTTAAGAAGAAGAGATAGAAGAAGAAAAATAGAAAACAAAATCAGAATCTAACCATCGCAGCGGAATAAAATATAATATATCAACAGATCTTTACACAATCAAAAACTATATCTGTTTATACAATACATCAGAATACACCATCAGAGTACATCAACATCCATAACATACAACTGAATATACAGCGGAAAAATAATAACAAGTACGGGAGTACGTATCGACATCCAGCTCGTCTCCTGAGCTCCACATCATCATATCCTGTAACCTATAATACTCGGTCTGACCCGAGCATCATATAAAACAATACCCGAGTCAGTCTGGAAAACCAGCGTGAGAAAATCACACTCAATTTATTTTTAAAGTTTCAAAAATCCTTTAAAAATAAAAAGCATCTCGTAAGACCACGCCATAAATAAACATGTCGGGTTTTTACCTTACGATAGCTAAAACACTTTTTATAAAATCCTCCGATATTATAATAATGTCTATTCACAAATACTTATTAAAATAGCTGAAATTGTTACATTATTAAATTCCAGCCTACTAGCCACAAAAGTGGGTAATACAAACAAATACCGTACAAGGCACGTAGGAAAAATGGATTTCCAACGAATGACTAGGCACTGGGGTACCACCTATCACAGTACGTGGCCTAGATCACCGTACCGAGGAGTACGCCCGCTCCCCTGCAACACAAGGCCGGAACCATCCCTTACTGGATGATCCCGAATAAAATCACCCCACGGTTGGGATCAGCAACCGCACCACTAAGCCGAAATAAAAAGGGACATCTAGACAGGGATGACCTTACCCTCCAGTGGGAGCTACCCACGAAGCCTTGCTGCATAACCCCTGATTTTCAGTCATTCCCGGTTGATGAGGTTCGAGGCTAAACGATACCTTTTAGAGAACATATCCCTTAGAATGCCCATCGTCCGCTGACGATGTTTCGCAAGCATTCATCCATACCAGTCCGTCCTGGGTTTGAACGGAACCGAAGGCACTACTCCTACTACATCCATTTTGGAAATATCCTCAGGATTAGTAGCGACTAGCCCTTGCACTTCACAGCTCCATCTTCGACTCCGAAATCGTTACACGAAACGTACAAACCGGATCGAAGTGGTATTCGAGTCTCCAGACCTAGAATCCCGGTATACGGAAACTCGATCCCGGTCTCTTCGAAACGATCAACGCATTGGCCAATATTGATAGTCGGTTATTTAACTATCAATTAACATCCACAAGCAACCATCACACAATTAAATAATTTCCCACATTATTTATTTGCCCAAATATCTTTCCAAGATATATTTCCAAATTTTCAAACTCCTTTTGAAAACAATTTCAAACAATTTCCGCTTACGGAATACATTTCCAAATATTTATTCTCTGAAACACCAAGTACAAAACACTTTTAGATTTTAAAATAATTTAAAAACACTTTATTTTAAAATATATTTTATAACATTGAAATCAAACTACTTTAATACTTTATTAAAAATATATACTTTAAATTAAACTTCTTTATAAATATAAACTAAATTTCTCTTTTTAAAACAGAATAACAAATCACTTTTATATAATTACTACAATAATAGATTTTTAAAATATACCTACTTTGAAAATTAACATTTAGAAATAATCAATTTTCTAAAACATGCTTTTTAAAACATACTTAAAACTTTTAACTTATATTTAAAATTGCTTTGAAAACGTACTTGGCTATCCAGAGAAATACACTTCTCATTCCATTTTTTAATAATAAATCAACATTTATTTTTAAACCAATTCATCTTCCTTTTATAAATTCCCACCTTGAATTTATATTCAAATATCCACTATATTTTATTTTACTTTATAAACCCAGTTCATATCTCCAAAATCTCACTTAAAATTTCAATTTTAAACAACTAAATCAATTTCCAATTGATTTTCCAATTTACTTTACTTTACTTTGAAATAAATTTCCTTTACTACTTCATTTATTTCAAAATACATTAACTTTTAGATTTATTCCTTTATTTGAGTTAAAACCCTTTTTAACTGAAAATACCAATTTTAAACTTCCAAAATTCCTTCTTTAGCCTTTAATTAAATTTAATCCTTACATTCAAAATAAATCCTTTATTCTTTAAATTTAATATCACTTTAGTTTAAAGTTAATATTTCCCTTGTTACTTCGAAATTCCCTTATTCCAATTCACTTGAATTATTTACTTAAATTTTACTCTTTTATTTCTTTCAAAATCTAATTCAATATATTTTGATAACTCCTTTTATTGAAATATTCAATCCAACCATATCATCAATATTTCAATCATCAATAAAATCATCACAGGATATCAATATTCATATCACAGAATATTTAAACAAAAATTAAATATTTTGAGGAATCCAGTTGGATCCCTCCAACCTATTTCCCTGCATCCACAGACGTTAGCACAATACCAATTCCACTTCAAGATGGAATATCGCGGTATATGGGATTTATATAAATCATCCGCTATTATGCGGCGCATAGGGTCTCATCCGCTATATAAATGCGGGAATATCAACAACTCAAATATATACATATGCCAATATGTATATATTGCTATATACTACTATATATATAATATAGCATATTCAATCAATGCAATCATCCAATCAATTATTTAAATTTAACCATTTAAATTTAAAATAAAATTCAACTGAGTGAGATTAACTCACCTTTTAATTTGCCATCCAAACCCAATCTCGACTTGCTCCTTTCAAAATTTAACCTTGTATAAACAATTATGCGATTTATTAATATTCGAACAAGTCGAACAACCAATTACCGTTAACAGTTTTAAATTTTAACTCATGATTCAATTTAAACAAATGATTTAAACCTTTAAACTAATTTTCCTTTTCAGATCTCTTAATAACTAAAATAAATTTTAAATAAGTTAACTAAACAAATATATTACTTTAAAGTTAAACCAGTAAATTCAAAAGGGTGTAGATATATATTTATTTCTTCTGAGACTATTCGCCTACTTATACAACTTATTTACATAGATTTAAAATTCTATTGTTATATTGACTTCAATATACAAAATCCCTATATATCTTACCAAACTTTATCTATATAAATCTCTAAATATTACTGTTTTTCTATATATATATCAGGATATATAGTTTTACTGTCTGACCAATTAATTGACACTTTAAACTTTAAACTACTATACTTTTAATTCCAGATAAAGAAATAAAATTTTACAAATTAATTTAAGGGTTTTTAAACTTTAAGTACAATAAATTTAAGAATGCTTAAAATTCAAATTACCTCAAAATCGCCAAGAAACAAAATCAACGGCTAAGCTCTAAGCTCCATACGAGACTGCTGATCGACACTCAACCCTCACCACGCCCACGACTACCACCTTAATCAATCGTAGCTTGAACCCTAGAGCGGAGGTCGCCTTCGATTCGTCGCCGTCATCGAGATACCCCCAAGCCCTAGCAGTCGTCTTCTCCACTTCCTGGAACTACAGCCCTACACACGAGACTCCCTACCCCATCCTAAATCGATCGCGAATCGATTTGAATCAAAGTCGGTCCTTTCTTTCTTTTTTCGAATGAAGGAGGGCGGAGGGGAATCGATTCGAACCGGAAGAGAGATCGGAATATGAAGGAGAATAATGGAGTGCTTCGAATTGGTTAGGGTTCGCATTGATTTAGGGAAAGAAGAAATCAAGAAGAATGCGTATTTCCTCTCGTTTGAATTTCCGTTCTGCTCGTTCTTGAACCATTTACAAAATAAAGAAACTGGGAGGCTCGGTTTTGAGGAGGCTGTGATTTTTCTTACATATTAAGGAACGAAACTTGAAAATAAAATAAAAGACTCGGCTGAAAAGTTGTCAAGGAGAAGGAGACGCGTGTACAGATGTTTCAACGCGTGGACAAACAGCGTGATCCAGAAGGCTCGTAGTCTGGATATGGAAAGAAATATCGACCAGTTAAAATATTAAATTTCCGATTAAATTTCAGCGCGTTTACATTCCGTACGATCACACGACAACTCCAAACACTACGAAAATTGAAATCCAATAATAATACAATATTACGGATCCAATGGAACTGGTTTCGCTGAATTTCGAGACTGTGCCTCGGACAGCTATTTTTAAATTTAATTTCAACGATATATTTTTAAAACTGAACAAAACTCTTTTAAAATTCCATTTTAAAAGTTCTATCATCTTCAGTATTAACAATATAAATTTTCTGAACCTTTGAATTATTTTTAACAGGCTTAAAATCAAGATTCAATATTTTACCCAATCCCGATAATTAAATTTAATAATTAATTATCCAAATAAATACTGTATATTTGAAATTAAAGTTAAAATTTAACCTTCGGATATTTAAAATAAATTAAATATTCACATTTCAAATATACAAAAATTCCGGGTCGTCACAAAACTTCTCGGAATTTAATAAGTTGTTCTCTTATATATGTCAAAATTCCAGCTTCAAAATTATGATCTCTAACCGAATTCAATCGCTTAAATATGAAACCTAACCAACATAAGAACTAATTGACAGAAATAAGAATTTTTAATTTTACTATATTTCTAATATTGTTCAAAGGATGCTTTTAAATAATAGAATATTATTATATATACCTCAAAAAGGGACTTTAACATCAAGTGCACATACACCATAATCCTACAGATGCAATGCATGGGGTGGTAATCCAGCATGCGAACCGTGGGGAAAAAAATATTTGCGAAGGAAAACTGAGATGGACAATAAGATAATTGAGGGAATGCACTACTACACTTATAGATTTATTAAATTAAGGTTTTCAGATCAAGAGAGTGAAGAGGAAGGAGGGCAAGAGGAAGAGGAGCTTGTAAGAACTACGGTGATATTCCTGAAAAAATAATTATTATCCACTTTTATAATACTTTCTTATATCATTGTGAATCGCTTTATATATATGTGTGCGCATGCGCGCGCACATTATATATATATATATATATATATATATATATATTCTTTAGCATATGAGATATCTTCATCATTTCCATATGTTGCCACTCTGAGTGAAATCATGAGATTAGGTAGCTTTTCATGTTTAAAAATATATGGTTTAAAAATTATGATTATCTATGACATGCGCAGAGATTAAATATTGCTTGGTGGTCCTAGTTAGTAATAGAGGTTTGTATATTATAGGAAATAAGAATGGTGCAAATGTTTACCAATGTCCATTTGTTTTCCCGTATATCTGAACTTTTATTATGTATTATTTAATTTTTATATCAAATGTTCGATTTAGTTTAGCATTGGAACATGAACTGCATTCCATCCAAACTTATTCTATGCGCATCAAATTGTAAAATAAATGATAGCTACCAAAACTAACAAAATATTCAAACACATAATGCATAATTTTTACTTGTTAGTGAGTGAACTCCATATAATAAAAAATTTAAGACTGTTCACAATTTTTTTATTACATATTTGCTGTGAATCATAAAAACTATACCAGTTAACGATAATATATTCGTAATTCGAATAGATAATCTAAGAAGATGTGTCATAATGAACCTACTGTCACCAACATGAGACATTGTTTCCTATGTAGAAATACATTAAGCAATATAGTCCTTCTATCAATTTATTAAATTCAAATCATTAATCCATTAAAATGAAAAGTACCATGAAAATAATTATTTCAATTCTAAAAATGTAAAATCCGTTGGATGGTCCCAAGGCTAAGGCTGTAATTACAGATAATTTTCTTTATTGCTACCGTACATAGTAAATTACGTATTATAACTCAATTTATGTAATCTCCAGCATAGCATCAGTTGAAAATGGAACGTTTCTTCGATTACTTCGTAAAAAGCGTATTCTCCTGCCCTAATTTGTCTGAAGTAATATTCACAAAAGCATATGAAGATGGTTCTCTTATTAGAATTAGAGGAAGAAAATTAACAGATTGTTGATTCAATTACCTCAAGAGCGGCCACAAAGTCAAAGTTAGAAGGGTGGAGTTCCATGACTTCATCTTCGCTGGAGACATGGAGATTTAGGCGATTCTTGCGGACGTCGCGATGTTGTTTTTGCGGAGATATGATTCGATAGTCTGACTGAGAATGTCGATTTGGGATTTCTCACATTATTATGTTTCCTTCACTATGTTTGGAACTGGTATTAGGCACAGAGAGAAATAATAACTGTCAAATAGGTATGGTAAAAAAGAGGAAATGTACGTGTAACGGAATGCTAATTTTTCCAGTTGTTTCTTGAAGAAGAATGGACACGTGTCAAATAACCATAGCGTGGATTCTCCTTTCCTATTTAAGTAATGGATACTTCTAACATTTTTAGTGTTGCACTTTTTGGGTATAAACTTGAACTTTTCAAAATGTACTTTTAAATCCAAATTACATTTAACATATGTAGGTACACTCCCAACTTAGTTGGAATTCAAAATTTTGCATTTCATTACTTGATCAATTACTCTTATCTTTTAATTAAAGTGCAAACTATTCATACCTTAATTGAAATGAAAGGTTGTCGTTTGTTAAAATCAAGTCAATCAATTATATCTCAATTTAATTTTAAATTAAACTACTTCTACCTTAATTAAAATGCAAATTTATGTATACTAAAACAAAAGCTGTTTGCTTGGATAAAAAAGGGCTGAATGCTAATCTCTAATTCTCTAATATTAATAAAGAAAATTCAACCAACCTGATTTACAGGCGTCTTTTTGAAATTTCAAAATTACCCCTCTTTGTTAATGGAATCTTACCGCTTTTGCCAACTACCCATCAACGTAATATTTTACCATCAATTTATTCTCGATATCACCAACAAAACAACTTGAAATGTGTTGTGACTACAAAAACATTTGCACTTAAAACACACATCAATTCAAAGTAAACATCATTGGATAATAGATGCACGTATGTGCGTTATATACTAGTATTAAAATAGTATGTATAATAAATAGTTTTATAAATAAAATAGTTTATATAAATAGTTATAAGTTAAAATAGTTTATAATAAAATAATTTATATTGAAATGATTTTTATTAAAATAGTTTATATTAAAATAATTTATATAGTAAAATATAAAATAGTTTAAATATAATTTAAAAATACATTATAAAATAAATAGTTTTTCTCAAATTTCACAAATCGATTCAAATCAATTCGAATTCCAAATTCAAATTTATCCAATCACAAATCATCAATTTCAATTTCAATTCAATTAAACATTTCAAATTATGTCGATTTCAACTACCGATTTGTACCCCAAATAAACCATTTCCATTTCAAAATATTTCAAAGCTATATATATTCCACCATTCCAAAACTAAATTTTATAATTTAACTTCATTATTATTTAGTTTTGCAATATTCACTAAATAAATTCAATATCATTTATATAAAAGCCCAAAATTCAAATCACTAAATATTTCCTTCAATTTATTTAAACTTGAAATATTCATTTTAAATCATCTTAAACCAAAATCAAGTTATGAAATCATATCCCTTAAAAACCTCAAATTCCATAAGTTCAGATAGATTTATTTAAATATAATTCTTAATTAAATATAATTTCAAATCAATTTCAAATCTATCTTCTCAACCTTAATTTATTTTATCATTACAAACTCTATATTAAAATATAATTTAAATAAATACTCAACCATATTATATTTTAATAAAATCAAACATTATTATTAAACTTATTTTATATTAAAACAAATTTATACATAGCTTAAAATCAAGAATTTAACTATATATAAAATAACATTTATATAATATCTAAAATCAATATTTTTATAAAACCATGTATTTCTTTCCAAAACCATAGAAAATCATTTTCAAAATATTTATATATAAACCAACTGTGTCTGTATATAATTTTATGTCCTATGGTCAAGTGATAGGATATTTATCATCTCAATCCGCAATTCAAATATATATATATATATATATATATATATACGGGTATATATCTTTTCAACCCACAATCCCAAATTCAATTCAAATGAAAATCGCTTGGGTTTGTCATTTCAACCCATAATGATTTTCTCCTATTCTAATGGTCGTTCGGGTATGTATCATTTCAACCCATAGTGAATTCTATACTAACAGGGAACTTGCAGAGTAATAATGTGACGCCCCACCTCTATACCCACGCTAACCAAGAACACTACGATGTAGTGCTGTCAATTAGCGCGGAGAATAAGGCTGTGGAGGAGCGACCATCCATGTAACTTCTTTGTGCGAGCATCGATACGTCAGATAGAATAGAATGCATATCTTTTAAGGAGGAAATCCGACATACCGATACAAACACAAAGCTATCACACGGTGGCTATATATTATCTTCGGAAACAAACATAGAAATAATCATAACATAAATCAGTCACAGACATCCATATCACAAAGGCGGAAGAAGATATGAATAAATATATAACACATGAAAGTGTACATCAGAGTAGTGGTCAGAAAGATCCACGATAATACAAAAGAATAGCATCACGTGCTATACAAAAGAATAAGTACACAACATAGAGTCTATATCTCAAAGGTGTACATCCATAAACTACTAATCTATGTAGTTAGCCAAAAGTCAGAAATATCCTGAAGAGAAGTCAAGCAGAAGCACCTGTAACATCTCGGTCTGACCCGAGTATTATTTATAAGAAAATAATAAACGGATCAGTCTAACTATAAATATCAGATGATATGGTATAAAGTAAATGGCATGACATGAACATGAAATAACTATTACGGCATACTACTATAAGTATGTAAATGATAATCAACAAAAGATTAATCAATATCACAAGGATCTTCTCAAAGATAAGGTAGGGTATCATACCCTAAACTTGTATTCATAACAAGTCAATAACACATGAATTCACCAATGCACAAAAACTGATATCATATCAATGAAAATCATGAAAATTGGTGAAGCACAAAATTCCAGAAATCATCATCAGAAATCCAGAAAACACATAAAAAGGGGGGGAGGCCTAACACATGAATGGGAGCATGAAAACTCACCTACGCGTAAACACATGACGAGAAGTTATCTCATGGAAGCTATCCATTAAATTTTCACACAGGAATGGCCCGAAGACCGTAGGAAATGTGATGGCGAAACATCACATAATCGGGGTATAGTCTCCCACGTAGACAAAGAGACATCGCTCAGTCGCTAGTCTAAATCACAAAAATGATCGTCATGATCATAAGGAAGTGTCAATCACACCAAGCTAGTAAATATATGAGTTTAGCTTCATGTCCCATAACCACTTGCTTAACTTAAATATTTACGAACAAGCTGTAAATCTTCACTAGGAAATTGTCACAAAAAGGGTTCAATCGAACAAGTCCAAGAGCTAACCGACGAAGTGAACGCAAGTGTTTCATACCACCCGTTTTACTAAGTCGTTTAAGTCGATTTCTCATTCGAGTGAAGTAAAGGCTTGTATATACTAGTAGATTGAAAATCGGTTTGAGAAAACGAACTTTTGATATTTAAAATAGTGTTGAAATCGCTTTGATGAAAGAGTTTTGATATTTACTATTAGTATTGAAACCTTCATATATCTTTAAAGTGACAAGTCATAAAACGATGGTAGAAACAAATCAATTCACGTTCGAAGACGTGAGTAAAGTCCAAAGAAGTCAATCCCAAAACCATCAAAGTAGAAATTCTGATAAATGTTTTTCAGAAGTGATTGCCTACGCAGAGTAATACGGGGTTCGACCTGCCCGGTCAGGTCGCGGGGGTCCAGGGGGCAGCGCCCACGGCGGGGTGCGGGGCAGCGCCCCGTCACGGTACGACTTAGGTGAAGGCAAGCGACCTAAGAGGGAGGCGGGTCGAGCGACATTCTCAAAAATCCCGAGAAGAAGTCATCAATGAAGAAAATAAATGATAACGACGAATCGGATAACCTTGAATCGATAGAAATTGGAATCTCGAGATAAATAGGCAAAAGCAAGCAAAGTAGAGTCGCTCACAGGCACCAGACGTCTGAGGTAAATGCTCAGACGTCTGCAGGAAGTTTCGGGAACTTCCTGAAACAGACCCCAGACGTCTGAGCATATCTGCAGACGTCTGGTGAGGAGCTGAAGTTGTTTTTCAGCCTAGTAGGAGAGCAAACTCTCCCACATTTTTCACCCGATCGAGCAATGGACTTCGGGGCTTTTTGTCAATCGATAATACGGCCCTATAGGCACTCCGATTCACAACCAAAGACATGTTCACAAATCAAAGCAAGGAGATGCAAAGTTTGAATTAAAAGCATCAAAAATTGAAATGTTCGCCAAAGCAATTCAAACCAAAAGCAATTGAACATGTAATAGTGTTAGGAATTCATACCCAACATCAAAGATGGTTATAGTCATAGATGTGAGATAAAAATCTCACCTTTATACACAAGCACAAGTATGAAGGAGCTATAGAGCAATGGCAATGACAATCTCTTTTCAATCCCAACTCAACAAGCTTGATTCTAAGATAAAAAGAGAAACATTTCCTAAATTAGGTTTAGGAATTTCTGAAATTGATAAGAGAGTGAGTTGGGGAAGAAGAAGAGGAGACTTACCAAAGCTTCTTCTATTGATTTGGAGCTAGAACTTGATTTGTAGATGGAAACTAGGGTTTTAGAGTTTTAATTTCCCATTCCACTCACCATTAATCTCTTTAGAACTGAAATGAAGAGGAGGAGGGAGTGAATGAAGAGGGGGTTTCAGTTTGGAGTGTTAAGTTAAATCATAGGGCTGAACCAAACCCAAACCCAAAGTGAAAATGGTCGAATTTTTGACTAGCTCCAAACATATCGAAGTTTACACTTAAAAAGATTGCAAACGACATTTTGAACTCAATGGGAGTGGTCTCGAGTCCTAATTTGACCGTATGCAAAAAGTAGCTTTTCGGACTAACATCCGATTAACGATTTTAAATATAAAAATATAAAATCGATAAATATGCGGGTTGTTACAAATAACAGATATGATAATAATGTAACATGCATATATCATCAATATAAATAACAGATAATGGTGTCAGATGTCACAGGTGAACAGATACAGATGACAACATATATATAGCAATACAAATAACTAACAGAAGTATATTTCAATTGTCGTTTCAACTGAAATAAATTTTAATAAATATAAGAACATTAATCGTGAGTGATTGCTCACCTTTCGAGGCTAGAGATGAACGAGAGTGGTATTAGCCACAACTCAAGCACGAATTCCAAAGCAAAACAAGATTGGCTCGAATTCGACGGACAATGCTGATAAATGGAAATAGACGAAATCAAATCAGAACTGGATTGATGAAGAAAATAGATATAAGTGGACTTATATATATAACTATTTATATATAAAACATATTCTAAATTCAAACACATTTTAAATTAAATATATATATATATTCATTTCAAAATCATTGTTTCAAATTAAAATACATAGAAAATATATAATCTTTATATATTTCAAACCATTTTGTTTTAAACACATGTTTATCACTATTTTCATATCCAAAACCCAATCCACATATTTTGATATATAAACTGATATATATATATATATAAAAAACTAAGATATATGCTAAACCAGTCAACACTTATATATAATAACAGTATAAATATATAAACTAACATATATATTCTAAAAATCAAGATATATAAATTTTAGAATATCACTGCTCATAATAATAGAAACCAATAACAGTACTGACACACTACCAAACATACATATTCTAATTTAAACATATAAGAAGTGGAAGGTTTATCAAATACAATTCCAAGTGGAATATATATTGGTATACATTAGTTCACATGTCAAAGCAATCATCAGTTCTTGATTTATACACATGTATACATTGCCGAAATCACTATATACGGCCTGGATAATTAGAACAGCAAATACAATTTTAAACTTACATATATATATATAATATATATATAACTAATATATATATATATATATATAATGATGCATATATATATATATACCTTTACACGAAAAATAGTGCTATCGAAAATATCTTTAGATATGTACGTATAAACAGACTTATAATATATATTTGAAGATTAATATCAAACTCAAACATATATACATATATCCAATCGAAATCCATATATATTTCCCAAATCATTATTAAACTTAACACATATAGTTAAAATATATGTATTTAACAGCAACCAATACAACTTGTACAAACCTTTTCATAGTACTATTCTTTAGTTTATATACATTCTTCATATTAATGATCTATAAGTTACAGTATAAATATACTATTATAAAATAAAGATATAGACATATATTTAAAACCAAATCCTAAATCCTAACTTTGTTAAATATATATATATCTTCATTTATACACACTGTATTATATATACAGACCTTAGTCACCTTACATATTAATACTTCAAATAATATTAACACAGTACTCGTACAATATTAGAGGAAAGGCTGCTCAGGCCTACCTATATAGATATACAAACTTACATTTTTTTATATAAGGCAGCTGTATGCGTGCTTTTGCAAAAAAAAGGTGGAAAGCAAACTAGTCCGCGAGTCACTGGGTACTGTACTCGGCCGATGCACGGAGGAAGGATGGTCGAGTGTCGAAGGGAAAGAGGGTGCTGTGGTTGGTCGGGTTCGGTCAAGTAGTGGGTGTTAGGGGTAGCCGCTTGAGGTGGGTGAGATAGGAGAAGACGTGGCTAAAGGCGGAATAAGGCTGCATGTGGGCGAATTGACCGGTTGCGGGGAGATAGGTCGGTGCTCACGTAGTAGTTGAGGAGGGGTGGGATGCCGTAGAGGACTACAGGCGAAGGTAGGTGGCGATCTGTTTGGTGGAAGGGAGCTTGACTGGCAGAGGGAAGGTTTGATGACTTTAGGCATGAACAGGTTGCTCTCGAGCAACATGAATGAACAGGTGAAAGAAAAATGCATATATATTTTTATAAGAATGACTAGGAAGGGAAAGGACTCAGCGTTTCAAAGTGAAATGAATAGGCAAGTTCTCGATGCAGAAGGTAGAGCAATAGTCTCAAGTGCTAATGCATGTTGATGAATTTGTGGACAAATATTAGTGCTCATGCTATTTATACTATTCAAAGATGAAATAAACATACGTATAGTGGGTTACAAAATTTGATATCATGAAACAAAAATGCTACTATGGTATTGAATTTGCAATCAATATATAAATGAATGCTCTGATATATTTAGGTTTAGATGAATGAAATAAAACTAAAGAAGTGAAAGGGCTGAAAGAAAAGATTAAACGAACCAATTATAAAATAAATTGGAACCATGGGAAATGGAAAAGTCAGAAGTTGAATGGTTGGAAATAATAATGGTTGTTGATTTCACGAGGATAACTGAAAAGTCAAAGAATCCAAAAGTGTTTTTAAAACGGGTACCGTTACGAGAATCGTTTTATTGATTTCGCTCGGTACCGGTAGCCTAAACACATGAATAAATATACTTCAGAGATTAGCACGATGAGACGATCAAAACGGTATACAAATATCAGTGGTACGGTCATTGTAACGACCCGCCTTTTTGGACAATTTAAATCGACAAGTAAACACACATGCCGATTCCAAACCATTCAAAAGGGAGGATTGTTAATGGGGTAAATAAGAAAGAAGAGAAAAGGAACAAGAAACAACCATAGAATCTCGCAGCGGAAAGATAAAATATAATAATCAAATAAACAGTTCATGAAGCTGTTTAATATACTTTTGATTATCATTTATACATCATTTATCAGAGTTATACATATACAACAGAACAAATAAAATAATGCAGCAGACAGCATGGTGCAAGGATAATAATAGTAATAGTATACCAAATCTTCGTCTTCGTCCTCCAGAATAGATCTTCAATAAGCTGAAAAAAACTTAGGACTGACCCGAGCGTAATGAAAAGGCAAAACACTCGAGTCAGGACTAAAATATCCTTATGTAAGTTAAATCAATCGGAAATAAAGATGAGTGTAACGGCGTCAGAGATGTTTACGGGGTTTGACATCTCCTATCCAGTGTCGACGTGCGTGCAATAACTCAAGAGATGTTACAGGATTTTCCATCTCTTAAGGATCTGTTAAACTATCTACTATGTAGTACAATACGCTATTATAATATGTCTACAGTAAAGTAAAAGTATTAAAATAGCGTTAAGGCGTTACCCATATTCCCCTTAACACATTTTATATATTCCCATAGTCTATACAGTACCGTACGCTCCTCCGAAAGGTTTACGCAGAGGGCACCCCATAGGTATGGTACAAAACAAACTCGTAGAAGGCACGCTAGGGCATGTGAACACGGCACACGAGGAGATGCCAGGGTAGATATACCAATTGCACTCCCGGACTGGTGGTGACGCATAGCAGCTACTACCGCCCACCTCGGACACACTCCCAAACAATCGAGGGGTGGCCACCAGTTACGACCCAGAATTTTTGATAATTAAAATTCGAATATTTAATTAATTTTAAATATTAATAAATGGAATTTAGAAGTCGAATGATTTATTTCTCGAATATTGGATTTAATTGGATAATTAAATCGATAAATTAAATAGTGAAATTCCAGAGATAATTGTAAATCGAGTTTAAAGTGATTGAAAATGATTTGTAAAATTTTATTTAATCATACTGGAGTTATAGAAATATGTTAGAACTTTCAGAATCAAATTTAGAGTTAATTTGTGAAAATCGAATATTTTAATATTTAATTATCGACTGTAAAAATAGCCAATTTTCGGACAGTCTCAGAATTGAACGAAACTAGTTCCATTGGATCCGTAATAGTTTATTATTATCGGATTTCAATTTTCGTAGCAATCGGAGTTGTCATTTGACCGTGGCAGCTTCAAACGCATCGATATCGTTTTAATTTTAATTCGGCGAGTTAAAAATAGTCATTTTTCAGAAAGTCTCGGATTTCGACGAAATCAGTTTCATCGGATCCGTAATGTGATATTATTGTAAGATTTCAAATTTCGTAATTTTTGGATTTACCATTTGTCCGGTACAAATTAAAACGCCTCGAAATCGATTTAAATCGGTTTAATTTAAATTGATCGTTTAATTCCATATCTTGCACAGACGATCGAATTAGCTTCCGAAACCTGTTCCATTGCGTCCGGAACGCGGGATAAACCCCAGAAACGCTAGTCACCGCGTGTAAATCGGAGTTTGGAAATTCTGAAGTGAATAGTGTTTTTCGTTGAAATTCTATAAAAGGGAACCTCATCACCCAAGGCAATTGCAAAACCCTAGCTATCTTCTTCTATAACCAGCCGCCACTTCTATAACCCACGGCCAGAAAATCTCCACGTTCTCCTTCAATTTCCTCCCAATCCATGCGAAATTGGATGAAACTTTCAACTGCAAAGATCGAGAGCTCGTCGAGAGCTTTACATCTAACGGTAGATTTTTTGTATCGTCGTCGTTTGAAGGCAGGAGGCAGTCGCGTTTGGTGGCCGTTCGTTCTCGATTCGCGTACACCAGAGACGACCGGGTTCAACCGCATCTTGCACGATGATGGAGTAGGCGGAGCTCTTCGTGGTGGTGGTGGTTGATCGGGTTGTATGTCGACGTGGGGGCTCGGGAAATTAACCCTAGTAGGCGGCGGGTTGGGTTTCGTTCACGATAATAGCCTGAGGGAAGAAGACTCGTATGGCCAGGATGTAGGGCTTTGAAATCTACGGCTGTGATGGGCTGAAGGTTAAAAAAATAAATAAAAGAAAATTGTAATTAATTTATATTTATAATTTGTATAAAGTTTAAAATGTTGTATCTTGGTCATACGTTATCAGATTTCGATGGAACAAAATGCGTTGGAATCGTCTCGACGTGTACTTCGCTATGGAACAGAATTGGAAACGATCGGGGTCAGTGAAAATTTTGAGTGAGATTAAACGTCCGTTTAATTTCATTCGAAATAAACGCTGGAACGGAATTTAAAATCAAGGTGAGATCTTTCTCACTCAAATTGAAAGTGGAATTTTCAGTTATTGTGTTGATTGCTATTGAATGTGCTATTAGATATGATAGGATATATCTATATATATAGCAGTATATACGTATTGGCATATGTATATATTGGATTGATTGATTTCCCGCCTCGTATAGCGGATGAGACCCTATTGCGCCGTTAGTAAGCGGATTTTTATAAAACCCATATACCGCGATAATTCCGTACTGGAGCGGAATTGGTATTGTGCTAACATCTGTGGATGCAGGGAAACAGGTTGGAGGGATCCAACTGGATTCCTCACCAGTAGTTATTTATTTACAGATATTGTGATATATTCTGTTATCATATTGATATATGATATTGACTGTTGTGATGGACTAATTGATGCTGTTGCATCATCGGATTCAGTTTTGGAAATGTAAAAATAACGACTTTTACTTTAAAAAGGTTTTTAAAGTGATTTTTGAAAATATACGTTTTATGGAATTTTTGAATCGATTATAAACGTAAAATTTTAAAGTTATAAAAGTTATAATTTTTAGTGAAATATAACCGAAGTGTCGTTTTTGAAATAAAAGTCGATTTATTTATAAAATGGTTTAAGTGGGATTTTTGAATAACTATAAATGATTTGTATAGAAAGATTTATAAAATTGATAATTTATAAATCAAAATATTGGACTTATAAAACGATTTTTTTTATAAGTGTTAAAAAGAAGTATAAGTGAATGAAATAAATAGATTTATAACGTGAAGTTATAAAGTGAATAAATACTGTAGAATAAAGGATTTATAAGAAATTTACTTATAAATTTGACTTTTACACTTAGATGAGATATGAATAGAAATTGCTAAATGAAATGATTTTATAAGTAGAAATTGTTATAAAGTGTAAATGCGATTTATAAACGTTGTTTATAAATCCGAAATCACTTATCTTGATAAGTAAATTATAGAAGTAAATAAAAGAAAATTTATAAGTCGAAGTTGTTACTAAAATAGAAATAGAATTTATAAACGTGTTTATAAATTCAAAATCAGTTGAATTTGAGAAATTAAATATAGAAGATTTTTAAAGAAGATATATTCGCGATTTTGGATAGCGAATTTTTATTGAGATAAAAATGTGTAGAAATGATTGAAATTGGGTTAAGTGAATTATATTCACGATTTTGGACAGTGAATATATTATTAAATAAATGGATTTATTTTTGAAGAAGTGATATTAAAAATGAAGTTAAACATTTTAAAGATGTTTTAAAATGTATTGTGAATCGAAAGCATAGATTTCAACACTTGCTATTGAAATAGGCGTTTTCGAAAATATAAGGAAATGATGGACTATAACACTGTTGTTATAGTAAATGATTTTCGGAAGAAAATGTTTTGAGGTAGTATTGGGATTTATATACCTATCTTAATTTCGAATCCCTATACTAGTGATTTTGAGTCGTCGTAACGATGTTTTACATAACATTCGTTTTGACTCAAATAAATGTGTTTAAAGAAAATGATTTCCTTAAAGAATGAAATTTATACTTAATATTGATTTAAGTATATCGAATATTTTCTAAGTGTTGAAAATAAATAGATTTGTGAAATACTTATTTTTAAACAAGTATGGAAATGCTTTTCCAATATGAAATGAACTGTTTTGAGATTTTATCTTCAAAGATAAAATGAAATGTGGAAATTGATTCGAATTTGTTTTCAAACGGTTAAGTGTGGAAATTTTATATCCAGTAAAAGATAATTTTGAAGATGAAATAATTTGGAAAATTATTTGGAATCTGATGATGTTGCGCATCTTTATTGATAGTTAAATAACCGACTATCAATAATTACCTTTAGATAGGTATTTGTTGTGAATTGGATGAATTTGAATGCCACACTTATTTTTGAATAAGCGCTCACTATTCGGGTTAGCCGGGAAAGGACCATGGGGTCGTATAACCCATTCCGAATATGTGATACGTCGTTATGAATTGCATTTGAAGATCGGTGTTGAAGACCGGATATTTTTGAAAACGGAAGGATTACCGTCGAGTTACTCTACATCGGCTGATCTCCGATTTAGAGGTTTTATCACCCTTAGTGACGGGAAGTCCGGACGTGATTAGAAATTTATCCGGAAATGCAAGGGCTTCGTGAGAAGTGCCTTCGGTTCTGTTCGATCCCGGAACAGACTTGTATGGATTGTATGTCTGACGTTACAATTTGAGATATAAAGCTGATTTCTTTCAAATACATTTCTATTGGTGGCGGAGAATTTATTCTCTTAGCTTAACACCCTTCTCTGAGACGTACGAGCTCAGAGGTTATGTAGTTGAAATTTATCAGCGATATATCCCAATTTGGTAACGTGGCATATTGAGTGTTGCTGTGAAATGATCAGTGTTTGATCATTTGTGATATGATCATTTGTTTGATCTTATATCTTTGTGATCATAGGTTGATCATTTTGTTTGACCCGAAGCAGGGCTTTTTTTTGAGAAAGCGTAGCTTTGTGGACGAGACTTCGTCGAGCCTCACACCCCGGAAATGGTCGAAACAGGAAGGATGCGGCAAGGTTCTAGGGAGTAGCGCCCCTTAGTGTATGTCATTCCTTCTGGATAAAGGTGGTATCATGGTATGGAGCCCAGATACTTAACCTCTGTGGTTACTGCATTATTATTATCTATGTGGTTTGTTGGAAATCGGGGATCCTCGGGAAGATCGGTGACGATCGGGGGATGACATACGCGTGTCAGTAGTTACCTATTTTTGCAGAGGTAACCCGGCCTTGTGTTGGCAGAGATCCGGTTAGGTTCTCGGGTCGTCTATTCCAGGGACGTACCCATCGTGGATAGGAAGTTCCTTAGCCTGACCATTTGTTGGAAATCCAAAGAAACAATACGAGCCTTTACGATTTCAATTGTATAACCTGTCTCCTCAGGAGGCAGCTATAGCAGGCATAATATAATGGTACCTATGCTGGCTAAGATTTATATTCTACTTTCGAAATGTTTTCCACTATGCACTAATAATAATATCAAAAATGATTTGATTTTGCGTAGTAAGCATCTTTGACTATCATAAGAAGAAATCTCCTCCAAGTCTGCGTTTGCATTGTGTGTGTGGTGGGAGGTCTTATGGTAGTTTCATTTTCCAAAAGCATTGCGAATTGACATTAAAGTTTTCCTGTTGTTTATTTTAAAGAATGACTGTTTTACGATCTCACACCAGTCACCATGACTGACTCGGAGTTTATTGTTCCCTTCTAAACTCTGGGTGCCCACCAATTTCCACACGGGCAGTCTAGAGTTATATTATCAGGATATTCTGGATATTCTGGAGCTTGGAGATAAGCTGGATGGCGAGACGTAGTATTTGTATCTGATAGTATTTATTCCGCTGTGTATTCTATATAAGGACAAGTTTATATAACTGTCCATTGTTGTTTATTGACTCTGATGATATGATGTGATGTAATGTAATAACAGAGATAATTCTTTTGTTTTTAAATGATATTCATTTATCTATTATATATTGTTCCGCTGCGATATATGAGATTCTGATATTGTTTTCTGTTTCTGCTCTTGTTCGGTTGTTGTTCTTCTTTCTTTTTCTTCTATCTTCTTCTTCTACCTTTTTCTTTTTTTCTTAAAACCATAACCTTTCGGGTTTCCGGCATTCGATGGCTCAGCAGTCGATAAAGTGAGTATCGATGTTGAATTTTCGAAAGTCGAAAATTTTCGGGATGTTACATTTGGTATCAGAGCATATGGTTAAGCGACAACCCTGCTCTGTTGGGTGTTACTCATTAGAGATAGAGTCAGTAGTACTCTAGAATGAGCTGAGTGTAATAATAGATACGAGTGCGTATTTGTTAGTGAATATAAAATTGTTTTATATTGTGATGATTGGTTTGTTGAGTGGTATATGGATTCTGGTCGGTATTGTCCGTACAACTCTATCGATAGGGATCTCTAAACACTTGAATAGAACAATTCGGCACAGTATTGTTTTAAGTAGGGTAAATGAGATAATTTTGCCCAAAACTATTTTTGTATAGAAAAGAAATGTTTTTCTATGAAGTACTATAGTATATGGTTGCATGGATGTTAGGAAGTAATAATAGTAAATTATTATCATTGGAATTGAATGAGAAATTGAAATCGTAACTCCAAAGTTAAGAAATAAATTCATATACAAATGAAATTTGAGAATGTAAATCATAAATGTGATTTGTAATTTAAAACGGAATTCCAGAAAAGTTTTTGGAAATATTTGAAAAGAATTTGAAAATTTTGGAGATTTGGAAAGTTTAAATCTTTTTGAATTTGAAAATGAATTTCAAAGGTTTTGAAAAGTATTTTGGAAAGATGAAAGGCTCTAAACTCTTTTCGGTCGCTGGAAAATAACTTCGATGATGACCACGGCATCGTTGGTGTTCATTTTCGGGTTTCCAAAAGAGAAATTGCTGTCAAATTGTTTTAAATAAAAGTTGTTTGGAAAATTGAGTTTTGTTTTGGAAATTCAAATGGAATTTGAATTGTTTTCAAAATGGCTTTGAAATATTGGTAAGACTCTAGGATACCATATTTATGAAATATTATCAAGTTGATAACTTATACCAATTGAATTTTGGTAGAATAAATTTAACTTAAAAGAATGAAGCTAAATCAAAGCAAGTATAAGTGAATCAATTAAATGAAAATGAAATTGAAAGTTGAAATTCATTTCGAATTCGTAAGCCAATGAATTGAATTGAATAATTGTGAATGAAAGATGAATTAAAATTCGAATTGGAAATCCAGTTTAATATAAGTGGTTATAAACCAAAATAGTAAATTGTAATAAATTTTGGGAATGAACAAAAGTGAATAAAACTGGAATTGAAACTGAATGTTGAAAACAAATTTGAATAAGTGAATTGCAATCTGTGATAAATTAGTAATTGAAACTAATTTAAAAAGAGTGCGGTTATGAATGAAAGATAATTGATAAAATTCAATATTCAGAAGTTAAATAGAATCCAAATAAGGTTGGAATTGTGAATTAAATTCAAATGAAATTTGAAATGTGAAATTGAATGAATATGAAACTGCAATAGCGAACTTAAAGAATGTATAAGCAGTTATATTGAAAATTTTGTAACAGAATGTGCAAAATGTTTGAATGCTGTAACTAGATATAATGGCTAGTAGGATATACAGGTGTATAAAGGGATTGGAAAATTTATTTCAAAGATGAATTTGAATTTGCTCGAAAAAGGTATGTATTTAAATTTGAATATGAGTTTTTGATGATTTCTTGTCTAGCCACTTGGCTTTTTCTTTTTCTTTTTGAAATCTGAGAGTCCGTAGGGACGTTTTGTAGTCGTACCGTATTAGCCGTGCAAAGGAGATGCTGGCGAAATTTTTCGAAAATTTAGGGCGTTAGAAAATTTTTGAGAAATTTTGAAAGTTTAAAATTTGAATTTAAACTCGAATTTGAATTGAGAAGTTAAACAATGCTGTTGAAACTTATAATTGAAGTTGGAAAGCTAGTATGAATGATAACGAATCTTTAATAGAAAGATTTGTTTTGATAATTTGATAAAACTATTTGGATTGTGAAAAACAGTAGACGAGTTAAGGACCTTTTTCCCTAACTTGTAATTTCGAGGACGAAATTCTTTTAAGGGGGGAAGTCTGTAACGACCCAGAATTTTTGATAATTAAAATTCGAATATTTAATTAATTTTAAATATTAATAAATGGAATTTAGAAGTCGAATGATTTATTTCTCGAATATTGGATTTAATTGGATAATTAAATCGATAAATTAAATAGTGAAATTCCAGAGATAATTGTAAATCGAGTTTAAAGTGACTGAAAATGATTTGTAAAATTTTATTTAATCATACTGGAGTTATAGAAATATGTTAGAACTTTCAGAATCGAATTTAGAGTTAATTTGTGAAAATCGAATATTTTAATATTTAATTATCGACTGTAAAAATAGCCAATTTTCGGACAGTCTCAGAATTGAACGAAACTAGTTCCATTGGATCCGTAATAGTTTATTATTATCGGATTTCAATTTTCGTAGCAATCGGAGTTGTCATTTGACCGTGGCAGCTTCAAACGCATCGATATCGTTTTAATTTTAATTCGGCGAGTTAAAAATAGTCATTTTTCAGAAAGTCTCGGATTTCGACGAAATCAGTTTCATCGGATCCGTAATGTGATATTATTGTAAGATTTCAAATTTCGTAATTTTTGGATTTACCATTTGTCCGGTACAAATTAAAACGCCTCGAAATCGATTTAAATCGGTTTAATTTAAATTGATCGTTTAATTCCATATCTTGCGCAGACGATCGAATTAGCTTCCGAAACCTGTTCCATTGCGTCCGGAACGCGGGATAAACCCCAGAAACGCTAGTCACCGCGTGTAAATCGGAGTTTGGAAATTCTGAAGTGAATAGTGTTTTTCGTTGAAATTCTATAAAAGGGAACCTCATCACCCAAGGCAATTGCAAAACCCTAGCTATCTTCTTCTATAACCAGCCGCCACTTCTATAACCCACGGCCAGAAAATCTCCACGTTCTCCTTCAATTTCCTCCCAATCCATGCGAAATTGGATGAAACTTTCAACTGCAAAGATCGAGAGCTCGTCGAGAGCTTTACATCTAACGGTAGATTTTTTGTATCGTCGTCGTTTGAAGGCAGGAGGCAGTCGCGTTTGGTGGCCGTTCGTTCTCGATTCGCGTACACCAGAGACGACCGGGTTCAACCGCATCTTGCACGATGATGGAGTAGGCGGAGCTCTTCGTGGTGGTGGTGGTTGATCGGGTTGTATGTCGACGTGGGGGCTCGGGAAATTAACCCTAGTAGGCGGCGGGTTGGGTTTCGTTCACGATAATAGCCTGAGGGAAGAAGACTCGTATGGCCAGGATGTAGGGCTTTGAAATCTACGGCTGTGATGGGCTGAAGGTTAAAAAAATAAATATAAGAAAATTGTAATTAATTTATATTTATAATTTGTATAAAGTTTAAAATGTTGTATCTTGGTCATACGTTATCAGATTTCGATGGAACAAAATGCGTTGGAATCGTCTTGACGTGTACTTCGCTATGGAACTGAATTGGAAACGATCGGGGTCAGTGAAAATTTTGAGTGAGATTAAACGTCCGTTTAATTTCATTCGAAATAAACGCTGGAACGGAATTTAAAATCAAGGTGAGATCTTTCTCACTCAAATTGAAAGTGGAATTTTCAGTTATTGTGTTGATTGCTATTGAATGTGCTATTAGATATGATAGGATATATCTATATATATAGCAGTATATACATATTGGCATATGTATATATTGGATTGATTGATTTCCCGCCTCGTATAGCGGATGAGACCCTATTGCGCCGTTAGTAAGCGGATTTTTATAAAACCCATATACCGCGATAATTCCGTACTGGAGCGGAATTGGTATTGTGCTAACATCTGTGGATGCAGGGAAACAGGTTGGAGGGATCCAACTGGATTCCTCACCAGTAGTTATTTATTTACAGATATTGTGATATATTCTGTTATCATATTGATATATGATATTGACTGTTGTGATGGACTAATTGATGCTGTTGCATCATCGGATTCAGTTTTGGAAATGTAAAAATAACGACTTTTACTTTAAAAAGGTTTTTAAAGTGATTTTTGAAAATATACGTTTTATGGAATTTTTGAATCGATTATAAACGTAAAATTTTAAAGTTATAAAAGTTATAATTTTTAGTGAAATATAACCGAAGTGTCGTTTTTGAAATAAAAGTCGATTTATTTATAAAATGGTTTAAGTGGGATTTTTGAATAACTATAAATGATTTGTATAGAAAGATTTATAAAATTGATAATTTATAAATCAAAATATTGGACTTATAAAACGATTTTTTTTATAAGTGTTAAAAAGAAGTATAAGTGAATGAAATAAATAGATTTATAACGTGAAGTTATAAAGTGAATAAATACTGTAGAATAAAGGATTTATAAGAAATTTACTTATAAATTTGACTTTTACACTTAGATGAGATATGAATAGAAATTGCTAAATGAAATGATTTTATAAGTAGAAATTGTTATAAAGTGTAAATGCGATTTATAAACGTTGTTTATAAATCCGAAATCACTTATCTTGATAAGTAAATTATAGAAGTAAATAAAAGAAAATTTATAAGTCGAAGTTGTTACTAAAATAGAAATAGAATTTATAAACGTGTTTATAAATTCAAAATCAGTTGAATTTGAGAAATTAAATATAGAAGATTTTTAAAGAAGATATATTCGCGATTTTGGATAGCGAATTTTTATTGAGATAAAAATGTGTAGAAATGATTGAAATTGGGTTAAGTGAATTATATTCACGATTTTGGACAGTGAATATATTATTAAATAAATGGATTTATTTTTGAAGAAGTGATATTAAAAATGAAGTTAAACATTTTAAAGATGTTTTAAAATGTATTGTGAATCGAAAGCATAGATTTCAACACTTGCTATTGAAATAGGCGTTTTCGAAAATATAAGGAAATGATGGACTATAACACTGTTGTTATAGTAAATGATTTTCGGAAGAAAATGTTTTGAGGTAGTATTGGGATTTATATACCTATCTTAATTTCGAATCCCTATACTAGTGATTTTGAGTCGTCGTAACGATGTTTTACATAACATTCGTTTTGACTCAAATAAATGTGTTTAAAGAAAATGATTTCCTTAAAGAATGAAATTTATACTTAATATTGATTTAAGTATATCGAATATTTTCTAAGTGTTGAAAATAAATAGATTTGTGAAATACTTATTTTTAAACAAGTATGGAAATGCTTTTCCAATATGAAATGAACTGTTTTGAGATTTTATCTTCAAAGATAAAATGAAATGTGGAAATTGATTCGAATTTGTTTTCAAACGGTTAAGTGTGGAAATTTTATATCCAGTAAAAGATAATTTTGAAGATGAAATAATTTGGAAAATTATTTGGAATCTGATGATGTTGCGCATCTTTATTGATAGTTAAATAACCGACTATCAATAATTACCTTTAGATAGGTATTTGTTGTGAATTGGATGAATTTGAATGCCACACTTATTTTTGAATAAGCGCTCACTATTCGGGTTAGCCGGGAAAGGACCATGGGTTCGTATAACCCATTCCGAATATGTGATACGTCGTTATGAATTGCATTTGAAGACCGGTGTTGAAGACCGGATATTTTTGAAAACGGAAGGATTACCGTCGAGTTACTCTACATCGGCTGATCTCCGATTTAGAGGTTTTATCACCCTTAGTGACGGGAAGTCCGGACGTGATTAGAAATTTATCCGGAAATGCAAGGGCTTCGTGAGAAGTGCCTTCGGTTCTGTTCGATCCCGAAACAGACTTGTATGGATTGTATGTCTGACGTTACAATTTGAGATATAAAGCTGATTTCTTTCAAATACATTTCTGTTGGTGGCGGAGAATTTATTCTCTTAGCTTAACACCCTTCTCTGAGACGTACGAGCTCAGAGGTTATGTAGTTGAAATTTATCAGCGATATATCCCAATTTGGTAACGTGGCATACTGAGTGTTGCTGTGAAATGATCAGTGTTTGATCATTTGTGATATGATCATTTGTTTGATCTTATATCTTTGTGATCATAGGTTGATCATTTTGTTTGACCCGAAGCAGGGCTTTTTTTTGAGAAAGCGTAGCTTTGTGGACGAGACTTCGTCGAGCCTCACACCCCGGAAATGGTCGAAACAGGAAGGATGCGGCAAGGTTCTAGGGAGTAGCGCCCCTTAGTGTATGTCATTCCTTCTGGATAAAGGTGGTATCATGGTATAGAGCCCAGATACTTAACCTCTGTGGTTACTGCATTATTATTATCTATGTGGTTTGTTGGAAATCGGGGATCCTCGGGAAGATCGGTGACGATCGGGGGATGACATACGCATGTCAGTAGTTACCTATTTTTGCAGAGGTAACCCGGCCTTGTGTTGGCAGAGATTCGGTTAGGTTCTCGGGTCGTCTATTCCAGGGACGTACCCATCGTGGATAGGAAGTTCCTTAGCCTGACCATTTGTTGGAAATCCAAAGAAACAATACGAGCCTTTACGATTTCAATTGTATAACCTGTCTCCTCAGGAGGCAGCTATAGCAGGCATAATATAATGGTACCTATGCTGGCTAAGATTTATATTCTACTTTCGAAATGTTTTCCACTATGCACTAATAATAATATCAAAAATGATTTGATTTTGCGTAGTAAGCATCTTTGACTATCATAAGAAGAAATCTCCTCCAAGTCTGCGTTTGCATTGTGTGTGTGGTGGGAGGTCTTATGGTAGTTTCATTTTCCAAAAGCATTGCGAATTGACATTAAAGTTTTCCTGTTGTTTATTTTAAAGAATAACTGTTTTACGATCTCACACCAGTCACCATGACTGACTCGGAGTTTATTGTTCCCTTCTAAACTCTGGGTGCCCACCAATTTCCACACGGGCAGTCTAGAGTTATATTATCAGGATATTCTGGAGCTTGGAGATAAGCTGGATGGCGAGACGTAGTATTTGTATCTGATAGTATTTATTCCGCTGTGTATTCTGTATGAGGACAAGTTTATATAACTGTCCATTGTTGTTTATTGACTCTGATGATATGATGTGATGTAATGTAATAACAGAGATAATTCTTTTGTTTTTAAATGATATTCATTTATCTATTATATATTGTTCCGCTGCGATATATGAGATTCTGATATTGTTTTCTGTTTCTGCTCTTGTTCGGTTGTTGTTCTTCTTTCTTTTTCTTCTATCTTCTTCTTCTACCTTTTTCTTTTTTTCTTAAAACCATAACCTTTCGGGTTTCCGGCATTCGATGGCTCAGCAGTCGATAAAGTGAGTATCGATGTTGAATTTTCGAAAGTCGAAAATTTTCGGGATGTTACACCACCAAATCGAATCACAAAAGCAATATAATGGTATCGAAGAAATATGCCTGATAAGAGGAATGACCTCACATTAGCCCGGTATAGCTCCTGATTTTAGTCACATCTAAGCTGACTCATGGGAGTCAGGGTCACGTCATACCATATAGAGAATCGTCGCCAAACCATCCTACTTCATTTCTGGAATCTCCACCACGTACATAGTTGTTAAATTGGTTTTCGGTATCGACAGAGAGTATGCCCATATCCGATCCCGGTCTCTTTAACAACCAAACGCTTATTACACACCGGATGGTTCTTTTACATTTTCAAAATCAATTCATAATTGATATCAAAATATCAAGTTCGCTTCAAAAATCAAATCCATTTCAAAATCATGGTATCTACGCAAAATATACGATTTCCTTTCAAAAATCACTTCGCCCAATATCTCGCTTCAATTTAAAAATCATTTCACATTTCAATTTAGGTTGTAACTTCATTTAGCCCAATTCGTATTTAAATCCAAGATTTAAATATAAACATTTCACCTTATTGACCAGCTGGGAATTTTGGAAAAATATTTTGAATAGTTTAAAGTAGCTTAAATAATTGAAAATAGTTAAAATACTCTAAATATTAAAGATAGATTTCAAAATAGTTTTAAATTGATTTAATATAGTTAAATAGATTTAAAATAGATTTAATATAATAAAATAGGTTAAATAGCTTTAAAATAAATTAAATATGATTAAAATAAATTAAAATAGATAAATTACTTTAAATAAATTAAATTGGGTTAAGTAGATTAAAAATAGATTAAAATAAGTTAACATAGTTTAAGATAGGTTGAAAATTTTAATATAGTTAATATAGGTTAAAATAGTTTAACAAAAATAGTTTAAGTATTTAAAATAGTTTATATAGCAGAATAACTTAGGAAAACAAAATTTGAAATAGCTTCAAAGTCAACCATTTTAATTTCCAACTTACCAATCTAAATCAAATTCAAATTTACATTCAGTCGATTCAAACCTCAATTTCAATTCAAATCAATTTCGATTACAAATTAATTCAATTCCATCCCAAATCCAATTTCCTCAAATTTCAAAATGTTGTCCTTATCACACTTTTACTTAATAATATTCAAACTCCGAATAAAAGTTAAATACTTTTAAAAATCAAATCAATTTACGAAATCCAATCATATCACAATTTTAATTTCAAAGTCTTAACTTCAATTGTTAAACAATTTGTTTAACCAAATTTTTTCAACATCTCAACCTCAAATTCGCGATAAATTCAATTTCTATAAAATTGATTTTATTCCTTTAAATCAAACCATCTAAAGTAATTCCAAATCAAAGAATTTAAAAATCATTTAATTTAACCAATCCGGTGCCCATATATAATTTTCTATCCTATGGCCAAGTGATCAGTTATTTCAATTAAATTTCAGGAATAGATATATATATCATTTCAATTCAAATCATAGTGCCATAGGTATATATCATTTCAACCTATTTCTCAATTTATTCCAAATGATTCAATTTACAACTGTAATTAATACAAAGGGTGATGATAGGATATCTACAAACAAATAAACATCCAAACATTTCAAATATCATTCAATAGCATCCATCGTAACCAATCATCCAAACAGACAATATAATTCACGGAAATTTCATAGTTATGAATGTTCGGTAATTTAATTTCGATTAAATTCCAATTTCAATTTGACAGTCAATTTCAATTTCTAACATTAAATTCAATGACAATCTAGATGACAGTTAAATTTATCAACGACTAATAAAATCATATCACTTCACGATATCAAATTTAACTAGCACAAGATTATTCTAGTACGTTGTGAGCATTATAAAACACTCACCTTGAGTTTACGTTGCCAATCGTTCAAATTTTAAATTAAATCGAGCGCGTTTGATTTAACCAAAAATTTTAACGAGCTCGAAACACTCCCGGGTCTGCACTACAGTGTAGATCTCGTCTCCGCGATTCTGGCGTCGCCAGTTTCGTCCGATTCGGACCTCGTACGAATGAGTTATGAATTTTATAAGAATCGGAATAAAACTTAGCTAATTTATATAACTTGAATTCTTAATTAAAATTGCAATACCCAGTTGCTTCAAACCCGGCCCACTAACGTACATCTTCCCCCCTTCCTTTACTTCCCTGTACACGCTGAAACCCATGGCCGCGTGCATGCACGACACTGATACGAAGACCCGAGCCTTGAATCAACATTCCGGCTACACCAACACACTTCTCATCGAAATCTCGATCTTCCCATACCCACCTTGCCTCGCCCGAACCTCTTCACCTAAATGCGACCTGTAGCCCGCCTTTGCCTGCCATACAACCATCGCACTCCTCTAGACGTGGCCGCACGTCTCCAAACTCAGCTCCTATGTGTCGCTTTCCACCCCGAAGGCAAATACGAACTCCGTTTGACGAATCGAGGCCTAGATTACGCAAGAGCTAAAACCCTAGTCCACGCTCACCTTAAACTATACTGTTGACTTCACCCAGACAGGGCCGCACTTCACTTCAAGCACACCAGATCAAAGCATTTGTTGAAATTTGATTTTTAAAAATCGGTTTTATATTTTTCTATTGAGAAATTGGTGAGATTCAAATTTTCTTCAAAGCTTTGGTTTTTATTTTCTTTCCTCTGTTTCGGCTGTGTTTTGAAGAGAGGGGAGCATATTAGAAAGGAAGGATCCTATCATAGGGTGGCTGGAAAAGAAAGAAAGTGGCAGATGATTTGACTTAAACAATTTAAAATATTATTTAATTACAAATATCACAATTAAAAGCAGCTTAAAATTTAAAACTTCTATCGAGGCGTGTCGCCAGACGTTCGTAAAGTTTTACCCACATTCCGAACACAATGGAACAGGTTTCAAGTCCTAATTCGATCGTCTGGGTGAGTTATGGAAATAAACGATCGATTTTAAATTAAACCGATTAAATGAATCTCTAAACGTTTACAGCTGCCACGGTCAAATGGCAACTCCGATTTCTACGAAATTTGAAATCCGATAACAATAAACTATTACGGATCCAATGGAACTGGTTTCGTCGAATTCTGAGACTGTGCCTCGGAAGGCTATTTTTACTCGTCGATTAAATCGACGACTTTTCAAAATTTACGGAATTTCTTAAAAATTCAATTTTAAATGTTAACAAATTCATTGTTGTTTAAATAAATTTTTTTATATCAATTTTTTGATATCATTTTCAATCATATTATATTCAAAATTCAATTATTCAAATATTTGCAAATTTAAATTTTAAACAATTTAATTGTTCAATATCCAACAAATTTCAATAATAGATTTTAATTAAATTTTAGTTATCACTCAATTACTTTATTCACCTCCAGTGCATCCTACATTTGTTATTCAACTTCCGTTATTGATTATAAACCCAGTTAATATATAAAATTTCATTTCAGTTGCAATAGGTTTCCAAATTCAATTGACCAAATAAACAAGTAAGTTATAATAATTATCACCATTTACTTTTAATCACACTTATAAGTTTATTATTTACAAACAAGTGTCACAATTACCTATTCAATACCAATTTGATTCCATTACCGATGACTATATATTATTTCATTAGTTAACCTAATATTTACATTTGTTTTCTTATATTTTCTTTATAACCAAGTTATAACATTTAAGTTATTTCAATTTGATTGGAATTTCATTTAATTCTTTAATAATTACTTAGATAAATATTGTTGCAATTCATTCTAGTTATTATTATCATAAATAAATTACAAATTTTAAATTTTCCAACATTAAACCATGAAATCTTATTAAATTAACTATTTTAATTATCGAAAATCTACGGGTCGTTACACTCTCCCCCACTCAAAACTTTTCGTCCTCGAAAAGGAAAAAGAAGGAAAAAGGAACTAAGTCAAGAGTTCAACATTTGATATATTTTCCCAAAATTATCAACTTATAAAACAATTAAAATTTAATTTATAAAGTCGTTACTACACTTCCACTACGCTACTCCGATAAGCTTACGAAATTTACAAGTTGGTTATCCAAATGAGTTATAAAATTTTAAAACTCAAGAATTTTCTAACACCCGGATTTACGGAAAATTTCGGCAGCGTCTCCTTTACGCGGCTCGATCGGTACAGCTACAAAACCGCCCCTACGGGCCCCAAACCAACAAAAGAAAACAAAAGGCCAAGTGGCTCCATCCCAAAAACCATCAATCAAATGACAAAAATAAACACGTACCTTTTTGTCGGGCAATCCAAATTTCTTTGATTTAAATACCTGCATCTCATTTATCAATGATATCAAATCATATAATTTAAAATCATTTTATAATTTGCATTTTCAATTTTTAATATTTTCCTTACTTAAACTTGTACGAAGTACATATATCATCCGTACGCAATATCAAATCCGATCACTCATTCGATCACAAAATTTCACTTTCAAACTAGTATCGTTCACACGACTCTCTAGCGCGGACTCAGATTTGGTTCCCTCATCGGAAACTGTTATTCTCCTTGCATAGCCATATACTATGATAGAAAATTCCTGAATCAAATCAAAAATCCATATCCAAGGTTCGCCGTTAAGAATCGAGTGAAAAATCCTAACTTGGATCGATATAAATTATCTCGAAATTCTGTGCTCGAATCCAGATCAAATTGTTATGCGAATAAAATAATATACGTACAACTTACGTATTAACTTTCAATAGATTTCTATACAATTCACCTATATTAAATTTCTTTACTTACCTTCATTTCATTTACAATTTATTATTCACAATGCTTTATTCATATCCCTTATTTACTTGGTATCTCCATTTCTTTACATAGCATATTCTTTAATACTATTATTTCTTATTCATCATTCCATAGGATTTTGCTTACTTAAGTTCACTTTAAACATTCCATATAATTTAATTAAATTAAATTTCCCTTTTCAATTTATTCTTAGCTATACCAAATTCTTCTGTTTACTTTTACTTCATTTTCATAATTTCAGTTAATTACAGATTTATTGGTGGAACATTTTATTAATTATCACTTTAGTTTATTAATCATCCTATAAAAGTCATATATAAGAAGTTAGACTTTATCTAAGTTTATAATTATCTCAAAAGCTACAAATTTCAATTTCACAATTTCTTTGCAAATTTATATTCAATTCTATAACAAATTTACAAAGATATTATTTGGTTCATTGGTCGGTTTTCTTAAGTTCTACTTACTTATTCCATTTAGCCATTCATCATTTCATATTATACTTAAGTATATCACATTTTTATCACAACCAAATTCTATTTATATACATTTTAATCACTTTTAAGTTTTGCTTACTTGTATATTTCAATTATTTTTAGGTTTTGCTTACTTGTATATTATCCCATTACATAACCAAAACATCATTTTAACTTTTAGCATTTGGTAAGTCATATCATATGTTATTAGAATGCAATTTGATACAATACAAATTTAATAGGATTCATTTTACTAAATTAGGATGTTCGCAATTTTTTAACTTGTTTATATTTTCTTTACCTTTCAATACCTTTCCATTTTAAGAGTTACACTTTCACTCTAAAGTTTCTAAAACATTTAAGCTTAGAATTCTTAATCCTCTTATTATATAAGTTCTGATTATTCACATTTCATTCAAATATTTTGAAAAATATTCATTAACAGAACTTAGAAATTTAAATGCCCGGTTCATTTCAAATCATTTGAAATAAATATATACATTTATATCTTATATCTATCAAATCATACTTTTGTAGTTTTAAACCAAAAATGCATTTTCCAAAACGGTTTCAAAGCAAAGCAAAGCTTCGCAAAAGTCTCCTCCACTCTGAGACTCGAAAATGAACGTCGATGATGCTACGCAGTCATCATCGAAATTATTTTCCAGCAACATAAGAGAGGAGTACTGAATTCATTCCTTCTTAAAAATCCTTTCAAAATGTTTCCCATAAATATTTTTCAACTCATATCATTACATATTTTCTTCAAAGTTTTGAAAACCATTTTCAAAATCCCCGGGTCTTAAATTCAATATTTCTCAATTTAGATTCAATTTAATTTATAAGTCACATTTTATAAATTATTCTTACAAAATTTTACCTTCTTAAAACATTCCATAAGTTGTTTTATCATTATTTATTTTGTAATAAACCTTATTTATTAAAACCCAATATCCAATTTACGGTAACCATCCATATTATCATTTCTAACAACCAAACAAACTGGATGAATCATAATAATTTCTGAAAATTATTTCTTTTATATGTAAAATATAATTAGGGCAAAATTATTTCATTTCCCCAATTTCAAAACAATACTATGTCGAATTGTTCTGTTCAAGTGTTTAGAGATCCCTATCAATAACGTTAATTACTCGTATTGACCAGAATCCATATGCCACTCAACAAATCAACTAACACAATATAAAAAAAATTATACCACTAACAAATACGCTCTCTCATATATATATACACTCAACGACTCATCATAGGGTATTACTACCTTATTTATAAAGACTCAGACCCCATAAAGCTAAGGTTATCGCTAAACCAAAGCTCTGATACCAACTGTAACGACCCGCCTTTTTGGACAATTTAAATCGACAAGTAAACACACATGCCGATTCCAAACCATTCAAAAGGGAGGATTGTTAATGGGGTAAATAAGAAAAGAAGAGAAAAGGAACAAGAAACAACCACATAATCTCGCAGCGGAAAGATAAAATATAATAATCAAATAAACAGTTCATGAAGCTGTTTAATATACTTTTGATTATCATTTATACATCATTTATCAGAGTTATACATATACAACAGAACAAATAAAATAATGCAGCAGACAGCATGGTGCAAGGATAATAATAGTAATAGTATACCAAATCTTCGTCTTCGTCCTCCAGAATAGATCTTCAATAAGCTGAAAAAAACTCAGGACTGACCCGAGCGTAATGAAAAGGCAAAACACTCGAGTCAGGACTAAAATATCCTTATGTAAGTTAAATCAATCGGAAATAAAGATGAGTGTAACGGCGTCAGAGATGTTTACGGGGTTTGACATCTCCTATCCAGTGTCGACGTGCGTGCAATAACTCAAGAGATGTTACAGGATTTTCCATCTCTTAAGGATCTGTTAAACTATCTACTATGTAGTACAATACGCTATTATAATATGTCTACAGTAAAGTAAAAGTATTAAAATAGCGTTAAGGCGTTACCCATATTCCCCTTAACACATTTTATATATTCCCATAGTCTATACAGTACCGTACGCTCCTCCGAAAGGTTTACGCAGAGGGCACCCCATAGGTATGGTACAAAACAAACTCGTAGAAGGCACGCTAGGGCATGTGAACACGGCACACGAGGAGATGCCAGGGTAGATATACCAATTGCACTCCCGGACTGGTGGTGACGCATAGCAGCTACTACCGCCCACCTCGGACACACTCCCAAACAATCGAGGGGTGGCCACCAAATCGAATCACAAAAGCAATATAATGGTATCGAAGAAATATGCCCGATAAGAGGAATGACCTCACATTAGCCCGGTATAGCTCCTGATTTTAGTCACATCTAAGCTGACTCACGGGAGTCAGGGTCACGTCATACCATATAGAGAATCGTCGCCAAACCATCCTACTTCATTTCTGGAATCTCCACCACGTACATAGTTGTTAAAGTGGTTTTCGGTATCGACAGAGAGTATGCCCATATCTGATTCCGGTCTCTTTAACAACCAAACGCTTATTACACACCGGATGGTTCTTTTACATTTTCAAAATCAATTCATAATTGATATAAAAATATCAAGTTCGCTTCAAAAATCAAATCCATTTCAAAATCATCGTATCTACGCAAAATATACGATTTCCTTTCAAAAATCACTTTGCCCAATATCTCACTTCAATTTAAAAATCATTTCACATTTCAATTTAGGTTGTAACTTCATTTAGCCCAATACGTATTTAAATCCAAGATTTAAATATAAACATTTCACCTTATTGACCAGCTGGGAATTTTGGAAAAATATTTTGAATAGTTTAAAGTAGCTTAAATAATTGAAAATAGTTAAAATACTCTAAATATTAAAGATAGATTTCAAAATAGTTTTAAATTGATTTAATATAGTTAAATAGATTTAAAATAGATTTAATATAATAAAATAGGTTAAATAGCTTTAAAATAAATTAAATATGATTAAAATAAATTAAAATAGATAAATTACTTTAAATAAATTAAATTGGGTTAAGTAGATTAAAAATAGATTAAAATAAGTTAACGTAGTTTAAGATAGGTTGAAAATTTTAATATAGTTAATATAGGTTAAAATAGTTTAACAAAAATAGTTTAAGTATTTAAAATAGTTTATATAGCAGAATAACTTAGGAAAACCAAATTTGAAATAGCTTCAAAGTCAACCATTTTAATTTCTAACTTACCAATCTGAATCAAATTCAAATTTACATTCAGTCGATTCAAATCTCAATTTCAATTCAAATCAATTTCGATTACAAATTAATTCAATTCCATCCCAAATCCAATTTCCTCAAATTTCAAAATGTTGTCCTTATCACACTTTTACTTAATAATATTCAAAGTCCGAATAAAAGTTAAATACTTTTAAAAATCAAATCAATTTACGAAATCCAATCATATCACAATTTTTATTTCAAAGTCTTAACTTCAATTGTTAAACAATTTGTTTAACCAAATTTTTTCAACATCTCAACCTCAAATTCACGATAAATTCAATTTCTATAAAATTGATTTTATTCCTTTAAATCAAACCATTTAAAGTAATTCCAAATCAAAGAATTTAAAAATCATTTAATTTAACCAATCCGGTGCCCATATATAATTTTCTATCCTATGGCCAAGTGGTCAGTAATTTCAGTTAAATTTCAGGAATAGATATATATATCATTTCAATTCAAATCATAGTGCCATAGGTATATATCATTTCAACCTATTTCTCAATTTATTCCAAATTATTCAATTTACAACTGTAATTAATACAAAGGGTGATGATAGGATATCTACAAACAAATAAACATCCAAACATTTCAAATATCATTCAATAGCATCCATCGTAACCAATCATCCAAACAGACAATATAATTCACGGAAATTTCATAGTTATGAATGTTCGGTAATTTAATTTCGATTAAATTCCAATTTCAATTTGACAGTCAATTTCAATTTGACAGTCAATTTCAATTTCTAACATTAAATTCAATGACTGTGACGACCCGGAATTTTTGTATATTTGAAATGTGAATATTTAATTTATTTTAAATATCCGAAGGTTAAATTTTAACTTTAATTTCAAATATACAGTATTTATTTGGATAATTAATTATTAAATTTAGATATCGGGATTGGGTAAAATATGGAATCTTGATTTTAAGCCTGTTAAAAAAAATAGTTCAAAGGTTCAGAAAATTTATATTGTTAATACTGAAGATGATAGAACTTTTAAAATGGAATTTTAAAGAGTTTTGTTTAGTTTTAAAAATATATCGTTGAAATTGAATTTAAAAAAAAAAATAGCCGTCCGAGGCACAGTCTCGGAATGCGACGAAACCAGTTCCATTGGATCCGTAATATTGTATTATTATTGGATTTCAATTTTCGTAGTGTTTGGAGTTATCGTATGATCGTACGAAATGTAAACGCACTGAAATTAAATCGAAAATTTAATATTATAACTGGTCAATATATCTCCCATTAGTGCTTTTTGCTTTCATTTCTCAACACCTGTAGCAAGCCTATGCAAACCCGCAAGGCAGTTCAAAACACGTGTTCGCTCTGGTATAACACGCGTCCTCTCTCAAGAAATAAAAGACAAAAGGAAAGGAACCCCGTGCCTCCTATACTCCTTCCAATTGAAATCAAAAACGAAATCAATCACCGGCCTCTCCCTTTTCAAATTAAATCAAATCGTGCTTCAATAATGGCCGAAGTTCCCTTTTCTTCAAATCGAAATTAAAATCAGAGCCATGTTTAAATTGTCGACCCTTCTTCCATTCATTTCAGCCGTGGGGAAAAAGAAATAGGGTGGTGAAACCGAAGTCGATTTCGACTTCGACAAAGAGGGCAGTGAGGCAAGCGATTATGCGAGATGATGGGCCGCATGTTCGCGTTTGTCGAGTCGAGCATGACGACGTCGTCGCGTTTCAAGTCGCTTGCTATCGTGGGATTCGCGTGTAGAGTAGACATCTGGAGGCGCCACGAAGCTGGGTAGGGTCGTAACCAAACGCGCGCGTGGGTGGGATTCAGCGATGCTCGAGTCTGGTCGAGTTGACGATTTCAAGTTGTTCGGCTGGATGTAGTTCGTAGTCAAGGCGATGTCGCGGCAAGGCTACAGTGAAGAGCTGGATCGAAATCAGAAGCAGCAAGGGAAGTCCAATTGACTCGATGGATGCTCGATTGTTCTCGGCAGAACAATTCGTTTGCTAGGGATCGTCGTCTCCAACCTCTGATTGAGGTCTGAAAATCTTGGAATCCAATCGAGAGTGAAGTGGGTTGCAAAACAGGAATCAATGGTGAGTTAATCTCACTCAGTTGAATTTTATTTTAAATTTAAATGGTTAAATTTAAATAATTGATTGGATGATTGCATTGATTGAATATGCTATATTATATATATAGTAGTATATAGCAATATATACATATTGGCATATGTATATATTTGAGTTGTTGATATTCCCGCATTTATATAGCGGATGAGACCCTATGCGCCGCATAATAGCGGATGATTTTATATAAATCCCATATACCGCGATATTCCATGTCACATACCGAAAATTTTCGACTTTCGAAAATTCGACATCGATACTCACTTTATCGACTGCCGAGAAGTCGAGTGCCGGAAACTCCAATAGTGAGGGTTTTAAGAAAAAGAAAAAGTAGAAGAAGAAGGAGATAGAAGAAAAAGAGAAGAAAGAAAGAAGAAGAAACAACAGAAAACATCTGAACGACATCAATAGAAACACAGAACAGAGACAATATCAGAATCTCACATATCGCAGCGGAACAATATATAATAGATAAAATGAATAATCTTTAAAACAAAGAATTATATCTGTTATTACATTACATCACCTCATATCATCTCAGTCAATATACAACAATGGACAGTTATATAAACTTGTCCTCATACAGAATACACAGCGGAATAAATACTATTAGATACAAATACTACGTCTCGCCATCCAGCTTATCTCCAAGCTCCAGAATATCCAGAATATCCTGATAATCTAACTTTAGACTGCCCGTGTGGAAATTTGTGGGCACCCAGAGTTTAGAAGGGAAACAATAAACTCCGAGTCAGTCATGGTGACTGGTGTGAGATCGTAAAACAGTTTATCTTTAGAATAAACAACAGAAAAATTTTAAAGTCAATTCGCAATGCTTTTGGAAAATGAAACTACCATAAGACCTCCCACCACACACACAATGCAAACGCAGAATTGGAGGAGATTTCTTCTTATGATAGTCAAAGATGCTTACTACGCAAAATCAAATCATTTTTGATATTATTTTTAGTGCATAGTGTAGAAAACATTTCGAAAGTATAATATTAATCTTAGCCAGCATAGGCATTCCGCACTTATGCCTACTATAGCTACTATGTTCAATAGCAGGTTACCGCCACATTCCATAGCAGGTAATACAACTAAAACCGTACACGTCGCGTATTGTTTCTTTGGATTTCCAACAAATGGTCAGGCTAAGGAACTTCCTATCCACGATGGGTACGTCCCTGGAATAGACGACCCGAGAAATAACCTAACATTACGGTTAGATCTCTGCCAACACAAGGCCGGGTTACCTCTGCAAAAGTAGGTAACTACTGACACGCGTATGCCATCCCCCGATCGTCACCGATCTTCCCGAGGATCCCCGATTTCCAACAAACCACAAAGTAATAATAACTGTGCAGCAACCACAGAGGTTAAGTATCTGGGCTCCATACCATGATACCACCTTTATCCAGAAGGAATGACATACACTAAGGGGCGCTACTCCCTAGAACCTTGCCGCATTCGTCCTGTTTCGTCCATTTCCGGGGTGTGAGGCTCGACGAAGTCTCGTCCACAAAGCTACGCTTTCTCAAAAAGCCCTGCTTCGGGTCAAACAAAATGATCAACCTATGATCACAAAGATATAAGATCAAACAAATGATCATATCACTAATGATCAAACACTGATCATTTCACAGCAACACTCGGTATGCCACGTTACCAAATTGGGATATATCGCTGATAAATTTCAACTACATAACCTCTGAGCTCGTACGTCTCAGAGAAGGGTGTTAAGCTAAGAGAATAAATTCTCCGCCACCAACAGAAATGTATTTGAAAGAAATCAGCTTTATATCTCAAATTGTAACGTCAGACACACAATCCATAAAAGTCTGTTCCGGGATCGAACAGAACCGAAGGCACTTCTCACGAAGCCCTTGCATTTCCGGATAATTTTCAATCACGTCAGGACTTCCCGTCACTAAGGGTGATAAAACCTCTAAATCGAAGATCAGTCGATGTAGAGTAACTCGACGGTAATCCTTCCGTTTTCAAAAATATCCGGTCTTCAACACCGGTCTTCAAATGCAATTCATAACGACGTATCACATATTCGGAATGGGTTATACGACCCCATGGTCCTTTCCCGGCTAACCCGAATAGTGAGCGTTTATTCAAAAATAAGTGTGGCATTCAAATTCATCCAATTCACAACAAATATCATTCAAGATAATTATTGATAGTCGGTTATTTAACTATCAATAAAGATGCGCAACATCATCAGATTCCAAATAATTTTCCCAAATTATTTTATCTTCCAAAATATCTTTACTAGGTATAAAATTTCCACACTTAACCGTTTGAAAACAAATTTTCAAATATTCACTTTTCAATTTATCTTTAAAAGATAAAATCTCTAAACAGTTCACTTTTATATTGGAAAAGCATTTCCATACTTATTTAAAAATAAGTAATTCACGAATCATTTATTTTCAACACTTAGAAAATATTCGATATACTTAAATCAATATTAAGTATATATTTCATTCTTCAAGGAAATCATTTTCTATAACAACATAAATTTGAGTCAAAACGAATGTTGCGTAAAACATCGTTACGACGACTCAAAATCACTAGTATAGGGATTCGAATTTAGATAGATATATAAATCCCAATACTACATTAAAAACATTTCCTTTCGGAAATCATTTACTATAACAACAGTGTTATAGCCCACCATTTCCTTATTCTTCGAAAACGTCTATTTCAACAAGAACTGCGGAAATCTCTGCTTTCGATTTATAATACATTTTAAAACACCTTTAAAATGTTTAACTTCATTTTTAAAATATTACTTCTTCAAAAATGAATCCATTTTACTTAACAATATATTCACTGTCCAAAATCGTGAATAAAATTTACTTAACCCCATTTCAATCATTTCTACACATTTTTATTTCAATAAAAATTCGCTATTCAAAATCGTGAATATATCTTCTTAAATAATCTTCTATATTAGATTTATCACATTCAATCTATTTCGAATTTATAAGCACGTTTATAAATTCTATTTCTCTTTTTAATAACAACTTCGGCTTATAAACCTTCTTTTATCAACTTCTATATTTAACTTATTAAAATAAGTGACTTTGGGTTTATAACAACTTTTATAAATTTCAATTCTATTTATAAAAACTTCAATATCAATTCAATTTCACTATTGATTTCTGAATTTATTTTCAACGTTAAATAAAAGATCCCATACTAATTTCTCAAAAATTCATTTCTAAATATTAAATCAATTACAGATTGATTTCAAATTTTATTTATCACTACTAAAATAAATTCCTTATTTTTCTTTCAAATTATTCAATATCCTGTTTTTAAATGGATTCTTCAAATTGAAATCATTTTACATTGATTTCACAACTTATTTCAACTTACCAATTAAATTTCTAATTGGATTTCCAACTTATCTCCTTTTAAATAAATTCCTTTCAAAGAAATATATTTCAATTGTTTCTTTCAGTCTATTTAAAAATCCAGATTTTAAATTAATTTCCTCCATTTAAAATCACTATTATACGAAATTCATTTATTTAACATTTTCACCTTATTCTGGAAATAAATTCGATAAGATTATAAAAATTAACTTTTTATTCTTTAAAATTTCTTTCTTCGAATTTATTAAATTTCTAAAATCAAATTCACTTAGAAATTTCTATTTTGATTTCCAAAAATTCAATTTCGTTTATTTTTGGAATCCAATGATGTCAAAACATCTATTCAGCTAAATTTTAGCTTTTCAAACAATTTCCAGATATCAATTCAATACAACAATAATCATTCACAGATTATCACATCACAGTAGAAATAAATTCAATCAATGTGAGGGGTCCAGTTGGATCCCTCCAACCTGTTTCCCTGCATCCAAAGACGTTAGCACAATACCAATTCCGCTCCAGTACGGAATTATCGCGGTATATAGGTTTTTATAAATCCGCTTACTAACGGCGCAATAGGGTCTCATCCGCTATACGAGGCGGGAATCATCAATCCAATATATACATATGCCAATATGTATATACTGCTATATATATAGATATATCCTATCATATCTAATACAAACAGCAATCATAGCAATCAAACAATAACTGAAAAAATTCCACATTTTATTCGAGTGAGAAAAATCTCACCTTAGCTTTTTATTTGCCATCCATTTCCAACTTGGATTGTTCTCTTGATTTATACCTTGTATAACAATTATATAAATTAATCAATATTCAAAATAATCGATCGATTAAATTTTCGTTTGGAAATTTTAATTACCCCAAGATTTTATTTTAAACCAATTTTCCTTTAAATAATTTGTCTAACCAGATTTAAATTAGAACTAAATTTTCCTTAATAAATTATTTTCACTGGACCAATCAAATTTTTTCTAAAACTGTATATATATATATAATTTTGTAGATAAACTAGAACTACCTTATGGTAATAATTGTATTTTCTGTTTATCTATATATGAATATATTCATTGTAATAAAATTTCACTTTAAACAAATATTTTTAAATCTCAAACAAAAATTCCTTTTTCCTTTATATTCATTTTCTTTTTCTTTCGGTATATATATATAAATTAAAAATTTGTATAAATTCTTTACTGTACATATATGCTTCCAGATGAAAATAGAATTTTAAAATTATCTAAACTTTAAATTGGTGTACCTCATCTGCTCGTCACGCTCGACTCGTCTGCCGCCAATCCCAGTGAGCTCGAGTTCGAGCTCCTCCATCGACGTCGCGCTTCGCTGGCGAACCTCGAAACCACCTCCCTCTTCGCGAAATCGCCGTGCCCATATTTCTCGTACTCGAGCTCGACTGCCAATTCGAACATCGCGAATTCACCCAAATCGTCTACATGCGCGCGGTCGCGACCCCCATCATCTGCCGCCTTGACTTCGCCACCATCGCGACCTCGTCGCTCTCCCCCCGAGCACCCAGTCGCATCGCGACATTACACGCCTCGCCTCGAATGACTCCACCACACACGCGTGCTTTGATTTTAATCCCGAGTTCTTTTCCTTTTCTTTTTATTTGGGAACGATTTGAGGGGAAAGGATTTGAATTCGATGAATTAGGTTGAAGGGGAACTCGATTTAACTGGGAACGAACTCGGCCATTATTTTCCTTTGTGAAGGAAGGCTTCGTGAATTTTGAATGGGAACTGAGGAATGGTGATAAGGTACGGGGGTATGGGAGTAAGTATGGGAGAACGTGGGATGTTATTAATATAAATTTTAAATCTTTAATTTGAATTTCTTTTTATTTTTTAACGCGTTTAAATTTCCGTGTGCTCACATATCAACTCAGAAAATTACGAAAATTGAAATCCGGCAATAATAAAACATTCCGGATCCAATGGAACTGGTTTCGACGAATTCCGAGACTGTTTGAAAATTGACTATTTTTAAATATCGGTTCGAACGATTTAGATTCAAACTGATCACATTTATTTTAAATTCGATTCTGAAGTTTTAATTATCTTCAGTATTATCAATATAAATTTTAAAAGCTTTTTGAAATATTTTTCTTCAGCTTAAAATTGACGATTCAAATTATTATTCAATTCAATAGATTAAATCTTAAAGTTTAATCGCAAATTTCAAAGTTAAATCGGGAATTCAAATTAAATCATCGTTCAACTATTTAAAATTAATTAAATATTTTCAATTTAATTCGTTCGAAATTCAGGGTCGTTACAGATTTCCCCCCTTAAAAGAATTTCGTCCTCGAAATTACAAGTTAAGAAAAAAGTGGTCCTTAACTCGTCTACTATTTTTCACAATTCAATAGTTTCGCCAATTTTATCAAAACAAATCTTTCTATTAAAGATTCGTTATCAATCCAACTATATTTCTAACTTAAATTTTAAGTTTCAAACCACATTGTTTAACTTCTAAATTCAAATTCGAGTTTAAATTCAAATTTTAAACTTCAAAATTTTCTCAAAATTTTTGTAACACTCGAAATTTTCGAAAAATTTCGCCAGCGTCTCCTTTGCGCGGCTAATACGGCACGACTACAAAACGTCCCTACGGACTCTCAGATTTCAAAAAGAAAAAGAAAAAGCCAAGCGGCTAGAGAAGAAATCATCAAAACTCATATTATAATTCAAATACGTACCTTTTCGAGCAATTCAAATTATCTGTGAAATAAATTTTCCAATCCCTTTATACACCTGCATGTCCTACTAGCCATAATATCTAGTTATACATTCAAACCATTTTGTAAATTCTATTACAAAATTTTCAATGTAAACTGCATATACATCTTTAGCTTACTTCACTGTTGAAGTTACATATTCATATCCATTCAAATTTACATTTCAAATTCATTGAATTCACTTTACCATTTTAATTCAAATTTGGATTCTATTTATCTCCTGAATATTGAATTTTATCGATTAGCTTTCATTTACAACTGCTTATTTCAAATTAGTTTCAATTACTAATTCATTTCTAATTCTAATCTACTTACAAATTCAAATCTGTTTTCAATCTTCAGTTTCAATTCCAGTCTTATTCACTTTTGTTCATTCCCAAAATTTATTACAATTTACTATTTTGGTTTATAACCACTTATATTAAACTGGATTTCCAATTCGAATTTTAATTCATCTTTCAATTTACTTTATTCAATTCAATTCATTTGCTTACGCATTCGAAATGAATTTTAACATTCAATTTTATTTTCTCGCATTTGCCATTGCAAATTTATTTATTTGTTCACAAATTCTTTCATTTCAATTTGAACTTTCATTTCAATCAGATTCCCAATATTCCATAAGTTATCAACTTATTAATATTTCGTAAGAATTTTTAAATAGGATTCCAGAGTCGTTTCCACTTTTTCAAAACCATTTGAAAACAATTCAAATTCCATTTGAATTTCCAAACAAAAACCCAAATTTTCAAACAACTCCTATTTAAAACAATTTGACAGCAATTTCTCTTTTGGAAACCCGAAAATAAACACCGGTGATGTCGCGATCATCATCGGAATTATTTTCCAGCGACCGAAAAGAGTTTAGAGCTTTCATCTCTACAAAATACTTTCCAAAACCTTCGAAATCCATTTTCAAATCAAAAATGATTTAAACTTCCAAATTTCCAAAATCTTCAAATCCTTTTCAAAACATTCCCAAACTTCTCTGGAATTCTGTTTTAAATTACAAATCACATTTATAATTTATATTCCCAAATTTCATTTGCATGTGAATTTATTTCTTAACTTCGGAGTTACGATTTCAATTTCTTATTCAATTTCAATGATAATAATTTACCATTATCACTTCTAACAACCATGCAACCATATACTATAGTAATTTACAGAAAATCATTTCTTTTCTATACAAAAATAAATTTGGGTAAAATTATTTCATTTACCCTATTCAAAACAATACTGTGCCGAATTGTTCTATTCAAGTGTTTAGAAACCCCTTCGATACAGTTTTGCAAGGCTGTGCCGACGAAGGTTCATATACCACTCAATAAACCAATCATCACAATATAAAACAATTTTATATTAACTAACAAATACGCGCTCATATCTATTATTACACTCAACTCATTCTAGAGTATTACTGACTCTATCTCTAATGAGTAACACCCAACAGAGCAGGGTTGTCGCTTAACCATATGCTCTGATACCACTTTGTCACATACCGAAAATTTTCGACTTTCGAAAATTCGACATCGATACTCACTTTATCGACTGCCGAGAAGTCGAGTGCCGGAAACTCCAATAGTGAGGGTTTTAAGAAAAAGAAAAAGTAGAAGAAGAAGGAGATAGAAGAAAAAGAGAAGAAAGAAAGAAGAAGAAACAATAGAAAACATCTGAACGACATCAATAGAAACACAGAACAGAGACAATATCAGAATCTCACATATCGCAGCGGAACAATATATAATAGATAAAATGAATAATCTTTAAAACAAAGAATTATATCTGTTATTACATTACATCACCTCATATCATCTCAGTCAATATACAACAATGGACAGTTATATAAACTTGTCCTCATACAGAATACACAGCGGAATAAATACTATTAGATACAAATACTACGTCTCGCCATCCAGCTTATCTCCAAGCTCCAGAATATCCAGAATATCCTGATAATCTAACTTTAGACTGCCCGTGTGGAAATTTGTGGGCACCCAGAGTTTAGAAGGGAAACAATAAACTCCGAGTCAGTCATGGTGACTGGTGTGAGATCGTAAAACAGTTTATCTTTAGAATAAACAACGGAAAAATTTTAAAGTCAATTCGCAATGCTTTTGGAAAATGAAACTACCATAAGACCTCCCACCACACACACAATGCAAACGCAGAATTGGAGGAGATTTCTTCTTATGATAGTCAAAGATGCTTACTACGCAAAATCAAATCATTTTTGATATTATTTTTAGTGCATAGTGTAGAAAACATTTCGAAAGTATAATATTAATCTTAGCCAGCATAGGCATTCCACACTTATGCCTACTATAGCTACTATGTTCAATAGCAGGTTACCTCCACATTCCATAGCAGGTAATACAACTAAAACCGTACACGTCGCGTATTGTTTCTTTGGATTTCCAACAAATGGTCAGGCTAAGGAACTTCCTATCCACGATGGGTACGTCCCTGGAATAGACGACCCGAGAAATAACCTAACATTACGGTTAGATCTCTGCCAACACAAGGCCGGGTTACCTCTGCAAAAGTAGGTAACTACTGACACGCGTATGCCATCCCCCGATCGTCACCGATCTTCCCGAGGATCCCCGATTTCCAACAAACCACAAAGTAATAATAACTGTGCAGCAACCACAGAGGTTAAGTATCTGGGCTCCATACCATGATACCACCTTTATCCAGAAGGAATGACATACACTAAGGGGCGCTACTCCCTAGAACCTTGCCGCATTCGTCCTGTTTCGACCATTTCCGGGGTGTGAGGCTCGACGAAGTCTCGTCCACAAAGCTACGCTTTCTCAAAAAGCCCTGCTTCGGGTCAAACAAAATGATCAACCTATGATCACAAAGATATAAGATCAAACAAATGATCATATCACTAATGATCAAACACTGATCATTTCACAGCAACACTCGGTATGCCACGTTACCAAATTGGGATATATCGCTGATAAATTTCAACTACATAACCTCTGAGCTCGTACGTCTCAGAGAAGGGTGTTAAGCTAAGAGAATAAATTCTCCGCCACCAACAGAAATGTATTTGAAAGAAATCAGCTTTATATCTCAAATTGTAACGTCAGACACACAATCCATAAAAGTCTGTTCCGGGATCGAACAGAACCGAAGGCACTTCTCACGAAGCCCTTGCATTTCCGGATAATTTTCAATCACGTCAGGACTTCCCGTCACTAAGGGTGATAAAACCTCTAAATCGAAGATCAGTCGATGTAGAGTAACTCGACGGTAATCCTTCCGTTTTCAAAAATATCCGGTCTTCAACACCGGTCTTCAAATGCAATTCATAACGACGTATCACATATTCGGAATGGGTTATACGACCCCATGGTCCTTTCCCGGCTAACCCGAATAGTGAGCGTTTATTCAAAAATAAATGTGGCATTCAAATTCATCCAATTCACAACAAATATCATTCAAGATAATTATTGATAGTCGGTTATTTAACTATCAATAAAGATGCGCAACATCATCAGATTCCAAATAATTTTCCCAAATTATTTTATCTTCCAAAATATCTTTACTAGGTATAAAATTTCCACACTTAACCGTTTGAAAACAAATTTTCAAATATTCACTTTTCAGTTTATCTTTAAAAGATAAAATCTCTAAACAGTTCACTTTTATATTGGAAAAGCATTTCCATACTTATTTAAAAATAAGTAATTCACGAATCATTTATTTTCAACACTTAGAAAATATTCGATATACTTAAATCAATATTAAGTATATATTTCATTCTTCAAGGAAATCATTTTCTATAACAACATAAATTTGAGTCAAAACGAATGTTGCGTAAAACATCGTTACGACGACTCAAAATCACTAGTATAGGGATTCGAATTTAGATAGATATATAAATCCCAATACTACATTAAAAACATTTCCTTTCGGAAATCATTTACTATAACAACAGTGTTATAGCCCACCATTTCCTTATTCTTCGAAAACGTCTATTTCAACAAGAACTGCGGAAATCTCTGCTTTCGATTTATAATACATTTTAAAACACCTTTAAAATGTTTAACTTCATTTTTAAAATATTACTTCTTCAAAAATGAATCCATTTTACTTAACAATATATTCACTGTCCAAAATCGTGAATAAAATTTACTTAACCCCATTTCAATCATTTCTACACATTTTTATTTCAATAAAAATTCGCTATTCAAAATCGTGAATATATCTTCTTAAATAATCTTCTATATTAGATTTATCACATTCAATCTATTTCGAATTTATAAGCACGTTTATAAATTCTATTTCTCTTTTTAATAACAACTTCGGCTTATAAACCTTCTTTTATCAACTTCTATATTTAACTTATTAAAATAAGTGACTTTGGGTTTATAACAACTTTTATAAATTTCAATTCTATTTATAAAAACTTCAATATCAATTCAATTTCACTATTGATTTCTGAATTTATTTTCAACGTTAAATAAAAGATCCCATACTAATTTCTCAAAAATTCATTTCTAAATATTAAATCAATTACAGATTGATTTCAAATTTTATTTATCACTACTAAAATAAATTCCTTATTTTTCTTTCAAATTATTCAATATCCTGTTTTTAAATGGATTCTTCAAATTGAAATCATTTTACATTGATTTCACAACTTATTTCAACTTACCAATTAAATTTCTAATTGGATTTCCAACTTATCTCCTTTTAAATAAATTCCTTTCAAAGAAATATATTTCAATTGTTTCTTTCAGTCTATTTAAAAATCCAGATTTTAAATTAATTTCCTCCATTTAAAATCACTATTATACGAAATTCATTTATTTAACATTTTCACCTTATTCTGGAAATAAATTCGATAAGATTATAAAAATTAACTTTTTATTCTTTAAAATTTCTTTCTTCGAATTTATTAAATTTCTAAAATCAAATTCACTTAGAAATTTCTATTTTGATTTCCAAAAATTCAATTTCGTTTATTTTTGGAATCCAATGATGTCAAAACATCTATTCAGCTAAATTTTAGCTTTTCAAACAATTTCCAGATATCAATTCAATACAACAATAATCATTCACAGATTATCACATCACAGTAGAAATAAATTCAATCAATGTGAGGGGTCCAGTTGGATCCCTCCAACCTGTTTCCCTGCATCCAAAGACGTTAGCACAATACCAATTCCGCTCCAGTACGGAATTATCGCGGTATATAGGTTTTTATAAATCCGCTTACTAACGGCGCAATAGGGTCTCATCCGCTATACGAGGCGGGAATCATCAATCCAATATATACATATGCCAATATGTATATACTGCTATATATATAGATATATCCTATCATATCTAATACAAACAGCAATCATAGCAATCAAACAATAACTGAAAAAATTCCACATTTTATTCGAGTGAGAAAAATCTCACCTTAGCTTTTTATTTGCCATCCATTTCCAACTTGGATTGTTCTCTTGATTTATACCTTGTATAACAATTATATAAATTAATCAATATTCAAAATAATCGATCGATTAAATTTTCGTTTGGAAATTTTAATTACCCCAAGATTTTATTTTAAACCAATTTTCCTTTAAATAATTTGTCTAACCAGATTTAAATTAGAACTAAATTTTCCTTAATAAATTATTTTCACTGGACCAATCAAATTTTTTCTAAAACTGTATATATATATATATAATTTTGTAGATAAACTAGAACTACCTTATGGTAATAATTGTATTTTCTGTTTATCTATATATGAATATATTCATTGTAATAAAATTTCACTTTAAACAAATATTTTTAAATCTCAAACAAAAATTCCTTTTTCCTTTATATTCATTTTCTTTTTCTTTCGGTATATATATATAAATTAAAAATTTGTATAAATTCTTTACTGTACATATATGCTTCCAGATGAAAATAGAATTTTAAAATTATCTAAACTTTAAATTGGTGTACCTCATCTGCTCGTCACGCTCGACTCGTCTGCCGCCAATCCCAGTGAGCTCGAGTTCGAGCTCCTCCATCGACGTCGCGCTTCGCTGGCGAACCTCGAAACCACCTCCCTCTTCGCGAAATCGCCGTGCCCATATTTCTCGTACTCGAGCTCGACTGCCAATTCGAACATCGCGAATTCACCCAAATCGTCTACATGCGCGCGGTCGCGACCCCCATCATCTGCCGCCTTGACTTCGCCACCATCGCGACCTCGTCGCTCTCCCCCCGAGCACCCAGTCGCATCGCGACATCACACGCCTCGCCTCGAATGACTCCACCACACACGCGTGCTTTGATTTTAATCCCGAGTTCTTTTCCTTTTCTTTTTATTTGGGAACGATTTGAGGGGAAAGGATTTGAATTCGATGAATTAGGTTGAAGGGGAACTCGATTTAACTGGGAACGAACTCGGCCATTATTTTCCTTTGTGAAGGAAGGCTTCGTGAATTTTGAATGGGAACTGAGGAATGGTGATAAGGTACGGGGGTATGGGAGTAAGTATGGGAGAACGTGGGATGTTATTAATATAAATTTTAAATCTTTAATTTGAATTTCTTTTTATTTTTTAACGCGTTTAAATTTCCGTGTGCTCACATATCAACTCAGAAAATTACGAAAATTGAAATCCGGCAATAATAAAACATTCCGGACCCAATGGAACTGGTTTCGACGAATTCCGAGACTGTTTGAAAATTGACTATTTTTAAATATCGGTTCGAACGATTTAGATTCAAACTGATCACATTTATTTTAAATTCGATTCTGAAGTTTTAATTATCTTCAGTATTATCAATATAAATTTTAAAAGCTTTTTGAAATATTTTTCTTCAGCTTAAAATTGACGATTCAAATTATTATTCAATTCAATAGATTAAATCTTAAAGTTTAATCGCAAATTTCAAAGTTAAATCGGGAATTCAAATTAAATCATCGTTCAACTATTTAAAATTAATTAAATATTTTCAATTTAATTCGTTCGAAATTCAGGGTCGTTACAGATTTCCCCCCTTAAAAGAATTTCGTCCTCGAAATTACAAGTTAAGAAAAAAGTGGTCCTTAACTCGTCTACTATTTTTCACAATTCAATAGTTTCGCCAATTTTATCAAAACAAATCTTTCTATTAAAGATTCGTTATCAATCCAACTATATTTCTAACTTAAATTTTAAGTTTCAAACCACATTGTTTAACTTCTAAATTCAAATTCGAGTTTAAATTCAAATTTTAAACTTCAAAATTTTCTCAAAATTTTTCTAACACTCGAAATTTTCGAAAAATTTCGCCAGCGTCTCCTTTGCGCGGCTAATACGGCACGACTACAAAACGTCCCTACGGACTCTCAGATTTCAAAAAGAAAAAGAAAAAGCCAAGCGGCTAGAGAAGAAATCATCAAAACTCATATTATAATTCAAATACGTACCTTTTCGAGCAATTCAAATTATCTGTGAAATAAATTTTCCAATCCCTTTATACACCTGCATGTCCTACTAGCCATAATATCTAGTTATACATTCAAACCATTTTGTAAATTCTATTACAAAATTTTCAATGTAAACTGCATATACATCTTTAGCTTACTTCACTGTTGAAGTTACATATTCATATCCATTCAAATTTACATTTCAAATTCATTGAATTCACTTTACCATTTTAATTCAAATTTGGATTCTATTTATCTCCTGAATATTGAATTTTATCGATTAGCTTTCATTTACAACTGCTTATTTCAAATTAGTTTCAATTACTAATTCATTTCTAATTCTAATCTACTTACAAATTCAAATCTGTTTTCAATCTTCAGTTTCAATTCCAGTCTTATTCACTTTTGTTCATTCCCAAAATTTATTACAATTTACTATTTTGGTTTATAACCACTTATATTAAACTGGATTTCCAATTCGAATTTTAATTCATCTTTCAATTTACTTTATTCAATTCAATTCATTTGCTTACGCATTCGAAATGAATTTTAACATTCAATTTTATTTTCTCGCATTTGCCATTGCAAATTTATTTATTTGTTCACAAATTCTTTCATTTCAATTTGAACTTTCATTTCAATCAGATTCCCAATATTCCATAAGTTATCAACTTATTAATATTTCGTAAGAATTTTTAAATAGGATTCCAGAGTCGTTTCCACTTTTTCAAAACCATTTGAAAACAATTCAAATTCCATTTGAATTTCCAAACAAAAACCCAAATTTTCAAACAACTCCTATTTAAAACAATTTGACAGCAATTTCTCTTTTGGAAACCCGAAAATAAACACCGGTGATGTCGCGATCATCATCGGAATTATTTTCCAGCGACCGAAAAGAGTTTAGAGCTTTCATCTCTACAAAATACTTTCCAAAACCTTCGAAATCCATTTTCAAATCAAAAATGATTTAAACTTCCAAATTTCCAAAATCTTCAAATCCTTTTCAAAACATTCCCAAACTTCTCTGGAATTCTGTTTTAAATTACAAATCACATTTATAATTTATATTCCCAAATTTCATTTGCATGTGAATTTATTTCTTAACTTCGGAGTTACGATTTCAATTTCTTATTCAATTTCAATGATAATAATTTACCATTATCACTTCTAACAACCATGCAACCATATACTATAGTAATTTACAGAAAATCATTTCTTTTCTATACAAAAATAAATTTGGGTAAAATTATTTCATTTACCCTATTCAAAACAATACTGTGCCGAATTGTTCTATTCAAGTGTTTAGAAACCCCTTCGATACAGTTTTGCAAGGCTGTGCCGACGAAGGTTCATATACCACTCAATAAACCAATCATCACAATATAAAACAATTTTATATTAACTAACAAATACGCGCTCATATCTATTATTACACTCAACTCATTCTAGAGTATTACTGACTCTATCTCTAATGAGTAACACCCAACAGAGCAGGGTTGTCGCTTAACCATATGCTCTGATACCACTTTGTCACATACCGAAAATTTTCGACTTTCGAAAATTCGACATCGATACTCACTTTATCGACTGCCGAGAAGTCGAGTGCCGGAAACTCCAATAGTGAGGGTTTTAAGAAAAAGAAAAAGTAGAAGAAGAAGGAGATAGAAGAAAAAGAGAAGAAAGAAAGAAGAAGAAACAATAGAAAACATCTGAACGACATCAATAGAAACACAGAACAGAGACAATATCAGAATCTCACATATCGCAGCGGAACAATATATAATAGATAAAATGAATAATCTTTAAAACAAAGAATTATATCTGTTATTACATTACATCACCTCATATCATCTCAGTCAATATACAACAATGGACAGTTATATAAACTTGTCCTCATACAGAATACACAGCGGAATAAATACTATTAGATACAAATACTACGTCTCGCCATCCAGCTTATCTCCAAGCTCCAGAATATCCAGAATATCCTGATAATCTAACTTTAGACTGCCCGTGTGGAAATTTGTGGGCACCCAGAGTTTAGAAGGGAAACAATAAACTCCGAGTCAGTCATGGTGACTGGTGTGAGATCGTAAAACAGTTTATCTTTAGAATAAACAACAGAAAAATTTTAAAGTCAATTCGCAATGCTTTTGGAAAATGAAACTACCATAAGACCTTCCACCACACACACAATGCAAACGCAGAATTGGAGGAGATTTCTTCTTATGATAGTCAAAGATGCTTACTACGCAAAATCAAATCATTTTTGATATTATTTTTAGTGCATAGTGTAGAAAACATTTCGAAAGTATAATATTAATCTTAGCCAGCATAGGCATTCCACACTTATGCCTACTATAGCTACTATGTTCAATAGCAGGTTACCTCCACATTCCATAGCAGGTAATACAACTAAAACCGTACACGTCGCGTATTGTTTCTTTGGATTTCCAACAAATGGTCAGGCTAAGGAACTTCCTATCCACGATGGGTACGTCCCTGGAATAGACGACCCGAGAAATAACCTAACATTACGGTTAGATCTCTGCCAACACAAGGCCGGGTTACCTCTGCAAAAGTAGGTAACTACTGACACGCGTATGCCATCCCCCGATCGTCACCGATCTTCCCGAGGATCCCCGATTTCCAACAAACCACAAAGTAATAATAACTGTGCAGCAACCACAGAGGTTAAGTATCTGGGCTCCATACCATGATACCACCTTTATCCAGAAGGAATGACATACACTAAGGGGCGCTACTCCCTAGAACCTTGCCGCATTCGTCCTGTTTCGACCATTTCCGGGGTGTGAGGCTCGACGAAGTCTCGTCCACAAAGCTACGCTTTCTCAAAAAGCCCTGCTTCGGGTCAAACAAAATGATCAACCTATGATCACAAAGATATAAGATCAAACAAATGATCATATCACTAATGATCAAACACTGATCATTTCACAGCAACACTCGGTATGCCACGTTACCAAATTGGGATATATCGCTGATAAATTTCAACTACATAACCTCTGAGCTCGTACGTCTCAGAGAAGGGTGTTAAGCTAAGAGAATAAATTCTCCGCCACCAACAGAAATGTATTTGAAAGAAATCAGCTTTATATCTCAAATTGTAACGTCAGACACACAATCCATAAAAGTCTGTTCCGGGATCGAACAGAACCGAAGGCACTTCTCACGAAGCCCTTGCATTTCCGGATAATTTTCAATCACGTCAGGACTTCCCGTCACTAAGGGTGATAAAACCTCTAAATCGAAGATCAGTCGATGTAGAGTAACTCGACGGTAATCCTTCCGTTTTCAAAAATATCCGGTCTTCAACACCGGTCTTCAAATGCAATTCATAACGACGTATCACATATTCGGAATGGGTTATACGACCCCATGGTCCTTTCCCGGCTAACCCGAATAGTGAGCGTTTATTCAAAAATAAGTGTGGCATTCAAATTCATCCAATTCACAACAAATATCATTCAAGATAATTATTGATAGTCGGTTATTTAACTATCAATAAAGATGCGCAACATCATCAGATTCCAAATAATTTTCCCAAATTATTTTATCTTCCAAAATATCTTTACTAGGTATAAAATTTCCACACTTAACCGTTTGAAAACAAATTTTCAAATATTCACTTTTCAATTTATCTTTAAAAGATAAAATCTCTAAACAGTTCACTTTTATATTGGAAAAGCATTTCCATACTTATTTAAAAATAAGTAATTCACGAATCATTTATTTTCAACACTTAGAAAATATTCGATATACTTAAATCAATATTAAGTATATATTTCATTCTTCAAGGAAATCATTTTCTATAACAACATAAATTTGAGTCAAAACGAATGTTGCGTAAAACATCGTTACGACGACTCAAAATCACTAGTATAGGGATTCGAATTTAGATAGATATATAAATCCCAATACTACATTAAAAACATTTCCTTTCGGAAATCATTTACTATAACAACAGTGTTATAGCCCACCATTTCCTTATTCTTCGAAAACGTCTATTTCAACAAGAACTGCGGAAATCTCTGCTTTCGATTTATAATACATTTTAAAACACCTTTAAAATGTTTAACTTCATTTTTAAAATATTACTTCTTCAAAAATGAATCCATTTTACTTAACAATATATTCACTGTCCAAAATCGTGAATAAAATTTACTTAACCCCATTTCAATCATTTCTACACATTTTTATTTCAATAAAAATTCGCTATTCAAAATCGTGAATATATCTTCTTAAATAATCTTCTATATTAGATTTATCACATTCAATCTATTTCGAATTTATAAGCACGTTTATAAATTCTATTTCTCTTTTTAATAACAACTTCGGCTTATAAACCTTCTTTTATCAACTTCTATATTTAACTTATTAAAATAAGTGACTTTGGGTTTATAACAACTTTTATAAATTTCAATTCTATTTATAAAAACTTCAATATCAATTCAATTTCACTATTGATTTCTGAATTTATTTTCAACGTTAAATAAAAGATCCCATACTAATTTCTCAAAAATTCATTTCTAAATATTAAATCAATTACAGATTGATTTCAAATTTTATTTATCACTACTAAAATAAATTCCTTATTTTTCTTTCAAATTATTCAATATCCTGTTTTTAAATGGATTCTTCAAATTGAAATCATTTTACATTGATTTCACAACTTATTTCAACTTACCAATTAAATTTCTAATTGGATTTCCAACTTATCTCCTTTTAAATAAATTCCTTTCAAAGAAACATATTTCAATTGTTTCTTTCAGTCTATTTAAAAATCCAGATTTTAAATTAATTTCCTCCATTTAAAACCACTATTATACGAAATTCATTTATTTAACATTTTCACCTTATTCTGGAAATAAATTCGATAAGATTATAAAAATTAACTTTTTATTCTTTAAAATTTCTTTCTTCGAATTTATTAAATTTCTAAAATCAAATTCACTTAGAAATTTCTATTTTGATTTCCAAAAATTCAATTTCGTTTATTTTTGGAATCCAATGATGTCAAAACATCTATTCAGCTAAATTTTAGCTTTTCAAACAATTTCCAGATATCAATTCAATACAACAATAATCATTCACAGATTATCACATCACAGTAGAAATAAATTCAATCAATGTGAGGGGTCCAGTTGGATCCCTCCAACCTGTTTCCCTGCATCCAAAGACGTTAGCACAATACCAATTCCGCTCCAGTACGGAATTATCGCGGTATATAGGTTTTTATAAATCCGCTTACTAACGGCGCAATAGGGTCTCATCCGCTATACGAGGCGGGAATCATCAATCCAATATATACATATGCCAATATGTATATACTGCTATATATATAGATATATCCTATCATATCTAATACAAACAGCAATCATAGCAATCAAACAATAACTGTAAAAATTCCACATTTTATTCGAGTGAGAAAAATCTCACCTTAGCTTTTTATTTGCCATCCATTTCCAACTTGGATTGTTCTCTTGATTTATACCTTGTATAACAATTATATAAATTAATCAATATTCAAAATAATCGATCGATTAAATTTTCGTTTGGAAATTTTAATTACCCCAAGATTTTATTTTAAACCAATTTTCCTTTAAATAATTTGTCTAACCAGATTTAAATTAGAACTAAATTTTCCTTAATAAATTATTTTCACTGGACCAATCAAATTTTTTCTAAAACTGTATATATATATATATATAATTTTGTAGATAAACTAGAACTACCTTATGGTAATAATTGTATTTTCTGTTTATCTATATATGAATATATTCATTGTAATAAAATTTCACTTTAAACAAATATTTTTAAATCTCAAACAAAAATTCCTTTTTCCTTTATATTCATTTTCTTTTTCTTTCGGTATATATATATAAATTAAAAATTTGTATAAATTCTTTACTGTACATATATGCTTCCAGATGAAAATAGAATTTTAAAATTATCTAAACTTTAAATTGGTGTACCTCATCTGCTCGTCACGCTCGACTCGTCTGCCGCCAATCCCAGTGAGCTCGAGTTCGAGCTCCTCCATCGACGTCGCGCTTCGCTGGCGAACCTCGAAACCACCTCCCTCTTCGCGAAATCGCCGTGCCCATATTTCTCGTACTCGAGCTCGACTGCCAATTCGAACATCGCGAATTCACCCAAATCGTCTACATGCGCGCGGTCGCGACCCCCATCATCTGCCGCCTTGACTTCGCCACCATCGCGACCTCGTCGCTCTCCCCCCGAGCACCCAGTCGCATCGCGACATCACACGCCTCGCCTCGAATGACTCCACCACACACGCGTGCTTTGATTTTAATCCCGAGTTCTTTTCCTTTTCTTTTTATTTGGGAACGATTTGAGGGGAAAGGATTTGAATTCGATGAATTAGGTTGAAGGGGAACTCGATTTAACTGGGAACGAACTCGGCCATTATTTTCCTTTGTGAAGGAAGGCTTCGTGAATTTTGAATGGGAACTGAGGAATGGTGATAAGGTACGGGGGTATGGGAGTAAGTATGGGAGAACGTGGGATGTTATTAATATAAATTTTAAATCTTTAATTTGAATTTCTTTTTATTTTTTAACGCGTTTAAATTTCCGTGTGCTCACATATCAACTCAGAAAATTACGAAAATTGAAATCCAGCAATAATAAAACATTCCGGACCCAATGGAACTGGTTTCGACGAATTCCGAGACTGTTTGAAAATTGACTATTTTTAAATATCGGTTCGAACGATTTAGATTCAAACTGATCACATTTATTTTAAATTCGATTCTGAAGTTTTAATTATCTTCAGTATTATCAATATAAATTTTAAAAGCTTTTTGAAATATTTTTCTTCAGCTTAAAATTGACGATTCAAATTATTATTCAATTCAATAGATTAAATCTTAAAGTTTAATCGCAAATTTCAAAGTTAAATCGGGAATTCAAATTAAATCATCGTTCAACTATTTAAAATTAATTAAATATTTTCAATTTAATTCGTTCGAAATTCAGGGTCGTTACATTCCACCTTGAAGTGGAATTGGTATTGTGCTAACGTTTGTGGATGCAGGGAAACAGGTTGGAGGGATCCAACTGGATTCCTCAAAATTATTTAGATTTTTGATATTCTGTTCTATGAATATTGATATCCTGTGATGATTTTATTGATGATTGAAATATTGGATGATATGGTTGAATTGAATATTTCAATAAAAGGAGTTATCAAAATATATTGAATTGGATTTTGAAAGAAATAAAAGAGTAAATTTTAAGTAAATAATTCAAGTGAATTGGAATAAGGGAATTTCGAAATAACAAGGGAAATATTAACTTTAAACTAAAGTGATATTAAATTTAAAGAATAAAGGATTTATTTTGAATGTAAGGATTAAATTTAATTAAAGGCTAAAGAAGGAATTTTGGAAGTTTAAAATTGGTATTTTCAGTTAAAAAGGGTTTTAACTCAAATAAAGGAATAAATCTAAAAGTTAATATATTTTGAAATAAATGAAGTAGTAAAGGAAATTTATTTCAAAGTAAAGTAAAGTAAATTGGAAAATCAATTGGAAATTGATTTAGTTGTTTAAAATTGGAATTTTAAAAGAGAAGTGAGATTTTGGAAATATAAACTGGGTTTATAAAGTAAAATAAAATATCAGTGGATATTTGAATATAAATTCAAGGTGGGAATTTATAAAAAGATATGGTTTGGTTTTAAAATAAATGTTGATTTATTTTTAAAAGATGAAAATGAGAAGTGTATTTCTCTGGATAGCCAAGTACGTTTTCAAAGCAATTTAAATATAAGTTAAAAGTTTTAAGTATGTTTTAAAAAGCATGTTTTAGAAAATTGATTATTTCTAAATGTTAACTTTCAAAGTAGGTATTTTTAAAATCTATTATTGTAGTAATTATATAAAAGTGATTTGCTATTCTGTTTTAAAAAGAGAAATTTAGTTTATATTTATAAAGTGGTTTATTTTAAAGTATATATTTTTAATAAAGTATTAAAGTAGTTTGATTTCAATGTTATAAAATATATTTAAAATAAAGTGTTTTTAAATTATTTTAAAAATAAAAGTATTTTGTACTTGGTGATTCAGTGGAAATAATTATTTGGGAAATGTTTTCCGTAAGCGGAAACTGTTTTGAAATTGTTTTCAAATGAGCTTTGAAAATTGGAAATATATCTTGGAAAGATATTTGGGCAAATAAATAATGTGAGAAATTATTTAATTGTGTGATGGTTGCTTGTGGATGTTAATTGATAGTTAAATAACCGACTATCAATATTGGCCAAATGCGCTGATCGTTTCGAAGAGACCGGGATCGAGTTTCCGTATACCGGGATTCTAGGTCTGGAGACTCGAATAGCACTTCGATCCGGTTTGTACGTTTCGTGTAACGATTTCGGAGTCGAAGATGGAGCAGTGAAGTGCAAGGGCTAGTCGCTACTAATCCTGAGGATATTTCCAAAATGGATGTAGTAGGAGTAGTGCCTTCGGTTCCGTTCAAACCCAGGACGGACTTGTATGGACGAATGCTTGCGAAACATCGTCAGCGGACGATGGGCATTCTAAGGGATATGTTCTCTAAAAGGTATCGTTTAGCCTCGAACCTCATCAACCGGGAATGACTGAAAATCAGGGGTTATGCAGCAAGGCTTCGTGGGTAGCTCCCACTGGAGGGTAAGGTCATCCCTGTCTAGATGTCCCTTTTTATTTCGGCTTAGTGGTGCGGTTGCTGATCCCAACCGTGGGGTGATTTTATTCGGAATCATCCAGTAAGGGATGGTTCCGGCCTTGTGTTGCAGGGGAGCGGGCGTACTCCTCGGTACTGTGATCTAGGCCACGTACTGTGACAGGTGGTACCCCAGTGCCTAGTCATTCGTTGGAAATCCATTCTCCCTACGTGCCTGTACGGTTTTGATTGTGCCCAACTATTGTTGAAATGTGAGATGCAAGCATTTCAGCTAGATTCTATTTTACTTTCTGTAGACACTATTATAATATCAGAGGATATTGATATAAAGTGTTTTAGCTATCGTAAGGTAAAAACCCGACATGTTTATTTGTGGCGTGGTCTTACGAGATGCTTTTGTTTTCAAAAGATTTGAAACTTTAATAATCAATTTGAGTGTGATTTTCTCACGCTGGTATTCTAGACTGACTCGGGTATTGTTTTATATGATGCTCGGGTCAGACCGAGTATTATAGATTACAGGAAATGATGCTATGGAGCTGGATGGCGATACGTACTTCCGTATTTGAGTTATATATTCCGCTGTGTATTCAGATTGTGAGGACAAGTTTATGATTACTGTCCAGTTGTATGATATTGATGTGATGTACTCTGATGATGTATTTGGATAATGTATATATAAACAGATATAGATTTCTTTTTGTGTAAAGATCTGTTATTACCTATTATAGTTTATTCCGCTGCGTATGTGAGATTTTGTTGTTGTTTTCTATTTTTCTTCTTCTTCTACCTCTTCTTCTTAACCAAATGGTCCGGTTTTTCGTGTTAGAAAAACTCGGGTTGTTACAGTGGTATCAGAGCTTAGGCTAGCGATAACCTTGGCTCTGGTGGGAATTTTGAGAGTACTAATAGATATGAGAGCGTATTTGTTAGTGAATATAAAATGGTTTTATATTGTGTTGGTTGGTTTATTGAGTGGCATATGAACCTTCGTCGACACAGTCTGGACAACTGTATCGAAGGGGTTTCTAAACACTTGAATAGAACAGTTCGACACAATATTGTTTTAAATAGGGTGAATGAAATAATTTTGCCCAAATTATTTTTATATATAAAAGGATAACTTTTGTAAATTATATATTTGGTTGCTTGGTTGTTAGAAAGTGATGATATTAAATTATTATCATCATTGTGTAAAAATTGAATCAGAAATTGGAAAAAGTATAACCAAAGATGAAAGAATAAATTTATATAACAAAATGGAATTTGAAATATAGACTATAAATGCAATTTATAAATTGAGATAACCTTTATATACAAACGTGAATTACAAATGTGGTTTATAATCAAATGAGATAAATTCATAAACAAATGAGATTTGTAAATGTAAATTGTAAATGTGACTTATAACTTGAAATAAAATGTGATAGAATTCCAGAGTAATGTTTAGATATAAAAATTGGATGGATTTTGAATTTGAAGTTTTGGGAAAGATTTAAATTCCTTTGGATTTAAAAATAGTTTTTAAAGGTTTTGGGGAAATAATAGTGATATTATTTCATGAATATTTTTGAAATTGAATTGAAATCTGGTAGGATTTGGGATTTAAAAATGTTTGAAATGTTTTAAAGTGATAAAAGCATTAAATTCTCTTTTGATCGCTGGAAAATAATTTCGGTGATGACTGCAGCATCATCGATGTCTATTTTCGAGTTTCCAAAGAGAAATTACTACCAAACTGTTTTAAATTGGAAATGATTGTGAATTGGGTTGGTTTTGAAATTCAAAGGGAAAATTGTTTGGTAAAAGCAGATTATTTTGGAAATTGGGGTTTGATGTGATATACCAGATGTGTATGAGTTATTTATGGATTCAAAATGGTTTTGAAATAAAACTGGGCAATTGAATTCTGGGAATTCTATTTAAAATATAAATGTGGAAATTTAAATGAATCAACAATATAAAGTATAGAATGAAGTTGATTGAAATAAGAAAGGAATGAAAGTTAAATTCTGGGATTATAATTATGAGATGAAATTAACTCAATGAGTAATATAAGCTGGTAGATAAAAGAGTTAGAGAACTTGAAGGTGAATGAATTGTAAAACTTGTATAAAATTGTATCCTAGAATTAAAATTTAATTCGAGTATATGAAGGTGAATAAAATATATTTGAATTTAACTTAAGATAAGTTAAATAAAAATTGAGAATTGGAATTGAATTAAATGTAAGTAAGTTGAAGTTGAATTGAATTGGATATAAAGGTAATGTAAAATGCTTATAATTGTGTAAAGAAATTCATATTCTTAAGTTTTTAAGTATAATAATTTGAAATTTGATTATAAAGATGAAATGGACTTAAATGAATAGTCCCAGGTCTTAAGTAAGTAAGTTAAAACTTATGAATAGAAATGAGTCATAAATGAGAATTCATTTCTTTGAACCATTAAGAGTTATAATTTGAAATTGTAATTATCAAATGGAAACGACTAAGATGAGCAATCTTAATTTTTAAATAAATCCAAACTTGAATTATAAAATAAATTGAACTTAAGAAAATTAAGTGAAGTGATATTTGGAATTAAAAAGCAAGTATTTAATTTTAACCAGTGGAGGAACTAATTAGATAATAAATTAGTTAATGAAATTGAATTGTGAGTTAATGAAATTGGATTAACATAGTGATGGTTTGAATTGCGAATGAAATCCAAATAAGTGAAAACAAATTGGAAAGGACCTGGTTATTAATAAAATAATTCCAGATGAATTGAGTATGGGAATTAAAATTCATAATGATGGAGTGAATGAACCAATTATATTAAATAAATAAATGGATGGAATTTGATTAAATAAGAATCAAATGAAAGATGGAAATAAAACTTTAAAAGGGTTGGTTAAATGGAAAATAAACTTAAGTTATTGACTTAAGTAAGTGTTGAATGGAAACTGAACTCAAACAGAGGAGTGGTTTAAATAAGTTGAGAAATAGTTATTGAATGAATTAACTTGGATTGTTTTCGAGCTAAATAAAATTCAATATTCAAAAGTTGGAGATGAATTGAATTTAAGAAAATTATTAGAAATGGAAATCTGAATGAAAATGTGGAATAAGTATTTATATTGGAAATGAAGTAGTAAATTGAAGTAAGTTGGAATTCATATGAAATGGGAGTTCAATTTGAATATATACACTTCAGTGGTGAAGTAGTAAATAAATATAAGAAAATTTATATGAACTTAAGAATTGAAGAATGAAATTCTTAAGAAAATTTGTATTGGAGGTATACTTAGTAATTTTGGAATGGAAATATAAATATATACTAAGTGAATAGTTGAATGAAGACTAAAACTGAAGTTGTGAAATGGGATAGTTGTGAATAAGGGGATAACAATCAAAATGAATGTGAATAAAAGAAAATTGATATAATTGGTAATCAATTGGAATTTATACGTAAGATGTACGTATATTATTTTATTCGCATAGCTATTTGGTCCAGATGTCGAACACAGAATTTCGAGATAATTTTATCGGTCCAAATCAGGATTTTTCACTCGATTTTCAACGGCGAGCCTGGATATGGATTGTTGATTGATTCTGGATATTCTCTATCATAGTTTGTGACTATGCAAGGAGAATGACGGTTTCTGATCAAGAAACCAGATCTGAGTCCGCACTAGGAAGTCGGGTGGACGATACTAGTTCGGAAGTGGAATTGTGTGATCGATTGAGCGATCGAATGTGATATTGCGTACGGATGATATATGTGCATCGTACGGGCTTAAGTAAAGCAAATATTGAAAATTTGTAAAGAAAAGTATAAAATGACTTTGGGATTGTGATTGAATATTATTGCTTAGTAGGATATACAGGTGTATAAAAGCAATGGATAAATTGGGATTTTTGATTTAGAAGATAAAATTTAATGGCCCGACAAAAAGGTATGTATTTGAATTTCTATATGAAATTTGATTGGGTTTTTGATCCAGCCACTTGGCTTTTTGTTTTCTTTTTGTGATTGGGAGGCCGTAGAGCCATTTTGTAGTAGTACCGAGCTAGCCGCGCAAAGGAGACGCTGGCGAAATTTTTCGGAAATTTAGGGAGTTAGAAAAATTTTGGAAAATTTTGATAATTCAAAATTGAATTCAAATTTAAATTTGAATGGATAAGTAGGTGGTATGGTTGAACTTATGGATAAGTTTGGGAAGTTAAAGGATGATTAGTGTATCATTAATAAAAGAATTGTTATGGAAAGTTGTTAAAACTATTTGGATAGGGAAAAAGAACGGGTAACGAATCATTTCTCTTAATTGGTAATTTCGGGGACGAAATTCTTTTAAGGGGGGAGGAATGTGACGACCCGGAATTTTTGTATATTTGAAATGTGAATATTTAATTTATTTTAAATATCCGAAGGTTAAATTTTAACTTTAATTTCAAATATACAGTATTTATTTGGATAATTAATTATTAAATTTAGATATCGGGATTGGGTAAAATATGGAATCTTGATTTTAAGCCTGTTAAAAAAAATAGTTCAAAGGTTCAGAAAATTTATATTGTTAATACTGAAGATGATAGAACTTTTAAAATGGAATTTTAAAGAGTTTTGTTTAGTTTTAAAAATATATCGTTGAAATTGAATTTAAAAAAAAAAATAGCCGTCCGAGGCACAGTCTCGGAATGCGACGAAACCAGTTCCATTGGATCCGTAATATTATATTATTATTGGATTTCAATTTTCGTAGTGTTTGGAGTTATCGTGTGATCGTACGAAATGTAAACGCACTGAAATTAAATCGAAAATTTAATATTATAACTGGTCAATATATCTCCCATTAGTGCTTTTTGCTTTCATTTCTCAACACCTGTAGCAAGCCTATGCAAACCCGCAAGGCAGTTCAAAACACGTGTTCGCTCTGGTATAACACGCGTCCTCTCTCAAGAAATAAAAGACAAAAGGAAAGGAACCCCGTGCCTCCTATACTCCTTCCAATTGAAATCAAAAACGAAATCAATCACCGGCCTCTCCCTTTTCAAATTAAATCAAATCGTGCTTCAATAATGGCCGAAGTTCCCTTTTCTTCAAATCGAAATTAAAATCAGAGCCATGTTTAAATTGTCGACCCTTCTTCCATTCATTTCAGCCGTGGGGAAAAAGAAATAGGGTGGTGAAACCGAAGTCGATTTCGACTTCGACAAAGAGGGCAGTGAGGCAAGCGATTATGCGAGATGATGGGCCGCATGTTCGCGTTTGTCGAGTCGAGCATGACGACGTCGTCGCGTTTCAAGTCGCTTGCTATCGTGGGATTCGCGTGTAGAGTAGACATCTGGAGGCGCCACGAAGCTGGGTAGGGTCGTAACCAAACGCGCACGTGGGTGGGATTCAGCGATGCTCGAGTCTGGTCGAGTTGACGATTTCAAGTTGTTCGGCTGGATGTAGTTCGTAGTCAAGGCGATGTCACGGCAAGGCTACAGTGAAGAGCTGGATCGAAATCAGAAGCAGCAAGGGAAGTCCAATTGACTCGATGGATGCTCGATTGTTCTCGGCAGAACAATTCGTTTGCTAGGGATCGTCGTCTCCAACCTCTGATTGAGGTCTGAAAATCTTGGAATCCAATCGAGAGTGAAGTGGGTTGCAAAACAGGAATCAATGGTGAGTTAATCTCACTCAGTTGAATTTTATTTTAAATTTAAATGGTTAAATTTAAATAATTGATTGGATGATTGCATTGATTGAATATGCTATATTATATATATAGTAGTATATAGCAATATATACATATTGGCATATGTATATATTTGAGTTGTTGATATTCCCGCATTTATATAGCGGATGAGACCCTATGCGCCGCATAATAGCGGATGATTTTATATAAATCCCATATACCGCGATATTCCACCTTGAAGTGGAATTGGTATTGTGCTAACGTTTGTGGATGCAGGGAAACAGGTTGGAGGGATCCAACTGGATTCCTCAAAATTATTTAGATTTTTGATATTCTGTTCTATGAATATTGATATCCTGTGATGATTTTATTGATGATTGAAATATTGGATGATATGGTTGGATTGAATATTTCAATAAAAGGAGTTATCAAAATATATTGAATTGGATTTTGAAAGAAATAAAAGAGTAAATTTTAAGTAAATAATTCAAGTGAATTGGAATAAGGGAATTTCGAAATAACAAGGGAAATATTAACTTTAAACTAAAGTGATATTAAATTTAAAGAATAAAGGATTTATTTTGAATGTAAGGATTAAATTTAATTAAAGGCTAAAGAAGGAATTTTGGAAGTTTAAAATTGGTATTTTCAGTTAAAAAGGGTTTTAACTCAAATAAAGGAATAAATCTAAAAGTTAATATATTTTGAAATAAATGAAGTAGTAAAGGAAATTTATTTCAAAGTAAAGTAAAGTAAATTGGAAAATCAATTGGAAATTGATTTAGTTGTTTAAAATTGGAATTTTAAAAGAGAAGTGAGATTTTGGAAATATAAACTGGGTTTATAAAGTAAAATAAAATATCAGTGGATATTTGAATATAAATTCAAGGTGGGAATTTATAAAAAGATATGGTTTGGTTTAAAAATAAATGTTGATTTATTTTTAAAAGATGAAAATGAGAAGTGTATTTCTCTGGATAGCCAAGTACGTTTTCAAAGCAATTTAAATATAAGTTAAAAGTTTTAAGTATGTTTTAAAAAGCATGTTTTAGAAAATTGATTATTTCTAAATGTTAACTTTCAAAGTAGGTATTTTTAAAATCTATTATTGTAGTAATTATATAAAAGTGATTTGCTATTCTGTTTTAAAAAGAGAAATTTAGTTTATATTTATAAAGTGGTTTATTTTAAAGTATATATTTTTAATAAAGTATTAAAGTAGTTTGATTTCAATGTTATAAAATATATTTAAAATAAAGTGTTTTTAAATTATTTTAAAAATAAAAGTATTTTGTACTTGGTGATTCAGTGGAAATAATTATTTGGGAAATGTTTTCCGTAAGCGGAAACTGTTTTGAAATTGTTTTCAAATGAGCTTTGAAAATTGGAAATATATCTTGGAAAGATATTTGGGCAAATAAATAATGTGAGAAATTATTTAATTGTGTGATGGTTGCTTGTGGATGTTAATTGATAGTTACATAACCGACTATCAATATTGGCCAAATGCGCTGATCGTTTCGAAGAGACCGGGATCGAGTTTCCGTATACCGGGATTCTAGGTCTGGAGACTCGAATACCACTTCGATCCGGTTTGTACGTTTCGTGTAACGATTTCGGAGTAGAAGATGGAGCAGTGAAGTGCAAGGGCTAGTCGCTACTAATCCTGAGGATATTTCCAAAATGGATGTAGTAGGAGTAGTGCCTTCGGTTCCGTTCAAACCCAGGACGGACTTGTATGGACGAATGCTTGCGAAACATCGTCAGCGGACGATGGGCATTCTAAGGGATATGTTCTCTAAAAGGTATCGTTTAGCCTCGAACCTCATCAACCGGGAATGACTGAAAATCAGGGGTTATGCAGCAAGGCTTCGTGGGTAGCTCCCACTGGAGGGTAAGGTCATCCCTGTCTAGATGTCCCTTTTTATTTCGGCTTAGTGGTGCGGTTGCTGATCCCAACCGTGGGGTGATTTTATTCGGAATCATCCAGTAAGGGATGGTTCCGGCCTTGTGTTGCAGGGGAGCGGGCGTACTCCTCGGTACTGTGATCTAGGCCACGTACTGTGACAGGTGGTACCCCAGTGCCTAGTCATTCGTTGGAAATCCATTCTCCCTACGTGCCTGTACGGTTTTGATTGTGCCCAACTATTGTTGAAATGTGAGATGCAAGCATTTCAGCTAGATTCTATTTTACTTTCTGTAGACACTATTATAATATCAGAGGATATTGATATAAAGTGTTTTAGCTATCGTAAGGTAAAAACCCGACATGTTTATTTGTGGCGTGGTCTTACGAGATGCTTTTGTTTTCAAAAGATTTGAAACTTTAATAATCAATTTGAGTGTGATTTTCTCACGCTGGTATTCCAGACTGACTCGGGTATTGTTTTATATGATGCTCGGGTCAGACCGAGTATTATAGATTACAGGAAATGATGCTATGGAGCTGGATGGCGATACGTACTTCCGTATTTGAGTTATATATTCCGCTGTGTATTCAGATTGTGAGGACAAGTTTATGATTACTGTCCAGTTGTATGATATTGATGTGATGTACTCTGATGATGTATTTGGATAATGTATATATAAACAGATATAGATTTCTTTTTGTGTAAAGATCTGTTATTACCTATTATAGTTTATTCCGCTGCGTATGTGAGATTCTGTTGTTGTTTTCTATTTTTCTTCTTCTTCTACCTCTTCTTCTTAACCAAATGGTCCGGTTTTTCGTGTTAGAAAAACTCGGGTTGTTACAATGACAATCTAGATGACAGTTAAATTTATCAACGACTAATAAAATCATATCACTTCACAATATCAAATTTAACTAGCACAAGATTATTCTAGTACGTTGTGAGCGTTATAAAACACTCACCTTGAGTTTACGTTGCCAATCGTTCAAATTTTAAATTAAATCGAACGCGTTCGATTTAACCAAAAATTTTAATGAGCTCGAAACACTCCCGGGTCTACACTGCAGTGTAGATCTCGTCTCCGCGATTCTGGCGTCGCCAGTTTCGTCCGATTCGGACCTCGTATGAATGGGTTATGAATTTTATAAGAATCGGAATAAAACTTAGCTAATTTATATAACTTGAATTTTTAATTAAAATTGCAATACCCAGTTGCTTCAAACCCGGCCCACTAACGTACATCTTCCCCCCTTCCTTTACTTCCCTGTACACGCTGAAACCCATGGCCGCGTGCGTGCACGACACTAATACGAAGACCCGAGACTTGAATCAACATTCCGGCTACACCAACACACTTCTCATCGAAATCTCGATCTTCCCATACCCACCTTGCCTCGCCCGAACCTCTTCACCTAAATGCGACCTGTAGCCCACCTTTGCCTGCCATACAACCATCGCACTCCTCTAGACGTGGCCGCACGTCTCCAAACTCGGCTCCTATGTGTCGCTTTCCACCCCGAACGCAAATACGAACTCCGTTTGACGAATCGAGGCCTAGATTACGCAAGAGCTAAAACCCTAGTCCACGCTCACCTTAAACTATACTGTTGACTACACCCAGACAGGGCCGCACTTCACTTCAAGCACACCAGATCGAAGCATTTGTTGAAATTTGATTTTTAAAAATCGGTTATATATTTTTCTATTGAGAAATTGGTGAGATTCAAATTTTCTTCAAAGCTTTGGTTTTTATTTTCTTTCCTCTGTTTCGGCTGTGTTTTGAAGAGAGGGGAGCGTATTAGAAAAGGAAGGATCCTATCATAGGGTGGCTGGAAAAGAAAGAAAGTGGCAGATGATTTGACTTAAACAATTTAAAATATTATTTAATTACAAATATCACAATTAAAAGCAGCTTAAAATTTAAAACTTCTATCGAGGCGTGTCGCCAGACGTTCGTAAAGTTTTACCCACATTCCGAACACAATGGAACAGGTTTCAAGTCCTAATTCGATCGTCTGGGTGAGTTATGGAAATAAACGATCGATTTTAAATTAAACCGATTAAATGAATCTCTAAACGTTTACAGCTGCCACGGTAAAATTGCAACTCCGATTTCTACGAAATTTGAAATCCGATAACAATAAACTATTACGGATCCAATGGAACTGGTTTCGTCGAATTCCAAGACTGTGCCTCGGAAGGCTATTTTTACTCGTCGATTAAATCGACGACTTTTCAAAATTTACGGAATTTCTTAAAAATTCAATTTTAAATGTTAACAAATTTATTGTTGTTTAAATAAATTTTTTTTATATCAATTTTTTAATATCATTTTCAATCATATTATATTCAAAATTCAATTATTCAAATATTTGCAAATTTAAATTTTAAACAATTTAATTGTTCAATATCCAACAAATTTCAATAATAGATTTTAATTAAATTTTAGTTATCACTCAATTACTTTATTCACCTCCAGTGCATCCTACATTTGTTATTCAACTTCCGTTATTGATTATAAACCCAGTTAATATATAAAATTTCATTTCAGTTGCAATAGGTTTCCAAATTCAATTGACCAAATAAACAAGTAAGTTATAATAATTATCACCATTTACTTTTAATCACACTTATAAGTTTATTATTTACAAACAAGTGTCACAATTACCTATTCAATACCAATTTGATTCCATTACCGATGACTATATATTATTTCATTAGTTAACCTAATATTTACATTTGTTTTCTTATATTTCCTTTATAACCAAGTTATAACATTTAAGTTATTTCAATTTGATTGGAATTTCATTTAATTCTTTAATAATTACTTAGATAAATATTGTTGCAATTCATTCTAGTTATTATTATCATAAATAAATTACAAATTTTAAATTTTCCAACATTAAACCATGAAATCTTATTAAATTAACTATTTTAATTATCGAAAATCTACGGGTCGTTACAGTCATTCGATCGAAAGTCGATAATCGGTACCAAAAATGCTGCTATTTTATCGAAAATAAGATAAACGGAGCAATAGCAGTCCAAATTTGGAGAAACGAAATATGACGTCTCACTTAGAAGATGATTTACAAATTTATTGTATAAAATATTCAGGTTTGGAAAACATTTTATTATCATCAATTTTAACTGATGTGAATTGAAATAAAATTACACAATAAAATAAACTTCCATATTATCTGATGAAAATTTACCAGTTGTTATGTTTAAATAGACGTATTTCAAATATTAAATTTTTATTTCAAAATTCAAAATTTCACAAAAATTCCAATTAAATATATTATTAAAACTATTGAAATTTACGGGTCGTTACAGTATGTGTTGGTTATGTGGTTATATATATATAAATGGTTGGTTTGGATTGTGTATTGTTTGGATATTTGGTTATAAAGTTGTGGTGTTTGATTATGTTTGGTTCGAAAGATGTGTGCTTGCTTATGTGATGATTATGGTTCATAGACTTTGGATTGGTTGTATGATAGAAGTGGAAAATAAGTTGGATTACGGGTATCCATAGCGATGGTCGCTGTGGATGTAGTTCGGATTTTCAAAAATTTCAAGTTTTAAGTTTCTTTAAAAATGTTTTGGAAATCTTTTCAAACTAAGTTAGTGACACTTAAGTTAATTATAACTTAATTAGGTATGTTTTTATTAATTAATTAATTAATGGTAATTAATTAGTAATTAAGGTTAAGTAATTAGTATTATTTAATACTAATTAAGTAAGTTAATCATCTATTTATTAAGAAGTTAATTAATAGTTAATTAAGTTTTAAAAAGGTAATTAATTTTTAATTAATCATGTTTAATTGTTTTAATTAGTTATCTTATTTAAGTTAATTAATTAATTAATTATTATTTAAAGGTTAATTATTTCTTAATTAAAGCTAATTTAATATTTTAATTAGTTATGATTAAAAGGATTTAAATTATTATTTAAGTTTTAATTAAGTGTTATTTAATTATTTAATTGAGATTAATTAATATTTAATTATTAATGAAGGTTTAAGTTATTATTTAATAATTTAATAAAGGATTAATTAAGATTTAATCATTTATTTAATAATTAATTATAGTTATTATTTATTTAAAGGTTAAATTATTTCTTAATTACTTAATTAAATTGAGTTAAGATTTAATAAAGATTAATTATTATTAAAAAAGGATTTAACTTATAATTTATTATTTCTAAAAGAGTATAAAGTTTTAAATCCTTTGTTTTTCCAAGAATCAAATTGTTTTAAAGGAACTTATTTTCCAAAGATGGTTTTGAATTCAAGGAATTCAAATGTCGATATGACTAAGGAACTATATAACTGTGAATGAGATATAATATGGATTGTTGGATCGCGTGGACATGTGTTAGAATAATAAATCCTCGTTCTGTTATAAATTGATTGTTTGTTTGTTGTTTGGACATATGTTAGAAGAATAAATCCCCGTTCTGCTATAAATTGGTTATTTATTTGTTGTGTGGATATGTGTTAGCAGAATAAATCCCTATTCTACTATAAATTGATGGCTGGCTTGTTTGTGTGTTTGTGTGGACATGTGTTAGCAGAATAAATCCCCATTCTGCTATAAATTGATTGAATTGTTTAGACATCTGTTTAGCAGGATAAATCACCATCCTACCATTATGTTATTTGAACATGTATATGCTAGTTAGTTCATATTGACATGTTATTCCCTGATTTGGATATGAGTTGTATTTACATATATGTTGACCTATGTAAATAACTGTTAAGTGAATTGGAATTGAAATTGAATGGTAACTTAAATGAGTACCATTGGAATTGCTATGCCTCTTTTTGAATTTATAAAGTATGGTTTTGAATTAATTTAACTCTTTAATCAATTTAGGGTTGTAAGATTTATAAATGATTTCAAAGCTATACTATTATTTTATAAGTTATTTATAAGTAATAACTTGTTTAAAAAAGGGTGTTTACTAAATAAAAGGGCTTACCTAACATGTTTTACAAATGATATTTTATAAAGGAAATTTTGTAAAAGAGTTATAAAGGAAGATTTTTAAATAGTTTAAAAATAGAAGATATGTTATAAATCATTTTAGATATTTTTGAAAGAAGATTTTAATCTAGTTGGAAGTTTATAAAGAGGTTTGAATATAAAGTGAACTTATAAAAGAATTTTTATAAGAAATAAATGAATGGGCATATTAAAGTGTATGAGTTTTATAGTAAGTGATGTTTTGAAAAAGGAATTGTTTGGCCATTTAATATGGAATTTTTGAGTAGTGTGAGTTTTCCCAAAATGTTTTTGGTAAACACTTACATTGTTTTTCCAAGTTTAAAAAGGAATGTTAAAGGTTTTGGAAAAGTGTTTTGAAAGGATCTTTTGATCAGGTTTTATAAAGTGATTTTATTGATTAAAATTAATTAATAAAGGCTTAGAGGATTCCATATGGAATTGAATCAATGTTTGATTGTTTATTTATTTGATAGTCAAATAACCAAATATCAAATCTGGACCAAAATCTAACTTTGGAACTATCTAGGAGAAACACGGAAATTATATGGTACAGTTACCATCGGTGGTGCTATACTGTACGTATAAATTCGTTTCGTTCTTCTAGGATAAATGATAAGGAAATCCGTCCACTAACATTTAGGAGGTGAACTCCGCTCCACTACAAGAAAAACAGTCTTTTATAGCGGCATATAGTCGCTATTAAACCCAACTATATTGGTTTGATAAACGCTGTATATCGACATGTTATAAAAAAAATTGCACATTTAGAACACAAAAAAACCGCTATAAAAAAGCATGATTTCATAGCATAAAGTAGCCGCTATAAAATAGTTATTCTATAGCGCTTATTTCGTGTTGTATATCAACATGTTTATAGTATATTCTACATCCATTTACAACATATATATACCGCTATAAAATGTGTAGATACAATAATGCCTATTTGCTGCTATCCTTGATAGTAACCTCATACATTGCATTATCTTTTTATAGCACTTATGTCATATAGTTATAACGCTTTTAATGAACTATGCTTTATTTTACTATATATTTGATTCACCCTACTATTACATTTTAATAATAAAAATCAAAATGAATCTTCTTTAAATAGATAACAATTTGAACAATGTATGAACGAAAAAAATATAATAATCAGCAAATGTAATGCATATCCATGATAACAGAATAAAGTATCAACTAACAAAAAATAAGTTCAATACATGAGTTACCAAATTCAATACATATTCATGATAACAAAAGACAACAAAGTTCAAAGTTAACGTCTACAAGTACCAAGTGTGTAGCACCCCGGCTCTAGTGACTGAAATATCAGAGGGAGTTTACCGTCTGATAGCTCGGATCAATGGGCACTAAAGGAGCGATCTCTCGTCTACACTACTTTGGATCAACATCGATACGTTTAAAATACCTGAACATTTCTAAAATGATACGTATCTCATCTCGACACAATGTAGTATACACGAGTTCAGAGAATTTGTATTTAAACCACATAGCAGAACACAATTGTAATGACCCGATATTTTCAACCATTCGCATCCATTATAAGTGTATAGGTAGACACTCATGCCGGAATTGAATTGCTCAAAATACCGCGTTGTTAATAAAATTTGGCAAATCTCAGAATATGCAGTAAATAAATATAATCACAGATCATAGACACAGAGTAAAATAATGCAGCGGAGGTAAAAGAAATAGTAGTTCATGAAGCTACTATATAAATATATCAGAGTACGTAAGATACAATAGAAGAAATAGAGTACAACAGAAGTATAAATAAGATAACCAAGTACAAGCTGAACATAGCAACATAACTGAAGTAGATAGAACAAGACTAGCAGATAATCTCCAGCGATTCAAATCTCCAGAAGGTGGAAATCCAAATCTGTGAATACTCAGGCTGACCCGAGCGTAAAGCAAAACACAAGACACTCGAGTCAGGACAATATATACTTATATAATATAAACCAACTCAAGTGAACTGTAATAAAGGTACAAGTAACTTAAAGAATGCTTGGGATCGCCCACTCTCTAAGGATCCGTTAAACTATTTACTATGTAGTAATATACGCTATATACAGTAGTGTCTAATTAGTAAAGTATAATCATATAGAAAATAGCGCTAAGGGGATGGAGAACCTTAACGCGGTCGGATCTTAAAATCATAATCGTAGTAAAGCTCGATATGGTAGGTGACACGGCACAACTAGGCAATGCCAGGGTAGATATACCAATTACGCATCCGGACTAGTGGTGACGCATAGCAGCCACTACCGCCCACCTCGAACAACACTCCCAATCAAGGGTGGCCACCAAATCAATCACAAGTAATAGAATGGTATCGAAGAAGTGTGTTCGATCAGAGGTGCTACCTCATTGGTCCGTCAATCGCTCCTGTTTTAGCCACCTTATGCCAACTCACGGGAGTTGGGTCCACGTATATACCTTAGGATCGTCGCCACCATCCTACTTCATTCTGGAATCTCCACCGCGTACACGGTTGTCAAAGTGGTTTTCGGTATCGACACAGAGTATGTCCATATCCGATCCCGGTCTCTTTGCCAACCAATCGTTATTATAACCCGTGGTTATAACTTTTAAAAACAATACTTTACTTCAAAATAAAATATCATTTCAAACCATATCTTTATCAAAATAAAGATTTATCATTTCCAAATCATTTCAATATTCCAAAATATCGTATCCTTTCAAACTTCTTTTCAAATCATCTCAATATCAAAATATCATATCTTTGATAGTTATACTTCGAAACCAAAAATCATTTTTATTTCAAAACTATACCCATTTCAAAACAATATCATTTCCATTTCAAACATATATTCACCTTTCAAATAGTCTATACTTTCAAAGTTATAATTCTTTTGAAACTAAAACATTTGAAATCATTATACTTTAAAAATCACAACATTTCGAAAACATATATTTGAAATCATCTTTTAATTCTACAAATTTACAAATTTATTAAATTAAACCCAAATTCCAAATTTTTATTTTTATTTCAAACCATCATTTTCAACTCACATTCAGTTTACTAACAAACCATTTCAAATCTTATAAATTTCAAATATAGGTTTAATTCACAAAATACAATATTCAATCTTTAGTATATTTCAAAGCTTAAATATCCCACATTTCATAAATTCAAAATCATATATATACATTTCAAAATATCAAAATATTATTCAAAACATCATTCATTTATATTTCATTTAAATACCATTTGAATCCATTCTTTTTATTAAATTTAAATACCATTTTAAACTCACATAAAAATCAAATTCTTCCATTTAAAACCATTTAAATGTCTCTTTATTATCTTTAGCATTTTTAACATTTTATTTCCAAAATTATATCATTTTCCAAAGATTATTTTTCATTAAAATTTATTAAAACAACAAAATATAGTTTCCATAGCACTTACAAAATGTTATGTAAAGTTATAGTTTAAAATAGTTCATTTAACAAAACGACAGCACTTAAATGCTGTAATATATTTCCATTAAAATTAAAATAAACTTAAATGTTAAGTTTAACCACTACAGCACTTACAAAGTGCTATAATAGCCTTTATTCCAAATTAACTCTTTAGTTCATTTAAACAACTACAGCAATTACAAAATGCTGTAATATCTTTTACATACATTTGAAAAATGCTGTCAAATCAAATTTAGAGCTTAATTACCATTTCAAAAATTTAACTAAATTTCCAATTTTATTTAATTAACTTAAACCTTTAATTAAAACCAAATTTCACATTTCCTAGTCAAGTTATATTTTAAAAGATCACTTTTAAACATTCATTTATTTAACCACTTAAATTCATAGAAAAATCAATAATACTTTAATAAATCACTTAAATTCACATTTAATCAAATTATCATATTTACCATTTCCAAATAAAATTTAATATCCATTTTATTTATATAACTTAAATATCATTTTTAACCAAAATTCCAAATTCCAAACTTAGATTATATTTCAATAATCCAATTTAACCATTCATTAATTACATTTTTAACTCATAGAAAAATCATAATTTATTTATTTTAAAACATTTCAAAATCTATTTAAATCAAATTTCATAAATTTATATTTTTAAAATACTTAAAAATATCCAAAAACACTTTATAAAATAACCACGGGCCTGTATATAATTTTCTAACTTAGGTCAAGTGATACGGATATGTATCATTTCAATCCGCAGTTAAAAAAGAAAAATCCGGGTTCTATCATTTCAAACCCGCAATCCCAAGTTAAAATAATTTAAATAAAAATCATTCATGCCTATCATTTCAGCCCATAACGATTTTTCCCTCTCCAAAGTCCGTTCGGGTATGTATCATTTCAACCCATAGTGATTCTAATCTACAGGGAACTTGCAATGGTGATAACAGATATAAATAACAGAATAACATGAAATAACGATAACATATAATATAATAAGTGTAATAACAGGTGTGAACATCATATGATAATAATATAAACATATATAACATGATGATATATATTACAGATTCAAATGGTGTCGGTTTATCAGTTATATAGGTACATATTGTCTGGTGAGAATAACTCACATGTATTGAGCTGGAGATGACAACTAACACACACATCATAGAACCCACAAAGGCACGAGAGTATGATAGTGATTTGAGTGTGGGAGAGACAAGACTAAATGCCTTGAATACATGAAACAAACCAATACAATATACATGAATAAACACTACACAACAATTTAAATAACTTGTATATTCAAGCACAAATCAATTCCAAACCAATTGCACTTGCCTCCATCTAGCATAGGCTCAGCCATGGATGGAAAATACATGAATAAGGCTTGCTCTAAGGTCTGGTTGTGGACCTATAGGGGTCGGCCTAACCTGGAGAAGGTGGTGGACAAGTTTGTGAAGCAAAAATCTAATATTACAAGGCAAAAGCATTGAATTCAAGGCAACTAAAGGGCTCGGCCTAGGTCATGGAGGACATGGCTATCTCAGGTGGGGTCAGTAGGTGGTGTGCAGAGGTGTCTCAGGTCTGAAACAGGTTGGTGGTGGTGGTGGTTGGTCGGCCTAGGTGGTGGAGAGAGGTGGTGGAAGGAGGATGTGCTTGGCTATAGGATCTAGGTGATGTTGCATCAAAACTATGGTGGTTCTTCATCACATAGGGGCTAGGCTATGGCATGGGAAGGGGCTGGAGGAGGTGTTAGTCAGAGGGGATGGTGGTGGAGGTGGCCAAGGTGGTGGATGTGGTGTTGGCCGATCCAAAGAAGAGGAGGACAAGTGCAAAATCATGTGAAAACAAAGGAAAACATAGAAAAGAAGAAGGTTTTTACCCAAAAATCTTTGTAAATGATGATGACCATGATTTTTGTGATTGAGAAGAGTTTGTATACGGAAATAAAAAGAAAAATAAGCAGCTGAAAGAAAAGTTAAGGTCGGCCAAAGAAATTGAATGAAAAAGGTTGGAAAACGAAGAGACGGGAAAACAAAGAGCCTTAGGCAAACCAAGAGTCACAAACTCTTCAAATTTCCATTATTAATTTAGAAATTTGTAAATACATATAAAACTGATAAATAAAGATAAAACTCAGTAAAGAAAATTAATATATAAAATAAATAATTAAATTTTAATTATATAGCATTTAAATTAAGAAAATGGCTAAAATTTGCAAACTAGGCTTTAAAAATTTAGAAATAACCTCAATACACTTTGGAAACATTTATTTTAATTTGAATACATGTAAAATGAATAAAATAAAGTAAAACACAGCAAATAAGAGTGAATGCATAAAATAAATAAATAAATTTTAATTATATATAATTAAATTAAGAAAATAGCAAAGAAAATAGAAATTAGGCTTTAAAATTAGAAAACAATTTCAGTAGACTTTAGAAAAATTATATTATCATTTGTAAAAATATTAAAAGACAAAATATACATCAAATAACATATTAGCACATATTTAAAATAAAATATAACAAAGAAAAAGTAATTTATACAATTTAAAATAGACAAAATTGCAAAATAAACAATTTATACTCAAAATTGAAATGTACATATCTTTTGCAGTTTAACTCCGTTTTCAACGAAACGAAAAGTAGTATTCATGTTATTAAATCTATTTTCATAATAAAAGATAAAATTTATAATTTCAAATATTTAAAATTTAAATTTAAAAGTCAAAGTTTGACTATTTTAACCAAAATTCACTTTTAGGAAAATTATTCTATTCAGTCATATTTGGAATTCTAATCCATATCAAAATCAAAGTTTATATTTAAAATAACAAAATTTATTCTTTTTCATAAATAAAGCTTTTTAAATCTGGAAATATCAATTTAAAAATAATTGTAAAATACAGGGTTGTTACACTCTCCCCCACTCAAAGCTTTTCGTCCCCGAAAAGGAACGAGGTACGGGAAAGCACAGAAAAAGATAGAATGAAATAGAATTAAGACAAGATGATAAGAAGATTGGAATTACACCTGATAACTATTGTTATAGGTAAGTTTAACAAGATGGAGGTGATCAAATAAAGAATATAAGCACGAAAAAGATCCTCTAGAGTCTGAATCTCCCTTTTCACTTGACCGACGGTCTATGAATGGAAAAACAGTGCTCAGGGTTAAAATGAGTACCAAAAATTTTCAAAGATTACAGAAAGATTTCTAAACAGACTGGTATAAGCAATAGCCTTCCCATTCTGTAACAAAATAAGAGAAATAAGGACAAACAAAAGATAGTTTGAAAAAAAATAAGATAATAGATTTGTAACCATAATGTTTTGAAATCATAACAATTTAGAGATGTTATCATTTGGAAATCATACTACTAAAAATCATAACACTTTGGAAATGTTATTCTCAAAAAAAACATAACACTTAGAAAATCATAACACTTTAAAAAAAAATAAACTTCATTTAAACCATTTTAATTCAAGGTCAAATAATATTCATTTTAAAGTTGTAACATTTCTAAGTTCATTCAATTATAAAAATTTTCAAAACATTGTCATTTCAAAATAGCAACACTTATAAAATGCTAAGTAGATATATTAATATTTCAAATCAGTTTAGTTCTAGAAATATTTATTTGGACATCATTTAACTTATGACTTATTAAAACAAACTTTTATGAATGGAGTATCCAAATTAAACTATACTTCGTTTATTAAATTAAAAGTTCACTATTGTAGTTAGCTCTTAATTTAACACATAACCTAACACTTTATTTAAAATACCCATTTCACAAATAGATATTCCTTTAATAAGTTACACTTAAAATTCCATTTGAAACCCAAATTCTCAATTATCAATTTTTAGTGATGTTAAAATACATTTTAACTATTTAAATCATAATCATTCATTTTTCAAGACATATCTATTTCATAAATAAAATATTTATATAGCAAATATAACAATCAAATTTCTTTACACATTTATTCATTTAGACATCAATTAAACTATGAATTCAAGTTAAATAAACTTTATTACAAAATGTCTAATTCAAATGTATTTTATTTTATCTATTCAAAGATACATTATTTATTATACAACATATTCATTTCAGGAAATAACCTTTATTAAATTCCTAGGTTAGACTTACGGTTACATATTAAATCAAATTTGATTATTAAGTTATTTAAATAAAATCTCTTTAAATTCCTTTTTCACTATTTGCCTCTGTTAATCTTTTATAACTAAAATTTAAGTGTATAACATGTATTATAACCACTCAAATTTTATTTATAAAAATCCTTTTTATATTGTATATTATCCAATTCCATATTCAACTTCTGTGTAATTTAGGTAAGTTATATTGGAATGAAATTGTGTGCTATACAAGTAAAACTTTCCAATTCAATTATCTCAAGTTTGAATCATTTATTCAAATTTTTGATTTTCTTCTTATAACTGAAATTATTCTTTAACATAAAATGTAAGAATTAAATTTCCGATTCCCTTCAAACCATTAAGAGATAAATAAATATATGTATATAATATGTCAAATCAAATTATATATATTATAATCCAGTCATATTTAGAAATTCAAATCAATTAGATTTTCCAAAACAAAGCTGTAGCAAGACTACAGAACGGTCTCTTCACTTCGAAACTCGAAAATGAACGTCGATGATGCTGCAGTCATCACCGAAATTATTTTTCAGCGACAAAGAGAAGAGCACTTAATTTTTAAACTTTAAAATCCTTTAGAGACAAATTTTTATTCAAAATACTTTAAATAATATCCTTTTAAAAATTTTAAACACAAGGTTTGAAACCATCGGAAATTAAATTCTTTAAATTTCTTATTTTTAAATTCATTTCAGTTCCCAAATAAATTTATAAACAACTATTTATAAATTCATTTGTAGAACAATAAATGATAAATCAAGTATTATCATTTCAAATTATCAATTTAAATTAATTTATTAAGTTCCATAAATTTACCTATATATCAAAATTTATTTCATTAACCAATTTTTAAAATAATATTGTGTCAGTTTGTTCTGTCAAAGTGTTTTAGAAATCCTATCGATAGCGTTTGATCAGACGAATCGATCAGAAGCCCAAATCAACATCAACAACCCAAACAACACAACATATAAACAAAACATAGATTTACAAGTACAATTCAAAATGTTTGGAGATAGTTTAGAAACAAAAGACAAGATGGTGAAACAGAGTAGAGAGATGGGTAAGCTTAGATAAATCGCGGACAACCTTAATCGGTCAACCGTGACTTAATGGATAAGATCAAATGTGGATTTTCTGGGGTAAATCTACCTTCGATCTCAAGAGATAGAGTTTGGAATAATAAAAGATATTAGCATCTAAACCAAGGATAAATAAAAATCTCTGGTGAATCGATGCTGACTGTAAAGGATTTTCACCCTTTTACAAGAAAATTAGAATATTGGCGAGACCGCCAATTCACTATAAAGATCATTGGAAGTGGAGTCATGGGATACTCCAGAATCAAAAGATGATGAATAGTGAGGGACACGAATGAATTTCAGAACCGCAGGGAACGTTCCAAAATTTAAAGAAAACGAATCAAAAGGAAGAGATTCAAACTCGAACGAAAGTGATTCTGTAAATAAATTTACCATACATTCTAAGTTTTACCTCAAAGCCAAAGCTCTGATACCAACTGTAACGACCCGATATTTTCAACCATTCGCATCCATTATAAGTGTATAGGTAGACACTAATGCCGGAATTGAATTGCTCAAAATACCGCGTTGTTAATAAAATTTGGCATATCTCAGAATATGCAGTAAATAAATATAATCACAGATCACAGACACAGAGTAAAATAATGCAGCGGAGGTAAAAGAAATAGTAGTTCATGAAGCTACTATATAAATATATCAGAGTACATAAGATACAATAGAAGAAATAGAGTACAACAGAAGTATAAATAAGATAACCAAGTACAAGCTGAACAGAGCAACATAACTGAAGTAGATAGAACAAGACTAGCAGATAATCTCCAGCGATTCAAATCTCCAGAAGGTGGAAATCCAAATCTGTGAATACTCAGGCTGACCCGAGCGTAAAGCAAAACACAAGACACTCGAGTCAGGACAATATATACTTATATAATATAAACCAACTCAAGTGAACTGTAATAAAGGTACAAGTAACTTAAAGAATGCTTGGGATCGCCCACTCTCTAAGGATCCGTTAAACTATTTACTATGTAGTAATATACGCTATATACAGTAGTGTCTAATTAGTAAAGTATAATCATATAGAAAATAGCGCTAAGGGGATGGAGAACCTTAACGCGGTCGGATCTTAAAATCATAATCGTAGTAAAGCTCGATATGGTAGGTGACACGGCACAACTAGGCAATGCCAGGGTAGATATACCAATTACGCATCCGGACTAGTGGTGACGCATAGCAGCCACTACCGCCCACCTCAAACAACACTCCCAATCAAGGGTGGCCACCAAATCAATCACAAGTAATAGAATGGTATCGAAGAAGTGTGTTCGATCAGAGGTGCTACCTCATTGGTCCGTCAATCGCTCCTGTTTTAGCCACCTTATGCCAACTCACGGGAATTGGGTCCACGTATATACCTTAGGATCGTCGCCACCATCCTACTTCATTCTGGAATCTCCACCGCGTACACGGTTGTCAAAGTGGTTTTCGGTATCGACAGAGAGTATGTCCATATCCGATCCCGGTCTCTTTGCCAACCAATCGTTATTATAACCCGTGGTTATAACTTTTAAAAACAATACTTTACTTCAAAATAAAATATCATTTCAAACCATATCTTTATCAAAATAAAGATTTATCATTTCCAAATCATTTCAATATTCCAAAATATCGTATCCTTTCAAACTTCTTTTCAAATCATCTCAATATCAAAATATCATATCTTTGATAGTTATACTTCGAAACCAAAAATCATTTTTATTTCAAAACTATACCCATTTCAAAACAATATCATTTCCATTTCAAACATATATTCACCTTTCAAATAGTCTATACTTTCAAAGTTATAATTCTTTTGAAACTAAAACATTTGAAATCATTATACTTTAAAAATCACAACATTTCGAAAACATATATTTGAAATCATCTTTTAATTCTACAAATTTACAAATTTATTAAATTAAACCCAAATTCCAAATTTTTATTTTTATTTCAAACCATCATTTTCAACTCACATTCAGTTTACTAACAAACCATTTCAAATCTTATAAATTTCAAATATAGGTTTAATTCACAAAATACAATATTCAATCTTTAGTATATTTCAAAGCTTAAATATCCCACATTTCATAAATTCAAAATCATATATATACATTTCAAAATATCAAAATATTATTCAAAACATCATTCATTTATATTTCATTTAAATACCATTTGAATCCATTCTTTTTATTAAATTTAAATACCATTTTAAACTCACATAAAAATCAAATTCTTCCATTTAAAACCATTTAAATGTCTCTTCATTATCTTTATCATTTTTAACATTTTATTTCCAAAATTATATCATTTTCCAAAGATTATTTTTCATTAAAATTTATTAAAACAACAAAATATAGTTTCCATAGCACTTACAAAATGTTATGTAAAGTTATAGTTTAAAATAGTTCATTTAACAAAACGACAGCACTTAAATGCTGTAATATATTTCCATTAAAATTAAAATAAACTTAAATGTTAAGTTTAACCACTACAGCACTTACAAAGTGCTATAATAGCCTTTATTCCAAATTAACTCTTTAGTTCATTTAAACAACTACAGCAATTACAAAATGCTGTAATATCTTTTACATACATTTGAAAAATGCTGTCAAATCAAATTTAGAGCTTAATTACCATTTCAAAATTTTAACTAAATTTCCAATTTTATTTAATTAACTTAAACCTTTAATTAAAACCAAATTTCACATTTCCTAGTCAAGTTATATTTTAAAAGATCACTTTTAAACATTCATTTATTTAACCACTTAAATTCATAGAAAAATCAATAATACTTTAATAAATCACTTAAATTCACATTTAATCAAATTATCATATTTACCATTTCCAAATAAAATTTAATATCCATTTTATTTATATAACTTAAATATCATTTTTAACCAAAATTCCAAATTCCAAACTTAGATTATATTTCAATAATCCAATTTAACCATTCATTAATTACATTTTTAACTCATAGAAAAATCATAATTTATTTATTTTAAAACATTTCAAAATCTATTTAAATCAAATTTCATAAATTTATATTTTTAAAATACTTAAAAATATCCAAAAACACTTTATAAAATAACCACGGGCCTGTATATAATTTTCTAACTTAGGTCAAGTGATACGGATATGTATCATTTCAATCCGCAGTTAAAAAAGAAAAATCCGGGTTCTATCATTTCAAACCCGCAATCCCAAGTTAAAATAATTTAAATAAAAATCATTCAGGCCTATCATTTCAGCCCATAACGATTTTTCCCTATTCTAAAGTCCGTTCGGGTATGTATCATTTCAACCCATAGTGATTCTAATCTACAGGGAACTTGCAATGTTGATAACAGACATAAATAACAGAATAACATGAAATAACAGTAACATATAATATAATAAGTGTAATAACAGGTGTGAACATCATATGATAATAATATAAACATATATAACATGATGATATATATTACAGATTCAAATGGTGTCGGTTTATCAGTTATATAGGTACATATTGTCTGGTGAGAATAACTCACCTGTATTGAGCTGGAGATGATAACTAACACACACATCATAGAATCCACAAAGGCACGAGAGTATGATAGTGATTTGAGTGTGGGAGAGACAAGACTAAATGCCTTGAATACATGAAACAAACCAATACAATATACATGAATAAACACTACACAACAATTTAAATAACTTGTATATTCAAGCACAAATCAATTCCAAACCAATTGCACTTGCCTCCATCTAGCATAGGCTCAGCCATGGATGGAAAATACATGAATAAGGCTTGCTCTAAGGTCTGGTTGTGGACCTATAGGGGTCGGCCTAACCTGGAGAAGGTGGTGGACAAGTTTGTGAAGCAAAAATCTAATATTACAAGGCAAAAGCATTGAATTCAAGGCAACTAAAGGGCTCGGCCTAGGTCATGGAGGACATGGCTATCTCAGGTGGGGTTAGTAGGTGGTGTGCAGAGGTGTCTCAGGTCTGAAACAGGTTGGTGGTGGTGGTGGTTGGTCGGCCTAGGTGGTGGAGAGAGGTGGTGGAAGGAGGATGTGCTTGGCTATAGGATCTAGGTGATGTTGCATCAAAACTATGGTGGTTCTTCATCACATAGGGGCTAGGCTATGGCATGGGAAGGGGCTGGAGGAGGTGTTAGTCAGAGGGGATGGTGGTGGAGGTGGCCAAGGTGGTGGATGTGGTGTTGGCCGACCAAAGAAGAGGAGGACAAGTGCAAAATCATGTGAAAACAAAGGAAAACATAGAAAAGAAGAAGGTTTTTACCCAAAAATCTTTGTAAATGATGATGGCCATGATTTTTGTGATTGAGAAGAGTTTGTATACGGAAATAAAAAGAAAAATAAGCAGCTGAAAGAAAAGTTAAGGTCGGCCAAAGAAATTGAATGAAAAAGGTTGGAAAACGAAGAGACGGGAAAACAAAGAGCCTTAGGCAAACCAAGAGTCACAAACTCTTCAAATTTCCATTATTAATTTAGAAATTTGTAAATACATATAAAACTGATAAATAAAGATAAAACTCAGTAAAGAAAATTAATATATAAAATAAATAATTAAATTTTAATTATATAGCATTTAAATTAAGAAAATGGCTAAAATTTGCAAACTAGGCTTTAAAAATTTAGAAATAACCTCAATACACTTTGGAAACATTTATTTTAATTTGAATACATGTAAAATGAATAAAATAAAGTAAAACACAGCAAATAAGAGTGAATGCATAAAATAAATAAATAAATTTTAATTATATATAATTAAATTAAGAAAATAGCAAAGAAAATAGAAATTAGGCTTTAAAATTAGAAAACAATTTCAGTAGACTTTAGAAAAATTATATTATCATTTGTAAAAATATTAAAAGACAAAATATACATCAAATAACATATTAGCACATATTTAAAATAAAATATAACAAAGAAAAAGTAATTTATACAATTTAAAATAGACAAAATTGCAAAATAAACAATTTATACTCAAAATTGAAATGTACATATCTTTTGCAGTTTAACTCCGTCTTCAACGAAACGAAAAGTAGTATTCATGTTATTAAATCTATTTTCATAATAAAAGATAAAATTTATAATTTCAAATATTTAAAATTTAAATTTAAAAGTCAAAGTTTGACTATTTTAACCAAAATTCACTTTTAGGAAAATTATTCTATTCAGTCATATTTGGAATTCTAATCCATATCAAAATCAAAGTTTATATTTAAAATAACAAAATTTATTCTTTTTCATAAATAAAGCTTTTTAAATCTGGAAATATCAATTTAAAAATAATTGTAAAATACAGGGTTGTTACAACAATATATAATGGCTTCACAGAACAGCGGACCAAAAAGATAGTTATATATACATATACATAGGTACAAACAGACGTCAGACTATCACCATATATCTACAACTAAGTCATCATGCATATTATACATAATTGTCCCAAAAATGACGACCTAATACATACACGGACAAATATATACAAAAGACATATGACATAACTACACAAAATCAACTTAGCATAGTTCAACGGACTCTAATTGTATCTCTCTAACATTACTCCTCCAGATAACTCTAACAGTTCCTTTGAGGCAGGTAGAAAGCGTGCGTCCGTGAAGCTCTAAATCTACAACTACTTTAAACTTATACACTGTATGCCAGTTGCCGTCCATCTCAATGTCGTATGAAATCACCTCACAACGTGAAAAAGTAATCATCCTGAAAATCATCGGTCTGACCCGAGGAGTTGTCACAAAACAAAACCTCGAGTCAGGCTATAAATCTAGTTGTGAGTATAATAGTGTAACAATGATTCATATAAATGTGTGGAGTCGGGTTATATATGTGATATTAAAAGGAATATGTCACACACTCCATAATCTAAACCCGCCCACATCCCATTAAATTATTTTAGTTCAAATACACGTGTCGTGGCACTATTTAAAGTGAATCACAGCTGCAACTCTAATCAACTGAGATATCACCTCCTATTCATTTATAAGTTGCATTCATTATTCAATAGACATACTACTGTCAAGTCATTCATTTACGAGGTATGGGATTATTAGTGAATCCTATTCATTATTCACTCTTACTAGACACTGTATCGAACCGATATAACAGCCTTTTTCATCCGTATATCTTTCAATCAAAAATTGTGGGTGCCCCCACACGATCTATTAGTTGCACTATCTTCTCCTGTTCACCGTTGCGCTCACCCCGTTGTGCTGTAATCTTCATTTTTGTTTTACCATATATCCATCATTGAGATTACTCTCGATTCTTCCTCGTTTCCCGTTTGCACTGTGCCTGTCACCGTGGTTGTATCCGTGCAACAGATCGTTTGGACAATAAGTGACGAGGGACCAGGTCATCACGATTCAGGAAGCGACCCCGAATATGTCCGCTAGGATGGATTCTAGCGTCTAGTAGTCTCACCTCGTTTCGTTTACTTCATCGGTTAAATTCATTCAAATTATTTTGTATTTAACTTCCCAATATACCATTTATCCCCAAAATGGTATCGTTTTCTATTCTATATCACATATAATTGTCGTGTTCGTGCAACATAGCATTAACTTGTATTATATAGCATCATGAACATTCTTAAACATAACACGTAACACAATTTGGAAGAACTTCATCGGATTTGAATTTAAATTATAATAAAATATACGTTTCAAATTTAGACTTGATTTTTGATGACGTCATTTTAATTTAATTTATAGAATTTTTCCATAATTTTAATTTAGAAAATAAAATATTTTCAGTTGACGCGTTTTGCGTCAAACGCCGGTTCTTTTGAAATTTTACAAAATAAGTTAACCGGTTTATTTTATTGTTGTTTTGTGATCGCGTAACGTTGTCGTGCGCGATCGTATTTTTTATTTCAGTTGTTCGCGGTCCGTACGCGAACAGAATATTGCGTAGCGTGGTACTCTAAAACTTTTTGGTTTTTTTCACCCATCTACACACCTCCGACGAGTGAACAAAGACCATCGTCGTGATGCGCTACGCAATACGGTCCTGTTAGTACGTTCCATTTTGACCACAACGCTTCTGTTCATCATACGGTTGCGGAACTTAACAGTGTCATTTCTGATCACCACGGGGTCCGTCGGTCAGGCGAAAGCTAGTCGATTTGTTCGTCTCACTTCCCTCTACATATTTCCTTTTGGATGTATGCTCAAATTCACGGTAGATTTTGAGTTATATCTTAATGAAAATTGGTAGCTTAAAGTGTAAAAATATGCACACAAAAAAATATATCATTTCTATTAATACATGCATATGCCTACGCAAGTTTATAAATATGAAACATATACTTAGATTGTTATTTTAATATTTTCTTTTCTTTTCTTCATTTTCTACAGTTCGTCAATCGCATTACTATTCTACTCATCTTCAACAAAAAAACTCTAGAATATGTCATATTCAAGACCTGGGATATAATGTATTGATTCGTTACATATTATTGGTCTAATATGAGATTATCACAGAACGGTATAAAGAACATGTTCTGGTATGTATATATGCTAATATAACAATTAATCAAACGTCAACAGAATCATGATCTATAACTTAAAGAGTATACGAAGTAATTACGATGTTCTTCTTAATGTGTATATTCATAACGCTGCTAGATTATATTCCAGTTCAAAACACACAATGTTACAAAATGTACAAAAGCATTTAAATATGGAGTAAAAATAAAGTTAAAAAAAACTGAAGTTTTGGAGTGGCACTTTAAAGTGATATGTATTAAAGTTGGATTCCTCCTCCTATGTCATCTTACCAATTATTAGTCCTCTATATAAAGACAGTTGCTTGAACATTAGCTACGTACCAACTAAAATTTATAAACTGTATTTGTACCGATATTAATATATATATATGCACAGAAGAAAATATGACTACGGTATATTTACAGTAACAAACAAAGAAGAAATGAAATATACTCACTTTGATTTTTGCCGAGGAAACAAAAACTTGGAATATGAATTAGGAGGATGATGCGTATGCTTTTTAATTTTCAAGAGGAAGGAAAATGAACAGGGCTGGTTTATATAGGCAGAGAGATATTCTTCATAAATGAAAGGTTAAACATATAAGTCAGTTTACCATCATCAAATAGATAAGAATGGTGAGGCATAATTATGAAAAAGATACGATTGCTGAGATACGGCGAATTAATAGAACCGACTAGCTTTTTTTTTTATATTAAGTTAATAATTTCTCATTCTCTAAACAAATTTTATACATCCTTAACCACGTTATTGTCCTACCGCAATTTGTTCTCCGATTACAATTCCGCTCTGGCGTTTTATCCCAAATTTTATTCTATATCCATAACGATTTTTATTTTATTTATTTATTACTTTTTTTTAGTAAATTTAGTATTATATTTTAAAACAGCAGCGGGATGTTACAGACTTCCCCCCTTAAAGAAATTGCGTCCTCGCAATTTACTAGAGAGTACTATATGATATTCGTATAATAAAAATTATTATATCAACTAATAAAGTCCTAACATCCTTGACTCGATGAATATATAAATACATACCTAATGGTTTTCAATTAACTCAGGATGTGATTTTCTAATTTATTCCGCAGTTTCCCAAGTGTAGTCTTTGGGATTATTTGACCATTGAACTTTGACTAGTGGAACCTGTTTGTTTCTTAGCTGCTTCATCTTCGAGTCCACTATTCTAGCTGGCTCAATGGTGAAAGTCAAATTCGGTTCAATTTCTAGTTCCTCTAGCTGCTTTGGTTCTATAATAATCTCGGAATCCCGTAAACATTTCCTTAATTGGGATACGTGGAACACATTTTGAACTCCGGATAGATAAGCTGGTAATTCAACTCGGTAAGCAAGGCTTCCAATACGTTCCATAACTGGATAAGGTCCAATATACCTTGGGGCTAATTTTCCTGCTTTTCCTAATCTTATAACTCCTTTCATTGGGGATACTTTTATAAAAACGTAATATCCAATCGCAAATTCCAAGTCCCTTCTACGTTGGTCAGCATAGCTCTTCGGTCGAGACTGAGCAATCTTCATACGATCTCTAATAAGCTCGATTTTCTCAGTTGTTTCTCGGACCATATCTGGTCCTAGTATAAGTTTATCTCCAGTTTCTAACCAACAGGCTGGAGAACGACATGGTCTTCCATATAAAGCTTCAAATGGTGACATACCAATACTGGATTGGAAGCTATTATTGTAGGAGAATTCAATCAAATGAAGATATTCTTCCCATAACCACCAAACTCTAAGATACATATCCTGAGTAGATCTTCCACAACTCGATTTATTCTTTCAGTTTGTCCATCCGTCTGAGGATGGTATGCTGTGCTTAGATTGAGTTGTACACCCAAGACTGAATGCAAGCTTTACTAGAATTGACTAGTAAATATCGGATCACGAACGCATACTATATTCTTTGGAATTCCGTGCAATCGCACAATATGTTTCAGGAATAGTCTGGCTAAACTTTCTGCGATTCTATTCATTCTAACAGGAATGAAATGGGCACTTTTAGTAAGTCAATCAACTATCACCCATATACTTTCATTTCCTGATCTTGATCTGGGAAGTCCATCAATGAAATCCATAGAAATCTATTCCCATTTCCGATGAGGAACTTCAAGAGGTAATAAAAGTCCATTGGGCTTTTGATGCTCGCCCTTAACTAACTGGCACGTAATACATCGTTTCACATATTCACTGATATCTTTCTTCATTCCTTCCCAATAGTACATCCGCTTCATATCATTATACATCTTTGTACCACCAGGATGTATAGAAAATAAAGATCGATGACATTCGTCTAGAACTTCTTTTCTCAAATCGGCTGTGTTAGGAACACACAGTCTTCCTTTAAATTTCAAGTTCCCTTTCAAGTCTAACTTGAAATTGCTGAGAGCTTCTGATGCATTACCATTCTTCAACTGATTAATTTGATCGGCTAGGATTGGGTCATTTCGTTGATTAGCTTGAATTCGATCGAGTAAACTCGGTCGAATATCCAAACTTGCCAACATGGCTGTTGTTTCATCCACTCTTCAGAACTGGAGGTTACAAGAAGATAACACTTCTAGTTCTTTACATTCTACCAACATCATTAATACTACGGCCTGGTGTTTTCGGCTAAGAGCATCTGCCACCTTATTGCCCTTACCTGGCATATACTGAATTTCTAGATCATATGCGGCTAGAAATTCTAACCATCGTTGTTGTCGCATATTCAAGTCTTTTTGAGAGAATAAATATTTTAGCGATTTATGGTCTGTGTATAAAACAAACCTTTCTCCTAATAAATAATGCCGCCAAAGTTTTAAGGCAAATACCACGGCTTCTAACTCAAGATCAAGAGTTGCATACTTTACTTCATGAGGCATGAGTTGTCTAGACGCATAGGCTACAACTCTGTCTCGTTGCATTAATACTGCACCAAGCCCTGTTCCACAGGCATCTATGTATACTACCAAATCCTGATTTCCTTCTGGAACTATTAATATTGGAGCGTTAGAAAGTAATTCTTTCAACTTCTGGTAAGCCCCTTCACATTTATCTGACCAGATAAATTTAACTCCTTTCTTTGTTAAATTAGTTAGTGGAGCAGAAATCTTGGAAAAATCTTTTATAAATCTTCTATAATATCCTGCTAAACCTAAGAAACTCATAATTTCGGTTATTGATTCGGGTCGCTTCCACTTTTGAATAGCTTCGACCTTAGCTGGGTCAACTGAAATTCCTTTCTCTAAGACTATATGTCCCAAAAAATTTACTTTCTACTTCCAGAAGTGACATTTTGAAAATTTCACTTTAAGTTGGTTATCTCTTAAAGTTTCTAACACCAGTTTCAAATGAATCACATGCTCTTCTTCTGTCTTTGAGTAGACAAGGATATCATCAATAAAAACTAGAACAAACTTGTCCAAATAGCATCTGAAAACTCTATTCATCAAATCAACAAAATAAGCTGGGGCATTCGTTAATCCGAATGGCATAACTAACCATTCGTAGGAACCGTATCTAGTTCGAAATGCTGTCAGTGGAATACTTTCCTCAGCAACTCTCAGTTGATGGAAACCTATGGCTAGATCTAGTTGTGAAAAGACCTTTGCACCACTCAGTTGATGGAATAGATCATCAATCCTTGGTAGTGGATATTTATTCTTGATAGTATAGTCATTCAATTTTCTGTAATCTATACAGAGTCAAAGTGATCCATCTGCCTTTTTAACAAATAAAGTCGATGCTCCCCAAGGAGAACTACTTATTCCGATGAAATTCTTTTGCTCAAGATCCTCTATTTGAGATCTTAATTCTTCCATCTCACTAGGGCACATTCGATTTGGCGGTCTACTAAAAGGTTGAGTTCTAGGTTTCAAATCTATCCTGAATTCAACTGCTCGATGTGGTGGTAGACCAGTAACTGGTTCAAAGATATTAGAAAAATCTCTAACTATTGGAATCTATCCTATTTCATCTTATTATGATTCCAAAGCAGATAAAGAATAACCTGAACTGGCATTTGCTCTTTCTAGAGCAATAAGGATTCGCTTGGGGTACTCGGGATGTTGGAGAGTGATTACTCGTTCCTAACAGTGTAAACGAGCTTGATAGTGCTCGAGCCAGTCCATTCCCAAAATAATTCCATAACTCAACGAATCCATAATAAACAAATCACATGAGAAAGAATACCCAGATAAGCAAATTACGACTCCACTACATTTCATCTCCAGGGTAACGCATCCTCCAACAGGATTGGCCACCCTAAGAGAATTGTTAAGAGAAGAAACATCCAATTTTAACTTTTCTACTATTCCTTTCGATATAAATGAATGTGATGCACCTGTATCGAAAAGAATTCTAATATACAATCCATGCCATAAAATTGTACCTTCTAGGACCGAAGCTTGTTTTCCCTCCTCTGGTTTCATTGAACTGGGACCATCTAGTGTGAACATTTTCCCTTGAGCCTGCTTCTTCGGCTTTGTGCATTGTCTCGCTATATGTCCCATTTCATTGCAATTATAGCATTTCTTCATAGAACCTTGACCTGTGTTTCTACATTCATTGGCATAATGACCCCTTTTTCCACACGAGTAACACTCTACTTGTGATTTAGATTGTTGTTTCTTTTGGTCCTCTTGCTTAGGCTGGAATGGTCGCTTATTCTTCGAAATTTTGCATTCTTGTCCGAGAAGAATGGCCTCTTCCTTTGTTGCTGGTTTTTCTGAATAGGTTGACTTTCAGAAACTGAATCTCGCTTTCGTACCATTTCAAATCTTAAGGCCATATCCACAATCTCCTCAAATGGAAATCGAAGTTGAGTGAGTAATTTATCTCTCAGTTCATTATTTAGACCAAGTACAAACTTCTCATTCTTTTCCAATGGGGTGCTAATGAGTGCTGGTCCATACTTCGATAGTGCATTAAACTCATTGACATACTCAGTTACAGATAAATTTTTCTGAGTAAGGTCAATAAATTTTCTAAGCAGTGCTGCTCTCTCTGCTTTAGGTAGAAAATTGGCTTTGAAAATATCTTTGAATTCTTGCCAAGATATGTCTTCCTCTGGAGTTGCAGCAGTTATGGCTTCATACCAATCTAAGGCACCTCCTTGTAACTGTCGAGATGCTAACCTTCTCTTGTCCAGATCAGAGAGATTCAGATCTCCAAAGATTCTTTCGCATGTTCTCAGCCATGTATGAACTCCATTATGCCCTCATTTCCCAAGAATGGTTTACCACCTAGACTTGAGTAATCTTTGCAAAGCTTGGTAAACACTGATCCGGGATTTTGATTATTGTCTCTGAGCATGCCCATATCTTGAACACGCTTCATGACTTCGACCCATTGATCCATAGTTAAAAGTACATTTGGATTGCTTGATTGACCATTTGGTGACTCAACTGTCGAGCCTGTTCTGGGTCTACCTGGTCCTACCATTTTCTGATAAAGAACATAGTCATTTAATTATATAATAAAATTTCACTAACAATTACGTATCAAGTATTACCCCAATGTTTTCCCTTTAAAACATTTATTAGAACTCGTCTATCACTTATACGAGTTAATCCCAATTCCCGTGGGTTTTACTTACTGGGTAACAAACTAAGTCTGACTCCCTTATGGTCAATTGTGTTCTAATTACTTATTTGTACAAATTCTTTTGAATCCTCGCTCTGATACCACGCTGTGGCACCCCGGCTCCAGGGACCGAAATATCAGAGGGAGTTTACCGTCCGATAGCTCGGATCAATGGGCACTAAAGGAGCGATCTCTCGTCTACACTACTTTGGATCAACATGGATACGTTTAAAATACCTGAACATTTCTAAAATGAAATGTATCTCATCTCGACACAATGTAGTATACACGAGTTCAGAGAATTTGTATTTAAACCACATAGCAGAACACAATATATAATGGCTTCACAGAACAGCGGACCAAAAAGATAGTTATATATATATACATATACATAGGTACAAACAGACGTCAGACTATCACCATATATCTACAACTAAGTCATCATGCATATTATACATAACTGTCCCAAAAATGACGTCCTAATACATACACGGACAAATATATACAAAAGACATACGACATAACTACACAAAATCAACTTAGCATAGTTCAACGGACTCTAAATGTATCTCTCTAACATTACTCCTCCAAATAACTCTAACAGTTCCTTTGAGGCAGGTAGCAAGCGTGCGTCCGTGAAGCTCTAAATCTACAACTACTTTAAACTTATACACCGTATGCCAGTTGCCGTCCATCTCAATGTCGTATGAAATCACCTCAAAACGTGAAAAGGTAATCATCCTGAAAATCCTCGGTCTGACCCGAGGAGTTGTCACAAAACAAAACCTCGAGTAAGGCTATAAATCTAGCTGTGAGTATAATAGTGTAACAATGATTCATATAAATGTGTGGAGTCGGGTTATATATGTGATATTAAAAGGAATATGTCACACACTCCATAATCTAAACCCGCCCATATCCCATTAAATTATTTTAGTTCAAATACACGTGTCGTGGCACTATTTAAAGTGAATCACAGCTGCAACTCTAATCAACCGAGATATCACCTCCTATTCATTTATAAGTTGCATTCATTATTCAATAGACATACTACTGTCAAGTCATTCATTTACGAGGTACGGGATTATTAGTGAATTCTATTCATTATTCACTCTTACTAGACTCTGTATCGAACCGATATAACAACCTTTTTCATCTGTATATCTTTCAATCAGAAATTGTGTGTAACCCACACGATCTATAGGTTACACTATCTTCTCCTGTTCACCGTTGGCGCTCACCCCGTTGTGATGTATTCTTCATTTTTGTTTTACCATATATCCATCAATGAGATTACTCTCGATTCTTCCTCGTTTCCCGTTTGCACTATGCCTGTCACCGTGGTTGTGTCCGTGCAACAGATCGTTTGGACAATAAGTGACGAGGGACCAGGTCGTCACGATTCAGGGAGCGACCCCGAATATGTCCGCTAGGATGGATTCTAGCATCTAGTAGTCTCACCTCGTTTCGTTTACTTCATCGGTTAAATTCATTCAAATTATTTTGTATTTAACTTCCCAATATACCATTTATCCCCAAAATGGTATCGTTTTCTATTCTATATCACATATGATTGTCGTGTTCGTGCAACATAGCATTAACTTGCATTATATAGCATCATGAACATTCTTAAACATAACACGTAAACACAATTTGGAAGAACTTCATCGGATTTGAATTTAAATTATAATAAAATATACGTTTCAAATTTAGACTTGATTTTTGATGACGTTATTTTAATTTAATTTATAGAAATTTTCCATAATTTTTAATTTAGAAAATAAAATATTTTCAATTGACGCATTTTGCGTCAAACGCCGGTTCTTTTGAAGTTTTACAAAATTAGTTAACCGGTTTATTTTGTTGTTGTTTTGTGATCGCGTAACGTTGTCGTGCGCGATCGTATTTTTTATTTCAGTTGTTCGCGGTCCATACGTGAACGGAATATTGCGTAGCGTGGTACTCTAAAACTTTTTGGTTCTGTTCACTCATCTACACACCTCCGACGAGTGAACGGAGACCATCGTCGTGATGCGCTACGCAATACGGTCCTGCTGGTACCTTCCATTTTAGCCGTAACGCTTCCGTTAATCATACGGTTACGGAACTTAACCGTGTTATTTCTGATCACCACGGGGTCCGTCGGTCAGGCGAAAGCTAGTCGATTTGTTCGTCTCACTTCCCTCTACATATTTCCTTTTGGATGTATGCTCAAATTCACGGTAGATTTTGAGTTATATCTTAATGAAAATTGGTAGCTTAAAGTGTAAAAATATGAACACAAAAAAATATTTCATTTCTATTAATAGATGCATATGCCTACGTAAGTTTATAAATATGAAACATATACTTAGATTGTTATTTTAATATTGTCTTTTCTTTTCTTCATTTTCTGCAGTTCGTCAATCGCATTATTATTCTACTCATCTTCAACAAAAAAACTCTAGAATATGTCATATTCAAGACCTGGGATATAATGTATTGATTCGTTACATATTATTGGTCTAATATGAGATTATCACAGAATGGTATAAAGAACATGTTCTGGTATGTATATTTGCTAATATAACAATTAATCAAACGTCAACAGAATCATGATTATAACTTAAAGAGTATATGAAGTAATTACGATGTTCTTCTTCATGTGTATATTCATAATGCTGCTAGATTATATTCCAGTTCAAAACACACAATGAAAATGTACAAAAGCAATTAAATATGGAGTAAAAATAAAGTTAAAAAAAAACAAAGTTTTGGAGTGGCACTTTAAAGTGATATGTATTAAAGTTGGATTCCTCCTCCTATGTCATCTTACCAATTATTAGTCCTCTATATAAAGACAGTTGCTTGAACATTAGCTACATACCAACTAAAATTTATAAACTGCATTTGTACCGATATTAATATATATATGCACAGAAGAAAATACGACTACGGTATATTTACAGTAACAAACAAAGGAGAAATGAAATATACTCACTTTGATTTTTGCTGTGGAAACAAAAACTTGGAAGATGAATTAGGAGGATGATGCGTATGCTTTTTAATTTTCAAGAGGAAGGAAAATGAACAGGGCAGTGGTTTATATAGGCAGAGAGATATTCTTCATAAATGAAAGGTTAAACATATAAGTCAGTTTACCATCATCAAATAGATAAGAATGGTGAGGCATAATTATGAAAAAGATACGATTGCTGAGATACGCTGAATTAATGGAACCGACTACTTTTTTTTTTATATTAAGTTAATAATTTCTCATTCTCTAAACAAATTTTATACACCCTTAACCACGTTATTGTCCTACCTCAATTTGTTCTTCAATTACAATTCCGCTCTGGCGTTTTATCCCAAATTTTATTCTATATCCATAACGATTTTTATTTTATTTATTTATTATTTTTTTAGTAAATTTAGAATTATATTTTAAACAGTAGCGGGATGTTACAGACTTCCCCCCTTAAAGAAATTGCGTCCTCGCAATTTACTAGAAAGTACTGTATGATATTCATATATTAAAAATTATTATATCAACTAATAAAGTCCTAACATCCATGACTCGATGAATATATAAATGCATACCTAATGGGTTTCAATTAACTCGGGATGTGATTTTCTAATTTGTTCCGCAGTTTCCCAAGTGCAGTCTTTGGGATTATCTGTCCATTGAACTTTGACTAGTGGAACCTGTTTGTTTCTTAGCTGCTTCATCTTCGAGTCCACTATTCTAGCTGGCTCAATGGTGAAAGTCAAATTCGATTCAATTTCTAGTTCCTCTAGCTGCTTTGGTTCTATAATAATCTCGGAATCCCGTAAACATTTCCTTAATTGGGATACGTGGAACACATTATGAACTCCGGATAGATGAGCTGGTAATTCAACTCGGTAAGCAAGGCTTCCAATACGTTCCATAACTGGATAAGGTCCAATACACCTTGGGGCTAATTTTCCTGCTTTTCCAAATCTTATAACTCCTTTCATTAGGGATACTTTTATAAAAACGTAATCTCCAATCGCAAATTCCAAGTCCCTTCTACGTTGGTCAGCGTAGCTCTTCTGTCGAGACTGAGCAATCTTCATACAATCTCTAATAAGCTCGATTTTCTTAGTTGTTTCTCGGACCATATCTAGTCCTAGTATAAGTCTATCTCCAGTTTCTAACCAACAGGCTGGAGAACGACATGGTCTTCCATATAAAGCTTCAAATGGCGCCATACCAATACTGGATTGGAAGCTATTATTGTAGGAGAATTCAACCAAATGAAGATATTCTTCCCATGAACCACCAAACTCTAAGATACATATCCTGAGTAGATCTTCCACAACTCGATTTATTCTTTCAGTTTGTCCATCCGTCTGAGGATGGTATGCTGTGCTTAGATTGAGTTGTACACCCAAGACTGAATGCAAGCTTTGCCAGAATTGACTAGTAAATATCGGATCACGATCACATACTATATTCTTTGGAATTCCGTGCAATCGCACAATATGTTTCAGGAATAGTCTGGCTAAACTTTCTGCAGTTCTATTCATTCTGACAGGAATGAAATGGGCACTTTTAGTGAGTCTATCAACTATCACCCATATACTTTCATTTCCTGATCTTGATCTGGGAAGTCCATCAATGAAATCCATAGAAATCTGTTCCCATTTCCTTTGAGGAACTTCAAGAGGTAATAAAAGTCCACAGGGCTTTTGATGCTGGCCCTTAACTAACTGGCACGTAATACATCGTTTCACATATTCACCGATATCTTTCCTCCTTCCTTCCCAATAGTAAATCCGCTTCATATCATTATACATCTTTGTACCACCAGGATGTATAGAAAATAAAGATCGATGACATTCGTCTAGAACTTCTTTTCTCAAATCGGCTGTGTTAGGAACACATAGTCTTCCTTTAAATTTCAAGTTCCCTTTCAAGTCTAACTTGAACTTGCTGAGAGCTTCTGATGCATTACCATTCTTCAACTAATTAATTTGATCGGCTAGGATTGGGTCATTTCCTTGATTAGCTTGAATTCGATCGAGTAAACTCGGTCGAATATCCAAACTTGCCAACATGGCTGTTGTTTCATCCACTCTTCCGAACTGGAGGTTACAAGAAGATAACACTTCTAATTGTTTCCATTCTACCAACATCATTGATACTACGGCCTGGTGTTTTCGGCTAAGAGCATCTGCCACCTTATTGCCCTTACCTGGCATATACTGAATTTCTAGATCATATGCGGCTAGAAATTCTAACCATCGTTGTTGTCGCATATTCAAGTCTTTTTGAGAGAATAAATATTTTAGCGATTTATGGTCTGTGTATAAAACAAACCTTTCTCCTAATAAATAATGCCGCCAAAGTTTTAAGGCAAATACCATGGCTGCTAACTCAAGATCATGAGTTGCATACTTTACTTCATGAGGCCTGAGTTGTCTAGACGCATAGGCTACAACTCTATCTCATTACATTAATACTGCACCAAGCCCTGTTCCACAGGCATCTGTGTAAACTACCAAATCCTGATTTCCTTCTGGAACTATTAATATTGGAGCGTTAGAAAGTAATTCTTTCAACTTCTGGTAAGCCCCTTCACATTTATCTGACCAGATAAATTTAACTCCTTTCTTTGTTAAATTAGTTAGTGGAGCAGAAATCTTGGAAAAATCTTTTATAAATCTTCTATAATATCCTGCTAAACCTAAGAAACTCCTAATTTCGGTTATTGATTCGGGTCGCTTCCACTTTTGAATAGCTTCGACCTTAGCTGGGTCAACTGAAATTCCTTTCTCTGAGACTATATGTCCCAAAAAAATTACTTTCTTCTTCCAGAAGTGACATTTTGAAAATTTCGCTTTAAGTTGGTTGTCTCTTAAAGTTTCTAACACCAGTTTCAAATGAATCACATGCTCTTCTTCTGTCTTTGAGTAGACAAGGATATAATCAATAAAAACTAGAACAAACTTGTCCAAATAGCATCTGAAAACTCTATTCATCAAATCAACAAAATAAGCTGGGGCATTCGTTAATCCGAATGGCATAACTAACCATTCATAGGAACCGTATCTAGTTCGAAATGCTATCAATGGAATACTGTCCTCAGCAACTCTTAGTTGATGAAAACCTGTGGCTAGATCTAGTTGTGAAAAGACCTTTGCACCACTCAGTTGATCGAATAGATCATCAATCCTTGGAAATGGATATTTATTCTTGATAGTATAGTCATTCAATTTTCTGTAATCTATACAGAGTCGAAGTGATCCATCTGCCTTTTTAACAAATAAAGTCGATGCTCCCCAAGGAGAACTACTCGTTTTGATGAAATTCTTTTGCTTAAGATCCTCTATTTGAGATCTTAATTCTTCCATCTCACTAGGGCACATTCGATTTGGCGGTCTACTAAAAGGTCGAGTTCCAGGTTTCAAATCTATCCCGAATTCAACTGCTCGATGTGGTGGTAGACCAGTAACTGGTTCAAAGATATTAGAAAAATCTCTAACTACTGGAATCTGTCCTATTTCATCTTCTTTAGATTCCAAAGCAGATAAAGAATAACCTGAACTGGCATTTGCTCTTTCTAGAGCAATTAGGATTCGCTTGGGGTACTCGGGATGTTGGAGAGTGATTACTCATTCCGAACAGTGTAAATGAGCTTGATAGTGCTCGAGCCAGTCCATTCCCAAAATAATTCCATAACTCAACGAATCCATAATAAACAAATCATATGAGAAAGAGTACCCAGATAAGCAAATTACGACTCCACTACATTTCATCTCCAGGGTAATGCATCCTCCAACATTGATGCAGCACGAGCTACAAAGTTACAAGACTTAAGTCGCCCACGACTTAAGGAAGCAGCTTTGCGACCTAACGAAGAAGTTATAGGTCATCCACGACCTAAGGAGTCACGAGAGGGGGAGCTGCGACTTAACTGGAAACCAGGGGAAGAAATTATCTTGAGTTTGCGACCTAAGGAAGAAGTGATAAGTCGTCCACGACCTAACGGAATCTTAAGTCGTGTGGATATGATGAGTCATAGACGACCTAACCTATTATTGAGTCGCTCACGACCTAACAAAAGCGGCATGCGAGTTACTGGGTTCAGGGTGCTAGAAGGCAGACGAGTTAAAGAGTTACAACATACTTTAGGTCGTAGAGATGTGTTACGACCTATACTAGGGCGCGCAAACGAGTTACGACTTAAGAAAGGTCGCTGGGTGATCTGGAGAGATAAGTCGCTGAAGATTCTAAGTCGTGAACTCCTTAAGTCGTAAGTCGCGTGAAACTGGCTATCTCTTAAGTCGCTACATATTTTTCGGTCGTTACCGACCTAAGTTAAGTCGCTGAAGATGGAAACCGTAGATTCTTATGCCGCCTCATTCTAGGCCGTTGATTCTTTAAGATGTAGAGGATGTTAAGTCGCTATGTACTATTTGTTGTGTCTTGTAAGTCGTATGTCGTTTGTTTTTAAGTCGGGGACTTTTAGGTCGTGGTGTTATAAGTCGTACACGACTTAAGAGTTGTACAGATTTGTGATGAGATTTGTAACTTCTATAAATAGGCCGGTGGTGCCATTTGTAATTTTTCAGTTGATTTGAAATAAAACTCTTGTTTTGTTAGCTTTGTGCTTTCACCAAATTGGTAGTTGAGTGTAATCTCCTATCTCCTCTTTCGGTTAATCGAGTGCGCTCGATTCAACGACTGCAGAAGCCGATTCACGGAATCTAGTGCGCTAGATCAACGTGTGAAGAATCGCAGATCTTTGAACCCGGTATCGTGTGCGATCAACGAGTTCGGGATAGCTAGAATTCGGTATCTTCGGATCAACGAATTTGGGCATTTCAGTATCTTCCAATCCACCGATTACTACATTCATCGATCTACCTTGTTTTGATTAATCCGCTACATCAGTTTTGGTATCAGAGCCTGTTTAGCCAATCATAGCTAAATCAAGTCTTGGAGCCAAGTATTTTGAAGACTTTGAAGAAATCAAGTCAAGGTCGAAGTAGTTGAAATTGTTTGCCTTTGAATCGAAGTTTGAAGATCGGATTTGTGATTTGGAGAAGTTGTGTTCATCGTGTTCATCGCGAAGTTGCAACAAAGTGGGAGTTTTCGATCCATTTCATTTTGGATCAAAGTCCGAAAGGTGTTTGAATTTTGATTTGTGAAGAGTTTGTGAAGATTTCAAGTATGCCGCCGAGAAGAGCTAATCGTCACCAAAACGTAGAAGCTTTGTATCGAAGAGAAGAAGTTGATGAGATGGAACAAAGAATCAATGAAAACTTTAGTGAAAAGCTTAATGAAGGAATTGGTCGATTAGAGAAGATGATGTTAGAGATGAATCAAAATCGGAGAAGGGTTTCACCTGAATCTAACCACGGGGGAAGTAGAGTCTCGCCACATTCCAATCGAGACAGAAGTGTTGATGATGATCAAAGGCGTGGGAGGAACGTGAATGATCGTGATCGGAGGAATGTAGATAGAAGGGATGATGGTGGTAGACGTGATGGTAGTAGAGATGTGGGTGGATGAGATAGACAACGATATACATCTGATTTTGAAGAGGAGTATGATGGTGGTAGTGTTCGAGGACAAGGACGAGGACAAGGAAGAAATCACTCTGAGTATGATCAAAAGTGGGAGTCGGGGATGAAGACTGAAATTCCTGAATTCAAAGGTGGTATGCAAGCGGAGGAGTTTCTAGATTGGGTGGCTAATGTTGAAGAGATTTTTGACTTCAAGGAAGTTCCAGAGCATCGAAGAGTGAAGTTGGTTGCTACAAGGTTGAGGGGTAGAGCTTTAGCATGGTGGCAACAAACCAAACTTACACGTGAACGGATGGGGAAGTCAAAGATTGAATCTTGGGAGAAGATGAAGAAATTGATGAAAGCAACGTTCTTACCTTACAATTATCAATCTTTGATGTATCAACGTTTGCAGAATTTGAGGCAGGGCACAAAGAATGTTAATGATTACGCAGATGAGTTTTATCAGCTTATTGCGAGGAATGATATTATGGAAACGGAAGAGCAGCTGACATCTCGATTCATTGGGGGATTGCGAATGCAGATTCAGGATATGGTTAACATGTTTGATCCCAGATCTGTAGCGGAAGCACATCAGAAAGCGTTGGCTTGGGAGAAACAGGGACGACGAGGAGGTGGTGTGTTTACAAATTCCAATAATCAAGTGAAGGGTGTTAGTGGAAGTTCTAATGTTTCAAAAGTTGTTACAAAACCAGTTGGGAAGGCGAAAGTCAATAGTGGTTTCAAGTGTTATAATTGCCAAGAAATGGGCCACAAAAGTAGCGAATGTCCAAAGCCGAAGAAGAGAGCTATGATAGCGGAGGTCGAGGATGAGGATGAAGAAGCTGAATGTTCCAATTCACCACCAGATGAGGAGGAAGAAGAAGTGTCGAGAGACGAAGGTTATAATCTAATGATGAAGAGGTCCTGTTTAACACCAAAGCAAGAGGAGGATTGTAGTTGGTTAAGGAGCAATATTTTTCAGTCAACATGTACCATTCTGGGGAAGGTTTGCAAATTTTTTATTGATGCTGGAAGCTGTGATAATATAATTTCTTCAGAAGCTGTGAGGAAGTTGGCATTGAAGACTGAGAAACATCCGAAACCATACAAGCTAGCTTGGTTGAGGAAAGGCGGGGAGGTGAAGGTTGGAAGAAGGGCTTGTGTGAAGTTTTCAATTGGAAAGAAATACAAGGATGAAATCTGGTGCGATGTGGTAGATATGGATGTCTGTCATTTGTTGCTGGGGAGACCGTGGCAGTATGATAGGGCGGTGCAACATGATGGGCGTACCAACAGTTACAGTTTCATGTTTGAAGGCACAAAGATTACTCTAGTTCCAAAGAAGCAACAACAGGAGGAAAACAAGTTGGAGGAGATTGAAGAGCTTAAAACTTTGTTATCTTTGAAGGAGTTTGTGAAGGAAGTAGAGGAGGAGCCTGAAGTGTTTTTGTTGATTGGGCGAGAGAGCAGTGAGGAGGTTGAAATTCCGGAAGAAGCAAAACCAGTTTTGAAAGAATTTGACGATGTATTTCCAGAGGAGTTACCAACGGAATTGCCACCGTTGAGGGATATACAACATCAGATAGATCTTGTTCCAGGTGCTGTGTTGCCACATAGACCACATTATCGAATGAGTCCAAAGGAACATGAAGAATTGAGGAGGCAAGTGGAAGAATTGCTTGAACAGGGGCGTGTGTAGGAGAGTTTAAGTCCTTGTGCTGTACCAGCTTTATTGGTACCCAAAAAGGATGGAACGTGGAGGATGTGCATAGATAGTAGAGCATTAAATAAGATCACAGTCAGATACAGATTTCCGATGCCGAGGCTTGATGATTTATTGGATCAAATCAGTGGGTCCGTAATATTTTCAAAGATTGACTTGAAGAGCGGTTATCATCAGATTCGCATTAGACCAGGGGACGAATGGAAGACAGCGTTCAAGACGAGGGAAGGATTGTATGAATGGCTGGTAATGCCGTTTGGTCTATCAAATGCACCAAGTACATTCATGAGGGTGATGAACCAAATTTTCAGGCCATACATTGGGAAATTTGTGGTGGTTTACTTTGATGATATTCTGATCTACAGTGCTAGTAAAGAAGAGAATGTTCAGCATTTGAAGAAAGTGTTAATTATTCTTCGTGAAGAACAATTCTATGCGGCTACAAAGAAGTGTGTTTTTATGGCGAGGAGTGTTTTATTTCTGGGGTATGTTGTGTCGGAAGAAGGAATACAGGTTGACCAAAGTAAAGTAGAAGCTATCAGAGATTGGCCGCAACCCAAGACGATAACGGAAGTTCGTAGTTTTCACGGGTTGGCTTCATTTTATCGAAGGTTTATTCCACACTTTAGTAGTGTGATGGCGCCTGTGACTGATTGTATGAAGGGTAAACAGTTTGCATGGACGGAGGAAGCCGGGGTTGCTTTTGATCGAATCAAAGGACTCTTGACGTCTGCACCAATTCTAATATTACCAGATTTTCAGCTAGTATTTGAACTACATACTGATGCATCCAAGGTTGGGATTGGAGGAGTGTTGAGTCAGAGGGGACGTCCGATTGCATACTTTACCGAGAAGTTATCAGGAGCAAAAGTGAGATACAGTACCTATGATGTGGAATTCTATGCTGTTGTGCAATCTATTAAACACTGGAGACACTGTCTATTTTAAAAAGAGTTTGTTCTTTACACTGATCATGAGGCGTTAAAGCATTTACAAGGGCAAGACAAGATTTCAGCGAGACATGCATCGTGGATTGCATATCTACAACAGTTTACTTTTGTTGTTAAACACAAGTCAGGGGTGACGAATCGTGTGGCTGATGCTTTGAGTAGGAGGAGTCATTTATTGACTACACTGAAAGTTGAGGTGACAGGGTTTGATGTGTTGCCAGAATTATTTGTCGATGATCCTTACTTTGCAAAGTTTGTTGATAAAGTCAAGGAGGGAAAGATGGTTTTCTGTTAAAGGGAAATCGATTGTGCATACCTGATTGTAGTTTGAGAATGAAGATTGTAAAAGAGCTACATGAAGAAGGACATGTTGGGAGAGACCGTACGTTACAGTTGATTTCATAGTCTTACTTTTGGCCATCGATGAGGAAAGAAGTGGAGAGGTTTGTGGAGCGATGTCATATCTGTCAGGTTTCGAAAGGAACTGCAACTAATGCTGGGTTATATATGCCGTTACCTGTACCAACTAAACCATGGGTTGATGTGAGTATGGACTTTGTGTTGGGGTTGCCGAGAACACAGCGTGGTAATGATTCCATTTATGTGGTGGTTGATCGATTTTCGAAAATGGCACATTTTATTGCTTATAAGAAGACGGCGGATGCTGTTCATGTTGCTCAGATGTTTTTCAAAGAGATATATCGACTTCATGGATTGCCAGAATTGATTGTGTCGGATAGGGATACTCGTTTTCTGAGTCATTTTTGGCTAAGTTTGTGGAAGATGGTGGGAACGAAGTTGAATTTTAGCAGCACTTATCATCCGCAAACGGATGGACAGACCGAGGTCGTGAACAGATCGTTGGGAAATTTGTTGAGGTGTCTTGTGCAAGACAATCTGAAGAGTTGGGACGTGAAGTTATGTCAGGCAGAGTTTGCTCATAATCATGCAGTAAACCGTAGTACGGGATTCAGTCCATTTCAGATTGTATATTCTAGTTTACCAAAGGGGCCGTTGGAGTTAACAGTCATACCACAACCAAAGAAAACAGTCAAGCGAGCTGCTGATTTTGTTGAAGGATTGACAGAGTGTCATAAAATCGTTCAGGAACGATTGGAAAAAGCAAATGAGAAGTATAAACGATCTGCAGACTTGAAGCGAAGAAATGTTGAATTTAATGAAGGTGATTGAGTTTATGCAGTGTTAACAAAGGATCGTTTTCCAGTAGGCACTTATAATAAGTTGAAAGCCAGAAAAATTGGTCCTGTAGAAGTCGTGAAACGAATTAATGAAAATGCTTATAAGTTGAAGCTGCCGGAGGATGTGTACACTTCTGACGTGTTCAATATCAAACATCTCGTACCATATTATGGGAATGAACAATCTGATGTGGAAGAATTTACAAATTCGAGGACGAATTTTTCTCAACCTGGGGAGGATGATGCAGCATGAGCTACAAAGTTACAAGACTTAAGTCGCCCACGACTTAGCTTAAGTCGCCCACGACTTAAGGAAGCAGCTTTGCGACCTAACGAAGAAGTTATAGGTCGTCCACGACCTAAGGAGTCACGAGAGGGGGAGCTGCGACTTAACTAGAAACCAGGGGAAGAAATTATCTCGAGTTTGCGACCTAAGGAAGAAGTGATAAGTCGTCCACGACCTAACGGAATCTTAAGTCGTGTGGATATGATGAGTCGTAGACGACCTAACCTATTATTGAGTCGCTCATGACCTAACAAAAGTGGCACGCGAGTTACTGGGTTCAGGGTGCTGAAAGGCAGACGAGTTAAAGAGTTACGACATACTTTAGGTCGAAGAGATGTGTTACGACCTATACTAGGGCGCGCAAACGAGTTATGACTTAAGAAAGGTCGCTGGGTGATCTGGAGAGATAAGTCGCTGAAGATTCTAAGTCGTGAAGTCCTTAAGTCGTAAGTCGCATGAAACTGGCTATCTCTTAAGTCGCTACATATTTTTAGGTCGTTACCGACCTAAGTTAAGTCGCTGAAGATGGAAACCGTAGATTCTTATGCCGCCTCATTCTAGGCCGTTGATTCTTTAAGATGCGGAGGATGTTAAGTCGCTATGTACTATTTGTTGTGTCTTGTAAGTCGTATGTCGTTTGTTTTTAAGTCGGGGACTTTTAGGTTGTGGTGTTATAAGTCGTACACGACTTAAGAGTTGTACAGATTTGTGATGAGATTTGTAACTTCTATAAATAGGCCGGTGGTGCCATTTGTAATTTTTTAGTTGATTTGAAATAAAACTCTTGTTTTGTTAGCTTTGTGCTTTCACCAAATTGGTAGTTGAGTGTAATCTCCTATCTCCTCTTTCGGTTAATCGAGTGCGCTCGATTCAACGACTGCAGAAGCCGATTCACGGAATCTAGTGCGCTAGATCAACGTGTGAAGAATCGCAGATCTTTGAACCCGGTATCGTGCGCGATCAATGAGTTCGGGATAGCTAGAATTCGGTATCTTCGGATCAACGAATTTGGGCATTTCAGTATCTTCCAATCCACCGATTACTACATTCATCGATCTACCTTGTTTTGATTAATCCGCTGCGTCAAACATGATTGGCCACCCTAAGAGAATTGTTAAGAGAAGAAACATCCAATTTTAACTTTTCTACTATTCCTTTCGATATAAATGAATGTGATGCACCTGTATCGAAAAGAATTCTAATATACAATCCATGCCATAAAATTGTACCTTCTAGGACCGAAGCTTGTTTTCCCTCCTCTGGTTTCATTGAACTGGGACCATCTAGTGCGAACATTTTCCCTTGAGCCTGCTTCTTCGGCTTTGTGCATTGTCTCGCTATATGTCCCATTTCATTGCAATTGTAGCATTTCTTCATAGAACCTTGACCTGTGTTTCTACATTCATTGGCATAATGACCCCTTTTTCCACACGAGTAACACTCTACTTGTGCTTTAGATTGTTGTTTCTTTTGGTCTTCTTGCTTAGGCTAGAATGGTCGCTTATTCTTTCGAAATTTTGCATTCTTGTTCGAGAAGAATGGCCTCTTCCTTTGTTGCTAGTTTTTCTGAATAGGTTGACTTTCAGAAACTGAATCTCGCTTTTGTACCATTTCAAATCTTAAGGCCATATCCACAATCTCCTCAAATGGAAATCGAAGTTGAGTGAGTAATTTATCTCTTAGTTCATTATTTAGACCAAGTACAAACTTCTCATTCTTTTCCAATGGGGTGCTAATGGGTGCTGGTCCATACTTCGATAGTGCATTAAACTCATTGACATACTCAGTTACAGATAAATTTTTCTGAGTAAGGTCAATAAATTTTTTAACCAGTGCTGCTCTCTCTGCTTCAGGTAGAAAATGGGCTTTGAAAATATCTTTGAATTCTTGCCAAGATATGTCTTCCTCTGGAGTTGCAGCAATTATGGCTTCATACCAATCTAAGGCACCTCCTTGTAACTGTCGAGATGCTAACCTTCTCTTGTCCTGATCAGAGAGATTCAGATCTCCAAAGATTCTTTCGCATGTTTTCAGCCATGTATGAACTCCCATTATGCCCTCATTTCCCAAGAATGGTTTACCACCTAGACTTGAGTAATCTTTGCAAAGCTTGGTAAACTCTGATCCGGGATTTTGATTATTGTCTCTGAGCATGCCCATATCTTGAACACGCTTCATGACTTCGACCCATTGATCCATAGTTAAAAGTACATTTGGATTGCTTGATTGACCATTTGGTGACTCAACTGTCGAGCCTGTTCTGGGTCTACCTGGTCCTATCATTTTCTGATAAAGAACATAGTCATTTAATTATATAATAAAATTTCACTAACAATTACGTACCAAGTATTACCCCAACGTTTTCCCTTTAAAACATTTATTAGAACTCGTCTATCACCTATACGAGTTAATCCCAATTCCCGTGAGTTTTACTTACTGGGTAACAAACTAAGTCTGACTCCCTTATGGTCAATTGTGTTCTAATTACTTATTTATACAAATTATTTTGAATCCTCGCTCTGATACCACGCTGTGGCGCCCCAGCTCCAGTGACCGAAATAATAGAGGGAGTTTACCGTCCGATAGCTCAGATCAATGGGAACTAAAGGAGCGATCTCTCGTCTACACTACTTTGGATCAACATGGATATGTTTAAAATACCTGAACATTTCTAAAATGTTACGTATCTCATCTCGACACAATGTAGTATACACGAGTTTAGAGAATTTGTATTTAAACCACATAGCAGAACACAATATATAATGGCTTCACAGAACAACGGACGTAAAAGATAGTTATATATATACACATATACATAGGTACAAACAAACGTCAGACTATCACCATATATCTATAACTAAGTCATCATGCATATTATACATAACTGTCCCAAAATTGATGTCCTAATACATACACGGACAAATATATACAAAAGACATACGACATAACTACACAAAATCAACTTAGCATAGTTCAACAGACTCTAAATGTATCTCTCTAACATTACTCCTCCAGATAACTCTAACAGTTCCTTTGAGGCAGGTAGCAAGCGTGCGTCCGTGAAGCTCTAAATCTACAACTACTTTAAACTTATACACCGTATGCCAGTTGCCGTCCATCTCAATGTCGTATGAAATCACCTCAAAACGTGAAAAGGTAATCATCCTGAAAATCCTCGGTCTGACCCGAAGAGTTGTCACAAAACAAAACCTCGAGTAAGGCTATAAATCTAGCTGTGAGTATAATAGTGTAACAATGATTCATATAAATGTGTGGAGTCGGGTTATATATGTGATATTAAAAGGAATATGTCACACACTCCATAATCTAAACCCGCCCACATCCCATTAAATTATTTTAGTTCAAATACACGTGTCGTGGCACTATTTAAAGTGAATCACAGCTGCAACTCTAATCAACCGAGATATCACCTCCTATTCATTTATAAGTTGCATTCATTATTCAATAGACATACTACTGTCAAGTCATTCATTTACGAGGTACGGGATTATTAGTGAATCCTATTCATTATTCACTCTTACTAGACTCTGTATCGAACCGATATAACAGCCTTTTTCATCCGTATATCTTTCAATCAGAAATTGTGGGTGCCTCCACACGATCTATTAGTTGCACTATCTTCTCCTGTTCACCGTTGGCACTCACCCCGTTGTGCTGTAATCTTCATTTTTGTTTTACCATATATCCATCAATGAGATTACTCTCGATTCTTCCTCGTTTCCCATTTGCACTGTGCTTGTCACCGTGGTTGTGTCCGTGCAACAGATCGTTTAGATAATAAGTGACGAGGGACCAGGTCGTCACGATTCAGGGAGCGACCACGAATATGTCCGCTAGGATGGATTCTAGCATCTAGTAGTCTCACCTCGTTTCGTTTACTACATCGGTTAAATTCATTCAAATTATTTTGTATTTAACTTCCCAATATACCATTTATCCCAAAAATGGTATCGTTTTCTATTCTATATGACATATAATTGTCGTGTTCATGCAACATAGCATTAACTTGCATTATATAGCATCATGAACATTCTTAAACATAACACGTAAACACAATTTGGAAGAACTTCATCGGATTTGAATTTAAATTATAATAAAATATACGTTTCAAATTTAGACTTGATTTTTGATGACGTCATTTTAATTTAATTTATAGAATTTTTCCATAATTTTTAATTTAAAAAATAAAACATTTTCAATTGACGCGTTTTGTGTATCAAACGCCGGTTCTTTTGAAGTTTTACAAAATAAGTTAATCGGTTTATTTTATTGTTGTTTTGTGATCGCGTAACGTTGTCGTGCGCGATCGTATTTTTTATTTCAATTGTTCGCGGTCCGTACGTGAACGGAATATTGCGTAGCGTGGTACTCTAAAACTTTTTGGTTTTGTTCACCCATCTACACACCTCCGACGAGTGAACGGAGACCATCATCGTGATGCGCTACGCAATACGGTTCTGCTGGTACCTTCCATTTTGGCCGTAACGCTTCTGTTCATCATACGGTTGTGGAACTTAACGGTGTCATTTCTGATCACCACGGGGTCCGTCGGTCAGGCGAAAGCTAGCCGATTTGTTCGTCTCACTTCCCTCTACATATTTCCTTTTGGATGTATGCTCAAATTCACGGTAGATTTTGAGTTATATCTTAATGAAAATTGGTAGCTTAAGGTGTAAAAATATGAACACAAAAAAATATATCATTTCTATTAATACATGCATATGCCTACGTAAGTTTATAAATATGAAACATATACTTAGATTGTTATTTTAATATTGTCTTTTCTTTTCTTCATTTTCTGCAGTTCGTCAATCACATTACTATTCTACTCATCTTCAACAAAAAAACTCTAGAATATGTCATACTCAAGACCTGGGATATAATGTATTGATTCGTTACATATTAGTGGTCTAATATGAGATTATCATAGAACGCTATAAAGAACATGTTCTGGTATGTATATATGCTAATATAACAATTAATCAAACGTCAACAGAATCATGATCTGTAACTTAAAGAGTATATGAAGTAATTACGATGTTCTTCTTCATGTGTATATTCATAACGCTGCTAGATTATATTCCAGTTCAAAACACACAATGTTACAAAATGTACAAAAGCATTTAAATATAAAGTAAAAATAAAGTTAAAATAAAACCAAAGTTTTGGAGTGGCACTTTAAAGTAATATGTATTAAAGTTGGATTCCTCCTCCTATGTCATCTTACCAATTATTAGTCCTCTGTATAAAGACAGTTGCTTGAACATTAGCTACGTACCAACTAAAATTTATAAACTGTATTTGTACTGATATTAATATGTATATGCACAGAAGAAAATACGACTACGGTATATTTACAGTAACAAACAAAGAAGAAATGAAATATACTCACTTTGATTTTTGCTGAGGAAACAAAAACTTGAAGATGAATTAGGAGGATGATGCATATGCTTTTTAATTTTCAAGAGGAAGGAAAATGAACAGGGCAGTGGTTTATATAGGCAGAGAGATATTCTTCATAAATGAAAGGTTAAACATATAAGTCAGTTTACCATCATCAAATAGATAAGAATGGTGAGGCATAATTATGAAAAAGATACGATTGCTGAGATACGGCGAATTAATAGAACCAACTAGCTTTTTTTTTTTATATTAAGTTAATAATTTCTCATTCTCTAAACAAATTTTATACATCCTTAACCACGTTATTGTCCTACCGCAATTTGTTCTCCGATTACAATTCCGCTCTGGCGTTTTATCCCAAATTTTATTCTATATCCATAACGATTTTTATTTTATTTATTTATTACTTTTTTTAGTAAATTTAGTATTATATTTTAAAACAGCAGCGGGATGTTACAAAGTGCATCACTAAGAACTTGAACTGCTCAAAGCTTTTCTTAATGCATGTCTTCGGTTATTGGTAGTACTTCCTGAAAATTTAGAACAATTTGAAACTAATTATATAAAACTTTGATGAAAATTACAGGTTATTGGTAGTACCTTCTATTATTAGATGGATGAAGATTTACATAACTTTTTTAAACATCAAATTTTTCTTAGATGGATGAAGATAATGTCTTGTTGCATGTTGCATTACAAGCCCGCGATTGCTTTTTCTTAATAATACAAGTGCACATACACACATGCACCCAACTGCACACACATCCAAACTTGCACAAGCACACACAACATCGCACCTACACCTGTTCAATAATTTAAATGAATCAATAGGCAAAATGAAGCTTTAATACTCTTTGCAACAGTTATGGCATTACCTATTTGGCCCAAATATAGAGATGTAATTCAAAAAAATGTAGATCGAAATCGTATAGACTCATATTTCAATTGTTTTCATGTCTACAGTCAATTACTCTTGTTTGCAAACCAGTACTTTATAATAACTAAAACTAATATAGTAAATGCAATTATTCCTTCACTTTTTAGATTAAAAATAAATGCACCTAGAGCTTATCTAATAACAAAACCTGAATTATGCTAGCACAGACCTTGAATAAGTTATGGAATCAGATACTTGAGAAAGCTTTTCCCATTTTGAGTGCTAATTGTTGCCTTGATCATTGGTAAAGGAACGGCTTGTTTGATATAATCCAAAAGTGGAATACTAGGAAATGGTAATCCACCTCTGAAGAGATGATGCACATCTTCATACCAGTCATACTCATTTGGTGTCAAATCAAATATTGATTTTAGGATTGGTATAAATGCATTTGATAGTGTTTTATAGTGTGACCAAGAAAGTCGGATATTTTAAGATGTCTGAACCTTTCATATCTAGGAACAGTATGTGCTCTTTTATTGAACCATGTGTATACTTTGTAACCAATTTGTGCAACTAAATTCTGTCATAAGAACAATTATGTCTAATCTAATTTATAGATCTGAAATGATCAAAACAAGCTAAACTCTATTTTTCAGTTGTTGATACTCATGCCTAATCTCTCAGTCATTCATGCAAACCCATATGAACACATGAAAAACTAAATTAAATATCTCATTTTCAAATTTACCTGTTCTTGAAGGTGGTCGATTATTCTTTCCTTTACATTACGAGAGAGAACGGTCATGGCAGTCTGGATGAAACGTGCTCCAATCATGCACCAAGCATGCATCAAATAATATGCTCTGACTAAACTAAATGAAGCATGCACTACATGCATCGAGATTTTTTGAAATGTATAGATAGAAGAATCACCACTCAAGTGATGAACCATAGGCTATTTGAAGAACACAAGTCCAGTTGTTTGGGAATAGACTAGGCCAGACAGAGGAGACACTGAAGCAACCAATTAACAATGGCAACCAGTTGTGTCATATTCAGCTGAATATGATGCAACAAAGGCTTAGACTGTTGTAATGACATTATGCATCGACGTATGCAATAGACCAAAAGAAAGACTAATGCAACTGCAAGCAACGACTTTCATAAGAAACTGAACTGAAAATGAACCAATAAAATATCATTCAACAGCAATGACAATTGGAGCAGCAATAGTCTGAAGTGAACGAAGTTTGAACTAAATGTGAAATATGAACTGAATATGATGAAGATCTATCAAACTACTGAACCAAAGCTTGCAACTTGAGTGACAGACAATGGCAATAATTAAATAGCATGTATGGACTGGCATGGCAATGGTTATGAGTGAGACAGAGCAGGTGCTAGTGTACGTGCAGCTTAAAATAATGTGTCCAAAAATCATGCAGCACAAAATATGCAAAATAGATATTAGTAACGAGGAGAGGCTAAGTGCTGCAATCAACCAAGCCGAGTCCATTCCAACAATATCAGGTTTATTGGGGTGAAAGGTTTATATCATAATGGGGCTAAGTGAGAAGATTGTACTGTCAGTAATGAAAGAAGCCTCTCATTTCACTGACAAGATAATCTTAACAAATTCACTAATCTTTCGTTCCTCAAACTCCCTAATGCTCTTGCTTCCACCTAAATTTAAATCCATAATATATAAGTTAGAAGATTAGTAGATTTTTAGTCGCACAAAATGAATAGTTCATTTCTTAGTTAACCTTTACAATTAGCTCAAACTTTCATGTAAAATTCCCAAGTCATTTCATACATAATGTATGCAAACTTACATGTTATAGTCACCTCTTAACATATTCATGTCCACTTGGCAAAGCATTAAACTAGAAGAAAATTAAATAACATATGCTTCAAAGTTGGTATTTATACTGAAGTCAGAAACATGTAGAATTCAATAGATTAAAGTTGATATCTAACACTCATCCACTTTGGGTCCATGTTAGGTGCTTAATCATTATTTGTCCAACTCGGCCTCAAATCCCTACCAATAGTAAGGCACCTTCTATTATTTCAACACACTACGCATTCATGAATTTATCACCATCCAACTGTACTTGATATCACCACACAATAATGCACAGAATGCACACGTTCAGGAAATTATCTACCTACCTGGTCATACAATTATGTGTGCATTCATCAGCCTAGTGCATATGCAGTTTCACTGACCTGGGCCTTTACATATTCCAACAATTTTGTGATTGCCCTCACCTTACATTAGCACAACTTTGCATGCTTTTCCTACTGTCGTTGCCCTTACCTCACGATAGCGCAATCACTGAACTATTTTTCCAATCTACATTTATGTTTGATTACCAATCTTATGTGCTGGCCAGCTGTAACGACCCAGAATTTCTGTCATTTAAAATTCGGATATTTAGTTAATTTTAAATATTCACAAGTTAATTTTATAAGCTGAATAACTTATATTTCAAATATAGTGGTTTAATTGGATAATTAAACTGTTAATTTAATATTTGAAATTGTAGAAATAATTGGAAATTGGATTTAATGTGAACAAAAATGATTTGTAAAGTTGTATTAAATTATATTTTAATTAGAATGATGTTAGAGAACTTTTAAAACTGAATTAAAAGTTAATTTCTAGAAATTGAATATTTTAATATTTCATTGACGAGTAAAAATAGTCATTTTTCAAACAGTCTCGGATTTTGACGAAATTAGTTTCATTGGATCTGTAATGTTATATTATTGTAGGATTTCAAATTTCATGTCAATTGGATTTACGGTTTGTCCGGGGCAAGCTAAAACGCGTAGAAATTCGTTTAAGTGAATTTTAAATTTAAATAATTCGATTCGAAAACCTATCTTCCAAATACGATCGAATTGGCTCTCGATATATATTCCATTGTGTTCGGAATAGAGGTAAAACATTATAAACGCCAGGCAGCATACTTTGTTTCGAGTTCGGGAATTTTCCGGATGAATAGTGCACGAATATTTTCAATAAAAGGACGTATAATCTTCATTTTTGCAAAACCCTAAAACAACTAGGGCAGGCCGCCACTAAGATATTCAATGGCCAAAATCTCACCTTTTTCTTCCTCGATTATCTCCTCATCCATTCACTTTCACGAATAATGTCCAACTACAAAAATGTAGAGCTCCTCGAGCTTGACAAATCCAACGGTCACTCTGCGTTATCATCGACGAGGGGAAGAGAAATAGGGCCGCGTTCGTGCTGCCTTCACGCGCGTTTTTCTATGCATACGTACGCCAAGCTTTATGGTGCTTGGGCCGATGGTGGTGCGTGCGTAGGACTTCGACGTGGTGGAGCCCGATCGTCTTCAAGTGGCTCGAGGAGGTGGCGAAAATTCAACGTATATAGGCGGCTATAGGTTATTGGTTGCGTACGTAATAGCTGGGAGGAAGAAGAAATAGAACGACGGCCCAGATCTGATTTTGCATAGATGAGCAGCTCCGATTGATTCTAGGTTTAAAAATAAAAATAAAATTGTAAATTGACTTATATTAATTCGTATAATGTTTAAAACAACATAACTTTGTTAACGAGGTCGAAAATTGACGAAACGAATTGCGTTGGGTCCGTATTGACGAGCACTACATTTTAGAGCTGGTTTTGAGTTGATTAGAGCTAGTGTAAATTTTGGGTAAAATTAAACGCTTGTTTAATTTTATTCTGAATAAAACACTGTAACTACTATTGGAACCAAAGTGAGTACAACTTACTCTTTCTGACTCACTGATATTTTTATATAAGTGAGAATAAATGTTATTTATGCTGATTGATGATTGTTTGGATGATATATGATATATTGTATATATACTGATTGGTATTTTGATATATACCTGCCTATTGGAGCAGATGAGACTCTATACGTTCCCGTGTATGAGCTGATGACTCTTTGTACGCGCGTCCACCTCGAAGCAGACATTGTACACATATTCTCATATGTATATTTGTTGTAGGTGACAGGTTAGAGGGATCCAACTGGATTCCTCACTAGTATTGATTTATTTACATATATTGTGATATATCTTGTTATCATGTGATATATAATGTTTGGATGCCGTGATTGATGTATTTAGTGCTGTTGCAGCATTGGGCCTATTTTGGAAATTTAAAAATGTTAAAGTGATGTTTTCAAATTAAAAAGGATTTTCAAGTGATTTTGGAAATATACGTTTTATTGAATTTTGAATTGTTAAGAAGTGAATTTATTTTAAATAAATAAAAGTTATAATTTTTATGTTATAAAAATTATGGTTTTTATGAAGTATAAATCGAAACAATGGAATTTTAAAGGAGTTTTGAAAGTGTTAAAATGAAGGTATAAATGGAATTTGTTAATAAAGGAATTTTATATATAGAAGTTTTTATAAAATATAAATGAATTTATAAACATTGTTTTATAAATCCAAAATCAACTGAATTTGATAAGTTAAATGTAGAAGTTTATTAAAGGTACTTTATCCACGATTTTGGACAGTGGATAATCCTTTAATTTAATGTGCAACAGTAATGAATTTGGTAAAGGGATATATTCACGATTTTGGACAGTGAATTATCCATTGAAAATAAAAGTGTAGAAGTATCGAGTTTGGATAAGAGAATTCTATTCATGATTTTGGACAGTGAATAATCTATTAATAAAATAGATATTTTTGGGAAGTGATATTTTAAATAGAGTTAAATGATTTGAAGATGTTTTAAAATGTGTTAAGTATCGAAATCATAGATTTCAACATTCATTGTTGAAATAGACGTTTTCGAGAAATAAGGAAATGATGGACTATAACAATGTTGTTATAGCAAATAATTTTCGAAAGGAAACGTTTTGTATAGTATATGGGATTCATATATCTATCTAATTTTCGAATCCCTATACTAGTGATTTTGGGTTATCGTAACGATGTTTTACGCAACATTCGTTCTGACCCAAATAAATATATTTAAGAGAATGTTTTCCTTAAAGAATAAAATTTATACTTAATCATGATTTAAGTATGTGTAATATTTTCTAAGTGTTGAAAATAAAGAGAATTGTTAATTACTTATTTTTACATAAGTATATGGAAATGTTTTCCAAAGTTGAAATGGTTTTGAGGTTATATCTTTTTAAAGGATTCTCGTACTCAAAGTGAATATTTGGCAAGTGATTTAATTCATAAAAGATTAATTAAAAGGGCCTAGTGATTGTATATGGTGCTAAATATTTGTTTGTTTGCTTTGTTAGTTAAATAACCGACTATCAAATTTGGCCATAGTTCCTCAATTTTATGTGGGAACTATTTAGTCGTACACTTAGTACGTAGCCTTCTGTGTATGCTTGATTATCGTTTGTGTTGAGGATGTTGATTCGTTAGTGCGGAGTATTACTCCAATCTATCGAGCTTCCTTCTTGGCCCGAAAGATAGCAAGTTGAAAGTTGGAGACGTGATAAGTCTATGAGACTTAGTTTCTGTGTGAGGTTGAGAAACGCTTTTGCGTTGTTGGTGCGAAGAGACCGGGATCGGATTTATCTGAAAACAACTTCGGACCAACTTATATGCGACGATTGTGCAGGTTGCTTATGATGATATTGATATTCCAGATTTTCATAGTGGGGGACTGCTTGTTGATCGTTTGGGGTTAAAATCCTAATATACATCCAGTAGCAGTGGTCTCTTCATTATGAAATATCCAATGCAAGGACTATTCACTACTAATCCTAGGGATTTCCCAACAGGATGTGGTAGGAAAGTGCCTTCGGTTTATCCAGTTCCTGGACAACTCGTATGAATGTTTGTCTGACATTGCATTTCTGAAGATTACGTATATTGGTTTTTACAAATGTACATCTGTTTGGTGGCGGAGAAGGCAACTTCTCTTAGCTTAACACCCTTCCTTGAGACGTACGAGCTCAAGGGTTGTATTTTTGTGGAAGGCAATTAGTAGTCAACGGAAATGGCCCCGTGGCATTCATAGTGATGTGATTGTGATTTGTGAAAGGTAATCGTTACCTTAGACCTCATCAACCGAAAATGACCGAAACAGGGTTAGATGCAGCAAGGCTAAGTGGGTCGCTCCCAAGTAGGATATGATCATCCTCTTCTAGATATATCTTTATACGCTATGACATCATGTATCTAATTATTGTGGTTTGTATGCTAGAGGGCCCTCGGTAAAGGTCGGTAATGACTGGAGGATGATATATTCGGTACCATCTGGTTATAGATGTGGGCCGGTCTTGTGTTGGTAGAGGTTCCTTTGTGCTGTTCCTCGGTACATCCCTCTAGAGGTGTACCCTTCGGAAGGTAGTCCCTTCACCTGGTCATTTGTACGGAAATCCAAACTCCACTACGAGCTGCGATTTTGTTTATAAAGGCGTAATGAATAGCCTCGAAATGCTATATGGGTAACCATTTCTACTATGACTAATATTATTTGTATATACTAGACACTAGTATAATATAAGAGGATTTGATATGAAATGTTTTAGTTATCGTAAGGTAAAAACATGTCCATGTTTATGTGTGGGCGTGTCTTACGAGATACTTTTGTTTTGATAAAGGAAAAGTTTGGTGATCTAATAAATTCAGTTGAGTGTGTTTCTCACGCTGGTTTACCAGACTGATCCAGGCGTTCTTCCCTTTCAATGCTCGGGTCAGACCGAGTATATTTACAAGTTCAGATTTGGTGCTTTTGGAGCTTCAGCAGGCGAGCTGGAGATCTTCATTTTCGTATACACGTATCTGTTTTTCTTGATTATCCGCTGTGCTTTGTTGGTCGTTGTATATTATCGGCAATTGTAAGGACATGTTATTATAAATGTCCAGGATGATAACTATTGATTGATTGTTGAACTCTGATTGATGCATGTATATACAGTTTCTGTTTTGTAAAGATCATTGATATGATATTATATGTTTTCCGCTGCGATGTGAGATTCTGTATTGTTCTGGTTGGTTCTATCTTCTCTCTTTCTTCTCTTCTCTTTGTTTCTCTTCTTTTCTTTCTCCTGACTCTCCTTTAGTCAGTGCTTTTTGGGTCGGACATGTGTGGTTCATGTCGACTCAAAGGGTATTGATTTGCGGGTCGTCACACAAGGTCCACTTCATTTGCAATATTTTTGTTCAAAGCATGTAGGCAGGCTTCTACCAGCCCCAATTCAGGACTCTGACAGCTTAGATCACCCATGCACCTACTCAGCTAGTTTAGTTTAAATACAATCTGCTACTCACATTCAGCAAGTTCATTCAGTTTAGCCTCAACTATGTTACCTGCAACCTCACCCACTAGTTTCAAATTTCAAATATCATGCAACTTCAGTCTTGTTTTCCTATTAGCAACAACACTTTAGGCTTCAAAAACTAACGCATGCAAACGCTGCAGCACAAGAAGATCCTATTCTATGCACTTCAATCCATCAAACCAAAGAAGTGCATATGTCGTGCGTTGATTGTTGTTTGTCTCAAATCAAAGACTTGGTTCGAATTTTAAATAAATAAATAAACTTCAATATATCTTAGAACCGTAAATTTTTTTTTCTTAACTTGTTGTTTATATGTATGTTATTGCTAAACATCAGAAAGCATTTTCGCAATTTTTGTGTAACTAAGTTCATTTCTATAAACTTATTTCATTTTTTTAAACTTAGTTCATTTTTATAAACTTAGTTGATTTATTATTATTATTACTACTATAACATAAACTTAGTTATATTGTATAAAACTTAGTAAACTTGATTCATATCTTATAGTTTTTACTTTATTATAATGATTATAAACTTAGTAAATTTTCATAAACTTAGTTAATTTATTATTATTATATACAAATTTAGTTACATTTTATAAAACTTAGATAACTTGGTTAATATTTTATAATGTACTATTGTTATTATTATTACTATTATAAACTTATAGTTAATTTATTATTTGTTGTTGTTGTTGTTGTTTTAAACTCAGTTAATTATTGTGAAACTGAGTTAATATTTATAAAATTAGTTTGTTTGTTTTTATTATTACTATTATGACTCTTGTTGTTGTTGATATTATTATTTTAAACTTAGTTCATTTATATAAACTTAATAATTTATTATTATTATTATTACCACCATATCACCTTTCATGGTAATTTATCATAAGCTTTCTCCAAATCGATAAATACCATGTCTATCGATAAATACCATGTTTATCACAAGTTATAATGTAAAAATCAACAGTTGTACTTTTATCACAATTTATGACTACTTATTTATCTATTGAACTTTGGCTATTATGCACGTCTAGAAGAATCAAACCCAAATATTGCCCTTGCACCCATAATAACCAATCATTGTCTAGACATTAATTTTAATTAAACATATAAAAATAATATAAAAACTAGAAAACCTGATTGTCTTCGGGTGAATCATTAAAGGTAAGAAGCCTTCTCTCTTCTACAGTCTCCTCAATTTTCCTTGGACTCACCACTCTAACAGCTGCAATTCTTGGCAACAAAATATTATAATGTAGGGAATCATATCTTTATGTTCCCTTTAATTGGTACTAAAATGTGAAAAAATAATGATGCTTCAATGATGAGAAAAGTAAAGGCTAACCAGGAAGAGCAATGAAAGCATCTGAGCTTTGGCCATTAATGATTTTCTTTCATGCATGTCCGCAACTATCTGAACTTCCCCTATGCCATCTCCTGAAATCTGCTCACATTCATGGTGCAATGTTAATTTTTGAACTTCAAATATTTTTTTTTTTTGCAAGGAACCTTTATTTTACCTCATGTACTATTAGAGCCTTAGGTATAACCCTGCCACATCGTATTTTAAAAAAAGACGTACATATACAAATTAATTGATGTAGAGGAAAAAGAATAATTGCTGCTAATCTATGTAAAATATTAATTAGTTTACCGGTTCAAATTAAATACCCAAGAACATGACATCCACCATCAAAAACGGTTTGTGATATCAAGCCCGTTAGACCTACACTTCCACTACCATATACCAGGACTATTTTTTTCTCAACCTGAAATTAAAAAAATGATAATACATTAATTGCTCTATGCTTTTTTATTCGAGATTAAGAAGTTTTTGACTATTTTATATCTATCCTCTGTTGTTATTCTATGCTAGATGTTACAAGGAAGAAAAGGTATGCAATGGAAACATAGATTATAACCTTAGTGTTTATGTAACAAAGCTTAGACGTACACATTGGACATAATACTAAGTGATTATAATGAGTTTAAAAACATGAACTTGTAGTTAAATTGATACACATACCAATAACTTTCCGAGCTCGAGAGCAGAATGATCGGATGTGGGCTTGTTTCCTGTTCTACTACCACAAAAGATATATATTCTTTTGAACTTTGATTTTGGTGTGCTTCCTTCGCACATTATTTAATCCTAATTCCATAGGTAACACATTTTGTAACATTCAAAAGAGTAACTTGGTAAAGTAAATATGCTTGCATATCCTTCATTAAAAGGCATGTACTCCAAACTTGCCCGTCTACTTTCTTTTACACATAATAATTTTTCCTTGATTAGTAAAAATAAAAAATTTTGCAACTCAGTTAGGATTGAAATGATTATGAATCAATGTTCATGCATGTAACGACCCGTAAATTTTGATGATTAAAAATTGTTATGTAACGACCTACCATTTTGGACGTTTTAAGCAAACACACACGTTAAACTCAAACCATTCCAAAGGGCAGATTGTTTTGGGGTAAATAAGAAAAGAGAAGGAAATAAAACAAAATACAGAATCTCACAGCGGAATGACAAAATATAATAATCAAATAACAGTTCATGAAGCTATTTACAAAAAAACATTTGATTATATTTATACAACATAGAATCAGAGTTACACAAATTAGAGATAAATAAATGACAAAACAGCGGAACAGCATAATGCAGTGGCATAATATAGTAAATAATAATACAATCTTTGTCTTCGTCCTTCAGAAAAAGTCTTCAAATCCTGAAATGCTCAGGCTGACCCAAGCGAATTGAAAAGACAAAACACTCAAGCCAGAACTAAAAGATCTTATGTAAGTTAAATCAACGGTAAATAAATATGAGCGGGACAGCGTCGGAGATGTTTACGGTGTTTGACATCTCATATCCAGTGTCTAACGTGAGTGCAATAACTTAAAAGATGTTCAGGATTCACATCTCCTAAGGATCCATTAAAATATCTACTATGTAGTACAATACGCTATTATAATATGTCTATAGTAAAGTAAAAGTATTAAAATAGCGTTAAGGCGTTACCCATATCCCCCTTAACACATTTTATATATTCCCATAGTCTATATAGTACCGTACACTCCTCCGAGAGGTTTACACAGAGGGCACCCCATAGGTATGGTATAAAACAAACTCGTAGAAGGCGTGCTAGGGCATGTGAACACGACACACGAGGAAATGCCAGGGTAGATATACCATTTGCGGATCTGGACTGGTGGTAACGCATAATAGCTACTACCGCCCACCTTGGAACACACTCCCAAATCAAAAATCAGAGGGTGGCCACAAAATCAATCACAAAGTCAGAATATAGTATCGAAGAAGTGTGCCCGGTCGGAGGAATGACCTCACTTGGCCCGGCGTGGCTCCTGGTTTTAGTCACATCTAAGCTGACTCACGGGAGTCAGGGTCACGTCATACCTTATACAAAAATCGTTCACCAAACCATCCTACTTCATTTCTGGAATCTCCACCATGTACACAGTTGTTAAAGTGGTTTTCGGTATTGGCAGAGAGTATGACAATATCCAATCCCGGTCTCTTTAACAACCAATCGCTTATTACACACCAGATGGTTCTTTTACATTTCGAAAAGTCAATTCACAATTTATATCAAAATATCATATTCTCAAAACCATAATACTTTTGAAATCATATTTATTTTGAAATCATACTCACCTTCGAAGATCATATCGTTTCCAAATCATAATTTTCCAAAATAGGTTAAATCCTTACATCAAAATCATCATATTCAATTTAAATACAACATTTAAATCCCAACCGAGGTTATAATATCTTTTAACCATATTCACTAAACATCGAGGATTTCAAATATAACACCTCTACCTTATTTAGTTTGAAATTTAGAAAGATAGTTTTGGATAGTTATAATTAGTTATAAATAGTTAATATAGATTTAAAATAGTTAAATAGATTTAAAATAGATTAAATATAATTAAAATAGATTAACTAGCTTTAAAAAAGATTAATTAGATTTAATATAAGTTAAAATGGTTTAATTAGTTTTAAAATAAATTAAATGGTTTAAAATAGGTTAAATTGATTTAATATAGTAAATATTGGTTAAACTAGTTTAATAATTTGAAAATCTTAAAAATTTAGAATCTTAAAAATTATATATTTTAAAAACAGTTTATATTTGAAACATGAATTTGGAATTCATATAAATTTAACTATTTACTTTATTTCAACATATTTAGACAATTTCACCTTCCCAAATCCGAGCTCGTATGCAAAAGTTATTAACATTTGAAGTTAGACGATTTAGACTCAAATAAAAAAACGAACCAGAGAAACATCGCCACATGATCGTCTAGAAGAGCGCACGCTCGTGAAACCCTACCCAGAATCGAACAAGACCGGGCTGCCACCGCTTAGGCAATTCTAGCCGCGCGCACGTCCATCTCCAGCCCGATCAGGCACCAAGGCCGTCTTCCTCTATCTCCACCGCCCCCTAGGCCGAGCGTGGCCAACCACGACGCTCCCAAACGACTCCCGCCGCCTTCGCCTACAATCACCCAAATCGACAAACACAGACCACTTTGAGACAAGTGAAAATCATCCCCGTGACCTGCTCATCGATATCTTCCCAACGCCGCTCCCCGTTCGTCGATCGGACGACGATCCACCGTCGGATCGTCGAAACCCTAAAACGAACGGCCGAGGTTTAACCTTGGTTTTAGGAAAAATGGTGAATCCGACTGAAAAATGAATCACACCAGTGGATTATGCTCGTCAAGAGCTTCAAATTGATATATAATTTGATAGGGTTTGTGGAGTTTTAAATTTTTGATTTAATTTGATTTGCAATTGAATTTTGGTTTTTCTGCCATTGAGAAGGAGAAGTGGACAGATGAAATTTGTACGTACAGACAAATGAAAATAAGAAGTAGCTAGGGTTTATAATGGGCTATTTATAGGTATAGCTAAAAAATAGAATGAGTGGACAAGATTGATTCGGAAGTTGAACGATAAACGACCCGGAAAGCCCGTTCTGTCTCTGAAACGAAAATGGGTCATCCCATATATCAAAATAGATGTTTTCATTATTTTTAAATCCAATGGAACAGGTTTTAGGTCCTAATTCCATCGTATGAAGAAGTTTTATTAAAATCAGCTTATTTCAAATTGATTTCAATTGATTTCAATTAAATTTTTTTCTACGCGTTTCGAGCCCGTACGATCAAATGACAAGACTGATCGTTACGAAACTTGAAATTCTACAATAATTCACTGTTACGGATCCGATGAAATTGGTTTCGTCGAAATCCGAGTCAGTGGCCAAAATGGCTATATTTCAGTTAATTAAATAAATTAATTGTAACGCCCCACTCCGAGATCCACATTAGCAAATAGTATTACAAGGTAACACCGTCTGCTAATGCGGAGAATAGAGCTGGATAGGAGCAACCATCTATAGCCTGGTCTTAATTATCTATTGAATACGCCGACAATTACCACTTCTTTCTCAACTGGATCGACATTTCCAATAAATACTTAATACAAAGCCATGGTGGCTGAAGGATCTATCAGAATAAAATATAACAACTCAAATGTAATACACATCACAGAACAGTAGATCATCACATACATTTACACATATACAGATACATTACAGAGTATACCAAATGATACATGTCAAGTGGTAAGCAAACCACAATATACAGACGAGTCAAAAGAATACATATCAGAGTTACAGCCAAAAAGGACTACACAAAAAGCTATAACAAAAAGGAGCTAGCGGAATAGTCCATGCGGAAGCAAAATAGGCTAAGTCCAATGTACCTAACCTGAAAGATCTCGGTCTGACCCGAGTATAAAATACACAGGTCAGTCTAGCTAAACAAATCAGTTAGATAAACTAAATGGTAATGAACATACAAGGTCATAAAGTACCACAAATATCTCCAAAAGAGATAACCAGATCATCTAACAGAAGATGAATCATAATAAGCCTCATATCATAGGAAACTCAAATAAACAAAGGATATCATATCCCAAAACAAGCCAAGAAGGCAAATAACAAATACCAATAAAGGTAACACAAGTTTCCACAAGGTAATCGCTATATATCGTGTGGTTCAAAGGACCTACACCGAAGGGCGGTACACTAGGGAAATATAATAATCAAGGGAACAAAAGATGCTCGAGCTCAGTACTGTATAACAAGGATCCATACGCCCTAAGGCAACAAACCCAAATATCACTCGAGCAGTGACGAATGACTAACTCCAAAAGCGATACTATAGGGCAACAAACCCGAATATCTCTCGAGCGGTGGCGAATGACCAACTCCAAAAGCGATACTATAGGGTAACAAACCCGAAGGCAACGCCCGAAGGCAACATGTGTCACCAACTCTCAGGAAGGAACCCAAAAAATGTTAACGTGAGTCCCATACCACACGTTCGCACTAAACGGTTTACTAACCGTTAGTCAATTTCACACTCAAAGCAGTACAAAGTTCACCTCATCTCATCGGTAAAAAAGACCCAAAGGTCAAAATAGTCAAACGAATAGATTAGGAATTAACTGAAAAGATAAACCCACGTGTTCATAGCACGCGTTTTATTTAATCATTTAATTCTCCTCCCTCTTCGCTCGAAGTGCAAAATTGTGTGCGTTTTATATAGAAATTATAGATTGGAGAAACGAGCTTTTAGTACAATTTAAAAAGATCATTTTATAAAAATCCATGTACGAAATCAAAATGAAGAATCATCAAAGTCAAAAATGCGATAACAACTAATTGGAATTGACACGAATCGATTAAAATTGGAAACCAAGCAAAATAGGCAAATTGGGCTGGGACAAGCAGATTCAGACATCTGAATTGTATATTTCAGACGTTTGAAACTGGAGCTCAAGCAATACTTTGCCTAGGCCAATGATGGCCAAATCATATCGGAAACAATCGGATGAGTGATGATGGCTAGGGGTTTACGCCAAACGACTACCCAACCTTCAAGACTCACCAATACACTCCGACCAACATGCCTAAACAACCATATAAGGTTTATTCATAGATTTTAACTTCAAACGCCAAAAATTGGAATATTCATCAAACCAATTCAATTCCAAAAACGAATGGACAAGGAATATATGCTAGGAATTTCTACCTAACACCATCAAAGATATAGACATAGATGTGAATTCAAAAACTCACCTTTTAAACCCAAACACAAATGATAAGCTCTAGAATAAGCAATAGTTTAATCTCTCTTCAACAATACCCCAAGAACTTCAATCTATAATCAAAGATGAAGTTTTCTCTAAGTTAAGATATTAGGAATTTCTGAGAATTTGAAGAGGGATTGAGATGGAGAAGATGAAAAGAAGGCTTACCTAAGCTTCTCTTTGAGTTTGGAGCAAGAATTTGAGTTTGCAATTGAATCTAGGGCTTGGAATTTCTATTTCCCATTCTCTTCCCCCATTTTCAGTAGAGCTTGAGTTTTAGGAAACGAATTGAGTGAATGGAGAGGAGAGGGGGCTGAGTTAGGGTATAGGATGAGTTGGGTGAAACCCAAACCAAAAAGCCCACTTAGAAAATAGAAAATTTCAACTTACTCCAAACATATTGATGCTTATACTCAAAAAAGTCGCAAACACCATTTTGAACTCAATGGAAGTGGTCTCGAGTCCAAATTGTTGATTCTCAACTTCAGTCTTCATTCAGACGTCTGAAATTTCCAAACCAGACGTCTGAATCTGGAAAAATATGAGTTTTCTAACTTCATTCAGACGTCTGAAATGAACGATTCAGACGTCTGAAATGAACGATTCAGACGTCTGAATCTGGAAAAACAGAAGTTGTCTAGAACAATATTCAGACGTCTGAATCGTCCATTTTAGACGTCTGAAAATGGCAATTTTAGCCTATTTCCTTTCTGGTTTGACTCGAACAATTTCAGACGTCTGAATGCTTCATTTCAAACGTCTGAATCCCTGTAAGACAGTTTTTATTTATTTATTTTTCAAATAGACACCTTCGTATCTCGATCCACATAGATTTTTTACTATTTCGACTGTTCTTTTACGAATAGTGACTTTTACAGACTAAAATCCGACTAACGACGTTATATTTAAATAAAATATTTAAATATACAATCGTCAAATATGCGGGTTGTTACAGACTCCCCTCATTAAAGAAATTGCGTCTCGCAATACTTAAGAAGAAAATAAAGAGTAACAACCATAAAAGCATATCAACACAAAAGAAAATTTGAAATAAGAAGTTCACCATAAGGAGCACGAAAGAGATCTTCAAGAGTTGATTCACACGCTCTATTTGTCCATCGGATTGAGGACGATAAGCGGTGCTAAAAATTAAGCTTTGTTCTCAAAGCTTTTGAAGAATCTACAAAAATCCACTAGTAAAATAATGGATCACGATTGCCAATAATAGAAGTAGGGACTCCATCAATATAACAGGACATAGAGTTTAGCCAAAAAAAAAGTACGGTCCAAAAGGGAAGGATGAGCCTCAAGGCTACACAAAACAAGAGATGAACATGAATTGGATTCACAATCTCGAATCTCACAAGTGGATAAAGTCTCGAGATCACTCCATTCAGATATCATCATGGAAACAACTGCTTGCTGCTCTCGGCTTAAGGGCATCGACAACACGATTGCCCTTTCCGGAAGTATATAAAAATATCAAGATCATAAGATGCAAGGAACTCGAGCCAGCGTTGTTGACGCAAATTGAGTTCCTTTTTGAGAAAACAAATATTTCAAAGATTTACGATCGGTGTAGAGAACAAATTTCTCTCCCAACAGATAATGATGCCAAAATCTAAGAGCGAAAACAATAGTCGCGAGCTCTAGGTCATGAATGGCATATCTAGTCTCGACAAGCTTAAATTGTCAAGAAGCAAATGCGATAACACATTCCCTTTGCAAGAGAATGACACCAAAACCAATACGACTAGTATCGGGACAAACAATAAAGTCTTGGTTCCCTTCGAGAGCCGGAAGAATAAAAGCATCGAAAAAGAGTTCCTTTAATCGATTCACTTTCCCGAAAAGCTAAGGGCCTGTTTGGTTTCGTTTTTAGTTTTGCGTTTTGTGTTTTCAACATACAATACAAAATACAAGTAAATGAGGGAAATTCTTTTACAATTCTTAGCCATTACGACGATCGACGGGAAATGGAGGGGATGAATTGTTTTCCGTCCTTTTGTTATGCCTCAAAACACGAAAAATCAAATAAACTTGTTTTCTATTTTCTATGTTAATTTCATTTTTCAAAATTGCGTGTTTTCCAACAATGTATAAGAACTGCGCATTTTTGTTTAGACGAAAACACAAAACTAAAAACAGCAAACCAAACAGGGCCTAAGATTTTCAAAATTATAATTAACTTTATATATATTCATCTTTTTATAAAAATTAACTTTTTACAAGAATTTACTGTGTTTGACTGTCTCATCATAGCATTTAGGAGATTCCTATCGATAACGTTGATCAAGTGCATCGACCAGAATTCTTAAAGCACTCAATGGGCAAAACAACACAAAATTATCTTATATATGATAACCATGTCTCTTATAAAATTTACAAATACTCTTTGCTCGTTTAAGAACAAAACCCAATTATACTTATAAATATCTTATTAAAAAGATTTGCAAATTTTAAATTTTTTATTTTCATCCATAATCAATAAATATAAGGATAAACTAATCGAGATATTCGTAGAATACTCGATTCACAAAATGGATGAAATAAGGTAGAAGGTTCATCAAATCGAATGACATAACGAACCATTCACAAGAATCATAACGAGTGCGGAATGCGGTAAGTGGAATACTACCCTCCGCAACTCGTAGCTGATGAAAACCATTGGCAAGGCTGAGCTGAAAAGACCTTAGCACCATTCAATAGATTGCTTAGGTGATAATCCTAAGACAAGCTCAAATATACCGAAAATTCACACACTACTTGAATGAGAGAAATTACACTTTCCTCATCAAGTGGGTTTAAAGAATAGAATGATATCACCGAATTTTGAAATCAAAATCATTAAGAACAAAAGAAATCTGCTTAACAGATTGAGGATGTCGAAGATGAATAGTCCACATTGGACATAGGATATGGGCTTCATAATGATTAAGCCAATCCTTTCCCAAAAATCAATTTCAAAGCCTAAGTAATGCATAACATGCAAATCGGCTCGAAAAGAATAACCACATAAAATAATCTCGACATTTTTAAAAGAAACAAACTGAGTGTTGTGGATCCACCAACCGGATTCGCAATTCTCCAAGAAGTCATCAAACCCATAATATTTAAAGAAAAAGAATCAACAAGTTCTTTTGATATAAAAGAGTGGGACACACCCGTATCAAAAGAAACCAAATAGGCAGATCACAAAATAAAATAATGCCATCAAGGATAGGAGGAGAATTACCTCTGGACTGAGAGGAACCTCCAGAAGCCTTAGCAACATAAAGCTTGCCAAACTTGGCACTAGCAGGAGTAGTAGGGCAGGTAGAAATACGATGACCTTCCTTCTTGCAATAACGGCGGAAGAGAGGCTTAGGACAAGCTCGAATCATATGATCAGGAGAACCACAATTGAAACACTTCCGAATGGAAGGTGTTCCAGCAGATTGAGAGTTAGAACAAGATTCAACAGGCTTTTTCTTCCTGGAAGGGAAACATTCCTGTTTATGAAATGGAAACTTCTTCTTATTATGATTCTCGCGAACCTCAATATCATCACCACTAACACACTCCTTCTCGATGGCTTCGAGATGAAGTGCCGAGCCAACCAAATCCTCAAAAGAAAGCTTAAGCTAAAGCATTAAAGACTTCTTAAGATATTTCCTAAGACCAGAGACAAACTTCAGATTCTTCTTATAAGAAGTGCTAATGAATTCAAGACCATACTTAGATAAGGTCTCGAATGATGTAACATATTCAGAGACGGAGGACATCCCTTGCTTCAACTCAAGGAAGCGACGGGCTAATAAAACTTTCTCAGATTCAAGAACGAATTTGAGTTCGAATCATTCCCGAAACTGAGTCCAAGAAAGAACAGACTCATCAAGTTCGGCTACAAGAAGCTCGTACCAATCAAGGGCACGCTCTTGCAATAAGCTAGAATTTACAAGAACTCGATCGTGGTCAGAAAGATCCATACGAGAGAAGATACGCTCACATGTGCGAATCCAAGCTTAGACCTCAAGAACCGACTCGGAGCCTTTGAATGGCTTTCCTCCAAGATGAGAAAAATCACTGCACAGGCGTGCAAAGGCAGACTTGCGTGGAGGAGATGCACGAATAGGAGGTGGAGACTGAGTGCTCCTAAATAACTCCAAGAACTGATCGGCAGACATATAAACGCCGTTCGGATGCGAGCCGCTGGATTTCCCAGCATCCGAGCGTTGTCCTCTGCCTCTTCCGGCCATTAGCTGAAAGATAAGATAAGATTATTCACAAGGTGGATATCATTAATTCAAATATGGAATATTACGGAATAAAAATGCATTCCTAGACATATTCCTAAAATTCTATCTACCCCAAAGGAACGGTGATTCAAAGATTCGTAACATTCGTACTACCCTTTGATGTACCGTAAGATGTGTCTCTGTTCTATGTTTATCATATTTTGTTCTGAACTCAGCTCCGATACCAAGCTATAACGTCCCACTCTTAGACCCACATTAGCAAAGAGTATTACAAGGTAACACTGTCTGCTAATGCGGAGAATAGAGCTGGATAGGAGCGACCATCTATAGCCTTGTCTTAATTATCAATTGAATATGCCGACAATTACCACTTCTTTCTCAAATGGTTCGACATTTCCAATAAATAATTAATACAAAGCCATAGGTGGCTGAAGGATCTATCAGAATAAAATATAACAACTCAAATGTAATACACATCACAGAGCAGTAGATCATCACATACATTTACACATATACAGATATATTACAGAGTATACCAAATGATACATGTCAAGTGGTAAGCAAACCACAATATACAGATGAGACAAAATAATACATATCTCAGAGTTACAGCCAAAAAGGACTACACAAAAAGCTATAACAAAAAGGAGCTAGCGGAATAGTCCATGCGGAAGCAAAATAGGCTAAGTCCAATGTACCTAACCTGAAACATCTCGGTCTGACCCGAGTATAAAATACACGGGTCAGTCTAGCTAAAAAAATCAGTTAGATAAACTAAATGGTAATGAACATACAAGGTCATAAAGTACCACAAATATCTCCAAAAGAGATAACCAGATCATCTAACAGAAGATGAATCATAATAAGCCTCATATCATAGGAAACTCAAATAAACCAAGGATATCATATCCCAAAACAAGCCAAGAAGGTGAATAACAAATACCAATAAAGGTAACACAAGTTTCCACAAGGTAGTCGCTATATATCGTGTGGTTCAAATGACCTACACCGAAGGGCGATACACTAGGGAAATATAATAATCAAGGGAACAAAAGATGCTCGAGCTCAGTACTGTATAACAAGGATCCATACGCCCGAAGGCAACAAACCCAAATATCACTCGAGAAGTGATGAATGACTAACTCCAAAAGCGATACTATAGGGCAACAAACCTAAATATCTCTCGAGCAGTGGCGAATGACCAACTCCGAAAGTGATACTATAAGGCAACAAACCCGAATATCTCTCGAGCGATGGCGAATGGCCAACTCCAAAAGCGATACTATAAGGCAACAAACCCGAAGGCAACGCCCGAAGGCAACATGTGTCACCAACTCTCAGGAAGGAACCCGAGAAATGTTAACGTGAGTTCCATACCACACGTTCGCACTAAACGGTTTACTTACCGTTAGTCAATTTCACGCTCAAAGAAGTACAAACTTCACCTCATCTCATCGGTAAACAAGACCCAAAGGTCAAAACAGTCAAACGAATAGATTAGGTATTAACTAAAAAGATAAACCCACGTGTTCATAGCACGCGTTTTATTTAATCATTTAATTCTCCTCCCTCTTCGCTCGAAGTGCAAAATTGTGTGCGTTTTATATAGAAATTATAAATTGGAGAAACGAGCTTTTAATACAATTTAAAAAGATCATTTTATAAAAATCCATGTACGAAATCAAAAAAAAGAATCATCAAAGTCAAAAATGCGATAACAACAAATTGGAATCGACACGAATCGATTAAAATTGGAAACCAAGCAAAATAGGCAAATTGGGCTGAGACAAGCAGATTCAGACGTCTGAATTGTATATTTCAGACGTTTGAAATTGGAGCTCAGGCAATACTTTGCCTAGGCTAATTGTAACGACCCGCTATTTTGGACCATTCAAATCGACAATAAATCCACACATGTCTGACTTGAATAATTCAAAATATCAGATTGTTAATTTAAATTTGGCAAAACTCAGCATATGCAGTAAATAAATCAATCACAGAATCACAGACACAGAGTAATACAATAATACGCAGCGGAATAGATAAAATAGTAGTTCATGAAGCTACTATATAAACATCAGAGTTAAAAATAAAATACAACAGAATATCTCAAATACAGTGAAGTCTTCAGTACGAATAGATGACCTCTCTGAACAAATCAACTGAAAAATCTGAAAGCTGAATCGATAGTTGGATCTCCAAATGAAGCTCCAAACTCCAAGGGTGAGTCTCAAATGCTGTATCACTCAGTCTGACCCGAGCGTAAAGCAAAACACAAAACACTCGAGTCAGGATTAACATTCTTATATAAATAAATCCAACTCAAGTGAAACATCAATTGAAATACAAGTAACTTAAAGGATGTTTGAGATAACCATCCTTTAAGGATCTTCAGAACTATCTACAAGGTGGAAATATACACTGTAACACCGTGGTCATTTCAATTTAATTTATACTTCAACCCAAATATCATTTCATTTCAAATATATCTATTTTCCAAAATAGTATATATATATTAAATGATTTAAAAAGTAAAGTATTTAATATTTTCTCAAGTCTCGCAAATCGATTCAAATCAACTCAAATTTCAAATTCCAATTTAATTCAATCTAAATTCATCAATTCAATCCAGTTCTAAATATACCATTTAAATTTTCAATATATTTCAAAACTTTAGTATTCAACATTTTCAAAGTTAAATTTAACAGTTTCATATAGCACTTGATTTAACTTTATTGTTATTTAATCAGGGAATATTCACTTAATAAATCCAATATCATTTAACTAGCCTTAAATTTCATTTTTATTAAATATTTCCTTAAACTTTTTTTTTTACAAGAAATATTCATTAGATTACTTATAAATCAAACTCAAGTTATAAATCATATCTTACATCTCAATTTCAATAAGTTTCAAATCAGTTTAATTAAATAAAATTCTTTATTGAATACAATTTCAACTAAATTCAAATTATCTTTCTAACCTTAACTTATTCAAATTATTACCAAAATCTATTTTGAAATATATTTTAAATACTCAACATATTATATGTATTTAAATCAATCATTCCCATTTATATATAATAATTTAAGGCTCAACATTTATTAAAACCATATATTTCTTTCCAAAACCATAAAATTCATTTTTAAAATATTTATATATATGGACCAACGGTGTCTGTATATATATTTATCATCTGGTTAAGTGATACGGATATTTATCATTTCAATCCGAAATTTAAATATATACGGGTAGATATCATTTCGACCCGTAATCCCAATTTCAATTCAAATGAAAATCGCTTGGGTTTATCATTTCAACCCATAACGAAATTCTCCTATTCTAAAGTCCGTTCGGGTATGTATCATTTCAACCCATAGTGAATTCTATACTAACAGGGAACTTGCAGAGTGATAACAGATACTAAAAAAATATATAACAACAGGCATATATCATCAGTATAAATAATAGATACTGGTGTCAGATCTCACAGGTGAACAGATACAATAATAGTAATAACAGGCATATAATACTAGATACTGGTGTCAGATGTCACAGGTGAATAGTTATAGATAATAACATATATAACAATGTAAATAACTATAGCAGCATATTTCAATTGCTATTTCAATTGAAATCAAATTTAAATAATAAAAGAACGTTAATCGTGAGTGATTGCTCACCTTTCGAGGCTAGATAGATTTGACCAGAATTGAGCTATGGATTGGGTCACGATCTTAGACAATCAAACAAATCCAAACAAAATCTCAAAGCGAAATAAGCTGAAAGTGGATTTGACGGCAAAGCTGAAAGATAGAGATTGATGGAAACGAATCAGAATTGTCTTGATAAAATCGAAACAAAATATATATTATAAATTTCAAATCAAAATTTAATTTAAAACACTAAAATAAAATAAAATATATGATTAAAAATGCAGACCATGCAAATGCCGCATGCAGACCAAGATTTATATATATAGCAATTTAACATATATCAAAATATTAACAACCGTATACTCGAATAAATAAAACTATATATATATAACGAAATAGTTAAAATACCAACAATAGTTGTAACATGTTCATACTTTCAAAATAAAGTAATATATAAATGTATCCTTTCCTATATGTACAACCACCAACCTATACCAGCCTGTATTTGCTAAACTATATATATACTTACTAACATATTTTATTAACTAGAACAACTTATATTATATACTTAAAATATAATGGACTCACGCATACTAACATTATAAAATATATATGCAGTGGGCTAACTTTATACAAACTTTGGAAACATAAGTATAATATATATTCACCTAATAAACTTGCAAATCAATATTACTAGATAGATACTATAACGTGTGCAGCACTTATATCAATTTACATACCTATATACAATAGAGTACAAACTTTGATACCATCAACACTCAAGACTATATACTTAGATATACACTACTGTATTAATATATAATATATAAATGCAAACTAGACTCATTCAATATAATATCTAAATCCTTATATAAACTAACGTGTGCAGACATAAGTTTACCATTTAGTATTTATATATAAACTAAGATTTTCACTAACTTAAAATAAAACTATAATATATGTAAAATATACATAAGTATGCTCACAAAATTTTATGGCAGACAACTATATTAAACTCTAATAGACTTATAGATATTCATATAGATTTTAGTATATAAATAATACATATACCTAAACAAATAAAAATAAAAGTGTTTATATATACACCCTTATAGATCAATCAAGCTGCAAGGTGACGGAAAGGGCAATGGAAGAGTTGGAGGAGGGGAAAAGCTGCTCAAGTTTGATGGCATCGGTGGGCTACGGTGGCGAACGAAGGAGGCCGGGCGGTTTGCTGGTGAGAGGATGGGAGGTGAGGGGAAAAGATGGAACGGTTGTGGTCGAGATGAACGTGGGCGGCGGATCTCCGGGCTAAGCAATGGACGGGGAAAAAGGCGGAGAGGAAGTGGTGGCTATCGGCTAATGGTAGTGGAGGTGGAGGTGTTGACTTGATGAGTTGGTCTCGGCGAAGAAACGCACGGCCAGGGAGAGGAAAAGGAGATGCAATGAGAATTTGGGTGGACTTTGGATTACCAGGCAACGCTTCTAGAGGAAAGGAAAAAAAATGTAGAGGGTAGTAGTGGGGAGCCTGAGGTGGAATAGGAGGAAGATGGAGGCTTTAGGGTGCGTACCAGGTAGCAAGGAGGAGGGGAAGGCGTGGATCGACTGGGAGTATGAACGAGATCTAGGCAAAAATTGGGTTTTATCTTTATTTTATTTTTTTAGAGGAGGAGGAGCAGGCGTGAATAAAGATGAATCGTTCAAAAAGAAATTTTTTTGAATACAAACGTGTATAATTTACGGTTTGATTTTCAAAGAAAACAGATATGGGATGGCAACCGTGGATTGAGCTGAATAATTAAAGCAATTAATTATGATGTTTGTACAGCACGCTTCAAAGTTTGGAACCGAAGGAAAGCGAAAAGTTAAAAGTGGTACCGTTACAACGGATCGTTATCAACGTTTCCGTTGTGTATTGGACTTCAAAATACGGAAATAAATATACTGTAGAGATCAGCACGACGAGACGATCAAAACGATATACAGATATCAGTGGCACGATCATCCGATCAAAAGTCGATAATCGGTACCGAAAAATACTGCTATTTTGCTAGAATTAAGATAAACGGAGCAATAGAAATCCAAATTTGACAAAACGAAGAATGACGTTTCACTCAGAAGATGATTTAGAAATTTATTGTACAAAAATATTCAAGTTTGGAAAACATTTATTTTCATCAAAAATTAACTGACTTAAATTGAAATAGAATTTCACAAGAAATTAAACTTCAATATTATCAGATGAAAATTTACCAGTTGTTATGTTTAAATAGACGTATTCCAAATATCAAATTTTTATTTTAAAATTTTATTGTTTAAAATTTCACAAATTTCCAGTTAAAAATACTTTTAAAACCATTAAATTTTGCGGGTCGTTACACCAATGATGGCCAAACCATATCAGAAACAATCGTATAAGTGATGATGGCTAGGGGTTTACGCCAAACGACTACCCAACCTTCAAGACTCACCAATACACTCCGACCAACATGCCCAAACAACCATATAAGGATTATTCATAGATTTTGACTTCAAACACCAAAAATTGGAATATTCATCAAACCAATTCAATTCCAAAAACGAATGGACAAGGAATATATGCTAGGAATTTCTACCTAACACCATCAAAGATGTAGACATAGATGTGAATTCAAAAACTCACCTTTTAAACCCAAACACAAATGATAAGCTCTAGAACAAGCAATAGGTTAATCTCTCTTCAACAATACCCCAAGAACTTCAATTTATAATCAAAGATGAAGTTTTCTCTAAGTTAAGATATTAGGAATTTCTAAGAATTTGAAGAGGGATTGAGATGGAGAAGATGAAAAGAAGGCTTACCTAAGCTTCTCTTTGATTTTGGAGCAAGAATTTGAGTTTGCAATTGAATCTAGGGTTTGAAATTTCTATTTCCCATTCTCTTCCCCCATTTTCAGTAGAGCTTGAGTTTTAGGAAATGAATTGAGTGAATGGAGAGGAGAGGGGGTTGAGTTAGGGTATAGGATGAGTTGGGTGAAACCCAAACACAAAAGCCCACTAAGAAAATAGCAAAATTCAACTTACTCCAAACATATTGATGCTTATACTCAAAAAAGTCGCAAACACCATTTTGAACTCAATGGAAGTGGTCTCGAGTCCAAATTGTTGATTCTCAACTTCAATCTTCTTTTAGACGTCTGAAATTTCCAAACTAGACGTCTGAATCTGGAAAAATATGAGTTTTCTAACTTCATTCAGACGTCTGAAATTGTAACAGCCCGCAAACCCGTACCCCTTGAATCGACACTATTCTCCAACATATCGACTCAAAGTGGACGGAAAAATGAACCATTAGGGTTAAAGAAGAAGGAGGTAGAAGAAAAGAAACAACGTAACATAATCTCACATCGCCGCGGAATAAAATATAATAGATAATAACTGATCTTTACAGAAAGAAACTATATCTGTTTATACATACATCATCAGAATACAACATCAGAGTACAATACAATCAACATCACAATTCAGGACAGTTATAATAACTTGTCCTCATAAACAGGATACTCAGTACACACAGCACAGCGGAATATAAATCATATACGTGTGATACGTCTCGCCATCCAGCTCGTCTCCTGAGCTCCATAGTATCCTTTCCTGTAATCTATACTACTCGGTCTAACCCGAGCATTATAATAAAAAAAACCCGAGTCAGTCTGGAAAACCATCGTGAGAAAACACACTCAATTGGATTATTAAAGTTTCAAAACCTTTAAATCAAAAGCATCTCGTAAGATCGCGCCACAAATAAACATGTCGGGTTTTTACCTTACGATAGCCAAAACACTTTCTTATCAAAATCCTCTGATATTATAGTAGTGTCTATATACAAATACTTATTCAAATAGCTGAAATTGTTACATGATTAAATTCCAGCATACTAGCCACAAAGTGGGTTATACAAAAAAAAACCGTAAAAGGCACGTAGGGAGAATGGATTTCCAACTAATGACTAGGCATTGGGGTACCACCTGTCACAGTACCTGGTCTAGATCAGCGTACCGAGGACCACGCCCGATCCCCTGCAACACAAGGCCGGAACTACCCCTTGCTGGATAATTCCGAGTAAGACCACCCCACGGTTGGGATCAGCAACCGCACAACTAAGTTGAAATAAAAGGGACATCTAGACAGGGATTACCTCACCCTAATGGGTGATACCCACATAGCCTTGCTGCATAACCCCTGATTTTCATTCATTCCCAATTGATGAGGCTCGAGGCTAAGCGTTACCTTTATAGAACATTTCACTTAGAATGCTCAACGTCCTCCTGACGATGTTCTGGAAGCATTCATCCATACAAGTCCGTCCCGGGTTCGAACGGAACCGAAGGCACTATTCCTACTACATCCATTTTGGGGTCACCCTCAGGATTAGTAGCGACTAGCCCTTGCACTTCACTGCTCCATCTTCGACTCCGAACTTGTTTTTCCACGAAAACGTATAAACCGGATCAAAGTGGTTTTCCGAAAATTAATCCCGATCCCGGTCTCTTCGAAACGATCAGCGCATTGGCCAATATTGTTAGTCGGTTATTTAACTATCAAATATCATTCACAATCAACCATCAAACAATAAATAATTTTCCAAATTATTTATTTACCTAACAAATATCTTCGCAAGATATACTTCCATTTTCAAACCTTTTTGAAAACAGTTTTCAAACCACTCTTCCCATGGAATAAATTCCCAAATACTTATTTCCATTGTAAACACCAAGTACAATTATTTAAGATTTTTAAAATAATTTAAAAACACTTTATTATAAAATACACTTTAAAACATTTAAATTAAAACTACTTTAATACTTTATTTAAAAATATATACTTTAAGAATATTTAGAATAAACTACTTTATAAAATATAAAACTACATTTTTATCCTTTTAAAACACAATAACAAGTTACCTTTAAATAATTACTACTAAATTAAATTTGAGAAATACTTATTTTTAAAATTTAAACGTTTAAAAATAATAAATTTTCTAAAACATGCTTTTAAAACAATCCTTAAAACTTTTAACTTATACTTAAAAATTTGCTTTGAAAACGTACTTGGCTATCCTGGGATATACACTTCTCTTTCACATCTTTAAAAATAAATCACTATTTATTTTTAAACAAATTTACCCATTTCTTTATTAAATTCCCACCGTGAATTTATTTTTCCAAATATCCACTGATATATTACTTCACTTTATAAACCCAGTTTATAAATTCCAAAGTCTTACTTCTCTTTTAAAATCCCACTTTTATACACTTAAATCAATTTCAAATTGATTTCCAAATTTCTCCATTTTGAAATAAATCCCTTTATTTACTCAATTTATTTCAAAATCCATTAACTTCAGCTTCTCTTTCTTTATTATGATTTAAAATCTTTTAACTAAAAATACCATTTCATATTTTCCAAATTCCTTCTTTATCCTTTTCATTAAATTTTAAACCTTGAATTGTTTAAAATAAATTCTTCATTCCTTTACATAACAACACTTGAGTTTTCAAAAAAATCACCTATTCCCATTTATTCAAAAATCTCATTTCCCATACTTGGAATTTTATTTATTAGGATTCAAAAATCAACTTCCATTCCTTTCCAGTTTATTCTTTAATTTATCCAAATTTCAATAATTATTTACTTAAAAATTTACTCTTTTTTTCTTTCCAAAAATCCAATCTATATATTTTGGTAAAACAATATACCCAAATATATTCAATCAAACCATAACATCCATCATCTCCAATTATCAATATAATTCATCATAGAATATCAAATAATTATATCACAGAATTATTAGAACAGTCTAAATAATTTTGAGGAATCCAGTTGGATCCCTCCAACCTGTTTCCCTGCAACCACAAATGTTAGCACAATACCAATTCCACTTCGAGATGGAATATCGCGGTAAATGGGTTTATAAAATATCATCCGCTATTATGCGGCGCATAGGGTCTCATCCGCTATATAATGCGGGAATCAATCACTCCATTATATATACTACTATTATATATATAATATCCCACATCCAGTCAATTCAATCGTTCAACCAAACATTTAAATTTAACTATTTATATTTAAATAACACATAAATGAGTGAGATTAACTCACCTTTGATTATGCATGCAACCAATTTCCTATCTGGCTTGCTTCCTTTCAGATTTTGACCGTATATAACATTATACGGTTTATTAATATTTTGAACTAATCAAACAATTAATTACTATTTATTTATTTAATTCAAACCAATAAATTTGGTTTTAAACCGATAATCTGATTTTTAAACCAATTCCCTATAATAAATAATTCTTAGTAATTAAAATAATTAAATAGGTTAATCTCCATAATACATTATTATCAAATAAACTAGTGATTTAAAATATGTATTTTTTTCACTTTGAATTATATATATATATATACTTTATAAAAATAAGCTATATAGATTCGTAAAAACCCAATTTATATAAACCTTCAAACATCTCTAAAATTCCTATATACTTCCAGAATATTTCAGTATATATATATATATATTAAAAAGTAAGTTACATGCATCAAAAGAAAAATGATTTTATATAAACTTAAAAATCCAATTTTTTTATATAAACTCTTATTTTAGAAACCTCATATATATTCATAAAAATAATAATTTATATAGGCTTTTAAACATGTTAAATTCCTATTTTTCTTAACTATATATATTCATGTACACATATACAAAATATTTCTATATTTATATTTACTTTTCTATAAATAACCTACAGGATTTCTTTACTGTTACCTCTATATTCAGAACAAAAATATGCAGGTGTGTTTATATATATATATATCATCTAATTTTAAATACCATCTAAAATTCCACAAATAAATGAAAAAATGAGAAGCTGCTTACCTGCTCACGTCGCCGATGAACCACACCAGTAATGCTCGAATAATGCATTCGACATTCACACGCCTCTATCGTCGTGAGCTACCCCAAGTCGCCGTGAAATTCAAACACAGAGCGATCAAGGCCCAGACTTTCGAACACGAGCTCACCCTCTCGACGAGATTCCAGACATCGCGATTGCCATTCGCGACTGCCGATGATTTGAACGCGAACCCTTGCGTGGCCTTCGATTCGCGAGCGGCTCGATCTATATTTTTTATTTTTTATTTTTTTCCGAAACGATTTGGGAATTGGGAAGTAGGAGAGATGCGAGCTTTGATTTGAGGAGGACAAGAACTGTTTGATAGGGGAGAATAGGAACGCGACCATAGATTTTCAGAGCTACGCTTATTTTTTTTCTCTTTTTGGCTCTGCTTCCATTGTTCGGCTATGTGATTTAAAACGAAGGAGAAAGCGAAAGATACCTTGCATATTAAAGAAGGGATAAGGGGACACTGTACAGGCAGCTACAGTGATTCGAAAAAGTTCAGATGTGATGGAAATTCGGCTGAAGCTGACAGGTATAAATAAATATATATACTTAATTAAATTCACGTCTCGAAAATCGCAACTCAAAATATCGATTCCCTATCGAGGCGTGCCGCTAGGCGTTTATAAAGTTAAACCGCTATTCTGAATGCAATGGAAAAGGTTTCGAGTCCTAATTCGATCGTATGTAGAAGATAGCTTTTTGGACCCAATTATTATATTGAATTCGATATAAATTTCAGCGCGTTTACATACCGTACGCTCACACAACAACTCCAAACTCTACAAAAATTGAACTCCGATAATAATACAATATTACGGATCCAATGAAACTGGTTTCATCAAATTCCGAGACTGTGCCTCGAAAGGCTAATTTTAAATATCAATTTAAACTATACATTTTTAAAACTGGACAAAACACTTTTAAATTCAATTGTAAAAGTTCTATCACCTTCAGTATTATAAATATGAATTTTATAAGCCTTGAAATTATTTTTAACAAGCCTAGAATTTCAGATTCAGCAATTCACCCAATTTCCAATTATTTAATTTAATAATTAAATTACCCAATAAATAGTGATATTTGAAATTCAAGTCAAAAATTAACCGTTGAATATTTAAAATCAATTAAATATTCCAATTTCAAATATCCAAAATTTACGAGTCGTCACATTCCTCCCCCCTTAAAAGAATTTCGTCTTCGAAATTACTGGTTAGAAAGAATGATCCATAATCCATTAACTATTTCCTCAACCCAAATAGTTTTTAACAACTTGCCAAAACTAACAGCTTTAACAATACCCAAAACAAATCTTTTATTAAAGATACACTAACCCTCTTCTAACTTCCCAACTTATCCACAAGTTCCAAACAATATTACTTACTTAACAGTTCAAATTTAAATTTTAAACCAAATTCAAATTATCAAAATTTTCTAAATCTCTAAATTTTGCCAGCGTCTCCTTTGTGCGGCTAGCTCGGTACAACTACAAAATGCCTCTACGGGCTCCCAGATTTCAAAAGAAAACAAAAAGCCAAATGGCTAGACAAGAAAATCATCAAATTTCATAGAGAAATTTAAACACATACCTTTTGTTGGGCCATTTAAATTTTATCTTCTGAAATCAAAAATCCCAATTTCCTTTTTCTTTTTAAACACCTGTGTCCTACTTAGCAATAATATCCAATTGCAGATTTCAAAATCATTTTATACACTTCTTTACAAAATTCACAATATTTGCTTCACTTAAGCCCGTACGATGCACATATATCATTCGTACGAAATATCAAATCCGATCGCTCACTCGATCACACAATTTCACTTCCGAACTAGTATTGTCCACCCGACTTCATAGTGCGGACTCAGATCTGGTTTCTTGATCAGAAACCGTCATTCTCCTTGCATAGCCATAAATTATGATAGAGAATATCCAGAATCGATCAAAATCCATATCCAGGGTTCGCCGTCGAAAATCGTGTGAAAAATCCCAACTCGGATCGATATAACTATCTCGAAATTCTATGCTCGAATCTGGATCAAATTGCTATGCGAATAAAATAATATACATACATCCTACGTATGAATTTCAATTGATTATCAACTATATCAATTTCTCTTTTATTCACATTTATTTTTATTTCCATTCACTTATTTACAACCATCCCATTTCCCTTTTCTAGTTTTAAATCTTCATTCAATTATTCACTTAGTATATTTTTTTATCCCAAAATTACTTAGTATATTTCCAATACCAATTTACTTAAGAATTTCATCCCTCATTTCTTAAGTCCAATATAAATTTTTCTTATATTTATTTTACTTCTTCATTGCCGAAGTTTATATTCAAATTAAATTCCAATTCCCTATAAATTTCAATTTGCCTCAATTCATTAATTATTTTCAAATCTCAATACTTTTTTCCAATTTCCATTCAGATTTCCATCTTCAATTCTACATGAATTCAATTTGTCTTCAAACTTTGAATATTGAATTTTATTCACCTTACTTCACATACACAATTTTAAATTAGATTTCAATATTCAATTTCAATTCTATTTGCTTACAAATTTTAAATCATTTGTCGTTAGTGAAAATTTTCAAAAAAATTTCTAACTCCCAAAATTTTTGGCAGAGTCTCCCTTGTACGGAGGAGCTTTTGCAATTTGACAAGAGATATAAATATATATACATCGACCCACACGGTCGGAAAACAAAAAAAACAAACAACAGTTCATATTTCCTATCTTTTTATTGCGTAGGCGTACCTTATTAGCATTTTTAAGCAAGCGGCTTATTTAATTAGCATTTTGCGTGATCAAAACCAGCCAAACGGCTTCCAAAAACCTGTACTTACTCAATTTAAATATGTAAGTTACAAATATACAAAGTTTATTAACATTTCACTTAATTTCAATAGCTAATCACACGCATAACATAAGCAATATACACTAAACACTTTCCATAAGCAAATTTATAAGGTTCCGACACAAATTTAAATGCTTTCAATCCATTCACACACCATCTCACTCAATTCATTTTATTTGAATCCATTTTATTAATCTTGGAACATTACATATTGATTACATCAAATACTCATTCCACAATTTATTTACAAACCAACATTTGTCACATCAAATTGGTATTCAACTTGCATTTAACCAATTCAAGTTCCATTTCCATATTTCATTAACTAATTAATTATCAATTAGTTTATTCAAATTTTATACCCAATATTTGATTTTTATTACAAAAATCACTTTAACTATTTACTTGAGTTCAATCCATTTTATAATTTAAGTTTTGGATTTTTATTCATTTCCCAAAATACAAAAAAAAATATTTAACTTTACACGATTCATTTAAATTTTATTAAGTAAAAACTTAATTTCATTTAATGTATCCACCACATGATACAATTCCATTACAATTATATTTCAACTTTAATTCAAATCCAATCACAATATTATTAAACTTAGCTTAAGTTCATTAAATTCGACTTACTCTTCTAACTTATTTCATTTCCATACTTATTTTAATTTAGCTCTTCTTCAAGTTAAATTTTATTCTAAACAAATTTCAAATTTTTATAAGTTTTCAAACTTATTTATTATTCCATAAACATTTTTAATTAACTTCCAGAGTTTTAAGCAATTTCTCAACACTCAAAATCACCTTTGAAATCAATTATCCAAAATCCTTTGCATTCCTACAATCAAACCCAACTTTTGCAAACAATTCCAATTTAAAAAAATTTAGGTAGCAATTTCTCTTCTGGAAACTCGAAAATGAACATCGATGATGCTGCAGTCATCACCGAAGTTATTTTCCAACGATTGTAAGAGTTTAGTGCTTTTACTTCTTTTAAAAAATATTTCAAATATTTTTAAATTCTAAATCTCACCAGATTTCAAATCCTATACAAAAATATTTTCCAAATAATATCACCATTATTTCTTCAAAATCTTTGAAATTCATTTTCAAACTCAAAGGAATTTAAACTTCCCAAAATTCCAAATTTCAAATCCATCCAATTTATATTCAAACATTACTCTGGAATTTTTATTTACAATTTCAATTATAATTCACATTTACAAATTCCATTTTGTTATCTGAATTTATTTCTTAACTTTGGTTATTTTAATCTCTAGTTAAATTTCCACATAGCAATGATAAAAATTTAATATTATCATTCCTAACATCCAAGCAACCAAGTTATAACAATTTAAGAAAATATTTCTTTTATATCAAAATATATTTTTGGTAAAATTATTTCATTCACCCACCTTTAAAACAATATTGTGTCGAATTGTTCTATTCAAGTGTTTAGAAACCCCTTCGATACAGTTGTCCAGACTGTGCCGACGAAGGTTCATATGCCACTCAATAAATCAATCAACAGAATATAAAACCATTTTATATCCACTAACAAATACGCGCTCATATCTATTGTAACACTCAAACTCATTCTAGAGTACTACTGACTCTATCTCTAATGAGTATTCTCCACCAGAGCCAAGGTTCTCGCTTAACCTTTCAGCTCTGATACCACTGTAACAGCCCGCAAACCCGTACCCCTTGAATCGACACTATTCTCCAACATATCGACTCAAAGTGAACGGAAAAACGAACCATTAGGGTTAAAAAAGAAGGAGGTAGAAGAAAAGAAACAACGTAACAGAATCTCACATCGCCGCGGAATAAAATATAATAGATAATAACTGATCTTTACAGAAAGAAACTATATCTGTTTATACATACATCATCAGAATACAACATCAGAGTACAATACAATCAACATCACAATTCAGGACAGTTATAATAACTTGTCCTCACAAACATGATACTCAGTACACACAGCACAGTGGAATATACATCATATACGTGTGATACGTCTCGCCATCCAGCTCGTCTATTGAGCTCCATAGTATCCTTTCCTGTAATCTATACTACTCGGTCTGACCCGAGCATTATAATAAAAAAACATCCGAGTCAGTCTGGAAAACCAGCGTGAGAAAACACACTCAATTGGATTATTAAAGTTTCAAAACCTTTAAATCAAAAGCATCTCGTAAGATCGCGCCACAAATAAACATGTCGGGTTTTTACCTTACGATAGCCAAAACACTTTCTTATCAAAATCCTCTGATATTATAGTAGTGTCTATATACAAATACTTATTCAAATAGCTGAAATTGTTACATGATTAAATTCCAGCATACTAGCCACAAAGTGGGTTATACAAACAAAAACCGTAAAAGGCACGTAGGGAGAATGGATTTCCAACTAATGACTAGGCACTGGGGTACCACCTATTACAGTACCTGGTCTAGATCAGCGTACCGAGGACCACAACCGATTCCCTACAACACAAGTCCGGAACTACCCCTTACTGCATAATTCCGAGTAAGACCACCCCACGGTTGGGATCAGCAACCACACCACTAAGTCGAAATAAAAGGGACATCTAGACAGGGATGACCTCACCCTAATGGGTGCTACCCACATAGCCTTGCTGCATAACCTCTGATTTTCAATAATTCCCAGATGATGAGGCTCGAGGCTAAGCGTTACCTTTATAGAACATTTCACTTAGAATGTTCACCGTCCTCTTGACGATTTTCTGAAAGCATTCATCCATACAAGTCCGTCCCGGGTTCGAACGGAACCGAAGGCACTATTCCTACTACATCCATTTTGGGTCACCCTCAGGATTAGTAGCGACTAGCCCTTGCACTTCACTACTCAATCTTCGACTCCGAACTCGTTTTTCCACGAAAACGTACAAACCGGATCGAAGTGGTTTTCGGGAAATTAATCCTGATCCCAGTCTCTTCGAAATGATCAGCGCATTGGCCAATATTGATAGTCGGTTATTTAACTATCAAATATCATTCACAATCAACCATCAAACAATAAATAATTTTCCAAATTATTTATTTACCTCACAAATATCTTCGCAAGATATACTTCCATTTTCAAAACTTTTTGAAAACAGTTTTCAAACCACACTCTTCTCATGGAATAAATTCCCAAATACTTATTTCCATTGGAAACACCAAGTACAATTACTTAAGATTTTTAAAATAATTTAAAAACACTTTATTATAAAATACACTTTATAACATTTAAATTAAAACTACTTTAATACTTTATTTAAAAATATATACTTTAATAATATTTAAAATAAACTACTTTATAAAATATAAATCTACATTTTTATCCTTTTAAAACACAATACCAAGTTACCTTTAAATAACTACTACTAATTTAAATTTGAGAAATACTTATTTTTAAACTTTAAACGTTTAAAAATAATAAATTTTCTAAATCATGCTTTTAAAACAATCCTTAAAACTTTTAACTTATACTTAAAAATTTTCTTTGAAAACGTACTTGGTTATCCTGGGAAATACACTTCTCTTTCACATCTTTAAAAATAAATCACTATTTATTTTTAAACAAATTTACCCATTTCTTTAATAAATTCCTACCGTGAATTTATTCTTCCAAATATCCACTGATATATTACTTCACTTTATAAACCCAGTTTATAAATTCCAAAGTCTCACTTCTCTTTTAAAATCCCACTTTTATACACTTAAATCAATTTCAAATTGATTTCCAAATTTCTCCATTTTGAAATAAATCCCTTTACTTACTCAATTTATTTCAAAATCCATTAACTTCAGCTTCTCTTTCTTTATTATGATTTAAAATTTTTTAACTGAAAATACCAATTTCATAATTTCCAAATTCCTTCTTTATCCTTTTCATTAAATTTTAAACCTTGAATTGTTTAAAATAAATTCTTCATTCCTTTACATAACAACACTTGAGTTTTAAAAAAAATCACCTATTCCCATTTATTCAAAAATCTCATTTCCCATACTTAGAATTTTATTTATTAGAATTCAGAAATCAACTTCCATTCCTTTCCAGTTTATTCTTTAATTTATCCAAATTTCAATAATTATTTACTTAAAAATTTACTCTTTTATTTCTTTCCAAAAATCCAATCTATATATTTTGGTAACACAGTATACCCAAATATATTCAATCAAACCATAGCATCCATCATCTCCAATTATCAATATAATTCATCAGAGAATATCAAATAATCATATCATAGAATTATTAGAATAATCTAAATAATTTTAAGGAATCAAGTTGGATCCCTCCAACCTATTTCCCTACATCCACAGATGTTAGCACAATACCAATTCCACTTCGAGGTGGAATATCGCGGTATATGGGTTTATAAAATATCATCCGCTATTATGCGGCGCATAGGGTCTCATCCGCTATATAATGCGGAAATCAATCACTCCAATATATATACTACTATTATATATATAATATCCCACATCCATTCAATTCAATCGTTCAACCAAACATTTAAATTTAACTATTTATATTTAAATAACACCCAGATGAGTGAGATTAACTCACCTTTGATTATGCATGCAACCCATTTCCTATCCGGCTTGCTTTCTTTCAGATTTTGACCTTATATAACATTATACGGTTTATTAATATTTTGAACTAATCAAACAATTAATTACTATTTATCTATTTAATTCAAACCAATAAATTTGGTTGTAAACCGATAATCTGATTTTTAAACTAATTCCCTATAATAAATAATTCTTAGTAATTAAAATAATTAAATAGGTTAATCTCCATAATACATTATTATCAAATAAACTAGTGATTTAAAATATGTATTTTTATTTATTTATTTTTTCACTTTGAATTATATATATATACTTTATAAAAATAAGCTATATGGATTCGTAAAAACCCAATTTATATAAACCTTCAAACATCTCTAAAATTCCTATATACTTCCAGAATATTTCAGTATATATATATATATATATTAAAAAGTAAGTTACATGCATCAAAAGAAAATTGATTTTATACAAACTTAAAAATCCAATTTTTTTATATAAACTCTTATTTCGAAAACCTCATATATATTCATAAAAAAATAATTATATAGGCTTTTAAACATGTTAAATTCCTATTTTTCTTAATTGTATATATTCATGTACATATATACAAAATATTTCTATATTTATATTTACTTGTCTATATATAACCTACATGATTTCTTCACTGTTACCTCTATATTCAAAACAAAAATATGCAGGTGTTATATATATATATTATCATCTAATTTTAAATACCATCTAAAATTCCACAAATAAACGGAAAAACGAGAAGCTGCTTACCTGCTCATGTCGCCGACGAACCACACCAGTAATGCTCGAACAATGCATTCGACATTCACACGCCTCTGTCGTCGTGAGCTAGCCCAAGTCACCCCGAAATTCAAACACAGAGCGATCAAGGCCCAGACTTTCGAACACGAACTCACCCTCTCGATGAGATTCCAGACATCGCGATTGCCATTCGCGATTGCCGATGATTTGAACGCGGACCCTTGCGTGGCCTTCGATTCGCGAGCGGCTCGATCTATATTTATTTATTTTTTATTTTTTTTAGAAACAGTTTTAGAATTGGGAAGTAGGGGAGATGCGAGCTTTGATTTGAGGAGGACAAGAACTGTTTGATAGGGGAGAATAGGAACGCGACCATAGATTTTTCAGAGCTACGCATATTTTTTTTCTCTTTTTGGCTCTGCTTCCATTGTTCGGCTATGTGATTTAAAACGAAGGAGAAAGCGAAAGATACCTTGCGTATTAAAGAAGGGATAAGGGGACACTATACAGGCAGCTACAGTGATTCGAAAAAGTTCAGATGTGATGGAAATTCGGCTGAAGCTGACAGGTATAAATAAATATATATACTTAATTAAATTCAAATCGTCTCGAAAATCGCAACTCAAAATATCGATTCCCTATCGAGGCGTGCCGCTAGGTGTTTATAATGTTAAACCCCTATTTTGAACGCATGGAAAAGGTTTCGAGTCGTAATTCGATCGTATGGAGAAGATAGCTTTTTGGATCGAGTTATTATATTGAATTCGATATAAATTTCAGCGCGTTTACATACCGTACGCTCACACAACAACTCCAAACTCTACGAAAGTTGAAATCCGATAATAATACAATATTACGGATCCAATGGAATTGGTTTCGTCGAATTCCGAGACTGTGCCTCGAAAGGCTAATTTTAAATATCAATTTAAACTATACATTTTTAAAACTAGACAAAACACTTTTAAATTCAATTGTAAAATTTCTATCACCTTCAGTATTATCAATATGAATTTTATAAGCCTTCAAATTATTTTTAACAAGCCTAGAATTTCAAATTCAGCAATTCACCCAATTTCCAATTATTTAATTTAATAATTAAATTACCCAATAAATAGTGATATTTGAAATTCAAGTCAAAAATTCACCGTTAAATATTTAAAATCAATTAAATATTCCAATTTCAAATATCCAAAATTTATGGGTCGTCACAGAAATGAACGATTCAGACGTCTGAATTTGGAAAACCAGAAGTTGTCTAGAACAATATTCAGACATCTGAATCATCCATTTCAAACGTCTGAAAATGGCAATTTTGGCCTATTTCCTTTCTGGTTTGACTCGAACAATTTCAGACGTCTAAATGCTTCATTTCAGACGTCTGAATCCCTGTAAGACAGTTTTTATTTATTTATTTTTTTCAAATAGACACCTCCGTATCTCGATCCACATAGATTTTTCACTATTTCGACTGTTCTTTTATGAATAGTGACTTTTTCGGACTAAAATCTGACTAACAACGCTATATTTAGATAAAATATTTAAATATACAATTGTCAATTATGCGGGTTGTTACATTAATATTAAATTAATTAAATCACTTTTTAATTCAATATTTATAATCTGGCAAATTTTTATAATTTTTGATCCCTTAGATATTTATAATAACTAAAAGCAAATTCACATATCAATTTAGTGTTAATTATTTCAATAAATACAGTGTTCAAATGTCAACTGTAATTAATCCAATTAATTACAAATTAATTCCAATAAATTTGTTTTTATTTGATTCTAAACTTAATATTCAATCAATTATTACTCAACTAACATAGTTAACATTGTTTTATATTCCATTACATTGATATCTTCCAATTTTCATCTTTTATTCGTATTAATTGCTATATTTAAATTATATTGGAATTTTGTCAATTTTAAACATTAATTAAATTTTAAAATCTCAATTAATTATTTCATCTTGGTTTCACTCTTTTATTTACATCAATTATCATATTATGTATAGAATTTACATTGGTTGCATCTTATTGAATCAACATTCTCCACTTACCAATTTAATCCACATTAACTGCAATAATTAAGTGAATTAATTACAATTGATTTTAAATTAAACTTAACAAACCAACAAAATAGGTAACGTACAATAATTATTGCCATTATCTCTTAATCACACTTTTAAATTCATTATTTACAAACAAATGTTACAATCACTTACATAACACAGATTTTTATTAAATTACCATTTATTATATACTATTTCAATAATGAGTTGAATGTTTACATTTGTTTTCCTATATTCACTGTATAACCAAGTATAAACTTTACTTTATTTCAATTGATTGGAATTACATTCAAGTTGTTAATAATTTACTTTAATTAACATTGTTACCTTTCATTTTAGTTATTTCATTATTAAATTACAAATTTGTATTTCTTTCAATATTTAAACATAGAATCTTATTAAATTAACCATTTTAATTACCGAAAATTTATGGGTCATTACACTCTCCCCCACTCAAAACTTTTCGTCCTCGAAAAGGAAAAAGAAGGGAAAAAGGAATTTAGTAATCAATATATCTTATTCAAAATATTAAATTTATAAACAAATAAATTTACAAAATTATTTAATTTAAATAAAATATATCCATTTGTAACCATTAAATCCTTTTATACTCAAACTAATAAAATTTTGAAAACATTTCTCAAAATATCTAAGTCCAAAATTCACTGAAAATTTCGACAGAGTCTCCTTTGTACGGAGAGGTCTGGGAGAAATAATAATATCAAAATAACAATATATATCATATTTTCAAAATAATATATCCCAACAGCGGGAAAACAATATAATATCGCTATATAAAACCATAATCCAAGAACGTACCTATTTGTCGGGCAATTAACGCTTATTTTATGAAACCAAAAGCAGTAGCAATTGTTTCCATAACATGTATTTCACTTATATAATTCAAAGGGGTTAATAATTATATAAAATGAAATATTTAAAGTTGTTTCAACTAATAACAAAACAATCAACATAACATAACAACAACCACTTCCGACCAAAGCATACAATCATCACATGAAATCAAAATAAATCAATTATCCATTCGTATCAACCAAAACAAATAGTTTGTTCGGGTTTAGACACTTTTAATCGCATAGAATGATAAATAACTACTAAGTATACCATCTACTCAACAGTCTTAGATAAACTCAATAGATTAGTCATACATCCTAAACGATTAGAAGTATCCTTTCCCAAACAACCCATAAACTAAAACAAACAATGACTCCAAGCCAAGGTTTCAAATCTCGGATTTTAGCCAATATCTCGGGCAAATATCTCGGCTGTCTCGGGCGATATTTAAAAGACTTATAACTAACCAAGCTGCCAAATCTCGGATTTTGGCTAATATCTCGGATTTTCATCTCGGCTGGTCTCGGGGAGATTTAAAACCTTGCTCCAAGCATTAATCAAGTTCATTCTTATAAATTTCATTTCACAACATTTATTGTTTATTTCCCTTTTCATTCACACAATGATTTGTCTTTTTAATTTACATTTATTTCTTACAAATTTCCATTTCCATTCATTCATTCAGTGTTTATTTCATTTATTTCCATTCATTACTTAAAAATTCATTTTTCATTTATTCATATAATGCGAATTTCTTTTTATTGCATTACATTCATTGCTTACATAAGTTATTTCCATTCAGTTGTATATAATAACCAATGAATTCACTATTTAAGTATTACATACATTTTATTATAGTTTAGTTCACATTTATTAATTTATATACTTGATTTCTATTAGATAATCATATTCATTAGTGTATAAACTCATACTTAAGTTTCTTACCCCTTTTTAATTTACATTCATCCTTTCTTATACAATGTCATTGGATATTAGATCCATTTTCTAAATCATTTGCATAATTTCTGAAATTATAACCATTAAATCTTAATATAGTATTCATTTTAATTATTCACTTTAATTATTAGTAGCTTCAAACATTAACTTAAGTTTATAATTATTTATTTAAAATACTCACCTTTCTATTACATTTAATTAGTAGCATTTCAATTATAACTTAAGTTCATGACAATGATAATATCAAAATTCTTATTTATAAAGAATCCATTAAACATCTTCATTACTAAGTTTTACTTGTATCATATTCCATTACATATTCCTATTTGACATTACAACTTTTAATGATTTGGTAAGCTATATGTATATGTCTTTTAGAATGCAATAGAAAGTTACACAAATGTATCTCATTTCTTTTAATTAACTTAATGTTCAATAATCATATCCTTTGTTTTATAGGTTAAAATTTCAATTTTCTTGTAAATTTCATTTATAACCTAGCATTTAAATTTCTTATTTCATTTTAGAAGTTCCAATTATTAAATAATTAAAATTTTATTCCATTACAATAGTTGAAATCTCTAATTTATAGAAACTTAAGAACTAAATGCCAGGTTCCATTTCAATTATTTGAAATAATAATATCTATATAATCATATCTTTTATATATATCAAATCAAAATTGGAATTCAAAATTAAGATTATCAAAACAATTGTGCAGTAAAACTACTACAACAGTCTTCCCACATTGAAACTCGAAAATGAATGTCGATGATGCATGCACTATTCATCGAAATTATTTTCCAGCGACAGCGAGGGGAGTACAGAACTTATTCCTTTCCAAAATTTCTTTAAAACATTTCTTCCAAATTGCATTGAAAATTTATACCAGCAAATACTTCCAAATAATATAAGTATTATATTCCAAATCATTCGAAAGAAATTTTCAAAATCCCGAAACTTTAAGTTCTAAAATTTCCAATTTATATTTATTTTATTTACAAATCTTATTTCTCGACCAATATCTATAAATCTCACTACCTAAAAATAATGTATTACCACCAAATATATCATTTATAAAATTATCATTTTATATACAAAATATATAATAGGCAAAATTATTTCACTCACCTATATTCAAAACAATATTGTGTCGATCTGTCCTATCAAGTGTTTAGAAATCCCTATCGATGTCATAGCGTCCTATGCACCAACCAGAATTTATAAATACAAAATGGAACAAATCAACACAATATAAAAAAAAATTATAACACTAACAAAAACGTTATCTCATATATATACGCTCAGCGACTCATTCTAGGGTATTACACCCTAGTTAATATGAGTCAGACCCTACAAAGCTAAGGTTATTGCTAAACCAAAGCTCTAATACCAACTGTAACGACCTGCCTTTTTGGACGTTTTAAGCAGACACACATGTCAAACTCAAACCATTCAAAAAGGCAGATTGTAATGGGGTAAATAAGAAAAGAGAAGGAAATAAAACAAAATACAGAATCTCGCAGTGGAATGACAAGATATAATAATCAAATAACAGTTCATTAAGCTGTTTACAAAAAAACATTTGATTATATTAATACAACACAGAACCAGAGTTACACAAATCAGAGATAAATAAATGACAAAGCAGCGGAATAGTATGATGCAGTGGCATAATATAGTAAATAATAATACAATCTTCGTCTTCATCCTTCAGAAACAAGTCTTCAAATCCTGAAATGCTCAGGCTGACCAGAGCGAATTGAAAAGACAAAACACTCGAGTCAAAACTACAAGATCTTATGTAAGTTAAATCAACGGTAAATAAATATGAGTGGAATGGCATCGGAGATGTTTACGGGGTTTGACATCTCCTATCCAGTGTCTAACGTGAGTGCAATAACTTAAAAGATGTTCGGGATTCACATCTCCTAAGGATCCATTAAACTATCTAGTTGTAGTACAATACGCTATTATAATATGTCTATAGTAAAGTAAAAGAATTAAAATAGCGTTAAGGCGTTACCCATATCCCCCCTAACACATTTTATATATTCCCATAGTCTATACAGTACTGTACGCTCCTCCGAGAGTTTTACGCAGAGGGCACCACATAGGTATGGTACAAAACAAACTCGTAGAAGGCACGCTAGGGCATGTGAACAAGGCACACGAGGAATGCCAGGGTAGATATACCATTTGCGGATCCGGACTGGTGGTAATGCATAGAAGCTACTACTGCCCACCTCGGAACACACTCCCAAATCAAAAATCAGAGGGTGGCCACCAAATCAATCATAAAGTCATAATATAGTATCGAAGAAGTGTGCCCGATAGGAGGAATGACCTGACTTAGCCCGTCGTGGCTCCTGGTTTTAGTCACATCTAAGCTGACTCACGGGAGTCAGGGTCACGTCATACCTTATACAGAAATCATTCACCAAACCATCCTACTTCATTTCTGGAATCTCCACCACGTACACAATTGTTAAAGTTCTTTTCGGTATTGCCAGAGAGTATGACAATATCCGATCCCGGTCTCTTTAACAACCAATCGCTTCTTACACAACGGATGGTTCTTTTACATTTCAAAAAGTCAATTCACAATTTATATCAAAATATCATATTCTCAAAACCATAATACTTTTGAAATCATATTCATTTTGAAATCGTAATCACCTTTGAAGATCATATCGTTTCCAAATCATAATTTTCCAAAATATGTTAAATCATTACTTCAAAATCATAATATTCAATTTAAATACAACATTTAAATCCCAACTGAGGTTATAATATCTTTAACCATATTCACTAAACATCGAGGATTTCAAATATAATACCTCTACCTCATTTAGTTTGAAATTTAGAAAGATAGTTTTGGATAGTTATAATTAGTTATAAATAGTTAATATAGATTTAAAATAGTTAAATAGATTTAAAATAGATTAAATATAATTAAAATAGATTAACTAGCTTTAAAATAGATTAATTAAATTTAATATAAGTTAAAATGGTTTAATTAGTTTTAAAATAAATTAAATAAATAAGTTAAATTGATTTAATATAGTAAATATATGTTAAACTAGTTTAATAATTTGAAAATCTTAAAAAATTAGAATCTTAAAAATAATATATTTTAAAAACAGTTTATATTTGAAACACGAATTTGGAATTCATATAAATTTAACTATTTACTTTATTTCAACATATCTGAACAATTTCACCTTCACAAATCACAAAACCCAATTGCAATACATTTTAAAGTTATATTTCAAACAATTTTAATAACTCAATTCTGGACAATCTCAATTTATACTTCAAAAATCAACTTAAAGTTTCAATTAAATTCCTATAAACAATTCCTTTAAACCAATTCCAATAATAATTCAAGTTATATAAATCAAATTCTTATATTTAAAATATCAGTCAATTAATTTTAGAAATTAAGGTTTAAAAGATCATTTAATTTAACCAATCCAGTCTCCATATATAATTCTCTACCCTAGGGTCAAGTGATACGAATATTTATCATTTCAATCCGCAATTTAGAATTTTACGGTCATATATCATTTCAAACCGCAATCTCGAATTAATATTAATATCCATAAAAATAGTTCGAGTCTATCATTTCAACCCATAATGATTTTTCCCTAATCTATAGATCGTTCGGGTATGTATCATTTCAATCCAAAGGGAACTTGAAGTTATCACAATATAAAATACAACATCCATTCATCCAATACAAACAATCAAACATTCATCACAATCATCGTCCAAATCAATCAAATAAATATCGGCAATTAACTAATTTACAATAACAGGTATTTAATTGGCAGTTTAATTTCAATAATAAATTAAATAACGATTTAATTCAAATAAATTCAAATCAACTGAGATGATGATATAAAATATACCAATTGGTCATAAATAAATTTCCAATCACATCATAAATTTTATTTAACAAACATAAGAAATTTTAGAAGTGGTGAGTGGGTCAAATCACTCACCATTGAATTTAAATCCAATTTAAATCCAAATTTCAAACAGGCTCAGAATTCGTCCAAACTCACGTCAAAATGTCTGGAATTTCGATAGGATCGCAAAGGATCAAACCGCGCCCAAATCTGTGCCCGTATGCAAAAGTTATTAACATTTGAAGTTAGACGATTTAGACTCAAATAAAAAAAAGACGAACCAGAGAAACATCACCACGTGATCGTCTGGAAGAGTGCACGCTCGTGAAACCCTACCCAGAATCGAAGGAGACTGGGCCACCACCGCTTTGGCAATTCTAGCCGCACCCACGTCCATCTCCAGCTCGATCAGGCACCACCGCTGTCTTCCCCTATCTCCACCGCCCCCTAGGCCGAGCGTGGCCAACCATGTCACTCCCAAACGACTCCCACCGCCTTCTCCTACATTCACCCAAATCGACAAACACAGACCACTTTGAGACAAGTGAAAATCATCCCCATGACCTGCTCATCGATATCTTCACAACACCGCTCCCCGTTCGTTGATCGGACGACGATCCACCATCGGATCGTCGAAACCCTAAAACGAACGGCCGATGTTTAACCTTGATTTTAGGAAAAACGGTGAATCCGACTGAAAAACGAATCACACCAGTGGATTACGCTCGTCGAGAGCTTCAAATTTATATATAATTTGATAGGGTTTGTGGAGTTTAAATTTTCGATTTAATTTGATTTGCAATTGAATTTTAGAGTTTGTCTGCCATTGAGAAGGAGAAGTGGACAGATGAAATTTGTACGTACAAACAAATGAAAATAAGAAGTAGCAAGGGTTTATAACGAGCTATTTATAGGTATAGCTGAAAAATAGAATGAGTGGACAAGATTGATTCAGAAGTTGAGCAATAAACGACCCGGAAAGCCCGTTCTGTCTCCAGAACGAAAATGGGTCATCCCACATATCAAAATAAATGTTTTCATAATTTTTAAATCCAATGGAACGGGTTTCGTGTCCTAATTCCATCATATGAAGAAGTTGTGACGCCCCACCTCTATGCTCACAATAACAAAGGTTATTATAAAGAATAACGTCTGCTATTGCGAAGAATAAGGCTTGTTAGAAGCGACCATCCGTAAGTTATGCCTTAGACGAGTATTGATTACATCGATAGGAGTTATATAAATTACTCCCAAAGATATATATTCAATCCAAATCTAAAACGAAACTACAGTGGCTTAAGAAAAATCCAGAACAATTCATAATAACAATAACACAAATAGTATAATCACATCAGAACAGAAATATCAGATATATAGCGGAAGATTAGTCTGGAATACATGCTACAACAATCGATGGTTCACATGAACCGATACATATACATATCCATCAATACATACATAAGATGAGAGTCAAATAACCAAAAGAACTCCTCGAAGGCTAGACAAAAGATGATGCGAAATCCCAAAAGCTGAAGCTGCTACTGAATCAGAGATAGAGATTACCCTGAAATGACTCGGTCTGACCCGAGTATTATTTAAAGAAAAATAATAAACGGATCAGTCTAATTTATTCTCAGAAATAAGTGAATGATAAATGTCACTTAAACAAATAATTATAGTCTCGAATGAGACTATACAGCATAAATAATTAGCATAGTTTATATGAAGAAATCTCAATTTAAACTCCATCAAAATCAGTTTTCAAATTCACAATTGAATTTAAAACAGCAATACGCAAATTTATAACCTCAGATGAGATTATACTCAAACTTAACTTTCAAATTCATAATTGAATTCAAAGCCGCAATTCACAAAATCCAGAAATCAAAATAGATAACTAGAAAATCAACAGTCGCAAAATCTAGAAATCAAAACAAGATAACTATAAAATCAACAGTCGCAAAATCTAGAAATCAAAACAAGATAACTAGAAAAATCAACATAAAAGGTGGATCGATCCCAGCAGATGGCGAGTTTTAGCTACGCCGCACGTGCATCTCAGATGGCCGAAGCCTACCAAGTACTATAAATTTTTGGCGCCCATCAGATGACCCGAAGGTCCGTAGAGTGACCCGAAGGTCTAGTACTGGTAATTGACCCGAAGGTCCATCAGATGACCCGAAGGTCCAACAAAGTGACTCGAAAGCCCAACAAAATCATCAGAATCATCAAACAGCAGATGTTTCAATTAATGAGTCCGGAATTAACCGAAATAGTAAAAGTGTGGTTCCATACTCCACACTTTTGCTAAATCGTTTAAATCTCTTCATCGTTTCCTTGAAAGTGCAAAATTGTGTATTTTATATAAATAACATTTTACGTTCTCAAACGGACAAGTCCGGAATTAAGCGAATCAGTAAAAGTGAGGGTTCATAGTCCTCAATTTTGCTGAAGCGTTTAAATCGCTTCCTCATTCTTTTGAAAGCGCAAACGTAAAAATTTTGAAAACAATTTTTATTTTTTATTTTAAAACAATTTTTAAAACACGTGATTAAAACAGCAACATCTGTAGCAATTTCGACGAGGAAATTGCGCTTCACAAAACGCCGTAAAAACGGATACCAAATAAGTGTTGCGGGATAACCGTTTGAAAAGACACTTTAAATTAACGGTTACCGACGTTAAAATAACAGTGAATTTTCATTTAGAAAAATGTCACAAAACACCGTGCTTTAAAAATTTAGCACCGGTATAAAAATTTCGTTATAAAAATAACGGAACGAAAATACGTTTGAAACGTACACCGGTTCAAAGCAGAGTTTTCATCAGATTGCACTATTGCTATAAATTAATTAAAATAATTGAATGATGCTATCCCAACATACGTACACTAAACCAGTGCAACTATAAATCTTTGAACAAAATGTTTTACAACTAAATTGACACATAATACATACGCACCCCCCTGAACTTGATTCACTTACATGTATTAGCAAATTTTGATACAAACTGTGTACCCTCTAACCTATTTATTTACCAAGTAGTTAAACGTGTGCATGTGATCTATAATTTGCTAGTAAACAAATTGCAAGTGAGTCACGTGTGTTTCACATACTACAAATAATTAAGTTGATATGGAGTGACCTTGTTACAATGCGTTAACAAGTATGAACCATATATACAACCTCAGTTTTCATGCCAAATATGAAATAAAGGTGTCTGGACTTGATTCACCCAAAAATGCGAATACACACATTAACTCGACTGACGCTATGTTATTCAGGCAGCTGAGAATAGATAAAAGTAAAAAGCCTTCAACATAATTTTCATGCTAACTGTGATAGTATGACCAGTACGTGTGAAAAGCTTTTGTGTCCATGAAAAAAATGAAACTTATCATCCAAACAAAAAAACGCACAAAACAATTTGTTAATAGCAATACACCGGTACACACGAGAACGAAGGAGAATAAAATTAGAGAGTGAGTGTGAACTCACTGAATATTTGTTCCAAAACCAAACTAGTAACTCAGATTCAAAGGGGAGAAGAAGATATATATATAACAGCCATTTTCTTTTTTTTCAGAGTTCTGCAAAATGAGTGAAGAAAAATGCAGTGATATTATATTTTCTTCTATACCGAGACCAAGTCAAGATGGAGGAGTGTGGAAAAGCATTTTTAGTACACTTGCATTTAATGCGACGTGCAATTATAATGTACTCGGCTGAACACTCGATGGAAGCAAAGAAGAGCAATCTTTTTTTTTTCACAAACAAAAGGATCAAATTCAAAAGTATTCATCATTATAAACAACGTACAAAATTTTATCCAATGTGCTATCCTCCTTATGCGAGAATATGATCTTTAATAAAGAAAAATCATCCCAAAAGTAGTTTCAAATGATCATTACGCCAAAGGTGGGGTTTTGCAGATCCCTATGATTTAATATTCAGTATCAAATGAAATCATTAAACAAAACTAGTTTTCAAAAATAAACAAAGATCAACTGTGCAAGTTTCGTAAAAATAACACTATATGAGCCTACACTCTCAGTTGATTGACTCTAAAGGAAACAAGTGCAGACTGTAGAATGTTTGCAAATGCAATATGTAACTATGCATGTAATTAATTTCTTTCCCAATTTTGTGTACAAGTCAAATGAAAGTGGAGTGTGCTGGCACATTTTGTACATTAGCATTTAAGATGAAAACGTGCTTTAATAAAATAAGGTACACGGCTACACTGATGCAATTATATGAAGGAAGAAATAATTTAAAGTGTTCACATTTTTTTTAAAAGACTTTACCACTGACTTTGCCTCTGAATTTGCGTCAATATTTTCTTTCCCAATTTTAAATTCTAAAAATTTCTATTTTAAATACCCACTCCGACAGTAATTCAAAAATTAAAGTCGTGACAGATTTTAAAAATATTTATTACGACGGTAATAAAATCACGGTCGTTACAGAAGTTGTATTAAAATCAGCTTATTTCAAATTGATTTTAATTGATTTCAATTAAATTGATTTCAAGGCGTTTCGAGCCCGTACGATCAAACGACAAGTCCGATCGTTACGAAACTTGAAATTCTACAATAATTCGCTGTTACGGATCCTATGAAACTAGTTTCGTCGAAATCCGATTCAGTGGTCAAAATGGCTATATTTCAGTTAATTAAATAAATTAATATTAAATTAATTAAATCACTTTTTAATTCAATATTTATAAATTGGAAATTTTTTCTCATTTTTGATCCCTTAGATATTTATAATAACTAAAAGCAAATTCACATATCAATTTAGTGTTAATTATTTCAATAAATACAGTGTTCAAATGTCAACTGCAATTAATCCAATTAATTACAAATTAATTCCAATAAATTTGATTTTATTTGATTCTAAACTTAATATTCAATCAATTATTACTCAACTAACATAGTTAACATTTTTTATATTCCATTACATTAATATCTTCAAATTTTCATCTTTTATTCGTATTAATTGCTATATTTCAATTATATTTGAATTTTGTCAAGTTTACACATTAATTAAAATTTAAAAATCTCAATTAATTATTTCATCTTGGTTTCACTCTTTTATTTACATCAATTATCATATTATGTATAGAATTTACATTGGTTGCATCTTATTGAATCAACATTCTTCACTTACCAATTTAATCCACATTAATTGCAATAATTAAGTGAATTAATTACAATTAATTTCAAATTAAACTTAACAAACTAACATAATAGGTAACGTACAATAATTATTGCCATTAACTCTTAATCACACTTTTAAATTCATTATTTACAAACAATAGTTACAATTACTTACATAACACAAATTTTTATTCAATTACCATTTATTATATACTATTTCATTAATGAATTGAATATTTACATTTGTTTTCCTATATTCACTGTACAACCAAGTATAACCTTTACATTAGTTCAATTGATTGGAATTCCATTCAAGTTGTTAATAATTTACTTTAATTAACATTGTTACCTTTCATTTTAGTTATTTCATTATTAAATTACAAATTTTTATTTCTTTCAATATTTAATCACAGAATCTTATTAAATTAACCAATTTAATTACCAAAAATTTACGGGTCGTTACATGTTAATTTAATAAAGCTTTGCGACTTAATGTTGGAAGAAAAAAAATTTATGATTTAATAATAAGAATGTAATTGGATTAGAAGGGTAATGGTATTCATTTAAGGTAATTTACAAATTGCTTTGGATGTAATTCTAATTAATTGAAATGATTTAAAAAGTTAATATTGGTATAGGTTGTGAAAAATTATAGCAATGTATGTATTAATGGATAATTGGATTAAAAGAGCTATTGATAATTTAAATGTTGATTTATTAATAAATTAATGTGTAATAAATGGAAATTGAATAAAATTAGCGTAATGAGAGTTGTTATAACAATTGTTGTAAATAATAAACTTACAAATGTTATTAAATGTAGTAATGGTGACAAACTGTTGTCTATTACCAATATATTTAATCAATTGCAATTAAAGGTGATAAATGTTACATTAATGTGAATTAAGACAATAACTGCAAATTTGGAATGTAATAAAATGTACAGAAATGTAAATTACACTCATAAGACAATAAATTGATTCGATAATAAAAGAATGAAACCAAGATGGATAAATTAATTGGGATTTCAAATTTTTATTAATGTGAAAAATCGACAAAATTCAATGTAATTGAAATATAGTAGTTAATACAAATAAAAGATGGAAATGGTAGCATATTAGTGAAATAAGAGATGAACAAATGTTAACTATGTTATTAGAGTAACAATTGATTGAATATAAAGATTGAAATCAAATTAAATCAAATTTCTGGAATTTAAATTATAATAAATGGATCTATTGCAATTAAATGTAATTAATTACTACGTTATTGGAAATTAAGATGAAACTGTAAAATATTAATGTAGTAAGAGATAAACTAATATTAATTATATCCTTAGGGTAATAATTGGTTGATGATAGGATGAAAAGTCAAATTAAGGATTTATTGGAAATTTAATTCATAACTACTGAATTTAGTGAAATTGAAATTAAACACTTTAAATTGTGCAATGTTCAATATTAAATTGATATATAAATTTATTTTAAGGGATTATAAATTATTAGGTAATCTAAAGTGATGGAAATTGTAAATTATTAAATTTGAATTGAAAAGGTGATTTAATCAATTTAATTAATTTATTTAATTAATGTAAAAATAGCCATTTTGGCCACTGACTCGGATTTCAACAAAACCAGTTTCATCAGATCCGTAACAGTGAATTATTGTAGAATTTCAAGTTTCTTAGCGATCGGACTTGTCATCCGATCATTTGGACTCGAAACGCCTAGAAATCAATTCAATTGAAATCAATTTGAAATAAGCTGATTTTAAAGCAACTTATTCATACGATGGAATTAGGACCTGAAAACTATTCCATTGAGTTTAAAAATATTGTAAACATCTATTTTGATATATGGGATGATCCATTTTCGTTCTGGAGACAGAACGGGCTTTTCAGGTCGTTTATCGTTCAACTTTCAAACCAATCTAGTCCATTCATCTCTATTTTTGATCTGCCTATATATAGCCTATTATAAACCCTAACTATTCCTTATTCCATTTTTCTGTACGTACAATTCTATCTGTTTCTCTCTTTCCAATGGCAGACAAACCAAACCAATTCCAAATTCAATTGCAAATCAAATCAAAAAATCAAACTCCTCAAAATATATCGAATTATATATCGATTTGAAGCTCTCAACCAACGCAAGTCAAATCTACAGTCTGTTTCTCAATCTGAGTTTCTGTGTGCCTAGAATTTGATGGTTTATTCTCGGCTGTTCATCATGTTCCGATGAAATTCGACCCATCGTCGACCGAAGGGTGTTGGGTTGTGGAGAGGACCGAAGGGAGTTCATCTATGCAAGTTGGAGGGTGGTCGGACAGTTGGATTGACATGGAAAATTAGCGTAGGGTTTGTTTATGGTGGCGGTGGCTGCGTCTTCGAGGCTAGGGGGCGTCGCGGTAAACCTGGATGGTAGGGGAGGTCGCGACTAGCCTAGGGGGTAGTCGCGAGGCTGGTAGGTGGTGAACGACGCTCGTGGTCGAGCATGTTGATCGGTGCCAGTTGTGTGTTTGGCCTTTTAGGGTTCACACTATTGAATGAAGAGGTAGATGACATGTTATTTTCAATTTATTTTTTTATTTTTTTATTTTATAACTTAAATCGTATATCTTCGAATCGTTATAACTTTTACATACGAGGTCCGTTTTACGCGCGGTTTGTTCCGTTGGGATCGTATTGGAATTTTAGACATTTTGACGCTAGTTTGGACGAATTTGAGACAGTTGAATTTTAGGCCTTTATTTGGATTTCAATTCGATTTGAAATCAAAAGGTGAGTGTTTTGACCCACTCACAATGTGACGCCCCACCTCTATACCCACGCTAGCCAAGGACACTACGAGGTAATGCCGTCAACTAGCATGGAGAATAAGGCTGTTGAGGAGCGACCATCTGTATAATTGCTTTGTGCGAGTACCGATATGCCAGATAAAAATATAACTTTTCATCTCAAGAGGAAATCCGACATACCGATACAAACTCAAAGCTACTACACAGCGGCTATATGGACTTCGGAAACAAATATAAAAATAAACATAACACAAATCAGTCACAGACATCCATATCACAAAGGCGGAAAAAGATATGAATAAATATATATCACATGAAAGTGTACAACAGAGTAGTGGTCTAAAAGATCCACGATAATACAAAAGAATAGCTACCAGCTACACAAAAGAATAAGTATACACCATAGAGTCTAAATCTCAAATGTATACATCCAAAAACTACTAAACTAAGTAGTTAGCCAAAAGTCAGAGTAATAGATCCCCTGGTGCGAAGTCAAGAAGAAGCACCTGAAACATCTCGGTCTGACCCGAGTATTATTTATAAGAAAATAATAAACGGATCAGTCTAGCTATAAATATCAGATTGTAATGAACCGCAAATCCGTACCCCTTGAATTGACATTAATTTCCATTAATGAACTCAAGAAGAACGGAAATACGAACCATTTGTGTTAAGAAGAAGAGGTAGAAGAAGAAAATAGAAAAAAAACAACAGCATCAGAATCTCACATCGCAGCGGAATAAAATATAATAGATAACAACAGATCTTTATACAAATTAAAACTATATCTGTTTGCACAATACATCATCAGAGTATACATCAGAGTACACATACATACAACTGGACAATAGTCATGTCATGTCCTCAATACAACAGAGTACAGTAATCAACACAACGGAATATATATATAAACAAGTACGGAAGATACGTCACGCCATCCAGCTCGTCTACTGAGCTCCACAGCATCATATCCTGTATCCTATAATACTCGGTCTGACCCGAGCATTATAGTTAAATAACACCCGAGTCAGTCTGGAATACCAGTGTGAGAAAATCACACTCAAACTGATTATTAAAGTTTCAAAATCCTTTGAAATCAAAAGCATCTCGTAAGACCACGCCACAAATAAACATGTCGGGTTTTTACCTTACGATAGCTAAAACACTTCGATCAAAATCCTCTGATATTATAATAGTGTCTATATACAAATACTTATTCAAATAGCTGAAATTGTTACATGATTAAATTCCAGCATACTAGCCACAAAGTGGATAATACAAACAAATACCGTACAAGGCACGTAGGGAGAATGGATTTCCAACGAATGACTAGGCACTGGGGTACCACCTATCACAGTACGTGGCCTAGATCACAGTACCGAGGAGTACGCCCGCTCCCCTGCAACACAAGGCCGGAACCATCCCTTACTAGATAATTCCGAATAAAATCACCCCACGGTTGGGATCAGCAACCGCACCACTAAGCCGAAATAAAAAGGGACGTCTAGACAGGGATGACCTTACTCTCAAGTGGGTGCTACCAACGAAGCCTTGCTGCATAACCCCTGATTTTCAGTCATTCCCGGTTGATGAGGCTTGAGGCTAAGCGTTACCTTTCAACACATATCCCTTAGGATGCCCATCGTCCACTGACGATGTTCCGAAAGCATTCATCCATACAAGTCCGTCCCGGGTTCGAACGGAACCGAAGGCACTACCCCTACTACATCCATTTTGGAAATATCATCAGGATTAGTAGCGACTAGCCCTTGCACTTCACTGCTCCATCTTCGATTCTAAACTCGTTTTCCCTACGAAAACGTACAAACCGAATCGAAGTGGTTTTCGAGAAATTAATCTCGATCCTGGTCTCTTCGAAACGATCAGCGCATTGGCCAATATTGATAGTCGGTTCTTTAACTATCAATTAACATTCACAACATCCATCAAACAATAAATAATTTTCCAAATTATTTATTAACATCAAAATATCTTCGCAAGATATATTTCTATTTTCAATCCTTTGAAAATAATTTCAAACAGTTTCCTTTCACGGAATGCAATTCCCAAATGTTTATTTTCTCTGAAACACCAAGTACAAAATACTTTTAGATTTTTAAATAATTTAAAAACTCTTTACTATAAGTATGCTTTATAACATTGAAATTTTAAAACTACTTTAATGCTTTATTAAAATATATACTTTAAGAATATTTAAAATAAATCCACTTTATAAATATAAACTAAATTTCCCTTTAAACATATTATTAAATCACTTTTATATATTTTCAACAATAATAGATTTGAAAATACTTACTTTAAAGTCTAAACATTTAAAAAGAATAGATTTTCCAAAACATACTTTAAATCAACTTTCAAACCTTTAGCTTATACTTAAAAGTTTACTTTGGAAACGTACTTGGCTATTCAAGGAAATACACTTCTCTTCACATCTTTTAAAAATAAATCAACATTTATTTTTAAACTAATTCATATCCCTTTATAAATTCCCACCTTGAATTTATCTTTTCAAATATCCACTGATATTTTATTTTACTTTATAAACCCAGTTTATAAATTCCAAAATCTCACTTCTCTTTTAAAAATCCCGTTTTAACACTTAAATCAAATCCCAAATTGATTTCCGATTTACTTTACTTTGAAATAAATTCCTTACTCACTTCATTTATTTCAAAATACTTTATCTTAAGATTTATTTCTTTCCAAAAATCCAATTCAATACATTTTGATAATTCCTTTATTTGAAATATTCAATCCAACCATATCATTCAATATTTCAATTACCAATAAAATCATCACAGGATATCAATATTCATAACAAAGAATATAAAACAGTCTAGAAAATTTTGAGGAATCCGGTTGGATCCCTCCAACCTGTTTCCCTGCATCCACGGACGTTAGCACAATACCAATTCCACTTCGAGGTGGAATATCACGGTATATGGGATTTATATAAAATCATCCGCTATTATGCGGCGCATAGGGTCTCATCCGCTATATAATGCGGGAATATCAACTCCAATATATACATATGCCAATATATATATATATTGATATATATACTACTATATACTATCATATCAATCAATCCAATCATTCACCCAATATTTAAATTTAACTATTTAAATTTAAAATAAAACCAGATGAGTGAGATTAACTCACCTTTGATTTTGTTTGCAGTCTATTCCACTCCAGTTCCATTCCGACTTGTATTTTCTCAATTTTAGACCTTGTAAAAATATTTATATAGTCTATTAACATTTGAATTAATTGAACAATGTATTTTCCTAAGATTTCAGACCTTGACAACATTATATAGTTATAAATACTCGAACTTATTGAACACTTACTTCCTTTTAGATAAATTTACTAGCTAATTATTTATTTAAATTTTCTTTAAATAAATATTCTTTAGTAACTAAAAATAAACATTTTTACGACTGATTTACTGATCATTCTCAAACACAATTGGAAATGTTTCCTTCATATTTATGTGTAAACGTAAAACTTGTTCCTCCCAATCAACAGGATAGATAACAGTAACCAAATAATAACAACTCGGTTATTAACAGCACTCAGATTACAGGTCGAAGATTTACTCACAATCGATCGCGAGATACCAATCTGTCTCCTCCCATCACTGTTGAGCATCACCTAACCCCCATCGTTCGAACACTCAGGCTCCTCACCCTCCTTTTCGAACTCGACCGCGACCTCTTCCTTACAACCCAATCGCGAAAAGCTTCAGGCACCACGAATGAACGAGCCGCCGCTCCAGAAACCCTAGCTCAAACGCGAAACCCCACTCGTGACACGCCTCTGCCCTATCCTCGAGTCCTCTCCCTCTCTCACGCGACGTCGCTGCTCGCGATTTGATCGCGTACGACCCCATCATGTACAAACTTCATTCGATTTGAAACGAGGCCGAACTATTGAAACTCGAATGGCAAGAATAAGGAAGTAAAGGGCGAGATGAATACGCAGCCATGATTTATTGAGTTTTTGTTCGAACGAACACTGTAAAGTATGCTCCTTTTTTTTCATTTATTTGTTTGACTAAGAGATTAAAACGAATAGGGAAGCAAAAGGAAAAATATCTGGCTTAATGAAGAAGGAATGAGGGAACAAGGATAGATGTTATCGTACTTAAAGCTGAGAAAAGAGGACAAGATTTGAGGGGAGTTGTAGTGATGGAAAATAGAATTTAGCGGAAGGATGATTGGTACATGTGAATATTATTTAAATTTAAATCGTTTTCAATAAAATTTTCAACGCATTTATATATCGTACGCTCCCTCCACAACCCCAACCACTACGAAATTGAAAATCCGATAATAATTCAATATTACGGATCCACTGAAACTGGTCTCGTCAAATTCCGAGACTGTGCCCCGGAAGGCTATTTTTAAATTCAAATTTAAAACGATAAATTTCAAAACTGAACAAATCTCTGTTAAATTCAATTTTAACTCATCTATTATTTTCAGTATTATCAATATAAATTTTTCGAGCTTCCAAAATATTTTTAATTAGCTGAAAAATTCAAGATTCAATATTTTACCCCAAATTCCGATAATTAAATTCAGTAATTAATTATCCAATAAATATTGATATTTGGGATTCAAGCTAAAATTTGATTTTTAAATCTTTAAAACAATTAAATATTTCAATTTCAAAAGCCCAAAATTTCCGGGTCGTCACATAGATGATATGGTATAAAGTAAAAGACATGGCATAAACATGTAATAACTATAACGGCATACTACTAAAGGTATGTAAATGATAATCAACAAGAGATTAATCAATATCACAAGAATCTTCTCAAAGATAAAATAGGGTATCATACCCTAAACTTGTATTCATAACAAGTCAATGACACACAAATTCTAGAATCATCAACAAGAAATCCAGAAAACACAAGAAAGAGGATGGCCAATCCCATAAAAATGAGCCGGAGCTCCTCCTGACTGGGTATAGTCCCCCATTGCGGACTTTGAGCCGAAGCTCCTCCTGATGAGCCGAAGCTCCTCCTGACTGGGTATAGTCCCCCATTGCGGACTTTGAGCCGAAGCTCCTCCTGATGAGCCAAAGCTCCTCCTGACTGGGTATAGTCCCCCATTGCGGACTTTGAACCGAAGCTCCTCCTGATGAGCCGAAGCTCCTCCTGACTGGGTATAGTCCCCCATTGCGGACTTTGAGCCGAAGCTCCTCCTGATGAGCCGAAGCTCCACGAACGGTCCGAAGACCAATGAGCCGAATCCTCCACGAATGTGAGTAGAAACATCACACAAACGAGGTCTAGTCTCCCTCGCATACAAAGAGACATCGCACAATTGCTAGTCTAAATCAAATCACAAAAATGATCATCATGATCATCAAGAAGTGTCAATTACACTAAGCTAGTAAATATATGAGTTTAGCTTCATGTCCCATAACCACTTGCTTAACTTAAATATTTACGAACAAATTGTAGATCTCCACTAGAAAATTGTCACAAAAGGGTTCAATCGAACAAGTCCAAGAGCTAACCGACAAAGTGAACGCGAGCGTTTCATACCACTCGTTTTACTAAGTCGTTTAATTTGATTTCTCATCCGAGTGAAGTAAAGGCTTGTATATACTAGTAGATTAGAAAACGGTTTGATAAACGAGTTTGGTATTAAAAATAGAGTTGAAAACATTTTGATGAAAGGGTTTTGATATTTACTACTAGTATTAAAACCTTCATATCTTTAGAGTGACAAGTCACAATACAATTGTTGAAACAAATCGAATCACATAAATTCTCATTCGAAGACGTGAGAAAAATCCAAAGAAATAAATTCCCAAAACCATCAAAGTAGGAAGTTCTGTAGAATGTTTTTCAGATAAGATCCCCTACGGAGGGGGGTCCAGGGGGGTGCGGGGGCAACGCCCCTGCTTACGGTGTTCGACCTGCCCGGTCAGGGCGCAGGGGTCCAGGGGGCAGCGCCCCGTCCAAAATGGTACGACTTAGTGAAGACAAGAGAGGCGAGTGACATTCTCAAAAATCCCGAGAAGAAGTCATCAATGAAGAAAATAAATGATAACGACGAATCGGATAACCTTGATCCGATAGAAATTGAAATCCCGAGCTAAATAGGCAAAAACATGCGAAATAGAGCAGGTCACAGGCTCCAGACGTCTGGGGTATATGCTCAGACGTCTGCAGCAAGTTTCAGGAACTGCCTGAAACAGTCTCCAGACGTCTGAGCCTACCTGCAGACGTCTGGTGACGTGCTGAAATCGTTTTTCAGCCTAGTGGGAGAGCAAACTCTCTCCCACACTTGCACCCGGTCGAGCAATGGAGTTCGGGGTTTTTGTCAATCGGTAATACGGCCCTATAGGCACTCCGATTCACAACCAAAAACATGTTCATAATTCAAAGCAAGGAGATGCAAAGTTTTGAATTCAAAACATCAAAAATTGAAATGTTCGCCAAAGCAATTCAAAACCAAAAGCAATTGAACATGAAATAGTGTTAGGAATTCATACCTAACAATCAAAGATGATTATAGGCTAAGATGTGAGATAAAAATCTCACCTTTTCACAAAATCAATGAAGAAGGAGCTCAATTGCAAAGAGAAGACCAACCGTTCTCCACTTCAACTTTACAAGCTTCAATCTAGATCAAAACAAGCATTTCCCAATTTAGGTTTAGGAATTTCTGAAATAGAAGGAAGGAAGAGTTGGAGAAGATGAAGAGGATGCTTACCAATGGCTTCTCTTGAATTTGGAGCTAGAAAAAGATTTGCAAATGGAAACTAGGGCTTAGGAAATACTAATTCTTTTTCTTTTCCCCATTTTTGCTCTAGAACAGAAAAGATGAGGAAGTGAGGGAGAATGGGGAGGGATGGTTCAGTTTGGGGGTTAAGTTGGCAAAGGGGGCTGAACCCAAAACCAAACCCAAAGTGCAAATGGTCAAATTTTTGACTAGCTCCAAACATATCAAAGTTTATACTCAAAAAGGTCGCAAACGGCATTTTGGACTCAATGGAAGTGGTCTCGAGTCCCAATTCGCCTGTTTGCAAAAAGTAGCTTTCCGGACCAAAATCCGACTAACGGTGAAATATTTAAATATAATATTTAAATATAAAATCGATAAATATGCGGGTTGTTACAGACCACTAGATTTTCTTATGTTAGTCAAATTTAATTTATGATGTGATTTGAAATTTATTGATTGTTGTTTCGTATGTTTAAATTGTCATTCTAGTTAAATTTGACTTTTATTGCATTTAATCATCGGTTAATTTAATATTGAATTTAAATTGTCAATTTAATACGTGTTATTGATTATCAGTTATTTATTGGTGTTTATTGATCGATTTGGATGATGATTGTGATGGATGTTTGATGGTTGATATCGGATGACTAGATGATTGTATTTTATATTGTTATAAACTGCAAGTTCCCTATGGGTTGAAATGATACATACCTGAACGATCTATAGATTAGGGAAAAATCGTTATGGGTTGAAATGATAGACCCGAGCGATTTTTTGGATTTTTTATTAAATTCGGGATTGCGGTTTGAAATGATGTATAACCGTAAAATTTTAAATTGCGGATTGAAATGATAAATATCCGTATCACTTGACCCTAGGGTAGAAAATTATATACAGACACCAGATTGGTTAAATTAAATGATTTTTAAATCTTTGAAATTTTGTATTCAGTTAACTGGTATTTTGAAATAGAAATTTGATTTATATAAACTGAGTTTTTTTCGAAAGTCCAAGCGAAATTTGAAATTGGAATTGATTTAATGAATTGTTTGAAGAATTTAAATTTGAATTTCAAAGTTGAAGTGTCTAAAATAAATGAATTATCGAAATTGAGTTATTGAAAGGTTTGGATATAACTTTGAAATCTATTTTAAATTAATTTAAACTATTTTAATCAAATAAAAATATGTTAATTTATTTTAATCTATTAAAACCTATTTAATCCAATTTAATTTATTTTAAACTAATTAAATTTATTTAATCTATTTTAAATCTATTTAATATAATTTTAATCTATTTAATCTATTTTAAATTTATTTAATCTATGTAAAATATATTTAATATAATCTAAATCTAATTAATCTATATTTAATCTATTTAAATCATTTTTAAACTAATTAAATCAAATTTAAATCTATTTAAACTATTTTTACTATTTAAACTATTTAAATCTATTTTTAAAACTAGTAAAACTATTTATGACTATCCAAACTATATTTCTAAAATTACAAACTGTGTAAAGTTGAAGTATTTACATCTAAATCTGCGATGATGATACAATCGAAGTTGGAATTTGGAATTTGATACCTTTTGTGAAATGACATATTTGAGTGAATAAGATGATTTTGAAATGAAGAATTAATCTACATAACTTATCGATAATTTCAAAGTGAATATGATTTGAAAGTGAATATGATTTTGGAAGTGAATATAGTTTGAAAGTGAATATGATTTCGAAAGAGATATGATTTGAAATTGAATATGATATTTTGATATAAATTGTGAATTGACCTTTTTTGAAATGTAAAAGAACCATCCGGTGTGAAATAAGCGTTTGGTTGTTAAAGAGATTGGGATCGGATATTGTCATACTCTTTGCCAATACCGAAAACCACTTTAACAATTGTGTACGTGGTGGAGATTCCAGAAATGAAGTAGGATGGATTGGCGAACGATTTCTGTATAAAGTATGACGTGACCCTGACTCCCATGAGTCAGCTTAGATGTGACTAAAACAGGAGCTATACCTGGGCCAAGTAAGGTCATTCCTCCGATCGGACATGCTTCTTCGATACCATATCATGACTTTGTGATGATTTGGTGGGTACCCCTTGATTTTTGATTCGGGAGTGTGTTCCGAGGTGGGCGGTAGTAGCTGCTATGTGTTACGACCAGCCCGGTTATACAATTGGTAAATCTTCCCTGGCATTGCCTCAAGTGTCATGTTCACATGCCCTAGAGCGCCTTCTACGATTTTGTTTTGTACCGTACCTGTGGGGTGTCCTCTAGGTAAACCACTGGTTGGGTGGAGCTTAAGGCATTGTATAGACTACGGGAATATATAAAATGTGTTAAGGGGGATATGGGTAACGCCTTAACGCTATTTTGATACTTTTACTTTACTGTAGACATATTATAATAGTGTATTGTACTACATAGTAGATAGTTTAACGGATCCTTAAGAGATGTGAATCCCGAACATCTCTTAAGTTACTGCACTCACATTAGACAATGGATAGGAGATGTCAAACCCCGTAAACATCTCTGACACCGTCACACTCATATTTACCGTTGATTTAACTTACATAAGATCTTTTAGTTCTGACTCGAGTGTCTTGTATTTTCAATTCGCTCGGGTCAGCCTGAGCATTTCAGGGTTGAAGACCTTATTTCTAGAGGATGAAGATGAAATTTTGTACTAGTTTTATTTATTATATTCCGCTACATCATGTTGTTCCGCTGCATTTATTATTTATTCCTTCCTGTTTCTATAACTCTGATTTTGTGTTGTAAAAGAATAGTCAAATGTATTTATAAAACAACTTCATGAACTGTTATTTGATTATTATATTTTGTCATTCCGCTGCGAGATTCTGTATTTGTTTTATTTCTTTCTCTTTTTGTTATTTACCCCATAACAATCTTCCCTTTTGAATGGTTTGAGTCCGGCATGTGTGTTTGCTTAAAACGTCCAAAAAGGCAGGGTGTTACAATGAAATTATGAGAAATGTAAGTTTGACATGATTTAAAAAACTATACACCCTTTCTAAAGAAATATTGCTTATGCAATATAAATATATAACACCCTCGCAAGCCTAGTTTATAATGTAAAGGATTGGTAACAACTTTGTCCACTTCCATGTATACCCACACAGTATGTAAACAATAGAGTTTACCATTATGTCTAAGATATCTAATGATATTGATGGTAGGAAAATGACTAACTACATCGAGTATGTAAACTACTTAAAGAAACCAAGTATGAGTACTAAACACAAGGGGTCTATTTTAGATTAAGATATTATGTTTCATAATCAAACTTGGACCTAACAAAGCTTTGGAACAACTTAAAGAAACCAACAAAGCAAAACAAAATCATACCAAATCTCATGTTGAAGTTTGAGCACTAACTTGTAATTCATGAGCCCCTTCTTTGTAATATACAATTACTTTCTTTGTCTTTTGTTCCAATCACCTTAGAACCGGTTAACATTGAAGGAGATGTAGGAAAACTACAATAAATATATAATGAAGCTAATGGTTTTGAAGCAGCTAACACATTAAAGGTTATATCTTTGAATGGATCTAACACGTTGTTGGAAAGAAAGGATATATCTGGTCTTAGAAGCTTTAGGGAATAATGTAACAATTTTTTTTATATTTTACTTTGATATTGAAAACGAATTGATACATACAAAATTGGGATGTCATTAACTGTAATTTTTTTCTCAAAAAAGTAATTCATAAGCATATTATTGAAAACCATTGTACCTCATCTTAAAATTATTCTATTGAGTTATTCTCCCATCTACACATTTTAAGAATATCCAAAATGACATGCAAACATAATCGACAACCTGTTATGCGCTCGGTTAATGATGGAATAAGACTACAATATCTTTTTATTTAAAAAAACAACTATTTAACCAAATAACTAAAATAAAATCTTAGCAATGCTGGGAAAGTGATACCCAAATTGAAAAACCAAACAATGAAGAGCAGGAAAGAGACACGTCAATGCACATAATCATGACCATATATTATTTTAAGTAGCATAAAACAATGAAAAGAGATAGACAATACTTCATATTTATCACAATATATCTAAATTGCAAGGGACAACGTTACATTTTGGATGAGTGAGAATAACACATTTTTAAAAGTAACGCAAATAGAAATTTTATTGAACCAAACATCCTATGCCATTATCAGTATGTATGTTTCTCATCATGCAATATTTTAGAAGTCAATGATGTACACTCCATCAAGCCTCGGCCAATTTTCAAGAAATGAAAGGCATACTTGCAAGCAAAGTCATACTTTTTGAGTGTACACCTAACCCTTTATGAGTTAGAGGTTAAAAGAGATAAATATTGTTAGCGCCAAAATTGGTCACTGACACCCAAATCTAGATGAAAGCACCAAATCACGGTCACAAATCACAGATAGAATGTATGTAGAGAGTATGAATGTGAAGAACAATGAAAATTAAAAAGAAAGCAGTAATAACACAGGATTTATAGTGGTTCGGCTAACTCCAGCCTACGTCCACTCCAGAAATTTCCTTTTTATTGATATGAAAATCCAGTACCGTTACAATCTAGAGTTTTTAAAGCAACAATGGCAGAGTAGCCTTAGTGGAGAAGAGGAAGGGGAACAAAATCCGATCCCTTTTCTGAAGCCCCACATACTATATTTATAGGCAAAACCTGAGTTACTAGGCTTCCTGAATGATCCGGGCCCATCAACACCAATGCTGATCCAGAAATGACAAACCAGAAATGACGATCCAGAAATGACGAACCAGAAATGACGATCCAGAAATAACGAACCAGAAATGATGATCCAGAAATGACGAACCAGAAATGACGATCCAGAAATGACGAACCAGAAATGACGAACCAGAAATGACGAACCAGAAATGACAATCCAGAAATGACAAACCAGAAATGACGATCCAGAAATGATGAACCAGAAATGACGTCGAACAGTTTCTAATGCCGAGCGCCCATCATACCGAACGATCTCTAATGCCGAGCGCCTCTAAATGCCGAGCGCTCCTGGATGTTGTGACAACCGCCCATGACCCCTGCACCGAATCTAAAGATAGAGCGCTGTAAAGTGTGCTTGGCGACCATGGACGATTGTCAAGGTAAGATTAAAACGACAGAATCTATCGTATTACTCACAGCGCATGGACAAAATACAATAGAACATAAGTATAGTGAAGCTTTTACAGAAACAAAATGACATCATATAAAACTCCATAATAGTTGAATACAAGCATCCATATAGTCAATACATCAAGCCTCACTACATATCTCTCAGAGAATACAAAACAGCGGAATATCCAGTACATATAAGAAGATAATATGCAACCCTCTAGCTCGTCTTCGGTATCAGCATCGTGAGAAGAGAACAGCACCTGTCACCTGCTACCTAGTCTGCCCGTCCCAAAATGGACGAACAGCCCAAGGCAATAAGAATTAAAACATAAAGCCTTGAGTCAGACAACAGTCTTAGTGAGCAATAAATTAACTAACAACATACCAAAAGAGCATAAAGGAAAAGGAATAGGAATACAACCCTCCTACTCCAACCTCATTCTACAGTGATAGCCCCCAGACACACACTAAGTAGAAGCAAACATAGCAGAGCATACAATTTAAAGTAAAACTACTATCACTCGAGTCAAGGGCGATGTTTTCCAAGTACCAAGGCCTAAATCAGATAAGCACCCAGAAAATACCGCTCTTGAGTCCGAATGACGATACAACCAAACATCCATGACTCTGGCTATCACTGTTATCATTGCTTCGATATCACCGTTAATTGAATGACCGGCACATTCTTTCAGCCGTCCGTCAAGGGCTAATGGAAACCCCGGTTCTAGACATAACTCCCGCACGTCGTCGCAGCCCGTGCCTAGGACTATCGAATCTGCCCAGAGTACTCGACCATCAACAGTTGGCCGTTGGGACTATCGAATCTGCCCAAACGTACTCTTGCTTAGAGCATGCTAGAACCTTCAACAACGATGCTATCCAAGCCTCCTAGTCATCCTCCTTGACGACTATTCTCATATCCATTCATTATCTTCAACTCGAATCATATCACCGAGTTATCAACATGCTTGGAATGATCCCGTCTGGATTAGACCAAGTCTTCATCATATGATTGCCTCGCTTCATTACATCCTTGCAAAGCTTTATCTCAACTTCACATCATCAAATCTATGCATAAGAGCTTCATCATCCCGCTACATATGCCACGAGCAGCTTTCCCAATTCAAGAGCCTTTCCCTTAGCTTTTGAATCGTCTTCGGTCTAAATCTAATCATCAATCATCTAGTTCATAACAATCAATCAAATCAATCATCAATCCAAACAATCAAGCATTCAAATATGATCTAAGTAGACAATTATAACAATAATGGCATTTTCGTAATTAAAGAGTTGAAAGTCCAATAAGCATGAAAACATGGATTATATCTCTACAAACTTGATGAATGAACTTGCATAGGTTAATATATGATAAAATGGATGTAACATCATCATGAACAATGGATCTATATGGATCTACACATAGGATGAAGAAAATGCATGGAAATCACTATTTTAACACCAAATCGGGCCAACAATCCGATATACTCCTTTGGATCCGTGTGAGAGATAATCACCACTCACCAAATCTCCTAAACAAACCCAAATCAATATGCTTCAGATCTGGACAACAAAGGATCAAGCTTGATCTATCACAAATCCGCTTCAAATGAAGAAATCTCTCTTGAAAAGATGAAGATCTTCAATCTAAGCTCTTGAATCTTCAATCTTGATCTTCGATTTGGATGGATGGAAGCACTAGATTAGAGTGGAGAAAAGAAGTGAAGAAGTGTAGAAGTCGAGCTCTCAAAATGGCAGCACTTCGTCGCTTCAAAAATCCGGATCCCAAAAAGTGAGAACAACCCCTCCTATTTATAGCAGAAAATTCCTTAAGTCGAAACCTGGCTATCTCCTTAAGTCGCTGCCGACTTACGACCTAGGAACTTGCCGACCTAAAACCCACCGACCTAAGCCTAACGACCTACAACAACGCGCATCTGCGACTTAACACTTAGGAAACCCAGCGACCTAACATCCTAACGACTTAACTACCTACAACTCAGTTGGGTTGCGACCTAACAACTTAGGCTTCTACGCGACCTAACACATGGCGACTTAACAAACATAGGAGTCTACGACCTAACTTAGGTCGTTGCCGACCTAACACTTAGACCCACACGACCTATCAGTGCTACGACCTAACACTTATGCGACCTATCTCCTTAGGTCGCTGACACGGCAACTCCTTAGGTCTCTAACAAGCTAACTCCTTAGGTCGCCTAACCCTTAGGTCGCTAACACGCTACCCTTCTTAGGTCGCTAACCTATAGGTCGCTCCAAGATACTAAGTCGCTAACCCGGTAACCATTAGGTCGCTAACTCGGTAACCATTAGGTCGCTAACTCACCCTGCCGACCTAACACTTAGCTCACCGAAACTCTTAGGTCGCTCACAACATTCCCTTAGGTCGTTGCCGACCTAACTCTACCCCAGAATACTTAAGTCGCCTACTACTCTTAAGTCGGCAACTCGACCCAGACCTATCCTTTAACTTACCTATCCCCTTAGGTCGCAGATCTTCTCTAAGTCGCCAACAACATTTAGGTCGCGTACGACCTAGGACTTAGACAAATCTGCCTAAAAATCTGAAATTACATGAAAGTGCTAAAATTCCAGATTTTGACGAACATGTCGATCCGTAAAAATACGGGTCGTTACATTCTCTCCCCCTTAGAAATTTCGCCCCCGAAATTCCAAGCAATCAAAAACTATTTTGTACGCCTACCATCCATAGCAATCAACAAACCATGCATCCAATTCTAGCTTAGCGTACAGAATTCTAAGACTAAGAACAAGTTACAATATCGTGAGATGACACGACACCTTAGGGCCATACCTCGAAGAGTTCAGGATGAGCTGCCTTCATCCTCTCTTCCACCTCCCACGTACAGTCGTTATCATCATCACTCCATTGTATCTTGAGCAACTTAACCACCTTCCTCCTAAGCTGTTTCGTGTCAGTTTCAACAACACGAAGCGGCTTACGAGGTCTTCTATCGACTGGATCAACTTCTAAGTCTTCACAGCTATCAGCAGAAACCACTGTACTCGAGTCGTGCACATACTTCCGTAGATACGATACATGAAAAACATTGTGCACACCCGACATCTTCTCCGGTAACTCCAATCTGTAGGCGAGCTTTCCAATTCGCTCGATGATCGGGAATGGTCCAACAAATCTCGGAGTCAATTTTCCTTTCTTCCCGAATCGAATAACATTCTTTAGTGGAGAAATCTTCACAAAAACCATATCTCCTACGTCGAATTCCAAATCCTTTCGACGCTTATCGGCATAACTCTTCTGACGATCTTGGGCTGCTTTCATTCGTTGCCGAATGATTTCTATACAATCTGAAGTCTGACGAATCATCTCTGGCCCAAGCATCATCTTTTCTCCAGTTTCCAACCAACATGTTGGAGAGTTACACGGTCTTCCATACAATGCCTCATACGGTGCCATACCAATGCTTGACTGGTAACTGTTGTTGTATGAAAACTCCACCAAATGAAGGTGATCTTACCATGATCCTCCGAAATCCAAAACACAAGCTCTAAGAAGATCTTCCAAAACTCGGTTGACTCTTTCGGTCTGACCATCTGTTTGGGGATGATAAGCTGTACTCAAACACAACTCGGTTCCCAAGACTTCCTGGAAGCTCTTCCAAAATCCACTAGTGAACAATGGGTCTCGATCGCTCACTATACTCTTCGGAATACCATGGAATCGAACTATCCACTTAACATACAACTCAGCCAACTTTGATGCAGTCCTAGTCGATCGAACAGGAATGAATCGTGCACTCTTAGTCAGACGATCCACAATGACCCAAATTCCTTCATTTCCCGTTCTGGTTCTAGGCAATCCATCGATAAAATCCATCGACACTTGTTCCCACTTCCATATAGGAACCTCTAATGGCTGAAGCAATCCGCTTGGCTTCTTCTGTTCGGCTTTTACCAACTGGCAATTCATACATTTGGAAATAAAATTTCCAACATCCTTCTTCATACCTTCCCAGTAGTAGGTTCTCTTCATATCCCGATACATCTTATTTCCACCTGGATGAATTGTCAACTTCGAGTGATGACTCTCCTTCAGAACTTCACTCCTCAATTCATCTATATCGAGAACAACTAGTCGTCCTTGCTTCCGAAGCCAACCCTCTCGATCGACCTCGAATCCTTTATCCTTTTCTGGATCCACCCCAGATTCCAAATCACGGATAATCTTGACAAGCTTATCATCTCGCTTTTGGCTCTCACCAATCCTTTCCACAAGAGTGGGTCTTATCGATAAGTTTGCCAACATCTCAGGTTCCAATTCGCATCTAGGCCTGAAGTCAAATCCAGCTAAATACTCGAGACTCTTCCATTCAGAAAACATGGCTCCCAATCCTGCATGTCTTCGACTTAACGCATCAGCCACTGCGTTACCTTTTCCCGGAGTATAAGCTATACCAAAGTCATACGATGCTAAAAACTCTAGCCAACGTTGCTGCCGAAGATTCAAATCCTTTTGGGAGAAAAGATACTTCAACGACTTGTGATCCGTAAACAACTCGAATCGAACTCCCAACAGATAATGTCTCCACATCTTCAGAGCAAATACAATCGCCGCTAACTCCAAATCATGAGTCGGGTAATTCCTTTCATGTGGCTTTAGTTGTCGACTGGCATATGCAACAACTTTATTCTTCTGCATCAGCACTGCTCCAAGTCCAGTACCACATGCGTCGGTGTAAACCACCATCTCATCATTCCCACTTGGAATAGTCAAAACAGGAGCACTCGTCAGTCTCTCTTTCAGGATTCCGAAGGCTTGCTCACACTTAGCATCCCAACTGAACACTTGGTTCTTCTTCGTCAATCCTGTTAACGGTGCAGCTATCTTGGAGAAGTCTTTGATAAACCGTCGATAATATCCTGCTAATCCAAGAAAACTTCTCACATCTGATGCATTCTTAGGTCTAACCCAATCCTGGATTGCTGCCACCTTAGCGGGATCAACCGCTATTCCATTTCCAGAAATCACATGGCCTAAGAACCTCACTTCACTCTTCCAGAAGTGACACTTCGAAAACTTAGCCTTCAGCTAATGTTTCCGCAAGATTTCCAAAACAATACGCAAGTGCTTCTTGTGCTCTTCTTCAGTTCTGGAATAAATCAGAATATCATCCATGAACACAAGTACGAACTTGTTCAACTGATCTCTGAACACTCTATTCATAAGATCCACAAAATATGCTGGCGCGTTAGTCAATCCAAACGGCATTACCAGCCACTCAAAGAAACCGGATGGTGTCCTAAAAGCAGTCTTCGGCACACTATCCTTCGCTACTCTCAACTGGTGAAATCCCGTTGCCAAATCCATCTGAGAAAACACCTTAGCTTCGTGAAGCTGATCAAACAAGTCATCTATTCTCGGCAATGGATACTTGTTCTTCTTAGTCACCTTATTCAGCTCACGATAATCGACGCACAATCTCAACGACCCATCTGCCTTGGTTGCAAACACAACTGGTGCACCCCACTCGGACACACTACGCCGAATGAATCCTTTCTGTAAAAGGTCATCAACTTGCACCCTCAACTCCTGCTGTTCCCTAGGCGCCATCCGCCTAAGAGGCATCACAACAGGTCTGGCTCCTTCAACTAGATCTATACGAAACTCGATCTCTCTATGCGGCGGCAACCCTTTGACTTCGTCAAAGACATCTTCGAATCCATTAGCGATCGGCACTGATGACAGTCCATCCCGTGGAACAACTAGCGAATACATGAAGCTCATGAAGACGCCTTCCTCATGCTTACATCGTATCACAATCTTTCGCCCCTCCACATTCTCGACTGTCACCTCCAGCCTCTCACAATCAACCTTAGCCGCATACTTCCTAAGCCAGTCCATACCCAAGATAATTCCGAACCCCGCAAAGTTCAGAACAAAGCAATCACAAACAAAAGAGCAACCATGACTCGACACAACTAGACCACGGCATAACATACACAAACAAGACGAACCCCCAACTGGATTAGTCACAACCAATGGCCTATCAACAATATCCGGCTTCAAATCTAACCGGCCTACTAGTTCATTACAAACAAACGAATGCGATGCTCCAGTATCAAACAAAACTCTAACTGGAATACCACATAGGAAAAGAGTACCTTGAACCACCACACTCTTTCCCTTCTCTTCAGCAGTAGGAGCTTTCGAAGACGACGGAACAGCTCCTAAAGCATAGGCTTGCACAATCTGTCTGTCCTTCCTCGGTTCTGGACAATTCTTCCTGAAATGCCCTGGCTTGTCACAGTTGTGACACTTCATCGGTGCCTTCGGATTCTTACAATCCTTAGAGAAATGGCCCTTCTGCTGACAATTGTAGCAAGTCACCTCGCCTTTCGGCTTCTTCTGGCCATCCTTACCCTTCTGCTGCTGCTGCTTCCTCTTCTGGTTTCCACCCTGTTGTGGTTTAGATTCTCCCTTGGTAACAGCAACAACAGGTCCTTCCTTAGGAAACAGACTCTCATGCCTAAGAGCTTTCTCCACAAGCTTCTCAAATGAATCGTCCAAATGATCCACCAACTGTCTCCCAAGATAGCTATCCAAGCCGGTCACAAACTTCTCATTCTTCTGATAAGCAGATTCAATATATGCCCGAGCATATTTGGACAAAGCTTCAAACTCAGAAACATACTCAAGAACAGATCTCCCACCCTGCTTGAGCTCCACGAACTTCTTGAACAGAACAGACTTCTGAGCTGTAGAAATGAACTTAGCTTCAAATCTGACTTGGAATTGCTCCCAAGTAATTTCTTCTTCCGGAGTAGTGATGGTAATAGAGTTCCACCAATCAGAAGCTCTCCCTTGAAGCTGCCTTGATGCCAACTTCCTCTTAGTTGCATCATCAATTCCCAAATCACCAAAGATCCTTCTACAAGCATCTATCCACCTCTGGACCTCAATAGTAGATTCTGTTCCCAAGAAAACCTTCCCTCCAAGAGCAGTATAATCCTTGCACAGCTTAGCAAAATCAACTGGTTTCGGAGTTTGGACTTGAACTCCAACATCTACTGCCGCCCCCGGAACTGGTATTCTCCTCATGATCGAAGTCATCATAGCTTCGAACATGGCTGCATAATCAGCAGTCTCTTCAGTAGCACGGCCTTCCCTAGCAGCTGGTCTCCCTCTTCGACTCATTCTCAATATCTATAAAAAGGAATGATTAGAACATCTAGAGAAACAACTGCATAAAGGACTCAACTCACTGCTAAACTACTATACTCTATATAGTAATCATCCATCAAAAATACAATTACGTCTCTCATACGTAGTTACGACGGCGAGCGTTGGGTAAAATCGATTAACCAATGCTCTGATACCAAATGTGACAACCGCCCATGACCCCTGCACCGAATCTAAAGATAGAGCGTTGTAAAGTGTGCTTGGCGACCATGGACGATTGTCAAGGTAAGATTAAAACGACAGAATCTATCGTATTACTCACAGCGCATGGACAAAATACAATAGAACATAAGTATAGTGAAGCTTTTACAGAAACAAAATGACATCATATAAAACTCCATAATAGTTGAATACAAGCATCCATATAGTCAATACATCAAGCCTCACTACATATCTCTCAGAGAATACAAAACAGCGGAATATCCAGTACATATAAGAAGATAATATGCAACCCTCTAGCTCGTCTTCGATATCAGCATCGTGAGAAGAGAACAGCACCTGTCACCTGCTACCTAGTCTGCCCGTCCCAAAATGGACGAACAGCCCAAGGCAATAAGAATTAAAACATAAAGCCTTGAGTCAGACAACAGTCTTAGTGAGCAGTAAATTAACTAACAACATACCAAAAGAGCATAAAGGAAAAGGAATAGGAATACAACCCTCCCACTCCAACCTCATTCTACAGTGATAGCCCCCAGACACACACTAAGTAGAAGCAAACATAGCAGAGCATACAATTTAAAGTAAAACTACTATCACTCGAGTCAAGGGCGATGTTTTCCAAGTACCAAGGCCTAAATCAGATAAGCACCCAGAAAATACCGCTCTTGAGTCCGAATGACGATACAACCAAACATCCATGACTCTTGCTATCACTGTTATCATTGCTTCGATATCACCGTTAATTGAATGACCGGCACATTCTTTCAGCCGTCCGTCAAGGGCTAATGGAAACCCCGGTTCTAGACATAACTCCCGCACGTCGTCGCAGCCCGTGCCTAGGACTATCGAATCTGCCCAGAGTACTCGACCATCAACAGTTGGCCGTTGGGACTATCGAATCTGCCCAAACGTACTCTTGCTTAGAGCATGCTAGAACCTTCAACAACGATGCTATCCAAGCCTCCTAGTCATCCTCCTTGACGACTATTCTCATATCCATTCATTATCTTCAACTCGAATCATATCACCGAGTTATCAACATGCTTGGAATGATCCCGTCTGGATTAGACCAAGTCTTCATCATATGATTGCCTCGCTTCATTACATCCTTGCAAAGCTTCATCTCAACTTCACATCATCAAATCTATGCATAAGAGCTTCATCATCCCGCTACATATGCCACGAGCAGCTTTCCCAATTCAAGAGCCTTTCCCTTAGCTTTTGAATCGTCTTCGGTCTAAATCTAATCATCAATCATCTAGTTCATAACAATCAATCAAATCAATCATCAATCCAAACAATCAAGCATTCAAATATGATCTAAGTAGACAATTATAACAATAATGGCATTTTCGTAATTAAAGAGTTGAAAGTCCAATAAGCATGAAAACATGGATTATATCTCTACAAACTTGATGAATGAACTTGCATAGGTTAATATATGATAAAATGGATGTAACATCATCATGAACAATGGATCTATATGGATCTACACATATGATGAAGAAAATGCATGGAAATCACTATTTTAACACCAAATCGGGCCAACAATCCGATATACTCCTTTGGATCCGTGTGAGAGATAATCACCACTCACCAAATCTCCTAAACAAACCCAAATCAATATGCTTCAGATCTGGACAACAAAGGATCAAGCTTGATCTATCACAAATCCGCTTCAAATGAAGAAATCTCTCTTGAAAAGATGAAGATCTTCAATCTAAGCTCTTGAATCTTCAATCTTGATCTTCGATTTGGATGGATGGAAGCACTAGATTAGAGTGGAGAAAAGAAGTGAAGAAGTGTAGAAGTCGAGCTCTCAAAATGGCAGCACTTCGTCGCTTCAAAAATCCGGATCCCAAAAAGTGAGAACAACCCCTCCTATTTATAGCAGAAAATTCCTTAAGTCGAAACCTGGCTATCTCCTTAAGTCGCTGCCGACTTACGACCTAGGAACTTGCCGACCTAAAACCCACCGACCTAAGCCTAACGACCTACAACAACGCGCATCTGCGACTTAACACTTAGGAAACCCAGCGACCTAACATCCTAACGACTTAACTACCTACAACTCAGTTGGGTTGCGACCTAACAACTTAGGCTTCTACGCGACCTAACACATGGCGACTTAACAAACATAGGAGTCTACGACCTAACTTAGGTCGTTGCCGACCTAACACTTAGACCCACACGACCTATCAGTGCTACGACCTAACACTTATGCGACCTATCTCCTTAGGTCGCTGACACGGCAACTCCTTAGGTCGCTAACAAGCTAACTCCTTAGGTCGCCTAACCCTTAGGTCGCTAACACGCTACCCTTCTTAGGTCGCTAACCTATAGGTCGCTCCAAGATACTAAGTCGCTAACCCGGTAACCATTAGGTCGCTAACTCGGTAACCATTAGGTCGCTAACTCACCCTGCCGACCTAACACTTAGCTCACCGAAACTCTTAGGTCGCTCACAACATTCCCTTAGGTCGTTGCCGACCTAACTCTACCCCAGAATACTTAAGTCGCCTACTACTCTTAAGTCGGCAACTCGACCCAGACCTATCCTTTAACTTACCTATCCCCTTAGGTCGCAGATCTTCTCTAAGTCGCCAACAACATTTAGGTCGCGTACGACCTAGGACTTAGACAAATCTGCCTAAAAATCTGAAATGACATGAAAGTGCTAAAATTCCAGATTTTGACGAACATGTCGATCCGTAAAAATACGGGTCGTTACAGATGTCGAGCACTACTGAATGCCGAGTGCTCCTGGAATGCCGAGCGCTCCTGGATGCCGAGCGCTACTGGATGCCGAGTGCTCCTGGAATGCCGAGCGCTCCTGGATGCCGAGCGCTACTGAATGCCGAGTGCTCTTGGAATGCCGAACCACTCATGTATGTCGGACGCTCTATGTATGTCGAACCATGCCGAACCATGTTTCCTAGACCCAAATTATAGTTGATCTATCTTTATCCAATCATATTTCCATCTCCCAAGCACGTTGCATAATCCATCCATCCAGTCGACTGAATCCATCGTACACTAGCCTCGACGAACGTGCAGTCGATTAAGTTAAACCCGCCTGTCCACGGCCTTGTAAAAAGGCGGGTTAACAAATATTAACTAATACTATGCTTATGTCACAAAATCCTCCACGAGTTATAGAGCATACATGATCAATCATATACAGTAAGTGGGAAAAACTAACCTTTTGTACATAATTATTTGCAAGACCTAAGTTTCTGGAGAACTTATTCAGAATTTATTTTCCAATTAGAAAACAACATAGCAACTATTTAATTGTTGTTGTTATTATTATTATAAAATTAGTTAGTTTTTATGAAACTTTTGTTAGTTTTCTTTTCTTGTGAATTTTATAGGCACACATTAACTCGCTGCATATAACAAATCTGCCTATGTACACCAGCTAAACTTTTTGTTTGAGACTTAGGAAAGCATCAGATAGTAAAACCTGACTTAGTAAATAAGCCAAATAAAATCTCCATGTACTATCTCCATGTACTTTTTAGCAGGTACTTCATGCAGACATGAACTCGAAAAAGAGTTTGATTCTATGTTTGGCAATACAATTTTGTTTACCGCTCACATAAACCCATTTTTCAAGGAAATATACAAAGATATCATGTAGGTTATAAGGATACCCCTCTGATATCTGCATACAGACCCTTTAGTTGAAATTTGTATCATCATTCAGAAACAAATTGAAATGAAAAGAATTAACGCATGCACTGAAACATATCCAAGAAATGCATAACTTACCCTGTTAGAAAAACTTGACAGGTATGTAGCTATAGAGCAAAATAAATTTTCAAACTTATCCAACAGTTCATTGCTACAAACTCAAATGAAGAGCGACTATCATTTAAGAAAATCCTTAGAGTAAACAATTATCCCAAGATAGACCACTAATAATAAAAAATCAGACAGTAATAACTACAGAAACCTATGATTCTTGTCAATTTTGGGGTACGGATAACGCTTGATACTCGGTTAGATAGAAAGCAATGTAAGATCAATAAAATTGGAAACATATGAATGAAATCGTGAATAAAGTTGAGTATAAGTAATTGGTGGAAAAAAATTATTACCTCGTAAGCCAAATCCAAAAACGGATGTGAAAAATTGACATTTATTATATGTTCGTCTATTGACTGTTGCTGGTTGTTGACAAATTGGTGATGGCAATAAGTGATTTATGAAACTAAAATGGGAGAGGTTGAAACTGGAAGGGAGATGGAGAATCAATTTGGGGAGACGTGGATTTGAGGGAGAGATGGAGGATTTGTCTGGGGATACACGGATGGAGGATATGAACTGGAAGAGTCTTGACAGCTCTGAAGTTGAAGTAGAAACACGAAGTTGAAGCAGGAGAATCGAGCGAAGAAAGATGGAAGTGAGAAAAAATACTCTAGAATCGTCTTATCTGAATTCAATGCCTGCCATTGTTAATCGCCTTTGTATAAAGGGAAGAGGGAAAATAAAAAAAATTGGAAGAGCGACCGTGAAAATAAGTGGGGATCCCGCTTTCTCAGAGCGTTACATAACCAATCCAACCTTAGATAAAACAAAATAAAATAAACAATAACACTACGCAATAAAGCATTATCTATTGGCATTATAAAAAACAACTTTCCTTGTAGTGCTCTTATCTTTTATCTGCTTATTTCCTAAAGAACCGGTGTTGAGTTTACAGGAAATTATCGAAAGTTGTTTCGAAGAGACAGAGATTGGATCTATTATCGAAAACCACTTTAATCCAACTCAAACTTTTTGAACTAAAGATATCTTGAAGAATATGGAATAGAAGATGGAGTATTGAAGTGCAAGGGCTGCTTGCTACTAGTAATTGAGGATGATTCCAAAATGGATGTAGTAGAAGTAGTGCCTTTGGTTTGTCCTTATCTTGGACAACATGTATGGATGAATGTTGGCACTGCATTACTGCCTGGAGGGCAATTTTAGCATTCCAAGTGGGATTGCTATTCAAAAAGGTAAAACGTAGCCTCAAGCCTCATCAACCGGGAAATGTCTAAAACAGGGCATGCGGTAGGGCTAAGTGGATCGCTCCCATTAGGGTATGTCATCATCTTTCTAGATTACCCTATTTTATGGATTTGATTGTGCATGAGAGATTTCAATTAAGGTTGGAAGACCGGGATGATGACATATTCGGTACTACTAGTCAAGTGGTAGGTCGGTTCTGTGTGGTAGGGTACAAGGTGTTCTTGTCAGACCCGGGAGTATTTTTCTAGAGATGCATCCATCGGAGGTAGTTCCTTACCTGGTCATAGTATGGAATCCTTTCTCCAATACGTGCCTTTACAGTTTTGATTCTAGAGACTAGTCTGTTGGAATTTAATTAATGCAACAATTTTGGCTATTTTAATAAGTATTTTAACTTAGACATTATTAATAATATCACTGAATTTTCTATAAAAGTGTTTTGGTTACCCTAAGGTAAAAACCCGTCCATGTTTATGTGCGGCATGGTCTTACGAGATATCTTTAATTTTTAAAATGTTTTGAACTGTAATAATCAAGTTGTTTGAGTTTACTCACACCAGACCATGTCTGACCTGGAGTTTTATTTTCTTTCGTGCTCAAATTTTTACGAGCAGCCAAGTAGTTCAGGTTTTTCCACGGATGCATTTTGGAGGAGCTCGGAGCAGGAGGCTTCATCGATAGCAGTTATTATCTTGTTTCCACTGTATACTATGTACTCTATATCTGATGTATAAGGACATGCTGTTATAACTGTCCTAGATTAGAAATTGTATTAGTGTAACCCTGATGTATCATTTTTGATATGACTTTGTAAAGGATTATGTTGATTAATATATTTTATTCCGTTGTGTTGCGAGATTCTATGTTTGCTTTTAGTTTCTTCTATCTCTATCTTCTTTCTTTTCCCCTAATGAATGGGTTTTTTGACACTTGAGTGTTCGGCATGTGATATAGTGGACATATTAGTGTCGATTTTTAAGGGTCGAAAATCCAGGGGTCGTTACAAAACACTCTCGACTATATAAGCCCTGTTGAAAGTGATAACCAGTACTCTCGACTCTAGGAGTCCTGATGAGAGTGACAACTACAGCTCTCGACTGTATGAGCCCTAATGAGAGCATATCAACATAACAAACCCTCGACTACTAGATCTAAAAGTAGATAATGATACTCGACTTGTCCTTAAAGGTTGTAATACAATTTACTCTCGACGAGATGTGTCCTAAGGAGAGTGTCACAACGTATTAATTCCTCGACTACTTATCCTCAAAGTAAGTATTAATATACTCCACTAGTTAGTCCTAAGAGGATAATTCTATAGATCCCAACATATCTCCCGCTTATAGCCCTTAGAGAACATGGAACTCTTGACTATTAAGCTCTAAGGAGTCACCTCTAGACGATAACACAAATTCTAAACTCATCTCCAGAATATAAGTTACATCTACTCACCTATAGTAATCGAACATGTATTACTTAAGTATCCCATGCCACTCAGTATTACTCGACCGTTTACTAGAAGTTAGTAAACTACACTCGTCAACCAACAAATATTATATAACATGAGTTAATAGAATAGCAAAAAAAATATTGCCGAGCGCCCTATACCATCCGATACTACCAATCTATTTATTCAATATCTCCATTATATAGAATTAGATCATGACAAAAATCAATGTAAATCATTTCAAATCAATTCATATATGAAAGAGGATTACATCTCAAACCCTCTAATTCATTTAAATATTTCATAACTTAATCCATTCGTCAAATTAGATGGTATATTTTTAAAGGTTCCCTTTCCAAAATATTTCCTAAATCCTTTTATCAAATCAAATCAAATAAACAACCCGAAGATATTTATTTGCATAAGATATTCCGAAGATATTTATATAAGATATTTCCAAGATATTTTTATAATATATTTTCCAAGTTATTTATATAAGATATTCCCAAGATATTTATACAACACATTTCCAAGATGTTTATATAAGTTGTTTTCCAAGGTACTTATATAAGATATTTATACTTCAAAATAATTATAATATGTTTTAAAACATTCCTTTAAAATATCACTTGAAAATAACAAGTTTGAAAATCATTAGAAACCTAAAAACGAGATGTATAGTTTTAAAATTTTCCTTTCAAACCCTCAAATTCATTTAAATATTTCACAATTTAATCCATCCGTCAAAATAGATTGTATATTTTTAAAATTTCCCTTTCCAAAATACTTCTTGAATCATTTTTATGAAATCAAATAAACCAACCCCAGTCCAATAAACATATAAAAAGGGGAATATATTTTAAAATTTTGGAAATAAATTTTTACAATCAAAAATCCCCCTTTTATATTTCCTTTCAATCCATTTTATTGAATATTCAATTTACAAAAAATATTCCCTTTTTGGAATATTATTAAAAATCCCTCATTTTCACTTATGGAAATTTGATTCATTCCAATATATTGATAAATAATTATTTTATTTACAAATAAACTTCAATTCAATTTTAAAACACTAAAAATAATTTATCGATGCTTACAAAAATATTTAAAAAAATAGAAAATCAATCAAACATCTGAAATATACATTGTGGAGCAAAGTCCCCCACGATGATTAACTAATCGTCGATATAATTTTTTCGTTTGCCCGAATCGATTTACATCGAAGTCCGGCTGTCCATAAATACGTACACAACAAATAAAACTTCAGAATCCATCTAGACCAACAGTTCCAATGAGAAGATATATTCTCAACTTAACGGCCCTAAGAGTTTTAAAATTTACAAATTAAAATGCAAACGGACAGCATCTCCTTTGCATTTTTGACAATCCAACATACATAGAATCTAACTATCAAATCCAAATCACATCAGGTACAAAAGCAACCAATTTAATCTATTTCAACCAATAATTCATCCAAACAATTCACTTAACATTACCAATCAATTCAACCAATAATCCAACAATTCGTTTAACTACGCAATTCAAGCAATAATCAGGATAATTACAAAAATGGTGGAATTTAGAGATAGTTATGAGTGTAGGAAACTCACCAAAATTCCAAGTGAAGCCTTTTACTAATGGCATATTACATCGTAGCCCTTAAGCCCACACATCGTCTTCCAATGCATCGCCTGAACAATCTCATGTAGCTAGCTAAGCCTCACCAATAGCTCCACCTGACCCACCTTCTTAACCAACCTCGCCTCCTGGATCGCTGCCCTCCGTTAATGCTAGAAAACCATGCATCGACGAGTCTCTGCATCGCCTCCAGCCATCCTCGACCTCGCTCACGTGCCAAGTGCTGACCGCTTCATTGCGGCTACTTCATTGCATCGCTTCAGCTACCAAAACCTTGCTTCACGTCCCCACCCCCACCAAAGCCAGAACGGTCGTTGCCTAGCCTCCATGTACGAGGCGAGTTTGTTATACCCACCTATGAGCGACTTCGATTGATTAATTTTTTTTCCTTTTTTCGAATTTTGATTTGGTGTGTGCCTTCCATTGAGATTTAGGGCAAACCAGGTATATGAAAGTAGGGTTTGGGCTTGGAGGAGCTTTCTAAAAATGAAGGAGAAAATAAGGAGTTTAAATGGGCTAGTTTAATTCATATCAGACCATTATTAATTTGTTTGTTATTATTATTTTTTAACAACTCATTAAATTTATTTGTAAGTTTAATCTAATTTAATTTAATTTGCATTTCATTGAATAATACTATATTTTGATAATTGTACAATTTTATTCAATCCAATGCCCGCTTATCTCTATTTAATTATTTGTTGTATTATTACAAAACAAATTTATTTTTCAACTATTTCAATGAAACAAAAATTATTTACACCTTCCAAATATTTTATTTTCAATTAAAACATTTAATTCAACTTCAATATACTATTCGAAAAGAATTTACTAAATTAATTCAATTTATTAAAACAAAATCTTTTATTAAATAGAGTTCAATTAAATAAATATTAACTTTTTAAAATATTAACTATTAAATATCACATTCAAATAATTTTATTTTAATTATATTTATTTATTTATACGACGTAGAAATCAGGATTGTTACAAGAACATTCCAATCTTTATGAAGAGAAGAGTATTTTAATTAGTTTCTAATGTGTTCATTAGTTAAGTGTAACCTATGTCGATCTAAAAGCTGTTTATCGATAAACCGATTTTCGGTCACATTATCGATTTCTCTTCGAAGAATATATTTTTGTAAATTTTTTTCCAAAACAAGTTTTCCATCATTAGTTATGATTTAAAAAGGGGTTAAAGAGCTTATTAAGTCATTTTAATCACTTTTATTCCAAGATTTAAATATTTAAATAATTCAAATATTTAAATACGAAGTGCCCGAAATTCCAGATCGTTACATTCTCCCCCACTTAGAATATTTCATCCTCGAAATTCCAATATGAGCAAACAAAGAAACAATCACAAAGCAATAATTAATAGTATACAATCACTAGCAAACAAAACTTATGGTTTGCTCAAGTTCAAAACCTTCTCTTCGCATAAGGATGAAAATCAATCCACTAAGCGTACATTCGGCTTAACAACCTCAGGTTATTATTTAGATGACGATTTACATTACCTCATAACAAATCAAAGAGTTATCACCTAAACTCTCCATAAGCCAATCAAAACATAGTATACAAATACTAAAGTTTGTATGATGCGCATAGACTATCCGTACGCAATATCAATTCCGATCACTTGCTCGATCGCATAGATTTCCCTTTCCAACTAGTATAGACCACTTGACCTCTCTAATGCGAACTCCGATGTAGTTTCTTGATTAGAAACCTCCATTCTCCTTACATAGCCATATAATATGATAGAAAACTTTAGGATCATATCAGGAATCCATATCAAGTATTCACCATCAAGAATCAAGTGAAAAATCCTTGTTCGGGCCTGTGTAAACCACCTCGAAAACATATATTCGAATAATGGATCAAGAACAGTCATGCGAATAAAACGATCTACGTATAGCTTACATATTTATCCTATAGGTTTCTTAACTACACCAATTCCTCTCTAATCACATCATTTATCCAAATAGTATATCTCTTTAATACTAAATCATTTATGAGTCATTTCATAAATCATAACTTCAAGTTTATAAACATTTTATAACTTAAGTTCATACTTATATAATACTCCATTACCTCCTAAGAGTATATACCAACATCAAATTTGTTTTACTTAACAGGTATGTTCGACAAATTTAAACTTGTTTTAACCTGCCATCTCCTCAATTCAACTGTTATATATAAACTTAATTTTATACCTTCAAACACATTTAATTACAAGTTCTATAACCATCTAGAAGTTCCCGACGATCCAAAATCATCGAAAAATTCCATTTAATTTTAACAAATAAAAATTACTAAATAACATATCATATCATGATGCACATCCATACTTTCCTAATGCATAAGCTACTTGTTTCCATGAAGTAACTTAACAAGAAAACTTTAGAACTAAACACCGATTTTCATTTCAAATCATTTTGAAATAATATATACATATAACTTTTGTATATCAAATCATACTTTGGGATTAAAACAAAATCTTTTTTACCAAAACAACTTTGTAACATCCCACACTTAGAAACCTGAAATGAATGCTGATGATGTTGGAGTCATCACTAGAATTATTTTCAAGCGACAAGAGTGAGTTTAGTACATCCAACTTATGCCTTTCGGACTTAACCAAAATCATTTTAAAATTGTATCAAATACATCATAAATGTTACTAAGTACCATGATCTCAATTTCATAAACTAATCACGCAAATACTTATTTTCAAATAATATTACTATTATTTTCTCCAAATTTTGAAAAACATTTTCAAAGATTTCTAGGATTTAAGTTCTTAAATTCTTTATTTAAATCCTTTTCGTTTATAAACCATGTTTATATATAGTTTCTTTCTTATCAGTTCACAAATGTATATCTTTATTTAGATTATAGTAACAACTCTTATTAAAATTCAATTTTAACCCAACATTATCATTGAACGCCTTATAGTCAAACCGTGTAACTTAATTCACAAGGTGTTTGTATTTAATGTTCCCATGAATTACTATCTACCAAACCCTTGTCATAAGAAGGTAAATTTCTTATAAATCAACAAACTGTACTAAATGCTCATAAACTAGCCGAGCACAACTAATCAAACAATAAATGATAATAATTGAATATTATCATTTCCTACCAAACAACCATATCGTAAATAACTATATCAATTTATGAAAATTATATATATATATATATATAATATAATATAATCCTAGGTCAGATTATTTCATTTACCTATTTACATTACAATACTGTGTCGGTTCGCCTTGTTCAAGTGTTTAGAAACCCCCTATCGATAACGTTGATCATGCGCATCGACCAGAATTCATAATCTACTCGATAGACTAATTAACACAATATAAAACACTTTTATAGTACTAACAAATACGCTCTTATATGTATAATACTCTCAACTCGTGCTAGGGCATTCCATTACCCTATCTCTTAAAGAGTCAAACCCACCAAAGCCAAGGTTCTAGCTTAACCTTGAGCTCCAATACCAAGTGTAAGGACTCGCCTTTTCTACCCCTAAATGTTGACACTAATACATCCACGGTATTCATGTGACGAACACCCAAGTGCTGGAAAGACGAATTGTTAGGGTGAAATAAAAAGAAAACGAAATAGAACAAGGAAGAAGGAACATAAAATCAAAATCTCACAATAGAACGATCATATATAATATCAAAAGATAGTATAAACTATCATCCTAAGATATAAAGTTGTTCAGAGTTAGAATAATCAGCCCTAATAGTTATAACAACTTGTCCTAACAAACGCTGATAATACAAATAAAGCAATGCAGCGAAAATAAATACTACGATAGGTAGAACTCCAACTCATCTCCAGAATCTCCAAAGCGTCCAAAGCTAAATTTGGAAACATACACGGGAATGACCCGAGCATCATAAAAAAATAACACCCGGATCAGTCTGGTAAACCAATGTAAGAAAACTCGAATCATATGGATTGTTATATTTATAAAACCCTTCAAAATAAGGGTATCTTATAAGACCACGCAATTAAACACGGACTGGTTTTCACCTTACGATAACCAAACCATTTATATTATAAATCTAGTGATACTATAATAATGTCTAGTGTGTAGAATATATATATTATAACATAGCTGGAATGGTTACATTGGTTACATTCAATAGCATATTAGAGGATACAACTGATATCAATAAGGAACGTTCGCATGATGGACTTTCTATGGAAATCCCTTTGGTGGAGCCAGATCTATTCCTCTACACAAGGGTCAAAAAGTACCTTTCGAGTTACATATATCTCTAGATAAAATATAGCATTTAGGTAAACACAAGTGGCCTAGCGCCTAAACATAGACATGAACAACGTGAACCAAATATCATCAACTCCCGCAGGCCAATAATAGATAAGTATCTCTAGAAATGGAGCTGATAATACTTTGACATAGGTGTCTAACCCCAGGTTGTGAGGCCTACTCTGTTTTTTTCCATTTCCGATGTCAAGGTTACGTTCAACATTTTCTACATGAGTCTTCATCACTCAAACATAATAAGAATCCCAAATTGGATCCTCATCTCGAACAGATCACTAGTCACTACATTGATTCGAGCATCGATAACAGATCTCGAACCTTCATGTAAGTTGCCCCGCATAAGTCCTCTAACGAATGCTAACGGTGTCCTCTCTCTTGTAGTACTCCTCAAGATCGACAGTCCCACACAATAGCATCATTTGAAATGTTAACGCGGACCTTTCCCTTAGACTTAACCTTAGGATAGACAGTTCAACTCTATAACATTCCACTTCACAACCGCTTCCAGAACACATATCACGAACTGGTTTTGAAGTGGTATTCGATAAGTAGAACACTTACGATCCTGGTCTCTTCAAAATCAATCGATGAATTTTCCGATTAACTCAATTCTAATTCTCTTAGAAGTAAGCAAAAGTTGAAGACGTTTCGTACCAATACTCCTCCCCGAGGTTCTTATTGGTATGAAATAGCGAAGCCTTTCGATAACTTCTTAAGTCATATTTGGTCAATTTCGATAGTCAACTAATCGACTATCTACTATAAGATAGATGTCTATAAATGGAAACCAAGTCTAGTTTGCTTTATATAACAAATAAACACACGAAACATTATCATTATCCAAAACATAATCAAGCCACATAAAGTATGATTAAGTTACTTAAGTAACTCCTAATCTCTTTCATTTAATTAATCCTTTAAGAACTCCTTGTTAGTATGTTTCTTTTCCTAATAAACTTCTACTTTTTCTATCTTTTTCCAAAAGATTCCATACTTACAATTTCCTTCAAAAATATCCGTTTTAAGGATCTTTGTACTTTCACAAACCCATTCAAAAGGTTTAAGACTAATGTTAATTAAGCATTGTTACTACAAACCTAAAACCATTTCTCTTTTGCTTATCTTTAAATCATTCTTTTAAAGTTCTATTTACATTTCATAAATATAATCAAAATGAGTTAAAGACGAATGTTATTTACAATTGTCACAACAAATCCAAAACCATTCTCATACATGTTACTATCTTTACAAAAAATTTGTTTTAAAGATCTAAGTACATACTTAGTCAAGTGCGGTATGGACTAGCTAACTATCAAGTTCTAAAGATGATTGCTTATACAAATCATGATTCGTACACTTAACTCGTTTCTGACATTCCAACTTAACTATTCCTCACCCAAGAGTGAAGCAAGGTAAGTTTGGGCACTGGTTGCTCCAAGCCTTGCCTAGACACTTCATTCTTGAACCTCATAAATAGATAAGTCTACTTCGTCAGCTTTTACTCTTAAGTATAGTATTAATGATTTCCATAAGTAATAAGAAATCCACACGATTAACATGTTTCTGACATTTTCCACTTACCTATTCCTTAGTTAAGAGGGAAGCCCAGTAGGTTAGAGCTCTATTGCTTCATCCCTACTCAACATCAAGCTTAAATCTCACAAATAGATAAGATTACTTCGTCGACTTATTAGTGTTAAGCATAGTTAGTTACTTTTCTATTAAGTAAATAAACAATTTAACTGTTTGGCCATTAAGCAATTTCTAACCCCTTTCTAAACCTTTTGTTATAATTTAAAACAATTTAAAAGTTAAGATATTTGCATAAGATATTTATATTATGTACTTCCAAGTATTTATATCAGATATTTATATAAGATATTTTCCAAGATATTTATATAAGATATTTCCAAGATATTTATATAGATATTTATACTTCAAAATAGTTATAATATGTTTTAAAACACTCCTTTAAAATATCACATGAAAATAGCAAGTTTGAAAAATCATTAGAAAGTTGAAAATGACATGTTTTAACAAAATATCTCTCCTTTGAAAATTCACAAATACTTCTTATAAATTCATATAAATCCCAAACTACTTTCAAAATACTCCGACATGAGTTAGGCAATACTTTTAAAAACAAAAAAACAGAATGCTTAAACTTAAAGTCCTTTTTGAAACATTTGAACTCCAAAAATCAAGGTTAAACGGGGCAGTTTTGCACTAGTGATGTTTTGGCCGTTTTTGAGATGTTACTTAACTTTTTACTATTCAAGATTTTAATTGCAACAAACCTACATATAAAACATTTCAAATAAGGTGAAAAATTCCTATGGATCTCTCTATAAAGTTCCATAGTAATTGCCAAAAATAAGGCAATTCCAAATTGCTTCTATAGCGACTATCGCTATAAGTGCACTTCTAAATTCAAGTCATAATCCAACCTTTATTCAACTACAACCTATGTGCTCTGTTCAAGGTCTAGTCACATGTCATATAAGTGCATCCTAAGTTTTTTCAAGTCCATATACATGGATCACATATGTCACTTACTTTTAAAGTAAGAATTTAAAACCAATGTTTTAACATAAGTTAACAAGAATTCAACCAACATCAACGCAATCAAACACAACATATATGTGTTATATTTTTCATCCAAAGTGAGGTGCTAACTCACCTTTAACCTCACAAAAAACAAAGAACCATGAACCAAAGTCAAGCCTCCACCTTGCAACACATGTCCTGCTCCTCCTCCTTGCCTTCACCTTACTCAATCTCCTCCTTTCTTCATAGAATGCTCATGGCCATCCCATGGTATGGGAGTTTGGCTCAACTTCTTCAACTCATAACATGGTAGAAGGTTATCTAATATTATACTATGCCTTGTGGAAAAGTCTAAAGTGATTTGGAGTGTATTTGCAACTATTTCTTTTTAGAACATAAGAGAGGAAGAGATGAAGAAGCCATTGATTTTTACAACTCAAGCTTTGTAATTTTTATGATTTATTCCTAAGGTGTACCCCTCCTTATATAGACTTAGTAATGTGAACCAAGGAAGACCAAAAACCCCAAAAAATCCTAATGACATTAATTTCTTCTTATCATGACAACTTTATGTCACTTCTCCTTTATTCATTTTACCATTTTACCCTTACCATGATAATATCTCTTATCTTATTAGAACTTTCTTGAACATTCCAAGCTTTATGAATAGGAGACTGTGTTAATTGGTTTCTAATGTGTTCATTTGATTATCAATATAGTGCAAAAGAGTTCTAACAACTTATGTCGATCGAAAAGCTGTTTATCGATAAACCGATTTTCGGTCACATTATCGATTTCTCTTCAAAGAATATATTTTTGTAAAAAAGTTTCCAAAATAAGTTTCCCATCATTAGTTATGATTTAAAAAGGGGTTAAAGATCTTTATTAAATCATTTAACATTTAATCTAAGATTCAAATATTTAAATAATTCAGATACTTAAATACAAAGTGTTCGAAATTCCAGCTCGTTACAATCCTTTTATGCTTTTCTAAAATATAAATTCTTACCAAAAGATTATGGATTCATGTTGCTCTACAAGTTATCTATTCATACTCAGTTGTTCTTTGATTGGAAACTTAGGTGTTATTGATTGCTAGGCATTTGTATTTATTTCTTCAAAGGTATATTTTCCCGAACTCCAATAGATGTTCCGTATGACGATCTCCCTAGGCCTTTGGTACCCAATATCCCTATATAGTGCGCTACAACAGAACCTGGTCGATATAGGATGATTATCATGGTGGTAAAGTAAGTGAAACAATCACATAACCTTTCGTATATATCATAACTCAAGGATAAAATATAATATCAATCATTGAGATAAAAATGGGGAGATAGAAATATAACTAAATAAACCACCACAAATTAGTGCATAGGTTCAATAAAGTTATATGAAAAAGAAATAGGTTTTATACAACTGATAAATAAACCCAAATTATCTATCTCTAAGTAAGAACAAACACTACTAAAGCCGCACAATGTTGCATAAGCATAAATAGTAAAAAGTACCAAAAATATAGTATATGTGAAAGAATAGCGTCCTACTAGTTCGTCCGCACCACGTTGCGTGTAGTGCCACACCTGCTATTTAGTCTACTCATTTAAGAGTATTAGAGATAATAAGAAGTAAAGCATAATACCTTGAGCAAGAAATAGTCTGGCATAAGTGATAAATAATTTGAAAATACTATGAAAATCGATTTAGTAAAGGACATATGATATGAAGAATCATACCCGACCTGTCCCTGAATCCAAAGAGTTAGCACATAATAATATACGCTAATCTACTATCATTATAAAATCCTATTCTGTCCTAAGTACTATATCAGATATCTAGGTATCCATATCCATAATACCTACATCCTATGACTTCCCTAGAGTGATAAATAAACAAGGCAAACATATCATCCATCAGACAATCCACACAATCACTCATGTGTATTGTATATATGATAACTCATATGATTATCAACTGCTAGAGACAAATGGAAATATCTCGGTTTCACGGTGCTCGAATCCTTGCCACTCAGATGGCTAGGAAACAAGATCTATAACGACCCAGAATTTCCGTCATTTGAAATTCAGATATTTAATTGATTTTTAATATTAACAAGTAAGATTTGTAAGACGAATAAATTAAAATTCGGATATAGTGATTTAATTGTATAATTAAATTGATAATTTAATATTTGAAATTTTAGAAATAATTGGAAATTGGGTTTAATGTGTATAAAAATGATTTATAAAGTTATATTAAATCATATTGGAGTTAGAATGATGTTTGTAAACTTTTAAAATTGAATTAAAAGTTAATTTGTGAAAATTGAATATTTTAATATTTAATTGACTAGTGAAAATAGTCATTTTTCAAACACTCTCGGATTTTGACGAAACCAGTTTCATCGGATCCGTAATGTGAAATTATTGTAAGGTTTCAAATTTCGTGTCAATCAGATTTACGGTTTGTCTGGGGCAAGGCAAAACGCATCGAAATCGTTTTAATCAATTTAATTTAAATTTGATCGTTTAATTCCGTAACTCTCACATACGATCGAATTAGTTCTCGAAACACGTTCCATTGTGTTCGAAACGTGGGTAAAACCTTAGAAATGCCAGCCGGCACGTTTGATTTCGAGTTCGAAAATTTTGGAGATGAATAGTGTTTTGCAATTTCCTATAAAAGCCCTCACTTTTTCACTTTTGCAAAACATCTAGGGTTATCTTTCGTGGACGCCACTTCAAATTCAATGGCCAGAAAACATCATCACTCTTCCATTAATCTCTTCCAATCCACGCATCGTTTTGAAAAACTGTCAACTACAACCTTGTAGTGCTTCACGAGATCTCGAAATCCATACGGCTACGATCGTATATGATGCAAGGATCAAAGAGAAAATGGCTTGGGAAGTCACACGTCCGCACGCAGATTTCGAGGTCAGGGTATAGCCGAGCTTCGCGTGGTTGAGGCTGGAGGTAGAGGCGCGCACGTGCTTTTGAATGGTGGAGCTTGATCGGGGTTTCGATGATCGGAGAGGAGGAATAATTCGAACAAAGATGGCGGCTGGTGGGTTTCTCTACGTTCGAACTTGAACGTTAGGGAAGATGATGCTCACGGCCAGGATTTTCAGAAAAGAAATCAATGGCAGATCTGATGTAGGGTTTGAAATTGGAAAATAAAAAATTGTAAATTGATTTATTTTAATTCGTACAATGTTTAAAATACCATAACTTTTTTGTACGAGGTTGAAAAATTACGAAACGAATTGCGTTGGAATCGTTTCGACGAGCACTACGCAATGGAGCTAGTTTGGAGTCAATTGGAGTCAGTGAAAATTTTGAGTAAAATTAAACGTGCGTTTAATTTTATTCGAAATAAAATACTGCAACCGTTATTGAAAGCAAGGTGAGAACTCCTCACTCAATCGAATTTTGTTTTCGATTTAAATTTTAAATAGTTAGATTTAAAATTTGTTGATAGTGTTGATTGTGTGAATTGAATGATGGTTGCTATTTATTGTGTTGAAATAGACCCTATACGCCGTATATTAAGCGGAGGTTATTTATTAAAAACATATACCGCGATAATTCCATCGCGAAGTGGAATTGGTATTATATATGTATTTAGAGTTGATTTCCCGCATTATATAGCGGATGAGACCCTATTGCGCCGCATAATAGCGGTTGATATTTTATAAATCCCATATACCGCGATATTCCACCTCGAAGTGGAATTGGTATTGTGCTAACATCTGTGGATGCAGGGAAACAGGTTGGAGGGATCCAACTGGATTCCTCAAATTATATGAATTTGTTTCATATGTTGTATGAATTTGCTTCATATGTTGTGTGATGATTTATTTATAATCTATGAATGATTAGATTTGTGATTGAATGTGTGAAGGCTAAAATTTAGCCGAATGTATTTTTGGTATCGTTGGATACCAGAAATAAATTAAATTGGATTTTTGAAATTAAAGTTGGAAACTTTAAGTAGATTTCTTTTTGAAAGAATTGAGTGAATTTAAAAGGAATGTTAAAAGTATAAAGTTGATTTTGAAATCTTATCGAATTATTTTCAAAATATTTGAAAAGATATTAACAAGAGGGTTTTGAAAATATTGTGTAAAAATTGAAGAATTTATTGAAAGTGGAATTTTAAACCATTTGGAAGGAATAAAAGGATTTATTTAAAAGGTGATAAATTTATAGAAATCCAACTGATAATTGATTTGGTATTTGAAAATAAATCTTTGAGGAATCGATATGAAAATTTATTTGGTGTTTGAATGAAAATTGACTTTTGTGTTGAGAATAAATTTGGAAATCGATTTGTAAAAATGATTTGGTATTTGGGATTAAAATTAGAATCAATTTGAAATTTGATTCGATGTTGAAGTAAATTTAGAAATAAATTTGGAATTTGATTTAGGGTTTGAAATAAAATTGAGAAATCAATTTGAAAGTTGATTTGGTGTTGAAAGTGAATATTTGAGAAATCGATTTGAAAATCATATAAAAAGTGAATATTTGAGAATCTAAATTCAGAATAGAATTTATAAAGGAAAGGGAGATTTGTTTTAAAAATAAACATTGATTTATTTTTAAAGTGTGGAAATAAATTTACAGATTTGGAATGTAAATTTGAAATAAATCGATAAGGATTTATTTAATTGGTTTAAATGGACCATTTTGTGATAAAGTGTGAAAATGTGATTTGAATTTTTTTTCCAAAGTGATGAAGTGTGGAAAATATATATCTTGTGAATATATTTTGAAATTTAATAATTTGGGAAAATTTATTTAAATTGGATGATCTTAGTGAATATTGTGTGATAGTTAAATAATGGACTATCAATGTTTACCTTTGAAATGGCACTTGATTTGTTTTTAAAACAAGCGCTCACTATTCGGGTTAGCCGGGAAAAGACCTTTGTGTCATATAACCCATTCCGAATTAGTGATACGACGATATGGATCGTATTGAAGATCGGTGGTGAAGACCGGGTATTTTCGAAAATGAAAGGACAACCTGTCGAATGTCTCTGCACCGAGTTGCTCCGGTATAGAGATTTATATCACTCTTCTTGTGATGGGAAGTCCGGACGTGATTAGTGAATATCCGGATTGCAAGGGCTTCTTTGGAAGTGCCTTCGGTTCCGTTCGATCCCGGAACGGACTTGTATGGATGTGTGTCTAACATTACACTTTGAGATGTAAAGCTGGTTTCTATCAAATACATTTCTGTTGGTGGCGAAGAATTTATTCTCTTAGCTTAACACCCTTCTCTGAGACGTACGAGCTCAGAGGTTATGTAGTTGATGGTTACTAGTGATACATTCCCAATTTGGTAATGTGGCATACGAAGTGTTGTTGATCATTTGTTGATCAAAGCATGGCTCTGTGTAAAAGCGTGGCTTTGTGAAAAAGCGTGGCTTTGTGAAAAAGCGTGGCTTTGTGAAAAAGCGTGGCTTTGTGAAAAAGCGTGGCTTTGTGAAAAAAACGTGGCTTTGTGGACGAGAATTCGTCGAGCCTCACAACCCGGTAATGGTCGAAATAGGAATGTTGCGGCAAAGGTTTTTAGGGTTAGCGCCCCTATGGTATGTCATTTCCTTCTGGATAAAAGGTGATATCATGGTATGGAGCCCAGATATTTTACCTATGTTGATGCTGCAAATTTATTATACTTTGTGGTTGTTGCTTTGTGGTTGAGGATCCTCGGATAAAGGTCGGTGACGAACGGGGGATGGCATAGCTCGTGTGTTAGTTACCTAGTTACAGCTAGGTTAAAGCGTGAGGTAGCGTCAGCCTTGTGTTTGCAGAGATCCGGTTAGGTTCTTAGGGCGTCTTTCCAGAGGCATTTCCATCTCGGTATAAGGAAGTTCCTTAGCCTGACCATTTGTTGGAAATCCAAAGAAACAATACGAACCTGTACGGTTTTAGTTGTAGAACCTGCCATTTACTTATGGTGGTCACCACTGTTGAGATGGTAGCTATAGTAGGCATACAATAATGGTTGTATGTTGGCTAAGATTGATATTATACTTTCGAAATGTTTTCTGCACTATGCACTAATAATAATATCAAATCAAATGATTTTGCATAGTAAGCATGTTTGACTATCATAAGAAGAAATCTCCTCCAATTCTGCGTTTGCATTGTGTGTGTGGCGGGAGGTCTTATGGTAGTTTCATTTTCCGAAAGCATTGCAGATATTTTCCACTTCCTTTGTTGTTGTTGTTTTAAAGATAATAACTGTTTTAGTTCTCACACCAGTCACCATGACTGACCTGGAGTTTATTGTTTCCTTCCTAAACTCTGGGTGCCCACCAATTTACACACGGGTAGTCTAGAGTCAGGTTATCAGGTCATTCTGGATTCAGGAGATGCTGTGGAGCTCAAGTGGCGAGCTGGATGGCGAGATGTATCACTTGTATATGATATTATTTATTCCGCTGTGTATTCTGTATGAGGACAAGTTTATATAACTGTCCAGTTGTGTTGTATATTGTTGCTGTAAACTCAGGTGATGTAATGTATAAAATGATATAGTTCTTTAATTTAAAGATTATTCATTTATCTATTATATGTTGTTCCGCTGCGAATGTAAGATCCTGATATTGTTCTATTTCTGTGTATTTTTGTTGTTTCTTCTTTCTTTTTCTTCTGTCTTCTTCTACCTCTTCTTTTTCTCCATAACAATTCGGTTTTCCGGCATTCGATTGCTCGGCAGTTGATACAGTGGACGTATTAATGTCGATTTTCGAGCGTCGAAAAATCGCGTTCGTTACATTTGGTATCAGAGCATATGGTTAAGCGATAACTTTGGCTCTGTTGGGAATTACTCATTAGAGATAGAGTCAGTAGTACTCTAGAATGAGTGTGAGTGTAATAATAGATACGAGTGCGTATTTGTTAGTGAATATGAAATTGTTTTATATTGTGTTAGCATATCCGTTGAGCTTTTTATGAATTCTGGTCGGTATGTGGGACGCCATATTATCGATAGGGGTTTCTAAACACTTAAACGAGGCAAGTCGACATAGTATCATTTTAAATTGGGTAAATGAAATAATTTTACCTCGATTATATTTTGTATCTAAAGGAAATAATCTTTGTAAATTATTATAGTATATATGACTGCTTGGTTGTTTGGAAGTGATAACATTAAATTATTATCATTAAAGTTGAAAGGGAAATTGAAATCGTAACTCCAAAGTTAATAAATATATTCACATACAAATGGAATTTGAGAATATAAATTATAAATGTGATTTGTAATTTGAAATGAAATTTCAGAGAAATGTTTTGAAAAGAATTTGGAAATTTTGGAGATTTGGAAAAGTTTAAATTCCTTTTGAGTTTGGAAATGAATTTCAAAGGTTTTAGAAAAGTATTTTGAAGGGATGAAAGCTCTAAACTCTTTTAGGTCGCTGGAAAATAATTCCGATGATGATCGCGACATCACCGGTGTTTATTTTGGGGTTCCCAAAAGAGGAATTGCTGCCAAATTGTTTTAAATGGAAGTTGTTGAAAACTGGGTTTGATTTTGGAAATTCAAAAGATAATTTGAATTGATTTCAAAAAATGGTTTTGAAATGATGGAAAGACTCTGGAATCTGATAAAAATAGTGGTGGATTTGCTACCACAATAAATTGAAAATTGAAGTTTTGTTGTGATAAACAAAATTTAAATTAAAAATCCAAATTGTAATTGATGAATATAAGTGAAACGAGTTTTAGACTTATAATATGAAATATGAAATTTGACTTTGGTAAAAGTTAAATAGAATTTATTTTAGAATTGGAATCTGAATTGGATTTATAAGTGGAAATTTAAGTTAAGTTAAACAAATGATGTTTAATGGGAATATAACTTAAGTAATGTTGAATGAAGTTGATTTTGATATCAAAGTAAATTAATAAAGTGAATTAATGAAATGAAGTGAGGAATATGAACTTGAGTTATATAAAGGAGATTCAACTTTATTTGTAAAATGAATTAGCAATTGAATTAATAAATGGATTGAATGTTAATTAATCGAATGTGAATAAATTGATATGGAATAGTATTAATTCATTAAAAGATAATAAATTGGAAGTTGAATAATTGAATGGAAGTTGAATAATTGAATGGAAGTCAATTTAATATCAACCAATTGAAATTAAACAGTGTTAAACCAAATTGAAGGTGAACAAAGTAAATAAATTTGGTTGTGTTGAATATACATTAGTTGTTATATGATTGTTGGTTGATTGTATATAGTATAATTCATTAAGTATTAATGAAATTGAATTGAAAGCTATGTAATTGAATTTGAATTGAAAGTGAACCAACTTGAATTTAAATTAGTGAATGTAAACTAATTGAAAATGAATAATTGAATGTCGTGTATATAAATTGGTTGTAGACAATTACAAGTGATGTTGAAATTATATAAGTTGCTTATAAACCTTGTTTAGTATGCATTTCTTTTAATATGCATGTGTTGTAGTTGTTTAAAAGAGTAAATTGTTAATAATTTTATATATATGTCACTTACGTGTTTAAACTGAGTAAGTACAGGTGTCGTGGCTGTCGTTCGGCTGATTTTGTTGCGCTAAAATGCTTAATAAATAACTGCTTTGCTTAAAAATGCTAAAAAGGTACGCCTCCGCAATAAAAATAGGAAATATGAACTGTTTTTCTGCTTTTCCGACCGTGTGGATCGATGTATATATATTTATGTCTATTGTGATCCTACTACGATCGAACCGCGCAAAGGAGACGCTCACGAATTTTTCTGAAAATTTAAGGCGTTAGAAAATTTTTGAAAAAATTTTTGGAAATTTTTTGTTAATGAAAAGTCAATTTCTAAATGGTAATGAAAACGTAGGAATTGAACTAGAAAATGGAAGCCATTGTTTTGGTTGAAGTTAAAGGTTTTGGAAAAGGTGAATATTAAATTTTCATGAAGTGGATTTTTGAAAAGTTAATGAATTTGGGGCATTTTTCTTGCTTTGCAATTTCGAGGACGAAATTCTTTTAAGGGGGGAAGTTTGTAACGACCCAGAATTTCCGTCATTTGAAATTCAGATATTTAACTGATTTTTAATATTAACAAGTAAGATTTGTAAGACGAATAAATTAAAATTCAGATATAGTGATTTAATTATATAATTAAATCGATAATTTAATATTTGAAATTCCAGAAATAATTGGAAATTGGGTTTAATGTGTATAAAAATGATTTATAAAGTTATATTAAATCATATTGGAGTTAGAATGATGTTTGTAAACTTTTAAAATTGAATTAAAAGTTAATTTGTGAAAATTGAATATTTTAATATTTAATTGACTCGTGAAAATAGTCATTTTTCAAACAGTCTCGGATTTTGACGAAACTAGTTTCATCGAATCCGTAATGTGAAATTATTGTAAGGTTTCAAATTTCGTGTCAATCAGATTTACGGTTTGTCCGGGGCAAGCCAAAACGCATCGAAATCGTTTTAATCGATTTAATTTAAATTTGATCGTTTAATTCCGTAACTCTCACATACAATCGAATTAGCTCTCGAAACACTTTCCATTGTGTTCGGAACGCGGGTAAAACCTTAGAAACGTCAGCCGGCACGTTTGATTTCGAGTTCGAAAATTTTGGAGATGAATAGTGTTTTGCAATTTCCTATAAAAGCCCTCACTTTCTCACATTTGCAAAACATCTAGGGTTATCTTTCGTGGCCACCACTTCAAATTCAATGCCCAGAAAACATCATCACTCTTCCATTAATCTCTTCCAATCCACGCATCGTTTTGAAAAACTGTCAACTACAACCTTGTAGTGCTTCACGAGGTCTCGAAATCCATACGGCTACGATCGTATACGATGCAAGGATCGAAGAGAAAATGGCTTGGGAAGTCACACGTTCGCGCGCAGATTTCGAGGTCAGGGTATAGCCGAGGTTCGCGTGGTTGAGGCTGGAGGTAGAGGCGGGCACGTGCTTTTGAATGGTGGAGCTTGATCGGGGTTTCGATGATCAGAGAGGAGGAATAATTCGAACAAAGATGGCGGCTGGTGGGTTTCTCCATGTTCAAACTTGAACGTTGGGGAAGATGATGCTCACGGCCAGGATTTTCAAAAAAGAAATCAACGGCAGATCTGATGTAGGGTTTGAAATTGGAAAATAAAAAATTGTAAATTGAATAATTTTAATTCGTACAATATTTAAAATACCATAACTTTTTTGTACGAGGTCGAAAAATTACGAAACGAATTGCGTTGGAATCGTTTCGATGAGCACTACGTAATGGAGCTAGTTTGGAGTCAATTGGAGTCAGTGAAAATTTTGAGTAAAATTAAACGTGCGTTTAATTTTATTCGAAATAAAATGCTGCAACCATTATTGAAAGCAAGGTAAGAACTCCTCACTCAATCGAATTTTGTTTTCGATTTAAATTTTAAATAGTTAGATTTAAAATTTGTTGATAGTTTTGATTGTGTAAATTGAATGATGGTTGCTATTTATTGTGTTGAAATAGACCCTATACGCCGTATATTAAGCGGAGGTTATTTATTAAAAACATATACCGTGATAATTCCATCGTGAAGTGGAATAGGTATTATATATGTATTTGGAGTTGATTTCCCGCATTATATAGCGGATGAGACCCTATTGCGCCACATAATAGCGGATGATATTTTATAAATCCCATATACCGCGATATTCCACCTCGAAGTGGAATTAGTATTGTTCTAACATCTATGGATGCAGGGAAACAGGTTGGAGGGATCCAACTGGATTCCTCAAATTATATGAATTTGTTTCATATGTTGTATGAATTTGCTTCATATGTTGTGTTATGATTTATTTATAATCTGTGAATGATTATATTTGTGATTGAATGTGTGAAGGCTAAAATTTAGCCGAATGTATTTTTGGTATCGTTGGATACCAGAAATAAATGAAATTGGATTTTTGAAAATTAAAGTTGGAAACTTTAAGTAAATTTCTTTTTGAAAGAATTGAGTGAATTTATAAGGAATTTTAAAAGTATAAAGTTGATTTTGAAATCTTATCGAATTATTTTCAAAATATTGGAAAAGATATTAACAAGTGGGTTTTGAAAATATTGTGTAAAAATTGAAGAATTTATTGAAAGTGGAATTTTAAACCATTTGGAAGGAATAAAAGGATTTATTTAAAAGGTGATAAATTTATAGAAATCCAATTGATAATTGATTTGGTATTTGAAAATAAATCTTTGAGGAATCGATATGAAAATTTATTTGGTGTTTGAATGAAAATTGAGTTTTGTGTTGAGAATAAATTTGGAAATCGATTTGTAAAAATGATTTGGTATTTGGGATTAAAATTAGAATCAATTTGAAATTTGATTCGGTGTTGAAGTAAATTTAGAAATAAATTTGGAATTTGATTTGGGGTTTGAAATAAAATTGAGAAATCAATTTGAAAGTTGATTTGGTGTTGAAAGTGAATATTTGAGAAATCGATTTGAAAATCATATAAAAAGTGAATATTTGAGAATCTAAATTCAGAATAGAATTTATATAGGAATGGGAGATTTGTTTTAAAAATAAACATTGATTTATTTTTAAAGTGTGGAAATAAATTTATAGATTTGGAATGTAAATTTGAAATAAATCGATAAGGATTTATTTAATTGGTTTAAATGGACCATTTTGTGATGAAGTGTGAAAATGTGATTTGAAATTTGTTTTCAAAGTGATGAAGTGTGGAAAATATATATCTTTTGAAGATATTTTGAAATTTAATAATTTGGGAAAAATTATTTAAATTGGATGATCTTTGTGAATATTGTGTGATAGTTAAATAATCGGCTATCAATGTTTGCCTTTGAAATGGCACTTGATTTGTTTTTAAAACAAGCGCTCACTATTCGGGTTAGCCGGGAAAAGACCTTTGTGTCATATAACCCATTCCGAATTAGTGATACGACGATATGGATCGTATTGAAGACCAGTGGTGAAGACCGGTTATTTTCGAAAATGAAAGGACAACCTGTCGAATGTCTCTGCACCGAGTTGCTCCGGTATAGAGATTTATATCACTCTTCTTGTGATGGGAAGTCCGGACGTGATTAGTGAATATCCGAATTGCAAGGGCTTCTTTGGAAGTGCCTTTGGTTCCGTTCGATCCCGGAACGGACTTGTATGGATGTGTGTCTGACATTACACTTTGAGATGTAAAGCTGGTTTCTATCAAATACATTTCTGTTGGTGGCGGAGAATTTATTCTCTTAGCTTAACACCCTTCTCTGAGACATACGAGCTCTGTAACGACCCGACTTTTTCTCCACAGAAAAAGTCGTATCATCATGAAGAAAGAAAGGGATAGAAGAAGAAAGGGTAGAAAAGAAGAAACAACAACACAAAAGAATCTCACAACGGAAACGAATGAAATATAATATATCACATAGAATATTACATAGTATCATATACATCGGAGTACACAACTTATACATCACATAATAGACAGTTATAAACTTCTGTCTATTATACAACACAAGTACATCAGTACAATACAGACTAATACAAACACAGCGGAATCATCATATATATCTACACGCTGAAGCCACCTGCTCCAAATCTCCTCCAGAATTCGTCAAAGCTAACCTGAATCCCTCGACTACTCAATACAATATTGAGTACCCAAGAGTTTAATAAAACAGAAAATAAACACTTGGGTCAGACATGGGTCTGGTGTGAGTAAACGGTTAGATTGCTTAACTTTGAAAACCTTTGAAAACAAAAGTATCACGTAAGACTCCCCACAAATAAACATGGGTAAGTTTTTACCTTACGCTAACTAAAACATTTGATAGGAAATCCGATTGTATTATAATAGGGTCTAGGGTTTTCAAGTAAAATACAGAAATAGCTGAAATGCTTACATCTCACATTCCAACATAGTTGGGCACAACTAATACGTACGGCACTTATTGGAGTTTGGATTCCATACAATGGCAGGGCTACTGGGGTACCGCCCGTCACAGTACGTGGCCTAGATCACCGTACCGAGGAGTACGCCCGCTCCCCTGCAACACAAAGCCGGAACCATCCCTTACTGGATAATCCCGAACAAGATAATCCCGTAGTTGGCGCGACCAACCACACACTAAGCCGAATAAAAGAAAAGGGACCTCTAGACAGGGATCTATCTTGCTCTCAGTGGGTGCTACCCACGAAGCCTTGCTGCACCTCCCCTGTTTTAGCCATTCCCGGTTGATGAGGCTTGAGGTTACGATTACCTTTAATCAGAACATATCACTTAGAATGCTCATCGTCCGCCTGACGATGTGCTGAAAGCATTCAATCCATACAAGTTCGTTCCGGGTTCGAACGAAACCGAAGGCATTATCTCGTTACACTCGTTTTGGAATCACCCTCAGAGTTAACGACAATAACCCTTGCACTCTAAATCTTCATCTTCACTTGAGATTCACGACCTATCGTTAATTTGGATCGATGTGGTATTCGGGTCTCCAGACCTGGAATACCGGTATACGGAAACCCGATCCCGGTCTCATCGAAATCCAAAACGTATCTTTTAAGGCCAAGTTGTTTAAAGGTTAAAACAATTCAATTCAATACTTGAATTCATACAGCATTTAACATAGATAAATATCACACATTTATCACGGATATATCCAATATCATATCACAGAATATCATAACATATCATCCAATAGATATCCAATTCAGATATTCTACACAAACAATCATCCATAAGCAACAATTTATTAACCCTATGTTATAATTAATTTAATTAACTTAAATTAAATTAATTACTTAAGAATTAATTATCTAATCTTGCTTAATCCATCATTAATTAATTACAACCTTTAATTAATTAATTACTCATTAAATATTAACCATCCTTGATTAATTATTCATTAATTACATAAAGTAATTATCCTTTAATTAATTTCACAAATTAATTATTCTTAACCATTTAACAGTAATTAAACTTTAGTTACTTTAATTAATTACACCAAATAATTAATCCTTAATTACTTCTCATTAAGTAATTATCCTTTAATTAATTACATCTTGTAATTATACATTAATTACTTATACTAAGTAATTACACTTTTTAACCTTATTAAGTATTCATACTTAATTCTTTATCAAGTGATTATCTTTATTTAACTTAAATTAATCACATCCATTTATTATTTACAATTGAGTAATTCATTCCTTAATTACTCTTAATTAAATTAATTAATCTTTAATTACAGATTAATTATTCTTTTAATCATTAATTAATAAACCTTAATTATCAATTAATAAAACTTAATAATAGTTTAATTAATCCTTAATTACTATTTGATTAATCCTTATTTAATCTTTAATTACAAATTAATCACCCCTTAATTAATAATTAATAAAACCTAATTATTAATTAATAAACTTAATTACAAATTAAGTACTTCTTAATTACCAATTAATTAACCTCTAATTACAAATTAATTAATCTTTAATTACTAAATTAATAAATCTCTAATCATTAATTAATCAGTTTCTAATCACTTAATTAATTATCCTTAATTACAATTTATTAACCTTTAATTAATTAATTATAACCCTCAATTAATTAATCCTTAATCATCATTAATTAAATTAATTAATTATACTTAATTTCCCTAATTAACTTAATTAATTTCAAGATAATAAAACATTAAATTATCTTAAAAAAAACATTATCTTATTTATGCCTTAATTATCATTAAAACATTTATCTTAATAATTAACCTTACTAAATTAAATCATTAATTTAGTTTAAAAAAAATACTCATTTAATTTGATAAATTAAAATTACCAAATCAAAACTTCCTTTAAATACTTAAAACATTATCAAGTAATGGTTTAAACTATTTTCGATTTAAATTTCAAAACTTAGATTTTAAAACCCTTTTTAAGAAACTGCTCAACCACTTCATCGGAACAAACCCGAAATCCACTCATATCTAACCTGAATTCTCATTTCATTTCAAAATTAGTTTTAGTTTTAAATTAAATTTAAGTTTTAAAACCTGGAAACAAAACTCTCTGGAACTACTCGAGTTCCTACTCGAGTCATTTCTTTCAAAACTCGATCTCAACTTCGAGTCACTCACGATACTCTTCTTCCCCGAGACAACTCAAAGAAGACTTCGAGCCAGACCCGAAAAATACGCTTCTTCCCCAACTACCCCAAACAATCTCAGACACACACGTGCACATGTGCACCATGCACGCCGACCCTATCAGCTCCGACCTTCGCCACGACCATCCCCAAGTCGACGACAACCCATACGTGCTTCCTGACCACCCAGCGCCACGATCTCATCTGAAAATCGAAATCGAGCTAACTCAATAAATTCCTGGAACCACTTGAACGATCAACTTCCTTCGCCGACAACTACCTCGTCCACCGGAGCTCACGTGCCTCCGTCCAAAAGCACTCCGAACACTCACGAACCCATTCCCCCAGTCGCGATCGACTGAATCGTGGTGACGACATCGCAAATGCCACGCGAATTGCCACAAGCCAAATGCAGGACTAAACCCTAGTTTGCCTAACTCCGATCACTACGGCCATCAATAAAATACAAGTCCATTTTTCCGATGCTCCTTGACCATCCACCATTCTCCAGACCAAATTCCAACCAACCCGAACACCTTGATCACCAGAAAAGCCCCAAAACCCATAATCTGATCAACCACGAATTTCTCACTTGAAACGAAACTAAAAATTTTGATTTTTCTTTTAAAAATCCTAGTTTCCAAAGACGATTCAGATTATATAGGTGAATTCGAGAATCATAATATTTGAATTTAACATGTTTTAGATATCTCACTGTATTTCTTGATTTTCCAGATTATATTCAAGCTTATTATACTTAAAAATAATTTTAAACCTTAGCTTATGTTTAAACAAACATAATTTGTTTGAATCCCTAAGCCTAACAGAGATTAGATGAGAAGAATTGGAAATTTAAATCTAAATTTTAAACTGTGAAACTTAAACAGAGACGATCACTGATATACCCAGACATACACATAGTATCTTCATTCATCTATACATGTATTTAAATCTAAAACAAACATGCATACATATTTTCAAACATGCATTCACTTCGAACATTTATCATATGTATATAATTTAAAACTATTTTATGCTTAGTTTATTCACATTAAATAACAGAGAAGCATCTATTTATACATACTGATTTTAGCACAGGCATTTTATTTATACAAGCATGCATTCACAGATAAAATCATATGCAAACCATACTATAAAGATTTATCACAACATTTAAGTTTATTCTCAGATCTAAAAACTGTTTTTAAAAATAAAGGTTTACTCACCAGATAATAAAGCAGAGAACAGAGAATATATTCTGTTTCCAGGCTTGTTTTCCAGACTGCTATGTTTGATTTTGAACTTGCTTTTTCTTTTAGCTTTGTTGATTTTAAATTCTTGCTGTTTGATCTCTGGTTACTAGTTGATAGATTTGCCTTGACTGATTTGTATTTGAGAATTTTGAATCTGTTGTTGCCGTGATCTTCTTTTGCTTTGAATTTCCAGAATTTTACTTTTTCTTTAAATTTTAGATTTCAGGTTGTTTTAGAAAAGAGGAGAAAAGAGTTTAGGATAGAAAATATTTTGAACTGAGAAATGAATACAGATCTTTCTTCTTTCATATTAAATTTTATTTATTTTAAAACTTTAATTAAAATATAGCCACTTGTCTTTTAAGTATTAATTTGCTTACACCTATGCTTACATTTTTACAAATGTCACTAAACCACCTTAATAAGCTTACAAGTGTTAATCTTGTTTTTAATTAATTTACAAGTATTAATTCCTTTTTATTTTGATTTATTTAAATCCTACATGTATATTTAAAAATATCTATATGTATAAAAATGTATTTATCCTTTTATAAATAAGCTTTAAGATTTCTATATAAATATACAAATGTGAAAAACTATTATTTATAATAACTTATACTTTGATAACATATTCATATATGCTTGAGAAATTTAGTTTAACTCTATATATATATTTTTACAAACCTATTTTGACTTATATTTGAATTTTAAAAATGAAAGAATCTTAAAACCAATTAACTTCTTATTTTAAATCTTATTTAAAAATTAAGCTAAAATATATCTTTATAATAAATAAGAAATTATCCTTGTTATTTAAATCTCAAATATCATTTTCAAAAGTATTAAGTCAAATTACAAATTTCCAAATTACAAATTATATATATCTATTAAAGTTTGAAAATACTTTATTAAATTCAAATCCAATATTCTTTCCATTCCAATATATACATATATATATTCAAAATGAAAAATATTTTTAACATTAGCTTGATAATTATCCTATTGAATTTTAATACATAACTTCAAATAACAATATATATATACATATATATTATAATTTGAAAACATAGTTTTATTAAATTAAAAGATTCCCTATTCATAATATATATATACCAATATATATATACATTATAAATATAAAACATTTATATAAGTTTTAGAAAGATAAATCTTCTCAATTTAAAATTGTTAGAAAAGATATTGCCAAATTAGTTATTATTAGCTTTTTTTTTAAAATGAATAAACTTGTCAATTTATAAAATAAAATCAATAAATCAATTTAATTATTTATAAAGATTATTAAATGGATATTGCCAAATTTCCGGGATATCACATTCCTTCCCCCTTAAAATAATTTCGTCCCCGAAATTTAAAAGCAAAGATAATTTAATAACCCAGTAAAATTTTAATTTTAATTTCAAACAGCAACCATACATATCATTCATATTCTAACGACCATAGCAAACAATTTAATCAAACAAATTTAACTATCCAGACAAAATTCTGGATAGAATTTCCTCGAGTTTCCCCAAGTATATATATATATATACCGGGATACTCGTTCTACAGGATCTTAACTAACTATCTACAATAATCTAGAACTCCTTCATCTGATCCTACAAATCTGAACAAGATATCAGCTAAACTCAAAATCATCCCAACTACCAAATTCTTCTGAACTGCTGATTCCATCACTCGATGATTCATACACATATTCCTCAGAGATATGTGAAATAAAATGAATTCCAGTTATCTGAACTGGCAACTCAATCCTGGGGATCAAAATCTAATCTCCAGAGAACACAGAAAAACTCAAAATACTTCCGGAACTAGCTCTTTAGTTTTTCCACACCTTATATCTCCTTTGATCGGAGAAACTTAAGTAATATCCAAATTCAACTTCAAATTCCAAATTCCATCAATTCTTAACTGCATAACTCTCCTGACGATCCTGAGTCACTTCATCCTTCCTGATCAGCTTAGCCCTTGCTGATGCTTCTTGAAACAGACTAGACCAACATCAAACCAATTTCCGAATCCTACTCAACAAAAATGGTTCTTCAAAAATCACTGAAATCAAGAACACAACTCTACTCCACAACATTAGAGCACTTCGAACTACTTCTCCTTTCTGGAATAGCCAAACAGTTGCACTTGACAACCTTACCTCCAGATCCCGAAAATTCCTTCACACTTAGAAGTACACTTGAATTTCCTATAGGAATCCTTTACTCCAAGAAAATCACAACTCCCGGTTGCTCCCACTCTAGAATAGCTGTTATCTTGCTTCCGCTGCACAACTCTGATCTGGAATATATGAGAATGCCATCGGAGAAACTCGAGCAAACTTGATCATCCACAATTCACCATATCTATAAAATCTTAGTGAACCCTCCCACTTGGTCAAAAACATCCCAATAGAATTCCTTCCAGAAAATTAGGTATAATCAATCCCTCTCCAAAGAATCCTTAGCTGCTTCACCAAATTCTTCTCTCGGAGACATCCTTCTATTAAGCTGGACCACCAGTAACTCCACAAATCAAGTCGATACGGAATCTCAATCTCTAATAACCCAAGAGAACACTCAAACAATCGCAAGTCTCTTTTGCGATCAACTCGACCTAACTTCCACAGATACTGTTCTCTCTTTACAAATTAGAACAGCTCATACTTAACTATCCAATTCATCGAAGAAATGGATTCACTCAGCTGCTTCTGGACTCCAACTTCAGAAAAACTACTCAGCCAGAAACTTCCTGCTAACACACAGAACACTCCGAGCCGCACTGCTGCCACAAACCAAAGATTTCTTATCCGAAACTCCTCGAGAAACTCGGACCTCAAAGCAAATAGAAACACCCCACTGGACTCAGCCACAACACCGAAACAGACTCACTTCTTCAAACTTGTTCCTAGAAGAAACATCTTCAGAAACGTCCATAGCCACCGTGTCTCATCACACAGCTACTACTTCCTGAGGTTACCAAAATACCATCACTCTCTTCAGCTCATCCAATAGATCTACTCTATTCATCCAACTTCAAAGATAAACTCTAAACCATAACTGGTTTCCTTCAGAGATTGGTGAAATCTTTACACCACAACAAAGTTCACTCGAGACAGTATTAGGTCTACAGTCTCGTCAGATATACTTCCAACCTCAACACTCAAATTCTAACTATTGGTAGTCGTGTTACTCACACTACCACCTTATCTACCTTTATAACTTATATTGGAAAACCCGAACAGGTAACCCAACAAATAGGTAGAAATATATATATATTTAAAATGATACTTTTTATATAGAAATTATTTCTGGGTAAAATTATTTCATTTACCTCTTTAAAACAATATTGTGTCCGTTGGCCTGGTTCAAGTGTTTAGAGATCCCTATCAATAACGTTAGCTACTCGTATTGACCAGAATCCATATACCACTCAACCGATCAATTAACACAATATAAAATCATTTTTATATAACTAACAATTACGCGCTCTCGAATATATATACACTCAGACTCAAACAGGTTGCTACAGATCCTATCTCTAATGAACAATCCTTCCGAACCTAGGTATTCACTCAACCTAGTGTTCTGATATTCACTTAACCAAAAGCTTAGGTATTCGCTCAACCTATGCTCTGATACCAACTGTAACGACCCGACTTTTTCTCCACAGAAAAAGTCGTATCATCATGAAGAAAGAAAGGGATAGAAGAAGAAAGGGTAGAAAAGAAGAAACAACAACACAAAAGAATCTCACAGCGGAAACGAATGAAATATAATATATCACATAGAATATTACATAGTATCATATACATCGGAGTACACAACTTATACATCACATAATAGACAGTTATAAACTTCTGTCTATTATACAACACAAGTACATCAGTACAATACAGACTAATACAAACACAGCGGAATCATCATATATATCTACACGCTGAAGCCACCTGCTCCAAATCTCCTCCAGAATTCGTCAAAGCTAACCTGAATCCCTCGACTACTCAATACAATATTGAGTACCCAAGAGTTTAATAAAACAGAAAATAAACACTTGGGTCAGACATGGGTCTGGTGTGAGTAAACGGTTAGATTGCTTAACTTTGAAAACCTTTGAAAACAAAAGTATCACGTAAGACTCCCCACAAATAAACATGGGTAAGTTTTTACCTTACGCTAACTAAAACATTTGATAGGAAATCCGATTGTATTATAATAGGGTCTAGGGTTTTCAAGTAAAATACAGAAATAGCTGAAATGCTTACATCTCACATTCCAACATAGTTGGGCACAACTAATACGTACGGCACTTATTGGAGTTTGGATTCCATACAATGGCAGGGCTACTGGGGTACCGCCCGTCACAGTACGTGGCCTAGATCACCGTACCGAGGAGTACGCCCGCTCCCCTGCAACACAAAGCCGGAACCATCCCTTACTGGATAATCCCGAACAAGATAATCCCGTAGTTGGCGCGACCAACCACACACTAAGCCGAATAAAAGAAAAGGGACCTCTAGACAGGGATCTATCTTGCTCTCAGTGGGTGCTACCCACGAAGCCTTGCTGCACCTCCCCTGTTTTAGCCATTCCCGGTTGATGAGGCTTGAGGTTACGATTACCTTTAATCAGAACATATCACTTAGAATGCTCATCGTCCGCCTGACGATGTGCTGAAAGCATTCAATCCATACAAGTTCGTTCCGGGTTCGAACGAAACCGAAGGCATTATCTCGTTACACTCGTTTTGGAATCACCCTCAGAGTTAACGACAATAACCCTTGCACTCTAAATCTTCATCTTCACTTGAGATTCACGACCTATCGTTAATTTGGATCGATGTGGTATTCGGGTCTCCAGACCTGGAATACCGGTATACGGAAACCCGATCCCGGTCTCATCGAAATCCAAAACGTAACTTTTAAGGCCAAGTTGTTTAAAGGTTAAAACAATTCAATTCAATACTTGAATTCATACAGCATTTAACATAGATAAATATCACACATTTATCACGGATATATCCAATATCATATCACAGAATATCATAACATATCATCCAATAGATATCCAATTCAGATATTCTACACAAACAATCATCCATAAGCAACAATTTATTAACCCTATGTTATAATTAATTTAATTAACTCAAATTAAATTAATTACTTAAGAATTAATTATCTAATCTTGCTTAATCCATCATTAATTAATTACAACCTTTAATTAATTAATTACTCATTAAATATTAACCATCCTTGATTAATTATTCATTAATTACATAAAGTAATTATCCTTTAATTAATTTCACAAATTAATTATTCTTAACCATTTAACAGTAATTAACCTTTAGTTACTTTAATTAATTACACCAAATAATTAATCCTTAATTACTTCTCATTAAGTAATTATCCTTTAATTAATTACATCTTGTAATTATACATTAATTACTTATACTAAGTAATTACACTTTTTAACCTTATTAAGTATTCATACTTAATTCTTTATCAAGTGATTATCTTTATTTAACTTAAATTAATCACATCCATTTATTATTTACAATTGAGTAATTCATTCCTTAATTACTCTTAATTAAATTAATTAATCTTTAATTACAGATTAATTATTCTTTTAATCATTAATTAATAAACCTTAATTATCAATTAATAAAACTTAATAATAGTTTAATTAATCCTTAATTACTATTTGATTAATCCTTATTTAATCTTTAATTACAAATTAATCACCCCTTAATTAATAATTAATAAAACCTAATTATTAATTAATAAACTTAATTACAAATTAAGTACTTCTTAATTACCAATTAATTAACCTCTAATTACAAATTAATTAATCTTTAATTACTAAATTAATAAATCTCTAATCATTAATTAATCAGTTTCTAATCACTTAATTAATTATCCTTAATTACAATTTATTAACCTTTAATTAATTAATTATAACCCTCAATTAATTAATCCTTAATCATCATTAATTAAATTAATTAATTATACTTAATTTCCCTAATTAACTTAATTAATTTCAAGATAATAAAACTTTAAATTATCTTAAAATAAAACATTATCTTATTTATGCCTTAATTATCATTAAAACATTTATCTTAATAATTAACCTTACTAAATTAAATCATTAATTTAGTTTAAAAAAAATACTCATTTAATTTGATAAATTAAAATTACCAAATCAAAACTTCCTTTAAATACTTAAAACATTATCAAGTAATGGTTTAAACTATTTTCGATTTAAATTTCAAAACTTAGATTTTAAAACCCTTTTTAAGAAACTGCTCAACCACTTCATCGGAACAAACCCGAAATCCACTCATATCTAACCTGAATTCTCATTTCATTTCAAAATTAGTTTTAGTTTTAAATTAAATTTAAGTTTTAAAACCTGGAAACAAAACTCTCTGGAACTACTCGAGTTCCTACTCGAGTCATTTCTTTCAAAACTCGATCTCAACTTCGAGTCACTCACGATACTCTTCTTCCCCGAGACAACTCAAAGAAGACTTCGAGCCAGACCCGAAAAATACGCTTCTTCCCCAACTACCCCAAACAATCTCAGACACACACGTGCACATGTGCACCATGCACGCCGACCCTATCAGCTCCGACCTTCGCCACGACCATCCCCAAGTCGACGACAACCCATACGTGCTTCCTGACCACCCAGCGCCACGATCTCATCTGAAAATCGAAATCGAGCTAACTCAATAAATTCCTGGAACCACTTGAACGATCAACTTCCTTCGCCGACAACTACCTCGTCCACCGGAGCTCACGTGCCTCCGTCCAAAAGCACTCCGAACACTCACGAACCCATTCCCCCAGTCGCGATCGACTGAATCGTGGTGACGACATCGCAAATGCCACGCGAATTGCCACAAGCCAAATGCAGGACTAAACCCTAGTTTGCCTAACTCCGATCACTACGGCCATCAATAAAATACAAGTCCATTTTTCCGATGCTCCTTGACCATCCACCATTCTCCAGACCAAATTCCAACCAACCCGAACACCTTGATCACCAGAAAAGCCCCAAAACCCATAATCTGATCAACCACGAATTTCTCACTTGAAACGAAACTAAAAATTTTGATTTTTCTTTTAAAAATCCTAGTTTCCAAAGACGATTCAGATTATATAGGTGAATTCGAGAATCATAATATTTGAATTTAACATGTTTTAGATATCTCACTGTATTTCTTGATTTTCCAGATTATATTCAAGCTTATTATACTTAAAAATAATTTTAAACCTTAGCTTATGTTTAAACAAACATAATTTGTTTGAATCCCTAAGCCTAACAGAGATTAGATGAGAAGAATTGGAAATTTAAATCTAAATTTTAAACTGTGAAACTTAAACAGAGACGATCACTGATATACCCAGACATACACATAGTATCTTCATTCATCTATACATGTATTTAAATCTAAAACAAACATGCATACATATTTTCAAACATGCATTCACTTCGAACATTTATCATATGTATATAATTTAAAACTATTTTATGCTTAGTTTATTCACATTAAATAACAGAGAAGCATCTATTTATACATACTGATTTTAGCACAGGCATTTTATTTATACAAGCATGCATTCACAGATAAAATCATATGCAAACCATACTATAAAGATTTATCACAACATTTAAGTTTATTCTCAGATCTAAAAACTGTTTTTAAAAATAAAGGTTTACTCACCAGATAATAAAGCAGAGAACAGAGAATATATTCTGTTTCCAGGCTTGTTTTCCAGACTGCTATGTTTGATTTTGAACTTGCTTTTTCTTTTAGCTTTGTTGATTTTAAATTCTTGCTGTTTGATCTCTGGTTACTAGTTGATAGATTTGCCTTGACTGATTTGTATTTGAGAATTTTGAATCTGTTGTTGCCGTGATCTTCTTTTGCTTTGAATTTCCAGAATTTTACTTTTTCTTTAAATTTTAGATTTCAGGTTGTTTTAGAAAAGAGGAGAAAAGAGTTTAGGATAGAAAATATTTTGAACTGAGAAATGAATACAGATCTTTCTTCTTTCATATTAAATTTTATTTATTTTAAAACTTTAATTAAAATATAGCCACTTGTCTTTTAAGTATTAATTTGCTTACACCTATGCTTACATTTTTACAAATGTCACTAAACCACCTTAATAAGCTTACAAGTGTTAATCTTGTTTTTAATTAATTTACAAGTATTAATTCCTTTTTATTTTGATTTATTTAAATCCTACATGTATATTTAAAAATATCTATATGTATAAAAATGTATTTATCCTTTTATAAATAAGCTTTAAGATTTCTATATAAATATACAAATGTGAAAAACTATTATTTATAATAACTTATACTTTGATAACATATTCATATATGCTTGAGAAATTTAGTTTAACTCTATAATTCTTTCCATTCCAATATATACATATATATATTCTAAATGAAAAATATTTTTAACATTAACTTGATAATTATCCTATTGAATTTTAATACATAACTTCAAATAACAATATATATATACATATATATTATAATTTGAAAACATAGTTTTATTAAATTAAAAGATTCCCTATTCATAATATATATATACCAATATATATATACATTATAAATATAAAACATTTATATAAGTTTTAGAAAGATAAATCTTCTCAATTTAAAATTGTTAGAAAAGATATTGCCAAATTAGTTATTATTAGCTTTTTTTTTAAAATGAATAAACTTGTCAATTTATAAAATAAAATCAATAAATCAATTTAATTATTTATAAAGATTATTAAATTGATATTGCCAAATTTCCGGGATATCACAAGCTCAGAGGTTATGTAGTTGATGGTTACTAGTGATACATTCCCAATTTGGTAATGTGGCATACGAAGTGCTGTTGATCATTTGTTGATCAAAGCGTGACTCTGTGAAAAAGCGTGGCTTTGTGAAAAAGCGTGGCTTTATGAATAAGCGTGGCTTTGTGAAAAAGCGTGGCTTTGTGAAAAAGCATGGCTTTGTGAAAAAAGCGTAGCTTTGTGGACGAGACTTCGTCGAGCCTCACAACCCGGTAATGGTCGAAACAGGAATGTTGCGGCAAAGGTTTTTAGGGGTAGCGCCCCTAGGGTATGTCATTTCCTTCTGGATAAAAGGTGATATCATGGTATGGAGCCCAGATATTTTACCTATGTTGATGCTGCAAATTTATTATACTTTGTGGTTGTTGCTTTATGGTTGAGGATCCTCGGATAAAGGTCGGTGACGAACGGGGGATGGCATAGCTCGTGTGTTAGTTACCTAGTTACAACTTGGTTAAAGCGTGAGGTAGCGTCCGTCTTGTGTTTGCAGAGATCCGGTTAGGTTCTCCGGGCATCTTTCCAGAGGCGTTTCCATCTCGGTATAAGGAAGTTCCTTAGCCTGACCATTTGTTGGAAATCCAAAGAAACAATACGAACCTGTACGGTTTTAGTTGTAGAACCTGCCATTTACTTATGGTGGTCACCACTGTTGAGATGGTAGCTATAGTAGGTATACAATAATGTTGTATGTTGGCTAAGATTGATATTATACTTTCAAAATGTTTTCTGCACTATGCACTAATAATAATATCAAATTAAATGATTTTGCATAGTAAGCATGTTTGACTATCATAAGAAGAAATCTCCTCCAATTCTGCGTTTGCATTGTGTGTGGCGGGAGGTCTTATGGTAGTTTCATTTTCCAAAAGCATTGCGGATATTTTCCACTTCCTTTGTTGTTGTTGTTTTAAAGATAATAACTGTTTTAGTTCTCACACCAGTCACCATGACTGACCTGGAGTTTATTGTTTCCTTCCTAAACTCTGGGTGCCCACCAATTTCCACACGGGCAGTCTAGAGTCAGGTTATCAGGTCATTCTAGATTCAGGAGATGCTGTGGAGCTCAAGTGGCGAGCTGGATGGCGAGACGTATCACTTGTATATGATATTATTTATTCCGCAGTGTATTCTGTATGAGGACAAGTTTATATAACTGTCCAGTTGTGTTGTATATTGTTGATGTAAACTCTGATGATGTAATGTATAAAATGATATAGTTCTTTGATTTAAAGATTATTCATTTATCTATTATATGTTGTTCCGCTGCGAATGTGAGATTCTGATATTGTTCTGTTTCTGTGTATTTCTATTGTTTCTTCTTTCCTTTTCTTCTGTCTTCTTCTACCTCTTCTTTTTCTCTATAACAATTTGGTTTTCCGGCATTCGATTGCTCGGCAGTTTATACAGTGGACGTATTAATGTCGATTTTCGAGCGTCGAAAAATCGCGTTCGTTACAAGATCCCTTTCTCCATCCTAGGTATATGGATCCCTTCCTCCATCTTGGGTACACTGATCCCTTCCTTGCTCGAAGGTACATGATCTAATACATATGTGAGCATACTCACATACCCCTGCTTTACTAGCACACTTCGAAACACTCCAAGAATTAGCGATCCCTTTGCACGTGTCTCCAAACCCTTCCTCGTTCTATTCATTTCCATAGCAGAACCCATCCTCATTTTACCCATTTTCATTTTTCATAACAGTGCTTTCCTTATTTTACCCATTTCCATTTTTCATAGCAGCACCCTTCATCATTCCATTTTCCATAGTAGAACCCATCCTCATTCTGCCTACGAGCTCCCTTCCTCGAACTTGTCCTTATGGATCATTATCATGACTCTCACTATCAATCATCATCATCATCGGAAAAATTCTTGATATCCCTTGTAACTTCCTAGAATTTTATCATTTTGATTTTGAATAATTAATTAATTTTAAATATTTAAATAATCGGTTTTTAGAGTTTAATAACTTTCATTCAAATATATGGATTATTTAAATATTTGAATTGTGAATTAAATATTAATTAAATGGATTTAATAGCCTTATTTAACTCCTTTTAATTAATAAATAATAATGATGAACTCATTTTGTAAATTTATTTACATTATTAAATAGGTCGAATAAATAATAAGAAAATAAATTTGTTAATAAAAAGACTTGATTTTTATTGTACTATTAAATATATAGGATTTTTCCATAATTTTTAATTTGAAAAATATTTAATTTTTCATTTGATGTATTTTACGGCAAATGATGGTATTTTTGAAATTTAATAGAATAAATTAACTAGTGTTTTTATTATTGTTTTGAGACCGTGTCTCATTTTAGAGTGCAACATATTTTTGTTTTGTCGTCCGCGGTCCATACGCGAACGAAATTCTACGCAACGAAGTGCTGGAAATATTTGAATAAACCAAACTTAAGCCTAAGAAAATTCCTCATAGTTGACTTTTTCATTCTTCCTTCTCTTTCTACCTTTTTTCAACTAGTTGTAAACAAAGATAAATGACCACCAGCTTCAAAAATCAATATCAATTCATTCGCTCAAGGGAAAAAACGTAAAACAAGTTTCTTTGAGTTAGTTTGGGCTAGATCTACAAATATATATATATATATATATATATATATGTTTGATAGTGTGTGTTCATGTTTGGCATTGATTGACTTAAAGAGGCCGAGCTAGGGTTTGATTTCTAGTGAGATTTGAGTATCGATTGGCGAAACGGGCCTAAGATCAGAGTTTGTTAGGTCAAAGAGAATCGATAGCCATGAAATGGTAGAGGGTGATTCATGTTTGGGAGGTGCAACAAATTAGGGTTCGCCATAGAAAGCTTCAGGTCACGATCTTCTGTAGTTGATCGAGCTCCGGCCGATGATGACTGACGCAGAAAGGAGAAGGAAAGGGGTTCATCGGAGTTGTTAGATTTTGATTTCATCGGGTGTGTAGGTGATTTGGATCATGTGTACGCAGCCATGTGCATATCTGGGCATGTATTTCTCTGTGTTAAAATTGGAGAAGAAAGGGATTTAAGGTTAATTATGATGTTAATTAAGCGTTAACGTAAATTTAATTATTTAATTAAATCGAATTCTTATAAATTTAATAATTATTTCATATGAGGTTGGTTTGGATGAGGTCTGTTGCATTGTACTTGTATTGATGTTACCTTTGTGTTGGTATTGGATTCGTCAAGTTTGGTGCAAGTTAAATTTTAAGCTAAAATCAAACAATTTTAGATCAAACCGGAATGTGAAAGTGTCAACTGGAATTTTGGTGATTTTACTCACCTCTAAATAAATTATATGATATTTTGCTATAGATTATTGTTGAATGCTTGAATAATATTTAATGATTTTAATAAATTATAAACTAATGATAAAATTATAGTGATTTAATTTAATTATGTTTAACGTAGTTAAATTAGTTATACTTCGTTTGTGATATCTATTTAGCAGAATAAAACACCATTTTTCTATAATTAAATTGAATATATTATTTTGGACATCTTTCGAGCAGAATAAATCACCATTCTGTGCTTGCAAAACAAAAATATTATTTTTGAAGTTAATTAATATGTGGATTAATTAATAAATGTCTTGTTAGCTGTTGACTGCTAATTGTTGATAATTATATGTTTGATATTATAATTTGTTTTTTTGGATTTGAATTCTCGCTTGAAAAGCAGATTGCATAATAACCATTATTTTACAAGGGACTGTAGTAGAGAGACCCTAAGGGGATTCTCGCCATTATTAATGTATTGTTATATGCTTCTTACTTATATTCTTATGTTGCTTATATTAATGTTTGGTTTAAATGTTTATGACATACTATTTAATTGTGTAAGTATCGTTATAGCGATTATCACAATACTATCACTTATAAAATATCATCCCCTTTGACCTTTGTGTGTATTGAACTTGTGCTTGTATTTTTGCAAAATAAATGTTTAGTTACGTTTTTGCACTTTGAAAGTTGTTTAAACCATATTATCAAGTATTTTTGAGAATTTTGAAATAAAGGATAAGTGTTGTTTAAAATTTATAGAAGGAGTTGTAAATTTGATTAACTATCTTTTTTTGGATAATAAATGTTGTTTAAATTTATAAAAAGATTATAAATTTTATTAATTATCTTACAGGAAAATCGATGTTGTTTTAAATTTATGAAAAAACTATAAATTTAGTTTATTATCTTTTAGGATAATTTATGTTGTTTTAAATTTATTAAAATCTTATTTACTTTAAATATTTTGTAAATTCTTTTCAAATGGGTTCATGAAGATTTTATAAGAATTTGGAAGGAATTTGGTGTTTTAAATATATTTTGAATTATTATCTCATCTTAAAGCAAAAGGTCATTTTGAGATATTAATAAGAAATTGTTTTAAATAATCATTTTAATAATGATGTTTAAAGTTAATTAATCATTTTAATAATGATTTTTAAAGTTAGTTAATCATTTTAATAATGATGTATAAAGTTATAACTTTAACAAAGTTGTTTAAAGTTAATATTTGTGATGTGAAAAACCAAGCACAAGTTCAGTTTTAAAAGTTTAAAATTTTGATTCGATTATGGAAAAGAAAAGAAAATTGATTTCCTTAAACGACGTCGCTTATATGGAAAGAATTTAGTCATATTCTTATCACTAAACGTAGAGGTATGGAAACTCGTTTCTATCTGAAAGGTTAAAAATGTTGTCAAGGCAACGCTTAGAGGTAAAACCACCTTAACTTGCCTAGCTTCATTTTCAACCAAGGGATAGTATAAGTTTGAAATCAATGAGTAGTGGAATGAGTATGAGATTTAATTTCCATATATGATCATTTTGGTTATTCCCAATAGTTGATTTATTTGCTCTCGATTGTGCTATCTTCTTTGTGTATCAATGATCTAAGACGATTTATTACTCATTTGAGCGTTGATATCCTTTGTCGAAAATGACTAATTAAAAAAAGTGTGTGTGGACATCAAGCTATGTAGGGTTGCTCCCATTAAGGTTTATTCACATCTACTCTAGACTGGATTTGGTTGTATGTGCACTAAGATGTGAAATACTCGGATACTCTGTAAGGTTGGCAGGGTATGACTTGTACATTTTCCAAGAGCTATCGTAGTTCTCAAGTATATTTTCTAGAGGTATACTCTTTGTAAAGGGGGTGCACCCTCATAGTCACTATTGGATAATTTTCCCTTTCCTTGTTTTTGATTCAAACCTTTGAATTGTATGGAGAAGTGCCTGGAGCTCTTCTCGATGTTAATTATTTTGTCCATTCTTTAAATTTGGATTTAATCCTATTTATGCCATTCTTTTAAGTTTGGGTTTTGTTCTAATTTGTTTCTATTCTTTCATGTATGGATGTTGTTCTTGTGAGGTAAAAACCCATTCCGTGTTTAGCAACGTGGTCTCATAGAATTATCATATTTTCACAATATTTCTTGAGTTTCTCATGCCGGTTTTCCAGACTAATCCGGGTGTTATTTTATTATAATGCTCGGGTCAGACCAAGTATTTTTTTAGGTTGTCATTGATTGGACATGGAGCTCATAGAGTAGAGCTGGAGGTTCACCTACCATACTATTTTTTATTCTGGATATATTATTATATATATACCCATCAACAATTGTAAGGTCGGGAAGTTATAATTGTCCAGGTTGATGAGGTTTGCTTTTAACTTTGATATACCATGTATTTTAGAGTGATAGTTTTATTGTCTTTGTTGTATTATATGTTGTCATTCCACTATGAGATACTGTTTCCCTATTCTTTTTGTTTTCTTTTCTTTTTACCTTAACAATCTGCCTCTCTGACACTTGGATGCTCGGCATTCGAATACCGTTAATGTATAGAGTGTCGACTTTCGAGGGTCAAAAGTCAGGTCATTACATCCCACATAAGTCATAGGATCCTCATATTAAAGTCCCGAAGTCGTCAAGTCGACGCAACACATCACTGCTCTATCGTCAATCATCATTCTTCATTGTGCCACAACATCAAAATCGAACATCGAACATACAAACAAACGAATGCACATAGCACGGTCTTAAGGGATCACCCATTGTAACAGCCCACCTCTATACCCATACTACCTAAGAGGATTACTAAGTAATCTTGTCTTGTAATATGGAGAATAAGGCTTGTTAGGAGTGACTACACATGAATATTCCCTCGAGCTAACATCAGCACGTATTAAAAATCTCAAATAATACGTCCATGCATAACTAATTTCGGCACAAAGCAGTAAAAACATGGGTTTACTAGGACAATACAATATACAACATATAACATGAACACAGAGTTATAAATTGCAACAGTATAATACATATCATACTAATACCAACTATGATATCTGTCTCAATACGACAATAAATGCAAAGTTAATTTCACTATACACAACTCTTTGTCGTCTCATCAAAATAAGTACAAGGAGACACCCAACGGATCATACATATAGTCATTATCTCAGAATACAAGATGATAAATATATCTTATTTCCTCTAAAGCCCAATCAACCAAAATAGCTAATGTCCCTATACTTTTAAAGTCTCGGACTGACCACGAGTATTAAATAAATAATAAACGGGTCAGGCTATATCTATATTCAAGGTGAGTACATAACAAATGCATGGTAATAAAAGGAGATGTATGAAAACAACACAACGTAACATCCATCACAACATCATCATAGTATACCATGCCAGACATCTCAAATATCACCCATGAAATACATATAAACAAGTGAGAATCACAATAATCCATAAATTGGGTGATAACAATTATACTCATTGAAAACTAAAAATAATATGGATAAATGCACCAAATCTAAGGGTCAACAACCAAAATATTTTCTTGACTTGCAGTCATGATGGAAGTGAAAACTTCTAACTGTCATGTCCTAAAAATATAAATCAAAAAGGAGAATAATCCCAAATAAATGTCAAAGCATCAAATCTCGACTTATAGCCCCAATGGAAGTATTAACTTCTGACTGCTAAGTCGTAAAAGATAAATAAGGAAATATGAAACCTAAATAGAATGAAATCCAGACTAAATACGAAAATCAATATCCAGGAATACTATCTTGACTTTCATTCCTAATGGAAGTATAGACTTCTAATTGTTCGTTGTAGGAGATAGTTAGAAATACAAATCCCATATAAAACGTAATACAAACAGTATACTAAAACAATATCCAATAATTATCTCGATCTACGGTCTAATGGAAGTGATAACTTCCGACTGTCAGGCCCTCAGAGATATCTAGAAACACAAACTTAAATCAATATCAAAGTCAATTAAATACGCAATGTGCAAAATCATGGATCTCGACCCACAGTCCTTGGAGAGGCGAAACTCTCGGTTGAATGGTCCTAGGAGATAAAAAGAACAAATTAAACAAAAATAAGATCTCTCGGCCATTTGCTTTTATGGGAGGATATCAGATATGCTCATAGCAAGTCTCTAATGTTATGGATAGATAACACGTAGCTGCATTGGGTTAGGGTGTCTCAAATTGACAGACGGACACACAGCCAGTATCTAATGTCAAACAATCATCATCTCTAATGAGGTGATAATATCAAATATATCAAATATAATGGATCTACCTAAGTCATCTAGATGGGAGACTGACGTACTGTAGCATAGCTCTTGGAAGTGTTAATGACTACAGCCCCCTACGGTCCCTTAGTTACTGTAACGACCCATAAATTTTGGTAAATAAATTTAGTTAAATTTAAAGAATTTTGTAATTTAATTTAGGAAGAAATTAAAATGTTCATAATTCATATTAAAGTGAATGTAGAAATGAAATGTAACATTTGAAATTTAAAGCTAAGTATTAAAAAAATAATAAAATGAAAATTACGATGCATTGAAGTAATGGGAATTGTATTCTAGGCTAAGGAATTTAATATAAGCAACAAATGGAAATATTGAATTAGTAAATCATTAGTAAAAAATATTTACTAGAATGGACTTCTTGAATAAATGAGAATTTGTTGTTCTAGTATTAAAAACTTATGTATAATTGAAATTGTTTCTAATAGAATATAATAGAAAGGAAAGTATTATAAATAAATGGTTAAAAACTTAAGTAAACAATTGAGAGGCTAAGAAATTTGATTAAGCATAAAAATCATAAATAAATAAATGATAATAAATGAGGTTATGCAATAAAAGAAGAAACTGACACGACATTTATAAATGAAAACGAATATTTGGAAGTAATAAATGAAAATTTTGAAATAAACATTGAACCAATAAATAAAATATATCGAATAGTAGTTGAATGAAAATTAATGTGATAAGGTTAATGTAAATTGATAAGTAACGATATTTGTGCAATAATGTAGTTATAAAGGTTAAAATTGCGTGAAATTGTAAATTTGAAGTTAAGTAATAATGGGCATAGTAAAGATGGCAATCAAATCAAATATTTGGGAATCAATTTTTATCTTTATTTTGAAGGTAATCAATAATTAATGAATTAAATGGTAAGTAATTAGGATTAAATTCCACATTAATTGAACTGAATATAGATTTAATGTAATAACGTTAAGGCTAACTAAATTAGCGCAAGCCAAATTATGGAAACAAATTACAATAAATGTTAGAAAGTAATTTTAAATGGTTATTGTTGATAATAAACCTTACTTTAATGAATATTAATATAGTAACGGAAGAGTAATGAAAATTAAATAGAAACATAAGTTTATTGTAAAGCAGAAATTGATAAATTGGGGAAATAGTTGAATTAATTCGCAATGTATATAGAGTAATAAGTTGGTTTAAGGATGAAATTAAGGAAATTTCATTTATTGGTTTTAAAATCTTAATTAATGCATTTAATTGATAGGAATACATTTAGGAATATAAATTTATGGAAATTGGGTTATTGCAATTTAAGAAAATTAAATATCTAAATATTACAATAATTGAAATAAGGATGGAGCGTAAGGATATTTATGCTATTATCATAGTTTGTATGTATATGCTATTCCCTCATTTGTTTTGAAATTGTTTATGTTATTTTTTTTTTGATGAATGAATTAATTTGACTTTTAATTTGAAAAAAAATATGTATATAATTAAAAGAATGTTTTAATTATAGATCCATGTTTTAAACTCTTGAATCAAATTGCATTTTTTTTATCTGAAAGTTTATATACATATAATTTGCATTTGTGTTGAAACAGAAATATTGTATACACATATTGTCACTTTATCTTGAATTGAAAATATCATGAAATTTGAATACTTTATTGAATAAATTATTTGTTCGTAATCTAATAAATTATAATAGAAGTTTACATATGCTTCACAATTTTTCGATGATAAATCTAAGCTTTGATTTTGATTACAACAATATTTAAATTTGTTACCTAATTTATTATCTCAAATGTCCTTATTTAAGGATCTTAAAGGTTTGTTACTATATTTCTTAATTTGTCGTGTCCCACTTTTGTTTGAATTTCATTAAGGTAAAAAGGTTTAATTTATATGTATATATGTATTTTTGACTTCAAGTATACATAAGTTTACAAATGCATTAGACAATTTAATGTGGTATGGAAGTACGCTTTGAATTAATTAATAAGCTTTGGTTTAATCTTTATACTCACATGTATGTGTGTTTGTGTGCATGTGTATACATATAAACATTTAATATTTTAAATTTCAAATTTGTTAAAGCATGATTAAATTTTTATTATTATTATCAAACAATTTAAAAGTGAGGTAATATTATATACATATTTATTTATTGTTTGTTGTTTATGTTTTCTAGTCATAATACAACTTGCATTGTGACGACCGCCCATGACCCCTGCACCGAATCTAGAGATAGAGCGCTGTAAAGTGTGTCAGGCGACCATGGACGATTGTCAAGGTAAGATTTAAAACAACAGAATCTATCGTATTACTCACAGCGCATGGACAAAATACAATAGAACATATGTATAGTGAAGCTTTACAGAATAAAATGACATCATATAAAACTCCATAATAGTTGAATACAAGCATCCACATAGTCAATACATCCAGCCTCACTACATATCTCTCAGAGAATACAAAACAGCGGAATATCCAGTACATATAATAAGAAGATAATATGCAACCCTCAAGCTCGTCTTCGATATCAGCATCGTGAGAAGAGAACAGCACCTGTCACCTGCTACCTAGTCTGCCCGTCCCAAAATGGACGAACAGCCCAAGGCAATAAGAATTAAAACATAAAGCCTTGAGTCAGACAACAGTCTTAGTGAGCAGTAAATTAACTAACAACATACCAAAAGAGCATAAAGGAAAAAGGAATAGGAATACAACCCTCCCACTCCAACCTCATTCTACAGTGATAGCCCCAGACACACACTAAGCAGAAGCAAACATAGCAGAGCATACAATTTAAAGTAAAGCTACTATCACTCGAGTCAAGGGCGATGTTTTCCAAGTACCAAGGCCTAAATCAGATAAGCACCCAGAAAATACCGCTCTTGAGTCCGAAATGACGTTACAACCAAACATCCATGACTCTGGCTATCACTGTTATCATTGCTTCGATATCACCGTTAATTGAATGACCGGCACATTCTTTCAGTCGTCCGTCAAGGGCTAATGGAAACCCCGGTTCTAGACATAACTCCCGCACGTCGTCGCAGCCCATGCCTAGGACTATCGAATCTGCCCAGAGTACTCGACCATCAATAGTTGGCCGTTGGGACTATCGAATCTGCCCAAACGTACCCTTGCTTAGAGCATGCTAGAACCTTCAACAACGATGCTATCCAAGCCTCCTAGTCATCCTCCTCGACGACTATTCTCATATCCATTCATTATCCTCAACTCGAATCATATCACCGAGTTATCAACATGCTTGGAATGATCCCGTCTGGATTAGACCAAGTCTTCATCATATGATGCCTCGCTTCATTACATCCTCGCAAAGCCTCATCTCAACTTCACATCATCAAATCTATGCATAAGAGCTTCATCATCCCGCTACATATGCCACGAGCAGCTTTCCCAATTCAAGAGCCTTTCCCTTAGCTTTTGAATCACCTTCGATCTAAATCTAATCATCAATCATCTAGTTCATAACAATCAATCAAATCAAACATCAATCCAAGCAATCAAGCATTCAAAAATGATCTAAGTAGACAATTATAACAATAATGGCATTTTCGTAATTAAAGAGTTGAAAGTCCAATAAGCATGAAAACATGGATTATATCTCTACAAACTTGATGAATGAACTTGCATAGGTTAACATATGATAAAATGGATGTAACATCATCATGAACAATGGATCTATATGGATCTACACTTAGGATGAAGAAAATGCATGGAAATCTCTATTTAACACCAAATCGAGCCAACGATCCGATATACTCCTTTGGATCCGTGTGAGAGATAATCACCACTCACCAAATCACCTAAACAACCTCAAATCAATACGCTTCAGATCTGGACAGCGAAGGATCAAGCTTGATCTATCACGAATCCGCTTCAAACGATGAAATCTCTCTTGAAAAGATGAAGATCTTCAACTTTAGCTCTTGAATCTTCAATCTTGATCTTTGATTTGGATGGAAGGAAGCACTAGATTAGAGTGGAGAAAAGAAGTGAAGAAGTGTAGAAGTCGAGCTCTCAAAATGGCAGCACTTCGTCGCTTCAAAATCCGGATCCAAAAAATGAAGAGAAGCTCTCCTATTTATAGCTGAAATCCTTATCTCGTCTGTCTCCATGAGTCGTTTACGACTCACGACTCAAAGCTCTACGACTCAACGACTTAACACACTTCAACCTATGACTCTCGACAAATCAGCTATCTCCTAAGTCGTCTTCGACTCATAGCATGCGCCTACGACTCACCAGACCCCCTGTCTACGACTTAAATGCGCACGCCTTACTTGGTTAGACGACTCAACTACTAACTCGTATACGACTCATCACAAAGGCTACGACTCATCCACTTGCGCGAGTTATCACCTACACGCGACTCAACAGCTTACGACTCATCCCTTAACTCGCCCACGACTTAACTGTTAGACGAGATAACCCATTCTACGACTCATCAAACAACAGGGATACGACTCATCAAATAACTGGGTACGACTCATCAGATGACTCGGGTACGACTCATCAAATGACTCAGGTACGACTCATCAAATAACTGGGTACGACTCATCAGATGACTCGGGTACGACTCATCAAATAACTCGTCCACGACTCATCAGATACAACTTAAGCCTTATCTCGCCCAGTCCTTAAGTCGCGCCTACCCCTTAAGTCGTTCGAACGACTTATCCTTACACCCTTAACTAGCCAAATCCCTGAGTCGCTCCTATCCCCTAAGTCGTATACGACTCATGACTTACACTAAGTCGTTCACGACTCAAGACTTAGCCATTTTCGCCTAAAATCTGAAATGGCTCAAAAACTCTAAAATTCCAAATTCTGTCGAACTTGTCGATCCGTTAAAAATACGGGTCGTTACATGCATGATAATTAAATGTCGTATTAATAAATTTGGCTAAAGTGGGAAAGTGGAATTAATCAATGTCGTCACCTTTTATCTCCTTCCCTATTTGATCCTTATGTGATTGCATCCACATTTATTCTTGTTTATTCCTATATATTGTCACCAATTAATCGTACCTGATATATGTTTAGCAATTCTGACACACAGTTAATGATGTATTAAAACTTTTCTGTATCTAGCACTTAATTAATTTAGAATCAAACTAATAAAACGTAACATTTATTTTTGTCCCTCCATATTCATTCCCCAATTATAAATAGCCTACATCTTATTTCTTCATTTACATCTTGTTTCTCCTAACACCTCATATTCAAAGGCTCTTATTCTTGCAAATCCAAAAGCATTCTTTTATAAAAATGTTTTTTTTCATTTTCGTACACTTCCTGTCCTCATCTTAGTTGTTCTTCAAAATTTTCCTGAAGCCTTATCTTGAGAGAACACAACATGAAATTGATTAGTTGGATTTGGAGATTTTTTTTAGTTTTGCGCTTCTGTTTGGATTTTAGGGGCTAAAATCAAAGGTGAGTGTTTTAACCCACTCACAACTTCTAAGTGTTCTTATGTTTGTTAAATTAAATTTTGATGTGATTTAAAATTTATCTATGATTGTTTGGGCATATATTTAATCATCATCTCAGTTAGATAACATTTATTTAAATTAAATTGTTATTTAATTTTATTTTTGCATATAATTTGACAGTTAAATTTATTTATTATTGCATATAAACTGCCAGTTAAACAGTTATTAATTTTTATTGAATATAAACTATTCGTTGATGCCTGTTATATTTTATATGCTTTATATTGATGTTTTGTTTAAATTCGATGATGATTGTAATAAATGGTTGTTTATTGATATTTGGATGAATGGATGCTATATTTATATTGTATAAACTGCCAGTTATTATGCATTTTCATTTCATTCGGGATTGCGGTTTGAAATGATATATAACCGTAAACTTTTATATTTTTAAATTACGGATTGAAATGATAAATATCCCTATCACTTGACCATAGGATAGAAAATTTTATACAGGCACTGTGGTCTATATATAAAATATTTTAAAGTAATTTTCTATGGTTTGGAAAGAAATATACAGTTTAATAAATATTAAATTTTGGTATTATATAAATATTATTTTATATTCTTAAATTCTTAAATTTTAAGCTATGTATAACTTGATGATGTTTTAAGTTGATTTACGAATATTTCAAGTTTGAGCTTTATGTAAATGCTATTGAATTTATTTAAATAAATAAGTTTAAACTAAATAATAGTAAATTGGATTAAGAAATATATGAGATTTTCAGATTTGGTTTGGAAATTTCGGAATATTTAAAGTCTTGAAATATATCAAAATTGAAATGTTTTATTGAAATTAAGGTATTATTGTTTTCAAAGTATTGGTTTTCGAAATTGTTATAACTTTGAAAGTAATATGGTTTGAAAAATGAATTTATTTGAAATAGAACTTATTTAAGAATTATCTGTGAATATATGGATTTGAAACCTATTGAAATTGAAATTTTCAAAATATGACTTCAAAATGTGGTTTGGGCTTAAGATGATTTAAAAGAATATTTCAAGTTATCTAAATTTAAGAAAGATTAGTGATTGGAAATTTGGTTTTATTTAAATGAGATATTATTGAATTGTTTTGGAAATGGAAATGATATATTATTGAATTGGGTTTTGAAATGGAAATAATACATTGATAATTTGGGTTTGAAATAGTAATAATATTTTGATTTTAAAGTATATACTATTTGGAAGTAAAAGATATGTTTTGAAATGGCAAAAATATTTTGATTTTAAAGTATATACTATTTAGAAGTAAAGGATATGTTTTGAAAGGGCAATGATAGTGTTTTCTAAAAGTATATATTTTTAAATGACCATGGTGTTATAATAACGTTTGGTTGTTAAAGAGACCGGGATCGGTTATGGACATACTCTCTGTCGATACCGAAAACCACTTTGACAACTGTGTACGCGGTGGAGTTTCCAGAATGAAGTAGGATGGTGGCGACGATCCTAAGGTATATACGTGGACCCAACTCCCGTGAGTTGGCATAAGGTGGCTAAAACAGGAGCGATCTCGGACCAGTGAGGTAGCACCTCTTATCGGACGCACTTCTTCGATTCCATTCTATTACTTTGTGATTTTTGGTGGCCACCCTTCGATTTGGGAGTGTTGTTCGAGGTGGACGATAGTGGCTGCTATCCGCTCCATCAGTCCGTGTGCGTAATTGGTATATCTACCCTGGCATTGCCTTGTCTGCCGTGTCACCTACCATATCGAGCTTTACTACGATTTATGATTTCTCCCATAGCTTGTGGAGTATCGAGGGTAGCCCCCATTTTGGGAGTATGCTAATATTGGATAGACTACAGGGACTATTACGTGTTAAGGTGGAAAATGTAAAACATTATTGATATTTAAAAGTATGTTTATTTTATATTAGACATTATTATAATAGCGAATATTACTACATAGTAGATAGTTTAACGGATCCTTAAGAGATGTGAATCCCGAACATTTCTTAAGTTACTGCACTCACGTTAGACACTGGATAGGAGATGTCAAACCCCGTAAACATCTCTGACGCCGTTTACACTCATATTTATTTCATTGATTTAACTTACATAAGATCTTTTAGTTCTGACTCGAGTGTTTTGTCTTTTTAGTTCGCTCAGGTCAGCCTGAGCATTTTAGGATTTGAAGGCTCTATTTCTGGAGGACGAAGACGAAGATTTTATTACTACTATTTATTATATTCCACTACACCATTGTATTCCACTGCATTTATTATCATTCTCTGGTATGTGTAACTCTGATATGTATCGTATAAGTATAATCAAATGTTTTGTAAAACAGCTTCATGAACTGTTATTTGATTATTATATTTTATCGTTCCGCTGCAAGATTCTATTTTGTTTCTTTTATTTCTCCACTTTTTCTTATTTACCCCATAACAATTCGCCCTTCTGTATGGTTTAAGTTGGCACGTGTGTCTGCTTAAGCGTACAAAAAGGTGGGATGTTACATTTGGTATCAGAGCTTTGGTTTAGCGATAAACCTTAGCCTTGTGGGGTTTGACTCTTTACTAATAGGGTAGTAATACCCTATGGGAGTCGCTGAGTGTATATATATGGGAGAGCGTATTTGTTAGTGTTATAAAAAGGTTTTAATATTGTGTTAATCTGTTCCGTTTTGTATTTATAAATTCTGGTTGGTGCATGGGACGCTATGACATCAATAGGGATTTTTAAACACTTAATAGGACAGACCGACATAATATTTGTTTTAATATAGGTGAATGAAATAATTTTGCCTATTATATTTTCTATATATAAAGTAAAATATTTTATATAGATATATATTTGGTTGCTATAGATTGGGTGTTAGGTAATGAAAATATTAATAATAGTTGAAATAAGATTGAAAACAAAATGAATAAAAATTGGAAATTTAGAACTTAAGTTCCGGGCTTTTGGAAATCTCTTTCGAATAATTTTGGAATATAATAATATTATTTATAAGTCTTTTCTATAAATATTTCAATATGATTTGGAAGAATTTTTGTAAGGAAGATTTTGGAAAAATAAGTTATGTACTTCCCTCTCTGTCGCTAGAAAATTAATTTCGGTGATGGCGGCCGCATCATCGACATTCATTTTCGAGTTTCGAAGGGGAAAGGCCACTGTAGTAGTTTTACTACAAGATTACTTTGATAGATAAATAAATATATTTAAATTGTTTCAAATATAATTGGATATATAAATTTTAAGTATATATTTATCTATTATTTTAAAATGATTTGAAATTTAACCCGGTACTTAATTCTCAAGTTCAGTTAATTAATAGTTTCAATTAAGTATAGTAAATTGGAATATAACTAATTTATAATTGGAACTTTTATTAAAAATAAGTGATTAAATGCAAGGGTATAAATTAAATTTAAAAGAAACTTGGAATTGTAACCTATGAAACAAATAATGTAATTATTGAACCATTAATCAATTAGAAGAATTGAGAAAAATTTGTATAACTTTCAATTACATTCTTAAGGGCATATATATAACTTACCAAAAGATATAAAAGTTGAAAATGTTAATAAGAAAATGTATAGGAAATTGTACAAGTAAACTTATGTAATGAAAATATTCAGTGAATTTCTTTTATTAATAAGAATTAAAGTATAACTGTTATGCCAAGTAACTAAAATTGAACATGAATATTTTTAAGAAATGAATAAATGAAATTAATAAGTATTGATGTTCTAGTTGTTATGGATCTTAGTATTATATAAAAAAAAATAAACTTAAGTAATAAGTTGAAGTTACCTCAAAATAAAAAAAGAATAAAAGATGAATACTAGAAAATGACTGTAAACTTAAGTTAATAAATTTACCTACTAAGGAATTTGATTTAATGTATAAAAATAATGAATAAAGAGAAAATCAAACAACAATATATGGAATGAAATTAATAATAATGAACTTGATCTATTGTTGAATTTGTTGTTTGTTTGGCTTATGGTTGTTTGGGCAAGGATACTTTAATATTGTTTGGATGTAGGAATAATCTATTTAGTTTCACCTAAGACTGCCGAGTGAAGGGTACACTTAGTTTATTCTTCATTCTGTACAATTTAAAGTTATGAACCTGAACAACTATTTGTTTTGTTTGATATGAATGAATGATTGATTTTATGGTTGTATGCCTTGTTGCAAGTGTTTGTTGTATTGATTGTTGTAGTGATTGAAACAACCTTAAATATTTCATCTTATATAATTGTTAACCCTTTTAGATTATATAAGTAAAATGCAGGTTATGGAAGCAATTGTTACTGCTTTTGGTTTCATAATTTAAGCGTTATTGCCCGACAACTAGGTACGTTTTCGGATAACGTTTTATAGCGCTATTATATCATTTTCCCGTATTGGGATATATATTATTTTAAAAACTATATGTTATATATTGTTATATTTATATTATATTTTTCCCCGAGCCTCTCCGAACAAAGGAAACTCTGCCAAAATTTTCCATAAATTTTGGACTTAGAAAATATTTTGAAAAATGTTTACCAAACTTTATTAATTTGAGTATAAAAAGATTTAATGATTATAAATCGGTATATTTTATTTATTAAATTTTGTAAAAATTTATTTGTTTATAAATTTAATAATTTAGTATGATATATTGATTCCTTAATTTTCTTCTTCTTCTTTGTTTCCTTATTTTTCCTTTTCGGGGACGAAAAGTTTTGAGTGGAGGAGAGTGTAACGACCCGTAAATTTTGGTAAATAAATTTAGTTAAATTTAAAGAATTTTGTAATTTAATTTAGGAAGAAATTAAAATGTTCATAATTCATATTAAAGTGAATGTAGAAATGAAATGTAACATTTGAAATTTAAAGCTAAGTATTAAAAAAATAAAAAACTGAAAATTATGATGCATTGAAGTAATGGGAATTGTATTCTAGGCTAAGGAATTTAATATAAGCAACAAATGGAAATGTTGAATTAGTAAATCATTAGTAAAAAATATTTACTAGAATGGACTTCTTGAATAAATGAGAATTTGTTGTTCTAGTATTAAAAACTTATGTTTAATTGAAATTATTTCTAATAGAATATAATAGAAAGGAAAGTATTATAAATAAATGGTTAAAAACCTAAGTAAACAATTGAGAGGCTAAGAAATTTGATTAAGCATAAAAACTATAAATAAATGAATGATAATAAATGAGGTTATGCAATAAAAGAAGAAACTGACACGACATTTATAAATGAAAACGAATATTTGGAAGTAATAAATGAAAATTTTGAAATAAACATTGAACTAATAAATAAAATATATCGAATAGTAGTTGAATGAAAATTAATGTGATAAGGTTAATGTAAATTGATAAGTAACGATATTTGTGCAATAATGCAATTATAAAGGTTAAAATTGCGTGAAATTGTAAATTTGAAGTTAAGTAATAATGGGCATAGTAAAGATGGCAATCAAATCAAATATGTGGGAATCAATTTTTATCTTTATTTTGAAGGTAATCAATAATTAATGAATTAAATGGTAAGTAATTAGGATTAAATTCCACATTAATTGAACTGAATATAGATTTAATGTAATAACGTTAAGGCTAACTAAATTAGCGCAAGCCAAATTATGGAAACAAATTACAATAAATGTTAGAAAGTAATTTTAAATGGTTATTGTTGATAATAAACCTTACTTTAATTAATATTAATATAGTAACGGAAGAGTAATGAAAATTAAATAGAACCATAAGTTTATTGTAAAGCAGAAATTGATAAATTGGGGAAATAGTTGAATTAATTCACAATATATATAGAGTAATAAGTTGGTTTAAGGATGAAATTAAGGAAATTTCATTTATTGGTTTTAAAACCTTAATTAATGCATTTAATTGATAGGAATACATTTAGGAATATAAATTTATGGAAATTGGGTTATTGCAATTTAAGGAAATTAAATATCTAAATATTACAATAATTGAAATAAGGATGGAGTGTAAGGATATTTATGCTATTATCATAGTTTGTATGTATATGTTATTCCCTCATTTGTTTTGAAATTGTTTATGTTATTTGATTTTTTTTATGAATGAATTAATTTGACTTTTAATTTGAAAAAAAAATATGTATATAATTAAAAGAATGTTTTAATTATAGATCCATGTTTTAAACTCTTAAATCAAATTGCATGTTTTTAATCTGAAAGTTTATATACATATAATTTGCATTTGTGTTGAAACAGAAATATTGTATACACATATTGTCACTTTATCTTGAATTGAAAATATCATGAAATTTGAATACTTTATTGAATAAATTATTTGTTCTTAATCTAATAAATTATAATAGAAGTTTACATATGCTTAACAGTTTTTCGATGATAAATCTAAGCTTTGATTTTGATTACAACAATATTTAAATTTGTTACCTAATTTATTTTCTCAAATGTCCTTATTTAAGGATCTTAAAGGTTTGTTACTATATTGCTTAATTTGTCGTGTCCCACTTTTGTTTGAATTTCATTAAGGTAAGAAGGTTTAATTTATATGTATATATGTATTTTTGACTTCAAGTATACATAAGTTTACAAATGCATTAGACAATTTAATGTGGTATGGAAGTACGCTTTGAATTAATTAATAAGCTTTGGTTTAATCTTTATACTCACATGTATGTGGGTTTGTGTGCATGTGTATACATATAAACATTTAATATTTTAAATTTCAAATTTGTTAAAGCATGATTAAATTTTTATTATTATTATCAAACAATTTAAAAGTGAGGTAATATTATATACAGGAAATTATTGTCAAGGACAAAATTTCTCAGCGTTTTTGCCTCAAGGACAGGCCTTCAATATTTTATCCCGAAGGACAACTTTCTTTAGGTATCAGTTTTTAGTCATTGATAGTAGTTTTTAGGTATCAGTTTGTAGTTATCGGTAGCGGTCTTTAGGTATCAGTTTTTAGTTTGGTATCAGTTTTGTTGTCCTTATGAATAATTTTGAAAAATGTTTGTCCTTATGAATAATTTTTAGGAGAATGTTTGTCCTTGTGGTAAAAAAATTGAGATTGTGTCCTTGAGGCAAAAAATATACAAATCTTTGTCCTTTAAATTAATTCCCCCTATTATATACATATTTATTTATTGTTTGTTGTTTATGTTTTCTAGTCATAATACAACTTGCATGATAATTAAATGTCGTATTAATAAATTTGGCTAAAGTGGGAAAGTGGAATTAATCAATGTCGTCACCTTTTATCTCCTTCCCTATTTGATCCTTATGTGATTGCATCCACATTTATTCTTGTTTATTCCTATATATTGTCACTAATTAATCGTACCTGATATATGTTTAGCAATTCTGACACACAGTTAATGATGTATTCAAACTTTTCTGTATCTAGCACTTAATTAATTTAGAATCAAACTAATAAAACGTAACATTTATTTTTGTCCCTCCATATTCATTCCCCAATTATAAATAGCCTACATCTTATTTCTTCATTTACATCTTGTTTCTCCTAACACCTCATATTCAAAGGCTCTTATTCTTGCAAATCCAAAAGCATTCTTTTGTAAAAATGTTTTTTTTTCATTTTCGTACACTTCCAGTCCTCATCTTAGTTGTTCTTCAAAATTTTCCTGAAGCCTTATCTTGAGATAACACAACATGAAATTGATTAGTTGGATATGGAGATTTTTTTTAGTTTTGCGCTTCTGTTTGGATTTTAGGGGCTAAAATCAAAGGTTAGTGTTTTAACCCACTTACAACTTCTAAGTGTTCTTATGTTTGTTAAATTAAATTTTGATGTGATTTAAAATTTATCTATGATTGTTTGGGCATATATTTAATCATTATCTCAGTTAGATAACATTTATTTAAATTAAATTGTTATTTAATTTTATTTTTGCATATAATTTGACAGTTAAATTTATTTATTATTGCATATAAACTGCCAGTTAAACAGTTATTAATTTTTATTGAATATAAACTATTCATTGATGCCTGTTATATTTTATATGCTTTATATTAATGTTTTGTTTAAATTGGATGATGATTGTAATAAATGGTTGTTTATTGATATTTGGATGAATGGATGCTATATTTATATTGTATAAACTGCCAGTTATTATGCATTTTCATTTCATTCGGGATTGCGGTTTGAAATGATATATAACCGTAAACTTTTATATTTTTAAATTACGGATTGAAATGATAAATATCCGTATCACTTGACCATAGGATAGCAAATTTTATACAAGCACCGTGGTCTATATATAAAATATTCTAAAGTAATTTTCTATGGTTTGGAAAGAAATATACGGTTTAATAAATATTAAATTTTGGTATTATATAAATATTATTTTATATTATTAAATTCTTAAAATTTAAGCTATGTATAACTTGATGATGTTTTAAGTTGATTTACGAATATTTCAAGTTTGAGCTTTATGTAAATGCTATTGAATTTATTTAAATAAATAATTTTAAACTAAATAATAGTAAATTGAATTAAGAAATATATGAGATTTTCAGATTTGGTTTGGAAATTTCGGAATATTTAAAGTCTTGAAATATATCAAAATTGAAATGTTTTATTGAAATTAAGGTATTATTGTTTTCAAAGTATTGGTTTTCGAAATTGTTATCACTTTGAAAGTAATATGGTTTGAAAAATGAATTTATTTGAAATAGAACTTATTTAAGAATTATCTGTGAATATATGGATTTGAAACCTATTGAAATTGAAAATCTCGAAATATGACTTCAAAATGTGGTTTGGGCTTAAGATGATTTAAAAGAATATTTCAAGTTATCTAAATTTAAGAAAGATTAGTGATTGGAAATTTGGTTTTATTTAAATGAGATATTATTGAATTGTTTTGGAAATGGAAATGATATATTATTGAATTTGGTTTTGAAATGGAAATAATACATTGATAATTTGGGTTTGAAATAGTAATAATATTTTGATTTTAAAGTATATACTATTTGGAAGTAAAAGATATGTTTTGAAATGGCAAAAATATTTTGATTTTAAAGTATATACTATTTAGAAATAAAGGATATGTTTTGAAAGGGCAATGATTGTGTTTTCTAAAAGTATATATTTTTAAATGACCACGGTGTTATAATAACGTTTGGTTGTTAAAGAGACCGGGATCGATTATGGACATACTCTCTGTCGATACCGAAAACCACTTTGACAACTGTGTACGCGGTGGAGTTTCCAGAATGAAGTAGGATGGTGGCGACGATCCTAAGGTATATACGTGGACCCAACTCCCATTAGTTGGCATAAGGTGGCTAAAACAGGAGCGATCTCGGACCAGTGAGGTAGCACCTCTTATCGGACGCACTTCTTCGATTCCATTCTATTACTTTGTGATTTTTGGTGGCCACCCTTCGATTTAGGAGTGTTGTTCGAGGTGGACGATAGTGGCTGCTATCCGCTTCATCAGTCCGTGTGCGTAATTGGTATATCTTCCCTGACATTGCCTTGTCTGCCGTGTCACCTACCATATCGAGCTTTACTACGATTTATGATTTCTCCCATAGCCTATGGAGTATCGAGGGTAGCCCCCATTTTGGGAGTATGCTAATACTGGATAGACTACTGGGACTATTACGTGTTAAGGTGGAAAATGTAAAGCCTTAATGCTATTTAAAAGTATGTTTATTTTATATTAGACATTATTATAATAGCGAATATTACTACATAGTAGATAGTTTAACGGATCCTTAAGAGATGTGAATCCTGAACATTTCTTAAGTTACTGCACTCACCTTAGACACTGGATAGGAGATGTCAAACCCCGTAAACATCTCGGACGCCGTTTACACTCATATTTATTTCATTGATTTAACTTACATAAGATCTTATAGTTCTGACTCGAGTGTTTTGTCTTTTTAATTCGCTCGGGTCAGCCTGAGCATTTCAGGATTTGAAGGCTCTATTTCTGGAGGACAAAGACGAAGATTTTATTACTACTATTTATTATATTCCACTACACCATTGTATTCCGCTGCATTTATTATCATTCTCTGGTATGTGTAACTCTGATATGTATCGTATAAGTATAATCAAATGTTTTGTAAAACAGCTTCATGAACTGTTATTTGATTATTATATTTTATCGTTCCGCTGCAAGATTCTATTTTGTTTCTTTTATTTCTCCACTTTTTCTTATTTACCCCATAACAATTCGCCCTTCTGTATGGTTTAAGTTGGCACGTGTGTCTGCTTAAGCGTACAAAAAGGTGGGATGTTACTGTTACTCCCAGAATTGTGACACTTGTATCCATCACATGTCATAAACACGTTGTAAGACTATGCCTAGCATTGGCTACGATTCCTACTTGCCCTTGGTAACGGACTATTGGTCCTTAAGTGACATCGGGGCAATGGCTCTAATGAGAGAAATAACTATTAGCCTATAACTTAACAAGGTGACATCATAAATCCGGGGCACGACCCTGGAATCAAGAACACTGGGATGGATAATAGCCTACCTGGTGGGTCTAATTCATGTGCTCACCATAGTGGCGTGACCCCTATGATGTAGATTCCCAACAAATACTCCCGACTATATAAAGTCCTAATGAGAGTAATAACTAGTACTCGCGACTCAAGGAGTCCTGGTGAGAGTGATAACAACTGCTCTCGACTTGATAAGTCCTTTTGAGTGTGATAACTGATACTCTCGACTCGATGAGTCCTAATAAGAACCACGTCAAATATTCTCAACTTTAAAAGTCTTATGAGAGAGTCACAACATACTAATTCCTCCACCACTGGCCCTAAGAGTTATATAATATAACTCAGCTAGTTAGTCCTAATAGGATAAATCTATAAATTCCAAGGTACCTCCAGCTTATAACCCTTGGAAAGTAATAGAATTCTTAACTACTAAGCTCTAAAGGGTCATCTCTAGAAGATATCATAAACTCCTAACTCCTCTCCATAATATAATTGAAATCTACTCACCAATAATAGTCGAATAAGTATTACTTGAGCGACCTATACCATCTAGTATTACTCGATCGTTTACTAGAAGCTAGTAAACTATACTCATCAAATCAACAATTATTCTATAATACGAGTCAATGGAATAATCGAAAAAATAATACTGAATTTGTAACGACCCGTATTTTTAACACTTTAAAAATACGAATTAAAATAAAAAATTTGGATAAAAATCCGAAGGAAATAAAATTTTGTGTTGTTAAATGTGAATTACAAGTTAAAATACAAAACTGAATTCTGAAATAACTTATTTGTAAATTAAATATGGATGGTAACTTGTATTGAACGTAAGTAAAGATTTAAATTTGAGTGTAACAAGTAATTGAAACGAATTGAATTTGATTGTAAACAACGAAATAAATAAAATGTTACATTTAATATTGAAGTTATAATATTGAAATCAACATAAATGAATGTAATTTAATATTACTGTGAATTTAAATAAGATGATAGCTGAAGAAAATTGTAACGACCCAGAATTTTGAACGAATTAAATTGAGAATATTTAATTAATTTTAAATATTTGAACGATGATTTAATTTGAATTCCCGATATAATTTTGAAATCGGCGATTAAATTATAAAATTAAATCGATTTAAGTTGAATAAAAATTTGAATATTCAATCTAAAGCTAAAGAAAAATATTTCGAAAGGTTTTAAAATTCGTATTGACAATACTGAAGATAATTGGAGCTTCAGAATCGAATTTGAAATTGAATTGTTCAGTTTAGAAAATTTTATCGTTCAGCCGATATTTAAAAATAGCCGTCCGAGGCACAGTCTCGGAATTCAACGAAACTAGTTCCATTGGGTCCGTAATATTGAATTATTGTCGGATTTCAAATTTTGTATTTTTCGAAGTTGATATGTGAGAATACGACAGGCAAACGCATTGAAATTTTGAACGGTTTCAATTTAAATTTAAAATTTTATTTCAGACAGCGTCCCTAGATTCTTGCCTAAAATCACGTTGAGGAATCGTGCAAACCATACTTTCTCTGATAAATCACGTCATCTTCCATTTTTATGCCGAACTCTCCCTCTCTCAGATTCGAAAATCAAAACGAAAAAAAATGGCGACGAAACATCTCGTATTCAAAAGGGAATAAAATGGCCGATCGAAGATAAATTACTCCCTCTCCTTCATTTTTAAATTCAGCCGAGCCCTTCTTCAAATTCAAAAATCGAATTCCCTTTCCCTCAGTTCTCAGTCTTTATCGAGTTCGAGAAATAAATTAAGTCTCACGAAATAAATAATGGCAGCTTCATTTCTTAAGCAACCGAAACCCCTTCTCGTTCGAAAATCCTATTGTCTTCGCTTTGCTCTGCTCTTCGCGATGTGATGGCGGCACCGGGTGGCTCGAATCGCGATAGCGATAGGGAAGTAAGCGTGCTATCTTGAGGGAGAGGCGTTCGCTTCGTTCGATTTGGGTTTCGGCAGGAGTATTATCGACAGTGGAGCAGGGTGTTCGTAGGTCTCAAGCTTGGGTTCTAGGGTTTAGGAAGGCGACATCGGCTGGGTCGACTGGGAAGGGCGAGTGGCCTCGTTTTGAGGGTTGTCGGTTTCTGTTATGGGGGGAAAGGTCACGAGATCGAATGGGAACGCGAGCACAGTGGAAGTATGGAGACGTCAATCTCGAACTGGGGGAAGGTCGATGATTTACCTGAGTTCGTGGTGCGTCTGAGAAGTCGGGTTTTCTCCTTTCCTATAAGGTATCAGTTTTGTTTAAATTAATTTAAGTAAATGTATTTAGATTTGAAATAGACAATATAATTGATTCCAGGCCGATTAGAGCGAGACAAGAATTGTATTAGGATGAAAATTTATTAATAACCTATTTAATTATTTTTAGACTGTTAAAAAGGAAGATTTGTTTAAAAATTTAGGTTTGTACAAGTTAAAAAGGGAAAATAGTATAAAATCAACTTCTTAGTTTAGAACAAAATTTTTGGTTTAAATTAAATAGAAATAATCCCTAGTTAAGTTAAAATATAGACAGGAAAGGAGATAAATTATAAATCTATATAGAATATTTTTTTAAAAAAAAGGGTATTCGATTTAATTTAATAGATTTGTAAGGAGAAATTGAGTTTTAAAAATTTAATTGTAGTTAAATAAAATTATTAAAGGAGAAATTTGTTAATCTAAAACAATTGAAACGAAAATTAATTGTTCAGTCTTTTGAATATTGATAGATTGAATAAAATTGTTTATACCAGGTCAAAAGTCGAGAAAACAAAAGAAATGGAAATTGGAAAGCAAAATAAAAGCTAAGGTGAGATCTTCTCACTCAAAAATGAAAGTGGATTTTCTTTTACAGTTATTATTGACTGTTTGATTGCTATTTGGATGTGATATTAGATATTATAGGATATATCTATATATAGCAATATATACATATTGGCATATGTATATATTGGATTGATGATTTCCCGCCTCGTATAGCGGATGAGACCCTATTGCGCCGTTAGTAAGCGGATTTTTATAAAACCCATATACCGCGATAATTCCGTACTGAAGCGGAATTGGTATTGTGCTAACATCTTTGGATGCAGGGAAACAGGTTGGAGGGATCCAACTGGACCCCTCATATTGATTGAATTTATTTATACTGTGATATGAATCTGTGAATGATTATATTGATCATATTGATGCCTGGAAATTTTTTGAAAGCTAAAATTTAGCTGAATGGATGTTTGATATCATTGGATTCCAAAAATAAACGAAATTGAGTTTTTGAAATTCAAGTAGGAATTTTTAAGTGAATTAACTTTAGAAATTTAATAAATTTGAAGAAAAGAATTTAAAAGAATAAAGGCCGATTTTTAAAATCTTATTGAATTAGTTCCAGAATCTAGTGAAGATGTTAAATAAATGAATTTCGTATAATAGTGATTTTTAAATTGAAGAATTTAATTAAAATTGGATTTCTAAATAGTTTGAAAAAGATAAAGGAATTTATTTTCTTAAAGAGGAATTTATTTAAAAGGAGATAAGTTGGAAATCCCTTTAGGAATTCAATTGGTAAATGGAAATAATTTGGGAAATCAATGTAAAATGATTTCAATTTGAAGAATCCATTTAAAAACAGAATATTGAATAATTTGAGAAAAATAAGGAATTTATTTAGTAGTGATAAATAAAATTAGAAATCAATCTGTAATTGATTTAATATTTGGAAATGAATTTTTGAGAAATCAGTATGGAAATTTTATTTAAGGTTGAAAATAAATTTAGAAATCAATATTGAAATTGATTTGGTATTGAAGTTTTTACAAATAGAATTGAAATTTATAAAAGTTGTTTATAAATCCGAAATCACTTATTTTGATAAGTAAAATATACAAGTTAATAAAAAGAAGATTTATAAGTTGAAGTTGTTATTAAAACAGAAAATAGAATTTATAAACTTCGGTTTATAAATTCGAAATCGATTGAATTTGATAAATTATATATAGGAGATTATTGAAGAAGATATATTCGTGATTTTTGAATAGCGAATTTTTATTGAAATAAAATGTGTAGAGATTTTTGAAAATGTGGTTAGTGAAGTATATTCACGATTTTGGACAGTGAATATATTGTTTAGTAAAATGGATTCATTTTTGAAGAAGTGACATTTAAAAATGAAGTAAACATTTTAAAGATGTTTTTAAAATGTATTATGAATCGAAAGCATAGATTTCAACATTCATTGTTGAAATAGACGTTTTCGAGAAATAAGAAATGATGGACTATAGCACTGTTGTTATAGTAAATGATTTCCGAAAGGAAATGTTTTTATCTAGTATTGTGATTTACATATCTATCTTAATTTCGAATCCCTATACTAGTGATTTTGAGTCGTCGTAACGATGTTTTACGTAACATTCGTTTTGACTCAAATTGATGTTGTTATAGAAAATAGATTTCCTTAAAGAATGAACTATATACTTAATTTGATTTAAGTATATCGAATATTTTCAAATGTTGAAAATAAAAGATTTGTGAACTACTTATTATTAAATAAGTATGGAATTGCTTTTCCAATATGAAATGAACGTTTTGAGATTTTATCTTCTTAAAGATAAAATGAAATTGAATATTTGAAATCGATTTGAGAATCGTATATCAGTAGATATTTTGAAAGTATAAATTCAATATGGAATTTATAAAGGAAAAGGAAACTGTTTAGAAAAATAAATGTTGATTTATTTTAGAAGTGTGGAAAATTATATTTAGTAAAGATATTTTTGAAGATGAAATAATTTGGAAAATTATTTGGAATCTGATGATGTTGCGCATCTTTATTGATAGTTAAATAACCGACTATCAATAATTAACTTAGATGGTATTTGTTGTGAATTGGATGTATTTGAATGCCACACTTATTTTTAAATAAGCGCTCACTATTCGGGTTTGCCGGGAAAGGACCATGGGGTCGTATAACCCATTCCGAATATGTGATACGTCGTTATAAATTGCATTCGAAGACCGGTGTTGAAGACCGGATATTTTTGAAAACGGAAGGATTACCGTCGAGTTACTCTACATCGGCTGATCTCCGGTTTAGAGGTTTTATCACCCTTAGTGACGGGAAGTCCTGACGTGATTGAAAATTATCCGGAATTGCAAGGGCTTCGTGAGAAGTGCCTTCGGTTCTGTTCGATCCCGGAACAGACTTGTATGGATTGTGTGTCTGACGTTACAATTTGAGATATAAAGCTGATTTCTTTCAAATACATTTCTGTTGGTGGCGGAGAATTTATTCTCTTAGCTTAACACCCTTCTCTGAGACGTACGAGCTCAGAGGTTATGTAGTTGAAATTTATCAGCGATATATCCCAATTTGGTAACGTGGCATACTGAGTGTTGCTGTGAAGTGATCAGTGTTTGATCATTTGCGATATGATCATTTGGTTGATCTTATATCTTTGTGATCATAGGTTGATCATTTTGTTTGACCCGAAGCAGGGCTTTTTGAGAAAGCGTAGCTTTGTGGACGAGACTTCGTCGAGCCTCACACCTCGGAAATGGTCGAAACAGGAAGGATGCGGCAAGGTTCTAGGGAGTAGCGCCCCTTAGTGTATGTCATTCCTTCTGGATAAAGGTGGTATCATGGTATGGAGCCCAGATACTTAACCTCTGTGGTTACTGCATTATTATTATCTATGTGGTTTGTTGCGAATCGGGGATCCTCGGGAAGATCGGTGATGATCGGGGGATGGCATACGCGTGTCAGTAGTTACCTATTTTTGCAGAGGTAACCCGGCCTTGTGTTGGCAGAGATCCGGTTAGGTTCTCGGGTCGTCTATTCCAGGGACGTACCCATCGTGGATAGGAAGTTCCTTAGCCTGACCATTTGTTGGAAATCCAAAGAAACAATACGAGCCTTTACGATTTCAATTGTATAACCTGTCTCCTCAGGAGGCAGCTATAGCAGGCATAATATAATGGTACCTATGCTGGCTAAGATTTATATTATACTTTCGAAATGTTTTCCACTATGCACTAATAATAATATCAAAAAGAATTTGATTTTTGCGTAGTAAGCATCTTTGACTATCATAAGAAGAAATCTCCTCCAAGTCTGCGTTTGCATTGTGTGTGTGGTGGGAGGTCTTATGGTAGTTTCATTTTCCAAAAGCATTGCGAATTTACTTTAAAAATATTCCCTTGTTGTTTTTAAAGATATAACTGTTTTACGATCTCACACCAGTCACCATGACTGACTCGGAGTTTATTGTTCCCTTCTAAACTCTGGGTGCCCACCAATTTCCACACGGGCAGCCTAGAGTTATATTATCAGGATATTCTGGATATTCTGGAGCTTGGAGATAAGCTGGATGGCGAGACGTAGTATTTGTATCTGATAGTATTTATTCCGCTGTGTATTCTGTATGAGGACAAGTTATATAACTGTCCATTGTTGTATATGACTCTGATTGATGTATGTATAAACTGATATAGTTCTTTGTTTTAAAAGACTAGTGTTATCTATTATATATTGTTCCGCTGCGATGTGTAAGATTCTGATATTGTTTTCTGTTTCTGTTCTGAAAATTGTTCTGTTGTTCTTCTACTCTCTTCTTCTTCTACCTTTTTCTTCTTCTTAAACCATCACTATTGGAGTTTCCGGCACTCGATTTCTCGGCAGTCGATAAAGTGAGTATCGATGTCGAATTTTCGAAAGTCGAAAATTTCGGTCTGTGACAAAGTGGTATCAGAGCATATGGTTAAGCGACAACCCTGCTCTGTTGGGTGTTACTCATTAGAGATAGAGTCAGTAGTACTCTAGAATGAGTTGAGTGTAATAATAGATATGAGCGCGTATTTGTTAGTTAATATAAAATTGTTTTGTATTGTGATGATTGGTTTATTGAGTGGTATATGAACCTTCGTCGGCACAGTCTTGCAAAACTGTATCGAAGGGGTTTCTAAACACTTGAATAGAACAATTCGGCACAGTATTGTTTTAAATAGGGTGAATGAAATAATTTTTCCCAAAACTATTTTTGTATAAAAAAGAAATGATTTTCTATGAATTATCATAGTATATGGATGTTTGGTTGTTATAAAACAATAACATTGAATTGTTATCATCATTATATGAAATTGAATAAGAAATTGAAATCATAACTCTAAAGATGAGAAATAAATTCACATACAAATGAAATTTGAGAATGTAAATTATAAATGTGATTTGTAATTTGAAACGGAATTCCAGAGAAGTTTTTGGAAATGTTTTGAAAAGAATTTGAAAATTTTGAGGATTTGAAAGTTTAAATCTTTTTGATTTGAAAATGGATTTCAAAGATTTTGAAAAAAATGTTCTAAAGGGATGAAAGCTCTAAATTCTTTTCGGTCGCTGGAAAATAACTTCGATGATGACCGCGGCATCATTGGTGTTCATTTTCGGGTTTCCAAAAGAGGAATTGCTGCCAAATTGTTTTAAAAGGAAGTTGTTTGAAAAATTTGGGTTTTGTTTTAGAAAATTCAAAGGATAATTTGAATTGTTTTCAAAAATGGTTTCGAAAAGATTGAAAAGACTCTGGAATACTATATAAAAATACTTATGAAATAAGAAATAAGTTGATAACTTATACAATTTGAATAAGTAGATTAGAATTTGTAATGAATTAGTAATTGAAACTAATTTAAAATAAGCAGTTGTAACTGAAAGTTAATCGATGAAATTCAATATTTCAGAATTGAAGATGAATAGAATTCAAATTGAATTGAAATTGTGAATTGAATTTAAATGAATGTGAACTGTAAAATTGAAGGAAAATGAATAGGTGTAACTTCAATAGTAAGCTAAAAATGTATAAGCAGTTGATATTGAAAATTTTGTAATAGAATTTGCAAATTGGTTTGAATGTTGTAACTAGATATTATGGCTAGTAGGATATACAGGTGTTATTAAGGAATTGGATTTGATTTCAAAGATAATTTGAATTGCTCGACAAAAGGTAAGTATTTAAATTTGAATATGAGTTTTTGATGATTTCTTGTCTAGCCGCTTGGCTTTTTCTTTTTCTTTTTGAAATCTGAGAGTCCGTAGGGACGTTTTGTAGTCGTGCCGTATTAGCCGTGCAAAGGAGACGCTGGCGAAATTTTTCGAAAATATCGGGCGTTAGAAAATTTTTGAGAAATTTTGAAAGTTTAAATTTGAATTTAAACTCGAATTTGAATTTAGAAGTTAAATAATGTTGTTTGAACTTATAATTGAAGTTGGAAAGCTAGTTGAATTGATAACGAATCTTTAGTAGGAAGAGTTGTTTTGAAAATTTGATAAAACTATTGGATGTTGGAAAAATAGTAGACAAGTTAAGGACATTTTTCCTAACTTGTAATTTCGAGGACGAAATTCTTTTAAGGGGGGAAGTTTGTAACGACCCAGAATTTTGAACGAATTAAATTGAGAATATTTAATTAATTTTAAATATTTGAACGATGATTTAATTTGAATTCCCGATATAATTTTGAAATCGGCGATTAAATTATAAAATTAAATCGATTTAAGTTGAATAAAAATTTGAATATTCAATCTAAAGCTAAAGAAAAATATTTCGAAAGGTTTTAAAATTCGTATTGACAATACTGAAGATAATTGGAGCTTCAGAATCGAATTTGAAATTGAATTGTTCAGTTTAGAAAATTTTATCGTTCAGCCGATATTTAAAAATAGCCGTCCGAGGCACAGTCTCGGAATTCAATGAAACTAGTTCCATTGGGTCCGTAATATTGAATTATTGTCGGATTTCAAATTTTGTATTTTTCGAAGTTGATATGTGAGAATACGACAGGCAAACGCATTGAAATTTTGAACGGTTTCAATTTAAATTTAAAATTTTATTTCAGACAGCGTCCCTAGATTCTTGCCTAAAATCACGTTGAGGAATCGTGCAAACCATACTTTCTCTGATAAATCACGTCGTCTTCCATTTTTATGCCGAACTCTCCCTCTCTCAGATTCGAAAATCAAAACGAAAAAAAATGGCGACGAAACATCTCGTATTCAAAAGGGAATAAAATGGCCGATCGAAGATAAATTACTCCCTCTCCTTCATTTTTAAATTCAGCCGAGCCCTTCTTCAAATTCAAAAATCGAATTCCCTTTCCCTCAGTTCTCAGTCTTTATCGAGTTCGAGAAATAAATTAAGTCTCACGAAATAAATAATGGCAGCTTCATTTCTTAAGCAACCGAAACCCCTTCTCGTTCGAAAATCCTATTGTCTTCGCTTTGCTCTGCTCTTCGCGATGTGATGGCGGCACCGGGTGGCTCGAATCGCGATAGCGATAGGGAAGTAAGCGTGCTATCTTGAGGGAGAGGCGTTCGCTTCGTTCGATTTGGGTTTCGGCAGGAGTATTATCGACAGTGGAGCAGGGTGTTCGTAGGTCTCAAGCTTGGGTTCTAGGGTTTAGGAAGGCGACATCGGCTGGGTCGACTGGGAAGGGCGAGTGGCCTCGTTTTGAGGGTTGTCGGTTTCTATTATGGGGGGAAAGGTCACGCGATCGAATGGGAACGCGAGCACAGTGGAAGTATGGAGATGTCGATCTCGAACTGGGGGAAGGTCGATGATTTACCTGAGTTCGTGGTGCGTCTGAGAAGTCGGGTTTTCTCCTTTCCTATAAGGTATCAGTTTTGTTTAAATTAATTTAAGTAAATGTATTTAGATTTGAAATAGACAATATAATTGATTCCAGGCCGATTAGAGCGAGACAAGAATTGTATTAGGATGAAAATTTATTAATAACCTATTTAATTATTTTTAGACTGTTAAAAAGGAAGATTTGTTTAAAAATTTAGGTTTGTACAAGTTAAAAAGGGAAAATAGTATAAAATCAACTTCTTAGTTTAGAACAAAATTTTTGGTTTAAATTAAATAGAAATAATCCCTAGTTAAGTTAAAATATAGACAGGAAAGGAGATAAATTATAAATCTATATAAAATATTTTTTTAAAAAAAAGGGTATTTGATTTAATTTAATAGATTTGTAAGGAGAAATTGAGTTTTAAAAATTTAATTGTAGTTAAATAAAATTATTAAAGGAGAAATTTGTTAATCTAAAACAATTGAAACGAAAATTAATTGTTCAGTCTTTTGAATATTGATAGATTGAATAAAATTGTTTATACCAGGTCAAAAGTCGAGAAAACAAAAGAAATGGAAATTGGAAAGCAAAATAAAAGCTAAGGTGAGATCTTCTCACTCAAAAATGAAAGTGGATTTTCTTTTACAGTTATTATTGACTGTTTGATTGCTATTTGGATGTGATATTAGATATTATAGGATATATCTATATATAGCAATATATACATATTGGCATATGTATATATTGGATTGATGATTTCCCACCTCGTATAGCGGATGAGACCCTATTGCGCCGTTAGTAAGCGGATTTTTATAAAACCCATATACCGCGATAATTCCGTACTGAAGCGGAATTGGTATTGTGCTAACATCTTTGGATGCAGGGAAACAGGTTGGAGGGATCCAACTGGACCCCTCATATTGATTGAATTTATTTATACTGTGATATGAATCTGTGAATGATTATATTGATCATATTGATGCCTGGAAATTTTTTGAAAGCTAAAATTTAGCTGAATGGATGTTTGATATCATTGGATTCCAAAAATAAATGAAATTGAGTTTTTGAAATTCAAGTAGGAATTTTTAAGTGAATTAACTTTAGAAATTTAATAAATTTGAAGAAAAGAATTTAAAAGAATAAAGGCTGATTTTTAAAATCTTATTGAATTAGTTCCAGAATCTAGTGAAGATGTTAAATAAATGAATTTCGTATAATAGTGATTTTTAAATTGAAGAATTTAATTAAAATTGGATTTCTAAATAGTTTGAAAAAGATAAAGGAATTTATTTTCTTAAAGAGGAATTTATTTAAAAGGAGATAAGTTGGAAATCCCTTTAGGAATTCAATTGGTAAATGGAAATAATTTGGGAAATCAATGTAAAATGATTTCAATTTGAAGAATCCATTTAAAAACAGAATATTGAATAATTTGAGAAAAATAAGGAATTTATTTAGTAGTGATAAATAAAATTAGAAATCAATCTGTAATTGATTTAATATTTGGAAATGAATTTTTGAGAAATCAGTATGGAAATTTTATTTAAGGTTGAAAATAAATTTAGAAATCAATATTGAAATTGATTTGGTATTGAAGTTTTTACAAATAGAATTGAAATTTATAAAAGTTGTTTATAAATCCGAAATCACTTATTTTGATAAGTAAAATATAGAAGTTAATAAAAAGAAGATTTATAAGTTGAAGTTGTTATTAAAACAGAAAATAGAATTTATAAACTTCGGTTTATAAATTCGAAATCGATTGAATTTGATAAATTATATATAGGAGATTATTGAAGAAGATATATTCGCGATTTTTGAATAGCGAATTTTTATTGAAATAAAATGTGTAGAGATTTTTGAAAATGTGGTTAGTGAAGTATATTCACGATTTTGGACAGTGAATATATTGTTTAGTAAAATGGATTCATTTTTGAAGAAATGACATTTAAAAATGAAGTAAACATTTTAAAGATGTTTTTAAAATGTATTATGAATCGAAAGCATAGATTTCAACATTCATTGTTGAAATAGACGTTTTCGAGAAATAAGAAATGATGGACTATAGCACTGTTGTTATAGTAAATGATTTCCGAAAGGAAATGTTTTTATCTAGTATTGGGATTTACATATCTATCTTAATTTCGAATCCCTATACTAGTGATTTTGATTCGTCGTAACGATGTTTTACGTAACATTCGTTTTGACTCAAATTGATGTTGTTATAGAAAATAGATTTCCTTAAAGAATGAACTATATACTTAATTTGATTTAAGTATATCGAATATTTTCAAATGTTGAAAATAAAAGATTTGTGAACTACTTATTATTAAATAAGTATGGAATTGCTTTTCCAATATGAAATGAACGTTTTGAGATTTTATCTTCTTAAAGATAAAATGAAATTGAATATTTGAAATCGATTTGAGAATTGTATATCAGTAGATATTTTGAAAGTATAAATTCAATATGGAATTTATAAAGGAAAAGGAAACTGTTTAGAAAAATAAATGTTGATTTATTTTAGAAGTGTGGAAAATTATATTTAGTAAAGATATTTTTGAAGATGAAATAATTTGGAAAATTATTTGGAATCTGATGATGTTGCGCATCTTTATTGATTGTTAAATAACCGACTATCAATAATTACCTTAGATGGTATTTGTTGTGAATTGGATGTATTTGAATGCCACACTTATTTTTAAATAAGCGCTCACTATTCGGATTAGCCGAGAAAGGACCATGGGGTCGTATAACCCATTCCGAATATGTGATACGTCGTTATAAATTGCATTCGAAGACCGGTGTTGAAGACCGGATATTTTTGAAAACGGAAGGATTACCGTCGAGTTACTCTACATCGGCTGATCTCCGGTTTAGAGGTTTTATCACCCTTAGTGACGGGAAGTCCTGACGTGATTGAAAATTATCCGGAATTGCAAGGGCTTCGTGAGAAGTGCCTTCGGTTCTGTTCGATCCTGGAACAGACTTGTATGGATTGTGTGTCTGACGTTACAATTTGAGATATAAAGCTGATTTCTTTCAAATACATTTCTGTTGGTGGCGGAGAATTTATTCTCTTAGCTTAACACCCTTCTCTGAGACGTACGAGCTCAGAGGTTATGTAGTTGAAATTTATCAGCGATATATCCCAATTTGGTAACGTGGCATACTGAGTGTTGCTGTGAAGTGATCAGTGTTTGATCATTTGCGATATGATCATTTGGTTGATCTTATATCTTTGTGATCATAGGTTGATCATTTTGTTTGACCCGAAGCAGGGCTTTTTGAGAAAGCGTAGCTTTGTGGACGAGACTTCGTCGAGCCTCACACCCCGGAAATGGTCGAAACAGGAAGGATGCGGCAAGGTTCTAGGGAGTAGCGCCCCTTAGTGTATGTCATTCCTTCTGGATAAAGGTGGTATCATGGTATGGAGCCCAGATACTTAACCTCTGTGGTTACTGCATTATTATTATCTATGTGGTTTGTTGCGAATCGGGGATCCTCGGGAAGATCGGTGACGATCGGGGGATGGCATACGCGTGTCAGTAGTTACCTATTTTTGCAGAGGTAACCCGGCCTTGTGTTGGCAGAGATCCGGTTAGGTTCTCGGGTCGTCTATTCCAGGGACGTACCCATCGTGGATAGGAAGTTCCTTAGCCTGACCATTTGTTGGAAATCCAAAGAAACAATACGAGCCTTTACGATTTCAATTGTATAACCTGTCTCCTCAGGAGGCAGCTATAGCAGGCATAATATAATGGTACCTATGCTGGCTAAGATTTATATTATACTTTCGAAATGTTTTCCACTATGCACTAATAATAATATCAAAAAGAATTTGATTTTTGCGTAGTAAGCATCTTTGACTATCATAAGAAGAAATCTCCTCCAAGTCTGCGTTTGCATTGTGTGTGTGGTGGGAGGTCTTATGGTAGTTTCATTTTCCAAAAGCATTGCGAATTTACTTTAAAAATATTCCCTTGTTGTTTTTAAAGATATAACTGTTTTACGATCTCACACCAGTCACCATGACTGACTCGGAGTTTATTGTTCCCTTCTAAACTCTGGGTGCCCACCAATTTTCACACGGGCAGCCTAGAGTTATATTATCAGGATATTCTGGATATTCTGGAGCTTGGAGATAAGCTGGATGGCGAGACGTAGTATTTGTATCTGATAGTATTTATTCCGCTGTGTATTCTGTATGAGGACAAGTTATATAACTGTCCATTGTTGTATATGACTCTGATTGATGTATGTATAAACTGATATAGTTCTTTGTTTTAAAAGACTAGTGTTATCTATTATATATTGTTCCGCTGCGATGTGTAAGATTCTGATATTGTTTTCTGTTTCTGTTCTGAAAATTGTTCTGTTGTTCTTCTACTCTCTTCTTCTTCTACCTTTTTCTTCTTCTTAAACCATCACTATTGGAGTTTCCGGCACTCGATTTCTCGGCAGTCGATAAAGTGAGTATCGATGTCGAATTTTCGAAAGTCGAAAATTTCGGTCTGTGACAAAAATGAAAGTAAATGAATTATAAACTATTGATAATAATGTATAAGTAAATGGTTGATTCAATAATGAAAGTGTAAATCGAAATAAAAGAATTCAATTGGAATTAAATAACTTGAATTTGAATTACAATATAATTGAACGCTGAATCTAATGTAATCTTTTATACTGGATTTATAATGAAAAACTACATTGTAAAAGATTGTTAATTACTGTGAAATCAAAAATGAAATTTGTGAACAATTGAAATTTGATTTAAAAGTTAATAATTAAAAATTGGGAATTTTATATTGAAATTAAACAGAAGAAATAGCCATTTTTACAACTATCTCGGATTTCGACCAAACTAGTTTCATCGGATCCGTAACAGTGAATTATTGTAAGGTTTCAATTTTCATAGCAATCGGATTTGTCGTTTGGCCGTGCGAGCTTGAAACGCGTAGAATTTTAACGTCGTTAATTAAAATAATCGACTTCAAAAAGCTATCTTCCACATACGATTGAATTAGGCCTTGTGACTAGTTCCATTGCGTCCGGAACGGGGGTAAAACCTTATAAACGCCTGGCGGCACATCTCGATTGGAGTTCGGACGACTTTGGACCTATCTATATAAATACACACACAAACCAAGATAGTTTTACTGTCATTTTAATCCAGAAACCCTAATTCTATCTCATGGCCGCCACCTATTCAATGGCCAGAATCGCTCGAACTTCTTTCCTTAATATCTCTAAATCCGTTCAACGAAATCAAAAAATTCCAAAAGCAAAGTTGTAGATCTCGGCGAGCTCTTCAAATCCATATGGTTGATCTATGCTTTTACGTCACGGATTCGCCCAGATCTGACTTGGAAGCGTGTACGGTTTTTCTTGGTTTGTGTGCAAACGGTGGCGAATGTGGTGGCAAAACTTAGCGCGGAGGTGGAGCAAGGAGAGGCGCACGCGATGGCATCCCCTGATCAACGTCCGGTTGCTCCTAGTTGCGTGCGTATGGAAGAAAGGCGGTTGTTGCGTGTGTGGGTTCGTTTTTCCCTATAGGTCGCGATTGGAGAAGAAGGGCCGTGGGCTTTGGATCTGGAACGAACGGCTGTGATTTGTTTTGGTAAAAAAAATAAAAAAATAAATTGTTTATTTAATTTGTATTCAAACTTTAAAATATCATATCTCATCCGTGCGAGGTCGGAATTGGGCGAAACTGGCGACGTTGGAATCGCAGCGACGAGAGCTACGCTGTAGTTTAGATCCGAGGACATTTGGAGCTCGTTAAAATTTTAGGTTAAATCGAACGTTGTTCGATTTGATTTAAAAATCGAAACTCAAGGTGAGTGTTTTATAACGCTCACAACGTACTGAATATCTTTATGGTAGTTAAATTTGACATTATGAAGTGATATGAATTTATTTGTCGTTGTTTGATAAAAAGTTAATTGTCATATAGATTGTCATATGAATTCACCGTTGAAAAATTAAATTGACAGTAAATTGAAATTAGGATTTAATCGAAATCAAATTTCCCGATATTGATAACTATGGAATTGCCGTGAATTGTATTGACTATTGGATGATTTATTTCGATGGATGTTATTGGTTGATATTTAAATGTTTGGATGTTTATTTGCTTATATATATATCCTGTTATACATGGATATGACACCGTGATTGGTTTAAGTAATATATATTCATCCCTGACATGTAATTGAAATAAATAATCACTTGGCCATAGGATAGAAAATTACATACGGACACCGGATTGGTTGAATTAATAATTTTAAAATCATTGATTAGAAATTTATTTAAATGATTTGATTTAAAAGTTATGAAAAATCCAATTTATGGAAATTGAATTATTTTAAATTGAAGCTCGATATGTTGGAATTTAAACTTGGTAAATGAAATTGTTTAATTATTCTTTCGTTTAGATTTTTAAGAAAAATGAAATACGGCGTAAATTTTCGAAAGTTGATTTGTTTTAAAAGATTGGACTTTTAATCGAACTCTGAATATTTCTAAGAAAATTTATATGAAATGATATTTCAAGTTTGAGATTGGAATTGAAAATTAATTTGAAATTGAGGTTTAATTAATTTGGAATTTAATTGAAATTTAAAGAAATTTGTGAATTGGACTAAATTGAAAATATTGAATTAAATTTGAAGATAAAATTGATTTGAATAGGATTTGAACTGAAATTGATTTGGAATGTAATACTTAAATGAATTCTTGAAATCCGAATGTTAATCTAAGTTTATTGAATTGGAATTGTTCCAGAAATTAAGTAAACTACTTAATACGGATGTTTAATTTGAAGTATATTCTAATTTGCATACGAAATGGTTTTAAAGCGAATCTTATATTCTTATATAAATATATGAACTGTTTTGAAATGTGAAATATTTAAAGTTTCGAAATATATTGGAAGTGAAATTATTTATTTTGTGGTTCAAATATGTATTTGAAATTGATAATTTGAAATGGTTTATTGAGAAGCTGAATCGAGTTAAAATTGATGATTTGAAATTTGATTAAATTTTAAATTTTGGGAATTTGAGTTTATGTGAATCGTTTTGTGGAAATTGAGGCGAAAAATGATTTTGAAATCGAAATGAGATATTGAGGCGAAAATGATTTTGAAATCGAAATGAGATATTGAGGCGAAAAATGATTTTGAAATCGAAATGAGATATTGAGGCGAAAAATGATTTTTAAAATTGAAATGAGATATTGAGGCGAAAAATGATTTTGAATTCGAAATGAGATATTGAGGCGAAAAATGATTTTGAAACGGAATCTTACATCTTGAATAGATATGATGATATTTGAAATGGATTTGATTTTGAAGCGAATATGATATTTTGATATCAATTATGAATCGATTTGAAAATGTATAAGAGCCACCGGTGTAATAATACGTAGTTATTAAAGAGACCGGGATCGGATATGGACATACTCTCTGTCGATACCGAAAACCACTTTAATAACTAGTATACGTAGAGTGTTGATCCAGAACGAAGTGGATGGTTTGGTGAACGCATTGACTGAAGAAAGAGAACGATATTGGATGACCCCTGACATGACTAAAACAGGAGCCGCGCCGGGCCATTGAGGTTCGCCACCTCTAGCGGACACACTTCTTCGTTACCATATCTATTACTGTTGTGATTCGATTTGGGTGCACCCCTCGATTATGGGAGTGTTGTTTCGCGGTGTTGGGGTAGTAGCTGCTATGCCCAACATCAGTCCGGATCATGCAACTACTAGTATCCTAGTTGGTATTGCCTCATGTACCTTGTCTTACTGATTATCCTATTCGTGACCACTACGATTTTGGTTTGTACCTTTAGTATATGGATTGCCCTGTGGTGACTTCCGGTTTTGGGGAAACTACGGTCTTGTATATGCTCTTGGGAATAAAAATGTGTTAAGGGTGGAATGGGCCATGGCTTAACGCTAGTTTGATATTTTACTTTATGATAGACATTATTGTATATAGTATATTCTATTATATAGTAGATAGTTTAACGGACCCTTAGGAGATGGAAATCCCGAACATCTCTTAAGTTAATGCACGCACGTTAAACACTGGATAGGAGGTGTCTAAAACCCGTAAACATCTCCGACGCCGTCACACTCATCTTTACTTATTCGATTTAACTTACATGAGATATTTTAGTCCTGACTTGAGTGTTTTGTCTTTTCATTACGCTCGGGTCAGCCTGAGCATTTCAGATAAGGTTGAAGATCTATTCTGGAGGACGAAGACGGAGTTTAGTATTACATCATTTGTATTCTACTACTGTATTATTTTTCCGCTGCATTGTTGTATTATCTTTGATATGTATGTAACTCTGATTTATGATGTATAATAATAATCAAATTTATTTATTTAACAACTTCATGAACTGTTATTTTATTATTATATCTTGTCCCTTCCGCTGCGAGATTCTGAGTTTGTTTCTGTTCTTTCTCTTCTTTTCTTATTTAACCCCAATAACTATCTGTATTTTGGATTGTTTGAGTCGGCATGTGTGTATGTTTTGCCGACTTGAACGGTCGAAAATGCGGGTCCGTTACAGCTGGTATCAGAGCTTTGGTTTAGATTACCTTGGCTCTAGTGGGGAATAACTCATTGAAATAGGGTTAAACCTTATGAATGAGTTTGAGTGTATATGAGAGAGCGTATTTGTAATTTTGATATAAAAATGATTTTATATTGTGTTAATTTGTTCCATTGAGTATTTATGAATTCTGGTTGGTACTTGGGACGCCAAGGCATCGATAGGAATTTCTAAACACTCGAATAGGACAGATTGACATTATATTGTTTTGGATTATATTTTATATATAAAAGAATTATCTTGAAAATTTATAAATTTTGATTGTATTGGTTGTTAGGAGATGATGATATTAGATTATCATCGTTTATTGTTGATTAGTCAATATTTCTAACTATTGACTATTGGATGATTTTAAGAAATGAAACTTTTAAATATGATTGACAATGAATATAAATGGTAAATAAAATAAAATAAAAATGAATTTAAATTAAGATGGAGAATTTAAATTTCGGTGTTTTGAAAATTTATTAACAAAAATTTGAAATGTATAATAGAAGTATTATATGATAGTATATTCGATTTAAAATTGTTTTCAAAGGATTTTCAAATGAAGTAAGTGTTATACTCCCCTCTTGACACTAGAGAATGATTTCGGTGATGAGTGCACGCATCATCGACGTTTATTTTCGAAAGTCCAAGTGGGGGAGATCACTTAATAGTTTTTCTAAACCCTGTTTTGATTAAAAATTGTAATTTTCTAAAGTATGAAATGAAAATAAGTATATATATATATTTCAATGCTGATTAAAATTCTTCTAAAAAGTATGATTTGAGATATAAAGATATTAGTATGTATATATATATATATATATTTAAAAAAAATGGTTTAAATCGAATCTGGAGTTGAAATTCTTAAGTCCTCTAATAAGGAATGATTTTAATTATTAAACTAAAGTAAATCTTGAATTGTTAGAAACTTATGAATTGAAAAGGTGAAATTGAATTTAAGTGAAGAAAAAAAATTAAAAAAAATTAAATTGTAGGAGTAACCCTTAATTTGGAAAATAATAAATTGGAAATTTATTTAATAGGTATAACACTCAAATTGAATGAAAAGAAGTTGTATATTGTTTAACTACATTCTATTTGCATAGCTATAACTTACCAAATACTTAAAAAGTTTAAAATGCTAATAAGGATAATTAAATGAATAATATACAAGTGTGATTGCGAGTAATAAAATGTGAAGATCTATTGATAGTTGTAAATATAAAGGAAATTTAAGTTGTAAAATGAATTAAAATTAATTAAATATAAAATTAGTAAATGGAAACTAATTAAATTTGAATAAAACTAAATGTCAATAAACTTGAAGTATATGAAATTAAAATTTTGACTTGGAAATGTATAATTGATTTAGTGTAGATTTTGGATGGATGTTAATGTTTGATATGCATTGGTTGTTAGATGGATGGTAATTGATTAAATAGAATTCATTAGTGTAAATGGAATTGAATAAACGGAAAAAAAAATTTAATAATTAAATCCAAATTTGAAGCAAAGTGAAATTAAATATAATTGAATTCAAGTTAAATTGAAGCCAATTGACTTGAATTTAAATTATGAATGAAACAAACTTGAATAAATCGGAAACAAATCGAATGTAAACTTATTTCATGGTTAAATAAGAAAATAAACGACTTTATGTTTATGATTGTTTCTTTAGAAAATTTGAAGTTTGATGGTTTGTACTTTGAAATAATAAAAGCAAAATTTTGGAAAAATCCAAAATTGTCCAATATATGCTGAAACGAAAACAACCATAACTTTTAAATGGCTGGACGAAATTTGACGATCTTAGACTTTTCAGAAAGCTTAGAAACTGTAAACGACTTTTGTGGAGAGTGTCTTGAGAAATTCCTTCATTTACTTAGTTAAAAACTTGAATCTTCTCGCTGGCCTGTGTAAAAGGGAAGCAAAATCAGTAGCATATACCCTTAGTATTTTCGCCATAACTTTTTACTGGTTTATCGGATTTTGACAAACTTGCCCTTTCTGGAAAGATTAGAACTTAAGTTAAAACATTTGCTTTAAGTGTTTTGTGTTTTGCTGTCATTTAGATGGCCGAAAAGGGGAGTGAACGTCGCTGACCTGCGCAATTCATTGCCCAGGCTGAGGCGTATCCTTTTAGTAAAACTGTCGTAACTTTTGAACGGATGGTCCGAATTCAATGATTTTGGACATTCTGGAAATCCTGAAACAAATGCAACAACTTTTATTTAGATTCCCTTACAAAATTTCATCGTTTATGTGACTAAAAACTGGGATTTGTTCGCTGTCCTGAATTTAAAATTTTCAGTTTTGAAGTTAAATATGTTATATAAATGTTGTATATGCTAAGTATATCAATCTACCTTTATATGCTTGGTTATCATTGTTTGTTGAGTATTTTAGTAGGTAGCAAAGGGTTGCGCTTCGCTTGTGGAGCTCGCTTCTGCGCTAAATGCAAAATGTAAGTTAAAATGCTAATAAACGCTTAATAAAATGTACGTTCTCGGATTACGGTTTATGTTGTATATTATTGTGTTCCCCATGTTTTGGGATGCCTCATTCTTGTAATGAGATGTATATCATGCAATTATTACCACTGTGAAATTTTTCGGTCCTAGCCGCGCGAAGGAGGTGCTGCCGAAATTTTTCAAAAATCCGGGAGTTAGAAAATTTTGAGATTTAAAAAAAAAAATCCTATAACTAAAATTTGGAAACAAGTCGAATATTTTGAATGAATTATATCTAAATGATGGTTTCCCCTTCTCCGTTCCTTTTCGAGGACGAAAAGTTTTAAGTGGGGGAGAATGTAACGACCCGTATTTTTAACACTTTAAAAATACGAATTGAAATAAAAATTTTGGATAAAAATCCGAAGGAAATAAAATTTTGTGTTGTTAAATGTGAATTACAAGTTAAAATACAAAACTGAATTCTAAAATAACTTATTTGTAAATTAAATATGGATGGTAACTTGTATTGAACGTTAGTAAAGATTTAAATTTGAGTGTAACAAGTAATTGAAACGAATTGAATTTGATTGTAAACAACGAAATAAATAAAATGTTACATTTAATATTGAAGTTATAATATTGAAATCAACGTAAATGAATGTAATTTAATATTACTGTGAATTTAAATAAGATGATAGCTGAAGAAAATGAAAGTAAATGAATTATAAACTATTGATAATAATGTATAAGTAAATGGTTGATTCAATAATGAAAGTGTAAATCAAAATAAAAGAATTCAATTGGAATTAAATAACTTGAATTTGAATTACAATATAATTGAACGCTGAATCTAATGTAATCTTTTATACTGGATTTATATAGAAAAACTGCATTGTAAAAGATTGTTAATTACTGTGAAATTAAAAATGAAATTTTTGAACAATTGAAATTTGATTTAAAAGTTAATAATTTAAAATTGGGAATTTTATATTGAAATTAAACAGAAGAAATAGCCATTTTTACAACTGTCTCGGATTTCGACGAAACTAGTTTCACCGGATCCGTAACAGTGAATTATTGTAAGGTTTCAATTTTCATAGCAATCGGACTTGTCGTTTGGCCGTGCGAGCTTGAAACGCGTAGAAATTTAACGTCGTTAATTAAAATAATCGACTTCAAAAAGCTATCTTCCACATGCGATTGAATTAGGCCTTGGGACTAGTTCCATTGCGTCCGGAACGGGGGTAAAACCTTATAAACGCCTGGCGGCACGTCTCGATTGGAGTTCGGACGACTTTGGACCTACCTATATAAATACACACACAAACCAAGATAGTTTTACTGTCATTTTAATCCAGAAACCCTAATTCTATCTCATGGCCGCCACCTATTCAATGGCCAGAATCGCTCGAACTTCTTTCCTTAATATCTCTAAATCCGTTCAACGAAATCAAAAAATTCCAAAAGCAAAGTTGTAGATTTCGGCGAGCTCTTCAAATCCATACGGTTGATCTATGCTTTTACGTCACGGATTCGCCCAGATCTGACTTGGAAGCGTGTATGGTTTTTCTTGGTTTGCGTGCAAACGGTGGCGAATGTGGTGGCAAAACTTGGCGCGGAGGTGGAGCAAGGAGAGGCGCACGCGATGGCATCCCCTGATCAACGTCCGGTCGCTCCTAGTTGCGTGCGTATGGAAGAAAGGCGGTTGTTGCGTGTGTGGGTTCGTTTTTCGCTGTAGGTCGCGATTGGAGAAGAAGGGCCATGGGCTATGGATCTGGAACGAACGGCTGTGATTTGTTTTGGTAAAAAAAAATAAAATAAATTGTTATTTAATTTGTATTCAAACTTTAAAATATCATATCTCATCCGTGCGAGGTCGGAATTGGGCGAAACTGGCGACGTTGGAATCGCAGCGACGAGAGCTACGCTGCAGTTTAGATCCGAAGACATTTGGAGCTCGTTAAAATTTTAGGTTAAATTGAACGTTGTTCGATTTGATTTAAAAATCGAAACTCAAGGTGAATGTTTTATAACGCTCACAACGTACTGAATATCTTTATGGTAGTTAAATTTGACATTATGAAGTGATATGAATTTATTTGTCGTTGTTTGATAAAAAATTAATTGTCATATAGATTGTCATGTGAATTCACCGTTGAAAAATTAAATTGACAGTAAATTGAAATTAGGATTTAATCGAAATCAAATTTCCCGATATTGATAACTATGAAATTGCCGTGAATTGTATTGACTATTGGATGATTTATTTCGATGGATGCTATTGGTTGATATTTAAATGTTTGGATGTTTATTTGCTTATATATATATATCCTGTTATACATGCATATGACACCGTGATTGGTTTAAGTAATATATATTCATCCCTGACATGTAATTGAAATAAATAATCACTTGGCCATAGGATAGAAAATTACATACGGACATCGGATTGGTTAAATTAATAATTTTAAAATCATTGATTTGAAATTTATTTAAATGATTTGATTTAAAAGTTATGAAAAATCCAATTTATGGAAATTGAATTATTTTAAATTGAAGCTCGAGATGTTGGAATTTAAACTTGGTAAATGAAATTATTTAATTATTCTTTGGTTTAGATTTTTAAGAAAAATGAAATACGGCGTAAATTTTCGAAAGTTGATTTGTTTTAAAAGATTGGAATTTTAATCGAACTCTGAATATTTCTAAGAAAATTTATATGAAATGATATTTCAAGTTTGAGTTTGGAATTGAAAATTAATTTGAAATTGAGGTTTAATTAATTTGGAATTTAATTGAAATTTAAAGAAATTTGTGAATTGGACTAAATTGAAAATATTGAATTAAATTTGAAGATAAAATTGATTTGAATAGGATTTGAACTGAAATTGATTTGGAATGTAATACTTAAATGAATTCTTGAAATCCGAATGTTAATCTAAGTTTATTGAATTGGAATTGTTCCAGAAATTAAGTAAACTACTTAATACGGATGTTTAATTTGAAGTATATTCTAATTTGAATACGAAATGGTTTTAAAGCGAATCTTATATTCTTATATAAATATATGAACTGTTTTGAAATGTGAAATATTTAAAGTTTCGAAATATATTGGAAGTGAAATTGTTTATTTTGTGGTTCAAATATGTATTTGAAATTGATAATTTGAAATGGTTTATTGAGAAGCTGAATCGAGTTGAAATTGATGATTTGAAATTTGATTAAATTTTAATTTTGGGAATTTGAGTTTATGTGAATCGTTTTGTGGAAATTGAGGCGAAAAATGATTTTGAAATCGAAATGAGATATTGAGGCGAAAATGATTTTGAAATCGAAATGAGATATTGAGGCGAAAAATGATTTTGAAATCGAAATGAGATATTGAGGCGAAAAATGGTTTTGAAATCGAAATGAGATATTGAGGCGAAAATGATTTTGAAATCGAAATGAGATATTGAGGCAAAAAATGATTTTGAAATCGAAATGAGATATTGAGGCGAAAAATGATTTTGAAACAGAATCTTACATCTTGAATAAATATGATGATATTTGAAATGGATTTGATTTTGAAGCGAATATGATATTTTGATATCAATTATGAATCGATTTGAAAATGTAAAAGAGCCACTGGTGTAATAATACGTAGTTATTAAAGAGACCGGGATCGGATATGGACATACTCTCTGTCGATACCAAAAACCACTTTAATAACTAGTATACGTGGAGTGTTGATCCAGAACGAAGTGGATGGTTTGGTGAACGTGTTGACTGAAGAAAGAGAACGATATTGGATGACCCCTGACATGACTAAAACAGGAGCCGCGCCGGGCCATTGAGGTTCGCCACCTCTAGCGGACACACTTCTTCGTTACCATATCTATTACTGTTGTGATTCGATATGGGTGCACCCCTCGATTATGGGAGTGTTGATTAGCGGTGTTGGGGTAGTAGCTGCTATGCCCAACATCAGTCCGAATCACGCAACTACTAGTATCCTAGTTGGTATTGCCTCATGTACCTTGTCATACTGATTATCCTATTCGCGACCACTACGATTTTGGTTTGTACCTTTAGTATATGGATTGCCCTGTGGTGACTTCCGGTTTTGGGGAAACTACGGTCTTGTATATTGTGACGCCCCACCTCTATACCCACGCTAGATAAGAACACTACGGTGTAGTGCTGTCAACTAGCACGGAGAATAAGGCTGTTGAGGAGCGACCATCTATGTAATTGCCTTGTGCGAGCACCGATATGTCAGATAATAAAACATTGCATTTCATTTTTTTAGAGGAAACCCGACATACCGATTCTCACTCAAAGCTACTACACAGTGGCTATAATAGTTTAGGACAATAGATATAAAAATAACACAGATAACATAAATGCGGAATAAAGATGGAACGAAAAGTCTCATATATATAATAACTGATATCAGTTACAATACATTTGACACAATACAAATGATACAACTACAACTGTCGACTCAAGAAGTTATATATACAAGTACATTATCGACTAATATACATGAATACATTATCATCTTAAAACAGACACACTGACTACTACAACAAGACGAAGACCACTTCAACTGATATAAAAAGTCTTCATAGCTCTAGCAGCAACCCAAAGCTAAAAATCTACAACCTGTAAATACTCGGTCTGACCCGAGTATTACATTCAAAAGAAAATAATACCCGGATCAGTCTAATTCAAACTCAGTTATTAGCGCATAGAAGCAATAATAATCAATCTCAATATAGATGACAGTCACAGAAATCTCGTATATCCAACTCTCGATACGAGAATTGGATAACGGCAGATATAACACTAAACAGTGTTAATCCACAAAACAGAAATCCAAAGCAGTTTAAGCAATTGAAATGTCAATTTAAAAATATCAATGCTAATTGGCTGCAGTACACGCTAACGTGTACTGCCTCGCCAATACAGCCTACGAATTACGCAACAGGTCGATGAATTAAGAATAAAAGAGATATCGATTAAAATCTGTCAATTCGGTGTGGCTGCAGTGCACGCACGCGTGCACTGCCTCGCCACAACAGAATATACAGTCACCACAAGGGACAAGGGTAAAACTGCTACGAAAATGCAGCAGGTCAGCAAGTGCTCAAGGATGAACAGATGCAAGTGAAAATGACACATGAATATGCAGTGTATACCCAAGTACAACTAAAATAGAAACATGTCAAAAGGAATATAAGCAAACAGCCTATAGGATCGTACATGCCACTCAGTAAAGCTACAGCAAGCTATGGTGCATTTACAACTACAATGGAGCCAACAAAGAATGCAGACTTCAAATACACAAGAGTGAAGTGATCAAACAAACTACACAAAGGATTCAACAGCATAAAGACCAGAGTGTGCAATAATGCAAACATCAAATGCCAACCTAAACCCAAAATAGTAAAACTGCACACAGGCAGTGCAGACAAGTATGAATTCAAACATGAAATGGAGAACATCATTGCAAGTGCAACAGGTAGAAGATGATGCAGTGAAGCATGTACAAGGGCAGTACATATGAACATCATTGCAAGTGCAACAGGTAGGAGATGATGCAGTGAAGCATGTACAAGGGCAACATCAGCGACAAAACAGTGTCAGAATGAAGAGACCAGAGGAATGCAACTAAAACTGATGATAGTGGTAATCACATAGTGGAATGCAATTAAGTGATGCTTGCCGAATTCCAAACGGCTCCTAAAACAACTGCTCGAAAACTACAATGCAGGCTCAAATCAATCTTTAGTGAATGCAGACTACAACATAAAAATTCAGTGAATAAATGTAACAATGAACTTCAAGTGTACAAAGAAGACAGTGGCAGTTACTCAACTGAAGATGCAGATACAAAACGACCAAGTGCAACTTCAGTTCAAAGTGGCCGAAGTTTATGTACAAATGTCAGCTTGTATATATAAATATACAGTGGAAAACAATGCAAGATACTGAACTAGACAGAGAGACAATCAAATAGATGCATGCAATTTTGAACAAGAATGAAGCAGTTTACAAACCATCAGGTATCACAAAAATGGTCAGAGAGTACAAGTACACAGTCGAGTATCATGTCACAATACACATGATAAAGCAACCCAAAAATGGAAACAGCAGCAGCCTCGACATCGAGTTGTCAAGACAACCAAAGTTTACTCGAAGTAATTAAAAACAATCGAAAGACTAGGAATCAAAACAGTGAGACAGTAGCTCTACAACATTTTACAAGAGAGATGTAATCTCAAGTGTGGATTCCACACTATATGCATACACCCACAATGGTATATATGCACATATGTGGAGTCATCACTGTCAAGCAATTCTTCCAATTTACAGTTTTGTCAAAGCCAAAGTCACGGCAGTTCAAAGAGATAGTCAAAACAATGTCGAAGTCATGGCAATTTCATTTAAATTGGTCAGCGTCGAAACCACCTAACATCAGATAAAGTCGAACGAAAACTAACAAATCGAAGCTATCTAGAAACGAACGAAAACCAACAGGGTCGAGTGAATTAGATGTGAGCTTTCACTCACCTTGCTTCGAAGCGGCGACGAGAACGACTCAATGGAAGCGGCCAAGCATCACAGAGACGAGCGAATTCGAAATCGAAGCCCTAGCTTTAGTAGAAGAATGAAGGAGAGGGGACGAACGAAGTTAAGCAACCACTCTACTCGATTTCTACGATGCCCTAGTTTGGAGGAGACGAGACCGCCATTATTTCGCTTTCTTCGATTTTGGGCTTAGGGATTTCGAATGGATGAAGGGGATGGGTTATCACTTATCATGGCAACAGATCAAGCATGGGCCAAGATTTTAAAATTTATAAAGCCCGAATACTTTTAACCATGTTTATTAAACACTTTGGTGATATTTAAAACACGATTTGAATCCATTAGAACAACGGATTCGAACACGATAAAAATTCATATTTAGGATTTTAAATACGAATAGACGATGTCATATTTATATAAAATATTTAAATATATTATCGTATAAATGCGGGTTGTTACAGACTTCCCTCCTTAAAGAAATTGCGTCCTCGCAATCATAAGGAATAAATGGATAAAAGGTAACAACCATAAGAGCATGGCAATGTCGAATGCATAAGCAAAGCAGATGCCAACAGGGAAGCATTAGAATTATGGAAGTATCAGATAAAAAAAAATCAAAAGGTTCGACTGATTCAAATCAAAAGAATCAACATCGTGGGGATCAAGGAATCAAAATCAGACGACTATCAAAAGCAAGAATCAATCGAGTTCTAGCAATTGAAAGAAAAGGAATCAGAGCAGAAATCACGTACTGCACGAATTGAATGTGAGTAAGTCAAATTACTCACCTGAATCGTCAGAGAAAAAGACGAAGCTCGAATCTCAAAATCGCAAATATTCAATCATCTAAAACGATAATCGAATTTTCACAAATATCTGATTATCAAAAACGATAAGCAGAAATCACAAATATTCGATTATCAAATCGAAAAATATTTAATTATCTCAAACGATAATCAAATTTCACAAATATCTGATTATCAAAAACGATAATCAGAAATCACAAATATTCGATTATCAAATCGAAAAATATTTAATTATCTCAAACGATAATCAAATTTCACAAATATCTGATTATCAAAAACGATAATCAGAAATCACAAATATTCGATTATCAAATCGAAAAATATTTAATTATCTCAAACGATAATCAAATTTCACAAATATCTAATTATCAAAACGATAATCAGAAATCACAAATATTCGATTATCAAATCGAAAAATATTTAATTATCTCAAGCGATAATCAAATTTCACAAATATCTGATTATCAAAAACGATAATCAGAAATCACAAATATTCGATTATCAAATCGAAAAATATTTAATTATCTCAAACGATAATCAAATTTCACAAATATCTGATTATCAAAAACGATAATCAAAAACACAAACATCTGATTATCAAAAACGATAATCAGAAGTCATAAATATTCAATTAACGAGTCCGGAATTAACCGTAGTAGTAAAAGTATGGTTTCATACTCCGTACTTTTGCTAAATCATTTAAATCTCTTTATCGTTTCCTTGAAAGTGCAGAATTGTGTGTTTTAAAAATAACATTTCACATTCTCAAACGGACAAGTCCGGAATTAAGCGAATCAGTAAAAGAAAGGGGTCATAGTCCTCGATTTTTCTGAAACGTTTAAATCGCTTCCTCGTTCTTTTGAAAATGTAAACTGTAAAAATTTTTGAAAACAATTTTAATTTATACTTTTGAAACAACCTTTTTTTTAAATATATATATCGAATTTTGAAAATACGTGATTAAATTAGCAATATTAGTGTTGCGGGAGAACCGCCTGTAAATCCATTTCAACATTGACGGTTACTGAAGTTAACACGTCAAAATTTCATCAAAATAACTGGCATCAAAGTATAATACCAATGAATTTTCATTCATAAGAAAATGTCACAAGAATCTTCTCAAAGATAGAAAGGGATATCATACCCTAAACTTGTATTCATAACAAGTCAATAACACATGAATTCACCAATACACAAAAATTGACAAAACTTGTCAATAAAAATCACGAAAATTGGTGAAGCACAAATTCTAGAAATCATTGCAAGAAATCCAGAAATCACAAAAAGAGGGGGAAAAAGCCTATCAGAAAACGGGAGTATGAAAACTCCAAAACACCGGTTTCACAAGACGAGACGCTATCTCATGGTGGCTAACCATTAAAGTTTCACACAGGAATGGTCCGAAGACCGTGGGTCGCTATCCCACACGTGTGAGTCGGAATCACACAGATTGAGGTCTAGGCTAACCTCGCAGAGAAAGAGACATCGCACATTTGCTAGTCTAAACCATAAAAAGGAAAAGGGAAATGCCTATCACAAAATGGGAGCATGAAAACTCCAAAATACCGGTATCACAAGATGAGACGCTATCTCATGGAAGCTATCCATTAAAGTTTCACACAGGAATGGTCCGAAGACCGTGGGTCGCTATCCCACGCGTGTGAGTCGGAATCACACAGATTGAGGTCTAGGCTAACCTCGCAGAGAAAAAGACATGGGTGAGTGGAATCACACAAATTTAAGGTCTAGACTAACCAAAAAGCAAAAAGGTATGTGTGAATGGAATCACACAAGTGGTGTCTAGTCTAACCTAGCAAACAAAAAGATGTGTGTGAGTCGGAATCACACTACTGCGGTCTAGACTAACCTTGCGGACAAAGAGATATGTGTGAGTCGGAATCACACTACTGCGGTCTAGTCTAACCTTGCGAACAAAGAGATATGTGTGAGTCGGAATCACACTACTGCGGTCTAGTCTAACCTTGCGAACAAAGAGATATGTGTGAGTCGGAATCACACTACTGCGGTCTAGACTAACCTTGCGGACGAAGAGATATGTGTGAGTCGGAATCACACTACTGCGGTCTAGTCTAACCTTGCGAACAAAGAAATATGTGTGAGTCGGAATCACACTACTGCGGTCTAGACTAACCTTAAAATGATCGTCATGATCAACGAGAAGTGTCAATTGCACTAGAAAATTGTCACAAAAAGTTCAATCGAACAAGTCCAGGAGTTAACCGACGAAGTAAACGCAAGCGTTTCATACCACTTGTTTTACTAAGCCGTTTAATTCAATTTCTCATACGAGTGAAATAAAGGCTTGTATATACTAATAGATTGGAAAACGGTTTAGGAAAAAGAGCTTTGTAGTAAAATAGTTTTGAAATCGTTTGGAAAAAGGATTTTAATATTTACTACTAGTATAGAAAACCTTTATATTTTTAAAGTGACAAATCACAAAAATGATTGTAGAAACAATCAATCACAAGAATTCACATACGAAGATGTGAATGGAATCCAAAGAAATCGATACTGAATCCATCAGAAAGTATGTTCACAAAAATCCCGAAGAAAATGTCATCAAAGTTGCTAATAAATGATAGCAACAAATCGGGGAAATGTCTTTCCCTTAACATTGTAGATGGTAAATCTACTTCGTTATGGTATGATCCTTGGTTAAATGGGAGTTCTATTATGGAACGCATTGGTAGAGATACTGCTTTTAGAACTGGTACAGATAATATAATGCTTAGCAGGATTTTAAGAAATGGTGAATGGAAGTGGGACTTGTATAGCTTTTTATTTCAAATACAGAGTGAAATTGAAGATGTAAAGATTCACAATGACAAAGAGAGGGATTTCTGGTCTTGGAAGTGCACTTCGGATGGGCAATATCAGTTTAAAAAAGTTTGGAACTCGGTTCGAACTAGGTTTGATACTAAATTTTGGGCGACTATGGTATGGAGCAAAATTCATGTTCCTAAAATGGCAGTTTGCCTCTTCAAGGCCATAAATGATTTTCTCTTGACGAAAGAAAGATTAATTCAGAAGCAGATAGTGGTTGATCAGAATTGTGTGTTTTGTAATAGTCACATTGAAAATATAGACCATCTATTTTTTCAATGTGACTTTACAGAAAAGATCTGGTTTTGGAGTTGTAAAAAAAAATTTGTTAAACCGAAAAGTACATTTTCTTTTATCCTGAAGGAGGATTTAACGAAAATTGTTTCTATATCCAATGCTCGAAATTTCAAGTCTGATTTGTTCCAACTTTCACTCTCAGTTTGCGTCTGGCACATTTGGAAAGAAAGAAATGAAAGGATTTTTCAAAATCGTTTTACAGAAGGGTCGAAAGTTTGTTTAAAAATTTTCCAAACTATGAACATCAGAATGGCAAAATCAAAATATTTTCAGAACAGCACTGGCATGAACTCGGAAATAGCTTTGAAATGGGGCCATACCTCCCAACGCTGAATTGGGGACATTATCATAATTCCTGTTTCTTTTTGCTACTTTATTGTTCCTATGTCTTCTGGCTTCAGATCTCGAGTACCTGTTTTATCTTACAATGATTCTCTCCCTCTCTAAATTACATTATAACTGTTTTTCATCTCTAACTAAACAGTAGTTTTTAAGTTTATTGATCTGCAGGTGGAGCAATTTGTCTGCGGATCCCTGGACAACAAGACGCTGATTTATTATGGATATTTTAGAAGCTTCTAAGGAAGCAGCTGTACTGAGGAAAACAGAAGCTATTTCAAAAACTTATCTTGTTTAGAGTCGTCTTGAGAAACAGCTGATGTTTCCTATGGTTTAGCAAGTCTTTCAGATCTGAGATGAATCTAAGATCTAAAATGTTAAATTCTTGTTTGAAGGTTATCTAAGAGTTTTTGCATCATCCATGACGAGAAGCATCTGGTTCTTTCGGGAGGCTTCTAATCTTTGGGCCTGTTATTGGGAGGAGCAATTTGTCTGTGGATTCCTGGACAACAAGACGCTGAATTATTATGGATATACTAGAAGCTTCAAAGGAAGCAGTTTTACTGAGGAAAACAGAAGCCATATCAAAAACTTATCTTGTTTAGAGTCGTCTTGAGAAACAGCTGATGTTTCATATGGTTTAGCAAGTCTTTCAGATCGGAGATGAATCTCAGATCTAAACTGTTAAATTCTTGTTTGAAGGTTGTTAAGAGTTTTTGCAGCTTCCCTGACCTGGAATCATAAAAATCCTCGTTAGTTTGAAGGCTTTAAGGAACAAAGAAGTAGATTTAGATAGTATACTTACTCAAGTAATTCTGGAGGGATGGCGTTCCGAGTCCTAACTGTTTTCATTTGGAGTTCGCTGTAGTTTTTGTCGTCTCAGAAGTAAAAGGAGGAGATCAGATCTTTCATGGCAGCAGCCATTTCTGTTTCTCGCGAGTTTTCTTTTTGGAAAGTATGGAGTTATGAAGAGAATGAAGAGTCGTATTGCTTTCTTCCTTATCGAGAAGCATCTGGTTCTTTCTGGAGGCTTCCAATCTTTGGGCCTGATATTGGGTATGGGTTGTATTTGTTATTGAGCCCAACGTGTATAGTTTTTGTATTGTCTTTGGTTTTTGTTTTGGGCCGGTTATTGTCTTTTGCTCTTGTATCTTGTTGGACTTGATTTTTATTTCTTAATAGAAAAGTTTGAACCCCTTTTTTCAAAAAAAAAAAACAAATCGGGGAAATGATCAAGAATCGATTAAATTAGGAGACCAAGTCAGTTCACTAAAATTTCACGTTCGAAGACGTGAATAAAATCCAAAGAATTCGATTCCAAATTCATCAAAGTAGGAATACCCAAAAATTCCAGAAATAGAAGTTATCAAAATCGACAAAGGTGATAACAACTAATTAGAAAAGAAGAATCGATTATCAACTGGAAAAACAAAGCAAATCGAGCAGAAATGCATAAATGACTTCAACAAAAGTAAGAATCAAGTCAATGTCGAAGTCAACAATTAATAGCCGCAGTCGAGTACAAAATGAATCAATCATCATTATCAAAGAAACCAACGGCAAACAAAATCAGAGTCTTAAAAATCAAGAAATTAGCAATTTCTCAAAAACAAAGTGACCGAAGTCGAATGGAATTCAAGATGAGGAAAACACAAAATATCAAGTTCAAAATCGCTGGGATTCAAACTAGATGTGAATGAGAAATCAAAATTACTCAATTTTGCAACTGGTCCAGCTATTTTTTCATCACAGTGTAACAGGTACACAATGACACTAATAGCATAGAACAAAAGTGGAACAAAGTCCAAAAGTCAAAATGGCTTTAATTTTCCAAATTAAAACAAAATCAACATCGGCTAAATCAATTCAAAGCCGAAAACACATGAATAAGCATTAGGAATTCATACCTAACAGTAAAAATAATCATATGTAAAGATGAGAGATAAAACATCGACAAATAGTTGTAACACATGCTCCATCTAAGTTATGTTTTATAATTGTCCTAAACCTCAGGCTCTGATACCAAGCTGTGACGCCCCACCTCTATACCCACGCTAGATAAGAACACTACGGTGTAGTGCTGTCAACTAGCACGGAGAATAAGGCTGTTGAGGAGCGACCATCTATGTAATTGCCTTGTGCGAGCACCGATATGTCAGATAATAAAACATTGCATTTCATTTTTTTAGAGGAAACCCGACATACCGATTCTCACTCAAAGCTACTACACAGTGGCTATAATAGTTTAGGACAATAGATATAAAAATAACACAGATAACATAAATGCGGAATAAAGATGGAACGAAAAGTCTCATATATATAATAAGTGATATCAGTTACAATACATTTGACACAATACAAATGATACAACTACAACTGTCGACTCAAGAAGTTATATATACAAGTACATTATCGACTAATATACATGAATACATTATCATCTTAAAACAGACACACTGACTACTACAACAAGACGAAGACCACTTCAACTGATATAAAAAGTCTTCATAGCTCTAGCAGCAACCCAAAGCTAAAAATCTACAACCTGTAAATACTCGGTCTGACCCGAGTATTACATTCAAAAGAAAATAATACCCGGATCAGTCTAATTCAAACTCAGTTATTAGCGCATAGAAGCAATAATAATCAATCTCAATATAGATGACAGTCACAGAAATCTCGTATATCCAACTCTCGATACGAGAATTGGATAACGGCAGATATAACACTAAACAGTGTTAATCCACAAAACAGAAATCCAAAGCAGTTTAAGCAATTGAAATGTCAATTTAAAAATATCAATGCTAATTGGCTGCAGTACACGCTAACGTGTACTGCCTCGCCAATACAGCCTACGAATTACGCAACAGGTCGATGAATTAAGAATAAAAGAGATATCGATTAAAATCTGTCAATTCGGTGTGGCTGCAGTGCACGCACGCGTGCACTGCCTCGCCACAACAGAATATACAGTCACCACAAGGGACAAGGATAAAACTGCTACGAAAATGCAGCAGGTCAGCAAGTGCTCAAGGATGAACAGATGCAAGTGAAAATGACACATGGATATGCAGTGTATACCCAAGTACAACTAAAATAGAAACATGTCAAAAGGAATATAAGCAAACAGCCTATAGGATCGTACATGCCACTCAGTAAAGCTACAGCAAGCTATGGTGCATTTACAACTACAATGGAGCCAACAAAGAATGCAGACTTCAAATACACAAGAGTGAAGTGATCAAACAAACTACACAAAGGATTCAACAGCATAAAGACCAGAGTGTGCAATAATGCAAACATCAAATGCCAACCTGAACCCAAAATAGTAAAACTGCACACAGGCAGTGCAGACAAGTATGAATTCAAACATGAAATGGAGAACATCATTGCAAGTGCAACAGGTAGAAGATGATGCAGTGAAGCATGTACAAGGGCAGTACATATGAACATCATTGCAAGTGCAACAGGTAGGAGATGATGCAGTGAAGCATGTACAAGGGCAACATCAGCGACAAAACAGTGTCAGAATGAAGAGACCAGATGAATGCAACTAAAACTGATGATAGTGGTAATCACATAGTGGAATGCAATTAAGTGATGCTTGCCGAATTCCAAACGGCTCCTAAAACAACTGCTCGAAAACTACAATGCAGGCTCAAATCAATCTTTAGTGAATGCAGACTACAACATAAAAATTCAGTGAATAAATGTAACAATGAACTTCAAGTGTACAAAGAAGACAGTGGCAGTTACTCAACTGAAGATGCAGATACAAAACGACCAAGTGCAACTTCAGTTCAAAGTGGCCGGAGTTTATGTACAAATGTCAGCTTGTATATATAAATATACAGTGGAAAACAATGCAAGATACTGAACTAGACAGAGAAACAATCAAATAGATGCATGCAATTTTGAACAAGAATGAAGCAGTTTACAAACCATCAGGTATCACAAAAATGGTCAGAGAGTACAAGTACACAGTCGAGTATCATGTCACAATACACATGATAAAGCAACCCAAAAATGGAAACAGCAGCAGCCTCAACATCGAGTTGTCAAGACAACCAAAGTTTACTCGAAGTAATTAAAAACAATCGAAAGACTAGGAATCAAAACAGTGAGACAGTAGCTCTACAACATTTTACAAGAGAGATGTAATCTCAAGTGTGGATTCCACACTATATGCATACACCCACAATGGTATATATGCACATATGTGGAGTCATCACTGTCAAGCAATTCTTCCAATTTACAGTTTTGTCAAAGCCAAAGTCACGGCAGTTCAAAGAGATAGTCAAAACAATGTCGAAGTCATGGCAATTTCATTTAAATTGGTCAGCGTCGAAACCACCTAACATCAGATAAAGTCGAACGAAAACTAACAAATCGAAGCTATCTAGAAACGAACGAAAACCAACAGGGTCGAGTGAATTAGATGTGAGCTTTCACTCACCTTGCTTCGAAGCGGCGACGAGAACGACTCAATGGAAGCGGCCAAGCATCACAGAGACGAGCGAATTCGAAATCGAAGCCCTAGCTTTAGCAGAAGAATGAAGGAGAGGGGACGAACGAAGTTAAGCAACCACTCTACTCGATTTCTACGATGCCCTAGTTTGGAGGAGACGAGACCGCCATTATTTCGCTTTCTTCGATTTTGGGCTTAGGGATTTCGAATGGATGAAGGGGATGGGTTATCACTTATCATGGCAACAGATCAAGCATGGGCCAAGATTTTAAAATTTATAAAGCCCGAATACTTTTAACCATGTTTATTAAACACTTTGGTGATATTTAAAACACGATTTGAATCCATTAGAACAACGGATTCGAACACGATAAAAATTCATATTTAGGATTTTAAATACGAATAGACGATGTCATATTTATATAAAATATTTAAATATATTATCGTATAAATGCGGGTTGTTACATATATGCTCTTGGGAATAAAAATGTGTTAAGGGTGGAATGGGCCATGGCTTAACGCTAGTTTGATATTTTACTTTATGATAGACATTATTGTATATAGCGTATTCTATTATATAGTAGATAGTTTAACGGACCTTTAGGAGATGGAAATCCCGAACATCTCTTAAGTTAATGCACGCACGTTAAACACTAGATAGGAGGTGTCTAAAACCCGTAAACATCTCCGACGCCGTCACACTCATATTTACTTATTCGATTTAACTTACATGAGATATTTTAGTCCTGACTCGAGTGTTTTGTCTTTTCATTACGCTCGGGTCAGCCTGAGCATTTCAGATAAGGTTGAAGATCTATTCTGGAGGACGAAGACGGAGTTTGGTATTACATCATTTGTATTCTACTACTGTATTATTTTTCCGCTGCATTGTTGTATTATCTCTGATATGTATGTAACTCTGATTTATGATGTATAATAATAATCAAATTTATTTATTTAACAGCTTCATGAACTGTTATTTTATTATTATATCTTGTCCCTTCCGCTGCGAGATTCTGAGTTTGTTTCTGTTCTTTCTCTTCTTTTCTTATTTAACCCCAATAACTATCTGTATTTTGGATTTTTTGAGTCGGTATGTGTGTATGTTTTGCCGACTTGAACGGTCGAAAATGCGGGTCCATTACAGAATTCACCATCACAGACGGTATTACTAATCTTCTTATTCAACATCCTCATTATATAGAATTAAAACATAATACAAATCAAATATTCCGAAGGCCATTATATGTTTTGAAAAATAGATGAATTACTATTTTTCTTCCAGTTTGTACAAAAAAATAAAGATTTTAATCCTTACAGATAACTTCCAAACCTTTTTTCTATATTTTGAAATCTTAGAAATCTCTTATATAACAAAATGAACGAAGTTACGTTTTCATGTATGCGACTTGCTACTGAGTATAAGGTGTCAAAGTCAGATAATAATTTGATGATTTAAAAAGAAAAGTTGTATCATAATCAAATAGCTTTTCGAAACATATTCTAGATCTTGAAAATATGAAGCATATCAAAGTTTTGTGGGAATTTTGCCAAACGATACAAATTATGAAATGATTTATTAAAAGTAGGACCACTCCTTTAAAACAACTTCTTTACTAAGAAAACCTCAAATTTTCGCATAACTCTCAAAGCAAAAGTTGTTCCATATTATCGCAGATTTCCAATAAGAGTTGGTCATAGAAAATGGACAAGGAAGTCAAAATTTATGGCCAAAATATTAGTGTGCTACAATTCTTAAATCCCAAAATACAAGCTTGAGGTATTACCTTAAATTCAAACATGTTTCAGGCATAGAAAACTTTATATTTTCAAAAAGTGACAAACATGAAAGTTGGTTATTATAAAAGTACCTTTCTATTGGAAAAAACGTAACGAACGAGGCTTTTTGACCCTAAAAAATTGACATTAATACGTCGTGCCGAGGAATCGAATGCTAGAAAAATGATCGTTATGGGAAATAAAGAAGAAAGAAGAAGAGAAGAGAAGAAGAAGAGAGAAAGAAAACTAAAACAAACACAGAATCTCACAATCACAGCGGAACAACATATAATATAATATCAATGAGCTTTACAAAAGAGAAACTATGATCTTTAATATACATACATCAATCAAAGTACAATAATTAAATCACAATCATCAGCCTCGACAGTTATAACAACCTGTCCTCACAAATGTTGATAATTATAAACAACAATGCAGCAGAAATAAACATATACGTGAATACGACCAAAAGACTTCCAGCTCATCTATTGAAGCTCCAAAGCATCCAAAACTAAATATGTAAATATGCTTGGTCTGACCCGAGCATTGAAAGGAAAGAATGCCCGGATTAGACTGGTAAACCAACGTGAGCAAAACACATCTCAAATTTATTTTAAGTTATAAAACTTTTCTTTGTCAAAAACAAAGGCATCTCATAAGACCACGCCGCACATAAACACGAACGGGTTTTTACCTTACGATAAACAAAACATTTCATATCAAATCATCTGATATTATACTAGTATCTAGTATACAAATAATATTCAAATAGCCGAAATTGTTACATTGGTTAAATTTGACGGCGTAATAAGTTTACAAACAAACTGGCAGTCATGTAGTGGGGAATGGATTCCATACAAATGACAAGGTAAGGGACTACCTTTAGATAGTACACTTCTAGAAAAATGTACCTAGGGACTAGATACTGAACTCCTAAACCAACACAAAAACATCTTACCCCTTCTTAGATAGTACTGAATATGACATCACCCCAGTCATTCCCGACCTATCCTTATGGGAGCGACCCACATAGCCCTGCCACTTTTAATCTCTTTATGTCATTTCTAGGTGATGAAGCTAGAGGTAACGATTACATTTCAAAAGCACATTCCACTCTGAATGCCACACTATCATTCCATGGTCACACAACTGATTTCTACAAACGTATAACTCCTGATCTCGTACGTCTCAGGAAAGGGTGTTAAGCTAAGAGAAGTTCCCTTCTCCACTACCAAACAGATGATACGTTCAAAGAGATCAATTAATGCAATTAGAAATGCAATGTCAGACATTCTTCCATACAAGTTGTCCAGTAACAGGACAAACCGAAGGTACTCTCCTACCACTTCCTGTCGGGAATTACCCATAGGATTAGTAGCGAGAAGTCCTTGCATATCGTAGATTTTCATAACGAAGCACCACTGCCACCATAAATATATGATATGGTAAATTTCACCTCGAGGGAGTAGTGGCAAGTAGCCCAGCATCATGAAGATATCCGTCTTCAAAATCATAATCATAAACTTGTACTTTCGAACGCATACATTGGTCCGAAGTGGTCCTTGGATAAATCCAAGCCCGGTCTCGCTTGACCAATAACGATAAAGAGGCCAAATTTGATAGTCGTTTATTTAACTATCAAAGTAACAATACTATCTAGCACTATAAGCAATCACTAGACCCATTTAATTAATCTTTTATTGATTAAATCAATTTTCAAATATTTACCTCAAATTATCTTTAAAAGATATATTCTCAAAACCATTTCAAATTTTCTATATTGGAAAACATTTCCATATACTTTTATCAATGGTATAAATATATTTCATAACACTTCCATTTGGAGACACGCCAAATAGATTTCTATAACCGTACAACTCTAGAGTTCATATGCCTCCGGACGGGTGTTAAGTATAGGAAGCAATGCTCCTACACTACCAAGCCTTTAGCACGATCATAAGATCTAATTCGTGTATTTCACGATGAAAGGTCAAAACATAATTTATTGGGTCAAAACGAATGTTGTGTAAAACATCGTTATGACAACCCAAAACACTAGTATAGGATTCGATTAGTGATATATATATATATATATATATATATATATATATATAATCCCATATACTATATAAACATTTCCTTTCGGAAAATCATTTACTATAGCAACAGTGTTATAGTCCATGCCTTCCATGCTTTCTCGAAAACGTCTATTACAACAATAAATGTTCAAATCAATGTTTTCGATACTTACCACATTTAAAACATTTTTCAAAACCATTTAAATTCCATTTGGAATTATTACTTTCAAAAACATTACTTTAAAAGGATAAATTACTTTTCAAACCATTAACTTCATCGAAAAAACATTCTTTCAAAAGTTTCCTTTATATAAAAATACATAATCAAATTTCAACATAAATCATTTCCATCTTTTATAAAACTATGTTTATAAATCTCTTTCTTATTTTATAAAACTTCTAATTATGAAATTTCTTTATTTATAAATTTCTATCTATAAAGCATTCTTTTATAAAAACTCATTTGCGATCAAAAACCATTTATAAATCCATATTTTTAAAAATCTAATTTATTTATAAAATCCATTCATAAATCCATTTTCCAAATAAGCTTCAAATCTCTTTACAAAATATTTATAATTTCTGATTATAAATCTATTTCATTATCTATAAAATATCACTTTTATAAATTTTTATATATACTATCCAAAAATCTATTTTCATAGTATTTCATAAAACTATACTCTTATAACATCAAAATCATACTTTTTTATTTGTTTAAAAACAAATTCATTCCTTTTCATAATTTAAAAATCATTAATACATATATACTTTCAATATCACTTTGAAAATCATTTCAATTTAAAATCACTATTTATAGTATTTCAAAATACTAAAAATAGGCCTTGTGCTACCATAGCACTAAATAAGCAAATCAAACCCAATATCATCAAATATAGCATCCAAGATATGATATATCAAAATACATTAAAATAAAATCGACAGTGTGAGGAATCCTGTTGGATCCCTCCAACTTGTCCCCTTGCATCAAATACAATATATAATCAAATAATATAAAAATAACCGCTTCGAGGCGGGATTTATATATAGAGGGTCATCCGCTCTTATACGTGAACGTAATAGTGTCTCATCCGCTCCAATTGGCACAAATATATCCAAACCAACTAATATATATAGTATATCATCCAAACAAGCAACAAACATCATAATTAAAATTATTCCCACTTATATAAAAATATAAGCAGGCCAGAGAGGTGAGTAAACTCACAAAAATTCCAGAAACTGCCAAAGCACTACGGTTTGAATTAAAATTGAACGGTCGTTCAATTTAACCAAAAATTCTAGCTTGCTCCGAATTTGTCCAATCCAACTTCATGGCGTAGTACTTGCTGAAAAGAATGCAACGCAACTTTTCGCGCTCGAAACGGACCTCGTACGAGAAAGTTACAAATTTATAAACATTTGCGATAATTAAAATTATAATTACTTAAATTAACTAAGTTCAAACCTTAACCTTATCTCTCCTTCATCATGTTCATACTCTCCAGGCATGCGCTCGTCTTTGTTTGTTCATGGATCATCGACCGTGCCTCCCAGCCGTACGCCGCCGCCCAGCCTCGCCGTTCGCCCACTTCACTATGCCACCACCCTGAACCGCCACACACACGTACGCGCATTAAACCTATATTTGCTGCTCATGCTTGGACGAACCTCGCCGCCGCCTTGGTCGTCGATTCGACGATCCAACCACTGGTTAAGCTCGTATCGTTGTGTTCTACATTTCCCTAGTTGAAGTCGAAGGCTAATTCGGCTCTTGGAGGCTCCGATCACTATCGATCGTTGGATGGAGCTTGTTTTAATGGCGGCTAGAAATAGAAGCTAAGGTTTGGTTGCAAATGAAGAAAGTTGAGGGCTTTATATAGAAAGTTTTTACGGCACTATTCATTCATGAAATTTCGAACTCCTAACGAAGCGTGCCGCCTAGCGTTCTATATGTTATACCCCTATTCCGAGCACAATGGAATACATATCGGTGGCCAATTCCATCATATTCAGAAGATAGCATTTTAAAATCAAATTATTTTAATTTAAATTCCTTTAATAAATTTCTATGCGTTTCGAACTATCACGACCAAACGATACGTCCGATCACCACGAAATTCGACAGCATATAATAATGCACTATTATGAATCCGATGAAACTGGTTTCGTCGAAATCCGAGACAGTACCCCAGAAGACTATTTTTACACCTTAATTAAAACGAATAATTTCCAAAATTAGTTTAATTAATCTGAGACAACACTGATCAGAGGCGCGCGCGATGAAGAAAGAGGCTGGCGAACAGAGGATGACTCAGGTCTATGAGCTAGAGAGGACGTTGCAACTTCCGAATCCTAATACTGATCACATGCAGGGCTTGTTTTGCTCAGTCCAGCGACTGCTATTGGTGGATTACTTCGCATCATTAAGGTGAGTTATTAATTTAACTCACACTACTATATCTAAATAAAGAAATTCTATTTTGCATGCTTTACTTAGCTTAGAAATCGCTTATGAATTGCGTAAAATTTTAGTAGCGTTTGGATGAAATAATTAAAATAAATTGCATGTATGAGTTTAATTTGTTCAATGGATGAATTGTTTAAATTATGAGTTTAAAATGTTGGATTGAAATGATGATTGAAAAAGAATTAAATGATTGAAATGAAGTTGCATATTAAGACTATATTGTTCACTGCAAGTTTGGGTCGATGGCTGAAATTGCATACATTATTGTATGAATGGAGTTGCCAGAAAGCAACTCGAATTGATAAATAATTTCATATTCTGAATGATATTTTATAAAGTGTCATTGGCTCTAAAATTTTCATTTTGATGGATTTATTGTTTGGATGTTTAAATGTTTCTAAATGATCTAAAAAAAGGGATTTTATTCATTTTGATCCTTATTAGAACTTGGTTTATAAAATATATAGTTAAATTATATTATCTTCTTAACTTATTGTTTATTTCAAAATTTCCAATTAAAACTTTTAAAAATAAGTAATATTTATTTACAAAATCCTTTTTAAATAATATTATTTATAAGTATAAAATTTTGGAAATGCTTTAGAGGCAAAAGATAAGGTATGGTATTATTTTAGAAAAATGGTTATGAAAGTAATAAAATTCAATTTTAAATAATTTTAGTTATAAAAGCTATTTAAATGATTTTAAAAAGAGTTTTAAAGCCTTTGGAAAACTTTATATTTATTTGTATGTATAGGTATTTAAATAGATTTTCAAAATAAAGTAAGTTATCAATTATGAAAAGTACAGCTTTGTTTTAAATTAAATTTAACTAAGATTTTTAAGTTTACAAATAGTTTATGGTTTTAAAGTGTTTATGAAGTAATATTATATATATGTGTGTGTGTATATATATATATATCAATATAGATTTCAAAAATAAAGTGAATTATCAATTATTAAAATATTGTTTTGATTCAAAAACCTAATAAAGGAATTTTATTTTAAGACTTAAAACTTTGTAACTCTTTTCTTTTTATATATATATGAGTTATTCGATTTCAAAAGTGATTAATTTGAAAGTAAACTATAGAGAAAGCAATTTAGATTTCATTCCTATATGATAAAATTTTACTACTTACTTTCAAACTATAACCTATTATTGACCTTTATTGTTTGGCCTTTGGCTATATGTATATACCATATTGATATTTCTTTGGTGACTTCAAAACCATTGCTTTCGAGCAATTAATGCTTTCATTTATATTCTATTGAATTTGTGCTTTTCTATGAAACAAGGAATTTTAATAAACGATTGAATTGTCGGGTGGTATGGGACATTTTGTACAATTCTTTCAATTATTGTTACAATTTGTTAAATAGAATTTCAAGGAGAAATTACTAGCTTTTAATAAATACTTGAATTTACTAGCTGGCATGGGATAGTTAGTAAAATTCTTGTGATTACTAGGGTGACAGTAATTAACACTTAGAGTTGTATTATCTTAGGGTGTCGGATTTCAGACTGATAGATCCCCGAGAGAAGTTAACTCATTTTTCTTGATCTAAGAATCGATACATTTTTGGATTTGGGTAGGCAGATCTCTTTCGGAAGATCTATTATGGTGTAAATATGACTGTCTCTTTTGAAAGGTAGATTTTTACATGCATCGTAGTCTATAGATACTACAACCTATCAGTTTATTTTGTTTTATACAGTTAGACTATGTTTACCTCTTTCGGTAAGTAAATTTGCATAGGACAGATTAGGTACACGGTTGCTCTTTTCTTTTAGCGGTGTTCCAAATATGCAGTCTCTTTTGATTGGCTTCCTTTCTATGTAGCGGGTCTGTTTCGGTAGATTGCGTGTCACTGTATTAAACTGATAGATGACTAGCATTATTATTTCATTATTGATAATTATTTTTTCGAAGATGTTTTTAGTATGGATATTTTGTATCCTTTATGGCTCTGAGGAATTTTGAATTGGTTATCACCATATTTTGAGATGATAGTCTATTGAGGATTGATATGTATTTATGAAATGGTGATTTGTTATATATGCCTAATTTGAGTATTTTTTAGGCATATTTTATTTATGACTTATTTGGTTATTGTTAAATCAAAATTTAAAGATCTATATTTATTGGTTTGATATGCCTTTTATGGATTTTTGGGTTTTAGGCATATTTCGAGATGCCTTATTTTAGAGTTAAGTCATTTATGGATTTATAAAGTAGTGAATTTAATTAATATGCCTTATTATGATTGTTTGTTTGGCATAATTTATGTGGCTAATTATTTTAAGTCATAAAGTTATGATATTAGTATCTCACCTTTTATTTAGATATAGTCTGACCCGTTTATTATTTTAATACTCGGATCAGGCCGAGACTTTACAGGTACAGGTACAGGGACTCATTGACTCTTGGATTTTGTGTTAGCTTTAAAGCAGACTATTTTGACAGTTTTAGTTTACTTCATCGTTATGTATATTGACATTTAGTAGTTATGTCATGTATATTATTCAGTAGTCATTTTTTACCTGATATAGAGTATGAGATATGATGTACATTAGAGTGAGTCTAGAATTGACATTTTGTAGACTCACATCTTATTATGAAATATGTTGTATATTAGTCTGCTGCAATTAGTGACTCTGATTTATCTATATTATATACTGTTCTGACTATTTTTAGTTGGTGTGTTTATTACTTTGTATTAATACTGCACACGTCTAAATTTCAGTTTAGATCCTCAAAAAGGTAAATAAGATGTGTCAGCGTTAGTATAAAGATATATTCACATTCGATCGTCCATGACTAGCTATATTCTCCAGATTAACAGACAATATTACTTGTAATGTTCTTTGCTAAACTGGGCATTGCGGTGGGGTCGTCACAGCTTGGTACCAGAGCTATATTCAGAATGTTATAAAATATAATTTGCACAGAATCGAGATCTAAACCTAAATGACCTGGAATCCTGTCCGTTTGGTGTGTAGTAGTTAGTAATTTAATTAACTATTTAGGAATAAGAGTATAAATGATTATTGGGAATAATTATCAGAACGTATTTGAAAAGTTTCTGATAATACTATATAACTTATTGTTATGAAAGTTTACTAAATTTTGAACTCACTTCTGTAAAGAGTGAGATTTAATGAATAGCGTAGATGAGAACTTATATAGTTTAGAATTGAATATTGTTGTGTTCTGATCTGTTAGTGATCAGAGTGCGTAGCGGAAGCTGAAAAATAGCTTTCCGCTGAAGGCGATTGCTTGGTTATTTGGTTTTGATGCATGTTGTTTGCATCCATGGTTGTTTTTGTTATGCTTAGTTTAGAATATGAAATTGAATAAGAAGTTCACTCAAAGAATTTATAAATCCTATTTGAATCTGGATGAACCCAATTAGTAATAAAATCCTATGGTTTCTACAAAATAGAATCGTTGAGAAATAATAAAAATGTTTAAGCAATTAATAGTTATAAAATATAGAATGATAAATAATATATATCTAATTAAATTTGAAATTGGAAAATATACTTAATAAATAAAATTAGATATAATAAAAATTGATTGGTTAATGGACGTTTGATTATTTTGAAAATTCTAAATAATTGTTGAATTAGTATTGTGTAGGAATTTTCATCTGAAAATTTATAACCTGCTCGATATTAATTATTAAACATTACGTATCATCATTGGTGTGGTTACCTAAAGGAATTAAAAACATTGTTTTATATAAAAATAAAATTGTAATTATTGGTACAACCGAATAAATACCAAGATGCATAGTGGAATTGAAATTTGTTAAGAATTATTTTATTTACATTTTGAAATGGGTTGAAAGAACTTTTTTAAAAGGAAAATATTAAATTGGATCAAATTTTGTGATAAAGGATACATATAAATAACATTGATTATGTTATTATAAGCAATCAATATTTTGTGAAAGTGTAAAATACCAAAAGGTATATGTATATATTATAGAAAATAATTTGTGTTAAATCGCCCGTTGAGTGCTTTAAGAACTCTGGTTGATGCGCTTGATCAACATTATCGAAAAAGATTCCTAAACGCTAGGGCGATACATTTAGACACAAAGTTTTGGACAATAAAATATTTTAGAAATAATATTTAGCACTATATATAATATTTTTGAAAAGAAGGTAGAATTTTGAAATAAATTAAATATTATATTTATTAAAATAGATAGTTTGGAAGGTTTGTTTTGACGATAAAATAATAATTTATAGAAGCATATAAATTATAATTTTGAAAGAGATGCCTTAAGATATTTTGAAAAAAAATAATAAATAAAAAAATAAAGTAGTTAAAATGAGAGTTAGGATTTATATTTTAAATAAAGTGCAAAGTGGTATAAAATATGTTATTGACTTCATTTATTTATATGAATTTCCAATTTAGCAAGAGTTTAAAATGAAACTATAATTCGTTTAAGAATGTAGTAAGTTATTGATTTTTGAATACTTTGATTTAGTGGATAAATATTTTTCTCAAATATAACTTTACAAAGTACATGAGATTTAAAAGTACTCTTATAAAGCAAAGATAAGTGACAATTTTTATAGAAAAATTAATTTATAAAGAAAATCTTATTATCCTTTTGAATTGGTTTTGAAAAATAGCATCGATGGTGGTTAGTTTTTTTCCTATTTAACTGATATGAATGTGCTATAATTACGAAAACAAGTCAATTTAATTGATTTCGAGTCAAAATAAAGACCAGCTATTAAATATGGCATGTCATAAAGTAGAATAACTATGAGGTTATTTGTTTTGAGGTTTTATTTTTTCTCAGTTATTGGACTTAAACAATGTTTTGTACATGGTATTATTAGTTTCTGAAGTTAACTTAAAGTTGGAAAAAAAACTCAACAACACCAACAGAGCATATATGCGTGTGTGTCTCATTCGATGGATTTGGTAGTATGAGTACATATAATGAGCTACCTGAAAATAAATTAAAAATTTGGTGGATGCATTGAGTAAAAACTAAAAAGGCATGAGTAAACAAAAATACTTCACCTTAATAAAGCTTATACAAAACAATTATATTTCTCATTTGTAAAATAATATGACTATTTAAGTTTCATAGATCAATTAACCATCTTATTGGTTTCAACTTATGTTTAAAATTTTCACACATAAATATTTATGATCCTTGCATTTTTTTTATTCAGATAAATATATTAATTTAAACTATTCAATAAAATAAAATATGTTGTCTTATCTGTATTGGTAGAATTATGCTAAGTTGCTTCCTTGTCAATATTAATTAAAAAATGTATAAAAGGTAATTGTAAATATGCTTGTAGCCTGCAGCTATGGTGAAGAAAACATGCACTACTACATAAAAGTGTTAAGTCATATATGTACGGTTATAAAGGAATCACTTTTATCATGCTTAATAATAATAAAAAGTATTGCTTAAGTAATGTATATAGAGGGGAAAGCAAAAGATGAAGATACGCTATTAGGACTTAAGACCAACCGTGCCCATTTTTATATTTCAATTTTCAATTACCAAGCAAAATTTCAGTTGTCCATTTACAAAATCAATTGACATTTAGCAATGCACACAATTATCTTTTGTTAATTTAAGCAGTTGCTAAATCATGTATGTACCGCATTATTTCGCCTGTAGTTGTGGCTCATATCAGTTGCTTGAGTAATTGAATGCCAATTATTAAGTATTAACAAATCAATTGTTTTTCTTATAAATTGCTTAATGAACCATAGTACTTGCTCAAGCAGTAATCTTTGGATGCATTTTTGATTGTTAGTGTAATTAGAAATTCTTGTAGTCATTGACTCGTTGGTGCAACTGCTCTTAGTATATAGTTTTGGATGCCAAAATAATAATAATAATAATAATAGTGAAGACTATTGATAAATTACAATCAAAAGAATCAAGTTGGTAGATCTGATTTGCTTCGTTTGTAATTGATCAGCACTACAACAAATATAAAGTTGACATGCTCTTTTTAAGCTCTTTTTTAACTTAGTGACAATTTCATTACCATATATGCGGATTGTTCACAACATTTATACAACTAAAAAAAAGAGGAAGAGTTAATTAAAATATATTGAATCGGCATTACAAAAACTACTGCTATAAATTTTGATTTAGTAATGAGTTTTAGTGAATCTTCTTTCGTTTAAAAGATATTTTAATGTATAATAAAGTTCTTGTTAATCACTTCACCAGATTTTTGGAGTTTACTATGATTTATACGTGAGTTAAAATGATTATATATTGCTGTTTGGAATGTAAAAATTGCACAAAAATAGTGCTGAATTGTTTTAACCATGATGTTTGAATGGATTATCCAATTTTGACGATTTTTCCCATTTTGGAAAGCTAAAAGTATAAGCTATAACTACAATTTTAAGTGTTTTACAAAAAAAATTATATTTACTAGACCAAAAATGATGTTTACATCGCTGTTCTATTATGTTTATTTCGAAAATCTGAGTTGATCCTTTTTACAAAATTTTACATAATTTGAGTTATACTCGACATTTTTGTGATCCGTAAGCTGTTTTGGAAAACTAATACACTATATAATAATTCACTTTTAGAAAACATAAGTTGATTTGGTTGTTTTGACTTTTAAAAGTTTGTCTCAAATGGCTTAAATTAAAACATCAGGTTGCTTATATATGTTAAATGAATGTATATTTATTCTATCCTTTTTATGTGTAAGTAATGTTTGTATTGGGATAAGTATAGGTATTCAGGAGGCTAATTTGGACTTAGGGGTGAGATGGCTTGCTTATGCATGCTTAATAGCTAAGTAAGTTGCTTTAAATGCTAAAAATAAAGGTACGCTTTCGGATTAAAATACAAAAATGTTAGAAATATTGATATATATTGTGTTTCCGACCGTGTGGTCAATGTATATCATATATATTGTATTTATGAAATTGCAAAAGGTTTTCCGTACAAAGGAGACTCTGCCAAAAATTTTCAAAATTTTCGACACTTAGAAAATTTCTGAAAATTTTATACGTTTCATAATTTACATAATTTGTGAAAACAACTAGCGAAATCTGTACGTATATTAATTGCTATATTTATAACATCTTATAGTTTATTTAAAGAACTAAGATTTTATCAAAGTGTCGCGAGGAAAGTGCAGAACGAATGGTATGCATATATATATATATATATATATATATATATATTTGTAATTAATGTTATTGATTTAATCAGTTACATAATTCTTTAATGAATTGCAAGGACGTAATTCTTTTAAGGAGGGAAGTTTGTAACAACCATGGTGGAGGTTAAAATAAAATAAATATATTGAAATGTATTTTTGGTGAATTTAGTTAGATTTTTGGGATATTTGGGAATAAAATGGTTAAAGTTGATTTAAAATTCAATTTGGAATTTTAATCGTGTTTTGTGAACCCAAAAGCCATTAAAAATCCAAATCAGGGAAATTAATGACAATTGTGAATTTTGGGATTATCGAAGAAATAAACGATAACTATTAAAATTTGTGAATAACTTTTATGTCTCTGAAATAGTAAATAAATTAAATCTATTTCATGGTTATACGATGGATAATTAAGTAATAGTAAATAAGCACTTGATTAAATAAAATTTTCCAGTTATTGAAATATAATTGCAGAATGAGTAGTAAATCAGTTTCAACAGTTTCAATTAGATTGGAATAGATTTATAAATTTATAAAATAGTTGCTTAAAGAAAAGGAGAAACTAGTAGAACTAAAAAAAAGAATATAAGGAATGGATTGAAATGAAGCTATAAACCCAGTCCAACGATTGTACCAAACCCAAGTCTTTAACCCTTATTCTCAATCGAGTAGCACGCTTCGTGACTTCTCTCCATTTCCTAGCATCAAAATCGAATTTCAATTGAAAAAAAAATACAGTAATGACAAACGAATCCTCTTTGGTCGATGAGAGGTCGACGTCGGCGATGGGTGAGGGAAGAGGCCATGCGCATCAGGAGATGCTCTGACGTCGTTAGAGTTTGGGGCATAGTCGTATGGACTTGGGACTGGCGGTGTGTGGTTGGTGACGATGGCGCTGATTAGAGGCGCGCGCGATGAAGAGAGAGGCTGGCGAACAGAGGAAGACTCAGGTTTATGTGCTAGAGAGGACGTTGCAACTTCCGAAACCTAACAGCGATCGCATGCAGGGCTTGGTTTGCTCAGTCCAGTGACTGCTATTGGCATATTACTTCACATCGTTAAGGCGAGTTATTATTTTAAGTCACACTACTATATCTAAATAAAGATGTTCTTCTTTTCATGCTTTACTTAGCTTAGAAATCGCTTATGAATTGCGTAAAATTTTAGTAGCGATTGGATGAAATAATTAAAATAAATTGAATGTTATGGGTTTAATTTGTTAGATGGATGAATTGGTTGAATTATACCAAATAATAACTTATTTAAATAAAATTTCATAATTGCTTCATAAATAAGTCAAATACCAAATACAACATCCAAATCTCAAAACCCATCACGTCTTATGGAATAAGAACTCATAGTCTCAAAAGCAGAGTACATAATATCCCTCAAAATAAGCCCGTACACAAAAAGAACAAAAGCTGAAATAAAAGAAATACATAGTAGAGAACTCCTCCAAGAAAACCGCCAAGCAACTGCAATCTACCACCCTCTCTCTTGAATGCCTATGAGGGAAAGGGAAAAAATAGAGGAGTGGGTCAGACAAAAAGTCTGGTGAATGATAGTAATTACTAGAGTCATTAAGTAAGATAAAAGTAATAGTCTCTACAACAGTTCTAGCATAAATAAGGAAAGCAATAAGAAATATGAAAGAGATAAACAGGAAATAAATACGACTAAATACTACTCAATTTATAAGATAGGTTAATTTTGATTGCTTGCACTTGTCCTTGATTCCTGCTTTGATTAGGCTGAATTCATAATCATGTAATTATGATGTAACCTTAATTCTACCCTTTTTGATCGGCCTGCTACTCCATAGACCTTACTGCGGAACAGATGCTATATAACTCCCTACCCAGCAGCCAATGGTATCTATAAAAGATGCACAAAGCACCCACTATGGATCCAGACGACATATATAGCTCCCTACATAGAAGGCAATGGTGTCTACGAAAGACACCCATACTAAGCGCTTGGAACTCATAGCAATTACTGAACATCAGAATGGAAGTCGCACACGTAACTACCACCATGCCCATTCTATCTTTTGCTCCACCTATTAGGTCTTCTTATTACCTCAAACTCCAGCATAAGCGTGCCCCTCATCTCACTTCAGGCTAATGTGAGATCACTGTGTGTCCATTGAAACTATAGGGGAAATGATGTTGGTACTGGCCCGTCATCCAAACAATATCTAGTTGCACCCTTTATCAAAAATCCCTCATGATTTGGACTTCTATTTGACCAATTACTTCCATTCTTAGCATAAGCGTGCCCTCATCTCACTTCAGGCTAATGTGAGACACTATTTTGTCTAATATGGAATGCTACATGGTACAGGTTCTACTTTCATCTTTGCTTATTAACTTAGAAAATTATTTAAATAAGCCTTTATTATCATCTTTACTTTCTACGCTTATTAATTTATCCCAAGTCTTGAAATAAGCCTCATTCTATTCTTTTTCTTATTATAACCTACGTTATAATCATGCTTATTACTTAATCGAAGGTCTAAGTATGAAAATAAGCTTCTTTCATCTTTTACTCTTTTTTTTTAGTTATAATTCTACGTTATAACTAAGCCAAATAATTAGTCTAATTCTAATCATAATTAGGCATAATTTCAGTCCAATTCCATTTATATTACAGTCCAATTCCATTATTTATTACAGTCTTTATAATTTATATCTTATTTTCTTCATTCAATATTCTTACTTATATAATCCATATTCGCGTTTAACTTATTCTAATATATACGCGAAGAAAAGGAGGAAGAAGAGAATAGACGCTTGCATAAAATCCAAAACGTCGAAAAAGATGTAAATAAGAAATAAATAATAGTAAATAAACTTAAATACTGTATATAAATAAAAAACTATGCTTCATAGTAATAAATTTAATTAACTGAAAAAGAATAACCAAAAGAGAATAAACTGAAAAATTGATCTAAAACTGATAGAAAGACTAGTCCAAAATCGTAGAAAAACTACAACTATTAGAAATCCTATTATTTTAAATTACTTAAAGAAATCTTAAAATAATTACAATCACTCACTTCCGATCCTAAGCTCTTCCTTTGGTCTTCCTAGATCCACTTGGAGTTGTAAAATAATTTAATTTATAATGATTTTCTCTTGGAAAAATTATTCCATTTAGGGTCCTTCCTAGAAAGGTGAACCCAATTAGAGAAAACCTAGAATGAGAAAAAGTGTTAGGTCTAGTGGTCTATTTATCGGGGTAGAAGTGGATCTCGGACCATTGGATTTGGGGATTGAATAGGTTGCAACCACATCATAGGTTGAATAGGAAGCATCGTATGCAAAAATAGATGGACAAGATTGGTCAGAAGAATGCAAAACACGTCATCAATAACCTCTGGAACGTTCGAACGAACGAACGTTCATTCGTTCGTAATTAGCAGAGGTTAGTCGACTGGGCGGTCGACCGCCTTGGTGCCAAGGTCGACCAGTCGGTCGACCTGCCCTTTATTTTTTTTCTTCTTTTCCTTCTCGATTTTTGTTTAATTTGTTTCTTGTTCGTATTAGCTCGATTTCTGACATTCTATATATGGAAATTGACCAAAAAATTACCACGAACCCAATGGTGCAACTCCCGTGGCTCAATCCTGATAATTTTGCAAAGTTATTTTATTATTTAATTAGCTAATGAATTAATTATTATGGGTTAAATTTCAGGTTGTTACATTCTCCCCTCCTTAAGGCATTTCATCCCCGAAATCTCTAAGGATAAAAGAATGTACTAAATGTTTTCATCCAATTCTACAACTAACTACTCAATCATCAACCATTCATCCATTGTCCTTAAGTTTTTCTAATGCCACTTATGATACTTATGCACTTAGTGTAGTGTAAATGACCCTAACTAATGCAAAAGATTAGGCGGTCCACTGATTCAGTTGACCTCCTTTTATGCAATCATGTCTGTACCATGTATCCAAATGAATGCAAAAATTCCTAATGATAACTTATAGTTCTATATGTGTGCTACAAACATCATCTAAATGCAACAATCATGTGATAAAAATCCATTTATGGCAACCGTGGAATAAGGTAAAAATGCACACACATCCATATGCACATGCTCTAGTGTCCTAATTAGGCTGATCCCTAAGGAATAATAGTGCCTAGTGTACCTATATGCATCCATTAGCATCCACTAGCAAACACTTGCAACCACTAGCATACATCATTCATAACATGTTCTATTAATATGTTTACATCAAATCCTATCATCCATAGGTTAAATCCTAAGTTCTACCCTCCCAAAGGATAATAAAGGAAAGAATCCATTCAAATTTAAAGATGGAAAAAGGAATTCTAAAACTTACTATCAAAAAGATGAGGATAGGAAGTACGAATCTTCTTTTCTGCTTCCCAAGTGGTGTCTACAACATCATCTCCCCATTGCACCTTCACCAGCGGAACCTCCTTATTCCTTAGTCTCTTGATGTCTCTTCCAGCAATCTTCATGGGGATACGCCGAACAGAAGCTTCCCTTTCTACCTCCACCTCCTCCAACTGACTAGGCTCTACAACCTCCGTAGAGTCATGTAAGCACTTTCGCAAGTGCGAAACATGGAAAATGTCGTGCACTCCTACGAGCCTATCAGGTCGCCTTATTCGGTAAGCCATCTTCCCAACTCTCTCTCTGTGATAGGAAATGGTCCAACAAATCTAGGGTCTAACTTTCCATTTGATCCGAACCTTACCACCTTCCTAAGCGGGGATACTTTGATAAAAACTAAGTCTCCAACCTCAAACTCTAAGTCTCTCCTCTGCTTATCTGCATAAGACTTCTACCTGTCTTGAGCTGTCTTCATCCTTCGCCGAATCAAATCCACTCTCTCAGATGTCTCTCTGACCATATCGGGCCCAAGTAATAACTTCTCCTTAGACTCAACCCAACATGATGGGGACTTGCAAGGTCTCCCATATAAAGCCTCAAACGGTGCCATCCCTATGCTTGCTTGATAACTATTATTGCAAGCAAACTCAACCGATAGAAGATGCTCCTCCCAACTACCTCCAAAGTCCAAAATGCACATCCGTAGCAAATCCTCAAGCACCCTATTTACCCTCTCCATTTGGCCATCTGTCTGGGGGTGATAGGAAATACTAAACGTAAGTTGCGTCCCTAGTGTCTCCTGTAAGCTTCTCCAAAACTCACTAGTGAAAATGGGATCTCTATCACTAACAACGCTAGAAGGAACTCCGTGTAGATGAACTATCTCTCGAATATACAAGGATGCTAAATATGAAGTTGTACGCTTACTCTTAACTGGGATGAAGTGAGCACTCTTGGTCAATCTATCTACAATCACCCAAATGCTAGTGTTCCCCTTTCTAGAACAGGGTAAACCATTAATGAAATCCATAGAAATACTGTTCCACTTCCACTCTGGCACATCTAAGGGTTGAAGTAATCCACCGGGCTTTTGCTGCTCTGCATTTACCCTTTGGCATATGAGACACTTAGCTATGAATTACGCCACGTCCTTCTTCATGTCACCCCAATAGAACATCCTCTTCATATCCCGAAACATTTTATCACCACCTGGATGAATAGTCATACCGGAATGGTGCGCCTCCTCCAAAACTGATCTCAACAAGGCACTTGCGCGTGGAACACAAAGCCTTCCATTTCTCTTAAGCCACCCTCTTCTATTAATGGAATAGCATTGGAGATGTCTCGAGACCTCTCCTCAGCTAATCTTATCCATAATGTCCATGAGCTCCGAATCCTCCCGCTACCTCGAGCCAATCTGATCCATAAGGGTGGGCCTCACCTCTAATGTCGCCAATAATCCGGGAGTAATGTCCGTAGAGGGCTTAAAATCAAAAGTAGAAATAAACTCCAAGCTCCTCCACTCTACAAACATAGGACTAAGGGTTGCTTTCCTTCTACTCAATGCATCAGCAACCACATTACCCTTGCCAGGGGTATAAGAAATCTCAAAATCATATGAGGCTAAAAATTGAATCCACCTCTATTATCTCAAGTTCAAGTCCTTCTGCGAGGATATATACTTTAATGACTTGTGGTCGGTAAAAAGCTCAAACCTCTTCTCCAAGCAAATAGTGCCTCCAAGACTTGAGTGCAAAAACTATGGCAGCCAACTCCAAATCGTGGGTAGGGTAGTTCTTCTCATGCATCCTCAACTGCCTACTACCATAACACACTACCCTCCCTTCTTGCATCAACACCGCTCCTAGACATGTCCCGCATGCATCAGTGTATACAGTGAAAGGCTTAGCTCCGTCGGGTAAAACTAACACTGGTGCACTAATAAGGGCTCTCTTAAGCTTCGTGAAGGAATCCTCACAATCCACGTCCCACACGAAAGCTTTATTCTTCTTGGTAAGGCGTGTGAGTAGTGCCGAAATCTTGGCAAAGTCTCTAATGAACTTCTTGTAGTAGCTAGCCAATCCTATGAAGCTCCTAACCTCAGTGACGTTCTTGGGGGCCTTTCAATCTTGCACTACAATAACCTTGGCAGGATCCACAACCAAACCTTCCTTCGAAACTACGTGCCCTAAGAAACGTACCTCCTCTTTCCAAAAATGACACTTCGAAAACTTAGCTCTCAAATGATGACTATGAAGTGTGCGAAGAACTTCTTCCAAATGAACAACATGCTCCTCCATATTCTTGGAAAATACCAAGATGTCATCCACGAATACCACCATAAACTTATTTAGGACATCCCTAAGGCGCGGCTCATCAAATCAACGAAATGGAATGGGGCATTAGTTAGCCCAAAAGGTATAAATAACCACTCAAAGAATCCATCTGATGTACTACAGGCAGTCTTATCTATGCTGTCATCAGCGACTCTAAGCTGATGGAATCCCGTGGCTAGATCAAGCTGAGAGAAAACCGTAGAACCTACCAACTGGTCAAACAGATCATCAATCCTAGGGAGTGGTACCGGTTCTTCTTGGGGAGCATATTTAATTCTCTATAATCCACGTAAAGTCGGAGAGAACCATCCGCCTTAGTGGCGAAGACGACTGGTGCTCCCCACTCTGATATGCTCCTTATTATGAATCCCTTCTCCAAAAGCTCACGAATCTGCTTGCTCAATTCTTTCCTCCCTAGGTGCCATGTGCCTCATAGGTAACGCTACTGGCTTAGCATTCTCGGTCAAATAAATCCCGAAGTCAATCTCTCACTTAGGGGGTAGTCCCCTAACCTCCTCAAAGACATCTACAAAATCTCTGATGACAGGAACCGAATGCAACTCTAATGATGATGAATCGAGGGAGTATAAGAAGCTCAACATAACTGACCCTTGCGGGTCGCAAGATACCTCTAGAGTCCTACCACTGGTCTCAATTCTAACGACTCTCCTCTCGCAGTCTAAGATAGCTCCGTATATGGATAGCCAATCCATCCCTAAGATCATCCATACCCCGAGAATCCCAAAACATAGGCGTCACAGTCAAATTCTACGCCTAGAATAAAGATTTTCAAACCCCTACAAGCCATAGATAAGTGTGTCGATCCTCCTATGGGGTTTAAAAAAATAATGAGGTCTACTACTAATGATATGTCCAAGTGCAAACAATCTACTAGAGAACTAGAGATAAAAGAATATGATGCTCCAGAATCGAGAAAAGTACGAGTGGGAAAATCCGATATAGAAATCAAACCTTCAACTGTGACTTTCCTACCTCTATCTGGAATGCTACTGGAAGGTGATGTGTCTAACGCCTGAATCTGTGCAACTGGCGCCTCGCTCCCTGACCAGCTCTCTGGGGAAAACTCTTACTCATATGACCGGACTGCCCGCAAACATAGCACTTACCCTTCATCTTATCCTTCCTGCAATCCTTGGCCATATGTCCAATATTCCCACAACTATGGCACTTTATCGCCTTCTTAATCTGCTTCTGAGGACCATCACCTTTCTTCTTCTTCTTATTCTTTTCCCACCACTTCTTCTTTGAACCTTCTGACTTAACCTCCTCTTTAGACTCTCCCTCCTTAACTGTATCCGACATAAGCGCCATCTCGACCAAAGACTCATAAGTAGCTCCCATCGGTACATGAGTTAGCAATAATCCCAGAAGGTGTTGATTCAATCCCTTCGCAAACTTCATAGCTTTCTTGTGCGGCGTGTTCACCAAATCCATACCAAACTATGATAGCTCATTTAATTGATTGATGTATTCCTTAACAGACAAACTCCCTTGCTTCAAATTGGTAAACCTCTCCAGCTGAACACTCTCTTCCGCCTAAGACGGAAACTTCCTATCGAATTGCTCTCGGAATCCATCCCGAGTAACATTTCTACCTCCAACTCTACTACCACCCACCAATAAGATTCCTCCTACTTCAGTTGGCAAGCGGCTAGCTAAACTCGCTGCTGACCATCCAATCCCAAAAGACCAAAAATCCTCTTTGTGTCCCTAAGCCAAACTCTAGCCTCTACAAAAGTCGCCTTGCCAGAAAAAGTCTTCCCACCCAAACTCGAAAAATCTTTACAAAGCTTAGAGAAATTGATGGCGGCAGGTGGGTTGATAGGATTCCCACCCGCTGGTGCAGGATTGGGCGCTGGCCCGTGCACCACTGGAGTCGTGGCTTGTAAGTACGTACGAAACCAGGCTGGGATAGGGATGCCCTCGAAAAGGTTCGGGGCATCAGCCATTCTACGAAAAGAAAAGGATAGTTTAGGAAAGAATCAAAGGGAGATTGAATTGGACTTATGAGGGGATTTATAAAAATTCTTTTATACTTAAAAACATTTCTAAGAATTCTTTTCTGAAAAATACTTTTTAAAACAAGTTATTTGGAAAAATAATAAATTTTTAGGAATCTTGTAACCTTAGGCTATGATACCAAATGAAACACCCCACACACTTTAATATACCCAAAAGGACACATTAAAAGACGTGGTGCGTTGTAGGTATAACTAAAGCTAACGAAGACTAAGATTCACAAGAAAAAATAGGTAAAAACATCGGAAACTAAAATAATAACTTATTTAAAATAAAACTTCACAATTGCTTCATAAATAAGTCAAATACCAAATACAACATCCAAATCTCAAAACCCATCACGTCTAATGGAATAAAAACTCATAGTTTCAAAATCAGAATACATAATATCCCTCAAAATGAGCCAGTACACAAAAAGAACTAAAGCTAAAATAAAAGAAATACATAGTAGAGAACTCCTCTAAGAAAACAGCCAAGCAAATGTAATCTACTACCCTCTCCCTTGATTGCCTATGGGAGGAAAGGGAAAAATAGAGGAGCGGGTCAGACAAAAAGTCTAGTGAATGATAGTAATTACTAGAGTCTTTAAGCAAGGTAAAAGCAATAGTCTCTACAACAGTTCTAGCATAAATAAGGGAAACAATAGGAAATAGGAAAGAGATAAACTGGAAATAAATACGATTAAATACTGCTCAATTTATAAGATAGGTTAATTTTGATTGCTTGCACTTGTCCTTGATTCCAGCTTTGATTAGGTTGAATTCCTGATCCTGTAATTAGGATGTAACCCTAATTCTACCCTTTTTGATCGGCCAATTACTCCATCGACCTTACTGTGGACCAGATGCTATATAACTCCCTACACAGCACCCAATGGTATTTACAAAAGATGCACAAAGCACCCACTATGGATCCGGACGACATATATAACTCCCTACACAGAAGTCAATGGTGTCTACGAAAGACACTCATACTAAGCGCTTGGAACTCATAGCAATTACTGAGCACCAGAATGGAAGTCGCACGCGTAACTTCCATCATGCCCGTGCTATCTTTTGCTCCACCTATTGGGTCTTATTATTACCTTAAACTCCAGCATAAGCGTGCCCCTCATCTCACTTCAGGCTAATATAAGGTCACTGTGTGTCCATAGAAGCTATAGGGGAAATGCTGTTGGTACTGGCCCGTCATCCAAACAATATCTAGTTGCACCCCTTATCCAAATCCCTCATGATTTGGACTTCTATTTGACCAATTACTACCATTCTTAGCATAAGCGTGCCCTCATCTCACTTCAGGCTAATGTGAGACACTATTTTGTCTAATAGGGAATGCTATATGGTACAGGTTCTACTTTCATCTTTGCTTATTAACATAGATAAATTATTTAAATAAGCCTTTATCATCATCTTTACTTTCTACGCTTATTAATTTATCCCAAGTCTTAAAATAAGCCTCATTCTATTCTTTTTCTTATTATAACCTACGTTATAATCATGCTTATTACTTAACCCAAGGTCTAAGTGTGAAAATAAGCTTCTTTCATCTTTTACTCTTTTTTTTAGTTATAATTTTACGTTATAACTAAGCCAATTAATTAGTCTAATTCTAATCATAATTAGGCATAATTTCAGTCCAATTCCATTTATACTACAGTCCAATTCCATTATTTATTACAGTCTTCATAATTTACATCTTATTTTCTTCATTCAATATTCTTACTTATATAATCCATATTTGTGTGTAATTTATTCTAATCCATATGCGAAGAAAAGGAGAAAGAAGAGAATAGACGCTTGCATAAAATCCAAAACATCGAAAAAGATGTAAATACGAAATAAATAATAGTAAATAAACTGTAAATAAATAAAAAGCTATGCTTAACAGTAATAGATTATAATTAACTGAAAAAGAATAACCAAAAGGGAATAGATTGAAAAATAGATCTAAAACTGATAAAAGGGCTATTCCAAAATCGTAGTAAAACTACAACTATTGAAAACCCTATTATTTTAAATTACTTAAAGAAATCTTAAAATGATTACAATCACTCACCTCCGGTTCTAAGCTCTTCCTTTGGTCTTCCTGGATCCACTTGGAGTTGTAAAATAATTTAATTTATAATGATTTTCTCTTGGAAAAATTATTCCGTTTAAGGTCCTTCCTAGAAAGGTGAACCCAATTGGAGAAAACCTAGAATTAGAAAAAGTGTTAGGTCTAGGGGTCTATTTATAGGGGTAGAAGTGGATCTCGGACCGTTGGATTTGGAGATTGAATAGGATGCAACCACGTCATAGGCTGAATAGGAGCCAGCGGATGCAAAATAGATGGATCGGATTGGTCAGAAGGATGCAAAACACGTCATCAATAACCTTTGGAACGTTCAAACGAACGTCCATAATTAGCAGTGGTGGGTCGACTGTGCGGTCGACCACTTTGGTGCCCAGGTCGACCGGCCGGTCGACTTACCCTTTATTATTATTATTTTCTTTTCCTTCTCGATTTTTGTTTAATTTGTTTCTCGTTCGTATTAGCTCGGTTTCTGACGTTCTATATATGGAGATTGACTAGAAAATTATCACGGACCCAATAGTGCAACTCATGTGGCTCAATCCTGATAATTTCACAAAGTTATTTTATTATTTAATTACCTAACAAATTAATTATTTTGGGTTAAATTTCGGGTTGTTACAATTTTGCCAGTTTTAGTTTACTTCATCATTATGTATATTGACATTTAGTAGTTATGTCATGTATATTATCAGTAGTCATTTTGTACTTAATAGAGAGTATAAGATATGATGTACATTAGAGTGAATCTAGTATTGATATTTTGTAGACTCGAATCTTATTATGAAATATGTTGTATATTAGTCCGTTGCAATCTGTGACTCTAATTCTGATTTATCCATATTATATACTGTTCTGAATATTTTTAATCGGTGAGTTTGTTACTTTGTATTAATACTGCACACGTCTAAATTTCAGTTAAGATCCTTAAGAAGGTAAATAACACGTGTCAGTGTTAGTATAAAGATATATTCATGTTCGATCGCCCTTAACTACCCATATTCTCCGGGTTAGCAGACAACATTACTTGTAATGTTCTTTGCTAAACTGGGCATATCGGTAGGGTCGTCACATGCGAGTTTTTACCTTACGATAACCAAAACATTTCATACTAAATCATCTGACATTATACTAATGTCTAGTATACAAATAATATTCAAATAGGAGAAATTGTTACATTGGTTAAATTTGACGGCATAATAAGTTTACAAACAAACTGGTAGTCACGTAGTGGAGAATGGATTCCATACAGATGACAAGGTAAGGGACCACCTTCCGACGGTACACCTCTAGGCTCCAGATACTGAACTCCTAAACCAACACAGAACCGACCAACCCCTTCCTGGATAGTTCCAAATATGACATCACCCTAGTCGTTCCCGACCTATCCCTGGCCACAGCATACAAATACTCAACATATATAGGGTAGTCTAGAAAGGTAATGACCATATCCTTATGGGAGCGACCCACATAGCCCAACCGCTTCTACCCTGTTTCTGTCATTTCCGGGTGATGAGGCTAGAGGTAACTATTACATTTCACAAAGCACATTCCACTCTGAATGCCACACTGCCATTCTATGGTCACACAACTAATTTCTACAAACGTATAACTCCTGAGCTCGTACGTCTCAGGAAAGGATGTTAAGCTAAGAGAAGTTACCTTCTCCACCACCAAACAGATGATACGTTCATAAAGATCAATTAATGCAATTAGAAATACAACGTTAGACATTCATCCATACAAGTTGTCCAGGAACAGGACAAACCGAATGTACTTTCTTACCACATCCTGTTGGGAATTACCCCTAGGATTAGTAGCAAGAAGTCCTTGCATATCGTAGATTTTCATAACGAAACACTACTGCCACCATAAATATATGTTATGGTAAATTTCACCTCGAGGGACTAGTCGCAAGTAGCCCTGCATCATGAAGATCTCCATCTTTAAAATCATAATCATAAACCTGCACTTTCGAATGGATACATTGGTCCAAAGTGGTTCTCGGATAAATCCGACTCCAGTCTCTCTGGACCAACAATGATAAAGATACCAAATTTGATAGTCGGTTATTTAAATATCAAAGCAACAATAATATCTAGCACTATAAGCAATCATTGGGACCATTTAGTTAATCTTTTATTGATTAAATCAATTTTCAAATATTTACTTTAAATTATCTTTAAAAAGATATATTCTCAAAACCATTTCAATTTTCCTATATTGGAAAACATTTCCATATACTTATATCAATAGTATAAGTATATTTCATAACACTACCATTTGAAATATACTTATAGGAAGCAATGCTCCTACACCACCAGCTTTTAGTATGATCATAAGAACCAATTCGTGTATTTCATGATGGAAGGTCAAAACATAATTTATTGGGTCAAAACGAATGTTGCATAAAAATTCGTTATGACAACCCATAATACTAGTATAGGGATTCGATTAATTTTACATATATATATTTATTCTCATATACTATATAAGCATTTCCTTTTGGAAAATCATTTACTATAACAATAGTGTTATAGTCCATGCCTTCCATACTTTCTCGAAAACGTCTATTACAACAATAAATGTTCAAATCTATGTTTTCGACACTTACCACATTTAAATTCCATTTGGAATTATTACTTTCAAAAACATTACTTTAAAAAGATAAATTACTTTTCAAACCTTTAACTTCATTAAAAAAACATTCTTTCAAAAGTTTCCTTTGTATAAAAATACAGAATCAAATTTCAACATAAATCATTTCCATCTTTTATAAAACTATGTTTATAAATCTCCTTCTTCTTGTATAAAACTTCTATTTATGAAATTTCTTTATTTATAATTTTTTTTCTATAAAGCATTGTTTTATAAAAACTCATTTACTATCAAAAACCATTTATAAATCCATATTTTCATAAATCTAATTTATTTATAAAATCCATTCATAAATCCATTTACCAAATAAGCTTCAAATCTCTTTACAAAATTTTATAATTTCTAATTATAAATCTATTTCATTATCTATAAAATATCACTTTTATAAACTTTTATATATACTATCCAAAAATCTATTTCAAAGTATTTCATAAAACTATACTCTTATAACATCAAAATCATACTTTTTTATTTATTTAAAAACAAATTCATTCCTTTAATAATTTAAAAATCATTAAAACATATATACTTTCAATATCACTTCGAAAATCATTTCAATTCAAAATCATTGTTTTATAGTATTTCAAAATACTAAAATAGGCCTTGTGCTACCATAGCACTAAATAAGCAAAACAAATCCAATGTCATCAAATATGGCATCCAACATATGATATATCAAAATAAATGAAAATAAAATCGACAATGTGAGGAATCCTATTGGATCCCTCCAACTTGTCCCCCTGCATCAAATACAACATATAATCAAATAATATAAAAATCAAACGCTTCGAGGCAGGATTCGTATACAAAGGGTCATCCGCTCTTACACGTGAACGTAATAGTGTCTCATCCGCTCCAATTGGTGGGAATATATCCAAACCAACTAATATATATAGTATATCATCCAAACAAGCAACAAACATCATAATTAAAATTATTCCCACTTATATAAAAATATAAGCAGGCCGGAGAGGTGAGTTAACTCACCAAAATACCAGAAACCGCCAAAGCGCTCCGGTTTGAATTAAAATTGAACAGTCATTCAATTTAACCTAAAATTCAAGCTAGCTCCAAATTCATCCAATTCAACTCCATGGCGTAGTGCTCGCAGATACGAACGCAACACAACTTGTCGCGCTCGAAATAGACCTCGTACGATAAAGTTACGAATTTATAAACATTCGCGATAATTAAAATTATAATTACTTATATTAACTAAGTTCAAACCTTAACCTTATCTCTCTTTCCTCAAGTTTGTACTCTCCAGGCATGCGCTCGTCTTTGTTTTTTTATACGAACATCGATCGTGCCTCCCATTTGTATGCCACTGCGGTTGCAGCCGCCGCCCAGCCTCGTCGTTCGCCCACCTCCCTGTGCCACCACCCTGAACAGCCGTGCGCGCATACGCGTAGTGAACCAATATTTGATGCTCGCGTTTGGACGAGCCTCGCCGCCACTCGATCGTCGATTCGACGACCCAACCATTGGTTAAGCTCGTATCGTCGTGTTCTACATTCCTCTAGTTGAAGTCGAAGGCTAGTTTGGCTTATAGAGGCTCCGATCGTTATTGATCATTGGATTGTGCTCGTTTTAATGACGGCTGAAAATAGAAGCTAGGGTTTGGTTGAAAATGAAGGAAGTTGAGGGCTTTATATAGAAAATTTTCGCGGCATTATTCATCCATGAAAATTTCGAACTCCTAACAAAGCGTGCCGCCTGGCGTTCTATATAATATACCCCTATTCCGAACACAATGGAATACATATCGGTGGCTAATTCCATCATATTCAGAAGATAGCTTTTTAAAATCAAATTATTTTAATCAAATTCCTCTAATAAATTTCTACGCATTTCGAACATGCACGACCAAACGATAAGTCCGATCGTCACAAAATTCGACAGCGTATAATAATTCACTATTACGGATCCGATGAAACTGGTTTCGTCAAAATCCGAGACAGTGCCCCAGAAGACTATTTGTACACATTAATTAAAATGAATAATTTCCAAAGTTGGTTTAATTACTTTTAAATCGATATTAAAAGTTTATTATCTTCATTCTTAATCAAATAGATTTGAAATCAACTTCCGAAATCATTTTCATTCATATTAAATTCAAAACTCAATTATTTAAGCAATTCAATATATTTAAATTTAACAATTTAATTACCAAATAAATCACTATATTTGAAATATAAGTTATTTAACTTATAAAATTAACTTTTCAATATTCAAAATAAATCAAATATTCCAAATTCAAATCATTGAAATTCTAGGCCGTTGCATTCTCCCCCCTTAAAAGAATTTCATCCCCGAAATTACCAGGTAAGAAAAATGTCACAAATCCATTAACTTTTCAAAAACAATCAGTTGAAATAAATCACCAAATTCATTTAAACCTTTTAACTTTCCGTAATCAATTAGTTTAAACTTCTTATAAAAACTTATTCTAAGTCTTCAAATTCATTCATAGTTACTAACTAACACTATTCCAAGTTATAAAACCAAAATTCAAATTTTAGTTAACAAATTTTTTTCCAAAATTGTCAAAAAATTCCAAACACCTTAAATTTATAGAAAATTTCGCCAGCGTATCCTTTGCGCGGTTCGATCGAAAAAATCACAATATATATATAATTGCAAATATACATCTCATCTTCGAGTATGTGGCATCCCGTAGGGAAAAAGAGTAAAAGTACGATATGTAATCCGATATATATATATCTATTATATTTGTTAGCAAGCATATAGAATTAAAAATAGTGCGAAAGCGAGCTCCCACTGCGAAGCATATGCCATCCGCACCTACTAATCACTCAACAATCAATGAGAACAAATATATAGAAAGTAATATCAATATATAACATAACTACTACAATAACTATATGCAAATGAAAAACATGCAACAAAAGAAATCATCAAATAAATGATATCCATTCAATTAATTCATAACCATTTCGATTTGCATTTTCAATGTCAACTTTTAATTTATACTTTCATTTATATCCAATTCATTTACACTCAATTTTACTTACGTTCAATCGATTTATATTCCATTAATTTACATTACAATAATTTACATTCCAATTAAATCAATTGACTTACATTCAATTATTATCCTTCAATTCATTAACTTTCAATTTTATTTACATTTATATTCACCATTCACTTATTATATTTCTTTAATACCAATAACACTTAAAAACCATTCAATAAAATAATTACTTAAGTAAACTATAAACATTTTATACAACATAATCTCATGTTTATTTTTAACTTCAAAACTTAAGTTCATATTCAATTTTTAACAAACAACGTTCCAAAACGTATTCCATTCACTAATTTATTTCATTAGCTCAATTCAATTCATTTTGTCACTTAAGTTGAATTTTATTTTATAACTCAAGTTCATATTCATTTTATTTAATTCATTACAAATCAAATTTATTTTCATTTTCATTTAACTTTACTTAAGTCAAATTTCATTCCAAATTTCATTTTATTTAACTTAACTTAAGTTAAACTTCATTTCATAGTTCAATTATCAAATTTACTTTTCTTAACAGTCATATTCAATAAATTTAAAAATTTGTTTTAACTCACTAATTCTCAAAATTTATAAGTTATAAAACTTAGGCCCCATTTGGCTTGTCGTTTTTAGTTTTCTGTTTTCGTCAATACAAAAGTGCGTCCGTCGTATGTATGGTTAAAAAACAAATAATTTTGAGAAATGAAAATAACATGTAAAATAGAAAACAAGTTTATTTTATTTTTCGTGTTTTGAGAGATAACAAAAGTACGAAAAATAATCCAACTCCTTCGTTGTCCGTTGATCGTCGCAATGGCTAAGCATTGTAGATCTTCTTCTCTTATTTCTTGGTATTTCTTAGTACAAGTTGAAAACACAAAACTCAAAATACAAAATGAAACCGAACGGGGCCTTAGTTTCTTATGTTTTCAACAAAATACCCAATTTTTGTTATTCTCAAATCATCTTGAGATCATATTATAGATAATTTCTTTGTATTTCAAATCATACTCATTAATTTTCCTTATATATAATTTCACTTTGGTTATATAAAATCAATTTTTAATTGTTTATCTTTGTTTACATTATAATAACAATAACTTTTATTTAAACACAACAACAAATAACAAATGATAAAAATAAAATATTATCATTCACTAACAACCAAATACACCATATATAACTATAATAATTCATGAAAATTAATCCTTTATATATAAAATATAATTTAGGTAAAATTATTTCATTCATCCAATTTCGAAACAATACTATGTCAAAATGCTATGTTCGAGGGTTGATAACGTTAGCTAAACGCATCAACTAAAACCCATAAGCCTCTCAACAGATCAATCACCACAATACAAAACATTATTATATCACCGACAAATACGCCCTTATATATATATATATATATATAATACACTCAAACTCATTCTAGGGTGCCACTGACCCTATTTATAACGAGTACCCATAAAATCCTAAGAATTCACTAAACCTAAGCTCTGATACCATGTGTAACGAACGGGACTTTTCGACCCTCGAAAATCGACATTAATACGTCCACAGTATTGCATGCTGAGCAATTGAATGTCGTAAAAGCGATCATTATGGGAAAGAAAGAAGAGAGAAGAAGAGAGAAGAAGAGAGAAAGAAAACTAAAACAAACACAGAATCTCACAATCGCAGCGGAATAGCATATAATATAATATCAATGAGTTTTACAAAAGAGAAACTGTAATCTTTAATATACATAAATCAATCAGAGTACAACAATTAAATCACAATCATTAGCCTGGACAGTTATAATAACCTGTCCTCACAAATGCTGATAATTTTAAACAACAATGCAGTAGAAAATAAACATATACGTGAATACGACCAAAAGACTTCCAGCCTGTCTGCTAAAGCTCCAAAGCATTTAAAACTGAATTTGTAAATATGCTCGGTCTGACCCGAGCATTGAAAGGGGAAAACACCCGGATCAGTTTGGTAAACTAGCATGAGAAAAACACATCTCAAATTTATTTTAAAGTTATAAAACTTTTCTTTATAAAAAATGAAGGTATCTCGTAAGACCATGCCGCACATAAACACGGACAGGTTTCTACCTTATGATAACCAAAACATTTCATATAAAATCATCTGATATAATACTAGTGTCTAGTATACAAATAATATTCAAATAGCCAAAATTGTTACATTGGTTAAATTTGACGGCGTAAAAGTTTATAAACAAAATGGCAGTCACATAATGGAGAATGGATTCCTTACAAATGACAAGGTAAGGGACTACCTTCCGACAGTACACTTCTAGAAAAATGTACCTAAGGTCCAGATACTGAACTCCTAAACCAGCAAATAACCGGCCTACCCCTTCCTAGATAGTACCGAATATGACATCACCTTGGTTGTTCTCGACCAATCTGTGGCCATAGAATAAAAATACTCAACATTTAGAGGGTAATCTAGAAAGGTGATGAACATATCCTTATGGGAGCGACCTACATAGCCCTGCTGCTTCTACCATGTTTTTGTCATTTCCGAGTGATGAGGCTAGAGGTAACGATTACCTTTCACAAAGCACATTCCACTCTGAATGTCACACTGCCATTCCATGGTCACACAACTGATTTTTACAAACATATAACTCCTGAGCTCATACATCTCAGGAAAGGGTGTTAAGCTAAGAGAAGTTGCCTTCTCCGCCACCAAACAGATGATACGTTCATAGAGATCAATTAATGCAATGTCAAACATTTATCCATACGAGTTGTCCAGGAAGAGGACAAACCGAAGGTACTCTCCTACCATATCCTGTAGGGAATTACCCCTAGGATTAGTAGCGAGAAGTCCTTGCATGTAATGACCCGTATTTTTACGGATCGAAACATCGTAAAATAGTTGTCTAGAAGTTAAGCCATGTTGTAGCTTAAGTCGTTTAGAATTTTGGTCATGTTGGAGCTTAGGTCGTGAAGGAGGTTATGTCGTAGGCGACCTAAGGATTGGGATAATTCGTGTGAAAGTTAGGTCATGTGGTGGCTTAGGTCGAGTGAACGACTTAAGGTAATGACCGACTTAGGAAATGGGCGACCTAAGGAGTTGGAGACTCAAGAATAGGCAGACTTAAGTAAGTGACCGACCTAGGGGAGTTAACAACCTAGGGGGATAAGCGGGCTAACGACTTAAGAGTTTGGGCGAGTTAGCGACTTAAGGATTGGTAGGTCGGCGACGACCTAAGGAAGCTGGGGTAGCAGTGAGCGACCTAAAGAGGTTAAGTCGTAGAAGACTTAGGAGTTAGGTCGTGGGTTGTTAGGTCGCTAAGTATTAGGTCGTAACCCAGTTAAGTCGCGTGGTTATTGGGAAGTTAGGTCGCATCTCAGTTAAGTCGTAGGTCGCGAGGAAACGCGCATATGCTAAGTCGTTAGGTCGTATAAGCGCGCATGTGTTAGGTCGCTGAGAGTTAGGTCGTGACTTCTGCTAAGTCGTAAGTCGCAGAATAGATAAGTCGTGGGGGTTTTTAGGTCGCAAGGCTTTATAAGTCATAGGTCGTATCCCGGTTGACTCGTTAAGGCGACATTGTTGCTGAGTCGAGTGTGTGCTAAGTCGCATGATGTTAGGTCGCGATCTTTGATAGGTCGTTAAGTGCATTCGTGTATTAGGTCATTGGATCTGAAAGTCGCGCAGAACTGGTAGGTCGTGAGTGCGCATAAGCTTAGGTCGTTAGGTTGTGGGGTGTTGATAGGTCGTAGGTCGCAGGGCTCTATAGGTCGTGGACGACCTAAAAGTGGACGACCTAAGGGTTTTTCAGCCTATAAATAGGAAGGTTCTTCTCCATTTTTGGGATCCGGATTTCGAAGCGACGAAGTGCTGCCATTTTGAGAGCTCGACTTCTACACTTCTTCACTTCTTTTCTCCACTCTAATCTTGTGATTCCTTCCATCCAAATCGAAGATCCAAGAGCTTAGATTGAAGATCTACATCCATTGAAGAAAGATTTCATCGTTTGAAGCGGATTTGTGATAGATCAAGTTAGATCCTTCGCTGTCCAGATCTGAAGTGTGTTGATTTGGGGTTGATTAGGTGATTTGGTGAGTGGTGATTATCTCTCACACGGATCCAAAGGAGTATATCGGATCGTTGGCTTGATTTGATGTTAAAATAGTGATTTCCATGCATTTTCCTAATCCTAAGTATAGATCCATATAGATTCATTGTTCATTATGATTTGGCATCTATTTTACTACATGTTAACCTATGCAAGTTCATTCATCAAGATTATAGAGATATTGCTCATGTTTTCATGCTTGTTAGACTTTTGACTCTTTAATTACGAAACTGCCATTATTGTTATAATTGTCTATTTAGATCATATTTGAATGCTTGTTTACTTGGATTAATGTTTGACTTGATTGATTGCTATGAATTAGATGATTGATGATTTGATTTAGACCGAAGATGATTCAAAAGCTAAGGGAAAGGCTCTTGAATTGGGAAAGCTGCTTGTGGCATATGTGGCGGATGAGGAAGCTCATATGGATAGATTTGATGATGATGTTGAGATGAAGCTTTGCTATGATGATGATGAGGCGAAGTATGATATGAGATAGTCTTGGTCTAATCCAGACGGGATCATTCCAAGCAGATTGATAACTCGGTGAAATGGTTCGAGTTTGAGGATAATGGTTGGCTCGAGAGGCGCTTGAGCTAGTATGGAAATAGTCGTCGAGGAGGATGACTAGAAGGCTGAGATCTCATCGTTGTTGAAGGTTCTAGCATGCTCAGAGCAAGAGTACGTTGGGCAGATTCAATAGTCCCTGAAGGCTACTGATTGGTAGTCAAGTACTCTGGGCAGATTTGATAGTCCTAGGCACGGGTCACGATGACGTGCGGGAGTAATGTCTAGAACCGGGGTTTCCATTAGCCCTTGATGGACGGATGAAAGAATGAGCCGGTCATTCAATTAACGATGATATCGAAGAAATGATAACAGTGATAGCCAGAGTCATGGATGTTTGGTTGTATCGTTATTCGGTCTCAAGAGTAGTGTTTTCTAGGTGCTTATATGATCTTGGTTTAGGCCTTGGGGGTTTGTGCTTGGAAAACATCGCCCTTGACTCGAGTGATAATTGCTTTACTTTAAAATTGTATGCTCTGCTATGTTTGCTTCTGCTTAGTGTGTGTCTGGGGGCTATCACTGTAGAAAGAGGTGGAGTGGGAGGGTTGTATTCCTATTCCTTTTCCTTTATGCTCTTTTGGTATGTTTTTAGTTTATTTACCGCTCACTAAGACTGTTGTCTGACTCAAGGCTTTATGTTTTTAACTCTTATTGCCTTGGGCTGTTCGTCCATTTTGGGACGGGCAGACTAGGTAGCAGGTGACAGGTGCTGTTCTTGATCCCCACGATGATAATATCGAAGACGAGCTGGAGGCTTGCATATTATCTTCTTACTATATGTACTGGATGTCCCGCTGCTTGTATATTCTCTGAGTGATATGTAGTGAGGCTTGATGTATTGACTATTCAGATGTTGTATTCAACTATTATGAAGTTTTATTGATGAAATTCTATTATGTGAAGCTTCACTATATATATTCTATTGTATTTTGTCCATGCGCTGTGAGTAATACGATAGATTCTGATGTTTTAATTTACCCTGACAATCGTCCATGGCTGCCTGGCACACTTTATAGCGCACTTTCTCTAGGTTCAGTGCAGGGGTCATGGGCGGTCGTCACATTTGGTATCAGAGCTTTGGTTAATCGATTTTACCCAACGCTCGTTGACGTAACTACGTATGAGAGACGTAATTGTATTTTGATGGATGATTACTATATATAATATAGTAGCTTAGTAGAGTTTGAATTCCTTATGCAGTTGTTTCTCAAGATGTGTTGATCATTCCTTTTTATAGATATTGAGAATGAGTCGAAGAGGGAGACCAGCTGCTAGGGAAGGCCGTGCTACTGAAGGGGCTGCTGATTATGCTGCTATGTTCGAAGCAATGATGACTTCGATCATGAGAAGGATGCCAGCTCAGGGGCCATCGGTGGATGTTGGAGTTCAAGTCCAAACTCCAAAACCAGTGGATTTTGCTAAGTTGTGTAAAGATTATACTGCTCTTGGAGGAAAGGTTTTCTTGGGAATAGAATCAACTATTGAAGTCCAGAGGTAGATAGATGCTTGTAGAAGTATTTTTGGTGATTTGGGAATTGAGGATGCAACTAAGAGGAAGTTAGCATCAAGACAGCTTCAAGGAAGAGCTTCTGATTGGTGGAATTCTATCACCATTGATACTCCGGAGGAAGAGATTACTTGGGAGCAATTCCAAGTCAGATTTGAAGCTAAGTTCATTTCTACAGCTCATAAGTCTGTTCTGTTCAAGAAATTTGTGGAGCTCAAGCAGGGTGAAAGACCAGTTCTTGAGTATGTTTCTGAGTTTGAAGCTTTGTCCAAGTATGCCCGGTCGTATATCGAATCTTCGTATCAGAAGAATGAGAAGTTTGTGACAGGCTTGGACAGTTATCTTGGGAGGCAGTTGGTGGATCATTTGGACGATTCATTTGAGAAGCTTGTGGAGAAGGCTCTCAGGCATGAGAATCTGTTTCCTAAGGAAGGATCTATTGTTGCTGTGACCAAGGAAGAGTCTAGACCACAGCAAGGTGGAAACAAGAAGAGGAAGCAGCAACAACAGAAGGGTAAGGATGGTCAGAAGAAGCCGAAGGGCGAAGTGACCTGCTACAATTGTCAGCAGAAGGGCCATTTCTCCAGGGATTGCAAGAATCCGAAGGTGCCAATGAAGTGTCACAACTGTGACAAGCCGGGGCATGTTAAGAGGAATTGTCCAGAACCGAGGAGGGACAAGCAGATTGTGCAAGCTTATGCTTTAGGGGCTGTTCCATCATCTTCGAGAGCTCCTACCGTTGAAGAGAAAGGAAAGAGTGTGGTGGTTCAAGGTACTCTTTCCATATGTGGTGTTCCAGTTAGAGTTCTGTTTGATACTGGGGCGTAGCATTCGTTTGTTTGTAGTGAACTTGTAGGCCGGTTGGGTTTAGAACCGGATATTGTTGATAGGCCATTGGTTGTGACTAATCCAGTTGGGGGTTCGTCTTGTTTGTGTATGTTATGCCGTGGTCTGATTGTATCGAGTCATGATTGCTCTTTTGTTTGTGATTGTTTTGTTCTGAACTTTGCGGGGTTCAGAATTATTTTGGGTATGGACTGGCTTAGGAAGTATGCGGCAAAGGTTGATTGTGAAAGGTTGGAGGTGATAGTCGAGAATGTGGAGGGGCGAAAGATTATGATACGATGTAAGCATGAAGAAGGCGTCTTCATGAGCTTCATGTATTCGCTGGTTGTTCCACGGGATGGACTGTCATCGGTGCCAATCGCAAATGGATTCGAGGATGTCTTTTACGAGGTCAAAGGGTTACCGCCGCATAGAGAGATCGAGTTTCGTATAGATCTAGTTGAAGGAGCCACCCCTGTTCTGATGCCTCTTAGGCGGATGGCGCCTAGGGAATAGCAGGAGTTGAGGGTGCAGGTTGATGATCTTTTGCAGAAAGGATTCATTCGGCGTAGTGTGTCCGAATGGGGTGCACTAGTTGTGTTCGCAACCAAAGCGGATGGATCGTTGAGGTTGTGTGTGGATTATCGTGAGCTGAATAAGGTGACTAAGAAGAACAAGTATCCATTGCCGAGAATAGATGACTTGTTTGATCAGCTTCACGAAGCTAAGGTGTTTTCTCAGATGGATTTGGCAACGGGATTTCACCAGTTAAGAGTGGCTAAGGATAGTGTGCCGAAGACTACTTTTAGGACACCATCCGGTTTCTTTGAGTGGCTCGTAATGCCGTTTGGATTGACTAATGCACCAGCATATTTTGTGGATCTTATGAATAGAGTGTTCAGAGATCAGTTGAGCAAGTTCGTGCTAGTGTTCGTGGATGATATTCTGATTTATTCCAGAACTGAAGAAGAGCACAAGACGCACTTGCATATTGTTTTGGAAATCTTACGAAAACATCAGCTGAAGGCTAAGTTTTCGAAGTGTCACTTCTGGAAGAGTGAAGTGAGGTTCTTAGGCCATGTTATCTCTGGAAATGGGATAGCGGTTGATCCCGCTAAGGTGGCAGCAATCCAGGATTGGGTTAGACCTAAGAATGCATCTGATGTGAGAAGTTTTCTTGGATTAGTAGGATATTATCGACGGTTTATCAAAGACTTCTCCAAGGTAGCTGCACCGTTAACAGGATTGACGAAAGAGAACCAAGTGTTCAGATGGGATGATAAGTGTGGGCAAGCTTTCGGAATCCTGAAGGAGCGATTGACAAGTGCTCCTATTTTGACTATTCCAAGTGGGAATGAGGAGATGGTGGTTTACACGGACGCATGTGGTACTTGACTTGGAGCAGTACTGATGTAGAGTGATAAAGTTGTTGCTTATGCAAGCCGACAACTGAAGCCGCATGAAAGGAATTACCCGACTCATGATTTGGAGTTGGCGGCGATTGTATTTGCTCTGAAGATGTGGAGACATTATCTATTGGGAGTTCGATTCGAGTTGTTTACAGATCATAAGTCGTTGAAATATCTTTTCTCCCAAAAGGATTTGAATCTTCGGCAGCAACGATGGCTAGAGTTTTTGGCATTATATGATTTTGGTATAGCCTATACTTCGGGAAAAGGTAACGCAGTGGCTGATGCATTAAGTCGAAGACATGCAGGATTGGGAGCCATGTTTTCAGAATGGAAGAGTCTCGAGTATTTAGCTGGATTTGACTTCAGGCCTAGATGTGAATTGGAACCTGAGATGTTGGCAAACTTATCGATAAGACCGACTCTTTTGGAAAGGATTGGCGAGAGCCAAAAGCAAGACGATAAGCTTGTCAAGATTATCCGTGATTTGGAATCTGGATTGGAACCAGAAAAGGATAAAGGATTCGAGGTCGATCGAGAAGGTTGGCTTTGGAAGCAAGGACGACTAGTTGTTCCTGAGATAGATGAATTGAGGAGTGAAGTTCTGAAGGAAATTCATCACTCGAAGCTGACAATTCATCCAGGTGGAAATAAGATGTATCGGGATATGAAGAGAACCTATTACTGGGAAGGTATGAAGAAGGATGTTGAAAATTTTATTTCCAAGTGCATGAACTGCCAGTTGGTAAAAGCCGAGCAAAAGAAGCCCAGTGGATTGCTACAGCCATTAGAAGTTCCTACATGGAAGTGGGAGCAAATATCGATGGATTTTATTGATGAGTTACCTAGAACAAGAACGGGAAATGAAGGGATTTGGGTCATCATAGATCGTCTGACCAAGAGTGCAAGATTCATTCCTGTTCGATTGACTAGGACTGCATCAAAGTTGGCAGAGTTGTATGTTAAGTGGATAGTTCGATTCCATGGTATTCCGAAGAGTATAGTGAGCGATCGTGACCCATTGTTCACTAGTGGATTTTGGAAGAGCTTCCAGGAAGTTTTGGGAACCGAGTTTTGTTTGAGTACAGCTTATCACCCTCAAACAGATGGTCAGACCGAGGGAGTCAACCGAGTTTTGGAAGATCTCCTCAGAGCTTGTGTTTTGGATTTCGGAGGATCATGGGAAGATCACCTTCATTTGGTGGAATTTTCATATAACAACAGTTACCAGTCAAACATTGGTATGGCACCGTATGAGGCAATGTATGGGAGACCGTGTAACTCTCCGACATGTTGGTTAGAGACTGGAGAAAAGCTGATGCTTGGGCCAAAAATGATTCGACAGACTTCGGATTGTATAGAGATCATTCGGCAACGAATGAAGGCAGCCCAAGACCGACAGAAAAGTTATGCCGATAAGCGTCGTAAGGATTTGGAATTCGACGTAGGTGATATAGTTTTTGTGAAGATTTCTCTATTGAAGAATGTTATTCGATTCGGGAAGAAAGGAAAATTGACTCCGAGATTTGTTGGACCATTCCCGATCATCGAGCGAATTGGAAAGCTCGCCTACAGATTGGAATTACCAGAGAAGATGTCGGGTGTGCACAATGTTTTTCATGTATCGTATCTATGGAAGTATGTGCACGACTCAAATACAGTGGTTTCTGCTGATAGCTGTGAAGATTTCGAAGTTAATCCAGTTGATAAGAGACCTCGTAAGCCGCTTCGTGTTGTGGAAACCGACATGAAACAGCTTAGGAGGAAGGTAGTTAAGTTGCTCAAGATACAATGGAGTGATGATGATAACGACTGTACATGGGAGGTGGAAGAGAGGATGAAAGCAGCTCATCCCGAACTCTTCAAGGTATGGCCCTAAGGTGTCGTGTCATCTAACGACATTGTAACTTGTTCTAAGTTTTAGAATTCTGCAAGCTAAGCTAGGATTGGATGCATGGTTGATTGCTATGGATGGTAGGCATGCAGAATAGTCCTTGATTGCTTTGTTTGTTTGGAATTTCGGGGGCGAAATTCCTAAGGGGGAGAGAATGTAACGACCCGTATTTTTATGGATCGAAACATCGTAAAACAGTTGTCTAGAAGTTAAGCCATGTTGTAGCTTAAGTCGTTTAGAAGTTTGGTCATGTTGGAGCTTAGGTCGTGAAGGAGGTTATGTCGTAGGCGACCTAAGGATTGGGATAAGTCGTGTGAAAGTTAGGTCGTCTGGTGGCTTAGGTCGAGTGAACGACTTAAGGTAATGACCGACTTAGGAAATGGGCGACCTAAGGAGTTGGCGACTCAAGAATAGGCAGACTTAAGTAAGTGACCGACCTAGGGGAGTTAACAACCTAGGGGGATAAGCGGGCTAACGACTTAATAGTTTGGGCGAGTTAGCGACTTAAGGATTGGTAGGTCGGCGACGACCTAAGAAAGCTGGGGTAGCAGTGAGCGACCTAAGGAGGTTAAGTCGTAGAAGACTTAGGAGTTAGGTCGTGGGTTGTTAGGTCGCTAAGTATTAGGTCGTAACCAGTTAAGTCGCGTGGTTATTGGGAAGTTAGGTCGCGTCTCAGTTAAGTCGTAGGTCGCGAGGAAGCGTGCATATGCTAAGTCGTTAGGTCGTATAAGCGCGCATGTGTTAGGTCGCTGAGAGTTAGGTCGTGGCTTCTGCTAAGTCGTAAGTTGCAGAATAGATAAGTCGTAGGTCGTATCCCGGTTGACTCGTTAAGGCGGCATTGTTGCTGAGTCGAGTGTGTGCTAAGTCGCAGGATGTTAGGTCCCGATCTTTGATAGGTCGCTAAGCGCATTCGTGTGTTAGGTCGTTGGATCTGAAAGTCGCGCAGAACTGGTAGGTCGTGAGTGCGCATAAGCTTAGGTCGTTAGGTTGTGGGGTGTTGATAGGTCGTAGGTCGCAGGGCTCTATAGGTCATGGACGACCTAAAAGTGGACGACCTAAGGGTTTTTCAGCCTATAAATAGGAAGGTTCTTCTCCATTTTTAGGATCCGGATTTCAAAGCGACGAAGTGCTGCCATTTTGAGAACTCGACTTCTACACTTCTTCACTTCTTTTCTCCACTCTAATCTTGTGATTCCTTCCATCCAAATCGAAGATCCAAGAGCTTAGATTGAAGATCTACATCCATTGAAGAAAGATTTCATCGTTTGAAGCGGATTTGTGATAGATCAAGTTAGATCCTCCGCTGTCCAGATCTGAAGTGTGTTGATTTGGGGTTGTTTAGGTGATTTGGTGAGTGGTGATTATCTCTCACACAGATCCAAAGGAGTATATCGGATCGTTGGCTTGATTTGATGTTAAAATAGTGATTTCCATGCATTTTCCTAATCCTAAGTATAGATCCATATAGATTCATTGTTCATAATGATTTGGCATCCATTTTACTACATGTTAACCTATGCAAGTTCATTCATCAAGATTATAGAGATATTGCTCATGTTTTCATGCTTGTTAGACTTTTGACTCTTTAATTACGAAACTGCCATTATTGTTATAATTGTATATTTAGATCATATTTGAATGCTTGTTTACTTGGATTAATGTTTGACTTGATTGATTGCTATGAATTAGATGATTGATGATTTGATTTAGACCGAAAATGATTCAAAAGCTAAGGGAAAGGCTCTTGAATTGGGAAAGCTGCTTGTGGCATATGTGGCGGATGAGGAAGCTCATATGGATAGATTTGATGATGATGTTGAGATGAAGCTTTGCTATGATGATGATGAGGCGAAGTATGATATGAGATAGTCTTGGTCTAATCCAAACGGGATCATTCCAAGCAGATTGATAACTCGGTGAAATGGTTCGAGTTTGAGGATAATGGTTGGCTCGAGAGGCGCTTGAGCTAGTATGGAAATAGTCGTCGAGGAGGATGACTAGAAGGCTGAGATCTCATCGTTGTTGAAGGTTCTAGCATGCTCAGAGCAAGAGTACGTTGGGCAGATTCGATAGTCCCCGAAGGCTAATGATTGGTAGTCAAGTACTCTGGGCAGATTCGATAGTCCTAGGCACGGGTCACGACGACGTGCGGGCGTTATGTCTAGAACCGGGGTTTCCATTAGCCCTTGACGGACGGATGGAAGAATGAGCCGGTCATTCAATTAACGATGATATCGAAGCAATGATAACAGTGATAGCCAGAGTCATGGATGTTTGGTTGTATCGTCATTCGGTCTCAAGAGTAGTGTTTTCTGGGTGCTTATCTGATCTTGGTTTAGGCCTTGGGGGTTTGTGCTTGGAAAACATCGCCCTTGACTCGAGTGATAATTGCTTTACTTTAAAATTGTATGCTCTTGTATGTTTGCTTCTGCTTAGTGTGTGTCTGGGGGCTATCACTGTAGAAAGAGGTGGAGTGGGAGGGTTGTATTCCTATTCCTTTTCCTTTATGCTCTTTTGGTATGTTGTTAGTTAATTTACCGCTCACTAAGACTATTGTCTGACTCAAGGCTTTATGTTTTTAACTCTTATTGCCTTGGGCTGTTCGTCCATTTTGGGACGGGCAGACTAGGTAGCAGGTGACAGGTGCTGTTCTTGCTCCCCACGATGCTAATATCGAAGACGAGCTGGAGGCTTGCATATTATCTTCTTACTATATGTACTGGATGTTCCGCTGCTTGTATATTCTCTGAGTGATATGTAGTGACGCTTGATGTATTGACTATTCAGATGTTGTATTCAACTATTATGAAGTTTTATTGATGAAATTCTATTCTGTGAAGCTTCACTATATATATATATATATATTCTATTGTATTTTGTCCATGCGCTGTGAGTAATACGATAGATTCTGATGTTTTAATTTACCCTAACAATCGTCCTTGGCTGCCTGGCACACTTTACAGCGCACTTTCTCTAGGTTCAGTGCAGGGGTCATGGGTGGTCGTCACATTGCATTTCATAGATTTTCATAACAAAGCGCTACTGCCACCATAAATATATGATATGGTAAATTTCACCTCGAGGGACTAGTGGAAAGTAGCCCTGCATAATGAAGATCTCCGTCTTCAAAATCATAATCATAAACCTGCACTTTTGAATGCATACATTGGTCCAAAGTGGTTCTCGGATAAATCTGACTCCAGTCTCTCCCGAGCAACAACAATAAAGAGGCCAAATTTGATAGTCGGTTATTTAACTATCAAAGCAACAATAATATCTAGCACTTTAAGCAATCACTAGGCCCATTTAATTAATCTGTTATTGATTAAATCAATTTCCAAATATTTACTTCAAATTATCTTTAAAAAGATATATTTTTAAACCATTTCAATCTTTCTATATTGGAAAACATTTCCATAAACATATATCAACATTATAAGTATATTTCATAACACTCCCATTTGGTGACATGCCAAATAGATTTCTATAACCATACAACTCCAGAGTTCATACACCTCCAGACAGGTGTAAGTATAGGAAGCAATGCTCCTACACCACCAAGCCTTTAGTACGATCATAAGAAACAATTCGTGTATTTCACGATGGAAGGTCAAAACATAAATTATTGGGTCAAACCGAATGTTGCGTAAAACATAGTTACGACAACCCAAAACACTAGTATAGGGATTCGATTAATTATATATATATATATATATATATATATAGACACACACACACACACACACATATATATATATATATATATAAAATCCCATATACTATATAAACAATTCCTTTCGAAAAATCATTTACTATAACAACAGTGTTATAGTTCATGCCTTTCATACTTTCTCGAAAACGTCTATTACAACAATAAATGTTGATATCTATGTTCTCGATACTAACCACATTTAAAACATTTTTCAAAACCATTTAAATTCTATTTGGAATCATTATTTTTAGAAACATTACTTTAAAAAGATAAATTATGTTTAAAACCATTAACTTCATCGCAAAATACATTCTTCCAAAACTTTCCTTTATATAAAAATCCATAATCAAATTTCAACATAAATCATTTCCATATTTTATAAAACTATGTTTATAAATCTCCTTCTTATTTTATAAAACTTCTATTTATAAAATTTCTTTATTTATAATTTTCTGTTTATAAATCATTCATTTGTAAAAACTTCTTTACTATAAAAAACCACTTATAAATCTATATTTTTATAAATCTAATTTATTTATAAAATCCATTCATAAATCCATTTACCAAATAAGCTTCAAATCTCTTTACAAAATATTTATAAATTCTGATTATAAATTTATTTCATTATCTGTAAAATATCACTTTTATAAACTTTTATGTAAACTATCCAAAAATCTATTTTCGAAGTATTTCATAAAACTATACTCTTATAACATAAAAATCATACTTTTTTATTTGTTTAAAAACAAATTCATTTCTTTTAATAATTTATAAATCATTAAAACATATATACTTTCAAAATCACTTTGAAAATCATTTCAATTCAAAATCATTATTTTATAATATTTCAAAATACTAAAAATAGGCCTAGTGCTATAATGGCACTAAATAAGCAAAACAAATCCAATGTCATCAAATATGGCATCCAACATATCATATATCAAAATATATGAAAATAAAATCAACAATGTGAGTAATCCTGTTGGATCCCTCCAACCTGTCCCCCTACATCAAATTCATCATATAATTAAATAATATAAAAATCAACCACTTCGAGGCGGGATTCGTATACAAAGGGTCATCCGCTCTTACACGGGAACATATTAGTGTCTCATCCGCTCCAATAGGCTGGAATATATCCAAACCAACTAATATATATATAGTATATCATCCAAACAAGGAACAAACATCATAATTAAAATCATTCCCACATATATAAAATATAAGCAGGCCAGAGAGGTGAGTTAACTCACAAAAATGCCAGAAACCGCCAAAGCGTTCCGGTTTGAATTAAAATTGAACGGTCTTTCAATTTAACATAAAATTCCAACTAGCTCCAAATTCATCCAATCCAACTCCATGGCGTAGTGCTCGCTGATACGAACGCAATGCAACTTGTCGCGCTCGAAACGGATCTCGTACGAGAAAGTTACGAATTTATAAACATTCGCGATAATTAAAATTATAATTACTTAAATTAACTAAGTTTAAACCTTAACCTTATCTCTCCTTCCTCACATTCGTAATCTCAAGGCATGCACTCATCTTTGTTTTTTTTATACAATCATCAATCGCGCCTCCCAACCGTACGCTGTTGCGCCTGCAGCCGTCGCCCAGCTTCGCCGTTCGCCCACCTCCATGTGCCACCGCCCTGAACCACCACGCGCGCGTATGCACAACGAACCAATATTTGCTGCTCGCATTTGGATGAGCCTCGTCGCTGCCTTAGTAGTAGATTCGATGATCCATCCGTTAGCTAAGCTAGTATCGTCGTGTTCTACATTTCCCTAGTTGAAGTCGAAGGCTAATTCGACCTCCAAAGACTCCGGTCGTTATCGATCATTGGATGGAGCTCATTTTAATGGCAATTGAAAATAGAAGTTGTTAGTCCATAGGATAGTGGTTTTGATGACAACAACTATAGAAGTGTTATAAAATATATATGTGCAGGAAATCTATATGCAGGTATCAACAAAAGAAGACTGTACAGTAAAGAAAACAAAATTGATGAAGACAAAGATCAAGAGTTCAAGATTGAAGACTCATGAGATTCAAGATATTCAAGAGTTCAAGACAAATAATATAGTTAGGTTAGATATTTGTTAAAACTCCTTGAAAGCACTATCATTCTTTTTTATCCAATTTACTCGTGGAATGGAATCCACTTCGTTCTTGTTAAAGGGATGGAACCCTAGTGAGATGGAACTCACGAAATATCTAGTGGAACGGATAGTAGCCCTATTTTGTTATCCACTAATTTTGATTCAAAATGATTTTCAAAATTATCTCTTGTTTTATAAAATGATTTTCAAATATTCCTTTTCAAAAGAAAAACCTTCGTTCACATTTCCAAAAATGTTTTAGCCTCAAAATCATATTTATCATTTTGTTATATTTTGATTTCAAAATTGTCCTTGATATTTTAGCCTCAAAATCTATTTTAATATTATATTTACTTTAGTTTATTTACTTTGATTTTAAATATATTTTAGTATATATACATATATACATTCATAAGTATTTCTACTTCTAAATACCTTCTACAAATACATAGAGTCCATTTGAATAAAGTTGCATATGTTTTAAATCATCATTTTCAAAGTAAAGCAAATCATCACTTTTTACTAGACCATGTCGACATCCTATTTACCTGTCATGTCGACATGCTTCCCGTTACAGCAAAGGTTGTTTTCAAAAGAAGTGTCTATTCGTTTAAACCTCTTCGAATGGACACATCCATTCATTCTCTATAAATAGAGACTGTTATGGACGTTTTCCAGTAACTACTTTCTTTATTTTCTCTCCTCTTTACTCTCTTATCTTATTTTCTAATCATCCTATCCATATTTTGCCGAAATCTTAAGTGAATCAAACCAGAATATCTCTAGTTTGATTCTCTGCCACTCTCTCCAAAGAATCTCAGTGCTTATCAGAGTTATAGATACATTTGTACTCAAAGAAACTTGTGTGGGGTTATAAAGGTGTGATCGTGTCCTTGGAAATCGATCAGGTGAACCTGTGTCCTGTGAATCAAGTGGTTCTACCCAGAGACCTGAGAATCTGGAGGGTGTACCTCGTTGCCTTGGAATCGAGGGATTGTAATCTAGATTATTGTTGAATAGAAAGCCGTACGGGTTGTGCGGGACTGGATGTAGGGTAACACCGAACCAGTATAAAATTCCTGGTGTGTTCTTTCCTTTACTTTCTTTTTATTTATATTTGCATTTGTTTGTGATTCTGTGATTTGATCTGTGATTGTGTATTTGCATTAAGTTAGTTAATTCAATTTAAATCAAAGAAGTTTTAAAGAAATTCTTAAAACACTATTCACCCCCCCCTCTAGTGTTAAATAGCCTTAAGATCATCTTCCGCGTCCCTTTCATTTGGTATCAGAGCAAGTTTTTCAAAGTATTCATAATCTGATTTTTGAAAAGTTCATGGCTAAGTTTGAAATGTTTCCTAAAAATATTTCTTTAATGATCAAATCATTGTGGTCTCATAAATTGATGCATGATAGTTATATAGAATCAGGTAGTCTACAAAAGTTGCTCACTGTGCAGGAATCTTGCTTCATGGCGACAAATGAATCTATTCACAATGGACAAGCTGTGCAAATAAGGAAAAACAAGTGGATACTTGATAGTGGATGTTCAAGACATATGACAGGAAATCCAGAGATACTCAATGACATTATTTACAAGGATGGAGGATTGGTTAATTTTGGGGATAATTCAAAAGGTTATGTAGTTGGCATCGGCAATGTAGGTAATTCTGAAACTCCTATTATTTCAAATGTTTTGTTAGTTAAAAATCTACAACATAATCTACTTAGTATTAGTCAGTTATGTGATAAAGGATATAGGATTAAATTTGAAAAAGACAAGTGTCACATCGAAGATAATAAATCTAATATTATCTTTGAGGGAGTTAGGAAAAAGAATATCTATATTCTTAGTATGAAAATTTCAAATGATAATCTATGTCTTTTGGCCAATACAAGTGACCCTTGGACTTAGCATAAGAGATTTGGACATTTGAATTTTAAACTCTTATCTAGACTATCCAAACTTGATCTAGTAAGAGGCCTCCCTAAGATGCAATTTAAAGTAGATAGTATATGTGATGCATGTCAATTAGGAAAACTTAGAAAAAGTTCCTTTAAACTTAAAGATATGATCTCTACTTCAAAACCTCTTGAGTTACTTCACCTAGATTTATTTGGTCCATCTCAGATTCAATCAATCAACCATAGTAAATATGTCTTTGTAATTGTGGATGATTATTCCAAATATACATGGACAATCTTTCTGAAACATAAAAGTGATACTTTTGATTATTTTAAAAGTTTTTCAAAAAGAGTTCAAAACCGACTTTCTTCCAAGATCATCACTATTCGTAGTGATCACGGTGGTGAATTTGAAAATGAGAAGTTTAAGGAATTCTGTAATCAGAAGGGAATTACTCACAATTTTTCGTTTCCAAGAACTCCACAACAAAACGGAGTAGTTGAGCGTAAGAATAGGACGATTCAAGAGTGTGCTAGAACTCTACTTTCTGATAGTAAATTACCAAAACATTTTTGGGCCGAAGCAGTTGCAACAGCCTGTTATATTTTGAATAGGATTTTAATTAGACCTCTAACCAATAAAACACCTTATGAACTTCTTTTCAATAAGAAACCTAAGGTATCTTATTTCAGAATTTTTGGAAGTAAATGTTTTATCTTAAATACAAAAGATAATTTAGATAAGTTTGATCCTAAATCCGACAAAGGAATCTTTATCGGATATTCTAACAGGAGTAAAGCTTATAGAGTTTTTAATCTAAGAACAAACACTATTGAACAAACTTTACATGTTTCCTTTGATGAAAATTTCAAAGAAGTTGATCAGACTAATGATGAGGATGACTTAGTTATTTCTAATCATGAATCTGTAGATGCTACAAATGAAACTTTTCATCCAAATAAAAAGATTAGGCTTTTAAAAGATCACCCTGTAGAAAATATTCTAGGAGATATGCAATCTGTTGTTAAAACTAGGAATCAATTAAACAGTATGAGTCATGTTGCTTTTATATCCTCAATAGAACCTAAAAATCCAAAGGAAGCATCAACTGATGATTCATGGACTCTTGCTATGCAAGAAGAATTGAATCAATTCACCAGAAATGATGTTTGGGAACTTGTTCCTAGACCTGAGGATAAATCCATTATAGGCACTAAATGGGTATATAAAAATAAATTAAATGAATTAGGTGAGGTCGTTAGAAATAAGGCTCGACTCGTTGCACAAGGTTATTGTCAAGAAGAAGGTATAGATTATGACGAAACCTTTGCACCCGTAGCAAGATTAGAAGCTATTAGAATTCTGCTTGCTTTTGCTAATTTCAATAATTTCAAACTTTTTCAAATGGATGTCAAGAGTGCCTTTCTAAATGGTTTTGTAAAAGAGGAAGTTTATGTTGAACAACCTCCACTCTTTGAAGATACAAAATTTCCAAATCATGTTTTTAAATTAAAGAAAGCCCTGTATGGTCTAAAACAAGCTCCTAGAGCTTGGTATGATAGACTTAGGTCTTATCTTTTGCAATCTAATTTTGAAATAGGTAAAGTAGATAACACACTTTTTATTAAAAGAAACAAAAATGATATTCAACTTGTACAAGTGTACGTAGATGATATTATTTTTGGATCAACCAATTCTGACATGAACAAAGAATTTTCTGACATTATGACAAAAGAGTTTGAGATGAGTCATATGGGTGAACTTAACTTTTTCCTAGGATTACAAATCAAACAATTAGATAATGGTATCTTTATCAGTCAAGAGAAGTATGCGAGAGAGTTAGTTAGTAAGTTTGGCTTGACCAATGTGAGTGGAAAACCAACTCCCATGGCAACCAATATAGCGTTAAGTAAGGATGATCTATCCAAAGACGTAGATCAAACCTTGTATAGAGGAATGATTGGATCACTTCTCTATATAACTGCTAGTAGACCAGATATCATGAACAGTGTCTGTCTCTGTGCAAGATATCAATCTCAACCCAAGGAAACTCATCTAAAAGCTGTGAAACGTATCATTCGATATGTTAAACACACCTTTGATTATGGATTGTTCTACCCTAAGAATGATTCATTTGAATTAGTTTCCTACTGTGATGCTGACTATGCTGGGTGTAAGTCAGACCGAAAGAGTACAAGTGGAACTTGTCACTTTCTAGGTCATTCCTTAATTTCCTGGTTCAGTAAAAAGCAGAATACTGTTTCCCTATCAACAACTGAAGCAGAGTATGTTTCTGCTGCTTTAGCTTGTTCTCAAGTTTTGTATATGCAACAAACCTTGAATGATTTTGGTATATCTATCACAAAATCTCCAATTTTCTGTGATAACACTAGTGCCATTAGTTTGTCCAAAAACCCAACTCTCCATGCACGAACTAAACATATTGACATTAGACACCATTTTCTAAGAGATAACGTAAATAAAGAGAAAATTTCTCTTGATTTCGTTAATTCTGAAAATCAAATAGCTGATATTTTAACCAAACCTTTAGGAGAACCTGTCTTCACCAAGTTAAGAAGAGAATTAGGTATATGTTCTCTTTCTGAAATATAGTATATAGTATAGTAGTATACATAGGGTATATATGAATGTTTTCTTAACCATAGCATTTTGCAACACCATGTCGACATGGTATTCATGCGTCATGTCGACATGCAACGGTAAAAATGACAGTTCGTTTTTTCCCTCTAATTTTTGAATGGGTGGTTATTTAACTCATCCATTCCGAGTTTCTCTTCCCTCCAATCATTATTTCTTCATTCTACTTTCTAGAAATATCAAATCCATGGCTTCCACATCCAATCCTAATCAAATTTCACCGGTTTCTTTCCCTTCTCCTTCACATGGCCCTTTCCAAAACTCCATACTCGCTCGTGTCATCAAAATAGAGGAGAAAGTTAATGATTCGCTGCAGATGTTAACTGAAATGCAAGTTCAACAATTGAGAATGGCAAGAGAGCAAGAGAAACAAGGGAAAATTCTGAGGAATCTTCAAAAATTACTCATGGATAATCATGCCAATCCAATTGTAATTGAAGATTCTTCTAACATAGAAGCAAATGAAGAAGGAGAAGAAGACGAAGACGAAGAAGAAGAGGAAGAACCAATGGAGGAAGAAACTGATGATGAAGCAGTATGTGTAGGGGAAGTTTGTTTTGATGCTTATGGGAACATTGTGGAACAACATGGAAATTTCTGTTTCCATTACCCAAATTGTCCTGTCCACAAGTCTCCCATCATCAAAAACAACCGTTGAGTTGTTTATTTTCTTGTTTTAGTTATTTATGTGTTTATAAGTTTAAATAGTCATGTATATAGTAATATTGAAATGAATAAAATAATCTGTGGTTACACTTATTATTCTCATTCTTATATTACTCATATATATCATTCTGAGTATACAATATTTAGCATTGTTATATCAAGTTTCAGTATTATTAATGATAACACTATCATTAATATCATAGATTTAGGGGGAGTTAGTGTCATTTTTTTGTTTATGACAAAGGGGGAGAAGTATAAAATAGGTTAGTTAGGCATAGATTAAGGGGGAGTTATTAGATTTAGGGGGAGTTATAAGGAGAATATAAATATTTTATAAACAAAGGTTGTCATCATCAAAAAGGGGGAGAATGTTAGTCCATAGGATAGTGGTTTTGATGACAACAACTATAGAAGTGTTATAAAATATATATGTGCAGGAAATCTATATGCAGGTATCAACAAAAGAAGACTGTACAGTAAAGAAAACAAAATTGATGAAGACAAAGATCAAGAGTTCAAGATTGAAGACTCATGAGATTCAAGATATTCAAGAGTACAAGACAAATAATATAGTTAGGTTAGATATTCGTTAAAACTCCTTGAAAGCACTATCATTCTTTTTTATCCAATTTACTCGTGGAATGGAATCCACTTCGTTCTTGTTAAACTATCCAAAAATCTATTTTCGAAGTATTTCATAAAACTATACTCTTATAACATAAAAATCATACTTTTTTATTTGTTTAATAACAAATTCATTTCTTTTAATAATTTATAAATCATTAAAACATATATACTTTCAAAATCACTTTGAAAATCATTTCAATTCAAAATCATTATTTTATAATATTTCAAAATACTAAAAATAGGCCTAGTGCTATCATGGCACTAAATAAGCAAAACAAATCCAATGTCATCAAATATGGCATCCAACATATCATATATCAAAATATATGAAAATAAAATCAACAATGTGAGTAATCCTGTTGGATCCCTCCAACCTGTCCCCCTACATCAAATTCATCATATAATTAAATAATATAAAAATCAACCACTTCGAGGCGGGATTCGTATACAAAGGGTCATCCGCTCTTACACGGGAACGTATTAGTGTCTCATCCGCTCCAATAGGCTGGAATATATCCAAACCAACTAATATATATATATAGTATATCATCCAAACAAGGAACAAACATCATAATTAAAATCATTCCCACATATATAAAATATAAGCAGGCCAGAGAGGTGAGTTAACTCACAAAAATGCCAGAAACCGCCAAAGCGTTCCGGTTTGAATTAAAATTGAACGGTCTTTCAATTTAACCTAAAATTCCAACTAGCTCCAAATTCATCCAATCCAACTCTATGGCGTAGTGCTCGCTGATACGAACGCAATGCAACTTGTCGCGCTCGAAACGGATCTCGTACGAGAAAGTTACGAATTTATAAACATTCGCGATAATTAAAATTATAATTACTTAAATTAACTAAGTTTAAACCTTAACCTTATCTCTCCTTCCTCACATTCGTAATCTCAAGGCATGCACTCATCTTTGTTTTTTTTTATACAATCATCGATCGCGCCTCCCAACCGTACGCTGTTGCGCCTGCAGCCGTCGCCCAGCTTCGCCGTTCGCCCACCTCCATGTGCCACCGCCCTGAACCACCACGCGCGCGTATGCACAACGAACCTATATTTGCTGCTCGCGTTTGGATGAGCCTCGTCGCTGCCTTAGTAGTCGATTCGATGATCCATCCGTTAGCTAAGCTAGTATCGTCGTGTTCTACATTTCCCTAGTTGAAGTCGAAGGCTAATTCGACCTCCAAAGACTCCGGTCGTTATCGATCATTGGATGGAGCTCATTTTAATGGAAATTGAAAATAGAAGCTGTTAGTCCATAGGATAGTGGTTTTGATGACAACAACTATAGAAGTGTTATAAAATATATATGTGCAGGAAATCTATATGCAGGTATCAACAAAAGAAGACTGTACAGTAAAGAAAACAAAATCGATGAAGACAAAGATCAAGAGTTCAAGATTGAAGACTCATGAGATTCAAGATATTCAAGAGTTCAAGACAAATAATATAGTTAGGTTAGATATTTGTTAAAACTCCTTGAAAGCACTATCATTCTTTTTTATCCAATTTACTCGTGGAATGGAATCCACTTCGTTCTTGTTAAAGGGATGGAACCCTAGTGAGATGGAACTCACGAAATATCTAGTGGAACGGATAGTAGCCCTATTTTGTTATCCACTAATTTTGATTCAAAATGATTTTCAAAATTATCTCTTGTTTTATAAAATGATTTTCAAATATTCCTTTTCAAAAGAAAAACCTTCGTTCACATTTTCAAAAATGTTTTAGCCTCAAAATCATATTTATCATTTTGTTATATTTTGATTTCAAAATTGTCCTTGATATTTTAGCCTCAAAATCTATTTTAATATTATATTTACTTTAGTTTATTTACTTTGATTTTAAATATATTTTAGTATATATACATATATACATTCATAAGTATTTCTACTTCTAAATACCTTCTACAAATACATAGAGTCCATTTGAATAAAGTTGCATATGTTTTAAATCATCATTTTCAAAGTAAAGCAAATCATCACTTTTTACTAGACCATGTCGACATCCTATTTACCTGTCATGTCGACATGCTTCCCGTTACAGCAAAGGTTGTTTTCAAAAGAAGTGTCTATTCGTTTAAACCTCTTCGAATGGACACATCCATTCATTCTCTATAAATAGAGACTGTTATGGACGTTTTGCAGTAACTACTTTCTTTATTTTCTCTCCTCTTTACTCTCTTATTTTATTTTCTAATCATCCTATCCATATTTTGCCGAAATCTTAAGTGAATCAAACCAGAATATCTCTAGTTTGATTCTCTGCCACTCTCTCCAAAGAATCTCAGTGCTTATCAGAGTTATAGATACATTTGAACTCAAAGAAACTTGTGTGGGGTTATAAAGGTGTGATCGTGTCCTTGGAAATCGATCGGGTGAACTTGTGTCTTGTGAATCAAGTGGTTCTACCCAGAGACCTGAGAATCTGGAGGGTGTACCTCGTTGCCTTGGAATCGAGGGATTGTAATCTAGATTATTGTTGAATAGAAAGCCGTACGGGTTGTGCGGGACTGGATGTAGGGTAACACCGAACCAGTATAAAATTCCTGGTGTGTTCTTTCCTTTACTTGCTTTTTATTTATATTTGCATTTGTTTGTGATTCTGTGATTTGATCTGTGATTGTGTATTTGCATTAAGTTAGTTAATTCAATTTAAATCAAAGAAGTTTTAAAGAAATTCTTAAAACACTATTCACCCCCCCTCTAGTGTTAAATAGACTTAAGATCATCTTCCGCGTCCCTTTCAGAAGCTAGGGTTTGGTTGCAAATGAAGGAAGTTGAGGGCTTTATATAGAAAATTTTCCCGGCATTATTCATCCATGAAAATTTCGAACTCCAAACGAAGCGTGCCGCCTGGCATTCTATATGTTATACCCCTACTCCAAACACAATAGAATACATATCGGAGGCCAATTCCATAATATTCAGAAGATAGCTTTTTAAAATCAAATTATTTTAATTTAAATTCCTTTAATAAATTTCTACGTGTTTCAAACTCACACGACTAAACGATACATCTGATCGTCACGAAATTCGATAGTGTATAATAATTCACTATTACGGATCGAATGAAACTAGTTTGGTCGAAATCTGAGACAGTGCCCCAGAAGACTATTTTTACACATTAATTAAAATGAATGATTTTCAAAATCAATTTAATTACCTTTAAATCCAAATTAAAAGTTTATTATCTTTATTCTTAATCAAATAGATTTGAAATCAACTTCCAAAATCATCTTTATTCATATTAAATTCAAAATCCAATTATTTAAGCAATTCCATATATTCAAATTTAACAATTTAATTACCAAATAAATCACTATATTTGAAATATAAGTTATTTAACTTATAAAATTAACTTTTCAATATTTAAAATCAATTAAATATTCCTAATTCAATGACTGAAATTCTAGGTCATTACAAAAACCTTCACTCAATTCTGATCAGAATATCAAAAGTTATGATTAAAATACTATAGTGTTTCATCTTGGAACAAAACTTAGGCCATAGTTGTTGATTCATATTCAATCACAATTTAGCATTAGAAATCTTCAAAATTAAGAAAAATGATCAACATAAAAGTTGTTTCTTGTGAAACTACCTTTCATCTGAAAAAAATCTCACTTAAATTTGATCAAACAGCCGAAAGTTATGGCAATTCTACCATGGCACTTTTAATATTACAAAATTCAAAACACTTCAATACACTTCAATACCTAACCAATAAATCAAAAACAATGCATACCATGTATTTAATAATAAATCAGTGAATAAACTATCACAACCACTTCATTCAAGCATGAAATCAATAATTTAGATATAGATTTGTGAGTGAGAAACACACACCTTGGTTATAGCTTGTCTAATAAGCTTTCTACTTTCACTTCCCTCTTCATTTGTAAATTCTGTATTTCCAAAACTTGACCAAACATCAATTTCTTCATAGTTATAGGTGTAGTATCATATTGAGATGCATATATATCAAATTGGAAATTTATGAGATTTTATTTGATTTTATTTTAATTTTTAGGATGGAGGAGGTTTTCTTACTTTTTCTTAGGAAGTTAGAAAATAAAATAAATATAATTGAATAAAGCTTACATGATACGTTTTAGGATGAATGAAGAGTTTTCAAGACTTAGAAATGGATTACATAAAAAGACATGGGTTTAAGGGTAACACCACTAATTTTCGATATCATTATTCAGGAGATTTAATTAGATAAATTAAATAGAATAATGTAAATGTTAAGTGATAAGGGGATTGAGATTTGAATAAATATAATAAGGCTGTGCTCAATTATATAATTATATGGGCTTAAGAATAGTTTGTAAGCTAATTAATTTACATAAGGGTATATTGGGTATTTGCCGCACATAACCCTTACTCCTATATATTTTTGTTCCTACCATTTTATTTCATGTTCATGTCATTTTTAAAATGCAAAACAAAAACTTAAAGAGGGATCGGCCATTAACAAGAGGAATTCAATTAAAAGCTAGAGATTCAAGCTTAGGAGAAATTAATCTCAATCCAATCTCCTTATCTTAATCAAGGTGAATAATAATTCCATCTCTATTTTGTTTTATAATCATATGTTTTCGGATTTAAGGGCAAATTCATTTTTATGATGATTTGGATGATGATATGCTTGAATTACAATCTACTTGATTTAAACAAGAATGTTTAAATAAGATTATATACGGTTTTAGGGCAAAACCGATGGATATTGATGTTTAAATGCCATGGAAAAATTTTATGTTATGTAAAATAAGATTTTGGAGTTGGGTTTTAATTTTGATAATTTTCCAAGCTATGGAAAGATTACTAAGAATTTTCAAAGGAAAAATATGGTTATTTGGGATAATAAATTTATTACGGAAAATACATTTAGAATTTGGGTCTGAAATTTTAATATGTTAGATAACATGATTAAAGTGAGTTTCTGGAATTTTTGGGGATTTTTTTCCAAAGTGATTTGCTATGCAAATTAAATTATTTTAGAAGAGGTACTTCTTTGCAATATTGGTTTTTCTTAATGGAAGGGCTTATTTGCTAACTTAACCATGTTTAGATCTGAAATTAGCGGTAGTTATTTTAGTAAAGGATTTGAAAAGTTAAGTCAACCAATCTTGTGTTTACACGTGGCAGGTTAGTTAGAAAGTTTGCTTAAGTAGTATTAAATTAGGTTACCAAGAAAGGTTGGTTCCGCCTTCTTTAGAAGTACCGTTCGACTCAGAGCTTCCACCTTCAATCAAGTCGAAACCCACCAAGCCGAAACCAATACAAAAGGTACCACTCAGATTGTACGTAGTGGATTGGAGAAAGGCGGAAAGCTAGGTGTCGAATGCACTGCTTCCGATGGGATCGATACCTTTGTTTGTTTTAAAGAGAAGTGCCTGCCTTTGTTTATTTAAGCCTTCGAAGGAGTCGAAGCATTTGTTTTCGAAAGAGGTTTCTAAATCCTTTCGAAGGGGTTGCCATCAACTTATGTTTTAAAGAGTAAGCTTTCGAATGGATTTCTTTACTTATAAAATAATGCTTTTGAAAGAAGGGGTTCCGACCTGGTCGAAACCCTAATGTCGTTCTTTTGCCTTTCGAGTGTGTTGAAGTCATCAATGCTTTCCAAAGGTAGTGCTTGTTTTAAAGATGTTTTGAGCCACTTCCTAAACGCTTTCGAAAGCGTCCAAGGGTTTCAAAGGCAATGGCTTTGAAAGGGGTTTCAATGCTATTCTTCAATGTTTTGTTTAAATGATTTGAAGCTTTCGAAAGGGATGGTGCCGACGCCATCATGTTTTCCCCAATATCTTTACATGATAAAGGATGGTTTCAAAAGAGATGCTCTCATTTATATTCACTTTGACCCAAATGTTATTTTTAAGTATAAATCCAATGCTTTCGAAAGGGTCACTTCCAATGGTTTCGAAAGGGGGACTTTCAATGGTTTCGGAAGGGTCACTTCCAATGGTCTCGAAAGGGTACTTTCAATGGTTTCAAAACTAAGCTTCTAAGTGTTAACAAGTAATGCTTTATTACATTCGAAAGATTTCTAAAGAGAGGTTTTAAAGTGTTTTGAAAGGAACGGACCTAATTTTTTGAAAAGGAGATTTTTATGCTTTCGAAGTAGATTATCCATTGAAGTCGAAAGAAAGGTTTTGAAGGTTTCGAAACCCTTTGTTTCCAAAGCAAATAACCAATCTCATTTTTAAATGAAAAACCATGGCATAAATATTTAAAGTATTTTGAAAAGGAGTTTTTGAAGAAGTTTTCTTTGATTAAAAGGTTAAACGGATTAACCAAGTTATTGTGTATGCTTCTTCATGTATGTATATATTCACATTGTAATGGACCCATAACTGAATTTTGGGGAAGGGCAAAATAACCAGCTAGGTTGACCCAATAGTGAATTGTTAATCGGTACCTTGGCCTAGCTATACAAGGTTGATTATGAAGGCCAGACTCGACTATTGATGGGAAGGATGGTTATGAGACGACATCCACAAGGCCATAGGATAATGTCTGATCAGTTGTATCTAGCCCAGGATAAATAAAGTCGACAGATAGATAATGCAGGATGTCGAAATTTTGGAATTTAGTATGATTGGAATAGGGATCGGCGTGGTTGCTTGACGACTGGAGGGAGGTCTGAATGGGGTCGACATAACTTGTAAAACCGATTGGATTGGCATATTGAGTTTGGATCGGCATATTGAGTTTGGATCGGCATATTGAGTTTGGATCGGCATCGGCATATTGAGTTTGGATCGGCATAAGGTGAGAGAATGGTGGGATCGGTATAGGATATGGAAATGGTGGGGTCGGCATATTGGTGGTCGGCATGCTGGTGGTCGACATAGTATCTTCATAAGTGATGGGTCGGCATAGTATGGTCCAAGAAGGACGGGTCGGCATGCACCTCACAGAGAGATGGATCGGTATGTGTTGAAGATTCAAGTAGGGGTCGGCATTTCCCTGATCAGTTTGGGACTTGAGCCAAAGCACAACCAGAATCATAGCTCTATATGTCCAAATGTCGTAATACTTAAGGCACCATCATGTCAAACCATAAGAGAGCTACCATAAGGGTTGCTAGCCTAAACGACCTATGGAGAGGTCGGTACCGACCCCTATCCATTAATAGTTGGGCCTAGCCCTCCCTATGGTAGGCCCATGTGGTTAAGGGGGTCCTGGTAACGAAGTGTCAGTCGGGTTGGAAGCTGCCTTCATCTACAAATACAGGGCCAAGGGGCCATGTTGAGGGACTTTTCTTTTCGGCTGATAAGTGAAACTTTGCCATTTTTTGTAACAAATCTTATTTCATTCTTCCTTGACCTCTTGTTATTTCTTGCTGATTGTAAGTGAAATCGAGTGATTTGTGAGGCGATAAAGAAAGTATTCAAAGTGGACATAGGCAATCAATGCCGAACCAATATAAACCTTGTTGTTTTATCTCTCTGTTGCATTTTTCTTTGTATTCAATGTTGTTCTTCGGTTTTCATTTAATTTCTTCATTTATTTCGCTACTTAAATTTATTGTCGGGTGGTTGTGACCAATTTATTTGCAAACATTTTGGTGCTTTCACTGAGAAGGTCGATTCTCAGGTATTAGGATCACCTTTGTTGCTATTGGATTGAAGAAATCCCCCGAAGGAGATCCAGGTTCATTTTCAGAAGCTTGCAAATACTATTCAGATTCTTCAAGATCTAAGAAAAGGAATCTAAAATGGTAAGGCGCACCAGATCTACTTCCTATAATGTTGATGCCAACGAAACTGCCAGTGTCCAATAAGGGGGCCCAAGCAACCATCCCGCTGCAGTCCAGAACCCCGCTGATTTTGTTACTAGAGCTGAATTTAATGACTTGGTGAGGGAGGTGATAGAGAGTCATAGGCAGCTAAACGAGAAAATCTAGGTCGACGCCAACCTAATGAACCAGATTGCTCAACAACAGCGCCAAAGCACCAGAGGAGGTCTCGCTTCGTACTCGATGTCAAATAGCTTAACTTCATCGGACGAGCACCATAGGCGTAGGCGCCGCAGGATTGAAACAACACGAGTTAGAGTGATGGAGCAACATTTGGCTGACCATCGTGGTCTACCAAACCGGGTCGGTGCCGATCCCTCCCTAGGGGTCGGTACTGATCCATCAACTAAGGGCACGACTCCTCAACTGCAAGTGGGGGGTCGTACTCGACTTGGAACTGGGAACTTAGACATTGGAGCATGCTTGGATGCTGGTCAACAACCTCTCCAGAATGATAATGAGGTGAATGCTCAAGATACGAATCTAGAGGATAATAGGCCAAGGAGGCATGAGATGCCCCGGAGACACCGGCCAGAACATTCATACGAGACGGAGCACGACGACCACCTGGCGCCACACATCCAGACACCAGATTTATCCGCAATGGTCAGATAGCTGATGAGGGAAAACTAGGATTTGACAAATGATGACTTGGGAGTATCCAGGAGTCATACCCCATTTACCGAGAACATTTTACAGGCAGAGTATCCTAGGAGGTTTAACATGCCTACGCTGCCCGCTTATGAAGGGAAGACTGACCGCCGACAACACGTTATGAGGTATGAATGGTTGATGGATTTGGCGAGAGCGAATAATGCTACCAAATGCAGGTGCTTCCCTATAAATCTATCCGGGATTGCTACAATGCGGTTCACGAGGTTACCCCCATGATCGATCTCAAGATTTGACGAGCTGGCTATGACATTCATGGAGCAGTTCCTGATTCACGCCACGCGCCCCAAAGATGTGATGTCTCTATCCAGTGTAATCCAGGCTCTAGGGGAATCACTGAAGAATTACTTGCAGAGATTTCATGTTGCTGCCACTGAAGTTAGTAACCCAAATGACCATGCTAAATTTATGGCTGTGACAAGGGAGGTTGACCAAGAATCCAAGTTTGGTGATTGGCTAGTTGGAAAACCCTCGGCCATGTTGGAGCGTTTCTACACAAAGGCAAACCATTTCATGAGAAAGGAAGAGGCTAGATTGTCTAGAAGAAGCAATGCTACGGGGCCAAGTGGAGAGGCGGTACAAAGCAATATCGTAGTAAAGCAATCTGGAGAGAACTCTGGAAAGGTTCAGGTCAATGTTCAAAATAAGCCGGGTCAACCGAAAAGGAGTGGAGAAGGAAATCCTGATTGGAAGAGGGAGCCCGGAAAGTGGAAGTCAAGGATTCCTACTTATAACAACTATACACCTCTGAATGCGTCTTTGGAGAACATCTATCTGTCCACCTATAATATTTTCCAATATAGGAAACCGCATCTAAAAGAATCGACTAGGGAACAAAAGCAAACCGAGAAGTACTATCGGTTTCATGAATGCTACGGGCACAATACTGATGAGTGTAGGCATCTCCACGATGCCATCGAGAAATAGATTCGGCAGAAAAAGTTGCAGCAGTCTGTCATGCAGGAAGGCGGACAAGGAACGTCTGATCCCAATCGAGGGCAAGCACCGCGCTAGGCTGAGGAGCTTGCTTAGACCGGTGGGAGGTTTGTGATAAACATGATAGTTGGTTGACCGCACCCTACGGACCGGAGCTGGCAGGAAATGGAGCGTTATGCTAGTTCAATGAAAGATGTGGACTTTGAATGTTGTTCGAATACAAAGGATGAAACTCCGGCCATGCAACAACGTACAATGACAGATGATATAGTATTCAGAAGAAGAGATGCCGATAAAGTAGAGGCCCCTACTATTAATCTGATGGTTATCTCTGCCATGATTGGCCCCGTCTGGTAAGGAGAATTTTGATTCATTGCAGAAGCTCTTTGAATATTATCTTTAAGAAAGCATATGATCAAATGAGGATGGAGGCTAAAGATTTGAAACCATTTAAAGCTCGTATACATGGCTTCAATGGTGTGGCAACTGAAGTAGTTGGTTATGTTGAATTTGCAGTGGAGTTAGGAGAAGGTGAGCGTAGGAGGGTGCGGATCCTACCATTCATTGTTTTGGATGTGGGTTCACCGTAAAATGTTTTCCTGGGCCATCCGGCCCTGGCCGAATTTCGGGCAGCATTAACCCCGTGGTGTTTAATGTTCCGATATATAATGGAGTAGGTGTTTTGCATGGTGATCAGGAAACTGGCCGTGCCTGTTATGTGGCTGAGTTAAGAGAGGCTCAATGGAAAGAGAAGGGAAAGGGTATGGACAAGTCTGTCCGCATCCAGGTTATTGAAGATTGACAAATAGCGCCTATGCCTTAGCTTGGGCACCACGATTGGTTCAAAAGAGATATAGATCTGAGGTATAATGAGGAGGAACCTAAGGAGGCCAAGGCAGCGCCCGCTGAATTGACGATTGATATCTCAGTCAGCCACGATGGCTCGTCGCGGTTGTTGAAGATTGGATCACAACGCAGCCCTTCGATGATGAGAGAACTTACTGATTTCCTCTGAGCGAATCCAGATGTATTCGCTTGGACTCATTCTGACATGTGTGGGATCTCACCTGCCATCACAAGCCATGCATTGAATATTGACCTGAAGTATGTCCCGGTGAAGCAGAAAAGATGAGGTATGGATCCGGATAGATCCATTGCTCTTAAAGAGGAGCCGATCCCCAATGAAAATGAACAAGGTGGGTTTCGTAAGTTTGCTCGGTTGGCGATTTCTATAGATGAATCAAAAGGCAATTTTCACAAGGAGGAACGAAGGTCATCGACGGTTGGAGAATGATGAAAATCTCTAAGTCCCTGAAGCGGACTCGAGTATAAACGACTTGATGAATATCTCTAAGTCCCTGAAGTGGACTAGAGTACTCTAACTCCCTGAAGCGGACTAGAGTATAAATGACTTGACGAAAATCTCTAAGTCCCTGATGCGGACTAGAGTACTCTAACTCCCTGAAGCGGATTAGAGTATAAACGACTTGACAAAAATCTCTAAGTCCCTAAAGCGGACTAGACTATAAACGACTTGACGAAAATATCTAAGTCCCTGAAGCAGACTAGAGTATAAATGATTTGACAAAAATCTTATGTCCTTGAAGCGGACTAGAGTACTCTAAGTCCCTGAAGCGGACTAGAGTACTCTAAGTCCATGAAGCGGAGTAGAGTATAAATGATTTGACGAAAAATCTTGAGTCCTTGACCGCGGGCTAAATAAAACTCTAAGTCCCCGAGCCATAGGCTAATTCAAAAACCTGGTGGGTGGACAAACAAGCTTCCAGTCGTTCGCTATCCCGGGAGTACCGATCTCAAATCAACGGAAGAGGCTTGAATTGTTGGCAGAAAAATGTAACCGTTAGTTACGATTCTGGCTTGGCATCACTTATGGCTTGAGATGGCACCTACAGAGAAGCTTCAAGGTCGAGATAGTGAATTATCAACAAAGCTTGTGGAAATGATTACAAGTACTTGGAATAGGAAGAAATTACTCTACTATTGAAGTAATTATTTAGCTCGATGATTAATCAAGAAACAAAAACTTTTATTTACAATCTCAAAAATTCCTTAAAATTATTTGAAAGTTAGGGATCCACGCCCATACATGTGCTATTAAAAAAAGATAAGGAAAGGAAAATGTACCATGTCTAACTTATTTGGACTAAGTACAATGATGCAAGACGCTGACTATTTCTTCGATTTCTTCTCCTTCTTCTCCTTCTTCGGTTTTTCGGGAGTTGAATCGGTCGAGCATCTCTTTCGAGTCCCTTTGCCACCTTTAGTGAAGGTACATAAGGAGGAGGAACCGCAATAGGAATTGTCCCGCCAGGTGGGATGAATTGCCAAGGCCTATGAATAGGATCTTCAACCACCACCATATCGGGTTCACCCTTGACTTTGAGTTTTGATTTTTCCTCTTCTTCAATTTGTTCTTTCAAGTTGAATTTAGCGGTATGCTTCGAAGCATCCATGACCACAATGTCATAGTGTTCATCAGTAAAAGATGGGTCTTCGGGCTTCTCCTCATCAAGCGCCCCAATCACATGAGCGTCGGGCCCTGGTATCTGTAGCAGCTAAAGCCTCGGCCACTTTTCCTTCCTACTTCGTGGCGACATTGCTCCTAGGAGTTAATTCAGGACCGGGATTACCTACAAATTTTCATAAAAATGCAAGCATTAGTCTATAACCGTTATGTGCCGGAAACAGCAACCTTTTCAATTCGAAGGAGTTGTATACGGTACCAGCATCCGGTTGGCTTTTGGTGGTCGTCGGGGTGCTCCCTTCAACGATGGGAGACAGCATGTGTGGGCCAAGTCCGGGCTTGTCTGGATCATAACTAACATGTTGCATTGATGACATCCCAGCCTATTGAACAACAGGAGGACCCTGGGGCTCAGTTCCAGAAGACCCTATGATATCTTCCTTTTCCTTAGGTGGTGTAGGAGCTTTGCTGAATTGAAGTTTTATGGCAGCCAAGTCAGATGGCTCATTTTCTCGAAGCACTTCCTGCACAAGTGCCCCTCCATCAAGCTCTGCCAACCCTAACTCCTCTTTCTTGATCTTTATAATGATCTCCCAAGCTTCTTCGAGCGATTCGAGATAGCATTCACCTAGGAAAGGTAAGTCGCGGTGAAGGAGAACTTTTGCATTGTGTTCGGCAATAAGCGGATCGAATAAGTTCTTGATCTCCTCCCTACCGGACTCAGTCGCTACCTCAACTCGAGAGTAATTGGCTTCCGTGAGCACCTCTTTCTTGCCTTCTTTGTGGGCGGCTTCTTTCAAGGCTTTAATTTGGGAGAGTTGTTCATCAAGTTTCGTTTTTAATTTCTTGTTTCGACAATCTCCTCGCAATATTTTTGCGACTCTTCTTGTGCATGGATTTTCTCCTCCTCTCCTTGAATAGTAATTTTCTAGCTCCTCAGCGCTATGGGATAAGATATCTTTCTCCTTTTGTAAGGATTCCTTCTCTAAAGCTTGGGTGCCACTGCGTTGGAGCGGGGTCCAGTTCCCTTTTATGTGAAGTCTCTAAGCGACTAACTGCCTCAGCTGTTTCCTTCAAATTTTTCTTCGCCTCGGCCAGTTGAGCCTTAACGTCTAGCAACTTAGCATCTTGATGTTTGATAATATCCTTGTCATGAATGGCCTCTAATTTAAGGTGCTTATTGGAAACTTCATCGGCTAAGTGAATAAACGCTTCGCGCTGGATGTACACATCATTCATACACTCTAACGAGCTCTCTTTGGCACTTCCAGGAATGATGTGTATGGAGGGGAGGAATTTGAGCCCATCAAAGCAAATTTTCGGGAAAGTGGCTTTGAGTTCAGCTAATTTCTATGTTGTGTTAAGATCTTGGGCAAAAGCTAGAGGAATCTGTTTTGACGGGACTATTGGATGCTTGCGACGCTCATGAGGTTGCCTAGTACTTGATGATCTGGAGTATTGGTCATGGAGAGCAGCAGCTTAGGAACTCCGATGTGCGGATTTATCTCCGCTATGAGCAGGAGGGTTAGATCGATCGATTTGGCGTGGAGCGTGTGCATGAGACTTCCTTCTAGACGAAGAAGAAGATTCTCGAGAATAATAGTCTCTGTCCCGTCCTTTATCTTTGTCTCGGCGTCTTTCGGATTCAAAATTCCGACCCAAGCGGTAGTAGTTGGAAGAGCCACGAAGGCAATCAAAAGCATGCGAGTGAGACATTGCATCTATAAAAGAGCCAAATATGAACATATTAGGAGTTGTCATGTGAAAATTTAATCATAAGTGAATGGTGGAGTGCAAGTGCTTATGTGTGTCCTAGTGTTTTCCCCCGACGGACCAATAACATTAGCTTTACTGATTAGAGTTTCTCCTCCTCAGCTAGAAGGCTGCATTCCTTCACCGCTTCTCGCGGATGAATTAAGCCCTTCGACGTCGAGATTAGTGAAGTTGTAATTTAATAAGTCATCTGGGATCGGAATGTCAAAGAGTCCCCCCAACGAACTCTCCATCTGTTGAGAAGATGATCCTTTTTCAATCAAAGTTATGACGAATTTTGAAGCTGTCCCGGCCTTCCTTTTTCGTATCTTGTACGCTAAACTTTTTCCTCTCTTCGGGGGAGGTTGCGATTGGCTAGTATGTGAAACTTCAACTGCTGGTGTTTTTCCAAGGCATATGTCTTCGTTTCTCAGCCTTACATCTCCTGATTCCTTTATCTCTCCCTCTTTGGGGCCTTCTTCAGTTCCCTCAATAGGGGACACCGTGGGGTCGTTTAGTTCTCTCCTGCTCTTGACAATAGTCTTCGGAATTGCTCTACTTCCAGGGAGACCAATTCTACGGCTGTCCTCTAACAGCCCAAATAAAGAGAGCAACTCATCGGTGACGAGGAGCTTGATGTCCTGGTCCTCCACCGGAGTAGCGCGAATCACCGCGACAGCCTTGGAGTATCCGATGCCTTCACGTCAGTGACGAACACTTGAAAGAATTGAAGGAATTAGTACAGTTGAGAAAGAAACTGCAATTTGAATCTTTGAATTAAAGGCAAAGGCAGAAATAGTACTTACGTCCTTTCAACCATCTTCTTACAAAGCCAGGAGGACACCGTACATAGAATCATTCGTGTTTAAATAAGGAGAACTTATTCGATGTGCCCGTTAAGACCTGGCATTTGGGTAAAGGTTAAAGGAAGACGTACGAAGGACTATCGGCCTGTCTTTTGAAGTTGTAAATGTATTGGATGTCTTCGGGAGTTGGCAGGCGAACTAGGAGGTTCATGAAGAGGAGAAAAGTGCCATGGATAAAGGCATAGCTGTTAGGGTGTAGCTGAGTAGGAGCGATTCCCATGAATCTCAGCACTTCCCGAACGAAAGAGTTAAACGGTGGCACACATCCAGCCCAGCACATGAATTTTTTGCATGTAGTATATCTAGCTGGGGGCAAGTGAAGTCTATCTTGCCTCGACGGGACAAGAATGTCTATGAAAGGAATCCCGTGGATAGAACATAATTGGCAAAGAGCGGCCTCACCGATCATGGATTCCTGCGAGTCAACCGGATTGTTTAGAATAATGGCACCCTCCACGACATCAAAAGCTAGAACAATAACTTCTGCATGAAGAACTGGGATGTCGAAAAAAAGATTTTCTTGTGGGTCAGATGTCTCTACGTTTTCTATTTGCTGACTCGGTGCAGGCTTGTCAGATAAGGTAGCAGAACTTAATCTCATGGCCGATTCAGAAGACATAATGGTAGAATGCTTTGTATAAATTGGGATCTATGTTAGCTATACTCAGTAGATAATCAATGTTAAAAATAATAACCTGTCCCTCCATGTTGTGTGTGAACTAGTGCAGTGCAAAATGAAATAAACATAAGCAGTTCGAAATAAGAAAAGCAAAAGTAAAATGTTGAAGCCTGGAGGTTTCGTCTAGAGAGACCGTCATCGCTGACCATCTCAAATGACGTGAAGGGTGATCGGCTACCGAAGCTTTAGGATCGTATGTTGACATTCTGAATTATGAGGTCCATTGTTCGAGTATGTTGGGCCAATTTTATATTTAGTTCATGTTTAGTAGATTGGAAATTTGTTCGTTCAATCTTAAGTCCACTGGTCAAGATATGCTAATCGCGTCGTTAGCAGTCACTTTATGCTTGGGCAAGGCAGTGTACAGTTATATGTTTGAATAACTTAAAGTTAAGATGGTCATTATGGTCAACACTGATCCGTGCCTCCAATACCGATCCCTATGCCTTATGCTTGTAACCGACCCCTACACTAGGACATGCTTGACAATACCGATCCCAATGCTTTAGCCTACATACCGCTCCCTATGCCTTACTCTTGTAGCCGACCCCTACACTTAGACACACTTAACAATACTGATCCCTATGCTTTAGCCTACATACTGATCCCTATGCCTTACTCTCGTAGCCGACCCCTATACTTAACTTTTTGGGACGACACTGACTTTTCAACTCCTGGACCAACCCCTATAGAAAAGCTTTTATACAGATCCATTTTAAGACGCCTATCTATGTCGATCCCTACACTTGGTTATCCAATACCGAACCCTCGCCTAACAACTACATACGGAACACCCAAGCCAGCATATTCCCTATCGACCCTTCCCATCTCTAATGACGAACTCCCACTGACTACCTCTCACTGATCCCTCACCTGATGTCGAGCCCTCCTTTTTCATTACCCCTTTTTTCTTTTTCTTTTTCTTTTTCTTTTTCTTCTTCTTCCCTTCTTCTTCTCCTTCTTCTTCCTCCTTCTCCTGCTCCTTTGCCTTTTCCTCGTCTATCACATAACATAATCGACCCCACTAGGTAATACAACTAATAGACACCTAAGGACCTCCAAGCTCGAAGATTCATGGCTTAACCACACCAATGAGGAAGAGATAATACCTAGTTGATTCGGGTTGCAAGGCCGAAGCTTGGATTAGGAACGAATTGGTGTTAATGGAAGTCGGAAGTATGAGCTTGCACTTGGGTTCAAGTTAGAAGAGAGAGCTTTGTCTTGCTTTGGAGCGCTCGATAATGATGAATGAGAAAATAAAGAGAGTTTGAGTGCTAAAAATATAAAGTAAAAGAAGAAGAGGAGGGGATATGAGTTTTTACATGTGAGAAAGAACGGGAAGAGGAACCGGTCACACTCTAGTGACCCGGTCATAGAAATAAGAGGGATCGGCCTTGAGTGATGCCGATCCCTATCCATGCAGGTTCACCAAGGTATCGACATATCAAACGCTGACCCCTCTTACTTTAAAAAATAAAACATAAAAAGTATACAATGGAAGAAAAAGGGGGATGTGCATAAATGATGAATGCTAATGAAATAGAAAGGGGAACAGAAGATAGTGGCAGATGTTTGAAAACTGAATGGCAGTCGATATCGTGAAGATTAGGCTGTAAACGGAAACATACAAAATAAAGCATTTCGGCAAAGGTCGATGAATGTCTGAACACGTCCGGAAGTCAACAACGAAAACATGTGTATGAACGTGCGCGGAAGGTATTTATCAATTTATCTTTTTGAAAGGTTAAGTCAAGAAGAGACCTAAAGGCTTCATATAACCAAAATCTATGCATTCAAATGGAACGAGATGTCAGACCGGTTCCATCGAAGGTTAATAAAAGAACAATGATCAATCAATGACTTAGATAGGCCTGTTCCCAGGAACCTGGCTCTCTCCAATTCAAAGCACATCATGTTATTCACAAGATGTACTTTGGAGGGCAAGTGTTACCCGGTACCTTGGCCCGGCTACACAAGGTTGATTATGAAGGCCAGACTCGACTGTTGATGGGAAGGATGGTTACGAGACCACATCCACAAGGCCAGAGTATAATGTCTGGACAGTTGTATCCACCCCAGGATAAATAAAGTCGATAGATAGATAATGCAGGATGTCGAAATTTTGGAATTTAGTTTAATTGGAATAGGGATCGGCATGGATGCTTGACGAATGGAGGGAGGTAGAAATGGGGTTGGCATAAATTGTAAAACCGATTGGATTGGCATATCGAGTTTGGATCGCCATATGAGTTTGGATCATCATATTGAGTTTGGATCGGCATAAGGTGTGAGAATGGTGGGATCGGTATAGGATTTGGAAATGGTGGGGTCGGCATATTGGTGGTCTGCATGCCGGTGGTCAGCATAGTATCTTCATAAGTCATGGCTCGGCATAGTATGGTCCAAGAAGGACTGGTCGACATTCACCTCACAAGAAGATGGATCGGTAGGTGTTGAAGATTCTGGTAGGTGTCGGCATTTCCCTGATTAGTTTGGGACTCGAGCCAAAGCACAACCAGAACCATAGCTCCACAAGTCCAAATGTCGTAATACTTGAGGCACCATCCTGTCACACCATAAGAAAGCTAACATAGGGGTCGCTAGCCCAAACTTGACCTATGGAGGGGTCGGTACCGACCCCTATCCATTAAGAGTTGGGCCTAGCCCTCCCTATGGTGGTCCTATCCCTCCCTATGGTGGGCCCATGTGGTTAAGGGGGTCCAGGTGCCGAAGTGTCAGTTAGGTTGGAAGTTTCCTTCATCTATAAATACAGAGGCAAGGGGCCATGTCGAGGGACTTTTCTTTTTGGCTGATAAGTGAAACTCTACCATTTTTGTAACCAATCTTATTTCATTCTTTCTTGATCTCCTGTTATTTCTTGCTGATTGTAAGTGTAATCGAGTGATTTGAGAAGCAATAAAGAAAGTATTCAAAGTGGACATAGGCAATCAACGCCGAACAATTATAAACCTTGTTGTTTTTGCTCTCTATAGCATTTTTCTTTATGTTCAGTGTTGTTCCTCGGTTTTCATTTAATTTCTTCATTTATTTCACTACTTAAACCTATTCTCGTGTGTTTGTGATCAATTTAGTTGCAAACATGAATATAAATTAAGTTAACTCCGAATGAGTAGAATTGCATCCAGGAGGTCAGGAAGACCAGAATATAGGATGCTAAATTAATAAAGAAAGATATTGGCATGGGCCAATAGGTTCTCAGTAAGCCCATGAAAACTGTATATAGGAAAAGATATTGGCATGGACCAATAGGTTCATAGTTAGCCCATAAAAACTATATGTAAAGGAAGATCTCAGAAAGACAGGTTCATAGTAAGCCCATGAAAACTATTATTTGATACTGGCAGAGGTCAGTTGGTTTATAGTTAGCACATGAAAACTATATCCGGATTAAGATATTGACAGGTGTCAATAGGTTCCTAGTCAGCCCTTGAAAACTAGGATATGAAGAAAAGATATTGGAGTTAGCGATAGGTTCCTAGTCAACCCATGAAAAGTAGGACAAGTGTAAAGATATTGGAGTCACCAATAGGTTCATAGTGATCCCATGAAAACTATATAATTGGACAGGGAGTCCTTAAATATTTCTACCGGTTATTAGTCAGCCCATGAAAACTAATAGGTTAATAGTAATCCTAGAAACTATAATTCTGGTAGATAGTCAAGATGAATGGGGATGGGTAATCTATAATTGATTCACTTGTTTTGCATGTCATCATATCATAATGTTTTGAATTGTTTTAACCATTGTGGATGCAGGAGCATAGTATATGGTTTTATAAAGGTTTTAGGATACTAATGAGGGGAAAAATCGTTCCGCTAAGTGGCATGGTCTCACTAGATATCTAAATGATTTGAAATGGTAGATTATTATTCATACCAGGCTTTATGTCTGACTTGAAGTTTATGTTTTCCCTTAAACTCTAGGTACTCAATTGATTTTGAGTAGTTTGAGAGTTGAGGTTTTCAGCTACCTCATTAGACGAATAAAGCATATGGAGTCATGCAGGAGGCATGATAGATATCTAGAGTTCTCTTTTAATTGAATCCGCTGTGTTGTTTGTAATGGAAAAGTTGTTAAATTGCCTAAATATACTCTGACCATCCAAGGGAGCATCTTAATATGTCACTCTTAGAGTATGTTGTAAAAGTTATATTTTCTCTGAATGTGGTTAATGATGGTGGGATTATGTAATGAATTGGAAATGTTTATATATGGAATGTGATCTTGTTTGAAGTTTTAAAACTTTTCCATGTTTATGAGTTTCTATGTATCAATGTATCTAGCACTGCCGTATCTGATAGTTGAAGATTAATAACTATGGATGACTGCAGTATCTATAGCCATTAGTTTTAGGCCTCCAAGTAGGGGGAAGTTACAAGTTGGTATCAGAGCATAGGTTTATGAAAACTTAAACAAATTTAAAACATAAAAGCTTTTTTTTAACATAATCCAATGAATCAGAAATATGATCGGGGTTGGGATAACGTAATGGTAACAAACTTGTATTTGATATCTAGATATATATATATATAAGTATGTACTCCCCTCTCTCTTAGACTATTCTTCTGTATCTTACTAAGGCTCGTATGCAGATTTACAAGAAAGAAGATATGGAAGCATGAAACAGAAGAGGAAATCTCGATGGAGGAAGCACCACAACTAATGGAAATGCACGACCTAATACCAGGAGGAACCAAGGTTGATAGGCTAATGCTAACTAAAGTGCCGGTGTCAATATGGGTGTTGGAAATCCACCCTTAGATATGGGGGTGATGTATCAGTTCTTCATCAATGTGATGCAAGTAGGAGCTGCTGCTAGAGTTGCTAAAAATGTTGGAGGAGCTAATCCTGTGGCTCAGGTTGGGAATAACTATACTAAGTTGAGCAGGGACTACACCAGTCTGGGTGGAAAGCCATTTGTCGGAACAAAGGATGCTATTGAAGTTGAAATTTTGATGTTGCATTATGAGCGTATCTTTGCTAATTTGGGATTAGATGATGAGCAGAAGAGAAGGTTGGCCTCTAGACAGTTGCTGGGTTCAGCACTTCATTGGTGGAACAGTGCTACTGCCGGAGTTCCGGAGGAAGAGCTAACATGGGTTGAATTCAGGAGGAGATTTGAACAGAGGTTTTTATCTGAAGTTGTTAAGTCAGCATTGATGAGAAAGTTTATGGATCTAGTTCAGGGAGAAATGTCGGTTATCGAGTATGTCACTAGATTTGATGAGCTGTCTCGATATGGGTATGCTATTATTGACATTGACATCAGAAGGAATGATAAGTTCATTCGGGTTTGAGACCTAAGCTTGCTAGAGCAACCATGACACATATCCATGATTCTTGTAGTGTGGTTATGGAGATGGAAATTCGCCATGAAGAGATGCTTGCTATTTGTGCAAGGGAGAAGCCAATTGAAACCCAAGGTTCTCAGGGGAAGAAAAGAAAGTTCTTTAAGAAGAAGGGAGCCCAGAAGGGAGATGTTGCCAAGAAGGCAAAAGCTGGTTTAGTTTGCTACAAGTGTGACAAGATGGGTCATTGTGCAAATGAGTTCCAGTTAGGAAAGGGGAAGAAGGCTGCAAACAAGAAGAATGTGAAGTGCTTCAACTATGATCAAGTTGGGCATTATAAGGACCAGTGTCCAGAGCTAGTCAGGGCAGACAAGGGAAAGGTTTTTGCTGTTGGGTCATCTGCTATGCCAACTGCAGCTAATAAAGGGAAGACTATGACGGAAGGTACGTTTTTGATTCAGAGTATACTAGTTAAGATACTATTTGATACCGGTGCATCACATTCATTTATATCACGGTGTTTGGTTGATAGGTTATGCTTAGAACCCACATACCTTATTACTTCCTTAAGGGTTGCAAATCCAATAGGAGGGTATGCAACTCTAGGGATGAGATGTGACCAGTTAGAACTTGATTTGTTTGGTCATATGTTTGCATGCAGTTTGTATGTTTTCGATTTCGTAGATTTCAGAATCATTTTCGGTATGGATTGGTTGAGGAGGTATGAGGCCAGGATATTTTGCCAGGATGGGGAGATATCACTGAGACACCCAGATAATCATAACTGAATTATATTCTCAGTAGAGAATTCTGACCGGAGTAGTTGTGCGTTGGTAAGTGCAATGGAAGTGGGAGAAGAGTTAAGTCAGGTTCGAGTTGCAAAATAGTTTGCAGATGTCTTTGAGCTAGTCACAGGACTACCACCGAAATGAGCTATTGAGTTTCGAATAGATCTTGTGCCAGGAGCTGAATCTGTGAGTAAACCACCTAGTAGGATAACACCGACTGAGATGAAAGAATTGAAGGTGAAGCTAGTGGATTTAGAAGGAAGGAATTTTATTAGACCAAGAAGTTCGCCTTGGGGAGCGGCCGCGGTATTCGTGAAGAAACCAGATGGGTTGTTGAGGTTGTTTTTTGACTATCGTAAGCTGAACGAAAGGACAATAAAGAATAAGTATCCTTTGCCAAGAATTGATGATCTATTTGATCAGTTGAGTGGAGCCAGAGTGTTTTTCCAATTGGATTTGGCGACAGGTTTCCATCAGTTAACAATGGCAGAGGACAGCATTCCTTTGATAGCATTTCGGACTAGATATGGTTCGTATGAGTGATTAGTAATGCCATTCGGGTTGACAAATGAACCTACTTTCTTTGTGGATTTGATGAACCGAGTGTTCCGAGAGTATATGGATAGATTCGTGTTGGTGATTATAGATGACATTTTGGTATAATCAAAAGATGAAAGAGAGCATGAAGATCATCTTAGAGTGGTGCTTGAGTCACTGAGGCAGAATCAGCTAAAGGCAAAGTTTTCCAAGTGTCATTTTTGGAAGAAAGAGGTTAAGTTTCTTGGTCATGTGGTTTCAGAGAAAGGGTTGTCAGTCGATCCAGGTAAGATCGAAGCTGTGAAAAACTGGAAGAGACCAGAGATGGTGACTGAGATTAGAAGTTTTCTTGAACTTGTTGGCTATTATCGGAGATTCATTAAGGATTTCTCGTGGATAGCAGTTCCTTTGACTAAGCTTACCAGGAAAGAGGTGAAGTTTGTTTGGTCTGACAAATGTGAGGAAGCATTCCTTAAGTTAAAGCATTTGTTGACCAATGCACCAGTTTTAGTAGTTCCAGACAAAAACCAAGGGTTGGTGGTGTATATCGATGCATGCGCAACTAGATTTGGAGCTATGTTGATGCAGAAAGGTAAAGTGATTGCCTACGCTTCACGACAGCTTAGACCGCATGAAGTGAGATATCCTACTCATGATTTGGAGTTGCTACAGTGATCTTCGCATTGAAGATTTGGAGGCATTATCTCTTGGGGGAGAGATTTGAGCTATACACGGATCATAAGTCTTTAAGATACTTATTCTCTCACAAAGAGCTGAATATAAGATAGGAGAGGTGGCTGGAGTTTTTGACTGCTTATGATTTTGGTATAGAGTATACACCAGGGAAAGGTAATAAAGTAGCGGATGCTCCTAGCAAAAGTCACCATAATGTGGTGTTGGCTATGTTGGCCGAATGGAAGGATCTAGAAGCTTTGGCCAGTTGTGGTGTGCTGTTAAGATGACTGCTAGTTCTAGTCAGAGTACGACCATGTTGTCCTATTTAGAAGTTCGACCAGTGTTGATCGAGAGAAATACTTTTAAGCAGAAGGAGGATCCATTATTAGCCGAGAAGATCAGAAGGCTTGAGTTGGAACTGAGATCGATGATTTGCAAGATTTTTGTCTTGACCAGAGAGGATGGTTGAGAAAGAAAGGGCGATTATGTGTTCCAGATGTTGAGAACTTAAGGAAAGAAGTTCTTGGGGAATGTCGTCAATCCAAGTTTACGATTCATCCTGGAGGGACCAAGATGTATCAAGATATGAAGAGGAGCTTCTATTGGGAAGGTATGAAGAAGGATGTTGGCTTGTGGGTTAGACAATGTGTAAATTGTCAATAAGTGAAATCCGAACATCAGAAGCCGAGTGGGTTACTTCAGCCTCTAGAGATTCCAGTTTGGAAATGGGATTCAATATCTATGGATTTTATAGATGGGTTGCCAAGGTCAAATAGAGGAAATGAAAGTATATGGGTCATTATGGACAGGTTGACCAAGAGTGCCCATTTCATTCCCGTCATGTCAATCAGAACGACACCTTTTTTGGTGAAGTTGTTCATGAAGAACATAGTTAGACTTCGTGGGATTCCTAGTAGCATAGTCAGTGATAGAGATGCATTATTCAATAGCGAATTTTGGAGAAGTCTATAGGAGGTATTAGGTACCAAGTTCAAGACGAGTGCAACATATCACCCACAGACAGATAGGCAGACAGAGAGAGTCAATAAGGTACTCGAGGATTTATTGAGAGCTTGTGTATTGGACTTTGGTGGCTCTTGGGAGGATCACCTACATTTGGTTTAGTTTTCCTATAATAATAGTTACCAGACTAGTATAGGAATGGTGCCTTTTGAAGCTTTGTATGGAAGGCCATGCAAATCGATAGCATGTTGGTTGGAGACTAGAGATAGATTGGTCTTAGATCCAGATTTGGTTAGAGAGGCATCAAAGAAGATTGAGTTGACTCGAGAAAGGATGAAGGAAGCTTAATCCAGACAAAAGAGTTACGCAAATAAAAGGCGTAAAGACTTAGAGTTCTCGGTTAGAGACAGGGTTTTCATTAAGGTATCAATGATGAAGGGTGTGGTACGGTTTGGAAAGACAGGGAAACTGGCACCGAGATATGTAGGTCCATTCCATATTATAGAGAGGATTGGAAAGCTCTCATACAGAATAGAGTTTCCAAGCAGTATGGCAGGTGTCCATAATGTATTTCATGTGTCTCATCTTTTCAAGTATGTGCATGATCTAAAGACTACTATTCCTCCAACAGGGTTGGAAGATCTAGTAGTAGAGCCTAATTTGACTTTTTTAGACAACCAGTTTGGGTTTTAGCGAGAGATGGGAAAAGATCGCGGAACAAGACAGTCAAGTTGGTGAAAGTTTAGTGGAGCGACCACGAGAAGGACTGTACTTGGGAGACAGAGGACATGATTCCAAATACTAATCTTGATCTGCTTTGAGGGTATGTCTATATTAGATTTATATAGATAATTCCTAGTCAGGTAGACTAGTATGGTTGTTAGGAGTCTTTACAGATGATTTCTGTTATCCCGCCTTTTGGCAAGGCCGTGATACCAAAAAGTTGACTGGAAACCTAAAGACAGTTCGTCGTAAAAGCTCGTTATACACTGTTTTACCATGGATATCAATGAATTTTGTCCGAGTCCGGATCGAGCTAAAATTTATAGGACATGACAAGCTAAGCCATGAGAGTCAACGTTTCAAATCTCAAGTCAATCCGAGTTCGTATGCTCAAGATATCACCGACAAAAAATGGAGTAGACAGTCCTTAGTTCGAATCCATAGGCGAAGCCTATGTTCGAATCCATCAAACGTGTGTTGCTTCGAATCCAACACTTCAAGCTCACGTGATCTACTTCGAATCGATGAGGTCTTAGTCGATTCGAAACCATCGGGTTCTCCCTGCTTCGAATCCATCAAAACGGGCTACGTTCGAATCCAACGCTTCGGACCCTTCAGGCTTTCATCCACTTCGAATCCATGCAATCAATACACTTCGACTCCATCACATAAGTTACTTCAAAACCACACTTCACGTCCAGCTTCGAATCGATCAACCGTGTTATACCTAGATCGATTTGAACAAACACGCCTTCGAATCCACTGCCTCGAATCCATTAAGTCAAAGCAACCGAAGCCATGGATTCGACCCTGTCAACCCGGAGTAAAAAGCGGCTCGATGCGAGGAATGCGCGCCACGTCACCGTCTTCACATGTAGAAGCATGGATTCGAACCTATGGATTCGAACCATATCGATTCGAACGAATCCATAGGACGAAGAGCACGAAAATCTTCAACTTGAATCGATCATAACTCGAGTTCCACAAATCCAAATGCCATGAAATTTTCACAGAAGCTTGAGCACATGTTGAAGAATGTTCACACCAAATTTCAGCTCGATTGGACAATTTCTTGATCGATTCGAACATAACTTCGAATCGATCCTAAAGTGGGCCCGGATTTCCAAAAAGCGGGCATGTGGGCCCCCTACGTACCAGAACTGGTCTCCCTTCAATTTAGGAAAAATATCAGCCTCCTACACCTATAAATAGAGCCCCTGATCATTCAGAAAAGGGGTCGGACAATTTTGAGAGCTAAAGAGCGCCCAGACTCTGCCAGATTTACTCAGAATCACCACCGCTTCCTTAGATTCAGATTATAATCATATAATCAGTTGTACTACGAAAGAAGAAATTGTAATCGTCAAGTGAACATCAATAAAATCATCAACTTCAGAGTGGACGTAGGCAAGATCGCCGAACCACTATAAATCTCGTGTTTCTGTTCATTATTTCTGAATTGTGATACTCTATTTACTTAGATTTGAGGTTTGTGTGTGAATATTGTTGATTTATATTCATACACTGGTGCTTTCACAACATTCGGGGTTTGTGACCAATTTTGGCGCAAACACTTTGGTGCTTTCACTGAGAACTGAACTCAGGAGTTCTATCATTTGAAAGTTGAATCAGAAGGCTAAGAGATTCAGATCCGAAGAATCATGACAAGACAAACAAGTAGAAGGCAGAGGCCAGAGCGAAGTCAGCATGAAGGGAGTCAAGAGGCTTCCTCGGGAGCAAACCAAGCTTCAGTTTTAATCACTAGGGATGAGATGGAGACAATGATGAAGAGACAAGAGGAAATGATCCAGAATTTTCTTCAATAGATTGGACAACTTGGAGCACAAAATCAAGGAGCAACCAGAATCCAGAACGGAGCAGGACCATCTAACGCAGCGCCGGAGCTGGGGGGCACACACTTAGGACATGTTGATCCGAACCTGGGAAGAGAGACAAGGACATCCGAGCAACCTGGCGGCGATAGAGGAATGAATGCTCAGCCAGGGGGGCAGACACCTAAAAGCTCACACGGACTCGGGGGGCGGATCGAAGATAGTGAACGCGGACTACAGCTTGGAGACAATGATAGATTGGCAGAGATGGTCAGGCGAGCCATGAGAGGCGGATTAGTAAACAGAGATCTTGAAGATGTGAACAAGAGTCCCTTTTCTCCTGCGATTAGGTTGGCTAGGAACCCACCGGAATTCAAACTGCCAACAGTAGAAAGGTATGATGGGAGGACGGACCCTGCGGTCCATCTAACGAGGTATATAAGGCACATGGAAGTGTTGGGGGCATCACAGGAAGTCATGGCCCGGTGCTTCCCATTGTATTTGACAGACATAGCAGCTTTATGGTTCAGACAGCTAGAGAGCGGCTCCATTGGGACATGGACCGATTTGATCGAGAAATTAATGAGGCAATTCAGGGTTCATATTTCAAGACCCAAGAATGTGATGAGTTTGGCAAAGCTAAAGCAGAAAGCTGGGGAGTCTTTGAGGAATTTCCTGACGCGGTTCAATGCGGCAGCAGCATCGGTGTATCGGCCAGATCCATCCATGGTTATGATGGCAGCTATGTCCGGAATAGCTGACGGCACAGAATTCAAAAATTCGTTAACTAAGGATCCACCTATGGATCTAGGAGAATTCTATAACGAGGCAGAAAAGTTTTTACGATTGGAAGACGCTAATGCTGAAAGAGAAGAAGGAGAGGGAATAGAAGTTTATGCACTTAAAGACAAAAAACCTTTTGAAAAGGATTTAGACCAGGATAAAAGAAAACGAAAGGCTGAAGAAAATGATGACAGGTCAAAGCGGCAACGGAGGGAGCCGCGATTTACCACCTATTCAGAACTCAACGAGGGTTTGGAGCGAATCTACCAAGACACCCGAGAGCAAGTTGCCTATCGTAGACCAATACGACGGGATCCAACTACCGACGAGAGAAAATCAGAAAAATATTGCTTATTCCACGAGCTGAATGGACATAGCACAAATGATTGTAGACATCTAAAGGATGAAGTAGAAGGGCATATCAGGAACAGTAGGCTACTTCAGTATGTGAGGAGACGAGCTCCAACGGTGGAACCAGAGCGACCACCGACTACATCAGCTAGGGGTGATCCTGAACCCGGACACCGTTTGGTTATCAATTGATTTGAATAACGATGAACGAGTCGTAAATTTCTCACTAACAACATCAAACCATTTACACATGTATGAGATCGCGAACGATCCACAGGCATGCTCTGAATGATTACTGATCGTCTCGTAGTGAGAATTTGCACTTTGACATCCTTGCTTTGCTTTTATTTCATGTTGATTTGAACATTTAGACTTTGTTTGTTTGAATATTTCTGTGAACGTTAATTTGATATTTGCAATTCTGTAGAAGAAGTTACTCGCGTATGCTTTGGATCGCGAATGGTCCCCAAGCACACCTTGTATGGCGATGAACCGCCACGATCGCTGATTCAGAAGTTCACCCGAACGTGAACCTGACATTGATAATACTAAGTCCCCCTCCCGGGCACACTCATTCGCCTCGAACGACACCCGACCTCGAACGGTCACCATGAGCCTCGAACGGCACCCGACCGCGAACGGTCACAAATCGCCTCGAACGGCACCCGACCGCGAACGATCACACTTCATCTAGTATAACATTCGATCGCGAACGATCACACTCTGCCTCGTACGACACCCGACCACGAACGATCACAATTCACCCAGTATGACATTCGATCGCGAACGATCACATTCTGCCTCGTGCGGCATCCGATCGCGAACGATCACATATTATCTCGTGCACCATACGACCACGAACGGTCATAATCCATCATAATTCGTCTAGAACGACATCCGACTTTGAACAGTCACAATCCGTCTAGAACGATATCCGACTTCGAACAGTCGTAATCTGTCTAGAATGACATTCGATCGCGAACGATCACATTTTTGCCCCGTACGGCACACGATCGCGAACGATCACATTCCTCTTTCCACGTCACCTGACCACAACGGTCATAATTCGTCTAGGACGACATCCGATCGCGAAAGGTCACAACTCATCTAGAACGACATCCGACCGTGAACGGTCCCATTTCGTTATTTGCCGCGAGCGACATCCGACCTCGAAAGGTCACATATCACCTCAAATGACATACGGTCACGAACGATCGTCAATCGTGGTCAGGAAAAACTATCAATTTCTTTGCAGGTCATCAACAGGATATGAACATCCAGCTTATGGCATTACAAAACACACCTTCCTATCGCAAGGCAAGTTTTGGGGGGCAAATGTTATCCCGCCTTTTGGCAAGGCCGTGATACCAAAAAGTTGACTGGAAAACTAAAGACAGTTCGTCGTAAAAGCTCGTTATACACTGTTTTACCATGGATATCAATGAATTTTGTCCGAGTCCGGATCGAGCCAAAATTGATAGGACATGACAAGCTAAGCCATGAGAGTCAACGTTTCAAATCTCAAGTCAATCCGAGTTCGTATGCTCAAGATATCACCGACAAAAAATGGAGTAGACAGTCCTTAGTTCGAATCCATAGGCGAAGCCTATGTTCGAATCCATCAAACGTGTGTTGCTTCGAATCCAACACGTCAAGCTCACGTGATCTACTTCGAATCGATGAGGTCTTAGTCGATTCGAAACCATCGGGTTCTCCCTGCTTCGAATCCATCAAAACGGGCTACGTTCGAATCCAACGCTTCGGACCCTTCAGGCTTTCATCCACTTCGAATCCATGCAATCAATACACTTCGACTCCATCACATAAGTTACTTCGAAACCACACTTCACGTCCAGCTTCGAATCGATCAACCGTGTTATACCTAGATCGATTCGAATAAACACGCCTTCGAATCCACTGCCTCAAATCCATTAAGTCAAAGCAACCGAAGCCATGGATTCGACCCTGTCAACCCGGAGTAAAAAGCGGCTCGATGCGAGGAATGCGTGCCACGTCACCGTCTTCACGTGCAAAAGCATGGATTCGAACTTATGGATTCGAACCATATCGATTCGAACGAATCCATAGGACGAAGAGCACGAAAATCTTCAACTTGAATCAATCATAACTCGAGTTCAACAAATCCAAATGCCATGAAATTTTCACAGAAGCTTGAGCACATGTTGAAGAATGTTCACACCAAATTTCAGCTCGATTGGACAATTTCTTGATCGATTCGATCATAGCTTCGAATCGATCCTAAAGTGGGCCCGGATTTCCAAAAAGCGGGCATGTGGGCCCCCTGACGTACCAGAACTGGTCTCCCTTCAATTTAGGCGAAATATCAGCCTCCTACACCTATAAATAGAGCCCCTGGTCATTCAGAAAAAGGGTCGGGCAATTTTGAGAGCTAAAGAGCGCCCAGACTCTGCCAGATTTACTCAGAATCACCACCGCTTCCTTAGATTCAGATTATAATCATATAATCAGTTGTACTACGAAAGAAGAAATTGTAATCGTCAAGTGAACATCAATAAAATCATCAACTTCAGAGTGGACGTAGGCAAGATCGCCGAACCACTATAAATCTCGTGTTTCTGTTCATTATTTCTGAATTGTGATACTCTATTTACTTAGATTTGAGGTTTGTGTGTGAATATTGTTGATTTATATTCATACACTGGTGCTTTCACAACATTCGGGGTTTGTGACCAATTTTGGCGCAAACAATTTCTAAGTTTAGTATTTAGCCCTTACTGAATTCGAGGATGAAATTCTTTAAGGAGGGGAGCCTGTAACACCCCTAATTTTCGATAACATTATTCAAGAGATTTAATTAGATAAATTAAATAGAATAATGTAAATGTTAAGTGTTAAAGGGATTGAGATTTGAATAAATATAATAAGGTCGTGCTTAGTTAAATAATTATATGGGCTTAAGAATGGGTTATAAGCTAATTAATTTACATAAGGGTATATTGGGTATTTGCCACATATAACCCTTACCCTTATATATTTTCGTTCCTACCATTTTATTTCCGATTCACGACATTTTTAAAATGCAAAAAAAAAACTTAAATAGGGGTCGGCCGTTAACAAGAGGAATTCAATTAAAAGCTAGAGATTCAAGCTTAGGAGATTAATCTCAATCCAATCTCCTTATCCTAATCAAGGTGAATAATAATTTTATCTCTATTTTTTTATAATCATATGTTTTCGGATTTAAGGGTAAATTCATTTTAATGATGATTTGGATGATGATATGCTTGAATTACAATTTATTTGATTTAAACAAGAATGTTTAAATAAGATTATATACGGTTTTAGGGAAAAACAGATGGATATTAATGTTTAAATGCTATGGAAAAAATTTAAGTTATGTAAAACATTAGTTTGGAGTTGGGTTTTAATTTTGATAATTTTCCAAACTATGGAAAAATTACTACGAATTTTTAAAGGAAAATATGGTTATTTGGGTTTATAAATTTATTTCGGAAAATACATTAAGAATTTGGATCTGAAATTTTAGTATGTTAGATAACATGATTAAAGTGAATTTCTGGAATTTTTGGGGATTTTTTTCCAAAGTGATTTGCTATGCAAATTAAATTATTTTAGAAGAGGGGTTCTTTGCAATATTGATTTTGCGTAATGGAAGGGCTTATTTGCGAACTTAAACATGGTTTAGATCTGAAATTAGCGGTAGTTGTTTTAGTAAAGAATTTGAAAAGTTAAGGCAACCAATCTTGTGTTTATACGTGGCAAGTTAGTTAGAAAGTTTGCTTTAATTAGTATTAGTTACCCAAAAAAGTTGATTCCTCCTTCTTTAGAAGTACCGTTCAACTCAGAGCTTCCGACTTCAATCAAGTCGAAACCCACTAAGTCGAAACCAATACACAAGGTACCACTCAGATGGTATGTAGTCGATTGGAGAAAGGTGAAATGCTAGGTGTTGAAAGCACTACTTCTGATAGGGTCGATACCTTTGTTTGTTTTAAAGAGAAGCGCTTGCCTTTGTTTATTTAAGCCTTCGAAGGAGTCGAAGCATATGTTTTCGAAAGAGGTTTCTAAATTCTTTCGAAGGGGTTGCCATCAACTTATGTTTTAAAGAGTAAGCTTTCGAATGGGTTTTCTTTACTAATAAAATAATGCTTTCGGAAGACGGGGTTCCGATCTGGTCGAAGCCCTGCTGCCGTTCTTTTGCCTTTTGAGTGTGTTGAAGTCATCATTGCTTTAGAAAGGTAGTGCTTGTTTTAAAGATGTTTTGAGACACTTCCTAAATGCTTTCGAAAGGGTCCAAGGGTTTCAAAGGCAATAGCTTCAGAAGGGGGTTTCGACACTATTCTTTAATGTTTTGTTTAAATGATTTGAAGCTTTCGAAAAGGATGGTGCCGACGCCATCATATTTCCTCAATATATTTGTTTGATAAAGGATGGTTTCAAAAGAGATACTTTCGTTTATATTCACTTTGACCCAAATGTTATTTTTAAGTATAAATCCAATGGTTTCAGAAGGGTCGGTTTCAATGGTTTCGAAAGGGGGACTTTCAGTGATTTTGAAAGGGTCACTTCCAATGGTTTCGAAAGGGGTACTTTTAATGGTTTCGAAGCTAAGCTTCTAAGTGTTAACAAGTAATGCTTTATTACATTCAAAAGGAATCGGAAGAGAGGTTTTAAAGTGTTTTGAAAGGCAGGGGCCTAATGTTTTGAAAAGGAGATTTATATGCTTTCGAAGGAGGTTATCCAGTGACGTCGAAAGCAGGGTTTTGAAGGTTTCGACAGCCTTAGTTTCCAAAGCAAATAACCCACTCCCATGACATAAATATTTAAATTATTTTGAAAAGGAGTTTTTAAAGAAGTTTTCTTTGATTAAACGGTTGAATGAATTAACCAAGTTATTATGTATGCTTCTTCATATATGTATATATTCACAATGTAATGGACCCATAACTGAATTTTAGGGTAGGGCAGAATAACCATCTAGGTTGATCCGGTAGTGAATATAAATTAACTTCCGAATGAGTAGAATTGCATCCAGGAGGTCAGGAAGACCAGAATATAGGATGCTAAAATAATAAAGAAAGATATTGGCATAGGCCAATAGGTTCTTAGTAAGCCCATGAAAACTGTATATAGGAAAAGATATTGGCACGGACCAATAGGTTCATAGTTAGCCCATAAAAACTATGTGTAAAGGAAGATCTCAGAAAGACAGGTTCATAGTAATCCCATGAAAATTATGATTTGATACTGGCAGGGGCCAGTAGGTTTGTAATTAGCCCATGAAAACTATATCCGGATTAAGATATTGACTGGTGTCAATAGGTTCCTAGTCAGCCCTTGAAAACTAGAATATGAAGAAAAGATATTAGAGTTAGAAATAGGTTCCTAATCAACCCACGAAAACTAGGGCAAGTGTAAAGATATTGGAGTCACCAATAGGTTCATAGTGATCCCATGAAAACTATATAATTGGATAGGGAGTCATTAAATATTTCTACCGGTTATTAGTCAGTCCATGAAAACTAATAGGTTAATAGTAATCCTAGAAATTATAATTCTGGCGGATAGTCAAGATGAATGGGGATGGGTAATCCAGAATTGATTCACTTGTTTTGCATATCATCATATCATAATGATTTGAATTGTTTTAACCATTGTGGATGCAGGAGCACAATATATGGTTTTATAAAGGTTTTAGGATACTAGTGAGGGGAAACCCCGTTCTGCTAAGCGGCATGGTCTCACTAGATATCTAAATGATTTGAGATGGTAGATTATTATTCATACCAGGCTTTATATCTAACTCGAAGTTTATGTTTTCTCCTTAAAGTCTCAGGTACTCAATTGATTTTGAGTAGTTTGAGAGCGGATGTTTTCAGGTACCTCATTAGATGAATAAACCTTACGGAGACGTGCAGGAAGCTTGACAGATATCTAGAGTTCTCTTTTATTTGATTCCACTATGTTTTTTATAATGGGAAAGTTGTTAAATTGCCTGTATATACCCTAACCATCCAAGAGGGCATCTTCATATGTCACCCCTGTAGTATGTTGTAATAAATATATTTTCCCTGAACGTGGTTAACGATGGTGGGATTATGTAATGAATTGGAAATGTTTTGATATGGAATGTGATCTTGTTTGAAGTTTTAAATTTTTTCCATATTCATGTGTTTCTGTGTATTAATGTTTCTTACACCGCCATATTTGGTCACCGAGGATTAATAAATATGGATGACTGCAGTATCTGTTGTCGTTAGTTTTGGGCTTCCAAGTAGGGGGGTGTTACATTAAGCTTGCGTTTATGCGCTTGGGCTTCATATAGATTACTTAAAGATTTATTTTCTTCTTCTTCTTACTCTCCTTCTACAAATATTTACCTAGCACAAATCAATAACAAATTTCAAAATAAAATTATATTTTCTTTCATCTCTTAAGTAACTACCCAATATTATAGGATTTTATAGAAATCACTTAATCATCAAATTCCAAAATTACCCAAATAAATCGAAATTATTCTTATTTTATCTTTAAATATCCATTTTAATTACTTAAATCACTATTAATTATTTTAATTAATGATATATAAACACTGGGTTGTTACACCCATGCTCTCGTAGAATATGGAAAAATTTAACTATACCCCAATCATGTTAGTACCGACATGATTGGACATGTCAGTGCTGATATGATTTACTTAGTCGTTTTTGGCTAAGTACTTCATGTCTAAGTTAAGCCCGGCGTCACCCCTCAATTTCCTCGAAGTTGCTACAAAATCATCTTAGATCCATATTGTCAGTACTGATACCTTCCTCGGCTTGGATATTTCTAAGTCTTAAACACTCCACTACTTTACGTCCTCAGACTGACCCAAAGTTCCGACCTCCAAACCCTGACGCACTTCATGTTCCAGCCGAAACCATCTAACCTTGACATGATTTGAAGCTACCACCGACTCGATCCTCTCCCCAATGAATACAGGATATTAACCAACCAAATCAACTTCAATACCTATGTGACTTGGTTTAGGGGCTTTTTATTCTTTAAACTACAACATACTTTAACTACATCATGTTTTGAACATTTTTCATACCGATTTGTTAAAATTGACGACCGTTCCAACTACCAAGTAATTAATACAATTATCGTATAGACATCTTATACATTCTCACATCACATATAATCAATCCAAACATGATTCAATTACATATATATTCCTAGATCTAATTTTATATGAAACTGACAATATAGTTGGTAAGCGATGTAAAACAAATAAAACCCAAATCTATCTTTATAAATATGGTCCTAAGGTATTATTAATATCAGATCTAAGTTTTAAAATGTTTAAACTTTGGAACTTATATTAAAAATCGTATTTGTACTATATTAATAAGCATAGGATAGTAAGAGAAAAAACTCTCTTACCTTAAACCAAATTACCCAAATTTCGAAGTAAATCAGAAGTTGAACAGTAGATACACGAATCCTAATGCAATCCTAATAACAAATTAAATTCCCTTGCTAGTTACTCCTTAATGATGCGTTTTAGCTAATTAAAGTAAGGAAAATGGTGATTTTGGGTTAAAAATGAGTTATTAGGGTTTTGAACAGTTTTGGAAAGCGGGAAAGTGATCAGAACTATCCTATCATTCCCAATTAGGCACAAATCCCAATATAGGTTAATGGACCTAATCCGGACCTAATTAATTACCCATTGATCTGGCAGAAACTATCCAAACTTCAAATGACCATATCTCCTAAATGGTAGGTCCAAAATGGTTATTATGACTACTCCATGGAAAGAGAAACCATCGTATAGTTCCAATGGAAGTGGTCTTAACCCATAGTTTGGCTCCTATCAAAAGTTAGCCTTACAAGATTTTCAAGGTCACGATCATCCAATAAAAATTCTAAGGATGAGAAATGTCACCAGTTGACATTTCCCAAAGTTGTTGAATCACACGACCCAATATGGTTTTTAAAAACAATATTATACGATCTTACGATATGTAAAATGTGGGTCGTTATATTCCCCCCACCTCCTCCAGAAATTTTGCCCTGGAAATCCTTAAATCAACAAGGTAAGGTCAAACATAGTTACCCTGCATACCTCACAACTGTAAACAATCATCTCGAGCATTAAACATGCAGCCACACAATCATAAACAATCAAATAGTAAATATGCATATCCTAGCGTGCGAGATACTAAGTTATCCTACATGATATCAGAAGTGAAAGTAAACACGATAAAAAGAAAGTCTTACCAAGTGAAGCGCTCTGGATAAGCGGTCCTCATGCACTTATAGATCCCCCACGTGCAATCGCATTTGCTTTCACCTCATAGAACCTTTACTAACTCCACCGTCTTCCTCTTAAGCTATTTTGTATTATGTCAAATGATAGGAATATGCCTACGAGGTCTCCAAGCTTCTAGTTTAATCTTGATATCATCAAACTGATCTGGTGAAATCGTCATCCCTAAGCTATGCAAAAACATCCACAAATAAGAAATATGGAACATATTATGCGCACCTATCATTTTTTGGGGTAAGTCAACTCTAAATGCTAGGTTTCCAATTCTCTCATGGGAGATGTAACAGCGTGATGTAACAGCGTGATGTCAAGGGGTAATTAATTAAAAATTATTAATGATAATTTAATTAATTAGATAGACTTTTAAAGATGAAAGGAGAATAAATTTGAAATTGATTTAATAGATAAGTTTAAATTGTAAATATGTGGTAATTAAATTAAAATAAGTTGAAACATGGAGATAATATTTTGTAAAATTATATATGGAATAACTAATATTAATTTGAGTATGAAATAGTTTTTAAGTGGGAATTTGATTTAAATTTTAGGGTTAATATGTAATTATTATTGAAGTAGGCTAAATTAACCATTTTGAGATAACTAATTAAAAAAAGTATATATGAAAGGCAGATTCTATAAAATTCTATAATGATATGTTATTGCTTAAGAGATATAAATATAATTTATATAATTTCTGTTTGAGAATTATTAGTGAGTTGAGTTCAATGGAAAAATATAGTAAAAGAGAAGAAAAGAAATAATAAAAATACACTTGTTTAGTAAATAAAGCCCAAGCCTACATAGTAAATCCCAAAACTCTAATTTTAATAATGTATGAATTATTCCATATCCAAATATTTCAATTTCAACCTTAGAGATAATGTATTGTATATTATTTTTCGGGTTCTAGAAGCTTGTTTCATCATTTATCAGTAAAAGATCAAAACCTGATTCCATTTCAAAATAAATGAATAAAATCAAGTAAATTCCAAAATTAATATATATGCTTCTCAACACTATATCACACACTAGATATGGAGAAATTAAAGCTTTGATCCTTATTTCTTTGGATTGGAATTCGTCAGTAAGAGGAAGCAGTGGAGGAGGAAGAAGAAAGGTTGTGCAAGCTGCTTTAGGTGAGTAATCTAATTCATATGTCAATCTTGTTAGTACCTTAGATATTGATTTTGATAATAACAACTAAAGGGAATTATATAAAATATAGATACGAATGTTTTATCAAGATATATATAGTGCAGGATATTAGATGGGTATTGATTAAGAAAACTGTACATTATCAAGATGCATATATCAATGGTAGATTCAAGATGTTGATATAAAGTTTCAAGAGTTTAAGAATGAAGACTCATGAGTATTGAAGAGTTCAAAATTTCAAGATATTCCAAATAAGTTATAGAGTCATAGAATTTATGTTAAAACCTTGATAGCACTTTCCTGGTCTCTCTCACCTTCTCTAATTTTGTTTTAAATTGTTTTTCAAATATTCTATTTTTAAAATAATCTTTTCAAAATATTTCCCAAAATGATTTTAAATCTCTTACTTATAAAGATAATATTATTTTAGTGTTTTTAAGTTTATATATCTATATATATACGGAATTTTTGTTTATATTTTAGTAAGTTATAATTATATTAATTTTTATATATGTTATTGAATATTCTTATTAAATCTTTCAAAATTATTTTATTAAGTTTTATTAAGTAATATTTTGATTAAAATGTGTATAAACTATATTTAAACGATTCTACAAAGCATTAAATTATTTTACAAAGCAATGGATTTTCAAAATAATATATTTAGTGTTTTTCAAAATATAAAGGGATATGTCGACATATCCTATCTAGTATGTCGACATAGTGGCTGTAAAATTCAAAATTCAAATTTGAATGGAAGTGTCTTTTCGTCGTATATCTTCGCAAATGGACATGACCGTTTCCCTATATATACCAGACTTCCGAACGAATTTTCATTAACTACTTTCTTATTTTTCTCTCCTCTTTTCACTCTCTTGATTTTTAAATCAATTTCCATCGAAACTCTGCTAAAATTCAACTAAAATCAAATTCAATCATTACTAGTTTGACTCTCCTTCATATACTCTCTAATTTCTCTCATCTCTCTCAAGATCAAAGTGCTGTTCAAGAGTTATAGGATCAATTGTAATCAAGATCGAAGATCTGAGTCTGTAAACTCTATCAAATCATACTCTTATACCTTGTGGTGTGCTTGGTATACTTGAAATCCAAGTAGGTGTGATTATAGCCTGTTAAAATCAATTGGGTGTGCTTAGTAGCTCGTTAATCTAGTGGGTGTGCTTGTGGCCCGAAAATCAAGTGACTCTACCTAGAGGTCAGGTTTCTGAAGGGTTTGTCTCATAGTCTTGAAATCGAGATTGTATTTGAATTTATGAAAAGAAATCCGTACAAAGAACTTTATGAGATTGGATGTAGGGTAACTTCGACTAGTATAAAATCCCGGTGTGTTCTTTCCTTTTTACTTTTACTGCATTTACTTTTATCTGTACTTTGATTCTATGATTGTTCCTGTGATTGTTAATTATATCATTTTAAATAAATCTTAAAGAATTTGAAAAATATTCATATAATCCTTAAACACTATTCACCCTCCTCTAGTGTTAATTTAGCATTAAGATCCATATTCCACTGACTTACATTTGGTATTAGAGCATTGGTTTTCAAAGTATTCATCATTTGATTTTTGAAAATGTTTAAATGGCTACCAACACTGGTAATAGTATTGTTAGTAACGCTGTTACTACACTTGTTAGAAACTCATTTGTCGAAGGACAATCCACTGCTAGACCACCGCTTTTTAATGGTAGTAATTACACATATTTGTCATGTAGAATGAAAATTTATTTAAAGTTAATTGGTTTAGACATTTGGAATATCACACAAATTGAGTACACTAAACTCGAGACAAATTTTGCATAATGGGCTGCTGATAAAAAAGCAATCGCACAAAGTAACTCTAAGGCTATGAATATATTATTTTGTTCACTAGACAGAAATGAATTTAATAGAGTATCTATATATAAGTCTGCAGTTGAAATTTAGAGAACCTTGCAAGTTACACATGAAGGAACAAGTAAGGTCAAACAGATCAAAATTTCCATGTTAACAATCTAGTTTAAATTATTCAAAATGAGTCCATATCTGATATGTATAGTAGATTCCAAGATATAGTACACTCACTTATTGCACTAGGTAAAAGTTTTTCTAAAGAGGATCAAGTTAGAAAAATCCTCAATTCGCTTACTCCTGAATGGATCAAAAGACTCTTGCAATCGAAGAGGGTAATGACATTAGCACTCTAAATATTAAAGAGTTAATCGGCAATATAATGTCTTTTGATGCACAAATGAAGGGCAGGAGAAAAAGCAAAGCAATAGAGAAGAAATCTATAGCTTTTATTGCAATAATGAATAATCTGGATTCAGACAGCAATGATGATGAAGAAATTGCTTTCATGACAGGGTATTTTAGAAAATTTCTAAAATATAGGAAGATGAAAATTTTCAAAAGAAATGACAATAAAAATCTAAGAAGCGAAAGTGGAAACGGAAATGGCATTAGATGTTATAACTACGATGACCCTAGTCATTTAAAATGAGACTGTCCACATCCCAATAAACTGAAAACTACACCAAACACTAATTCATCCAAAAAATGGAGAAGAGTCTATACTGCAACATTAGACGATTTAAATACATCCTCAAGTGATAATGAATCAAATACAGAAATTGCTAACATATGCTTCACAGTAATACATAATTCAGAACAAAATGGTGAAATAGATCAGAAAAAGTTACTCTTTTAATATATCAAAAGTATTTTAGTTTCTTGAATGAATTTTTTTCTTTTGGTTGATTTACTGGTTGTTAGGAATATCTTATAGATTAATAATAATATTAGTTGAATATTGTGTGATTATATTTTAAATATAAATATTTTATACATTTTAATAATAAAATAATAATATAAAATATTTTTAAAATTATTTTTCTAAAATTAGAATAACTATAAAAAATCTATATAATAAAATAGGATATAGTTAAAAAATCATTTTTGATAATTTCGACCTATATGTCGACATACCTCACAAGCATATGTCGACATATGTAGACAGATTTTGAATTTCAATTTCAAATTCAAAATTTGAATTTCCCTCAACCCTCTCACCAACTCCCATGTTCTCAAAAGTTTTCTTTTGACCAGAGAACATGTCCTTTGATTCTCTGTTTACTTACTCTATCTCCATCCATTCATTTCTCACTTTCACTTTCAAATTCAAAAATCATAAACTCTCTTATCTCTTCAAACTATTCTTCAATGGCATCCTCAAGCAATACTAAGGCAACCAAGAGGTTTTCTAAGCAAATAAAAGAATAACTTTTTAACGATGAAGAAGCCATTCAAGCCTATATTGAGTATTTATCGTTTAGAAAAGTCTTTCCCGGAAGATTTGCTAATTTTGAAGATTTTCCTACTTATGATCTTTTTAATCTTTTTTGCAAAATGAAATTCTTGGCTTAATCGATGCTTCTCAAAATGATTTTGTTTGTTATCCAAAATTAGTAAAGATGTTTTATGCAAATTGAAAAGGAAAGATTTATGATGGTAGAGATGGAGAAGTGTAATGACCCAAGATTTTAGGAATTTATTCTGACAAATATAAATGAATTCAAAATAATTTTTGAATAAATTTTGAAAGGGGATTGATATAGCTTGATAGTGTATCAGTATGTGTGTACATGTGTGCACAGGAAATGCACATGAAATAAAGCTAAAAGTCCCTGAACTCTAAGAATAAATACATATTGATATGTATGGGAATATATATATATATATATATTTAGATTAAACCCTTAAAAGTTGTATGCATGAGTAAATATACATATATGGATGCTACTGAATATTTTTGAGTATACATGTGCATGTGTGTGTCAATACAGAATGATGTGTAAATATATATATATGGGTGTGCTAATTATTTCAGTAAGACTTATATAAATATATATATATATGTGTGTGTTAATAAAATACTAGAGTTCAAATTAGTAAAATAAAATATACAGACATATTTTAGTATATAGGCAGAAAGAAAGAAAAACTGAGGATAGAAAAAGGAGTAGTCCTCTTGTAAATAAATAAAGGAAGTACATACCATTTACATGAAAGCTAAAAATAGGAAAAAATAAGACAAAACAGGGAAATGCTTGGTATAGGCAGAATTAGGAAGAGTATTTGATAAATAACAAATCAAGTCACATTTTTAGCATGATTGTAGACAAAGGAAAAAGTATTTTCTGAAAAGCAAATTTCTGAAAAGAATATAACCACTTTTCTCTTCACCTAAATTAAGCCGGGAAGGGTAGAATTTTGGGTTTAAATAAAATACAGATAACACAATTTTTTCTGGTGGGCAAAAATGGCTTTAGCCAATACCCAAAACCCTAAGGAAGACCCTGTATATATATATATATATATATATGTATATGCAGCAGCCTCCTCTCCTTCTCAAAATAAAAGAAACAACACCATAGAAATCATAAGGCAAGGGAAGGAAAAGAGTTTGAGGCTAAAGGCAGAAGTTCATCAATTAATTAAGGAAGCAAAGAAGAGAGCTATGTGAGGAAACTCACTCAACAACTTAAGGCACTAAGTCCTAATGAAGGCAACCAGTTATAAATGAATTTTTCTTAAAAGTATATGTGATTGTTCTTTAGAAATTAAGGATGCTTTAATGCTTGCTAGTTGTTCTGATTGTTTCATTCTTAATAAGATCAGTATGCATGAATAGGTAATTTAAAAACCCAGATTTCTTTCTGATATGATATTAGATAGAAATATAATAAATACCCAGAAAATAAGATGTTGAATATAAGCAAGTAGTGTTGGTTTTGGCTCAACCCAGAAGAATTGATAAGTATATGGGCTGCAATATACATATGTATATGTGCTGAGGCTTATTATAAAAAGGAATTAGGAGTGTAATAGGCTTGCCTATGTGCTGATACTCCTGGTTCAAAGAAAATATACAATAACCACCTAGCAGATAGATTTTGTGATTTAGGAAGCTTGGTCAATCTAAGTTAACTAAAGCACAGATGTTTGCAACAAAATATTCCAAATAGAGCTATAAACCAATGTTAGTTGTCTATACCTCTTCTAAATTGCAAGAACATGTTTTAATAAATTGCTTGATTGCCTCTGTCTGTTTATATGAATGATGAGGAATGTTATGAGATGAATGCTTATTTTAGTGGAATGACTCACTGGCTGGGTTACCCTGAAAATTTAAAGGATAAAACACCTGAGAAACTTGATTAGGAAAATGGGGTCAAGATTACTGCAGGAATGACTTGTGTTCTTGAGTAATGCAAGTTGACACATGGCTTGTTTAAGTCCTGAGATCTTTGTGTAATGGAGTGAATTAGTTCATTATAGTGTGTCCATTGATTCATAAATATTGCAGATGAGACCAGGATAGATAAATATACCAAGGGAAAAATATTTGAGATGATGAGAAAACTAGAGTTTTTCCCAGAATTGAAATATGAGGATGGAACAAATGATTTAACTCATATTGGTTATTTTCCTGTTTGGTGTGAATGATTGTTTGACTATGACTGAATTGTATGCTTGAATGTATGTGCCATATTTATATATGTAGTCTCTGGAAAGGAAAATCAAAGTGTGCACATGCACAATGACACAGAGCATGCACACAAGTATGACCTGATTCCAAAGGGCAGAATTTTATGTATATGTACTTAACTTGATTTTAACCTAATTAACTAATTGCTTTTGTGAATTTTCTCATACCAGACATGTGTCTGACCCTAGTGTGCTAATGGCATCTGGGGTGTCTCATTTAAAATGAGGCAGTTTCAAATGCTTTTTCAGGGATTGCAGCAACTAAGTAGGAGTAGGTGCAAGGCTTTGAGAAGAAGATTATAACATGCTAAACTTAGTTAGATAAGAGCCTAAATGATAAAATCCGCATGTATTAATGATTTAAATTGTTACTTGTATTAAGTGTTAAATATGGGATGGATATTTTGTTAAGTATTTTATTAAGAGATTGACTTGTATCTGGAATTTATAAATCTAGTTAATATCTGATATAAAAGAAGTTAATCAAAATATTGTAAGCGGATTTAGTAAGAACGCCATGTTAAAATTAAATGATTATATTTTAAAAATGTATTAGTCAATCTTGAGTCTTTAGAAATGATTTAAGTTTTGGAAAACCTGGATAGTTGATTCTCAAAAAAACTAAATGGTTTTATCTTTCTACCATGGCATATGTATACATAAGATAATAGACATAGGTTGAATGTTTTTATGTGACTGCAAGGTTTCCATAATTTAACTTGTTTTATACAAATGTTTCATGCCTTATTTTTAAATAAAGAAAGAATCTGTAATATGGGAGTTGAAAGCCAGATCCAAAATAGTTGCAGTTATATACACACATAAACATGTTTTGTACAGATATTAACACACCTTTTCATTTGTATTTTTAATAGGAATCTGACTTCCATATCACTCAGATTTTAATCAAATGCATTTTAAGACCAGATGGGTTACACCAGAACAAAGAGTCTGGTTGAACCATGTGATTGACATCCATGGTTACAGGAAACCCACTCAAGTTTGCACTTCATTTAATTTAAGGCATACTGACATACAAGAATCAAGATATTGAATGTGTTAGATCACTTTAAACTATTCAAAAAAAAGAGCCTATATTCCAGACAGATTTTATAAGAAAACAATCAAACATGGATAATGATAAACACTTCTATCATTTTTCAGAACCCAAGCACCAGACCATTAATTTATAGACAATCATATCACAATTATATGGTTTCTAGAATTTATACTCCCTAGAGAATTTAGCAAAGAATCAGGAGTTTAAAAATATATATATAGGTATTCATGCATGAATGGAATTTTTATTGCATATAACACTGAACTATGTGTGGATTGATTAAATTCAATCAATCCAATATCCTCTTGTTTTCCAGAACTCTGATTCAAACAAGAGAGGCATATACATCCTCACATGTATGTGCATATCTTTGTGAATGTACTGATATATTTATATTGGTTAATTATTTTGATCCTGGATATATTTTGTTTATTAGAAAAAGAAAATGACCCTGGGAAATATATTTGTAATGAATGATATATCTATATATCATCTCTGTAAAAAAAAATCCTTATGAAATTAGGGTAGAAATAGGAGGGTCATTTCATTTGGTATCAGAGCTATGTTATTCTACATAGTAGAAGTAAAGATCAAGTTCTTAGATAGAAATAAAATTTAAAGGAACTAAATATATATATCAATGTTTTCAGTGTGAAAAAAAAACCCACTGAAATAATAAAATTACCAATCAAACTAACCAGCTATGTAAATTATTATTAGCAAACTATGGTAGGGAGACCACCAAATCAGGGAGCAGGATCTTCCCATGCACCACCAATGGTCAATCTGCAAGACTTGGTGAGAGCATTTAGGGATGGGCAGGACAAAGGCAAGAAAATCCCTATGAAGAACTCTCAAAATTACTTAAGACATATACTCATTTAGGAGGCAAAAGCTTTGAAGGGACAGAGAGTATCATGGAAATTCAAACATGGTTGAGAACATTGGAAAGAATTTTCAATGACATGCAACTTGATGATCAAAGAAAGAGGCAAGTGGCTTCAAGACAGCTAAAAGGAGTAGCTTTAGGCTGGTGGGAAGTAATCATTGCAGGAAGGAATGAGAATGAAATCACTTGGAATCAATTCAAAGAGATGTTGGAAACAAGGTTTGTACCAGCATCAGCAAAGACTACCTTGCTAGAAGAATTTATTAGACTTAGACAAGGAACCATGACTGTCATAGAATACACTCAAAAGTTTGAGGGGCTTTCCACATATGGAGCAATGCTTGTGGCAGATGAGGCATCCAAAAATGATAGGTACATAAAAGGGTTGAACCCAGGACTTAGCAGAGCCATGTTACCCTATGCAGACAGGACTTTTGACCATGTGATAGACTTAGCTTTGAGGTTGGAACAGCATGACAAGGAAAGGGAGAAGTTCAGAAATTTTAAGAACAATAATACCAAGAAGGGTAAGGGGAGGTATCACCCTTATGATAAGAAGAAGGAAGAGGCCAGTAACAAAGGCACTGGAGATGTCAAAGCTAAGGAAACCAAGAAGAAAATTGCGTGCCATCGGTGTGGAAAGGAGGGGCATATCAAGCCTAGGTGTCCAGAATTGAAGGGAGGAGCTTTCAAGTGCTATCTATGTGGGAAAGAGGGGCATATGAAGAGGAATTGTCCTGAGTACAAACAGCAAGGAAAATTGGCAAATTTGGAAGGAAAAGGCAAAGCCACAGTGGAGAGTAACACTGAAAACCATAGCCAAGTGGAAGGTACATTACTTATTTGTACCATACCCATAGCAGTAGTATATGATACTGGGGCAACTCACTCTTTAATTTCTTATGAACTAGTTAAAATGCTAAAACTGAATTGCATATTGGTTGAAACCCCATTGCATATACAAAGTCCACTGGGGAGTTCTAGTGTTTTAAATATGATTTGTGTGGATGTGGAATTAAACATAGGAGGAAATATTTTTATTTCCAATTTATATGTTTTGAATTACCCAAATATAGGTGTTATATTGGGGATAGACTGGTTAAGGCAATTTAAAGCCATAATTAATTTAGACTCATCCACCATATCATTGCAAAATTCTAAAGGTCAGAGAATCACAGTTTTATGTGAAGTAGCTAAGGAAGGAAAACTATATCATTTAGTTGACTCAGAAAAAGATTTCAGTGAACTAACCATTGAAGAAATTCCCATAGTCAATGAATATTTGGATGTGTTTGGTGAGGTCAAGGGTGTTCCACACCATAGACCAGTAGAGTTCCAGATCAATCTAGTTCCAGGAGCAAGCCCAGTGATTAAAAAGCCAACTAGAATGGGGCCAAATGAACTAAAAGAATTAAAGAAACAGTTAGAAGAATTGGAAGAAAAGGGTTTTCTAAGACCAAGTAATTCTTGCTGGGGAGCACCAGTGGTATTTGTTAAGAAACAAGATGGCTCCTTAAGACTCTGTATAGATTATAGAAAATTAAACAAAGTAACTATTAAAAATAAATACCCATTGCCAAGAATAGATGATCTTTTTGATCAATTAGCAGGGGCAAAAGTATTTTCTAGACTAGATTTAGCATCTGGTTTTCATCAAATGAAGGTGGAAGAATCAAGCATCAAGTACACTGCCTTTAACACTAGGTATGGGTTGTATGAATTTTTGGTTATGCCAATTGGCTTGACCAATGCACCATCATACTTTGTAGATTTAATGAACAGAACCTTTAGAGATTATTTAGACAAGTTTGTGCTTATTTTTATAGATGACATTTTGATTTACTCCAAAACAGTGAAAGAACATAAGCATCATTTGCACCTGGTTTTGTCTTGATTAGGGGAAAAAGATTTAAAGGCAAAATTTTCAAAATGTGTATTTTGGAGAGAGGAAGTACATTTCCTTGGCCATGTTATATCTGCTCAAGGAATTTCTATGAACCCCAATAAAGTAGTGGCTATTCAAGCATGGAAGAGGCCAAGCACTGTGAGTGAAGTGAGGTCATTTATGGGGATGGCAGGGTATTATAGGAGGTTTATAAAAGATTTTTTAAAAATTTCTACACCACTCACTAACCTAACCAGGAAGAACCAAGCTTTTGTTTGGTCAGAAAAATGTGAAAAGTCTTTTGAACAGTTGAAGGAGGCATTGGTGAATGCTCCAATTTTAAAGGTACCTCATGGAAATGAAGAATTAGTTGTATACACTGATGCTAGTGGATTTGGCTTGGGTGCAGTATTGATGCAACAAGGCCAAGTCATTGCATATGCATCTAGACAACTTAAACCCCATGAAGTAAGGTATGCCACACATGATCTCGAATTAGCAGCTGTGATCTATGCTTTAAAACTTTGGAGACATTATTTGTTAGGCACAAAGTTCGAACTTTACACTGACCACAAGTCTCTAAAATATTTATTTTCACAAAAAGATTTGAACATGAGGCAACATAGATGGGTGGAGTTCTTAGCTGCCTATTACTTTGACATACTCTATACACCAGGCAAAGCAAACAAAGTTGCAGATGCTCTAAGTAGATAGCATGCTAAATTGGCTATGATGATGATAGAAGAATTTAAGGGCTTGTCTTTGCTAACTGAGTTAGAAATTGGGGAGAATGGTTGTGTGCACATTGATGAGCAGATGCATGGTGCACAAGAAGATAAAGGGAAGTTAAGCTTAATGACACTTCAACCAGATTTAATTCTGAAGGTAGGAAAAATGCAAGAATAGGATGCCAACTTATTAGAGAAGAAAATGCTCCTCTCAAGAGGGGAGGAAGTGATGAATCACCATATTGATAAAAATGGTTATATGAGATACCAAAATAGGATGTGTGTACCAGAGGACACAGAATTGAAGAAAGAGATATTGAATGAATATCACAGAAGTAAATACTCCATACACCCAGGCAACACAAAAATGTACCAAAATTTGAAAAGAGACTTCTGGTGGAAGGGGATGAAATCTAATGTAGCTAAATACATTGCCAAATGTATGACTTGCCAACAAGTCAAGGCTGAAACCCAAAGGCCATCAGGGTTGATGCAGCCTCTTAGTGTACCACAGTGGAAGTGGGAAGACATATCTATGGACTTCATAGATGGACTGCCTAGATCTAAGAGAGGTAATACAAGTATATGGGTGATAGTTGATAGGCTAACCAAGGTAGCACACTTCATCCCAGTCAAGTCAGAAAGGACAGCACCAAAATTAGCTCAAATTTTTATAAAGGAAGTGGTAAAGTTACATGGCATTCCCAAAACCATTGTGAGTGATAGGGATACCATCTTCACTTCAAAATTCTGGAGAAGCTTTCAAGAAGCAATGGGAAGTGAACTATGTTTAAGTACTGCCTACCATCCTCAATCAGATGGGCAGACTGAGGTAGTAAACAAAGTTTTGGAGGACATGTTGAGGGCATGTATACTGGATTTTGGGGGCAACTGGGAAGATTATCTTCATCTAGTTGAATTTACATACAACAACAGCTACCAAAGCACCATAGAAATGGCTCCATTTGAAGCCTTATATGGTAAACCCTGTTTGTTGGGTAGAAGCAGGAGAAAGGTCTATTTTAGGACCTGAGTACATACAAGAAACTAAGGAGAAAATTGAGTTGATAAGAAGAAGAATGACAGCAGCTCAAGATAGGCAAAAGAAATTTGCAGACATGAGAAGGAGGCAGGTAGAATATGAAGTGGGAAATTTTGTTTTCATCAAAATCTCACCTATGAAAAATGTGCTGAGGTTTGGAAAACAAGGCAAGTTAACCCCGAGATATATTGGACCATACAAAATTCTGGAAAGAATTGGTCCCTTGGCATATAAGTTGGAATTACCAGAAAACATGCAAGGTATACATGATGTTTTTCATGTATCACAATTGAGAAGGTGGGTCCATGACAAGGCAGAAATTCTTGAGACCCCAACCCAAGTGCAGATAAATTCTAATTTTATTTATGAAAAGGATCCAGTGGGAATTTTGGCAAAAGATGTGAAGAAGTTGAGAAATAAATCTCTGAAACTTGTGAAGGTACAGTGGAGTCTTGATCCTAGTGATTGCACATGGGAATTAGAAGACAAAGTTAGGATGAATTATCCTAAGCTATTTTCAGATTAAAGGTAATTCTGATTTTTGATTGTTTTCTTTTTTTTAGATGCATATGTTTTTAGTTATTATAGAACTAAAAATCTATTTGGTTGAGAATGTACTTGTTCTCTGAATTAAGATTAAAATTTATTTTAAGCTTAGGAAAATTGTGGGACACAATTTCTAAAAGGAGGGGTGTATGTAATGACCCAAGATTTTAGGAATTTATTCTGACAAATATAAATGAATTCAAAATAATTTTTGAATAAATTTTGAAAGGGGATTGATATAGCTTGATAGTGTATCAGTATGTGTGTACATGTATGCACAGGAAATGCACATGAAATAAAGCTAAAAGTCCCTGAACTCTAAGAATAAATACATATTGATATGTATGGGAATATATATATATATATATATATATATTTAGATTAAACCCATAAAAGTTGTATGTATGAGTAAATATACATATATGGATGCTATTGAATATTTTTGAGTATACATGTGCATGTGTGTGTCAATACAGAATGATGTGTAAATATATATATATGGGTGTGCTAATTATTTCAGTAAGACTTATATATATATATATATGTGTTAATAAAATACTAGAGTTCAAATTAGTAAAATAAAATATACAGACATATTTTAGTATATAGGCAGAAAGAAAGAAAAACTAAGGATAGAAAAAGGAGTAGTCCTCTTGTAAATAAATAAAGGAAGTACATACCATTTACATGAAAGCTAAAAATAGGAAAAAATAAGACAAAACAGGGAAATGCTTGGTATAGGCAGAATTAGGAAGAGTATTTGATAAATAACAAATCAAGTCACATTTTTAGCATGATTGTAGACAAATGAAAAATTATTTTCTGAAAAGCAAATTTCTGAAAAGAATATAACCACTTTTCTCTTCACCTAAATTAAGCCGGGAAGGGTAGAATTTTGGGTTTAAATAAAATACAGATAACACAATTTTTTCTAGTGGGCAAAAATGGCTTTAGCCAATACCCAAAACCCTAAGGAAGACCCTGTATATATATATGTATATGCAGCAGCCTCCTCTCCTTCTCAAAATAAAAGAAACAACACCATAGAAATCATAAGGCAAAGGAAGGAAAAGAGTTTGAGGCTAAAGGCAGAAGTTCATCAATTAATTAAGGAAGCAAAGAAGAGAGCTAGGTGAGGAAACTCACTCAACAACTTAAGGCACTAAGTCCTAATGAAGGCAGCCAGTTATAAATGAATTTTTCTTAAAAGTATATGTGATTGTTCTTTAGAAATTAAGGATGCTTTAATGCTTGCTAGTTGTTCTGATTGTTTCATTCTTAATAAGATCAGTATGCATGAATAGGTAATTTAAAAACCCAGATTTCTTTCTGATATGATATTAGATAGAAATATAATAAATACCCAGAAAATAAGATGTTGAATATAAGCAAGTAGTGTTGGTTTTGGCTCAACCCAGAAGAATTGATAAGTATATGGGCTGCAATATACATATGTATATGTGCTGAGGCTTATTATAAAAAGGAATTAGGAGTGTAATAGGCTTGCCTATGTGCTGATACTCCTGGTTCAAAGAAAATATACAATAACCACCTAGCAGATAGATTTTGTGATTTAGGAAGCTTGGTCAATCTGAGTTAACTAAAGCATAGATGTTTGCAACAAAATATTCCAAATAGAGCTATAAACCAATGTTAGTTGTCTATACCTCTTCTAAATTGCAAGAACATGTTTTAATAAATTGCTTGATTGCCTCTGTATGTTTATATGAATGATGAGGAATGTTATGAGATGAATGCTTATTTTAGTGGAATGACTCACTGGCTGGGTTACCCTGAAAATTTAAAGGATAAAACACCTGAGAAACTTGATTAGGAAAATGGGGTCAAGATTACTGCTGGATTGACTTGTGTTCTTAGTAATGCAAGTTGACACATGGCTTGTTTAAGTCCTGAGATCTTTGTGTAATGGAGTGAATTAGTTCATTACAGTGTGTCCATTGATTCATAAATATTGCAGATGAGACCAGGATAGATAAATATACCAAGGGAAAAATATTTGAGATGATGAGAAAACTAGAGTTTTTCCCAGAATTGAAATATGAGGATGGAACAAATGATTTAACTCATATTGGTTATTTTCCTGTTTGGTGTGAATGATTGTTTGACTATGACTGAATTGTATGCTTGAATGTATGTGCCATATTTATATATGTAGTCTCTGGAAAGGAAAATCAAAGTGTGCACATGCACAATGACACAGAGCATGCACACAAGTATGACCTGATTCCAAAGGGCAGAATTTTATGTATATGTACTTAACTTGATTTTAACCTAATTAACTAATTGCTTTTGTGAATTTTCTCATACCAGACATGTGTCTGACCCTAGTGTGCTAATGGCATCTGGGGTGTCTCATTTAAAATGAGGCAGTTTCAAATGCTTTTTCAGGGATTGCAGCAACTAAGTAGGAGTAGGAGCAAGGCTTTGAGAAGAAGATTATAGCATGCTAAACTTAGTTAGATAAGAGCCTAAATGATAAAATCCGCATGTATTAATGATTTAAATTGTTACTTGTATTAAGTGTTGAATATGGGATGGATATTTTGTTAAGTATTTTATTAAGAGATTGACTTGTATCTGGAATTTATAAATCTAGTTAATATCTGATATAAAAGAAGTTAATCAAAATATTGTAAGCGGATTTAGTAAGAACGCCATGTTAAAATTAAATGATTATATTTTAAAAATGTATTAGTCAATCTTGAGTCTTTAGAAATGATTTAAGTTTTGGAAAACCTGGATAGTTGATTCTCAGAAAAACTAAATGGTTTTATCTTTCTACCATGGCATATGTATACATAAGATAATAGACATAGGTTGAATGTTTTTATGTGACTGCAAGGTTTCCATAATTTAACTTGTTTTATACAAATGTTTCATGCCTTATTTTTAAATAAAGAAAGAATCTGTAATATGGGAGTTGAAAGCCAGATCCAAAATAGTTGCAGTTATATACACACATAAACATGTTTTGTACAGATATTAACACACCTTTTCATTTGTATTTTTAATAGGAATCTGACTTCCATATCACTCAGATTTTAATCAAATGCATTTTAAGACCAGATGGGTTACACCAGAACAAAGAGTCTGGTTGAACCATGTGATTGACATCCATGGTTACAGGAAACCCACTCAAGTTTGCACTTCATTTAATTTAAGGCATACTGACATACAAGAATCAAGATATTGAATGTGTTAGATCACTTTAAACTATTCAAAAAAAAGAGCCTATATTCCAGACAGATTTTATAAGAAAACAATCAAACATGGATAATGATAAACACTTCTATCATTTTTCAGAACCCAAGCACCAGACCATTAATTTATAGACAATCATATCACAATTATCTGGTTTCTAGAATTTATACTCCCTAGAGAATTTAGCAAAGAATCAGGAGTTTAAAAATATATATATAGGTATTCATGCATGAATGGAATTTTTATTGCATATAACACTGAACTATGTGTGGATTGATTAAATTCAATCAATCCAATATCCTCTTGTTTTCCAGAACTCTGATTCAAACAAGAGAGGCATATACATCCTCACATGTATGTGCATATCTTTGTGAATGTACTGATATATTTATATTGGTTAATTATTTTAATCCTGGATATATTTTGTTTATTGGAAAAAGAAAATGACCCTGGGAAATATATTTGTAATGAATGATATATCTATATATCATCTCTGTAAAAAAAAAATCCTTATGAAATTAGGGTAGAAATAGGAGAGTCATTTCAAGAAGTTTGGAATAGTGTCAAAGGGATACAAATTGTTTTAAATTGTGAACTTTTAGGTCACATTCTTGAATGCTAAATAGTGGAATGGACCTTTCATCTTTTCAAATTGATTTTCAAAATCGTAAAGTAATTCATGATATTTTTGAAAATGATGATGATTTTGAATTTAAAAACAAAAAATTGCGTCCAAAAGCAAGAACTTTAAGCCTTCTTTTGCAACAAAGTATCACTCCTAGAATGGGTAATTATAATAACCTGACTGAAAAAGTTTTCAAAGCACTTTTGGCAATTTATGGTCAATACAACATAAATTGGTCTCAAGTCATTTTGGATGAAATTTTTCTTAAGAATCTTTCTAAACATGGAAACACACTTTTTCATGGTGTGTATCTTACTCGTGTTTTTAATTATTTTGGTATTGACCTTTAAGGAGAGGAAACAATTCCTCAAAAAATATTTGACAAGGCCAACATTTCACTTATTCATATTTCACCCTTGTTCTAGCCTTATGAAATGCTTGTGAAAAAGGAACAAAGGTTGGCTTGGGAAGAAGAGCATGAAATAAGAGAAGAAGAGGAAGAGGAAGAAGAGGAAATGGAAGTCGAGGAGGAAGAACAGAAAGAGGAGGAGGATACTTGTTTGGAAAGTATGAATATGCCAATAAATCCATCCAACAAATATCTTCTCAAAAATCAAGAGAAGATCATCCTTAACCAAAGGAAGCGTAAGAAATCATTTTCAAAGAGATTTACTTCGATTTCCAACAAAATAGATAAATTCTATGGAAAGATCATCTGCAAGCTTGGTAGTTCTTCTTCATCTTAATCTGTATCTTTCTAGTTATTTAAACTATTCTTGTATTTAGATTTTCTAGTTTTAGTTTATGTTGAATCTCATGTATCTTTCTTTTATTTCTTGTACCCATCATTATTATCAATGAAAACTCTATGTAACAGCCCTAGATTTTTGTATATATTTTAAATTTGACTTTCTTCTATTTAAATTATTTTTAAAATGGTTTATTTCAAATATTTCATTTTTAAATATAAATGTTGATTATTAAGTGATTTATAGTTCAAACTATTATAATTTGAATATTTTACTATAAAGTGAATTTCTAGTCAAACTGTTCAAACTTTGACTTTTAAACTTCAAATTTAAATTATTTAAATTCTTAAATTTTATCTTTTATTATGAAAATATATTTAATAACATGAATACTGCTTTTCGTTTCGTTGAAAACGGAGTTAAATTGTGAAAGTTATGTATATTTCAATTTTGAGTGCAATTTGATTTATTTAACAATTTTGTCTATTTTAAATTATATAAATTGCATTTTCTTTGTCATATTCTATTTTAATATGTGTTAATATGTTATTTTATGTATACTTTGTCTTTAAATACTTTTCAAGTGATAATAAAAAATTTCCAAAATTTATTGCATTTATTTTCTATTTTTAAAGGCTAGTTTACATTTTTATGCTATTTTCTTCATTAAATTTTATTTATTTATTTTTTTGTGAATTCATTTTATTTTTTGTTCTTATCTTTATTTATAAATATTTTTCAAGTTAAAATTTTTTCTAAAGTTCAATTGAATTTATCTTAATTTAAAGGCCTAGTTATATATATATTGACTTTTTCTTTATTTAATTGATATTATTTAAATTTTATTTATTTCTTTTTCTATTTATTTTATTTTCTGAGACTATTTATCTTTGTTCTCAGCCATTTTATATATATATAAATTTAAAAAGAAAATAGATGAAATATGAAAAGTTTTAAACTATTGGAATTCCAAAGTCCGTTTATCTCCCGACTCTTCATTTTCTCAACTCCATCTTTATGATTTTTTTGCCGTGTATCTCCTCCTTCATTTCAGCCGTACTCTTTTTTTTTTCACGAACTAAAATGTTTCTCAAACAAAAAAATATAGCACGGCCATTTCAAATCAAAGATTTGGTAAAAAATCTCTTCTCTTTTCTTTGTTTTTTCTATTTTTTTCTTATTGATTTTACACTTGTTCTATACTTCATAGCTCCACTCCTCCTCCAGGCTTTGGTCGACCACCACCACCCCCTTCCTCTGAACATCACCCACCCTAGTATCCCTCCTCTCTAGGCCGAGCAGCCCCAAGGCAAAGATCAACACCAAAATCCACTTAAACATCCACTACATGCAAACCTAGCCTAGATCTGTTAACATCACCTTCTACCACCATTAGCCGCCACTACCTCCACCACCACCACCTCTGACCTGACCTCCACCCTCTGCCATGTCACCCACCACCTCTTGGAGCCATTAGCCATGACCCATGACCTCTGGCCGAACCTATATGTGGCATAGATGTGATGATTTTGCCTTGTGTTGAAGTTTGTACACCTAGTTTATACACCTAGACTTCACCACCTTGCAAACATGTGTAGGCCGACCCATATGGAACCCAAACCAGACCAATTTCCTACCCTAGGCTGAGATTAACCACTGCATAACTGAATCACATGAGGTAGAGAACAAATGCAAGTCAATTGTTGTTGTTTTGAGCTTTGATTTCTAACATCGTTTAGTGATAAATTGTTTTGAAACTTATCTATGTTGCATTGTTTTGTTCAAATGTTTGATCAAGGCTTTTAGCTTTGGCTCTCCACTCTCAAGTCATTCCCATATTTTCGTGCCTTCATAGTGTCTTTGTTGTTTGCTTTGGTAGCTATCTCCAGCTCTGAACAGGTGAGTTATTCTCACCAGACAATATGTACATATATAACTAGTGAATTGACCCCTTTTGAATCTGTAAAATGCATTATCATGTTACACCTGCTATGTTATGATTTTATGATGTTCACCCATGCTTAAACACCTATTATATTATATGTTACTGTTATATTATGTTGTTCTATTATTTTTATCAGTTTATCACACTGCAAGTTCCCTTTAGATTAGAATCACTATGGGTTGAAATGATACATACCCGAACAGACTTTAGAATAGGAGAAAATCGTTATGGGCTGAAATGATAGGCCTGAATGATTTTCAATTATTTTCATTTACTTGGGGTTGCGGGTTTGAAATGATCAAACCCGGGTTTTCTTTGAAAATTACGGGTTGAAATGATATATTACCCGTATCACTTTACCTAGGCTAAAAATGAAATACAGACCCGTAGTTAAAATATGTTTTTCTAAAAAATTTAAAATATTTTAGAAATGTAAATGTTATAGTATTTTGATTTAAATTTGATTTAAAAATGATTTTTGTAAAGCATTATTGATTTTCTGAAAATTTATAAGTGAAATAAATTAGTGGTAAATGTTAGAAAATATGAAATGTAAGTTATTTTGGGAAATTTTAATTTGGTGATAATTGGAATTTAAATTAAATATGAAATATGATAAATTCATGATAATTTGGATTAAAGTGAATTTAAATGATTTTATAATATATTAATGATTTTTGAATAAAGTTAAAATGTGAAATGAATGAATATTTAAGTTGAAATTTTGAAATATAACTAAAATTGGAAATTTGGGAATTTGGCTTAAAAGTGAATTTTAAGTTAAGTAAATAAAAATGGAATTAAGTTATATTTGAAAATGTAAACTTAAGTGTTAAGTTAATTTAATTTAATGAATTTATAATTTAATATTGGAATTTAATAAGTGAATTATAATTAAATTTTAATTTTTGAATGAAGGTTTAACTTTATAAAATCATGAATATAAGGGTATTTGAATGATTGTTATAAAAGTGAAATTATATGATTTTATAAGTTAAAAATGATTTATATAAAAATATAATTGTTTGTGAAATTATACTGAGTATTTGAAGTTAATTAACTGCATTTCTGAAATGCTATTAATTCTAATGTAAATGATAATACAACATTTGTAAATGATGTAGTTGATAATAATGAACCAAATGGCTAAATTTAATTAAAGGCTATTATAGCATTTTTGTAAATGTTATAATGGTTGAATTTAACAAAGTTTATTTGAAACTAATGTAACCCTATTACAGCATTTTAAATGCTGTCTTTTGTTAAATTGAACTGTTTTAAATGTGACTTTCCGTAGCATTTTCTAAATGCTGCGAAAGTTGAATTTTCATTGTTTTAATTAATTTAAGTGAACGAATGAACTTTGAAAAGTTAAATTTTTGGAAATTTAATAATTTAATTATTAAATATAATAACTTCATTTTATGATTTAAAATGAAGTAATTTGTTTCGAAATATAAACTATTTTCAAATATGATATTTTGATATTTTGAAATGGATTTTTGAATGATATTGAATTTTGAAATGATATTTGATTTCGAGGTATAAAATACCAATTTGAAATTTTAACCACGGGATGTATTTAATTTATAGTATAACTGATCCTTAAAGGATGAGCGATCCCAAGCATCCTTTGAGTTATTGTGCATTTCTACTACAGTTCACTTGAGTTGGTTTACATTATATAAGTATATATTGTCCTGACTCGAGTGTTTTGTGTCTTACTTTACGCTCGGGTCAGCCTGAGTATTTACAGCTTAGCTTTGGATCTCTTTCTGGAGCTAGGAATCACTGGAGATTCTGCTTGTCTAGTTATTTGTTCCTTTCAGTTCAGTTGTTCTATTTCAGTTCTGGTATTCATAAACTTCTATTTAATTGAGATTTCTATTGTATATGTTTTCAAACGGATATTATGTATTATGTTTTAAGAGTTTGTTATAGTAGCTTCATGAACTACTATGGTTTTATATTCCGCTGCGAGTTATTCTGATATGTTCTGTGTCTGTGATTCTATGTATTTGATTTCATTTGCTCCAAATTTATTTACAATCTGTTATTTTAAATTATTCAAGTCAGACATGTGTGGATTATTGTCGATTTGAATGGTCCAAAATAGTGGTTCGTTAAAGTTGGTATCAGAGCTTTGGTTTTAGGCAAACCTTAGCCTGCGGAGCAAAAACTCATTAGAGATAGGGTAGAAATATCCTAGAATGAGTGAAATCAATCTTAGAATCATTTCTTTGTGAGAGAACGTATTTTCGAAGTATAAAATGATTTTTAAATGATTTTTAAAGAATTTTCAAAGATTATTTTGATATAAATTTTCTTTCTTTGAAAGTAAAATATTTCTTAAACTTCATTCCTTTCGTATCCACCTTGTTAGTAATTTCTTTGATTAGGATCCTCTAAAATTTTGAACTTCTCTCTTGATTGATCTAGATCCATTGTTGATTGGAATCTATTTTGGGTATGGCAAAATCAGTAGTTTGTTAGGTTGTGTAATGACCCATAAAATTTTATAAATTTATAATTGGTTTTATAATGTATTTAATTTGGATTTTGAGATCCGATACGCGACGGAAACAATAAAAACGTGCGTCATCGGTGCTGAAATTTGTGACTTGAATTTATCTACTTTTAAAATTTGAAACCGTACAACTCATACCATATTAAATTTCTTTTAAAGGTTTTAGCTAAATCTATGGGTGAGCGTTGCCACACCTTTCCACCTTATATTTAATTCTCTGCCGTTTCAATTTGCATTCTATCCATTCACATTACATTTATTCCTTTTCTACCATATATTCCATTATCTCTTTCTCCTATTTGCTAATTGCTATTTGCTCATTCACGCGAACATTTAATTGAAATCAAAATTTCAACCCTTGCTTCTCTTTTCTTTTCAAATTTGAAACGTACTATTAAATCAAGCCATTAATTGCTTTTATTTTTTCCTTAAATTAACGTATAGCTCACACAATTATAAATTGCATTAAATTTTCTGCTGAACCACACCATGACCGTTTATATTACATTCATTTGGAATATATTCATTTGTTTGAAATCTTTCCCTTTCTCTCTCATCTCAGTTGGGAATAAAATAAATTTAAGCGGAAATCACGTTTCAATGCTTTTAACTCTTTATAACTTTTGATAAAAAATTTTGTCCTTTTTGAAACTAAAACGTATAGAGATATACATTTTTCATTTATTAATTTCTAAATCGTCCTGTTGTCCTTTTCATGAATGTTATATTTAATTATATTTTACATTTTCTATTTATTTCACTCATCTCCCTGCACGTTTCTATTTATTTGCTGATTTGTTGCATACGTTTCATTTTGGAAAAATGCGGTTCATTCCTATTTATTTTCATTTCTCACATTTATTTCATCTTTTACTGAAATTCGACCGTTGCCACGTCATACCATTTTGGAAGTATGAATGTACAAAACATGCATATGTTTTATATTCATTTAATTGGAACGGTCACTTTAATTTTTGCTTTTAAAATTCAATTTTCTTCACTACAGCTGGAAAGTTATAAAACATCAAAAAAAAATTTGAAAGCTCGCCTTAAATTGTGCAAAGCGTTTTCCTCTGCCTTTATAACTTTGGGTTATGCCAGCTGGTATTTTTTTCCATCAATTCAAAATTATTATTTGTCATTCCATTTTAGGGTCTCTTCATTCTCCTTTATCAACTTCCATATATTTATTTCCCTAGTCACTTTAAAACGTTTTATAATAATAAATAATATATAATCGTTCCATTTTAAAGCTTTTCATACGTTTTATATATGTCAAAAAAAGATGTGAATGGATATTTACCTGAGGCCCATACCGTTTTGAATTATACGTTTTTTTATTCATTAATTCTTTTACGGCTCATTTTATTTCACCTTTATAAGCTTTTTTTTTGTAAAGCAAGGATCTACTGTCACTTTCTTCTCCTCAATTTTTCTTTCTCCACCCTCTCTCTTCTTCCACACTCTTATATGCAGCTGTATCTCACCTTGTCACCCATTCTGCCTTGCAGCAAACTTTTAACATATATGTATGATATCTTGAAAGGTAATACAACTTGTGCGTTTGTCTCATTAAGTATTGTGTTTTTTTGTGTGTGCGTAAGTTATTGTTTTGTTTTATTTTATATATATAAGCCTGAGTACTGTTTCTAAAACTTTAGATATTTGCATGGGTACATATTTTCATATTGGGTTGGTTGTATAGATATACTAGTATACATTTCAGAGCTTTATAGGTTTGTATTAGTTATAATATATATATATATATATATAATTTTTATTTTACCTTCATCTATTGTCAGGTATTGTTTAAAATATAATAGGTATACAAGTTAGGTATAACGGCTACTGTGAATATGTGTAACAATATATGTATAACATTTTTTAAAACATGTATATAGCAGCCCATTTAAAGGTTTGTTTGTACACACTTTATTGTACATATAAAACGTAGGTTTGCATGTCAATATTGGTAGGCATAAGCATCCTTTCTCCATTTTTCTACTAGCATTGCGTTAGCATATTTTTATTTTTGGTAAAAAAAATGATTACAATATATTATTTGTAAAGGAAGTCTGCATTTGGTTAAACTATTAGATTTCTTTAAACTTACATTATTTACTGTTATGTATATCTTTGGATGTTAATTTGGTTATGTACATTTAGTTTCAGATATTGATGTTTCAAATATAACGTATATAATATAAGATAGAGTGAATTTGGTTTTGATTTTTTTTTATGTTTGATTTCAATAAATATATTTAATTTAAGACTTATATAAAATGTATATATACTTTAATTTGAATTTTGGGTTTAAGGAGGATAATAATATAAAATACATCTCGCCTAAATTTTTATCGAGTTAATTTGACCCGTTCCCATCGATTTCTTTTATCAGCTTTGATCGTTCATTCGTGCCGATCTAACTTTTCTTTGAGATTTGTGCTTGGGTTTCGTAACTCAACTTCATTGTCTATCTCTCTAACCTCGAAAGGTGAGCAATCACTCACGATTAACGTTCTTTTATTTATTAAATTTGAATTTCAATTGAAACGACAATTGAAATATGCTGCTGTAGTTATTTAAATTGTCATATATGCTATTATCTGTAACTGTTCACCTGTGGGATATGACACCATATCATGTTGTTTATATTGTACTGTTATTGATGATACATGCATGTTATTTTATTGTATTATCTGTTATCACTCTGCAAGTTCCCTGTAGTTTAGGATTCACTATGGGTTGAAATGATACATACCCGAACGGACTTTAGAATAGGAGAAAATCGTTATGGGTTGAAATGACAAACCCAATCGATTTTCATTTAATTGAATTTGGGATTTTGGGTTTGAAAGATATCCACCCGTATATATTTAGTGTACGGATTGAAATGATAAATTTCCGTAGCACTTGACTATATGATAGGAAATATATACAGACACCGTGGGTCCATATAAATATTTTGAAAATAATTTCTACAATTTGAAGAGAAATATATGAGATTTAATAAATATTGGTTCTTAAAATATTATATATAAATGGAAATTTTATATATAAATTTAATAATAATATTATTAAGATTGATTTAATCCATATAATATGTTTAAGTATTATTTAAGATTTATGTTTCAAAATTTACCGTTGTGAAAATTTGAATAATTAAGATTGGGAGATAAATTTGGGTTTATTAAAAATGGTATTTAAATAAGGATTTATTTAATTAAATCGATTTGAAATTATTGAATGGGAAATTTAAAGGTATGATTTTTGTAACTGGATTTTGATTTAAGTGATTTAATGAATATTTCACGTTTAAATAAATTAAAGAAAATATTGAGAAAAATGTAATTTAAGGGTAATTAATGATATTGAATCTAATGAGGGAGTATTTCAAGACTAAATAATAATGAGGTTAAATTGAGGCCTATATGAAACTGTTATATTGAACATTTAAATATTAAAGCCTTGAACTATATTGGAATTTAAATGGTTTATTTTGAGATTCGGATCTGTTTTTGAAATCAATATAGTTGAATTTGTTATTTATAAACTAAATTGAATTAAAGTGAAAATTTAGGTTGAACCAAATTTGAATTTATTATTTAGGAAACTAAATTGAATAAAAATATAGTTTGAAACGTTGAATACTTAAAGTTTTGAAATATATTGAAATAAAAAAGGGTATTTTGTGATTACAAATCCGAATTTGAGATCGATAAGATTGAAGTGGTTATCTTAGGAATTGAGTTGAATTTAAATTGAGAAATTGAGATTGAATTTAATTTAAATGGGAAGGTCGGGTTGATGTTGAAACGATTTGTTAAGTTGAGGGAATTGAAAATACTTTACTGTATAATTTTTTTAAATATTAATACCATTTTGGGAAATATAGAGATATTTGAAGTGAAAATGATATTTGGTTTTGAAGTATAAATTAAGTTGAAATGACCACGGTGTTATAGTGTATATTTCTACCCTGTAGATAGTTCCATGGACCCTTAGAGGATGGTTATCCCAAACATCCTTTAAGTTATTTGTATTTCAGTTGATATTTCACTTGAGTTGGATTTATTGATATAAGAATGTTAATCCTGACTCGAGTGTTTTGTGTTTTGCTTTACGCTCGGGTCAGACTGAGTGATACATCATTAGAGACTCACCTTTGGAGTTCGGAGCTTCATTTGGAGATCCAACTATCGATTCATATTCCAGCCTTTCCAGTTGATTGGTTCAAAGAAGTCATCTATTGCATTGGAGACTTCACTGCATTTGAACTATTCGGTTGTATTTTATTTCTAACTCTGATGTATATAGTAGCTTCATGAACTACTATTCTTTATCTATTCCGCTGCATTATATTACTCTGTGATCTGTGATTGATTTATTTACTGTATATTTTAAGGTTAGCCAAATATTAATTAACAATTCTGTATTTTGAATTATTCAAGTCGGATATGTATGGTTTTATTGTCGATTTGAATGGTCCAAAATAGCGGGTTGTTACAGTTGGTATCAGAGCTTTGGCTCTAGGCAAAACCTGTCATATATGGTAAATTTATTTACAGAATCACTTTCGTTCGAGTTTGAATCTCTTCCGTTTGACACGATTTCCTTTGAACTTTGGAACGTTTCTTGCGGTTCCAAAATTCATTCTTGTCTCTCCTTATTTGTATTCTTTTGATTCTGGAGTATCCCATAACTCCACTTCCAATGATCTCTAGGATCCCACCAATCTTGGAATGATTTGTGAAGGGGTGAAACTCCTTCACAATTGGCATTGATTCACCGAAGATTTCTATATCTTTGGTTTAGATGTCGCTATCTCTTGCGATCGAATGTTGATTTTTCTTGGAATTCTGCATCAATCTTGTTCCTGAAGTCACGGTTGACCCGGTTAAGGTCGCCTGCGATTTATATAAGTATATTCATCTTCTATTTTGAAATTTAATTATCTCATCTTCGTTCGAGCTTATCTTCGAATCAGAATTTTTTTTGATTAGAGTTCTTTTAAATTGAATCTCTATCTTTGTTTTGAAATCTGTCCGTGAATCGTCCTTTGAAAATCGGGTTTGTTTATATTTTAGAAATTGTTTTCTAAACCGAAATTATTATTTTGATAAGTATGATTATATTCTATATATAAAAGTGAAATGTTTTCGATAAAGATTTAATACCCTTTTTAAAATGAGAATTTGAGGTTTCGAAAGGATTTGTAATTTTGAAAAATTATATAAGAAATTTGATTTATCTAAAAATGATTTATGACTGAAGGATTTTTAAATTTGAAATTCGAGAATTGAACTTCGGTATTTTGAAATTGGTTTTAAGATTTTGAAATATATAATAATAATATGATTTAAAAGTATTTTCCGAATAAGAAATGTTTCAAATGATTTTAATAAGTTTCGAATGATTTCAAAGAAATTTCAAAAGAAGTTTGAGAAAATAGAAGTCCAAAACTCACTTATGTCGCTAGAAAATAATTTCAGTGATGAGTGCATGCATCATCGACATTGATTTTCGAGTTTCAGAGTGGGGGAGAGGCCACATTAGTAGCATTGCTACGCGAGTGATTTTGCGAAACCAATTTTGATTTCAAATTCCGAAGTAAGATTTGATATTCAAAGGATATATGTATATATATTTGAAATGATTTGAAGTAAGCCGGTGTTCAGTCCTTGAGTTTCAGACTTGATATAACCCCATCTATTAAAATTGATTTACTGATTTGTTGCTGATTTCCAACTCTTGAATTTGAAAATGATTTCTTTAACTATTTTGAAGGTTCGAGCACTTCCAAATCAAGGTTAACTTTTCAAAGCTAAGAAATTTTGAAAAGTATAAAGTATATAAGTTTAGTATGTATGTTAAAGTATGTAGTAATATGATTTAAATAAGTTGAAACTGTTTTGTTAAGTAAATGAATAAGGCAATTTAAAAATTTTTCTATTATGAAATTTAGATTTGAAATGTTTTGAAAAGAATTTGGTCTTCAAAATATTTTGAATAAAGTTTAGTTAAATGTTTTAACTTAGTAACATCTTTATGAAACTATATATTTAACAAGTTGGAATAAATATATAAGTTGTACGTATGCTGTTTTATTCGCATAATTAATTTGATCCAGGTTTGAGTACACAAGTTCGAGGTGAATTACACCATTTCGTGTTAGGATTTTTCATTCGATTCTTGATGGCGAATATTTGATATGGATTTTGGGCTTGTTTCTAGAATTCTCTATCATAGTATATGGCTATGCAAGGAGACTGATGGTTTCTAGTCGAGAAACCACATCGAAATCCACATTAGGGAAGTCGAATGGACAATAATAGTTCGAAAGCGAACTTGTGTGATCGAGCGAGTGATCAAATGTGATTTTGCGAAATGATGACATATGTACATCTTATATTCTAATATCGGTGATATATTTTGATGCTGAAATTGAAAGTTGTCGGGTTAGAATATCTTTGCTTACTAAAAGAAAATTTCCAATTTAAATTACAAAGATATATAACCCATAAAAGCAAAGATATTCAATCCCATATGGCTCTTCATACAGCGAAATTTATTTTGTAAAATTTTAATTCTTATATAAGATGACTTTATGTAAGTATAAGATGATTTTGAAAACCATTGATTTTAGAAATGAATTGGTTAACTTAAATTATATTGATTTGGAAATTTGGATTTATTTTCTAAATTTATTATTTTGGAAACTTTGGAATTGAAGATATTTAATTTGAGAAGAAATAATTTGGTGGAATTGTATATGATTTTGAAACTGAACTGATATTGAAACAAATTGAAATTTGAGAACCTTGTGTTACTAAATACTTGATTTGGGAGTTATCGAACTTATATAAAAAAATTGGTTTGTATAAGTATGAAATTAATTCGAAAACTATGGATTTGAAAGGGTACTCAATTTGAAAGTGAAATCTTATATAATTGAAGTCTATATAAGTGTGATTTGATATACTATTGATTTTGGAAAGGTATTTGATTTGAAAATTTAATCTTATATATAATGGACTTTATATAAGTACGATATTTGAAAGTGATTTGAAAAGGTACTATATGATACATATTTTCGAAGTAAAGATATGGAAGTGCCTTCTGCTTGATATCCGCTTTGTGGCCAAATTGTGGATTCATTCTATCGATATTTCTCTGATTTTTGGTTTTCCGGATATGATACTCGAGTTTCCATCGAATTACATGGCGTTACCCATGGTCTTACGAGCGCGGATGCATAGCGCAACTGCCTGGCTGAGATGGCCTAGGGGTACGGATTATTTCCTGGGGGATCCAGGCGTAACCATTGTGTATCCTACAATCTGTGTAGGTCGCGATTAGTAGCGAAACTACCTGGCTGAGACGGCCTAGGGGTATTGATTGTTTCCTGGGGGACCCAAGCGTAACCATTGTGTATCCTGCACTCTACTAGTCATCATGGCGTAACTCGCAGGGCTGAGAAAGCTTACGGATACGGATTGTTTCCTGGGGGACCCAGGCGTAACCATTGTGTATCTGTGAACCATGGTTGGACAAAGGTTTTGGTTTGGTTGTTTTGTTTGGATTGTACTTTCCATATCTGTTTTAAAGGTTTTTCAAGTATTTTCACTTGGTGTTGAAACAAGTCTACTAAGTACTTGAAGAATTCTAGGTTTGCGCCTGATCAACGCATGGCTAGAGTCTGCAAGAACGAGGATAAACTTGTTGAAACATCGACTTATAAAAATATTTTTGAAAAAAAGATTTATTTCGATATAAAGGTATTTTATTATAAAGGTATTTTTCAACAAAGAAATTTTGTGTTAATATTTGAAATTGAAACTCTTATGGTTTGAAATTTACAATTCGTGCCTGATTCTATTCTTTAAATCTACCTTATCTTCTCAGCTTTAGTTGTTCACCTTGATTCTGTTTTTCCGAATCTACATTCTTTCCTTTCTGAATATAATCTTTTAAATATTGCTTATTTGTATACTACATTGTTTAATAGAAAATTTTAGTGTTATAAATATTTTTGAAGTTATTAATTAAATAAAACATATTTAAATGTAATGATTTATTAATAATGTTTGAAAAGTATCTAAAGACAAATTTATAAATTTATGAATTATGGATTTAATGTTTTCAATAGCTTCTTTGTAAATATAACCAATGATGCAAATAATTGTTTTCAAATAGCTTTCATATATGTATAAAGGTGTTAGTTAAACATATTAAATTCCAATGAGTTTTGAAAATTTAAAAGTATTAAAGATAACTGAATCGCAAATGAAGTTTTCAAATGAATATTTCAAGTAAAATTTATTTAGTTTTAAATTAATTATTTACCCTTGACTTTCAATCTACCTTTATTTCTGGTTGTTCTATTCTCCTACCTCCTTCCTTTTCGGGGACGAAAAGTTTTGAGTGGGGGAGAGTGTAACGACCCATAAAATTTTATAAATTTTTAATTGGTTTTATAACGTATTTAATTTGGATTTTGAGATCCGATACGCGATGGAAACAATAAAAATGTGCGTCATCGGTGTAGAAATTTGTGACTTGAATTTATCTACTTTTAAAATTTGAAACCATACAACTCATACCATATTAGATTTCTTTTAAAGGTTTTAGCTAAATCTATGGGTGAGCGTTGCCACACCTTTCCACCTTATATTTAATTCTCTGTCGTTTCAATTTGCATTCTATCCATTCACATTTCATTTATTCCTTTTCTACCATATATTCCATTATCTCTTTCTCCTATTTGCTAATTGCTATTTGCTCATTCACGCGAACATTTAATTGAAATCAAAATTTCAACCCTTGCTTCTCTTTTCTTTTCAAATTTGAAACGTACTATTAAATCAAGCCATTAATTGCTTTTATTTTTTCCTTAAATTAACGTATAGCTCACACAATTATAAATTGCATTAAATTTTCTGTTGAACCACACCATGACCGTTTATATTACATTCATTTGGAATATATTCATTTGTTAGAAATCTTTCCCTTTCTCTCTCATCTCAGTTGGGAATAAAATAAATTTCAGCGGAAATCACGTTTCAATGCTTTTAACTCTTTATAACTTTTGATAAAATTTTCTGTCCTTTTTGAAACTAAAACGTATAGGGATATACTTTTTTCATTTATTAATTTCTAAATCGTCCTGTTGTCCTTTTCATGTATGTTATATTTAATTATATTTTACATTTTCTATTTATTTCACTCATCTCCCTGCACGTTTCTATTTATTTGCTGATTTGTTGCATACGTTTCATTTTGGAAAAATGCGGTTCATTCCTATTTATTTTCATTTCTCACATTTATTTCATCTTTTACTGAAATTCGACCGTTTCCACGTCATACCATTTTGGAAGTATGAATGTACAAAACATGCATACGTTTTATATTCATTTAATTGGAACGGTCACTTTAATTTTTGCCTTTAAAATTCCATTTTCTTCACTACAGCTGGAAAGTTATAAATCATCAAAAAAAATTTGAAAGCTCACCTTAAATTGTGCAAAGCGTTTTCCTCTACCTTTATAACTTTGGGTTATGCCAGCAGTTATTTTTTTCCATCAATTCAAAATTATTATTTGTCATTCCATTTTAGGGTCTCTTCATTCTCCTTTATCAACTTCCATATATTTATTTCCCTAGTCACTTTAAAACGTTTTATAATAATAAATAATATATAACCGTTTCATTTTAAAGCTTTTCATACGTTTTATATATGTCAAAAAAAGATGTGAATGGATATTTACCGGAGGCCCACACCGTTTTGAATTATACGTTTTTTTGTATTCATTAATTCTTTTACGGCTCATTTTATTTCACCTTTATAAGCTTTTTTTTGTAAAGCAAGGATCTACTGTCACTTTCTTCTCCTCAATTTTTCTTTCTCCACCCTCTCTCTTCTTCCACACTCTTATACGCAGCCGTATCTCACCTTGTCACCCATTCTGCCTTGCAGCAAACTTTTAACATATATGTATGATATCTTGAAAGGTAATACAACTTGTGCGTTTGTCTCATTAAGTATTGTGTTTTTTTGTGTGTGCGTAAGTTATTGTTTTATTTTATTTTATATATATAAGCCTGAGTATTGTTTCTAAAACTTTAGATATTTGCATGGGTACATATTTTCATATTGGGTTGGTTGTATAGATATACTAGTATACATTTCAGAGCTTTATAGGTTTGTATTAGTTATAATATATATATATATATATTATTTTTATTTTACCTTCATCTATTGTCAGGTATTGTTTAAAATATAATAGGTATACAAGTTAGGTATAACGGCTACTGTGAATATGTGTAACAATATATGTATAACATTTTTTAAAACATGTATATAGCAGCCCATTTAAAGGTTTGTTTGTACACACTTTATTGTACATATAAAACGTAGGTTTGCATGTCAATATTGGTAGGCATAAGCATCCTTTCTCCATTTTTCTACTAGCATTGCGTTAGCATATTTTATTTTTGGTAAAAAAAAAAATAAAAAAAAAATAATGATTACAGTATATTATTTGTAAAGGAAGTCTGCATTTGGTTAAACTATTAGATTTCTTTAAACTTACATTATTTACTGTTATGTATATCTTTGGATGTTAATTTGGTTATGTACATTTAGTTTCAGATATTGATGTTTCAAATATAACGTATATACTATAAGATAGAGTGAATTTGGTTTTGATTTTTTTTTATGTTTGATTTCAATAAATATATTTAATTTAAGACTTATATAAAATGTATATATACTTTAATTTGAATTTTGGGTTTGAGGAGGATAATAATATAAAATACATCTCGCCTAAATTTTTATCGAGTTAATTTGACCCGTTCCCATCGATTTCTTTTATCAGCTTTGATCGTCGATTCGTGCCGATCTTACTTTTCTTTGAGATTCGTGCTTGGGTTTCGTAACTCAACTTCATTGTCTATCTCTCTAACCTCAAAAGGTGAGCAATCACTCACGATTAACGTTCTTTTATTTATTAAATTTGAATTTCAATTGAAACGACAATTGAAATATGCTACTGTAGTTATTTAAATTGTCATATATGCTATTACCTGTAACTGTTCACCTGTGGGATATGACACCATATCCTGTTGTTTATATTGTACTGTTATTGATGATACATGCCTATTATTTTATTGTATTATCTGTTATCACTCTGCAAGTTCCCTGTAGTTTAGGATTCACTATGGGTTGAAACGATACATACCCGAACAGACTTTAGAATAGGAGAAAATCGTTATGGGTTGAAATGATAAACCCAAGCGATTTTCATTTAATTGAATTTGGGATTTCGGGTTGAAATGATATCCACCCGTATATATTTAGTGTACGGATTGAAATGATAAATATCTGTAGCAATTGACTATATGATAGGAAATATATACACACACCGTGGGTCCATATAAATATTTTGAAAATAATTTCTACATTTTGAAGAGAAATATATGGGATTTAATAAATATTGGTTCTTAAAATATTATATATAAATGGAAATTTTATATATAAATTTAATAATAATATTATTAAGATTGATTTAATCCATATAATATGTTTAAGTATTATTTAAGATTTATGTTTCAAAATTTACCGTTGTGAAAATTTGAATAATTAAGATTGGGAGATAAATTTGGATTTATTAAAAATGGTATTTAAATAAGGATTTATTTAATTAAATCGATTTGAAATTATTGAATGGGAAATTTAAAGGTATGATTTTTGTAACTGGATTTTGATTTAAGTGATTTAATGAATATTTCACGTTTAAATAAATTAAAGAAAATATTGAGAAAAATGTAATTTAAGGGTAATTAATGATATTGAATATAATGAGGGAGTATTTCAAGACTAAATAATAATGATGTTAAATTGAGGCCTATATGAAACTGTTATATTGAACATTTAAATATTAAAGCCTTAAACTATATTGGAATTTAAATGGTTTATTTTGAGATTCGAATATGTTTTTGAAATCAATATAGTTGAATTTGTTATTTATAAACTAAATTGAATTAAAGTGAAAATTTAGGTTGAACCAAATTTGAATTTATTATTTAGGAAACTAAATTGAATAAAAATGTAGTTTGAAACGTTGAATACTTAAAGTTTTGAAATATATTGAAATAAAAAAGGGTATTTTGTGATTACAAATCTGAATTTGAGATCGATAAGATTGAAGTGGTTATTTTAGGAATTGAGTTGAATTTAAATTGAGAAATTGAGATTAAATTTAATTTAAATGGGAAGGTCGGGTTGATGTTGAAACGATTTGTTAAGTTGAGGGAATTGAAAATACTTTACTGTATAATTTTTTTAGTATATTAATACTATTTTGGGAAATATAGAGATATTTGAAGTGAAAATGATATTTGGTTTTGAAGTATAAATTAAGTTGAAATGACCACGGTGTTATAGTGTATATTTCTACCTTGTAGATAGTTCCATGGACCCTTAGAGGATGGTTATCCCAAACATCCTTTAAGTTATTTGTATTTCAGTTGATATTTCACTTGAGTTGGATTTATTGATATAAGAATGTTAATCCTGACTCAAGTGTTTTGTGTTTTGCTTTACGCTCGGGTCAGACTGAGTGATACAGCATTAGAGACTCACCTTTGGAGTTCGGAGCTTCATTTGGAGATCCAACTATCGATTCAGATTCCAGCCTTTCCAGTTGATTGGTTAAGAGAAGTCATCTGTTGCATTGGAGACTTCACTGCATTTGAACTATTCGGTTGTATTTTATTTCTAACTCTGATGTATATAGTAGCTTCATGAACTACTATTCTTTATCTATTCCGCTGCATTATATTACTCTGTGATCTGTGATTGATTTATTTACTGTATATTTTAAGTTTTGCCAAATTTTAATTAACAATTCTGTATTTTGAATTATTCAAGTCGGATATGTATGGTTTTATTGTCGATTTGAATGGTCCAAAATAGCGGGTTGTTATAGGTTGCTTTGAGTAAACTCTGTTGTATCTTTTGCTTAGCTGAAGTTGTCCAACTAAAGATATTTATGCTTCTGTTTTCGTATGTTATGAATTTGAGTCTTTCCAAATTTTGAATGGGAATTCTTTTGTATTAATATAGGTTATGTATCTTTGATCTTGGTTTGGGTTCTTATCGATTAGGATTCCTTTGAACTCGGGAATGCTCCCACTTGTTCTGAAATCCATTCATGTCTCCCCTATCTGCATTCTTTTGATTCTAGAGCATTGCATAACTCCACTTTGAATGACCTCTAGAAAGATCAGAGATTCCACCAATCTTTGAATGATTTGTAAAGGGTGAAACTCCCTTATAATTGGCATTGATTCACCGGAGATTTATGTATCCTCGATTTACGATGTTTTCTATCTTCTGCTATATTTATATTCTATCTCTGGCGATCGAAGGTCGATTTGCCTTAGATTTTCGCATCGATTATATTCCTGAAGTCACGGTTGACCCTATTAAGGTCGCCCGCGATTTATATAGGCTTATCCATCTTCTATTTGGTAATATAATTATCTTATCTTCGTTTGAGCTTATCTTTGAATCAGAATTCTATTTGATTAGAGTCCCTCTAAATTTGAATCTCTGTTTTGTTTTGAAATCCATCCTTGAATCATCCCTTGAAAAATTTATGGTTGATTATCTTTTGAAAATTGTGTATTAATCAAAGTTATTATTTTGATAAGGATGACCATATTTTATATAAAGGTGAAATGTTTTCTATAAGGATCTATATACCTTTTAAATGAGAATTTGTAGTTTTGAAAGGATTATAAAATTTTGAAAATTTATAAGAAATGGTTTCATATAGAATAATTTATAACTGAAGGTTTTGAATCTGAATTTGAGTGATTGAACTCCGGCATTTTGGAACTGGTTTAAGATTTTGAAATAAAATAATATGATTTGAAAGTATTTTCCAAATATGAAATGTTTCAAATGATTTTAATGAGTTTCAAATGATTTTGAAGCAATTTCAAAAGAAGTTTGAGAAAATAGAAGTCCAGAACTCACTTATGTCGCTGGAAAATAATTTCGGTGATGAATGCATGCATCATCGACATTGATTTTTGAGTTTTTGAGTGGGGGAGAGGCCACTTCGGTAGCTTTGCTATGCGATTTATTTGTGAAACCAGTTTTTGATTTCAAATTCCGAAGTGTGATGTGATATTCGAAAGATATATGTATATATATTTGAACAATTTGAATTGAGCCGGTGTTCAGTCCTTGAGTTTTGGATTTGATTTGATATAACCCTATCTTTTGGAATTGATTTACTGGTTTGTTGGTGATTTCCAACTCTTGGATTGAAATATGATTTATTCAACTATTTTAAAGGTTCGAGTACTTCCAAATCAAGGTTAACTTTTCAAAGCTAAGTAATTTTGAAAAGTCTAAAGTATATAAGTTTGGTATTTATGTTTAAAATATGTAGTAATATGATTTAAATAAGTTGAAACCGTTTTGTTAAGTAAATGAATAAGGCTATTTTGAATTTTTCTAATATGAAATTTAGATTTGAAATGTTTTGAAAAGAATTTGGTCTTCAAAATATTTTGAATAAAATTTAGTTTAAATGTTGTAACTGAGTAACATATTTATAAAACTATATATTTAACAAGTTGGAATAGATACATAAGTTGTACGTAGGTTGTTTTATTCGCATAATTAATTTGATCCAAGTTTGAGTACACAAGTTCAAGGTGAATTTCACCATTTCGTGTTAGGATTTTTCATTTGATTCTTAATGGCGAATATTTAATATGGATTTTGGGCTGGATTCCAGATTTCTCTATCATAGTATATGGCTATGCAAGGAGACTGATGGCTTTTAGTCGAGAAACCATATCGAAATCCGCACTAGGGAAGTCGAATGGACAATACTAGTTCGAAAGCAAACTTGTGTGATCGAGCGAGTGATCGAATGTGATTTTGCGAAATGATGACATATGTACATCTTATATTCTAATATCATTGATATACTTGCCGCTGAAATTGGAAGTTGTTGGGTTGGATATCTTTGTAATTTAATTGGAATTCTTCCTATTATGAAAAACTACTATCAATTTAAAACCATTTTTCAAAACTATTTTTCTTTTATTCTTCTCAAACAAACCGTTTTATTCTAAACTATATTTTTCTTTATTTCTTCTCAAACAAACTGTTTTATTCTATTTTACATGCAAACTATTTTACAAACTATTTTATATACAAAACTATTCTTAAAAAAAGAGAACTTTTAGTAAGCAAAGATGTTCAATCCCATATGGCTCTTCATGAAGCGAAATTTATTTTTAAAATTTTGATTTCTGATATAAGATGGACCTTATGTAAATATAAGATGATTTTGAAAACCATTGATTTTGGAAATGAATTGTTTGATTTAAATTATATTGATTTGGAAATTTGGATTTATTTTTTAAATTTATTATTTTGGAAACTTTGAAACTGAAGATATTTAAATTGAGAAGAAATAATTTGGTGGGATTGTATATGATTTTGAAACTAAACTGATATTGAACAAATTGAAATTTGAGAACCTTGTGTTACTAAATACTTGATTTGGGAGTTATCGAACCTATATAAAAATTTGTTTGTATAAGTATGATGTTGATTTGAAAACTATGGATTTGAAAAGGTACTCAATTTGAAAAGTGAAATCTTATATAATTGAAGTCTATATAAGTGTGATTTGATATACTTTTGATTTTGGAAAGGTATTTGATTTGATAATAAAATCTTATATATAATGGACTTTATATAAGTATGATATTTGAAAGTGATTTGAAAAGGTACTATATGATACATATTTTCGAAGTAAAGATATGGAAAGTGCCTTCTGCTTGATATCCGCTTTGTGGCCACATTGTGGATTCATTCTATCGATATTTCTCTGATTTTTGGTTTTCCGGATATGATACTCGAGTTTCCATCGAATTCCATGGCAATCTCCATGGTCTTACGAGCGTGACTTCATGGCGTAATCGCAGGGTTGGGGGGAGGCCTACGGGTATGGATGTTTCCTGGGAGATCCAAGCGTAACCATTGTGTATCTGCGATCTATTGAGTCGCTTGGTAGCGTAATCAGCAGGGGTTGCGAGAGCCTAGGGTACAGATGTTTCCATGGAGATCCAGGTGTAACCATTGTGTATCTGCAGTATTACCAGTCTTCATGGCGTAATCGCAAGGTTGGGGGCGGCCTACGGGTACGGATGTTTCTTGGGGGATCCAGGCGTAACCATTGTGTATCCGCGATCCATGATCGACATGTTTTGTTTTTTTTGGATTGTACTTTACATATCTATTTTAAAAAGTTTTCCAGTATTTTCACTGGGTGTTGAAACAAGTCTACTAAGTACTTGGAGAATTCTAGCTTTGCGCCTGATCAACGCACTGCCAGAGTCTGCAAGAACGAGGATAAACTTGTTAAGACATCGAGTTATAAAAGTATTTTGATAAAATATTATATAAAGGATACTTTGATCAGTTATTTCCTTTCTAAAGGATTTTAAAGTGTTTTAAATATTTTACCTCTTTAACCAACAATTTTAAATAATGGTTCATCCTTCTCTTTCAACCTACTTTCCCTCCTAGCTACTTTTCTTCCCTACCTTCTTTCGGGATGTCTTCCAACCTATTGTTCTTTCTAGTTGTTTCTCCGCTCCCTTCCTTTTCGAGGACGAAAAGATTTGAGTGGGGGAGAGTGTAACAGCCCTAGATTTTTGTATATATTTTAAATTTCACTTTCTTCTATTTAAATTATTTTTAAAATGGTTTATTTCAAATATTTCATTTTTAAATATAAATGTTGATTATTAAGTGATTTATAGTTCAAACTAGTATAATTTGAATATTTTACTGTAAAGTGAATTTCTTGTCAAACTGTTCAAACTTTGACTTTTAAACTTCAAATTTAATTATTTAGATTCTTAAATCTTATCTTTTATTATGAAAATAGATTTAATAACATGAATACTGCTTTTCGTTTCATTGAAAATGGAGTTAAATTGTGAAAGTTATGTATATTTCAATTTTGAGTGCAATTTGATTTATTTAACAATTTTGTCTATTTTAAATTATATAAATTGCATTTTCTTTGTCATATTCTATTTTAATATGTGTTAATATGTTATTTTATGTATACTTTGTCTTTTAATATTTTTAAAGCGATAATAAAATATTTCCAAAATTTATTGCATTTATTTTCTATTTTTAAAGGCTAGTTTCCATTTTTCTGCTATTTTCTTCATTAAATTTTTTCTTTGTGAATTCATTTTATTTTGTGTTATTATCTTTATTTAAAAATATTTTTCATGTACATAACAAAAATTTTAAAGTTTAATTGAATTTATCTTAATTTAAAGGCCTAGTTATATATATATTGACTTTTTCTTTATTTAATTGATATTATTTAAATTTTATTTATTTCTTTTTCTGAGATTATTTATCTTTGTTCTCAGCCATTTTATATATATATAAATTTAAAAAGAAAATAGAGGAAATATGAAAAGTTTTAAACTATTGGAATTCCAAAGTCCGTTTATCTCCCGACTCTTCATTTTCTCAACTCCATCTTTATGATTTTTTGCCGTGTATCTCCTCCTTCATTTTAGCCGTACTCTTTTTGTTTTTCATGAACTAAAATGTTTCTCAAACAAAAAAATATAGCATGGCCATTTCAAATCAAAGATTTGGTAAAAAATCTCTTCTCTTTTCTTTGTTTTTCCTATTTTTTTCTTATTGATTTTACACTTGTTCTATACTTCATAGCTCCACTCCTCCTCCAGGCTTTGGTCGACCACCACCACCCCCTTCCTCTGACTATCACCCACCCTAGTATCCCTCCTCTCCAGGCCGAGCAACCCCAAGGCAAAGATCAACACCAAAATCCACTTAAACATCCACTACATGCAAACCTAGCCTAGAACTGTTAACATCACCTTATACCACCATTAGCCGCCACTACCTCCACCACCACCACCTCTGACCTAACCTCCACCCTCTGCCATGTCACCCACCACCTCTTGGAGCCACTAGCCATGACCCATGACCTCTGGCCAAACCTATATGTGGCATAGATGTGATGATTTTGCCTTGTGTTGAAGTTTGTACACCTAGTTTATACACCTAGACTTCATCACCTTGCAAACATGTGTAGGCCAACCCATATGGAACCCAAACCAGACCAATTTCCTACCCTAGGCTGAGATTAACCGCTGCATAACTGAAGCACATGAGGTAGAGAACAAATGCAAGTCAATTGTTGTTGTTTTGAGCTTTGATTTCTAACATCGTTTAGTGATAAATTGTTTTGAAACTTATCTATGTTGCATTGTTTTGTTCAAATGTTTGATCAAGGCTTTTAGCTTTGGCTCTCCACTCTCAAGTCATTCCCAGATTGTCGTGCTTTCATAGTGTCTATATTGTTTGCTTTGGTAGCTATCTCCAGCTCTGAATAGGTGAGTTATTCTCACCAGACAATATGTACATATATAACTAGTGAATTGACCCCTTTTGAATCTGTAAAATGCATTATCATGTTAAACCTGCTATGTTATGATTTTATGATGTTCACCCATGCTTAAACACCTATTATATTATATTTTACTGTTATATTACGTTGTTCTATTATTTTTATCAGTTTATCACACTGCAAGTTCCCTTTAGATTAGAATCACTATGGGTTGAAATGATACATACCCGAACGGACTTTAGAATAGGAGAAAATCGTTATGGGCTGAAATGATAGGCCTGAATGATTTTCAATTATTTTCATTTACTTGGGGTTGCGGGTTTGAAATGATCAAACCTGGGTTTTCTTTGAAAATTACGGGTTGAAATGATATATTACCCATATCACTTTACCTAGGCTAAAAATGAAATACAGACCCGTAGTTAAAACATGTTTTTCCAAAAAATTTAAAATATTTTAGAAATGTAAATGTTATAGTATTTTGATTTAAATTTGATTTAAAAATGATTTTTGTAAAGCATTATTGATTTTCTGAAAATTTATAAGTGAAATAAATTAATGGTAAATGTTAGAAAATCTGAAATGTAAATTATTTTAGGAAATTTTAATTTGGTGATAATTGGAATTTAAATTAAATATGAAATATGATAAATTCATGATAATTTGGATTAAAGTGAATTTAAATGATTTTATAATATATTAATGATTTTTGAATAAAGTTAAAATGTGAAATGAATGAATATTTAAGTTGAAATTTTGAAATATAACTAAAATTGGAAATTTGTGAATTTGGCTTAAAAGTGAATTTTAAGTTAAGTAAATAAAAATGGAATTAAGTTATATTTGAAAATTTAAACTTAAGTGTTAAGTTAATTTAATTTAATGAATTTATAATTTAATATTGGAATTTAATAAGTGAATTATTAGTAAATTTTGATTTTTGAATGGAGGTTTAACTTTATAAAATCATGAATATAAGGGTATTTGAATGATTGTTTTAAAAGTGAAATTATATGATTTTATAAGTTAAAAATGATTTATATAAAAATATAATTGTTTGTGAAATTATACTGAATATTTGAAGTTAATTAACTGCATTTCTGAAATGCTATTAATTCTAATGTAAATGATAATACAACATTTGTAAATGTTGTAGTTGATAATAATGAACCAAATGGCTAAATTTAATTAAAGGCTATTATAGCATTTTTGTAAATGTTATAATGGTTGAATTTAACTAAGTTTATTTGAAACTAATGTAACCCTATTACAACATTTTAAATGCTGTCTTTTGTTAAATTGAACTGTTTTAAATGTGACTTTCCGTAGCATTTTCTAAATGCTGCGAAAGTTGAATTTTCATTGTTTTAATTAATTTAAGTGAACAAATGAACTTTGAAAAGTTAAATTTTTGGAAAATTTAATAATTTAATTATTAAATATAATAACTTCATTTTATGATTTAAAATGAAGTAATTTGTTTCGAAATATAAACTATTTTGAAATATGATATTTTGATATTTTGAAATGGATTTTTGAATGATATTGAATTTTGAAATGATATTTGATTTCGAAGTATAAAATACCATTTTGAAATTTTAACCACAGGATGTATTTAATTTATAGTTTAACTGATCCTTAAAGGATGGGCGATCCCAAGCATCCTTTGAGTTATTGTGCATTTTTACTACAGTTCACTTGAGTTGGTTTACATTATATAAGTATATATTGTCCTGACACGAGTGTTTTGTGTCTTACTTTACACTCGGGTCAGCCTGAGTATTTTCAGCTTAGCTTTGGATCTCTTTCTGGAGCTAGGAATCACTGGAGATTCTGCTTGTCTAGTTATCTGTTCCTTTCAGTTCATTTGTTCTATTTCAGTTTTGGTATTCATAAACTTCTATTTAATTGAGATTTCTATTGTATATGTTTTCAAACAGATATTATGTATTATGTTTTGAGAGTTTGTTATAGTAGCTTCATGAACTACTATGGTTTTATATTTCGCTGCGAGTTATTCTGATATGTTCTGTGTCTGTGATTCTATGTATTTGATTTCATTTGCTCCAAATTTATTTACAATCTGTTATTTTGAATTATTCAAGTCAGACATGTGTGGATTATTGTCGATTTGAATGGTCCAAAATAGTGGGTCGTTACACTCTATTTCTTACTATTATATATTGTCAACTATCTTTGGAAAGTTATAAAAATATAATAGTATAAGCCAAATACAATAGAAAAGTAAAATAAAGTTGTTTTGAAATTTTTTGCATATATGTTGACATACCCTAGGCATGTAGGTTGACATACAATGGTAATTTTTCAAAACAATTTAATTTTGAAAATTGAACAGACAACAAGTGTCTATTCATTTCCAATGAATGTTCACCCCTTTAAATATCTGTTAAAACTAGAGAATCACTATTTTCTACTCTCTTTCTTCTTCCTTTGCATTCTTAAAACTCAAAAACTGACATGATGGCTTCTCTTATCCAAAAACTAACCGAAAACCTCGAACAAACTCTTGAATCATTCAAAAAAATTCTTACTTTCATCCTAAGAAACTAGAGGCACTTATAATTGAGTCAAATGCAGATGATTAAGCAACAAGAAAGGCATTTCGACGCGATTCGGTGGATAATTTCTTCCTTGAATAAAGAAAAACCAACCACCAATCCAGAGTGTACCATCAACAAAGATAATGAAGATTGGGATGCTATCAAAGCAGATCCAATCTTTGGCGCTGATGGATGGGTTGAAGTTCCTCGAAATGTCTAGTTTAAATAGGTTTAATTGTATATAAATCATAATACTGGATTTGGTTTGGACTTAATTGGTTTGATTTTTTGTGGATTTGTTTGAATATTATGTGACATTAACTTTGTTGAACGGATGAAAAATTTGGATTGATTATGATTATTTCATGATTATCTAATTTTACATATAACTTATTGTTTTATATAATCTTTCTCATCATCATTATATATAATTCTTACACATATTGATTGGTATTTTATTTAACAGGAGTTAGAGTTAGAATTAGAGTATGAGTTAGTGTTAGAGTTATAGTTTTAGATGGTTATTTTTGTTGATGACAAAGAAGGAGAAATATATAAAATCTAGGCATAGATTAAAGGGGGAGTTTTGTAACCCAAGGGAGTTATATTATATTTATATATAGAGTTTTCATCATCAAAAAGGGGGAGATTCTTGGCACCTTAGGTATTGATTTTGATGATAACAACTAAAGGACATTGTATAAAATATAGATACTAATGTTTTATCAAGATATATATAGTATATAGTGCAGGATATTAGACATGTATTGATTAAGAAGACTGCACAGTATCAAGGTGTCGATATTAAGAGTAGATTTAAGATGCTGATATAAAGTTTCAAGAGGTCAAGAATGAAGATTCATGAGTATTGAAGAGTTCAAGATTTCAAGATATTCCAAATAAGTTATAGAGTCATAGAATTTATGTTAAAACCTTGATAGCACTTTCCTTATCTCTCTCGCCTTATCTAATTTTGTTTTAAATTATTTTTCAAGTATTCTGTTTTTGAAATAATCTTTTCAAAATATTTCCAAAAATGATTTTCAATATCTTACTTATAAAGATATCATTTTAGTGTTTTTAAGTTTTTATATATATTGAATTTTTGTTTTATTATAATAAGTTATAATTATATTGATTTATATATATATTATTGAATATTCTTATTAAATCTTTCAAAATTATTTTATAAAGTTTTATTAAGTTATATTTTGATTAAAATGTGTATAAACTATATTTAAATGATTCTACAAAGTATTAAATTATTTTACGAAGCAAGGATTTTCAAAATAATATTTTTAAAGTGTTTTTCAAAATACAAAGGGAAATGTCGACATATCCTATCTACGTATGTCGGCATAATGGCCGTAAAATTAAAAATTCAAATTTGAATGGAAGTGTCTTTTCGTCGTAACTTTTCACGAATGGACATGATCGTTGTTACCCTATATATACCAAACTTTCAAACGAATTTTCATTAACTACTATCTTATTTTTCTCTCCTCTTTTCACTCTCTTGATTTCTAAATTTATTACTATCAAAACTCTACCAAATTTCAATCGGAATCAAATTCAATCATTACTAGTTTGATTCTCCTTCATATACTCTCTAATTTCTCTCATCTCTCTCAAGATCAAAGTGCTATTCAGGAGTTATAGGATCAGTTGTAATTAATATCAAAGATCTAAGTCTGCAAACTCTATCAAATCATACTTTGATACTTTATGGTAATCTTGGTATCTCTAAAATCCAAGTAGGTGTGATTGTAGCCTGTTAAAATCAATTGGGTGTGCTTAGTAGCCCATAAATCTAGGGGGTGTGTTTGTGGCCCGGAAATCAAGTGACTCTACCCATAGGTTGGGATTTTGGAGGGTGTGTCCCGTAGCCTTGAAATTGAGATTGTATTTGCGTTTAGTAGTTAAAAAGAAATCCGTACAAGAAATTGTGTTGGACTGGACGTAGGGTCCCCCCATCTAGTGTCAGTTTAGCCTTAAGATCCCTATTCCGCGACTCACAAATCTTGAATTCTCGGATGAGTATATTGTTGTTACTTGCATGTGCATCAAACTATGTATCAAATTGAATGGTGGAGGAAGTGGAATAAACGATCAAATATTTGCTTGAGGAATTTACGACCGGTAGGGTCACCGGTTGACCGCCTACCGGTCAGGTAGTGCCCCCGTTGCACTAATTTGTTTGTATTTAAAAAATATATAAATAAATTATATTTGCAATCAAAATAAAAATGAAAAATTATATAACGTAGATGTATAATTTTGTAAAGAAAAACTTTATTTAAAAATTAGTATTTAAATATATTTAAAAAAATTAGTTTACTGGAAGGAAATTTATATATAGATTTAATTATTTATTTAAAAGGTTTATATAATTTCTAAAAAATAAGAAGTTTTTTCTAATTAATTCTAAGTACTTTAAAGAACATTATACAATTGATAAGTTTAAATAAGAACATGTCTTATATATTAGATAAATGAAGTTTTATTATGTTTTTCTGATTTCCCATCCATTTTATATTGATCTGGATATTATGAATGATTCACCGTTAGAAACTGATTTGATTAGTTAGTTTTTGATGTAATTTCATACGGTGATGTCATCCTTCTGAATGGTTTCATGATATTTTAATTCTGTGTAACGAGGTATCTGAATAAACGGAGTTATAATACCGTTCCACTTTCGGTAATATTTCTCCAGTTAGTCTTTAAATTCATTATATGGAATAATATTGAGAAAATTCTAGATTATGAGGAATTGGAGTAAATAAATTATTAATACCATTTGGTATAGGACATTTGGTAAAACTCTTCTGGTTACTCCTATAACTGACGATATAGAATATTGTGAGTATTGAGTGTAGTTTATGGGTAGTAAATAAAATTTAAGCATCATGTTGTAGTATGAGATGATGTTGTGATATTTATTTGGTTATTCATTGTAAATAGATGACAGGAATAGTGATATGGATGTGAGGTGACGCTCGTAATAAGGAGTATGGCTTCATGCCTATATTTAGTGAGCAAGGTTGTGTGCCTATATTTATTGATATTATATGCTACTATCATGATGTGCTCCTTTTATTACCGTTGGAGAAGACCAGAATGTTAGCATCCATCCTAGCACATGATCGTGGGATCGTGCCCAAGATCTGTAACATCTTATATTATTATAGTTGTGTGCTATTGGTATGTGATCGACCCTGGGTCACCTAGGCCGATAATCTATTACCTATAGGGGCACTTGTAGGGTCGTGACTATGGCTTTGCATTGACCAGCATTGGAGGATATGTGTTAAGATGACCATTTGAGTTAACCAAGACTGGAGTTTGCATGAATCTGGAGCATGCTTTGTGCTATCAGTTTCCCTTCTTATTTTAACGAAGTAGTAGATTGGCATATACTATTGGTCCAGATATGACTCTACTTGGGACTTTATGTCTATTGCACAGTCAACTCCCATTACCATTTATTTCCATACGAGGAGATGAGATTGTACCTGTGATAGGTATCCAGAGTATAATGGTCTCTCATATCATTATTTTCATATGATTTTATAGATAGGCGATATAGTTATATATTAATTGATGATGATATTTTAATTATATGAGGCTATGAGATATACTTGGGCATCGTTGTATGCTAACCTGGCTATAATTGATGATATCTCATTTATCAATGATTTTTGGATTTTGATGATGGTTTTGATATGGATGATTTACCCATTGTGACATGGATTCATTGATTCCTTATTTGATATGGTTTTATATGGGTGATAACAGCTTTATGCATGTTCTATGTACTCGACATTTTGTGATACTTTGGGAATTTTTAATGGTATTATAAATATATTTACTATTTGTACCAAAATTGGGCACAACACTCTTCGGAAGTCTTTGAAGAGATAAAGTGAAGAAAATAAATTTAAAAAGAGGATTTATCTAACAAAAACTCCAAATCTCAGATATGAAATTAAGTAAAATGCAAGGAGACACAAGAATATAGAGTGGTTCGGCGTATTGCCTACGTCCACTATGAAGTAGTTTGCTTTATTGATCTTTCTTTGATGTTTACAAGTGATTTCAGCAAATCACAGCGAATAACAATGATTTGCAGCAGTGAAATTCGTTGGTAGCAGCAGCAATGGAGTTCAGATCTGGATCTGGCGGAGTCCGGGCGTTGGAGATCTCAAAGAGGAAGAAGAACCCCTTTTCTGTTGGCTTTGGCGGTCTATTTATAGGTGTAGGAGGCTGGTATTTCGCTCAGATCTCGGGAGACCCTCTCTGGCACGTGACCAGGCCTGCACGCCCAAGCTCGTGAAGTTTTAGTCCGATCCGTGATCGATACGAACAAATTTCGTATCGATCGAGATTTCATCCAATGGAGTCGAAATTTGGCGTGGACATTCCTTAGCATGCACGTAGTCTTCTGTGAAAATTTCATAACATTTGAACTTGTAGATTAGGAAATATGATCGATACGAAATGAGATTCTAGGCTGCTGTTTCGTTCGACTCGCTTCTGTTTCGACTCGCTTCCATTCAACTCAGTGACGTGGCGCTCGAGTCTTTGGATCGCTCTGCCTTTGATGTTGTCTTGAGCGAGTCGAAATGTACATTGATAGAGCGAATCAATGTGTGCCCAGATTGAGCGAGTCGAAATGTACATTGATAGAGCGAGTCGATGTGTGCCCAGATTGAGCGAGTCGAAATGTACATTGATAGAGCGAGTCGATGTGTGCCCAGATTGAGCAAGTCAAAATGGAGAGTCCTGAGAGATTCGAGCAGTGGCTTCGCCAATGGAGTCGAAGTTGATGGAGTCGAACAGTGGTTCGAACGGAGCGAGTCGAAGGAGTCATTTCTGGTGGATGCGAAGCGAGTCAAAGTAGGCATCTGAGGGATGCGAAGCGAGTCGAAGGGAGCGAGTCGACCGATGATTGGTTTTCATCCAATCTTGTATTGCTCATAACTTGGGCATACGAACTCGGATTGACTTGAGATTTGGAACGTTGACTCTCATGGCTTAACTTGTCATGTCCTACCAATTTTGGCTCGATCTGGACTCGGACAAAATTCGTCGATATCCATAATGAGCCTTTGTATAACTGATTTCTAGGACGGGTCGTCATTGGTTACTAGTCAATTCCTTGGTGTCATGGCCTTGCCAAAAGGTGGGATAACATTTGCCCCCCAAAGTACGTCTTGTGAAAACATGACGTGCTTTGAAGTGCTGCAATCTTCATCTGAATAGTCATCGTCTTTTCGATGAAAGTTGTAATCTTCGACTGTTTTCTCTTGAAAATGCAAGCTGTTGACGATCAACTACTGTACCTTGTATTGTTGCGACTGACTGCTGTATGCCGGTGGTTACCCGTTTGTTGTTGTAATCGTTATTGGATGAGTTTCCGATTCCTGAAAATCTGGAATATTGAATATTAGTCCGTCGTATATGCATATATGTTAACCTGACTCTCGTTGACTTTTGTACGTTCACGAGTCGTTGTCAGTTTATTTTATTGTTGAATTCTGTATCGATCCTCTCTTGAACCGATGTGAAATTCGCTGCAACAATGCTTGATGGTTGCTTTTGAATGTTCCTTCGTAACGATCCTCTCCTGAATCGATGTGAAGGGTTGAAACATCGATGACGATTTTTATTGGATTTACGGATGCGGAGTAAATATTTCATGTTGATATAGATGGAGTCATCAGATACGAACAAGCAATTTGTATCGATTGAGTTGTCCTCTGGAAGTAATGATTTGATGGAATCGATGGATGCTACACGCTTTTTCGACTTGATGATGGATTCGAATTGAACGAGTCAAAGTGGAGCGAGTCGATGTAGACTTCTTTGATGGATTCGAACTGCTTGTTCGACTCGGTCTTGGACTCGAACTGCATAGGAGTCGGAGTCCAAACGCAAAGGAGACAGAGGAGCGAGTCGAGATGCACAGGAGACGGAGTCGAAGGAAAGACGGAGTCGAAGGAAAGACGGAGTCGAAGGAAAGACGGAGTCGAAGGAAAAACGGTGTCGAAGTGATGTCTTTTACTGCTGCATCGGAGAGGGAGTCGAAGACAACCGATACGAAGGGGAACTTCAAATCAACGCAGTGGAGAGGGAGTCGAAACACGTGTTCGAATCCACCGGGATATGAACCGTTTATTCCCTTTGTTCCCAAGTTCATATAAATACTTTGTACTTAGCTGTTTTTCACTTTTTACCTTTAGTTTTTCTTCCTTGCCTTTGTATCGCTCAGAAACTCGAGAAGAATGAACAAAACATTCCTGCCTTCGAACCAATTCCTACCTTCAATCACTTGAACTAACTGACAGATCTAGGTAATCCAATAAGCGTGTGATCGATCCAAAAGTTCCAAGGCCTTATCTTCGTGTCGATCTGAGTAGGGGTTTCGAGAGGACGAGGCGGAGGACTTCGTATCGATCGATGGTGGAGCTTCGCATCGAGTCGAATGCTTTGAATCTATGGATCGATATGAAGGGGCTGTGTCTGATCAATTTGAAACAATGGCCTTTGATCGAATCGAAGTGGGTGGCTTCGGAGTGAGTCGAAGTGGATGGCCCTGGATCGAGTCGAAGTGGGTAGCCTTGGGAGCGAGTCGAACTGCGTAGCCTTGGGAGCTAGTCGAACTTCGTGTTCTTGGGACCGAGTCAAACTCGATGGTCTTGGGGAGTGAGTCGAACTGGAGGCTTTTAATCGATTCGAAGTGTTGTGCTCTGATCGATTCGAAATCCCCAGCCTCTAGTTCGAGTCGAACTTGCATGCCAACCTTCTGACCGAGTCTGAATCATACGCACACGACCATGACTTATTGATGCGAACACAGCTCTCATGAGCGATACAAATTTGACCATTAAAAAGTTTGAAACTTCTCAGACACTTGAACAATTACCTCCGACGAGCTTCAAATTTGCATAACTGGACTTAACCGTTTCACCGCATATCTGATTGCCTATCGAAGCTCGTCGATGAAACTGAAACTTATCAAAATGACAACAAACTTTAACTTGGAATGATAGCTAATAGTTGGATGGTAAGGTTGTGACGGTCAGCGTTGATGGTCCTTTCAACTGAATTCCGAAGTCTCTTCGCTTACATGCTTCCTTCAATCCTGTTGATTTTCTCAAATAATATACAGTACCGCACTGCACAACACACTCACACACATTACACTGGGGGATGCACGAGCATTATTTGTCAGTTTAACAGTGATTTTTTATAAGCTAGCTAGCCATGGACCCTTCAAGTTCTCAGTAGCCGGAATTCCCGAGTTTTATTCCTCCGACCATAGAGATACCGGTTATTGAAGCCGAAGTTATAGAGCCAGCTCCGGACGAGCGTCTAGGGGCTCGGTTTATTTGTAATCAAACAGATTCTGTGCCGTCGGGTATCTCCAAAGATATGCTAGGACGGATTTTCTTAAGGCACGGTTTGTTGCTTGACGACGTGCTACTTCCTGGGCCGAACGACAGGCCGCACGATCCCTCGGAGGGGTTTACTGCTTTCAACCGTCACGCCTGTACGGTGGGGACGCTTCCTCCCTTCAACCAATATATAAGGGAGATGTTATCATTTCTTGGCATAGCTCCATCTCAGCTACATCCCAACGGGTATGCCTTGTTGAACAGCACCTTTGTCCTATTTATGGAGATCCTCTTTCGACTGCCGAAGTCGATCGAAATCAGATATTTATTCACCGTCAAGAGCCGTGGAGACAGCCCTTCTTTCACCTTCCTAGAAGCTGTCAAGAGCTGCCGCATTGTACTGGGCTCTTGGGGAAGGCTAAGTTATTATAAAACTGAATGGTTCTACGTTCGGTGCCCCCTTGGATTTGCTAGGAGGTGGTTGGATAGACGTAAGTGTTGCCTTTTCTCTCTTGAATCATTGAGATACTAGTAACTGACTTCAAAACTGACATACTTTTCCTTTCTTATAGTCGCAATCCCTCGTCTCGATGGCGCATACTTCAGAGAGCTTGTTTGGATTCTTCAAGTGTTTCCGGGCGAAGAGAGGCATATCGACTTGGTCCTGACCGACAGGAATTTGAGGACTGTCGGGCTGATAGAACAAAGACAGAGCATACATCTGGAAGGGATACATAGAGTGGTCCCGAAGAAACGGGTGAAGCGCAAAGCGCCCGCAGTCGTTATTGCCGAAGAAGTTGATCCAGAAAGAATGCCCACCGATACTGAACTCCTGGCCGAGCCTTCTTCCGATGTTCAAGATTCTGGAGGAAAGAGAAAAGGCAAGGCTGTTGCTCACAAATGCTATAAATCTGGGAGAATTGCGGAGGCTTCTCCCCCGCCGGTAGAGAATCTTTTTGAAGGACTTACCGATGTTCCGATTCTGGACTTTGTGTCGCCTCAACACGACGCCGGGATGGAGGAGATCGATAGCGTTCATGAACCGAGCGGGTTGCCTGCCATGAGTGCGGTCGACATTTCCGGTTGGTCGGGGGGTTGCACATGCATACACTTCACTACACTACATGATTCACAACTGTAAATTGTCCAACTTAGGAAATCGCTAACTCATTCTTCGTTTCTCATTCTTAGGTACTATGTCCGGAAGAGGATCTATGCTCGGGAATCTTCGCTCAGTCCGAAAGGCTTCTGGTTACTATGATTCTCGCAGGAGGGATTCAGACAGAGATCGTGATCGCGAATACTCTAATCAGGACAGGTACGGGTGTGACAGAGAGTATAGACATCGATCCAGATCACGCTCTCCTCCTCCTAGACTTCCGTCTCCACCCCCTGTTTCTATCTCACATCCGCCTGAACCTCCTCGTCATAGGCCATCTTCGCATTCTTCTAGACCTGAGACTCATCTTCAGAGAATCGAGACTACAACCTCTATGATTACTAAGCAGGTATCTGCTGAACCCATTGGAGAAGGGGCTCTTAAGTTGGCTCAGATGAGGAAGGATTTTCCAAATATTTGCTTTGATGGTTATGTATTCCCACCACACTTAAAGAGAATTCCATCAGGGGTGGAAAACACGGTGCACGATTACGTTCACGACATATACACCCAGTACCGAGAGTGGGCAAAGGCTGCCGAAAAAGCTTCCAAAGTGGCCTTTGAGCGAGCCAAAGCGCTCGAGAAGATGGAGACCGAGCTCGCAAAAAGGGATCGGATTATTCAGGTACTCACCGCTGAGTTCGAGTCTTCTTGGAAATATGAGATTGAGACCGTTAAAAGGGCTGACGAAGCGAAGGTGGAAATGGAGAGGTTGGGGCAGACACATGTTGCCCTGGTGGAGGAGATGGGCCACCGGAACACCAAAGTCACCGCCGAGTGGGACGCGGCGATCAAGGAGCTTAATGAACTCAAGGCCAAATTTGCTGATATGGCCAAGGAGAAAGATGACGCGAACAATGCAGCCCAGGAGGCGTGCGAACAAGCTGTTCTGCTCAGGGATGAACGGGATGCGGCGGTGGCTAAAGTCCAGAAGGTAGAACTGAGGTCGAGGAGAGGGTGAAGTTGGCCGAGTCCAGGCTAGAGGCTGACATCGAAGACCTCCTTGTTGTTTACAATGCTAATGTGCTGAGGCACAGGGGCCTAGCCTGGCTCGATGACTTTTCGACGCATCTCTATAATGCTTGGAGTCGACTGGTTGAGGAAGAGAAGGAGGCGGATCAGGGCGAGTCTGTGGATGAATTCGAACCCGAGAATCACACTCTTACTGATGATGAAAAGAAGACTCTCCACGAGTCGATGATTCTGTGTGAGAAGGAAAAACTCGGCGCCCAACACTTTGAAGTGGGAGAGGGTTCTGGAGTTGACCATCATGAAGCAAGCCTTGAAGTTTCAGCATCAACCCATCCCGAATCCTCATCTGCGGTCGATCCCCAGGCTGTTCCTGCTTATAATCCAGATCAGCCGCAGATGTCACCGGCTGCAGCGCAAGTTATTGATGCCGTGCTGCCGCCTACGAGCCAAATTGAGGAAGGTATTCTGGACATTCCACATATCTCTCTTAAGTCGAAATCTTTAATTGAGTTAAGTTCTAACAGTTCTCTTATTCTTTGTCCAGTGATCGATGCTGCCCATGGCGAGCCTCCTGTTATTCAAGAATCACATCAGACACAGGAGGCCGTCGTTACCGAAGCGATCGCCGTGACTACAACTGCTGCGTCTCTAGACGATATACAGGGGAGTACGCTTGTGTTTGATGAGCAGATGATAGACGAACTCTTCTGCCGTCATGGCGACCCTTTAGCTGATTTACCATTCGTCATGGGCGGAGGCGTTCCTGCCACAAGCCTTTCGATGCCGACTACTGACGCTCCCAGTGAGGATCATTTGGCTGCTGAAGAGGAAATCTTGGCATAGATTGCTGCTGAAATGGATACCGCAACACATGGCGGTAGTTTTGGAGGTGGGACGGTGGCACTTGGTCCAGCTCCGCTTAGAATGATATCACCCGGCGGTACATTCTCTGATACTAGTGCGGCTATTTCATCTTCCACGTTCGATCCTATCCCTCCGTCTCCTCCTGCAGGAAGCATCCCCATTCATTCGAGTTCAGAGGAGGATGTTGTCATAATGCCCTTGCTTGAAGACCAGCCGCCAAAAAACAAAGGCTCGAAGAGGAAGATCAGCGGTGGCTCCAGTGGGTCTACACCGAGGAGGAAGCCGAGGAAGAAGAAAGATTAAACATGCTTCCCTGGTTTATTTTGACTTGCATTTTGTTAGTCGTGTATAGATGCGGGTTTGGCCCCTGCTAGTAGGAATTCTTGGAACAAACTTGTATACAAACTTCTTTTATAAACAATTGAAATGAAATTTCCCTTTTTTGGTTTCTTTCCTGTCACTGTGTATTTATTTAAGTGTTTCAATATCTGGAGTGCACTTGTGAAGTTTCAGATTCCGAATCACTTTTGATTCTGTTTGCCAAGTTCGGAAACTGTGGACATGGTTTGTGACCGGAAAGCGAGTCGAATTCCGACGTCGCGTTGCTTCAATTAATGGTCGATGCTTAAGTCTTGCCCCCAAGTCTTGGGGATGAGTTGTAGATCATCAGTCGATGATTGCTTCTCACTTATAACATGTTGAGTCTAGTGCCACCGAACGGATGTCTAAGGCAAGTGGAGATTGAGTAATGCATCCATGCTCGTCTGATTGTCGATGATCATATCCGCACTCCGGGGAGTCCCGTTTGTTTATTGGCGGTTGGTCACGCTGGCTTAAGTTTTAATCATAAGCCCATGATCTAGGGACTTGGAATTGACATGTTTATTCCGACTCATGCTCTGGGAGTTTGGAGTTGATACTTGTACTTCGATTCATGCTTCGGGGACCTGAAGTTGGTGTTTGCGCTCCGTTTCGCACTTTGGGAATACGGAGTTGATATTTATACTCCGACTCGCGCTCTGGGAGTTCAGAGTTGATGTTTATACTCCGGTTCGCACTATGGGAACTCGGAGTTGATGTTTATACTCCGCTTCGCACTCTGGGAATACGGAGTTGATGTTTATACTCCGACTCGCGCTCTGGGAGTTCGGAGTTGATGTTTATACTCCGCTTCGCACTCCGGGAATACGGAGTTGATGTTTATACTCTGGTTCGCGCTCTGGGAACTCGGAGTTCAAGTTTATACTCTGACTCGCGCTCTGGGAGTTCGGAGTTGATGTTTATACTCCGGTTCGCACTCTGGGAACTCGGAGTTGATGTTTATACTCCGGTTCACGCTCTGGGAACTCGGAGTTGATGTTTATACTCCGGTTCGCGCTCTGGGAACTCGGAGTTGATGTTTATACTCCGACTCGCGCTCTGGGAGTTCGGAGTTGATGTTTATACTCCGACTCGCGCTCTGGGAGTTCGGAGTTGATGTTTATACTCCGGTTCGCGCTCTGGGAACTCGTAGTTGATGTTTATACTCCGGTTCACGCTTTGGGAACTCGGAGTTGATGTTTATACTCCGGTTCGCGCTGTGGGAACTCGGAGTTGATGTTTATACTCCGACTCATGCTCTGGGAGTTCGGACTTGATGTTTATACTCCGACTCGCGCTCTGGGAGTTCGGAGTTGATGTTTATACTCCTCTTCGCACTATGGGAATACGGAGTTGATGTTTATACTCAGGTTCGCGCTCTGGGAACTTGGAGTTGATGTTTATACTCCGACTCGCGCTCTGGGAGTTTGGAGTTGATGTTTATACTCCGGGTCGCGCTCTGGGAGTTCGGAGTTGATGTTTATACTCCGGTTCGCGCTCTGGGAAATCGGAGTTGATGTTTATACTCCGGTTCGCGCTCTGGGAACTCAGAGTTGATGTTTATACTCCGACTCGCGCTCTGGGAACTCGGAGTTGATGTTTATACTCCGACTCGCGCTCTGGGAGTTCAGAGTTGATGTTTATACTCTGACTCGCGCTCTGGGAGTTCGGAGTTGATGTTTATACTCCGGTTCGCGCTCTGGGAACTCGGAGTTGATGTTTATACTCCAACTCGCGCTCTGGGAGTTCAGAGTTGATGTTTACACTCCGCTTCGCACTTTGGGAATACGGAGTTGATGTTTATACTCTGCTTCGCACTTTGGGAATACGGAGTTGATGTTTATACTCCGACTCGCGCTCTGAGAGTTTGAAGTTGATGTTTATACTCCAACTCGCGCTCTGGGAGTTCGGAGTTGATGTTTATACTCTACTTCGCACTCTAGGATTACGGAGTTGATGTTTATACTCCGGTTCGCGCTCTGGGAACTCAAAGTTGGTGTTTATGGGTGAAATCCTGACTTTGATGTGATGGCTTGACCCTGAGCTTGGGTTTCACTTAGCGAGTGATTGGTTGCATCGCAGTCACTCTCTATTTGAATAAATTCCACCGTATGGTGACACTTAGCTCTCCGTGCATAGTGATGGTCATATGAGGTATTTCAAGTAAATCACAGCTCTGGCTCGAAGAGATTGCATTTTATTGCTGAAATAAGAAGATACGGCAAAGTCAGTTGCCTTATTACAAATTCTAATTTCGAAATGCAGGAACAAATTGCAAAATGGAAAGTAATCTATATGGATAAAGATATCCTGTTATGTGTGGCAGCGGCGAAGACTCTCGCTGTTCCAGGCTTTTGGCAGAGTAGGTCCGCCAATGATCGTCAACTTAAATGTGCCATTTTTCGAACTTTCATTTGATCACATATGGCCCTTCCCACGTTAGTTTTGCGTGCGGAGGCGTCGGGAAGATTCTCTTGTGGACAGAATCGCCGAGACTGAAAGTTTGGGGTCGAACTTTGATACTGTTCATTCGGGGGACTTGATTTCGGTATACTGCCGCTCTCGAATCATCCAGATCCCCTTGAACAGCCCCCACTCCATTGGCGGTAGGTAATTTTAAAGTTGAACACCATAGGGCAATAACAGCTCTAAATTCAGCAAGGGTCGGTAGGCCCAAGAAGGCGTTGTACGGCGAATCTATGTTCAATATAACAAACTGCAACGTCCGGACTCTCCAGCGTTCTCCCGTTCCTAGCTCCACAGGTAGTTCCACTACTCCAGTAGGTATAGTAGCGCTTCCATTGAAACCATGGATTCGAGATTGACAAGGTTTCAAACCTTTGGCTTCCATGTTCATTTGATCGTAAGCTCGTTTAAATATTATGTTCACGGAACTTCCACTGTCGACCAGAATCTTTTTCATCCAAGAAAGACCCACTTGAGCTGATATGACCAGTGGGTCAGTGATTGGGGCTCCGACCCTGTCAGCATCTCTATTTCGAAACACGATATCGCCAGTCATCGTCTTCTGTCGCTTGGTCGGAGCTTCTTCATCAAAACTACCATAACACTCGAAGCCCGCACGCCTGATAAAGCTAGTATGCGACTCCATTTTCTTCCAACTTCGGTCTGCTGGATGAGGACCACCACTAACGGCGTTTATTACCAACTTCCCGCCAGTACGAGCGGGTTCCTCCTATCTTGTCTGATCTGGCGCATGAATTTGATTTGATGGGCCCACAACCCTTGATTGCGGCGCCTTCACATACTGATCTAACTTCCTCTCGTGGATTAACTTTTCAATGAGGTCCTGTAAATGACGACACTCGTTTGTGTTATGACCATAACTTTCATGGAACCTGCAGAACTTCCCTGTTTGAACTTGTCTTTCCGTTGATGGCCTCGGGGCAGGTTTCTTGTACTGCATGGTATTACAGGTCTGTAAATACACATTTTCCAACGACGTATTCAATGGAGTGTAATTGTCGAACATGGGATCTCTACGCGGTGGGTCACGATTCTGATTGCGTTTTTTGCTTTGATTTCCATTGTCCCTCTGCTGATTTTGTTTGTTTTGTACGTTCAAATGAACTTTTCACGAACTATCTTCGGATTGTTTAATAGCGATGTTACTTTGGACTCCTTCGATGTTGGGCCCTGCGTCATCCTGCTTCCTAGATTGTTTCACATCCTCCCTTCTCAAGAATTGAGCTGCCTTGGAGTAGAAACGGTCCAATGACGCAGGTGGCTTTCCAGCTAACCAATTTCCGAACTCGAAATCAGCATCAATCCCTTTAGTCAATGCCATCAAGATAGAGTTATCATTGGGATTGCTTATTTCTGCACACGCAGCGTGGAATCGCTCCAAGTAACGTCTAAGTGTTTCTCTAGGAGCTTTTGTAACACTAGACAGAGTGTTAACATCTTTAGGCCTTGCCACGTGCATGCAGAATTGTTCAACAAACTTGGTGGCCATCTGGTCAAAGTTAGAAATGGATCATGGTGGCAAACGAGTAAACCACATGGTAGTGATGCCCCCTAGAGAAATGGGGAAACTACGACACTTTACTGCATCATCTGCTCTCGCAGCATTCATCAGTCATTCGTACTTCAGGATGTGTTGATTGGGATCATAACTTCCTTCATAGACTGGCAAAGTTGGCATCCTGAAGCGTCGTGGTGGTCCAGCATATAATACGTCATCGGTGAAAGGGGTACGACTCCGGGAGATTCCCCAATCGTCATTACCAAGACCCTGACTTTCACGGATCATTTGACGAACCATCGTTGATATATCCGACATTCAGATATTTGGAGCATGTTGTGCCAAGGTGTGGTCGGGTTCCACAGTGCGAGTCTGGACCGGACGCGGTCGACGATCCGTGTCTCGCCTCCTTGGTTCAACATCCTCAAGGACATAAGGCTCAGGAATCTGCTCTCGTTGGTTGCGCTGAGGGTCAGCTTGGTTTCTGGCATCACCTCCTCGTCTGGCAGTGGTGGTAGTTGCAATGTTGCATGTGATGTGGTAAGGAGCAGCACCTCCTCGAGATGAAGGTTCTGTACGGAGACTAGCGGATGGTCCAGTTCTAGGTTGCCCAGGATTTGAAGCAGGTTGGTGTCCCGTGGCTTGGGTGTAGCTTACACCTAGCCATGGGCGCGTGGATCTGGTTTGGCCATCGGAGGAGGCTGAACTTTCTATGGAAGAACAAGAACCTTGGTCTCTTCTGGATCTTCTTCGCCTTTGGCGATTTAGCTGGTTAGTCAATTCTGTGTTGGCGCAGTTGTTCAGTTAGCTGTTGGCGACTCTGGGTCAATTATTGAAGCAATGTCTGGAATTCTTGTCTGGTGATTGGACCTGATGGATCCGAAGGTCCTGCAGCATTTTGGTTGGATGGAGGTGATTGCACGAGATTCTATCGGTCCCGTGCTCCTTGATCAGTAGCAGTAGAAGTGGTACGTGTGCTCACCATAATGAATTGATGAAAGTCCTTTCCTAGATCTGATGCAGATCTGAATAGAATGGAAGGGGTTCAAAGTTCTAGATCTGGATCTTCTTCTTAGATTTATGCAATCCGATATAGATAGGAGATCCAAAGAGTAGGAGAAAAATTGGGTTTTTCTCAGTGAAAGCACCAAAGTGTTTGTACCAAAATTGGGCACAACACTCTTCGGAAGTCTTTGAAGAGATAAAGTGAAGAAAATAAATGTAAAAAGAGGATTTATCTAACAAAAACACCAAATCTCAGATATGAAATTAAGTAAAATGCAAGGAGACACAAGAATGTAGAGTGGTTCGGCGTATTGCCTACATCCACTATGAAGTAGTTTGCTTTATTGATCTTTCTTTGATGTTTACAAGTGATTTCAGCAAATTACAGCGAATAACAATGATTTGCAGCAGTGAAATTCGTTGGTAGCAGCAGCAATGGAGTTCAGATCTGGATCTGGAGGAGTCCGGGCGTTGGAGATCTCAAAGAGGAAGAAGAACCCCTTTTCTGTTGGCTTTGGGGGTCTATTTATAAGTGTAGGAGGCTGGTATTTCGCTCAGATCTCGGGAGACCCTCTTTGGCACGTGACCAGGCCCGCATGCCCAAGCCCGTGAAGTTTTGGTCCGATCCGTGATCGATACGAACAGATTTCGTATCGATCAAGATTTCATCCAATGGAGTCAAAATTTGGCGTGGACATTCCTTAGCATGCACGTAGTCTTCTGTGAAAATTTCATAACATTTGGACTTGTAGATTAGGAGATATGATCGATATGAAATGAGATTCTCGGCTGCTGTTTCGTTCTACTCGCTTCTGTTTCGAATCACTTCCGTTCGACTCGGTGACGTGGCGCTCGAGTCTTTGGATCGCTCTACCTTTGATGTTGTCTTGAGCGAGTCGAAATGTACATTGATAGAGCGAGTCGATGTGTGCCCAGATTGAGCGAGTCGAAATGTACATTGATAGAGCAAGTCGATGTGTGCCCAGATTGAGCGAGTCGAAATGGAGAGTCCTGAGATATTCGAGCAGTGGCTTCGCCAATGGAGTCGAAGTTGATGGAGTCGAACAGTGGTTCGAACGTAGCGAGTCAAAGGACTCATTTCTGGTGGATGCGAAGCGAGTCGAAGTAGGCATCTGAGGGATGCGAAGCGAGTCGAAGGGAGCGAGTCGAAGGGAGCGAGTCGACCGATGATTGGTTTTCATCCAATCTTGTATTGCTCATAACTTGGGCATACGAACTCGGATTGACTTGAGATTTGGAACATTGACTCTCATGGTTTAGCTTGTCATGTCCTACCAATTTTGGCTCGATCCAGACTCGGACAAAATTCGTCGATATCCATAATGAGCCTGTGTATAACTGATCTCTAGGACGGGCCGTCATTGGTTACTAGTCAATTCCTTGGTGTCACGGCCTTCCCAAAAGGCGTGATAACATATACCTTGCATACATTACTATATATACATTGGCACCTTCATTTAGACAAAGTTTGAGCAATATGTTATTTACATAATACTCGAGTTAGTCTGAGATATTTCACGTTCAGGGACGACCTGACTGACTAGTCTTTACCGGGCTTAAAGGAGGGTAGTAATTCTATATTGTTGAACATCCTATGTATGGTGTAGACTTATTGCATGTGTGATAATGTGATGTATATTGAGTATACTTTGCATTTTATTGGGATAGTAGACATTTGAGATGTTTTGTATTCATGCTACCTCATATATTTTATGTTGTACATTATCACTATGACTTTGACTTTGTGTTCTCTTTTATCCATTGTATATTTTGTATTGTTCTATCCTAGAGAAGCACATGTTTATTGCTTTGAGTCGATAATATGTATGTATAAGTGAGTTACATATTTGATGTTTAAATACATATCGGTGTTGGTCCAAGGGAATATTCACGTGTGGACCCCATATAGCCTCATTCTCCATATTATCTGGTAGTATTACTTAATAATACTCTTGAATAATATGGGTATAGAGGTGGAGTGTTTCAAGAAAGATATTTACAAATACCATATAATCGATAGAGAAATACAAATATCTGTCTCTCATCAGTGTAGCTCTTATGCCTATCTTGAGCTTCATTCATTATCAAATGATCTCAATCTTCTCTTAAATCTCCCTAATCATCTTTGTTCCCAATTTTAGTTTTCAACCACTTCTCACCAACATGAATGAGTGTTGCATGGTCAGACATATAATGCCTCAAATAGTGCCATACTAATGCTTGATTGATTACTGTTGTTGTATGCAAACTCTACTAATTGCAAGTGATCATCCCATGAGCCTCCAAAGTCGAGATGAAAGCTCACTAGAGATCCTCTAAGATACAATTCACCCTCTCGGTCTACTAATCAGTTTGTGGGTGATAAGTCCTGTTGAGATGCAGCTTTGTCCCCAACACCTACAGTTCGCTCTTCCAAAATCCACTTGTGAATAAAGGTCTTGGTCGCTCATGATGCTTTTTGGCACACCATGGAATCACACAATCCACTCCATATACAACTCGGCTAACTTGGATGCTGTTCTACAGACTTTATGGGTATAAACCTAGCACTCTTTATCAATCTATTAACTATAACCTAGATGCTATTGTACCCTCCTCTTATCCTTGACAATCCATTAATGAAATCCATTGATATGTATTCTCACTTTCATTTGAGAATCTTAAGTGCTTGAATCAACCCACTTGGCTTCTTTTTCTCTTCATTTACAGACAAACAATTCATACACTTCGAGATGAATTCACCTACATCCTTCTTCACCCATTCCCAATAAAAGGTCTATTTCATATCTTTGTACATTTTATTGCAGCCAAGATGTATATTCAATCTCAATTGATGGCACTCTTGAGCACCTCATCCCTCAACTCATCTATGTTCAAAACAAAATATCTCACATCCTTATGAAGCAAACCATCTCGGTCGAGTTTGTGCTGCTTAATCTCCTCAGACTCTACTCCTTCTTCTATCTTTATTATGATTTCTGCTAGTCTAGCATCATGTTTCTAGCTAGTGCCAAACCTCTTAAACGAAGTATGTCTGATATTCAAACTAGCCAACATCTATGGCTCTACCTCACATCAAGGTCTGAAGTCGTAGCCATCAATATACTAAAGCTAAGTCTATTCTAAGAACATCACTCCCAACTTCAAGTCTTCAGCTCAAAGCATCATGGCTTGCATTTCCTTTACTAGGTGTATAGGAAATACCAAAGTTATAGGGGGGCCAAGAATTCCAACCATCAATGTTAACAAAGGTTGAGATACTTCTGGAAGAAGAGGTATTTCAATGATTTATGGTCCATGAATAACTCGAATCTTTCCCCAAGTAAGTAATGCCTTCAAATCTTCAAGGAAAACAACATCGCTGCCACTTGTAAATTATGGGTTGGTAGTTCCTCTCATATGGCTTTAGCTATCAACTAGCATATGTGACAACCTTACCTCCTTGCATAGGTACTGCCCCCAATCTGGTACCAGAAGCATACGTATATATGGTCATCTCTCCATTAATGCTCGGAATGGTCAACACTGGTACACTCGTCAACCTCTATTTCAGACTTAGGAATGCATGCTCACACCTCGTGTCCCAAACAAAAAGTCAGGTTCTTCTTCATCTAATTGATCAACGGTGCTGCTACTTTTGAGAAGTCCTTGATAAAACGTCCATATCCCACCAGCCCAAGGAATCTCCTCACATCCGTAGCATTCTTGGGTTGGTTCCCATCTTGAACCGCTGCCACCTTCGTAGGATCTATAGCAATGCCTTGTTCCAAAAAAATATGACCTAATAATTTGACTTCTCCTCCAGAAGTGACACTTCAAAAACTTCGCCTACAATGTATGCTTCTTTAACACTTCAGGCATAGGCCTCAAATGTGTCTTTTGTTCCTCTTCCTTTCGATAATAGACTTCTATACCATCCTCGAACAAAAGCACAAACTTATTTAGCTGATCCCTAAAAACATGGTTCTTGAGATCAACAAATTATGCAGGCACATTAGTCCACCCAAATGGAATAACCAACCATTCATAAATTTGAACGCCATATGATACGATGTAATTGGAACACTCTCCTTCGCTGCTCTCAGCTGATGAAACCCCGTCGCAAGGTCTAACTAAGATAACACATTTACACCATGGACATAGTTGAACAAATCATCAATAGATGGGAGTGGTACTTGTTCTTTCTCATCACCTTATTCAGCTCTCGACACTAAACACATAATCTTAGGGTGCCTTCCGCTTTTGTGGCGAATACTACGAGTGTACCCCACTCAGATATATACTATGAATAAAACCCTTCCTCATCGGGTCATTCACTTACACCTCTAGTTCTATATGCTCTCTAGGTGCCATACGTCTCAAAGGCATAACTACCGGTCTGGAATCCTTTACTAAATCTATGCAAAACTCTATATCTCGGTGTGGTGGCAATCCTACAACTGGTCGAATATGCTTCGATATTCCCTAACTATAGGTAGAGATGACAACTCGTCATATGGGACCTCTAGAAAATATAGAAAGTTAATAGTAACCTCATTCATCGATTGGAAACCCAACTCTACCTTTTACCCATCCTTAGTCCCAGTCATCACCAATAACCTCTCATAATTCACCACTACCACATACATCCTCAGCCAGTCTATCCCCAAAATAATACTGAACTCCACAAAGACTAAAAAATCACAAATAAAAGAGCATTCATGACTCGATAAGGCTACGACAAACCATACACATACTAGAGGAGCCTCTAACAGGGTCCATCACAATCAAAGATAGATTAAAAATTTCAGGTTTCAGTCCTAACCTATTTACTCAGTTACTAGATATAAAGGAATGTCAAGCCCTAGTATCGAGTAAAATATGTATGAGAACATCAAAAGTAGAAAGCATACCTTGAATAGTGACGCCCTACCTGTTAATGAGATTTTTCATCTTATAAACACCCAAGTATTTTTTGAAGTAAACACAATGCTGAATGCTTACATGATTAAGAATCGGAATATTAAGTAATATAAAATTGCCTTTAAAGAAAGTAATTATGTGCCATAATGCTCACATAATTATAAGGGGAAATATTCAAAATCCTATGAAAGGTCTTTATCGAATTCATTAAGTAATACATTCTGATTTTAGCACTAAAAACAGGAAAAGTAAAGTAATGTATTGAAAGTAATAAATGACATGAAGAATTTATCTGATTAAGATGTTAATGAATCCTACGTCCATGGAAAAATATCCTTATCTTCTTTTTTCATTCTTTGTACATATGAAAATAAGGCAGAGAGTACAATTTTGATTTTCGTATCCAAAAAAAGTAAAGTCAAAATATCTCCCCTTTCTGCTATAGTTCCCTATTCATCTATAGTATACAGAGATTCACATGGATCACTAATGTCCATCTTTTACTCTTTTAATTTCTACTTTTGGATTACGCCACATGTTGCTGATTTATTATATATGAATTGCTAACACGATCTTCGGCAGGAAACCGTGATTTGAGTTGATGAATTTTGAACTTGGGTGGGAAGCTTGAAATTGAAGTGGCAAAACCTAATTTTGAATAGACCATGACCCGATGATTTCATAAAGCAACATGTCAATGAACTGTGCAGATGTGTAGGTGAAGCCAATGAGAAATTGCCCCCATCTTAGAAAAATTGCATGGTTATAAGCACTCTAGGGTTTTTCTATCATGAATGGACCATTGAGAACCACGCCTCTATAATTACATAGGGTGACAATATTACACAGCATCTGAACCACGTCGACTCTCCTGAAGCCGTACTGCATTATTCCATCCAACATAACAATAAAGTACAATGTTAATGGTAATAGAGGCCAAGACGTATGGCTTAATAAATAAGACTATACGGCCATTTTGAAGGATGGTCATATCGCTTGAACCTATCCTGGCCTATTTTTACCAATAGAGGACTGTGCCACCTCCTTCGTATTTAAGCTATGTCTAAGGAATTTGAATGATGTCATGGCTTCTTGGCTTGCCATTGAGGAATGCAACTTAGCTCATGGTTGCAGAGAAGTTTTACCCTTTTACCTCATCCTCCGAGTCCTTGTATTTATGGGTAGTATTCTTTAGAATTGCGGCGTTGTTCTGTCATTTCAATGTCAAATCAAGATGGTGGTGCATCCTTATTGCTTTAATATCAATATAAGATATTGGCACAACCCTACAACTTAAACGTCAGTTTAAGATTGCGGCCCATCCCTATTGCATATCATTGCTTAAAGGATTGTGCCATAGTTCTATGTCTCTAGTATTGCTTTTGGGGCCATAGCACAATCTGTAACATCCCCTATTTAGAGGCCCAAAACTAACTGCTATGAATGCTGCAGTCATCCATAGTTATTAATTCTTGGTGACCAAATATAGTAATGTTAGATACATTGATAAACTAGAAACACAAGAATATGAAAAAAAAATTAAACTCAATTTTAGAACAAATTTCTCATTCTATTTCAAATTGCATTTCAGATTCATTACATAATCCCAATTCGTAAAACACATTTAGAGAAATATAATTATTACAAATTATGCCAAGAGAGATATATGAAGATGCCCCCTTGGTTGATTAGAGTCTAAATATAGACACTAAGTAACTTTGCCATAACATCTGATTACACAGTGGAATCAAACAGAAAGAACTCTTAATAGCTAGTTTGCCTCCTGCATGTCTCTAGAAGCTTATTCATCTAAAGGAGAACCTGAAAACCTTAACTCTCAAACTACTCAAAATTAATTAGGCACTCGAAAGTTTAAGGGGAAAACATAAACTTCGAGTAAAAAAAAAGTTTGTTCTGAATAATAACCTACCATCTCGAACCACATAGATAACTAGTGAAACCATGTCGCTTAGCTGAACAGTTTTTCCCCTCACTAATATCTTAACCCAATTTATAATAACCATATATTGTGCACTTGCATCCACAATGATTAAGACATAACATAATAAAATATATCATGATGATATGCAAACATGCAATATCCTTTGGGTTTCCCATCCCCATTCACTTGACTATCTGTCTCAAGTTATAGTTTCTAAGGTCACTATTAACCTATTAATTTTCATGGGCTAACTAATAAACTGTTCCAAACTTACGCACTATCTGTTCAGTTATATAGTTTTTATAGGATTACTAAGAACCAATTGGTGTCTACCAATAACATCATCCAATCATAGTTTTCATGGGTTCACTATGAACCATTGGATTCTCCAATAACATCTCTCATGTCATAGTTTTCATGGGCTGACTATGAACCTATTGATCTCTTTCAACAACTTATTCCGGACATAGTTTCCATGGGATCACTAAGAACCTATTAGCCCCTGCCAATAACAGTTTCCATAACATAGTTTATTTAGGCTTACTAAGAACCTATCTAAACCAATAATCTTGTTACACCCATAATTCTTGATAACATTATTCAGGAGATTCAATTAGATAAATTAAATAGAATAATGTAAATAATTAGTGTGATAAGGGAATTGAGATATGAAAATAAATTAATGTCATGCTTAATTAATTAAACGGGCTTAAGAATGGCTTATAGGCTAATTAATTTTCATAAGGGTATATTGGGAAATAGCCGCACATAACCCATTACCCTTATATATTCTCCTTATATCATTCACATTTCATTTCCATTCAAGTCACTTTTCAAAAAACAATACAAACATAAATCAAAGAGGAGGCGGCCATTGCTAGAAAGAAAAGAGGTGAAACTAAAATCTAAAGCTAAGGAATTAAAGGAAGGGGAATAAATCTCAATCTCAATCCAATCTCCTTATCCTAATCAAAGTGAATAATAATTTATACCATCCATATTTTGTATTATGATCATATGTTTTCTGATTTAAGATTAAATCCGTGTTCGTGATGATTTCGATGATGTTATGCTTGAATTATAATTTGTTTGATTTAAAATAATTGTTTAAATGAGGATTTAGGCGGTTTTAGGGCAAAACCGATTGAAATTGATTTTTGAATGCCATGGAAAGATTTTATGTTATGTAAAACATGATTTTGGAGTTGGGTTTTAATTTTGATAATTTTCCAAGATATGGAAAGATTACTATGAATTTTCAAAGGAAAATATGATCAAATTGGGTGAAAATTTTATTTCGATTAATTCAGGAAGAATTTGGGTCAGAACTTTTGATATTTTAGATAAAATGATGAAGGTGAATTTTTGTAATTTTTGGGGATTTTTCCTAAGAGATTTACTTTGGAGAACAAATTATTTTGAAGAAGGATTTAAGTGCAATACTGGTTTTTCTTAATGGAAGGACTTAATCGTTAAATTTTCCTTGATTTAGATCTGAAAATAAGCGGCAGTTATTTTGTAAAGAATTTGAAAAGTTGAGGTAGCCAATCATATGCTTACACGTAGGCAGGTTAGTTAGAAAGTGTTTGCTTTAAATTGGCATTAAATCAGATTCACCTAGAAAAGTGGATTCCACCTCTTTCAGAAGTGCCTTTCGACTCCAATGCTTCCACTTCGACCTAGTCAAAACCAACCTAGGTCGGAACCAATACACATGGTATCAATGATATTGGTATGAAGTGGATTGGAGACAAGCGAAAGGCATGGTGTCGAAAGCATTGCTTCTAATGGGGTCGATACCTTTGCTTTGTTTTAAAATGTTAAGTGCTTGCCTTTGTTTTACTAAAGCTTTCAAAGGAGTCGAAACAGATACTATTGAAAGGGGTTTTCTAAATAGATTTCGAAGAAGGTTGCCATCGTTCGTTTTAACTATAAGATTTCGAAGGAGTTCCTTGTTTATAAAACAATGCTTTCGAAAATGGGGGCTCTGACCTAGTCAAAGCCATGTTGTCGTTCTTTTGCCTTTCGAGTGTATTGAAGTCATCAATGCGTTCGAAGGGTAGCTTTTGTTTTAAAGATGTACTAAGCCACTTCCTAAATGCTTTCGAAAGGGTTCAAGGATTTCGAAGGCAATGGCTTCGAAAGGGGTTTCGATGCTATCCTTCAATGTTTTACTTAAATGTTTTGAAGCTTTCAAAAGGATGGTGTTGATGCCATCAAACTTTCCCCGAACAATTTTATATGATGATTAAAGGTTTCGAAAGAGATACTTTCGTATACATTCACTTTGACCCAAAAGATGTGTTTGAGTAAACCCAATCGTTTCGAAAGGGTAGTTTCATTGGTTTCAAAGCTATGTTTTAAGGATTATTAAGTATTGTTTTGATACTTTCAAAAGGTATATTTTGGTTTCGAAAGAGATGATTTAAAGAGCTTCGAAAGGTTTGTATGTAATGTTTTGAAAAGAAGTTTTCTATGCTTTCGAAGGAGGTTAACCAGGGGTTTTGAAAGTAATGTTTTAAGGTTTCGAAAGCCTTAGTTTTCAAAACAAATAACCCAATCTCATTTCAAAGGAAAACCATGGCATAAATAAAGTGTTTTGAAATGGTGTTTTGAAGAAGTTTTCCTTAATTAATGGGTTAAAGGGATTAACCAAGTTTTATATAAAATGATCTCAAGGATATTAAACCACAGGGGTTGGTATTATTATGTTTGCTTCTTCATATATGTATTTGAATATATTCACATTGTAATAAACCTATAATTGTAATTTGGGAAAAGGCAGAATAACCAGTTAGGTTGACCCAGTAGTGAATATAAATTAAATTAACTCCTTAATGAATAGAATTACATCCAGGAGGTCAGGAAGACCAGAGTATAGGATGCTAAAATATTAAAAGAAGATATTGGCAAGGGCCAATAGGTTCATAGTAAGCCCATGAAAACTGTAACGACCCAGTATTTTGGACCATTCGCATCCATTATAAGTGTATAGGTAGACACTCATGCCGGAGTTGAATTGCTCAAAATACCGCGTTGTTAATTTAAATTGGCAAAACTGAACATATACAGTAAATAAATAATCACAGATCACAGACACAGAGTAATAATTTGCAGCGGAAATAAAAGAAATAGTAGTTCATGAAGCTACTATATGAATATATAAAATACATCAGAGTTACAACAGAAGAGTAATACGATACATCGGATACAAATCAGAATACATCACTGGAATCATCGAATACTGAAAGCCGAATAGATGGCTGGATCTTCAAGCAAAGCTCCAACTCCAAAGGTGAGTCTCGAATACCGGTGCACTCAGTCTGACCCGAGCGTAAAGCAAAATACAAAACACTCGAGTCAGGATTAACATTCTCATATTAATAAATCCAACTCAAGTGAAATAGCAATTGAAATACAAGTAACTCAAAGGATGTTTGGAATAACCATCCTTTAAGGATCCGTTAAACTATCTACTAGGTAGTAGTGTACGATAAGTAGATAATGTCTATCAGTAATATAAAGATATCAAAATAGCGTTAAGTCATGGCCCATTCCACCCTTAACACATTTTTATTCCCACAAGCATATACAAGACCGTAGTTTCCCCAAAACCGGAAGTCACCAGAGGGCAATCCATATACTCAAGGTACAAAACAAATTTGTAGTGGTCGCGCATAAATGGAATACAAGTATGACAAGGCACATGAGGCTATACCCAAGGTAGTGATACTACCGTTCGCCTGATCCGGACTGGTGAGAACGCAACGCCGCAGCGCCCGCAACACCGTGAAACAACACTCCCAAAATCAAGGGTGCACCAATCGACAACAAGTATAAATAGTTCGAAGAAGTGTGTCCACTTGAGGTATCAATCCTCCATTGGCCCGACACAGCTCCTGTTTTAGTCATTTCCAATTTGACACAAGTGTCAAGGCTATCCATTATCGTTCTCTTTCTTCAGTCAACACGTACATCATTCCAACCACTTCATTCTGGATCATCACTCCGCGTATAGTTATTAAAGTGGTTTTCGGTTTAGATAGAGAGTATATCCATAACCGAATTCCGGTCTCTTTAATAACTTTCGTAATTATTACACCGATTGGTCGTTTGTTTATTTCAAAACCAAATCAATTTCAATTTCAAATAGAATCCGTAAATCAACATTTCTTTTGTCTTTCAAAACCAATTTCCAAAATTTACGTTTCAAAACATCCAAATTCACAATTTCAAAATCTTATAATTCAATTTCAATCTCTTTTATTAAAACAATTCAAATATTGATTCAAGTTCGTATATAAGTTTCATTCTGAAATCATTTAAATTAATTTAACATTCAAACCAATTTAAATCCATTTATCAATTTCATTTAATATTCGTTAAGTAAATTTTCCATTCAAAACAATTTCTATTAAATTTCCAATTCATTAAATCAATTTCTTAAGTTCAACTTCATTAAATCAAAACTTACAATTTTGAATTAAACTAAATTCGTCAAATCAATTCTTTCAATTACAAGTCTTATATTAATTCCAATAAATATCACATTTCATTTTTTGTTAAAGAAATCCAATTTCACTTATTTACTTCCTTAAATAATTTTCCAAAACTTAATTAATAAAGAAACTCAATTTCAATTATTTACTAAGTAAATTCACTTATTCAAAAATTCAATTTCACTTATTAAAGAATTCAATTCAAATTAATCATTAAATAATTCAATCTTATTTAATTTTTAAATAATTCAAAACTTGATTATTAAATAATTTCAAAGTTTAATAATTTCAAACTCAATTATAATTTCAAACTTGATTTTTAAATCATTTCAAACTTAATTCAATCATTTCTCAAATTAAACATCGTTCTTTCATCAATTACATTGTTAATATTCTGTTTCCCGATTATTAAATATTAACACTTTCCTTTCAATAAAATTCAAATTTCAACTTCATTTCAAAACCATATTTTTATTCAAATAAAATCCTCGTTTTATTTTTAAATCAAATTATTGACCAATCGGGTTTTATTTAATTTCCTATCCTAGGTCAAAGTTCAATTTTGGGTATTTATCATTTCAACCCGATTCCAATTCAATTCAAAATCAAAACATAGCAAAGGGAACTTGCAGTGTGATAACTGGAATGGTGTCAAAGTAAATAAACAAGCAATAACAACAATCAATATCAATCCAATAATCAATTTCAAATAATCCCGAAATAACCGTATTAATTCGCATTGTTATTTGTACGAATTAATATAATTATTTCTAGAATCTACACTATCATTTCATGTAGATTAAAGATTATTACATTACGGTTTTCACTTGTCATCTATTTCAATTTCATCCATCATCAATTTAACAACATACATTCAGTGGTTCAAGATATAATTAAACAAATCCTACGTGTCAATAAATTTAACAGTTAAAGGGGTCATGTTATACAAATGTCAGTTAATCAAATTTAACATTTAATTATCCTATATCAAGTTCAATTTCATACTATTTATCATTTTAACATTAACAATTTAACGTCCAATATAAACATCAACAATCAATCAATTATCAGCCAAACTGTATTATCATCGCATAAATAACAGATAAAGGTGTCAACTGTCACAGGTGAAGTGATACAGGTAATAGCATATATAACAGTGTAATTCTAACTGCAGCATATTTCAATTGTCGTTTCAATTGAAATCAAATTTAAATAAATAAAAGAACGTTAATCGTGAGTGAGTGCTCACCTTTCGAGGCTAGAACGAATGGACGATGAAGTTGAGTTACGAAATCCAAACACGAATCCAAACAACAAAGTTGGTATGAATTCGACGAACAGATCTGATAACAGGGACAGACGAAATCAAATCAAAACTGGATTGGTGAAGAAAATTGGTATACATGAACTCACACCCATATACTATATAAAATCATTATTTGTTTCAAATACAATTTATATCGAACACATATGTATATTACTTTGTAAAGTGAAGGGTGACAACTTGTATGGTATAAAAAAAAATATGAAAATATATAGACTAATCATATATGTGGGTATAATTTATACGTTACAAATCACAGCTACTTGGAACACAATCTTTTTCCTTTTTAATTATATATATATTGTCTTTGAAAAACAAACACATGAAATAAAATATACTAAGTAGCTAATATGGAACTCATGTATACCAACATGACAACAACGTACATCCTATAAGATAGGTGCATGCCACTTGAAACTTTATTATATAACTCTCCTATAATTTACATACCGTAAACGCATATAGACTTACCTATCTATTACATTTAAAACCAGTATCTATTTTAAATCAATATCCACTTACTTGCTTATTTTTCTTTAAAACAATATTTATATAAAAATCAATACAAAATCATTATATTTTCCAACATTTCAAAATCGATACATACTAATACAAAATCATTATATTTTCTAACAAGCATGCAATCTTTTCATATGAAACGAAAAAATCTGGAATAAACTATGCGTGCTCCAAATGCAAACTTATAAGCTACAACTCACATATATTATTAGTTTTAAAGTTATAAACAACAGTTGTATAAATATTATTCTTGATACGTACTATGCAAAACTTTTCTTATACATATTGTAACAGTAAAATCCTCTAGACTAATATACGTACACATGCATAAGCCATTTCTGTATATAAACTGATATACATATACTATAAAATAATATAAAATATGATACTTTAACTTACTATAAAACTGCCTATACTATGAATAAATATATTAACATAAACTCACTACTATCGTTTATAAAACATAGACAAATAACAACAGATTTATATCACTGAAAACGTATATAACCCATAAATATATAATATAATATGCCTTAAAAATATATAATGCAATATATTTAGAACATACCCATTATACACTAGAAGAAGGAGACAAAGAACGCAGACGGGTTGAGGTGAGTGGTGAGGAGCTCGGCTGCTGCTATGGCGAGCGGAAGACGCAGGGGTTCGGCTGTCGCTTTGAGTGGTTGCCGCGTTTGGATGACGTGGAGGAATAGGAGTGGGTTGTCAAGGCAAACTGTAGGCGTGCTTGGGTTTCAAGGGGAAAGCGACTATTAGTTTGCGTGCACATCAGGTTGAAGGCTGCATGACATGGAGAAGGAAGGAAAGGAGGAGCATCGGCCAGGAATGGAAGGAGGAAGGAGCACGCCTGGGTGGGCTGCCAGTACGAGCGGAGGAGGTTGTACGGGTGGTTGTTGGGTCTGGGTTTTGTGCTTGCGTGGAGGGGAGGCGGAGGCATGTGGATCTGGGTTTGTTTTAGACGTGGGTGATGTTGGGTGATGGGCTCGGTGCTGGTGGTGATGAGTTGTTGGTCGGGGAAGGTAAATGTCAGAGAGAATGAGAGAGGGAGGAAGAAAAGGGAAATGGAAATAAAAGAGGAGAGCTTCTGTAAGAATTTGAATAAGAAGAAAAGAGTTTGGGAAGTGGGATGTGCAAGAAAAAAAAATTAAAAAAAAATGAAAGGCCAGTAGAAGTTTGTACGCAATTTTCTCAACCGGTGACGTTTGGGTTTTTCCAGATTATCAAAGCAAAATAAAAATGAAGGCCAACATATCCCTAATTTTAAAAACGGGAATGGTAAAGGTAATATAGAACGAAAACAAATAAAGATTCTGAAAGTGGGAACGTCAAGAGGTGGAATTCAGAGAATAATAAAATCTATCGTCTATCTATTTTCCAAGGCTGAGCAAATGAATGGACAGGGAACAAAAAAACTTTAAGACCCGTACCGATATGAAATCGTCTCTGTGGATTTCGCTGCGAACCGGGCTTCAAATCACATAAACAAATATACTGCGAAGATCAGCACGACGAGACGGTCAATACGATATATAGATATCAGTGGTACGATCATCCGATAAAAATCGATATCGGTACCAGAATACTGCTATTTTGCAGAAAATAAGAACGACGGAGCAATAGATGTCCGAATTTGGAAAAATGACGAACTGATATTTTGCTCAGAAGATGGTTTAGAATTTTTCTATGTAAAAATATTTAGGTTTCGGAAACATTTTATTTTCATCGCTTTTTAACTGATTAAATTTGAAGTGAATTTACGCGCGAAATAAACTTTCATATTTTCGGACGAAAATTTACCAGTTGCTATGTTTAACTAGACGTATTCCGAATATTAAATTATTATTTCAAAATTTTATCGTTTAAAATTTTACAAAATTTCAACTAATTACGTTATTAAAACAGTCGAAATTTACGGGTCGTTACACTCTCCCCCACTCAAAACTTTTCGTCCCCGAAAAGGAACGAGGTAGGAGAATAGAAACAACCAGAAAGAAAACAGATTTGAAATACAAAATAACTATCAATTTAAATCATATAAATTCAAATTTAAATTAATTGATATTCAATAATTGATTTAATCCATTTGATTTTCTTAAGTTAAATCAAGCTTTAACTATTTCTAGATTTTTTTTCTTATTATCCAATCATCTTTAATTAACAGTTTCAAAATCATAAATTTGAATAGTCACTTATTACAATCATATTTTATTTCAGCAATTTAAATTTTCTTTATTCCAAATTCTTATTAAGTTTATTTCACTTAATATATCTTATTACATATATTTAACCCTTATAAATTAATTTAAACTTAACCCTTATAAATTAATTTAAACCATAAAAGTTTCGATTTAAATTAATTTATATCTACCCATTTACTTTTAAATTCAAGGTATTTTCATAAGTTGAACAATTTCAATTTATTAATTCTTTCAAAACGAATTTATTAATTCTTTCAAAACAAATTTATTTCATTATTAACTGAGTTTACTTATTATCCTATCTAACTCTATTAACATCTTTATAATTAAAATTCAGTGTATAACATTTATTATAAACACTCAAATTTTATTTATAAATTCAATTTATATATATATATATATATCCAATTACATATTCAACTTCAGAATTATTTAGGTAAGTTGTATTAGAATGCAGTTGAATAATATACAAATAAAATTTTCCCAATTCAATTATTCAAGTTTAAATATTTATTTCAAATTTTGGTCTTTTTTATAATTGAATCATCCTTTAACCAAATTTAAGAATTAGATTTCCGATTAACTTTAAACAATTTAGAGATATATATAATATATTTATATCAAATCAATTTAAATTTTAAAATAAGATACCTATATATATATATAAATCAAATTATACTGAAGAAATTTAAATCAAAATATTTTTTCAAAACAAAACCGTAGCAAAGCTACAGAATGGTTTCTCCACTTCGAAACTCGAAAATGAATGTCGATGATGCGGCCGCCATCACCGAAATTATTTCCCAGCGACAAAGAGAAGAGCACTTGATTAAACATCTAAAATTTCTATGAAATGATTTTATTCGAAAAAACTTTAGATAATACATTTTAAAACCTTTAAAACCAAGGTTTGAAATTTTCGGAAATTAAATTCTCAAATTCTTGATTTAAATTCATTTTAAATTTACAAAATCAATTTATAACCAAGTTTATAATTTCCATTTACTTGTAAGTTGGAAAATCAATGGTTTGCAACAATAAATGATAATCAAATATTATCATTTCTGACAACAAATTCATTAATAATTTAATTTCAGAAAACTTATATTTATATATAATATAATCATACAAACTTTTATTTTGTTTACCAAATTTGAAAACGATATTGTGTCAGTTTGCTCTACTCAAGTGTTTTGGAAATCCTATCGATAGCGTTGATCAGACGAATCGATCGAAAACCCAAATCAACATCAACAACTCAAATAACACAATATAAAAACATTTTAAAATTTATTTACAAATACACTTCCTCACTTAAACGATACAATAATGGATTTCAAAGCAAGGATAGAGATTCAAATTTTTGATAGACTCAAATCAAAGAGAATTTCGATTCGAAGATAGGTTTGAAACAAAGACGAGATAATTAAATAACAAAATAAGGCGAAGGGTAAGTTTATATAAATCGCGGGCAACCTTAACCGGGTCGACCGTGACTTCAAGAATAAGATCGATGTGGAATTCCGAGGTAGATCGACATTCGATCTCAAGAAATAGAATTTAGGTATAGCAGGAAATAGATAGCATCGTAAGTCGAGGATACAGAAATCTCCGGTAAATCGATGCCTATTATAAAGGAGTTTACTCCTTCACGAATCATTCTAAGATTGGCGAGACCGCCGATCTATTATAGATATCATTCAAAATGGAGTTATGGGATGCTCCAGAATTGAAAGAAGACGAATAGTGAAGGACACGAATGAATTTCGGAACCGAGGGGAACGTTCCAAAATTCCAAGGAATTGAGTCAAGGGAAGAGATTGAAACTCGAATGAGAGTGATTCTGTAAATACATTTACCCTATATGTTAAGTTTTGCCTAGAGCTACCAAAGCTCTGATACCAACTGTAACGACCCAGTATTTTGGACCATTCGCATCCATTATAAGTGTATAGGTAGACACTCATGCCGGAGTTGAATTGCTCAAAATACCGCGTTGTTAATTTAAATTGGCAAAACTGAACATATACAGTAAATAAATAATCACAGATCACAGACACAGAGTAATAATTTGCAGCGGAAATAAAAGAAATAGTAGTTCATGAAGCTACTATATGAATATATAAAATACATCAGAGTTACAACAGAAGAGTAATACGATACATCGGATACAAATCAGAATACATCACTGGAATCATCGAATACTGAAAGCCGAATAGATGGCTGGATCTTCAAGCAAAGCTCCAACTCCAAAGGTGAGTCTCGAATACCGGTGCACTCAGTCTGACCCGAGCGTAAAGCAAAATACAAAACACTCGAGTCAGGATTAACATTCTCATATTAATAAATCCAACTCAAGTGAAATAGCAATTGAAATACAAGTAACTCAAAGGATGTTTGGAATAACCATCCTTTAAGGATCCGTTAAACTATCTACTAGGTAGTAGTGTACGATAAGTAGATAATGTCTATCAGTAATATAAAGATATCAAAATAGCGTTAAGTCATGGCCCATTCCACCCTTAACACATTTTTATTCCCACAAGCATATACAAGACCGTAGTTTCCCCAAAACCGGAAGTCACCAGAGGGCAATCCATATAATCAAGGTACAAAACAAATTCGTAGTGGTCGCGCATAAATGGAATACAAGTATGACAAGGCACATGAGGCTATACCCAAGGTAGTGATACTACCGTTCGCCTGATCCGGACTGGTGAGAACGCAACGCCGCAGCGCCCGCAACACCGTGAAACAACACTCCCAAAATCAAGGGTGCACCAATCGACAACAAGTATAAATAGTTCGAAGAAGTGTGTCCACTTGAGGTATCAATCCTCCATTGGCCCGGCACAGCTCCTGTTTTAGTCATTTCCAATTTGACACAAGTGTCAAGGCTATCCATTATCGTTCTCTTTCTTCAGTCAACACGTACATCATTCCAACCACTTCATTCTGGATCATCACTCCGCGTATAGTTATTAAAGTGGTTTTCGGTTTAGATAGAGAGTATATCCATAACCGAATTCCGGTCTCTTTAATAACTTTCGTAATTATTACACCGATTGGTCGTTTGTTTATTTCAAAACCAAATCAATTTCAATTTCAAATAAAATCCGTAAATCAACATTTCTTTTGTCTTTCAAAACCAATTTCCAAAATTTACGTTTCAAAACATCCAAATTCACAATTTCAAAATCTTATAATTCAATTTCAATCTCTTTTATTAAAACAATTCAAATATTGATTCAAGTTCGTATATAAGTTTCATTCCGAAATCATTTAAATTAATTTAACATTCAAACCAATTTAAATCCATTTATCAATTTCATTTAATATTCGTTAAGTAAATTTTCCATTCAAAACAATTTCTATTAAATTTCCAATTCATTAAATCAATTTCTTAAGTTCAACTTCATTAAATCAAAACTTACAATTTTGAATTAAACTAAATTCGTCAAATCAATTCTTTCAATTACAAGTCTTATATTAATTCCAATAAATATCACATTTCATTTTTTGTTAAAGAAATCCAATTTCACTTATTTACTTCCTTAAATAATTTTCCAAAACTTAATTAATAAAGAAACTCAATTTCAATTATTTACTAAGTAAATTCACTTATTCAAAAATTCAATTTCACTTATTAAAGAATTCAATTCAAATTAATCATTAAATAATTCAATCTTATTTAATTTTTAAATAATTCAAAACTTGATTATTAAATAATTTCAAAGTTTAATAATTTCAAACTCAATTATAATTTCAAACTTGATTTTTAAATCATTTCAAACTTAATTCAATCATTTCTCAAATTAAACATCGTTCTTTCATCAATTACATTGTTAATATTCTGTTTCCCGATTATTAAATATTAACACTTTCCTTTCAATAAAATTCAAATTTCAACTTCATTTCAAAACCATATTTTTATTCAAATAAAATCCTCGTTTTATTTTTAAATCAAATTATTGACCAATCGGGTTTTATTTAATTTCCTATCCTAGGTCAAAGTTCAATTTTGGGTATTTATCATTTCAACCCGATTCCAATTCAATTCAAAATCAAAACATAGCAAAGGGAACTTGCAGTGTGATAACTGGAATGGTGTCAAAGTAAATAAACAAGCAATAACAACAATCAATATCAATCCAATAATCAATTTCAAATAATCCCGAAATAACCGTATTAATTCGCATTGTTATTTGTACGAATTAATATAATTATTTCTAGAATCTACACTATCATTTCATGTAGATTAAAGATTATTACATTACGGTTTTCACTTGTCATCTATTTCAATTTCATCCATCATCAATTTAACAACATACATTCAGTGGTTCAAGATATAATTAAACAAATCCTACGTGTCAATAAATTTAACAGTTAAAGGGGTCATGTTATACAAATGTCAGTTAATCAAATTTAACATTTAATTATCCTATATCAAGTTCAATTTCATACTATTTATCATTTTAACATTAACAATTTAACGTCCAATATAAACATCAACAATCAATCAATTATCAGCCAAACTGTATTATCATCGCATAAATAACAGATAAAGGTGTCAACTGTCACAGGTGAAGTGATACAGGTAATAGCATATATAACAGTGTAATTCTAACTGCAGCATATTTCAATTGTCGTTTCAATTGAAATCAAATTTAAATAAATAAAAGAACGTTAATCGTGAGTGAGTGCTCACCTTTCGAGGCTAGAACGAATGGACGATGAAGTTGAGTTACGAAATCCAAACACGAATCCAAACAACAAAGTTGGTATGAATTCGACGAACAGATCTGATAACAGGGACAGACGAAATCAAATCAAAACTGGATTGGTGAAGAAAATTGGTATACATGAACTCACACCCATATACTATATAAAATCATTATTTGTTTCAAATACAATTTATATCGAACACATATGTATATTACTTTGTAAAGTGAAGGGTGACAACTTGTATGGTATAAAAAAAATATGAAAATATATAGACTAATCATATATGTGGGTATAATTTATACGTTACAAATCACAGCTACTTGGAACACAATCTTTTTCCTTTTTAATTATATATATATTGTCTTTGAAAAACAAACACATGAAATAAAATATACTAAGTAGCTAATATGGAACTCATGTATACCAACATGACAACAACGTACATCCTATAAGATAGGTGCATGCCACTTGAAACTTTATTATATAACTCTCCTATAATTTACATACCGTAAACGCATATAGACTTACCTATCTATTACATTTAAAACCAGTATCTATTTTAAATCAATATCCACTTACTTGCTTATTTTTCTTTAAAACAATATTTATATAAAAATCAATACAAAATCATTATATTTTCCAACATTTCAAAATCGATACATACTAATACAAAATCATTATATTTTCTAACAAGCATGCAATCTTTTCATATGAAACGAAAAAATCTGGAATAAACTATGCGTGCTCCAAATGCAAACTTATAAGCTACAACTCACATATATTATTAGTTTTAAAGTTATAAACAACAGTTGTATAAATATTATTCTTGATACGTACTATGCAAAACTTTTCTTATACATATTGTAACAGTAAAATCCTCTAGACTAATATACGTACACATGCATAAGCCATTTCTGTATATAAACTGATATACATATACTATAAAATAATATAAAATATGATACTTTAACTTACTATAAAACTGCCTATACTATGAATAAATATATTAACATAAACTCACTACTATCGTTTATAAAACATAGACAAATAACAATAGATTTATATCACTGAAAACGTATATAACCCATAAATATATAATATAATATGCCTTAAAAATATATAATGCAATATATTTAGAACATACCCATTATACACTAGAAGAAGGAGACAAAGAACGCAGACGGGTTGAGGTGAGTGGTGAGGAGCTCGGCTGCTGCTATGGCGAGTGGAAGACGCAGGGGTTCGGCTGTCGCTTTGAGTGGTTGCCGCGTTTGGATGACGTGGAGGAATAGGAGTGGGTTGTCAAGGCAAACTGTAGGCGTGCTTGGGTTTCAAGGGGAAAGCGACTATTAGTTTGCGTGCACATCAGGTTGAAGGCTGCATGACATGGAGAAGGAAGGGAAGGAGGAGCATCGGCCAGGAATGGAAGGAGGAAGGAGCACGCCTGGGTGGGCTGCCAGTACGAGCGGAGGAGGTTGTATGGGTGGTTGTTGGGTCTGGGTTTTGTGCTTGCGTGGAGGGGAGGCGGAGGCATGTGGATCTGGGTTTGTTTTAGACGTGGGTGATGTTGGGTGATGGGCTCGGTGCTGGTGGTGATGAGTTGTTGGTCGGGGAAGGTAAATGTCAGAGAGAATGAGAGAGGGAGGAAGAAAAGGGAAATGGAAATAAAAGAGGAGAGCTTCTGTAAGAATTTGAATAAGAAGAAAAGAGTTTGGGAAGTGGGATGTGCAAGAAAAAAAAAATTAAAAAAAAAATGAAAGGCCAGTAGAAGTTTGTACGCAATTTTCTCAACCGGTGACGTTTGGGTTTTTCCAAATTATCAAAGCAAAATAAAAATGAAGGCCAACATATCCCTAATTTTAAAAACGGGAATGGTAAAGGTAATATAGAACGAAAACAAATAAAGATTCTGAAAGTGGGAACGTCAAGAGGTGGAATTCAGAGAATAATAAAATCTATCGTCTATCTATTTTCCAAGGCTGAGCAAATGAATGGACAGGGAACAAAAAAACTTTAAGACCCGTACCGATATGAAATCGTCTCTGTGGATTTCGCTGCGAACCGGGCTTCAAATCACATAAACAAATATACTGCGAAGATCAGCACGACGAGACGGTCAAAACGATATATAGATATCAGTGGTACGATCATCCGATAAAAATCGATATCGGTACCAGAATACTGCTATTTTGCAGAAAATAAGAACGACGGAGCAATAGATGTCCGAATTTGGAAAAATGACGAACTGATATTTTGCTCAGAAGATGGTTTAGAATTTTTCTATGTAAAAATATTTAGGTTTCGGAAACATTTTATTTTCATCGCTTTTTAACTGATTAAATTTGAAGTGAATTTACGCGCGAAATAAACTTTCATATTTTCGGACGAAAATTTACCAGTTGCTATGTTTAACTAGACGTATTCCGAATATTAAATTATTATTTCAAAATTTTATCGTTTAAAATTTTACAAAATTTCAACTAATTACGTTATTAAAACAGTCGAAATTTACGGATCGTTACAAAAACTGTGTATAGGAAAAGATATTGGCAGGGGCCAATAGGTTCATAGTAAACCCATGAAAACTATGTATAAACAAAGATGTCAAGAAGACAGGTTCATAGTTAGCCCATGAAAACTATGATTTGATATTGGAGTTACCAATAGGTTTGTAATGAACCCATGAAAACTATATCTGGATTAGGATATTAACAGAAGTCAATAGGTTCCTATTCAACCCATGAAAACTAGGATAAGAGGAGAGATATTGGAGTTACCAATAGGGTTAAGGAGAACCCATGAAACAATAAAGATATTGGCAAGGGCCAATAGGTGCTTAGTGATCTCATGAAAGTTGGGCAAGGAGTCCATATACATTAAACAAGTTATTAGTAAGCCTATGAAAACTAATAGGTTAATAGTGACCCTAGAAACTATAAATAAGACAGATAGTCAAAAATGAATGGGGATGGGTAATCTAGAATTGATTCACTTGTTTGCATATCATCATATTATTTTGAACTACTATGTTTTAACCATTATGGATGCAGGAGCACGGTATATGGTTTTATAAAGGTTTTAGAATACTAGTGAGGGGAAAACCCATTCTGCTAAGTGGCGTGGTCTCACTAGAAATCTAAATGGTTTGAGATGGTAGATTATTATTCATACCAGGCTTTATGTCTGACTCTATGTTTATGTTTTCCCCTTAAACTCTCGGGTACTTAATTGATTTTGAGTAGTTTTAGAGTTGATGTTTTCAGGTCCTCTTTAGACCAATAAGCTTCCGGAGACATATAGGAGGCATGATAGCTATCTAAAGTTCTCTTTTATATTGATTCTGACGTGTTGTTGCTGTAAAGGAAAAGTTGTTTAATTGCCTATATATACTCTGATCATTCAAAGGGGCATCTTCATATGTCGCTCTTGGCGTATGTTGTTATAAATATATTTTCCCTGAACGTGGTTTTCATATTGGGATTATGTAATGAATATTAAATGCTTTGAAATGGAATGTGGAACTTGTTTAATGTTTTAAAAAAATTCAACATTCATGTGTTTCTATGTATCAATGTATCTAACATTACCGTATTTGGTAGCCGAGGATTAATAACTATGGATGATTGAAGCATCCGTAGCCGTTAGTTTTGGACCTCCAAGCAAGGGATGTTACAAATCATTTGATTAGTCTTGGGCATCTTATATTCTGGTCTGTCTGACCTCCTGATGCAATTCTACTTACACAGGAGTTAATTCAATGTATATTCACTACTGCGTCAACCTCGTTTGTTATACTGCCCTTAACTCCCCATAATGCAATTATGGGTTAATAATGAAGTGAATATGATAACACAAGTATACATGATAACTGATCAAATAACACACCAACATAAACATCCATGGTTTTATTTCTTGTAATCATTTTCTAATGAAATATGGTTAATACCCTTAACCCACTATCTTTAGAAAGGAAAGCTTCCTCTAAAATTTCAAAGATAAATATCATTTCAAAACTCTTTTACGTTGCCATGTATTTACTTTAAAAATGAGATTGGGTTCTCAAATTTGAAAACTAAGGCTTTCGACTATATCCTTTGGATCATTGTGACATCATCAGTTACCCTCCGTCACTCCCCCTTTCAACTTCATAGGGCAACCAAGCCCTCCATCCCCTTCCATTTAACTAATGGGTTAGAAACAAGTGGCTATGCCCCCTTTCACCACTCTACTCTAGCGGTTGGACCTTTCGTATTCGTTGTTTAAAATTTTAGACATCCTCTTTCGAAACCATGAAATATATCTTTAGAACAGTAGAAAACGTTCCTTTCGAAATGCTTAAAACATGCCTTAGAAACACTTTAAAATATATCTTTCGAAACACTTAAAAACATGCCTTTCGAAAGCATTGAGTCTGAGTAAAAAGCGTTTAAACTACTTCAATCATGTCGAAAGGTATGGGAGCAGCACCTACCCTTTCGCAAGTATAAGTTGAAAGAAAAGCAGCTTCAATGGTTGCAGAAGGGTATCGATTAGAAACCTTACCCTTCAAACTCATTGATTTAAAGTTATAAAAGCGGCTTCTAACCAAGGTAGAAGTATTGGTGTCACGGCATGGGTATCGAAGGGGTTCAAAAGTGGTAACCCTTTCGAAAGCTTACTTTTATAACAAGGGCGGATCAATGGGTTCGAAAGTAAATAAAAGCGGCTTCAACCCTTTCGCAAGCATGCCTTCGACACCATTCTTTCCTTCTGACTTTCTCCAATACACTACGAACCAAATGCTTGATACCATATGCATTGGTTTCGAATGGATGCGAAAGGTTATAAATGGGAGTATGGTGGTGAAAGCAAGTATGGTAAGTGGCGATGTTGTAATTCGCTATAAAACTGATTTTATGCTTTTTTTAGGTAATTCCTTTTTACCTAAACATCAAAATTTTTCAAAAGTTCATTGGCTGTGAAATCTTTATCATATACTCTTTTGAAAACTGCTCCACACATTAATTTAAAATATTTGAAACATTTTACACTTAACCAAGTAGCCTAAAATCTTAAATAACAATTAAGCCCCTCTAGCTTATTAATTTATTTACCTTAGTAAAACACTTAGGAAAATTCCTCAAAATCATAATAATTCACATTAAATATGTTTTTAACATATATAAATTTTAGAACTAAAAACATTATTTAATTGCCTTAAATAATTCAAACTCAAAATTCACTATTTTCTCTCATAGAAAATTCATAATAAATTATCAACAGCCTAAAAAATTATGAAAATTTAAACCCATCTCCAAAATAATGTTTTACATGAAAAATTCGAAAATCATGGAATTTGGAAATCATTTTGCACGATTTTAGCCTTAAAACCGAACTAGATTATTCAACAAAATCCTTGTTTAAATTATAACATCACATTTAAATCAAAACCTATCATCATCCATCCAACCATACGGTTTAACCTCAAACCCAAATTTAAAACATTCAAGATGACTTATATGAGATGTTTTAAATCATTATTCACCTTGTTTTGATAAGGAACTTAAGATTTGTTCTTGCTTTAATCTTCCTAGCTTGAATCTTAGCCTCTAAATGGATTTGGTGCTCCTCTTCTTCTTAGGGTTATGGCCAGCCTTCAACTCTCTTTGTTTATGTTTTTGGTTTATGAAAATGTGAATGAGAATGAGGTAAGGGGTTTAAAGGTTATGGTGTACGACTATTCCCATTTTGCCCTTGCCTTATTCTCTTAAGTTTCTAATTTATAAATCACTCTTATAATTTCATTAGTTAAGGCATGACCCTAATTAGTTTGCAAACCTCAATTCCCTTATCAATCTAACCTCTACAATATCCTATTTAATTTATCTAACTAAATCTCATAAATAATGTTATTTGAAATTAGGGGTGTTACAGGCTCCCCTCCTTAAAGAATTTCGCCCTTGAAATTCAGCAAGGACCAAATACTAAGCATAACAATTATCTGTAACATCTCTAAACTACCATACTAGCCTACCTAACTAGCAAACAGTCTATATATATAATAGATATAAAACATACCCTTATAATAGATCAGGATAAGTATCTCTAATCATGTCTTCTATCTCCCAAGTACAGCCCTTCTCGTTGTCGCTCCATTGAACTTTTACCTACTTAACTGTCTTGTTTCTTAACCTATTCTCATATCTTACTACAACCCGAACTGGTTGCCTAACAACTGTCAGATCCGGTTCTACTATTAAGTCTTTCAATCCAGTCGGAGGGATAGTAGCCTCTTGATCATTCGTATACTTACGAAGATGAGACACATGAAACACATTACGGACACCTGCCAAACTGCTTGGCAACTCTACTCTGTATGCAAGCTTTCAGATCCTCTCTATAACTGGGAAAGGTCCAACATATCTCGGTGCCAGTTTCCTTGACTTTTCGAATCGTACCACATCCTTCATTGGTGATACTTATCTCCAACTGAGAACTCTAGATCCTTACACCTCTTATCTGCATAACTCTTTTGTCTAGATTGAGCTTCCTTCATCCTACCTCGGATCAACTCAATCTTTTTTGTTGTCTCTCTTACCAGATCTGGACCTAAGACTAATCTATCTCCAGTTTCTAACCAACATGCTGGTGACTTGCATGGCCTTCCATACAAAGATTCAAAAGGCGCCACTCCTATACTAGTCTGATAACTGTTATTATAGGAAAACTCAACTAAGTGAAAGTGATCTTCCCATGGTCCACCAAAATCAAGCACATAAGCTCTCAACAAATCTTCGAGTACCTTGTTGACTCTCTCTGCTGCCCAACTGTTTGAGGGTGATAAGCAGCACTCATCTTGAGCTTGGTACCTAACACATCCTATAGACTCTTCCAGAACTCGCTAGTAAACAAAGTATCTCTGTCACTAACTATACTACTAGAAATCCCATGTAGTCTAACTATGTTCTTCATAAACAATTTAGCCAAAACAGGTGTCATCCTGGTTGATTCAAATGGAATGAAGTGGGTACTCTTGGTCAACCTGTCCACTATGATCCATATACTTTCATTTTCTCAATTCGACCTTGGCAACCCATCTCTAAAATCCATGGATATCGAATCCCATTTCCAAACTAGTATCTTCAAAGGTTGAAGCAACCCACTCGGCTTCTGATGTTCGACCTCCACTTGTTGACAGTTCACACACTGCTTTACCCACAAGCCAACATCCCTCTTCATACCTTCCTAGTAAAAACTCCTCTTCGTATCCTGATACATCTTGGTCCCCCTAAGATGAATCGAAAACTTTGATTAATGACATTCCCTAAGAACTTCTCTCCTTAGGTTCCCAACATTCGGGACACATAACCATCCCTTCTTTCCAACCATCCCCTCTGGCACACTACACCAAAACATGAAATTCCCAACAAAAATATTTCTGAATTACTAACAATCAAATGTCGTTATAAAATAATAACACTTAAATCCCGTTATAAAACTTTCAAAGCCGTTGTAAAAGGAGTTGTAAATAGTTTATCACTTCTTTACACCGTTATAAAATTTGGTAAAAATGAAAATAAATTGAAAACAAAAGGGTAAAAGATGGAAAATAACATCTGGACTCACAACGCTTAAGCTCATTACGCTTCCCACTTTCTTTGGCCGCCAAATCTCCAAATTATTTTCACTTTCCACCAAATCCCCATTTCCTCCCCAAATTCGCGCTTCAGGATCGCTTTTACTTTTCTAATCGCAAAACCTTCTCAAGCAAAATCAAGGGCTAAATCAACTAAAGGTATCAATTCTTTTATTTTTTATTAAAATCTGTTGATTTCCTACTATTAGTTGCTTGAGTTTGAACTATTAAAACGTTTTGATTTCTTCGCTTATTTCTTGATTGCGTTTTAATTTTGGACATTTGATTTAATGGGAATTCTGACTTGGATTTAGCTTTATTGTGAAGCATCAAATTAGTTTTAAAAGAATTGACCAAAATGCTTACAGATGCATGTGACCATGGTAGGGGCTAATAACCGCAACATTCTCCCTTTCCTTAAAGTAATGCAAGATTAATTTATAACAACACAGGTTATCTTAAAGTAATGCAAGATTAATTTTTTAGTAGAATATAAAGTAATGCAAGACATGTTGCATTGACTCTCTAGTTTGGATTTGTTGTCGAATGCTGCTCTTTTACATCATATTATATTATGTCTAGCATTTGTGGGGCAATGGAACAATTACTCCACTCTAAATGTTTATTTATATGCCAAAATAATAATAGTATACACTATTTGGCAGCAGAAAACATAACAGAGAAGTATATATGCAATTGTAAAAGGAAAGATGCAAAATGGCTGTTTTAAAAGTATAAATTATAATATTTTACCAGAAATATAAATGTGTATACAATGGTAATTCTTAATTTGAATCTTATTTTGAGAACTTTGACTGAATTTGAATCGTTGTGTCATTTTTTGCCGTAATATTTTATTATATGTGCTTTTGCTCCATTCATATAAAAACGACATTGAATCAATAATCTTTATTTTCATAATGAATTAGGTGATCCACGAGTTTTGCTAATGTCAGAACCTACCTCGAGAGATTGGATCAAAATTCGACATAGGAACACAACGAATATATACAAGGTGTTCGATATTTTATGAATTTCGTGAAGCATCATTCACCACCTAATTTTGAAATATGCTGTTGTCCTTGTATAAAGTGTAGAAATTCTAAAAAATTGCCTTTTGAAATAGTTGAGAAGCACTTAATTCTTTATGGTATGGATCCAGCATACGATGAATGGATTTTTCATGGAGAAAGTAATGGCATTGAAGTAATGGTCAATCCTACACCCCATGTTGTCAATGATGATTTCGTGTCTCATCAATTTCAAGAGGAAAACCCAATAGAAGGTGGTCTTGGAAATCTTGTTGATGATGTATATGGATTATCTCATGGTACACAAGCAACTTTTGGTGGAAACCACGAAAAAAAAGTATAATGAATACAAAAGAAAAGCAAGTGAAAAATTATATCCTTCTTGTGAAGATGGTCTTACAACATTAAATGTCCTCATAGAGCTTCATGGCTTGAAAAAAGAATTCAACTGGTCAGGAAACAGTATGACCGAGTTGTTGAAGAGGTTGAAACTATGGCTTCCAAAGAAAAATACACTACCCGATAAGTACCCTACAATGAAAAAAATATTAAAAGATCTAGGAATGAATGTAAAAGGAATACATGCTTGTGAAAATGATTGTATATTATTTTGGAAGGGGTATGAAGATGCATTGGAATGTCCGCACTGTAATACTTCGAGATTTAAAGTTAAAGAACATAGGAAAATAGTCGAAGTCACAAAACAACCAAGAAAAGTTTTGAAATATTTTCCCATTATTCCTAGATTAACTAGGTTGTACACTGTACCTTGGATAGCCCGAAAAATGTTATGGCATAGTGAAGCAAAGCCTACTTGGGACTCCATGTGCCATCCTATTGATTCGGTTGAATGGAGATCGCTTAAAAATAGATAGCCGGATTTTGCTACTAACGGAAGAAATGTTTGGCTTGGCATTGCCACTGATGGATTTAATCCTAGTGGAGCTCAATCTAATAGTTATAGTTTTTGGCCCGTGTACATGATCCCATATAATTTTCCCCCTTCATTATGTATGAAACCCGAGTTTCAAATGTGATTCCTAGACCTAAAGCACCAAGCCAAGACATTGATGTATACTTAGAACCTCTTATGGATGAGTTAAAGCAGCTTTGGATAGGAGTGCCTGCATTTGACATGGATAAGAAAGAGCAATTTACACTGAGAGTGATGCTTTTGTGGGGAATTCATGACTTACCATCATTTGGAAATTTATCCGGTTGTGTGACACATGGTTACAAAGCATGTCCGGTTTGTGCTACTGAGACCAAGTCAGAACGTATTGGTAATAAGATTGTTTATACAAAGTATAGAAGATTTTTGAATAATGGTCATCCATATAGAGCATTGAAACATGGATGGTACAAAGATGTAGAGCATAAGGAACCTCCCACACGATTGGTAGGATCGACACTTTTGGAAAAGCTTGTTCATATCAAATATGTACCGGGAAAAAAAAAATTAAAACGTAAAGAATTTGATGATGGTGATGAATATCATTTTGTAAATGAGAATGACAATGAAGAAAGACCAGCGTGGTATAAGAAGTCAATTCTTTTTACCTCAGAGTATTGGAGTAGTCATAAAGTGCGACATATGATTGATGTGATGCATACTGAAAAGAATGTCATGGAGCATCTTATTAACTTGTTTTTTGATGAGCCATTATCCTACAAATTTTCTTTTATGCTTTAATATGCATTCATCGTCTTTAAATTATTTGCATTGTAGAATGTCAAGCAATTGTAATGCCACGTCACTACATACAAATGACGTAGAGGAAGTTGATGTTCCTCCTCCCCCTCCAAATAAAAAGTACTCAATAATTGTGGACTTAGAAGGTGAAAAAGACAGTAACGCAAAAAAATAGGCCTCTCGTTGTGGTGTTTTGCTTCGTTCTCTCATTCCGATTGGTTATGAAGGATGGAATGATGTAGATCTTGTTTTCAAAGATAGCCTGTGAAAGCACTAATGGTACATAACTGTTTATTCATAATATATTTAACTATTTATTCGTAACTGTTTATACTTCATTATGCTTGAATCTGTTTTGTCTGGTTCATCTACAACTTGTTTTTTTGTACTCTTGCCCTTTTTGTTTAGCTGTTGTGTCTTACTACCTTGGTACACTCTGGTTATCGTTTCAGTTGTTGTGCATCTTTGTTGGTTTGCTTAGTCTGGACCTTGAATAGCCTGAATATGTATATGTATACATATGTTTAAACCTTGCCTTGTTATGCCATCTCTGGTGTTTCAACAGAAAGAGTTTGACTTGAATATCGACCCCATGGTAGCTAGACCAATATTGGAGAAGAAGTTTTCACAACGTTATCGAACATTCAAATCAACGGTACGTCAGAGATTCCTCAAAAAAGATGGACAACTCATGCCCAAACATGTTGCACTTAATAGTCGTCCTGATGACGTTGATAAAGTATGGTGGCAGAGGTTTGTTGACATCGAATATAGTGACAATAAAATGAAACAATGTAAGACAAATTCCGGAAACAAGGCCAAAAGTACTCTAACTCATACATTGGGAAGGAAACCTTATCTTAGACTATATAAAGAATTGGTATGTAAAAACATTTTTTAGGTTAATATTTCAGTGACAAAAATATACTTTATGAAATTATTCAAATGCAGGCAGCTGAGAATCCAGGACAGAAGATCACACGTACAGTGGCATGGAAAGTGGCTCATACAAGTAGAAAAACGGGAAAGGTGATTCCATGTGCTGCCGAAAAATTTTTAAGTACTTCAACATCTATTCAAGACTTTATCGGTAACTGTAAGTATTGCCCATTGGGTTGGAGAATTGGATTTGAGAATATGCACTTCTCTTAATAATACAGAGGTACAATAATTACCATGTTCTTGAGTTTACAGTTTTGATCACCCTTCAGTTCTTTGTATCATGAAGTTTACAGTTTAAGGCTTGTTTATGCTTCATTTTGATGTTGAAAAACAACTATTAGGTCTGAAATCTACAAATGCTAATTAATTAAGTTGAACAATGAAAAAATAAAAATGCACTTGACGAAAATAGTTTGCAGTTTGCACCTCCACACTTTCACGGACAGTTAGAGGTTCTTCTTAAAATCTGAGTACGATACTAAATTTTAAATCTGAGTACAAACTATACTCAGTTTTAAAAACTGAGTACAAAGTTGAGTACTCAGTTTTAAAACCGAATATAAACCCCGGTTTTAAAATCTAGACATTGTATAATACTTAATGCATTGTAATTGATTATAATCCATTTTCCTAATGATAAATCAAAATTTCTCAACCTGATTGCTATCAACATTTTTATTGTTTAATTATTTTCCTTCAAATTCAGCCTTTTTCTTTTTTATAATTAACAGCAAGTGCTTTGAATTAACCTTGGTCATAAAATATTTACTTGTATTTTCATCACTAATTAAAAAATACAAATTTTCAATAGCATAGTACTTAGTTGATTGCTTTATTTTTGTTTTTTGTTACATATATAAGCTTCACAGTTATGAACATCCCATGGTTATTTGTTCTATATCAGTTATATTAGTTTAGTTAGTTCAATCATATCATATTTTTAGCTGCAAAAAGTTTTATCATTTTTTGTATACGGGATCAGACTTGAGAATTAGCATCATTATCTACATTTACAAAATTATAACCTACCCCAAATTTGAATGATTAATGCCAGAAAATGATATCTGCTAATTGGAAAAATAAATGAATAAGCAAACTATCTAACAGCTTGCAAAGATAGGAAAACCAATTTACGTTAGATAGATAGAAGCTTAAATAATGTTTGATGATATGCCATATTCATACATTGGGCAGCTTGTATGTATTTTACGTTAGATAGAGCTTTTATTTATGTATGACTATCAATATTATTGATGTTGGAAGAGCATATATGTATAGTATAATAGAAGCACTTATTGAGATATATTTGCAGAGAGCATATAAGTAGAACCCCACCCCTTGCAAGCAGTATCGAACTATAATTAGTATGGTCCTGCTTTTTAGATTGTGCTCCATTTGTCATAAAAGATTCATATATGATTGTTCATGTAAGATTTACACATTTAAGCCTGAAAAAAATGGCTGCATGGTTAATGTAAAATTGAAACGTAAGAGGTGCTAATTCCATTTATCATGACAAGTAATGGTTAAAATGTAATATAAGATTTATTTAAACGGTGTTGGTTTATGTTAAGTATGAGTGTGTTTTTCTACTGTTAAAGTAGTTAAGATGATTTTATTGCTCTATTTGGGAAGAAAACCTGAACTGAGTTTTGCTGGGCTGAGGAAACCAGGCTATCGAGTTAGTCCTAGATGTATGAATACCTTGTTAATTTACTTGCAAAACTCTCAATTATACTTGTGTCATACCATTGCCAAACACATGATAGTAAACATTGAACTTTATTGGTACGATTTACACATTTAGTCCTACATGCAAAACTCTCAGTTATCGTTATGATAACAGTAAGTTAACAACGTCAACAAGAAATTCAACAACAAGGAAAGGTCAAAAGGAGCAACAACAGTAAATTTACTAGTGACTTTAGTTATAGTATTTTCTTATAATATTAATTCAAATAATAGACACCAGTTGAAGTACATCAAACTTTACATGGATGATTGTGTTCTAATATTATTGAGATATAATAGATTAACATTGTTAGCAGTTGCAAATTCTTTGACAGCTGTCATAATCAGTGTAGATAAGTTAATGAAGGGCGAATTCAACTTGTTAAATTCGTCACACATTCAACTGTATTAGCATACTAATAGTAGAAGTTAGGCAAAAATACATACAATCAAAAAAGAAAGAAGATGAGTTCTTCTTTCTTTTATCACTTCATGAATTTTTCTATGACATTTCATTCAATTGTATAATCATTAGCTGCCCAATGATATGAAAACTAATTGTAGGTTAGAACACAGTTACTCGCTGCTATTTCTCTAAATAAAGGATATGCAAATCGATGCTCATAAATTTTCCAACGTATTAAAATTTCAGAGTTATGACAGAGATTACAATTTGAATATATGCAAGCTTAAGCTTGCGACTTTCGCAAGCACAGGCAGTTTAAGCCTTAATTAAATAATGGCAACATACCACTATAGTTCATATTCCCATAGAAAAAAGTTGTTTATATGATTGAACTTGCTTTTATAGTTTATCTTATGCATTATAGTTTATCTCCTCCATATTTTGTTTTACAGTATTCAGAATTTGACAGGAATTTTTTTTACAGTATTCACATGTTCATCATTTTCTATCAACCAATATGCAAGAAATTGATAGTATATTCTTTAGTTTATGCTTTTACTTTATTTAATATGCAAAATATTTTCAAGTTCAACTTTTGTTTATAATTTATTTGGGTATTATGCAGGCATTAGTTGAAGCAGCGGAGGAAAGACAAAAGGAAAACTCTAGTGTCAATGGTAGCAATGGAAGTAGAAGTTTTGAAGATTTTGAGAATGATCCCATTGCTGAAGTGTTTAGAAAAGAGAAAAGAAAAAACTATTGTCGTGCAATTAGCTCTACATCGACTATGAAGCAAGTGAAGCTTACACAAGCATCAAAAGCAATAGCTAATTTTAAGGAAGATGAAGATAGAAAATGGAAAGCAAAGATGGAGAACTATCAAAATAGACTAACCGAAGAATTTAGATCGATGCATTCGACTATGATGAGTATGCAACAAAGTTTGTTACAATTTATGAATCAGTTTGGAGGGAATGCGACACCAAGAAATGAAGTTGCTTCCAACAGTTAGCATGATAGTCCTAGAGCTAGCTTGGGTGTTCAATCCAATGGTGCTATTGGATCTTCCACAAGAGATAGGCAATCTGTAGTCTTATTGTCAAAAGAGTTGAAAGAGGTTGCCAAGGGCCATCTTGGGACATAGAAAATATGCCACCATAGAGAGGTGATGAATGGGGAAAGAGTTGTATGGGTGGAGAAAGTGTTTGATCCAGAAGCACCTATTTATGAAGCACCACAAAATGGTAATTACAAGCTATTTGATATAATTGATGGAGGTTTTGTTATTTGGCCTGAGTGTCGTGTTCGTTGTTTGTAGGATCTAGAATTTATTTTGAAGTAATGTTAGAACTTGTAATATTTTAATTTCATACTATTTAGTTATGTATGATGAACTTGTGAAATTTCGAATCTTCCTTTAATTTGTTGTCAAATATTTATGCAATTTAAGTTGTATGTTTGGATGCGTAATTGCTTATTGTTATCGAAATTGTGTAATTTTTGATATGTATGTACCTACTGTATTATAATAGACAATTTTGTAGTGTAAATGCTAGCAAAAATGCAGCTCTACATGGTTTGGTAGCTGTAACGAACATATTTGTTACTAAAGACGAAATTTATAACGAGCATAGTCGTTACTATTGATGAAATTTGTAACGAACAAGTGCGTTACTAATGATGAAATTTGTAATGGACAAGGTCGTGATAATTTAGAATGACAACCCCTTCTTCCACCATGAAAGGGGAAACTAAGTAACGGAAAATACCCGTTACAAACCGATGCAACTAATAACAAACTATTTCGTTACAAAAATTTAGATTTCTAACGACAAAGTCCGTTGGTAAGTGATATATCTAATAACGGGTAGAGGCCGTTATAAATATTTGTAACGACATACCTCACGCCTGTACCGCTCACGACTATATCTGTTATAAATTTCATTTGTAACGACTATATTCGTTACAAATACACCTTTTTGGTGTAGTGTGGTCAAGACTAAAATCCTTTAGATCATCAATCTCGGATTAGACCTCAAGCCTTCAAATCTTCTCGACCAACCACAGATCCTCTTTCTGCTTAGAAGCAATCCTTTCGATCAGAACTAGTCGGACTTCCAAGCAGGATAACATGGCAGTGCTCTGACTAGATCTAGCAGTCGACCTTAACTGCACACTACAAGTAGTCAAAGACTCTTAGTCCTTCCACTCTGCTAACATAGGACACCACATTCTAATGTTTTCTACTAAGAGCATCCGCTACTTTATTTCCTTTCTCGGGCGTATACTTTATACCAAAATCATATGCTGCTAAAAACTCCAACCACCTCTGTTATCTCATATTTAACTCCTTCTAAGAGAATAAGTACCTTAAGGAATTATGATCTGTGTATAACTCAAATCTCTTCCCTGAGAGATAATGTCTCCTTAATTTCAATGTGAAGATCGTCGCTGCCAACTCTAGATCATGAGTAGGATATCTCACTTCATGTGGTCTAAGCTGTCATGAAGCGTAGGCAATAAATTTACCTTTCTGCATCAATACAGTATCTAATCCAGATCCACATGCATCTATATACACCACTAATCCCTGATTCCCATCTGGAACTACCAACACAGGCACGTTGGTCAACAAGTGATTTAACTTAAGGAATGCCTCATCGTATTTATCGGACCAAAAAAACTTTACGTCCTTCCTGCTTAGCTTAGTCAAAGGCGCTGCTATCCGTGAGAAATCCTAAATGAATCTCCGGTAATAGCCAGCGAGTCCAAAAAAACATGTGATCTTAGTCACCGTCTCTAGTCTCTTCTAGTTGTTAACAGCTTCGATCTTATCTGGATCAGTTGACAAACCCTTCTCTGAAACCACGTGACTAAGAAACTTAACTTCTCTCTTCCAGAAATGATACTTTGGAAACTTCGATTTCAGTTGGTGCTGCCTCAGCGTCTCAAGCAGCACTCACTACACCAGAAAAGGTCTTTTGTAGCATTGAAAAAATGCTACCAAAACTTTTAGAAGCGTTTTGATAAACGCTGCGATACAACATGCAACAAAAGTCTGAAACTTTTTCTAGCGTTGTAGGAAACGCTACAAAAACTTGACATATTGTAGCATTTTAGAAACCCTACAAAAGTTTATTTCTACGGTGCTTATCAACTGCTGCCAAAGATAACATTTTTTAGTTGTGCTTTTACTTGGAACTTTCTTTGATTTTCTGTAGCGATTCTTTTTTGCTACATTTTTGTAGCATTTGTAACATGCCGGTAAATTTTTGTAGACATTTATATTTTTTCCGTAGCTTTTTTAAAACGCTGCTAAAATTATGAACTGTTTGCAGCATACTTTGCATGCTACCATTTCATGTTGATGGATTGTATCATTTCCGACCATCACTCACATAATAATCTTTTTAAAACCAGCAATTAATCACATGATCATCGTATTCAAACAAACAATCAATTAATCAATCACATAATCATCATATTCAAATTGAAAAGACACATTAATCACATAATCATATATAACATCTAGAACCACTTCGATAATAGTTTTTTGACAAAATAATAAAATTCACATAAAATTCATAACCATTCATAAACAAGTTTACATAGAAAGTACTAACAAATTGTTATGACATGTTCATTACTTGATTACCCACAACTCTTTGTTGCAGCTGATCTTTACTCCGAAAAAACTAATTACCTGCAGACAAGTTTAACAATCAACAATGGTAATGAAATCATTTTGCATATTTAAAGTATATCAAACATCCTTAGTTAAACATTTATTAAATTTAAATGATTTTTACAAAACTTAGTTAACTTAGTTATATTTTTATAAAACTTGGTTAATTTTTATAATAAATATATCTAATTTTTATAAAACTTATTAACTTAGTTAAATTCTAATAAAACTTAGTTTTTTAGTCTATTATTATTATTAATATAAATTTGTTGATTTTTACAATACTGAATTAATTTTTATAAATTTATTTATTTTTTATAAAACTTAGTTAATTTATTCAAACTATTGTTTGTTATTATTATTATTAAACTTATAAATTATCTCAATTGCTAAAACTTAAGTTGTCATAGCTTATAATTTAATTAACCTAAACTTATAAATTATCTCAAACTTAAACTTTATTAACTTACTTAATTTTTGTAAAGTATCTCAAATTTAAAGTCTATAACTTAATTAATTTTTATAAATTATCTTAAACATATAAACAATCAAAAACTTAGTTAATTTATTATTATTATTGTAAGCTTAGTTAGTTTATAATTATTAGTATACACTTTGTGAATTTTTATAAACTTATTTAATTATTATAAAACTTAGTTAAGTTAGTTCATTTTTATAAACTTAGTTTTTGTTATTATTGTTATTATTATTAATTTTAAAACATAGTTGACTTAGTTAATTTTTTGTTATTATTATAAACTTAGTTAATTTCTATCAAATTATAGTTTATTATTACTATTGTTATTATTATAAACTTAGTTAATTTTTTATCAAACTTGGTTTATTATATTATAATAAACTTGTTAATTTTTATAATACTTAGTTAATTTTTTGTAAACATGTTTAATTTTTATAAAAAATTAGTTAATTTTTTAAAACTACTACTACTATTATTGTTATTATTAAAGTTATAAATTGTCTCAATTGCTTAAACTTAAAATGTCATAACTTGTATTTTAATTAACTTAAACTTAAACATGAGGGAAACAATATGCAATGGTAAGCTCTTACCGTGCAACCATCCATGATGGCATGGATTGATAAACCATCCTATTTGGTGCAGGAATATTAATTAGTATTGGTGTGACTGCTGAGTTGGTTTTGAATGTTGCTAATTAAGAGAAACTACAGCTCTAGGAACCAATAAAGAATGTACCACCCATCTTGCTAAGTTGTCATCCATAAATCTTTCCCCTTCAAGTTTTGAAGCTTAAGACCTATCCTAGTGTAGCTTCATACTATGCCCACTGACTACAAGTTGTTGGAAAGTTCTTCAACGACCTTTACTCTTGCTTCGCGAGTTATGTACATGACGAAGGCACAACACGTTGGACAATGTGGATCTATTCGATCTCATCCTGTACATAGAACTAGTCCCATAGGTCTTCTTCGGTTATATGACCGTTGAAGCCAATGACATATGGATATTTTATACTTTTATCCTCTGGTGGAGTTAGGATTGCCATTTCACCAGCTTTTCCTAGAAGTTTCAGTGCAACTGGATCGTTCACCCTACAAATGATATTATGTGTCATTAGTTACATATAGAAGATTGAATGCACCTGTATTCAATGCTTCAAGTAGACAAAATTTGACATACTTTTTAAGAGCGTAAATTAAGTTGATTAGATTATCCTATTAATTTAAATATGAGTACTTATGAACTTGATCATATTATAGAACTTTGATTCTTTGTTTTTGTTTTCAAATATTAAAAGTTGTTAGCTTACTGTTTGTTATTTTATATTTGTCACCACCAAGAGTTTTCAACGTTCTATTTTTGTATTGCACAAGTACAACCAATTCATTTTGTATAAATGTGTCTATAACAAGATAGAATAAAATTGGCAATTAAGTTTAAAATGTTCTCATACAAACTAGTATGTACTCAACTCATATTACAGGGTAAATCAGCTCAAAATTTTAATTGGCATTTGATGAAATAATTATGGTAATTTACACAATTAGAGTAATCAAATCCAAATACCCTCGATTCATTTGAAAGCATACATTTGTTCATCCAAAATATAACTATTATAGCTATTTTGTGTAAAGTAGCTACCTGTTTCTTTATCATTTTGTTCAATGGTTAAGTTATTAGCATGTAGTATTACTATTTACCACATTTAGTTAGTTACTATGAGAGAGTCTTTCAAAAGTTAGACGAATGCTAAGTTAAAGATTTCTGAAGTACCGATGATGAGCAGAGATTCTTCTTTAGAGAATTCTGCTTTCTAAGCTAAAGTTTTCAAACAGAAACTTTATCAAAATAATGCTCAATCATGTTAAGAATTTACTTGGAATTACTAAGACTATAACTTTACAAAGGGTGTACGAGGTTAAATCCTTGCTGAAATCTTGTTAATTCCTTACTAAAGCACATAGCGCACCTCTACCGCTGTGCTTTTCTGATTTGACGCTATTAAATAGTAGATCCACTTAATGCTCCGTTATTTTCCATTACGTCTGCTAAATTCAGGAATTTTAGCATCCGTTTTAGCAAAATTAATGTTATAATTTGACCATTTCTCTGAATAAACCAAATTTATGGTATAGATCTAAGTTTAAGTTCTAAGGTTCACCATAAGTTAGAACTCTATTATATTCACTAAGTTTGAACTTCATGGATCATGATATTATTTGGTTTGGTTACATAGGAATGAATAATGTTTTTTTTTTGTGAGAATAAGAATAAATCAAATTTGGAAATTTGATTTTATTTCCAATAAGGATTTTTACATCTATGCTATTTTAGTCAAAGCAATTGAAGCATGCTGCTCACTGGCAAAAGAAAATATGTACTGGAATAAAACCTGAATTGGGTTGACATCATTGTAGTAGCTTTATATTTTACATTAATATAAACAAATGTCCTCGTTTTACTCTTGAGTATTGAATTGGCTTTGTACTCATGTTTTGATTATGTTTTTGATATATGTCTGATATGAATATTTTGAGTGCAGTCCAGAATAATGTTTAGATTCATCCATTGTGTAATATAAATGATGCGTCATATGAAACCAAAATTTTATAAACTAGTAAGTCTACTTACAGTAATGTATTTTATGCAATTTAATTATAATATAAAATCTTACTTTAATGTAGTTTAAAATAATGTATGTTTAGTTTTTTGCATTATTATAATGCAAGTCATGAACAGATTTAACTTTTACATGTTTACTAATTATTATAAAATGGATGTATTACATATTCATTTGTGCATTTTCTTTTGCTTCATTTTACCTTTTACTTTAAACAATACTTGATTTGAAAATTTTATATTTATAATCTATATTACTAAACTTTCGTGTTGGATGAATTTGTTACCGATTAAATCCGCACACAATAAAATAAAATAAAATAAATAAATAAATAAAGTAAAAATCTTTTGATATTAAAATAACATGTAGATTTCAACAATTACCATAAAAATGGGGATGCAAAACAAAAACCTTTGAGCTTCATTGTATTTGAAGGATTAACAAGATCTTCAAGTATTTCAATTCAGGTTGAATTTTTTGGAGTATTTTGACATTACACATTATGAATATGTCATCGTGTCAAAATTTCACTTTCACTCCAAATTGAGATCAAAATGTTCATTTTCCTTAAGTCGTGAATAACCAAATAGATTAAGCAACGTAAGGACATAGTTATAGAGTTGATACACATCAAAATCTATACCAACCAAAATAAAAACCTAATCCATTAACCAAAAAGTCAAAAAACACTAAACCCATTAACTAAAACGCAAAACAAATTCAAATAAAACCATTCACGTCCTTTGTGATTTTTAGTTGTATAACCGCTCAAGATGAACAACTCACTAACTACTCGTTTTATTTCTTCTCCCTTTCTTAGTAGTCTGATACAACAGCCATGTATTACTTCTCTAATTTCATTTTCTCAATTTTCTTTACGTGACATCATTTATCTTCCTACTCATCTCTTTCATATAGGTTAGCATTGGAATCATATATATCATGTTTGTCATAGGTCTAGTATATGCACTAATGTTTATTGGGCAGTTTGTCATGAGTCTAATATGTGCACTAATAAGGATAATTAACACAATTTATATGAAAATTTGAATCATATATATCATGTTTGCCTAATTCAGCATAATGATTATTTAATGCTACCTATTACTACCATTTGTTCAAGAAACATTGTCCAATAAGGAAACAACTAGCGATAAATCATAAATCCGAGTCAAATGTAGTAGAAGCGGAACTACTTCAAAAAGGGAGAAACAATATTTCACCAGTGCTACGAGGCTACCTGGGCACTACCTGGTGCTGAAACTCACTAAAACTATAATGGTCTAACATCTTCGTGCTTATCATTCTCTCACCATGTTTAGCTCCACTGCCAAAAAAATAAAAGCTCTAAAACTATAACTGAAATGTGTTGAACTATGAGACTCAAAAAAACTAAGTTTCACTTGCAAATCACACCCCGGTACATTTGGAGCTTTGAGCTCTGATGAAGAGTGTTACCTTCATAATGGTAGCGGCAAGCCTTCGCATTATCTTTTGACCAAAGTTCGAATTTAATTATATCTCAAATTTTTATATAACCTTTTGTTATTACAAAACTATATTTTACACACAATGTTATAGCTACACTATAAAAAAGGAATTGCTTTAAAGTGTAATGGCATGGGAAGTGCAGATTTTGATACCATAAAGAAATATAAGTTACAACCATCAAGCTGTGCAATATCATTGGTTTTTTACAGTTCTATTAACATAAAAGAATGTGTTTTCTTGCTTGGATGGTATTTCAAGATTATTCTAAGTATATGATTCTGCTATACTTTGTAAAATGTTTCATGAGACTCAAAAGCATTTACATTTTAAACTAAAATATGATTAATGGAAGTGATAAAATGTGGACTTTTACAACTTAAGTAAACGACAAAGGGGATAATTTATTAACTAACCCTTATCCAATTCATTAGACCAACAAAGTTATCAATACCCTTTTTTTGCAAAAATATTCTTAAACAAATTAATGAAGTTTAAATTGCATGAATCCACCATTTATACTAGGGTTATACTTACTAACTATAAATTTATGTACTTGTAAACGTATAATGAATAACAAAAGCCACCTAATCAAAGTTACTTTACTTCCAACCCATTTCAATCCAGCCTTGATTCTAGTCATTTAAATTGTAGCAATTATGTAATTAACTTTCAATTGAAGAAATCAAAAACTACCAATTGGCTTTAAATAAGTACTAATGTATTTTACTCTTTTATATCCATATCATTTATTCATGTACCCAAAATAAAATTAGAAAGGGCTAGAAAAAAAAGAGAAGATGAAAGAAAATGTGCTAAATGGAACATGAATTATTGGTTCAAGTTTTGTAAAAAGCGAAAGAAAGACCGGAACCTATTATTCAATCTAATTAAACATGTGTGTATTCTTTTTTAGGGTAAAGAAAATTTGTTAACTAAACTTAAGATGTTTAAAGATTACATCCTTGTTAGGGTAGTTGTCAAATATTTCAAATTAACTAATATAAAGCTATAATTTACTTTGGAATAATTAGTCTTACAAAATGTTAATGGCGAAGGCCCGCTGTGGAAATTGAAGTTAATTAATCACTTCAGAAGTAAAATTTCCCATTGAGGAATACCAAAAATTCTTTAATAGATAAAGCATCAACTAAATCAATGTAGATCAAACAAGGTCAAGTCAGTATATACAAATTGCAGTTCAATAATAATTGTTTTTAAAGGGAAAATACCTGAAGCTGCAAGTCTACATGAAATCGTGGGCTGAACAAACATTAGAACATGCAATGAAGAATGCATGGATTGCACAATCAAAACAGAGGAGAAAATTAGCAATAGTAAAATGAATCTGTAACAAAATTAAATTAGGGAGCTCAAAATTCAAGGAAAAAAACTGAAAATAGAGTGTTTTTGGATGTTTTACAAAAATTGATTTGGATGATATGTAAAAGATGAGTTAGAATCCTATTTTAATAAGAGAACAAAATGCAGGGTTAACTTGTTAAAATTTTATAATACTTAGTTAATTTTTATAAAACTTAGTTAATTTTCATGAATCTTAGTTAACTTGTTCAATTTTTATAAACATAATCAATTTAATTTTACCGTTGTTACTACTATTATTATTATAAACTTAGTTAACTACGCTAAAATTTTATAATAATTAGTTAATTTTTATAACTCTAATTGTTATAAAACTTGGAAAATTTTAAAATTTTATAAACTTTATTAAATTATTACTATTATTATAGATTTAGTAACATTATTAATACATGATTGAGCTCTTATATAATACAATATATACACTAACTGCTTATATCATATAATAGATGGACTAATAGCTAATATCATCTTTTATGCAGACATATATAGAAGGAAAGTTTAAAAAATGATACTGTATTCCATTACCATTTTATTTTATTTATTTATTTATTTCCTTTTAGTAATCATACATGAAACACATGCAACAAAGGCATAAGTGAGTAACATCATAGAAAGATGTTGTATTCTAAAGCTGAAATAGTTAACCAAATATAGCTTAACTATCATTCCCCAAGCAAATATAAGCCACATGCGAACATGACAAGGCGTATTGTACAAAAAAGATACTAGTCAACTGATATTTGGTAAAGTACTTTACCTTGGGCAATTCAATGGTCGTATCTTTGGAAATATGACCACTTTCTATTGTATCATCTTCAGGCTGCTTATTTTCGCCGAGACTAATTTTTGCATTACTATTAATTTCATTTTTACCTTCTGATTCAGCAAATCTCTTGTTCAAAACTAGTTGAACCTCTTCAATCAGTTTAGCTAAATCACTGTCTTTAACAATTTTATCACCATTTGGATCAGTCTCTTGATTCATATTCAAATCCTTGGTTTCGGGAAGTTCGATTTTCTCAACATCTTCCATGTTGGGTTCTATGCCCATTTGGTTTTGCAATCTAGGAACAAGTGCATTGACATTAGTTTCTTTATTGTGTTTGAAAGATGGATTAGCATCCGGTTTGATATCAGAATCAAATTTGTCGTCCTTGGTATTAGAGCTATGTGGCCAGTTTGTTAAGCTGCTGCAAAAGCACTGCTAATAATTACACCACCAAGGGCAAATTTCTTGAATGTGCTTTCAAAATTAGATGGTTCTTGAGGAGGAAGAGGTGGTCGTGGATGTGTCATTTAAGTGAACTTTTTTACATGTGTTGCGAATGCATTTCTTGAAGATAGAAAAAATGGGGTCTGTATTAACGATGACAAATAGAAAATATAAATCATGCACTACTTATGCTATATTCAATGAATATTATGTGAACAAATAATAATTTTAGAAGACCCTTAGTATTCTCACTTACAAGCCACCATTCAAATTACATACTTATAAATAACAATATTTCTTTACAGAGATTAGTTTACCACTTAAAGTAGCACTATAAAGGTAAATCAGGATGTTTTGGTAGATATCCTAAGGTTAGGGCATATTTCTAAATGGTTTATCAATGAAATGAACTAAAACTCATGGTATCTTAAGACCTGTCATGTTCCTACTGTTGTTAAAAATGTAAATAACATAGGACATGATGAATGGGAGAGGGTGATGTAAAACACTTAATAGTAGCCTGTGACTAAATTAATCTTCAGCCAAAGGAAGTCTTTAGTTGGACAGGAACTTAATGCTTGGCCTTTATAATCAATTACCCAAAATTCCATGTTTGATCCTCCAGTGTGAATACAATGTAATATCAAAATCTACGAACTTACGATATCCCTACATGTATACATTGTTATTCTGAGATCAGAGCTTATCGCATTTGACAATCACTGACAAGATGAATATGCATAGAATTATAAAGATTAGCAAAATAACATTAAGTGATCTGACCCGGAGTGTAATACTTCACGCGTGAGTTGATCAACCTCTGTGTTTTGGACCTATTCTTTTGTTCTTCTTCAACAAGCCTGGCCATTTTAGCCACTGCTGAGTTTTCAGCTAAAGCTGTTGTTTTCACACTAATAAAACCTGAAACACAGTACCATTTAGTCATGTGAAAAATACTAATAAAATTAGAGGAAAAGGTATATGTTGTAACAGAGTGACTTAGCTGTATCATAATAAGGATTATTACAGTTACATTCCTTTGTCCCCTAGATTCCAGTATGGAACAAAGGAAGTAATGATATAAATCTGGGTTATAACATAAATAATTCTCCGCATTATAAGGAACACCGATTCATATTCCTAACCAAATAATAGCCAAATCGGTGATAATAAAAGAAAAGGTTAGTTACCATATATATTAGGCATCCTAGCCCAAACCATTGAGTGAATCTGTTTAGGAACAGGAAATGATTCTCCAGTTAAGCTTTGCTCGTCGACCTCGCTTCTTCCTTTAACCACAATTCCATCAATAAGAATGACCTCTCCAACCTTTACTACCAATAGGCGAGCAACAGGGAGATGCAATGTTCGAGCGACCAACGATAGAGAAGACCTTGTTGAATTTGGATGATTCAAATATCTGTTAAAGAGGAAAGAAATTGATTAATTGATTCAATCAAATCAATTAATGGAAGGATATTTTGAAGAAAATCAATTAATTAGTCAATTTGTTATATGAAGAAAGAAATTGCTGATGGAGATTCAATCAAGGAAAATTATGGAAACCAATCACCATTATCCATTTACGTAGAAATTAAATCATGGATATTTGGAAAGGTTTCAAAAACATAATCTGTAAATTATTCTCTTAATCCCTAAGTAACTCCTTCATGAGTCTATATAAATGAAGGAATTACATCTTCATAAGAAACAAGCAAAGTGTAGTATCCACCATTATTCTTTCCTCTCTTGTACTCTTTTCTTTAGTGAAATAAAAAGTTGTTGGGTCTCCGTGGACGTAGGATATTCATATCCGAACCACGTTAAATCTTCTGTCTCTTATTTCTGTTTTTTTTTTGTGAGATTTCATAATTCCTTTTAACTGTCATTGGTATCTAAATAGGCAATACTAGATCTTGAATTGAAATCGCTTCCGCAGCGCACCGTGGTGTTAAATTGTTATCAATCCTCAATTTTTCACCACAGTTTGGTATCAGAGCTGGTGTTATTGTTCCGTTTGGATATTAATGGCTACTTCAAGTAAATCTATTGGTAGATCTGGGGTCAATTATGGACTTACTCGTTTTGATGGAAAAGGAGACTTTGGAACTTGGAAGATGAAGATGGAGGCTGTATTGAAGAAGGAGAAGACTTTTAAGATAATTTCTGCGCCTGAGAAGCTGAAAGAGTTAGATAGTGAAACTTTAGAAGAGATGGAAGATGAAGCCCTAACTACCATCCAGCTAAGTCTTTCAGATGAGGTTCTTAGAGAATTTTCTCAAAAGAAAACAGCAAAGGAATTATGGGATGCATTATCTGATGCATATCAGGACAAGTCTCTCACTAACAGAATAATTCTGCAACAACAACTCTATTCGTACAAAATGAAGCCTGGAGCTGATCTCATGGGGCATATGGATGCCCTAACCACCTTAGTAATGAATTTGAAGGCAGCAGAAGTTGAAATTACAGATGAGGCTCAAGCGGTAATCCTTTTATGTTCCTTGCCTAAGGAGTACACTGCTTTTGTTAATTCTATGATTTATGGTCGTAGTAAAATTAGCCTATCTGATGTTAAAGCTGGACTTCATAATGAAGTGTTGAGGGATAGATTAGCAAGCACTAGTTTAGACAGTGATACAGAAGGCTTATCTGTTCAGAGAGGAAGAAGCCAAAGCAAGTCAAAATATGGTGGAGGTCGAAATAAATCAAGGTCTCAGTCTAGGGGGCCTAATAAATTGACTTGCAATTATTGTAAAAGGCCAGGGCACTTTGTAGCAACTTGTCCCAAGCTTGAAGGTAGAAGAAGAGACCCAAAGCAAGCTTCAGCATCTACCGCTGAGAAGTCAGATACAGAGAGTGATACCGATGTGTTTACAGCTTCTGGCTCTTCTGGGAAGAACAACCTATGGCTGATCGATTCTGGCGCATCCTATCATATGACACCTGATAGGAACTGTTTCTCCACTTACCGTGAGATTGATGGAGGAGAAGTTCTGATGGGCAATGATGCTTCTTGCCGTATGATTGGTGTTGGTAGTGTGAAGGTTAGAATGTTTGACGGTGTTATTCGTACTATTACAGATGTTAGACATGTACCTGATTTGAGAAGAAGTTTGATATCTATTGGGGCTCTGAGTAGGCTTGGTTTGAAGATTGTAGTTGAAGGAGAGAAGATGAAAATATCAAAAGGTTCTATGATAGTTATGAAAGGAGTAAGGGCAGGAAATCTTTATCTTTTGAAGGGCACTACTGTAGTTGGCGAATCAGCTTCTGTCACTTCTGTTGATTCAGACTCTTCCAGATTATGGCATTTACGGATGGGTCACATTGGTGAGCGCAGCATGGATGAGTTGAGAAAGCGAGGTTTGATTGATGGTGTTCATCATTCAAAGCTTGGCTTTTGTGAAGAGTGTGTTCTTGGGAAGCAGACGAAGATTTCTTTTGGTACTGGAGAGCATAAGGCAAAGGCTGTCTTAGAGTATGTTCACACAGATGTTTGGGGACCTTCCCCTTGCCCCTCCTTAGGTGGAGCCAGGTATTTCGTTTCATTTATAGATGATTTCTCTCGTAAAGTTTGGGTATATTTTCTACAGTCAAAGAGTGAAACTTTTGACAGGTTTCGAAAGTGGAAATCTACAGTTGAGAAGCAATCAGGAAAGAAATTGAAAGTTCTCCGTTCAGATAACGGCGGTGAATTTGTATCACAGGAATTCATCGATTATTGTGAGTCTGAAGGTATTAAGAGGCATTACACCACACCTGGCGACCCTCAGTCTAATGGAGTTGCTGAAAGAATGAATCGGACATTATTGGAGAGAACTCGTTGCCTCAGATTGACTTCAAAGTTGAAAAAGGGATTTTGGGCAGAAGCTTTATCTATGGCGGCTTTCCTCATCAACCGCACACCTTCTACCGCCATAGACATGAAGATCCCAGAAGAAGTATGGAAAGGAGAGCCTGTTAGCTATTCATTCCTCAAAGTGTTTGGTTGTCCAGCTTACGTACATGAGAGCAGAGGAAAGCTGGAACCTAGAGCTCGCAAGTGTATCTTTCTAGGTTATAGAAGAGGAGTGAAGGGTTATAGATTGTGGTGTCCTATTAGTAGGAAGATTGTTACCAGCAGGCATGTGATTTTTGATGAGAAGGCTATGTTAAAGGTGGAGCCTTCCTCATCAGATGACAATGAGAGGACAAATGAAGAATACCAAACACAAAGTAAGTCATCTACTGTTCCTTTTCATAGAAGTTCTGAAGGTGTTTCCGATGACACCGTGGTTGATGAGGAAAGTACAGAGATTCGTACAGAGGATCAGACTCAAGGTGGAGCTAGTTCAGAGATCAGACCTGTTAGACAGAAGAAGAAGCCTACTTGGCTTAATGATTTTGTTGGATTGAGCATCGAAGACATTGACTTCGATGACATGGCAACATATGCTTTGAATGTTGTCCATGACGAACCCAGATATTATAGAGACGCTATTGCTTCAGTTGACAGTTCCAGTTGGTTAGTTGCTATGGAAGAGGAGATTGAATCTTTGCAGAAAAATCATACTTGGGATTTGGTGCCTCTTCCCACCAACAAGAGAGCTATTGGTTGTAAGTGGATCTATAGAGTAAAAGACGGCGGCGATGGAAATTTCAGATATAAAGCAAGGTTAGTAGCAAAGGGGTATGTTCAGAAAAAGGGAGTTGAGTATCATGACATTTTTGCTCCAGTTGTTAGGCATACCTCCATTCGCATTCTATTGGCATTAGTGGCTCATTATGATATGGAGTTGGAGCAACTAGATGTCAAAACTGCATTCTTACATGGTGATCTGGATGAAGAAATTTATTTACGGCAGCCGGAGGGGTTCATTGATAGTAGCAGGCCTGACTATGTTTGTAAACTTAACAAATCTCTATATGGACTAAAACAGTCACCTAGACTATGGTATAAGAGATTTGATAAGTTTATGCTTTCACAAGGATATTCTAGAAGCTTCAAAGACCAGTGTGTTTATTTCAAGAGATGTGATAATGATTTAATATATCTGTTGTTATATGTAGATGATATGTTAATTGCATCTCGGAGTATGGTAAGAATTATGGAGCTGAAAACTGAACTTAGCAAGGAGTTTGATATGAAGGATTTGGGAAAAGCACAAAGAATATTGGGTATGGAGATTTGTAGAGATAGAAAGCGGAGAGAGTTGAGACTCACTCAGGCGCAATACATCGAGAAGGTCCTCACTCGATTTGGAATGGAGAAAGCCAAACCGGTTGGTACTCCATTAGGCTCTCATTTTAAATTGTCAAAAGACCAATCTCCCACATCGGAAGAAGATAAAAGGTATATGGCTGATATACCTTATTCCAGTGCTATTGGTAGTCTTATGTATGCCATGGTATGCACTAGACCAGATTTGGCCCACGCAGTGGGTGTTGTAAGTCGATATATGTCTAACCCAGGAAAGGAACATTGGCAAGCAGTAAAGTGGATACTTAGGTATCTTAGAGGCACATCATCTGTTGGCTTGTTATATGGTGGAGTGGATGGAGACATCTCACTTAGAGGATACTGTGATTCAGATTATGCTGGGGATAGAGATGCACGGAAGTCAGTGTCAGGCTATGTTTTTACACTTGGCATAGGCTCGATTTCATGGAGATCAAAGTTGCAATCTATTGTAGCTTTGTCAACTACCGAAGCAGAATTGATATCGATTGTTGAAGCAACTAAGGAGGGTTTGTATTTACTTCAATTGTTGGATGATCTTTTTATGGTGCAGAAGACCGTGGAGCTATTTTCAGACAGTCAAAGTGCAATTCATCTTGTTCATAATCAGGCTTATAGTTCATGAACGAAGCACATCGATGTTAGAGGTTTCTTTCTTATGCTGGAGGAAGAACGGAGTAAGATCAAGTTGTTGAAAGTGAATACTTCAGACAACCCCTCAGATATGATGACAAAGTCACTTCCTAAGGACAAGTTTGAGCATTGCTCAAACTTGATCAGTTTGATACCCGTTACTTGAGCGCCATGGGGCGCTAGACCCAACAACTTATATGTCGATTGCCTGATGATAAGATGATGAAGAGAGATTGTTATATTTGAATCAAGGTGGAGTGTTGAATTTGGATGATTCAAATATCTGTTAAAGAGGAAAGAAATTGATTAATTGATTCAATCAAATCAATTAATGGAAGGATATTTTGAAGGAAATCAATTAATTAGTCAATTTGTTATATGAAGAAAGAAATTGCTGATGGAGATTCAATCAAGGAAAATTATGAAAACCAATCACCATTATCCATTTACGTAGAAATTAAATCATGGATATTTGGAAAGGTTTCAAAAACATAATCTGTAAATTATTCTCTTAATCCCTAAGTAACTCCTTCATGAGTCTATATAAATGAAGGAATTACATCTTCATAAGAAACAAGCAAAGTGTAGTATCCACCATTATTCTTTCCTCTCTTGTACTCTTTTCTTTAGTGAAATAAAAAGTTGTTGGGTCTCCATGGACGTAGGATATTCATATCCGAACCACGTTAAATCTTCTGTCTCTTATTTCTGTTATTTTTTTTGTGAGATTTCATAATTCCTTTTAACCGTCATTGGTATCTAAATAGGCAATACTAGGTCTTGAATTGAAATCGCTTCCGCAGCGCACCGTGGTGTTGAATTGTTATCAATCCTCAATTTTTCACCACAGACCTTGAGACTGGAGACAAAAGCAGGGTTACGCAACAAATGCTAGGTTAACATTTAAGAAATAATTAAGCTTTTTAGTTCTTTGATTTCTGTTCATCTCTTTATTTGCCCTAGTCAACTATGCTCTGGGCCAGGCCTGGCAAGGAGGAGAGGAGGAACCAAAGAGGAGAAAAAAGGAGTTTTCATGAGGAGGAGAAGACGATGCTAGAGAGATCGAAGAAGAACTGGATCAAGGAGAAAATTAGGGTTTTGGAAATAAGAGCAAAATTTTTTCTAGTACTGAAAAGAAGCGGACCAATAAAACAAAGGTGTAATATTAAGTTCTGTTTAGGGCGGGATAGGCAGGAATGGCGTTAGGTTAAAAAAATTTAGAAAATAAAGAATAAAATAGCTATTGTTGCATTTAGCTGTCAAACACTGCCAATAAGTGCTGCAAAAAATAGATTTTCTTGTAATGACTCTAAGATGAACTTCATGCTCTCTTTCATCCTTAGAGTATATTAAGATGTCATATATGAATACCAAAACGAACCTATCCAAGTGCTCTCGAAAAACCCGGTTCATCATATCCACGAAGAAAGCTAACGCATTCGTTAACCCGAATGGCATCACTAACCACTCGTACGAACCATACCTAATCTGAAACGCCGTTAACGGAATACTATCCTCTGCCACTCTTAACTGATGCAAACCTTTCGCTAAATCCAATTGGAAAAATACTCTAGATCCACTCAACTGATCAAATAAATCATCGATTCTTGGCATAGGATACCTACTCTTGATCGTCTTCACGTTACGATAGTCAATACATCCTTAAAGACCCATTCGGTTTCTTCACGAACACCGCGGTCGCTCCTCAAGGCGAACCGCTTAGTCTAATGAAATTCTTTCTTTCTAAATCTACTAGCCGCACCTTCAGTTCCTTCATCTCGGTAGGTGTCATCCTGCTAGGGGGTCTACTTACAGGTTTCGCTCCTGACAGGATCTATCTAAAACTTAAAGGCTTGCTTCGGTGGTAGTCCTATGACTGCCTGAAAAACATCTGCAATCTCTCTTTCTACCAACACCCATACTAATTCTTCTTTCGCTTCCATTACATTTAGTAAAGCACAAGCATTTGAGTCTAACTTCTCCACCGGGTATATAATTCGTTATGACTATTAGGGTGTTTTAGCGATATTTCCCTATCTTGGCAAAATATCTTGGCATCATACCTATCTAACCAATCCATGCCCAAAATGATCCCCAAGCCTACGAAATCAAAAATATACAAACTGCATGCAAACTTATGACCTAACAAATCAAGTTCTAACTAGTCACATCTCATCCCCAGAGTTATCGGATTTGCAACCCTTAAGGAAGTAACAAGGTTTGAGGGTTCTAAACATAACTTATCTACCAAACGCTGGGATATAAATGAATGCGATGCACCAGTATCAAATAGTACCCTAACTGGTATACTATGAATCAAAAGTGTACCTTCCATCATAGTCTTTCCTTTCTCAGCAGTGGTTGGTCTAGAAGATAATGGTTCTAAAGCAAAAACCTTTCCCTTGTCTACTCTTACTAGTTCTAGACACTAATTCTTGTAGTCCATCTGATAGTAGTTGAAGCATTTCACTCCTTTCTTGTCAGCGGCCTTCTATGCTTTGCCTGTCTAACACTCGTGAACAAAATGTCCCTTCTTTTCACACTTAAAGAAAACTAGATCAGCTTTTGCCTTCTTGGCAGCTCCTCCCTTCGGAGCTCCTTTCTTCTTAAAGAATTTTCTCTTCTAGCCCTAAAAATCCTGGGTTTCAACCTGCTTCTCTTTCCCAAAAGTAGAAAGGATCTCTTCATTCCCGATTTCCATCTCCACTACAACTGTACTTGGATCGTGGAGATATGGCATAGTCGCCCTAGAAATCTCGGGTTTTAAACCTCGAATAAACTTCTCATTCCGTTTGATAACGGTGTTAATGGTAGTATGTCCGTATTTGGACAGCTCATCAAACTTCGTAGCATACTCAATCACCGACATCTCACCTTGCACTAAGTCCATGAACTTTCTCAGTAATACTGACTTAGCAACGTTAGACAAGAACCTCTCTTCGAATCTCCTTCGAAACTCGACCTAAGTCAACTCTTCCTCGAAAACTTTTACGGTAATACCATTCCACCAATAAAGTTTTGCTCCCGGCAACTGTCTAGAAGCAAGTCTCCTCTTCTTCTCATCATCTAATCCCAAGTCAGTGAAAATTCTTTTATAGTGCAATAACTAGTTTTCTACTTCAATAGCGTCCTCTGTTGTCATAAATGGCTTCCCACTAAGACTGGTATAATCCATGCTCAGCTTGGCATAGATATTGCCAACTAGGGCCATAGGATTAGCTCCTTCAACATTCACGGCATTTCCCCTAGCTGCACCATCTTGCATCAGATTGATGAAGAATTGATACATCATCCCCATATCTACTGGCGGGGTTCCAACACCTACATTGGCATTTGCATTTGGATTAGCATTTTCTTATCGACCCAGATTCCTCTTAGTATTGGGTCTAGCATTTCCATTAGTTGTGGTGCTTCCTCCACCTAGATTTCCTCTTCCATTTCCTACCTCCATATCTTCCTTTCTCGTATATCTGCATACGAGCCTCGGTAAGATATAGAAAAATAGTCTAAGAGAGAGGGGAAACGTATTTATATATATATATAATGCAAGTATGTTACTATAGCATTAACCCAAACCCCAGTCTCATTTTCCGATTCATTGGGATATGTTTTGAAAATCTTTTAGTTTTAAATTTCTTTTAAGTTTACACAAACCTATGCTCTGATACCAACTAGAAACATCTTCCACTTGGAGGCCCAAAAGTAACTGCTATGGATGCTGCAGTCATCCACAGTTATTAATTTTAAGTAACCAAATACGGCAATGTTAGATACATTGATAAACCAAAAACACATGAATATGAAAAAATTTAAACTCAATTTTAAAACAAATTTCTCATTCTATTTCAAATCACATTTCAGATTCATTACATAATCCTAATTCGTAAACCACGTTCAAAGAAATATGATTATTACAAATTACACTAAGAGCAACGTATGAAGATGCCCCCTTGGTTAATCAGAGTCTAAATATAGGCACTAAATTACTTTCCCATTACATCCGATTACACATTGAAATCAAACAGAAAGAACTCCTAATAGCTAGTTTGCCTCCTGCACGTCTCCGGAAGCGTATTCGTCTAAAGGAGAACCTAAAAACCATAACTCTCAAACTACTCAAATTTAATTGAGCACTCGAGTGTTCAAGGGGAAAACATAAACTTTGAGTCAGACAAAAAGTCTGGTGTGTATAATAACCTACCATCTCGAACCATATAGATATCCAGTGAGACCATACCACTTAGCGGAACGGGTTTTCCCGTCACTCGTATCTTAACCCAATTTATAATAACCATATACTGTGCACCTGCATCCATAATGATTAAGACATGACGTAATAAAATATTTCATGATGATATGCAAACATGCAATATGCTATGGGTTTCCCATCCCCATTCACTTGACTATCTGTCTCAAGTTATAATTTGTAGGGTCACTATTAACCTATTAGTTTTTGTAGGCTAACTAATTACCTGCTCCAAGCTTACGAACTATCTATCCAGTTTCATAGTTTTTATTGGATCACTAAAACCTATTTTTGTCTACCAATAACATCATCCAATCATAGTTTTCATGGGGTCAATATGAACCAATTGAATTCTCCAATAACATCTCTAATGTCATAGTTTTTATGGTTTTCATGGGACCACTAAGAACCTATCGGTCCATGCCAATAACAATTTCCATAACATAGTTTTTATAGGCTTACTAAGAGCCTGTCTGAACCAATAATCATTTGATCGGTCTTGGGCATCTTATATTCTTGTTTGTCTGACCTTCTAGATGCAATTCTACTCACATAGGAGTTAATTCAATGTATATTTTCTATTGGGTCAACCTAGCCTGTTATTTTTCCCTTAAAATGCCATAATGCAGTTATGGATTAGTAATGAAGTGAATAAGATGATACAAGTATACATGATAACTGATCAAATAACACAACAATATAACCATCCATGGTTTAATTCCTTGCAATCATTCTCTAATGAAATATGGTTAATACCCTTAACCTACTATCTTTAACAAGAAAAGCTTCCACTAAAATTTCAGAGTTAAATACCATTTCAAAACTCTTTTACATTGCCATGTATTTACTTTTAAAATGGGACTAGTTCTCAAATTTGAAAACTAAGGCTTTCGACTGTATCCTTTGGATCATTGTGACACCATGAGTTACCCTCAGTCACTCCCCCTTTCGACTTCATAGGACAATGAAGCCCTCCATCCCCTTCCATTTAACTAATGGGTTAGAAGCAAGTAGCTATGCCCCTTTCGCCAGTCTACTCTAGCGGCAGGACCTTTCAAATTCATTATTTAAAATTTTAGACATCCTCTTTCGAAACCATGAAATATATCTTTAGAACACTTGGAAACATTCCTTTCGAAACGCTTAAAACATGCCTTTCCAAACACTTAAAACAAATCTTCTGAAACATAAAAAACATACCTTTCAAAAGCATTGGGTCAGAGTAAAAAGCGTTTAGACTACTTCAATCATATTGAAAGGTATGGGAGCGGCACCCACCCTTTCGCAAGTATAAGTTGAAAGAAAATCAGCTTTAATGGTTGTGGAAGGGTATTGATTTGAAACCCTACCCTTTGAACTCATTAATTTAAAGTTATAAAAGCGGATTCTAACCAAGGTAGAAGTATTAGTGCAGCAGCATGGGTATCAAAGGGATTCAAAAGTGGTAACGCTTTCAAAAGCTTACTTTTAGAACAAGGGCGGGTCAATGGGTTCGAAAGCAAATAAAAGCGGCTTCAACCCTTTAGCAAGCATGCCTTCGACACCATTCTTTCCTTCCGTCTTTCTCCAATACACTATGAACCAAATGCTTGATACCATGTGCATTGGTTTTGAATGGATGCAAAAGGTTATAAATGGGAGTATGGTGGCGAAAGCAAGTATGGTAAGGGGCGAAGTTGTTATTCACTATAAACTGATTTTATGCTTTTTTAAAGTAAGTACTTTTTACCTAAACATCAATATTTGCTACAATTTCATTGGCTATGAAATCTTTACCATATGCTCTTCTGAAAACTGCAGCACACATTAATTTAAAATATTTGAAACATTTTACAATTAACCAAACAGCCTAAAATCTTAAATAACAATTAAGCACATCTAGATTAATTAATTAATTTACCTTAGTAAAACACTTATTCCTCAAAAATCACAATAATTCGCATTAAATATCTTTTCTAACATATATAAATTTCAGACCCGAAAACATTATTTAATTGCCTTAATAGTTTAAACCAAAATTCAATATTTTCTCTCATAGAAAATTCATAATAAATTATCCACGGCTTGGAATATTATGAAAATTTAAACCCATCTCCAAAATAATGTTTTACATAACATACTCAAAAATCATGGCATTTGGAAATCATTGTGCATGATTTTAGCCTTAAAACCGAACTAGATTATTTAAAAAAATCCTTGTTTAAAGTATAACATGGCATTTAAATCAAAACATATCATCATTCATCTAATCATACGGTTTAAACCTCAAACCCAAATTTAAAACATTCAGGATGACTTATATGAGATGGTTTGGATCATTATTCACCTTGTTTGGATAAGGAACTTGAGATTTGTTCTTGCTTTAATCTTCCTAGCTTGAATCATAGCCTCTAAATCGATTTGGTGGTCCTCTTCATCTTAGGGTTATGGTCGGCCTTCAAATCTCTTTGTTTATGTTTTTGGTTTATGAAAATGTGAATGAGAATGAGGTAAGCAGTTTAGGGATTGTGTATACAGCTATACCCATTTTACTCTTGCCTTATTCTCTTAAGTTTCTAATTTATAAATCACACTTATAATTTCATTAGTTATGGCATGACCCTAATTAGTTTCCAAGTCTCAATTCCCTTATCACTCTAACCTCTACATTATTCTATTTAATTTATCTAATTAAATCTCCTGAATAATGTTATTTAAAATTAAGGGTGTTACGTAATCTCTCCATCCTGTTATAACTTAAAGATTGTGCTGCAGTTACAACTTATTTAGGCTTACTTTTGGGACCGTAGCACGACTTTCATATTTGATTTCTAAAGGCCAGTCGCAGTTCTTCCTATTGAAGTAAATATTAGGATTGTAGAGCAGTCTCTATACCTTATGGTCGACTCAGGATACTATAGCAATATTATTGTGTCGAACTTATGCTTAAAGGAACGACGTAGTATTATCTGGATTTTCCTTTTTTCTTTATTTTCTCATCATAGTCCAACTTTCATCATAAGAGCGGTTCTTTTGTGTCTTGTGCTTTCAACAATTCGCCTTTATAAGTATTCGGAAAATATAGGTGTAATACTTGCCTCTAAAATCTGCATTAATTGGGGATCGATATGGACTTGTCTTCGCTTCCATATTTTCCTATAACCCGTCACTTCTTTCTTTTCTCTCTCTTCTTTTCAAATCAAAAAGTCTTTATACCATTTTACATTAAATACCCGACTACACGTATCAATTTTCTATTAGCTAATTTTTTGAAAAATCTGTTTCATTACTCTTTTCGTTTCCTAAGAAAATCTGTATGAGTTCTTATGTTAATTTCCCCTGTCATTAATCAATCGACACTTTTGGGTTCTTTCATCATTTGGATTTTGTAGCTGATATTCAGATCGAGGTAAGAATATGTTCTTCTCCTTCTTATTTATTTCTTTATGTGCTCTCGAAAACCTAAGTTTTAAATCCCATCTATTCCAATAAACAATTTCTCTTTCGGAAAAAAGTAAGGGTGTTCCTTTTCTTGTTGGTTCTTCCTCTATATCTAAATGGTAGCTGGTAATCAATCTAGTATATTCGTTATGAAAACTACTTCTATCAATAAGACCACCTCTCCTTTATTCTTGCCACCCGAATAACTGAATTAGGGGAAACAGAGGGTATTTAGGATCATTTTGTGTTTGAGGGTTATGTAGCTAGGGTGTCTAAATCTCATGATCGTATCCATATACCTCCCAATGGCTTTATTTCTATTACTTTCGAGCATATCTGATGTGGGCTTTATCTTCCTTCCAATCAAATTCTTTACGAGTGGCTATCTACCAATGGTATTGCTCCCATTCAACTTTCCACCATTTTGATCTCTAATTTCATTCTTATGCAGAGAAGCGTTCTCCTCCTTCCTACGAGGAACTAAATTCTTATTTGATATTCATAAAAGTCCTTTTGGGGTGATTTTGAGTTTTATTATGCCCTGGAAAAGAAGTCAGTTCTCATGTTTGTTCCCTGAAAGACTCGGAAATGGAATTATCAATATTTTTCATTTTGAACTTAGATAGCTTTCCTTCTCCTTTTCAACTATAGCCTAATCGTCCATCTTTTTCAATCAAGTCACTAAGTCCTTCATATCTCATAGGAATGATATCCTGGGTTTGGGTGAAGATGATAGGAAAACAAAGTTATTTTTTATCGAGTTGTTACTGCGCAAGTATGACATTCTACACACTATCCATAACTTCTCTTGCTCTATCTTTAAATTCTCCTCATGTACGGATGAACCTAAGGGTATAATTCGATAAGATAAGAGATGAAATTATATATTTTAATTTTATTTTGAAAAAACTAATTTTGGATCCTAAATCCTTCTTTCATAGGTAAAATGACTGGTGACCTTTCAGATGTGTTTCTGTACGATCTTAAATCAAAGAAATTAGAGACATCAAAGAAGAAGAAAGGAGAGAAGAGAAGAAAGGGTGACACTAAATCCTATGACCAGCCTCTCAAGAAACCTTATGTGCCTCTCCATCCTTACCTTCCTTCCTCGGATGTACTTCCCATCTCACTTTTCCAGTCCTTGTGAGACCCAAGCATTCACTTCTTACCCTTGCACGAAGGACCCATCATCGATTTTACTAAGAAGGTAAGGCATACTGCTTTGGATGGATTATCCCATATTGCTTATATCCCCAAATCTTATTCCATTTCTTGCATTCTCGTTCCCTAAACTTTCTACTAAGCTCGAAAGGACTTGGTCTTATGTGAGTGCCTTCTTTTCTTTCTTTACTCAATGATGATTTACTTTTGCAGATTCTCATCTTGTTTATATCTGCTTTATAATAGAGGGGCGTTGGCAACCGAGGCTCAAAAGAGGGTTGTGGATGATTAGGTTTTATCTACTGCTCGGATCGCTAAGCTTGAGATGGATCTTACCGTGGCTACCTCTGAGAAGACCAGAGTAGATGAAGAGCTTAGGTTCCAATTAGAGAAGGTAGAGGAGACTTTAAAGCCGAAAGGAAAGGAGTCAAAAAGGAAAGACAAGGCTTTGGGGAGAAGGAGAAAGAGTTAGCGGGGGTGGCCTAGGAGTTGGCTAGGTTTAAGGATAGGCTTAATCAGATTACTTACTCGGAGCTCTTAAAGACGTATGCTATGGTTAAGTGCTAATTTTTTGTCGACTGCCTATATGATACCACTGCGAGGTCGATCTTAGCTTCCTTAGGGACCCTATAAGGATTAAAGAATCCCTTGCCTATTGTAGAGCCAAGTGGGCTAAGGAGATGACTAAGGATGACTCTTCCCCCTCTACTTTCCAAGGCACCTCGTTGCAACAAGATGATGAAGCTGCATTGTCTAAGGAAACTGAGGCCACCTCTACCTCCTAAGTCCATGTAATCACTTGATCTTTTGTAAATAATTTCTCCTTTCCTTTTTTTTCCGAACCTCTCAGTATGTAACGAAATAAATTTGTTTCCTAGTTTTATTATGACCAATTTCTTTAATTGTCCTATTATCTTGTTACTACACTACGAATTATCGTGTTATTTTCATTCCTTTGTTCTTTATAGTCTTCTAAGGAAGTCGCATTTACTAAACTTCTAAAGGAGAGCATGGAAAAACTTCAAACTCAAATAGTAGATCGTCTTAGTCTTAGTGCGATAGCAATTTGTAGGCAAGAAAAAGAGTTAGATAAGGCATTTACTTAACTTAAAGAATAAACCAAAGGTTTGCTTTCCAAAATTGACCAAGTACTTAAAGAAAAGGAGGCCCTTAGTGACTTCAGACTGCGTCGCTGGCGCTATACCTTAGAGAGTGGTTCTTTTCTTCCTGACAATCCTCATTTGGAATGGTTCTAGGACTAGGCTTAGGAATCTAAATAAGGTGTGAGTGTTGTGTATATTGTTATTTTTGTATGAGAATTTGTTGCACTCTTTATATAAAACTGGTCTTATGTGATACGTCTTTCTAAACTTAGCTTTATGTAATTTGATTTCTATTGAAATAAATTCTTGTTACTATGAATTTGGTTGATTCCCTTCTTTTGTGAGCATCCCTTCAAGTCTATCGAAGTCTTTGGATCCAATGCACCTTCAGTTCCCATTATCTATGGCCCAGACAGCTTAGGCATACCTGAATTTGAGGTTGCGGCTACGACTTCTACTATGACCTTAAAGGAAGAACCTCCAACTAACACTTACCAATGAAATGTTTGAAAGAGATTTGAAGAATGCACTTTCTTACTTTAAAAAGCTTAGCTAAGGATGCACACGAGCGCCAACATCATTATAATATCAAATTGGGCATCGAGATTGATGCTGCAATTTCAAAGGTGGCCGAACTGCAGCAAACGCTGAAGGAAAGTGAAGTGCTTTATGGGATTGTCTATGAATATGAGATTAAGGGATTGAGAAAAAATAACAACTTGTCTCTTCAGGCTGCTTAACTGTATCAAGAGAAGGGGAATGCTAAAGAAGGAGAACAGGTTAAGGAGCTTAGCATGGGTGCGGCCCTTCTCCTCCAGCAGGCCTGGACATCGTATTGGTGGATGAGGAAAGATGAAACTGGAACTACACTATTAAGGTAAACTTAAAGAACTGGAAGCTTGCTATAAGTAGCAGTTAGAGCAACCAAAGCCGAAAGTGTCCCCTCGCACATACAGGAGGGGGGGAAGCAGACACTTGTAAATATTTTAGCAGTTTTTCAAGGGACTCAAAAAAGATAAGGGTTAAATTAATAAAGACTTTAGAACAAATGAAAGAGACTGTTATACTTACGATTTACGAATTCGAAGATCGTCTACAAGAAACTCAAGTTGCCCCTAGTGTCGCAGCAATACCATTAACATGCCAGGGCAGAGTCGACCTGCTGATCTCGAAGAGAAGCTTAGAAAGAAGAATATCATATGTAAGATAGGGGCAGATTTATTTGCAACGAGCTATAAATGTACTTAATAATTTTTACCATGCGCTTGACCTGAGTTTTCTCCATAATAAAGAAGGCTTTGTGGTGACTATGGAGGATCTGATGGACCCAAGGGTAGGTGCCAACTTTGACCCTAGGAAGACATTTCATATTAGAATGAACCGAGCTTTGGCAAGCATCCCTTGGACTTGATACTTTATAATTATAGTAGTATTTTGGTGCTTATAGTTTAGAACACTTTTGTAAGAACATGTCGTAGAAAACATTCCTTTTGTTGTGCAAATATCTGTAAGTTTACCATGTAAACTGGATTATCTTGTAAATGAGTATAAGTACCTAGCTTCAGCTTGTTTGCATTTTCTTGTAATTATATTCATTTGGATTTACTTGATTTCCGCTTTGCATCTAACTTTTGTTCGTGCGCTTGGCTTGGTCTGTCTCACTATTTAGGGGTAGACTATTTTATACTGTGAAATCAGGTCGTGTATTTACAACCTTTTTAATTCATGCGCATGGTTTTTTGTACTGGTCCAGGTCGTCTAATATACTTATGTCTAGTGTAATTGTTTGGCTGAGAAGCAGAGTTGCGTAAGTTACAACTCAATGTTGTTAGCTATGTTAGTGAAATTAACATAGAATGATATTTATACTAGTTCGGGCCATCTAATATTCCCACGTCCAGTTCATTGTATTGCTATAATAACTACAATGTTGTAATTTTCTATACAAATGACATTGCTTACACAAAGAAAGGCCTGAGATGCTCGGAATTCCGAGTTCTTGGAACTAGATTTCCATCAGGTCTTGAGAGTCAGTAAGCCCTGTTAGCTAAGAATTTTGCAACAACCAGAGAGCCTTCCCAATTTGGGCCCAGAGCTCCTTCCGCTGGGTCATTGGTGCTAGATGCTACTCTTCATAGCACTAGGCTTCCCTTGCAGAAGTTTCTCTCGTTCAACCTAACACTATAGTTCTTAGTCATCCATTGTCGGTTTGCGGCGAATCAGACTGCCACCTTGTTTCTTCTCTCTTGAATAAGATCGAGGGTAACTTTTTTAACACCGTATTCTATTCTGCCACATACAATATTCTTCTATGTGATGAAACCTTTGTTTCAACTAGGAGCATCGCTTCATAGCCATAGGTTAAGGAGAATGGTGTGTGGCAAGTTGGAGACATGGATGAGGTTCTATAAGCCTATAGTACTAAAATAACTCCTCCGCCTATTTTTCTTTAACCTTTTGCACTCTTTTTTAAGTAGCTTCTTGATGGTTTTATTTGGTGCTTTGACTTGCCCGTTTGCTTATGGATGTGTGACAGAGGAGAAACTTTTATTATTCCATTCCTTTCACAAAGCTCCATGAACTCCTTACTTCCAAATTGGGTTCCATTATCAAAAATTATTTTATGAGGGATCCCAAACATAGTAATTATGTTCCTCACAACAAAAGTGACTATCTTCTTGCAGTGATTATAGCTAAGTGCTTCTACCCACTTAGTGAAGTACTCTATTGTCACTATGATATACTTTGCCCCTCCTTTTGACTTGGGAAGTGGTCCTATCAAATCTAAGCCATATATGTTGAATGGCCATGGGCTGGCTAATGGGATGAGCTCATGGAATGGTAGTCTTGGGATACTAGCAAATCTTTGACATATACCGCATTTTCTCATGTATTCCTGTGCATCTTGAAGTGTAGTGAGCCAGTAATAACCATGTCTTAGCACCTTTTTTGATAGCCTTGCTCTTGCAAAGTGATCTCCGCATTGCCCTTCATGTACTTCAAGCAAGACTCATATTCCTTCTTCTTTGGAAACGCATCTAACATATGGGGTAGAGTACCCTCTCTTGTATAATATGCCACCAAATAATGAAAAATACGGAGCTTGATATCTTATTTTATGGGCTTCATTTTTGTTTCGAGGTAGGACTCCATTTATTAAGAATTGTTTGATTTAGGCCATCCATAAGTCTTCCTCTGTCTGTTAGGGATAGGCGCATTGGAGACAGCTCTTGATTTTCAGTTGTTTCTTGATTTTGAGCTTCTTTGGCCGTAGTTCGTTGTGCTCTAGTTAGGACCCAGATTTGGTTGGCCTCAGTGATGCTTGGTCTGGCTTGATGCCCTATTGGGATAGCTATCATTTCCTATGCTACCTTAGTACTAGCAAGTTTAGCCAACAAGTCGATAGAAGAATTTTTCTCACATGGAATTTTCTCTATATTAAATTGATAAAATTGCTCTATCAACCTTTCGGACAGTTCTACGTGTTTAATTGGGAATCACTATGAATTTTAATATGAGTTACGTTCATTACCAGAACCATCTTAAGCTTGGGAGGAGAACCTCATATTCTGTCACATTATTGGTAGCTTTGAATCCAAGTTACACTACCTTATATAGTTTCTGCTTATCTGGGGAGATCAATGCATATATGATCCTTGCCTTACGTTCATTTAATGCCCTATACATGAATAATTGCCAAAACTATGGAGTGAGCATTGTTATACCACCTTTTGACTAGGCAGTATATCATAAGTTAGCTAAATGACTTCTGTGATCATCAAGGCAGGAAGCTCGGAGAGACGGTTTACAGGCTCGGAAATCGATGATATTTGGAACTATGGACAATAGTTGGGCGAATTCGGACCTGGTGCCAATCAAGGTGCAATCAATATGAAGTGACAAGGAAGGGCCTGTGAAGCCACATTTCAAATTTCAAGTCAATCAAAGTTCTTATGCTTGAGTTATGGGCAAAGGAAGAATTTATATGGATCGATCGGGAACGATCCATAAAAGAACGTAAATCGAGGAAGATCGATCAATATCTCAAAATCTACAATGCCAATGCACCTAAAACTTTCAAAGAATCAATATATTGAAGAGTGGAGCCCATAAAAATGATTGCATGAAGAAACCCCCAAATCTTGGAAAAAGAGATCGATCGTTATTGGAATGATCATACAAATCGGCCAGAACGATCCATAGTTTCATGGAAAATGCGATATCTCACAAACGGTACGTTGGAATTGCATGAAATTTGAAGATCAAGTATCTTACAACATGGCACACCCACATGATCGATCGCAGCTCAAAAGGATGAAATCTTGGAAAAGAGGCCGACCGTTATTGGAATAATCGTACAAATCAGCATAACGATCCATAGTTTTACGGAAAACGCGATATGTCACAAATTGTACGTCATAATTGCATGAAATTTGGAGAGAAAGTAGCTAACATCATGGGAAACCCCTTAATCAATCGCAAATCAAAAGGATGAAATCTTGGAAAAGAGGCTAATCATTATTGGAACGATCGTACAAATCTGCATAACGATCCATAGTTTTACGGAAAATGAGATATCTCACAAAGGGTTCGTCGAAATTGCATGAAATTTAGAGATCAAATAGCTTACATCATGGAGCACACCCATGATCGATTGTAGCTCAAAAGGATGAAATATTGGAAGAGAGGCCGGTCATTATTGAAACGACCATACAAATCAGCATAACGATCAATAGTTTTACGGAAAACATGATATCTCACAAACGGTACATCAAAATTGCATGAAATTTGGAAATCAAGTAGCTAAAATCATGGTGCACCCCCATGATTGATCGCAGGTCAAAAGGAAGAAGCATGGAATGATCTTCTATGATCCAATTTCTGGTCAAAATAGCGAAGATCGACCGATATCTCACAAACGGTAAGTCAGAATGGCGCGAAACTTTGGGAGCAAGGACTAGAGGCATGGGGGACCCCATTAAAATGATCGAATCCCCATTGGAGTTAGTATGGAATGATCGGCCTAAATTATTTTTAGTGTCAGATCAATCCCAAATTTTGTGGATCGGGTCGTATGGGCCTGGATGTTTTTCTGCAAAATTTCAGCCCGATCCATGCACGTCTTCACTTATAAATACAGCAGACTTGGCTGATTGCAAAGGACTTTTCATCTAGCTCTCCTTCATCACTTATTATCTCTTCCTCCATCAATTTTCTAAGGCAAAAACAAATGTACTTTTAATCTTACATTATAAATAAAAGATATTGGAGAGGACGTAGGCCGGAGTTTGCCGAACCACTATAAAACTCGTGTGTTCCTTTAATTTTTCTGGTATTTATTCTATGATATGCGTGCTTATCTTTCTATTTGGATTTTTTTGGAAATTTGTTCTTTCACATACAACTGGGTGTTTGTGACCATTTTTGGCACAAACATTTTGGTGCTTTCACTGAGAAAGACTTGCATCCGTAGATTTGGAAGCTAGGATCTTGGATTTGGAAGCTTGGATAGTTGGATCTAGGAAGCAATGGCTAGGTAATCATCAAGGATACCATTAGCAGATAGGAGTCACCATGGAGGGAGATAGGAGGCTTCTTTTGGAGTTGGTGCAAATCAGACAAATATCTACATCACCAGAGACGAGATGGAAACGATGATGGAAGATATGCAGGAAAGGATGCTAAAGAGACAAGAGGAGATGATCCAGAATCTCCTCGGGAAGATGGGACAAGCTAGAGCATAAAACGAAGGAAATGGAGTAGTAGGAAATGCTAGAAATATGGATCACGGAGTTGGAGCAGCAGGAGCTGAGAAAAACCAGAATCAGGACCAAGGAAACGAAGCTAACAGACGGTAGGATGTAGTAGTATAGCGAGGGGCAGCCCCGACCAACACATAACGATCGGCGCCAATCGATCTAGACTCGGGGGCATGCCCCAGGTTATGTTGGATCAATCCCGGGTAAGGTGTTGGACAATGCTGAGCAGTTTGGTGTCAACCGGAACTTGGATGCACGTTTGGAAGAGGATAATCTAGGATCCCTCAAAGACTGGGGGGCGGTATGTAAAAGATGATCGGAGACCACTTATGGATGCCTGAGAAGTTGGAAATTGGAATCTAGGACATGGAGCGGAAACTAGCAGACTTGGATATGGATTGGAGCAAGTGGAAGCAAATCCCGGCCAAGGAGAGTGGATCAGCACTACTCCCCATGTAATTGGGGCCATGTATTTGGATGGCTTTGTAAGAAAAATGGATAGGGTTGAAGGAATAGGAGTAGCCATCTCCACCACAAATTGGAGCGAGCCCGGCTTAAGGGCACAGGTCATCATCTCTTGATCGGGATGGAATGAAGTAAAAGAAACTCCACATTAAAACGGCTAAGTCACTTACACATGTACAGGATCGAGGTGAGTCCCTTAGCATGCTATGAGATGGTGATAAACCGCCATAATAAATGATCATGGAACTCACTTGAATGTGAAAAACAAGTATTTATCCTTGAACGGCACTCGATTTCAAACGATCACATTTTTCCTCGAACGGCACTCGATCTCGAACGATCACATTTCGCCTCGAATGGCACTCGATCTCGAACGATCACATTTTGCCTCGAATGGCTCTCGATCTCGAACGATCATATTTCTCCCTGAACAGGCACTTGATCTCGAACGATCGCATTATGCCTCAAACAGGCACTCGATCTCGAACGATCATATTATGCCTCGAACAGGCACTCGATCTCGAACGATCGCATTTCGTCTCCACCAGGCATTCGATCTTGAATGATCGCATTTCACTTCGAACAAACACTTGATCCCATGCTATCATCATCAACCTGGGACGGCTACGAATTTGATTAACAGTCCCGAATGGCCGTTACTAACAATCAGGGAAGATCGTAGATTTGTTCACAGGTCATCAACGGGTTTCGAACATTGGACTTAAGGCAATTCAAAACACGCCTTCCTACCATAAGGCATGTTTTGGAAAGCAACTGTTATACCAACTTTTGACCAGGCATTATATCATAAAAGTTGGTTAAATGGTTTATGTGATCATCAAGGCAGGAAGCCCGGAGTGACGGTTATCAGGCTCGGAAATCGATGATATTTGGATCTATGGACATAGTTGGGCGGATTTGGACCGGATCCCAATCAAGGTGCAATCAATATGAAGTGACAAGGATGGCATCCTGAGGCCACATTTCAAATTTCAAGTCAATCGGAGTTCGTATGCTCGAGTTATGGGAAAAGGAAAATTTTATATGGATCGATCGGGTACAATCCATAAAATAGCGTAAATCGACGAAGATCGATCAATATCTCAAATCTACAAAGCTAATGCATTTGAAACTTTCAAAACGTCAATATATTAAAGAGTGGAGCCCATAAAAATGATTGCATGAAGAAACTCCCAAATCTTGGAAAAAGAGGCCGATCATTATTGGAACGATTGAACAAATTGGCCATAACGATCCATAGTTTCACAGAAAATGCGATATCTCACAAACGGTATGTCAGAATCGCACAAAATCGGGAGAGAAAGTATCTTACATTATGGAGCACTAACATGACTAATCGCAGCTTAAAAGGATGAAATCTTGGAAAAAGGCCGATCGTTGGTGGAACGATTGTACAAATCAGCATAACGATCCATAGTTTTATGGAAAACACGATATCTCACAAATAGCACATCTGAATTGCACAAAATCTAGAGAGCAAGTAGCTAACATCATGGGGAACCCCCGTATTTGATTGTATCTTAAAAGGATGAAATCTTGGAAAAGAGGCTGATCGTTATTGGAATGATCGTACAAATCAGCATAAAGATCCATAGTTTTACGGAAAATGCGATGTCTCACAAATGGTACGTCGGAATTGCATGAAATTTGGAGAGTAAGTAGCTTACATCATGGAGCACTCCCATGATTGATCATAGCTCAAAAGGATGAAATCTTGAAAAAGAGGCCGATCATTATTGGAACGATCGTATAAATCAGCATAAGAATCCCTAGTTTTACGGTAAACGCGATATCCCACAAACAGTACGTCAGAATTGCATGAAAATTGGAGAGCAAGTAGCTAACATCATGATGCACTCCCATGATCGATCACAGCTCAAAAGGATGAAGCATGGAATGATCTCCTATGGTCCAGTTTCTAGTCAAAACAGCAAAGATTGATCGATATCTCACAAACGGTAAGTCAGAATAGCGCGAAACTTTGGAAGCAAGGACTAGAGGCATGGGGGACCCCATAAAAACAATCGCAGCCCCATTGGAGTTAGTATTCAACTGATCTACCTAAATTATTTTTGGTGTCCGATCGATCCCAAATTTTATAAGTCGGGTCATATGGGCCTAGAGGTTCTTTTGCCAAAATTTCAGTCCGATCCATGCACGTCTTCACCTATAAATACAAAGGACTTGGCTCATTGCAAAGGACTTTTCGGCTGATTCTCCTTCATCACTTCTTATCTCTTCCTCCATTAATTTTCTAAGGCAAAAACAATTATACTTTTAATCTTACAGTATAAATAAAAGATTATTATAGTGGACGTAGGTCAGAGTTTTCCTAACCACTATAAAACTCGTGTGTTCCTTTACTTTTCCTGCTATTTATTCTGTGATCTGTGTGCTTATCTTTCTATTTGGATATATTTTTTGAAAATTGGTGCTTTCATATACAACTGGGTGTTTGTAACCATTTTTGGTGCAGAAAAGCGTCTCTTTGTTGGGTTGTGGCTCGTTGAGAGGCGTGCAATACACAATGAAATCTGCTAATGCTTCTCCTTTGATTGCTTTCCTTGGGCAGTAAGAGATATCGTACTAACTAAGTTCCACTACCCATATTAGCAAGTGGCCCGACATCTCTGGCTTCTGTAGTAATTGCTTCAGCAGTTTGTCTATGATGAATTTGATGAGATGCGCTTGAAAGTATGGCTGCAATTTTCTTGCTATAAGGAGCAGGTTATAGGCTAACTTTTCAATGACTGAGTATTTGAGCTCTACCCCAGATAAGCACTTGCTTATGAAGTATATAGGCCTTTGAGTTCTTGATAACCCACACCTCCTGACATGATGATCCAAAGCCTAGTGTGACTTTCGGACTCGTGTCATGCTGAGAAATGCAGATCGTCGGGATTTATAACAATTCACAACAGAGAGACTAATATAAGCATATATAATCTAAAATATACTGCATGTTCAGAACTCACGAATAAAACATATAACATGGAAAAATATCCATCTAAAAAAATATCTAAATCACAGTCTTAGAAAACCAGTACGTGATCTAATACAGAGTACATAGAAAATATCACTCCAAGTCTGGCAAAAGAGATAAACTATACTAATAAGCTAGAATAATACATAGAGAGTAAAACTGAATAAAAGCAGACTTTGAATTTAAGCTCGACTCTTCAAGTATCTAGAATGGACCATTCACCTGCTACCATGTCCACCTGTGGTGGGGAAAAACATGAAAAAGGAATAGGTTAGACATATAGTCCGGTGAATGAGTACATGTTTAATATGATGATCATATGCAGTTACTTTAATACAACTCTAAAAGGTATAGGGTGTGAAATAAGTGTCCGTGAATTCCTAAAGTATGTTACCTAAGGGTTCTTGTCTAAACATTCCTACCCTATGATTTTTGTAGGCTAATACAATGGATCGAATCTCATGTCTAACGATTGTACACTGCTCCTAGATCTACTCAATATGTATGACACCGCCCTCTTGGCTACTAGAAATGAAAAAAATTGCCACTAGGCTACCGTGGAAATAAATTCCCACTACTATCACCACCACCAAGCTACTGGGAATGATTTCCCTCTTACTGCGCCTGGAGTGGAAGAACCCAAACCACTGATCCAAAGGAATGTCTCATCGTCTACATTCGTACCACCTCTCGATCGCCTCTCATTGCAAGCTGCAAGTCCTCCTTTTTAATTGTATCATGTGCGCCAGGAATCATGCATACTAGGACATTTCGTTTTGCCAGATCCACTCCATCAAGCATTCGCCCCATCTGCACACCCACTATTAGAACCTTCTTTGAGTGCCATTGGGAAAATACATCGCCTCGAATCGATTAGTAGATCCTAAATTTGGTAAACAATATTTACCCAACACCGCCACGATCTAGAGTCCGCTCCTAGGAAACTAGCTTCCCTACAAGTCCTAACATGCATCCAATTTCCCTTAAATAGGCCCACAAAAATTCACGTTTTATTTGTTATTTATTAACGTATTTGGGCCTTATGCCAAGGTTCAATTTGTCAGTTTTCAATACACATGATCGACTGCTTATACCTAACGGTCGACCGCTACTGGTCGACCACTAGGGTTTCTAGGTCGACTGGTCGCGAGTAAAAGTTGGGGTTTTGCCCTTATGTTGGTTGTTTATACAGGTTAGTCATCAAGTTGTACAATGATTTGTGAACCCAAATTACAGTCTAAGCAACAATTTTCACTTTAGTTTATGGTTTGTTTATTTAGGGTTTCCAATTTCAAGAGAGAAAGGGGTATATGCATCAATCTCCAATTAACAGTTACTGACAATTTAAAATCTTACAATTTAAAACTATGTTTTAGATTCAAACTTAGGGTTTTAGCATATTCAATTTAGATTTAACATGTTCAATTTAGGGTTCTCTAACATCCTAATCAATTAAAATAGTTCTAACTAACTACAGCAATCAACTTGTCAAATTTTTGCCCACTCACTTCAAGACTAAGCTCTTCCTAATAGTTGCGCTTGAGAATAGTCCACCCAAATCGATAGCTCTGCCTTGATTTTCCTTAAATTATTTACTTCTTGTCTTCTAGGTTGAATCATTTGATTTTTGAGAATTTTGGAGTTTAGATTTATGGAAAATTTTGGCAGAGTTTGGTTACTGTAATTATTTATGTGAGAATTTAGTGTTCTATTAGCTTAGTATTATAGGGGTAGGATTTTAGTTTGGGCCGTTAGATTAGCTTAGGAAATATTTATAGAGAATCTGGTCCTCTCATCCTACTCTTCGCCCCAAGCTACAAATCTCGTTCGTTCAACATATCATTGGAAAATCGATAGCATTCGATTTTTCACCCGTGTAAGTCAATTGGCCCAGTACCTGGATCGACCGCTACTAGTCAACCATGAACACTAAGGGTCGACTGATGGCCTTTAAACTTTTTAAATTTAAGTTTATAAATTTTTAATTAAATCTAACGTCTGTATATTCTCCATACTAACTTCGATTTCGAAGAATTATATATGAAAATCGTCCAGAAAATTACTACAAACGTAATGGTGTAAGATTCGTAGCAAAATTTGGACGTCTTTGAAAATTTGCTTTTAAGTCCTTTTTTATTTTATTTTAATTTTCATACTAAATTTATGTAACGAACGCGATTTTTCGACACTCGAAAATCGACATTAATACATTCACTGTATCAACTGCCGAGCAATCGAATGCCGGAAAACCGAATTGTTATGGAGAAAAAGAAGAGGTAGAAGAAAACAGAAGAAAAAGAAAGAAAAAGAACACAGAAACAATATCAGAATCTCACATTCGTAGCGGAACAACATATAATAGATAAATGAATAATCTTTTAAATCAAAGAACTATATCATTTTATACATTACATCATCATCAGAGTTTACAACAGCAATATACAATACAACTGGACAGTTATATAAACTTGTCCATATACAGAATACACAGCGGAATAATAATATCATATACAAATGGTACGTCTCGCCATCCAGCTCACCACAGAGCTCCAAAGCATCTTCTGAATCCAGAATGACCTTATAACCTGACTCTAGACTGCCCGTGTGGAAATTGGTGGGCACCCAGAGTTCAGGAAGGAAACAATAAACTCCAGGTCAGTCATGGTGACTGGTGTGAGAACTTAAAACAGTTTATCTTTAAAACACACAACAAAAGAATTTTTTAACATTGAAATCCGCAATGCTTTTGGAAAATGAAACTACCATAAGACCTCCCACCACACAGACAATGCAATCGCAGACTTGGAGGAGATTTCTTCTTATGATAGTCAAAAATGCTTACTACGCAAAACAAATCATTTTTGATATTATTACTAGTGCATAGTGTAAAATTCTTTCGAAAATACAATATTAATCTTAGCCAGCATAGGTACCATTATATTATGCCTGCTATAGCTGCCTTCTGAGGAAACAGGTTATACAATTTCAATCGTAAAGGGTTCGTATTGTTTCTTTGGATTTTCCAACAAATGGTCAGGCTAAGGAACTTCCTATGCCACGTAGGAAACGCCTCTGGTTGGACGCTCCGAGAGACAAACTGCTCTCTGCCAACAAGGTCGGGTTACCCCTGTAACTAGGTAACTCATGAATATGCCATCCCCCGGTCCTTTGGGACCTTTATCCGAGCGCTCGGTAACAACATCACACATAATAAATAAAGTGTGTCCACATGAGTAAGTATCTGGGCCCCATACCATGATACCACCCCTTTCTAGAAGGAAATGACATACCCTAAAGGGCGCGACCCTCATAACCTTGCCGCAACATTCCTGTTTCAACCATTTCCGGGTTGTGAGGCCCTGACGAAGTCTCATGCACAAAGCTACGCTTTTTCACAAAGCCACGCTTTGATCACAAATGATCAATAAATGATCATCATACAGCAACACTCAGCATGCCACATTACCAAATTTGGAATATATCGCTGATAAATTTCAACTACATAACCTCTGAGCTCGTACGACTCAGAGAAGGGTGTTAAGCTAAGAGAATAAATTCTCCGCCACCAACAGAAATGTATTTGAAAGAAATCAGCTTTACATCTCAAAATGTAATGTCAGACATGTAACCATACAAGTATGTTCTAGGTTCGAACAGAACCGAAGGAACTTCAAAAGAAGCCCTTGCAATCCGGGTATTCACAATCCCGATAAAACTTCCCATCACAAAGGAAATCTCTATACCGTAGCTAACGGTGCAGAGTCAATCGATAGGTCATCCTATCATTTTCACAAACACCCGGTCTTCACCACCGGTCTTCAATACGATCCATATCGTTGTATCACAAATTCGGAATGGGTTATATGACACAAAGGTCCTTTCCTGACTAACCCGAATAGTGAGCGCTTATTCAAAAATAAGTGTGGCATTCAAATTCAAGCAAATCACAACAAATACCCATTCAAGGTAATTATTGATAGTCGGTTATTTAACTATCAATAGGTCTGCACAACATCATCAGATTCCAAATAATTTTCCAAATAATTTATCTTCCCAAAATATCTTTACAAGATATATAATTTTCCACACTTCAAAAATAAATCAATGTTTATTTTTAAACAAATTTCCCTTTCCTTTATAAATTCCATAGTGAATTTAAATTTCCAATATCCACAGATATACGATTTTCAAATCGATTTCAAATATTCAATTTCAATTTATCTTTAAAAAGATAAAATCTCAAAACATTTCACTTCATATTGGAAAACATTTCCATACTTATTTACTAATAAGTAATTCACAAATCTATTTATTTTCAGCATTTGGAAAATATTCGATATACTTAAATCCAGTTAAGTATATATTTTATTCTTTAAGGAAACATTCTCTTAAACATTTATTTGAGTCAAAACGAATGTTGCGTAAAACATCATTACGACGACCAAAAATCACTAGTATAGGGATTCGAAATTTACATAGATATATAAATCCCAATACTATATAAAACATTTCCTTTCGGAAACCATTTACTATAACAACAGTGTTATAGTCCACCATTTCCTTATTCCTCGAAACGTCTATTTCAACAATAAATGTTGAAATCTATGTTTTCGATACTTAACACGTTTTAAAACATCTTTTTAAAACAATTACTTCATTTCGTAATATCACTTCTCCAAAACATATCCATTTTATCTAATAATATATTCACTGTCCAAAATCATGAATATACTTTATTTATCCAATTCAATGTTTCTACACATTTATTAAAAGATTATCCATCATCTAAAATCGTGGATATAATTCCTTTAATTAACTTCTAAAATTCACTTATCAAAATAAGTGATTTTGGATTTATAAACAATGTTTATAAATCACATTTATATTTTATAACAATTTCAACTTATAAAAATCATTTTTATTCGCAAATTCTATTTACATCCCCTTTAAGTGCCAAAATCTAATTTATAAGTAAATTACTTATAAATCTTTTATTTTACAACATCTATTCATTTTATAACTTCACATTATAAATCTATTAATTTCATTCACTTATGAAATCCATTTATACTTCCTTTTAACACTTATAAAAACTCATTTTATAATTCTAATATTTTAATTTATAAATATCAATTTTATAAATCTTTTATATAAACCGTTTATAATTATTCCAAAAATCTCAATTTAAATAAACCAATTCTATAAAATGTATACTTTCAAAAATCACTTTAAAAATCCCTTTAAAATCAAAATCGTTATCTTAAACATCAAAAATGGATCCGATGATGCAACAGCACCAAATAGTCAATCACGGCATCCAAACATCATATACCAATATGATAACAGAATATACAACAATATCTGTAAATAAATCACTACGGTGAGGAATCCAGTCGGATCCCTCCAACCTGTTTCCCTACATCCACAGATGTTAGCACAATACCAATTCCGTTCCAATACGGAATATCACGGTATATGGGATTTATAAAATATTATCCGCTATTATGCGGCGCAATAGGGTCTCATCCGCTATACAATGCGGGAAATCAGCAGCTCCAATATATATATATTGCTATATACATATATAATACCAATTCCACTTCAATGTGAAATTATCGCGGTATATGTTTTTAATAAATAACCTCCGCTTAATATACGGCGTATAGGGTATATTTAACACAATAAATAGCAATCATCACAATTAACACTATCAACAATTTTAAATCTCAACTATTTAAAATTTAAATCGAAACACAACATTCGATTGAGTGAGGAGTTCTCACCTTGATTTCAATTCAGTTTCTATGTTTTATTTCGAATAAAATTAAACACGCGTTTAATTTTATCCAAAATTTTCACTGACTCCAATTGACTCCAAACCAGCTCCATTGCGTCCAAAACGGACCTCGTATGAAGAAGTTATCGCATTTTAAAGTTTGTACGAAGTTATATAATATAAATTTTACAATTTCTTTTTAAATTTCAAACCCTATTCAATCTCAGCCGTTCATCCATTGCCACAGCAGATCCAGGCCGCACCCCCTCCCTTCTTCTCCATCGTGAAAACCACGTTCAACATACCCATAGCCGCCATCCTTTGTTGAATTTTCGCCGCTACTACGATCCGTTTGAAGACGATCAGAGACTTCCACCTTGTAGCCCACGTCGAACTCCACCTTCACCAGAGAACCGGCCCCACTCGGCCTCCCCTATGGCCTCGAAAACTGTGCAAAAACGAGCACAAACGCGGGTCATTTTCTTCCACTTCATTGCTCCAAAACCCATCATCTCCGTATGGATTTGAAGCTCTCATCGAGCTCTTCGACTTTCGTGTTGGAAGTTTTCTCTAATTATTCACGGATTCGAAGAGATTAAGAGGAGAAGACGAAGAAATTCTGGCCATTAAAACTGTAGGTGGCGGTTGAGCATTTAGGGTTAGGGTTTTCTTAGGTTTTTTGCAAAATGAAGACTATGGGGGCCTTTTATAGAAAAACAACGAAAACACTATTCACCGAAAAATTTCCGAACTCCAAATCGAACGTGTCGGCTGGCGTTTCTAAGGTTTACCCCGCGTTCCGAACGCAATGGAACGTGTTTCGGGAGCTAATTCGGTCATCTGTGCGAGTTACGGAATTAAACGATCAAATTTAAATTAAACCGATTTAATCCGATTCCGATGCGTTTTGGCTTGCCCCGGACAAACGGTAAATCCGATTGACACGAAATTTGAAACCATACAATAACTTCACATTACGGAGCCGATGAAACTAGTTTCGTCGAAATCCGAGACTTTTTGAAAAATGACTATTTTAACTCGCCAAATTAATATTAAAACAATTTTGATGCGTTTCGAGCTGCCACGGTCACACGACAACTCCGATTGCTATGAAAATTGAAATCCGATAATAACAAACTATTGCCGATTCAATGGAACTAGTTTCGTCCAATTCTGAGACTGTTCAAAAAATGGCTAATTTCATTAGTCGATTAAATATTAAAATATTCAATTTTCACAGATTAACTTTAAATTCAATTTTAAAAGTTCTATAACATCACTATACTTCAATATGATTTAATATAACTTTATAAATCATTTTCATTCACATTTAATCCAGATTTCAATTATTTCTGTAATTTCAACTATTAAATTATCGATTTAATTACCCAATTAAATCCAGATATTCGAAAAATAAATTATTCAACTTATTAATTCTACTTATTAATATTTAAAATCAATTAAATATACAAATTTTAATTGACAGAAATTCTGGGTCGTTACAAACTTTCCCCCTTAAAAGAATTTCGTCCTCGAAATTACCAAGTAAGAAAAATTCACAAAATCCATTAACTTTTCCAACAATTCACTTAGTGAAAAATTTCACATTCACTTTTCCAAAACCTATAACTTCAACCAAAACAGTGGTTTCCATTTTCTAGTTCAATTCCTACGTTTTATTTCAATTTAGAAAATTGACTTTTCATTAACAAAAATTTCCAAAATTTCCCGAAAATTTTCTAACGCCTTAAATTTCTAGAAAAATTCGCCAGCGTCTCCTTTGCGTGGTTCGATCATAGTAGGATCACAATAGACATAAATATGTATACATCGACCCACCCGGTCGGAAAAGCAGAAAAACAGTTCATATTTCCTATTTTTATTACGTAGGCGTACCTTTTTAGCATTTTTAAGCAAAGCAGTTATTTATTTAGCATTTTTGCGCAACCAAACCGACCGATCGGCAGCCACGGCACCTGTACTTACTCAGTTCAAATATGTAAGTGACAAATATATAAAGTTATTAACAATTTTACTCTTTTAAACAACAACACATGCATATCAAAAGAAATGCATACTAAACAAGTTTTATAAGCAACTTATAAAATCTCAACATTACTTGCAATTGTTTACAACCAATTCATATATAATGACATTCAATTATTCGTTTTCAATTAGTTTACATTCACTAATTTAAATTCAAATTGGTTCACTTTCAATTCAAATCAATTACTATTTAAATTTACTTCACTTTCAATTTAAATCTAATTACATAGCTTCCAATTTTAATCAATTCAATTTCATTAGCACTTAATGAATTATACTACATACAATCAACCAACAATCATATAACATCCAATGTATATTTTACACAACCAAATTATTAAATTTTACATTCAATTTGGTTCAACACCTTTAATTCAATTGGTCGATATTAAATTGACTTACATTCAATTATTCAACTTTCAATAACATTAGCTTTTTAATGAATTAACATTTATATTCATCATTTCATATCAATTTATTCACATTCGATTGATTAACATTTAATTCATTTATTAATTCAATTAACAAATAAGGTTGAATTTTATTTATATAACTCAAGTTCACATTCATTTAACAAATTCACTTTATTAATTTTACTTCGATACCAAAATCAACTTCATTTAACATCACTTAAGTCATATTTCATTTCAAACATCATTTGTTAATCTTAACTTAAGTTTCCACTTATAAATCCAATTCAATCTGATTTAATTTATTTAACTTTACCAAAGCTAAAATCTTTTATTTCATATTATAAGTCCAAAACTTATTTCACTTATAATTATCAATTATAATTTGGATTTTTTTTTTCAAATTTTGTTTATCACAACAAAACTTCAATTTCCAATTTATTATGGTAGCAAATCAATCACACAGAAACTCGAAAATGATACTGATGATGCTGTAGTCATCACCCTTATTATTTCCCAGCAACATTAGTGAATTCAGTGCTTTAATATTTTTTCAAAAATCTTCCTTTATTCATAAATCACATTTATAAATCTTTTACTCATATAATTTCACCATTCCATTTTACTTATGCAAGATTATTTCACAATTGCAAATCATTTCAATTATAATTCTATACTTATAATTCATTTGCTTACATAAGTTATCCTTTTACAATTGTTGTTTTTATTTAGATTATTCAAACAACTTTTATTATCATATATATATTCTTACATTTTCAACAACCAAACAATCAATTTATATACACTTTAATAATTTCTTGGAAAATTATTCCTTTATATACAAAACATAATCGAGGTAAAATTATTTCATTTACCCAATTTAAAACAATATCATGGTGAATTATTCTGAACAAGTGTTTAGAGATCCCTATCGATAAAGTTGTACGGACAATACCGACCAGAATCCATATACCACTCAACAAATCAATCATCACAATATAAAATAATTTTATATTCACTAACAAATACATGCTCGTATCTATTATTACACTCACACTCATTCTAGAGCACTACTGACTCTATCTCTAATGAGTAACACCCAACAGAGCCATGGTTGTCGCTTAACCATATGCTCTGATACCAAATGTAACGAACGAGATTTTTCGATGCTCGAAAATCAACATTAATACATTCACTGTATCAACTGCCGAGCAATCGAATGCCGGAAAACTGAATTGTTATGGAGAAAAAGAAGAGGTAGAAGAAAACAGAAGAAAAAGAAAGAAAAAGAACACAGAAACAATATCAGAATCTCACATTCGCAGCGGAACAACATATAATAGATAAATGAATAATCTTTTAAATCAAAGAACTATATCATTTTATACATTACATCATCATCAGAGTTTACAACAGCAATATACAACACAACTGGACAGTTATATAAACTTGTCCATATACAGAATACACAGCGGAATAATAATATCATATACAAATGGTACGTCTCGCCATCCAGCTCGCCACAGAGCTCCAAAGCATCTCCTGAATCCAGAATGACCTGATAACCTGACTCTAGACTGCCCGTGTGGAAATTGGTGGGCACCCAGAGTTTAGGAAGGAAACAATAAACTCCAGGTCAGTCATGGTGACTGGTGTGAGAACTTAAAACAGTTTATCTTTAAAACACACAACAAAAGAATTTTTTAACATTGAAATCCGTAATGCTTTTGGAAAATGAAACTACCATAAGACCTCCCACCACACACACAATGCAATCGCAGACTTGGAGGAGATTTCTTCTTATGGTAGTCAAAAATGCTTACTACGCAAAACAAATCATTTTTGATATTATTACTAGTGCATAGTGTAAAATTCTTTCGAAAATACAATATTAATCTTAGCCAGCATAGGTACCATTATATTATGCCTGCTATAGCTGCCTCCTGAGGAGATAGGTTATACAATTTCAATCGTAAAGGGTTCGTATTGTTTCTTTGGATTTTCCAACAAATGGTCAGGCTAAGGAACTTCTTATGCCCCGTAGGAAATGCCTCTGGCTAGACGCTTCGAGAGACAAACTGCTCTCTGCCAACAAGGCCGAGTTACCCCTGTAACTAGGTAACTCACGAATATGCCATCCCCCGGTCCTTTGGGACCTTTATCCGAGCGCTCGGTAACAACATCACACATAATAAATAAAGTGTGTCCACATGAGTAAGTATCTGGGCTCCATACCATGATACCACCCCTTTCCAGAAGGAAATGACATACCCTAAAGGGCGCGACCCTCATAACCTTGCCGCAACATTCCTGTTTCGACCATTTTCGGGTTGTGAGGCCCTGACGAAGTCTCGTCCACAAAGCTACGCTTTTTCACAAAGCCACGCTTTGATCACAAATGATCAATAAATGATCATCATACAGCAACACTCAGCATGCCACATTACCAAATTTGGAATATATCGCTGATAAATTTCAACTACATAACCTCTGAGCTCGTACGTCTTAGAGAAGGGTGTTAAGCTAAGAGAATAAATTCTCCGCCACCAACAGAAATGTATTTGAAAGAAATCAGCTTTACATATCAAAATGTAATGTCAGACATGTAACCATACAAGTATGTTCCGGGTTCGAACAGAACCGAAGGCACTACAAAAGAAGCCCTTGCAATCCGGGTATTCACAATCCCGATAAAACTTCCCATCACAAAGGAAATCTCTATACCATAGCTCAGAGACAATCGATAGGTCATCCTATCATTTACACAAACACCCGGTCTTCACCACCGGTCTTCAATACGATCCATATCGTCGTATCACAAATTCGGAATGGGTTATATGACACAAAGGTCCTTTCCCGGCTAACCCGAATAGTGAGCGCTTATTCAAAAATAAGTGTGGCATTCAAATTCAAGCAAATCATAACAAATACCCATTCAAGGTAATTATTGATAGTCGGTTATTTAACTATCAATAGGTCTACACAGCATCATCAGATTCCAAATAATTTTTCCAAATTATTTATCTTCCAAAAATATCTTTACAAGATATATAATTTTCCACACTTCAAAAATAAATCAATGTTTATTTTTAAACAAATTTCCCTTTCCTTTATAAATTCCATAGTGAATTTAAATTTCCAATATCCACTGATATATGATTTTCAAATCGATTTCAAATATTCAATTTCAATTTATCTTTAAAAAGATAAAATCTCAAAACATTTCACTTCATATTGGAAAACATTTCCATACTTATTTAATAATAAGTAATTCACAAATCTATTTATTTTCAGCATTTGGAAAATATTCGATATACTTAAATCCAGTTAAGTATATATTTTATTCTTTAAGGAAACATTCTCTTAAACATTTATTTGAGTCAAAACGAATGTTGCGTAAAACATCGTTACGACGACCAAAAATCACTAGTATAGGGATTCGAAATTTAGATAGATATATAAATCCCAATACTATATAAAACATTTCTGTAACGACCCGATATTTTCAACATTTTGCATCCATTATAAGTGTATAGGTAGACACTCATGCCGAAATTGAATTGCTCAAAATACCGCATTGTAAATAAAATTTGGCAAATCTCAGAATATGCAGTAAATAAATATAATCACAGATCACAGACACAGAGTAAAATAATGCAGCGGAAGTAAAAGAAATAGTAGTTCATGAAGCTACTATGTAAATATATCAGAGTTACATAAGATACAACATAAGAAATAAATTACAACAGAAGTCTCAATACAATAACCAAGTACAGGCTGAATAGAACAACGGAACCGAAGTTGATAGAACAAGACTAGTAGATAATCTCCAGCGATTCAAATCTTCAGAAGGTGGAAATACAAATCTATGAATACTCAGGCTGACCCGAGCGTAACGCAAAACACAAAACACTCGAGTCAGGACAATATATACTTATATAATATAAACCAACTCAAGTGAACTGTAATAAGGTACAATTAACTTAAAGAATGCTTGGGATCGCCCATTCTTTAAGGATCCGTTAAACTATTTACTATGTAGTAATATACGCTATATACAGTAGTGTCTAATTAGTAAAGTATAATCATATAGAAAATAGCGTTAAGGGGATGGAGAACCTTAACGCGGTCGGATCTTAAAATCATAATCGTAGTGGGTTCGATATGGTAGGTGACACGGCACACAAGGCAATGCCAGGGTAGGTATACCAATTACGCACACGGACTGATGGAGCGGATAGCAGCCACTACCGTCCACCTCGAACAACACTCCCAAATCGAAGGGTGGCCACCAAAAATCAAAAAGTAATAGAATGGAATCGAAGAAGTGCGTCTGATAAGAGTTGCTACCTCACTGGTCCGAGATCGCTCCTGTTTTAGCCACCTTATGCCAACTCACAAGAGTTGGGTCCACGTATATACCTTAGGATCGTCGCTACCATCCTATTTCATTCTGGAAACTCCACCGCATACACAGTTGTCAAAGTGGTTTTCGGTATCAACAGAGAGTATATCCATATCCGATCCCGGTCTCTTTAACAACCAATCGTTATTATAACCCGTGGTTATAATTTAAAATAGTTTATACTTCAAAATAGAATATCATTTCAAATCCAAATCTTTATCAAAATAAAGATTAAATAATTCCAAACCATTGCAATATATTTAAATATCATATCATTTCAAAACTTCATTTCAAATCATTTCAATATATCAAAATATCATATCTCTCCAAAACTTCATTTCAAATCATTTTAATATACCAAAATATCATTTGAGTTCAAATCTAAATATTCAACTTTAAATACCCTTTAAATTTAAAGATATACTTCATTTATTATCATTTCAAGTCACCTTTTAAATAGTTTATATTTCAATCAAAATAATTCATTTAAACCATGTAAAAGTGTAATTATTATACTTTCAAATCAAGTATTAAAATTTCCAAAGTTTCAATTCAATCCAATCATTTATTTCAATTAAATTTCCATAGACCGCTTCAAATTTTATAAATTTCAAATATAGATTTAATCCACAAAATAACTATTCAAATTATAAAATAAATTCCAAAGCTATATTATCCTATATTTCATAAGTCCAATATCTTTTAAATAGATTCAAATTACAAGTAAACCAAATATTTTCCATACTAATATAAACTTCAATTATTTATTCCAAGATTTAATATCAATTCAAATTCATTTCAAAATATCAAAATATCATTTCAAAACATCATTCATTTTAATTCATTTAAAATACCATTAAATCCATTCATTTTAAAAATCAAATTCTTCCATTAAAACCATTTAAATGTCTCTTCATTATCTTTAGAAATTTAACATTAAATTTCCAAAGTTATATCATTTTCCAAAGATTAATTTTCATTAAAATATATTAAACAACAAAAATATAGTTTCCGTAGCACTTATAAAATGCTACGTAAAGTTATAGTTTAAAACAGTTATTTAACAAAAACAGCGCTTAAGTGCTGTAATAGATTTCTTTTATTTTCGACTAAACTTTAGTTATCTTTATCCACTATAGCACTTACAAGGTATTATAATAGCTTTTAGTTTAAATTAACCCCTTTAGTTCATTTTAAACAATTACATTTCAAAAATGCAGTCAAATCAAATTCAGAGTTAAATTACAATTTCACAAACAATTAACTTTTAATATAAATCATTTTTAACTTAAAAAAATCATATAATTTCACACTTAAAAACAATCATTTAAATACCATTTATCCTTATGATTTTATAAAGTCAAATTTCCATACAAAATCAAATTAAATAACAATTTACTTATTTAAATTCAATTATTAAATTTCCATTTCTTTAATTAAATTCTTAACTTAACCAATAAGTTTAAATTCCCAAAATATAGCTTATTTCCCTTTTATTTTACTTAAATAAAACTTCACTTTTAACAAAGATTCAAAATTTCCAATTTTAAGCTATATTTCAAAATTTACTTAAACATTCATTTATTTAACAATTTAACTTATTCAAAAATCATTAAAATTTTATAAGAATCGTTTAAATTACATTTTTAAATAAAAATATTATATTTTTCTTACTTCATAAAATTTCCTTTTTTTAAAACAAAACATAAATTCCAAAATTTACTTATAGTTCAAATTCTACTTTATCATTTACTTAATTCATTATTTAATTAATAGAAAATCACTAATATTTCTATAAAATCATTTTTACTTAAATTTAAATCAAAATATCATAATATTTATAATTTTAAAATATTTTATAAGTTTTAGAAAAATATATAAACCACGGGTCTGTATATAATTTTCTAGCCTAGGTCAAGTGATACGGATGTCTATCATTTCAATCCGCAGTTAACAAAGAAAAACCGGGTTTTACCATTTCATGTTAGTCCATAGGATAGTGGTTTTTATGACAACAACTATAGAAGTGTTATAAAATATATATGTGCAGGAAATCTATATGAAGGTATCAACAAAAGAAGACTGTACAGTAAAGAAAACAAAATTGATGAAGACAAAGATCAAGAGTTCAAGATTGAAGACTCATGAGATTCAAGATATTCAAGAGTTCAAGACAAATAATATAGTTAGGTTAGATATTTGTTAAAACTCCTTGAAAGCACTATCATTCTTTTTTATCCAATTTACTCGTGGAATGGAATCCACTTCGTTCTTGTTAAAGGGATGGAACCCTAGTGAGATGGAACTCACGAAATATCTAGTGGAACGGATAGTAGCCCTATTTTGTTATCCACTAATTTTGATTCAAAATGATTTTCAAAATTATCTCTTGTTTTATAAAATGATTTTCAAATATTCCTTTTCAAAAGAAAAACCTTCGTTCACATTTCCAAAAATGTTTTAGCCTCAAAATCATATTTATCATTTTGTTATATTTTGATTTCAAAATTGTCCTTGATATTTTAGCCTCAAAATCTATTTTAATATTATATTTACTTTAGTTTATTTACTTTGATTTTAAATATATTTTAGTATATATACATATATACATTCATAAGTATTTCTACTTCTAAATACCTTCTACAAATACATAGAGTTCATTTGAATAAAGTTGCATATGTTTTAAATCATCATTTTCAAAGTAAAGAAAATCATCACTTTTTACTAGACCATGTCGACATCCTATTTACCTGTCACGTCGACATGCTTCCCGTTACAGCAAAGGTTGTTTTCAAAAGAAGTGTCTATTCGTTTAAACCTCTTCGAATGGACACATCCATTCATTCTCTATAAATAGAGACTGTTATGGACGTTTTCCAGTAACTACTTTCTTTATTTTCTCTCCTCTTTACTCTCTTATCTTATTTTCTAATCATCCTATCCATATTTTGCCGAAATCTTAAGTGAATCAAACCAGAATATCTCTAGTTTGATTCTCTGCCACTCTCTCCAAAGAATCTCAGTGCTTATCAGAGTTATAGATACATTTGTACTCAAAGAAACTTGTGTAGGGTTATAAAGGTGTGATCGTGTCCTTGGAAATCGATCGGGTGAACTTGTGTCCTGTGAATCAAGTGGTTCTACCCAGAGACCTGAGAATCTGGAGGGTGTACCTCGTTGCCTTGGAATCGAGGGATTGTAATCTAGATTATTGTTGAATAGAAAGCCGTACGGGTTGTGCGGGACTGGATGTAGGGTAACACCGAACCAGTATAAAATTCCTGGTGTGTTCTTTCCTTTACTTGCTTTTTATTTATATTTGCATTTGTTTGTGATTCTGTGATTTGATCTGTGATTGTGTATTTGCATTAAGTTAGTTAATTCAATTTAAATCAAAGAAGTTTTAAAGAAATTCTTAAAACACTATTCACCTCCCCTCTAGTGTTAAATAGCCTTAAGATCATCTTCCGCGTCCCTTTCATTTGGTATCAGAGCAAGTTTTTCAAAGTATTCATAATCTGATTTTTGAAAAGTTCATGGCTAAGTTTGAAATGTTTCCTAAAAATATTTCTTTAATGATCAAATCATTGTGGTCTCATAAATTGATGCATGATAGTTATATAGAATCAGGTAGTCTACAAAAGTTGCTCACTGTGCAGGAATCTTGCTTCATGGCGACAAATGAATCTATTCACAATGGACAAGCTGTGCAAATAAGGAAAAACAAGTGGATACTTGATAGTGGATGTTCAAGACATATGATAGGAAATCCAGAGATACTCAATGACATTATTTACAAGGATGGAGGATTGGTTAATTTTGGGGATAATTCAAAAGGTTATGTGGTTGGCATCGACAATGTAGGTAATTCTGAAACTCCTATTATTTCAAATGTTTTGTTAGTTAAAAATCTACAACATAATCTACTTAGTATTAGTCAGTTATGTGATAAAGGATATAGGATTAAATTTGAAAAGGACAAGTGTCACATCGAAGATAATAAATCTAATATTATCTTTGAGGGAGTTAGGAAAAAGAATATCTATATTCTTAGTATGAAAATTTCAAATGATAATCTATGTCTTTTGGCCAATACAAGTGACCCTTGGACTTGGCATAAGAGATTTGGACATTTGAATTTTAAACTCTTATCTAAACTATCCAAACTTGATCTAGTAAGAGGCCTCCCTAAGATGCAATTTAAAGTAGATAGTATATGTGATGCATGTCAATTAGGAAAACTTAGAAAAAGTTCCTTTAAACTTAAAGATATGATCTCTACTTCAAAACCTCTTGAGTTACTTCACCTAGATTTATTTGGTCCATCTCAGATTCAATCAATCAACCATAGTAAATATGTCTTTGTAATTGTGGATGATTATTCCAGATATACATGGACAATCTTTCTGAAACATAAAAGTGATACTTTTGATTATTTTAAAAGTTTTTCAAAAAGAGTTCAAAACCAACTTTCTTCCAAGATCATCACTATTCGTAGTGATCACGGTGGTGAATTTGAAAATGAGAAGTTTGAGGAATTCTGTAATCAGAAGGGAATTACTCACAATTTTTCGTTTCCAAGAACTCCACAACAAAACGGAGTAGTTGAGCGTAAGAATAGGACGATTCAAGAGTGTGCTAGAACTCTACTTTCTGATAGTAAATTACCAAAACATTTTTGGGCTGAAGCAGTTGCAACAGCCTGTTATATTTTGAATAGGATTTTAATTAGACCTCTAACCAATAAAACACCTTATGAACTTCTTTTCAATAAGAAACCTAAGGTATCTTATTTCAGAATTTTTGGAAGTAAATGTTTTATCTTAAATACAAAAGATAATTTAGATAAGTTTGATCCTAAATCCGACAAAGGAATCTTTATCGGATATTCTAACAGGAGTAAAGCTTATAGAGTTTTTAATCTAAGAACAAACACTATTGAAGAAACTTTACATGTTTCCTTTGATGAAAATTTCAAAGAAGTTGATCATACTAATGATGAGGATGACTTAGTTATTTCTAATCATGAATCTGTAGATGCTACAAATGAAACTTTTCATCCAAATAAAAAGATTAGGCTTTTAAAAGATCACCCTGTAGAAAATATTCTAGGAGATATGCAATCTGTTGTTAAAACTAGGAATCAATTAAACAGTATGAGTCATGTTGCTTTTATATCCTCAATAGAACCTAAAAATCCAAAGGAAGCATCAACTGATGATTCATGGATTCTTGCTATGCAAGAAGAATTGAATCAATTCACCAGAAATGATGTTTGGGAACTTGTTCCTAGACCTGAGGATAAATCCATTATAGGCACTAAATGGGTATATAAAAATAAATTAAATGAATTAGGTGAGGTCGTTAGAAATAAGGCTCGACTCGTTACACAAGGTTATTGTCAAGAAGAAGGTATAGATTATGACGAAACCTTTGCACCCGTAGCAAGATTAGAAGCTATTAGAATTCTGCTTGCTTTCGCTAATTTCAATAATTTCAAACTTTTTCAAATGGATGTCAAGAGTGCCTTTCTAAATGGTTTTGTAAAAGAGGAAGTTTATGTTGAACAACCTCCACTCTTTGAAGATACAAAATTTCCAAATCATGTTTTTAAATTAAAGAAAGCCCTGTATGGTCTAAAACAAGCTCCTAGAGCTTGGTATGATAGACTTAGGTCTTATCTTTTGCAATCTAATTTTGAAATAGGTAAAGTAGATAACACACTTTTTATTAAAAGAAACAAAAATGATATTCAACTTGTACAAGTGTACGTAGATGATATTATTTTTGGATCAACCAATTCTGACATGAACAAAGAATTTTCTGACATTATGACAAAAGAGTTTGAGATGAGTCATATGGGTGAACTTAACTTTTTCCTAGGATTACAAATCAAACAATTAGATAATGGTATCTTTATCAGTCAAGAGAAGTATGCGAGAGAGTTAGTTAGTAAGTTTGGCTTGACCAATGTGAGTGGAAAACCAACTCCCATGGCAACCAATATAGCGTTAAGTAAGGATGATCTATCCAAAGACGTAGATCAAACCTTGTATAGAGGAATGATTGGATCACTTCTCTATATAACTGCTAGTAGACCAGATATCATGAACAGTGTCTGTCTCTGTGCAAGATATCAATCTCAACCCAAGGAAACTCATCTAAAAGCTGTGAAACATATCATTCGATATGTTAAACACACCTTTGATTATGGATTGTTCTACCCTAAGAATGATTCATTTGAATTAGTTTCCTACTGTGATGCTGACTATGCTGGGTGTAAGTCAGACCGAAAGAGTACAAGTGGAACTTGTCACTTTCTAGGTCATTCCTTAATTTCCTGGTTCAGTAAAAAGCAGAATACTGTTTCCCTATCAACAACTGAAGTAGAGTATGTTTCTGTTGCTTTAGCTTGTTCTCAAGTTTTGTATATGCAACAAACCTTGAATGATTTTGGTATATCTATCACGAAATCTCCAATTTTCTGTGATAACACTAGTGCCATTAGTTTGTCCAAAAACCCAACTCTCCATGCCCGAACTAAACATATTGACATTAGACACCATTTTCTAAGAGATAACGTAAATAAAGAGATAATTTCTCTTGATTTCGTTAATTCTGAAAATCAAATAGCTGATATTTTAACCAAACCTTTAGGAGAACCTGTCTTCACCAAGTTAAGAAGAGAATTAGGTATATGTTCTCTTTCTGAAATATAGTATATAGTATAGTAGTATACATAGGGTATATATGAATGTTTTCTTAACCATAGCATTTTGCAACACCATGTCGACATGGTATTCATGCGTCATGTCGACATGCAACGGTAAAAATGACAGTTCGTTTTTTCCCTCTAATTTTTGAATGGGTGGTTATTTAACTCACCCATTCCGAGTTTCTCTTCCCTCCAATCATTATTTCTTCATTCTACTTTCTAGAAACATCAAATCCATGGCTTCCACATCCAATCCTAATCAAATTTCACTGGTTTCTTTCCCTTCTCCTTCACATGGCCCTTTCCAAAACTCCATACTCGCTCGTGTCATCAAAATAGAGGAGAAAGTTAATGATTCGCTGCAGATGTTAACTGAAATGCAAGTTCAACAATTGAGAATGGCAAGAGAGCAAGAGAAACAAGGGAAAATTCCGAGGAATCTTCAAAAATTCCTCATGGATAATCATGCCAATCCAATTGTAATTGAAGATTCTTCTAACATAGAAGCAAATGAAGAAGGAGAAGAAGACGAAGACGAAGAAGAAGAGGAAGAACCAATGGAGGAATAAACTGATGATGAAGCAGTATGTGTAGGGGAAGTTTGTTTTGATGCTTATGGGAACATTGTGGAACAACATGGAAATTTCTGTTTCCATTACCCAAATTGTCCTGTCCACAAGTCTCCCATCATCAAAAACAACCGTTGAGTTGTTTATTTTCTTGTTTTAGTTATTTATGTGTTTATAAGTTTAAATAGTCATGTATATAGTAATATTGAAATGAATAAAATAATCTGTGGTTACACTTATTATTCTCATTCTTATATTACTCATATATATCATTCTGAGTATACAATATTTAGCATTGTTATATCTAGTTTCAATTTTATTAATGATAACACTATCATTAATATCATAGATTTAGGGTGAGTTAGTGTCATTTTTTTGTTGATGACAAAGGGGGAGAAGTATAAAATAGGTTAGTTAGGCATAGATTAAGGGGGAGTTATTAGATTTAGGGGGAGTTATAAGGAGAATATAAATATTTTATAAACAAAGGTTGTCATCATCAAAAAGGGGGAGAATGTTAGTCCATAGGATAGTGGTTTTGATGACAACAACTATAGAAGTGTTATAAAATATATATGTGCAGGAAATCTATATACAGGTATCAACAAAAGAAGACTGTACAGTAAAGAAAACAAAATTGATGAAGACAAAGATCAAGAGTTCAAGATTGAAGACTCATGAGATTCAAGATATTCAAGAGTTCAAGACAAATAATATAGTTAGGTTAGATATTTGTTAAAACTCCTTGAAAGCACTATCATTCTTTTTTATCCAATTTACTCGTGGAATGGAATCCACTTCGTTCTTGTTAAAGGGATGGAACCCTAGTGAGATGGAACTCACGAAATATCTAGTGGAACGGATAGTAGCCCTATTTTGTTATCCACTAATTTTGATTCAAAATGATTTTCAAAATTATCTCTTGTTTTATAAAATGATTTTCAAATATTCCTTTTCAAAAGAAAAACCTTCGTTCACATTTCCAAAAATGTTTTAGCCTCAAAATCATATTTATCATTTTGTTATATTTTGATTTCAAAATTGTCCTTGATATTTTAGCCTCAAAATCTATTTTAATATTATATTTACTTTAGTTTATTTACTTTGATTTTAAATATATTTTAGTATATATACATATATACATTCATAAGTATTTCTACTTCTAAATACCTTCTACAAATACATAGAGTTCATTTGAATAAAGTTGCATATGTTTTAAATCATCATTTTCAAAGTAAAGCAAATCATCACTTTTTACTAGACCATGTCGACATCCTATTTACCTGTCATGTCGACATGCTTCCCGTTACAGTAAAGGTTGTTTTCAAAAGAAGTGTCTATTCGTTTAAACCTCTTCGAATGGACACATCCATTCATTCTCTATAAATAGAGACTGTTATGGACGTTTTCCAGTAACTACTTTCTTTATTTTCTCTCCTCTTTACTCTCTTATCTTATTTTCTAATCATCCTATCCATATTTTGCCGAAATCTTAAGTGAATCAAACCAGAATATCTCTAGTTTGATTCTCTGCCACTCTCTCCAAAGAATCTCAGTGCTTATCAGAGTTATAGATACATTTGTACTCAAAGAAACTTGTGTAGGGTTATAAAGGTGTGATCGTGTCCTTGGAAATCGATCGGGTGAACTTGTGTCCTGTGAATCAAGTGGTTCTACCCAGAGACCTGAGAATCTGGAGGGTGTACCTCGTTGCCTTGGAATCGAGGGATTGTAATCTAGATTATTGTTGAATAGAAAGCCGTACGGGTTGTGCGGGACTGGATGTAGGGTAACACCGAACCAGTATAAAATTCCTGGTGTGTTCTTTCCTTTACTTGCTTTTTATTTATATTTGCATTTGTTTGTGATTCTGTGATTTGATCTGTGATTGTGTATTTGCATTAAGTTAGTTAATTCAATTTAAATCAAAGAAGTTTTAAAGAAATTCTTAAAACACTATTCACCCCCCCCCTCTAGGGTTAAATAGCCTTAAGATCATCTTCCGCGTCCCTTTCATTTCGTATCAGAGCAAGTTTTTCAAAGTATTCATAATCTGATTTTTGAAAAGTTCATGGCTAAGTTTGAAATGTTTCCTAAAAATATTTCTTTAATGATCAAATCATTGTGGTCTCATAAATTGATGCACGATAGTTATATAGAATCAGGTAGTCTACAAAAGTTGCTCACTGTGCAGGAATCTTGCTTCATGGCGACAAATGAATCTATTCACAATGGACAAGCTGTGCAAATAAGGAAAAACAAGTGGATACTTGATAGTGGATGTTCAAGACCTATGACAGGAAATCCAGAGATACTCAATGACATTATTTACAAGGATGGAGGATTGGTTAATTTTGGGGATAATTCAAAAGGTTATGTGGTTGGCATCGGCAATGTAGGTAATTCTGAAACTCCTATTATTTCAAATGTTTTGTTAGTTAAAAATCTACAACATAATCTACTTAGTATTAGTCAGTTATGTGATAAAGGATATAGGATTAAATTTGAAAAGGACAAGTGTCACATCGAAGATAATAAATCTAATATTATCTTTGAGGGAGTTAGGAAAAAGAATATCTATATTCTTAGTATGAAAATTTCAAATGATAATCTATGTCTTTTGGCCAATACAAGTGACCCTTGGACTTGGCATAAGAGATTTGGACATTTGAATTTTAAACTCTTATCTAGACTATCCAAACTTGATCTAGTAAGAGGCCTCCCTAAGATGCAATTTAAAGTAGATAGTATATGTGATGCATGTCAATTAGGAAAACTTAGAAAAAGTTCCTTTAAACTTAAAGATATGATCTCTACTTCAAAACCTCTTGAGTTACTTCACCTAGATTTATTTGGTCCATCTCAGATTCAATCAATCAACCATAGTAAATATGTCTTTGTAATTGTGGATGATTATTCCAGATATACATGGACAATCTTTCTGAAACATAAAAGTGATACTTTTGATTATTTTAAAAGTTTTTCAAAAAGAGTTCAAAACCAACTTTCTTCCAAGATCATCACTATTCGTAGTGATCACGGTGGTGAATTTGAAAATGAGAAGTTTGAGGAATTCTGTAATCAAAAGGGAATTACTCACAATTTTTCGTTTCCAAGAACTCCACAACAAAACGGAGTAGTTGAGCGTAAGAATAGGACGATTCAAGAGTGTGCTAGAACTCTACTTTCTGATAGTAAATTACCAAAACATTTTTGGGCTGAAGCAGTTGCAACAGCCTGTTATATTTTGAATAGGATTTTAATTAGACCTCTAACCAATAAAACACCTTATGAACTTCTTTTCAATAAGAAACCTAAGGTATCTTATTTCAGAATTTTTGGAAGTAAATGTTTTATCTTAAATACAAAAGATAATTTAGATAAGTTTGATCCTAAATCCGACAAAGGAATCTTTATCGGATATTCTAACAGGAGTAAAGCTTATAGAGTTTTTAATCTAAGAACAAACACTATTGAAGAAACTTTACATGTTTCCTTTGATGAAAATTTCAAAGAAGTTGATCAGACTAATGATGAGGATGACTTAGTTATTTCTAATCATGAATCTGTAGATGCTACAAATGAAACTTTTCATCCAAATAAAAAGATTAGGCTTTTAAAAGATCACCCTGTAAAAAATATTCTAGGAGATATGCAATCTGTTGTTAAAACTAGGAATCAATTAAACAGTATGAGTCATGTTGCTTTTATATCCTCAATAGAACCTAAAAATCCAAAGGAAGCATCAACTGATGATTCATGGATTCTTGCTATGCAAGAAGAATTGAATCAATTCACCAGAAATGATGTTTGGGAACTTGTTCCTAGACCTGAGGATAAATCCATTATAGGCACTAAATGGGTATATAAAAATAAATTAAATGAATTAGGTGAGGTCGTTAGAAATAAGGCTCGACTCGTTGCACAAGGTTATTGTCAAGAAGAAGGTATAGATTATGACGAAACCTTTGCACCCGTAGCAAGATTAGAAGCTATTAGAATTCTGCTTGCTTTCGCTAATTTCAATAATTTCAAACTTTTTCAAATGGATGTCAAGAGTGCCTTTCTAAATGGTTTTGTAAAAGAGGAAGTTTATGTTGAACAACCTCCACTCTTTGAAGATACAAAATTTCCAAATCATGTTTTTAAATTAAAGAAAGCCCTGTATGGTCTAAAACAAGCTCCTAGAGCTTGGTATGATAGACTTAGGTCTTATCTTTTGCAATCTAATTTTGAAATAGGTAAAGTAGATAACACACTTTTTATTAAAAGAAACAAAAATGATATTCAACTTGTACAAGTGTACGTAGATGATATTATTTTTGGATCAACCAATTCTGACATGAACAAAGAATTTTCTGACATTATGACAAAAGAGTTTGAGATGAGTCATATGGGTGAACTTAACTTTTTCCTAGGATTACAAATCAAACAATTAGATAATGGTATCTTTATCAGTCAAGAGAAGTATGCGAGAGAGTTAGTTAGTAAGTTTGGCTTGACCAATGTGAGTGGAAAACCAACTCCCATGGCAACCAATATAGCGTTAAGTAAGGATGATCTATCCAAAGACGTAGATCAAACCTTGTATAGAGGAATGATTGGATCACTTCTCTATATAACTGCTAGTAGACCAGATATCATGAACAGTGTCTGTCTCTGTGCAAGATATCAATCTCAACCCAAGGAAACTCATCTAAAAGCTGTGAAACATATCATTCGATATGTTAAACACACCTTTGATTATGGATTGTTCTACCCTAAGAATGATTCATTTGAATTAGTTTCCTACTGTGATGCTGACTATGCTGGGTGTAAGTCAGACCGAAAGAGTACAAGTGGAACTTGTCACTTTCTAGGTCATTCCTTAATTTCCTGGTTCAGTAAAAAGCAGAATACTGTTTCCCTATCAACAACTGAAGTAGAGTATGTTTCTGCTGCTTTAGCTTGTTCTCAAGTTTTGTATATGCAACAAACCTTGAATGATTTTGGTATATCTATCACGAAATCTCCAATTTTCTGTGATAACACTAGTGCCATTAGTTTGTCCAAAAACCCAACTCTCCATGCCCGAACTAAACATATTGACATTAGACACCATTTTCTAAGAGATAACGTAAATAAAGAGATAATTTCTCTTGATTTCGTTAATTCTGAAAATCAAATAGCTGATATTTTAACCAAACCTTTAGGAGAACCTGTCTTCACCAAGTTAAGAAGAGAATTAGGTATATGTTCTCTTTCTGAAATATAGTATATAGTATAGTAGTATACATAGGGTATATATGAATGTTTTCTTAACCATAGCATTTTGCAACACCATGTCGACATGGTATTCATGCGTCATGTCGACATGCAACAGTAAAAATGACAGTTCGTTTTTTCCCTCTAATTTTTGAATGGGTGGTTATTTAACTCACCCATTCCGAGTTTCTCTTCCCTCCAATCATTATTTCTTCATTCTACTTTCTAGAAACATCAAATCCATGGCTTCCACATCCAATCCTAATCAAATTTCACCGGTTTCTTTCCCTTCTCCTTCACATGGCCCTTTCCAAAACTCCATACTCGCTCGTGTCATCAAAATAGAGGAGAAAGTTAATGATTCGCTGCAGATGTTAACTGAAATGCAAGTTCAACAATTGAGAATGGCAAGAGAGCAAGAGAAACAAGGGAAAATTCCGAGGAATCTTCAAAAATTCCTCATGGATAATCATGCCAATCCAATTGTAATTGAAGATTCTTCTAACATAGAAGCAAATGAAGAAGGAGAAGAAGACGAAGACGAAGAAGAAGAGGAAGAACCAATGGAGGAAGAAACTGATGATGAAGCAGTATGTGTAGGGGAAGTTTGTTTTGATGCTTATGGGAACATTGTGGGACAACATGGAAATTTTTGTTTCCATTACCCAAATTGTCCTGTCCACAAGTCTCCCATCATCAAAAACAACCGTTGAGTTGTTTATTTTCTTGTTTTAGTTATTTATGTGTTTATAAGTTTAAATAGTCATGTATATAGTAATATTGAAATGAATAAAATAATATGTGGTTACACTTATTATTCTCATTCTTATATTACTCATATATATCATTCTGAGTATACAATATTTAGCATTGTTATATCTAGTTTCAGTATTATTAATGATAACACTATCATTAATATCATAGATTTAGGGGGAGTTAGTGTCATTTTTTTGTTGATGACAAAGGGGGAGAAGTATAAAATAGGTTAGTTAGGCATAGATTAAGGGGGAGTTATTAGATTTAGGGGGAGTTATAAGGAGAATATAAATATTTTATAAACAAAGGTTGTCATCATCAAAAAGGGGGAGAATGTTAGTCCATAGGATAGTGGTTTTGATGACAACAACTATAGAAGTGTTATAAAATATATATGTGCAGGAAATCTATATGCAGGTATCAACAAAAGAAGACTGTACAGTAAAGAAAACAAAATTGATGAAGACAAAGATCAAGAGTTCAAGATTGAAGACTCATGAGATTCAAGATATTCAAGAGTTCAAGACAAATAATATAGTTAGGTTAGATATTTTTTAAAACTCCTTGAAAGCACTATCATTCTTTTTTATCCAATTTACTCGTGGAATGGAATCCACTTCGTTCTTGTTAAAGGGATGGAACCTTAGTGAGATGGAACTCACGAAATATCTAGTGGAACGGATAGTAGCCCTATTTTGTTATCCACTAATTTTGATTCAAAATGATTTTCAAAATTATCTCTTGTTTTATAAAATGATTTTCAAATATTCCTTTTCAAAAGAAAAACCTTCGTTCACATTTCCAAAATGTTTTAGCCTCAAAATCATATTTATCATTTTGTTATATTTTGATTTCAAAATTGTCCTTGATATTTTAGCCTCAAAATCTATTTTAATATTATATTTACTTTAGTTTATTTACTTTGATTTTAAATATATTTTAGTATATATACATATATACATTCATAAGTATTTCTACTTCTAAATACCTTCTACAAATACATAGAGTTCATTTGAATAAAGTTGCATATGTTTTAAATCATCATTTTCAAAGTAAAGCAAATCATCACTTTTTACTAGACCATGTCGACATCCTCATGTCGACATGCTTCCCGTTACAGCAAAGGTTGTTTTCAAAAGAAGTGTCTATTCGTTTAAACCTCTTCGAATGGACACATCCATTCATTCTCTATAAATAGAGACTGTTATGGACGTTTTCCAGTAACTACTTTCTTTATTTTCTCTCCTCTTTACTCTCTTATCTTATTTTCTAATCATCCTATCCATATTTTGCCAAAATCTTAAGTGAATCAAACCAGAATATCTCTAGTTTGATTCTCTGCCACTCTCTCCAAAGAATCTCAGTGCTTATCAGAGTTATAGATACATTTGTACTCAAAGAAACTTGTGTAGGGTTATAAAGGTGTGATCGTGTCCTTGGAAATCGATCGGGTGAACTTGTGTCCTGTGAATCAAGTGGTTCTACCCAGAGACCTGAGAATCTGGAAGGTGTACCTCGTTGCCTTGGAATCGAGGGATTGTAATCTAGATTATTGTTGAATAGAAAGCCGTACGGGTTGTGCGGGACTGGATGTAGGGTAACACCGAACCAGTATAAAATTCCTGGTGTGTTCTTTCCTTTACTTGCTTTTTATTTATATTTGCATTTGTTTGTGATTCTGTGATTTGATCTGTGATTGTGTATTTGCATTAAGTTAGTTAATTCAATTTAAATCAAAGAAGTTTTAAAGAAATTCTTAAAACACTATTCACCCCCCCCCCCTCTAGTGTTAAATAGCCTTAAGATCATCTTCCGCGTCCCTTTCATTTCAAACCAGCAATCCCAAGTTAAATAAAATAAATAAAAAGTCGCTCAGGCTTATCATTTCAGCCCATAACGATCTTTCCCTATTCTAAAGTCTGTTCGGGTATGTATCATTTCAACCCATAGTGAACCTAATCTACAGGGAACTTGCAGTGTGATAAACTGATAAAAATGAACAGTATACAATATATAACAGTAACAAATGATATAACATGTGTATAAACAGGGTGAACATTATATGATCATAACATAGTCAAGTATAACATGATAATATATTTCTACAGATTCACAGGCTGTCAATTTACTAGTTATATAGGTACATATTGTCTGGTAAGAATAACTCACCGTTTGTGCTGGAGATATCAAAACCAATGACACAATGGAAACAAAAGCACGATGACAAAACTACGGACTTGAGTGGAGAGTGAATCCAATCTACAACTCTTGTGTACAACCCAAAACAAACAATCAAAACAGCAAAATTCAATACGACTTTAAAATGCAATAACATTGAAATAAAAGGAGATACGACTACGCAGTCTTTTGCTTTGCCTTCTCTAGTGTTTGGTATGGCTTTGGGGTCTAATGTGGTTCAGATGTGGTCAAGTTTTGGGTCAGGTTTGGGCTAACATAGCTCGGGTTCAAGGCAAAACAAGGTGGAGTTTGTACATGAGGAGGTGATGTGATTTTGAAGGCAACTAGGTGGTTTTTGGTCAAAACAAGGGCTCGTCCATGGGGATTGGGCTCGGCCTGTGGTGTGTCATGACTGGACAGAGGTGGGGAGGGGTGTGTCGAGGTCAGGTCAGGGGAGTGGTGGCGGCTATGGTGGTGGTTGAAGTGGATGAGCATGTAGAGTTGAAATAAGCATGGATCTAGGCATCTAGGTTGTAGTTTGAGGGGTTTGGCCATCAAGGGGGTTCGGCCATGGTCAGATCTGGTGGGGTAGATGGTGGTGGTGGTCTGGAAGAGATGGAAGGAGGTGGTGGTCGTGGAACAAGGGGGAGAGGCCGATCTAAACAAGGGAGAAAGCAAGGCAAAATTGCATAGAAAAGTAAGAAAAAAAAGTAGAAAGAAAAGAGGGATTTACCTAATTTTTTTCAAGATGGAGGCCATGATTTCTTTAGGGTTTTGGAGCTTTGAAAATTCGTGAAAAATATGGGGAAGTCGGCTGAAACAAAAAGAATGAGGAATAGTAATGTCTAATTGATGATAAGTTAGGTTAAAACGTAAAGAAGGTGGACTATAAAAGCCCATAGGAAGATAGAAGGTTTAGGGCCTTTCATATTACTTTATTTTATTTTTATAACTTTATATTTCTGGAAAAAATAATAATCCCAGATAAAATTTCGAAATCTTATCAAAATATAATAGTTTATATAAATATTTATCAATCATATAAAGTTAAATTAAGAAAATAGCTAAAAATAGTAAACTAGTCTAGAAAATTTGAAATTGAATAGAATAAATTTTAGAAAAATTCATATGAGCTTGTAATATATTTCTAAACATAAATAATAACATAAAATAAAAATATATTCACAAAATAAATATTTAAAATTAAATTTACATATAATTTTTAATGAAGAAAATAGCAGAAAATAGGGAAACGGCCTTTAAAAATAGGAAATCATCATAGTAAATTTTGGAAAAATTCTATTATTATTTTTGAAAATATTTAGAGATGAAAATATACATAAATTAACATATTGACACATATTAAAATAAAATATAACAAAGAAAAAGTAATTTATACAATTTAAAATAGACAAAATTGTTAAATAAACAGTTTATACTCAAAATTGAAATGTACATAACTTTTACATTTTAACTCCGTTTTCAACGAAACGAAAAGCAATATTCATGTTATTAAATATATTTTCATAATAAAAGATAAATTTTATAATTTCAAATATTTAAAATTTAAATTTAAAAGTCAAAATTTGACTATTGACCAAAATTCACATTTTCTGGAAATATTAATTTAGTCATATTTGGAATTCTAATCCACATCAAAATCAAAGTTTATACTTAAAATAACAAAATTTATTCTTTTTCATAAATAAAGCTTTTGAATCTGGAAAATCAATAAAAAAAATATTTGTAAAATACAGGGTTGTTACACTCTCCCCCACTCAAAACTTTTCGTCCCCGAAAAGGAACGAGGTACGGGAAAGCACAGAAAAAGATAGATAGAAATAGAATTAAGACAAGATGATAAGAAGATTGGAATTACACCTGATAACTATTGTTATAGGTAAGTTTGACAAGATGGAGGTGATCAAATCAAGAATATAAGCATGAAAAAGATCCTCTAGAGTCTGAATCATCCCTTTCACTTGACCGACGGTCTATGAATGGAAAAACAGTGTTCAGATCCAGATGAGTAACAAAGATTATCAAAGATTACAGAAAGATTTCTAAACAGACTGGTATAAGCAATAGCCTTCCCATTCTGTAACAAGATGAGAGAAATAAGGACAACCAAAAGGTAGTTTGAAAAACAAAATAAGATAATAAATTTGAAACCATAATGCTTTGAAATCATAATAATTTAGGGATGTTTATCATTTGGAAATCACACTACTAAAATCATAACACTTTGGAAATGTTATTCTTTAAAAAAAACATAACACTTAGAAAATCAAAACTCCTAAAAAAAATCTTCATTTAAACCATTTTAATTCAAGGTCAAATAATATTCATTTTAAAGTTGTAACATTTCTAAGTTCATTCAATTATAAAATTTCCAAAACATTGTATTTTCAAAATAGCAACACTTATAAAATGCTACAGTAGATATATTAATATTTCGAATCAGTTTAATATCAGAAATATTCATTTGGATATCATTTAACTTATGACTTATTTAAAACAAACTTTTATGAATGGAATATTCACATCAAACTATACTTCATTTATTAAGTTAAAAGTTCACTATTTTAGTTAGCTTTTAATCTAACACATAACCTAACACTTTATTTAAAATACCCATTTCACAAATAGATATTCCTTTAATAAGTTACACTTAAAATTCCATTTGAAACCCAAACTCTCAATTATCAATTTTTAGTGATGTTAAAATACATTTTAACTATTTAAATCATAATCATTCATTTTTCAAGATATATCTATTTCATAAATAAAATATTTATATAGCAAATATAACAATCAAATTTTTTTACACATTTATTCATTTAGACATCAATTAAACTATGAATTCAAGTTAAATAAACTTTATTACAAAATGTCTAATTCAAATGTATTTTATTTTATCTATTCAAAGATACATTATTTATTATACAACATATTCATTTTAGGAAATAACCTTTATTAAAATTCCTAGGTTAGACTTAAGGTTCCATAGTAAATCAAATTTGATTATTAAGTTATTTAAATAAAATCTCTTTAAATTCCTTTTTCACTATTTGCCTCTGTTAATCTTTTATAACTAAAATTTAAGTGTATAACATGTATTATAACCACTCAAATTTTATTTATAAAAATCCTTTTTATATTGTATATTATCCAATTCCATATTCAACTTCTGTGTAATTTAGGTAAGTTAAATTTTTTATTTTCTTCTTATAACTGAAATTATTCTTTAAAATAAAATTTTAGAATTAAACTTCCGATTCCTTTCGAACCATTTAGCGATAAGTAATTATATATACATAATATGTCAAATCAAATTTTAAATCATATATCTATATATATTATAATCCAGTCATATTTTTGAAATTGAAATCAATTAGATTTTCCAAAACAATGCTGTAGCAAAACTACAGAACGGTCTCTTCACTCCGAAACTTGAAAATGAACGTCGATGATGCAGCAGTCATCACCGAAATTATTTTCCAGTGACAAAGAGAAGAGCACTAAATTTTTAAACTTTAAAATCCTTTAGAGACAAATTTTTATTCAAAATACTTTAAATAATATCCTTTTAAAAATTTTAAACACAAGGTTTGAAACCATTGGAAATTGAATTCTTTAAATTTCTTGTTTTAAATTCATTTCAGTTCCCAAATAAATTTATAAACAACTATTTATAAATTCATTTGTAGAACAATAAATGATAAATCAAGTATTATCATTTCAAATTATCAATTTAAATCAATTTATTAAGTTCCATAAAATTATATATCCAAATTTATTTCATTAACCAAATTTTAAAATAATATTGTGTCAATTTGTTCAATTAAAGTGTTTTAGAAATCCTATCGATAGCGTTGATCAGACGAATCGATCGGAAACCCAAATCAACATCAACAACACAAACAACACAATATACAAAACAAAACATAGATTTACAAATACAATTTTAAAAATGTTTGGAGTTATTTTTGGGAACAAGGACAAGATGATTAATTAACAAAATATGAAGATGGATAAGCTTAGATAAATCGTGGGCCAGCTTAACCGGGTCAACCGTGACTTAATGGATAAGATCAAATGTGGATGTTTCTGGGGTAAATCTACATCCGATCTCAAGAGATAGAGTTTGGAATAACAAAAGATATTAGCATCTAAACCAAGGATAGATATAAATCTCTGGTGAATCGATGCAAATTTGTAAAGGAGTTTCCCCCTTTACCAGAAAATTAGAATATTGGCGAGACAGCCAATTCACTATAAAGATCATTCGAAGTGGAGTTATGAGATACTCCAAAATCAAAAGAAGATGAATAGTGAGGGACAAGAATGAATTTTGGAACCGCAGGGAACGTTCCAAAAATTCAAAGGAAATTTGAATCAAGAGGAAAAGATTCAAACTCGAACGAAAGTGATTCTGTAAATAAATCTACTCCATATGCTGAGTTTTGCCTCAAAGCCAAAGCTCTGATACCAACTGTAACGACACGATATTTTCAACATTTTGCATCCATTATAAGTGTATAAGTAGACACTCATGCCGGAATTGAATTGCTCAAAATACCGCGTTGTAAATAAAATTTGGAAAATCTCAGAATATGCAGTAAATAAATATAATCACAGACACAGAGTAAAATAATGCAGCAGAAGTAAAATAAATAGTAGTTCATGAAGCTACTATGTAAATATATCAGAGTTACATAAGATACAACATAAGAAATAAAGTACAACATAAGTCTCAATACAATAACCAAGTACATGCTGAATAGAACAACGGAACCGAAGTTGATAGAACAAGACTAGCAGATAATCTCCAGCGATACTAATCTCCAGAAGGTGGAAATCCAAATCTGTGAATACTCAGGCTGACCCGAGCGTAACGCAAAACACAAAACACTCGAGTTAGGACAATATATACTTATATAATATAAACCAACTCAAGTGAACTGTAATAAGGTACAATTAACTTAAAGAATGCTTGGGATCGCCCATTCTTTAAGGATCCGTTAAACTATTTACTATGTAGTAATATACGCTATATACAGTAGTGTCTAATTAGTAAAGTATAATCATATAGAAAAGAGCGTTAAGGGGATGGAGAACCTTAACACGGTCGGATCTTAAAATCATAATTGTAGTGGGTTCGATATGGTAGGTGACACGGCACACAAGGCAATGCCAGGGTAGATATACCAATTACGCACACGGACTGATGGAGCGGATAGCAGCCACTACCATCCACCTCGAACAACTCTCCCAAATCGAAGGGTGGCCACCAAAAATCAAAAAGTAATAGAATGGAATCGAAGAAGTACGTCCGATAAGAGGTGCTACCTCACTGGTACGAGATCGCTCCTGTTTTAGCCACCTTATGCCAACTCACGGGAGTTGGGTCCACGTATATACCTTAGGATCTTCGCCACCATCCTACTTCATTCTGGAAACTCCACCGCATACACAGCTGTCAAAGTGGTTTTCGGTATCGATAGAGAGTATGTCCATATCCGATCCCGGTCTCTTTAACAACCAATCGTTATTATAACCCGTGGTTATAATTTAAAATAGTTTATACTTCAAAATAGAATATCATTTCAAATCCAAATCTTTATCAAAATAAAGATTAAATAATTCCAAACCATTTCAATATATTTAAATATCATATCATTTCAATATATCAAAATATCATATCTCTCCAAAACTTCATTTTAAATCATTTTAATATACCAAAATATCATTTGAGTTCAAATCTAAATATTCAACTTAAAATACCCTTTAAATTTAAAGATATACTTAATTTATTATCATTTCAAGTCACCTTTTAAATAGTTTATATTTCAATCAAAATAATTCATTTAAACCATTTAAAAGTGTAATTATTATACTTTCAAATCAAGTATTAAAATTTCCAAAGTTTCAATTCAATCCAATCATTTATTTCAATTAAATTTCCATAGACCACTTCAAATTTTATAAATTTCAAATATAGATTTAATCCACAAAATAACTATTCAAATTATAAAATAAATTCCAAAGCTTTATTATCCTATATTTCATAAGTCCAATATCTTTTAAATAGATTCAAATTACAAGTAAACCAAATATTTTCCATACTAATATAAACTTCAATTATTTATTCCAAGATTTAATATCATTTCAAATTCATTTCAAAATATCAAAATATCATTTCAAAACATCATTCATTTTAATTCATTTAAAATACCATTAAATCCATTCATTTTAAAAATCAAATTCTTCCATTAAAACCATTTAAATGTCTCTTCATTATCTTTAGAAATTTAACATTAAATTTCAAAGTTATATCATTTTCCAAAGATTAATTTTCATTAAAATATATTAAACAACAAAAATATAGTTTCCATAGCACTTATAAAATGCCACGTAAAGTTATAGTTTAAAACAGTTATTTAACAAAAGACAGCGCTTAAGTGCTGTAATAGATTTCTTTTATTTTCGACTAAACTTTAGTTATCTTTATCCACTATAGCACTTACAAAGTACTATAATAGCTTTTAGTTTAAATTAACCCCTTTAGTTCATTTTAAACAATTACATTTCAAAAATGCAGTCAAATCAAATTTAGAGTTAAATTACAATTTCACAAACAATTAACTTTTAATATAAATCATTTTTAACTTAAAAAAATCATATAATTTCACACTTAAAAACAATCATTTAAATACCATTTATCCTTATGATTTTATAAAGTCAAATTTCCACACAAAATCAAATTAAATAACAATTTACTTATTTAAATTCAATTATTAAATTTCCATTTCTTTAATTAAATTCTTAACTTAACCAATAAGTTTAAATTCCCAAAATATAGCTTATTTCCCTTTTATTTTACTTAAATAAAACTTCACTTTTAACAAAGATTTAAAATTTCCAATTTTAAGCTATATTTCAAAATTTACTTAAACATTCATTTATTTAACAATTTAACTTATTCAAAAATCATTAAAATTTTATAAGAATCATTTAAATTGCATTTTTAAATCAAAATATTATATTTTTCTTACTTCATAAAATTTCCTTTTTTAAAAACAAAACATAAATTCCAAAATTTACTTATAGTTCAAATTCTAATTTATCATTTACTTAATTCATTATTTAATTTATAGAAAATCACTAATATTTCTATAAAATCATTTTTACTTAAATTTAAATCAAAATATCATAATATTTATAATTTTAAAATATTTTATAAGTTTTAGAAAAATATATAAACCACGGGTCTGTATATAATTTTCTAGCCTAGGTCAAGTGATACGGATGTCTATCATTTCAATCCGCAGTTTACAAAGAAAAACCGGGTTTTATCATTTCAAACCGGTAATCCCAAGTTAAATAAAATAAATAAAAAGTCGCTCAGGCTTATCATTTCAGCCCATAACGATCTTTCCCTATTCTAAAGTTCGTTCGGGTATGTATCACTTCAACCCATAGTGAACCTAATCTACAGGGAACTTGCAGTGTGATAAACTGATAAAAATGAACAATATACAATATATAACAGTAACAGATGATATAACATGTGTATAAACAGGGTGAACATTATATGATCATAAAATAGTCAAGTATAACATGATAATATATTTCTACAGATTCACAGGCTGTCAATTTACTAGTTATATAGGTACATATTGTCTGGTGAGAATAACTCACCGTTTGTGCTGGAGATATCAAAACCAATGACACAATGGAAACAAAAGCACGATGACAAAACTACGGACTTGAGTGGAGAGCGAATCCAATCTACAACTCTTGTGTACAACCCAAAACAAACAATCAAAACAGCAAAATTCAATACGACTTTAAAATGCAATAACATTGAAATAAAAGGAGATACGACTACGCAGTCTTTTGCTTTGCCTTCTCTATTGTTTGGTATGGCTTTGGGGTCTGATGTGGTTCAGATGTGGTCAAGTTTTGGGTCAGGTTTGGGCTAACATAGCTCGGGTTCAAGGCAAAACAAGGTGGAGTTTGTACATGAGGAGGTGATGTGATTTTGAAGGCAACTATGTGGTTTTTGGTCAAAACAAGGGCTCGGCCATGGGGATTGGGCTCGGCCTGTGGTGTGTCATGACTGGACAGAGGTGGGGAGGGGTGTGTCGAGGTCAGGTCAGGGGAGTGGTGGCGGATATGGTGGTGGTTTGGGTGGTGGTTGAAGTGGATGAGCATGTAGAGGTGAAATAAGCATGGATCTAGGCATCTAGGTTGTAGTTTGAGGGGTTTGGCCATCAAGGGGGTTCGGCCATGGTCAGATCTGGTGGGGTAGATGGTGGTGGTGGTCTAGAAGAGATGGAAGGAGGTGGTGGCCGTGGAACAAGGGGGAGAGGCCGATCTAAACAAGGGAGAAAGCAAGGCAAAATTGCATAGAAAGTAAGAAAAAAAAGTAGAAAGAAAAGAGGGATTTACCTAATTTTTTTCAAGATGGAGGCCATGATTTCTTTAGGGTTTTGGAGCTTTGAAAATTCGTGAAAAATATGGGGAAGTCGGCTGAAACAAAAAGAATGAGGAATAGTAATGTCTAATTGATGATAAGTTAGGTTAAAACGTAAAGAAGGTGGACTATAAAAGCCCATAGGAAGATAGAAGGTTTAGGGCCTTTCATATTACTTTATTTTATTTTTATAACTTTATATTTCTGGAAAAAATAATAATCCCAGATAAAATTTCGAAATCTTATCAAAATATAATAGTTTATATAAATATTTATCAATCATATAAAGTTAAATTAAGAAAATAGCTAAAAATAGTAAACTAGTCTAGAAAATTTGAAATTGAATAGAATAAATTTTAGAAAAATTCATATGAGCTTGTAATATATTTCTAAACATAAATAATAACATAAAATAAAAATATATTCACAAAATAAATATTTAAAATTAAATTTACATATAATTTTTAATGAAGAAAATAGCAGAAAATAGGGAAACAGCCTTTAAAAATAGGAAATCATCATAGTAAATTTTGGAAAAATTCTATTATTATTTTTGAAAATATTTAGAGATAAAAATATACATAAATTAACATATTGACACATATTAAAATAAAATATAACAAAGAAAAAGTAATTTATACAATTTAAAATAGACAAAATTGTTAAATAAACAGTTTATACTCAAAATTGAAATGTACATAACTTTTACATTTTAACTCCGTTTTCAACGAAACGAAAAGCAATATTCATGTTATTAAATATATTTATAATAAAAGATAAAATTTATAATTTCAAATATTTAAAATTTAAATTTAAAAGTCAAAGTTTGACTATTGACCAAAATTCACATTTTCTGGAAATATTAATTTAGTCATATTTGGAATTCTAATCCACATCAAAATCAAAGTTTATACTTAAAATAACAAAATTTATTCTTTTTCATAAATAAAGCTTTTGAATCTGGAAAATCAATAAAAAAAATATTTGTAAAATACAGGGTTGTTACAATTTCCTTTCGGGAACCATTTACTATAACAACAATGTTATAGTCCACCATTTCCTTATTCCTCGAAATGTCTATTTCAACAATAAATGTTGAAATCTATGTTTTCGATACTTAACACGTTTTAAAACATCTTTTTAAAACAATTACTTCATTTCGTAATATCACTTCTCCAAAACATATCCATTTTATCTAATAATATATTCACTGTCCAAAATCATGAATATACTTTATTTACCCAATTCAATGTTTCTACACATTTATTAAAAGATTATCCATCATCTAAAATCGTGGATATAATTCCTTTAATTAACTTCTAAAATTCACTTATCAAAATAAGTGATTTCGGATTTATAAACAACGTTTATAAATCACATTTATATTTTATAACAATTTCAACTTATAAAAATCATTTTTATTCGCAAATTCTATTTACATCCCCTTTAAGTGCCAAAATCTAATTTATAAGTAAATTACTTATAAATCATTTATTTTACAACATCTATTCATTTTATAACTTCACATTATAAATCTATTAATTTCATTCACTTATTAAATCCATTTATACTTTCTTTTAACACTTATAAAAACTCATTTTATAATTCCAATATTTTAATTTATAAATATCAATTTTATAAATCTTTTATATAAACCGTTTATAATTATTCCAAAAATCTCAATTTAAATAAACCAATTCTATAAAACGTATACTTTCAAAAATCACTTTAAAAATCCCTTTAAAATCAAAATCGTTATCTTAAACTTCAAAAATGGATCCGATGATGCAACAGCACCAAATAGTCAATCACGGCATCCAAACATCATATATCAATATGATAACAGAATATATAACAATATCTGTAAATAAATCACTACGGTGAGGAATCCAGTCGGATCCCTCTAACCTGTTTCCCTGCATCCACAGATGTTAGCACAATGCCAATTCCGTTCCAATACGGAATATCGCGGTATATGAGATTTATAAAATATTATCCGCTATTATGCGGCGCAATAGGGTCTCATCCGCTATACAATGCGGGAAATCAACAGCTCCAATATATACATATTCCAATATATATATATATATTGCTATATACATATATAATACCAATTCCACTTCAATGTGAAATTATCGCGGTATATGTTTTTAATAAATAACCTCCGCTTAATATACGGCGTATAGGGCGTATTTAACACAATAAATAGCAATCATCATTCAATCATCACAATTAACACTATCAACAATTTTAAATCTCAACTATTTAAAATTTAAATCGAAACACAACATTCGATTGAGTGAGGAGTTCTCACCTTGATTTCAATTCAGTTTCTGCGTTTTATTTCGAATAAAATTAAACACGCGTTTAATTTTATCCAAAATTTTCACTAACTCCAATTGACTCCAAACCAGCTCCATTGCGTAGTGCTCGACAAAACAAAGCCAACGCAATTCGTTTCGTCCAAAACGGACCTCGTATGAAGAAGTTATCGCATTTTAAAGTTTGTACGAATTTATATAATATAAATTTTACAATTTCTTTTTAAATTTCAAACCCTATTCAATCACAGCCGTTCATCCATTGCCACAGCAGATCCAGGCCGCACCCCCTCCCTTCTTCTCCATTGTGAAAACCACGTTTAACATACCCATAGCCGCCATCCTTTGTTGAATTTTCGCCACCACTACGATCAGTTTGAAGACAATCAGAGACTTCCACCTTGTAGCCCACGTCGAACTCCACCTTCACCAGAGAACCGGCCCCACTCGGCCTCCCCTATGGCCTCGAAAACTGTGCAAAAACGAGCACAAACGCGGGTCATTTTCTTCCACTTCGTTGCTCCAAAACCCATCATCTCCGTAAGGATTTGAAGCTCTCATCGAGCTCTTCGACTTTCGTGTTGGAAGTTTTCTCAAATTATTCACGGATTCGAAGAGATTAAGAGGAGAAGACGAATAAACTCTGGCCATTAAAACTGTAGGTGGCGGCTGAGCATTTAGGGTTAGGGTTTGCTTAGGTTTTTTGCAAAATGAAGACTATGGGGGCCTTTTATAGAAAAACAACGAAAACACTATTCACCAAAAAATTTCCGAACTCCAAATCGAACATGCCGGCTAGCATTTATAAGGTTTACCCCACGTTCCAAACGCAATGGAACGTGTTTCGGGAGCTAATTCGGTCATCTGTGCGAGTTACGGAATTAAACGATCAAATTTAAATTAAACCGATTTAAGCCGATTCCGATGCGTTTTGGCTTGCCCCGGACAAACGGTAAATCCGATTGACACGAAATTTGAAACCATACAATAACTTCAAATTACGGATCCGATGAAACTAGTTTCGTCAAAATCCGAGACTTTTTGAAAAATGACTATTTTAACTCGCCAAATTAATATTAAAACAATTTCGATGCGTTTCGAGCTGCCATGGTCACACGACAACTCCGATTGCTATGAAAATTGAAATCCGATAATAACAAACTATTACGGATCCAATGAAACTAGTTTCGTCCAATTCTGAGACTGTTCGAAAAATGGCTAATTTCACTAGTCGATTAAATATTAAAATATTCAATTTACACAAATTAACTTTAAATTCAATTTTAAAAGTTCTATAACATCACTATACTTCAATATGATTTAATATAACTTTATAAATCATTTTCATTCACATTTAATCCAGATTTCAATTATTTCTGGAATTTCAACTATTAAATTATCGATTTAATTACCCAATTAAATCCAGATATTCGAAAAATAAATTATTCGAATTATTAATTCTACTTATTAATATTTAAAATCAATTAAATATAAAAAATTTAATTGACAGAAATTCTGGGTCGTTACAATTTATGTTTAAATTTTTGATAAATTTCTAGGGTGTTACATTCTCCTACCTTAAAAGGATTTCGTCCTTGAAATCTCTAAGGATGGAAAAATATAACTCGTGCATGCAACAACCAATAGCTACAAATGTCTACTCATCCATCATCCACATGCAATCATTGTCCTTAGAACTTTTCTAATGCATCATGTGTGTGTATGCACCGTGAAATGTGCATGAATCTATTATAGTGCCAAGATGGCGGTATTAGTTCAGTCGACCTTCTATTATGTAAAATGTTCATGTTATGTATCCAAATGTATGCAACATCCTAAATGATATACTTGTAATATGCATGCACAACCATTCGAACATATGGAACATCCATATGCATAACATCCACAATAATTAAGAAATAAAATGCAACTAGATATAAATGTGCATGTGTACCTAGAGATATACTATCCTAATGTGTAAAAGAGCACAATGCAGACAATATGTCCATATACATCCATTAGCATCCATCATCTATAACATGTCCTATCGATGCATTTACAACCATCCAATGGTCTCTGCCTAAAGGGTATACCGTTGAAGCGCTACACATAGGTAACCTATACTTAAGAACTAAATTGGAAACATAGCAGAAAAGAGTTGTGGATGGGTAGCACAGATTCTCTCCTTGGGCTCCTATGTACTCTCCGCTGGATCGTATCCTCATTGGACTTTAACAAGTATGATCTCCTTATGCGAAGTCGCTTGTACCCTGCTCTAGAATATGATGGGTATACGGTGAATAGGCGACTCTCGCTCTATCTCAACCTCCTCCAACTGACTCGGCTCAACCATGATAGCTATATCATGTACACTTTATCAACTGCAACACATGGAAAACATCATGTACCCCCGCCAACTTCTCTGGAAGCTCTACTCTATATGCCAACTTCTCTACACTAGCCACTATCGGGAGGGGTCCTACAAATCTCGATGCTAGCGTCCCCAAACTACCAAATCTCATCACATGTCTAAGGGATGAAACCTTCATGAATACCATGTCTCCCATTGTGAACTCCAACTCCGTACATCTCATATCAGTATAAGATTGCTACCTATCATGAGCGATCTTCATTCTCCTACGGATCAAATCCAACTTCTCTGATGTCTCTGTAACAACCCTGGATTTGCATTACCAACTAATAAATAAAAGTTTTATTTATTAGTTGGTAATGCAAATCCCGGGTTGTTACAGTCTCCCTCACCATTTCTGGCCCAATAACAATTATATTCATCGTATCCCACCAACGTGATGGTGATCTACAGGGTCTACCATAAAATGCCTTCAAAGGTGTCATCCTAATGCTAGCTTGATAACTGTTGTTGTAAGTAAACTCCACCAAAGGTAAGTGATCCTTCCAAGAACCTCCAAAGTCCGAAATGCACATCTGTAGCAAGTCCTCCAAAACTCGATTCACTCTCTCCATTTGTCCATCCATCTATGGATGATATGCAGTACTTAAGCTCAACTCCATCTCTAATGAATCATGTAGACTCATTTAAAACTCATTAGTGAAAAGTGGATATCGGTCGTTAACTATGCTAGTAGGAATTCCATGTAACCTAACGACCTTTCTCACATATAGAGTTTCCAACGATGCCCTCATCCTAGTACTCCTCACTAGTATGAAATGAGTGGACTTGGTCAACCAATCGACTTGACCAAAATGCTCTCATTCCCTCTCCTTCTCCTAGGTAGACCATCTACAAAGTCCATAGAAATACTCTTCCACTTCCACTGAGGAATATCCAATGGTTGTAACAATCCTCCTGGCTTCTTCTACTCCGCCTTTACCCACTGGCAAGCTATACATCTAGCTACATACTCCACTACTTGCTTCTTCATACCGGCCCAATAGAAGACGCGCTTCATGTCACGATACATCTTGTCACCATTGTGATGAATGGTCATCCTTGAACGGTGAGACTCTACTAGTACCGCATCTGTCAGATCCATATTATTCGAGGAACACAAAGCCTATCATCCCTCTGTAACCATCCTCTCGAGTCAATGGCATAACGCCTCAAATTACTCGATGACTCTCCTCTACCAATCCTTTTTATAATATCTACTAGCTCCTTATCCTCCTTCTGCCTAGATCCAATATGTTCCATCAATGTAGGCAGAACATCTAATGTTGCTAGTAATTCCGAGGTAATATCTGATGATGGTCGAAAATCAAAGGTAGAAATATACTCCAAATATCTCCACTCTAAGAACAAGGGACTCAACACTACACGTTGTCTACTCAAAGCGTCTACCACTACATTACCCTTGCCTGGGTATAAGAGATATTAAAGTCATACGATGCCAAAAATTCCATCCACCTATGCTGCCTTAAATTTAATTCCTTTTGGGAAAACAAATACTTCACGGACTTGTGATCCGTGAATAGCTCAAACCGCTCCCCTAAAAGATCATGCCTCCATGACTTGAGTGTAAAGACAATGGGTGCCAACTCAAGGTCATGTTTAGTGTAGTTCCTCTTGTGGGTCTTCAGTGGCCTACTCGCATAACTCACCGCCATTCCTTCTTACATCAATACCATGCCTAACCCTATACTACAAGCATTGGTATAAATTGTAAATGGCTTAGTCCCATTCGATAACACCAAAACAGGTGCACTAGTCAATGCCTCCTTCAACTTGATAAAGTCATCTTTGCACTTCGCATCCCACGAGAAAACTAGGTTCTTATTGGTAAGACGGTCAGTGGGGCAGAGATCTTCGCAAAGTCCTTAATAAACTTGCGATAGTATCCCGCCAAACCAAGCAAACATCTCACCTCCATGGCATTCTATAGAACATGCCAATTCTAAAATGCTACCACTTTACTGGGGTCAACTGCTAAGTCACTTTTCAAGACAATGTGTCCCAAAAAGCATACCTCCTCTCTCCAAAAGCGGCACTTCGAAAACTTCACTTTAAGCTTATGCACACAGAGTGTACTGAGCACTTCTCCTAAATGAAACTCATGCTCCTCCTTACTCCTTGATTATACCAAAATATCATTCACAAATACCATGACAAATTTTTTAAGCAACCCCTTAAATACTCGGCTCATCAGATCAACAAAATAGGCGGGTTCATTGGTCCATCTGAAGGGCATGAATAACTACTCATACAATCCGTCGGGTGTACGGAACGTTGTCTTCTAGATACTGTCTTCGGGTACACGCAACTGATGGAATCTGGTAGCTAAGTCAAGTTGTGAGAATACCTTACCTCCAACCACTTGATCAATGAGATCATCTATGCAAGGCAGTGGATGACAATTCTTCTTTGTCAGTTTATTTAGCTCCCTATAATCGACATAGAGTCTTAGAGAACCATCCGCCTTGGTGGAAATGATGATTGGTCCTCCCCACTTAGAAGTGCTTCTCTAGATAAAACCCTTCTCCAACAACTCATTAATATGCTTGTTCAACTCGTGTCTTTTCTTTAGAGTCATATGCCTTAGCGGTAAGGCAACGGGTCTAGTGTTCTCAACAAGATAGATCCTAAACTCAATCTCTCTAGGGTGGGAGACCGGTAACCTTAGAAAAAACATCTGAGAAATCTCTAACTACAGGCACTATATTGAGCTCGTCGTGTGATATGTCCAATGAATATAAGTAACTCAACATAATAGATCCTCGAGGATCGCAATAAACCTCTAAGCTACATCCACTACACATGCTTAATCTAATGACCTTCCTATCACGGTCTAAAATAGCCCCATATATTGTCATCTAACCATATCTAATGTCGATCCAAACCTGGAAAATCCCAATACAAGGGCTTCACAATCAAACTCACCCCTAAAATGAGCAACTTTAAACTCTTACATAACATAGACAATTAGGTTAATCCTTCTATGGGGTTTGACACAACTATAGGGTCTTTGACTATATTAGTGTGTAAGTGTAAGTCATCAACAAGTCTAATAGAAATGAAGGAATGCAAAGCCCGAGTATCAAATAAAGTGTGAATGGATTAACCGGAAAGAGTCAACGCACCTTCAATCACCACTTTCTTACCCTTGTTTGCTATTGGCTATGCGCTCGAGCTAGGGACTACCTCTAGTGCAAAAGCCGGAACCACCTGAGTAGAAGACGGAGTAGAAGCACTTGGTGGTGCTATGCAAGCTCACTTTAGATCTCCAAAATGATCACAGAAATAGCACTTAACGTTTGAATGGTCCAACCTACACTCCTTGATGAAATGCCCCATCATGCCATACCTCCTGCGGTGCATATCCTTCTTCTATATTTTTCCCTTATGTCCACCTCCGCCTTTTTGCTAGTTCTGTCATGCCTTTCCTCCAGCCATCTTGGGTTCCTCTCCCTTGGCTTCACAGTTAGAGATGGTGTTTAGCAATGCCATCTCCACTAGACCCTCATACGTAGCACCCATAGGAATATGAATCAGAGCTAAGTCCTGAAGAGGTTGACTCAGCCCTTTAGCAAATTTGAGAGCCTTCTTGTATGGTGTGTCAATCAGTCCCATAACAAATCTAGCTAGCTCATTGAACTAGTTGACATACTCCTTAACAGACAAATTCCCTTGCTTCAAGTGAATGTGCACACTTTCCTCTACCCCAGAAAGAAATTTCACCTCAAATCGCCTACGGAACTCATCCCAAATGATCTCCTCTCTGTCAGTCTCAGCCTCAACTGCCTCCTACCAGCTCAATGCCTCACCCTATAACTGCCAAGTAGCCAATTACATCCTCGATTCATCAGTCAAACCCATCAAACCAATGATCCTCTCACAAATGTGGGTCCATAACCTCGAATCCACATAAGACTTTATCCCCGTGTAAGGCTTTCCTCTAAGATTTGAGAAATCTTTGCACAGCTTAGCAAAGTCTGTAGCAGTTGGTGGGCAGGCAGGAGCCGCACCTGTCGCTTCCTCCGTTGGTCCTCTAATGGGATTAAGCACGGCTTGTCCCCTCGGCTTGAGATATCGGTGGAACCAAACTCATGCCTAGAATCTCGGCTGCGTCGTTTGAGCCCAAACCTGCGTGATCACTCATCTTCTATCTATGAATTTTAAGAATTCTATTAACAACATTTCACATATATTATAGGCATGAATAAAAGAGATAACATAAGCACGAATCAAAGATAGCGTAGGCATGAAAAAGAGAGATTATGGTTTTTACAAAATATTCCGGAAAAGCTCTTTGAAATATCTTTATTTTTATACATATATACTTTAAAAGTCTATTTTGGAAAACTTTGGAAAACCTTTTTGGAAAATCTTTTAAAATTCCATTTTTTCAAAAACTTTTCAAATGCGTTCTCTCTATACTGTCCTAATCCCTAAGAAACCTTGAACCTATGCTCTGATACCAACTATGACAACCCACACCTCCCGACACGTCGATCCAAAGCCTAGTGTGACTTTCAGACTATTGCCATGTCGAGAAATGCGGATCGTCGGTATTTATAACATATCACAACATAGAGACTAATACAAGAAGCTATAGTCTAAGATATACTACACGTTAAGAACTCACAATGAAAGGACTAAAACATATAACATAGAAAAATATCCATCTCGGAAAACTAGTACATGATCCAATATAGAGTACATAGAAAATATCACTCCAAATCTGATAAAAGAGATAAACTATACTGATAAGCTAGAATATGGAGGGTAAAATAGGATAAAAGAACACTTCGAATATAAGCTCGACTCTCCAAGTATCTAGAATGGGCCAACCACCTACTGCTATGTCCACTTATGGTAGGGAAAAAGATGGAAAAAGAATGGGTCAGGCATAAAATCTAGTAAATGGGTACAAGTTTAATATGATGATCATATGCAGTTACTTTAATAATACTCTAAAAGATATAGGGTGTGAAACAAGTGTCCGTGAATTCCTAAAGTCTGTTACCTAAGGATTCTTATCTAAAACATTCCTACACTACAATTTGTGTAGGCTAATACAACGGATATCTCATATCTAATGATCGGCCACTACTTCTAGAGTACTCGATATGTAAGACACCGCCCTCTTGGCTACTAGACATGGAAGACACTACCACTGGGCTACTGTTGAAATAAATGCTCATTATTATCATCGCCACTGGGCTACTTGGAACGATTTCCCCCACATTATGCCTGGAGAGGATGAACCTGAAATGCTGACCCGCCGGATGACCTCATCGTCTGTGTTGTCATTGTTTAAGCATAGCTCAATCCTCATCGAGTTCTCATCTTCGGAACATCTTTGTACATCCATTTAAAGTCATCTTGTTCCAATCTTCAGACCACTTTGGAAAAATCTGGTTCAAAATGCTCTTATAGCGATTTCTTCATTTAATAACAGGGATGGCTCACCCAAAATACTAAAGAGGAACCTAGTAACAAAGAGAGTTCAAATATCAAAATATTTTTATTTTTTAATCAAATCTTCCATCTCCCTTTAAGGTACTTCCCACCATTTTAAATCAATTCAAAATAATTTTAGGAAAACATCATTTTTTAAATCATAAAAATTCTTTGAAATGACAACTCCTTATTTTAAAATATTTATGGAAGTCGGTAATCGTTTGTATAAAAATAGGTTTTGAAATACGTACTTTAAAACTCGTTATAATGACCTCCTACCTATCCTTGTTTCTCGGTGGTATCCCCAAATCTTTAGTCACCAAAATCCTTCAATCACTCTTACTCATCTTCAAGGAAAATCTTCACATCGCTTAGTGAATCCCAATATCTAGTCTTCCTCGACATAGGAAACTCATTCCACTATGACTAAGTCTAACATGTCCCTTAACATCTTGCTAGTTTCTTCAATGTGCATCCTACTAAAAGACGACATTGGATAACTACCTCATAGTACCATTATCAATACATAGCAATCAACTTAACTTAGCATGCAATATAAGCAACTACAATATGTCAAATGATAAGCAATCCAGTAAACAAGCACATAACTAAATAAAAAACAACCAACCAAATAAAAAAAGTGACAAGCAAACAAATAAATAATTTAATTAGTCATAGTAAAATGAACAATCAACAACAAAACATAAACAAAAGAAAATAATCTAAGCAAGCATGACATAGATTAGTTAAACAAATAGTCAAACGGTACAATATGAATAAGAAATCAAAATATAACTAAAAAGTTTGATTGGTGCAAACAATTCAAGTGTAACAAACGAATACAACCAACAAGGTTACTATCCCAAATATCAACATGGCAGCCCCTTCTTCATATTACAACTCTCTTCATGGAAGGGAATCACTAGATGTCTCCACATCTCCTTAGGGAAAGTCACACGTAATAGTCATAAGACAACATCATCATAATAGGTACTGGATAAACTCAAACTCATCTCTCCTCGTCGTCTCACCCTATGTTACAAAGTTCAGTTTAACAGCTCGCAAATAAAATTTCCATAAAAAACAATTTTTAATAAAATACTTTTTAACAAACACCCCCAAAGTTTGTTATTCAATGGAATATTTTACCATTTACTTCTGAATCAAATCATCCTCATTTTAGTAAAATATTTTCTCAAATTATTGTAAAACTAGATACTTTATATTACATCTTTTCTCAATAATATATTCTCATTACAATAATTTTCAAGTTAGGTCTTTTTTCAACAAAAAACTTTTTCAAGTGTTTTATTTTTAAACATCATTTATCAAAGAGTAGCCATTTAAGTGAAAATTCTTTCAACTAAAAATCGGTTTTTAAACAAAAAGTTTTCAGAAATCGAATATACTCCTTTGATAAAATTTTCTCACAAATAAATAATTTATCGAATTCTTTACTCAAAAAGATACTTATTAGATAAAAATACTTCCATCAATCTATATTCAAATATTTCTGCCAATAAAATAACTCCTCAGATAAAAATATTTCCTCCTTATTATTTTCAAATACTTCTTTTGAGAAAATAGATGCTTCGGAATAAAATCCCTTCTTGTGGGATTAGCGTTCCTATAAAGAATCTTTAAAATAAATCTTCTTCAAATCATATAATATTCGTTATAAAAAATGTTTCAACAAAATATCTTTTTAAATAAATACCCCACGGATCTTGTAGTACTCGTTTTAAAATACTCTTCAATAAAAATACCTCTTTCCAAAATATCTCTTAACAAAATATTTTTACTACATATTCTAAATCATAATTTCAAAATACCTTTCAATGTATATCTTTTCAAACGATTTCCCTAAATTTAAAATAATTTCAACTAGTATGCTCTTATTAAAATATTTCTATCAAAATAAAATATTTTAAACTGGACATCCTTTCATAATAAAAAAATATTTTCAAATAAAATATTTACTAAAAAAACATTTCTCTTTCCTTAGATAAGAATTCTCCATTTCTAATAAAGAATCCCTAAATCATATCATTATAAAATACTTCTCAAAGACGTTTTGAAAACAATCAAAGTTTCTCACACTAAAGTGTTTTCTCCAAGGACTGAATTAAACTTCCAATATCTAACTAAAATGCCTTTTACTAAAAATACTTCCAAATAAAATATTTATACAATATTCACTTTTATTTGCAAAAGTATGTTTATAAAAATATTTTATTTTCCAAGTTAAATACTTTATTTTCATCAAAAAATTCCAACAAATCACTTTATGCCCAAGTTTTTTAAGTAAATCTAAAATATATATTTTTACTCCAAACAAATATTATGAAAATAATTCCATCTTATTAAGGTCAGGTTTTGATTATAATTTCTCATTATGTGTATGTGTCACTCACGTTATAACCGACACTTAACCTCTATTATAAGCATTCACCATACAGTACTCCTACTTTATTTATCTCCCATACAAGAGTCATCATAACTAAACACCATTTTAGGATGAGGTAATGGTAGTTAAACAAACATTCTATACACACAAAGTATATAATAATTAATCAAAACACTCTCTTATTTATATTCTAACCTAAGCTAAGATATAAATTAAACTACCCTAATTGGTTTAAGCCTACCCAAGGCATAGGGAATTGCTAAACCTAAGCTCTGATACCAAGCGTGACAACCCACTATTTTTAACATTTAAAAATAATCATAAATGCTGACAAAATACACTTACGACTAATTTCAAATGTTAAAGAAAGTGGATCACGGGTATAAAAAATAAAAAATTCTTAGACAATGAACAAAGTGGGAAATCTCACAATGAAATTTGAACATTGGTGTATACATATATACATACATATTTATATATATGTATATATATATATGTATGTATGTATGTATATGTATGTATTTATGTACCATTTTAACAATCAAATATTACTCAAATCCCATACATCACATAATATGTGCATTTCAATACATCAATTATTAAGAAATAACTATATAACCATGATGCAAGAGGTATAATGAACCACCCTGTGAATACGACTCATTCCAAACTCTCTGCTCCCTTCTTGGCTTCCACCTGCAAACTAACAAATACATATAATAATGGGAAATGTATCAACTATTCTTGACTACGCCTAACCCTATACATCCAAGCTCAACTTAAAGGATCATGTGGCTGTTGCATAGGAAAAGACTGCCTACGTACCTCTTTTGGGGGTCAAGCCCACGTAGTTCTATTCCTGCTCTTTTGCTATATCCAAATACCTGTTAGTACATAACAACTACGACATCCATGTAATCATTGCAACTAGTGCAACCAAAGCAACTAAGGCAACCAATGTAAGCAGAAATAGTACACATACTCATCCATCACAACAAATCATCATATGGGGTAACAACAATAATGGCACATAGCCATCAAACATCAACAACACTCAATGCTAACCCTAATCATCAAATAAGAAAATAACAATGCACAAATATACATACATAAATCATCGTTAATGTATGTATAATCCATTAAATGTGCATGAGTCACTCCACAATACTAAGACAACATCAATCATAAAGTGCGTACTAATCCAATCAATATTAGTAACACAACATCAATCATCAAGTGACCATAATTAACGACCTTTCGTCTAGTAGTAATTATGATAAAACATTGCATACTCATCCTAATGCAATTTCACAATAGACAAACATATCATATATTACATCCATCCAAATGTTATATTTACAACAAATATTTTCCCATAGGTATAAATATCATTTTACTACTGTTTATTATGAAAACGCCTTTGTTTATCTCAAAATAATAATGATCCTTTAAAATGATAAAATACTTCAGAAATATTTTATTATAATCTTATTGCTTCCAATCCCTTGAAACGCCATATTTTCCATTAAAATAGTAATTATTTTATCGAATACGCTTTTGGAAACATATTTTCACCATTATTATTTAGAAAATACCTTCTGTTTCATCACTCAAATAATATTAATAATATCCCCTACTATAAATACTGCAAAAAATTAATTATTTTGTCATTTACAAAAAAAATACTATTTCCACTAAAATTCATATTATTATTTAAATTTTGTTTCATGTTATAAATAATAATAAAATTCTCGAATCATAATTTAAAATATAATTTTCGTTATTATTTATAAATTTTACCAAAAATTCATAAATAATAACCATGTTAAATTCTATGCTTTAATTTCGGTAAAATTCCTTAATGTGTTGTTCTTTACAAATAACATCTAAAATTTGTAAATAGCCTTATTTATCATTTATTTACCCAAATTTTCGATTATTAAATTTTTTAATTTAATTAATTATTTTCCAATTCAAGTCAAAAGTTAATCATAACTAAACGGCCAAAAATAGTACAATTAAAAATAAACTATCCAATCAATACACATTACATCCAAAATATTATAATAACCAATCAATCATCTATAGAATACAACATATATCAATAAATGTAACCTTTCATCAGTAAACATATAATTTATATTTTATGTGTTCAATTAATTAAATTAAGAAAGCCATACTAAGGTGCTTTTACAAACAGCCTAAAAACTTAGCAAACCCAGTGCCAAATCATTTGGAATTCTACCATGAGTCTAACAAAAGAAACCACACATAAGCAGAGTACTTATGCAAAAGTTATGGAGGTTAGAAGTTATATGAGTTTATTTGCAAATATGGATAATGTAAGGGCCTATCAGTAAAATTCACCTTCTTCCTTCATGGTCGATCTTCACCCCGTACCCCTAATCGAAAACTTTGACTAGCCATCGCATTTTCCTTTGACCTTCCGAGAGCGGCCTAACATCTCCATTGGATCTGCCATCACCCCCTCTACTTGACACATCCCCTCTGACCCTCGGACATCGCCACTACCGCCACCCCAATTCCAATGATATGAAACCCTATTTCAAGAAATTAGGATGCCTTTGGCCGAGATATTGTGTGCCACCATCACCAACCAACTCCCCTCACTGAGATCTACCACCTCAACTAATCAATTTCATCAATGTGGCTGAAATCTAAATCGCCTAAATAACCATAGTCAACTCGCTATCATTAACTCTGAATGCAATTTATGGTTAACATGAGAATTTTTACAACAAATGGACACTTGTCGTTGATTTGCCTCACAAGAGCTTTGAAACCATATATAATTCGATGGGTATCGAATACTTTGATACTTTAAAAAATTTGTAATTAGCGAAAATCAACCGTCATTAAAATGAGATTAAGAAGAATTTTAGGATTAAGGAAAAGAGATTGATGTGATAGCTGCTCTCTAGGGTTTTAAGCTTTATTTATATAGCCAATGAGTCGGATACAGTAATATATAACTATTTGGCTTAAAAGTGATCGTGTACCATATTTAAACAATGTATCACCTCTATTTCGTAAACCATAATTCCAAATACATCAAAATTATACTCAAACCGATTAACCCATAGAGATCTTATTAACGTTTATAAAAACAACACCAAATTTGCCTTTTTATTAAAAATCATTTTTAATTACTGTGATATTAAAAATGTTAAATTTGCGAGTCGTTATAAGGACTTATGGAAGTTGGTTTTGGCCAAAGTTCCGGTATCATCCACATTCAATTCGTTTAGTCCATAAACAAAGTCCTTGGTTCAATAACAACATTTGTTACAAACCGTCTTACTCTGACAAGAGATTTATACTTTGAGTAGACCATAGTTGACTGTGATATTAACTTTATACAACTGAAAAGACAGATTCTCTATTGAATACTGTTTCACTTACAGTGGTACAACTCTTACTCAACTATAGTCACTCAATGGTTTTCATGCCATGATTTAACTACAATTAAAGTGGAATATCCACATTGAAGCTCAACATTATTCTCAAGTCGGGAGAACTGTATAATATCGTGTAATGCTCATGAGATTTAGGCGTATACTTTAATAATTGGGAAAAATAATAATTTTACAAACATTGGAATTCAGCGATGGGATATGCACACTTGTGAAGAGCTTATTTTTGTTGGCTGGAATGATATATTAGATTGTCCCGATTGGTGTTCGTATAAAGAAGATATAAATATTTTAAGTTATGGATTTTGAATTGGGTTAAACGGGCCTAAGCCCATTAGGTTGAAGGTGGAGGTTCAGGAACTGTAAACGAGATTTAGAAGTTTTGGATTTCATTCTCATTTTACATGCTTTTCAATTTTTCTAACTTCTTCTTCCTCCATCGCTTTGCCATCTCTTTCCTCTCTCAAAATCTAAACGAACCCTAGATAATTATATATCAAATCGACGAGCATAAAGAGAACATCAGGGGGATATCCATCCTTTATGGAATCGAAGAACTTCAGCGAATGGCATTTCTAGCCAATGAAGGTTTGGAGAGCAACTAGATGAATTATATGGTTTGGCAACACAATTTGGTGAGTGGAAATTATTATTGACTATATAGTGTTCATATGAAAGTAGCATGCGTTATTTGATTGCTAAATTAGGCTAGTAGATGTTAAATTTGGGTAAATTGGATTAGAGGATCAATACTGAAGTAATTTAGGGTTTAAATGATGATAATGATGATTCAATTAGGATATAATAAGTATTAGATTGGGTATCAAATGAAATTAGTATAAAATGGTAAGATTAGGTTGATTAAAGACCTTGAATTTGGATATGTAGTTGATATATGATATATGGCATGTTAAAATAGTAGGAAATGGTAACAAATAGAAGTAGAAAAGGAATAAAATAGTAAACGATGATTGTAGTTTTAAATGTGAAGGAAGAAGCAATTATAGATGATCAGTTTTCTGATATTCAGCACGGTGATCGGTCCATCGATGTGAAGTGTACCTGTCCACCACTGCACAGTTCAATTTTCTAGATTGAACCTGGCCTAAGGCTAAAGCAATTTTACTTCAGCCAGGTCTATATGAAATAGATAGTAAGCGACGTGTGGGTTTCTCTACGATGTCTGGAACCATGAAATTTTATGGTTGATTTATGTGTGGACTTACGTTGATATCGAACCGTTCATTAGCGGGTTAGGTTATGTTTACCTATACCTTTGTGTATACACAAGTCAGTCTATGTTTACTTAACTTATGTCTATGTTTACGTTTTGTCAGAATAGTCTATGTTTAACTATATCCTGGGGTTTGTCTCTGTTTAATTAACTCCGGTGTTGGCATAAGATTAGTATATGTTTAACTAATTCTCTTTTTCCCTTTCTTGTGTGCAGATGAGTTAGTCTTTGTTAATCTACCTCTACCATACATTAAATGCTGTTAAGAATGATCTCTATATTATGTTTATTACGATGGACTAACGACATAGATGCATATGAGCTGGTTTAGGTAAAGTAAGTATTAGTTTTCATATTATGTTTATGAAATCATGTTAGTAATATATACTTGGTAATATTTTTACTCACTAGACATGTGTTTGACCCCTCTCCTTATACAATTAGGTGAACAAAGTAACCATGACAGTCTGGAGTTGAAGATGGTGACTATGAAGACATTTACAAATATTATCCGTTCATTTGTATATATTGTATATATAGTGTGACATTGTGTATATATAAAAACTATGTATGACTTATCCTGTATATGTATAGGATTTGTTTATTTTGATCCATTCCGTTGTGAGTTTTGAAAGACATAGTTAGTTAGTTCAGCTCTCTGTTTACTATTATTGTGTTTAAAGCAATTCAGCTTTTTATTCTATGACAATTATATAGCCACGAAATTTTGTTTGTTACATATCATCTTTCTAAGATTTCCTGTTTGAATGGTTGTTATTAACTAATAGGAAATTCTCGGGTGAGTCATTCCATATTTATCTGATAACTCTCAATACGTAACCTATTAGTGCCCCCTACAACCATAAGTAATACACTACCCAACATTTGGAGAGCGTTACGTACTCTGGTCTCAATGAATGTATCGATATCCTTTTTCGAAACATCTTAGCCAGAAATATTTAAAATAATATATTATTTTATGTTGTGATAATTTTCTCATGATTACAAGTCATTATAATTATTATCATGTAAAATATTATTAAAGGATTTTCTATTAAATATACTTTAAATTAATTACTTAATTAATTATATCGATATACAACAAAGTATATAATAGAAATCAAATATATTTATTACGAACAAGATTGGTTATAGAGCCTGGTATATGTATATATAAATCTAATGCTACATATAACACAACAAGATCCTTATTGCAACCAATCATATTGAATACATGATCTTGCATCATGGTTTACTTATTCATTTTGGATGAACTAATTTCATCGAGGTTTCGTATATTACAAATCATGAATCTTCACCATATAACATTTATATGTTTTGAATATGGATCAAATATCCATATTCTTTTATTGATTAAGAGTTCGAAACTCATATAAGGCAATACACAGTCTCGAGAAAACAGACACTTAAGTGACCAAGTTACAAAAAATTTTAGTAGTTGTATAATTAGGAGCTTGTGTGGGTCTTGAAGTGACAACATGCCAAAGGATTTACTAGTAATTATATATTTTATATTTCTTTGTCAATCTTAATTTTGTTCATTTGTATATTTCAACTACTAAACATTTTATCAATCTTATTTGATGCACAAGTAGTTAATGTAGCATACCATATTACAATAAATATTTTAATTTAATTTTTATAATAAGGCTCTCACTAGATTTTTATATTCCTCAAAACCCAAAGAAAAATATAGAAACCTTTTGATTTCTCTTTTGAATGTTGGGACTCACTTGCCTTAGGATTCTGACCTTTAGTTTACTCGACAAACCATAGGTGCGCAAGCTTTTGATAACTCATTACCAATTATATCACATATAACACCTAACCTTGGTCTTTGTCCTAACATCGACCTCAAAATTCAGTTATCTTAGTAAATTAGAGAGATTTCTCACTCGTACCTACTATTTTGCTAATGCATAAGAATAGCGAAAGTACCTTGAGTTTGCTCAATAAATAAATACATATATCTTACCTTGCCTAGTTGATAATACAACACATAACATCCTTAGCTTGAGTTTGCTCAATAACAAAAAAGTATGAAAGTAATCAATTAATATAAATGTAACAATCCGCCTTTTCGACCATCAAAAGTCGACACCGAACACGACACTGTATTTTAAATGTCGAACATCCAATCACCGGAAGGGCAGATTGTTAGGGTAAAATAAAAACAAAAGAACAGAGAACATGGTAGCAGAATCTCATAGCGGAATTGATAGTATATAATATAATAAGGACGGTAAAAACTGTCACTCCAAAATACAGAGTACGTCAGAGTTAAAAACAAACATTATCAACTGGATAGTTATAAAATCCTGACCTTACAATTGTTGATATGGATGTTATATAATACAGCGGAAAATAAAACAATACGATAGGTGAACCTCCAGCTCCTCTCTAAGATCTCCATGACACCAAAGCCAAACTGAGAAATACTTGGTCAGACCCAAGCACTATAATAAAACAACACCCGAATCAGACTAGAAATACCAGTGTGATAAAACTCAAATAATGGGGAACATATAAAAGTTCTGTGAGACCACGCCGTTAACGCGGAACGAGTTTTTACCTTACAAGAATAACATCCACATAGGAATGCATAGAGATAAACAACAGGAAACAAATCCAAATAAGAAATGGCATAAATAGTATTAAAAATCAGACTTGAAAGAATGAAAATAATCTGAGCAAAATCCAAACTGGACAAAATGGATAAAACAAGATAACGGTCCAAACCTAATATAATGGACAAAACCAATAATTAAACACTGCAAAGAGTGGTTGACCCTTCCTATTGCGATTGAAGAAAAATAGGTTCAAAGGTTCGAATCAAATAAGGAAAGGAAATTTCCAACAAATGACTAGGAGGGTGCACCCCCCTTGAAGTATACCTCTAGCAATATACTTCTGAGAAGCTCATTTACTCTATGAAATTTCTCGGAACCCTCTAAGCTAGACCCCACCAAACGTTATCGAGTATTCGAATATTTCACATCTAATAGCGCCATCGAATCCAATTTAGATGAGATGTGAAAGTATCCTAATGGGAGCAACCCCACATAGCTTGGCCTCCTCTCACGCTTTGGTTTTAGTCATTTTCGACAAAGGATATCAATGCTCAATGAAGCAATAAACCATTTTTAAGGTGATGATACACCATGAAGAAAGCTGAATCCGATAATTAATAAATTAACTATCGTAGATAATTTGAAATGATCGTATATGGAAATTAAATATCATATATTTAACACTACTCGTCGATTCTAAACAAGTGCTATCTCTCAGTTGAAAATGAAGCCAGGCAAGTTGAGGTAGTGTTGCCTCTTGGCATCGCCTTGACAACATTTTAACCTTTAAGGTAGTATCGAGTCCAAGTCTCAACATTTAGTGTTAAAAGTATGACTAAATACTTTCTATATAAGCGATATCGTTTACGGAATTATTTTTCCATAACCGAATCGAATTTTACTTTTTAAAAATGAACTTGTGCTTGATTTCCATATTACAGTATTGGTAAAACACTTTTAGAAATACGTTTTAAAATGTTCTTTCAAAAGACAAATTTTATAATACTAAGTGTATTAAAAATAAGGGTAAAAAACAAATGTTATTAAAACATTGCTTACTATAAACCTAAAACAATTTACACTTAGCTTTATTTATAAATAATTCCTTTTAAAGGATTTTCTCATTTATAAACCATTATTATTTATAAATTTAAAACAGTATCAATTATCCTGAAAGATAGTTAATCACATTTATAATCTCATTTACATAAGAAAATCAATTATTTTAAATAAAATAATTAATTATTTCCAAAACAGTTTTATATCATCAATAAATTAACTTTAAAATCCCTATCAATTCAATTTACTAACTTTAAAACACTAAATCGGTTAATCAACTTTAAAACACTTTCATTATATTAGTTAATTTACTTTAATCACTTTTATTAAATCAATTAATTAACTTTAAATATTATTAATTAAAAAGATTTATTAAATTTAAAGAATCATTCATTAAAATGAATAATTAATCTCAAACATTATTAATTAAAATAATTAAAAAAATTAAATGCCATTAATTAAAAGAATTAATTAAGTTCAAATAATCATTAATTAATTGGATTGATTAAATTCAAACATCATTAGTTACAATGATAAATTAAATACAAAACATCATTTGTTAAAAATGATTAATTAACTATAAAACATCATTAGTTAAAACAGTTAACTAAATTTAAAATAATCATTAATTAAAATGACTAACTAAAGTTTAAAATCATTAATTAAAATGATTAAATTAAATTTAAATCTCATTAATCAAATAGATTAATAAATTTCAAAACATTGTTAATTAAAGTAACTAATTAATTCCAAAATCATTAGTTAACATGATTAGTTGACTTTAAACATCATTAGCTAAACAGCTAATTGATTTAAATAACCATTAACTCAAATGATTAATAAACTTAAAATATCATTAATTAATTTGATTAATGAATTTTAAATTTCTATTTAGTGAAAACACAAGCTCAAATTCAAAACGCACATGCCAGGGTTTTGGGGATGATAATTAATAAATGACGGTATAGTGAAAATCGTTATAATGACACTTGATAAATTAAATGGAATATCAAGATTTATTTCAATTAAACGACACTTAATAAATTAAATGGAATATCAAGATTTATTTCAATTAAACATCAATATAACAGCATAAAGATGTAAATAAATAACTATTGATGAGAAACCCCTCAGGGTCTCTTTTATAAATTCTCCCTACGTTAAGGCATTATATATAATCATATGGGTTCATAACAATCTACTTGATATGCCATCCATTTTCCAAATGAAAATTCAACCAAACAATCAATCAAATAATTTAACTAACATCCAAGTAATCAATAATAGTTTATAGCATCATAGATATGACATAGTAAATTGAATGTGTGCTTAACTCACATTCATTCCAGCTTTCGTCGAAGCGTTCCGGTTTGAACTAAAACCGAACGGACGTTCAATTTTAGCCTTAAAATGTCACACCACTCCATGGTGCACCGATCACTCCCAAATTCTATCCCGAGATGCTCCGCTATGCTAAACTCAATGGTACTCTCCGGTAAGCCTCCCATCGCCTAATTTCCAAGTAATGTCAAGCCCTAACTCACTATCAACACACGGTGACCTCCCAAATCAACGACGAAACTAAAAACTAGACCATAGGATCAAATCTATCAAGCATACGGGCTCTATGAATCCAAAATTAGCATTTTTAGTGGGGAAACAAATTTGAATTTGAGTTTTTAAAGTTTGAAATCTTTTCTTTTTTAGTTTACAGGCTTGGTTTTATAAGGGAGAAGGGTATGGGTAGCATGCAAGGGACTAAGGCCGATGTGAGGAAGTATGGTGAGTGGTATGGGCCTCAAAAGTAGGGTGTGCAATATTTTAATTGATAATAACCAGCACTAAACACATCCAAAATCTCGAACTCCAATCGAAGCGTGCCGACTGGCATTCTATATTAGATATCCCTATTCTGAACTCAATGGAACTATTTTCGAGTCCTAATTCCCATGTATACGTGTAATGACCCAAGATTTTAGGAATTTATTCTGGAAAATATAAATAAATTTAAAATAATTTTTAAATAAATTTTGAAGGAGGAATTGATGTAGCTTGATAGTGTATCAGTGTGTGTACATGTGTGCACAGGAAATGCACATGAATATAAGCTAAAACCCTGAACTCCAAGAATACATACATATTGATGTGTATGGAAATATATATATATATATATATATGTAGATTAAATTCTTAAAAGTAGTATGCATGAGTAAATGTATATATGAATGCTACTGAATATTTTTGAGTGTACATGTGCATGTGTGTGTCAGTATAGAATGATGTATGAATATATAGGTGGTTGTACTAATTATTTCAGTAAGACTTATATAAATATATATGTGTTAATAAAATACTAGAGTTTAAACTAGTGAAATAAAATATACAGACATATTTTAATATAAGCAGAAATAAAAAGAATGAAGATATAAAAAGGAATAATCCTCTTATAAATAAATAAAGGAAGTACATGCCATTTGCATGAAAGCTAAAAATAGAAAAAAATAAGATAAAACAGGGAAGTGCTTGGTATAGGCAGAATTAGAAAAGAGTATTTAATAAATAACAAAATCAAGTCACATTTTTAGCATGATTGTAGACAAGGGGAAAAGTATTTTCTAAAAAGCAAATTTCTGAAAAAAAAATGTGTAACCACTTTTCTCTTCACCCAAATTAAGCCGGGAAGGGTAAAACTTTGGGTTTAAAATGCAGATAACATGATTTTTCTGGTGGGCAAAAATGGCCTTAGCCAATACCCAAAACCCTAAGAGAGACCCTGTATATATATACATGTATATGCAGCAGCCTCCTCTCCTCCTCAGAAAAGAATTTTGAAAAAAAAAACAAACAACACCATAGAAATCATAAGACAAGGGAAGGAAGAGAGCTTGAGGCTAAGGGCAGAAGCTCATCAATTAATTAAGGAAACAAAGAAGAGAGCTAGGTGAGAAAACTCACTCAAAAACCTAAGGCAATAAGTCCTAATGTAGGCAGCCAGTTATAAGTATTTTTTCTTAAAAGAGTATTTTCATATATGAATGCTTATCTGTGAATTTAAATTTGAAAATGTTTTGATTCTCTTTGGTTGATCACTTGTTTTATTATAACAAAGTTTTATGTGTTGTTAGTATACATATCTGTTTTATACACTCAGATCTCTGATATGTTAATGTTTAGGGATATAAACAAATACCCAGAAAATAAAATGTTGAGAATAGGCAAGTAGTATTGGTTTTGGCTCAACCCAGAAAGATGTAAATAATGTTGAGCTGCAATATACTCATGTATAAGTGCTGAGGTTTGAAATAGAAAGGAATTAGGGGTGCAATAGGGTTGCCTATGTGCTGATGCTCCTGATTCAATAAAATGCATAGCAAACAAAATTTTGTGATTCAGTGAAACCAGGTCATCCTGAGTTTAACTCAAGCACAAATGTTTGCAAAAGAAAAACTCTCCCAGAAACCATAAGCCAATGTTAGTTGCCTAAACTCCTTTTAAATACCAGGATGAATATATATATACAGAACCTTATTTTGTAATCACCAATGGTTGTTTGCTTGTTTGCCTCTGTATGGTCATGAATAATATGAGATGCCATGTTATGGATGTTTTTAGCTAATGAAATGAATCACTGAATGGTTTTGTCATGAAAAATCAAAAGAGTTATTATTAACTTAAACCTGATTAGGAAATTGGGGTCAAGAACACTACAGGAATGACTTGTGTGCTTGAGTAACACAAGTTGACACATGGCTTGTTTAAGTCCTGAGATCTTTGTGTAATGGAGTGAATTAGTTCATTACAGTGTGTCCATTGATTCATAAATATTGCAGATGAGACCAAGGATAGATAAATATACCAAGGGAATAATACTTGAGATGATGAGAAAACTAGAGTTTTTCCCAGATTTGAAATATGAGAATTGAATAAATGATTTAACTCATATTGGTTATTTTCCTGTTTGGTATGAATGATTGTTTGACTATGATTGAATTGTATGCTTGAATGTATGTGCCATATTTATATATGTAGTCTCTGGAAAGAAAATTAAAGTGTGCACATACACAATGATACAGAGCATGCACACAAGTATTTGCCTGATTCCAAAGGGCCGAACTTTCTGTATATGTACTTAACTTGACTTTAACCTAATTAACTAATTATTTTTGTGAGCTTTCTCATACCAGACATGTGTCTGACCCTAGTGTGCTAATGGCATCTGGGGTGTCTCATTTAAAATGAGGCAGTTTCAAATGCTTTTTCAGGGATTGCAGCAACTAAGTAGGAGTAGGAGCAAGGCTTTGAGAAGAAGATATAGCATGCTAAACTTAGTTAGATAAGAGCCTAAATGTTGAAATCTGCATGTATTAACAATTTAAATTGCTACTTGTATTAAGTGTTGAATATTGGATGGATATTTTGTTAGGTATTTTATTAAGAGATTGACTTGTATCTGGAATCTATGAACCAAGTTAAATATCTGTTATGTTTAAAAAAAAATTTAATCAAATCTTGTAAGTGGATTTAGCAAGAACACCATGTTAAAATCGAATGATTACATTTTATAAATGTATTAGTCAATCTTGAGTCTTTGGAAAGGATTTAAGTTTTGGAAAATCTGGATAGTTGATTCTCAGAAAATTAAATGGTTTTATTTTCTACCATGGCATATGTATACAAAAGAAAATAGGCATAGGTTGAAAGTTTTATATGGCTGCAAGGTTCCCATAATTAAACTTGTTTCATACAAATGTCTCATGTCCTATTTTTAAAGAAAGGATTTGTAATAAGGGAATTGTAAGCCAGATCCATATAGTTGCAGATATATATGCACATAAACATGTTTAGTGCAAATATTACCACACCTTTTCCTTTGTATTTGTGATAAGAATCTGAATTTCACTCAGATTCTAACCAAATGCATTCTTAATTCCAGACAGATTTTGTGAGAAGAAATTCAAACCTGGATAATGATAAACACTTCTATCATTTACAAAACCCAAGCAACAGACCCTTAATTTACATCAATCATGAAGCCTTCCAGGTTGTAGGAATGGGTTTCAAAAATAATAAAGCAAGAATTATTGTTTTGTATGATAGAATATAGGCAAAAATAAAGTATATATGTGCAGATATAGGTAGATAACAGGTTCCAAACTGTACAGGAGAAAAATGAAAAAGGAAAACAAAAAAAACAAAAATTGTGTTTGAACCAACCAGCATAGTACTCGAACTCGTGACCTCTCGTGTATAAGTTAGGCGCGTTTCCATTACGCCTAGATGTTTCTTGTGTTCTCTTATGACCCGCTTTCTTTTAGCCTGAGTTTGATACTATTCAGACTTTAACACAAACATCTATATTAAAAGCTTGCTTTCCACTGATTATTACTTGATCACTTCTTAGTTAGGATAAACAGACTAAAGTATATGTTTCCAGTGGATTGTTTGGTCAAAAAAAAAATCAGCAATCCAATATCCTCTTGTTTTCCAGAACTCTGATTCAAACAAGAGAGGCATATACATCCTCACATGTATGTGCTTATCTTTGTGAATGTACTGATATATTTATATTGGTTGATTATTGTGATCCTGGATATATTTGGTTTATTGGAGAAAGATATTGACCCTGAGAAGTATAATTGCAATGGATGATATATATATCTATATATATATATATCCTCTTTACCTTAAAAAAAATCCTTATGGAATTAGAGTAGAAATAGGAGGGTCATTTCAGTTGGTATCAGAGCTATGTTATTCAACATAGTAGAAGTAAGGATCAAGTTCTTAAATAGAAATAAAATTTAAAGGAACTAAATATATATATATAACAATGTGTTCAGTGTGAAAAAAAAAACCCACTGAAACAACCAAATTACCAATCAAACTAACCAGCTATGTAAATTATTATTAGCAAACTATGGTAGGGAGACCACCAAATCAGGGAGCAGGATCTTCCCATGCACCACCAATGGTCAATCTGCAAGACTTAGTGAGAGCATTTAGGGATGGGGCAGGACAAAGGCAAGAAAATCCCTATGAAGAACTCTCAAAATTACTTAAGACATATACTCATTTAGGAGGCAAAAGCTTTGAAGGGACAGAGAGTATCATAGAAATCCAAACATGGTTGAGAACATTGGAAAGAATTTTCAATGACATGCAACTTGATGATCAAAGAAAGAGGCAAGTGGCTTCAAGACAGCTAAAAGGAGTAGCTTTAGGCTGGTGGGAAGTAATCATTGCAGGAAGGAATGAGAATGAAATCACTTGGAATCAATTCAAAGAGATGTTGGAAGCAAGGTTTGTACCAGCATCAGCAAAGACTACATTGCTAGAAGAATTCATTAGACTTAGACAAGGAACCATGACTGTCACAGAATACACTCAAAAGTTTGAGGGGCTTTCCACATATGGAGCAATGCTTGTGGCAGATGAGGCATCTAAAAATGATAGGTACATAAAAGGTCTGAACCCAGGACTTAGCAGAGCCATGTTACCCTATGCAGACAAGACTTTTGACCATGTGATAGACTTAGCTTTGAGGTTGGAGCAGCATGACAAGGAAAGGGAGAAGTTCAGAAATTTTAAGAGCAATAATATCAAGAAAGGTAAGGGGAGGTATCACCCTTATGATAAGAAGAAAGAAGAGGCTAGTAACAAAAGCACTGGAGATGTCAAAGCTAAGGAAAACAAGAAGAAAATTGTGTGCCATCAGTGTGGAAAGGAAGGGCATATCAAACCAAGATGTCCAGAATTGAAAGGAGGAGCTTTCAAATGCTATCTATGTGGGAAAGAGGGGCATATGAAGAGGAATTGTCCTGAGTATAAACAGCAAGGCAAATTGGCAAATTTGGAAGGAAAAGGCAAAGCCACAGTGGAGAGTAACACTGTAAACCATAGCCAAGTGGAAGGTACATTACTTATTTGTACCATACCCATAACAGTAGTATATGATACTGGGGCAAGTCACTCTTTAATTTCTTATGAATTGGTTAAAATGCTAAAACTGAATTGCATATTGGTTGAAACCCCATTGCATATACACAGTCCATTGGGGAGTTCTAGTGTTTTAAATATGATTTGTGTGGATGTGGAATTAAACATAGGAGGAAATATTTTTATTTCCAATTTATATGTTTTGAATTACCCAAATATAGGTGTTATATTGGGGGTAGACTGGTTAAGGCAATTTAAAGCCATAATTAATTTAGACTCATCCACCATATCATTGCAAAATTCTAGAGGCCAGAGAATCACAGTTTTATGTGAGGTAGCTAAGGAAGGAAAACTATATCATTTAGTTGACTCAGAAAAAGATTTCAGTGAACTAACCATTGAAGAAATTCCCATAGTCAATGAACATTTGGATGTGTTTGGTGAGGTCAAGGGTATTCCACACCATAGACCAGTAGAATTCCAGATCAATCTAGTTCCAGGAGCAAGCCCAGTGATTAAAAAGCCAACTAGAATGGGGCCAAATGAACTAAAAGAATTAAAGAAACAGTTAGAAGAATTGGAAGAAAAGGGTTTTATAAGACCAAGTAATTCTTGCTGGGGAGCACCAGTGGTATTTGTTAAGAAGCAAGATGGCTCCTTAAGACTCTGCATAGATTATAGAGAATTAAACAAAGTAACTATTAAAAATAAATACCCATTGCGAAGAATAGATGATCTTTTTGATCAATTAGCAGGGGCAAAAGTATTTTCTAGACTAGACTTAGCATCTGGTTTTCATCAAATGAAGGTGGAAGAATCAAGCATCAAGTACACTGCCTTTAACACTAGGTATGGGTTGTATGAATTTTTGGTTATGCCATTTGGCTTGACCAATGCACCATCTTACTTTGTAGATTTAATGAACAGAACCTTTAGAGATTGTTTAGACAAGTTTGTGCTTATTTTTATAGATGACATTTTGATTTATTCCAAGACAATGGAAGAACATAAGCATCATTTGCACCTGGTTTTGTCTAGATTAAGGGAAAAAGATTTAAAGGCAAAATTTTCAAAATGTGTGTTTTGGAAAGAGGAAGTACATTTTCTTGGCCATGTTATATCTGCCAAAGGAATTTCTGTGAACCCCAATAAAGTAGTGGCTATTCAAGCATGGAAGAGGCCAAGCACTGTGAGTGAAGTGAGGTCATTTATGGGGATGGCAGGGTATTATAGGAGGTTTATAAAAGATTTTTCAAAAATTTCTACACCACTCACTAACCTAACCAGGAAGAACCAAGCTTTTGTTTGGTCAGAAAAATGTGAAAAGTCTTTTGAATAGTTGAAGGAGGCATTGGTGAATGCTCCAATTCTAAAGGTACCACATGGAAATGAAGAATTAGTGGTATACACTGATGCTAGTGGATTTGGCTTGGGTGCAGTGTTGATGCAACAAGGCCAAGTCATTGCATATGCATCCAGACAACTTAAACCCCATGAAGTAAGGTATGCCACACATGATCTCGAATTAGCAGCTGTGATATATGCTTTAAAACTTTGGAGACATTATTTGTTAGGCACTAAGTTTGAACTTTACACTGACCACAAGTCTCTAAAATATTTGTTTTCACAAAAAGATTTGAACATGAGGCAACATAGATGGGTGGAGTTCTTAGCTGCCTATGACTTTGACATACTTTATACACCAGGTAAAGCAAACAAAGTTGCAGATGCTCTAAGTAGACAGCATGCTAAATTGGCTATGATGATGATAGAAGAATTTAAAAACTTATTTTTGCTAACTGAGTTAGAGATTGGAGAGAATGGTTGTGTGCACATTAATGAGCAGATACATGGTGCACAAGAAGATAAAGGGAAGTTAAGCTTAATGACACTTCAACCAGATTTAATTCTGAAGGTAGGAAAAATGCAAGAACAAGATGCTCACTTATTAGAGAAGAGAATGCTCCTCTCAAGAGGGGAGGAAGTAATGAATCACCACATTGATAAAGATGGTTATATGAGATACCAGAATAGGATGTGTGTACCAGAGGACATAGAATTGAAGAAGGAGATATTGAATGAATATCACAGAAGTAAATACTCCATACACCCAGGTAACACAAAAATGTATCAAAATTTGAAAAGAGACTTCTGGTGGAAGGGGATGAAATCTGATATAGCTAAGTACATTGCCAAATGTATGACTTGCCAACAAGTCAAGGCTGAAACTCAAAGACCATCAGGGTTGATGCAACCTCTTAGTGTACCACAGTGGAAGTGGGAAGACATATCTATGGACTTCATAGATGGACTGCCTAGATCTAAGAGAGGTAATACAAGTATATGGGTGATAGTTTATAGGCTAACCAAGGTAGCACACTTCATCCCAGTCAAGTCAGAAAGAACAGCACCAAAACTAGCTCAAATTTTTATAAAAGAAGTGGTAAAGTTACATGGCATTCCCAAAACCATTGTGAGTGATAGGGATACCATCTTCACTTCAAAATTCTGGAGAAGCTTTCAAGAAGCAATGGGAAGTGAACTATGTTTAAGTACTGCCTACCATCCTCAATCAGATGGGCAGACTGAGGTGGTAAACAAAGTTTTGGAGGACATGTTGAGGGCATGTATACTGGATTTTGGGGGCAACTGGGAAGATTATCTTCATCTAGTTGAATTTACATACAACAACAGCTACCAAAGCACCATAGGAATGGCTCCATTTGAAGCCTTATATGGTAAATCCTGTTTGTCACCTGTTTGCTGGGTAGAAGCAGGAGAAAGGTCTATTTTAGGACCTGAGTACATACAAGAAACCAAGGAGAAAATTGAGTTGGTAAGAAGAAGAATGACAGCAGCTCAAGATAGGCAAAAGAAATTTGCAGACATGAGAAGGAGGCAGGTAGAATATGAGGTGGGAAATTTTGTTTTCATCAAAATCTCACCCATGAAAAATGTGCTGAGGTTTGGAAAACAAGGCAAATTAACCCCAAGATATATTGGACCATACAAAATTCTGGAGAGAATTGGTCCCTTGGCATATAAGTTGGAATTACCAGAAAACATGCAAGGTATACATGATGTTTTTCATGTATCACAATTGAGAAGATGGGTCCATGACAAGGCAGAAATTCTTGAAACCCCACCCCAAGTGCAGATAAATCCTAATTTGATTTATGAAAAGGATCCAGTGGGAATTTTGGCAAAAGATGTGATGAAGTTGAGGAATAAATCTCTGAAACTTGTGAAGGTACAGTGGAGTCTTGATCCTAGTGATTGCACATGGGAATTAGAAGACAAAGTTAGGATGAATTATCCTAAGCTATTTTCAGATTAAGGTAATTCTGATTTTTGATTGTTTTCTTTATTTTGGATGAATATATTTTTAGTTAGTATAGAACTAAGAATCTATTTGGTAGAGAATATACTTGTTCTCTGAATTAAGTTTAAAATTTATTTTAAGCTTAGGAAAATTGTGGGACACAATTTCTAAAAGGAGGGGTGTATGTAATGACCCAAGATTTTAGGAATTTATTCTGGAAAATATAAATAAATTTAAAATAATTTTTAAATAAATTTTGAAGGAGGAATTGATATAGCTTGATAGTGTATCAGTGTGTGTACATGTGTGCACAGGAAATGCACATGAATATAAGCTAAAACCCTGAACTCCAAGAATACATACATATTGATGTGTATGGAAATATATATATATATATATATATATATATATATATATGTAGATTAAATTCTTAAAAGTAGTATGCATGAGTAAATGTATATATGAATGCTACTGAATATTTTTGAGTGTACATGTGCATGTGTGTGTCAGTATAGAATGATGTATGAATATATAGGTGGGTGTACTAATTATTTCAGTAAGACTTATATAAATATATATGTGTTAATAAAATACTAGAGTTTAAACTAGTGAAATAAAATATACAGACATATTTTAATATAAGCAGAAATAAAAAGAATGAAGATATAAAAAGGAATAATCCTCTTATAAATAAATGAAGGAAGTACATGCCATTTGCATGAAAGCTAAAAATAGAAAAAAATAAGATAAAACAGGGAAGTGCTTGGTATAGGCAGAATTAGAAAAGAGTATTTAATAAATAACAAAATCAAGTCACATTTTTAGCATGATTGTAGACAAGGGGAAAAGTATTTTCTGAAAAGCAAATTTCTGAAAAAAAAATGTGTAACCACTTTTCTCTTCACCCAAATTAAGCCGGGAAGGGTAAAACTTTGGGTTTAAAATGCAGATAACATGATTTTTCTGGTGGGCAAAAATGGCCTTAGCCAATACCCAAAACCCTAAGAGAGACCCTGTATATATATACATGTATATGCAGCAGCCTCCTCTCCTCCTCAGAAAAGAATTTTGAAAAAAAAAACAAACAACACCATAGAAATCATAAGACAAGGGAAGGAAGAGAGCTTGAGGCTAAGGGCAGAAGCTCATCAATTAATTAAGGAAACAAAGAAGAGAGCTAGGTGAGAAAACTCACTCAAAAACCTAAGGCAATAAGTCCTAATGTAGGCAGCCAGTTATAAGTATTTTTTCTTAAAAGAGTATTTTCATATATGAATGCTTATCTGTGAATTTAAATCTGAAAATGTTTTGATTCTCTTTGGTTGATCACTTGTTTTATTATAACAAAGTTTTATGTGTTGTTAGTATACATATCTGTTTTATACACTCAGATCTCTGATATGTTAATGTTTAGGGATATAAACAAATACCCAGAAAATAAAATGTTGAGAATAGGCAAGTAGTATTGGTTTTGGCTCAACCCAGAAAGATGTAAATAATGTTGAGCTGCAATATACTCATGTATAAGTGCTGAGGCTTGAAATAGAAAGGAATTAGGGGTGCAATAGGGTTGCCTATGTGCTGATGCTCCTGATTCAATAAAATGCATAGCAAACAAAATTTTGTGATTCAGTGAAACCAGGTCATCCTGAGTTTAACTCAAGCACAAATGTTTGCAAAAGAAAAACTCTCCCAGAAACCATAAGCCAATGTTAGTTGCCTAAACTCCTTTTAAATACCAGGATGAATATATATATACAGAACCTTATTTTGTAATCACCAATGGTTGTTTGCTTGTTTGCCTCTGTATGGTCATGAATAATATGAGATGCCATGTTATGGATGTTTTTAGCTAATGAAATGAATCACTGAATGGTTTTGTCATGAAAAATCAAAAGAGTTATTATTAACTTAAACCTGATTAGGAAATTGGGGTCAAGAACACTGCAGGAATGACTTGTGTGCTTGAGTAACACAAGTTGACACATGGCTGTTTAAGTCCTGAGATCTTTGTGTAATGGAGTGAATTAGTTCATTACAGTGTGTCCATTGATTCATAAATATTGCAGATGAGACCAAGGATAGATAAATATACCAAGGGAATAATACTTGAGATGATGAGAAAACTAGAGTTTTTCCCAGATTTGAAATATGAGAATTGAATAAATGATTTAACTCATATTGGTTATTTTCCTGTTTGGTATGAATGATTGTTTGACTATGATTGAATTGTATGCTTGAATGTATGTGCCATATTTATATATGTAGTCTCTGGAAAGAAAATTAAAGTGTGCACATGCACAATGATACAGAGCATGCACACAAGTATTTGCCTGATTCCAAAGGGCCGAACTTTCTGTATATGTACTTAACTTGACTTTAACCTAATTAACTAATTATTTTTGTGAGCTTTCTCATACCAGACATGTGTCTGACCCTAGTGTGCTAATGGCATCTGGGGTGTCTCATTTAAAATGAGGCAGTTTCAAATGCTTTTTCAAGGATTGCAGCAACTAAGTAGGAGTAGGAGCAAGGCTTTGAGAAGAAGATATAGCATGCTAAACTTAGTTAGATAAGAGCTTAAATGTTGAAATCTGCATGTATTGACAATTTAAATTGCTACTTGTATTAAGTGTTGAATATTGGATGGATATTTTGTTAGGTATTTTATTAAGAGATTGACTTGTATCTGGAATCTATGAACCAAGTTAAATATCTGTTATGTTTAAAAAAAAATTAATCAAATCTTGTAAGTGGATTTAGCAAGAACACCATGTTAAAATCGAATGATTACATTTTATAAATGTATTAGTCAATCTTGAGTCTTTGGAAAGGATTTAAGTTTTGGAAAATCTGGATAGTTGATTCTCAGAAAATTAAATGGTTTTATTTTCTACCATGGCATATGTATACAAAAGAAAATAGGCATAGGTTGAAAGTTTTATATGGCTGCAAGGTTCCCATAATTAAACTTGTTTCATACAAATGTCTCATGTCCTATTTTTAAAGAAAGGATTTGTAATAAGGGAATTGTAAGCCAGATCCATATAGTTGCAGATATATATGCACATAAACATGTTTAGTGCAAATATTACCACACCTTTTCCTTTGTATTTGTGATAAGAATCTGAATTTCACTCAGATTCTAACCAAATGCATTCTTAATTCCAGACAGATTTTGTGAGAAGAAATTCAAACCTGGATAATGATAAACACTTCTATCATTTACAAAACCCAAGCAACAGACCCTTAATTTACATCAATCATGAAGCCTTCCAGGTTGTAGGAATGGGTTTCAAAAATAATAAAGCAAGAATTATTGTTTTGTATGATAGAATATAGGCAAAAATAAAGTATATATGTGCAGATATAGGTAGATAACAGGTTCCAAACTGTACAGGAGAAAAATGAAAAAGGAAAACAAAAAAAACAAAAATTGTGTTTGAACCAACCAGCATAGTACTCGAACTCGTGACCTCTCGTGTATAAGTTAGGCGCGTTTCCATTACGCCTAGATGTTGCTTGTGTTCTCTTATGACCCGCTTTCTTTTAGCTTGAGTTTGATACTATTCAGACTTTAACACAAACATCTATATTAAAAGCTTGCTTTCCACTGATTATTACTTGATCACTTCTTAGTTAGGATAAACAGACTAAAGTATATGTTTCCAGTGGATTGTTTGGTCAAAAAAAATCAGCAATCCAATATCCTCTTGTTTTCCAGAACTCTGATTCAAACAAGAGAGGCATATACATCCTCACATGTATGTGCTTATCTTTGTGAATGTACTGATATATTTATATTGGTTGATTATTGTGATCCTGGATATATTTGGTTTATTGGAGAAAGATATTGACCCTGAGAAGTATAATTGCAATGGATGATATATCTATCTATATATATATATCCTCTTTACCTTAAAAAAAAATCCTTATGGAATTAGAGTAGAAATAGGAGGGTCATTTCAATACGGAAGTTAGCTTTTAAAATCAAATTATATTTAAAACTAATTGTTATGCATTTTGAGCTCGCACGACCACACAGTACGTCTGATCGTTAGGAAACTCAACGGCGTACAACAACTTATTATTCGTATCAAATGGCACTGGTTTTGTCAAAATCGAAGATAGTGCACCAGAATGATAATTTCACAAATTTAAATATCATTTTATATTTTCGATCCAATTATCGATATTTATCCGATCTATTTATGTTTGTAAATAAATTTACAAATTGAATTCATCAATGTTATTTATTAATTAAAAGGAGTTAATTAATATTATTAAATCCAACTAATTAATATTTAATTTACAGTTCAAATATTTAAATGATTAATCATATTTGAATTCAAATTATTAAATACTAGAAATCCTGTAATTTAAATATTTAAAATTAATTGAACATTTAAAATTAAATGACCAAAATTCTAGGATGTTACATTCGCCCCCCTTAAAAGAATTTCGTCCCTAAAATTCTCAAGGAAGAAAATGTTTCCAAACCCTTAAGTTTAAGACTATTAATCAAAATGATTTATTAAACTTATTAATTAAATCTCAAAATTTTATGGGAAATTTTGGAGCGTCTCTTTTGCGTGACTCGATCAGAACAACTACAAATTGCATCCATAGGCTCTAAACCCACCAAAGAAAACAAAAGCCAAGTGGCTTCCCTTAATTGAGGTATAAAATCATCAACCAATTTAAATTTCTAAATTCATTACATACCATTTTGAGTCTGTTATACATTTTTGGCAAGTAATTTATTTTCTCTACGCAAATGCAGGTGCACAAGAATCAAATAACAATCTCTTGCATACCTGTACTTACGAAATCCAAAAAAGAATAAGGCTGATAGAAGCAATATGATGTAACTCTACATACAAAAACTAGCATGATATAAATCTACATGCAACTCTAGTATAAAATAAAGCTACATGCAACTAACAACAATATCACAATCATAGGCGACAAAATACAGAGAATATTCTGTAATAAATGTTATGCATCCAATAATTTCAAATGATAAATTTAGATCTAAATGCCTGGGTTTTTTAAATTCAAAATTTTATTTTCAAATTTCTCAGATGGGAATTATATCAAAGATCAAAAACCAAAATGACGAGGACGGAATTCCTCCTAATAAAGTATGGTGAAACTCTAGAATCAGAAAAACAAGGAGCATCCAGTGGTATCCCAGTTCCTTCAAAACATCAACCCGAGTGAATAAATATTATTTCTTTCCCAAAATCTTCAAAATCTCTTTTTTCAAAATCAACGGGATTTAGGTACTTATAACAACAATTTAAAATCCTTTGTCTATAAATTTAAACTTTATAAACAATGGTATACAAAATCACACAATTAATCTATCAAATTCAGTCAACGCAAATCAAATTCCGTATAGGAATAAACCAACACTATCGGTCAATCAATCAAATTCCATAAGGGAAAATCTAACAGTTAACATTATTTAAAATGCCAAATGATTTACAAACAAATCTTAGCTTAGGTTTAAAACTTTCTTGATTGTCCAAAAATATAGATAATTATCTAAGCGTACCGTTTTGCTCATTAGCCTTTGGTTATTGCTTAGAAGATTATCCAAACTCACTCGGACAAAATGGAAAGTTATACTCTAAATTTATTGGTTTCTTAACTACATCAATTTTTTCTAAATCACTTATATTTCCACTTAGTATTTTATTCAATACAAAAATTATTTAACAAATTTTCACCTAAATTTAAAAATATTTTATAAACATATTTCTTTATAAAATATCAAAACAAAAACTTATTTTATTTTATTTATTTGTATAATACTCCTCTATATTCTAAGAACACATGTAAACACAAATTTCATTTTACTTTTTCAAAGATTTAGATGGGGATCAAATCAAATTATGGTTCCTTAAAACTGAGTCAACCTATTAACCTCTTTAACTTAGAGTTTTAAAATGAATGATGTTTTAGGGTTGACCCAAAAACTACAAATAGTTTACACTACATAAATTTTTTAAACAATTATATGGTTTTAATAAAACAAAGTTTATCAAACCTTTCTATCGAATTTAACCCAATTTAAACCTGTATTAAATTATCCCTATTTATCTAAGGGTAAAATCTCATTTATTTAAACAATCTCTTATCAGAAATACTTTTTATTTTGAATACAATTCCATTTTTAGGGAACTTAAAAATTAAATACCTGGTTTTTCATTTCAAAAACTCATCTATGAAATCATACCACATATATTTTTATATATAATAACATCAAATGATTTATTTATTAAAACTCACTTTGGATTCATTCGGATTTGAACTCATCTCGATCGCACAACGATAAAGAGAATAATTTACTAAGTACCCCACAATGTTCGACCAAGCAAACATCTAATCGTTACATAGAAAATTATTTAGATTACCACAAAACTAATCGAGACGATTTCCTTTGAATTATCCCAGAGAAAATGCATTCCATTTAAAATTTTACCTCCTAAATATTTTTACTTTCAATTACTTCCAAAAATATTACTATTTCATTTCTCAAAATCCTTTTGAAATTATTTTAAAAAATCATGGGATTTAGATTAAAAACCCCTTTTAAACACATTTTATAAACTAAATTTATATAAAATTTCCTTTATATAAAAATCATTTCATATTATAATAACTCTTCTTTATTATAATAGAATTTTCTCAAATATCTATTCTCTAAAGGTCTTATCCTACCATTTAGATTATATTAAACAACTTTTTACTAAAGTTTAATCCTTAACTCATCCTTATTAAAAGGTGAATTTTAACTTAACATTTTCTCTGAACACCTTATAGTCAAATTGTGAAAATTAATTCATAAATGGGTTGATTTATAAATTCAAACAACAAACACTTATAAATAAGCTAAACACAAATAATCAACAATTAATAAATGACAATCAATGCTTCTAATTTAATCGAGCGTGACTGATTAAAAAATAGTGATAATAAAAAAATATTTTCACATTCAAACAAACACACTCTATAACTATATAAAGTTTTGAAAATTATTCCTTTATATATATAAAATATAATCCTAGGAAAAATATTTCATTTGCCAAATTTTTAAAAATCAATATCACGTCTGTTAGCCTTGTTCCACTGTTTAGAAACCCTCATCGACATTGTGGCGTCCGACGTCTCATCCAGAATTCATAAACAACTCAATAGACCAATTAACACAATATGTTTTTATAACAATAACAAATATGCTCTCGTATATATAATACTCTCAAACTCATTCTAGGGTGTGACTAACCCTATCTCTAATGAGTCTTACCCTACCAAAACCAAGGTTCCCGCTTAACCTTCAGCTCAGATACCAAGCTGTAATGACCTGTGTTTTCGACCATCAAAAGTCGACACCGAATACGACTAATGTATTCAAATGTCGAACGTCAAATCGTCGGAAGGGCAGATTGTTAGGGTAAAATAAAAAAAGAACAAAGAACAGGGAAACAGAATCTCACAATAGAATCGACAATATATAATATAAAAAGGACAGTAAAAACTGTCACTCCAAAATACAGAGTACATCAGAGTTAAAAATAAACCTTATCAGTTGGACAGTTATTAAATCCTAACCTTACAGTTGCTGATATGGATTCTATATAATACAGCGAAAAATAAACACTACGATGGGCGAACCTATGGCTCCTCTCCAAGATCTCTATAACACCAAAGCCAACCTGGGATAATACTCGGTCTGACCCGAGCTTTATAAAAAATAACATCCGAATCAGTCTGGAAATACCAACGTAAGAAACTCAAATTATGGGGAATATATAAAAGTTCTATGAGACTACGCCGCTAATGCGGAATGGGTTTTACCTCACAAGAATAACATCCATGCAGGAAAGAGTAGAGATAAACAACATAAAAAAATCCAAATAAGAATAAGCATAAATAGTATTCAAAATAAAATTTGAAAGAATGAAAATAATCTGAGCAAAATCCAAACTGGACAGAATGGATAAAACATGATAACAGTCCAAACTTGGTAGAATGGACAAAAACAATAATTAAACACCGCGAAGAGTGGTTGACTCTTCCCATTGCGATTAAATAAAAACAGATTCAATGGTTCAAATCAAATAAAGAAAGGAAAATTTCCAACAAATGACTAGAAGGGTGCACCCCCCTTGAAGTATACCTCTAGTAATATACTTTTGAGAAGCTCATTTACTCTGTGAAACTTCTCGGAACCCTCTAAGCTGGACCCCGCCAAACCTTACCAAGTATTCAAATATTTCATATCTAATAGTGCTACCGAATCCAATCTAGATGAGATGTGAAAGTATCCTAATGGAAGCAACCCCACATAGCTTGGCCTTCTCTCGAGCTTTCGTTTTAGTAATTTACGACAATGGATATCAATGCTCAATGGAGCACTAAATCGTTTTTAAAGTGATGATACACCATGAAGAAAACTAAATCTGATACTTAATAAATTAACTATCGGGGATAATTTAAAATGATCGTATATGGAAATTAAATATCATATATTTAACACTACTCGTCGATTCCAAACAAGTGTTATCTCTCGGTTGAAAAATGAAGCCAGGCAAGTTAAGGTAGTGTTACCTCTAGGCATCGCCTTGATGACATTTTTAACCTTCAAGGTAGTAACTAGTCCAAGTCTCAATGTTTAGCATTAAAAGCATGACTAAATCCTTTCCATATAAGCAATATCATTTACGAAATTATTTTTCCATAACCGAATCGAATTTTACTTTTTAAAATTGAACTTGTACTCAATTTCCGTATTACAGTATAGTAAAACACTTTTAGAAATACATTTTAAAATGTTCATTTAGAAGGCAAATTTTACAATACTAAGTGTATTAAAAACAAGAGTCAAAAACAAATGTGATTAAAACATTGTTTACAACAAACCCAAAACAATTTACACTTAGCTTTATTTATAAAAAATTCCTTTTAAAGGATTTTCTCATTTAGTTAAAATGATAAATTAAATACAAAACATCATTTGTTAAAAATGATTAATTAACTATAAAACATCATTAATTAAAATGAGTGAATAAATTTAAAATATCATTAGTTAATTAAATTTAAAACAATCATTAATTAAAATGATTAATTAAAATTTAAAATCATTAATTAAAATGATTTAATTAAATTCAAATTTCATTAATCAAATAGATTAATAAATTTCAAAACATCATTAGTTAAACTAATTAATTAATTCCAAAATCATTAGCTAACATGATTAGTTAACTTTAAACATCATTAGTTAAACAGTTAATTAATTTAAATAACCATTAATTAAAATGATTAATAAAATTAAAATATCATTAATTAATATGATTAATGAATTTTAAAATTCTATTTAGTGAAAACACAAGCTCAAGTTAAAAATGCACATGCTAGGGTTTCGGGGATGATAATTAATAAATGATGGCATAACGAAAATCGCTATAACGACACTTAACAAATTAAATGGAATATCAAGTTTTATTTCAATTAAACATCAATAAAACAGCATAAAGATGTAAATAAATAATTATTGATGAGAAATCCCTCAGGGTCTCCCTATAGATTCTCCCTGCAAAACAATGGTTAAGGACATTATATATAATCATATGGATTCATAACAATCAAGTTGATATGCCATCCATTTTCCAAACGAAAATTCAACCAAACAATCAATCAAACAATTTAACTAACATACAAGCAATCAATAATAGTTTATAGCACCATAGATATGGTATAGTAAAATTGAATGTGAGTTAAACTCAAATTGATTTCAGTTTTCGTTGAAGCATTCCGATTTGAACTAAAACCAAACGAACATTTGATTTTAGCCCAACAATCTACAAGTTCCAAAATCCTCTAATCCAACTCCATTGTGAAGATAATGACCATACGAGTCCAATGCAATAACGACGTTCGAATCCGACCTCGTACGCAAAAGATATTAAATTTATAGGTTATCGATTAAATTATATTAATTAATAACTTAATCAATTCCTTAGTTATCCTTACTAATATAATCCCTCTTTCCGAATTCTTCTTCTCCAATTGCTAATGCACTGGCCGTGCATTCCAGTGTGCACAAACCCAAATCCATGAATCTTGAAACGGCAAATTCTCCTTCGTTTCTCAATGAAACGACCTCCCTTTTTCGCCAACGCATCCGTCTTCACGCCAGCTTCGATCATGACCCCTCGGATCAACCTCCTCCTGACCCTAAAAATACTTACCTGATGAGTCTATTTGCTGCCCCAAAATGTCGTACCACTCCATGGTGCACCGATCACTCCCAAACTCTGTCCCTAGGTGCTCGCTATGCTAAACTCAATGGTACACTCCGATAAGCCTACTGTCACCTAATTTCCAAGCAATGTCAAGCCCTAGCTCACTATCAACACACGACCACCTCCAAAATCAATGACTAAACCAAAAACGAGACCATAGGATCAAAGTGATCAAGCATATGGGCTCAACAAAGCCAAAATTAAAAATTTTAGTGGAGAAACGAATTCCAATTTGATTTTTTAAAGTTTGAAATCTTTTTTTTCTTAGTTTACAAGCTTGGTTTTATAAGGGAGAAGGGTATGCGTAGCATGCAAGGGAGCAAGGCTTATGTGAGGGAGTTTGGTGAGGGGTATGGGCCTCAAAAGTAGGGTGTACAATATTTTAATCGATAATAACCGGCACTAAACACATCCAAAATCTCAAACTCCAAACAAAGAATGCCGACTGGCATTCTATACTAAATACCCATATTCTAAACTCAATGGAACTATTTTTGAGACCTAATTCCCAAGTATACAGAAGTTAGCTTTTTAATTCAAATTATATTTAAAATTAGTCGCTATGCGTTTTGAGCTTGCACGACCACACAGTACGTTTGATAGTTATGAAACTCGACGGCTTACAATAACTTATTATTTTGTATCAAATGGCACTGGTTTCATCAGAATCTGTAACAGTGCCCCGAAATGATAATTTCACAAATTTAAATATCGTTTTATATTTTCGATCCAATTATCGATATTTATCCGATCTATTTATATTTATAAATAAATTTACAAATTGAATTCATCAATATTATTTATTAATTAAATGGAGTTAAATAATATTATTAAATTAATTTAATTAATGTCTAATTTACAATTCAAATATTTAAATGACTAATCATATTTGAATTAAAATTATTAAATTCCAAAAATCTTGTAATTTAAATATTTAAAATTAATTAAACATTAAAATTAAATGACCAATATTCTGGGATGTTACAATAAAAATGGTAGAGGACAACTTTATATATTAGATATTCATAATCTGTAATATATATACATTTTTGAGTGATATCGATTTGAGGAATAGTGCATTTCTTATGAAGCACGCTCATAATTCAAGTGTCGAGACTCATCTGAAATCGTGGTATATGTACTTTACGTATGTAATTATTCCAAAATTCTATTTTAGGTTCAGTTTCGATTACAATATTTTATACTTATATAGTTACATAAGTATAATTTATTTATAACTTTTATAATTTAATTAACTTATATAATGTATATGTATTTTATTAATTAAATCATATTTAATTAGATTAATTATTATTCATTAGATCATATTTGACTAATTTTAATTTTTTTAATTAAATCATATTTTATTAATTTAATCCATTTAGAATTTTTTAAATTTCATATTATCTAATAATTAACAATAAAATCTATAGTTTGCTTATATAACTTAAAATCTATAGTTTGCTTATTTTGTATTGGACAATTTAATTACAGATTAAATTAATTTAAAAAATTTATTAAAATTCATCTTAAACAAATTTAAGATAATTATATAACTATAACAATTATAGTTATATATATATATATGTACGTACGTATGTATATGTGTATGTGTGTGTGTGTGTTTTACTTTTCAATATATACATATATGTTTGTATTCATCAACATATAATTAATTAATTTAATAAATATTTTATTTAATTAAAATAATTTTATTTAATTACTTTTACTGAATTCAAAATTTTTTATTTATGATTTACCTTAGACAATTTAAGACAAATATATATTGAACTATAACATTTATAGTTATATATGTACATAAATATATATATATATATATATTTTAATCAATTAACATGTAATTAATTAATTAACTAATCTAATTAATTAAATATTAAATAATTTTTGAAAAATACTAATTTATATTGAAAACAATTTTGAAAAATACTTTATAACTTTTATAAAATTATTTATATTTTAAATTTAACTTTTAAATTTAAAATATATTTTAAAATTTCAAATTGAATTTATAAAATAAACCCAAGGCCCAAATCAATTTGGGTCTTTATAATTGGGTCAACCTTTTGGATTTACTCCACCTATTTGGCCAGGCTAGTAGCTAGGAAGGGGTGAAAACTTAATTATCCATCTTCAAGCATAGAGACTACTATTCTAGACACCCGTCAATTAAGTAGGTTTTATTAGTTGGACCTAAAGGTGCTTAGACCGCATAGACCATTTGGGCTCTAATATCATTATTAGTACCAGGTCAGTCTATAACGGGTGAAAGGTATATTTCAAAAAAAAATCCCCAATTGGATCTCAATGGGCCTATGAAGTCTAATATAATACTAGATCCAATCTATTTTTTTTGTAAAATCATAATTTATTATATTATTTTGTTTATTTAATCAATATTATAGTTAAATATGTATGTTTGTAGTTTATATGTGTTAATATACACACACACACATATATATATACATATACATATATGTATATGTATGCACGCGTGTGTGTGTGCGCGTATATGTGTATGTATATATGTTTGTTAGTATTTACACATGTGTGATAAGGGTATAACATAATGATAAGGTATATAATGACATCTTTAATATATACGTGTCTGATATTGGGATTTATACCTACCGTATATATATATATATATTCCTATATATACATGTATGTATATTGCAAGGCTAGCCGGCTTTATAGTGGGCCGTCCACTTTTGTTAAAAACTCAATACGAACAGTGACTGTGACGACCGCCTATGACCCCTGCACTGAACCTAGATATAATGCGCTGTAAAGTGTGCCAGGCAACCATGGACGATTGCCAGGGTAAATTAAAAACAACAGAATCTATCGTATTACTCACAGCGCGTGGACAAAATACAATAGAATATATATATAGTGAAGCTTCACAGAATAGAATCTCATCAATAAAACTTCATAATAGTTGCATACAAATATCTGAACAGTCAATACATCAAGCCTCACTACATAACACTCAGGGAATATACAAGCAGCGGAACATCCAGTACATATAGTAAGAAGATAATATGCAAGCCTCCAGCTCGTCTTCGACATCAGCATTGTAGAAAGCAAGAACAGCACCTGTCACCTGCTACCTAGTCTGCCCGTCCCAAAATGGACGAACAGCCCAAGGCAATAAGAATTAAAACATAAAGCCTTGAGTCAGACAACAGTCTTAGTGAGCGGTAAATTAACTAACAACATACCAAAAGAGCACAAAGGAAAAGGAATAGGAATACAACCCTCCCACTCCACCTCTTTCTACAGTGATAGCCCCCAGACACACACTAAGCAGAAGCAAACATAGCAGAGCATACAATTTAAAGTAAAGCAATTATCACTCGAGTCAAGGGCGATGTTTTCCAAGTACAAACCCCCAAGGCCTAAACCAAGATCAGATAAGCACCCAGAAAACACTGCACTTGAGACCGAATGACGATACAACCAAACATCCATGACTCTGGCTATCACTGTTATCATTGCTTCGATATCATCGTTAATTGAATGACTGGCTCATTCTTTCATCCGTCCGTCAAGGGCTAATGGAAACCCCAGTTCTAGACATTACTCCCGCACGTCGTCGTGACCCGTACCTAGGACTATCGAATCTGCCCAGAGTACTTGACTACCAATCAGTAGCCTTCAGGGACTATCGAATCTGCCCAACGTACTCTTGCTTTGAGCATGCTAGAACCTTCAACAACGATGAGATCTCAGCCTTCTAATCATCCTCCTCGACGACTATTTCCATACTAGCTCAAGCGCCTCTCGAGCAAACCATTATCCTCAAACTCGAACCATTTCACCGAGTTATCAACATGCTTGGAATGATCTCGTCTGGATTAGACCAAGACTATCTCATATCATGCTTCGCTTCATCACATCCTCGCAAAGCCTCATCTCAACATCATCATCAAATCTATCCATATGAGCTTCACCATCCGCTACATATGCCACAAGCAGCTTTTCCAATTCAAGAGCCTTTCCCTTAGCTTTTGAATCATCTTCGGTCTAAAATCAAATCATCAATCATCTAATTCATAGCAATCAATCAAATCAAACATTAATCCAAGTAATCAAGCATTCAAATATGATCTAAATAGACAATTATAACAATAATGACAATTTCGTAATTAAAGAGTCGAAATTCTAACAAGCATGAAAACATGAACAATATCTCTATAATCTTGATGAATGAACTTGCATAGGTTAACATGTAGTAAAATGGATGTCAAATCATCATGAACAATGAATCTATATGGATCTACACATATGATTAGGAAAATGCATGGAAATCACTACTTTAACACCAAATCAAGCCAACGATCCGATATACTCCTTTGGATCCGTGTGAGAGATAATCACCACTCACCAAATCACCTAAACTCCTTAAAAGAAACCCACTTCAGATCTGGACAGCGAAGGATCTAACTCGATCTATCACAAACCCGCTTCAAACGATGAAATCTCTCTTCGATCGATGAAGATCTTCAATCTAAGCTCTTGAATCTTCAATTTGATCTTCGATTTGGATGGATGGAAGCATAAGATTAAAGTGGAGAAAAGAAGTGAAGAAGTGTAGAAGTCGAGCTCTCAAAATGGCAGCACTTCGTCGCTTCGAAATCCGGATCTCAAAAATGAAGAGAAACCCTCCTATTTATAGGCTGAAATCCCTAAGTCGTATGCTCGCTTTTAAGTCATCCACGACTCATAGAAACCTCACGACTTACGACTTAGCAACTCGACACCTCCTACGACTTAACAGTTTTGCCGACCTAAAAACCCACACGACTTAACAGGGTTGCGGCTTAATAAGGGATACGACTTACGACTTAACTTATATGCGCGACTTAACAGGGTCTCCGACCTAACGCAGGCGCGACCTAACTCATGCGCAACTTAACACATGCCGAGTTAACATTTTCGACCTACGACTTAACCCATGTGCGCGACTCACGACTTAACTCCAACATAGAGTTTTCGACCAACACCTAAGTCGTCTACGACTTAACACAGACACGACCTAAACTACAAACGACTTAACACCTATAAGCGACCTACGACCTATCGCTTCACGACCTAACAACTTACGACCTAAAATCCTTAAGTCGCTAAATCGCTTAATCCCTTAGGTCGTTAACTCCTTAAGTCGTCTATGTCTTAAGTCGGTCAACCCCTTAGGTCGCCCATTTCTTAAGTCGTCTACTTCCTTAAGTCGTCTACGACCTAACCTCCTTCACGACCTAAGCTCCCACATGCCCAAACTCCTTAGATCCCTCCTATCTCTTAAGTCGCTCCATGACTTAAGCTACTACTCGACTCAAGCTTCAAACGACTTAACAATACTATCGTTCTAATAACAACAGTTTACGATCTTTCGATCCGTAAAAATACGGGTCGTTACATTCTCTCCCCCTTAGGAATTTCGCCCCCGAAATTCCAAACAAACAAGAGCAATCAAAGACTATCCTGCATGCCTACCATCCATAGCAATCAACAAACCATGCATCCAATTCTAGCTTAACATGCAGAATTCTAAAACTTAGAACAAGTTACAATGTCGTTAGATGACACGACACCTTAGGGCCATACCTTGAAGAGTTCAGGATGAGCTGCTTTCATCCTCTCTTCCACCTCCCATATACAGTCGTTATCATCATCACTCCATTGTATCTTGAGCAACTTAACTACCTTCCTCCTAAGCTGTTTCGTGTCGGTTTCCACAACACGAAGCGGCTTACGAGGTCTCCTATCGACTGGATCAACTTCGAAATCTTCACAGCTATCAGCAGAAACCACTGTATTCGAGTCGTGCACATACTTCCGTAGATACGATACATGAAAAACATTGTGCACACCCGACATCTTCTTTGGTAACTCCAATCTATAGGCGAGCTTTCCAATTCGCTCGATGATCGGGAATGGTCCAACAAATCTCGAAGTCAATTTCTCTTTCTTCCCGAATCGAATAACATTCTTCAATGGAGAAATCTTCACAAAAACCATATCACCTACGTCGAATTCCAAATCCTTACGACGCTTATCTGCATAACTTTTCTGACGGTCTTGGGCTGCCTTCATTCGTTGCCGAATGATCTCAATGCAATCCGAAGTCTGTCGAATCATCTCTGGCCCAAGTATCAACTTTTCTCCTGCTTCTAACCAACATGTCGGAGAGTTACACGGTTTTCCATACAATGCTTCATACAGTGCCATACCAATGCTTGACTGGTAACTGTTGTTGTACGAAAATTCCACCAAATGAAGGTGATCTTCCCATGATCCTCCGAAATCTAAAACACAAGCTCTGAGGAGATCTTCCAAAACTCGGTTGACTCTCTCGGTCTGACCATCTGTTTGAGGGTGATAAGCTGTACTCAAACACAACTCGGTTCCCAAAACTTCCTGGAAGCTCTTCCAAAATCCACTAGTGAACAATGGGTCTCGATCGCTCACTATACTCTTCGGAATACCATGGAATCGAACTATCCACTTAACATACAACTCAGCCAACTTTGATGCAGTCCTAGTCGATCGAACAGGAATGAATCTTGCACTCTTAGTCAAACGATCTACAATGACCCAAATCCCTTCATTTCCCGTTCTTGTTCTAGGTAACCCATCGATAAAATCCATCGATATTTGCTCCCACTTCCATGTAGGAACTTCTAATGGCTGAAGCAATCCACTTGGCTTCTTCTGTTCGGCTTTACCAACTGCAGTTCATGCATTTGGAAATAAAATTTCCAGCATCCTTCTTCATACCTTCCCAGTAATAGGTTCTCTTCATATCCCGATACATCTTATTTCCACCTGGATGAATTGTCAGCTTCGAGTGATGACTTTCCTTCAGAACTTCACTCCTCAATTCATCTATATCGGGAACAACTAGTCGTCCTTGCTTCCGAAGCCAACCTTCTCGATCTACCTCGAATCCTTTATCCATCTCTGGGTCCAATCCAGATTCCAAATCACGGATAATCTTGACAAGCTTATCGTCTCGCTTTTGGCTCTCGCCAATTCTTTCCACAAGAGTCGGTCTTATCGATAAGTTTGCCAACATTTCAGGTTCCAATTCGCATCTGGGCCTGAAGTCAAATCCAGCTAAATACTCGAGATTCTTCCATTCCGAAAACATGGCTCCCAATCCTGCATGTCTTCGACTTAACGCATCTGCCACTGCGTTACCCTTTCCCGGAGTATAGGCTATACCAAAATCATATGATGCTAAAAACTCTAGCCATCGTTGCTGCCGAAGATTTAAATCCTTTTGGGAGAAAAGATACTTCAATGACTTATGATCGGTAAACAACTCGAATCGAACTCCCAATAGATAATGTCTCCACATCTTCAGAGCAAATACAATCGCCGCTAACTCCAAATCATGAGTCGGGTAATTCCTTTCATGCGGCTTCAGTTGTCGACTTGCATACGCAACAACTTTATCCTTCTGCATCAGCACTGCTCCAAGTCCAGTACCACATGCGTCGGTGTAAACCACCATCTCATCATTCCCACTTGGAATAGTCAAAACAGGAGCACTCGTCAATCGCTCTTTCAGGATTTCGAAAGCTTGCTCACACTTATCATCACATCTGAACACTTGGTTCTTCTTCGTCAATCCTGTTAACGGTGCAGCTACCTTGGAGAAGTCTTTGATAAATCGTCGATAATATCCTGCTAATCCAAGAAAACTTCTCACATCAGATGCATTCTTAGGTCTAACCCAATCCTGGATTGCTGCCACCTTAGCGGGATCAACCGCTATTCCATTTCCAGAGATAACATGGCCTAAGAACCTCACTTCACTCTTCCAGAAGTGACACTTCGAAAACTTAGCCTTCAGCTGATGTTTCCGCAAGATTTCCAAAACAATTCGCAAGTGCGTCTTGTGCTCTTCTTCAGTTCTGGAATAAATCAGAATATCATCCACGAACACTAGCACGAACTTACTCAACTGATCTCTGAACACCCTATTCATAAGATCCACAAAATATGCTGGCGCGTTAGTCAATCCAAACGGCATTACCAGCCACTCAAAGAAACCAGACGGTGTTCGAAAAGCAGTCTTCGGCACACTATCCTTAGCTACTCTCAACTGGTGAAATCCCATTGCCAAATCCATCTGAGAAAACACCTTAGCTTCGTGAAGCTGATCGAACAAGTCATCTATCCTCGGCAATGGATACTTGTTCTTCTTAGTCACTTTATTCAGCTCACGATAATCCACACACAATCTCAATGACCCATCAGCCTTGGTTGCAAACATAACTGGTGCACCCCATTCGGACACACTACGCCGAATGAATCCTTTCTGTAAAAGGTCATCAACCTGCACCCTCAACTCCTGCTGTTCCCTAGGCGCCATCCGCCTAAGAGGCATCACAACAGGTCTGGCTCCTTCAACTAGATCTATACGAAACTCGATCTCTCTATGCGGCGGTAACCCTTTGACCTCGTCAAAGACATCCTCGAATCCATTCGCGATTGGCACCGATGACAGTCCATCCCGTGGAACAACTAGCGAATACATGAAGCTCATGAAGACGCCTTCTTCATGCTTACATCGTATCACAATCTTTCGCCCCTCCACATTCTCAACTGTCACCTCCAATCTTTCACAATCAACCTTTGCTGCATACTTCCTAAGCCAGTCTATACCCAAAATAATTCCGAACCCCGCAAAGTTCAGAACAAAACAATCACAAACAAAAGAGCAACCATGACTCGACACAATCAGACCACGGCATAACATACACAAACAAGACGAACCCCCAACTGGATTAGTCACAACCAATGGCCTATCAACAATATCCGGTTCTAAACCCAACCGGCCTACAAGTTCACTACAAACAAACGAATGCGACGCCCCAGTATCAAACAACACTCTAACTGGAACACCACATATGGAAAGAGTACCTTGAACCACCACACTCTTTCCTTTCTCTTCAGCGGTAGGGGCTTTCGAAGATGATGGAACAGCTCCCAAAGCATAAGCTTGCACAATCTGCTTGTCCCTCCTCGGTTCTGGACAATTCCTCTTAACATGCCCCAGCTTGTCACAGTTGTGACACTTCACCGGCACCTTCGGATTCTTGCAATCTCTAGAGAAATGGCCCTTTTGCTGACAATTGTAGCAGGTCACTTCGCCCTTCGGCTTCTTCTGGCCATCCTTACCCTTCTACTGCTGCTGCTTCCTCTTCTTGTTTCCACTCTGCTGTGGTCTAGACTCTTCCTTGATTGCAGCAACAACAAATCCCTCCCTAGGAAACAGATTCTCATGCCTGAGAGCTTTCTCCACAAGCTTCTCAAATGAATCGTCCAAATGATCCACCAACTGTCTCCCAAGATAACTGTCCAAGCCTGTCACAAACTTCTCGTTCTTCTGATATGCAGATTCAATATACGACCGGGCATACTTGGAAAAAGCTTTAAACTCAGAAACATACTCAAGAACTGGTCTTCCTCCTTGCTTGAGCTCCACAAACTTCTTGAACAGAACAGACTTCTGAGCTGTAGAAATGAACTTAGCTTCAAATCTGACTTGGAATTGCTCCCAAGTAATCTCTTCCTCCGGAGTATTGATGGTAATAGAGTTCCACCAATCAGAAGCCCTTCCTTGAAGTTGTCTTGATGCCAACTTCCTCTTAGTTGCATCCTCAATTCCCAAATCACCAAAAATCCTTCTACAAGCATCTATCCACCTCTGGACTTCAATGGTTGATTATGTTCCCAAGAAAACCTTCCCTCCAAGAGCGGTATAGTCTTTACACAGCTTAGCAAAATCCACCGGTCTTGGAGCCTGAACTTGAACTCCAACATCAACTGCTGCCCCCGGGACTGGTATCCTTCTCATGATCGAAGTCATCATAGCTTCGAACATAGCTGCATAATCAGTAGTCCCCTCAGTAGCACGGCCTTCCCTAGCAGCTGGTAGGGCTGTAAATTTTGTTCGACTGTCCGATGTCCGTTCGCGTCCGTGGCCGAAATACGTCCGTCCGAGTTCGTTCGATTTTCATTTAGGACATGAATTAGGACAATAAAATTTGTACGAAAAAAAACCTTGTCCGACCGATGTTCGTTCGAATTCGTCTGAGTTCGTTCGAATTTCTTATAAGTCGGTATATCCATTATGTTCTTCAAAATATTTATGACAACTGTTTGGTTGGTTGATTAAGTAAAGATCATTAAAATGCTTATTCTTCAGTATATATACTGATAAAAATAATATAATTGGTAGAAACTATATTAAAAATATAAAATATTAAGTAAATAGCAATGTTCGTCCGTGTCCGTCCGAGTCCGTGATCGAAAAACATCCGTCAGTGTCCGTCCGATTTTATTTAGGACATGAATTAGGACAACAAAATTTGTCCGATCATAAATCTCGTCCCGTCTGTGTCCGGTCCGATTTCATTTAGGATAGAAACTGAACACACCTCCGTCCGGTCCGGTCCGACCGATTTACACCCCTAGCAGCTGGTCTCCCTCTTCGACTCATCCTTAATATCTATAAAAAGGAATGATTAGCACACCTAGAGAAACAACTGCATAAAGGACTCAAACTCTACTAAGCTACTATATTATATATAGTAATCATCCATCAAAATACAATTACGTCTCTCATACGTAGTTACGTCAGTAAGCGTTGGGTAAAATCGATTAACCAATGCTCTGATACCAAATGTGAGGACCGCCCATGACCCCTGCACTGAACCTAGATATAATGCGCTGTAAAGTGTGCCAGGCGACCATGGACGATTGCCAGGGTAAATTAAAAACAACAGAATCTATCGTATTACTCACAGCGCATGGACAAAATACAATAGAATATATATATAGTGAAGCTTCACAGAATAGAATCTCATCAATAAAACTTCATAATAGTTGCATACAAATATCTGAACAGTCAATACATCAAGCCTCACTACATAACACTCAGAGAATATACAAGCAGCGGAACATCCAGTACATATAGTAAGAAGATAATATGCAAGCCTCCATCTCGTCTTCGACATCAGCATCGTAGAAAGCAAGAACAGCACCTGTCACCTGCTACCTAGTCTGCCCGTCCCAAAATGGACGAACAGCCCAAGGCAATAAGAATTAAAACATAAAGCCTTGAGTCAGACAACAGTCTTAGTGAGCGGTAAATTAACTAACAACATACCAAAAGAGCACAAAGGAAAAGGAATAGGAATACAACCCTCCCACTCCACCACTTTCTATAGTGATAGCCCCGAGACACACACTAAGCAGAAGCAAACATAGCAGAGCATACAATTTAAAGTAAAGCAATTATCACTCGAGTCAAGGGCGATGTTTTCCAAGTACAAACCCCCAAGGCCTAAACCAAGATCAGATAAGCACCCAGAAAACACTGCACTTGAGACCGAATGACGATACAACCAAACATCCATGACTCTGGCTATCACTGTTATCATTGCTTCGATATCATCGTTAATTGAATGACCGGCTCATTCTTTCATCCGTCCGTCAAAGGCTAATGGAAACCCCGGTTCTAGACATTACTCCTGCACGTCGTCGTAACCCGTGCCTAGGACTATTGAATCTTCCCAGAGTACTTGACTACCAATCAGTAGCCTTCAGGGACTATCAAATCTGCCCAACGTACTCTTGCTTTGAGCATGCTAGAACCTTCAACAACGATGAGATCTCAGCCTTCTAGTCATCCTCCTCGACGACTATTTCCATACTAGCTCAAGCGCCTCTCGAGCAAACCATTATCCTCAAACTCGAACCATTTCACCGAGTTATCAACATGCTTGGAATGATCCCGTCTGGATTAGACCAAGACTATCTCATATCATGCTTCGCTTCATCACATCCTCGCAAAGCCTCATCTCAACATCATCATCAAATCTATCCATATGAGCTTCACCATCCGCTACATATGCCACAAGCAGCTTTTCCAATTCAAGAGCCTTTCCCTTAGCTTTTGAATCATCTTCGGTCTAAAATCAAATCATCAATCATCTAATTCATAGCAATCAATCAAATCAAACATTAATCCAAGTAATCAAGCATTCAAATATGATCTAAATAGACAATTATAACAATAATGGCAATTTCGTAATTAAAGAGTCGAAAATCTAACAAGCATGAAAACATGAACAATATCTCTATAATCTTGATGAATGAACTTGCATAGGTTAACATGTAGTAAAATGGATGTCAAATCATCATGAACAATGAATCTATATGGATCTACACATATGATTAGGAAAATGCATGGAAATCACTACTTTAACACCAAATCAAGCCAACGATCTGATATACTCCTTTGGATCCGTGTGAGAGATAATCACCACTCACCAAATCACCAAAACTCCTTAAAAGAAACCCACTTCAGATCTGGACAGCGAAGGATCTAACTCGATCTATCACAAAACCGCTTCAAACGATGAAATCTCTCTTCGATCGATGAAGATCTTCAATCTAAGCTCTTGAATCTTCAGTTTGATCTTCGATTTGGATGGATGGAAGCACAAGATTAAAGTGAAGAAAAGAAGTGAAGAAGTGTAGAAGTCGAGCTCTCAAAATGGCAGCACTTCGTCGCTTCGAAATCCGGATCTCAAAAATGAAGAGAAACCCTCCTATTTATAGGCTGAAATCCCTAAGTCGTATGCTCGCTTTTAAGTCGTCCACGACTCATAGAAACCTCACGACTTACGACTTAGCAACTCGACACCTCCTACGACTTAACAGTTTTGCCGACCTAAAAACCCACACGACTTAACAGGGTTGCGGCTTAATAGGGGATACGACTTACGACTTAACTTATATGCGCGACTTAACAGGGTCTCCGACCTAACGCAGTCCTGACCTAACTCATGCGCGACTTAACACATGCCGAGTTAACATTTTCGACCTACGACTTAACCCATGTGCGCGACTCACGACTTAACTCCAACACAGAGTTTTCGACCAACACCTAAGTCGTCTACGACTTAACATAGACACGACCTAAACTACAAACGACTTAACACCTATAAGCGACCTACGACCTATCGCTTCACGACCTAACAACTTACGACCTAAAATCCTTAAGTCGCTAACTCGCTTAATCCCTTAGGTCGTTAACTCCTTAAGTCGTCTATGTCTTAAGTCGGTCAACCCCTTAGGTCGCCCATTTCTTAAGTCGTCTACTTCCTTAAGTCGTCTACGACCTAACCTCCTTCACGACCTAAGCTCCCACATGACCAAACTCCTTAGATCCCTCCTATCTCTTAAGTCGCTCCATGACTTAAGCTACTACTCGACTCAAGCTTCAAACGACTTAACAATACTATCGTTCTAATAACAATAGTTTACGATCTTTCGATCCGTAAAAATACGGGTCGTTACAGTGACGAACACATGCGTCAGAATAGCTAAAGAAAAATATGAAAAGAATAGGAGCTAGGCAAATGAACCAAGACTACTAAATCATGAAAGAGACTATGACCCCTCCAAAGAGGAGGAACCACTGCCGTCATCGTCAATCACGGCCCTGTGACATGAATGTAACTAGAAAAAAGGGCTACCAAGTCAGGAACATAATCCATCGAATCACAAGAGTATAAATATTTCTGATCCCAGGAATCATCTACCAAAACTAAACTATTGTCATTTCCATCTTCACCTAAAGAAGAAAGGACACGACCGTCCCCATCAACATGATAATATAGCCTATGTTCCTTACCTTCACCTCCAACATACATATAATAACTATCATACTTCGGGTAGTATCTCATTTTAGATTTCACATGATACCAGGCATGCTCATCAGAATTCCACTTAATAACATTCTCGGATGGTGAAACTACATCAGGTTCGACGACAGGGCATGTAACAACAGTAGCATCAAGGGGACCAGGGATAATTGGAGGAACAATAATATGAGAAGTGATGGGAACCAAGCTAAGAGACAAAGTATCGGCACCAACTATAACTAGAGGAACGGAGACTGCAGGCTTAGGAACCCACTTCCTAACATGAGGACGAGGAAGAGGAATCTTAACTGGAATAAGCAAGGGGGAATCCATAGTCGCATGCTTACAAATTTATGAAATATGACCAAAGGAGTGACAAATCGTGCAAATATCAGGTTTCCAACTGTAGTTAACATCAACAAAAACATCTCTCCCCTCAGTAATACGAACCTTAAGCCTAGAAGGAAAAGGCTTATCTTGGGTTATTTCGATCAAGGCCTTAACGTAAATTAACTTCTTTCTGGTCACCGTATTCGCATCAAAGCATTTTAGCTTGCCAACCAGACTAGCTAACTAATTTAACCCAAGCAACAGTTGCAAGACTGATGGGATATGCGTAAAATGAGCCCGGATAGGAATAGACAGTACCTGATCTCTAATATTATTGACCATCATACTCCGCGTCATGATTATGAAAGGCTTTCTAGCAATGATGGATGAATCTTCTTCTAGAACATGTAGTATTTCCTTAGGATGGGAAAATTTGAAATATAATAAACCATCAAAATAACGAAGATGAAGGCCTCCTCTAAAGTTCCAAACTCGGTGAATGTAAACGAACGTCGTACTATGCTAGATTGGAATCTAGAAAGAACCCAACCAAGAAATCAGACCAATAATCAGTACCCGCTTGCAAAATCTCATCTGGTGGCACCATAGCACCATCAATTTCAACAGAATCAAAGGATCAAGGAGAAACTCACCTGCGTTCTAAGTAAAGAAGCAAATAGAGATGACCACTTATTTTTTAATGTAGATGTAGTAGTCTGCTTAGCACTAAGAGGGTCCAAAGTACAAACTGGAACATGGATGAGGTAATTACTCAATAGGGCATTCTCACATACACCAGGGATGCAAGAATTACTTTCAATGGCCTGGGCATAATTTGTTTTCTTACTTTCACTACCCAAACAAACATTTTCAACAACCTGGCCTATATTTACAACTGTCTTGTCATACAAATGAAACGACCCATCCCCTGTATCAATATCAGGACCAGTACGAGGCATACTACCTAATCTTGTATCCACTCATGATTAAGCGGCATCCAAGCTAGAAATCAGTGGGGCTGGGAACAAGGAGCATTGAATACCAGATAAAGGCAAAGCAATCTTATTAGCATAGTCGATGGATGATACCAGATCAACAAGCGATGAAGCTAAGTCGTTATTTAGGGTAATAGGAGGAAAGGATAATGAGAGAGCAAGGAAGGCATTATCAGAAGCTACAAATGACGAGGAAAGAGGACGCGAACAGATCTCAGAATCATCGGCTGCTTTGTACTTTCGTCCAGATCTGGTTAGCGAACTCGACCCCACTTAAGGGCTACACAATGGCCTGAATTTACGGGCGCGTGTCATGGAAGGGGAGAATGGAAGACAAACTCGAAGCGAAAAAGAAGAGGGGGAACCTAGGGCACGCCAGTCGCCATTGATTTCAAAAGAATTTACCTAAGTATATATTTGTGTGTGTATTAGTTACCTTAAAATTATTTTATGTAAATATATATTTGTATATAATGCATTGAGATGGTTAATATTAAGAGAATAGAATTTAATTAAAATATCTTACGTAATTTGATTAAGTCAAAGTTTCAAACTTTAACACTAAAATCCAAATATCTAATTTTGACCAATTCAAAATCTTATATTTCAAATTTAACACTAAACTGCTTAAGTTTGATTTGGTAATACATTTTTACTTCAAAACTAGATCTAGGTCTATTTGATAAAATATCTTTGATAATTGAACATTAATATTATAAACTATACATGCATGCATGCATACATACATACATGTATACTCACCAATATATATATATATATATATATATATATATATATGTATGTATGTATGTATTTGTATTTATATGTAGATAATATTTTAAAATTATATAACATGTATAGTTATGTATATATTAATAATTAATATACATATATGTAGACTTATTTTTAGCTAAAATATATATTTTTTCCTTTTGTACAAAAAAATGGAAGATGTATTAATTATATGCATATATATAATTATATAAAGAGTACATTAAATAATAATTCAAATATTAATATATATATATATATATATTATACATAAATGCCTTCAGTAGAAACAATTTTTTTACCAAAAATTATTTTGAAATAGTATACATACCTATATGCATGATTTAAAATTATATCATTAGTATATGTTCTGTTTGAAATTAATAAATAATTATTTAAAAAACAAAAAAAAGTGTATTACATTTAGAAAATATTGTATACATATTAGAACAAGTGTATGCCGAAAGTGGAATTATCAACAAATATTTTAATTTTAAAACATTAATCGTTCGAACTAAATTATTTAGATCAATCTTTTAATTAGATAAAATTAATTATAATTACTGGTGAGACAACCATATATATATGTATGTATGTATGTATGTATGTATGTATGTATGTATCTGTGTGTATGTATGTATGTATGTATGTATATACACACACACAACATTATGATAATATGATGACTGGTATACAAATGGAAATTAGAATTATACCTTTAAAGACGAAGCCTTTGAACAGACCTTGGTTTGAGGGATTCCTAGGTTCCTTAGAACTGTCAAATTATTTTGCAACAATCGAATGCACCACCATCCATCGATTTATATTTGATGTTTCTAGGCCATGCTAATACATATCCATAGAGAAGGAATATTGGGTAGGCAGCCATAAAGAAAAGTTAGAAGAAAAACAAATGAATGAGGCTTGGTTTGGTATTTATAGGGAGAAAAGGGAGAAAATATCTCACACCTTTTGCTCCTTCTCACTTTACCAATTCAAATGATCAATATCAAAATTCCAAACCTCCCATTTATTTCTATTATGGTCGGCCATGTTTGGACCGAATTTAGACTGACAAATCTCAAAACACAGTCATTAATTGTATTTGAATCATATACATACATACATATACATATACATATACATATACATATATATTAATATCGCATATCGATATGCATATAATACTAATGGCACCCAAAACATCAAATATAACAATAATTAATTTTTCACCAGTATTAGTTTAATTATTATTTCACAAATAATAATGAATTTATAACATTTATGAACTAATTAAATTGAGTGGTATTTCGGAGAATTCACAAATAAGGTTGTGCGTTCGCAGGTATGAATTCAGTCCGTGATTAATGTCGAACAATTCAAGTATTAACATTCACATGTCACCTCAGCTAGTGGTATGATGTTTAGGTCGAGTCTATCGCTTTTAAATCCTTGTTGGTAAAAATAAATCTTACAATTTAAGTAGTACCTTTTAATAAAGATTATCAAAACCAATTCTCTTCGTCAACACTATATCCCTTTAGACTTATGGAATTTGGTTTTTATCAAAATTCTAATATCATCCACATTCAACTCGGTTAGTCCGTAACAAAGTCCTTGGTTTAATAGTAACATTTATTTTTAGCCATACTACTCTGGCAAGAAATTTTGACTTTAAGTTGACTATAGTCGGCCGTGATACTAACCTCATGCAACTAAGGTGACGAATTTTCTATGAAATAGTGTGTCACTTCCAATGCTTAAAGTCAGACCTAACTATAGTCACTCGATGGTCACCGTGCCATGATTTAACTAAAATCAAAGTGGAATATCTACATTAAATCTCAATATTATTCTCAAGTCAAGAGAACTGTGTAATATCCTCACTACGAGATTAATGTTTGACTTAGGTGTTATTAACCAATAGGGAAACTCTCAGGTGAGTCATTCTATTGTTATCTAATAACCATCAGTATGTAACTTCTTAGTGTCCTCAACAACCATAATTAATACATTACGCCTGAAAAGTTTAAACAGTTATAACGTTTGATAGAAGCTAAATTAGCATCCAAGATCATTTACATTGGTAAGATATGAAAGTTTCACTTTCCATAAAGTGGTCATACTAGCAATTTGGACTTTCTGGCTGCTAGATATAGCTCTTTAAATATTAGATGTTTTTGCAACAGCTTAGTGGGTAATTAGTGAGTGCAAGGATAGGCTGATTAACCCATTTCGGGTTTTACATCTATATTGGCTGAAACCTTAAATCATATTTACCATCTTCCAAATAGATCTAAGCCTCCACCAATCCATTTTCCACCCAAAACCTTCTCTTTTCTCCTCCAAATCAAGTCTAAATCATTAATTTAGGGTAGATTAGCAAGGATATTCACAAGAGATCTTCAAATCTACATTTTTGGGGAAGAAAACTTAGGGCTTTGCTATTGATTATCAAATTTTCCTCGATTTGTGTGCAAAACTTGGATTTTAGAGGTTTTAGTGAGTGATTTATCATCTTTCACCTTACTATATGTGTATCCATAGGTTTTGGCATGTCTAAACTCATTTTTAAGGTCAAAGTCATGCTTTGGGACTGTTTAAAATGAAACCTGAAGTAAAAAAAACTAAAATGTTTTAAAAGTGTTCTAATCATGTTAATTTGATGAATGGTTGCCTTAATGTGTGTTACACTATGTTAGAGACATATTATAGGATGATTTTCCATGAATTGTTATATGTTTGCATGTTTGATATTGTGTGCTGCATGTATGGTGTTTGTTTGTATGCTTTGAAAACGCTCATCGGAACGACTTAGAGTTAGAAACAATGATATTAGGCTTTGACGGATAGGCTTTAGAGCATTCGGAGTCGTATCGTTGCATAAGCAATGTAGGAGGGTTAAAGTGTTGAGTGTAGCAATGGAATATTTGCGATGTTTGTGTGCTTAAGGAGCTACAAGTTTTGGTTTGGTGGAGCTTGGTCCGGCATAGGTATCGTTCGATGGTTGGCTTCGGGAAGGAGAAGCATTGGTTTAGATCTTAGTTGGCTCAGTAGTGGAAGACTGGACAAAAATTCCTGTTCGGTAAGTTCTTCGCTCGGTAAAGGAGAACTGGATAGGAAATCTTTTCCGGTAGCTAGTTGGATCGGAAGTGGAGTACGGGATAGGAAATCCTGTCTGGTAGTTACTTGGTTCGGTGGTGGGGTACCAGACAGGAAATCATGTCCGGTAGTTATCTCTGGCCGATGGCCGGGCAAGAAATGTTGTTCAACAACTTTGGTTCAGTGGTAGGTGAAAGGCTTGACGGAGTATGAAATATGGCTTTGGGCCCTGGCTTTAGGCTTGATAGGAAGGGGGCTTCAGAGTAGGACTTGGATCGGTTAGTGGTTTCGAGAGTAGGCTTGGAGTAAGGACAGAATCTCCATGATGACTTGACATAACCTAGGATCTCGTGTGGCGATTTGTAAGGCGATGGTGTAACGCTTCGACATAACGACATCGATGATGATGACGACTACTTCGGAACCTTGGTACGATGGCTCTACGACTTATGATGGTTGTCTAGAGGCCTTCTGAAGATGACGACTTAACGATGGGAGTCATGACAGTTATCCACAAGGGCAAGTTTAACGATGGGGGCTAGCGAGTAGAATTTGCAATTATGTTCTACTATGGAGAAAGCCATGATAGAATACCGACTGAATTCTATTATGGAGACTCATGTAGAAGGATCGTTGATAAGTTGGAGGTTTCTAGTGTGCTCATAAAGAAGGGGTATATGGGGATGCCTACCTGCATTTGCGATTGTGTCCGGATCTTGCGATGGTAGATTACCCTAGGATTCTGCGATTGTGAGCCTAGTTCCTTGTCTTACGGATTAGCATGGATTCGAGCATCAATGAAGCTAGGATTTCGATTGAGTCCCTGGTTTGCGATTGTGCCATATGAGGTATCATATATCTAACACACACGAGTGGTGGTGAGAATTGTTTGATGGATGCTGTGGTTGTTTATTACTTTAGGGTGTCACATGATGTAGGTATTTTTGACCATATGCTTAGACACTGGATAATGTATTTCGACTGCAATACACTTATATGGAGATGATAGCAGATTAGCATATATTGATTTTTATGTGCTAACTCTTTAGATGCAGGGACATGTTAGGTATGGTTCTTCATACCCTATGCCCCTATATACTATATACGATTTTTATAGTATTTTTGAGATGATGTATCGCTCACACCAGACTATTGTCTGAACCGAGGTTTTATGTTTTGCTTCTTATTATCTTGGGTACTCTTAAATGAGTAGATTGGGGATAACAGGTCAGGATAGTGCATGGAGCTGTATGGAGTACGAGTAGGAGGCTACACTTTCATATATCTATACTTTAGAGCTTACTACCGCTTATATTCCATTGTGCAGTACCGTAGAGTTATGTCAGTACTTGTATTTTAAGGGATAGTTATAGAGTTTATTTTGGAGGTTTGGGATGTAAAACTCTATTATTTTGGCTTTCATATAATCTGTGAACCTGTTACACTTTGATGTTCTTATTTATGGTTCATTTGATTATATCATTGTCTCGTCTATTTACATCTATGTTATGATATTATATTTTGTCTGTGAGCTATGAAATGTGCTACATGTTCTTCGATTGGATTTTTGCTACTTCACACCCTTGGCTACCATCCTGCATCGGCCAGGTACCTCCACAGTGCACTATACATGTATATTGGGTACCGACAGTGTAGAATGGTCATCATATTTGATCTTGAAGCTTAGGTTGCGTAGAAAACCTAAGTTGATGCTTGGATCCATAGAGATAAGGAAGGAGCTATTTCCTTAGAATGGATCGAGTGATATGTGAGAGAGAGTATTCTTGTTATATTTTGGCTTTCATAACCATATGGTAGTATATAAATCACATTGCATTCACGGACACTACTTATTCCTTTTAGAGAGAGTAATCATTATTATTACAACTTATAAGAATGAGCCGGCTAATGAGGAATGTTGTCGGGACTACATTTCTAGAGTTGAGGAGTGGGTGGGATCGTGAGCTGCTGACCCTGACTTGGAGAACATGTTTGTTAAGATGGTGGGAAACATATGGTTCAGAATGCCCAAGTTTCTCCTGTGGCAGCTGATGGTAGTGGTGCTCTAGTGCAAGTACCGAGGGCTGGCTTTGCCAAACTAAGCAAGGATTACACCACTCTATGTAGCAAACCATTCCTTGGAACGAAATCAACCATCGAAGTGCATGATTGGTTAGACACCTATGAACGCATCTTTGGGAATATGGAGTCAGATGATGCGATGAAGCTAGCTTCTAGTAGCTTGAAGGACAAGCTATTGGGTGGTGGAACACCATTAAGATTACTATTCCCGAGGATCAGATTACTTGGGAGCATTTAAGGTGAGATTTGAAGAGAAATATATAACGAACGTTTAGAATTTGATGCTCTTCTGAAAGTTTGCTAACTTAAGACATGGGGATATGTCTGTGTTAGAGTACGTGGATTAATTCGACTTGATGTCAAGGTATGGTATATCTATTATCGATACTCTACTCAAGAAGAACGAGAAATTTATCATAGGCTTAGATGATTATCCTGGAGAGAAGCTAGTAGGACATATCGATGAGACCTCGAGAGGCTAGTGGAGAAGGTTCTTCGACATGAGAGTTTGAATCCTAAGCCTAAGTGGGTTGTTGCTCCCAAAGATGAACCAAAGTCGCAAGCTGGCAGGGAAGGCAAGAGGAAGTGGGACAATAACAAGAAGCAGTTTCAGAAGTGGTGTCAGAAGAAGGGCAAGTGGGAGCCTAATTGATATAATTGTGAAGAGAAAGGCCATCTTGTTAGAGACTGTAAGGCGAAAGGCAAGAAGTGCTACAATTGCATTAAGCCAGGCCATATCAAAAAGGATTCTTCAGAACCGCTAAGGAATAAGCATGTTGTGTCTACTTACACTTTGAACGTTGTTCCAGCTTTGTCGAGTGTTCCATCGATGAAGTAGAAGGGGAAGAGTGTTATTATACAGGGTATCCTTTATATTTTTGATACACATGTTAGTGTTCTATTCGATATTGGGGCTTCACATTCCAACATATCTAGTGATTTGGTAGATAGACTGGGAGTGAAACCCGAGATTGTTGGCCAACCCCTAATTGTGACAAACCCTGTTAGAGGATCGACTAGCCTTTACATGGTTTGTCAAGACAGCCTTATCAAGTCATGGATGCTTTTTTGCTAGATATTGTTTTGTTTTGGGTTTTATGGGGTTCGGTATTATTCTAGGGATGGACTAGTTACAGAAGTACAGAGTAGTGGTGGATTATGAGAGGTCGTTGGTGACGATAGGGAAGGATGATGGGCATAAGTTGGAAATAGGTTGCCTACCTAACGATGAGGTAATTGTTAGCTTATTGTGCTTACTTGGGATCCCATATGATGAGTTGTCATCTATGGCTATAGCAAGGGAATATTTGGACATACTCAAGGAGGTGACCGGATTACAACCACACACGGAGATAGAGTTCCATATGGATTTAGTGAAGATGTTGAACTAATTGTTATGCCATTGAGGCATATGGCACCGAAAAAGCAAAAAGAACTAGAGATGCAAGTGAATGACCTATTGCGACGTAGGTTTTTTTGATGGAGTATATCGGAGTGGGGAGCACTTATAGTGTTATCCCTTAAGGAGAACGGCTCTTTGAGATTATGCATTAATTACCATGAGCTGAATAAGGTGATAAAGAAGAACAAGTATCCACTCCGACGTATTGATGACTTGTTCGATCAGCTCTATGGTGCTAGGGTATTCTCTTCGTTGGACCTTGCGATGAGGTTTCATTAACTGAGAGTGGCGAAGGAGAGTGTGCCGATTACAGCATTTTGTACGTCGTTTGGATTCTATGAGTGGTTGGTTATGCCGTTCGGGCTAACTAATACACCGGCATACTTCGTTGATCTTATGAAGCATGTTTTCAGGGATCGGCTAAATAAGTTTGTACTTGGGTTCGTAGATAATATCCTTGTTTATTCGAGGATGGAGGAAGAGCACAAAGAGCATTTGAGGATTGTGCTCGAGGTGTTGAGCAAGTACCGATTGAAGGCGAAGTTTTCAAAGTGTCACTTCTAGAGGAGGGAGGTGCGATTTTTAGGCCACATTGTTTTTGAGCGGGGTATTTTAGTAAATCCTATGAAGGTGGCAATAGTTTAGGACTAGGATCGACCCAAGACTACTACAGATATGAGAAGTTTCCTTGGCTTAGAGGGATACTATAGACGTTTTATCAAGGACTTCTCTAAGGTAGCAGCACCATTAACCAACTTAACAAAGAAGAATCAGACTTTTATTGGGACGCAAGGTGCGAGCACGCATTGGTGAGTCTGAAGGAGAGGTTGACAAGTGTACCAGCGTTAGTCAATCCGAGCATGAATGAGGTACATGGAAGCTTGTGGTACTAGACTAGGTGCAGTGTTAATGTAGAGAGCAAAGTTTGTCGCCTACACTAGTTGACAGCTGAATCTGCATAAGAGAAAGTGTCTAACTTATGATTTGGAGTTGGCAGTGATAGTATTTGCTTTGAAGATATGGAGGCGTTATTTTCTTAGGGAGAGATTCGAATTGCGTATGAACCATAAGTCATTGAAGTATCTATTCTCCTATAAAGACCTTAACCTTCATCAGCTGTGATGGTTAGAGCTCCTAGCCTCCTATGACTTTAACATTTCCTATACTCCCAAAAAGGGAAATGAGTCAGTGATGCTTTGAGTAGCAGACATGCTAGCTTGGAAGCGATGTTCCTAGAGTGGAAGCAGTTGGAGTTTATCGCGGGCTACAATTTTACACCTCCATGTGAGCTAGAGCCGGAAGTGTTGGCTAGCCTAATGATTAGACCAACCCTGATTGAGCGGATCCATATTAGTCAGAGGCGAGATGCTAGACTAGTGGAGATCATGGAGAAGCTATAGAAAGGAGTAGAGTTTGAGGAAATGAAGCAGTATGAGATCGACCATGATGGTTGACTCCGTAAGAAAGAGAGATTGTTTATTCCCGATGTCGATGGGTTGAAGGATGAGGTGCTACGCGGGTGTCATCGTTTGAGATTGACTATACATCCTGACGGCAATAAAACGTACTGTGATATGAGGCAGACATTTTATTTGGAAAGGATGAAGAAGGACGTTGAGACATTCATCTCGAAGTGCATGAACTGTCCGTTGGTAAAGGCAGAGTAGAAGAAGCCAAGTGGTTTGCTGCAACTGCTCGAAATTCCCTAGTGGAAATAGGAACAAGTCTCGATGGATTTCATCAATGTATTGCCGAGGACCATAGGAGGATACGATAGCATATGAGTCATATTCGATATATTGATGAAGAGTGCTAGATTTATACATGTAAAGTTTAGTAGAACGACATCTAAATTAGCTGAGTTGTATATGAAGTGGGTTGTGCGATTCCATGGTGTGTCGTAGAGTATTATGAGTGACTAAGACTCTTTGTTCACTAGCGATGTTTGGAAGATCTTACAAGAAGCGTGGGGGGTAGAGAAGCATTTTAGTATAGCTTATTGCCTACAAACTGATGGGCAGAGCGAGAGGTTGAATCGTATCCTAAATGATCTCTTGCGAGCTTGCATTCTCAATTTTGGTGGCTTGTGGGACGATCATTTACACTTAGTAGAGTTCGCATATAAAAACAGTTATCAGGCCAGCAACTGTACGACACCATTTAAGGCGTTATATGGTCGACCGAACGCTCCTTCATGTTAGTGGGAAGCGAGCGAGAAATTGATACTTGGGCCATGTATGATTAGAGAGACTTCAGAGAAGATCAAGTTCGTTCGGCAATGAATGAAAGCTGCTCAAGATAGGTAGAAGAGCGATGCTGATAGGAGAAGGTGTGACTTAGAGCTCTCCATTGGTGATATAGTATTTGTCAAGATCTCTCTGTTGAAGAATGTTGTTCGATTCAGTACTAATGGGAAGTTATCCCTGATATCCGTTAGTCCTTTTTCGATACTTGAGAGGATTGAGAACTTGGCTTATAGAGTGAACTTATCTTAGAAAATGGAGGACATGCATAACATGTTTCATGTCTCTTGCTTGAGAAAGTTTGTGCATGGCTCAAGAATGATAGACCGAATCAGTTTGATGATATCGAGATTGAAATGGAATCTTTGAGACCTCATAAGCCTCTTTGTATCGTCAGACGTGATACCAAGCAGCTTAGGAGGAAGACGGTAGAGCTATTAAAGTTTCAGTGGAGTGAGAACGAAGGCGATTGTACTTGGAAGACCAAAGAGAGCGTAAGGACCACTTATCCAGAGTTTTTTACTTGGTGAGACTTCTGTTTATCACATTTACTTTCACTTTCAATATCATATAGGGTAGTTTAGTATCTGCATACTAGGGTAGGCGTAGATATCATTTCTTGCTTCTATGTGCATGTTTGATGTTTGTTCATAAATGTTAGGTATGCGGGGTAGCTATATTTGATTTCACCTTGTTTGTGTTGGGGATTTCGAGGGTGAAATTTCTAAAGAGGGAGCGTGTAACCACCCATGTTTTACGTATCAGATGATCGTAAAATATTATTTTTAAATTCATATGAGGTTGTATGACTTTATAATTTTGGAAAATGCCTATTAGTGACATTTCCATTATTTTGAATTTTTCTGGGTGATTTTACCCTTGAAAACTTGTAATAGCTATAACTTTTTATAGAAGCAGAATTAGCATATGAGATCGCTTCTATTGGAAAGATATGATGATTTCCCTTTCTATAGAATGATCATAATAGCGATTTGGACTTTTTGGCTATGAGATATGGTTGTTTGAAGATTGGCAATTTTTGGAGCAACTTATTGGGTAATCAGTGAGTTTGAGGATAGGCATATTAACCCATTTTGGGTTTTACACCTATATTTGTTGAAACAGACATTCCTAAATCCTTTTTACCGTCCTCCAAATAGATCTAAGTCACCATTAACCCACTCTCCACTAAAAATCTTCTCTTTTCTCCTCCAAATCAAGTCTAAAAAAATAAGGGTGGATTAGCGAGAGGATTCACTAAAGATCTTCAAACCTATATTTTTGGGGAAGAAAACTTGGGGCTTTGCTATTGATTTTCGGATTTGCCTTGATTTGCATGCAAACTTGGATTTTGGAGGTATTGGTGAGTGATTTATCATCTCTCACATTATTATATATGTATCTATAGGATTTTGCATGTTTTAAACTCATTTGTAAAGTCAAAATCATGTGCTAGGACTGTTTGAAAATGAAACATGAAGTAAAAATGAATTTAAAGTGTTTTAGAATTGTTCTAATCATGTTAATTTGATGAACGGTTTCCTTGATGTGTGTTAGGCTATGTTAGAGACATATTATAGGATGATTTGTTATGAATTGTTATATGTTTGCATGTTTGAATGTTGTTTGGTGCATGTATAGTGTTTATTTGTATGCTTATATGGTTGAAAATGCTCATCGGAGCAAAGGAACCATGAAATAGGACTTTAACGGATAGGCTCTAGGGCATTTGAAGTCATATCATTGCTTAGGCAATGCAGGAGGGTCGAAGTGTTGAGTGTAGTGATGGAATCTGTACGAAGTTAGTGTGTTGAAGGAGCCACGGGTTTTTGTTCGGTGGAGCTTGGTCCAGCATAGGGATGGTCTGGTGGTTGGCTTTAAGAAGGAGAATCACTGGTTCGGATCTTAGTTGGCTCGACAGTGGAAGACTGGACATGAATTCCTGTTCGGTAAGTGCTTGGCTCAACAAGGGAGAACTGGACATGAAATCCTATCTGGTAGCTAGTTGAATCAGCAATAAAGTACCAGATAGGAAATCCTATCCCATAGTTACTTGGTTCAGTGGTGGGGTACTGGATAGGAAATTATGTCCGATAGTTATCTCCGATCGGTAGCCATACAGGAATTGACGTTCGACAACTTTGGTTCGGTGGTAGGGAGAAAGGCCATATAGAGTATGAAATAGGGTCTTGGGCACTGGCTTCGGGCTTGACAGGAAGGGGGCTTCGACGCAGGAGTTGGGCCACTTAATGGTTTTCAAGAGTAGGCTTGGAGTATGGGTGGATAACTTTAGGTTGACTCGATATGACTTTGGATCTCGTGCGGTAATTAGTGAGGCGATCGTGTAACACTTTGACATGACCATACTGATAACGATGATGAGGACTTTGGAACCTTGGTATGATGACTCTACGACTTACAATAGGTGTCTAGAGGCATTCTTAAGATAATGACGATGAGAATCATGACGGTGTTCCAAAAGGGAAAGTTTAACGATGAGGCTTGCGAGTAGAATTTACGACTGTGTTATACTGTGGTGATAGCTAGGATGGAATAATGATTGAGTTCCATATGAAGGCATGTAAAGGGATCGTTGATAACTCAGAGAATTCTAATGTGCACATAAAGAAGTGGTATGTGGGGACGCCCACCTGGATTTGCCATTGTGTCCGGATCTTACTGAAAGTGTATATGGATCGATAATATAGTTAAACTACGACTAGGAAGTGCGGAATTATAAATAATAGTAAATAGCAGTAACACCAGGGATTTTTATATTGGTTCTAACTTCTCGTTCTACGTCCAGTCCCAGACTCCTTCTGGAATTTCTCTAACAACCCTCACTTAACCCGGAGGAACAGGTATTACACCGCTTGAGCAACCGAACAGGACTTTTCCGCCTAAGCAACCGAATAGGACTTCAAATACAATTTGGTAAATTGTTTCTTGACTTGTGTGTTCTTTGAATAACACGAATACAGTCATTTTAGTACATCCTTCCTATAATCTTCTTGATATGATGATTTGAATGTGCAAAGATAGGAAGTATAGATTGAAAATCACTTGTGATTATGATAATACAAAGCAAGTATAGATAGAAAGAATTGGTGGTTTAAATAGTGGATTTTCATCTCTATTTATAGTATTGAATAGTCTTAATTTAATAGTTGCAACTATTAGAAGAAGTGCAACTCTTGGTGAAGAAGACAACTCTTCAGAATTTGATATTTCATGAAGAGATGTTTCAGTTCGTCAAGTTCAGATGTCTGAGAGAAAAGTGACAGATGTCTGAATAAAGTTTTAAAATTCAAAAAATAAAAGAAAGAAAAAACAGTCATTTCAGACGTCTGTATTTTAATTCAGACGTCTGTCTAGGATGACAAACGTCTGTTATTAAATTGACAGACGTCTATTTCATATAAAAATAGAAGCACTATATACATAGAGTTCAGACGTCTGTTATATTATCTTTAGACGTCTGAATTAATATACAGACGTCTAAATGATCTGTACTGTTTTGTTCCTTCCTTTATTTTAGCACTTTTGAACTTGAGATATTATATAATTTTGAAAATACCTTTTTATATCTTTTAAATAATTAAAGATATTTATTATTTTAAAGCATGATTTTCAAAAGTATATTTGTGTGTGTGTTTTATCATCATATCAGAGATTGTACAAAAAATATCTAACTTAGAAATAATAAAATTTTGAGAACTTAATCTTGTTGAAGATATGATAATAGCTTCTCTTGTAAATTCCTGCAAGAATATTTGACATTATAGTATATAGGTTGAATTATATAGTTGTCGCATTAAAATCGAAGAAGGCAGGTTCCAACATTCTCCCCCTTTTTGATGATGACAACTATATAATTCAACGGTTAGTATAACCATACCTTTTGCTCCCCCTGTCAATATGACCAATTTATATAGCAGAAATGTTATTATTTCTCCCCCTTTGTCATTAACAAAAAGAGTTGTAGGGGGGTGTTAGATATAGAGAAATGACAAAACTGTGAATAACAAAATAGTTAAGAAGTGTAGACAGACCAAGCATGTACCAAGATGATAATAACAAAACAATATATATTAAGACAGAGCATTTGTTTAACCAACACAAAGAACTAAGAGAGACATAGAAAATTATACAAAGGACAACTAATAAGTTTTAAACATCACAAAAAAAATAGAATTTTTATGGAAGTGAAGTTTTTGGACCAAAAGGCAAACCAAAGGAAAAACATCTTCTTTCACCATTCTCCCCAAGTTGGAGAGGAAGGAGGAGAAGATCCATGAGACTTTTTCCACAATTGACGAAGAATTGTCTTGACATTTTTCAATTCTCGTGCATTCTCTTCGACTTTGGCATCTAAATCATCGAATCTAGAATTGATGGACGAAAAGCCTTGTGCAATTTTTTGAGAGATTTTCTTTTGATTTTTAGAGATGGTGATGTCAGACTTGAGTTTTTCATTTTTAGTATAAGTGCGTGAAGTACCAGAAATTAGTTCAATCTCATAAGTTTCCGGGTTTGAACTTTGGATAAAAGCTTGCTCAAAAGCTTCGTCTTCTCCTTCTTCAACTTCCCTTTCATCTTCATCATCCCTTTCTTGTTCAGTATCTCCTTCATCTCCATCATGTCCGAAACTGCCTACTTTTGTTTATCCTTTTTCTTTTTGTAAAGCTAGTTGTTCCGCTTTATAATCATTATATGTTGGAAATGTCGGAGGAGATTCTGGTAATCCCATCAAACTAAAGAAGCGAATGTTGGATACCTTGATCTTTTCAAATTCAATTGACGGACTTTGAATAGACAAGTCAGATAGAATTCGAGTAATATAAGGAGCATAGACAATTGAACGCTTCTTCGAGTCGTGATAAGTACGAAATGCATCATAAAAATATTGTGCCCAATTGATTTGTGTATTAGATAAAATTGATTGAAGCGCCTTATCTTCATCATCATAGATGACCTCATGGCTTCCTTGCCGGGGAAAAATTGTTTTTATTAGCATTCTAAGCAATAATCGAGGTCGAGGACGAAGATGATTTGATCTATCTGTGGACTTTCCTGGTTCAAAAAGATAATATTCTATTTGTTTAAGTTCCTCTCCTTCTAACTTAAAATCATCTAAGTCGACCCCATCCGAGCTACATTTTAAAACTCGTCCAATGTCAGCAGGAGTTATTTGTAGAATGTTTCCAAATACGCTTGTCCAAAGCGTTCCTTTATCTCGATGAAGTCTAATTTTTGGATTGTTAACATTTGCAAGAAATAATAGGATACTAAGTCTACAAATGTTGACTTGATTGTCTTTGAAATCAATAAGACTAGTAATCTGAGATCTATCAGTATAGAGCCTAAGTTTGTACGTAGGAAAATGATCAAGATCATGAAAAATACCATGAAATGATGGTAGAGAAGATAGATGTTTGTAACGAGCCATACTTCGGGGTTCATGGTATAGCCAAGCTGCAATTTAATCTTCTGAAGGGAGAATATGAGGAGCTTGTTGAGAAGAATCTCCTTTTTGTTTCTTTGATTTGGCCGCCATTGTTTAATTAGGAGACGGCTAGGGTTTTGAATTTTGATTTTGAAAAAAAATACGTGATGAAGAAGAGAAACCGTTGGTAGGGTTAATATTGTTTTCTTTCGAACAGGATTTCAGACGTCTAAAAAATATACAGACGGCTGAGGTTCTATAGATAAGAAACAATTAAGTGAAGTTTAGACGTCTAAATTTTTATAACAGATGGCTAAGAAGCATGACAGACGTCTAAAAAATAGTGACAGACGGCTCAGTAGGTTCAAAATGAAACAGAGAGTAAAAAACATTTTGAACTAAAATCAGACGTCTGAAAATTTTATGTTAGACGTCTATATTGAAGAACATACGTCTGTTATTTTTAAACAGATGGCTAATTGTAAAGCAGAAAATTTGAAACTTTTTATACTTGATTTAGACGTCTGTGATTAATGCTTCAGACGTCTGTGTGGCTGAAAAAAGTAAAAGAAGGTGTTTTACAGACGTCTGTTGAAAAAGTGTAGACGTCTGTATGTCTGATGATGAATGTTTTTGCTTAGTTTAAAGAAAAGAAACAAAAATATTCAATTATTTATTTATTTTGATAAGAACAAAGCAAACATGAATAACCAAATCAACATACAGTCATATATATATTATCTACTTAGGAGTCTTTGGAGTTTTTGGAGACTTCGGAGAATTCCCTTTGGATGATTCGTGTTGATTTTGTTCATCAGACTGTTTAATGGGAGACCATTGAGGCTAACGATCCCACGAATTTGGGGAAACATGAGGACGTTGAGGTGAAAGAATATGTGCATTTGTGTTGATCGGAGATGAACCACATATTTTTGCAGCACAACGTTCAAGAAAACTGAGTCGTCTACCATGACTCTTTTGCTCAAAATACATTTCACGCTGAAGATTAAGTGTTTCCCTCTGATAGTGATGTAAGTCATCTATCTTTTCCTTAGTAGTTGGAGATGGAAATAATTTCTTCGCGTGCGTTTATTTTCTGGCGTATACCCCGTATGATAACTTTGTGGTGGACATATCGGAATATAAGCTAGAGTTGGTGTTGGAAGTTCGGAAGACCCAGAACTAGGTGTTTCAAAATTAATTGATGAATATTCAGATGAATAGGAAGGTTCATCTGAAGATGAACCAGCCATGGTATATATGAATAATGCAAAGTTAAAAAACATAATTGAATTTTTGCTTTCACCTTTGTGAAGAATAAGCTGAATGACAATTTTCTTCGGAAAGAAAGAATTTATAAAAAACTGAAAGCTAAATAATGAATGGTTAAGATTAAAAGAAGAATAATTTAATTTTAACCAAGAAAAAAATATGTGTGGATTAAAACAAGTTTTTTATATTAACCTTTAAATAAAAACATAATTGAGTTGAGGTAAACTTCATAAATTTTTGAAAGAGATAATTCCAAGTTCTCGTCTCAATTTTACAAAAGTGTTTTCATTTAAAGGTTTGGTAAAAATATCTTCTAATTGATTTTCCGAAGATACAAATTCTAGATTGATGATATCTTTTTCAATATTATCACGAAGAAAATGATGACGAATATCAATATGTTTTGTCCGTGAATGATTTACTGGATTTTTAGATAAATTAATAGCACTAGAATTATCACAGAAGATTGTAGATTTAGATAAGTTAAAACCAAAATCTTGTAGAGTTCGTTGCATATAAATTACTTGAGCACATGCCAAAGCTGCAGATATATATTCTGCTTCACAAGTAGAAAGTGATACGCAATTTTGTTTCTTATTGAACCAAGATACTAGAGACCGTCCAATGAAGTGACAAGTCCCACTTGTACTTTTTCTATCCGTCCGACTTCCTCCAAAATCAGCATCACTATATGACACTAATTCATAAGGACATTCTTTCGGATAAAATAGTCCAAAATCTTTGGTTTTGTTGAGATAACGTAAAATACGTTTCACTGCTCTAATGTGTGATTCTTTAGGATCGGCTTGAAATCGTGCACACAAACAAACGCTCATCATTATATCGGGTCTACTAGCGGTTAAATATAATAATGATCCAATCATACTTCGATATAATTTTTGGTCTACACTCTTGCCATTTTCATCTTTTTCAAGATGTATGGTTGTACTCATGGGAGTTGGTTTGGCAGAAGTATTTTCCATACCAAAGCGTTTGATTAAATTATTACAATATTTTTCTTGATTTATAAAAATGCCATTATTAACTTGTTTAATTTGAAGTCCAAGAAAATATGTTAATTCTCCCATGTGAGACATTTCAAATTCATTTGTCATTATTTTAGAAAATTCTTGACATAATTTATCATTAGTTGATCCAAAAATAATATCATCTACATAGATTTGAATAATTAAAATATCATGTTTCTTTTTCTTAATAAAAAGAGTTTGATCAACCTTTCCAATTTCAAAACCAGAGTCGATTAAATAACTTTTTAAACGATCATACCAAGCACGAGGTGCTTGCTTTAAACCGTATAAAGCCTTTTTAAGTTTATAAACATGGTCTGGAAATTGTTCGTGTATAAACAAGGGAGGTTGTTCAACATAAACATTTTCTTTAATAAATCCATTTAAAAATGCACTTTTAACATCCATTTGATATAATTTGAAATCATGAAAGCAAGCATAGGCTAATAGGATTCGTATTGCTTCTAATCTCGCGACAGGAGCAAACGTTTCTTCATAGTCAATTCCTTCTTCCTGATTATATCCTTGTGCAACTAATCTAGCTTTGATTCTAGTGATATTACCATTTTCATCAGCTTTATTTTTAAAAACCCATTTAGTGCCAATAACTGATTGATCATTTGGTCGTGGAACTAAATCCCAAACGTTATTTCTTTCGAATTGGTTTAGTTCTTCTTGCATCGCAATAATCCAATAATCATCAGTTGAGGCTTCCTTAATATTTTTAGGTTCTATATTAGAAAGAAAAGCTATATGACCCATTTGATTTAGTTGATTCCTTGTTTTAACTCTTTCATCAATTTCTCCTATTATATTTTGAATAGGATGATCTTTTAAAAATTTTGGAGGAGTTTTTAATTCAGTTTCAATTTGATTTATAGAAGAGGTATTGTCAGGCATAATGTTGTCAAAAGTAGAGTTTGAATTTATTACAATGTCTTCATCATCATTTGTTTTAATTTTGAAATTTTCATCAAATGATACATGAAGTGTTTCTTCAATAGATTTGGTTCTTATATTATAGATTCTATATGCTTTGCTTCGTTCTGAATATCCGATGAATATACATTCATCCGATTTTGGATCAAATTTTCCTAATTGATCTTTCGTATTTAAGGAAAAACATTTAGAACCAAAAACTTTAAAGTAAGATATATTAGGTTTTCTACCGATGAAGAGTTCATATGGAGTATGTTTAGTTAAAGGTCGAATAGAGACACGATTTAGGACATAACAAGCAGTAGCAACGGCTTCTGCCCAAAATTGTTTTGGAAGAGTGGTTCCATTCAATAAAGTCCTAGCACATTCTTGAAGTGTTCTATTTTTACGTTCAACAACTCCATTTTGTTGAGGCGTTCTTGGAAATGAAAAGTTATGAAATATTCCTTTCTTATTACAAAACTTCTCAAACATTTCATTTTCAAATTCACCACCATGATCACTTCTAATGTTTTTAATTTTTAGATTTTTAATATTTTGAATACGTTTAGCAAATATTTTGAAATTTTCAAATGTATCATTTTTGTTTTTCATAAATAAAGTCCAAGTATATCTAGAGAAGTCATCAACTATTACAAAAACATATCTATTGTGATTAATAGATTGAGTCTGAGTTGGTCCAAATAAGTCTAGATGTAACAACTCAAGAGGTTATAATGTTGAGATGATCTTCTTAGATTTAAAAGAAGATTTAGTTAGCTTTCCTAGTTGACAAGCATCACAAATGCTATTTACCTTAAAATTCATTTTAGGTAATCCTTTTACTAAATTGTTTTTGGATAATTTATTAATAGCTTTGAAATTTATATGACAAAATCTTTTATGCCATATCCAAGGATCATTTTCTTTGACTAATAAGCACATATTTGTATTATGATTTATTTTCATATTCAAAATATAAATATTACGATCTCTTACTCCTTCGAAAATAATATTTTTGTTATGATAAAAAATATTACATTTATTTTCAGAAAATACTATGTTAAAACCTTTATCACATAGTTGACTAATACTTAGTAAGTTATGTTTTAAATTTTTAACTAATAAGACATTTGTAATAAGAGGTAAATTAGACGTACCGTCATTGCTCACATCGCCTTTGCCGATGATGTAACCTTTGGAATTATCTCCAAAAGTGACAGATCCTCCATCTGAGTAGATAATGTTAGTTAACATATTTTTGTCGCCTGTCATGTGTTTTGAGCAACCACTGTCTAGAATCCATTTTCCTCTTTTCTTAATCGGTACCTGCAAAAAATATTGAAATTCTATTGGTACCCAATTCCTCTGTTAGGGTCCTAAGGGTTAAATCTTAGGAAGCCAAACCCAGTTGGGTTTAGAGTTCCCTTTAAAAATAAAATTTTCATTCTTATGTACAGACATAATGAAAGATTTAATGTAATTTTTCCTAATCAAATTATTATTAGTTTTTGGAACCCAAATCATAATTAATTTTGGATGAATAACTTTTGAAGGAGCTTTTTGAATAGATATAGGTTCCTTTTTCTTAAAATTAGTATATAAAGAATCATTATTTTTAGAATACTTTTGTATTGGTTTTTTATATCCTAACCCCTTTTTATTTGAACAGGTTTGAGAGTTCTCAATTATTTTAGAGAGACTCTCTCTTCCACTGTTAAATTTAGAAACGTTTTTAGAAATATTTTCCGGTTTTGTTTTAAGGTTTGATACTTCTATATCAAGTGTTTTAATATTAGAGTTTAAATCATAATTCTCTTTTGCTAATTTAACATTCTCATATTTTAGTCTTTCTATTTCACTCCTTAAATCAGTGAATTGAGATGTTATATTAACATAAGATTCTTGAGATTTTACTAACTCTTCCTCTAATATTTTCTTTTCATCTTTTAACATGTCAGTTTCTATTTCAGTTCTATTTAATTTTCCTAAAGCATCTTTATATTTACTCTTTAGGATTCTAAGTTTATCTAACAATTCAGAGTTTATTTCTATTAAATCGTCAAAAGTTAGATCACTTACATCATCATTTGTTGCCATAAAACAAACATTGGCTTGTTCTGAATCACTGTCATTATCACTGTCTGACGAAGAAGATTCTGTATCATCCCATGTAACTGAGAAGGCTTGTTTCTTTTTATATTTGTCCTTTTTGAGATTATTTTCTTTCTTCCAATCAGTACAATCTTTCTTTATGTGGCCCTTTTTGTGACATTCGTAGCATTCAAGAGATGAGCTTGATGGCTTATTAAAACCCTTGTTATTTCCAAATTTATTACCCTTTTTGAATTTTAAAAACTTTTTGAAATTCTTAGCTATAAATGCCATATCATCTTCTGATTCAGAGTCTTCTTTTTCTTCTTGAAAAGCGATAGTTTTCTTGTCCTGTGCTTATGCTCGTCTTGTGTGACGACCCGTAATTTTTGGTATGTTTGAAATTGGAATATTTAATTAATTTTAAATATTCAGAGGTTAATTATAAACTTAAATTTCAAATATCGCTGTTTATTGAGTAATTTAATAATTAAATTATTTGAAGTTGGATAAAATAGTAAATCTGGTATTCTAAGCTAATTAAAAATATTTTGGAAGTTCGAAAAAATTCATATTTATAATACTAAAGGCAATAGAACTTTTAAAATTGAATTTGAAAGTGGTTTGTTCAGTTTTGAAAATTTTAACGTTTAAATTGAATTTAAAATTTTGCCTTCTGAGGCACAGTCTCAGAATTCGACGAAACTAGTTCCATTAGGTCCGTAATATTGTATTATTACCAGATTTCAAATTTTGTAGTGATTGGAATTGTTGTGTGACCGTATGGTAAGTAAACGCCTAGAATAATTAATCGTTTTAATTCAAAATATCGTACATCTTTTCACCTGTCAACAATCTTTCATCAGCAGTATTATTTTTTTCCTCTCAGCTTCTCCCACACGCTACCCTCCCTTCCAAAATCTAATCTCCTCTCTCCCTCCACTATCATTTCAATAACTCAGGAGAGCTATACGAAAAAAAATCAAAGCTTTTCTTCCTTTATAATCTCGAAACCCTTTTCTCGTTCACTCAAAATTCGAAATGGCCGATTCAATAAAATAATCATCAAATCAGAGCAAGGTACGAAACAAATTGAAATCACCCTCTTCACGAATTGGGATATCGTTCGAACTTCAACCCCGAGTCGAATTCGACTTCGACTTCGTGAGGCTATGCATTCGCGCATGGGCTTAAGGATGGCCGAGGGGCAGCGAGGAAGGTCGCGAGACTCGGAAGGGAGGGAAGGAGGTCGCATCATCGTGAATTGGGAACTCGCGATCGAATTGATCGAGACCGGTGTTAGGCGCGACAGTAAAACTCGATCGATGGTTTGGGCTCGACGTGTTCGAGTTGGGATGGATTGCGAGATGATTTTCGTTCAAGGGAGCACAGCAGCGAAGCTATGGCTCGCGATTAGGATTTCGAGTTTGACTGTGCTCACGAATGGAGGAGGCAGTTGCGTCGGGGGCAGTGACATCTTCGGCTTAGGTGGTGAGGTATTCAAATTCGTTTTTGTTCTCTCAATTAAATTCTCAGTAAAATAAACTGCTGTAGTTAAAAAAAATGATGGATTATGGAGATTTAATTGTCTAACTAACCTGTTAAATTATCTCTATCACTAAGTAGTAATAATAATAAGTTATTAAAAAGAATAAGTTAAATTAAATAAGTGAATGATAATAAATTATTAGATTCAAGTGTTAATAAATTTATATAATATTTTTACAAGGTCTGAAATCAAGGAAAAATCAAGTTGAGATTGGATTGGGATCGCAAATTTAAAATCAAAGGTGAGTTAATCTCACTCAGCTGAATTTTATTTTAAATTTAAATGGTTAAATTTAAATAATTGATTGAATGGTTGAATTGGTGTGATATGCTATGGTATATATAGTAGTATATAACAATATATACATATTGGCATATGTATATATTGGAATTGTTATTCCCGCATTATATAGTGGATGAGACCCTATGCGCCGCATAATAGCGGATGATTTTATAAAACCCATATACCGCGATATTCCACCTCAAAGTGGAAATGAGTATTGTGCTAATGTCTGTGGATGCAGGGAAACAGGTTGGAGGGATCCAACTGGATTCCTCAAAATATTTAATTTTGTTTAAATATTCTGTGATATGATTGTTGATATACTGTGATGATTTATATTAGATAATCTGGTTGGATTGAATTTCCCAGTATAATGAGTTACCAAAAGCAATTGAATTGGATTTTTGGAAAGAAATAAAAGAGTAAAATTTAGTTAAGTAATTCTAGTGAATTCGAATAAATTAAATATGGGAAAGAGGAATTTTGAATAAATAGAAAAATATTGAATTTAAAGAAAATTTATGTGATGTTATTTAAAGGGATAAAAATTTATTTTAATTCAATGTTTAAATGAAATTAAAAAGAAAGAAGGAATTTGGAAATCTAAGACTTGTGTTTCAGTTTAAAGATTTTAAATCATAATGAGAAATAAAATCTGGAAGTTAATGAATTTGGAAATAAATGGATTAAGTAAGGAAATTTATTTCAAAGTAAATTGGAAAATCAATTGTAAATTGATTTAAATACTTTGGGATTTGAAATTTAAGAGAAATGAGATTTTGGAGATATAAATTGGGTTTATAAAGTGAAATGGAATATCAGAGGATATTTGAAATATAAATTCAAGGTGGGAATTTATAAAGGAACATAAATTGGTTTATAAATAAATGTTGATTTATTTTTAAAAGATGGAAATGAGAAGTGTATTTCTCTGGATAGCCAAGTACGTTTTCCCAAGGCAATTTTAAATATAAGTTAAAAGTTTTAATATGTTTTAAAAAGCATATTTTAGAAAATTGATTATTTCTAAATATTAAAGTCTAAAGTAGTACTTTCAAAAATCTATTATTGTAGTAATTATATAAAAGTGATTTGGTATTATGTTTTTAAAGAGGGAAATTTAGTTTGTATTTATAAATGGTTTTATTTTAAAGTATATATTTTAATAAAGTGTTAAAGTAGTTTAAGTTCAATATTATAAAATATATTTATGATAAGTGCTTTTAAATTATTTTTAAATCTAAAGTATTTTGTACTTGGTGTTTTAGAGAAATAAATATTTGGGGAAATGTATTTCGTAAGCGGAAACTGTTTGAAATTGTTTTCAAAGGGAGTTTGAAAATAGAAATATATCTTGGAAAGATATTTGAGGTTAATAAAAATGTGGGAAATTATTTATTGTGTGATGGTTGCTTGTGGATGTTAATTGATAGTTAAATAACCGACTATCAATATTGGCCAAATGCGCTGATCGTTTCGAAGAGACCGGGATCGGGTTTCCATATACCGGGATTCTAGGTCTGGAGACTCGAATACCACTTCGATCCGGTTTGTACGTTTCGTGTAACGTGTTCGGAGTCGAAGATGGAGCTGTGAAGTGCAAGGGCTAGTCGCTACTAATCTTGAGGATATTTCCAAAATGGATGTAGTAGGAATAGTGCCTTCGGTTCCGTTCGGACCTGGGACGGACTTGTATGGACGAATGCTTTCGTGACATCATCAGGTGGACGATGGGCATTCTAAGGGATATGTTCTGAAAAAGGTATCGTTTAGCCTCAAGCCTCATCAACCGGGAATGACTGAAAATCAGGGGTTATGCAGCAAGGCTTCGTGGGTAGCCCCCACTTGAGAGTAAGGTCATCCCTGTCTAGATGTCCCTTTATTTCGGCTTAGTGGTGCGGTTGCTGATCCCAACCGTGGGGTGATTTTATTTGGAATTATCCAGTAAGGTATGATTCCGGCTTTGTGTTGCAGGGGAGCGGGCGTACTCCTCGGTACTGTGATCTAGGCCACGTATTGTGACAGGTGGTACCCCAGTGCCTAGTCATTCGTTGGAAATCCATTCTCCCTACGTGCCTTGTACGGTATTTGTTTGTATACCTAGTATGCTGGAATTTAATCATGTAACAATTTCAGCTATTTTAATAAGTATTTGTGAATAGACACTATTATAATATCAGAGGATTTTTATAAAAAGTGTTTTAGCTATCGTAAGGTAAAAACCCGACATGTTTATTTGTGGCGTGGTCTTACGAGATACTTTTATTTTCAAAAGGATTTTTGAAACTTTAATAATCAATTGAGTGTGATTTTCTCACGCTGGTATTCCAAACTGACTCGGGTATTGTTTATATGATGCTCGGGTCAGACCGAGTATTATAGGTTACAGGATATGATGCTGTGGAGCTCAGGAGATGAGCTGGATGGCGAGACGTATCTCCCGTACTTGTTTATATATATATTCCGCTGTGTTGATTGTTGTACTCTGTTGTATTGAGGACATGATATGGTTATTGTCCAGTTGTATGTTATGTGTTCTCTGGTGTATACTCTGATGCTATATTATATAAAACTGATATAGTTTTGATTTGTGTAAAGATCTGTTAATATATATTATATTTTATTCCGCTGCGATGGTTAGATTCTGTTGTTGCTTTCTGTTTTCTCTTCTTCTACCTCTTATTCTTAACTAAAATGGTTTGATTTTCCGGGTCTGGAAAGTCGGGTCGTTACAGTGGTATCAGAGCTTAGGTTGGCGATAACCTTGGCTCTGGTGGGAATTTTGAGAGTATTAATAGATATGAGCGCGTATTTGTTAGTGAATATAAAATGATTTTATATTGTGTTGGTTGATTTATTGAGTGGCATATGAACCTTCGTCGGCACAGTCTGGACAACTGTATCGAAGGGGTTTCTAAACACTTAAATAGAACAGTTCGACACAGTATTGTTTTAAATAGGGTGAATGAAATAATTTTGCCTAAATTATTTTGTATATAAAAGAAATAATTATTCGAAAATTATTATAGTTATATATTTGGATGCTTGGTTGTTAGAAAATGACCATAATGAGTTAGTCTCATTATTGAGTAGAAATTGAAAACTTATAACCTAAGTTGAAGAATAAATTTATATAACAAAATGGAATTTGAAATATAGACTATAAATGAAATTTATAAATTGAGATAAACTTTATATACAAATGTGAATTACAAATGTGATTTATAATCAAATGAGATAAATTCATAAACAAATGAAATTTGTAAATGTAAATTGTAAATGTGACTTATAACTTGAAATAAAATGTGATAGAATTCCAGAGTAATGTTTGGATATAAAATTGAATGGACTTTGAATTTGAAGTTTTGGGAAAGGTTTAAATTCCTTTGGATTTAAAAATAGTTTTAAAGGTTTTGGGGAAATAATGGTGATATTATTTCATGAATATTTTTTTAAATTGAATCGAAATCTGGTGGAATTTGGGATTTAAAAATGTTTGAAAGGTTTCAAAGTGATAAAAGCATTAAATTCTCTTTCGGTCGCTGGAAAATAATTTCGGTGATGACTGCAGCATCATCGATGTCTATTTTCGAGTTTCCAAAGAGAAATTGCTACCAAATTATTGGAAATTGGAAATGATTGTGAACTGGGTTGGTTTTGAAATTCAAAGGGAAAATTGTTTGGTAAATGCAGATTATTTTGGAAATTGGGATTTGATGTGATATACCAGATGTGTATGAGTTATTTATGAATTCAAAATGGTTTTGAAATAAAACCGGGCAATTGAATTCTGGGAATTCTATTTAAAATATAAATATGGAAATTTAAATGAATCAACACTATAAAGTATAGAATGAAGTTGATTGAAATAAGAAGGGAATGAAAGTTTAATTCTGGGATTATAATTATGAGATGAAAATAACTCAATGAGTAATATAAGTTGGTAGATAAAAGAGTTAGAGAACTTGAAGGTGAATGAATTGTAAAACTTGTATAAAATTGTATCCTAGAATTAAAATTTAATTTGAGAATATGAAGGTGAATAAATATATTTGAATTTAACTTAGGATAAGTTAAATAAAAATTGAGAATTGGAATTGAATTAAATGTAAATAAGTTGAAGTCGAATTGAATTGGATATAAAGGTAATGTAAAATGCTTATAATTGTGTAAAGAAATTCATATTCTTAAGTTCTTAAGTGTAATAATTTGAGATTTGATTGTAAAGATGAAAATGGACTTAAATGAATAGTCCCAGATCTTAAGTAAGTAAGTTAAAACTTATGAATAGAAATGAAATTGTAAGTCATAAATGGGAATTCATTTCTTTGAACCATTAAGAGTTATAATTTGAAATTGTAATTATCAAATGGAAACGACTAAGATGAGCAATCTTAATTTTTAAATAAATCCAAACTTGAATTATAAAATAAATTGAACTTAAGATGATTAAGTGAAGTGATATTTGGGATTTAAAAAGCAAGTATTTAATTTTAACCAGTGGAGGAACTAATTAGATAATAAATTAGTTAATGAAATTGAATTGTGAGTTAATGAAATTGGATTAACATAGGGATGGTTTGAATTGCGAATGAAATCCAAATAAGTGAAAATAAATTGGAAATGACCTGGGTATTAATAAAATAATTCCAGATGAATGAAGTATGGAAATTAAAATTCATAATGATTGAGTGAATGAACCAATTATATTAAATAAATAAATGGATGGAATTTGATTAAATAAGAATCAAATGAAAGATGGAAATAAAACTTTAAAGGGTTGGTTAAATGGAAAATAAACTTAAGTTATTGACTTAAGTAAATGTTGAATGGAAACTGAACTCAACAGAGGAGTGGTTTAAATAAGTTGAGAAATAGTTATTGAATGAATTAACTTGGATTGTTTTCGAGCTAAATAAAATTCAATTTTTGGAAGTTGGAGATGAATTGAATTTAAGGAAAAAATTGGAAATGAAGTAGTAAATTGAAGTAAGTTGAGATTCATATGAAATGGGAGTTCAATTTGAATATATACACTTCAGTGGTGAAGTAGTAAAAAAATATAAGAAAAAAATTATATTGGACTTAAGAATTGAAGAATGAAATTCTTAAGAAAATTTGTATTGGAAATATACTTAGTAATTTTGGAAAAAAATATATACTAAGTGAATAGTTGAATGAAGACTAAAACTGGAAGTTGTGAAATGGATGATTGTGGATAAGTGAATAACAATCAAAAGGAATGTGAATAAAAGAGAATTGATATAATTGGTAATCAATTGGAATTTATACGTAAGATGTACGTATATTATTTTATTCGCATAGCTATTTGTCCAGATGTCGAACACAGAATTTCGAGATAGATATATCGATCCGAGTTGGAATTTTTCACTCGATTTTCAATGGCGAACCTGGATATGGATTGTTGATTGATTTTGGATATTCTCTATCATAGTTGGTGGCTATGCAAGGAGAATGACGGTTTCCGATCAAGAAACCAGATCTGAGTCCGCACTAGGAAGTCGGGTGGACGATACTAGTTCGGAAGTGAAATTGTGTGATCGATTGAGCGATCAAATGTGATATTGCGTACGGATGATATATGTGCATCGTACGGGCTTAAGTAAAGAAAATATTGAAAATTTGTAAAGAAATGTCTAGAATGGTTTTGAAATTGTGATTGAATATTATTGCTTAGTAGGATCTACAGGTGTATAAAAGCAATGGATAAATTGGGATTTTTGATTTTAGAAGATAAATTTAATGGCCCGACAAAAAGGTATGTATTTGAATTTCTGTATGAAATTTGATTGGGTTTTTGATCCAGCCACTTGGCCTTTTGTTTTCTTTTTGAGATTGGGAGGCCGTAGAGCCATTTTGTAGTAGTACCGAGCTAGCCGCGCAAAGGAGACGCTGGCGAAATTTTTCGGAAATTTAGGGAGTTAGAAAAATTTTGGAAAATTTTGATAATTCAAAAATTGAATTCAAATTTAAATTTGAATTGATAAGTAGGTGTTATGGGTTGAACTTATGAATAAGTTTGGAAAGTTAAAAGATGATTAGTGTATCATTGACAAAAGATTGTTTGGGTATTGTTAAAACTGTTTGAATTTGGGAAATAACTAACTTGGGAAATAGCTAACGGGATATGGGACATTCTTCTTAACTGGTAATTTCGGGGACGAAATTCTTTTAAGGGGGAGGAATGTGACGACCCGTAATTTTTGGTATGTTTGAAATTGGAATATTTAATTAATTTTAAATATTCAGAGGTTAATTATAAACTTAAATTTCAAATATCACTGTTTATTGAGTAATTTAATAATTAAATTATTTGAAGTTGGATAAAATAGTAAATCTGGTATTCTAAGCTAATTAAAAATATTTTGGAAGTTCGAAAAAATTCATATTTATAATACTAAAGGCAATAGAACTTTTAAAATTGAATTTGAAAGTGGTTTGTTCAGTTTTGAAAATTTTAACGTTTAAATTGAATTTAAAATTTTGCCTTCTGAGGCACAGTCTCAGAATTTGACGAAACTAGTTCCATTAGGTCCGTAATATTGTATTATTACCAGATTTCAAATTTTGTAGTGATTGGAATTGTTGTGTGACCGTATGGTAAGTAAACGCCTAGAATAATTAATCGTTTTAATTCAAAATATCGTACATCTTTTCACCTGTCAACAATCTTTCATCAGCAGTATTATTTTTTTCCTCTCAGCTTCTCCCACACGCTACCCTCCCTTCCAAAATCTAATCTCCTCTCTCCCTCCACTATCAGTTCAATAACTCAGGAGAGCTATACGAAAAAAAATCAAAGCTTTTCTTCCTTTATAATCTCAAAACCCTTTTCTCGTTCACTCAAAATTCGAAATGGCCGATTCAATAAAATAATCATCAAATCAGAGCAAGGTACGAAACAAATTGAAATCACCCTCTTCACGAATTGGGATATCGTTCGAACTTCAACCCCGAGTCGAATTCGACTTCGACTTCGTGAGGCTATGCATTCGCGCATGGGCTTAAGGATGGCCGAGGGGCAGCGAGGAAGGTCGCGAGACTCGGAAGGGAGGGAAGGAGGTCGCATCATCGTGAATTGGGAACTCGCGATCGAATTGATCGAGACCGGTGTTAGGCGCGACAGTAAAACTCGTTCGATGGTCTGGGCTCGACGTGTTCGAGTTGGGATGGATTGTGAGATGATTTTCGTTCAAGGGAGCACAGCAGCGAAGCTATGGCTCGCGATTAGGATTTCGAGTTTGACTGTGCTCACGAATGGAGGAGGCAGTTGCGTCGGGGGCAGTGACATCTTCGGCTTAGGTGGTGAGGTATTCAAATTCATTTTTGTTCTCTCAATTAAATTCTCAGTAAAATAAACTGCTGTAGTTAAAAAAATGATGGATTATGGAGATTTAATTGTCTAACTAACCTGTTAAATTATCTCTATCACTAAGTAGTAATAATAATAAGTTATTAAAAAGAATAAGTTAAATTAAATAAGTGAATGATAATAAATTATTAGATTCAAGTGTTAATAAATTTATATAATATTTTTACAAGGTCTGAAATCAAGGAAAAATCAAGTTGAGATTGGATTGGGATCACAAATTTAAAATCAAAGGTGAGTTAATCTCACTCAGCTGAATTTTATTTTAAATTTAAATGGTTAAATTTAAATAATTGATTGAATGGTTGAATTGGTGTGATATGCTATGGTATATATAGTAGTATATAACAATATATACATATTGGCATATGTATATATTGGAATTGTTATTCCCGCATTATATAGTGGATGAGACCCTATGCGCCGCATAATAGCGGATGATTTTATAAAACCCATATACCGCGATATTCCACCTCAAAGTGGAAATGAGTATTGTGCTAATGTCTGTGGATGCAGGGAAACAGGTTGGAGGGATCCAACTGGATTCCTCAAAATATTTAATTTTGTTTAAATATTCTGTGATATGATTGTTGATATACTATGATGATTTATATTGGATAATCTGGTTGGATTGAATTTCCCAGTATAATGAGTTACCAAAAGCAATTGAATTGGATTTTTGGAAAGAAATAAAAGAGTAAAATTTAGTTAAGTAATTCTAGTGAATTCGAATAAATTAAATATGGAAAAGATGAATTTTGAATAAATAGAGAAATATTGAATTTAAAGAAAATTTATGTGATGTTATTAAAAGGGATAAAAATTTATTTTAATTCAATGTTTAAATGAAATTAAAAAGAAAGAAGGAATTTGGGAAATCTGAGACTTGTGTTTCAGTTTAAAGATTTTAAATCATAATGAGAAATAAAATCTGGAAGTTAATGAATTTGGAAATAAATGGATTAAGTAAGAAAATTTATTTCAAAGTAAATTGGAAAATCAATTGTAAATTGATTTAAATACTTTGGGATTTGAAATTTAAGAGAAATGAGATTTTGGAGATATAAATTGGGTTTATAAAGTGAAATGGAATATCAGAGGATATTTGAAATATAAATTCAAGGTGGGAATTTATAAAGGAACATAAATTGGTTTATAAATAAATGTTGATTTATTTTTAAAAGATGGAAATGAGAAGTGTATTTCTCTGGATAGCCAAGTACGTTTTCCCAAGGCAATTTTAAATATAAGTTAAAAGTTTTAATATGTTTTAAAAAGCATATTTTAGAAAATTGATTATTTCTAAATGTTAAAGTCTAAAGTAGTACTTTCAAAAATCTATTATTGTAGTAATTATATAAAAGTGATTTGGTATTATGTTTTTAAAGAGGGAAATTTAGTTTGTATTTATAAATGGTTTTATTTTAAAGTATATATTTTAATAAAGTGTTAAAGTAGTTTAAGTTCAATATTATAAAATATATTTATGATAAGTGCTTTTAAATTATTTTTAAATCTAAAGTATTTTGTACTTGGTGTTTCAGAGAAATAAATATTTGGGGAAATGTATTCCGTAAGCGGAAACTGTTTGAAATTGTTTTCAAAGGGAGTTTGAAAATAGAAATATATCTTGGAAAGATATTTGAGGTTAATAAAAATGTGGGAAATTATTTATTGTGTGATGGTTGCTTGTGGATGTTAATTGATAGTTAAATAACCGACTATCAATATTGGCCAAATGCGCTGATTGTTTCGAAGAGACCGGGATCGGGTTTCCGTATACCGGGATTCTAGGTCTGGAGACTCGAATACCACTTCGATCCGGTTTGTACGTTTCGTGTAACGTGTTCGGAGTCGTAGATGGAGCTGTGAAGTGCAAGGGCTAGTCGCTACTAATCTTGAGGATATTTCCAAAATGGATGTAGTAGGAATAGTGCCTTCGGTTCCGTTCGGACCTGGGACGGACTTGTATGGACGAATGCTTTCGTGACATCGTCAGGTGGACGATGGGCATTCTAAGGGATATGTTCTGAAAAAGGTATCGTTTAGCCTCAAGCCTCATCAACCGGGAATGACTGAAAATCAGGGGTTATGCAACAAGGCTTCGTGGGTAGCCCCCACTTGAGAGTAAGGTCATCCTTGTCTAGATGTCCCTTTATTTCGGCTTAGTGGTGCGGTTGCTGATCCCAACCGTGGGGTGATTTTATTTGGAATTATCCAGTAAGGGATGATTCCGGCTTTGTGTTGCAGGGGAGCGGGCGTACTCCTCGGTACTGTGATCTAGGCCACGTACTGTGACAGGTGGTACCCCAGTGCCTTGTCATTCGTTGGAAATCCATTCTCCCTACGTGCCTTGTACGGTATTTGTTTGTATACCTAGTATGCTGGAATTTAATCATGTAACAATTTCGGCTATTTTAATAAGTATTTGTGAATAGACACTATTATAATATCAGAGGATTTTTATAAAAAGTGTTTTAGCTATCGTAAGGTAAAAACCCGACATGTTTATTTGTGGCGTGGTCTTACGAGATGCTTTTATTTTCAAAAGGATTTTTGAAACTTGAATAATCAATTGAGTGTGATTTTCTCACGCTGGTATTCCAGACTGACTCGGGTATTGTTTTATATGATGCTTGGGTCAGACCGAGTATTATAGGTTACAGGATATGATGCTGTGGAGCTCAGGAGATGAGCTGGATGGCGAGACGTATCTCCCGTACTTGTTTATATATATATTCCGCTGTGTTGATTGTTGTACTCTGTTGTATTGAGGACATGATATGGTTATTGTCCAGTTGTATGTTATGTGTTCTCTGGTGTATACTCTGATGCTATATTATATAAAACTGATATAGTTTTGATTTGTGTAAAGATCTGTTAATATATATTATATTTTATTCCGCTGCGATGGTTAGATTCTGTTGTTGCTTTCTGTTTTCTCTTCTTCTACCTCTTCTTCTTAACTAAAATGGTTCGATTTTCCGGGTCTGGAAAGTCGGGTCGTTACATCTTGCCTGTAAATTTACTTCATAGGACATTAGATTTCCTATTAACTCTTCTATTTTTATGGTTGAAATATCATTAGCTTCCTCGATAGTTAATACTTTTCGTTCCCATTCATCAGTTAAAGAGTTAAGGATTTTTGATACAACATCAGATTCAGTAAAAGTAACTTCTAAAGCTAAAAGTGAGTGATAAATATCCTGGAATCTAGAGTACATTTCAGTAATACTTTCTCCTTGTTTCATCCTAAAGTTTTGAAATTGGTTTTTAAGCATAGAAATCTTGCTTTGTTTTACTTTATTTGTTCCTTCGTGTGTAACCTTAAGAGTATTCCAAATTTCATATCCATTTTTACAGATACTGACTCGATTGAATTCATTTTTGTCTAAAGCGCAAAATAACATGTTCATTGCTTTTGCATTTGCAGTAGCATCTAGTTTTTGGGTATTAGACCATGTTGCATACTCTGTAGTAGGAATATGATATTCAGTTTGAATGATATTCCAGGTTTCAAATCCACTTGCTTGCATAAAAATTCTCATTCTAGTTGACCAATAACTATAATTTAATCCGTTAAACAATGGTGGTCGAGTAGTGGCATATCCCTCAGTAAAACTGTTGCTAGTGTTATTGTCCATTTTATTAAAAAAAATATCAGATAACTATGTTATAGTTATGTGATGACCTTGCTCTGATACCAAATGAAAGTGTATATGGATCGATAATATAGTTAAACTACGACTAGCAAGTGTGGAATTATAAATAATAGTAAATAGCAGTAACACCAGGGATTTTTATACTGGTTCGAACTTCTCGTTCTACGTCCAGTCCCAGACTCCTTTTGGAATTTCTCTAACAACCCTCACTTAACCCGAAGGAACAGGTATTACACCGCCTGAGCAACCGAATAGGACTTTTCCGCCTAAGCAACCGAATAGGACTTCAAATACAATTTGGTAAATTTTTCCTTGACTTGTGTGTTCTTTGAATAACACGAATATAGTCAATGTAGTACACCCTTCCTATAATCTTCTTGATATGATGATTTGAATGTGCAAAGATAGGAAGTATAGATTGAAAATCACTTGTGATTATGATAATACAAAGCAAGTATAGATAGAAAGAATTGGTGGTTTAAATAGTGGATTTTCATCTCTATTTATAGTATTGAATAGTCTTAATTTAATAGTTGCAACTATTAGAAGAAGTGCAACTCTTGGTGAAGAAGACAACTCTTCAGAATTTGATATTTCATGAAGAGATGTTTCAGTTCGTCAAGTTCAGATGTCTGAGAGAAAAGTGACAGATGTCTGAATAAAGTTTTAAAATTCAAAAAATAAAAGAAAGAAAAAACAGTCATTTTAGACGTCTGTATTTTAATTCAGACGTCTGTCTAGGATGACAGACGTCTGTTATTAAATTGACAGACGTCTATTTCATATAAAAATAGAAGCACTATATACATAGAGTTCAGACGTTTGTTATATTATCTTTAGACGTCTGATATTGATGTCAGACGTCTGAATTAATATACAGACGTCTAAATCTGTACTGTTTTGTTCCTTCCTTTATTTTAGCACTTTTGAACTTGAGATATTATATAATTTTGAAAATACCTTTTTATATCTTTTAAATAATTAAAGATATTTATTATTTTAAAGCATGATTTTCAAAAGTATATTTGTGTGTGTGTTTTATCATCATATCAGAGATTGTACAAAAAATATCTAACTTAGAAATAATAAAATTTTGAGAACTTAATCTTGTTGAAGATATGATAATAGCTTCTCTTGTAAATTCCTGCAAGAATATTTGACATTATAGTATATAGGTTGAAATATATAGTTGTCGCATTAAAATCGAAGAAGGCAGGTTCCAACACTTACGATGGTAGATTAACCTAGGCTTTTGCAATTGTGAGCCTAGTTCCTAGCCTTATGGAGTGGCATGGATTTGAGCACTAATAAAGCCGGGATTTCGATTGAGTCCTTGTTTTGTGATTGTGCATATGAGTTATTATATATCCAACGCACAAGAATGATGGTGAGGATTGTCTAACGGATGCTTTGTTTGCCATGGTTGTTTATTACTATAGGGTGTCACACGATGTAGGTATTTTCGACCATATGCCTAGATACTGGAAACTGTACTTCAATTGTAGTATACATATATAGAGATGATAGTATATTATTGTATATTGACTATTATGTGCTAACTCTTTAGATGTAGGATAGGTTAGGTATGGTTCTTCATACCCTATGCCCATAATTACTATATACGATTTTTATAGTTTTTTTGAGATGATGTATGACTAGACTATTATCTGACCTGAGGTTTTACGCTTTACTTCTTATTATCTCGGGTACTCTTAAATGAGTATATTAGGGATAACTTGTTTGGATAGCGCATGGAGCTGTATGGAGTACGAGCATGAGGCTATGCTTTCATAAATCTATACTTCGGAGCTTACTACCGCTTATATTCCAATGTGCAGTACTATAAAGCTTTGTCGGTACTTGTATTTTGAGAGACGGTTATAAAGTTTATTGTGGAGATTTAGGATATATAAACTCTATTATTTTGGCTTTTGTATAATTTTTGAACCGGCTACACTCTGATATTCGTATTTATGGTTCATTTGATTATATCACTATCTCGCCTGTTTTACATCTATGTTATTGTATTATTTTTTGTTTGTGCACTATGAGATGTTCCACAGGTTCTTTGCTTGGATTTTTGCTACTTTACACCGTTGGTTACCGTCCTGCATCAACCGTGTACCTCTACAGCGCACTATACAGGTATATTAGGTACCGAAGGTGCAGGGCAGTCATTACTGCAGTCTTTTAATGAGAGTTTCCTCTTGAATGGTTTGACCATTTGGAAAGGAAAGCGAATATCCAAGAGTGGATGTAACATAGGCATAGTTGAGATGAATGGAGTGAGTGGTCACCTCTGCTTCATGAAGAAACATTGGAAATGGGAATTCTATGAAATTCTAGTAGATACTTGATATGGAATGTGAAATATGATTTGTATTACAAGTTTATTTTTATAAAAAAATTAGTTCCTGTAAGATTTATTTCTTTAAGTTCAAGATACTTGATCTGAAACTCTTGACTGTAAATTGGTTATGGTAGATGAGATAAATAGCTCATAATAAGTAATGGAGCATCTCATTTCATGCACCAATATAGTAGTGGTGGAAATAGTAGGAGCGTATCATATGACACTTATTAGTGTATGCATCAAATTACAAAAGATTGCCTTCATATATGTACCATATTATTTATTTATGAAATAATAATTTTTTTTAGTATTGGTCGAAATTAGATGTGGTTTTATTTTGATATGCATGTTCATTATAAAATAAATTTATTATAATAAGGGTATTTGTTTTCACAGCCATGGTAATGCATTAGCTAAAGAAAATATAGAAGTATCAAAAAAATTCAACGGTTATTTTGGAATTATGGAATAAGCCATATTTTTTTAAAATAATTCTATAATCATATGATTTCGAATCATGTGATACTCATGAATTATTTCTCAAAAAATTAACGATAAGGCACTAATTCAGTGGGAGTAATAAAAGAGTTAATGAACTCTTTAATCGATACATGTAAATGCATTTTATTCATGGTGTAATGATACCAAAAGGAATCCATTTACTTCGTTAAAGTCCACCGATAAATTGCGATAGCATGAACGTGTTTATTTGATATACATGTAGTCTATCTATGATAAGTTCATAGAATATAAAACGGAAGCAGAAAGATAACATATAAAGAAAATAAAAAAATTCAATTTGATTAAATATGTAAGTATACATTGGAAAGGGTTCTAAAAGTACCTAATACGAATAAGATTCAATCGCAAAGTCAATGCTTCCTAATGTATCGATAAGGAATAATCAACAATTGTTAGACAAAGACCGATCGATGATGGGTGAGGTTAGTTTAACATATTTCTATAAGGATATGAACTTAGGAGTAAATACATACATGAAATTTAATTTCATCTAAATTTCAGTTTACGAGATCATATAAGATATGAATCGATAAGGAATCCCGAGCTTAAATAGTTTTGAGATGTGTGGTTGTCTAATTTATGTTATGAACATAAGTTTCATGAACTCAACCAAATCAGTATATAAGTATATAGGTAGTTCATAAAAATTTTCATAATGCCTATTTTGTCGTATTGAGAAACAATTGTTGTTTCAAAAAATACAACGTTATGTGAGTCAAAATGCTTTATGTAAGATTCGCTCATGAGGGGTCTTGAGTGGACTACCCCAAAAGAGTTTGGGGCCAACCAACAATAGGAATTAGTGGTAATACAATGGACTTGGATATGATCCAGAACTCTAATGTATAAGCTGATTACATAAGATAGAATAAAATTAACCGAGCCTCAGATGGACATAACTCATTATAATGTCTAACAAGAATTCTCACACATTAAAAGAAAATCCATGAATTTCTTATCAATGTCAAGAAAGAGAATTGTTATTTTAACAATTTCTTTGGTTGTCAATAACCCATGAAGAGTATAAACTCCGCCATTTGGCACAATGCTTTAAATATGAAATGTATTCCAAGTACATTACTAAACTACGATTTTGATAGTTGCACCCAAAGGGATATGGTCCATTGGCCGCAAGCGTGTCTTCTAAATGAAGACCGATGCAATAGGAATGTAGTAAGCAACATTGATGACATCATAAATTTAAATTTTTGAAATTAGCATAGAAGATTTGTCAGTCAACGTGCTTGAGTTAATTCTAGTTCTACTCGCAAAATTATCGCCCAATATGACTTTAAACTTTAGGATGTTTGAAACAAAAGTTCTAGATAATGATTTAGAATAGATAGTTTGCACATGATAACTAAAATGTCATGACGTTAGTGGGTGCAATAATTGAGTTTGTAAGAGTTGGATAAGATCCAAGAAATAATAGAACAGAATCATTCGTGAAGCATCATAATTGAACAAAATAATTGATAGAGAAATCAAATAGTTTAATTATCAATCAAAATGCATTAAAATGCAGAGGAAGCGGGTGCTTGTAAGAACAAATATTAAAGGGTACCAAAATACGACTAAAACTGTAAGCAAGGATATTAGGAATGTCCCAAACAATATACATAGATGCCATATTAAATTGTTTAATATAGAGCATTTGAGATAGATTCCTTATGCATCAGTAATATGAATTACCATATATGTTGTGCTATCTTCTATATCGCTATTTGCTTAGGTAGTTTAGTATCAATTCCAAATTAAGATCACTAAATGGCATTTATGATTATTCTTAAGTCTTTGTGAAATGCTAGAGAATTTATTATGGGAACAATTAATTCCTTATGAAGAAGTAATCAGACTTGAACTTCATAAGTGATAATATGTTATGTCAATTCAAAATTTACATTCAACCTAATTAATTAAGAGTTTTGAGTTGGAAATGTTCCAAACGAGAGGCGGTGGTCAATTCAACCAAAGGCTAAGTACATCGCTTTGAATAGAAGCACAAACAAAATCAGTTTACATAAATGCACAAATTTGTAACCAAGCTACGGGTGATTCCCAATGTTGAGGATCCTATGACATTGTTTTGTGAAAACATTGCCATAATAAAGATTGCAAAAGAACCCAGGGCTCACAAGTTCTTTAGACTCATGCTTCGAAAGTTCCACATGATAAAGACGGTTTATCAATAATGGGGAGATGTTGACAAAGTAGATAGTAAAGAAATATAGCAGATCCGTTCATTATAGGACTAGCTCGATTAGTTCTGAGCAGATCGGAGGAATGTAATTAAGGTTCCATAATTGACCCCAAGTGCATGTAGGAGATTGAATGAGTAAGTAGTATGTTGAAATGACCCTCCTATTTCCACCCTAATTTCATAAGGATTTTTTTTTAAGAGATGATATATAGATATATCATTCATTACAAATATATTTTCCAAGGTCATTCTCTTTCTCCAATAAACAAAATATATCCAGGATCAAAATAACTTACCAATATAAATATATCAGTGTATATCTAATAACATACACATACATATGAAGATGTATGTGTTCCTCTTGTTTAAATTCAGAGTATATACTTTATTTTATTTTTTTGTTGTACAAGAACATTCTGTTTGATTTAGATTTTAGCAATTCAGATTAATTGTTGTATCCTGATTTTTGACCATAGAATCCACTGGAAACATGTACTTTAGTCTGTTATGCTAATTAAGGAATGATCAAGTAATAATCAGTGGAAAGCAAGCTTTTAATAAGGATGATTGTGTTAAAGTCTGGATAGCATCAAACTCAGGCTAAAAGAAAGTGGATCATAAGTGAACACAAGCAACATCTAGGCGTAATGGAAACGCGCCTAACTTATACATGAGAGGTCACTTTCGAGTGCTATGCTGGTCGGTTCAAACACAATTTTTGTTTTTCTTTTTATTTTTCTCCTGTATGGTTTGAAATCTGATATCTACCTATATCTGCACATAGATATTTAATTTTTGCCTATAATCTAACATACAAAACAATATTTCTTACTTTATTATTTTTGAAACCCATTCCTACAACTGTTCTAGGAATTTAGGTTTATATTTTTGCCCAAATATCAACATGTACACAGATATACATGTACATGTCAATAACTTTGCTCATTTTCCAGAAGACTGGGTTCAAATGGTTCCATGCTTCATTGATTTGAAGTGAACAATTTGCCTGACCTATGGTCTAACCATGTGGTTAATCTGACCATTCTTTTGTTTGCATTTTACAAACTAGAATCTGCCTGAACTTCAGAGTATATGGAGTGTTGCCAGGTTTTGTTTGTTCAAACCAGTTTACCTTGCTTTATCTGTCTTAATCTTTTAAAGATGATTGTGGTGAAACAATTGCTAAATGTACTAAGCTTTTGAAATGCATTTTTATTTTCAAAATACAATCTATCATGATCAACCAATACATCATTTATTTGAAGCTGGTTAACTCATGTATCCTGTATCTGCTACACACTAGTTCAAGCAATGGAGATACCATTCATTGCATTCTGTCTGAAGCTTTTAAAAACATTTTACTTTTCTCAATACGATTCAGAAATGAATTCAAACTTATTTACAAAGTATTTCAGTAAAAAGAAACTAAAATCCTTATAAGATTACTTCTAGCTAAATCCAGATTTTATTCTAAAACTCAGTGCTCTGTTATGTCTCAAGATTAACTAATACATAATATAAATTATGCAAAACAGTAGCTCACCTACATATGCATATTTCTTTTCCAAGCATCCATATCAATACTTAAGATCATTTCCTTGTTTCCCACTCAGATATTTCTTTTAGATTTTAAACCTTAGTGCATAACAATATATTTAACATGATACAACTATTCCATCTAACCATAATAGAATTCATTACATGACTGGAAATCTTAGAAACATAAAAATTTTCCTGAATACATGCAGATATAATCAATTTAAGCTCTTATTGAAACTAGCTAGCATGTTCATTCACTCCTCCATAATAGCCATAACTTCATTTTTACTTAGTGCCTGGGTTACCTGAAAGAGCATGAGTGGCTGCCTCATTTTAAAATGAGACACCCCATATGCCATGAGCAAACAAGGGTCAGATCTATGATTTGGTATGAGTAACATCAATACATTCATGATATTAAGCAATAGAGAATATAAGAGTACCAACTAGTTATTTAAGTAAATCTCTGCATCTAATTACTTTAACATGATATAAATAAGTTGATTCTGGTATGATATATTCATCTATCATTCTTTCACTTGCATACATAACCATGCAAACATAATTATCTATTTGCAACATTTGCATTCACTGGAACCACCATGGTTCCATACCAACCAATCCTAAGAAATATCCATATTCCTATTTCTTCATTTACAGGTTGTATAATTCAATTTAAATTCCTGCCTCATCTGCTATTAAGGAATCACAGGGACACATTGCAATGAACTAATTCACATCATTGCACAAAGATCTCAGGGCTTAAACAAACCATGTGCCAACTTGCATACTTCAAATATGACAAGCATTCCAGCAGTCTTCTTGGCCTTCCCTTCCCTAGTTTATTTACTAGTGTATTGTCTTAAATCCTATCATCAAATATGCTAAGTGAACATATCACTGCAAACATGGAAACATCCATAATCTTTCCTAGCATAATTCTCCTCAGAAATAAGCAGACAGTTATTTCCTAAATGGGGTCAATATGTCTTGATCTTAGTAAAATATAAGAATATTTTCAACTGTAAAAAGAGGCATGGCATGTTCTTATTATATTGATCTGCAAGCCTTTATGATTGATTCAGATTCAAGATCTGGTTCAATCATAATTTTAGCTTGTGAGTTTCTTCTTTTTTTTTATTTGATTAAGGGCTCAGCACTTAGAAAATTTCTATTGCACCCTTAACATTTTTCTTCTCAAGCCTCAGCACTTATACCAAGTATAATGCAGCTCCCAACATTCTTTGTAAAGTTTCCATGCCATAGATCTATAACAGTTGAGAGTATTCTCTATATAATTTTAAGATTCTAGACTTTAACATTTATGAGTATAAATAAAACAGTATGATACACATCCAAAGACAAATGTCTCAACCAATCAAAGATCATCAAAATCATCCATATTAAATCATATCAGATTTAAAATAAGACATCCAAAAAGCATTGATGAAATCATATACATCAAAACCAGAAATATATAAATGGCAATATAAAAAGTGGCTGCCTCATCTCAGGTCTTAATGCCATGAACTCAGTGAGGTTACTCACCTAAATGTTTCTTCTTATTAATCCAGAAAATCCTTGTATGAGTGTTTTCTCCTTCCTTCCAATATTTTTCTTCTTTTCTTATTTTTGTGCAGCTCGGGGTAAAGATAATTCTACTGGCTAAAACTGCCTATTTATATGCATTTTTTTTTCCACTAGGGTTTTGTTAAAACAGAATTCCATTTCTGTCCTGGCTAACATCATGCATTTTTCATTCATAATACCCCGGCCATATTAACCAATTTAAAGGCTGCGTTTTCTTTCTTTTACTTTTCAGAAAATGGCCACTCACCTAGTCATGTTAAAAGTGTGACTATCTTATTTTATATTTTAATTATTCCTGAGAATCCCCTTTTCTATTTTTGCCTACACAAGCATATTAACTTGTATCACATTTCATGTCATTTTAATGTTATAGTTTCACTTGCTTATATATATATATATATATATATACTTTTCAGTACTTAAAAATGTATATTTGTATACATATCTTATCTAGGCTTATTTAATTCCTCTTTAATTTCAGAAACATAAGCTCCTATATGTATACAGGTTTACAAATCCTTATAACATATATATGTATAATTTTCTTTTTCCTGGGTTTTAAATAAAATCTGTTTACTGATTTAAAGTAAAACTTACTTTTCTTATTTCTTAAGATGATCCATATAATTCCAGAAATCAAATATCCATGTTGCAAAATCATGTTTGTATTGCTTTTTAATTCTTGTTTTAAATCCAAGAAATATGGAGTTCTTCCTTGTGCCATTTCAGTGTGCACGTGCACACATATACTTGCACACTATTTATTCCAGAAATTTCACCATATTTAAATCTAAATATTTCAAAAATTAAATCATTTTACAAAAATGATTTTTCACAAAATTTTGGGGTATTACATATGTCCCCAGGGATAATTTTCTAATTTGTTACCTATATCTAACATATCTAACTCTGTATTTAATCTTGTTCATAATAAAGGTCTTTGATACCCATTATATACTTTGTTTTTTAACCAAAAAACCAAAGTGTTATTATTTTGTACATGTAAACTAGATTTTGGTTGTGCCACTTTATAAAGAAATAACAGGTGTATGGCAAAGCCACTATAATAACTAAAGCCGGTTTTATAGTGGTAGGACCACTTGTATAAATAAAAATAGTTGTGAAAGCGACATGCTCCAACAACAACAAAGATTCAGTAACAAATAGGAGCAAGACTATGAAGTCTCGACTGCTAGAAGTAAAACATGATAATTCGCTTCAACCAAGGAGGAATTACTTTCATCTAAAGATCATACATGCCTAGTGACATGTGAAAATCCAGAAAATATGGAAGAAAGATCTAGAACATAATCTAATTACTCAACGCTATAGCAGTGACTCCTATCCTAGGTATCATCAGCAAGAACAAACTTGTTTCTGTCCCTATTAGAAATGGAGAGTTCAACACATGTATTATGGTAAAAGATACATATTTCTTCTCCATCATTACGAATTACATACTTGCATAAAATGCCACTCGTGGATTCAAGTCTTATCAATGACCCCCCATGCATCTATACCAACTCATAAGGATTCCATGTAATAACATTAGCAGAAGGAAGGGCACTAAGACAGCCCACCGTAATGGTAGCAGAAATATCGGAGTGAAAAGTATTTGTATGAGGCACATTAGTAACATGACTAGTTGGAGTGTATCGTCATCAGCTTCTTCCAAAGGAGGAATAATGGCAGGCTTGGGCTTGAGGACCAACTTCATTTGAGGAGGATGAGGGAGTGGGACTTTGACTAGAATTCCCATAAGGGCATGAGTGGTTCCATAAGAGTTAGAGGGGATATCATACTTACATTATTCCTTAGTGTGTCCAACGGAATGGCATGTCAAACATATATCAGGAGCCCAGCTATAACAATCGTCAACAATTGCTACATGGCCTTCTATAGCATGTACCATTAGCTTGGTAGGTAGTGGTTTATCAGATGTAGTCTTAATCAAAGCCTTTGCATAGACTATCTTTCTTCTTGCCACAGTGTTTGCATTAAAACACTTAATTTTTCAGACCAAACTTGCTAACCAATTATGACCCATCATACATTGTATTATAGATGGAATATGTGTGAAATGTGCCCAAACATGATTAGATAAAACCTTTTCTCTTGCATTGTTAACAAATGGACTGCACGATGTGATAATAAATGGTTTGCCATAATAAAAGACGATTTAGCTTCTAGTATTCGTTGTCTCTCACTAACATATAAGAATTAGAAGAAGAAAATTGAGTCATCAAAATGGACCTTTAGGTCCTCTTTACTCCCCAAACACCGCGGCAGTGGGTTCGAACAACATCATAGGAAGGGTTTGAATCCAGAAAGAAGCCAACTAAATATTTAGACCAAAAAACAATCCTCATTTGCACAACCTTGACATGAGGGATCATTATACCTTTAATTTTGACAATGTCAAAAGAAAAAAGGGAATAAACACCCTCGTTTCTAGGCAAGGAGGTAAAAAGTGAGGATCATGGTTTAATGTTTGGTGAGGATATGGCAATGTGGTCATTGGAAGAGAAATGCTACTACATCATGGTAGGGCTTATAGGGTTGGAACCTGGTTGCAATGGATGAATTTGAGTTTGGGAATTGTTACAAATAGCTTGTGTGCACACAAAAGATTATGTGCACAATTTGTACATACACACTCCTCTACAATAGAAACTATTCCACACCTACATCACTTTATATTAGCATCACAAATGTTAACATTATCATCATCACATCTCAAAGGCATATAATCGATAGAAGATGAGTTCAAATTCACATGGGGGTTGCATATTTCAGCACTTGCAGGCACAACAGCCATTAATGGTTGAACAAAATCAGTCAACACATTGCAAGAGATAATGGTACCCGAGGATGGTTTTGCAGGCAGTATGCGGTAATGTTTGGTAACGAGGAGTGGGATGAAGTGGCAGAATTGGAAAAAAGGTAGTTGCGATGAAGGAAAAATAGGGGACGGCGGAGCAACAATAGCAAGCAACAAAGCCGAAGTTGGTGGAGTTTTGAAGCACAGACCATAGAGGAAGATATAGATGAACCAAAGCGATGGCTGGAGTGAGTTAGAGAACATGCCATGATTTTTGGATCTAAATCCTAGTTATTCGAAAATGATGCATGTTCTTCTTCTTCTTCGGCATGGGAACGGATGAGGTTATGTGGAGGGGAAAGGAGGACAGACATTCAAGCAAAGGGCAGAGGGTGAAGTCAGACGAGGGAAGTAGGGGAAAACAAAAGTAAGGGTAAGGAGGAGATGCCATTATTGTAAAAGTCGGACAAGGGAATTAAGAAATTAATTCATTATATATTAATAAGAAAATCCTTAAATAAAATGTGTGTGATTGTAGTTGCAAATAGTTACAATCCTGAGTAATTAATCATGGAATAAAACAATATTTTGCTTTAAATATTCTTGGTCAAGATAATTTGAGAAAAGATATCGAGACATCCGTTGAGATCAGAGTATGTAACGTGCTCCAAATATTGAGCAATGTATTGCTTAAGGATGTTGAGGGCACCATAGGGTTACATACTTATAGTTATTGGAGAATTATTAAATGAGTCATCCGAGAATTTCTTATTAGTTGATAACAACCATGTCAGATAAGGAATCTTATGATGGTAATGTTACAGTTCTCCCAACTTGAGAATGCTATGGAACTTCAATATGGACACTCTACTTTAATTATAGTTAAATCATGGCATGGTGACCATCGAACAACTATAGTTGAATCTGAGTTGAAGCAGTATTCAAAAAAACAATTCTCCTTAATTGTATGAGGTGAGTATCACAGTCAATTTTAATTAACTCAAAGGCAAAATCTCTGGCCATAATAGAATGGTTGATAATAAATATTATTATTTAACCAAGGACCTTATTTATGGACCAATCAAGTTGAATATGGATAATATTGGAGTTTTGAATAGTACCGAACTCCATTTCTTCTAAAATGATATAGTGTTGAGAAATAGAACGCGTGTAAATTATTATCACTATTATTACCGCATAGGATAAAATAAATATGATTTTACCGAAAAAGCTACAAGAGATGAATTAAGAAAACTGCCACATCACTGGGTATGGTGATGTGTGAATGTTAATATTTAAATTATTCAATATTGCTGGTTGAATTCACACCCCTGAGTCTCACAATTGCATATGTAAATTCTTCAAAAAACTACATGATTTAATTAGTTTATAAAGTTTTATAAACTAACTAAATTAATCACTATACAAAAACTAATAGTTATTAATGTGTTTAATGTTTAAGGTGTTAACAATAATTATTTGGTTTGTATATAAGAGCTAAATTTGCATGTATCAATATATGATATCGATACACACATACACACACATATACATATACATACACCTGGTTTAAATATAATTAATTACTTAATAAGCTTTGGGATTTTTTGGTCCATTATGGAGCAAATTATGGTTGGCCATAGAAGGAGGACCATGGTTTACATAATTGATTTAGATCTAATTAGAATTACAAGAAATGTTTTAAAAGAGAGGAAAGGTTTTGATTCCCTTTCTAAAAACAAAACCTTCCTCATTAATAATTTTTTCAATGATTCCTTTTCCATCTCCACTCTTTTTATAGTCGTAACTTCCATGCCTTACCTCTCCATGACCCAAAATTTCATCCAAACAATATCAAATAAAACAAAATAAAGTGGTTCATTCGATTCTAGCAAGATCGGGTGTTGATTCAAGGAGTCTAGGAGTTGATTCAAAAATCGAAGTGTCATGAAGGGCAAGGTTTACAAAGGTAAATCTATATTTATTTTATATGCTTATACATGATCACATCTGACCCAAATTTGTGTATGTAACATATAATTAATAGCCATTGAATTTATTGAAGTTATATTTATTATACATATGTTGTTTATAAGTAAAATTTGTAAAGGGGAAAACCAAACATGAAAGTTTGATCTATTTTTTTTTTTTACGTATTTATGAATTAATCTTTTCAAGTATGTTTTTATATATTACCGAATGATTTAACTATATGTATACATAAATATATACAATGATCAATTACTTTGTTGCAATCAAGCGTGTATATTAATGTGGCTATAAAAATTAATGTCTTGAATTTGTTTTCAATTATGATACTTTATTGACTATTTGGTCAAATTAAAATTTGTAATCCATTTTATCAATTATTTTGGATTATATTATATATATATATTTAAATAAACTTAATCTGTTGTTATATGGAAGATTGTTTATATTATATATACATATATATATATATCTAAATTGTTTTATTTATAAAGTTAAAACTAAATACATATGCATATAATAATACGTTAAATCTATTTATCTTTTGTGTGTGCACACATTTACACACTCTCTTTTGATCATTTTATGCAAGTCGCAATTTATGTAATATCAAATCTTTTATTCACTTATTTTAGGCTACAATTAAAGATGGTATTGATTTTAATTTAATTTTAATTAGGAGTTTACAAGAGAGGAAGGTGGAAGGACTTTCCTTTTTCTTTTGGATACTAATTAGATATTTCTTTCACCAAAGAAATAAATCTGAAACTTATTTCATTGATTGTTCTTTGATTGTAATTTATTTGAATTTAATTTATATGGAAATATATGTATGTTACATGCACATATAAATGTCTAATATATATGTGTGTGTGTGTGTGTGTGTGTGTGTCTGTGTTCATGATACTATAAATATATGTAAACAAACACTATACAAAAATTATAATATGTTTCAGTACACCATGCACATTTAGACATATAAATTCCCAATATTCTTATAAAATTATCATATACATATATAAGCATAATATATATGTATATATAGTAGATAAAAATCCCAATATCTATATGTATGCATATAGTTATACACACATTTATACATCATCGTACTATTATGTCATGTTATGAGTACATGCGATATGCTAAAAGTAATCATCAAATAAAATCAAATAACACGATTAATTAATTAAATATAAAATTATTTAAATAAAACATGGTTTTATTGAAATAGATAGATTACTTCTAATGCTACTTAATATACCTCATAGGCGTATTAAGATCCAAAACATGAATCATTTTGAAATTTATCTATTTCACCCGCTACGAAACGGATAGAGTTCCGACTTGAAGCCTACAATCCTGTTTATGAACTTTCTAGAACATACAACTTTTGGGATACCTAAAGGAGTCGCTGTTGGAAAGTGCACAGCAAAGAAAAATAGTTAATGCAATAAAAGAAGAGATAAGAGATTTAGTGTTAAGCTATTGGCATATGAAGATCAAGACCAGAAGTTCAAGAGCATCAAAAGATATTGCCCCGAAAGCTCAAATAAGTCCTAAGAGAAATTGAAAAAGGAAAAGACCTTTACTCCTCTTAATGATACGCTGACCAATATTTTCCTAAAAACCCGAAACAAGCTTCCTTATTCGAATTAATGGTGAAAGTTCGAAAAGTGAAAATTACTGCCACTACCATATAGAAAATAGGCACAAAATAATATTGTTGAATGCTTACTTCTATAATTAAAAAAAATAATCCAAAAAGGAATGGATTCGTAATTTATTAAGATATAATTTAATACTTTGTTTTGTTTTTGTTTTAGAAAAATCAATATAGCTGACCTTCTTCTATCGGCAAATGCATAAATATACACTTCTTATTCAAAAGATGTTGCTATTACTTTAGAACTTTATATAAAAATGCAAGGGGGAAAATCATGACCAAATGAATTATTAAGTAGCAAATGGTTTCAAAAGTGTTACCATTAAAAGTGAAGTCAAGAAGTTATAATCCAGGCACGGACTTGCTCTTCACTAACGAATTCTAGCATTCTTATTCCTTTTGGGTTTTCTTCGACCTTCCCACAAACCTTCGTATTTTGGGATTTCTTATCAAGCTTTTGAAAGTATGTCTTTTTGCCAGGTTTATACATAGGGGTTATTTGTCGACCTTCAGATATCATTTTGGTATTCTTGGATATTATCTAACCGTCGTAAGTGAACCATTTCTGGCTGTTTTATAACTAAGAGGCATTTATTGTTAGTTCTGGTCCTTGTCCCATGCCATTATTATTTTTCGTTTAATTTTAGCCACATGCCTTGTCTTATGCTACTTTTTTATTTTAAAAAACTTCTTGAAAATGAGAGCTTGGGTCTTGATTACAAGTCATACACCAAATGGCCTTTCTCGAAAGATTTTCAAAAAGAAAATTGTTTACGAAAATACATGACTTCAGCTTGGATCAACTCCTCGAAGTTATGCCTTGTATAAGTTCTAAAAAGAAAATGAAAAATTGTAACAACCCAAAATTTGAGCTATAATAATTAATTAACGATTTAATTAAATATTAAAATAAGTTTGTGAAATTGTCAGAATTGAGCTATGGGAGTTGCACCATTGTGTCTGTGGTAATTTTCTGGTCAATTTCCATATATAACTTGTCAAAATTGGAGTTAATATGAAGAAGTTACGAAAGAAATAAGAAATCAGAATGAAAAAGAAAAAAAACAAAGGCATAGGTCGACCCTTATTTGGGTTAGATCGACCTATAGGTCGACCCCCAAAGGGGTCAGGTCGACCTTAAGGTCGACCCCCATGGAAGCTAGTCGACCGCTATAGTTCTTGGACGTTATTTCGTCCATTACGAAGCGAACACCTCATAATTCCATTTTCGTTCAATCCTTTGCGTTCGTGCTTCCATCCGACGGTTCCTAGAGAGCCTATGACGTGGTTGCACTAGATTTAATCTTCAAACCCAACGGCCTAAGATCCCTAAGCTACACTATAAATAGAACCCTAGGCCTAGCTATTTTTCTCATTCAGATTTTCTCCTATTTGGGTTCATTGCCTGAGGCTAGACCTTAAATAGAAAAAATTTCTAAGGAGGAGATATTTTTGATAAAAATATTCTACGCCCTAGGAGTGGATCCAGGAAGGCTAAGCACTAGAGCTAAGGACCACAGGTGAGTGTTTTGTAATTATTTTAGATTTTTAACTAATTTAAAATAATAGGGTTCTCAATAGTTGTAGTTTTTCTACAATTTTGAGACAGTTTTTATATAATTTATTTACGGTTAACATTTAAGTAAATTTCAGAAGTTCTTTTAAGTCTATTTTATTCAGCTATTTTTATTCTGTTATTTTATTCAGTTATTTATAGTTATTTACATCTGTTTTAAGTTGGAATTTAGCCGTAAATGTTTGTTTCTTTTTTTCCTTTTTTACGCGAATAAAATATAAAAAAGAAGAAGAATTCGCAAATATGGATTAAAATAGAAAATTACCAAATTTACAAAAATCAAATGTAAAATAAGAAAAACTGTAATAAGATGGAGATAGACTGAAATAGGCAAATTTGAGATATTTGTAAGCATAATTATAACAAGCGATTAACTAAAAAAAGAGAAAATAGAAGGTAACGGAAGAGACTTATTTTATAAGTTAGACTTATTTGTCTTGTGAATCTTAGTCTCTGTGATGTTTTAGCTATACCTATACCACATTCTTTAGTGTGCTCTTTTTGGGTATACTAAGGGTGTGGGGTGTTTCACTTAGTATCAAAGCCTAAGGTTACAGGATTCCTAAAAACTTGTTTTAAAAGTAAAGTATTTTTCAAAAGTAACATATCTTTGAAAGTATTTTTTAGAAAGAAACTCTTATTATAGAAATGGTTTTCAAGTATAAGAGAGTTTTTATAAAAATCACCTCAAAGTCCAGTTTAACCTTCTTTTGATTCTTTTGAGCCTAAATTTTCTTTTCTTTGCATAGAATGGCGGACGCTCTAAATCTTCCAGAGGGTGTCCAAGTCACTAGTTGGTTCCGTAGATACCTCCAAGCTACGGCACCAGAAGTGCAAGGGAAAGCGCCCAATGCAGCACCAGCGGATGGAGATCCCATTAATCCACCTACAGCAGCCAATTTTTCTAAGCTATGCAAGGACTTTGGTAATCTAGGAGGCAAGACGTTTTCTGGCATGGAGGATTTCGTGGAGGCACGAACTTAGTTAAGGAATATAGAGCGGATATTTGGGTTATTAGGATTGGAAGACCAGCAGAAATTTCAGCTTGCATCTTGGCAACTGAAGGGAGAGGCTTCTTACTAGTGGGAGATTTTAGAGATGGAGGGTAGAGACATTAGTTGGTTTGGATTTCGGGAAAGGTTTGAAAGAAAGTTCTTGTCACAAGCTGAGGAAAGCATGCAGTTGGAGAAGTTCATTAGTCTGAAGCAAAGGAGTCTTTCGGTGAAGGAGTGTATAAATCAGTTTAATGATTTATCGAGGTTCGGGATGGAGCTTGTTAATACACCTCATAAGAAGGCCATCAAGTTTGCTAAGGTTTTGAACCAGCCCAACCAAGGATTGGCATTGACACATGTACCTATGGAGAGACATATGAGTCACTTGTGGAAATGGCTCTTATGTCAGAGGTAGCTAAGGATGGAGAATTTAAGGAGGTTCCTAAATCAGAAAACTCTAAGAAGCAGTGGTGAAAGAATAAAAAGGATAAGGACAAGAAGGAAGGAGGAGGACCTCAAAAGCAGATCGAAGGGCGAAAGATGTCATAATTGTGGATTGGTTGGGCATTTCACAAAGGACTGTTAGAAGGACACGATGAAGGGGAGGTGTTACAATTATGGGCAGCCTGGGCACCTTAGAAGAGCTTGTCCTCAAAGGGCAGAGCAGAGAGCAGACGCACCTACAACGCAAGTACAGACTTTGGATGCAACACCTTCTAGTGGATTAGATCGAGGTAGGAAAGTCTATGTAGAAGGTTTGATCTCTATTTCAGATTTTCTATTCGGACTCTTTTTGACTCTAGAGCATCACATTCTTTCATTTCCAGTTCCTTGGTTGATTGTTTGCCCTTAGATATTTCTCTGGTTGTTGACCCTATAGTTCTTTCAAAACCTATAGGAGGATCGGCACATTTATCCATGATTTGTAGGGGTTTGAAACTTTTTATACTAGGCGTAGAGTTTGATTGTGACGCCTATGTACTGAGATTTTCGGGATATGGGATGATTTTGGGGATGGACTGGTTATCCACTTATGGTGCAATATTGGACTACGAGAGGAGAGTCATTAGGCTAGAGACATGTAGCGGGTGGACTCTCGAGGTTTCTTGCAACCCATAGAGGTCAGTCATGTTGAGCTTCCTTTATTCCCTTGATTCATCACTAGGAGAGTTAGATTCAGTTCCAGTTGTTAGAGATTTCCCAGACATTTTTTAGGAGGTTAGGGGACTACCCCCTAAGAGAGAGATCGACTTTAGGATCTATCTGAATGACAATGCTAAGCTAGTGGCATTGCCCGTGAGACATATGGCTCTTAGGGAGTGGAAGGAGTTAAGTAAGAAGATTGGTGAGCTATTGGAGAAAGGCTTCATCAGACGGACCATATCTGAGTGGGGAGCGCCAGTCGTCTTCGCTACAAAGGCGGATGGTTCCCTTCGACTTTGCATAGACTATAGAGAGTTGAATAAGCTCATGAAGAAAAACCGTTACCTACTTCCTAGGATAGACAATATTTTTGATCATTTAGTTGGCTCTTCGGTATTTTCTCAGCTTGATTTGGCTACTGGATTTCATCAGCCTAGGGTCATTGATGATAGCATCGATAAGACAACATTTAGAACATCCGATGGATTCTTTGAGTGGTTGGTTATGGCGTTTGGGCTGACTAATGCCCCAGCCCATTTTGTAGATCTGATGAGCCGTGTTTTCCGAGATGTCCTAAATAAGTTTGTGGTAGTGTTCGTGGACGACATTCTAGTGTTTTCCAAGAGTATGGAAGAGAATGTTATTCATCTTGAGGAGGTTCTTCGTACACTTTGTGTCGGTTGAAAGAAAAATTCTCGAAGTGCCACTTTTGGCATAAGAAGGTGCGATTCTTGGGGCACATAGTCTCAAGAGAGGGTCTAGCGGTGGATCCCGCTATGATAGTAGTAACAAAAGATTGGAAGGCCCCCAAGAACACTACTGAAGTTAGAAGCTTCCTAGGTTTGGCTGGTTATTATAGGAAGTTTATCAGAGATTTCAGCACCGCTTACTCGCTTTACTAAGAAGAATGCGGCATTCTTGTGGGACGTAGATTATGAGGATTTCTTCACGATGTTAAAGAGAGCCCTTACTAGTGCACCGGTGTCAGTTTTACCCGATGGAGCTAAGCCTTTTACAGTATACACTGATGTATGTAGGACTGGTCTTGGAGCAGTATTGATGTAGGAAGGGAGGGTAGTATGTTATGGAAGTAGACAATTGAGAACTCATAAGAAGAACTACCCAACCCATGATTTGGAGCTAGCTGTTATTGCTTTCGCGCTCAAGTCTTGGAGACATTACTTGTTAGGAGAAAGGTTCGAGCTTTTCATTGACCATAAATCATTGAAGTACCTATTCTCACAAAAGGATTTAAACTTGAGGCAGCAGCGTTGGATGGAGTTTTTGGCATCATATGACTTTGAGATAGCTTACGCCCCTGGTAAAGGAAACGTGGTTGCGGATGTGTTAAGTAGAAAGAGAGTAACCCTCAATCCAATGTTCATGGAGTGGAAAAGCCTAGAGTTTATTTCCATCTTTGATTTTAAGCCCACTACGGACATTACTCCTGGATTGTTGGCAGCACTTGAGGTTAAGCCTACCCTCGTAGATAAGATTGGCTCAAGGAAACGAGAGGATTCAGAGCTTGTGGATATTCTGGATAGGATTAACAGAGGAGAGGTCTCTAGACATCTCCAACGCTATTCGATCGATAGTAAAGGGTGGCTAAGGAGAGATGGAAGACTTTGTGTTCCTCGCACTGGTGATTTGGTGAGTGCAGTTCTAGCAGAAGCGTACCATTCTCGAATGACTATTCACCTGGGTGGTGATAAAATGTATAGGGACATGAAGAGAGTGTTTTATTGGAGTGGTATGAAGAAGGATGTAGTAGAGTTTGTGGCTAAGTGTCTTGTATGCCAAAGGGTCCACGTAGAGCAGTAGAGGCCTGGCGGATTGCTTCAGCCATTGGTGTACCCGAGTGGAAGTGAGATAGTGTTTTGATGGACTTCATAGATGGTTTACCCCAATCTAGGAAGGGGAATACCAGTATTTGGGTAATTGTAGATCGTTTGACTAAGAGCGCCCACTTCATTCTGGTCAAGAGTAAGAGGACAGCACCTTATTTGGCATCTATATACGTTCGTGAGATAGTCCAACTTCATGGAATTCCCTCTAGTATAGTGAGCGATAGAGACCCTATCTTTACTAGCGAGTTTCGGAGAAGCTTGCAAGAGGCTTTAGGGACACAGCTTAGATTGAGTACGGCCTATCACCCTCAAACGGATGGCCAAACAGAGAGAGTTAATAGGGTTCTTGAGGATTTGTTGAGGATGTGCATTCTTGATTTTGGAGGAACTTGGGAGGAGCACCTTCCTTTAGTGGAATTCACATATAATAATAGTTTTCAGACTAGCATTGGGATGGCACCTTTTGAATCCCATTATGGAAGACCTTGCAAGTCGCCTTCGTGTTGGTTGGAGTCTACAGAAAGATTGCTACTTGGTCCCGACATGGTTAGAGAGACTTCGAAAAAGATTGATTTGATTAGAAGAAGAATAAAGATGGCCCAAGATAGAAAGATATCTTATGTAGATAAGCAGAGAAAGAATATTGAGTTCGAGGTGGGAATTTGGTTATCATAAAGGTGTCTCCGTTAAGAAAGGTAGTGAGGTTTGGATCAAGTGGGAAACTTGCTCCCAGATTCGTAGGACCGTTCCCCATTATGGAAAGAGTAGGGAAGATGGTATATTGGATAAAGCTACCAGAGAGGCTCGCGGGAGTTCATGACGTTTTTAATGTTTCGCACTTGAGAAAGTGCTTGCACAATTCAGCAGAAGCAATAGAACCTAGTCAACTTGAGGAAGTTGAAGTGGAGAGAGAAGCATCAGTTCGTCGCATTCCTACCAAGATCGTTGGATGTGTTGTCAAGAAGCTTAGGATAAGGAAGTCCCTTTGGTTAAGGTGCAGTGGGGAGATAGTATTAAGGACACTACGTGGGAGGCTGAGGAGAAAATATGTATCTCGTATCTGCATCTCTTTGATGGTACATTTTGAATTTCCTATTTCCATCTTTAGTTTTGAATAGGTTCTTTCCTTTAGTATCCTTTGGGAGGGTAGATCTTAGGATTTAACCTATGGATGGTAGGACTGAATGTAAACATGTCATTAGAACATGTTATGCATGATGGATGCTAATGGATGCATATACACACACTAGGCACTATTTTCCCTTAGGGATCGACCTAACTAGGTCACTAAAGCATATGCATATGAATGTGTGTGCACTTACATTTTTATTCCATAGTTGCTATAATGAGTGATTATCATATGATTGTTGCATTTGGATGATGTTTGTAGCACGCATATAGAACTATCAGTTATCATTAGGAAACTTGCATTCATTCAGATACATGGCACAGACATGATTGCATATAAAGGAGGTCGATTGAATCAGTAGACCGTCTAATCTTTTGCATTAGTTAGGGACATTGACACTACACTATTACATATAACATAAGTTGCATTAGAAAGCTTAAGGACAATGGATGTAATGGACGATGGTTGAATACATGGTTATAGAATTTGATGAAAATATTTATTTCATTCTTCTATCCTTGGAGATTTCGGGGACGAAATCTATTAAGGAAGGGAGAATGTAACAACCCAAAAATTGAGCTATAATAATTAATTAACGAATTAATTAAAAATAAAATAAGTTTGTGAAATTGTCAGAATTGAGCCACAGGAGTTGTACCATTGTGTCTGTGGCAATTTTCTGGTCAATTTCCATATATAACTTGTCGAAATCCGAGTTAATATGAAGAAGTTACGAAAGAAATAAAAAATCAGAATGAAAAAGAAAAAAAAATATTACAAAGGCATAGGTCGGCCCATATTTAGGTTAGATCGACCTATAGGTCGACCCCCAAAGGGGTCAGGTCGACCTTAGGGTCGACCCCCATGGAAGCTAGGTCGACCCGCCTTAGTTCTTGGACGTTATTTTGTCCAGTACGAAGCGAACACCTCATAATTCCATTTTCGTTCAATCCTGTGCGTTCGTGCTTCCATCTGATGGTTCCTAGAGAGCCTATGACGTGGTTGCACCAGATTTAATCTTCAAATCCAACGGTCTAAGATCCCTAAGCTACACTATAAATAGAACCCTAGGCCTATCTATTTTTCTCATTCAGATTTTCTCCTATTTGAGTTCATTGCCTGAGGCTGGACCCTAAATAGAAATTTTTTTCTAAGGAGGATATCTTTTTGATAAAAATATTCTACACCCTAGGAGTGGATCCAGAAAGGCCAAGGACTAGAGATAAGGACCACATGTGAGTGTTTTGTAATTATTTTAGATTTTTAAGTAATTTAAAATAATAGGGTTCTCAATAGTTGTAGTTTTTCTACAATTTTGAGACAGTTTTTATATAAGTATTTACAGTTAACTTTTAAGTAAATTTCAGAAGTTCTTTTCAGTCTAATTATTCAGCTATTTTTATTCAGTTATTTTATTCAGTTATTTATAGTTATTTACAGTTATTTACATCTGTTTTAAGTTGAAATTTAGCATGTAATGTTTGTTTCTTTTTATTCCTTTTTACACGAATAAAATATTAAAAAGAAGAAGAATTCACAAATATAGATTAAAATAGAAAAACACTAAAGTTACAGAAATCAGATGTAAAATAAAAAGAACTGTAATAAGATGGGGATAGACTAAAATAGGCAAATTTGAGATATTTGCAAGCATAATTATAACAAGTGATTATAACTAAAAAAAGAGAAAATAGAAGAGTAACAGAAGAGGCTTATTTTATAACTTAGATCTTGGATTAAATTAATAAGCAAAAGAACAGTTATAACACATAGGTTATAATTAAAAAGAAAGAAATAACAGAAGAGGTTTATTTAAAACTTAGAATAAGTTAATAAGCAAACGTAGAAGTAGTGGTCCATATCGGCAGCAATCCCTTTCAGATTTAGGACTGATGGTCTCACAATAGCAGGTGAAGCTGGGACACGCTTATGCTATTAGGGTAAATAAGTGGCCAATAGATAGAAGCTCAAATCTGGGGATTTGGGCAAGGGGCGCAAACTAGAATTTATTTGTTAGGACCAGTTCCGACAGCATTCCCTTTCAAGACTAGGACTGATGGTCTTACAACAGCTAGGTGAGACTGAGCAGCATTCCCTTTCAGGTCTAGGACTGATGGTCTCATAATAGTTAGGTGAGGCCGGACACGCTTATGCTGATTAGGGTAAATAAGAGGTCACAACAGGGAGCGATAGTTAGTGTGTACCGGCGATGACCGAGTGTGCGGCATCGATTAGGGTAAATAATTCGCTACTGTGTTACAAGCGCTAAGAGGTGTATTTTGCTGTAACCAACAGGATTGGTTCACGGTGGCACAACAGAGATAGTAGACCGATCAACGGGTAGAATTAGGATTTCAGCCTAATCAAATTAGCAAATGAAATAGGATTAGGGTTTCAGCCTAATCACAGTAGTTAAAGACAAGTGCAAACAATCAAAACAATCAAAGCAAACAGTCAAACAGAATCAGAAACAGTATTTTACCCCAGTTTTATCTTTCAGTATTTCTTTCCATACTAGAACTATTTCTTAGTCTATTATCATTATCTTGCTTAGAAATGCTAGTAATTACTTTCACTCACCATTTGTCGAGGACAATAGATTTGGATTTCTTGGAGATACATTCCCGGAATTATTCATGTATTCTTCTTCTTTTCATTTGGCTTTTGATGTACTAGTACTTATAAGAGGGATGATTATTAATATTTATGTACTCTGATGATGTGAGACTGAGATATATTTTTCATAAGACATGAAAATTTGGGTTTTTAGACATATTTTGTTTTTATGACTTATTGATGAAGTTTAATTTTGAATAATGAATTACTATTTAAATGTTTCCGCTGTTTTTACCTATTTGTCTTGTGAATCTTAGTCTCTGTGATGTTTTAGCTATACCTATAATGCACCACATTCTTTAGTGTGCCTTTTTTGGGTATACTTAGGGGTGTGGGGTGTTTTAAAAACTAATATTACTTCTTCTCCAAGGGTACTTCTCTTCGAAAAATAAAAGCTTTTTACCTTCGGCTTGGCGTCGCATGTTAACGAAAAGTGTATTACTCCATCGAAGCCTATTACATAGTAAATAAAACTACTCTAAAGTTTAATTACTTCCTTAAGTTGATGTGCTTCATTTATAATAATATTTTTGAAGTATTTCCACGAACCCAACCTTTTTTTCCATGATAAATTTAGTTGGGTGTCCTCGGTGAAGAGAGGGCAGACCTCTAGGAATTCGCTCCCCATATAACCCTACATGTGAAGCACCCACAGGAGAACTCTTACCCCCACCTGCAAGAGAATGCCATTTCACTTACAAATAGCATTATTGACAGACACAAAATCAAAAGAGCATGCAATAGACCATCAAATACTTAATCTTCCAACTCATGGGCTGGATGCCTCAAAATTTAAATGACAAACCTCTGTAAAGCCCGAGCCTAACTCTCAATTCAAATGATAGGATAGATGCCTTAAACTTCAGATAGAAGACCCAATAAAGCTCGGGCATAGTTGGATAAGATATCCTTAGTTAAAATTATAGGCTAGATGCATAAAAATTCAGTTAGTAGGCTCAGTAGATCCAAAGACCTTATTAAGTAACAGATTCTAGAATGCCCAAAATTCCATAAGAATTAAATAATAATAAAACCTTAAACCTTAGGCAAAGCATGCTCACTTCAAGTAGATTAGTCCGAAGACTAAGCACGTCCCCTTTTGTAAACATAATCCAAAGGCTAAATTTTCACGCCAAAGAATAAGACAAAGTTCGAGGATTGGATGCGTCTAACTCGGATGAAAGTCTCGGTAGAACCCAAGCTCAAATCAGTAGCGATGCATTGAAAGAGTATTAGTAAACGGACTTTAGATGCTTAAGCTCCAACCATTTAAGTTAGAAATATATGAAAGTAACTAGGCGAAACTCCAGTATGTTAGCTATGGCGCTTAAGAAAGACAGTTGATTACAGAAAGCATAGCAGTATACGAACCCCAGATGCCTAAGATCCGTGTAACAAAATTAAAATTTTGCCAAAAAGAGAAAAGTAATCGTTCGAAAATGAGAGATGAATGAAATATGGGAATTGATCCCAAAAATCTAAGCTCTCGAAGTAACATTATTGACAGCCAAAAAGACTCTAGAATAAAAATTTATTTGAAAGATTCAGTAGAATCCGAAAAATCTTAGAAATGAGAAATAAGGCAAGATGTCGAAATAATAGCAGAGTATTAAAAGAACATATGATGTTGAGAAATTAGATTCTGAAACTACTTAGAATGAGATAAAACTTACAAAGAAAGCATTGATGTGCAAGTTTTAGATACCAAAAGGAAAACGGTTCCTCTATAATAAGTAACTGAAGACATAAGTATCTAGTACGATACTGAAATGGTCAGTCTAAAGTCATATATAAAGGATTATATTCCAAGTAGAGAAATACTTAGACAAATTTTACAGAACTACAAGTAAATTATTACAAAAGTACATGATTATAGCCAAAAGAAAAAATAGAAAAAAAACCTAAGTCTATTCTTTCAACAACAGGCCTTTCCTCCACCTTTAATTTCTTCTTTGACTTCTGGAAGAAAGCTTCCCAGAACTTGTACCTCATCGAGGTCTCGCAAAATAGTTCTCTAGCTAATCCTCAAAGTCCTGGAATGATAGATCTAAAAGTTATACATACTACAAGCCAAAAGCTTTTGTTCCTTGCTACTCGCTTAATGCTATCAAGCTCATCCTCATCAGAAATGAAAAACGTTTAGTGGAGCTACATAGGCAACTAAGGCTTCTATAATGTATTCATAATGATCCTCGATCCGAAAGAGGTGGTCTAACATTTGATCAGTTTTTCTTTCGGACATAGCATTGACTTTGTCGAAATTTTTATTCCAATGCTTTTCTATATGATGTTACATGTTTCCTATCCACTTCTTCTTACACCAATTAAAGGGCATAATTGACTCATTATTGAGTTCTACTGGAACCTCAGCTTGACATTTGACTAATGTTTAAAGTGGACTTTCTATAGACTCTGACCTTCGAATAGAATGACACCCTTATGAAACAATATTAATTTTACATGAGGAAGGGTGTTGTTAGCACCAAAATTGGTCACTAACCTCGTTGAGAAAGATTGTGTAGAGATATAAGTGATGAAGTTAAATTAAACAGAGAAGACAATGCTAATTTAAATGCAGAAAGTAAGAACACCGGATTTATAGTGGTTCAGCGTAACTGCCTACATCCACTTTGAGTTTTGATCTTTATTTCTTTCATCAGTAGTTGAATACAGATACAATCCATATATTAATGACTTGAATACAAGTTTGAGTTAAAAAGAGGAGAGTATAAAAAGTGGCAGAGTCTCCCCATTGTTCTCCCAAAAAAGGTCCATTTTCACTGTGACCCTGCCCCTCTATTTATAGACAAATATGGGCTGGACTTCCCAGGTGGGCTTGGTGGCCAAACACTCTAGCCCAAGTGTAGTGGTCGTTGTATGCCGAACCAAGTAGACCGAACACGTTGACGCCGAACCACCTTCTCAATGCCGAACGGTACGTTTGATGGGTGGGAAGTGCAGAACAGTTGTCAGTCGAAGCCGAACGATCCTTTGGCCGAACGATGCTTCTTAGCCGAACGATCCTTTGGCCGAACGATGCTTCTTAGCCGAACGATGCTTCTTAGCCGAACGATGCTTTGGCCGAACGATGCTTCTTAGCCGAACGATCCTTTGGCCGAACGATGCTGCCATGTAGAGTAGTTATATACGCCGAACGTCTTCTAACGCCGAGTACCACTGGATGCCGAGTACTACGCCGAGTACTCCTTGATGACGGGTACCACTGGATGCCGAGTACTACGCCGAGTACTATGAGATGCTGAACACTACGCCGAGTACTATGAGATGCCGATCACTAGTTGACACCGAGTCGTCCTGTACACCGAGTACTCAGTTGCCTGGTCAAATCTCCAGGAAACACTTGCCCCCCAAAGTGTGTCGTGTGAAGCAACACAACACGCTTTGAATCAGCGAGTATTCCTTGTCTTCAGAAAGAAATCCACCATGTTTCTTGAATAATCATTATCCTCCCAAGGTGTTGTATCCTTCTAAGGTCATCGTGATGCTTGGTCGATTCCCAATATTATAAATCCAGGGTTGTGGTTCATTAGTGGCCATACATGACTGATTCTGCAGAGCTAATAAGCTTCGGCTATCTGATCTAGTCTTTTCTTAATAACCCTTAGTGAGAATTCAATTTCTGTTGATTTCAAGAAGTCGAACTTTTAAGGATGTACACATGCACGTTCGGGTACATGTTCTTGCCATTGGCTCTCGGATGCGTTTTATATGCTCATAAGTCGTCACCAACTCCATCTAGTTTAATTGCAATTCAATCGCGATTCCTTGTTTGTATTTTCTGTGAAATAAGGGTTGCAATCAGCCACTTGAGGAGTTTTCCAAACCTCTCTTTAGTACTGACTCTATGATTTGGTTCACAGCTTCAACCTGTCCATTTGCATTTATAATGGATCATGGAAGGTCATAAGGACAGATGACGTTACGGATAAAGAAGTTGATTATTTTCTTTATCTTGGTCATGGTTAGAGTTCTTCATCTGCCCATTTGGTGACGTAATCAACTGCTATGGTGGTGTATTTCGCACCATCTTGAGGATCGACAAGAAGATGATTTCAGTGCCCCCAAGTGGCAAACGGCTATGAACTAGCCATTTGACTAATTTCCGTCGGCGGGGTTCCCGGATTTTTTGCAAACATCTTGCACTCGTCACATTGTCTAGCATGATCAACCGCTTCTGGGTTGATAGTTGGCCAGTAATACATGTAGCAGAGTATCTTCTTTATCATGGTTTTCCCCCTGATGTTATTACCGCGTTCTTCTTCATAGACTTTGCTCAAGATATCATCATGGGCGATATGCCGAAGCGTGGGGATGGATAAACTCCTTTTGACACACGACTTATTCTTAGATGATTTGGCGTGAAGCTTTGAGGAGGATCTGTCGTTTTCCATTCCTCCATTCAATAAGAATTCTTTATTGTAGATAGTCTTTGATAGGAGTCAACCATGACACCTTTTCATTTTGTTCACTGAGTTCGTGTGTAATGATGTAATACGTGAAGTCGGTTAGTAGCTCTTGGACTTGGCCGAGATAAGGAGCAAGACAATGCCCCCTAGCAAGATCAACTTCCTTAAATTTGTATACTACCAATCAAGAACCACAAAAGATATGCAAAGTTTTCACTTCAAATCCTCTAGCAGATTTGAGGCTGGCAGTCAAGGCTTCATACTAAGCATCGTTGCTTGTTACAGGTAAATCGAGTTTTAGGACGTAGTAGATTGATCGTTCCTCAGGAGTCATTATCATGATTCCTATTCCATAACACTGATCATTGGGTGCTCCATCCGCGTACATTTTCCATCTTATGGTTGGTTCTCTGCTACTCTTTGAATAGTCATCTGAGGTAGTGAATTTGGGTGTGAGGTCTGCTAATTTCCGTCCTTGGATAGCCCTTCGTGAAAAATAAGTGATATCGAATTAGCTTAGTTCGATATTCTATTTAAATAGTCTTTCAGACGTCTCAGGCCATCGTATGCCCTGTCGCAATGGCTGGTGGGCATAGGCGTTGATGGGGTGAGCCTAAAAGTAAGAGTGGAGCTTTCATGAAGAAATCAATAGAGATTGTGCTAGCTTTTGTAGCTTCGGGTTGATATCCAATGCATGGCTCGCGATAGTTAATGAAATCACATATGCATGTCAGAATGGGTCCAAGGGAAGATATCATCATTTATTCAGAAAAATTCAACTAATTCTTTTATCATCACTGCACTGAGCTGTGATCCGATATTCAGCGCCCGGAAAGGGTCGCCATGGCTGGTTGTAATGTCGACCGTCAGATTAGCAGGTGCCATCCCAGATTCTTTAAGTAAAGATGTAACTATCATAACATTCAATGTGAAATATGGTTGGGACGGCCAAAGTTGATGGTTACTCTAGTCGAATCCTAGAGTCTTGTCATGAGTTATTGAGCCTAATAGCGAAGGGTTCTGAATGCTTTAATAGATTATCAGCAAATGGCCAAAGATCAGGCTTAAAAGCGCGTTGAAGAAAACGTCGAGTAGGGGCCAACCTCGAGTTGCGTGCAACTACATAGTTGGATCTTGCCATGAGTTTGAATTTGCCTGTATATTCGAGTAACGCATTTTCTATTCGATGCATTCATGATCCTTCACTCGTCCTTCGGGTTGGAGTGACAGTCAGTTACCCACAAGCTTTGGAATTGATTTAATGATTCTATCTCTGGGCATCCTTTCGGTCGTTGCCTTGAGTAGCTGTAAGCACTATACACAAGTTTTAATACTGAGCTATCGTAGCCAATCTTTGGATGACCATGCGTCTTCTCCCAGTCTCGGGTTGATAAATGTACTACATGGACGGTTGAGTCTCGTCCTAGCTATGTATATGTTTTCACCTAAACTCCAAAGACATAGAGGTGATTGGTGAAAAGTCGGTTCACATTCATCTTGCTTCTTGCTCGTGCCCCCAGGTCCGGGGCATATACTGATAAGTAGGAAGGCTAACCACGCCCACTTTAGCTTTACTCTCTTTCCCGTTGAATCGTGGGATCATGTCAGTCGATGGGAGACTAGGTCTCGCCTATCTTGGATTTTATCGTGGTTTTTCATTCCAAGAGGTATACTTCGATGCCACGTAAGTTTCAGGGCGTAATTTGGACAGTGGATGGTCATCCACGTCCACTTTGGTTCATGCTCTGTAATCAGATCTCGGGGTAAAGTTGGCTACAAATGCAGTCGGGTTATGCTCATCCAGTTTCATACTCCTCCTGACGAATCGAACGAGGGTGCTGGAGAATTTTTGACCAAGTATTCGTGGTTTACCCTCCTTTCCATACTCTGGGGGTCATAGTTTTTCAAAAAACAAACATCCGAGTCACATTCGTATGTGCTTGGCGCGGATCGGCATTGACCCTTGGTCTGAGGTATGATATAGTAGGTTGCTCGTAGCTTTGGATTCCGTTTCGATTGGTTCTGTATTGAGGCCTCCCTGCAGTCGCTGCCTCAAGTTATAAAGAACGCCATGCTAGAGCTATAGTAAGCTGTCGTATTCGGCTTTTTAGTGTTTTATACCCCTGCCCCCAGCATTGATTTGGCCAGGTCACTAGTTGGATGGTCGAACTCCATCCTCAGCGTGTTAATAATCCTCCTGTCGATTCCAGGCCGAAGTTTACGGAATACAAAATGGTCGGAATCCACTCGTCTATTTATCGATGATCATACACCACTCTGCACTCTGGTGACTTAGTGTTATTCTCCCCCCGGTTGACTCGCGCCCAATTTGTGTTCATGCTTCGGTCCACGCTCCGGGGACTTAGAGATTTGTCGAACGGTTTATGCTTTAGTCCACAGTTCGAGACGCAGAGATTTTCGTCAACTCGTTTATACTCTAGTTCGCACTCTGGGAACTTAGAGTAATCTGGTCTGCTTCTGGGATTTAGGGATTTTTTTAAAGTTGTCTATAATCTAGTCCATGCTCTGGGGACTGAGAGTACTGTAGTCCGCACTCTGGGGACGTAGAGGTTTTTGAGTCATTTATACTCTAGTCCGCGCTCAGGGACTTAGAGTACTTTAGTCCGCATTCTGTCTCCCATTCCAAAGGGTGAGACCCCCTGGATGGCTGAGAGTCTGCCTAGACCTGGTAGATAATCCTTCTCTTTAAGATTCTCTTTAAGATTTCGAAAGTCGTTATTCTTTATGTAGGACTATTGCATTCTAATGCTTGTTTTCCATGATTTTGTGCAGGCCGTTCTGACCCCGAGCCCACTCCGAGGAGCGATGTCGCCAAGGAAGTGGGGGAGAGAACAAGTGAAGCCACTCACGCAGGGGAGGCTCCTGGTCCAGACGCTCAGGTGATCAGAGCGCTTGGTGAAGACAAGTCTGAGACCTTCTCTCCTACCAACGGGGGTTATAAAGTAGAAATTACAGGCGCCTCTGGGCACACATCTGAATTGAGCATGGAGGAGCGGCTCGAGATAGAGAAGGGGGAGACGGTCAAGGTCATAGTAGAGCCCCGAGTTGTGGACTTGGACGATCCTTTGAACAAGCCGTTGAAGGTCATCCTTCCTAGCGGATCCAAGCCCATGGAAGGCCCCCGTACTCCTTCAGTTGCTACCCCTCTATCAAAGAAGAGTACCAAGGGTAAATGCTCTGGAGAGGAGCCATCTGGAAAGAAGTTGAAGAAGCACAAGAAGTGATTACTATCCTCGTTCAACGAGAGTTAGTTTAAGTCATGTAATTATTTTCATCTATTTCCTAGTCCTTGTAAATAGAATGTCGACTCCGAACTTTGGAGGGGTTGTAATAGAAACTCATTTCTGAATAAGGTTTAGTTCTTTTTCTGTCTTACAAAAGACTCTTATTGTTCAGTTTTCTTTGTGATTGTGACTTTAATCCAAGCAGTTGTGAGTAACATAGACTTCTCAGTCCATCTTCATATAACTCGGAAACTCTTCGGGAGTCGTTGAACTTCCATTCTGTGCTTCGAGCACTTAGAAAACTTTCTAGCCCATATGTTAGGGATTTGACAAATTCAAGTCATCTGTGTCATAGTTCATATTCAGGGAACTTGGAGATCCAATTCGCTTATATTCGAGTCCGCACTCTGGGGAGTTAGAGTACTCCAGTCCGCACTCTGGGGACTTGGAGGTTTAAGTCATTTATACTCTAGTCCGCGCTCTGGGGACTTAGAGTACTCCAGTCCGCACTCTGGGGACTTGGAGGTTTAAGTTGTTTATACTCTAGTCCACGCTCTGGGGACTTAGAGTACTCCAGTCCGCACTCTGGGGACTTGGAGGTTTATGTCATTTATACTCTTGTCCGCGCTCTGGGGACTTAGAGGTTTAAGTCATTTATACTCTATTCCACGCTCTTGGGGACTTAGAGGTTTAAGTCATTTATACTCTATTCCACGCTCTGGGGACTTAGAGTACTCCAGTCCGCACTCTGGGGACTTGGAGGTTTAAGTCGTTTATACTCTAGTCCGCGCTCTGGGGACTCAGAGTACTCCAGTCCGCACTCTGGGGACTTGGAGGTTTAAGTCGTTTATACTCTAGTCCACGCTCTGGGGACTTAGAGTACTCCAGTCCGCACTCTGGGGACTTGGAGGTTTATGTCATTTATACTCTAGTCCGCGCTCTGGGGACTTAGAGTACTCCAGTCCGCACTCTGGGGACTTGGAGGTTTCAATCATTTATACTCTAGTCCGCGCTCTGGGGACTTAGAGTACTCCAGTCCGCACTCTGGGGACTTGGAGGTTTAAATCATTTATACTCTAGTCCGTGCTCTGGAGACTTAGAGTACTCCAGTCCGCACTCTGGGGACTTGGAGGTTTAAATCGTTTATACTCTAGTCCGCGCTCTGGGGACTTAGAGTACTCCAGTCCGCACTCTGGGGACTTGGAGGTTTTAGTCGTTTATACTCTAGTCCGCGCTCTGGGGACTTAGAGGTTTAAGTCATTTATACTCTATTCCACGCTCTTGGGGACTTAGAGGTTTAAGTCATTTATACTCTATTCCATGCTCTGGGGACTTAGAGTACTCCAGTCCGCACTCTGGGGACTTGGAGGTTTAAGTCGTTTATACTCTAGTCCGCGCTCTGGGGACTCAGAGTACTCCAGCCCGCACTCTGGGGACTTGGAGGTTTTAGTCGTTTATACTCTAGTCCGCGCTCTGGGGACTTAGAGTACTCCAGTCCGCACTCTGGGGACTTGGAGGTTTATGTCATTTATACTCTAGTCAGCGCTCTGGGGACTTAGAGTACTCCAGTCCGCACTCTGGGGACTTGGAGGTTTAAATCATTTATACTCTAGTCCGCGCTCTGGGGACTTAGAGTACTCCAGTCCGCACTCTGGGGACTTGGAGGTTTAAATCATTTATACTCTAGTCCGCGCTCTGGAGACTTAGAGTACTCCAGTCCGCACTCTGGGGACTTGGAGGTTTTAGTCGTTTATACTCTAGTCCGCGCTCTGGGGACTTAGAGTACTCCAGTCCGCACTCTGGGGACTTGGAGGTTTTAGTCATTTATACTCTAGTCCGCGCTCTGGGGACTTAGAGTACTCCAGTCCGCACTCTGGGGATTCGGAGGTTTTAAATTGTTTATACTCTAGTCCGCGCTCTGGGGACTTAGAGTACTCCAGTCCGCACTCTGGGGACTTGGAGGTTTTAGTCGTTTATACTCTAGTCCGCGCTCTGGGGACTTAGAGTACTCTAGTCCGCACTCTGGGGACTTGGAGGTTTTAGTTGAGAGCAGTCGTATTTCCATTTTTTAATTTGTATTCATCTACTGTATCGAGGCTAATGTCGTCGAATGAACAATCGAAACACGTTTGCTCACGGAATGGGATTCTGCCCCCTAGGATGAGGGACGAAATTAGAAAAATGGACGATCGATTCTCGTCCGCTTGGTGATTATAGCTCTTCCAATCAAGTCAAGGAAGGAGGTATATGACAGATGGTTGAATCACATCCATGTTGGGTTAGATAGCCAAATCTCTTACAATTTGCTCTGTATCTCCTTCTAGAAAATAAGGATAATAGATTGTTGAGTAGACAAAGTAAGTTGCATATGTTCCAAGGTGCAGTCGTGTCCGTATTTTGACAGCGATGGTTAGTGAGTACGCAGTCTACCATAGCTACTTCAAGTTGGGCTTTCGAACAACCTTTCGTGTTCAGGGTAGGATTTGATGTGTAGATGATCAAATCACGTCCACTTTAGACGGATCCCGGCGTCACTGAGCTTCATGAGGTGTATCTGTATTTTGTCGAACTTTGTTCTATGACTCGATTGGAGTGGATGATCGGGCCATGTTCATTCCAAGAAGTTTAGGTCTCCAAGTCAAATGTGGAGGTTGATGGATGGATGGTCGGTTGTTCGAATCGATCATAAGTTGAGCATACGAACTCGGATCGTCTTGAGACTTGGAACATTGGCTTCCCTGGCTTTGATTGTTATGTCTTGTTAATCGTGGCTCGATCCAGACTCGGACAAAATCCATCGATATCCATAGTGAGCCTTTGTGTAACCGATCTCCAAGACGAACTGTCACTGGTTTCTAATCAAGTTCTTGGTGTCACGGCCTTGCCAAAAGGCGGGATAACATTTGCCCCCCAAAGGACGTCTTGTGTAAACATGACGTGCTTTAAAAAAACCGCAGTCTTTCATGCTGAATATTTCCGTTCAGTTGATTGCTTGACAGTCGTCTCTTAATCGTTTCGTTGCAATCTTCTTTTAGACAAATGTTCAACTAGCATGCTTTGCTTTGGTTCTGCCCCCAGTTTTGGGGATGAGTATGGAGTTGATGTATGTTTATACTCCGTCTCGCACTCTGGAAATACGGAGTTGATTAATGTTTATACTCCGTCTCGCACTCTGGGAGTACGGAGTTAAGCGAATGTTTAAACTCTGTCTCACACTCTGGGAGTACGGAGTTAAGTAGATGTTTATACTCCGTCTCGCACTCTGGGAGTACGGAGTTGTGCGAAGGATCGTCGTGTATCAACCCATTTTTAGCCTTGATGTGATGGCTTGCCCCCGAGCTCGAGTTTCACTTAGTGAATGGTTGGTCGTATCGCAACCGCTCTCTACTTGAATAAATTCCACTTGCAGGATGGAATTCAGCTCTCCGTTCATCGTGATGTTGTACATTGTATTTAATCCATAGCCCCAAATCAAAGGCATATGGTTGATGATGAGCAATAGAATTATTCTCGTCCAGATGTAACTCCACACGTCCGATCATGGTCTGCGTAGATTGGTTGGCAACCAAATCTGAGTACCTGGACACCTGCGTCGTTTTGAAAGTAGTTTAGTTCAAGCTAGTCGTAGTTCATAGAACAATTGAAATAGAGATGGAAATGGAAATAATTCAAAGAAGATTATGGTAAATCTCATTGATATGTGAAGCAGCGTCGTGTGCTCGCTAATCGACTCCGCCCCTGGCTTCTTTCAAAGGGATGTTGGCCGTCAACCGTCCAATTGAAAATCATAGCCCTTTATTAATAGGCATCAGATATTCGCTGCCCGCCATTCTGCTGGACTTGTACATACTATTGAAGCTTTCCTTTCCAGGTCATCTTTTCGATCACACCTCGGAGGTGTTTGTAATCGCTCGTGTTAGGATTAGTGAGCATCTGGGAATATACAACATTCCCCTGATTTTCTTTAGACTTTGGTGTACTCTCTCGAGGTTGGTTTCCAGTACCACTTTGAGTCGTGAGTCTTCAAGTAGAGGTTGTCAATTGAATCTTTCAAAGAGCATATGAGCTGAATTCTGAAGTCTTGTTTCGGCTACTGGGATCTACATCCTTAGCCAACGGGCCTTCATTGTTATTTTTCTTAGTCTGCTCCACTCCTCCTCACTTTAGTTCTGATTCATTTTGTAGAAGAAACGATCCATAGTCGTAGGAGGCTCTTTAGCTAACTAGCTGCCAAAATATATCTGGAGGTCGACTTTCCTCAAACGCGATCAGTATGATACCCTTGTTAGTATTTGGAATAAATTGTTTAGAGCAATGGTTTGCTTGGGGTCATTAAATTCGAGGTGCTGGGTTAGCGAAGAATGGTGCTTGGAGTCATCTTGGCGTTTGCTAGAGTCATATCATCTATGTTCTCCAACCTTTGGGAGTACCGTTTGGATAGCGGTTGCTTGTCTGTTCCCTTGATGCCGTTCATAAGCTGCCGCTAGATCCTCTATGCCCTGGTCGATCATGGGATGTCAGGGAAGTGGATAGAATGTTCCTTTACTAAGTTGAGTTTTGAACTCATTATCCGGAGGCACTGCGCTGCGGCTAGGGTTCGGGGGTCATACCCGAAAATATTTTTTTTAGAAATAGGGGTTGTATAGGTGACCGGTGTAACTTAATTCCAGAGGTGCTCGGCATACAATACCGTTCGGCATTGATGAGCGTTCGGCATACAATACCGTTCGGCATTACAGAGGTGTTCGGCATAGAGGTATGGATCGGCCTGGAAGAACGTTCGGCCTAGAGGTATGGTCAGCCTGGAATGGTTCGGCCAAAGTTGTTCGGCCAAGGCTGTTCGGCCAGAGTGGATCGGCCTGGAGTGGTTCGTCCAAAGCTGTTCGGCATCCACACTGTTCGGCACAACCGAGTCGTTCGGCATACAATACCGTTCGGCATTAGGGGTACGTTCGGCCTGGAAGAGCGTTCGGCCTAGAGGTATGTTCGGCCTGGAAGATCGTTCGGCCTACGCCTTTTCTGGAGCGTTCGGCCTACGCCTTTTCTGGAGCGTTCGGCATATGCCTTTGCCAAAGCTGTTCGGCCAAGGCTGTTTGTCCAAAGTGAATCGTCCAGAAGTGGTTCGGCCAAAGCTGTTCGGCATCCACACTGTTCGGCACAACCGAGTCGTTCGGCATACAATACCGTTCGGCATTAGGGCGTTCGGCATACGCCTTTTCTGGAGCGTTCGGCCTACGCCTTTTCTGGAGCGTTCGGCCTACGCCTTTTCTGGAGCGTTTGGCCTACGCCTTTTCGGGAGCGTTCGGCCTACGCCTTTTCTAGAGCGTTCGGCCTACGCCTTTTCTGGAGCGTTCTGATGGTCTGGGCCTCCAGCCTCCATTTGTACTCCTGTCCTGAAGTTTCCAGCTCTTGCTTGGTCACGGTCTCCAGCTGTTTGAACAGCAGCTTCAGTCTTGCGGCGTCTGTGCCTGGGAGGTTCATCAGAGGAAGTAGAGCTGTCAGCAGCTTCAGTCTTGTTGCACGCTAGCCGTCTCGCGGGCATCCGCATTACGAGAAGCTGACCTGGTACGTGGTCCTGCCATTGTAGAGTTATCGGTATGAACTCTGAGTAGAATCAACGGATGTCCTATCAGTGAGTCGGATCTTCTTTGGGGGATTTATTCAATCCAGTAGCTTCAAAGCAGATCCTTGAGGTCTGAGAATTCAATTCTCAGTGAAAGCACCAAAGTGTTAGCACCAAAATTGGTCACTAACCTCGTTGAGAAAGATTGTGTAGAGATATAAGTGATGAAGTTAAATTAAACAGAGAAGACAATGCTAATTTAAATGCAGAAAGTAAGAACACCGGATTTATAGTGGTTCAGCGTAACTGCCTACATCCACTTTGAGTTTTGATCTTTATTTCTTTCATCAGTAGTTGAATACTGATACAATCCATATATTAATGACTTGAATACAAGTTTGAGTTAAAAAGAGGAGAGTATAAAAAGTGGCAGAGTCTCCCCATTGTTCTCCCAAAAAAGGTCCATTTTCACTGTGACCCTGCCCCTCTATTTATAGACAAATATGGGCTGGACTTCCCAGGTGGGCTTGGTGGCCAAACACTCTAGCCCAAGTGTAGTGGTCGTTGTATGCCGAACCAAGTAGACCGAACACGTTGACGCCGAACCACCTTCTCAATGCCGAACGGTACGTTTGATGGGTGGGAAGTGCAGAACAGTTGTCAGTCGAAGCCGAACGATCCTTTGGCCGAACGATGCTTCTTAGCCGAACGATCCTTTGGCCGAACGATGCTTCTTAGCCGAACGATGCTTTGGCCGAACGATGCTTCTTAGCCGAACGATCCTTTGGCCGAACGATGCTGCCATGTAGAGTAGTTATATACGCCGAACGTCTTCTAACGCCGAGTACCACTGGATGCCGAGTACTACGCCGAGTACTCCTTGATGACGGGTACCACTGGATGCCGAGTACTACGCCGAGTACTATGAGATGCTGAACACTACGCCGAGTACTATGAGATGCCGATCACTAGTTGACACCGAGTCGTCCTGTACACCGAGTACTCAGTTGCCTGGTCAAATCTCCAGGAAACAGGTGTTTAATCGAACCTCTACCTCATACTCTTCCCCACTTTGAGATGGAAGCAACCGTGATATCTTGTGGGTCTTCTTTGACCATTAATTATTTATGTTTGATTGCCGAAAGCTTTTCATTATCATTATCTAGTAACTAATGAGGGTCAGTTATTTCTTTAAGTAAATCAGTATCTAATTGCTCGAGGCTTGCCCGAAAGTAGAATAGCCTCTGGAAGAGACATTACACGCTTTTCATGATTTCAGACCATATGTTTAAGCTCTTTATTCTCTTTTAGAAGCTTTGAATTACTATTATCTAAAAGTAGCTTAGACCGAAGGAAATCCACTTTAATCTTTATTGCTTGGATCTTGACTTAAAGAGTTTGTATAAGTTCAACTTTAGCATCATAAGCCTTCTGAATAGAAGTATGAACTTGTTTGTTACATGGACATTTTGAGAATTTAGAGTTCTATCAATAACAATTAAAATATAAAGTAAAAAATGAAAGTCGAAAGATAAAGTACCTTTCCATTTAATGAAAATATGAAAATTATAAAAGTTGAAATTAAAGAAGAACGTACAAAGCATTAAAGTTTCCTAGAGTCCAAACTTTTCTTTGGTATTAAGTAAAATTTCAAGACCCCTAGACCTAACCTCGGCTATAGATTCCAAAGGCTTAGTTACGTTATAGAACGAAAGGTCCTTGCCTAACCTAACTTAGAAGCTGAAAGTTCAAATGAAGATAAACCTTTAGGTTCCGATCTCGACATTATGAGAGAAATATATTTAGAGACGGCTTCACTCCTAGCCGTTTTCCCTTCAGTAATAGCTAAAGGAGAAGGATTCAAATGTGAAAACTTAGGAATTGCCTCGGGAGAAATATTGAGTTTAGGATTATAAAATCTTTGAAGAAACTAAAGTCACTTTTGTTTGAAAATTTTGTCTTCTGAGTGTTGCTTGGAAAACTTAGTATGTTCTTGAAACCTTTCATCTCGATCTTGAGAAACAGATTTAAGTTGGTCTGTCAAACTTAGAATTCGGTTAGTTAACCTAGTGATTTTGGTCCTAAGAGACTAAATAGATTTTGCATATGAGAGATTCTTAACTTCTATGGTGATTAGAAATTCAATGTTATAAAGCCTACTTGCATGAAGTCGACGTTTGAGAGTACCAACCACTTTGAGTAATTGATAGTACATAGTATGAATTTAGTTTAGAAGAACGCTATAATGATAGGTAGATTCCAAAGGACATTTTCCTAATTTAGTCTAAACAAGAATGAAACTTATATAATGGAATGATAGATAGATTATATATGTATGTATGTATGTGTGTATGTATGTATGTATGTATGTATGTGTGTATATGTGTGTGTATGTATGTTGATTGTTACACAAGACTTAGTAGATTTTCTTACAAAAAATAAGTAAATAAAATCCCCTCCTTCTTTGGGTTAGTAGGAGAAGCCTTGACTAGAATATGAAAAGTTCTTTGTCCCTTGGCTCTCTAAATTTGTATACTTCTTAAAGAAGTCTTCAATTTTTGGTGCATTACCCCATAAGAACTCAAAGGTAAAGGGATGACCTTTGACTTGACTCTCAATATATGCTTTAAAAAGAATGACAAAAGCCTTCCTGCTAGCAACATCATCAACTTAGGCCAAAGTAAGTAGACCATTTCTTTAAAAACCCTCACTTCTTCAATTAACTTGTCTATATTTTTGTCCTTAACCCCAAGGCCCTTCTAGAATTTAAGGATGTTAAAACTTTAGCCTTAAGGTCCTCGAATAGCTTAAGGATCTGTAGTTTATCGCATGCTTTGGTATCAAATGCCTCACTGTGCAAATCTTTAACCTGTTGCTGAAGATTGGAAAGTTCTTCTTGTTTGATTTATCCTCTTCAAGGTTCTCTCTTAGATTTTTGAATCCATATTAACTGACCAAGAGCTCTATATTTATCCTTTTAGTACATATATAAAAGTATGAGATAAGAATATATATATACATTAATAAAATATCCAAATATTTTTACTATAATTATATTAACCTAGGGCATCTTGGAGGCCGAACTCTAAGTACTTTCGGAGTTCATGAGAATAAGAGGGGATATTGATTTAATAAGCATTGAACCAACTATTTCTTTTATTATGTTAAAACACGCGAAGACTTGTACTACTTGGAAAGGGGTTTAGGGGCTTTAGGTTGAATGGGTATATTTGGAGGTATTCCCACTGTATTTTCGATAGAAGTTGTCTTTAGTTTTTTGGTTTTTTCGAAGCCCCCTTTGTTTGAGAAGGGCTCTTTTGACCGGAAGACCGTTTAGTAGTCTTATGGGTTTCAAGGTTCTTTGCTAATAGAAGGGCACCGACAGCAAGGTCATCCAGACTTACAAATAAATATTATAGCATAAGTATAAAACATTAAACATAAAATAGTCACATACAAATAAACTTAAGTCCTAAGTATAAATACCTAACTCCTAAATATATAATGGATAACGTTTCAAGGACTACCCTCGGGCTCAGGGTTAGAGGTAGATAAAGAACTAGGAGAATGTGTAGGGGCCTTGGGGGTAGCAAGCCTATCCATCTTCATTTCCTTTTCGACCCTCAAAGTTTGAGTGACCTAAGGGGTCCTTTATTGCGAAGTCTCGGGAGCATAACCCCTGAAGGACGCGGTAGGGGAAAGAAGGCCACACACTCTAAGATTCTCAACTATTACAATCAAATGCCTTCGGCCCTGGTCTATCGAAAGAGATAGGAAATTATCTAAATGAGATGTAAATTCATCCAAAGGCTATGGATTTTTGGGTCTGCAAAAGTGAAAGATTAGTTAGAATCATAAAATCAAGCTATAGGATGCATAAGTTAAAATAGAAACTTACTAGCTTCAGGAAAGGTAGCAATGATTCAAGGATCCATGGATCGAACATAGAGATGACTTATGGCTCAAGGCTACGGCGATCTTTCTAAATGGCCCCTCTAAGGGTGCTTCTTTCACATTTGTAAGTAATATGAAGGTTGACGAGTTATGGTCTTATAGTCATGTGAGTCAAAGAGAAAACTTATCTTATCATGAGATAATTCCTTATACCCTCGAGAGTGATGCACTATCTTTATAGCCGAGATGGTGTCGCAAGAAGCTGGAGGTAATTGAAAGGGTTTTAGGCTACAAAACTATACGAGGTTAATAAAGAAGGAAGCTAAAGGTAGAAAAACTCCATTTGATAAGTATTCTACAGTCGAAACAAAACATCCCTCCGATAGGGTGAACCATGTATCACTCGGTCTCGGAAATAAAACTTTAACTCCTGTTATACATGGGTCCAACATGATTCGATCTAATTCATCCTAGTTAGTCAAAGTTAAATAACCTCCCTTAGTCTAACAAAGATAAAAAAAGTATAAAAGTTTAGGCAAACTTTAAGAAAATAATGAAAATCTCAAAACATTTAGATTAGAACAAACAATCATGGTTAATATTAAGCAAATACAACCCCAAATTCAAACTATATAAACAATAGTCCATTGAATCAACAATTAAGGATCTCAAATATAAAAGGAATTAATGTAAATCTAGCAAAATTATTAATCAAATCTGATTAAATTAATTATCCCCAATTATACAAACTTAGATTTAATCAAAATTAAATTACAAATTTCTATAGGGCTAAGAGAAATCGATTTAAAATCGATAACAGCAATTTGAATGAAGTTACTAAAAGCTACTTAACCTAATTTGAAATCAGAAAAACACATAAACCCGAATCATATAAAGGTAAAAATAAATTGTTAAATATAGCATTTAAAGATAGATAACTAACTGATTTGATAGTGATTTCGGAATTAAGCATGGAAATAGGAAATTTATCAAGAACTTTAACGGTGTTTTTTCTATGAAGAATATAGTAAATTAGGAAGAACGAGTAAACTATTATCTATTTGTAAAATAATAAAATTACAACCACACGTTTTAGTAGCGGTTGGAACTATAAAATTTTACTTTTTCAAAAAGCTGCAAACTTCAGAATTGGAATAAGTTTTCCAAAAAAAGTGGACCTACCTTTTCAAGAGGCCACTCGAAAAAGGTCGCATGTTAACAACAATAAATGTGCAACATAGATAGGTTTATTCCTTCCATAAGCATAACCCATGACAAAAGAATAAAAATAATACTTTTAAAATCCACTTTATACATCACTAAAGTGAATTTTAGGGGCATGTGTTACACTATATTTTGTCGAAGGACTTCTAGACAAATATACCTAAGGTCGAAGGTTTTATATGTATCTCATTCCTGAAAGGATGTGAACAAAATTGAAGTGAGTGATCTACCTAACAACCCTAAAGCCTAAGATAATTATAAGAACGATGTGAAACCTAGACCTAAAGGTATAAAGCTAAAAGGGTTATGTACCAAAGGGACTAATACATTAAAGGCTTAACTCGCTTTTCAAAGGACTGAACCCGGAAGCCTAAACCGAAAGGTCGGTATAATATAACATTGTGTTTAGTTGTCTATGAGTAAGACTATCTGCTAGAAACCGAAGATCGACGGTTGTAATATTTTGGAAGACTAAAGCTTTGGGAGACAAGATAAACCTAAAAGAATGGAAGTGGTACTATGATACTATTAAATCACAACAATCCACATGTACATCCAAGATATAGCTAGAGGAAAGGCATCCACAAAGTACATATCATCAATCTACATGCTTTTCTCAAAGCATGCTGGATCAACGTCAATGCTAACATTCTAACGCCTAGCTCAACTATGCAAGCCACACCATCGATTTGCACTCTCTCCGAATTGATATAAACAGGCGTTGATCCCAATGCAAAAAAAGAAGGGAACTGAGATATTGAGTAACAAAAAATATTGTACTTTCCTATATGAGAGCTTCTGTAAAAACTCATTAATGGTGGATTATGATGACTCAGCATTGTAAAAGCCTTCCAACTTCGACATAGTCTCTACGAAAGGAAAGTATGAAGTGGATGTAAGGCTTTGACTCAAACCGTTAGAAATCTCAGTGTTAAATTTACTTACTGATGTACTTTTTCGTTTTTGGCTTGGCTAATAATACTTACTCTCGGCATGTGCAGTTAAAGCGCTTAGCGGTTCTATAGTGGTGGAGGTACAAAATGTTATAGCGAGGATAAAGCGGAAAATAGCGAAGGTTCCAAAAGCTTTGTTAATATAAAACTAAATATTTAAAGTTTATTTATTCTCATTCTCAAATCACTTGTATATGAATTTTTTTTTAATCTTATATAACAAAACCGAAGATATCATGATTTATGCAGACTAGATTTAGTGACCACAAAAGATTTCTAACTTATATTGAGCACTTATGCCTTAGAATTAGGTCTTTACCCTAACTTTGTTGATTTAGTTTAAAAGAAAACTAGTCAAATAAACCTTTTTATGTTAATGTTGCTAAAGCAGGTGCTAAAAAGCCTTAATTTAGCGGATGTAGTAGAAAATGGAGGGGCTTAAAGCAGATTTGTTATTTAATAGCTTTATATTGAAATAGCATAGCGGTTGGAGAGCGCTATGCACTATAGCAGGGATTTTGCAGGGCTTTAGTAGGGCTTTAACTGCACAGCTCTCGGCATTAACTCATAAAATTTATATTAACCCTTAGCGACTACATATTGCCTTTGTTTGCCAGCCTGCCAAAGCCAGCATAATCATGTTCATTAGATTAAAGTAAAGCCTTCGATTCTTGGGTGTTTATTATTACGAAAAATCAAACCAATAGATCCTCTTCAACGTTTGTTGAAATATGATTAGCACAAAGATGGTGCCATGGTAGATGACTATTGAAGTGTAGACGATTTTCACTGTTCTTATAAGGATTGGCTACAATGTGGTTTTGCAGGCTTGAGTCAGGATCTGTATCATCCTATGATCAATTGGCGAATAAATGTCTAAATTAGTTTGAGGTTCACTTTGCGAAATCAAAGGATGCGCTTTCATTACAACCATTCATCAATGGAAGATGGAATCATTGAAAAGCTATTTAAAACAATGTAATGCAACTATAACTAAAGTTAGGAATCCGCAAGAAAACCTACTATCGATGTCCATGGTTAGTGGAGTGGACAATGAGTCTGACATTGGGAGGTGTCTGACTATGAAGAAGTTAGCCAAATTGAAGGACTTTTACAAAAAGAAAAACCAATTTCTGCACTTGGAAGAGTTAGAAATGAAGAGAAGATTGAATGCTAGCAGTCAAGCAGGACTGAGAAGCGCAGTGAAGAGTAATGAAGATATTAAGTAAGTTAGCAACTATGGTAATAGCAAAACAATGATAACAAGAAAAAGAAAATAACGTTGGGGGCAAGAAGGAGGACCCTAGAAATTGCTTAGGTTTGCTCAAAATTGTAAATATATGGATTTGAAAGACTTCGTGATGAATATTTACCCAGAAACCCAAGGCATGGTAAAATATAAAAAGCCTACTCCGAGAGAGGCTACTAAAAAGGAGAAAAGTTTAGGGAAACACAGTCCCTTCCATGAGACTCATGGGTACAATATGAATGAGTGCAGACATTTGAAACATATGATCAAGGAATTGATAAGTAAAATGCAATTACAATATTATAAAGGAATCCTTTGGAAGGCGAATAGGGTAATAATCAACCTCTATGGCAGTAGCCTCGGGGCGATATAGAAGGAACCAGTGGGGAAGGACCAAGGTCACTTAGACGTAACTTGGTGGTTAGTATAATTTTTGGAGGTCCGCATCCCGTAGAGAAAAGTTAGAATGAAATGGAACGCTATGGGAGTTCCTTGAAGCATGCCTAGTAAGAGATGCTCTATGCAATCGAGGATGCTGCTATCTTCTTCAGGAATAGGGATGTTGGCGGAGTCAAGGTCCCAACCATCAATCCTATGATGATTAAGACCATGATTAAGCTAGCTATTATTCGTAGAGTGCAGATCCAAAGCATAAGCTCGGTGAATATTTTGTTTAAGAAAGCATTTGACGAGATGTAGTAAAATGAAAAGGATTTATTACCTTGTTAATCTCGTCTTTAGAGTTTTATCCAGGAGGAAACATATGATTAGATGTATTATGTTGACTGTTCAGCTTGGAGTAAAACTTCACAAGGTGATGCATGTTTGAACTTCATTGTAGTCAACGGATATTCTATTTGCAATGCATTCTTGTACCGACTGGCCCTTATCGACCTTAGGATTTCTCTTGCTCCATGGTGCTTGATTATGAAATTTCTCATGAATAGCAGAGTTGGGATGATCCAAGGATATCATAGGATTGGAATGGAATACTACATCGCATAATTATGAGAAGCATGATGTAGAGAACAAGGTAAGATGCAAAGAAAGCTCTTTGTATCAAAAGCTTGAATATATAGCAATTACATCCAAGCCTTGGCTTTGGTCTAGTAGTGACAAGCATAAATCTACAGACCCACAAAAAGGGTCGAAAGAGTAAAGGGCGGGACCAATGGAGCTGATGGATGAGATTCAAGTGGATGAAGATGATCTGACTAAGATTATCAAAATCTGGTCTTAACCCAGCTTGAGGATTAAGAAGGAACTAACTGGGTTTTTGTGAGCGAACCGTGAAATGTTCAAGTGGACTCACTCTGACATATGTAGAATTTTGCTAGAAGATATGTGTCGTACAGAAGAGACGCAATAAGGAATCAAAAAGATCTACGATGTTGAAGGAAGAAGTGGATAAGTTGTTGGAAAACATCTTGATCCATGATGCACTTTACCTGGAATTGGAAACTAATCCCGTGATGGTAAGGAAGACAAACTAAAAGTGACATACATGCATTTATTATTAATATTTGAACAAAGCACGCTTGAAGAACTGCTTTCCACTTTCGCAGATTAACCAACTCGTTGATGGTACGACTAGACATGAACTATTATCTTTCATGGATGCATACCCTGGATACAATCAAATCGCGATGCACGTTCCTAATCAGAAACATACAGATTTTATAACAGATTTGGGACTACATTGTTATAGGATGATATCGTTCGATTTGAAGAACATTGGAGCTACTTACCAGCGTTTGGTTAATAAGATTTTCTTGGAACAAATCAAACAGACAATGGAAGTCTACATGGATGATATGATCGTAAAGATAAGGAGATCCATGGATCAAATCAGTGATTTATTGGAATTTTTTTATGTGCTCTGAGAGTACGGAATGAGATTGAATCCATTAAAATGTTCTTTTGGAGTGGAATTAAAGAAGTTTGAGGGGGTTTACTATTAATTCGAGGGGTGTTAAGCTAACCCTGAGTAAATTGAAGCATTAAAACGGGTGATAGTCCTATATACTGGGAGGCAAATGCAAAGCTTTAATGACAAGGTTGAGACATTGAGTAGATTCATCTCAAAAGCAATCGACAAATGTATACATTCTTTGACAACCTCATTAAGGAAAAAGGAAGTTCTAATGGAAGAATGAGTGTAAAACTTCATTTCAGCAACTATTGGAACATCTTTGAAACCACCAATTATGCTGATGCCTTTGGTAGGAGAAGATATGTACATCTACTTGGCATTATCAATATACACATTAAGTGCATGATTGGTGCGTAGATCCAAAGACTGATTTGTTATGTCAGTAAGTGATTTGTAAGCATGGAAAAACAATTTTCGAAATTGGAGAAGCTAGCCTAGTACTTAATGATGGTGTCAACGAATTTATAATCGTACTTCCAAGTTCATCCAATAAGAGTGTTAATGGATTAACCTCTAAGACAAGTATTGCACCACACCAAAACTTCGATAGTTATTGAAATGGAATATTTTGATGAGTCAGTATGAGATAACATATGCGATTCATGGACAAGCACTGACGGATTTCATTGCCGAATTTACTACTTATGATGCTGAAATGGAAGAGACATAGTTGAGCTATCTGAATGGAAGTTATAAGTAAATGGTGCATTCAATGACCTTGATTCTAGAGTAAAGGTAGTCTTAGTAACTCCAAAGGTTTGAGGAAATGTTATGCTTTGAAACTTGAATTTCCTTCCATTAATAATGAAGTAGAATACAAGGCATTAGTTGTGGGGCTAAAGATAATGAAGGTTGGAATTTTGGACACTGCACATATTCAGAAACTCCCAATTGGTAGTTTTCCAAGTTAAGAAAGAATTTCAAGCTAAGGAGCACGACTTGTCCCTTATCAATCAAATGTGTTGTAACTATTGGACTAGATTGAACACTACAATACTACACACTTCTCTTGAGAGGAAAATACAAATGCAAATTCTTTGGCCAAACTGGCCAACTCCATAGATGCACAACTGTTAGGGATTGTTCTAGTAGAAGTACTAAAAACTCCATTTATTGATGAGATGGACATTGATTATACAATGAAGGTTGAAAAGAAGGAGTCATGAATGACTCCTTTTAAGGATTATTTGATAAAGGAAACTCTTTTGAAGAGTGATAACAAGAAACAAAAACTCTTAATAAAGGTACCGCGTTCCATTATTTAAGACGGATTATGTAACACCCATAATTTTTTATAACATCATTCGAGAGATTTAATTAGATAAATTAAATAGAATAATGTAAATGTTAAGTGATAAGGGGATTGAGACTTGAATTAATTTAATTAAGGTTGAGCCTAATATAATAATTAATGTGCTTAAGAATGGTTTTTGGTTAATCAAATTACATAAGGGTATATTAGGAATTGCCGCCCATAACCCCTACCCTTATATATTTTCATTCCTACCATTTTACTACCCATTCACGCTATTTTGAAACGAATAAATCAAAAACTTAAGGAAGGCCAGCCATTAAGAGAACAAGAGGAATACAAATTAAAAGCTAGAGAATCAAGCTTAGGGGAAATCAATCTCAATCTAATCTCCTTATCTTAATCAAGGTGAATAATAATTCCATCTCTATTTTTTTTAATCATATATTTTCGGATTTAAGGGTAAATTCGTTTTTATGATGAATTGGATGATGATATGCTTAAATTTTGATTTGTTGAATTTAAACAAGATTGTTTAAAGGAAATTCCACATGGTTTTAGGGTAAAACCGGTTTTTAATGATGTTTAAATGCTATGGAAAAATTTTATGTTGTATAAAACATAATTTTGGAGTTGGGTTTTTAATTTTGACAATTATTCAAGCTATGGAAAGATTGTTATGAATTTTCAAAGGAAAATATGGTTATTTGGGTTTATAAATTTATTTTGGAAAACATATTAAGAATTTGGGTCTGGAATTTTGATATGTTAGATAACATGATTAAAGTGAATTTTTGGGGATTTTTCCAAAGTGATTTGCTGTGCAAGTTAAATTATTTTACAAGAGGGACTTCTTTGTAAAATTGGTTTTGCTTAATGGAAGGGCTAAATTGATTAACTCAAAAATGGTTTAGATCTGAAATTAGCAGCAGTTATTTTGGAAAAGAATTTGAAAAAGTTAAGGCAACCAATCTGGTGTTGACACGTGCCAGGTTAGTTAGAAAAAGAGTTGCTTTAAATGGTATTAAACTTACTCAGAAAAGAGGGTTTCGCCTACTTTGGAAGTACATTTAGACACATAAGCTTTTGCCTTAAACCTAGTCAAAATCTACTAAGTCAGAACCAATACACAAGGTATCACAAAGATGGTACATAGTGGATTGGAGAAAGGCGAAAGGTAAGGTTTCGAAAGCATAACTTCTGAAGGAGTCGCTACCTTGGTTTTGTTTTAAAAAGAGAAGCGTCTACCTTTGTTTTGCTTTAGCCTTCGAAGGAGTCGAAGCAAATGTTTTCGAAAGAGTTTTTAAAAGGTTTCGAAAGGGCTGCCATAACATAAGTTTGCTTTCGAATGGGTTATGAAAGAATGTTTTAAAGGAAGGCGTTCCAACCTAGTCGAAGCCCTACTGCCATTTTTTAGCCTTTCGACGGTATTGAAGATATCAATGCTGTCAAAAATTACTTTGTTTTATAAGTTTAAGCCACTTCCTGTAGCTTTCGAAAGTGGTTAGGAGTTTCGAAGGCAATGGTTTCGAAAGGGGTTTCGACCCAACCTTCCACTATTTTACTCAGATGTTTTATGCTTTCGAAAGAGATGGTGCCGATGCCATCAGGTTTTCCCTAATATTTTTATATGATAAAGGATGGTTTCGTAAGAGATGCTTTCACCTATGTTCACTTTGACCCAAATAATATTTTAAGTATAAACTCAATGCATTCGAAAGGGGGACTTTCAATGATTTTGAAAGGGTTGCTTCTAATGGTGTCGAAAGGGGTACTTTCAACTGGTTTCGAAGCTATGCTTCTAAAGTTAAATGTTAATAATTTAATGTAATCGAAAGGTTTCGAAAGAAAAGTTTTAAAGTATTATAAAGGCAGGAGCCTAATGTTTTGAAGATAGATTTTAATGCTTTCGAAGGAGGTCAACCTACGAAGTCGAAAGAAAGGTTTCGAAGGTTTCAAAAGGTTTTGTAACCCAAACTCATTTTTAAAAGAAAAACCCATGGCTAAATTAAAGGATTTTTTGTAATGGTTTTGAGAAGAAGGCTTTCTTGATAAAATTATGGGTTAAAGGGATTGACCATGTTCTATATTAAACCCACAGGAGTGGTATTGTTATGTTATTATGATTGCTTCTTCAAATATAAATATATTCACATTGTTTTGAATCTCATAACTGTATTTTGGGGAAGGGCAGAATAACCAGCTAGGTTGACCCAGTGGTGAATATAAATTAAGTGAACTCCTGGATGAATAGAATTGCATCCAAGAGGTCAGGGAGACCATAATATAGGATGCCTTAAAATAGAAGCTGTCAGGGAGACAGGTTCATAGTGCACCTATGAAAACCATGACTAGGAAGTTATTGGGGTTGCCAATAGGTTCATAGTGATCCCATGAAAACTATGTTATAAAGAGTGGTTGGCGGGGGCCAATTGGTTTGTAGTGCACCAATGAAAACTATATCCGGATTAAGTTATTGACAGTTGTCACTAGGTTTCTAATCAACCTATGAAAATTAGGATAAGAGAGAAGTTATTGGAGTCACCAATATGGTCAAGAGGAACCCATGAATTAATTAAGTTAATTGGCGGGGGCCAATGGGTTCATAGTGCACCCATGAAAACTATGAAATAGGACAGGGAGTCCATATCTTATGAAAAGGTTATTAGTAAGCTCATGAAAACTAATAGGTTAATAGTGATCCTAGAAACTATAAAATATGATAGTTAGTCGATTTAAACAGAGGATGGGGAATCCAGTATGTTTTAAAATGTTTGCGTATCATCATAATATTTTAAAATCACTATGTTTTTAACCATTGTGGATGCAAGAGCACAGTATATGGTTATATAAAGGTTTTGAGATACTAGTGAAGGGAAAACCTGTTCCGCTAAGTGGCATGGTCTCGCTAGATATCTAAATGATTTGAGATGGTAGATTATTACTCATACCGGGCATGTCTGACTCGAAGTTTATGTTTTCCCCTTAAACTCTTTGGTACTCAATTGATTTTGAGTAGTTTGAGAGTTGAGGTTTTCAGGTAGCTCTTAGGACAATAAACTTCCGGAGACGTGCACGAGGCATGATAGCTATTTAGAGTTCTCTTTTCTTTTGATTCCGCTATGTTGTTTGTAATGGCAAAGTTGTAATATTGCCTGTATATACTCTGATCATCCAAGGGGGCATCTTCATATGTCGCTCTTGGCGTATGTTGTAATAAATATATTTCCTCTGAACGTGATTTGCGAATATGGGATTATGTAATGAATTGGAAATATTTTGAAATGAAATGTGATTTTGTTTGAAGTTTAAAATTTTTCCATATTCATGTGTGTTTGTGTATCAATGAATCTAACACCGCTGTATTTGGTCGCCGAGGATTAATAACTATGGATGACAACAGCATTCGTAGCCGTTAGTTTTGGGCCTCCAAGTAAGGGGATGTTACAAGTTGGCATAGGTTTATGAAACTTTAAAAGAAAGTTAAACCTAAAAGATTTTCAAACATAATCCAAAGAATTTGAAAAGATGATCGGGTTTTGGGTTAAAGCTATAGTAACATACTTGTATTTGATATACATACATACATACATACATACATATATATATAAGTACATGTTCCCCTCTCTCTTAGACCGTCCTTCTGTGATATCCCGGATTTTCGGGCATCAGATAATTGGATAGTTATCAAATTTAACTTTTAAAAATACTGATTTATAAATTTAACAAATTTAGATGTGATAATCTCCAGTATATATTATTTAATATTTGACAAATTCTTCTTTTAAAACAAATATTAAAGTGTTGTTATATATATATATATATATGAGTAGATTTTACATTGGAAATTCAAGGATAAATATATATGAAATTTAAATTTTAAAATCATTCTCTTTTAAAAGTTATATATGTATAAATACTAGAAAATGTATGAATATAAATATAAAACATAAATTGATAAAAAGAAATGTTTGGAAAATATAACATAAAAGACAAGGATAAATAAAAAGCTTTTATAAGATTTAAGAAAAGATTTAATACATTAAAAATTTACATGAGAAAGATTTTAGTTTGTATATATATATACAACATTTAAAACATGATACATGAAATTAATAAATACAAATATGAATTAGTATAGAAACATTAATATACATACAAAAATACAAATGTAAGCCAAAGATTTTATCTAAATACAAGTGTAAATTAATTATAGCATGCTGATGACACTTGTAAGCCAATTGAACAAATGTAATTTATTTTCTTTTTATTTTTAAATAAATTAAGCTAAGTTATATAAACATATCTCTATCCCTCTATTCCATTTTTCTCTTATCTTCATTATCAAAACAAAAAGGAAAACAAGAAAAAATCTGTACTAAAAACCAGAAATTATCAAACAAGATTTTATCTTCAAAATAAAATCAGTAGCAAGATCAAAGCCTGTAAAACAGCATTTGCAAACCTGAAATTAATCAAGCAATCATCTACCTGAACCTTCAAGCAACTTCAGATTCAAAGCAAAGATTAAGTTTCAAAGTAGGATTCAACCCAAATAAAACAAGCAGATCAAAATCAAACAGAGCAGACTTCAGATCAAAACGCTGGAAATCAAGTTCCAGACCAAAACTGTTCTCTGTTTCCTTAGAACAAGTGAGTAAACTCACTTATCTATCTATGTGCTTTTGATATTGTGGTTGACACTTGAAGTATGATTGTTTAAATGCCTGCATGTTTGAATTTACATATATTTATGGGTGTGAATGTCTGAGTATGTTTAAATACATATCTCTATTTTATGTTAACAAGTTTAAAGAAAAAAAAAAGTTTAAATCTGGTTCCAATCTTAATGCATGTAGTAATTACTTGAGATAAAGTATGATAAGCACTTGCATGGTTGTTAATATGAATGATATGTATATATATACATAAAAATTGATGTGAGCATGTCTGGAAATAAATCATTTCCAGATCAAAACTAATTCCAGGTTCTCTGTTCTTCCAAGACCAGTAAGCAAACCCCTAAACAAAGAAAAAAACAAAGTTTAAACCTGACATATGTTGTGATGTTTGATTTGGTACTTGGATTTGTTTGTAAGTGATAATGTACATGCATATCTGTTTATGTATGTATATATATATGGTTGAAGGTCTGATTGTCTCTCTGTTAAATAACAGACTAATAGATAAATATGTAGTTGTTTGAACATGTATGCCTATACATATGTACATAAACTTCTGTTCCAGTTACAGGTTTATAATCTAGTTTTAAAAATCTAATTTCTCTTTATACAGACGATATTAGGCTAAGACCTTAAAAAGGAAATTGATCACGACTAAGTAATTTCATTTCAAAAAGAATTTCGGGTAAAATATTAAGTAAATGGTGTGAAAATAAGAAATAACAGCAAAATTCTCTAAATCCAGAAAATTTGAATGGAATCATTTCTCGTTTGGATTTATAATCTGATTTGTATTGGAAATTTTATGAATTTTGATAACTATATCAAAAATTTTAAGCTTGTCGTTGGAGAGGAATTATGAGATGATCGGAATTGGAACTTTGTTTGAATTCAGGCGATTTCGAGGCTCGGTGAGGTCGGGGTTCATGCCGGAGGTAGTTCGTGGGTCGGGGTGGTAGGAAAAATGGCCGGTGAGTTGAACGATCATCATGGCGGTGACGTGATGGGATTGTAGGGTTAAATGTCTTGGTTTGGTCGACGTTGGTTCTCGGGTTCGTTCGTCATCAAGAATGGATCGGAATCGATCGAACTAGCGGGAAACACCGCGTGGGTCATCGGTGTAGTTCTGGACGAGATGGCAGGGTCGCAGATGGACGGAGTCATCGGCGAGGGGTGATTGTGTCGATCGGGTTGGGTTCCAGATTGCGTTGAGTAGTTCGATTTTGATTTACAGTCGAGTTCGTCAAACTGGATGGCTGAGAAGACTGAGGTGGGTGTCGGCGACTTGTCGAGTATCGAAGCTTTTGTCGGAGGTGGTCTGGTGATGTGTGCATGTGCACGATGTATCAGGTGGTGTTGAGTTTGGGAAGAAGCTGTTGCCTCGGGACGAGCTCGAGAAATTTTAGAGGGTGACTCGAAGACGAGAGAGAGTTGGGGGGGGGAAACTCGGAGTTGGGCTCGTGAGTATATCGGGATGGACCCGAAGTAAATTTAACAGCTTTAAATTTTTAATAAAGCAAGTTTAAAAATCTAAAAATAAACCTAGTTTGAATCATTTCTTAAATATATTCCTTATATAATAAATGGTATTAAAAAGTGAAGTTAAGGAAGTTATAATTTGTTAAGTTTAAACTTTTAGTTATTTTAAACTTAATTTAAAATGTACTTAAGTGTTAACTAAAGGATAAAATGTTTTAAATTTATATGTTAATGATAATGAAGTAATTAATTAAGATAAATGGTTTATCTTAAAAAGATTAATTAAGGTCTTGGATAATTAATTAACTTAATGTAAGTAATTGGAATTACTTAATATAAGTAATTAGAGGACTAATTGTTGAGGCTAATTAATTTAATTAACTATTAGAGGATAATGAATGTGAATAATCTAAGATTAATTATTGAATGTGATTAATTTAAAGTAATTAATTATGGTATAATTAATTTATGAGAAGAAATTAAGGGTTAACTAATGGTTAAAGGATAATTAAATCATGTAATTAATTAGAGAATTAATTACTTAATGTAATGATTAATTAATTAATTAATTAAAGGATTAGTTAATTAATGAAAGTAATTAAAATTTCTTAAGGTAAGTAATTAAATGATATTTAATTAAATTGATTAATTAAAGGTTAATTAATTAATGTAAGTAATCAAGAGTTAATTAATTAGTAAGTTAAATTAAATTAATTATTAATTATGTGGAATTAATCTTGCTTATGGATGATTAAATTATATTGAATACCTTTGATTGTTATTGACTCTGGCATGTACTTTGTAATGTTCTGTGATATGAAATGTTTTTGGTTGAACCATGATAAATATGAGTTATTTATCTATAATGGGATTGTTGTGGAGATATGACATTCTGAAGTTAAATCGAGTTGTTGAAATTTAAAACAACTTCTCTTAGGAAGATGATATTGAATTCGAAGAGACCGGTCTCTTTTCTTTTTCTTCTAACTATCTGGAAATTTCGGGTTCGAAATTTCCGGGTCGTTACACTTGGTATCAGAGCTGAAGGTTAAGCGAGAACCTTGGCTCTGTTGGGATTACTCGTTAAGGATAGGGTCAATGGTACCCTAGAACGAGTTGAGTGTATATATATATATATATATATGAGAGCGTAATTGTTATTTTCTTATATAAGGATTTTAAATGATTTTATATAAGAATATATTTTGATATATAAAATGATATTTCTTTCTAATAAATATTAAGGTAATTGGTTGTTAAATATTGGAATTAAATTAAGTGGTAATAGAAATACAACCAAATTAAAATTGAATGAAGATAAGTTTGAAATGAATCCAAACTGAAATTAAAATCTTGAATTTGTAGAAATGTTATCAAGAATAAAGATAATAATGAATTGGTTTCCAAATATGATAATCTTGGTTATTATCATAAATGGTAATTGTGAATGTTGTTAATGATTTAGCAAAATGAAATGTTTAGGGAAGTAAACATTTAAGTGAGTATAACTTATAAATTGGAATTGAAGATAATTTAAAATTGTGAAATTTTAAATCTAAATCCAGAAAACTTGAAATTGTTTTAAAGAAGTTTGTTTTGAATTAAAACCAAAGGTGGTTTAAAAATTTAAAGTATAATTTGGTGTGTAAAGAAAATGTATATATGAGGATATACATAATATCAAAGATGATTTGAAATAAACTCTAAGTGTTGAATTTTAAAATTTTCCTTGGAATGTGATGTGAAACCCAAAGAGAAGTAAGTTTTTAAACTTAAAGGGGAAAGATTTTTAATCTAAAGATTAAATTGTTTTTGAATTCTTATTTGAACTTTGTAATAAGTTAAGTAAAGATAATTTTAAAATGGAATTTTTAAATTTGAATTCAGAATTAAAAGGTTTAAAGATTTAATTTGTTAAAATTAAAAATAAAGGTTGAATTAATTTAAAAGTAAAGGAATTGTGATTTAAGGAATTAAATCAATATTTAAAAATTTTAACTCAAATTTATATAATTCGAGATAGTTTAAAATTGAGATTTAAATTGAATTAGTTCAAACTGAATTTGATTTGAATAAATGGAAAATTTGAATTGAATTAACTTGAAATAAAAATTGAGGATTGAATGAGTTCAAAATTCAAATGGGAATTGGGATTAATTCATATAGAAATTGAAATGATTTGAAATTGAAGTGGATTCAATTTGAAATTAGTTTGAATAATTTGAAATTGTAATTAAAGTTGAATAGGTTTAAAATTCAAATGGAATTTGATTTGAATTAGGAAAGAAATTGAGGATTAATTCAACTTGAATTGAGGTTAAATCAATTTCAATGGAAATTGAAGTTATTTAAATGGGAATTGAGTTAATTTAAATGGAGGTGGAAATTTAAATTGAATTGATGAGAATCAAACAGTTTGGCTCTGGATTATTTTCAAAATAAACTGTTTTAATACAAATATATTTTTCCAAACTATTTACTATACAATCTTTCTTTTTAAACCTCAAACTATCTTATACTTGTTTTACAATTATTTTTGGAACTATTTAACCATTTTTCAACTGTTTTATAAACTAATTACTGTTTTAACTACTTTATAACTAATTACTATTTTACAACTATTTTGCAATTATCTAACTATTCTATACCTACTTAACTATTTTACAACTATTCTACAAACTAACAACTATTTTTCAACTACTTATCTATTTTAAACTTTTTCAAGCTATTTTTAAATTTTAATAGGTCAGAGCTCAAACTGTTTGTAATTGAAGTAATAACTCAATTGGATATGGAAGCAATTGAGAATAAGTGAATGGGATTAAAGGAAATGTGGATAGAAAAGAGAATTGATTTGGCTAATAACCAATAAAGATAAATACGTAGGATATACGTATATTATTCTATTCGCATAGTGATTTGGTCCAGATTCGAACACAGAATTTCGAGATAGTATTATCGATCCAAGTTGGGATTTTTCGCTCGATTTTCGACGACGAACCTGGATATGGATTGTTGATTGGTTCTGGATATTCTCTATCATAGTTGTGACTATGCAAGGAGAATGATAGTTTCTAATCAAGAAACCAGATCTGAGTCCGCACTAGGAAGTCGGGTGGACGATACTAGTTCGGAAGTGAAATTGTGTGATCGATTGAGCGATCAGATTGATATTGTGTACGGATGATATGTGTACATCGTATGAATTTGAATGAAATTGATATTGAAGATTTGTGGATAAGAACTGTAAAATGGTTTTTGAAAAGAAATATGGTTAATAACTTTATAAAAGATTTATCAAATGTGAATATTTGATTTAGAATAAAATAAAGTTATATATCCTTGTTATATAAGGTAAATCTTCCCTTGTTGAATCTATTGCTAAAAGAAAAGGGTTTTGAAATATTTGAAGTATAAAAGAGGTTTTATACAAAGTTTGAAATGATCCAAAGATTTTCAAAGTTATATATATCTATATCTATATATATATAAAGGATCTTATGAGAATGATTTTGGAAAAGGTTTTGGGAACCTATGGATTTTGGAAAGGGCTTTTGATTTTTGGGAAAATCAATTTTGGATTTTGGAAAGCCTAGTTTGAGAATTATCGATTTTGGTAATCGATTTTGAGTAAATGAGATTTTGATAAATCATAAAGGATATGATTTGAAGATACTATAAGTGTATAGTACAAAGTGTTTTGAAAATAGCTCTGGGAAAAAAGGCGCTTCCTTGAAATGAACTTCTCAGGAGTGCCACTGGGTGGTACTGCCTTGAACCCCAAAGGGGGATTCTAAAGTTGATCCTGTGAGGAGTCCGGACAAACTAGTTCCTGAGGATTATTTGTGTAGCGAAAGTCGAGGGGCTGGTGCCCACAGAGGCATTTGGGTTATGCTGTGACGACAGTTTAACTCGATGTCACTGCGATCTACTGTAGACCATAGCGAAAGTCATGTGTGCCGCTGAGAGCCAACTGTCTACGTTTGATTTTATATCGGTAGACTGTGACACTATGGTAACATAGCGAAAGTCGTTTGTGCCGCTGAGAGCCAACAGTCTGCGTTTGATTTTATATCGGTAGACTGCGACCTATGTGGGAGAAGTTTCATTATTTGGCAGCGAAATTCGGTGGCGCTGATGCCTACAGTTATATGGGTTGTGCTGTGATAGCAACGTAAGGCCCGGGTATAACTGCGATCTGTAGCGGGTTCCATGGCGTAATCGAGGAGCGCGGAGACCTACAGTTATCTGTGGATTTTGCCGGGACGGCAACGTAACCATCGGGTTAACTGCGACCATGGATGGGGGTGATGATTTCCAGAGCATTCTCACCGAAAATATTTCCTCTCTTTTCAAAAATGTTTTCTATATTTTAAAGTAAATTATTTTCCAAGTATTTTCACTAGGTGTTGAAAACGGGTCTGCTAAGTACTTATAGATTTTCAGTCTTACGTCTGATCAACGTACGACCGAATTTCTGTGAGAACGAGGATGGACTTGTAAAGACATCGAGTTATAAAGAGTATTTTTATAAAGTCATTTTAATAATATTATGCGGATTTTTCTCAAAGTATTTTAAAATTTCTTAGTAAAAAGGAGTTTATAGTTTAAAAAAATTTATCTGATATTAAGTATTGAATAAATTCTGGTTTCATTCCTTTTCGAGGACGAAAAGATTTAAAAGGGGGGAGGAATGTGATATCCCGGATTTTCGGGCATCAGATAATTGGATAGTTATCAAATTTAACTTTTAAAAATACTGATTTATAAATTTAACAAATTTAGATGTGATAATCTCCAGTATATATTATTTAATATTTGACAAATTCTTCTTTTAAAACAAATATTAAAGTGTTGTTATATATATATATATATATGAGTAGATTTTACATTGGAAATTCAAGGATAAATATATATGAAATTTAAATTTTAAAATCATTCTCTTTTAAAAGTTATATATGTATAAATACTAGAAAATGTATGAATATAAATATAAAACATAAATTGATAAAAAGAAATGTTTGGAAAATATAACATAAAAGACAAGGATAAATAAAAAGCTTTTATAAGATTTAAGAAAAGATTTAATACATTAAAAATTTACATGAGAAAGATTTTAGTTTGTATATATATATACAACATTTAAAACATGATACATGAAATTAATAAATACAAATATGAATTAGTATAGAAACATTAATATACATACAAAAATACAAATGTAAGCCAAAGATTTTATCTAAATACAAGTGTAAATTAATTATAGCATGCTGATGACACTTGTAAGCCAATTGAACAAATGTAATTTATTTTCTTTTTATTTTTAAATAAATTAAGCTAAGTTATATAAACATATCTCTATCCCTCTATTCCATTTTTCTCTTATCTTCATTATCAAAACAAAAAGGAAAACAAGAAAAAATCTGTACTAAAAACCAGAAATTATCAAACAAGATTTTATCTTCAAAATAAAATCAGTAGCAAGATCAAAGCCTGTAAAACAGCATTTGCAAACCTGAAATTAATCAAGCAATCATCTACCTGAACCTTCAAGCAACTTCAGATTCAAAGCAAAGATTAAGTTTCAAAGTAGGATTCAACCCAAATAAAACAAGCAGATCAAAATCAAACAGAGCAGACTTCAGATCAAAACGCTGGAAATCAAGTTCCAGACCAAAACTGTTCTCTGTTTCCTTAGAACAAGTGAGTAAACTCACTTATCTATCTATGTGCTTTTGATATTGTGGTTGACACTTGAAGTATGATTGTTTAAATGCCTGCATGTTTGAATTTACATATATTTATGGGTGTGAATGTCTGAGTATGTTTAAATACATATCTCTATTTTATGTTAACAAGTTTAAAGAAAAAAAAAAGTTTAAATCTGGTTCCAATCTTAATGCATGTAGTAATTACTTGAGATAAAGTATGATAAGCACTTGCATGGTTGTTAATATGAATGATATGTATATATATACATAAAAATTGATGTGAGCATGTCTGGAAATAAATCATTTCCAGATCAAAACTAATTCCAGGTTCTCTGTTCTTCCAAGACCAGTAAGCAAACCCCTAAACAAAGAAAAAAACAAAGTTTAAACCTGACATATGTTGTGATGTTTGATTTGGTACTTGGATTTGTTTGTAAGTGATAATGTACATGCATATCTGTTTATGTATGTATATATATATGGTTGAAGGTCTGATTGTCTCTCTGTTAAATAACAGACTAATAGATAAATATGTAGTTGTTTGAACATGTATGCCTATACATATGTACATAAACTTCTGTTCCAGTTACAGGTTTATAATCTAGTTTTAAAAATCTAATTTCTCTTTATACAGACGATATTAGGCTAAGACCTTAAAAAGGAAATTGATCACGACTAAGTAATTTCATTTCAAAAAGAATTTCGGGTAAAATATTAAGTAAATGGTGTGAAAATAAGAAATAACAGCAAAATTCTCTAAATCCAGAAAATTTGAATGGAATCATTTCTCGTTTGGATTTATAATCTGATTTGTATTGGAAATTTTATGAATTTTGATAACTATATCAAAAATTTTAAGCTTGTGGTTGGAGAGGAATTATGAGATGATCGGAATTGGAACTTTGTTTGAATTCAGGCGATTTCGAGGCTCGGTGAGGTCGGGGTTCATGCCGGAGGTAGTTCGTGGGTCGGGGGTGGTAGGAAAAATGGCCGGTGAGTTGAACGATCATCATGGCGGTGACGTGATGGGATTGTAGGGTTAAATGTCTTGGTTTGGTCGACGTTGGTTCTCGGGTTCGTTCGTCATCAAGAATGGATCGGAATCGATCGAACTAGGGGGAAACACCGCGTGGGTCATCGGTGTAGTTCTGGACGAGATGGCGGGGTCGCAGATGGACGGAGTCATCGGCGAGGGGTGATTGTGTCGATCGGGTTGGGTTCCAGATTGCGTTGAGTAGTTCGATTTTGATTTACAGTCGAGTTCGTCAAACTGGATGGCTGAGAAGACTGAGGTGGGTGTCGGCGACTTGTCGAGTATCGAAGCTTTTGTCGGAGGTGGTCTGGTGATGTGTGCATGTGCACGATGTATCAGGTGGTGTTGAGTTTGGGAAGAAGCTGTTGCCTCGGGACGAGCTCGAGAAATTTTAGAGGGTGACTCGAAGACGAGAGAGAGTTGGGGGGGGAAACTCGGAGTTGGGCTCGTGAGTATATCGGGATGGACCCGAAGTAAATTTAACAGCTTTAAATTTTTAATAAAGCAAGTTTAAAAATCTAAAAATAAACCTAGTTTGAATCATTTCTTAAATATATTCCTTATATAATAAATGGTATTAAAAAGTGAAGTTAAGGAAGTTATAATTTGTTAAGTTTAAACTTTTAGTTATTTTAAACTTAATTTAAAATGTACTTAAGTGTTAACTAAAGGATAAAATGTTTTAAATTTATATGTTAATGATAATGAAGTAATTAATTAAGATAAATGGTTTATCTTAAAAAGATTAATTAAGGTCTTGGATAATTAATTAACTTAATGTAAGTAATTGGAATTACTTAATATAAGTAATTAGAGGACTAATTGTTGAGGCTAATTAATTTAATTAACTATTAGAGGATAATGAATGTGAATAATCTAAGATTAATTATTGAATGTGATTAATTTAAAGTAATTAATTATGGTATAATTAATTTATGAGAAGAAATTAAGGGTTAACTAATGGTTAAAGGATAATTAAATCATGTAATTAATTAGAGAATTAATTACTTAATGTAATGATTAATTAATTAATTAATTAAAGGATTAGTTAATTAATGAAAGTAATTAAAATTTCTTAAGGTAAGTAATTAAATGATATTTAATTAAATTGATTAATTAAAGGTTAATTAATTAATGTAAGTAATCAAGAGTTAATTAATTAGTAAGTTAAATTAAATTAATTATTAATTATGTGGAATTAATCTTGCTTATGGATGATTAAATTATATTGAATACCTTTGATTGTTATTGACTCTGGCATGTACTTTGTAATGTTCTGTGATATGAAATGTTTTTGGTTGAACCATGATAAATATGAGTTATTTATCTATAATGGGATTGTTGTGGGGATATGACATTCTGAAGTTAAATCGAGTTGTTGAAATTTAAAACAACTTGTCTTAGGAAGATGATATTGAATTCGAAGAGACCGGTCTCTTTTCTTTTTCTTCTAACTATCTGGAAATTTCGGGTTCGAAATTTCCGGGTCGTTACACCTTCTGTATCTTACAAAGACTCGTGTGCAGATTTACGCTAAAGAAGATATGGAAGCAGGAAACGGAAGAGGAAATCTAGGTAGAGGAAGCACCACAACCAACAGAAATGCTCGACCTAATACCAGGAGGAATCAAGGTCGACAGGTTAATGCTAATCCAAATGTTGAAGCCAATGTAGGTGCTGGAAATCCGTCAGTAGATGCGGGGATGGTGTATCAGTTATTAGCTAATCTTTTGCAGGCTAGGGTTGCTGGTAATGTTGGAGGAGCAAATCATGTGGCTCCAATTGGGAATAACTATGCTAAGCTAAGTAGAGACTACACCAGTCTGGGTGGAAAGCTGTTTGTTGGAACGGAGGATGCTGTAGAAGTTGAGAATTGGCTATTGCACCGTGAAAGGATCTTTACTGATCTAGGTTTGGACGATGGGCAAAAGGGGAGGCTGGCCTCTAGGCAGTTGTTAGGGGCAGAGCTTCACTGGTGGAATAGTGTGACTGCTAGAGTTCCGGAGGAAGAATTGACATGGGCTGATTTCAGAATGAGGTTCGAGCAAAAGTTTTTATCTGAGGCTGCTAAGTCGGCGTTGATGAGGAAGTTTATGGATCTAGTCCAGGGTAATATGTCAGCAATCGAGTACGCTGCCAAGTTTGATGAGCTGTCTCGATATGGATATGCCACTATAGACACTGACAACAGAAGGAATGAGAGGTTCATTCGAGGACTGAGACCGGAGCTTGCTAGAATGACCATGACCCATATCCATGATCCTTGTAATGTGATGGTGGAGATGGCCATTCGCCATGAAGAGATGTTGGCTGACTGTGCTAGTGAGAAGTCAATTGAATCCCAAGGTCCTAAGGGAAAGAAGAGGAAATTCTTTAGAAAGAAAGGAGCCCAGAAAGGAGATGCTACCAAGAAGGAAAAGGTTTATTTGGTGTGCTTCAAATGTGACAAGAAGGGTCATTATGCTCATGAGTGTCGGACAGGCAAAGGGAAGAAGGCTGCAGATAAGAAGAATGTGAATTGCTTCAATTGCGATCAAGTTGGGCATTATAAGAACTGGTGTCTAGAGCCAGTTAGGGCAGACAAGGGTAAGGTCTTTGTTGTTGAATCATCAACTAAGCCTACTGCAGCCGTTAAAGGAAAGACTGTGATGGATGGTACGTTTTTGATTCAGAGTATACCAATTAGGGTACTTTTTGATACCGGTGCATCACATTCATTTATATCCCAGTGTTTGTTGATAGGTTATGCTTAGAACCCACATACCTTGTTACTTCCTTAAGGGTTGCGAATCCAATAGGAGGGTATGCAACTCTGGGGATGAGATGTGACCAGTTAGAATTTGAATTGTTAGGTCATAAGTTCGCATGCAGTTTGTATGTTTTTAATTTCGTAGATTTCAGAATCATTTTGGGTATAGATTAGTTGAGAAGGTATGAGGCCGGGATATTTTGCCAGGATGGGGGAGATATCTTTGAGACATCTTGATAGTCATAACCGAATTATATTCTCGGTAGAGAATTCCGACCAAAGTAGTTGTGCTTTGTTAAGTGCAATGGAAGTGGAAGAAGATCTAAGTCAGGTTCGAATAGCAAAAGAGTTTGCAGATGTCTTTGAGCCTGTCACAGGACTACCACCAAAATGAGCTGTTGAGTTTCAGATAGATCTTATGCCAGGAGCTGAACATGTAAGTAGACCACCTAGCAGGATGACACCGTCTGAGATGAAAGAATTGAAGGTGCAGCTAGTGGATCTAGAAGGAAGGAATTTTATTAGACCAAGTAGTTTGCCTTGGGGAGCGGCCGCGGTATTCATGAAGAAACCAGATGGGTCGTTGAGGATGTGTATCGACTATTGTAAGTTAAACGAAAGGATGATAAACAATAAGTACCCTCTGCCGAGGATAGATGATCTGTTTGATCAGTTGAGTGGAGCCATAGTGTTTTCCCGGTTGGATTTGGCGACGGGGTTCCATCAGTTGAGAGTGGCGGAGAACAACATTCCTTTGACAGCGTTTCGAAATAGATATGGTTCGTATGAGTGGTAAGTAATGCCATTCAGGTTGACGAATGCACTTGCTTTCTTTGTGGATTTGGTGAACCGAGTCTTCCAAGAGTATTTGGACAGATTCGTGTTGGTGGTTATAGATGACATTTTGGTATACTCTAAGGATGAGAGAGAGCATGAAGATCATCTTAGAGTTGTACTTGAGACGCTGAGGCAGAATTAGCTGAAGCCGAAGTTTTCCAAGTGTCATTTTTGGAAGAAAGAGGTTAAGTTTCTTGGTCATGTGGTTTCAGAGAAAGGGTTGTCAGTCGATCCAGATAAGATCGAAGCTGTGAATAATTGGAAAAGACCAGAGACGGTGATTGAGATTAGAAGTTTTCTTGGACTTGCTAGCTATTACCGAAGATTCATTAAGGATTTCTCGCGGATAGCAGCGCCTTTGACTAAGCTTACCAGGAAGGAGGTGAAGTTTGTTTGGTCTGACAAATGTGAGGAAGCATTCCTTAAGTTAAAGCATTTTTTGACCAATGCTCCAATGTTAGTAGTTCCGGTCGGAAATCAAGGGATGGTAGTATACACGGATGCATGTGGGACTGGATAGGGAGCAGTGTTGATGCAGAGGGGCAAAGTCAATGCCTGTGCATCTAGGCAGCTTAGACCGCATGAAGTAAGATATCCTACCCATGACTTAAAGTTGGCTGCGGTGACTTTTGCCTTGAAGATTTGTAGGCATTACCTCTTGGGGAAGAGATTTGAGTTGTATACCGATTATAAGTTCTTAAGATATTTATTCTCTCAGAAGGAGTTGAATATGAGATAGTAGGGATGACTGGAGTGTTACCCGGTTGTTTGACCATGTAACAAGAGGCTCGCATAGAGACTTTGATCGGCACACCTCCCCTCGTTCGGCATCTGGCCTCGTTCGGCTTTAAGAGGCCGCTCGGCATACGGCCTCATTCGGCACAACTCTCCCCGTTCAGCATTTGGCATCGTTCGGCATGGAAGGGTCGCTCGGCATAGCAAGGCCGTTCGGCATTCCACTTTGCTCGGCATAGCAAGGCCGTTCGGCATTCCACTTTGCTCAGCATAGCAAGGCCGTTCGGCATTTCATCTCGCTCGGCATAGCAAGGTCATTCGGCATGGGCCTCGTTCAACATCTCCCCTCGTTCGGCATCAAGTCTCGGTAGGCATACTGGTACCGTTCGACATATCTTCCTCGATCGGCATATGAATGTCGTTCGGCCTGGGTATGTGGTTCGGCAACTGCCGTTCGACATTTGTGGCTCGGCGTGTAGAAGCCACTTACTACGGGCCGAGGTATCTTACTCCTAGGCCCATGAGGGAAGTCCAACCCATCTTCATCTATAAATAGAAGGGCAGGGGCACAGTGAAATGGACCTTTTTTTCGAGAACACTGGGGAGACTCTACCGCTTTCAAGGCTCACTCTTTTCAGTTCAAACTTGTACTCAAGCCTTTATTGTACGGATTGTATATGTATTTAACTACTTGGGAAAGCAATAAAGATTACAATTCAAAGTGGACGTAGGCAGTTATGCCGAACCACTATAAATCTGGTGTTCTACATTTTTGCAGTTAATTTAGTCTATATCTCTCTGTTTTAATTTATCCTCTTCATTTATCTCTCTACACAATCTCTCTAAAGAGGGTTAGTGACCAATTTTGGTGCTAACACTTTGGTGCTTTCACTGAGAATCGAATTCTCAAGCCTCAAGGATCTGCTTTGTAGCTACTGGATTGAATAAATCCCCCGAAGGAGATCCAAGTCATTCAGAAGACGTCCGTTGATTCTACTCAGGGTTCCTATCAATAACTCTACTATGGGAAGACCACGTACCAGATCAGCCTCTCATAATGTGGACGTCAATGAAACTGCTAGCGTACAACAAATAGGACCTAGCAATCAGCAAGCAAATTTGGGTGTAGGAACCACCACCCAAAATCAAATGGAAGTTGTCACCAGAACAGAATTCAACGACTTGATGAGAGAACTCATGGAAAGCAGGAGACAACTTGGAGAACAGATTCAAGCTAACGCCAACCTTATGGCTCAGCTCACTCAACAACAACATCAGAATGTTGGGGGTAATCCAGCTCCTCACTCTTCATCTGATAGCTCGACTTCGTCCGATGAACCTCCCAGGCGTAGACGCCGCAAGACTGAAACTACACAGGCAGGTGCTGCTGATCGATCAACTAGGGATCACTTACGCCTCGGAGACCACAACCAAGAAGGAACGGGAAACTTAGGATCTGGAGCGCGAGTGGAAACTGGACGCCCGGCTCACCAATACGCCAATGATGTTGAACCTCAAGATACACGTTTGGCAGATCGCCAGCAAAGGAGACATCAACCTGAACGATCCCGTAGAACGAACTCCAACCTTCCATCTTCCATACAAACCCCGGACCTGTCAGCTATGGTTAGACAGCTGATGAGAGAAAATCAAGGCCTGACCAATGAAGATTGGGGGATATCCAGGAGTCATACTCCATTCACAGACACTGTTCTTCAGGCCGAGTACCCCAGGAAGTTTAGCATGCCAACTATCCCGGCCTACGAAGGAAAGACCGATCCCCGACAGCATGTGATGAGATATGAATGGATGATGGATTCAGTTAGAGCGAATGATGCAACCAAGTGCAGATGCTTCCCAATAACTCTATCTGGAATCGCTACCATGTGGTTCACCCGACTTCCTCCACGATCCGTATCCAGTTTCGAGGAGCTGGCAATGAAATTTATAGAACAGTTCAAGATACATGCTACTCGTCCAAAGGACGTGATGTCCCTATCAAGTGTAATCCAAGCTCCAGGGGAGTCATTGAAGGAGTATTTACAGAGATTCCATGTTGCGGCTACTGAAGTTAGCAATCCTAATGATCAAACAATTCTTATGGCTGTGATGCGAGGTGTGGATCCGGATTCAGAGTTTGGAGATTGGTTAGTAGAAAAACCTCCAACTACGCTAGAGCGTTTTTACTCAAAGGCTCATCAATTCATAAGAAGAGAGGAAGCCAGGTGGACAAGGCGAGATAAGGCACCAGGGCCTGTTCAGGAGACCGTGAAAAGCAACATCGTTGTAAAGCAATCCGGAGACAACTCGAGGAAAGTTCAGGTCAATGTCCAGAACAAGCCCGGGCAAGCTAAGGAGTCCGGAGGAGGAAATCAGGGGAAGAGAAGAGAAGCAGGGAAATGGAAGCTGAGAATTCCAACCTACAACAAATTCACCCCACTAAATGCATCTCTTGAGAATATTTACCTATCAACTTGTAATACCTTTCAATACAGAAAGCCGCGCCCAAAGGAGTCAACCGAGGAGCAAAAGCGGACTGGGAAGTATTGCTGCTTCCATGAGAATATGGGCACAATACTGAAGAGTGTAGGCACCTACATGACGCTATAGAAAAGTTGATTAGACAGAAAAAGTTGCAGGAGTTTGTAAAGAGTCCTCAAGAGGGTGGACAAGGAACGTCCAATCCTGGTCACGCACCAGCTCCACGTCACCCTGAGGAGCCTGCTCGAACTATGGGTAGACTGGTCATAAACACGATAGTAGGCGGACCTCATCCTGCAGATAAGAATTGGCAAGAAATGGAGCGATATTCTAACTCCCTGAGGCATGCAGATTTTGAGTGTTGTTCAAATACTGAGGACGGGTCCCCAGCTAAGCAGCAGCGGACAATGACAGACGATATAGTATTCAGGTGCTGAGATGCTGACCAGGTGGAGGCTTCTACCGTTGACCCGATGGTCATATCCGTGACTATCGGGCCAGCACTAGTGAAGAGAATTTTGATTGATTGTGGAAGTTCTGTTAACATCATTTTCAAAAAGGCGTATGACTAAATAAAGATGGAGACAAAGGATTTAAAGCCGTCTAAAGCTCGTATTCATGGCTTTAACGGTGCAGCGACTGATGCAGTGGGGTATGTTGAGTTGCCAGTTGAACTGGAACAAGGTGAGCGTAGGAGGGTGCGAATTCTACCTTTCATAGTCTTGGATGTAGATTCCCCATACAATGTATTTCTGGGTCGACCGGCCCTGGCTGAATTCAGGGCAGCATTGGACCCGTGATGTTTGACTTTGAAATTTCTGACCGACAAAGGAGTAGGTGTTGTGCATGGCGACCAGGCAACCGGTCTTGCATGTTATGTGGCTGAGCTTCGAGAGGCCCAGCGAAGAGAGAAAGGAAAGGTTACGGACAACTCCGTCCGCATTCAGAATATTGACAATTGACAAGTAATGCCCGAGCCCTGGCTCGGGCAACATTCTCGGATCTATAAAGACATAGATCCAAGAGACGGTGATGAGGAACCCAGGGAAGAAAAAGCAGCACCGGCTGAACCGACGATTGACATTTCAGTCAGCTGAGACGATCCGTCGCGAGTACTGAAGATTGGATCACAACTCAGCCCCTCAATGACCGAGGACCTTAGTGATTTCCTCCGAGCGAATCTCGATGTTTTCGCTTGGACACATTCCGACATGTGCGGGATTTCTCCTGCTATTACGAGTCATATGTTGAACATAGACCCGAGTTACGTTCCAGTTAAGCAAAAAAGGAGAGGAATGGACCCGGAGAGGCCCGCTGCTCTCAGAGAGGAGGTGGACAAACTCAAAGCCAATGGGTTCGTCCGCGACACCCTCTACCCTGAATGGGTGTCAAACCCCGTGCTAGTGAGAAAAGCAAATGGGAAGTGGTGAACTTGCATAGATTACTCTGATTTAAACAAAGCATGTCCTAAGGACAGTTTACCATTACCTAGAATTGATCAGTTGGTCGACTCCACTGCAGGACACAAGTTATTGTCATTCATGGATGCATACTCGGGATACAATCAGATCCCGATGCACATTCCGGACTAGGAACACACTAGTTTTGTCACAGACATTGGGCTATATTACTATGTAGTGATGCCTTTCGGATTGAAAAACGTGGGAGCAACTTATCAGCGTCTGGTGAATCGAATGTTTAAAGACCAGATTGGTAGAACAATGGAAGTCTACGTGGATGACATGCTCGTGAAGTCACGACAGTCAAACGACCACATTCGGGACTTAGCAGAGATGTTTGGCATACTCAGATACTATGGGATAAAGATCAACCCTCTGAAGTGTTCCTTCGGTGTTGCGTCAGGGAAGTTTTCAGGATTCATTGTTAATGCCCGGGGAATCGAAGCTAACCTGGAAAAGATTCAAGCTATTCGAGACATACAAGTACCGAGGACTATAAAACAGGTACAAAGCGTGAATGGAAAAGTGGCTGCGCTGAGTCGATTCATATCCAAAGCCACAGACAAGTGTATTTCCTTCTTCGATATAATAAAGAAAGGAAAAAGGAATTTCGAATGGACATCCAATTGTGAGGAAGCGTTCCGAGCTCTGGTAAGGCATTTAGAAAATCCTCCAGTGCTGTCGAAACCAGTAGACCATGAAATGTTGTACGTATACTTGGCTGTATCCCCACATGCTATAAGTGCGGCTTTAGTCCGCGAGGAGGACCGAGTTCAAAAGCCGGTGTATTACGTTAGTAAAAGTTTAACGAGGGCAGAAAGAAATTATCCTAAAATTGAGAAATTAGCCTATTGCCTGGTGATTGCATCACGTAAGCTCCATCCATACTTTCAAGCACACTCAATCAGTATTTATACCGATCAGCCCTTGCAATAGGTACTCCAACGACCAGAAACTTCTAGAAGGATGTTAAAATGGAATATCGAGTTGAGTCAGTTCGATATTACCTACCTGCCACGAAGAGCCATATAAGGGCAAGCATTAGCAGACTTCATCGCTGAGTTCACTGTGTCAGACGAACCAGATAGTCATAGTGTCATTCCCCCCATTCGATGGAAATTGTACACCGATGGGGAGTCAAACGACCGTTGTTCTAGGGTTGGTGTAATTCTTGTGACTCCAGAAAATCGATCGATTTGTTATGCTTTGAAGCTCAATTTCCCGACTACGAATAATGAAGCAGAATATGAAGCATTGGTTGCTGGCTTAAAGCTTATTGGGGAACTCGAGGTAATATCAGTTGAAATCTTTTGTGACTCACAGTTGGTGGTGTACCAAGTGTGAGGAGATTACCAAGCGAGGGGACAAAGGCTTGCTCCGTACCTTACTCTGGTTCAGGAACTATTGGCGAACCTTGAATATTATGACATTTCGCATGTCCCGTGTGAACAGAACCAGGAAGCCGACACGCTGGCCAAATTCGCAAGTACCGGTGATGCACAACAAATGGGATTAGTTCCTGTCGAAACCATACATGCTCCAAGCATAGATGTGATGGAGGTAGATTTTGTGTTGGAAACGGAAATCAAGAAGGAGTCATGGATAACCCCATTCAAACAATACCTGCTAAACGGGACTTTGCCCGAAAGAAGAAGCGAAAGGCGATAGGTCATTCGTAAAGCCGCGCGATATGTGATGCAGGGCGAAGTAATGTATCGGAGGGGGTTCTCGGTCCCCTTACTCCGGTGCATTGCCCATGATCAGACAAAGCGGGTCTTGAAGGAAGTTCACGAAGGAGAATGTGGCGACCATACTGGGGGGCAGACATTAGCAAAAAAGATCCTCCGCTACAGATACTATTGGCCAACTGTGAATTGGGATGTTGCAGATTATGTAAGAAAATGTGATAAGTGTCAAAGATACGTGAAAATCCCGAGAGCTCTGCTAACGAAACTCACGCAAATGGTTAGTCCCTGGCCGTTTGCAATTTGGGGAATCGACATAGTCGGTTCTTTGCCTATATCCAAAGGTTGCGCAAAATATGCAATAGTTGCGGTCGACTACTTCACCAAATGGGCATAGGCAGAGCCCTTAGCCACAATCACCTCCAAGAAGGTCATTAATTTCGTTGTGCGGAACATTATATGTCGCTTCGGCCTCCCGCGAACCATCATTACAGACAACGGAACTCAGTTCGAAAGTAAGGAATTCAAAGATTTCTGTTTAAAGTACGGCATTGAGAAAAAGTTCGCCGCAATTGCTCATCCGAAGGCTAATGGACAAGTTGAAGCCGTGAACAAAATAATCAAGTCCATATTGAAGAAGCGTTTGGAAAAGGCTGGAGGCAAGTGGGTAGATGAACTTCCAACAGCGCTATGGGCTTATAAAACCACCCACAAGTCCGCGACTGGCCACACTCCATTCGCATTGGCATATGGCACGGAGGCCGTTATACCCGTGGAGCTTGAAGTTCCATCACATCGGGTGACACATTATGATCCTAGGACGAATCAGGGTCTTTTGTTGGAATCACTGGACTTCGTTGATGAAAAACGTGAAGAAGCTGAGTTAAGGGCGGCAGCATATAGGCACCGAGTTATGCGATATTATAACGAAAAATTCCGCCCGAGAATCTTTGATGTGGGTGATCTCGTTTGGAAACGAGTTTTTCTGGTACCTTCACGTATGAATCCCAACTGGGAAGGTCCATATGTCGTTGAACGGAAGCTTGGAGAGGGAACTTTCAAGCTAGCGACAGTTGATGGCATGACACTCCCCCGAGCATGGAACAGTGAACATTTGCGACGTTATTATATTTAGCATGTTTCTTTCGTGTTTTAGGTGCAATTATTTCCAGTATGTTTTTGTTCCATTGATTCTTAGTTTTTTTTAGCATGTAATCAGACGATTTAGTTTGTTTTCATTAATAAAGGCTTGAAGCCATCTTTTCCATGAATTACTGATGTTTCTATGCATGATAATCCGATGGCAAACAACTAGAGTTACATTATTCTGTCTGACGTACGAATGCGCATGAACGATTTAAATCTCCAAGTCCCCTGAGTGCGGACTGGAGTACTCTGAGTTCCCAGAGTGCGGAATAGAGTATAAACGATTTAAATCTCCAAGTCCCCTGAGTGCGGACTGGAGTACTCTAAGTCCCCAGAGTGCGGACTAGAGTATAAACGACTTAAATCTCCAAGTCCCCTGAGTGCGGACTGGAGTACTCTGAGTCCCCAAAGTGCAGACTAGAGTATAAACGACTTAAATCTCCAAGTCCCCTAAGTGCGGACTGGAGTACTCTAAGTCCCCAGAGTGCATACTAGAGTATAAACGACTTAAATCTCTAAGTCCCCCGAGTGCGGACTGGAGTACTCTGAGTCCCCAGAATGCGGACTAGAGTATAAACGACTTAAATCTCCAAGTCCCCTGAGTGCGGACTGGAGTACTCTAAGTCCCCAGAGTGCGGACTAGAGTATAAACCACTTAAATCTCCAAGTCCCCTGAGTGCGGACTGGAGTACTCTGAGTCCCCAGAGTGCGGACTAGAGTATAAACGACTGAAGAATCTCTAAGTCCCCCGAGTGCAGATTAGAATGCTCTGAGTCCCCACAGTGCGGACTAGAGTATAAACAACTTCGATATCTCCAAAGTCCCCTGAGTGCGGACTGGAATGTTCCTAGATCCCAGAGTACGGATCGAAGTATAAGTAATTCAAAAAAATCCCCGAGTCACATGAAAGTGAACTGGGCTTATGTAACTCACAAGGTTTCAGATTTTGACTACAAGCTATACAGTGAGCTGAACAACATAAGTCATTTGAAAGACAAAGAACAAAATTTTATTCATCAATTCAAAATAAAGTCCTACTACAACTTCTCCCAAACTCGGGGCCAAAAGTCTATTTACAACGGTTATGAAAATAAATAAAAGTGATTACATGATCCAAAAAGATTCTCGTTGAACGAGCGTGATATTTACTTCTTCGGCTTCTTCTCCTTCTTTGATTTCTCAGATGACTCCTCCTCCCTGCGTTTTCTCTTGGACGTTCTGCTCAGTTGAGAAGGGGTGTCAGAGGAAAGGAGGAACTTCTGATGGCCTGGTTCCGCCTGGAAGAATGATCTTCAAAGGCCTGTTCAGTGGATCGTCATGCTCTACCACTTGAGGCTCGGCCTTAATTTCGGCTTTCTTTCTCCCCTGTTCAGCGACCTGTTCCTTCATGCTCAGTTTTGAGGTATGCTTGGAAGCGCCAAAAATTTCAACTTCGTAATGTTCCTCGACGGGCGACGGATCGTCGGATTTGTCTTCGTTGAGCGCCTCAATCACTTGAGCGTTAGGTCCGGGAGTATCTTCCACTCGAGTTGCTTCTCCCGTTCTCTCCTCCTTCTCCGTGGCGGCATCGCTCCTTGGAGTAGGCACGGGATCGGGATGACCTATGCGGAATCATAAGAAACAAGTGTTAGAATACATTTATCACTTGCTGAAAGCAAAGACCCTTTGGATTTTGAAGGGGAAGTTATGTACCTGTCCCTGGTTGGCCGTCGACTGTTCGAGGAGTCTCGCCTTCTGGAATGGGAGAAAGAACATGAATGTCAAGGCCAGAGTCTTCTGGGTCGTAACCAATGTGCTGCTCAAATGGATCAAGTGTTGGCCGACCCGTCGATTGAGTCGGGGGAGGAGCTAGGGACCCGGTCTCAAACGGACCAGCAATGTCATTCTTTCCTATTGATGGGGAAGAACCTCTGCAATAGAGAGCCCTTGCTATGGACAAGTCTGAAGGCTCATTCCCCCTAAGAAATTCCTTTACTAAAGCATCCTCGTCAACCTCCTCGGTACCCGATTCCACCTTTCTAATCTTTATCAAAGTGTCCCATGCCTCGGCTAGAGATTCGAGGTAACCCTCGCTAAGAAAAGTCAAATCCTGATGCATGAGGACGCGAGCGTTGTATTCTGCTATAAGCGGGTCGAACAAGCACTTAATCTCTTCCCTACCGGCCTCGGCAGCTACCTCGAGGCGCGAATCAGTATCAGAAAGTGCCATCTTTTTACCTTCCTCGTGGGCTATCTCCTTCAGTGCTTTGGCTCTGGAAAGCTCCTCATCTAGTTGTGTTTTGAGGAGTCGAGTTGCAACAATCTCATTGCAATATCGTTGGGACTCCTCCTGAGCAGCTATTTTCTCTTCCGTCTCCTTAGAGAGTAGTTCTTCCAACTCCTTGACTCGTAGGGCGAATGCATCCCTTTCTTTTTGAACAGAGTCCTTTTCTAAAGCCAAGGCCCCGCAGCGTTGGACCGCTTCGTCAATTTCTTTCTTATGAGTTGTCTCTAGACGATTAACGGCCTCCGTAGTATCTTTAGCATTTTGTTGGGCAGCTTCGAGTTGGGACTTGTACGAAGAGAGCTCTTCGTCCTGAGCTTTGATAATGTCTTTATCATGAATGGCTTCAAGCTTCAGGCGGTCAATTTCGTGTTGACGCTCAATAGAGACTTCTGAGACTTTTTCAGCTAGATGGACAAATGCGTCATGTTGAACATAAACGTCATTGTTGCAAGCAATGGCGCTCTGTTTGACATGTCCCGGAATATGATGGATCGCCGGGAGGAACTTCAGACCATCGAAGCAGATTTTGGGGAACTTAACTTTAAGCTCAGCTAGCTTCTCCGATATCGTCAGATCTGTTGTGGGAACAGGGGGAGATGGCTTTGAAAGTTCAGTCTTCTTATGATGTTTCCGAGACTGCCGTGTGCTGGATGAACCAGAGTGTTGATCACAGGGGACATCGGATTGGGATCCCTTCTGTACAGACTTCTCCCTGCCTTTCTCTGATTGAGAAGGATGATCGCGAGAATATGAGGACTGGCTGTATGTTTTCCTTCGATAAGTTGATTCTCGGGGGCGATAGTCTCGGTCTCTAGAGTCGTCTCTATCGTGGCGCTTGCCGGGGCCTGAATCTCAGCCAGAATTATGAAAATTAGATGACTCGTGAAGACTATCGAGTCCGTGAGTGCGTCCCATGTCACCTGCACAGAATTTAAACAACGATAAGTTAGCAAAGGGTAGAGCGATGACGGAAATTTAAGTGCAAGGTGAAGTGCACGTGTCTGTGTGTGTCCTAGTGTCTCCCCCCGACGGACCAGCTTTTTTGGCTTTACTTATCGGAGTTTTCTCTCCTTGATTTTGGACTTCAGCACCTTCATCGCCTTTCGTAGGTGAGCAAACCTTCAAGGCTTCCGGATCATCGAAGCCATAATTAAGCAGATCGTCGGGAATAGTGAGGTCTGACAAGCCTCTCAATGAACTCTCTAAGTGTTGAGGAGAAGGCTCTCTCTCCACTGGAGTAAGGGTGACCTTAGAGGTTCCACCCACCGTCTTCTTCCTCAATTTGTAGGTCAACTTCTTCTTTCCCTTCGAAGGGGAAGGTGTCTTCTTAATATCATGGACTTAGACTATCGGGTCCCGAGCAGGGCTAACATTTTCGCCCTGTACTTCAAGCGTTTTGGCTTCTCTAATCTCCTCCTCCTCTGGTGTATCAGGGGCGTTACGTGCTGAAGACCCAGCCTGCTTTTTTCCTTTGCCTGAAGCAGTCCTGGGTATAGTGACGCCTTGAGGAAGGCTTACTCGGCGACCTTCCGCCAGAAGCCCAAATTTCGTGAGCGATTCATTTAAAATGAGAGATCTGATGTCCTGGTCTTCTGTGGGAATGGCTCGGATAGCTTCGACAGCTTCAGAATACCCGAAGCCTTCGGGACGTGGGTTGATACCTGTAAAAGTATAGAAAGAGTTAGAAAAGGTGCAGTTTCCGCCAAACACGAGTATTAATCCAGAAAAAAGACTTACTCCCTTCCACCCATCTCCTCGTGAAGCCAGGAGGATAACGTACGTAGAACCACTCCTGCTTATACCGAGCGAACTTGCTCCATGCCCAGTCAGGATTTGACACTTGCTATGCGGCTCAAGGAATACAATAGATGGACTATCTGACCGTCTCTTGAAGCGATAGATATAACGGATATCGCCAGGAGTCGGGAGCCTGAAAAGGACACTCATGAAGAGAATGCAAGTGTCGTATATGAACGCGTGGCTATTTGGATGTAATTGCGATGGGGCAATCTCGATATACTATAACAGGTCCCGAAGAAAGGAGTTGAATGGTGGCACGCTACCAACCCAGCACATGAATCTGTTGCAGGTTGTATATCCTACTGGGGGCAAGTGAGGACGATCCTATCCCGATGGAACCAACACATCGTCGAAAGGAATCCCGTGTACTGAGCATATACGGTGAAGCGTGCTTTCATTAATCTTCGAGGCTTGAGAATCGATCGAATCGTCTAAAAAGATCGCTGCATCTAGGGCATCGGGAGCCAAGTCGACAGATGCGATCGCAGGGTTCGGCATGTCTTGTACAGGAGTAGACGACGGATTTGAAGTTCTAACTTCTTCTTGTTGAGAAGGTGGCCCGGGTCTGTCCGAGATCGTGGCGGAACTAGATTTCCTAGACATCTCTAATATGTGTAGAATCTAATGAAGCACATGTTTGAACTATACTTGAAAAAGGATCGACATTAGACATAACCACAAAATACTACCCCCCGTATGGTGTGTGAACTAGTGCAACCATTCAAGTATAAGTGCCAAGGAATTAAAAGTCACAGAGTTGGTGAAATAAAGTTAAGCTTTGAACTTTCGTCTTCGGAAACCGTCATCGCTGACCGTCTCCGAGAGCTTATCGCGTGATGGTTTCTATTTCGAACTCGGCGTCGACACTGTATGTGGAAGTTTATTATCTATTTTAGTCAAGTTAGACTCGGGTTTATAGTTGTTGAAATTGGGGAGTTGTTAGTCCAGATTAGTTCGATATGCTTGTTTGCTTAAGCCCTTGTCCTTGTTTAAATGTCATATGATTAGGCATACGAGGTCAGTGAGTTCGGTGTGAGTTATGTTCGAGTTGGAATGATTTCGACTATTGTATTCTACTTCAAGACTCGAGGCCGAGCGACACTTGAAACATGTGTCCTAAATACCATTCGGCCTGAATGCCGCTTGGCACAAGCCCATCGCTCGACACTTGAATAAATGATACGACCAACGCCGCTCGATATCCTAGGATCAGACACCTTCGCTCGGCATTCTCTGGCTCGACCGCCTAAGATAGACAAGCTGACCCACTCGCTCACCTCCGTCTCACTTCCTTAAACCACCGAACTAGACTCTCTCTCTCTCTCCTTAGACCGAACGACACTTTATCCCTTTACCTCCCCGACATTACTCTCACATGGAAAATACCGAGCCACCTACTTCAGGTTGGTCGACTTTCACTTGAAAAGCAAACGCCGACCCATCCACAATCATTTCTCCCTCGCTCCTTGTTTACTGATCGGCCTCGGACGACACTCTAGTCACTCTCCAACAGCTTAACTACCATGCTCGGTAACCTAGCAGTAGCCTGCGACCTAGAAACCACTGGAGTCTTCTTCCCTTCTCCTCTCCATTTCTATAGACTTGAAATCAATAAAGGTTGTACCGAGTTCCAACCCTAAGGCATATTCAAACCTCGACTTGTCTTCCTCTTCTACACGATTCCCACTGTCCTTGGTCTAAGAAAGATTCACAAACTCAAATATCGTGCTAAATCTCCTAATCTAGAAAAAGCATTTGAAAGAAAAGTGGTTACCCAAGAAGATGGACGAGGCTTAGGGATCCGACTTGGTTCGAGGTTGAAGCTTGCTTAGATTCGACTTGTGGTAGAACTGTAAGGAAGGTTAGAGAGGTAGGGAGAGTTTGGGAAAAAGAGAAGTTACGAGCTCCTGAATCGAAGTGAAAGTGAGAGAGTGGTAAAAGGAAATGTCGGTTTTTATAGAGAAGGGAAGTTGAACAGGCATCGACCAGTGGAACTGGTCAAAATACCTCGTTCGGCATTCAAGCCTCGCTCGGCACTCAGGCATCGTTCGACATTTAAGCCTCCTTCGGCATTCATGAGAACATTTTCGGGAGGAAAGAATGAAGGCTTAAAGGAGAACACGGAGTACTCATGGATCAAAGTGCATCATGTTCGTCCACATGAAACACTTTGGGGGGCAAGTGTTACCCGGTTGTTTGACCATGTAACAAGAGGCTCGGCATGGAGACTTTGATCGGCACACCTCCCCTCGTTCGGCATCTGGCCTCGTTCGGCTTTAAGAGGTCGCTCGGCATACGGCCTCGTTCGGCACAACTCTCCCCGTTCAGCATTTGGCATCGTTCGGCATGGAAGGGTCGCTCGGCATAGCAAGTTTGTCATTCCACTTCGTTCGGCATAGCAAGGTCGTTCGGCATTCCACTTCGCTCGGCATAGCAAGGTCGTTCGTCATTCCACTTCGCTTGGCATAGCAAGGTCATTCGACATTTCATCTCGCTCGGCATAGCAAGGTCGTTCGGCATGGGCCTCGTTCAACATCTCCCCTCATTCGGCATCAAGTCTCGGTCATCATACTGGTACCGTTCGGCATATCTTCCTCGATCAGCATATGAATGTCGTTCGGCCTAGGTATGTGGTTTGGCAATTGCCATTCGGCATTTGTGGATCGGTGTGCAAAAGCCACTTACTACGGGCCGAGGTATCTTACTCCTAGGCCCATGAGGGAAGTCCAACCCATCTTCGTCTATAAATAGAAGGGCAAGGGCACAATGAAATGGACCTTTTTTTCGAGAACACTGGGGAGACTCTACCGCTTTCAAGATTCACTCTTTTCAGTTCAAACTTGTACTCGAGCCTTTATTGTATGGATTGTATCTGTATTTAACTACTTGGGAAAGCAATAAATATTACAATTCAAAATGGACGTAGGCAGTTATGCCGAACCACTATAAATCTGGTGTTCTAGATTTCTACAGTTAATTTAGCCTATATCTCTCTGTTTTAATTTATCCTCTTCATTTATCTCTCTACACAATCTCTCTAAAGAGGGTTAGTGACCAATTTTGGTGCTAACATGGAGTTTTTGGCTGCTTATGATTTTGGTATAGAGTATATGCCAGGGAAAGGTAATAAAGTAGCAGATGCTCTTAGCAGAAAACATCAGAATGTGGTGTTGGCTATGTTAGTAGAATGGAAGGATCTAGAAGCCTTGGCTAGTTGCGGTGTGCAATTAAGATCGACTGCTAGTTCTAGTCAGAGTACTGCCATGTTGTCTTGTTTAGAAGTTCGACCAGTGTTGATCGAGAGAATTGCTTCTAAACAGAGGGAGATCCATTATTAGCCGAGAGGATTAGAAGGCTTGAGGTTGGAACCGAGATTGATGATTTGAAAGATTTTTGTCTTGACCAGAGAGGATGGTTAAGAAAGAAGGGGTGACTATGTGTTCCAAATGTTGAGAACTTGAGGAAAGAAGCTCTTGAGGAATGTCATCGATTTAAGTTTATGATTCATCCTGGAGGGACCAAGATGTACCAAGATATGAAGAGGAGCTTCTATTGGGAAGGCATGAACAAGGATGTTGGCTCGTGGGTTAGGTAGTGTGTAAACTGTCAACAAGTGAATGCCGAACATTAGAAGCCGAGTGGATTACTTCAGCCTTTAGAGGTTCCAGTTTGGAAATGGGATTCGATATCCACGGATTTTATAGATGGGTTGCCAAGGTCAAGTAGAGGAAATGAGAGTATATGGGTCATTGTGGACAGGTTGACCAAGAGTGCCCATTTCATTCCAGTAAAGTCGAACAGGACGACACCTGTTTTGGCGAAGTTGTTCATGAAGAACATAGTTAGACTTCATGGAGTTCCTAGTAGCATAGTCAGTGACAGAGATGCTTTATTCACTAGCGAATTTGGAAGAGTCTGTAGGATGTGTTAGGCACTAAGCTCAAGATGAGTACATCATATCACCCATAGACAGATGGGTAGACAAAGAGAGTCAACAAGGTACTCAAGGGTTTTTTGAGAGCTTGTGTATTAGATTTTGGTTGATTTTGGGAGGATCACCTGCATTTGGTCAAGTTTTCCTATAATAATAGTTATCAGACTAGTATAGGAAAGGCACCTTTTGCAGCTTTGTATGGAAGGCTATGCAGATCCACTGTATGTTGGTTAGAGACTGGAGATAGATTGGTCTTAGGTCCAGATTTGGTTAGGGAGGCGTCGGAAAAGATTGAGTTAATCCGAGAACAAATGAAGGAAGCACAATCCGGACAGAAGTGTTACGTAGATAAGAGGCGTTAAGATCTAGAGTTCTCAGTTGGTGATAGGGTTTTCATTAAGGTATCACCGATGAAGGGTGTGGTACGATTTGGGAAGTCAGGGAAACTGGCACCAAGATATGTTGGTCCATTCCAGATTATAGAAAGGATTGGAAAGCTCGCATACAGAGTAGAGTTGCCGAGCAGTATGGCAGGTGTCCATAATGTGTTTCATGTGTCTCATCTTCGCAAGTATATGCATGATTCAAAGGCTACCATTCCTCCGATAAGATTGGAGGATCTAATAGTAGAGCCTAATTTGACTTTTGTTAGACAACCAGTTCGGGTTGTAGCGAGAGATGAGAAAAGATTGCGAAACAAGACAGTCAAGTTAGTGAAAGTTCAGTGGAGCGACAACGAGAAGGATTGTACTTGGGAGACAGAGGACATGATTCGAGATACTTATCCTGATCTGCTTTGAGGGTATGTTTATATTAGATTTATATAGATAATTCCTAGTCAAGTAAACTAGTATGGTTGTTAGGAGTCATTACAGATGATTGCTATATTTAGTATTTAGTCCTTACTGAATTTCGAGGACGAAATTCTTTAAGGAGGGGGAGCCTGTAACACCCCTAATTTGTGATAACATTATTCAGGAGATTTAATTAGATAAATTAAATAGAATAATGTAAACATTAAGTGATAAGGGGATTGAGACTTGAATTAATTTAATTAAGGCCGAGCCTAATATAATAATTAATGGGCCTAAGAATAGTTTTAGATTAATCAAATTACATAAGGGTATATTAGGAATTGCAGCCCATAACCCCTACCCTTATATATATTCATTCCTACCATTTCACTACCCATTCACATCATTTTGAAACAAAAAAAATCAAAAACTTAAGGAAGGTCGGCCATTAAGAGAACAAGAGGAATACAAATTAAAAACTAGAGAATCAAGCTTAGAGGAAATCAATCTCAATCCAATCTCCTTATCTTAATCAAAGTGAATAATAATTCCATCTCTATTTTTGTTCTGAATCATATATTTTCGGATTTAAGGGTAAATTCGTTTTTATGATGAATTGGATGATGATATGCTTAAATTTTGATTTGTTGAATTTAAACAAGATTGTTTAAAGGAAATTCCACACGGTTTTAGGGTAAAACCGGTTTTTAATGATGTTTAAATGCCATGAAATTTTTTTACGTTGTATAAAACATAAATTTGGAGTTGGGATTTTAATTTTGACAATTTTTCAAGCTATGGAAAGATTGTTATGAATTTTCAAAGGAAAATATGGTTATTTGGATTTATAAATTTATTTTGGAAAATTATTAAGAATTTGGGTCTGGAATTTTGATATGTTAGATAACATGATTATAGTGAATTTCTGGAATATTTGGAGATTTTTCCAAAGTGATTTGCTATGCAATTAAATTATTTTAAAAAGAGGGACTTCTTTGTAAAATTGGTTTGCTTAATGGAAGGGCTAAATTGATTAACTTAACCATGTTTAGATCTGAAATTAGTGGCAACAATTTCAGAAAAGAATATGAAAAAGTTATGGCAACCAATCTGGTGTTGACACATGGCAGGTTAGTTGAATTTTTTTTTGCTTTAAATAGTATTAAACCAGGTTTACTCAAAAAAGAGGGTTTCGCCTACTTTGGAAGTACCTTTAGACACAGAAGCTTTTGCCTTCAACCTAATCAAAATCTACTAAGCCGGAACCAATACACAAGGTATCACAAAGATGGTACGCAGTGGATTGGAGAAAGGCAAAAGGTAAGGTGTCGAAAGCATAGCTTCCAAAGGAGTCACTACCTTGGTTTTGTTTTAAAAAGAGAAGAGCTTGCCTTTGTTTTGCTTTAGCCTTCAAAGGAGTCGAAGCATATGTTTTCGAAAGAGTTTTAAAAGGTTTCGAAAGGGTTTCCATAACATAAGTTTACTTTCGAATGGGTTATGAAAGATTGTTTTAAAAGAAGAGGTTCCAACCTAGTCGAAGCCTTGCTGCCATTCTTTAGCCTTTCGATGGTATTGAAGGCATCAATGCTGTCGAAAGGTACTTTGTTTTATAAGTTTAAGCCACTTCATGTAGCTTTTGAAAGGGGTTAGGGATTTCAAAGGCAATGGTTTCGAATGGGGTTTCGACACCAACCTTCCACTATTTTACGCAGATGTTTTATGCTTTTGAAAGAGATGGTGCCGACGCCATCAGGTTTTCCCTAATAATTTTATATGATAAAGGATGGTTTCGAAAGAGATGCTTTCGCCTATGTTCACTTTGACCCAAATAATATTTTAAGTATAAACCCAATGCATTCGAAGAGGGGACTTTCAATGATTTCGGAAGGGTTACTTCGAATGGTGTTGAAAGGGGTACTTTCAACTTGTTTCGAAGCTATGCTTCTAAAGTTAAATGTTAATACTTTAATGTAATCGAAAGGTTTCGAAAGGAAAGTTTTAAAGTATTATAAAGTCAGGAGCCTAATGTTTTGAAGATAGATTTTAATGCTTTCGAAGGAGGTCAACCTTCGAAGTCGAAAGCAAGATTTCGAAGGTTTCAAAAGGTTTTGTAACCCAAACTCATTTTTAAAAGAAAACCCCATGGCTAAATTAAAGGAGTTTTTGTAATGGTTTTGAGAAGAAGGCTTTCTTGATAAAATTATGGGTTAAAGGGATTGACCATGTTCTATATTAAACCCACAGGAGTGGTATTGTTATGTTACTATGATTGCTTCTTCAAATATAAATATATTCACATTGTTTTGAATCTCACAACTGTATTTTGGGGAAGGGCAGAATAACTAGCTAGGTTGACCCAGTGGTGAATATAAATTAAGTGAACTCCTGGATGAATAGAATTGCATCCAAGAGGTCAGGGAGACCATAATATAGGATGCCTTAAAATGGAAGCTGTCAGGGAGACAGGTTCATAGTGCACCTATGAAAACCATGACTAGGAAGTTATTGGGGTTGCCAATAGGTTCATAGTGATCCCATGAAAACTATGTTATAAAGAGTGGTTGGCGGGGGCCAATTGGTTTGTAGTGCACCAATGAAAACTATATCCGGATTAAGTTATTGACAGTTGTCACTAGGTTTCTAATCAACCTATGAAAATTAGGATAAGAGAGAAGTTATTGGAGTCACCAATATGGTCAAGAGGAACCCATGAATTAATTAAGTTAATTGGCGGGGGCCAATGGGTTCATAGTGCACCCATGAAAACTATGAAATAGGACAGGGAGTCCATATCTTATGAAAAGGTTATTAGTAAGCTCATGAAAACTAATAGGTTAATAGTGATCCTAGAAACTATAAAATATGATAGTTAGTCGATTTAAACAGAGGATGGGGAATCCAGTATGTTTTAAAATGTTTGCGTATCATCATAATATTTTGAAATGACTATGTTTTTAACCATTGTGGATGCAAGAGCACAATATATGGTTTTATAAAGGTTTTGAGATACTAGTGAAGGGAAAACCCGTTCCACTAAGCGGCGTGGTCTCGCTAGATATCTAAATGATTTGAGATGGTAGATTATTATTCATACCAGACTTTATATCTGACTCGAAGTTTATGTTTTTCCCTTTAAAATCTCGGATACTCAATTGATTTTGAGTAGTTTGAGAGTTGAGCTTTTCAGGTACCACTTAAGAAGAATAAGCTTCCGGAGACATGCATGAGGCATAATAGCTATTTAGAGTTCTCTTTTCTTTTGATTCCACTATGTTGTTTGTAATGGCAAAGTTGTTATATTGCATGTATATACTTTGATCATCTAAGGATGCATCTTCATATGTCGCTCTTGGCGTATGTTGTAATAAATATATTTTCTCTAAACGTGATTTGCGAATATGAGATTATGTAATGAATTGGAAATATTTTGAAATGAAATGTGATTTTGTTTAAAGTTTAAATTTTTTCCATATTCATGTGTGTCTGTGTATCAATGAATCTAACACCGTCGTATTTGATCACCGTGGATTAATAACTATGGATGACTGTAGCATCCACATCCATTAGTTTTGGGCCTCCAAATAGGGGGATGTTACAGAATATTATTTCGGAGAGACTTTCAACTCCTTACTAAGGTGTATCGGCAAGGCCGAAGCAAAGAAAATCCTTGAGGTCGTTCATAGAGGGAGTTATGGATATCACACCAGGGGTAGAATTTGATGAAAAAGGTATGTTGTTATGGATAATTCTAGCCAACTATCAATCAGGATGCAACAAAATTTTCAAAGAAACGTGAAAAGTGCTAGAGGTTGGCAAAAATACCGAGAGCACCATCCAATGAGCTTATGCAGATGGTTAGCCCATGGCTATTGTCAGTTTGAGGGATTGATATTATTGGAGTATTACTAGTAGTGGCTGTTTCACATAATGGGCTGAGGTGGAGCCACCTACCATGATCGCTTCAGCGAAAGTGATTAACTTTATTGTTAAGAACGTTTTCTATGGATTCGAAGTGAGGGAGGAATAAGGTCATCAAGAATTGAAAAAGGGTAATTTGGTTGATGAGTTACCATTGGCTTTGTGGGCTTATTAGACGACCCAAAAATCTACAACTGGACACAATCCGTTTGCATTGGCATACCAAACTAGGCGATGGTACCAATTGAATCAAAAGTCCCTTCTCATCGACGCATGCACTATGACCTTAAGATGAACAAGGAGCTATTGCTAGCATCCTTGAACTTGATGGAGGCAAAGCAAGTAGAGTCAAATTTAAGGGCAACTGCTCTCACGCAAAGAGTCGCGTGGTATTGCAATGCCAAAGTTCGAAACCGTACTTTCAAAATTAGTGACCTTGTTTTGAAACTGGTCTTTCAAAATATAGAGCCACTTAGTTCGAATTGGGAAGGATCATACATGATAAGGCAAAAGCTTGAAGATAGTATTTTTGAGCTATCAAAAATAACAAAGGCCAAATTCCGTAGGCATGGAATAATAAGTAATTGTGCTTATTTCATGTGATTCTTTTCATTTTTGGCATTTTCTTTTATGCGGACATTCCTTAGACCTTATATGATGTAATAAAGAGGTATTTTCTACTAGAATTGAATAAATAACATTTTGAATAAATGGAACATAATAATTAAGGTAAATTTCATGTTATGGGATAAATAGCACAAACTGACATTACGTGTTTTGAAAACCAGATGTCAAGGTAAGGTATCGATGGACTCCTCCGAACTATGATTGGTTCTTTGGAGTAAAGTCAATGGGGGGGGTCGGCTAATTTCGCCCTTGCATATCTAATCTTTAACTAATTCCCACAGATATGTGATGTCAAGGTTTAATCCCCGAAGATAGGTATCGACGGACATCGATGCTCGATGATAAGTATTGGTGCATAATCAAATTTTTGCAAGTATGTTTGGCAAGATTCACATTGGTGCTCGTGTGGACACGAGTGGAAAGCCATGTAAAAATCTGTGACGCCCCACCTCTATACCCACGCTAACCAAGAACACTACGATGTAGTGCTGTCAATTAGCACGGAGAATAAGGCTGTGGAGGAGCGACCATCCATGTAACTTCTTTTTGCGAGCACCGATACGTCAGATAGAATAGAATGCATATCTTTTAAGGAGGAAATCCAACGTACCGATACAAACACAAAGCTATCACACGGTGGCTATATATAATCTTCGGAAACAAACATAGAAATAATCATAACATAAATCAGTCACAGACATCCATATCACAAAGGCGGAATAAGATATGAATAAATATATAACACATGAAAGTGTACATCAGAGTAGTGGTCAGAAAGATCCACGATAATACAAAAGAATAGCATCACGTGCTATACAAAAGAATAGATACACAACCTAGAGTCTATATCTCAAATGTGTACAACCAAAAACTACTAATCTAAGTAGTTAGCCAAAAGTCAGAATGATCCAGAAGAGAAGTCAAGCAGAAGCACCTATAACATCTCGGTCTGACCCAAGTATTATTTATAAGAAAATAATAAACGGATCAGTCTAACTATAAATATCAGATGACATGATATAGGATAAGGGGTATGGCATAAACATATAATAACCATGATGGCATACTACTATAAGTATGTAAATGATAATCAACAAGGGATTAATCAATGTCTCAAGAATCTTCTCAAAGATCCAAACACATAAAAAGGTAATGACACACAAATTCACCAATACACAAAAACCTGATATCATATCAGTGAAAATCACAAAAGTTGGTGAAGCACTAAATCCAGAAATCAACACACGAAATCCAGAACAAATCCCAGAAATCAACACACGAAATCCAGAAATCACTAAAAGGGGGAAGTCCGAACACACGGACGAGAAGCTATCTCATGGAAGCTATCCATTTGAATTTTCCGAACACACGGATGGCCCGAAGGCAAGTCCGACACACGGACTAAGAGACATCGCACAATCGCTAGTCTAAATCACAAAAATGATCGTCATGATCATAAGGAAGTGTCAATCACACCAAGCTAGTAAATATATGAGTTTAGCTTCATGTCCCATAACCACTTGCTTAACTTAAATATTTACGAACAAGCTGTAAATCTTCACTAGGAAATTGTCACAAAAAGGGTTCAATCGAACAAGTCCAAGAGCTAACCGACGAAGTGAACGCAAGCGTTTCATACCACCCGTTTTACTAAGTCGTTTAAGTCGATTTCTCGTTCGAGTGAAGTAAAGGCTTGTATATACTAGTAGATTGAAAATCGGTTTGAGAAAACGAACTTTTGATATTTAAAATAGTGTTGAAATCGCTTTGATGAAAGAGTTTTGATATTTACTATTAGTACTGAAACCTTCATATATCTTTAAAGTGACAAGTCATAAAACGATTGTAGAAACAAATCAATTCACGTTCGAAAACGTGAGTAAAGTCCAAAGAAGTCAATCCCAAAACCATCAAAGTAGAAATTCTGATAAATGTTTTTCAGAAGAGATTGCCTATGCAGAGTAATACGGGGTTCGACCTGCCCGGTCAGGTCGCGGGGGTCCAGGGGGCAGCGCCCACGGCGGGGTGCGGGGCAGTGCCCCGTCACGGTACGACCTAGTGAAGGCAAGCGGTCCAGCGACCTAAGGAAAAATAGGTCATACGACCTAAGGAAACCGCGAACTAAAAAGACCAAGTGTAAGGTCGGCGACGACCTACGAGATATACTGACCGACCTAACTCGAGCGACTTAAGACTTAGCAGGGTCGAGCGACTTACGAGCTACGACCTAAGGTGACGAGGGCGTTAGGTCGGAGACGACCTAACACTTGACTCGCGAACGACTTATGGAAAAGAAGCTTAGGTCGGAGACGACCTACGAGATAAGCCAGTGCGAGCGACCTAAAGTTTGCCTGGGGATCATAGGTCGGCAACGACCTAACGTTTTGCCTGGAGATTATAGGTCGGCAACGACCTAACTTTTTGCCTGGGGATTTTAGGTCGGCAACGACCTAAGACTTAACAAAATTGGAGCGACTCAGTGATTTGCCTTGGAATTTTAGGTCGGCAACGACCTAAGAAAGTGGAGACTTTTCAACACGCGAGCTAGCAGCCTGGACGACCTAAGGAGTTAACTCGCGAACGACCTAAAGCCTTTAACTCGTGAACGACCTAAAGCCTTTAACTCGTGAACGACCTAGGCCTTTAACTCGCAGGTGACCTAAGACTTTAACTCGCAGGTGACCTAAGACTTTAACTCGCAGGCGACCTACGACCTATGGATGGGCGACCTAACTCCGAACGAGCTAAAAATGGCCAGAACGACCTAGTAGCAGTTTTTTCACCAAAATCACTAAAATTTGGAATTTTTCGCCAATCCAATCCAAACCAAATGCAACAAACATGCTAAAGTGATGAGGAATCATTCCCAACAGTCCAATGACGATTATAGGCAAGATGTGAGATCAAAAATCTCACCTTTTCCACGAATTTGATGTTGGAGAGCTTAAGAACAAAGCAAGAATCAACCCCTAGCTTGAATCTATGTTCTTCACCTTGAAGTCGGAGTTTGATGCTGAATTCACTAAAGATCTCGAGCTTGGAATTTTAATTTCTCTTTCCCTCCACCATTTTTGAAGAAGCTTGAAGTGTTTGATGAAGTGATGAAGAGAAGAGGGGGTTGGGCTAAGTTAAGAAGGTGTAGTCCCAACCAAAGTCACAAGTGGGAAAAGTGACGAAAATTTCACTATCTCCAAACATATCGAAGTTTACACTCAAAAAGATCGCAAACGTCATTTTGAACTCAATGGGGGTGGTCTCGAGTCCTGATTTGACCGTATGCAAAAAGTAGCTTTTCGGACTAACATCCGACTAACGATAAAATATTTAAATATAAAATCGATAGATATGCGGGTTGTTACAAAATCCTTCAAATTATCGCAGTTTTGTTTATAATTGAATTGGATACATTTAACTGCCAGTAAATAGAACTAAGTAAAAGAACAGTGTTGCGTGATAACGATAGTTTATTTATCAGTACAAAGTTACAATAAATAAATGCATTACACAGATCGACATACACAAGCATGTATAATTCAAAGGTAAGACATTACAGGCATTTATATGTATACATTTGCAGGAATTATAAATAAGTATAGGAAAATTAATTGCTAAAAAGCAAATGACGCAGGCTGAATAAAGAGAATTTTAATAACGACTTCGCTTTTTCAGTACAAAATTTGAGGGTCTGAACCAGACATCATAATGGCGTAACACCCTGTAGAATAAAAAGAAAATTAATTAATAAGTAATTATTAAAGCTCAAAAATAGAATTTTTGTAAATATTAGAATTTAGCTATGAAACTTACATCGTTGGGTTCGCGGCGATTTTCTGATCAATTTTCATTTATAAAGTTTTACGATGTAAATCTTATCATTTATATGTTAAATCTAATCAAATTAAAGATTAAAAGGAAGTAATTAAAGGAGATCAACGTTAAATCAAATTAAATCAGCAATGAAAATGGAATAGATAAATAAGGGCATTACGAAATTCAACCCGTAGTCCATAGTTTAGTATGTGTTATTGTGACAGTTGTAGATAATCCATGGTGCCAAGAGAGAATGCACAGCCTGGCATCGTGATTCTAGGTAGGAGTAGAGAAAGATTAAGGACGCTTATATAGCATTAGTGATATATTTTACATAACATGCGAGAGTGTTGAGTCCGGACCTACACGAGTCGATAACATGTGGATGTTAATTCCGAGTCAATAGCACATTGATGCTGACTCATACACACACTTCAGGTATAGACTATATTATTGATTCTCCAATGTTAGTATGTGGTAGATTTGTCATAAGGTTGATCAACTCTGGAATCCGTTTATCAATTATTCACACTTATGATTTGCATATGATACACATGAATCCGCTTATCATAATGTTTGAGATGCTTATGTAAAAAGGAGAAAGAAAGAAGAGACATTTTTTTCGAACATTAATACATTGGCGTTAACGCGTTTAACACTAATGTACTAATCCCATGCTTATTTCAAGGGCTTTTGTTGTCGGCTTCCCCATTCAAACGTCAAATGCATCAAAAATCTGCCAACGTCATTTTAAGCACCATTCGTAAATTCCAACTGGCTAGTTAATCAAAATTCCGCTTAAATGTGAGGACATTTAACTGACCAGTTTAGAAGAGGGATTTGAAAATGTTCTTTTGCATTTGACGCAATCGAATGCTTTTCCTTTTATTTTCTATTCGTCTCATTTGTTATAATTCTTTTTTCAACCATTTTCAACACACGAAAACATATTATTATTTTCTTTTGAATTCTACCTCTTTCTCATTCTCATTTCTTGATCCTTTTCACTTTGCAAGAGAGAATGGTCCCTTAATACTATAGCAAACCATGGTCATTTTGCCCCAATTCACTCTTTCCGTTTTGCACAAGCGCACTTCCAATTCAGACCTTCTACTTCGTTACAACCTGCAACCGGCGTTTGGGACAAGCCATGTTAAATCGATAAGCGAATATATTCCATGAGAAAAGCAGTCAAAAAAAAGAGAGCAATATAACAAAGTGATGAAAACTTATTATCAAGAATCAAATCCCGAACAATATACTCCACTCAGTTAGAATTATTTAAAGGTTGGCCCTTATATAAAAGAACTCTCCAAAACAAACCGCTTTTCTCAAATCCTTTTCATTTATAAATACAACAAAATCGCCTCCATCTCAAAACCCTAACTAGAACCAGCTGTCCTCCACGTTCTTCCCACTTTAGAAACGAACAATCTAATGGCGGAAGCGGAGCTACAAAATAAAAGGGCCCGAGAAGAAGAAGAAGGCAGTAATGGCCTCTCTTCAATCATTCCAGGATGGTTCTCTGAAATCAGCCCTATGTGGCCAGGTATCTATTTCTGTACAGTCGTTTACTTACAAATTTATGTTTAGGTGATGAAATTGGAAAAAAAGTTTTGTTTTTATCGTTTATTGGAATTTTTGTTTGCTTCGAGGGAGGAATTGCCGAAGAAGGGAACAAAGCTACTTGTACTTTTTATTGAGGAAGTTTGAAAAAGAAGGGTCTTTTTTTCTACCGAACCTCTTATGAGTTATTTTTTTCGATTTGAAATGATGACTTTGTGTTAAGCCAGTATTTTGAACTCTTTGTAGCTGTTTGAATCAAGTTATTGTATTAGACTCTGACATTGCCACAAAAACATATTGGGTTTGATAGGCTGATTCTGGAGGTATATTTGTGTTGTTAATGAACAGAAAGACTGACCAAATCGGTTCATTTCCACCAGTTTGAATTAATAATTTGGTTATAATGTTTTATGATATGCTATAAAATGATCTTTTGGTTTTCGTTAAGTTATTGTGCATTGAATACAGTAATATTAAAACATATATAATGATTAAAGTTTGTGCATATTTTGGGAAATATATTTTATCACGCAATGCATTGCCAATTTGGATAAATGAAGCATGTAATTATTATATGACTATATATGTAATCAAATAAAAAATTAAATTGACATTTTTTGTTAATATAAGTAAGGTATTCGCTGATTTTGTTATCATTTAACACTTAATATTTGCTAAGCAGATAGTGGATATTATTTAATTCAATTGAATAATTTTATTCAAAACTTTAATATTTATCAATTTTTATCTTATAAATATTGATTAAAATGAATTCTTGATTTGAAAGTCGTTTAATTACATTTGACTTACAAATGATGTATACATTAAACACCAAAAATAATTTTGGTGAACGATTAATTTATCTTTAGCTAAATGTGTTAACAATGAATCAATATATTTTCATGAATTTAGAAATTTGCACCGAACCTCAAAATACTCATGTGAAATAATTACTCGAAACTATAAAAGTTAAATAACATAATTAGTTATAGATTAAAATAATAGAAGCTGGAAATAAAAATTGGGTTGGATTTAAGATTAAATAGCATATTTAGTTAAAATTAAAATAATGAAAAATGGAAATAAAACCTGAAGTGATAATCATATTGTTATTTGTTTTCCTAAAATTGATGATTTATAACTCATTATTTCATATATTACAATAACTTTTCTTCGGTTTTAAAAGAAATAGCGAAACATTTTTCACAAAATATATAAGACACGTCAACTATAAATTTATTATTTCCTAATATTGATATTTATTTCTCATGAAGATATATGAGATCTTTGAAAAATAAAAATATGAAATAAAATAAGCATAGTTATCCTCTTTTGATGAATAAGTGTAATGAAAATTACTACACATAAAAATAATGATAAAAATGCTGATATTAACATAGATAAACTAACTTGTATGGAAATTAGCACAAGAATTCTATTGTCGAGTAATCAAAGAAAATTATGGGAAGTAAAACTATTTTGTTGTCATTTAATAAATGGAAGGAAAACTTTAGAAATAAATTGTAGTTGTTATAAAAAAATAGGGATTAAAATGTAAAATATAGGTAAGCATGTCAATGGATATTCAAAAAATCAAAAATATTTTATATTCAGAAAAAACAGATACAGGTGCGAGCACGAAGACATCCACATCCGAAAATCATATGTTCCTTTTTATTCAAGATTATAGTTTATATTACGTGTATTTTGGTACAATATAAAATATGTAATTATTGTTTTATTAAGTTAACAATTCTTATTATAAACATTTAATGCAAAATAATTGCTCAAACTATTTATTATCTTTGCATATTTTTATAAATAAATGGAATTGAATAAAATTTATTTTCAACCAAAATTTTCTATTTATGTTTGTTGATTTATCAATCGTTGACATATATGATAATTATTCGATATCTGTTCGTACCTGCGGATATAGATGTTCGATATTCGAATATAATTTTGGATGCGGATGCGAATATGATCTTATCTACATTCGAAAATATCCGTTGATAGACTTAAATATAGGAGAATTAATAAGAAACTAATAAACTAATTTGAAAGTTGTAAAATAAACATTTAATAAGAATTAAAGAGTACGAAAACAAATAAAATTTGAAAATAATAAGTTGTGTGGACTTCGATGAAAAATGGTTAGAGAGAATTAATGAGAGATTTATGAACTGCTAAAATTAATGAAAGGCCATGGAATTTTTCCATTTTACTATTATTTGATGAATTTGAACTTTTGTTGCATTGTCGAAGCTATTGTTTTTTGATAGTCTACTAATTAATTTCGTAATTAAAATAATCTTTACCTCTCAAAATAACTAAATCAATTTTGTTCATAAAATTAACAATAATATCTAATAAAACACTTTAGTGATGAGATTTCTCACAATATTACTTAGCAACCCTACATGTGTTCTTTTATTATTGATCCCTATTTATTCACCCATTCCAACTAAATAATTACGATTTGCCACAAAGATGACTTCTCACTAAAAGTAGTGAGGCAACTTCTCATCAATACTAATCTCTTACTCATAATTTTGTGTTTTCTTTTGAATATATGGTACATTCTAATCATAAAGTATGATATATCTTCATTTTAATTTAATTTGGTTAAATCAAATTATTAATTAAATTAATTGAAATTAATTCGATGACTTTGCTTTTGTTTAGTTTAACATATTTTACTCTAAAACCAGTCGACAGACCAGATGCTTATGCCCATTAATGTAGATAATCATGCTATTATAATTGACTTTACAACTTTTTGAAGTTAGGAGTTAGACAAGAGATTTTATTTTGTTGGCTTATTATGCAGCAAATCGGGAGAGAAATGCAGTTATGTAACAAAATTTTTGGTATTTGTTGCATTTATTTTATTTTATGTGATTTAGTGTGGACTTGATATTCTACATTAGAAAAGTTCTTTCATAAGGAATAAAACGTAGCACAATGTTAGGTTGATTAAAAGGAATGTAAAACAAGAAAGGATGCAACACAAAAAGAAAGCTATATATGATGCTAAGTTTTAAGTACTTATTAATTTATTTTATTAGTACTTTGACATATCATGTGAAAGGGTTTATAAATATATTTAGAAAAAAAAAATCAAATTGATCAAAATCAAATTTCAAATGTAATTTTGACTAGTTTTAAGTTTGACTAAAATAATGATATAATCCAGTGATTTTAGGAAAATTGCATTCTGATTAAAATTTAAAAAAGTTAGTAAAACTAAGAAAATAAGTTTTTGTATACATTTTATTTACTTAAATACAATTGTTTTGCGTAAATTTTATGTATAAAAACAAAATTTGGAAGTAATTAAAAAAAACATTTTTTATATTGGAAAAAATCCAAAGCTTCTACAAATGCATTTTGGTAAGACTAGGTATGGTTATAAAAGTAAAATCGAAATATATCCAATATAAATCTAAAATAATACAATCTGGCCAAAAAGCATTGAACTAATCAACTACATTGAGTATTGATTTTTTTTTTCCGGTTATAAAATCATGATATTAGAAATATATGTAGTCCGAAATGACATCAAATTTGCCTAAGCATAAATAAATTTTAAAATTTCACTGATAATGTCAAAATTTGTTAAAATTTCAACTTAGAAAATTATATCAATAATTCTTTTGATTTATTCAAAATGTTAGAACAAAAAAGTATGAAAGTGGCGGAAGCAAACTTTGTGTGAAAGTGATGAAAGCTACTATTTTAATATAAACAAAATATATCCAATATGAATCTGAAATAAACAAAATAATGGTATAATCCATCCAAAAGATTTATTGGACTAATCTAAACTACATTGAATATTGACTTTTCTGGTTTATAAAATTAGGATATAAGAAATACGTATAGTTTGAAATAAGTTAAATTGCATAAGCTTAAATAATATTTAATTTTTCACTAATAATATTAAACTTTGTAAAACTTTATCTTAGAAAATTCATATCAGTTTTCTTTATTCATTCACAATGTCAAAAAAGTACAAAAGCGACGAAAGCGACAACTTTGTAGCATAATAATTTACAAAGAATTCTACATCATTTGTGATTCAGTATATGTTTTAGAGTCAGTTTCTATGTGTTTTTTTATTATAAAAATTCCGTTTGGTTATTTTTTATGCAGCAAACTTCATTTAGGCATCACATGTGCCACACAAACGATGCTTCAAAAGACTTTTTGGCATCAATTCAAGAAAATTGTATGAAAGTTTCAGAAAAATATTTAATAAAAATAGACCAAAGCGCACGAAGAATATATTATTTGAGATGATTTAAAAAAGAATCATCTTGAACAATCAAAAATTTGTTTGTAAAATAATTCTTTTCAAATAAAAGATATATAGAAATATGGAATATTTTAGGATCTTCAAATATCTATTTTACGTTAAGTTGGTATATAGGCCTGTGACATGTGTGATATATGCATTTGAAAGGTATGATTAAAATAAATGAATCTACTGCATGAAATTAAAAAAAAAATCATTTTTCACTAACATTTAATTTAAGTTTGCAAAATAATAATATAACATTATACTTCAGAGTGGCTTTATGGGTTCATAATATTTGAAAGAAAATTCAAATCATTTATAACATGAAATATCATTTTCATAAAGATTGACAGCAATTATTAATTACTGAACATGTGGTTGTAAAATAAAATTCGACTAATCATACATCAACAATAAATATTTCTAGCTGACTTTGGGATTTTGTATTTGTAATTGAAAAAACAAACACAAAATTTCAAAGTTTATTTGATGAAATTCCAAAGTAATAATAGTTAACCATATATAATTTTTAATAAACAAATCTTTGTATAGGAAGATTGATAGTAAACTAAGAACGCTAAATGTATGTATGTAACAAGATCGTGAATAATAAAAGTTTTGAAGAGTCATGTATTAATAATGAGAATAAAAAAAACTAAATAATTGAAAATAGAAAAGAAATAGAAAAATATTAGGAAGGATAAAAGTATTGAAATTTGTCATGATTGGAAGCTGAACTTCTCCAATTAACGTTATTTGTCGTTGCTGACAGTTTTGTCATTTCACGAGTGGTACACCAAAAATTCCAATAAAATAGATTAGATTTAGTCATGAACTTGACTGATTGAGTATTGGAGAAGCTATCATCGCATCGCTTCTTGAACTTGAGTTTTGTTAGTTGGATTGCATCAAATTTGCTTCTATAATATTTAGAAGAGATGAGAGAAAACTTCCTTTCGCTGCCATGTAAATGATTTCGTAATATGCCAGAATCCAGTGTTACGTAGTGTTGATTTTATTAATGCTTTGGTTGTTCTTGGGTTTTGATTTGTATTTTTGGGGGAAACAGTAGAGAAAGAATCATTTCAATTTGAGTTGTCACAAGCATAGATTCATTCTTTATTTAAAAAAGAAAAGAAATCCTACTTATGTTTCATTTATATTGTTTTTATTAAAATAAGCATTCCATGCTTGTATGTAAAGTCTATTTCATCGTGCCGATGAAATATAGGTTAGCGTTTTTGATCATTTAATGTTTCTAACAACTACTTATCATACATGTGAGGAAAGAAATGGATAAAATAGTCATTGTTTGCATTTAACAAGTAACCAAGTAGACTAATTATCATCTTGTGTGGGCAGCATTTGAAACTCCGGTTAGCAATAAATATTGAATATGACTGGGTGGACAGTCATCTATATGTACATCTATAGTTTGTATTAAATAGTTTGATTTCACATCCTTCAACTGAGTTGTGGATGGTCATCTATATGTACATCTACGTTTTTTTATGTAAATCTCCAGTGTCGAGTCATTCTTTGTACATTATTGGAGACTGAGTTGTGGATGCTGCCAGTGAAGTTTCTTTCGTTCACACCAAAAAGAATGTGGTTTACCACTTGTGTCAAATTACATGAGAACTTCAAATCCTTGTATTTACCTCCTAGGGCACAATTTTGGTTAACCATCATCTTTTCAACCATTCTATAAACTTCAGTTTATGAAAAATTACACGTTCTTTCTAACTATCAAATTTTGAAACTTGGCAAATAACTTAACCTGACAACGGCATCACCTCTCCATTGTATTGCAGTAAAACACACAATCATTATTGTATTTCTGTTGATATGATTATATCTTAGAATCTCATGCAACAATATCTTGTTTTTATATAGGAGAAGCTCACTCTTTGAAAGTAGAGGAATTATTATTCCAAGGGAAGTCCGATTATCAGGATGTTGTGGTATTTCAGGTACGATCAGTAATTATGAAGTGTTTGCTAGTACTCGTATACGCTTAAGTATATCTAAAGTAATAACCTAATCATGTTCTTTGGTTTCAGTCATCTACATATGGAAAGGTTCTTGTTCTTGATGGAGTCATTCAAGTGACAGAGAGGGATGAGTGCGCATATCAAGAAATGATTACTCACCTTCCTCTTTCTTCTATTCCAAATCCTAAGAAGGTTATTTCTTTTCTTTTATCTGATTATAGGATCAGAACTGCTAATTTGATTGAACATTATTTCCTAAATTACACTAAATATTGAAGTACAGACGGACAGTCTAAACAATGCATGTGATAAGATTGAGCTTATCACTGTGCTGTGGATTTGTAGTTAACTGTGCTGTGGATATGTAGAACAAATATAGTGTTTATTGTTCATAGAGAATCTTGAGCTCCGTTGCATCGGCTGTCGTTGTTCCGATTAAGTACAGTTGCCTACTGTTTAGGATTTTTTTTATTTTAACTTAGTCTTTTACTTTTCTATGTCCAAACTTTGGTAACCTACAGTTTCAATTGTTTGCCCTCAATGTAAACACATATTCGTAACTTATTGGACATGTTTTTGTATGTGTGTACCTACGTTATAAAAAATGCACTTAAGCGTCACTTAAGCACTAAATGCATGTAGGGTGCTTAATTTGGTGAACTAATAGTAATATAAACGCCGAGGGCTTGCACTCTAATTAACGCTTATTAGCACTTAGCTTCAATTTAAATGAATACTAAGCGACACTAAGAAAATAATCAGGTCAAATTTGCAAAATAAAAAAAAGGCAAGGGCTTCAACGTTCCTCCTTCGCTGTCAATTTGCACTGCAAAAGTGGTAAATTTTAGCTTCAAACGGCCAAAAACCACAACTTTGATAATCATAATTGCATAAGCTGGAATAAATCAGCAGAGCAAGGCGAGACTTCTGTTGCTGCACCTCATTTAGCGCTTAACGTAGTTGTGTCCACACACTAGCTATGACAGCTAATCTTACCAATTTTGAGGCTTCATTCTTAACATGTCTTTTGGTTCTTGGAATCAATTAATTACTTTGAATCAGTGTCAAGAATGACTATTTTTCTAACGATTAGACACTCCACTTGCAATAATGCTTAAGTTTTTGGTTCAAGAATTCAGCGGTCAATATCAAAATTTGAATACATGTCGTTGGAAGTTTTATAGCAGTTCTTAAATACTTTTTACCATTCTTATCCAATTTAGCACATTATTTTCAGGTATTGGTTATTGGTGGTGGTGATGGAGGCGTGTTGCGTGAAGTGTCGCGTTATCCTTCAGTTGAACAAATTGATATTTGTGAAATTGACAAAATGGTCATAGATGTAAGTAATGCCATATGCTTGCTAGTTATCATTCACCGCCACTTGTTCCCTTTGATTTGTTATCAGTAACTAAGCTATTTCCACACTTCGCCTTCCAAATTTTTGCTGCATGTGGAAATCTCAGAGGCTCCAAAGTTTGCATGTTACTATAATGACAATAATCTCTCAAATTGATGTAACATGCTATAAGTACAATATAGAAGTTGAAGCTCAAATATAAAACAAAGACTGAAAGAGATGAAGTTGGATCAATGATGATAAAGGAAATCCATGCAACAAATTCTTTGAATTTATAATAATGATCATTCAATCAACAGTAGTAAACAGTTGACTGCACCTTATGTCAAACTCTTACTAACATAGTTTAGAATTATGTGTGTTTAATATTCAGCTAGGCATGGATCGGTTCTCTCTCATTAATATAACATGTAAGCTTTATTTCTTTTCTATTAGGTCTCTAAAAAATACTTCTCAGAATTGGCTATTGGGTATGAAGATCCTCGAGTGAACCTTCATATTGGTGATGGTGAGATTTATATACTTGATGACACCTAACTAGAATTACATGAATTTAGGACAACAAATAGTCTTCCGTGATGAATATGAGAAACAAGTAGTATAAGTGATTATCAAATACACGACCTCTTCTTACAGAGGTAATGTATATTGAATTTATGAAATAAGCAGTATAAGTGATTGTCAAATATACGGCCTCTTCTTATAGAGGCCACTTTATGAAACCCATTCAAATAATAAATTGAATTTGTTAATTTAAGCAATAAATATGAAATCAATGGTCGAGTTTCGATGTGGGCACATACAAATTGGGGAAAAGAATCAAATTTGCTCTAGCTGCACTGCATCCATCTATTGCCTTTACCACGTAACTTGATGCTGTTGTTGTCACACAGCTATGAGTGGAATCCTCCGACACTTTTACTCATTGCATATTTATGTTTTCCCTTCTCAAAAATCACCTCAAATTTTTTACTGGCATGATGTTCATTCCTGCAACGTTAACAGGTGTTGCATTTATGAAGAATATGCCAGAAGGCACATATGATGCAGTCATTGTGGACTCTTCTGACCCTATAGGTATCATTCTAGTCATTTTGTCTTTGTAAAACTAATATAATATCTTTCCCACACAGTCTGCTTCCAATCTTTCAACTTCAATGCTAATGGTGCTTTACAATTTCAGGGCCGGCTCAAGAACTTTTTGAAAAACCATTTTTTGAATCTGTAGCACGTGCCCTACGTCCAGGAGGTGTAGTATGCACACAAGCAGAGAGCATATGGCTTCATATGCATATCATAGAAGATATCGTATCTGTATGTCGCCAAGTCTTTAAAGGTTCTGTCAATTATGCATGGACAACAGTGCCAACATATCCCAGGTATATTATATGCTATTATCATTATGGTTTTAACTATTACATACTAAAAATTGCATTCATGAGCAACAATGGTAATGATGTGATGATAATGATTCAATGCAGTGGGGTTATCGGCTTTATGCTTTGCTCAACTGAAGGACCTGAAGTTAATTTCAAGACACCCGTGTTTGATATTGAAGAGAACTACGATAAATCTAAAAGTCCACTCAAGTACTACAACAAAGAGGTATAGATGTCAGACTGAAATTTATGTTCAGATATCTTATAATATTAGTACATTTTTTGACATTGATTTGTTTTCTATTTGCAGATTCATTCTGCTGCATTTTGTTTGCCATCATTTGCCAAGAGGGTAATTGAATCTTAATCCAGTTAAGTCAATAACTTTTTTGCAAAAAGGAAAGAGATGCGAAGAGGGAAGTATATCTATGGATTGAGTTGTAATTTTAGGTCGTTTCCGTTTTATCTTCATGCTTAATTATAACATTTGTTTTTTCTTGCTTTTTTACTGCTTTTGTTTTTGAGGCATACAATACTAAAGTATTAATATTTACTATATTCTTGTAATAATTACACCCATATTTGGTGATTGCTAGTTTTGGGTTCCATTTCTAGTCGATTCCAACTTGTTTGGGAATAATGTTTTAGTTGTTTTTGTTGTGTTTGGTTTATTAGCTTTGTTTAGCCCATGAACTCTAATATTCTGTTGTATCAACAATTTCGTATATTTTATTTTTTCATTTAACTTGTGTTGTCGATTTAATTCTGGTCATTTGGGGCTTCTATGGTCAATTTTTATTTTTTTTCTAAAGCTCTTGGCTTCAAGTTTTTTGTTTTCTGGACAGACACAATATGCATATTTTTTAAAATGTAGTATCATGCACTTTTGATTTTTGAATCTGCATAAAAATTGAAGAAACTTTCGAGACCTTGTGGATTTTAATTTTACACCGTTTTGTATTTTCCTTTTTCGACGTGGATTAGAGTTTTTTTGAAAGAAGGTGTGGAGGCAGGTTAAGGTTTTGAGTGACGAAGATAAGGTTGCTGCATTGGAAAATAGAAACATGTAGATTTTTTTTAATTTTTTTATAAGAATATGAGACCGGAGTCGCACATCCGTATATTGCATAAAGTAAAATATAATATTGGACTAACCGGTCTAGTCGGTAGCCATTAGTTTACAAAATTAAAAGTAGTGTCAACCGATTAACCCTCGTAATGCCCCCGTAAATACCATAAACAATATGTATAAACAAGATCATCATCAGTTTCATAATAACACTTAAAACAAACCCATGCAAACAACACATAGATACGACTACATCCTGCTTCAGACCGTCGAACCGTTATCGTCGGCAGATTCTTTGTAACGACCCGCCTTTTCGATGCTCGACTTACTAATATATTCACGGTATTCAAGTCTTAAACATTTAAGTGCCGAAAAGACAGATTGTTTGGGAAAAAGAAAGAAAAGAAAAAACAGAATCTCACATCGTGACGAGTAATATAATATACAACAGATCTTTACAAAAGAAAAACCGCAATACACATACATCAAACAAAGTAACTATCTATCATCAGCTTGGACAGTTATTTCAACCCATCCTTACAAATGTTGATAAATACAACCAACAAATCCAGTGGAAAATAAAATATATGTGAATACGTCTTGGAGGCATCTAACTCGTCTCCTAAAGCTCCAAGCATCCATAACTGAATCTGAAAATATACTCGTTCTGACTCGAGCATTATGAGAAAATAATGTCTGAATTAGTCTGATAAACCAGCGTGAGAAACACGGTTCAAATGGATTTTAATGTTATAAAACTTTCAAAATAAAGGTATCTCATTAGACCATGCTGCACATAAATACGAACGGGTTTTTACCTTACGATAATCAAACCATTTCATAAGAAATTTTGTGATATTAGAATAATGTCTAGGGTTTAAGTGAATATTAAATCATAGCCGAAATTGTTACTTAATTAAATTCCAACATAATATGTATATGACCAAGTCAGAATGGCACTTACTGGAGAATGGATTCCATTAATGACAAGGCAATGGAGTACCATTTGTCATAGTACACCTCTAGAAAAATGTACCGAGGTCAACACGAACATCTTGCACTCCTACTACACAGGACCAGTATACCCTTTATTGGATAGTACCGAATATGTCATCACCCAAGTTGATTTGCAACCTTTTCCTCGAGAACACTCATGCACCACCAAATCCACAAATATATATACCTAAAAGGGTGAGACATACCCTAATAGGTGCAATCCACACAGCCCTGATGTATCTTGCTTAATTTTAGTCATTCCCGATTGCTGAGGCTTAAGAATAAGTTTTGCCTTTTTAGAAAATCTCATTTGAAATGCTAATATCACCCTTCAGGAAATAATGCAATTCCAACATTCATCCATACAAGTTGTTTAGGATATGAACAAACCGAAGGCACTACTTCTACTACATGCTTTGAAATCACACTCTGGATTAGTAGCAAGCAGCCATTGCACTTTAAAGAATTCTGTCTTTGATTTCATCATCTTCAAGATGTCTTCAATTCGAACGTTTATGTCGGTTTGAAGTGGTTTTCAGATAATATATTCGATCTCGATCTCTTCGAACCGACAACGATAGTTTTCGGTTGACTCTATTCTGTTCTCTCAAAAGTAAACGGACTATATAAAAGTCCTAAGGGGATCTCCCATATACCCCTTAAAGCTAGCGACGCTTCACCGAAATAATTTCTCCATAGGGATCTCAAACTGTATGAACATGTGAGGCTCATATATACTTCCTAAGTTAAAATTGGTCAAGATTTGATAATCAGTTATTTAACTATCAAATAAAAAAACAATCAAACAAAAGACTTAATTTCATATGGAAACTATAACAACCCCTTAATGGTCCTAAATTTCAACAAAAATAGAAATCCAAGTCCATCAAAGCACAGATCATTGGATTTGGTACCTGCAAATAAGCATGAGCACTATCAGAGATTGATAGAAATTTAAACTAACAGTAAAAACTATAATAGTATAAGAATAAGTATTATGACTACCATCTTGAAATTAATGGTATTTCTTGGATAGCAGGTTGTCACATCAGCATCAAGCATGAGAGAAAAGAAGACTTCTCCAACAACTAAGCACATCTAACTCCAGTGACTTATTCTTCTAAATCTATCATATGGGTTGTAATGAGAAGAGGTCAGAACAACGTTCTGATGACTGGAAAATCTATAAACTGTCTATAACATAAAATTATATCGATTAGTTTCCATTTAATTGTTATGTCTATTAAGGTTAGTAATTCTAATCTAAACTTACATTGCACACACAATTACTTACCTACCCATTCCCAATGTACGAAATACCGACGAAGCCTTATCAACCACCCAATACTTCCAAGTCCATTAGTCACTTGATACTTCTATATATGAAGTGGGCTTCTACTATCGCCACATAATACTTTTAAAAGAGAAATAGGCAGACTATGTCATTTAAGACCTCAATCGAGGTAGACCCCGTCATTTAAGACCTATTTCCAAGGCGAACTTCTAGCGTCATCATTATTGGCCTATTGGTCCTAACTACAGAGACCTTTGACCACTATCTATGACCTTATAATTTATAATAGCCATTTTATTAGCTCATACATCGTTATTAAAGTCTTAGCAATGTGAGAGACTGTACCCAAGCCACTTAAGACCTCATTAACAAAGACTAGGCATGCCTATGACCATTTAACACCTATTTTATAATTAGTTATGAAAATATCTCACGCCATCACGGGTCCTAGGATTAGTGATATCTCATATCAGTAGTAAATGCACCCGACTGCTGTTAGCCTAAAAGTGAAGGGCGGTCTTTCGTCGAGTGACTCTACTGACCTCGCATCGCTAACCCACTAAGTCCAATTAACCATATCATAATTCTTTACTTATATTATCTTAAGTAGACATTGGACTTAGCTTACTAATTCTCTTTTTATTTAAGGCAACAAGATTTACCTTAAATACTTATCTACCCATAAATCCTTTTTTTAATGCTCATAAATGCCAATTTATCCATAAATCCTAATGGACATTTCCTAAGATATTTATGTATGATTACTAATTTTAAATTAGTAACATTTTTATATCTATTTCATTTTTATATCTATTTCATTTTTATCAGTCTCATCAATCCATTTGTCTCTATTAATTGTAACCCTTAATTTAATACTATCCATCATTTCTCATTAATTTAGGTTATAATTTCATTTTCTATTAATTAATTAATATGAATTCCTAATTTTTTTTCATTATTATGAATTACTACCTTTTCTAATTCTAACTATTCGCTTCCCTAAATATAATAATAGCTAACGAACGTTATGCATAAATAACGCATAAATAAACGTTGTTCTTCTTTATTAACGCAATAAATACGTATAAACTACCTAATAAAACTACTTATTCTTACCCAAATATATTCTAGTCATAAATATGTAACTAGAATATGCTTTCCATATTTAATTTGCTAGAATTAAATTCCTTAGGAAGATTTTTCGCTATGATTTCCATAAATTGATTTACACATAAGGAAAGATTGACTCTGTTTGAAATTACAAGGAATGTATAATTTCTTTTTAATTAGAATAGATAGTGTAAACTACGGAGAATAAATCTGTACTTTACACATTCTTTCCTTTTTGTTTATGGGTAATCCTTGTTAAATCAAACGTCGCCCTTTTGAATGAAAAGTGGAAAAAGTAAACAAATTTATAAAAATCAAATGGATGCTCTTCCCACAAATTAAACTATGGAACATCTACAACATAGCACAAATTGGGCAATGATTACAAAATCATATTTTACATCCAAGTACATATCTGGAATAAAAATACACAACATTCAAATACTAAAATCTTTGCGACTGATTTCCAGATCTAGGTGTAAACATATTTCAAATTAGATCTAAAAAAAGAATATGTAGGCAATAGTTTTCTACACTAATTTAAGCATATAATTCACAAATGAAATTGATTTAGTCAAAAATAAACGTATGCCAACAGAATATATTTAAAATCATAAAAAATATATAAAATTTCTCACTCACATTTTAAAAGCGATCCAAATCTCCATATCTAAAGTAGGACCTTAGATTCACCTCCAAATCATTTTTAATCCAAGAAATATGTATAAAAAGTGTATACATACATTCGAATTACAGATCTGAGAAGAGATTTGGGATTGAAGTGAAATACAAATATATAAATACATATATATATATATGTGTGTGTGTGTGTGTATGTATGTATGTATATATGTGTGTGTGTATGTATATATATATCACCTCTTTATCGCATAGTGTTGATTCACTCTTCTTCTTCTTCTCTATTTCGATTTCTATTCTTCTCCAATTTGTATATATACAAATATAAATATTTATTTATAATCTAGAATATAGTGTAGAAGAGAAAATGGCAGAGCTTCGTTGCGGTTTTCACAAAAAATATGAGAAGAAAAGAGAGGATTAGGTATGAATTTATAAACGTTAGATCAACCATAGCCGTTCAATTTAAGATATTAAATCTGGGCTGTTGCGGCCTAGGTTTAATGCAGCCGCCAGGTCACCACCGATCGGTCACCCATGGGTCACCGGTCGACCACTGGGATCGACCGGCCTGACTAATGGGTTGGCCCTTTTTATTTAATTAATAAATCATTTATTAATTAAACCTCTTTTATTAGTAAAAATCCTTTTACCTAATTTTTTTTTCATTAATCAAAACATCTAATTGATTGAAACATCCATTATTAATCAAACTCCTTTTTATTAATTAACACTTTTTGTTAATTAAAACATCATTTTTAAGCCGTGTGTGTATATATATATACACACATACACATTTCTCATTATAAAGATATATACTAGTATTTTATTACTTCAGTACTCATTTATACTCCTTTCAATACTTCAAAAGGTACTCATATACTTATTTCCACGGTATAAGTGTATTCACAAATTACTTCACTTTCCATACATAGAAGACACTTCCACATACTTGTACAATGGTATAAGTATATTCACAAATCTTAGAAGAGATTTCATATTTCCAAAACCATATTTGAAAAGAGTCAAAAACAATTGCCTACAAGAAATGCGTGTTGGGAGAATGTTGATTCATGACACAAGCTTCAGAGATCATACTACGAAATACAAAGAGAATACTATATGAAAGCGACAAAAAGAGAATAAACGAATATTGTTAACTACAAAGGAGATAAGACTACAATCCAGAGATGAGTATGAATATTTTATTTTATTGAGTCTTAGAATATTGTTAAAATCATTCCTCAGGTAGTCACACACACACAAATTGATCCATGTTAATTTATACATATATAAGTGTACACTGTGCAAATAACATCAGGTCGGCTGACCGACCAGGATCCTCGGTCGACCGACCCTGTGTTATGTGCACAGGTACTTTCTGTTTTGTGTACGATTTCGAACTCAGTTGACCGACCAGATTTTCCGGTCGATCGACCAGAGAATAACGGCTAGTTTACTGAAGAGATGCGATCATTTCATGAAGAGGAATGTCCTCTATTTCAAGAGATATGGACACAACTGTTGACTGAAACTCTTCGTGAAAGATTATAACTCTTCTACAACTATATAAACATATTCAATTCACTTCTACAATCACTGATTCTTGTTTATATTTCTGAAATCTAATCTCTATTCATTTCTGCAAATAAAAGCATTCATTCTTATTTAATATCACTAGAATCCTTGATTTAATTTATATACTTCGATTCTACGTGATTATCTTCCTTCTAAATCTTCTCACACATATATACTCTTGAGGATTTGATTATAGGAAAGTTGTACTATCAAAAGACTATCAGTGTTATTTAGAACACATTCGTCAACAAACAATTTGTATTAGGTTGACGTCCTCTTCGGTTGTTGAGGCGGAAAAATTCCTGTTCGGCTACTCAGGTGTCGTATACCTATTCCTCCGGGTTAAGTGAGGGGTTAGTTTAAATCCAGAGGGTATTCTGGGACTGGACGTAGAACGGGAAGTTCGAACCAGTATAAAAATTCCTGGTGTGCTTACTTTAATTTTTATTTTACTATTATTACCAGTTTCCGCATTTATATACCATATTACATGATCCTTAGTACTACACGTACACTTTCATTTGGTATCAGAGCAAGGTCATCCTATAACCATCACAAAGTTATTTGATATTTATTTCTAGTAATATGGCAACCACACAAATTAACGATGTTAACACTCACACTAATTCTAGTTTCACAGAAGGTCAATCGACTTCACGACCTCCACTTTTCAAAGGTATAAATTACAATTATTGGTCAACTAGAATGAGAATCTATATGCAATCAAGTGGAATTGATATCTGGAATATTATACAAAGTGAGTACACAACTCCTACTGGAGAATACTCAACTTGGAGTAACACACAAAAACTAGATGCTACATCAAATGCTAAGGCTATGAATATTTTGTTTTGTGCATTAGATAGAAATGAATTCAATAGAGTTAGCATGTGCACTTCCGGTTATGAAATTTGGAGAACTCTTAAAGTTTCACATGAAGGAACGAACAAAGTTAAATTAAGCAAAATTTCTATGTTGAAACATCAATTTGAAAATTTTAAAATGGGGCCAAATGAATCTATAAATGACATGTACTCTAGATTTCAGGATATTTATCATGCTTTATTATCATTAGAACAAAAGTTTACTGATTTTGATGTTGTTACAAAAATCTTAAATTCTTTAACGGACGAATGGGAACGAAAAGTCCTAGCTATTGAAGAAGCAACTGATTTGTCAACATTAAAACCAGAAGAATTGATAGGTAATTTAATGTCCTACGAATTAAATTTGCAGGAAAAAAGAAATGGAGCACAAGAAAAGAAAAATGTGGCATTCCAAGCAGAAAAAGATGATTCCGACTCAGATAATGAAGATATGGCAATGATCGCTAAAAATTTCAAAAAGTTTTTGAAATTCAACAGAAACAAATTCAAGGGAAACAAAAATAATTCCAACAACAATTCCAATAGCAGCAAACCATCATCTTCAACAATGGAATGTTATGAATGTCATAAGAAAGGACACATGAAGAAGGATTGTCCAGATCGTAAAAAGAATAACTTCAAGAAGGATAAAACCAAACGAAAAGCTTTTTCAGTCACTTGGGACGACACTGACTCATCATCCTCATCAGAGAGTGAAAGTGATAATGAACAAGCAAATGTATGCTTCATGGCTTCGTCAGACGATGTAAGTGATTTTACTTTTGAAGATTTAATTGAAATAAATTCTGAATTAGTAAATTTAACAAAACAACTTAAAAAGAAAAATAAGAAGTTGCAAAGAAAGTTAGATAGAACAGTTTTAGAAGTAGATATGTTGAAAGATGAGAAGATAATATTGGAAGAAGAACTTGAAATTTCTCAACAATCGAATTCTAACTTATCTTCTCAAATTACGTCAATACCTGAAGAACTAGAAATTCAGAAAAATAAAAATGATGTTTTACTTTTCGAAAATAATAGTTTAAAATCTAAGATTAAGGATTTAGAGTTAGAAAAATCTAGTCTTAAAATAAAATTTGATGATATCTCTAAAAATGTTTCTAATTTCAATAAAGGAAGAGAAAATCTTTCTAGTATACTAGAAAACTCTCAATCCTCTAACAATAAATCTGGACTAGGATTTAAGAAACAAAATAATTTTGCTAGAAGTAGGATTAATAATAAAATTAAGAAAGATATTAAGAAAACAGTTTATTCAAATACTAAAACCATTAAGATATGGATTCCAAAAACAAATAATGTATTGATAAGGAATAAACATATCGAAATGTTTATGGAAACTGTTCATAATAACAAAAATTATGTTTATAAAGGGAATTCTGAACCCGTATGGGTTTAGCTTCCTAAGATCTAACTCTTAGGACCCTAAAAAGATCGGGTACCAACTTTTTATAAACTTTTTGCAGGTACCACATAAGAAGAGAGGAAAATGGATTTTAGATAGCGGTTGCTCAAAACACATGACTGGAAACAAAGAAATGTTGTCAAACATTATATACTCAAATGGAGGAGCAGTCACCTTTGGAGATAACTCAAAAGGAAATATCATCGGCAAAGGCAATGTCAATAGCAACGGTACATCTAATTTACCTCTCATTACTGATGTTTTATTAGTTAAAAATTTAAAACATAATTTATTAAGTATTAGTCAACTATGCGATAAAGGTTTTAATATAACTTTTTCAGAAAATAAATGTAACATTTTTGATAAAAATCATAACATTATTTTCAAAGGAAAAAGAGATAAAAATATTTACATCTTAAATATGAACGTTAATAATGATTCAAATTTGTGTCTAGTGGCTAAAGAAAATGATTCTTGTCTTTGGCACAAAAGATTTTGTCACATCAATTTTAATACCATCAACAAACTAGCTAAAAATAAATTAGTTAAAGGTTTACCCAATATAAAATTCGAAACTAACATATTTTGTGATGCACGTAAATTAGGAAAATTAACAAAATCTTCTTTTAAATCAAAGAAAGTAATATCTACAGAACAACCACTTGAACTTTTACACATGGATCTTTTTGGTCCAACTCAAGTGCAGTCTATTAATCATAATAGATATGTTTTTGTTATTGTAGATGATTTCTCTAAATATACTTGGATTTTCTTTTTGAAAAATAAAAGTGATACTTTTGATAATTTTAAAGTTTTTGTTAAAAGAATTCAAAATATTAAAACATTGAAAATTAAAAATATAAGAAGTGATCATGGAGGCGAATTTGAAAATGAAGTTTTTGAACAATTTTGTAACAAGAAAGGTATTAACCATAATTTTTCATTTCCTAGAACACCACAACAAAATGGAGTTGTAGAAAGGAAAAATAGAACGTTACAAGAAGGTGCAAGAACTTTACTAAATGGAACCACTTTATCGAAACACTTTTGGGCAGAAGCTGTAGCTACTGCTTGTTATGTATTGAATCGCGTTTCTATTCGACCATTAACTAAGAATACCCCATATGAACTTCTAAATGGAAGAAAACCAAATATTTCATATCTTAAAGTTTTTGGTTCTAAATGTTTTATTTTAAATACTAAAGATCAACTAGGAAAATTCGATCCAAAATCCGATGAAGGAATATTCGTTGGATATTCGGAACGAAGCAAGGCTTATCGAATCTATAATAAACGAACTCAAATTATTGAAGAAAGCTTACATGTTTCTTTCAACGAAAATTTTAAAAATATAAATCCAATTGCTACTATTGATTCTGATGATGAAACTACTCAGAATGAAAATAGTAATACAAATGAAAATTTTGATATTCATGAAACCAATAAAAACGTTACTCCTAATATAATAAAATCTCCATCTAGAATTTTAAGAGATCATCCTGTGAAAAATATAATTGGAGAAGTTAATACGAATGTTAAAACTAGACATCAACTAAATCAAGTTGGTCATGTAGCTTTTCTCTCTAACATAGAACCTAAGAATATAAAAGAAGCTTCAACGGATGACTACTGGATTCTTGCCATGTAAGAAGAACTAAATCAATTCGAACGAAACGAAGTTTGGGAACTCGTTCCTAGACCTAGTGATCAATCAGTCATCGGTACTAAATGGGTTTTCAAAAATAAAGCATATGAACTAGGAAATATAACGAGGAATAAAGCTAGATTAGTTGCACAAGGATATAATCAAGAAGAAGGAATTGATTACGAAGAGACGTTTGCTCCGGTCGCCCGACTTGAAGCAATACGAATATTATTAGCTTACGCGTGTTTTCATAATTTTAAACTGTATCAAATGGATGTTAAAAGTGCATTTTTAAATGGATTCATAAAAAAAAATGTTTTTGTTGAACAACCACCTTTGTTTAATCATGAAAAATTTCCGGATCATGTATATAAACTCAAAAAGGCGTTATACGGTTTAAAACAAGCACCACGTGCTTGGTATGATCGTCTTAAAGGCTATTTATTAGAATCTGGTTTTGAAATCGGTAAAGTAGATCAAACGCTTTTTATTAAGAAAACTAATAAAGATATTTTAATAATTCAAATATATGTTGACGATATTATTTTCGGCTCGACAAATGAAAAACTATGTCAAGAATTTTCAACTATAATGACGAATGAATTTGAAATGTCTCATATGGGAGAATTGTCATATTTTCTTGGATTACAAATTAAACAAATTGAAAATGGAATTTTTATTGTTATAATTTAATCAAACGTTTCGGTCTGGAAAACACTACTGCCAAACCAACTCCTATGAGCGCAACAATTCATCTCGATAGAGATGAAGATGGCAAAAGTGTTGATCAGAAGCTATATCGTAGTATGATAGGTTCTTTACTTTATTTAACAGCAAGTCGACCCGATATTATGATGAGTGTTTGTTTATGTGCTCGATTTCAAGCAAATCCCAAAGAATCACATATGAGAGCAGTTAAACGCATTATTCGTTATCTAACTAAAACCAAAGATTTCGGACTATTTTATCCAAAAGAATGTCCTTTCGAATTAGTTTCCTATAGTGATGCTGATTTTGGAGGAAGTCGGACGGATCGAAAAAGTACGAGCGGAACGTGTCATTTCATTGGACGTTCCTTAGTTTCTTGGTTTAGTAAGAAACAAAACTGTGTTTCTTTATCAACGTGTGAAGCAGAATATATATCTGCTGCTTTGGCATGTGCACAAGTCGTATATATGCAACAAACACTACAAGATTTTAATTGTCATCTTGAAAAATCAATAATTTATTGTGATAATACTAGTGCAATAAATCTTTCTAAAAATTCAGTCAATCACTCACGAACAAAACACATTGATATTCGTCATCACTTTCTTCGTGATTGTTTGGAAAAAAGATTAATAAATTTAGAATTTATCAACACTGAAAATCAAATAGCTGACATTTTTACTAAACCGCTAAATGAAAATATTTTTATAAAACTAAGACGTGATTTAGGTATAATGTCGTTTAAAGATTTATGAATAAAAATATGCAAAAATATCGAAAAACAAAAATTATTTTATTTCTAACCAAAGCGGAACTCGAACTCATGACCTCTGACTTATTTGTTAGATGTTGTATTATAGGTACTTGAGCTATGGGTGTTTCTTGTTTTAGTTCTATTTATAATCTGTACCATTAACTTTAATTTCAGAAACAAACTATTTTTAGCTCTAAAGCTTATATATCATACAATAACGAACAGTTTTTGCTATAAAGTTCTGTGATTATAGTTAAAATTTGTTTTAAACCACTAATTTTTCAGAAAATAGATGGTTATATATATGTACTATGTTTATTGATTAAGAACATATACTACAAAATTTTTACAAAACAAAACTTGAAAAAATGTCTTCTAACAATGATTACTATAACTCTGAAAATTCTCATCTTTCATACACATCTCCGGACGACGATTGTTCTGATCGCATCCCCAAAAATGGTCCCTATCCTACTTTTCCATTGCCTAACCGTGTTCTAGACTTCTCCTCTCCAGATAAAGACCCCCGACACGGGTGGAAACCATGGGAAGACTCCCATACAGGCTATACACCTGAAAAGAAGAAAGGGAAGAATACAATGATAGTATCTCCATCAACCAAACAAAAAATTGATGAAATACATCACTACCAACAACAACAAATGAATATGCAACGGGAACTCTACTACGAACAAAAAGTCACGGCAAGACGTTTAAGTTTTCTTGAAAAGATTGCCATGAAAATTTGTTCATCTAAGAAGGATGATGTTGCTGAACCTTCTTACAGATCTCCATCACCTTCAAACCCCGTTCAAACTCCAATAGCTCCAAGATGGTCACCAATAGAAAATGTTCCGTCTCCAAACTCATGGGAACGTAGATGTTGATGAACCATGGCTATAATTTAATATATATATATGTTATTATTTTCAATAAGATGTATAGATATAAATGATGTAATAATATAATTTATATTACTATAATTTTTTTTGAAAAACAAAAGAAATTTGTTTGTTCACATGCCTCGGTCGACCGGAGAGCCTGAGTCGGTCAGCCGAAGCTATCCCGAGAAGTTTTTAAAAAACATATTTCTGCCAGGTCGGTCGACCGAACCCCCTGAGTCGGTCAGCCGAACCTGTATCCCGAAAAGCAACTATAACATTTTTTTGAGTCGGTCAACCGAGTACCCTGCACCGGTCGACCGAAGCTCTTCCCGAAAGAATAAGCACTAACCTGAAACTCAAGTCGGTCGACCGACCCAGGTAACTCAGCCGACCGAGCGTGCTTTCTGTTGCAATAGTCTACATATTTTAACCCATCCATTCACCTTTTCCATCTCACCTCTTCACTTTTACTCTCCCAAAACAGATTTTAACCCTAGCCCCCATTACAACCTCCCCAAACTTCTTCAAATTCTTCAAACAAAAAATGGCCCCTAAGAAGAAATCTAAGACTAATGCTGGCTCATCTTCATCAACTCCTATAGACTCTCAAATTGCTTCTTGGATAGTAAGTGACAAAGCTTTAGAAAGATGGATAAGGCTTCAAGATGCCAAAATCTTTGAGGAGTCATTTGTAAGTTATCCTAATTTTACTGCCTACGGTATTGAAAATGCCGCCCTTGAAAGTGGTCTTGATACATTTCTTGACCATAGGAAAAATAACTTGAAGATTAATCATATAATGGTCAAGTTATTTCTAGCAAATCTCAATCTTGTAAATCCACCAAGAAACACTGAAAATTGTGTTTGGACATCGGTTTGTGGCACTTCGATTTTTCTTTCCATTGATCGAATTAACCACATTTTAAATGCTCGACCGGGTGGAATTTCGTTACATGATGTAGATTGTAATACATCTACTCGTGACCGTCTAAGTCATCTATTTTTTGAAGATGACGCTACTGATTTAAGGCAAACTTCATCCCTTCGACCTAAAGCCCGACTCTTTCATCGATTCATGATGAAGTATATTGTTCCAAGAGGAGGATTATATCATCTAGTATATCCCGAAAACTTCAAAGCATTGTATGCTATGTGCGGAAATATTCGAGTAAATTGGACACAACTTCTTATGGATGAATTTCTCTCTTTCAACCAAGGAAAGATGCTCCATATTTATTATGGAGAATACATAATGAGGTTGATTAATAACTTTGTCACCCATGCTCCGGAATCCAAAACATCCAAAGTTTGTAATTTTGACTCACGAACCATAAAACTAATGAAGATACCCGATGCACCGTCCCAAATTACAACTTTTCAGCAATGGCGTACTACTCCTCGAGAACAACTACGTCGAAGCTATTCTACACCTCAACCATCTACTCATTCTACGGAACGTATAACTCGTCAAACCTCAATTCAACGACCAACTCCCGGAACTAGTACGGAGGCTGCCATTGATATTTTGGCTCGAAATCAACTAGCTTTGGATTCTCGACTTCGAAAAATTGATGGGTGGTTCAAGAAGATCAAAGGCTTCTTCGTAAATCTATGGGATCCCTTATCATGTACTTCCAAAGCCGGTGCTTCATTTGTTGCTCCTGGAAAAAGACCAGCGCCAAATTTCTCTTGGTCTACATCCGATAACACAAGTTCCAGCACATCGGCAACTCACGTTCCTCACACACAAAGACAGGGTAAGGAACCGGCTCCACTGGATGATAATACTCGTCCAGAATTCTGGGATTCTGATGATGATGAGGAGTAATTGTAGTTTTTACAATTTAATTTCAAGAATTTCTTTATGAGCACAATATATCTTTCCTTCATTATTGTTATGTACTAAGCAAACATCCTTAATTACTCCTATTTTGGTTTGAATATTTAATATTTAAAATTCAATGATTCGCATTACTTTAACATATTACTTTTGGTAAGTATTCCTTTTTGTCGATGACAAAGGGGGAGAAAAATGTATGAAAGCTAACATATTTTTTGCAGAAAAGTCGCCATATATTCAGGGGGAGAATTATAATATAGATAAGTTTTACTTCGTCACATAAGTATTGTCATCAATCAAAAAGGGGGAGAATGTTGGGAGAATGTTGATTCATGACACAAGCTTCAGAGATCATACGACGAAATACAAAGAGAATACTATATGAAAGCGACAAAAAGAGAATAAACGAATATTGTTAACTACAAAGGAGATAAGAATACAATCCAGAGATGAGTATGAATATTTTATTTTATTGAGTCTTAGAATATTGTTAAAATCATTCCTCAGGTAGTCACACACACACACAAATTGATCCATGTTAATTTATACATATATAAGTGTACACTGTGCAAATAACATCAGGTCGGCTGACCGACCAGGATCCTCGGTCGACCGACCCTGTGTTATGTGCACAGGTACTTTCTGTTTTGTGTACGATTTCGAACTCAGCTGACCGGCCAGATTTTCCGGTTGACCAACCAGAGAATAACGGCTAGTTTACTGAAGAGATGCGATCATTTCATTAAGAGGAATGTCCTCTATTTCAAGAGATATGGACACAACTGTTGACTGAAACTCTTCGTGAAAGATTATAACTCTTCTACAACTATATAAACATATTCAATTCACTTCTACAATCACTGATTCTTGTTTATATTTCTGAAATCTAATCTCTATTCATTTCTGCAAATAAAAGCATTCATTCTTATTTAATATCACTAGAATCCTTGATTTAATTTATATACTTCGATTCTACGTGATTATCTTCCTTCTAAATCTTCTCACACATATATACTCTTGAGGATTTGATTATAGGAAAGTTGTACTATCAAAAGACTATCAGTGTTATTTAGAACACATTCGTCAACAAACAATTTGTATTAGGTTGAAGTCCTCTTCGGTTGTTGAGGCGGAAAAATTCCTGTTCGGCTGCTCAGGTGTCGTATACCTATTCCTCCGGGTTAAGTGGGGGGTTAGTTTAAATCCAGAGGGTATTCTGGGACTGGACGTAGAACGAGAAGTTCGAACCAGTATAAAAATTTCTGGTGTGCTTACTTTAATTTTTATTTTACTGTTATTACCAGTTTCCACATTTATATACCATATTACACGATCCTTAGTACTACACGTACACTTTCAATGCGAATGTATTCCATCCCATCATAATTATAAAGATCATTTATGCAATTCAAATCTCCTACATTTGTGTAATGGCCCGGATTTCCAGACTAGTCAAAACCACTGAAAATCCACCCGTTTTGAAACTATGAATGAAAACAACCAACTTAATACACAATATTATTTGATAAATATTCAACACTATTATATGTATATGATACAATTTCAATTGTACAAGTTATTAGAGTAATCATTTATTCTTTAGGGCGTGCTTTAATACAAAGAAAACTCAAATACAAGAAAACTCCTTTGCTGCACAACTCTGATGAGAGAGACAACAATATTCTATTCCAGCAAACTCAATAAACATGTCAAATGCGGAATAAAATAGTAAACAGAAAAGATACAACAACACAATATAAATAACAACCAATAAACATATAAAGGGGAAAGTGTTATTATTTTTGGGGCTGCATCACTACCACTTATGACTGCCTACATACTGTTTAACGACTAATTTTCTATCGAATTAGAAAATAACCAATAAATTTAAATTAAAAATTAACCGCAATCGCACGATGTACAATTTTAGTACATGGCGAGTACGGGTCGATCCGCAGTAAATTGTTTAGATTTTAAAATTTCTATTCAATCAAATTAAACCAAGATTTGAAGTTGTGATTAGCTAAAAAAAATGTAAAACAAAAGGCTAGCACAAAAGTGATTGAAAATATGAGATTAGAAACTAATTTAGAGGCAAATCCACTCTCATATTTTTGTAAATCAACACAAAAATAATCTATGATCTCTATTTTGATCTTAAATGGAATTAGTGATGTATTTATCATAAGTATGGTTTACTTATGTTATTAATTAACATAACTTAAACCATCAAACTATAATACAACAACCAAAGCCACTTATCAATTCTCATGAAAATTAAGTCAAAGCAAAAGCTATTTTAAGTATGATCTATTTACTATTGTATTTAGTAACATAGATCATCAAATTTTGTTTCTAACTTAATTTCATAATTAAAAATCAATTAGTAAAATGATGATGTAAATTGTGTTTATGTGTGAAAAAGAATAGCCTATTTGTAAATACAACATAGGCTATCAAATTCATTTTTATAAACTTACATCAACATTCACTTTTCATGAAGCATAAAAGAGACCATAAATCAAAAATTATGTTTAATTTACATAATTTTAGAGAGTTTCATTACCCCTAAATTGAAGGGGTTTAGCTACTCATTTTTGTTATCAAATCAACACATGTAAATTTCAACATTTAAACAAAAGCAAAGAAGGTAAGAGGTAATGAAAATATAAAAAAGAACTAAACTATTTGCATAAAAATAAAACTAAGTTACTAACATGAAATGAAAGAGCATGTAAATAAAAAGGAACAAGAAAATAAAATAAGAACAAGAAAGAAGTAAAAGAACAAGAGGCCTAAGAAGCCATTTTTATTTCATATATCTTTGATGCTAAACTTGCATGCTAATTGCCTATGTGATTAAAAGAGAAGATCCATTACATGAGCATAAGAGGGCTATTTATACATGTACAAAACCCTAATATGTATTTCAGGGGGCTTCCCAAAATACCTCTTAGGAAGTGTGGCCACCAATTCATCATTAGTCCCTAATTAATCCACCATCAAGTATGCATGAAACTTTAATTAGTCCCAAAATACCAAGGTAAGTGTGTAGGTGGGGTCCTCCATGATGCATAAGCTGAATTATTTCCATCTTCATTCCTTTGTTTCCATCCTTGTTCATGCATATTTCCATGAGAACATCTTCATATTTCCATCCAAAAATTCCTATAATTAAAAAGAAAGTGTGCAAATAAATATTCTCAAAATTAATTCATGCAAAAAATTGCTATTTTACCCCTACATTGATGTATGAATGATGACTTAAAAGCCTATTTGAAATTTGGTTTTAAACATGTAAAAATAACTAATTATGGCATTTATTTAAATAAAAATAGATTAAATATGGATGTAAAAATATGCACATTTACGTGCACATCAAATACCCCCACACATATCTTTTTATTCGTCCTCGAATAAAGAAAAACTAAGATAAATCCATTTTCGTAGGAAACACGATTGCATTGGGCGTATGCAATAAGCCATTAACCTCTAGGCGTCCCTAGTAGGACGAGTGTTGTCTCGTGAGGGTTTTCAGCGGATACTACCCACAAAATCCCAATGCAACATGAGAAATTCCTAAATGCAAGATTTTTTTAGAAAGAGATAGATGCAAGTTTTTGAGAATATTTACAAATGAAGAATTTATTTTCATACCGACACGAATAAGTTAAATATAAGTTCTGGTCATTATCAAGAAATTTAAGTCCTTTTACTCTTCAAAATTCAAACAAAAATTAAGTAATCATCACAATTAGACTCTAGTTTGGCTAGTTGTTTCGGTTGATAACATAGTGCAACTATGAAACAGATCCTTAGTTCAATATCAAAGTTTTTCAAAGTGGTATTTTCATTTTTTTTGAATAACAAGTCAAATCACATAAGTGAGAATAGTGCTTGGATTTCAATTGCTTATTCTCTCTTTATTCGAAAATTTTATTGATATTAACAATATTTATATATGCCTAACTTAGAAAACCGAGGCCAAATATATGACCCATGCACTGCCTTTCGGACTTACATAAGGGGAATACAGAGCGTGGCGAGTGAACACACAAGTGTATACACCTATCGACTATAGGCATTACTAATGAAAGAATTTTTATATACATACACCTAACTCAAATAAACTAAGGCCAGATATACCGATCATGCGCTGCCTTTCGGGCTTATGTGAGAAGGGTACAGAGCATGGCGAGTGTACACACTTGCATGTGAACACATGACTCTAGGTGTTAAAAAATATATACCTATAAAAAATATTTTTTTAATGAACAGAGAGTTTTACAATATCATCTTGGCAGTACATAACTTAAAAGATTTAAAATGTTATCGCCTTTACTTCAAGTCAACCACTTATTAAACAAAGATTTCAATTAGGATATACTTCATAATTATCACCCATGAACCTTCATATATACTAGTTAAAACATTGTTACTTGTAATCAAACTTTATTTTTATTTTTTTAAGACAAATAAAATTTCAAAAATTTCAATTTAATAACCAAAATATATACTTATCCTATAGTGTTTCTTCAAAAATAAATCAATATGCTAAAAAGAAATTTTTTTGTTTGGAATTTTTTTTTGGTGTTTTAAAAAAAACTTTGAGTTTTGGAAAAAAACCATGATGAAAAATCTAAGCCATGAAAAATCAAAAATGAAGATGATACTCCCCCCCACACTTAATTTTGGCTGTGTCCCCACAGTCAGTGCATGATATAGTAAGTGTAACGGGAAAAAATATGTACATATTTACAAAAGAGGGTTAACATTTCTTACTAGCCGTAGCATGGCTCATGGAGAATCATGAGCTCCTCCTCTTGATTACTTGGCAATTCCAAGAAAGGTTTCAAACGATGACCATTGACTTTGAAAATCGATCCATCTCTGAGGTTTTGTATTTCTATGGCACCGTGTGGAAAAACAGTTCGTACCATAAATGGTCCGGTCCATCTCGATTTTAGTTTCCCAGGGAATAAATGAAGTTTAGAGTCATATAAAAGAACTGTCTGGTTTGGTGAAAACGTTTTTCTTAGGATTGATTTGTCATGAAAAACTTTTGTTCTTTCTTTATAAATTTTCTATTTTTCATACTCGTCGTTCCTAATCTCTTCTAGTTCGTTGATTTTCAATTTTCTGTTTTCAACAGGTTTTTCAAGATCAAAGTTTAAATTCTTTATTGCCCATAATGCTTTGTGTTCGATTTCAACTTGTAAATGGAAATCTTTTCCGTAAACTAAACGAAATGGGGATATCCCAAGGTTAGTTTTAAAAGCAGTACGGTAAGCCCAAACCGCATCGGTTAATTTCTAAGACCAATCTTTTCGATTTTTGTTAACTATTTTCTCCAAGATTTGTTTTATTTGATGATTTGAAACTTCAACTTGGCCACAAGTTTGAGAATGATACGGAGTGGATAACTTGTGGGTTATCGAGTATTTCTTCATTAAAGTTTCAAAAGAACGATGGCAAAAATGGGTGCCGTTATCACTTATTATTGTGCGAGGTGTGCCGAACCTTGAAAAGATGTTTTCTTTAAGGAACCTCACAACAATTCTATGGTCGTTGGTTTTACATGGAACGGCTTCAACCTATTTCGAGACGTAATCAACATCGAGAAGAATATACAAATTTCCAAAAGAATTGGCAAAAGGTCCCATAAAGTCGATACCCCAAACATCAAAGATTTCGATCGTAAGAATGGAGTTTAGAGGCATCATATTTCATCGAGAAATTCTTTCAAGCATTTGGTAACGATCGCAAGTTTTGCAAAATTCGAATGAGTCTTTGAAAAGAGTAGGCCAATAGAAACCACATTGAAGTACTTTCTCAGCAGTTTTTCGAGGACCGAAATGTCCAACGCACACTTGATCGTGGAAAAATGAAAGAACACCCCTTATTTTATTATCTGGAATGCAACGTCGAATGATTTTGGTCTGGACAATACTTGAACAAGTATGGATCGTCCCAATAGAAATATTTCACTTGGGACATGAATTTGCCTTTGTACTGTTTGGACCAAGATGATGGAGTTTCTTTAGTGACTAAGTAGTTCACTATATCAACATACCATGGATCGATAGAAATAAAAAGAAGTTGTTCATCAGGGAAGTTTTCATTGATTGGTAAAGGCGATGGTGCGTTGGAAAGACGAGACAAGTGATCGGCTATGACATTGTTGGGTCTTTTCTTGTCCTTGATTGTAAGATCGAATTATTGTAGTAAAAGGATCCAATGAATTAAGCGGGACTTATCGTCCTTTTTAGAGAAAAGATATCGAAGCGCGGAATGGTCAGTGTAAACAGTAATGTGTGACCCTATCAAGTATTATCGGAATTTTTCGAGAGCAAAATCTACCGCTAGAAGCTCTTTTTCAGTAGTTGTGTAATTGAGTTGAGCATCGTTCAGAGTCATACTAGCGTAGTAGATAACGTGAAGAATTTTGTTGATCGGTTGTCCTAAGACAGCACCAACTGCAAAGTTTGAAGCGTCACACATTATCTCAAATGGAAGATCCCAATTCGGTGAGCAAATTACAGGAGCAGATATGAGTTCGTTTTTGAGACGTTCCAAAGTAGAGACACAATCAGAGTTAAAATCAAAAGGAACATCTTTTTCAAGAAGAGTCGTAAGAGGTCGAGCAATCTTATTAAAGTCTTTCACAAAGCGTCTATAGAAACCGGCATTGCCTAGGAAAGAGCGAATGTCCTTAATGAATTTGGGAATGGGTAGATTTGCAATGACATCGATTTTCGCTTTATCTACCTCGGTGCCTTTATTTGAAATGATATATCTAAGGACTATGCCTTGAGTGACCATAAAGTGGCATTTTTCCCAATTTAGTGTTAAGTGTTTATCCTTGCATCGTTTAAGAACAAGTTCAAGATGGTGTAAACACTCAGAAAAAGTTGTTTGCAAAGATAGAAAGATTGTCCATAAACACTTCAAGAAAACGTTCGATCATATCAGAAAAGATGCTGACCATGCATCTTTGAAAAGTAGCTAGAGCGTTACAAAGGCCAAAAGGCATACATCGATATGCAAAAGTTCCAAAGGGACACGTGAAAGTTGTTTTCTCTTGATCTTTGGGAAAAATCAGAATTTGGTTATAGTCGGAATAACCATCAAGAAAGCAATAGAATTCGTGGCCGGCTAAACGTTCAAGCATTTGGTCGATAAAAGGAAGAGGGAAGTGATTCTTACATGTTGCGGCATTTAATTTTCGATAGTCAATGCAAACACGCATACCCGTTTTAGTACGAGTTGGAATAAGTTCATTATAATCATTCTTAACAACGGTAAGTCCAGAATTTTTCAGTACAATGTGAATTGGGAAAACCCACGAACTATCGGAGATTGGGTATATGATACCATTGTCAAGAATTTTAAGAATTTCATCACGCACCGCATCCTTCATTTTTGGGTTAAGCCTTCGTTGCGCATCACGAACATGCTCGGCATCATCAATTAAATGGATGCGATGTTGAACAAGAGCAGGACTAATTCCCTTTATATCAGTGATTGACCATCCAATTGCTTATTTGTTTTTGAAAGGATTAAAAGTAAGTAAGTTTCTTGATCAAAAGAGAGAGTCGTAGAAATTATGATGGGAAACGTTTCGTTGTCACCTAAGTATGCGTACTTAAGGTGATCAGGTAGGGGTTTAAGGTCCAACCTCGGGGGTTGCTCGATCAAAGAATTAGGTTGAGATTCGGACTCAACTGGAAGCGATTCAAAGGGAAGCGTGTGTTCAGTCTCATTGGGGATTTTGTTAAACAATCTTTCATACTTGGCCTCACGTTCATCGTTAAAGTCAATCGTCTCATTTTCGAAGTTTTTGTGAATGGCACTAATTTCGAACGTTTGGTCACATGGTTCATTCGATTGGTTTTCAAGATTGAAAATGTTGAGATCTAAAGTCATGTTTCCAAAAGAATTTTTCATCGAACCGTTGCGAGAATTGATTAAGGCATTTGAGGTGGATAAGAATGGTCGTCCCAATATCAAAGGGATTTGACTCGCAGGGTTGGTCATAGGTTGTGTTTCGAGAACGATAAAATCAACGGGGAATATGAATTGCCCTACTCTAATAAGCACGTCCTCAATTTCTCTCATGGGCTTCTTAATGGAACGATCTGCGAATTGAAGCGTGACCTTTGTGAGTTTGAGCTCACCTAAGCCTAATTGTTCATACACAGAATATGGAATCAAATTGACACTTGCGCCTAAGTCTATCAAGCATTTGTTAATCGTCTTGTCTCTAATTGTACACGAAATTGTGGGGCAGCCAGGATCTTTGTATTGAACGGGCATGGACTGAGACAAGACTTCACTCAAACTGGCCGCTAAGAAGACTTTTTTAGGCACTTGAGTGTGTCGCTTTTGGGTACACAAGTCCTTAAGAAATTTAACGTAAGTCGGGACTTGCTGAACGATGTCAAGAAGCGGGATGTTAACTTTCACTTGTTTAGAATTCCCAACATCTTTTCCATTTTGTCAAAGTGTTTCTTTGGTTGAAGACGATGTGGAAATGGAACACGATATACTCAATAGGCGGGTCTACTTGAGTAGAAGAAGAATTTTGATTGGTATTTGATTCGATGTTTGGATCCACGTTCTGTTCAAATTCATTTGTTGTTTTAGAAATGTCGAGAGGGGTTTCCGGTAAATCATATGGATTAACGACTTGATTATCGATTTGTTTACCGGAACGCAGTGTTGTGATAACATTCAATTGGGTAACTTTGCTATCTTGAACAACATGGACATGATTTGAATTCATATTTTGATTTCTGGAATTTGGAACAGGCTGGCTTGGGAATGTGCCTCGTTCATGTTCACTTACAGACGTGGCTAGTTGACTCATTTGCATTTTAAGTTTAGCAATTGATTAGCTTGTGTTTTGCATATACGAGGTTAACCAATTTTGCAAACTACTGTTTGATTGGAGGCTTTGAGTAGTTACTTTAATAAACGTTTCAAGACTTTTTTCAAGTGAACTTAAACATTTATGGCCTTGGGGAGAGAGAGCAAGATTTGGTTGAAAATTTGATTGTTGCGGTTGATTTTGAGAAGGACGCGCAAAATTTGGTTGAAAATGATTGGGTTGAAAGGGAGGATTCGAAGCATTATTCGGGAATGCTTAAAAATTAGAACGAACCACATTCGTGTTGGGATTGTTTTGGTTCCACGCAATGTTCGGATGATTTCTCCAACCAGGATTATACGTTGGAGAAAACGGGTCATTTTTAACCTTGTTGAAAGCGTTGAGTTGTTCAACAGAATTAGGGCACTGATCGGCTATATGATTAGGATCGTTACAATTATAACACATCGGTTGGGGAGCTTGGTTCATTTGGTTTGATGAGGAAACGTTATCGAATTTGTTAATCATTGCGTCGACTTTAGCTTCTAAGGCCAAAGATGATCCTATCGAGTGTATGCTCGATCGTGAGTAAATTGATTTTTCGTTTGAACATTCTCATTGGGACGATTTTTAGGCTAGGTTTTCAAGAAATTTCCAAGCATCATCATGATGTTGGGCAAGAAAGTTGCCTTGGCACATTGATTCGAGCATGGTTCATGAGCTGTTTCCGAGTCCATCATATAAGATTTGGTAAAGCATCCATTTTTCGAAGTTATTGTGTGGACATTTTATCAATAGCTCTTTAAATCCTTCAAAATATTTTCGGAATGGTTATTCCGTGAATTTATAAAATTTACGATTTCGTTTTAGATTTTAGATGTTTTTTCTAAGGGGTAGAACTTTTTTAGGAAAACTTTAACGAATTCTTCCCAAGTTTTTATCGAGTTAGATGGTAAGCTGTACAACCATTTTTCAGCGTAATCTGTAAGAGCAAAGAGAATTAATCGAAGTTTTATTTCGTCATCAGAAAGTTCTTGGAGTTTCATGGTTGTGCAAACTTGTTCGAATTTCGTCAAGAAAATGTATGGGTCATCGTGCTCAAAATTGCCAAATTTCGGAAGCGTGCCAATATGGTTCAAGTGAATTTCAAAATGGTGACCCGTTGGGGCGGGTAATGTGATGCAATATGGAATAGAAACTCTATCGGGAAAGATTCTATCCATAAGAGTTCGAGGGGCGTTCTCGTTCACATTTCAAGAGGATCGCTTGTTCGGGTTAAATGATTAGTTATTGAATTACGGGTCCAAGTATTCGTTATTGTGTCATGAGTCCAAGTACTCATGCACAATTAAAAGTTGATTAGAGAAAGAAGTTAGAATCGAGTTTAGAGAATGAAACAAGATTTGGAAAATGAAGCGAATTTTTTTTAATATTTTGTTTTTAAAAGGAAGAAAAAATATTTACTAGGAGAAATTTATTTTTCAAAAGAGAAGTTTGATTTTTGTTTTGTTTTTCGGCTTTTCAATTTTTTTTATATGTTTTTTGTTTTTGTATTTTCTTTCTATTTGTTTTTGAATTTTCAAAATTTCAAATATTTACCAGAAGGAATTTTTGTTTTTGTTTTAGCAAATGCAAAATGGGAATTTTGTTTTTGTTTTTGTTTTTGTTTTTGTCTTTGAATTTTTCAATTTTTTTTAAATGTTTTTGTTTTTGAAAAGATTATATATATATATATTTTCTTGGATTTTTGTTTCTCCAAAAAAGAAATTTAATTTTTTTTGTTGGAATTTTGTTTTTGATTGAAAAATTTCAAAGGAAAGAACTTAAAAGGATTTTTTGTTTTGGATTTAAAAAAAGGACTAAGTTAAGTTAAATTTACAATTTTTTTAGTTTTGGATTTTATTTTAAATATACATGAACTAATGCAACTAAATGAATGTAAAGGACTTAATTACAAATTTTCTATCTTTGGTAGCCCCTAACCCAAAATTGTATGATCACACTTTGTCTTAAATCAACAAAATATTTCTTAGCCAGGTAACAGGCAGGAGTTATCGGTGCATCATGAATCATCATAGCAATGCAACCGAAGGTTTAAGGACCTTAAGAGAAATAACTACTATAATATTTACGAATCACCGTAATATTTATGAATGGTTATTGCTCTGCCGTAACCTAGACACCAAGAAATAAAATTGTTCAAAGAAGACAATTATCAAGATACAATTAAGCCCTAGGTGGGCTCGCGACTCCCTTAAGTCTGAAGTCTAACCGTTATTATTAATCAAAAGTCTACGATGAAATGCAATTTTGGGCCAAGGAAGGTGTGATGAAATCCCTCACCTTATGTGGATTGGGGTGTTGCCCTTAGAAAATAAAAACAAGATGAGATGAATGGAAAACAAGAATTAAATGTGTATTAACAATGCTACTACAACGAAATTTGTTTTTTCTTTGAATTTTTTGAAAATTTATTTTTTTAGATATAAATGCAAATACAAGCAACCAACAATGCAGATAAAATAAAACTAGAGATTATAACACGATACCAAAGCGTGCATATTTATTAGCAATTTATTTATTTTTTTAGCGGCGATTTTTTTTGTAAGCAAGCAAAGCAACGTGGTTTTTAGCACACTTCTTTTCCTTGCAATTTTCTGCTTTGGCAACCTGAAATTTTGAACAAGATATATACAATTGTTTTTTATATATATAAAGATGGAACTTAAAACAAATTAAAACAAAACAAATTTAAAATTTACTTTTTTTAAGGTTAAATCAAAATAAACAAAACAAAAATAAAACAAAGTAAACAAATTAAAAGAAAATGTTTTTTAGGATTTTAAGCCCGGCCCACTAATTCACAATTCACCAAAAAAAACGAAGGTTTCTTCACCGTATAAACACGCAAATTTCACAAATTTCAGAAACCCAAATCTAATTCTCTCTTGATTTTTCAAAATCCCCAAATCAAAATTTTCACAAGAAAATTCGCGTCTAACAATCGAAACTCTGAAACACTGTTGAAATTAGAAGGATTCAGTCGCGGGGTCGAGGATTATTGTGGAGGAGATGTTGATTTTAGGTAGGGAGATGTTCGATGATTTTAGGTTGCGATTGTTTTGGATTTGGTGATGGGTTTAGGCAGTGGAAGGAGCGGGTTCAAGGTGATTTGAGGGGTTTGTATTGGTTGTGGTGAGGTGTTGTTGATTGTCGATGAAGTTTCTGGTGAAGTAATGAAGTTGGTGATTGGCGATTGCGGGGTTTGGTGATTTGGGTTTCAGAGTTTTGGAGTTTTGGTTATGGGGTCTAGAGGGGGATTGCTGCAGTGAAGTTGCTGTGATTGAGGGTGGTTTGGTGAAACTGCAGGCATGTGATGGTTGTAGCTGATGTTTTGTGGATGGACTAATGAATGCTGGGCACACTAGATGATGTATGGATGTAAGGCAGGAATGTATGTAAGTGTGGGAGGAGTTCAGTGAACTAAATGTGGAGTTGTGAATTGACAGACTTTCTTGGTGGTAGAGGAAGGAGATCAGAGAATATGTTGTAGTGAATATGGAACTATAGTGAATGGGTGGTGATATGTGGGGAGGTTGTAGATGGAAGTATGAAGCTTAGAAGTTGAAGTTGTATGTGGGCAGTATAACAATGGATAGTTATGTATAGTTGTAGGTAGATGGTTGTTGATATGATGTATGGTGATGTTGTGAAGTTATGATGATATCAGTGAAAGGCAGTGGTTGACTGATCTGGGGAGGGAGGGAAGTTATGATGTTGGTAATGAAGTATGAAGTGGGAAGAGCAGAGGTGGGTTTGTATGAGCAAGTGACAAGGCAGTGAGGTTGAAGTTTGACAGTATAGCTTATACAATAGAGGTTGTATGAAAGCTGTTGAAGGGTATGTAGTTAAGTGGCAATGAATTGCGGTGGTCGAAGCAAGCGTGGGTAGCAGTGGGTGGTCTGACAGATATGTTGAAGCAGTGGCAGATGGTGTGGGTGATATTTTGTTTTGTGTGATGGAAGTGGCAATTTTGTTGATGGTAGTATATGATTGTGAATGTGTATTGAAGTGGTGGTTGGGTTTTTTGGAATTGTAGTTGAAATGGTTGTCTGGATGTTGGCGAAGGGTGGTATAATGTTGAGGGGTGGTAGTAGCACTGTGTAGGTAAGGTTCGATGCGAAGTGATGGGAAGTGTTAAGTGATGATAGGCATGGGTAATGGCAGTGAAGTATGTTCATAGTAAATTGATGGTAATGGAAATGTTGCAATGTACTGGTTGGCCACTGTTGCAGTGTGGGTTGATGAAATGGCAACAGGGAAGTTCAGGTAACAGTGTTGAATGAATATGCCAGTGGCATGATTGATGGTAAGTAGGTGGCTGGGGTATTGTATATGATGGTGATTGAATGAAAGTTTGTAAGTAGGTGGCTAGGGTGTTGTGTTAAATGATGTTGCAGTTTGTATTCAAGTGTGTGTAGGGGGGTTGTGGTCTGTCAGAGAAGCTTGTTTATGAAGTGTGCAGGTTGGTGAATGGCAAGTCAGATGATAATTGTGATGTTATGTCTGGTGGTTACAGATGAATGGTGTAGTTGTGATATGGCACAAGTATGTGATGCAGTGGTAAAAGATAGTAGGAGAATGACAGTATTTGGCAGTAACAACAGTGAGGCAGTGTGAGGGTATTGCACTGGTGTGTAAGTATGTGCACAGTGGGTTTGTATTTGATGTGCAGTGAATAGTAAGGAAAAAAAGAGAAATGCAAATAGAAAAAAGAGAACAATGTAAATGTAAAAAATGCAAGTTCAAATGTCAATTAATAATTTTTTTTTAATTTTGAAATTGAGTATGTTTTTTTATAGAAATGCAAATAGAAAAACAACAAGCACACAATCAAAATGCAAGCAAAAATCACACAACAAACACTGACCACAAATTTTTTTAAATGCAAATTAACACATAAAACAAACACAAAATAAATAATAATAATAATAATAATTCAAAGAATAGAAATAAAATCAAATAAATCTCCAGCAACGGCGCCAAAAACTTGTTTAACGACTAATTTTCTATTGAATTAGAAAATAGCCGATAAATTTGAATTAAAAATTAACCGAAAGCGCACGACGTACAATTTTAGTACGCGGCGAGTAAGGGTCGATGCGCAGGGAATTTTTTAGATTTTTAAATTTCTATTCAATCAAATTAAACCAAGATTTGAAGTTGTGATTAGCTAAAAAAATGTAACACAAAAATCTAAAACAAAAGTGATTGAAAATATGAGATTAGAAAATAATTTAGAGGCAAATCCACTCTCATATTTTTGTAAATCAACACAAAAATAATATATGATCTCTATTTTGATCTTAAATGGAATTAGTGATGTATTTATCATAAGTATGGTTTATTTATGTTATTAATTAACATAACTTAGACCATCAAACCATAATACAACATGCAAAGCCACTTATTAATTCTCATGAAAATGAAGTCAAAGCAAAAGCTATTTTAAGTATGATCTATTTAATATTGTATTTAGTAACATAGATCATCAAATTTTGTTTCTACCTTAATTTCATAATCAAAAATCAATTAGTGAAATGATGATGTAAATTGTGTTTATGTGTGAATAAGAATAGCCTACTTATAAATACAACATTGGCTATCAAATTCATATTTATAAACTTACATCAACATTCACTTTTCATGAAGCATAAAAGAGACCATAAATCACAAATTATGTTGAATTTACATAATTTTAGAGAGCTTCATTACCCCTAAATTGAAGGGGTTTAGCTACTCATTTGTGTTATCAAATCAACACATGTAAATTTCTACATTTAAACAAAAGCAAAGGAGGTAAGAGCTAATGAAAATATAAAAAAGAACTAAACTATTTGCATAAAAATAGAACTAAGCTACTAACATGAAATGAAAGAGCATGTAAATAAAAATGAACAAGAAAATAAAATAAGAACAAGGAAGAAGGAAAAGAACAAGCGGCTTAGGAAGCCATTTTTATTTCATATATCTTTATGGCTACAACTTGCATGCTAATTTCCTAAGTGATTAAAAGAGAACATCCATTACATGAACATAAGAGGGCTATTTATACATGCACAAAACCCTAATCCATATTTTAAGAGGCTTTCCAAAATACCCCTTAGGAAGTGTGGCCACCAAGTCATCATTAGTCTCTAATTAATCCATCATCAAGTATGCATGAAACTTTAACCTCCACTAACTTGTGCATTAGCTTCTAATTGTAGATTAAGGTAAGTGGGTAGGTGGGGTCCTCCATGATGCATAAGTTGAATTATTTCCATCTTCATTCCTTTGTTTCTATCCTTGTGCATGCATATTTCCATCCAAAAATTGCTATAATTAAAAAGAAAACGTGCAAATAAATGTTCTCAAAATTAATTCATGCACAAAATTACTATTTTACCCCTACATTGATGTATGAATGATGACTTGGAAGCCTATTTGAAATTTGGTTTTAAACATGTAAAAATAGTCAATTATGACATTTATTTAAATAAAAATAGGTTAAATATGGATGTAAAAATATGCACATTTACGTGCACATCACGTACCCCTATCTAATTGGATACCCAATTAGATACAGGATCAAGCCAATATTTTTCTCCTACCGCAAGTAGGACTTATGGAGACTACGATGAAACAAACAATATGCAATTCCCAACTACATAGCATATAACATTCAAATGTTGCTTCCAAATCTACCCACTTATGCTTATATCCTTACATTTAGATTTTTTCAAATCTAATTAGCTTTATTATTTTCAAAATATATTTTTTGTCGAAAATGATCTCTTTGATCTAAATTCCCGATTTTCTTTGAAACCTATGAAATAATATATACATCTTTTGTATAAAATTATAATTTACTTCAGGATTTTAAATCAAATCACTTTTAAAAATGATATCAAATACTCTGTATAAAAGCATATCAAATTATATCCAACCAGATCGGGAGGTTTCTAGCCATAACAAAGAAACTGGGTCCCAGCCTTTCGGAAGAAAATAGATATGTATATCCCTCTGTCATCGAGCGGATTATACCGAGACTACAGAACCTCTGCACCTCCCTTGCCCACCTTTTTAGTTATGGGTTACCCAAATCATTGGTAGCATAACAAATCATTTTGTTTCCCGAAGCGATAAATCATTTTCACTCATTTTCACAAATACTTTCAATCATAGTATTTTCATTTCCCAAAACCTTTTGAAAGTCATTGTAAAACTACCGGGTTTTAAGTTCTTGAAATTCTTTATTTATAAAGCATATTTTATAAATATCTTTAAATAAATCACTTTTATATAATATAACTTCATAAACATTTATTTCCAAATATTTCTGTTTCTTTAAAAGAAAACATTTCATTTAAAAATAAACATGTTTAAAATTATAATAAATATCTTTTATTATAATAGTTACTTAATCAAATATTTCCAAATTCTTTTGTGAAAACCATTTTTCAAAACAACTTCATTAAATTGAAGTTCAAACTTAAATGTTAAATTATTATAAATAATTATAATAATTTAATAAACCAATATTATCACTAAACACCATATAGTCAAATTGTAAAATAAATCACAAGGTGTTAGCCAACAATTGGTTTCTACCCAGCCCATGCAAACAATGGAAATTAATTGCTCATAAACTGGTCAAGCAAGATCGACAATCAATAAATAATAATCAATGCTCATAAATTGGTCGAGCGCAATTCAAACAACCAAAAAATCAATCAACAAAAATAATAAATAGCGACATATCTATTTATTAGATAATTAACAATCAATATCAAACAAATTAATTATCAAATAATAATAAATCTACACAGTTTATAACAGCAGAATGGGGGTTAGTTCTGCTAATTTAAATGTCACTAATGAAATATAATTATATAATTACGTTTATCTAATTAAATTCAATAACTAATTTTTTATCAATATTTTATATTTCTCCGAATGTCTCAATAACTTATACTAATGTGTTCTATACGTTAGTACGAACCTAACGTCAAAATCCACGGGTTATGTATGAGAGTGTTATGCATTTTATAATCTAACACACTTATATATATATAATTAAATAAATAATAACTTAATATAAATAAACACGGATGGGTTTTTACCTTACAATAACCAAAACACTTCTATATAAAATCCAGTGATATTATAATAATGTTAAGGGTTGAAAATAAATACATAAAAATAGCTGTGTTGTGAGTGAGTGTACAAAACAGCAGTAATAGGTATATAAATAACATCGCTAAGGCGTGTTCATTAACTGTGTAGGATTCCACAGAGAAGCCCTTATATCTATGAGGTGGATCTCTTGCATAAGGATCAGAGATATCCTTTCGAGCAGCATACATCTCCAGTGATGTACCATAAGGCTACCACAACTGGTCCCAATGCCAAAACACTAATGTGAACTATGCGACCACCAGATATGAACAACTACAGACCCAACAATCGAAACCATACTCTAGATAAAGGAGTTGATGATACCCCTCATGGGTCAGCTAAACCCCTGGATTGTTCCTCCATAATCCGGTTTTTGTCAATATCGATAATGAGGCTACATCCAACATCTTCACACGAAGTTTCAACAAAACTCGATCAATTAATGAATCCCACATGGATTCCCATACCCCAACTGGTCTTGAAACCACACATGGATTCCAACATCTAAAATAGATCTTGGAACTCCTTCATAGAACACGTATATGGCTTTTGAAGTGGATACGGTACGAGTCATCTCTTACAAGTTCACTCCCCCGCTTACCGGATGCCCCAAAAACCAATCGATAATTTTTTGGAATGCTCAGTACCGGTTCTTTTGGAAATAAACATACATACATAAGAGCGAAGATCACCTCTTAACCGTTTAAGTGGACGAATTTCCTTATAATTGTCCCCGAACCAACCGGTTTTTATGTATAGTACAACATCACCGAAGATAACTGTACCATATAATTTTCGTGTTTCATCTAGATATTTTTAAAGTTTAATCCATTCGGTGTTTAGTAGGGAATATTTCCATACTACAAAAATTAAGAAGGACTACTTATTTTGGTCAAGATCTAATAGTCAGTTATTTAACTATCAAATAAAAATAAACAATCAAAACATAAGTTTTAATTTAATGAGAATTCAAGCACGATTAAACCCATAATCACAATCAAGTCATATAAATGACTTTCAGTCCCTTTTTAATTAATTTATCCTCATTAATTAAAAACCCTTTTTATTAATCAAACACCTTAATATGTGATAAAACTTCTTTCATTAGCCAACTCTTCCTTTATTAATTTATACTCCTTTATTAATTAAAACTCCCTTTATATACTAGTATATATTTTTAATTATTCACTTACTCTTTTCAACACTTTAAAAGGCAATCATATACTTATATCGCAGTATAAGTACATCTACAAATCACTTAGCAAAGTATTTCTTAATTAAAATATAATCAAAGAGGTTAAAAACAATTACTACTAAAATATTGTTATAATAAACTCCTTTTGTTTTATAAATTAAACATATAACATTTTCTATATTTTTATAAAAATTTCAATACTTGTTATTATCCTCAAAAATCCATTATTAAATATCTAATCATATTTATAACATTTCTTCCATTTTAAAATATAATTCAAGGATTTAAAAACAAATGTTGCTAAAATATTGTTTACTATAAACCCAAAACCATTTCATTTCATCATTATCTTTAAAACTCTATTTTAAAGGTTTAGTTACATTAAGGGTTAAAGACAAGCGCCACTTAAAAATTGTCACAACAAACCCAAACATTTCATACTTTGAAAACATTTTTCTTTAAAGCTCTTTTAAAGATTTAATTATATTCAAGGGTTAAAGACAAGTGTTGTTTCAAAACATCTGTCACAACAAACCCAAAACCATTTACTTGTATTTATCTACTAAATATTCATTAGTAAATACCTAATTACATTCCCAAGTATAGTTAATAATAAAGGTTAAAAACATGTGTTGCTAAAACACCGTTTACAACAATACAAAACCATTTACTTATCCATAAACAACTTTAAACATTTATTTTAAAGATTAAAACATGTCCAAACTCATTAGCTAAGATAACACACTTTTAGCTGATATCTCAAAACCATTTATTTTACTTAAGTGTTAAAAACCAATCTCCTTTTATTATATTTATAAAATACTTAATTTAATATTTAAAACTTATATAAATATATTTAAAATACTTATTAATATGTTAAAATGCTTTTAAATCTACTTAAATATAAGATAATTATTTATATAGAATATTATGTAAATATAAGGAATTTTAAATACTAGAATTTTTTTTAAAAGCTACAAAGTTTAAGAATTCATAGTTAATTGTTAAAAATATACTTAAACTTGAAACCAATTTTAAAACACTCTATTTTAAGTTAGAAAACAACACTAAAAAGATTAAAGAAAATACTTAATTTAAATATCATTTTTAAATAATTTATAGTTTCAAATAGCAAAGATAGGATTTCCATAAGTGTTGTCTAGAGTTCTATTATAAGTTTTAACACATTTTTTTATGATTTTGCGCCTGGTTTTCGATGCCATAACAATTGATTGTAGATCCATTCTTTTTACAATAGTAATATACTTTGTGTACTTGAAAACTATGAAGAAAAATCCCAAAGAATATCTTTTAATTATTTTATAGAAATTTGCGAAAACAAGGCATTTTACCAAAGTGCTCATATAACGACTGTTGCTCTATAACTTTTGCCTCTTCGTTCAACTAGCTATCAAATGAATTAAGCTTCAAAACTAAGAATAATATATTATTAACCTATTAAAATGGTAAATAAAACCCTAAGAAAGTTTCTACAAAAATAAACGTTATTTTCCAAAAACAAGTTATTTAGAAGTGTCGATATAGCGACCTTTTCACTTCAAACTTTCTTAGCTTTTTTATAATTTCTGTAAATTTTCAAAACATATACTTTACTTTTCCAAACACTTATATAAGTGTATAAATCAACCAAAAAAAGTTTTATCAAAATATGTTATCAACCAAAAAAAGTTTTATCAAAATATGTTATTAACTAAAAAAAGTTTTATCAAAATATGTTCTTAAATTACCACTTTTCACAAATTAAAGTTAAGGGAAGTCAAAGTGCATTTATAGCAACTATCACTATACAGACCATTTCATGTTTAATCCAATATTTTGTGTCATGTTATTTTACACAAGTATATGATTCTAAACTCAAACCATATCACTACTAAACATGTATTAACATATATACTAATAATCATGTCCATTTTAGATGTTGTTTGAGAGAAATGTGTGATCCTCTAAAATAGAGGAGAGCACACATGTGTGTGTGTGTATAAAATCAATAACAAAGGAGCTGCCAACATGCCTGGCAGGTGACAAATCATAATACTGTCCATTTTAGATGTTTAAATGTGCTTAATTTAAACAACATAATTCCATTCTCTTTAAGGAAAATATTTTAACAAATCATATGCTTTTGGAAGCATATAGTAAAATGTTATAACTTTAAGTAGTTAGTGTCTATTATTATATATAATAGCAAGCAATTTCAACAAGCGTTAATATCAAGTAATTAACTTCATTCAAAGTGAGAATACCTCACTTTTTTTTGAATCAAATTTCACTTTCTTCCTACCAACATTCAGTCAAACCACACTACAGTTCCTTCCTTTAACCTACAAGAACATGAATCAAGCACAATTCCAAGAGAAGAGGTCCTAGAAGTGCACGACCATGCTTGGATTACCCCTAAATGGGTATGGACTTGGAGAGTTTAAGGGGGATGGCTCCTATTCTTCTGGTTTTGAGGTGGTAGAGTAATGTTGCATTACATTTTAGGATGATAGCATGACTTTGGAGGAGTATGGATTTATTTAGAGTTGTTTTGACTTAAGAACTTTATATAGAGAAAGAGAGTAAAAGTGTAGAGTTTTTTAGGAGTTTGGAATTATGAGAATGAAGAGAACCTTGCATATGCTTATATAAGCTTAGAAATGAGTGGATAAGGTTAATGAAACCCCTCCTTAGCCGAGAAGTAAAGACGACTCAAGCATGTAAGGCCATACCCTTACACAAGCATGCTTTGCATGATTTGTGCCTTGATTTAGGGGTCCTTTTTGTACCAAATGTTCCCTTATTTAAATACGCTTACTTTAGTTAATTTATTGTTAACTTGTACGTGTTTAATTCTTGTTTATATGTTCATATGTTACTATACAAGTTGCAAAATAGTTATACAACTTGTATTGAATAAAAAGGGGATTTTTAACTAAACGTTTTCCAATCACATTTTCAACATTTATCCAAAATGTATATTTTTGTAAACACATTTCAAAAATAAGTTTCCTATCATTAGTTATTAATTCAAAAATGTTTAACAAGATTATAAAATCATATTTAATCATATTAATCTTAGATACAAATATTTAAATAATTTAGGTATTTAAATACAAAGTATTCGAAATTCCGGGTCGTTACACTAAACATCGAGGCATGGAAATTCGTTTCTATCTCGAAGGTTAAAAATGTCATTAGGGCAGGGCTTTGAGGTATCACTACATTTACTGGTCCGGCTTCATTTTTAAGCAAGGGATAGTACAAGTTTGAAATCGGCGAGTGGTGATAAGGATAAGAAATTTAATTTCTATATACGATCATTTTGATTATTCCGGATAGATGATTTATTGAATTTCGATTCGGCTATCTTTTTTGTTTCACCAGTCTAAGATTATTTGTTGCTCAATTTGAGTGTTGATATCCTTTTTTGGAAATGAGTAAATAAAGAGTGAGTGGGGATAAGTTATATAGGGTTGCTCCCATTAGGGTATTGCCACATCTACTCTTGATTGGTTTTGATTGTATGCACACATAGATGTGAAATTCTCGGATATTCAGTAAAATTGGCGGGGTCCGACTTGGAGGTTTCCGAGAGCCATCGTAGTTCTCAAGTATATTGTCTAGAGATTTACTTTCGATAAGGGGGGTGCACCCTTCTAGTCATTGTTGGAAAAATTCCCTTCTAATTTGATTCAAATCGTTGAATCATTTTCTTAATTGCATCCAGAAGTGCCTAGAGTCCTTCTCGATGTTTAATTATTTACATCATTCTTTAAGTTTGAATTTTGATCCTGTTTATGGCCATTCTTTCAAGTTTGGGTTTTGTTCTAATTTATTTCCACACTTTCATGTATGGATGTTGTTCTTATGAGGTAAAATCTATTCCATGTTTAGTGACGTGGTCTCATAGAATAATAAATGTTCACCATATTTCTTGAGTTTTCTCATGCTAGTTTTCCAAATTGATCCGGGTATTATTTTATTACAATGCTCGGGTTAGAATGAGCTTTTCCAGGTTGTCTTTGGTGGGACATAAAGTTCATGGAGTAGAGCTAGATGTTCACTTGCCGTAGTATTTTTATTTCCGCTGCATTATTATGTATAACCATTAGCAATTGTAGGATCGGGAAGTTATTATTGCCCGAGCTGATGAGGTTTGTTTTTTAACTTTGATCTGCGATGTATTTTAGAGTGGTAGTTTTTACCATCTTTGTTATATTATATGTTGTCATTCGGCTGTGAGATTATGAAACAACCTGCAAACCCGTACCCCTTGAATCGACACTATTCTCCATCATATCGACTCAAAGTGAACGGAAATACGAACCATTAGGGTTAGAGAAGAAGAGGTAGAAGAAGAAAATAGAAACAACATCAGAATCTCACAATCGCAGCGGAACAATATATAATAGATAACAACTGATTTTAATACAAAAAGAAACTATACAGTTTTATACATCTCATCATCAGAGTACAACACAATCAATAATACAATACTGGACAATTATGATAACTTGTCCTCACAAAGCTGACTATACACAGCGGCATACATCAAATACGTATGATACGTCTCGCCATCCAGCTCGTCTCCTGAGCTCCACAGCATCCTATCATGTATCTGTAATACTCGGTCTGACCCGAGCATTATAATAAAATAACACCCGAGTCAGTCTGGAAAACCAGCGTGAGAAATCACACTCAATTGGATTATTAAAGTTTCAAAACCCTTTGAAATCAAAAGCATCTTGTAAGACCACGCCATAAATAAACATGTCGGGTTTTTACCTTACAATAGCCAAAACACTTTTTTATCAAAATCCTCTGATATTATAATAGCGTCTATATACAAATACTTATTCAAATAGACGAAATTGTTACATCTATTAAATTCCAGCTAATAGGTATACAAACAAAACCGTAAAGGCACGTAGGGAGAATGGATTTCCAACTAATGACTAGGCACTGGGGTACCACTTGTCACAGTACCTGGTCTAGATCAACGTACCGAGGATCACTGTGATATCCCAGAATTTTGGCAATATCAATTTAATAATCTTTATTAATAATTAAATTGATTTGTTGATTTATTTTATAGATTGACAAGTTTATTTATTTTAAAAGGCTAATAAAATTTTAATATTGGAAATATTTATTTATATCTTTTCTAACAATTTTAAATTGGGAAGTTTTATCTTTCTAAAACTAATATAAGTGTTTATATTTATAATGTATATATATAGGTATATATATTATAAATAGGGAGTCTTTAATTTAATAAAAGGATAAGTTTTCAAATTATAATATATATGTATATATATATATTGTTATTTGAAGTTATGTATTAAATTCAATAGGATAATTATCAAGCTAATGTTAAAAGTACTTTTCATTTAGAATATATATATTTGCATATATTGGAATGAAAAGAATATTGAATTTGAATTTAATAAAGTATTTTCAAACTTTAATATTTATATAATTTGTAATTTGGAAATTTGAAATTTGACTTAATACTTTTGGAAATGATAATTGAGATTTAAATAACAAGGATAATTTCTTATTTATTATAAAGATATATTTTAGTTTAATTTTTAAATAAGATTTAAAATAAGAAGTTAATTGGTTTTAAGATTCTTTCATTTTTAAAATTCAAATATAAGTCAAAATAGGTTTGTAAAAATATATATATATAGAGTTAAACTCAATTTCTCAAGCATTTATAAATATGTTATAAATATTTGATTAAAGCATAAATTATAAAAGGATAAATACATTTTTATATACATATAGATATTTTATAAATACACATGTAGGATTTAAATAAATCAAAATAAAAGGGAATTTACACTTGTAAACATATAAGGATAGTTGGAAGACATTTGTAAATTGTAAACATATGTGTAAGCTAATTAAAGAGGACAAGTGGCTTCATTTTTATTTTCTCTTTGGTAATTAAGTTTAAAAAAAAAAGTTTTCAAAACATAGAAAGAGATCTGACATTTATTTTCTTCAGCTCTAAAACTATCTTCACTTCTTTCTCCACTAAAAATAATTCGAATTCTAGAATCAAAAATAAAAATGAAAACCTGAAATCTAAAACTCAAAGCAAAAGAAGAAGTAAATCTGGAAATCAAATGCAAATCAAAAGAGGATGGAGGCAATTCAATAAGCAGCTTCAAATCTTCAATTGAATCTGAAGGCATGCAATCAGAGGATTTAATAAATCAACAAGCAACTAAATTCAAAGATCAATTTCAGATAATATTCAATAGCAAAAGAAATTCAAGAAGTTTAAAATCTGGAACAAGCCTGGAAACTGTTCTCTGTTCAAAGTTTCTGGTGAGTAAACCTTAAATTTAAAAACAGTTTTAAATCTGGACTTAGATGCTTGTGATAAAATTTTGTAGTAATATATTATAAAGGTTTTACAAGAATGCTTTGTTTTGAATTGCATGCATATATATTATGTCAGTATATATATAGATAAGCCTGAAGCCTGACACTCTGTTTAAATTTTGATGAGTAAACAATAACTTTCAAAACAAATCTTGTATTGCTTAATGTATGTTATAATCTGGGGATAATATTGGTTTGCATGGATGTTTTCAGTTGAATAAAATTTGTATTGACATATATACAGTGAGAACATATTTATATGTATTTATGAATTCTGGTCTCTGTTGTTTCTCAGACCTTGATTACCTTCAAAAATTTAAATCTCATCATACGATTAGAATTGAGTGTTAATCTTTGAATAAGACATGATTATAATCTTATAATAATAATTTTAAAAGTAGTTCCAATAATTTTAATTTAGTGGCAAATTAAAATTTAGATATATCAGTAAACATTTTATATAGGTCAGGAATCAATAAATGTATTTCATGATTGGATTACATGAATGGAATCGTGGTAGGAAATAATGATTTTTGAAATGAAAATCATGATTTTTAATGGTGTTATAATCGAGATTTGCTTAGCTGATCGATTTTGGGTCTTTCATCGATTGCTGACGATTGACGACGAGTTGAAGTTCGAGATTGTTGTCGATGGTAGCTTGAACATTGTTGATCTCAGGAAAAATGGAGATTGTATTTTTAGTTGACCGTAGGGGGTAGGCGAAAGCGATATAGGGTTTAACACCCTGGGATACTCGTTGATATTCAATTGGTTTTCGCGACGTCGTGATGTAATGGGAGTTGATCGCGAGGCGTATGGTGGGTACTGGAAGTCGTGACGGAGCTGCGGTGAAGGTGGCGTGGTGTCTCGAGGCAAGGATCATCGGGGAGGAGGGGAATTCCGATGAAGTGTATTTCCACGTGATGGGTTCAATGTTCGTTTTCGAATCTCGTTCGAATCGAGGAAGATGAGTTGGTCGATCGTGGTCTCGTGGTGGAAGACGACTTGCCGGAGCACTGAACGGAGTTCACCGTCGTCCAGCGTGTGTGTGCACGTGCACGTTCACGATTTCGTGTGCATCTGGAAATGAGTTTTGGGGAAGAAAGCAGGAGCTCGGGTTTTCGTTCGGGAATCTTCGAGTTTTACTCGAAGCAGGTAAACGTGGGTTGGTCTCGAGAGTTGCTTCGGGGATTTTACGAGTTTTACTCGGGTTTGGGAAGGAGCAGACATAAGATTTTTAAAGGAAATGTTTTAAGTTTTAAAACAATAGAAATTTTGTTTTGTAATGTTTTTCTGAGTTTTAAAATAAAGGTAAAACAAGATTTAACTATTAAACTAGATTGTTTTCTAGAATTGTTTTAATAAGTTTTAAATAATTTAAATAAATAAGTTTTAAAGATTAGAAAAGTGGATTTTCAAAATGATCTTTGTATTAAAAGTTTATTTAAATAACTTTGAAAGGTTTCAAAGATTTTAAAGGTTAAAATTAATGTTGTAATTGTTTAATTAAAATAAAGAGTTTATCTTAAGAAATTAAGATTTGATTTATTAAAGGAAATTAATATGTGAAATTAATAAGGATAATTCATTTATTGAAAATGATTTAAGAATAGATAATAATTTAATTAAGATAATGATTTTCTTAATTAAGATCTTTAGGTATAAAAAGTTAAGAAATTATTTAATTTAATAATTAGTTAAATAATTAACTAAGTAATTAATTAGTGATTAATTAAGATAATCACTTATAAATTAATTAAGTATAAATACTTGATGGAGTAATTAAGGAATAATTACCGAATGTAATTAAGTAAGGGAAATTATTTAATAAAGAAATTAGAAGATAATTATTTTATGAAAGTAATTTAATGAAAGTAATTAAGAGTTAATTACCTAGTTAATTACCTAGTGTTATTAATTTAATAATTTAATTAATAAAATGAATTAAAGGATTAAGAATAATTAATAAGATAATTAATTATTGGTTAAGGTAATTAATTAAAAAGTAATTAATTAATGGAAGTAATTAAGGGAAGTTAATTACTGGATTAGATTAATCAAAGATGATTAATAATTGTGGTTTAATTAAGAGTAATTATTTAATTAATTTAAATATAATAAATAATTAAAGATGTAATTAGAGATCATTAGTTTATAATTAATTAATGATGTAATCAAATGATAAGTGATTAATTGTAATTAATTAAGGATTAAAGTAATTGATTATAATTAATTAATTAATTAATAAAGTAATTAAAGGTTAATTACTGTATTTGATTAAGGATAATTAATTTGTGAAATTAATTAAAGTTAATTACTTAAATGTAATTAAAGTATAATTAATCAAGGTGATTAATTAGGTGGATAGGTAGAGAAAGATTAATTAATTTATTTGTAATTAATTAATGATTATATAAGTAAGATTTATAATGAAGTAATTAATTTAATTTATTTTAAATTAATTAAGAGATGAAGTAATTAATTTAATTCACTTTAAATTAATTAAAGATAGAGATAGTTAATTTAATTCATTTTAAATTAATTATGTTGTGATTAAGTAAATCATTGCTTATATAAGAATGGATGACATTGATTGTCTTGAATGGATGTAATCTCAGAAATGAGATAAGAAATGTTGTGTAGTATGAATGCTTGGTTGCATTATGATGGTAATATAGATTAACTATTGTAATGTTGATATGGATTACCTATTTGGTTATGAATCATTTGTTTATTTGATAATGTGATTATCAATTGTGATTTGTGAATTTTTCTATCTCTATGAATATAGATAAATTAAATTGTTTAAACCTTTAAACAACTTGGCCTTAAAAGATACGTTTTGGATTTCGATGAGACCGGGATCGGGTTTCCGTATACCGGAATTCCAGGTCTGGAGACCCGAATACCACATCGATCCAAATTAACGATAGGTCGTGAATCTCAAGTGAAGATGAAGATTCAGAGTGCAAGGGTTATTGTCGTTAACTCTGAGGGTGATTCCAAAACGAGTGTAACGAGATAATGCCTTCGGTTTCGTTCGAACCCGGAACGAACTTGTATGGATTGAATGCTTTCAGCACATCGTCAGGCGGACGATGAGCATTCTAAGTGATATGTTCTGATTAAAGGTAATCGTAACCTCAAGCCTCATCAACCGGGAATGGCTAAAACAGGGGAGGTGCAGCAAGGTTTCGTGGGTAGCACCCACTGAGAGCAAGATAGATCCCTGTCTAGAGGTCCCTTTTCTTTTATTCGGCTTAGTGTGTGGTTGGTCGCGCCAACTACGGGATTGTCTTGTTCGGGATTATCCAGTAAGGGATGGTTCCGGCTTTGTGTTGCAGGGGAGCGGGCGTACTCCTCGGTACGGTGATCTAGGCCACGTACTGTGACGGGCGGTACCCCAGTAGCCCTGCCATTGTATGGAATCCAAACTCCAATAAGTGCCGTACGTATTAGTTGTGCCAAACTATGTTGGAATGTGAGATGTAAGCATTTCAGCTATTTCTGTATTTTACTTGAAAACCCTAGACACTATTATAATACAATCGGATTTCCTATCAAATGTTTTAGTTAGCGTAAGGTAAAAACTTACCCATGTTTATTTGTGGGAAGTCTTACGTGATACTTTTGTTTTCAAAGGTTTTCAAAGTTAAGCAATCTAACCGTTTACTCACACCAGACCCATGTCTGACCCAAGTGTTTATTTCTGTTTTATAAACTCTTGGGTACTCAAATTTTTACGAGTAGCCAAGGGATTCAGGTTTAGCTTTGATGAATTGTGGAGGAGCAATGGAGCAGGAGGCTTCAGCGTTGTAGATATATATAGTAGTTCCGCTGTGTTTGTATCTCTGTAGTGTATTGAGTTGTAATGTCTAGACAGATGTTTATAACTGTCTAGTATGTGATGTATATGTTGTGTAACTCTGATAAGTGTTGTATACTATGTAATAATTTATGTTATTAATATAATTTATTCGTTCCGCTGTGAGATCGTTGTTGTTGTTTCTTTCTTCTCTTCTTTTCTATTTTCTCACCCCTTTCTTTCTTCATAATGATGCGACTTTCTGGGCATAGGAAGTCGGGTCGTTACCGTGGTATCAGAGCCTAGGTTGAGCGAATGCCTAAGCTTTTGGTTAAGTGAATATCAGAACACTAGGTTGAGTGAATACCTAGGTTCGGAAGGATTGTTCATTAGAGACAGGATCTGTAGCAACCTGTTTGAGTCCGAGTGTATATATATACGAGAGCGCGTATTTGTTAGTTATATAAAATGGTTTTATATTGTGTTAATTGATCGGTTGAGTGGTATATGGATTCTGGTCAATACGAGTAGCTAACGTTATTGATAGGGATCTCTAAACACTTGGACCAGGCCAACGGACACAATATTGTTTTAAAAAGGTAGATGAAATAATTTTACCCAGATATAATTTCTATATAAAAAAAAAGTATCATTTTAAATGTATATGGTATTTGTAATGATTGGTTGAGATGATAATAATTTATCATCTAGGATTAGGAGTCTGAGTGTTGAGGTTGGAAGTGTATTTGTCGAGACTGTAGACCTAATACCGTCTCGAGTGAACTTTGCAATTGTAAGGATTTCACAATCTCTGAAGGAAACCTGTTAAGGTTCGGAGTTTATTTTTGAAGTTTGGATCTGTCGGTTGGGCAGAAGCGAGTGATGGTATCTTGATACCTCAGGTAATAGTAGCTGTGTGATGAGACGCAGTGACTATGGATGTTCCCGAAGATGTTTTCTTTGGAACAAGTTGTGGAAGTGTGTCTGCTTCGGTGTTGTGGCTGAGTTCAGCATGGTGATTCTGTTTGGTTTGAAGTTCGAGTTTCTCGAAAAGCTTTGGTAAGGAAGTCTTTGGCATCTGTGGCAGCGGTGCAGCTCGGAGTATTCTGTGTGTTGGCAGTAAGTTTTCCTGGATGAGCAGTTTTTCTGAAGGTGAAGTTCAGAAGCAGTAGAGTGAATCCATTTCTTCGATGGATTGGTTAGTCAAATATAAGCTGTTCTAATTAGTGAAGAGAGAACAGTTATCTTTGGAAATTAGGTCGAGCTGATCGCAAAAGTGACTTGCGATTGTTTAAGTATTCTCTTGGGATTATTGGAGATTGAGATTCCGTATCGACTTGATTCGTGGAGTTACCAGAAGTTCAACTTAGTAGAAGGATGTCTCCTAGAGAATAATTTGGTGAAGCAGCTCAGGATTCTTTGGAGAGGGATTGACCACACCTAATTTTCTGGTGAGAATTCTGTTAAGGTGTTTTTGACCAAGTAGAATGGTTCACTAAGATTTTATAGATATGGTGAACTGTGGATGATCAAGTTTGTGCTCGAGTTTCTCCGATGGCATTCTCATCTGTTCAAGATCAGAATTGTGCAGCGAAAGCAAGATAGCAGCTATTCTAGAGTGGAAGCAACCGAGAATTGTAATTTTCTTTGAGTAGAGGATTTCTATAGGAAATTCAAGTGTATCTCTAAGTGTGAAGAAATTTTCGGGATTTGGAGGTAAAGTTGTCAAGTGCAACTGTTTTGACTATTTCAGATAGGAGAGGTAGTTCGAAGTTCTCTAATGTTTGTAGAGTAGAGTTGTGTTTTGGATTTCGGCATATTTTTGAGAAACCATTTTGTTGAGTAGGATCCGGAAATTGGTTTGATGTTGGTCTAATCTGTTTCAAGAAGCATCAGCAAGGGTTAAGCTGATCAGGAAAAATGAAGTGACTCAGGATCGTCAAAGGAGTTATGCAGTTAAGAATTGATGGAATTTGGAAATTAATGTTGAAATTGGATATTGTTTAAGTTTTTCTCCGATCAAAGGAGATATAAGATTTGGTAAGACTGGAGAGTAAGCTCCGGAAGTATTATGAGATTTTTCTGTGTTCTTTGGAGATTAGATTTTGATCCCCAGGATTGAGTTGCCAGTTCGGATAACTGGAATTCATTTTATTTCACATATCTCTGAGGAATATGTGTATGATTCATCGAGTGATGGAATCAGCAGTTCAGAAGGATAGTTGGGATGGTTTTGAGTTAGTCTGATATCTTGTTCAGATTTGTGATCTAGAAAGGAAGGACTTCTAGATTATTGTAGATAGTTAGTTTAGATCCTGTAGAACGAGTCTCCCGGTATATATATATATATACTTGGGGAAACTCGAGTAAATTCTATCCAGAATTTGTCTGGATAGTTAAATTTGTTTGATTAAATTGTTGCTATGGTTGTTAGAATATGATTGATATGTATGGTTGCTGTTTAAAATTAAAATTTTACTGGATTATTAAATTATCTTTGCTTTTAAATTTCGAGGACGAAATTATTTTAAGGGGGAAGGAATGTGATATCCCGGAATTTTGGCAATATCAATTTAATAATCTTTATTAATAATTAAATTGATTTGTTGATTTATTTTATAGATTGACAAGTTTATTTATTTTAAAAGGCTAATAAAATTTTAATATTGGAAATATTTATTTATATCTTTTCTAACAATTTTAAATTGGGAAGTTTTATCTTTCTAAAACTAATATAAGTGTTTATATTTATAATGTATATATATAGGTATATATATTATAAATAGGGAGTCTTTAATTTAATAAAAGGATAAGTTTTCAAATTATAATATATATGTATATATATATATTGTTATTTGAAGTTATGTATTAAATTCAATAGGATAATTATCAAGCTAATGTTAAAAGTAATTTTCATTTAGAATATATATATTTGCATATATTGGAATGAAAAGAATATTGAATTTGAATTTAATAAAGTATTTTCAAACTTTAATATTTATATAATTTGTAATTTGGAAATTTGAAATTTGACTTAATACTTTTGGAAATGATAATTGAGATTTAAATAACAAGGATAATTTCTTATTTATTATAAAGATATATTTTAGTTTAATTTTTAAATAAGATTTAAAATAAGAAGTTAATTGGTTTTAAGATTCTTTCATTTTTAAAATTCAAATATAAGTCAAAATAGGTTTGTAAAAATATATATATATAGAGTTAAACTCAATTTCTCAAGCATTTATAAATATGTTATAAATATTTGATTAAAGCATAAATTATAAAAGGATAAATACATTTTTATATACATATAGATATTTTATAAATACACATGTAGGATTTAAATAAATCAAAATAAAAGGGAATTTACACTTGTAAACATATAAGGATAGTTGGAAGACATTTGTAAATTGTAAACATATGTGTAAGCTAATTAAAGAGGACAAGTGGCTTCATTTTTATTTTCTCTTTGGTAATTAAGTTTAAAAAAAAAAGTTTTCAAAACATAGAAAGAGATCTGACATTTATTTTCTTCAGCTCTAAAACTATCTTCACTTCTTTCTCCACTAAAAATAATTCGAATTCTAGAATCAAAAATAAAAATGAAAACCTGAAATCTAAAACTCAAAGCAAAAGAAGAAGTAAATCTGGAAATCAAATGCAAATCAAAAGAGGATGGAGGCAATTCAATAAGCAACTTCAAATCTTCAATTGAATCTGAAGGCATGCAATCAAAGGATTTAATAAATCAACAAGCAACTAAATTCAAAGATCAATTTCAGATAATATTCAATAGCAAAAGAAATTCAAGAAGTTTAAAATCTGGAACAAGCCTGGAAACTGTTCTCTGTTCAAAGTTTCTGGTGAGTAAACCTTAAATTTAAAAACAGTTTTAAATCTGGACTTAGATGCTTGTGATAAAATTTTGTAGTAATATATTATAAAGGTTTTACAAGAATGCTTTGTTTTGAATTGCATGCATATATATTATGTCAGTATATATATAGATAAGCCTGAAGCCTAACACTCTGTTTAAATTTTGATGAGTAAACAATAACTTTCAAAACAAATCTTGTATTGCTTAATGTATGTTATAATCTGGGGATAATATTGGTTTGCATGGATGTTTTCAGTTGAATAAAATTTGTATTGACATATATACAGTGAGAACATATTTATATGTATTTATGAATTCTGGTCTTTGTTGTTTCTCAGACCTTGATTACCTTCAAAAATTTAAATCTCATCATACGATTAGAATTGAGTGTTAATCTTTGAATAAGACATGATTATAATCTTATAATAATAATTTTAAAAGTAGTTCCAATAATTTTAATTTAGTGGCAAATTAAAATTTAGATATATCAGTAAACATTTTATATAGGTCAGGAATCAATAAATGTATTTCATGATTGGATTACATGAATGGAATCGTGGTAGGAAATAATGATTTTTGAAATGAAAATCATGATTTTTAATGGTGTTATAATCGAGATTTGCTTAGCTGATCGATTTTGGGTCTTTCATCGATTGCTGACGATTGACGACGAGTTGAAGTTCGAGATTGTTGTCGATGGTAGCTTGAACATTGTTGATCTCAGGAAAAATGGAGAATGTATTTTTAGTTGACCGTAGGGGGTAGGCGAAAGCGATATAGGGTTTAACACCCTGGGATACTCGTTGATATTCAATTGGTTTTCGCGACGTCGTGATGTAATGGGAGTTGATCGCGAGGCGTATGGTGGGTACTGGAAGTCGTGACGGAGCTGCGGTGAAGGTGGCGTGGTGTCTCGAGGCAAGGATCATCGGGGAGGAGGGGAATTCCGATGAAGTGTATTTCCACGTGATGGGTTCAATGTTCGTTTTCGAATCTCGTTCGAATCGAGGAAGATGAGTTGGTCGATCGTGGTCTCGTGGTGGAAGACGACTTGCCGGAGCACTGAACGGAGTTCGCCGTCGTCCAGCGTGTGTGTGCACGTGCACGTTCACGATTTCGTGTGCATCTGGAAATGAGTTTTGGGGAAGAAAGCAGGAGCTCGGGTTTTCGTTCGGGAATCTTCGAGTTTTACTCGAAGCAGGTAAACGTGGGTTGGTCTCGAGAGTTGCTTCGGGGATTTTACGAGTTTTACTCGGGTTTGGGAAGGAGCAGACATAAGATTTTTAAAGGAAATGTTTTAAGTTTTAAAACAATAGAAATTTTGTTTTGTAATGTTTTTCTGAGTTTTAAAATAAAGGTAAACAAGATTTAACTATTAAACTAGATTGTTTTCTAGAATTGTTTTAATAAGTTTTAAATAATTTAAATAAATAAGTTTTAAAGATTAGAAAAGTGGATTTTCAAAATGATCTTTGTATTAAAAGTTTATTTAAATAACTTTGAAAGGTTTCAAAGATTTTAAAGGTTAAAATTAATGTTGTAATTGTTTAATTAAAATAAAGAGTTTATCTTAAGAAATTAAGATTTGATTTATTAAAGGAAATTAATATGTGAAATTAATAAGGATAATTCATTTATTGAAAATGATTTAAGAATAGATAATAATTTAATTAAGATAATGATTTTCTTAATTAAGATCTTTAGGTATAAAAAGTTAAGAAATTATTTAATTTAATAATTAGTTAAATAATTAACTAAGTAATTAATTAGTGATTAATTAAGATAATCACTTATAAATTAATTAAGTATAAATACTTGATGGAGTAATTAAGGAATAATTACTGAATGTAATTAAGTAAGGGAAATTATTTAATAAAGAAATTAGAAGATAATTATTTTATGAAAGTAATTTAATGAAAGTAATTAAGAGTTAATTACCTAGTTAATTACCTAGTGTTATTAATTTAATAATTTAATTAATAAAATGAATTAAAGGATTAAGAATAATTAATAAGATAATTAATTATTGGTTAAGGTAATTAATTAAAAAGTAATTAATTAATGGAAGTAATTAAGGGAAGTTAATTACTGGATTAGATTAATCAAAGATGATTAATAATTGTGGTTTAATTAAGAGTAATTATTTAATTAATTTAAATATAATAAATAATTAAAGATGTAATTAGAGATCATTAGTTTATAATTAATTAATGATGTAATCAAATGATAAGTGATTAATTGTAATTAATTAAGGATTAAAGTAATTGATTATAATTAATTAATTAATTAATAAAGTAATTAAAGGTTAATTACTGTATTTGATTAAGGATAATTAATTTGTGAAATTAATTAAAGTTAATTACTTAAATGTAATTAAAGTATAATTAATCAAGGTGATTAATTAGGTGGATAGGTAGAGAAAGATTAATTAATTTATTTGTAATTAATTAATGATTATATAAGTAAGATTTATAATGAAGTAATTAATTTAATTTATTTTAAATTAATTAAGAGATGAAGTAATTAATTTAATTCACTTTAAATTAATTAAAGATAGAGATAGTTAATTTAATTCATTTTAAATTAATTATGTTGTGATTAAGTAAATCATTGCTTATATAAGAATGGATGACATTGATTGTCTTGAATGGATGTAATCTCAGAAATGAGATAAGAAATGTTGTGTAGTATGAATGCTTGGTTGCATTATGATGGTAATATAGATTAACTATTGTAATGTTGATATGGATTACCTATTTGGTTATGAATCATTTGTTTATTTGATAATGTGATTATCAATTGTGATTTGTGAATTTTTCTATCTCTATGAATATAGATAAGTTAAATTGTTTAAACCTTTAAACAACTTGGCCTTAAAAGATACGTTTTGGATTTCGATGAGACCGGGATCGGGTTTCCGTATACCGGAATTCCAGGTCTGGAGACCCGAATACCACATCGATCCAAATTAACGATAGGTCGTGAATCTCAAGTGAAGATGAAGATTCAGAGTGCAAGGGTTATTGTCGTTAACTCTGAGGGTGATTCCAAAACGAGTGTAACGAGATAATGCCTTCGGTTTCGTTCGAACCCGGAACGAACTTGTATGGATTGAATGCTTTCAGCACATCGTCAGGCGGACGATGAGCATTCTAAGTGATATGTTCTGATTAAAGGTAATCGTAACCTCAAGCCTCATCAACCGGGAATGGCTAAAACAGGGGAGGTGCAGCAAGGTTTCGTGGGTAGCACCCACTGAGAGCAAGATAGATCCCTGTCTAGAGGTCCCTTTTCTTTTATTCGGCTTAGTGTGTGGTTGGTCGCGCCAACTACGGGATTGTCTTGTTCGGGATTATCTAGTAAGGGATGGTTCCGGCTTTGTGTTGCAGGGGAGCGGGCATACTCCTCGGTACGGTGATCTAGGCCACGTACTGTGACGGGCGGTACCCCAGTAGCCCTGCCATTGTATGGAATCCAAACTCCAATAAGTGCCGTACGTATTAGTTGTGCCCAACTATGTTGGAATGTGAGATGTAAGCATTTCAGCTATTTCTGTATTTTACTTGAAAACCCTAGACACTATTATAATACAATCGGATTTCCTATCAAATGTTTTAGTTAGCGTAAGGTAAAAACTTACCCATGTTTATTTGTGGGAAGTCTTACGTGATACTTTTGTTTTCAAAGGTTTTCAAAGTTAAGCAATCTAACCGTTTACTCACACCAGACCCATGTCTGACCCAAGTGTTTATTTCTGTTTTATAAACTCTTGGGTACTCAAATTTTTACGAGTAGCCAAGGGATTCAGGTTTAGCTTTGATGAATTGTGGAGGAGCAATGGAGCAGGAGGCTTCAGCGTTGTAGATATATATAGTAGTTCCGCTGTGTCTGTATCTCTGTAGTGTATTGAGTTGTAATGTCTAGACAGATGTTTATAACTGTCTAGTATGTGATGTATATGTTGTGTAACTCTGATAAGTGTTGTATACTATGTAATAATTTATGTTATTAATATAATTTATTCGTTCCGCTGTGAGATCGTTGTTGTTGTTTCTTTCTTCTCTTCTTTTCTATTTTCTCACCCCTTTCTTTCTTCATAATGATGCGACTTTCTGGGCATAGGAAGTCGGGTCGTTACAATCACACCCAATCCCCTGCAACACAAGGCCGGAACTACCCCTTACTGGATAATTCCGAGTAAGATCACCCCACGGTTGGGATCAGCAACCGCCCACTAAGCCGAAATAAAAGGGACATCTAGACAGGGACGACCTCACCCTAATGGGCGCTGCCCACTTAGCCTTGCTGCATAACCCCTGATTTTCAGTCAATCCCGGTTGATGAGGCTTGAGTCTAAGCGTTACCTTTTTAGAATACATCTCTTAGAATGCTCATCGTCCTCCTGACGATGTTCTGAAAGCATTCATCCATACAAGTCCGTCCCGGGTTCGAACGGAACCGAAGGCACTATTCCTACTACATCCATTTTGGAATCACCCTCAGGATTAGTAGCGACTAGCCCTTGCACTTCACTGTACCATCTTCGATTCAAACTCGTTTCCCCACGAAACGTACAAACCGGATCGAAGTGGTTTCCGAGAAATTAATCCTGATCCCGGTCTCTTCGAAACGATCAGCGCATTGGCCAATATTGATAGTCGGTTATTTAACTATCAAATAACATTCACAAACAACCATCAGACCTTTAAATAATTTCTCCCAAATTATTTATTAACCTCAAAATATCTTCACAAGATATTTCCACTTTTCAACCCTTTCAAAACAGTTCAAACCGTCTTTCTCTCATGGAATAAATTCCCCAAATAATTTCTATTTCCACTGAAATCACCAAGTACAAATACTTTAGATTTCTAAAATAATTTAAAATACTATATTATAAAATATACTTTAAACAAACATTTAAATTAAAACTACTTTAATACTTTATTCAAAGATATATACTTTAAGAATAATTAAAATAAAGCTACTTAATAAAATATAAAACTAGATTTTTATCTTTTAAAACATAATAGCAAGTCATCTTTAAATAATTATTACTAAAATAAATTTGAAAAATACTTGCTTTAAAATTTAAACATTTAAGAATAATAAATTTTCTAAACCATATTTTAAAACAACCTTAAACTTTTAGCTTATACTTAAAAAATTTCTTTGAAAACGTTCTTGGCTATTCAGGGAAATACACTTCTCTCCCACATCTTTAAAAATAAATCACTATTTATTTTTAAAACTAATTTACCCATTCCTTTAATAAATTCCCACCGTGAATATATTCTTCCAATTATCCACTGATATATTCACCTTTATAAACCCAGTTTATAAATTCCATAGTCTCATTTCCCTTTTAAAATTCCAATTTTAAACACTTAAATCAAATCTCAAATTGATTTCCAAATTACTCCATTTTGAAATAAACTCCTTTACTTACTCAATTTATTCAAATCCGTTAACTTCAGATTTTTCTTCTTCATTATGATTAAAATCTTTTTAACTGAAAATACCAATTTCTGATTTCCCAAATTCCTTCTTTATCCTTTTAAATAAATTCTAACCTTGAATTTAAAAATAAATTCTTTATTTCTTGATATAATATCACTTAAGTTTAAAATTTAATATTTCTCTGTTTAATTAAAATTATACTTGGAATTTTTTTATTGGAATTTAAAATCACTTTATCCTTCCCCAATTCATTCTTTAATTTATTTAAATTTTCTATAATTACTTTACTTAAACATTCTCTCATATATTTTCTTTTTCAAAAATCCAGTTTTATATATTTTGATAACTCAGTATACCGAAAGGTATATTCAATCAAACCACAACATCCAATATTCCAATTATCAATATAATTCATCATAGAATATCAAAAATCATAACACATAATTATTAGAACAATCTAAATAATTTTGAGGAATCCAGTTGGATCCCTCCAACCTGTTTTCCTACATCCACAAAGGTTAGCACAATACCAATTCCACTTCGAGGTGGAATATCATGGTATATGGGTTTATATAATATACCCCGCTATTATGCGGCGCATAGGGTCTCATCCACTATTTAATGCGGGAATATTAATCACCCCAATATATATACTACTATATATAATATACCACATCCAATCAATTCAATCATTCAACCAGTTATTTAAATTTAACCATCTAAATTTAAATAGCAATCCAGAAGAGTGAGATTAACTCACCTTTGACCTTTAATTTTGCAGCCCGATCCAAACCGGCTTGTTTTCTTCCCAGTTTTAGACCTTGTGCAACATTATATGATTTTATTAACATCTGAGATAATCTACAATAATTTACCAATTAATAAATTAAATTGACCAACAATTTAATTTAAACTAATCATTTTTTACTAATAATTTGATATTAAACAAATTTTCCCTTTTTAATAAATTATCTTTAGTAACTAAAATAAGTTGATAAACAAGTAAGTCACTATAATCCATTATTTTAAAATATACCAGAACATCTAAAATGTGTGTACGTATACATATTAATTTTTATTTTTGAAACTTCATATATATATATACACTTTAAAAATGATCTATATAAATTTTTATAAACCTAGTTTTATACAAAACTTCTCAACCATTTAAAATTCCCATTCTCAAAACCTTACCTCTACATATATATATATATATTTATTTCCCACCTTATCTATCTATATATATATATTTCTGTTTTCTATACATGTGCATATATATATATAATTTCAGATTTAAATTAAATTAAGGTTAATTTAAATTTAAAATCTGCTTAAAACCTTACTTTACTGTAATAATATCTTCTTTAATAGAAATCTGATTTTAAACTTAAATTAAAACAGTATATTCGTAAAACATAAATCTGATTTTAAAATTAAATTAAATAAAACTAAAAAAGGATTAATATACCTTTGCCCATATCAGTCGCTTAATCGCGACCCCCAAAAAAGATAGCATCGATCAAACCTCACCACGAACCCAGACTCATCATATCGGCCTCCTCCCTGCGTCGATCACCACCCCCTCTGGACCGAAGCCTTTAACTCGAACCCCTCTTGCAATTGCATAGTCGAACGCGATCTACAACACTCCTTCGAATGACTCGTATCGTGACCACTGGTCCCCCTTGATGTCACGAATGAGCTTGAAACCTGGTTTTCGATTTCGAATCTAAGTCGGCCCTCGTTCTTTCGAAGTCGCTAAGATTGGGGCTGGGTTCGATTATCGAGCAGAAAGGGAAAAGAAAGAGGCAATTTTGAATTGATTCGTTTTCGCTCGTCCGCCATTTTTTTCACGGGTTCGATTTTAACTTTCCTTTGTTCTGCTATTCATTTTTGATCTTATTCCCTTTAGAACATCTGATGCGTGCGTTTAAAAGATCAGAGATGGGGGGACAAGATGAGACTTAAGCATGTCTGAACAAACTACTACAGTGGTAACGAAATGAAAGAAAAACAGCTGATGTGAACCACATTGACCAGTCAAACCATTTGTATAAGTTATTTAAATTTAAATTTGAATCGCCTCGGAATCGCAACTCAAAATATCGACTTCATATCAAGGCGTGCCGCTAGGCGTTTATAATGTTATACCCCTATTCCGAACACAAAGTGTGACGACCCGCCCTTCTCGACCCTCGAAAATCGACACAAAATACTCAACAGTATAATATGCCGACGATCGAATGCCGGAAAAGACAGATTGTAGAAGAATAAGAAAGTAGATAGAAGAAGAAAGAACTAAACAAAATCAGAACCTCACAGTCGCAGCGGATAAAATATGATATATAGAACAGATCTTTACACAAAATGAAAACTATATCTGTTTATATACAATACATCATCATCAGAGTATGTCATAATACAATCATCAATATCCAGTCAATCAGTCAATACAACAATCACAGCAGCGGAATAATACAAGTACGAGAAATACGTCTCGGACTCCAGCTCCTCTCCTGAGCTCCATAGCAACCTATCCTGTAATATACTCGGTCTGACCCGAGCATTATAATAAAATAACACCCGAGTCAGTCTGGAATACCAGCGCATCATAAATACACCCAATTGATTATTAAAGTTTCAAAATTCTTTAAAAACAAAAGCATCTCGTAAGACCACGCCACAAATAAACATGTCGGGTTTTTACCTTACGATAGCTAAAACACTTTTATATTAAAATCCTCTGATATTATAATAGTGTCTATAGAAAGTAAAATAGAATCTAGCTGAAATGCTTGCATCTCACATTTCAACAATAGTTGGTCACAATCAAAACCGTACAGGCACGTAGGGAGAATGGATTTCCAACGAATGACTAGGCACTGGGGTACCACCTGTCACAGTACGTGGCCTAGATCACAGTACCGAGGAGTACGCCCGCTCCCCTGCAACACAAGACCGGAATCATCCCTTACTGGATAATTCCAAGTAAAATCACCCCACGGTTGTGATCAGCAACCGCACCACTAAGCCGAAATAAAAGGGACATCTAGACAGGGATGACCTTACTCTCAAGTGGGGGCTACCCACGAAGCCTTGCTGCATAACCCCTGATTTTCAGTCATTCCCGGTTGATGAGGCTTGAGGCTCAGCATTACCTTTACAGAACATTTCACTTTGAATGCCCATCGTCCACCTGACGATGTCACGAAAGCATTCGTCCATACAAGTCCGTCCCGGGTCCGAACGGAACCGAAGGCACTATTCCTACTACATCCATTTTGGAAATATCCTCAGGATTAGTAGCGACTAGCCCTTGCACTTCACTGCTCCATCTTTGACTCCGAAATCGTTTTCGCGAAACGTACAAACCGGATCGAAGTGGTTTTCGAGTCTCCAGACCTAGAATCCCGGTATACGGAAACTCGATCCCGGTCTCTTCGAAACGATCGCGCATTTGGCCAATATTGATAGTCGGTGATTTAACTATCAATTAATGTTCACAAACATCCATACACATCCATCACACAATAAATAATCTCCATATTATTTATTTTCTTCTAATATCTTTCAAAGATATATTTTCACATTTTCAAAACTCGTTTGAAAACAATTTTCCAAAACTCTTCCTTTACAAGGTAAATCTTTTACCCTTTATTCCCATCGGGAATAACCAAGTATAAAACAATTTGCATTTAAAACAGTTAAAAATACTTTATACTGAAATATACTTTAAAATATGAAAATTACTTCTATTTATTTACTCAAAATATAAATTTAAAATATGTGAAGAAAACTAGTTATTAACACATAAACTTTGATTTAAAGATAAGGGTTTAGTTTAACTAAATTCAAAATAGCGTTATAAGAAGAAAAATACTAATTTTAACAACTTAAGCTAAAACCAACTTTTAAATAAATCCATTTGTAAAATAATTGCTAATATACTCCCAAATTATTACGGTATTAAAAATTATTAATTTATTTCTTTAAAAATAACGATTTCTTAAAAATACTTTTTAAACGATTTAAACTTAACCTTTAGTTAAATAAAATCTTTTTTATAAGCATTTACTTGGTTTTTCCCAGGGAACCACTTTCCCGTTTCTAAACATTCCAAAGTACTCTTTCATATAAATCCACTGATTTATTTCAAGTCAATTTATGATTTCAACATAAATTTCCAATTCCATACTTAACTATAACTTCCTCCGAAGTTAAATCACAATTTTTCCCATTTTCGGAAATTCATTTTTTTAAATTAGTTTAAACATTTTTAAATAAACATCTTGGTGAATTTTCAATGGAAGCCAAATTTCCAATTCACTTAGTTACATTCCAATGAAATACGACATTTCAAACATTTTGTTTTTCATTTTAACTTGTTTATTTATAGTCGGAAACTCCATTTTAACATATTTTTAATTTCCGGATAACATTAGTCGTTATTAAAATAAACACCGTTATTTTAAACAATTTATAATTTCATAAATTTAATCTCCAGAAAACTATACTTTCCATTTACCCATTACATAAACTTCCCATTATATTCAAAATCCCAATTTGGCCCAATTTACATTTTTCCTTTCAAATCCGATTTCAAATTTTATTCTTTGAAATTCTAAATTTAACAATTCATTTTATTTCGTAAAAACACAATTTATCCATTTATAATTAAATTCTGTGATTACAATTTATACCACAATGTCACAGAACAACTAAATTTCCAGATTTATCAATCACATCATATAAACAGGTATCACTATCAACTATAAATAATTGCTACATTTTGAGGAATCCAGTTGGATCCCTCCAACCTGTTTCTCCCTGCATCACAGATATTAGCACATCACATATATGAATATCAATCCAGACAGATAACAGCAGTTATAGTCAACCAATCATTCAGATATTCAAATATCAATTATTTATAATGTCTAGCATCCAGATGTGAGTGAGAAAACTCACCTTGAATTTCAGCGAGCGTTCGAAATTTTGAATTAAACCAAACGACGTCCGATTTAACCCAAATTTCTACTTGCCCGGAATGATTCCAGATCTGTACCATCGCATAGTATTCTTTCCTGCGATTCCAACGCCACCAAAATCGTCGAATTCTGAATACGTATGAATGAGTTACGGTTTTATAAAGTTTGAATTAATATTTAAAACAATTTCCTTTTATTATATTTTATTTTACCAGGCAAGATCCTGGCCGCTCATCACGAAAACAAGGTCGATCCTTGTTCTTCTTCCACGCGACATCAGGGTATTCGAACCCATCACGTGCATCTAAAGTTGCTCGTCGCCCTCCCCTTCGTTGACCTGGAAGTCGATCAGAGCCCGCCGCGCGAAGCTACCCAACCCCTTCGACGTTCAGGCCAAGTGCGGTGCCACCAAACGCTGACGTCGTCTCGAAATTCGCACCCAAACACGCCGCCTACTTGAGCATATTCTGGCCTCCACAGCGCCTTGATGGCGATCTCCACCGTTCAACTTGAAGCGCTCGGCGAGCTCGTCATCTTCGTAGTTGGAAGATTTCGCTGATAATGATTAGATAAGGGGAGATCGAGAGGGGAAGATTGACACGTTTCAGCCATTAAACATAATAAGCGGCGGCTGAGGAAGTAGACTAGGGTTTTGATGATATAAAAGTTAATATATATATTATTCAATATTATTTAATTAATAAAATATCTCAATTTAACAGTTAAAGCACACGACATCCAATTCTCACGTTTCGACAGGCTATCCTGGGGTTTTTCCCGCGTTCCAGACACAATGGAACAGGTCTCGTAAGCTAATTTGATCGTATGCACGAGATACGGAATTAAACGATCAATTTAAAATTAAATCGGTTAAATTGATTTCGATGCGTTTCGAGCTGCCACGGTCAAACGACAACTCCGATTGCTACGAAAATTGAAATCCGATAATAACTATTTATTACGGATCCAATGGAACTGGTTTCGTCGAATTCCGAGACTGCGCCCCGGAAGGCTATTTTCACTCGTCTATTAAATCAGGCGATTTCTGAAAATCGTCGAAAACGCTTCAAATTTCACTTTTAAAATTTTGTTAACTTAATAATAAATCATATAAAATGTATAACCACATTTAAAATCATTCCGGCTCAATCCGGACTCAAAATCTGATTATTTGCATTTTAATAATATTAAATTCATTTTTAAATTAATATAAAATCCCAAATAATAATTTATTCACTTTAAAATTCATCTAAAATTCCAACAATATTATTTATAACCAATTGAACTTAAAATACATTTAAACACCATTTTTATCACTATTTACATTCAGATTTACCCTTATCTCAATTCCGAATATTTAATTTATTATTTCCCCATTATTCAAATTCAACCAGGATTGCTATAATTAAAAATTATAGCTTATTTTATTGAATGAACCCGAATCCATTCATTTCGAAATCAATTCAGAATCTACATTAACATTTAAAACGAATTAAATGTTCAAATTCAATAGCTTAAAAATACGGGATGTTACATTCCTCCCCCCTTATAAAAATTTCGTCCCCGAAATTTGCTAAGGTAAAAATATACTTCAACTCAACTCACTTATCCCATTTGCTTAGTTAAAAGCTATATTCACTTTCCCAAAAAGTTTCAGCTCCATTTCAAAACCCTTTGCTTTCTTTACTCTAAAGCCTTTATTTTAACACTCGCCTTTAAAATAACTTTACTAGTTATTAAAATTTTCCCAAAACCCCAAAAAAATTTCTAACTCCCAAAATTTCTAGAAAATTTTGGCGGAGTCTCCTTTGTACGGAGGAGCTTCTGCGATATCGCAGGATACACAAATATATATACATCGGCTCACATGGCCGGAAACCAAAATATATTACAATATATATATCATTTTCCAATTATTTTTGCGTAGGCGTACCTTTTTAGCAAATTTTAAAAGCGAGCGGCTAATATAACGCATATACGCGCTCCAACTCTCTCGAACGCCTCCCGTACCTATACTAACTCAAGAAACTCATCAGTTTCAAAGATATGAGCATTTTCATAACCTTTCTAATATAAATGCAAGCCACACATCCATTTCATAGCCAAACCAAGCAATTTCATAATGTAACAATGTTAACCATATTTTACCAACAATCTAAAGATTTCAATCATCTTTTAATTTCTTATTCAAGTCCAACCTTCATTTTATTTCACTTGAATGCTTTAAATTCAAGTTCACTACATACAATTCATATTTATCTCAACCAATTCATTTCCACTTCAATATGATTACATATGCCTTTCTTACCTTTTAATTTTACTTACATTCCAAATTTGATTTACAATCAAATTTCATTTTAAACTTGAAACATTTGCATTTCAGTTATGATCCATCTCCATTCACATGCAAACTTTACTCATTAAGAGGTCAATTCATCCCTATTGATTCAAAATCAATTCCATTTGCTATTCTTAACCAATTCACTTGCATTCATTTACAAAACTCTTTGAATTGGATTCCAATTCATATCAATTTATTCAAAATTCAATTTCAATTGCCTGTTAAACAACTCAATTTCGATTACAAGCAATTTCATGTTATTCAAGCAAAACAATTGCCTCCTAAGCTTATAACCATTTAAAATTAATTTCAACTTGGATTCATATAAATTTTATTCCATTACAAGGTTCACAAACCAAATATTTTCTCTTTCCAATGTAATTGTTAAATTACATTTTCCTTACATCTTTATTTCCATTAACCAAATTCAAGTTTATATTAATATCATTCATTCCTGAGTTATTTACAACTCTTATATTTTTAACTCATCACATTAATTAATTTAAAACTCATTTCACTTGCATTTCAGTTTATTTCCTAACAAATTTCATTCGGAATTACTTAAATAAGCCCATTCACAATCATTTGTTTTTCTTCCAAGTTACTTAAGTTCTTTCACAAAATTTCCATCATCTTCTTATATCAATTTTATTTTATTTTCATTTGATTCTCATTCAAATCAAATTTCAATTCCTTTACAACTTTAATGCTCTTTGTTTATTTATCCAATCCATGTACAAATTTATTTTATTAACAAAGAGACCATTTAAATTATTTCTCTCATTTGAATTTACTTACCATTCAAACCACCACTATTATAAGCTAATTACATTATTCATTCTCACTTCCAACATTTATTACCAAACTTAAATTCTATCCCAAAACTGGATTTTATTTACCTTTCAAACTTTGACCAACTATCAAAATCCTATTTATTACCATACATATTCCATTTAATTTAGCTTACACAAATTCATTTCCAAACAATCATTTTAAATTTAATTTAGTGAGCATTTACTTCGTTCAACATCCCTTCAACTAAATTAAATTTCCATTTGATTAAATTCTTATCCAAATTTAATTCAAGGTTAACTAAATTATATATGCATTTTCAATTTAATTCCTTTCCAGAATTAATTCAAGTTCATCTAAATTTTATTTAGCCAACCTGAATTTTATACCATTTCCTTTACTACCTTAAATAAGAATTTAATTACATTCATTCTTATTCATAACACAACAGAAATTTTAATATTCAGCTTAATTCCATCTTAGTCGAAGTTAAACCAAATTCAATTTAATCTTAATTCTCCATATCCAAGTTCAACTTATTTACTAACTTCAGTTCACTTACCTCTTTTATATTTTATAATTGTTTCACCTTACCTTGCATTCCATTTAAAATTAAGTTCGAATTCACCATTCCATTTATTATTTCCATTTGTGATTATAATCCCATTTTACTTGAGTTAAAATCAAATCTTCCATTCTCAAGTTCTCCAACTTATTTACTTATAAGTTTATATTGCTCATTTCAAACCAATTCACATTTTTATAATCACAATGTCAAATTTTAACACTTAATAACTTAAGAATATGAATTCTTTTGCACAATCATAAGCATTTACATTTCACCGTTATCTCCACTTCCATTTAATTCCAATTCATTTAGATTTAATTCAATTTCAAATTCTCAATTCTATTTAACTTATCATAAGTTAAATCCAGATATATTCCATTCACCTTCATTTATTCAAAGTAAATTTACATTCCATATATACTCAATTCTTCTTTAAATCAACTTTCCCTTATAAGTTATATAGTTGAATCATTTCAACTTTCACATTTTTTTATTTAAAATAGAATTCCCAGAATTCAATTTACCCGGATTTATTTCAAAACCAATTTGAAATAAAAATCAACACATTTCTCTTTTGATATTCAAATCAAATACCAAATTCCAAAACAAACTGCTTTTACCAAAACAATTTTCCCCTTTAAAATTGTTAAAACGACTTGTATATAAACAAGTATAAACAAATATCTTAACCAATCACCACGGAAGCAATCCATCACCTTAGAAACTCGAAAATGAATTCTAATGATGTGGCCAGCATCATCAGGATTATTTTCCAGCGACTGAAGTGAGTTCAATGCTTTCCACTTCCAAAATTCACTTCAAATCAATTTCCATTCAAAAATATTTCCCCAATATACTCCATTCTTACAAATGCTTTTGGAAACATTTCTAACATTTCCACAAAGTCAAACTCCCAAAACTTTGTTTAATTCCATTTGAAATCCCTTTCAAAATTTCCGGGGTCAACATTCTAGTTTAATCAAATTTTAATTTTTACTTTTCTTATTTAAAACATATTCAATCAATTCCATTTGGTTATAAACCATTTTAATATTTTAACTTCTTATTTTCTTATATATATCATTTCAAATTTTAGATCATGTTTTAATTTCTTATTTGATTATAGAAGAAACAACCAAACAAGCATCCAATACATATAATAATTTAGAAAAATTATTTCTTTTTATACCAAAATACAATTTTGGGTAAAATTATTTCATTTACCCACTTTAAAAATAATACTATGTCGGTTTATCTTGTTTAAGAGTTTAGAAACCCCTATCGATACGGTTGTACTTCCCGCACCGACCAGAATTCATAAACACTCAACCGATAAGTCAACACAGTACAAAAACAATTTTATATCCACTAACAAGTACGCTCTCATAGCTATTATTACACTCAACTCATTATAGAGTACTTCCGACTCTATTTAACATGAGAATTTTCCCACCAAAGCCTAGGTTGTCGCCAATCTAAGCTCTGATACCAAGTGTGACGACCCGCCCTTCTCGACCCTCGAAAATCGACACAAAATACTCAACAGTATAATATGCCGACGATCGAATGCCGGAAAAGACAGATTGTAGAAGAATAAGAAAGTAGATAGAAGAAGAAAGAACTAAACAAAATCAGAACCTCACAGTCGCAGCAGATAAAATATGATATATAGAACAGATCTTTACAAAAAATGAAAACTATATCTGTTTATATACAATACATCATCATCAGAGTATGTCATAATACAATCATCAATATCCAGTCAATCAGTCAATACAACAATCACAGCAGCGGAATAATACAAGTACGAGAAATACGTCTCGGACTCCAGCTCCTCTCCTGAGCTCCATAGCAACCTATCCTGTAATATACTCGGTCTGACCCGAGCATTATAATAAAATAACACCCGAGTCAGTCTGGAATACCAGCGCATCATAAATACACCCAATTGATTATTAAAGTTTCAAAATTCTTTAAAAACAAAAGCATCTCGTAAGACCACGCCACAAATAAACATGTCGGGTTTTTACCTTACGATAGCTAAAACACTTTTATATTAAAATCCTCTGATATTATAATAGTGTCTATAGAAAGTAAAATAGAATATAGCTGAAATGCTTGCATCTCACATTTCAACAATAGTTGGGCACAATCAAAACCGTACAGGCACGTAGGGAGAATGGATTTCCAACGAATGACTAGGCACTGGGGTACCACCTGTCACAGTATGTGGCCTAGATCACAGTACCGAGGAGTACGCCCGCTCCCCTGCAACACAAGACCGGAATCATCCCTTACTGGATAATTCCAAGTAAAATCACCCCACGGTTGTGATCAGCAACCGCACCACTAAGCCGAAATAAAAGGGACATCTAGACAGGGATGACCTTACTCTCAAGTGGGGGCTACCCACGAAGCCTTGCTGCATAACCCCTGATTTTCAGTCATTCCCGGTTGATGAGGCTTGAGGCTCAGCGTTACCTTTACAGAACATTTCACTTTGAATGCCCATCGTCCACCTGACGATGTCACGAAAGCATTCGTCCATACAAGTCCGTCCCGGGTCCGAACGGAACCGAAGGCACTATTCCTACTACATCCATTTTGGAAATATCCTCAGGATTAGTAGCGACTAGCCCTTGCACTTCACTGCTCCATCTTCGACTCCGAAATCGTTTTCGCAAAACGTACAAACTGGATCGAAGTGGTTTTCGAGTCTCCAGACCTAGAATCCCGGTATACGGAAACTCGATCCCGGTCTCTTCGAAACGATCGCGCATTTGGCCAATATTGATAGTCGGTGATTTAACTATCAATTAATGTTCACAAACATCCATACACATCCATCACACAATAAATAATCTCCATATTATTTATTTTCTTCTAATATCTTTCAAAGATATATTTTCACATTTTCAAAACTCGTTTGAAAACAATTTTCCAAAACTCTTCCTTTACAAGGTAAATCTTTTACCCTTTATTCCCATTGGGAATAACCAAGTATAAAACAATTTGCATTTAAAACAGTTAAAAATACTTTATACTGAAATATACTTTAAAATATGAAAATTACTTCTATTTATTTACTCAAAATATAAATTTAAAATATGTGAAGAAAACTAGTTATTAACACATAAACTTTGATTTAAAGATAAGGGTTTAGTTTAACTAAATTCAAAATAGCGTTATAAGAAGAAAAATACTAATTTTAACAACTTAAGCTAAAACCAACTTTTAAATAAATCCATTTGTAAAATAATTGCTAATATACTCCCAAATTATTACGGTATTAAAAATTATTAATTTATTTCTTTAAAAATAACAATTTCTTAAAAATACTTTTTAAACGATTTAAACTTAACCTTTAGTTAAATAAAATCTTTTTTATAAGCATTTACTTGGTTTTTCCCAGGGAACCACTTTCCCGTTTCTAAACATTCCAAAGTACTCTTTCATATAAATCCACTGATTTATTTCAAGTCAATTTATGATTTCAACATAAATTTCCAATTCCATACTTAACTATAACTTCCTCCGAAGTTAAATCACAATTTTTCCCATTTTCGGAAATTCATTTTTTTAAATTAGTTTAAACATTTTTAAATAAACATCTTGGTGAATTTTCAATGGAAGCCAAATTTCCAATTCACTTAGTTACATTCCAATGAAATACGACATTTCAAACATTCTGTTTTTCATTTTAACTTGTTTATTTATAGTCGGAAACTCCATTTTAACATATTTTTAATTTCCGGATAACATTAGTCGTTATTAAAATAAACACCGTTATTTTAAACAATTTATAATTTCATAAATTTAATCTCCAGAAAACTATACTTTCCATTTACCCATTACATAAACTTCCCATTATATTCAAAATCCCAATTTGGCCCAATTTACATTTTTCCTTTCAAATCCGATTTCAAATTTTATTCTTTGAAATTCTAAATTTAACAATTCATTTTATTTCGTAAAAACACAATTTATCCATTTATAATTAAATTCTGTGATTACAATTTATACCACAATGTCACAGAACAACTAAATTTCCAGATTTATCAATCACATCATATAAACAGGTATCACTATCAACTATAAATAATTGCTACATTTTGAGGAATCCAGTTGGATCCCTCCAACCTGTTTCTCCCTGCATCACAGATATTAGCACATGACATATATGAATATCAATCCAGACAGATAACAGCAGTTATAGTCAACCAATCATTCAGATATTCAAATATCAATTATTTATAATGTCTAGCATCCAGATGTGAGTGAGAAAACTCACCTTGAATTTCAGCGAGCGTTCGAAATTTTGAATTAAACCGAACGACGTCCGATTTAACCCAAATTTCTACTTGCCCGAAATGATTCCGGATCTGCACCATCGCATAGTATTCTTTCCTGCGATTCCAACGCCACCAAAATCGTCGAATTCTGAATACGTATGAATGAGTTACGGTTTTATAAAGTTTGAATTAATATTTAAAACAATTTCCTTTTATTATATTTTATTTTACCAGGCAAGATCCTGGCCGCTCATCACGAAAACAAGGTCGATCCTTGTTCTTCTTCCACGCGACATCAGGGTATTCGAACCCATCACGTGCATCTAAAGTTGCTCGTCGCCCTCCCCTTCGTTGACCTGGAAGTCGATCAGAGCCCGCCGCGCGAAGCTACCCAACCCCTTCGACGTTCAGGCCAAGTGCGGTGCCACCAAACGCTGACGTCGTCTCGAAATTCGCACCCAAACACGCCGCCTACTTGAGCATATTCTGGCCTCCACAGCGCCTTGATGGCGATCTCCACCGTTCAACTTGAAGCGCTCGGCGAGCTCGTCATCTTCGTAGTTGGAAGATTTCGCTGATAATGATTAGATAAGGGGAGATCGAGAGGGGAAGATTGACACGTTTCAGCCATTAAACATAATAAGCGGCGACTGAGGAAGTAGACTAGGGTTTTGATGATATAAAAGTTAATATATATATTATTCAATATTATTTAATTAATAAAATATCTCAATTTAACAGTTAAAGCACACGACATCCAATTCTCACGTTTCGACAGGCTATCCTGGGGATTTTCCCGCGTTCCGGACACAATGGAACAGGTCTCGTAAGCTAATTTGATCGTATGCACGAGATACGGAATTAAACGATCAATTTAAAATTAAATCGGTTAAATCGATTTCGATGCGTTTCGAGCTGCCACGGTCAAACGACAACTCCGATTGCTACGAAAATTGAAATCCGATAATAACTATTTATTACGGATCCAATGGAACTGGTTTCGTCTAATTCCGAGACTGCGCCCCGGAAGGCTATTTTCACTCGTCTATTAAATCAGGCGATTTCTGAAAATCGTCGAAAACGCTTCAAATTTCACTTTTAAAATTTTGTTAACTTAATAATAAATCATATAAAATGTATAACCACATTTAAAATCATTCCGGCTCAATCCGGACTCAAAATCTGATTATTTGCATTTTAATAATATTAAATTCATTTTTAAATTAATATAAAATCCCAAATAATAATTTATTCACTTTAAAATTCATCTAAAATTCCAACAATATTATTTATAACCAATTGAACTTAAAATACATTTAAACACCATTTTTATCACTATTTACATTCAGATTTACCCTTATCTCAATTCCGAATATTTAATTTATTATTTCCCCATTATTCAAATTCAACCAGGATTGCTATAATTAAAAATTATAGCTTATTTTATTGAATGAACCCGAATCCATTCATTTCGAAATCAATTAAGAATCTACATTAACATTTAAAACGAATTAAATGTTCAAATTCAATAGCTTAAAAATACGGGATGTTACACAAAGGAAAAGGTTTCGAGTCCTAATTCGATCGTATGGAGAAGATAGCTTTTGGACCCAGTTATTGTATTAAATTTCGATACAGATTTCAACGCGTTTATATATCGTACGATCATACGACAATTCCAAACGTTCCGAAAATTGAAATCCGATAATAATACACTATTACGGATCCAATGGAACTGGTTTCGTCGAAATCCGAGACTGTGCCTCGAAAGGCTATTTTAAATACCGATTTAAACGATATAATTTCAAAACTTAACAAAACACTTCCAAATTCAATTTTAACGTTTTTACTATCTTTAGTACTATCAATATTATTTTTACAAGCCTTTTAAATATTTTTAACCAGCTTGAAAATCAAGATTAAATATTTTACTCAATCTTCAATTATTGAATTGAATGATTATATTATTCAACAAATTACTGTATTTACATTCTGAATAAATAAATCCAAGTTTTCCCTTTTCAAAACCAATTTATAATCCAATTTCTACATTTAAAACCATTTAAATATTCCGAATTAAACAATGAAAAATCCGGGTCGTCACATTCCTCCCCCTTAAAAGAATTTCGTCCCCGAAAGTACTAGTTAAGAAGAATGGTTTAATACCCGTTACTATTTGCCAATCTAAATAGTTTCAAACAACTTTCCAAATTAATCTTTTATTAAGACACACTAACCCTCTTTCTAACTTTCCAACTTATCTATAAGTCCCAAACAATATTACTTACTTATCAATTCAAATTTAAATTTGAAACCAAATTTTGAATTATCAAAATTTTCTCAAAATTTTTCTAACTCCTTTAATTTCCGAAAAATTTCGCCAGCGTCTCCTTTACGCGGCTAACTCGGTACAACTACAAAATGCCTCTACGGGCCTCCAAAATCTCAAAAAGAAAACAAAAGCCAAGTGGCTAGATCAGAAAATCATCAAATTTCAGATAGAAATTTAAACACATACCTTTTGTCGGGCAATTCAAAATTTATCTTCTGAAATCAAAACATCAATTTCTTTTGCTTTTTAAACACCTGTGTCCTACTCAGCAATAATATCCAATCATAACATTCAAAATCATTTTATTGACTTCTTGACAACATTTCCATATCTATTCGTTCGAGCCCGTACGATGTACATATATCATCCGTACGCAATATCAAATCTGATCGCTCGCTCGATCACACAATTTCATTTCCTAACTAGTATCGTCCACCCGACTTCCTAGTGCGGACTCAGATCTGGTTTCTTGATCAGAAACCGTCGTCCTCCTTGCATAGTCATAGCTATGATAGATAATTTCTAGAGTCAATCAAAAATCCATATCCAGGGTTCGCTGTCGAAAATCGAGTGAAAAATCCTAACTCGGATCGATATAACTATCTCCAAATTCTGTGCTCGAATCTGGATCAAATCACTATGCGAATAAAATAATATACGTACATCCTACGTATTAATTTCAATTGATTATTAGCTATATCAATTCTCTTTTATGCACATTCATTTGATTTCTATTTACTTATTCACAATTATCCCCTTTTTACAACTTTACTTAATCTCTATTCCAAAATTACTTAGTATATTTCCTATACCAAATTTACTTAAGGGTTTCATCCTTCATTTCTTACGTCCAATATAAATATTTCTTATATTTATTTTCACTACTTTACTACTGAAGTTTATATTCAAATTGAATTCTAATTCCATATAAAATCAATTTGCTTCAATTTATTAATTATTTTCAAACTTCAATACTTTTTCCCAATTTCCATTCAGATTTCCAATTTCAATTCTACTTGAATTCAATTTGTCTTCAAACTTTGAATATTGAATTTTATTCACCTTATCTCAACCCATATTTAATTAACCATTTCCTTTTATTAGTTTCACTTACTAATTTATTTAAAATCTCAAATAAAAGTTTATTTGCAAACTTTTTCTTCCTTCAGTTTCTTCGAACAATTTCTTCGATTTCACCTTACTTTACATACACAATTTTAAATTAGATTTCAATATTCAGTTTCAATTCTATCTGCTTACCAATTTTTAAATCATTTGTCGTTAGTGAAAATTTTAAAAAATTTCTAACTCTCAAAATTTCCGGAAAATTTTGGCAGAGTCTCCTTTATACGGAGGAGCTTTTGCAATTTGACAAGAGATATAAATATATATACATCGACCCACACGGTCGGAAAAACAAGAAAACAAACAACAATTCATATTTCCTATCTTTTATTACGTTGGCGTACCTCTATTTAGCATTTTTAAGCAAGCGGCTTATTTAGTTAGCATTTTGCGCAACCAAATCCAGCCACACGGCTTCCTTATACCTGTACTTACTCGATTAAAACATGTAAGTGCTAAATACATACACTTCACTAGTATTTCACTTGCGTTAACCAAGCTAATACATGAATTCTATAACAATGCGTGTTATATAGTTTTTCATAAGCACATATAAGGTTTCGACAACATTCCTTGATTGTATATTAATAACCATTTCCAAATTAATTCAACTCAACCTTTATATAATGGACTTTCATTTTCACCGAAGCCAAGCTTCCATAAATTTAAACTTAAGTTAATTTACTTCAAATCATTCCAATTTCATAACTTAAGTTCATTCTCATTCTATTTGGTTCTCATCAAATTCCATCTAATTCAAATTTCCCATTCTCTTTATCCATTTAAATTTTAATTCACATTCTCAATTTATTTCAAAACTTATTTCATTAATAACAAGACCAATTAAATTTTTATTTATGTCACCATTTTACCCAATTTACTAACAATTTCCAAATTCACTCCCATTTAACTATTCTCCAAGTTAAATTTTATTCTAAACAAATTTCAAGTTTTTATAAGTTTTTCAAACCCATTTATTATTCCATAACATTTTTAATTAACTTCCAGAGTTTTAAGCAATTTCTCAACACTTCAAAATCACCTTTGAAATCAATTATATCCAAAATCCTTTGGTATAACCAACTATTTCTTTGAATTTTCAAAACCAAAACCCAGTTTTGCAAACAAATACCAATCCAAAACATCCAGGTAGCAATTCCTCTCTTGGAAACTCGAAAATGAACACCGATGATGTCGCGATCATTATCGAAATTATTTTCCGTCGACCGAAGAGAGTTTAGTGCTTTTATCCTAATCAAAAGCATTTAAATATTGTTAAATTCCAAACCTCACCAGATTTCAAATCCAATTCAAAAATATTTCTAAAATAATATCACTATTATTTCTTCAAAACCTTTGAAAACCATTTTCAAACTCAAAGGAATTTAAACTTCCAAAAATTCCAAATTCGAAATCCATCCAATTCAGATTCAAACATTACTCTGGAATTTTTATTTCAATTTCAATTATAAATCACATTTGCAATTCACATTTACAAATTCCATTTTATTATCTGAATTTATTTCCTTAACTTTGGTTATAATTCGATTTCTTATTCAATTTTACACTTAAATGATAATAATTTAATATTATCATTTTCTAACAACCAAGCAACCGATAATTTACAAAAACTTTTCCTTTTACATCCGAAAATAATTTGGGGTAAAATTATTTCATTTACCCTATTTGAAAACCATACTGTGTCGGTTTATCTCATTCAAGAGTTTAGAAACCCCTATCGATGACATGGCGTCCCACATATCGACCAGAATCCGTAAACACTCAACCGATAAATCATCAGAGTATAAAAACAAATTTTATATTCACTAACAAATACGCACTCACTATGAACTCTATTTTCAAATGAGTAATCCCCACCAGAGCCAAGGTTCTCGCTTAACCTTTAGCTCTGATACCAAGTGAAATAGCCCACAAACCCGTACCCCTTGAATCGACACTATTCTCTATCATATCGACTCAAAGTGAACGGAAATATGAACCATTAGGGTTAGAGAAGAAGAGGTAGAAGAAGAAAATAGAAACAACATCAGAATCTCACAATCGCAGCGGAACAATATATAATAGATAACAACTGATTTTAATACAAAAGGAAACTATATAGTTTTATACATCTCATCATCAGAGTACAACACAATCAATAATACAATACCGGACAATTATGATAACTTGTCCTCACAAAGCTGACTATACACAGCGGCATACATCAAATAAATATGATACGTCTCGCTATCCAGCTCGTCTCCTGAGCTCTACAGCATCCTATCATGTATCTGTAATACTCGGTCTGACCTGAGCATTATAATAAAATAACACCCGAGTCAGTCTGGAAAACCAGCGTGAGAAATCACACTTAATTGGATTATTAAAGTTTCAAAACCCTTTGAAATCAAAAGCATCTCGTAAGACCACGCCACAAATAAACATGTCGGGTTTTTACCTTACGATAGTCAAAACACTTTTTATCAAAATCCTCTAATATTATAATAGTGTCTATATACAAATACTTATTCAAATAGCCGAAATTGTTACATCTATTAAATTCCAGCTAATAGGTATACAAACAAAACTGTAAAGGCACGTAGGGAGAATGGATTTCCAACTAATGACTAGGCACTGGGGTACCACTTGTCACAGTACCTGGTCTAGATCAGCGTACCGAGGATCATGCCCCATCCCATATAATACAAGGCCGGAACTACCCCTTACTGGATAATTCCGAGTAAGATCACCCCACGGTTCGGATCAGCAACCGCCCACTAAGCCGAAATAAAAGGGACATCTAGATAGGGATGACCTCACCCTAATGGGCGCTGCCCACTTAGCCTTGCTGTATAACCCCTGATTTTCAGTCATTCCCGGTTGATGAGGTTTGAGGCTAAGCGTTACCTTTTTAGAATACATCTCTTAGAATGCTCATCGTCCTCCTAACGATGTTCTGAAAGCATTCATCCATACAAGTTCGTCCCGGGTTCGAACGGAACCGAAGGCACTATTCCTACTACATCCATTTTGGAATCACCCCAGGATTAGTAGCGATGCCCTTGCACTTCACTGTACCATCTTCGATTCAAACTCGTTTCCCCACGAAACGTACAAACCGGATCGAAGTTGTTTCTGAGAAATTAATCCCGATCCCGGTTTCTTCGAAACGATCAGCGCATTGGCCAATATTGATAGTCGGTTATTTAACTATCAAATAACATTCACAAATAACCATCAGACATTTAAATAATTTCTCCCAAATTATTTATTAACCTCAAAATATCTTCACAAGATATTTCCACTTTTCAACCCTTTGAAATCAGTTCAAACCGTCTTTCTCTCATGGAATAAATTCCCCAAATAATTTCTATTTCCACTGAAATCACCAAGTACAAATACTTTAGATTTCTAAAATAATTTAAAATACTATATTATAAAATATACTTTAAACAAACATTTAAATTAAAACTACTTTAATACTTTATTCAAAGATATATGCTTTAAGAATATTTAAAATAAAGCTACTTAATAAAATATAAAACTAGATTTTTATCTTTTAAAACATAATACCAAGTCATCTTTAAATAATTATTACTAAAATAAATTTGAAAAATACTTGCTTTAAAATTTAAACATTTAAGAATAATAAATTTTCTAAACCATATTTTAAAACAACCTTAAACTTTTAGCTTATACTTAAAAAATTTCTTTGAAAACGTTCTTGGCTATTCAGGGAAATACACTTCTCTCTCACATCTTTAAAAATAAATCACTATTTATTTTTAAAACTAATTTACCCAGTCCTTTAATAAATTCCCACCGTGAATATGTTCATCCAAATATCCACTGATATATTCACCTTTATAAACCCATTTTATAAATTCCATAGTCTCATTTCCCTTTTAAAATTCCAATTTTAAACACTTAAATCAAATCTCAAATTGATTTCCAAATTACTCCATTTTGAAATAAACTCCTTTACTTACTCAATTTATTCAAATCCGTTAACTTCAGATTTTGTTTCTTCATTATGATTAAAATCTTTTTAACTGAAAATACCAATTTCAGATTTCCCAAATTCCTTCTTTATCCTTTTAAATAAATTCTAACCTTGAATTTAAAAATAAATTCTTTATTTCTTGATGTAATATCACTTAAGTTTAAAATTTAATATTTCTCTATTTAATTAAAATTCCCTTCCCGTACTCGGAATTTATTTATTGGAATTTAAAATTACTTTATCCTTCCCCAATTCATTAATTAATTTATTTAAATTTTCTATAATTACTTTACTTAAACATTCTCTCATATATTTTCTTTTTCAAAAATCTAGTTTTATATATTTTGATAACTCAGTATACCAAAAGTTATATTCAATCAAACCACAACATCCAATATTCCAATTATCAATATAATTCATCAAAGAATATCAAAAATGATAACACAGAATTATTAGAACAATCTAAATAATTTTGAGGAATCTAGTTGGATCCCTCCAACCTGTTTTCCTACATCCACAGAGGTTAGCACAATACCAATTCCACTTCGAGGTGGAATATCGTGGTATATGAGTTTATATAATATCATCCGCTATTATGCGGCGCATAGGGTCTCATCCGCTATATAATGCGGGAATAACAATCACTCCAATATATATATATATATATACTACTATATATAATATACCACATCCAATCAATTCAATCATTCAACCAGTTATTTAAATTTAACCATCTAAATTTAAATAGCAATCCAAAAGAGTGAGATTAACTCACCTTTGACCTTTAATTTTGCAGCCCGATCCAAACCGGCTTGTTTTCATCCCAGTTTTAGACCTTGTACAACATTATATGATTTATTAACATCTGATATAATCTACAATAATTTATCATTTAATAAATTAAATTGACCAACAATTTAATTTAAACTAATCATTTTTTTACTAATAATTTGATATTAAACAAAATTTCCTTTTTAATAAATTATCTTTAGTAACTAAAATAAGTTGATAAACAAGTAAGTCACTATAATCCATTATTTTAAAATAAACTAGAACATCTAAAATGTGTGTACATATATATATATTTATTTTTAAAACTTTATATATATATACACTTTAAAAATAATCTATATAAATTTTTATAAATCTAGTTTTATACAAAACTTCTCAACCATTTAAAATTCCCATTCTCAAAACCTTACCTCTACATATATATATATATTTATTTCTCTCCTTATCTATATATGTAAAGACCCACAAATCCATCTTCCGAAAACTCGACACCGATACGTCCACTGTACCAAATGTCGAAAAATCGAATGGCGGAAACGCGAAACTTTAGGGTTAAAAGAAGAGGTAGAAGAAAAGATAGAAGAAAAAGAGAGAAGAATAACACAGAACAGGAACAATATCAGAATCTCACATATCGCAGCGGAACAATATATAATAGATAAATCAATAATCTTTAAAACAAAAGACTATATCAGTTTATACATACATCAATCATCAGAGTTTACAACAATGGACAGTTATATAACTTGTCCCATACAGAATACACAGCGGAATAAATAACAAGTACGATAGTACGCTTCGCCATCCAGCTCATCTCCAAAGCTCCAGAATATCCAGAATATCCTGATAAAATAACTCTAGGCTGCCCGTGTGGAAAATTATGGGCACCCAGAGTTTAGAAAGGGAACAATAAACTCCAGGTCAGTCATGGTGACTGGTGTGAGATCGTAAAATAGTTAGTTTCGCAAAGAAAATAAAACAACTTCGCAATGCTTTTGGAAAATGAAACTACCATAAGGCCTCCCGCCACACACACAATGCAACCGCAGAATTGGAGGAGATTTCCCCTTATGATAGTCAAAAATGCTTACTACGCAAAAACAGTTGATATTATTATTAATGTCTAGTGTGGAAAACATTTCGAAATATAATATCAATCTTAGCCAACATACAACAATTGTTGTATGTCTACTATAGCTACTACGTTCAGTAGCAGGTTACCGCCACATTCCATAGCAGGTAATACAAATAAAAACCGTACAGGGTTCGTATTGTTTCTTTGGATTTCCAACAAATGGTCAGGCTAAGGAACTTCCTTATACCGAAATAGAACGCCTCTGGAAAGACGCCTCAGATCCTAACCGGATCTCCGCAAACAAAAGGCCGACGCTACCTCACGCTCTAACCGAGCTGTAACTAGGTAACTAACACACGAGCTATGCCATCCCCCGGTCGTTACCGACCTTTATCCGAGGATCCTCAATCGAAAAGCAACAGCCACAAAATATAATCAACATAGGTAAAATATCTGGGCTCCATACCATGATATCACCTTTTATCCAGAAGGAAATGGCATACCCTAGGGGCGCTACCCCTACAAACCTTTGCCGCACATTCCTGTTTCGACCATTACCGGGTTGTGAGGCTCGACGAAGTCTCGTCCATAAAGCTACGCTTTTTCACAAAGCCACGCTTTTTCACAAAGCCACGCTTTGATCCACAAATGATCATCAGCACTTCGTGTGCCACATTACCAAATTGGGAATGTATCACTAGTAACCATCAACTACATAACCTCTGAGCTCGTACGTCTCAGAGAAGGGTGTTAAGCTAAGAGAATAAATTCTCCGCCACCAACAGAAATGTATTTGATTGAAACCAGCTTTACATCTCAAAGTGTAACGTCAGACACACATCCATACAAGTCCGTTCCGGGATCGAACGGAACCGAAGGCACTTCCAAAGAAGCCCTTGCAATCCGGATATTCACTAATCACGTCCGGACTTCCCATCACAAAAAGAGTGATATAAATCTCTATACCGGAGCAACTCGGTGCAGAGACATTCGACAGGTTGTCCTTTCATTTTCACAAATATCCGGTCTTCACACCGGTCTTCAAATGCAATCCATTCACGACGTATCACTATTCGGAATGGGTTATATGACACAAAGGTCCTCTCCCGGCTTAACCGAATAATGAGCGTTTGTTTTAAAAACAAATCAAGTGTCATTTCAAAGGCAAATATTGATAGTTGGTTCTTTAACTATCAATAACATTCATAACAAACATCCAATTCAAATAATTTTTCCCAAATTTTTAATTTCAAATCTTTTCACAAGATATATATTCTTCCACACTTCACATTTGAAAATCCATTTCAAATCGTATTTCACACTTCACATTTGAAAATCCATTTCAAATCACATTTTCACACTTCACGTTTGAAAATTCAATTTCAAATCACATTTCATACTTCACGTTTGAAAATCAATTTCAAATCATATTATGGTCCATTTAAACCAATTTGATAAATCCTTATTGATTTATTTCAAATTTACATTTCAAGTTTGTAAATTTATTTCCACACTTCATCACTTTGAAAATCCGATTTCAAACCATATTTTCCACACTTTAAAAATAAATCAATATTTATTTTTAAAACAAATTTCCCTTTCCTTTACAACTTCTATTCGGAATTTACGTTCCTAAAAACCCACTTTTACACGATTTTCAAATCGTTTTCCAAACATTCATTTTTCAACCCCGAATCAACTTTAAAAATTGATTTCTCCATTTTATTTCAAATCCCAAATCGAATTTCAAATTGATCTCTGAATTTACTTCAACCCCGAATCACATTTCAAATTGATTTTAACTTTAATCCCAAAGACTAAATCGTTTTCACAAATCGATTTCCAAATTTATTTTTCAACACAAGAATCAATTTTTTTTGTCCAAACACCAAATAGATTTTATATCGATTTCACAAATTATTTATTTCAAATACCCGATCAATTATCAATTTGATTTCAAACAAATTTATCTCCTTTTAAATAAATTCTTTTATTTTTCCCAAACCATCTAAAATTCAATTTTTAATTTCAGAAATCCAATTTCATTTATTTCTGGTATCCAACGATACCAAAAATACATTCGGCTAAATTTTAGCTCTCAATACATTCAATCACAGATATAATCATATGCAGATCATAAATAATCAATCAAACAACATATGAAATCAATTCAAATGTTTTGAGGAATCCTGTTGGATCCCTCCAACCTGTTTCCCTACATCCACAGATGTTAGCACAATACCAATTCCACTTCGAGGTGGAATATCGCGGTATATGGGTTTTATAAATATATCATCCGCTTACTAACGGCGCAATAGGGTCTCATCCACTATACGAGGCGGGAAATCAATCAATCCAATATATACATATGCCAATATGTATATATTGCTATATATATATAGATATATCCTACTATATCTAATATCACATCCAAATAGTCAATCAAATTAATAACTGAAAATTTCCACTTTTCAAATTGAGTGAGAAGATCTCACCTTTGCTTTTTAATTTGCAATCCACTTCCATTCCAATTTGTTTTTCACGATCTTTAGACCTTGTATAAACAATTATACAATTCTATTAATATTCGAAATAATCGAATAATAAATTTATCATTTAAATAAATTCGTGTTAATCTAATAATTTATTTTATTTTTTTAAGCAAATAAATTTAATTTTAAACTAATCCCCCCTTTATAAAAATCCAATCTTTATATAACCTTATATATCTTTTCTTTTATCTGCCTATCCCTACTTATATAAAATCGAATAATTAATTATTACTTACTTATTTAGTTTAGACTACATTCTTTTTAACAAATTCTAAAACTCTGTTAATATTTTTAAATTACAACCATATATATATATATAAATTTAAAATAACTGAATACCCTTTTTAAAAAATATCTTTTAGTAAAAAAAATACTTTAATTAACCCAGTTTCCTTTTTAAATCGTACCTACCAATTTAACTAAAGACAAACCATTTTAAATCTTGTTGTCTGATTATTTTAATTATATATAAATATAAATATTTAAATCGTATGTATATATACATTTCCACACTTCAAAAATAACTAATTAGTTATGTATTTTACTGTATGCTTATTGAATTAAATCCAAATAAATCAGCCTACAACATACTATGAATAACAAAAATAGAAATTTTCCTTACAGTAAAAACGAATCCAGGATGCCGCCTTCGACGCTCCCAAAATCACCGAGATTCGAACACAACTGCAAATCCCAAATCGATTTCTACCATCCCCGAAACTGCAGCCATGCCCGAGCTACTAGTCGATCGAAACTTCTCGATTCCATCGAGCTTCCACTCGCCAATCGCCTATCCACTAACAGTCGCGTCCCCGAGTTCGAGCACTGCCTCCATTTCGATGCCGCTGCCCCAGTTGCAAACGCGAGTGCGCGCCTCCAGTCTTGCGACTTCGTCGATACTCTTCTCATGAACATCGAACCCAGCGACGTTCGACCAACCCCACGCACGCGTGCGCGAGCGCTAGCCCTAGCCAATTCGATGTCGCAGCCAACCCATGCGCATGAGCTCCTACGCTTCCATCAGATGCTCGCTATCGATTCCTCAAGCCACACGTGCGAAGCCCTACCAGCGAATGCCTAGCCTCGCGATTTGATTTTGAGAAGGGGTGGGTTTGATTTTGCTTTCGATTTAAAACTGAAGAAAAAAGAAAGGGCACAGTCTCGTTTTGAATTCATACTGGAGAGTGGAGTTTTTAGCTTGAAGAAGTGAAAGTCGTTCGACCCTATTATCCTTCTATTTTTTCTTAGCATCGGCCATGATTTTTTTATCTGAACGAGATTTTTAACTTTAAACGAAATGATTTCCTTTCGCGTATCTTAACAGAGAAGGAAGGGGAGACAAAAGAACGTGGTTAAGCAGAGAGTAGGTCGACGCGAATCAGAGAATAGGGTGGCTGATTATCTTAGTGTATAAATTTATTTTTAAATTAAATCGATTAATTATTGTCCAGACGTTTTTATCTCGTACGATCACACGACAACTCCAATCACTACAAAAATTGAAATCCGATAATAATACAATATTACGGATCCAATGGAACTGGTTTCGTCGAATTCCGAGACTGTTTGAAAAATGACTATTTTTAATTATTGATTCGAACGATTAAATTTCAAAACTGAACAATAAATGTAAACTTCTATTCTGAAGCTTCTATTATCTTCAGTATTATCAATATGAATTTTAAAAGTTTTGAAATATTTTTCTTCAGCTTAAAATTGAATATTCAAATTTTTAGTCAACTTACAATAGTTTAAATTTTAGAATTTAATTGCCAAATTCAAAGTTATATCGGGGATTCAAATTAAATCATCGTTCAAATATTTAAAATTAATTAAATATTTTCAATTTAATTTGGTCAAAATTCTGGGTCGTTACAGACTTCCCCCCTTAAAAGAATTTCGTCCTCGAAATTACAAGTTAGGGAAAAAGGTCCTTAACTCGTCCACTATCTTTCACAATCTAATAGTTTTATCAAATTATCAAAACAAATCTTCCTACTAAAGATTCGTTATTAATCCAACCAACTTTCTAAACATTTCCAAAATCTTCAAACATCATTGTTTACTTCAAAATTCAAATTTTAATTCAAATTTCAAATTTAAATTTTCAAAATTTTCTCAAAAATTTTCTAACACTCGGAATTTTCAAAAAATTTCGCCAGCGTCTCCTTTGCGCGGCTAATACGGTACGACTACAAAACGTCCCTACGGACTCTCAGATCTCAAAAGAAAACAAAATGCCAAGTGGCAAAATCAGAAACTCATCAAATTTCATACTGAAATTCAAATACGTACCTTTTTGTCGAGCAATTCAAGTTTATTTTTGAAATCAAAATTCCAATTCCTGTATACACCTGTATATATCCTACTAGCCATAATATCTAGTTACAATATTCAAACCATTTTGCAAATTCCATTACACAATTTTCAATGTATGCTTCTTATACATTACTTCACTATTGAAGTTACATATCTATTTTCATTCAATTTTGCATTTTCAATTTCATTTGAATTTACTTTACTATTTCAATTCAATTTGAATTCATTTTATCTTCCAATTTTTCATTCAGATTTTCATTCAGCGTTTACTTGAATTCGATTCATCTTCTTATTTCGAATATTGAGCTTTATTCACTTTTATCTCAATTTCCAATTTGAAATCACTTAAAAGTCCTTTTTAAAAAATGGATATGGAAAGCACGTTCCCCCATGGATTACAGTTTATCCGGCGGTTTCGCTACTATCCCAGTAGAATCGCTCGTAATCTGTAGATTTCTCATCTCTTAAATTTCGCCATGGTTGTTGCCATAGATCGCAGTTCACACGGCGGTTACACCACTATCTCAGTGGAATCGCTTGTAACCATAGGCATCTCGCCCCTCGAATTTCGCTGTGGCATCTAGATCGCAGTTTACACGGCGGCTGCGCCACTATCTCAGTGGAATCGCTTGTAACTGTGGGTATAACACCCCTCGAATTACGCTAGCATACATCGTGATCAATCAATATGATCCCATCACGATCAAACGAATACTCATACTGAGTTCCAACACCTTCACAATTTTTTTAATGGAAGGTACTTTTTCATATCCTTAGTTTGGAAAACATATGTCATATATGTATAGTATTTCATTTCCAATTGATTCCATTTGATTTTAGTTGGCATTTCATATTCACATTCACCAACTTAGAATATTTTCAATATCAAATTTACTCAAGAATTTCACACTTATTTCTTAAGTTCAATACAAGTATTTTCCATACTTTTGATATTAATTTTCAATTACCACTTATATTTAAACTGGATTACCAATTCCATATAAATCCAATCAATATTTCATTTATAATTATTGAATTCAATTCGTTTCGAACCTTATTCATTTAGTCAATCTTCAATTAGCTTCACTTACTAATTTTAGTTTAATACATCACTTCGTTTTCCACAAATCAAATTCAATTCCAGTTCTATTTACTTACAAATTCAAAATGAATTTTAACACTCAATTTCATTTTCTTGCACTTGCAGTTGCAAATTTATTTATTCATTCACAAATTCATTCATTTTCAATTTGAATCTCATTCCAATTAGATTTCAAATATTTTATAAGTTATCAAACTTATTTACATTCCATTAATGAATTTATTTCAAATATTCTTTCTGGAATTCTATTTCAATCTGTAAATTACATTTACAATTTACTCTTACAAATCTCATTCGTATATGGATTTATTTCTTATACTTTTAATTCATATTAATAAATTTCATTTGTTAAATGAATTTATCTCCAAATTTTTGGTTATTATTTTTAATTTCTTATTCAATTCCATATAATAATGATAATATTTCAATATTATCTCTTCCTAACAACCAAGCATCCAAATACTATGATAATTTATAGAAAATCATTTCTTTTCTATACAAAAATAGTTTTGGGCAAAATTATTTCATTTACCCTATTTAAAACAATACTATGTCGGTTTATCTTGTTTAAGAGTTTAGAAACCCCTATCGATTACAGTTGGCCACCCTGCATCGACCAGAATCTATAAACAATCAACCGATAAGTCAACACAATACAAAACAAATTTGGTATTCACTAACAAATACGCACTCATATCTATTATTACACTCACACTCATTCTAGAGTACTACTGACTCTATCTCTAATGAGTAACACCCAACAAAGCAGGGTTGTCGCTTAACCAGATGCTCTGATACCACTTGTAAAGACCCGCAAATCCGTCTTCCGAAAACTCGACACCGATACGTCCACTGTACCAAATGTCGAAAAATCGAATGGCGGAAACGCGAAACTTTAGGGTTAAAAGAAGAGGTAGAAGAAAAGATAGAAGAAAAAGAGAGAAGAATAACACAGAACAGGAACAATATCAGAATCTCACATATCGCAGCGGAACAATATATAATAGATAAATCAATAATCTTTAAAACAAAAGACTATATCAGTTTATACATACATCAATCATCAGAGTTTACAACAATGGACAGTTATATAACTTGTCCCATACAGAATACACAGCGGAATAAATAACAAGTACGATAGTACGCTTCGCCATCCAGCTCATCTCCAAAGCTCCAGAATATCCAGAATATCCTGATAAAATAACTCTAGGCTGCCCGTGTGGAAAATTATGGGCATCCAGAGTTTAGAAAGGGAACAATAAACTCCAGGTCAGTCATGGTGACTGGTGTGAGATCGTAAAACAGTTAGTTTCGCAAAGAAAATAAAACAACTTCGCAATGCTTTTGGAAAATGAAACTACCATAAGGCCTCCCGCCACACACACAATGCAACCGCAGAATTGGAGGAGATTTCCCCTTATGATAGTCAAAAATGCTTACTACGCAAAAACAGTTGATATTATTATTAATGTCTAGTGTGGAAAACATTTCGAAATATAATATCAATCTTAGCCAACATACAACAATTGTTGTATGTCTACTATAGCTACTACGTTCAGTAGCAGGTTACCGCCACATTCCATAGCAGGTAATACAAATAAAAACCGTACAGGGTTCGTATTGTTTCTTTGGATTTCCAACAAATGGTCAGGCTAAGGAACTTCCTTATACCGAAATAGAACGCCTCTGGAAAGACGCCTCGGATCCTAACCGGATCTCCGCAAACAAAAGGCCGACGCTACCTCACGCTCTAACCGAGCTGTAACTAGGTAACTAACACACGAGCTATGCCATCCCCCGGTCGTTACCGACCTTTATCCGAGGATCCTCAATTGAAAAGCAACAGCCACAAAATATAATCAACATAGGTAAAATATCTGGGCTCCATACCATGATATCACCTTTTATCCAGAAGGAAATGGCATACCCTAGGGGCGCTACCCCTACAAACCTTTGCCGCACATTCCTGTTTCGACCATTACCGGGTTGTGAGGCTCGACGAAGTCTCGTCCATAAAGCTACGCTTTTTCACAAAGCCACGCTTTTTCACAAAGCCACGCTTTGATCCACAAATGATCATCAGCACTTCGTGTGCCACATTACCAAATTGGGAATGTATCACTAGTAACCATCAACTACATAACCTCTGAGCTCGTACGTCTCAGAGAAGGGTGTTAAGCTAAGAGAATAAATTCTCCGCCACCAACAGAAATGTATTTGATTGAAACCAGCTTTACATCTCAAAGTGTAACGTCAGACACACATCCATACAAGTCCGTTCCGGGATCGAACGGAACCGAAGGCACTTCCAAAGAAGCCCTTGCAATCCGGATATTCACTAATCACGTCCGGACTTCCCATCACAAAAAGAGTGATATAAATCTCTATACCGGAGCAACTCGGTGCAGAGACATTCGACAGGTTGTCCTTTCATTTTCACAAATATCCGGTCTTCACACCGGTCTTCAAATGTAATCCATTCACGACGTATCACTATTCGGAATGGGTTATATGACACAAAGGTCCTCTCCCGGCTTAACCGAATAATGAGCGTTTGTTTTAAAAACAAATCAAGTGTCATTTCAAAGGCAAATATTGATAGTTGGTTCTTTAACTATCAATAACATTCATAACAAACATCCAATTCAAATAATTTTTCCCAAATTTTTAATTTCAAATCTTTTCACAAGATATATATTCTTCCACACTTCACATTTGAAAATCCATTTCAAATCGTATTTCACACTTCACATTTGAAAATCCATTTCAAATCACATTTTCACACTTCACGTTTGAAAATTCAATTTCAAATCACATTTCATACTTCACGTTTGAAAATCAATTTCAAATCATATTATGGTCCATTTAAACCAATTTGATAAATCCTTATTGATTTATTTCAAATTTACATTTCAAGTTTGTAAATTTATTTCCACACTTCATCACTTTGAAAATCCGATTTCAAACCATATTTTCCACACTTTAAAAATAAATCAATATTTATTTTTAAAACAAATTTCCCTTTCCTTTACAACTTCTATTCGGAATTTACGTTCCTAAAAACCCACTTTTACACGATTTTCAAATCGTTTTCCAAACATTCATTTTTCAACCCCGAATCAACTTTAAAAATTGATTTCTCCATTTTATTTCAAATCCCAAATCGAATTTCAAATTGATCTCTGAATTTACTTCAACCCCGAATCACATTTCAAATTGATTTTAACTTTAATCCCAAAGACTAAATCGTTTTCACAAATCGATTTCCAAATTTATTTTTCAACACAAGAATCAATTTTTTTTGTCCAAACACCAAATAGATTTTATATCGATTTCATAAATTATTTATTTCAAATACCCGATCAATTATCAATTTGATTTCAAACAAATTTATCTCCTTTTAAATAAATTCTTTTATTTTTCCCAAACCATCTAAAATTCAATTTTTAATTTCAGAAATCCAATTTCATTTATTTCTGGTATCCAACGATACCAAAAATACATTCGGCTAAATTTTAGCTCTCAATACATTCAATCACAGATATAATCATATGCAGATCATAAATAATCAATCAAACAACATATGAAATCAATTCAAATGTTTTGAGGAATCCTGTTGGATCCCTCCAACCTGTTTCCCTACATCCACAGATGTTAGCACAATACCAATTCCACTTCAAGGTGGAATATCGCGGTATATGGGTTTTATAAATATATCATCCGCTTACTAACGACGCAATAGGGTCTCATCCGCTATACGAGGCGGGAAATCAATCAATCCAATATATACATATGCCAATATGTATATATTGCTATATATATATAGATATATCCTACTATATCTAATATCACATCCAAATAGTCAATCAAATCAATAACTGAAAATTTCCACTTTTCAAATTGAGTGAGAAGATCTCACCTTTGCTTTTTAATTTGCAATCCACTTCCATTCCAATTTGTTTTTCACGATCTTTAGACCTTGCATAAACAATTATACAATTCTATTAATATTCGAAATAATCGAATAATAAATTTATCATTTAAATAAATTCGTGTTAATCTAATAATTTATTTTATTTTTTTAAGCAAATAAATTTAATTTTAAACTAATTCCCCCTTTATAAAAATCCAATCTTTATATAACCTTATATATCTTTTCTTTTATCTGCCTATCCCTACTTATATAAAATCGAATAATTAATTATTACTTACTTATTTAGTTTAGACTACATTCTTTTTAACAAATTCTAAAACTCTGTTAATATTTTTAAATTACAACCATATATATATATATAAATTTAAAATAACTGAATACCCTTTTTAAAAAATATCTTTTAGTAAAAAAAATACTTTAATTAACCCAGTTTCCTTTTTAAATCGTACCTACCAATTTAACTAAAGACAAACCATTTTAAATCTTGTTGTCTGATTATTTTAATTATATATAAATATAAATATTTAAATCGTATGTATATATACATTTCCACACTTCAAAAATAACTAATTAGTTATGTATTTTACTGTATGCTTATTGAATTAAATCCAAATAAAGCAGCCTACAACATACTATGAATAACAAAAATAGAAATTTTCCTTACAGTAAAAACGAATCCAGGATGCCGCCTTCGACGCTCCCAAAATCACCGAGATTCGAACACAACTGCAAATCCCAAATCGATTTCTACCATCCCCGAAACTGCAGCCATGCCCGAGCTACTAGTCGATCGAAACTTCTCGATTCCATCGAGCTTCCACTCGCCAATCGCCTATCCACTAACAGTCGCGTCCCCGAGTTCGAGCACTGCCTCCATTTCGATGCCGCTGCCCCAGTTGCAAACGCGAGTGCGCGCCTCCAGTCTTGCGACTTCGTCGATACTCTTCTCATGAACATCGAACCCAGCGACGTTCGACCAACCCCACGCACGCGTGCGCGAGCGCTAGCCCTAGCCAATTCGATGTCGCAGCCAACCCATGCGCGCGAGCTCCTACGCTTCCATCAGATGCTCGCTATCGATTCCTCAAGCCACACGTGCGAAGCCCTACCAGCGAATGCCTAGCCTCGCGATTTGATTTTGAGAAGGGGTGGGTTTGATTTTGCTTTCGATTTAAAACTGAAGAAAAAAGAAAGGGCACGGTCTCGTTTTGAATTCATACTGGAGAGTGGAGTTTTTAGCTTGAAGAAGTGAAAGTCGTTCGACCCTATTATCCTTCTATTTTTTCTTAGCATCGGCCATGATTTTTTTTATCTGAACGAGATTTTTAACTTTAAACGAAATGATTTCCTTTCGCGTATCTTAACAGAGAAGGAAGGGGAGACAAAAGAACGTGGTTAAGCAGAGAGTAGGTCGACGCGAATCAGAGAATAGGGTGGCTGATTATCTTAGTGTATAAATTTATTTTTAAATTAAATCGATTAATTATTGTCCAGACGTTTTTATCTCGTACGATCACACGACAACTCCAATCACTACAAAAATTGAAATCCGATAATAATACAATATTACGGATCCAATGGAACTGGTTTCGTCGAATTCCGAGACTGTTTGAAAAATGACTATTTTTAATTATTGATTCGAACGATTAAATTTCAAAACTGAACAATAAATGTAAACTTCTACTCTGAAGCTTCTATTATCTTCAGTATTATCAATATGAATTTTAAAAGCTTTCGAAATATTTTTCTTCAGCTTAAAATTGAATATTCAAATTTTTAGTCAACTTACAATAGTTTAAATTTTAGAATTTAATTGCCAAATTCAAAGTTATATCGGGGATTCAAATTAAATCATCATTCAAATATTTAAAATTAATTAAATATTTTCAATTTAATTTGGTCAAAATTCTGGGTCGTTACAATATATATATATATATATTTCTGTTTCCTATACATGTGCATATATATATATATATATAAAATTTTAGATTTAAATTAAATTAAGGTTAACTTAAAATTTAAAATATGCTTAAAACCTTACTTTACTGTAATAATATCTTCTTTAATAGAAATCTGATTTTAAACTTAAATTAAAACAGTATATTTGTAAAACAGAAATCTGATTTTAAAATTAAATTAAATAAAACTAAAATAGGATTAATATACCTCTGCCCATATCAGTCGCTTAATCGCGACCCCTAAAAAAGACAGCATCGATCAAACCTCACCATGAACCCAGACTCAACATATCGACCTCCTCCCTGCGTCAATCACCGCCCCTCTGGACCAAAGCCTTCAACTCGAACCGCTCTTGCAATTGCATAGTTCAACGTGATCTACAACACTCCTTTGAACGACTCGTATCGCGACCAATGGTCCCTCTTGATGTCACGAATGAGCTTGAAACCTGGTTTTCGATTTCGAATCTAAGTCGGCCCTCGTTCTTTCGAAGTCGCTAAGATTGAGGATGGGTTCGATTATCGAGTAGAAAGGGAAAAGAAAGAGGTGATTTTGAATTGAATTCGTTTTCGCTCGTCCGCCATTTTTTTCACAAGTTTGATTTTAACTTTCCTTTGTTCTGCCATTCATTTTTGATCTTTTTTCCTTTAGAACATCTGATGCGTGAGTTTAAAAGATCAGAGATGGGGGGACAAGATGAGACTTAAGCGTGTCAGAACAAACTAGCTACAGTGGTAACGAAATGAAAGAAAAACAGCTGATGTGAACCACATTAACCAGTCAAACCATTTGTATAAGTTATTTAAATTTAAATTTGAATCGCCTCAGAATCGCAACTCAATCTCGACTTCCTATCAAGGTGTGCCGCTAGGCGTTTATAAAGTTATACCCTTATTCCGAACACAAAGGAAAAGGTTTCGAGTCCTAATTCGATCGTATGGAGAAGATAGCCTTTTGGACCCAGTTATTGTATTAAATTTTGATACAGATTTCAACGCGTTTATATATCGTACGATCATACGACAATTCCAAACGCTCCGAAAATTAGAATCCGATAATAATACACTATTACGGATCTAATGGAACTGGTTTCGTCGAAATCCGAGACTGTGCCTCAAAAGGCTATTTTTAAATACCAATTTAAACGATATAATTTCAAAACTTAACAAAACACTTCCAAATTCAATTTTAACATTTTTACTATCTTTAGTACTATCAATATAATTTTTACAAGCCTTTAAAATATTTTTAACTAGCTTGAAACTCAAGATTAAATATTTTACTCAATCTTCAATTATTGAATTGAATGACTATATTATTCAACAAATTACTGTATTTACATTCTGAATAAATAAATCCAAGTTTTCCCTGTTCAAAACCAATTTATAATCCAATTTCTATATTTAAAACCATTTAAATATTCCAAATTAAACATTGAAAAATCCGGGTCGTCACAGATTATGTTTCCCCCTATTTTTTTTCCTTTTATTTTACCATAACCATCTGCCTTTCTGGCACTTGGATGCTCGGCATTCTAATACCGTGGATGTATTAAGTTTTGACTTTTGAGGATCGAAAAGGCAGGTCATTACAATAGGGCACCTACCCTATGGGTAACCTAACTGTACTCCTGTGATGCACATCAAATAAAATATCATATAAAGGTAACGTAGATCTAGGGTACAACCCCAAGATCAGGCCGCTACGGTAGATTCAAGTCATCTGGTCCTTTCTCACCAATAATCTAGGAGCACATCATGATAGTGGCACATAATATCGATAAATATAAGGTCACATACCCTGCACACACCTATGAGCATCACCTCATGTAAGTACAATATCATGAAACTATTCACATCACGTGAGTGCTATCTACATACCATGAATAACCGAATAAATATCGCAATAGCATCCCATACCATTACATGATACTCAAGCGTTTATTCACTGGCTCAATAACTTCACTCTATCTCCATAATGTTTTTTATAATGAGTCCAAAGAATAATCGGAGAAATATTGCCAAAAGTCCTATACCAGACGGTATTATAACTCTGTTTATTAAGAATTCTTATCACACAAAATGAAATATCATAAAAATCAAATAGAATGATGTAATCAGCGTATGAAATAACATTAAAGGTGCAAACCAATATCTAATGGTGAATCATTCATAACAACAAAATCAATGTGAAAAAAATAAGAAATCATAAAAGCGTAGTAAAATTTCATTTAAACAAATATGTAAAATAAACATCTTATACTCGTAGTTGTACTTATTAACATTAAGTAGAAAATTTGTCTTTTTTTAAAATTTATATAAACTTTTAAACAATTATTCTAAACCAATTATAGCTTTCTTTTCAATAAACTAATAATTTTAAATAAATTTTTTCTTTATATTCTAAGACTAATATGACTAGTAAAACATTTATATATTAAATAATTTCCCTCGTTTATATAATACCAAAGATAAAGATTCAATACTATAATTTACTATCAAATTCTTGTTTATATATATTTATATATATATATATATATATATATATGTAACATCCATAATCACTTTACCAATAAATGTAATTTATAGAGATTACCATAATGAAATTCTATTTTAAAGTAAATTTATAAACTTCCAGAATAAACATAAAATATAATTCAAAATATTCACTTTATACTAAACTAATTAAGATTAAAACAATTTCCTTTAAATTACACCATAATAGAAATTATCATATTATTGTTAGAGATTTTTATTTGTTCAAAACATATCCAAACTCATCAATAGGGCGAATCATCCATATCTAGAATCATCATCAAAATCTAAAAATAATCAAATATGAGATGTCATCAAGTATAGTTAGGCTAGTAAACAACAATGCCTAAGTATATCTCTCAATCTCGAGAAATAGAGTACTAACATCAATATAGAATATAAGCCACCTATTTGAAATATCATATACAATAAAAGACATGAGAATCCATTATACTCTATACACCTAAACAGATATAATATCATCTCCTCATATATGAATGAATCAGAATAAATCATGATGGGTGAATGACTGTACGACAGACACGAAGTCCAAAGTAGAGTCGTATATACATCAATATGTGGGTCACGTAACCTTATGTTGCCTAACCTATATCTATAATTAAGTGAGATGTATCAATAGTATATGCCAATCTACCACCCCGTTATAACCAGAAGGGAGACTGATAGTCGTATGCCCACTCAACAAGCCCATGGTCAGCTAATTGGATCTTCTCCTATAGACTTCAGTTACCTCGACAGACGTTGTGGCACATATCCACTAGTAACTCATCAATGCGTAGCCTCTACCACGACCCTGCATTGCCTCTATAGATAACATACTACTGGCCTATGCAACACAAGGGGATACAGGGCACCAACTCTATGGGTCACCTAACCCAAATCCTATGATGCACATCAAATAAAATATCCAATAAAGGTGTTGTGGATTTGGGGCGCAATCCCAAGGTCAGGCCGCTAAGGTGGATTCTAGCAATTTGGTCCTCTTTCGCAAATAATCTAAGAGTACATTATGATAGTGGCACACAATATCAATACATATAAGGGCACATACCATGATCATACCCACGAGCACTACCTCACATTAGTATAATCTCATAAAATTATTCCCATCAAACGAGTGCTATCTACCTGCAACGAATAACAGAATAAATATCACAACAACATCCTATACCACTACGTGATGCTCAATCATTTATTCGCTGCTTATAAACTTCACTCAATATCCATGATATTCTATATAACGTGTCCAAAGAATAATTGGAGAAATATTATCGAAAGTCCTATACCAAACGGTATTATAAATTTGTTTACTCAGATTTCTCGTCACATAGAATGAACTATCACAATATCAAGTATAGGGATGTTATCACTGTATTAAGTCACATCAAACACAATTATCAAATCAATATCGATTGGTGAATCATTTATAACAACAAAATCAATGTGGAAGAATTAAGAAATCGTAAAAGTATAGTAAAATTTCGTTTAAACAAATATGTAAAATAAACATCTTATACTCTTAGTTGTACTTATTAATTATAAAATAGCTTTCAAAATTCTTATATTATTAAGTAGAAAATATTTCTTATTTTTAGAAATTATATAAAGTTTAAATAATTATTTTAAACTAATTATAGAATTATTTTCAATAAATTAATAATTTTAAATAAAACTTTTCTTCAATCAATTATATGTTTAAGTACTAATAAAACTAGCAAACATGTATATATTAAATAAGTTCAACTCATTTATATAATACCAAAGATAAAGTTTTGACACTATAATTTACTTTTAAATCCTTGTTTATATATATAACATTCATAATCATTTTACAAATTATATAACTTATAGAGATTACCATAATAAAATTCTATTTTGAAATAAATTTATAAACTTCCAAAATAAATATAAAATGTAATTCAAAATCTTTATTTTGGCATAGCAATAATTCAAAATCTTCACTTTAACTAAACAATTAGAATTAAAATGTTTTTCTTTAAATTATACCATAATCGAATTCTCATATTATAAAAAGAGTTTTTTGTTTATTCAAAACATATCCAAAATCTTATAAATATTTTATAAAATGAATTCTATATTCTCTCAAGGTTTGAAAACTCTTTTAAAATTGTTTGAATAACCTTTATAATAAAATATCACTTAAAAGTAATATTATTATTTTCATAATATATTTTATAAATAACATTATATTTTATTTTGCCTCTAAAATAATTCCAAACCTATATATTATAATATTGATTTTAAAAAGGGTTTTATAACCAAAAGAAAACTATATTTGTACTTATAATTAAAAACATATTTGTTAATTTGAAAAATGGCTAAATTTAAAATTTATTAAAATATTTATAAAATATATTTAGTAAAATTTTAAAACCCTTAAATAGTTTTTTCAAAGCTTTGAAAACATCCTTTTAAATAAGAAAATAAATAATTATCTAAATTTAAAATCATGGAGTAAAATTACTTCATGATCATTTCAACTAAACATTAATATAAATATACCTATATCAGGTGACTCGAGTCGAGTTCCATTGAACTCCGATCATCCATAGAATATACTCAACATATGAATAAATTGTGCAAATCAAAACGCAATGGGACAACATCTCCTATGCATTTTGATAATCCAACACATATGAAATCTCAATATCCAATCCATGTTTATATCCAATATCACACAATCAATCAAATAATTTAACCAATATACAAGATAATTATTTATCAAGCAATATGAAATAAATATAGTTGTGAGTTTAGAAACTCATTGAATTGCTGAACGTAGAATTTACTATGTCCTAGACAACACTGTACCATCCATCGACCCAACTGTCACCTGCCGCAAGCCTTAACTTCCAGTCGCCAGAACATCCTCGCCTTCAACTACAATGCCTTTATGGCATCATCATGAGCCATAAACACCTGCATCTCCTCCATTGACAACTTCCCTAATGTGATGCCACACAGCAGCTACTAGTCACTGCCGCCATCGCTATGCCCAAAATTGATCATCAGCTCTACATCGCGCATACCTGCATCGTCGCTCCTTCTCAACCGCGAGCGTCTCACCATCGCTTTCAAGCCGCCACCTACACGACATCCATTATCTTTAGGCTTGTGCCTTATGTGCAATTTTGATTTCGTTTTTCTCCTCTGAGTCCCAACTTTCTAATTTAGAGAAGTAAGAGCTTGATGGATCATAAGGGGTTAGGGTAGTATAGTAAGTAGAGAGGAGAGGTTTTCAAACAAAAGAGAAGGGTCTAAATTTTAAATGGGCTTAGGCTTTTTTATTTTGGACTAGATTTTAATTTTCTATTATTTCAATCATAATTTTTTTTATTTACCATATATTAAAATATTTCAAATTTATTAAAACATTTTATTTAATTTGATATATTATTCAAAATGAATTAATTAAATTAACTTAGTTTATTAAAATAAAATCTTTTATTAATTAGACTTCAAATGAATAAGAATTTATTTTTAAAATAATAATGATCAAAAATTGAATTTGAACAATTTTGTTTTAAGTAAATTTATTTATTTATGCGGTTTAGAAAGAAAGGTTGTTACAAAAAGTTTCCCCTTATTATTAGAAAATTGAGCTATTTCAGTTCTAATTTTTAAAGTTATATAAAACAGGGAATTTTAAAAAAAAAATACAGTGACAAATTTGTTCCAACTTCTTATCGAATATTTTGAAAGAGGATTTAGCTATCATTTTGCACTCTCAAAATTTGCAAGCGCAATCAGCCTTAGCTTGGTGGATTCATTAGATAATTATTGCATTTTAGTTGTATAATTCAAATTCATAAAGAAGCTCATTAGCCTTTTTTAGAACCAATAAATTTTGGTACTCTTTGAATAAAAGAATGTGTTAGCTCAAAATTATTTCCTTTGGCTGGTGGAAAGATTATAACGAAAGTTGAATAATCCTAGTTGGGTAGCATCGATCCCGAACAGATAAAGGTCCATCCTCTCATACATTGAGATTTAGAAAATTTTGACTCATTTGATTGTTCTGATCTATCTCGTTTGAAAAGTATTGGTTTACTTGAGATCCCCTAGGAGAACTTTGATTGCTTTAACTTTTTCACTCATCTTCTATCAAATGCAAGAATTTTTTTAGACTTGTAGGTGACAAAATTGGCTCTTATTTTAAAATAAAATAACATAATCAACAAAATTTTGTCAGTTGAAAATTTCAATTGGAAGGGGAAGAGGGTCTCTTAGTTTTTCACAAAGGGATACAACTAATGTTTTATGGGTAGTGTGCAACCTCTTCGGCCAGTTCATTTATAAAGACATATTTTTTGGCACGTACAATGTACGTGCATTTAAAAGCCCTTACAAAAATAATAAATTTGAAATTTCTATGTAGCATGATAAAAATAAACTGAAAAATATGAAGAAAAAAGTGTAATTTTTTTGGTTGAAATATGATTTGAAATCGTACCCTTGTTTATGTTTCAATATTTATATTTGAAGATAGATGTTAATTTTTGTTAATACTGAGATTCGAACTCTTGGCATCTTGTTTGTATATAAGGGTATTTTTGAAATTTCACGGTCGGACCAAGATATTGTGTTCCTGTTCCAACCATTAATAAAGATTTGTGAATCACCGAGATTTTTGCAGAATATTTATAGAAGCCATTATATATCAAGGATCCAACCTTTTGAGAAAATCAATTTCATAAATAATATTTTTTAAATATAATTATTTGAAAAAAAATTCAAAAATTATAGCCATAAATATCAAATATTAATTACAAAATAAAAAAATTGTATAATCAATGCCAATTATTTTGCAATTTTAGCCACCCCTTTTTTTCAAAAAAAATTTCCAAAGCCGGGCACCTGTATGGAAAAAGAAAACTTATAGTAGGGTATGCTAGATCCATCCAGAGCAATTGAGTAGTGATAGCAATTCAAACCCAACTGTTTGCAATTGCATGACCCTTGGATCCTTATTTTCTTGTTTGAATTCTTTTCTTGTCTTAGTTTGTGACGACCCGGCCTTCTCTCCACAGAAGGACGCATCGCTGATAAGAAAGAAAGGGATAGAAAGAGAAAAGAAGAGAAGAAAGAAAGAAACAACAACAGAATCTAAACAGCGGAACGAATAAATTATATTAATAACATAAACTATTACATAGTATCATATACAACAACTATCAGAGTTACACAACATATACAACACATACTAGACAGTTATAAACACCTGTCTAGTTTCTACAATATAAGATACAACACAGATAACAATGACTCAGAGATCAACACAGCGGAATACTATATCTACGAACGCCGAAGCCTCCTGCTCCATTGCTCCTCCAGAATATTCGTCAAAGCAAACCTGACTCCCTTGGCTACTCGTAAAAATTTGAGTACCCAAGAGTTTATATAAAACAGAAATAAACACTTGGGTCAGACATGGGTCTGGTGTGAGTAAACGGTTTAAACTTGCTTAACTTCAAAACCTTTGAAATCAAAAGGTATCACGTAAGACTTCCCACACATAAACATGGGTAAGTTTTTACCTTACGCTAACCAAAACATTTGATAGGAAATTCGATTGTATTATAATAGGTCTAGGATTTTCAAGTAAAATACAGAAATAGCTGGAATGCTTACATCTCACGTTCCAACATAGTTGGGCACAACTAACACGTACGGCACTTATTGGATTTTGGATTCCATACAATGGCAGGGCTACTGGGGTACCGCCCGTCACAGTACGTGGCCTAGATCACCGTACCGAGGAGTACGCCCGCTCCCCTGCAACACAAAGCCGGAACCATCCCTTACTGGATAATTCCGAATAAAATCACCCCACGGTTGTGTACATCAACCGCACCACTAAGTCGAAAATAGAAAGGGACATCTAGACAGGGATGACCTTACTCTCAGTGGGCGCTACCCACGAAGCCTTGCTGCACCTCCCCTGTTTTAGCCATTCCCGGTTTGTGAGGCTTGAGGTCACGATTACCTTTAATCAGAACACATCACTTAGAATGCTCATCGTCCACCTGACGATGTGCTGAAAGCATTCAATCCATACAAGTTCGTTCCGGGTTCGAACGAAACCGAAGGCATTATCTCGTTACACTCGTTTTGGAATCACCCTCAGAGTTAACGACAATAACCCTTGCACTCTGAATCTTCATCTTCACTTGAGATTCACGACCTATCGCTAATTTGGATCGATGTGGTATTCGGGTCTCCAGACCTGGAAATCCGGTATACGGAAACCCGATCCCGGTCTCATCGAAATCCAAAACGTATCTTTTAAGGCCAAGTTGTTTAAAGGTTTAAACAATTCAATTCAATTCAATACTTGAATTCACACAGCATTAACATAGATAAATATCACACATTTATCACAGATATATCATAGTATATCATATCACAGAATATCATAGTATATCATCCAATAGATATCAACCAAATCAGACATTCTACTCAACCATCATTCATAAGCAACCATTTATTAATCTCTATTATAATTAATTTAATCAACTTAAATTAAATTAATTACTTAAGAATTAATTCCTATTCTTGCTTAATCAACATTAATTAATTACAACCCATTTAATTAATTAATCATTAAATATTAATCACTCTTGATTAATTATTAATTACATAAAGTAATTATCCTTTAATTAACTTCACAAATTAATTATTCTTAACCATTAACAACAGTAATTAACCTTTAATTACTCTCATTAATTACATTAATTAATGATCCTTAATTAATTACTTTAATTAATTAATTAACCTTTAATTAATTACATTATTCCTTAATTAGTTACATTAATTAATCATACATTAATTAATTACTTTCATTAATCAACCTTAAATAATCATTAACAGTAATTAACTATTCTTAATTACTTTAATTTCTTTTATAAATCCTTTTTGATTAATTACACTAATTACATACAGTAATTCAATTATCAACTAAGTAATTACTCTTATCCAATCTTATTAAGTAATTATACTTAATTACCAAGTGACTATCCTTAATTAATTAACAAATTAATTAACTTAAATAAATCACATTCATTTCTTAAATCATAACTGAGTAACTCATCCTTAATTACCCTTTAAACAAATTAATTAATCCTTGATTAATTATTCTTTAACTATTAATTAATAAACCTTAATTATTAATCAATATCCTTTAATACAAAGTAATCAATCCTTAATTACTTTTATAATTAATTAATTAAACTTAATTAACTAATTAATTACCTCTTAATTATTAATTAATAAACTTAATTATTAATTAACAACCTTAATTACCAATTTAATTAATCCATAATTATCTATTAATTAATCTTTAATGATAATTAACTAACCTTAATAACAGTTAATTAATCCTTAAATAACTTTAATTATAAATTAATAATTTCTTAATTATTAATTAAGAAAACTTAATTATTACTTAATAAAACTTTATTAAGTACTTCTTAATTACTATCTTAATTAACCCTTAACCACTTAATTAATCCTTATTAAATATTAATTAATTAACTTAAATTTCTTAATTAACTTTGAGATAAAACATTATCATTAAACATTTGATCTTAGTAATTAACTTACTTAATTAAATGTCATTAATTAAGTTTTAAAATAAATAATTAATTACTTACCCTTAAATAAATTAACAATCCTTAATTACAAGTTAATAAATCACTTGAAAACTTAATCGTTAACTAATAAGTCCTTAATCAATAACTAATTCCATTAATTAATCATTCTTAACTTTTCTCATTAACTATCATCCTTTAATTAAGTTTTAAGATAAAAAAAAACATTTCCTTTATATTTCAAATTAAGTTTGAAAATAACTTTAGAATTTATCTTAATACATTTAAGTTAAACAAATGTTACAACTTAAATTTAGTCAAAACATTAATTATTAAGAAATAAATTTCCAGGAAAATTGATTTAACTTGTTTGTTAAATTTTTTAAAAATCTTGCCTTTATTTAAATTTTAAACTGTTTTAGACTTAACAGTTCACCCATTACTTCTCGCGTACAACCCGGCAACATACCCGAGTTCAAAGCCTTATTTCACGAGTGCCTCCCCGAACAAATTTTAAAACTGTTTGTAAAAACTTAAAACTGTTAAAAACTGGTTCTCTCAAATGCTCGCGTATCACCCTGATATTAATACTCGAGCAAAAATTTCATCCACGCGAGTTCCTTCCCGAGTACGACTCGAGTAAACTTCATCTCCCCCAAACTCAAACCACTGACACACGCACACGTTCGTACACGTGCACACCACGACCAACCACCTCCGATCATCGCTCCGGCCATCCACGAGTCACTAATCTTCTCCTCGAACACCCCAACAACTCCGATCGTCGAACAAAATTAAAAATCGAAATTAAGCTTTCTCGATCACTTCCTGGAACAACACCTTACCCAAGAACCACCTCGACCGATCATCTCTGGCCACCAGAAACCCTACGACTTCGACCAAAGCTTCGTCTCCGACCCATGCCTCATTTCCCCCAGGTGCGGTAGCTTCCGGCTCGACCACGTCCACGAAAAAGCCTCGACTTCAACGCTGTCCAAAACCACTCACTAAACCCTAAAATACCCTTGATCGATCACCACGACGAATGATAAATTCATCCACTATTTTTACAACCATCTACAGCCTTCAACCTACCTCCGACATCAACCACAATGATCCCTGACTCGCCGATCATCAGAATTTTACGAAAATGACTTTTCTGTTCAACTTACAATTTCTCTACCATTTCAATCTTAAAATTCTTGAATTCTTTTTCTAAATTCATCATTTGTAATTACTAATCAGATTATAGAGTCAAAGTTTTAAATTAACATTTTCGAAATTTACCCATTTCATTGAGTTCTACTGTAAACTTTATATTTAGAGTTAAATGTTTATTACATATCATTGAATCTATTTTTACAATCTAAAATATATAGTTAGAAACCTTTTTCATTAACACTACCTAGACTAAAATCAAACAGATGTAAAGATATGAATTTTTCTAATAAAATTTGAAGCCTGTATTGATATAAAAACAGAGATATATAGTTGTACAGACCTGCATATAATTATACTTACATATTTATAAACATGCAAAACAATTTCACTCAAACATTCAAGTACATCTCATATTATACTACTGGAATCAAGAGATATATATATATGGTACAAGGTCTTATAAGAAGATATTACTCAATAGAAGATAACAGAACAATTATAAATGAAACCAGGCATACATACTTCAATTCTCACATACAAACAGTATACACACATGAACATGCAAATATACTTCATTCAGAAATCATTCGAAAGCAATTTTATTTCATGTTAACTTGTGAAAAAGATGTTTACTCACCAATTTTGTTGAACAGAGAAACTGGAATTTGGACTTTGAAAATTTGAACTGGACTTGAATTTGCTTTTTTTTTTAAAAACTGGAAACTTGCTTTGGAAACTTTGCTTTGATTCCTTTAAAAGATTTGAAAAGCTTTTGAACATTGCTTCTGCCTCAGATTATATTGCATGCATACTTGAAATGATTCAGACTTGAATCTTTGAAACAGGAGAATGTTAACAGGTCTTGAAAACAATTGTTACAGGCTATTGAATTTGAGAATTAAGCCTTTGAAATGATTCCAGGTTTTAGATTCTTGGTTTAAGATGAATTCAGGTAATTTCAGATTTGAGGATAAATGATTTCAGAGTAAATTGTTAGAGGAGATTTGATTTTGGTTTGAGAGGAATTTCAGATTTGAATTCTTGAGTTGGAAATGATTTCGGTTTGAAATGTTTTTCAGTTTGAACATTTTTCTGGTTTTGGTTTTTCTTTGTTTTGAAAATGAGATTAGAAAAAGAAAGGAAATGGAGATGTAGGCTTTTATATAACTTAATTTATGGTTTATTAAAAATCAAAGAAAATGATAATAAAATGACACTTGTCTCATACCATTCTTATTATGTTAACACATGTTACTTAAGATGTTTAGAACTTAACACTTGTCCTTATTTATTTTTATATTATTATTATTATTTTTTAAAAGATTTTAAAAGCTTTTATATTTATTTCCTAAATAGATAAATACATATTTTATTTAATAAATGCTTTCCTATATTATAAATAAATGAAATCTTTAAAAGAAAATAAAATAAAACCCATTTATATTCTAATAAAATTATATACAATGTATTTCATTCATTTTTAAGTGTAAAAATATCTTTTGTATTTATTTACTATTAAATAAATACTTTCTAAATTTATATACAAAATCTCTTTAAGGAAGACAAAAATAAACAAAAGCCTTATTTTAAATAAAAGTCTTGTTCGTATATTCTTATACCCAAATATATTAAAACAATTATCTTTAAAGATTCAAATTTAAATCCAGATACAAATTCAAATTGTACTTTTAAAATCCAATTTAAAAAAATCAACTCAACATTTATATTTTTTAAATAAACATTTTATTAAGTTTGAATTGATTATTTCATTTAAAACAACTCAAGACATAATATATACATATTTAAACAATACTTATTAATTTTGGAAATGATAAATCTATTTAAAAATCAAATTTATAAAATAATACAATTTAAATTATTATTCTTATTATAATCAATCTATACTATAATTAAAACATCATTAATATATTATTTGGTTATTTATATTTGAAAATAACAAATTTATCAATTTAAAATAATTTAAATTAAGAGATTATCACATTTTAAATTCCTCGAAATCCCGGGATATCACATTCCTTCCCCCTTAAAAGAATTTCGTCCTCGAAATTTAAAACAAAAGATAATCCAAAAAAATTTTAAATTTATTTTCAAAATTCCAAGCATACATATCAACCGTACACTATCAATCAAACAACCATTCATCCAAACAAAAATTTTATCTAAACAAACAATTTTATCCGAACAAACAACTCTAGCTATCCGGACATAGATCCGGATAAACTACCTAAAATTATCCCGAGTTTCCCCGATACAGATACTGGGTTACTCGCTCTATTAAATCCAAACTGGTAATTCAATACCGAAGCCAAAACACTTATCCTCACAAAAATTCAGAAAGATCCAATATACTCGGAGCTATCTTCCTAGTCTTACCCAATCTTATTTGCTCCCTTTTACTGGAGAAATAACAACGAAGTCTCCAACTTCGAATTCCAAATTCTCCATCTCTAATCCACAGAACTCTTCTGACGATTCTGGGCTGCCTTCACCTTCCTGATCAGCTCAACCATCGCTGATGCTTCTCGAAATAAACAGGACTAAAAACAATCCAATAACAGATCCTCTCAAGATTTACAGAAATCCAGAACTCAAACTCTACTCCACAATCATCGGTAGATTCCAAATACTTCTTTTATCAAGACAAAACAGATTCTCTCACCAATCTGACCTTCAAATCTTGAAAAGCTTCCTGTAGGAACCCTCTAATCCAAACACTGCAATTTCCGGTTACTTCCACTCTAGAACATCTACTACCAAGCTTTCGCTGCTCAACTCTGATCTAGATGTCGTCTATGAACTCGAACACAAACTAGATCAACACTCCAGAAAATTTCTGACAACTCTATAACTCCTACATCTTCTAGAGATGCCTCAAACCCAAGCAAAGATTTCCCAAGAGAATACTCAATTATCGCAAGTCACTTTTGCGATTCTATCCAGTCCAATATCCAAAAATACTGTTCTTTCTTAATCCATCAGAACAGTCTATGCTTGACCAATCCATTTGAAAAATGAATCTACTCTGCAGTTTCTGAACTCTACTTCTAAGAAACTTCTAAGCCAAAAGATCTTCCAACAGGAACACAGAACACTTGAGCTGCACTGCTGCCACAGATGCCAAAGACTCCTTATCCAAAGCTTCTAGAGAAACTCGAACCTCAAACCGAACACAAACATCATGCTGAACTCAGCCACATCACCGAATGCAGATATACTTCCTTAAACTTTCTCCAAACAGAAACATCGTCGGAGATATCCATAGTTACTGCATCTCATCACGCAGCTACTACTCCTGAGGTATCAAGATACCATCACTTGCTTCTGCTCAACCAACAGATCCAAACTCTCAAAAATCGACTCGCACGAGTGCGATCAAACTTATACTTCAATGTTGGACTCCGAACCTTAACAGGTTTCCTTCAGAAATCAGTGAAATCCTTATATCATATCAAAGTTTACTCGAGACGGTATTCGGTCTACAGTCTCGACAGATATATTTCCAACCTCAAACATTCAAACTCCAACCATTGGTAGTCGTGTTACACACATCACTACCCTATCTACCTTTATAACTTATATTGGAAAACCCGAACAGGTAACCCAACAAATAGGTAGAATATATATATATATATATAGTTATATAAAAATTACAAATACGCTCTCTCAAGATAGACACCACTCCAGAGCCTAGGTATTCACTCAACCAATAGCTCTGATACCAAATGTGACGACCCGGCCTTCTCTCCACAGAAGGACGCATCGCTGATAAGAAAGAAAGGGATAGAAAGAGAAAAGAAGAGAAGAAAGAAAGAAACAACAACAGAATCTAAACAGCGGAACGAATAAATTATATTAATAACATAAACTATTACATAGTATCATATACAACAACTATCAGAGTTACACAACATATACAACACATACTAGACAGTTATAAACACCTGTCTAGTTTCTACAATATAAGATACAACACAGATAACAATGACTCAGAGATCAACACAGCGGAATACTATATCTACGAACGCCGAAGCCTCCTGCTCCATTGCTCCTCCAGAATATTCGTCAAAGCAAACCTGACTCCCTTGGCTACTCGTAAAAATTTGAGTACCCAAGAGTTTATATAAAATAGAAATAAACACTTGGGTCAGACATGGGTCTGGTGTGAGTAAACGGTTTAAACTTGCTTAACTTCAAAACCTTTGAAATCAAAAGGTATCACGTAAGACTTCCCACACATAAACATGGGTAAGTTTTTACCTTACGCTAACCAAAACATTTGATAGGAAATTCGATTGTATTATAATAGGTCTAGGATTTTCAAGTAAAATACAGAAATAGCTGGAATGCTTACATCTCACGTTCCAACATAGTTGGGCACAACTAACACGTACGGCACTTATTGGATTTTGGATTCCATACAATGGCAGGGCTACTGGGGTACCGCCCGTCACAGTACGTGGCCTAGATCACCGTACCGAGGAGTACGCCCGCTCCCCTGCAACACAAAGCCGGAACCATCCCTTACTGGATAATTCCGAATAAAATCACCCCACGGTTGTGTACATCAACCGCACCACTAAGTCGAAAATAGAAAGGGACATCTAGACAGGGATGACCTTACTCTCAGTGGGCGCTACCCACGAAGCCTTGCTGCACCTCCCCTGTTTTAGCCATTCCCGGTTTGTGAGGCTTGAGGTCACGATTACCTTTAATCAGAACACATCACTTAGAATGCTCATCGTCCACCTGACGATGTGCTGAAAGCATTCAATCCATACAAGTTCGTTCCGGGTTCGAACGAAACCGAAGGCATTATCTCGTTACACTCGTTTTGGAATCACCCTCAGAGTTAACGACAATAACCCTTGCACTCTGAATCTTCATCTTCACTTGAGATTCACGACCTATCGCTAATTTGGATCGATGTGGTATTCGGGTCTCCAGACCTGGAAATCCGGTATACGGAAACCCGATCCCGGTCTCATCGAAATCCAAAACGTATCTTTTAAGGCCAAGTTGTTTAAAGGTTTAAACAATTCAATTCAATTCAATACTTGAATTCACACAGCATTAACATAGATAAATATCACACATTTATCACAGATATATCATAGTATATCATATCACAGAATATCATAGTATATCATCCAATAGATATCAACCAAATCAGACATTCTACTCAACCATCATTCATAAGCAACCATTTATTAATCTCTATTATAATTAATTTAATCAACTTAAATTAAATTAATTACTTAAGAATTAATTCCTATTCTTGCTTAATCAACATTAATTAATTACAACCCATTTAATTAATTAATCATTAAATATTAATCACTCTTGATTAATTATTAATTACATAAAGTAATTATCCTTTAATTAACTTCACAAATTAATTATTCTTAACCATTAACAACAGTAATTAACCTTTAATTACTCTCATTAATTACATTAATTAATGATCCTTAATTAATTACTTTAATTAATTAATTAACCTTTAATTAATTACATTATTCCTTAATTAGTTACATTAATTAATCATACATTAATTAATTACTTTCATTAATCAACCTTAAATAATCATTAACAGTAATTAACTATTCTTAATTACTTTAATTTCTTTTATAAATCCTTTTTGATTAATTACACTAATTACATACAGTAATTCAATTATCAACTAAGTAATTACTCTTATCCAATCTTATTAAGTAATTATACTTAATTACCAAGTGACTATCCTTAATTAATTAACAAATTAATTAACTTAAATAAATCACATTCATTTCTTAAATCATAACTGAGTAACTCATCCTTAATTACCCTTTAAACAAATTAATTAATCCTTGATTAATTATTCTTTAACTATTAATTAATAAACCTTAATTATTAATCAATATCCTTTAATACAAAGTAATCAATCCTTAATTACTTTTATAATTAATTAATTAAACTTAATTAACTAATTAATTACCTCTTAATTATTAATTAATAAACTTAATTATTAATTAACAACCTTAATTACCAATTTAATTAATCCATAATTATCTATTAATTAATCTTTAATGATAATTAACTAACCTTAATAACAGTTAATTAATCCTTAAATAACTTTAATTATAAATTAATAATTTCTTAATTATTAATTAAGAAAACTTAATTATTACTTAATAAAACTTTATTAAGTACTTCTTAATTACTATCTTAATTAACCCTTAACCACTTAATTAATCCTTATTAAATATTAATTAATTAACTTAAATTTCTTAATTAACTTTGAGATAAAACATTATCATTAAACATTTGATCTTAGTAATTAACTTACTTAATTAAATGTCATTAATTAAGTTTTAAAATAAATAATTAATTACTTACCCTTAAATAAATTAACAATCCTTAATTACAAGTTAATAAATCACTTGAAAACTTAATCGTTAACTAATAAGTCCTTAATCAATAACTAATTCCATTAATTAATCATTCTTAACTTTTCTCATTAACTATCATCCTTTAATTAAGTTTTAAGATAAAAAAAAACATTTCCTTTATATTTCAAATTAAGTTTGAAAATAACTTTAGAATTTATCTTAATACATTTAAGTTAAACAAATGTTACAACTTAAATTTAGTCAAAACATTAATTATTAAGAAATAAATTTCCAGGAAAATTGATTTAACTTGTTTGTTAAATTTTTTAAAAATCTTGCCTTTATTTAAATTTTAAACTGTTTTAGACTTAACAGTTCACCCATTACTTCTCGCGTACAACCCGGCAACATACCCGAGTTCAAAGCCTTATTTCACGAGTGCCTCCCCGAACAAATTTTAAAACTGTTTGTAAAAACTTAAAACTGTTAAAAACTGGTTCTCTCAAATGCTCGCGTATCACCCTGATATTAATACTCGAGCAAAAATTTCATCCACGCGAGTTCCTTCCCGAGTACGACTCGAGTAAACTTCATCTCCCCCAAACTCAAACCACTGACACACGCACACGTTCGTACACGTGCACACCACGACCAACCACCTCCGATCATCGCTCCGGCCATCCACGAGTCACTAATCTTCTCCTCGAACACCCCAACAACTCCGATCGTCGAACAAAATTAAAAATCGAAATTAAGCTTTCTCGATCACTTCCTGGAACAACACCTTACCCAAGAACCACCTCGACCGATCATCTCTGGCCACCAGAAACCCTACGACTTCGACCAAAGCTTCGTCTCCGACCCATGCCTCATTTCCCCCAGGTGCGGTAGCTTCCGGCTCGACCACGTCCACGAAAAAGCCTCGACTTCAACGCTGTCCAAAACCACTCACTAAACCCTAAAATACCCTTGATCGATCACCACGACGAATGATAAATTCATCCACTATTTTTACAACCATCTACAGCCTTCAACCTACCTCCGACATCAACCACAATGATCCCTGACTCGCCGATCATCAGAATTTTACGAAAATGACTTTTCTGTTCAACTTACAATTTCTCTACCATTTCAATCTTAAAATTCTTGAATTCTTTTTCTAAATTCATCATTTGTAATTACTAATCAGATTATAGAGTCAAAGTTTTAAATTAACATTTTCGAAATTTACCCATTTCATTGAGTTCTACTGTAAACTTTATATTTAGAGTTAAATGTTTATTACATATCATTGAATCTATTTTTACAATCTAAAATATATAGTTAGAAACCTTTTTCATTAACACTACCTAGACTAAAATCAAACAGATGTAAAGATATGAATTTTTCTAATAAAATTTGAAGCCTGTATTGATATAAAAACAGAGATATATAGTTGTACAGACCTGCATATAATTATACTTACATATTTATAAACATGCAAAACAATTTCACTCAAACATTCAAGTACATCTCATATTATACTACTGGAATCAAGAGATATATATATATGGTACAAGGTCTTATAAGAAGATATTACTCAATAGAAGATAACAGAACAATTATAAATGAAACCAGGCATACATACTTCAATTCTCACATACAAACAGTATACACACATGAACATGCAAATATACTTCATTCAGAAATCATTCGAAAGCAATTTTATTTCATGTTAACTTGTGAAAAAGATGTTTACTCACCAATTTTGTTGAACAGAGAAACTGGAATTTGGACTTTGAAAATTTGAACTGGACTTGAATTTGCTTTTTTTTTTAAAAACTGGAAACTTGCTTTGGAAACTTTGCTTTGATTCCTTTAAAAGATTTGAAAAGCTTTTGAACATTGCTTCTGCCTCAGATTATATTGCATGCATACTTGAAATGATTCAGACTTGAATCTTTGAAACAGGAGAATGTTAACAGGTCTTGAAAACAATTGTTACAGGCTATTGAATTTGAGAATTAAGCCTTTGAAATGATTCCAGGTTTTAGATTCTTGGTTTAAGATGAATTCAGGTAATTTCAGATTTGAGGATAAATGATTTCAGAGTAAATTGTTAGAGGAGATTTGATTTTGGTTTGAGAGGAATTTCAGATTTGAATTCTTGAGTTGGAAATGATTTCGGTTTGAAATGTTTTTCAGTTTGAACATTTTTCTGGTTTTGGTTTTTCTTTGTTTTGAAAATGAGATTAGAAAAAGAAAGGAAATGGAGATGTAGGCTTTTATATAACTTAATTTATGGTTTATTAAAAATCAAAGAAAATGATAATAAAATGACACTTGTCTCATACCATTCTTATTATGTTAACACATGTTACTTAAGATGTTTAGAACTTAACACTTGTCCTTATTTATTTTTATATTATTATTATTATTTTTTAAAAGATTTTAAAAGCTTTTATATTTATTTCCTAAATAGATAAATACATATTTTATTTAATAAATGCTTTCCTATATTATAAATAAATGAAATCTTTAAAAGAAAATAAAATAAAACCCATTTATATTCTAATAAAATTATATACAATGTATTTCATTCATTTTTAAGTGTAAAAATATCTTTTGTATTTATTTACTATTAAATAAATACTTTCTAAATTTATATACAAAATCTCTTTAAGGAAGACAAAAATAAACAAAAGCCTTATTTTAAATAAAAGTCTTGTTCGTATATTCTTATACCCAAATATATTAAAACAATTATCTTTAAAGATTCAAATTTAAATCCAGATACAAATTCAAATTGTACTTTTAAAATCCAATTTAAAAAAATCAACTCAACATTTATATTTTTTAAATAAACATTTTATTAAGTTTGAATTGATTATTTCATTTAAAACAACTCAAGACATAATATATACATATTTAAACAATACTTATTAATTTTGGAAATGATAAATCTATTTAAAAATCAAATTTATAAAATAATACAATTTAAATTATTATTCTTATTATAATCAATCTATACTATAATTAAAACATCATTAATATATTATTTGGTTATTTATATTTGAAAATAACAAATTTATCAATTTAAAATAATTTAAATTAAGAGATTATCACATTTTAAATTCCTCGAAATCCCGGGATATCACATAGTTTGGTTTCTTTCTTTCTTTCTTTTAATGTTCTTTTTTATAAGTAATAAAATTGTTAAAAAAAATGAGGATAGAAATAAGAAAGAATAAAAAATAAAATAAAACTAAACCCTACCTAAATTAGAAACACAGCTTATCCCAAAACACAAAAGAAAAAAAGAGAGAATGCAACAGAAAGTAGGTTGCAATAAAAGGAGAATTTTGTAGAAAAGGAAAATTATAAGATAAAAATAAAGTAAAGACAAAAATTTGTTTTTGATATTATTGTTTTGGAAATGGCAGTGTCTCGTACAGATGTATGGAAATGCCAAATCTATTAATTAAGAATGTTTTTAATAGAAGAAGGAAACTAAATAAAAAATAATAATAACACGAATAGACTTATATTTTTTTTTCAAAATGTCAAATATAAATCCTTGGCAATGGCATCAAAAACTTTTTTGCTCCTTTTCTGTTAAATTAGAAAAGTGCAATTGGTTAAAAAATACTGCAATCACATAGGTGCGTTGTAACAACTCAGAATTTTTAACGTTTCGAATAGGAATATTTAATGTATTTAAATATATTCATATTTGATTCAAATTTGGTAAATAATAAGAAAATTGATTCGTTAATATATCAATTCGATTTTTATTAACGTATTTTTAATTTAGTTAATTTGAATTTTCAATACTTTTTAATTTAGAAAATAATTAAATTGTCGTTTGATGATTTTTACAATAAACGATGGTATTTTTGGATATTTTGTAAATACGATAACTAGTTTATTTGATTGTTGTTTTAGGATCGTATCATGTTTCTGTACGCGATCATATTTTTGTTTTGTCGTTCGTGATTCATACACGAGAAAAAGTATATGTGGCGACGTACCAAAAATTTCAAAATAAAGCATAACCCATCTACACAAGTCAGCACACTCTATCACATTCATTCTTTCTTTTCTACCTTCATTTTCAAGTTCCAGTTTAAAAAAAGGAAAGCTTCATCTTTAAAAATCAAGAACAATAGAAAATTCAAAAAAATAATACAAAGAAGGGATATTTGAGTTTGAATTGGTGAGATCTACGCATTTGTGTGTAATTGAATGGGCTCGGTGGAGTTTTAGGAAGGTTCAACAGTTTGGTTGAAGGCGGTATAAGCTAGGGTTTAGTTTTAGGTTTAATTTGTTTGATGTTAGATAAATCGAGAAGTAGTGTTGTTCTTATGTTGGAAAGGCAATCTCAATAGATAAAATTGGTGTGTTGCGGCTCCATATTAGAGGTCGCGATTTCTGCCAATTCAAATAGGATGGGTTGGTGTCACGATTTGCATGGGTAGGTCAGGCGAGTCGTCGTGGTGTCAGTGAGATGGAGATTGCGATGTGGATTATATTTGTGTTGTCGGATTGTGATTCGTGGCATGATGCTCCGTGTCGAAGTGGAGCATGCACAGTTAGGACATGTGCAGGCATTATTGGAGGGAGTTTTGAATTTTAGGGAAGATGGATTAAGTATTTATTTGGTGATAATTTTTTAATTAAAGGAATTAATTATTATAATTTAACTTGAAAACGTATAAATTCAATATCTCTCTCATACGAGGTCTAAACGAGGCAAGATTATTTGTGTTGCGCTCGTAATGGCGATAACTACATGATGGAACTAATTCATCAAATTTGAAGCGAGTGAAAATTTTGGGCTAAAATCGAACGTAGTTCAAATCAGAATGCTTTGGCGTCAACTAGAATTTCATTGAGTTAAACTTATGTTTTTGGATAATTAGTATGATATATAGTGGATAAAATTTACTATTTTTGTATGGATGGATTTTTGGTTGGTTTGTTAATTATCTGCTTTTGAAAGACGAGTAACATTTAAAATGAAATACATGACAAATTTATAGAGAAATCCAGTTTTCTCATCGTTGTGATTTTTAATTCCAGTTATTTATCGGTTGATTTTATTTTAGTTGTATACCTATTATATTAATTGTTAAATGTCAAAATTTGATTATTTGGCCATATTGAATATGACACTGACATATGTTAAAAGTCAAACCATTTTAGCGTAAACGGTAGTAATAACATTGGTTAAGTGCTATATAATTATTGGCCTCCTTATATTATTTTGGAAAATACTATTAACTACTGTTTGATTTGGAAATGGGTTTCGATTTGAGAAATGATTTTAATCTAACCTTTTAGAGTTACTGTGATATTTTATTGAAAAAAATAGTTTTTGAACTTCTCCATTTGGCTTAAATTTTTTATTATTCTTTTCTAATATATATATATATATTTGTAAATGTTTAATATTATTTTGGAAAGTATTTATTTTTATAGAAAAGTTATTATAATAATGAATGTTTATTTTAAAGTAAATAAAAGGGGTTTATCCTTTATTTTAAAGTGATTTATGTTTTTAAAGGAAGATAAAAATAATTTGGAATAAATATTTGTAAAACATTTTATATAAAATGTTGTAATAAAAGAGTAGATTTATAAACGGTATTTTATAAATTAAAGAGAGATTTATAAGAGGTATCTTATAAATAATAGAAGAGGTTTATAAATGGCATTTTATAAAGGAATATTATCACTTTGGTAAATTGGAGTAATAAATCACAGTGTGAATTTATTGCAATATATGGAATGACCATGTCCAGTAAAGGATATGAGTTTTATAATTATATTTGGAGTTTGGTTTTATATTTGGATTTTTGTTTTACAAAAAGTAGTTTTGCAATTATATTTAGAAATTTATAAAAGGAGTTTATAAACGAATTTGGAGTTTTATAAAAAAAAAGTTGCAAATAAATTTAGGGATTTATAAAATGAGTTTTACAAATAATATTTTACGAAAGAAGTTTTAAAAAAGAGTTTAATAAACTATATAAAGGATGTTTAAAAAGGAGTTTATTAAATAAGCTTGGAGATTTATAAAAGGAGGTTTATAATTATGTTTAGATATTTGTAAAGGGAATTTTATAATTTATAGATAATATATTTTATAAAAGGAGTTAATAAATATAAGGGGTTTTATAAAGACATTTTATAAAGAAGGATTTATAAAAAGGCCGAGACCCGATTTCCATAAATGATTATTTTTAAATATGGTGGTGTGGAAAATGTTCTTTTTATATTTAACACCAAATTATGAGGTATGGAACTCATCTCGATCTTGAGAACTAAGAATGTGTATCGAGGCAAGGTTATGAAACAACCCGCATATTTTACGATTTGTATATTTAAATATTTTATTTAAATGTAGAATCGTTAATCGGATTAAAGTCTGAAAATCTACTTTTTGTAAACAGTCGAATTGGGACTCGAGACCACTTCCATTGAGTCCAAAACGGCGTTTGCGACTTTTTTGAGTATAAACATCGATATGTTTGGAGTAAGTTGAATTTTGACATTTTCTATTGGGCTTTGGGTTTGGGTTTCACCCTAACTCACTCTATAACCAAGTTCAGCCCTCTCCTCTCCTCTTCTCTTCATTTCTATTTTCTTAAACACTCAAGCAAAACTGAAAATGGGGAGAGGAATGAGAAATTAGAAACTTCAACCCTAGTTTTCAATTGCAAAACCAAATTCTTGCTCCAAATTCAAAGAGAAGCTTTGGTAAGTATCTCCTTCTTCTTCTCCAACTCATTCTCTCTTTAATTTCAGAAAATTTCCTAAACCTAACCTAGGAAATGTTCTTCTTTTGAGCTTAGATTCAAGTTTCTAGAGTTGAGGTTGAAGAGAAGTTGATCTTCCTTTGCATTCAAGCTTCTCCTTCATCATTTTTGGGTTTAAAGGTGAGTTTTTGAACTCACATCTTTGTCTATTTCTATCATTAATGTTAGGAATGAATTCCTAACACTTATTCATGTTCAATTGCTTTTGGTTTGAATTGATTTTGTGAACATTTCAATTTATGGTGTTTTGAAGTCAAAACTTTGAAAATCCTTGCTTTGATTTGTGAACATGTTGTTGGTGGTGAATCGGAGAGCCTATAGGGCTGGGTTGTCGATTGGCAAAAGCCCCTAAAGTCCATTGCTCGACCGGTTGCAAATGGTGAGAGTTGCTCTCCCATTTGATATGCTGAAAAACAATTTCAGCCACAGCCAGTCGACTGGCCCCCTGAAGTCAGTCGACTGACTGTAGGGTCTGAAAACTCTCGGGTTCTGGTTCAGTCGACTGACTGCAGAGAGCTAGTCGACTGACCTGCTTCATTTTGCCTATTTTGCCTAATTAGCTTGAGAATCCAACTTTTATCGATTCGTGACTATCTGATTTATTGTTATCATTTGTTATTGCCTTTGATGACTTCTTTTTTCGGGATTTTTGAGAATGTCCATTTTAATGGAATTGGTATCGATTTCTTTGGATTTAATTCACGTCTTCCAATGAGGATTTTTCTGATTGATTGTTTCTACAATCATTTTGTGATTTGTCACTTCTAAATACAAAGGTTTCTATACTAGTAGTAAATATTAAAACTCTTTCACAAAGATGATTTCAACTTTATTTTAATACAAAGCTCTTTTATAAAACCGTTTTCTAATCTATTAGTATATACAAACCTTTACCTCACTCGTATGAGAAAATGTAATTAAACGGCTTAGCAAAACAAGTGGTATGAAACGCTTGCGTTTATTCCATCGGTTAATTTTTGGACTTGTTCGATTGAAACTCTTGTGACAATTTTCGAGTGGAAATCTACAATTTGTTCATAAATATTTAAGTTAAGCTAGTGGTTATGGGACATGACGCTAAACTCTTATATTTACTGGCTTAGTGTAATTCACACTTTTTATTGATCAATGATGATCATTTTGTGATTTAGACTAGCGATGTGCGATGTCTACTTGTCTACGAGGGAGACTAAACCCCGTTTTGTGGAACTTCGGTTCAATTTGGCGGGGTAGCGACCCGTGGTCTTCGGACCGTTTGTGGAGCTCCGGCTCAAAATTTATGGTTAGCAACCATGGAATAGCGTTCCGTCTGTGATACACGTGTTGGTGAGTTTTCATGCTCCCGTTTGTGATAGGCCTCCCCCTTTGTGATTTCTGGAATTTCTAATTGATGATTTCTAGAATTTGTGTTTCACCAACTTTTGCGATTGGCAATAATACGTTTGTCAATATTTGTAGTTTGGTGAATAAAAGAAAGAATATGATGTTCTTTTTGGTGCTTTGAGATTCTTGAGATATTGTATGATTTCGTTGTTGTTTAAAATCATACTTGTCCTGGTATGAAATTATTGTTATCATACATTCTTATTATATCTCTGCTTTTATCTCATTTCTTTAATGATAATGATAGCTAGACTGATCCGTTTATTATTTTCTTATTAAATAATACTCGGGTCAGACCGAGATGTTACATGTGCTTCTGCTTGACTCCTTATCTGGGATCATCTTCTGACTTTTGTCTAACTACACAGATTTGTAGTTTTTGTTATTATACATTAGAGATAGAGACTCCTTGATGTATAATTATTCTTTTGTCTGGCACTTGTATCTATTCTTTTGTGATATTGTGGATCTTATTTGACCACTACTCTGATGTACACTTTTATGTGTTATATTCATATCTGTTTCCGCCTTTGAGATATGAACATCTGTGACTGATTTATGTTATGCTTATTTCTATATTTGTTTCCGAGGTCCACTTAGCCACCGTGTGGTAGCTTTGAGTTTGCATCGGTATGTCAGATTTCCTCTTGAAACGAAATGCATGGTTTACTATCTGACATATCGGTACTCGCACAAGGCAATTGCACGGATGGTCACTCTTAAACATCCTTATTCTTCGCGCTAGTTGACGGCATTACTCCGTAGTGTCCTTGTCTAGCGTGAGTATAGAGGTGGGGCATTACAGCATGGTATCAGAGCCAAACTTCGGAACAATGTAGAATAATCTAGCAAGGATCATTGTCCTAAGTCCTTCTTAGGAATCATGTCATAGGGTTTAATTCGAGTCTTCGTACCATTCTATCCTATTCCTTTTTATGATGCCTTGTTTTATCAATCAAGTTTGTTTGATATTCCTTCTGAGATTAACCTTTTTCTCTTTTCTTTCTTTCTTAAAGAAAAGAAATGGTTAGACCTGGCCGTCCCAGCGCCAGTCAATCTAGTGCCACTCCCCAGGATGGAGTATTTATGTCTGCTCAGCAACTTCTAGACCTTGTGAGAAATACTCAAGCTGTCGGACCTATTCCAGAGCCTGCACATCCTAAATCTGGGTTTGCACGCTTGTGCAGTGATTACACCAATTTGGGTGGAAAGCCATTCAAAGGTTCCGAGAGCGTTATAGAAGTCCAGGCTTGGCTTCGAACATGCGACCATATCTTTTCTCGCATGAATCTTATTGATCTCCATCGAGTCCAAGTGGCTTCTAGTATGCTCCAAGAAAGAGCATTAGACTGGTACGAGCTTCTGATCTCCGAAATTATTGAAGCGGACCTTACTTGGGAGCAATTCCAAGAAAGGTTCGAATTAAAATTTGTGCCGGAAGCTGAAAAAGTGTCTCTAGCTCGACGCTTCATTGACCTTGTTCAAGGTGAATCTTCCGTGACCGACTACGTCGCTTCTTTCGAATCTCTCTCAAAATATGGGGTTGAATACATTAATATCCCATTGAAGAAAAATCAGAGATTTGTGTATGGCTTGAACAAGAGCCTCAAAAAGCCATTACTTCTGAAATTAGAAGTTTCTTTTGATCAACTTGTTGATATCTCTCTTCGTCTCGAAGAGGCCGATAAAGATAGTGATGCTAAGGTCAAACATAACATCAACAAGAAGAGACCTTTCAGATTCAAACCCACTCCCAACAAAAAGGGAAAGCAAGCAACACCGGTAGAAAATACTCTTAACTTTCGTCGAGGAGAATGTTACAATTGTGGTTCTAAGGACCACTATGCAAACAAGTGCCCGAAGTCTATTTCTTGCTGCTATTGCAAGAGTTTGGGTCATACTATATCTTTGTGTCCCAAACTTCAAGGAAAGAAGGAGGGCAAGCTAAATGTCATACAAGCCCTTGCTAACACTTCTCGTGGTCAAGGTATCTCTCATTCTATCCTTGATGGCATCATTATATTTTGTGATCTTCTTATTAGAGTTCTTTTTGATACGGGTGCATCTCACTCTTTTATATCAAAAGAACTTGTTGATGCTTTGTCTTTAAATGTTATTGGCTTGATGACTTCTTTGAGAATTACGAATACGGTCGGTGGATCCGCAACACTCAGTTTATTATGTAAAGATGTCGAAATTATTTTGTGTGATTACTCTTTCCATGCCGATTTGCATGTTATGCGTTATTTAGGTTTTAGAATGATTTTGGGGATGGATTGGCTTAACCGTTATGAAGCCCATATTCTATGTCCTGAACGGACTATATATCTTCGGCATCCTCAATCTGTTAAGAAGATTTCGCTTGTTCTGAAAGATTCGGATTCCAATTCGAAAGTGTCCTTATATTCTCTCAATCCTCATGACGACGATAATGATGATGAGGAAGATGTTATTTCTCTCACACATTGTTTGTGAATTTCCCGACATATTTGAGCCCGTTCTAGGATTACCACCTAAGCGAGCAATTCAGTTCCGAATTAATCTAGTCCCTGGAGCTCTACCTATTACACGTCCTCCTTATCGTATGTCCAATAAAGAAAATGAGGAGATGCGCAAACAATTATCCGAATTGGAAGTGAAGGAATTTATTCAATCTAGTTCCTCTCCATGGGGAGCTTCAGCTATTTTTGTGAAGAAATCTGATGGTACACTTAGGCTTTGCGTTGACTACCGCAAACTTAATGATCTCACCATCAAGAATAGATATCCCTTACCGCGGATTGATGATTTATTCGATCATCTTAGTGGTGCTAAAGTCTTTTCACAGTTAGACTTAGCAACTGGTTTTCATCAGCTCCGTATTGCAGAGGATAGCATTCCTTTGACATCGTTCCGTACTCGTTATGGATCTTATGAATGGCTTGTTATGCCATTTGGTTTGACGAATGCTCCAACTTATTTCTTCGACCTTATGAATCGAATTTTCAAAGACTTCCTCGATCGATTTGTTCTCATCTTTATTGATGATATTCTTATTTATTCTAAAACCGAAGAGGAGCATGAAAATCATCTTCGGATTGTGTTGGAAACTCTTTGGAACAATCAATTTAAAGAAATTTTTTCTAAATGCCACTTTTGGCAATCTCGTGTGAAATTTTTGGGACATATCATTTCTGAATCCGAAATTTCCATGGATCCTTCAAAGATTGAAGCAATTCAAAATTGGAAGAGACCGGAAAGTGTGACGGAAATTCGTAGCTTCCTCGGATTGGCGGGCTATTACCGTCGGTTCATAAAAGACTTTTCTAAAATTTCCGTACCCCTCACTAATTTGACAAAGAAGGGAGTTAAATACCTTTGGTCAGACAAATGTGAAGCTTTATTTCAAAAATTAAAGGAACTCCTTTCCAATGCTCCTATTCTTGTGATTCCCGAAGGGAACCAAGATTTTATTGTTTATACCGATGCTAGTCGTGTTGGTTTGGGTGCCGTTCTCATGCAGCGGGAACGTGTTATCCCTTATGCTTCTAGGCAATTAAAGCCTGCCGAGACTAGATATGCCACTCATGATTTAGAGCTCGCGGCTATTGTTTTCGCCCTTAGAATTTGGTGTCATTATCTTTTGGGAGAAAATTTTGTTCTCTACACCGATCACAAATCTTTGAAGTATTTATTTTCTCAAAAGGAACTTAACTTGCGTCAACAACGTTGGCTCGAGTTCCTTGCATCTTATGATCTTGATATTCTTTATACTCCCGGAAAGGGAAATCTTATTGCCGATGCCCTTAGTCGTAAGCAACAAGCGGTTGTTTCTTTGATGATATCCGAGTGGAATGATCTCGAGACTTTGTCCACTTGTGAGATTCGAGATCGTGAATCCGATTTATGTTCATCTCTTATTTTGTGTAGCCTTGAGGCTCATCCTTCTCTTTTAGACCGCATTCTTGAAGCTCAAAAGCATGATCCCGAATTGGTTCTTCTTAGCCAAAGTTGTAGGGATAAAATTGATATTGAAGGTTTGAAAGACTTTGAAATTGATGCTCGTGGCGGTATTCGAAAATTTGGTAGACTTATTGTGCCAAATATTATTGATCTTCGTAAAGATATTTTAGAAGATTCTCATCGATCTAAATTTACCATTCATCCCGGTAGTAGTAAAATGTACGCGGATATGAAACGACTTTATTATTGGGATGGAATGAAATCTGATATTGCTAACTTTGTTAAGCGTTGCATGACTTGCCAACTCGTTAAGGCCGAGCATCAAAGGCCTGGTGGGTTATTGCAACCATTGGAAATTCCAATATGGAAGTGGGATCAAATTTCCATGGATTTTATTGACGGTCTTCCCCGTTCTTGTTCGGGCCATGATAGCCTATGGGTGATAGTAGATAGACTTACAAATCCGCCCATTTTATTCCCGTTCGGTCCAATCGGACCGTACCTATTTTGGCTAAACTCTTTGTCAAGGAAATTGTTAAATTGCATGGAGTCCCTACTTCTATTGTTAGTGATCGTGATCCATTGTTTACTAGTGGATTTTGGAAAGGTCTTCAAAAAGCTTTGGGAACGAAGCTTAATTTTAGCACTGTTTATCATCCTCAGTCCAATGGACAAACCGAGCGTGTGAATCAAACTCTTGATGATCTTCTTCGTGCATGTGTTCTTGATTTTGGTGGAAGTTGGGAAAATCATATTTCTCTTGTTGAATTTTCCTACAATAATAGCTTCCAATCTAGTATTGGTATGACACCTTTCGAGGCACTTTACGGAAGGTCGTGCCGATCTCCTTCGTGCTGGCTTGAAGCCGGTGAGAAACTGGTTTTAAGTCCAGATTTTATTCGGGATGCCACAGAAAAGATTGATCTTATTCTTCATAGGATGAAAGAAGCTCAGAGTAGACAAAAATCCTATGCCGATAATTGAAGAAGGAAATTAGAATTTTCTGTGGGAGATTTCGTGTTTATTCGTGTTTCACCTATGAAGGGTGTTGTGCGTTTCAGTCGATCGGGAAAATTAGCACCTCGATATATTGGCCCGTTTCCCATCACCGAACGCATTGGTTCCGTGGCTTATCGCCTTTTATTACCGGCTCAGTTTTCTGCTATTCATGACGTATTCCATGTCTCTCAACTCCGGAAATGCCTTCGAGATTCCGACTCTATTCTTGAGCCCGGTGTTATTGAAGAAATTGAAGCTTCGCCTAATTTGACTTATGAGCAACATCCTATTGGAATCATTGCTTCGGAGGTTAAACGCCTTCGAAATAAATACGTTCCTCTTGTGAAAGTTCAATGGTCCTCAAATCCTAAGGATTGCTCTTGGGAATCCAGAGAATTCATCGAGCGAACACATCCGGACTTGCTCTCTCGTGCTCCTTAAGGTGAACTTTTTATTTCAAATTTCTTCTTTTTGTGTCAATATGCTTTTATAGTTGTTACTTCTTATTTATTTCTTAAAGATTGCGAGGACGCAATTTCTTTAAGGAGGGGAGTCTGTAACAACCCGCATATTTTACGATTTGTATATTTAAATATTTTATTTAAATGTAGAATCATTAATCAGATTAAAGTTCGAAAAGCTACTTTTTGTAAACAGTCGAATTGGGACTCGAGACCACTTTCATTGAGTCCAAAACGGCATTTGCGACTTTTTTGAGTATAAACATCGATATGTTTGGAGTAAGTTGAATTTTGACATTTTCTATTGGGCTTTGGGTTTGGGTTTCACCCTAACTCACTCTATAACCTAGTTCAGCCCTCTCCTCTCCTCTTCACTTCGTTTCTATTTTCTTAAACACTCAAGCAAAACTGAAAATGGGGAGGGGAATGAGAAATTAGAAACTTCAAGCCCTAGTTTTCAATTGCAAAACCAAATTCTTGCTCCAAATTCAAAGAGAAGCTTTGGTAAGTATCTCCTTCTTCTTCTCCAACTCATTCTCTCTTTAATTTCAGAAAATTTCCTAAACCTAACCTAGGAAATGTTCTTCTTTTGAGCTTAGATTCAAGTTTCTAGAGTTGAGGTTGAAGAGAAGTTGATCTTCCTTTGCATTCAAGCTTCTCCTTCATCATTTTTGGGTTTAAAGGTGAGTTTTTGAACTCACATCTTTGTCTATTTCTACCATTAATGTTAGGAATGAATTCCTAACACTTATTCATGTTCAATTGCTTTTGGTTTGAATTGATTTGGTGAACATTTCAATTTTTGGTGTTTTGAAGTCAAAACTTTGAATATCCTTGCTTTGATTTGTGAACATGTTGTTGGTGGTGAATCGGAGAGCCTATAGGGCTGGGTTGTCGATTGGCAAAAGCCCCTAAAGTCCATTGCTTGACCGGTTGCAAATGGTGAGAGTTGCTCTCCCATTTGATAGGCTGAAAAACAATTTCAGCTACAGCCAGTCGACTGGCCCCCTGAAGTCAGTCGACTGACTGCAGGGTCTGAAAACTCTCGGGTTCTGGTTCAGTTGACTAACTGTAGAGAGCCAGTCGACTGACCTGCTTCATTTTGCCTATTTTGCCTAATTAGCTTGAGAATCCAACTTTTATCGATTCGTGACTATCTGATTTATTGTTATCATTTGTTATTGCCTTTGATGACTTCTTTTTTCGGGATTTTTGAGAATGTCCATTTTAATGGAATTGGTATCGATTTCTTTGGATTTAATTCACGTCTTCGAATGTGGATTTTTGTGATTGTTTCTACAATCATTTTGTGATTTGTCACTTCTAAATACAAAGGTTTCTATACTAGTAGTAAATACTAAAACTCTTTCACAAAGATGATTTCAACTTTATTTTTAATACAAAGCTCTTTTATAAAACTGTTTTCTAATCTATTAGTATATACAAACCTTTACCTCACTCGTATGAGAAAATCTAATTAAACGGCTTAGCAAAACAAGCGGTATGAAACGCTTGCGTTTACTCCGTCGGTTAATTTTTGGACTTGTTCGATTGAAACTCTTGTGACAATTTTCTAGTGGAAATCTACAATTTGTTCGTAAATATTTAAGTTAAGCTAGTGGTTATGGGACATGAAGCTAAACTCTTATATTTACTGGCTTAGTGTAATTCACACTTTTTATTGATCGATGATGATCATTTTGTGATTTAGACTAGCGATGTGCGATGTCTATTTGTCTGCGAGGGAGACTAAACCCCATTTCGTGGAACTTCGGTTCAATTTGGCGGGGTAGCGACCCGTGGTCTTCGGACCGTTTGTGGAGTTCCGGCTCAAAATTTATGGTTAGCAACCATGGAATATCGTTCCGTTTGTGATACACGTATTGGTGAGTTTTCATGCTCCCGTTTGTGATAGGCCTCCCCCTTTGTGATTTCTGGAATTTCTAATTGATGATTTCTAGAATTTGTGTTTCACCAACTTTTGCGATGGCAATAATATGTTTGTCAATATTTGTAGTTTGGTGAATAAAAGAAAGAATATGATGTTCTTTTTGGTGCTTTGAGATTCTTGAGATATTGTATGATTTCGTTGTTGTTTAAAATCATACTTGTCCTGGTATGAAATTATTGTTATCATGCGTTCTTATTATATCTCTGCTTTTATCTCATTTCTTTAATGATAATTATAGCTAGACTGATCCGTTTATTATTTTCTTATTAAATAATACTCGAGTCAGACCGAGATGTTACAGGTGCTTCTGCTTGACTCCTTATCTGGGATCATCTTCTGACTTTTGTCTAACTACACAGATTTGTAGTTTTTGTTATTATACATTAGAGATAGAGACTCCTTGATGTATAATTATTCTTTTGTCTAGCACTTGTATCTATTCTTTTGTGATATTGTGGATCTTATTTGACCACTACTCTGATGTACACTTTTATGTGTTATATTCATATCTGTTTCCGCCTTTGAGATATGAACATCTGTGACTGATTTATGTTATGCTTATTTCTATATTTGTTTCCGAGGTCCACTTAGCCACCGTGTGGTAGCTTTGAGTTTGCATCGGTATGTCGGATTTCCTCTTAAAACGAAATGCATGGTTTACTATCTGACATATCGGTACTCGCACAAGGCAATTGCACAGATGGTCGCTCCTAAACAGCCTTATTCTTCACGCTAGTTGACGGCGTTACTCCGTAGTGTTCTTGGCTAGCGTGAGTATAGAGGTGGGGCATCACAGGTTAGTTTTCTGACTTGTCTGATCTCATTGTTAAGTGAGGGATAGTACTGTTTGAAATCAGAAAGTGGTATTAAGTATATTTGGTCTAGTTTCTCTACAATTTATTTACTTACACTAAAAGGAAAGTGTTTTGCATTTATCGATATCAATGTTCAAATGAAATTTATTTTAACCCAATTATGTGTGATTTTGGAAATGAAATCTTTCTTAAGATTTGTGAATATACTTATACCATTGAGATAAGTATATGGGTACATTTTCTAAGTTTTGAAAGTGAAATGTTTGTGAGTATACTTATTCAGTTGAGATAAGTATATCAATATTTTTAAGTATTGAAAAGAGTATAGAAGATTTGTGAACGTATCTTTGTAAATGTATTTTGATACAAGTATTTACAAAGTGGTTTAGTTAACAGGATGATTAATAAATGAGGCTTAGTGGTTTCTTTGTGCTTAACCATGCTTGGTTAATTCTCTAGTTGAATTGTTTGTTATTTGATTGTTAAATAACCAATTATCAAATATTAGCCAGTTTTAAAATTATCGTTGTCGGTTCGGAGTGACCGAGATCAGATATATTATCCGACAACCACTTCGAACTAGCAAAGCGTTTGAATTGGAGACATCCTAAAGAAGATGGAATCGAAGATTGAGTTCTTTGAAGTGCAAGGGCTACTTACTGCTAATCCCGAGGGTGATTCCGAAAAGGATGTAGTAGAAGTAGTGCCTTTAGTTTTGTTCAGTGCTTGAACAAACTTGTATAGACGAGTACTAGTATTGCATTGTTACCTAGAGAGTAGTGTTAGCATTCCAAGTAGGATTTGCAAAAAGGTAAAAAGAAGCCTCAAGCCTCACAATCGGTAATGACAAAAGCAAGGCTGTGCCGCAGGACTATGTGGATCGCTCCCATTAGGGTATAATCCTCACTTATATGTAGATCGACATTTATTTAAAGACTATGAATGTTTGTGGCCATGGAAACAGTTTGTCAAGGACAACAGGAGGGTGGGGGTGATCATATTCGATACTATTCAAGAAGGGTAGGCCAGTCCTGAGTAGTAGAGGTTCAATTAAGGGAGCCTCAATACATTTTCTCTATATGTGTGCTGTGCGGAAGGTAGACACTTACCTTGTCATGTATGTAATCCATTCTCCAATAATTGGCTTCGGACTTAGTTGTATACCTGTTATGCTAGAATTTAATTAATGTAATTTTTAGCTACCATTCAGTATATATTTTTAAACCTAGACATAATAATAATATTTGAAGATTTCCTATAAAAGGATTTGGTTATCGTAAGGTAAAAACCCGTTCGTGTTTCTGTGTGGCGTGGTCTTACAAGATACTTTTATTTTGAAAGTTTTTATAACAATAAAATCCATTTGAGGTTGTTTCTCACGCTGGTTTACTAGACCGATCCAGGCGTTATTTTTCTTATAATGCTCGAGTTAGACCAAGCATATTTTTAGATTTGGATTATAGATGCTCTAAAGATTCAGTAGACGAGCTAGAAGCCTTCAAGACGTACTGAAATATATATTTTATTTTCCACTGCATTTGTTGTTTGTATTTATCAACATTTGTTAGTATAGGTTTGTTATAACTGTCCAGGCTGATGATAGATTAGTGTACTCTAATTTGATGTATGTATATTACAGTTTTCTATTGTAAAGATCTGTTGTATTATATATTACCCGTCATGATATGAGATTCTAATCTGTCTTTTCTTTCTTTTTCCCCCAGCTGTAACAACTTGCCTTTTTGGACGTTTTAAGCAGACACACGCGTCAGAGTCAAACCATTCAAAAGGGCAGATTGTTATGAGGTAAATAAGAAAAAACAAAGAAAGAAAGAAAAAACAAAGAAAGAAAGAAAAACAAATACAGAATCTCGCAGCGGAATGACAAAATATAATAATCAAATAAACAGTTCATGAACCTGTTTACAAATAACATTGATTATACTTTTTATAATACAAATATGAGTTACATACAACAAGAATAAATAATAAATAAATGCAGCGGAACAACATGATGCAGTGGAATACATATAATAAGTAATAACAGTACAAAATCTTCGTCTTCATCCTCCAAAAAGCAGTCTTCGATAAACTGAAAAGCTCAGACTGACTCGAGCGAATTGAAAAGACAAAACACTCGAGTCAGAACTAAAAGATCTTATGTAAGTTAAATCAACGGTAAATATGAGTGTGACGGCGTCAGAGACGTTTACGGGGTTTGACATCCCCTATCCAGTGTCTAACGTGAGTGCAATAACTTAAGAGATGTTCAGGATTTCCATCTCCTAAAAATCCGTTAAACTATCTACTATGTAGTACAATACGCTATTGTAATAGTGTCTACAGTAAAGTATTAAAATAGCGTTAAGGCGTTACCCATATCCCCCTTAACACATTTTATATATTCCCGTAGTCTATACAATGCCGTAAGCTCCACCAAACCGGTGGTTTACCCAGAGGACATCCCATAGGTACTGTACAAAACAAACTCATAGAAGGCGCGATAGGGCATGTGAACACGACACTCGAGGCAATGCCAGGGTAGATGATACCTATTGCACTTCTGGACTGGTGGTAACGCATAGCAGCTACTGCCGCCCACCTCGGACACACTCCCATAATCAAAATCGAGGGGTGGCCACCAAATCAATCATAAAGTCAAAATATAGTATCGAAGAAATGTGCCCGATAGGAGGAATGACCTCACTTGGCCCGGTATAGCTCCTGTTTTAGTCACATCTAAGCTAACTCATGGGAGTAAGGGTCACATAAATACCTCATACAGAATCGTTCGCTAAACCATCCCACTTCATTTCTGGAATCACCACCACGTACACAGTTGTTAAAGTGGTTTTCAGTATTGGTAGAGAGTATGACAATATCTGATCCCAGTCTCTTTAACAAACAAACGCTTATTTCACACCGGATGGTTCCTTTACCTTTCAAAAAGTAAATTTCACAATTGATATCAAAATATCATTTTCGATTTCAAATCATATTTCTTTCGAAATCATATTCACTTTCAAAACTATATTCACTTTCAAAACTCATATTCACTTTTGAATTTATCGATAAGATAGGTTAATTAAATCCTAGTTCCCAAAATCATCATATTTACTCAAATATGTCATTTCACAAAAAGGTATCAATTCCAAATTCCAACTTAGGTTGTATCATCATCAAGGATTTAAATATAAATACTTCACTTTACACAGTCTGAAATTTTAGAAAATAGTTTAAGTGGTCATAAACAATTTTAATAGTTTAAAAAAAATAGTTTAAAGTAAATTAAAATAGTTTAAATAGTAAAAATAGTTTAAATAGATTTAAATTTGATTTAAAATGATTTAAATAGATTTAAAATGATTTAAATAGATTTAAAATAGATTAAAATAGTTTTAAAATAGTAAAATAGGTTAAATAGATTTAAATTTGATTTAATTAGATTTTAAAAATGATTTAAATATATTAAATATAGATTTAATTAGATGTAAAATGATTTAAATAAGTTAAATATAAGTTAAATAGATTCAAATATATTAGGTAGGTTTTAAATAGATTAAATAAATTTAAAATAGATTAAATAGATTTAAATTATATTAATTAGATTTAAAATAGATTTAATAAATTTAAGTAGTTTAAAATAGGTAAAATAGATTAAATTGGATTAAATAGGTTATAATAGATTAAATATTTTAAAATATTTTTATTTGATTAAAATAGTTTAAATTAATTTAAAATAGATTTGAAAGTTATATCCAAACATTTCAATAACTCAATTCCGATAAATTCATTTATATTTTACACTTCAACTTTGAAATTCTAATTAAATCCTTTAAACAATTCATTAAATCAATTCCAATTTCAACGTTAACGCTTGGATTACCGAAAATAATTCAGTTTATATAAATCAATTTCTATTTCAAAATGCCAGTTTGCTGAATTCAAAATTTAAGGAATTAAAAATCATTTAATTTAACCAATCCAGTGTTCATATATAATTTTCTACCCTATGGTCAAGTGATACAGATATTTATCATTTCAATCCGCAATTTAAATTTTTACGGTTATATACCATTTCAAACTGCAATCCCAAATTAAATAAAAATCCATAAAATCGCTCGAGTCTATCATTTCAACCCATAACGATTTTTCCCTAATCTATAGATCATTCGGGTATGTATCATTTCAACCCATAGGGAACTTGCAGTGTTATAACAATATAAAATAAAACATCCAGTCATCCAATATCAACAATCAAACATCCATCACAATCATCATCCAAATCAATTAATAAACATCAATAAATAATTGATTATCATTAACAGGAAATAAATTGACAATTAAATTCAATATTAAATTAAACGATGATTAAATGCAATAAAGGTCAAATTTAACTAGAATGACAATTTTAACATACCAAACATCAATCAATTTATTTCTAATCACACCATAAATTAAATTTAACTAACATAAGATAATCTAGTAGTTGTGAGTGGGTCAAAACACTCACCTTTGATTTCAAATCGATTTGAAATCAAAAATAGGGCCCATAATTGAATAGTCTCAGAATTCGTCCAAACTAGTGTCAAAATGTCCGGAATTTCGATACGATCCCAGCGGAACAAACCGCGCATGAATCAGACCTCGTACGTAAAAGTTATTGATATTAGACATTATACGTTTTATAATATGAATAAATAAAATAATAAAGTAACATAACACATCACCTTCTCCTTCTTCAAGCTACCCTAGAATGCACGCTGAAGCAAAACGAGCTACCACCCTCGTTTGCTCGTCGCCGACAATACCCATGCCGCTGCCCAAATCAGAGGCCATCACCATGCCCCACGCCCAACGTCGCCCCCTCTTGGCCAAGCGCCTGTGTCTCCGGCCCCCACAACCACCACGGCCGCCGCCTCCTCGTGAAACCCTAGTCGACTTTTAAGGCCAATCCAACCATCAATCAACCCAACTAATGGCTCAGATGCACTCCGCGTGCCGCCCTCCACGCGACCATACCCTCCGTTCAACGATCCGACGAAGTTGATCAACGCGCGATGAACGGCCGAAATTTATCCTTCAATTTCTGGACACACAGAGGCTCAAATCGAAAAAAAAACTGCAGATCTAAAATGCGCTCGTCGAGAGCTTCGAATTGAAATATAATATGATAGGCTTTTGAGGAGTTTGATTTTGAAATTGAATTTAAAAATGGAATAGGGTTTTGAAATTGTAATCTGTTTCTGTCATTGAGAAGGAGAAGCAGACAGATAAAATTGTACGTACTGAATAAGAAAATGACTGATAGGGTTTGAGAGAAAAACTATTTATATTTACGAAGCCCAATAAGAAAAATAAACACGATCGAATTGGTACGAACGACAATTGCGACCCAAAAAGCCCGTTTCGCTTCCGAAACGAAAGTGGGTCATCCCATATATCAAAATAGATGTTTTCGATATCTCTAAACTCAATGAAACAGGCTTAAAGTCCTTGTTCCATCGTATGAAGAAGTTAGCTTAAGATCAGCTTATTCCAAATTGATTTCAATTGAATTTGATTAAATTGATTTCTACGCGTTTCGAGCCCGTACGATCAAACGACAAGTCCGATCGCTACGAAACTTGAAATCCTACAATAATTTACCGTTACAGATCTGATGAAACTTGTTTCGTCGAAATCCGAGACAGTGGCCAAAATGACTATTTTCATATTAATTAAATAAATTATTATTAAATTGGATAAATCACTTTTTAATTTCAAATCTTATAATTAACAGATTTTATCATTTTTGATTACTTAGATATTATAATAATTTAAAACAAATTTACATATCAATTTAGTTTTGTATATTACACTAATTACAATGGTCTATTTCAGTTGCAATAATTTCATTAAGTATAATTTAAATTCAATTAAATCCATTTATTTTGATTTTAATCTTTCCATTCAATCAATCTTGACTTTATGAACATAGTTAATACTGATTTACATCTTATTACACTAATATTCTACAATTATCATCTTTTACCATATTAGTTGCAATATCCTAATTACATTGAATTTTTCAATTTTATTATAATTTAAAATCCCAATAAATCAATTTATCCGTACTTCACTCCTTTTATTACATCAATTATTCCCCTGTAAATAAAATTAACATTTCTATACATTTTATAGCATTTACCCTTTTACAGTTATTGTCTTAACTCATTTTACGTAACATTCTAATTACCTTTAATTACAATTGATTTTAAATTTTATTCAATAGATTAAATAAATTGGTAACAAATGACAACCGTTACCTTTTCAAAATTTAATAACATTTGTAAGTTTGTTACCTACACACAAATGTTATAGTTATTTACACAACACTAATTTTTTTCAATTACAATTTATTACACAGTATTTCATTAGTTAATCAACCTTTAAATTATCAATTACTCTTTTAATCCAATTATCAATTAATACACAAATTATTACTATTAATTTACAATCTATAACCAATTATAACTTTTTAATCATTTTAATTAATTGGAATTACATTTAAAGAAGTTATCAATTTCCTTAAATTAATACTATTACATTTCATTCCGGTTATATTAATATTATTAAATTACAAAACCTTATTAAATTAACTATTTTTAATTATCGAAAATCACGGGTCGTTACACTTTCCTCCACTCAAAACTTTTCGTCCTCGAAAAGGGAAAAGAAGGGAAAATAAATCAATATATCTTATTAAAAGTATTAACTTTATAAACAATTAATTTACATAATTAAATAATTTAAATAAAATATATCAATTTATAACAATTAAATCCATTTATATTCAAGTTAACAAAAGTTTGGAAAACATTTCACAAAATTTTCTAAGTCCAAAATTCACAGAAAATTTCGGCAAAGTCTCCTTTGTACAGAGAGGTCTGGGAGAAATAGTAATATCAATAATACAATATATATCACATATTTTCAAAATCAAATATCCCAAACCACGGGAAAATAATATAATATCGCTAGAAAACCGTAATCCGAGAACGTACCTATTTGTTGGGCAAACAACGCTTAATTTATGAAACCAAAAGCAGTAGCAATTGCTTCCATAACCTATATTCCACTTATAAAATTCAAAAGAGTTAATAATTATGTAAAAGAGAAATATTTTAAGTTGTTTTCAACTAATAACAAAACAAATCAATACAACATAACAACAATCACTTGCAAACAACCAGTACAAACATCATTTCAACAATGAAAACAATCATCCATCCATTTTAACCAAAACAAATAGTTTTTTCGGGTTCATAAACTTTTAATCGTATAAAATGATAAATAGACTACTAAGTATACCATACACTCAACAGTCTTAGATAAAACTCAATAGATCATTTATACATCCTACACAATAGAAGTATCTTTTCCCAACCAATCCATAAGTCAAACAAACAATAATTTCAAATAATATTTAAGTTTTGTTCTTATTACTTTTTTCCTTTTCACATTATTCACTGTTCGTTTTCATTTGTTCATACAATGCTTGTTTAATTCCTTTACATTTATCACTTACAAAATTCAGTTTTCATTCTTTTATACAGTACCGTTTTTCTTTTCATTACTTTACATTCATTGCTTACATAAGTCATTTCCATTTCAATTATTAGATTATTTATTATGTAAATCTCTTTTCAATTTAATTTACCATTAATGGATTAATTCTTTTTCACATTCATTCTTCCATATATAGTATTATTAAATATTAAATCCATTTTTAAATCATTTCAATGTTTTCTAAAGTTATAATCATTCCATTAACGTAATATTCACTTTAATTATAAATGGCTTCAACATTAACTTCAAGTTTGTAATTATTTACCTACAGTATTCCCCTTTTCTATTAGATCTGATTATAGATAGCTTAAACTGTTAACTTAAGTTTATAATCATTTTTCTTACATTATTCACTTCTATTACACTTGATTAGTAACATTTCAAATTATTAACTTAAGTTTATAGCAATTTATAACATTAGAATTTCTTATTTATAGAAGTAATTTCATTGAACACTTTCATTTTTCCAAGTTTTACTTGTATAATATTCTATTACATATTCTTACTAACATTACAACTTTTAACCTTTTGGTAAGTTATATATATATATATATATGTCTTAAGAATGTAATTTAATATTACCCAAGTTTCTCTTATTTATTTAGTTAACAAAATGTTCAACAGTTACTATTTCTTAATTTCATTTCCTTTTTATTTACAGTTTTCAAAATTTCAATTTCTTATCTATTACATTAATCATTTTAACATCAATTTCTTATTTTCATTTTAGAAGTTCCAATTATTAATATAGTCAAGATTCCATTTATTACAATAATTTCAATTTCTAATTTATAGAAACTTTAGAACTAAATAACCGAGTTTCATTTCAATTATCCTAAAATAATATATATAATCATATCTTTTATGTATATCAAATCATATTTGGAATTCAATAATCAAGATTAATTTATCAAAACAATTGTATAGTAAAACTACTACATGTTGATTCATGGGTTTTGATTCATGACACAAGCTTCAGAGATCATAAGACGAACTACAAAGAGAATACTATACAAAGGCGGCAAAAAGAGAATAAACGTATATTGTGCACTACAATGGAGACAAGACTACAATCCAGAGATTAGTATGAATATTTTATTATATTGAGTCTTAGAATATTGTTAAAATCATTCCTCAAGTAGTCACACGCACATACAAATAGTTGTATATTGTTTTATACTTAAAACAATGTGATCTGTGCACATAACATCAGGTCGGTCGACCGACCAGTAAGCTCGGCTGACCGAACCTGTGTTAGTGCACAAATATGCACTGTTTTATGCATGATTTTAAACTCCGCTGACCGACCAGAATTTTCAGTCAACCGACCTGGAAATAACGGCTATTTTTCTGAAGAGTTGCGATCGTTCGTGAAGAGGAATCACCTTCAATCCAAGAGATATGGTCACAATTTTTGATTGAAACTCTTCATGAAAGATTGTAACTATTCTACCACTATATAAACATGTTTAATTCACTTCTACAATCACCAATTCTTGTTTATAATTCTGTAATCCATTCTCTATTTATTTCTGCAAATAAAAGCATTCATTCTCATTCAATATCGCTAGAATCCCTGAATTAATTCATATACTTCGATTCTACGTGATTATCCTCCTTCTTAATCTTCACACACACTATATATTCTTGAGGATTTGATTATAGGAGAATTGTACTATCAAAAGACAATCCGTGTTATTCAGAACACAATCGTCAACAAGTTATTTGTACTAAGTTGAAGTCCTCTTCGGCTGTTGAGGCGGAAAAATTCCTGTTCGGTTGCTCTGGTGTCATATACCTATTCCTCTGGGTTAAGTGAGGGGTTTAGTTTAAATCCAGAGGGTATTCTGGGACTGGACGTAGAACGGGAAGTTCGAACCAGTATAAAAATTCCTGGTGTGCTTACTTTAATTTTTATTTTATTGCTATTTGCTATTACCAGTTTCCGCATTTATATACAATATTACACGATCCTTAGTACTGCACGTACACTTTCATTTGGTATCAGAGCAAGGAAATCCTATAACCGTCACAAAGTTATTTGATATCTATTTCTAGTAATATGGCAACGACACAAACTAACGATTTTGACACTAACACTAATACTAGTTTCACAGATGGTCAATCAACTTCACGTCCTCCACTTTTTAATGGTATAAATTATAATTATTGGTCAACTAGAATGAGAATCTACATGAAATCTAGTGGATTCGATATCTGGAATGTTATACAAAGAGAGTACACAACTCCTACTGGAGAATACTCAACTTGGAGTAACACACAAAAAATAGATGCTACATCAAATGCAAAGGCTATGAATATTTTATTTTGTGCATTAGATAGAAATGAATTCAATAGAGTTAGCATGTGCACTTCTGGTTATGAAATTTGGAGAACACTTAAGGTAACACATGAAGGAACGAACAAAGTTAAATTAAGCAAAATCTCTATGTTGAAAAATAAATTTCAAAATGAGGCCAAATGAATCTATAAATGATATGTACTCTAGATTCCAGGATATTTATCATGCTCTACTATCATTAGATCAAAAATTTACTGATTTTGATATTGTCACAAAAATCTTAAATTCTTTAACGGACGAATGGGAAAGAAAAGTCCTAGCCATTGAAGAAGCAAGTGATTTGTCAACATTAAAACCAGAAGAATTGATAGGTAATTTAATGTCCTACGAAGTAAATTTGCAGGCAAAGAGAAATGGAGCACAAGAAAAGAAGACTGTGGCATTTCAAGCAGAAAAAGATGACTCCGACTCAGAGAATGAAGATATGGCAATGATTGCTAAAACTTTCAAAAAGTTTCTGAAATTCAAAAGAAATAAATTCAGGGGAAACAAAAATAATTCCAACAACAATACCAACAGTAGCAAACCATCATCTTCAATAATGGAATGTTATGAATGTCACAAGAAAGGTCACATGAAGAAGGATAGTCCAGAACGTAAAAAGAGCAATTTTAAGAAGGACAGAACCAAACGAAGAGCTTTTTCAGTCACTTGGGACGACACATCCTCATCATCCTCATCAGAGAGTGAAAGTGACAATGAAAATGAACAAGCAAATGTGTGCTTCATGGCTTCGTCAGACGATGTAAGTGATCTTAGTTTTGAAGATTTAATTGAAATTAATTCTGATTTAATAGATTTAGCAAAGCAACTTAAAAAGAAAAATAAAGATTTACAAAGGAAATTAGATAGGACAGTCTTAGAAGTAGATATGCTGAAAGATGAGAAGAAAATATTAGAAGAAGAACTTGAAATTTCTCAACAATAAAATTCTAACTTATCTTCTCAAATTTCTTTAATATCCGAAGAACTAGAAATTCAGAAAAATAAAAATGATGTTTTATTTTTGGAAAATAACAGTTTAAATTCTAAAATTAAAGATTTAGATTTAGAAAAATCTAGTCTAAAAATAAAATTTGATGACATCTCTAAAAATGTTTCTAATTTCAATAAAGGAAGAGAGAATGTTTCTAAAATACTTGAAAATTCTCAATCCACTAACAATAAATATGGACTAGGATTTAAGAAACAGAATAATTTTGCTAAAAGTAGGATTAATAATAATTTTAAAAAGGATATTAAGAAAACAGTTTGTTCAAACACTAAAACCATTAAGATATGGATTCCAAAATCAAATAATGTTTTGATAAGGAATAAACATATCAAAATGTTCATGGAAACTGTTCATAATAACAAAAACTATGTTTATAAAGGGAATTCTGAACCCGTATGGGTTTGGCTTCCTAAGATCTAACTCTTAGGACCCTAAAAAGAAATGGGTACCAAATTTTTATAAATTTTTGCAGGTACCACATAAAAGGAGAGGAAAATGGATTTTAGATAGCGGTTGCTCAAAACACATGACTGGAAACAAAGAAATGTTGTCAAACATTATATACTCAAATGGAGGAGCAGTCACCTTTGGAGATAACTCTAAAGGATATATCATCGGTAAAGGCGATGTCAGCAGCAACGGTATCACTAATTTACCTCTCATTACTGATGTTTTATTAGTTAAAAATTTAAAACATAATTTATTGAGTATTAGTCAGCTATGTGATAAAGGTTTTAATATAACTTTTTCAGAAAATAAACGTAATATTTTCAATAAAAATCATAACACTATTTTTGAAGGAATAAGAGATAAAAACATTTATATTTTAAATATGAACGTTAATAATGATTCAAATTTGTGTTTAGTAGCTAAGGAAAATGATTCCTGTCTTTGGCACAAAAGATTTTGTCATATCAATTTTAATACCATCAACAAATTAGCTAAAAATAAATTAGTTAAAGGATTACCTAACATGAGATTCAAAACTAATATATTTTGTGATGCATGTAAATTAGGAAAATTAACAAAATCTTCTTTTAAATCTAAAAAGGTAATTTCTATAGAACAACCACTTGAACTTTTACACATGGATCTTTTTGGTTCAACTCAAGTTCAGTCTATTAATCACAATAGATATGTGTTTGTTATTGTAGATGATTTTTCTAGATACACTTGGACTTTATTTTTGAAAATAAAAGTGATACTTTCGATAATTTTAAAATTTTTGTTAAAAGAATACAAAATATTAAAAGTTTGAAAATTAAAAATATCAGAGGTGATCATGGAGGAGAATTTGAAAATGAAGTTTTTGAACAATTTTGCAACAAGAAAGGTATTAACCATAATTTTTCATTTCCTAGAACACCACAACAAAATGGCGTTGTAGAAAGAAAAAACAGAACGTTACAAGAATGTGCAAGAACTTTATTAAATAGAACCACTTTATCAAAACATTTTTGGGAAGAAGCTGTAGCTACTGCTTGTTATGTATTGAATCGTGTTTCCATTCGACCGTTAACTAAAAATACTCCATATGAACTTCTAAATGGAAGAAAACCAAATATTTCATATCTTAAAGTTTTTGGTTCTAAATGTTTTATTTTGAATACTAAAGATCAGCTAGGCAAATTCGATCCAAAATCCGATGAAGGAATATTCGTAGGATATTCGGAACGAAGTAAAGCTTATCGAATTTTTAATAAAAGAACTCAAATTATTAAAGAAAGTTTACATGTTTCATTTGACGAATATTTTAAAAATATAAATCCAAATATTACTATCGATTCTGATGATGAAGCTATTCAGAATAAAAACAGTAACACTAGTGAAAATTTTGATAATAATCATGAATTTACCGAAAATATAAACATTACTACTAATACAATAAAATCTCCACCTAGAATTTTACGGGATCATCATGTACAAAATATAATTGGAGAAGTAAATACGAATGTTAAAACCAGACACCAATTAAGTCAAGTTGGTCTTGTAGCTTTTCTCTCTAACATAGAACCTAAGAATATAAAAGAAGCCTCAACTGATGACTACTAGATTCTTTCCATGCAAGAAGAACTAAATCAATTCGAACGAAACAAAGTTTGGGAACTTGTTCCTAGACCAAGTGATCAATCAGTCATTGGTACTAAATGGGTCTTCAAAAATAAAGCAGATGAACTAGGAAATATAACTAGGAATAAAGCTAGATTAGTTGCACAAGGATATAATCAAGAAGAGAGAATTGACTACGAAGAAACGTTTGCTCCAGTCGCCCGACTTGAAGCAATAGGAATCTTATTGGCGTTTGCATGTTTTCATAATTTTAAACTTTATCAAATGGATGTTAAAAGTGCATTTTTAAATGGTTACATAAAAGAAAATGTCTTTGTTGAACAACCACCTCTTTTTTATCATGAAAAATTTCCGGATCATGTTTATAAACTCAAAAAGGCTTTATACGATTTAAAACAAGCACCACGTGCTTGGTATGATCGTCTTAAAAGCTATTTATTAGAATCTGGGTTTGAAATTGGTAAAGTAGATCAAACTCTTTTTATTAAGAAAACTAAGAAAGATATTTTGATAATTCAAATTTATGTTGATGATATTAACTTTGGATCGACAAATGAAAAGTTATGTCAGGAATTTTCGACTATAATGACAAATGAATTTGAAATGTCTCATATGGGAGAATTGTCATATTTTCTTGGAGTACAAATTAAACAAGTTGAAAATGGAATTTTTATTAATCAAGAAAAATATTGTTATAATTTAATTAAACGATTTGGTCTGGAAAACACTTCTGCCAAACCAACTCCAATGAGAACAACGATTTATCTCGATAGAGACGAGGAGGGCAAAAGTGTTGATCAAAAACTATATCATAGTATGATTGGATCTTTATTATATTTAACAGCTAGTCGACCTGATATAATGATGAGTGTTTGTTTATGTGCTAGATTTCAAGCAAATCCCAAAGAATCACATATGCGAGCAGTTAAACGCATTATTCGTTATCTAACTAAAACCAAAGATTTCAGACTATTTTCTCCAAAAGAATGTCCTTTCGAATTACTTTCCTATGGCGACGTTGATTTTGGAGGAAGTCGGACAGATAGAAAAAGTACTGGCGGAACTTGTCACTTCATTGGACGTTCCTTAGTCTCTTGGTTCCGTAAGAAATAAAACTGCGTTTCTTTATCGACATGTGAAGCAGAATATATATCCGCTGCTTTGGCATGTGCACAAGTCATTTACATGCAACAAACACTTCAGGATTTTAATTGTCATCTTGAAAAGTCTATAATTTATTGTGATAATACTAGTGCAATAAATCTTTCTAAAAATCCTATCAATCACTCACGAACAAAACACATAGATATTCATCATCATTTTCTTCGTGATTGTTTGGAAAAAGAATTGATAAATTTAGAGTTTATTAATACTGAAAATCAGATTGCTGACATTTTTACTAAACCATTAAATGAAAATAATTTTATCAAACTTAGACGAGATTTAGGAATAATGTCTCTAAAAGAGTTATAACTAAAAATATGCAAAATGTTTAAAAATTTGTAATCATCCATTTACAAACTGTTTTACTATTAATTACCTGTGATGAGAATTAAATAATAATCCTTATCCACTTATTTTTTTAGTAAACAAATACATATATAAACTATGTTTAGTTTTCAAATCAAATACTAAGAAAGTTTATATTCAAAATTAGTTGAAAATGTCATCCAACAATGATTTTTACAATTCCAAAAACTCTCGTTTATCGTATACATCTCCGGACGATGATTCCAATCGTATTCCTGAAAACGGACCCTATCCTATTTTTCCCTTACCTAATCGTGTCCTTAACTTCTCTTCTTCCCCGGATAAAGAACCCCAATATGGCTGGAAACCATGGGAGGACACTCATACCGGTTATACACCGGAAAAGAAGAAAGGCAAGAATACTATGGTCATATCTCCTTCAACTAAACATAAAATAGATGAGATACACCACTATTAACAACAACAATTGGATCTACAAAAGGAGTTATACTATGAACAAAAAATTACGGCAAGACGTTTGAGCTTTCTAGAACGGATGGCCATAAAAATTTGTTCGTCGAAAAAGGAAGACGTTGTTAAACCCACATCTAGACCCTCAACCTCCTCAAATCCTGCTCAATCTCCAGTAGCTCCTATGTGGTCACCTATAGAGAATTTCCCATCTCCAAATTCTTGGGAACGTCGATATTAACAACCGGTGGCTAAGCATTTATTTATATATATATATGTGTTTCTGATTTTCTATAAATTGTATTAATATCATGCAAAAATAATAAAATTTCTCTTTATACAATTTTTTAACAGAAACAGCAAAACTGGGCAAAACAACTGGGTCGGTCGACCAAAATACTGAGTCGGTCAGCCGAATCCCTTCCCGAAAGTTTCATATGTTTCAGTTAACAGAGTCGGTCAGCCGAAAATACTGAGTCGGTCAGCCGAATCCCTTCCCGAAAGTTTCATATGCTTCGGATAATAAAGTCGGTCAACCGACCAGAAATTTCGGTCGACCGAATGACATAAATCTGCTGCTGCCTATTCGAATATTTAACCCACCTATTCACTTTTTTCAACTACTTCTTCATTTTAACTTTCCCAATTTCAGATTTTCACCCCAAACTCCATTAAAATTTTCTCAAATTTTATATTTTTCCTCAAAATCAATGGCTCCTAGAAAGAAAACTAAAACTACCGCCACTTCTTCATCAAATCCAGTGGATTCTCAAATAGCCTCATGGCTTGTGAGTGATAAAGCACTCGAAAGATGGATAAAGCTTCAAGATGCCAAGATCTTCGAGGAATCCTTCGTAAGTTACCCCGATTTCTCTTCTTACGGTATTGAACATGCCGCAGTTGAAAGTGGGATTGACACTTTTCTTAACCATAGAAAGAACAATTTGAAAATTAACCACATTATGGTCAAATTATTTCTTGCTAACCTAAACCTTGTAAATCCTCCTAGAAACACTGAAAATTGTGTTTGGACGTCTGTATGTGGTACGGAAATTTTCCTTTCAATAGATAGAATAAATCATACTTTGAATGCTCGACCGGGTGGAATATCGTTACATGATGTGGATTGCAATGTAATGATACACGACCAAATAAGCCATCTCTTTTTCGAAGATGATGCTATAGATTTAAGACAAACATAATCTCTTCTACCAAAAGCTAGACTTTTTCATCAATTCATGATGAAATCCATTGTTCCAAGAGGCGGCTCCTACCACTTAGTGTATCCTGAAAATTTTAAAGCATTATATGCTATATGTGGGAATGTTCGAGTCAATTGGGCACAATTACTTATGGATGAGTTTCTCTCATTTAACCAAGGCAAGATGCTTCATATTTACTATGGAGAATATATAATGAAATTAATCAATGACTTAGTCGTACATGCTTCAGAATCCGAAACTACCAAAGTTCATCATTTTGATTCAAGGACCATTAAATTAATGAAGTTGTCGGATGCTCCACCACGATTTATAAAATTTGACCAATGGTGTGCTACTCCTAGAGATCAACTACGCCATAGCCATTCCACACCACAACCAACCACTCATTCTACAGAACGCTTAACTCGCCAGTCCACAATTCAAAGAACAACTACCGGACTTGGAACGGAAGTGGCTATTGATCTTTTGGCTTGAAATCAATTAGCTTTAGATGCCCGTCTACGGAAAATAGATGGAAGATTCAAGAAAATCAAAGGCTTCTTTGTTAATCTTTGGGATGCTTTGTCATGCACTTCTGAAGTCGGTGCCTCTCATCTTGCTCCCGGAAAAAGACCAGCACCTAATTTCTCTTGGTCAGCTTCGGAGAATACATGTTCCGGAACATCATGAACTCATACTTCTCATACTCAACGTCGTGGTAAAGAACATGCTCCTCCTGATGAAAATATTCGTCCAGAATATTGGGATACCGACGAGGGTGAGGAGTGATCTTGTTGTTTTTTGTTTTGCTATTGGATTATTTCAAGTATTATGTTTTCATTGTGAACAATATTTCTATTTTATGAAGTTTTATGTAATGGTATCATTAACATTTTATTTGTTTTTGGTATGTAAAATTAATTCTATGTTCCTATATTTGATACATATTCCGTATTGTTTTTTTACATTTTATGTATCATAAGTATTCCTTTTTGTCGATGACAAAGGGGGAGAAATGTATGAAAGCTAACAAGTTTTTGCAGAAAAGTCGCCATATATTCAGGGGGAGAATTACAATATATATGTATATACTACTTCGTCGCATAAGTATTGTCATCAATCAAAAAGGGGGAGAATGTTGATTCATGGGTTTTGATTCATGACACAAGATTCAGAGATCATAAGACGAACCACAAAGAGAATACTTGTGACGCCCCACCTCTATACCCACGCTAACCAAGAACACTACGATGTAGTGCTGTCAATTAGCACGGAGAATAAGGCTTTTGAGGAGCGACCATCCGGGTAACTTCTTTGTGCGAGCACCGATATGTCAGATAGAATAGAATGCATATCTTTTAAAGAGGAAATCCAACATACCGATACAAACACAAAGCTATCACACGGTGGCTATATATAATCTTCGGAAACAAACATAGAAGAAATCATAACACAAATCAGTCACAAACAATTCATATCACAAAGGCGGAAATAGATATGAATATAACACATGAAAGTGTACATCAGAGTAGTGGTCAAATAAGATCCACATAACACAAAAGAATAGATACAAGTGCAAGGTAAAAGAATATGTATACATCAAGGAGTCTCAATCTCAAATGTATACAACAAAAACTACTAAACTAGAGTAGTTAGCCAAAACTCAGAAGATGGCTCCAGATACGAAGTCATGAGGAAGCACCTGTAAAATCTCAGTCTGACCCGAGTATTATTTAAGAAGAAAATAATAAACGGATCAGTCTAGCTAGAAATATCAGATAAAGTGAGATAGGATATGAGATATGATAATAAACGTATGATAACAAAAAGGTGTCATACTATGATAAGTATACATTAGAAATCCCACAAAAGTCATACAATATCTCAATAATCTCAAAACAGAGAAAAGAACGTCATATTCTTAATTTAATTCACCAAGCCACAATAAAATGACATACTCATCAATGCCAATGGTAAAAGCTGGTGAAACATAAATTCCAGAAATCAATAATTAGAAATCTAGAAAACACATAAAAAGGGGGAAGGCCTATGAGCCGAATGCTCCACGAATGGTCCGAAGACCTATAAGCCGAATGCTCCACGAATGGTCCGAAGACCTATGAGCCGAATGCTCCACGAATGGTCCAAAGACCTATGAGCCGAATGCTCCACGAATGGTCCGAAGACCAATGAGCCGAATGCTCCACGAATGGTCCGAAGACCTATGAGCCGAATGCTCCACGAATGGTCCAAAGACCTATGAGCCGAATGCTCCACGAATGGTCCGAAGACCTATGAGCCGAATGCTCCACGAATGGACCGAAGACCTATGAGCCGAATGCTCCACGAATGGTCCGAAGACCTATGAGACGAATGCTCCAAGAATGGTCCGAAGACCGTAGGGTGCTACCCTACATATGTGATGGCGAAACATCACATAAACGGGGTATAGTCTCCCTTGCAGACAAAGAGACATCGCTCAATCGCTAGTCTAAATCACAAAAATGATCGTCATGATCATCAGGAAGTGTCAATTACACTAAACTAGTAAATATAAGAGTTTAGCTTCATGTCCCATAACCACTTGCTTAACTCAAATTTTTACGAACAAACTGTAGATCTCCACTAGGAAATTGTCACAAAAAGGGTTCAATCAAACAAGTCCAAGAGCTAACCGATGAAGTGAACGTAAGCGTTTCATACCACTCGTTTTACTAAGTCGTTTAAGTCGATTTCTCATCCGAGTGAAGTAAAGGCTTGTATATACTAGTAGATTGGAAATCGGTTTGAGAAAATGAACTTTTGATATTTAAAATAGTGTTGAAATCGCTTTGATGAAAGAGTTTTGATATTTACTACTAGTATAGAAAACCTTTATATTTTGAAGTGACAAATCAAAGAAGTGATTGTAGAAACAATCAATCATTAAAATTCACATTCGAAGACATGAATAAAATCCAAAGAAATCGATATCAAATCCATCAAAATGGATATTCCAACAATCCCAAAGAAAAGAAGTCATCAAGTCGATAATAAATGATAACAACAAAAGGGAAACAACATGAATCGATTAAAGTTGGAAATTCAAACAAAGTAGGCAATATAGGCATAATTGGCAAATAGGAGCAGGTCGGTCAACTGGACTCCCTGAGTCGGTTGACTGGACCAGAGATAGAAGTGCTCGGGTAGCAGGTCGGTCGACCGAGCCTGTAACCTGCACTTCCAAACAAAGGCAGGGAGATGCTAGAGTAGCAGGTCGGTCGACCGGACCCTGAGGTCGGTCGACCGGAGCCTGTTTCCAGCACTCCCATGCCAATCAAATAAATGCCAATCCCTTCCGAAATGCAATCGGTTGAGCAATGGCACTAAGGGTTTACGCCCATCGACTACCCGGCCATATACGCTCTTAAATGCACCACAAAAATCATGATCAAAGATCAAAGTTTGGATTTTTAAAGAATTGAACTCCAAACACTAAAAATTGGAATATTCACCAAATCAATCCAAACCAAGTGCAATTGCACAAGAATAAGTGTTAGGAATTCATACCTAACAATCGAAGATAGTTATATACTAAGATGTGAGATAAAAATCTCACCTTTGAACCCAAATCAATGAAGAAGAAGCTCGAAAGCAAGGGAAGATCAACCACACTTCAATCTCAACACAAGAAGCATGAATCTAAGCTAAAAGAGAAACATTTCCCATATTAGGTTTAGGAATTTTCTGAAATCAAAGGGAGAATGTGTTGGAGATGAAGGAGACGAAGCTTACCAATGGGTTCTCTTTGAATTTGGAGCAAGAACTTGATTTTGCAAGAGGAACTAGGGCATGGAGTTTTAATTTCCCATCTCTCCCACCATTTTTGCTTTGAAACTGAAAAGAGGAGGAAGTGAGAGTGAATGAAGAGGGGGGTTTTCAGTTTGGGATATTAAGTTAGAACATTGGGCTGAACCCAAACCCAAGCCCAAAGTGAAAAGTAGCAAAATTCCACTAACTCCAAACATATCAAAGTTTATACTCAAAAAGGTCGCAAACGTCATTTTGAACTCAATGGGGGTGGTCTCGAGTCCCAATTCGACTGTTTGCAAAAAGTAGCTTTTCGGACTAAAATCCGACTAACGATTAAATATTTAAATAAAATATTTAAATATAAAATCGATAAATATGCGGGTTGTTACAGACTCCCCTCCTTAAAGAAATTGCATCCTCGCAATACTTAAGAAGGAAATAAAGAGTAACAACCATAAAAGCATAGCAACACAAAAGAAAATTAGAAATAAGAAGTTCACCATAAAGAGCACGAAAGAGTAAGTCCGAACGTGTTCGCTCGATGAATCCTCTGGATTCCCAAGAGCAATCCTTGGGGTTTGAGAACCATTGAACTTTCACAAGAAAAACATCTTTATTTCGAAGGCGCTCAATCTTCGAAGCAATGATGCGAATAGAATGTTGCTCAAAAATCAAATCTGGTGAAACTTCAATCCCTACAATAACACCAAGCTCAAGAATAAAAATCGGAAACCCTAAGGCATTTCCGTAGAAGAAAGACGTAAGAAAACGTCATGGATAGCAGAAAATGAGCCGGTGCAATGGCGTAGTACAATAATGGTACGCCAGAGAAACGAGAAACTCGAATAATTTGGAACATTGGCATAGTACAATAACGGTACGCCAGATGAACCAAAGCTCAAATAATTCAGAACATCGACGTAGTGCAAACGGTACGTCAAATGAACCGAACACCATAAAAGAACATCGGACGCTAGTCCATAAAAGAAATGAGATAAAGCTCAATAAAACGAAGTACATCAAAACGTCCGATGGACTTGATAAAAAGATAATTCCATTCAGACATCATCAAAGAATCAACCACTTGTTGTTTACAACAAAGTGCATTGGCAACACAGTTCCTCTTTCCGGGAATATACAAAGAATATCAAGATCATTAGATGCAAGGAACTCGATCTAATATTAAGTTCCTTATGAGAAAATACATATTCCCAAGATTTATGATCAGGGCAGAGAACAAATTTCGCACCCAAACACAATGATGCCAAATTTTTAAAAGCGAAATCGATAGCCACGAGCACTAGATCATGAGTGGCATATCTAGTCTCAATAGGCATTAATGATTTAGAAGCACAAATGATAGCACGTTCTCTTTTGCAAGGGAACGACATCCAAACCAATACTATTAGCATTGGTACAAAAGATAAAGTCTTGGTTCCCTTCGGGAATCATAAGAATAAGAATATCGGAAAAGAATTCTTTCAAATAATCTTCTTTCCCGAAAAGCTAGAATTTTCAAAAATTACAACTTACCTTTATGTAATAATTTTTCTAGAAAAAATTACATTTTTTCAAGTTAATATATATCGTGTCTGACTGTCTCATCAAAGCGTTTAGGAGATTCTTATCGATAACGTTGATCAAGCGCATCGACCAGAATTCTTAAAGCACTCAATGGGCAATACAATCACAAAATCATCTTTTATATGATAAACATGTTCTTAAAAACCTTTAAGAATATTCTTTGCTCGCTTAAGGGAAAATATCAAATTGTACTTATAAATAAATCTTATGAAAAAGATTTGCAAAATTTTAAATTGTTGTTTTCATCCACATTCAATATATACAAGAATGGAGTCATTGAGATCGTAGAATACTCGATTCATCAAACGGATGAAATAGCTTGACAAACTGAATGACATGATAAGTCATTCATAAGTTTCATAATTAGTGCGGAATGCGGTAAATGAAATGCTAACTCCCGCAACTCGTAGCAAATGAAAATCGGTGGCAAGGTCGAGCTAAAAAGAGACCTTATCACCACTCAAGATATTGCTTAGGTGATAATCCTAAGACAAGCTCAAAATACCGGAAATTCTCAAACTATATGAATGAGAGAAATAACGCTTTCCTCATCATGAGGGCTTAAAGAATAAAATGATGCCATCAAATTGGAATCGAAATCACAAAGGAAAAATAGAAATCTACTTAATAGATTGAAAATGTCGAAGATGAATAGTCCACTCGAGACATAGGATAAGGCTATATAAAAATTAAGTCAATCCTTACAAAAATCAATTCCGAAGCCTAAGTAAAAATCGGCTCGGAAAGAAAAATTCACATAAAATAATTTCGACATAAATAAAAAGCAAATTGAGTGTTGCGGATCCACCAATCCGGATTCGCAATCCTCAAAGAAGTCATCAAGCCCAGAAATGTTTTAAAGAAAAAGAATCACAAGTTCTTTTGATATAAAATAATGAGATGAAACCCATATCAAAAAGAACTCGAATAAGATAATCACAAAATAAATGTCATCAAGGATTGAATGAGGAGTAGCTTGACCACGAGAAGTGTCACTAGGCGCATTTAGCTTTTCCTCTCTCCTACTTTGAAGTTTGGGACAAGAAGATATATGGTGACCCGAATTTTTGCAATAGTGACAATGAAGGGGTTTCGGACACTCCCTCGCATAGTGGTCCATGGAGCCACAATTGTAGCATTGCCCACTGCTAGAGGTAGGGGTCTTTGCTATCGAAGACTCTTGCTTCCCTTTCTTATTGGGGTTGGGTCCTTTGAACATAATAGGCCTCTTCATGTTGTTGTTGAAGTTTTATTTAGCATCCACAACTTCAACATCACACTCTTTATCGGCCTCTTCAAGACGAAGAGCGATATCAATAAGCTGATCGAAAGAAACTTCCAATTTCAGAAGTAATGGCTTCTTGAGATTCTTGTTCAAGCCATAGACGAACCTCTGATTTTTCTTCATCGGGGTATTAATATACTCAACCCCGTATTTAGAAAGAGATTCGAAAGATGCGACATAGTCTGTCACAGAAGATTTACCTTGAACAAGGTCTATGAAGCGCCGGGCTAAAGTTACTTTTTCAGCTTCCGGCACAAATTTCAATTCGAATCTTTCCCGGAATTGCTCCCAAGTGAGATCCGCTTCAACGATTTCAGAAATAAGAAGCTCATACCAATCCAATGCTCTTTCTTGGAGCATGCTAGAAGCCACTTGGACTCGGTGGAGATCAATAAGGTTCATGCGAGAAAAGATGCGATCACATGATTTGAGCCAAGCTTGAATTTCAATAACACTCTCGGATCCCTTGAATGGCCTTCCACCCAAATCGGTATAGTCTCTGCACAAGCGTGCAAAACCGGATCTAGGATGGGTAGGCTCTGGAATGGGTCCGATAGCTTGAGCATTCTTAACAAGATCTAGAAGCTGCTGGGCAGACATAAATACTCCCTCTTGGGGAGTAGCACTAGATTGACCAGCACCGGGACGATTTGATCTAACCATTTCTATTATTTAAGAAAGAAAGAAGAAGAAAGGTTATTCTCAAAATAAATATCAAGCAATCTTGATAGATAAAACAAGGAATCATAAAAGAAAATAGGATAGAACGAGTCCAATTAACTCGAATAAATTCCTAAAGCACGACTCCTAAGAAATACTTAGGACATGATCCTTGCTAAATTATTCTAAATTGTTCCGAAGTTTGGCTTTGATACCAAGCTATGACGCCCCACCTCTATACCCACGCTAACCAAGAACACTACGATGTAGTGCTGTCAATTAGCACGGAGAATAAGGCTGTTGAGGAGCGACCATCCGGGTAACTTCTTTGTGCGAGCACCGATATGTCAGATAGAATAGAATGCATATCTTTTAAAGAGGAAATCCAACATACCGATACAAACACAAAGCTATCACACGGTGGCTATATATAATCTTCGGAAACAAACATAGAAGAAATCATAACACAAATCAGTCATAGACAATTCATATCACAAAGGCGGAAATAGATATGAATATAACACATGAAAGTGTACATTAGAGTAGTGGTCAAATAAGATCCACATAACACAAAAGAATAGATACAAGTGCAAGGTAAAAGAATATGTATACATCAAGGAGTCTCAATCTCAAATGTATACAACAAAAACTACTAAACTAGAGTAGTTAGCCAAAACTCAGAAGATGGCTCCAGATACGAAGTCATGAGGAAGCACCTGTAAAATCTCAGTCTGACCCGAGTATTATTTAAGAAGAAAATAATAAACGGATCAGTCTAGCTATAAATATAAGATAAAGTGAGATAGGATATGAGATATGATAATAAAACGTATGATAACAAAAAGGTGTCATACTATGATAAGTATACATTAGAAATCCCACAAAAGTCATACAATATCTCAATAATCTCAAAACAGAGAAAAGAACGTCATATTCTTAATTTAATTCACCAAGCCACAATAAAATGACATACTCATCAATGCCAATGGTAAAAGCTGGTGAAACATAAACTCCAGAAATCAATAATTAGAAATCTAGAAAACACATAAAAAGGGGGAAGGCCTATGAGCCGAATGCTCTACGAATGGTCCGAAGACCTATGAGCCGAATGCTCCACGAATGGTCCGAAGACCAATGAGCCGAATGCTCCACGAATGGTCCGAAGACCTATGAGCCGAATGCTCCACGAATGGTCCGAAGACCTATGAGCCGAATGCTCCACGAATGGTCCGAAGACCTATGAGCTGAATGCTCCACGAATGGACCGAAGACCTATGAGCCGAATGCTCCACGAATGGTCCGAAGACCTATGAGCCGAATGCTCCAAGAATGGTCCGAAGACCGTAGGGTGCTACCCTACATATGTGATGGCGAAACATCACATAAACGGGGTATAGTCTCCCTTGCAGACAAAGAGACATCGCTCAATCGCTAGTCTAAATCACAAAAATGATCGTCATGATCATCAGGAAGTGTCAATTACACTAAGCTAGTAAATATAAGAGTTTAGCTTCATGTCCCATAACCACTTGCTTAACTCAAATATTTACGAACAAACTGTAGATCTCCACTAGGAAATTGTCACAAAAAGGGTTCAATCAAACAAGTCCAAGAGCTAACCGATGAAGTGAACACAAGCGTTTCATACCACTCGTTTTACTAAGTCGTTTAAGTCGATTTCTCATCCGAGTGAAGTAAAGGCTTGTATATACTAGTAGATTGGAAATCGGTTTGAGAAAACGAACTTTTGATATTTAAAATAGTGTTGAAATCGCTTTGATGAAAGAGTTTTGATATTTACTACTAGTATAGAAAACCTTTATATTTTGAAGTGACAAATCAAAGAAGTGATTGTAGAAACAATCAATCATTAAAATTCACATTCGAAGACGTGAATAAAATCCAAAGAAATCGATATCAAATCCATCAAAATGGATATTCCAACAATCCCAAAGAAAAGAAGTCATCAAGTCGATAATAAATGATAACAACAAAAGGGAAACAACATGAATCGATTAAAGTTGGAAATTCAAACAAAGTAGGCAATATAGGCATAATTGGCAAATAGGAGCAGGTCGGTCAACCGGACTCCCTGAGTCGGTTGACCGGACCAGAGACAGAAGTGCTCGGGTAGCAGGTCGGTCGACCGGAGCCTGTAACCTGCACTTCCAAACAGAGGCAGGGAGATGCTAGAGTAGCAGGTCGGTCGACCAGACCCTGAGGTCGGTCGACCGGAGCCTGTTTCCAGCACTCCCATGCCAATCAAATAAATGCCAATCCCTTCCGAAATGCAATCGGTTGAGCAATGGCACTAAGGGTTTACGCCCATCGACTACCCGGCCATATACGCTCTTAAATGCACCACAAAAATCATGATCAAATATCAAAGTTTGGATTTTTAAAGAATTGAACTCCAAACACTAAAAATTGGAATATTCACCAAATCAATCCAAACCAAGTGCAATTGCACAAGAATAAGTGTTAGGAATTCATACCTAACAATCGAAGATAGTTATATACTAAGATGTGAGATAAAAATCTCACCTTTGAACCCAAATCAATGAAGAAGAAGCTCGAAAGCAAGGGAAGATCAACCACACTTCAATCTCAACACAAGAAGCATGAATCTAAGCTAAAAGAGAAACATTTCCCATATTAGGTTTAGGAATTTTCTGAAATCAAAGGGAGAATGTGTTGGAGACGAAGGAGACGAAGCTTACCAATGGGTTCTCTTTGAATTTGGAGCAAGAACTTGATTTTGCAAGAGGAATTAGGGCATGGAGTTTTAATTTCCCATCTCTCCCACCATTTTTGCTTTGAAACTGAAAAGAGGAGGAAGTGAGAGAGAATGAAGAGGGGGGTTTTCAGTTTGGGATATTAAGTTAGAACATTGGGCTGAACCCAAACCCAAGCCCAAAGTGAAAAGTAGCAAAATTCCACTAACTCCAAACATATCAAAGTTTATACTCAAAAAGGTCGCAAACGTCATTTTGAACTCAATGGGGGTGCTCTCGAGTCCCAATTCGACTGTTTGCAAAAAGTAGCTTTTCGGACTAAAATCCGACTAACGATTAAATATTTAAATAAAATATTTAAATATAAAATCGATTAATATGCGGGTTGTTACAGACTCCCCTCCTTAAAGAAATTGCGTCCTCGCAATACTTAAGAAGGAAATAAAGAGTAACAACCATAAAAGCATAGCAACACAAAAGAAAATTAGAAATAAGAAGTTCACCATAAAGAGCACGAAAGAGTAAGTCCGAACGTGTTCGCTCGATGAATCCTCTGGATTCCCAAGAGCAATCCTTGGGGTTTGAGAACCATTGAACTTTCACAAGAAAAACATCTTTATTTCGAAGGCGCTCAACCTTCGAAGCAATGATGCGAATAGAATGTTGCTCAAAAGTCAAATCTGGTGAAACTTCAATCCCTACAATAACACCAAGCTCGAGAATAAAAATCGGAAACCCTAAGGCATTTCCGTAGAAGAAAGACGTAAGAAAACGTCATGGATAGCAGAAAATTGAGCCGGTGCAACAGCGTAGTACAATAATGGTATGCCAGAGAAACGAGAAACTCGAATAATTTGGAACAACGGCATAGTACAATAACGGTACGCCAGATGAACCAAAGCTCAAATAATTCAGAACATCGACGTAGTGCAAATGGTACATCAAATGAACCGAACACCATAAAAGAACATCGGACGCTAGTCCATAAAAGAAATGAGATAAAGCTCAATAAAACGATTCTTGTTTATAATTCTGTAATCTATTCTCTATTTATTTCTGCAAATAAAAGCATTCATTCTCATTCAATATCGCTAGAATCCCTGAATTAATTCATATACTTCGATTCTACGCGATTATCCTCCTTCTAAATCTTTACACACACTATATATTCTTGAGGATTTGATTATAGGAGAATTGTACTATCAAAAGACAATCCGTGTTATTCAGAACACAATCGTCAACAAGTTATTTGTATTAAGTTGAAGTCCTCTTCGGCTGTTAAGGCGGAAAAATTCCTGTTCGGCTGCTCAGGTGTCGTATACTTATTCCTCCGGGTTAAGTGAGGGGTTTAGTTTAAATCTAGAGGGTATTCTGGGACTGGACGTAGAACGGGAAGTTTGAACCAGTATAAAAATTCCTGGCGTGCTTACTTTAATTTTTATTTTACTGCTATTATCAGTTTCCGCATTTGAAACACGATCCTTAGTACTGCACGTACACTTTCACTACAATGGTCTTCCTACTTTGAAACTCAAAAATGAACGTCGATGATGCGTACACTCATCACCGAAATTATTTTCCAGCGACAGAGAGGGGAGTACAGAACTTATTTCCTTTAAAATTTTTCTTTTGAAACATTCTTTCAAATAGTATTGAAATATTTCTATCCGAAAATACTTCTATATAATACTAATATTATATTCCAAAATCTTTCGAAAGAAATTTTCAAAATCCCGGAACTTAAGTTCTCAAATTCCAATTTATATTCATTTTATTGTAAATCTTATTTTTAAATTAATATTTATCAAATTTCCCTACCTAACAATCAAATATATAACAACCGACTATATCACTTATAAAATTTTATTATTTTATATATAAAATATATAATAGGCAAAATTATTTCATTTACCTATATTTCAAAACAATATTGTGTCGGTCTGTCCTATTAAGTGTTTAGAAATTCCTATCGATGTCATAGCGTCCTATGCACCGACCAGAATTTATAATACAAAATAGAAAAAATTAACACAATACAAAACCTTTTATAACACTAACAAATACGCTCTCTCAAATATACACTCAGCGACTCATTCTAGGGTTTTACTACCCTATTTCTAAAGAGTCAGTCCCTACAAAGCTAAGGTTATCGCTAAACAAAAGCTCTGATACCAACTGTAACGACCTGCCTTTTGGAAGTTTTAAGCAGACACATGCGTCAGACTCAAACCATTCAAAAGGGCAGATTGTTATGGGGTAAATAAGAAAAAGCAGAGAAATAAAGAAAAACAAATATTGAATCTCGCAGTGGAATGACAAAATATAATAATCAAATAAACAGTTCATGAAGCTGTTTACAAATAACATTGATTATACTTTTTATAATACAGATCAGAGTTACATACAACGAGAATAAATGATAAATAAATGTAGCGGAACAACATGATGCAGTGGAATACATATAATAAGTAATAATAGTACAAAATCTTCGTCTTCATGCTCTAGAAAGCAGTCTTCGGTAAACTGAAAATCTCAGACTGGCCCGAGCGAATTGAAAAGACAAAACACTCGAGTCAGAACTAAAAGATCTTATGTAACTTAAATCAACGGTAAATATTAGTGTGACGGCGTCAGAGACGTTTACGGGGTTAGACATCTCTTATCCAGTGTCTAACGCGAGTGCAATAACTTAAGAGATGTTCGGGATTTCCAACTTCTAAGGATCCGTTAAACTATCTACTATGTAGTACAATACGCTATTATAATAGTGCTTACAGTAAAGTAAAGTATTAAAATAGCGTTAAGGCATTACCCGTATCCCCCTTAGCACATTTTATATATTCCCGTAGTCTATACAATGCCGTAAGCTCCACCAAACCGGTGGTTTACCCAGAGGACACTCTATAGGTACAGTACAAAACAAACTCGTAGAAGGCGCGATAGAGCATGTGAACACGACACTCGAGGCAATACTAGGGTAGATGATACCAATTTCACTCCCGGACTGGTAGTAACGCATAACAGCTACTACCGCCCACCTCGGACACACTCCCATAATACCCCTTAACACAACCAAACACTTATTTGACACCGGATGGTTTCTTTGCCTTTCAAAAAGTCAATTTCACAATTGATATCAAAATATCATATTCGATTTCAAATCATATTTCTTTCGAAATCATATTCACTTTCAAAACTATATTCACTTTCAAAAATCATATTCACTTTTGAATTTATTGATAAGATAGGTTAATTAAATCCTAGTTCCCAAAATCATCATATTTACTCAAATATGTCATTTCAAAAAAGGGCATCAATTCCAAATTCCAACTTAGGTTGTATCATCATCGAGGATTTAAATATAAATACTTCACTTTACACAGTCTGAAATTTTAGAAAATAGTTTAGGTGGTCATAAACTATTTTAATAGTTTAAAAAAAATAGTTTTAAGTAGATTAAAATAGTTTAAATAGTAAAAATAGTTTAAATATATTTAAATTTGATTTAAAATGATTTTAATAGATTTAAAATAGATTAAAATAGTTTTAAAATAGTAAAATAGCTTAAATAGATTTAAAGTTGATTTAATTAGATTTTAAAAATGATTTAAATAGATTAAATATAGATTTAATTAGATGTAAAATGATTTAAATAAGTTAAATATAGGTTAAATAGATTCAAATTATATTAGGTAGGTTTTAAATAGATTAAATAGATTTAAATTATATTAAATAGATTTAAAATAGATTAAATAAATTTAATTAGTTTAAAATAGGTAAAATAGATCAAATTGGATTAAATATGTTATAATAGATTCAAAATATTTAAAATAGTTTTAATTGATTAAAATAGTTTAAATTAATTTAAAACAGATTTCGAAGTTATATCCAAACATTTCAATAACTCAATTCTGATAAATTCATTTATATTTGACACTCAATTTTGAAATTCCAATTAAATCCTTTGAACAATTCATTAAATCAATTCCAATTTCAACGTTAACGCTTGGATTACCGAAAATAATTCAGTTTATATAAATCAATTTCTATTTCAAAATGCCAGTTTGCTGAATTCAAAATTTAAGGAATTAAAAATCATTTAATTTAACCAATCCGGTGTTCATATATAATTTTCGACCCTATGGTCAAGTGATATGGATATTTATCATTTCAATCCACAATTTAAATTTTTACGGTTATATATCATTTCAAACCGCAATCCCAAATTAAATAAAAATCCATAAAATCACTCGAGTCTATCATTTCAACCCATAATGTTTTTTCCCCAATTTATAGATCATTCGGGTATGTATCATTTCAACCCATAGGGAACTTGTAGTGTTAAAACAATAAAAAATACAACATCCAGTCATCCAATATCAACAATCAAACATCCATCACAATCATCATCCAAATCAATCAATAAACATCAATAAATATCTGATTATCATTGACAGGAATTAAATTGACAATTAAATTCAATATTAAATTAAACGATGATTAATTGCAATAAAAGTCAAATTTAACTAGAATGACAATTTTAACATACCAAACATCAATCAATTTATTTCTAATCATGCCATAAATTAAATTTAACTAACATAAGATAATCTAGTAGTTGTGAGTGGGTCAAAACACTCACCTTTGATTTCAAATCCAAAATAGGGACCATAATTGAATAGTCTTAGAATTTGTTCAAACTAGTGTCAAAATGTCCAGATTTCGATACGATCCCAGCGGAACAAACCGCACATGAATCAGACCTCGTACGTAAAAGTTATTGATATTAGAACATTATACGTTTTATAATATGAATAAATAAAATAATAAAGTAACATAACACGTCACCTTCTCCTTCTTCAAGCTAACCCTAGAACGCACACTGAAGCAAAATGAGTCGCCTCCCTCGTTCGTTCGTCGCCGACGATACCCATGCCGCTGCCCAAATCAGAGGCCATCACCACACCCCACGCCCAATGTCGCCCCCTCTTGGCCAGGCATGTGTGTCTCCGGCCCTCACAACCACCACGGCCACCGCCTCCTCGTGAAACCCTAGTCGATTTTTAAGGCCAATCCAACCATCAATCAACCCAACTAATGGCTCAGATGCACTCCTCGTGCCGCCCTCCACGCGACTATACCCTCCGTTCAACGATCTGACGAAGTTGATCAACACGCAATGAACGACCAAAATTTATCCTTCAATTTCTGGACACACAGAGGCTCAAATCGAAAACCAAACTTCAGATCTAGAATGCGCTCGTCGAGAGCTTCGAATTGATATATAATATGATAGGCTTTTGAGGAGTTTGATTTTGAAATTGGAATAGGGTTTTGAAATTGGAATTTGTTTCTGTCATTGAGAAGGAGAAGTAGACAGATAAAATTGTATGTACTGAATATGAAAATGACCGCTAGGGTTTGAGAGAAAAACTATTTATATTAACGAAGCCCGATAAGAAAAATAAACACGATCGAATTGGTACGAACGACAATTGCGACCCAAAAAGCCCGTTTGGCTTCGGAACCGAAAGTGGGTCATCCCATATATCAAAATAGATGTTTTCAATATTTATAAACTCAATGGAACATGTTTTAAGTCCTAATTCCATCGTATGACGAAGTTAACTTAAAACCAGCTTATTTCAAATTGATTTCAATTGAATTTAATTAAATTGATTTCTACGCGTTTCGAGCCCGTACGATCAAACGACAAGTCCGATCGCAACAAAACTTAGTATCCTACAATAATTTCCCGTTATGGATCCGATGAAACTAGTTTCGTTGAAATCCAAGACATTGGCCAAAATGGCTATTTTCACATTAATTAAATAAATTATTATTAAATTGGATAAATCACTTTTTAATTTCAAATCTTATAATTAACAGATTTTATCATTTTTGATTACTTAGATATTTATAATAATTTAAAACAAATTTACATATCAATTTAGTGTTGTATATTACACTAATTACAATAGTCTATTTTAGTTGCAATAATTTCATTAAGTATAATTTAAATTCAATTAAATCCATTTATTTTGATTTCAATCTTTCCATTCAATCAATCTTTGACTTTATGAACATAGTTAATATTGATTTATATCTTATTACACTAATATTCTACAATTATCATCTTTTACCATATTAGTTGCAATACCCCAATTACATCGAATTTGTCAATGTTATTATAATTTAAAATCCCAATAAATCAATTTATCCTTACTCCACTCCTTTTATTACATCAATTATTACCCTGTAAATAAAATTAACATTTCTATACATTTTATAGCATTTACCCTTTTACAGTTATTGTCTTACTCATTTTACGTAACATTCTAATTACATTTAATTGCAATTGATTTTAAATTTAATTCAACAGATTAAATAAATTGGTAACAAATGACAACCGTTACCTTTTCTTAGTTTAATAACATTTGTAAGTTTGTTACCTACACACAAATGTTATAGTTATTTACACAACACTAATTTTATTCAATTACAATTTATTACACATTATTTCATTAATTAATCAACATTTAAATTATCAATTACTCTTTTAATCCAATTATCAATTAATACACACATTATTACTATTAATTTACATTCTATAACCAATTATAACTTTTTAATCATTTCAATTAATTGGAATTACATTTAAAGCAGTTATCAATTTCCTTAAATTAATACTATTACATTTCATTCCGGTTATATTCTTATTATTAAATCACAAAACCTTATTAAATTAACTATTTTTAATTATTGAAAATTACGGGTCATTACACCAGCAACCTATCTTTTCGGCACTTGGATGCTCGACACATAAATACCGTGGATGTATTAGTGTTGACTTCTGAGGATCGCAGGGGCGGGTCTTTACAAGTGGAATCAAATCTGTTACATTAATTAAATTTGAATAATTGATTTTCTTGTTATTTATTAAATTTGAATAAAAAATCTAAGTATTTAAATAAATTAAATATTAGTATTCGAAACTTTAAAAATTCCAGGTCATTACATGTGTAGTATGTAGGTCGAACATAGGGACTTGGTTTGAAAATTCTAAAATTTGGAATTAAAAAACTTAGCCGTGTTACAAAGAGATTTTGAGAGCGATGGAAAATAAAAATTGATAAAATCAGAAGTATTAAAAACTAAATTTGAAATTTAGTTCGAAACAAACCTAATTGAATCAATCAACAAAAAATTAAATACCAATTCAAGTAAGATAATTCAAATTTCAAATCTTTATGAAACTAATCGAAAAAGATTGTTGTAGAAATTTAAATTACTTAACCCTTATCAAACACAAAGGTTTAATCAAATCTATTTTAGCTAACTAGAAAATGAAAGGAAATTAATGGCAAAAATAAAGTATAGGAATTACCAAATATAAAGATAGAAGAACAAAATTGAGTAAGTGCAAAGTAAAATAAAAAATATAGAAATTAGGATCACCATTAAAACTAATTGTATGGTTAATCACTAATAAGAAAATGAAAACTAAATATTGATTGTGTTCTAGTAATTCTAATTGACCAGTTAACACAATTGATTATGAAAGAAAAATGCGAAAAAGAAATAAAGGAAAGAAGGACATAACTTTTATTAAAAAAGATATCAAAATTCAAGCATACGTTTACAATAAATACATTGGGTATTTATAGTGAATGAGGTCTTCTCTGTATATGCACATATGGCTCTAGTCAAATCGTTTGTATATTTAATTTACAAAAAAGAAATGTGACGCCCCACCTCTATGCTCATAATAACCAAGAGTATTAAAAGAAATATTGTCTATTATTACGAAGAATAAGGCTGGATAGGAGCGACCATCCGTAATTGGCCTTACACTAATATTGGTTATCTCGATAGGAGGGGTATATACTTTTTATTTTTCATCTATTATTTATTTACTCCCATCGACATATCCAATTATCAGTATAAAACAAACTACGATAGTTCATAATAGTTTAGGACATTAGATATAACAATAACACAGATAATATAAATGCGGAACACAGAATAACAAAAATCTCATATATATATAACCGATGTCAGTTACACTATAGTTGACACGATACATATGATACAACTACAACTGTCGACTCTAGAAGTTATATATACAAGTACATTATCATCTAATATACATGAATACATATCATTCTATACAATGACACGACTACTACAAAATGACACTGACAACTTCAGAAGATGTGAAAAGTCTTCATATCCTGAACAGCAACTCAAAGAAGAAAATCTACAACCTGAAATAACTCGGGTCTGACCCGAGTATTACATTCAAAAAGAAAATAATACCCAGGTCAGTCTAATTCAAACCAGTTTATTAGTGCATATAGGCAGTAATAATTTAAATAGACGACAGTCACAATAATTCCCGTCTATCCGATTCTTTAAACAAAGAAACCGGATAACGGTTAATATAACACTTAACAGTGTTTAACAAAAATCAGCAGATTTAAATCATCAACAGAGATAAATAAACAATTTATCAAATCGACTTAATCAATTTAAAACTGTCAAATCTGATAGGGCTGCAGTACACGCACGCGTGTACTACCTCGCCACTATTGCGGAAGATACACAAAAGCTTAGTGAAAGTCACAAATGATCACTAGGTCAAACCCCGAAATCGGGTTCACTCAAGAGCAATAAAATAATGTCACAAGGTCAAATCCAAATCGGATTCAACTCAGGTGTAATTCGAAAATCAAATTCGAATACAATCAAGTGGTCAAAACAGTCTACACAAATTCAAGGAGGCACCAAACAACACACAAAATGCAAAGTGTTCAAGACTGGTCAGAGAAACCATGATGCATCTCATTTCAAACATGCAAAGGAACAATGGAGTATAAACCCAGTATCAACAATATTTGGAGTGAATGCAAGACAGTGGCCAGAAACTGCAAGGATAAAACTGCACCCAAATACAAATGTCACGAGTAAAGACCAGACAACATGGCTCAGGTGGGACTGCACATACAACAGGTGCAGCCACCATGGCAACAAGTACGACAGGGATGAGCAGATGCAAGTGAAACAAATCAACAAACAAAGGAACCAGACCCAAGATCAAAACAAGTGTGCAGGTCAGAACAACAATGACCAAGGCTACAGTATACAAACTCGAGCTTATAATGAACATAAGATGGCCAGAGACGAAGCTCACAGGGGCCAGAAATTAAGGCATGCAACCATACAGTAACAACAACTGATGAACAAAGATAAATACACTACAGAGACTAAGTTCAGTGCTGCAGACATGGTTCAAGATGAAGTACCAAATGAAACAAGGAACCAGACCTCAATATAGTAATGATAGCAGACCTGAATGCAATAAAGACAATGCTTGAAACTGTGCAAGTACAAAATGATGCAAAAAGATAGGTATCAGACTCCCCACCGAGAAACAATGGATCAAAGAAAAGTTCGAATTCAATGCAGACGCAACAGGTCGAGATGAACAATTTGAAAGTAAACAAATTGTGAAAATATATAGAAGTCAAGTCTAACAGCCAAAGTGCAAATGACTCAAGTGAAGGTCCAAGACCACAGACCGGAGTTCAAGTAATTTCAGAAGATACAACATGAACAAATGGTCATCAAGCTATTGCAAATGAAATCAACCCAGACTAAACAAGCCAATGAATGACCAGATGAACCAATGATAACAGTGTACATTACCAGAATCAACATCTTTGAAGTGAATGCAACTACAGAGATGTACAACTCGTAAATGAACATGTACAAGTGAACACATGCAATTATAACAGTGATGAACAGAAACAGTGAAAGTTTCAAAGCCGTGAGCATCATTTAACCCACCCCGAAATCACAAGGCCAAAAGCATAATATCAACACAGTTAAAACCAAGTCGTGGCCCACCTCAAAGTGAACAAAGAAGTAAAATTTCAAGACTTGGCCAAGCATCAAAATATCGCATAAACAGAGTCGAGCAAAATAACATTGCCAAACTCGATTCTGAAAATCAACAAAGCTGTGAGTGACCCAAAATCAAACCAACAAGAAAATGCAGACAACTACAAATCGACTTCGTTCAAACGAGATCAAAGGAACGAAGTCAAAGTGACCTCGCAAACCAACAGTGCCAGAAAACCAGACAAACTAGGAGTTGAACTATACCACAGTTTAAAGTCGCATAAAAACAGAGAAACCGACTGCATTCAAAAGATTGGCTTGAATTAGATGTGAGTGATGGACACTCACCTTAGTTTGAAGAACACAAATTTGAAGTCGCCGCCGAGGGCAGCTTAAAAGTTGACCGATCAACCACGCAAGGAAAACGAGTAGAGTCGAGCGTCATTCGATCGTGTTGTTGGATCTGGCGCCTTCGATTACACGGGGCTCTAGTTTGAGGGATGAAGGAGAGGGGCGAAGCAGCCACCATTTTTTTTCTTTTCGATCGATTTGAATAATTTTAGGGTTTTTGAATCAATAAGGGGGAGCGGGTCAATCTTTATCACGACATCCAGATAAAAAAGGGCCTCTATTCAATTTTTAAAGCCCACTTCTGTTCAACAATTTACTAAGGGATTTAACCCAATCTTTAATTAAAGAATTATACAAATCTAAAAAGAATTCCAATCGATTCAAAATTGCAACAGTAATCAACAACCAGTTTAATCGTCATTTTGACGATAAATACTTGTTGTAAAATTCAGGGTTGTTACAGACTCCCCTCCTTATAAAAATTGCGTCCCCGCAATTTTCCTAATTAAAGTCGTTACTAACAATTATTTTTCTAACATAAACTGGTCAATGCTAGAAAATAAAGTCGGGAATACAAACGCCAAAGAAATCATTTAATCTCGATAAAAGAGATTCACCAATCTTTCAACAAAATCTAACTATCAACAGATAATCAGAAAACATCAAATATCTAATTATCTCAAACGATAATCAGAAGACATCAAATCATCAATTATTTACTTATTAAGACGATAATTAAATTTCAAATCAACAAATATTCGATTATCAAAAACGACAATTAAAACTAAAATCAACAAATATTTAATTAGCAAAGACGATAATTAAATCTCGAATCAACAAATATTTAATTATCTAAAGCGATAATTAAATCTAAAATCAACAAATATTTAATTATCAAAAACGACAATTAAAACTAAAATCAACAAATATTTAATTATCTAAAGCGATAATTAAATCTAAAATCAACAAATATTTAATTATCAAAAACGACAATTAAAACTAAAATCAACAAATATTTAATTATCTAAAGCGATAATTAAATCTAAAATCAACAAATATTTAATTATCAAAGACGATAATTAAATCTCGAATCAACAAATATTTAATTATCTAAAGCGATAATTAAATCTAAAATCAACAAATATTTAATTATCAAAGACGATAATTAAATCTCAAATCAACAAATATTTAATTATCTAAAGCGATAATTAAATCTAAAATCAACAAATATTTAATTATCAAAGACGATAATTAAATCTCAAATCAACAAATATTTAATTATCTAATAGCGATAATTAAACCTCAAATCAACAAATATTTAATTATCTAAAGTGATAATTAAACCTCAAATCAACAAATATTTAATCATCTAAAGTGATAATTAAAAGCAACAAATATCCGATTATCAAAAACGATAATCAGAACTCATATCAACAAATATCTAATTATCACAAGCGATAATTAGAAACAACAAATATCTGATTATCAAAAACGATAATCAGAACTCATATCAACAAATATCTAATTATCACAAGCGATAATTAGAAACAACAAATATCTGATTATCAAAAACGATAATCAGAACTCATATCAGCAAATATCTAATTATCACAAGCGATAATTAGAAACAACAAATATCTGATTATCAAAAACGATAATCAGAACTCATATCAACAAATATCTAATTATCACAAGCGATAATTAGAAACAACAAATATCTGATTATCAAAAACGATAATCAGAACTCATATCAGCAAATATCTAATTATCACAAGCGATAATTAGAAACAACAAATATCTGATTATCAAAAACGATAATCAGAACTCATATCAACAAATATCTAATTATCACAAGCGATAATTAGAAACAACAAATATCTGATTATCAAAAACGATAATCAGAACTCATATCAGCAAATATCTAATTATCACAAGCGATAATTAGAAACAACAAATATCTGATTATCAAAAACGATAATCAGAACTCATATCAACAAATATCCAATTATCACAAGCGATAATTAGAAACAACAAATATCTGATTATCAAAAACGATAATCAGAACTCATATCAGCAAATATCTAATTATCACAAGCGATAATTAGAAACAACAAATATCTGATTATCAAAAACGATAATCAGAACTCATATCAACAAATATCCAATTACCTGCAGATAATTGGAAGCAACAAATATCTAGAAATCAATTAAGAAGACTAGAAAATCAACATAAAAGCTTGGATCGATCCCATCAGATGGCGAGTTTTTAATTCGCCGCACGTGCATCTCAGAGTGGCCGAAGCCTACCAAGTACTCAACATAATTTTGGCGCCCATCAAATTGACCCGAAGGTCCGCAGAGTGACCCGAAGGTCTAGTACTGGTATTTGACCCGAAGGTCCGCAGAGTGGCCCGAAAGCCCAACAAATGACCCGAAGGTCCAACAAATGACCCGAAGGTCCTCATAGTGGCTCGAAAGCACACAAAATCATCAAATATTTCAATTAACGAGTCCGGAATTAACCGAAATAGCAAACGCACATGTCCCATACCACGTGTTTTACTAAATCGTTTGATTCTCTTCATCGTTTCCTTGAAAGTGCAAAATTGTGTATTTTGTAAAAATACATTTCACATTCTCAAACGGACAAGTCCGGAATTAAGCGAATCAGTAAAAGAAAGGGGTCATAGTCCTCGATTTTGCTGAAATGTTTAAATCGCTTCCTCATTCTTTTGAAAGCGTAAACTGTTAAATTTCTGAAAACAATTTTTATTTATTTTGTAAAAATAACAATTCACCTTCTCAACTGGACAAGTCCGGAGTTAAGCGAAACAGTAAAAGAAAGGGGTCATAATCCTCGATTTTGCTGAATCGTTTAAGTCGCTTTCTCATTCTTTTGAAAACGCAAACTGTTACAATTTTATAAAACAATTTTCATTTTAAAACAATTTTCCAATCACGTGATTAAAACAACAAATCAGTAACAATTTCGATAAGGAAATTGTACTTCTCAAAATACCGTAAAAACGGTTACAAGTCAGTATTGCGGAATAACCGCGTGAAAATCCACTTTTAAAATTTGACGGTTACGGAAGCCAAAGCGACAGTAGTTTTAAAACGTCAAAATCACATCAAAACAATCTACATCAAAATGTAATGTCAGTGAATTCTCATTCATCAAAATGCCACAAAACACCGTACTTCAAAATATAGTATTGGTGTAAAATTCCGTTGTAAAAATAACGGCAACAAAATACATTTCATAACCAAGCATCGGTTCAACGTAAAATAAATGCAATAACGTGCAATTTAAATTTTTGCACGTACTACAAAATGAACAAAGAATCACTCAAATGTATCTTCAATGAAGATAATTTAAAACAGCAAAAATCTAATCAATAGATGATTAGTACAAAAGAAAGCCAGCGGAAATTTCAACAAAAATCACATATCTGCAATTTCTTCGAATCCTCAATTCGGATTCGAAGTTCTCAAAGAAACAAAATAATTAAAGCTATGTAAACAACAAATGAAATTCATATCAATTTCGTATTTTGATTTTTAAATCAAAAAGATTATCAGTTGTACTCAGCGAAGACAGTTTCACTATTTCCGCTGCGCACTCTGATAAACAGAACACAAATCAATCAAATCATCAGAACACGATTTCACTATTATTTTTAAATAAAGTTATTTAAAAATTTCATCCAAATTTCAAAACTTTAGTTTTGACTCAAGCACAAATAAAACATCGACCGGTAGTTGTAACATATGTTCCTTCCGAGTTAAGTTTTATATTATGTCCATAAACCCCAAGCTCTGATACCAACTGTGACGCCCCACCTCTATGCTCATAATAACAAAGAGTATTAAAAGAAATACTGTCTATTATTACGAAGAATAAGGCTGGATAGGAGCGACCATCCGTAATTGGCCTTACACTAATATTGGTTATCTCGATAGGAGGGGTATATACTTTTTATTTTTCATCTATTATTTATTTACTCCCATCGACATATCCAATTATCAGTATAAAACAAACTACGATAGTTCATAATAGTTTAGGACATTAGATATAACAATAACACAGATAATATAAATGCGGAACACAGAATAACAAAAATCTCATATATATATAACCGATGTCAGTTACACTATAGTTGACACGATACATATGATACAACTACAACTGTCGACTCTAGAAGTTATATATACAAGTACATTATCATCTAATATACATGAATACATATCGTTCTATACAATGACACGACTACTACAAAATGACACTGACAACTTCAAAAGATGTGAAAAGTCTTCATATCCTGAACAGCAACTCAAAGAAGAAAATCTACAACCTGAAATAACTCGGGTCTGACCCGAGTATTACATTCAAAAAGAAAATAATACCCAGGTCAGTCTAATTCAAACCAGTTTATTAGTGCATATAGGCAGTAATAATTTAAATAGACGACAGTCACAATAATTCCCGTCTATCCGATTCTTTAAACAAAGAAACCGGATAACGGTCAATATAACACTTAACAGTGTTTAACAAAAATCAGCAGATTTAAATCATCAACAGAGATAAATAAACAATTTATCAAATCGACTTAATCAATTTAAAACTGTCAAATCTGATAGGGCTGCAGTACACGCACGCGTGTACTGCCTCGCCACTATTGCGGGAGATACACAAAAGCTCAGTGAAAGTCACAAATGATCACCAGGTCAAACCCCGAAATCGGGTTCACTCAAGAGCAATAAAATAATGTCACAAGGTCAAATCCAAATCGGATTCAACTCAGGTGTAATTCAAAAATCAAATTCGAATACAATCAAGTGGTCAAAACAGTCTACACAAATTCAAGGAGGCACCAAACAACACACAAAATGCAAAGTGTTCAAGACTGGTCAGAGAAACCATGATGCATCTCATTTCAAACATGCAAAGGAACAATGGAGTATAAACCCAGTATCAACAATATTTGAAGTGAATGCAAGACAGTGGCCAGAAACTGCAAGGGTAAAACTGCACCCAAATACAAATGTCACGAGTAAAGACCAGACAACATGGCTCAGGTGGGACTGCACATACAACAGGTGCAGCCACCATGGCAACAAGTACGACAGGGATGAGCAGATGCAAGTGAAACAAATCAACAAACAAAGGAACCAGACCCAAGATCAAAACAAGTGTGCAGGTCAGAACAGCAGATGAATGTGAACCGACTTTTCACCAATCACCTCTATGTCTTTGGAGTTTAGGTGAAAACATATACATAGCTAGGACGAGACTCAACCGTCCATGTAGTACATTTATCAACCCGAGACTGGGAGAAGACGCATGGTCATCCAAAGATTGGCTACGATAGCTCAGTATTAAAACTTGTGTATAGTGCTTACAGCTACTCAAGGCAACGACCGAAAGGATGCCCAGAGATAGAATCATTAAATCAATTCCAAAGCTTGTGGGTAACTGACTGTCACTCCAACCCGAAGGACGAGTGAAGGATCATGAATGCATCGAATAGAAAATGCGTTACTCGAATATACAGGCAAATTCAAACTCATGGCAAGATCCAACTATGTAGTTGCACGCAACTCGAGGTTGGCCCCTACTCGACGTTTTCTTCAACGTGCTTTTAAGCCTGATCTTTGGCCATTTGCTGATAATCTATTAAAGCATTCAGAACCCTTCGCTATTAGGCTCAATAACTCATGACAAGACTCTAGGATTCGACTAGAGTAACCATCAACTTTGGCCGTCCCAACCATATTTCACATTGAATGTTATGATAGTTACATCTTTACTTAAAGAATCTGGGATGGCACCTGCTAATCTGACGGTCGACATTACAACCAGCCATGGCGACCCTTTCCGGGCGCTGAATATCGGATCACAGCTCAGTGCAGTGATGATAAAAGAATTAGTTGAATTTTTCTGAATAAATGATGATATCTTCCCTTGGACCCATTCTGACATGCATATGTGATTTCATTAACTATCGCGAGCCATGCATTGGATATCAACCCGAAGCTACAAAAGCTAGCACAATCTCTATTGATTTCTTCATGAAAGCTCCACTCTTACTTTTAGGCTCACCCCATCAACGCCTATGCCCACCAGCCATTGCGACAGGGCATACGATGGCCTGAGACGTCTGAAAGACTATTTAAATAGAATATCGAACTAAGCTAATTCGATATCACTTATTTTTCACGAAGGGCTATCCAAGGACGGAAATTAGCAGACCTCACACCCAAATTCACTACCTCAGATGACTATTCAAAGAGTAGCAGAGAACCAACCATAAGATGGAAAATGTACGCGGATGGAGCACCCAATGATCAGTGTTATGGAATAGGAATCATGATAATGACTCCTGAGGAACGATCAATCTACTACGTCCTAAAACTCGATTTACCTGTAACAAGCAACGATGCTTAGTATGAAGCCTTGACTGCCAGCCTCAAATCTGCTAGAGGATTTGAAGTGAAAACTTTGCATATCTTTTGTGGTTCTTGATTGGTAGTATACAAATTTAAGGAAGTTGATCTTGCTAGGGGTCATTGTCTTGCTCCTTATCTCGGCCAAGTCCAAGAGCTACTAACCGACTTCACGTATTACATCATTACACACGAACTCAGTGAACAAAATGAAAAGGTGTCATGGTTGACTCCTATCAAAGACTATCTACAATAAAGAATTCTTATTGAATGGAGGAATGGAAAACGACAGATCCTCCTCAAAGCTTCACGCCAAATCATCTAAGAATAAGTCGTGTGTCAAAAGGAGTTTATCCATCCCCACGCTTCGGCATATCGCCCATGATGATATCTTGAGCAAAGTCTATGAAGAAGAACGCGGTAATAACATCAGGGGGAAAACCATGATAAAGAAGATACTCTGCTACAGGTATTACTGGCCAACTATCAACCCAGAAGCGGTTGATCATGCTAGACAATGTGACGAGTGCAAGATGTTTGCAAAAAATCCGGGAACCCCGCCGACGGAAATTAGTCAAATGGCTAGTTCATAGCCGTTTGCCACTTGGGGGCACTGAAATCATCTTCTTGTCGATCCTCAAGATGGTGCGAAATACACCACCATAGCAGTTGATTACGTCACCAAATGGGCAGATGAAGAACTCTAACCATGACCAAGATGAAGAAAATAATCAACTTCTTTATCCGTAACGTCATCTGTCCTTATGACCTTCCATGATCCATTATAAATGCAAATGGACAGGTTGAAGCTGTGAACCAAATCATAGAGTCAGTACTAAAGAGAGGTTTGGAAAACTCCTCAAGTGGCTGATTGCAACCCTTATTTCACAGAAAATACAAACAAGGAATCGCGATTGAATTGCAATTAAACTAGATGGAGTTGGTGACGACTTATGAGCATATAAAACGCATCCGAGAGCCAATGGCAAGAACATGTACCCGAACGTGCATGTGTACATCCTTAAAAGTTCGACTTCTTGAAATCAACAGAAATTGAATTCTCACTAAGGGTTATTAAGAAAAGACTAAATCAGATAGCCGAAGCTTATTAGCTCTGCAGAATCAGTCATGTATGGCCACTAATGAACCACAACCCTGGATTTATAATATTGGGAATCGACCAAGCATCACGATGACCTTAGAAGGATACAACACCTTGGGAGGATAATGATTATTCAAGAAACATGGTGGATTTCTTTCTGAAGACAAGGAATACTCGCTGATTCAAAGCGTGTTGTGTTGCTTCACACGACACACTTTGGGGGGCAAGTGTTTCCTGGAGATTTGACCAGGCAACTGAGTACTCGGTGTACAGGACGACTCGGTGTCAACTAGTGATCGGCATCTCATAGTACTCGGCGTAGTGTTCAGCATCTCATAGTACTCGGCGTAGTACTCGGCATCCAGTGGTACCCGTCATCAAGGAGTACTCGGCGTAGTACTCGGCATCCAGTGGTACTCGGCGTTAGAAGACGTTCGGCGTATATAACTACTCTACATGGCAGCATCGTTCGGCCAAAGGATCGTTCGGCTAAGAAGCATCGTTCGGCCAAAGCATCGTTCGGCTAAGAAGCATCGTTCGGCCAAAGGATCGTTCGGCTAAGAAGCATCGTTCGGCCAAAGGATCGTTCGGCTTCGACTGACAACTGTTCTGCACTTCCCACCCATCAAACGTACCGTTCGGCATTGAGAAGGTGGTTCGGCGTCAACGTGTTCGGTCTACTTGGTTCGGCATACAACGACCACTACACTTGGGCTAGAGTGTTTGGCCACCAAGCCCACCTGGGAAGTCCAGCCCATATTTGTCTATAAATAGAGGGGCAGGGTCACAGTGAAAATGGACCTTTTTTGGGAGAACAATGGGGAGACTCTGCCACTTTTTATACTCTCCTCTTTTTAACTCAAACTTGTATTCAAGTCATTAATATATGGATTGTATCTGTATTCAACTACTGATGAAAGAAATAAAGATCAAAACTCAAAGTGGATGTAGGCAGTTACGCTGAACCACTATAAATCCGGTGTTCTTACTTTCTGCATTTAAATTAGCATTGTCTTCTCTGTTTAATTTAACTTCATCACTTATATCTCTACACAATCTTCCTCAACGAGGTTAGTGACCAATTTTGGTGCTAACACGAAGCACTGGTGATGAGCTGGGCGACTTAAGCAAGGACTTTCTTTTATTTTTATAAAGAGGAAGAGATATTGGGGTAGTAAGTGGTTGTGGGGGCCTATGGCCTGTTTGTTGTTAACAAAATGGATGAGATGAGCCCGAATAGGTTGCTACGGACCTCGATCAGGATAGCTTCGAAGGTCCTAGGGCAGACAGACCAACCTAAATCTTGGTGGACCATACACCACATAGAAATAGTACTAGACACCGATGTCTTCAAGGCTTTCTTCGTAAGATCCATTATACTTAAGAGTTTACTTTTTTCCTTTATATTATCATTGTTTTTCTTTCGTAGGTAGGGTCTCATGCTCTTAGGATTTGCTAGGATATGGTAGAAATGTAGAAGAGCATAGTGGATGAGGCTATGACAAGGTGCTTGGTGAAGGAGAAGCTGGCAGTATCCAAGAAGAGGGTCTTGTAGGTGGAAAGGGATACCATACGAAGAGCTAGGGTTATAGCCATGAGGGATGAGGTGGCTTGCCAAGAAATGTTTAAGGCGAAAGTTGATCAGCCGAAGATCTAGGTGGAGAGTATGGTGAAGGAGGTAGTAGAGTTGAGGGTGTTTCTCCTTCAATGTTATCATTGCATAACTTACAAATTATAATAGGAAAAAAGACCAAATGGGAGGAGCAGAACAAAAGTTGACCAAGATGTTGTAGACTATTTTTGCGATCAACTATCATTTACCCTTGGTCGTTTGCTTTCTTAACTTTGAGCAATATGCCAACATCCGAAGGGAGGTGGAAGAAGAAATGCTAGTCTTAAGCCAGATCCCTCCTTTGATCTTATTGTTGGAATAGATTGCCTCGTTTATTGGTTCCATAAGTAACCCACCTTCAACCCCTACTGTGGAGGTAGAGAGGGTCATGACCTATGAAGATGACTGCCACATTATTAAGTTGTGAGGTTGTCTTATAGTGCATTTGTACTTTTTTTAAGGAGGGCTAGGCCTCTTTTTCTAATGAACAAACTACGCTGTCTTGATTGTTGTTTTCTTTTTTGGTCAATATATTCTATATTTTACTTAGATTTTTATGAGCACTATACATATACATATATACGCCTGTATGCAGTGTCTTCTTCTATGTTTCACATGCATTTTCATGTTATCATCATCATTTATTGTCGAATTCTCAAATAGCTCTCGACTTTATTAGCCAAACATGTAGACTTAGGTATATTTTCTACAAAATACTATAAATATTAACAAGGAAAAAACATAGGGTAAGGACTTAGCTTCATCATCAAAATGATTTTTTTAGTCCAACATGTGTTTGTTAAGATGAGTTTGTAAGGAGGTGCATGCTATCGAGTACTAGACCCTTCTTTTCAAGGCCACTTTAACGTGGTTGTCGATGGGTCGTATATGGCCAGTCTTTGTCAAGTTGACGCCACCTTGATTAGTTGAAGCGGACAACATTATTGATGAAAAAATCAAGATTATTTCATGGGTAATCACATCCATCTTGGAGCCAGTACCCTATCCCGCTGCTGGAGGATAGGAAACATCATATGCTAATGAATCGAAAGAACTACGTGATGGTTGCACTATCAGCTCATTGATGCCTCTGACATGGAAGGGAGTATTGTTAGGTTCACACATCATCATGGAGCAATGCACCACCACTGCATGAATCAGGACAACTACATGGGTGGTCATGTGATTGATGTGCCGGTGCCCCATCTCTTTATTGGGGCAGGCTGTATCATTGGAGAATGAACTAGAACCACTACTGGGTGATCGCGCCATCAGTTCGTTGATGCCTCCAACATGGAAGGAGGTGTTTCTTGGCTCGCACATCCTGATAGAGGAGTACACCATAGAGGCATGAATCTGGACCACGTCATGGGTGTTTATTCCATTAACACGTTAGTGCCTTCGACACAGAACGAAGCATTGCTTAGCTTGTGCATCCTCACATGGTGAGCTAGTTGTAGTTTATCCTTAATATAAGAAGATGCGCCGCATTCTCGTACTCTTTCGAGATGGCTAGTAAGCATTTGTAGCTTGTATGATTGAAAAGTGTTATAAGGTGAAGTGCGATGTTTATGCAAAATAGGACATTACAAAAATTTGGCGGCCTTATAAGTTGCATACATAGTTTGTTGTGCATTATAATTTTAGCTTACAAAATTAACTTAAACATAATAAGCCGAAGGTGCTCTTGGTTTCACATGCACGGGACGTTATTTTTGTGCAGACAAGTGAGGCAGTAGGCTTAATTGGCTAACACACACCGGCAACATTGAACCCTTCCTAGTTAGGCCTTAGTACTCCTTCGGCCGTGTTCTTTGTGTCAGAAAAACCTACCATAAAACCAAGTTTCCTATGACAAATTAGCATAGTTTTACCCATGCATTGTAGCGTTTTGCTACCTTTCCTTTGAATGTTTAGATTCGAAGCTCTGCCTTCGCTCTTCTTTCATCCAGTGCACCTTCGCTCTTCTTTCATCCACTTTATTAGAGTGCACTTGATAGTTTTATGAAATGTTTCCACCTACCCATTTTCTAGGGGATGGGTGAACTATGAAAAGCACTTTTCGATATTATTCCACTCATAAAACCCAAGGAACAATCAACTAGGGACACCCAGAGGGCAATCCACCAACCGTGGGTTGGGGAAAAATTTATTAAAATTTGAATTATATATTATTTTAATATAAATAACTAGTTATAGATTTTGACTATTGGGAGTTTTGGCTTGGTGGCAATATGTATGGTTTATACTTAAGTGTGCTGAGTTCAGAACCCAAATGGGAAACTCTTTTGTATAAAAGGTTTTTTCATTGAATTTAGTTTTCTACTGGGGTCAAAATTGATTGTGTTGGACCTGCTATCCACTTTCAAGCTGAGTGCCATTGTTGATGATGATCTTCTTTGGAAGTTCAAAAAGGTGGATGATGTTCTTGATCATGAAACTGAAAATTTTGGATGCGGTGACCTCGATGAGGGAATCCACCTTTACCCACTTAGTGAAGTAGTCGATGGCGGTAATGGCATGAATATATTCTCCCTTTACATTAGGAAGTTTACCAATCATATCTATCCCTCATGTGTCGAAGGGACATTGTGATGTTTTAGTGGTTAATAAATTGGGGGAGACCCGTGGGAACCTATCAAAATAATAAGAACGATTGCATCTCTTGGCATAGACCCTGAATTATTAATCATGGTTGGTTAGTAATAAACCTATTAGGCAGCTTTCTTGGCTAGGCATTGCCCTCGTGTAGTTCTTCGAGTATCAGTCGGCTTTCTACTTGCTGATGCATTATTGATGGGGAGTGGAATAGTCCCTTCGATATAATTTGTCATCCATGACGGTGTAGTTGGGTGCTCAATTAAGCATTATACCAACTTGTTATCACTCCTTGGGATACTCTTTGTTTTTTTAAATACTTTAATAGTAAGGTGATCCAACTTTCCAATTAATTATTGATTTTCATGGCGGTTGCCCTCGATTCGTAACAGAAAGTAGACCACACTTCCATTGAAACCCAAGGCATTATGGGAAAAAATGCATAAGACGATAAATATTCTCCATTGTCTAATTGTGTATCTATTTGTCGTTAAATCCCATACCATCTCATTGCACATCAGACGACAGATATGCCCCATCGACTGAGATGCACTAATATAACAAAAATAAATAAAACCATATGTTATCTGATGTTATAGTATCATTTCTGGAATTTCCTATTGGACAACATATATATTTACTAATATGCATACCAACTACACTTATGTTATATTTGCAGAATGAAATAATGAATCGCAATTTTATTTAACTAATATTTTATTTCAAATCAAATTCAAATACAATACAACTTTTACTATACTTACATTTTCAAATACAATACAGCTTTCACTATCACTCTCATATATACGACTTTTCTCTACACTCTCATATATAACGTTTTTTACTAGCACTCACTCACACTCACTTGAGTTTATTTTTGATGTTGATCTTGATTTGCTTGCTCCAGCTTGTGTCCAGCCATCTCCTATACCTGTCAATTAGACAACACAGTCAAATGGAAAAGGAAACAAACCTAAATTGCAAAAATAAAATTGAATTTGAATTTGAATATTGCCTTCGCTTATGGGTTTGTTTTCTTTTCATGTTATAGACAGGGACAAATATATATGTGCACAAACAACTTATGATATGCGCTTTGTATCACTATTAATATCATGAGGTCGGACATCGATTAAATGTCACGAACTATTGCAAAGGTCAAGCTCGAAGCCTCAACATAGTGCAAATGTGCACAAGGTCAAACCCAGGCCTCCTCGGGCTCAACTTAGGTGCACATATCATAAAAATAGTTTTAGCAATTCAATAACTCAAAACAAACCAGGCACATATAAAAGTACAAATACAAGCAAACCAAATAGCAAGCTTCAAAGCTCAAGTAATATACATATATACACATATGTATATACATGTATATATGTACATACTCAAAATGGTTCAAGCTCAAGTACATACTAGTATATGCGAGAACTGAACATAAAAAGATTTGCAACTGAATGTGTAACAAGAAATCATAGTGCACATAAACAAGCTCAAGAAAAACAATAAGTGTTATAGCAAACATATATACACATATGTATATAAATATATACATGTATATATGCAACACATGTTCAGAGATTCAACCAACAGAAAGCATCAGGGAGTCAATCAAAACAAACCAGGCACATATACAAGTACAAGCACAAGAAACCAAACAGCAAGCTTCAAAGCTCAAGTAATATACCTAAATACACATATGTATACACGTGTATATATGTACATACTCAAAATGGTTCATGCTTAAGTAATTCAAAATTGGTTCAGCTCAAAAGTATCAAAAGTATCTCAACACTGCCTTGAACCAGGCAGCAAGACCAAGCACACACATTGACTCAAATATAATTCAAAATGTTTCAGAACTGAAAACAAGTTCAACTAAACCTCAAAAAGGTTCAAGCATAGGAGTTCACACATTAAAACAACAAATTGAAAATATAATAAGAAATCAAAGTGCAAAAGCAAGTGCCACAAATTAAAACATACACACACATATATAAGAACATTCACACATATATACATACATATGTATGTATGTATACACATGGAAGTTCACAATACACACACACACATATGTAGTGATATGCAGATATAAACATACATATGCATATATACACATATGTATATACAAGTGCCAGTGCAAATGTAGTAAACAAGGGACAGTTTCTATATAACCAAGCACACACATTTCGACATAACTAGGCACAATAATATACATACACACACACACACAAATATGTATATACATGTATATATGTACATAGTGAGTAGAAAGGCAACCCAACAACATGTATGGATGAACCAAATCAGCAAAAGCAACATGGACCATCAAATTGCACAAACAAGGCATCACTAGTGTGCACTGCCTTGATAAGGTAGTGCTGCACTGCCTTGTCACAAATTGAAACAGCAAGGGACACAAATTAAAACAGCAAGGGACACAAATTAAACAGCAAATGCCACAAATTGAACAAGACACAATTTGAACAAGGCAGTGCCACAACTCATACCAAGAGGAACAAGAAACTTAAAACAGTAGAGAAATCCACAGTCGAGAATGATCCTATAAATATACCCAAACAATAGCCAACATAAGCATAAACATAATTAAATGTACTCACACACAAGCAATCTCCAGGAAAATCGAATTCAACACAGCAAACAACTCAAACAATAGGCTACATAACCATCAAAGCAAGAACCAACCAAACTACCTTCATCACCAACTAAGCAAGAAATATAACATTGTACAACTAGTACAAGAAACACACACGAATGTAGACATGGAACAACAGAAATCAAAGCATGAAATTTTCAAAATCGAAAATATAGGGAATAAAATCCTATGATATACCCAAATCATCATTGGCTTTAGACATAGAAGTCAAGAACAATATAAATCGAAAGGGGTAGAAATACTACCAATATAAATCAAAGAACTCTCGACAAGAAGCAGCCACATCCATAAATTACCGACTAATCGATGAACGCGAGCATCGATTGAAGAAGGCGATTCATTTCACCAATTTTAAAGCGGCCATTTCAAATTAGAAACCTGAATCAAAGCTTGAAATCAACTTAGTAATGAGCCCGCAAAGAAAGGCGATTGAAGAAGAAAGGCAATTGAAGGAGCAAGACGATTTGAATGAATTTCAAAGAAGTTGAAACCTTAATTCCAAAAACGGTCGAATTTTTAGTATAGAGTGAAAGAAAGAAACGAGTAAAAAATAGAATAGAAAGAAAGGGGAACAAAAATATACACCGGGGAAACAAAAATAAAAAGCAGCAATGAAATAATTGAGAGGGAAAAGATGAAGCCCAAAATTAAAAATTTGATAACTTAAATCAGATGACATATAAAATGTTGTCTGTATAGTAAGCTTGTTCATAGAGATTTCATGGGCTATTCAGACAACATATATTTGATGGCTCTTCGGACACCAAATGATTTTGTCACGTGTCGGGATAACAAAAAATCCACCTTGTATTATGTGATCATTGTTATCTGAATCACTTTGTGGCATAGTAAGGGTTGCTTTTTTAGCTCGATCGCGGCTTTGGCCAACTAGTTGGCCTCAGAATTCTTCTCTCGGAGTATTTATTCCAACTTGAAGTTGGAGAAAGTACCAATGAGCCTTTTTGCCTTGGCAACATACATAGTCAGTGTTTTTTCCTCAACTAGAAAGCGCTCACTAATCTAGTTGAAGATCAACGATGAATCACCAAACACATGGAGTGATTCAACCTCGAGTTCTTTATTCATTCTAAGACCGTCCAGGGTGGCTTCATACTTGGCTTCATTATTGGTTGCCTTAAGCTTAAAACTAATGATGAAGCATAAAGCTTGTTCATTAAGCATGATGAGGATCATTCTAGCTCCGCCCTTTTTTATTAGAAGCTCCATCGACATATAATCGCCATGCACATTGGTTGACTATTTCTTCTTTGCCACTGTTTAGGTCAGATCATTCAACAATGAAATTGACAATGGCTTGACCTTTGGTAGTGATGCAGGAATGGAAGGTGATGTGCTATTGCCTGAGTTTGACTAACCATTTCAAGTGCCGGCCTGCTACGTCAGGCCGACCTAATACTTATGTCATATGTTGGTTGGTGAGGACATTTATGGGATGTGCTTTGAAGTTGGGTTGAAGTTTGCTGGCTTCCATCAACAAGTAGAAAGCAAACTTTTGTAACTTTAAATATCTTTTTTTCTACGTCCAAAAACTTTTTGATGAAATAGTATATTGGCCACTTAATCTTTTCTTCATCTCATACTAAGGCAACAATGATCACATGGTAGATGTCTTTGAGGTAAATGTGACAATCTTCCCCGTCTATGGGCTTGGAAAAGACTAGAGGTGTTTCAAGGTGGTGTTTCAACTCTTCAAATGCGTTGGTGCACTCGTCTGTCCATGTAAACACTTTTCCTTTCTTGGGAAGATAAAAATGAGACACATTTGTTTGTTGCATAGAATACGAAGTAGTTGAGCATGGCTACCATCCCATTTAGGCTTTACACTTGCATGATGGTGTAGGGGACTTGCATATCGTGGATTGCTAAAATCCTATCGAGGTTAGGCTTGATTCCTTTGGGCTCACCTCATACCCCAGGAATTTGTCAAAGTAGATAAAAAAGAGTACTTCTTTGAATTCAACTTTATTTTTTATCGGTAAAGGTTGATGAGAGTCTCAACCAGGTTCTGTACATGCCCATCGGCCTTATCAGACTAGACTAATAAGTTGTCCATGTAAACCTCCATTGATCACCTAATCTACTCTCCAAACATTTTATTGACGATCCACTGATAGATTGTGTCCGCCTTACGAAGTCCAAACACCATTACTTTATAATGTTAGATCTCTACATTGGTTATGAACGATGTGTGTTCTTGATCCAGACCATGAATGTTGATTTTGTTGTAACTGGAGTAAGTATTCATGACGGTCAGCAACTCATGACTATTGGTTACTTTGATAAGTTGGTCAATGCATGACAAATGAGAACTGTCCTTTGGACAAGCTTTGATGAGATAAGTGTTATCCTGCTTTTTGGTCAAAGCTAGGATATCAACAAATTGGCTAAAAAGGAAGGATATCAGGATTGGAGATCGATTGGAAACAAGGCTATGATCGATACCGTCAAAATTGGACCAAGCTCCAATTAAGGTGGGACCGATCAAGAATAATAATCAAGGCTCGGTAAGGCTACACTTTGAATTTCAGGTCAATTGGAGTTCATATGCCCGAGTTATGAATGGATCAATATTCATGAAAAACTAGCTCGTATCGATACTCTTGTATCGACCACTATGGATAAAGATTTGGATTAAAACATGCTCTTTATATTTGGTTTGGATTGATCGATATTCGTATCGATACACCTCATATCGATACAATTCGTATCGATCAGGCATCTCTAGGAAGGATACAGGTTGATGGATGTGGATTGATGTTTTCGTATCGATACATGCGTATCGATCGGATGGATATGGCAAAGCATGTTGAAGACCTGATACGGATTTGACTATGACTCAAGGAAAATGGTTTCGATCGATACGCTTCGTATCGGTCAAAGCTGGGATCGATACGAGGAATAAAGCAACCGATGGATATGGAGGCAACCGCACTTGGAAGTATTTCGTATCGATCATTCATATCGATCGATATGAAAGAATCGGTCAAGGAATGGAGCACAAAACATGGATCACAGCACAAGACTCGAATCGATACAAAAATTAAGGAGCGCATCATTGATGGATAGGAAAGGATGGATATGAATCTATGGATACGGAAGCTTCAGCTTTGCTTGCAAACTCGAACTTGGATCAATCATATCTCACAATCTACACATTGGAACTTCATGAAATTTGGAGAGCAAGGACTTTGCAATCTCATCTTTCACGTGATCGATCTCAGCTCGATCGGAGCAGTTTATGATCGAAACAAACTCGCTATGGATCGATCCCAAATGACTCCAGATCGATCATGTGGGCTCATCTGGACTTGAGAAAGAGTATTCCGAGATTCAAGGCAGATATTTCCATCTCCACACCTATAAATAGCACCTCCATTGCAACTAAAAGGGGGCCTTTTCTCTCATCTCCTCTTTATCTTCTTCTATTTTGGAAAAAATATTCCATTTTGGTTATTGATGTTCAAAGGAATTGTAACTGTAATCACAGTATAAAGGAAATAAAAGGATCAATTCAAAGTGGACGTAGGCCGAAGTTAGCCGAACCACTATAAATATGGTGTCTTTCTTACTTTCTTTCATTTAAATTTTACTATTTCTTCATTTTTACTCTCTACATTATCTGGATCTGGGATCTGTGACTGGATATTGAGGATTTGTGTGTAAACACTGGTGCTTTCATTACATTCAGGGATTGTGACCGTTTTTGGTGCAAACACTTTGGTGCTTTCATTGAGGATATCTAGCACCCGCTACTTTGGAAAAGGATTAGATCTGAAGCTATAGTTAGGCAATCAGCTAGGAGGACATTACCAGAAAGGAGCCAATAAGAGAGAAGTCAAGAGGCTTCCTCTGGAGCTGGATTAGATGAGGCATCCATCTTCATCACAAGGGATAAGATGCGGACAATGATGGATTCCATGCAGGAGAGATTATTGAAGAGCCAACAGGAGATGATGCAGAATCTCTTCAGGCAAATGGGCACGGTTAGAACCTAGAACCCAAGAAATGGAGCAACCGCAGCTACCGGCAATGTAGAACAAGGAGTTGGAGCTGTAGAAATCTCTGGAGGTCAGATCCAAAACTAGAATGGAGGACGTGAAGGGAATCAGCAAAGGCTTGAGGGTAGACCATCAGGATCGGATATTGGAAGGCCCGTGAATAAAGCTCAGCAAGCTGGGGCTAACGCAAACGTGAATGAGCAACGTGAAGAGTACTACCTAGAATACCCTCCAGGATATGGGGGGGCATGATAGAAATGCATATAGGAGCCCCCTCGGATGGAGACGAGCAGATGGCTAGATTAGTACGTAGGAATATGAGAGGTGGATTACCAAGCAGAGGCTTGGAGGAAGTTAGTCGGAGTCCGTTCACTCTAAATATTAGAAATGCAAGGAACCCTCCTGAATTCAAACTACCAACGCTGGAGGGCTATGATGGGAAGTCAAACCCAACTATGCACGTAACCAGATACATCAGGCATATGGAAGTGCTGGGGGCATCTGAGGAGGCTATGGCAAGATGCTTCCCTTTATACTTGACGAATTTGGCTGTGCTCTGGTTCAGGAAGCTAGAGAATGGATCGATCAGGACATGGGGCGAACTAGTGGAACGCTTCATGAGAAAGTTCAAGGTCCACGTTATGCGACCCAAGAACGTAATGACATTGGCATCGATGAACCAGAGTACAGGAGAGTCCTTAAGGAATTTTCTAATGCGGTTCAATGCAGCTATGGCTTTGGTGGATCGCCCGGATCCATCAATGATTTTGATGACGGCGGTAGTAGGAATTGCAGAAGGCACTAAGTTCAAAGATTCATTAACAAGGGATCCACCATAGGATCTCGAGGAGTTCTACCACGAGGCGGACATGTTTATACGATTAGAGGATGCACGCACCGAAAGGCAGGAGGTAAACGCCACGCAAGGCGAAGGAACGTCTGGAGAAGGACGTGGGATGGATAAAGGAAAGAGAAAGCAAAACGATGGGTATGATGGTTCTAACAAATGGAGGAGAGACTGGGAACCAAAATTCACCACATACACAGACTTGACGGAGAATCTAGAACGAATTTACTTGGAAACACGGGGGCAACTCCCCTATCGAAAACTACCCAAAAGGAATCCCACAGAGCGGGAGCGTAGGAGTGGGAGGTACTGCCTATTCCATGAGCTAAAAGGGCATACAACAGATGAATGCCGCCACTTGAAGGACATGGTGGAAGAACACATTAAGAGTGGCAGATTGCCACAGTATGTGAGGAACCGGACAACAGTGGTAGAACACAAGCAGCTACCGCCTGCACCAAACAGGAATGACCCTAGATCGGGGTCACAACTCGTCATCATTTGATCGTGATGGCAAGGGCCGAGTTCAGGATTTGAACTTTGGTCATCAAATCATCTTTCTGGTTTTGTTTCAAGAAATAAAAGCAGCTATGCCACTTACACATGTAAGGGAACCAGAGCTATTCCTAGGCATGCTCTGAGATGGTAATAGACTGCTCTGCCCGGAGAGGCAGCACTTAACGTTTTTTGTTTTTTTATTGAACATTTGGAATTTGAATTTAATAAATGGATTTGGATTTTGTGAAACAAATCCCTAACCGAAGAGTTAAGGGATGGATATTGGAAGTCAGTTGGGAATTGATCGCATTATGACCCTATTCGGAGAGACAGAGAACGGAGTGGAGGAAGCGAGTCGCTTCGCCAGAGAGCGATAGGATCAGATCACTTGATGTTGTTCCCCATTCACCAGAGAGTGATTGGATTGGGGCTCGGTAAGAGCCTAGAGTGGCTGCAATTAGTTTAGGACTTAGGCCATGGCATCGCTTAATGTTCAGGAATACTGAACCAGAGTGCAGGGAGTGACGCCGCTTCGCCAGAGAGCGACAGGATCGGCTTGCTCGACGTTGTTTCCCCTTCATCAGATAGTGATAGGATGGGATCCAGCAAGAACCCGAAGAGGCTATGATCGGTCTAGGGAGACCAAGACATCACTATATGCCCCAATAGGGGCCGGAGTGCAAGGGATAGGTTGCTTTGCCGGAGCGCAACAAGATCTTCCTATTCAATAGTTAATTTTGGATCGAGCTTAGCAAGGGTCCAGAGAGAACGCTAATGATCCGGAGAGATCGTAGGATTCGGTTACTGGCTTCCAAGATGTGAAATGGATTCGGATAGTGGCTTTAAATAGCTAAGGATTTGGCTAAGGACCCAGAGTGGTCCCGGATTTGAATATTGACCCGAAGAGGTCACAGATTTGGTTATTGGTTACCGGATATGGATGGATTAGAACTCGGTTGTTGGGTTCGAATGGAATTGCTTGGTAATGGATTGGATGATATGGCTATGGATGGAATATGAACTTTGGATGTCGGAATTAAAGCTATTCAAAACATGCCTTCCTACCACAAGGCATGTTTTGGGGGGCAAATGTATCCCGCTTTTTGGTCAAAGCCAAGATATCAACAAATTGGCTATAAAGGACGGATATCAAGATTGGAGATCGATTGGAAACAAGGTTATGATCGATACCATCAAAATTGGACCAAGCTCCAATCAAGGTAGGATCGATCGAGAATAATAATTAAACAAAGCTCGGTGAGGCGACACTTCGAATTCAGGTCAATCGGAGTTCATATGCTCGAGTTATGGATGGATCAATATTCATGAAAAACTGGCTCATATCAATACTCTTTTATCGATCACTATAGATACAGATTTCGATTAACACATGCGCTTTACATTTGGTTTGGATCGATCGATATTCGTATCAATACATCTTGTATCGATACATATTGATTAGGCACCTCCAGGAAGAATACAGGTTGATGGATGTGGATTGATGTTTACGTATCGATACACGTGTATCGATAGGATGGATATGACAAAGCGTGTTAAAGACCTGATACGGATTTGACTACGACTCGAGGAAAATGGTTTCGATCGATACACTTCGTATCGATCAAAGCTGGGATCGATACGAGGAATAAAGCAACCGATGGATACAAAGGAAACTGCACTTGAAAGTATTTCACATCGATCATTCGTATCAATCGATACGAAAGAAGCGGTCAAGGAATGGAGCACAAAACACGGATCACAGCACAAAACTTGAATCGATATGAAAATTAAAGAGCGCATCATCGATAGATACGAAAGGATGGATATGAATCTATGGATATGAAAGCTTCAGCTTCGCTTGTAAACTCGAACTTGGATCGATCATATCTCACATTCTACAGTTGTAACTTCATGAAATTTTGAGAGCAAGGACTTTGCACAATTATCTTTCACCATGATCGATCTCAGCTCGATCGGAGCAGTTTATGATCTATATGAACTCGCTATGGATCGATCCTGGATAGATCCCAAATGACTCCAGATCGATCATGTGGGCCCATCTGGACTTGAGAAAGAGTATTCCGAGATTCAAGGCAGATATTTCCAGCTCCACACCTATAAATAGAACATTCATTGCAACTAAAAGGGGGTCATTTCTCTCGGCTCCTCTTTATCTTCTTCTATTTTGGAAAAACTATGCCATTTTGGTTATTGATGTTCAAAGGAATTGTAACTGTAATCACAGTATAAAGGAAATAAAAGGATCAATTCAAAGTGGACGTAGGCCGAAGATAGCCAAACCACTATAAATATGGTGTCTTTCTTACTTTCTTTCATTTAAATTTTACTATTTCTTCATTTTTACTCTCTACATTATCTGGATCTGAGACCGGATATTGAGGATTTGTGTGTAAACACTGGTGCTTTCATTACATTCGGGGTTTGTGACCGTTTTTGGTGCAAACACTTTGGTGCTTTCATTGAGGATATCTAACACCCGCTACTTTGGAAAAGGATTAGATTTGAAGCTATAGTTAGGCAATCAGCTAGGAGGACATTACCAGAAAGGAGCCAATAAGAGGGAAGTCAAGAGGCTTCCTCTGGAGCTGGAGCAATCAGGCATCCATCTACATCACAAGAAATAAGATGCAGACAATGATGGATTCTATGCAGGAGAGATTATTGTAGTGCCTACAGGAGATGATGCCGAATCTCTGCAGGCAAATGGGCAGGGTTGGAACCCAGAACCCAAGAAATGGAGCAACCGCAGCTACTGGCAATGTAGAACAAGGAGTTGGAGCTGTAGAAATCTCTGGAGGTCAGATCCAAAACCAAAATGGAGGACGTGAAGGGAATGAGCAAAGGCCTGAGGGTAGACCATCAGGATTGGATATTGGAAGGCCCGTGAATAAAGCTCAGCAAGATGGGGCTACACAAACGTGAATGAGCAACGTGAAGAGTACTACCCGGAATACCCTCCAGGATATGGGGGGCAAGATAGAAATGCATATAGGAGGCCCCCCTGGATGGATACGAGCGGATGGCTGGATTATTATGTAGGATTATGAGAGGTGGATTACCAAGGCTTGGAGGAAGTTAGTCGGAGTCCGTTCACTCTAAATATCAGAAACGCAAGGAACCCTCCTGAATTCAAACTACCAATGCTAGTGGGCTATGATGGGAAGTCAAACCCAACTATGCACATAACCAGATACATCAGGCATATGGAAGTGCTGGGGGCATCCGAGGAGGTTATGGCAAGATGCTTCCCTTTATACTTGATGGATTTGGTTGTGCTCTGGTTCAGGCAGCTAGAGAATGGATCGATCAGGACATGGGGTGAACTAGTGGAATGCTTCATGAGAAAGTTCAGGGTCCACTTTACGCGACCCAAGAACGTAATGACATTGGCATCGATGAACCAGAGGACAGGAGAGTCCTTAAGGAATTTTCTAATGTGGTTCAATGCAGCCATGGCTTTGATGGATCGCTCGGATCCATCAATGATTTTGATGACGGTGGTAGTAGGAATTGTAAAAGGCACTAAGTTCAAAGATTCATTGGCACAGGATCCACCACAGGATCTTGGAGAGTTCTACCACGTGGCGGACAGGTTTATATGATTAGAGGATGCACACGCCGAAAGACAGCAGGTAAACGCCACGCAAGGCGAAGGAACGTTTGGAGAAGGACGTGGGATGGATAAAGGAAAGCGAAAGCAAGACGATGGATATGATGGTTCTAACAAATGGAGGAGAGTCCTGGAACCAAATTCACCACATACACAAACTTGACGGATAATTGCAACTAAAAGGGGGTCTTTTCTCCCGGCTCCTCTTTATCTTCTTCTCTTTTGGAAAAACTCTACCATTTTGGTTATTGATATTCAAAGGAATTGTAACTGTAATCACAGTATAAAGGGAATAAAAGGATTAATTCAAAGTGGACGTAGGCCGGAGATAGCCGAACCACTATAAATCTGGTGTCTTTTCTTACTTTCTTTCATTTAAATTTTACCATTTCTTCATTTTTACTCTCTACATTATCCGGATCTGTGATCTGTGATCGGATATTGAGGATTTGTGTGTAAACACTAGTGCTTTCATTACATTCGGGGTTTGTGACCATTTTTGGTGCAAACAATAAGAGAAGTCAATGCTTGTTCTCTAGGCCCACTTGGTTCTCAAGCTCGCACTGGGTTGGCCACCCACAGAGGGTACTAAGGTTCTCAGATGAAACCATTGCCGAAAAGCTTCTTTATTTCTTCCTTTAATGCTTTGTATCTTTCTAGGTTGAGTGGTCTTCGCTTTTGCAAATGGGATAAACTTTGGGGAAGATGTTTATGGTATGAAAAATTATGGAGGGGTCTATGCTAGTCATGTAAACATGCCCCTAGGAGAAAATATCCTTTCTTTATTCTAGAAAAGTATCCATTCTTCCCTAACTTTCAGATCTAACTCTATGCCGATCAGGACGACGCTGTCGGGGTTGTTGCTATCAACCAATTACAGTCTCCAATAGGGTTGCAAAACCTCCATATAGGTTTGTATCTTTCATGCAGGGGTAAAGTTGGTCATCATTGTTATCTTATGTATTTAATTCTAGGTTGCACTAATCCAAGGCATGGATCAGGCGCTCAAGAAGGTCTTCTACTAGGATGGACATTTATGCCTGAACCTAGGATCTTTGACTTCTCCCACCTCTTCAGCATTAGGAGGGAAGGAGTGGTGGTATTACTTTTTCCTACTTGCTACCAGCTTGCACTTACTCATTCCATGTTGCTATGAGTTCCCTAGTCGTATTTGGACTAGCCAAGGAGAGTTGATATCCATTGTCTTTGCCCTTGGCGCAAACAAGAGCATTGCATACCTCTTGCATTCCTTTAGAAGAGGGAAGATATGTAATGGTATTTTTATGTAGTACTTCTTCGCTATGTGCTGCTCGACATGAATAGGAGCATTGTATGACTCTCACATTCTATAGGGTTGACCATCGACAAGCATGATGTTTCTTTTTGTGGCATAAACCCCTTCTTTACTTGTTGCATGAAGATTCTATAGCAATCCCTTACGATCAGTTGATTGCTGTAGACACATCTGATGTGTCCGTTTATGGGGAACTTCATGGCAAGCCGTTGATATGCCAAAACTACGTCCAAATCTGGTATTATCGCCTAACCTATAAAAAGGTAATAAGTAAATGGAAATCTACTGCTATGAAATTTACTTGAATTATTGCGAAGTGGGGTCCCTTGTCGAAAGTGACTATATTTGAGGTCGAACCTAATGGAAAAATCCCAACGTCCTAGAAATTATATTTAGTAGCACGAAAGGTGCAAGGCTATATAAGGGAATCTTTATTTGGTCAAAGAAATTCTTAAACCTGACATTGAAGAAGCCACCCCCGTCAGTGAATATCCAATATACCTTGGTATTGGCAATGTTGAACGATATGACTATGGGTTTACAGTGGGGGTATCCAATTTCTCTCTTGCCTTTGGTTGAGAAAGTGATGTTTGTTTCATCTTTTTCTACCCTTAAAGCCTTTAAGGCCTGAAGCCCTTCGAAATAGATCTGATTTGTTGAGGTGAACAACCTTATGTATTGGGGTTGAGCCCCTCTGCTGAGGCCACATGAGAGCCACCACAAATTGATAATATATCGATGTTAATTGCAGCCGCATTGTTATTGTCCGATCGTTGAAGTAGGTCAAGAGGATTTTGCCAAGCATTCCTTGCCTCAACAAGTTGTCTTACATATTACACAAGAACACCTTCATGGATCTACTACTCTATCTCGTCTTTTCAGGTGGTGGCACTTGTTAACCAAAAAATTAGAATAACACCCATAGTGCCTAGTTATGAAGAGCCTAAGCTCGATTTTAACATGCTTGATGACACAACTAAGCTTGGCTTAGCCGGTGTTGATTAAATGGTGTTAAGAGATCAAGATTAGGCTTAGCTTTCAAGGCATAGTACAGGATGATGTCATTACAGAATGGCTCAATGATGCACATTGATTTTTGGAATGAGAAATTCGAAAGCCATTATAGTCTTTTGGAACAAGTTTTTCGAAAACCTATACGTTATTTCAGAATAAGACATTTGAAAGTCCATGCCACATGATCAAAGAAGATAAAAGAATATGCTGTAGATATGTGTGATAACCTATTAAGCATGTTAATGGACAAGATATGAAATCGTCTCAGTTTATATTCCTATGTCCATATGTTGATAGTAAGATAGCGATTATGCATATGAGTACTAGTTTAGACCAAATCCCATATGATTTTGTATAAAGTTACGACAAGCTTTGGGTTCAAAGAGCTTTATCATATGTAGGTCCATGCCTAATAATGTCCAAAGTGCACAATTAAGGTAATAGGCATATTCAAATTCTTGTTCATATAATTTCATTATGATTACAATCAAATCAAGTTTTTCCACAATTCAATTTGGAATTACAATTGTTTAATTTTGAGAGGAAATAATAGAAAATGATTCCCTTTCCTCCTTGCCCCTATTCCATATTTATAAGGGTAGAGGAGTTCGGCATGGCTACTTTATGCCACTATCGGCATGTAATATCAACGGTCATATTAATGGCGCCTGGCTTCATACTTCACATCAATCCATCTTCGGTATTGATAAAATTGCAGCATCGTTTCTATCTTGATTATTTTCATGGATATTGATAACATCTATTATCAATGTCGCATTGAAGACTTACGACGTCCTTTAATGGTTAATGAAGGATGATATCACTAAGGCATGACATTGATAATTATCAATTCTGAAGAGATAAGGCATTACTAAGAAATGACATTAACAGGAAGCAACATTGGTGATGAGCAACATTGATAATAAGTGGCATCAATACAGGCAGCGTTGATAATAAGTGGCATTGATAATAAGCGGCATTGATAGCATGCGACATTGATAATAAACGACATTGATAATAAGCGGCATTAATAACAGGCAACATTGATAATAAAAGGCATTGATTCTAAGCGGCATTGATAACAACCGACATTGATAACAATCGGCATTAGTAATAAGCGGCATTGATAAAAAGGCGACATCAAAATAGACTGGCATTAGTAAAAGGCGGCATTGATGGATATGCGACATTGATAAGAGATTATACCAATGTAGAAGCGGTATTGATACAATGCATTATTGACAAGAGACAATATTGATAGGGTGCGACATCGATATGATGTAGTATTTAGAAAAGGTTACATTAAAAAGGAGCGGAATTCATTTATTCGACATTAATCTCGGCTTTGATGAATCATACTGCCTTTTTTGACAATACCTTATGACATGCGACATTGATGGCCTTTATACTCCTCTTATGGGCTATGGTGTCATACTTCCTATATTACTCCACTGTTGTTCCTTTTTCATTATTCATGTTGATGATATGCGATATCAACGGAATGTGGCATCAATAGGATGCGTTATTGATGATAAAGGAGGCTTCATTAATGATGCTTTTCGATGTCATCATAAACTAAGAACTTCCCGGTGGCTATCGCTCACTTGTGAGAGTCGATATTCATTATGTTAAACCTTAAACATGCTCTTTTACTTACCTCATATCATCCTAATTTTTAACATTCCATTTCTACATCTCCAACATTACTTTATTTGTGTGTGATGCTCTTGAATCTTAAGGTCGACATAGTTCCTTGATGTAACCTCCGAGATTACTTGTTTTCAATTTAACATTATATTTTCTTTAGAAATTATGTGGATAACATTTTCCCACATCCTGGTATAAAAGAAGCCTTTTACACTTTATTGTAAAACTAAGAATTTTTCCATTTTTCTTATTCTTTACTAGGTTTTCTGTCTAACCCTGTTTTCCTACAAAACACGAAGAAAGCCATAATTTTCATTAGTAACTTTTAAATTTTATTTTGGGTCAACCTTTTAAAATTTTAATAAGATCATAAGGGATCTATCGCTTGTAATTCAATGTTACTTTTGGATTCTACAAGTTTACTTAAAGAGGCCAAAAATCTATTTGGTAGCAATTTTACTTGAATGGAATCCCATAGAATCAGGAGGAGTAAACTATCTAGAAATTATGATTTCATCAGTGAATCATAATTTGTTAAGTAGAATTCCAGAAAATCCTTATAGGAAGGAGGACTTGAAAACCATTTGAATAGAAGTCTAGAAAATCCATCTGGCAATAATAATTTTCGAAGATCAGTAAACCATCTATTAATAATAGAAGACCAAAAAGTCTATCTGGCAATAATAATTTTTGAATAATAGAAGAAGAAAAGAAGATCCATCTAGTAATAATAGAAGACCAGACTATCCTTCTGGTAACAATAGAAGACCAGAAAACCCTTTGGTAATGACAGAAGAAGACAAGAAAATCCATCTGGCTATAATAGAAGACTGGAAAACACATCCGGTAATGACTAAAGAAGACCAAAAAAATCCATCTGCCAATAATAGAAGATTAGAAAATTTATTTGGAAATAATTGAAGACCATAAAATCCATCTGGTATTAATAGAAGACTAGAAAACCTATTTAGCAATAATGCTTTCTTTTGCAAAGAAATCCCGCTTTCTTTGAAGCACATGAGCTCATATTTTATAGATCTTCCTCCAGAAGATTACTTGTTCTTGTTTAGAACATAAATGGTTCATTTTTGATCGAGTTATTTTGCCTCTCTTCGGGCTTTTGACGTCTTTGTCCCTTTTCTTTGTGCCTTTCTTCAGGCTTTAGAAGTCCTAGTCCCTTTTTTGCCTCTCTTTGGGCTTCAGACGTCTTAGTCTCTTTTCTTTGCGCCTCTCTTTAGGCTTTGGACATCTTAGTACCTTTTCTTTGCGCTTCTCTTTGAGTTTTGGACATCTTAGTCCCTTTTCTTTGCCACCATCTTAGGTGGTGATCTCCACTTGGATCAGACCCCTTATCACCGTTTTTGGTGACAATTTAGGTCTGTTGTATGGTGTGTTTGGTTAGCTATTTTATGCAGAATCAAAGACTTACCCGACCTCTCTCTAGGAAGTGCTTTAGTAAGCCCTTAGAGATTGTACTAAAGGCTGGTTTAGTGCTTTGGTCAGGCCACCTTAGATGGGAACAAAGGCTTACTCTATCCTCCATCCAAAAGGCGCATCGGCTAGGCCACGTATGCAGGCGCAGAAGGCTTGCTGATGCTTTGGTCAGGCCTTTTCAGATGGAACCAAAGACTTACTCCGACCTCCCTCTGGGAGATGCTTTGACCAGGCCATCTTAGCGGGGAAAAAGGCTTTTTTGCCTCTTACTACCATCTTAGGTGGTGGTTTAGACTTTTAATTTACTTTAGGAGAGTCTTACTCGTCAACCATGTAGATATACTCATTTCAACTTCTTTATTATATATTGTTAGGAAATATAGCCGCAAATGTTCGGAATTCCATGTTCTTGCTATTAGGTTGCCATTAGATCGGGATAGTCTATAGGTCTATGGAGGGATTACTTTGTGTACGATTAGAGGTCCTTCCCAATTTGGCCCGAGTGATCCATCTACTGGATTCTTAGTATTTGCCATAATTCTTTGGAGCACTAAATCTCCATTTCGAATGATCTTTCTCTTACTTTGGAATTGTTATATTTGGGGATTCTTCATTGATACTCAGCTGTCTGTATGGCTGCTTCATCTCTTAACTCATCAATTAAGTCCATTGATTCTTTCTTTAATTCTTGATATGGATTAAAGGCATATGTAGTCCTTCGATGAGAAGGTACTTCAAACTTAATTGGGAGCATGGCTTCACATCCATATGTCAAGGAATGCAGGGTATGCCATGTTGTGGTTTTCATAAAAGTTCTATATGCCCATAATACTTGGTTTTTATAGAAGTTCTATATGCCCATAACAATATATGTAGTTCTTCTACCCAATTTCCTTTAGCCTTGTCCAATCGCTTTTTGAGAATGGTATTAATAGTTTTTTTGGCAGCTTTAACAGCTCCATTAGCCTTGGGGTGAGTTACAAATTAAAAGCCCTTGATGATTCCATTTCTATCATAGAATCAAGTAAACTCTTCACTTTCAAGTTGAGTTCATTATCAGATATTATCTTGTGTGGAATTCTAAACCTGGTAATAATATTCTTGATTACGAACTTGAGAACTTTTCCTGATGTGATATTTGGAAGCGGTCTGCTTCTACCCATTTTGTGAAATAATTAATGGCCACCAATGCATATTTAGATCCTCTTTTGGATATAGGTATTGGTCTAATTAGGTCAATTCCCCATACATCGAAAAACCATGGGCTTGAGACTGAAGTCAATTTGCTTGGTGACAAATGTGAGATCTTAGAGAAATTTTAGCACTTTTCACACCTTTTTACATAATCGATGGAATGGCTAGTCATCTAAGACCAATAGGAGCTTTGACTCATAATTTCTTGGCATTAGAATATCCTTCATGAGCTTCTCTTTATCCCTCATAATTTCTTGGCATTAGAATATCGATGGCCTGACTAGTCATCTAAGTAAACTTTATGCCATTAGAATGATGTCCACAGAATCCTTCGTGAGCTTCTCTTAGTAACTTTGCTCTTATTTTAGGATTAACACATTTTAAGTAGGGGAGAAAATATCCTTTCTTATAGAGTACTCCATTAATTATGATGAAAGTTAGAGCTTGATTTTTTATTCTTTTTGCTCTTTTTCTCTATTGGCAACTCTCCATTTATCAAATTTTCAACAATGGGCATAATCCAATCATTCTTGTATTGATCACCTCCAGATGAGAAAATTTCTCTTAGAGGGTTTCACTTGCATTTTTTGACTCCTCCTCCTTATGCGTTAAAGCTTGAGACCTGGTTAATCCTATAGATTCATTTCTTGATTCAGGTGCCTTTTCTCCTATACTGGGATTTGGTTGGTAGCCTACCAGTATAATTTGTGTTTCTGGTGCTCCTCGTGAGCTAACCAATTTAGCTGAAGAATCTGCTTGAAAATTTTCCCTCTTGGTACTTGATGTATGGAGAAACCCTCAAATTAAGTTAGCATTTTGACACCTTCTTGACATATAAAACCAGTTTGACATCCTTTGTTTGATATGTTTGGTTCGATTGATTTACCATTAGTTGGGAATCATTAAAAATCTCAATCCTAGGGATCTTTAACTACAGGACTATGGATCACTAAATTTGGCTGGAAATCCCAATTTCATTGCATAATATAAACGATGTCCAAATAATCACATATCACGCTCTAACATATGCTTATTTGAAGCTCCATCCACAAACAATCGCCATTTTGGCTTTAAATCCTTCTCCTTTTCTGACTATTTTTTAATAAATCACGTACGTTCATTAACAAAATCTTCTAGGGCTTGTCCTTTGATTGCCACTCGGGTTAGAAATTCAATATTATATTGGCTGAGCTCTAATCCTTATTTTACTAGTCTTCCTGAAGTTTCAGGTTCACTAAATTTTGCTTTTGTAGGAAGTTGGTTAAGACCTCGATCGGATGTGCTTAGAAGTAAGCCATTAGTTTTATAACATTGAGTATCAAGTAGTATGCCAATTTCTATATAACTGGATATCTAGTTTTTGCATTTTGAGCCTTCTACATGTATAATATACTGGAATTTGAGTTCCCTTATCTTCTCTTACCAAAACAGAGCTAAAGACATGTTCAAAAACTGCCATACAGAGGTAAAGGTTTTCCCCCCTCTATGGGGCTAGATAAGATTGGTGGTTTTTCCAAATGATATTTCAGCTCCTTAGAGGTTTTTGATAATCCTCATTCCATTCGAAGTTTTTCTTCTTCTTAATCACATCGAAGAAGGAGATGCATTTGTCGATGGCCTTTAAAATGAATCTATTCAATGTTGCCACTCCTCCATTCAGGCTCATAATCCTTACTTGTCTTAGGTTCTGCCATATCCTCAACAACTTAAATTTGGTTAGGGTTGGATTTGATCCCTCTTGCACCAACATATATCCCAAGAACTTTTAGACTGAATTCCAAAGGAACATTATTGTGGGTTAAGCTTCATCTAATATCTTCATAATACATCGAACATTTCTTCAAGATCTTTTAGATGGTTGCTTTCCTCTTGAAATTTTACCAACATATCATCCACATGTACTTTCATGTTCCGACGAATTTGTTCTCTGAACATTCTGTTTACCAATCTCTAATATGTCACTCAAGCATTCATTGATTCGAAAGGCATTATTCTGTAGCAATATATTCCCCAGTCTGTTATAAAACCAGTAATCTCCTTATCCGTTCTGAACATTGGAATCTGGTTGTATCCGGAATAAGTATGCATAAAGGATAATAGTTTGTGCCCACTTGTTGCATCAACTAATTAATCTATCCTTGGAAGAGAGTAGTAGTCCTTCGGGCATGCTTTGTTCAAATCAGTTTAATCAACATATGTCCTTCATTTCCCATTGAATTTTTTGAATAATACCATATTAGCTAACTATTTCGGTTAACCTACTTCTTTGATGGATTCATTCTCGAGCAATCATATGAGTTATTCTTTCAAAGCATTAGATCAAACTTTATCGAACTATAGTTTCTCCTACTGAATAGGTGTGATACTCGGGTCTATATTCAAAGTATGACACATAATAGTCAGGTCTATTCCAACAATATCTGAATGGGTCCAAGCTAATACATCTTTGCTGGATTAAAGAAATTGAATTAGTTCTCATTTAAGTTTTCTATTCAATTATTTTCAAATTTTTATAGTCTTGGTTGGATCAACTGGATTCAAAAATATCTCCTTAAGGTCTTCTGTGAGCTTCATTCTATCTTGTTCACCTCTACGATCTAATTCAATGATGATATCCTCGTCTTCTATTTCGTCTTCCACTAGGTTTGTTTCTTTTCTCTTTCTTTTCCTTTCCTTTAAGAGGAGTCAAATTTTCTCAATGCATGTTTAGGCTTTGTTTTTTCTTTAGATGATGGGCTTGAAGGATCATCATCCAAAGGATTTTTAATATCAATTCTGATTAATTCATTTTTCTCCGAGTCATAACAATAAAGATTTTCTTGTTTGTATTACTCAAGAGTAGCCAAGTACATTTCACGGAAGCTAAATTGCTCTCCCTTTATGGTTCCCTATCCTCTTTTAGTCAAGAACTTTACCATCAAATACTTTGACTAGAAAAAATCATCAACCTCATCTAAAGCTGGCCTCCTAAAGAAGGCATTATAATAAGAAGGCTAATCCATGACAATGAAGAGAGTCTCAAATGTCCTAAAATGTGGCGGAATTCCCATTTGCACGAGAAGTCTTATCTACCATATAGGGATTGACCCTTTATTATTGAATCCAAAAAAGGGCTCAATGAATGGCTCTAATTTCTCCTTTGGATCCCATTTGGTCAAATGCATGCTCAAAGATCACGTTACTGTAGTTTTAGTAACCACTAAAATTTTAGCAACCATAAAGAGTCCAATTTTCATAGTGATCATAAGTGGATCATTATGCGTATGTAAAATCCTCTTAACTCTTGTGGAGTGATGGTTAATTCATGCATCTGGATATGGAGCCTTGGATTTTGAGCATTGGCTCTTCCCAAATAGGGAAAATCCTATCTTTTGCTTCTTTGATGTAGCGATTTCTGGCTCCTCTGTTGCTTCCAGCCATGTTAGGGCCTCCATGGATAACATCGGTTATGTTAAGAGGTGGAATGAAATCTAGCTGAATGTCACCTTCTATTAAATTTGCAGTGTTGTTTGAAAGTCTTTGGTTGTTATTTTCAAAACGAGCAGCCATTGGATTATCCTTGACAAACTCCTTCAATTGTCCAAAATGAACCATGTGTTGAATTATGCATGCCAACACTTAACATTCATCTATTTTATGTCCATTCGCCTTATGATAGGAACAATAGTCTTCCCCTCTTCTTGGTTCAGGATTAGTTTTAGCTTTGTAAGAATCTGAAATATTGCCACTTTCTTTCATCAAAGTGAAGGTGTAGGATATTTACTTGTTCAAAGCAACATGATTGGTGTTTGGGGTCTCCTCCCATCTCGGCTTCCTATTATGTGGTTATAGCCAGCCTTTTCCATTTCTTTCTTTGTCTGAACTTTCATCTTGGTGTGACACATTTCATCCATATGGATAAATTTATCAGCTTGAAAGTGAAAATCTTGTAAATTTCTGCATCCATTAATATAGAGCTCCCACTAGAAAGGTGTATGTTCAGTAGCCCTAAGCATAAAGCCATTAATTTGGCCCTATCGGTCATATCTTCCACCTTTAGCGCCTCTACGTTAAACCTCTTAAGGTAATCACCCAATAATTCTCCTAGCTTTTGCGTGACATTAGCTAACATGCTATAGTCAATTTGAAAACTACGCCGAGAACTCATAAGAGAATTATTTCCAGGAATAGATGGTCTTCTCATGATAATGTCTGTACCACTTCACTGTTGTATCCTAGAAGGTAGAAGGGAAAAGCCTACAACGCACTACTCCAGACATGTTGTAAAGATCTATTTCGCTTTCAAATGCCATTAAATGATCATCTAGGTCAATAGTCCCATTGCATCTCAAGGAAGGAATTTTAATGTGAGACGGGATTCTTGTGGACATGATTTCATTAGTGAAGGGAGCTTCTCGGTGGTTATTGTTGACTCTTTCATAGAGAGGTGTCTTTCCTTTAAGATTAAGCATATCTTTTACCATTTTTTGGGCCATGTCTCTTTGATAAGCCTCATCGCTATGGTAATTTCTTCTATCAGGTTTATACTTCTTAGAGGTTAAACTCCTAAATTGCTCATCAGACCCATTCACTAATCTTCCTTAGTAATTTGCTTTAGCCTTATTGCCTACTATTGATTTAGGGGAGAGTTATGTTGCTTCAGCTTCTTGGTTTCCTTTCCTCTTTTGTGGAGTCATAGTGAACTTGTCTTTGCCTCTATTCCTAAGCAAAGAAGCATCCAGATTCCTTTCCTCTTTTGTGGAGTCACAGTGAACTTGTCTTTGCCTCTATTCCTAAGCAAAGAAGCATCCAGATTCCTTTTATGAGACTCAACTTCCACCTGTTCAGTGAACTTGAAATTTTAGGATGAGTGCACATAACTTCTCCAATAAATATTGTATTATTGCCATATGCTGTGTTAGATCTTTGATTTGAGCTTCTCTACTAGTAGGCTTTGCTAGCTCCGATGGCTGTCTAGGTTCTATACTCCCCATGTAGAATTTGGGGACAACATTTTCTTCCAATGTGTCCGTTTGTATGATTTCTACATTTGCAACATTAATTCGTGTTGATCTCCCCATTTTCGTTAAAAAAAAGAAACTTCGTGTAATTAGTTTAGGAAGAGAGTTATAAAGAATTGAAGTTTTGAGCCCTCCTTTTATACCGAAAACGTTAACCCAAAAATTGGTATAACACCCATAGTGCCTAGTATGAAGTACTTAAGCTTGATTTTAACACGCTTGATGATACGACTAAGCATGGCTTAGTTGGTAATGACCAAATGGTGTTAAAAGATCAAAACAAGTTTAGCATTCAAGGTCTAGTACAAGATGATGTCATTGAAGCATGTCTCCATGATTCCCATGGATTTTTGGAATTAGGAATTTGAAAGCCCATATAGACTTTTAGAACAAGTTGTTCGAAAGCCTATACGTTCTTTTGAAACAAGACATTCGAAAGTTCATGCCACATGATCAAAGGAGACAAAAGAATAAGCCTTAGATATGTGCGATAGCCCATTAAGCATGTTAATGGATGAGACAGGCAATGCTCTTAGTTCATAATCCTATGTCCATATGTTAATAGCAAGATAGTGATTATACATATGAACAGTAGTTTAGATCGAAGCCCATATGATTTATATAAAATCACAATAAGCTTTGGTTCCAAAGAGCTTTATCATATGTGTTTGCACAAAAAATGGACAAACACCTCCAAGTTGTATGATTTAGTTGATTTTATGTTGTTCTTAGTGATTTGGGTGAATTATGCAAATATATGAAAAGCAGGGACTAAACTATAAAAGACACGCATATTTATAGTGGTTCGGCCAAAATGTGCCTACGTCCACTTTATATGTTATACTCCTTTTCTATTCAAATTACAAGTACAAAGCTTTGATACAAGTATATGAAAGTTGATTGAAAGATCTATCCGTGCTTGAGCTCTCAAACTTGTCCCCCATTGCTGTACCCCTACCCCTCTATTTATAGAGTGAGGCAAGGGGTAGGGGTCTAGGATGTATACAACTACTGGTGGGCTTGGGTTGATGTAATCTGGCCTGGCCAGGTTGGTTCGGTTGTGAATGGAGTTAGTCCGGTGGTGAGTGGAGTTGTGATTGGTCCGGTGGTTCTGGTCCAGTGATGAATTGTGAGGAGTGGTCCGGTGATGAATTGTGAGGAGTGGTCCGGTGATGAGTTGTGAGGAGTGGTCCGGTGGTTCTGGTCCGGTGATGAGTTGTGAGGAGTGGTCCGGTGGTTCTGGTCCGGTGATGAGTTGTGAGGAGTGGTCCGGTGGTTCTGGTCCGGTGATGAGTTGATTCGGTAGGGTGGAGCAGGGGTTGGTTCGGCTATGCATAGGAAGGAGTTTGGTCCGGCTATGCATGGGAAGGAAGTTTGGTCCGGTAGTAGGTGGAAACACTCCCAACATTTGCCCCCCAAAGTGGGGCATATGCTTGCGTATGGCGCGCTTTGTTTATCTGGACGCCCTCATCCGGTTCCAAATGCCGAATTATCTGGTCCGGGTATTTTGTGCTTGCCTATAAGTATGGGCTTGAGGCTTTCGTTATTCCCTACCAAGTGAGATAGCCGAATCAGATCTTTCTGCCGAATCAACCATATTGCCGAATCATACCGAATCAGGTGATTACCGAATGACCCTTATGGTTTGTACTACCGAATGAATCCGAATGCCGAATGGACCTTTGTAGGAAATACCGAATGAGACAGGGGAGTTTGAATACCGAATGACCTTTCGGCCTTGGACTACCGAATGAATCCGAGTGCCGAATGAGTCCCTTGTTGGAAATGCCGAACGAGATAGGGGAGTTTGAATACCGAATGACCTTTCGGCCTTGAACTACCGAATGCACTTTTATTACTTGAATTATGAGTGAAATCCTAGGCTGTACGTACTTGCTCGTTTATTTCCCTCGTTCTAACGACGTGCTTTTTTGTGTTTGCAGATAAATGTCTCATAAAGTGGAAACCCGATCAGAAAAGAAGAAATCCCAAGACAGAGAAGATCCTTCCGTAGTGATCCCAGCTCAGTTAGAACCGGGACGTCATGGGCCCACCCCGAGGTCACTAGTAGATGGGTACGGCCCTCAGGAGCTTCTGAACTCACCTCCTGACTGTTTCCCAAACTCTCTGAAAGGCAAGCAGCTTGATGTTATCTCTCGCTCCTTTGGGATTGACAGAGCGCGCATGCTGTTGCCGGGGGAGGGAGTGATGCCATATAACCCCCCCGAAGGATATTTCGCCTATAGTCGGTACCATTGCATGTGTGGGGCCATTCCCCCCATCAATGCTTGGATAAGCAGTTTTATCACCTACTTGAAGGTAGCTCCGTTTCAGCTTCGGCCTAACTCCTATGCCATCCCGGTGAGCCTGTTTGTCATTTTCCAGAGGAGATACGGGCGTCCTCCCTCCAACCGGGAGATCTGGTACTTGTACAATTTGAGAGGCTATAAGAAGGGGTCTCCATACATCAGCTTGGAATCAGCCGTATCTTTCAAGCCTGTCCTGGACTTATATTCGAAGTTCAGTATGCTTAAGCAAGAATGGTTTTTTTATCAGGGATGACTCTGTTTCCATCCGTCACTTCACCTCCGGCTGTAATTGTGAAGCTTTATTTATAATTTCTGTTATAACTGCAATGCTTCTTCTTATGTGTTTTTATTTCTTGTTAGCGACAGGTGGCTTTGCGGTCGTGGAGAATGATCGCCTGGTTCAGATGGCTGTGGAAATAGAAGCCATTACGGGAAGGGACAGGTCGGCTTCTTACTTGATCAGGAATGCTACACTTCTGGGGCACAACTTGATCCTTCCACATCAGTCCGTGGTTAAGCAGAGAGACACGGCGGAGGAGAGAGCTGCCAAAGTTACAGGAGGGGCCATGGCGAAAAGCAGCAAAAGGAGACCCTTCTCGATGCATCCAGTCGTCGGGGGGAAGAAACTCAAGAAGTCCGATGGACCCTCTCCCAGCACACATCCAGATGTTCAGGAGGAGGAAAAAGGTGAGGACGAAGGAGGTGAGGCGGAGAGCGGAAGTGGTAGAGAAGGTGACGGTGATCGTCACGGTGATGATGGTGGTGAAGGACAGGGCGGTGATGGCACCAGGGCTTTGCCTCCCGGGCAGACGGGCGTGATTCAAGAGTGGACAGATGACGCTCTCCGCCAAGCCTTCGAAGAGTTGGAGGAAACAGAGAAGTCCAAGAAAGCTGGTAAGGTCGGGACCGGCGCCGATTTATCTTCCGGGAGCGCTTCTACTGAGGCAACTTCTGCGATTCAAGGTGAATTTCTCTTTAATTCTTGAATGATGGCTCAATACATGCTGGTGACATTTGGTTTTCATTTCAGGAGCGGGCAAAATGGCCAAGACCTCAGATCTTCGGCACAGGCTTGAACAATACAAACTCCTCAAAGCTTCCGCCAAGCCGAAGCCTCCTACTAACCGTCCTGGAGACGTAGTCGGCTATCGTCCTCTTCTTGGAGTTATTGAAGAAGATATACAGAAGAAGAAGAGGAGTCGATCTACGTTTGAATCTCTTCCTGGTCCTCCGGCCCCACTCCAGCCTATTCACGATATTACGGAGGATGATACTGAGTTTATGCCTTCCCCACATCCGTCCGAGAATCCAACCTTCACCCCGATAGATCACCCTGGCTTGGTTCGTAACCCGTTTGTGGGTCATCCAGACCTGGACCCGGCCTCTCATGACATCTCCTTCGATGAGGTTACTGGTGAGCATCTTCTCCCTTACAATCCTATGGTACGGGTGCTTGATGAAGCTAAGTCCCTGGACCTCGATTTGCTTACTACCCGGGTTGTAACTCTGGGGGATGAAGCTAAGGCGAATATTGACCAGGTTGTTGAGGAGACCAAGAAATTGATGGGGCATCATGCCCGACTAGTCAAGGCCGGGGAGGAAATTGGGAGTGCCAACATTCAGCTACGGTTAATGGTCTCCGACCAGGCTAAGCAGCTTGCCGATCAAGCCATTCAAATTTCTCAGCACGAGGCCGCATCCAGGCAACTGAAGAAGACTATGGAAGAGGCCAGCAGGGCAGAGTTGCGAAAAATGGAGGCCGCCTACAAGGAGCGAATTGACATGGCCATCACGACGGTGGATGAGGTTCGACAAGCGGACCTCGAGCGGGCGCAGTAATTATCGGGGAGACTTGAGGCCGCGGAGCTCGCTCAGTCCAGGTTGAAGGAGGAGATGGAGGCGATGAGGATATCCCTTCAGGCTGACCGCTCACGATACCAATCAGAGAGGGATGCTGCCGCCGCTAAGCTGCGTGCTTCTGAGGCCCGAATGAGGGATCTTGAGGAAAATGAGGGGATGATGGATGAGATGCTCTAGGATATGTATTTCTGCACTTGGAAGCAGGGTAATTTATCCTGGATGGATGATTACCCCCGAGTTATGGCCAGGATTTATCTCCGGGCCCAGGAGGAGGCTAGGGCTGATGCGAATAAAGAGGATGGCGTAGTCTTCAGAATGGATGTGGTCACTGCCCAGTTTACCAAGGAGGAGAAGTTGGCGGTAAAGGAGGGTATGCGACTGCTTGCTGCTGAGGAGGCAGGTGTGCATGTAGAGGATGATGACCATGATGGTCAGGGAGTAGGTGCGGGTAAGTCTTCCTTTCTAGTCTTTCCGTTAACTTGGTTGCTTATCACTAATGAATTCTTTCTTTGACCGGGCAGGTGGGCAACAGGACAAGGATGAAACTCCGACGCAGCCGGCTCCTTGATTTGACCTGGATACCTTTTAGTGGACTTGACATTGTTGTATATGTTAGTCTCAAAACAGCAACGTAACTTTTTAGGTTGTAATTATGCTACTCGTAATAAACAACATTATTCTTGACGTGTAATTTTTTAACTTAAGCTGATTCTATCGTTTTTGAATGTTTTTGCTGTTTTGACATGTTGTATGAGAAATATAGCTATGCGTATGCTTGTAATTCAATTGTATTTGATGTCAAGTTCTTGCTTAAAACATGATTTCATGTCTTGCAATGTTAGTGTGATGTGTGAATAAATTATATCCACATGTTTATACATGAAAGAAGAAAATACCGCCCTTCATATTTTACTTGTAGGTGGCAGCTTTGAATGTCCTACGTGACTGAGTATGGAATGTGGTCCAGTGTCTTGCTGTGAGTATCCGCTTCCATTAGCGAAGGTCTCCTATTCGGTGTCCTGTACTTCAGGGATTGTTACAGAGGATAGGAGAAAAGTTCTTTTAAATAAAATTGAAATATGCAAAATAGTAAAACTTCCAATCACGGAAGGCCTTCGATGTGCTTAAGTTCGTGGCAAACGGGCTTTGTAGTCACTTTCCCTAGCTGTGGGTCTTGGAGACATTTGTCACCCATCTTATGCCTCCACGGGGAGTTAATCTTTTTTACCACAGCCGTACTTAAGACACATCGGAGCCGAGATCGCGCACAGTAACTACCCGGGCCATTATGGCCCGTAATCGTGGGTATTATTCGATTTACTGTGGCCGGCTAGCGTGGGTGTCGATCGTCAATCGTGAACTACCCCTGGCTGGCCACACCTTATGTTGGGGCTTAAAGTAGGTTCACAGTTGCCAGCGAGCCGAACGCCGTAATGAGCTGCCTTGGCTATAGTCGGCCTTCTCGGTGGCTTATAATCGGCTCATTACAGTTGGCTTTAAGGGCCGTCACGAGCAATGAGTTAACCCGCAGCAGAGGGATGCTGGAGCAAAAGTGTCTCATTAGGGAGGGCATAGATTTGCATAGTACCTGTTAGGTCTTGTCCAGGTGAAGTCGCACTGTGGAGTGCCTTGAATGGAAATGCTATATGCACAGGATTTTTTTCAATAGAAAAGAATAACGTTAACAAGCAGCCAAGATATAAAGGAACAAGTTAAAAAAGAGACAAGGTTTTTAAAGTGGTTCAGCACGAAAATGCCTACGCCCACTGATTCTCTTTGTTAATTCACTTCATATGGGCAGTACAAGTTAAGAAAAGTATCGACGGAGGTGTTGCATGTTCCATGCCCTCTGGAACACCTCTCCGTCCACTGTTGACAAAATATAAGCTCCATTGTGGAGATCTTTATGAATTACATATGGTCCATCCCAGATTGGATCTAGTGCTCCGGGGCGAGGGAAGATTCGCTTGAGGACAAGATCTCCTTCTTGTAAAGTACGATGCTTGACTTTGGAGTTGTAGTGTGCTGCCACTTTTTGCTTGTGGGCTGCTGCTTTGAGGGCTGCATCATTTCTTCTTTCCTCAATTAGATCCAAAGACATGTGAAGGAGTTCTTCGTTCTCTTCTGGGTTATAGTGGATCCTACGGTGGGAAGGCACGATGGTTTCAACTGGGAGCATAGCCTCCGATCCGTATGCCAAAGAGAAAGGAGTATGCCATGTTGATGTTCTGAAAGATGTGCGATAGGCCCACAGTGCCGTAGGGAGTTCATCCACCCAAGCGCCCTTTGACTTTTCAAGCTTCTTCTTGATTAGAGTTTTCAGAATTTTGTTGACGGCTTCGACTTGTCCGTTTGCCTGGGGATAAGCTACGGATGAGAAGCTCTTGTGAATTCCGTGCTCTTGGCACCAATTGGCGAACTCCTCGCTGTCAAACTGAAGTCCATTGTCCGATATAATTTAGAATGGGACTCCGTACCTGCATAGAACATTTTTGATCAAGAAGTTAATAACTTTCGCTGATGATACTTTATTTAGGGGTTCTGCTTCCACCCATTTGGTGAAATAGTCGACTTCCACTATAGCATATTTGGCCCCGCCTCGGCCCATTGGCAGTTCGCCAATCAAGTCAATTCCCCATACTGCAAAGGGCCAAGGGCTGGTCATTTGAGTAATCTCAGTGGTTGGTAGCCGTGGAATCTTAGCAAACTTCTGGCATCTGTCACATTTTCTGACGAAATCTAAGGCGTCCTTGCTTAAGGTGGGCCAGAAATATCCATATCGGAGTATCTTTTTTGCCAAAGACTGCCCTCCGGTGTGATCTTCGCAGCTTCCTTGATGAATGTTGGATAAGATTTCCTTGGCTTCCCTTCCAGCGACACACCTTAATAAGGGGTTAGAGAAGCCGCGCCGATAGAGGGTGTCCTCTTGTATTGTGTAGCGGGAAGCTTTCCTCGAGATTTTCTTGACTTCGTTACGCCTGTTGGGTAGTGTGCCACTTTGTAAGTAGTCTCGGATGGGAGTCATCCAAGTTGCTTCTTCGGTTGCAGCTATCAGATTCACTTGCTCAAAACTTGGGGTCAGTTGCTTTGAGATGGCTACTGCTCTGGAAATAGCGCCGTCTCTCATGCTAGCTTGCTTCGCCAATTCGTCGGCTTCTTGGTTCTCTTCCCGAGGGATGTGTTTGACTAAGTAGTGGTCCAATCGACTGAGAAGTAATTTGGTCTTCTTTAAATATGCTATGAGTCATTCTTCTCGAGCTTGGAATTCTCTTAGTATTTGATTAACTATAAGTTGAGAATCGCTATGAAGACACAAAGAATTGGCTCCAATTTCTAAGGCAAGTTCTAATCCAGCTATCACTGCTTCATACTCTGCATCGTTGTTGGTAGCAGCGAATTCCAACCTTATAGCATAGTGCAGCTTATTTCCCCTGGGAGTGATTATTACTACACCTGCCCCCGAGCCTTGTTCGTTTGATGCACCATCCACAAAGAGGTTCCACTTGATGTCTTCTACTATTTCTGATTGCTCCTTACCTTCGTTGGTAGTGAATTCGGCAATGAAATCGGCCATGGCTTGCCCCTTGATGGCGGTGCGAGGATGGTAGGTAATATCATATTGACTTAGTTCAATGCACCATTTAAGTAGTCGCCCAGAAGTGTCGGGACGATGGAGTACCTGCCTCAGTGGTTGATCGGTCAGAACTCTGATGGAATGGGATTGAAAATAGTGTCGCAATTTTCGTGATGCGATTAGTAGACAGTATGCTAGCTTCTCATGTTTAGGATATCTGACTTCTGCCCCTGTAAACCTCTTACTTACAAAGTATACTGGCCGTTGTGTGCGGTTGTCTTCTCTTACCAAAGCAGCGCTTAGAGCATGAGATGATACAACAAGGTATAGGTATAACTCTTCGCCTTCGTTTGGAGTTGAGAGTACCGTCGGTTTCTCGAGGTGTTCGATTAAGTTAAGGAAAGCGGTTAAGCATTCGTCAGTCCATTCGAACTTTCCTTTGTCTTTCTTTAGAGCTTCGAAGAAGGGGACGCACTTGTCCGTTGCTTTGGAGATGAATCGGCTTAGGGCGGCAACTTTCCCATTCAGGCTTTGCATTTCCTTTCGAGTGGAAGGTATTTTGATATCTTTTAGACCTCAGACTTGTTCAGGGTTTGCTTCAATCCCTTTGGCATGGACGATGAATCCCAAGAACTTTCATGATGATACTCCGAAGGAGCATTTTAGAGGATTAAGTTTCATTCCATACTGGCGAAGTACTTGAAACATCTCGCCCAGGTGGCTTACGTGATCGTCGACTTTCCTTGACTTTACCAGCATGTCATCCACATACACTTCCATAGTTTGTCCTATTATCCCTGCAAACATCTTGTTGACGAGGCGCTGGTAGGTGGCTCCTGCATTTTTAAGTTCGAAAGGCATTACCTTGTAGCAGTACAAACCCCGGTCAGTGATGAAACTAGTGTGGTCTTGATCGGGAGCATGCATAGGAATTTGGTTATATCCCGAGTATGCGTCCATAAAGGATAAGAGTTCGTGCCCGGTTGTGCTGTCTACAAGTTGATCGATTCGGGGAAGTGGGAAGCAATCCTTCGGGCGGGCGTCATTTAAGTTGGAGAAGTCAATGCATGTTCGCCACTTCCCATTAGCCTTCTTTACCAATACCGGGTTGGCGATCCACTCTGGGTAGATGGCTTCTCGTATGAAGTCATTGGCAAGTAGATTCTTTACTTCTTCATCGAGGGCTGCTGATCGTTCTGCCCCCATACTTCTCTTTCTTTGTTTTACGGGCGCCTTGGTAGGATCAATGTTTAGTACGTGGCATGCTATGTCAGGGGAGATTCCGGTCATGTCAGCATGTGACCATGCAAATACATCCAAGTTGTGGCGGAGAGAGTCAATGAGTTGTTCCTTCAACCCTGCTTTTAGTTAGGACCCGATTTTCAATAGTCTACTCGAGTCATGTTTGTCTACAGATACAAATTCCATAGCCTCTGCAGGCTCAGCGGTGGCCTCCTCCTCTTTGTCCCGGGGGTCTAATTCATTGAAAGGGTCGCTGGTATATCGGAGAGGAGGGCTTTCTTTAGTTGCTATGCTTCCAAACTTTTTGTGCAGAGGGCAACCTCTACACTCTTCCCTTTATCCTTCCTGTGGTTGTTGCGAAGTTCAGTTACATAGCAGTCTCGAGCAACGTCCTGGTCTCCCTCTACTTCCCCTACTCCATTGTCCATTGGAAATTTCATCTTTAGGCAACATGGGGCCAGGACGATTTGGAAGTCAGACAAGGCTGTCCTTCCTAAGAAGGCGTTGTAGGCCGAGTGGTTTTCTATCAGCACAAATGTTTGTTTTCGTACAACGGAGCGGGGATGACTTCCAATTTCAACAAGGAGGTCCAGTTGCCCGAGGGGCATCTTCGCATCTCCAGTGAAACCGTGTAGTGGTTTATTGCAAGGAGAAACGTCCTTTATTGATAGTTTCTGTAACGACCCGATATTTTCAACCATTCGCATCCATTATAAGTGTATAGGTAGACACTCATACCGGAGTTGAATTGCTCAAAATACTGCGTTGTAATTAAAATTTGGCAAATCTCAGAATATACAGTAAATAAATATAATCACAGATCACAGACACAGAGTAAAATAATGCAACGGAAGTAAAAGAAATAGTAGTTCATGAAGCTACTATCTAAATATGTCAGAGTTACATAAGATACAACAGAAGAAATAGAGTACAACAAAAGTCCCAATAAAATAACCAAGTACAAGCTGAGTAGGACAACGGAACTGAAATAAATAAGACAAGACAAGCAGATAATCTCCAGCGATTCAAATCTCCAAGCGAGTGGAAATCCAAATCTGTGAATAACTCAGGCTGACCCGAGCGTAAAGAAAAACACAAAACACTCGAGTTAGGATAATATATACTTATATAATGTAAACCAACTCAAGCGAACTGTAATAAGAGTACAAGTAACTTAGAAGATGCTTGGGATCGCCCATCCTCTAAGGATCCGTTAAAATATCTACTATGTAGTAATATTCGCTATTATAATAGTGTCTCAAAAAAGTAAAGTATAATCATATAGAAAATAGCGTTAAGGGGATGGAGAACCTTAACGCGGTCGGATCTTAAAATCATAATCATAGTAAAGCTCGATATGGTAGGTGACACGGCACAACTAGGCAATGCCAGGGTAGATATACCAATTACGCACACGGACTGATGGATACGCATAGCAGCCACTACCGTTCCACCTCGAACAACACTCCCAAATCGGAGGATGGCCATCTAATCAATCACAAGTAAGAATATAATATCGAAGAAATGTGTCCGAGAAGAGGTGCTACCTCACTGATCCGAGATCGCTCCTGTTTTAGCCACCTTATGCCAACTCACGGGAGTTGGGTCCACGTAACATACCTTAAGAACGTCGCCACCATCCTACTTCATTCTGGAATCTCCACCGCGTACACGGTTGTCAAAGTGGTTTTCGGTATCGACAGAGAGTATGTCCATATCCGATCCCGGTCTCTTTGCCAACCAATCGTTATTATAACCCGTGGTTATAACTTTTAAAAACAATACTTTACTTCAAAATAAAATATCATTTCAAACCATATCTTTATCAAAATAAAGATTAAATCAATTCCAAACCATTTCCATATATTTTAATTTTCATATCATTTCAAAACTTCATTTCAAATCATTTTAATATAATAAAATATCATATCCTTACAAAACTTCATTTCAAATCATTTTAATAAAATAAAATATCCTATCAGTTCAAATCCAAATATTCAACTTTAAATACCTTTTAAATTCAAAGATATCGTTCATTTACTATCATTTCAAATCACCTTTAAATAGTTTATATTCCAATCAAAATAATTCATTTAAACCTTTTAAAAGTGTAATTATTATATTTTCAAATCAAGTATTCAATTTCCAAAGTTTCAAACCATTCTGAGTTCGTTTACTAAGTCAAAAACCCTAATTATTAAAATTTCAGCATTTCACAGCATTTAAAAACAACTGCTATAAGTTATATTTGAAAACATTTTTAATTCAGCAAAGACAGCACTTAAAACTGCTGTTACAACTCAGTTTTAGTTGAATTATAGTTCAAAACAGAAAAGACAGCATTTCAGAAGTGCTGCGGTAGTTCAGATTTCAAAACAAGGGTTAAATTTGGTTTCAGCAAAGACTGCAGACCATTATAGCATTTCCAGAGAATGCTATAATAGGCCTGAGTTCAATATTAACCTATAAGTTCAACTACAGCAACTACAACATTTCAGAAATGCTGTAATAGCTCTTTTTACACAATTTTAGTTCAAATCAGAATCTATAGCATTTCTGAATGCTATTAAAAGTAGATTTCAGGTGTTAGTGTATTTCCAGCAATTAAATAACTTCAATTTAAAACACATAAACATTTTAAAAATCATATTTTAACGTTTAAAATGTTCATTTACATATCATTTAACATATATCTTTTTCACAATAAATTTCTTATAATTAAATCCAATTTTCAACAATTTACTTAATAAGTTTAAGTGTAAAAGTTCCAATTCTTCACATCTCAACAAATAGACTTAACACTTCAAATTTAAATTACCATTTCACAATTTAAAAAAATTTCCAATTTTATTTAATTAACTTAAACCTTTAATTAAAACCAAATTTCACATTTCCTAGTCAAGTTATATTTTAAAAGATCACTTTTAAACATTCATTTATTTAACCACTTAAATTCATAGAAAAATCAATAATACTTTAATAAATCACTTAAATTCAAATTTAATCAAATTATCATATTTACCATTTCCAAATAAAATTTAATATCCATTTTATTTATATAACTTAAATATCATTTTTAACCAAAATTCCAAATTTCCAACTTAAGTTATATTTCAAAAATCCAGTTAAACCATTCATTAATTACATTTTTAACACATAGAAAAATCATAATTTCTTTATTTTAAAACATTTCAAAAGCTATTTAAATCAAATTTCATAAATTTATAATTTTTAAAATACTTAAAAATATTCAAAACACTTTATAAAATAACCACGGGCCTGTATATAGTTTTCTAGCCTAGGTCAAGTGATACGGATATGTATCATTTCAATCCGCAGTTTAAAAAGAAAAATCCGGGTTCTATCATTTCAAACCCGCAATCCCAAGTTAAAATAAATTAAATAAAAACCATTCAGGCCTATCATTTCAGCCCATAATGATTTTTCCCTATTCTAAACTCCGTTCGGGTATGTATCATTTCAACCCATAGTAATTCTAATCTACAAGGAACTTGCAATGGTGATAACTGATATAAATAACAGAATAACATTAAATAACAGTAACATATGATATAACAGGTGTAATAATAGGTGTGAACATAATATGATAATAATATAGGAATATATAACATGATAATATATTTCTACAGATTCATAGGGTGTCAATTTACTAGTTATATAGGTACATATTGTCTGGTGAGAATAACTCACCTTTTTATGCTGGAGTTAGCGATCAAAACACACAGAATAGATTTCATAAAGCACGACAAACACGATACAGCATGACTTTTGATTTGAATGAATATAGATCCTTGATATTTATCTTGTAAACAGTAACCAAAACAAGACAATATATACATAAATATTTAACACAAACAATGTTGAAAAAATGAAGATAAGAGACAACAAAGGAATGAATGTTTTTGCCTTGCTTTCTACACTTGCTAGCATGACTTAGGGAATGTTTTGGTTCAGGTTTGGACATGGTTTGGGTCTGGTTTGGACCTAAAAAGGCATGGCTACAGGGCAAGAGCAAGGTGGAGGTTACAAGCATGAGAATACAAGGGGTCTAGGCTTGACAGTGGAGTTTTGGTGCACCACAAGGCTCGTCTACATGCATTGTTTGGCTCGGATCTTCATGTTTCAGATCTGGACAGAGGTGGGGAGGGGTGTGTCAAGGTCAGGTCAGGGGATTGGTGGTGGCTATGGTGGTGGTTGAAGTGGATGAGCATGTAGAGGTGAAATAAGTATAGATCTAGGCATCTAGGTTGTAGTTTGAGAGGTTTGACCATCATTTGGGGTTCGGCTATGGTCAGATCTGGTGGGGTAGATGGTGGTGATGGTAGGGAAGAGATGGAAGGAGGTGGTGGCCGTGGAATAGGGGGAGAGCCGCTCCAATCAGGGGAGAAAGCAAAGCAAATTTGCATAGAAAATAGGAGAAAAAGTAGAAAGAAGAGAGGGATTTACCTAATTTTTTTGCAAGATGGAGGCCATGATTTTTTAGGGTTTAGGAGCTTTGGAAATTCGTGAATGAGAGGAAAAAAAAATAAAAAAAATGTGGCGGCTGAAGAAATGAGGAGATGTTGCCAATTGAATGAAAAGTTAGGTTAAAAAGTAGAAGGGTTAGAAAATAAAAGGGCCTTAGGAAGATAGAAAGTTTAAGGCCTTTCAAATTTCTTTAATTCATTTTTATAAGTTTATATTTCTGGTAATAACATTAATTCCAGTTAAAAATTCGAAAATTTGATAAAATATAAAAATATATAAAATATTTATTGATTATATAAAGTAGGATTAAGGAAAATAGTTAAAACAGTGAACTAGACTAGAAAATTTTGAAATTGAATAGAATAAAATTTAGAAAATTCATATGAGCTTGAAATATATTTTAAACATAAATAATAACAGAAAATAAAAATATATTCCCAAAGTAAATATTTAAAATTAAATTTACATAAAATTTTTAAATGAAGAAAATAGCAGAAAATAGGAAAACAGCCCTTAAAAATGGAAAATCAACACGGTAAATTTTGGAAAAATTATATTATTATTTTAAAATATTTAGAGATGAAATTTAAAAAATAAAACAAATTTAAAAATAAAATAAAAAATTTAAAATGAAGAAAATAGCTGAAAATTAGAAAACAGCCTTTAAAAATAGGAAATAAATACAGTAAATTTTGGAAAAATTCTATTACCATTTAAAAATATTAAAAGACAAAAATATACATAAAATAACATAATTACACATATTAAGATAAAATATAAGAAAGAAAAATATGATTTATAAAATTTAAAATAGGCAAAATTGCACAATAAAACAAATTATACTAAAAATTGAAATGTACATAACTTTTACATTTTAACTTCGTTTTCAACGAAACGAAAAGTAGTGTTCAAGTTATTACATCTATTTTCATAATAAAAGATGAAATATATAATTTCAAACTATTTAAAATTTAAACTTAAAATTCAAAGTTTGACTATTGACCAAAATTTACATTTTCTGGAAATATTAAATTTAGTCATATTTGGAATTCTAATTCACATCAAAATAAAAGTTTTTATATTTACCATAACAAAATTTATTCTTTTTATAAATAAAGCTTTTGAATCTGGAAAAATCAATTTAAAAATGATTGTAAAATACAGGGTTGTTACACTCTCCCCCACTCAAAACTTTTCGTCCCCGAAAAGGAACGAGGTATGGGAAAGCATAGAAAAGATAGAGTGAAATAAGATTAAAATAAGATGACAAGGTGATTTAAATTACACCTGATAACTGTTGTTATAGGTAAGTTTAACAAGATGGAGGTGATCAAATCAAGAACACAGACACGAAAAAGATTCTCTAGAGTCTGAATCACCCATTTCACTTGACCGACGATCTATGAATGGAAAAACAGTGTTCAGATTCAAAAATGAGTATCCAAGATTATACAGAAAGATTTCTAAACAGACTGGTATAAGAAATAGCCTTCCCATTCTGTAACAAGATAAGAGAAATAAGGACAACCAAAAGATAGTTTGAAAAACAAAATAAGATAATAAACTTGAAACCATAATGCTTTGAAATCATAACAATTTAGGGATGTTTATCATTTGGAAATCATACTACTAAAAATCATAACACTTTGGAAATGAAGATTATTTTAAAGTTGTAACATTTCTAAGTTCATTCATTCAATTATAAAATTTCCAAAACGTTGTATTTTCAAAACAACGGCACTTATAAAATGCCACAGTAGATATATTAATATTTCAAATCAGTTTAATTTCAAAAATATTCATTTAGATATCATTTAACTTATGCCTTATTAAAACATACTTTTATGAATGGAATATCCAAATTAAACTATACTTCGTTTATTAAGTCAACGTTCATTGTTTTACTTAGCTCTTCATTTAACAAATAACATAACACTTTATTTAAAATGCCCATTTCATAAATAGATATTCCTTCAATAAGTTACACTTAAAATTTCCATTTGAAAACCAAATTCTCAATTATCAAATTTAGTGATGTTAAAATACATTTTAACTATCATAATTATTCATTTTTCAAGACATATCAATTTCATACATAAAATATTTATCATAGCAAGTATAACAATCAAATTTCTTTACACATTTATTCATTTAGACATCAATTAAACTATGAATTCAAGTTAAATAAACTTTATTACCAAAAGTCCAATTCAAATGTATTTTATTTTATCTATTCAAAGATACATGATTTATTATACAACATATTCATTTCAGGAAATAACCTTTATTAAAATTCCTAGGTTAGACTTAAGGTTCCATATTAAATCAAATTTGATTATTAAGTTATTTAAATAAAATCTCTTTAAATTCCCCTTTTTCAATATTTACCTCTGTTAATTTTTATAACTAAAATTTAAGCGTATAACATTTATTATAACCACTCAAATTTTATTTATAAAAATCCTTTCTATATTGTATATTATCCAATTTCATATTCACTTCTGTGTAATTTAGGTAAGTTATATTGGAAATGAAATTGTGTGTTATACAAATAAACTTTCCAATTCAATTATCTCAAGTTTGAATCATTTATTCAAAAAATTTAATTTTTCTTTTTATAACTGAAATTATTCTTTAAGATGAAATTTAAGAATTAATTTTTCGGTTTCCTTCAAACCAGTTAGAGATAAATAAATATATGTACATAATATGTCAAATCAATTTAAATCATATATCTATATATATTATAAATCAAATCATATTTAGAAATTCAAATAAATTAAATCTTTCAAAACAAAGCTGTAGTAAGACTACAGAACGGTCTCTTCAGTTCAAAACTCGAAATTGAACGTCGATGATGCTGCAGTCATCACCGAAATTATTTTCCAGCGACAAAGAGAAGAGCATTTAATTTTTAAACATTAAAATCCTTTAGAGACAAATTTTTATTCAAAAATACTTTAAATAATATCCTTTTAAAACTTTAAACACAAGGTTTGAATCCATCGGAAATTAAATTCTTAAATTTCTTGTTTTAAATTCATTTCAGTTCCCAAAAAATTTTATAAAATAAATTCATTTGTAGAACAATAAATGATAAATCAAGTATTATCACTTCAAATTATCAATTTAAATCAATTTATTAAGTTCCATAAATTATATATCAAAATTTATTTCATTAACCAATTTTTTTTTATAATATTGTGTCAGTTTGTTCTGTCAAAGTGTTTTAGAAATCCTATCGATAGCGTTGATCAGACGAATCGATCGGAAACCTAAATCAACATCAACAACTCAAACAACACAATATAAAACAAAATATTAATTACAGATTTACAAATACAATTCAAAATGTTTTGAAGGTAGGTTGGAAACAAAAGACAGGATGATTAAATAACAAAGTAGGGAGATGGGTAAGCTTAGATAACCGCGGACAACCTTAACCGGGTTAACCGTGAGTTAAAGAATAAGATCGATGTGGATTTTCCTGGGACAAATCTACGTTCGATCTCAAGAGATAGAGTTTGGAAAAATAAAAGATATTAGCATCTAAACCAAGGATAAATATAAATCTCTGGTGAATCTATGCAGATTGTAAAGGATTTTCACCCTTTACAAGAAAATTAGAATATTGGCGAGACCGCCAATTCACTATAAAGATCATTCGAAGTTGAGTTATGTGATACTCCAAAATCAAAAGAAGATGAATAGTGAGGCACAAGAATGAATTTTGAAACCGCAGGGAACGTTCCAAAAATTCAAAGGAAATTCGAATCAAGAGGAAAAGATTCAAACTCGAACGAAAGTGATTCTGTAAATAAATCTACTCCATATGCTGAGTTTTGCCTCAAAGCCAAAGCTCTGATACCAACTGTAACGACCCGATATTTTCAACCATTCGCATCCATTATAAGTGTATAGGTAGACACTCATACCAGAGTTGAATTGCTCAAAATACCGCGTTGTAATTAAAATTTGGCAAATCTCAGAATATACAGTAAATAAATATAATCACAGATCACAGACACAGAGTAAAATAATGCAGCGGAAGTAAAAGAAATAGTAGTTCATGAAGCTACTATCTAAATATGTCAGAGTTACATAAGATACAACAGAAGAAATAGAGTACAACAAAAGTCTCAATAAAATAACCAAGTACAAGCTGAGTAGGACAACGGAACTGAAATAGATAGGACAAGACAAGCAGATAATCTCCAGCGATTCAAATCTCCAAGCGAGTGGAAATCCAAATCTGTGAATAACTCAGGCTGACCCAAGCATAAAGCAAAACACAAAACACTCGAGTCAGGACAATATATACTTATATAATGTAAACCAACTCAAGCGAACTGTAATAAGAGTACAAGTAACTTAGAAGATGCTTGGGACCGCCCATCCTCTAAGGATCCGTTAAAACATCTACTATGTAGTAATATTCGCTATTATAATAGTGTCTAAAAAAAGTAAAGTATAATCATATAGAAAATAGCGTTAAGGGGATGGAGAACCTTAACGCGGTCGGATCATAAAATCATAATCGTAGTAAAGCTCGATATGGTAGGTGACACGGCACAACTAGGCAATGCTAGGGTAGATATACCAATTACGCACACGGACTGATGGATACGCATAGCAGCCACTACCGTTCCACCTCGAACAACACTCCCAAATCGGAGGATGGCCATCTAATCAATCACAAGTAAGAGTATAATATCGAAGAAATGTGTCCGAGAAGAGGTGCTACCTCACTGGTCCGAGATCGCTCCTGTTTTAGCCACCTTATGCCAACTCACGGGAGTTGGGTCCACGTAACATACCTTAAGAACATCGCCACCATCCTACTTCATTCTGGAATCTCCACCGCGTACACGGTTGTCAAAGTGGTTTTCGGTATCGACAGAGAGTATGTCCATATCCGATCCCGGTCTCTTTGCCAACCAATCGTTATTATAACCCATGGTTATAACTTTTAAAAACAATACTTTACTTCAAAATAAAAAATCATTTCAAACCATATCTTTATCAAAATAAAGATTAAATCAATTCCAAACCATTTCCATATATTTAAATTTTCATATCATTTCAAAACTTCATTTCAAATCATTTTAATATAATAAAATATCATATCCTTACAAAACTTCATTTCAAATCATTTTAATAAAATAAAATATCCTATCAGTTAAAATCCAAATATTCAACTTTAAATACCTTTTAAATTCAAAGATATCGTTCATTTACTATCATTTCAAATCACCTTTAAATAGTTTATATTCCAATCAAAATAATTCATTTAAACCTTTTAAAAGTGTAATTATTATATTTTCAAATCAAGTATTCAATTTCCAAAGTTTCAAACCATTCTGAGTTCGTTTACTAAGTCAAAAACCCTAATTATTAATATTTCAGCATTTCACAGCATTTAAAAACAACTGCTATAAGTTATATTTGAAAACATTTTTAATTCAGCAAAGACAGCACTTAAAACTGCTGTTAAAACTCAGTTTTAGTTGAATTATAGTTCAAAACAGAAAAGACAGCATTTCAGAAGTGCTGCGGTAGTTCAGATTTCAAAACAAGGGTTAAATTTGGTTTCAGCAAAGACTGCAGACCATTATAGCCTTTCCAGAGAATGCTATAATAGGCCTGAGTTCAATATTAACCTATAAGTTCAACTACAGCAACTACAACATTTCAGAAATGCTGTAATAGCTCTTTTTACACAATTTTAGTTCAAATCAGAATCTATAGCATTTCTGAATGCTATTAAAAGTAGATTTCAGGTGTTAGTGTATTTCCAGCAATTAAATAACTTCAATTTAAAACACATAAACATTTTAAAAATCATATTTTAACGTTTAAAATGTTCATTTACATATCATTTAACATATATCTTTTTCACAATAAATTTCTTATAATTAAATCCAATTTTCAACAATTTACTTAATAAGTTTAAGTGTAAAAGTTCCAATTCTTCACATCTCAACAAATAGACTTAACACTTCAAATTTAAATTACCATTTCACAATTTAAAAAAATTTCCAATTTTATTTAATTAACTTAAACCTTTAATTAAAACCAAATTTCACATTTCCTAGTCAAGTTATATTTTAAAAGATCACTTTTAAACATTCATTTATTTAACCACTTAAATTCATAGAAAAATCAATAATACTTTAATAAATCACTTAAATTCAAATTTAATCAAATTATCATATTTACCATTTCCAAATAAAATTTAATATCCATTTTATTTATATAACTTAAATATCATTTTTAACCAAAATTCCAAATTTCCAACTTAAGTTATATTTCAAAAATCCAGTTAAACCATTCATTAATTACATTTTTAACACATAGAAAAATCATAATTTCTTTATTTTAAAACATTTCAAAAGCTATTTAAATCAAATTTCATAAATTTATAATTTTTAAAATACTTAAAAATATTCAAAACACTTTATAAAATAACCACGGGCCTGTATATAGTTTTCTAGCCTAGGTCAAGTGATACGGATATGTATCATTTCAATCCGCAGTTTAAAAAGAAAAATCCGAGTTCTATCATTTCAAACCCGCAATCCCAAGTTAAAATAAATTAAATAAAAACCATTCAGGCCTATCATTTCAGCCCATAATGATTTTTCCCTATTCTAAAGTCCGTTCGGGTATGTATCATTTCAACCCATAGTGATTCTAATCTACAAGGAACTTGCAATGGTGATAACTGATATAAATAACAGAATAACATTAAATAACAGTAACATATGATATAACAGGTGTAATAACAGGTGTGAACATCATATGATAATAATATAGGCATATATAACATGATGATATATTTCTACAGATTCATAGGGTGTCAATTTACTAGTTATATAGGTACATATTGTCTGGTGAGAATAACTCACCTTTTTATGCTGGAGTTAGCGACCAAAACACACAGAATAGATTCCATAAAGCACGACAAACACAATACATCATGACTTTTGATTTGAATGAATATAGAGCCTTGATATTTATCTTGTAAACAATAACCAAAACAAGACAATATATACATAAATATTTAACACAAACAATGTTGAAAAAATGAAGATAAGAGACAACAAAGGAATGAATGTTTTTGCCTTGCTTTCTACACTTGCTAGCATGACTTAGGGAATGTTTTGGTTCAGGTTTGGACATGGTTTGGGTCTGGTTTGGACCTAAAAAGGCATGGCTACAGGGCAAGAGCAAGGTGGAGGTTACAAGCATGAGAATACAAGGGGTCTAGGCTTGACAGTGGAGTTTTGGTGCACCACAAGGCTCGTCTACATGCATTGTTTGGCTCGGATCTTCATGTTTCAGATCTGGACAGAGGTGGGGAGGGGTGTGTCAAGGTCAGGTCAGGGGAGTGGTGGTGGCTATGGTGGTGGTTTGGGTGGTGGTTGAAGTGGATGAGCATGTAGAGGTGAAATAAGTATAGATCTAGGCATCTAGGTTGTAGTTTGAGGGCTTTGACCATCATTTGGGGTTCGGCTATGGTCAGATTTGGTGGGGTAGATGGTGGTGATGGTAGGGAAGAGATGGAAGGAGGTGGTGGCCGTGGAATAGGGGGAGAGCCGCTCCAATCAGGGGAGAAAGCAAAGCAAATTTGCATAGAAAATAGGAGAAAAAGTAGAAAGAAGAGAGGGATTTACCTAATTTTTTGCAAGATGGAGGCCATGATTTTTTTTAGGGTTTAGGAGCTTTGGAAATTCGTGAATGAGAGGAAAAAAAAATAAAAAAAAATGTGGCGGCTGAAGAAGTGAGGAGATGTGGCCAATTGAATGAAAAGTTAGGTTAAAAAGTAGAAGGGTTAGAAAATAAAAGGGCCTTAGGAAGATAGAAAGTTTAAGGCCTTTCAAATTTCTTTAATTCATTTTTATAAGTTTATATTTCTGGTAATAACATTAATTCCAGTTAAAAATTCGAAAATTTGATAAAATATAAAAATATATATAATATTTATTGATTATATAAAGTAGGATTAAGGAAAATAGTTAAAACAGTGAACTAGACTAGAAAATTTTGAAATTGAATAGAATAAATTTTATATAATTCATATGAGCTTGCAATATATTTTTAAACATAAATAATAACATAAAATAAAAATATATTCACAAAGTAAATATTTAAAATTAAATTTACATAAAATTTTTAAATGAAGAAAATAGCAGAAAATAGGAAAACAGCCCTTAAAAATGGAAAATCAACACGGTAAATTTTGGAAAAATTATATTATTATTTTAAAATATTTAGAGATGAAATTTAAATAATAAAAAAAATTTAAAAATAAAATAAAAAATTTAAAATGAAGAAAATAGCAGAAAATTAGAAAACAGCCTTTAAAAATAGGAAATAAATACAGTAAATTTTGGAAAAATTCCATTACCATTTAAAAATATTAAAAGACAAAAATATACATAAAATAACATATTTACACATATTAAGATAAAATATAAGAAAGAAAAATATGATTTATAAAATTTAAAATAGGCAAAATTGCACAATAAAACAAATTATACTAAAAATTGAAATGTACATAACTTTTACATTTTAACTCCGTTTTCAACAAAACGAAAAGTAGTGTTCAAGTTATTACATCTACTTTCATAATAAAAGATTAAATCTATAATTTCAAACTATTTAAAATTTAAACTTAAAAGTCAAAGTTTGACTATTGACCAAAATTTACATTTTCTGGAAATATTAAATTTAGTCATATTTGGAATACTAATTCACATCAAAATAAAAGTTTTTATATTTACAATAACAAAATTTATTCTTTTTATAAATAAAGCTTTTGAATCTGGAAAAATCAATTTAAAAATGATTATAAAATACAGGGTTGTTACAGTTTCATTTTGTCGAATGCATGCTTGAATAAGATATTTACTGAGCTTCCAGTGTCTACTAGAATTCGAAAAACTTCGGCTGGACCGAGCCGGGCAGAGATAACCATGGGGTCCATGTGAGGGTACTGCCTTCCCTCTAGGTCACGCCTACTGAATGTGATGTCATCACTCTCATTCCGCTTCGGGTGGCGTTCTTCTATAACAGAATTAACACAGTCTTCATTGTTTCTAAGCGACTTTCCATATCTTTCCATCTCTGCCAAGCTTTTGTTGGCGATGTGCGGTCCTCCCGAGATGGTATGGACCACTATCTTCTCTTGACCAGAGCCGCTAGCATTGCGATTTCCTCTGCCTATCTCTGGTGAGGGTAGCCTTGGGTTCTCATTGGCAAGATCTGGAATCCTATTCTGACCTTTTACATAGCGTTCCAGTCTCTTCCTTCTAATGTGTTCTTCAATCAAGTCCCGGAGATGATGGCATTCATTGGTATCATGCCCATGAGATTCGCGGAAGCGGCAGAACTTTCCAGGTTTAAGTGCGTCATCTGATTCCTTCTTGTATGGTGGGCGTTTGTATCTAACTTCGGCTTGGGTGGCAAGGAAGAAGTTTTCGACGGTTTCATTCAAAGGAGTGTAAGTGTCGAATCTCAGTCCTGGCCGATATAGATGCTTTTCTCCCTTCTTGCCCCCAGCATTTTCTCTAGAATCATTCCTTCGAACGTCCTTTGCTACAGCGGGCGTGTTGCAGTGGGCTGCCTTATTTTGTTGCCCTGACTGCCCCTCAGTGGCAGCATCTTCAAGCCTCATATATTTCCCGGCTTCATGGAAGAAATCGGGTAAAGTAGCTGGTTTTTCTTTTGTCAACCTTCTAGCAAATTTAGTATCCGGGTGCACGCCACTATAGAGGGCCATTAAGATAAGCTTCTTATCGGCATCTTGGACTGCGGCCGTTGCGGCATTGAATCGGGTTAGATATTGTTGCAGCTTCTCTCCGGGTTTCTGTTTGATACTGGATAAGGAGTAAGCGTCCTTGGGGTGCTCCACATGAATGCGGAACTGGCTGATGAACTTTTCTTTCAACATCTCCCATGATCTGATGGATCCTTAGGGTAGATGGCAAAACCAGGAGGTAGCTAGATCTGCCAAGAATAGCGGAAAGCATTTGCACATCACTCCTTCTATTGCTCCACTCATGAGCATATGCTGTGTGTATATCTGTAAGTGTACAACGGGGTCGGAGGTTCCTTTGTAAGGTTCCATTGTTGGCATTTTCCATTCTCGAGGGGTGATGGCGATTTCGATATTGCGGGCGAAAGGGCTGGTTACCCTAGCGCCTATCCCTCGATCTTTTTGATCCCGTTGGACGCACTCTCTGAACAAGCATGCCATTCTTTCATCAGAATTTGGAGCAGATAGAAATAAGTTCGGTTCTGTTCTGTGGGATTGATTCCGTCCAGATGGCCTGTAGGGATGGTATCGTCTATCATTCCTAATATTTTCCAGTGGCTGCCTTTGGTCTTCTGGGAGCATGTTAGGGTCAGCTACAGTTGGCCCTTGCTTTGTTCTTCCCCTGCTGGGTTCTGATCTAAGCACTTCCTCGGGTCCAACTTCGGGCTGGGCTCTAGCTCGGCTCCGTTCATTGGTGTTTCCGTGGTTAGGTAGTACGACAGGCTCAGCCACAGTTGACCTCCGTCCGGTACCTCCCCCGTTGGGTTCGGTTCCAAGCGTTTCCTCAGGCCTAACTTCGGGCTGTGCTCGGTCTCGGCTCCTACCATGGCCGCTTCTGTCGTTAGCTCCTTCGAAGAAGGAAGATCTTTGTTGTCTCTGAGATCCTCCAGACTGGGACTCGCCCCATGATTCAGTGTTGCGGTTGGACTCTTCAGCATCCCTTAAGCGTGACATGAGATGGTCCACCAAGGCTTCCTGCTGGGATGTGAAGCGATTAGTCACTTCAGCCACAACCCCGTCTAGATCTGCCCTAGTAATTGCTGCATGCTGTTCTGTGGCAGGAGTTGTCGGATTTTCCTGACCTTCATTTGGTACTGCTGTTGGAAGGGGACGACTTACTTGATCTGTGACCACTGGATCTGGAAGACTGCTGGTTGCGATGTTCTTTCCTTTGTTAACATATTTCTTCTGCTTGGGTGGCATGTTTTCTAAGCACTGAATGACGCTATCAGGAAGAAGGTTAAGTGGGAGAAGCTGAAGCTTTGAGCTTCTTGTTCTCAATGAAAGCACCAAAAATGTTTGCACAAAAAATGGACAAACACCTCCAAGTTGTATGATTTAGTTGATTTTATGTTGTTCTTAGTGATTTGGGTGAATTATGCAAATATATGAAAAGCAGGGACTAAACTGTAAAAGACATGCATATTTATAGTGGTTCAGCCAGAATGTGCCTACGTCCACTTTATATGTTATTCTCCTTTTCTATTCAAATTACAAGTACAAAGCTTTGATACAAGTATATGAAAGTTGTTTGAAAGTTCTATCCGTTCTTGAGCTCTCAAACTTGTCCCCCATTGCTGTACCCCTACCCCTCTATTTATAGAGTGAGGCAAGGGGTAGGAGTCTAGGATGTATACAGCTGCTGGTGGGCTTGGGCTGATGTAATCTGGCCTGGCTAGGTTAGTTCGGTTGTGAATGGAGTTAGTCCGGTGGTGAGTGGAGTTGTGATTGGTCCGGTGGTTCTGGTCCGGTGATGAGTTGTGAGGAGTGGTCCGGTGGTTCTGGTCCGCTGATGAGCTGTGAGGAGTGGTCCGGTGGTTCTGGTCCGGTGATGAGTTGTGAGGAGTGGTCCGGTGGTTCTGGTCCGGTGATGAGTTGTGAGGAGTGGTCCGGTGGTTCTGGTCCGGTGATGAGTTGATTCGGTAGGGTGGAGCAGGGGTTGGTTCGGCTATGCATAGGAAGGAGTTTGGTCCGGCTATGCATGGGAAGGAAGTTTGGTCCGGTAGTAGGTGGAAACACTCCCAACAATATGCATGTCCATGTCCAATAACGTCCAAAGTGCACAAGTAAGGTAATAGGCATATTCAAATTCTTTTTCATATAATTTCATCATGCTTACAATCAAATAATATTTTTTCCTAATTCAATTTAGGGTTACAACTATTTAATTTTTGAGAGGAAAGAAAAGAAAAAGAGTCCTTTTCCTCCTGGCCTTCGGTCCATATTTACAAGGTTAGAGGAGTTCAGCATGGTTGCTTTATACTACCTTCGGCATGCAATATCAATGGCCATATTATCGGCGCCAGGCTTCATATTTCACCTTCGTACACTCTTCAGTATTGATAAGTGTTAACCCGCCTTTTGACAAGGCAGTACATAGGCAGATTTAACCCAACAGACTTCATGATCATTAAGGCAAAAAGTTCGGAGAGATGGTTACCAATATTGGGATTGATTATGTTTGGAACTATGGATGATGGTTGAGAGAGATTGGATCAGAACATTCACTCTACAAAAAGGGATCTGAATAGAGGGATCAGACTAGAAGGATCAGAATAAAGGCATCGGATTGAATAGGACGCACACAACATAATCAATGATGATCACTCCATAACTCAAAAACCACAAGGCGGATTGAAGTGAATCTTTGAGAATAAGAAGAACGGACCCTAGGGAGTCTACCATAGGGATCAAGTGGAGGACTTTGGAGGGACCGGCCCCAATTCCTATATAGGGGTCGGCCTAAATCCCTATGAGGGATAGGTCATATTCAAGTTCATAGCAATGATCAGTCAATAACTCAAAATCTACAAATGAAATCAAAATAAAATTTGGTAGGGAAGTACATTACAACCTGGGGAACCCATCATAGGGATCATACCCTAAAAGGAGCAAGCAAGAGGGATAGGCCCCTATCCCCTATAGAGGGATTAGCCTAAATCAGGCAACATTACATGTTGCAATAAAGCTTGATCAATAACTCGAGTTCTTTATTCAATTGACATGAAACTTGGAGTACGAGCATATTACAGTACAAGTGACACACCATAGGGATTCCACCCCATGATTCCTCCAAAATAGGGATCGACATCGATCCCTATTATGTTTTCCAATGGGCCCCAAACTCTCTAGGCAGGCTCGTCTTGGCTTCAGGGTTCCAGATCCAGATTTTGAGTGAGATATTTTCACGTCTTATCCTATAAATACAGAAGGCATGGCACTAGAAAAAGGATCTTCTTCTTTCTGCTTGATCCTATCTTCTACCAAATTCATTTTTATTCTTCGATTTCATGGATTTGTATTTGTAATCAGCAGTATAAACTAATAGAAGGAAAATCTTTGGAGTGGACATTGGGTGAAGTTAGCCGAACCACTATAAATCTTTGTCACTCTTTATTTGCTTTCTACTTTAATTTATTATTCTTTAGTTTATACTCTCTACATTATATTATCTGAGATCTATAACTGGATATTAGTGCTTTCACATAACTGGGTGTTGGTGGCCACTTTTGAATCCAACATTTTGGTGCTTTCACCAAGAAAGCTAGCCCTCGTAGATTAAGATTTTGGAAAAGCTCTAGAGCTTAGAGCTGGAGCAATGGTGAGATAATCATCAAGGAGAGCGCTACCAAAAAGGAGCCACTATAAAGGGAGTCAGGAGGCTTCCTCAGGAGCTGGAGCTAATCAAGCACCTATCTACATCACTACGGATGAAATGGAAATGATGATGGATGCTATGTAGGAAAGGATGCTGAAAAGACAAAAGGAGATGATGTAGAATTTACTTCGAGAAATTAGGCAAGCTGGAGCGTAGAACCATGGGAATAGAGTAGCAGGAGCTAATGACAACTTGGATTAAGGAGTTGAAGTAGCAGGAATGGTTTAAAATCAGAACCGGGAACATAGAGACAGAGCTATTGAATAAAGGAATGGAACAGAGTAGCCGATAGTAGTCCCCCACCATCTTAAAGGGATCAACACTAATCCCTCCAAAGGGATAGGCCCCGATCCCCAAAGGCTTGGGAGCATGCCGCCGGTGTATCGTGATGTTGGAAGACCTACGGTCAATCCCATGGAGCTTGGTGCGAATCGAAATTTGGATGCTCATCCGGAGAAGTACATTCCCGAATTCCCTTGCGAACTCAGGGGCAGTTTGGAAATTATGATAGGAGACTACCGCTGGATGGCAATGATAGGTTTGTAGAGATGATCAGGCGAGCAATGCGTGGAGGATAGGTGAACATGGATCTTGAGGATGTAAAGTTCATTCACTCCTAATATCAGGAATGCAAGGAATCCACCAGAGTTTAAGCTACCAACACTGGAAGTGTATGACAGAAAATCGGAACCAACTATGCATATGATGAGGTATATACGACACATGGAAGTACTGGGGGCATCAGAGGAACTCATGGCATGATGCTTTTCCCTGTATTTAACAGAGGTAGCTGCATTGTGGTTCAGGCAGTTAGAAAGCAGTTCTATTGGCATATGGACCGAATTGGTCGAAAAATTTATGAGATAGTTTAAGGTCCACATTTCGAGACCCAAAAACGTGATGAGTCTTGCAACACTGAAATAGAAGACCATAGAGTCTTTAAGGAGTTTTCTAACATGATCTAATGCCACAGAGGCATCGGTAGACCGATAGGATCCATCTATGGTATTGATGGCAACTGTATCAGGAATTGCCGATGATACGGATTTCTAGGATTCATTGGCCCATGATCCACCTATGGATCTCAGGGAGTTTTATCATGAAGTAGAACGTTTCCTTCAGTAGGAAGATGCATAATCCGACAAACCAGAGGTGAACGTTGTGCAAAGTAGAGGATCATCAGGAGATGCAAACAAGAATGATAAAGGCAAACAAGAACGAGAGTGTATGTATGAAAAGTACTACTTGTTCCACGAATTGAACGGTAACACTACATATGAATGCATGCATTTGAAGGATATGATTGAGGAGCACATTAAGAACGGTAGACTATCATACTATGTAAGGAATCAGACAACAACAGTGAAGCAGGAGCGGCCACCGTCCACATCGAATGGAAACAGGAATGGCCCTGGATCGAGGTCACGGATCGTCATCAACCGACCGTGATGGTAAAGTTTGAGTTTAGGAATTGGACTTTGGCTATAATAATAATGATAATAAAATCTATAATAAGGTGGCTAAGTCATTTACACATGTACGAGATCAAGGACGATTCCTAGGCATGCTCTGAGATGATAATGAACCGTCATGCTCGGAGGGGCACCATTTGGCTTTTTTTAGGTTTTTTGGATTTTTGGATGTACGATTTCTTATTTATTAGGTTATTTATGATCCGCATTACTAAAATAAATAAAACAAGACACAATTATTGTCCCGAAAGAAGTGACAGGGCGATAACCGCAAGATGCGAGTCCCTTTGCTGGAAAGCGATAGAATGGACTCGTACATGGATTAAGTTCTCATTCGGAGAGTCGAGACCGAAGAATAAAACTCAATAGGATGTCAGATATGGATTATGCCTGGCAAATTGTATGTCGCTTTGTCGAAAAGCGACAGGACTGGCCTACTCAGGACGTCGAGTATGGATTATGCTCGGTAAGGGTCTGGAGAGACCATGATCTGCCTAGGACTTAGGCTTAGACATCACTTAATGTTCAAGAACACTGAACTGGAGTACATGAAGTATTTCCGCTTCACCGAAGAGTGATAGGATCGGCTTACTTAGTCATCGAGTATGGATTATGCTCGACATGGACCCAGAGAGGTCACAGATTTGGATATTAACTTCAAAGAGCTATGGATTTGGATATGAACTTGGATCGATCGTGGACTTGGATATAAGCCCGGAGCAGCCCTAGATTTGGCTAATGACCCGTAGAGGTCACAGATTTGGATATTAGCCTTGAACAACAATGGATTTGACATTTGGTGGATACAGATTTGGATAAAATGATCCAAAGAGATCGTGGATTCCGAATTGGATATCGACTAAGAATGATCATGAATTTCGCTGACGATCCAGAGAGGTCATGGATTTGGATTGGCAATAGACTGGAATCAGATTGGATAATATGGCTATCGAAGTATTATGGACTTCGGATTTGGATTTATGGCAATTCAAAACACACCTTCCTACCATAAGGCATGTTTTGGGGGGCAAAGTGTTAACTCGCCTTTTGACAATGCAGTACACAGGTGGATTTAACCCAACAGATTTCATGATCATCAAGGCAGAAAGCTCAGAGAGATAGTTACCAGGATTGGAGATCGATAATGTTTGGAACTATGGACGATAGTTGAGAGGGATCTAATCAGAATATTTACTACATAAAAGGGATCATAATAGAGGGATCATAATAAAGGGATCAGATTGAATAGGATGCACACAACATAACTCAATGATGATTGCTCCATAACTCAAAAACCACAAGACGGATTAAAGTAAAACTTTGGGAACAAGAAGAAGGTACCATAGGGAGTCTACCCTAGGGTTCGCACATCAAGTGGAGAACTTTGGATGGATCAGCCCCTATATCTATATACAAATTAGCCTAAATCCCTAGGAGGGATCAATCATATTCAAGTTCATAGCAATGATTGGTTGATAACTCAAAATCTACTAATGAAATCAAAATTAAATTTAGAGGGAAAGTACATTACAACATGGGGAACCCATCGAGATCACACCTTAAAAAGAGCAAGCAAGAGGGATCGGCCCCTATCCCTATATAGGGATCGACCTAAATCAGGCAACATTACACGTTGCAACAAAAATTGATCAGTAACTCAAGTTCTAATAACCCACTTGACATGAAACATGGAGTGCAAGTATATTACAACACAAAGGACCCATCATAGGGATTGCACCACAAAATTTCCCCAAAATAGGGATTGACACTGATCCCTATTATGGGCTCCGGTGGGCCCCAAACTCTCTAGGCAGGCTCATCTTGGCTTTGGGGTTTCAGATCCGGGTTTAGAGCGAGACATTTTCACATCTTCTCCTATATATATGGTAGGCATGGCTCTAGAAAAAGGATCTTCTTCTTTCTACTTCATCCTATCTTCTACCTAGGCTAAACTGTATCATTTTTATTCTTCGATTTCATGGATTGTAATTGTAATTAGCAATATAAACTAAATAGAAGGAAAATCTTTAGAGTGAGCGTAGGCCGGAGTTAGCCGAACCACTATAAATCTCTGTCTCTCTTTATTTGCTTTCCGCTTTAATTTTATTATTTTTCAATTTATACTCTCCACATTATATTATCTAAGACCTATGACTGGATATTAGTGCTTTCTCATAACAGGGTGTTGGTCGCCACTTTGGCCGCCAACAATAAACTTGCGACATTATTTCTGTCTCGATTGTTTTTGTGGTGTTATCAATGTCACATTGAAGACTTGCGGTATCCTTTAATGTTTGATGAAGAGCAATATCGCCAAGGCCCGACATTGATAATTATCGATTCTGTAGAGATGCGACATTACTAAGAAATGACATTGAAAGGAAGCAAAATTGGCGATGAGCAGAATTAATAATAAGCAGCATCAATAATAGGTGGCATTGATAATATGAGGTATTGGTAATAAGCAACATTGATAATAGGAGACATTGAATATAAGTGACATTGATAATAAGTGGCATTGATAATAAGCGGCATTGATAACATGCGACACTGATAATAAATAGCACTAATAACAAGTGGCATTGATAAAAAGGTGGCATCAAAATAGAGCTTGATAAAAGGTGGCATTTAAGGATGTGTGATATTGATAAGAGATTATATCAATGTAGAAGCGGTGTTGATAAGATGCGCTAATGAGAAGAGGAGATATTGGTAGTGTGCGGCATCGATATGATGGATATTGAGAAGTGGCTACATTTAAAAGGAGCGGTATTCATTTATTTGATATTAATCTCGATTTTGACGAATTGTAGTACCCTGCGACATGCGACATTGATGGCCTTTATACTCCTCTTATGGGCTATGTTGTCATACTTCCAATATTACTCCAATGCCGTGCCTTTTTCATTATTCAATGTTGATGATGTATGATATCAACGGAGTATGGCATCAATATGATGCATTATTGATGATAAAAGAGGCTTCATTAATAATGCTTTTCGATGTCATCATAAACTAAGAACTTCCCGGTGGCTATTTCTAACTTGTGAGAGTCGATATTTATTCTGTAAATCCTTGAGCATGCCCTTTTGCCTTCCTCTTATCATCCCGGTTTTTGACATTCCATTTCTACATCTCCAACATTACTTTATAGGTGTGTGATGCCATTGAATCTTAAGGTCAGCATAGTTCCTTAATGTGGCCTTCGACTTTACCTGATTTCAATTTGACATTATATTTTCTTTAGAAATTAAGTGGATACCAACACCAACTTAGGAATCTACTGCTCTATTGATGTTAAATGGGTGGAACTCACAATATTTCCCTTTACCTATATGTTATTTCATTTTCTTTAATCGGGAGGGAGGAGACCTTTGGTAAGGGATGCGATTGCTTGTGGCAAAATAGATGGTCTCCATATCACATATTAATGAGACATATCTAGCATATATGGGTTTTAACCAAGAATCGTCTTCAATGCACCTTTTGCTATTCACTTGACGACCACTATTTTTACGAAGGCTTTCTCTATCATGCCACCATTGTTTCCACTCCTTCCTTCCTTGTCACTGTTGAAAAATTATTCCTTTTCCACTCGATGGTGCCATTAGCTCTTTGGAAAAAGTCGGTTAAGGATGAAGCGGGCTGCCTTTGTAATTCCTTCCACATCTTAGATTGAAGCCTCACCAAAAAAAAAGGCGACCACTAATATGCTATTTTCTATGGTAGATTCTTTGTGAGTAGTTGGCATAGGAACAAAGTGACTCACTTAGCCATTCTCATATGTTGTATAACTTGCTTGCTATGCTAATTTTGGTGTGTGAGATAAAAATCAAGTCTTAAAATTTGTACATAGCTGGGCTCAGGAGTGATTGCTACCGGCCTAGTGGTGCACAACTAGCAAGAGGCTAGTCCAATTAATGTGGAAGGAAAGAAGATGCACTTAACATTGCTTGAGAGCTAGCCAGCTAGGATTGTGGAGTTGAAAGCCATGATGTTGTCAAATAGGTCAACATTTCCATTATATTTCTTAACAGTATGCATGACATACCTCTGCTGAATATAGGTATTCAAGATTTCATCGGAGAAGGGTTCCCTATTCTCATTGTCGGATAAACAGTCGCAATCGTTGTCCCTGATTTGGATCCTTAACAAATACTTTAGTAGAGATGCCATTTCTTCTCAAATGCCCACCACCAAAGGCTACAGGGGACATTGACCTCTTACCGTGAATGGGCTACTCCGATGTCTTGTAGGTGAAGAAGATCAATGACACCGATACGATTAAAGGGAACAATAATATTGAACATGAGTAGGTGGCCTCCTGTTCATATTAACAAAAAGGTAACATGAAATGCCTGGCCCACCTTTTATGAAATCTGGTTCTAGGAACCTCCCTCAAAAGCTGGGAGTGGACTAACCGCTCTTTGTCCTTGCTGTTTCTAGCCCATCAGTCGCCACTTAGACGATCGAAGTGAAAGTCATGTCCCCCATCCCCTACCCGAAGGTAGTTGAACGTAGAATTTCTTTCTACGAAATGGGAGCGATGGGCTGCCTAAGCTCCTTGGTGCAGTGTACATTTGAGTACAAGAATATCGTGTGCAAAGTCTTGCTCATGCCCGGTATGCAAATGACTATTGCAAGCGAAAGTGACCTAACATAGGTCTCCAACACGACACTCTTGCCGGAATCATGCATTATGTTGAAGGTACTAGGGACAGCGGGTTGGATAAGGGTCCAGTTCATCTCTACTGGGACTGTCGGGTTGTAGTTAACAATGTATTGAGTGCACACTGGCTCTAGGGGCATTCAAATCATGGGAAATTTGCCCAATACTAGTCAGATCATTAGCTAGGCTTAGTGGTACGTCATTGCTCAATCCTAGAACAGGAAAAATGATGCTTGCTCTAGTAGCATCGAAGATGTTATGGCTGTTGAGTTATCAGCCTCACTATCGCCATTACTCCGCATGGTGTATTTTTTTAAGTATAGAATTTTAAGGAGAAGAAAAGTGATGATTACCGAGAGCTATTAAAGGAGGCCCTCCTTCTAATGCCAAAGTATTAACTAAAAGTTTAGCCAACCTAAGAATTGCAAATTGAAGCATATATCAGTGAAGGTTGCCTACTAATATCATGAATAATAACCGAAAAATGAGATATTAGAACTAATAAAGAAAATAAAGAGACACAATATTTAGAGTTGTTTAATCAAGGTGATCTACATCCACTGTATTTGTTGCTTTTATTATTTTAATTTTGATTCCAAATGCTCGATCACAAGAGGTAATGATAGGTGCGATTAATGAAACGAATTTCATTCTTGTACAAGTGCATATATTATTGTATTCGTAGTAGTCGAAATCAAGTTTGGATGGCACATACTAACACGTTGGTCCATGGGAATCCTTGTGGTTGTTGATGACACTTTAAGGCTTAGATGCAAGCCATCTTGAATATTAGGTGGACTAGATGGCTCAGCTAAAGGCCAGCTGGTGGACCATACCAATGCCTACCATTGTCAGAAAGGTGCATTGGTACAAGGAGCTATTGTTAAACAATGATATTGTTTCCATGTGGATAGTGAAGGACATTGGTTGGTTGAATCACATTATTACTTTTATTAAGTGAACAATGTCGTTATATGTCGATCTTTTTAGTGGAATAGTGCATACTCTTTGCTTCTTTTTATAAGGGTGACCAAATGCTTTTGACAGAGGCTTGCCGAACCAAGATGAAACAAGGGAGATGAGGCGAACCTATTATAACATCATTTTTGAAAAGTTAACACAAAATCTTTTAGCATAGTGATTAATATGTAGTGTTACTTTTTGAGATGGCTGGGGTTCGAATCCTACGGTCGTCACATTTGATATTAGAGCCAGCACCCAGCCGGAATTTTATGTTGTAATGTTGCGGATGTCAGTCGATGTTGTACTAATGTAGGTAAGAAACAAAATGCATGAGTGGTGTGTGATGTTGATCTAGCGAGGACGTTAGGCTCCTTAAGGAGGGTATTTTGTAACTTTCCTTTTGGGAAGTTGACATAAAGATCTTTTAGCACTGTGGTTATTGCATGGTGCTGCTTTCCGAGAAAATAAGGGTTTAAATCCCATTGTCGCCACACCTGTCTTCGGGCGGATTTTGGGGCGATGAAGATTGAAGGGTTCGAGACAGGAGAGCGGGAGAGAGACCTTAATCATGCGGCTAAATATTTTGGTCGGTCTGTAATTATACAATGGATGCTAACTGGTCGGGCTATATTTAGGCCCATTAACTATCTAGATTCACTGGCCTTTGGTGGGTCGCATATGGCATGGGTCGGATGGAGCGATGTCAAGGCCATTTAAGGTAGGTTGAGAATATTAAAATCTCATTGAACCGACCTGTTATCTTCTTGCGAGAAAACCGAGCAACACTATCAGCCTTTGTTGATGTAAGTGCGAATTTCAAGATTGATCCGCTATTGTCAATATCACTTTGAAAACTTTAGTCTAAATACCCCTTCATAAGGAGTTCATTATTCCTGTGTATAAAAATCAAATTCTTATTATTTCTCAATTACTTTCGAATGACCATAACCTATGTTTAATGTTTTCACTTAGATTTGATTGATATCAGTTAACCGTACCGTGTGCAAAAGTGATATCTAGCCTAGTATATAACATATCATACATTATGGATCCTATTACTGAAGAATAAGGAATTCTACTCATATGCCTTCTCTTCTTATCTATAGATGGAGTGTTTCTTGGAAAGAATAATTCCATGCCGCATTTGAACATTTCCACGCTTGGAATTTCCAATAATAAATCTTCTTAGTATGTTTTGCACATTGATTTAGACAATCCCAATAACCTTCTAGGTCTATCTTTATAGATTTTATGCTATAAACAATGCCACTTCCAAATCTTTTATAAAAATAATTAGACAACCAAGCATTCACCAATTGTAACATCGGTACATCTTTATCAATCGATAGTAAATTGTCAACATGTAACAACACCATTTTATTCTTTCCTAAATACACATGCTTCCTCTATGTTTTTACTAAAACTAAACTGTTTGATTGTCTTATCTGAACAATTATTCCAACTACTTTGTGCTTGCTTAAGACAACAAAATGATCTTAATAGTCTACTTGCCTTATCGCCGCTCCCATTGACTTTAAAACCCTCTGGCTGCGACATACTAATGATATTTTCAAACTCACCGTTTAGAAATGCAGTTTAATATACATCTGCCATATATCTAAGTCAAAATGAGAACAGCTACAAGTAGAATCCGTATTGATTTGAGCAAGCCGACTGGAGAAAACGTTTCATCATAATCAACACCTAGAACTTGACAGAAACCATCTGCCATCGTTCTTGCTTTATAGGTCTCGATCTTTCCAACTGCTCTAATCTTTTTTAAAGACCCATTTGCAGTCGATGGGTTTTACCCCTTTGGGTATATTTTCCAAATTATATACTTTATTTTTATACATGGAACCCATTTTTGATTTCATCGCATCAAGCCTACTCTCCAAGGCTTGTCAGTATGTGAGGGATCATCATTATGGGCAACGCAATCCATTTTCTCATGGTAAATAAGAAATCCATAATATCACTATGGCAATCGAGATTCCCTCTTAAACCTTTTATAGGTTGCACGTATTTTATTAATGTTGAATTATTATCTAAATAATCCATTTCTATGGGAATTTTATGGATCTCATCCAAATCTAACTTACTACCATACCACCAATTTATCATGATACACATTCCTTTTCCAAAAAGATGGCATGTTTCAAAATAACTTTTTATTTCTCAGTATGATAGAGCATGTATCCATGAGAATTTCCTCAAATTTACTAGTATTTACGTTCTTAACGTAAGTCGTACAACCCCGTACCTTAAAATAATTAATGTGGGGTTTCTTACTTGTCTATAACTCATATGGGAACCTGCATATAAATTTAGATAGTATAGAATTCAACTTATAGCCACAATTTCAAGCGCATATCCCGAAAAAGAAAGAGGAAACTTATTATCACTCATCATTGATTGAAACTTGTCTAACATAGTTTTCTTCTTTCGAAAACACCATTGTGCTGAGGATATAGGGAGGAGTGATATGAAGGAGAATCTTATACTATGAATATATCATAGTCCTTTGATTTGTGTTTCTTAAAGTACATATACCCATATATGGATAAATCATCAGTGAATGTAACAAAGTATAATGATCCACCTTTGGTAGTTATAGACATAGGACCACAACATTAGTGTATACCAGGCATAAGAGTTTAACAACTCTTTCGTTGCTCCCATTGAACGGGTACTTGGCCATTTTAGCTTAAGGATTATATAAGTATCAAATGACTCAAAATCAAAAGATGTTAGAAAGCCTTGGTTCGTTAAATATTTTAATCATTTCTTAATTATATGGCCTAGTCTATAATACCAAAGTTAGATATCATTTATTTTAGATGCATTATTACATTCAAAGGTAAATATACGATTATAGTTAATTATATAAATGCCATCTTTAAGAGTACCAAAGCAAAAAATTTCATTATCATAACAATTAACATTGTCATTACAAATAAAACTATAACCATTTTTGGTCAAACGGGAAATAGGGATTATTCCACTAATAAGTTTGATACAAAATAACGATTATATAAAACTAAACCATGTTCACCACTTTCACATGGTAATCTCCTACTTCTACAGTATGTACAGTTGCTCCATTTACGACCTGAAATTCCATGGTCCCTTTTGGTTAAGGACCTTTTGCTCTTAAGTCCCCGTAGTGAATTACAAGTATGAGTATCATATCCAGAATCTAAAACCCAAAATGAAGCAGTTATAGATTGACAATTTTATATAAGGAAAATACTTTTTGGGCGGAATATGATCCTTTCCCTTGAACACTTTAAGATAATCTGAATTATTCCTCTTCTAGTGTCCCTTCTTTAAGCATTGATGACATTCACCCTTCTCTAATTTAGCCTTAGTATTACCCTTGCTACCCTTTGACCTATACTTTCTCTTCTTTGAATTATTTGAGGAAGATGTGCCCTTGACTATGAGTATCACACTTTTTTCTTTTGCGAACATATTCTTGACCATCGTTAACATATTAAGGAGATCCGCAGTAGTACACTTCAACAAATTCATATATAAATTCACTATGAACGGATCAAACTATAGAGTCAAGGGTCCAAGAATCAAGTCGGTTTGTAACTCTATGTCAAGAGCCATTCCCAACTCAGCCACTCCCTCCACATATCCAACCATATTGAGCATGTGATCTTGGATGGGAGTGTGGAATATATGAGATACCTTAAAACTTAAGAAAAATGAATATTAAGGCTATTATAAAACTAGAGGGAATGGTTTATTTAAGCTTGTTAATAATTTAACTTGTATCTTTTAAAACTTATCAATTTAGAATTATAGTTAAAGACATATAATAAATTAAAGCATTAGGAATTTTATACTAGTTCGGACACACATTCCTACTTACAGTCATATCCCCATATGGAATTTCACTACAATAAACCTGTAACTTGCGAATGGCTCGTGCATCTATACAACTTGGCTGTGAATCATGTGGTAAGCACACATATCCTGACTTTCTTTTGATAGAAGGACACACCTAGCCTCTTGACTTTCCACAAAGGGTCAAGATCATCTATACAATCCCGATTTTCTACGGGTGGTCGGATACACCTTTACAATTCAAGTAATAGGGAGTAATTCTACAAAGTAGCATATCTTTTGAATACGAAATCTCATAATCTTTATTACAATGATCCTATAGACCTCCATTAGCAGTTTGTAATTGAAATTTTTAAGAAATAGGGTCCAATCATAGATAGAATGATAGAGGATTCAAGGAAGAACTCTTTGATCTTTTGTACTTTGTGAATTCGTGAAGAATAAGAGTGAAATAATATGAATTCGCAAAGAATATTCAAATATTAGTAACAAAACTTGTTTGCAAAGTGATAGAGAAGATAGAACAAGTGAAAAGAATGAGAATTGATTCAAAAATTTGTTTTCTTTAGTCCTTATATAGAAAGTGAAGAGAAGTTAATTAACAAAAGGGTGAAAGGATGTGTCTTTTCATTTAAATTCAAAGATTGCATCAACGACTAGTTTATCGACATATCTTTAAGTGGTATGTAGACATATAATTTCATGGTACGTCGACCTATGCTGTTGTGTTGACATATATTTTCAAAGTATGTCGACATATTCTAGTTGAATTAAAAAAACACTTTACAAAAATTATTTTAAACTTTATAATATTTGAAGTCAAATATTTTATAAAAAGGTTCTAGAGAAGAAAAAAAGATATTTAAAAGATGCGTTATGCGGTCTTTAACAAATAGTTCAATGAAATTTGACGCATAGTTTTGACTAACTGAATGTCCTGTGCTCTTCTTCTTTGTTTCTTAAATGTCCTGAATCCTCCTAGCATTGTCCTTGATTCTTTTTCTCCTTGGTCTGCTTGATTACCCTTAATCTCCTTGATCTGGTTCATTCTTCTTATTCTCCTTGACCTACTTCATTCCTTTTATACCGGTATGTTTTGAAGTATAATTCATTCATACTTACATATCATTGCAATAAATCTGAGTAGCGTACCTATAATTCTTGTACTATAATCTTCACAAGTTGGAAAGTCATAAGCAATAATATTTGTATGGCTGTTTTCATCAAAATCAATACCCGTGGATCTAATAATCTCCCCCTTTTTGATGAAGACAACCAACTAAGTATTCTTGATGTAAGATATACTAATTTTGTCTTCACTTCCTTGTAAACTCCTTCTAAATTTATTATCTCCCTCTTAGCTGATGCTCCTATTATGCCTTATATGTTTTTACAATATATCTCTCTCCATTTGTCATCAACAAAAATGGATTTATTTATTGAAGGGTTATAAAGAAACTTATCTAATGAAGGAGTATATGGTGATGATATATATGTGAGTAAAAGCATCAATGTTAGCATGCTAGGAATATCTTTTTATAATCATTTATATTAAATATACAAACTGTTTTTATTGTTTTTTATTTCTAAAAAGAACATATTCCTAGTTCTCGTCGTAATTTAAAGAATGTATTTTGTACTAGGTTTTTGTTAAAATATCATATATTTGATTTTCAATATTTACAAATTCTTGACTTTTACTTACATTATCTTGAAGAAAATGATATCTTATGTCTGTGTGTTTTATCCTAGCATAATTAGATGAATTTTTAGACAAATTTATTATGCTTGTATTATCGTAATATTTTGGTGACTAGTTATATTTAGGTCAAAAACTTTTAAAGTTAATTGTGCAAATATTACTTGTGAACACCACAATGCTACATATATATATTCTGCTTTTATTATGGACAAAAGATAGAGTCCTACTTGTACTATTCCTGTTAGATTTGTATCCTGCATAATCTGCATCACCATAAGATATTAAGTCAAAATATATGCCTTAGGGTAAACAATCCATAATCTAAGTTATTACTAACATATCTTAGAATCCTTTAACCGCTATAAGGAGAGTTCCTTCTTTTGGGTTTGATGGATATCTTGCATAGAGACATACACTATGCATTATATCATCTCTACTTGTGATGATATAGCACAGAGAATCGATCATCCCATGATACAATTTTTGATCCACATTTTTAAATATTTCTTCTTTATTAAGGTTTACCACAAATGCCATTAGTGTAGGTTTACCACTTATATTTGACATTCCAATCTCTTTACAACTTTTTAGCGCATTTTTATTGACTTATAAATATTCCATTATTTAATTATTTAATTTTTAGTCCTAAAAAGAAAGTTCTCCCGTTTGACTCATTTCAAATTCATTTGTCATTATTTTTGAAAATTCCAAGTTTAGTTGTTCACTAGCTGGACCAAAGATAATATCATCTACATAAATTTTTATTAGCCATGTATCATTATTAGTTCTTTTATAAATAGAGTTGTATCTACTTTCCAAATTTCAAAACCAGATTGAATTAAGTAGGATTTTAGTCTCTCATACCAAGCATGGAGTGCTTGTTTTAAACTATATAAGGCTCCTTTCATTAATTCCTCAATTCAAGAAAGCATTTTCTATGTCCATTTGATATAGTTTAAAGTTATTATAGTTTACTAATTCGAGTAACATTCTTACAACCTCCAGTTGAACCAGTGGAGCGAAAGTTTCGTCATAGTTTATTCCTTCTTCTTAATTATAACCTTGTGCTACAATCATGCTTTATTTCTCACAATCTCCCAGTGTTCATTTAAATTACTTTTATAGACTTGTTTAGTTTCAATAATTGATTGATTTTAAGGTCAAGGAACTAGTTCCTAAGCATCATTTCATGTAAATTGATTTAACTCTTCTTGCGTTGCAAGAATCCATGAATCATCCAATGATGCTTATTTAGGATTTTTAGGTTCATTTGTTGAGATGAATGCCATAATACTCATTTTGTTTAATTGATTCCTGTACTTACAAAAGATTTAATGTTTCTCAACATATTCTCTTTCGGATAGTCTTTTAAATTTATAGGTTTAGTTAATTTATCCCCATTTTTATCTTCATTACCATTAGTTTCATTTTCAATATTTTAATTATTTAGATTAGTAATATCTTCTTCTTCATTATCCATATTAATTGTTTTTAGTTCTTAGAAAATGAAACTTGTAAAGTTTCTTCAATTGAGTTAGTTCTTGTATTATGATTTTACATGATTTGGTTATATTGGAATTTCCAATGAATATAGTTTTGTTAGCTTTTGCATCAGACATATCCAAATTATCTTTCGTATTATGCATAAAACATTTACATCAAAAAACTTCAAAATAAGAAATCATAGGCTTTTATTAAAGAATAATTCATACTGTGTTTTCTTTGTTAGTGGCCTTATAATAATTCTACGTAACATATAACATGCTGCAATTGCTTCAGCCCAAAAATTCTTAGGAGGTTACTATCCTTTAATAATTCCCTAACACATTCTTGTATAGTTCTATTTTCATGTTCTACTATTTCATCTTGTTTAGGGGTTCTTGGAAAAGAGAAACTTTGGGTTATACTCTCTTATTGTAAAAATTTCAAAGCTTTCATTTTCCAATTCTCCTTCGCGATCACTCCTTATAGTTTCATTCTTAAGGATTTTTATATTAAATTCTTTTAACAGAAGTTCTAAATAATTCAAAAAATTCACTTTTATGTTTTAATAAAATTGTCCATGTATTCTTGTAAAGCCATCTACGATTACAAAAATTATTTATATATCTTATTGATTGTACTTTGAGATAGTCCAAATAGATCTAGATGAAGAAATCCTATAGGGCATGAAGTTGATATCACATACACAAACTTGAATGATTTCTTGTGAAGTTCTATCATTTAATAAGCATAATAAAGATTTTCTACTTTGATGTTCCTCTTTGGAATGCCTAACACAAGTTTATATCTGGAAATTTTCGTTAGGTGTTAAAAAAGTTCGTGTCTAAAAAGTTTATGTTAAATCCAAGGGTGATTTGGTTTCGCCATAAGACATGGGTTATCGTTTGCAACTTCATGCTTAACACATAAATGTTTCCTTTGCTAATTCATTTTTCAAAGTTTATTCTAAATCCTTTATAACATAATTGACTTATACTTGGAAAATTTATTTCAAACTTTTAATTAATAAAACATTTGAATTAATAGAAGTTTTGGAGCATTGCCGATGGCAATTAAATATACTCTCAAGGTACCTTCAAAGCTGACTATTCTGCCATCTTTGTAAGTGATATCCATTAATAGTTTTAGATTTCCAGTCATATGCCTTGAGCATCTACTATCCGTTATCCATTTGTCCTTCTTTATATTCAATACCTATTCAATATTAGCCATAAATCATATCTCGTTATTATCTGTTTCTATATCATTGTAACTTGATGTTGTGTTAGAATCTTCCCATGTTGTTGTGAACACTCGCTTTATTTTCTTGATTGGATCGGTGTTGTGTGAATTCTTTAATTTCTTTAAATTTTAGCAGTCCCATTTTAGATGTCCAAATATATAGCATTCAAAACACTTGATTGCCCTTCCATTTCCCGAGTTGTTTGAATTGTTGTCCATCCTTTAAAATTTATTCCTTTTCCCATACTTTATGAATTTTCCAAAAGTTCCTTCCATTAATGCGATTTCATCATCACTGTCTTCATTAGATCCTTGATTCTCCATTGTAGTGTTAAATGCTCAATATTTCTTTTCATTTGCCTGACTTTTTTTCCTTCCCTTCAAATATACTTTATATTAATTAGATTTCCAATTAACTCTCTTACTTTCATTGTACTAATTTCATTGGCTTCTTCGATTGTCAAAGTCTTTTAATCCCATTCACTAAAAAGTGAGTTTAAGATCTGACGAATATGGTCCTCTTCAATGAAATTCTTTCCTAATGATATTAGTGCATGTAACATATACTAAAATCTATAATACATGTCAAAAACTGATTCATTTATTATCTTAAATTTGAAAGTGATTGGTAAACATAGAAATCTTGATTTCGTTTAGTTTACTAATGCCTTTGTGTGTGACTTGCAATGTACTCTAAATTTCATAAGCACTTTGCAAACAGACACTCTATTGAACTCGTTTTATCTAGGGCACAGAGTAAAATATTCATAGCCTTTGAGTTATTGAGTGCTTGTGACCTTTTCTATTGGTGCATTGTGTGTAATTAGCCTACTCAGTTTGTGTAATATTCCATATATCGAAACCATTAGATTAAAAATAAATTTTCATTTTACTTGATCAGTATTCATAATTACTAACATTAAATAGTGCGTTCAAGCAGTGGACTGACTTTCTGCAAATTCTTTAAAAAGAGTGTTATTAGTTCTACTAGCCATCTAAACTTCTCTAAAATTAGATGATGAGTTTTTAAAATCTAATGCTCTGATACCAAATGTGAGTAATGTGAGATACCCTAATACTTGTGCGAAATGGTCTTAAGGCTATTAAAATAATAGAAGGGGTGACTTGTATATTTAAACTTTTTAATTTTTTAATTCCTATATTTAAAAACTTATCAATTCAGAATGGAAATCAAAGACATATAATAATATAAGTGCAGAATAAAAAAGCAGTAAAGTAAAAAAGAGCAACACCAGAAACTTTTATATTAGTTCGGATTCCAATCCTACTTCTAGCCTGTAACCCTTATAATATTTCCACTATAAGAAAACCTTGCAATTCCATGGGTGGAAAGTACACCTATACCGCTTGGTTTTGAATCAAGTGGAAAGCACACCTATCTTGACTTTCCATAGGAGGCAGGACACACCTACCCCTTTATAGCCCTGACTTTCTATGAGTGGCAGGATACATCTTTACAATTCAAGTAGTAGAGGATAATTCTATAAGAAATAATATCTTTCAAATGTAAATCTCGTAGTCTTTAGTACAATGATCCTATAGACCTCCGACGGCAGTTTGTAATTGAAATCTTTGAAAAATAGGATGTAATCAGTGAACAAATGATAGAGAATTCAAGTAAGAACTCTTTGGTCATTTGGTAAAGAATGAGAGTGAAAGAATATGAATTCATAAGTATATCCATACATTAGTAAGAGAACTTGTTTGCAAAGTAGTAGAGATGAACGTGTGGGAGAAAACAACGAGAATAGATTCAAAAATTCGTTTTCTCTGGCCTTTATATAACAAATGAAGTGAAGTGTTTTTTGGCAGAAGGGTGATAGGATGTGTCATTTCATTTAAATTCAAAGGTTGCATCAACAACTTGTATATTGACATATCTTCCAATAACATGTATACATAACCTTGTCGATTTTTGAAAATTTTTAAGCGGTTACTACGTCGGCATATGTTTTTCAAGGTATGTCGACATATTCTAGTTGATTTTAGAAAACACTTTCTAAAAATTATTCTAAAATTTATAATGTTTAAAATCAAATATTGTACTTCTTTAAACAAATTTTGGAGAAGAAAATAAAGATCTTTTAAAAGAACGATTTTAAAGATGTGCTACATGATCTTTCATAAATATTTTAAAGACCCTTTACATACAGTTTTGACTAACTAAATGCCTTATGCTCTTCATCTTCGTTTCTTGAGTCTCTTATATCTTCCTATCATTGTCCTTAATTCTTTCCCCTTTGATCTGCTTGATTCCTGTTATCTTCTTTATCTTCTTGATTCCTCTTGATCTACCTATATCTTCTTATTCTCCTTGACCTAATTGATTCCTATTATACTAGTCTATCTTAATGGTTCATTCATACTTGCATATCCCTGTAATATAAGTAGAATACTTGTATTTCCTATACTGTAATCTTCATAACTTGAAAAGCCATTTTAAATGGTTGTTGTTGTAACAACCCTGAATATCGAACACTTCATATTTAAATATTTAATCTTGGTTAAATATGATTAAAATGGATTTTATAACCTTGTGAACCCCCTCTTGATTAATAACTAATACGTGTAAACTTGTATTTGAAAAATGTTTACAAAAATAAATACTTCGAAGAAATATCGATAATATGACCAAAATTGTTTTATCGATATATGGTTTTTTACTTGATAGAATTTGCTCGAACTAGTTGTAGTTGTGCTTACCTAATATGCTAATATTTAATTAATTAGAAACTAATAATGTTTTCATTGTTTATGGCTAACTAAATAACTTGATGTAAGCAATGATGACATAGAAGATATTTAGGGAGAGGGGTATTTTGGGAAGCCTTAAGGGTGAAGTAATGATGTGTAAAGGTGGACACATGGGGAATGGGCTTTGTGGCTGGCAAAGAAGGTTAGGAGGTGTAGATGACCTCTTGTTAAAGTTTACTTAAAATCTTCGTAATATTCACAAAGTGCCTTACTAATTTATAAAATATGGATACATAATGTCATCATATCCTTCTCTCTTGTCTTTAACGTTTTCAAATCTAAACAAATGAACTCCAAACTTCACCAAACATAAGCCAAGAACTTATGGCATCATAGGAACAAGGAAAAGAAAGTCAAAAGTGGAAGGAAGGAGTCACAAAGGAGGTTTATGTTGAGGTCATGAGCAATAGATGAAAGGGTGGGGGTGTGGCCGAGAGCATGTGTGAGGCTAAAGGTGAAAGCTTTTGATGTTTGGTGATGGTAGGAAATGTTCATGTGATTATAGTGGCTTGTCCTTATATTGGTTTTGGGCGAGTTTACTCACCATTTTATAGTATATATATCATGTTATACATGTTGTGTATTGGTATAAAGTTAAAGTGAATTAATAAAGTTATAAATTTGGACCATACTTTCTTTTAAAGGAAAATAACAACTCTATATATAACCTTGGTATCATCTCTTATATGGGGTATTTTACCAAATATAGCCTCTTATTACTCCGTTCTATACACCCTATGCTTAAGACATCCAAATATGAGGTGAACCCTTGCCATTTTAATCCAATTAACATAATAACAAATACTTTGGTATATACTTAGGGACTTCTACATTTTAATGCATTGGAACTACGCTTTTTTCTGAAGAAAAACATGAACACTGTAACATTCCATAAATTATCTAAAAGATGATTTATGCTATGTTCGTAATTACAAGGAATTACCCTTCTATTTATTTTTGAAATAAACAGTACAAAATACGGTAACCATCCCTATTTTGTATTTCTCTTTCTTTTGGGGTATATTCCTTATTATTTGAAAATATACTTGTTTATACTGGAACCGAATAATTTATAGAAATTTACATTACTCCATACTTTATTCCAACGAATTAAAATGCTACTAAAATCCTACTCCATTTTATAACAACTTCTGATTTGGTGTTTACTATGCAATATCAATCATTCAAAAATTTGCATCGATGACTAACTCTTCAATTTTTATTTGCTCAAATCATGTAGGTCTACAAATCTGGAACTTATCATACCATTTCCTTTATGAAGGTCCTCATTAGTTTAGGTACTACTTTCCTCTTACTTTCCATATTTCAAAATATTTTATAGTTAAACCTACTATTCCAAGATTCACATCTAGCATCCATGGAATACAACTACTATAACATAAATCTAATAACCTGAGCAAAATACATACTTTCCCATTCTTTTTCACTTGGTCTGCCTGTTGCCTACAAGTATCCTATTCTCGCATACATGCTGCCAATCAATACCATGCTACTGTATTGTCGATCCCGTACTTACCGCCCCATTTAAGATTGCCTAATGTAATCAAGGAAATTCCTATTTGCCATATAACATTCTTAACAAGGATTAAAGTAGGCCTTATTTGACTCTTTATCACATCAACCAAAAAGGGTTCTTCCATCCGCGGTATTCTTAATATAATTAAAACACCTTGACTTATTCTTATGCTGGAATGACTTTAATCAAGTCAAACTTGGTTGGAGAAACACAAGGTGGTGTACACCTTTCACTACAACAAGAATTTATATCTAGTACTTTATTTGTAACGTCTAGACTTTTCGATCGTCGAATGTCGACACTAGTGCATCCACGTTACTGATGTGTCAAACACCTAACTACCAGAAAGACGAAAAGTTAGGGTAAAATAAAAAAGAATAGAACAAGAAAGGAAGAACCTAACATCAGAATCTCACAATGGAACGGTAATATATAAAATCAAAAGAATAGTACAAATAGTAATTCTGAATACAGGAATTTTAGAGTTACAAAACCTAAGTACTATCATTAGCCTAAACAATTATAAACGTCTGTCCTCACAACGATGATATATACATAGCTATGCAGAACAACATAAATAGATATATATTGATAATGGAAGCACCAGTTCGTCTCTTGAACTTTGAAACGTCTGCCAAACTTAGCCTACTCGAAAGAGTACACGATGAATTTAGGGAAACAAAAACCAAGCGTAGGACATAAGTCTTGTATGAGAAAATCCAAGATACATGCAACATGTAACCGTAATTATTGAGACCATATGGATTCCCATAAAAGTTATCCCCTCAAAAGAAACCAACCATTTAGTAATTTTAATATAGTGATATAATAGATATGTTCTAGAGTGTAGAATATAAATCATATCAAGTAGCTATGATGCTTACATTCATCACACTACAACATATTTAGGTTACAATCAAAGCCTCTAAGATATGTTTGCATAATGGATTTTCCACGGAGATCCCTTCGATCAAGCCGAAATCCAATCTTATGCGCAAGGATCAGAAACCACATTCTAAGCGTCGTATATCTCTAGATAAAATATACCATAAGGTAAACATAAAGGCCCACACTCAAACGTAAATATGGACCATGTGGTACCAAATATCAGCAACACACGTTACCAACATCGATAAGTATTCTTTAGATATGGAGTTGATAATACCCTGTCGTAGGTCAGATAAATCTCAAATTGTGCATCCTACTTTTTCTTTAGCCATTTTTGACGTCGAGGTTATGTTCGACGTCTTCCACACGAGTCTTCATCATTCAAACAAAACACAAATCCCCAAATGGATTCCTGTACCTCGAACAGATCACAAATCACTATATGGATTCAAGCATCTTGAAAAGATCTCGAATCTCCACATAGATTCTCTTTCTCAATCGCTTCCAAAATATATAATCCGTGTACTAGTGTTAAAGTGGTATTTGGTAAAAAAAACACTTACCACTCCCAGACTCTTCAAAACCAATCGATGAATTTTCAGTTAACTCGATTCTGTTTCTTTTAGAAGTAAGTGAAAGCTAGAGATGTTCCTTACCAATCCTCCTATCCTAGGGTTCTCAATGGTATGAAATCATGAAGTCTTTCGATTACTAAGTTAATTTTAGGTCAAGTTCGATAATTAGCTAATCAATTATTTAGTCAGACAACTGCTTAATCAATATTTGTATGCTTAACTCGTTTCTAACATTACAACTTATACTATTCCACATCTAAGAGTGAAGCCAGGTAAGTTAGAGCACTGGTTGCATCAAAGCCTTGCCTAGACACTTCATTCTTGAATCTTACAAATAGATAAGTCTACCTCGTCGGCTTTTAGTGTTAAGCCTAGTACTAATGATTTCCATAAACAAGTAAGAAATCAACACGATTAACACGTTTCCAACATTTTTCGACTTACTAGTCCTCGACCAAAAGGGAAACTGGTAGGTTAGAGCTCTATTACTCCATTCCTGCTCGACATCAATCTTCACTCTCATAAATGGATAAGCTTACATCGTCGAATTTTAGTGTTAAGCATAGTAAATTACTTTTTAAACAAGTAATTAAATAATTAACCTTTTAGCCACTAAGCAATTCTTAACCCCTTTTCTAAAACATTTGTATATACTTTTAAAATACTTGAAAATACTTAGAACAAGTTTTAAAAGATTTATCCAAAATATTGCTTTAAAATAAAAAGTTTGTAAAATCTATATAACTTGGAAAAGAATATGTTTTATTATAAAAACCTCTTCTTCAAAAATTCACAACTAATTTTTTAAAAATTCATAATTAATTCTTAAAAATTCATAAAGACCTCAAACCACTTTTAAAATAATCAAATAATATTTAGTAAACACTTGTAAAAAGAATGAAACAAAATACTTAAACTTAAATATCTTTTCAAACTTTTTTTGTCCAAAAATCAAGTCTAAACCGGGCAATTTTGCATCAATGATGTTTTGGTCGTTTCGAGATCTTACTTAACTCTTTACTATCCAATCTTTTAATAGCAACAAACATATATATATATATATAACATTATAAATATGGCAAGAAACCCTTAAGGATCTCTCTACAAAATTCCTTAGACATTGCCAAAAACAAGGCAATTCACAACTGCATTTATGGCGGCTATTGCTATAAGTGCACTTTCAAATCCGAGATATATTCAATCGTATGTTCAACTACGACCTATGTGCTTTATTCCAGGACCTTGCTATATGTCATACAAGTCCATTCAAGTTCTTTCAAGTCCATTCAAGTTCGTTCAAGTCCATTCAAGTCCATACATATGCCACTTACTTTCAAGGCAAGAATCAAAATCATTGTTTTCACATATGTCCATATTAATTCAACAACATTAATATAGTCAAACATCAACTTATATATGTGATATTTTTCTATCAAAATGGTGAGTTAGCTCATCTTTTATCCAACAAAGAACTAAGATCCAAGAAACCAAGTCCAAACCTAAGCTACCAACCTCCTTTCTTTCCCTTCCTCTCTTGCTTTTACCGTGTTTCTCCCTCCTCCTTCTAAAAATAGCTCATGGCTATGTCATGGGGTGAGAGTTTGGCTTTCCTTCCTCAAATTCTAGCTAGTTGGAAGGTGTTATTATGTGGTAGTAAGGCTTCACTGCAAGTTTGAAGTGATTTGAATTTGATTTGCCGGTATTTTGCTTTAGGAAATTATGAAGAGGAGGAAAAAGAAGATATATGGATATTTCAAATCTAAGCTTTATGAATTTGTGAATGATAGCTAAGGGTGTGCCCCTCCTTTTTCAGGCTAAGAATGGTCTTCTTTAAGCTTGCCTTCACCCCCTTTCATGCCATGTAAGACTTACCTCGCATCACTTATCCTTTAAGTCACTTCTTCTTTATGCTAATTACCATTTTATCCCTCTCATGATAGTATTATTATTCTAATATAAAATTCTATAACATTCCAAGCTTTATGAAGAGATGTGTGTCTGTTAATTAGTTGCTAATGTATCCATTTGATCATTAGACAAGTGCAAAAAAGTTCGAACAACTTATATCGATCGAAAAGTTGTTACCAAAAAACCGATTTTTGGTCATATTATCGATTTTTCTTCGAAGAATATATTTTTGTAAACAATTTTCAAAAACCAATTTGTTATCATTATTTATTAATTAAATGATATTTAACAAGGTTATAAAATCATATTTATAACACTTAATCATACTTTAAAATGTTTTGATATTAAAAGACGAAGTGTTCAAATTTCTGGGTCGCTACATTCTCCCCTACTTAGAACATTTCATCCTCGAAATTCAAATAAGAACAAAAATCAAAAAAGATAGAAGAACAAGATAAATATACAGAGTACCGTTGAAACTATATACAAACCAAACTGCAATCCAAATGCATACTAAGTGATTCCACCTCAAGCGGTAAGTACACGACAAAAGATGTATGATACTAAGATAAGAAATCTCTAGTCTAAGAACAAATTTGGATAGGACTCTCTCAAACTATCCTCTGTTTCCAACGTGCAATCCTGAGCATCCACACTCCATTGTACCTTGACTAGCTTCCCAACCTTAGTCCCCAATCGCTTCGTATTCCTTTCAACCATACGAACATGTTGTCTCAAAACAATCAAATTTGGCTCAATCTCTAAGTCTATCATTAAAGGATCATGCACAAACATATGCGACGCGATATGTGAAATACATTGTGCACACCTGCTAGTATAATCAGTAACTTGTCTATATACGCGAGCCTACCAATCCAATATATCGAGGAGCAAAATTCCCAGCCCTTCCAAACCGGACTACACTTCTCATCGAAGAAACCTTTACAAACACAAAGTCCCTAACTGAGAACTCCAAGTCTTCGCGCCTCTCATCTGCAAAGCACTTCTATTGATTTTTTGCTTCCTTTATTTGCTTCTGAATCTCTATAACCTTATCTAACGCCTCTCGAATCATATCCGCCCCAAGCATAAGACGATCCTCATGTTCTACCCAACACGGTGGAGTTTTGCAAGGCCTTCCATGCAAATCTTAAAGTGGTGCCATTCCCATATTGGCCTGATGATTTTTGTTAAATAAAAAATCAATAAGTGGTAAGTGTTCTTCCCACGAACCCCTAAAATCTAAAAAGCATGCTCTAAGCAAGTCCTCCAATACTCGGTGTTAACCCGCCTTTTGGCAAGGCCATGATACTAAGGACTTGGCTGGAAATCAAAGACGATTCAATTCGAAGATCAGTTATACACAGGTCTACTGTGGATACTGAAAAATTTGGTTCGAGACCAGTTCAAGCTACAATTGATATGATGTGACAAACAAAGATAAGAAAGCCAACGTTCCAAATTTCAGGTCAATCGGAGTTTGCTCAAGATATGGATCGATCAAAATCAATGAAGGAGGTGTCAGTTCGTATCCATCAAATGCCACTCCTCTTTGTATCCATCAAATGCCTTCCCTTCATATCCACCATCCATAAACATATGTCCATTGTAACGAGTCGGATTTTGCCCGCTCGAAAATCGACATCCATACTTTACATCGTACTCGAATGTCGTAGATTCGACCGTTCAAATCCGAGTCGCTGGAGCTTATAACACAATTAAGTAAATAACACAGCGGAAAAAATGAATAATACATTGATATACAACAATGATACAATATCTGATACAATAGAGTGATATAATTAATATCAATATACATCAGAGATATGATACAAGAAATAGCAGCGGAAAAGAAAACGATAACATCAGTAGCGGATAATCTTCATCTTCAAAACGCCAATCCAGAAATAGCTTGAACTCCCAATAACGATGCACAAAGATAAGCAAGTGCAGTCCATAACCAAAGACTGAACTAGCTCCAGAAAATCTACTAATCTGACTATTTGAAAAACCAAACTCTAGACTGCTCGTGTAGAAAAATTTTGAGCATCCAGAGTTTAGGAAAGAAACAATAAACTCCGGATCAGTCATGGGACTGGTGTGAGCAACAAAAACAGTTTATCTTTAAAAACGAACAACAAAGAATTTTAAAGTCAATTCGCAATGCTTTTGGAAAATGAAACTACCATAAGGCCTCCCGCCACACACACAATGCAAACGTAGAATCGGAGGAGATTTCTCCTTATGATAGTCAAAGATGCTTACTACGCAAAACCAAATCATTTGATATTATTATTAGTGCATAGTGCAGAAAACATTTCGAAAATAGAATATAAATCTTGGCCAGCATAGACATTTCGCACTTATGCCTACTATAGCTACCATGTTCAATAGCAGGTTACCGCCACATTCCATGGCAGGTAATACAACTATAACCATACAGGGCTCGTATTGTTTAGTTTGGATTTCAAACAAATGGTCAGGCTAAGGAACTTCCTATTCCACGAAAGAACGCCTCTGGCGGGACGATCCGAGAACCAAACCGTTCTCTGCCAAACAAGGCCGGCTACCCCCTTTCCTAGGGGAATATACAAAACCTCAGATATGCCACCCCCGGTCCTTTGGGACCTTTAACCGAGGCACCTCGAAACCAACATCACGCATAATAAATAAAGTGCGTCCACATGAGTAAGTATCTGGGCTCCATACCATGATACTACCCTTTTCCAGAAGGAATGGTCATACCCTAGGGAAGCTACCCCTGAAACCTTACCGCACAATTCCTGTTTCGACCATTACCGGGTTGTGAGGTTCGACGAAGTCTCGTCCACAAAGCTACGCTTTGTCACAAAGCCATGCTTTGGGTCAACAGATGATCAAAGAAATGATCACAAAGATAAATGATCATATCACAAATGATCATATCACAAATGATCAAACAATGATCATCACACAACAACACTCAGCATGTCACATTACCAAATTGGGATATATCGCTGATAAATTTCAACAACATAACCTCTGAGCTCGTACGTCTCAAAGAAGGGTGTTAAGCTAAGAGAATAAATTCTCCGCCACCAAACAGATATGTATTTGAAAGAAATCGGCTTTATATCTCAAAGTGTAATGTCAGACATACAATCCATACAAGTCTGTTCTGGATTCGAACAGAACCGAAGGCACTTCTTACGAAGCCCTTGCAAATCCGGATAATTTTCTAATCACGTCCGGACTTCCCATCACAAAGGATGATCAAATCTCTATACCGGGGACCAGTCGATGCAGAGACATTCGACGAGTTGTCCTTTCGTTTTCGAAAATATCCGGTCTTCAAATGATATCCATATACGACGTATCATTATTCGGAATGGGTTATACGACCCAAAGGTCCTTTCCCGGTTAACCCGAATAGTGAGCGAATTATTTAAAACATATGGATATGGGATTTCAATTAAGTCACAACTTATTACCCAAAATCTTTCTTCAAATGGTTTAACAAATTACCATTTTTAAATCTTTAAACAAAAGATTTATTTTAACAACCTTCAATGGTTTAAACAATTTCCAGATTTTTTTATCTTTCAAACAAAAGATTCATTCACAAATTTTCCAAATCAATTTCCATTTCAATTTAACTCGTTAAATCTTTAAATCAAAGATTTAACTTATAGCTTTCAAAACAACTTCATTTCGAATGGGTTAAACAAAACATCATTTTAAATCTGTTAAAAATAAACAGATAGTTTTCATTTCGGAAAACTATCTGCTTATATGAAAGCTTTTATCATTTGAAAACAAATAGTTTTCATTTCGGAAAATTTTATTCATTTATACAAGTTAAAGTCCTTGGGTTAAATTCAAATATTCAAACAATACTTCCAAAATGGTTTAAATTCATATAAACACATGTATAACATCTTTAACCATAATTTCCAATCATTGAATTCAATTCTAAATTTTGAATTCAATTTCAATTAAATTATTTAAATTTGAAAACTTTACCAAGTTATTTAAAATAACTTTTATCTTTGAAAAACACCTTTTCAAAAGCTTTAACATTTAACCCAAATCCATTTCCAAAATCAATTTCAAAAACATCAAATTTAAATTATCTGTGACTTAACCGATTTCCACGTGAAATCCATATTTGTGTGTGTAAAAGTGTAGTCAAGGGGTTTAACACAATAGTGCAACACAATGAATCATCACAGATCAAAATACAGGATATAGTTGATAAGCGATATAAATTATAACACTTATCATTCATGCATAGACCATAAATATATAAAGGTCACAGAAAATAAATTACAGGTCACAACACAAATCAGGATATATCACAAAGCATCACAGATCAGAAATATCAAACAATTCAATTCAAGGCATCTCATACCAACATTTATAAGCAATCCAATCAATTAAAAATAAGATTTATTAATAGTTCAAATCTTAATTAATTCAATTTAATTTCTAATTAAATCAATTATTTATGAATTAATTATCAAACCCTGATTTATTTATTTACAAATCATCTGGTATTAATTAATGAAATTAATCATCTTAATTATTTATCTTCATTTATTACCTTTACTTGGTTAATTATCTCTTAATTAATTATTCTTAATTTATTACAATAATTAAATTAACCTTTAAGTTAATTACATACTCAATTATCTCTTAATTAATTTCATTTAATTAATTATTCTTAACAAAAAGAAACAGTAATTAATCCTTAATTACTTATGTTAATTAATTTCTCATAAATCACTTATTTTATATTTTCCAATCAACTTTTAATTACATCATTAATTATATCCAGATAAAATCTTAGATTTAAACTTTACATACATTTAACTTTGAAATCAAAAATAGTTCATGCTTAATTACTTAAACTTGGCATCACTACCTCTAAAATTGGAAACAGTTGCAACATCCAGCTTCTCGAGTCCAACTCGTGCCCTTCTCCAACCAAACAGGGTATACTCACGCTCGTTCCCTACTTCGATACAACATCAGGAAAACCATGAGCACGCACGAGAAAATCATCATCTTCTCAAACCTCACTAAATCCAGGAACAGCGTGCACGTGGTGCACGTACGCAAGCGTCTCCGACCACCGTAGGTCATCGCGGCGATTCTCGACGATCACAACTATCCACTCAAGCCTTCTCGAGAACACAGAATTCACGATCCCATTGCAAATCGAAAACGAGCATTCGATTGAAAATCTAAAACTAACGCCATTCGAAAACCTCCCTTGCTCCGGCGACTCAGACCTCAAACACCTTTGCCATCTTCACTGCAACTACATCTCATCCTCCAGCTCCTCCAATAAGCCACGCGACCAACTCCGATCAAGTCACGATAACGAGAAACCCACAGAAGGTCAACGTCGAATACAGGTGTGTTAAACCCTACTTATGAACACTCTGGTCATCACGGCCATAGGAAAAATACAAGACTATTTTTCCCATCGTCAGCAACACTCCAACTAGCTTCGGCCAAGAATTCAACCTCCACCACCGTGTCGATCAACGACAATCACTAAAAACGCCCAAAAAGATCATCTCGATAATTCTCATAATTTAACGATCTAAAAAATCATGAAATGCATATTAAAAATCATGATTTTTCATCACTAATTCATTCATGTAATTCAGAACAGAAACTGAATTGTTTGATTTTTTTTTACCAAAATTTTCTTTTGTAATGTTCTGTTTCAATTTATGTACTCAGTTGATATATTGGTAATCATTTTTTTTTAGAATTTGAATTACATCTTTATAATCGCTTTCTATCTAAAGATCAAATCCTAATATCGCTTGGATGAGTGGATTTGAAATTTGATTCAATTCTTAAGAACCTGTTATTTAAATTGAGACTTGCTTTCCCTATTCCAAACACGGCATACAAACAGATTCAAACATACTTATGGTTTCAAAAGAAAAGTTACTCACCTTCCAAATCATGTTTTAGAAATGACAAAGCTTAGTTTTGTTTAAAAAGGAAGATATACATTTTTCAATCTGTTGTTCTTAATCCTGTCAAGATACCAGATGCACAGATATATATATATATATATATAAACATGCAGACAGAATTATCAATCAAACAATCACGTTCCACAATAACTTCAAGCATGACTCAGATATCAAAACATATAGATGGGTGAGTTTGCTCACCTGAGTTTGAAAGACAGAGAACAGGCTCTGCATTTGAAAATTGAGAATGCTTTTAACTGAAACTGGAATCTTTGCTTTGAATTTGAACTTGAACTTCCAGGCTTTTATTTAGATTGCTTTGATTTTTCTTTTCTGGTTTTGATGTTTAAATTGAATCCTTGTTTAAGTTTTAGAGGAAATTTCTTACTACAAGTCTTAGCTTGAAGGAACGAACTAAAGTAGATAGTTTGATATATAAAATAGAAGTGTACAGAGAGGATGTTATTTGTTTGTACTATAAGCATGGTTGAAGATGCTTTCATTTCTTTTTTTACTCGGCTGATGATAATGTTATGGTGGCTGAGTTTGAAAGCATTTAATGCTTGCATTAAATGTCCATACTTGTATGTTCACAGCCTATGCTTCTTTGCTCCCTATCCTTGTAGACATGCAGTTCATATCTTTGATTCATTTTTTTTTCTTTTCTTTAATTTGCCTGGCAGCTTTCATTTGTTTTTAGGTCTACAGATTTACTTGTTTGTTATACTTATATGCTTTGTACTTATATTTTCATTTGTTTGCCTAGCTTGTTCATAATTTATATATTTTTGTTTCATTCGTTTTGTTACAACATTGAACTAATCTATCTTTAGTATGTTGTTATAATTTCTATGTGTTTACTTTATATTTTATAGTTTTACATCTATTATTATCATTTATTATTATTATTAAACCATTTAAACTTAGATTTAAACTCGAATTCAATATACATATATATTAACTTCAAATTTTCTCATATATCTCGTATACATATATATTCACATATATGTACAATATTTACAATATTATTGAATTGAAATGATGTATACAGAATTTATCTGTATTCGAGGAAACTCGAGATCAATTAATCCGTTTTACACTTAATTTTACAAATTTTTATTCAAAAATTTACTTAATTATCAATTTAAATAAATTAAAATCTAGGGTCGTTACAAACTTCCCCCTTAAAAGAATTTCGTCCTCGAAATTCGTAGGCACGAAAACAACACAGAGATAGACAGATTCGATCTCCTATAATTCCTCAAACTTAAGATATGAATTCCAAACTCTAGTCGGAATATCTCAGAATACATACCAATTTTTCCCTCTTCGGACTTTGGTATTCACAAGAAATTACAATAGAATTTCAAAATTGGGTTTTCAAACGAAATCGTTTTATCGATTCAATTCAATTTTATCCTCATATTCTATTAATCAATTTAACTCAATGTAAAATTTCCATTTCAATTCATTAAGGTTTAAATCAAAAAGCTGATAAGAAAACGATGAAAATACGAAGTAAGGATTTTCTGCAACGATTCGTAGGGCAACATCATCACACCGAAACTTTTTCTGGAGCTGTCACGAAGCAATCAAAGAATTTGGAAACGAATCAAAGAAAATTGATAAGAAAGTTGTTTCCACTGTTGCAGGGTATTGACCATTTATAGTCGTATTCCCCTGTCCCCTATCTCGTCCTCCTCTTGCACTCATACTTACTATCAGTGAATAGTAAGACAATTTACTGAGGCATTCGAACGGATATCCGAGAATACTCATTCTAGAGTTTACTTCACTCTATCTCTAATGAGCTACTTAACGTGTTATACTCCTGAGCTAAAGTTCAACCTTAGCTCTGATACCAAATGTAACGAGTCGGATTTTTCCCGCTCGAAAATCGACATCCATACTTTATCGTACTCGAATGCCGTAGATTCGACCGTTCAAATCCGAGTCGCCGGAGCTTATAACACAATTAAGTAAATAACACAGCGGAATAAATGAATAATACATTGATATACAACACTGATACAATATCTGATACAATAGTGTGATACAATGAATATCAATATACATCAGAGATATGATACAAGAAATAGCAGCGGAAAAGAAAACGATTACATCAGCAGCGGATAATCTCCATCTTCAAAACGCCAATCCAGAAATAGCTTGAACTCCCAATAACGATGCACAAAGATAAGCAAGTGCAGTCCATAACCAAAGACTGAACTAGCTCCAGAAAATCTACTAATCTGACTATCTGAAAAACCAAACTCTAGACTGCTCGTGTAGAAAATTTTTGAGCATCCAGAGTTTAGGAAAGAAACAATAAACTCCGGATCAGTCATGGGACTGGTGTGATCAACAAAAACAGTTTATCTTTAAAAACGAACAACAAAAGAATTTTAAATTCAATTCGCAATGCTTTTGGAAAATGAAACTACCATAAGGCCTCCGGCCACACACAATGCAAACGCAGAATCGGAGGGGATTTCTCCTTATGATAGTCAAAGATGCTTACTACGCAAAACCAAATCATTTGATATTATTATTAGTGCATAGTGCAGAAAAAATTTCGAAAATAGAATATAAATCTTGGCCAGCATAGACATTTCGCACTTATGCCTACTATAGCTACCATGTTCAATAACAGGTTACCGCCACATTCCATGGCAGGTAATACAACTAAAACCGTACAGCGCTCGTATTGTTTTGTTTGGATTTCCAACAAATGGTCAGGCTATGGAACTTCCTATTCCACGAAAGAACGCCTCTGGCGGGACGCTCCGAGAACCAAACCGTTCTCTGCCAAACAAGGCCGGCGACCCCCTTTCCCATGGGAATATACAAAACCTCAGATATGCCACTCCCGGTCCTTTGGGACCTTTAACCGAGGCGCCTCGAAACCAACATCACACATAATAAATAAAGTGTGTCCACATGAGTAAGTATCTGGGCTCCATACCATGATACTACCCTTTTCCAGAAGGAATGGTCATACCCTAGGGAAGCTACCCCTGAAACCTTACCGCACTATTCCTGTTTCGACCATTACCGGGTTGTGAGGTTCGACGAAGTCTCGTCCACAAAGCTACGCTTTGTCACAAAGCCATGCTTTGGGTCAGCAGATGATCAAAGAAATGATCACAAAGATAAATGATCAAATATGATCATATCACAAATGATCAAACAATTATCATCACACAGCAACACTCAGCATGTCACATTACCAAATTGGGATATATCGCTGATAAATTTCAACTACATAACCTCTGAGCTCGTACGTCTCAGAGAAGGGTGTTAAGCTAAGAGAATAAATTCTCTGCCACCAAACAGATATGTATTTGAAAGAAATCGGCTTTATATCTCAAAGTGTAATGTTAGACATACAATCCATACAAGTCTATTCTGGGTTCGAACAGAACCAAAGGCACTTCTTACGAAGCCCTTGCAAATCCGGATAATTTTCTAATCACGTCCGGACTTCCCATCACAAAGGATGATCAAATCTCTATACCGGGGACCAGTCGATGCAGAGACATTCGACGAGTTGTCCTTTCGTTTTCGAAACTATCCGGTCTTCACCACCGGTCTTAAAATGATATCCATATACGACGTATCATTATTCGGAATGGGTTATATGACCCAAAGGTCCTTTCTCGGTTAACCCGAATAGTAAGCGAATTATTTAAAACATATGGATATGAGATTTCAATTAAGTCACAACTTATTACCCAAAATCTTTCTTCAAATGGTTTAACAAATTACCATTTTCAAATCTTTAAACAAAAGATTTATTTTAACAACCTTCAATGGTTTAAACAATTTCCAGATTTTTTTATCTTTCAAACAAAAGATTCATTCATAGATTTTCCAAATCAATTTCCATTTCAATTTAACTTGTTAAATCTTTAAATCAAAGATTTAACTTATAGCTTTCAAAACAACTTCATTTCGAATGGGTTAAACAAAACATCATTTTAAATCTGTTAAAAATAAACAGATTTAATTCATAGTTTTCAAAAAGAATTCATTCATAACTTGGAAAACCATTTTTTCAATTCAAACTTGAAATTCCTTTAACTAAATTGGAATTTCATTGCTTATATGAAAGCTTTTATCATTTGAAAACAAATAGTTTTCATTTCGGAAAATCTGATTCATTTATACAAGTTAAAGTCCTTGGGTTAAATTCAAATATTCAAACAATACTTCCAAAATGGTTTGAATTCATATAAACACATTTATAACATCTTTAACCATAATTTCCAATCATTGAATTCAATTCTAAATTTTGAATTTAATTTCAATTAAATTATTTAAATTTGAAAACTTTACCAAGTTATTTAAAATAACTTTTATCTTAGAAAAACACCTTTTCAAAAGCTTTAACATTTAACCCAAATCCATTTCCAAAATCAATTTCAAAAACATCAAATTTAAATTATCTGTGACTTAACCGATTTCCACGTGAAATCCATATTTGTGTGTGTAAAAGTGTATTTCAGGGGTTTAACACAATAGTGCAACACAATGAATCATCACAGATCAAAATACAGGATATAGTTGATAAGCGATATAAATTATAACGCTTATCATTCATGCATAGACCATAAATATATAAAGGTCACAGAAAATAAATTACAGGTCACAACACAAATCAGGATATATCACAAAGCATCACAGGTCAGAAATATCAAACAATTCAATTCAAGGCATCTCATACCAACATTTATAAGCAATCCAATCAATTAAAAATAAGATTTATTAATAGTTCAAATCTTAATTAATTCAATTTAATTTCTAATTAAATCAATTATTTATGAATTAATTATCAAATCCTGATTTATTTATTTACAAATCATCTGGTATTAATTAATGAAATTAATCATCTTAATTATTTATCTTCATTTATTACCTTTACTTGGTTAATTATCGCTTAATTAATTATTCTTAATTTATTACAATAATTAAATTAACCTTTAAGTTAATTACATACTCAATTATCTCTTAATTAATTTCATTTAATTAATTATTCTTAACAAAAAGAAACAGTAATTAATCCTTAATTACTTATGTTAATTAATTTCTCATAAATCACTTATTTTATATTTTCCAATCAACTTTTAATTACATCATTAATTATATCTAGATAAAATCTTAGATTTAAACTTTACATACATTTAACTTTGAAATCAAAAATAGTTCATGCTTAATTACTTAAACATGGCATCGCTACCTATAAAATTGGAAACAGTTGCAACATCCAGCTTCTCGAGTCCAACTCGTGCCCTTCTCCAACCAAACAGGGTATACTCACGCTCGTTCCCTGCTTCGATACGACATCAGGAAAACCATGAGCACGCACGAGAAAATCATCATCTTCTCAAACCTCACTAAATCCAAGAACAGCGTCCACGTGGTGCACGTACGCAAGCGTCTCCGACCAACGTAGGTCATCGCGGCGATTCTCGACGATCACAACTATCCACTCAAGCCTTCTCGAGAACACAGAATTCATGATCCCATTGCAAATTGAAAACGAGCATTCGATTGAAAATCTAAAACTAACGCCATTCGAAAACCTCCCTTGCTCCGGCGACTCAGACCTCAAACACCTTTGCCATATTCACCGCAACTACATCTCATCCTCCAGCTCCTCCAATAAGCCACGCGACCAACTCCGATCAAGTCACGTTAACGAGAAACCCACAGAAGGTCAACGTCGAATACAAGTGTGTTAAACCCTACTTATGAACACTCTGGTCATCACGGCCATAGGAAAAATACAAGACTATTTTTCCCATCGTCAGCAACACTCCAGCTAGCTTCGGCCAAGAATTCAACCTCCACCACCGTGTCGATCAACAGCAATCACTAAAAACGCCCAAAAAGATCATCTCGATAATTCTCATAATTTAACGATCTAAAAAATCATGAAATGGATATTAAAAATCATGATTTTTCATCACTAATTCATTCATGTAATTCAGAACAGAAACTGAATTGTTTGATTTTTTTTGACCAAAATTTTCTTTTGTAATGTTCTGTTTCAATTTATTTACTCAGTTGATATATTGGTAATCATTTTTTTTAGAATTTGAATTACATCTTTATAATCACTTTCTATGTAAAGATCAAATCCTATTATCGCTTGGATGAGTGGATTTGAAATTTGATTCAATTCTTAAGAACCTGTTATTTAAATTGAGACTTGCTTTCCCTATTCCAAACACTGCATACAAACAGATTCAAACATACTTATGGTTTCAAAAGAAAAGTTACTCACCTTCCAAATCATGTTTTAGAAATGACAAAGCTTAGTTTTGTTTAAAAAGGAAGATATACATTTTTCAATCTGCTGTTCTTAATCCTGTCAAGATACCAGATGCACAGATATATATATAAACATGCAGACAGAATTATCAATCAAACAATCACGTTCCACAATAACTTCAAGCATGACTCAGATATCAAAACATATAGATGGGTGAGTTTGCTCACCTGAGTTTGAAAGACAGAGAACAGGCTCTGCATTTGAAAATTGAGAATGCTTTTAACTGAAACTGGAATCTTTGCTTTGAATTTGAACTTGAACTTCCAGGCTTTTATTTAGTTTGCTTTGATTTTTCTTTTCTGGTTTTGATGTTTAAATTGAATCCTTGTTTAAGTTTTAGATGGAAATTTCTTACTACAAGTCTTAGCTTGAAGGAACGAACTAAAGTAGATAGTTTGATATATAAAATAGAAGTGTACAGAGAGGATGTTATTTGTTTGTACTATAAGCATGGTTGAAGATGCTTTCATTTCTTTTTTTACTCGGCTGATGATAATGTTATGGTGGCTGAGTTTGAAAGCATTTAATGCTTGCATTAAATGTCCATACTTGTATGTTCACAGCCTATGCTTCTTTGCTCCCTATCCTTGTAGACATGCAGTTCATATCTTTGCTTCATTTTTTTTTCTTTTCTTTAATTTGCCTGACAGCTTTCATTTGTTTTTAGGTCTACAGATTTACTTGTTTGTTATACTTATATGCTTTGTACTTATATTTTCATTTGTTTGCCTAGCTTGTTCATACTTTATATATTTTTGTTTCATTCGTTTTGTTACAACATTGAATTAATCTATCTTTAGTATTTTGTTATAATTTCTATGTGTTTACTTTATATTTTATAATTTTACATCTATTATTATCATTTATTATTATTATTAAACCATTTAAACTTAGATTTAAACTCGAATTCAATATACATATATATTAACTTCAAATTTTCTCATATATCTCGTATACATATATATTCACATATATGTACAATATTTACAATATTATTAAATTGAAATGATGTATACAGAATTTATCTGTATTCGAGGAAACTCGAGATCAATTAATCCATTTTATACTTAATTTTACAAATTTTTATTCAAAAATTTACTTAATTATCAATTTAAATAAATTAAAATCTAGGGTCGTTACAAACTTCCCCCTTAAAAGAATTTCGTCCTCGAAATTCGTAGGCACGAAAACAACACAGAGATAGACAGATTCGATCTCCTATAATTCCTCAAACTTAAGATATGAATTCCAAACTCTAGTCGGAATATCTCAGAATACATACCAATTTTTCCCTCTTCGGACTTTGGTATTCACAAGAAATTACAATAGAATTTCAAAATTGGGTTTTCAAACGAAATCGTTTTATCGATTCAATTCAATTTTATCCTCATATTCTATTAATCAATTTAACTCAATGTAAAATTTCCATTTCAAATTCATTAAGGTTTAAATCAAAAAGCTGATAAGAAAACGATGAAAATACGAAGTAAGGATTTTCTACAACGATTCGTAGGGCCATCATCACACCGAAACTTTTTCTGGAGCTATCACGAAGCAATCAAAGAATTTGGAAACGAATCAAAGAAAATTGATAAGAAAGTTGTTTCCACTGTTGCAGGGTATTGACCATTTATAGTCGTATTCTCCTGTCCCCTATCTCGTCCTCTTCTTGCACTCATACTTACTATTAGTGAATTGTAAGACAATTTACAGAGGCATTCGAACGGATATCTGAGAATACTCATTATAGAGTTTACTTCACTCTATCTCTAATGAGCTACTTAACGTGTTATACTCCTGAGCTAAAGTTCAACCTTAGCACTGATACCAAATGTAAAGAGTCGGATTTTGCCCGCTTGAAAATCGACATCCATACTTTACATCGTACTCGAATGCCGTAGATTCGACCGTTCAAATCCGAGTCGCCGGAGCTTATAACACAATTAAGTAAATAACATAGCGGAATAAATGAATAATACATTGATATACAACACTGATACAATAACTGATACAATAGAGTGATACAATGAATATCAATATACATCAGAGATATGATATAAGAAATAGCAGCGGAAAAGAAAACGATTACATCAGCAGCGGATAATCTCCATCTTCAAAACGCCAATCCAGAAATAGCTTGAACTCCCAATAACGATGCACAAAGATAAGCAAGTGCAATCCATAACCAAAGACTGAACTAGCTCCAGAAAATCTACTAATCTGACTATCTGAAAAACCAAACTCTAGACTGCTCGTGTAGAAAAATTTTGAGCATCCAGAGTTTAGGAAAGAAACAATAAACTCCGGATCAGTCATGGGACTGATGTGAGCAACAAAAACAGTTTATCTTTAAAAACGAACAACAAAAGAATTTTAAAGTCAACTCGCAATGCTTTTGGAAAATGAAACTACCATAAGGCCTCCGGCCACACACAATGCAAATGCAGAATCGGAGGGGATTTCTCCTTATGATAGTCAAAGATGCTTACTACGCAAAACCAAATCATTTGATATTATTATTAGTGCATTGTGCAGAAAACATTTCGAAAATAGAATATAAATCTTGGCCAGCATAGACATTTCGCACTTATGCCTACTATAGCTACCATGTTCAATAGCAGGTTACCGCCACATTCCATTGCAGGTAATATAACTAAAACCGTACAGGGCTCGTATTGTTTTGTTTGGATTTCCAACAAATGGTCAGGCTAAGGAACTTCCTATTCCACGAAAGAACGCCTCTGGCGGGACGCTCCGAGAACCAAACCGTTCTCTGCCAAACAAGGCCGGCTACCCCCTTTCCCAGGGGAATATACAAAACCTCAGATATGCCACCCCCGGTCCTTTGGGACCTTTAACCGAGGTGCCTCGAAACCAACATCACACATAATAAATAAAGTGTGTCCACATGAGTAAGTATCTGGGCTCCATACCATGATACTACCCTTTTCCAGAAGGAATGGTCATACCCTAGGAAAGCTACCCCTGAAACCTTGCCGCACAATTCCTGTTTCGACCATTACCGGGTTGTGAGGTTCGATGAAGTCTCGTCCACAAAGCTACGCTTTGTCACAAAGCCATGCTTTGGGTCAACAGATGATCAAAGAAATGATCACAAATATAAATGATCATATCACAAATGATCATATCACAAATGATCAAACAATGATCATCACACAACAACACTCAGCATGTCACATTACCAAATTGGGATATATCGCTGATAAATTTCAACAACATAACCTCTGAGCTCGTACGTCTCAGAGAAGGGTGTTAAGCTAAGAGAATAAATTCTCCGCCACCAAACAGATATGTATTTGAAAGAAATCGGCTTTATATCTCAAAGTGTAATGTCAGACATACAATCCATACAAGTCTGTTCTGGATTCGAACAGAACCGAAGGCACTTCTTACGAAGCCCTTGCAAATCCGGATAATTTTCTAATCACGTCCGGACTTCCCATCACAAAGGATGATCAAATCTTTATACCGAGGACCAGTCGATGCAGAGACATTCGACCAGTTGTCCTTTCGTTTTCGAAAATATCCGGTCTTCACCACCGGTCTTCAAATGCTATCCATATACGACGTATCATTATTCGGAATAGGTTATACGACCCAAAGGTCCTTTCCCGGTTAACCCGAATAGTGAGCGAATTATTTAAAACATATGGATATGGGATTTCAATTAAGTCACAACTTATTACCCAAAATCTTTCTTCAAATGGTTTAACAAATTACCATTTTCAAATATTTAAACAAAAGATTTATTTTAACAACCTTCAATGGTTTAAACAATTTCCAGATTTTTTTATCTTTCAAACAAAAGATTCATTCTCAGATTTTCCAAATCAATTTCCATTTCAATTTAACTCGTTAAATCTTTAAATCAAAGATTTAACTTATAGCTTTCAAAACAACTTCATTTCGAATGGGTTAAACAAAACATCATTTTAAATCTGTTAAAAATAAACAGATTTAATTCATAGTTTTCAAAAAGAATTCATTCAGAACTTGGAAAACCATTTTTTCAATTCAAACTTGAAATTCCTTTAACTAAATTGGAATTTCATTCCTTATATGAAAGCTTTTATCATTTGAAAACAAATAGTTTTCATTTCGGAAAATTTTATTCATTTATACAAGTTAAAGTCCTTGGGTTAAATTCAAATATTCAAACAATACTTCCAAAATGGTTTGAATTCATATAAACACATTTATAACATCTTTAACCATAATTTCCAATCATTGAATTCAATTCTAAATTTTGAATTCAATTTCAATTAAATTATTTAAATTTGAAAACTTTACCAAGTTATTTAAAATAACTTTTATCTTTGAAAAACACCTTTTCAAAAGCTTTAACATTTAACCCAAATCCATTTCCAAAATCAATTTCAAAAACATCAAATTAAAATTATCTATGACTTAACCGATTTCCACGTGAAATCCATATTTGTGTGTGTAAAAGTGTAGTCCAGGGGTTTAACACAATAGTGCAACACAATGAATCATCACAGATCAAAATACAGGATATAGTTGATAAGCGATATAAATTATAACGCTTATGGTTCATGCATAGACCATAAATATATAAAGGTCACAGAAAATAAATTACAGGTCACAACACAAATCAGGATATATCACAAAGCATCACAGGTCAGAAATATCAAACAATTCAATTCAAGGCATCTCATACCAACATTTATAAGCAATCCAATCAATTAAAACTAAGATTTATTAATAGTTCAAATCTTAATTAATTCAATTTAATTTCTAATTAAATCAATTATTTATGAATTAATTATCAAATCCTGATTTATTTATTTACAAATCATCTGGTATTAATTAATGAAATTAATCATCTTAATTATTTATCTTCATTTATTACCTTTACTTGGTTAATTATCTCTTAATTAATTATTCTTAATTTATTACAATAATTAAATTAACCTTTAAGTTAATTACATACTCAATTATCTCTTAATTAATTTCATTTAATTAATTATTCTTAACAAAAAGAAATAGTAATTAATCCTTAATTACTTAAGTTAATTAATTTCTCATAAATCGCTTATTTTATATTTTCCAATCAACTTTTAATTACATCATTAATTATATCCAGATAAAATCATAGATTTAAACTTTACATACATTTAACTTTGAAATCAAAAATAGTTCATGCTTAATTACTTAAACTTGGCATCACATCCTCTAAAATTGGAAACAGTTGCAACATCCAGCTTCTCGAGTCCAATTCGTGCCCTTCTCCAACCAAACAAGGTATACTCACGCTCGTTCCCTGCTTCGAGACGACATCAGGAAAACCATGAGCACACACGAGAAAATCATCATCTTCTCAAACCTCACTAAATCCAGGAACAGCGTGCACGTGGTGCACGTACACAAGCGTCTCCGACCACCGTAGGTCATCGCGGCGATTCTCGACGATCACAACTATTCACTCAAGCCTTCTCGAGAACACAGAATTCACGATCCCATTGCAAATCGAAAACGAGCATTCGATTGTAAATCTAAAACTAACGCCATTCGAAAACCTCCCTTGCTCTGGCGACTCAGACCTCAAACACCTCTGCCATCTTCACCGCAACTACATCTCATCCTCCAGCTCCTCCAATAAGCCACGCGACCAACTCCGATCAAGTCACGTTAACGAGAAACCCATAGAAGGTCAACGTCGAAAACAAGTGTGTTAAACCCTACTTATGAACACTCTGGTCATCACGGCCATAGGAAAAATACAAGACTATTTTTCCCATCGTCAGCAACACTCCAGCTAGCTTCGGCCAAGAATTCAACCTCCACCACCGTGTCGATCAATGGCAATCACTAAAAATTCCCAAAAAGATCATCTCGATAATTATCATAATTTAACGATCTAAAAAATCATGAAATGCATATTAAAAATCATGATTTTTCATCACTAATTCATTCATGTAATTCAGAACAGAAACTGAATTGTTTGATTTTTTTTGACCAAAATTTTCTTTTGTAATGTTCTGTTTCAATTTATTTACTCAGTTGATATATGGGTAATCATTTTTTTTAGAATTTGAATTACATCTTTATAATCACTTTCTATCTAAAGATCAAATCCTAATATCGCTTGGATGAGTGGATTTGAAATTTGATTCAATTCTTAAGAACCTGTTATTTAAATTGAGACTTGCTTTCCCTATTCCAAACACTGCATACAAACAGATTCAAACATACTTATGGTTTCAAAAGAAAAGTTACTCACCTTCCAAATCATGTTTTAGAAATGACAAAGCTTAGTTTTGTTTAAAAAGGAATATATACATTTTTCAATCTGCTGTTCTTAATCCTGTCAAGATACCAGATGCACAAATATATATATAAACATGCAGACAGAATTATCAATCAAACAATCACGTTCCACAATAACTTCAAGCATGACTCAGATATCAAAACATATAGATGGGTGAGTTTGCTCACCTGAGTTTGAAAGACAGAGAACAGGCTCTGCATTTGAAAATTGAGAATGCTTTTAACTGAAACTGGAATCTTTGCTTTGAATTTGAACTTGAACTTCCAGGCTTTTATTTAGTTTGCTTTGATTTTTCTTTTCTGGTTTTGATGTTTAAATTGAATCCTTGTTTAAGTTTTAGATGGAAATTTCTTACTACAAGTCTTAGCTTGAAGGAACGAACTAAAGTAGATAGTTTGATATATAAAATAGAAGTGTACAGAGAGGATGTTATTTGTTTGTACTATAAGCATGGTTGAAGATGCTTTCATTTCTTTTTTTACTCGGCTGATGATAATGTTATGGTGGCTGAGTTTGAAAGCATTTAATGCTTGCATTAAATGTCCATACTTGTATGTTCACAGCCTATGCTTCTTTGCTCCCTATCCTTGTAGACATGCAGTTCATATCTTTGCTTCATTTTTTTTCTTTTCTTTAATTTGCCTGGCAGCTTTCATTTGTTTTTAGGTCTACAGATTTACTTGTTTGTTATACTTATATGCTTTGTACTTATATTTTCATTTGTTTGCCTAGCTTGTTCATACTTTATATATTTTTGTTTCATTCGTTTTGTTACAACATTGAATTAATCTATCTTTAGTATTTTGTTATAATTTCTATGTGTTTACTTTATATTTTATAGTTTTACATCTGTTATTATCATTTATTATTATTATTAAACCATTTAAACTTAGATTTAAACTCGAATTCAATATACATATATATTAACTTCAAATTTTCTCATATATCTCGTATACATATATATTCACATATATGTACAATATTTACAATATTATTAAATTGAAATGATGTATATAGAATTTATCTGTATTCGAGGAAACTCGAGATCAATTAATCCATTTTATACTTAATTTTACAAATTTTTATTCAAAAATTTACTTAATTATCAATTTAAATAAATTAAAATCTAGGGTCGTTACATCCATTTCGCATCGATCTTCCTCCATATATTTCGTATCGATCTTCCTCCATCGATAAGAAGAGCAGCAACCATCGATCGATACGAAGAAAGCAACATGAAGTATCGATACAAAGCGGCCTTTAAATCATCGATACAAAGAGAGTTACTCCAGATCGATACGAAGAAGGCACGATCAAGTGGAGGAAGCAGTCATGCGGCATGAAAAGTGGATCTCTCCTGAACAGTCGCTCCACATCATCAACAGCTGATCGATACGCACCCACCGATACGAACAAGGATCAATACGAAATGCTATCGATACGAACAGATTGATACGCACGTTCCAACTCGCATACAATATCAAACTTGGACCGATTATAACTCGAGATCTACAAGTCCAAATGCTACCAAATTTTCACAGGAGCTTACTTACCACCTCAACAATGCCTCCGATCGATCTCAGCATGAATGGACGTCGTGTTGATCGATATGAACAAGACAGTGATCGATCAGGGATCGATCCCAAATGACATCAGATCGATCGAGTGGGCCCACCCACGTGTGAGAAGAGGTATTCCGAGATCTAAGCCAGTTATTTTTAGACTACACCTATAAATAGTAGCCCTATGCCCATATAAAATGGACTTTTGACTCCATTACGCCGTTACTTTGCCGGATATCCATTGTAACTTGAGTGATTGAGTTGTTCTCTATTGTAATCAGTTAGTAATCATCAATAAAACAACAAATCTTCCAAAGAGTACGTAGGCTACAATGCTGAACCACTATAAATCTCTGTCTTCTTACATTTCTGTCTGATTGTTTTGGAGTATTTGTTAGATTAGCCTCTGTTTACATTTAAATTCTTCATTTTAATCTCTTCAAATACATCCGAAGAGTGTTGTGCTTAATTTTGGTACAAACACTTTGGTGCTTTAACTGAGAAAACCCTGCTTTTCTCCTGCTCTATGGTTCTACTACAATCGTTGGATTGCATAAATCTAAGGAGGAGATATCTAAGGAGGAGATCCAGATCTATTATCCAGTAGTTCCTTCCATCCTATTCAGACTACTTCAGATCTAGGAAAGAGCTACATTACTCAGCATGGTAACTACCAGAACTGCTTCAACTGCTACAGATCCAGAAGGAAGGGATAGGCAAAATCCCATGCAGCTGAATACAAAGGGTCAAGCATCGACCGTAGCTCCAAATCCACAAGGCCCTGTGACTAAGGAGGAGTTCCAAATCCTAATGCAAGAGCTAACTCAGAGCCGTCAACAGCTCACCCAGCAGATCCGTGCCAACACCGAGCTCGTAAACCAACTAAACGAGGAAAGGCGAAGGAGATCCAAAAGGGATCGTGCTTCCTATTCATCAACCGAAAGCTCAACTTCTTCTGATTTCAATCATAGATCTACACGCCAATGGCAGGATGGAAACTATGCACAAGCCTCCAGGTATTAGTGTGTTTTGAATCTCGAGCAGACCAGGGCTAGTCCTTCTATAGGACACCAAGCTGGTCCCTCCTCCCAAGGAGGGGCACTTCCTTATCACACTAGTCATGACCATGCAGCCGCCGCCGCAAGGAATATGGAAGCCAAGATCCAAAACCAACCAGATCCATCCCTTTGCCAACACCAACATGCTCTTGAACCCAACGTTCCTGAAGATCTGGAGCCAAGGAGGCGAGGACCGAAATGTCGACAGCGCCAGACCGTCCTCGCAACATGGAACCTGACTATGCCTTCGCCCCAAACATCCAGAAGCTGGATATTCCAACCATGATCCGCCAAATGATCCGGGAGAGTCAAGGACTTACTAATGACGATTGGGGAATCTCCCGAAGTCATACTTCATTCTCCGACGACATCCTTTATGCTGAACCACCTTACCGATTCTTCATGCCTACTTTGCCCGTTTACGAAGGGAGTTCATATCCTAATCAGCACATCCTAAAGTATGAATGGCTCATGAATGCCGCTCTAGCTGACGACGCGGTTAAATGTAGAAGCTTTCCTATTTCCTTAGGAGGCATCGCAACAATGTGGTTTACTCGTCTACCACCTCGATCCATCTTATGCTTTGATCAGTTGGCTATGAAATTTGTCGAGCAATTCCATATGCATGTTACAAGACCGAAGGATGTTAACACCTTATCCAGTGTCACTCAAGCTCTAGGAGAGACTCTTAGACATTATTTGGAAAGGTTCCATGCTGCCTATGCTGAGGTTAGCAACCCGAAGGATAATTCTATTTTGATGGCGTTGACTAAAGGGATAAACCCTAATTCCGAGTTTGGCAATTGGTTGTTTGGGAAACCCCCCACTTCGTTGGATCGTTTCTTTTCTAAAGCGGCCCAGTTTTTGAGGAGAGAAGACGCTAGACGATCTAGGAAGCAGAAAGATGTGGGTCCCAGTGTCGAAGGCATTCAAAGCAATGTTGCTATGAAATAGACCGGTGAGAGTTCCGGCAAGGTACACTTGAATATATAGAACAAACAAGGTAAACAGAAGGGCGATGGAGGTCAGGGAAAGAAGAGAGACCGAAATGGTACACCGAGACCCAGAGCTCCTATGTTTAGCCGATATACCCCTTTGAATACATCCTTGGAGAATGTTCATTTGCAGACCTGTAATACTGGACAATATAAGAAGCCGGCTCCGAAACAGTCATCTGAGAAGCAAATTCAAACTGGAAAGTTCTGTAGATTCCATGATTGCTACGGCTATAACACAAATGAGTGTCGTCACTTGCAAGACATCATTGAGAAGTTGATTAGAGAAAGAAAATTGGAATAGTTTGTTCGGGCACCATAGAATGAAGGTGCGGGCCCATTTAACACAAATCAAGGTCAAAACTAGGCTAGACCAGAGGAACCCGCGCATACTGGCGGGAGGTTGGTTATAAATACAGTTAGTGGTGGTCTTCATCCAGCTGATCGGAGCTGGAAGGAAATGGATTTGTAGGCCAATTCGATTAGGCTTGCAGGCTTCGAGTGTTGTAGTAATGTTGACGATGGGGCCCCGGCGAGACAACAGAGAACGATGAAAGACGACATTGTTTTTAGGAACAGAGATGCTGATAGAGTCGAAGCCCCCACTATAGATCCATTGGTTATATCAGCTCAGACATGACCTGCTTGGATGAAGAGGATCTTGGTAGACAGCGGAAGCTTCATGAACATTCTTTTTAAACGAGCTTACGATCGGATGAAAATGGAAGCGAAAGATCTGAAGCCGTGTCAATCTCACGTACATGGTTTTAATGGAAGTGCAACTATACCCATTAAGATGGTGTAGTTGCCAGTTGAATTGGGAATTGGAGATCGCCGAAGAGTTCAGATGCTACAGTTTGTTGTGTTAGACAATAATTCTCTGTATAATGCTTTCTTGGGCCGCCCAGCCCTCTCTGAATTTAGGGCAGCAATTGCCCCATGGCGTTTGACTCTAAAGTTCCCTATAAACAACAGGGTTGGAGTGGTTCATGGAGATCAGGCGGCTGGACGTGCCTATTATGTTGCTGAGCTGCGGGAGCCGCAGCGTAAAGAGAAGGGCTATATCAAATAGCTGATCGATACGCACCAACCAATACGAACAAGGATCAATATGAAATGCTATCGATACGAATAGATCAATATGCACGTTCAAGCTCGCATAAAATATCAAACTTGGATCGATCATAACTCGAGATCTAGAAGTCTAAATGCTACCAAATTTTCACCGGAGCTTACTTACCACCTCAACAATGCCTCTGATCGATCTCAGCTTGAATGGACGTCGTGTTGATCGATACGAACAAGACAGTGATCGATTTGGGATCGATCCCAAATGACATCGAATTGATCAAGTGGGCCTACCCACGTGTGAGAAGAGGTATTCCGAGATATAAGCTGGATATTTTTCAGGCTACACCTACAAATAGAAGCTCTATGCCTACAAAAAAGGGACTTTTGACTCCATTACGCCGTTACTCTGTCGAATATCCATTTTAACTTGAGTGTTTGAGTTATTCTCTGTTTTAATCAGTTAGTAATCATCAATAAAACAGCAAATCTTCCAAAGTGGACGTAGGCTACAACGCCAAACCACTAAAAATCTCTATCTTCTTACATTTCTGTCTGATTGTTTTGGAGTATTTGTTAGATTAGCCTCTGTTTACATTTAAATTCTTCATTTTAATCTCTTCAAATACATCCGAAGAGTATTGTGCCCAATTTTGGTACAAACACTCGGTTTACCCTTTTTATTTTTCCATCTATCCTTAGATGGTAAGCGGTACTCAAATTGAGCTCGGTCCCTAAGGCCTCATGCAAACCCTTCCAAAACTGGCTTGTCAATACTGGATCTCTATCACTCATGATATCATAAGGAACACCATGTAATATGACGATTTCCTTATCTTATAACTTAGCCAAAATAGAACCTACTCTGGTAGTCTTAACAGGTAAGAAGTGTGCGTTCTTGGTCAATCGATCCACGATAAACCAAACACTCTCGTTACCACTTCTCAACCTAGGCAATCCGTCAATAAAGTCTATGGAAATCTTCTCCCATTTCCACTTAGGAATCTCAAGTGGCTGAAGCAGTCCTGCTGTCTTCTAATGACCACCTTTTACTTGCTGGTACTTAGCATACTAACTCACAAAGATAGAAACATACCTCTTCATGCCTTTCCACTAGAAAGTACACCTCATATCTTGATACATTTTAGTGACCCCTGGATGTACTGTTAACCGTAAATGATGACTCACCTTCAGAACCTCCTGCCTAATCCTATCAAACATGGGAACAATCAACATTCCATTCAACCTTACTAAACAACAACTATCTGCATCAAATCCCGACCACCTCTCTAGTGCCTCATTCTGACTTACTGCTTTGGCTATTCGAGCAATAAGAGGATCTCTAAGCTAATTCTCCTCTATACGACTAATAAGGTCGGATGAACCTCAATGTTTTCCATAAATGCATACCTCCTATTAAGCACATTAGCTAAGACATTCACTTTCCTCAGTATGTATAATATATCTAGATCATAGGCCGTAAGAAACTCCAACCATGTTTGTTATCTTATATTTAAGTCTATTTGCGTAAAAAGATACTTCAGAGATTTATGGTCTATATATAACTGAAACCTTTCACCTAGCAAATCATTCCTCCACATACTTAACATAAATACCACTGCTAACAACTCCAAGTCATGAGTTGTATAGTTTGCTTCATGCGGTTTGAGCTGCCGACTCGCATAAGTGATAACCCTCATATGATGCATTAATACAGCACCTAAACTGTTCTACATGCATCGGTGTAAACAATCAAACCCTCACCCCTATCTAGTACAGTAAGAATAGGAGCACTATTCAACTTTTATTTAACTCTATGAATGCTTTCTTGCATTCATTAGTCCATATAAATTTGACACTTTCTTCATCAAATTCGTTAAGTGAGAGGGAATCTTCAAGAAATGCTATATGAATCTCTTGTAAAAACCTGCTAGACCTAGAAAGTTGCAAATATCAATTGCACTTTCTAGCCTCTTCTAGTCCTGAACGACAACAACTTTAGGGGGATCAATAGAAATACCTTCCACCAAAACAATATGACCCAAGAACCTAACTTCTAAATGCCAAAAATAACAGTTCGAGAACTTAGCCTTCAACACATGTTCTCTTAGTGTTTCTAATACAATCCTTAGATGGCACAAATGTTCTTCCTCGGTCTTGGATTAGACTAGAATATGATCGATGAAAATAAGAACAAACTTATTCAACACATCTTAGAAAACAGATTCATTAATTTTACGAAATATACTGGAGCATCAGTTAGGCCGAACGACATAACTAATCACTCACAAAATTGGTCGGATCTAAAAGTGGGCAAGGATACACTCTCCTCTACCACCCTCAACTAATAGAAACCGGTAGCAAGATCAAGCTAAGAAAACACTCGAGCTCCATGAAGCTAATCGAACAAGTCATCTATCGTAGGAAAAGTATACTTGTTCCTAACAGTTTTCTTATTGAGCTTGCGATAATCTACACAAAGTCATAAGGAACCGTCTGCCTTCGTAGCAAAGACCATAGGCACTTCCCAACTCAAATGACTTGGTTGGATCAAGCCCTTCAGCAACAAATCACTAACCTGATTTGTCAGCTCCAACCTCTCATTTGGGGCAAGTCTATGAACATGCAACATGATAGGCTTTGCATCCTTCACTAAATCAATGCAAAATTATATCTTCGGGTGAGGTAGTAAACCTAACACCTCTATGAAGATATACGCAAATCCTGAACGATAGGAATTGAAGCCAACCCCTCTTTCACTACATCATGAGAATAAAGAAAACTAGTCATAAGCAAGTTAGGCCCTTTATAATACACAATCATAGCTTCCATCCCCTTCTTTAATAACACTATTTTCTTATCATAATCCAAGACTGCGTTATTCCTCGATAACCAATCCTGTAACGACCCGTAAATTTTAACCGTTTTAATATCGTAATTAGTTGAAATTTTGTGAAATTTTAAACGATAAAATTTTGAAATATAAATTTGATATTGGAATACGTCTAGTTGAACATAGCAACTGGTAAATTTTCGTCCGAAAATATGAAAGTTTATTTTGCGCGTAAATTCACTTCAATTTAATCAGTTAAAAAGCGATGAAAATAAAATGTTTTCGAAACCTAAATATTTTTACATAGAAAAATTCTAAACCATCTTTTGAGCAAGATATCAGTTTGTCGTTTTTCAAAATTCGGACATCTTTGGCTCCGTCGATCTTATTTTTTAGCGTTTTTCTTGCATTTTCCGCTATTAGAAAATTCGAATTTTTATAATTCAATCATACCACCGACATCTGTATACCGTTTTGATCGTATCATCGTGCTGATCTCTACGGTATGTTCAATGTGTGTTTTGAGGTCCGATACGTGACGGAAACAATAACGGTGCACCGTATCGGTACCACAAATCGCGACCTTTTGATTTTCCTTGGTTTCAAAAATTTGAACCGTGACTGCCAAGCAACCATAAATTGCTTTAATAACTTTTGCTGATTCAATGGTCAGCTGTTACTTCATCATTTCAATTTACAAAAGAAACTGTTCAAATTGCTCTAATACACATTCACTCTCGTTCATTTATTGATCTTCCTTTTCTTATTTCTTCTCCTCTGTCCCATGTTGAAAAAAAAAGAAAGCATTCAAATTCGTTCGCTTGCGCTTGTTCATCCACCACGGCCTCCAAGCTATTTATCACCGCCCGCCTTCCGATTGTCGAGCACTCCACCTCCGTACGTCGCTCGACGTGAACCACCTCCACCTCAAACAAACGCAACTGCCAGATCCACCCTCTCTCCGCCCTCCATCAACCTCAACCGCCACCACACTGACAGCCCGCAACCCAGCTTCCTAGCACCGCCAGCAAACCGATACCACTCTCTGCCTCACCACTGTCTCCACTTGCCACCGGTCCTCGTCGCATCTAGCATCGCCCACCTCTGATTTCTTCTTCTCTTTTCTTTGCAAAGGTGGTTAGATATATATTTTATTTGTTTACTTTTTTTTTGTTGCCAGTATATGTTGTAAACAGTAGTTATATATTAGTATTTATATATTAGATAGTTATGTTCAATATAAGTTGATTAGGATATAAGTTATATAATAGACTAGTTAATATATATAAGTTTTTAAGGTTATATAGTATAGATTATACATGCTTGCTGTACAAAAAGTTGCTAAGGTATAATTTGCATATACACGTAAGTCAAGTCTCTTTAATCTTTATTTTGTTATATTACAAATATATACACGTTCGTTTTAAAGGATACTGTCTTTATATATGTATATGGTTTCGTTTATATATATAGATGACTTTATATATATGTTCTTTATATCAGAGTATGAAGTGGTGGTATGTTTTAACAGGGTCATAGATGTTTAAAAGCACATGGGTATATGAGTTGTTATGTATTTTTCAGGTGTTGTCTTTGTGTATATAGGATGGTGTATATATATATATTTATGATTTAAAGTATATATATATAAACATACTCTGTTATATATATATATTATAATAAGCAGTATTTTGAAATAATTTTATAATAATATACACTAATTATAATTGTTTATACTGTTATTATATCAGTTCCATATATTATTTATATCATGGGTTGTGATTCTGAATAACAAGTATGTTTTGGCCGTAGCAAATAATGCAGTAAGTTTGTAGATTTACATATATCAGTGAGGTATTATATTTTATTATAAAATATTATAGTACGGTAGATATTATTTTAAGTTGTAGCCCGTGTTGTATTTGTATATATGTTTCATATTTTACGGTAATATGGTATAAAATAAGCTGCTAAACACCGCGCAGTAGCACTCTAGCCATACTTTCACTCTCGGCCACCACTATTTATAAAGGTATTATTATATATAAATGAATTTTACAAATCTGTTGCTACACCATATTTTACCGTATGGAATTATAAACATATATTTATACTGTTTATTTGTACAGGAGGTCACTTTTATTATTCTGTTTTATATTTTATATGTTGTAAGTTATATATGGGCTAAATATATAAGTGATATACCCTAGAGTTTTATAGTATATACAGATTTTAAGTTATACTAATCGTAGATAAGTTGTTCAGTTTTAAGTGATTTGAAACTAAATTTTTTTTTTGTTTTTTTTTTGAATGACAATACTTGGCTATATGTGTTTAAGGGTAAACAATACGGTGTGTGTGTGTATATTCTGTTCACATCAAGCTAATCCGATCTGATCCATTTTTCGTCAATCTCTATTTTATCAGCTTGGCCGTCGAATTTGTGCCAATCAGCATTGATCGTTGAATTCGTGCTGATTTTGTTTTGCTTGGATTCGTAATTCAAATTCAGCGTCCATATCAGTGCGCGTATCCGTGTCATCTTCTGTATTCTCTAGCCACGAAAGGTGAGCACTAACTCACGATTAACGTTCTTTTATTTATTAAATTTGATTTCAATTGAAACGACAATTTAAATATGCTGCTGTTAGTTAAATTACACTGTTATATATGCTATTACCTGTATCAGTTCACCTATGACATCTGACACCATTATCTGTTAATTATTTATGCAATGATAATACTGTTTGGCTGATAATTGATTGATTGTTGATGTTTATATTGGACGTTAAACTGTTAATGTAAATTGATAAATAGTATGCAATTGAACTCGATATAGAATAGTTAAATGTTTGAAATTGATAGTTAAATTTGTATAATATGACCCCTTTTAATTGTTAAATTAATTGACTTGTAGAATAGTGATAATTACACTTTGAACCATCGACGTATATTGGATTAATTGTTGTAGTGTAAAAATTTGAAATTGAATGACAAGTGAAAACCGTAATGTAATAATCTTTAATCTACATGAAATGATAGTGTAGATTCTAGAGATAATTATATTAATTCGTACAAATAACAATGCGAATTAATACTGTTATTTCGGGATTATTTGAATTGATTATTGGATTGTTATTGTTCGTTGTTATTGCTTGTTTATTTACTTTGACACCATCCCAGTTATCACACTGCAAGTTCCCTTTGTTATGCTTTGATTTTGAATTGAATTGGAATCGGGTTGAAATGATAAATACCCAAATTGAACTTTGACCTAGGATAGAAAATTTAATAAAACCCGATTGGTCAATAATTTGATTTAAAAATAAAATGAAGATTTTATTCGAATAAATAAGATGGTTTTGAAATGAAGTTTAAATTTGAAATTTTAACGAAAGGAAAATGTTAATATATAATAATCTGAAACAAAATATTAACAATGTAATTGATGAAAGAATGTTGTTTAATTTGAGAAATTATTATAATTATAAGAAGTTTGAAATTATAATTAAGTTTGAAATTATTAAACTTTGAAATGATTTAATAATTAAGTTTGAAATTAAAATTAAGTTGAAATTATTAAACTTTGAAATTAGTTAATAATTAAGTTTTGAATTATTTAATAATTAAATAAGATTGAATTATTTAATGATTAAATTTAATTGGATTCTTTAACAAGAAAATTGAACTTTTGAATAAGTGAAATTTTACTTCGTAAATAATTGAAATTGAGTTTCTTTATTAATTAACTCTTGGAAAATATTTAAGTAAGTAAATAAGTAAATTGAATTTCTTTAACAAGAAATAAAATGTGATTTATTGAAATTAATGTAAGACTTGAAATTTAAAGAATTTGTTTTGATGAATTTAATTTAATTCAAATTGTAAGTTTTGAAATAAGGAAGTTGAATTTAAATAATGGATTTGATGAATTGGAAATTTAATAGAAATTATTTTGAATGGCAAATTTACTTAATGAATATTGAATGAAATCGATAAATGAATTTAAATTGATTTAAATGGTAAATCAAATTAATCTAAATGATTTTGGAATGAAACTTATTTACGAACTTGAATCAATATTTGAATTGTTTTAAAAAGAAATTGAAAATTGAATTATAAGATTTTGAAAGTATGAATTTGGAAGTTTGAAACGTAGATTTTGGAAATTGATTTCAAAAGAGAAATGAATTGTTGGTTTACGAATTCTATTTGAAATTGAATTGATTTGGACTTGAAATAAATAAACGACCAATCGGTGTAATAATTACGAAAGTTATTAAAGAGACCGGGATCGGTAATGGATATACTCTCTATCTAAACCGAAACCACTTTAATAACTATGCGCGGAGTGATGATCCAGAATGAAGTGGTTGGAATGATGTATGTGATGACTGAAGAAAGTGAACGATGATGGATAGCCTTGACACTTGTGTCAAATTGGAAATGACTAAAACAGGAGCTGTGCCGGGCCAATGGAGGATTAGCTACCTCAAGTGGACACACTTCTTCGAACTACTTATACTTGTTGTCGATTGGTGCACCCTTGATTTTGGGAGTGTTGTTTCACGGTGTTGCGGGCGCTGCGGCGTTGCGTTCTCACCAGTCCGGATCAGGCGAACGGTAGTATCACTACCTTGGGTATTGCCTCATGTGCCTTGTCATACTTGTATTCCATTTATGCGCGACCACTACGATTTTGATTTGTACCTTTAGTATATGGATTGCCCTCTGGTGACTTCCGGTTTTGGGGAAACTACGGTCTTGTATATGCTTTTGGGAATAAAAATGTGTTAAGGGTGGAATGGGCCATGATTTAACGCTATTTTGATATCTTTATTATTACTGATAGACATTATCTACTTATCGTACATTACTACATAGTAGATAGTTTGACGGATCCTTAAAGGATGGTTATTCCAAACATCCTTTGAGTTACTTGTATTTCAATTGCTATTTCACTTGAGTTGGATTTATTAATATAAGAATGTTAATCCTGACTCGAGTGTCTTGTGTTTTTGCTTTACGCTCGGGTCAGACTGAGTGTACCAGTATTCGAGACTCACCTTTGGAGTTGGAGCTTTGCTTGAAGATCCAGCCATCTATTCTGCTTTCAGTATTCGATGATTCCCGTGATGTATTCTGATTTGTATCTGACGGATCGTGTTACTCTTCCGTTGTATCTGGTTTAACTCTGATGTATCATATTTCTCTTCTGTTGTAAACTCTGATGTAACTTATACATTTATATAGTAGCTTCATGAACTACTATCTCTTTTATTTCCACTGCAATTATTACTCTGTGTCTGTGATCTGTGATTATTTATTTACTGTATATGTTCAGTTTTGCCAAATTTAAATTAACAATGCAGTATTTTGAGCAATTCAACTCCGGCATGAGTGTCTACCTATACACTTATAATGGACGCGAATGGTCCAAAAATGGCGGGTCGTTACAGTTGGTATCAGAGCTTTGGTAGCTCTAGGCAAAACTTAACATATAGGGTAAATGTATTTACAGAATCACTTTCATTTCGAGTTTCAATCTCTTCCGTTTTGATTCGATTCTTTCGAATTTTGAAACGTTCTCCTCGGTTTCGAAATTCATTTGTGTCCCTCACTATTCGTCTTCTTTCAATTCTGGAGCATCACATAACTCCATTTTGAATGATATCTATAATAGATCGGCGGTCTCGCCAATCTTCGAATGATTCGTAAAGGAGCAAAACTCCTTTATAATAGGCATTGTTTTACCGGAGATTTCTGTATCCACGGTTTACGATGCTATCTATCTCCAGCTATACCTGAATTCTATCTCTTGAGATCGAATGTCGATTTACCTCGGAATTCTACATCGATCTATTCTTGAAGTTATGGACGACCCGGTTAAGGTTGCCCGCGAATTTAATAAATTCATCCATCTCACGATTGTGGTAATTGAATTATCTTATCTTCTATTTCAAACTTATTTTCGAATCAAAATTCTATTTCATTTGATTTCCATCAAATTTGAATCGCTTTACATGTTTTGAAATCTATTCTTATATAGTCGAGCGAGGAAGTGTATTTGTAAATTAATATCGTTTTCAAATTTGGTAAATGGAATAAATTTGTATGATTATATTATAAATATGTATAAGTAAAAATTTTCTGGAATTTAATAGGTAAATTAAATTGTTTGTTTGAAATGATAATATTTGATTATCATTTATTGTTCTAAATAAATTTATAAATACGGTTTATAAATTGATTTGGAATTTGAAATGAATTTAATTTAGAAATTTGAGAATTTAGTTTCCGGTGATTTCGAATTTTGGTTTTAAAATTTTAAAGTATATATTATTGGACGTATTTTTGAATAGAAATCGTTTTCAAAGAACTTTTAAAATGTTGAAATCAGTGCTCTTCTCTTTGTCGCTGGAAAATAATTTCGGTGATGGCGGCCGCATCATCGACGTTCATTTTCGAGTTTCGAAGTTGAGAAACCATTCTGTAGCTTTGCTACGGTTTTGCTTTGGAAAAATATTTTGATTTGAATTTCTTCACTATAATTTGATTTATATATATATATGTAAGTATCTTATAAATTTAATTTGATTTGATATAAATATATTATATATATCTCTAAATTGTTTAAAGTTAATCGGAAATCTAGTCTTAAGTCTTGTTAAAGGATGATTTTAATTATAAATAAAACCAAAATTTGGAATAAATATTTAAACTTGAATAATTGAATTGGGAAAATTTTATTTGTATATTGTTCAACTACATTCTAATACGACTTACCTAAGTCATTCAGAAGTTGAATATGTAATTGGATAATATATAAGATAAATTGAATTTATAAATAAAATTTGAGTGTATATAATAAATGTTATACACTGAATTTTGATTATAAAGATGTTAATAGAGTTAGATAAGATAATAAGTAAATTCGGTTAATAATGAAATAAAATTTGTTTTGAAAGAATTAATAAATTTGTTTTGAAAAAAAATTAATAAATTGAAATTTGATCAACATATGAAAATACCTTGAATTTAAAAGAAATTAATAGATGTAAATTAATTTAAATCGAAACTTTTATGTTTTAAATTAATTTATATGAGTTAAATATATGTGATTAGATATATTAAGTAGAATAAATTTGACAGTAATTTGGAATAAAGAAGAATTTAAAATTTTTGAAGAAAATATGATTATAATAAAAGACTATTCAAATTTATGGTTTTAAAAAAAATTGTAAACTGAAGAAATGGGATAATAAGATAATGAATTTAGAAATAGTTGAGATTGATTTTAGTAAAATCAAATGGATTAAATCAATTATTGAATATCAATTAATTTAAATTTGAATTTATATGGTTTAAATTAATTGTTATTTTGTATTTCAAATCTGTTTTCTTTCTGGTTGTTTCTATTCTTCTACCTCGTTCCTTTTCGGGGACGAAAAGTTTTGAGTGGGGGAGAGTGTAACGACCCGTAAATTTTAACCGTTTTAATATCGTAATTAGTTGAAATTTTGTGAAATTTTAAACGATAAAATTTTGAAATATAAATTTGATATTTGGAATACGTCTAGTTGAACATAGCAACTGGTAAATTTTCGTCCGAAAATATGAAAGTTTATTTTGCGCGTAAATTCACTTCAATTTAATCAGTTAAAAAGCGATGAAAATAAAATGTTTTCGAAACCTAAATATTTTTACATAGAAAAATTCTAAACCATCTTTTGAGCAAGATATCAGTTTGTCGTTTTTCAAAATTCGGACATCTTTGGCTCCGTCGATCTTATTTTTTAGCGTTTTTCTTGCATTTTCCGCTATTAGAAAATTCGTATTTTTATAATTCAATCATACCACCGACATCTGTATACCGTTTTGATCGTATCATCGTGCTGATCTCTACGGTATGTTCAATGTGTGTTTTGAGGTCCGATACGTGACGGAAACAATAACGGTGCACCGTATCGATACCACAAATCGCGACCTTTTGATTTTCCTTGGTTTCAAAAATTTGAACCGTGACTGCCAAGCAACCATAAATTGCTTTAATAACTTTTGCTGATTCAATGGTCAGCTGTTACTTCATCATTTCAATTTACAAAAGAAACTGTTCAAATTGCTCTAATACACATTCACTCTCGTTCATTTATTGATCTTCCTTTTCTTATTTCTTCTCCTCTGTCCCATGTTGAAAAAAAAATAAAGCATTCAAATTCGTTCGCTTGCGCTTGTTCATCCACCACGGCCTCCAAGCTATTTATCACCGCCCGCCTTCCGATTGTCGAGCACTCCACCTCCGTACGTCGCTCGACGTGAACCACCTCCACCTCAAACAAACGCAACTGCCAGATCCACCCTCTCTCCGCCCTCCATCAACCTCAACCGCCACCACACTGACAGCCCGCAACCCAGCTTCCTAGCACCGCCAGCAAACCGATACCACTCTCTGCCTCACCACTGTCTCCACTTGCCACCGGTCCTCGTCGCATCTAGCATCGCCCACCTCTGATTTCTTCTTCTCTTTTCTTTGCAAAGGTGGTTAGATATATATTTTATTTGTTTACTTTTTTTTTGTTGCCAGTATATGTTGTAAACAGTAGTTATATATTAGTATTTATATATTAGATAGTTATGTTCAATATAAGTTGATTAGGATATAAGTTATATAATAGACTAGTTAATATATATAAGTTTTTAAGGTTATATAGTATAGATTATACATGCTTGCTGTACAAAAAGTTGCTAAGGTATAATTTGCATATACACGTAAGTCAAGTCGCTTTAATCTTTATTTTGTTATATTACAAATATATACACGTTGGTTTTAAAGGATACTGTCTTTATATATGTATATGGTTTCGTTTATATATATATATATGACTTTATATATATGTTCTTTATATCAGAGTATGTAGTGGTGGTATGTTTTAACAGGGTCATAGATGTTTAAAAGCACATGGGTATATGAGTTGTTATGTATTTTTCAGGTGTTGTCTTTGTGTATATAGGATGGTGTATATATATATATATATTTATGATTTAAAGTATATATATATAAACATACTCTGTTATATATATATATTATAATAAGCAGTATTTTGAAATAATTTTATAATAATATACACTAATTATAATTGTTTATACTGTTATTATATCAGTTCCATATATTATTTATATCATGGGTTGTGATTCTGAATAACAAGTATGTTTTGGCCGTAGCAAATAATGCAGTAAGTTTGTAGATTTACATATATCAGTGAGGTATTATATTTTATTATAAAATATTATAGTACGGTAGATATTATTTTAAGTTGTAGCCCGTGTTGTATTTGTATATATGTTTCATATTTTACGGTAATATGGTATACAATAAGCTGCTAAACACCGCGCAGTAGCACTCTAGCCATACTTTCACTCTCGGCCACCACTATTTATAAAGGTATTATTATATATAAATGAATTTTACAAATCTGTTGCTACATCATATTTTACCGTATGGAATTATAAACATATATTTATACTGTTTATATGTACAGGAGGTCACTTTTATTATTCTGTTTTATATTTTATATGTTGTAAGTTATATATGGGCTAAATATATAAGTGATATACCCTAGAGTTTTATAGTATATACAGATTTTAAGTTATACTAATCGTAGATAAGTTGTTCAGTTTTAAGTGATTTGAAACTAAATTTTTTTTTTGTTTTTTTTTGAATGACAATACTTGGCTATATGTGTTTAAGGGTAAACAATAGTTTTAGTCGACTTTTATAAAACAATACGGTGTGTGTGTGTATATTCTGTTCACATCAAGCTAATCCGATCTGATCCATTTTTCGTTAATCTCTATTTTATCAGCTTGGCCGTCGAATTTGTGCCAATCAGCATTGATCGTTGAATTCGTGCTGATTTTGTTTTGCTTGGATTCGTAATTCAAATTCAGCGTCCATATCAGTGCGCGTATCCGTGTCATCTTCTGTATTCTCTAGCCACGAAAGGTGAGCACTCACTCACGATTAACGTTCTTTTATTTATTAAATTTGATTTCAATTGAAACGACAATTTAAATATGCTGCTGTTAGTTAAATTACACTGTTATATATGCTATTACCTGTATCAGTTCACCTATGACATCTGACACCATTATCTGTTAATTATTTATGCAATGATAATACTGTTTGGCTGATAATTGATTGATTGTTGATGTTTATATTGGACGTTAAACTGTTAATGTAAATTGATAAATAGTATGCAATTGAACTCGATATAGAATAGTTAAATGTTTGAAATTGATAGTTAAATTTGTATAATATGACCCCTTTTAATTGTTAAATTAATTGACTTGTAGAATAGTGATAATTACACTTTGAACCATCGACGTATATTGGATTAATTGTTGTAGTGTAAAAATTTGAAATTGAATGACAAGTGAAAACCGTAATGTAATAATCTTTAATCTACATGAAATGATAGTGTAGATTCTAGAGATAATTATATTAATTCGTACAAATAACAATGCGAATTAATACTGTTATTTCGGGATTATTTGAATTGATTATTGGATTGTTATTGTTCGTTGTTATTGCTTGTTTATTTACTTTGACACCATCCCAGTTATCACACTGCAAGTTCCCTTTGTTATGCTTTGATTTTGAATTGAATTGGAATCGGGTTTAAATGATAAATACCCAAATTGAACTTTGACCTAGGACAGAAAATTTAATAAAACCCGATTGGTCAATAATTTGATTTAAAAATAAAATGAAGATTTTATTCGAATAAATAAGATGGTTTTGAAATGAAGTTTAAATTTGAAATTTTAACGAAAGGAAAATGTTAATATATAATAATCTGAAACAAAATATTAACAATGTAATTGATGAAAGAATGTTGTTTAATTTGAGAAATTATTATAATTATAAGAAGTTTGAAATTATAATTAAGTTTGAAATTATTAAACTTTGAAATGATTTAATAATTAAGTTTGAAATTAAAATTAAGTTGAAATTATTAAACTTTGAAATTAGTTAATAATTAAGTTTTGAATTATTTAATAATTAAATAAGATTGAATTATTTAATGATTAAATTTAATTGGATTCTTTAACAAGAAAATTGAACTTTTGAATAAGTGAAATTTTACTTCGTAAATAATTGAAATTGAGTTTCTTTATTAATTAACTCTTGGAAAATATTTAAGTAAGTAAATAAGTAAATTGAATTTCTTTAACAAGAAATAAAATGTGATTTATTGAAATTAATGTAAGACTTGAAATTTAAAGAATTTGTTTTGATGAATTTAATTTAATTCAAATTGTAAGTTTTGAAATAAGGAAGTTGAATTTAAATAATGGATTTGATGAATTGGAAATTTAATAGAAATTATTTTGAATGGCAAATTTACTTAATGAATATTGAATGAAATCGATAAATGAATTTAAATTGATTTAAATGGTAAATCAAATTAATCTAAATGATTTTGGAATGAAACTTATTTACGAACTTGAATCAATATTTGAATTGTTTTAAAAAGAAATTGAAAATTGAATTATAAGATTTTGAAAGTATGAATTTGGAAGTTTGAAACGTAGATTTTGGAAATTGATTTCAAAAGAGAAATGAATTGTTAGTTTACGAATTCTATTTGAAATTGAATTGATTTGGACTTGAAATAAATAAACGACCAATCGGTGTAATAATTACGAAAGTTATTAAAGAGACCGGGATCGGTAATGGATATACTCTCTATCTAAACCGAAACCACTTTAATAACTATGCGCGGAGTGATGATCCAGAATGAAGTGGTTGGAATGATGTACGTGATGACTGAAGAAAGTGAACGATGATGGATAGCCTTGACACTTGTGTCAAATTGGAAATGACTAAAACAGGAGCTGTGCCGGGCCAATGGAGGATTAGCTACCTCAAGTGGACACACTTCTTCGAACTACTTATACTTGTTGTCGATTGGTGCACCCTTGATTTTGGGAGTGTTGTTTCACGGTGTTGCGGGCGCTGCGGCGTTGCGTTCTCACCAGTCCGGATCAGGCGAACGGTAGTATCACTACCTTGGGTATTGCCTCATATGCCTTGTCATACTTGTATTCCATTTATGCGCGACCACTACGATTTTGATTTGTACCTTTAGTATATGGATTGCCCTCTGGTGACTTCCGGTTTTGGGGAAACTACGGTCTTGTATATGCTTTTGGGAATAAAAATGTGTTAAGGGTGGAATGGGCCATGATTTAACGCTATTTTGATATCTTTATTATTACTGATAGACATTATCTACTTATCGTACATTACTACATAGTAGATAGTTTGACGGATCCTTAAAGGATGGTTATTCCAAACATCCTTTGAGTTACTTGTATTTCAATTGCTATTTCACTTGAGTTGGATTTATTAATATAAGAATGTTAATCCTGACTCGAGTGTCTTGTGTTTTTGCTTTACGCTCGGGTCAGACTGAGTGTACCAGTATTCGAGACTCACCTTTGGAGTTGGAGCTTTGCTTGAAGATCCAGCCATCTATTCTGCTTTCAGTATTCGATGATTCCCGTGATGTATTCTGATTTGTATCTGACGGATCGTGTTACTCTTCCGTTGTATCTGGTTTAACTTTGATGTATCATATTTCTCTTCTGTTGTAAACTCTGATGTAACTTATACATTTATATAGTAGCTTCATGAACTACTATCTCTTTTATTTCCGCTGCAATTATTACTCTGTGTCTGTGATCTGTGATTATTTATTTACTGTATATGTTCAGTTTTGCCAAATTTAAATTAACAATGCAGTATTTTGAGCAATTCAACTCCGGCATGAGTGTCTACCTATACACTTATAATGGACGCGAATGGTTGAAAATTCTGGGTCGTTACAAATCCATTCTATATAGAACATCAAAACCTATAAAATCTAGAACATATAGATCATAAGGAAAGAGTTGGCCAAAAAAAGAAATTGGAACTCCAAAACAAATCATACAGAGATTTGCCAAGCCCCCAACAAGGTTTGATAAACATATAGAATCTAAATCCATAACTGGCTCAAGTTTAATCTGTGTACAAGAATACTAGATATGAAACTAAGAGAAGCACCAATACTAAATAAGATACAAACAGGAAAGCCAAAAATAGATAGAATACCTACAAAAACTTGCTTCTCCTTTGCTGCGGTGGAAGTGGAAGGTGCTGAAGCTAAAGCAAACACTCTCCGCTGCTCCTTTTCAAGAAGCATCAGATAGTCTTTAACTAGGTGATCGGGCTAGTGGCAATTGTAGCAACTCCTTGGTGTAAACTATGCCCTGGCTGTCTATGGTTCTATCTTCGGCACCCTAGCAATAGGTGCCTTAACCAATGGCACTTTCGCTACTTGTTCTCCTTACGCGATGTACATCTCCTAGCAAAATGCCTTTTCTTCCCACACTTATGACAAGCTAAACAATAAATATCCCTCGAAGGCTGAAACTTCCATTTGTTGTTCCTAGTTAGAGTAGGAATAGTGGGCATCGGTGCTAAGCTATCAAACCTCAACACCATGTTTACCAAATTTACATAAGACCTCAAGATGTGATTTTTCATATTAACCTTGAATTCTAGGTGCATCCCTGTAATGAACATCTCATTTCTCTTTAAAGGCGTATCTACCAATCTAGGCCCGAACCGAGATAAAGCAGTGAATCAGTTAGCATACTCTACGATATTTATAACCCCCTACTTCAAGTCGAAGAAGTTCTTAAAAACCAAAGTCTATCCGTCTTCTGGGATAAACTTCATCTCCGATCCCTCCTTAAATTGGGCCCAAGAGAAGTCGTTCTCTTGGACATCAATAGTGATAGAATTCCACCAATACATGGCTGTGTCCGTTAGATGCCGTTACACCAACCGATGCTTCATTATTTCATCTATCTCCATATCCTCAAATATTCGATCATACAACTTGATCTAAGTCTGAATTCTATGATCGTCTTCATACCACCAAACCCCTTTCCCCTTAGCTTCTCATAATCGCGGTAGAGTGAAGCAAAATTCAATTGAGGCCTGACCTACACGACCTCCTCTACAATATCCACCCCCAGTTCCTCGAATGGAGCAACGTTCCTTAATGCTTGATCTCCACCATTTATGAACGGTACTACCCCGATCACCTCTACCTCTACCTCCTCAAGCATTGACAACTCTAGTACTCATGATGTACAACCTAAACATAGCAGAATGTATTTAGGATATAAAAAGCTAGAGTTATTTCAAAGAAAGAGATGATTCTTAAGGAAAGCAAAAAAAGAGGTATACGTTTATAGAAAATTGAAATAAGCTCCGTATACACTCGAATCATTTTAGGGTATCTCTTAACCTATCACTAATGAGCCATACCCAACCAAAGCAAAGGTGTTCGCTCAAACTTGGGCTCTGATACCAAATGTAAGATCTGGACTTTTCGACCATTGAATGTCGACACTAATATGTCCATGGTATTTTCGTGCCGAACACACAAGTATCGAAAAGACATAAAGTTAGGGTAAAAAAGAATAGAACAAGAAAGGAAGAACACAACATCAGAATCTCATAGCGAAATGGTAATATATAATATCAAAAGAATAGTACAATGGGTTGCTCTGAATGCAGGAATTTTAGAGTTACAAAACATAAGTACTATCATCGGTCTGGAGAGTTATAACTACCTATCCTCACAATGCTGATATATACATAGCTATACAGAGCAACAGAAATAGAATAGATAGACAACGGAAGCCTCCAACTCATCTTCTGAACTATAAAGCATCCAAGGTAAAACCTACCATACTCAGCCTACTCGAAAGAGTAAGCGATGAATTTAGGGAAACAAAAACTAAGCATCAGACATAAGTTAGGTATAGAAAACCCAAGGTACATGTAATAGTAACTATTGAGACCATACAGATTCCCATAACAATTTTCCACTTAAAAGAAACCAACCATTTATTAAGTTTAATACAACGATATGATAGATAAGTTCTAGAGTGTAGAATATAAATCATATCAAACAATTGTGGTGATTACATTCATCATACGGCAACATATTTAGGTTATAATCAAAACCGCTAAGGTACATTTGCATATTGGATTTTCCATGGAGATCCTTTCGGCTATGCTGAAATCCAATCTCCATGCACAAGGATTAGAAACCACCATCCGAGCGTCATATATCTCTATATAAATATACCATAAGGTAAACACAATGGCCCATGACTGAACATAAACATGAACCTTATAGTGCCAAATATCATCAACTCCAATTACAAACATCGATAAGTATTCTCTAGATACGGAGTTGATAATACCCCATCGTGGGTTAACCAAACCCCAGATTGTGCATCCTATTATGTCTTTAGCCATTTTCGATGTCGCGTACGTTCGGAATCTTTCACATGAGTCTACGTCACTCAAACAAAACATGAATCCCCAAATGGATTCCCACATATCGAGCAGATCACAAATCACTACGTGAATTCGAGCGTCTTGAAAAGATCTCAAATCTCCACATAGATTTTCTTTCTCAACCGCTCCCAAAATATAGAATCTGTATACTATTTTGAAGTTGTAACAACCCAAAATTTAAACCATAATAATTAATTGTTAATTAAATAATAAAATAACTTTGTGAAATTATCAGAATTAAGCCATAGAAATTGCACCATTGTGTCCGTGGTAATTTTCTGGTCAATTTCCATATATAGAACATCAGAAGCCGAGCTAATATGACCAAGTTATAAAATAAACAAAATAAACGAAAAAAATATGGTCCGGTCAACCGGCTGGTCGACCTGGGCAAGGGGGCGGTCGACTGCCCGGTCGATCCGCCTTGCATTTTTGCAGGCGAATGAACGTTAATTCATTCGAATGAATCGGAAGCTACCGAACACGTCATTTGCATCCTTTATTTCGATCTAGTCCCTCCGTTTCTACATCCGATGGCTCCTATTCAGCCTATAACGTGGTTGCATCCTATTCAATCTCCAAATTCAATGGTCCGAGATCCACTTCTATACCTATAAATAGACCCTTAGACCTAACACTATTTCTCATTCTAGGTTTTCTCCAATTGGGTTCACCTTTCTAGGAAGGACCCTAAATGGAATAATTTTTCCAAAGGAGAAAATCGTTATAGATTAAATTATTTTACAACTCCAAGTGGATCCGGGAAGACCAAAGGAAGAGCTTAGGACCGGAGGTGAGTGATTGTAATTATTTTAAGATTTCTTTAAGTAATTTAAAATAATAGGGTTTCCAATAGTTGTAGTTTTACTACGATTTTTGGAATAGCCTTTTCAGTAATTTATTTATAGTTTTTAGAATTATTTTCAGTCTATTTCCTTTCAGCTATTCTTTTCAGTAATTTTAATTTATTTCTGTTAATTATAGCTTTTCCATTTATTTACAGTATTTTAGTTTATTTAATGTTATTTATATGTTATTTACATCTTCTTTTTATGCTTTGGATTTTCTTCTATTTTCATTCTTCTTTTATTCCTCCTTCTTCGTGTATGGATTAGAATAGGATTAACGCGAATATGGATTAAATTGTAAGAAAACTGAAATAATGGAATATAAGATGTAAATTTCAAAGACTGTAATATAAATGGAATTGGACTGAAATTACGCCTAATTATGACGTTAATTGGACTAAGTTAAAAATATTGGCCTAGTTATAACTTAGAATTATAACTAAAAAGAATAAAAAAATGAAAGAAGCTTATTTTCACACTTATACCTTGGGTTAAGTAATAAGCATGATTATAACATAAGGAGCTATATATGTCGTCCTGATCCATAGTAGTTGCTCTTTGCATCTTCCTTAGATACCATTGGCTGCTGTTTAAGGAGTTATATAGCAGCTGGTCCGCAGTAAGGTCTATGGAGTAGCAGGCCGATCAAAAAGGGTAGAATTAGGGTTACATCATAATTGTAGGATTAGGAATTCAGCCTAATCAAAGTAGAAATCAAGGACAAGTGCAAGCAATCAAAGTTAACCAACCTTATAAATTGAGTAATATTGAATCATACTTATTTCCAGTTTATATCTTTCCTATTTCCTTTATTATCCTTATTTATGCTAGAACTATTGTAGAGTCAATTACTTTTATCATACTTAAAGACTCTAGTAATTACTATCATTCACCAGACTTCAAGTCTGACCCAATCCTCTATTTTCCCCTTTCCCCCCTTAGGTAATCAAGGGAGAAGTTAGTAGATTGCTGCAACTTGGAGTTTCTTGGAGGAGATTTCTTCTATGTGTTTCTTTTATTTCAGCTTTGGTTCTCTTTGTGCACTGGCTTATTTCTTGGGATATTATGTACTCTGATTTGAGACTATGAATTTTTATTTCATAAGACATGAAGGGTTTTGAGATATGGATGTTGTATTTGGTATTTGACTTATTTTTGAAGTAATTATGAAGATTTGTTTCAATTAAGTTATTATTTTAGTTTCCATTGTTTTTACCTATTTTTGTCTTATGAATCTTTGTCTCTGTTAGTTTCAGTTATACCTACAATGCACCATGCCTTTTAATGTGTCCTTTTGGTTATATTAAGTGGTGTGGGGTGTTTCACTTGGTATCGGAGCCTAAGGTTACAGGATCCTAAAAATTTATTTTTGAAAGAAAAATATTTTTCAAATTAACTTGTTTTAAAAGTGTTTTTCGAAAAAGAACTTTTACAAATGATTTTATGTATAAAATAAATTTTATAAAAATCCCCTCATAAGTCAAGTTCAATCTCCCTTTGACTCTTTCCTAAAATATATTTTTTCTTTTTGTAGAATGGCTGATGCCCCGAACCTTCCCGAGGGCATTCCATTCCCAGCCTGGTTTCGTAGGTACTTACAAGCCACGACTACAGAGGTGCACGGGCCTGCGCCCAATCCTGCACCAACCGGTGGGAATCCCATCAACCCACCTGCCGCCATTAATTTCTCTAAGCTTTGTAAAGATTTTGCGAGTTTGGGTAGGAAGACTTTTTCTGGCAAGGAGACTTTTGTTGAGGTGAGAGCATGGATTAGGGACACAGAGAGGATTTTTGGTCTTTTGGGATCGATGGTCAACAGCGAGTTCAGCTAGCCGCTTGGCAGCTGAAGAAGGAGGCATCTTATTAGTGAGAGGTGATCGAGTTGGAGGGTAGAGGTGTTACTTAGGATGGATTTCGGGAGCGATTCGATAGGAAGTTTCTATCTCAGGTAGAAGAGAGTGTTCAGCTGGAGAGGTTTATCAATTTGAAGCAAGGGAGTTTGTCTGTTAAGGAATACATCAATCAATTCAATGAGTTGTCTCGGTTTGCTATGGATTTGGTGAACACGCAACACAAAGAAGCTATGAAGTTTGCAAAGGGATTGAATTAACTTCTTCAGGGATCATTGCCGACTCATGTACCGACGGGAGCTACTTACGAGTCTTTGGTCGAGATGGCGCTAATTTCGGATACAGTCAAGGAAGGAGAGTCTAAAGAGGAGGTTAAGTCTGAAGGTTCAAAGAAGAAGTGGTGGGAAAAGAATAAGAAGAAGAAAAAAGGTGATGGTCCTCAGAAGCAGATCAAGAAAGGAATGAAGTGCCATGGTTGTGGGAAGGTTGGACATATGGCCAAAGATTGCTGGAAGGAGAAGATAAAGGGTAAGTGCTATACTTGCAGGCAACCCGTCCATATGAGTAGGAGTTGTCCTCAAGGAGAAAGTGCACCAGTTGGGCAGATTCAGACGTTAGACGTAGCACCTTCCGGTAGCATTTCAGATAGAGGTAGGAAAGTCACAGTCGAAGGTTTGATTTCTATATCTGATTTTCCCATTCAGACTTTATTTGATTCTGGAGCATCACATTCTTTTATCTCTAGTTCTCTCATAGATTGTTTGCACTTGGACATATCATTAGTAGTAGACCCCATTATTGTTTCAAAACCCATAGGAGGATCGACGCACTTATCTATGGTTTGTAGGGATTTGAAAATCTTTATCCTAGGCGTAGAATTTGACTACGACGCCTATGTTTTACGATTCTCAGGGTATAGGATGATTTTAGGAATGGATTGGCTATCCACATACAGAGTTATCTTAGACAGTGAGATGAGAGTTTTTAGCCTTGGGACTTGCAGTGGTAGGACTCTAGAGGTATCTTGCAACCCGTAAGGGTCAGTCATGTTGAGTTTTCTATATTCCCTCGATTCATTGTCATTAGAGTTGCCGTCGGTTCCTATCATCAGAGATTTTTCAGACGTCTTTGAGGAGGTTAGGGGACTACCCCCTAAGAGAGAGATTGACTTCAGTATTTATCTGACCGAGAATGCTAAGCCAGTAGCATTACCTATGAGGCACATGGCACATAGGGAGAGGAAAGAATTGAGTAAGAAAATTCGTGAGATTTTTGAGAAGGGATTCATAAGAAGGAGCATATCAGAGTGGGGAGCGCCAGTCATCTTCGCCACTTAGGCGGATGGTTCTCTCCGACTTTGCATAGATTATAGAGAATTAAATAAACTCACCAAGAAGAATCGATATCCACTCCCTAGGATTGATAATCTTTTTGATCAGCTGGTAGGTTCTTCGATTTTCTCTCAGCTTGATTTAGCCATGGGATAGCTTAGAGTCGCTGATGACAGCATAGATAAGACTGCCTTTAGGACACCAGATGGATTCTTCGAGTGGTAGGTTATGCCTTTTGGGCTAACCAATGCTCCAGTCTATTTCGTTGATTTGATGAGCCGCATCTTTAGGGATGTCCTAAATAAGTTTGTGGTGGTATTCATGGATGATATCTTGGTATTTTCCAAGAATAAGGAGGAGCATGCTGTTCATTTGGAAGAAGTTCTTCGCACACTTTGTAGTCATCATTTGAGAGCTAAGTCTTCAAAGTGTCATTTTTGGAGAGAGGAAGTTCGTTTCTTGGGGCACGTAGTCTCGAAGGAAGGTTTGGCTGCTGACCCCGCTAAGGTTATTGCAGTGCAAGATTGGAAGGCCTCCAAGAACGTTACCGAGGTTAGGAGCTTCCTAGGATTGGCTGGCTACTATAGGAAGTTCATTGTAGACTTTGCCAAGATTTCGGCACCACTAACGCACCTTACTAAGAAGAATAAAGCTTTCGTGTGGGACGTGGAATGTGAGGATTCCTTCAGAAAGTTTAAGAGATCCCTTACTAGTGCACCAATGTTAGTTTTACCCGACAGAGCTAAGCCTTTCACTATATACACTGATGCATGCAGAATGGGTCTAGGAGAGGTTTTGATGCAAGAAGGGAGGGTAGTGTGTTATGGTAGTAGGCAGTTGAAGACGCATGAGAAGAACTACCCTACCCATGATTTGGAGTTGGCTGCCATTGTTTTTGCACTCAAGTCTTGGAGGCACTATTTGCTTGGAGAGAGGTTTGAGCTTTTTACCGACCATAAGTCTTTGAAGTACCTATTCTCGCAGAAGGACTTGAACTTGAGGCAACAAAGGTGGATGGAGATTTTAGCCTCGTATGATTTTGAGATAGCCTATACCCCTGGCAAGGGTAATGTGGTTGCGGATGCATTAAGTAGAAAGAAGGCAATCCTTAGTCCTTTGTTCGTAGAGTGGAGGAGCTTGGAGTTTATTACTACTTTTGATTTTAAGCCCTCTACAGACATTACTCCCGGATTGTTGGCGATATTAGAGGTGAGGCCTACCCTTATGGATCAGACTGGCTCGAGGTAGCGGGAGGATTCGGAGCTCATGGACATCATGGATAGGATTAGCCGAGGAGAGGTCTCACGACATCTCCAACGCTATTCCATTGATAGTAGAGGGAGGCTTAGGAGAGATAGGAGGCTTTGTGTTCCAAGCACCAGTGACTTGTTGAGAGCAGTTTTAGAAGAGGCGCACCATTCTCGTATGACTATTCATCCGGGTGGTGACAAAATGTATCAGGATATGAAGAGGATGTTCTATCGGGGTGGCATAAAGAAGGATGTGGTGGAATTCACAGCTAAGTGTCTCATATGCCAAAGGGTAAAAGCAGAGCAGCAGAAGCCCGGTGGATTATTTCAGCCCTTAGATGTGCCGGAGTGGAAGTGGGACAGTATTTCTATGGATTTCATTGATGGTTTACCCCATTCTAGGAAAAGGAACACTAGCATTTGGGTGATTTTTGGTAGGTTGACCAAGATTGCCCACTTCATCCCAATTAAGAGTAAGCATACGGCTTCATATTTGGCATCCTTATATATTCGAGAGATAGTCTGTCTACACGGTGTTCCTTCTAGCATTGTTAGTGACAGAGATCCCATTTTCACTAGAGAGTTTTGGAGAAGCTTACAGGAGGCGCTAGGGACGCAACTTAGGTTGAGTACGGCCTAACACCCCCAGACAGATGGCCAAACGGAGAGGGTAAATAGGGTGCTTAAGGATTTGCTACGGATGTGCATTTTGGACTTTTGAGGTACTTGGGAGGAGCATCTTCCATTGGTTGAGTTTGCGTACAATAATAGTTACCAAACAAGTATAGGAATGGCACCATTTGAGGCTTTATATAGGAGACCTTGCAAGTCCCCATCATGTTGGGTAGAGTCTACGGAGAAGTTATTACTTGGACCCGATATGGTTAGGGAGACCTCTGAGAGGGTGGATTTTATTCAGCGACGGATGAAGACGGCTCAAGACAGACAGAAGTCGTATGCGGACAAGTAGAGGAGATACTTAGAATTTGAGGTTTGAGACTTAGTTTTTATCAAAGTATCCCCGCTTAGGAAGGTGGTAAGGTTCGGATCAAATGGAAAGTTAGCCCCTAGATTTGTTGGACCATTTCCTATCACAGAGAGAGTTGGAAAGATGGCTTACCAAGTAGGCTACCTGATAGGCTCGCAGGAGTGCACGATGTTTTCCATGTTTCGCACTTGCGAAAGTGCTTAAATGAATCAGTGGAGGTTGTGGAGCCTAGTCAGTTGGAGAAGGTGGAGGTAGAAAGGGAAGCTTCTATTCGACGTATCCCCACGAAGATTGTTGAAGAGACATCAAGCGACTAAGGAATAAAGAGGTTCCACTGGTAAAGGTGCAATGGGGAGATGATGCTGTAGACGCCACCTGGGAAGCAGAAGAAAAGATACGTACTTCCTATCCTCATCTTTTTGATAGTAAGTTTTAGAATTCCTTTTTCCATCTTTAGATTTGAATAGGTTATTTCCTTTATTATCTTTTGGGAGGGTAGAACTTAGGATTTAACCTATGGGTGGCTGGATTTGATGTAAACATGTTATGAATGATGTATGCTAGTGGTTGCAAGTGTTTGCTAGTGGATGCTATGGACGCATATAGGTACACTTGGCACTATTATTCCTTAGGGATTAACCTAACTAGGACACTAGAGCATATGCATATGAATGTGTGCGCATTTTTATTTTATTTCCATGGTTGCTATAAATGAATGATTATCACATGATTGTTGAATTTGGATGATGTTTGTAGCACGCATATAGAATTATCAGTATCATTAGAATTTTTTTGCGTCCATTTGGATACATGGCACGGGCATGATTGTATAAAAAGGAGGTCAACTGAATCAGTGGACCGCCTAATCTTTTGCATTAGTAAGGTACATTTACACTACACTAATTGCATAAGTATCATAAATTGCATTAGAAAAGCTTCAGGACAATGGATGAATGGTTGATGATTGAGTAGTTGGTCATAGAATTGGATGAAAACATTTAGTACATTCTTTTATCCTTAAAGATTTCGGGGACGAAATCCCTTAAGGAGGGGAGAATGTAACAACCCGAAATTTAACCCGTAATAATTAATTTGTTAATTAATTAAATAATAAAATAACTTTGTGAAATTATTAGAATTAAGCCATGGAAGTTGGTCAATTTCCATATATAGAACGTCAGAAACCGAGCTAATATGACCAAGTTACAAAATAAACAAAAAAATATGGTCAGGTCGACCGGCCGGTCGACCTGGGCAAGGGGGCGGTCGACCGCACAGTCAACCTACCTTGCATTTTGGCAGGTGAACGAACGTTAATTCGTTCGAATGAATCAGCAGCTACCGAACATGTCATTTGCATCCTTTATTTCGATCTGGTCCCTCCGTTTCTACATCCGATGGATCCTATTCAGCCTATGATGTGGTTGCATCCTATTCAATCTCCAATCCAATGGTCCGAGATCCACTTCTACACCTATAAATAGACCCATAGACCTAACACTTTTTCTCATTCTAGGTTTTCTCCAGTCGGGTTCACCTTTCTAGAAAGGTCCCTAAACGGAATAATTTTTCCAAAGGAGAAAATCATTATAAATTAAATTATTTTACAACTCCAAGTGGATCTAGGAAGACCAAAGGAAGAGCTTAGGACCGGAGGTGAGTGATTGTAATTATTTTAAGATTTCTTTAAGTAATTTAAAATAATTGGGTTTCCAATAGTTTTAGTTTTACTATGATTTTTGGAATAGCCTTTTTAGTCATTTATTTATAGTTTTTAGAATTATTTTCCGTCTATTTCCTTTCAGCTATTCTTTTCAGTATTTTTATTTATTGTTAATTATAGATTTTCCATTTATTTACAGTTATTTACAGTATTTTAGTTTATTTACTGTTATTTATATGTTATTTACATCTTCTTTTTACGCTTTGGATTTTCTTCTATTTTCAGTTTTCTTTTATTCCTCCTTCTTCTTCGCGTATGGATTAGAATATGATTGACGCGAATATGGATTAAATTGTAAGAAAACTGAATTAACGGAATATAAGATGTAAATTTCAAAGAATGTAATATAAATGGAAGTGGACTGAAATTATGCCTAATTATGACGTTAATTAGACTAAATTAAAAAGATTGGCCTAGTTATAACTAAAGAATTATAACTAAAAAGAATAAAAAAATGAAAGAAGCTTATTTTCACACTTAGGCATTGGGTTAAGTAATAAGCATGATTATAACGTGGTTATAATAAGAAAAAGAATAGAATAAGGCTTATTTTAAGACTTAGGATAAATTAATTTGCACAGATAGTAGAGAAAAATGTAAAGGCTTATTTAAATAATTTACCTAACACTAAAGGAAAATATACTTTTGATGGCAACATAGGATAGCATGGGAAGCCATGTTGCTGTCTTTCTATTATTAGTACCGCAAAAATACATTGTTTACACGCTATATTATTATGCCCGTATTAAGAAGAAAAACTTGAGCGGCAAAACATTTTCGTTCCCTCTCGTTTTCTTTATTAACAAAGCCCATTTCTTATCGATTCTCTCAGAAAACCCTATTTCCTCCTTTCTTCCCCAATTCAAACTCTAAATCGTCACAACCAAACTCGACATGGAAACTCTATCTCCCCTCTCCTTTTCGGCTTTACTATGGAAACCCTAGCTCAGGTATGTTATTTTGTCGTGGTACATGATTTAATCAATTCAGTAAGTTTTGCATTATTTTATCTTTGCTAGACTAATTGGTTTAGTATATTTACCACTCCAATCGATTGGTATTTTTTAAACTCCACTATTAAGATTTTGATAGTATTTTATGGATTTCAGATGTTAATTAATTTCTAGAAGGTGCTTCCTTCATCTATAGTAGTAAAGAAAGGACAATTTGATTTGGTTGCTTATGCTATATGATTGTTAGTATTTTCTGATAACAACAAGTGTAGTAATTATGTTTGTTGTGTTCATTCTGTTTCAAAGAACTGACAAGTTTCCTGTAAGAACACTATAAGGTATAGCAAGGCTTGTTGACTACCTCACGCAATTCTTAAGAAGCCTATGATGTACTATTATTTAAATATATGTTGTAAACTTTAAAATGTTGCATGCCAATAGGTGACAATAAATTCCTAAAAATTTGGTTAACATGTGTATTTATCTCATGATAATTTACAAAAAAACGAAATTGGGATTCACTAACATCGACCATTAGATGTTTTGGTTCCTATGCTACACTAGTTTAGTTTACTAGGAACCAGTAACTTATATACAGTATAACGATTATACTTAATATTTGATTTAATGAAGTCGCTTTTCATAAATAGATTGCATGACAACAAACTTATTTATTTCATGTGTTGGTTTCACTCATGTAAAATTTCATCTTTTCGATTAGGATAATTTAATGCTGATGTTGATGCCTGCCTTGAAAGTTCCAATACATGTAAATTATTAGAGAAAGGATTGAAATTTAGTTATACGTTCGATCTATTTGACGTGCCATTTGATTAATATTTAATAATTAATAGTTGAATATTTTTATACCTTATTTGATGGTACATTTCATTTTTTAAATTCGTTTGCTTGTTAAAGAACTTATAAGATGATTTCATTGAAGATATTTTTGTAGAAAATGCTTGTTCTTTATTGTCCTTAAGTAAAACCTTCATTTTCAAATGCTTTATATTTGTAGTTTTATAATTTAATCAATTGTTGTTTAAATTTTCGATGGCTAGTGGGTGTTCCTATCATTTTACCCATAGTAGTGTTTTTGTATCTCTATGAGACCATGAGCTGTAGTAAGATATCTTGATGTTTTAATGTGTTTGTAAGTTATAATTGCTTTCAAGCTTATGTTAAATGTCACCTCCTACAAAGTTCTGGATTTTGATATCTTAACTAATGTTTGCATACTTTTGATTAACTGATTATGGTGTATGAAATTCTTGCACAGATATATGCTAATGGTATAACTTTAGGTCTCTGTGATTACTTACTAAACATGATACTAGTCCAACTCATCTTGTATTTCAAGTCTGAAATACCATCCTGACTTTACCCGGTTTTACGTTCTGATCAAAACATAGAAATCGTAACTGGCCTAGGCTGATTCTAGTGGTTTCTCTCCTTAGCCATATGAATTACATGATTTTGACTGTGAACAATTGTTAGATGTGAAGTTGAGGCCCCAGTAGAACTTTGAAATCTTAGCCTTTTTGAATAAGCTCAATTTTCACACTAACTCTAATAAACATGGAGCATGGATGAAGTATCTCAATTTTCTAAATGGAACAAGTAAGATGATTTGGAGGCAAACCTTACCTACTTGCTACACGATAATGCATGACATAATTTGACTGGTAATGTTTAGTTTAAAAGCCAGTAACCAACCCATACCCAAATAAAACAACTCAAAATTCCGTAAATTTCACCTTTGTGTAACACTCTATTTCACAGCTCCAGAACATACCCTCTCTCTGACTGATGGGACCAATTGTTTATCTTTCTTTGTAATTCATTGCAACTTGTATCAAACAAATCTCTTTTCATTTCAAATAATGCAATATATAATTAAGATCTCCAACTCTTTCTAGCATAATGTCCTTTTCCATTAGTCCTTTTATTTCTTCTAATCTTAAAAGTTGGCTTCATTATGATATTTTATATGTGTATATATATGTATATATGCTTCATTCCATTCCCCCATAACATAATTAATCATCCTCATCCCCTTATCCTCTTGTTAATTTCTCAATACACTCATAATGGTACCACTGTTCATTTTTTTATAGCTTGCAATATACTTAAACATATTGCTAATTATGTGCACTTTTATGTCTAGGTTGCATCTGTGGAAAGCACTACTGTTAACGCGAACCAAGTAAATGTTAAGAAAGGAGAGCCAACATTAATTCCTCCATCACAAGAACCACCAAATGGTTTATACTACCTCTCTAATCTCAACCAAAATATCGCAGTTATAGTTCAAACTATATACTGCTTTAAAGCTGATGATAAGGGAAATGAGGCAGCAGCTGAAGTGATGAAAGAGTCATTATCAAAGGTTTTAGTTCATTATTATCCTTTAGCTGGAAGACTAACTATAAGCCCTGAAATGAAACTTATAGTTGATTGTAACAGAGAGGGTGCTGTGTTCGTTGAAGCTGAAGCAGATTGTGATATGAATGAGATTGGTGATATTGCAAAGCCTGATCCTGTTACTCTTGGAAAACTTATTTATAATGTTCCAGGGGCAAAGAATATTTTGGAAATTCCTCCTTTGGTTGCTCAGGTTTGTCTTTTGATCTCCATCTTTGCATTTATGTTGCATCTGCTATACCTTATAGAGGTGTTAATTTTGTTATAATGTTCAAACTATAATTTTGTTATATATTGTTGAACACTTCAGATTTCAGATAATATCTGTAAGGTTGGAGTTTTGTATGGTTCAAGTTAGTTTTATTTGTTTGAATCGGACCATATAATTTTTGTGTCATAATTTCCATAAAGTTACCTTTTTTTACCACCAAATGTGCATATTTCCATTAATTATAAGAAGCCGCCCCCCATCAAAACTGGATTTTACGAAAAAGTCGGTCAATGTTTCCAACAAAAATGTACTTTTTAAACCGTACATATTTGTAGTTAAAACTGCAAATATTAGCAGTTCTAACTTTACATATTTGTGCATATTTGTATTAAACTATAAATATTTACAATTCTAACTGCAATATCTGCGATTTAAAATGAATATTTTTGCTGCAAACATTAACAAAGGTATCAAGTACAACTTTTAAGAATGATTTTAGGTATTAAGTTTGAAAATAAGGGCTAGATCCAAATTTCCACTTGGATTAAAATTTGTTTAATTTGAAACTATCAAGCTGTTCAAAAATGTTTGGTTCATTCACAAGGGATAGTTAGAATAAGTTACTGTATGTTTATGATCAGTACTCCGAACTATTTTCAGATTGTATAATATAAAGATTAAGACATGCAACAATCTTACAACAAATTGTGTCTTTTATTTTGTTAATTTATAAAGTTAAATACTATACCGATCTTTTAATTTTCATATGATCACAATATATACATAGTAATATGGATGTTTCATTATATGATCACAGTATAAAGTTAAATACTGTACCTATCTTACAACAAATCATTTGAGGGTAATTTTGTTTACGTCCTTAAAATACCCTTTTTTACTTATTTTGTTTTGGCCTACATTATATGATTGGAAGGTAGCAGTATACGTTTATCAACATCTAACATAGGAGGATTTTCTGAAAACTGATAAGTCTACATGCATTAGGTTGCTGGAAAAAAAGGAAGGAACGATCACCTAAGGTATAGTACGTAGTACATTAGAAAGATAAGCTCTGTAGTTAATGCAGAAAAGAATACCACTTGCTTTCATTTGTCATATACAGTTTAGTATATAGTGAGATTTAAAAATTATTTTGTGTACATGATGAGTAGGCATTATATTGCCATATTTCTAATGTTCACATTTGCATGAACACCCATGGTTTAGTACATTTGTGGTTTTTTATTTCTGTTTATATGTATGATTACTGAATATCTGCATGTAACTATTGAAATGTGTTTAATGTATGTTTTTCTATTATTAGGAGCATACGATACTTGCTGAAATCATTCAAGTTTTTCAAAATTAATTACAACTTAAAACGTAAATAAATCTAAAATTATCATCCTCGGTTTATATTTATAGACTAGCTAAATTATATTCTTATAGCCAACCATGGACAGTATTTTGCTTAGTCAAAAATACATGTCAACGGAGGTAAAAGGCATGTGGATTTTCTTGAATCCAAACAAAAGATATAATGCATGTATCACATAGACTGAGACCAAGCAATGAAAATTTTAAGATCACAAGTTTGATGCTTCTTTAAAAAATAATAATTATTGACACTGAATTCATAACCTTATAAAACTAGTAAACCATACGCTAGACTGTACGTAGATACATATGAAATTGAAACAGAACATTATTAAATGTGCTATATTTAAAATATTCAAAAGGTAAAAAAATATAAGGGTTACAGTTTTGATAGCCTTGGATCAGGATCTAACCTGGTTAATAAAAAAGCAAAGTGTTTACGGTAAGCAAAAAGAAAAATGATGGCTGTCATTTATAATCAGTTAGGTAAGGACATTCATGAACATGACAAGTAACACATAAATCTTTAATGTGTAAAAATAAAAATAAAAATATAGAAGAGAAAAGGAATGGAATAAATTTGAGCAAATTCTACAAGAATTAACCTATTAAATGATAACAATATACAACAAAAATATGTCTCGTTAAAACTAAAATCGCCCTCTCAATCAAAAAAGAAAACCGAGTAACTCTTTAGTCTAGTTCAATGATTTAGTAATGGCTACCCAAACTCATGCACATTTCAATCAAGTAAATATGCAAGTAATCTAACTTTATTTGCCTAGAAAAAGAGAAAGAACAACATATATTATGGCAATGTATATTTTACTCTTGTTGTCTTATCCCAATACTTCTCAATTCTCTTAGATGACAGACAATCTCTTGTATAAATGGTATACCACAACTTCCATTTCTAAGTGAATTAACAACATGTTCAAGAAAATTAGTACCAGAAAGGTATAATTATAGTGTACATTTTTACAAGGCAGTGCTACAAAGGCAGTACACGAACTTCCTTTTACAAGGCAGTGCTACTGCCTTCTACAAAGGCAGTGCACGAACTGCCTTTTACAAGGCAGTAGCACTGCCTTGTAAAAATTTACGATATAATTTTTTACAAGGCAGTGCTCAGTGCTACTGCCTTGAACGAAGGTAATGCTACTGCTTTGTACAAATGTAGAAAGGCAGTACATGCACTACCTTTTTCTAGGTATTGTATTATTTCTATATTTAGTTGAATTAAGGAAGCATAGCTCATGTTGCCTGCAACTGACAAATAAGACAGATCAATATATAGAATTTAAGGTAATTAATGTTCATATTTTGCTTAAGATATTACTTTTACTAACTTTAATCTTAAACAGTTAATTTAGAACTGTGTTTGGAATTTGTAGGTGAGAACAATCAATCCAAAGAACTACTATGTGCACAGGGTTGTAGGGATTGTTGTTCCTGGATCGACATGTGATATAACATGTAAATTCATTTTTAGATTTTCATTGCAATATTGTGAATAGGTAAGCAATTTATATTATTGATTATTGATAATATGGATTTCTATCAGATATGAATCACTTCTTTTTTTAATCTCTATGTTCATTTATTGTTTTATTTGGTAGTTGACCTTATAAAATTTCATGTTTTTGTTTTTATTAATATCATGCACCAAGAACTAGAAATAGAAAGCAAATAGGTATAATACACACGCACACACCATGAGCTAAAGCATAAATTAAAATCAACTCAACATCACTCGGTCAGTTCGGGCAGAGCTAAGAACTGCGTTAAATAACCTTCTAAAGGTACTTTTTTTAATGATAATTTTTGCACTCTTGGCATGCACTCTTGGCATGTACTTTTTTTAATAGTCGATGACATGTACTATGCTATTATTAGAACTAACAGACAGAAGATAATTTATTATTCTGTCTACAAGTTTTGATATCTGATAATATACTTTTTAAACACTAACAGCATGTATAAATTGAACTATTTATTAATTTGTATTTGTTTTTATGTATTCATCAATAGGATGATGGTATTCTTGTGATTCCTACAACCTCGGATTTTCCTGTTAAACGTTGCTCAAAGAATAAATTATCACCTGAGATTGAAGACCGATTACTAGCTTTATTAAGCATAGCAGGGATGTCTGGTTGCTGTCAGGTACACTATCAAGCATATATCTGTAGATGATAGTGTTATTTTTTGAAGGTTGGTTACAGAGAAAAATAAGTTTGTCTAACTAGGTCTTTCACTCCCTCAAGAGAGCTGATAATGTTTTTCTTTCAGGTTGCTGTTCCTCTAGGAAAGCATGATAACTATAATGTATCTATGTCGTTCATTGCTGGACATGGAGCTGATAAGTTTTTACTGGATACATTATCAGATATGCATTCATCTATACAAGAACAAATTAATGCTGTATCCACTTGTGTTCCAACAGAAGATATAAATGGTGATATGGATGTTTCTGAGCTACTAAAAGAAAAGGTAATTTGTTTGATCTTGCAGAGAAATTATATTCTGTAACTTCTACACCATTTCGAAGTTTGGACTGCATTGAAGTCTGTAATCCAAGTATCAAATCGTCTTTTGGATGAACTTTGCATTGAATAATAGTTTCTGAAATTGTTGGAATTGTTTTGCATACCGACTTACTGTACTGCTTTTCAGTAGTGATGCATTTTCCTAATTATAATTTAAAGATGAAGCAATCAATGATAAACATGTATGTTTATAAACTTTTCATCTCTACTTTTTAGGTGGCAATGCTTAGCGAATGACATGGTTCTGTTTCAGTTCTCAGTTAGCCTAGTGTCTAAAACACTCTAATAATTAAATATAGTTGAGTGATATTACACTATTATCATCGAAAATATTCAAAAGGCATCAATGTCAGTTTAATGATACCTTAAGAGGGTTAAGTTCGAGTTTGGCATATGGCATTTGCGACAGTGAGAGGAAGTGGGTGATTGGGTTTTGCTATTTAAATCATATTTAAAACTGAAAATGCAGTTTTTGTTCTTCTGCATTCACTACGCCATAGATTGCATACTGCAACACCAAAGAAGTGATGCAGGATGTGCCAAAAAATGTTGCTGAAGGCTAAAAAAGGGCAAAGGCAACACTTTCTCGGTGTTGCATTTTGCCGCGTTGCCGCAGACCTCAAAGGCAACATTTTGACTATCTAAGGCAACATAAGAAATATTGTTGCAATAGAATCCTATTTGGGTCTATAGCAACATCCATAGGTGCATGTAGCAACATTCAAAAATGTTGCTATAGATATTAATTTTCTGAATTTGTGGGGCCCACAATGTAGAGCATATTCGATTTTTTAATAGAAATAAATATTTATTTAATAAAATGCTATTGCACAGAATTTGATATTCAAACAGTAATTTATTTAAATAAATATTTTATTTCAACATTTAAAATAGTACAAATTCCCGACTCCACTATTTTACAATTCAATGATAAATAACACTGATATTCACATATACAGATATTCCTCACTACATCACTCAGTTCACTCATTACATATGCAGTTTCAATTTATACAGACACCGACACTGACAAATATATGACGAGCTGAGTGCCGAGCCGAAGGCGAGCCGAGTGCCGAGCCGAAGGCGAGGCGAGAAGCGGGTCCGGGCGCAGCGCCGGCGGGGGTCCGGGGCACCGCAGTCCCGGCGGGGATCGACCAAGTGGGCACCGCCCGATTCATCCGATTTCGGAAGATCGAGCCTTCTTTGAAACCTGTCTTCAACTCCATTTCAGATTGAATCCAACATCTGAGCAATCTGCAAAAATACACACTGACGCAGTAAAATTGAAAAGGAAATATTTTTGCAGTATAAAATAAAATGTAATTTTGAAAATATTATTTGCCTCAGTTATTTGGGTGACAATTTGGTCCAAGCAGTTGACAATGCACAAGAACAAAAATGAAACAGAAGCATGCTACAGAAATAAACAGCATGCTCAATGAATTGGTCAGAGCAAACTATAACAGACTTGTATGCCAAACATAAAACAACAGTGGACAGAGCTCAACAAAAGAACTCAAACTCACAATTAAACCAAAACTCCAACCATATTCAAAAATACAGACCAACAGAAGTGTCAAGTGAATGAGCTGCAGCAATTTCAAAAATGGCCGAAGTCAGATAATATAAGAAATATGAACTCGAGCAAGTCCAGCTACCATATGAAAGCAACCATACATATATACATGTGTGAAACAGCATGTATATATATAGGCAGTGCAAACAGGCTCAAAGGACCAGTGCATATATACATGTTCAAGTGCAACAACAAACACATATATACATACATGAATGCATATATATATACATGATAATGGAAAACATAAGTGATACAACAGTTTCAGTGAACAAGTGAAGCACAAAGAGAAAGGTACACAAGTGTGTGTGTGGCACCAATGGAAACAGTATGGTGAAGCAACTTGACTACAAAAACTCAAGTGAAATATATTACAAGTTCAAGCTACAGGATGTCAACCAGAAGATATATTACAAGTTCAAGCTACAGGATGAACAGACATAGCCAAAGTCAACCACGAACAGTAGCAAGTTCAACCAATTCAAATCAAGTTGCCGAAGTCTAGTTAAATGTCAAAGGCAAAGTCACGATGAACAATCAATTAAATGACCGATGTCAACAGATATATACGAACGTAAATCTAGGGGTTCGAACCCTATATAAACACATTAACATCATCGGCAGATAGTATCGAGTTCAAGCAAGCAATACAGTAAAGTAAAAGCAACAAATTACATACCCGAATACACAGTTGAACTCAAGCAAAATCGAAGGAGCTGTATTCGAAGCAAGGAGACGATCGATTGCCAAAGCAAATCAGAAGAACAGCAATTGTAATCGATCGACAATCAATCAGGTCCTTCGATATTAGACGAAGCCCTAATCGCACAAGGCCGAAGCCCTAGCTAATCTCACAGGAGCGAAGACAAGGCCGAAGCCCTAGCTAATCTCACAGGAGCGAAGACAAGGCCGAAGCCCTAATTTCAGAGCAAAAGAGGAACAAGATAGGAGCAGCCATTATCACATACGAGAAAAGGGGATCTACTCTAAACTAGTTCAGGTGGTAAAACGAAATTTTGGGGCAAATTGCAGTGGTGATCCATTTTAACAACCAGATTAAATGTAGACCGTTGGATCGTATTCACGCGGATTGCTAATTTTATTAATTTTTTAATTTGAATACATCTATAGCTACTGCAACATCTTATTGATACCTATGCTAACACCTTGAAGCGAGTGTTGTAATAGACAAAAATCAGCATACCTATCGTTACATTATAGCTAGCAACACCTTGTAATTTCGTTGCAGTAGGCCATCTATGGCGTAGTGATTGTATAATGCCTGGTAATAATCCGCTTCTTGTTGCTGTATTTTCTAAATCACACGTTATTTTTGTTTTATTTCACGTCAATGTCTGTTTAGTTAAACTGATGTACTGGCAGTCTATTTAGTTAAAATGATGTACTAACAGTCTTTATCTTTTTTGTTATGAAAAATTATATAACTTGCGGATGATGTTTGGATTTGAAAAATAACTTATGTGCTTCGTTTTGATAGGTGTTGTATGATGATACCGGGGTTACTACAAGCTGGAAGGAAGGAAAAATTATTTTGCTGCATTCATTCTCTTTCAAATCGGTCATGCTTGGATTAACGTATTTTGTATTAACGTTCATATATCTTAGCTTTTAGTATGTATCATTTTGGTCAGCTATGGTTGTATGTATTGTTTTTTTTAAGATCACAAATATTTGAAACTTTGTGTACGAAATATTATGGATAAATATTTAAATATATATTGTGGTTTGGCTTATGTCTTCATTTGATTACGTACATCATTATGTGATAATCGTGTTTTTTGAAATTTTATAATATATTAGTAGAATTGTAAGCTTGGATGTACCTAGTAAAAAGACTGCAGGGATAAAAATTTATAGCATTTTAACTGTGCTATGGAAAGGTTGTTTTTTCCAGTTTTATATACTACAGCATTATGATAGTGCTATAAACAATTTTCATAACAAAAAAACAACGCAATAAAAGACAGCAAACCGCTATAGAAAGTAGCTGTACTTATACATACAATGTACTATTGCAGCAGATAACGCTGTAAAATATTGTGTTCTATAGCGTCTATAGACGCTGTTGTATATTTCATATGTGTGCCAGCCTGTTTTTACATAGCAGTCATGAAAACGCTATAGTTTCACTTCATAGCGACTTTCCAAGGCTATTAAAAGTCATGTTTATAGCACTCATAAAACGCTATGAAATGTCCTTGTCCATAGCGTCTCTTATAGCGTTTTGTATGTTGCTGTTATAGGTCACTGACCTATTACAACATGTTAATATACATCTTAAGAAAAAACGCTATAATAGCTTCTAATAGCGTTTTTTAAATGCTATTAAAGGGTGTTTTTGTTGTAGTGTAAGTTAATAAGCAAAGATAGAAGTAGGACCTGTACCAAATAGCATTCCCTATTAGACAAAACGGTGAGTGTAGGGCACGCTTATGCTAAGAATGGTAGTAATTGGTCAAATAGGAGTCCAAATCACGGGGGATTTGGATAAGGGGCGCAACTAGATATTGTTTGGATAAAGGACCAATACCAATAGCATTTCCCCTATTTTTCTATGGACTCACGGTGATCTCGCTTTAGCCTGAAGTGAGATGAGGGGCATGCTATGCTGGACGTTGGAGGTAACAAGAAGACACAATAGGTGGAGCAAAAGGTAGCATGGGCATGGTGGCAGTTACGCGTGCGACTTCCATTGCAGGTGCTCAGTAATAGCTATGAGTTCCAAGCGCTTAGTATGGTTGTCTTTAGTAGACACCATTGCCTTCTATGTAGGGAGCTATATATGTCATCCGAAGCCATAGTAGTTGCACTGTGCATCTTCCGTAGATACCATTGGCTACTGTGTAGGGAGTTATATATCGGCTTGTCCGCAGTAAGGTCTATGGAGTAGCAGGCCAATAAAAAAGGGTAGAATTAGGGTTACAGCCTAATTATAGGATTAGGAATTCAGCCTAATCAAAGTAGAAATCAAGGACAAGTGCAAGCAATCAAAGTAGAAATCAAGGACAAGTGCAAGCAATCAAAGTTAACCTACCTTATAAATTGAGCAATATTTAATCGTACTTATTTCCAGTTTATCTCTTTCCTATTTCCTTTATTATCCTTATTTATGCTAGAACTTTTGTAGAGTCTATTACTTTTATCTTACTTAAAGACTAGTAATTACTATCATTTACCAGACTTTTAGTCCGACCCACTACTCTATTTTCCGCTTTTCCCCCTTATGCAATCAAGGGAGAAGTTAGTAGATTGCTGCAGCTTGGAGTTTCTTGGAGGAGATTTCTTCTATGTATTCCTTTTATTTCAGCTTTGGTTCTCTTTGTGTACTGGCTTATTTCAAGGGATATTATGTACTCTAATTTTGAGACTATGAATTTTTATTTCATAAGACATAACAGGTTGTTAGATATGGATGTTGTATTTGGTATTTGACTTATTTTTGAAGTAATTATGAAGCTTTGTTTCAATTAAGTTATTATTTTAGTTTCCGCTGTTTTTACCTATTTTTGTCTTGTTAATCTTAGTCTCTATTAGTTTCAGTTATACCTACAATGCACTACGTCTTTTCATGTGTCCTTTTGGGTATATTAAGGGGTGTGGGGTGTTTTAGAAGTGGTATTCAGTTAGTAAAACACTTACCAATCCTAGAGTCTTCAAAACCAATCGATGAACTTTCGGTAAGCTCAATTCCGGTTCTTTTAGAAGCAAGCAAAAGCTAGAGACGTTTCGTACCAATACTCCTCCTTGGGGGTTCTCATTGGTATGAAATCATGAAGTCTTTTGATTATTTCTTAAGTTAATATTAGGTCAAGTTAGATAATTGACCAATTGATTACCTTGTTAGACAATTGCTTATACAAATCAGTATTCGTACTCTTAACTCGTTTCAGACATTCCAACTTATACTATTCCTCATCCAAGAGTGAAGCCAAGTAATTTAGAGAACGAGTTTCATCAAAGCCTTTCCTAGACACTTCATTCTTGAATTTCACAAATAGATAAGTCTACCTCATCGGTTTTTAGTGTTAAGTATAGTATTAATGATTTCCATAAACAAGTAAAAAATTACACGATTAACATGTTTCCGATATTTTTTGACTTACTATTCCCCGACCAGGAGGGAAACTGGTAGGTTAAAGCTCTATTGCTCCAATCCCACTCGACATCAATCTTAACTCTCACAAATAGGTAAGCTTTACTTCCTCGGGTTTAATTGTTAAGCATTGTTAATTACTTTTCAAACAAGTAATTAAATAAGTAACCATTATCCACTAAGCAATTCTTAACCTCTTTTCAAAAACATTTGTATATACTTTTAAAATAATTGAAAATACTTATCATAGGTTTTAAAACATTTATAAAAAAATGTACTTTAAAATAACAAGTTTGTAAAATTTATAAAACTCGAAAAATAACAGTTAGTAAAATTTATAAGACATCAAACTACTTTAAAGATACTCTAATAATAGTTAGTAAACACTTGTACAAAGAACAAAAAAATACTTAAACTTAAATATCTTTTCAAACGTTTTAAATCCAAATATAAGTCAAAACGGGGCAGTTTTTCATAAGTGATGTTTTGGTCGTTTTTGAGATGTTACTCAACCTTTTACTTTCCAAGTTTTTAATAGCAACAAACATATATATATATATAGCATTATAAAATGGCGAGAAACCCCCAAGGATCTCTATACAAAATCCAATAGACATTGCCAAAAACAAGGCAATTCACAACATGTATAGAGACTGTTACTATAAGTGGCACTTTCGAATCCAAGTTATATTTAAACATATGTTCAATTGCAACCAATATGCTTTGTTCTAAGACCTAGCTTTATGCCATACAAGTCCATTTAAGTTCGTTCAAGTCTGTTCAAGTCCATACATATGCCACTTACTTTCAAGGCAAAAATCAAAATCAATATTTTCACATATGCCAATATTAATTCAACAACATTAATACAATCAAACATCAACTTATATATGCAATATTTTCCATTCAAAATGGTGAATTAGCTCACCTTTTATCCAAAAAACAATTAAGATCCAAGAACCCAACTCCAAACCCAGGCTAGCAACCTCTTTTCCTTCCCTTCCTCTATTGCTTTCGCCTTGCTTCTCCTTCCTACTTCTACAAATAGCTCACGACTATGGGATAAGGTGGGAGTTTGGCTTTGCTTCCTTAGATTCTAACTAGGTGGAATGTGTTGTTATGTGGTGTAAGATTTCACTCCGAGTTTGAAGTGATTTGATTTTTATTTGCAAGTATTTTGCTCTAGGTAATTATGAAGAGGAAGAAGAAAATGACATGAGTATTTCAACTCTAAGCTTTGTGAATTTGTAAATGATAACTAAAGGTGGGCCCCTCCTTTTATAGGCTAAGAATGGTGCTCTTTTAGCTTGCCTTCACCCCCTCTTCATGTTATGGAAGACTCATATCCCATCACTTCTCCTTTATGCTAGTTACCATTTTACCCCTCTCATGATAATATCTCTTATCCTAATAGAAGCTTCTAGAACATTTCAAGCTTTATGAAGATGTGTGTATGTTAACTAGTTTCTAATGTGTTCATTTAATCATTAGATAGTGCACAGGAGTTCGAACAACTTATATTGATTGAAAAGTTGTTTACCGATAAACCAATTTTTGGTCACATCATTGATTTTTCTTCAAAGATATATTTTTGTAAAAAAACAAATTTCTTATAATTATTTATTAATTAAATGAACAAGGTTATAGAATCATATTTATAACACTTAATTATACTTCAAAATGTTTTGATATTCGAAGATGAAGTGTTCGAATTTCCGGGTCGCTACATTGTACTTCCCACACAACCATTGCTCGAATAGGGTACTAAGTTCCCATGTTACTTTTTACCTTCGTCTCACCCATTTCAAACTTTCCAAACCCCGCTGTCAACTTGGTCCTTATAGGCCGTGTCTATCTATCTAACTCCAATTTCACCCTTTCCTTTTAAGTTTAACTGATAATCCTAACATCTTTACCTTACCTTTTTAATCAAAATCCTTTTATTTTAACATAGTTTACGCAAGCTAATAAGTCTTTAAAACTGTAAAGTTCACTTTTCATTTTTACCATTTAAATCGAAACTTTTGATTTTTCCATTTACACAAATCTAACAAGTTGCCTAAAACTTTAAAATCTTTCAATTTCTAACTTTATTTTCTGCAAAAATAGAAAGTTTTAAAACTATAAAACTCTCTTTTAAGTTTTCGCAAGCATTTCCTTTTTTCTAAGATCGTAATATTTTTCTTTAATCAAGTCATCAAAAATAATTAATTTAACTTAGTAAAAGTGTACATAAAACACGTCATTTTAAAAAAAATTCCATAAAGAAATTTTTAACAAAATGTATTTCTAAAGAAAATATGGTATTTTTACTTATTATTTGTAGAGTTTGACCGAAGCATCTGTATACATTTTCAAATATTAACCATTTCTTATTTATTAAAAGAATTCTAAAGTTGGATCTTAAATACTTCTGAATTTTTATTTTTAATGTCTAAAGTTCTATTATTAAAAGCAAATTGCACATTGAGATAAGTATAGCAATATATCCAAACCAAACACAAGCATTTAAAGCAGTTATTGAAAATAACTTTTCACCAAATTCTTTAGTTTTATTTTTTAAACAAATATCATAAAGTTTATCTGGCTATTAATATAAAATCATAAACCAACTCTTCTATTCTTTCAAAAATTTCATCTTAAAGGCACAGTGCACATTAAAGGTAAGTGTAACAATGTTTCTAAGAGACAAAAAAACTTCATGACAGTTATTGAAAATTTGCTACTTGTCAAATTCTTTTAACCTTCACTTTTCAAACAAATTTTTATATAGTTTGTCTGGTTATTTTATAGAAAATCATAAAATGACTTTCTTTTCTTTTTAAAATATTAGACATATACTGTTTCACATTTTTTAATTTCTTTTACTGTTTATCATTTAAATTGGAGTAGACAATAGCTACCTAATTACTTAAGCCCACTTCTACCTAACAATGCCTTAAATGGATAAAATTTATGTTCTTCTTTCCGAAGATGGTTATATCAAGTCTATTTCCTAATAAAGTGTCCACTTTTAGTCATACCCTTAAATAAATATAAGTACTTACAACTATTCCCAATACGAAGATAGGATTTTTACTTTAATTAAGGAAATTTGCCTTAAGTTTGAAAAATTCTCTTCCATTATTTTCCTTATACTGTCAACATCATATTTCTTATTTTTATGGGATGCATGTTACTAATCTCATTTATTCACTTTTAAATTCATAATTTACTTGTCACTACTAGTTGGTATAAGAAACCTTTACTTGCATTTCTTTATAGGATAAACCAAAATAAATATGAGTGGATCATCTTCCATCTCTACAGTTAAAATCTTAACATTTATTCTAACCCATAATTGTTTGCTTATATAAGGGATGTGCCAACAACTTCCTTATGTGCTCACTTGAATAGGGTATTCTATACTCATAAACATGTCAGAAAATCATAATTAGCTCCCCCAGTTAGACTTGGTTCATCCTATCTCCTAAAACTTATTCTCATTCTCACTACCTATGTTTGGGAATTATTTTGAACTTTCACGCAAACAGCATAGGCACAAATAGAAGAAATGTTGATATATAGATAAAATCTCCGAGAATCTCTTTGAAAACTCATATATATATATATATATATATATATATATATATTTCAAAACCCATTTTTGGAAAACTTTTCAGAAAACATTTTGAGAAACTTCCTGAAAATCTTTTTTTTCAAAATATTTTCTAGTACGTTCTCTCAGTACGTCCTTAAATCATATGGAATCCTAAACCTATGCTCTGATACCACATGTAACAACTCACACTTTTTGACACGAATCATGCAGAGAAAATACAAGTTGTTGGACTTTTTAAAGATCACATAACATAATTATAGAGGTAGAGTTCTAAGACATTCTATATTTTTAGGTCTCATAGCGGAAGGAATTAAAATATAAATACAGAAAATAGACATTTCATAAAAACAGTCACCAAAACACTTGATTTACAAAATACATTATTTCCAAAATCACAATATAAGTTTAAGACTTTTAATACAAACGAGTAACTATAGGAAAACAACAGGAAATATTATAACTCCATCATTGAGCTCCTTTCTTCCCCATGCTATAACAAATCACTGCTAACTTGTCATCCAATGGTGGGGGAAAAATGAAGAGACGGGGGTGGGTCAGATAAAATTTTAGCGAATGAGAACAAGACTAATAAAATGATCAAATGTAGTAAATTCTAAATCTACTCTAAGTGATATAGAGTGTGCATTATGTCTATGCATACCTAAGGCCACATACCTAAAGGTATTAGTCTAACATGATAGGTCCATCTACAAATTGAACCTCACCCAAATGATCGGCAAATTAGGGATCTGCTATCCCATTCTAATTCAAACTATACTGGAGAGGAAGAACATGAAATGTAAACTCGCAAAGTGACTCATCGAGTGAACCTGTGCTCCTCTGTCGATTGTAGTGGCAAAATACCTCTTACGTACCACTACGGGGTCACCGTGCCGGCAGTCGTGGTAGTACTGGGCCCCACCTAGCATTATATCGATCTGTAGTCTCTTACCATCATAGCCAGCATCCACTCGTGCCATGCTTGCTCTAGAAAAACATGCAACACTTGGATCTCCTGCTAGGACCAGACTCTTAGAGTTGCCCTTAACCAGTGCTGCACTTACCTGATCGTAACACCCTAAATCTAACGTGAAATGAGAAATGAATAACCTTTCTTCCAACAACTCTCTGTATCCTACCTTATGAATAAAATGCGAACAAAATTCACACCAACGACTCTAATAGGAAACTCATTTCCCTATCATCTCTCTAGCGTATAACCAGATCCACAAATAATTCAACACACTCTAGAAATTAAAAGGTTTCATTCATTTATTGGGCTCAAGGCCCAAAACAATCAAATAGCCCATTTTGGCCTACGAACGGTCGACCTGGGCTTTTCCTAGGTCAATCGCCTATAGTTGACCGCCCCCGTATATTTTTTATTTACCGTGCTTACACTAGTTAATCCTAATTCATATTTAGATTCTCAATTCCAATTCAATATAAGAGGTGATTTATCGTTCCACAAATTCTAATGACCAATTTCTATTTTAAACAAAGGATTTGTAATCCCTAATTTCAATTTGTTTGATTAACGGCTTAGATTTAGGTGACTACAACTACATCACATAAAATAGAATTAAAATTAATTTGTTTTATTATCTTATTAGATCTATGCCCACTCTCCTCTATCCTTAGCTCAAGATCTGATTCCAACTCTACTTGTTTCCCCTAAATCTGCTTAGCCTTCCTTCTAATTGCTCGATCTCTCTTTTAATTTTGGTTTAGACTAGAATTTGGATTTGAGGATAAGAAATTGATTTAGAAATTAGGGTTCTCGTTTTCAATTGGCAGAATTTCACTACAATAGAGAAAACTAAGGATTTAGGTTAACCCTAGGTGTTTATTTTAGGGGAACCCAACTAATACTAGCCATCATATCAACATTAGAGCAGGTCCTAACCCTTCACCAGTTACTTGGTCCGCATGCACTCAATCTCATCCCTTGAAACGTATCGACATGGGATCTGTAACAACCCTAATTTTAATGAACATTATTAAGAAATTTAAGAGGGTAAATTAAATAAAATAATGTTAAGGGGTCTTGTCTAATGAATAAATTAGTAAGAAGGATCAAACTTTAAATAAGAAGAAAATAGGCTAAGGGCAAAATAGGAAAAGTTGTATTTCCTAAATATACACCCTTAAATTTCTTTTCCTTCATTTCATTTACACTTTCACAAAATAAAAGAGTAAAGCAAGGCTGGCTATTAAAAAGAGATCAAGGAAGAAGATAAAGCTATGAATCAAGTAAAAGCTTAGTGGAATCAAATCAATAACAAAAATCTCAACATTCTTAATCCATTCAAGGTGAATAATAGAGGAATCTCAAGTTTTGATTGTTGTTTTTGGTTTTAAGTATAAAATCTGAAATGCTTTGATGATATTATGCCATGCTTTTGATGATTGAATGATTATATGTTTTTTGGTGAATTTGCAGAATTCAATTATGAAATTTAGTGATATGTTTGAGTTGGAAAAACCTATCATACGACATCCAAATGACTTGAAATTTAGATATGATGTAAGAAACATTATTTTTGAAATGGTTTTAAATGTCATAATTTTCCGACAATGTATGAATATTTTATGATTTTCTCAAGGGTAGACAATGGATTTTTTCAGGTTTTAGTTATTAAAAATAATTAAATTATGTTTCTAGCACATAAAATTTTATATGTTAAACAATGTATTAAATTCGAATTATTATGATTTTGGGGATTTTTCCCAAGTGTTTAAAAGTGTTTAATTATTTATTTAAGTTAGAAGGACTTAATTTTTATATTATGATATTAATATAAAGGGTTACTGCAAAATGTTTTAACAAAGAAATTTCTCGCATGTGACATTTTTCTGGAAAAGAACGTGATAAATTTTTTATTAACTAATAATAATTTGACAAACATTTGGAATGGGTGAAAAGAAATTACTTTTATTGACAATAAAATAGTTTTTGTTAATTTCGGTTCTGCAACTTCGAATTTGTTGACGTCGAAGACCACGTCGTCGCTATTATACATCTCGACCTAAATGAAAGCATAGTATATCACCAACGGGAGATATGGAATGAATTCATTTGAGGTTAGAGACGATGTCAGCACACACGTCTTCGATAGTAATGATGTCGCATGTTATAAAAAGGCATGTCACCGCTTTTCTTCAGTAAAGTCACCGAACCCAATGTTTTCACAGAAACCTATAGCGGCAATAATGACGTAGCATATTTTCTGAACGTTGCCAACCCTTATATTTTTAAAGTGCTTTATAGCGGTGATAACAATGCTACATGTTTTTTGTTTACTTCGGCCATATGACGCCGACCTTATTCATTTTCAAATGTTATATCTTTCTATTATACACACCTTTGGGGATGCCAATTGTATGTGGCAACCTATATATGATGCCAATTGTATGTGGCAACCTATATATGTGAAGTGGTTTATTTTGGCCTTATGACCTTGGTGTTAGTTCCTGAGATGAAGGTTCTGATGACAACAACCTTAGGACTTGTTACAAAATATAAATATAATATCTTTGTCTAGATATATATATGTGTATATGCAGGATATATATATATATATATATATATATATATATATATATATGAAGGTACTGAGAATGAAGACTGTACAGTATAGAGATTCAAGACTGACGAATTCAAGATTGTAGAAATCAAGACTGAAGACTCTTGAGTATCAAGATTATCAAGAGTTTAGGAGTTCAAGATATCGGGATAAGTAATAGAGTCTAGATTTATGTTAAAACTTCATAATAGCACTAAAATATTTGTTCGGATTTTAATTGTGGAATGGAATCCACCTTCTCGCTTTAATAGTGGGATGGAACCCATGATCTCTTTAGTGGGATGGAACCCACGACCTTCTCTAGTGGAATGAAATCCACAAAATTTTCAAAGTGACTTATTTGTAGATTTTTTCAAAACTATTTTTTAAAGACATCTCTCTCCCCTGTTTAAATATTTTAGTCTTAATTCAAAAACTATTTTAAATCATATTAGTTTCAAAATCATTTCTTGTTTTTTAAACTATCTCTTGGTTTTAATATTTTAGCTTTAAATCTCAAAAATATATTTTAAAGAAGTCTATACTTAGTTTTTAATATTACTTTTATATTATAAATTATATATATTTTAAGATTACTTTTTAAACTCTTTTGCAAGTTTAAACTATATTCAAAATGGTTTATAAAGTTTAGAAATTGTTTTGACAAGTTTTAGAATAGAAATCATTTTAAAGAAAAATCAATTTTCAAAATTAACATAGGCATGTCGGCATCCTTCATCATCCCCATGTCGACATGGTAGCCGTAGAATTTAAAATTCAAATTTTCAAATGAAGTGTTTATTCGTCATAACCTTTCACGAATGGACATGACTATTGTTCTCCTATATATACCAGTTGTTATCAACGAATTTTAGGTCAGTTTTCTTCATTTCTTCACACATTCTTCTCCACTCAAATATTCTCGTATATTTTAACAAAACTCTACCGAAATCGTAAGTAAATCAAACTCAATTGTCTCTAGTTTGATTCTCTGCCACTCTCTCTTAAAGATCTTGGTGCTATTAAGAGTCATAGGATCATTTGTAATCAAAGATCGAAAGATCGAAGTTTATCGAGTCTCTCTCTATCAAAGTGTGATTGGAAATGGTGTGATTGTGGCCCGTAAATCAATTGGGTGTGATTGTAGCCCGTAAATCAGTTAGGTGATCTTGTAGCCTGGTTAAATCAAGAGAGTTTACCCTGGACTCGGAGACAGGAAGGTGTATCTCGTGGCTTTGAAATCGAGGTTGTAATATCGACATTATATTTGAAAAGAAATCTGCATAAGAAATTGTGTGGGACTGGATGTAGGGTAACTCCGAACTAGTATAAAATTCCGGTGTATTCTTTCCTTTACTGCTTTTATTTACTATTTGCATCTGTGTTTGGTTCTGTGATTGTCTCTGTTTTTGTGAATTGCATCTGTTTGTGTTTAATTTGAAAAGATTTCAAAAAATCCATTAAACACTGTTCACCCCCAATATAGTGTTAATTCTGCCTTAAGATCCGTAATCCGCATTCCCAACATTTGGTATCAGAGCATTGGTTTTCTAAGTTATCATAATTTGAATTTTATAAAAGTTTAAAATGGCAATTTTTGGAAATTCTTTTAACACTGGATTTTTCCTGACTTGTAATTTCGGGACGAAATTCTTTTAAGGGGGAAAGATTGTAACGACCCTGGATTTTTGACACTTGAAATGTGAATATTTAATTGAGTTTAAATATTCGAATGATTGTTTAATTCGAAATTCAAATATCAAAGTGAATTTGGAGAATTAAATTATTGAATTTAATTATTAAATCTGGGTAAAAATTTGAATTTTCAGTTTTAAGCTGATTAAAAATAATCTGAAGGCTTAGAAAATTTATGTTTATAATTCTGAAGGTACTGGAACTTTCAGAATTGAATTTGGAACTGTTCTGTTCAGTTTTGAATTTATATCGTTTAAATTGAATTTAAAAATAGCGGTCCAGGGCACTGTCTTGGAAATTGACGAAACCAATTCCATTGAATTCGTAATATTTTATTATTATCGAATTTCAATTTTCATAATATTTGGAGTTGTTGTGTGAGCGTACGATATATAAACGCGTTGGAATTTAGATCGAAATTTTCAATTGTGAAACCAAGGCAATTTGAATTTTTGTTACGTAACTTGAACACGTTGCTTCTATCTTCAAACACGTGGCAGATTGAAGACACGCGTCCTTCCAATTCAACACTTGTTCTCTCCCCATCTGATATCACGCAACTATCTTCGTTCTGAAGCCAGATAACAAAAACTAATCTCATTCTAAAGCAAATCAATGGCCGAGTGTTTTAAAATAAAAATCGCGAGTCTCCTCATCTCTTCAGTTTGAAAACAAAACCCCTCTCTCTTTCATTCAGTAAATAAAATGGCCGCGTTTGAGGATGTTCGTTCAAGCATTTAGATTCAAATATAAAGTCACCGCCCTTCTCAAAATTGTTTCAAATCGCAAGGCCACTCGCGAACGAGGCCAGAGGAAATCGCGGCACGATATTGAGGATCGAGCGAAGGGTTTCGCGCGCTTGCGACATGGGCAGCGTTGGCGGCGGCGCACTTGCATACACGAGGCTAGCAGTTCGATATTAGGGTTGGGCGAAGAGATAGGAGGTCGAGGCTGGGTTCACTGGGGAGGTTGTCGCGATTCTCGTAGATGATCTGGGATCGTCGTGGGCGAGGCAACTCGTTCAATTTGATGACTTGGAGGGGTTTGTCGCTGGTATCAAAGCAGTCGCGTTCGAGCTCACGGCGATGGTTTTCGAAGTCGAGCTGGTGGAGGGCTGTCGCGACTGGAACGGAGTTGAGGTGATGTTCGACTGGGTGGAGGCTGTGGCAAACGGCGATGTCGCGAGTTCGTGGTCAAGTGGGATGGCGGTCTCGAGGTGACTACGGTAGTTGCTCGGCGGCTACAAACAATGACGATCGACAAAGTCGATGGTCGAGCCTGGGCTTCGATCTGGGTTCGTTTTGGTTCAACGAGGTATTTGAATTTATTTCTTAAAATTTAGTTTTGATTCGATAAATACGTATTTACATTTGAAATTTACAGTTTAAAATACGGTGAAGTATTTAAAATGCAGCTATATACATGTATATTTATATTAGGGAAATTTTACAGTAAAGTAGGTGGTTTCAAATTTACATATATATATAAACATTTTTCAGAAAAGAAAAATAAATAGATGAATATAGACAGAGGGTATTTTACAATGCTGTTTAAATTAATTTAAATCAATAATAATATATTTGTATTTTGAGTTTAAATAAGCTATTTTATATGTAAGTAAGGTTTCAAAGGAAAAGGAAATATTCTTGTTTCGAATCAAATTTTAATTTTAGAATTTAAATCATCGGCTAATTAAATTTATCAAATGAAGATGGATTATTCGATTGATTCGAATATTGATAAATCATATAATTGTTTATACAAGGTTAATACAATGAAGAAATGATCAAAACGGAAATGGGATTGCAAAATAAAAGCAAAGGTGAGATCTTCTCACTCAGATTTAAAATTGAATTGCAGTTATTGACTGATTGATTGCTATTTGGATGTGCTATTAGATATAGTAGGATATATCTATATATATATATATGGCAATATATACATATTGGCATATGTATATATTGGATTGATTGATTTCCCGCATTATATAGCGGATGAGACCCTATTGCGCCGTTAGTAAGCGGATGATATTTTATAAATCCCATATACCGCGATATTCCACCTCGAAGTGGAATTGGTATTGTGCTAACATCTGTGGATGCAGAGAAACAGGTTGGAGGGATCCAACAGGATTCCTCAAAACATTTGAATTGATTTCATATGTTGTGTGATTGATTATTTATAATCTATGTATGATTATATCTGTGATTGAATGTGCTGAAGGCTAAAATTTAGCCGAATGTATTTTTGGTATCGTTGGATACCAAAAATGAATATAAATTTGATTTTGAAATTAAAGTGGAAAACTTTAAATAAATTTAGTTTTAAGAATTAAATTTATTTGAAAGAAGAAGATTTTAAAAGTATTAAAAAGGATTGTCGAAATCTTATTGATTAAATTCCAAGATATGAGAAAAGATTTTAATAAATGGATTTTGAATAATATTATTCAAAAGATTGGAAAATTTATTTGAAATGGAATTTTAAATGGTTTGGAAAATATAAAGGAATTTATTGTAAAGGCGATAAATTTGTTGAAATCCAATTGATAATTGATTTGGTATTGGAAAATAAATTTTTTGGAAAATCGATATAAAAATTTATTTGATGTTGAATGAAAATTGATTTGTGTTGAAATAAAGTATTGAAATAAATTTAGAAATCAATTTGTAATTGATTTGTGTTGAAATGAATTTTGAAATCAATTTGTAATTGATTCGATATTGAAATAAAATTATAAATCAATTTGAAATTTGATTTTGGGATAAAAAAATGTATATTTGGAAATGTAAATTCAAATTGGAATCTTATGAAATGAAAGTGAAATTTGTTTAAAAATAAACGCTGATTTATTTTGAAGTGTGAAAGTAAATTTACGAATTTGGAACGTAAATTTGAAATAAATCAATAAAGATTTATTTAATTGGTTTAAATGGACCATTTTGAAGTGAAATTGTATTTTCACTATAAAGCTGAGTATATTTTCCAAAGTAGCTTTTAAAATATAAATTAAAAGTTCTAAGTGGATTTTTAAAAGATATATTTGGAAATATATTCCGTGTAAGGAAATTGATTGAAATTTATTTTCAAAAGTTGAAAGGTGAAATATGATTTGAAAATTGGTTTTCAAAGTGATGTAGTGTGGAAATAAATTTACTGATTGGGATGTAAATTTGAAATAAATCGATAAGGATTTATTTAAGGGGTTTAAATGAATGTAATTTAGAAATTGTTTTCAAATGGTTGAAGTATAAACCATATATCGTGAAGATAGTTTGAAAATAAATAATTTGGGAAAATTATTTCAATTTGATGATTGTTGTGAATGTTGTTGATAGTTAAATCACCGACTATCAATATTGCCTTTGAAATGGCATTTGAATTTGGTTTTAAAACAAACGCTTATTATTTGGTTTAGCCGGGAAAGGACCTTTGTGTCAGAAAACCCATTCCGAATAATAATACGACGATATGGATCGTATTGAAGACCGGTGGTGAAGACCGGGTATTTGTGAAAACGATAGGATAACCTATCGATTGTCTCTGCACCGTTAGCTACGGTATTGAGATTTCCTTTATGATGGGAAGTTTTATCGGGATTGTGAATATCCGGATCGCAAGGACTTCTTTGGAAGTGCCTTCGGTTCTGTTCGAACCTGGAACAGACTTGTATGGTTACGTGTCTGACATTACATTTTGAGATATAGAGTTGATTTCTTTCAAATACATTTCTGTTGGTGGCGGATAATTTATTCTCTTAGCTTAACACCCTTCTCTGAGACGTACGAGCTCAGAGGTTATGCAGTTGAAATTTATCAGCGATATACTCCCAATTTGGTAATGTGGCATGCTGAGTGTTGCTGTGACGATGATCATTTATTGATCATTGTGATCAAAGCACGGCTTTGTGAAAAAGCGTAGCTTTGTGGATGAGACTTCATCAGGGCCTCAACAACCCGGAAATGGTCGAAACAGGAATGTTGTGGCAAGGTTATGAGGGTCGTGCCCTTTAGGGTATGTCATTTCCTTCTAGTAAGGGGTGGTATCATGGTATGGAGCCCAGATACTTACTCATGTGGACACACCTTATTTTTTATGTGTGATGATGCTACCGAGCGCTCGGATAAAGGTCCCAAAGGACCAGGTGATGACATATTCGTGAGTTACCTAGTTACAGGGGTAACCCGACCTTGTTTGGCAGAGAGCAGTTTGTCTCTCGGGACGTCCAACCAGAGGTGATCCTATTCGGCATAAGGAAAGGAAGTTCCTTAGCCTGACCATTTGTTGGAAAATCCAATTCCCAATACGAAATTGTACGGTTTTAGTAGTAGAACCTGCCATTTACTTATGGTGGCGCCCCACTGTTTAGATGGTAGTTATAGTAGGCATAGTTCGAAATGTCTATGCTGGCTAAGATTTATATTATACTTTCGAAATGTTTTCCACACTAGGCATTAATAATAATAATCCAATGATTGGCGTAGTAAGCATCTTTGACTATCATAAGAAGAAATCTCCTCCAATTCTGCGTTTGCATTGTGTGTGTGGTGGGAGGTCTTATGGTAGTTTCATTTTCCAAAAGCATTGCGAAATTGTTTTATTTTCTTTGTGAAAATAACTTTTTTACGATCTCACACCAGTCACCATGACTAACTCGGAGTTTATTGTTTCCCTTATAAACTCTGGGTGCCCAAAATTTTCCACACGGGCAGCCTAGAGTTATTTTTATCAGGATATCCTGGAGCTTTGGGGATAGCTGGATGGCGAGACGTACTACCGTACTTGGTTATTTTATTCCGTTGTGTATTCTGTATGAGGACAGGTTTCTATAACTGTCCATTGTTTGTATTGAGTTGTATATTGACTCTGATTGATGTATTGTATAAAACTGATATAGTTCTTTGTTTAAAAGACTAGTGATTATCTATTATATTTTGTTCCGCTGCGAAATGTGAGATTCTGATGTTGTTTCTATTTCTGTGTTTTTCTGTTTTTTTTCTTTTCTTCTGTCTTCTTCTACCTCTTCTTTTAACCCTAATGGTTCGGTTTTCCGGCATTTGATTGTGCGGCATTTGATACAGTGGACGTATTAATGTCGACTTTCGAGCGTCGAAAAGTCGTGTCGTTACAATAATACTCTTTTTATTAAAAGAAACAAAAACGATATCCAATTAGTACATATTTATGTAAATGATATCATTTTTGGTTCAACAAACAATGAAATGAACAAAGAATTTTCTGAAATAATGACAAAAGAGTTTGAGATGAGTCATATGGGAGAACTTACTTTCTTTTTAGTATTGCAAATAAAACAATTAGATAGTGGTATTTTCATTCATCAAGAAAAGTATCAGTATGCTAGGGATTTAGTTAGTAAGTTTGGTATGACCACTGCAAGTGGAAAACCCACTCCTATGGCACCAATGAAGCCTTGAATAAAGAAGACATGTCAAAAGATGTTGATCAAAAACTATACAAGGGATTGATTGGATCGCTACTCTATATAACTGCGAGTAGGCCTGATATCATGCATAGTGTCTGTCTCGGTGCAAGATACCAATCTCAACCCAAAGAAACCCATTTAAAAGTTGTTAAATGTATCTTAAGATATGTTAAACACACTTTAGACTATGGCCTATTTTGCCCAAAAAATGATTCATCTGATTTAATCTCATATTGTGATGCTGACTATGCTGGTTGTAAATTAGACCGAAAAAGTACAAGTGGAACTTGACAATTTTTAGGACATTCTCTGGTTTCCTGGTTTAGTAAAAAGCAAAATACTGTCTCACTATCAACAACTGAAGTAAAATATATCTCTGCTGCTTTGGCTTGTTCTCAAGTTATCTATATGCAACAGACCCTAAAGGATGTTGGATTAAATATTTCAAAATCACCAATTTATTGTGACAATACAAGTGCAATAAATTTATCCAAAAATCATACTCATCATGCCAGAACCAAACCTATTGATATTAGACATCATTTTCTCAGTGATAACATAAGTAAAGAGATTATCTCTCTTGAATTTATCAACACTGAGAATCAAATAGCTGATATTCTAACCAAACCCTTGAATCAATCAACCTTTACTAAATTAAGAAGAGAACTAGGTATTTGTTCTATAACTGAGACATAGAATATAGATATAGTAATATATATTTAAATAAATAGAGAAAAACAAAATTGTCAAAATTTTGTAAGAGATGTCGACATGCCCCTACCCCCCATGTCGACATACAACGGCTAGATTTGAAAATTTGATTTTTCCTCTAAAATCAGTTTGGTGGTTATATAAACCACAATATTTCAAATTCATCTATCTTCTTTCTTCATTTTCTCTGTAATAAACTTCTAAAAATACAAAGCAATGGCCTCCTCTTCTACATCAAACCAAAATGCAACCATTTCCTTCCCTTCTCCTAATTCTGGTCCATTCCAACCTACTACATTGGCTCGAGTGATGAAAATCGAGGAAACTATGAAGGATTCTCTGCAAATGCTGACTTAATTACAAGTCATGCAAGTAAGGATGGCAAAGGAACAAGTGAAACAAGGCAAGATTCTTAGAAATTTGCAAAAATTTCTAATGGATAATCATGCAGACCCTATTGTGATTGAAGATGGTTCCTCTAACATACATCCATTAGAGGATGGCGAAGAAGAAGAAGTAAAAGAAGAAGCGCAAATGGATGTGGACGATTATGTTGTTTGCGTTGGAGAAGTCTGTTTTGACAAAAATGGTAATCTGGTCGAACAATATGGAAACTTTTGTCTCCATTACCCTAATTGTTTGATTCACAAGTCACCAATTGTCAAGGACTCTCGCTAGATTGTTATTATATTAATGTTTTTATATTTTTTGTACTTGTATATATTTGTGTCTATGTTTGATATATATATATCTGTGTGTGTAATATAACATTATATATAATAAAATTAGATTTATTTTTCGTTTATTATACTTAGTTATTAGCATTTAGTTCCATAGTATTAGTTTAAGGGGGATTTATGTAGTTTAGGAGTAGTTTTTGTTGATGACAAAGGGAGGGAATTATAAAATAGGTTAGATAGGCTTAGATTAAGGGGGAGTTAGTAGATTAAGGGAGAGTTGTTGGAATAAGGGGGTGTCGGAGTAGAATCGAAGTTTGTTGGAGTAAATTTCAAAGGTTGTCATCATCAAAACGAGGGAGATTGTTAGTTCCTGAGATGATGGTTTTGATGACAACAACCTTAGGACTTGTTATAAAATATAAATACTAATATCTTTGTCTAGATATATATATGTGTATATGCAGGATATATATATGCAGGTATTGAGAATGAAGACTGTACAGTATAGAGATTCAAGACTGACGAATTCAAGATTGTAGAAATCAAGACCGAAGACTCATGAGTATCAAGATTATAAAGAGTTGAAGAGCTCAAGATATAAAGATAAGTAATAGAGTCTAGATTTATGTTAAAACTTCATAATAGCACTAAAATCTTTATTTGGATTTTAACTGTGGAATGGAATCCACCTTCCTGCTTTAATAGTGGGATGGAACCCAATACCTCCTCTAGTGGAATGGAATCCATGAAATTTTCAAAATTACTTATTTTTAGATTTTTTTCAAAACTATTTTTTAAAGACGTCTCTCTCTCCTTGTTTAAATATTTTAGTCTTAATTCAAAAACTATTTTGAATCATATTAATTTCAAAATCATTTCTTGTTTTTTAAACTATCTACTGGATTTAATATTTTACCTTTAAATCTCAAAAATATATTTTAAAGAAGTCTATACTTAGTTTTTAATATTACATTTATATTATAGATTATATATATTTTAAGATTACTTTCTAAAACTCTTTTATAAGTTTAAACTATATTCAAAATGGTTTATAAAGTTTAGAAATTGTTTTGACAAGTTCTAGAATAGAAATCATTTTAAAGCAAAATGAATTTTCAAAATTAACATAGGCATGTCGACATCCCTCATCCCCCCCCATATCGACATGGTAGCCGTAGAATTTAAAATTCAAATTTTCAAATGAAGTGTCTATTCGTCATAAACTTTCACGAATGGACATGGCTATTGTTCTCCTATATATACTAGTTGGTTTCAACGAATTTTAAGTCAGTTATTCTTTATTTCTTCACTCCTTCTTCTCCACTCAATTATTCTCTTATATTTTAACAAAACTCTGCCGAAATCCTAAGTGAATCAAACTCGATTGTCTCTAGTTTGATTCTCTGCTACTCTCTCTCAAAGATCTTAGTGCTATTCAGAGTTATAGGATCATTTGTAATCAAAGATCAAAAGATCGAAGTGTACCGAGTCTCTCTCTATCAAAGTGTGATTGGAAACGGTGTGATTGTGGCCCGTAAATCAATTGGGTGTGATTGTAGCCCGTAAATCAATTAGGTGACCTTGTAGCCTTGATATACCAAGAGAGTTTTCCCTAGACTCGGAGACAGGAGGGTGTATCTCGTGGCCTTGAAATCGAGGTTGTAATATCGACATTATATTTAAAAAGAAATCTGCATAAGAAATTGTGTGGGACTGGATGTAAGGTAACCCCGAACCAGTATAAAATTCCGGTGTGTTCTTTCCTTTACTACTATTATTTACTATTTTCATCTGTGTCTGGTTCTGTGATTGTCTCTATGTTTGTGAATTGCATATGTTAAAGTATTTGGTGGGAAACGATGAGAGTGTAGATCTCTGAGTAGGAGGCACTTAGTAAAGATTTAGAGAGATGTTTACAAACAGTCCATTCCTGGATTGGTGTTGTCAGTAATATACTAGGAATTTATTGAGTCGTAGTAGGGGAGTATGACTGTACTAAATTACTTGTAGAAGTTTAATGCTTTGTCTAAGTATGGGACTGTTATGGTTAGAACGCAAAGGAAGAAGGTGGAAAAGTTTATTTTGGCGCTGAGGCCAGGGCTAAGTGATTGAATATAACCCATCTAGCTCTTTCATTCAACAAAGTGGTAGACATGGTAAGGAGGTATGTGCTTACATACATCGAGAGCTGGAGTGTGGGGGGAAGAAGGCTCATGTCAAAAATAAAAATAAGTTACCCCATTCAAAAGAGAAAGTAGGCAAACAGTAGAAAAGAAGGTCTTAGGGAGGAGGAGAGTGGAAAGTTGTTGTTGAAGTAGCCTGTTATAGTTATGGACAGAAGGAGCTTTATGGAACTGTGTGTCCAAAATCGATTAGAGTAGTGAAAATCAAATGTTTTATTTGCTACAAATCCGGGCATACGAAGAAGGATTTTCAATAGTTAAAGCAGGCAAAAGTCTTTTCTTTGGAAGGATTGCCAATTGGACCAATGGCCAAAGAAAAAGAAAAAGGTGTTGTGCTAGAATGTATGATTTTGATTTTTGATGCTTTGTTTAGAGTTCTGTTTGAGGTTTTGCACAATCTTTCATTTTGAAAAGACTTAGTTCATAGCTTGGAATTAGGTGTTATCAATTTAGGTACATCTTTGCGTGTGGTTAATCCGATCAGTGGGTATACTAATCTTGGATTATGGTGCACTAAACTTGGGTTTACTTTGTATGGAAATTTGTTTATTTGTGACCACATGTGTTTGACTTTGTAGGGTTCAAGTAATTTTGGGTATGAATTGGTTAGTATGTAATGGAGTTAGGATCTATTATGCCGATAGAATTTATTGCTTTACAAAATCGAAGGGATGGAAGAAGAATCATAACAGCATTGGACATAATAAATGGGAAGTCAAAATTACCATTGAGTGTGATGGAGCATCGACAGGATGAGATTGATAGAGAGTACTAATAGTTTAGAATTCACAGATGTTTTTGAACCAATAATGGGATTACTACCATGAAGAGATGTTAAATTCTATATAAACTTGATACTGGGGGCTCAACCTATTAGTAGGTCGCCTAGTAGAATGTTGCCTAAAGACACAGAAGAATTGATAATGCAACTACTATAATTTGTACATAAAAGTTTCATTAGGCCAAGTAGTTTACCACAGGGAGCACCTGTGGTATTTGTAAATAAGTTAGGTGGATCATTACAGATATGTGTTGATTATCAGAATTTGAATTGAGTTAATTGTGAAGAATCATTTTCCATTACTGGATAAATGACTTGTTTGGCCAGTTGAGTGAACCTAGAATATTCTCGTAGCTATATTTGTTAGTAGATTCCATCAACCCAGGGTAGATGAGGATAGTCTTCCATTGATCGTGTTTAGAAAAAGATATGGTTCTTATAAATGGTTAGTCATGCCCTTTGGTCGGACCAATGTCTCTGCATTCTTTATTGATATTATGAACCAGTATTTTTGCGATCATTTGGATAGATTTATGGTGGTCTTGATCAATGATGTTTTGATCCTAAAAATGAAAGAGACGACGAAGTCCATCTAAGGTTGGTGTTGGAGACATTGAGACAACACAAATTGAAGGCAAATTTTTCCAAGTGCCATTTTTGTAAACGAGAAGTAAAATTTCTCGACCACGTTGTGTGGGAGAACTGATTAGCGGTGGATCCATCAAAGATAATACCCATTAATGTTTGGAATAAACTGGAGATGTTTATGGAAATGAGAAGTTTCTCCGAATTAGCTAGCTATTCTTTAGATTCATTAAGGATTTCTTATGCATAGCAGCATAGTGATAATGTTGACCAGAAAGAATGAAAAGTTTATTTTGACAAATAAGTATGAAGGGTCATTCAGGAGTTGAAGAAGTTATCAACAGTTGCTCCTATCTTAATTAAGGAATGGAAGACGTTAAAGACATTTTCATGTTATAGGGTGCATTATTTAAAGAATGCAAGATCAAGTAGAGATCCAAGGGTTGTAGCAAGTTTGGAAGTAAATTCCACACTTGTGGATAAAATTTCTACAATGTAAGGAGAGTACCCATTATTAGCCAAGAAAATTAGCTATTAGAGATGGGTACAGATGTGAGGGATTTGAAAGGGTTAGAAATGGAATCGAAGAGATGATTTAGGAAGAAAAGAAGATTGTTTGTCCCGATGGGAAATCTTCAAAAGGAGGCCTTCGAAGAAAGACACCGATATAAGTTTATGGTTCATCTCAGGGGCCTAAAGAAGATCATGACATGAAGCAAGTATTCTTTTAGGATAGGATGAAAAGTGACATCGAAGAATGTGTGAAGAGGTTCTTCACATGTCATAAGTAAAGGCTAAGCATCAAAAGCTGAGCAGTTTTGTAACACCCCTAATTTTAGTGACATTATTCAAGAGATTTAATTAGAATAAATTAAGTAGAATAATGTAGATAAGGAGATTGAGTTTAGTTAATAAACTAGGTGGTCATGCTTAATTAAATCAAATGAACTTAAGAAAATGATTAAGTAATAGAACACAAGGGCATTAGGGTAATTAGCCTCCCATATTTCCCACCCTTATACTATCTCCTTAGTCATACACGTTCATTTTTATCTCAAACAAAATTTGAAATGTGAGAAGGAAGCAAGGCCGGCCATTAGGAAGAAGAGAAAAGAAAATCAACTTAAAGCTTAGGATTCAAGTTAGAAGGAATCAATCTCAACCAAACTTCAATTTCCTTATCCAATCTAAGGTGAATAATAATTTCTACATCTTTATTTTGATTTTAACATCATATGGTTTCGGATATTAGGATAAATCTGTTTTTTGACATATTGATTGATGATATGCTTGATTTTGATTTATGTATGGATTGAACAAGGTTGTTTAAAAAGTAGATATGCACGGTTTTTGGGTAAAACCGAGATGAAATGATTTTTAAATGCCATGGGAAAATTTTATGTTATAAAAAACCTGATTTTGGAGATGGATTTCAATTTTTACAATTTTCGAAATTAAGATGGATTTTATATTAATTTTCTAGTGAAGAAAATGATTTATTGGGCTATAAATTATATAAGGCTAAAATAATTATTATTTGGGTTTGAAAATTTTATATGTTGGAAAACGTATTAAAATAGATTTTCTGGATTTTTTTCAGATTTTTCCTAATTGTTTTGATGAATATATAAAATTATTTAAGGTATGGGACTTAAATGTTTTATATATTTAATTAAGGAGAAGGGGCATTTTACAAAATAAAATTACTATTTAAATTCTGAAATTAGTGGCAGCACTTTTCTGAAAAGTATTTGTTAACCAATAGGAATTTGACAAATAAAGGCAGTTTAGTTGAAAAGTTATTTTTTTTAAGTTAAAAATAAAGAAATCGTACTTTTAGCATGTTTCAGCCAATTTTAGCATCAAACCTTCCGACCCAGACCTTCCGACATAGTCGAAAGGTTAGCTCTCGACAAGGTCAAAGTTCAATGCATATGGTATCAAGTTACTTGGTACGAAATGAATTGAACAATGTCGAAGGGTACTTAGTCGAAAGGTTAATTGCCAAAGAGGTTGGGGGTATGTTTGTTTTATAAACCAAAGATTGTCTACTTTTTTTTCGAATAAGAGCTTTCGACTTAGTTGCTTTCGACCAAGTTAATTATTTAAAATAAAGGTTTTAAACCTTCCGACACAATCGAAAGGTTACTACCGCTTAACTTTGTTTTGTTTAGAATCTTCCAACACAATCAAATGGTTATTGTTGCTTTTTCCAACTTTCGAAAGGTTACTTACGACAAAGATGAAAGGTTTACCTGTTTGAAAAACAAGCCGCTTTTCCCATTGCTTTCGAAAGGCATCAAAGCCTTCGACTTAGATGATTTACCCTTTTTTATAATTTAAGTATAACCCAAGCTTTTTAAGGAGTTGTTATAAAAGGCGGAGGCCTATTGTTTTAAATGAAATGTTTTAAATCTTTCAAAGCAGACCTTCCGACAAAGTCGAAAGGTTGCTTCCAATATAGTTAAAAGGTTTTAAGAGATAATTTTCAACATGTTTTAAATTGAACCTAGGAAGTCTTCGAAAGGTTTATATTTTAAGAGTTGAATGATTTCGAAAGGTTTGAATTGCTGAATGGTTTGAATGGTTTCGAAAGGTTTGGATTCAAAAGGTTTTTTTGAAGACCTTTCGACAAGGTCGAAAGGTTGGGTTTTGAAAGGATTTAGGAAACCCTTTGACAAGGTCGAAATGTTGGTTTTAAAAGGTTTTTACTGTTGGTTAAAGCTTTCGAAAGGTTTACTTTCCAATGATTTTGAAAGGTCTTAAAATCCCATACTCTAAATTTTTAAGGAAAACCACGGCTTATATGTAGGAGTTTTGTAATGACTTTAAGTATAAAACTTTGAAGAAGTATTGCCTTGATAAAAATATAAGTTAAAAGGTGTTAACTATATTTTATGAAATGTATTTCAAGGACCTTAAACCCACGGGAGTGGTATTGTTAAATTGTGGTTTGCTTCTTCAAATATGAATATGTTCACATGATAATCTATAACTGTATTTTGGGAAAAAGGGGTATAAGAACAATTTAGGTTAACTCAATAGTGAATATAAAATTACTTAAACTCCTGAATGAGTAGAATTGCATCCAAGGAGTCAGGGTGACAAAAATCATATGATGCTTAAACTTGGTAGTTATTGGTGAAAACCAAAAGGTTTATAGTACACCCATGAAAACTATGATAAGGTAGTTATTGGTGAATACCAAAAGGTTCATAGTAAACCCATGAAAACTATGTATTAAGGACAGTTGGCAGGGGCCAATTGGTTGGTAGTGCACCCATGAAAACTATATCCGAACTAAGAATTGGCAGCAGTCAATAGGTTCCTAGAAAACCTATGAAAACTTGGACAAGCAAGTGGCTAATGGAAGTATCAATATGTTCCTAGTTAATTCATGAAAACTAGGATGTGAAGTGAGTTATTGGATAAGTCCATAGGTTCCTAGTCAACCCATGAAAAATAGGATAAGGTAATTAGTTGGTGCAATGGCTAATAGGTTCAGGGGGACCCATGAACTAATTAAGTTAATTAGCAGGAGCTTATAGGTTCTTAGTGATTACATGAAAACTATGAATAGGACAAGGTGTTCTTTAATTATTTAAAGGTTATTAGTAAACCCATGAAAACTAAAAGGAAATCTTTTTTATTTTTAAGTATGCATATCATCATAATATTTTAAAAATATATGTTTTAACCATTGTGGATGCAGGAGTACAATATATGGTTTTATAAAGGCTTTAGCATACTACTGAAGGGAAAGCATGTTCCGCTAAGCGGCGTGGTCTCACTAGATATCTAAAAAGGATTGAGATGTTAGATTATTATTTATGCCAGGCTTTATGTCTAACTCGAAGTTTTTTTTCCCCTCAAACTCTCGGGTACTCAATTGATTTTGGGTAGTTTGAGGTTTAGGGTTTTCAGGTTTCTTCTTAGACGAATAAAGCTACTGGAGGCGTGCGGGAAGCAGATAGTTAATTAGAGTTTTCTTTCCATTGTGTGTTTTGTTTGTAAAGGCAAATTTATTAGCCTTACTTTATACTCTGATCAACCAAGGGGGCATCTTCATATGTCGCTCTTGGCGTATTTGTAATAATTATATTTTGCTGAACGTGGGTAACGTAATTTGGGGATTATGTGATGAACATGAAATGTTTTGATTTGAATGTGGAAATATGTTTTTGAATTGTTAATTTTTTTTACATATTTCTATGATCTATGTATCAATGAATCTAACACCGCCGTATTTGGTCGCCAAAGATTAATAACTATGGATGACTGTAGCATCCGTAGCCGTTAGTTTTGGGCCTCCAAGTAGGGGATGCTACAAGTTGTATCAAAGCATATGTTTATGAAACTTTAAAAGAAAAGATAAACTTAAAAGCTTTTTGAAACATAATCTAATGAATTTAAAAATAATCGGGGTTTGGGTTAACGCTATTATATCGTACTTTTATTTGATATATAGGTATATATCTAAGTACGTATTCCCATATTTCTTAGACCGTTCTTCTATATCATACTATGGCTTGTATGTAGATATACGAGAAAGAAGATATGGAGGTAGGAAACGGAAGAGGGAATCTAGGTGGAGGAAGCACCACTGCTAATGGAAATGCTCGACCTAATACTTGGAGAAACCAAGGTCGTCAAGCTAATGCTAATCAAAATTCTGAGGCCAATGTAGGTGTTGGAAATCCGCCAGTAGATGCGGGGATGGTGTATTAGTTGTTAGCTAACCTTTTGCAAGTAGGAGCTACTAGGAATGTTGGTGGAGCTAATCCCATAGTTCCAGTTGGATATAACTATGCTAAGCTGAGCCGAGACTACATCAGTCTTGGTGGGAAGCCGTTTCTTGGATCAGAAGATGTTGTATAGGTAGAGAACTGACTGTTCAATTATGAAAGGATCTTTACGGATTTAGGCTTGAATGATGGAGAGAAGAGAAGGCTAGCTTATAGATAGTTGCAAGGGTTAGTGCTTCATTGGTGGAACAGTGTGACGGCTGGAATGCCGGAGGAAGAGTTGACGTGGGTTGACTTCAGGAGGAGGTTTGAGCAGATTTTCTTGCCTAAGGTTGCCAAATCGACGTTAATGAGGAAGTTTATGGATCTTGTTAAAGGACAGATGTATGTGATCGAGTATGCTGCTAAATTTGATGAGCTATCTCGATATGGGTATGCTTTGGTTGACATGGATGTTAGGAGGAATGAGCGATTCATTAGAGGACTTAGGCCAGAACTAGGAAGGTTGGCTATGACTCACATTAGAGAGCCTTATTATGTGATGGTGGAGATGACCGTCCGCCATGAGGAGATGCCTGCTGTTTCAGCAAGGGAGAAGTTAGTGGAGTTCCCAGGTTCACAAGGAAGAAAAAGGATTTATGAAGAAAGGAGCCCAGAAGAGGGAGGCCGCTAAGAAGGCAAAGGTTGATTCGATGTGTTATAAGTGTGATAAGAATGGCCATTATGCTCATGAGTGCCGGATGGGAAAGGGAAAGAAACCTATAGAGAAGAAGAATGTGAAATGCTTCAACTGGGACCAAGTTGGGCATTATAAGAACTTTTGTCTAGAGCCAGTCAGGGCGGATAGAGAAAAGGTTTTTGCTATTGGACCACCATCTTCTTCTAAACCCACTGTAACAGAGAAACGATGATGGAAAGTACGCTTTTGATTCAAAATATAACAGTTAGTGTACTTTTTAATACCGGTGCATCACATTCATTTATATCTTAGTATTTGGTTGATAGGTTATGTATAGAACCCACATACCTTGTTACTTTCTTAAGGGTTGTGAATCCAATAGGAGGGTATGCAACTCTTGGGATGAGATGTGACTAGTTAGAACTTGATTTGTTAGGACCTGAGTTTGCATGTAGTTTGTATGTCTTTGATTACGTAGATTTCGAGATCATCTTAGGTATGGATTGGTTAGGTAAGTACGAGGCTAGGATATTTTGTTAGGATGGGGAAATATCATTGAGGCACTTAGATAGTCGTAACCGAATCATTTTCTCGATGGAGAATTCTAGTAAGAGTTTTTATGCTTTGTTGAGTATCATGGAGGTTGGAGAAGAACTTAGTCAGGTTCGTGTGAGTAGAGAGTTTGCAAATGTCTTTGAAGAGTTTACTGGATTACCACCAAAATGAGCTATTGAGTTTCGAATAAACCTTATATCGAGAACTGAACCTGTCAGTAGACCACCTAGCAGGATGACATCGTTGGAGATGAAGGAATTGAAGGAGCGGCTAGTGGATCATGAGGGAAGAAATTTTATTAGACCAAGCAGTTCGCCTTGGGTAGCAACTGCGGTATTCGTGAAGAAACCAAATGGGTCGTTAAGATGTGCATCAACTATCGTAAGTTGAACGAAAGGACGATCAAGAACAGGTACCCTTTGTCAAGGATTGATGATCTATTTGATCAGTTGAGTAGAGCCAGAGTATTTTCCCAATTGGATTTGGCGACTGGGTTCCATCAATTGAGAGTGGTGGAGGATAGCATTCCTTTGATGATATTTCAGACGAGGTATGGTTTGTATGAGTGGTTAGTAATGCCATTATGATTGACGAATGATGAACCAAGTTTTCAGAGAGCATTTGGGTAGGTTTGTGTTGGTGATGATATTTTGGTGTACTCTGAAGATGAAAGAGAGCATGAGATTCATCTTAGATTGGTGTTGGAGACACTGAGGCAGAATCAGCTAAAGGCGAAGTTCTCTAAGCGTCATTTCTAGAAGAGAGAAGTTAAGTTTCTTGGTCATGTGATTTTCAGAGGAAGGATTGTCAGTTGACCCAATTAAGATCGAGGGATTCAATAATTGGAAGAGCCAGAGATGGTAACCGAGGTCAGGAGTTTTCTTGGGCTTGCTGGCTATTACCGGAGATTCATCAAGGATTTCTGGTGGATAGCAGCACCTTTGACTAAGTTGACCAGAAAGGACGTGAAGTTTGTTTGGTCCGACAAATATGAGGAAGCATTCCCTAAGTTAAACATTTGTTAACCAATGCGCCAGTGTTAGTAGTTCCAGATGGTATCCAAGGTTTGGTAGTATACACTGATGCATGTGGCACTGGATTGGGAGCAGTATTGATGCGGAAGGGCAAGGTCATTGCTTACGAATCTAGGAAGCTTAGACCGCATGAAGTAAGATACCCAACTCACAACTTAGAGTTAGCTGTGGTATTTTTTGCTTTGAATATTTGGAGGCATTATCTTTTGGGAGAGAGATTTGAGTTGTAAACCGATCATAAGTCATTAAAGTATTTATTTTCTCAAAAGGAGTTGAATATGAGGCAGCGGAGATGGTTGGAGTTTCTGGCTGCTTATGACTTCGGAATAGAGTATACTCCTGGAAAAGGAAATAAGGTAGCGGATGCTCTCAGTAAAAAACATCAGAATGTGGTGTTAGCATTGTTGAAAGAATGGAAGGACCAGGAAGCTTTAGCCAGTTGTGGTGTACGGTTAAGATCTACTACTAGTTCTAGTCAGGGTACCGCCATGTTATCCTGTTTAGAAGTTTGACCAGTGCCGATAGAAGGGATAGCTTCTAAGCAAAGAGAAGATCCAGCTTTAGCCGAGAGGATTAAAAGGCTTGAGGAAGGATCAGAGATTAATCACCTAAAGAATTTTAGTCTTGACCAAAGAGGATGTTTGAGAAAGAAGGTAAGATTCTGTGTTCCAATTGTAGAGAACTTAAGGAGGGAAGTTCTAGAGGAATGTCATCGATCGAAGTTTACGATTCATCCTGTAGGGACCAAGATGAATCAAGATATGAAGAGGAGCTTTTATTAGGAGGGCATGAAGAGGGATGTTGGCTTGTGGGTTAGGTAGTGTGTTAACTGTCAACAAGTGAAGGTCGAACATCAGAAGCGAAGTGGATTACTTCAGCCTTTAGATATTCCATTTTGGAAATGGGATTCAATATCAATGGATTTTATAGACGGGTTGCCAAAGTCAAGGAGAGGAAATGATAGTATATGGGTTATAGTGGGTAGGATGACCAAGAGTGCCTATTTCATTTCAGTAAAGTCAATCAGGACGGCACATGTTTTAGCAAAGTTGTCCATGAAGAACATAGTTAAGACTTCATGGGATTCCTAATTGCCTAGTCAGCGATAGAGATGCATTATTAACTAGCGAATTTTGGAGGAGTCTACAAGATGTATTAAGTACCAAGCTCAAGATGAGTACAGCTTATCACCTATAGACGGACGAGTAGACAGAGAGAGTCAACAAGGTACTTGAGGACTTGTTAAGAGCTTGTGCGTTGGACTTTGGTGGATCATCGGAAGATCACCTACATTTGATTGGGTTTTCCTATAATAATAGTTATCAGGCTAGTATAGGAATGGTTCCTTTTGAAGCTTTGTATGGAAGGCCATGCAGATCGCCAGCATGTTGGTTAGAGATTGGAGACAGATTGGTCTTAGGGCCGGAATTAGTTAGAGAGGCGTCGGAAAAGATTGAGTTAATCTGAGGACAGATGAAGGAAGCTCAATCCAGGCAGAAGAGTTACGTAGATAAGAGGCGTAAAAACTTAGAGTTCTCAGTGGAAGATAGGGTTTTAATTAAAGTACGATGAAGGGTGTGGTATAATTTAGAAAATCAGGAAAGTTAGCCCCAAGATATGTTGGATGATTTTAGATTGTAGAAAGGATTGGAAAGCTCGCATACGGAATAGAGTTGTCGTGCAGTTTGGCATGTGTTCATAATGTATTCCATGTGTCTCATCTTTGTACGTATGTGCCTGATCGAGTGTCTACCATTCCTCAGACTGAGTTGGAGGATTTGATAGTAGAGCTTGATTTGACTTTTGTTAGACAACCGGTTTGAGTTGTAGCAAGGGATGATAGGAGATTGAGGACCAAGACAGGCAAATTGGTGAAAGTTCAGTGGAGCAACAACGTGAAAGACTATACTTAGAAGATAGTATTAGAGAGGCTTATCCCGATTTGCTTTGATGGTATGTCTATACCAGATTTATATTGATTATGATAGTTAGGTAGGCTAGTATGGTTGTTAGGAGATGTTACAGAAGTTTGATATGATTGCTAGTTAGTCCTTGCTGAATTTCGAGGATGAAATTCTTTAAGGAGGGGAGCCTATAATACCCCTAATTTTAGTGACATTATTCAAGAGATTTAATTAGAATAAATTAAATAGAATAATGTAGATAAGGAGGTTGAGGTTGATTAATAAACTAGGTGGCCGTGTTAATTAAATCGAATGAACTTATGAAAATGATTAAGTAATATAACACAAGGGCATTAGGGTAATAAGCCGCCCATATTTCCCAACCTTATACTATCCCCTTAGTCATACACGTTCATTTTTATCTAAAATAAAATTTTAAATGTGAGAAGAAAGCAAGGCCGGCCATTAGGAAGAAGAGAAGAGAAAATCAACTTAAAGCTTAGGATTCCAGTTAAAAGGAAACAGTCTCAACCAAACTTCAATTTTCTTATCCAATCTAAGGTGAATAATAATTTCTACATCTCTATTTTGATTTTAACAACATATGGTTTCAGATTTTAGGATAAATCTGTTTTATGATACATTAAATGATGATATGCTTGATTTTGATTTATGTATGGATTGAACAAGGTTGTTTAAAAAGTAGATATGTACGGTTTTAGTGTAAAACCGAGATGAAATGATTTTTAAATGCCATGAGAAAATTTTATGTTATAGAAAACCTGATTTTGGAGATGGTTTGAATTTTTATAATTTTCGGAATTAAGATGGATTTTATATTAATTTTCAATTGAAGAAAATGATTTATTAGGCTATAAATTATTTACGGCTAAAGTAATTACTTTTTGGGTTTGAAAATTTTATATGTTGGAAAACACATTAAAATTGATTTTCTTGAATTTTTCCAGATTTTTCCTAAGTGTTTTGATGATTATATAAAATTATTTAAGGTATGGGACTCAAATGTTTTATATATTTAATTAAGGAGAAGGGGCATTTTACAAAATAAAATTATTATTTAAATTCTGAAATTATTGGTAGCACTTTCCTGAAAAGTATTTGTTAACTAATATGAATTGACAAATAAAGGTAGGTTAGTTGAAAAGTTATCTTTTTAAGTTAAAACAAAGAAATCATACTTTTAGCATGTTTCAGCCAATTTTAGCATCAAACCTTCCGACCCAGACCTTCCGACTTAGTCGAAAGGTTAGCTCTCGACAAGGTCAAAGTTCAATGCATATGGCATCAAGTTACTTGGTACAAAATGAATTGAACAATGTCGAAGGGTATGTGGTCGAAAGGTTGATTGCCAAGAGGTTGGGGTATGTTTGTTTTATAAACCAAAGATTGCCTGCTTTGTTTTCGAATAAGAGCTTTTGACTCTGTTGCTTTCGACCAGGTCAATTATTTAATATAAAAGTTGTAAACATTCTGACACAGTCGAAAGGTTACTTCCACTTAACTTTGTTTTGTTTAGAACCTTCCGACACAGTCGAAAGGTTATTACCGCTTTTTCCAACCTTTCGAAGTTGTTACTTACAACAAAGACGAAAGGTTTACCTATTTTAAAAACTAGTCGCATCTCCCATTGCTTTCGAAAGGCATTGAAGCCTTCGACTTAGATGATTTACCCTTGTTTTATAATTGAAGTATAACCAAGCTTTCGAAGGAGTTGTTATAAAAGACGGAGGCCTACTGTTTTAAATGAAATGTTTTAAAGCTTTCGAAGTAGACCTTCCGACAAAGTTGAATGGTTGTTTCCAATATAATCGAAAGGTTTTGTTAACCCAAAAAATGGATCAACACCCTGGTTTAAGTTTGAAAAAACCAGCCCTATTCTGATAGAGCAATATCATAGATCATAGGTATGAGAAAAGAAAAGTAAAAGAAAGAAGACAAAGAATTTTTATAGTGGTTCAGCTGTTAATGAAGCTTACGTCCACTTTATATTTTTCTTATAGGCTGATTTCTATTACAAGATGTGTTTTACTACAAGACTTTGATTATCTTTCAATAGATTGAATCCCTAGAGTTGGAATCCACTGGAGAATCACAGTGAATTGCTTTGGATATTGTTGTGAGGGAGGTAGAGAATGAAGAATGTTTCCAGTAGAGCTCTAGCAATCAGTCTGGAGGACCCCTTTTTGTGTTGCAGATAGGATGCTATATATAGAAATCAGAGAGCTTCTGGGCCGGGCCTGTCTTCATCAGCTCGCAAGTAGGTTTAAGGCGACTTGGGGGATTTGGCTCACAAAATGAGCCAAAAAGATGGGTCGCGGGCGACCCGATGCCTTGATTCATTTTGCGGACCGAGTCTTGCCACTTTTAACAGTGTTCCATATCGGGTTTGTTTCACGGTTTGAGCAGAGGCATGAGTTGCCGATGAGCTAAGCACATAGGATTTTTCTGGGGTTTCTAATTGGAAATGTTTCCATAGTCTTTTATCATTACTATTTCGCTTCGATGGCAATTCTCTAGCTGTTTGCGTTTAGCTACCGATTGAACTAAAAGGAACGTTGATCTCTCGGCTTCGCTGATCCCAGTCGTCTTGGTCGTATAGCTTAGCCCTTGCTAATTCCTTGCCTTAGATTTTCTGATTAAGTTCTATACCATTTTGATGTGATGGAATTGTTCCGTATCCTGCTGGATCCTATCGGGTTAAAAACTCGGATAACATTTGCCCTCTCGAAGTATGCCTTTTGAATGAAAGGTGTGCTTTTCTTTTGAACAAGTCATGGCAACGAGTCTTTGGTTGTTGAGCTTTAGTCTTGGTGGATCGTTTAGCTCCTTCAGATTCTCTTGCCAGTTATTATCCCACCTTTTGGCAAAGCCTGGACACCAAGAACTTGACTAGAAACAAATAGCGGTCCATCTTAGAAATCGGCTATACGTAGGTTCACCATGGATATCGGTGAATTTTGTCCGAGTCCGGATCGAGCTACAATCGACAAGACACGACGAGGGAAGCCATAAAAGCCAACGTTCCAAATTTCAAGTCAATCCGAGTTAATATTCTCAAGTTATGATCGATGCAAGAAGGGATGAAGAACAGGCTCGGGTTCGTATCCATTAGAAAGCCTCTGTTCGACTCCATCGAGTTCATGTCCATCATAAAGCCTCTATTCGACTCCATCGGGTTCGTGTCCATCATTAGTAGGCCGCACTTCGTATCGTCCAGAAGGCCTCTGTTCAAATCCATTAGTGGATCACTGTTCGAATCCATCAGGGACAGCTCTGTTCGACTCGATCGGTCAATGAACACTTCGTATCGATCGACCCCGCATCCATCAAGAAGCAACAGTTCGACTCGATCATCCAACGTCCACTTCGCATCCATCCGAGAACTCCTACTTCGTATCCATCGGGGATGAACACTTTCATCAGTTTCGCATCGATCAATCTTAAAAGCTCTCTTCGTATCGATCGATCACCAATCGATACGAACTGCATGCCTCACATCGATGCGAAGAAAAGCACAACAGTCGATACGAACCAAAGAGCTCTTATCGATACGAACTATGCAACCTTCATCGATGCGAATAAACCAACGTCCATCGATTCGAACTAGACTATCTTCATCAATTCAATCTGGATATGCTACAGATCGATGCGAAGAACGCACGCCACGTCAACCAGCTAGCACAGGCCACCATCGATTCGAAACCATCGAGTCGAAGTGATCGAGTTGAACGAAATGAACTACCGAAAGTCCCCATTTCGTATCGATCATATCTCCTAATCTACAAGTCCAAATGCTATGAAATTTTCACAGAAGTTTACGTGCATGTTAAAGAATGTCCACGCCAAATTTCGACTCCATTGGATGAAATCTTGATCGATACGAAATCCGTTCGTATCAATCATGGATTGGGCCGAAACTTTACGGGCTTGGGCGCGCAGGTCTAGTCACGTGCCAGGGAGAGTCTCCCGAGATCTGAGTGAAATATCAGCCTCGTACACCTATAAATAGAGCCCTAGGGCATACAGAAAAAGGGCTTTTTCTTCTTTGAATTCTCGAACGCCCAGACTCTGCCGGATCCAGATCTAAAACTCCATTGCTGCTGCTACTAACAAATTTCACTTCTATAAATCATTGATTATTTGTTGTAACCTACTGAAATCAATTGTAATCATCAAAGAAAGATCAATAAAGCAATCAACTTCATAGTGGACGTAGGCAATACGCCGGACCACTCTAAATTCTTGTGTCTCCATGCATTTTAATTATTTTCATTATCTGGTTTTGGAGTTTTTGTTAGATAATCCTCCTTTTCCATTTAATTTCTTCACTTTATCTCTTCAAAAACTTCCGAAGAGTGTTGTGCCCAATTTTGGTACAAACACTTTGGTGCTTTCATTGAGAAAAAACCCAATTTTTCTCCTGCTCTTTGGATCTCCTATCTATACCGGATTGCATAAATCCAAGAAGAAGATCCAGAGCTTAGACTTTGAAGCCCTTCCATTCTATTCAGATTTGCATCAGATCTAAGAAAGGACTTTCATTAATTCGCCATGGTAAGCACATGAACTACCTCTACAGCTGCTGATCAAGGAGGACGAGACCGACATAATCCCGTGTAATTGCCTCCATCAAACCAAGATGCCGCCGGACCTTCAGATCCATCAGGCCCGGTTACCAAACAAGAGTTTCAGATGTTGCTTCAAGAACTGACCTAGAGTCGGCAACAACTAACTGAACAACTATGAGCCAACACAGAGTTGTCCAACCAGCTAAATCGCCAAAGGCGAAGAAGATCCAAAAGAGACCAAGGTTCTTATTCTTCCACGGAGAGTTCAGCCTCATCTGACGGTCATAACAGATCCACGCACCCACGGCTGGATGTAAGCTACACCCAGGCCACATGACACCAACCTACCACAAACCTAGGACAACCCAGAACTGGACCATCCGCTAGTCATCATACAGGACCTTCATCCCGAGGAGGTGCTGCTCCTTATCATGTCATAGGCAACATTGCTACTACCACCACTACCGAACAAGGGGTTGATGCTAGAAACCAAGCTGATCCTCAACGTAATCAATGAGAGCAGACTCCAGAGCCTTATGACCCGGAAAATGTTTAACCAAGGAGGCGAGGCACGGACCGTCGACCGCGTCCGGTCTAGACTCGCACTATGGAACCCGACCACACATTGGCCCAGCATGCTCCAAGTATCCGGATCCTGGATATACCAATGATGATTCGTCAAATGATCCGTGAAAGTCAGTGTCTCAGTAATGACGACTGGGGAATCTCCCGGAGCTATACCCCTTTCACCGATGACATATTATATGCTGAACCACCTCGGCGCTTCAGGATGCCAACTTTGCCAGTCTACGAAGGGAGTTCTGATCCTAATCAACACATCCTGAAATATGAATGGCTGATGAATGCTGCGAGAGCCGATGATGCAGTAAAATGTCGTAGTTTCCCCATTTCCCTGGGGGGCATTGCCACTATGTGGTTTACTCGTTTGCCACTACAATCCATTCCTAATTTTAACCAGATGGCCACCAAGTTTATTGAAAAATTTCGTATGCACGTAGCAAGGCCTAAAGATGTTAACACTTTGTCTAGTGTTACATAAGTTCCCGGAGAAACACTTAGACGTTACTTGGAGCGATTCCATGCTGCGTGTGCAGAAATAAGCAATCCCAATGACAACTTTATCCTGATGGCATTGACTAAAGGGATTGACCCTGACTCCGAGTTCGGTAATTGGTTAGCTGGGAAACCACCTGCTTCATTGGACCGTTTCTATTCCAAGGCAGCCCAATTCTTGAGAAGGGAGGATGCGAAACGGTCTAGGAAGCAGGATGACGCTAGGCCAAACATCGAAGGAATCTAGAGTAACATCGCCGTTAAACAGTCCGGAGATAGTTCTGAAAAAGTTCAGTTCAACATACAAAATAAACGGACTCAGCAGAGGGACAATGGAAATCAGGGAAAGAAGCGAGATCAAAATCGTGGCCCACGATGTAGAGCTCCCATGTTTGAAAATTATACTCCATTGAATACGTCGCTGGAAAATGTGTATTTGCAGACCTGCAATACCTTGCAATACAACAAACCTGCTCCGAAGCCACCAACGAAAAGACAAAGTCCAAACAAGAAAGTTTTGCAAATTCCACAAAAGTTATAGCCATAACACAAATGAGTGTCGTCATTTACAAGATCTCATTGAGAAACCGATACGTGAACAGAAGTTGGATCAGTATGTGCGGGCGCCGCAGTCTGGTGGTGCGGGCCCATCAAATCAGAATCGTGCGACAAATCAGGAAAGACGGGAGAAACCCGCTCGTACTGGCGGAAGGTTGGTTATCAATACAATAAGTGGTGGTCCTCATCGAGCAGACCGAAGCTGGAAGGAAATGGAGTCGTATGCCAGCTCTACCAGGCATGCGTACTTCGAGTGTTATAGTAGTGTTGATGAAGGGGCTCCGGCCAAGCAACAAAAGACGATGACAGACGACATCGTGTTCATAAACAGAGACGCTGACAAAGTCGAAGCCCCTACTATCAATCCACTGGTCATCTCAGCTCAAGTAGGTCCTGCTTGGATGAAGAGGATCTTAGTTTATAGTGGAAGTTCTGTGAATATCATGTTCAAACGAGCTTATGATCAAATGAGAATGGAAGCAAAGGACTTGAAACCTTGTCAATCTTGAATCCATGGTTTCAACGGAAGTGCTACTATACCCGCTGGAATGGCGGAACTGCTAATGGAGTTGGGAGTTGGGGAACGCCGAAGAGTATGGATGTTCCAGTTCATTGTGTTAGACATAGACTCCCCTTATAATGCTTTCTTGGGCCGACCGGTCCTCGCTGAATTCAGGGCAGCCATTGCCCCATGGTGTTTGACTTTAAAATTTCCACTGATCGTGGAGTGGGAATCATTCAAGGAGATCAAACTGCTACAAGAGCCTGTTATGTTGCCGAGCTGCGAGATGCGTAGTGAAAGGAGAAAGGAAAGGGCGTAGAGGGATCTCTCTGCGTCCGCTTTACTGATAATTGACAATTAATGCCCGGTCCTAGGCCCGGGCACCCTGGCCAATTCCAGAGGGATATTGATCCAAGAGAAACTGAAGATGAAGGAGAATCTAAAGAAAGTCAAGCATCCCCGGCCGAACTGACGATCGATGTCCCAATTGACCATGACGATGATACGAAGATGATAAAGATTGGGTCTCAGCTAAGCCAACAAACTCAAGAGGAATTGGTTGAATTTCTACGGGAAAATCTTGACGTATTCGCCTGGACGCATTCTGATATGTGTGGGATCTTGCCGGACATCGCGTGCCACACTATGAATATTGACCCACGGCTTGTCCCGGTCAAGCAGAAGAGGTGTGGTATGGATCCAGAGAGATCTGCCGCCCTTAAAGAAGAAGTAGAAAAGCTTAAAGAAAACGGGTTCATTCGAGATGCGCTATACCCCGAATGGGTTTCAAATCCCGTGCTCGTCCGAAAGCCAAAAGGAAAATGGAGAACATGTGTCGATTACTCCGACCTGAATAAAGCTTGTCCCAAAGACAGTTTCCCACTTCACAGAATTGACCAGCTAGTAGATTCAACAGCTGGGCACGAGCTTCTATCCTTCATGGACGCGTATTCTGGCTACAATCAGATACCGATGCATTTACCCGATCAAGAACATACCAGCTTCGTAACTAATCTGGGACTTTATTGCTACAAAGTTATGCCATTCGGACTCAAGAATGCCAGGGCTACTTATCAACGATTGGTAAATCGGATGTTTGCCAAACAAATCGGGAAAACCATGGAAGTATATGTAGACGACATGCTTTTGAAGTCACGACTCTCCACCGACCATGTTAAAGACCTGGAAACTATGTTCAACATACTTCGAGAATACAAAATGAAGCTTAACCCACTGAAATGTCACTTTGGAGTTGCATCTGGAAAGTTCCTTGGATTCATCGTCAACGCTCGAGGGATCGAAGCTAATCCTGAAAAGATTTGGCCTATCAGGAATCTTGAAACTCTGAAAACCATAAAGAAAGTCCAGAGTCTCAATGGAAAAGTCGCAGCCTTGAGCAGGTTCATTTCAAAGTCCACTGACAAATGCATTCCCTTCTTTGATCTGATACGAAAAGGAAAACGAAACTTTGAATGGACCATGGAGTGTGAGGGCGCTTTCCAAGCACTAGTTCAACATCTATCCACACCACATATCCTGTCAAAGCCTGTTGATCATGAGAAGTTGTTCGTATATTTGGCGATATCAGAAAACGCTATCAGCGCTGCATTAATTCGAGAAGAAGACAGGATACAGAAGCCGGTATACTACGTCAGCAAACAGTTGACTGGAGCTGAAATAAATTATCCGAAGTTAGAGAAGTTGGCTTATTGCCTTGTTATTGCATCAAGGATGCTTCGACCGTATTTCCAGGCACATCCAATTATTGTTTACACTGACCAACCATTACGATAGGTCCTTTCGCGGCCTGAGACGCTTGGTAGGTTACTCAAGTGGAACATCGAACTGAGCTAGTTTAACATTACTTACACTCCAAGACGAGCGATTCAAGGACAAGTCCTAGCCGATTTCATAGCTGAATTTACCGTTCCCAAGGACTTGCCCAAAACCAGTGAATCCCCTGAATACGTCTGGAAGCTTTATACCGACGGTGCATCAAACAACCTGTTTTCGGGCGCTGGTGTTGTGCTTGAAACTCCCGAAGGCCGATCTATATGTTATGCTTTGAAGTTCGATTTTCATGCGACCAATAATGAAGCGGAATATGAAGCCCTCTTAGCTGGACTAAAGCTTGCTAGGGGTTTGAGAATTATCGCTGTGGAAATTTATTGTGATTCACAGTTAGTTGTGTGTCAGGTACGGGGAGAGTATCAAGCAAGAGATCAAAGGCTGGCTGCTTACTTAGCTCGAGTTCAGGAAGTGATAAATCAGTTTGATTATTATGCCATATATTGCATACCTTGAGAACGCAACCAGAAAGCCGATACATTGGCGAAGTTAGCCAGCACAGGTGAAGCTCAGCAAATGGGACTTATTCCCGTAGAGACGTTATTCTCCCCAAGCATTGACCGGGCAAAAATAGACTGGGTATGCGAAACCGTCCAAGAAAAGGATTCATGGATGACTCCACTCAAAAATTACATCGAGCACGGAACCCTACCGGAGCGCAGGAGTGAAAAGAGACAAGTCCTTCGGAAGGCCTCACGATTCGCTATCCAGAATGGAATCATGTACAGAAGAGGATACTCTGTTCCTCTACTCCGGTGTATCGCTCACGATGAAATTAAACGAGTATTGCACGACGTACACGAGGGAGAATGACGCCAAGAAAATACTTCGATACGGATATTACTGGCCTACTACGAATCGCGACGCGTCGAATTATGCAAAGAAATGTGATAGGTGTCAAAAGCATGCTCGAATTCCTAGAGCCCCTCCTACCGAGATAACGCAAATGGTCAGCCCATGGCCATTTGCAATGTGGGGCATCGACATCATTGGTACTCTAACTCTGGCAAAAGGTGGTGCAAAATACGCCATCGTCACAGTTGATTACTTTACAAAGTGGGTTGAAGCTGAAGCTCTTGCTACCATAACGATGAAGAAAGTAATCAACTTTGTAGTTCACAACATCATCTGTCGATTCGGTCTCCCACACACCATTATTACGGACAACGGAACCCAATTCGACAGCGCTGAATTTAAAGATTTCTACAAACGATTTCACATCCAAAAGAAATTCTCCGCAGTTGCACACCCTCAGACGAACGGACAGGTCGAAGCGGTTAATAAAGTTATAAAGTCCATTCTGAAAAAACGACTGGAAAAGGTCGGGGGCAAGTGGGTCGATGAACTTCCTATGGCTTTATGGGCTTACCGAACAACCCACAAGTCCGCGACCGGTCACACTTCATTCTCTCTCTCTTATAGTTCAGAAGTCGTTAATCCAATCGAACTAGAAGTACCTTCTCATCGTGTGACATACTATGATCCAAAGACAAATGCTATATTACTTGCTGAATCTCTCGATCTACTAGATGAGAAGCATGAAGAAGCTGATTTGAGGGCACCTGCGCATCGAAGTCGAGTCGCCCGATTGTACAACACCAAGGTCCGCCCGCGAACCTTTGAACTAGGCGATCTTGTCCTAAAAAGAATTTATCTGGTTCCTTCGCATATGAAGCCAACATGGGAAGGACCGTATGTTATTGAACGAAGTCTTGGAGATGGCACATTCAAATTATCGACCGTTGACGGTCTCACTCTGCCAAGAGCCTCGAATAGCGAGAGTCTTCGTCGCTACTACACATGACAGACTATGTTTATTCATTTAGTCTATTTTCCATTTCGCAATTTGTTTCTACATTTCGAAATTAGAATTTGTAATAAGGCAAATGACTTTGCCATATTTTCTTATTTCAGCAATAAAATGCAAATCTCTTCGAGCCAGAGCTGTGATTTACTTGAAATGCTTCATATGATCATCACTATGCACGAAGAGCTAAGTTTCACCATACAGTGGAATTTATTCAAATAGGGAGTGACTGTGACGCAATCGGTCACTCGCTAAGTGAAACCCGAGCTCGGGGACAAGCCATCACATCAAAGTCAAAAACGGGTTGATACACGACAATCCCTCACTTAACTCTCGGTTCCCAGAGTGCGAACTGGAGTACTAAAATACGTCTAAAAAGAGGGTGGATCCGTCCGCCTAACGACTTCGTTCGTATCTGAACCAAGTTTGAGGAGGATGGACCCGTCCATCTAACGACCTCACTTGTTAACTCAGGGTGGATGTGATCCGACCGTCTGTGATCCTGATACACCTTTCATTCCCAGAGTGCGAGCGAAATCCAAAAACATACAACCGATGTGACTGACCGTCTGCTTACCAACTCCGAACTCCCAAAGCGTGAGTCGGAGTATAAACATCAACTCCAGATTCCCAGAGTGCGAAACAGAGTATAAACATCAACTCCAAACTCCCAGAGTGCGAGTCGGAGTATAAACACCAACTCCAAACTCCCAGAGTGTGAGTCGGAGTATACACGTCAACTCCGGATTCCCAGAGTGCGAAACGGAGTATAAACATGAACTCCGAACTCCCAGAGCGTGAGTCGGAGTATAAACATGAACTCCGAACTCCCAGAGCGCAAGTCGGAGTATAAACATCAACTCCGAACTCCCAGAGCGCAAGTCGGAGTATAAACATCAACTCCGAACTCCCAGAGCGCGAGTCGGAGTATAAACATCAACTCCGAACTCCCAGAGCGCGAGTCGGAGTATAAACATCAACTCCGAACTCCCAAAGCGCGAGTCTGAGTATAAACGTCAACTCCCAGTTCCCAGAGCGCGAAACAGAGTATAAACATCAACTTCGAACTCCTAGAGCACGAGTCGGAGTATAAACATCAACTCCGAACTCCCAGAGCGCGAGTCGGAGTATAAACATCAACTCCGAGTTCCCAGAGCGCGAAACGGAGTATAAACATCAACTCCGGATTCCCAGAGTGTGAAGCAGAGTATAAACACCAACTCCAAATTCCCAGAGCGCGAATTGGAGTATAAATATCAACTCTGAACTCCCAGAGTGCGAGTCGAAGTATAAATGGTGATTCCATGTCCCCAGATCATGGACATATGATTAAAACTTAAGCCAGCGTGACCAACCGCCAGTCAAAAAATGAGAATCCCCAGAGTGCGGATATGATCATCGACAATCAGACAAACGTGGAAAAACCGCTCGGTCTCTACTTGACTCAAACATCCGTTCAGTGGCACCAGACTCAACATGATGTAAGCGAGAAGCAACCGCTGACTGATGTTCAACTACTCACCCTTAAGACTGGGGGCAGGACTTAAGCACTGACCATAGACTGAAGCGGTGCGACATCAAAATTCAACTCGCTTCCCAATCGCGAACCATGTCCGCAGTTTCCATACTTGGTGCAAAAAGACAAACTTGACTCGAAAGCTAAAACTTTACAAGTGCATTTCAAACATTGAAACACTTAAACAAATACACAAGGAGCTAGAAAAACGAAAAGTTTCATTTCTACTTTTTATAAAAAATAAATTCGTGTACAAGTTTGTTCCAAAAAATTCCTACTAGCAGGGGCCGAACTTGCATCTATACACGGCCAACAAAATGCAAGTCAAAATAAACTAAGGAAGCATGTCTAATCTTTCTTCTTCCTTGGCTTCCTCTTCGGAGTAGACCCGCTGGAGCCACCGCTACCCTTCCTCTTCGAGCCTTTGCTTTTCGGTGGTCGGTCTCCAGGCGGGGGCATGATATTAACATCCTCCTCCGAACTCGAGTGGATAGGAATGCTGCCTGCGGGCGGAGTTGGAGGCATAGGATCAGATGTGAAAGATGGAATGGCCGCACTAGTGTCGGAAAATGTACCGCCAGGCGATATCATTCTAAGCGGAGCTGGACCAAGTGCCGCCGTTCCACCTCCAAAATTGCCACCATGAACAGCTGCTCCCATCTCAGCGTCAATTTCGGCCAAAATCTCCTCTTCCGTGAACACTCGGGCCTCGCTGGAAGCATCGGTAGTCGGCATCAAAAAGCTTGTAGCGGGTGCGCCTCCACCCATAACGAATGGCAAGTCGGCAAGAGGGTCGCCATGACCGTGAAATAGTTCTTCCATCAGCTGCTCATCAAACACAAGCGTGCTTCCCTTTATATCGTCAAGAGGCGCGGCAGTAGTCACGGCGGTCGCTTCAGAAACGATAGCCCCCTGCGTCTGATATGATTCTTGAATAGCAGGAGGCACGACCGGTGCAACATCAATCACTGGACAAAAAATAAGAGAACTGTTAGAACTTGACTCGAGTAAAGATTCTGACTTAAGGCAGATATGTGGAATGTTCAGAATACCTTCCTCAGTTAGACTTGTAGGCGGCAAAACGACTTCAGTAACTTGCACTGTAGCCGAAGACATCTGCGGCTGATTCGGATTATAGGCAGGAACAGCTTGGTTATCGACCGCAGACGAGGATTCGAGCTGGGTTGACGCTGGAACTTCAAGACTCGCCTCATGATGGTCAACCCCTGAACCATCTCCTATTTCAAAGTGCTGGGCGCCGAGTCTTTCCTTCTCATGCAGAATCATTGACTCGTGAAGAATCTTCCTTTCATCTTCATTCAGAATGCGATTCTCGAGTTCAAATTCATCCAAAGACTCACCCAGATGCGCATCCTTCTCTTCTTCAACCAGTCGGTCCCATGCATTGAAAAGATGCGCCGGATAATCATCAAGCCAGGCTAGCCCCCTGTGCCTCAGCACATTAGCGTTGTAAACAACGAGAAGTTCTTCGATATCAGCCTCTAGCCTGGACTCGGCCGACTTCACTTTCTCCTCAACCTCGGTCTCCACCTTGCGGACTTTAGCCACAACCGCATCCCGTTCACCCCTAAGCAGAACAGCTTGTTCGCACGCCTCCTGAGCTACGTTGTTCGCATCATCCTTTTCCTTAGCCATCTCAGCAAATTTGGCCTTAAGCTCGTTGAGTTCTTTGACCGCCTCATCCCGTTCGGTGGTGACTGTGGTATTCCGATGGCCCATGTCCTCCACCAAGGCAACATGTGTATGCCTCAACCTCTCCATTGCCACGTTCAGTTCATAAGCTTTTTTGGTGGCCTCAATTTCTGATTTTCGAGAAGACTCGGCCTCAGCAGTGAGCACTTGAATAATCCGGTCCCTTTGAGCGAGTTCGGTTTCCATTTTCTCAAGCGTTTAGGATCGCTCAAAGGCCACCTTAGAAGCTTTCTCTACAGCCTTTACCCACTCCCTATACTAGGTGTAGATGTCATGAACGTAATCATGCATCGTGTTTTCCACCCCGGATGGAATTCTTTTTAAGTGTGGTGGGAAGACATAGCCATCAAAGCATATGTTCGGAAAATCCTTCCTCGTCTGAGCCAATTTAACGGCCCCTTCTCCTGTGGGCTCAATTGGGACCTGCTCTGCAATTAGGGAGACCGTGGTCTCAACTCTCTGGAGATGAGTCTCGGACCTAGAAGTATGAGAAGACGGCCTGTGATGAGGAGGCTCTGGAGGGTGTGGAACAAGAACAGGGGGTAGAGATGGAAGTCTAAGAGGAGGAGAGTGAGACCTAGATCGATGTATGTATTCTTTGTCCCTGTCCCGCTCGTACCTCTCTTGATTAGAGTACCCACGATCGCGGTCTCTATCAGAGTCTGTCCTACGGGAATCATAATATGTTGAGGATTTTCGAGCTGAGCGGAGATTCCCTAGCACCGATCCTTTCCCAGACATAGTACCTGAAAATGAGAGACGAAGGAAGAGTTAGTGATTTCTTGAGTTGGACGATTTACAGTTATGAATCATGTAGTGCAGTGAAGTGTATGCATGTGCAACCCCCCGACCAACCGAAAATGTCGGTCGCACTCGTAGTAAGCGACCCACTCAATTCAAGAGCATTATCAAGCTCCTCCATCCCAGTGTCGTGTTGAAACGACACATAATCCGGAATAGGAATATCAGCAAGCCCTTCAAAAGGATTCTCTACTTGCGGGGGAGGAGCCTCCGAAATTATAATCCCCTGAACCGGCAAAGACATAACCACATATTTCAGTCTCATTGATTTAGAACGCTTGTGAGCAACGACCTTGCCTTTTCTCCTTCCTCCTGAATCCTGCACATTGGAAGAAGGCCCAGCGTGGAGCTCATTATCAGTAGGCGTTCTCTCCGGGTCAACTTCTTCAGCTATTACGACTCCGGGCGCCTTGCGTTTCAACCGCTTCTTTGAGACCGCCCTAAGCGTCCCTTCCAGCCGTATGCTTTGTTTACATTCAATCAGCCTGACAGTTCTCAAGTTGCTGTCGGTTAGAACAAAGTCGGTGTGCCTCTCTTCGCCTGGAGCCGTTTGGAGAATCCGAACTAGCTCTCTAAAGTATGCACCGTGAAGTCGAGAGATTGCAGCTATACAAGAAGAAAAGTATGTCAGTTTTGAGGTTGGTTATTACTATCTCAATAATTCAAGAGAAAGATTGCAACGCTTACGTCTATCCAACCATCGCCTAGCAAATCCAGGGGAGGCACCGAACGTAGAACCATTCAGTTTTAAAGTAACTTAGCCTTCCCCAGGAGCCCATTACAATGTGGCAGTTCCTGACTGCTTCAAAGAAGGTGAAAGAAGGGCTGTCTCCACGACTCTTAACGTCAAATAGATATCTAATCTCAATCGGCTTTTGTGGTCGAAAGAGAATCTCCATAAATAGAATGAAGGTGCTATTCAACATGGCATATCCATTGGGGTGTAGCTGGGATGGAGCTATTCCAAGGAATGATAACATCTCCCTTATATATTGATTGAAAAGAGGAAGTGTTCCCGCCGTACAAGCATGATGGTTAAAAGCAGTAAACCCCTCCGGGGGAACATGTGGCCTGTCATTTGGCCCAGGCAGTAACACGTCATCAAGTGACAGGTCGTGCCTTAAACAAATCCATCCCAGCATATCTTCAGAAATACCGGACGACATGGAGTCTTGAGGATTCATAATGAACCGGGCACCTGGAAGTTCGTCCGGAGCTGGAGTTATAACTTCGGCTTCAATGACCGGTATCTCGATGGTTGAAGACATTGAACTCGGGAGTTCCTGCTGCTGGGAACTTGAAGGTTCCATGACTAACTAGCTTATGAAAAATCATTGTTAAACAGACAATAACGCTCGTGCATCCCCTAGTGTAAAGTGTGTGAGTGTGTTGTGCAGTGCGGTACTGTATATCACTTGAGAAGTTCTACAGAATTGGAGAAAACATGAAAACGACGAGACATCGAAATTCAGTCGGAAGGACCGTCATCGCTGACCATCACAACCGTGCCATCTAGTTATTAGCAATCAATCCAAGTTAAAGTTTGTTAAAGTTATGTTAAGGTTGTAGTTCCATCGACGAGCTTCGATAGGCGATCAGATATGCGGTGAAACGATTAAGTCCAATTATGCAAGTTTGAAGCTCGTCGGAGTCAGTTGTTCAAGTGTGCGGGAGATTACAAGTCCTTTAAGGTTCAGTTCGTGTCGATCACAAAAGTCCGGTTCAAAGCGACAATTCGTATTCATCCGTGTAGGAGTTCGAATCGGTTATGGTTAAGGACTTCGAATCGATCCAAGGCCACCATTTCGAATCGATCCAAGGCCACCATTTCGTATCGATCAATTGGGCCATCATCGTATCGATCCCCTAGCGCATGGTTCGTATCGACCGGAAATTCTGGATTTCGAATCGATCAGATGCAACCCCTTCGTATCGATCCACATATTCGAAGCACTCGATTTGATGCAAAAGCTTAGCCATCGATCGATACGAAGGCCTCCATCTCATCATCTCGAAACCCCTACTCCAGATCGACACGAAGCAAAGGCTGAAGAACCTTCGATCGACCACGGCTCTAGGTGATCTGATGTTAAAGATCGAGTCTCATCGTTTACGCGTTGGATTCACTTAGTAGATTACCTAAATCTGGCAGTTAGTTCAGGTTATTAATAATCTGAATCGATTCGAAGGCTAGAGCAGTTTCTTCTTTTCCCGAGTCTCTGAGTGATACGAAAGCAAAGCGCGAGAATAGAAAAGTAAAAAGTGAAAAGTGAAAAATGGCAAAGTCCATGATATTTATATGGACTCGAAGTTGAAAAGAGGAAACGATTCGCCTCCCAGTGGATTCGACCAATTACCAAATGTTATCGTAGGATCGATTCGAACAGACAATTCGTATCCATCTACAATCCATCAATACGAAATCCTTGTTCGTATCGATCATTTTCAACTCCTTCCCCAGAGCTTCGATACGAACAAGCTGTTCGAATCCATGAACTCAAGTCTGAATCGATACGAAGTCTTCACCAAATCCATCGATGCGAAGCCCTTCTTCGTATCGATCATCTTCGACTCTATCTCCAGTACATCCATACGAGCGATCAAATCGAACCCATCGATACAAATTGTCTATTCGTATACAATGACACCAGATCCATCAATTCGAAATACACAACATGTGCTGTTCTGAAGGCGTTGTACTCCATCGATACGAATGACCGCTTCATATCCATCGAACCCCACATCCATAGATTCAAAATGCTCATTTCGTATCCATCAATGCAATGAAAATCGATGCAAAGACAATATTTCGACTATTCACATCGATTCAGGAGAGGATCGTTACGAAGGAACATTCAAAAACGACCATCGAGCTTTGTTACAATTCGAATCTCACATCGGTTCAGGAGAGGATCGATATAAAGTTCGATACGGGATAAACTGACAACGACTCGTGAACATACAAACGTCAACGAGAGTCAGATTAGCATATATGCATATATATCGGACTAATATTCAATATTCCAAATTTACAAGAATTGGAAACTCATTTGATAACAATTACAACAACAAACATCTAATCACTAGCATGCAGCAATCAGTTACAACAGTTGACAGTCAACAGTTTACATTATAGAGAAAATCAGTCGAAGATTACAGCTTAATTCGAAAAGACGATAACTATTCAGAATGAAGATTGCAGCATTTCAAAGCACATCATGTTTCAACAAGACGTACTTTGGGGGGGGCAAATGTTATCCCGCCTTTTGGCAAGGCCGGGACACCAAGAACTTGACTAGAAACCAATGGCGGTCCGTCTTAGAAATCAGCTATATGCAGGTTCACCATGGATATCGGTGAATTTTGTCTGAGTCCATATCGAGCTAGAATCGACAAGACACGACGAGGGAAGCCATAAAAGCCTACGTTCCAAATTTCAAGTCAATCCGAGTTAATATGCTCAAGTTATGATCGATGCAAGAAGGGATGAAGAACAGGCTCGGGTTCGTATCCATCAGAAAGCCTCTGTTCGACTCCATCGAGTTCGTGTCCATCATAAAGTCTCTGTTCGACTCCATCGGGTTCGTGTCCATTATTAGTAGGCCGCACTTCGTATCGTCCAGAAGGCCTCTGTTCGAATCCATCAGTGGATCACTGTTCGAATCCATCAGAGACAGCTCTGTTCGACTCGATCGGTCAATGAACACTTCGTATCGATCGACACCGCATCCATCAAGAAGCAACAGTTCGACTCTATCATCCAATGTCCACTTCGCATCCATCCGAGAACTCCTACTTCGTACACATCGGCGATGAACACTTTCATCAGTATCACATCGCTCAATCTTAAAAGCTCTCTTCATATCGATCGATCACCAATCGATACGAACTGCATGCCTCCCATCGATGCGAAGAAAAGCACAACAGTCGATACAAACCAAAGAGCTCTTATCGATACGAACTATGCAACCTTCATCGATGCGAATAAACCAACGTCCATCGATTCAAACTAGACTATCTTCATCGATTCAAACTGGATATGCTACAGATCGATGCGAAGAATGCACGCCACGTTAACCAGCTAGCACAGGCCACCATCGATTCGAAACCATCGATTCGAAGCGATCGAGTCGAACAAAATGAACTACCGAAAGTCCCCATTTCGTATCAATCATATCTCCTAATCTACAAGTCCAAATGCTATGAAATTTTCACAGAAGCTTACATGCATGTTAAAGAATGTCCACGCCAAATTTCGACTCCATTGGATGAAATCTTGATCGATACAAAATCGGTTCGTATCAATCACGGATCGGGCCGAAACTTTACGGGCTTGGGCGCGTGGGTCTAGTCACGTGCCAGGGGGAGTCTCCCGAGATTTGAGAGAAATATCAGCCTCGTACACCTATAAATAAAGCCCCAGGGCATACAGAAAAAGGGCTTCTTATTCTTTGAATTCTTGAACACCCAGACTCTGTCGGATCTAGATCTAAAACTCCATTGCTGCTGCTACTAACAAATTTCACTGCTGTAAATCATTGATTATTTGTTGTAACCTACTGAAATCAATTGTAATCATCAAAGAAAGATCAATAAAGCAATCAACTTCATAGTGGACGTAGGCAATACGCCGAACCACTCTAAATTCTTGTGTCTCCGTGCATTTTAATTATTTTCATTATCTGTTTTTGGAGTTTTTGTTAGATAATCCTCTTTTTCCATTTAATTTCTTCACTTTATCTCTTCAAAAACTTCCGAAGAGTGTTGTGCCCAATTTTGGTACAAACAGCAGTTATAAGTCGTTCCAAACCTGTTACAGCCTAAGACTCTAGACTCTGCCTAAGTGTAATCGATACATTATAATCATTCCGATTTCATTTGGGGTTACTACATCACATGTCTCTAATTACACTACACCTCTCTAATCGTTCTGCGTTCATTTGGGGTTTACATCACTATAAATTTTTGCATTCCATTCAGAGTTTTTACACCATATATCAAAATCAAATCATATATCAAAATCATATCATATCACATCATACATCAAAATCACATTACATCTCAAAATTACATCCCGTCACAACATATATCAAAATCACATTGTATCACATCATGTATCAAAGTCATCCCGTGTTCATCTAAGGTTTATCTTTTTTGTTCTATTTATAGGGCATTCAACCAAATCTGTTTTAAGGTCCAATCTTTTTGGACTGCTTGAGCAAGTTTAATGTGTGATATCTCCGAATTGTTTGATGTTTAGTTTAATATGTGATCCTTCTGGATCGTTTAATGTTTTAAGTTAAGGGGACAGTCTTTTCGGATCGTTTCTTTGTTAAGTCAAGGGGGATTAAGTAAGCCCATCCGCTCACTCTCCGATGAGGGGACTTACTTCTTGCACTTTGGTCCCGTGGTGGGACTCTAAGGCGATCAATATCGTACAAGTCCATCCACTCGCTCTCTGGCAAGGGGACTTGCACCTTGCACTACGTCCACTGGTGGGACTCTAAGGCGATCAATATAAGTTATCGAAATTCAAATATTAAAATAAATAAACGGAAACTAAACAAGCAGGAATCAAAACAAGCCGAAATTCTAAATGTTCATCTCAGGCATCTGACTCAGAGCGTGCCTAAGGACCGTTCGGGATCTCGTACACATGTAAGCGGCCTTTGATGATTGTTGCCCTAAGTTCTCTCAAGCATCCGGCTTAGAGCGTGCCTAGGGACCATTCGAGATCCCATACACGTGTAAGCGGCCTTCGATTATTATTGTTTACATACCAGAAGGAAAGTGCGGGAAAAGAAATGATAAAAAAAGCATTAGAATCGAATCTGACTCATGTTTACCCCGTTCATGGGATAATTTGTCTTGGTGCTTGTCCTTAGGCGTTTCTTGATGCATTTGCCATGGAAGGCAGTTGTCCTTGTAATTCCACTACAGTTCTTTTCCTCACATATTGGGGCAGCTGGTTGTTCCAGACCAGTTCTTTTATCAGATCAAGAAGATGTCGACACTCGTTCGTCTCATGTCCATTCAATTCATGGAAGACGCAAAACTTTTCAGATCTTTTCTCTCGATCAGTGGGCTCCCTCTTAGATGGCCTTTGGTAGAGGTTCTGCCCCCTCATATCCAGGTATATCCTCTCTAGGGTTTTAGTCAGGTCCGTGTATGAGGAGAATCTTGGCTCATTTCTTTGTCGTTTTGGATCTTTGATGTTGTCATCGGCTTTCCTCTTCCCTTTGTCTTTTCCAATTCCAATTCCAAATAGTACCCCGCCTTCATCGGCATTTTTTTCAGCATCCACATCCTTATCCACGGCTTCGGCGGCTTTTTGACGCGGGTACCTCTTAGCTTCGAAATAGAATTCCGCAAGATCCATCGGTGGGTCGCTTTTCAATGCGGCTTTGAAATCAGTCTTATTTGCGACTCTGGATACTGCTGCCATTAGGATAAACGATGGGCCTGGTTTTTCCACCGTGGCTGCCGCCGCATTAAATCTTGTCAAGTAGCTTCTCAAGGACTCTCCAGGCCTTTGTTTCACATTTGAGAGTGTAAGTAGATTCCTTGGTTGTGAGACATGAACCCTGAACTGTCTCAAGAATCTGCTCACTAAGTCGATCCACGTGCTTATGGACCCATTTTCCAATTGTTTGAACCACATTACAGCCAAATCTGTTAAGTATAAGGGGAAGCATCACCTTATTACTTCCTCTGAAGCACCTAGCACCTCAATATGCTGGATGTATCGCATCATTTGAATCGTCGGGTATGTCTTCCCATCGTACATTTCCAATGTCGAAAGCTTGAAATCTGGAGGGTTTCTCGCGTTCCGAATATTAGCAGTAAATGGATTTCTGTTCACATCTTCCAGACCCTGGTCTGGGGGGCCTCCTCTAATGAATCTCCATACCAATTCAGCAACTCTATTCTCATCGTCCAATGAAGGTCTCTATCCTAAAGCAATACTTTGCCCCTTGCCCCGTTGGGGGGATCTCGGGATGGACTCTTCTAGCAACATACCTATGTTCTGATTTGCAACTCTAGCTTCATTCATTCCTCCATTCCTTCGAGGAAGCTCTGGTACATATCCTTCTGTCAGTCGCATCCTAGTATTCGGATCAGCACCCGTGCCCCCAGTCCCTGGCGTTTCAACATTCGCTCCAGCATTGGCATTGATTTCTACGTTGATTCCCGTGTTGTCCCCATGTGTCGGTTGCTCTGGGCGTGGGGGAAAGGCTCCATCTTGCTCCAATCCAAATCCGACTATCCCTGCATTGTTCCCTGGAGTTTGATTCCTATTCCCTGCAGATCTAGCCATCCCTTGCTGCTCCATCCTCTGAAGGAATCCATCCATCATCCCCTGTTGTCTAGCTAAGAGTCCATCCTGCATCTCTTTCATCATCCTTTCCATCTCCTCTCTAATCACATAGCTGGGTTGATGAGAATTTGAGGACACTTCCTGGTTGCCCCCAAGCTCCGGTTGACTTGCTCCAGTTTTAGATTTGGTGTTAGGCCTCTTCATTTTTCTCTGAATCTCGGATTCGAACTTCAATTTTTCAGATCTCATTCAAGGTTCTCAGTGAAAGCACCAAAATGTTAACCCAAAAAATGGATCAACACCCTGGTTTAAGTTTGAAAGCACCAGCCCTATTCTGGTAGAGCAATATCATAGATCATAGGTATGAGAAAAGAATAGTAAAAGAAAGAAGATAGAGAACTTTTATAGTGGTTTGGCTGTTAATGAAGCCTATGTCCACTTTATATTTTTCTTATAGACTGATTGTTGTTACTAGATGTGTTTTACTACAAGACTTTGGTTATCTCTCAATAGATTGAATCCCTAGAGTTAGAATCCACTGGAAAGTCACAGTGAATTTCTTTGGAGATTGTTGTGAGGGAGGCAGAGAATGAAGAATGTTTCCAACAGAGCTCTAGCAATCAGTTTGGAGGAACCCTTTTTGTGTTGCAGGTAGGATGTTATTTATAGAGATCAGAGAGCTTCTGGGTCGGGCCTGTCTTCATCAGCTCGCAGGTAGGTTTCAAGCGACATGTGGGGCTTTGGCTCACAAAACGAGCCAAAATGATGGGTTAAGGGCAACCCGATGGGTCACGGGCGAATCGATACCTTGATTCGTTTTGCAGACCGAATCTTGCCACCTTTGACAGTGTTCCATATTGGATTTGTTTGACGGTTTGAGAAGAGGCATGGATCGCTGATAAGCTAAGCACTTAGGATTTTTTTGGGGTTTGTAATTGGAGATGTTTCCATAGTCTTTTATCATTACTGTTTTGCTTCGATGGCAATTCTCTAGCTGTTTGTGTTTAGCTGCCGACTGAACTAAAAGGAATGCTGATCTCTTGGCTTCGCTGATCCCAATCTTGGTCCTATAGCTTGGCCCTTGCTAATTCCTGACCTTAGCTTTTCTGATTAAGTTATATGCCATTTTGATGTGATGGGATTGTTTCGTATTCTACTAGATCCTGTCGGGTTAAAAACCCGGATAACGGGTTTTAAGAGAGAATTTTCAGCATGTTTTAAATTGAACCCAGGAAGTCTTCGAAAGGTTTATATTTTAAGAGTTGAATGATTTTGAAAGGTTTGAATTGATGAATGGTTTCAATGGTTTCAAAAGGTTGTTTTGAAGACCTTTCGACAAGGTCGAAAGGTTTGGTTTTGAAAGGATTTAGGAGAACCTTCGACAAGGTCGAAGGGTTGGGTTTTAAAAGGTTTTTAATGTTGTTTAAAGCTTTCAAAAGGTTTGCTTTCTAATGATTTCAAAACGTCTTAAAAACCCATACTCTAAATTTTTAAGGAAAACCCACGGCTAATATAAAGGAGTTTTGTAATAACTTTAAGTATAAAACTTTAAAGCGGTATTGCCTTGATAAAAATATAAGTTAAAAGGTGTTAACTATATTTTACGAAATGTATTTCAAGGACCTTAAACCCACGGGAATGGTATAGTTAAATTGTGGTTTGCTTCTTCAAATATGAATATGTTCACATGATATCCAATAACTGTATTTTGGGGAAAAAGGGGTAGAAGAGCCATTTAGGTTAACTCAATAGTGAATATAAAATTACAAACTCGTGAATGAGTAGAATTGCATCCAAGGAGTCAGGGTGACAAAAATCATAGGATGCCTAAACTTGGTAATTATTGGTGGAAACCAAAAGGTTCATAGCAAACCCATGAAAACTATGATAGGGTAGTTATTGGTGAATACCAAAAGGTTCATAGTAAACCCATGAAAACTATGATAAGGTTGTTATTGGTGAATACCAAAAGGTTCATAGTAAACCCATGAAAACTATGTATTAAGGACAGTTGGCAGAGGCCAATTGGTTGGTAGTGAACCCATGAAAACTATACCCGGGCTAAGAATTGACATCAGTCAATAGGTTCCTAGTAAACCCATGAAAACTAGGACAAGTAAGTGGTTAATGGAAGTATTTATAAGATCCAAGGTAACCCATGAAAACTAGGATGTGAAGTAAGTTATTTGATAAGTCCATAGGTTCCTAGTCAACCTATGAAAACTAGGATGAGGTCATTAGTTAGTGGAATGACTAATAGGTTTAGAGGAACCCATGAATTAATTAAGTTAATTAGCAGGAGCTTATAGGCTCTTAGTGATCCCATGAAAACTATGAATAGGACAGAGTGTTCTTTAATTATTTACAGGTTATTAGTAAACCCATGAAAACTAAAAGGAAATCTTAATTATTTTCAACTATGCATATCATCATAATATTTTGAAAATGTATGTTTTAACCATTGTGGATGTAGGAGTACAGTATATGGTTTTATAAAGGCTTTAGGGTACAAGTGAGGGGAAAACCCATTCCACTAAATGGCGTGGTCTCAGTAGATATCTAAAAGGATTGAGATGTTAGATTATTATTCATACCAGGCTTTTATCCGACTCAAAGTTTTTGTAAAATGTTATCTAAAAAGATTGAACATGAGTTTAACATACCATCCGTAGAATGATGGTAAAATGGAAAGGGTGCACCATTTGCTCAATGATTTGCGAAGGGCATGTATGTTAGATTTTGGAGGATCTTGGGAAGAACATTTACATTTAGTAGAGTTTGCCTATAATAATAGTTACTAGTCAAGTATTGGAATGGCTATGTTTAAGGCACTTTATGATACACCATGTAGGTCGCCTACTTGTTGGTTGGATACGAAAATGCTTGTGTTTGGACCCAATTTTGTAAGAGATGCTACTAAGAAGGTGGAATTTATTCATGGATTTCTACTCTCTTTTCAGGGAGTGCTATATCATTTTTCAGGGAGTGCTTGTGTTAGCACACATGTGTGGATGAAGTTGCAATAGTGAACTGCCTCTCTTTTCGGGGAGTGCTATATCATTTTTAGTACCTTAGAACTTTGCTTTACTTTGTTGTGAATTGTGCCATCATTATGCCCGAGGTAGTGATGGCGTTTAGCCTTTGAACTACGCCCATACTATTGAAGCTATACTGCACTTTTCAATTTGCGATGTTAGTATAGTAGGGCTAGTTGTAGTTGAGCTGCTTAGCTTAGTAAAAGAGACCGGGCCGCTATTTTGAAGGATGATTGCCTTACTTGAACCTACTCAGAATCGCTCTCTCTATTAGAGGACTGTGCTATCACCTTTGTCTTTGAGCTAGATTTAATGATCTCGGGGATGACGTTGGGATCTCTTTGCTTGCCTTTGAAGAATGAGTTTGGTTCTTAGTCGAGGAGAATTCTTTTTCCCATTGCCTCATCCCTTGAGTCCTTATGTTTTTTGTTAGTGTATTTAGGATTGCAGAACTGTTATGTCACATCAAGATGGCGGTGCATTCTTTATTAATTTTATACTAACATGGGATTGCAGTGTTATTTTGTCACATCAACATTGAATGGAGGTGCACCATTATCGCTTTTTGATACAAAATTATGGCATATACCTACCACTTTTAGATGTTAGTTTAAGATTAAAGGGATATCCCCGTTTACGTATAGTCACTTATGGTATTGTGCTGCAATTTTGTGTCATTAGTATTGCTTTATGGCCGTAGCACAGTTTCTAGATCTCGGCGCTACATGGAAACTATGCCATAGTTCTACCAGTTGAAGAGTGTGTAGGTGACAAATTTGTCCTTGCATTTTGTAACCATTTCAGGCTATAGTGCCGAAGCTTTGTTCAATGGGTGGGTGCAGTTTTTATATTCACTGATGCTCAAGGATTTTAGGTGCAGTACCATCTGGATATCATTTTTGGTTCATTTTCATATCTCAACCACTATTGTGGGGGCAGTCTATCCGGGCTTTGTGGTGTTATTAATTTCACTTTGTCTACGTTTGGACATTTGGGTGTAACACTTGCCTCCCAAGACTATAACAATCATTGATGGGTGTGGATTTGCCTCTACTCTCATATTTTCCCTGCAACTCTTCACTTATATATTTTCTCTTCTTTCCTTTCAAAAGAAAGAAAAAGTCCTTATAGCCATTTCATATTTAATTTTTAGGTACACATGTCATTCCTTTATTGGTTGCTCTTTTAGAAAGCTGCACCTTTAGTCTTTTTGACTTTTAAGAAAATCTGTATTAATTCTTGCTTTAATCTTTTCTGCCGTTAATCAATTGACTTTTTGAGGATTCTTCATCATTCCAATTATGTGGCTGAGTTTTTTATTGAGGTAACTATATATCCTTTTGCTTCTGCTTCTTCATTCTTTTACATCCTTTCAAATACAAAGAGAAATGGTAATTGCTAATTTCATGTTCTTAACGAATCACTCTTTTTTCTGACCAAAGTAAGGTTATACTTCTTTTCTTCCTATTTTCCTTTGTTTCTTCAATTTGATAGTGATTACTGATAACCGATCAAATATATTCTTCTTGATATGGCAACGCCTCCATCTCTTCTTTATCTTTGCCATATAGAGTGTCTTAATTAAGGGAAGTAGATGGCGTTTTAAGTCAACCCAGGTTCTAGGGTAAAGCCCTTGAGCCTCATAATCATATCCACATGCCCCTAGATGGCTTCATTCTTATCACTCTTTAACATATTCGGTGTAAACTTTATGTTCCTCCTAACCACATTCTTCATGAATGGCTATATACCATTAGTCTCACATCCATTTAACTTTCTCCTATTTCCTATACTCCTGATTGCTACATTCATTCTTTATGCAGAAAAGAGCACACCTCCATCTTATAATGAACTCCAATTCTTATTTGATATCCATAAGAGTACTTCTATGGGTGATTTTCGCTTCTATTATGCTTAAGCTAAAAAATTTGTTCTTATGTCTGTTCCCCATAAAACCCAAAAGGTGGACCGATCAATATTTCTTTATTTTGAATCTCGGTAAATTTTCTTCCATTTTTCAACTATACCCCAATTGTCCTCTCTTTTCAGATAACACTAGCATCGTTTGAATATCGTACAAATGCCATCCTAGACTTAAGTAAAGATGGAGAGGGAGACAAATTTATTTTTTACTAAGTCACAACTGTGGAAATACCATTTTTCGCACGCTAGGCATAAATTTTCTCATTCCATTTTATATTTTCTTCCCCTTCAGATAAGCCTAGGGCTACAATTCGCAAAAATGGATAAAAGGCATTTATTTTCTATTCATAACTCTTGTAAGAACATTTACAAATCTTAGGATTTCTTTTACGCAAAGATGAAATGGCCAGTGATCTTGCTAATACGTTTCTTGACCCTAATAAATCGACAGTGGCAAAGAGGAAAAAGGAAAAGATAAATTTAGGGGTATAGCTTCTAGCCAACCCTTCAAGAACCCTAGCCTCCCCCTTCCTTAGAAGTGCTTCCTGTTCCACATCTCCAATTCTTTCGTTATACCAACATATGCTTCATGCCCTTGCCTGGGGGTATTGTTATAGATCTTGCCAAGAGGAAAGGATGTGTCACCCTGGACAAACTATCCAATATTTCTTTTGCTCCACAGTCTTATTCTCTTGCCCTTCCACTTCCGATGCTTCCCTTCTCTTAGCAAGCCGCTAAAGTTGAAAGATCTTAGACTTACATACGTATTTTCTTTTCCTTCTTTATTTAATGGTGGTTCACTCGACCAATTGCCACATAATTTTCCCTTACTTTGTAACAGATAGGGGCCTTACCACTTGAGGTTTGGAAGAGGGGGAAAGAAAACCAGGTTTCATCCATTGCTTAAATTGCTAAACTTTAGGCAGACCTCACTACAGCAGCCTCTGAGGAAACTAAAATTGAGGAAGAGCTTAAGACCGAGCGAGTGAAAGGTGAAAAGGTAGAGGAGGTGGTGAAAGCGGCCGATAAGGCCTTAGCTTTAAAGGGTCAAGATTTGGGGGAAAGAGACAAGGCATTGGAGGACCCAAAAACAAGCTTTCATGGATCACTTACTGCGTGCTTTACCAGCTTTACGCTGCAATTCAGCGTCAATTCTCTATCAAGATTGACCTTAACTTCCTAGAGGACCCTGAAAAGATCAAAGACGCTCTCACTTACTTGAGGGCTAAGTGGGCTAAGGATCAAGCTATAGAGACTGTTTCCCTTTCTACTTCCTATGGTGCTTCTTTGCCACTAGAAATTGTAGGTGTAGGGTCTAAGGAAAATGTGGTCACCTCAATGTCTCAAGCTCATGTAATCACTTAACCTTTGTAATTGATCTTTTCTACTTAAACTTCTTAGCATGTAATAAAAATGAATTCATTACTTGATTTTGTTGTGGTTAATTTCATTAATTATTGTTTAGTTTTGTTATTGCACTACGAATGGTCACATCATCTTTTTCATTTTTATTTCTAAAGAAGTAATATTTACTAAACTCATGAAGAAAGCAAGGATAATCTTCGAACCCAGACCGTAGATCGTCTTAGTCTTAGTGCAACGGTGATTCACAAGCACGAAAATGAGTTAGATGAGTCATTCATGCAACTTAGAGAGGAAACCTAATGGTTGCTTCCCAAAATCGACCAAGTAGTTAAAGGGAAAGAAGTTCCTTGTGATTTTCTACTACTTCGGTGGCAATATACTTTCGAAAATGGTTCCTTACCTTTCGATAGTCCTTACTTGGAATAGTTTGGGCATAGGCTTTGTAATTTAGCTTAGGAATGAGTGATGTGAATCATTGTTATTCTTGTACGTGAATTAGTTACATATTTCATATGTGAAGTTGGCATTTTTGTAATATTTTCTTGGGAGTTAGCTCTGTGTAATTTGATTTCCTTTAAAATAAATTCCAATTACCACTAACTATTTTAATCTTCATGGGCCTCTTCCCAAGCCTACTTGAGCCTTTGAATCTAATGAACCTTCAGTTACCATTATTTATGATGTAGGTGACATAGGTGTGCATAAGTTTGAAGTGGTGATTGTGACTTCTGTTGAGGCTTTGGGGGAAGAAAATATCCATTTAACACTTACTAATGAAGCTCTTGACAGAGATTTGAAGGATGCCCTTTCTGAGCTTAATGAAGCTAAGGATGCCATTAAGTGCCAATACCGACATAATATCAAACTACTGACTGAGCTTGAGGCCGCAAATTCAAACATGGTTGATCTACATCGATCATTAAAGGAAGATGAAGCACTCTATGGGATTGTCTATGAACCTGAGATTAAATATTTAAAGAAAACTGTAGAAAGTTTGTCTCTTCGGGCTGCCCAACAATACAAAGAGAAGGAAGGGGTCAAAAGAGAAGAGGGGGCAAAATGGTTAAGCTTAGATGAGGCCCCTAATCCCCCTGCTGGTATGGATCCCTCGTTGGCGAATGAGTGGAGGAAGAAATTGGAAGTATGCTTCTGGGGTAAGCTTAAAGAGATGGAAGCTCACTATAAGCAGTAGATGGAGCAATAGGTGTCGAAGATGCTTCCTCGCTCACAGAGGAAGTGGTGAGTGATGGATGCTCTTATGTACTTTGGTGGCTTTTCTAGAAACAAAAGGAAGACTACGGATGAACTAGTTGATACTTTATAGAAAAAATGATGTCATGCTCAAGATCTATGAGCTTAAAGATTTATCGTGAGAGGCTCAAGTTACCTCCAATGTCATTGCAGCACCGGTTAATGTACCTGGGGAGGATCTGATTGCCAACCTCATAAAGAAGCTCAAAAGGGAGAAGATTAAAAGTAAGATGGGGCAGATCACTTTACAATGTGCATAGAAGTTTTTTCCTATTTCTACCCCGCACCTTATCTGAACTTCTTTTATAATAAAGAAGGTTTTGAGGTGACTACGAAGGTAAGTGTACTGTAAAAAGAAAGTATTATTATTACTTTTAATCATTGAAAGTAATGTAGGTTTCTTTTTAATTTTTTTTGGAATGCACCCTTATTTTAAACTTTATTGGTCTGGGTTCATTTGATTTTTCAACCTTGCACTACTGAGCAACGTTTAAAGATAGCTGATTTAGGGGAGAATATTAAATTAGCTCTGATTTGGATTACCAAACTGGAGAGATTATTGAAAGGCACTGAAGGTGCTTATAAGTTTTTCAGTGAAGAAAAGATCAAGGTACTATACGACGACCTTGAGGAGTCGTCTCTTTAGGTCGCTAAGAAAGCTAGTGCAGGAAATCATCATATTATGTCCTTGGCCTCGGTTGATGTAGCAAGACCTAGTGTTGCTCCTTCACCTTCGTTGGGGGCTGATCCGGGTGTTATTTTCCAATGGAAGGAGGATGTAAAGAAGTATTACAATATCAAATTCATTAGTTGAAGAATTACTATAGAAGGGGCTTATTTCCAGCCTCTCAAGCGAGTATCAACAATTCCTCTAAGGGCGCGTTTGAATCGTAGTGTAGTTTATTTTGTTACGAGCCGATGCTTTGGACTTAACTTTTAATGTAACTTTGCATGGTAACAATTTTACTTTCACTTTGATAAGTGTGCAAATGTGAGGAATCATGTAAATATGAGTAAACGTCAGTAAATATTAGTAAATTTTAGTTTTTTAGTATTTACTTGGCAAGCTTTATGTGTTTCTGGAATCGTACACAATTTATAGGTTGTACCACATTCCATGCATGGTCTATCTTTGCCAGTTTTGATCAACTCTTTGCGCAGTTCAAGCTTTCTGAACATGATCTTTTACGTTCATGCCTTGTCGTGTGCTTGGCACTGTCTACCCCATTATTTGCGGGTGGACTATATTTTGACTATAAAGTCAGAAGGTGTATTTTACAATCTTTTAATTCATGCACATGGTTTTTTTTGTATTGATTTAGGCCATCTTATATCCTTACATTCAACTGTCTGGCTGAGAAGCCAGGTCATACATAATACTACTCAATGTTATTAGCTATGTGAGCGAAATTAACACAAAGATTTTTATACTAGTTCAGGCCATCTAATATCCCTACGTCTAGTTCATTGTATTGCTATTTTTCATAATAATTACAATGTTTCTCATACAAGTAACTGTAACAGCCCTACCATTATAACCATATTACTAAAGAACATTATAAATAATGTTTTCTAATAATACAGAAAATACGGCTTGTTAAAGGCGACCAAATGTGAATATATCTTTAAACCAACACTGACACGTCATACTTACTGTTTTTTGAATATATGGAATAAATTTTTTGACATGTATAGTTTCAGTCTAAAGTAATACTCATACCGGTTTTGTCAAATAAGAATAATATATCATATAAATAATAGTCACAGATCACAACGAATAATATAGTTCATATATAAATACATAAAATAAGTCTACAAAATAATCCTAGACTCACTTAATAACCATCCAAAATAAGCCACTGTCTCAAATATACATCCCATCATATACATTTACATAAATATCTTATATAGAAGATAAACTAATAAATCAAAATAGTCTATCATCTGCCACCTACCCAAAAGCCTACAAGTCCTAATACCTAAAATGTATTTGCCTGACCTGAGTATTATAAAATAAACGGGTCAGACTATCTCAAATATCCAAAAGGTGAGAATAAGATATAACATAAGAGTATATGATATTATAATATAAATTAGTCTCTGAAATGAATTAACTCAGGATTTAACCCAGGGCATAAGCATATGTAAAGCACCAAAAACATAGAATAGTCATAAAATCCTGAGTTCCCGAAAACAAAAATATCTCAACATCTAAGAAAACAAAATCTTGACCAATCATGGAACACAAAATCGCTATCCACAAAGATCAGGGAACACAGAATCTCGACCTTCACAAGGATCGAGGAAACAAACAAAATCTCAAATCTTGACTGGTCATAAGGATCGTGGAAAACTGAGTCACGACCAATCACAAGGATCGGGGAAAAATCCATAAGTATACTCCTTAAGGATCTATCTGACTTGCCGGACACCAAAAGTGAGCAAACTCTAAAGTGCCAAATACTATCACTTTTAGTAATCACAAGAACTTAACCAAGACGCCCCATACTGTCCGGTGAAATCCAAGTATTTACTATAAGCTAGTAAATCTCACCTGTAATGGATACCACCAGAAAACCAGAACTATATTCTCTTAAGGATCGATCGGTCCCAACAAACACTAAAAGATAATTCAATCCTAAAGTGTTAAATATTTCCTCAAAGCAATCACAAGAACTTGATGTAGGCATCCCATGCTACCCGGTTAAATTCAAGTATTCGCTAATGGACTAGTAAGTACCTCTTAACGTTCAATTTAATGTGTTGTACAATACGACGAAGTGTTACTTGAAAGCATTTAAACCAATCAATAACACTAAGTCGACTATTAATATTCCCTAAATTATAGAATCAAGGTTCTCAACATATTTTATTTATCATAGTCTTAATTTATAAAAGTAAATTTCCAAAATATTTTATACATATAATAATTTACTTTCAAATTTCCTATCCACAAAATCCAGAAATCCCTTTATTGCCGACAACATAAATATACATATTATAAATCAGATTTTTCACCAAAATACTATAAATATATTTTTATTGTTCCAAAAAGCCTTTTTGATAGTTATATATATACATATACGTATACATGTATAAATGTATGTATGTATGTATATTGCACAAACCAAGTTCCAAAATCCCATATAAAAGAGACCATGTATTTTACGAAACAATAATACTTATTTTCTATACCCATGTTGTTATTCTAACACTTGTCTAAAGCAACTTGTTACCCGGTGCCATGACGCGGCTATATTATACTGATCGCATAGGCCAGACTCAACTGTTGACGAGAAAGATGATCATAAGGCAATGGCTGGATGACCAAGATATAAAATCCGGACAGTTATACGGAGCCCGGATTGGACAGAGTTGATAGATGGACCGCATAGGATGTTAGAAATATATAATTTAGCCCATATAAGAGAGAGATCGGCATAGTAGATGATGGAGATGAATGAGATGGAATAGGGTTTTGTATAACATAAAGAGGTCATGGGGATTGGTGTAGTATGAAGGATAAACATGGATCGACATAGTAAGGTTCGTAAGATAGGGATCGGCAAGGTGTATTCATAAGGAATGGATTGGCATGATGTGCTCGTAAGAAAGGGATCAGTATAAATTTGAGGAGTTAGGGGTCGGCATGGAATTCGATATATGAGGGGGTCGACACAAACACCTCTGGTACCATAGGGCTCGGCGTAACGCTCCAAGATGGATCGATGTTGTATTCAACGTACGGAGGGATCGGGATAATGTAGCTCATGAGATATGGTCCAGCTTATCCTAGAACAATAAGAAGGTTCGGCATTTCCTCAAACTGTCATGAAGTTGAACTAAGGATTGAAGAAAAATAGGAGCTCCACACATCCAAACATCTTGATATTTGAAGCACCAACATGTTAGATTATAAGGGAGCTACCATAGGGATCACTAGCCAAAACTCGACTCTTGGAGGGATTGGTACGGATCCCTATCCATTGAGAGTTGGGCCTAGCTCTCCCTATAGTGGGCCCATATGGTTGAGGAGGTCCTGTTGTCGAAGTTTCAGTCAGATTGGAGGCTACCTTCATCTATAAATACAGGCACAAGGGGCTATTCTAGGGACTCTTATGTTGTTAGTTAAACTCCACCGTTATTGTTACTAACTTCCTCCATTTTTTTCTGGTCTCTGGCTATTTCTTGCTATTTGTAGTTGTAATCAAGTGAATTAAGAAGAAATAAAGAGATTATTCAAAGTGGACGTAGGCAATCACCGCCGAACCATTATAAATCTTGTTATTTTTGCATTCTACTGTGGTTTTCTTGATATTTTATGATCTCCCTCTATTTTCATTTAATTTCTTCATTTATTTCACTACTTAAATCTGTTCTTGGGTGTTTGTGGCTAATTTGGTTGTAACCATTTTGATGCTTTCACTGAGAACGTTGATTCTCATCCTGTTAGGATCACCTTTGTTGCTACTGGATTGAGGAAATCCCCCGAAGGAGATTTAGATTCGTCTTCAGAAGCTTGCAGATACTACTCAGATTTACCAAGATCGAAGCAAAGAAATCGGGAATGGTGAGGTGTACGAGATCTACTTCTCAAAATGTTGATGCCAACGAAACTGCCAGTGTCCAACAAGAGGGTCCAAGCAACCAACCTGCTAATGTGAATGTGGAGGCTGTTGTAGTCCAGAATCCTACTGATTCCATAACAAGAGCTGAATTCATTGACTTGATGAGAGAGCTGATGGAGAGTCATAGGCAGCTAAAAGAGAAAATCCAGAATAATGCCAACTTGGTGAACCAGATTGCTCAACGGTAGTGCCAAAGGGCTAGAAGGGATCCTGCTTCTTACTCAGCGTCAAATAGTTCAACTTCATCAAACGAACATCACAAGCGAAGGCATCACAGAGTTAAAGCAGCACGAATAGGGTCATTAAAGCAATGCTTAGTAGACCAACATAGTCTGCCAAGATGGTCGGTGTTGTTCCCTAGGGGTCGGTAACGATCCCTCGGCCAGGGGGACTACTGCTCAACTGTAGTTGGGGGTTCATGCTCGAGTCGGATTTGAGAACATGGACGTTGGAGTATGTTTGGATGCTGACCAACTACCTCTCCAGAATGATAATGAAGCGAATGCTTAGAATGCACATCAGGAGGATGATAGGCCAAGGAGGTGTGAAATGGCCTGGAGACACCGACCATGACATTCACGTGAGGTGGAGCGCGACCACTACTTGGCGACACCTATCCAGACACCGGACATATTAGCAATGGTCAAACAGCTAAAGAGGGAGAACCAGGGCTTGACAAATGATGATTGGGGAGTCTCTAGGAGCCACACCCTATTTACCGACAGTGTTTGCATGGGGAGTATCCTAGAAGGTTTAACATACCTACGATGCCTCCTTATGAGGGGAAAACCGAGCCCAGGCAGCACATCATGAGGTACGAATGGTTGATGGACTCGGCAAGAGCAAACGATGCCACTAAATATAGATGCTTCCCTATAACTCTCTCTAGGATTTCCATAATGTGGTTCACAAGATTACCCCTGTGATCAATCTCAAGATTCGATGAATTGGCAACAAGATTTGTGGAGCTATTTTGAATCCACACTACCCACCCTAAAGATGTGATGTCATTATTGAGTGTAATCTAGGCTCTGGGGGAATCATTAAAGGACTCTTTGTGGAGATTTCTTGTTGTGGCCACTAAACTCAGTAACCCAAATGACTATGCGATACTCATGACTATGACAAGAGGGGTCGACCCAGAATCTAAATTCAGCGACTGGCTAGATGGAAAACCGCCGGCTGTGCTAGAACGTTTTTATTCAAAGGCGGCCTAGCTTATGAGAAAGAAGCAAGCCAAGTTATCTAGGAAAAGCAATGCCGTAGGGCCCAGTGGGGAAGCAGTGCAAAGCAACATCGCGATAAAGTAGTCTGATGAGAGTTCTAGGAAGGTGCAAGTCAGTGCTCAAAACAAGCCGAATCAGTAGAAAAGAAGTTGCGAAGGGAATCGGGACCGAAAGAGGGAGCTCAGAAGGCCGAAGCCCAGGTTTCCTATGTATGACAGCTATACACCATTGAATGCATCCCTGGAGAACATTTACTTGTCCACCTGCAATACTTTTCAATATAAGAAGCCGCATCTGAAAGAGTTGATAGAGACATAGAAGCAAACCAGAAAGTATTACCGATTTCATGAATGTTACAGGCACAATACGAACTAGTGTAGGCATCTCCATGATGCCATTGAGAAATTGATTCGGGAGAAAAAGTTGCAGAAGTTTGTGAACAATCCATAGGACGGTGGGTAGGAGACGTCTGACCCCAATCGAGGGCAGGCTCCGTGCAGGACTGAGGAGCCTGCACGGGCTGGAGGAAGGCTGGTAATACACCCAATAGTTGGTGGACCGCATCCTGCAGACAGGAGTTGGCAGGAAATGGAGCGCTATGCTAGTTCAATGAGACATGTGAATTTTGAATGTTGTTCGAATACAGAGGATGGAACTCCAGCTAAGCAACATCATACAATAATAGATGATATAGTAATCAGAAGCAGGGATGCCGATAGAGAGACCCCTACTATTGATCCAATGGATATCTCAGCCATGATTGGCCCTTCTCTCTAAGAAGAATTTTGATTGATTATGGAAAATCTGTGAGCAATATCTTTAAGAAGGCATATGATCAAATGAGGATGGAGGCTAAGGATTTGAAACCACCTAAAGCTCGTATACATGGTTTCAACGATGTAGCTATAGAAGCACTAGGTTATGTCGAATTGCCAGTTGAGTTGGGAGAAGGTGAACGTAGGAGGGTGCGGATCCTACCGCTCATTGTTTTGGATGTTGATTCATCGTACAATATTTTTCTAGGACATCCGGACTTGGAAGAATTTTGGGCAGCTTTGGCCCTATGGTGTTTGACGTTGAAATTTCCGACTGATAATGGAGTAGATGTTGTGCATCGTGATCAAGGAACTGGAAGTGCCTGTTATGTGGCTAAGTTGAGAGAGGCTCGGAGAAAAGAGAAGGGAAAGGGTGTGGACAAGTCCTTCTGCATCCATGTTACTAAAGATTGACAAATGGCGCCTAAGCATTGGCTTGGGCACCACAGTCGGTTCTATAGAGATATAGATCTGAGGGATGATGTGGAGAAACCTAAGGAGACTAAGGCGGTGCCAGTTGAGCTGACAATTGATATAACAGTCAGCTACGACGACCCATCGTGGTTGTTGAAGATTGGACCGTAACTCATCCCTTCGATGATGAGATAACTTACTAGTTTCCTCCGAGCGAATCTAGATGTATTCGCTTGGACTCATTCTGACATGTGTGGGATCTCGCCTGCCATCATGAGCCATGCATTAAACATTGATCCAAAATATGTCCCAGCGAAACAAAAAAGACGGGGCATGGATCCGGAGAGATCCGTCGCTCTTAAAGAGGAGGTGGATAAACTTAAAGTCAATGGGTTTATTCGTGATGCCCTCTATCCCGAGTGGATATCTAATCCCGTGCTGGTGAAGAAGGCGAATGGGAAGTTGAGAATGTGCATTGACTATTTGGATTTGAACAAGGCATACCCTAATGATAGTTTTCTCCTACCCAGAATTGATCAGCTAGTTGATTCAACTGCTAGGCACAAGTTGTTATCGTTTATGGATGCATACTTAGGGTATAATCAAATCTCGATGCATGTCCTAGATCAGGAACATACCAGTTTCGTGACGGATGTTGGGTTATACTATTATGTGGTGATGCCGTTCGGATTAAAGAACGTTGTAGCGACTTATCAACGTCTGGTTAACCGGATGTTTAAGGATCGGATTGGGAGGACGATAGAAGTCTAAAGTACTCATTCGGTGTTGCGTCGGGGAATTTCTTAGGCTTTATTACCAATGCTCGAGGAATTGAAGTTAATACAGGAAATATTCAAGCCATTCTGGATATACAAGCACCTAGAACCACTAAACAAGTGCAGAGTTTGAACGGGAAGGTTGCTGCTTTGAGTCGATTCATCTTCGGAGCAACTGATAAATGCATTCCATTCTTTGATCTAATTAGGAAAGGAAAGAGGAATTTCGAGTGGATGCAAGATTGCAAAGGCGCATTCCGAGCTTTAGTGGATCATTTGGAGAGACCCCATGTCTTGGCAAAGACGGTAGATCATGAGGAGTTTTATATTTACTTGGTTGTACATCACATGTCGTAAGTGCCGCCTTGATTCATGAGGAGAACCAGATTCAGAGATCAGTGTATAACGTCGGTAAACGATTAAAAGAGGAAAAAAGAAATTACTCGAAGGTAAAGAATTGGTGTACTGCTTAGTGATCGCTTCGCGCAAACATCGCCCATATTTCTGGGCATATTCAATAAACATTTACACCGACCAGCTGTTATGACAGGTCCTACAATGACCTAAAACATCTAGAAGGTTGCTTAAATGAAACATTAAGCTCAGCTAGTTCGACATTACATATCTGCCGCAAAGAGCTATCCAGGGACAAGCATTGGTGACTTTATAGCGGAGTTTACCGTGCAAGAAGAGCCCCTAAAGAGTGGTGTAATCCCTATTGTACGATGGAAGATGTACACAGATGGAGCATCGAACAATCATTGTTCCAAAGCTGGCATTGTTCTTGTAACCCCTAAGAACTGATTAATTTGCTATGCTTTGAAGCTTGATTTTCCTGCTACAAACAACAAAGCCGAGTATGAGGCATTGATCGTTGGACTTAAACTTGCTAGAGAGAGCTCGGTGTAAAGTCTCCTAAAATCTTTTGTGACTCACAACTGGTGGTGTATCAGGTTAGAGGAGACTATCAAGCTAAGGGACAACGACTTGCCCCGTATCTTACCCGAGTTCAAAAGTTGTTGCTGAATATCGAATACTATGACATTTCACATATCTCATGTGAGCAGAACGGAGAAGCTGATTCGTTGGCAAAGTTCGTGAGTACCAATGATGCACAACGGATGGGCTTGGTTCCAGTCGAGACATTGTACACCCCAAGCATAAATATGATGAAAGTTGATCAAGTACTGGAAACGGAGCCCGAGAGGGGATCATGGATGACTCCATTTAAAGAATACATGTTGCATGGAATCTTGCCTGAGAAGAGAAATGAAAAGCGACAAGTCCTTCGTAAAGCTTCATGGTATATTATACAAGAAGGAACTATGTATAGAAAGGGGTTTTCTGTTCCCTTACTCCAATGTATTCCTCATGACGATATAAAGCGTGTCTTAAAAGAACTCCATGAGGGGGAATGTGGCGATCACATTGGGGGGAAAACTTCAGTGAAAAAGATACTCCATTACGAATATTACTGGCCAAATGTGAACTGGGATGCTGCTGATTATGTGAGACGATGCGACAAGTGTAGGATATATGCAAAAATCCCAAGAGCTCCACCGACGAAGATCACAAAAATGGTCAGTCCATGGTCATTCGCTATGCGGGGTATCGACATCATCGGCTCTTTACCAATCTCCAAGGGTGGCGCGAAGTACGCAATTGTCGCGGTTGACTACTTCACCAAATAGGCCGAGGCGGAGCCGTTAGCCACGATTACAACCAAGAAAGTTATTAACTTCATTGTTCAAAACATCTTTTGTCGTTTTGGACTTCCATAAACTATTGTAAACGATAATGGGACTCAATTCGATAGCACTAAATTTAAGGAATTTTGTCGAAGGTATCGTATTGAGAAGAGCTTTGCGGCAGTCGCTCACCCTTAGGCGAATGGACAGGTTGAAGCTGTAACCAAGATTATTAAATCTTTTCTAAAAAACCGTTTGGAGACAGCTAGAGGCAAGTCGGTGGATGAGCTTCCTACGACACTTTGGTCCTACAGGACCACTCATAAGCCTGTGACTAGGCATACTCTATTTGTTCTTGCTTATGGAGCTGAAGCAGCTATTCCAGTAGAAATTGAAGTCCCTTCTCATCGAGTGACTTACTACAACCCTAGAACGAACCAAGATCTCCCCTTGGAATTTTTGGACTTTATCGATGAGAAGTGTTAGGAGGTCGGTTTGAGAGCAGTTGCACACCGACATCAAATCGCCAGATATTACAATATGAAAGTCCAATCGAGAACCTTTGAAGTAGGCGATCTTGTCCTAAAAAAGTTTTCCTGGTCCCATTGCACATGAATCCGACATGGGAAGGACCATATGTCATTGAACAGAGGCTTAGAGAAGGAACTTTCGAGCTAACGACTGTTGATGGTGCGACACATCCGAGAGTGTGGAATAGCGAGCATCTACGACACTATTTCACATAGAACATTTCTTTTGTATTTTAGTACTAGTTACTTTCAGCATTTACTTTAGCATTTGATATTTTCAATGTGTAATAAGACAAGTTGATTTATTTCTTTCCATATGATGAATAAAATCTAGAGCCTCCTTTACATGAGCTGTTGTTATTTCATTTTATGCTAAGTATACAATGAAACCGATTGATATCGATATGTGCGATGTGTGAAATGATTCATGGAGTTTGAAGTCGATCAATTATACCAATCCTGGATGGGATCGAACAAGGTGAACTCCGTAAGTTTGCTCGGTTGAAGACTCCCGTAGACGAACCAAATAGTAGTGCTTGTAATAAGGAACAAACGCCGCCAACAATGAGGAGACAAAAAAGCTCTAAGTCCCCGACCGTGGTATAGAATATAAACCATTTGGTGGAAAAATGACTGCCATGGGTGGAAATATGACTGCCCACGACAAAAATAAACTCTAAGTCCCAGACTACGGGCTAGGTTATAAACCATTTGGTGGAAAAACGACTGCCACGGGCAGAAATACGACTGCCCATGACAAAAAATAATCTAAGTCCCCGACTGCGGGCTAGAGTATAAACCGTTTGATGGAGAAATGACTGCCACGGGTGGAAACATGACTGCCCATGAGAAAAACTCTAAGTCCCCGACTGCGGGCTAGAGTATAAACCGTTTGGAGAAGAAATGACTGCCATGGGAGGAAACATGACTGCCACGAGAAAAACTCTAAATCCCCGACTATGGGCTAGAGTATAAACTGTTTGGCGAAGAAACGACTACCACAGGCAGAAACACGATTACCCACAAGAAAAACTCTAAGTCCCAAAGCGTGGATTAGAGTATGAGCAATTCAGGTATGGCTGATCATCCATGGGAAAATTCTAAGTCCCTGGAGAATGAACCGAAGCCCGGACATAAATTGAGCACCGACCGACTGCTCGCAAATTAACTCTAAGTCCCTAAAACACAGGTTAACTCACAAATTCAATGGGTAGATGGACGGATTTCGATTATTCTCTATCCTAAGAGTTCCAATCTCAAATCGATGGAAGAAATTCAAACTACTAGAGGCAAGACATAACCGTTCATTACATTTCTGGCTTAGCATTGCTTACGACTTAAAACAACGACTACAGAGAAGCCTTGAGACGGAGATAGTGAATTATTAACGAGACTTTTGAAAATTATTACTAGTACATGGAACGGGAAGTAATTACTCTACTTTTGAAGTAATAATTCGCATGATAACTAATCAAAAAACAAAAGCTTTTATTCACTATCTCAAAAATCCGTTGCAAGTTATTCTAAAAGTTCGGGATTCACGCCCGTACACTTACTACTAAGAAAAGAAATACACATCTGACTTATCCAAGCTATATACAACAACACAATGTACTAACTATTTCTTCGACTTCTTCTCCTTCTTCGGTTTCTCAGGAGTAGAATCAGTTGAGCGTCTTTTCTGGGACCCTTTGCCGCCCTTAGTGGAGACGCTTGAAGAAGAAGGAGGAATTTCAATAGCAATTGTCCCGCCGGATGGAATGACCTGCAGAGGTACAGGATTAGGATCTTCGATGAGCTCCCCTTCATGCTTAAATTTCTCTTCCTCTTCAATCTGATCCTTCATATTGATTTTGGCGGTCTGCTCCGAGGGACCCGTGATTACTACATCGTTCAACTCTTCGGCAACGGTCGGGTCCTCATGCTTATCCTCATCAAGTGCACCGAAGACTTAAGCATCGGGCCCTGGAATATCTACAGCAGTCGGAGCTGCGGCTATTCTATCTTGTTGCTCCATAGCGACATCGCTCTTAGGAGTTTGCTCTAGACCAGGATGACCTGCAAAAGTTAGTTAAAGCATGGGCATTAGTCAATGACTATTATGCGCCAAAAACAGCAAATTTTTGAATTCAAAGAAATTCTATGCGATACCAGCATCCGTTTGACTCTCAGTGGCCATTGGAGTGCTCCCTTCGAGGATGGGAGATAACACTTGTGGACCGAGGTCAGGTATGTCCGGATGATAGCCGATATGTCGTTCCTTGATTTGAGAAGATGATGTTCTAGCCATTTGGGTAGGAAGAGGACCCTTAAGATTGGCTCCAGAAGGTCCAACAACGTCCTCTCCTTCTTTAGTCGATGCGGGAGCCTTTGAGGATTGAAGTTTCATGGAGGCCAGATCAAACGGCTCATTTCCTCAAAGCACCTCTTGCGTGTGTGCCTCTTCATTAAGTTCTGCCACTCTTAGTTCTTCCTTTTTGATTTTGATGATAAGCTCCTAGGCTTCAGCGAGCGATTCAAGACATCCTTCGTTTAGAAAGATCAAGTCATGGCAAAGAAGGACTTTTGCATTATATTCGATGATGAGCGGATCGAACAAGTTCTTGATCTCATCTCTATCGGACTCGGTGGCAACTTCTACCCTGGAGTTTGCTTCTTCAAGTAATTCCTTTCTGCCCTCTTCATAGGCTACTTCTTTTAAGGCTTCGATCTGGGCAAATTGTTCATCAAACTTCGTTCTTAAGTTTCTTGCCTCAACGATCTCCTTGCGGTATCTCTGTAATTCTTCATGTGCCTTAATCTCTTCCTCCCTCTCTTTGTATAATAATTTTTCATGCTCTCCAATACGATGAGCTAAGACCTCCTTCTCCTTTTGTAAGGAGTCTTTTTCTAAGGCCAGAGTGCCACTGTGATGAACCCGCATCCAGTTCCCTTTTGTGCGAAGTCTCCAAATGACTTACCGCCTCTGCTATTTCTTTCGCGTTCTTCTCTGTTGTGGCAAGTTGGGTTTTATATTCAAGAAACTCATGGTCCTGATGCTTGATGATGTCTTTGTCCTCAATAGCCTCTACCTTGAGGAGGTCAATTTCATGCTGGCACTCGACGGAAACTTTGGAGATTTTCTCGACCAAGTGAATAAACGATTCATATTAGACGTATACATCGTTGATGCATGCTAATGAGCTCTCTTTGATACTTCTGGGAATGACGTGTATAGATGAGAGAAACTTAAGTCCATCAAAGCAGATTCTTGGAAAAGTAGCTTTGAGTTCAGCCAACTTTTCTGCTGTAGTAGGATCATGAGTAGGAACCGGCGGAAGCGGATCAGAAGTAATAAGCGGGTGCTTGCTAGAACGACGCTTGCATGATTGCCTTGAACTTGACGACCCAAAAAGTTGGTCGTAAGGCACAACAGCTTGAGAACCCTGGCATGAGGACTTATCCCCGCTATGAGCGGGAAGGTGTGATTGGTCATCATGGCGAGGGGCATGTGGTTGAGACTTCCATCTGGATGAAGAAGAAGACTCTCAAGAATAATAGTCTTTGTCTCACCAATTATCTTTGTTTCTGCGTCTGCCAGATTCGGAATCTCGATTCGATCGATAATAAGTGGAAGAACCCCGGAGATGGTCGAAAGCATAAGAATGTGACATTGCACCTGTAAAGATCCAAGTAGGAGCATATTAAAAGTTGTAACACAAAGAATTAATAATGAGTGTATGGTGGACTACAAGTGTTTGTGTATGTCCTAATGTTTCCCCCGATGGACCAGTAACATTGGCTTTACTCATTGGAGTTTCCTCCCCTCTATTGGAAGGTGGCATGCCTTCGTCGCTTCTCGCGGGAGATTTGAGCCCTTCGACGTCAATGTTAGCGAAGTCGTAATTTAAAATGCCATCCAGAATCGGGATGTCAGAGAGTCCCTTGAGCGAACTTTCCATTTGTTGGGAAGATGACTCCTTTTCGAGTGGGGTTATGACAAATTTCGAATTTGCCCCAGCCTTACTCTTTCCCAGCTTGTACACCAACCTTTTTCTCCTCTTCGGGGGAGTTTGCATTTGATTGGTCTATGGCGCTTCGACTACCGGTGCTTTTCCAGGGCCTACATCTTCGCTTCTCATCCCCAAATCTTGAGATTCTCTTATCTCTCCCTCTTAGATGTCTTCCCAGGTTCACTCAACAGGGGGTACCATGGGGTCACTTTCTTATACCCTTCTTTCGACAACAATTTTTGGAACTTCTTTACTCCTAGGGAGTGTAACTATATGACCATCTTCCAGCAGCCCGAATAATGAGAGCAGCTCATTAGTGACAAGAAGTTTGATGTCCTGATCCTCAACGGGAGTAGCACGAAAGGCAGTAATGACCCTAGAATACTCGTGCCTTCGGGTCGAGGATGAACACCTGGAAGAACTAAAGATGTTAGTATATTTAAAGGAAAAGTCGCGACGTGAATCGTTGAGCTAAAGGAAAAGGACAAGATTAACAATTACGTCCTTCCAACCATCTCCTTGCGAAGCTAGGAGGGCATCACACATAAAACCACTCATGCTTGAATAAGAAGAACTTGTTCCATGCACCCGTTAAGACTTGGCATATAGGCGAGGGTTCAAGAATAACATACGAGGGGCTCCCTATCCGTCTTTGAAATTTTAAATGTATCTAATGTATTCGGGAGTCGGTGGATGGAACATAACATTCATAAAGAGAAGGAAGGTTCCATGAACGAAAGCATAGCTGTTATACTGAAACTGGGTAGGAGCTATCCCCAGGTACCTCAGCATTTCCCGAATGAAGGAGTTGAAAGGTGGCACACATCCAACCCAACAAATAAACTTGTTGCAAGCAGTATATCCGGCTAGGTGCAAGTGAGGTTTGCCTTGCCTCCATGGAACTAAAACGTCTTCAAATGGAATTCCATAGATGAAAGACAATCGATGAAGAGCGGCTTCGCCAATTCCAGACGTTTGTGACTCAACAGGGTTATTTAGAATAATAGCACCCTCAACGGCATCCGGAGCCAGACTAATGACTTCTGCAGGAAGGACTGGGATGTTGGAAAATAGATTTGCTTGCGGATCAGACGCCTCTACTTGATCTGTATAGCGACTCGGAGAAGGTTTATCAGATAGGGTGGTAGAGCTTGACTTACCTCAGAACTAATGTGTCTTGTGGTGGACTCAGAAGAAATTTTGTCGAAGCGCATCGTGTAGTTTGCGATCTATGTCAGCTATACTCAGTAGACAATCAGTATTAGAAATAATAACCTGTTCCCCTCATGTCATGTGTGAACTAGTGTGGTGTGGATAGTTTGAAATTAGAAACACGAGAATAAAATGTCGAAACTTAGAGATTTCGTCCAGACAGACCGTCATCGCTGACCATCTCAACCAACGAGAAAGTTCATCAGCAACGAGAGCTTTAGGATCGGTTATCGGTGTGTTGAGCTATGAAGTTATTACCGAGTTTTTTATCCAGCTTTTCGTTTAGTCCATGTCAAGAAATCCAGAGATGTGTTTATTTGAGTTTAAGTCCAATAGTCTAAGTTTGAGCAAGGCAATATGTAATACAGTGTTTAAAAGACTTAAGTCAACAAAATTAGCGTTCATTGTGAATACTGATCCCTCAGCTCCCTATGTTGATCCCTTCCTTTTATCCTATATGCTGACCCATACACTTTAACACATATACCAACACAGGTCCCTTCTCTTTAGCTCCTTAACCGATCCCTATGTTTTAACTCCTAAGCAGATCCCTATAGTTAAACCTCTATACCGATCTTTTAGACCATTAGCTCCTACCGATCCCTCACCCTAGCTTCACTACCGAATCCTTCACTTTAGGTACCAATCCCTACGCCTAAGTAACCTAAGTAGCTATCACTGACCCCTCGCCCAATGGGATTCCCATGCCAATCTCTCACTTAACCGCCCAAAGGATTCTTTGACATCTCTACTATCACCAGACCTTAACTTCCCTCCAACTCTCCAGGGATACCCAACCGAACCTCTACCTCATTCCTCCTTCTCTTGCTTCTTCTCCTCTTCCTCCTCTCTTGCCTAACTTGGCAAAACCCATCACTCAACTCGCTTGAAAACAACTCGAACACATGCTAACGAGAGATCCGAGATTTGATTAATGCAATTTAAAGTGGCAAACATACCTATGCGAATTAAACTAAAAGCGGATAGTTGGTACTTGGGATTAGACGCGATTTGGTGATGGTTTGGATTGAGGGTATTCTTTTTCGTTTTTGGATTTAATATTAAAGGGGAAGATTCTACCTTTAGTTCATTCAGCAAAGGAGGAAGGAGATGGTAGAGTTCAGCCGTGTGAAGGGTAGGAGAAAAGAAAGCTTAAGTGCCGAGAAGTGTAAAGTAGGGATAAAAAGGAAAGGGATGCGAGTTTATATACAAGCAGAGGAATGGGAGTCGAATAGGTTACTAGGGGTGACTAAGTCAAAGAAAGGAAAAAGAGAGGAGAAAGGGTTGGCATTGAGTTATGCCGAACCCTATCCGCATGTCCCTAAGGATGGATTGGTGGGTGCTATATTGATCCCTCCAGAAACCAAAAAACAGAGAGAGAGAGAGACGCGTGAATGATGGATATAGATGGAATGAGAAATTAAAATAGAAAAGTGGAAAGCAATTAGGAAGTGACAAATGATTATCATCATAAAGATTCAGTTGGAAACATAAGTGTATAGAGAACTATTTTATTCGGCAATGACCCATGAACGTCAAAGCACGTCCGGGGGCCGATAACAGAAACGTATATGTTAACGTGCACGAAAGAGATTTAAGGATTCAACCTTTTGGAATTAACTACAGTGGCGGTTTAGCTTGAAATGATCAAGTTTGAAATCAAATTAGAAGAAAAGCTGTAAATCTCACATGACCAAATTTATGCGTACTAATAGAATATGACATCAAACTTGTATCATTGAAGGTCGATAAAGGAATAGAGATCAACCAAAAAGTTGGATAGACTTATTCCCGGGAACCTAGGTTTTTTTCCAATTCAAAGCACGTCATGTTACTCACTGGACGTACTTTGGGAGGAAAGTGTTACCTGGTGCCATGACTCGGCTATATCGGACTGATCGCATTGGCTAGACTCAACCGTTGACGAGAAGGATAATCATAAGGCAATGACTGCATGACCAAAATATAAAATCCAAACAGTTATACGGAGCCCGGATTGGATAGAGTTGATAGATGGACAGCGCAGGATGTTAGAAAGATAGGAGTTAGCCCATATAAGAGAGGGATCGACATAATAGATATTGGAGATGAATGAGATGGAATATGGTTCGGTATAACATGAAGAGGTCATGGGGATGGGTATAGTATGAAGGATAAACATGGATCGACATAATAAGGCTCGTAAGATAGGGATCGGCATGGTGTATTCATAAGGAATGGATCAGCACGATGTTCTCGTAAGAAAGGGATCGGTATACATTTAAGGAGTTAGGTATTAGCATGGAATTCTATATATGAGTGGGTTGGCACACAAACCGCTGGTACTATAGGGCTCGGCATAACGCTCCAAGATGGATCGGCATTGCATTCAATGTACGGAGGGATCAGGATAATGTAGCTCATGAGATATGGTTCGGCCTATCCAAGAACAATAAGAAGGATAGGCATTTCCACAAACTATCTTGAAGCTAAGCTAAGGATTGAAGATAAATAGGAGCTCCACACATCCAAACATCTTGATATTTGAAGCACGAGCATGTTAGATTATAAGGGAGCTACCATAGGGATAGCTAGCCCAAACTCAACTCGTAAAGGGATCGGTACCAACCCCTATCCATTGAGAGTTGGGCCTAGCCCTCCCTATGGTGGGCCCATATGGTTAAGGAGGTCCTGTTCCCGAAGTTTCAGTCAGATTGGAGGCCACCTTCATCTATAAATATAGGCACAGGGGGCCATTCTAGGTACTCTTACGTTGTTTGTTAAACTTCACCATTATTGTTACTAACTTCCTCCATTCTTTTCTGATCTCTAGCTATTTCTTGTTGTTTGTAATTGTAACCAAGTGAATTGAGAAGAAATAAAGAGAATATTCAAAGTGGACGTGGGCAATCAGTGATGAACAACTATAAACCTTGTTGTTTTTGCTTTCTACTGTGTTTTTCATGATATTTTGTGATCTCCCTCTGTCTTCATTTAATTTCTTTATTTATTCCACTACGTAAATATGTTCTTGGGTGTTTGTGGCCTATTTGGTTGCAAGCACAACTTATTTGTATATTTCAAAAAATCCATATTTCATAATCCATAACCCTTTCTACTAAGGTAATTTATAAATCTATATATTTACTTTATAAATCATTTGTAAAAAGAGATTAGATTGATATAGAAATTAGTTTGAAATCTATATAATAAAATAACTAACATTTTGCAAATCTCTTTTATTCTGAACCATATACATATTGGTTGGATATGCACATGTTTACAAGACTTCAAAATGAATTCATAAACTACTAAATTAAAATCTGAAAATATCATTGGAATCCATATGAAATAGGGCACACAAAAGTAAGAAAATTGAAATACGAGATTAGACGGATAAACAAGCGAACATGCAAGATCGGAGGTTAAACTGCATGACCCAAGGCTTAGCCTAGGTCATGATCGGTGCACTGGTCTGGTAGGATGTGTCCCCCGGTTGCAACACCTGGGCAGAGCCCTAAGCGATGCCAGCGGCTTTCCGTCACTCCGTTGATGCTCGTTTCTTTAGCGTTAATAAATATGTCTCCAGGTGCACCGATTAGACAAGTATGTAAGCATATAAACAACTATATTGGATTTTATTCAAGATCAAATGATGTGAATTTTCAACAAGTAGAAGATCAAAGTTCATATAATAAGTAAATCAACACAAAAACTGAGATTGCATTCACTATAGATATTATTCAACCAACAATCACATGCATCCAATATGACATTTAGAAATAGGTTGTGTGAGTTTTAACTCACCTTTATAGACTTGAATTGAAGCTAGGATCATGAATTCATCTAGGCTAATACCTTTCAGCAATTAAAACTAGGTTGATTTTTGAAATTGGCAAAAGCACAATTGATAACTAAGAAGAAAACTGAGATTAAGACAAAATTAGATGCAACATAGGGTAGTAGAGATTACCTTAGCCTTAAATTTCCAATTATTAATCAAAAGCCCTTTGCATTGTGCTTGGTTTGGGAATTTTATGTTCCAGGGCTCATGAAATAAAGATGGTTTGTTTTCAGATTTTACTACTTGGCTAAAATGAAAATAATGAGAAGAGGATTGATGTGTTTATGCTTATCTTAGGTTACTACTTGATCTAAATTGTTACCTATAAACCAATAAGAAAAGGGAATATCATTTTCTTTTGTTTACTATATATATATATACACCTATAAACCAACATATTCTCTAATTAGTTTTACAACTATAAATCCATATTTTATTATCACATTAAAATTCTAAATTAATTCTAAAATATCTCATTTCATTATCAAAATCTTTAATTATAAGATTAACAATGCCTTAATTTTAAATTAAAATCCTCTCAAAGAAATAATAACTTCATTCTTTTTATTAATTTAAACCGATCATTCAAAACAGCATATAATTACATAATTAAATTTCAAAATCCACAATTTATAATTTTATTAACCATAATTAAATTTAATTGATTAGGTATTATAGACACCCCCTTAGGAAAATTATGTCCCCATAATTTCCTTAATGAAAAAGATCGCACAATCAAAATTTTCCTATTTAACTTTTATATTTTCACTCTTGATTACATACAAAATTTAAAATAACATAATATTTTAAATCAAAGTATCCCTTATTTATATTAAATTTTCTAAATATTCGATTTTTATCCTAAACCGATCCCGAATGTTTTATTTCATGCTTATTAAACACCTAGGGATAAATAAAATATTATCCTTTTATTTTTAAAAAGTTCTTAAAATTTTCCAACCAATACACTAAATTATGAATTAAATTTTTATCTCAATATATAAATAATATCATGCCACTAATTATTGTGGTTCACTTTGTTACTTATAAAGGTGATCGCATACGCTATCAACATTGTCTTACCAAGTTTCTCCACTTCACACAATTATTTTACGGCTAAAATATTACTTTAATTTATTTTAGACTCAAATATTTCCACAACAATAGTTTAGATTTTCATATCAAAATGTCCCGCTCATTGTTTTGGAACTCCTATCGATTAAGTGGCATCCCATATATCGATCAAAATTCTTAAACATTTTCCATATAAGTCAACACAATCATTAATCCCATAATTTCCTTATTTATATCTATTTTATCCTTAATATCATCCAATAAAAATAAAGACAACCAAGTAATCATTTCCTAACTTTCAAACAAACTAAATCAAACAATCATTCATCCTAAGTTCCAATTTTAAATGAAAAAGCTCTCATAAGATAATAACTTATTCCTAAACCAATTCTAATGCAACCTAGAAAAAAAAGAGTATTTGCCAAAAACAAAAGAACTATACATACCAAGCCGATCCACCAGAAGTTCCAATGGTCTTACTCTTTCCTTCCTTCCTTTCCCTAAATGGGCAAGCTACAATCAAGTGCCCCTCCTTCTTACAAAAGAAACAAACTCTCGCAGGAGAAGAAACTCGAGGCTTACTACATTCACTTGAATATTGGCCTTTGATTTCATAGTTGAAACATGTTATCTGACTCTTAGGTATGGCTACAAAACCAGTCTCATCTTGCTTTCTCTCTTACCCTTAGACTCGGAATTACTTTGCTCAATTGGTTGCTTCCTCTTTTGATTTACCTCTTAATTCTCAGAAGTTTTCTCCTCCTCGCTATCCTTCTTCGTCTCCTCGAGACAAAGTGCCGAATCGACTAAAGTCTCGAAAGATACATCCAACTGAAGTAGGAGATCCTTCTTCAATGGCTTGCATAATCTATAAATAAACTTTTGATTTTTCTTCCTTGGGGTACTAAGAATTCCAACCCATACTTGGATAATGCCTCAGATTCCACTACATACTCCATAACGGTAGATTGATCCTACCTAAGATCAATAAACTTCCTGGTCATTACTTCCTTCTCTGCCTCTGGCATGAACGTTTGCTCGATCCTCTACCTAAACTATGTCTAGGTAAGTTGAACCTCCTCAACCTCTGCCACTAAAATATAATACTAGTTGAGTGCTCTTTCCTACAATTGACTGGATGCCACCGGAACTCTTTGGGCGTATGTAAGACCCATGCGATTAAAGATCCTCTTGCATGTCTTTATCCAATCCTAAATCTCTATGAGCTTTTTTGTTCCCTTAAATGTTTTACCTCCTAAGCATCCGAAGTCACTACATAAGTGAGCGAAGTCGGCATGAACCAAATCATCATCAGGAGTAATGGTCTGGCCAGCGTGGACAATCTCCGTAATCTGATCGGGAGTCAAAAACATCCCTCCTATACTAGGGTTACTAGTCGTTCCAAGTCTAACTCTAGGTTTGCCTCCAGCCATAATCCTATTCTACACACACCAAACTCTAATTTTTTTCAATATAACAAGTTAAAATCAAAGTATGTTCCAAATGATTATCCTATAATCATTTTATATTCCTATCCCTAATTAGAAAATAAAGTTAACTACCTACCACACACCCCAAGGGACATGACTCTAAGTCATCTAAGTCTCAGATCCATGATATTATATGCTATAATGTTCTGACTCTACTTTGATACTAACTTTAACATCCCTAAAGTTATACCCATATTACTGAAGAACATTATAAATAATATTGTCTACTAATACAGAGAATACATCTTGTCAAGGGCGACCAAACGTGAATATATATTTAAACTAACATTGACATATCATAACTATTGTTTGTTGAATATCTTGAATAAAATTTTCAATGTGTACAGTTTCAGTCTAAAGTAATACTCACACCGGTTTCTCAAAATCAGAATAATATATCATATAAACAATAGCCATAAATCACAGTGGATAATATACATCATATATTAATACATACTATGAGCTTACAAATAATACTAGACTCACTTTATAACCATCCAAAATAAGTCACTATCTCAAATATACATCCCATCATATACAAATATGTAAATATGTTTTAAAAAGGATAAACTGATAAATCAAAATAGTCTCTCATCTGCTAGCCCGCCCACCCAAAAGCCTACAAGTCATGATACTTGAAAGTATCGGTCTGACGCGAGTATTATAAAATAAACGGGTCAGACTATCTCTAAATATCCAAAAGGCGAGAATAAGATATAACATAAGAGTATGAGACATTATAATATAAATTGGTATCTAAAATGAATTAATTCAGAATTTAACCTACGGCTAAGCATATGTAAAGCACCAAAAACACAGAATAGTCATAAAATCTCGAATTTCAAAAAAAAATTTATCTCAACATCCAAGAAAACAAAATTTTGACCAATCATGGATCATAGAGTCACGACTGATCACAAGGATTGGGGAACATAGAATCTTGATCGATCACAAGAATCGGTAAAAACAAACAAAATTTCATATCTTGACCGTTCACAAGCATTGTGGAAAACCAAGTCTCGATCGATCCCAAGGATCAGGGAAAAATCCAATAGTGTACTCCTTAAGGATCTATCGGCCTCGCCGAACATCAAAAGTGAGTAAAGTTTAAAGTGTTAAATACTATTACTTTTAGTAATCACAAGAACTTCACCAAAACGTCCCATACCATTCGGTGAAATCCAAGTATTTACTATAAGCTAGTAATTCTCACCCGTTACGGATATCACTGGAAAAACTGAACTATATTCTCTTAAGGATCTATCGATCCCACCGAACACCAAAAGAGAATAAAATACTATAGTGTTAAAAACTTCCGAAAAGCAATCACAAGAACTTAACCAAGGCAATCCATACTACCCGGTGAAATTCAAGTATTTGCTAATGTGCTAGTAAGTACCACTAAAACATTCTATTCAATGAGTTGTATAATATTCGATGAAGCATTGCATGAAAGCATTTAAAATAATCAACAACACTAAGTTGATTATTAGTATTCCCCTAATTATAGAATTAAGGTTCTCAAAACATTTTATTTATCATACTCTATTTAGAAGTAAATTTCTAAAATGTTCCATATATATAATACTTTGATTTCAAATACCCTATCCATAAAATCCAGAAATCCGTTTATTGCCAACTGCATAGATATATAGATCATAAATCTGATTTTTATACCAAAATACTATACATATATTTTTTAGTTCCAAAAATCCTTTTTAATATGTGTGTGTGTGTGTGTGTTTGTGTGTATTACAAAAACCAAGTTCCAAAATCCCATATAAAAGAAACCATTTATTTTATGAACCCGTGTTGTAATCCAAACACTTGTCTAAAACAACTTAGTTTTATATTTCCAAAAATTCATATTTCATAATCCATAAACCTTTCTACTAAAGTAATACATATACATATATATATATTCACTTCATAAATCATTTATAAAAAGAGATTAGACTGATATATAGAAAGTTTGGAATCTATGTATTGAAATAACTAACATTTTGCAAATCACATTTATTCCGAACCATATACATATTGGTTGGATATGCATATGTTTACAAGACTTCAAAATGAATTCATAAATTACTAAATCAATATCTAGTAATAGCATTGGAATCCACATGAAATAGGGCATAGAAAAGTAAGCAAATTGAATTAGGCAATCCAACGAACGAATGAACGATGAACGGGCACGACTAGAGGGTTAAACGGCATGTCCTGGAGCTCAGCTTAGGTCATAGTCAGTGCACCGGTTGGTGAGATGGTTTGCCGGTTGCAACGCCTGGGCAAAACCCCAGGTGATGCCGGTAGCATTTCGTTGCTCCATTGATGCTCGTTTCTTTGGCATTGATCAATACGACTCCTGGAGCACCGACTAGGCTAGCATATAAGCGTATAAACAACTACAACTAAGAGTTATTCAGGATCAAATGATGTGGGTTTCCAGCAAAAATAAAAAGAATCATATGACAAGAAAATCAATACAAAAACTGAGATTGCATTCACTATTGATACAAGCTATTCAACCAACAATCACATGTATACAATTTGAATTTTAGAAATAGGTTATGTGAGTGTTAAATCACCTTTATAGACTTGAATTGAAGCTATGAACTTGAGTTCATCTATGCTAGTACCTTTCAGCAAGTAGACCTAGGTTGATTTTAGAAATTGGCAAAGGCACACTTACTAACTACGAAGAAAACTGAGATTAAAACAAAATTAAATGCAACATACGTTAGTAGAGATTACCTTAGCTTTTAATTTCCAATTATTAGTCAAAAGCCCTTTGCTTTGCACTTGATTTGGGGATTTGATTTATGTTCTAGGGTTATGAATAAATATCATTTATTTTCAAATTTTACTACTTAGCTGAAATGAAAATAATGAGAAGAGGATCGATGTGTTTATGCTTATCTTAGGTTAATACATGGGCTAAATTGTTACCGTATAACCTAGCAAGAACAGGGAATATCATTTTCTTTTGTTTACTCTATATATACACTTATAAACCAATACATTCTCTAATTGGTTTTACAACTAAAAATCCATATTTTCTTATCACTTTAAATTCGAAATTAATTCTAAAATATCTCATTTCATTATCAAAATCTTTAATTATAAGATCAACAATACCTTTATTTTAAATTAAAACTCCTCTATAAAAAATAATAACTTCATTATTTTTATTAATTTAAATCAATTATTCAAAACTTAATTTAATTAAATAGTTAAATTTCAAAAATCATAATTTAGAATTTTATTAACCATCATTAAATTTAATTAATTGGGTAATTAACAGCAGGATTGTTATAGTAACACTGGTGCCTGAGATGCTCTAAATTCCATGTTCTTAGAACAAGATTTCTTTTAGGTTTTGATAGCCGGTATACCTCGTTAGCCAAGACATCTGCTACAACCAAGGGACCCCCTCCAGTTTGGGCCAAGAGCCCCATCTGCTTGGACTTTGGTGTTGGCCATTTCTCTTTACAGCATTAGGTCTCTCTTGCAGAAGTTTCTCTCCTTAAGCTTGACATTGTAATTTTTGGCCATTCTTTGTCGGTATGCGGTAGATCTAACTGCGGCCTCATCTCATTTTTCTTAAATAAGATCTAGGGCGGATTCCTTTAATTCTTTTTTCTATTAAGGCATATATAATATTCTTCCATGTGATGGGATTTTTTTCTTCAACAGGGAGTATATCATCATAGCTGTAAGTTAAGGAGAAAGGAGTATGGCCTGTTAGGGATGTATGAGGTCCTATAGGCCCATAGTACTAAAGACAACTCCTCTGCCCACTTCCCTTTTGCCTTTTGTAGTCTTTTCATAAGAAGCTTCTTAATAGTTCTACCTGCTGCTTCGACCTGCCCGTCTGCCTATGGATGTGGACTGAGGAAAAGCTTTTTATTATCCTATTCCTTTTGTAGAGTTCTATGAACTCCTTGCTTTCAAACCGAGTTCCATTATCTAAAATTATTCTATATGGGAACCCAAACCTAGTGATTATGTTTCTTACCACAAAAGTGACTATCTTATTCGTGGTGATCATACCTAGGGGTTTTGCTTCTATCCATTTAATGAAGTAATTTATTGCCACTATAGTGTACTTTTCCCCTCCCTTTGACATGCGAAGCGGACCTATCAAATCTCCCACATGTCGAATGGCCATGGGAAGGCTACATTGGGATACTCGCAAACCTTTGACATCTGTCACATCAACTCACCTATTCCTTTGTATCTTTGAAGCATTGTGGTCCAGTAGTAACCATGCCTTAATAACTTCTTAGCTAATTTGGCCTCTCCAGAATGATCCTCACACTTCCCTTTATGTACTTCACTCATTATTTGATCCCCTCTTTTTTGGAAACACATCTAAGATATGGGGTAGAGTACCCTCTCTTATATAATATGCCATCAAAGAAGGGGTAATACAGGTCCTAATATCTTATTTTTCAGGCTTCATTTCTATTTTGGGGTAGGATTACGTCAATTAAGAATCATTTGATAGTGGTCATCCATTTGTTCTCTTTTGCCTGTTGAGATGTAGGCACAATCGGAGACTACTCTCGATTTTCCTTTCTTTCTTATTCTTGAGTTTTATGGCTCGTTAGGACCTATCTAGGACCAGTATTTGATTAGCTTCGGCGATGTTTGGTTCTGCTTGATGCCCAATTGGAACAGTCTTCATTTCATTTCCTACTTTTGTCTAGTGAGTTTTGCTAATGAATTAGCAGAAGAGTTGTTCTCATATGGAATATGCTTTATATCAAAATGTTCAAAGTGCTTTAATAATATTTAGAAAGTTTCACGTATTTAGCTAGAGTTGGCTCTTTTGCTTGGTAATTACCCTGCACTTGGTTTACAACTAATTAGGAATCATTGTGAATTTTAATATGGGTTACCTTCATTACCCGAGTCATTCTTGAACCTGGGAGGAGAGCCTTATATTCCACCAAATTATTGGTAGCTTTGAATCCAAGCTGCACTGCTCCATATAGTTTCTGCTCATCTAGAGTAATCAGCAGATATCTAATTACTGCCCCTATTTATTTGAAGCTACAACCACGAACAATTGTCAAAACTACGGAGTAGGTGCTTCTTCGTCTGATTGAGGCTCACTAAGTAATGTGAATTCCATGATGGAATCTTCCGGTGCTTACCTTTGATTGTTGTTCATAAACAATAAGAGATGTCGTACTGACTGAGCTCCATTGCCCATTTTAGCAAGCAACCCGATGTTTCTGGTTTTTGCTATATCTGCCTTCGCAGTTTGTCAGTGAGGACTTTGATGGGATGTACTTGAAAGTAAGGATGTAGCTTTCTTGCCTTGAGAAGCGCTTGTAAGCTTGTTTTTCAATGACTAAATAGTTTAGCTTTGCTCCTGACATACACTTGCTTGTAAAGTAGATGGGCATATGGTTCCCCTCATCTTTTCGAACCACTTCAACTCTAATAGTTTTATTGGTTATAGCCAATATATGTACAAATCCTCACCTGTTACAAGTTTTGATAGGTTAGGGGTGCTAATTATATGGTCCTTCAGATTCTGGAATGCGACTTTGCATTCCCTAATCCACTCAAAATTATTCCCCTTATTCACTTGATCAAAGAACCGTATGCACTTATCAGTTGCTTTAGAAATGAACTTGCTTAGAGCAGCAACCCTGCCATTTCGGCTCAATATTTCTTTTGGTTTCTTTGGGATTCTCGTATTCTTTATGGCCTCAATTTACTCTGGGCTCGATTCAACGTCGTGAGCGCTCACTATGTATCCTAGAAACTTCCCTGATTGAATAGTGAAAGTGCATTTCAATGGATTCAACTTCATATTATACTAACTCAGGACCTCAAATGTTTCCACTAGGTCTTGTACATGAGTCGATGGTGCTCTTGACTTGACTAGCATGTCATCCTCATATACTTCAACATTTTTACTGATCTGATTCGAGAATATCATATTAACCAACCTCTAGTAGGTTGCCCCAGCGTTTTTGAGTCCAAATGGCATAACTTTGTAGAAATATAAGCATTTTTCTATCACAAAACTAGTATGCTCTTGATCTGGTTTGAATATAGATATTTGATTGTAACCTAAGTATGCATCCATGAATGAGAGTAGTTCGTGTCTACTAGTTGCATCTGTTGGATCATAGGTTTTGATTGCTGACAACATGCAACAATTCACGAATCTACAACTACGACAACATCCGGACTCATCGGCTCAATGTATGGTTCTATAAGTTTTAACAAGAGTCAATAAGTATGTATATAGAGTCTAGTTAGTGCTTTGTTAATATCTTTCCTCAAGATTCATCACTCACAAATTCAATTTGTAGTCAGTTTTAAATTCAAATACACACATATATTTCACTGCACTGAAAAACATAAATCAAGCGACTGACCATGTGGTACCAGTCGACTAAGTCAGTGTAATTTTTTTATATATTACATGGACCAATCGATTGAACACACCTGGTCAATCGACTGAGTCTGTGCATGAATTGTGTGCATCTTTTGAATTCAGTCGACTGACTAAGCAAGTTTAGTCAACTGAATCCTGCAACAGTCACATTTTTGAATGGACACTACCATTGATCCAAAAGTTGTCTTCTTTCTTAAGTGTTGCATCCATTTCTAGAGATTGTAACTCATCATATACTATAAAAGCGCTCTTGGTTCAATTTTCAAATTACCAAATTTTCTATTCTCCCTTGATCTAACGAGCATTGCATTCTTGTTTCTATAATTTACAAATCTCTATATAATCATTGCTTACGATTTCATTTTCATATTCTTCAAGCAATATTAATCTTCCTATTTTTCATACACACACAATTATACACATCATTCTTGAGGAAAGGATTATAGGAAGGGTGTACTACAAGTGACAAGTACGTGTTTTTTTTTCAGAACACACAAAGTCAAGTTAATCCAGTTTGTAAGAAAGTCCTATTCGGTTGCTCAGTCGGTCAAATCATGTTCTGTTGCTCAGGCGGTCAAGTCATGTTCGGTTGCTCAGGCGGTGTAATACCTATTCCTCCGTGTTAAGTGAGGGTTGCTAGCTTTAATTCCAGAAGGAGTCTGGGACTGGACGTAGAACGGGAGTTCGAACCAGTATAAAAGTTCCTATTTTCATTTTACTTTATTGCTATTATTTTCCGCTTTAGTTATTTATTATGTTCCATATTACTTGATCCTATAGCACAGTAACTTTCTTTTGGTATCAGAGCAAGGTTATCATATAACCGTAACATAGTTATCTGATATTTTTTAATATGGAAAACAACACCAGCACTGTAACTAACACTATCTTTCTAGAAGGTCAATCTATTGCAAGACCACCTCTATTTAATGGAATGAATTATAACCATTGGGCTACTAGAATGAGAATCTATATACAAGCAAGTAGTTATGAAACCTAGAATATTATGCAATCAGAATATACTATGCCTACTACTGAATATTCAGCATGGTCTAACACACAAAAGTTAGACGCTACTGGAAATGCTAAAGCTATGAATATATTATATTGTGCATTAGACAAAAATGAGTTCAATAGAATAAGCATGTGTAAAACTGCTCATGAAATTTGGCGTACACTTAGAATTACACATGAAGGTACTAACAAAGTAAAACAGAGTAAAATTTCTATGCTCAAAAATCAGTTCCAGAATATTAAAATGAAGCAAGATGAGACTATAAATGAAATGTACTCTAGATTTCAAGATATATATTATTCTTTGATAGCATTAGGAGAAACTTATACAGATATTGATATTGTTTCAAAATTCCTCAAATCAATAACGGATGAGTGGGAATGAAAAGTCTTAGCTATCGAAGAAACTAATGACATTTCGACCATAAAACCGGAGGAGTTGATAGGAAATCTAATGTCTTATGAATTTAATCTCCGGACAAAAGGAGTACAGGCTCAAGATAAGAAGAATATAGCATTCCAAGTAGAAAAGGATGAATCATATTCTGATGAAGAAGATATGGCGTTCATTGCTAAAAATTTCAAAAAGTTTTTGAAATTTAGAAAGAGCAACAAATTCAGAAATAACAAGAACAGCTTTAGCAACAATAACAACACCGACAAACCATCATCATCTGCACTAGAATGTTATGAATATCACAGGCCACATCAAGAAAGACTGTGCTGAGAAAAAGAAAGACAAACATAAGCACAAGAAAGACAGATTCAAGAAGAAAGCTTTCTCTGTCACTTGGGACGATTCGGAATCATCTTCATCATCAGATAGTGACTCGGACAGTGATACAGAACAAGCCAATGTATGTTTTATAGCCACAAAAGATGAGGTGGGTAATCTAACTTTTGATGATCTATTAGAATTAAAATCAGAATTACTTGATAAGCTAAAAGACATCAAAAGAAAATATAAAGAATCTCTTGAAAAACTGAATAGAACTAAAATTGAAGTAGATATGCTAAGAGATGAGAAACAAATCTTAAAAGAAGAACTTGAGGTTACTCAAGAATCTTGTTCTAATACGACATCTCAATTCTCTATGCTAAGTCAAGAGATAGAAACACAGAAAGAAAAGAATGATGCTCTATTAATCGAAAAACATGATCTTAAAGAAAATGTCAAGATTTTAAAATTAGATAACTCTAGTCTTAAAACAAAATTAGAAGATATTACTAAAAATGTCTCTAATTTTAATAAAGGCAGAGAAAATCTTTCCAAAATTATAGAAAATTCTCAAACTGCTTCAAATAAAAGCGGACTAGGATATAAGAATTCTTCTAAAATTATTCCAAAGAAAAAGAATTCTTCATATAAAAGGAATAACAAAGTTGAGAAACCGAGTTCAAAATTTTCAAATTTTACTAAATCAATTAAAATTTGGGTTACTAAAACAAATAACTATTTGATTAGAAATAAATATATAAAATCTTTTATAAAAACTGTTCATAAAAATAAAGATTTTACTTTCAAAAGGAATTCTGAACCCTCTTGGGTTTGGCTTCCTAAGATATAACTCTTAGGACCCAAAATAAAATGATGGGTACCAATGTTAATTCTGTATTTTGCAGGTACCACCTAAAAAGAGAGGAAAATGGATACTAGACAGTGATTGCTCAAAACACATGATAGAAAACAAAAGGATGCTAACGAATATTATCTACTCAAATGGAGGTTCTGTCACATTTGGAGATAATTCCAAAGGATATGTCACCGGCAAAGGAGATGTGAGCAATAACGATATATCTAATTTACCTCTTATTACAGATGTTTTATTAGTTTAAAATTTGAAGCATAATTTACTTAGTATCAGATAATTATATGACAAAGGATTCAATATTTCTTTTTTGGAAAATAAGTGTAGCATTTTTTATCAAAATAAAAATCTTATTTTTGACGGTTTTAGAGATAAAAATATTTATGTTTTAAATAAGAATGTAAATTACAATAGAAATATGTGTTTAATAGCCAAAGAAAATGATCCATGGTTATGGCACTAAAGATTTTGTCATATTAATTTCAAAGCTATAAATAAATTATCTAAAAATGATTTAGTAAAAGGTTTACCAAAAATGAATTTTAAAGTAAACAATATTTGGGATGCTTGTCAATTAGGAAAATTATCAAAATCGTCCTTTAAATTAAAGAAAAATATTTCTACTGTACAACCACTAGAACTATTGCATTTGGATCTCTTTGGTCCAACTCAAGTTCAATCTATAAACCATAACAAATATGTGTTTGTTATAGTAGATTATTTCTCAAGATATACTTGGACTATTTTTCTGAAAAATAAAAGTGATACTTTTGAAATTTTCAAGATCTTTGCAAAGAGAATTCAAAATCTCAAAAATTAAAAATTTTAAAATATAAGAAGTAATCATAGAGGTGAATTTGAAAATGAAGCTTTTGAACATTTTTGTAATAAGAAGGGAATTTATCATAATTATTCTTTTCCTAGAACACCACAACAAATTGGAGTGGTCGAAAGGAAAAATAGAATGTTACAAGAATGTGCAAGAACTTTATTAAATGGAAGCACGTTACCAAAAAATTTCTGGGCAGAAGCTGTAGCAACTGCTTGCTATGTTCTGAATCGTGTTTCCATCCGACCTTTAACAAAACACACTACATATGAACTTTTTCGTCAAAGAAAACCGAACATTTCTTATAACTTTTGGTTCAAAATGTTTTATTTTAAACACAAAAAATCAGTTTGGAAAATTCGATCCAAAATCCGATGAAGGAATCTTCATAGGATATTCGTAACGAAGTAAAGCTTATCGAATTTTCAATAAAAGAACAAAAATCAATCGAAGAAACACTTCATGTTTCATTCGACGAAAATTTCAAATTTAATAAATTTTTTGAGGATGATGAAGTTATTCCTAAGACGGTCACAAATATAGTTACTCAAAATAATTTTGAAGAAGATGAAAACATATTTCATAATTTTGAAGAACATGAAAACATTGTTCATAATGAAAATGAATTAAGGTCTCCTCCTAGGATTTTATGAGATCACCCAGTAGAAAATGTTATAGGAGAAATTGATTCACATGTTAGAACTCTAAATCAACTTAATCAAACGGGCCATGTAGCATTCTTTCTAATATTGAACCTAAAAATGCATAAGAAGCCTCTACCGATGACTATTGGATTATAGCTATGCAAGAAGAGCTAAACCAATTCGAACGAAACAAAGTTTGGGAATTGATTCATAGACCGAGTGATTAAACAGTCATTGGTACTAAATGGGTCTTTAAAAATAAAGCAGATGAACAAGGTAATATAACTAGGAATAAAGCTAGATTAGTTGCACAAGGATATAATCAAGAAGAAGGAATTGACTATGAAGAAACATTTGCTCCAGTTGCACGACTTGAAGCAATACGTATCTTACTGGCCTTTGCTTGTTTTCATAATTTCAAACTTTATCAAATGGATGTTAAAAGTGCTTTTTAAATGGTTATATAAAAGAAAATGTTTTTTTTGACCAACCTCCTTTATTCACACATGAAAAATTTCCAGACCACGTCTATAAACTTAAGAAAGCCTTATATGGTCTAAAACAAGCACCCCGTGCTTGGTATGAACGTCTGAAAAGCTATCTAATAGATTCTGGTTTTGAAATTGGAAAGGTTGATCAAACTCTTTTTATTAAAAGAACTAAAAAGGATATTTTAATTATTCAAATTTATGTAGATGATATTATTTTTGGTTCTACAAATGAAAAATTATGTCAGGAATTCTCAAAAATAATGACCAAATATTTGAAATGTCACATATGGGAGAATTATCTTATTTTCTTGGTTTACAAATTAAACAATTAGAAAATGGAATTTTTATTAATCAAGAAAAATATTGTAATAATCTAATTAAACGCTTTGGTATGGAAAATACTTCTTCCAAACCAACTCCAATGAGTACAACGATACATCTCGATAGAGATGGAGATGGAAAAAGTGTCGACCAAAAATTATATCGAAGTATAATTGGATCATTACTTTATATAACTGCTAGTAGACCTGACATAATGATGAGTGTTTCTTTATGTGCTCGATTTCAAGAAAATCCTAAAGAATCACATACGCAAGCAGTGAAACGTATATTGCGTTATCTAAGCAAAACCAAAGATTTGGACTTTTCTATCCGAAAGAATGTCCATTCGAGTTAGTTTCATATAGTGACACTGACTTTGGAGGATGTCGGACGGATCGAAAAAGTACCAGTGGGACTTGTCACTTCATTGGACAATCCTTAGTCTCTTGGTTTAGCAAGAAACATAATTGTGTTTCACTTTCGACTTGTGAGGCAGAATACATTCCTGCTGCTTTAGCATGTGCTCAAGTCATTTACATGCAACAAACACTTCAAGTTTTTGGTATAAATTTATCTAAATCTACTATTTTATGTGATAATACAAGTGCTATAAATTTATCTAAAAATACTGTCAATCATTCACGAACTAAACATATTGACATACGTCATCATTTTCTTTGTGATAATATTGAAAAGGATTTAGTTAGGTTGGAATTTGTATCCTCTGAAAATCAATTGGCTGATATATTTACAAAACCTTTGAATGAAATTTTTTTTATTAAACTTCGAAGAGAATTGGGAATTTTTTCTTCAAAAGGTCCATAGTTATTTTCTTCCAAAAAGTTTTTTTTAATTTTTTTTTAAAGATTTGCCAAATTTAACTTTAAACCTCTAACCTGGCAATATAGTATCTACCATTTTACTATATGGTGTTCCTTATTTCTATTTTTTTAGATTATATTATTTCTAATTTTTTTATAACCACTCTTTTTAACATGTTTTTTTACAACCATTCATGTTTCTGGTTGTTGGTTATTTTTTTCTTGGCTTTCATTTTTTCCCATCTATTTTTAAAGCTTCTACTTATTATAAATTCAAGAGTGTTTTGTTTTTAACTTTCATAAAAAAAGATTCAATCTCTTCTAATTTTTTAATCATGTCTTCTCAACACAACTCAGAATCCTCTTCCCTCTCCTATAACACTATTAGCTCAGATTCTATCAACCTACCTACTCCAATACTTTTTTACATGCCCATTCTGATAGTTCCACCATCCACTCACACCGAATATACTCCTCCCGATAAAAGAGCTAAACGCTCTTTATTTTTCGGATCGCCGTCTACCAAAGAAAGATAGACGACATTTATCATTATCAACGGGAGACGCTAGAATTACAGCGAGAGTTGTATTACGAGCAGAAGGTAAATGCGAAGCGATTAAGCTTCCTCGAACAAGTGGCTCTAAAATTCTGCGGATCGTTATCTCACAATATGGTTCACCAACCAATTTCACCTACACATCGTAACCCGTGGGAACCATCACCCCAACATCCCCCTGTCTCTCCAAATTCATGGGAACGCGGAGACGAATGGTCACCACTGCGACCACTTCAGGAGAATACCAAAGTTGAACCAGACGAATACCACACTCCGTCTTCTTCATCCAAGTCTTCGTAAATTATATATATATATATATATATATATATGTGTGTGTTTATATCATAACTCCTGTATTTCTTGTTTGATTGATTTAATATTTTTATGTTAATATTTAGTAATTCTTATAATCATATGTTTTGTTTCTAAAAAATTGTTTCAAAAGCATGTATCTTCATCCTGCAGTTTTAATACTTCCAGTGGACTAACTTAGGATTAACAGTCGACTGAACCTGTTGTTATACACGGTTTTTTACCCTGCAGTTAGTCGACTGATCCTTCAATTTAGTCGACTGAATTTAGCAAAATAGAACTAAAAAGTATCGAGATGAATTCAGTCGATTAAACCCCTAAAGTCAGTCAATTGACTCATATTTCAAAATACCCAAACAGTCGACTGGTTTTGAATACTCGGTCGACTGAAACTGGTAACCGAGGTTTTCTAGCCAAAAGTCACTTAAAAACAACTATTCAATCTTTTACTTTTCACTTTTTAACTTCTTTGCTTTCGAATTTCTACCATTATTCCTCACTCCCACTTCAAATTCGTTCAAAATGCTCTCAACTTTTTCAAATTTAAAATCCTCCTCCTCCATTTCAAACCCTAGCTAAATCAATGGCACCCAAACGAGCTCGACAATCCCAATCTTCAACGGGTCCTTTCGATTCTCAGAGTCGAGGGTGGTTGCATAATGAAAAAGCAGCACAACGATTCGATAAGATGAAAAATTTCGCTTCTTCGAAGGATCGTTTGTCAAATTTCCCGACTTCGCTCCTTATGCAATCCAAGAGTTGGCTCGACACAGCGGACTAGAGTCTCTAATCAATTTCGCTGCAAATAACAACAAAATCAACCATTTACTAGTAAAGCTCTTCTATGCCAACCTAAATCTCGACCACCATAACATCCCAAACCCTGATAATGCCGTTTGGACTATGGTATATGGTGTGAAAATTTTCCATCTTCTTCAACGTCTTGCTAGAATTCTTATTTTCCCAGATGAAGGAGAAGAGTTGGGCGAAATAGCCGTTAACATGGAAACTCGAGATCGTGTAAGTCATTTTTTCCTCTTCGATGACTTAACGGAACTAAAGGCGGTTGCGCTACGACCCAAGGCTCGCATCTTTCATCGTGCGTTAACCCATACCGTCAACCCTAGGACCGAAAGTTACGAGAAAGTTTATAGGAGGGACTTTCAATCTTTGTATGCTATTTGGGGAGGTCATCGAGTGAATTGGGCTAAAGTCATCTTGGACGAACTTCAAACATTCAACCAAAGTCGACAATTCACTATGGTGCATATATTATGCGTATTCTCAAGCACTTTGACGTCCCTTTTGCCGACTCGGAATGCTCAACCATTGGCTCATTAAACACCAAGACACTTAGCTTAATGATTCTTCTGAAACAATATCTTGACCACACCATCGTTACATATGAGCATTGGATTGAAAACCAATCCTCCGTTCAAGCTCAACCGTCCTCTCGCCAACAAATAACTCATGTTCAAGCTTCTACTTCATCTTAACCTCCTCCACCTAAAAGAGAAGTCACCGAGATTCAAGAAGTTGATCCTCAAGCTCGCCCTCAAGAAGTCGTATCTATCATTTCCTGAAACCAACAACTTCTTCATCAACGACTTTCTCGAGTGGAATCAAATGTATCTTGAGTTGAAAAATCCATCACCAAGGTCAACAAGAAGCTCAACCATATAATTTTCTCAACAATATTTAGGAAGCAATAACTTTCTCTCAACCTTATTCAACTTCCGTTCACGTGCCTAATTCACATGGGAAACGACTTGCTGAGCACTTCACATGGTCGACTTCAAATGAGGAACAAGAAGAAGAAGAAGGTGATGAAGTTGGTGGCGAAACTGGCGATGAAGAGACAGAAGGCGATGAAGAAGGAGAAAGCTCAAATGAAGGAAGCGATGGTGATGAATAAGATTATTTCCTATCTTCCAATCCAAGTCATCTTTTTTATTAAATGAACTTATGTGTTATTTTATTTCAAAACATTGTCTATGTGTTTTTGTTGTGTGTTTAAGTGGTAGTTTCTCTAGACAAACTATGTCATTTTTTAAACTTTGTGTTTCTGTAGTAATGCGATTACATGTTTTTTTGTGGATATGTACTTCTTTGTGGTTATGTATTCTTATTCTTGTTTTTGAATTATGTGTTTCATATGTATCTTTGTTCTATTATTTTGTGTTTCTATCATTATTCATATTCTCTACTTTGAGAACTCTCCTTTTTGTCGATGACAAAGGCGGAGAAAAAGATTAATTATTTCCAGAAATATATAGCATAGATTCAGGAGGAGAATACTATAGTATAGTTGCAGGAATATATTCAGGGGAGAGATCAACAAAGCTTGCCAAAGATTCATTCGTAGCAATGAAGTTGTCATCATAAAAAAGGGGGAGAATGTTGGATCATAGGTTTTGACTACTAACAAGACACAATAATTCACGAATCTACGACTACGACAACATCCGGACTCATCGGCTCAATATATGGTTCGTATAGTTATAAATTTTAACAAGAGTCAATAAGTATATATAGAGTCTAGTTAGTGCTTTGTTAAAATCTTTCCTCAAGATTGATCACTCACAAATTCAATTTGCATTCAGTTTTAAATTCAAATACACACACACACACACACACATATTTCACTACACTGAAAAACAGTACTCGGTCGACTGACCATGTGGTACCAGTCAACTGAGTCAGTGTAATTTTTTTATATATTACATGGACCAGTCAACTGAACACACCTAGCCAGTTAACTGAGTCTGTGCATGAATTTTGTGCATCTTTAGAATTCAATCGACTGACCAAGCAAGTTTAGTCGACTGAATCCTGCAACAGTTGCATTTTTGAATGGACACTTCCATTGATCCAAAAGTTGTCTTCTTTCTGAAGGGTTGCATCCATTTCCAGAGATTATAACTCATCGTATACTACAAAAGCACTCTTGTTTCAATGTTCAAATTACCAAAATTTCTATTCTCTCTTGATCTAACGAGCATTGCATTCTTGATTCTATTATTTACAAATCTCTATACAATCATTGCTTACGGTTCCATTTTCATATTCTTCAAGCAATACTAATCTTCCTATTTTTCATACACACAATTATACACATCATTCTTGAGGAAAAGATTATAGGAAGGGTGTACTACAAGTGACAAGTCCGTGTTTTTTTTTCAGAACACACAAAGTCAAGTTAATCCAGTTTGTAAGAAAGTCCTATTCGGTTGCTCAGGCGGTCAAGTCATGTTCTGTTGCTCAGGCAGTCAAGTCCTATTCTGTTGCTCAGGCGGTGTAATACATGTTCCTCCAAGTTAAGTGATGGTTGCCTGCTTTAATTTCGAAAGGAGTTTGGGACTGGACGTAGAACAGGAGTTCGAACCAGTATAAAAATTCATGGTGTCATTTTACTTTACTGCTATTATTTTTCGCTTTAGTTATTTATTATATTCCATATACTTGATCCTATAGCACGGTAACTTTCAGCATCTACCAATTAGTTAATCCTAGGTAAGGGAAAGTTGTCCTTTGGGCAGGCCTCGTTAAGGTTGGCATATTCTATGTAGGTTCTCCTTTTCCGATCGGGCTTCTTCACAAGAATGGGTTTGGTGATCCACTTTAGGTAGTATGCTTCTCTGAGGAATCCATTTTCTTTTAGCTTTTTGATATCTTTGTGCAGAGCATTATAACTTCTTGGTCTAGGGTCATGCACTTTTGTTTGACTCGGTAGGCATCAAGGTCGATGTTGAGCATGTGACAGATAATGGTTAGATCTATCCCTACCATGTCTCAGTGCGCCCAAGTAAAGACATCTACTGATCTCTTCAGGAAGGTTATGTATTTAATTTTGGCTTCCATGCTTAAGTACTCTCCTATCTTGTGAACCTTTATAGGATTTTTTGGACCTATTTATACATCTTCCAACTCATCTACTGGCTTCAACTATCTCCTAGTTTCCCTTAATTGTAGGTCTATTTCACTTTCTTCTCTCTTTGGGTTAAAGGCAATGGATGAGATCTGCTTCGAAGCTTCCTCGGAAGTACTACGCATATACTGAGTTATACTCATTGGTGCTAATCATATGCATATACATTCTATTTTCTTTCCATACCGATGTTTTTGTCATTGAATGACATGTTTAAGCATCAGCCTTGATATCTTGTACCGATGCAGTTCATAGAACTGGCTTAATTTCTTTTTCATCAGCATCATCACAATTATTAGAGGAGACAACACAATAGTTTTGAAAAAATTTATTGCTAGGATTGAGGTTTACATTATATAGTTCTCTAGAAAAGAACTGTTGTCCCCTTATTGGTGCTATCCCAGTAGGGGTATGAAACTTCATAAGTAGGTCCCTTTGAGATACGACTGCCCCCAAGTCAATCAGCCTTGGTCTTCCCAAAAATGCATTATATGGTGATGGCTGATAGGTGATTAGGAAGCTCGCACAGTGAGACTTGTGAAGGGGCATGGTTCCAGTAGAGAAAAGAAGACATGTTGATCTAATGAAAATGGTTATAGTTTTGTTGAAGTTGTAGATTGATTTCAAGCTAGGCTTTAATATTTCAGCTAGAAGCTTCATTTTTTCGAATGCAGATTTAAAGATGATGTTCACGTTGTGAACTCCCAAACTCAATGAAGACTTTATTCATTGTGCAGTTTGAGATCTGCATTGTGATAATGAATGGATCCTAATGTGGGAAGACTACTCCAGGGGCATCAGCTGCTATAAATACTATGTCCTATCCCGTTTTTTTGCTTAGCATGGAAAATAGTTTTTTGCCCTACTTTCACTTCCTGCACATATCACTCTTGTGCTTTCTAACTTTTTCTTGCCATGTGGTCCTCTATGGATTGAGGCTATTAGATTAGAGGGATTTCCTGCTAGGTTTTCATTTCAATCTGGTGTGAGGTTTCCTATCCTTTTTCCATTGTTTTCTTTCTGGAAGCTACCTATGTATCCTTTTTGAATTAGCTTCTCTTTTTCATTCTTTGGGTGTCGGTAATTGTCAGTATAGTGGTTGTTTGCTCTACGGAAGCTGCAGTATGCTCTGCCTTTTTCCACTTGTTTGAAACATTATAGGTTAGCTCGATCCTGGTCATTTTGTATATCTTCCTAGGAGTGTGGGTGAGGGGATTTTTTTTTGTGAGGTTAAATTCCCTTTTTCGATTTGTGGCCAAATGGTACCATTCTACCTCCTTTTCTTCTTATTATTTAGAGAAAAAGCTCTGTCAGGTTGTGCTTTGGACTCGGCCTCTTCCATTCTGATATAACCACTTGCCATTTCATAGAAGGTCTTCATGTTGAGGCACCACTTTCAACTGTTGCTCCAATATGGTAGGATCCATTCTAATACTGGCATGCACTGCCATTGATAGTGCTTCTTCATAAGTCACCCCAATTGGGAGTGCCTCAGATTTGAAGTATTTTATGAGGTTGTATAGACTCTCATTTTTTCTCTACTTTACGTAGGACATGGTGTTTACATCTGGGGAAGCTTCCCTTCCCTAGTTGAACTATCTTAGAAAATATACAGATAGTAGTCGCCAAGAATAGTCGTCCCTGATCCGTATCCATTGAACCATCTGGAGCCTGCACTAGCCAGATAGACTAGGAAAAGTTTGCACCGTGTCATCCTCCCCATTTTTTAAAATATCCTTATAGTAATAAGAGGTGCAGATGTGGTCATCTGGGTTTGTGGTTCTATCAAATTTATCAACCGACGGAGCTTTGAAGTTATCAGGAATATCTACTTCTATGATGGTTTCAAAAAATGGGGAAGAACCTTCTTCCCTTACTTCCTCTCCATTATTTTGTCGATATATTTTTGTTAGTTGGTCTACACTTTCTTCAACTAACAGATCTTATCTTCTATAGGATCCACTTGGGATGAACCATCCCCATAGAGGATGTAACATCATCATTGAGTGTAGTTTGTAGTTACTTTTTTAGCAATAGTGGATTGATGTCAGGGGCTTTGATTTGATACAAGGATTGGTCTTGATTTTGGCTTTCAGTTGAGCATCAGTTTTGGGGTCGGCTTCAAGGTTCTTATGTTTGAGAGTGCAGTTATCACTCACACGTTGCATTTCCAGCACAGACGATGAGTGATGGCGGTGAGTTATGGATGGTTGAGGGGAAATCGACCTTAGAGTGGTATGTTGGGCCATAGATCTCTTTGATCCCTCCATGCGTTGATTCATTTGGGTTGTGAAGGCTTGAAGAGCTGCTAGGATAGGATCCGAGGTTGGCTCTATAGAGGCCCCTACCTTAAATCAAGTTATGGAGTTAAGGAGTGGCTTTTAAAACATTTTTTAAGTAAGTCGAAGTTGTTTTTAGGGAGTGGAGTAGAATCTGCAGGATTCATGGTATTGTAATGGATGTGAAAAATGTATAGGAAAGTTTTGCTGGAGAGGAAAATTCGGCCCTCCTTCTAGCACCAAAATTGTTAGTGAGATTTTCCATATCAGTAACACCTAAGTACTTTTTACGAAGTAATCACGGTGCTGAATGCTTTCGTGGTTTCGAATCAATAAAATTAGGTGATATTAATCTTGGTATTTAGAGAAGTAATTATATTATTTTTAATGTTTATGCAATTATAGGAATATTTGAAATATCGTAAATCAGTTCATTATCTCAATATTGATGCAAAAAAATAGTAAAGTATTGGAAATGATAAAAGACACAGGGAATTTATGTAGTTCTAATGTTAAGGAATCTTAAGTCCATTGGAAAATGTCATTCCTTCTTGATTGTCAGTACAAACAAAAATGATCAAGGGTAGAAATTTTTTTTTCGGTGTCCAAAAAGAGTAAAGTAAAAATTCCCTTTTCTGCTACAATGAGATATTCATTTATAGTACATAGAGATTCACGTGGATTATCAATGTCATCCTTGCGCCCTATTGATTTCGACCGTCGGGTTACGCTACATGTCAAATATCCATCTCACTTATTTGATATGCATGGATTGCTAGCATGGCCTTTGGAAGGAACTTGTTATTTGCATGGTTGGACTTTGAATATTGGTGGGAAACTTGAAATTGAAGAGGGAATTTTTGAATTGAGGTGGGAAAACCCAAATTTGAATAAATTGTGCACTCCATATTCTATGAAGCAACAAGCCTATGGACTACGCACATGTGTGGATAAAGTCATAATACTGAATACCTCTCTTTTTAGGGAGTGCTATATCTTTTTAAGTGCATTGGAACTTTGCTTTATTTTTTTGAGAATCTTGCTGCCATTATGGCCGAGTTAGTGATGGCGTTTAGCCTTTGAACTACGCCCATACTATTGAAGCTATACTGCACTTTCCAATTTGTGATGTTAGTATACTATAGTGTTGACGCTGGTTGGAGCTAAGTTGCTTGGCTTATTAAAAGAGACCGGGCTGCTATTTTGAAGAGTGATTGCCTTGCTTGAACCTGTTATGAACTGTTTTCTCCACTAAAATACTATGTTATCACCTTTGTCTTTAAGCATAGTGTTGAAGCTACATTCAATGGGTGGGTGTAGTCTTTATATTCACCATTGCTTAAGGATTTTGGATGCTGTACTATCTAGATTCCATTTTTGCTTCATGTTCACATCTCAACTCCTATTGTAGGAGTAGTTCATCTAAGCTCAATGCCGATATTAATTTCACTGTCAACATTTGGAAAATATGGGTGTAACACAAATTAAAACCTGATAATGAGATTTTGCCTAATTCTCTTCCTCTACAAAAATTTCTAAAACTCAAAATCAATATATATACACACACACACACATCTAGAGAATTGTTGAAGAGAACAAGCTAAGGGAAAAGGTACTAAATCTTATATGTATAAATGTATATTCTAAAACTTCCTAGTCCCTAATTCTATAAATCTAATTGTTATATAATATTAAATAAAAAGGAGATAAATCAGAGGAAAAGATAGACAATAACACGGAAGGCAAATCCAAAGGAGATTGTAGTTGGGATTATTAGTAAGTAAAAATCTTAAATTTTTCCATAATAGCGTCTTGCGTAGTTTTTTTGGATTTGTAATGTTCTTTAGGAAATTTGAATACATAAAACTTATCAATTAAAAATCCCAAAATTTCCCCATAACATGTAAAGTGTAAAATTTACTAGAATTCTAATTGTTATATTTAATATAGTTGAATTGGATTATTATTATTATTACAATATGGATATTTTATATTCCATTTTATTCCATCTCTCAAATTTTAATTGTAATGACAAAGAATTCCAAAACATGGAAAATAGAAATGGGTGTGTAATGTAGGGAAAAAGGGAATTGTTCTTATTTGTAGTTTACACCTCCTATTTGGATAATTAAAATAAATATCATTTGTTTCTCCTTTGAACACAATATTTATAAAAAGCTGAATGGAATATAAAAGATTGGAATTGTAAATTTTCTTCTTCGAAAAAAGAGGCTGTGGTTCTATTATATAAACGTAAAATGAATTGCATGTTTTGGATTCCAATTTAAATATATACTAGTCTATTTGGTGTAGCTATTTTATTTACGATGTTAGCTATTATGTAATTTGCCGTATTAGATTCAGACTTATATGGAAATTACAATTATTGACACACTAAACTAACATATCACCCCGAATAAGAAACAGACGAATTAGTAGAATAAATATAGAAACAATTTAATGTTATCCATAAATTTAATAATAACGCATTCATTAAATTTTGAAATTTGACCAACCAATATTACAAATATGTAACATACATAATAAATAAGGCATTTAATAAAGATGCTGATAAATAAATGACAATTAACAATAAATAATAAATCTAATAAAATGGGTTAAGGACAATTTGTGAATTTAATCTATAAACAAAGGCAAAATAAGGAATTTCCCTTATAAGGCCTTTAAATGTCTATATTATATTGTATATATAGACACACACATACATACACACACGGATACAGACACACACAGAGATATATATATATATACACACACACATGTTAGCATAGTTCAACATTTAATTTTAAGGAGTAGAAATATGGCTAAGTCATAGGGATGCGAGGTCAGTTGAAAGCACACACAAGTCTTCCCAACTAATCTAGCTACTAGCATTGTAACATTTATAATTGATATAGGACATTGCCTATAATAAGTACCCCTAGTGGACACAAGGTTAGTTCCAATTTTGCAGGGTAAGTCAGTCCAGTTGATCTAACTACCAGCATCTACAAATAATCGCACTAATGCGGGACGTCATAGTTAGGTATGGGCCATAAGGACGATGAAATTCCATGAGGACTCTTCTTTAGGATTGAGGTATTTAATGACTGGTTTAGGGTCGACCTCCTCCGTATTAAGAAGTATTAAATGATTTAGGGAATTTCTCATAAATTACGTTGGGTTATCCTAGAATGGGCCTGCTACGGGATTAAGGTATTAAATGGCTATTGGTTTGCCTCTTCATTATTTAAGAAGTTTTTTTAAATGGTCGGGATTTCCTTGGGGTAATTCTAGGATGGACCTGCTTCGGGGTTGAGGTATTAAATGGTTGTTGCAATGTGCCTCTTCCCTATGTAAGAAGTATTAAATGTTTGGAATTATCTTTCAAGCGCTTTAGTGGAAATCTCTTATGTAGAGTCCACTTCAGGGTTGAGGTATGAAATGACCGAAGGGTCTACCTCTCCCCTATCTAAGAAGTATTATGTGGCCTTATGGTATTATCAATGATGTTAGCTACAGAGTACCAAGACGGTTTTGCTTTGGCTCTAGGTATTAAATGACTAGAGAGTCTGTCTATTATCCATTTAAGGGTCTTAAGTGGCCCAGGTACTTTCTCTCGCATCGTTAGGATATGATTGGATAAGAGATAGGTTATTGAACCAATATACTCCATAATTGGGTTATACCCGCTTTTATAGTCACTACGATAACCACCCCATACCACCCACACATAAATGACCTAAAAAAGCAATGTAAATGTGCCAAGATGATATGGGATGATCATCAGAGGTGGAAATTTAAAGCAGAAACTTGTTGCATATTTCAAAGCGCATGGATAAAATATAATATAGAAAATATACAGCAGAATATACTGAGCCGTAACAAACAAGAATAACATCTTTACTAAATCATGAGTTATAGTAGAAATGTCAGAATATCTCGGTACAACATTTCCTTACTACATCCCTCGGTGTACATAGAAATAGATAGCGGAAACTACAAATATAGAGTATTACACCATAGATTCTCTAAGCTCGTCTTCGTACAGCAGCTGCGAGTCCAAACTTGTCATCTAGTCTACTCATTTAAGAGTATCGAAGATGATAAAAGGAAATATAAAACCTTGGGTCAGACAACAGTCATGTGTAAGCGGTAAATGACTATCAAAAGCTATACTAGAAATTGGTACTATACAGGTACAAAAACATCATACCTAACATGTCCCTACAACCAAAGAGTTAACACGTAATAATAAGATATAATATGCTACTAAATAAACGACAATAGGATGCTATAACAGAACAAGATAGAAGAATCTAAACAGCCTCCTCCATTGGCCCTATTTCCAATCCCTTCTACTGCATTCTTATAGATGATAGCCTACCCAACTGAAATAGTAAACATAGAAACCATAGAAACCATAGTATCCATCAACCAAAACCTAGCCATCATCTTCTAAAGCCTTGAATATATGATAACTTGTGTGGCCTCGTCCTTGCTTGAAAGAGACTAATGGAAATTCCAATTCTCGATTGTGTTCCACCAAACTATCAAGTCCAAAACCCTGCATGGTTGTCACTTACAGCACCTCCATAGTGTCTGTCACTAGTCCCTCTTGGAGCGGTCCAAGATACACCACTGGCACTACCAGCCCTCGGGTGCCCCCGCATATAATACCCCTACATGAGCACAACCAGAACACTCCCAAGTTATCAACGATTCCTTGGCACTCCTACATCTTTAAAGTTTTTACAACTCCAATCCATTTCCAAGCATGAGACCTGCTACTCAACCTAGTCCATTATACCATAGCCATGTTCCATCCCGAGTTGTCTATCAACTCCTTCAATCCTACTCCTTTCGAGCCCCCGACCAAAGAGCCTAAACTTCATCATGTTGTAACTTCCAAACCGTAGAAGCAATCAACGATCCACCACCTCTAGCATTATTCTATACGACCCAAGAATCTTCCGCCTAGATCTCACATCCAATAGAGCCACCTATTTGGATCGGTACCGATCCGATCCAATTAGATCGATGTCGATCCAAATAAATAGCCAATTTTGGCTCTGTTTCTCTTGCATCATCCAATGCACTTCCTCTAGATGCCCTAGACACTTAGCCATTCTTCTTTGTCTTCAGATCTTCTCTTCTATGCACCATAGCCGATCCAACGAAGATGATCCACCCAATCTTCAACACTTGGCTTACCCTCCGATCCAACTTCATAAAACAACTCTAAAACCCATGCCCTATTCCCCCTATTAATCGCTCCTCAATTGGAGCTCAAAATTCAGATCGGTACCGATCTTATCCAATTAGATCGGTGTCGATCCAAATACTTAGCTCAAATTGTGATGCAATTCATAGGACTTCCTATAGAGTGCTCCAAAGTTTATCCTTGAAGTTTCACGCGATTCCGGCGAACTTTGTTCCTGATATGCTTCAATCACCAATCTAAGTCCTAAAACATGCACTACACTAGCAAACGAATCAAGCATAGCAAAAATTCAAACATAATAGCGAATCAAACATAGAAAATCATCTACTTACATCCAATATGAACATACAAATCATGCAATTCAATTTACCATCACAATTCTAGCATAGATCAAATCTAACACATAGAATTTCATAGCCAGGTATACATAAATGACACTAGCCAATGATCTATTCCCAATTACATGTTTAGCTAGGTTCATCTAGGGTTTCCAAATCTAAAATTACCTAAGTCTAATCAATTTATAGCTTTACTTGATAATTCTAACCTATAATCACCTAATTACAATATATAATCCATCATAGACTAGTGAGAGATCGCAACCACTCACCAATAAGATCTCCAGGGGCAAAATGATCACATAGAAATTCGAGAAAAATCATAAATATGTAAAACATCCTTAAAAACCATATTCCAAAATATTAGAATCATACAACCTCTAATGAATTAAATAAAGTTATTTTACGATCCTCTGATACGTAAAATATGGGCCGTTGCACATTCTTCACCCCTTTAGGAATTTCGCCCCTAAATTACCTAAACAAACATAAGCAACCAAGGTTATCTCTCATGCCTACCAGCCACTAGCAACCATCTAACAATCCAATTAAGCAGCAAAATCAAATAATAGCAAACAAAACCTATCCTAGCATGCGAAATTCTAATTATATAAGATATAATGGTGCAAGTAGATACGACCTATGGGTCTTACCACTTGAGGAGTCCTGGAATGGCCATCCTCATACTCACTTCAATCTCCCATGCACAATCGCTATCATCCTCACTCCATAGCACCTTAATAAACCTAACTAACTTCCTTCTAAGCTGTTTCGTGTCATTCACAACAATTAGAAGCGACTTATGAGATCTTGAAACTTCTGGCTCAATCTCTATTTCTTCCAACTGATCTGGTGCTACCACGATACCTGAGTCGTGCACAAATTTTCATAGATAAGAGATATGAAAAACATCGTGCACACTCGACATCTTTAGAGGTAGTTCCACTCTATAAGCCAAATTTCCCACTTCTCTCAATAACAGGAAACGGTCCAAAAATCTGGGTGCTTACTTTCCCTTCCAACCAAATCGAACAACATTATTTAGAGGAGAAATCTTAAAAAAATACCATGTCTCCAACTGAAAATTCCAAGTCTCTTCTCTTATCTGCATAGCTTTTTAGACGGTCTTGAGTAGTCTTGGCCGAATGATCGCTATCTTCTTCAGAGTCTCTTTAATCATCTCTAGTCCAAGTATCGACTTCTCACTTACTTCCCACCAACATGAAGGCGAATTACATGGTCGTCCATAATGCTTCATATGGCGCCATGCCAATACTTAACTAATAACTGTTGTTATATGCAAACTCTAACAAATGCAAATGATCTTCCCAAGATCCTCCAAAATCTATAATACAAGCTTGTAGGAGATCTTCCAAAATCCAATTCAGTCTCTCGATCTGACCATCCATCCGTGGGTGATAAGCTGTGCTCAAGTGCAGCTCAGTTCCCAAAATCTCTTGTAAGCTCTTCCACTTAACATATAATTTTGCCAACTTGGATGCCATTTTGGTATATTTGACAAGTATGAATCTTGCACTCTTGGTCAATCGATCTACCACTACCCAATATTATCATATCCTACTCTATCCCATTGCAATCCATCTATAAAACCCCTAGATATTTGTTCCTATTTCCATTTGGGGATATCTAGTGGTTGTAGCAATCCACTCGGCTTCTTCTGCTCAACCTTCACTAACTGGCAATTCATACACTTCGAGATGAATTTTCCAACATCCTTCTTCATACCTCCCAGTAGTAAGCCCTCTTCATGTCTTTATACATCTCGTTACTACAAGTATGCATGGCCAATCTTCAATGTTGGCATTTTGTACTTCATCCAGTAATCCATCAATATCTGGAACAACTAGTCTCTTATCATTACAAAGCCAACCATCTCAATCATTCTCGTACTGCCTCAAATCTTCAGATTCCACTCTCATCTCAACCTTTGCCATGATCTCTACTAGCTTAATATCTTGCTTCTGACAAGTACCAATCCTTTTTATGAGAGTAGGTTTGATCAATAGATTGCCAACATCTCAGGTTCGAGTTGAAAATTTGGCCTGAAATGAAATCCAACTATATACTCCATATGCTCCCATTCAAGAAATACAGTTCCTACTCTAGAATGTCTTCTGCTTTGTGCATCTGCTACTGCATTACCTTTCCCTGGAGTGTAGGAAATATCAAAGTCATAAGAGGCCAAAAACTCTAACCACCATTGCTGTCGAAGATTAAGATCCTTCTGAAAGAAAAGATATTTCAAGGATTTATGATCCATGAATAACTCAAATCTTTCTCCCAAAAAATAGTGCCTCCACATCTTCAAAGCAAATACAATCGCCGCCAGCTCCAAATCATGTGTTGGATAATTCCTTTCATGCAGTTTCAATGTCGACTACCAATGACAACTCTCCCTTTCTGCATCAACACAGCTCCAAGACCAGTACCACAAGCATCTGTGTATACTTTCATCTCTTTATTCTCACCTGGAATAACCAATACAGGTGCATTCATCAATCTCTCCTTTAGAACCACAAATGAATGCTCACATCTAGCATCCTAAGTAAAAGTCTGATTCTTCTTGGTCAAGTTCGTCAATGGCATTGCAATCATTGAGAAGTCCTTTATGAAATGCCTATAATATTATGCAAATACTAGAAAACTTCTCACATCATAGCACTCTTAGGCTGGTTCCAATCTCGGATTGCTACCACCTTTGCGGGATCCACTGTTATTCCTTGTCTTAACATGACATGAGCCAAGAATCTCACTTCTTCCTTCCAGAAGTGACACTTAGAGAACTTAGCTCTCAACTTGTGCTTTCTCAAAATCTCAAGCACAATCCTCAAGTGCATCTTGTTTTCTTCCTTGGTTCTGGAATAAACTAGAATGTCATGCATGAACAAAAGCATGAACTTGTTCAACTGATCTCTGAAGACTCTATTCATAAGATTCACAAAGTATTCCGGGGCGTCGGTTAATCCAAAAGGCATCACCAACCACTTGTAGAAACCTAACGGTACCGAAATGCAATAATAGACACACTTTCTTTAAACACTCTCAATTGATGAAATCCGGTTGTCAAATCCATCTGAGAAAACACCTTTGTATCGTGCAGCTACAAAAAAGTCATCAATCTGTGGAAGCGAATATTTATTCTTCTTCGTAACCTTGTTCAGCTCACGATAATCCAGGCATAACCTCAAAGAACCATCTGCTTTGGTCGCAAATACAACAAGCATGCCCCATTCTAATATGCTTCTTCCGAATGGATCATTTCTTCAGCAGATCTTCCACTTGCACCTCTAACTCGCTTCTCTCTAGGTATCATACACCTCAATGACAACACCATGGTTCTGGCTCCATCCACTAAGTCGATCTGAAACTCGATCTCTCTATGTGGCGGCAACCCTGTCACTTCCTCGAAGACATCACGGTACACTCTAGCGATAGGCATAGATGACAATCCTCCCTTTGGAATCCCAAGCAAATTTAGAAAGCTGACAAAATACCCCATTGTTAACAAGAAAACTTGTCAACACCCCAAAGTAGAGTTTAAGGTAAGGGTTAGTTCCTTTTGGTCTCTTTTGGTTAAGTAGAGGGAGAAAGGATGTGAATATTCCCTTTAATTCACCTTTCGAATAAGTCTTTATTGTAAAACTTTCCTTTATTGACCTTTCGACCTAGTCGAAACATCTATATTCCTTCCTTTCCAGCCTTTTGAGCTTGTTGAAATTAATTGATTATCCTTTCGAGACCTTCCTTTAAATACATATGCGCAGCACAATAGGCTGGCTCTAGGGATTCGAAGGTATTATTAGTTTTGAGGGGTTTTGACCTTATCAAAAGCTAGTTTCTTAAATGACAGGTTTGATTCTGAAATCTAAGGGAAAACTAATTAGATTTAAGGTTTCGGTCCTTAAAAAGATGAGTATTTGGTGAATGGAGATTTGGAGTTAAAGATTTGGACCACTTGGACAAGCAAGGTTTTCGACCCACTCGAAAGGTACCTTTTGATGAGGTCAATATCTATAAAAACACGATTAAATCCAATAAAAGCCTTCAAACAGTTATATAATCAAAAATACAGAAATCTTCCCTTTATTAATCCATTGTTGATTATGCTGATATAAATCCCCCAATTTGATTTACAAAATTAAGGTTTACAAATTTGAAAAGTTAAGAAAATACAAGTATAGAGTGAATGAATCCTCCCCCCCCAAAACTAGACCCCTTGTGTTTTATTTATAGATGCAGGTCGGCCCTCTTTTGCTCCCCTTCTTTCGACTCAGTCGAAAGGTCCTCTTATCTCCCACTTCCATTATTTCGACATAGTAGAAAGGCTCTCTTTCTTTTCTTTAGTGTGCCTACTTTCGATGCTGTCGAAAGGCATTACTTTCAAGTTCCCTCATTCATCCCGTGCTTCCAATTTCCTTATTCTAGACCTTTCAACCCAGTCGAAAGGGTCTCCTTGTCATACTTTCATCGTCATTATGGTCCAAGTGTTTGTTTTCTCTGTTTTCTACTGGATTGCTTCCGTCTTTGTCGAGAGGGCGATAGATGTGCTTTTCCTCTTTGTGTTTATTTATAGTCGTAAGAAGTAAAGATACAAGCTTTCGACTCTGTCGATTGGCTTGATACTGCTTTCGAAAGGGTTGCTCTGATCGTGGTATCTGTCTGAGTAGTTTGAATGAAGGTGAAACCTTTGGTTTCGAAAGGTTTGGTGCGCATATGAAAGGTTGTAATCCATTTTCTTCGAAAGTTGTTTCTTCAACTCATTCGGAAGGCCTTTATGCATGCAGAAGCACCTTCTTCGAAAGGGAACCACTTAAGCAGAAGGGTGCCTTTGACCCTGTCGACCCCTTCGAAAGGTTGTAATACTTCTGGCCTTTGGCTGTAGCATACCTTCGACTCCTTTGAAAGGTCGTGCTGAAGCTTTTATCTCTTATTCTTCTTTGTCTTCTACTCATTCAGGTTTCGACAAGGTCAAAAGGGAATTTGGTAGTAACATTTGCCCCCCCGACGAACGGATGCCCTTGACTTTCCAGGTCAATCATTTCAAAACCCTCAATGTTTCCTACCTTTTCATATTCAAGAGTAAATCTTGACCGTTCATTTAAATGTGATCGAGCGATTTTCCATCTTTGCAAACTTTTCTTATAAAGCACATTCTCTTCTTATCCTCATCTGTAATCAAAACAAACTTCGTGCAGACATTAAAGTTCTTAAATTCTCAAATAATTTTCATCTCTAACAAACAAAAATTCAGATGTAAAGTAAGTTTCTATTATCTTGCTTTTTGAATTTTCCATTTCATAGCGAATTTAGATTTCAAAAACCTTTACTGTGACGCCGCACCCCGAGACCCACATTAACAAAGAGTATTACTGGGTAATACTATCTGCTAATGCAGAGAATAGGGCTGGATAGGAGCGACCATCTATAGCCTTGTCTTAAGTATTTATTGGATATGTCGATCCACTTGAAAAAGAAATACTGTCTGCTAATGCAGAGAATAGGGCTGGATAGGAGCGACCATCTATAGCCTTGTCTTAAATATCTATTGAATACGTCGCTCCTATCCAGCCCTATTCTCTGCATTAGTAGACAGTATTACCCAGTAATACTCTTTGTTAATGTGGGTCTCGGGGTGGGGCGTCACATTTAAAGTTTGAATTTTAATCACTTTTTTGATTCATTTGAAATCGTCTAAGTTTTTATCTACTTCAAAGAATTAAATAATTTACTTTCATACCTTGATTCGATTTGTTTTTCTGTTAATTTTCATTCTAAACCTACTGATTTGAATCCTATTGTTGTTATTAGTTTTAAAGAATTCGAATCTTCATCTCAAAGCTTTTACAAGTATAAATGGTTAATTCGCGCTCAAATCCACTTTATTATTGATCTTGATATATTTTTATTTTTATTTTGTTTTTAATTTCTGGGTTGAAATCGGATTTGGGAAGAAGGAGATTTCTATTTACTTCGCATAGAAGTTTTGAGCCGCACGAATCGAAATTTGGCACTATAATTTTACATTTTTATCCCTTCGAAAGGGATTAAGGTGGCAACTTTTGTTTTGCTTTCTTAGCCTCTTTTGATGGGGTCGAAAGGTAACTTAGCAATTTATTTGATTGACCTCGTCGAAAGGTCTTATATTTAGTATGAAGTCGACCTCTTCGACAGCTGTTTTGTACTCTAGTGTTTTCCAATACCTTTCGAAGAAGTCGACCAAAGTGTCTTACCTAATAATTACTTAGTACATAGTTTCAAAAGCATAAACTTTGTTTTATTGGTTTGACAACCTTTAGTACATACTTACTTTTAAACATTTTGACTTAGTCAAAACCTATTGTATTGATTAAAATTTAGTTGTTGGTATGCTTTCAGAACAATGCACCCCTTTAGGCTCTGTCGAAACCTTTGTGACTAATTACGATTGATCGTTATCTTTTATCAATGTCGTCAAAATGTCTTCAAACTCAAAACCTTTCGTCTTAGTTGGTATATATGGTTTCGATAGCATTTGCATTCCCTTAGAGAAACTAAGTCCATAGGTTTCGACAGTGTCGAAAGATTCTTTTTTTTTTCATTTATTGAACATTGGTAACATATACTTTGTTCAAATTTGTTGTGTAGGTTTTAACTACTCCCTTGTAATACAAAGCTTCTATTGAGCCTTCGATATTATTGAAACATGTTTGTTGGACATATACTTCCGACCTCCTTTCGACTCTGTCGAAAGCTCGGTAAATTTCATACTTGGGCATTCGACACTGTTGAAGGGTGTTTTTTGGGAGTCAACTTCCGTTCTCCCTTTCGACTCTGTCGAAAGCTTAATAAATCTCATTTTTCTCACTTTAACATTTTTTTAATTGTTGTAATAGGTTTCTAGCATCTTTGAAAGAATGTTAATTTTATAAAATATTATAATTTCTAAATGAAACGATTTCACCTGGCAGAATCATGAGTTCACCCAAGAAAATTTAAGCCACTTCCAAGCATTCCTTAATATCCACCTAGGCTGAGGTGGATGCGATTCTTAATGACTTCGGTATTATTGGAGTGGAAGCCATCCCCTCTTCTGAAAATAAAAACCATTCACAGCACTCCTAAAGGGTATTTTGCTTACACAGCAATCCATATCTAGCATGGAGGATTCCTTCCCTTCTCGAACTTCTTATCCAAGTTCCTAACCTATCTGGGTGTTGCTCCCATTCAACTATCACCTAATGTGTATACTTATCTTTTGTCACTGGAGCTTTTGACGTTGGAGTCCGGTATTCCCTCTCTTAATGCCGAAGTGTTGAATTATCTGGTTAGATTAGTTAAACCTAGCAATTTGAACAACCAAATATTCAGAACCAATCCCCTCAAGAAGTTGATATCTGATGGAGTGAACAAGTTCAGTGACTGGGAAACACAATTCTTCTTTGTTAAGTGTTTTCCCAACAATAATGGAGTTTTCTCTTCTCCTCGTAAGGTGATCTCAAACTTTGTTTTCCATTTAATTATTTTCCTTTGCTAATTTATGCTTCTTTGTCAGGTGCCTTTATTAAAGAACTAATATAGAAAATGGGGAAATAATAAAGGCACCGATTGCTGCTTCAAGCAAGATTGGGAATAGGCTAAATCTATTGAACCCCTCAAATTTACAAAAACATTCCCTCTTGCCAACTGGTCAGAAAGTACTTGACCAACCTCCTCTTTTCCAACATACATCACGAAGCAAGGGCTTCCTCTCTTTTGGAGACCCGCATAATTTCTCCCCAATGTCACCAATCTATCCTGATCACTCTAGTAAGTTTAAATGTTGTACTTGTAGACTATTGCTATGGTACTTTTCAAATCACTTCATTGATTCATAATTTGTTTGAATTTTCTACAACTGCTCCCCAGGTTGAACAACCTTCATGTGATCCAGCTCTTCCTACTTCTACTTCTCACGCTTCATCTTTTTCCTAGGCCATTACTAGGTCGAAAATGGATGCCAAAAGAAATTTCGGTAAAACGACTATGGTGGAACCATCCTCAAAGAAAGCCAAAATTTTCGAAGTTTCTGGTTCTCCGCCACAAGAAGAAGGGAGTATGTGGGCATTAATAAATCCTTGGAGAATCCAACCATTGAAGTTTCTTGAGATCAACCTAAGAAGACTCCCACAAAGGTTGATCCACTTTCTCATATTGTCATCTCTTGCTCTCCAAGTGTGATCGAACAGATGCAGAAGGATTTGGGGACTTCAACCCCTTCCCAATAGCTTATCCCTTCTAGACCGTCATCGCCTATGCTCTTAAGCAATTTTGATAAGATAGTTCAATCTGTCTTAAATTCTTCATCCTTTACCTCAATTCACCCACCTTCTACTGTTTCTGATCTGGTGGGCCATTATCGATCTCTTATAGAACATCAACTCTTGGTATGTTCCACTTTGTTTAACTTTACTGTAACTGTTTTTCCTTAAGTTTTTGAATAATGTTATACTTCTTCTTCCAAATTTCTAATAGTTGGCTATCGTTGCATGAAAATGTGTCTAAATCCTCAGCTGAATTAACTAAGCTTCAAGAGGAAATATTCAACTTAAACAATCAAGCTCTTACCGTGGAGAAAAATGAGGCAATGATAGGGTTAGAGAGACTCAGAGCTTCTCTCACCCAATCAGAATCTATTACTTCAGAGGAAAGGAAAGCTCATCAACTCCTCGCTGATGAAACTTAGCATTGAAAATGACTCTAAAAGAGTCCGAGGAGGAAAAGATTTGAATGGCGGCCAAATAATCTTTGTTAAAAGAAAAAATAAAAATAAAGATTCTTTAAAGTTGGCCATCGGCAAGTGGCGAGTGTCTCAATTTCTCAACACTTCTCTTGAGGATATCATCATGAATTCTTTTGAAGATGTTACGATGCTTGCCTATGCTGACAACGTCGATAAGTGCCCTGAATTAAGCTTCCACTCACTCGACCCTGCTCTTGTCTATAGGGTCATAGACAAAACATGAAGATGGAGCAGGGGGTTGAAGTCGCGGAGAGAGAGAGTAGATCGATGCCTTTGAAATTCTATCTTTCGAAGTCCCTTCCTTCGAAATAGAATCTGACTCCAAAGAGGAAGGCAACAAAGATGAAGTTGCCAAAGGAGAGGGCAGCAACTATGATGATTCTAATGATCATGACGACGACGACGACGATGATATCATTGATGGGGGGCCAAGGTTCAAGTGGCAATAAGAGTGGCCACACTGATACTCCTGAGAAAGATGGAGATGATAGCACGAGTGCTTCTGAAAATGTCAATCCTGATCCATCTTCTTTTGAAGCTAGCCCACCTGAACCCCCTTTACCTTCTGACCCTCAGGAGGTGCCTGCTTACATTGGCATGGAAGAATCTGGTGAGAAAAAGCAGGCTTCTCAAGAGTTTATCCTTGTCTCTTAGGTATGGGATTCTTTGTTTAAACAGCGTTCACTTCCAAGATAGTAATAGTTTAAAGCCTTTATTTTAGGCAAAGTGGAAATCCATTCATTCCTATAAAACTAAGCTTGAAAGAAAACAAGCAGAAATAAATAGTTCGCATAAGGAGTTAGATAGGTAGTTGAAAGAGCATAATATTCTCTTAGATAAATATCATAGTCTTAACAGGAGTGCTGCAATGTTAGCATCCTTTAAACATCAAGAAGCTACCCCGCGATTGAGAAGAGCACGCCTCCGATATGATGGCCTTTTAAAAGAGAATTAGGAGTTGATAACACTCTTCTAGGTGTTGATTGAGAAGAGAAACATTTTGGTAGATTTTCAATACAAAGCTTATTGTAGACACCCTACTGTAGATTTCTCATATTTAGGTGACTTTATTAGGGGTCTACTTAGGCGTCTACACAAGAGATACTTTGATGAATTTGGATCTGACCGGCATCCTGGAGCATGTTGGAACTTGCCATGAGTCAATTCAATTCCTCAAGATCTACCTCCTGATAAACTCAAATACTATAAGGATAAGTTTATTTCAAAATTATTTACAAAGTCAATTTTTTATGAACTAGATGAACTATCAAAATTATGTAATAACATTGATTTGTTAATTTTTTTTTGCTTTAATCTTCTTTTCATACTTAGTTGTATTTTACTATGTTATCAAAAAATGAACGTCCCCCTGTAGTCTTGTTTCTAAATATTTTCTAAGTAAGTATGTTTAACTGAGAAGAGATTATCTTGAAAAGACGACAATTTTGAAATCTTCAAAGTTAGCTAGAATTGTTTTCTTAGAGATTTGCAAAAACTTTATATCACCCTCGGCTCCGTTTCGATTTTCTCGGTGAAGAAAAAGAAAAGCTACTTAAAAAAATCCAAACATATCATATCAAGTTAATATGTGGTCACGATAGTCCTCCGGCCGGGGAATGGGACTACAACAAATATCCTCTGGTTATTACTCCGGAGGGACTTAATGTTCCTTTTGACTCAACATTTATTCTTTCTACTAATTCATTGAATAAAGTTAGAAATGCAGTTTCCCAACTTTCGATGTAAAACAAATGTCTAATTGTACTTTCTAGTCTAATTTTTACTTGATATGTAATCTTCTATTGCTATAATAAAGAGACAGATTATTCAAGTCTTGACTTTATTTTTTTCTTTTTTTGTTTAAATAGGAGCTACAACTATCAGCAACGCCACTCTCATTATATTCAACATCATTTCTTATCAATATTAGAGATAGGCTAATAGCTGATCTTGGAAAGAGAAAACTTCTTGATGATACTTTATCTGCTTGTTTCCAAGGTGATTAAGAAACATTAAAATGGAATAGGAGATTTTTCTTTAGAAAACAGTTATTAGGAATCTCAACGATCAGATTACCAATTTAGAAGCAGATATTAAGAGTAAAAACGAAGTGATTTCCACATTGAAGCATCAAGTTAAGTCAAATCCTTCAATTGACTTTGGCCATAAGATGTCGGAACTTCTTCAATAAGTAAGTGACTTGGAAATTAAATTGAAAGATAGCCAAGGTCAGTGTAAATCACTCAAATTCATTATGGGAAATAATATTTCAAACGTCGTTTCACCAACTTCTTCCATTGTTCCCTCTGTTGCAAAAATAACAAGGTCTACTTCTCTTGCCATCCAAAAGTTCACTACTATGACTAATCCTCCTCTTGGTTTAGATGAAAAAGTAGTAAGAGAATGGAGCAGGAAAGCCAAATTCAATAGAAGACGAGATACTTGCAGCGCATAAATTCCAAAGCTTGAACGCGATAAGTATTTCCTCCTAAAGTGCATTGCTGATTTGGAAAGAGAGAATAAAACTCTTAAAGGCACAAACAAAGCTTTTATCGACGCTTTGAAAACTAACATCGAAGCTATTGATAATGAAGACAAGATGAGGTAGAAAGAGAATAAACTTAAAGAGATTCTTCACATTGCTAATCATTACATCATGGATCCTTTAATTGCTAAGAATCTAACTAAAGCTATTCAAGATGTATGAACAACTTATATTCATGAGATGTATATATTAGTTTTGTACACTTGTAAATAATTTCATCAATTATGCAAGTTACGAAAATTTTGTAAATATCACCTGGTTTGTGATCCTTTCTTGTAATGTTGTTTTTAAATTATCTTTTTGACAACTTGTTCCATGATTTCCGCATCCGTTGGATTATTAAATCTTTTTACTATTCTATTTTCCCTGAAAAGAAAAAAATAATATGTATATTTATTGTTAGCTTGAAATTTGTATAGAAGTCTATTTATATCATTTGCAGAAATTAACGAAATCATCATGTTATCATATGAAAGGTAATCCCATAATTGAATATAACTAGATCTCTTGAATCCCATCAAGAATTAATATTTGATCATATTGTGAGATTATCATAAGTCCGATGGTAGAAAACCGTAGATTCAATCAAAGATTTAATTATAGAAGTTTAGAGATCCAACTTTTGGAGATAATCAAGGGAAAGTCAATAATGGTCGTGTAATAGAAGTCATCGACCCAGATTCGGGCATTAACGATCGAAATTTAATAGTTAGAAGATTTGAAACCCAGATTTGGGTATTTGTGGATGATGAGCAGAAGTCCATAATAATAAACTTCTTAAAAGAAATCTTTAGCCCAGATTCAAGCAATAATGAGTGAAGTCCAGAAATAGCTATAGTTTTGATACCTTGATTCGGGTATGATGAATATCGTAAATTAAAAGTCGTAAAACCCAGAGTCGGGTATTAATAAGTGAAATCCCAGATCAATAATGAATGATCTGAAACCCGGATTCGAGTATTAATAAGTGAAGTTTGGAAATTCTTCTTTGATGATTAGTTGGAGAATGCAAATTCTTATTTAAGCCTTATATATAGTTGCTATTTGATCAGCTGCTTCTTGAGCTTGGACGTCTTAGTCCACCATCTGATATGCCACTTCTCGGACTTGGACATCTTAGTCCATAACTTGATATGCTGCTTCTTTGGCTTAGACATCTTAGTCCATTGCTTGATATGCCACTTCTTGGGCTTGGATGTCTTAGTCCATTATTGTCTGATGCTCTTAGTTAACTTATTTTTAAGCTGGAACCAAGGACTTACCTAACCTCTCTCAAGGAGGTGCCTTGACCTAGCCATAACGTGGCGCAAACAAGGGCTTATTCGATGCCTTGGCCAGCCCATAGCGTGGCGGGACCAAGAGCTTACCTCGTCCTCCCTCCAGAAGGCGCCTTGACCTGGCCATAGCATGGTGCGTCAAGGGCTTGTTCGGTGCCTTGGCCAGGCCATAGGGTGGCGGGATCAAGGGCTTACTCCGTCCTCCCTCCAAGAGGCGCCTTGACTTGGCCATAGCGTAGTGCAGTCAAGGGCTTATCGATGCTTTAACCTAGCCATAGCGTAGCGTGGACAAAGGCTTACACTCCTCCCTAAAGGAGGTGCTCTGCCCTGGCCAACTCGATGCAGATAGAGGCTTTGACCGTTAAAGGTAATGTCCAAACGAAAGGAGTATTTCACTCCCAAACATGTAGATTTTTCTTAGTAAAGTTGTTCTTTATTGACTTCATTCGTGATCTCTTTACAAACTCATTAATTTTGCCTTGACGAAAAAAGTTGATTATCATCTCCTCCAGGGCTCTGTAGTGGTTAGTTCCATGACCACTCATCATATGATAATGGCAGTAGGATCTTCCTGGATTCCTTTCATATTTCGGTTTCTTCTTTTGTGATGGCTAATAGTTGAGATCGTCCTTGGTTAGCAAGTAGACATTCTCTATAGATGTTGTTAAGTTGCATTCTTTTAAAAGTCTTGACTTGAAGCTTATTTCTCGAGGATGATTTCTAGATCTTTTGTTACTAGGCTCTAGGGTTACATCTTTGTCAACTGGTTTACTTTTTAAAACTATTTGTAGTTCCGGTGTAGGTTGTGTTATACTTGTTACTTGATCCCATTTGTGTCCAAAGGCATTGTAATCAGCCATTATTCCTTTTTCAAAGATTGTGCCTTTGGTATAATGTTGAACTGTTTTCCTCATTTGATCAAACAAGTTGTTACTCCCATTTTCCCTTTCTCCTAAGTCAAAGATTGGGGTAGGACCAATATGAAAAGGGTTTAAACTCCACTTAAGTGGATCATAGGCTTTGACTTTCTTTTTCCTTCTGATCCTTAAAGACTTCATCCTTAACATTTGTTCTTCTTGTAGATTCTTATCATTAGTTGTTCTCTTGGGAGAATCCAATTAGATGTGGCTCTAAGGAATCTTGTTCGGATCTTTTGATTTTGCCAACATGACAAACTAAGGTCTTGTGTAGTTAAGCTTGAAATAGGATTGGGTTAGGATAAGTGGTTTTGGATATTCAACTGAGTGAGAGGTTCAAGCCCTCCTTCTAGCGCCAATATGTTAACAAGAAAACTTATCAACACCCCAAAGTAGAGTTTAAGGTAAGGGTTAGTTTTTTTGGTCTCCTTTGGTTAAGTAGAGGGAGCAAGGATGTGAATATTTCCTTTAATTCACCTTTCAATTAAGTCTTTATTGTAAAACTTTCCTTTATTGACCTTTCAACCTAGTCGAAACACCTATATTCCTTTCTTTCCAGCTTTTCAAGCTTATTGAAATTAATTGATTATCCTTTCGAGTCCTTCCTTTAGACATAGATGTGCATCAAATAGGTTAGCTCTAGGGATTCGAAAGTATGATTAGTCTTGAAGGGTTTCGACCTTGTTGAAAGTTGGTTTCTTAAATGACTTGGGTTTGATTCTAAAATCTAAGGGAAGGCTGATTAGATTTAAGGTTTCGGTCCACTGAAAGATGAGTGTTTGGTGAATGGAGATTTGGAGTTAAGGATTTGGTTCACTTGGACAAGCAAGGGTTTCGACCCACTCAAAAGGTACCTTTTGATGAGGTCGATACCTATAAAAACCAGATTAAGTACAATAAAAGCCTTCAAACAGCTATATAATCAAAAATACTGAAATCTTCCCTTTATTAATCCACAGATGATTATGCTGATCTAAATCCCCCAATTTGATTTACAAAATTAGAGTTTACAAATTTGAAAAGTTAAGAAAATAAAAGTACATAGTGAATGAATCCTCCCCCAAAAACTAGACCCCTTCAGTCCTATTTATAGATGCAGGTTAGCCCCCTTTTGTGCCCCTTCTATCGACTCAGTCTAAATGTCCTCCTATCTCTCGGTTCCATCCATTCAACATAGTTAAAAGGCTCTCTTTCTTTTCTTTAGTGTGCCTGCTTTCGATGCTGTCGAAAGGCATTCATTTCGAGTTCCTTCATTCAACCTTGCGCTTCCAATTTTCTTATTCTAGACTTTTCAACCCAGTCTAAAGGGTCTCCCTGTCCATCTTTCTTTGTCATTAAGGTCCAAGTGTTTCTTTTCTCTGTTTTCTACTGGATTGCTTCCATCATTGTCGAGTGGGTGATAGATGTGCTTTTACACTTTGTGTTGCTTTGTAATCATAAGAAGTAAAGATACGAGCTTCCGACTTTGTTGATAGGCTTGATACTGCTTTCAAAAGGGTTGCTCCGATTATGGTATCTGTCTGAGTAGTTTGAATGAAGGCGAAACCTTTGGTTTCGAAAGGTTTGGCGCCCATATGAAAGGTTGTTATCCATTGTCTTCGAAGGTGTTTCTTTAACTCATTCGAAAGGCCTTTATGCATGCGGAAGCACCTACTTTGAAAGGGAACCAATAAAGCGGAAGGGTGCCTTTGACCCTGTCGACCCTTTCGAAAGGTTGTAATACTTCTGGCATTTGGCTGTAGCATCCCTTCGACTCCTTCAAAAGATCTTGTTGGTGCTTTTATCTCTTATTCTTCTTTATCTTCTAATCATCCGAGTTTCGATAAGGTCGAAAGGCAATTTGGTAGTAACACCTATCCGTTGGTAAGTAATGTATCACTACCACTCACCCTTCCACATTCCAATTGTCACCTCTAGCTTCTCGCAATCCATAACAGTCGCATACCTCTTAAGCCAATCCATTCCCAAAATAATCCGAAATCTATAAAAATTAAGAATAAAGTAATCACAAGCAAAAGAACATCCATGACTCGATAACACTGAGCCACGACAAATCATACAAAGACTGGTAGATTCGCCAATAGGGTTCGTCACAATCAAAGGTCGGTCTACTATCTTGGGTTCCAAATCGAGTCTACATACTAAGCCACCACAGGTGAAAGAATATAAAGATCCAATATCAAAAGGAACTCTAATAGAAACAACTCGGATGGAAAGCATACCTTGCACTACGACTCCTTCCCCTTATCCTTAGTAGTAGGAGCACAAGATGATGTCGGGACTGCATCCAAAGCATATGAGTTCACAATTTGCTTATCTTTAGGTGGTCTCGGACAATCCTTCCTATTATGCCCTGGCTTATCACAGTTGTAGCATTTCTTAATAGCCTTACATTCCTAAATATAGTGGCCCTTCTCCTTACAACTATGGCAAACAAGTTCACTCTTATTCTTTTTCCGACCCCCTTTTCCTTGTGGTTGCTGCTTCCTTTTTCCATTTCATTTCTTCTTACCTTTACCACCATGTTATTGTTTTGGTTCCTCCTTCTCAACAACGGCACCAATAGCAGTCCTATTCTCTGAGTACAGACACTCATGTCTAAGTGCTTTCTCAACCAACTTCTCAAAGAAACTTCAATATGGTCCACAAACTTATCTAGTAAGTGGTCGTCCAATCTAGTGATAAACTTCTCGTTCTTCTTCAAAGATGTATCGATAAAAGACATCCCATACTTTGACAAAGCATCAAATTCTGCCATATATTCAGAAACAGACATCTCCCCTTGTTTCAACTCTACTAATTTTTTGAACAGCACGGACTTCTGAGCCGCAGGAATGAACTTCTCCTCAAATCTAGCCTTAAACTGACCCCAAGGAATATGATCCTCTAGAGTAGCAATGGTAACAACATTCCACTAATTCATTGCTCAACCATGTAGCTATCTTGAAGCAAGCTTCCTCTTCGTAGCATCTTCCATATCTATATCATCGAAAATGTGTTCACAAGTATCTATTAAATCTTGCACTTCAATAACTGATTTTGTTCCCAAGAATGGGTTCCCTCCAAGAGTTGAATAATCCTTGCATAGCTTGGTGAAGTCAATCCTAGACACTTGCAAAGGAGCACAACCACCTAAAGCCAAACTAGAAGTAGTTTGGGCTCTCCTCACTAGCAAAGCCACCATTGCATCGAACATGGCTTGATAATCGAGTGTAGCAGCTCCTGATCCCGCTCTCTCTTCCACTCCTGAAGTGGAGTTATTCATAGTTGTTAGCACCAAAATTGTTCACTAACACCCTAGAGTAGATTTGGGTAGCGAGATAAATGAAGAAATTAAATGGAAAAAGAGGAATAACACGGTATAATGCAAAAAGAACAGTAAAAAACAAGAACAATAGAATTATAGTGGTTTGACGTAACTGCCTACGTCCACTTTGAATGTAATCTTTATTGGTTTTTCAACTGTTTGAATACAGATACAATCTGCAAAGAACAACTTGAATCCAATTTAGAATGGAAAAGAAATGAGTGTAAGGAATGGCAAAGTCTCTCCTTAGTTGCTCTGAAAAGGATCCCTTAAACTGGACCCCTACCCCTCTATTTATAGATGAAGTTAGCTGGGCTTTCCTATCCAGGCCCATGACTAAGATAGCTCGGCCCATAGTTGATAAGTTAGGTAGACCAAACCAGGTATGCCGACCAACTATTACCGATCCACTCATGTTGATCCGAGACTTTCTGCATTTCGACTTGGAGTAGTTCCTACTCGTGCTCGGAGTAACCTGGTCCTTACCCCGAAGTGACTCACACTTACGCTCATGCCGATCCACTCCTTCATTCTTGAGTTCAAGCCAAATCAACCGATCCCATATGATCGAACCACCAAGGCCAATCCCCAGTTTTTACAACTTAACACAAATAGCCAACAACTAGTACTTCTAACCGACCCACTTCAAATGACCAAGTTTAGCCAACCCACATATGCCGATCGACTTATGCCGACCTACCTTGACCGAACCATATCCATACTCCAACACCAGGCCACTCCCAACTCCGATACCTCTCAAGCATGCCGACCCAGTATCAAATATGCCGAACCATATAAATAGGCCGACCCAATCTAGTCATACCGATCCATTACACATCCAACCTTTTCTTAGCTTGAGTCTCATTTATGTTCAACCATAGCCTCTGCAACTATCGCCTTGTTGCAGGTATACTATAGAGGGTGTGTGGGACCTACACCATGAATTTCATTTGATGGGGTCAAAGCTACAAGGGTTGCTAGCGATCCATCAAGATGGATCACCAACGATCCATCATACATTCTCTAATCATGCTCATTTTTTTATGAGCCTTCTTATATGTTTTCTAAGCGTTCCATCCAAATTTCAAGAAAGTCCAATTCCATATGAGATCCCTAGGTCCAGTTTAAGCTAGTTACTTTGGCCAAAACAACTTGAATTAGATGAGTCTTTACTTCTTGAACTATGCTGCTTAGAATGCTATGAAACTTGGAAAGTATTCTTAAAAGAGATAGTATATCATGATGCAAGGGATTAGTATGGCTCACAATGCATTCTTATGGACCGCTAGCGATCCATAGGTGATGGATCACTAGCGCTCCATCCCTTTAATTGATTTTTGGGTAATTCTTCTTAAGTCCCTCTTGGCCTATTGCTCTGGTCCTTTTGGTTAAGTCTTGAATGGTTTTGGCTTGCCTTAGATGTTCTAACTTATCTGGATTCCTGCTTGGAGATAACCTAGTTAACAGAAGTCAAACCCAGTGGTAGTTTCGTAATATGTTAATTTTGAGATTTTAGGCTAAACATGTGTTATTTCAACCTATAAGTACAAATATAAACCCTATTCTCTAATCCTAATTTAGCCTAAACATCATACCACTAATCTCCATATTCTTTTTCATCTAATCTCTAAACAAAATCAATCTAACTTCACATCAAATTAAATCCAAATAAAATAAAATATTATATAGAACTGATCATCGTGAAAAGAGCTACAAAATAATCAAAGTTGTTGAGAAAATTTGCATTTTCAGGGTTAGGAATTTTTGGGCAGCAAAGAAGGAGGAGAATTCACCTTGGATTGGAGAAGAAGCATGGCTAAATGGTGAGCGGAATTCGTCCTATTTGTTTTCATTTTTATAAGATATAGTTTTCAGCTCTTATGGTTATAAATTACATTATAAATTATGCACTTGAAAATTAAAAAGTGTTTTTTTTATTTGGACATGATTAGGGTGTAGTATGCCATAGTTAGATGATTAAAGAGGTCATTTTTTATCGATTGTAATTAGCCAAAGTTAATCCCTCTCTAATTAAAAAGTGTGAAATATAAAAATGATCCAAATTAAATATATTATATATCAAAATTATAGTTCTCAATGATGCAATCCACTAGTCATGTTCTTTCGTCAATTGGGTGCACCAGTTGATTAGAAAACGTGTAGAAAGTTTTAGTAAACATGAACCGTCCATTTCGATCCAATGGTGAAATTATGATGGTAGGACATTCAAAGACCATGGATTTTAAGAGGAGGTTGAGTAGATGACCACGATGGTATTTGATTTGCCAATTACTGTTGGAGGTAGTCAAAATCTAAGAAAAACCAAGCGAATATCATAGTCGACGGAGAGGCATTTGGTGGCATCACTTGAGGCGAGGGTTGGTCGGAAAGGTGCAGTGGTCATCGGCGAGTGCGGGGCTATATTCGGATTCATCATTGGAGACTTATAGTGTGCATAGTGGCGATAGAAGCTAGCGGCTAGACTTGAGAAAGATGTTTGTGAAAGAGAAGGAAATAATATATAATATAAATAATAAATATAAAATTATAATAATTGATTATTAATGTAATATTCTCCTATAAACGGTTATAACTCTCGGATATGAAATCCGTTTCATGCATGGTTCATTGCATTAGGGTCGTAAAGAGATGAGAAATGTTTTGTTATGTTGTTTGTTGTGTTTTAAACTACTTTACAAAAATGACTTATTTTAGTAGATTTGTTATATGGGGATTCTACTAGGAAGTTTCGGATACATAACAAGGAAATAGTCATCGGTCGTACTAGTGACATAAGGCAATGACGATTTGGGTCTTGGTCTAGTAGATTCACAAATTGCGAGGTGTTGATGAGTTTTGGGCTTGATCCCAATAGTGTTGTAGATTTTTAGGCAAATGTTTAGCGTGGACTTGACCTCAATAGTCATGTATATTTTTGGCATATAAGCTAGGACTTCTGGCTCGATCATGTGCATATAAGCTAGGAATTTGGACTCGATAGTGTGAATATGTTTTTGGCATACGAGCTAGGACTTTGGAGTCGGTCGTGTGCATATGTTTTTAATACGAAATAGGACTTTAGGCTATGTCGTGTGCATACATTTTCGGTATACGAGCTGGGACATTAGGCTTGGTCGTGTACTTATATTTTGCCATAGGAGCTGGGACTTTGGGCTCAGTCATGTGCATATGGTTTTTACATACGAGCTGAGACTTTGGTCTCGGTCATGTGCGTGTGTTTTTGGTTATGAGATGGGGCTTTATGCTCGGTCATGTGAATATATTTTTGGCATATGATATTGGACTTTAGGCTCAGTCGTGTGTATACGTTTTCGACATATGAGTTAGGACTTTAGGCTTGGTCGTATGCATATGTTTTCAACATACGAGCTAGGAATTTGGGCATGGTTGTGTGCATAGGTTTTTGGCGTACGAGCTGGGAATTTGGGCTTGTTCGCGTGCATTCATTTTCGGCATTCGAGCTGGGACTTTGGGCTCGGTCATGTGCATATGTTTGCAGTGATGACGAGTTAAAACTTTGGCTCAACCTGCCATAGCTGTTTTGGTATATGATTAGATCCAGTAGAGAGTGAGACCTTAGCATATGATGTCACTATAACATCGTATTGTGTTTAGGTGACTTGTTGGGTGCATGTGACATAGGTTAAGATATGGTTTTTGAGCATAGTGTTGTTTTACTAGTTTGTTAATATTATACCCTTATATGATGTGTTTCATTCACTAGACATATGTATGACCCCTTTTATCATTTTCTTTTTTTAATTATACTTTGATAGGTCGAAAAGAGGACTAGTGGTGACTTGGAGGCATGATGGTACAATGGAGACCGACATATTTATTTACTAGCTATCTACTATTTTATTGCATTTATTCCTAGACATTATACTATTTTCTTTACCAGTATGGAGAGATGTTGCAGTTGGGATATATTTGATATTCATTATTTTATTTATCTGGGAATGTGTTATTGATTATTATATTTTATTACTTCCACTATGAGTTTCAGAAAGTGTAGAATATTGTAGATAGCTCTGCAATCTATTTCATATTATATCTCAAAATGATATGCCGATTGCGACGTCCGCATTGTTCATACTTTTTGCATAAATATGGGCGTCATAGATTAAGGGTTATTACATTAGGTATCAAAGCTTAGGTAAGATGAATCCTACTAAATTATGGCGTATGAAAGACATATTTGTAATTTTTATTATTTTTATTATATATTATATTATTTTACGCCACACCACATATATTTTGATTCGTAGAAGTAGTTGTTGGCTTATCTTTTATAGAAGTAAACAAATAAAGTTATATAAATGATGAGATTTAAATAGTTTTGGATGGAAGATAAATCCATCACATTTTTTGTAATTTACTACATAAATAATTGCTAAAAAAGGGCTGATATGCTAAGTAGTACTGGAGTAAATTATGGGACTAGGGATAAATAAGAAGAGCACTACCCTTAAGTCCATGGAGTATAGCGTGGTGTTAAAGTGTAATGAAGGCACTTAGCATTTTTCTTATATTCCATGACCTAGTTTGAAATGTGTAAGTTATGATCTTCCCTAATTAAAGTGTTTAAATTAAATTAAATGTTATTCCTAAAAAGTGGTATTATTTGTATTTGAGATATTGGGTAAAAATATAGTAGTTGAAGTTTGTTTTAATGTATTGAAATAAAAACTCTATATTTTAAGTTTCAAACGTGAAATTTTTTTGTTACGAAGTACTTTTTGAAAAATAATTTAAAGGTTGCATTTCTGTGAAAAGAATAGTTTAACATAAGGCATATTGTTGCACTTATGTTTTTATATGTACTGCGACAAAGAAACTTTTGAAAGTGTAAAGGCACAAATTTCCGTACCCTTTGAGCCGACAATAAACCACACATGTCTAACCCAAATTGAACGAAAAGATGGATCTTCATGGGATTAAAACAAAAAGAAGAAAAAAAAGAATCTTACTCGTATGGAATAACATATATTATTGAATAATAATCTTTACATCGGAAAATTTTAAAACGTATAAATCAGAGTCTAACCTAAATTTAGCTTGGACAATTATAATACATGTCCTTACACTTGCTGAAAGCAACAACACACAATGCAACGGAAATAGATTACGTTCATACATTGATAAAGATCTCCAGCTCTCCTCTGGAAACTCCAAGCATCTTCAGCCAAACCTAAAACTAGTCAGATTTAACCCGAGTAAAAAAATACCCAGATCAGTCTGGCAAACCAGCGTGAGAAACACGAACCTTAAATGTCAGTGTCATAGATCAGAGATTGGTGACAATTGAAACTATAATTGAGACAGATAGTCAGAATGAATGGGGATGGGTAATCCAGAATTAACTTGTTTGCATATCATCATATTATTTTGAATTGTTTTAACCATTATGGATGTAGGAGCATAGAATATGGTTTTATAAAGGTTTTAAGATACTAGTGAGAGGAAAATCCATTCCGCTAAGCGGCGTGGTCTCACTATATATCTAAATGATTTGAGATGGCAAATTATTATTCATACCAGGCTTTATGTCTGACTCGAAGTTTTTGTTTTCCTCTTAAACTCTCAGGTACTCAATTGATTTTGAGTAGTTTGAGGTTTAGGGTTTTCACGTGTTATTTTAGGCGAATAAAGCTTCCGGGGACGTGTAGGAGGCATGTTAGCATGGTTAATATATCATGCTTCTAAGGTGGACTGTAACTTTCCCCAATTGACCAACTTTTAAACTCCGGAATTGAGAACTATGGTACGATGGCTAATATGACGACTGCCCAGCACTGTCTACTCTGCCAACTCAAAACATAGCTGGTCACCGCTGAACCATCTTCAAACGCCCGCATCTTAATCATACCGTGTCCATATGACTAGAAGCATGACATACAACCTTAAGAGGACTTCCTTACTAACTTATATGGGCCTCCTACCTGGGTGAAAATTAGAAATGATCACCAATTTATGACCCCATCTTAACCAACTCACCATCCAATCGGCATCACCAAACCACTCGAACGTTAGGCAATCGTGCATACATCATTCACCAGTGTTACAAGTCCCCGTAGCCATAAAATGGACCTAATCATAATGTCGATCGAAGAATCTTTCCCTGTCGAGACCTATTCGTTGAAACCATCCTACATGCAGAGTTTCCAGTGAAAATTCAACATGTTGACTATGTCAGTGTACTATGAAAATGCAACCCCCGACACTATCTTGTGAAGTGGGAATGGCGTGTGGATTTTGCCAAGAGTGATGGATGCCATCAAATGCAGATGTCTTCCCCCATTCCTCAAAGAAGACTGTCAAATGTGGTTAGACATACCAGTTCTACTTCTCATATTGCTGAAGGGAATAAAGAAGCTGGCAGCCGACGAATTGATCAATCCACAGCCCGTTGCTGCCAACACTCATAAAATAAATCATCACAAGAGCTTATTCCCAGACTTTGACAAGAGAACTAGTGGATAGCCGCCAACAACTACACCAGCATATCTAGGCCATTATTGAGTTGGTGGATCAGATGAGGGATCAACATGGCGAGATAAGGAGGGAACTTACTCCATATTCTGGATCGGAAAACTCCTCTTCTTTAGATGGCTACCATGGACGCCAACGTCGTAAGGCTGATCCGAAAAGGATAGCTCCGACAATATATGCAAGCCCATAAAACGAAGGACTGGGAACACCCGACCCCTATCGATCAAGAACTTTGATCAAATTGAACCATTTGCGTTAGACTTCCAACTGTGAAGGGCTGGATCGAAGTGCAATAGCGAGCATACGACGCCGCTTCACTTATCAATGAGATTTAATCCAATCTCTTTGAATTATTTCTATTTCAATTTCGTTTATGTTACGAGATATGAACGACTTGAATTAAACTACTTGCAAATGATGCAGGTAACCGAGTACTCAAGGTTCGATGCCAAACAACCTCCGCAGACTTTGATCAAGTCATTGAGGTATCATTATGATGAGCTTGATTCAACCACTAATAGGCTACAATATGCCCCTGGCTTGGGGGCAGAGCATCAAAGCACAAGAGACCGACAAGGTCAGGACTCCAGTACAAAGTGGATGCAACCGACCATCCACTCATCCACCTATGCAATTTAATTAGGAGATTTAGGAAAGACTTGGAGTTATATGTCCCAACAATGCACTCTCCATCTCGTACTTGAAGCTCGCCAAAATACTTCTGCTTCTTCTAATGCCCGATAAAATCGGAATCACACCAAGGGTGGACGTGACGTCACCATCCATGCATCCAATCCTACATTAGACACTTGGGGTTATTTGAGAACACATGTTTAAAGTGGATATGATTTGACCGTTCACTCCCCAGTTTGCGTCTGTGATTTGGCAAAACAATCATGCCTTAAACCGACTTCATCATGGGCCAACCCTCAATTTAAAGTCATCAACGACTGACTGTCTACTCGCTAACCATCACGAGCTGTCATTTCAACTCTCTTCCTCAGCTCGATCGGAAGAATGCAAAGTATAAATTGGACGTGACTCGACTGTCTGCTCTCAGATTCTGGCACCCGACTTAAGGGAAAATACACAACTCAAAGTGGATGTAGTTCGACCATCCTTTCCTATGCTCGAGCACAAAGCTTGCCAGAACACTAATCTTACTCCTTAGGCTTAGCAAAAGTGGAATCCAAACAAACATGGATGTGATCCAACCATCCATAAACTAAATCTCATCCTTCGTTGAGGGGCATATAAGTGGAAATTAATCGGGATCTCACTGATCACTCTCTAAGTGAAACCCCGAGCTCAGGGACAAGCCATCACACTGCGGCAATAAGAGATTGATACACGACAATCCTCTAACTAACTCTGCCTCCCAGAGTGTAGGTTGGAGCATAAACTTACGGACGTGTGCTCGAGGAGGGTGGATCCGTCCACCTAACGACTTCACCCATGTTTAACATAAACCTAAGGAGGATGGATCTATCCATCTAACGACCTCGCCCTTCATATTTGCAAGCTCGAGGAGGGTTGATCTATCCATCTAATGACTTCGCTTGCCTACTCGGGGTGGATGTGATATGACCATCCACGTACCCATCAACTTCTTATTCCCAGAGTGTGAACGAAATCTTAATGCCTAAACAGATGCAACTGACCATCTGTCGGCCAACTCTAGATTCCCAAAGCATGAACTGGAGTATAAACATTAACTATCTCTGGTCCCAAGAGTGCGGACTGGAGTATAAACACCAATTGGGTGTGACTGACCACCCATCAACTTACTCCAGATTCCCAAAGCGTGAATTACAGTATAAAACACCGACTCACTCTAGTCTCGAGAGCACGGACTGGAGCGCGAACGCTAAATGGGTGTGACTGATCACCCATCAACAAACTCCAGATTCCCAGAGTGCGAACTGGATTATAAACATCAACAAACTCCAGATTCCCATAGTGCGAACTGGAGTACAAACATCAACTAATTCCAGATTCCCAAAGTGCGAACTGGAGTATAAACTTCAACTAACTCTGGTCCCGAGAGCGCGAACTGGAGTATAAATACCAAATGGATTTGATTGACAACCCATCAACCAACTCCAGTCCTCAAAGCATGGTTTGGAATATGAATACCAAAAGGGATGCGATTCGATTGTCCATCTATCGGCTATGGTTCCTCAGCAAGTTCTGTAGTATAAAAAGCGGATGTGGTTCGATCGTCTGGTTTCCAATCTTCCCCTGACATGGGGGCACACTTAACACACAAAATTGGAAGCGATCCGACCATCCATCACTAAGCGGGCATGACACAACCATCCATGCATCAACTCTTGTCCCCGGCATGGGACCCATAACATAATTTTATAGAGATGCACTCCAACCCCACAAGACAAAATTTCTCCCTTGATTCGACAGGGAGACGCAGATTTGCAAAATGGACCTAGTTGAACATCCTATTCTAAATGGATGTTACTACCATCCAACCGCAAATGAACGTGGCATAACAGTTCATCTCCTAGCTCTCGTCTATGATCCGACGGATTGTGCGTGCAACATGGACGGATGTGACCTAACCATCCGCCAATCAATTCCTTCCTACAGTTCAGTCGGAGAAGCATCAAACTAAAGTTGTTGTAATTTGACCGACCACACTTCTACTTTTGCCCTTGACTGGGTGCAGAGGAATTGACCGAGGAAAATGCAGTCCTACCATTTTCTACAAAAAAATCTTAGTCCCCAGAGTGTGGACAGGGGTATAAACATCAAATGGGTGTGATGAATAGCCCTTCAACTGACTCTAATCCCCAAAGTGTGGCTACAAGAATAGACAAACAAATGAATGTGATTCGACCATTCATTCACCAACTCTGACCTAAACTTGACATGAAGAGTACAAACTCACTACAGGTGCAATTAGACCATCCACGAACTAACTCTTCTAACCCAAGACTGGGGGTAGAAGTACAAATCACCGAAAGAAGAGAAAGGTGACTCGCTACATCTCCAGCTTAGCGTCCTTTACAACTTAAGGCAACGACTACAAGGAGACCCTAATGCTAACCAATCAGAATGATGCCCAAAGTTCTGGGCAACCAATTATATCGTATCGCCGGATCGATGGGCAATATCGATCTGCACCTTTCATATCATACCATTGAATCGACATGAAATGAGGTCCGAGCATTCTACATCGTATGTGTCGTTGAATCGATGGTCAATATCGATCCTCTTCGACTACAAATCGATGTGAACCAAACGTCCATCGAATACCTTTGACCAACGAAGCATGGATAGAAGAATAAACCACAACTGAGTGTGACTTGACCATTCATCCTCCATTGCCTTCCTTCGATCCATCAGGAAGAGCATGAGACCAAATGATCATGACATGACTGCATTTGAGCTGACTTTATCCCTAGATCTAACGGGAGAACGTAAATTGAAATGGACGTGGTTGATCGCCCAACTCCAAAAGAATGCATTGCGACCATTCGTTCTTTGACTCATAACACGATCCGACTAAACGAGCAATTCACAACAAGTGCAACCTAAATGTCCACGCACCAATTCTTACCCTAGATTCGACAAGTGGAGCATCAATCCTGCATTGGATCTGACTGGACGATTCATTCTTCAGTTTTTGCCCAAAGTATGGCGACATAAGCAGCAAAGTGAATGTCATTGACCGTCTAGAATCTAGCTTATGTCCGAATGTCAGCAAAGTAACAATTTATTCTGCCTAGATGAAAGAACTAGAACATAATGCATGATATGCATAACTCAGCCTTCCATCGGTTAACTCGATCCCATGGTTCAATGGGATAGAATACAAAATTGAAGCGGACATTATCTACCCTACCACTTATCGAGATATTCCCCAGACTTGGGGGCACGAGCAAGAAGATAAGATTAATATGATTCAACCATTCATCAATCAACTCTGGTTCTTAAAGCTTGAACTACAGTATAAACACAGCTAGGACGAGACTAGACCGTCCACGTAATGCATCCGCGAACCCGAGACTGGGGGCAAAAGAGTGATTATTTGAGAGTTGACTATGACAACTTGAACCTATGACCCATACCTGATATTCATAACAACTCTAGGTTGCGACCGAAAGGATGCCTATAGATAGAGTCATCGGATCAATACCCGGACTTATGGCATCTAATCATTATTCCAACCCTTACGATGAGCAATGGATCGCGAGTACATTGAATAAAAAGCGCATCATTCAGAAACACAAGTAAATTCAATCTCAAAGCTGGATCCAGCTATGTAGCAGCATGCAGTACAAGGCTAAGTTCTACTAATCCTTTGATTCAACGTCCTTATAAGCCTGATCATTTACCATTGCAAATAAACACATGAAGCGCCTATAACCCATCATGAGTATTGTTGATCAGATCACAACTCTACACAATGATGATGAAAGAGTCAACTGTTTTACTTAAGGTGAATCTTGATGTGTTCGCTTGGACTCGATCTCATATATATATATATATATATATATATATGGATTCTCACCAGCCATGAAGAACCCTGCATTAAATGTCGACCCGAGGCATGTCTCGGTGAACAAAAATGATGCGACAAGGTTCCGGAGAGATCTGTTGCACTTAAAGAGGAGGTGAATCTGCTTAAAACCAGTGGGTTTATCCATGATGCCCTCCAACCAAAATGAGTATCCAATCCTTTACTTATAAGAAAAATGAACAGAGAGTGGAGGACATACGTCAACTACTCAGATTTGCATGTGGTATGACAAAGCATAGCTTTCCGCTTCCAATGATCAACCAATTGATGGACCCGACCATCAGACATGAATTACTCACATCTGTAGATGCAAACTCCAGATACAATCGGATACTAAAGCATGTCCCAGACCAGGAATACAACTGTTTCATTATTGACCTGGGCCTATAGTGCAATGCTAAAATCCCTGGATTCAAACTTGAGAACGCTTATGCTACTTACCAAAGGACGATTAACAGATCATTCAAAAATCATATCGGTCGATCGATGAAAGTTGGTTAATATGCTCGTGAGATCATGACCATTAAATGACCACATCGATGACTTGGCAAAGATATTCAATGCTCTCTAACAACTGAAGGATGAAACTCGATCCTTTGAAATTCTCTTTCGCCATTACATTAGAAAGATTCGTTTTTTCATCATCAATTCTCGTGGAATCAAGGCTATCCAAAAAAATTCGACAATTAGAGACACCCATGTACCGAAGAAAACCAAGCAGTTACGGAGCCCAAGTCGGAAGATTACCGTCCTAAGTTGATTCAACTCTAGGACCATCTACAAGTGAATTCTCTTCTTCAATCTGACCAAGAGGGGGAAGAGTACTTTTGAATGAACTAACAACTGCGTTGATGCAATTCCAGCTCTGATAGATCGCTTAAGGAGACCTCCCATTTTACCCAAACCTTTGGATCGCAAAGATTTATACATCAATTGGGATGTGTCAACACACGCCATAAGCATCGCAATGCTTTGAGAAGAGAAATGAATCCAAAGACCAGTATACGATGAAAGCGAGCTATTAAATAGCTCACCCCGTTAACGTCTATATCGACCATCCATTATGATAGGTCCTATAGAAACCTTAAATGTTTGGAAGGTTACTCAATTAGAATATCAAGCTAAGCCAATTTGATATCACTTATCCCCCTCGAAGAGCTCTCCATGGTCAAACATTAGCCTACTTCATAGCTGAATTCACTACATCAGACGATTATCTGAAGAACAGTGGAGAACCATCCAACTGATGGAGAACGTATACAGATGGAACTTCCGATAATCGGCTTTCTAATGTCGAAGTTGCGTTAATGACTGATTTGTAATTGGTCGCCATGCTCAAACTTGCAAGAAGACTAGGAGTGGAAACTTTACATATCTTATGCAATTTCCGGTTAGTGGTATGCCAAGTCAGGGAAGACTATCTGACTAGGGGGCAACGTCTCGCTCCTTATCTTAGCTGGATCCTAGAGCTACTAGGCGACTTCGAGTATTACACCTCAACACAAATCCTCAGAGAACAAAACGAAAAGGCCGAATCACTGGCCAAGCTAGCCAGTTCTGGGGATGCATGACAAATAGACTTTATCCCAGTTGAAATACTTATTATTCCAGACATTGACATAAGAAGATCAACTAAATCTTAGAGATGGATCTAGAAAAAGTGTCATGGATGACTCCTATCAAAGATTATCCACAATCGGGGATTCTTCTTGAATAAAGGAATGAGAAATGGCATATCCTCCGTGAAGCATCACTGCATGATTATGTCTAGATCGTTCAACTCCATCAATACAAAGCATTACCCTTGTACCCATCAATCTGAGACCCAATATTACGTATCCATCGATACGAAGCATACATTCCAATATCTCAGATCGATCCAGGAGAGGATCGATACAAAGGAAGGACTTAAAACAACCATCGAATGTTGTTACAACTCGAATTTCACATCGATTCAGGAGAGGATCGATATGAAACTCGATACAAAAAACTTGACAATGACTCGTGAACGTAATAACATTAACGGGAGTCAGGTTAGCATTTATACGTGTATGATGAACTAATATTCAATTTTCAAAATTTACAGGAGTTGGATGCTCAACAAGTGACAATTACAACAGTGAACAACAAATCGCTAGCGCTCAACACTCGGTTACAACAAAACACTGCATGATTATTGACAATCGACAGTTCGACATCTACATCACCGTCGTTTCAATCAAAGGTTACATCTTTTGACGAAAAGATAGCAGCTACTCAGCGAATCAGATAGAACTTTTCAGAATGAAGGATGCAGCTTTTCAAAGCACGTCATGTTCACACAAGACATACTTTAGGAGTCAAATGTTATCCCGCCTTTTGGCAAGGCCGTGACACAAAGAACTTAACTGGAAACCAATGATAGTTCGTCTTGGAGATCGGTTATACATAGGTTCACCATGGATACTGGTAAATTTTGCCCAAGTCCGGATTGAGCTAAAATTGATATGACACGACAAGCAAAGCTATGAAAGCCAACGTTCCAAATATCAAGTCAATCGGAGTTCGTATGCTCAAGAGATGATCGATGCAAGTTTGAATTTGTTGAAGGCTGTCAAATTTGCATCGATGATGTTCGTATCGATCATGTTCGCATCGATCATGTTCGCATCGATCCTGTTCGCATCGATCCTGTTCGCATCGCTTCACTATTTACATTGATGGATACAAATTGTAGGTGTTTTCCTTAACTTGCATCGATCATAACTCAAAATCTACAAGTCCAAATGCCACCAAATTTTCACAGGAGCTTGCGTACATCCTCAAGAAGGTTCATGATCGATCTCGACTCGATTGGACGAAATTTTGATCGATACAAAATTCGTTCGTATCGATCATGGGCCGAGTGCAAACCACATGGGATCGATCACGTGGGCCCACCTATGTAAGAGAAGATGTCTCCCGAGATCTGAGCGAGATATTTGCAGCCTACGCCTATAAATAGCAGCCTAGAACCTACAAAAAAGGGACTTTTGGCATCTCTACGCCGAGCTTTTGCTCATTCCTATCCAGATCACAGATCGGTAGAGTTTGGTAGTGTTTGTCTTGAATCTGTGACACTTAACCTTGCTTGTTTCAGGCCATATTCATTATGTTGGGCTGATAACATTATTGCAGATATCAACCTTATTCATTGGTTCCAATCTTCGGGAATCAATGGTTTAGCTGCTCGATTTTGAGCGTTCTCTCCTTGTCGTTGTTTGTCTTTGGATAATAGCTAGTTTTCCACAAGTTGGGGTTTGAGACCTCAGTCGAGCACCTGCTTCTGTCTTCGGAAAATGGTACATTGATGATTTGATTCTGGAAATGCCCTTCGTCGTCGTCTATCTCTAGACGATGGTAAGTTCCTCCTTTTATTGCAAGTTGGAGCGATTTTTTATCCTGACCAAGTGTTAATGTGTTATGTTCCCCTCAGTCCATAGGGCTGGTTATTCTGAACAATTAATGTGAGACTTGATGTTCTTGGTGGCTCCTTGGATGCCCTCAGTCAAATGTGTATCGCAACTCCTATCTTTGGTAAATCGTGACTAAAATGTCTTGAATCTCGACATTTTGTGCATTAACTTTGGTCAAAGATCTGAATTTTTTGCTGACTTCTTGGTTTATGATCTTTGCGGCACTACCGAAGCAACGTCACTTCTTTCGGGTAGCGGGAGTTAGTCCCTGTTAATCCTATAATAGACAAGTTTCCTGTTGTTGTCAGTACAATACTGGTACTTAGAAAATCTTAACGGTTTGCTGATGATGCCGAGGCAACATCAAGCAGTGCTTGCGCGGCTTACTAAATGCATGGCTTTTGAGAGTGCATGGCTTATGAAATGAACGACTTTTGAGAGTGTGCGACTTTTGGAATGTGTGGCTTATGGGATCGATATGACCCGTCGGTCCAGAATGGTTTGAACTTCTTGACGTTTCCAATCTTCAGGTAACGTAAGGAGTTTGTGCTTCGAAAGCGTGGTTCCATGGCTCAAAAAGTAATGCAAGGCTTATGGGAGTGAATGGCTTATGAGATCAATATGACTCGTCGATCCGGAATGGTTTGGAACTTCTTGACGTTGCCAAACTTCGGTTCCATAGTGCAAGAAGTGATGCACGACGGAGTATGGGGCTTATAATATGTGCACAATAGTTTGGGCCTTCCCGGTGCTGGAGGAGGGATACCAGTTCTTAGAAGGTAACGATCGATTTTTCCCATCAATCTGACGATTTGACTTTGCTAGAACGCAATTTTGTTAGTTCTAAGAGATAATTGGTTTTTGGATTGGATAATCTTGGCTTGGACGATCCTCCCGTATTTCGGGAAGATGTGCATGGCCAAACAGATAAGGTTGCCATAGTGGAGAGATCTACAGCCGACCGCATGGGGATGGTTATATGGAAAGAGCTTATGGGAGTTCAGGGCAAGACTCTTAGTTTTTGGTCCAAACTGCCTTTAGAGAATTGATCTTCAACTGGCTTATAGTCTAAGAGGAAAAGGAACTGGTCACCAAGGATGGTAAAGGAGGAGTTGGGAAGAAGTAAGCAAGTATTATGCTTCTATTTTGTTTGTTGCACTAGCTAGGTCGTTAAGTCCGTAGTTGTCAGAATGCTAGAATTTTTGATCGGTCATAACAGATCTATGGTATGATTAGTCTCGACCTTCGTTATGGCTATTCAAGTGTATGCGGTGCCCCCATGCCACAGGGTTGTTGGCGCACTTGAATTGTCCTCAGGGTCTCTCCAATACTCGTCTGGTTGCCCCCCAGTCCATTGGGTGCAGTTCTTTCGAGTTTGAAGTTTTGGCTTGGTACTAGTCAGCCTTTAATTAACCACAAAGTCGGTTCAGTTTTGGCTTAGTTCCTTTGAGCGACATTGAAGCTCTAGAGTTCAGCAATGTTTATTTCATTGGTCGTTGGAAGTGATTCCGTTAATTATGCGGAGTGACTGATATGATTTTCGATTTGTAGCCCCAAGGCGTGACTTCGTTGACTTCAAGGGGCTCTGGATTAGATGTCTGCTGATCTTCCAGTTCAACTTCACGGATATCAGTCATACATAATTTTCGCTGATATGCCAGTTTTCCTTTACGACACTTTAGTTCATGAAAGACCTTCTCGTTCGCGAAGGGTTTTTTGGATCACATGACTGCTGATCTACCAGTTTACGTTCACGATGCTTTAGTTCATGAAAGACCTTCACGTTCGCGAAGGGTTTTTTTGATAGATGATCGCTGCTCTACCGGTTCGCCTTCATGACGCTTTAGTTTGTGGAAGACCTTCACGATCGTTAAGGGTTTTTTTGGATCAAATGATCGCTGATCTACTGGTTCTTCACGTTCATGAAGGGTTTTTTGGATCAGATGACCGCTGGTCTACCGGTTCACCTTCACGACGCTTTAATTCGTAAAAGGCCTTCACGTTCATGAAGGGCTTTTTGGATCAGATGACCGCTGATCTACCGGTTTGCCTTCACGACACTTTAGTTCGTGAAAGACCTTCATGACGCTTTAGTTTATGAAGGAGTTTCTGTGGTCAGATGTCCGGCGACCAGACGGCCTTGGAATGATAATTTATCGATTCCGAGATGAATTCTGGGTCGTGTGTCCAACGGCCCAATGATACTAAAGCGATGATTCAACGACTTCAAGTGGAATTTTTAGGATTCAGCTCACGGGAACACAGTTTTATCAGTTCCTGGAGACTAAGGGGTTGATCTGTTTGTTCAACGATCCATTGGATAAGACTTCTCGACACTACCAGAGCAACGCCGGTCCTCACAAGGGGGATCGACTTGACTCGTTGAGGGCATAGAAGGTCGTGTTGTCTGCAATGCCCCCATTGTCCCGGTACGGGTCATTTGGAAGAGGAAAGTAGACAAGGATGGATGAGAATGCATCGCTTTAGGTTGCTGCCCCATTCCTTAGTTGCTAGCGAGCTAGAGTGTTATTTGATAACCATCCTTTCGTTTGATTTCGTCAGTTAGCTAGGGCGCTTTTCTACTGGGTCTTAGTCGTCTTGCTTGGGCAGAAGGTCGCTAAGGTCCTGTAGCTCCTTCACCATTTGGTATGTTCTTTGGCAAATTGCCAGGTTTGCCTTCTGCTAATTGCACTACCTCTAGTCTTTAGAACCGGTTTGCCTTCCCATAGAATTCTTCCAAGGTAGTAGGTTGTTTCATTCTTTAATGATTCCCGAGGGGCTTGTAGTTGACTGCATCCTCACCCTCGCTTCGTCTATATGCTAGTCATACCTGTAAAAAAGAAAATTTCGAATCAGTTGTACAGTTGTAAAAAGGTATAGTTGGCATGATAAACTTCTTTGGATATTCTGCATGTTGAACAGCTTCAGTGAATGGGTTTCAATCGGGGAAGATGCTCTAACCATTGTCAGACCGATCCGTTTCCAAGTTACGACGATTTATAACGCTTGAGAATGATATATGCATGATTGTCCTATGCTTGAATGATTGTAAATTCCAATTGAATGACAAATCACTTATGATAGGGTCATGGATCAGTGACGGTCCCCAAAAATTTTCAAACTAGGTGAGATCGGTCTAGAGTGACAAAGAAGGCCATATAAGGTTGCATTCCAAATTTCAAGGCATTTGTATTTCGCATGTTCGAGTTATGGGCAAAAGAAGATGGATCGGCATTGATCGATCAATGGTATTTTACTTGGAGTCCGACCCAAGAAAATTTGCCATTTTCTTGGAGTCGGCACATGGTTCACTTGGAGTCACAGAATTTGAAGTGCTGGGTTGGTAACAAACGATGCTTGGAGCCATTTGCATGTTTGTTTGGAGAAAAACTTTATTTTACCCGAGTCTGATTTCGGGCCAGAATGTTAGGCTTACTTCGAGTCAAATGGATGATTACCCAAGTTTGACTTCGGGTCAGCACTTCTAGTATTTGCTTCAAGTCAAATAGGCGATTACCCGAGTTCGACTTCGAGTCAACCCCGAAGTGAGGTTTTCAATGACCATTTTGACAATTTTTGATGATTTTCGACAATGAACATTCATAATTCAATGATGGAAGCTCCATGATGGGATTGGAAGCTGGTTAGATGGGAGTGGTCACAATATACCTTAGGAGCTTGGTTTTGTAATCGATCTCGGTTTGTATCATATCTTCTTGGTTCACCTGCCTCTAGGAGTACTGTTTGAGTAGTAGTTCCTCGTCCATTGCTTGGCACTGTGTTGCGGCACGAGTTTTAGAGCTTCTTCTAGCATTTTGCACATTGACATTTTCGTCCAATTTGTCCTCCTCAAATTTTTTGTCACCTTCAAAGCCGAAAAGAGCTATCGTTATATCCTCTCGTGGGGTTTTCACCCATATGTTTGGGTTTGCAACAGGTGCTTTTGCAGTAGGTGGAGTGTTATCGTTTTCTTCTGTCATGATTTTTGGAACATCACCTATTGCTTCCTTTTACTTTTGCCTTCTGTTTCTTCTGTTCAAGCCAGAAACAAAAGAATGATCTTGTGCCATAGCAGCCACGGCTTCAGGCACCGTTCTGGGAGTAGTTAGTAATTGGAGCACTAAGAGAGCATCTATCTTTTCCATAAGAGCCTTTCGACTGTTTGCCATTTTATGGTTAATTTCGTCAACCATATTGTTCAATTCTCCCTTAGTCACAACTTCATGCTATGCGGAGGATCCTGGAACCTGATCTTTAGAGTTAGCTCCTAACAATAGATTGTTGGGGTTGTTGACTTCAATTTGCTGAGGGTTTGTTTCTTCTCCAGCAATGGTAGCTCCTATGAATCGTCTGGAGGTAGTTCTCTTTCTTCCTGGTGTTATTGATTCTCAACAGCAAATCTTCTAAGAAGAAATTGAAGATCTAACTTCTGAACCTATATGATCTGAAGTAGATAGATAGATCTAAGCCTGAGTTAGGTTCTCAGTGAAAGCACCAAAATGTTAACCTAAAAAATGGATCAACACCCTGGATTGAGTGTGAAAGCACCAACCTTGTTCTTACAGAGCAATAATATAGAGAATAAATATAAAAAGAGAAGAAATAGTAAAAAGCCAAGAAGATTTTTATAGTGGTTCGGCTATTAATGAAGCCTACATCCACTTTATAACTTTCTATTAACTGACTGCTGTTACAAGTTGAATTAGATTACAATATGATTGAATCTTCTAAGTTAAATTAAGTCATAATTACAAGAGTTCACCGGAGAATCACAGTGAACCCCTATATGACTTTTGTGTGGGAGGAAAAGAGTGAAGAATAATCTCTGCAAAGTTCCAACAGTCAGTCCAGAAGATCCTGTTTATGTTGTAGGTAGAATTATATTTATAGGGGTTGGTGAGCACTTAGGCCAACGAAGTTATACTATGGGGAATCGACCAAGCGTCATGACGATCAAAGAGGGATACAACACTTTGGGATTATATTCCATCAATAGCTATCTATGTCCGATTCTATGGGACTAATAAGCTTTGGCTATCTGATCCAGTCTTTTTTTTAATAACTCCAAGTGAAAATTCAATTTCTGTCGATTTTAAGAAGTCAAATTTTTTGAATATACACGTGCACGTTCAGGTACATGTTCTTGCCATTGGCTCCCGGATGCATTTATATGCTCACCGAGTCATCACCAATTCCTTCTAGTTTAATTCCAATTCAATTGCAATTCCTTGTTTATATTTTTCCGTGAAATAGGGGTTGTAATCAGCCACTCGATGAGATGGGACTTCAAGCTCTATAGGGATGATGGCCTCAGAGCCGTAAGCAAGGGCGAATAGAGTATGGCCAGTCGTGGACTCGTGGGTGGTTCTGTAAGTCCATAATGTTATTGGGAGTTCATTCACCTATTTACCTCTAGCCTTTTCCAAACATCTCTTCGGGATGGAATTTATGATTTTGTTTACAGCTTCAACTTGTCCATTTGCTTGAGAGCGAGCAACTACTGCAAATCTCTTTTCAATATGGTGCCGAGGGTAGAATTTTTCAAATTTAGCGCTGTCGGATTGGGCTTCATTACCAATCATAAAGGTTCGTGGAAGGTCATAACGATAGATGATGTTCCAGACAATGAAGTTGATTATTTTCTTCGCCTTGGTCATGGTTAAAAGTTCCGTTTCTGCCCATTTGGTGAAGTAATCAACTGCAACGATGTTGTATTTCGTACCACCTTTAGGATCGGCTAGAAGACGATGATGTCAATGCTCCTAAGTGGAAAACGGCGATGGACTAGCCATTTGAGTAATTTCCATCGGTAGGGCTCTTGGAATTTTTGCAAACATCTGCACTCGTCGCATTTTTTAGTGTGATCAGCTGCATCTCGATTGAAACTTCGCCAGTAATACCCATAACAGAGTATTTTCTTTATCAAGGTTCGTTGCCTGGTGTGATCGCTGCATTTTTCTTCATGGACTTCTCTCAAGGCTTGTTGGATTTCTTCATGAGTGATAATCCAAAGAAGGGGAATGGAGAAAGCCCTTACTATACATGATTCCTTTTTGGATAATGCAACATGAAGCTTTGAGGAGGATCTGTCATTCTCCATCGGTTGGACGGTTCTCCACTCTCTTCGGATAGTCGTCTAATGCAGTGAATTCAAATATGAAGTATGCTAATGCTTGACCATGGATAGCTCTCTGAGGGAGATAAGTGATATCGAATTGGCTTAGCTCGATATTCCATTTGAGTAACCTTCCGGACATCTAAGGTTGCTATAGGACCTGTCGTAACGGCTGGTCGGTAAAGACGTTAATAGGGTGAGCCTGTCAACAACTTGCTTACATCATATACCGGTCTTTGGATCCATTTCTCTTCACGTAGCATTGCAATGCTTATGGTGTGTATTGACATAGCTAAATAGATGTATAAGTCTTCATGATCTAGTGGCTTGGATAGGACGGGAGGTCTCCCTAAGTGATCTACCAGAGCTTGAAACACATCGGTGGCCCTGGAGATGAATCGACATTGGACGGTGACCTTCCCATTTAGGGTCTATGCCTGATTGATGGTCTTTGGTACTTGGATGATTTGAATTGCTTGAATCTTCTTGGGATTGGCTTCGATTCCGTGAGATCCGACGATGAAACCCTGAAATTTCCCTAATGCAATGTCAAAAGAGCATTTCAAGGGATTCAATTTCAGTTCCTATTTTCGTAAAATATTGAATATCTCTGCTAAGTCAACGATGTGGTCATTCACTACAAGAAATTTTATTTTTTGTGGCGCTCAAAAAACGCTACAAAAACTTTTGGTGGCATTTTGATAAATGCCGCGAGAAAACATGCGACTAAAAATCCATGATTTTTTGTTGCATTTATTTTAATGCCACTATAAATGCATTTTTGGCAGCGTTTTTCAAATGCCACCATAAATCTTTTTGTAGCGTTTAAAAAACGCCACCAAAAGGTTTTTTGGCGCTACTAATAGAATTTCCAACTTTACCCCTGTTTTATGGTTGCATTTACTCAACGCCACTATATATATTTCGGTAGCGTTTTTGAAACGCTACTAAAAGTTGTTTATTATTTTACACTATTTTTTCATGCTATTATTTCCTGTTAATGGTCTATTTTGGTTCTATTAATCAATCAACAATCACTCACATAATCATCATATTCAAATAAGTTAAAAAACACATTAACCATATAATCAAATAAAATATCCATAACCATTCCAATACAATATTTTTTCGACAAAATGACCTAACTCACATACAATAACCATTTGTATACAAATTTACACATCGGGTACTAATAAATGTTATATCTAACTAGTGCTAACAAAACGTTTGATTACCCATAATTCTTTGTTGCATACACAAGTGAAAGCTAGCATCATCAAGTCCAAATTTGCTCTCTTCAAAAGTCCGATGCCTACACAAGTGAAAGCACAACATATAGTCAAACAATTACGTTAACTCGTAGGACTTCAAATATGAGATCAAACATCTACAACATTGTTAACCCTCTTTTAGTTCATAACCTAATAAGTTAAAAGCGCCACCGACTCAAGACGAAGACCGACCTAGCAAATCTGATTTAAAGCAACATTCGACCTAAGCTACAGGACCGACTTAACAGTAGCCGACTCAAGGAAGACGCCGACTTAAGACATGTGCTGACTCAACGGATCACGACTTAAGATAATTTTTGACTCAAGAGCTGAGACCGAGTTAAGAAAGATTCCGAGTTAAGAAAGATTCCGAGTTAAGAAGGATTCCGAGTTAAGTAATGCTCCGACATAACAGTGTACGAGTTAAGAAGTAGTTTGACTTAACCGGTTAGCAAGTTACGAAGAATTCTGACTTAGCAGTTCGCGAGATAAGGAGGGGCTCCGACCTAAAGAAGTCCTCGACTTAAAGACCTACGACCTACCTCTTAAGTCGTCGCCGACCTACGACTTATACTGAGTCGTATGTAATCTCAGAACACTTTACATCTTTACCTCGTCACCGACTTACCTTAGATCTTCGACGACTTAGGACTTGAGCATAAAACCAGAAAAGGAGACGAACTACTGTGGAAGTATTGATGAGCCGGCTGCGACCTACCATAAGTCGGCCGCGACTTATACTAAGTCGACGACGACTTAGGACTTAGGGAAATTTCCAGAGTCCAAATCAGCTCCTATAAATACCCCACCACTTCCAACATGAAGGGGACTTTTGGCAAATCATTTCTACAGTGCTGTTACTCCGTCGAATTCTTCATTCATTCAGTAATCAAGGATCCTTCAAGCATTCGCGACACTACAACTAGCTTTGAGAGAAATTCCTCACATCCGACATGGATTCATCGAGTTTCACCGTTGAAGATTGAGCTAGTAGTCTAGATTGTTTCTTGTGATCGAATTGTACTGTTTCCTGAAGAGATTTGTATCAAATTGTAACCGAATCAGCAATAAGAGACTATAAAGTGGACGTAGGCTCAATTACGGGCCGAACCACTATAAATCTGTTGTTCATTTACTGCATTTGTGCTATTTTCCTACTTAATTTCTGTTCCCGTCACACGGGTGGTGCTTTCACGATCTTATTACACACACCGGGTGTTATCGTTCATATTTTAACGTTAACATTTTGGTGCTTTCACTGAGAACCCAACTCAGGCTACCACTCACCATTGCTTCTCAGAAGTTTGCTGAAAGAATTTCCCACAAAACCAGAAGTTTATCAGACATAATGGCTCCTGGAAGGAAACGAAAGTCTGTCAGAACTGATGACGACCGTGATAATACTGCCACTTCTCTCTCTCCAAATCAGGCAGCTCCAAGCGTCGGTGTTACGCGACAGGAGTTAGATGCTGCTGTATCCGGACTATACCAGCAGATTGAAACTCAGAATAACCTGATGATGGAAAGGCTGAATGCTCTATTTGGTACGAGTCAAAGACCAGTAAATAATGAGGGAAACTTTGCTAATGCTGCTCCCAATTCCGAGGGAAGAAATATTCCTCACAGGGGATCAGGTGCTGCCGAAGGGGCACCCCTCCAGGCCGAAGGATCCAGGCCATCACCAGTTCTTCATGAGCATTTACCTGGACAAACCCCCGAAAAAATGGCTGAGGTCTATTCTGCGAAATCTCTGAACAATGAGGAATATCTTTCTGGCATGATCAAGCAGATAATGAAAGAGAGCATGCAAAGAGATGAAGACGAAAGCGAATGGGGATTCGCACCAAGTAGAACTCCGTTTACCGAGAAGATTCTGAAGGCTGAATTTCCTAGAAAATTTGTTCCTCCCACCATTCCTGCTTATCGGGGAACAAGTGATCCAAATCAGTTTTTGTATAAATACGATTGTCATATGACCGGCGCAAGAGCAACCGACGAAATAAAGTGCCGATATTTCCCAGTTTATTTAGAAGGAGTGGCACTTCTCTGGTTCACCAAGCTTCCTGTCCGATCTGTAGATCAGTTTTCTGATCTGACCCGAAAATTCAAAGAGCAATTCAGGCTATACGCTTCAAAGGCAAAAGATATAATGTCACTGTCCAGTCTTGAACAGAATCCGGGAGAGCCTATTAAGTCATTCTTGAACCGCTTCAACTTAGCTCTGGCAGAAGTCGATAATGCAGAGCCACGAATGATCTTGACCTATTTGATGCGTGCTATTGACAAATCGAGCGAATTTGGAAAATGGCTGAAAATGAAGGAACCAAATTCACTCGAGAAATTCTACAAAAAGGCTGACGAATTTATACGCTTAGAGAATCTTTCCGCACCAGCTAAAGTTGTGACAACGGTGGCGGAAAATAATGCTACTGCTCAAAGCAAGAAAGAACCGGCAGATCAGAAAAGGGAAAGTAATGGTGGGAAAAGGCAGAAAGACTTCAAAAAGCCCCGTTTCCTTAAACCTTCAGACTTTACTCCTCTGACCGATACCCCGAAAAATATCTTCATCGCCACTAAGGATGCTGTTGAATTTCCAAAACCACCGGCCGTGAAAGTTGGGAAGAATGCTGTTCAAAGCGGAAGATTTTGCAAGTTTCACAACCAACCAGGGCATGATACCAATGAGTGCCGCCATTTGAAAAGTCAGATTGAATAATTGTTAAGAGAGAATAAGTTGCAGCAATACGTCAAGAGGAATAGAAAGGACCCATCTTCATCCAGCCAAGGGCAGTTACCTCCAACTAATTCATCTGATTCAGGAGAGAGGCCTGCTGGAAAGGAAAGACCTGTTATTAATGTGATCACAGGGGGACCTCACCCGGCTGGCAGGAGTTGGGGTGAAATGGAAAGGTATGCAAAAGCTTTGAAGTATGCACCAACCGAAGAAAGTGTCTTAATCCTGGAAGATGCTTCACCTCTAAAGCAGCAAAAGACTTTCCATGATGATATTATGTTCAGAGCCAGGGATTCTGTTAATGTGGAAGCTCCTACTGAGGACCCTTTGGTTGTCTCTGTCGGTATTGGGCCGGCTATTGTCAGAAGAGTGTTAGTTGATAGTGGTGCCTCATGCAACATCCTCTTTAAAAGGACATTTGACCAAATGAAAATTCCGATGACTGATGTACATGCTTCTTCACACAAGATTGCCGGATTTACAGGAGAGCTGAAACAGCCGATTGGAACAGTGGACTTGTTTGTTGAAATGGGCGAAGGATACAAGAAATTGGTTCGGAAGCAAACTTTTGTAATTGTTGATGGATTCTCCGCCTATAACGCTTTCTTGGGCCGGCCTACTCTTGCTGCTTTCAGGGCCGTCCTCGCTCCTTGGTGCTTAACAATGAAATTTCCTACTGATAATGGGATTGCTGTTATTAAAGGAGATCAAAACGTAGGACGAGAATGTTATCTTGTAGAACTCCGAGAGGCCAGGAGAAAAGAAATGGGGAAAGATGCGGCAGCTCCGCTCCGCATCAAGGAACCGACCCTGTAGCAACTACGGAGCGGCCCCTGTACTGGCGAACACAGCAATGCAAGAAAAGAAATGGATCCCAGGAAAGCCAGTACAGGGGAGAATAGAGTGGTACCCGTGGAGGTAACGGTACCAGTATCTGTAGACCCGAAAGACCCAAATAAAGTACTCAATGTGGGTTCACAGCTAAGTATAACAGTTCGAAACACACTGATATCATTCTTAAAAGCCAATCTAGATGTGTTCGCTTGGTGTCATGCTGATATGTGCGGAATCTCTCCAACAATTGCTGTTCACACCCTGAATGTCGATCCGAAATTCACACCAGTAAAACAGAAAAGAAGAACTCAAGGTCCAGAAAGGTCAGCAGCTTTAAAGGAAGAGGTAGATCGTCTCTTAGAGAATAATTTCATCAAAGAATCCACTTATCCAAATTGGGTTTCAAATCCAGTACTGGTTAAGAAGGCAAATGGAAAGTGGAGAGTATGCATTGATTTCTCAGATCTGAACAAAGCTTGCCCCAAAGACTGCTTCCCGTTGCCTAGAATCGATCAACTAGTAGATGGGACGGCTGGACATGAGTTGTTATCTTTTATGGATGCCTATTCTGGATACAATCAGATTATGATGAATGAACCAGATCAGGAGGACACAAGCTTTATTACAGATGTGGGACTCTACTATTACAAAGTCATGCCATTCGGGTTAAAGAATGCTGGGGCAACATACCAAAGACTTGTCAACGCTATGTTCAAGCCTCAGATTGGCAAAACGATGGAAGTCTATGTTGATGATATGTTAGTAAAGTCAAAGAAAGCAGTAGACCACATGGATCACCTGGCAGAAATGTTCTCAATTCTTCGGAAGTACGGAATGAAGCTCAATCCATTGAAATGTTCATTCGGAGTAGAGTCTGGAAAATTCCTGGGTTTCATCGTAAGCGCTAGGGGCATCGAGGCCAATCCTGCTCAAATCACAGCTCTAAGAGAAGTTAAAGCCCCTAGAACAAAGAAAGAACTACAAAGTCTCAATGGAAAGGTTGCCGCTCTTAGTCGCTTCATTTCCAAGGCCACAGACAAATGCATTCCCTTCTTTGATGCTCTAAAGAAAGGAAAGAAAAATTTCGAATGGACTCCTAAATGTCAGAATGCTTTCGATCAACTGATTCATCATATGAGAACTCCTCCGGTCCTCTCCAAGCCTAGTGATGGTGAAGACCTCTTCATCTATTTGGCAATTTCATCCCATGCTTTAAGTGCAGCACTCGTACGAGAAGATATGAAAATACAACGTCCGGTTTACTACATCAGCAAACGGTTCGCTGGGGCTGAGATGAATTATTCAAAGATAGAAAAACTTGCTTATTGTCTGCTAATCGCTTCCAGAAAGTTGAGGCCCTATTTTCAATCTCATCCTATCAAGGTCCTGACTGATCAGCCTTTGAAGCAAGTCCTGTATCGTCCTGAAACTTCGGGTCGTCTCTTGAAGTGGAACATAGAACTCAGCCAATATGACATCACTTACCATCCCCGAAGAGCAATTAACGGACAAGCTTTAGCAGATTTCATTGCAGAATCCACTGACAAAGGTGACAGTAAGGAAGAAACCACTGAGTGCATTCCGATACAGTGGAAGTTGTATGTTGATGGCTCGAGAAATGATTATTGTTCTGGGGCAGGAGTTGTGCTCGAAACTCCCGAAGGACGATCACTATGTTATGCATTGAGACTGGAATTTCCTTCGACGAACAATGAAGCAGAATATGAAGCCCTTATTGCCGGATTGAAAATCGCCAAGGAATTAAATATCAAAGTGATACAGATTTTCAGCGATTCTCAGCTTATTGTTTGCCAGGTGAAGAAAGAATTTCAAGCCAAAGGAGGAAATTTGCCTGCATATTTGACAAAAACTTCCGAACTCCTCAATGATTTAGATCACTACTCAATAAGCCACATACCCCGAGAGGAAAATATGAAGGCGGATTCTTTAGCAAAGTACTCAAGTTCCGGAGAAGCTCAATTACTAGGATTAGTTCCTGTAGAAGTTCTGTCAGCTCCAAGCATTGATGAAATGGATGTTGATTGGATTATGACTACGTCTCAAGAGCATGAATCATGGATGACTCCAATCAAAGAATACTTACTCAGTGGTTCCCTGCCAGAAAGTTCTAAGGAACGTCGAAAATTATTAAGAAAAGCATCGAGGTATATAATTCAAGATGGCCGATTATACAGGCGGGGATTTTCAACCCCACTACTCCGATGTGTAACTAAGGAAGAAGCCAAGACAATCTTAACAGAGGTGCACGGAGGAGAATGTGGAGACCATTCAGGTGGTCAAACACTTGCAAAGAAAATTCTCCGATATGGATACTTCTGGCCGGATATCAATCGAGATGCTGCAACCTTTTCCAGGAAATGTGACAAATGCCAACGATTTGCAAAAATCCCAAGAGCACCCTCCACTGAACTCACACAAATGGTCAGTCCATGGCCATTTGCCATTTGGGGGATAGACCTAATTGGACCATTACCGATCGCCAAATCAGGGATTAAATATGCTATTGTTGCCGTTGATTATTTCACCAAGTGGGCTGAAGCTGAACCTTTGGCCACCATCACTTCTAAAAAGATGATAAATTTTGTAACGAAGAATATCATTTGCAGATATGGTGTGCCACAGAAGATAATCACCGACAATGGCACTCAATTTGAAAGTGAAGAATTCCAGGATTTTTGCAAACGATTCAGAATTCGAAAAAGCTTCTCAGCAGTGGCTCATCCGCAGGCAAATGGGCAAGTGGAAGCAGTTAACAAGATTATCAAGTCAACTATCAAAAAGCAACTTGAAAAAGCAAAAGGTGGTTGGGTTGATAAGCTTCCATTAGCACTATGGGCGTACAGAACTACTCACAAAACTGCGACTGGGCACACTCCATTTTCACTGGCATACGGATCTGAGGCAATGATTCCAGTAGAAGTAGAGGTTCCTTCACATAGAAGAGTTCATTTCAATGAAACCGAAAATGAAAAACTACAACTTGAAGCACTTGATTTTCTTGATGAGAAAAGAGAGGAAGCTAGGCTCAGAGTTTCAGCTCATCAGCAGAGAATAGCCAGGCATTTCAATTCCAAAGTTCGCCAACGCAGCTTTGAAATCGGAGACTTGGTTTTGAAAAGGATCATGACAGCAACTGGTGTGTTTGGGCCAAACTGGGAAGGGCCATATGTCATAGGCACTAAACTTCTTGATGGCACTTTCAAACTCATAACTGTTGAAGGAGATCCAATTCCAAGGGCCTGGAACAGCAACCATTTGCGTCCTTATTTTACTTGAAAAGAGCTCTGCTCAAAATTGTAAAATGATGATGAATGTATCAGTTGTATTGTGAAACATTGTAAATCAGTGTAAATGAATGAAAGCTATAAAGTGGACGTAGGCCCGATTCTTGGCCGAACCACTATAAATCTTGTGTTCTTTACTATTTCATAATGCCTGTTTTATTTTGATATGTAAATACTTTAAATGTATCGCTAAAATATCGATTCAAAATTGCAGGACATTATAACAAGGCCTGCTCATCACAAAGCTAAGCGACCTCCATAAATCAGCTATTACACGAAAACCAAGCCACAAAATTTTTTCCCAAACTCAAATCCCAAGCAAGGAAAACCTCACATAAAAAGTTGGAGACTCCATTGTGACAAACCTTCGTTCAATAGTCGAGATTGTCGCTATGAATAGACATCCAACTAGATAACTTGTGTTTGTCTCGTGGAGTCGTTCAACAGTGAAGTCCACTCCTTCGGATAAAGCAATTTACTTGTAAGAGGAAAAGAAGAAGATGTGCTTGGGAACGATAATAAGAGATCGCTAACAGGCAGATGATGAGAGAAAGTTGCCAAGCAAACAAAGGAGCAGACAAAGGGAGGTATGCATCTCAACAGGAAGGGCAGAAGATCCACTAAAGGGACGCCTTCCCAAGCGGAAGTAACAGGACTCTCGCTAACTGGTCGTGATGCATCCGATCAGATAGCTTACGTCCGTCCCGTGGATCCACTCGCCCCCGAGACGCAACCTACCCGGCACACCAACCAACCAAAGCCCTCTAACGAGGCACGCCAATAAATGGGAGTGCTTTCCTCAATCAAAAAGATCGGTGGGACCACCGAAGGGGCATCTTGTTAATTGATTGCGGTCGTTTGTACAAACAAACATCCAATCAAGCAACTTACGCCTGCCCCGCGAACCCATCCGACCATGAGAAAGTAACTCCCAGGCACTCAAAAGCCCTTTTCGGAGGCACAAGCCCTCTTCGGAGGCACAAGCCCTCTTCGGAGGCACATGACCTCTTCGGAGGCAAAAGCCCTTTCCCAAGGCACCACAAGCCCTCTTCGGAGGCACATGACCTCTTTGGAGGCAAAAGCCCTTTCCCAAGGCACCGCAAGCCCTCTTCGGAGGCACAAGCCCTCTTCGGAGGCACAAGCCCTTTTCAAAGGCACAAGACCTCTTCGGAGGCACAACTCTTTAAGAGGAGCCCTCTCCGGAGGCATGTCCCAAAATAAAATGCTTGAACAAAAAGCATCGTCCAGAAGCACAGTTCAACTCTCAAAGGAAGGATTAACTTGTTCATCTCGAAAAGTTCCTCCTAAAAAAGTTGAAAATGCTACAAAATTCTTTCAGAAAAGTTCATTTCACTTCATAGGGAAATTCACTTCTTAATAAATAAAAGTGATTATCCCCGAAAGTTGAAGCGTTCTTCAGAAAGAGAAAATAAAAATTCTTCTAAAGACTGGATATACTCTATTAAAAGCAGAATAATTCTCCCCTTAAAAGCGGAATAATTGTCCTCTGAAATAAGAGTATTAGTCTTGAAAAAGCTAGGAATATTGCAATGCACTTACGGCATGGGGGCAATACTATACAATTCAATTATATTAATAAAAGCAACATGCCACAAGTTCGTTGCAATATCATGGAAAACAGATGTGGAATAAATGCATTCTCAAACGTAGACAAAAAGTTTGCACAAGTAAGAAGAATCGTTTGTTCTACACTAAAAATAAAAGATAGATCATTCTCACATACACAAGAGTTTGTACAAGTAAAATAATTGTTTTATTTAGTACTACGAAAATTCCTTACATGTGTAGATATCTCAAAAAGCAAAAGCGGGAACCGGTACCCGCACAATCCCCGGTCAATACATGCAAAGAGCAAAAATAATAAGTAGAAAATCCAGCTTGATTATTCCTTCTTCTCACCACCTTTGGAGCCCTTTCCCGGCCTAATGATTAGATTTTGAAGTCGTTGTGAACAGGTATGGGCAGAAGGAGAAAGCGGTACGACCAGATCAACTACTGCTTCCTCTTCAGTGGAAGTCTTCTTCTTCTTCCTTACAACACGCTTCCCCTTCCTCTTTGAAGAAGACTCGCTCCCCGGAGTAGCAAGCAATGTTGAAAGCTTCGTGTCGTCATCAAGAGACCGCTCCGGGGTCTTCTCAATGTCTTCAAAATCCTCCGCCTTCTGTTCCTGAGAAGCAGCCGGATCATCCAAGCCTTGAAGAGCTTCGATTTTCTCTGCCTGTGATCCCGGTTGGGAAGCAGAAGGAGGAGTAATTTGGGAAGATGGAGGAACGGCAACCGAAGGAGTGAAAGCTTGTGTAGTGCCTGGTGCCTCCGCTGTAGAAGAAAAGAAGTTAAAATCAACATCCCCCGAAAATAAAGAAGGCATCGGTTCACCAAAGTTTAAGTAACAAGTAAGAAGGTCATCGAATTCGGTTAAGTCAAATGACTGGTTCATTAGACCCGAGACGACGCCAAAAGTACCTGGAGGAGTTGGCTTTGCAAGATCCACCTCAAACTTCTCGGCTTCAATATCATCCAGTGCCTCATCTTCAGTAGGAGTAGTTGCAGTTTCTTGGGCAACTTTAGCTAGATGTAAAGAATGAGATCTGGAATCCATAATATTAACGTCGGCTGAAGTGGAAGTATGAACGGGGGCAGTTAAAGGAGCTTCTTCTTTTGGAGGCTCTTCTCCCGTTGTTTCAGCTCGTACTTTGGCAAGTTGCTCCTTCCCCTTAACAAGAGCGGCACGATCCTCATCATTGAGATAGCGCTCCTCAAGTTCCAACTCATTATAGCCGGCCCCGCCAAGCATATCCATTGCGACTTCCCACACTTCAGCCAATGTAATTTCATAATCGGGACCAAGAAAAGAGAGGCTCCCACGACCCAGAACGCTGTGTAAATAAAAGTCGAATAAGGTAGAGCTGATGTCTGCTTTCGTCGCCTCATGTGATTTCTCAGCCGCTTCCTTCTCGGCAACGGCAGCAACCCGGCCAGCGGTAGCCTCATCACGCTCTGCCTCAGCTTTAGCAAGTCGAGACTTTAGTAACTCAATCTCTACGTTTTGGGAGGCGACCTTTTCCCGCAAATCGGTGTTTTCTGTGCGGTACTTCTCAGTAATATGCTGTTCAGCGGCGAGCTTCATTTCAACATCTCTTTGTGCAGCATGGGCATCCCGCACTTGTTTTTGAAAGACTTCTTCTTTTTGAGTATGAGACGCAGAAGAAGAAGCAAGATCTTCCTTAAGTTTTTTAACCTCGGACTCAAGTTTTGCATAACCATCAGCAATATTTGTCATCTCGAGATTATGCTGTTTGCAAATTTTGTCCCACTCCGCCTTGTCGTTTTCCATAGTCAGCATCGCCTCAAGGTTTGCACGATTAACCCTTTGGAGTTCATCGACAAGCTTTTGCCACTGCGACATCCTCTCGATATTAAGCCTGACTGCGTCAAGACTGCTAAGCATGTCCGGCTTATCAATCGGAACTAGGTCCAAGTCAAAGCGCACCCCTTTTAGGCACCAATTCGGAAAACGGCTCTGAAGTGTTGGGGGGCCGTCCTTGACTTGATATTGCGGTCTGTTAATGATAGTCTGAATGTCAGATTTCTTCAGAGGAGGAGAGCTGGCCAGAATATCGGAAGGAATTGGAGCGTCAGTCTTTTCAGAAATTTCAGACGCATCAGTCGGTTTAGATCGTTTGCTCGGTTCGTCGGCAATCTGAGTTTTTCCCTTATCATCGTAGGACTTCCGCTTATGAGAGTAGTCACTTCTATGCGAAGAGTCATATCGCTCGGCATCTTTCCTTCTTTGCCACTGATCGTAATCCCGCTTCTCCTGGGCTTTCCTTCGAGCCCTCTCTTCATCTGTTTCTTTTGGGGTATCAAGGTACTTCCTAAAGTCATAGGAGCCGCGGCCTCCACGGTACTTGAATGAGTCATAATATGAACCTGTACGTCCCATTGGAGAACCTGAAAGCAAAAAAGGAGTAAAGTTTAGAAATTTCCAGGAGAAAGAGGATAAATGTTTATAAGTGCTGAAAAATCCTAAGTGTGTGTGGCGTGCAAGCTACATGCGTCAAACTACAGACCACGCTTTAGTGTGGAAACTGAGACGACTGGCGTAGTAGGCGTCCGGGTTTGTTTAAAGGTGGAAGTCGCCTCGATAACAGGAGAAGTTGCTTTTGGATTGTTATCCCCAAAAAGCTCTTGAGAAGTTATCATGATATCGCTCAAGCCATCAAAGGTGTCATCACCCAGGTGTTCAGCAGACTTCTCTTTTTCAACCCCTGTATCAATGGATTTCTCAGAAACTCGAGGATTCTCTTCCTCCTCAGTAATTGGGGTAAGCGCCGACTTGCTGACTAACCCTACGACATCGATGGATGCGGAACATTTTACCAAGGCAGCTTCTACAACGGGTGCTTTTGATGCGATTTCATCTACAGAAGCTGGGGCATTCGAGGCCTCTGCTTGAGAACCCGAAGCAACTAACGTTTCCGCATCGGAACTAGAAATTTCATGAATTCGAGTCGATCTGGAAGGATGTAAAAGCCCAAATTGGTGCAAAAGCTCATCATTTAATAAAAACTGGATACTCCTCTCCTCTATCGGCACCGCCATAAGCCTTTCAAAAATCACTTTGTGACCAGGATCTTTAGAGGGAAGAGGAAGGGCTGAAAAAAAAAAGAAGAAGGCAAAGTTAGCACTTGATAACTCGAACTTCAGTAGGTTTGAAAGAACATAAGGAACAGAGGCAAGTGATCTTACTTCCTACCCTCCAAATAGCATAAAATCCCGGGGGACAGCGAATATAGAAAAACGGGCTCAGGAAACTATGAACGCTTTCAGGGAGACCAGTGATCAACTTGCGATTTCTAGCACTCCTCACGACTATGATAGAGGGGTGATCTTTATTTTTGGCAAAAGTACACAAATAGCGAATTTCTCCAAAACTAGGAAAGCGGTCCAGAGTTCTCCTAAAAAGCACGCATAGTCCTAGTAGGATGGCGTAGCCATTAGGGTGTAATTGGAAAGGAGAGATAGTTAGTCGGAGAAGAAGTTCTCGAAGGCAGTCATTGAATGGGGGAACAGCTCCGCTCGAGAGCATTTGGCGGTTAACTGCGACAAAGCCATGAGGCGGCCTATCAGCAGTATCATTTATTTCGGGAAGCAAAGCGTCAGCCTCGGCAATGCCAAACTGGATGCATAATTGACGAAAGGCTTTATGGCTCAGGGTGGTAGGAGTCCTTTCTGGAGGATCATTTAGCGGGACAGCAACTGGAAACGCATCTTCAACTTGCTCCGTTCCTTCTTGTGGAGAAGACATTCTACACAATCAGCCGAATGTTCAAATGTGAAGGTGCACGTTTCCTAAAAAGTGTGAAGTGTTGTGCAAAACTAATGAAAATAGAAGACAAGCATAACTGGAATTGAATTAGTCGACAATCGATCTATTACAAAATTTCAGAACTTGTTAATGTTCAAGTATAGTATTAATGCAGACAAATTAGTTTCATTTGACTATTACGATTTTGTTTTAATACTCCACTTGAATTGATTATTGTACAGCATCTCATTCATATTCATTTAATTTAACTTTCTCTTTACCAACTAATCTGTCATTCGATGTGGGCAGTCAGTGACAGTATATTCGTCCCAGTACTCTGTGAATGTTGTGTTAAACAGGATTGTTAATTTGCAAATTGAAGCAATCTGTAAAAAGAAATACATGCAACACAGTTCGTGGTTCAACAGTTCAAAGTCTGGGCAAAGTTCAAAAGTCATCTGCTTAGTCGCCGAAAAACCTAAGTACTAACTCGGTGACGACTTAAGGGAAACTTCCTGTGGGTCAAAGCGAGTAGTTCCCAAGTCTTGGCCGGATTAAGAAGCAAAACTGGTTCGAAGCAACATGAAATCCTCTATGTCCTAACTCGGAAGCGACTCAAAACCTGGGGAACGTGAAATTGCTAAGTCGGTTCCGACTCAAATCAATGAAATCACTAAATCGTGACTGAGCCAATACATCAACCCACTTCCTTCCCTAACTCTTAACTCGCTAGCCCAATAACTTCATAGTTAATGGCGATCTTAATTCCATCACACCATTGGATCGCCCAAGAAAACCAATTCGAATCGCCTCGGGTTTGTTGCAAATCTGATGTATTATTGCCCTATCACAACTATAACATGATCGGTGGCAGTGGCAGAACAGTCGAAGGGTTATTCGTAACGAACCACGGCAGATTAATGGAAATCGAAAAACTGGGGAGTCATCGATTCGACAGTGGGCATGGGTAAACTCGGATCAGATTAACTTACGATGTATGACAGGAGGTTGATCGACGATTGGATGAACGGAATTTGTCTCTGAGGGCTCTAAATTGCGTCAATGGCGGAATTAGGAAGAAGAATAAGTGAGGAAGAAGAAGGATGACTCAACTATTTATTCGCAGGAAGGTGAGGCGACTTACACGCTGCCGACCTAAGACCTCTGTTAACTCGCTTCCGACCTAATCAAAGAGCAGGTTAAGAAAGTCGAAGCACACGACCTACGACTTAGGCATATGCTTCGAGGGGCAAATGTTAACCCTCTTTTAGTTCATAACCTAATGAGTTAAAAGCGCCACCGACTCAAGATGAAGCCCGACCTAGCAAATCTGATTTAAAGCAACATTCGACCTAAGCTACAGGACCGACTTAACAGTAGCCGACTCAAGGAAGACGCCGACTTAAGACATGTGCTGACTCAACGGATCACGACTTAAGATAATTTTTGACTCAAGAGCTGAGACCGAGTTAAGAAAGATTCCGAGTTAAGAAAGATTCCGAGTTAAGAAGGATTCCGAGTTAAGTAATGCTCCGACATAACAGTGTACGAGTTAAGAAGTAGTTTGACTTAACCGGTTAGCAAGTTACGAAGAATTCCGACTTAGCAGTTCGCGAGATAAGGAGGGGCTCCGACCTAAAGAAGTCCTCGACTTAAAGACCTACGACCTACCTATTAAGTCGTCGCCGACCTACGACTTATACTGAGTCGTATGTAATCTCAGAACACTTTACATCTTTACCTCGTCACCGACTTACCTTAGATCTTCGACGACTTAGGACTTGAGCATAAAACCAGAAAAGGAGACGAACTACTGTGGAAGTATTGATGAGCCGGCTGCGACCTACCATAAGTCGGCCGCGACTTATACTAAGTCGGCGACGACTTAGGACTTAGGGAAATTTCCAGAGTCCAAATCAGCTCCTATAAATACCCCACCACTTCCAACATGAAGGGGACTTTTGGCAAATCATTTCTACAGCGCTGTTACTCCATCGAATTCTTCATTCATTCAGTAATCAAGGATCCTTCAAGCATTCGCGACACTACAACCAGCTTCGAGAGAAATTCCTCACATCCGACATGGATTCATCGAGTTTCACCGTTGAAGATTGAGCTAGTAGTCTAGATTGTTTCTTGTGATCGAATTGTACTGTTTCCTGAAGAGATTTGTATCAAATTGTAACCGAATCAGCAATAAGAGACTATAAAGTGGACGTAGGCTCAATTACGGGCCGAACCACTATAAATCTGTTGTTCATTTACTGCATTTCTGCTATTTTCCTGCTTAATTTCTGTTCCCGTCACACGGGTGGTGCTTTCACGATCTTATTACACACACCGGGTGTTATCGTTCATATTTTAACGTTAACAAACATTATACAAGTATATCCTACTATAAATGATGTCATATAAATTATCAAAGTTATAAAAAAAAATGAAATAAAGTCCTTTCTTGAGCTTAAATAGTAGGAATCAATTTTGCACACTTACGAACCCTCCTTCGATAGAATGGTGAATCCAACAACCTGAGCAAGAAAAAAATGACAATGTAAGCACCTAAATTCATAATACTTTTGTAAATTGTAATTTAATGCATAATATGTAAAGCAATTAGTTAACAGTTTAGTTGAAGAAATTATTATTATTATTAATTTTTATAAACTTACTTATTTTTTCATAGAACTTAGTTAACTTAGTATTTTTATAACCAACATTCAAACTGGAATTGAATGTTGCTCACCATAGTCTAATACACCCTAATCAAGGCTCATATAGAGAAGCTCCTCATAACTGAAAGTATATAAGCCATAATTCATTCAAGTTAGTTGCAAAAGTCTTGAATCTAAACAGAGAGCTGAAACATCGTAACAAAAATAACTCAGGTGTTTAGAAGGAACTTATTTTTGTTTATTTATTTATTTTGATAAGAATATAGCTTAGCTATTTTATGGACCAGTATTTCAAAAAGGTGCATTGCAAGTTAATTAATACTAAAGTCAGTTCTTTCCCTTGTTCAATACTGCAAATAAGAAATTCGTGAAAGTATCAGGATTTAACACGCTGACACACTTATTCTTCACGAATGCACAAGGATAAATCAGAAACATTTACTATTGTAATAGAATTTAAGTAGATACTGGTCTGTACTTTTATTGAGGGTTAAAAGTTCTAATTTTCACAAACAAATATCAATGTAAGAAATCCATTAGATCATTAAAGCTACGTATTTAAATTTATGAAAGGTTAGCAAATAATATTAGGGTGATGGATTAATAGTTGAGGGACTAATATTCAGACACATGCATAATCAAACATAACAAATCACAATAAAAATAATTAAGAATAATTGATCTATTAACACATAAAATACCTGAGGGAATTGATAGTTTCTTAATTTTGAAACATCAACTATGCGCTTAACAGTGCAACTACCCATGTTAGATGAGAACTCCTGAAAAATAATAATTAAGATACAAAATTACCGTAACAAACATTCAAGTGCTCCATCTAATTAATGTCACATGCGAATAAGAATTTAACCTGGTCTCTAAAGATAGTAAGACCTGCTTTAAGACTATGCTAGAACCAATCCCGACAACTTACTCTGTGTTATTACAAACAAGTAGCTCCATTAACAATCTAATATGCATATAAATTTTAATGTTGATTGGAGAGAAAATAATACTGAAGTTGAGGAAAAACAACTATAAAACGATTAACATATAGATAGATATACATAAACTCTTTTTGCTCTGCCCTTTCGTACTCATTAGCTGCTTGCATCACAGCACTTAAAAAGAGGCAGAACTTATTATATGGCAAGGATACACTGCAACAACTTCTTACATAGTAATAGTCATAGCTTCTTACATATTCATCTTAACATTTTTATGAATATTAATTAGTAAAAAGCAATTCTCCACCTCTGATTCTTTCCCATACACCCTTCATAGAGCACGATAGGAGTTCCATCTTGTACTCCTCCATGCTCATCATCTCCATTAAAAGCACCTAAACTGAGACATATGTTGTTCGCCATTCTTATACATCTGAAAGTATCACCTAGATCATAGCTCTCGCTCAATAGAATCGACTCGTCAGGGATGTCTAGGTTAAATGAAACCAAACGAACCTGAAAATGATTCATCATCAAGAAATTGAATCCTTTTTCTCAGTAACTAGGTAAACTCTTGAAGTAGTATTGATGCAACGGGAATAACAGAAATGAATACAACGATGAAAGTAGCAATCGATGGAATGGAAAATACCGAAATGCCCAAATCCGTTGATCTCAAGTGATACCGGATTCTAGCAATCTTCGACACGTTGATCGCGCACGATACCATGAGAGAAGATCTACAATTCTTCGAACGTTGATCAAGCGCACTTGATTCCGTGAATTGGCTTCAACAATCGTTGATTCGAGCGCACTCGAATGCCAAAAGTGGAGATAGGAGATAACACTCAACTACCAATTTAGGAAGAGGCACAAAGCACTCAAACAAAGTTTTATTCAAAAATCAACAACCTTTACAAATGACACCACCATCCCTATTTATAGGGTTACAGCAACACACGACTCAACCCATTCACGACCAAACTCATTACAACACACACGACTTAGCTCATGCACGACCTAACACATATACACGACTTAACCTCAACGACCTAAATCAAACGACATAAGATATTACAACAACATACGACTTAATATGTACAAGTACAACAGATACAACATACGAGTTACACCACTCACGACCCAACAATAACGACCTATCACTTCAGCGGCTTAAATAAACAGAACGACTTAAGGAAATGCGGTAGTGAGCGACTTAATCATTGAGCGACCTAAGAAACTCGTCCAGGAGCGACTTAAGGAGACTCGCGACTTAAAGGATAGCATAGCTTTAATAATCTTGCGGCATACGAATCAACGACCTAACATAGGTCGTAACTCGTTTCCGCGACCTAACATAGGTCGTAACTCGTCAAAATCGAAATTCGAAAGGTCGGAGCGACGTAATGAAATGCGCGCTGGTTTGTTTATCTCCCTAGGTCGCTTGAATACCTTGGTGCTTAACGTGTTACCTCACGAGCGACCTTCACTAGGTCGTGAGCGACCTAAGGCCCTTGAACGACTCAAATCCATTGAGTTGGTAGATTGCGCTGCATCATCCTCCCCCGGTTGACAAGAATTCGACCTTGAATTTGTACCATCCTCGTCCTCGACAGGCTCATTCCCATGAAATGGAATCAAGTGTTTGACGTTGAAAACGTCCGCGATATGGATATGATTCGGTAAACTCAGCTGATATGCATTATCATTGATCTTCTTCAAGACTTTTACTGGACCAATCTTTCGAGCTTTCAATTTATTATAAGTTCCAATTGGAAAACGATCTTTCGTTGATACCGCGTAAACAAGATCACCTTCTTTGAAGTCTACACTTCTTCGCTTCTTATCTGCCAGTTGTTTATACTTATTATTTGATGCACGCAATTGTTCATGAACAGTTCTGTGACATTCCTGCAACTCGTTCACGAAATCACAAGCTCGTTTAACAATTCCTTTCTGAGATGGTACTGTCATCAAATCCAACGGTCCCTTCAAAATTGCTGAATATACAACTTGAAAAGGACTGAATCTAGTACTTCGATTAGCAACATGATTATGTGCAAATTCCGCCTGACATAATTTCATATCCCATCTCTTCAAATTATCTTTCACAAGACATCTTAAAAAATTTCCCAACGATCTATTCACCACTTCCGTTTGTCCATCTGATTGTGGATGATAGGCGCTACTAAAATTCAGCTTCGTTCCAACCATCTTCCACAGACTCAACCAAAAATGACTTAGAAATCGCGTATCCCGGTCAGAAACAATGGATTCAGGTAGCCCATGTAGTCGATACACTTCCTTAAAGAATAATAGTGCAACACGGACTGCATCAGCGGTCTTTTTACAAGCTATAAAATGCGCCATTTTCGAAAACCTGTCCACTACAACATATATTGAATCATTCCCTCGCTGAGTTCTTGGCAACCCCAAAACAAAATCCATGCTGATATCAACCCATGGTTTAGTAGGCATGGGTAATGGCATATACAATCCCGCATTCGTCGCTGTCCCTTTGGAAACTTGACAAATATGACATCTCTCCACAAATTTTTCAACTTCTTTTCTCATAGAAGGCCAAAAATATGATTGCGAAATCAACTGCAATGTACGATCTCTTCCCACATGACCCTCTTCAAGCAATTCTTTCACAATCTTCATCCGCAGACTGCTCTCTGGTATACACAATCGATTCCCCTTAAAAAGAAAACCATTCACCAACACATACTCATCCGTCTTCCCCTTCTCGACTTCATCAACCACCTTGGCAAAGTAAGGATCATCAACAAACAATTATGGAAACACATCAAACCCCGTCACTTCAACCTTCATTGTAGTCAACAAATGATTCCTTCGACTCAATGCATCTGCCACACGGTTTGTAATTCCCGACTTATGTTTCACAACAAATGTAAATTGTTGCAGGTATGTAATCCACGATGCATGCCTAGATGAAATTTTCTCCTGCCCTTGCAGATGTTTCAAAGCTTCATGATCAGTATATAAAACAAATTCTTTATGAAACAAATAATGTCTCCAATGTTTCACAGCTTGCAAGATAGCATAAAATTCCACATCATAAATATTATATCTCATCTTGGCTCTAGAAAGTTTCTCACTAAAATATGCAATTGGTCGTCCTTTCTGACTCAACACCCCTCCAATCCCAACTTTAGATGCATCAGTATGTAACTCAAACAACAACTGAAAATCTGGTAATACTAGAATTGGTGCTGTCGTCAAAAGTTCCTTAATCTGCTCAAAAGCAAATCCTGCTTCCTTTGACCATGAAAATTGCTTCCCCTTCATACAATCAGTAACGGGTGTCATCACACTATTGAAGTGTGGAATAAATCTTCGGTAGAATGATGCTAAACCATGAAAACTTCTAACTTCTATTATCGTCCTAGGTTGTGGCCAATTTCTGATTGCTTCAATTTTATTCTGATCCACATGTATACCTCCTTCTGATATAACATATCCCAAAAATAAAACACTATGCGTCATGAATACGCATTTCTTCGTTGCATCATAAAATTGTTCCTGTCGCAGTATCATCAACACTTCTCTCAGATGATGCAAGTGTTCTTCTGGGCTTCCACTGTATATCAGTATATCATCAAAATACACCCTCACAAACTTCCCAATAAATGGTCTAAAGATCTGATTCATCACCCGCATAAATGTACTAGGTGCATTCGAAAGACCAAACGACATAACCAGCCATTCGTACAACCCCTCCCGTGTGTTGAACGCTATTTTCCATTCATCCCCTAGTCGAATTCGAATTTTATGATAACCACTCTTCAAATCGATCTTCGAAAAGATAGCAGCTCCACTAAGTTGATCCAACAAGTCATCCAATCTAGGCATTGGAAATCTATACCTCACAGTAATCTTGTTTAGTGCTCGACTATCAGTACACATCCTCCACGTTCCATCCTTCTTTGGCACTAACAAGGCTGGAACTGCACAAGGACTTAAACTTTCCTGTACACGCCCTTGTTCAAGCAACTCTTCCACCTGCCTTCTCAATTCTTCGTGCTCCTTTGGACTCATTCTGTAATGTGGTCTATGTGGTAACACAGCTCCTGGAACAAGATCAATTTGGTGTTGTATGTCCCTCAACGGTGGTAACTCCTTTGGCAACTCTTCAGGAAATACATCTTCAAATTCTTTCAGCACTGGGTTTACTTCTTCAGGAATTTCAACCACTTCATTACTTTCACGTTCAATCAACAAAAACACTTCCGGCTCTTCTTCTACTTCTTTAACAAACTCCTTCAAAGATAGAAAAGTCTTCAGTTCTTCAATCTCCTCCAACTTGCTTTCCTTCTGCTGTTGCTTTTTAGGAACTAAAGTGATTTTAGTGCCATTGAACATGAAACTGTAGCAGTTAGTTCTTCCATCATGTTGCACGGCCCTATCAAACTGCCATGGTCTGCCCAACAACAAATGACACACATCCATGTCCATAACATTACACCAAAATTCATCTTTATACTTCTGTCCGATGGAAAAATTCACACAAGCTCTTCGACTAACCTTCACCTCCCCACCTTTCCTCAACCATGCTAACTTGTAAGGTTTTGGATGCTTCACTGTCTTCAATGCCAACTTCTTTACAGCTTCTGTAGAGATAATATTGTCACAACTTCCTGCATCAATAACAAACTTGCAAGCCCTTCCCAAAATAGTACATGTTGACTGAAAGATGTTACTCCTCAACCAGCTAGTCTCCTCCTCCTGCTTTGGTGTCAAGCAATTTCTCCTTATCATAAATGAATATCCATCATCTCCCGACAATAATTCTTCCTCCTCAACCGGTAGTGAATTAGAACATTCTGCTTCTGCATCCTCATCCTCATCCTCAACCTTAGCAACCATCACTCGTTTCTTAGGCTTCAGACATTCATTGCTCTCGTGACCAAACTCTTGACAATTAAAGCATTTGATACTACTATTGACCTTGGTCTTAGCAACTTCATTGACAACCGGTTTATTAACAGCCTTGGAAACGTTGGTATTGCTACTAGCCCCTTTCACTTGATTGTTGGAATTTGTAAACACACCACCTCCTCTTATGCCTTGCTTCTCCCAAGCTAACGCCTTCTGGTGTGCTTCTGCAATGGATCTAGGGTCAAACATATTCACCATATCCTGAATTTGCATTCTCAAACCTCCAACAAATCTAGCTGTCAACTGCTCCTCCGTCTCCATGATATCATTCCTGGCAATAAGTTGATAAAACTCATCTGCATAATCATTAACCGACTTGGTCCCTTGTCTCAGATTCTGTAAGCGCTAATACATAAGAAACTGATAATTATAAGGCAAGAAAGTAGCCTTCATTAATTTCTTCATCTTCTCCCATGACTCAATCTTTGACTTTCCTATTCTTTCCCGTGTAAGTTTAGTTTGTTGCCACCACGCCATAGCTCTTCCTCTCAAACGAGTAGCAATCAACTTAACTTTACGAAGCTCAGGAACTTCCTTAAATTCAAAAATTTCTTCAACATTAGATAACCAATCCAAAAATTCCTCACCTTGCATACCACCCTTGAATTCTAGAATTTCAGTTTTCATCCCTGACTCCCATCGTCGAACATCTTCAACATCCCGATATGCATTTCGTACTTGGTCTCGATCTTGATAATGAACACTACATCTATCACCATCTTCATCAAATTCAAATGTATTTCGATAACGATCTCGACCATCCACATCTCTATGATCACGCATATCTCTTCTACTTTGTCTTTCAACGTCACGATATGGCTCATATTCATACTCCCGTGGAGTTCTTCTCTCTTCACTTCTATGCTCATGATGTTCTCGTCTCAATGAAACTGATGATTCTCTTCTGTCCCGGTAAGATTGTGGCGACACCCTCCTCGCTTCCGTAACCGATGGCGAAACCCTGTTTCCTCCATGGTTCGAGACTGGCGACCTTCTCCATTGACTTTGATTCATATCTATCATCAATTTCTCTAACCTACCAATTCCTTCATCCAACTTCTCATTGAATTTGTTGCTAATTCGTTGTTCCATTTGTTCGGCATCTTCTCTTTTGTACAAATCTTCAACATTTTGATGACGATTAGCTCTTCTCGGAGGCATGATTGAATCTTCAACAAACTTCAACTCTCGGCTTGAATAAATCTGAACTTGAACACTTCAACTTTGCTCCAACAGGCTCGGCTTAGCTATGATTGGCTAAGTCTAGCTCTGATACCAAATGATGCAGCGGAAATAACAGAAATGAATACAACGATGAAAGTAGCAATCGATGGAATGGAAAATACCGAAATGCACAAATCCGTTGATCTCAAGAGATACCGGATTCTAGCAATCTTCGACACGTTGATCGCGCACGATACCGTGAGAGAAGATCTACAATTCTTCGAACGTTGCTCAAGCGCACTTGATTTCATGAATTGGCTTCAACAATCGATGATTCGAGCGCACTCGAATGCCGAAAGTGGAGATAGGAGATAACACTCAACTACCAATTTAGGAAGAGGCACAAAGCACTCAAACAAAGTTTTATTCAAAAATCAACAACCTTTACAAATGACACCACCATCCCTATTTATAGGGTTACAACAACACACGACTCAACCCATTCACGACCTAACTCATTACAACACACACGACTTAGCTCATGCACGACCTAACACATATACACGACTTAACCTCAACGACCTAAATCAAACGACATAAGATATTACAACAACATACGACTTAATATGTACAAGTACAACAGATACAACATACGAGTTACACCACTCACGACCCAACAATAACGACCTATCACTTCAGCGGCTTAAATGAACTGAACGACTTAAGGAAATGCGGCAGTGAGCGACTTAATCATTGAGCGACCTAAGAAACCCCTCCAGGAGCGACTTAAGGAGACTCGCGACTTAAAGGATAGCATAACTTCAGTAATCTTGCGGCATACGAATCAGCGACCTAACATAGCTCGTAACTCGTTTCCGCGACCTAACATAGGTCGTAACTCGTCAAAATCGAAATTCGGAAGGTCGGAGCGACCTAATGAAATGCGCGCTGGTTTGTTTATCTCCCTAGGTCGCTTGAATGCCTTGGTGCTTAACGTGTTACCTCACGAGCGACCTTCACTAGGTCGTGAGCGACCTAAGGCCCTTGAACGACTCAAATCCATTGAGTTGGTAGATTGCGCTGCATCAAGTATGTACCAGTCTTATAACACTTTTTTTAAAGGGAGCTAAAATGTAACATACCGGTTTTCCAAGTCCCAAAGGATGCTTCATGGCTTGGCCTGTGCCTTTGTTAATGAGAGCGAAAGTTGGTATGCCTTCTTCGTCCTTTACGTCTTTGCCATACACCATGTCTTTGATCCAGTGCTATATTTTTTTAGAACAAATTAGCATATTACAACCATACATGCAAAAAACAGAAGGCTGATTTTCAATTACCTGTTTGTGATCCCTAGGATTAGCAGGAGCAAGAACTACATTCCCGTTCCTAGCAGTAAGTGATTAACTCTCAGCGGCTTTACTGAATATCCTCGTTGTAGGTTCAAATGTTTCTGGCGGATCATATGAAACATTAGGAATATTATTTAGCGGTATTCCAGCAAGTACAGCTAAGATAGAATATAATAATACAATCATGTTACTCATATGTATATGTATGTGTACATGTACATACATAAGAGTAACATGTGCTTGAAAATCAAATTTTGATCCTTTCCCTTCGTAACAATCTAAAGCCAAGATTCATCCAGGTGATCTTGACAATTTAGTTGTATAGAAGATGTTAAAAGTAGTTTTAAAATACATTGAGGTCAATTTCAGGTCCACTTAACGGAGTAAAGAAATTGAAATACATAAACATTTCCTCCTAGATTATTATGTGCATAAAAATAACGGTTGCAACCCCCATTGATTCAGTCTAGGCTCGTCAAATGAGTTTGGTTAACCCAACCCATTTAAGATGAATATTAACCCAAACCATTTAACTAACCCATTAATGATCAATATTAATCCAAACCATTTAATCCGTTGATAAAATGGATCAATTCAACCTAGCCCATTATTGAATGGGTCGATTCAACCCAACCCGTTAAGCCCGTTTATATTGAAATTGTATCTTGCAAATATAGGTGCACAACTAATATGGTTGGGTATATTATTAGTAATGTTTAGATGATTGAGAATACAGTTAATCAAAAGAGTGATGTTTGCTTCAAGAAGCACATTAATCAAGAAAAACAGGTGTTACTGTTAATAAGCACACTTCTCTCATGTTATAATGTAATTAAACTAAAGATAATAAACTCCATTCAGTTAATTATTTTACCAAATGTCTAAGAAGTCTTGAACCAAATGTGGTACAATTATGCTCATAACCTGTAGTAAAGATCCTTCTACAACACCATTAATGTTCTTCAAATTTTGAGAGAAAAGAAAGAACAAAATTTAAGATGAAAGAATATTCAATGAATAAGTTGAACAAATTTTGTTAACATTTAATGTCACAATTGTAATTATATCATGAGGTAACTAATCAATTTAGAGATAATACTATAGTTGACATCTTTAGTTTTGGAAGGAAAATATATAGATGAAGCAAGGATAACACTACACATGGGTTTATGCAGCTCTTTAATGAGCAATATTTATGTGTAGAAATAAAATATGCTTAGCATAGGGGCACAAACATCAACATCTAGTATTTGACCAACGGTATTTATGTGAAAATATATAACCAATACATACAATGATTGACCAGCATAATTCAGTCAATCTTATGTGTGCCTTTCAGAAGGTCTTAAAATATTCACATTGCATAGTGCCACACTATAAATACACAACCGTAGTGTAACAATGTACCTTACTTCATTCCATCATATTACCGCTTCTTTTTCATATATTTTACTTCAGTGGCTTCAAAATACTCTCTGTATACTTGTTTTGCTATCATTACAATAATGATATTCATCCGAAGTACCTCCACTGATGCAAGGCTTCTAACGGCAGATAAGATCAAAAATATAGCTACAGAATTAGAAAATTATACAGTATTAGATATTGAAAACTGAGGTAAAATTCAAAGAAGAGTGTTACTTGCAACAACTAAAGACAATCGACCAACGTCTCCAGGTGGAAGTCCAGGCATTGGGCACATAGCTCAAAGCAAAGTGTGATAATCAATTGATCATCAGTATATCATTAATCCTGCATACTTAAAAACCTATCAAAATACAGTGTCCTATATACGCCTGATACCTGTTAACTCTTTATGCATATTGTACTGTAAATTTTGAAATAAAATATTATATACAGACATACAATACCTTTTGATTGTAATGACCCTAGCGTAACAACTTGGTATACTAATACGTGATCTGGCGACAAATACCCAACATAAATCTTTGTCGATTTGCTCAGTATTGAGTATAAATTAAACTTAATTGCTGCAGAATGCTTGGTTTTGTTTGTATTTTGTAGTGATATATGGACTACTTTTGCGTTTACTGTTTTATGGGCTTTAAACGTATTTTTCAGACAAGAGAAAATGGGCATGCTGTAGTGTTATAAAGACAGCAGTAACATATACTGTTTCAACTGAAGAAAAAAAAATTAACTATTTTTGTAAGATGTTAATGAAACTACTGTTATAGTAACAAATGACATCGGTTGCCCTAGCCAAAATGGCTCTCATCTTTCTCACTCTGTCTTAAGCCAGTCTACAAAACAACCTACAATTGTAAACAAAATCGAAGTGAATAATGTATCCCATCAGCTGTGAGAAACCACCCATGCATGAAAAGAATACCATTGACCACTGCAAACAGAGCACATCCAAAAATTTCACCTCCCATGCTATAAGCCTGTTGCTACTAACTTATACAGTGGTGTTCAGATTCTTACTCAAGAACCAAGTCAAATTATTTGTGTGATCCACTCCTAACGTGTAGTTATCCAGTCACGACAAACATGCACCCTACTGACACAATAGAGAACATACAAAATGAGCTAGAGCAAAATATACGGCAGTTAAATAATAATAAGACCATTAATGATAGGAGCCTATATAGAATCACCATCAACATTCGGAGCAGGAGGAAAAACATGGAGGCCAAGAGCAGTTGGCTGAAACACTGAAGAATAGTCTGAAGGAGCAAGTAAATCAAACCCTTGCTGCAGAGCTAGAAGAGAAGCTACAAGAAACAATTAACGAAATCAGTAAGATGAACATTGAACTACATGATTCAAAGGAGGAGGAGGAAGTTCTAAATTCAGAAAAATCATACACGAAAACAAATCATTCATCTGAGCCGCAATTTAATAATAAAGATTAGAAAAGCAAGGTATTGTAATGACCCTAGCAATTAAGATTAAACAAGTATCCACAATTAAAAGCCCATCCGCGGATAACAAACTGAACAACAAACTGAACGGTTTACAATTTTCGAAACTGAACTGACCACCGTTTTCAAACTTCCATTGGACACAATTTAGTAAAAAACCAAAAATTGAAGTTGCTATTTGTAGGTATAAAATTCAACATTAACATAAATTAAAAATATAGTTAGCTAAAGATACTGACCACAGCACTAATATTGAAATTATTTCTAAATGTCCAAAATACTAATGATAAATAAATCATTAACTAAAAATAACATATATCTGAGTTCACAAGGCAATTATAAACCAATATAGTAACAAAACCATAGCAGCAAATAGTGAATCAAAAAATATTGTGCAGTAAATAATCCCAAACCCAGATTTGTCGTTGTCGATACAAATAGACAATCATGTCTTTGAGTTGTGGTATTAAAATATTGTGCTGTTAAAGTATGACGTATACAAACTTCTTCAGTCAAACTTAAAACTCTAGAAATCATAAGCATCCACAAAACAAAGGGCTTCATCAGCATAACCTTATTCCCTTATTAACTTATAAAATCAAAAAAATTGCACCTAAATATATAGAATGTGGTAAACTGTTAAATTGATAATACACACAATGAATTCAAAAACGAATTCAATAATGAGAATCGTTCGAGTAGAGATTAGAATCAAAAAAAGGAGAAGGAAGCTCGAGTAGAGATTGCCATGGTAAATACAGATCATTTGAGTGATTCTTCTGAGTGGGAATCAGAGGCCAGCCTTGTTGCTTCTGGAAGTCGCCTTCTTATCATGGATTGGAACAGATAAGCATACGAATTTGGAGAGGAACGTATTTGATTTAGGGTTGCTTATTTTAGGGAAAATAGTTGAATTTTTCTAAGCAGCAGAGGAATAACAAGGCAATAACCTTTTGGTTACGTTTATTTGGGTAAACGCGGAATTTTTTAATAAAGGCGGGAAGTGAAATATTTTTTGTTACATTTATATAATTAGGTGAATTTTTTTTTTTTTTTGATATCATGGGGAACCTTAAGATCATGGTATTCATTGATACTCACTTTAAGTAAACCCCACGCCGTGTGTCTACCCCGCTTTTATTTAGTCGTCGCACACGGATGCTTAACGTTGAAACTCCCACTGATGGTTTGGCGCTGGAATTCGAACTTGCCCGGACACAGTCCTTTGGTTCCCATCTCCCAGCTCCCAAACCAACCGAGCTACGAACGGCGGGTAGGTGAAATATTATTAGTTGCATTTACATTCAAACGCTACCAATTTTTGCAACCAAAAGCTGATTTTCTTGTAGTGATTTGATCATCGTGACTTCACGAGCATATCATACACATATACTTCCGTCAATTTCCAGATCTGGTCTTTGAACATCCTATTGCCCGGTCTCTGGTGAGTAGCTTGACCATTATTAATTCAAATGGCATCACATCATAATGATATAATACTGGATCAGTAATGAATTTGGTATGCTCCTGGTCGAGGACGTGCACCAGGATCTGGTTGTACTCGGAGTACACATCCATAAATGAAAGTAGTTCATATCCAACGGTTAAGTCTACCAACTGGTCAATCCTCGAAAGTGGAAAGTTGTCTCTTGGGCATGCCTTGTTCAGGTCTGAGTAGTTGACGCATGACCGCTACTTTCCATTAGCTTTTCTCATAAGAACTGGATTTGATACCCATCTTGAGCAGAGGGTGTCGCGAGTAAACCTATTGTTTTTGAGTTTATCCACCCCCTCTTTAAGTGCAGCGAATCCCTCTAGATCCATGTTGCATCACTTTTGTCCCACTGGGACATGCCTCAGGTCGATATTCAATGCATAGCTAGCGATAGTTGGTGAGATCATATGCATGTATGAATGGGTCCAATCGAATAGATCAAGATTCATTTGGAGAAAACCAACTAATTCCTTCATCCTCGTTGCACTGAGCTGTGATCCGATCTTCAGTACCCATGATGGATCACTATGATTGTCTGTAATGTCGATTGTCAACTTAGCGGGTGTAGCCTTAGATCCCTTGAGTTCAAATGTAATTGTTTCGCGTAACAATCAATGTGAAATCTGGTTGGGACATTTAATATTGATAGTTACTCCAGTTGAATCCCAGAGTCTTGTCATGAGTTATTAAGTCTGATAGCAAAGGGCTATAAATGTTGTGAGCGATTATCTGCAAATGGCCAAAGACCAGGCTTAGAAGCATATTGAAGAAAACGTCGAGTAGGGGTCAGCCTTGAGTTGCGTGCAGCTGCATAGTTGGCTCTTGCTTTAAGCTTGAATCTACTTGTGTATTCGTGTAACGTGCTTTCCATTCACTATACTGGCGAACTATCGCTCGTCGTTCTGGTTGGAATGATAGTCAGTTGCCCATGAGCTTGGGCATCGATTCAATGATTCTATCTCTAAGCATCCTTTCAGTCGTAGCCTCGAGTGGTTATAAACACTATATATAAGTTACAATGTTGAGCTATTGCCGCCAATCTTTGGATTATCACACTTTTGCTCCGAGTCTTGGGTTGATAAATGTACTGCATGGACGGTCGAGTCATGTCCCAGCTATGTTTATACTCCTATCAGAGCTCCAAAGACATAGAATTGATCGTTGAATGGTTGGTTAACATTCATCTTGTTTCTTGCTCGTGCCCCTAAGCCTGGGGCATACATCGATAAGTAGGAAGGAAAATCATGTTCACTTTAGCTTTACACTCTTTTCCGTTGAATCGTGGTATCAGGTTGATTGATGGAAGGCTGAGTCTCGCCTATCCTGGATTGTACTCTGGTTTTTCATCCTAGTGGGAATACTTCGATGCTTCGTTAGATTTCAAAGATGAGTGGGGTACTGGACAGTCAACCATGTCCACTTTAATTCATATTCCATAATCATATTTATGGGTAAAGTTGGCCTAAGCGCACGTAGTCAGGTTATGCTCATTCAGTTTCATACTCCTCCTGGCGAATCAAAGGAGGGTGCTGGAGAATTAATGATCAAGTCTTTGTGATTGCTTCTCCTTTCCACACTCTGGTGATCTTAGTTTTTCAAGGGACATCTGGGTCACATCCGTATATGTTTGGTGCGGATTGATATTGACCCTCGATCTGATGGTATGATATAGCCGGTCATGCGTAGCTTTGGATGTCGTTTCGATTGGTTCTGTATTGCAGTCGTTGCCCTAAGTTGTAAGGAACACCAAGCTAGAGCTATAACAAGCTGTCGTATTCAGCTTTTATTAATTTTTACTCCTGCCCCCAGCATTGATTTGTCAAGACCATAAGTTGGATAGTCGAACTCCATCCTTAGCGAGTTAATACTCCTCTTGTTGATTTCAGGATGAAGTTTGCGGAATAGAGGACGGTCGGAATCCACTCATCTATTCATCGATGTTTATACACCACTCTACATTTTGGGGACTTAGAGTTATCCTGCCTCCCATCGACTCGCGCCCAATTTGTATTCATGCTTCGGTCCGAGCTTCGGGGACTTAGAGATTTTGTCGAATTGTTTATACTCTAGTCCACCATCAGGGATGTAGATATTTTCATTGAATCGTCCATACTCTAGTCCACGCTTCGGGGACTTAAAGTACTCTAGTCCGCTTCAGGGACTTAAAGATTTTTGTCAAGTTGTTTATACTCTAGTCCACCTCAGGGACTTAGAGTACTCTAGTCCACACTCCGGGGACTTGGAGAATTTTTTCAAGTCATTTATACTCCAGTCCGATCTCTGGGGACTCAGAGTACTCTAGTCCTCTTCAGGGACCTAGAGGTTTTTCTGACGTCGTTTATACTCCAGTCCGCACTCTAGGGACTCAGAGTACAGTAGTCCTCTTCAGGGACCTAGAGGTTTTTCTCAAGTCATTTATACTTCAGTCCGCACTTTGGGGACTCAGAGTACTTTAGTCCACTTCAGGGACCTAGAGGTTTTTCTCAAGTCGTTTATACTCTAATCCACACTCTAGGGACTCAGAGTATTCTAGTCCTCTTCAAGGACCTAGAGGTTTTTCTCAAGTCGTTTATACTCTAGTCCATACTCTAGGGACTCAGAGTACTCCAGTCTGCTTCAAGGACTTAGAGATTTTAGTCAAGTCATTTATACTATAATCCACGCTCTAGGGACTCGGAGTACTCCAGTCCACTTCAAGGACTTAGAGAATTTTCTCAAGTCGTTTATACTCTAGTCCACACTCTGGGGACTCAGAGTACTCCAGTCCGCTTCAGGGACTTAGAGATTTTTCTCAAGTCATTTATACTCTAGTCCACGCTCTGGGGACTCAGAGTACTCCAGTCCGCTTCAGGAACTTGGAGAGTTTTGTCAAGTCGTTTATACTCTAGTCTACTTCAGGGACATAGAGTACTCTAGTCCACTTCAGGGACTTAGAGATTTTTCTTAGGTTGTTTATACTCTAGTCCACGCTCTGGGGACTCAGAGTATAGTCCGCTTCAGGGACTTAAGAGATTTTTCTCAAGTCGTTTATACTCTAGTCCGTACTCTGGGGACTCAGAGTACTCTAGTCCGCTTTAGGGACTTAAAGATTTTTCTCAAGTCGTTTATACTCTAGTCCACGTTCTGGGGACTCAGAGTACTCCAGTTCGCTTCAGGGACTTAGATATTTTTCTCAAGTCATTTATACTCTAGTCTGCACTCTAGGAACTCAGAGTACTCTAGTCTGCTTCAAGGACTTGGAGATTTTTGTTGAGAACAATCGTATTTCCACTCGTTTGATTTGTACTTCATTTACCATGTCGGGGCTAATGTTGTCGAATGAATGGTCGAACCACGTTTTCTTATGGAATGAGATTCTGCCCCCAGCATCAATGATGAAACTTGAAAAATAGGCGGTCGATTCTCATCTGCTTGGTGATTGTAGTTCTTCCAATCAAGTCAAGGAAGGAGGTATATGATAGATGTTGGATCACATCCATGCTAAGGTTGGATAATCAAGTCTTGCACAATTTTCTTCGTACTTCTTTCTATCAAACGAGGATAACTGATTATTGAGCAAACGAATTAAGTCGTATACATTTCAGTGTGCAACCATGTCCATGTATTGAGAGTGATGGTTAACGAGTAGGCAGTCCATCATAGCTACTTCAAGTCGAGCTTTTGAACTACCTCTTATGTTCAGGGCTGGAATTGATGTGTAGATGATCAAATCACGTCCACTCTAGTTAGATCCCAGCATGACTGAGCTTCAAGAGAGGCATATGTATTTTATCGAACTTAATTTTATGACCCAAGGAGTGGATGATCGAGCTACATTCATTCCAAGCCTTGCTTATGTCTCCAAGTCAAATATGGAGGTCAGTGAATGGACAGTCGGTCATGTCCACATTATATTGGGTTTTGATCGTGCCAATCTTTTCCATCTCTAGTCCTTAGCCCCAAATCAAAGGCATATGGTTGCTGATGAGCGGTCAAATCATGCTCATCTTGGTGAAACTCCGCAGGTCCGATCACGGTCTGCGAGGGTTGGATGACAACCAAACCTGAGTACTTGGTCACTTGCATCGTTTTGGAAGTAGTTTTAGTTCAAGTTGGTCATAGTTCATAGCACAATTGAAATTGAAATAGAAATAATTCAAAGAAGATCGGAGTAAATCTCAGTGGTAAATGAAGCAGCATCGTGTGTTCTCTATTCAACTTTGCCCCTGGCTTCTTTTAGCGGGATGTTGACCGTCAACGGTCCAACTGATAATTAGAGTTCTTTATTGATAGGCATCGAAAGTTCCCTGCTCGCCATTCTGCAAGGCTCGCACATACCGTTAAAGCTTTCCTTTCTGAATCAGCTTTCCGATCACATCTCGGAGGTGTTTGTAATCGCCAGTGGTAGGATCGGTGTGCATCTTGGAAAATACAACATTCCCCTGATTTTCTTTGGGCTTCGATGGACTCCCTTGAGGCTGGTTTTTAGTATTGCTCTGAGTCATGAGTCTCCAAGTAGAGGCTATCGATTGAATCTTTCAAAGCAGCATATGAGTCGAATTTTGAGATCTTGGTTTGTCTACTGGAGTCTGAGTCCTTAGCCAACAAGCATGTATTGTTATTTCTCCTAGTCTGCTATACTCCTTCTTGCTTTGGTTCTGATTCACTTTGTAACAGAACCGATCCAAGGTCGTTGGAGGCTCTCCAGCTAACTAGCTGCCAAAATATATCTGGGGTCGATTCCCCTCAAACGCGATCAATATGGTATCCTTATTAGCATTTGGAATAAATTGCTTGGAGTCAATCATTGGTTTTCTTGGAGTCACTAAATTCGAAGTGCTGGGTCAATGAAGAACGTTGCTTGGAGTCATCTCATCTATGTTCTCCAACCTTTGGGAGTATCGTTTGAGTAGCGGTTGCTTGTCCGTTCCCTGGTTGCCATTCAGAAGCTGTCGCTTGATCCTCTATCCCCTGGTCGGTCACAAGATGTATGGGAAGTAAATAGAATGCATCGTCTTTGAGTTGAGTTTCAAATGCAGCATGAAGGGATCGGTCAGATGGTTTTTTGAGAGTGGGATAGGCTATACGGAGTATGAAGGAAATGGTAACATGAAGGGATCGGCATACTTGCAAAGGGATCGGTATAATACTATCAAGAGGGATCATTATATATACACAAAAGAGGGGTCAGTATATATACTTTTTGGAGCGATCGGTATACAGGAGTTTTGGAGTGATCGGTTTACAGCAGTTTTGGAGTGATTGGTATATAGAGGTTTTGGAGCGATCGGTATACGAAGTATATGGAGCGATCGGTATACAGTAGTTTTGGAGCGATCAGTATACAGTAGTTTTGGAGCGATCCGTATATAGAGGTTTTAGAGTGATCGGTATACGAAGTATATGGAGCGATCGGTATACAGTAGTTTTGGAGCGATCGGTATATAGAGGTTTTGGAGTGATCGGTATACGAAGTATATGGAGCGATCGATATACAGCAGTTTTGGAGCGATCGGTATACAGAGCTTTTGGAGCAGTCGGTATACGAAGTATGTGGAGGGGTCGGCATAGCTGTTTTTAAAGGGTTCGGTGTATATGCTTTCTGGAGCGATTGGATCGGTATACATACATTGAAGAGGGTTCGGTATATCCCCTTGTAGAGGGGTAGGTATACATACTAGAGGGATCGTTATATATGTGTTTGCCTCGGTGAGGGTTCGGCCATATGAGAGATCGGCTGAATTTCCTTCAGAGGTGGGTCGGCCTTCATTCAACTTGATTGCAAACTTCAACATCCAATCCCAAGATCTTGTGTACATCAGTGAATCCAATCCCTTCCACATGAACATGAACACATGATCAACTCTAACCAAGCACATTAGCATAATCAAATCCTCCAAAAACAGGGGAAGTGGACTTAGTTCCTCTAACTATAGCTATCAGCTTCCTTTAGATTTCTTTCAAATCTAAGTAGAATAGGAAGTTTGCCGGTAAATAACTGGATCTATCTCGCGAATTTGGGAATCTGCTAGTAGACAATGAGATCCAATCAAGCTGAGAATTCATCTCTCAATAAAATCACCAAAATGTTAGCACCAAAATTGGTCATTAACACCCTAGAGTAGATTATTGTAGCGAAATAAATGAAGAAATTAAATGGAAAACGAGGAATAACGCAGTATAATGCAAAAAGAACGGTAAAAAAAAGAATAACAGAATTATAGTGGTTCGGCGTAACTGCCTACGTTCACTTTGAATGTAATCTTTATTGGTTTTTCAACTGTTTGAATATAGATACAATCCGAAAAGAAAAACTTGAATTCAATTTAGAATGGAAAAGAAATGAGTACAAGAAATGGCAGAGTCTCTCCTTAGTTGCTCCGAAAAGGATCCCATAAACTGGACCTCTGCCCCTCTATTTATAGATGAAGTTAGCATGGCTTCCCTATCCAGGCCCATGACCAAGATAGCTCGGCCCATAGTTGATAAGTTAGGTAGACCGAACCAGGTATGCTGACCCACTATCACCGATCCACTCACGTCGATCCAGGACTTTCTGCATTCCGACTTGGAGTAGTTCCTACTCATGCTCGAAGTAACCTGGTCCTCGCCCTGAAGTGACTCACACTTATGCTCATGCTGATCCACTCCTCCATTCTTGAGTTCAAGCCAAATCAACCGATCCTATATGACCGAACCACCAAGGCCGATCCCAAGTTCTACGACCTAACAGAAATGGCCAACAACTAGTACTTCTAACCAAACCACTTCAGCTGACCAAGTTTAGTCGACCCACATATGCCGATAGACTTATGCTGACCTACCTTAACTGAACCATATCCATACTCCAACACCGAGCCACTCCTAACTCTGATGCCTCTCAAGCATGCCGACCCAGTATCAAATATGCCAAACCGTATAAATAGGCCGACCCAATCTAGTCATACCGATCCCTTACACTTCCAACCCTTTCTTGTCTTGAGTCTCATCTATGTCCAACCATAGCCTCTGCAAGTATCGCCTTTTAGCTGGTCCAAGCAGCTGAGTAACAATAGTAGCATTCCTTGTTTTCCGATTCATTCTTATATGTAATAAGAATGATCAGCCTCATTCCAAGAAAAGCTGTAATGGTACTCAAGTGCATACTATATTTTATATTATTACGATATAACATAATATCTTCCTTAACAAGTACGCTCCCTTCTTTACCGTATACTCTCGACTTGCTTCGGTTAAATCGTAACCAAAGCTCTGATACCAAATGTGACAACCGCCACATACCACTTATACATAAATGACCAAAAGGAGCGCTGTAAATGTGCTAGGCTGATATGGGACGATCATCAGGGGTTGAAATTTAGAGCAGAAAAGTAGTTGCATATCTCACAGCGCATAGATAAAATATAATATAGAAAATATACAACAAAATATAGTGAGCCATAACAAATGAGAATACTGTCTCTACTAAATCATGAGTTATGGTACAAATGTCATAATACCTTAGTACAACATTTCCTCATTACATCCCTATGGGTACGTAGAAATAGATATTGGAAACAATAAATATAGAGTAATACGCCATAGCTTCTCTTAGCTCGTCTTTGTACAAAAGCTGCGACTCCAAACCTATCATCTAGTCTACTCATTTAAGAGTACCCAAGATGATAATAGGGAACATAAAACCTTCGATCATACAACAGTCTAATGTGAGCGGTAAATTACTAACAAAAGCGATATGGGAAAATATGGTACTAGACAGGTACAAAAACACCATAGCTGACCCCTCCCTACAACCAAAGTGTTAGCACATAATAATAAGATATAATATGCTACACAAATTAACGACAATAAGATACTCTAGCAGAACATGATAGAAGAATTTAAGCAGTCATCTCCATTGGCCCTATTCTCAAACCCTTCTCCGGCATTCCTATAGATGATAGCCTACCCGAGAGAAATAGCAAACATAGCAACCATAGTAACAATAGTATCCATCAACCAAAACCTAGCTATCATCTTCTAAAACCTTGAATATATGATAACTCATGTGGCCTCGTCCTCGCTTTCCAGAGACTAATTGAAATCCCAGTTTTTGATTGTGTTCCCCAATACTTTTAGGTCTGAAATCCCGCATGGTTGTCTCTTACAGTACCTCTCTACCATTTGACACTAGACCCTCTCGGAGTGGTCCAGGATACACAACTGGGGCTACCGGGCCTCGGGTGCCCCTGCATATAGTACCCCTACTTGAACATAATCAGAATGCTCTGAGTTATAAACGATTACTTGGCACTCCCACATCTTCAGAGCTTTTACAACTTCAATCCATTTCCGAGCACGAGTTCTGCCTCTCAACTCGGTCCATTATACCACAGCCTCGTTCCATCCCGAGCTGTCTATCAACTCGTTCGGTCCTACTCCTTTCAAGCCCCCACCGAAGAGTCGAAGCTTCATCATGCTATAACTTCCAAACCGTAGAAGCAATCCACGATCCACCACCTTTAGGAGAGCATATCCTATACGACTTAAGAATCATCCCCCAGGATCTCACATCAAGCAGAGCCACCTATTTGGATCGACACCGATCCATTCCAATTAGATCGGTACTGATCCAAATATATATCCAATTTTGTATCTGTTTCTCTTGCATCCTTTAGTGCAATTCCTCTAGATGCCATAGACCCTTAACCATTCTCTTAGCCTTTAGATCTTCTCTTTTATGCACCATAGTCGATCTAACGAAGATGATACATCCAATCTTCAACACTTGGCCTATCCTTTGACCCAACTTCATAGAACAACTCTAAAACCCATGCTCCATTCCCGCTATGAATCACTCCTCAATTGGAGCTCAAAATTTAAATCGGTACCAATCTGATCCAATTGGATTGGTGCTGATCCATATACATAGCTCCAATTAGGGTGCAGTTCACAGGACTTCCTCATGACGTGCTCCGGAGTCTATCCTCCAAATTTCATGCGGTTCTGACGAACTTTGCTTTCGACATGCTTCGATCACCAATCTAAGTCCTAAAACATGCACAACACCAGCAAACGAATCAAGCATAGCAAACAATTCAAACATAATGCAAATCAAACATAGTAAATCATCCAATTACATCCAACATGAAATTCAGATCATCAAATTCAATCTTCCATCACAATTCTAGCATAGATCTAACCTAACCATAGAATTTCATAGCCAAATATACATAAATGACACTAGCCAATGATCTATTCACAATTACATGTTTATTTAGGTTAATCTAGGGTTTCTAATTCCAAATTACCTAAGTAAAGTCAATTTATAGCTTAACATGATAATTCTAACCTATAATTACCTAATTACAACATATAATCCATCATAAACTATCGCAACCACCAATCAAATCTACCGAACCCATGAAATCTGATGAAGATCCAATCTATATAGCGACAAATCGGATGAAGATGCAATCCAAATAATGAAATCAAGCTCCTTATTGAAGATCCAGTCTCTAATTTGCAATTATATATGATTTGAGATGAAATCCAATGATTTGAATGGAGAATTAGAGAGGAGTTAGGGTTTGAAGCTGAAATAAAATGAGAGGAAAACTTTTCAAATGGTCTCCCTCACCTCATATTTATAGCCAAACCTAATTAGACTAATGAGCTTAGTAATTCTGCCCAATAATCCCTTTCTTATTCTGACCAGCAGATTTTAAAACATAAAACTGCTATAACTTCCTAACTACTTATCCAATTTTCCTGTATGACCACTCTGCGGAATGGAAAACCACCATTCCGAAGCAATGAAATAGGTTAGAGCATTTACTTAGGCCTACATCAAAAGTTATAGCTAAAATAAGGTCTCTAGGGGCAAAATGGTCACATAGAAATTCAAGAAAAATCATAGATGTGTAAAACAACCCTAAAACTATATCTCAAAATATTAGAATAATACGACCTCTGATGAATTAAATAAAATTATTTTATGATCATCCGATACATAAAATACGAGTCGTTACAATCATGGAATTGGACTTATAAGGGAAATATCCTACATATAGAGACATACTTAGGAAAGTATAATAGATATGCAAGATATAATACTTATTCAATTACTAACTGCCTATATATTGTTATTGTAAAACTTGATTTTTTCATTCAACAAACATTGTTGTTCTGACTCCTTCCTCATTACAACCTATAAGTTTGATACAACGATGAGTGTAGAAAAGATGGTGGAGACTTAGCAGGCAATTATCTATTTATGTTGTTATGATGTACCCAGACTATATATTAGACAATGTTTTATGCACTATTATGAGTTTGTGACATTGTGCTCTAGTGATTTTGTTTTATGAGATGGATACTTTACTTTATTATTATATTTTATTCTTTCCACTATAAGACTCTAAAAGCATAGAAAGATAGCTCTACATATTGTTTCGTTAAAACAATTATAACAACCAATAACCAACTCCAAAATGAACCTAAGGTTCAATGAGCTTTTATTGGGTCGAAAATTAAGCCCGTTTCGAAGAGGGCCGTCACTTTTGGTATCCGAGCGTTAACTTTATGTAAAACTAACACAACACCAGAAAGGCAATTTCCTCACGGTTATAAGCGTGACACAACTAATTTGTGACGGTTATAACCGTGAAAATAGGCATTGTGGGCAAATTCAGTCACACTTTTGCTCATGGTTATAACCATGATAAAAATAGTAATTTCTCACGCTTATAACCGTTATAAATTTAGATATTATCACACTTATAACCGTGACAGAACAGTATTTACTCACGGTTATAATCATGATAGTTATTACTAACGGGAAATTTAGATAGTATCACACTTATAACCGTGCAGAACAATAGTTTCTAACATTTATAACCATTACCAAAAAGGAAACTCTAATACTTATAACCGTGACAAATGCTAACCATTACGAAAGGTTATTTTCTAACACTTATAACCGTGATAACTAAAACAATATCAAACAAACTATATAGCACCAATATTTTATTACAGCTACAAACAATCTATACAAAAAGTATATAGTATTAACATTAAGAAAACATACGATCAATAATTAGAACAACACTAAACATTTATGTTTCATACAAACACCACAAAGGATACTTCATACCAACACCACAAATTATAGCATACAAGCATAGTATATATAAAAAACTTTAAAACATAGTTTCAGAATATAACTACATAGTGTTTAGTAACTTACTAATAACGCAAACGATACTCGGGCCAAATCACAAAACCCCCTTCAACTAATTCGGATAGCGTGTAATGGCCATTTTGTGGTGCTTCATAAATTGAAGCTTCTGGATCGTAAACATTCTCCACCCAAACAACTTGCTCTCCTTCAACCACCTTTCTACCATGACATATCTTTTGCGTCCCAATGTGTCCTTTTGCTACTTCCGTGAAATCTACTGACAATAGCGTTACTGGTTGTTTCTCTCTCGTAGATGATCCCATTATTCCATTTAGTGGAGCACCTAAGCTACCTCCAGGACTGTTGAAATTTTGCTCTGTATTAGAAGCAGTTTCTCCTCTTGGTGTCGGCACATTTCCTTCAATATGATTTACAAGCATCTTTATACATTGTCTCATATCATTTGTAGCTAAACTCATTGTTTTCATCTCTTCACGCATTTCTATTTTCCATTGTTCAATTGCATTCTCTTTGTAATTGGTAATGGCTTTTGAAGCTTGAGAGAGTCTTACTTGCTTTACATTAGACGTAGAGCTAATAGATCGGCAATAGCTTCGCTTTTTATCATCCCGAAAAGCTTCGGCAATGGGATCTTTTTCAAAATCTTCTAAACTTATTATTCCATCTTCTCCATTAACACTAGCTTCCGATTTTTGTCTTTCTTCGGCTGCTTCTATCAATGTCTACACAATTCATAATTTTGTAAAGATATAAAATTACATAACAGAGGTTAAATATATAATTGAAACTGAAACTGAAATTAGCATATGTCAATTTTCATTTGTAATCATATTCATAAATTACATGTACATTTGATTGTATACTATTGCTTGTATAGGTTCGGAAGTACTATTGAGAGGTTCAGAAGACATAATATATTGCCTTTACATGTTGCATGTATAATTCCTGTACATGTATGCAACCACATCCTAATTTTGGAAAAACATGCTCTGGAATCTACACAAAACTAAACTCAACAAAACACGAATGGCTCCAAGCCACTAAAACAATTCATGAGCATCTTCTACCCATAGAACAATGCTACCCAATCTCCAACAACAAGGCTCTATCCGCCAAAACAAATAAAAAGGCTAATTACGAATTGAAATGACCCTACTGCCACTCAACACAATAATCTTAAACACTCTTCCAAATTAAGACATATAAATAAATCTATGCATAGAAATACACTGGTAGCTACAACCAAATCCATTATCCCAATGAAAATGCATCAGTAGAAAACAAACTTCAACCCTTCAAAAATCCACATTAAACTCAATGCATCTTCACATCTGAACACACCACTACCACAAGCATAACCACACTACTACAATGTAATACTTCATGAAACACACCAACTTCTACACTGAAACTCTTCATGCCACCACACCCATAACACAGAAGTACAACACTTCAAAATACTACACATCAAACATCACACTACAGCCACATATAACACTGAAAAGCATTGAAACTCTACACAAACACTTCATAAACTGCTAGCCAACACTCACTACAATCCTTCCATATTACTGAAACACCACCTCAACTACACTCAAATCCCATCAGTCAGAAACACCACTTACACGAGCACTGCAACAACATACACACGCATATATATGGGTAGAAGTACTATTGAGAGTCTTAATTGTTTTAACCTCTGTGTTTGCATATTTTTCTTTGTCTGTTTGAGGTATTTTATTACACACGCATATATATGGGTAGAAGTTCAATCTTTAATTCCTTAAAAATGCCCATGCAGCTGTGAAAAGTTTCCACCAGTTTCTTTAATTCCTTAAAAATGCAGGCTTGTCTTTGAAATGAAAATGATACAAAATGTACACATGAGCCTGATAGCCTCTTATATGTTATCAAAGCTATAAATCAAGGACTTACATATTTTTCAGTGGCGCAAGGAAGCACCTCTCCGGTTTTTTTACTTGTGTGCGCCACTTTCCATGCCTTTGCTCGTGTAATTTTACATTCGGGATTATCAGTTTCCTACATGAATAAATATAAATATATTAAACAATTATACAATATTATCGCGATTAGTTGTGAAAGACTTACTACATACCAATTCTTCATATAGTCTACTATAAGATTTTCTTCCCAATGTATGATTTATGGTGTTCTTTCTTTTATTACCAGCATTCGTCTTGCATTGTTTTTTCTTCTTATCAGCATACTCAATGTCGATGAACCCCTCCCACTGAACTTTATCAATGTCTTCGGGTCGGTTATCAATCGCAAGACGCCTAGGCAATAACTCTCCTTCTTTTGTTTTAAGATATAGCTTTCTCAATTTCGCTTTTGATGTTCTGAAGTACTGTGAAAACGCCTTCTCTAAAATAGGTCGAGCTAAATCGGGGTTTATATTCAAATCAAACTCCTTCTATAGAAAGGTAAAATAAATGTTCTAATTATGATTTCGTACTTCAAATATGCACAAAAAAAATCATTCTTGTAAAAATTGTAAATTCAAATACCATGAGTGATTTCCATAAATTATCCCTGAAAAACCCATCAACTTTCCTCCAATCATCATAGGTAATGGGAATATGCCTTCGAATTAGAGTGCCACAATGGGAACTCCACTTTGTTGCATCGTCGCCTTTAGCACCATCCATCTCAACAATTATCGAGTACTTTTTATTTGGTGGGGGAGGAGGAACTTCTTCTTCTCTGCTTTCTGTATGTCTACTGCAACTAGCCGACATACTGCCAAAATATAATGCAAGAGATATAACAACCTATCTACAAAATATAATGCCATAAAATTATATAAAGAACTATGTACATTTTAAAACTACCACTTAAAACTCACATATTTCCAAAAGTATGCCATACTTGAGACTGTTCATATTCATTAATTTTGAATTTTTACATCTCAATTCATATGAATGGAAAACTTCATGCATTTTAAAAGCTCACACATACTTGCATACTTGCATGTCACTTGCATTTGCATTGAAATATACTATCTCTCCTGCATTTAGAAGGATGGTTTTATATGCCATGTGAAGATTTAATGAATGATAACAAATGAGTATACAGGGAAGAGAAAAATGCCTTTATATTTTAAATTTGTTGAAATTTCTGATCTATGGCAACATGATAAATGTCAAATAATGACTGAGAATACTAATAAAGTTACAAAACAAGCAACTACTACTTCAATCAAGCTCATCTATTTAGATTCAATACATTTCAACAACGTTGTTAAGTTAGATTGCTCCTTTAAAACTGACTAGAAGTTTGTTGGCATCTCGTAATCATCTACGCTATTAGTCAAGCGTTTAGGTGAACGTGGTACAATGGACCAATCGGGATTTTGTATGTCTGGTATGTAAAAAACTTGACTTGCTTCTGATGCAAGAATGGCAGGCTCATCATACTCTCCGTCGTTGCTTTTAAGTTTTTTTAGATTCACCATCAACAAATTAGAGTCCGGACAAATCTTACAACCATGCATTTTATCAGCAATATTGACCCACTCACAATAGAATACTACATGTGAAAATTCATAATAATCAACTTCAATGATTTCCTTGATAATACCATACCAAGTGGTGTCATCATCTGTAGGATTCAAATCTTTCGCACTTGCAACAAATGTTGTTATTGCATCCATACAAACACCGCTATCTTGCGTTGAAAGGGTGTCATCATAGCGCTGTGGAGAAAATACATAACCATTTATTCTATACTTAAGATGAGTTTTGGCTTCCCACGCTGGTCCACTAACGTAATACCATAACAATGAATCCATGCATTTTTCTTCCATTAACTATTAAAATAATTTAATTATGATTATCGAATTATGATCTTTGTGGAATTTAACAAACCTTCTTGTACAACCAATCAATGAATTCAGTTTGCACTACTACTTCCGTCCTTGCATGGAGCTTCTTTCTACTTCGTTGAGCATCTTCTAACGATGATCGGTATTCGCTACAAACCAATATATGGTGGCGTAAGAAAATATTAAAATTACATCTTATAGCATGTAGAAAAAAATTGCAAACCTATAATAATCATCTTGGTCTGGAATTTCCATCCAAAAAGTATCCACCTTCGAATTTGAGTACGTTGTATGCCGGATAACTTGATAGTTTTACCCTCAATGATGGAACGTTCATAAATGTCATCTCCGTTCTCATCTAAAAATGGTGCTTGTTTAGAGCTATGATTACCAGTACGTGGATTTGGCATATATTCCTTGGCATAATTAATGGATTCTGAAACAAGATATGCTTCGGAAATTGATCCCTCCACATAGCGTTTATTGCTTGGTATGTCTTTGCATTCCTTCATAGCTCTAATATAAAAATACATCATTTACGTTACTATTGAAAAAGAATCATGTGATAATTATATTTTAAAAAATGCCGCACCTTTCAAATGGATACATCCATGTATAACTAACTGGTCCACATAGTAGTGCCTGATCAGCTAAATGCACCATTAGATGTATGCTTATGTCAAAAAATTGAGAGGGAAAATAATGCACCAACACGCATAATGCCTCGGCAATCATATCTTTGGCAGCTTGGACATGCTCTCGAATTAAAACCTTTGAACAAATAATATTGAAGTACAAGCATACTTGTAATATCGCACGTCTTAAGTCACGACACTTTGGATAAGCATGTTGAACCATGATAGGAAAAAAATACTGGATAATAACATGATAGTCATATGACTTTCTAATATTCAAACTGGGTGGTTGAATATTTACTAAGTTGCTTAACTTAGTCCCAAAGCATGATGGAAGTTTTGCATCTTTTAGAACTTGACAACATTGCATCCTGTATGTTTTATCAAATGAAAATTTGGAAGATTGTTTGTATCTATCAAACAGCAAGTTAATGAAATGCTCTGATACATTCTTCTCATTATGCATCACGTCAATAGTATGTCGCACTCTATGACTACTCCAATACTCTAAGCCAAAAAGAATCGACTTCTTATACCATGCTGGTCTTTCATCATCGCCATTTCCGTTTACAAAATGTTCATCGTCAAGGTCGATATCATCTACTATGTGTTTTTTGTTTTTTGTTATTTTACCGGGTACATATTTGATATGAGCAAGCTTTTCTAAAAGAGTTGATCCTGTCAATCGGGTTGGAGGTTCCTTATCCTCTATATTCTTATACCATCCATGTTTCAATGCCCTATATGGATGACCATTCTTTAAAAATATTCTATACTTCGTATAAACAATCTTATTTCCAATGCATTCTGATTCAGTCTCCACAGCACAAACAGGACATGCTTTGTAACCATGTGTTACACAACCAGATAAATTTCCAAATGCAGGTAGATCATGAATTCCCCATAATAGCATTGCTCTCAAAGTGAAATGCTCTTTCTTATCCATGTCAAATGCAGGCACTCCCTCTATCCATAGCTGCTTCAATTCATCGACAAGGGGTTCCAAATACACATCAATATCTTTACTAGGTGCTCTTGGTCCAGGAACTAACAAGCATAACATTTGAAACTCCGACTTCATACATAATGAAGGGGGTAAGTTATAAGGAACAGTATACACAGGCCAACAACTATAATTACTTGATTGTGTTGCACTAGGGTTAAACCCGTCGGTAGCAATACCAAGCCAAACATTTCGCCCATTTTTACCAAACTCTGGCCACTTGTTCTTCAACGATCTCCATTCGGCTGAGTCAATAGGATGATGCATGGAATTCCAGCAAGGTTTTGCTTCACTATGCCATAACATCTTTCGAGCTATCCATGGTATAGTATACAACCTTGTTAATCTCGGAGTTATTGGAAAATATTTCAAAACTTTTCGAGGTTGTTTTGTCATTTTTACCACTTCCCCTTGATTTTTAACTTTAAATCTCGACGTAGGACAACGTGGACATTCAACGCATCATTGTATTCCTTCCAAAACAATATACAATCATTTTTACAAGCATGTATACACTCTACTTTCATTCCCAATTCCTTTAACATTTGTTTCATTGTCGAGTACTTCTTTGGTATTGTATTTTCCTTTAGAAGCCACCGCTTCAATCGTATCAACAATTCGGTTATACTGTTTCCTGGCCAATTAAAATCTTTTTTTAAATTGTGAAGCCCTATAATGACACTTAATGTTGTAAGACCATCTTCACAAGAAGGGTATAATTTTTCATTTGCTTTTCTTTTGTATTCCTGATACTTTTTCCAATGGTTACCATCACCGACGCCTTCAACGCTACCATATACTCTATATGCATCATCAACAAGGTCTTCAAGCGCATCTCCTACATGGTTCTGTTCTTGAAATTGATTAGAGTTGTAAGCCTCATAGGTATTATGTCGCGTAGGATTGACCACCACATCATTATCGCTTCTCTCGCCATGGAAAAACCATTCGTCGTATGTTGGATCCATACCATGAATGATCAAGTGTTTTTCTACTAATTTAAAAGCCAACTTTTTTAATTCCTACACTTTATACAAGGACAGCTGCATAGTCCAAAGTCCGGTGGTGAATGACTCTTCGTGAATTCCATAAAATATCAAACTCCTTGTATATATTCATTGGTATTCCTATGCCGAATTCTAATCCACTCTCTCGATGTAGGCTTCGACATTAGCAACAAAATTTATTTGTTCCTACAATTTTATGTAAATACAAAATAAGAAAGATGCCTAAAACCATTAAATAATATTGGCAACTTTAGTGAATTTTGTAACTTTAGTGAATTTTGTAAATATTTGTTGTATTTGTAGTTACCGATTATGTATAACTTCAGTATATTATACTGTGTCAACTTTAGTGAATTTTGTAAATATTTATTTAAAAAAATTGAACACTTTAAAGTTTTATGTTTTGTGAACTTTGTACCTAAAAAGTACACATATATAATATTCTGAAACATAAATGTTTCGCAATTAAGATTTAATTATTTCTAACAGGATACTTCAAAATTTTGTTGTTATCATCTTGAAAAACAAGGTTACTACAACTAATCTGTAGAAAAAATTCTTTGAAGAACAAGAATGTGTACACTATTGCAGTAACAGGATATACGCTGCAATAATGGCTAAAACTCATAGCACATGATATCATCTTTTATATGTGTATCATTTTGATTAACATAATTCTTATTCTCACAGAGACAATCAAAGCACCCCAAAAGATTTGACATTAGAACAAATTCTTCTATTCACAGAGACAAAAATTGTTGAACTACCAAAATCAAAAGCAAACAACCTAAACACCAAAATCTAAAGCAAACAACCTAAACAGGTTGTGTAAGTATTTTTATGTAATACCCTGTTACATAACTCACAAACTACCCTAAAAAGAAAATAAAGAGAAAGAGGAGACATGAAACCTAATCAGCATAAATAAATCCAACTTTTCCATACCTGGAAAAGGGGGCGCTGAAACGAGGGAAAGGCGGAGGCCTGCAATCAAATCAATTATCGTTACGTTCATCTTTAAAGCTTGAATTTGATAAATAGCAAGACAAAACGCGAAAGTGAAACAAACCTGCCATTGAAACGAGGTCGAAGGCGGAGGGGTTGGTACACGAAAACCCTAATCTGGCCTACTATCAAATCAATTATCAGTTACGTTCATCTTTAGAGCTTGAATTTGATAAATAGAAAGACAAAACGCGAAAGTGAAACAAACCTGCACTGAAACGAGGTCGAAGGTGGAGGGGTTGGTAAACGCAGCTCCAATTTTGGCTTGCGAAATAAGGAAGGAGCAAGTTAGAACCATGACAAAGGGTAGAGATAACAATAGATACCAAACTGGTGAATCTACCCACTGTGCTTTGAACTATTTACGAAAATACCAGATTGTCTTACGGTAATAACCGTGACCGTTATATATCACGGTAATAACCGTGATAAATTTCCCACGCTAATAACCGTGAGAAATCGAAACGAAAAAATTGTTACAAAATGCCATATTTGGTGTTGTGTAACTTTTCTTATTTTATTTTCATTATTATCATTCACTGCTTCATTTTTAAATTTCCTAAAGCTCTTGAGCATGCTTTAATGGATTCTCTTTAGATTTCAAAGAGAGAGGAAGAGAAAAAAAAGAGAGAAAGGAGAAATATTTTTTAAAATTCAAAGTGTTTAAAACTCCTCATTTCAATTTCAAAATTGCTCCATTTTACCCCAACATCCATTTGCCGTAACATCCTCTAACTCTTCCCAAATCACAATTTTATTTTTTTAAAAGCATGTATAATTATAGTGACTAAAACTTTGTAGTTTACCACTTTTTCTAATTTCGAGCTTAGATACTCCAAAAATCCATTTTTTTCGAGAGTGTTTTTTTACCTAGATTATAAGTCCAAAAATTCCATTCACCATTTTGATCATAACTTTCTCAAAAATTATCCAAATTGAGTCATTCTTTATTTTAAATGATAGAGACAAGAATTATCTAAAACTTTTCTTTGGACTACCTTTTGAAATTCCTAGAATAATTGGTCCAAAAATCGAGAATGAAATGGCCTGTTTTTGAGTGGATTTCATGGTTTTCCAAGCTTTTCGAACGCCAAAGTATTTCAAGTTTCCGAAAATTTTGGTGAGTAAACTTCTTAACTTTCTGGGAAGAATTTACTTATATATGTGTGTGTAGGTTATAATGTAAATGTTTGGTTTGGATTGTGGTATTGTTTAGATATGTTAGTTATAAAAAGGTTGTGATTGTTGGTTATGTTTGGTGACGATATGATTTGGGATATATGAACTTGGATATGTCGTATGTGTTACCCTTGTCTTGAAGCTAAAGCAAGTTAGTATGTAAACTAGTTAGTAAAGTGAACTTTTGGGTATCCATAGTGATAGTCGCTATGGTGCAGTTTGCTTAAAATTTGATTTTTGTAAAGTTTGGTTTTTATACTTCAAATTGTTTTGTGAAATTTTTTATAAACTAAATAACAATGTTTTTAAAAGTTAATTGAGGATTTAATAATTAATTGTTAATTAATGAGGTTTTAGTAATTAATAATTAATTAAGTGTTAATAAGGTTTATTAACTGTTATCCCGCCTTTTGGCAAGGCCATGACACTAAGGAATTGACTAGTAACCAATGACGGTTCGTTTTAAAGATCGATTATACACAGGTTCACTATGGATATCGACGAATTTTGTCCGAGTCCGGGTCGAGCTAAAATTGATATGACACGACAAGCGAGGCTATGAGAGCCAACGTTCCAAATTTCAAGTCAATCCGAGTTCGTATGCTCAAGTTACGATCAATGCAAGATTGGATGAAAACCAGCCACTATTCGAATCGATCGAGTTCGAATCCATCAACTAGCCTCTGTTCGAATCGATCGAGTACAAATCCATCCGGGAAGCTTACTTCGACTCGATCAGCTCCGCATTGATCACCATAACCTACTTCAAATCCATCAAGGGACAACACACTTCATGTCGATCAGCCAAAGTCTACTTCGCATCCATCGCCTAAAGAGTTTTGTTCGAATCCATCAAGCTTCTATAGTTCGTATACATCAGTTGACCCTACTTCGTAACCATCGCAGAGTCCCTGTTCGTATCGATCATATAATGGTTATTCGTATCGATCGTCAAGCCACACCACTTTTATCGATACGAACAGAACATGACTATCGATACGAACTGTGAAGCCTTCATCGATGCGAACTGTGCATCTTTTATCGATACGAAACAAGGGCCACCTCCCATCGATTCGAACAAGACAAGTGCCTCGATACGAACAAGGTGAAAGTCCTGGAAACGACTCGATCAACTCGGCGAGAAATATGGATCGATGCGAAGAACGAACGCCACATCAATCTGCTAGCACATGCCGAGTCGGAGTACAAATGTCGATTCCGAGTCGGACGTATGATTTAAACTTAAGCCGGCGTGACCAACCACCAATAAACAAATGAGAATCCCCGGAGTGCGGATATGATCATCAATAATCGAACAACCATGGATGAATTACTCAATCTCCACTTGTTTCAGACATCCGTTCGGTGGCACTAGACTCAACATGTTATAAGTGAGAAGCGATCGCTGACTGATGTTCTACAACTCACCCCCAAGACTGGGGGGCAGGACTTAAGCATCGACCATCGACTGAAGCAGTACGGCATCAAAATTCAGCTCACTACCTGGTCGAAAACCATGTCCACATTTTCCGAACTTGGCGAAAAAAACAAACTTGATTTTGGAAGTTGAAACTTCACAAGTGCGCTTTAGATATTGAAACACTTAGGCAAATACGCAATGACTGAAAAGAAGCCAAAAAAGAGAAGTTTCATTTCTATTGTTTGTAAAAGAAATTCGTGTACAAGTTTGTTCCAAAAAATTCCTACTAGCAGGGGCCGAACCCGCATCTATACACGGCCAACAAAATGAAAATCAAAATAAACCAAGGAAGCATGTCTAATCTTTCTTCTTCCTCGGCTTCCTTCTTGGTGTAGACCCACTGCAGTCGCCACTACCTTTCCTCTTTGAGCATTTGCCTGTCGGTGGACGGTCTCCGGGCGGGGGCATGATTTCGACATCCTCCTCCGAACTCGAATGAACAGGGATGCTTCCTACCGGCGGAGTCGGAGGGATAGGATCAAATGTGGAAGATGGAATGGCCGCACTAGTGTCAGAAAATGTACCGCCAGGCGATATCATTCTAAGCGGAGTTGGACCAAGTGCCGTCGTTCCACCTCCAAAACTGCCACCATGAACTGCTGCTGCCATTTCGGCGTTGATTTTGGCCAAAATCTCCTCTTCAATAGTCACTCAGGCCTCGCCGGGAGCATTAGCAGTTGGCATCGAAAAGCTTGTAGCAGGAACACCTCCGCCCATGACAAATGGTAAGTCAGCTAAAGGATCGCCATGATGGCGAAAGAGTTCCTCCATTAACTGCTCATCAAAAACAAGTGAGCTTCCCTGTATATCGTCAAGAGGCGTAGCAGTAGCCACGACAGTCACTTCAGAAACGATAGCCCCCTACGTCTGATATGATTCTTGAGTAGCAGGAGGCACGACCGGTGCAGCGTCAATCACTGGACAGAAAATGAGAGAAATATTAGAACTTAATTCGAGTGAAGGTTTCGACTTAAGAGAGATATGTGGAATGTTCAGAATACCTTCCTCAGTTTGACTTGTAAGCGGATGAACGGCCTTAGTAACTTGCTCTGTAGCCAGAGACATCTGCGGCTGATCCGGATTGTATGCAGGAACAGCTTGGGGATCGACCACTGACGAGGATTCGGGCTGGGTTGACGCTGGAACTTCAAGACTCGCCTCATGGTGGTCAACCACCGAACCCTCTCCTACTTCGAAGCGCTGGGCGCCGAGCTTTTCCTTTTCATGTAGAATCATTGACTCGTGAAGAATCTTCCTTTCATCTTTGTTCAGAATGCGATTCTCGAGTTCAAATTCATCTACAAAATCACCCAGATGCGCCTCCTTCTTTTCTTCAACTAATAGTCCCCAGGCATTGTATAGATGCGCCGGATAATCATCGAGCCAGGCTAGACCCCTATGCCTCAGCACGTTAGCGTTGTAAACAACGAGAAGGTCTTCAATGTCGGCCTCCAGCCTGGAATCGGCCGATTTCACTTTCTCCTCAACCTCAGTCTCCACCACGCGGACTTTAGCCATGGCTGCATCCCTTTCATCCCGGAGCAAAACGGCCTGTTCGCACGCCTCCTGGGCTGCGGTGTTCGCATCATCCTTTTCCTTAGCCATGTTAGTGAATTTGGCCTTAAGCTCGTTGAGTTCCTTAACCACCGCATCCCGTTCGGCAGTGACTGTGGTGTTTCGATGGCCCATCTCCTCCACCAAGGCAACGTGTGTCTGCCTCAACCTCTCCATCGCCATGGTCGCTTCATCAGCCTTTTTGATGGCCTCAATTTCAGATATCCGAGAAGACTCAGCCTCGTTGTTTAGCACCTGGATGATTCGGTCCTTTTTGGCGAGGTCGGACTCCATCTTCTCAATAGCTTTGGCTCGCTCGAAGGCGGACTTGGAAGCTTTCTCTACAGCCTTTACCCACTCTCTGTACTGGGTGTAGATGTCATGAATGTAATCATGCATCGTGTTTTCCACACCAGATGGGATTCTCTTTAAGTGAGGTGGAAAGCCGTATCCGTCGAAGCATATGTTAGGAAACTCCTTCCTCAACTGAGAAATTTTAATAGCCCCTTCCACCGTATGCTCAGTAATGGCATGCTCTGCAATTATGGGGGCGCGGCTTCAACTCACTGGTGTTGAGTTTCGGACCTTGAAGTTTGAGAAGACGGTCTATGTCGTGGAGGCTCTGGCGGATGTGGAACAAGAACATGAGGTGGAGACGGAAGTCTAAGGGGAGGCGAGCGAGATCTAGATCGGTGTCTGTATTCTCTATCCCTGTCCCGCTCGTACCTCTCTTGATTAGAGTACCCGCAATCGCAATCTCTATCAGAGTCTCTCCTGCGGGAATCATATTAGGTAGAAGATTTTCGGGCCGAGCGAAGATTCCCGAGCATTGATCCTCTTCTGGACATCGTACCTAAAAATTAGGGACGAAGGAAAGGTTAGTGATTTCTTAGGTTGGACGATTTACGGTTATGAATCGTGTAGTGCAGTGAAGTGTATGTATGTGCAACCCCAAGACCAACCAGAAATGTCAGCCGCACTCATAGCAAGCGACCCGCTCAGTTCAAGAGCATTATCAAGCTCCTCTATCCCGGCGTCGTGTTGAAACGACACATAATCCAGAATCGGAATATCAGCAAGCCCTTCGAAAGGATTCTCTACTTGCGGGGGAGGAGCCTCTGAAATTCTAATCCCCGTGACGAGCAAGGACATAACCACGGATTTTAATCTCATGGATTTAGAACGCTTGTGAGCAACTACCTTGCCTTTTCTCCTTCCACCTAAATCCTGGACATCGGAAGAAGGCCCAGCTTGGAGCTCGTTATCAGTAGGCGTTCTCTCCGGATCAACTTCTTCAGCTATTATGACACCGGGCGCCTTGCGCTTCACCCGCTTCTTCGAGACCGCTCTAAGTGTCCCTTACAGCCATATGCTTTGCTTACGGTCAATCAGCCCGACAATTCTCAAGTTTCTGTCGGTTAAAACCAGGTCAATGTGCCTCTCTTCACCCGGAACCGTTTGAAGGATCCGAACTAGCTCTCTGAAGTATCCACCATCTGGTCGGGAGATTGCGGCTGTGAAAGAAGAGAAGTATGTCAGTTTTGAGGTCGGTTATCATTATCCCAATAATTCAAGAGATAGATTGCAACGCTTACGTCTATCCAACCATCGCCTAGCGAATCCAGGGGGCACCGAACGTAGAACCATTCAGTTTTAAAGTAACTCAGCCTTCCCCAGGACCCAGTTACTATCTGACAGTTCCTAACCGCTTCCAAGAAGGTGAAAGAAGGGCTGTCTCCATGACTCTTAATGTTAAATATATATCTAATCTCGATGGGCTTTGGTGGTCGAAAGAGAATCTCCATAAACAGAATGAAGGTGCTATTCAACAAAGCGTATCCGTTGGGGTGTATCTGGGATGGAGCTATTACAAGGAATGATAACATCTCCCTTATATATTGGTTGAAAGGAGGAAGTGTCCCCGCTGTGCAAGCGTGATGGTTGAAAGCAGTAAACCCCTCCGGGAGAGCGTGTGGCCTATCATTCAGCCCTGGCAATAATACGTCGTCAAGCGACAAGCCGTGTCTTAAGCATATCCGTCCCAACATATCTTCGGAGATGTCGGACGGCACAGAATCTTGTGGACGACAAATGAACCGGGCGCCTGGAAGCTCGTCCGTAGCTGGATTTATAATTTCGGCTTCAATGACCGGTATCTCGATGGTTGAAGGAATTGAACTTGGGAGTTCCTGCTGCTGTGAACTTGAGGGTTCCATGACTAACTAGCTTATGAAAAATCATTGTTAAACAAACAATAACGCTCGTGCATTCCCTAGTGTAAAGTGTGTGAGTGTGTTGTGCAGTGCAATACTGTATATCACTTGAGAAGTTCTAAAGAATTGGAGAAAGCATGTAAACGACGAGACTTCGAAATTCAGTCGGAATGACCGTCTCATCGCTGACCGTCACAACCGTGCCATCCAGATATTGGCAATCAATCCAAGTTAAAGTTTGTTAATTTTTTTTTAAAGTTGCAGTTCCATCGACGAGCTTCGAAGGGAAATCAAATATGCAGTCCAACGGTCAAGTCCAATTATGCCAAAATGAAGCTCGTCGGAGTTAGATGTTCAACTGAACAAGAGTTTTCGATATCATCGAGGTTAGGCTCATTGTCGATCATCAAATTTCGAGTTCACATCGATCCGTGAAGTTGTTCATATCCATCAGGGATACAGGTTTAAGTTCGTATCAATCATACAGGTTCAAGTTCGTATCGATCGTTCAAGTTCAAGTTCGTATCGATCGTTCAAAGGCAATTTCGTGTCGATCCCATGGAACGTAGTTCGTATCGATCGTTCAGAGACAATTTCGTATCGATCCCATGACACGTAGTTCGTATCGATTAGAAATCATCTTCTTCGTGTCGATCAATAACGCCTACTTCGAATCGATCAATATCGTTTCGAAACAGTCGATGCTACGTAACTGCTCCATGATCGATACCAAGCCCAAAGCAAGACAACGATACGAGCAAAACACCTTCTTCCCCAAGCAATTAACGTGCCTTTATTCCTTCTCGATTCAACGTCGACCAAGTCCCGGCATCAACAGTGACGGAATCGGCGACGACATCGAACGAACTGGCACCAAGATTCGAGTCTCGTCATTTTCAGAATGGATTCGTTGTTTATTTACCTAAAGTCAGATGTTGTCGTGCTACATTAAGGAATAAGTTGGATCGATTCGAAGGATCGATGGATTGTTTGTTTCGAAGGCAATTTTTCTTTCTCGAGTTCTTTATCGATACGAAGACAAGGCAGAAGAGTAAAGAGTAAAAAGTGAAAAGTGGCTAAGTCCACAATATTTATATGGACTCGAGCGTGAAGGCAAAAAACGATTCGCATCCCAGTAGATTCGACCGGTTGCAAAACATCGCCACGGGATCGATTCAAACAAGCCATTCGAATCCATCAACACGAGCCTTTATCGAAGCGAAGTTGCCAACGAAGGCTTTTCTGAGTCACACAAATCCATCGATACGAAACCACTGTTCGTATCGATCATCTTCGACTCCATCTCCAGTACATCGATACGAACGATCAGTTCAAACCCATTAATATGAATAGTCTATTCGTATCCAATGACACAAGATCCATCGATTCGAAATACATAACATGGGCTGTTCTGAAGGCATTGAACTCCATCGATACGAACGACTGCTTCGTATCCATCGAACCCCACATCCATCGATTCGAAATGCTCATTTCGTATCATTCAATGCAATGAAAATCGATGCAAAGACAATATTTCAACCCTTCACATCGATTCAGGAGAGGATCATTACGAAGGAACATTCAAAAACAACCATCGAGCGTTGTTACAACGAATTTCATGTCGGTTCAGGAGAGGATCGATACGGAATTCAATATAAGATAAACTGACAACGACTCGCGAACATCAGCGAGAGTCAGATTAACATATATGCGTATATGTCGGACTAATATTCAATATTCCAGATTTACAGGAATTGGAAACTCATTTGATAATGATTACAATAACAAACGGCTAATCACTAGCATACAGCAATCAGCGCAACAATACAGGGTATAGCAGTTGACAGTCAACAGTTTACATTATCGAGAAAATTAGTCGAAGATTACAGCTTTCATCGAAAAGACGATAACTCTTCAGAATGAAGATTGCAGCATTTCAAAGCACATCATGTTTCCACAAGACGTGCTTTGGGAGGCAAATGTTATCCCGCCTTTTGGCAAGGCCGTGACACTAAGGAATTGACTAGTAACCAATGACGGTTCGTTTTAGAGATCGGTTATACACAGGTTCACTATGGATATCGACGAATTTTTTCCGAGTCCGGGTCGAGCTAAAATTGATATAACACGACAAGCGAGGCTATGAGAGCCAACGTTCCAAATTTCAAGTCAATCCGAGTTCGTATGCTCAAGTTACGATCAATGCAAGATTGGATGAAAACCAGCAACTGTTCGAATCGATCGAGTTCGAATCCATCAACTAGCCTCTGTTCGAATCGATCGAGTACGAATCCATCAGGGAAGCTTACTTCGACTCGATCAGCTCCGCATCGATCACCATAGCCTACTTCGAATCCATCAAGGGATAGTACACTTCGTGTCGATCAGCCAGAGTTTACTTCGCATCCATCGCCTGAAGAGCTTTGTTCGAATCCATCAAGCTTCTATAGTTCGTATCCATCAGTTGACCCTACTTCGTATCCATCGCAGAGTCTCGTTCGTATCGATCATATAATGGTTATTCGTGTCGATCGTCAAGCCACACCACTTTTATCGATACAAACAGAACGTGACTATCGATTTGAATTGTGAAGCCTTCATCGATGCGAACTGTGCATCTTTTATCGATACGAAACAAGGGCCACCTCCCATCGATTCGAACAAGACAAGTGCCTCGATACGAACAAGGATAAAGTCCTGGAAACGACTCGATCAACTCGGCGAGAAATATGGATCGATGCGAAAAACGCACGCCACGTCAATCTGCTAGCACATGCCGCCATCGATTCGAAATCATCGAGTCGAAATGATCGATACGAACGACACAGCCAGCCGAAAAGCACTATTTCATATCGATTATATCTCATAATCTACAAGTCCAAATGCTATGAAATTTTCACAGGAGCTTATGTGCATGATGATGATTGTCCATGCCAAATTTCGACTCCATCGGACACAATCTTGAAAGATATGAAATCTGTTCGTATCGATCATGGATCGGGCCAAAACTTCACGGGCTTGGTCGCGCGGGCCTACTCACGTGCCAGAAGGAGTCTCCCGAGATCTGAGTGAGATATCAGCCTCCTATACCTATAAATAGAGCCCCAGGGCATACAATAAAGGGATCTTCTTCTTCTTTGAATTCTCCAACTCCCAGACTCTGCCGGATCCAGTCCTAAACCCCATTGCTCCTGCTAACAACGATTTACACTGCTGAAAATCATTGTTATTTGCTGTAACCTGTTGAAATCAATTGTAATCATCAAAGAAAGATCAATAAAGCAATCAACTTCATAGTGGACGTAGACAATAAGCCGAACCACTCAAAATTCTTGTGTCTCTGTGCATTTTAATTACTTCCATATCTGTTTTTTGGAATTTTTGTTAGATAATCCTCTTTTTCCATTTAATTTCTTCACTTTATCTCTTCAAAAACTTCCGAAGAGTGTTGTGCCCAATTTTGGTACTAACATTAACTTTAATTAAATAAATATTAGTTCGTAATTAATTATCTTTTAAAGTTAAGATTTGTTTTAAATTAATTGTTAATTAAGTTAATTAATCATGAGTTAAGTATATGATTTATTTTTAATTAATTATTAATTAAGTATAAGATTTATTATTAATTAATTATTAATCTAGTGTTTAATTATTTTAAATTATAAATTATTTAAAGTTTAAATAATAATAAATTATTTATTTAAGGTTTAATTTATTATTTAGGTTTTAATTATAGATTATTATTTTTATTAATTAATATTTAATTATTAATGAAGGTTTAACTTATTATTTAATAATTAATAAAGGATTAATTTGGGTTTGATTAATAGTTAATTATTGATTAACTATTTAAATAAATTAACTTAAGGTTCAATTAAAAATTAATTATGATTTAAATAAGGATTTAACTTATGATTAATTATTTTTCAAAAAGATTTTTTTAAATTTTTATATTCCTTGGTTTCCAAAAGTAAAATTGTTTAAAGGTACTTCTTTTCAAAGATGGATTTAAATATAAGTGATTCAAGTGTCGATACCATTAAGAAACCATATAACTGTGAATGAGTTATAATGTAGATTTTTGGATTGTTTAGACATGTAGCAGAATAAATCCCCGTTCTGCTATAAATTGATTGTTTGTTTGTTTGGTTGTTTGGACATGTGTCAACGGAATAAATCCCTATTCTGCTATAAATTGTTTGTTTGCTTGTTTATTTGTGTGGACATGTGTTAGTAGGATAAATCCCCGTTCTGCTATGAATTTGTTGAATGGTTTGGACATCTATTTAGCAGGAGAAATCATCATCCTACTATTATGTTATTTGGACATGTGTATGCTAGTAAGTTCATATTGACATGTTATTCCCTGATTTGGATATGAGTGTATTTACATATATGTTGATCTATGTAAATAACTGTTAAGTGAATTGAAATGGAAATATAAATAGTAACTTAAAAAGTACCATTGGAATTATTAAGCCTCTTTTCAAATTTACTAAAGGTAATTTGTTAATCAATTTGGGTTTAATGGTTATAAATGATTTTAAATTTTATTTTTATTTTATAAAGTTATTTTTAAATAAATCTTGTTTTTCAACAAGGGTTTGTTAAATAAAAGGTTTTACCTAAATTGATTTACAAATGATGTTTTGAAAATGATATTTCATAAAGGAGATTCTATAAAGGAATTATGAAGGAAGATTTTTAAATAGTTTTAAAAATAGAAAGAGATTTTATAAATCAATTTAGATTTTTTTGAAAGAAGTTTTAAATCTAGTTTGAAAACTTTTAAGTGGTTTGAAATATGAAGGGAACTTATAAAAAGAATTTTTATAAGAGTACGTAATTGTGTTTTATAGGAGGTGATGTTTTTGAAAAGGAATTGTTTGGCCATATTTTGAGGAAAGGGAATTTCCAAAATGTATTGGTAATTACTTATATTATTTTTTTCAAGTATAAAGGAATGTTAAGGGTTTGAGGAAGTGTTTTAAAAGGATCTTTTGATCAAATTTATAAGTGAATTTATTAATTAAGATTAATTAATAAAGGCATGGTACATCCCATATGGAGTTGAATCAACGTTGAATGATTGTTTATTTGATAGTTAAATAACCGACTATCAACATCTGGACCTAAACGTAATTTTGGAAATATATAGGAGAAACACATGAGTTATATGGCATAGTCATACCCATTGATACTGTACTATGCATATAAACCTTATTTCGTTCTTCTAGGATAAATGATAAGAAAATCCATCCATAAACGGGTAGGAGTTGAACTTCGCTCTTATCTTTATTTTTTTATTTCCTAAAGAACTGAGGCCGAGTTTACCGGAAATTATCGAAAGTTGTTTCGAAGAAACCGGGATCAGATATGTTATTCGAAAACCATTTTGATCCAACTTAAGCGTTTCGAACTAAAGACATCTTAAAGAATATGGAATCGAAGACGGAGCATTGAAGTGCAAGGGCTGCTTGCTACTAGTCTTGAGGGTGATTCCAAAATGGATGTAATAGAAGTAGTGCCTTCAGTTTGTCCTTATCCTAGACAACTTGTATGGATGAATGCTGGCACTGCATTACTTCCTAGAAGGTAGTGTTAGCATTCCAAGTGGGATTGCTATTCAAAAGGTAAGCATAGCCTCAAGCCCCATCAACCGAGAATGACTTAAATCAAGGGAGATGCAGCAAGGCTATGTTGGTCGCTCCCATTAGGGTGTATCATTACCTTTCTAGATACATCTACATATTTATGGATTGGTTGTGCATGAGATCTAAATAAAATAAGGTGGCAAAGCAACTAGGGTGATGACATATTCGGTACTATCCAATCAGGGGTAGGCCAGTCTTGTGTTGGCAGGGATCCCGGCGAGGTCCTCGGTATGTTTTTTAGACATGTACCGTGATAGGTGTTACTCCGGTGTCTTGTCATAGTATGGAATCAATTCTCCAATAAGCGTTGTACGGTTTTGATTGTGCCCAACTATATTGAAATGTTAGATGCAAGCATTTCAGCTATTTTCATATTTTACTTTGACCTTTAGACATTATTATAATATCATTGGATTTTCTATAAAAAGTTGGTTATCATAAGATAAAAACCCGTCCAAGTTTATGTGCGGCGTGGTCCTACGAGATACCTTTGATTTTAAAAAGGATTTTAAACATAATAATTTAGTTGTTTGAGTTTACTCACACCAAACCCATGTCTGACTCGAAGTTTTATTTTCTTTCCCTAAAACTCTTGGGTGCTCAAATTTTTATGGGTAGCTAAGTTGTTCATGTTTCCGACGGATGCATCTTGGAGGAGCTTGGAGTAGGAGGCTTCATCGATAGCTAGTTATTATCTTGTTTCCACTGTATTATAGGTACCTTGTACCAATTAGATAGGGACAAGCTGTTATAACTGTTCAAGGGTAGAATTTGTATTAGTATGACTCTAATGTATCATTTTTGAAATAACTCTATAAAGTATTATGTTGATTAATATATGTTATTCCATTACGTTGTGAGATTCTATGATTGTTTAGTTTCTTCTATCTTCTATCTCCTTTATTTCCCTAACAATCTGTCTTTCCGACACTTAGTTGTTCCACACATGAATATCGTGGATGTATTAGTGTTGACTTTTAAAGTTCGAAAAGGTGGGTCATTACACTATAGCTAGATGATAGTGGACTCCATTGCTGGGCCTAGACTTCACTATGATTGTGGATTGCGGTATATTGCCAATCGATGACGAACATTTCATTCAGACTGTTAGGAAGTAAGAACCTATATGCTGCAAATATCCAGAGGTAAGGTATAAATGGGAATGGGCAAGTCCCCATAAGAAGGTGTGCATTAACCACGATAAAAGGATAGTCAGATTTTAATATGTCTTTAATAACGATAAGTGAAGAATAATTGGAAAAGAAGAAAAGTCTCAAAGAAAGGACAAACAAAAATCCATTTATGACTCTAGCCCAATGTAAAAGAATTTAATAAAAGATTTTACATTTTCCTAAAATATGTGAAATGACTTTCAAAGAATTTATTTAAAAATAAAAGGACCCTATCACTAAAAATGTCTTCTTTTAAAAAGTATGTAAACACTTAATTTTTTGCCTTATAAAATATCTTTTAAAAATAGATTCTTAAAACCTAGGAAATTTTATTTGGAAATTTTCTTAAGGGAGCTAAAACTGACTAGACTAAAATTCAAAGTAAAGGGTTTTTGTTAAAGAATAAGGGAAAACTGATAATCACTTTTTTTAAACAAATAGAAAATAAGGCGTATTTTTAGCACAATTTTTTTTTTATATTTTTGTAAATTTCAAATTTTTACAATTATTTTTTTAAGGGTTGGATAAATGGAATTAGTACTTGATTTAAAAGGAGTAATGAGAATGGAAGGGTAAAGACACCTTATAGTGAAAATAGAAAGAATATTCCTATATAAGTAAAATATAGAGAAAAATTAATAAAATAAATTTATGCACGAGAAGTAAATGGTTTCATGTTAATGGGGAAAAGGCAAATGGCAAATGTAGTAGGCCAACACACTACAACAATAAAAGAGAAAAGAGCTATATAAGGAGCAGCAATTGAAATAAAAGGAATTTAGGTAGAATAAATTTTAATAGTAGTAACATTAGAAAATTTAAATAGAAGCAATGTTAGAAATTTATAATAAAACAATCTAATTAGAAAAAAATGTAAGAAATTAAAGGCAGAACAAAGGAAAAATGGACTGTTTCCATAAATATGTGCAGTAATTGCACATATGTTTAAAATGCCCTCCAAATGCTATTAGAGTGTCCACTAAGATTGAAAGTGGAAGTAGAATGAGTAATAGGAAAATAATATTATGAACGTTGTCCTTGCTTACTCCAGTTTCTATTGTTTAAAGTTATAGAAGACATTGTAGATACACACTAGAAGTGCATTTTTGGAAATTGATTTGGTATAACAAATGATTTTTTGAATGATGAACTTAATAAATGGTTTGAGTTGAAAATCATACCTTTAAAGAAGTGAATCTCTATTGTAAAAAGGCGTTAAGTATAAAATTGATTTGACAATTATTCATGCACTAAAAACTTGACGCTTACTATTTAAAAAGAATGAAATAATATGTTGTTTAAAGGAAAAGATCTTTTTAAATTAAATGCTAACATTGACTTTTGAAATTAATAAATACTAAATTATAGTTTTAAAAGGTATAACGCCTATAATTAAAGGTTGTTAAAATAAGGATTTTTCTTGGCCTCTTTTTGAAGACCAAGAAATTGTTGAATTTAATAAAATATTTCTAAGTTTATATTTTCGAAGATAAAATTTGGATTAAGTACTTCATGACTATGAAATCTAATGATCTTATAGTAATAAGTGAAGGCCAAACCAACCATGGTATGGAGTAGATATGGACGACTAGCTAGGAAAAATAGTGAAGGGCTAAAAGCTATGAGCAATAGCTACAAACATTACAGTGATTGGAAGTGGAAACCTTAGGAAGGTTTTGAAATAGTACATTTTGTTTGAGTAGATTAATACTAAAGAAAAGTGATCTAAAGAGGGGAAGTTAAGAGATATTGACCTTACTTTATGAAGCAATTCCATGCTAAAAGAAATGAACCATTGTTAATAAAGTTCTATATGTATGCAAAACATTAGGCCTAAACCACATGAATATCTCTTTCCTGGAATTTAGAAATTTTTATAAACATATCAAAAGAAAATGGGTGTACTATATGATATAAGTTTTGAAATAGTCCCTTTGAGGCTAGAAGAAAGTTTTAAAAACTAATGGTTGGTGAAATTTGAAATATTCGCCTTATCAAAAAGAAGAGCAAAACAACTTTTGTAAAACTTCCATTAACTATAGGTAAGTTGAACCGTTTGAACTTTCTTGTAAAATAGAATAAGGTAAAAAGAGTAAATATATGGATAATTAATATTTGACCTTTGACTTTCATAAATTAAGTCTAATTAAAACTTCTTCTAAACTTTTGAATCATTCTTCTCATGAAGGTTTAATTAAGTGACCAATTTTGTATCTCCCTATTTTTGGTTACCAATTAAGTCTCAAGAAGGTTTAATTAAATTTGTATTTTTAAAATAAATAATGTTTGTACCAAAATTGGGCACAACACTCTTCGGAAGTCTTTGAAGAGATAAAGTGAAGAAATTAAATGGAAAAGAGGAATTATCTAACAAAAACTCCAAATTTCAGAAACGAGAATAATTAAAGTGCAAGGAGACACAAGGATTTAGAGTGGTTCGGCGTATAGCCTACGTCCATTATGAAATAGTTTGCTTTATTGATCTTTCTTTTTTGTTTACAAGTGAATTCAATGATTTATAGCAGGAAATTGTGATTTGTAGCAGTTAATTTTGTTGGTAGCAGCAGCAATTGAGTTCAGATCTGGATATGGCTGAGTCCGGGCATTGGAGATCTCAAAGAGGAAGAAGAACCCCTTTTCTGTTGACTTTGGGGATCTATTTATAGGTGTAGGAGGCTGATATTTCACTCAAATCTCGGGAGACCCTCTCTGGCACGTGACCAGGCCCGCACGCCCAAGCCCGGGAAGTTTCAGTCTGATCTGTGATCGACACGAACAGATTTCGACTCGATCAAGATTTCATCCAATGGAGTCGAAATTTGGCGTGGACATTCTTTAGCATGCGCGTAGTCTTCTGTGAAAATTTCATAGCATTTGGACTTGTAGATGGGGAGATATGATCAATACGAAATGGGGTTTTCGGTAGGCTGTTTCCTTCGACTCGCTCTTGTTTCGACTCGCTTCCATTCGACTTGGTGACGTGGCTCTTTGTTGGAGTTGAACTAGATGGAGTCGAACAGTGGTTCTGTGAAGGCTGTGGAGCAAGTGGAAGAGGACTCTCTGATGGACGTGGAGTGGAGCGAGTCGAAGAGGACTCTCTGATGGATGTGGAATGGAGCGGGTCGAAGAGGACTTTCTGATGGATGTGGAATGGAGCGAGTCGAAGTAAACTCTCCTGATGGATGCGCAGCGGAGCAATTCGAAGTGGACTCTCTGATGGATGTGGAATGGAGAGAGTCGAAGTAGACTCTCTTGATGGATGCGCAGCGGAGCGAGTCGAAGTTGTCACTTCTGGGCGTTGCGAAGCAAGTCGAAGTTGGCTTCTGCTGGTTGCTAACGGAGCGAGTCGAAGCATGCGCTCCCTATGGATTCGAACCGGAGCGAGTCGAAGGAGGCTGTTCTTAACCAATTTTGTATCGTTCACAACTTGAGCATACGAACTCGGATTGACTTGAGATTTGGAACGTTGGCTCTCATGGCTTAGCTTGTCATGTCCTACCAATTTTGGCTCGATCCGGACTCGGACAAAATTCGTCGATATCCATAGTGAGCTTGTGTATAACTGATTTCTAGGATGGACCGTCATTGGTTACTAGTCAATTCCTTGGTGTCACGGTCTTGCCAAAAGGCGGGATAACATTTGCCCCCCAAAGTACGTCTTGTGGAAACATGATGTGCTTTGAAATACTGCCATCTTTACTCTGAATAGTTATTGTCTTGTCGATGAAAGCTGTAACCTTTGACCGTTCTTCTTGATAATGTAAACTGTTGACTGTCGACCGCTATACCATGTATTGTTGCAACTGATTGCTGTATGCTAGTGGTTACCCGTTTGCTGTTGTAATCGTTATTAGATGAATTTCCGACTCCTGAAAGTATGGAATATTGAATATTAGTCTGGCATTCATGCATATATGTTAACCTGACTCTCGTAGACGTTTGTACGCCACGAGTCATTGTCATTTTATTTTACTTTTTGAATTACGTATCGATCCTCTCCGGAACCGATGTGAAATTCGCTGCAACAACGCTCGATGGTTGCTTTTTAATGTTCCTTCATAACGATCCTCTCCTGAATCGATGTGACGGGTTGAAACAACGAAGATGATTTTCATTGGATTTATGGATGCGACGTAAGTATGTTGAGTCAATGGAGTCGGCCTCTGGAAGTCATGGTTCTATGTATTTGAACTGGTTGTTCGACTCGGTTTTGGTTCGAACTGTTTTGTTCGACTCGGTCTTGGATTCGAACTGCATGGGAGCCGGAGTCGAAACGCACAGGAGATGGAGTCGAAGACAAGCGATACGAAGGGGACCTTCGTATCAGCGCACTGAAGAGGGAGTCGAAGCACGTGTTCGACTCCACTGGGATTTGAATCGTTTATTCCCCTTGCTTTCGAGTCCATATAAATACTTCGTACTTAGCCATTTTTCACTTTTTACCTTTCATCTTTATCTGCCTCTCCTTCGTATCGCTCTAAGACTTAGAGAAAGCAAAGAAGAAAAAACACTCTCGCCTTTGAACTGATTTACATCTTCAATTACTCGAACCAATTAACAAATTTAGGTAATCCAATAAGCGAATCTACACGTAAACAAGGAGACTCAATTCTTAACACCAAATCCATCAGTGTCGCAATCGATCGAAAAGTCCTTGGCCTTCGCTTCGTGTCGATTCTGGAGCAGGGGTTACGAGAGGATGAGGCGAAGGCCTTCGTATCGATCGATGGTGGAGCTTCGCATTGAGTCGAATGCTTGGCATCTGTGGATCGATACGAAGGGGCTGTGTCTGATGGACTCGAAACAATGGCCCTGGATCGAGTCGAAAAGTACGTCTTTTGATCGAGTTGAAATAGTGGCCTTGGAACGGTTCGAAGTGGAGTGCCTTGGGATCGAGTCAAACTGCGTAGTTTTCTATCGAGTTAAAACAGGGGTTTTGGATCGAGTCGAAGCAGAGGCTTCGAAGTGAGTCGAAGCGCGTGGCTTTGGATTGAGTCGAAGCAGAGGCTTCGAAGCGAGTCGAAAAGCGGGGCTTTGGACCGAGTCGAACTGCGCACCCTGAACAATTGATTCGAACTCGAGCCTTAGTGAACGTTTCGAACTTGAACCGGAGCGATTGTCTTGAACCTGAACTTTTGACGGTTGACCAATGATTTAATTCTGACGATATCGAAAATTCTAGTGCCTTTGACCACTTAACTCCGACGAGCTTCAGATTTGCTCAACTGGACTTAATTGTTTCACCGCACACCTGATTGCTTATTGAAGTTCATCAATGAAACTGGAACTTACTAAAATAATAACACATTTTAACTTGGAATGATAGCTAATAACTAGATGGCACGATTGTGACGGTCAGCGATGACGGTCCTTCGGACTGAATCCCGAAGTCTCGTCGTTACATGTTTTCCTTGATCCGGTTGATCTTCTCAAATAATACACAGCACTGCACTGCACAACACACTCACACACTTTACACTGGGGGATGCACGAGTGTTATTTGTCAGCTTAACAATGATTTTTTATAATCTAGCTAGTCATGGACCCTTCAAGTTCTCAACAGCCGGAACTCCCAAGTTCTATTCCTCTAACCATAGAGATACGGTTATTAAAGCCGAAGTTATAGAGCTAGCTCCGGACGAGCGTCCGGGTGCTCGGTTTATTCTCAATCCAATAGATTACGTGCCGTAGGGTATCTCCGAAGACATTCTAGGATGGATTTGCTTAAGGCATGGTTTGTCACTTGACGACGTGCTACTTCCTGGGCCAACTGACAGGCCACACACTCCCCCGGAGGGGTTTACTGCTTTCAACCGTCACGCTTGCACAGCGGGGTCACTTCCTCCCTTCAATGAATATATAAGGGAGATGTTATCATTTCTTGGCATAGACCCATCTCAGCTACATCCCAACGGGTATGCCTTATTGAACAACATCTTTGTTCTCTTTATGGAGATCCTCTTTCGACCGCCGAAGCCGATCCAGATCCGATATTTATTCAATTTCAAGAGCCGTGGAGACAACCCCTCTTTCACCTTCCTGGAAGCGGTCAGGAGCTGCCACATTGTACAGGGCTCTTGGGGAAGGCTAAGTTATTACAAAACTGAATGGTTCTACGTTCGGTGCCCCCCTGGATTTGCTGGGCGGTGGTTGGATAGACCTAAGTGTTGCCATTTCTCTCTTGAATCATTGAGATTAGTAACTGACTTCAAAACTGACATACTCTTCCTTTCCTATAGCCGCAATCTCTCGTCCCGATGGCGCGTACTTCAGAGAGCTTGTTCGGATTCTTCAAGCGTTTTCGAGCGAAGAGAGGCACATAGACTTAGTCCTGATCGACAGGAATTTGAGGACTGTCGGGTTGATAGAACGAAGACAGAGCATACATCTAGAAGTGATACATAGAGTGGTCCCGAAGAAACGGGTGAAGCGCAAAGCGCCCGCAGTCGTGGTTGCCGAAGAAGTTGATCCAGAAATAACGCCCACCGATACCGAGCTCCCAGCTGGGTCTCCTGCCGATGTCCTGGATTCGGGAGGAAGAAGAAAAGGCAAGGCCGCCACTCACAAATGCCCTAAATCTGAGAGATTTAAATCTGTGGTCGTGTCTTTACCTTTTCAAGGGATTAGGATTTCGGAGGCTCCTCCCCCGCAAGTGAAGAATCCTTTCGCAGGGCTTGATGATGTTCCGATCCCGGATTTTGTGTCGTCTCCACACGATGCCAGGACGGAAGGGCTTGATAGTGCTTTTGAACCGAGCGAGTCGCTTGCTACGAGTGCGGCCGACATTTCCGGTTGGTCGGGGGTTGCACATGCATTCACTTCACTACACTACATGATTCACAACTGTCCTTCACCCAACTTAGGAAGTTACTAACTCTTTTCTCTTTTCTCATTTTCAGGTACTATGTCTGGTAGAGGATCTATGCTCGGGAACCTTCGCTCAGCCCGAAAGGCTTCTGGTTACTATGATTCCCACAAGAGGGATTCAGATCGAGATCGCGATCGCGAATACTCTAACCAGGACCGGTATGGGCGTGACAGAGAGTATAGACATCGATCCAGATCACGCTCTCCTCCTCCTAGACTTCCGTCTCCATCCCCCGTTTCTGTCTCACATCCGCCTGAACCTCCCCGTCATAGGCCGTCTTCTCATTCTTCCAGACCCGAGACTCATCTTTAGAGAATCGAGACTACAGCCTCTATGATTACTGAGCAGGTCCCCGCTGAACCCACAGTAGAAGGAGCTCTTAAGTTGGCTCAGATGAGGAAGGACTTTCCGAATATCTGCTTTGACGGTTATGTCATCCCACCACACTTAAAGAGAATTCCATCAGGGGTAGAAGGCACGATGCACGATTATGTTCACGATATATACACCCAGTACCGAGAGTGGGCAAAGGCTGCCGAAAAAGCTTCCAAATTGGCCTTTGAGCAAGCCAAAGCGCTCGATAAGATGGAGACCGAGCTCGCCAAATGAGATCGGATTATTCAGGTACTCTCCGCTGAGTCCGAGTCTTCTTGGAAATCTGAGATGGAGGCCGTTAAAAGGGCTGATGAAGCGAAGGCGGAAATGGAGAGGTTGGGGCAGACACATGTTACCCTGGTGGAGGAGATGGGCCACCGGAACACCAAAGTCATTGCCGAGCGGGACACAGCGGTCAAGGAGCTTAATGAACTCAAAGCCAAATTTGCTGACATGGCCAAGGAGAAGGATGATGCGAACAACGCAGCCCAGGAGGCATGCAAACAGGCTGTTCTGCTCAGAGGTGAACGGGATGCGGCTGTGGCTAAGGTCCAGAAGGTGGAGACTGAGGTCGAGGAGAGGGTGAAGTTGGCCGAGTCCAGGCTAGAGGCTGACATTGAAGACCTCCTTGTTGTCTACAATGCTAATGTGCTGAGGCACAGGGGCCTAGCCTGGCTCGATGACTTTTTGATGCATCTCTATAATGCTTGGAGCCGACAAGTGGAGGTAGAGAAAGTGGCACGTCAGGGCGAGTCCATGGATGAATTCGAACTCGAGAATCGCATTCTGACTGATGATGAAAAAAGGATTCTCCATGAGTCGATGATTCTGCGTAAGGAGAAACTTAGCGCCCAGCACTTTGAAGTGGGAGAGGGTTCTGGAGTTGACCATCATGAAGCAAGTCTTGAAGTTCCAACATCAACCCAGCTCGAATCCCCATCCGCGGTTGAGCCCCAGGCTGTCCCTGCTTATAATCCAGATCAGCCGTAGATGTCACCGGCTACAACGCAAGTTATCGATGCCGCTCTGCCGCCTAAGAGCCAATTTGAGGAAGGTATTCTGAACATCCTTCATATCTCTCTTAAGTCGAAATCTTTGATTGAGTTAAGTTCTAACAGTTCTCTTATTCTTTGTCCAGTGATTGATGATGCCCACGTTGAGCCTCATGTTATTCAAGAATCACATCAGACACAGGAGGCCGTTGTTACCGAAGCGATCACAGTGACCACCACTGCTGCATCTTTGGATGATATACAGGGGAGTACACTTGTGTTCGATGAGCAGATGATGGATGAACTCTTTCGCCGCCATGGCGACCCTTTAGCTGATTTACCCTTCGTCATGGGCGGAGGCGCTCCCGCCGCAAGCTTTTCGATGCCGACTTCTAAAGCTCCCAGGGAGGCTCGGTCGGCTGCTGAAGAGGAGAACTTGGCGCAAATTGCTGCTAAAATGGATGCAGCAACTCATGGTGGCAGTTTTGGAGGTGGGATGGTAGCACTTGGTCCAGCTCGCTCAGAATGATATCGTCTGGCGGTACATTTTCTTGTACTAGTGCGTCTATTCCATCTTCCACATCTGATCCTATCCCTCTGACTCCTCCTACAGGAAGCATCTCTATTCATTCGAGTTCGGAAGAGGATGTTGACATAATGCCCTCGCCTGAAGACCAGCCGCCGAAGATCAAAGGCTCGAAGAGGAAGATCAGCGGTGGCTCCAGTGGGTCTACACCGAGGAGGAAGCTATGGAAGAAGAAAGATTAGGCATGCTCACTTGATGTAATTTTGACTTTCATTTTGTTAGCCGTGTATAGTTGCGGGTTCGGCCCCTGCTAGTAGGAATTTTTGTAAACTTGTACACGAACTCCTTTTATAATCAATAGAAATGAAACTTTTCTTTTTTGACTTCTTTTTTGTCATTGTGTATTTGTCTAAGTGTTTCAATATCTAGAGTGCACTTGTGAAGTTTCAGATTCCGAATCAAGTTTGTTTTTTGTTTGCCTAGTTCGGAAATCGTGGGCATGGTTTTTGATCGGGAAGCGAGTTGAATTCTGTCGTTGCATTGCTTCGATCAATGGCTGATGCTTAAGTCCTGCCCCCCAGTCTTGGGGATGAGTTGTAGATTATCAGTCGACGATTGCCCTTTTCTTATAGTATGCCGAGTCTAGTGCTGCTGGATGGGCGTTTGAGACAAACGGGGATTGAGCGGTTTATTCACGCTTGTTCGATCGTCGATGATCATATCTACACTCCGGGGATCCTCATTTGTTTATTGGCAGTTGGTCACACTGGCATGAGTTTCAATCATATGTCTACTATCTGGGGACTTGGAATTGGCATTTGTACCCTTAGAGTTGATAATTATACTTCGATCCATGCTTCGGGAACTTGAAGTTGATGTTTATACTCCGGTTCGCGCTCTGGGAACTCGGAGTTGGATGTTTATACTCCGACTCGCGTTGTGGGAGTTCGGAGTTGGATGTTTATACCCCGCTTCGCACTCTGGGAACACGGAGTTGAAGTTTATACTCCGACTCGCGCTCTAGGAGTTTGGAGTTGGATGTTTATACTCCGCTTCGCACTCTGGGTATACGGAGTTGAATGTTTATACTCCAATTCACGCTCTGGGAGTTCGGAGTTGAATGTTTATACTCCTCTTCGCACTCTGGGTATACGGAGTTGGATGTTTATACTCCGCTTCGCACTCTGGGAATACAGAGTTGAATGTTTATACTCCGACTTGCGCTCTGGGAGTTCGGAGTTGGATGTTTATACTCCGCTTCGCACTCTGGGTATACGGAGTTGAATGTTTATACTCCGACTCGCGCTCTGGGAGTTCGGAGTTGAATGTTTATATTCCGCTTCGCACTCTAGGTATACGGAGTTGAATGTTTATACTTCGACTCGCGCTCTGGGAGTTTGGAGTTGAATGTTTATACTCCGCTTCGCACTCTGGGTATACGGAGTTGAATGTTTATACTCCGATTTCGCGCTCTGCGAGTTCGGAGTTGAATGTTTATACTCCGCTTCGCACTCTGGGAATATGGAGTTGATGAAGAAATGTCGTGTATCAATCCTTTTTTGACTTTGATGTGATGGCTTGCCCCCGAGCTCGGGTTTCACTTAGCGAGTGATTGGTTGCATCGCAGTCACTCTCTATTTGAATAAATCCCACCGTATGGTGAAACTTAGCTCTCCGTGCATAGTGATGGTCATATGGAGTATTTTAAGTAAATCACAGCTCTGGCTCGAAGATGTTGCATTTTATTACTGAAATAAGAAAGTATGGCAAAGTCAGTTGCCTTATTACAGGTTCTAATTTCGAAATGCATAAACAAATTGCAGAAAAGGAAGGTAAGATAAATGGATAAAAATAGCCTGTCAGGTGTAATAGCGGCGAAGGCTCTTGCTATTCCAAGCTCTTGGTAGGGTAAGACCGTCGACGGTCGATAACTTGAATGTGCCATCTTCGAGCCTTCGTTCAATAACATACGGTCCTTCCCATGTCGGCTTCATCTGCGAAGGAACCAAATAGATTCTTTTTAAGACGAGATCGCCTAGTTCGAAGGTTCCCGGACGGACCTTGGCGTTGTACAATCGAGCGACTCGACTTCAATGCGCAGCTGCCCTCAAATCAGCTTCTTCACGCTTCTCATCTAGTAGATCGAGAGATTCAGCAAGTAATATAGCATTTGTCTTTGGATCATAGTATGTCATACGATGAGAAGGTACTTCTAGCTCGACTGGAATAACGGCCTCTGAACCGTAAGAAAGAGAGAATGGAGTGTGGCCGGTCGCGGTCTTGTGGGTTGTTCGGTAAACCCATAGAGCCATAGGAAGTTCATCGACCCACTTGCCCCCGACCTTTTCCAGTCGTTTCTTCAGGATAGACTTTATAACTTTATTAACTGCTTTGACCTGTCTGTTGCCTGAGGGTGTGCGACTGTGGAGAATTTCTTTTGGATGTGAAATCATTTGCAGAAATCTTTGAATTCAGCACTGTCGAATTGGGTTCCGTTGTCCGTAACAATGGTGTGTGGGAGACCGAATCGACAGATGAAGTTACGAACCACAAAGTTGATTACTTTCTTCGTTGTAATGGTAGCGAGAGCTTCGGCTTTGGCCCACTTCGTAAAGTAATCAACTACGACGATGGCGTACTTCGCACCACCTTTTGCCAGAGGTAGAGCACCGATGATGTCGATGCCCCACATTGCTAACGGCCATGGGCTGACCATTTGCGTTATCTCAGTAGGAGGAGCTCTAGGAATTCGGGCATATTTCTGGCACCTATCACATTTCTTCGCATATTCCAACGCATCGCGATTCACGGTAGGCCAGTAATATCCATAGCGAAGTATTTTCTTGGCAAGTGATTGCCCCCCGGTGTGATCGCCACATTCTCCCTCGTGCACATCGCACAACACTTATTTAATTTTATTGTGAGCGATGCACCGGAGTAGGGGAACTGTGTACCCTCTTCTGTACATGAGTCCATTCTGGATGGTAAATCTTGAGGCCTTTCGAAGGACTTGTCTCTTTTCACTCCTGCGTTCCGGCAGGGTTCCGTGCTCAATGTAATTTCTGAGTGGGGTCATCAGTGAGTCCTTTTCGGGAATAACTTCGCATACCCGGTTTATTTCTGTCTGGTCGATACTTGGGGAAGATAGCGTTTCTACGAGAACGAGTCCCATTTGTTGAGCTTCACCTGTGCTGGCTAGCTTTGCCAATGAATCGGCCTTTTGGTTGTGCTCCCGAGGTATACAATAAATGGCGTAGTAATCGAACTGATTCAGTACTTCTTGAACTCGATCTAAGTAAGCAGCCAACCATCGATCTCTTGCCTGATACTCTCCCCGTACTTGACACACAACCAGTTGTGAATCACAATAAATTTCCACAGCGATGATTTTCATATCTCTGGCGAGTTTCAAGCCACCTAAGAGGGCTTCGTATTCAGCTTCATTATTGGTTGCTTGAAAGTCAAACTTCAAAGCGTAGCAGATAGATCGACCTTCGGGGGTTTCGAGTACAATACCAGTGGCCGAACACCGGTCGTTTGATGCACCATCGGTATACAGCTTCCAAACATGTTCGGGGGATTTACTTGTTTCGCGCAAGTCCTCTGAAATGATGAATTCAGCTATGAAATCAGCAAGGACTTGTCCTTGGATTGCTCATCTTGGAGTGTAGGTAATATCAAACTGACTCAGCTCGATGTTCCACTTGAGTAACCTACCAGACGTCTCAGGCCGCGAAAAGACCTGTCGTAACGGCTGGTCGGTGTAAACAACAATGGGATGTGCTTGGAAATACGGTCGGAGTTTTCTTGATGCGATTATAAGGAAATAAGCCAACTTTTCTAGCTTTGGATAGTTCCTTTCAGCCCCAGTCAATCATTTGCTGACGTAGTATACTGGCTTCTGTATCCCATCTTCTTCTCGAACCAAGGCAGCGCTGATAGCGTTTTCTTATATCGCCAAGTATGCATACAACTTCTCATGATCAATAGGCTTTGACAGTATTGGTGGTGTGGATAAATGTTGAACTAGTGCTTGGAAAGCGCCCTCGCACTCTGTGGTCCATTCAAAGTTTCATTTCCCTTTTCGAATCAGATCGAAGAAGGGAATGCATTTGTTAGTGGACTTTGAAATGAACCTGCTCAATGCCGCTACCTTTCCGTTGAGACTCTGGACATGCTTTATAGTCTTGGGAGTTTCAAGAGTTATGATTGCCCAAATCTTTTCAGGATTAGCTTCGATTCCCCAGGCGTTAACGATGAATCCAAGGAACTTTCCGGATGCAACACCAAAGTTACATTTCAGTGGGTTGAGCTTCATCTTGTATTCCCGAAGTATGTTGAACATAGTTTCCAAGTCTTTAACATGGTCGGTGGAGAGTCGTGACTTCACAAGCATGTTGTCTACATATACTTCCATTGTTTTTCCGATTTGATTGGCAAACATCTGATTGACCAATCGTTGATAAGTAGCTCCGGCGTTCTTGAGTCCGAATGGCATAACCTTGTAGCAGTAAAGTCCCAGGTTGGTCACGAAGCTGGTATGCTCCTGATCGGGTAAATGCATCGGTATCTGATTGTAAACGGAGTACGCGTCCATGAAGGATAAGAGTTCATGCCCAACTGTCGAATCTACTAGCTGATCGATTCTGGGAAGTGGGAAACTGTCTTTGGGACATGCTTTATTCAGATTGGAATAATCGACACATGTTCTCCACTTTCCGTTCGGCTTTCGGACGAGCACGAGATTCGACACCCATTTCAGGATATAGCGCATCTCGAATGAATCTGTTCGCTTCAAGCTTTTCTACTTCCTCTTTAAGGGCGGCAGATCTCTCTGGATCCATACCGCGCCGTTTTTGTTTGATTGGGACATGCCGCGGGTGAATGTTCAGAGTGTGGCTCGCGATGTCCGGCGAGATCCCACACATATCAGAATGTGTCCAGGCAAATACGTCAAGATTTGCCCGCAAAAATTCAACCAATTCCTTCTGAGCTTGCTGGCTTAGCTAAGATCCAATCTTTATCATTTTCGAGTCGTCTTTACTGTCAATCGGGACATCAATCGTCAGTTCGGCCGGTAATGCCTGATTTTCTTTAGATTCTCCTTCGTCTTCAGTCTCTCTTGGATCAAGGTCTTTGAGGAATTGGCTGGGGTGCTCGGGCCTGTGCCCGGGCGTTAATTGTCAATTATCGGCGAAACGGACGTAGAGAGATTCCTCTACGCCCTTTCCCTTCTCCTTTCGCTGCGCCTCCCGCAACTCAGCAACATAACAGGCTCTGGCAGTAGCCTGATCCCCCTGAACGATTCCTATTCCATGATTAGTGGGAAATTTTAAGGTCAAACACCATGGGGCAATGGCTACCCTGAATTCAGCGAGGGCCGGTCGGCCCAAGAAAGCATTGTAAGGGGAGTCTATGTCCATAACAATGTACTGCAACATCCGTACTCTCCGACGTTCTCCAACTCCCAATTCTACTAGCAGTTCCACCATTCCAGCGGGTATTGTGGCACTTCCGTTGAAACCATGGACTCGGGATTGACAAGGCTTCAAGTCTGCAGCTTCCATCTTCATTTGATCATAAGCTCGCTTAAACAAAATATTCACAGAGCTTTCACTGTCAACTAAGATCCTTTTCATCCAAGCGGGACCTACTTGTGCTGAGATGACTAGTGGGTCGATAGTGGGAGCTTCGATTTTATCTGCGTCTCTACTCCTGAACACGATGTCATCCATCATCGTTTTCTGTTGCTTGGCCGGAGCTCCCTCATCAAAACTACTATAACACTCGAAGTCCGCATGCCTAATAGACCTGGCATACGACTCCATTTCCTTCCAACTTCGATCTGCTGGGTGAGAACCACCACTTATTGTATTGATGACAAACCTCCCGTCTGCACGAGCGGGTTCCTCCTGTCTTTCCTGATTCGGCGCACGATTCTGATTTGATGGGTCCGTACCACCGGATTGCGGCGCCCGTACATACTGATCCAGCTTCCGCTCACGTATTAGTTTTTCAATGAGGTCTTGTAGGTGACGACACTCATTGGTGTTGTGGCCATAACTCTCATGGAATCTACAGAATTTTCCTGTTTGGATTTGTCTTTCAGTTGGTGGTTTCGGGGCAGGTTTCTTATACTGCATGGTATTGCAGGTCTGCAAATACACATTTTCCAACGACGTGTTCAATGGAGTGTAGTTTTCGTACATGGAAGCTCTACGCCGTAGTCTACGATCCTGATCGCGTTTTTTGTTCTGATTTCTATTGTCCCTCTGCTGATTCTGTTTATTTTGGATGTTCAACTAAATTTTTCCAGAACTATCTCCGGACTGTTTAACTGCGACGTTATTCTGGATACCTTCGATGTTGGTCCCTGCGTCATCCAGCTTCCTAGACTGTTTCGCATCCTCCCTTCTCAGGAATTGGGCTGCCTTGGAATAGAAACGGTCCAATGACGCAGGTGGTTTCCCAGCTAACCAATTTACAAACTCGAAATCAGCATTAATCCCCTTAGTCAGAGCCATCAAGATAGAGTTATCGTTGGGATTGCTTATTTCTGCACACGCAGCATGGAATCGCTCTAAGTAACATCTAAGTGTTTCTCCGGGAGCTTGCGTAACACTAGATAGAGTGTTAACGTCCTTTGGCCTCGCCACGTGCATACAGAATTGTTCGACAAACTTGGTGGCCATCTGGTCAAAGTTAGAGATGGATCGCGGTGGCAAACAAGTGAACAACATGGTAGCGATGCCCCATAGGGAAATGGGGAAACTACGGCACTTTACTGCGTCATCAGCTCTAGCAGCATTCATCAGCCATTCGTATTTCAGGACATGTTGATTGGCATCATAACTTCCTTCATAAACTGGCAAAGCTGGCATCCTGAAGTGCCGAGGTGGTTCAGCATATAAAACATCATCGGTGAAAGGGGTATGACTTCGGGAGATTCCCCAGTCGTCATTAGAGAGACCATGACTTTCATGGATCATTTGGCGGATCATTGGTGGTATATCTGGGGCTCAGACACTTGGAGCATGTTGTGCCAAGGTGTGGTCGGGTTCCACAACGCGAGTCTGGACTGGACGCGGTTGACGGTCCGTGCCTCGCCTCCTTGGTTCAACATCCTCAGGGACATAAGGCTCAGGAGTCTGCTCTCGTTGGCTACGTTGAGGATCAGCTTGGTTTCTAGCGTCACCTCCCCGTCCGGCAGTGGTGGTAGTAGCAATGTTTCCGGTAACATGATAAGGAGCAGCTCCTTCTCGAGTTGAAGGTTCTGTGTGGAGACTAGCAGATGGTCCAGCTCTAGGTTGCCCAAGGTTCGAAGCAGGTTGGAGTCCTGTGGCTTGGGTGTAGCTTTCACCTAGCCGTGGACGTGTGGATCTAGTTTGGCCATCGGAGGAGGCTGAACTTTCTATGGAAAAGTGAGAACCTTGGTCTCTTCTGGATCTTCTTCGCCTTTGGCGATTTAGCTGGTTAGTCAACTTCGTGTTGGCACGTAGTTGTTCCGCTAGCTGCTGTCGACTTTGGGTCAACTCTTGAAGAAATGTCTGGAATTCTTGTCTAGTGATTGGACCTGATGGATCTGGAGGTCCTGCAGCATTTTGGTTGGATGGAGGCGATTGCACGGGATTTTGTCGGTCCCATGCTCCTTGATCAGCAGTTGTAGAAGTGGTACGTGTGCTCATCATGGTGAGGAGATGAAAGTCCTTTCCTAGATCTTATGCAAATCTGAATAGAATGGAAGGGCTTCAAAGTTCTAGATCTGGATCTTCTTCTTAGATTTATGCAATCCAATATAGATAGGAGATCCAAAGAGCAGGAGAAAAATTGGTTTTCTCAGTGAAAGCACCAAAGTGTTTGTACCAAAATTAGGCACAACACTCTTCGGAAGTCTTTGAAGAGATAAAGTGAAGAAATTAAATGCAAAAAGAGGAATTATCTAACAAAAACTCCAAATTTCAAAAACGAGAATAATTAAAGTGCAAGGAGACACAAGGATTTAGAGTGGTTCGGCATATAGCCTATGTCCACTATGAAATAGTTTGCTTTATTGATCTTTCTTTTGTGTTTACAAGTGAATTCAATGATTTACAGCAGGCAATTGTGATTTGGAGCAGTGAATTTTGTTGGTAGCAGCAGCAATTGAGTTAAGATCTGGATCTGGCGGAGTTCGGGCGTTGGAGATCTCAAAGAGAAAGAAGAATCCCTTTTCTGTTGACTTTGGGGGTCTATTAATAGGTGTAGTAGGAGGCTGATATTTCGCTCAGATCTTGGGAGACCCTCTCTGGCACGTGACCAGGCCCGCACGCCCAAGCCCGGGAAGTTTCGGTCCGATCCGTGATCGACACGAACAGATTTCGACTCGATCAAGATTTCATCCAATGGAGTCGAAATTTGGGGTGGACATTCTTAAGCATGCGCGTAGTCTTCTATGAAAATTTCATAGCATTTGGACTTGTAGATTAGGAGATATGATCGATACGAAATGGGGTTTTCGGTAGGCTGTTTCCTTCAACTTGCTCCTATTTCGACTCGCTTCCATTCGACTTGGTGACGTGGCTCTTTGTTGGTGTCGAACTAGATGGAGTCGAACAGTGGTTCTGTGAAGGCTGTGGAGCAAGTCGAAGAGGACTCTCTGATGGATGTGGAGTGGAGTGAGTCGAAGAGGACTCTCTGATGGATGTGGAATGGAGCGAGTCGAAGAGGACTCTCTGATGGATGTGGAATGGAGCGAGTCGAAGTAGACTCTTTTGATGGATGCGCAGCGGAGCAAGTCGAAGTTGTCACTCTTGGGTGTTGCGAAGCGAGTCGAAGTTGGCTTCTGCTGGTTGCTAACGGAGCGAGTCGAAGCATGCGCTCCCTATGGATTCGAACCGGAGCGAGTTGAAGGAGGCTTTTCTTAACTAATTTTGTATCGTTCACAACTTGAGCATACGAACTCGGATTGACTTGAGATTTGGAATGTTGGCTCTCATGGCTTAGCTTGTCATGTCCTACCAATTTTGGCTCGATCCGGACTCGGACAAAATTCGTCGATATCCATAGTAAGCTTGTGTATAACTGATTTCTAGGATGGGCCGTCATTGGTTACTAGTCAATTCCTTTGTGTCACGGTCTTGCCAAAAGGTGGGATAACTAATAATAATGATGAAAATATAAAATTAAATAAAATTAAACGTGTTGGATCTTTTTTAGTCAATTTGGTTACCTATTGATTGGAGAAAATGTTTGATTTAGAAATGTAAAAATCTTAGCATAAATACTTATCGTCTTGTTTTGAGAAGACACTTATGTAATAAAAAAGAACAAATGGTTTTCCTTTTGTAAAAAAATTTAACTTTTTGAAAGAAATAATCATTAACTATTTAGACATTTTAGAAGTGTTGTTAAACATAATGCTAATAGTTAGAGAATTCCGAAAAGGTCATATAAAGAAGATAATGCTAGGAAACATTTCAAGAACATTATGGATAATTTTTTTAAGATAATATCATGTTGTGTAAGGTACCACTTAGATAAGTTAAGGTAATGGAAGAAATGATGAAACCGTTAGCAAAGAGTAGATATATTATACTAAAGAAAGTTCTTAAAATATTTAGCCAGTGAAGGTGGATGATCATGATGTTTTGGGCATGTGTGTCATTATTCAAACGTTTTGGTCATTAAGGGGCCACAGATTTTTATTTGATTATGGATTTGTTGTTTACAATGCCAGTAGGATGTCGTCTCACCATATGCATTTTTCGATTTTGTCTATATAGATGGTAGTACCTGGTTTGTCACTACAACCTCAAGAAAGTTGTTTGGGATTGCATTTAGGTTATCAGAGAATTTACCCAAACATAGGATAGCATACCACTTGGATTCTAAGACATATCTCTTAGTAATACCATACGGGATAATCCAAAGGTCATTGGAACAAATTTGGTGGAAGTTAGACCTCATCCATTTAGGATAACTCTAAATAGAGCTAGTTGGTAAAGGTTGAAGAAACCGTATGTTCCTTTTCAAGGCCATCAATATTGAATTATAGGATATTATGTGTTGTATATACAAGCATGAACGATGATTAAATGGAGATGTTGCATGCTTAGATGTGAAGGCGATTCCCATCGGAAATAATATTTAGAACTCAAAATGATGTTAATAAGAAGATTAGAAGTGCCCTTTTAGTCAACCCTTGGACTAAAGAGACAAAACATTCAATGAAACTAAGTTAGAAACTATTCTTGTAGGCATCTAGGCAACCTCACAAATTTTAGGATTAGATAGCATAAAAATTTAGGATTGTAAGCAACGCTTGTTCACTTTAGGATAGGGAATTGATATCTTCTCCTAAGTTTTGGAGAACAATAATTCTGAGTCATGATTGGTTGAAATTAAGAAAGAAATGGCATGGAATGACATGAACCACTTAAATGGAACTTAAAATTCAGAATGAAAGATCATGTACCACTAGGGAGATAGACAAACCTAGAGTTCACAACGCCTTCAATGTGTCATACTGGGTAAAGTACATAAATGACGTAGCCATTAGGATAAATCTTGATCAGTTGGGGATGTACAAGTAGAGATAATACAACTAAAAACACCTAAGGAACAGAAGAAAAGATGAGGGCTCCTTATCCAACTCTTTTGCATAAAATATTATCTCTCTAGATTTAGTATTGTATAGGTTTTGGTTACATCGAGGTTGCTAGACTGATGGTAGGGAATGATTGCCACACGTTTTCCTTTTATTTGTAGTCATATAGAACTTCATGCATATTTAGGTTGTTTGCGTACCTGCCTACATGTCACGATCTTGCATTCATGCTAGGGTTGAGCACACTTATAGATATGTTGCAAACATAATCACATTGCACTTTTTGGTTGAGTAGATGGTTGAGTAAATAACTTGGTTGTCCAACTTGGTTGTAGAGTGTGCATTACACTATCTATCACTTAGGAATTTCACGGACAAAATTCTTTTAAGGGGGAAGAATATAACACCCTATAAAATTAACAAGAAATTAATTAAGAAATTAGTTAATTAGTAATAAAGCTAAAATTTGAAATTTAGCAAACATTAGAATTTTCCCATGAAACTTGCACCATTGCATTTATGGCGGTCTTCCGAGCAACTTTCATATATAACGCTTTATGATCGAAGTTCAAACGAAAAAGTTATCATTGTTTAAAGATTTCAGATGGAAAATAAGAATTAAAATAATGAATATAAACGTTAACATTTAACATTAATTTAAATGGATAAGACCTCTAGTCGATCGCCTTTATGGGTCGGTCGATTGGTCCGTGTATGGGGGAGGGGCTTTGCTTTACCAAAACAACCCAAATTTTAAAATATTAAAACATTTTGAATCGGACGATTATGGTGCATCCCAGTAACTATAAATAGGAGGCTAGCCCCCTTATTTTTCTTCATACAAGTCTAAACTTGATAACACAACTCTGCCCAATTACCTTCCACAAAAATTTCTAAAACTCAAAATCAAATATACACACACATGTCCAGAGATTTTAGGAAGAATTAAAAGAACAAGCTAATGGAAAAGGTACTAAATCTTGTATGTATAAATCTATATTCTAAAGCTCCCTAATCCCTAATTCTCTAAATCTAATTATTATATTATATAAAATAAAAAGGAGATAATTCGGAGGAAGAGGTAGGCAATAGCATGGAAGGCAAATCCAAGCAGATTGTAGTTGGGATTATCTGTGAGTGGAAACCTTAATTTTTCCTTAATAGTATCTTATGTAGTTTTTTTTTGATTTGTACTACGCCTTGGGAAATATTGAATATGAAAAACTTACTAATTCAAAACCCTAAAATTTCCCTATAAAATGTAAAGTGTGAAATTTGTTGGAATTCTAATTGTTTTATTCTATTATAATGGAATTGGATTCTTGTTATTATAATACGAATATTTTATATTCCATTTGATTCCATCTTTAAAATTTTGATTGTAATGAAAAAGAAATGAAAAAGAATTCCAAAACATGGAAAATAGAAATGGGTTTCTAAAGTAGGGAAAAGGGAATTTTTTCCTCTTATTCATAGTTTGCACCGCCTATTTTGGCAAATAAAATAAATATGATTTCTTTATCATTTCAACGTTATACATATAAAATGTTGAATGGAATACAAAAGAATGGAATTGTAAGTTTTCTTCTTTGGAAAAAGAAGTCGTGGTTCTACTATGTTAACATAAAATGAATTGTGTTTTTTAGATTTTAATTTGAATATATACATTTCTATTTACTATAGCTAGTTTATTTATGACGTTAGCTATTATGTAATTTGTTGTACTGGATTGGGACTTGTACATAAATTATAGTTTTTGACAAACTAAACTAGCATACCACTCCGAATATGAAAAGACAAATTAATTGAATAAATATAGAAACAAATTAGCCATAATTTAATGCTAGCCGTAAATGTAATAATAACGTGTTCTTTTAAATATTGAAATTTGACCAACCAAAATTACATACGTGTAACATACATAATAAATATGGCATTTAATGAAGAAACCAACAAATAAATAAAAATTAACAATCAGTAATAAATATAATACAATGTGTTAAGGAAAATTATGGAATTTAATCCATAAACAAGGGAAAAATAAGGAGTTTCCCTTATAAGGCCTTTAAATGTGTAAATTCGACTGAGGTGTGTGTATATTATATATGTGTGTGCGCGTGCAAGCACGCGCGTGCACACCCATGTTTATGTTAGCATAGTTCAATGTTTAATTTTGGGGAGTGGGAATATGGCTAAGCTATAGGAATGCGAGGTCAGTTGAAAGCACAGAGAAGTCTGCCCGGCTAATCTGGCTACCAGTAGTGTGATTTTTTGTAATGGATATGGGAAATTTCCTATAAAAAGAACCCACGGCAGATGCACGGTTAGTTCCAATTTTGTAGGGTAAGTCTATCCAACTGATATGGCTACCAGCACAAACAAATAGTCGCACTTATGTAGGACATCATATTTCGGGTTACGGGCCATAAGGACAGGGAAACCCCAAGAGAAGCTGTTCCAAGGTTGAGGTATTAAATGGTGGTTTAGGTTCTTCCTCCTCCCTATTAAGAAGTATTAAATGACTTAGGGAATTTCTGATAAATAGCATTGGGTAATCCCAGGACGGGCTTGCTTCGGGGTTGAGGTACTAAATGGCTGTTGGGTCTGCCTCTTCCCCATTTAATGAGTATTAAATGGTAGAGATTTCCTTCTTAGCGTGAGGTAATTCCAGGATGGGCCTACTTTGAAGTTGAGGTATTAAATGGCTATTAGGGTATGCCTCTTCCCTATTTAAGAAGTATTAAATGGTCAGAATTATCTTTTATGTGTATTAGTATAAACTTTTATGGGAGGTCCACTTTATGGTTGAGGTACTAAATGGTCGAAGGAATTGCCTTTCCCATAAATAAGAAGTATTAAGTGGCCTTAAAAGGTTTTCTACAACATCAGCGAAGGAGTATCCTAACGGTTTCACCTTGGGTTTTGGATATTAAATAACTAGAGAATCTGTGTATTTCCTATTTAAAGGTCTTAAGTGGCCCAAGTACTTTCTCTCGCATCGTTAGATATGATTGGATAGGAGATGAGTTATTGAACCTAATATACTCCATAGTTGTGTTGCACTCACTTTTGTAGTCATGGAGTTGGACTTATAGGGGCAGTATTCAATACATAGATATATACTTAGGAAAGTATAATAAATACGCAAGACATGATACTTGTTCAAGTACTTACTACCCATAAACTTTTATTGTAAAACTTAAGGTTTTCATTCAAAAAACATTGTTGTTCTGAATCCCTCCTCATTTCAACCTACAAATTTTGTACAACGATGAGTGTGGAGAAGATGGAGGAGACTTGGTAGGAAGTTATTTATTATAGTTATCTATTTATATTGTTATGATGTACCCATTCTATGTATCATATATGTTATGCACTATTGTGGCATTGTACTCCGGTGATTTGGTTTTATGAAATGGATACTTTATTTTATTACATTTTATTCCTTCCACCATGAGACTCTGAAAGTGCTGATAGATAGCTCTGCATATTGGTTGGTTAAAACAATTATACTAATCATTAACCAGCTCTGGAATGGATTTAAACTTTGATGGTCACTTATTAGATCGAAAATTAGACCCATTTCGGAGAGAGTTATTACATCTGTTTCCAATGATGGAGAGGATTAGTAAACTTATATATTAAGTTGAGCTACCTAGTAGTTTAGTGGATGCGTATAATGTTTTTCACATATCATTTTTGAGAAAATGTGTGTATGACCTAAAATTGATGGTGGAATCGAGTATGGAGTGGACTTATCTATGGAACTAGATTTGACTTATGTTACAGAGCTTAAAGGAATATGAGGTCAAAACACGAGGTAGTTGAGGATCAAACTTGTTCATATCCAGTGGAGTGTTGATGTAGATGACTATACATGGTATGTAGAGGATAAGATTAGGATTACCTATCACAAATTCTTTTGACATGTATGAATGGACATGTATGTTTTATTGTATAAACTAGTAGTGACACTAGTATGATTTTATGATATGGTATTATTGAGTGTTAGTAACAACACCAATACATTATAATTGTTGATTTATGATTTACGTTCGTAGAGAACTAGTGTAATTGTTGATATTGTGTATATGTTGAGTTGATGACAGTGGTCATTATCTTACCTTGTCTGAATTTCGAGGATGAATTTCTTATAAGGACGGGACATGATAATACACCAAATTTTGAAGTGTCGTTATATGAGAATTTAATTAATTAAATAATTAATCAAAATACCTTATGAGATAATAATTGAGTAAGTAGATTTTTTAGCAGAATAAGAAGCGAATAAAAAATGAAGGGTTAAGGATTAATAAGACTAGGTTAGAATGGGATTTCAGCCCAAGCCCAAATCACTAATCCCTAATTATTCCATCTATTCATTCGTTTTCTCCCACACATACATAAAAATAAAAGAAAGAGCTAGGCCGGCCATTATTTTAAATAAGAAGAAGAGAAAATCAAATCATAAGAGGAAAGGAATTCATCCCTAAGAAGAAAAGAAGATTTAATCAAGTCTAATCAAACCAAGGTAATACTTTCTCTAACTCCTTCCACACCCATTTGGATTCTGATTATAAGTGATTAAGAGGCCAAAAATTATGTTCAAAAAGTTTTAAGTCTAATATAATGATTTCATTCATGTTTGGGAGTAAAATAATAATGGTTTTGATATGTTTTGGGGTAATACATGGATTAAACCTCCATCAATTCATTTGAAAATTTTATAAGAGGTTTAAAACATAGTGATTGGTTTTAATTTCATAATTTTCCAAGACTAATTAGGTTTTATATGAATTCTCTAAGTTGAGAAGATGCTTGACTTCGGGTTTTAGTTATTTAAAATAATTATTTTGAACTGGAAATTATATATTAAGTAAAGAGTAGGAAATGGATTTTTTGTAAATTTTTGAGGATTTTTCCATTAATTTTCAAATTAATATGAATTGTTTAATAAAGGGAAGAAGTTAATTACAAATCATATTATCTAATTAATTAAGTGATTAATAATGGTGGTGCAACCTAGAAGGAGAACCGTAAAGACCCATGTAATGAAAATTTGACATATAATGGAATTTGGTTGAAACTGATTAGTTTTAACAGAAATAAAACCATTTTGAAAATAATTAAAAAATCACCATTGTAATATGCGATAGCTTCGGAATGCTCAATCCTTGATAGATTTAATTATCAACATGCGATAACTATAATTTATCAATTTGTAATACCATGTAAACTCAATATGTGATTACTTTAGAACCAGCCATGTGATAGCTTTTAAATTCAATTTGCAATAGTTTGTAAGCTCAAAGTACGATAGTTTGTAAACTCAACACATGACAGTTTATAAAGAGTTGGCATTCGATATCCTTCAAACTTGACATGGGATAGCTAATTTACGCTCAACCTTTGATAGCTTGTGACATGCGATGGGCTTTGAAGTGCGATAGATTTTGACATATGATAGGTTTTGTAACGACCCGATCTTTCAATCCTTGAATGTCGACACTAATACATCCACGGTATTCATGTGCCATACACCCAGGTGCCAAAAAGACAAAAAGTTAGGGTAAAATAAAAGGAAAAATAATAAAAGAAGAAAGAAGAACACAACATCAGAATCTCATAATGAAACGATAATATATAATATCAAAGGAACGGTACAAAGGGTTATTCCAAATACAGAAATTTTTAGAGTTACCAAAACCTAAGAACTATCATCAGCCTGGATAGCTATAACTGCCTGTGCTCACAATGCGAATACATACAACATGGTAATGCAATAGAAATAAGAATACTATGGTAAATAATCATCTAACTCTTCTCCATAAGCTCCACAACGTCCATAGATAAATTTGAAAATACACACCGGGCTGACCCAAATATTATAAGAAAATAACACTCAGATCAGTCCGGTAAACCAACGTGAGAAACTTAAGAAACATGAATCCATATAATAGTAACTGATGAGATTATACAGATTACCATAACAGTTTTCCCCTTAAATGAAACCAACCATTCATTAAGTTTATACAGTGATATGATAAAAAATGTCTAGAGTGTAGAATATACATCATATCAAACAGTTGTTGTGTGAACACCACAATAATAATAGGTATACAATCAATACCGCTAAGGCACATTCGCATAATTGTATAGGTCTTCCACGGAGATCTCCCTAGATCAAGCTGAATCTGAACTCTATAACAAGGATAAAAATACCTTCCGAGCATCGTATATCTCTAGATAGGATATACTTTAAGGTAAATATAACTGGACCACCCTCGGTGTATGGTCCAAGTCATATCAACTCCTGCTAGCAACAATCGATAAGAATCTCTAGATATAGAGTTGATGTACCCTTGAGGTTAGCTAAATCCTCCTGGCCATTCCCCTTCTTTGTTTTATGTCATTTCCCTGATGTCAAGGCTACGTTCAGCATCACTCACACGAGTCTTCACAAGTTGAATAGAACACGAATTCTCAACTGGATTCCTTCATCTCGAACAGATCATGAATCACTACATGGATTCGAGCATTTCGAACAGATCTCGAACCTCCACATAGGTTTCTCGCATAAGTCCTCCGACGAATGCTACCACTATCCTCTCTCTTGGAATACTCCACAAGGTAGACAATCCCACACGATAGCATCATTTGAAATGTTGACGATGACCACTCCCCTGGACTTAACCTTAGGAAAGAAATTCAATCTAATCGCTATATGGTTTTGAAGTGATTATGGTTTGAGTTATCTCATATAAGTACACTCCTTCCGCTTACCAGACTCTCCAAAACCAATCGATGAATTTTCGGCTAACTCTATTTCGGTTCTCCTAGAAATAAGCGAACGCTAGAAACGTTTTGTATCAATACTCCTCCCTGAGGGTTCTTATTGTTATGAAATCATGAAGTCTTTCGATAACTTCTTAAGTCGTATTTAGTCAAGTTCGATAGTCGACTAATCGATTATCTAGTCAAAATAAATTACTTATACAAATCAATATTCGTATACTTAACTCTTTTCTGAAATTCTAACTGAACTATTCCTCACCCAAGTGTGTAGCCAAGTAAGTTAGAACACTAGTTGCATTAAAGCCTTGCCCAGACACTTCATTCTTGAATCTCACAAATAGATAAGTCTACCTCGTCGACTTCTAATGTTAATTATAGTATTAATGATTTCCATAAACAAGTAAGAAATCAACATGATTAACAGGTTTCCGACATTTTCCAACTTAACCATTCCTTGACCAAGAGGGAAGCTAGTAGGTTTGAGCTCTATTGCTCATATCCCTACTCGAACACCAATCTTAATTCTCATAAATAGATAAGCCTACTTCGTCGGCTTTTAGTGTTAAGCATTGTTGATACCTTTCAAACAAGCAATTAAACAATTAACCATTATCCTATTAAGCAATTACTAACCCTTCTCTAAACCTTTTTTTATACTTATATAACACTTTTTAAATGATATATATATATGTATATACGTATGTGTGTGTGTATAGTTATATTTTTATCAAAATTTAATACGTAAATAAACAATTCCAAAGATATTTTATTACATAAGATATAAAATAGTCATCATATTTTCTAAGAACTATATATACTTAATATTTCTTTTAAAATAATTTATAATATTTATAACAGGTTTTAAAACATTTTCTCAAAATATTACTTGAAAATAACAACTTTACAATTTCTTTAAAAACTTGGAAAAACAAGTTTTTATTATAGAATCCTCTTCTTTAAAAATTGACAACTAAGTCTTAAAAATTATTAAATATCTCAAACCACTTTTGAAATACTAAGTTAGTAAACACTTGTAAATAGAGTGAAAAAATACTTAAATTTAAATATCTTTTCAACCCTTTAAAGTCCAAAAATCAAGGCTAAATGATGTAGTTTTGCACAAGTGAAGTTTTGGCCACTTTTCGAGATGTTACCTACCTTTATACTATCCAATATTTTAAAAGTAATAAACATACATATAAAACATTATAAATATGGCAAGAAACCCCTAAGGGTATTTCTACAAAGTTCTATAGAAATAGGCAAAAACAAGGCATTTTCAAAGTGCATCCACTGTGACTATCGCTATAAGTGCACTTTCAAATCCAAGTCCGATCTAAACCAAAGTCCATCTATAACCTATGTGCTTTGTCTCAAGGTCTTGTCACAATTCATACAAGTCCACAGACATGAATCACATAAGCTTCTTGTTTCTAAACAAGAATCAAACCAATATTTTTAACAATGTCAATAACAATTCAACAACTTAAACACAACATATATATGTTATATTTTCCATTCAAAGAGGTGTGTTAACTCACCTTTAACCCAAAAAACCAAGATCCAAGCACCAAAGCCCAAATCAAACCTAGCACCACATTTCTTTCCTTTTTCCTTGCTTCGCACTTGCTTTTGGCCCTCCTCTCCTCAATAATTGCTCGTGGCCATCCTTGATAGGGTGAGTGTGGCTTTGTTTTTTCAACTTCTAACTTGGTGGAAGATGTTTTAATATTCCCACAAGGCTTCACTCCAAATTTGAGTTGATTTGAATTTGATTTGCAAATATTTTTCTTTAGGAAATTACGAAGAGGAAGAAGAAGAAGAAGACATGGAAAGAGAGCTCACATTGCTTTATAAATTTGTGATTATAAACTAAGGGTATGCCTCTCCTTTTATAGGCTCAAGATGGTGTTTCCTAAGCTCACCTCCAACACCCTTCCCCACCATGCCATGGAAGACTCACCTCTCGTCACTTCTCCTTTAAAACACTTCTCCTTTATGCTAATTGCACTTATACCCTTAACATGATATGTCTCTTATCTTAATGGAAGCTTTTGGAATGTTTCATGCTTTATGCAGAGGTATGTGTGTTAATTAGTTGCTAATTTGTTCATATGATCATTAGACAAGTGCACAAGAGTTCGAACAACTTATATCGATTGAAAAGCTGTCCATCGATAAATCAATTTTCGGTCATATTATCGTTTTTTCTTCAAAAAATATATTTTGTAAACAATTTTCAAAAACAAATTTCTTATCATTATTCATTAATTAAATAATGTCTAATAGGGTTATAAAATCATATTTATAACACTTAATTATATTTCAAAACGTTACGATATTCGAAGACGAGGTCACTACATTCTCCACCAATTAGAACACTTCGTCCTTGAAATTTAAATAAGAATGATAAATTAAGAAGACGGACAAAACAAGATACATATATAGAGTTTTGATGAAACTATATACATGCTAAACTGCAAACCAAAATGCATACTTGGCGACTCCAACTCAAGCGGTGAGTACACGACAAAAGATGTATAATACTAAGACAAGAAGGAAACCCTAGTTTATAAGCAACACTGGATAGACTCCTTCAAACTGCACTCCACACCCTGATCATCCTCGCTCCATGGAACTTCTAACCTTAACAAAGGAACAAGCACACAAACACTCAAATAGTATTAATAATTACTAGCAACCAAAGCCCATCGTTCTCTCAGGTTCAAAACTCTATCATCGTCTAAGAATGATAAACAATATACTAAGCATACCTTACGCTCAACTGCCTCAAGTCATTACTTAGACAACTATTCATGCTACTTCATAATAAATCGAAGAGTCATTCCCCAAACTCTTCATAAGCCAACATACATAGTATAAAAATGTAGTAACGCATGTACGATGCACATGGACCATTCATACACAATATCTGATCTGATCACTTACTCAATCATATAAATTTCACTTCCAAACTAGTATAGATCACTTGACCACTTTAGTGCGGACTCTAATTTGGTTCCTTGATTAGAAATCTTTGTTCTTCTTGTGTAGCCATATACTATAATGGAAACATCAAGATCGTATTACAAACCTGTACTAAGTGTTCACCCTCAAGAATCGAGGGAAAAATCCTTGTTTTAATCGGTGTAAACTACCTTGAAAACATTTGCTCGAATACTGAATTAAGAACAGTCATGTGAGTTCAATGATCTACGTAAAATTACGTATTTATCTTATTGGTTACTTAACTACACCAATTCCTTTTTAATCACATTCATTTATCCAAATAGTATGTCTTTTAATATAAAATCATTTCATTAAACATAACTTCAAGTTTAATTACATTTTATTACTTGAATTCATACTCGTACAATACTCCACTACATCTTAAGAGTATATATCAGAACATCACTTTGATTTACTTAACAAGTATGCTCAACAAATTTAAACTTGTTTTAACTTACTACCTTCTTCATTCAAGTGATATAATCTCAATTTTATATTTTCAAAAACATTTAACTACAAGTTCTATAACGATTCGGAAGTATCTTACTGTCCAAAATTATCGACAATCCTATTTCATTTTAATAAATGAAAACCACCAAGCAATATATCATACATGATGCACAAACTAAACTGTCCTAATGCATATGATACACACGTCGATGAAATAAATTAACAAGAAAACTTTAGAACTAAACACTGGTTTTCATTTCAAGTCATTTTGAAATAATATATACATATACATTTTGTATATCAAATCTTACTTTAGGATTAAATCAAAATCTGTTTTACTAAACAAATTTATAGCATCCCATACTTAGAAACTCGAAAATAAAAGCCGACGATGCTAGAATCATCACTGAAATTATTTTTAAGAGACAGAAGTGAGTTCAGTACATTCAAACCATACTTCTTGTATTTAACCAAAATTATTTTAAAGCGGTATCAAATACTTCGTATAATAATACTAAGTATCATGATTTCAATTTCCTAACTCTATCTCCTAAATATTTACTTTCAAATAATATAATTATTATTTTCTCTAGAATCTTGAAAAAAATTCAAAAATATCGGATTTAAGTTCTCATATTCTCTATTTAAATCCTTTTTGTTTATAAATTATATTTTATAAACCATACTTATATAGAATCATTTCCTTACATAAATCTTTTCATAATTATTTATTTCTAAAATATTCTATCTTTTTTTTAGATGTAGGCCAACATGAATTTGGGTCATAAAACTGAGTCGGCCGTTTCGAACTCTTTACTTATCCAGCTCGGTAAGTAGTTAAGTAGAGTAGGATGCTGGTATCCAAGTTTAGTCTTAGAGTCTACTTTTCCTTAGATATCCCTAAGGTAAAGATGTATGTTAGTCGTTCCAGTAACATTGGAGAATTTACTTAAGAAAATGGTCAACTAATTTAAAACTTATCTTTCATAAACCATCTCATATAATACAAGCTAAATACCCATTACTAACATTCATAACCCTTACTACAGGTTTACTTAATACAGATACAATACATATCTACAAGATATGATACTAAGATACAAAAAACACCCCTAAAAAACACACCTCGATACTCTCAAAGAGGGCTCTCCCTATCAGATTCCTCTAACGGAGGTCCCTCTAAATCCATGCTTCGTATGTCATCATCTGTTATCCAACCATCCAATTGCTTAATCCCTTCAGGCTTTGCCACATCATCGGATATCCAACCATTCAAATGCTCAATCCCTCCGGGCCCTGCCTCATCGTCGGCCAACATCCATTCATCATTAATATGGATCTTCCTCATCCTTAAATAGGTTTCCTATTAATAATCTTTCCTTCTCCCATATAATGTCATCTTCGCCCTTTGAACTAAGCTCCTCATCTGGATCTTCCCCTTCCTTGGCTACAAGTTCCTCCTCATCCTCAGCTACAATTTTCTCCTCATCCTCAGCTACAGGCCCCTCCATATCCCATCTAGCTACGACATGCCTGAATTTTACCCCTAACCATCTATTTCTTTCTACACTGGATACCATATACTAAAACCAAAACAATATGAACCCTTAAAATCACATACTAAGATTTTAGGAAACTAAAGGATATAATTATTTCAAGGGCATAATACTAAGAAAAGATTGCTAATAAAGAGGCATTCCTAAAGAAATTTTTTAAAAGACTAGTTTTCAAATTGCAAATACCCTCTCATATGTAATACACTCGACATATTCTTTTTTGTCACTTACCCTATATCTAATAAGCCATACCCACCCAAAGATAAGGTGTTCGCTCAACCTTGAGCTCTGATACCAAATGTAATTACCCAAGTTTTCGACCCTTGAATGTCGACACTAATACATCCACCGTATTCGTGTGCCGGACACCTAAGTACTAGAAAGACAAAAAGTTAGGGTAAAATAAAAAAGAATATAACAAGAAAGAAGAGCATAACAACTGAATTTCACAAAGAAACGATATTATATAATATCGAAGAAACAGTACAAAGGATTATTCTTAATACAGAAATTTTAAGAGTTACCAAAACCTAAGTACTGTCATTAGCCTGGACAGTTATAACTATCTGTCCTCATAATGTTGATACATACAATATAGTAATGCAACAGAAATAAGAATACTACGGTGGATAATCATTTAGCTCTTCTCCATAATCTCCATAGCATCCATAGCTAAATTTGAAAACATATAAAGGGATGACCCAAGCATTATAAGAAAATAATGCTTGGATATGTTTGGTAAACCAATGTGAGAAACTCAAGATACATGAATCCATATAAAAGTAATTGATGAGACCGTACAGATAATATAGTGACATGATAGATAATGTCTAGAGTGTAGAATATACATCATATCGAATATTTGTTATATGAACGCTACAACAAATAGGTATATAACTAATACCGCTAAGAAGCATTCACATTATTGTGTAGGTCTTCTCCAGAGATCTCCTCGGATGAGGCTAAATCCGAACTTCATAACATGGATCAGAAACTACCTTCCGAGCATTATATGTCTTTGGATATGATATAATCTAAGGTAAACATAACTAGGCTACCCTCGGTGTGTGGTCCGAGTCATATCAACTCCCACTAGCAATAATCGGTGAGCATCTCTATATATGGAGTTGATATATCTTTGAGGTCAGCTAAACCCCCTGGCCATGCCCCTTCTCTATTTTTTGTCATTTCCCCGATGTCGAGGCTACGTTCGGCTTAACTCACATGAGTTTTTACCACTCGAATATAATACGAATTCCCAATTGGATTCCTTCATCTCGAATAGATCACGATTTGTTACATGGATTCAAGCATCTCGAATAGATCTCAAACCTCCATATGAGTTTCCCGCGTAAGTCCTCCAATGAATTCTAACGATGTCCTCTCTCTTGGAATACTCCTCGATAGACAGTCCCATACGATACCATTGTTTGAAATGTTAATGCTGACCTCTTCCTTGGATTTGACCTTAGGATAGATAGTTCAAATCTATAACATTTCACTTCATAACTACTTCCAAAACATCGATCGCGTTTATGGTTTTGAAGAGATTCCGGGTTCGAGTCATCTCATATAAATACACTCTTCCCACTATCGGACTCTCCTAAACCAATTGATGAATTTTTGGTTAACTCAATTTCGATTCTCTCATAAATAAGCCAAAGTTATAAACGATTCGTACCAGTACTCCTCCCCAAGGATTCTCATTGGTATGAAATTGCGAAACTTTTCGATATCTTCTTAAGTCGTATTTGGTTAAGTTCAATAGTCGACTAATCAATTATCTAGTAAAAAACAATTGCTTATACATATCAATATTTTTATACATAATTCATTTTTGACATTCCAACTTAACTATTCCTCGCCCAAGAGTGAAGCCAAGTAAGTTAAAGCACTGAGTACATCAAAGCCTTTCCTAGACAGTTCATTCTTGAATCTCAAAAATAGATAAATCTACCTCATCGGCTTTTAATGTTAAGTATAGTATTAATGACTTCCATAAACAAGTAAGAAATCAATCTAATTAACATGTTTTCGACATTTTCCAACTTAACTATTCCTTGGCCAAGAAGGAAGCCAGTAGGTTAGAGCTCTATAACTTATATCCCCACTTGAACATCAATCTTAACTCTCATTAATAAGTAAGCCTACTTCGTTGGCTTTTAGTGTCAAACATTGTTAATTACTTTTCAACAAAAATTAACTATATGGCCATTAAGCAATCACTAACCTCGTTCTAAACCTTTTGTTTATACTTTTAAAACCCTTTTTAAAATGATATATATATATATATGCATATGTATAATAAATTGTTTACCAAAACTTGCTATGTAAGTAAACAAGTCGAAAGATTTTTTTTACATAAGATATAAAATAGTCAACATATTTTCTAAAAACTATATATACTTAAAAATGCTTTTAAAATGATTTATAATACATTTAATAAGTTTTAAAACATTTTCTCAAAATATTACTTGAAAATAACAACTTTACAATTTCCTTAAAAACATGAAATAACAAGTTTTTATTATAAAATCTTCTTCTTTAAAAATTCACACCTAATTCTTAAAAATTCATAAATTTCTCAAACCACCTTTTAAATACTATAATATGAGTTAGTGAACGCATGTAAAAAGAATGAAACAAAATACCTAAATTTAAATATCTTTAAAAACCTTTAAAGGCCAAAAATCAAGGCTAAACGGGACAGTTTCACAGAAGTGAAGTTTTGGCCATATTTCGAGATGTTACTTAACTTTACACTGTACAAGCTTTTAACTATGATAAACATACGTATAAAATATTATAATTGTGGCAAGAATACCCTAAGGATCTCTCTATAAAGTTCCATAGAAATTTCCAAAAACAGGGCAATTCCAAAGTGCATCCACAGCGACTATCGCTATAAGTGCACTTTCAAATCCAAGTCCAATTTAAATCAAAGTCCATCTGTAACCTATTTTGCTTTGTTTCAAGGTCTTGTCACAAGTCATACAAGTACATAGATATGGATCACATATGCTTCTTTTTTTCAAAATGAGAATCAAACCAATGTTTTTAATAATGTTAATAACAATTCAACAACTTAAACACAATCAAAACACGACATATATTTGTTATATTTTCCATTCAAAGAGGTGAGTTAACTGATCACCTTTAACATAGAAACAATCAAGGTCCAAGCACCCAAGCCCAAACCCAACCTTGCAACCTTTCCTTTCCTCTTTCCTTGCTTTGCACTTGCTTTCGTCCTCCTTCCCTCAATAATTGCTCATGGCCAGCCTTGATAGGGTGAATGTGGCTTTGTTTCTTCAACTTTTAACTTGATGGAAGGCGTTTTAATATTTCCCCAAAGCATTAATTTAAATTTTAGTTGATTTGGATTTAATTTGCAAATATTTTTCTTTAGGGAATTATGAAGAGGAAGAAGTAGAAGAAGACATGGAAAGAGAGCTCACCTTGTTTTATAAGTTTGTCATTATAAACTAAGGGTATGACTCTCCTTTTATAGGCTTAAGATGGTATTTCCTAAGCTTTCCTTCACCCCCACCATGCCATAACAGACTCACCTCACATCATTTCTCTTTTACATCGCTTCTCCTTTATGTTAATTACATATATACCCTTAACATTATATGTCTTGTTACATCAAAAATTCTCAACAATAAAAATGATGATTATCTTCCTAAGGAAAGTCACATATTCTCTATTTATGTATGATACAAAATTCACTTTACCCTATTGTATAAGACCTGATGGAGTAAGGTCATATGGAAAGAACAGTGCCACGGGTCGAAAGGAACAACCCAGTAGCAAGTCTGAAGCCCAAGACATCAGTTTATAATGGGGGATCTATGGTTGAGATGGACAATAAAAAACACACGGCTTAGATGTTAAAGACTATTTAAGTTGGAGGCCAGTCATCAATTCGTTCTTATTAAGTAGTCCCCATGGATGAACTGCACAAGCTCAAATTATAGCCACCCAATAAGCAACTTCAGCGATCCATGAAGGAAACTCTCCACTAATGGTGCCACGGCATACTAGCTATAAATAGGCGACAATTCTAAGGCATAAGGGTTGGTTGATGCATAGAAAAATAACAGAAAATATATTGTACTTTCCTGTATCAGAGCTCTCCTAGAAATTTTTTAGTGGTAGAAATATCTAAGCCTAATGTAATAAACCTCTCAACTAAACTAGCGTAATTAAATAATGAAAGGGGAGAGGACGTAGGGGCTTTCAGTTCGAACCACTATAAAAATATCGATGTTATTACTTTATGCACTGTTTCCTCTTGGCACTCATTATTATGACTCTATAATTTATAACTTCATTACTCAAACTTACTACATCATGTTTTTGCAACCTCCTAAACAATAACTGACAATTAATAGATTCTTGAAGCACTACCTTTGAATTATGGGGTGTTGATGTAGACAAAGTTCTGCATTAACATTTTTGGTGCTAGAGGAGGGCCCGAACCTCCGTCATTTGTCCCCTCTAGGAAAGTCTAGTGACAAGATCCTTCCGGCCATGACTAACTTAGAGAATGAGAAACTGACCTCGAAATTACCCCTAAACCTTCGCATTCAGCTTATTAACGAAGATAACAATGAGAAATTGATCACCCTCACCCCAAAAAAAGAGAAACGCTAGGAATATGACCCAATTTATGAACTTCTAGCTTTCCAGATCCAGCAACTTTTAGAGTATCTCCTAAAATCCCTCCAAGAGTCTGCTCAACTCAGACGGATAGTTAAAGCTATGGCAAATAAAATCAAGGATTTGCGAATCATGGAGAAATCCATGTAGACTTATTCAACCGAATATAGACACACACACATCCTTTTCTGTAGACAAGGAATGTTATATATATATTTGAAGAAATCTCTCATCAGCGCTCCTTTCAGTTTTAGCTCTTTCCTTTCTCGGTAAATGCAATTTAGTCTTGGTACCCATAAAATTTAATCTAGTACATCCCTTATTTTAGTTATTTTCAATTGTTGTGTCTGCATTTAGAGTCCAAATGCCAAAACTCTTTTATTGATCTGATGAGGTTAATGAAGAGTTTATTTTGTCTTAAAGTATTAATTATCTTTCTCAAACTTAAAGCGAATATGTTTCCTACCTAGCTATAGAATATACCAACTATTCGATTTCAAAATTCTTTTACAAAATAATTCGAGAGCACTCATTTCAAAGAGTTTATATTTTACTTTATTAAGTTATAACTAGCTTTAAGTAACTGGCAAAAAGTAGCTTTAGATGGCTAACACCAGCCAAAAGTGGTTGTAGAATGGCCGATACCAGCCAAAAGTGGTTTTAGAATGGCCGACACAAGCCATATGAGCACTGGTGTAAGGCTAGTATCATGAGGGTTTAAAAAGACATCAAAATGTAAAATGCATGCTGATAGTAAGTCATGATTGGTGGAATCATGCACTGGGTAAATCCCCAGTTAGATTAGAATATTAGTTGATTCCCAATAATAGTTAGTTATGGTCAAGTAGTACCATGCGTTAGGTAGATTCCCAATTAGATTAGAATGTTGGGTAGATTTCCAATTAGGTTAGAATGTTAGGTAGATTTCAAATTAGATTAGAATATTGGGTAGATTTCCAATTAGGTTAGAATGATAGGTAGATTTCAAATTAGATTAGAATGTTGGGTAGATTCCCAATAATAGTGAGCCATGGTCAAGTATTACCATGCATTGGGTAGATTCCAACCAAATTAAAATTTTAGGTAGAATCCCAACTAGGTTAGAGTATTATAGATTCACATCTAGATTAGAGTGTTGGGTGGGTTCCCAATAAGAAGAGTGATGAGTAGATTCATAATAATACTGGAACCTAAAGAGGAAAGTTCCTAAGCTAGAATGAGCATTAGGTAAGAATCCCAATCGAGGCCGAAAGGATGGCATCAATATTAGTGAATAAGAATATCAGAGATACCGATAGGAAAAGGCATCAAAAGGCAAAACACCCGAAGACAGAATTAAAAGAACAAACAAGATGGCCTGAATCGAAAGAATAGGTCAACCAAAAGGATAAAAGGATCTCAAAGTTATATAAAGATTATCCAAATATTTATCATGATATTTAGAATATAATACGTATAGAAGAACATAAAAGGTTTCATAAGCCTTTGTACAATTTTTTGATCCTAGTCTTGTCCTCCTCCACAGCCTCCATCTTACGAGATTTGAAGTGTTTCTCCATCTTGTCATATATCTTGGATACCCATTCTTTCCTATATTCTCTGAATGAAATAGTTCGACCATCTCTAGTACAAATAATAACATCTGATCTAATGAGTACTGGAATTGAGGGAGAACTCCTCTTAGATTGAGGACGAGGTCCAGAAGGGACAATGGTAGTCCTATGAGAAGAAGGAAGTCCCATAGCAGCGCGATCTCTACCTGTACACCTTCCATGGGTAGCAATTGTAACTTTGTTAGTACGTGTGTTCTCAGTTTCAAGCTCTTGAAGTTTGATTATCGGAAGGTCTCAGTAGGCTTCGTTCAGCTGTTGTCTAAGAGTAAGAGTGAATTCCCATAGGCTAGAAATGACAGATTCTGAAGCCTGACCAGTGACCAGCACGGCCTCAAGGATAACATACATTGGAAACATCTTTGAGAGTCTGCTTTAAGGATTAATTGTCTTTCAGGACAGTATGAATGCTGATACCGAGATCAGGGTTGTATTTTGTTAATTTAGTTATTTTATCATCGAGACTTCATTGTAAGGAGGTTCAATCCCTCTTTAGTTTTGAGTAGTTGGGACATGGTTGCCCCTAAAAAAGATTCAAGTTAAGACCAGAAAAGATGGATCCTCATAAAGGTAATTCTATTTAATTCCATGGAAGATTAGTATAGATAGTATACATAATTCATAGTCTTTAAAGATAAGCAAATTTCTCCTTGTTAGCTAAAATAATCTTAAGTCCTCTACTCCTAGTATCAGCTAAAGATCCCGAGGTCTTGCCTTATTGGAAAAGGTAATGTCTTTCCCTAAGCCACCTTTCGGTATAGAAAGTTCCTAGGGAGAAGGATCTACTAAAGGCAGTCTAAAAGTAGCTTCTGGAACATATTGGGGGACATATTCCAAACCATGTTCACTTTTGGGAGTCCTCCCTTTGGTAGTGGCTAGAGGAGGTAGATTTACACATCGGTAACCTAGAATAGCCTCTGGAGTTATAGTAAAACATGGATCATCGAATCCTCGAAGGAAGGATAACCTTCTATTTTTCAACTGTGGATCCCCTAGTTGTAGTTTAGAAAGTCAAGAAAATTTTGGAAAGTCATCATCTCGGTCTCTTAAAGCAATTTCCAATTGACCCCTTAGATCTAAGATCCTGTTAGTTAACATTGTACCCTAAGCCTAAGTGACTTAATTGATTCGACACAGATTTTGTCATGAGTTTCCCATACCTCCTCGATCTTATTAGACATCTCTACATTCCTTAATCTACTGGATTTTAGTTAGGTTTTAAGGGTACCTTTGGTTGCTAGCAGTTTCAAAATTTTGGTTTGACTTCTCTTCCATAATACTTTATAATGAGAAGTGAAATTGGATTTTTTTCGTTTAAACGTGGTAAAGGGAAAAAGTATTTCCAAATAGACATAATAGGGATAATAAAGAAGAAATTCAATAAAAACCCAAATAGAAATACCATAAAAGTTCACAGCCATAATAAAACAACAACAACAAAAAATTGTACAAGAATTATTACAGACCGGATTTCAAGCATCATGAGTAGGATTCTTGGACTCAGAACCATGACTTGCCTATCCACCTTTTTCATCTTTCTCCGTTGGGACTAACTGTTCAACACTAGTCAAGGCCCATGCTCTATCATACTTCAGGGAGAACCTCTCCTTGATCTTTTCACCATTAGGGTTGAAACCCATGGAAATAGTCATGCCTCTGTCCCGGTTGTATTCATAAGCACTATATAGAATGTTGAAGGCTTCAGCGATAGCCACTTTCTCGGCCTCTTCCTTAGTAACCCAACCCAAGTTCTCCTTATTAACTTGTGCAAGCTTATCCTCAACCATCTTATGCTTCACCTCCAGATCTCTCAAGGCCTTCTCCAAATCAATGACCTTCCTCTCAGAAGACCTCAACTCCCGAAGACCTTTCTCCCTTTCATCCTAGGCCTCTTTCTTAAACACAGCAAACTCTTTCCTCAAAGCTTCAGCCTTCTCCATTTCCCCCTCCAGCTTTTCAAACCCTTGTCCAAAACTGATAAATTATCCAAGACCTGAAGGAAATAAATTGTTATGGAAACTAAAAGAATAAATACCTCATAAGTAAAAAAACACTACCCTGAGCTGGTCTTTCATCCTTAAATACAACATCCTCTTAAAGCTACCCATATCTCCACTTCAGAGCCTCCTACAACCTTAGAAAGATGGGCATCAATAGTAGAATAGGTCACTTCAATTACCCGATCCACATGGTTATTTGGGGAGGTCAGGACAGGGACGTCCGGGGCAGACTTAGCTTTGGAAGAGAGAAGGTCCTTATAGGTCTTTTATATGGCAGATCCTTTAAGACTATTTTTTGTCTAGTAGAAGCGAATGTAGAAGAGGACTTGTTCAAGAGCATTTCACCTATCGAAAAAGTATTCAAGACCGAGGTTTACCCTTTGTAGCAGCATCTTTCTTTCGGCCTCAACAGTTTTTGCGTTAGAGCCAATGGGTTCATCAGGTTGACTTAGGTCAATTATGTTCGAAGGCATAGTTCCAAATAAATGGGGATCATAACCAAGAAATTTGGCTGAGGGCGACAATAGCCCGCAAGCCTTAAGATTAGTCTTGGCAAGGAATACATGTCTATGTCTCTTTACCTTTAGTATTTTCATTACCTCCTCGTACCTAGTTAAAAGAAGTCCTTAAGGGTTGGAACCTTATCCTTTCTAGGCTTAGCGAATGAGATCAAAAACAATATTAAAGAAAGATGTAACCAAAATAAGAGCCTTCTAAGACAAAAATAGTTCGAAATGCTTACTGGTCTCTAGATTAGTGACAATTCGAGGGTCCTCTATCTTTATGAAAAATCAATGTGCAGGTGTAACCTTACTAAGTGGTTTAATTTGGGGAATCTTCTTTCAAAACAAAGGAAATATAAAGGAATCGACGAACTACCACTTGAACTACGCAGATTATATACGTAATGGATCTCGGAGGTAGTCATATTTTGATATCTTTACTCTGTTATAAGATTGCCAAAGTAGACAAAATGTTGTTTGAGACCAACCCAAGCTGAATTAGGTTAAGACCATAGAATTCCAGAATATTAACGAATAGAGGAGTAAGGGGAAGCGATATTCTATTTGCCAAATGCTCCATCATCCAAGTGATGAATCCTTGAAGGGAATCACTCCAGTCGTCTTCATAAATGGGAGCCTTAACCTAAACTCCCTCGATCCCATAACCGTTAATCCAATTCTCTAGCTCCCCCGATCAGTTATTTGTTTATCCATGGTAAAGTCTAAAAGAACTAGTGTTGGGCTAGCAACTTAACAAGAACCCTAAGGACTCCTATTGGGATGGTTTAATGTCTTATGGTTCAAAAAGGGATTGGACATAAATTGGATTCTATATCCTAGACTCGATATTCAAACAAAAAAGGGAAAAACCCCAAAGCAGTTATCAACCTAGAACAATGAATAACACTAATCTACGAGGTAATAGGCATCATGGACTAATCAGTCAGATAATACCCCAACTTAAAATCAATCGCCGATATGATAATGGAAATCAAAATTGAATTTTCATAAATTCAAAAAAGGGAATGCATGTAGATATTAATAGCGGTAATAAAAACTGATAAAGAATAAAGAAAAATTGAAAATTTCTATTTCAACCAAGGTTTTGCAATGATCTGAGAAAGATTCTAAGTGTCAGTGATAGATGCAACTATTAGAAATCCGAGTAAAGAAGAAGAAGAAAGAAAGGGTTTATCAAAATCTCGGAATTAAAGTAGATATTACCTAGACAAATAAACCTTAACCGTAGATTAAATGTTGCAACAAAAAAAAATCATCCTAGGACAGAGAAAAGGAACACACTTTTCAAAGAGGGCATTAAAATAGAGACAGTTGGCAAAGTCATTTAATGCAAGTTTAAGACCCGTCCCTTCAAGATCAAATCTTGACTTTCCTCTTCTTATATACTTGACAAGACCAGTATCTCCTCATGGTCCCAAGTTATATGTTTCCTCTCGGCATCAAAATAGTTTTACTTGTCACTTAGTCTAGATGACTTCATGTATTAATCATGATTTCGAAAAGATTTGACCATACAATCCCAAGTTATATTTTGCCTCTCGGCATTGAAACAATTTCGCTTGTCACTTAGTCTTGATGACTTCAGGTGTTAACCATGATTTTCATAAGTGTTGACCTAATAGTTCCAATCCAAATTTTTACCTTTTGGTGTTCAGACATTTTACCCCGTCAAGATGGTTTCAAATGACAAATCTGATTTTGGCCTCTCGGTCCAAGTTAAATCTCCTCCTTTTGGTTTTCAAAACCTCAAACATTTTGTCCTCTCTATATACCATGTTAATCCATCCAAAACTAAGTACCATAACTTCTTCCATACACGTGACAAAGGTTAAACTCAGGAGATAATCAGGAGAAGAAAACCAAACCCACTCACTTCAAAGTTCACACCATATTTCAGAAATGAAGTAAACTTTAAGGGGCATGTGTTACACCAAAAATTCTCAATAGTAAAAATGACGATTATATTCTCGAGGAAAGTAATGCATTCTCCATGTATGTATGATACAAAAGTTGATTTACCCTAATGTATAAGGACCTAATAGAGTAAGGTTATATCGAAAGAACAGGGCCACAGGCCGAATGAAACAGCCCAATAGCAAGTCCAAAGCCCAAGACATCAGCTTATAAAAGCAGAGATCTACGACCGAGATGGATAGCAAAGACAACACATGGCTCTGATGTTAAAGACCATTTAAGCAGGATGCAAGTCATTAACTCGCGCCTCTTAAGTAGTCCTATAGATGAACAGCACAAGCTCAAATCGTAGCTGCGTAATTAGCAACTATAGCATCCCTCATTCTAAGACCCTAAACTAACTATCATGGATGCTGCAGTCAATCATAGTTATTAATTTTCGATGATAAAATGTGACTATGTTAATCATATCTATAGTCATAAGCACATGAATATGAAAAAAATTTAACGCATTTTAATAACAATTTTCATATCTTATTTCACAAACGATATTTCATATTCATTATGTAATCACATTCGCAAACCAACGTTAAGAGAAATTATAATTATTGTAAAATACTCCAAGAGCGAAATATGAAGATGCCTCCTTGGTTGATCAGAGTCAAATACTTAGCAATTATACAACTTTGTCATTACATCCAAATTGACACACCTAAACAACACAGTGGATTATAATAGAACTCCTACATAGCTAGATTGCCTTCTACATGTCCCCGCCACTTAATCATCCTACTAGGAAACTTGAAAAACCCTTACTCTTAACCTACTCGAATTAATTTTACGCACCCAAGAGTTTAAGGGGATAACATAAACTTCAAGTCAGATAAAAAGTCTAGTGTGAATAATAACCTACCATCTCGAACTAATAAATATCTAGTGAGACCACGCCACTGAGCGGAACGAGTTTTCCCCTCACCAGTATTTACCAAAATACATTAACCATATACTCTGCTCCTACATCCATAATGGTTATAACATAATAATATATAATGACATGCAAGAATGCAATATACCCTGGATTACGCATCCCAATTTATCAGACTATCTGTCCAAATTTATAGTTTTTCTAGGGTAATTATAAACCTATTAGTTATCATGAACTGGCTAATAACCTATCTCAATTCTTAAGGACAATCTGTCAAACTTTATATTTTTCATGGGATCACTAAGAACCTATAGGTTTCTGCCAATAACCTTTCGATCATAGTTTTCATGGGCTTACTATGAACCTATAGGATTCTTCAATAACATCTCTCAAATCATAGTTTTCATTGGATCACTATGAACCTATTGATTTTTTTAATAATATCATCTGAATATAGTTTTCATGGGTCCAATAAGTTCCTGGGATCACTAGGAACCTATTGGACCCTTCCAATAACATTTCTCAGGACATAATTTTTATGGGATGACTATGATCCTATTGGACCTTCCAATAAACCTGTTAGAATCAATAATCTTTTGATCTGTAACGACCCGTACTTTTATCACTTTGAATTGAAATATTAAATTAATTTTAAATATTTAAATATAGGATTATATCAAACAAATAATCATGTTTTTTATGATAAATAATAATGGTGAACTAATTTCTAAAATTTGTATATAAAAATAGATATTTTTGATTTTCATCGGAAAAGTGACAAAATCGGTTTTCGATAAAAATGAGTTTTTCTCAAAATAATTATTTTTAATTTAAAATAATCCATTTTAAATGTTATAAAATGATAATAATTGTTTTATAGTAGTTTTATAAATATATAAACTTGTTTTATAAAGATATATATACTTCTGCATTTTGGCAGATCGATGTCGTACTTTTACAATTGGATTTTTACATTATCTAATATTGTTTTATAGTTTAAATAATCTTGTTTCGATTATTTAGAGATGATAAGAAATTTATTTTCAATTATGTTTACATAAATAAATAGTTTGATTTAAAAATGAAAATATGATCGGAAGTCGAATCCCGAATTCACAACAGTTTGATGAATAGAAGTTATACTAAAACATTGTAACTTGGTTCGTCAAATGTAGCATATATACATGTACATACATATATACATTTAAAAACATCACAGTTATTCAAATCAATACTTTAGAAATGTCTAAGATATTTTAAAGTGAAAAGGTAAACATTTAATCACCATTAAAACATGTTTTACTTTATTATCAAGTAAGGGAACAAAGGACAATGTGATGTGTTGATGGAATGTAATGGAAAAGTTGTGGTGTAAGAGATATTTTGATGGACGGGTATTTTGATCTTTACACATGAAGATATTTTACAAGTTTTCTACCGCTATAAATACACATGCACATACCTCTTCATTTCTACACAAATCACTTCTTTATCTTCTTATTCTTCGCTTTCTTTCTCCTTTCCTCTTTAATGGCCTATGGCCAAGATCTTAGTGGTGTAGAAGGGCAAGGCCGTGAGCCAATGAAGGGGAAAGGGTGGTGGACATGAGCTAGGTGGGGATGGAGAATGGAGCCCGTGAGCATGAGGTGATGAAGGAAGGTGGTCATGAGCAAGATAAAAGAGGGTGGTTATGGCCGATCACACAAGCCTAGGTCGAGCATACTAGGGTCCAAAAGCAAGTTCCAGAGGTCCCGTAGCAAAAAAAAGGGAAGGAAGTGTTGTTGGAGTACCGTCAGATTTATTTTAAGGAGCTCCAGATAAAGATTGAGGGAGTGGAAACCGATAGTGAGTACTTGATATTCGTAATTATTAAATAACAACTATAATTATTTCAAGTACAATAATATGACTATTTAATATCTTTCATGATTTATATGGATGTTTGAAAATTGGTTGATTATACGGTTGATTATGTGGTTGATAACTTGGTTATGATAAATATAACCAATAATCAGAAATCATAATTATCCAAAATAGAAATGTTTAATTAGTTGACCATAGTTAATTCGTGGAAAAATAAATCCTTATTAATATGTGTATGTGAGTTAGTAAGCCTTTTGTGGTTTTGAATATAAAAAGGTTGAAAACTGAATATTATAATAATATATCATTATAATATGGAATAAAGAGAAAATTGAGTTTTTAATGTAGTAAAAATCATTTGAAAGGATTTAAAATGGTTTATTATGATATTTTAAATCTTTTAAAATCTTTTGCAAAGTTTAATGAAGTTTGGAAAAGTGAGCCAAATTAAGCTTGTCGTGTAGCGGTAGTTCATAATTTTTATACCTAAAAGTTAAATCAATGTGTAGGATGTAGTATAAGTCAGAATTCTTTGAAAAAAGAATTTTCCAAACCCAATAGAGTATAGTTTTCAAACAAAAGAAGATAATCAAGATTTCATTTAGTAGAGTTTGATATATGTCCAAATCAAATTTTCAAAAACATTGTGTTTTGGTAGTTTGGAAATCAAAAGGGTAAATTCTTTAAAATGAATATTTTCAAATATTTAAAAATGTAAAATAAATTCCATGAATATGATTAAATATATCAAAAAAGTATTGAATAGATAAATTTGACATATATAAGGTGGAATACGTATTTAGAGCCGAGAAGCTCTAAAAACACTATTCATACCGGTTTTTAAGACGGTTTTTGGTGACTTTTGCAATTTTGAACTTAAGTATTCTTCCCTAATCTTAATTAGCAATCTTTTTAAATGAATAATTATGTACTTTGAAGTTGATTTGAAAGTTTTATAATTATTTTAAAGGAGTTTAAAATAAATGGTTAAAGAAAAATTGTTTTAAACAATATTAGATTATTGTTAAGTAAATAAAAACCATCAAGAAAAGATCACATAAAGGATTTAGAGTTGATCAAATAACTTGACTGCCATATGGGTGACAAAGTGATAGTCTCTCGACCTGAGCTTGGATAACCAGTGTCTGGGTTCCGCTGTAACTATCCGGACCTGCTCGACGGAGGGGATAGTTAATTTGATCTACTTAGACTGCATATTCTTAAGTTAAATGAAAAAAGATTTGGATTTTTTCAAAAGACAAACAAGATTTTAAAATACTATTTTGGTGGTATAGAGAATACCCTAGTTAAACTCTATATTAAATTCCAAGGAGGGAACTCGTACTATCCATGTGAATTTAAAAGGTGATTTCACCATTATTCGACGAATAGTACAGGTTGAATACGGAAATTGTTATTGGGTATGATTAGTCTAATCTCTATGGATACTTTTCTACTCAATACTAATTGATTTGGGTTTAAAGTAAATGATGTCTTAAATAACATCGTTTCTGACCCATCTAAAAGTTATGATCTGAAAATAAGAAATCTTTGTTAAGATTTAAATAAATGATTTGGAAATGTTTTCCTAAGTAAATGGTGAAATGACTTTGAATTATTCCAATATTAAAGAGGTTTTATCAACCACAGAATTTGATAAATAAGGCTTAGTGATTCCATATACTCTTAAAAGATAAAGGAATAGTTTGAAAGAATATATCTCTGGAAGATATTTGATTTGATAAAAAGATAAATTGATTGGATGTTGTTTGATAATCACTTATATACTTGACATCTTTTTATCGAAGATTAGTTCGGAGAATCCGGGTTCAGATTTGGGTGGTTCATGTCCGAAAACCACTTTGAACAACATATGTATTCGAAAGTGGAGACATGTTGAAGATAATGATTTGAAGAATGAGATCTTCATGATGTAGGGCTACTTGCCACTAACCTATAGGTTAATCCCCATATCATATATATATATAGTGGCGGTAGTGCCCTCGTTCAAAAAATCTTTGATTTGCAAGGAATATTCGCTATTAATCTTAGGGGTGATTCCCAAACAGGAAGTAGCAGGAGGAGTGCCTTTGGTTTATCCTTTACTTGGACAAATTATATGGATGAGTGTTTGACATTGCATTTCTAAAACCACGTACATTGATCTCTACAAACATACATCTATTTAGTGGTGTAGAAGGTAACCACTCCTATACTTAATACCCTTCTCTAAGTTGTACAATCCTAGATGTTGTACTTTTGTGGAAATCAATAGCGTGTTGTTAGAAATGGCATTGTGGTATTCTAAGTGGAATTTTCTTTGCAAAAAGAAAAATATGGCTTTGAGAAAAGCAAAGCGTGGCTTTGCGGATAGAAGAGCATAGATTTACGAGCCACACATTCCAGGAATGATATAGGATATTATATGGTTTGCATGACATATATTTCAGGCTATCGGTTTCATTAATGATGGAGGCATCCAGTAGTGTTTGGACCCTCAATGGTTTAAATGGGTAGGTATTGGAGGCTCGATTGAGAAAAAAGCAAAGCCACCAAAATAGTTGTTCCATAGTAGTGTAATAATGTAGTACATAGGCTTGCGTGAGAAAAGTGAATAGTCACTAAGGACTAGGATTGTTATGCATGGATTTCGCATCAAAGGAAATGGATACTAATTCCCTATCATATTGGAAATCCAATTCCAATAGGAGATTTATGGTTTTGGTTGTATTCCCAAAATAGCTGTATTGCTTTGCAAACATTTCAGCTACCCCTTTGGTATCATATACACCATTTGACATTATCCGGGTATTGGTACATTCTTTATATATTTATTTGTAAGTGTTTTCAAACCAATGTCATATATGATAATATCAAATTTGTCTTTGTATAATGTATTTTGGTTATCATAAGGTAAAAACTTATCCGTGTTTATATGCAACATGTTATTACGAGATATCCTTCTTTTCGAAGGTTTTGATTGGCATAAATCTGATCTATGACACTATCGTATACATTTATAATTCGCGTTTTCTCAGGCTGGTTTTCAAGCCTGATCCGGGGTTAATACTCAGGTCAGATCTTAGTAGCTTTAGATTTAGCTAAAGACAGTTGGAGTTTCCAGAGGAGAGTAGGAGATCTTCTTCAATGTATAGACGTAGATTATATTCTCCCCGTTTGTTTCATTTTTTTAGTTTTTTAGCATTTGCAAGGACAAGGGATTTATAACTATCCAAACTGAATCTAGGTTAGACTCTGGTATATGTATTTCAATTTTTTCACTGTAAAAATTATTATTATTATTATAAATTATTCAATTCGTTTGAGATTTTGTTATGTCTTTATTTTCATTTACACTTAACAATTGTTTTTTTCGGCACTTGAATGCTTGGCATGCAATACAGTGGGCATATTAGTGTCGATTTTCGAGGGTCGAAATTCTCATTCGTTGCATTTGGTATTGGAACTTAGATTAAGCGAACACCTAACCTGGTAGGGGTAAAGTCTCGTCGGAGATACGGTTAGTAACACCCTAGGATGAGTGACTCATTAGAGATAGGGTAAGAGACACCCTAGAATGATTTTGAGTGCATTATATATATGAGCATGTATTTGTTAGTGACTAACAAAGTGTTTTGTGTTGATTGGTCTATTAGGTGGTTTATGAATTCTGATCGATGCATAGTGGCCATATATATTCTATAGGGATTCTTAAATACTTAACAAGGCAAACCGACACACTGTTTTTGAAAGGACTATATTTTGTATATAAAAGAATATCTTTCCAAAAGATATAGATATTTATATGGGTTAGTTTATGGTCAAGGAAGTAATAGCGTTTAGCCATTATCATTTGTTGATATATTGGTTAAACGAACACCGTGTGAACTAAGTTTCACGATTTGAATATAAAGTGTTTGACAATAATATTAGGTTGAGGTTAATGAATTTATATAAGATAATAAATTAGCATGTTTTATAAAAGTTAGTTTTATAAAAATAAAATGATTTTGTAAAGGATGGATTGGGAAAATATGTTTTATAAAAAGGGATTTTGAGAATTTAAATCCTCGTATTTTGGAAAAAATTTGCAAAGTCTAAAGAGTTGAAGAAGAGTCATCTAATATAAAGTAAAAATTTATAAATGGCACTTTTATAAATAAAATAATAAGTAAGAATAGACTTTTAAGTGAAATTTTATAAAATGGAAAGTTTATATTTATAAAATAGTTTTTATAAAGTTAAAATATCTTTTAAGGGAAATGATTTGAAAGTGATATTTAAAATGAGGTTTAAACTATAAAAGTGATTTAAAAAGGGCTTAAGTGGAAGAAGACAAGTATTTCGATATCATGGTCGTAAATAAATGTTTTCAGGGAAGTGAGGAAAACATAGACTATAACACTGATGTTATAGTAAGTGATTTGCGAAAGGAGATATTGTATAAAGTGGACGAGATTTATACATATCCTATATTTCATGTTAAGATTCGAGGTGGGTAACTTATAGTAGTTAAGTTAAGAATGTTATCCATTCACGGTCTTAGGGGTAATGATACCCCAACTTGATCGGCTTCATTATTAACTAATAAATAATTTAAGATTGACATTGAAAATTAAGTACAATTAATCAGATCCCTATGCAAGTGTTTTTGGGTTGTCGTAACGATGTTTTACACAACATTTGTTTTGATCCAATAAAGTGTTTTTTGGAAAATATGAAGTTTTCCTCAAAGATTTTTATGGATTTAAGTATATAGAGGCTTTTTCTAAATGTCAAAATTGAACTGGTTTCTTTAGAAAGAAGATAGAAATTTTTCGTGAATAAATATTTTAAAGAAATAAAGGGTTTATAAAAGTATTTAAACCAAAAGATAAAAGTTTTGTGAAATGCTTTTATAAAGATTTTAGGAAGCTATTAGGTACGTATGTTGTACATAGATCATTTCATAACACGGTTTTGCTCTAAAATTCAAGTACAGGACTTTCAGGTGTTTAACCTGGTCCTGAAAAAGGATTTATCACTCGATCTTAACAGCGAACATTGGTGAGTTCTTGTGGTTGGGTAATTACATTTTCTATCATAGTTGAGAGCTATGTAAGGAAAACAAAGGTTTCTGATCAAGGAGCCTGATCAGAGTCCGCACTAGAGGATCGAGGGATCGATGCTAGTTCGGAAATAAAGTCACAGATTCAGAGAAGAGATCGAATCAGATATTGCGTACGGATGAACTGTATACATCATACGGGTTTAAGTTTACGAAATAATGTTTTGGGCAAACTCTTTTGGGTTTTGGGTTATGGTAAAATTTCAGGGACGGAATTCTTTTAAGTGGGTAAGAATGTAACAACCCGTAATTTTATCACTTTGAATTGGAATATTTAATTAACTTTAAATTTTCAAATATAGAATTATTTTAAAAAAATAATATGTTTTGTATAATAAATAATAACGGTGAACTAATTCTAGAAATTCGCTTTCAAAAATAGATATTTTGGATTTTCGTCAGAAAAGTGATAAAAATTGGTTTCCGATAAAAATGAGTTTTTCTCGAGATAATTATTTTAAATGTTAAATAATGCATTTTAAATGTTATGAAATGATAATAATTGTTTTAATAGTTTTATAAATACATAAACTTGTTTTATAAAGAAATATATTCTTCGTCGCATTTTGGTAGATCGACGTCGTATTTTTACAATTGGATTTTTATATTATCTAATATTGTTTTATTGCTTAAATAATCTTGTTTGAATTATTTAGAGATGATAGTAAATTTATTTTCATGTTTTTTTACATAAATGAATAGTTTGATTTAAAACTGAAAATATGACCGGAATTTCGATCATGAATTCACAACGGTTTGACGAATAGAAGTTATACTGAAACATTGCAACTTGGTTTGCCAAATGTAACATATATACATGTACATGCATACACACATTTAAAAAATCACAATTAGTCAAATAAAAACTTTAGAAAATATCCACAATATTTTTAAGGGAAAAAGTGAACATTTAACCACTATTAAAACATGTTTTACTTTATTTTCAAGTTAGGGGACAAAGGACAATGCTATGTGTTGAAGGAAAGTAATGAAAAAGATGTGGTGCAAGAGATATTTTTATGGACGGCTATTTTGAGCTTTGCACATGAAGCTATTTTATAAGTTTTCTACTGTTAGCACCAAAATTGGTCACTAACACCCAAACGCCGTTGAAAGCACCAATTCACAGTGACAGTTCACAGATAGTAAATATAAAGAGGAAATAAATATGAAGAACAATCAAAATTAAAAAGAAAGCAGTAATAACACAAGATTTATAGTGGTTCGGCTAACTCCGGCCTACGTCCACTCTAGAAATTTACTTTTTATTAATCATAGTTACAATCCCAAGTTTTTAAAATAAAAAAAATGGCAAAGTAACTTTAACAGCCTTTTGTAGAAGAAGTTATGGAAGAACAGAATGAGAATCCCCTTTCTAAAGCCCTGCCTGTTGTATTTATAGGCAAATCCGGGTTACTGGGCTTCCTGAGCGATACGGGCCCACAAGAGCCATAGTCGAGTCCATGATGTCGACTACCGATTTCCAGGAGTATAAATCATACCGACCCCAAGAGACCCGGGTAGTGACCCGAAGTAACTTCCTCTTTGTCCCGTAGTAAACTGCAATTTGGCTCGGAGTAGAAATATGCCGACCTGAGAATCCAAACATGCCAACCCCAAGAAACCCGAGTAGTGACTGGAAGCAACTCTACATCTGACTCGAAGCAGGATGCTCCATGACTCGAAGTAAAAAGTAGCCGACCTGAGAACATGCCGACCCCTTCTTGATGCATGTCGATCCCAGATTCATGCCGGCCCGAAGCCAAAAGACTACCGACCCGGAGTTTTCACAACATGCCAACCCCTCAATTCATGCCGACCCGAAGAAACAGAGATGCCGACTCGAAACTGGGGTGTTCCGACCCCAAGTAGCACTAACCCTTTGGAAAACATGTTGATCCCATAGTGACTCGAAGCGCGCCCGGGGATGACCAGAAGCAATCCTCTCAAAAACCCGAAGCAAGTAGCCTGCTGACTCGAAGTAAACACTGACCCCTCCAAAACATGTCAATTCCTATTGACCCAAAGTAAAGCCCCATCTAACTCGAAGCAACCACCATAAAATCCCAAAGTAAATCCAGTAATGAATCGAAGCAAAATCCAAACTACCCGAAATGACTCAACTTTTTTCGAAACTCATATTACAAGTATCCCGCGCCTTTTGTCCATCGACTATGCTGAATCCCAGCTTCATAATCATGTTTATCATCCATGATTGATCGTCTATCCATCCAGTCGAATCAAACCCATAATATTCCAACCTCGATAACCGTGCAGTCGATTGGGTTAAATCTGCATGTACGCTGTGTAACATCCCACCTTTTTTGACGCTTTAAGCAGACACGCATGCCAAACTTAAACCACTCAAAAGGGCAGACTGTTATTGGGGTAAATAAGAAAAAGAGAAAAAAATAAAACAAAATAGAATCTCACAGCGGAATAACAAAATATAATTATCAAATAACAGTTCATGAAGCTGTTTATAAAACATTTGATTATACTTACAAAACAATAGTATCAGAGTTACACATATCAAAGATAAATAAATGATAATGCAGCGGAACAGTATATACAGTGGAATAATGTAGTAAATAGTAGTAGTAAAAATCTTCGTCTTCGTCCTCCAAAATAAGTCTTCAACTCCTGAAATGCTCAGGCTGACCCGAGCGAATTGAAAAGACAAAACACTCGAGTCAGAACTAAAAGATCTTATGTAAGTTAAATCAACGGCAAATATGCGTGTGACGGCGTCAGAGATGTTAACGGAGTTTGACATCTCATATCCAGTGTCTGACGTGAGTGCAGTAACTCAAAAGATGTTTGGGATTCACATCTCTTAAGGATCCGTTAAACTATCTACTATGTAGTAATATACGCTATTATAATAATGTCTAAAGTAAAGTAAACTATTAAAATAGAGTTAAGGCGTTACATTTTCCCCCTTAACACATTTTTAGGTGTGCCAATAGTCTATACAGTACCGTAACTCCCCGTAAACTGGAGCCGCCAGAGGATACCACATAGGTACGACATAAAACAAACTCGTAGAAGGCGTGCTAGGGTAGGTGACACGGCACAACTAGGCAATGCCAAGATAGATATACCAATTACACTTTCTAACTGTTGGTAACGCATAACTGCAACTACCGCCCAACTCGATCCACACTCCCGAATCAAAGGTGCGCACCAAATCAATCACAAAGTAATAGAATGGCTAACGATGAAGTGTGTCCGATCAGAGGAATGACCTCACTTAGCCCGTCAATTGCCTCTATTTTAGCCACCTTAAGCTAACTCATAGGAGTCAGGTCAACGTATATACCTTATAGGATCGTCGCCACCATCCTACTTCATTCTGGAATCTCCACCACGTACACAGTTGTCAAAGTGGTTTTCGGTATCGACAGAGAGTATGCCCATATTCGCGGTCTCTTTAACAACCAATCGCTTATTCCACACCGGATGGTTCTTTTACATTTCAAAAGTCAGTTCACAATTTATATCAAAATATCATATTCTCAAAACCATCGATTTCGAAATTAATTTCACTTGAAACCATATTCACTTAAAATCATATCGTCTTCGAAATCACAATTCTTTCAAAAAAACATATTTCCAAATTGGATTAAATCCCTACTTCAAAATCACCGTATTCAATTAATTATAAGATTTAAGTCTCAACTTATATTATAACATTATTTAGTCGTATTAGCTTTTAAACCATTGAATTGAATATAACACTTCCCTTTTCCATTGTCTAAAAATTTAGATAATAGTTTAAATAGTTATAAATAGTTAAAATACTCTAAAATAGTTTAATATAGATTAAAATGTTTTCTTGGTTTAAGATAGTTATATAGATTTAAAATAGATTAAATATAATTAAAATAGATTAAATAGCTTTTAAAATAGATTAATTAGATTTAAAATAAGTTAAATGGTTTAATTAGTTTAAAAGTTTGGAGATCTTAAAATTAAAGTCTTTTAAAATAATATATTTTTAAAACAGTTTATATTAAAAATAAGAATTTGAAATTTATATCAATTTAAACTATTTATTTCATTCCAACATATTTTGACCATTACAATGTCCAAAACCCAATTTCAAAATTTTCAATTCAAATTCTCAATAAAGTATTTAATTCAATATTGCGTCCAATCCTTGTTCGCAATATCTAATAAGATTTCTCCAATTTCAATATATTTCAATGCTATATTTCAAACAACTGTAATAACTCACTTTCGATAACCTTCACTTATATTTCTACTTCGCTATAAAATTTCAATTTTATTCCTTAAACCATTCTTTTAGAACAATTCTATATATATATATATATATTACTCGAAATTCGATAAAAATTCAATTTATATAAATCAAATTTTATTTCAAAATATCATTTAACTCAATGCAAAATTTAGGGATTCAAAATCATTTAAATTTAACCAATCTGGTGTCCGTATATAATTCTCTACCCTAGGGTCAAGTGATACGGATATTTATCATTTCAATCCGCAATTTAAAATTTTTATATTTATGGATATATATCATTTCAATCCGCAATCCCGAAAATATTAAAAATCCATAAAATCGCTCAAGTCCATCATTTCGACCCATAACGATTTTTCCTTAATCTATAATTCATTCGGGTATGTATCATTTCAACCCATAGGGAACTTGCAGTTATAACAATATAAATACCCCATCCATTCATCCAATACAAATAATCAAAATTCATCACAATCATCATCCAAATCAATCGATAATTATCAATATAGAACTGGTATTCAATAACAGGTATATAACTGGCAATTTATATTCAATAATAAATTAAATAACAATTTTATTCAAATAAATTCAAATTAACTGGAATGACGGTTAAAATATACCAAACAGTCATAAATAAATTTCTAATCACATCATAAATTTAATTTAACAAACATAAGAAATTTTAGAAGTTGTGAGTGAGTTAAAACACTCACCTTTGAATTTAAATCGAATTTAAATCCAATTTAAACGCAAAATTTGAACGGTCTCAGAATTCGTCCAAACCAGCATCAAAATGTCCGGAATTTCAATACGATTCTAGCGGATCCAACCGGGCGTGAATCGGACCTCGTATGTGAGAGTTATAATCATTAGAACAAGTTGAAATTGAAATTTATATAAAATAAATAATAATATAACCTAAGTCGTTTGCCACGTCACCAAGCTGTATCTTCTCACGCGAAGCTTGAATACGCAGAACAGAGAACGGCCGCCACCAACGTCCAACTTCCCTCAAATACGCCACCGCCCACAGGCCCTATCACGCCCATCAGACATCACCACTGGCCTCCTCGTCTCGCGCTGCTCACCCCATGGCCGAGCGGCCTCGTCCGCCTTCCCCAAACGCTCACCGCCGCCACCGCCTTAATTTGCCGCTCGAGGCCAACTCCGACCACCATACGGCCAGCGGCGCCATCCACGGGACCTGCTCAACGAGCCCTTCCTAACCTCGCCTCCCGATCGCCCTACCGTCGCAGATCCACCGTTTGATCATCCAAAATCCAATACGAACGGCCAGAATTGATTTGCGAATTCTGGGCAAATGATGATCAGAATCGAAAAACGAATACCACCAGTGAACTGCGCTTGTCGAGAGCTTCGAATTGGTATATAGTTTGATAGTGTTTGTGGAGTTTGAATTTTTGATTTGGTTTTGAAATTGAATTTGAGGTTTTGGGAATTGGGGTTTGTTTATGCCATTGGAAAGGAGAGGCCACACAGAATTGCACGTACCGAAAAGTAAGAAATGAGGATAGCTAGGGTTTATAACGATCTATTTATAGGCAGAGCTGAAAAAAAATAGAGTGAATGGATCAGATTGATTTGGTTTTGAACGATAAACGACCCGAAAAGCCCGTTCTGTCTCCGTGACGAAATTGGGTCAACCCATATATCAAAAGAGATGTTTTCAAATATTTTAAACTCAATGCAACTGGTTTTAGGTCCTAATTCCATCGTATGAAGAAGTAATGTCAAAATCAGTTTGTTCAAATTGATTTCAATTAAATAGATTTCAAGGCGTTTCGAGTCTGTATGATCAAACGACAAGTCCGATCGCTACGAAACTTGAAATCCTACAATAATTCACCGTTACGGATCCGATAAAACTAGTTTCGTCGAAATCCGAGTCAGTGGCCAAAATGACTATATTTCAGTTAATAAAATAAATTAATATTTAATTAATTTAATCAAATTTTCAGTTTAAATTTTAATAATTTATAACTTCTATCATTTTTTATTTCTTAATCACTTACAATAGTTTAAACAAATTTAGATGTCAATTTAAAGTTGATTAATCCATCAATTTCAGTGTTTAATTTCAAGTTCATTAAATTCAGAAATTATAAATTAAATTTTCAATAATTCAATTTAATTGACCTTTCATCCTATTATTCAATCCATTATTATCAAATGGATGAAATTAACATTGGTTCATGATTTATTACATTTATATTCTCAAATTTCATTTTAATCTCCATTAACGTAATATTTAAATATTTAATTTCATTTAATTGCAATTAATCCAATTATTATAGTTTTAAATTCCACTAAATTGATAAATCTTTATTTCTATTCTTTTAATTCAACTAATTGTCATAATATGAATAAAATTAACATTATTTCCAAATATTAACTTAATTTACATTAAAATAATATTTTATTATATTTATTGCAATTGGTTTCCAATTTAATTTAACAGGCTAATTAAATAGGTAACTTTTAATAATTGTTCCCATTAACTTTTAATCACATTTAAGTTTATTGTTTCCAACCAATTATTATAATTACTTACATAGTATTGATTTTATTCAATTACCATTTATTATGTTTTATTTTATTAATTAATTCAATATTTACTTTTGTTTTCCTATATTCCTTTTATAACTAAGTATAACCTTTTAAATCTTTCAATTGATTGGGATTTCTTTTAAATTGTTAATGTTTAGCTTTAATTAACATTGTTACCTTTCACTTTAGTTATTATTTCATTAGTACATCAAAAATTTTTATTCCTTTCCATATTAAATTACCAAAATCATATTAAATTAACAAATTTTAATTGTCAAAAATTACGGGTCGTTACACTCTCCCCCACTCAAAACTTTTCGTTCTCGAAAAGGAAAAAGGAGGGAAAAAGGAATTAAGCATTCAATATATCTTAATCAAAATATTGAATTTATAATAAAATAAATTTACAAAATTAATTAATTTAAATAAAATATATTAATTTATAACAATTAAATCCTTTTACACTCAAATTATAAAGTTTAGAAAACATTTCTCAAAATTTTCTAAGTCCAAAATTCACGAAAAATTTCGGTAGAGTCTCCTTTGTACGGAGAGGCTCGGGAGAAAATAATAATATCAATAATAATAATATATATCAAAATTTCAAAATAATATATCCCAACAGCGGGAAAATAATATAATATCGCTAGAAAACCGTAATCCGAGAACGTACCTATTTGTCGGGCAAACAACGCTTAATTATGAAACCAAAAGCAGTGGCAAATGCTTCCATACCTGTATTTCACTTATATAATCCAAAAAGAGTTAACAATTATATAAAATGAAATATTTAAATTTGTTTCAATTACTAACAAACAACCAACATAACAACAATCATTTGCAAACAAGCATACAATCATCACAAGGAATCAAAGTAATCAATCATTCATACGTAGCAAGCAAAACAATTGGTTTGGTCGTGTTCAGAAATTTTTAACCACCTAGAATGACAAATAAACTACTGAGTGTACCATTTACTCAACAGTCTTAGATGAACTCAATAGATTATTCATACATCTTAAACAGTTCGAAGTATCCTATCCCAAACAACCCATAAACCAAAACAAACAATAATTTACAATGTACTTGAGTTATTCTTATTGAATTTCTTTCACAACATTTACAGTTTTTTTTCTTTTCATTCATACAAGGATTATTTCTTTAACTTTCATTTATCTCATACAAAATTTATTTCCATTTATTCATTCAGTTTTTATTTCACTTAATTTCATTTATTACTTACAAAATTCATTTTCATTTATTCATATCATGTCAATTTCTTTTATTGCATTACCTTCATTTTATAATTTACTTTAATTATAAATAGTTTCAATATCAACTTAAGTTCAAAATCCTTTACTTACAGTACTCATTTTCTATTTCATTTAATTAGTAGTATTACAATTTTAACTCAAATTTATAACTATTTTCATATCAAATTTCTTATTTATAAAAGTAAATTTCATTGAACACTTCCATTACATAAGTTTTACTTGTAAACCTTCCATTACATATTCTTTTAACATTTCAACTTTTTTTTATAATTGGTAAGTTATATATATATATATGTCTTTAAGAATGCAATTGAAAGTTACACAAGGTTGACTTACTTATTTTAATTAACTTAAGGTTCAATAATTATCATTCCTTATTTTCATATTCTTTCGTTTACAAGTTACAAATTTCAAATTCCTTGTATATATTTCAGTTATAACTTAGCATATAATTTCTTATTTTCATTTAGAAGTTTCAATCATTAAATAGTTACAATTTTATTCCATTACAATAATTGAAATCTCTAATTCATAGAAATTTAAGAACTAAATGCGGGGTTCCATTTCAAATCATTTAAAATAATACATACATACATATATATATATATAGACACTCATAACTTTTATATCCAATCATATTTAAACTTTAAAATTTTAATTTGTTTATCAAAATAATCTGTAGTAAAACTAATACAATGGCCTCCCACTTTTAAACCCGAAAATGAATGTCGATGATGCATGCACTCATCACCGAAATTATTTTCCAGCGACAGAGAGGGGAGTACAGAACTTATTTCTTTCTAAAATTTCATTAAAACAATTCTTTCAAATTATATTGAAATATTTATATCAGAAAATACTTCTAATAATATTATTATAATATCCCAAAACCATTTGAAAGAGATTTTCAAAAATCCCGAAACTTAAGTTCTAAACTTCCAAATTTCATTTATTTTATTTTCAAATCTTATTTCCAACCTATATTTATAAATTTCACTACCTTACAACCAATATAAAATTTATATATCATTATTATATATAAAAATATACAATATGCAAAATTATTTCATTTCCTATATTTCAAACAATTATTGTGTCGGTCTGTCCTATTAAGTGTTTAGAAATCTCTATCGATGTCATAGCATCCTATGCATCAACCAGAATTTATAAATACAAAACGGAACAAATTAACACAATACAAAAACCTTTTATAACACTAACAAATACGCTCTCTCATATATTTATATATCATATATACACTCAGCGACTCATTCTAGGGTTTTACTACCCTATTTATAAAGAGTCAGACCCCACAAAGCCAAGGTTTATCGCTAAACCTGGCTCTGATACCAACTGTAACATCCCACCTTTCTTTGACGCTTTAAGCAGACACGCATGCCAAACTTAAACCACTCATAAAGGCAGATTGTTATTGGGGTAAATAATAAACAGATAAAAAAATAAAACAAAACAGAATCTCACAGCGGAATGACAAAATATAATAATCAAATAACAGTTCATGAAGCTGTTTATAAAACATTTGATTATACTTACACAACATAGTATCAGAGTTACATATATCAGAGATAAATAAATGATAATGCAGCGGAACAGTATATACAGTGGAATAATGTAGTAAATAGTAGTAGTAAAAATCTTCATCTTTGTCCTCCAGAATAAGTCTTCAAATCCTGAAATGCTCAGGCTGACCCGAGCGAATTGAAAAGACAAAACACTTGAGTCAAAACTAAAAGATCTTATGTAAGTTTAATCGATGGTAAATATGCATGTGACGGCGTCAGAGATGTTTACGGGGTTTGACATCTCCTATCCAATGTCTTACGTGAGTGCAGTAACTCAAAAGATGTTCGGGATTCACATCTCTTAAGGATCTGTTAAACTATCTACTATGTAGTAATATACGCTATTATAATAATGTCTAAAATAAAGTAAACTATTAAAATAGCGTTAAGGCGTTACATTTTCCCCCTTAACACATTTTTAGATATGCCAATAGTCTATACAGTACCGTAACTCCCCGTAAACTGGAGCCGCCAGAGGATACCACATTGGTACGACATAAAACAAACTCGTAGAAGGTGCGGTAGGGTAGGTGACACGGCACAACTAGGCAATGCCAGGGTAGATATACCAATTACACTACCGGACTGTTGGTAACGCATAGCCCCAACTACCGCCCAACTCGATCCACACTCCCGAATCAAAGGTGCGCACCAAATCAATCACAAAGTAATAGAATGGCTAACGATGAAGTGTGTCCGATCGGAGGAATGACCTCACCTAGCCTGTCAATTGCTCCTGTTTTAGCCACCTTAAGCTAACTCATGGGAGTCAGGTCCACATATATATCTTATAGGATCGTCGCCACCATCCTACTTCATTCTGGAATCTCCACTGCGTACACAATTGTCAAAGTGGTTTTCGGTATCGACATAGAGTATGCCCATATCCAATCCCGGTCTCTTTAACAACCAATCGCTTATTTCACACCGGATGGTTCTTTTACATTTCAAAATTCAGTTCACAATTTATATCAAAATATCATATTCTCAAAACCATCACTTTCAAAATTAATTTCACTTGAAATCATATTCACTTCAACTCATATCGTCTTCGAAATCACAATTCTTTCAAAAAAAACATATTTCCAAATTGGATTAAATCCCTACTTCAAAATCATCGTATTCAATTAATTATAACATTTAAGTCTCAACTTAAATTATAACATCATTTAGCCGTATTAGCTTTTAAACCATTGAATTGAATATAACACTTCCCTTTTCCTTAGTCTGAAAATTTAGAAAATAGTTTAAATAGTTATAAATAGTTAAAATACTCTAAAATAGTTTAATATAGATTAAAATGGTTTCTTGGTTTAAGATAGTTATATAGACTTAAAATAGATTAAATATAATTAAAATAGATTAAATAGCTTTTAAAATAGATTAATTAGATTTAAAGTAATGGAGATCTAAAAATTTAAGTCTTTTAAAATAATATTTTTTCAAAATAGTTTATATTAAAAATAAGAATTTGAAATTTTTATCAATCTAACTATTTATTTCATTCCAACACATTTTGACCATTACAATGTCCAAAACCCAATTTCAAATTTTCAAATTCAAATTCTCAATAAAGTATTTAATTCAATATTGCTTACAATCCATGTTCGAAATATCTAATAAGATTTCTCCAATTTCAATATATTTCAAAGTTATATTTCAAACAATTGTAATAACTCACTTTCGATAAACTTCACTTATATTTCTACTTCACTATAAAATTTCAATTTTATTCCTTTAACCATTCTTTTAGAACAATTCAATATATATATATAAAACTCGAAATTCGATTAAAATTCAATTTATATAAATCAAATTTTATTTCAAAATATCATTTAACTCAATGCAAAATTTAGGGATTCAAAATCATTTAAATTTAACCAATCTGGTGTACGTATATAATTCTCTACCCTAGGGTCAAGTGATACGGATATTTATCATTTCAATCCGCAATTTAACATTTTTATATTTACGGATATATATCATTTCAATCCGTAATCTCTAAAATATTAAAAATCCATAAAATCGCTCAAGTCCATCCTTTCAACCCATAACGATTTTTCCTTAATCTATAATCCATTCGGGTATGTATCATTTCAACCCATAGGGAACTTGCAGTTATAACAATATAAATACCCCATCCATTCATCCAATACAAACAATTAACATTCATCACTATCATCATCCAAATCAATCAATAATTATCAATATAGAACTGGTATTCAATAACAGGTATGTAACTGGAAATTTATATTCAATAATAAATTAAATAACAATTTTATTCAAATAAATTCAAATTAATTGGAATGACGATTAAAATATACCAAACAGTCATAAATAAATTTCTAATCACATCATAAATTTAATTTAACAAACATAAGAAATTTTAGAAGTTGTGAGTGGGTTAAAACACTCACCTTTGAATTTAAATCGAATTTAAATCCAATTTAAACCCAAAATTTGAACGGTCTTAGAATTCATCCAAACAGGCGTCAAATTGTCTGGAATTTCAATACGATCCCAGTGGATCCAACTGCGCGTGAATCGGACCTCGTACGTGAGAGTTATAATCATTAGAACAAGTTGAAATTGAAATTTAGATGAAATAAATAATAATATAACCTAAGTCGTTTGCCACGTCACCAAGCTGTATCTTCTCACGCGCTCGAATACGCAGAACAGAGAATGGGCCGCCACCAACGTCCAACTTCCCTCAAATACACCGCCGCCCACAGGCCCTATCACGCCCATTAGACATCGCCACTGGCCTCCTCGTCTCGCGCCGCTCACCCCATGGCCGAGCGGCCTCGTCTGCCTTCCCCAAACGCTCACTGCCGCCACCGCCTTAATTTGCCGCTCAAGACCAACTCCGACCACCATACGACTAGCGGCGCCATCCACGTGACTTGCTCGACGACCCCTTCCCAACCTCGCCTCCCAATCGCCCTACCGTCACAGATCCACCGTTGGATCATCCAAAACCCAATACAAACGACTAGAATTGATTTGCGAATTATGGGCAAATGATGATCAGAATAAAAAATTGAATACCACCAACGAACTGCGCTTGTTGAGAGCTTCGAATTGGTATATAGTTTGATAGTGTTTGAGGAGTTTGAATTTTTGATTTGGTTTTCAAATTGAATTTGAGGGTTTGTTTCTGCCATTGGAAAAGAGAGGCCGCACAGAATTGTACATACAGAAAAGTAATAAATGAGGACAACTAGGGTTTAAAATGATCTATTTATAGGCAGAGCTGAAAAAATAGACTAAATGGATCAGATTGATTTGGGTTTGAACGATAAATGACCCGAAAAGCCCGTTCTGTCTCCGGAACGAAATTGGGTCAACCCATATATCAAAATAGATGTTTTCAAATAATTTAAACTCAATGCAACCGGTTTCAGGTCTTAATTTAATCGTATGAAAAAGTTATGTTAAAATCAGTTTGTTCAAATTGATTTCAATTAAATTGATTTCAAGGCGTTCGAGCCCGTACGATCAAACGACAAGTCCGATCGCTACGAAACTTGAAATCCTACAATAATTCACCGTTATGGATCCGATAAAACTAGTTTCATCAAAATCCAAGTCAGTGGCCAAAATGGCTATATTTCAGTTAATTAAATAAATTAATATTAAATTAATTAAATCAAATTTTCAGTTTAAATTTTAATAATTTACAACTTCTATCATTTTTGATTTCTTAATCACTTACAATAGTTTAAACAAATTTAGATGTCAATTTAAAGTTTATTAATCCATCAATTTCAGTGTTTAATTTCAATTTCATTAAATTCAGAAATTATAAATTAAATTTTCAATAATTCAATTTAATCGACCTTTCATCCTATTATTCAATCCATTATTATCAAATGGATGAAATTAACATTGGTTCATGATTTATTACATTAATATTCTCAAATTTCGTCTTAATCTCCATTAACGTAATATTTAAATATTTAATTTCATTTAATTGCAATTAATCCAATTATTATAGTTTTAAATTCCAATAAATTGATAAATCTTTATTACTATTCTTTTAATTCAACTAATTGTCATAATATGAATAAAATTAACATTATTTCCAAATATTAACTTAACTTACATTAACATAATATTTTATTATATTTATTGCAATTGGTTTCAAATTTAATTTAACAGGCTAATTAAATAGGTAACTTTTTATAATTGTTCCCATTAACTTTTAATCACATTTAAGTTTATTATTTCCAACCAATTATTATAATTACTTAAATAATATTGATTTTATTCAATAACCATTTATTATGTATTATTTCATTAATTAATTCAATATTTACTTTTTTTTTTCCTATATTCCTTTTATAACTAAGTATAACCTTTTATATCTTTCAATTTATTGGGATTTCTTTTAAATTGTTAATGTTTAGCTTTAATTAACATTGTTACCTTTCACTTTAGTTATTATTTCATTAGTACATCACAAATTTTTTATTCCTTTCCATATTAAATAACCAAAATCATATTAAATTAACAAATTTTAATTGTCAAAAATTACGGGTCGTTACACGCTGCCTTGCCAAAAGGCGGGTTAACATCTACCAATATAAATACACATGCAAATACCTCTTCATTTCTATTCAAATCGCTTCTTCGTCTTCTTCTTCTTTGCTTTCTTTCTCCTCTCCTCTTTACTGTCATATGGCCAAGATCTTGGTGGTGTAGAAGGGCAAGGCCATGTGCCAAGGATAAGGAAAAGGTGGTAGACGTGAGCTAGGTGATGATGAGGGAAGGTAGCCGTGAGCAAGAGCTGATGAGGGAAGGTAGCCGTGAGAAAGATGAAGGAGGGTGGTCATGGCCGAGCACACACAAGCCTTGGCCGATCATACTATGGTCCAAGAGCAAGTTCCATAGGTCCCAAAGTAAAGAAAAGGGAAGGAAGTGCCACCGGAGCACCGTCAGATTTATTTCAAGGAGCTTTGGTAAAATATTGGCGTAGTGGAAACCAATAGTGTGTACGTGACATTCGTAATTATTAAGTAACATCTTTAATTATTTCAAGTATTATAATATGACCATTCAATATCTTGGATGATTTATATGGATATTTGAAAATTGGTTGATTATATGGTTGATAACTTGATTGTGATAAATATAACCAATAATGGAAAAATCATAATTATACAAAACAGAAATGGTTAATTAATTAACCATAATTAATTCATGAAAAAATAAATCCCTATTAATATGTGTAGGTGAGTTGGTAAGCCTCTTTATGGTTTTAAATATAAAAAGATTGAAAAATGAATATTATAATAATATATTATTATATCGAATAATAAGATTTTAATGTAGTACAAATAGTTTGGAATGATTTGAAATGGTCTATTATGGTATTTTAAACATTCTAACAAGTTTCGGCAAAGTTTAATGAAGTTCGAAATTTTGAGCCAAATCGAGCTCGTCGCGTAGCGGTAGTTCGTAATTTTCCGACCTAAAAGTTAAATCAATGTGAAGGATGCAATATAAGTCAAAATTCTTTGAAATAAGAATTTTTCAAACCCATTAGAATATAGTTTTCAAACAAAAGAAGAAAATCAAGATTTCATTTTGTAGAGTTGAAGTTTGTTCAAATTAAGTTTTCAAAAGCATCGCGTTTTGGCAGTTCGAAAATCAATGAAGTAAATTCTTCAAAATGAGTATTTTTAAATCTTTAAAAATATAAAATAAATTCCAAAAATATGATTAAATGTTTTATAAGTGTTTTGAATAGAAAATTTGGATATATATGAGGTGAAATATATAGTTAGAGCTGAGAAGCTCTAAAAACACTATTCACAACGGTTTTTGTGACGATTTTCAGTAGCTTTTGCAAATCATGGTTTGAACTTAAGTATCCTTCTTCAATCTTTTTAGTTATCTTTTCAAATGAATAATTAATTTTATTGAAGATCATGTGGAATTTTTATAATTATTTTAAAGGAGTTTAAAATAAATGGTTAAAGGAAAATTATTTTAAATAATATTTCGAATAATGGTATGTAAATAAAAATCACCTCTAAAAGATCATATAAAGGATTAGTTGACCAAATAACTTGACCGTTTTATGGGTGACAAAGAGATAGTCTCTAGATCCGAGCTTGGACAATTAGTGTTTGGGTTCCTCTCTAGCTATTCCCACTGGCCCGATAGAGGGATAGTTAATTTGATCTACTCGGTCCGCATTTTCTTATGTTAAAAGAAAAGCGATTTGGAGTTTTTCAAAAGTTAAACAAGGTTTTAAAATATGATTTTGCTGGTATAGACAATACACTAGTTAAATTCTATATTAAATTCTAAGGATGAAACTTGCAATATCCGTGTGAATTTAAATGGTGATTTCTCCATTATTCGACGAATAGTACATGTTGAATATGGAAATTGGTATTGAGTATAATTAGTCTAATCTCGATGGATCCTTTTCTATTCAATACTAATTAAGTTGGGTTAATACTAAATGATGTCCTAAATAACATCCTTTTTGACCCATTCAAAAGTTATGATTTGAAAATAAGAAATCTTTGTTAAGATTTAAATAAATGATTTGGAAATGTTTTCCTAAGTAAAAGGTGAAATGACTTGGAATTATTCCAAGATTAAAGAGGTTTAATCAACCAGAGAATTTGACAAATGAGACTTAATGATTCCATATACTCTTAAAAGATAAAGGAATAGTTTAAAAGAATATATCTCCGAAGGTATTTGATTTGATAAAAAGATAAATTAATTGGATGTTGTTTGATAATCACCTATTGTTTGTGCCAAAAATGATCACAAACACCTAGTCGTATGTGAAACCACCAATTTCCAAAAACAATATCCAAATAGAAAGATAAGTATGCAGATCATAGAATAAATTGCAGAAAAAGTAAAGAAACACACGAGTTTTATAGTGGTTTGGCTATCTCCGGCCTACGTCCACTCCAATGATCTTTTATTTATACTATTTGATTACAGTTAAAAATGTTTTTGCCTTCAAAAAATATTGGCGGAAGAGATAGGAAGTGATGAAGGAGAACCAAAAAAATCTATTTGCAATGAGCCAAGTCCGCTATATTTATAATTGAAGACGTGTATGGATCGGGTTGAAATTTTGGCAGAAGAACCTCAAGGCCCATACGACTCGACCCATAAAATTTGGGATCGATGGGACACCAAAAAGTAATTTAGGCCGATCATTCCATACTAACTCCAATGGGGCTACGATCATTTTTAAGGGGTCCCCCATGCCTTTAGTCCATGCTCCCAAAGTTTCACGCCATTCCAAATTAACATTTGTGAGATATCGCATTTTCCATAAAATTATGGATCATTATTCTGATTTTGTACGATCGTTATGGAATGATCGGTATGTTTTTCTGATATTTATGACTTTTGACAGGCGATCAATTTTGAGGACTCATTTTTAAATATATCGATGATCCTAAAGTATCATGAGTAATGGAGTTGTAGATCTTGATTTATAGACTAATCATCGTCGAAAATCACCAAAACGGTCTTCGAAAAGCCCACTTGAGTGTTGACTCGAAGCGAGACCCAAGTAATCACCCTTCTAACTCGGAGTGGGTGCTGAAGATTCTGGCCCAAGGTTAGACTTGGGTATGCTCAAAATTTTTCCCTAGAAAACGTGAATTTGACTCCAAGCACGAGAAACAATCAGGGCCGATCGTTTTTCTCCAAGCATTGATCGATCTGATTTCAAGCTGACTCCAGGCATGAAAAACGATAATGGACGATCATTTTTCTTCAAGCGTTGATTGTTCTAACTCAAGCCAACTCCAAGCAATCATGTGTCTGACATGAAGAACGATCCACCACTTCAAATTCCTATGATTCCAAGCGAACCGTGCGACCACTCCAAGCAAGTAGCAAATTTTCCTAGGTCCAACTCCAAGCAAGTTACCATCGATCCATCGATGCCGATCCATCTTCTTTTGTCCATAACTCAAGCATATGAACTTCAATCGACTTGAAATTTGGAATATAGCCTCATGGGGCCTTCCTTGTCTTAATATTAATTGCACCTTAATAGGGACCCTGTCTAAATCTGCTCGACCATCATCTATAGTCTTGTATATAGCTGGGTCTCAAGGTTGGTAACCAATCGTTCTTAACCAAATCTATGGTTTCACGCCTTGCCAAAAGGCATGATAATATTTTCCCTCCTAAAACATACCTTGTGATAGGAAAGCGTGTTTTGAATTGCTATAAATCCCAAATCTGAAATCCATAATTCATAGATAACCGAATATTCCAATCCCTAATCCAATACTTTACCGATCCAATTCCTTGATCCCTCCAGATCGTTAGCTAAATCCATGACTGTTCTGAGTCGATATTTAATTTTGAATCCACTCTAAACTCAGCAACCAAATCCGCGATCTCTCTGGATCGTTTTATCTCAAATCCATATCCATCTAAAGCCAAATTCAATGTTGTTCGAAGCAGATATCTGAATCCATAAACTCTCTGGGTCGTTAGCCAAATCCGGGATGGCTCTGGGTCCATATCCAAATCTAGGACCTCTCTAGGTCGATCGTAGCTTCTCCGAGCTCTTTCTATACTCCACTTGCTCTCTGGCAAGAAGAATGGCATAACGATAAGTAGGCCGATCTTGTCGCTCTTCGATAAAGCAGCTTACTTCTTGCTTTTTCTGGTCTCGTCACTTCGGTCGGGACATAGCATGATATTTAGGGTATCCTTCTCCAGCCTCGATCCCCAGTCAAGGACTTAATCCTTGGGGTAACCTTCTCTGGCCTCGATCCTCAGTCGATGACATAATCCATAAAGTATCCTTCTACAAGCTCGATCTCTAATCGAGTACTAAACCAATGGGTTATCCTTCTCTGGCCTCGATCCCCAATTGAAGACTTAATCTATGGGTATCCTTCTCTGGCCTTGATACCCAATCGAGGATGTAACCCATGGACGAATTCATCATGTCGCTGTCCAGAGAAGGGACTCACAACTTGCGGTTATTGCCCCGTCTCTTCGGTCGGGGCCACAACCGCGACTTGTGTTATTTATTACATTAATCCAGATTTATGCATTCCAATGTCCATTTGACAAAATATAAAATAAGATCCTATACAACCAAAATATCAGAAAAACTAAAGTTCAAAGTAAATCAGAAAAAATAAAATTTCACAAACCCGAGCACTACGGTTCATCATCATCTCAGAGTATGCCTAGGAACCATCCTTGATCTCGTACATGTGTAAGTGACTTAGCTATATTACTACGAAGTTTATTACTTATTCCATGCCATCCTAATCAATTAATGACAAGTTGACGATGGTGCATTGATCCAGTGCCATTTTCATTCAAGGTGGAGGTGGCGCTCCTGTTCCACCGCCGCAGCCCGTGTCCTCACACATTTTTGTAACTGACCACTCCTCACATGTTCCTCAACTATATCCTTTAAATGCATGCAGTTATTTGTAGTGTGCCCATCTAGCTCATGGAATAGAAATGCTTTCATGATGTCCGCTCGTGTTCGAAAGGTTCCCCTTTGCCGACCTGCGGTACTGAAGGCGTCCTCGGGTATCCAAATAAATCCTTTTTAGAAATTCAGTCAAATCCGCATAAGAAGAGAATTTTGGTTCTCTCCATTGTCTCTTCGACACATTAATGCCATCATCCATTTTTTGTTTGCCTTTATCATTCTTGTTTACATCTCCTGGTGTCTTCCATTTTGCACAGCATTCACCTCTGGTTTGTTGGCTCGTGCGTCTTCCTACTGCAGGAACCTTTCTGCTTCATGATAAAACTCCCTGAGTTCCATAGGTGGATCCCGCGCCAACGAATTCTTGAACTTTATGCCATCAGCAATTCCAGATACAGTTGCCATCAAAACCATGGATGGGTCTGAACGATCCACCGATGCTGCCATGGCATTAAACCGTGTTAGAAAACTCCTCAAAAACTCTCTGGTCCCCTATTTCGGTGTTGCCAGACTCATCACATTTTTAGGTCTTAATGTGAACCTTAATCTGCCTCATAAACCTTTCGATCAATTTCGTCCACATGCTAATTGAACCTCTTTCCAACTGTCTAAACCTTATGCAACTATATTAGTTAAGTACAAAGGGAAGCACCGTGCCATAACTTCCTCCAATGCTCCTAGTACTTCCATGTGCCTCATGTATCTTGTCAGATGAACAGTGGGATCTGTTTTTCCATCATATGTCTCAAGTGTTGGTAGTTTGAACTTCGGTGGATTCCTAACTGGCTTAATATTAGGAGCGAAGGGACTCTGTTTAAATCTTCCAGATCCCTATTTACCAATCCTCATCTCATAGCCCATCTGATCATTTCCGTCAACCTTTCATTGTCATCCAGTGTTAGTCTTCAATCATTGTCTCCAACTACCCCCCGAGTCCATGGGGAAATTTTGAAATCTGCTCTTCTGGATGAGCATCTGCATTTCGATCAATGCCAAACCGCATAGGGGCATGCCCCTAGGTATGGATCGATCGGCACCTATCGTTCTAGAACGATCGGCCTCGATCGTTCTTGGTTGATCAGGGGCCGCTCCAGCTATTCCACTCTATTCTGCATCCCGTTAGCTTCGTTTCCTTGGTCCCGATTCTGGTTTTTCTTAGCTCCTACTACTTAAACTCCGTGATCCATATTTATAGCATTTACTACTACTCTATTTCCTTGGTTTTGCGCTCTAGCTTGTCCAATCTGTCGAAGTATATTCTACATCATCTCCTCATGTCTCTTTAGCATCCTCTCCTGCATAGCATCCATCATTGTTCCCATTTCATCTCTAGTGATGTAGATAGATGTATGATTTTCTCCAGCTCCAAAAGAAGCCACTTGACTCCCTCCATAATGGCTCCTATCCGCTAATGGTCTCTTTGTTGATTTCCTAGCCGTTTCTTCCTAGATCCAAGTATCTAAGCTTTCAAATCCAAGATCCTAGTTTCCAAATCTGCGGGTGCAAGTCCCACTTAGTGAAAGCACCAAATGTTTGCGCCAAAAATGGTTACGAACAACCAGTTGTATGTGAAAGCACCAATTTTCAAAAATAATATCCAAATAGAAAGAGAAGTGCACAGATCATAGAATAAATAGCTAGAAAAGTACAGGAACACATGAGTTTTATAGTGGTTCGGCTATCTTTGGCCTGCATCCACTCCAATGATCTTTTATTTATACTATTTGATTACAATTACAAATGTTTTTTCCTTAGAAAAAAATGAAGGAAGAGAAAGAAAGTGATGAAGGAGAGCTAAAAAAGCCCTTTGCAATAAGCCAAGTCCACTATATTTATAGTTGAAGATGTGCATGGATCGGGCTGAAATTTCGGCAGAAGAACCTCCAAGCCCATATGACCCACCTATAAAATTTGGGATCGTTCGGACAGCAAAAAATAATTTAGGCCGATCATTCCATAGTAACTCCAATGGGTCCGCAATCATTTTTATGGGGGCCCCCATGCATCTAGTCTGTTTCGCGCAATTTTGACTTACCGTTTGTGAGATATCACATTTTCTGTAAAACTATGAATCGCTATGCTAATTTTGTACGATCGTTATGTTTTTATGATATTTGTGAGTTTTGACGTACGATTGATTTTAGGGACTCCTTTCTTTAATATATTGATGTTCCCAATGTTTCATAGGTAATGGAGTTGTAGATCTTGAGTTGTAGACCGATCATCGTCGAAAATCGCCAAAACAGACATCGAAAAACCCACTTAAGGTTTGACTCTAAGCGAGACCCATGTAATCACTCTTCTGACTCGGAGCAGATGCTGAAGACTCTGGTCTAGGGTTAGACTCAGGTAAAATCAAATTCCCTAAGAAACGTGATTCTGACTCAAAGCACGAAAAACGATCGAGGCCGATCATTTTTCTCCAAGCATCAATCGATCTGACTCCAAGCATGAAAAATGTCAGGGCCAATCATTTTTCTTCAAGCACCAATCATTCTGACTCCAAGTTGACTCCAAGCAATCATGTGTCCAACACCAAGGATGATCCAACACTTAAAATTTCTACGACTCCAAACGAGCAGACTCCAAGCAAGTAGCAAATTTTCCCAGGTCCGACTCTAAAAAATTACCACTGATCCGTCGATACCGATCAGTCTTCTTTTTTCATAACTCGAGCATACGAACTCCAATCGACTTGAAATTTGAATGTATCCTCATGGGGCCTTCCTTATCACTCATATTAATTGCATCTTAATCGGGGCCCGGTCTGAATCTGCTCGACCATCGTCCATATTCTTGTATATAGCCGATTCTCAAGACTGGTAACCAACCGTTATTAACCAAATCTATGGTATCATAGCTTGCCAAAAGGCAGGATAACACACATATACTTGACATCTTTTATCGATAATGGTTCGGAGAAACCAGGGTCGGATTTGGGTAATTCCTATCCGAAAACCACTTCGAACCAATATATTTGTTTGAAAGTGAAGACATGTTGAAGACAAAGATTTGAAGACAACGATCTTCGTGATGCAAGGCTGCTTGCCAATAACCTTTGAGTTAATACGCATATCATATATATATATGGTGGCGGTAGTGCCTTCATTTTGAAAATCTCTGATTTGCAAGGACTACTCGGTACTAATCGTAGGGGTGATTCCCAAACAGGAAGTAGTAGGAGGAGTGCCTTTGGTTTGTCCTTCAACTGGTCAAGTTGTATGGATGAGTGTCTGGCGTTGCATTTTTAAAACCACATACATTAATCTCCACAAACATACATCTGTTTGGTGGTGTAGAAGGTAACCCCTCCTATACTTAACACCCTTCTCTGAGATGTACGAGCTCAGAGGTTGTGCTTCTATGGAAATCAATAGTGTGTTGTTAGAAATGGCAATGTGGCATTCTAAGTGGAATTTGCTTTATGAAAAGTAAAGCATGACTTTGTAAAAATCAAAGCGTGTCTTTGTAGAAAGAAGAGCATAGCTTCTCGAGCCTCACATCCCAGGAATGATATGGGATACTATTTAGTCTACAGGGCATATATTTCAGGCTATCGCTTTTATTGATGATGAGGAGTCCAGTAGTATCTGGACCCTCAATGGTTTAAATGGGCGAATATTAGAGGCTCGATTGAGAAATAGCAAAGCTACTGAAGTACATTGTTCCATAGTAGCGTAACAATGTAGTACGGAGGCTTGCTTGAGAAAAGTGAATAGTCACCGGGGACTAGGATTGTTATGCGTGGATTTCATATCGGAGGAAATGGCCACTAGTTCCCTATCATTATGGAAATCCAATTCATATATGAGCTTTACAGTTTTGGTTGTATTCCCAAAATAACTATAATTCTTTGTAAACATTTCAACTACCCCTTTGGTATCATACAATGTTTGACATTGTCCGGGTATTGGTACCTTCTATATATATTTATTTGAAAAGTGTTTTCAAGCCAATGTCATTAATGATAATATATAAAAAAATTGCTATAAAGTATTTTGGTTATCGTGAGGTAAAAAACTATCTGTTTTTATGTCCGATATGATCTAACGAGATATCCTTCTTTTCAAAGGTTTTGATTGGCATCAATCTAAGCTATGACACTGTCATATACATTTATAATTCAAGTTTTCTCATGCTGGGTTATCAAGCCTGATCTAGGTATTTTTAATACTTGGGTCAGATCTAAGTAGTTTCAGGTTTAGCTAAAGATGCTTGGAATTTCTAGAGGAGAGTTGGAGATCTTCATCAACGTATGAACGTGGATTATATTCCCCTGCATTTGTTTTGGTTTCTCAGCATTTGTAAGGATGGAGGATTTATAACTGTCCAGGTTGAATCTAAGTTAGACTCTGATATATGTATTTCAAATTTTCTGTTGTAAAGATTATTAATATTATAAATTAATCCATTCATGTGAGATTCTATTCTGTCTTTATTTTCTTTTACCCTTAACATTTGGTTTTTCCGACACTTGAATACTCAGTATGTAATAAAATGGGCGTATTAGTGTTGATTTTCGAGGGTCGAGAATCATGTTCGTTACATGATCAGTTCTCGGCATCCTATACTTTTATCTACCTGATTCCTGGATGCAATTCTACTTACTCGGGATTTAATTCTATTTATACTCACTACTAGGTCAACCTAATAGGTTATTCTGCCCCTTAACACCCCAAAATGCAGTTATGGATCATAAATGATGTAAGTATGATAATAACAACAGGCATAATAACTGATCAAATAAACAAAAAACACATAACATCCATCATTCAATATGTTCATTTAATAATCTTTTTATGTCTCATAATTACTTAATCTTAAGTAATATCTTCTTTGGAAATTTCAACTGAAAGCTTGGGCTATTTCATAATTAAAATCCTTGAAAACATGTTTCATATATAATTAATTCCTTTTAAATCATATTCAAAATAAGGAAACAATTTTCCTTTTAAACAGTTTAAAATATATCAACGTCGATGACATTGGTGATGTTGACATAAAAAATTAAGGCCCTCCACCCTTAATAAAATAGAGTTTAACTCACATGGCATTAACCCATATCGACCTTCATGTGGGTGGAAGGAAAAAACTTAAAACCTTTTATAAGTTATATGGCTCATTACCAAAGATATATAGTCATCGAAGCTTTAAGACTTAGGCATTATTGCCCCTCTTATTTTAGTTTATACAAAACAAGCCTCGTCGGAATTCAAAGATAAAGTGTGACGTCGTGGGCAACCGTCATCGACACTAAAACATAAGGTCATCGACCTTAATGCTCATCGTTCCCAATGACCTTCGATCACATCATAAAACTTTTATACTAAAGTTACTTCGGCTACTATACCGCTTTTATATAGGGTCGAAGATTTAATAGTGGCGTCATTCCGTTAATTTGGAAAACAAAGGAAGAGACGATGCATCATTTAAAATAACGATGAAGACATGCGACATCATCAAGGTTGACACTAAAGCTTTATAACATTTAAATGAATCACGAGAATGCTTTTCCATCAACAATGGTCTACCATCTTGATTAACGTCGATGAGGTTGAAACTCTGCCGCAAAAGGCCCCAAAAATGGCAGTTCCACCATATGGGCCCAACAAGCAGCATAATTCTATTCTAAGGCTACAATATGTTCCTACAACAGTAATGTGTGGTTTAAATGGCTTATTCCATCCGAAAAGCTTCGATTGATAAGGGTTGGCATTCGAACATAACTAGTTCAGCTTGAGTTATGGCTAGTAACTCTACTCGGTACGTGAGCTTTTCGATCCTCTCTCTACAATAGGGAACGGTCCAAAATATCTCAGTGCTAACTTTCTTGTCTTTTCAAATCATACCATGCCCTTCATCCGTGATACGTTAATGAAAATATGATCTCCAATTGAGAACTCTAAATCTTTATGCCTTTTACATACGTAACTTTTCTACCTAGACTGAGCTTCTCCTATCCTACCTCGGATTAACTCAATCTTCTCTATGGCTTCTCTTACTATATATGGACCAAGTACTAATCTATCTCCAGTCTCCAACCAACATGCTAGTGATTCACTACTTTCCATATAAAGATTCAAATGGCGCCATTCCTATACTAGTATGGTAACTATTATTATAGGAAAACTCAACCAAACACAAATGGTCTTCCCACGACCCACTAAAGTCTAGTGCGCAAGCCCTCAACAAATCTTCAAGTGTATTATTGACTCAATAATTTCATTTCCCTTAGCTTGAGTTATGACCTTCCTCTTAAGTTCCTTTCTTAGATTGTTTTAGTTGGCGAAAAGTGAGAATGATATATGGGAAAGAGGGTTTAAGGCAAAGAATAGATCTAATTTTCTAAGTTTCCCCTCTCATATATTCTCTTATATGTGAAGTTCAAAAAATCTTAATTAATTAAGTATGGCATGACCATATTAAGTTTCAAATCTCATTCTCCTTAACCATTTACATTATTCTATTTAATCTATCCAATTAAATTTCCTGGATAATGTTCAACTAAAATAGGGGTGTTACCGATTCCCCTCCATAAAAAATTCATCCTTGAAATTCAGTAAGGACTACAAAAGTAGCATTTCAATCATGCCATCAATGCTAGTATATCCTACCTGCTACTAAGTCTATATACAATCAAATATAGAATATACCATCATAATAGCTCAGGATGAGTATCCCCAATCATGTTCTATGTCTCCCAAGTATAATCTTTCTCATTGTCGCTCCACTGGAATTTCACTAACTTGACTGCCTTATTTCTTAATCTCTTCCCATCTCTTGCTACAACTCAAACCGGATATCTCACAAAAGTCGAATCATGTTCTATTACTGAATCTTCCAGTGCAGTCAGAGCAATAATAGTTTTTGGATCATGCACATACTTCCTAAGATGAGAAACATGGAACACATTATGGACTCTTGCTAAATTACTTGCTAATTCTACTTGGTACACGAGCTTTTCGCTCCTCTCTATAATGGGAAACGGTCAACATATCTCGGTACTAACTTTCCTGTCTTTTCGAATCGTAACACACCCTTCATCGGTGATACCTTAATGAAACCACAATCTCCAACTGAGAATTCTATATCTTTACGTCTTTTATCTACGTAACTTTTCTGCCTAGACTGAGCTTCTCTCATCCTACCTCAAATTAACTCAATCTTCAATTTGGTTTCTCTTATCATATATGGACCAAGGACTAATCTGTCTTCGGTCTCCAACCAACATGCTGGTGATTTTCATGACCTTCCATATAAAGTTTCGAAAGGTTCCATTCCTATACTAGTCTGTTAACTATTATTATAAGAAAATTCAACCAAGCACAAATGGTCTTCCCATGACCCACCAAAGTCTAGTACACAAGCCCTTAATAAATCTTCAAGCTTAAGGCTATTTGCCCTTTATAAAATAGAGTTTAATTCACGCGGCATTAACCCATATCGACCTTCATCTAGGTTGAAGAAAAAACTTAAAACCTTTATTATTTATATGGCTCATTGCCAAAGATATAGGGTCGTCGATCCTTTAAGGCTTAGGCCTCATTGCCCCTCTTAAAACATAGTTTTAATTTATACAAGACAAGACTCATCGACATCCGAAAGATAAAATACGACATCGTGGCCTACCGGCATCGACACTAAAACATAAGGTCATCGACCCCAATGACCTTCGATGACATCATAAAACATTTATGCTTAAGTTACTTCAGCTACTATGCTGTTTTTTATATAGAGTCGACGACATAATAACGGCGTCATTGCCTTTATTTTGAAAACAAACGAAGAGATGTAGCATCATTTGAAACAGTGATGAAGACATGCGGCGTCATCAACGTCGACACTATAGCTTTTTAATGTTTCAATAAATCATGAGAATGCCTTGTCGTCCATAATAGTTTACCACCTTGATTGACGTTGATGAGGTCGAACTCTGCCGCAAAAGGCCCCAAAAGTGAGAGTTCCACTATATGGGCCAAACAAGCAGCATAATTCTGTTCCGAAGCTGCGTTTCATTCTAACAAGGGTAATATATGGTTTAAAATGCCTTATTCTATCTGAAAAGCTTCGGTTGACAAGGGTTGGCTTTCAGACACAACTAGTTCAGCTTGAAAGAGCATCTCTCTTCCCTTTATGCTACGAAGAAAAACTCACACTCCATAACTGACTAAGTAGTTATCCTGTGCTTCTTCTCATCATCGTCGACACTCATATGGGCAACATTGTCTTAGGCACGACAACAATGAGGTGGCATGGCGTTATCTTAATCCATGCAAAAATTGTTTTGTAACTACTAAAAGCATAAACATTTCAAAAGATAAAATGCAATGCCATGGCCAACTGGCATCGAAACTAAAACATAAGGTCGTCGACCTTAATGCTCATGGGCCCCAATAACCTTCGACGGCATCATAAAACTTTTACACTTAAGTTACTTCGGCTACTATACTGCTTTTTATATAAAGTCAAAGACATAATAGTGGCATCGTTGCCTTGATTTGGAAAACAAACGAAGAGATGCAACATCATTTAAAATAGTGATGAAGACATGCGACGTCGTCAACGTTGACAATATACCATTTTAACGTTAAATTAATCACGAGAATGCCTTGCCGTCCACACTGGTTTGCCATCTTGATTGACGTCGGCGAGGTTGAAAACACTCTATAACTGACTAAGTAGTTATCATGTGCTTCTCCTCATCATCGTCGACACTCATAAGGGCGACGCTATATTAGGCACGACGATATTAAGGTGGCATGCATTATCGTGATTCTTGCAAAAACTATTTTATTACTACTAAAAGCTTAAACTTTTCACCAAATCTTAGTACTTGTCCAATTTCTATTAGGTAAAACAATCTTTTTTAAAATCCTTTTCAGAAATCACTACCGCTCAGATTTTAAAGTCCCAAATACTTTTCAAATTAATCAATAAATATCCTTAATTAACTATTCTTTTAAATGCTTATCTAGCATAATAATTTCATAGTAAATAAAAAACATTTGAGAAAAATCCCAAAAATTCGTAGAATCTAGAAATGTGGTATTTTTTATCATATAAAAATTTCAGGGCCAAAATCCATATTTAATTATTTTAAATAATTAAACCCGAAATTTAGTAATTCCCTCCTTATGAAATTCATAAAAAATCTACATAATTTGGAAAATTATGAAATTAAAAACTAATCTCTAATATAATGTTTTCTACAACATATCAGAAAATTAAAGCATTTGGAGATTAAATTCTTAGGTTTTACCCTAAAACCCATTTAAACAATTCCATAAAATTCCAATAAATCATTGTTCTATCCAAACAACAATAAGACTAACATGGCATATCATATCAACATAAACGAATCAAAGATTGATAAGATTTGAAATTAAACAAGCAAAAATGAGATGGCCTCATTATTATTCACCTTAGATTTAGATGTTGCAGTTGAGCTTTGATATGGCTTTGATCTACCTAAGCTTTTTCTCCTTTGAATCCCCTTGATTTCGTTTCCCTTAGCTTGAGTTATAGCCGGCTTCTTATGTTCCTTTCTTAGATTGTTTTAGTTTATGAAAAGAGAGAATGATATGAGGGGAGAGGGTTTATGGCAAAGGATAGGTCTATTTCCTAAATTTCCCCTCACATACATTCTCTTATATTTTTAGTTTAAATAATCTTACTTAATTAATTAAATATGGCACGACCTTATTAGGTTTCAATCTCATTCTCCTTAACCATTTATATTATTCTATTTAATCTATCCAAATAAATTCTCTGAACAATATTCAACTAAAAAAGGAGTGTTACAAAAACTTCAGCAATCCATGAAGGAAACTCTCCACCAATGGGACCACGACATACTAGCTATAAATAGGTGGCAATCCCAAGGCACAAGGGTCGGTTGCACATAGAAAAATAACATAAAATATATTGTACTTTCCTGTATTAGAGCTCTTTTAAGAACTATTTAATGGTGGAAATATCAAAGGCTAAAGTAATAAACCTCTCGGCTAAACTAGAGTGACTAAATGAAGAAAGGACAGTGGATGTATGGACTTTCGGCCCGAACCACTATAATAGTCTTGACGTTATTTACTTTCTGCACGGTTTCCTCCTAGCACTCATTATTGTAACTGCTAACTTACTAAATCACATCTCGACAACCTCATAACCGATATCTTACAATCAATAGATTCTCGAAGCCTTACCTTCGAATTGTAGGGTGTTGGTGTAGACAGAATTCTGCACTAACATGTCTCTTATCCTAATGGAAGCTTCTAGAATGTTCCATGATTTATGAAGATTGTTTCTGTTTTAGTATTTGCTAATGTTTTTATTTGATTATTAGACAAGAGCATAAGAGTTTGAACAACTTACATTGATTGAAAAACTGTTTACCGATGTACCGATTTTCGATCATATTATCGATATTTCTTCAAAGAATATATTATTGTAAACAATTTTCAAAAAAAAGTTTCTTATCATTATTTGTTAATTAAATGATGTCTAACAAGGTTATAAAATCATATTTATAACACTTAATTATACTTCAAAATGTTGCGAGATTCAAAGACGAAGTGTTCGAATTTCATGTTGTTACAGGTTTTGGCCTGCGATAACTTTTAAACAATGAGATGTGATATCCTCTCAAGTTAAACCTTTGATGGCTTAGCATTCATTAAGTTAGCATGTTATAGCTCAACCATTGATGCTTTTGGTTATGATCTCCGACAACTATTAGGGTTCAACTTTTGACAGCTTAATAATTTGATTTGCGATAGCTTAACATGCGATGGGTTGGCATGTGATAGCATAACCTTCGATAACTTTAGAACTCAACATTGATATCTTAAATTCTGGAAACTCAATAACTTAAAGGAAAATGAGGCTTGCGATAGTTATAGGTGATTAAATTTTCAAATCAAAGAATAATAAGTTAAAATGTAGTAAGTTATTTATAAGTTGGGAAATTGGAACTAAGCTTAAGGAAGCTAAGAGATGATAAGTAATATCATTTGAAAAACAATACGCGGTAACAGCAATGTAAGGACTTAGAGGAAATCATACGTCTGAACAAAACATCGTATATGGTAACATTAGTGTAAGAAATATGTCTAAACCTAACATTGTATTCGGTAACATTGGTGTAAGGCCTTAGTTGCTACTATATATCTAAGCACAACATCGTATTTCGTAACATTGGTGTAAGGCCATAGTTGCAACCATTTTTCTAAGTATGACATTATATTCGGTATAGGTGGTGTAAGGCCTTAGTGGAAATTTAATTATCTGATCAAGATAAAAGTGAGAAATTAAGATAAACACCCGAGTGCAACCTAAAATATCCATCCCTGACATTAAAAGTTGCAATAATAAGGCATGTTTGGCAATATAAATAACTGATAATAGAACCTATTCGATATATGTTGTGAAAGGCAAATCCCACACTTATATTAGAAGCGATGATTGAGTTTGATCATGATATGATGTTTCTTACATAGTATGATGTAATTGTTATTGATTGAATTAGTGAGAGAAAAACTCATTCTGTGCTTCTATAGCATGGTTTTACTATACGATTTGTTTTTTTAATAAAGTATTACTCATGCCAGGTTTTATCTTTAACCCATGTTTATATTGTTTCCTATAAGGTCATGTGTACTCATTCGAATGGGTTGATTTCAGGACTTAGACAGTTTGCTTTTAGAAAAGATGAATAAAGGCTATAAAGATGAAGTAAGAGGCTTATTTGATAATAAAAGTTGTTTCAAATTTTCACTATTGTTTAAAAAGAATGTATAACTGGTTAAGTGTGCATGTCGACGTTTTCATGTATCGAGTGACACTAGTATTTATGGTTTATTATATTTAACCCTGTAAGGGCCTGAAATGGATTAATGAATATGTAATGACTTTGTATAGGACTCCAAGATGGAGGTCGTGACGTCTCCAACATTGATGAGATGGATACTGATTATATAATGGGGATTGAAGAAAGGAGTTGTAAATGACTCCCATTAAAGAACATTTTCTAAAGGGCATTCTCCCGAATAATTAATATGAAAAGAGGAAGCTCTTGCGTAAGATACCTGGTTCGTTATGCAAAGAAGGAGTGTTGTACAAGAAAGGATTCTCCACCCCTTTTCTAAGGTGTGTCAACAAGGATGACTTTAAGAAGATCCTAGTGGATGTTTACGAAGGTATCAATGGAAATTAGGCAGACTTTAACATAGAAGATTCTTACTATGAATACTTCTGGCTAACTATCAATCGAGATTAAGCTGAGTATTCGAGAAAATATGACAAGTGTTACAGATTTATGAAGATTTCTAGAGCTCCATATAATTTGCTTATGTAGATGGTTAGCCAAAGGTCATTTGCCATTTAGGGAATTGACATCATCAGAATGCTATTAATGTCCCATAGAGGAGAAAATTATACAATCGTTGTAGTGGATTACTCGACAACACGGGCGGAGGTGAATACCTTCACCACGATCACTTTAGCGAAAGTGATCAACTTTGTTGCAAAGAACATTTTGTGCAAGTTAGGAATGCAACAAACAATAATAACAGACAATGAAAATCAATTCAGAAGTGCGGAATTCTATGCTTTATGTGCTCCATATCAAATTAATAAGAACATTTTCAATAGTAGCACATTCACAAACAAATGGACAGGTGGTGGCGGTCAACAAGTTCATGGAATCCATCATAAAAAGGTAACTAAAATGAGTTAGGGGTAACTAGGTGAATGGGTTACTACTGGTGTTATTGGCTTACCGAATAACCCAGAAGTCTGCAACAAGACATGCTGCATTTGTGTTGGCCTAGGTAATTGAGGCAATAATTCCAATTGAAGCCGAAGTCTTTTCTCATATATGGATGCGTTTTGACCAAGGTAAACAAGGAGATGTTGTTAACATCCCTTAAATTGGTGGAGAAAAAAGAAGAAGAGGCTAATCTAATGGAAGCTACTCACCAGCAAAGAGTAGCAAAGTAGTTCAATTCCAAAATTCAAAACCATAATTTTGAGAGATGTGACCTTATTTTGAAATGAGTCGGTATGGTTATGAGGGCACTTAGTCTGAATTGAGAAGGGCATTATGTGATAGATAGATTCTCGAATATGGAACGTTCAAGCTATTGACATTTGATGGGATCCAAATTCCACGAGCGTGGAATAGCAAGCATTTGCACTACTTTTTAAGTTGATTTTATTTTATAAATAATCATCTTATTCATAATGATTTGACATTATGTGATAATTGTCATTCATTTCATAAATAAATTTTTCTTTTTGAATCAATGAAATTGTTTTCTTAAAGTCTACCTTCGTGTCCTAGGATCATTGGCACCAAACAGACATTCTATGTTTTGAAAACCAAATTTTTATGCACTTGGTGATAGGTACTGACGAACTCCTCTGATCCAATATCAGACCACTGGAGTATAATTGGACCGAGGGTCGGTTAGATAATTGATCTACACTTATCTTTGATCAATGCCTAGAGAGAGGTGAGGTCAGAAGAATGTTCTCGGAGGTAGGAATTGCAAACACCAATGCTCGGAGATAGTCGTTGGTGTATAATTTAATTTTGCAGGTATAATACTGGATTATATTGGTGCTTGTATGATCGTGAGAGGAAAGCTATCTAATTTCAGTTGAAACAATGGAGCATGGTTTTATTTATAGTCAAACAAGAATTTTTTGGCCGACAATAAATAAAACTAAGCATTGGAATAACTTTGGACAATTTTAGAAATTTATTTATATGTACAAAGTTATAATAAATAAAGACATTGCATAGGTTACAGACACATCTATGTACGATATATAAGTAATTTCATTATAGATAGTTATATTTTTGTACATACAAGCAAGTAAATAGGAAATAAAATAAAAGGTGCGATAAAATAAAGAAGAAAGAGTTGAACAAAAAAATTATTTGAAAATTCTTATTGAATACAAAATAGCAAGATCCGTACTCGCACATAAATGGCATATGTAAAGAGAATGCAAAAAAACATTCAGTCTTCAGAAGGTGACCGATATTGGTCACTTCTTCCTCCCCTTCTTCCTACTTTTAGTGGGCTGTTTGGCATGAAACTCCTATGGTTTGTCTTTTTTTGGGGCGATCTTTTCTAAAAGTGAAGCTTCTTCTTCAGTCATCCAGTATAGAGGATCATCGGGATTGGCATGAGCATTTGGAGGCATTCAAGAAGCACCGATAGCTGGAACAGAAGGTGGTCGTATAGTGAATTGAAAGGGATCAGCCAACCTAGGTTCAGCCCTTACTTTATCTGGTTCAAAGACATCAATGGTTGTCTTGGCCTCTATCCAAGCTTTGTCTCCCATAATCAAGATGATGGTCAAGTCATCGTCATCGTTGGCAGCATCAAACTCTTTCGAGCTTCCTTTACCTAGGCATCTATCATTTTGGCTTTAGGCCCAAGACCGGATGCTGTTGAGGAAATTGGCATAGTAAAGGCCACCAAGATGATGGTAGAAGTTGTGATAGTGGCTATTTCTAAAGTTTTAGAAACTAGAGAAATTACAGGAAGGGTCTTTACTATTGGTTGACATGGAAGAAGGAAAATGGAAAGGAAAAGATTAAAAGCCTTTTTGAAGGACACTTTAAGATTTTTGAAGACCGGTGAAGTTAAAGATATACCTCTTGTAGTCGGAGTAAGCTCTATAAGAGATTCCACTATCATACCCTCTTCATGGATTAGTAAAATAATGGGAAAGTTGAGGGTAGTCAATGGAGGAATAAAATCTAGATCTTCAAGGTTGTACACCTCAAAAGCTGGACCAACGACGGTAGTGATGAGCGAAGGTGGCGTCGATGTAAGGATCACAACGGCCTTAGAGATGGTCACTCAAGGAGTATGAATATCCATCCGAGGCTCCATGGCGATAGGAGTGAGATTTTAGCCATGCCTTTAGAAATGGACTTAAGAGCCACTATAGGCATCTGCGTAGAAGAATAAGCTTTAGCAGCCAAACCGCTTGGCTCTTGGCTATGGCCCTAAAATAACAATAATCAAAGAGGAGGGTCTTGGTTAAATCTTCGTCAACCTTTCCTACTCTCTTGGTTCAATATTCTATGTAGACTTCAACCAAGGTCTTAGGATAGTCATCTTCCGACCATCTAATGTTACCCGATCTAACGATGTTGACATGGAAGTCTATATGGTAGTGTCTGTCTTGTTTTCACATTTACAATTTTCTTTCCCTCCTCATGTGAGGCAAACTTCTATCTCCACGACTTTGTCCCTAAAAGTTTTCTATTCCTCTTTTCAGTTGTAGACCTCTTCATGTGCTCTCGATATCCTTTCTAGTTTGAATTTCGGCCTTCATCTTAGATAAACTGCTGGAGAGAACATGAGCTTTTTAGACTTGTTAGTTAGGTACCTTAGACTCTATGGCTTTGAGTGTAGCACTGTGTTTACCATTGGCTTCTTTAGTTTCTTTATCTTTAGCAATCGAATATTTCTCGAAATTTTTGACCTGCTCGAAGAGGTTATTCTTTATATTCTCATCCTTTTCATTCTCCTTCTCATATGTCACTATATTTAAGCAATTCCTTTTGTTGAGCTTCGTCGGGCCTTTGTATAGTTTCCTCTACAAGGTTTATTACTCCACTAGTTCTTTATGAAGTGAAAATTCCATATCCAGGTCCTTCAACATGATTCCTTCCACGTTGTGCCTAAACAATATCCTAGTTAAGTCCAATCCAAGATTTATGAGCTCGTGCTCTGATAAGGCTTTGGAAGATAGGATTTATACAGTAGCATGTTCTTTGCCTGGTTGTTGATGTGTGCCAGAGTTGGAAGATGGGAAGCTTTGGATTTCTAGTGAACAGGAGCTAGGGCATAAGATGTAGGAGTAGTGCTAATAGAAAGAGCCCTTGTGATTAAAGCCAAGGAGAGACTTTGCCATCTGGGAGAGTCGATCTTGTTAGTGTATGGATTGAGGGAATTGAGGAGGTAAATCGATCCCATATAAGGAGTCTGAACTTCTCTTCAATCCAGAGCGATCTCTAGTTCTCAAGCTCCATGTAGTGTCATTTTTTCTCCTCTTCTTGCATTTCCCATTATTGTCTCTCATTTTCTTTTCTCTTAACCTTTTTCCCTATCACATTAATGATAGGGACTGTGTCTAGAGTATAATACAGATTGATGGAGAAAAGGACGATGATTGCTTGTACTTGAAAAGGAGAAAGATTGAATTATAACTTAGTGATCAGATAAGAATGCATGCAGATTGAATATGCTTATGATCTTTAGTATAGTGTAAAGTGTTGTTGTGCCTTATTGAACCTATAGAGCATGCTCAGTCAGAGTTTGAAGTTGAATGTCATCTCCATTAGGAGGCAGGGGTGCATCAATATGAGTTTGGTTTAAGCTTTGAGTGTGAGAAGCGATGAAGTTGTCTAGGTCATATTCTGAAAGAGTGAAGTTATGGGCATTCTCATGGTGATCCAAGGAACCGTAGAAATCCTCAATAGTTAGGAGAGAAGACGATTCCTAACTTGGACTTTGATAGGGCTCGGTTTCGAGTTTCGTAGTTTTGATCTTTAGTTTAAAGGGCTTGGGGCAAGTGAAGTAGTACCTTCCATTAGAGCAATTTCTCCAGTTGATTCTTCCATGTTATCCTCATCCCATCCCTTTTCTTCTTTATCATCATCTTCTTCTTCAATTATCTCTCCTTCTTTAACTCTATTTTATTCTTCTTCCTTGCTTATGCTATGGATGTCCACTGCCACATTTGGAACATCTTGATATACAAGGGCTGGAGGATCAATATTAGGTTGTTGAGCTACTTGAGTGTCTCTTAAGTTTAGGAACCACATAGTCAACTTCCCGACCATTGTGCGACAACTGGAAGTGATGTAGTCGAAGGTCATTAAGGAGGCTTTCCATTTCATTTCGTATAGCATTTTCAAACCTATCATTTTTTAAATATCTTAATGGGCGGTTCCATCGTTTATAATCGAAAAAAGGTAAAATAGGTTTTTCAAACCAAAAATAAGTTTTCTCTTCTTTAAGTTTTCCCAATTCCCAATTATCTTGATGGATATCAAGATAAGAATCTTCATAAACCGGCTATCTTTGTCTTCTTTATTGGATTCCTCTTGTTCCTGTTTCGTCCTCTTCGTTTCGTAACCATTTTCTCTATTTGATCGATTGTCTTTTAGAAGTTGGAGTGTTTGAGCCAAAGAAGAATTAGTGGTCCTTCAAGGGATATCTCTAAGGGAATTAGTGAAAGGAAGTTAGTGAATTGAGTGATGTAAACTCTGATAGAAGTGGATGTAGGAGTTGAAACTTATATCTGGACAAATAACTCTGGGCAAAGCTGGTTGAACATTAAAAGAACAAGTACTCGTCATTGAAATGGCTTTGTTATATAGGTCGACGACGGTTTAGAAACTATGGTATGACTCCAAGAAAGTAAGAGATGAAATGTTGGACCTCTAAATGAAGTTGTATAGATATCACATTTCCTCAAAGGTAGGTACACTTCCAAATTGTGAAAGGAAGATCATGTATTTGTAGTTTCGAGCAGCATGCCAGTTTGGGTGCAATTAGGTTGGAGGAAGTTTCTAGAATTGGAGTGCCAATCTTAGAACATGACTAAATTGAGTGATGGCTCTAAAGAGACACATATACCGGTTACAAGTCATGTAATCCTCTAATGGATAGTGTGCTCTTTGCGATGGTAGTGGAACCTGGGTTTCTTTTAGAGGGATGACATGCGTTCATAGATTCTTTGCACATTCATGACGATTTATCTTAAATCTAGAGAATTTAGGGGTTTTTGATGATCATAATACTCACTAAGCCAGCATCTAGAGTAATTTCACCTTCCATTGGCATGTAAAGCAATTGTGGCAATGGTTACCGAGGTTGGTGTTGAGGTGGTTTGGCCCAAGGAGTTAAAGTGGAAGCATAGCAGAAGAGGAACCCACTGTCAAAGGAATGAATTTTGGTGCAGAAGGACCTTTGAACGGTAATCCTCTTGGACCATCTAAGTTTCATATTATACTAAAAACTTGAGATACAAGCATTATTAAGTGTGATTTAAATTCAACATTTACTTTGATTAAGTCCCGTGTAGTCAATATATAGAATCTAACAAATGTCAACGTGTGTAGATCAATTAGGTTATGTACATCGACTGGGGCAGTGTTGTGTATTAGTCTTCATGGTGTGTATCCTATATCCTTGGCAACATGAACGTACCCACTTTGTTTAGATAGCCCACTCGTGTTTGCAAACAAGCCCCGACACACGATGGAACTATGTGTCAGATATTACCCATTGACATAAATCAACATTAACGGAACCAAATGATCTCCAAAGCAGTACAGAGCTCTTCTTTGCAAGATTGCGGGTATGTGACATTCGATTTTGAGTGTGGATTGGATGAACATCCTAGGATCTATCAACTCCTGAATCTGACAAATTTCAAAATGCATTCAAAAAGATGGTTTCTTGAATCTCATCGATCAAGCCCAAGACATCGATCCATGCTCAAAGTCGACCCAATCTAAATGGGTCTTGTCCTTGCCCTTTACCACATCCATCCTAAGTCAAAACTATAGAATGTCATGGTTTATCGGGTGATAAAAACGACGATAATGAAAGACATTGAGGAAGTTAGCATGGATTGGTGGCATGAATGAGTCGAGAAATAAGGAACGGTAATGGAAGTCTTGATTCATGAACAGTGGTGACCAACCTTCAAAGTTGGACGTGGATTGTAAAGAGCCAACAGTTCACAAATGGAAAGTAACGGCTTGAGGTGAAGATTGTTCAAATCGGTTGGCAATGCTTGTTTAAGTGGATCGATAATCAAATTTTGTCCAAGATCTAAAGTAAGTATGTCAATTAATTAGTTTCTTAAGGCTGCAGCATAGATTCAAAGTTGCAAGTAGAGGTTGAAGATCACAAGTGTTTCGAAATAAAAAGGTTGAAATGTAAGAGCGAATGCAAAAAAATTTCTAAGTATTCATTTTATATGAACAAATGCAAATCGTTTGGTATTGAATGATATCATTTGGTACTGATCAATATGAGCACTTCTTAAAAAAATAGAATAGGAAATAGAGATGTACTTGACTGAAGAATGGGATAGCTTTTAGAAATTCTCGGAGATGGTCGTAGACTTTAGATAGAAGACTTCAACATTTGTATCTACTGAAGAGATATGACTCTTTAATTGTTTGAGATGATGTGATGATATTCTCAAGGAAGGTGAAACATTTTGCAAAGATAGATTAGATGATAGAAGGGTCTTTGTAAATCTCGATTCAGTCTCTTACCTTGATCTAAAGCATGCTTTTTTTCATAAAGCATACTTTAAGGGTCAACTCATATCTAATATTTGATCCAAGTAGTATTTAGTGGGTCTAGACTACAAAATAATGAATTTGTAGATCACGAATCTTGGAAGATGTTAGCATTGAAGACACAAAGAAATTTACTAAGTATTAGGAAAGTCCTACCGGTCTGGATCGGTACCAAACGATATGAAACTTGATACGGACCCCTCTTCGCTCCAATATGGCTCAATATTCAAGGTAGTAGAAAGTACAGTTATGGTGATGTGAAATCTTTTGGTACCAACTGATCCTCTTTGACAATTTCGTACTTAGAGTTCCAAAAGCTTGAAGACTTGTACTATTTTAAAGAAAGAAACAAGAATAGTCAACAACATCGGTCGGTACCAATTCATATGGATCATTACTAAACGATCACGATTGATGGGATATGCGCATTTTGACTTGTTCATATTTTTGGAAAGTCATATCTAGAGATATTAGATAGTTCAAACCAGATCTAGTGATTTTCATGTTTGAGTTCATTTATAAGTAGACATCCTATAACAAGTTGAAAAGGACTTTTTGATTTTTTATAAGGAAAACTGTCAAATTCAAAACTCATCAATTTGAATCGAACAATCATTGTAATTTGATTGTATAAGAGCAAGTAGGTCAAAAATAATATTGAATTGTAGATGTAGACACTTGACTTGACCTAACCACTTTAAAAATCTTGTCTTTTCTCCATTATATTTGGACTTCTTAGTTAATTTCATTTTAAATCGATTAGGGGGTTTTCCAATTTGACGTGCAAACGGCGATTAAACGGTTTGTTTGTCAAAATACAAAGGAAGTGTACATATACAAGAAATAGCAAAATAGTGTTGTAACGTTCTTAGTTCTATATGTCAAAGATTTGCTACTAATTGGTAATGATGAGCCAACGTTACAATTAATGGAAATGTGGCTATCTACTGACTTCTAGATAAAGCATTTAGGTAAGGCATCTTATATATTAGGTATTAAGATTTATAGAGATAGGTCGAAAAGGATATTGGGATTCGTCCCAATCCATGTATATAGATACCATACTAAGATGATTCAGTATGGAGATTCCAAGGGCGAAAATGTTCTAATGTGATAAGGAATTGTCCTTTCTAAGGGTTCCCTATCTACGAATGAGGACATTTAATGCATGAGTTGGAATCCTTATGCTTCATCAATAGGATCAACAATGTATGTCATACTATGTATTAAACTAGATATTGCTTTTATACTTGGTGCGATAAGCTGATATCAATGTAATTTAGGAGAAAACCATTAGATTGTTGTCAAAGTCATTCTTAAATATTAATGAAATACTAAGGATTTGTATCTAATTTATGGAAATGATGAACTCCTTATGAAGGGGTATTCAGGATCAAGCTTTTAGAGTGTATTGATAATAGGAAGTCATTCTTGAGGTTTTTCTTTACTCTAAACGAAGGGGCCGTTAGTTGGAAAAGTTTCAAATTAGAAGATGTGGTAGATTCTAGCATGGAGGTAGAGTACATCACCTTGAACGATGCCGCAAAATAAGCATTGTAAATGCGCAAATTCATTAAGGAGCTAAGCAAGATCCCAGGCATAGAAGGTCCAATGCTAATGTATTGTGACAGCAATACGGCAATCCATATTGCACAAGAACCATGAGCTCGCAAGAGGTCAAGACATATCCTCTGTAAGTTCCACATGAAAAGGCAGTTTATTAGTGATGAAGAGATGGGGATCAAAAGAGCAGATACGAAAGAAACATTGCAGATCTATTCACTGAGACGCTCTTATAATTTGTTTAGGAAGAGTTATCAAAGGCATGGGGATAAAGCTCGATATTGGGCCCAAGTGCAAGTGAGAGATTGATAAAATTAGGGGTATGCCCTAGGGCAATTATATAATTTGTTATGTAGTCCTAATTATGTAAACAATCTTGTTTGAAATAAAATATATATTTGCTTTGTTCTTTATTATATGTATTTTTTATATTGCGATATAAGTAATGAATAAATAACATTAAATATATATAAGTAGAAAATCCTTCGAAGTAGTGTTTTATTGATTACAGTTTATGAAGGGGCTTATAACCATGAGTATTTTATTGATAGTAACAAAAACACGAACTCCTTAAATGTTCCTAGTCGATAAGTATTAAGAAAAGGATATAAATACATCTATTCAGACTAATGTATGTAACATTCTTCATAAGAAGTATAGTGATTTACTCATGATTGCTGGGGGAACCAAGAGGTTACGTATGTGTGGTTGTTTGGAATAATCATGGAATGACTCAATGTGACTCTTCTATAGGTTATATAATTTAATCAAAATAGAAGATCTCAGAGTTACGACGTATAGTATTATTCTGACTTGAAAGTACTATCAAACTTAAGTATGTGAAGTGTGCTTTGGTTATGTGCAATGACATAGCATAACAACCATGTTATAGCTATAGTAGTGATACGTTGAAACACTTGTAGTGACAATCTAATCAAAGGAGGATTCGTCTCTTTCATTATAGAAGGTCGGCATCACCGTAATTCGTAAGTCACATTAAAATCTAAAATTTTAGCAAAACTGAATGGTTAATTGATAAATTTTATCAAATTAGGCCAAGGACTTTAATATTGACCTATGCAATTAATAACGATAATATATAGTTTTTTGATCTTACACTAAAGTCCGGATATCTAAGTGATATAATCACAATGAAAAAAAAATTATGCACAAACATTCGTTACTAGTTCAGTTTATTAGATCAAAATACAATTCCTCCTAAATGATCTTTAAATCTAGAAGTTGACCCCATATTTTGCTTCAACAAAGTCCACATGGACTTCGATATTTAAATTGCATAAGTATTGATCAAGTATCTAGTTCACACCAGAGAGTCAATACAAATGTGTTGTCATTTATTTTCAAATTCGACCAAGGAAAATTTTATAAATGTTATAACTTAATACAAACGTTGTATTAATATTTATGGTTAATTTGACTTATTTATTTCGAACTTAATATTTGATATAACGTTGCATAAAAATTACACGATAGCTCAATCGATTTTGAAGTCATAAAATAACTAATTGATTATTGATTCAAATTGGAGTCAATTGAAGCATTGACCATGACCATTCAACCATAGGGTTGACTATACGATGGTTTATTTTCAGGCTTTTACCTTGTCTTCAGATCTAGAAAATATCAAGAATGTATTTGTATTGGCTGATAGCTATAAACAAACTAGCCTCCACACGAACTTCCATACTAAACTTGATTTCTTCATTTCCCTTTTTGGCCATCCATTCCTAGCTAAAGCATTAACTTGATGTTGCAAATCTAAGAGGAGAAAGAGAATGTGATACTCTAGGAGAAAGAACCATTAAACAATGTACTTATTCTTGACCTGATATATTTATAGGAAGGTATACATTCAAGTTCTAGTTTTTATTTTATGTGATCATGTTATAACTCAATTCGGCCATTTTTTACAAGGGAAACCCGGTTTTGAAAATCGCATGCGCATGTGCACACACACATATATATAATATATAATGAACCTATTTTCAATATATATATATATATATAATACATATGCACAAGCATATACATTTTCAACAAAATATTTAATAAAATTAAATCCTTTTAGAACACGAATTGTTTAACTAAATAAATTCAACTTATAATTTTTCCTTCAATTTAATCAAGTTAAAAATATATATTTTATGCTTAACGTTTTAAAATAATTGTTTTAAATATACATACACATATACACATAATTTACATATAACAATGCATATATATTTAATAATAATAAATATTATTATAAAATTATATTTTGGTTTACTGTGTAATAGAAACATTTTTTTATTATTTTTTTACCAAGACAAAATTTTTAACTTTTAATTGGTTTGATTTTTTCAAACTATATTTTTATGGCCAATGTTATTTAAGTAAAAAGATTATGTATGTAGTGACTATTGCAACTTAAAAAATTAAAAAATATTTTTTATTTATTTTGAATAAGTCAAAACTATAGATTTTAAATTTTAAATGAATTAATATTGTCAAAACTAAAATTTTGTATATGTACATAATTATATATGTGTATATACAATCATATATATATATGTAATTGAAATTTATTCAAACTTTCTTTACAATAAATAAAATTATTTTAATTAGTTATTTATTTATGTAAATATGAACATATATTTGCTTATTAAAAATATTAAAAATAACTCTGGCTGAATTTAAAAAATAATAATAACCTTTATCTTCACTTGTTCAATTAGGTTGAATTATATTATATATGTCTGTATATGTATACGTATATGCATGTGTATGTATATGAGTATGTGTGTACACTCGATGGACGTGTGCATAAGAAAATATGACTGAAGTTAGAAATAAATTTTAAATTAGGTTTTCACTGCCTTATTTTTGATATGTTTCTTTATAAGTGAATCATTTTGGTATTGGTACATAAACCATTAGTATTAAGGTTACCCCCAAACAAAATGTTTGATGCATTAATATTAGGGTAGCTTAACATTAAAGCAAAAGGTATAGTTTAACTGCAGATGGAAGATGGTTCAAGTAAGTTTTACATTCATAATATATTATTTCCATAGTATATTATTATATGAGACATTTTTACTTTCTTGGAACAAAAAGTCATCTATAAGCATTTTATACGTTGGTAATAATTTCGGTGACAAATCTTAATAAATGAGAATTTTGCATGTCTTTGTACACATTTGATTCCATGACTCCAGATATGCTTGTTGAATTTCACATTTTTAGTCGCCATTACCATAAGTTCAAGGTAGCATCTCTCTTGTTTCCTTGTTGCTATTTGATTTTACAACCATGATTCTTACCCATTGGTCATCTCTTTGGAGTTTCTAACCTTTGTGCCTTAGTAGTCATTTTTTTATTAATCTGGAACATTAAGCATGCTATTATATTATTATTTGGATTCAAGTAGTAGCAAATGATGTATGTTATTTATCACTAAAACAAACGTGTAATGATAAGGAGTGAGTGTGAAATCATCAAAAAGAAATACCAACTGTGTTTCTCATAGATATCCAAACCCTTTTACTATAATGTTTACAAAATTCAACCACACACAACAACCTATCTTAAATAACACATTAATATTTCTTCCAATTTCCTACATTGTTTCTGTACATGATCCATAATTCTTCCTTAAGCAGTGTAAAACCAAAGCAAGGATCATTAGAAGCCAAAAAAGCAATACTGGTGCACTATACTTTTATCTAAAAAGAATGATAATTTTTTTTAAAGGTAAGACAATAATCTTCACTAATAAAAATAAAGAGTTACAAAGCCTAAAAACTAGCACAAAATTTTTATGCATACGTATTATCTCAACTCCTTTGAGCGAAACTACTTCATTTATTACTTTCCTTATCTAAACTAGGGTTTACTTAAATGAAGAACAAAAATAAAAGCATGACGAGGATGGATATTTGGTTCCATTACCTCTATAACTTAAGCCCGGATCTTTAGCATCGAGCAACCCTTCATGGTGATCCACACCTCTAGGACTCATTACCTCTTTACTTCTAATCTCATCAATTTTGGGTAATTTATTAGGATCAGCTGAAAGAGATCAATAATCACATATTCACTCGAATTATGGTGAAAAACTTCTTCTTTCCGATTTTAGCATTATTATTTTTATAAGCTCGTCAATCTTGATGCATGTTTGGAATTTGTTGTTTACTGTCTGCTTGAAGATTATATTATTTCTTTCTTGCCAGCAGCACCATATACATATTGTAAATACCATTCGAACAAAATCCTTTAACATGTCTTTATCATGGAACTTATCTGCTAAGAATTCTGCTTGCTAAGTTAAATCTGTAGCGTAGGAAAAGGGGACTGTTAATCTAGTTCTGCACCATTGGTATACATATGATGTGTAATTGCACCGAAAAGATAAATGATTGACCATTTCTTCTACTTGATTGCAAAGTACACATATGTTGTCTACAATTATGTGCCTTAATCTCAAATTATCTGTAGTGGATAACTTATTGGTTAATGCTCTAAAAGTGCAGATTGATATCTTTGGATTATTTATCTTATCCCATACAATTTTAACCCAATTGACTGAAGGGTATGTTACTCTGGTATTTTCCCAAGCTTGTTTAGACAAAAATTGGCCATTTTTTGTGTTTGTACAGTACCAAAAATCTTCATTTCTATCAGTAAATTTTAACATTACCAAAGTCAGTGTTTAGATTTCTAGTATGAGGCAAATTGTAACATTGCCACCTACCATTACATACGATTCTACGAACTTTAATATTTTCACCATATAAAGTAGCCAGAGATTGTATGCCCAGCTTAATTAACAGGTTACTTCCATTAATACATGGATTAAACCATATTTTAGTTGTCTTCCAATCAGTAATTCTTCTTTAGATAATATGTAAAGCCTTATGTCTTAACACTAACATGTATTTAAAAGTGGCTGAAAAATTATTATTGATGTCAATTTCCCACAAAGATTTGTCTTTAGCATATCAATTGTGTAACCACTCACCACATAATCCTTGTTTACTTAGCACTTCCCATATAAGTTTAATTCCTACTACTTCATTCATTTCTGTACTATTTTACAGACCCATAACTCCTTCCCCATCATGGGAACATGTTGAATTTTGGTGATATGTATGGAGAGAATTAAAGGAGTTGTAATTAGCTTGGTAGCGGAGAAAACAGTTTGCAAATCGAAGCTCGGAGGAGGAAGTTATGGCGAAGAAGGTGGAGTGGTGCTAGAGTGTTAGGAACAGACATCTGTCATTATGGACAGACATCTGACGTTTCAGCAGTTTTCTTTCCGAGAGCTAGGTCAGATATCTATCACTTTGGACAGACGTCTGAAGCTTCAGCAGACTGTTCCACAGAGTCAGGACAGACATCTGAAGTCTTGGTCATACATATGAGTCTTTGGCAGTTTTACTCTAAATACAAGGATTCTAGAGTCTTCGACAGATGCTTGTCACTTTGTGATAGACGTCTGTGACGACTACTTCCTATTTTTTGACCTGGGCTTGGTATTAATATTTGTGATATATGAAGGGGCTATTTTGAAACTTTGCCTAGGTTTTCTATTCTCCTATATAAGTTATTTCCTGGATCCAGATTTGTACGTAACAGAAAGCGACTACAAGGGTTTTAGCCTCCACTAATTAGGGTTTATCAAAACCTAATTTTCTTCAATCCTCTTCTCCACAAAATTAATTTCTATTAAAATTTTGATCATTGTAATCAATCTCTTGTACTCTTTCATCGATGTTAATAAATGCTCTCTCTTAAAGTAGATGTACACGAACACAACGTTAGTGGAACCACTATAAATCATCGTGTGATTTATTTTTCGTTATTGTTTTGATTTCTATATTGCTTGTTTAGGGATTGTGATCGGATCTGGATTGGTCAAGATTTAGACTTAGTTATTAATTGGTTGTTTTTACACTTCTTACCACGATCTCGTTTTTCTACTGTGCATTGGGGTTTTGATTTGAGTGGTCTCAACTTAGAATCTGTCACAACATTTGGTATTAGAGCATTGGTGTTGGTAAGTGGTTGTAGAAATGCCGGAATCAGATAATACCTTAAGTAATTCCTTAATGTGTAATCCAAGTGGAGTAGCGCCTTATGTACGTGGTTCGTACGCAGCTTCAGGATCACAATTGGTTATAGACAAGTGGAAGGTGATAATGACTTTGAAAAATGGCAATGGAAGATAAAACGGTTCTAAGTAGGAATCGGGTGCATCGGGTAGTGTTTGACACACATTTGTTGCCAGTGGACATCTCGGATGTTGAGAGAGAGAGGAAATGGAAGAGTGGGCATTCACTACACTTCAACTTTCTATGGGGGAGAATGTTATCTCTGAAATTAGTGGTGAGACTACCGCTAAGAGTATTTGGGACAAGTTGGAGGAGTTGTATATAAAGAAGTCACTAACTAATCGCTTGATCTTATTGTAAACTTTCTTCACCTATAAAATGAAGGAAGGTACTTCGCTAAAGGTGCACTTGAATACTTTTGATGACTTGCTAATGAAGATGAAGGCAGTAGATTTGAAGATCGAGGAAGAGTAAAAGGTGATGATATTGTTGTGTTCGTTGTCGGACCGCTATACAAGTTTCTCAAATAGTTTGATCTATAGCCGGGATACATTGACTCTTGATGATGTCAAAATAGATCTTCTTAGTGAGAAGTTGCGGGATCAAATGAAGGAGTTAGGTGATGGAAGTAGTGGTGCTAGTAATGGTCATTGTTTATTTGTGGAGAAGAAGAGGTATGTGAAGAAGGAGAACCGATGGCGTTCTAAATCAAGGAACCCTGGTTGGAGAGGAAAGCTGAAGAAAAGAAAAGAAAGTGCTATAGTTGTAAAAAGCCCGGTCATTGGAAGAATGAGTGTCCGGCTAAGGAGAAGGCAAAGAAGAAAGTAGCATCTTCATCTGTAGTGTTAGAGAGTGGAGTTGGTGAAGGAGACGTAGATGTGTCATCAGCGGTAGCATCAGATGTTTTGAGTAGCGAATGGGTGCTCGATTCGAGGGCGTCTTATCATATAACGCATAATAGGAATTATTTTTCATCTTATGTTGACAGAGAGGGAAATTCAATTTTTATGGAAAATGGTGCTATTTGTAAGTCGAAAGGCATTAATTCTGTGCAAATTCGTATGTTTGACGGAGTGGTTTGTATTCTCATAATGTACGCTATGTTCCAGGACTTTGGAAGTCTCTTATCTCTTTATGACAGCTGGATTCTTTAGGTTGTAATATCACTACTGAGAGTGATAGCTTGCAGGTGTCGAAGGGTGCGCTTGTGATGATGAAAGGTACTAGAACTCATGGTATTTATTTTCTTCAAGGAGTAACCATAGAAGATGAAACTTGTGTAGGATTTGATAGTTCTCATGGCTTGGATGCGACTTGGTTGTGGCATTTGAGGTTAGGTCATGTCTCAGAGAGGAGTTTGGATATTCTTCGGAAGAGGGAGATGATCGATGGAGAGAGTTTGAACAAACTAGAGTTTTGCGAGGAATGTGTCATAGGGAAGCAAACTAAAGTTCATTCGATGAGGGGAAACATGATTCGAGAAGGGTTCTTGAGTATGTTCACACGGATGTTTGGGGACCGACGCTGTTAGCTTCTTTGGGTGGAGCTCACTATTATATTTCTTTTATTGATGACTTTTCTCGAAAAGTTTGGGTGTATGTAATGAAGGCCAAGTCGGAGGCACTTGCAAAGTTCAAAGCATAGAAATCTCTTGTTGAGAATGAGAGTGGCAAGTCTTTGAAAATTTTAAGGTCCGACAATGGCGAAGAGTACGTTTTCGGAGAATTCTTGGAGTTTTGCAAGCATCATGGGATTCTAAAGCATTTTACTACACCGGGAGATCCGTAGTCCGATGGTGTTGTGGAGAGGATGAACCGTACTCTACTTGGGAATGCTCGATGCTTGAGATTGACATCGGGTTTGGCTAAGAGATTTTGGGCTGAAGCTTTGTCAACCGTAGTGCATATTATTAATCGAATTCCATGCTTAGGTATTGGTAACAAAATTCCGAAGGAAGTGTGAAAGGGAAAGAGCATTAACTTGAGTTATCTTCGTGTGTTTGGTAGTCCGGTTTATGTGCATGATCCGAGAAATGATAAGCTTGAGCCTAGAGCTTCCAAGGGGATTTTGCTTGGATATACGGACAGAGTAAAAGGCTATCGGACTTGGAATCCGAAAACGAAGAAGGTTATGAATTCTAGCCATGTTACTTTTGATGAGTTAGCGTTGTTCAAGGAGAATAAAAGCACATCGGATGTTCAAGATTTGGTTCATGGTGAATCAAAGGAGAAGGAAGTTATTCCCACATTTTGCCCAAGGAGTAGAGAGAGTAGAGTTGTTGGAGATGCTGAGGTAGCAGTGGATGTAACATCACATAGTTCATAGAATTCCTCAAGTAGTGTTAGTGATCTTCATGATTCTAGAGAAGATTCGGTTCAAGGTGGAGCCGAAGGAGGTTTGGGTGATGTTATTGCTAATCGGGATGGTCGTCGTGCAAGTCCACCCAATAGATATGGTGATTGGTACTATCTTAGCTTTTGTCATAATTTGGACTATGCTCTTCATAGTCCAAGATGAGCTGATGGACCCTTATGAAGTCATGGAGTCGAGTGATAGCTCGAAGTGGATTTGTGCCATGAAGGAAGAGATGCAATCATTGTAGAAGAATCAAACTTGGGATTTGGTTCCACTTCCTAAAGGAAACCGTGCTATTAGGTGCAAATGGATATACAAGGTGAAGGATGATGGGAGATCCAAAGCTAGGCTAGTGGCTAAGGGTTTGCACAATGGAAGGGGAAGGAGTATGATGAGATATTCGCACCGGTTGTGTGCCATACTTCTATCCGGATATTACTTGCCATAGTTGTTATTCATGACTTGGAGTTGGAGAAACTTAATGTCAAAACCGCCTTCATATATGGTGACTTGGATGAAGACATCTACATGGAGCAACCGGAAGGTTTTGTTGTGGATGGTAAGTCAAATTTGGTTTGCAAGTTAAAGAAATCACTATATGGTTTGAAGCAATCACCTAGACAATGGTACAAGAGATTTGATCATTTTATGCTTGAAAATGGTTTTGATAGAAGCATCAAAGATGCTTGTGTATATTTCAAGAAGTTGAAAAATGATTATTGGGTGTATTTACTCTTGTATGTGGACGACATGCTCATTGCTTCTAAGGATAAGAATGAAATCAACAAGTTGAAACTGAATTTGAAATAGGAGTTCGAAATGAAGGATCTTGGAGAAGCAAGAAAGAAATTGAGCATGGAAATAGAAATCGAAAGCGTTTTGAGCCGAAACAAACTCAAACGGAGTACATAGAGAGAGTGCTTTGCCGCTTTAGCATGGACAATGCAAAGCATCAAATACACCTTTATCTTTGCATATGAAGCTGTCAAGTAAGGGATCACCTATCTTGGGTAAAGACAAGGATTATATGGCGAAGGTGCCATATGCTAGTGCGGTTGGAAGTTTAATGTATGTTATGGTGTGTACATGGCCCGATATTAAAAATGCCGTCAAGATGGTTAGTCGATATATGGTTAATCCAGGGAAATTGCATTGGGAAGCTGTGAAGCTTATATTGAGATACCTTAGAGGTCCATCATCTTATGGTCTTGTTTTTGGCGGTAGTGAAGGGAAGAATTGCAAGTTGGTTGGCTATTGTGATTCAGACTACGCCGGTGATAGGGATCAAAGAAAGTCAACTTCTGGATATGTCTTTACACTTGGTGGTACATCCATGAGTTGAAGATTGAGATTGCAGACCGTAGTTTCTTTATCCACTACGGAGGCGGAGTTGATAGCCGCGGTGGAGGTGGCAAAGGAGGCATTTTATTTGAAGAGATTGTTGTGTGACTTAGGATTCAAGCATGATAGCATCGATGTTCAATGTGATAGCCAGAGTGTTATTCACTTGGCAGAGAATTTGGCGTTTAGCTCATAGACTAAGCATATTGAAGTGAGAGAGTCATTTCTAGTAGCCATGGATGAAGATAAGCAAGTATATCTTCGGAAAGTGCACATAAAGGATAATGCAGTAGATATGTTCACTAAGGCATTGCCAGTTGGAAAGTTCGAGCATTGCTCAAACTTGATTCACTCGAAGAGGTGCTAGGTGCCATGGGGTGGCATGGTTGAGGGAGGAGCTTGGTTATGGATGAGGAAGAGCATCAGTGAGAGATTGAGGTTCTATCTTCTTGGTAAATGCTAGTTTACACTCCTTAGCACTTTAGTCTTTGATGAGACGGTTTAGGATTTGGATGTTTTCAACACATTGTTAGCGGGCAAGGGCTTTGCCTGAGCTCGTTGATGGAGTGCAATGGGCGGTGGCTTTGCCGGAGCTCATCGGGAAAGCATTCACGTTTGGTCGAAGGTAGAAGTGGTGATAGTGGGAGCTATCGGTTGTTGATGATGGTATGGTACCATTAGAGTAGGAGATGAATATAGTGTCAATGTGAAGTGTTGAATTTTGATGACACTATATAGAGAGAATTGAAGGGGTTGGAAGTAGCTTGGTAACGGAGAATCGGTTCGCAAATCGGAGCTCGGAGGAGGAAGTTATGGCGAAGAAGGTGGAGTGGTGCTGGAGTGTCAGCAGCAGACGTCTGTCATTATGGACAGACATCTAAGGTTTCAGCAGGTTTCTTCCAGAGAGCTAGGTCGGACGTCTGTCACTTTGGATAAACGTCTGAAGCTTCAGCAGACTTTGTAACAACCCGTATATTTGGACCATTTAAAGTGACAATAATCCACACATGTCAACTTAAATAATACAAAACACGAATCATTATGGGATTATGAATACATATATGTAAATGAGAATCAATACAACATCACAGACATAGAATAGTCACAGAATAATGTAGTGGAAAAGTACATCATCATAATAGTAGTTCATGAAGCTACTATAAGAATACAACAATGTCTCAACATAAAGTGACAAAGAGAAATACAAGATGTTCAATACATAAGTTCATCAAATACTAGAAAGTAAATAACTGATAAAGATAAATGCTAAGTCTTCAGCATCTTCAACCAACCTTGATCAGCAACTGGATAGCTTCAGACTGATCCGAGCATATATAAAAGAAACACTCGAGTCAGGACTCAAAATCTTATACAGGATAATCAGGTGCAAATAATAAAGTCCATAACTCAAAGATGAATGTGATACACATCTTTAAGGATCCGATAAACTATCTATATATACAATAGAATACGCTAAATAGATAATGTCTAATCAGTAAAGTATGATATCAAAATAGTGTTAAGTCATGGCCCATTCCACCCTTAACACATTTTTATTCCCAAGAGCATATACAAGACCATAGTTTCCCCAAAACCGGAAGTCACCAGAGTGCAATCCATATACTAAAGGTACAAAACAAACGTAGTGGTCGCGAATAGGATAATCAGTATGACAAGGTACATGAGGCGATACCAACTAGGATACTAGTAGTTGCCTGATCCAGACTGATGTTGAGCATAGCAGCTACTATCTCAACACCGCGAAACAACAGTCCCAAATCAAGAGGTGCACCCAAATCGAATCACATAAGTAATAGATAAGGTATCGAAGAAGTGTGTTCGCTAGAGATGGCGATCCTCAATGGCCCGGCGCGGCTCCTGTTTTAGTCATGTCAGGGGTCATCCAAAATCGTTCTCTTTCTTCAGTCAACGCGTTCACCAAAACCATCCACTTCGTTCTGGATCAACACTCCACGTATATTAGTTATTAAAGTGGTTTTCGGTATCGACATAGAGTATGTCCATATCTGATCCCGGTCTCTTTAATAACTACGCCTTAATTTCCCGATGGTCATTTAATATTAAAGTATAAAACAAATCAAAGTCCAAAAGTCACGTTGCAAGTTTGACTTTCAAAATTTGACACTTCACAATTCAATTTATTTCGAACATTTAAAATCATATTTCCAAATGAAGTTTTGGTTCAAGCCCTTGAGTTAACAATACTTAAGTATTCAAGTTCAATTTTATTCCTATTCCCATTCATCGTTACATTAAGTTTAATCAAAACTTTGATTTAATCAATTTCAACAGCTAAATCAAATCCTTAACTTTAGTTGGTTTTGCATTCCCTTTAAGTCACTTTGTTACTTAATCTCAAATTAAATTTATAACAAATTCCAAATTCATTAAATTTATCCAAATTAGATTTAATTTTGAATCTAATAAATTCAATTTATTAGATTCTAAAACTTACTTATTCAAATCTTATTTCAATTAAACGTGTCCATCCGTTTAACTTATTAAATAGATTTATTAATCCGTTTCAATTTAATCCATTAATTTATTACAATTAAGTCCATTAATTTATTACAATTAATCCTATTAATTTAATACCATTAAATCCATTGATTTATTTCAATTAAATCCTAAACGTGTCCATCTGTTTATCTAATTAAATAGATTTATTAATCCGTTTCAATTTAATCCATTAATTTAAAATTAAGTCCATTAATTTATTACAATTATTCCTATTAATTTAATACCATTAAATCCGTTGATTTATTTCAATTAAATCCATTCATTTATTACAATTAAATCCATTGATTTATTACAATTAAATCCATTGATTTATTACAATTAAATCCATTTATTCATTACAATTAAATCCATTGAGTTATTAAAATTAAATTCATTTATTTCCTTACTTACTTTCCAACAAATTTTTAAGTTCATTTCTAAATTTCAAATGGATTTCAATTCCAAAATGATTTTGTTGACCAATCGGGTTTCTTATTTTTAATTATCTATCCTAGGCCAAAGTTGTTCAATTTGGGTATTTATCATTTCAACCCAATATAATTAAATAAAACAAAGCATAGCAAAGGGAACTTGCAGTGTGATAACTGGGATGGTGTCAAAGTAAATAAATAATCAATAGCAACCATACATAACAATTCAACCATTTATTTAAATAATCCTGAAATAATCGTATTTAATTTACATTTGTTATTTATGTAAATTAATAAAATTATTCCTAGAATCCACACTATCATTTCATGCATATTAAAGATTATTACATTATAGGTTTTCACTTGGCGTTTATTATCAAATTATTACATCAATCATACATTCAATGGTTCAAAGTGTAACTAACACTATTTCTACGTGTCGATTTATTTAACATTTAAAGGGACAAGTTCAACATATATAATCTATTTTAAATTTTAGACTATCCTATATCAATTTCAATTTCATATTAATCATTACTTATATTAACAACCAATTTCAACATCACATAACAATTTAGTGTCACAACTATTTACCATAAACTAACATCAAATCACAATTTAACACGTTAAATCTATTTAAACAGTTCATGGCGTCAATTTAGCAATTCTAACTCTAACAATATTCCATTTCAACTTGTATAACAATTAATAGTTTATGTGAACAATTTCTAACATCAACTAGTTTAACATCCAAGTAAAAATTACAACATCTATCACTTGATTATCATAGCATAATTGATTTAGTCGTGAATGAAATATTCACCTTGCGTGGTTGAAGAAGATGACGGCGAAACACGAAAATGAATAGACTAGAATAGACGACACAAGCACAAATACGAACTATAAATCAAACAAAAGATTATTCAACAATAGCTTAATATGATGTATATATATTGATTTGTATATATATATATATAAACCATACCAAACAACTAGATGCAAATAAGGCGGATGGAAGCTTAGATCGCTGGATTAGCCTCCACTGGAACTGCGCAAACAAGGCATAAGTGAGTCCGTAGGTTACAAATTGTAACTGATATAAAATTTTATCAAAAAAAACAAAAAAACAAAAACAAAAAGTGGCAGCGGACGCGGGAGCGGGCTAGGCGGGCCGGGGTGCTGCATGGGCAGTGGGTCGGTGGCGGGCTGGGATGCTGCATGGGCAGTGGGGTCGGTGGCGGGCTGCTGGTCAGTAGGGTCGGTAGCGGCCTGCTGGGCAGTGGGCGTCGGTGGCGGGCTGCTGGGCAGGCGGTGGGGTTCCGGGTGGGTACGGCGAAGGCGAAGGGGACTGGCAGAGGAGTGGCGGGGCTGGTCGTGGCGAAGGCGGAGGGAAGTGGGACTGGGTGGGGGAAGGGCAGGGGACTGGGTGGCGAAGGGCTGGCGGAGGGGACGGGCGAGGGGACTGGGGACGGGCGAAGGGCAGGGGACTAGGTAGGCGGGTTCGGGAACTAGCGAAGGGGACGGGGACGGGCAGGCGGGTTTGGGACTGGCGAAGGGGACGGGCAGGCGGCGGAGGCCTGGGCAGAGGGGAGTGGGACGGCGGAGGCAGGTCTGGCAGCGGGGAGTGGGCAGGTTGGACTGGGCAGGCGGAGAGTTGGGCAGGGCAGGCTGGACCGTGGGCTGAGGGTTGGTGGGCTGGGCATGGAACGGCAGGCGGTGGCTCGGCTGGGTAGGCGGCAGGCGGTGGCTCGGCTGTGCAGGCGGCAGGTGGTGGCTCGGGTTGGGCAGTGGGTGGTGGGATTGGTGGGAGGAAGGCTGAAAGAGCTTGAAAATATAAAATGTAAGGAAGAGGAGAGAGAGAGGCAAGGGAATACGTACCAAATGATTTTAGGGAATGCAAACCAAGGAAATAGAAGGAACCAGCTAGTTATATAAAATGGTATTGGGATTTCAAAAGCCACAATTTATTGTCACGGTAACCGAAAGGCTGTTGGGTTTCTAGGCAGCTGAATAGTCCAGGACCCCTCGAATTCTGAACTGAGTAGGTAATTGGGTACCGGTCTGTGCTGCGTAACGGGCCAGTTTGTAATCCGTTAAACAATTATAATTCGCAGCGCCGAACTCCTATTGACACAAATAAATATACCATTTTGATCAGCGCGACGAGGCGAACGCAACGGTATACAGATATCAGTGGTACGATTAAATTATAAAATTCGAAATTTTTCTATTGTGGAAAATGCAGCAAAACGCCGAAGAATAAGATCGACGGAGCTGTAGATGTCCGAAATTTGAAAAACGAAAAATGACGTCTTGATCAGAAGATGGTTTAGAATTTCTCTATGTAAAAATATTCCCGTTCAGAGGATAAAATTTTTCGCGTTTAAAATGAACTGATGTGAAATAAACGTGAACGACATTTACTGCGGTATTTTCCCACGAAACTTTTCCCATATCTATAACCATCTAGGCGCAATTTATAAACAAAGTTTGGACGCTAATTGAAATCGTATGAAAGTTCCCAATTTTATATTAAAATAATGGATTCAAAATTTTAAAATTGGGTCGGAATTTCAGGGTCGTTACATTCTCCCCCACTCAAAACTTTTCGTCCTCGAAAAGAACGAGACGGTGAAGTAAGAATGGAGTAAGCGGAAAAGTCAAGATAGATTCTTAAGAAAATTTGATTTATACCTGAAATCAGTAATTCGGGGTTTGAATCCCGGATATTATCCTCAGTTTCCCATGTGCAATCTCGCTCATCTGCACTCCATTGGACTTTGATGAGATTTATAGACTTCCTTCTTAGTTGCCTTGTTTCCCGATCGACTATTCGGAGTGGTCTTCTTTCGATAGTTAAATCTGGCTCGATATCTACTTCATCCAACTGAGCAATTGGAATGGTGATGGATGGATCTCGCACGACTTTCCGGAGATGTGAAACATGGAATACGTTGTGCACGCCCTCAAACTTTTCTGGTAATGCAACCCTATAAGCTAGTGTGCCAATTCTCTCAATGATAGTAAATGGTCCGACAAATCTTGGAGCAAGCTTCCCTCTACGACCGAATCGAATAACATTCTTCAAAGGTGATACTTTCAGAAATACCTCATCCCCAACCTGGAATTCCAAATCTCTTCTACGCCTATCTGCATAGCTCTTCTGCCTATCCTGTGCGGTCTTCATCTTCCTTCTGATCTCATTAACCTTCTCGGATGCTTCCATAATCATATCTGGGCCAAGAACCAATCGATCACCAGGCTCAATCCAACAAGCTGGCGATTTGCATGGCCGTCCATATAAAGCTTCGAACGGTGCCATATCGATACTCGCCTGATAACTGTTATTATAAGTGAATTCAACCAAATGGAGATGGTCTTCCCAAGATCCACCGAAATCAATAATGCAGGCTCGGAGCAGATCCTCCAAAATCTGATTTACCCTTTCAGTTTGGCCATCTATTTGAGGATGATAAGTTGTGCTCAGATTCACTTTAGTGCCCAAGAAGTCCTGAAACGCCTTCCAGAATTTACTAGTGAATATAGGGTTTCGATCGCATACAATGCTAGATGGAACCCCATGAAGTCTAACAATCTCATTCATATAAATCTCTACCAAACTTGAAGCAGTACGAGTGGTCTTAACAGGAATAAAGTGAGCAGATTTTGTCAACCTATCAACGATCACCCATATACTCTCGTTACCTTTTCTGGTCCTCGGTAATCCATCAATGAAATCCATAGAAATCTGATCCCATTTCCAACAAGGAATCTCTAGGGGTTGAAGTAAACCGGCCGTTTTCTGGTGATCGGCCTTAACTTGTTGGCAAGTGGTGCATCTACTGACATATATAGAAATATCCCTCTTCATCCCACTCCACCAATATAAACGCTTCATATTTCGGTACATCTTAGTCACACCAGGGTGGAATGAAAGTGATGACTGATGGTTTTCTCTAAGCACTTCTTGTCTCAATCCATCGACATTAGGAACACAAATACGGTTGTCAATCCTCAGAACTCCATTACTATCTATCTGTGCTCCCACTTTACTGTCGGCATTTCCAACTCTACCAAGAACCAACTCCTTCATACGATAGAGCAAAGTGTCCTCATATTGTTTAGCTTTTATGCGATCCATAAGAGATGGAGAGATGACAAGCTGAAATAACATGCCTTCAACAATATTACAGCAAGACAATGCTTTGCTACGACTCAATGCATCGGCTACAACATTTTCTTTCCCAGGAGTATAAGTGATGTCGAGATCATATGCAGCTAAAAATTCGAGCCATCGGACTTGCCTCTGGTTCAAATCCTTCTGGGAAAAGATATATCTCAAGGACTTATGATCAGTGAATAATTTGAATTTTGTTCCCAAAAGATGATGCCTCCATAGTTTCAGAGCAAATACAACGGCAAGAAGCTCTAGGTCATATGTGGCATAGTTTAATTCATGGGTCTTCAACTGACGGCCCGCATAGGCAATAACCTTTCCATTTTGCATAAGAACAGCGCCTAAACCTTCTCGGCAAGCATCTGTATAGACCGTTAATCCTTCACTTCCATCGATTACCGCAAGAACAGGGGCTGAAGTTAACTTTCGCTTCAACTCATTAAAAGCTAATTCGCACTTCTCACTCCAAATAAACATAACATTCTTCCGAGTTAAAGTAGTAAGTGGGGCAGAAATCCTTGCAAAGTGCTCAATAAATCTGCGATAATAACTGGCTAAACCCAAGAAACTACGAATATCTGTAGGAGTTTTAGGAGTCTCCCAATCCTGTAGATAAATTTCAAATTAGAAGGGATAAGAAGAATTGAATAGAAATAGCGAATAGGATAGAACTTACATTGATTACGGCGATCTTAGCTGGATCGACCGAAATCCCATTTTCAAAAACTATGTGGCCCAGGAATCTCACTTCGTCTCGCCAGAAGTGGCATTTACAGAATTTGGCCTTAAGTTGATGATTTTGGAGAGTTTCTAGAACAAAACGGAGATGTGTTTCATGCTCCTTCTTGTCTTTGGAGAAGACGAGAATATCGTCAATGAATACAAGAACAAACTTGTTAAGTACATCCCGAAAGACTCGATTCATCAAATCGACGAAATAAGCAGGTGCGTTGGTCAAACCGAATGGCATAACCAACCATTCATAGAATCCATTCTCGGTACGGAAAGCTGTCTTATGGATACTATCTTCAGCAACTCTGAGTTGGTGGAACCCAGTGGCTAGATCAAGTTGTGAGAAAATTTTAGCTCCATGGAGCTGATCGAATAAATCGTTGATGCGAGGCATCAGATAACGATTCTTGAGAGTGCGTTTGTTCAGTTCTCGGTAATCAACACACGTGCGAAGAGATCCATCTGATTTGGTGACAAATACAACTGCGGCGCCCCATTCAGAACAACTTCTCCTAATCAAGCCTTTAGCAAATAAATCATCAATTTGGGTTTTTAGTTCAGCTTTTTCTTTAGGAGCCATCCTTCGGTGTGGGAGAACTACAGGAGTAGCTCCAGGAATAAGATCAATACGGAAATCAATTTCCCGTTTAGGTGGTAGAGAGTTGACCTCTCCAAATACATCGGGAAATTTCTGAACAATAGGGGTAGTATTAAGATCATCCGGATGAGCATCAAGAGAGAATATGAAGCTTTCGGCATATTTCTGTGGTGATTTGCATTCAATGACAAGTGGCTGATCCATGTCGCTTACCAAAGAAACTGAACGAGTTTTGCAGGAAATAACAGCATCGAATTTGCTTAACCAATCAGCTCCTAAAAGAAATTCGAATGCTTGGAATCCAAATACATAGAAATCCCAAGTGAATCGAGAAAAATCATACATAAGTGCAACTCCCTTGCAAACACTTCGGAGGTTAGCGGGTCCTCCAATGGGATTTGAGACACATAAGGAGGTAGTAGCAAGAGTAGGTTCTAATTTGAGTTTATTACAAAGGTCAATGGATATAAAACTATGTGAAGCACCAGTATCGAATAATACCCTAACAGGTGTAGCATGTAAATGAAATACACTTCGTAAGGTACCTTGGTCATCCTGGGTGGGTGGTGCAGGGGGTGCAGGTGTGGTGATAACAAATACTCCAGATGGTGTGCCACGCTTATACAGTAGGCAGTCTTTCTTGAAGTGGCCCGGCTGGAGGCAGACATGGCATAAATCTTTCCTAGTCGTAGAAGGTGGTGGAACAGCAGCTCCGGTGGATGGACAACTATTAGCATAATGGCCTTTCTTATCGCATTTGAAGCAAATGATGTTAGCAAGGTCGATTGGGCTTTTCTGAGCATATCCCAATCCTGTAGTCTTCTGCCAAGCTTTCTTTTGTTGATCAAAGTTCATCTTCCTTTTCCCGAGCTGGCTAGAAGAGGGCTGAGTAGGAGTGGCCTTGGCAGTAGGTCCCTTAGGCTTTGCCTCATATCTAAGAGCATAGTCAACAAGCTCTATGATGGTGCAGTGATTGTGGCCAGTAAGCAAGTCATAATATTCTGATCTAGCTCCCAAAATGAATTTCTCGTTCTTCAGAAGTGGTGTATCGATCAAGCCAGGTCCGAATTTTGAGAGTTCGTTGAATTTCCTCTCATACTCAGAAAAAGTCATATTGCCTTGCTTAAGATCCATGAAAGCTCTATAAAGTTTGGTTTTCCCAGCAGCTGGCATCCATTGTGCCGAGAAAGTATCCCTAATCAAAAGATAGACTAGATAAATAACATTCCTAAGATTGAAAGAAGAATTTATGCTGCGAAATCCAAACGAATTTATACCTAAACTGGGCCCAAGTGATGGTGTTTTCCTCGATACGTGAAGTAACAGATTCCCACCAATCTTGCGCGGCATCCTGAAGTTGCCAGGTAGCAAGCTGACGCTTCTGAGCATCAGTGATCTCTAGACCCGAAAATATCTTCTCTAAGCCTTTAAGCCATTGCTGAGCCTCAATAATGTTCTCGGATCTAGAAAACTTAATACCTCCAAGCTGTGAATACTCCTTACTAAGAGTGGTGAATTTGACAGGAGCTGGAGCAACAGGTGCAGCCTGAGCAGGACCATTGCCTCTTCCACCCCTATTGTTTCTTCTGGCACTCATCCTGAAATACCAGAGAAATTAGAACCAAGGAAAAAATCATAGAACTCAAAGGAAAATTCAATCGACGAATCAAAGGAGTTCGAATAGAAAGGGTTTGGATATTGAATCGATTCTCCTCATTCTAGGGTATTGCTACCCTATCTCTAATAAGTTTCATAATCCCGAACTAAGGTTTTTAGGGAAACCTGGCTCTGATACCAACTGTAACAACCCGTATATTTAGACCATTTAAAGTGACAATAATCCACACATGTCAACTTAAATAATACAAAACACGAATCATTATGGGATTATGAATACATATATGTAAATGAGAATCAATACAACATCACAGACACAGAATAGTCACAGAATAATGCAGCGGAAAAGTACATCATCATAATAGTAGTTCATGAAGCTACTACAGGAATACAACAATGTCTCAACATAAAGTGACAAAGAGAAATACAAGATGTTCAATACATAAGTTCATCAAATACTAGAAAGGAAATAACTGATAAAGATAAATGCTAAGTCTTCAGCATCTTCAACCAACCTTGATCAGCAACTGGATAGCTTCAGACTGACCCGAGCATATACAAAAGAAACACTCGAGTCAGGACTCAAAATCTTATACAAAATAATCAGGTGCAAATAATAAAGTCCATAACTCAAAGATGAATGTGATACACATCTTTAAGGATCCGATAAACTATCTATATATACAATAGAATACGCTAAATAGATAATGTCTAATCAGTAAAGTATGATATCAAAATAGTGTTAAGTCATGGCCCATTCCACCCTTAACACATTTTTATTCCCAAGAGCATATACAAGACCGTAGTTTCCCCAAAACCGGAAGTCACCAGAGGGCAATCCATATACTAAAGGTACAAAACAAACGTAGTGGTCGCGAATAGGATAATCAGTATGACAAGGTACATGAGGCGATACCAACTAGGATACTAGTAGTTGCCTGATCCGGACTGATGTTGAGCATAGCAGCTACTATCTCAACACCGCGAAACAACACTCCCAAATCAAGGGGTGCACCCAAATCGAATCACATAAGTAATAGATAAGGTATCGAAGAAGTGTGTCCGCTAGAGATGGCGATCCTCAATGGCCCGGCGCGGCTCCTGTTTTAGTCATGTCAGGGGTCATCCAAAATCGTTCTCTTTCTTCAGTCAACGCGTTCACCAAAACCATCCACTTCGTTCTGGATCAACACTCCGCGTATATTAGTTATTAAAGTGGTTTTCGGTATCGACAGAGAGTATGTCCATATCCGATCCCGGTCTCTTTAATAACTACGCCTTAATTTCCCGATGGTCATTTAATATTAAAGTATAAAACAAATCAAAGTCCAAAAGTCACGTTGCAAGTTTGACTTTCAAAATTTGACACTTCACAATTCAATTTATTTCGAACATTTAAAATCATATTTCCAAATGAAGTTTTGGTTCAAGCCCTTGAGTTAACAATACTTAAGTATTCAAGTTCAATTTTATTCCTATTCCCATTCATCGTTACATTAAGTTTAATCAAAACTTTGATTTAATCAATTTCAACAGCTAAATCAAATCCTTAACTTTAGTTGGTTTTGCATTCCCTTTAAGTCACTTTGTTACTTAATCTCAAATTAAATTTATAACAAATTCCAAATTCATTAAATTTATCCAAATTAGATTTAATTTCGAATCTAATAAATTCAATTTATTAGATTCTAAAACTTACTTATTCAAATCTTATTTCAATTAAACGTGTCCATCCGTTTATCTTATTAAATAGATTTATTAATCCATTTCAATTTAATCCATTGATTTATTACAATTAAGTCCATTAATTTATTACAATTAATCCTATTAATTTAATACCATTAAATCCATTGATTTATTTCAATTAAATCCTAAACGTGTCCATCTGTTTATCTAATTAAATAGATTTATTAATCCGTTTCAATTTAATCCATTAATTTAAAATTAAGTCCATTAATTTATTACAATTATTCCTATTAATTTAATACCATTAAATCCGTTGATTTATTTCAATTAAATCCATTCATATATTACAATTAAATCCATTGATTTATTACAATTAAATCCATTGATTTATTACAATTAAATCCATTTATTCATTACAATTAAATCCATTGAGTTATTAAAATTAAATTCATTTATTTCGTTACTTACTTTCCAACAAATTTTTAAGTTCATTTCTAAATTTCAAATGGATTTCAATTCCAAAATGATTTTGTTGACCAATCGGGTTTCTTATTTTTAATTATCTATCCTAGGCCAAAATTGTTCAATTTGAGTATTTATCATTTCAACCCAATATAATTAAATAAAACAAAGCATAGCAAAGGGTACTTGTAGTGTGATAACTGGGATGGTGTCAAAGTAAATAAACAATCAATAGCAACCATACATAACAATTCAACCATTTATTTAAATAATCCCGAAATAATCGTATTTAATTTACATTTGTTATTTATGTAAATTAATAAAATTATTCCTAGAATCCACACTATCATTTCATGCAGATTAAAGATTATTACATTATAGGTTTTCACTTGGCGTTTATTATCAAATTATTATATCAATCATACATTCAATGGTTCAAAGTGTAACTAACACTATTTCTACGTGTCGATTTATTTAACATTTAAAGGGACAAGTTCAACATATATAATCTATTTTAAATTTTAGACTATCCTATATCAATTTCAATTTCATATTAATCATTACTTATATTAACAACCAATTTCAACATCACATAACAATTTAGTGTCACAACTATTTACCATAAACTAACATCAAATCACAATTTAACACGTTAAATCTATTTAAACAGTTCATGGCATCAATTTAGCAATTCTAACTCTAACAATATTCCATTTCAACTTGTATAACAATTAATAGTTTATGTGAACAATTTCTAACATCAACTAGTTTAACATCCAAGTAAATATTACAACATCTATCACTTGATTATCATAGCATGATAGATTTAGTCGTGAATGAAATATTCACCTTGCGTGGTTGAAGAAGATGACGGCGAAGCACGAAAATGAATAGACTAGAATAGACGACACAAGCACGAATACGAACTATAAATCAAACAAAATATTATTCAACAATAGCTTAATATGATGTATATATATTGATTTATATATATATATATATAAACCATACCAAACAACTAGATGCAAATAAGGCGGATGGAAGCTTAGATCGCTGGATTAGCCTCCACTGGAACTGCGCAGACAAGGCATAAGTGAGTCCGTAGGTTAAAAATTGTAACTGATATAAAATTTTATCAAAAAAAACAAAAAAAATAAAAAGTGGCAGCGGACGCGGGAGCGGGCTAGGCGGGCCGGGGTGCTGCATGAGCAGTGGGTCGGTGGCGGGTTGGGGTGCTGCATGGGCAGTGGGGTCGGTGGCGGGCTGCTGGGCAGTAGGGTCGATGGCGGGCTGCTGGGCAGGCGGTGGAGTTCCGGGTGGGTACGACGAAGGCGAAGGGGACTGGCAGAGGGGTGGCGGTGCTGGTCGTGGCGAAGGCGGAGGGAAGTGGGACTGGGTGGGCGAAGGGCAAGGGATTGGGTGGCGAAGGGCTGGCGGAGGGGACGGGCGAGGGGACTGGCGAAGGGTAGGGGACTGGGTAGGCGGGTTCAGGAACTGGCGAAGGGGACGGGCAGGCGGGTTTGGGACTGGCGAAGGGGACGGACAGGCGGCGGAGGTCTGGGCAGAGGGGAGTGGGACGGCGGAGGCAGGTCTGGCAGAGGGGAGTGGGCAGGTTGGACTGGGCAGGCGGAGAGTTGGGCAGGGCGGGCTGGACCGTGGGCTGAGGGGTTGGTGGGCTGGGCAGGGAACGACAGGCGGTGGCTCGGCTAGGCAGGCGGTAGGCGGTGGCTCGGCTGGGCAGGCGGCAGGCGGTGGCTCGGGTTGGGCAGCGGGTGGTGGGATTGGTGGGAGGAAGGCTGAAAGAGCTTGAAAATATAAAATGTAAGGAAGAGGAGAGAGAGAGGCAGAGGAATACGTACCAAATGATTTTAGGGAATGCAAACCAAGGAAATAGAAGGAACCAGCTAGTTATATAAAATGGTATTGGGATTTCAAAAGCCACAATTTATTTTCACGGTAACCGAAAGGCTTTTAGGTTTCTAGGCAGCTGAATAGTCCAGGACCCCTAGAATTCTGAACTGAGTAGGTAATTGGGTACCGGTCTGTGCTGCGTAACGGGGCAGTTTGTAATCCGTTAAACAATTATAATTCACAGCGCCGAACTCCGATTGACACAAATAAATATACCATTTTGATCAGCGCGACGAGGCGAACGCAACGGTATACAGATATCAGTGGTACAATTAAATTATAAAATTCAAAATTTTTCTATTGTGGAAAATGCAGCAAAACGCCGAAGAATAAGATTGACGGAGCTGCAGTTGTCCGAAATTTGAAAAACGAAAAATGACGTCTTGATCAGAAGATGGTTTAGAATTTCTTTATGTAAAAATATTCCAGTTCAGAGGATAAAAATTTTCGCGTTTAAAATGAACTGATGTGAAATAAACGTGAACGACATTTACTGCGGTATTTTCCCATGAAACTTTTCCCATATCTATAACCATCTAGGCGCAATTTATAAACAAAGTTTGGACGCTAATTGAAATCGTATGAAAGTTCCCAATTTTATATTAAAATAATGGATTCAAAATTTTAAAATTGGATCGGAATTTCAGGGTCGTTACAAACTTGTTCTAGAGACCCAGGACAGACATCTGAAGTCTTGGTCAGACGTCTTAGTCTTCGGCATTTTATTCCAGAGACTTTCGACAGACCTCTGTCACTTTTTGACAGACGTCTATGGCGACTACTTCCTGTTTTCGACCTGGGCTTGGTATGAAGATTTGTGATATATGAAGGGGAAATTTTGGAACTTTGCCTAGGTTTTATATTCTCCTATATAACTATTTTCTGGATCCAGATTTGTACGTAACAGAAAGCGACTGCAAGGGTTTAGCCTCCACTAATTAGGGTATACCAAAACCTAATTTTCTTCAACTCTCTTCTCCACAAAATCAATTTCTATTAGAATTTTGATCATTGTAATCAATCTCTTGTACTCTTCTCATCGATATTAATAAAAGAACCCTCTTAAAGTGGATGTACACTAACACAACGTTAGTGGAGCCACTATAAATCGCTATGTGATTTATTTTTTGTTATTGCTTTGATTTCTATATTGCTTATTTGGGGATTGTGATCGGATCTGGATTGGTTGAGATTTAGATTGATTTATTGATTGGTTGTTTTTACACTTCTTACCACGATCTCGTTTTTCCGTTGTGCATTGGGGTTTTGATTTGAGTGGTCTTGACTTAGAATCCGTCACAACAGAACACACAGTAGTCCATGGAGTTTTTGCAGTTTTACCTTTCCAAAGGAAGTTAGAACTTATATATGTATAATTTTGTTTATAGTTGCCTTTTGTAATTTGAAGCTTTCTGTCCAAAATTGTATCATTGGATATATGACTGTCTTATTTGGTCTAACTTTCTTGCAAGTGTTAATAGGTGGCATTCCAATCCAATAACCTTCTTTCTAATTTTATCTAAAAGCCCTTTCACCCTTAATGTATTGCATAGATAATGGCCCAAGTATTTAATTGGAAGTTCACCTTCTAATAAGGACAATATGCTTATAATTTCCACTTTTAAGGCACTTTTTACTAAACATAACTTTGGTCTTTTCAGTGTTAATTTGCAAGCCAACATATTTTTCCATTTTTTGAACTACTTTCTTAATTGCCTGAGCACCATTTATATCTGCTTCATAAAAATTAGTATGTCATCAACATAAATAATATGTGTCAAGCTTGGTTGTACATCATGAATTGCTTTAGTTTGTTCATTAGCTACTCTGGATCCAATTTGATACCTAGATACTACATTACAATAGAGAAGAGACATGATGAAAGAGGGTCACCTAGCCTTATTCCTTTATTACTAAAAAAAGTACACATATGGAATACCTTGATATAAAATCCCAAAACTTAGGGTATTAATTAATTCCTTTATTATGTTCAGCCATTTTCCTAGAAAATCTAAGGCCTTGTTTGTTTTCATTTTTAGTTTTTGGTTTTTAGTTTTTAAAGTCCATTTTCAGTTTTTCATTTTGAGCGTTTTAATATTTTGAAAAATGTATTTGGTTCTGCAGTTTTGAAAAATAGTTTTTAAATTAAAAATCAAAAATGCTATTCCAAAACAAAAATGCCAATTTTAAATTTGATTAGAATTTGACCATTAAATATAGAAGCGAAAGTAGATAATGAATGAGGCTAACAAAAAAATTATGAAATGGAAAATTATAAATTGACATGGATAACAAAATAATAATGGCTACTAGTATGTGAACCATATCAAACTAAGACTAACTCATGTCATGCTACAAATTAATCATATCTCAACAAATAATGAACTGGGTTATGTTAACACTGTGTGCTGCAACTAGGGTTATAAGGGTATTTACGTCCTTTTATATTACAACTGTCACATGCCGTATTTGTATAAAAGGCAGTGTATTCATGTACAATGATTATCATCAATAATAAGTCAGTACTCATATTTTTACATTTCCTTCTAATACATAATCAAGATTTCTGACTTCTCAACCAAAATCATTACAAAATAGATAAGATATATCAATTGTATCACTACAAAAGGAGGGGAAAAAGTTTTGATGTATCTTATAGGCAAGTAGTCTTTGCTTTGTTCAAGTGGCTCTTCTTCCTCATGCTAGGCCTTCTCTTTTCTGATAAATAGAAATATACAAGTATATCAATATATATCTTAGGAAGTGATAAACATGCGAACATGATAAAGTTTTCAATATTAACCCACAATTTAATGATAAATTATACAACCATTGCACAAATCTAATCAAATATCATTATTGGAATCAAGAATTATCTAAGCGTACATAGAAGCAAGTAAGAGGAACTTAACCAATTAAGAAAGAATTAACTGATTAAGAAAGTAAGAGGAACTTAACCAATTAAGCAAGTAAGAGGAACTTAACCAATTAAGAAAGAACTTAATCAAATATCATTATCATCATTTGTTGACGTTTCGTCGCTTGGACGATTACTCATTTGCTCAGCGTCATTTACCACATGAACATGCACACCTTTGTTTAGAAAATTCTCTTCTAATTGTCTTTCATCATCGGAATTGGGAGGAAGCTTAGTTGAAGCATTACTTAAACCTCCAGTAGCCGTAGTTCCACCAAAAATCTCTCCCAAAAGTTCATAATTCTTGCAGCCATCTTTCCTAAATATCTTAAACTCGGTCTTGTTGATCTATAATAATTTAACAAATATTAGTTCGACATGCACTTATATTCATAAATTATATTTGCAAACGCATACCGTATAGAAGTGTTGCCAAACTTCTTCTGCGGCGTTAACCTTGTTGGTATTTGGATCCCATGTAACGCCAGTATGTCCTAATAGTTGCGAAAACAAACGATGTATAATACGCAAATGGTTCCACTTTCCCTTCAATCTCTCCACCCCATAATCAGATTTTGTTGCTTCAATCATCTCTTGATTAATTTTTACCATTGGTGTTGGAGATGTTTTCATCCGGTCTCCCCGAACCAGACATGCCGGACCACCCAGAAGTCTCCCACCGAATCAAAGCCTTCCAACCGAACCAACCCATTGCCGGTCCAGGTCTCCTGCCGAACCAACCCATTGCCGGTCCAGATCTCCTGCCGAACCAACCCATTGCCGGTCCAGATCTCCTGCCGAACCAACCCATTGCCGGTCCAAGTCTCCTGCCGAACCAACTCGTTGCCGGTCCAACTCATTGCCGGTCCAAACCTCGCCTCCCACCACCGAACCAACTCGTTGCCGGACCAAGCCTCGCCTCCAACCACCGAACCAGAGTCCTATCAGGCCAGATTGTAGCAGCCCAGGCCCACCAGCTGCTATATACCTCCAAGACCCCTACCCCCAGCCTCACTCTATAAATAGAGGGGCAGGGGTACAACAATGGGGATAAGTTTTTGAGAGCTCAAGCACGGAGAGAACTTTCAAACAACTTTCTTTTACTTATATCAAAGCTTTGTACTTGTAATCAAAACAAGAGAAGAGAAATAACATATAAAGTGGACGTAGGCATATTCTGGCTGAACCACTATAAATCTTCGTGTCTTTTTACAGTTTTCCCCCTGCTTTTCATATATTTGCATAAATCACCCAAATCACTAAGAACCACATAAGATCTACTAAATCATACAACTTTGAGGTGTTTGTCCATTTTTTGTGCAAACATTTTTGGTGCTTTCATTGAGAGCTAGAAGCTCGAAGCTTCAGCTTCATCTACTTAACAAGTTTTCCTAACAGCATCGTCCGCCACTTGGAAAACATGCCTCCCAAACAGAGAAAAGATGTTAACAAAGGAAAAAACATCGCATCCAGCAGTCTTCCAGATCCAGCTGTCACGAATCAAGTAAATCGTCCTCCTCCAGCAACGGTAACAAATGGAGAACAGGCTAACCTAACTGCTCCCGCCGCAGAACAGCCTGCAGCAATTACTAGAGCAGATCTGGACAGAGTTGTGGTTGAAGTAACTAACCGCTTCACGTCCCAGCAGGAAGCCTTGGTGGACCATCTCATGTCACGCTTGAGGGACGCTGAAGAATCCAACCGCAACACTGAATCATGGGGCGAGTCCCAGTCTGGAGGATCTCAGAGACAGTAAAGATCTTCCTTCTTCGAAGGAGCTAACGGCAGAAGTAGCCGTGGTAGGAGCCGAGACCGAGCACAGCCCGAAGTTAGGCCTGAGGAAACGTTTGGTACCGAACCCAACGGGGAAGGTACCGGGCGAAGGTCAACTGTAGCTGAGCCTGTCATGCTGCCTAACAACAGAAACACCGGTGAACGGGGCCGAGCTAGAGTTCAGCCCGAAGTTGGACCCGAGGAAGTGCTTAGATCAGAACCCAACAGGAGGAGATCAAGGCAAGGGCCAACTGTAGCTGACCCAAGCATGCTCCCATAAGACCAAAGGCAGCCACGGGAAAATATGAGGAATGACAGACGATACCATCCCTACAGGTCGTCTGGACGGAATCAATCCCACAGAACAGAACCAAACTCATTTCTATCTGCTCCAAGTTCTGACGAAAGGATGGCACGCTTATTCAGAGAGTGTGTCCAGCGGGAGCAAAGAGATCGAGGGATAGGCGCTAGGGTAACCAGCCCTTTTGCCCGCAATATCGAAATTGCTATCACCCCCCGAGAATGGAAGATGCCAACAATGGAACCCTACAAAGGAACCTCCGATCCCGTTGTACACTTACAGAGGTACACGCAGCATATGCTCATGAGTGGAGCGACAGAGGGAGTACTGTGCAAATGCTTTCCGCTCTTCTTAGCAGATCTTGCTACCTCCTGGTTCTGTCATCTACCCTAAGGATCCATCAGCTCATGGGAAATGTTGAAAGAAAAATTTATCAGTCAGTTCCGCATTCATGTGGAGCAACCTAAGGACGCTTATTCCTTATCCAGCGTCAAACAGAAACCCGGAGAAAAGCTGCAGCAATACCTAACCAGATTCAACGCCGCAGCAGCCGCAGTTCAGGATGCCGATGAGAAGCTTATCCTAATGGCCCTCTGCAGTGGGGTGCATCCGGACACTAAATTTGCTAGAAGGTTGACAAAAGAAAAACCAGCTACTTTACCCGATTTCTTCCATGAAGCCGGGAAATACATGAGACTTGAGGATGCTGCCATTGAGGGGCAGTCAGGACAGCAAAGTAAGACGACCTATGGCAACGCCCCTGCTGTGGCGAGGGACGTTCGAAGAAATGATTCCAGAGACAATGCTGGGGGCAAGAAGGTAGAAAAGCGCCTATATCGGCCAGGACCAAGATTCGACACTTACACCCCTTTGAACGAGACCGTCGAAAATATCTTCCTTGCCACCCAAGGCGAAGTTAGATACAAACTCCCACCATACAAGAAGGAATCAGATAACGCACAGAAGTCTGGAAAATTCTGCCGCTTCCACGAATCTCACGGACATGATACCAACGAATGCCATCATCTCCGAGATCTGATTGAGGAACACATCAGAAGGAAGAAACTGGAGCGTTATGTAAAAAGTCAAGACAGAACTCCAGCTCCTGCCAATGAAAACCCAAGGCTACCCTCACCAGGGACCGACAGAGGAAACCGCAACGCTAGCAGCTCTAGTCAAGAGAAGATAGTGGTCCATACCATCTCAGGAGGTCCGCACATCGCAGACAGAAGTTGGAGAGAGATGGAAAGATATGGGAAGTCGCTTAGAGACAATAGAGACTGTGTCAATACGGTTATAGAAGAGCGCCACCCAAAGCGGAAAGAAAGTAATGACATCACATTCAGTAAACGCGACCTAGAAGGAAGACAGTACCCTCACATGGATCCCATGGTTATCTCTGCCCGACTCGGTCCCGCCGAAGTTTACCGAATCCTGGTAGACACTGGAAGCTCTATAAATATCCTGTTCAAACACGCATTCGACAAAATGAAGCTATCAATGAAGGATGTATCTCCCTGCGATAAACCACTACACGGTTTCACTGGGGATGCGAAGATGCCCCTCGGGCAGTTGGACCTCTTTGTGGAGATTGGAAGCCATCCCCGCTCCGTTGTAAGAAAACAAACGTTTGTGCTGGTAGAAAACCATTCGGCCTACAACGCCTTCTTAGGAAGACCAGCCTTGTCTGACTTCCAGATTGTCCTAGCCCCATGGTGCCTGAAAATGAAATTTCCAACAGACAATGGGGTAGGGGAAGTGGAAGGAGACCAGGATATTGCACGAGACTGCTTTGTAATCGAACTTCGTAACAACCACAAGAAAGATAAGGGGAAAGGTGTAGAGATTGCCCTCTGCACAAAAAAAACCTTGAAGCATAGCAACTAAAGAAAGCCCCTCCTCTTCGATACACCAGCGACCCTTTCAACGAATTGGACCCTAGGGACAAAGAGGAGGAGGCCACCGCCGAGCCTGCAGAGGCTATGGAGTTTATATCTGTAGACAAGCACGACTCAAGTAGGCTACTGAAAATTGGGTCCCAGCTGAAAGCTGAATTGAAGGAACAACTCATTGATTTTCTCCGCCACAACTTGGATGTATTCGCTTGGTCACACGCTGACATGACCGGAATCTCCCCCGACATAGCATGCCACGTATTAAACATTGATCCTACCAAGGCGCCTGTAAAACAAAAAAAGAGAAGTATGGGGGTAGAGCGATCAGCAGCCCTCGATGAAGAAGTAAAGAATCTACTCGCCAATGACTTCATACGAGAAGCTATTTACCCAGAATGGATCGCCAACCCGGTACTAGTAAAGAAGGCTAATGGGAAGTGGCGGACCTGCATTGACTTCTCCAACCTAAACGACGCCTGCCCAAAGGATTGCTTCCCGCTTCCTAGAATCAACCAACTTGTAGACAGCACAGCCGGGCACGAACTCCTGTCTTTTATGGATGCATACTCAGGATATAACCAAATTCCTATGCATGCTCCCGACCAAGACCACACTAGTTTCATCACCGACCGGGGTTTATACTGCTACAAAGTGATGCCCTTCGGACTTAAAAATGCAGGAGCCACCTACCAGCGCCTCGTCAACAAGATGTTTGCAGGGCTAATAGGACGAACAATGGAAGTATATGTAGACGACATGCTGGTAAAATCACGGAAAGCCAAAGATCACGTAAGCCACCTAGGCGAAATGTTCCAGGTACTTCGACAGTATGGAATGAAGTTGAATCCACTAAAGTGCTCCTTCGGAGTGTCATCGGGAAAATTCTTAGGATTCATCGTCCATGCCCGAGGGATAGAAGCAAACCCTGAACAAGTCCGAGCATTAAGGGACATCAAGATACCTTCCACCCGAAAGGAAATGCAAAGCCTAAATGGAAAAGTGGCTGCCCTAAGCCGATTCATCTCCAAAGCAACGGACAAGTGCGTCCCCTTTTTCGAAGCTCTAAAGAAAGATAAAGGAAAGTTCGAATGGACGGACGAATGCTTAACCGCTTTCCTTAACCTAATCGAACACCTCCAGAAACCACCGGTACTCTCGACCCCAAGCGAAGGCGAAGAATTATACCTATACCTTGCTGTGTCATCTCACGCTCTAAGCGCTGCCTTGGTAAGGGAAGACAACCGCACGCAACGACCAGTTTACTTCGTCAGTAAAAGGTTTACTGGGGCAGAAGTCAGATATCCTAAGCTTGAAAAGTTAGCATACTGTTTACTAATCACTTCGCGAAAACTACGTCACTACTTCCAATCCCATTCCATCAAAGTTCTGACCGATCAACCACTGAGGCAGGTACTCCATCGTCCCGACACTTCCGGGCGACTACTTAAATGGTGTATTGAGCTGAGTCAATATGATATCACCTATCACCCTCGCACCGCCATCAAGGGACAAGCCATGGCTGATTTCATTGCAGAATTCACTACCAACGAGGATAAGGAGCAACTGGAAATAACGGAAGATATCAAGTGGAATCTCTTTGTGGACGGTGCATCTAACGAACAAGGCTCGGGGGCAGGTGTATTAATAATCACTCCCAGGGGAAATAAACTGCACTATGCTATAAGGTTGGAGTTCGCCGCCACCAACAACGATGCAGAATATGAAGCAGTGATAGCTGGACTAGAAATTGCCATAGAAATCGGAGCCAATTCTTTGTGTCTTCACAGCGATTCTCAACTTATTGTTAATCAAATACTAGGAGAATTCCAAGCTCGAGAGGAACGACTCATAGCATATCTAAAGAAGACCAAGTTGCTTCTCAGCCAATTGGATCAGTACTTAGTCAAACACATCCCTCGGGAAGAGAACCAAGAGGCCGACGAATTGGCAAAGCAGGCGAGTATGAGAGACATCGCCATCTTCGGGGCAGTAACCATCTCAAAGCAAACGGTCCCGAGTTTTGAGCAAGTGAATCTGATAGCCGCAGCCGAAGAAGCAACTTGGATGACTCCCATCCGAGACTACCTACAAGGTGGCACACTACCCAACGGGCGTAATGAAGTCAAGAAAATCTTGAGGAAAGCATCCCGCTATACAATACAAGAAGACATCCTCTATCGGCGCGGTTTCTCTAACCCATTATTAAGGTGTGTCGCCGGAAGGGAAGCCAAGGAAATCTTATCCAACATCCATCAGGGGAGCTGTGGAGATCACACCGGGTGGCAAACATTAGCAAAAAAGATACTCCGATACAGATATTTCTGGCCCACCTTAAGCAAGGACGCCTTAGATTTCGTCAAGAAGTGTGACAGATGCCAAAAATTTGCAAAGATCCCTCGGCTACCAACAACCGAGATTACTCAGATGACCAGCCCTTGGCCCTTCGCGATATGGGGAATTGACTTAATCGGTGAGCTACCAATGGGCCGAGGCGGGGCCAAATATGCTATAGTGGCAGTTGATTATTTCACCAAATGGGTGGAAGCGGAACCTCTAAATAAAGTATCTTCAGCAAAAGTTATTAACTTCTTGATCAAAAATGTTCTATGCAGGTACGGAGTCCCACTCAAAATCATATCAGACAATGGACTTCAATTTGACAGCGAGGAATTCGCCAACTGGTGCCAAGAACACAGAATTCATAAAAGCTTCTCATCCGTAGCATATCCCCAGGCAAACGGACAAGTCGAAGCAGTCAACAAAATTCTGAAAACTCTAATAAAAAAGAAGCTCGAAAAGTCAAAGGGCGCTTGGGTGGATGAACTTCCTACGGCACTATGGGCCTATCGCACATCTTTCAGAACATCGACAGGGCACACTCCTTTCTCTTTGGCATACGGATCGGAGGCTATGCTCCCAGTTGAAACTATTGTGCCTTCCCATCGTCGGATCCACTATAACCCAGAAGAGAACGAAGAACTCCTTCACATGTCTTTGGATCTAATCGAGGAGAGAAGAAACGATGCAATCCTCAAAACAGCAGCCCACAAGCAAAAAGTGGCAGCACAATACAACTCCAAAGTCAAGCATCGTACCTTGCAAGAAGGGGATCTTGTCCTCAAGCGAATCTTCCCTCGCCCCGGAGCACTAGACCCAATCTGGGATGGACCATATGTAATTCATAAAGATCTCCACAACGGAGCCTATATTTTGTCAACAGTGGACGGAGAGGTGTTCCAGAGGGCATGGAACATCCAACACCTCCGTCGATACTTTTCTTAACTTGTATTGCCCATATGAAGTGAATTAACAAAGAGAATCAGTGGACGTAGGCCTTTTCGTGCCGAACCACTTTAAAAAACCTTGTCTCTTTTTTTTGTTCCTTTGTATCTTGGCTGCTTGTTAACTTTATCCTTTTCTGTTGAACAAAATCCTGAGTATACAACATTTCTATTCAAAGCACTCCACGACACAACTTCACCTGGACAAGACCTAACAGGTACTATGCGAATCTATGCCCTCGCCAATGAGACACTTTTGCTCCAGCATCCCTCTGCTGCGGGTTAACTCATTGCTCGCGACGGCCCTTAAAGCCAACTGTAATGAGCCGATTATAAGCCACCGAGAAGGCCGACTATAGCCGAGGCAGCTCATTACGGCGTTAGGCTCGTCGGCAACTGTGAATCGACTATATGCCCCAACATAAGGTGTGGCCAGCCAGGGGCAGTTCACAGTTGACGATCGGCACCCACGCTAGCCGGCCACAGTAAATCGAATAATACCCACGATTACGGGCCATAATGGCCCGGGTAGTTACTGTGCGCGATCTCGGCTCCGATGTGTCTTAAGTGCGGCTGTGGTAAAAAAGAATTAACTCCCCGCAGAGGCGTAAGATGGGTGACAAATGTCTCCAAGACCCACAGCTAGGGAAAGTGACTACAAAACCCGTTTGCCACGAACTTAAGCACATCGAAGGCCTTCCGTGATTGGAAGTTTTACTATTTCACGTATTTCAATTTTATTTAAAAAGCTTTTTTTTTCCTATCCCCTATAACAATCCCTAAAGTACATGATACAGAGTAGGAGATACTCGCCAATGGGTGTAGGGACTCACAGTGGCAGGACATTCGACTACATTCTATGCTCGGTCCTACGAGATATTCAAGACTGCCATCTACGATTAAAACATGAAAGGCGGTATTTTCTTCTTTTATGTATAAATACATGACTATAATTTGTTCACACCACACGCTAATGTTGCAAGTCATAAAATTATGGTGTAGAGCCAGAGTCTCACATCAAACACAATCTAATTACTAGAATATACATAGCTACAATTCTCATACGATATGTCGAAATAACAACAAATATTCAAGAAACGACAAAATCGGCTTAAGTTAAAAAATTACACGTCGAGAATAATGTTGATTATTACAAGTAGCAAGAATTACAACTTAGAAGTTACTCTACTGTCTTAAGACTAACAGATACAACAATGCCAAGCCTACAAAAAGAATTTTCCAGGTCTAATCAGGGAGCCGGTTGCGTCGAAGTCTTGTCCTTGCTCTTTTGCCCGCCTGTCCGGTCATAAAAAGGATTCATTAGTGATAAGTAGCCAAGTTAACGGAAAGACTAGAAAGGAAGACTTACCAGCACCTGCTTCTTGACCGTCCTGGTCGTCATCCTCTACCTGCACACCTGCCTCTTCAGCAGCAAGCAGCCGCATACCCTCCTTTACCGCCACTTTCTCCTCCTTGGTGAACTGGGCAGTGACCACATCCATACTAAAGACCGTTCCACCCTCTTTATCTGCATCAGCCTTAGCCTCCTCCAAAGCCCGAAGATAGATCTTGGCCATGACCCTGGGATAATCATCCATCCAAGAGAGACTGCCCTGCTTCCAAGTTCGGAAATACATGTCCTGGAGCATGTCATCCATCATTCCCTCATTCTCCTCAAACTCCCTCATCCGGGCATCGGAAGCCGACAACCTTTCGACGGCAGCATCTCTCTCCAATCTGTATCTCGAGCAATCAGCCTGAAGGGACCTCCGCATCACCTCCATCTCTTCCCTCAACTTAGCTTGAGCAAGCTCTGCAGCCTCAAGTTTCTCGGACAATTCCTCCACCTGCTCGAGATCCGCTCTCCGAACCTCATCCACCGTGGCAATAGCCATGTCAATCCGCTCTTTGCAAGCAGCTTCCATTTTCCGCAATTCGGCCCGACTGGCCTCTTCCATGGTTTTCCTTAGTCGCCCAGTAGCAGCCTCATGCTGAGAAATCTGGATAGCCTGATCCGCAAGCTGTTTGGCCTGATCCGAAACCACCAATCGAAGTCGGATATTGGCGCTCCCAATCTCCTCTCCGGCCTTAACCAGCCGAGCATGATGCCCCATCAGCTTCTTGGTCTCCTCTGCCACCCGATCAATATTAGCTTTGGCCTCGTCTCCCATAGTGACTATACGAGTAGTGAGTAGATCGAGATCTAAGGACTTGGCTTCATCAAGTACTCGTACCATTGGGTTGCGGGGGAGAAGGTGTTCGCCAGTGACTTCGTCAAAAGTAATATCATGAGAACTTGGATCCAGATCAGGATGACCCGCAAATGGATTACGGGCCAAGTCGGGACGGTCGATATGAATAACAGAAGGGTTTCCGGACGGGTGCGGAGAAGGTACAAACTCGCTACCCTCCTCAGTAATATCATGAATAGGCTGAGCCGGAGGCTGAGGACCGGGCGAAGTTTCGGATAAAGGATGACTCCTCTTCCTCTGCTGAATACCCTCTTCGATGACCCCAAGAAGAGGACGGTATCCAACTACATCCCCGGAGCGTTGGGTTGAGGGCTTCGGCTTAGCAGAAATTTTGGAAAGTTTATATTGCTCAAGCCTGTGTCGAAGGTCTGAAGCTTTGGGCGTCTTGCCTGCTCCTGATATAAAGAACAAGTGTCACAATCTTACATTACTATACGATTCGAGAAACGCGGTAAATTACAAGTTAAAAAAGGAAAAGAAACACAGCTGTGGTTGTACAAACCCTGGGGAGGAGTGGGATACTGCAATAAGTCCTGGATTTCATTCCAGGACGGGAGCGGGTCATAAAATATTCCTAAGTCCCTATCATTAATGAAGCATGCAGGAGTCAAGAGTTCACCTTGAGTCGTCGGAGCCACCTTGGCTGGAATGGTCGGAGAAGACTCACTTGCACCAGTCCCGGCTCTGTCCGCCTTCCCGGTCTTCTCTACCAAAGCCGGATCCTCATCCAACCCCTCAAAAGCCTGGTGGAACGCATCATCCGTCCACTCCTGAATCTCGCCCGCTAGCCCAGGAAGTAGGGCCCCGACGCCATCGCCACCTTTGTCACCATCCCGACCATCTCCACCCTCTCCTCGTTCCTCCTCTATGTCTTCCTCCTCCCGGGTAAGTGGACAATTGCTGGGGGAAGGACCGTCCGATTTCTTGAGTTTCTTACCTCCGACAGTTGGAGGTTTTGTGAAAGGTTTCCTCTTGCTACCCTCTGCCGTAACACCCTCCTTGGTCTGAGCAGTCGCCCTCTCTTCCGCCGTTTCCCTCAACTTAACTACAGACTGCTGCGGAAGGATTAGGTTATATTCCAGAAGAATCGCATTTCTAATCAAGAAGGCAGATGATCTATTTATCCCAAGAATGGCTTCTATCTCAGCCGCCGTCTGAACCAGGCGGTCAGTCTCCACAACCGGAAAGCCACCTGTCGCTAGCAAAAATGAGAAAGTATGAGAAGAAGCATCGCAATCGGAATAAAAATTATAAGTAAAAGCATCAGCTTACATCCAGAGGTAAAGCGCCGGATGGAGACGGAGTCGTCCCTAACAAAGAACCACTCTTTCTTGAACATGCTGAATTTAGAGTACAGGTCCAAGACCGGCTTGAAGGTCACAGCTGACTCCAAGCTAATATATGGGGACCCCTTCTTATAGCCCCTTAAATTATACAGGTACCGGATCTCCCGGTTGGAGGGAGCGCGACCATACTTCCTCTGAAAAATAACGAAAAGGCTCACCAGTATGGCATAAGAGTTGGGCTGAAGCTGGAATGGGGCCACCTTTAGATACGTGAGGAAGCTGACTACCCAAGCATTGAGAGGCGGGATAGCACCACACATACAATGGTACCTACTATAAGCAAAGTATCCTTCGGGAGGATTGTATGGCATGACTCCTGGGCCCGGCAGCAGCATGAGGGCTCTATCGATCCCAAAAGAACGAGATATAACATCGAGCTGCTCCTCTTTGAGAGAGCTAGGAAAGCAGTCAGGCGGAGAATCCAGCAGCTTCTGGGGACCATATCCATCCACTAATGACCTTGGGGCGGGCCCATGACGCTCCGATCCTGATTGAGCTGGGGGCACGGCCGAGGACTCTCCTTCACCCCCGGATCTCTTCTTGTCTGATCGAGTTTCTACTTTGCGAGACATTATCTACAATACCGGAAAAACACATTGTTAGAACAGAAGATGTAAACAAGTATATGACGTCATTCAGTAAAAACATATTCAGTATCATTTTTCATTCAGAATTCAAGATCCCAGTATGAGAGTTCATTCGGTCAAGCCAATCAATGGCTCATTCGGCATCCCAGTATGGGAGTTCATTCGGTCAAGCCAATCAATGGCTCATTCGGCATCCCAGTATGGGAGTTCATTCGGTCAAGACAATCAATGGCTCATTCGGCATCCCAGTATGGGAGTTCATTCGGTCAAGCCAATCAATGGCTCATTCGGCATCCCAGTATGGGAGTTCATTCGGTCAAGCCAATCAATGGCTCATTCGGCATCCCAGTATGGGAGTTCATTCGGTCAAGCCAATCAATGGCTCATTCGGCATCTCAATGTGAGAATTCATTCGGTAGCCTAGTCCTAGAAGTTCATTCGGCAGAAAGCAAGCTCACCTGATTCGGCAGTTCGAATAATCGATTCGGCTATCGCAGTTGGTAAGGAAATATGAAGGTTAGAGACCCCTATTTATAAAGCAAGGTTTAATAGCCGGACCAGGTAGTTCGGTCCTCAGGCCGAATACAATGACTCAGCTGGAACAAAGCGCGGCACCTATAAGCACGTACCCCACTTTGGGGGGCAAGTGTTGGAGATGTTTTCATCCGGTCTCCCCGAACCAGACATGCCGGACCACCCAGAAGTCTCCCACCGAATCAAAGCCTTCCAACCGAACCAACCCATTGCCGGTCCAGGTCTCCTGCCGAACCAACCCATTGCCGGTCCAGATCTCCTGCCGAACCAACCCATTGCCGGTCCAGATCTCCTGCCGAACCAACCCATTGCCGGTCCAAGTCTCCTGCCGAACCAACTCGTTGCCGGTCCAACTCATTGCCGGTCCAAACCTCGCCTCCCACCACCGAACCAACTCGTTGTCGGACCAAGCCTCGCCTCCAACCACCGAACCAGAGTCCTATCAGGCCAGATTGTAGCAGCCTAGGCCCACCAGCTGCTATATACCTCCAAGACCCCTACCCCCAGCCTCACTCTATAAATAGAGGGGCAGGGGTACAACAATGGGGATAAGTTTTTGAGAGCTCAAGCACGGAGAGAACTTTCAAACAACTTTCTTTTACTTATATCAAAGCTTTGTACTTGTAATCAAAACAAGAGAAGAGAAATAACATATAAAGTGGATGTAGGCATATTCTGGCTGAACCACTATAAATCTTCGTGTCTTTTTACAGTTTTCCCCCTGCTTTTCATATATTTGCATAAATCACCCAAATCACTAAGAACCATATAAGATTTACTAAATCATACAACTTTGAGGTGTTTGTCCATTTTTTGTGCAAACAATTGGTCTTTAGTGAAAGTGGAGCATTGCAGTTTTCCCGCTTTTACGTATTCATAGAGTATTCCAATGAAAGTGCGTTCATTCTCATACGACCATGACATTGGTTCCTTTTCCTTACTATGACCTCCCATATTCTATGTAAATATATTCAAATAATGAGATATATATATGTATGGTAAAGTCAATTCATTAATTAACTCTCATTAAGTTTTGTAGCAATAATATGGTAAAGTCAATTTCATTAACTGAGTTGGGAAGTTTTCTTCATTAACTGTTCCTTCATCACCTTCATAAATCATTAAACTACTTATTAATCATTGTAGTTGCAGTTTCATAGGATTAATATTTTAACTGAAACTGTTTATCTTATTGAAAATGAACCTATTCATTTTAACCCATTTACGCATGGTGATTTGTTGTGTTCTTACCTTTGTGGTTGTAGGTGGATGAGGAGAACGTAGTGTTAGGTCTGTCTTCAGCCCATCATAAGTGTTAAAACATGTTATCTTCAGCCCATCATAAGTGTTAAAATATGGTAAATTTAGATCGAATGCATACACTTATATATTTTTTTCCTTGAATTAAAACATGTTATCTTCAGCCCATCATAAGTGTTGACATCTTCACCATCAAAAAGCAGCCAATATCCTTGATTCCAAACTTTTTACTGGTGATAATAGATTTCTAAGTACGAGCAATATCAGATTTGGAAGAAGATGATATTCACTTTTCCAAGTGTTACATATCATATAAACATAAATAACTACTGCTTAGATATAGTTTCTGGCCCAAAATCATATCTTAACAACTTGTTCAACGCGTACAGCTACACTCACTTTAACCCATTAATTAGTGAGAAAGTTCATGCATGCAAATACAGCTATGTAGGAACACATGGACGTTAGCTTTTTTACCAATAACCACTACACACTTTTTCTACATTGATGATGGCTAATCAAGTATTAAAATGAAAATAATTTGTGGACCTATATATTTTACATAATTCAAATGACAATGTAGTTTATAACATTTCAGATCATATTTTCACTTAATATTTAAAAAAATATTTTGATTATCACTTTTGATAATATCATATACATGTTAATTTGAGATAAATTCATGCACTACCAACCGGACTAGAGTGACAGGTTATCCATGGTTGGATCCAGATCTACATATACAATGAAGCAAGGCTTAAATGCGTAAATCTGTGTACTAAAGTTGCATTAAAAATAAAATTTTAATGGCATTATGTATCTCTACTTAAGCATAAACTTCCTTAAAAGAAAAAAGTTTAATGGCATTACATATATCTACTTATGCATAAACTCCATGTATTTAGGAATCTTCTGAAAACTCACAATAGTTCATATGACCTGGTTAATTTTACCTTTTTTTTTACTTGCAACTCTTAAGTAAATGTAACTATCAAACCAAAATTTGTGCTACTGTATATTTAACGAGGCAAGAAATCTCTTGAAATTAACTAATAGTGATATAACAACTCGAAGCAGCAGTTAACTAGCAAATAAATAGTTCAATTGCAGACTTTAACCATAATAAGTTGCCAGTTTCTTAATATTTTAGCGCTCCCACTATTTCGGTTACATCAAGATTGAAAAATCCATCGTCTAAATGATTCCAAGATAACAAACTCATTCAATTATAACATCCCTAGCATACAAAAATCAACAGCTAAATAAGAAAAAAAGTTTTAAATCGATTTGAACAAAATACCTTTTCCAAGTCACAATCCTTTGACTTGGTTTCTTCTGACGTCATGATAAATCAAATTCTTAATTACAAGAAAAACCCTAATTAACAAAGGAGCCAGGACCAAGATGGAAGCAAGCAAAGTGAAAGCAAGTCCGAAGTAAGCGAGACTTAGACGGTTGTACAAATGGAGAATAATAAAGCCTAATTAGCGTTTAACCCAATTAAAATCAATATGCGATTACAAGCAAAACCCTAATTAACAAAAATAAATCAAACGAATCATGAAAGCATTCGCGTTTAACTTATTAGTTTGAAGAACAAGATACCAAGAAAGAAAACTGGAATTACCTGATTTTTGATGATTTCGTGATAAACTTTGATGAAGATGACAAATTCGCTCACACGGTTATTTCTGGATAGCACGGCCGGAGAAAAGAACAGGGTTTCTGCGTGCGTTTGTTTTATGTTTGGGTTTTCAATTTTCTGCGTTTTGATTTTGGGCCGAAAACGAGAAAACAAAAAAAACAGTTTTTAATTTTATGTGTTAAGCCCATTTTGAAAAATGCTTATTTTCAAAAATGAAATTTACAAAATGATAAAGCAAACAAGTTTTCATCATTTTTCAAAATTGAAAACTAAAAATTATCTGAAAATGAGTAACCAAACAGACCCTAACATTCTGAGCATACGTAAGATAAATTTCCTATTTAGCTTGTTATATGCTTTTTTAAGTCAATTTTATTGCACATCCTTCGTACATCAGCACTGTGAAAACCCCTCGTATGTTCACGTGCCAATATTATACAATCAATAATATTTCTACTAGGAATAAATGCCTACCATTTAAGAGATATCGAATGCACCATTATTGATTTCAATCTATTACATATGACCTTAGCAAGTATTTTGGATAGAAAATTACAGCAAGTTATAGTTCTATGGCTACTTAAATTGGTTGTAGGGTACCCTATAGGTACTAATGCCAAGAAGGTATGATTCAGCTCCCATAAAAATTTTCCGCTATTAAAAACACTTTTTACTTCTATGAATAGTAGTTTATTATGAGGATTCCAATGTAATTTATAAAATTTGGCATTATACACATCAATCCCTATGCCTTATCATCTTGTGTAGAAAAAACTATTGTTTTGATTTAAGATAATTCGATGGGATGGTTAAGATATCACTTTCCATTGTTATTCACTATCTTCTTGCAAACAATATTTGGAAATTCAATGCACGTCAAATCACCATTATACAATTCCTTATAAAAATCAACTGCTTTTGCACATAGACTCCTATGTGAGTTAATGTCCTCATTGAGTAAACTATCCATGTTATTCATATCCCTTTTTTAGTCATTTCAGCGTGAAAAACTTTTATGCAGTCATCTCTTATATTAACTAGTAGATTTTTGATTTTGTTTATTATCCTCTAAAAGCATATGTAAGCTAGTTCGTAGCTGTTTTTGACCTTCGGCATAAGCTTTTGCATTCTGTACAATTGGTCATGAGTCATAAACGGCTTGTAGGTGAGCATAAAATTTTCTATTGGACTTAACTAGTTGGTTAATATGACGACCCTCAAATCCGTCCCGTTTAGAGCTAACAATAACCGCACATGTCCAGTCCCAAACCGAAGGGAAGTACGAATAATCATGAGAAAGAAAGAAAGAGAGAAGAGAAGAAGAAGAAGAGAGAAGAAACAAAAGAAACTAAAACAATTACATAATCTCACAATCGCAGCGGACAAACATATAATATCATATCAATGATCTTTACAAAACACAGAAACTGTAATATAATATACATACATCCATCAGAGTACAACAATCAACACAATTACCAGCCTGGACAGTTATAATAACCTATCCTTACACTTGTTGATAGTTTAGCAACAAAGCAGCGAAAACTAAACATGTACATGAATACGACCAGAAGACTTCCATCTCATCTGCTGAAGCTCCAAAGCGTCAAAATTGAACCTGTAAATATACTCGGTCTGACCCAAGCATTGAAAGGGAAGAACGCCCGGATTAGTCTATTAAACCAGTGTGAGAAAACATATCTCAACTGAATTTTAAAGTTATAAAAACTTTTCTTTATCAAAACAAAGGTATCTTGTAAGACCACGCCCACACATAAACACGGACGGGTTTTTCCCTTCCGATAACCAAAACGTTTCATATCAAATTCTGTTATACTATAATAGTGTCTATTATGCAGATAATATCTATCATAGCCAAAATTATTACATTATTAAATTCCAGCATACTAACTACAAACGCGAGTTCTACAAACAAAATGGCAGGCTTGTAGTGGAGAATGGATTTCCATACAAATGACCAAGTGAAGGGACTACCTTTCGGTAGTACATCTCTACAGGAACGTAACGAGGCCTAACAGATGGTCCTCTACAAACACAAGATATCTGAGTGCCCTCATAGCATACATCCATAATAATTTACATCCCAAACGTCATAGTGAGAAGAAATATATCTAGAAGTGGATGATCATACCCTAATGGTTGCGAACCACATAGCCTTGCCGCATCTACCCTATTTCGGTCATTTCCGGGTGTGAGGCCAAAGGTCACGATTACCTTTCACATAGCACATATCACTTTCTTCTTTGAATTTCACTTTGTCATTCCACAATCACACAACTAATTTCTATAAACATATAACTCCAGAGCTCGTACGTCTCAAGAAAGAGTGTTAAGCTAAGAGAAGTTGCCTTCTCCGCCACCAGCAGAATATACGTTTACAGAGATCAATCAATGTAATTCTAAAATGCAACGTCGGACATCCTCCCATACAAGTTGTCCAGGAACAGGACAAACCGAAGGCACTTCCTACCACATCCTGTTAGGAATTACCTCTAGGATTAGTAGCGATTAGTCCTTGCATTGGATATTTCATAACGAAGAGACTACCGCTACTATATGTATATTGGGAGTTTATCCCCAAACGATCAACAAGCGGTCCTTCATTACGAAAATCCCACATATCAATACCTTCCAAACCTGCACATTCGAACACATATACGTTGGTCCGAAGTGGTTCTTGGATAAATCCGACCCCGGTCTCTCCAAACCAACAACGATAAAGAGGCCAATATTTGATAGTTCGTTATTTAACTATCAAAGCAACACATAATATCAAGCACCAAGCAATCACTAGGCCCATTTAATAAATCTTTTATTACTTAAATCACTTTACAAATATTTACTTCAAATTATCTTTGAAAAAGATATATTCACAAAACCATTTAATCTATCGATATTTGGAAAACATTTCCATATACTTATATTAACGATATAAGTATATTCACCAATCATTTCATTTTTAACACTTGGAAAATATTTAAATATACTTAAACCAAAAATAAGTATATATACAATCATTTAAGGAAAGTACTCTTCAAAACTCACTTTATTTGGGTCAAAACGAATGTTGCGTAAAACATCGTTACGACAACCCAAAATACTAGTATAGGGATTCAGTGAACAAATAGACATATAAATCGCATAGACTATTTGTAAAATATTTCCTTTTGAAAATCATTTACTGTAACAAAAGTGTTATAGTCCATGCCTTCTATACTTCTTCAAAAACGTCTATTACAATAATAAATGTTGAAATCTATGTTTCCATCACTTATCACATTTTAAACATTTCAAAACCTTTTAATTCCATTTGGAATTATTACTTCCAAAACATTTACTTTAAAAACATAAATTACTTTTTAAAACTATTAACTTCATCAATGTACTTCTTTCAAAACTCCTTTAAATAAAAATTCATTTTTAAATCTCAACATAAGTCGTTTCCATATTTATAAAACTATTTTTTATAAATTCCTTTTTATTTTATAAAATTCCTTTATTTACCAAAATTCTATTTACAAACCATTCTTTCATAAAAACTCATTTTACTAAAAAAAATTATACATTCATTTCTTTATAAATCAAATTTATTTATAAAATCCATCTATCAAAATAACTTCAAATCCATTTATTAATATTTACAAATTCCAACTTTAAATCAACTTATTTATTTTCAAAAATATCTCCTTTATAAATCTTTTATATAAAATTATTCCAAAACTCTCAACTTAAGAATATTTCTCAAAACTATACTTTTATAACATCAAAAATCATACTTTTGTTTCTTTAAAAAAAATTCCTTTCTTTTAATAATTTAAATTAGAATACACACACACACACTTCCAAAATCACTTAAAAATCCATTTCAAAACAAAATCATCATTTTAGTATTTTCAAAATACCAAAATATGGCCCAGTGCCACTATAGCACTAAATAAGCAAATTATATACATATCATCAAATATAACATCCATCACATCATATATCAACTTATATATGAAAATAAAATCAACAGTGGTAAGGAATCCTGTTGGATCCCTCCAACCTGTCGCCCTACATCACAAACAGCATATAAATCATATAATAAAAATCAACCGCTTCAAGGTGGGATTCGTAAACAAAGGGTCATCTACTCATACACGGGAACATAATCAGGTCTCATCGGCTCCAGCAGGTAGAAATATATCCAAACCAACTAATATATATAGTATATCATCCAAACAAACAACAATCATAATAAATAAATTTATTCCCACTTATATAAAAATATAAGCGAGCCAGAAAGGTAAGTTAACTCATAAAAAATGCCAGAAGTCACCGAAGCGCTCCGGATTGAATTAAAATTGAACGGTCATTCAATTTAACTCAAAATTCCTATGAGCACCAAATTCATCCAATCAAACTCCATAGTGTAGTGCTTGTTGATATGAACACAACGTAACTTGTCGCGCTTGAAATTGACCTCGTACGAGAAGGTTATAAATTAAAAAGCATCGAGATAATTAATTATATAATTAACTACATATAAACTTAATAAAAATTAAACCTTTTCACTATTTAAATTTGTTTCCCTCCCAGGCTTATAAGCACGCGCCCTCCTCCTTCGTTTCTTTTTTTTATTCGTCTCGTTCAAAATCGCGCACGCACGGACGAGAATCGGGCCGCCACCATCGATGCCGAGTTCCACCCAGACTTGCCGCCTCCAGCAACTCGTCCCATGCCTTCATGCACCAGCATGCATCACGCGACGATGAAGCCCGAAAAATCCACTTGCTGTGTACAAATGTGGCCCCTTCCCGGCCACCTCGACTCACCGTTCGATAATCCATCCGTAAAATAGCTTCATGTGGTCGCCCTCTACGTTTCCTAGTTGAAGTCAAAGACTAATTTTGCATCTAGTGGCTCCGATCAATGTCAATCGTCAGATGGAAGTAAATAAATGGCATCTGGAAATTATTTCTAGCATTAGGTTACAAATGAATGAAGTAGACGGCTATTTATAGAAAATAAAACCGACACTATTCACATGTCAAAATTCCGAACTCCAAACGAAGTGTGCCATCTGGCATTCTATATGTTATACACCTATTCCGAGCACAATAGAACTAGTATCGAATGCCAATTCCATCATATATTGAAGATAGCTTTTTAAATCAAATTATTTTAATTAAATTCCTTTATTTAATTTCTATGTGTTTCAAGCTCGCACGGCCAAACAGTAAATCCAATCACTACGAAATTTGAAATCTTATAATCACTCACTATTACGGATCCAATGAAACTCGTTTCGTCGAAATCCGAAACAGTGTCAAAAATGACTATTTTTACACTTTAGTTAAAATATAAAATTTCCAATCTCTATCAAATCACTTTCAAATCAATTTTAAAAGTTTACTAACTTCATTCTAATTCAAATATAATTTAAGTCAACCTTCAAAATCATTTTCATTCATATTAAATTCAAGATTCAATTTTCTTAAACAATTTCAAAATATTAAATTTAACAATTTAAATTATCAATAAACCACCATATATGAAATGTAAGTTTTTAACTTATAAAATTTAAATTTTCAATATTTAAAATCAATTAAATATTCCAATTTCGACTGACTAAAATTTTGGGTCGTTACAGACTCCCCTCCTTAAAAGAATTTCGTCCTCGAAATTACCAAGTAAGAAAACGACACAAAACCCATTAACTACTCAAAAACAATTAGTTGAAATAAATTACCAAATTCATTTAAACCTTTTAACTTTTCGAAATCAATTAATAAAGTTCTTACTAAAACTTTTCTAAGTTTTCGAATTTATAATTAAATTTCCCAAAATTAATTAATATGATCCATTCATTCATTCATAGTTATTAACTAATACTCTTCCAATAATCAACTAATATCATTTCAAATTATAACTCAAAATAGAATTTTCAGTTATCGAATTTTTTTCCAAAATTCTTAAAAAAATTCTAACGCCTTAAATTTATGGAAAATTTCACCAACGTCTCCTTTGTGTGGTTCGATCGAAATATATATATCACAAATATACATCTCATCTTCGAGGATGAGGCATCCCGTAGGGAAAAAAGTGGAAAAGTACGATATGTAATCCAATATATGTATCTTTTATTATATTAGCGAGCATATATAACAAATATAGCGCGAATTCGAGCCCCAAATGCGAAGCATACGCCATTCACACATACTAAACACTCAACAACCAATGAGAATCATATATATGGAAAATAATATCAATATATCAATACAATAACTATATGCAAACATAGCAAATGCAACAAGAGAAACCATCAAACAATTAATATTCATCTAATTAATTCATAATCCATATTAGTTTACATTTTCTAATGTCAACATTTAATTTATTAAACCCCGTACGATGTACATATATCATTCGTACGCAAATCCATACCTGATCACTTACTCGATCACACAATTCCACTTTCGAACTAGTATCGTTCACATGACACTCTAGTGCGGACTACGATCCGGTCCCTTGATTAGAAAATCGTCACTCTCCTTGCATGGCTATATACTATGAGAGAGAATATCAGAATCAATCAAAAATCCATATCCAGTGTTCACCGTCAAGAAATCGAGTGAAAAATCCTAACTCAGTGTAACATCCCCTATCTAGAGAGCCAAAACTAAGTGCTACAGATGCTGCAGTCATCTATAGTATTAGCTTCCGGCGACTAAATACGGCTATGTTGATGGTATCTATAATATCAGAATCACTTGAATATGAAACAAACACAGATTTCAAAACAACATTTCTTTATTAAATTTCAAAACAGACATTCCATATTCCTAATACATAATCCCAATACGTTCCTAGGCACAGATAAAATATACTTATTACAAAATACGCAAGAGCGGTATATGAAGATATCCCCTTGGATGATCAAAGTCATATAGTCATAATAGATTTAATACAAACACAGCGGAAATACAATAGAGAATAAAACTACAACTCCTAAATAGCTATTCGTTTGCCTCCTGCATGCCTTTGGTAGCCTTATTCGTCATCCTACTAAAACCTAAAAAGACCTTAACCCATCAGCCTACTCAAATCAATTTTGAACACACGAGAGGTTAGGGGGAAAACATAAACTTCGAGTCAGACATAAAGCCTAGTGTGAATAATACTATACATCCCGGTAAATAATGTTAAGTGAGACCACGTCGCTTAGCGGAACGGGTTCCCCCTCACTAACATCCTTTTAAAACATATCTTTGCAAAACCTTTTCCTGCAACCAAAATTGGTTAAATACTGTAATGCATCATTATTTAAACACACATAAATATAAGGTAATATATGAACTATCTGTTCACACACATAAGTTTTGTTTGGCTAACTTTTAACGTTTGGCTGACTCGGGCCTACTAGACAATATAAAAAAATTAATCTAACACCTATTAGATACTCCTCTTCTAGACGGTATGTCCTTAACTATCCGTTAAATACTTCTCTTCTGGACGGTCTGTCCCTAACTTAATCATCTCCCAGGTCTTCCTGATCCTAATGGTTTTTCGGGCTCACCAATAACCTATCTGTGCACAAACATATATTCCTTTCGGTGTGTAATCATAATTTTAGTCTACCCGACTAAGCCCTACACACTGGAATTTTGGACAACAATTAGCTGGGGCCAATAGCTAATGTATAGGGTGCGACCCTATACTAGTCACATCTGGTATTCTAATATCTGAGTCATTTTTACTTAGGGATCCCTTCCCATAATTTTCCTTGAAAATCTCTTTTAAATGATTTAAAACCTTTAAATCAAACTTACACAAGGAAAATATATATATATATTCTTTATTCTTTACTCAAATCACTTTGCCATGTTAAATATATATACTTCACTCAAACTTTAGTTGATGAAAATATTTAAACATTTGAAAGTATCCCTTTCGATTCCATTGAAAGTACCCGTTTTTACTTTTTAAAAGCATCTCTTTTGAAACTAAGTAAACCCTTTAATTATCTATGCCGGATGGCCAAAACATTTCCTTTCAAAACCATACTTCAAACCTTTCGAAACCTTTGAAATCCTTCCTTTCGAAAGCAATAAAACTTTAGATATCCTATCTTAAAACACTTTAAAACATTGCCTTGGGAAACCTTGGAAAAACCTTCCATTCCAATCCTTTCAAAACCATTAAGAAAATAGGATCTTTTGACCTTGTCGAGAGCTACCTTTCGACCCCTTCGAAAGCTTAGGTTTTGACCCCTTCGAAACCTTAAATCATAACTTTCAAACAATAGGCTCCAGCCTTATTAACACTTTAGGGTTATACTTCAATTAGAATAAAAAGGGTAAAACATCTAAGTCGAAAGCTTCCTTTTGAAAGCATGGGAGAAGCGACTGGTTTTAAAAACAAGTATACCTTTCGACCTTATCGAAAGCCAACGACTTCGATAGGTAGAAATGTGGCAGCTAGTGGTTTCGACCCCTTCAAAAGCATGCTTACCTTTCGACCTCGTCGAAAGCCCTAAACCTTTATCTTAAATATTTGACCTGGTCAAAAGCAACCAAGTCGAAAGCCTTAAACCTTTGTCTTAAATATTTGACCTGGTCGAAAGCAACCAAGTCAAAAGCTCCTTTTCGAAAGCAAACCAAGCGTTACTTTTGGCTTATAAAATAAACATACTCCAACCTCTTCGGCAACTAAGGTTTCGATCAAATACCCTTCGACCTTGTCCAATACGTTACATACCAAGTTGCTTGATACCATACGCATTGGTTTCAACCTTGTCGAAAGCATGCTTTCAACCTTGTCGAAAGGTCTGGGTTGGAAGCTTTGATGCCGAAAGTGGTTGAAACATGCTAAAAGTATGATTTTCTTGTTTTTAACTTAAAAGGGATAACTTTTCAACTAACCTGCCTTTGTTTGTCAAATTCTTATTAGTTATTAATTTCTTTTCAGAAAAATGCTACCAATAATTTCAGAATTAAATAATGATTTTATTTTATAAAATGCCCATTCTCCTTAATTAAATATATAAAACTTTTAAGTCTCATACCTTAAATAATTTTATATATTCATTAAAACACTTAGGAAAAATCTAGAAAAATTCCAGAAAAACTATTTTAATATATTCTCCAACATATAAAAATTTCAAACCCAAAAAATTATTATTTTAGCCGTAAATAATTTATAACCCAATAACTCATTTTCTTCACTAGAAAATTAATACAAAATCCACAGTAATTCAGAAAATTATGAAAAATGAACCCCGTCTATAAAATATCATTTCTGACGAATATTTAAATTTTCAAGGCATTTGGGTGTCATTTAACAGGCTTTCATATCAAACATATCATAAAACTAATATAAACATGTTAATTCATCAACAAGCATATATACATAACTTTAATCATTGAAAACATAGCATAAACTTGCAAAAAAAATTTGGATCTAACTAAAATCGAAAACCATAAGAAAATGGGATGTAGTAATCATTCACCTTAGCTTTGAGATTAAAAGATGTGAGATTTGATGTTGAATTTGTTATTAACTTCTTTTTTTGAATCCTAGCTTTATCTTCTCTTGAGAGTGAAAATGGTGGCCGGCCTTAATGTTTTTTAGTTTGATAAAATGAAATGAACGTGTGTTTCATTTCCTAAGGGTTTAGGGTATAAGTCTCTCCTATTTCCTATTTTTACCTTCCTTATTTAGTAACACATTAGTTCATGTTGTTTCATTTGATTTACATTTAACATGGCACGGCTACCCTTAGTTAAATCAAATCCCAACCTATTAATCTTCACATTATTTTATTTAATTTAGCTAATTAAATATCCTAAATAATGTTATAAAAATATGGGGTGTTACACACTCCCTTTCTTAAAGAATTTTGTCCTTGAAATTACGATAAGGTACACAACATAACAATCAAAGGTAAAACATACCATCAAACAAATCAGGATAAGAGTCTCTAATCCCGCTCTAGGTCTCCCAAGTACAGTCTCTAGCATCGTCACTCCACTAGACCTTTACTAATCTGACTGTCTTGTTCTTCAACTTCTTTTCATCTCTCGCAACTATCCGTGTCGGCTTTCTAACTATAGTCAAATTCGGCACTACTACTAAATCCTCTAACACTGTCGGTGTTATAGTAGTCTCTGGGTCTCTAACACATTTCCTAAGATGAGAAAATGAAAAACATCAGGGACCCCTGCCAATCTATTCGGTAACTCTACTCTATAAGCGAGTTTCTCGATCCTCTTAACAATACAGAAAGGTCCATCGAATCTAGGTGCTAAGTTTCCTGATTTTCTAAATCTAATCACACCTTTCATCGGAGAAACCTTAATAAACACATAGTCTCCAACAGAGAATTCCTAGTCTTTTCTTCTTCTATCTGCATAACTTTGCTGCCTAGATTGAGCTTCCTTCATCCTAGCTCGGATCAACTTAACCTTCTCTGCGGCATCCTTTATTAAATCTGGACCAAGAACCAACCTATCCCCGGTCTCTAACCAACATATGGGAGATTTGCATGGTCTCCTATACAAAGCTTCAAACGGTGCCATCCCAATATTACTCTAATAACTACTGTTATGCGAGAACTCAACTAAATGGAGATTTGATTTAAATTCTAGTTTAAAATTTTCTTTACAATTTAAACCCAGATTAAAGTTTTAAAAACCAGACAGTTATATAACCTGTCAACCCAAAAGTACTCGAGTCCAACCTAATCTGCTTCGAGTCGCAACCCTATCTTACCCAAGACACTCACGAGCAAAACCAAGGAAAACCCGAGTAGCCTCACTGTTAAAATCCCAGACTCACCAGATATCTCGATGTCACCGTGCACGTGCACCACTCTCCGACTATCGCCAGCCACCTCCGGTGATCTTCCCACATCGACAATCATCTCTGTACCATTCCACGCTCATCTGATTGTCAAAATGAATTCGAAAGCAAAAACGAGCCTGCTATCCCAAACCTGGAACAGAAAATCGAACTCCCACCAAAACCTGTCAACGTCGATTCTTCCCATCTCCGGCCACCATCACCTTTGAAACTCCAGCGATGACTTCGACAACCCATCCTCCTCTAAAAACCAAAACCCCAAGTCACTCGATCAATTACATTTGTCGAAATGATCACTTCTTCTAGCCACAGTAAAACTAGGGTTTAAAAATGCAAATCACAATCTCTTCTTCCAAAATGAAATGCACCTCAATCTGATAGTTTTCTTAGCTTCTCTGATCACCCATCTACCTCCAGAAGAAATTACAACCCATACAAACCTATAGATCATCAGAACTTCCCCAGTTTCCATTTCCAGTTCAAACATAAACTGCCCTTAACCCCCATTACTAAAATCGTGAATTTAGTTTTAAAATTCATATTTTGGTTCAAGGGTTTCACTGATGTTACTGAATTCATGAATTTTTGAAGTTTGAATTTTCCTCTTATATTAATTTATGCTCTGTTATTTAATTTCCAGGCAATACAAAAATTTATTTAACCTATATAAAATGTTTAAACTTTACTTTATGACCCAACAATCAAGTTTAGTTTGAAGTATAAATATTATCAGAGACTGTAATAAGAGGGAAATGGATGTTTTTAACAAAATCCATATTACAAAACTAAGTACTGTCAGGAGCCAGCATCATATGTCAATACAAGTCACACATTCATGTATTACAGAAATGCACTTAAAACTTAACACACAACCATACAGATTTACAGATATGAACATGCAACAAGATTATTATACTTAAGCTTTTTAAATTAAAAAGTTACTCACAAGATTATAAACAGAGAACAGGATATATATAAATAGACATGATCATTCAACATATATATCAATTTAAATAAAATTTAAGATGAATAACTTTCATACCAAACCAATTATTATCTCATGTATTAGAGTTAAATCAAAAATAAACTGTTTTTAAAGAATGTTTACTCACCTTTTATAACGTGCAGAGTATAGCAGAGCAGAGAACAGGTTTGAATATTTATCTGAAAAAGCTTTTGATGTTGAAATCCTACTGCATGTCTACAGATTGCTTTGCTGATGAAATTCTACTGCATGCTTACAAACTGATGTTTAAAAGTTGAAACTGCTGTTGAACTTCCCTTTGAATTGCAGTAGAGTTGAAGTTGCAGGTTTGTTTCAGTGTTTGATTTAGTTGCTTCCATTTGATCTCAGGTTGAAACAGTTTGATTTATGTTGAATTGTAACTTGATTTTTCATTTTCCATTAGTTTCTGGTTTTAATTTGCTTTGAGGATTTTCTTTTGAATTTAGAAAAGATGGAGAGAAAAAGAAGACGGAGGAAGAAGATTTGAACTGAAATAATATATCAGGTGATATCTAAAAACATTATACTTATATTTCATTTAAAAGAGAATTTTACCACCTATTTCTCCTTATTACAATTGTCCTTTCATATATCCATTTATTTACAAGTGTCCAACTTGTTTTATTATACTTACAAATGTATTACTCATTTATTACTAAGTTGACAAGTGTTTTAAACTTGATATATATATATAAATAATTCTATTTTACAAATATATATATATATATATATTATGTATTAGAGTTTAAATTATATATATATGTATACAATTATTTTATACATGTATCTTAAAACTTTATTAACATACAAATTATGGTGTTAAATGTATACATATAATATAAAACTTTAAATCATGTGATGTTTAAAAGAAAGAATAAATTAAATCTATATATATATATTTCTTATAAACTATTTTAGTTTAAGAACTTTTAAAAGAAATCACAATAGAAATTTTATTAAATTTGTTTAAGCTATTATATTTTAAAAATAAATAATTTTCCTTATGTTGATAACATAGAATTTTATTTTAAATAACAAATCGAAAAGTATTGTATCAAATTCATTATCTTCCAAATCACAATATATATACATATATATTATAATTTGAAAACACATCTTTTATTATTAAATTTAAATCAAAGAATTCCTATTTACAATATATATATCAATATATACATTATAAATAGAATCTATTTTTATTAGCTTTGACAGATAAATTTTATTAATTTTAAATTATTAGAAAAGATCTAATATCACCAAATTAAATATTGCCAGATTAAATGTTCATTATCCTTTAAAAGATTAAATTACCAATTTACATTAAAATTATAAAGAAAATTACCAAATCACTTAATTATTAATACTGATTATTAAATTTATATTGCCCAAAATTCCGGGATATCACATTTAATTTCTGATGGTCGTATTCGGGTTGGTGGTCGATCGTCGACTTGAGAGCGTCGTCGTCGAGGTGCAGCAAGGCTTCGTGGGTAGCACCCACTGAGAGCAAGATAGATCCCTGTCTAGAGGTCCCTTTTCTTTTTATTCGGCTTAGTGTGTGGTTGGTCGCGCCAACTACGGGGTTATCTTGTTCGGAATTATCCAGTAAGGGATGGTTCCGGCTTTGTGTTGCAGGAGAGCGGACGTACTCCTCGGTACGGTGATCTAGGCCACGTACTGTGACGGGCGGTACCCCAGTAGCCCTGCCATTGTATGGAATCCAAACTCCAATAAGTGCCGTACGTATTAATTGTGCCCAACTATGTTGGAATGTGAGATGTAAGCATTTCAGCTATTTCTATATTTTACTTGAAAACCCTAGACCCTATTATAATAAAATCAAATTTCCTATCAAATGTTTTGGTTAGCGTAAGGTAAAAACTTACCCATGTTTATTTGTGGGGAGTCTTACGTGATACCTTTTCTTTCTAAAGGTTTTGAAGTTAAGCAAGTTTAACCTGTTACTCACACCAGACCCATGTCTGACCCAAGTGTTTATTTCTGTTTTATAAACTCTTGGGTACTCAAATTTTTACGAGTAGCCAAGGGATTCAGGTTTAGCTTTGACGAATATTCTGGAGGAGCAATGGAGCAGGAGGCTTCGGCGTTCGTAGATATAGTATTCCGCTGTGTTGATATCTGTGATAGTGTCTTGTCTTGTATTTGAGTTGTAATGTCTAGACAGATGTTTATAACTGTCTAGTAAGTGATGTATATGCTGTGTAACTCTGTAAATTGTTGTATACTATGTAATAGTTTATGTTATTAATATAATTTATTCGTTCCGCTGTGAGATCGTTGTTGTTGTTTCTTTCTTTTTTCTCTTCTTTTCTATTTTCTACCCCTTTCTTTCTTCATAATGATGCGACTTTCTGGGCATAGGAAGTCGGGTTGTTTCATGGTCTTCCCATGATCCCCTGAAATCCAATACACAACCTCTTAACAAATCCTCGAAGACTTTGTTAACTCTTTTCGTTTGCCCATCCGTCTGTGGATGGTAAGCGGTACTCATGTTGAGCTTGGTTCCTAAAGCTTCTTGTAGACACTTCTAGAACTCGCTAGTAAACAAAGAATCTCTATCACTGACAATACTACTAGGAATCCCATGTAGTCTAACCACATTCTTCATAAACAACTTCGCCAAAGTAGGTGCCGTCCTAGTTGACTTTACCGGAATGAAATGGGCAATTTTGGTTAGTCTATCTACTATGACCCATATGCTTTCATTTCCTCTACTATATCTTGGCAACCCATCAATAAAATCCATAGAGATAGAATTCCACTTCCACATCGGAACATCCAACGGTTGAAGAAATCCACTTGGCTTCTGGTGTTCAGCCTTTGCTACTGGCAATTCAAGCACTGCTTAACACATAAACCAATGTTCCATTTTATACCTTCCCAGAAGAAACTACTCTTCATATATTGATATATCTTATTTCCTCTTGGATGGATAGTGAACTTCGAATGATGGCATTCATCCAAAAATTCCTTTCTCATGTCTCCTACGTTCGGAACGCACAACCTTCCTTTCCTTCTCAACCACCCCTTCTGGTCAAGACTGAAATCCTTTAAGTCATCGCTCTCTGCTCCTTACCTTAACTTTCTGATTCGTTCAGCCAAAATTGGATCCTCCTCCTGTTTAGAAGCTATCTTCTCAATCATCATCGGTCGAATTTCCAAACAAGACAATTCACCACTTCCTGCACTAGAACCTAACTCGGATCTATAATGCACTCTACAAGCTTATAATGTTTCCAGGTCTTTCCACTCAAGAATCATATAGCCAATACTGCATTTTGATGTTTCCTGCTAAGTGCATCTGTCATCTTGTTTCCTTTTCCAGGTGTGTACTCAATTTCAAAATCATAAGCAGCAATAAATTATAACCATCTCTGCTGTCTCATGTTTAGCTCCTTCTGAGAGAACAAATACTTTAATGACTTATGCTCTGTGTAAATCTAAAATCACTCTCCCAAAAGATAATGCCTCCACACCTTCAAAGCAAATATAATGGCAGCTAAGTCCAAATCATGCATTGGATACCTAACTTCATGTGGTATGTGCTGTCTAGAAGCATAAGCAATCACTTTACCTCTTTGCATCAACACAGCTCCTAATCTAGTTCCACACGCATCAGTATAAACAACTAAATCTTGATTCCCCTCCGGAACCACCAACACCGGTGCATGGGTCAATAAGTGTTTCAAGCTCTGGAATGCTTCCTCACACTTATCAGTCCACACAAACTTTACATCTTTTCGCGTAAGCGTAGTCATCGGTGCAGCTATCCATGAAAAATCCTTTATAAACCTTTGGTAATATCCAGCCAATCCAAGAAAGCTCTCGGTCACCATCTCGGGTCTCTTCCAATTATTCACCGCTTCAATCTTAGTCGGATCTACAGACAACCCTTTCTCTGAGACTACACGACCAAGGAACTTTACTTCCTTTTTCCAAAAATGGCACTTCGAAAACTTGGCCTTCAACCGATGCTCTCTTAGCATCTCAAGCACAACTCAAATATGAACTTCATGCTCCTTCTCTTCCTTAGAGTATATCAAAATATCATCTACAAAGACCAACACAAATTTATCCAAGTGTTCTTGGAAAATTTGGTTCATCGTATCCACAAAGAATGTCGGCGCATTAGTTAAACCGAACGACATAAATAACCATTCGTGCGATCCATACCTTGTCCTAAACGTCGTCAAAAGAATACTATCCTCTGCCACTCTAAGCTGAAGAAATCCCATCGTTAAATCTAGCTGAGAAAATACCTTGGCTCCACTTAACTGATCGAACAAATCATCAATACTCGGCAATGGATATCGGTTCTTTATCGTCTTCTCATTCAACTTACGATAATCAATACATAGCCTCAACGATCCATCCACCTTCTTAGCAAACACTGCGGCAGCTCCCTAAGGCGAACTGCTCAGTGGAATAAAACTCTTGCCTTCCAAGTCCACCGACTGCACCTTCAACTCTTTCATCTTTGTGGGTGTCATTTTGCTCGGCGGTCTACCCACTGGTTCTGCTCCAGCATCAAACCAATCCGAAACTCAATGGCTCGTTCGGTGACAATCCAGTTACCGGCTCAAACACATCAGCAAACTCTCTAACTATAAACACTCGATGCAACTCATCCTCCAACCCAAGATACCCAATAAAGCATTCACCTCACAACTAGGGTTTTCTATGGTATAAACTATCCGATCATTACAATACGGGTGACTCAGTGATATTTTCCTATCATGGCAAAATATTCTAGCACTTAACCAATCCATCCCAAGAATGATCCCAAACCCTATAATATCAAATACATGAAAACAGCAATCAAAAGTATGACCTAGTAAATCAAACTCTAAATGGTCACACCTCATCCCAAGTGTTGCATACCCTCCTATCAAAATTGCAACCCTTAAGTAAGTAACTAAATATAAGGGTTCTAGGTTAAGCTTATCTACCAAACATCGAGAAATAAAAGAATGTAATGCACCAGTATCAAACAAAACGCTAACTGATATACCGTGAATCTGTAGCGAGCCTCTAAGAACAACCTTCCCTTTCTCATGCACAACTAGCCTTGAAGTTGCAGGCTCCAATGCATACATCTGTCTCTTTCCTTCTCTAATAGGCTCTGGGCATTTGTTCTTATAATGGTTGATCTGACCACAATTAAAGCATCGAATATTCTTCTTTCCAACTGCTTCTTTCCCTTTTCTTTTTCCAGTCCGACACTCATGATCATAGTGTCCTTTCTTATCACATTTATAACAAACCACCTCAGATTTTCCCTTCTTTTATGCTCCTCCCTTTTGAGCATTCTTCTTATGGAAAAACTTTCTTTTTTGGCTTTGTCCCACTTGGACTTCATTCTCCTTATTCTTCTCCAAATAATCTAACGCCTCTTCCTGTCTCATCGCCATTTCTACCAAAACATCACATGGATCCCTTATGTGCGGTAAGGTAGCTCTTGCCAACTCCGGCTTCAATCCTCTTATAAATGTTTGTGCCAAAATTGGTCACAAACACCCAATTGCAAGTGAATGCACCAATATCTAGTCACATATCATAGATAGAATATATGTAGTGGAAATAATATGAAGAACACTCAAAATTAAAAAGAAAGCAGTAAAAAGACAAGATTTATAGTGGTTCGGCTGACTTCGGCCTACATCCACTCCAGAATTTTCTTTTTATTATCAAAGAATTGATTACAGTAACAATCCGAAGTTTTTGAAACCAAAATAGCAAAGTAGCCTTTAGGTAGAAGATAAAGAGAAACCAAATGAGCATCCCTTTTCTGAAGCCCCGCTTGCTGTATTTATAGGCAAAACCCCGGTTACCGGGCTTTCTCACTTACATGGGCCCACCAAGACCACAGTAGAGCCCATGTCATTCGTCACTACTGACCCTAAGTGGTTAACATGCCGACCTGAAGTTGCCCTAGGCATGACTCGAAGAAAACCCATCTCTGACTCGAAGTAAACCAGCAGCCAACCCGAAGTAGCCTTTGTCTCCTTCAATACCGACTGCATGTTGGTTTTCCCAGAGCCGACCTGAGCCCTTTCCAAAGCCGACCCGAGCCCTTTCCAATGCTGATCCGAGTCCTTTCCAATGCTGATCCATAACTTTGCCAATCCCAAAATAGAATGCGGACCCGAAGTCATACTGATGTCGACCCGAAGTAGTTCTAGCCATGCCGATCCCATCTCCAAGTGCTTGCCGACCTGAAGTCATTGCAATGCCGACCCGGGGTTGGAATTATGCCGACCCGAAGCATGCCGACCCCTCCATGCGCCGATCCCTTCTTTGTCGACCTGAAAGCCTCAAACACAGACTCAAAGCAACCCTCCTGAAAACTCGAAGTAGACTCAAAAATGACTCGAAGCAAACTCTAAGCAACCCGAAGCAACTCGACTTTTGTCGAAGTCCATATTCCAAGTATCCCAAGCTTTTTTTCCATCGACTATGCCGAATCCCAACCATATATTCGTGTTTATTATCCATGACATATCGTCTATTCATCCATTCATATGAACCAAGTCCATGACATTCCAACCTCGATAATTGAGCGGCCGTTTGAGTTAAATCCACTTGTATATGGCCTTGCCAAAAGGCGAGTTAACATTTTCCCCCCAAAACATGCCTTGCTGTTGGAAGGTATGTTTTGAATAGCTTTAAATCCGATATCCAAAGTCCATATTCCATCCATAGCCATATCATCTAATCCATAATCTAATCCATTACCAAGTAATCCCATCCAAGTCCGATAGACAAATTTGTGACCGTTCCGAGTCGATGTCCAATTCTGAATCCATCCCAAATCCATTAACTGAATCCACGATCTCACCGAATCGTTTTGTCCAAATCCGGACCACTCTAGGTCCTGTATAAATTCGGGGACCTTGCCAGATCCACATCCAAATCCGGGACCTCTCCGGGCCCAAATCCAAATCCGAGACCTCTCCAGGTCCTTATCCAAATCCGGGACCTCTCCGGATCCTTCTCCAAATCCAAGTTCTCTCCGGGTCGTCAGCCAAATCCTTAGCTGTTCAAAGCCAAATCAATATCCATTTCACATCTTGGAAGCCAGTAATCGAATCCTATGATCTCTCTGGATCGTTGATGTCTTATCTGGACACTTGCAAAGCTCGATCCAAACCTAACGATTGAATAGGCAAATCCTGTTGCGTGCTCTGGTGAAGCAACCCATCCCTTGCACTTCGGTTCAATATCCTTGAACATTAAACATTGCCATGGTCCTCCTAGATCGATTATAGCCTCTCCGGGCTCTTGCTGGATCCCATCTTGTCACTCTCCGGTGAAGGGGAAACGGCGTCGAGCGGGCCGATCCTGTCGCTCCCCGGTGAAGCGGTGTCACTCCCTGCACTCTGGTTCAGTATCCCTGAACATTAAGAGATGCCATGGCCTAAGTTCTAGACCGATTACAGCCACTCCAGGCTCTTGCTGGATCCCATCCTATCACTCTTCGGTGAAGGGAAACAACGTCGAGCGAGCCGATCCTATCGCTCTCCGACGAAGCGGCGTCGCTCCCAGCACTCTGGTTCAGTATCCCTGAACATTAAGCGACCAATTTCCAACCGACTTCTAGTATCCATCCCTTAACTCTCCGACTAGGGATTTATTTCATGAAATCCAAATCCATTTATTAAATCCAAATTTTGAATATTCGATGAAAAAATAGAAAAAACTAAGTGCCGCCTCTCCGGGCAGTGCGACCTACTACCATCTTAGAGCATGCCTGGGAATCACTCTGATTCCCTTACATGTGTAAGTGGCACAGCCACTTTAGTGTAGGATTTATTATTAGTTATTTAGTTCATGCTATCAAGAGATGACGACCTGTGCCCTTAAGCCGGGCTAGCTCCAATTTGTGAAGGATGATGACTGCTCCTGTTCCATCACCGCTATCCATTTCCAAGCAACGCCATCCAAATCCATGCCCCTAGTTCCATGGTGAGTTGTGCTAATACATTCTCCTTGGTCGGGTGTTCAATGACGGAATTTCTATCGAGTTAGAAAACCATCGATAAATTTTGAATTAAATTTATACCGCAAGCGCACAGCGTACAATTCTAGTATGTGGCGAGTACGGGACGATTCGCAGGGAATTGTTAGATTTTAAAATTCAATTCAATCAAATTAACCAAAGATTTAGAGTGATTAACTAAAAAAATTGAGAAAAATGACAGAAGAGGATTGATAAAAATATGAGAATAAATGACAATTTAGAGATAAATTCACTCTCTAGATCACATAGTTCAACAAAAATGAAATTATTATCTCTCTTTTGTGGTCACTAGTTAGTTTAATTGATGTGCTTATCATAAGTATGGTCTATTTATGCTATCAATTAGCTCAACATAAGCCATCAAACTATAACACACCATTTAAACTACTTTTCAACTCTTATGAAAAATGACAACAGGTTGAAAGCAAAATCTATTTTAAGTATGGTCTATTAACTATTAATTAGAAATATAGACCATCAAATTTCAATTTCAAAATTTACTTCTTTGCGATAATCATATTTAGATGAAGAGGCAATTTTTGTTTGTGATTGTTTAAGCATAGCCTATTTGTTATGAACAACATAGACTATCAAATTCAACATGAAACAATAAATCACATCAACATTCATTTAAGCACAAAAGAGAGCAATAATTATCAAAATGTTGAAGCTACATGATTAGAGGCTTCATTACCCCTAAATTGAAGGGATTAACCTCTCATTTGTGTTATCATATCAACACAAGTAGCATGCAACATGAAATTAAAAGAAGTGGAAAAAGAGAGCAAAATGAAAAGAAAAGATAAGTAAAAAGAAGTAAACACTAATCTACTTGCATGAAAAATAAACTAACTACTAACAAGAAAGGAATAGAGCAAGTAAATAAGAGAGAACATTAATTTAACATTGCATAAAAAAAGGAAAGTTACATGAAAAGAAATATGGCTAAGTAGCCATGAAAAGAAAGAAGAGAGCTTGTGTTTTATTTTGAGCCTAAAACTAACTAAGAGGAAGAGTTTACATGAAGCATAAGGGGTATTTATACATGTATGAAACCCTAATCCATTTTTTTGGGGAATGCCCAAAATGCCCTTGTAGGAAGTGTGTTGGCCAAGTTATCATTAGCTTCAATAATCACTCATTAAGTGTGCATGAAAGTGTAATGACCATTAACATGTGGATTAGCTTCTAATTTGTACATGAAGGAAGGTGGGTAGGTGGGGTCCTCCATGATCTTGGTTTTGAATTATTTCCATCTTCATTTGTTCTCTTCACTCTTGTGCATGCATATATCCTCATGAAACCACTTGTAAAATTCACTAAATTCCTACAAAACAACATAGAAAATTCCAAGTAAATTTTAACAAATTAATAAATGCACAAAAATGACCATTTTGCTCCTATATGAAGATGAATATGTGACAATTTGAAAATAATTTGAATTTGGTTTAAACAGGTTAAAATACCGAATATGATCATTTATTTAATTTAAATAGATTCAATATGGTGGTACAAATATGCACATTTATGTGCACATAAAATACCCCCACACTTATCTTTTTATTCGTCCTCGAATAAAGAAAAACTAAGATAAATCCGTTTTCGTAGGAAGATCGATTGCATTGAGCGTATGCAACAAGCCGTTAAACCTCTGGGTGTCCCCAGTAGGACGAGTGTTGTCTCGTGAGGGTTTTCAGCGGATACTACCCACAAAATCCGAATGCGATATGAAAATATTTACAAATGAAGGATTTACTTTCAAATTGACACAAATAAGTTAAATATAGGTTTTGGTCATTATCTTGAAAATTTAATTCATTTACTTGTCAAAATTTCCAACAAAAATCAAGTTATCATAACAAATAGACTATAGTTTAACTCGTTGTTTCAGTTGATAACAAAGTAGAACTATGAAATAAATCCTTGATTATCAAAATTGATCAAAGTGGTATTTTCATTTCATTTCAATAACAAATCAAATCAAATAAGTTAAAATAGTGCTTGGATTTCATTTTCTTACTCTCTCTTTTTTTTGAAAATTTTATTTATATTTACAATATTTACATATGCCTAACTCAGATAAACTGAGGCCAGATATATTACCCATGCACTGCCTTGCGGACTGATGTGAGGGGAATATAGAGCGTGGCGAGTGAACACACAAGTGTGAATACTTATCGACTGTAGGCGTTATTAGTAAAATAATTTTTATATATACACCTAACTCGGATAAACTGAGGCCAGATATATCGATCATGCACTTCCTTTCGAGCTTACGTGAGAAGGGTATAGAGCATGGCGAGTGAACACACGAGTGTGCACACATGACTCTAGGTGTTTATTAAAAATATACATATATACAAGAAATATATTTTTTTGTTTTTGTTTTATAGAGAGAGTTTTGCAAAATCATCTTAGTACCATTTGACTTAGAAGACAAAACAAATGTTATATCCTTTACTTTAAATCAACCACTTTTTTTAAACAAAGATTTAATTAGGATTTACTTCATAATTATCACTATGAAATTTCCTATATACTAGTTAAACCATTGTTATTTGTAATCGAACTTTATTTTTATTTTTGTTGAGACAAATAAATTTTCAAAAATTTGAATTTAGTAAACCAAAACCATATATTTATCCTATAGTGTTTCTTTAAAAATAAATCGAAAGAAAATTTGTTTCTGGGATTTTTTTTGTTTTTTGAGTTTTTAAAAGAAAAAGCAAAAATAAACCATGAAAAATTAAAAATGAAGATGAGTCTCCCTCCCACACTTGATTTTGACTGTGTCCATACAGTCAACCCAAGTGGAAGGAGAAAAATAAAAATAAAAACATGACCTTTATTTAAATGAAAATTAACGGTATTTACACGAGATCAGAAAGTATATCATCAAAAAGTAAATGAAACGGTCTTCCAACGACAGATTCCTTTGTCTCGTCAAATATGCGAGACACGGCTTAAGCTCGGAAAACCAAACCATACAAGATTTCGAAGTCGAATTTGGCTTTGGAAAAACGAATGTCGTTTTATTGAAAATCGTACGAGTTGTTTTATTTTCAATGATTTTTGGGGTCGATAAAACAATTGATTGAAATTCAAGTTCATTTTCACCACATTGATATTCAAATTTATCATTGAAAACTTCTTCAAAATAGTTGATTTCAAAATCAAAATGGTGATTTAAATCTTCCCCTTCATAATTCGACAACTCGTTGTCGAAAAATCCAAAAAATATGTGTTCATTAAATTCGTCTTCCTTATTTGGATTATCAACAACTTCATTGCGTCTATCATTTTCAAAATCCAAAGTTGTTTTATTCAAATTTTCGAAATCGAAAAAAAAGATCGAAATTTAAATTGAGTTTCTCACCCTCAAAAGAATTGAAATCCAACTCAATTATCAAATTTTCAACAACTTCATAAAGATCATCATTTTCAGTTTCAAAAGTTGTTGTTTGAAAATCATCGATTTGGGTAAAAGATGGATTATCATTTGACTCGTCACATGTTGGGATTTGGTTTTGTTTCTCACGTTGTTTCATATATGTTTCGAACTACAAATCCATGTGATCATTGTAGATTTCATCCATTTGTTCAACAAAATCCAATCTATAGTTATTAACTTCAGAATTTTCGATTCGGAGTTGTTGAGAACAAAAAATTTCACTCCTATCGTAGTTGAGATTATTACCATTGCCAAAATTATTTGAAAAGTGGATCACATTTTCGTTTTGATTTTGAAATTCATTTTGGAGTTCGAATTGAATTGGCATGAATTATACTCGATGTCATTTGAATTTTGAAGTGAATTCATATTTTTATTATTTCGAAATTTTTACTTGAGTTATCACAGAAATAAGAATTACACAAATCATTTATCATTTGATTTTGTTTTGTAGAGATTTCAAGTAAAGACGAAATGTTATTTTCAAGATTTGAGGGTTGCTCGTTATTTTGAAAACTTTGTGGTTCAAAATTCGAATCGTTTAAACAATAGTTGTTGAAATATCCATAAGAATTTGGTGTGAAATTATATGGATTATATTGATTTTCACAACTATCGTAAAATTCATTTAAGTAGGGAAACTCGGACATTTTCAAGAATGTTTTTGGTTTTTTTTTGTATAAAGAAAAAATATTTACAAATAGAATTTGATTTTCAAAATGGAAAATTGATTTTTGTTTTTTTTTGGATTTTCAAATTTTTTTTTGTTTTTTTAAAGAATATATATTCTTTTTTTTTGGATAGTTACTTTTCTAAAAAAACTAACTTAAAATTTTTTGGATTTGATTTTAAAATTTGAAAGAAATAAAAACTAAGTTAAAGAATATTCATAATTTTTTTAGTTTTTGATTTTGAACCTTTTTTTAAAAATATGCATGAACTAATGCAACTAAATGAATGCAAGGTTATAATTACAAATTATTTATCCTAAGTTAATCCAAAATTATATAATCACACTCTGTCTTAAATCGACAAGATAGTTCTCAGCCAGGTAACAGACAGGGTTATCGGTGAACCACGAATCACCATAGCAATGCAGCCGAAGGTTTAAGTACCTTCAAAGGAACAACCACTATAATATTTACGAATTACTGTAATATTTATAAATGGTTATTGCTCTGTCGTAGCCTAGACACCAAGAAATTAAATTGTCGAAAAAGGACAAATTGTTAATATACAATTAAGATTTATCGATGTCTAACCGTTATTATTAATCAAAATTCTTGAATGAAATGTAAAGCGGAAATTAAACGTGTATTAACAATGCAACTAGGAATGAATTTTTTTTTTGGATTTTTGAAATTTTTTATATATACAAATGCAAATGCAAGCAATCAACAACACAAGGAAAAACAAGAGATGAAAGCACAATACTAGAGTGTGCAGAATTATTGAGCAATTTTTTCAATGCAGCAATTTTTTTTAGCAAGCGAGCGAGCTATTTTTTTTGCAAGTGGTTCTTCCTTTTGATTTCCTGCTTTGGCAATCCTAAAAATAAAACAAAGATATATATAAAGGATTTTTTTTTGAACAGATTTCTAAAGGCAAAAAAAAAGGAAGCAACCTTTTTTTATAACAATTGCAGAGTATTTTTTCCTTTTTTTAAAAAAAAAAGAAAAGAACTTTTAAAACAAAAGCAAAGAGTTTACACTAAAAAAACTTTAAAACACAGCCCCAACCATAAAAGCAAGTTCAACAAAACCAAACAACCCTGCCTCTGTTTTCTTTGCAAACCGCTTATTTTATAAATAAAAAAAAATCAAAACGTCCAATTCAGGAAGAAAAGGAAAAAAAAAAAAGTTGAACTCGCGGTGGTGATTTACTTGCAGTTGGAGGAGATTGCAGGTGGAATCGATCATGAGCTGCTTGGCGATGGGTGTTTGGCAATTGGGATTTGTGGTTGAGGTGGATAAGGTCGCGGTGGTTTTCGGTATCGAATTGGTTGCAAGCTGGAATTGGAGAGGAGGATTGCGGCAATTGCAGAGGTGGTCGATAGGGTGATGTTGTTGATGTATTTGAAGGTCGCGGTTATGTCTGCTTGGTGATGGAAACTGATGGAGGGTTGTTCGATTATATTTCAGTTTGAGGAGAAACGAAGGGAAGGAGTTGAATTCGATTTGAGGCGCAGTAGTAATGATGTCCTTATATGCAGGCAACAGTGGGTGCTTGCAGTTTGAATTTGGGGATTCTGTGATTTTGTTTGGATTTTGAAGAGGAGGATAAGGGTGCGATTGGGTTTGGTTGTCGATTGGGTTCTGGATGTATGCAGTAGAGGACAGAGTACGGTTCTCGATTGGTTGTGGCTCGCTGCAGTTTTGTAGATGGTGACAGTAGCGACAGTGGAGGAAGTTGTAGTGTTTGGGGTTGGCGATGTTGATGGGAGGTTGCGGATGTATTTTGGGATAATGGTGTATAATAAGGCAATGAAGGCTTATGGCAGTGATCGGTGTTAAGGAAGGTGGTGATCAGTGGGAGTATTGGCAGAGATAGGTAGCTTTTTTTTTCTTTTTTGGGTTTGTTTATTGTGTATTGTGGTCGAAATGAAGGGTAGTGAGATGGTCTGTTGTTTGATGCTTGGTAGGAGGATGGGTTTAATGCCAAGAAAATGGTTGTAGGAATGATATGAAGTATGTGAAGTCGGTAGGAGGATGACGCAGCGGATATTACAAAAACAATGTCGATCGTTGAATGTAGCAATCGATGGATGGATGGATACTGAAATGCCCGAAGTCGTTGATCCGAAGATACCGAATTCTTAGCTATCTCTGACTCGTTGATCCGAAGATACCGGGAAAGAGATCTACGATTCTTCGACGTTGATCTTGCGCACAAGATACCGTGAATCGGCTTCAACAAACGATGATTCGAGCGCACTCGAATGACGTAAGTGGAGATAGGAGATACACTCGACTACCAATTGAAATTGAAAGCACAAAGCTAACAAAAGAGAATTTTATTCAATATTCAACAACCTTCAAAATGTACAACACACGCCTATTTATAGCTTTTTACAACACACGCCACAAATTTGTACAACTCTTAGGTCGTTTCCGACCTATAACCTTCGACCTAACAACAGTCGACCTAAACAGACGACTTAAGAAAACTCAGCTTTCGACTTAACAAATGGTAATTACAACAACACTTAGGTCGTGAACGACCTACGACCTAAAACATTGCGACCTAAAACAGACGCGACTTAACTTCATTACATCTGCTTCCTTCAGCGACTTAAGAATCAACGGCGGAGATCAATGCGGCATAAGAACCAACGACATCCAGAGCTTTGCGACCTAAAAGATAAGCGGTTCCAGAAACTTCGCGACCTAAGCCCTCGCGACTTAATACTTCGCGACTTATCTTCCCAGATTACCCAGCGACCTATCATAGGTTGTGACCTTTTCGTGCGACCTAACATAGGTCGTGATTTGTTAGGTCGGAGCACCCCGCTAGCTCGTTCCAGCACCCTCTTTCCTATCTCGCTAGGTCGTACGCGACCTAAAAGCATGTTAGGTCGTACCAGTGATCTATCTCTTAGTTTTAGCTCGCCCTCCTCAAACCCGTTAGGTCGTAGCTCATTCCCTGGTGCTATGTTAGGTCGTTCACCATGTTGCACTGCAAAGTTAGGTCGTTCGCGACCTATCAATTCCTTAGGTCGTAGACGACCCAAGACTTTAGCTTTCCACCGTTCTTCACAAGATGTTAACTCCTTAGCTTTAGGTCGGATTCGACTTATCAACATGTTATGACCTACAAGTTTGCTAGGTCGGTCACGACCTAGTACTTGGCCTGCATCATCCTCCCCTGGTTGAGAGAAATTCGTCCTCGAATTTGTAAATTCTACCACCTCAGCTCGTTCATCTTCGTGATATGGTACGAGATGTTTAACATTGAACACGTCAGACGTATACACATCATCTGGCAGCTTCAATTTATATGCATTTTCATTGATTCTCTTTAAAATTTCCACTGGACCAATCTTTCGTGCTTTCAATTTATTGTACGCGCCTACTGGAAAACGATCTTTTGTTAACACTGCATAAACCATATCTCCTTCGTTAAACTCAACATTTCTTCGCTTCAAGTCTGCAGATCGTTTATATTTCTCATTTGCTTTCTGCAATCGTTCCTGAACGATTTTATGACATTCCGCTAACCCCTCAACAAAATCAGCAGCTTTCTTAACTGTCTTCTTTGATTGTGGCACTACCGTCAAATCCAACGGTCCCTTCGGTAAGCTCGAATAAACAATCTGGAATGGACTGAACCCAGTACTTCAATTCACAGCATGATTATGGGCAAACTCTGCCTGGCATAACTTCATATCCCAACTCTTCAGATTATCTTGAACAAGACACCTCAACAAGTTTCCCAATGATCTGTTAACAACTTCGGTCTGTCCATCCGTTTGCGGATGATAAGCACTACTAAACTTCAGCTTTGTTCCCACCATTTTCCACAAACTCAACCAAAAGTGACTCAGAAATCGAGTATCTCTATCCGACACAATAGATTCTGGCAATCCATGAAGTCGATAGATATCCTTGAAAAACAATTGAGCAACATGAACAGCATCCGCCGTTTTCTTACAAGCAATAAAATGTGCCATTTTCGAGAATCGGTCAACTACCACATAAATGGAATCATTACCACGCTGTGTTCTCGGCAACCCCAACACAAAGTCCATGCTCACATCAACCCATGGTTTAGCTGGTACAGGTAACGGCATATATAAACCAGCATTAGTCGCAGTTCCTTTCGAAACCAGACAGATATGACATAGCTCCACAAATCTTCCCACTTCTTTCCTCATTGATGGCCAAAAGTAGGACTGTGAAATCAACTGTAAGGTACGGTCTCTCCCAACATGTCCTTCTTCGTGTAACTCCTTGATAATCTTCATTCTCGGACTACCCTCCGGTATGCACAATCGATTTCCTTTAAAAAGAAAACCATCTACCATCACGAACTCATCCGTCTCTCCCTCCTTGACTTTATCGACAAACTTTGCAAAGTAAGGATCATCGGTAAATAATTCTGGCAATATTTCAAACCCCGTCACTTCAACCTTCATTGTAGTTAACAAGTGATTTCTTCTACTCAACGCATCCGCAACACGATTCGTCACTCCCGACTTGTGTTTCACAACGAATGTAAATTGTTGCAGATATGCAATCCACGATGCATGTCTCGCTGAAATCTTGTCTTGCCCTTGCAAATGCTTCATGATCAGTATACAAAACAAACTCCTTTTGAAATAGATAGTGTCTCCAGTGTTTAATAGATTGTACAACAGCATAGAATTCCACATCATACGTACTGTACCTCACCTTCGCTCCTGACAACTTCTCACTGAAATACGCAATTGGACGTCCCTTCTGACTCAACACCCATCCAATCCCAACCTTGGATGCATCAGTATGTAGTTCAAACACCAACTGAAAATCAGGTAATACTAGAATTGGTGCAGATGTCAGCAACTTCTTGATCTTCCCAAAAGCATCCCCTGCTTCCTCTGTCCATGCAAATTGCTTACCCTTCATGCAATCCGTAACAGGTGCCATCACACTACTAAAGTGTGGAATAAATCTTCGATAAAATGAAGCCAACCCATGAAAACTACGAACTTCCGTTATCGTCTTAGGCTGCGGCCAATCTCTAATTGCTTCAACTTTACTTTGGTCAACCTATATTCCCTTTTCCGACACAACATATCCCAGAAATAAAACGCTATGCGTCATGAACACGCATTTCTTCGTTGCTGCATAGAATTGTTCTTGTCGCAATATCATCAGGACTTTCCTCAGATGATTCAAATGTTCCTCTGGACTCTCACTGTAAATCAGAATATCATCGAAATACACCACCACAAACTTCCCAATGAATGGTCTAAAAATTTGATTCATTACCCTCATGAAAGTACTCGGTGCATTGGATAAACCAAATGGCATGACCAACCATTCGTATAGACCCTCCCTGGTTTTAAAAGCAGTTTTCCACTCATCGCCTGGTCTGATACGAATTTGATGATATCCGCTCTTCAAATCAATCTTCGAAAAGATAGTAGCTCCGCTTATTTGATCTAACAAGTCATCCAACCTCGGCATTGGAAATCAATATCTCACAGTAATCTTATTCAATGCTCGACTGTCAGTGCACATCCTCCACGTTCCATCCTTTTTGGGTACCAATAAAGCTGGTACAGCACAAGGACTTAAACTCTCCTGCACAAGCCCCTGTTCAAGCAATTCTTCCACTTGCCTCCGCAACTCTTCATGTTCTTTCGGACTCATTCGATAATGTGGTCTGTGTGGCAACACAGCACCTGGAACAAGATCTATCTGATGTTGTATATCCCTCAACGGTGGCAACTCCGTTGGTAACTCCTCTGGAAATACATCGTCAAATTCTTTCAAAACTGGTTTAACTTCTTCTGGAATCTCAACCTCTTCACTGCTTTCTCGTCCAATCAACAAAAACACTTCAGGCTCTTCCTCAACCTCCTTAACAAACTCTTTCAAAGATAATAAAGTTTTCAGCTCTTCAATCTCTTCTGACTTACTTTCTCCTTGTGATCTCTTCTTCGGAACTAGGATAATTTTCGTGCCTTCAAACATAAAACTGTAGCTGTTGGTCTGACTGTCATGTTGTACTGCTCGATCATACTGCCATGGTCTTCCCAATAATAAGTGGCAAACATCCATCTCTACTACATCACACCATATTTCACCTTTGTATTTCTTCCCAATAGAGAATGGAACATGAACTCGTCTATCCACTTTCACTTCTCCTCCTTTTCTCAACCATGCTAACTTGTATGGACTCGGATGTTTCTCTGTCTTCAATTTCAACTTTGTCACAGCCTCGGTTGAAATAATATTATCACAACTTCCTGCATCAATCACAAACTTACACACCTTCCCCAGAATAGTACATGTTGACTGAAAAATATTACTTCTCAACAAACTAGCTTCCTCCTGCTTTGGTGTTAAACACGGTCTCCTCAGCATTAGATTACAACCTTCATCTCCTGACGCAATATCCTGTTCATCTTCCTCAACTGGACTAGAACATTCCCCATCAACATCCTCATCTTCAACTTCTACAATCATGGTTCGTTTCTTCGGCTTTGGACACTCATTGCTTTTATGACCCAATTCCTGACAATTGTAACATTTGAAACCATTGTTAACCCTTGCCTTCTCAGCCTCCTTCACCACCGGTTTACTGATAGGTTTAGACACATTAGAACTTCCACTAACACCCTTCATTTGATTGTTGGAACTAGTAAACACACCACCTCCTCGTCGTCCCTGCTTCTCCCAAGCCAACGCTTTCTGATGTGCCTCTGCTACAGATCTTGGATCGAACATATTAACCATATCCTGGATCTGCATTCGTAGTCCCCCAACAAATCTAGCTATCAGTTGTTCTTCTGTCTCCATAATATCATTTCGAGCAATCAGTTGGTAAAATTCATCAGCATAGTCATTAACTGTCTTCGTGCCCTGCCTCAAGTTCTGCAAACGTTGATACATGAAAGATTGATAATTGTATGGTAAGAACGTTGCTTTCATCAATTTCTTCATCTTCTTCCAAGATTCAACTTTTGACTTTCCCATCCGATCACGTGTAAGTTTGGTCTGCTGCCACCATGCTAAAGCTCTACCCCTCAGCCTCGTAGCAACCAACTTCACTCTACGATGTTCTGGAACTTCTTTAAAGTCAAAAATCTCTCCAACATTAGCCATCCAATCTAGAAACTCCTCCGCTTGCATACCACCTTTGAATTCAGGAATTTCAGTCTTCATCCCCGACTCCCACTTATGATCATACTCAGAGTAATTTCTTCCTTGTCCTCGTCCTTGTCCTCGAACACTACCACCATCATACTCCTCTTCAAAATCTGATGTATATCGTTGTCTATCTCGTCCACCCACATCTCTACTACCTTCTCGTCTACCACCATCATCCCTTCTATCTATATTCCTTCGTTCACGATCATTCACGTTCCTTCCACGCCCTTGATCATTTTCAACACTTCTGTCTCGATTGGAATGTGGCGAGACTCTACTACCCCCATGATTAGATTCAGGTGAAACCCGTCTCCGATTTTGATTCATTTCTAACATCATCTTCTCTAATCGTCCAATCCCTTCATTAGGCTTCTCACTAAAGTTCTCATTAATTCTCTGCTCCATCTCATCAGCTTCTTCTCTTCGATACAAAGCTTCTACGTTTTGATGTCGATTAGCTCTCCTTGGTGGCATACTTGAAACTTACAAACTCTTCAAATTCAAACACAATTCGAACTTTGATCCGAAATGGAATGGATCGAAAACTTTCACTTTGTAGCAAATCGCGATGAACACGATGGACAAAGTTTCGGCTTCCAACACAAATTCGATCAATCAATCTTCGAACAAGCTCTTCTTACTCTCGGCCGTGATAAACAACCTCCAATCTTCAAACTCCAAAAAAAATGATTAGGCTCCAAGTCTCGATCCAGCTATGATTGGCTAGAACAAGCTCCGATACCAAAACTGACGCAGCGGATATTACAAAAACAATGTCGATCGTTGAATGTAGCAATCGATGGATGGATGGATACTGAAATGCCCGAAGTCGTTGATCCAAAGATACTGAATTCTTAGCTATCTCTGACTCGTTGATCCGAAGATACCGGGAAAGAGATCTACGATTCTTCGACGTTGATCTTGCGCATAAGATACCGTGAATCGGCTTCAACAAACGATGATTCGAGCGCACTCGAATGACGTAAGTGGAGATAGGAGATACACTCGACTACCAATTGAAATTGAAAGCACAAAGCTAACAAAAGAGAATTTTATTCAATATTCAACAACCTTCAAAATGTACAACACACGCCTATTTATAGCTTTTTACAACACACGCCACAAATTTGTACAACTCTTAGGTCGTTTCCGACCTATAACCTTCGACCTAACAACAGTCGACCTAAACAGACGACTTAAGAAAACTCAGCTTTCGACTTAACAAATGGTAATTACAACAACACTTAGGTCGTGAACGACCTACGACCTAAAACATTGCGACCTAAAACATACGCGACTTAACTTCATTACATCTTCTTCCTTCAGCGACTTAAGAATCAACGGCGGAGATCAATGCGGCATAAGAACCAACGACATCCAGAGCTTTGCGACCTAAAAGATAAGCGGTTCCAGAAACTTCGCGACCTAAGCCCTCGCGACTTAATACTTCGCGACTTATCTTCCCAGATTACCCAGCGACCTATCATAGGTTGTGACCTTTTCGTGCGACCTAACATAGGTCGTGATTTGTTAGGTCGGAGCACCCCGCTAGCTCGTTCCAGCACCCTCTTTCCTATCTCGCTAGGTCGTACGCGACCTAAAAGCATGTTAGGTCGTACCAGCGATCTATCTCTTAGTTTTAGCTCGCCCTCCTCAAACCCGTTAGGTCGTAGCTCATTCCCTGGTGCTATGTTAGGTCATTCACCATGTTGCACTGCAAAGTTAGGTCGTTCGCGACCTATCAATTCCTTAGGTCGTAGACGACCCAAGACTTTAGCTTTCCACCGTTCTTCACAAGATGTTAACTCCTTAGCTTTAGGTCGGATTCGACTTATCAACATGTTATGACCTACGAGTTTGCTAGGTCGGTCACGACCTAGTACTTGGCCTGCATCAGAGGAGCAGTAAGAGTTGATGTATCGCAGAAGAGATGATGGTATATGTTGTAAAGTTAAAAAAAAATTCTTTAGTGGACAGGCAGTTGGTGGTTTGTGGCAAAGTAATGGGGTTGATAACTGTTATGTTGTGGAGAAGCAGTTGTTTTGTAAGTGACAGTTGATATGGTGGATTGTAGTTGTATCTAAGACTAGTTGATAGGTCAGAAGTGGTTTGTGCACTGCTATTGTATCAGTGGTGATTGCTTTTGGTCAGAGACCTTGGAAATGTGTGAAGTTTGAAGTGAATATTTGGTGACTGGTGGGTTATTGCTGTGCAGTTGCAGTTGTTATGAGCAGTGTTAGTGGAAAGGGATGAATGTTGGGGTATTTCCAGTCGTGGATGCAATGGATGATGATGGAAGTGGTCTGGTTGTTATACAGGGTAGGTTGGGTCACTGTGGTGGTTCAGTGTGCTGTTTTGTGGCAAAAGGAGGTGATGGATGGTCAAAACAATTTTGGTTGTAGATGAAAATGTGATGGTTGTTCTGAATTGTTTGATGTGTGCAGGCAGGCGATGGATGTATGGTGATGAAATTTGGGTTGTACAGGAAATTGATTTGGAATGTATACTGTCGGTGCTACCAATATGATATGCAAGAAGAGGAGGTGTTGAAGGATTTTGAAGTTGGTGTGAAGTTGATGGTGAGTATTTGAGCAGTGAATGGTAGTGTAGTGTGAATATGATGCAGTGGAATGGAGGCAGAACAAGGGTGATGGAATGGCAGTTGCGAAGGGGGTGTTAGCAGTTAACAATCATGGCTGGAGTAGAAGGCTGTTGAAGGGACAGAGGGCAAGTAGAAGATTGAAACAGTGGAGCGTATCACTGGAGTGTATGGTGAATATTACAATGTCTGTTATCAGTGTAGTAGAAGCTTGTGATGAAAATGTGGTTGAAAGTGTAATGTCTATGCACTTTGTACCTAGTATGTGAGCAGTAGTTGGGATTGTGTTCGAGAACTATGGTGATGAAGTATGGAATGCACGGTAGCTGTGGCGGTTCTTGTATGGCCAGTGATGCTTGGTCAGCTGTAGAAGGTAGTGTAGTTGAGACTGTAGTGTTTGGAGATGGTTGCAGTGTGGTTGAATTGGCAGTAATGTAAACTGACAAAATGAAAGAGAGAGATAAGGAGAGGCAGAGAAAAAGAGAGGCAAAGTGATTAGGAACAAAGCAAAGGAAAATTGTAAAGTATGTGATGTAAAAAAACAAAAGGAATGAAATAGGAATTTTTTTATGAAAATGAAGTTGTGTATTTTTTTTAATAGAAATGCAAATGCAAATGAACAACACACTAGAAAACAACAACAACAAAATCAAACAACACACAACAAATTTTTTTTCAAATGCAAACAAACACACAAAACAAACACGCAATAAAAATAAAACAAAAATAATTTGAAGAATAGAAAATAAAAACCAAAGCAATTCCCCGACAACGGCGCCAAAAACATGTTCAACGATGGAATTTCTATCGAGTTAGAAAACCGCCGATAAATTTTGAATTAAATTTATACCGCAAGCGCACGGTGTACATTTCTAGTACGTGGCGAGTACGGGTCGATCTGCAGGGAATTATTAGATTTTAAAATTCAATTCTATCAAATTAACCAAAGATTTAGAGTGATTAGCTAAAAAAATTGAGAAAAATGACAAAAGAGGATTGCTAAAAATATGAGAATAAATGACAATTTAGAGATAAATTCACTCTCTAGATCACATAGTTCAACAAAAATGAAATTATTATCTCTCTTTTGTGGTCACTAGTTAGTTTAATTGATGTGCTTATCATAAGTATGACCTATTTATGCTATCAATTAGCTCAACATAAGCCATCAAACAATAACACACCATTTAAATTACTTTTCAACTCTCATGAAAAATGACAAGTTGAAAGAAAAATCTATTTTAAGTATGGTCTATTTACTATTAATTAGAAATATAGACCATCAAATTTCAATTTCAGCATTCACTTCTTTGCGATAATCATATTTAGATGAAGAGGCAATTTTTGTTTGTGATTGTTTAAGCATAGCCTATTTGTTATGAACAACATAGACTATCAAATTCAACATAAAACAATAAATCACATCAACATTCATTTACGCACAAAAGAGAGCAATAATTATCAAAATGTTGAAGCTACATGATTAGAGGCTTCATAACCCCTAAACTGAAGGGATTAATGTAACAACCCGCATATTTATCGATTGTATATTTAAATATTTTATTTAAATATTTCATCATTAGTCGGATTTTAGTTCGAAAAGCTACTTTTTGCAAACAGTCGAATTAGGACTCGAGACCACCCCCATTAAGTTCAAAATGACGTTTGCGACCTTTTTGAGTATAAACTTCGATATGTTTGGAGTTAGTAGAATTTTGCTACTTTTTCGCTTTGGGTTTGGGTTTGTGTTTCAGCCCATCAACCTTCTAATATCCAAACTGAACCCCTCTCCCTTCATTCACTTTCTTTTCCTAATACTTTCAGCTCTAAAGAGAATAATGGGGGAAAAGATTGGAAATTAGAATTCCCAAGCCCTGGTTTCCATTTGCAAATCAAGTTCTAGCTCCAAATTCAAAGAGAAGCTATTGGTAAGCATCCTCTTCTTCTTCTCCAACTCTTTCTCCTTTCAATCTCAGAAATTCCTAAACCTAACTTTAGGAAATAATTCTCTTTTAAGCTTAGATTCAAGCTTGTTGAGTTGGAATTGAAGAGTGATTGTCCTTGCCTTGCTCTATAGCTTCCTCTTCATTGTTTTTGTGTAAAAGGTGAGATTTTTATCTCACATCTACGTCTATAGCTATCATTGTTGTTAGGTATGAATTCCTAACACTTGTGCATATTCATTTGCTGTGATTTGAATTGGTTTTGTGAATTCTCCAATTTTTGATGTTTTGGTTCAATTTTATGAAAATCCTTTTATGGATGTTTGAACATGTTTTTGGTGATGCATCGAAGTGCTTATAGGGCAGGGTTGCCGATTGGTGTAAACCCTTAGTGCTCGTCGCTCGTTCGATCGCATTTCGATTTGGATTTGTCGTTTTTGAGCTAGGCTGTTTTTTTTTGCCTAGCAGAGAATTTCAGACGTCTGAAATAAATTTTAGACGTCTGAAACCAAATCCAGACGTCTGGTTGAAAAATCTGGACGTCTGGAAAGGGGTCTGGAAAAGGCAGTGACTAAATCCAGATGTCTGAAACAAAATCCAGACGTCTGAAATCAAATTCAGACGTCTGGTTGAAATTTTCAGACGTCTGAAATGGCCCAGGAATTAAAAATAGAAGGGAGAAAACACTTAAACTTCCAGAACCTTGGGCCAGACGTTTGGGAACACCTACCGGACGTCTGGAACTGCTGATTTTGCCTAATTTGCCTATTTTCGAATAAATTTCCACGGTTTATCGATTTTTGTTGATCCGACTTATTGTTATCAATTATTATCGACTTTGATGACATTTTCTTCGGGATTTTTGGGAACGTCCATTTTGATGAATTTGGTATCGATTTCTTTGGATTTTATTCATGTCTTCGAATGTGAATTTTTATGATTGATTGTTTCTACAATCATTTCTATGATTTTTCACTTTAAAAATATAAAGGTTTTCTATACTAGTAGTAAATATCAAAACTCTTTCATCAAAACGATTTCAACTCTATTTTATTACAAAGATCGTTTCTTAAACCGTTTTCCAATCTACTAGTATATACAAACCTTTACCTCATTCGTATGAGAAATCTAATTAAACGGCTTAGTAAAACAAGTGGTATGAAACGCTTGCATTTACTTCGTCGGTTAATTCTTGGACTTGTTCGATTGAATCTCTTGTGACGATTTTCTAGTGGAGATCTACAATTTGTTCGTAAATATTTAAGTTAAGCTAGTGGTTATGGGACATGAAGCTAAACTCATATATTTACTAGCTTAGTGTAATTGACACTTCTTGATGATCGATGATGATCATTTTACGGTTTAGACTAGCAATGTGCGACATCTCTTTGTCCATGTGAAGGACTGTACTTCATTTTATTAAGCTTAGTCTCATTTCTTTGTGGGCTAGCGACCCATGTACTTTTAATGTGTTTCAATTCATCTGATGTACCGTTTGTACTACATCGATGTCTCGGCTTTCCGGTTCATTGGATGTACCGTTTGCACTGTGTCAATGTTCTGAATTGTATTATGTTTCGATTCGTCTGATGTACCGTTTGTACTACATCGATGTCTCGGCTTTTCGGTTCATTGGAGGTACCGTTTGCACTGCGTCAATGTCCTGAATTGTATTGTGTTTCGATTCATCTGATGTACCGTTTGTACTACATCGATGTCTCGGCTTTTCGGTTCATTGGACGTACCGTTTGCACTGCGTCAATGTTCTGAATTGTGTTGTGTTTCGATTCTTCTGATGTACCGTTTGTACTACATCGATGTCTCGGCTTTCCGGTTCATTGGACGTACCGTTTGCATTGCGTCAATGTTCTGAATTGTGTTGTGTTTCGATTCTTCTGATGTACCGTTTGTACTACATCGATGTCTCGGCTTTCCGGTTCATTGGACGTACCGTTTGCATTGCGTCAATGTTCTGAATTGTATTGTGTTTCGATTCATCTGATGTAGCGTTTGTACTACATCGATGTCTCGGCTTTCCGGTTCATTGGACGTACCGTTTGCACTGGGTCAATGTTCTGAATTGTATTGTGTTTCGATTCATCTGATGTACCGTTTGTACTACATCGATGTCTCGGCTTTCCGGTTCATTGGACGTACCTTTTGCACTGCGTCAATGTTCTGAATTGTTTTGTGTTTCGATTCATCTGATGTACCGTTTGTACTACATCGATGTCTCGTCTTTCCGGTTCATTGGACGTACCGTTTGCACTACGTCAATGTTCCGAGTTATTGTGATACACGTGTTGGTGAGTTTTCATGCTCCCGCTTGGGATTGGCCATCCTCTTTCTTGTGTTTTCTGGATTTCTTGTTGATGATTTCTAGAATTTGTGTGTCGTTAACTTTTGTGATTTCTGGATATTGATTTCTGGAATTTATGTTTCACCAGCATTTACGATGGGCATTGATATGTATGTCTTTATTTGTGGCTTGGTGAATTAAATTAAGAATATGACATTCCTTTTAATCTTTGAGAAGATTCTTGTGATATTGATTAATCTCTTGTTGATTTTCAATTACGTACTTATCACAGTATGGTATTATGGTTATGATACGTTTTTGTCATATCTCTTATTCTATATCACTTTATCTGATATTTATAGCTAGACTGATCCGTTTATTATTTTCTTCTTAAATAATACTCGGGTCAGACTGAGGTTTTACAGGTGCTTCTTCATGACTTCCTATCTGGAACTATCATCTGACTTTTAGCTAACTACTCTAGTTTAGTAGTTTTTGTTGTATACATTTGAGATTAGACTCCTTGATGTATACATATTCTATTGTCTTGCACTTGTATCTATTCTTTTGTGTTATTGTGGGTCTTATTTGACCACTACTCTGATGTACACTTTCATGTGTTATATTCATATCTATTTCCGCCTTTGTGATATGAATTGTCTGTGACTGATTTGTGTTATGTTTATTTCTATATTTGTTTCCGAAGTCCATATAGCCACTGTGTAGTAGCTTTGAGTTTGTATCGGTATGTCGGATTTCCTCTTGAGATGAAAAGTTATATTTTTATCTAGCAGATCGGTACTCGCACAAAGCAATTACACGGATGGTCGCTCCTCAACAGCCTTATTCTCCGTGCTAGTTGACGGCATTACCCCGTAGTGTCCTTGCCTAGCGTGGGTATAGAGGTGGGGCGTCACAGCTTGGTATTACAGCCAAACTTCGGAACAATGTGGAATAATCTAGCAAGAATCATTGTACTAAGTCTTTCTTAGGAGTCGTGCCATAGGTTTTGATTCGAGTCTTCGTACAGTTCTATCCTATTTTCTTTTATGATTCCTTGTTTTATCAATCATGATTGTTTGATATTCATTCTGAGAATAACTTTTTCTTCTTCTTTCTTTCTTAAAGAAGAGAAATGGTTAGATCTGGCCGTACCAACGTCGGTCAATCCAGTGCTACTCCTCAGGAGGGAGTATTTATGTCTGCCCAGCAGCTTCTAGATCTTCTTAAGAATGCTCAAGCTATCGGACCCATTCCAGAGCCTACTCATCCTAGATCCGGTTTTGCACGCTTGTGTAGAGATTATACCGATTTGGGTGGAAGGCCATTCCGGGGATCCGAGAGTGTCATTGAAATCCAAGCTTGGCTTAGATGATGCGACCGTATCTTTTCTCGCATGAATCTTGTTGATCTCCACCGAGTCCAAGTGGCTTCTAGCATGCTCCAAGAAAGAGCATTGGATTGGTATGAGCTTCTTATTTCTGAAATCGTTGAAGCGGATCTCACTTTGGAGCAATTCCGGGAAAGATTCGAATTGAAGTTTGTGTCGGAGGCTGAAAAAGTAACTTTGGCCCGGCATTTTATCGACCTTGTTCAAGGTGAATCTTCTGTGACGGACTACGTCGCATCTTTCGAATCTCTTTCTAAATATGGGGTTGAATACATTAATACCCCATTGAAGAAAAATCAGAGATTTGTTTATGGCTTGAACAAGGATCTCAAGAAGCCATTACTTCTAAAATTGGAAGTTTCTTTCGATCAGCTTATTGATATCGCTCTTCGTCTTGAAGAGACCGATAAAGAGTGTGATGTTGAAGTTGTGGGTGCTAAACAAAACTTCAACAACAACATGAAAAGGCCTATCAAATTTAAAGGCCCCAGTCCCACTCCCAACAAGAAGGGAAGCAAGAAACTTCGATAGCAAAGTCTCCTACCTCTAGTCGTGGACGATGCTATAATTGTGGTTCTATGGACCACTATGCAAATGAGTGTCCGAAACCATTTTTTTGTCGTTCAAACAAGAGAGAGGGAAAGCTAAATGTTGTTCAAGCCCCTAGTGACACTTCTCTTGGTCAAGGTATCCATTCTATCCTTGATGACATTTATTTTGTGATCATTTTATTCGAGTTCTTTTTGATATGGGTTTCGTCTCATTATTTTATAGCAAAAGAACTTGTTGATTCCTTTTCTTTAGACATTTTTGGGCTTGTTGACTTCTTTGAGGATTGCGAATCCGGTTGGTGGATCCGCAACACTCAATTTGCTTTTATTGATGTCGAAATTATTTTTTGTGATTTTTCTTTCCGAGCCAATTTATACTTATGCTTCGGAAATGACTTTTGTAAGGATTGGCTTAATTATTATGAAGCCATATCCTTTGTCCCGTGTGGACTATCCATCTTCGACATTTCCTAGCTGTTAAGTAGATTTCTATTTTTCTTCATGACTCCGTTTTCAAATTTTTGATGGCAACATTTTATTCTTTAAGCTCACATGATGAGGAAAGTGTTATTTCTCTCATTCATATAGTTAGAGAATTTTTTGGTATTTTTGAGTTTTTCTTAGGATTATCACCTAAGCAAATCTTTTGTGTGGTGTTAAGGTCTTTTTTAGCTCGACCTTGCCACCGATTTTCATTTGCTACGAGTTGCGGGAGTTAGCATTCCATTTACCGCATTCCATACTCGATATGATTCTTATGAATGACTAATCATGTTATTCGGTTTATCCACTTTATTTCATCCATTTTGTAAATCGAGTATTCTATGAAAATTTCGATGAGACCATTCTTGTATTTGTTGATTTTGAATGGAATTATCAATTTAAAATTTTGCAAATCTTTTTTATAAGATTTATCTATAAGTATAATTGGATTTTTTTTCTTAAAACGAACAAAGAATATTCTTAAAACTTTTAAGAGATATTTGTATCATAAAGAAGATGATTTTGTGATTGTATTGCCCATTGAGTGCTTTAAGAATTCTGGTCGATGCGCTTGATCAACGTTATCAATAGGAATCTCCTAAACGCTTTGATGGGACAGTTTGACACGATATATTGACTTGTAAATATGTAAATTTTTCTAGAAAGATTATTACATAAAGATAAATGTAATTTTTGAAAGTTTTAGCTTTTCGGGAAAGAAGATTATTTGAAAGATTTCTTTTCCGATACTCTTATTCTTGTGATTCCCGAAGGGAACCAAGATTTTTTTTCTTTTGTACCAATGCTAATTGTATTGGTTTGGATGTCGTTCTCTTGCAAAAGAAAACGTGCTATTACTTGTACTTCTAAACCATTAAAGCCTATCAAGACTAGGTATGCCACTCATGATCTAGTGCTCGTGGCTTTTGATTTCACTTTCAGAGTTTGGCATCATTGTGTTTGGTGGAGAAATTTGTTCTCCACCTCGATCATAAATCTTTGGAACGTTTATTTTTCATAAGGAACTTAATTTGTGTCAACCTCGTTGGCTTGAGTTCCTTGTATCTTATGATCTTTTTACCAAATTCATCGGACGTTTCAATAAACCCCGCTTTATTGAGCTTCGTCTCATTTCTTATATGGACTAGCGTCCGATGTTCTTTTATGGTGTTCGGTTCATTGGACGTACCATTCTTGTACTACGTCGGTGTTCCGAATTATTTGAGTTTCCGTTCATTGGACGCACCGTTATTGTACTACGTCGATGTTCGGAGTTATTCGTGTTTCCAGTTTCTCGGACGTATTGTTATAGTACTACGCCGTTGCCACGGCTCAATTTTCTGCTATTTTTGACGTTTTCCACGTCTTTTAACTATGGAAATGATTTTTGGTTTCCGATTTTTTTTTCGAGCCTGATGTTATAGTAGGGATTGAAGTTTCACCAGATTTGACTTTTGATTAACATTCTATTCGCATCATTTCTTTGGGGGTTGAGTGCCTTCGAAATAAAGATGTTCTTTTTGTGAAAGTCCGATGGTTCTTAATCCTAAGGATTTCTCTTGGGAATCCAGAGAATTCATCGAGCGAACACGTTCGGACTTACTCTTTCGTGCTCTTTATGGTGAACTTCTTATTTCAAATTTTCTTTTGTGTTGATAAGCCTATATGGTTGTTACTATTTACTTTCTTCTTAAGATTGCGAGGACGCAATTTCTTTAAGGAGGGTAGTCTGTAACAACCTGCATATTTATCGATTGTATATTTAAATATTTTATTTAAATATTTCATCGTTAGTCGGATTTTAGTCCGAAAAGCTACTTTTTGCAAACAGTCGAATTAGGACTCGAGACCACCCCCATTGAGTTCAAAATGACGTTTGCAACCTTTTTGAGTATAAACTTCGATATGTTTGGAGTTAGTAGAATTTTGCTACTTTTTCACTTTGGGTTTGGGTTTGTGTTTCAGCCCATCAACCTTCTAATATCCAAACTGAACCCCTCTCCCTTCATTCACTTTCTTTTCCTTATACTTTCAGCTCTAAAGAGAATAATGGGGGAAAAGATTGGAAATTAGAATTCCCAAGCCCTAGTTTCCATTTGCAATTCAAGTTCTAGCTCCAAATTCAAAGAGAAGCTATTGGTAAGCATCCTCTTCTTCTTCTCCAACTCTTTCTCCTTTCAATCTCAGAAATTCCTAAACCTAACTTTAGGAAATAATTCTCTTTTAAGCTTAGATTCAAACTTGTTGAGTTGGAATTGAAGAGTGATTGTCCTTGCCTTGCTCTATAGCTTCCTCTTCATTGTTTTTGTGTAAAAGGTGAGATTTTTATCTCACATCTAAGTCTATAGCTATCATTGTTGTTAGGTATGAATTCCTAACACTTGTGCATATTCATTTGCTGTGATTTGAATTGGTTTTGTAAATTCTCCAATTTTTGGTATTTTGGTTCAATTTTATGAAAATCCTTTTATGGATATTTGAACATGTTTTTGGTGATGCATCGAAGTGCTTATAGGGCCGGGTTGCCGATTGGTGTAAACCCTTAGTGCTCGTCGCTCGTTCGATCGCATTTCGGTTTGGATTTGTCGTTTTTGAGCTAGGCTGTTTTTTTTTGCCTAGCAGAGAATTTCAAACGTCTGAAATAAATTTCAAACGTCTGAAACCAAATCCAAACGTCTGGTTAAAAAATCCAGACGTCTGGAAAGGGGTCTGGAAAAGGCAGTGACTAAATCCAGACGTCTGAAACAAAATCCAGACGTCTGAAATCAAATTCAGACGTCTGGTTGAAATTTTCAGACGTCTGAAATGGCCCAGGAATTAAAAATAAAAGGGAGAAAACACTTAAACTTCCAGAACCTTGGGCTAGACGTCTGGGAACACCTACCAGACGTCTAGAACTGCTGATTTTGCCTAATTTGCCTATTTTCGAGTAAATTTCCATGGTTTATCGATTTTTGTTGATCCAACTTATTGTTATCAATTATTATCGACTTTGATGACCTTTTCTTCGGGATTTTTGGGAACGCCCATTTCGATGGATTTGGTATCGATTTCTTTGGATATTATTCACGTCTTCGAATGTGAATTTTTATGATTGATTGCTTCTACAATCATTTCTATGATTTGTCACTTTAAAAATATAAAGGTTTTCTATACTAGTAGTAAATATCAAAACTCTTTCATAAAAACGATTTCAACTCTACTTTATTACAAAGCTCGTTTCTTAAACCGTTTTCCAATCTACTAGTATATACAAACCTTTACCTCATTCGTATGAGAAATCTAATTAAATGGCTTAGTAAAACAAGTGGTATGAAACGCTTGCGTTTACTTCGTCGGTTAATTCTTGGACTTGTTCGATTGAATCTCTTGTGACGATTTTCTAGTGGAGATCTACAACTTGTTCGTAATATTTAAGTTAAGCTAGTGGTTATGGGACATGAATCTAAACTCATATATTTACTAGCTTAGTGTAATTGACACTTCTTGATGATCGATGATGATCATTTTATGGTTTAGACTAGCAATGTGCGACGTCTCCTTGTCCATGTGAAGGACTGTACTTCATTTTATTGAGCTTCGTCTCATTTCTTTGTGGGCTAGCGACCCATGTACTTTTAATGTGTTTCAATTCATCTGATGTACCGTTTGTACTACATCGATGTATCGGCTTTCCGGTTCATTGGACGTACCGTTTGCACTGCGTCAATGTTCTGAATTGTATTGTGTTTCGATTCATCTGATGTACCGTTTGTACTACATCGATGTCTCGGCTTTCCGGTACATTAGACGTACCGTTTGCACTGTGTCAATGTTCTGAATTGTATTGTGTTTCGATTCATCTAATGTACCATTTGTACTACATCGATGTCTCGGCTTTCCGGTTCATTGGACGTACCGTTTGCACTGCGTCAATGTTCTGAATTGTATTGTCTTTCGATTCATCTGATGTACCGTTTGTACTACATCGATGTCTCGATTTTCCGGTTCATTGGACGTACCGTTTGCACTACGTCAATGTTCTGAATTGTTTTGTGTTTCGATTCATCTGATGTACCATTTGTACTACATCGATGTCTCGGCTTTCCGGTTCATTGGACGTACCGTTTGCACTGCGCCAATGTTCCGAGTTGTTGTGATAAACGTGTTGGTGAGTTTTCATGCTCCCGCTTGGGATTGGCCATCCTCTTTCTTGTGTTTTCTGGATTTCTTGTTGATGATTTCTAGAATTTGTGTGTCGTTAACTTTTGTGATTTCTGGATATTGATTTCTGGAATTTGTGTTTCACCAGCATTTACGATGGGCATTGATATGTATGTCTTTATTTGTGGCTTGGTGAATTAAATTAAGAATATGACATTCTTTTTAATCTTTGAGAAGATTCTTGTGATATTGATTAATCTCTTGTTGATTTTCAATTACGTACCTATCACAGTATGGTATTATGGTTATGATACGGTTTTGTCATATCTCTTATTCTATATCACTTTATCTGATATTTATAGCTAGACTGATCCGTTTATTATTTTCTTCTTAAATAATACTCAGGTCAGACTGAGGTTTTACAGGTGCTTCTTCATGACTTCCTATCTAGAACCATCATCTGACTTTTGGCTAACTACTCTAGTTTAGTAGTTTTTGTTGTATACATTTGAGATTAGACTCCTTGATGTATACATATTCTATTGTCTTGCACTTGTATCTATTCTTTTGTGTTATTTTGGGTCTTATTTGACCACTACTCTGATGTACACTTTCATGTGTTATATTCATATCTATTTCCGCCTTTGTGATATGAATTGTCTGTGATTGATTTGTGTTATGTTTATTTCTATATTTGTTTCCGAAGTCCATATAGCCACTGTGTATTAGCTTTGAGTTTGTATCGGTATGTCGGATTTCCTCTTGAGATGAAAAGTTATATTTTTATCTGGCATATCGGTACTCGCACAAAGCAATTACATGGATTGTCGCTCCTCAACAGCCTTATTCTCCGTGCTAGTTGACGGCATTACCCCGTAGTGTCCTTGCCTAGTGTGGGTATAGAGGTGGGGCGTCACAGCTTGGTATCAGAGCCAAACTTCGGAACAATATGGAATAATCTAGCAAGGATCATTGTACTAAGTCTTTCTTAGGAGTCGTGCCATAGGATTTGATTCGAGTCTTCGTACCGTTCTATCCTATTTTCTTTTATGATTCCTTGTTTTATCAATCATGATTGTTTGATATTCATTCTGAGAATAACTTTTTCTTCTTCTTTCTTTCTTAAAGAAGAGAAATGGTTAGATCTGGTCGGACCAACGTCGGTCAATCCAGTGCTACTCCTCAGGAGGGAGTATTTATGTCTGCCCAGCAGCTTCTAGATCTTGTTAAGAATGCTCAAGCTATCGGACCCATTCCAGAGCCTACTCATCCTAGATCCGGTTTTGCACGCTTGTGTAGAGATTATACCAATTTGGGTGGAAGGCCATTCCGGGGATCCGAGAGTGTCATTGAAATCCAAGCTTGGCTTAGATGATGCGACTGTATCTTTTCTCGCATGAATCTTGTTGAACTCCACCGAGTCCAAGTGGCTTCTAGCATGCTCCAAGAAAGAGCATTGGATTGGTATGAGCTTCTTATTTCTGAAATTGTTGAAGTGGATCTCACTTGGGAGCAATTCCGGGAAAGATTCGAATTGAAGTTTGTGACGGAGGCTGAAAAAGTAACTTTGGCCCGGCGTTTTATCGACCTTGTTCAAGGTGAATCTTCTGTGACGGACTACGTCGCATCTTTCGAATCTCTTTCTAAATACGGGGTTGAATACATTAATACCCCATTGAAGAAAAATCAGAGATTTGTTTATGGCTTGAACAAGGATCTCAAGAAGCCATTACTTCTAAAATTGGAAGTTTCTTTCGATCAGCTTATTGATATCGCTCTTCGTCTTGAAGAGGCCGATAAAGAGTGTGATGTTGAATTTGTGGGTGCTAAACAAAACTTCAACAACAACATGAAAAGGCCTATCAAATTTAAAGGCCCCAGTCCCACTCCCAACAAGAAAGGGAAGCAAGAAACTTCGATAGCAAAGTCTCCTACCTCTAGTTGTGGACGATGCTATAATTGTGGTTCTACGGACCACTATGCAAATGAGTGTCCGAAACCATTTTTTTGTCGTTATTGCAAAGGTTCGGGACATCTTTTATCTTCATGCCCTAAACTTCCAAACAAGAGAGAGGGAAAGCTAAATGTTGTTCAAGCCCCTAGTGACACTTCTCTTGGTCAAGGTATCCATTCTATCCTTGATGACATTTATTTTGTGATCATTTTATTCGATTTCTTTTTGATATGGGTTTCGTCTCATTATTTTATAGCAAAAGAACTTGTTGATTCCTTTTCTTTAGACATTTTTGGGCTTGTTGACTTCTTTGAGGATTGCGAATCCGGTTGGTGGATCCGCAACACTCAATTTGCTTTTATTGATGTCGAAATTATTTTATGTGATTTTTCTTTCCGAGCCAATTTTTACTTTTGCTTCGGAAATGACTTTTGTAAGGATTGGCTTAATTATTATGAAGCCATATCCTTTATCCCGTGTGGACTACACATCTTCGACATTTCCTAGCTGTTAAGCAGATTTCTATTTTTCTTCGTGACTCCGTTTTCAAATTTTTGATGGCATCATTTTATTCTTTAAGCTCGCATAATGAGAAAAGTGTTATTTCTCTCATTCATGTAGTTAGAGAATTTTTCGGTATTTTTGAGTTTGTCTTAGGATTATCACCTAAGCAAATCTTTCGTGTGGTGTTATGGTCTTTTTTAGCTCGACCTTGCCACCGATTTTCATTTGCTACGAGTTGCGGGAGTTAGCATTCCATTTACCGCATTCTGCACTCGATATGATTCTTATGAATGACTAATCATGTTATTCGGTTTATCCAGTTTATTTCATCCATTTTGTAAATCGAGTATTCTATGAATATTTCAATGAGACCATTCTTGTATTTGTTGATTTTGGATGGAATTAGCAATTTAAAATTTTGCAAATCTTTTTTATAAGATTTATCTATAAGTATAATTGGATTTTTTTCTTAAAACGAACAAAGAATATTCTTAAAACTTTTAAGGGATATTTGTATCATAAAGAAGATGATTTTGTGATTGTATTGCCCATTGAGTGTTTTAAGAATTCTAGTCGATGCGCTTGATCAACGTTATCAATAGGAATCTCCTAAACGCTTTGATGAGACAATTTGACACGATATATTGACTTGTAAAAATGTGAATTTTTCTAGAAAGATTATTACATAAAGATAAATGTAATTTTTGAAAGTTTTAGCTTTTCGGGAAAGAAGATTATTTGAAAGATTTCTTTTCCGATACTCTTATTCTTGTGATTCCCGAAGGGAACCAAGATTTTTTTTTCTTTTGTACCAATGCTAATTATATTGGTTTAGATGTCGTTCTCTTGCAAAAGAGAACGTGCTATCACTTGTGCTTCTAAACCATTAAAGCCTATCGAGACTAGGTATGCCACTCATGATCTAGTGCTCGTGGCTTTTGATTTCACTTTCAGAGTTTGGCATCATTGTGTTTGGCGGAGAAATTTGTTCTCCACCTCGATCATAAATCTTTGGAATATTTATTTTTCATAAGGAACTTAATATGTGTCAACCTCGTTGGCTTGAGTTCCTTGTATCTTATGATCTTTTTACCAAATTCATCGGACGTTTCAATAAACCCCGCTTTATTGAGCTTCGTCTCATTTCTTATATGGACTAGCGTCCGATGTTCTTTTATGGTGTTCGGTTCATGGGACGTACCGTTCTTGTACTACGTCGGTGTTCCGAATTATTTGAGTTTCCGTTCATTGGATGCACCGTTATTGTACTACGTCGATGTTCGGAGTTATTCGTGTTTCCAGTTTCTCGGGCGTATTGTTATAGTGCTACGCCGTTGCCCCGACTCAATTTTCTGCTATTCTTGACGTTTTCCACGTCTTTTAACTATGGAAATGATTTTTGGTTTCCGATTATTTTTTTGAGCCTGATGTTATAGTAGGGATTGAAGTTTCACTAGATTTGACTTTTGAGCAACATTCTATTCGCATCATTTCTTCGAGGGTTGAGTGCCTTCGAAATAAAGATGTTCTTTTTGTGAAATTCCGATGGTTCTTAATCCTAAGGATTTCTCATGGGAATCCAGAGAATTCATCGAGCGAACACGTTCGGACTTACTCTTTCGTGCTCTTTATGGTGAACTTCTAATTTCAAATTTTCATTTGTGTTGATATGCATATATGGTTGTTACTATTTATTTTCTTCTTAAGATTGCGAGGACGCAATTTATTTAAGGAGGGGAGCCTATAACAACCCGCATATTTATCGATTGTATATTTAAATATTTTATCTAAATATTTCATCGTTAGTCGAATTTTAGTCTGAAAAGCTACTTTATGCAAACAGTCGAATTAGGACTCGAGACCACCCCCATTGAGTTCAAAATGATGTTTGCGACCTTTTTGAAAATAAACTTCGATATGTTTGGAGTTAGTAGAATTTTGCTACTTTTTCACTTTGGGTTTGGGTTTGTGTTTCAGCCCATCAACCTTCTAATATCCAAATTGAACCCCTCTCCCTTCATTCACTTTATTTTCCTAATACTTTCAGCTCTAAAGAGAATAATGGGGGAAAAGATTGGAAATTAGAATTCCCAAGCCCTAGTTTCCATTTGCAATTCAAGTTCTAGCTCCAAATTCAAAGAGAAGCTATTGGTAAGCATCCTCTTCTTCTTCTCCAACTCTTTCTCCTTTCAATCTAAGAAATTCCTAAACCTAACTTTAGGAAATAATTCTCTTTTAAGCTTAGATTCAAACTTGTTGAGTTGGAATTGAAGAGTGATTGTCCTTGCCTTGCTCTATAGCTTCCTCTTCATTGTTTTTGTGTAAAAGGTGAGATTTTTATCTCACATCTACGTCTATAGCTATCATTGTTGTTAGGTATGAATTCCTAACACTTGTGCATATTCATTTGCTGTGATTTGAATTGGTTTTGTAAATTCTCCAATTTTTGGTATTTTGGTTCAATTTTATGAAAATCCTTTTATGGATGTTTGAACATGTTTTTGGTGATGCATCGAAGTGCTTATAGGGCCGGGTTGCCGATTGGTGTAAACCCTTAGTGCTCGTCGCTCGTTCGATCGCATTTCGGTTTGGATTTGTCGTTATAGGGCCGGGTTGGAGATCTACAATTTGTTCGTAAATATTTAAGTTAAGCTAGTGGTTATGGGACATGAAGCTAAACTCATATATTTACTAGCTTAGTGTAATTGACACTTCTTGATGATCGATGATGATCATTTTATGGTTTAGACTAGCAATGTGCGATGTCTCTTTGTCCATGTGAAGGACAGTACTTCATTTTATTGAGCTTCGTCTCATTTATTTGTGGGCTAGCGACCCATGTACTTTTAATGTGTTTCGATTCATCTGATGTACCGTTTGTACTACATCGATGTCTCGGCTTTTCGGTTCATTGGACGTACCGTTTGCACTGCGTCAATGTTCTGAATTGTATTGTGTTTCGATTCATCTGATGTACCGTTTGTACTACATCGATGTCTCGGCTTTTCGGTTCATTGGACGTACCGTTTGCACTACGTCAATGTTCTGAATTGTATTGTGTTTCGATTCCTCTGATGTACCGTTTGTACTACATCGATGTCTCGGCTTTCCGGTTCATTGGACGTACCGTTTCACTACGTCAATGTTCTGAATTGTATTGTGTTTCGATTCTTCTGATGTACCGTTTGTACTACATCGATGTCTCGGCTTTCTAGTTCATTGGACGTACCGTTTGCACTGCGTCAATGTTCTGAATTGTATTGTGTTTCGATTCATCTAATGTACCGTTTGTACTACATCGATGTCTCGGCTTTCCGGTTCATTGGACGTACCGTTTGCACTGCGTCAATGTTCTGAATTGTATTGTGTTTCGATTCATCTGATGTACCGTTTGTACTACATCGATGTCTTGGCTTTCCGTTTCATTGGACGTACCGTTTGCACTGTGTCAATGTTCTGAATTGTTTTGTGTTTCGATTCATCTGATGTATCGTTTGTACTACATCGATGTCTCGGCTTTCCGGTTCATTGGACGAGCATCCATGTCCCGGTCAATGCCAAACTGCATAGCACTGCCTGGTATCCTGCCTGGAATCGAGCCAATATGATCCCGGGGCATGCCCTCGAGTGTGGAACGATCAAGGGCAGCTCCCGGTGGTTTTCGACCATCATTCCCATCATGTTTGCTTCGTTTTGCATTCCAGCTTGTCCAATCTATCAGAATAAGTTCTACATCATATCCTTCTGTCTCTTCAGCATCCTCTCCTGCATAGCATCCGTAATCATTTTCATAATTGAGGTCTGATTAGCTCTTGAGGAAGCCTCCTAACTTCCTTCATGATGGCTCCTCTTTGTTCTCTATCTCCTTATTGATTGCCTAGCCATTTCTTTCGAAATCCAAGTTCCTATGCTTTCAAATCCAAGATCCAAACTTCCAAATCCATGAGTGCTAGCTTTCTCAGTGAAAGCACCAAAACTTTTGTGCCAAAATTGGTCACAAACACCCAATTGCAAGTGAATGCACCAATTTCCAGTCACAGATCACAAATAGAATATATGTAGTGGAAATAATATGAAGAACACTCAAAATTAAAAAGAAAGCAGTAAAAAAACAAGATTTATAGTGGTTAGGCTGACTCCGGCCTACGTCCACTCTACAAATTTCCATTTTATTATCAAAGAATTGATTACAGTTATAATCCGAAGTTTTTGAAACCAAAATGGCAGAGGAGCCTTTAGGTGGAAGATGAAGGGAAACCGAATGAGCATCCCTTTTCTAAAGCCATGCATGTTGTATTTATAGGCAAAACTCCAGTTACCAGGCTTCCTCACTTACATGGGCCCACCAAGACCATAGTCTAGCCTATGTTGTTCGTCGCTACCGACCCCAAGTGGTTAACATGCTGACCTGAAGTTGCCCTTGGGATGACCCAAAGAAAACCTATCTCTTACTCGAAGCAGACCAACAGCCGACCCGAAGTAGCCTTTATCTCCTTCAATGCCCACCCCATGTTAGTTTTCCCATAGCCGACCCGAGCCCTTTCCAACACCGACCCGAGTCCTTTCCAATGCCGATCCCATAGCTCTGTCGATCCCCGAATAAAATGCCGACCCGAAGCAGTTCCAGCCATGCCAATCCCATCTCCAAGTGCTTGCCCACCCGAAGTCATTGCAATGCCGACCCGAAGCATGCTAACCCCTCCATGTGCCGATCCCTTCTTTGTCGACCTGAAAGCCTCGAACGCTGACTCAAAGCAAGTATCCCTCTAACTCGAAGCAACCCTCCTGAAAATCCAAAGTAGACTCAAATATGACCCGAACCAACTCGACTTTTGTCGAAATCCATATTCCAAGTATCCCGCATTTTTTGTCCATCGACTATGCCGAATCCCGGCCATATATTCATGTTTATTATCCGTGATTGATCGTCTATTCATCCATTCATCTGAATCAAGTCCATGACATTCCAGCCTCGATAATCGAGTAGTCGTTTAATCCGCCTGTATATGGCCTTACCAAAAGGCGGGTTAACAATAAACTTCTCATTTATCTTCATAACCGTATCAACCATAGCATACCCATACTGGACTAACCCTTCGAATCTTCTAGCATACTCTAGAACGGACATCTCTCCTTGCTCCAGTTCAGCGAACTTTCTAACCAACACCGATTGCGCCATTATTGACATAAACCTTTCTTGATACCTTCTCTTAAACTACGCCCAAGTCATGGTTTCCTCATCAACACCAGCTACAACAATATTCCAATAAAATAGAGCAGCTCCTTGAAGTTGTCTCGAAGCTAATCTCCTCTTCTGCTCGTCATTCAATCCTTGGTCAGCAAAGATCCTTTCACTATGTAGCAACCAATTTTCCACCTCTATCGCGTCCTCATTTCCAATGAACGGCTTCCCTCAAAACCTAATATAATCTCTGCCCAATTTAGCATAGTGGTTTACTATCAGAGCTTCTTGAACTCCACCCCTAGCAGCATTCCCTCCAACAACTCCAGCTGCAATTCTAGCTTGCATCATGTTAACGAAAACTGATACATGGCTCCCATGTCCACTTGGGGAACCCCAGCACCAATATTTTCAGCCTGAGCCTGATCTAGACTTCTTCTAGCATTAGGTCGGGCATTTCCATTAGTGGTCGTGCTCTCTTATCCAAGATTAACTCTGCCTCTTCTTCCTTCCATATCTGTATTCAATCTTCGTGAGATACAGATGAATAGCCTAACTAAGATAGGAGTCTAGAGATATAGCGTATACTTATATATAACAAATTCAAGTACGTTACTATAGTGGTGTCCCATACTCTGATCTTATTTCTAATTACTAAGGATTATATTTTCAAAAACAATTTTTAGTTAAAGTATTTCATAAACCATGCTCTGATACCAAGCTGTAACATTCCCTATCTAGAGGCCCAAAACTAAGCGCTACAGATGCTGCAGTCATCTATAGTATTAGCTTCCGACGACTAAATATGGCTATGTTGATGGTATCTATAATATTAGAAGCACTTGAATATGAAACAAAACACAGATTTCAAAACAACATTTCTTTATTAAATTTCAAAATAGACATTCCATATTCCTATTACATAATCCCAATACGTTCCCAAACACAGAAAAAATATAATTATTACAAAATACGCCAAGAGCAGTATATGAAGATACCCCCTTGGATGATCAGAGTCATATAGTCATAATAGACTTAATACAAACATAGTGGAAATACAATAGAAAATAAAACTACGACTCCTAAATAGCTATCTGTTTGCCTCCTGTATGCCTCCAGTAGCCTTATTCGTCATCCTACTAAAATATGAAAGGACCTTAACCCCTCAGCCTACTCAAATCAATTTTGAGAACCCGAGAGTTAAAGGGGAAAACATAAACTTCGAGTTAGACATAAAGCTCGATGTGAATAATACTATACATCGCGGTAAAAAATGTTAAGTGAGACCACGGCACTTAGCGGAATAGGTTTCCCTTCACTAAAATCCTTTTAAAACATATCTTTGCAAAACCTTTTCCTGCAACCAAAACTGGTTAATTACTGTAATGCATCATTATGTAAACATACATAAATATCAGGTAATAGATGAACTATCTATTCATACACATAATTTTTTTTTGGCTAACTTTTAACTTTTGGCTGATTCGGGCCTACCAGACAATATAAACAAAATTAATCTAACTTCTATTAGATACTCCTCCCCTGGACGGTCTGTCCTTAACTATCCGTTAAATACTTCTCTTCTGGACGGTATGTCCTTAACTTAATCATCTCCTAGGTCTTCCTGATCCTAATGGTTTTTCGGGCTCACCAATAACCTATCTGTGCACAAACATATATTCCTTTCGGTGTGTAATCATAATTTTAGTCTACCTGACCAAGCCTTACACGCTGGAATTTTGGACAACAATTAGCTGGGCCAATAGCTAATGTATAGGGCGTGGCCCTATACCAATCCCATCTGGTATTCTAATATCTGATTCATTTTACTTAGGGAACCCTTCTTATAATTTTCCTTGAAAATCTCTTTTAAACGATTTAAAACCTCAAAATCAAACTTACACAAGGAAAATATATATTCTTTATGCTTTACTCAAATCACTTTGCCATGTTACATATATATACTTTACTCAAACTTTAGCTGACGTAAACATTTAAACATTTGAAAGTATCCCTTTCGATTCCATTGAAAGTACCCCTTTTTACTTTTTGAAAGCATCACTTTCGAAACCAAGTAAAACCCTTTAATTATCTAGGCCGGAAGGCCAAAACTTTTCCTTTCGAAACCAAACTTCAAACCTTTTGAAACCATTGAAAATTTTCCTTTCAAAAGCAATAAAAATTTAGACATCCTATCTTAAAACACTTTAAAACAATGCCTTAGAAAACCTTGGAAAAACCTTCCATTTCAATCCTTTCAAAAACATTCAGAAAATAAAACCTTTCGACCTTGTTAAAAGCTGCTTTTCGACCCTTTACCTTTCGACTCCATCAAAAGCCTTGTTTTCGACCCCTACGAAAGCTTGGCTTTTGACCCTTTTGAAACCTTAAATCATAACTTTTAAAACAATAGGCTCTAGCCTTATTAACACTTTAAAACACCTCTTTCAAAACCTTAGGTCATACTTCAACTAGAATAAAAAGGGTAAAACATCTAAGTTGAAAGCTTCCTTTCGAAAGCATGGGAGAAGCGGTTGGTTTTAAAAACAAGTATACCTTTTGACCATGTCGAAAGCCAATGACTTCGAAAGGTAGAAAGGTGGTAGCTAGGGGTTTCGACCCCTTTGAAAGCATGCTTACCTTTCGACCTCACCGAAAGCCCTAAATGCTCATCTTAAATATTTGACCTGGTCGAAAGCAACCAAGTCGAAAGCCTTAAACCTTTATCTTCAATATTTGACTTGGTCGAAAGCAACTAAGTCGAAAGCCTTAAACCTTTATCTTAAATATTTGACCTGGTCGAAAGCAACCAAGTCAAAAGCTCCTTTTCGAAAGCAAAGCAGGCGTTACTTTTGGCGTATAAAACAAACATACTCCAACCTCTTCGACAACTATGGTTTCGATCAAATACCCTTCGAGCATATACGTTACATACCAAGTTGCTTGATACCATTCGCATTAGTTTCGACCTTGTCGAAAGGTCTGGGTCGGAGGCTTTGATGCCAAAAGTGGCTGAAACATGCTAAAAGTATGGCTTTCTTGTTTTTAACTGAAAAGAGATAACTTTTCAACTAACCTGCCTTTGTTTGTCAAATTCTTATTGGTTATTAAATTCTTTTCAGTAAAATGCTGCCATTAATTTCAGAATTAAATAATGATTTTTTTTATAAAATGTCCCTTCTCCTTAATTAAATATATAAAACTTTTAAGTCTCATACCTTAAATAATTTTATATATTCTTCAAAACACTTAGGAAAAATTTGGAAAAATTCCAAAAAATCTATTTTAATATGTTCTCCAACATATAAAAATTTCAAACTCAAACAATTATTATTTTAGCCGTAAATAATTTATAACCCAATAACTCATATTCTTCACTAGAAAATTAATATACAATCCACATTAATTCAGAAAATTATGAAAATTGAAACCCATCTCTAATATCATTTCTGACCTATATTTAAATTTTCAAGGCATTCAGATGTCATTTAATAGGGTTTCATATCAAACATATCAAAAAACTAATATAAACATGTATAATTCATTAACAAGCATATATACATAACTTTATTCATTCAAAACATAGCATAAACTTGCAAAAACATTTGGGATCTAACTAAAACAGAAAATCATAAGAAAATGGGATAAAGTAATCATTCACCTTGGCTTTGAGATTAAAAGATGTGAGATTTGATGTTGAATTTGTTGATTAAATTCTTTCTCTTGAATCCTAGCTTTATCTTCTCTTGAGAGTGAAAATGGTGGCTGGCCTTAATGTTTTTTAGTTTGATAAAATGAAATGAACACGTGTTTCATTTCCTAAGGGTTTAGGGTATAAGTCTCTCCTATTTCCCATTTTGCCCTTCCTTATTTCCTAACACATTAGTTCATGCTGTTTCATTTGATTTACATTTAACATGGCACAACTACCCTTAGTTAAATCAAATCCCAACATATTCATCTTCACATTATTTATTTAATTTAGCTAATTAAATATCCTAAATAATGTTATAAAAATATGGGGTGTTACTCTCGGATCGGTGTAAATCACCTTGAAATCGTATACACGAATCTGGATCAAACAATTATGCGAATAAAATAATATATGTACAACTTATGTATTTATTCCAATTGATTTCTATTATATCCATTCTTATTCTCGATTCTTTTTATTTACATTCAATTCCTTTTACATTAGTTTGATCTTCATTCAATTAAAGCTAATCCAATTATTCATATTAATTTCACTTACTTTCAATTCATTAATATTCACTTATTAATCTTCACCTCAATTTCAATTTATGTTTAACAACATTTCATTCTATATTCAATTCATTTAGTGTATTTTCTTTTAATACTAACAACAACACCTAATAACCATTTCATAATATTATTTACTTAAGTTTATAATCATTTTATACAACACTTCTTATGTTTTTTTTACTTCACAACTTAAGTTTATATTCAATTTTTATTAAACAACATTCTAAAACATATTCAATGTATTTTACAACTCAAATTGAATTGCATTTTATAACTTAAGTTCATCTTCATTTCAAATGTCAAATTCTAATTTATTTAACTTGTTTCATCCCACTTCACATAACTTTAAGTTAAATTTCATTTCAAAAGTCATCCCATTTAACTTAAGTTAGATTTCATTTTATAAATGAAATTTAGATTTTCTTTTCTTAATGTTCATATTCAACGAATTTAAAATTTGTTTTAGCTTAACATTATTCAAATCTATAAGTTATAAAAACTTATTAACTTCAAATTTCATGAATATTTATTTGATTTAAGTTTATTCACATACTATATTTACAATTCAGAGTTATATAATCACTTTATAACTTAAGTGTATATTCATTCCATTATTTATCTAATTCATTTCACATACAATTCACTTTCATTTACTTTCCTTAAGTTAAACTTCATCTCATTAACTCATTTTATTTAACTTTACTTAAGTTAATTCTTTTTATTTCATATATCATATCCAAATTCAAATTTCTATTTTGTTTTGCTTAACCAAATGTTCAACCATTTTAAAATTTGGTTTTACTTTCCTGTTCAAATTCATAAGTTGTAAACTTATTTATTATTTATACTATTTCCAAATTATAAATTCAAAACTTATTTTCATATATTTATCAAAATATACTTGGAATTTCTTTTCCATTTAAAACTTGTTTTATCAAAACATAACTTCAATAGTAAATTATTGTGGTAGCAATTCATCACTTAGACACTCGAAAATGAATATTGATGATGTTGCAGTCATAACCCGAATTATTTCCCAGCGACTAAAGTGAGTTTAATGCTTTTGATCTCTTTTTAAATATTCTATTTCTATTTATAAATCACATTTATAAATTTATACTTATATATAATTCACTTTGGTTATATAAAACCATTTCTTATTTATTTATCTTTGTTTATACTATAATAGCAACTTCTTTATATTATAACACAAACAATAAATAATAAATGATAATAATCGAATATTATTATTCATTAATAGCCAACAATCCAGGTATAGCTATAATAATTCTGAAAAATTATTCCTTTATATATAAAATATAATTTAGGTAAAATTACTTCATTTACCCACTTTAAAACAATATTGCGTCAATTTGCTTGTTCAAGTGTTTTGGAATCTCAACTGATAATGTTAGCCAGACGCATCGATCAGAACCCAAAATTCAAAATTAACAAATCAAACAACCCAATATAAAATATATCACTAACAAATACGTATTCATATATATAATACACTCAAACTCAATCTAGGGTGCTACTGACCCTATCTATAATGAGTACCCATCAAAGCCTAGGTGTTTGCAAATCCTAAGCTCTGATACCAGTTGTGACGACCCACAAATCAGTCCCGTTTAGAGCTGACAATAACCGCACATGTCCAGGACCAAACCGAAGGGAAATATGAATAATCATGAGAAATAAAGAAAGAGAGAGAGAAGAGAGAAGATAAGAAGAATAAAGAAGAAACAGAAGAACTAAAACAATTACCGAATCTCACAATCGCAGTGGAAAAACATATAATATCGATCAATGATCTTTACAAAAAACAAAAACTGTAATATAATATACATACATCCATCAGAGTACAACAATCAATCATAATTACCAGTCTGGACAGTTATAATAACCTGTCCTTACAATTGCTGATAATTTAACAACAAAGCAGCGAAAAATAAACATATACGTGAATATGACCAGAAGACTTCTAGCTCGTCTGTTGAAGCCCCAAAGCATCAAAACTGAACCAGTAAAATACTCGGTCTGACCCGAGAATTGAAAGGGAAGAACTCCCGGATCAGTCTGGTAAACCAGCGTGAGAAAGCACATCCCAACTGAATTTTAAAGTTATAAAAAAATTTCTTTATATATCTCGTAAGGCCATGCCCACACATAAACACGGATGAGTTTTTTCCTTATGATAACCAAAACATTTCATATCAAGTTCTGTTATATTATAATAGTGTCTATTATATAAATAATATCAATAGCCGAAATTGCTACATTATTAAATTCCAACATACTAACCAAAAACTGGGTTCTACAAACAAAATGGCAGGCTCGTAGTGGAGAATGGATTTCCATACAAATGACCAGGTGAAGGGACTACCTTCTAGCGGTACATCTCTAGAGTAATGAACCGAGGCCCAACAGATAGTCCTCTACCAACACAAGACCGGCCTACCTCTTCCTAGATAGTACCGTATATGTCATCACCCTGATCATAACCGACCTATCCGAGGGCCCTCATAGCATACATCTATAGTAATTTACATCTCGAACGTCATAGCGGGAAGAAATATATCTAGAAGGGGAAGATCATACCCTAGTGTTTGCAAACTACAAAGCCTTGCCGCATCTACGCTATTTCAGTCATTTCCGAGTGCGAGGCCAAAGGTCATGATTACCTTTCACATAGCACATAATTGGACATTCTTCTTTGAATGTCACATTTCCATTCCATAATCACACAGCTAATTTCCATAAACGTATAACTCCTGAGCTTATACGTCTCAAGAAAGGGTGTTAAGCTAAGAGAAGTTACCATCTCCGCCATAGCAGAATATACATTTACAGAGATCAATCAATGTAATTCTAAAATGCAACATCGGACATCCTTCCATACAAGTTGTCCAGGAACAGGACAAACCGAAGGCACTTCCTACCATATCCTGTCAGGAATTACCTTTAGGATTAGTAGCAATTAGTCCTTGCATTGGATATTTCACACCGAAGAGATTATTGCTACTATATGTATATTGGGAGTTTATCCCCAAACGATCAACAAGTAGTCCTTCATTATGAAAATCCCACCTATCAATACCTTCCAAACCTGCACATTGGAATGCATATATGTTGGTCCTAAGTTGTTCTCGGATAATCCGACCCCAGTCTCTCCGAACCAACAACGATAAAGAGGCCAATATTTGATAGTTGGTTATTTAACTATCAAAGCAACACACAATATCTAGCACCAAGCAATCACTAGGCCTATTTAATAAACCTTTTATTACTTAAATCACTTTCCAAATATTTACTTCAAATTATCTTAGAAAAAATATATTCACAAAACCATTTCAATCTATCAATATTTGGAAAACATTTCCATATACTTATATTAATGATATAACTATATTCACCAATCATTTCATTTTCAACACTTAGAAAATATTTCCATATTCTTAAACCAGAAATAAGTATATATACAATCATTTAAGGAAAGTACTCTTCAAAACTCACTTTATTTAGGTCAAAACGAATGTTGCGTAAAACATAATTACGAAAACCCAAAATACTAGTATAGGGATTTGGTAAATAAATAGATATATAAATCCCATATACTATGTATAAAATATTTCCTTTCGGAAATCATTTACTGTAACAACAGTGTTATAGTCCATACCTTCCATACTTCTCCAAAAACGTCTATTAGAACAATAAATGTTGAAATCTATGTTTCCGTCACTTATCACATTTTAAAACATTTGAAAACCTTTTAATTCCATTTGGAATTATTACTTCCAAAACATTTACTTTAAAAAGGTAAATTACTTTTTAAAACCATTAACTCCATCAAAATATTTCTTTCAAAACTCCTTTAAATTAAAATCCATATTTAAATCTCAACATAAGTCGTTTCCATATTTATAAAACTATTTTTTATAAATCTCCTTTCTAATTTATAAAACTTCTATTTTATAAAATTTCTTTATTTACCAAAATTCTATTTGCAAACCATTCTTTCATAAAAACTCATTTTACTAACAAAATTCATTTATACATCCATTTCTTTATAAATTAAATTTATTTACAAAATCCATCTATCAAAATAACTTCAAATCCATTTATTAATATTTACAAATTCCAATTTTAAATCAAGATATTTATTTACAAAAATATCGCCTTTATAAATCTTTCATATAAACTTATTCCAAAAATCTCAACTTAAGAATATTTTTTTGACTGTTAGTAAATTATAAACTCATGCTTCCATGGCACCTCTCTCTGGCGACTGTTATTTTTCCGTGTGCTTTTGACTTCCTCCGGCGTCTTCGCCCTGTTGTTCCACCTGCGTTTCGCCTCGTATCCCCTCCCTTCCCTCCCCTCCCTCCCCTCTACCCTATATCTACTTCCTCCCCCATTTCCCGAACCCTAGCCATGTCCTGTACTAGATCTAGGCGCATTTTTAATCCTTCCCTTAGGTCGATGTCGCTCGTTCTCTCTGATTCTGATTTCCCTACGTTGAGCGCCTCTAATCTAGTTTCGTCTAGTGTTTCGAATGTTGCGCCAGGGTCTGGTTTGCATCTTAATTCTAATGTTTCCACTTTGTCTTCCCTTCATGCTGCCGCAGTTATTGGTGGTTAGCGAATGGTCGTTAGTTTTTCAATCGAGAAATTATCGGAGGTCGAGGTCTGTGCGGAAGGGGTATTATCTGATCGTTTTTGTACTATCTCGAAAGCAGTTAATTCAGGAAATGGTTTATGCGCTTCTGATGTATGTGTAAATGCCAAGGTCGTTTCTATTATGAATCTTACTGACTTGGATTCTGGAGTCTGTAAATCTGGTGCCATTGAAGGAATACAGATTGGCGGTGTACACACGTCCCCTGCTGTGCTATTACAAAAGCCTGCTGTCCCTACCCCACCTTGCTCAAAAACGTGGTCGTCTCTATTCTCTTCCATGCCCCGTAATGCGGGTAACTACAACCCGATTGATTTTGAAATAGTGGAGGAAAATGGCGTTATGATACCTCTACCTAGTGTGATGCAAGCTGGTTTGGAATATTGGATGGATTATTTGGTTGGATTCTTTTTGGATCCTAATCACCTCCTCTATGATGCGGCTAAAGATTCCCGTAGGGCTTGGAAGTTACGCGGTGAATTGCATGTTTTGTTGGTCGACACCATGTATTTTCTTAAGTTTTCCTCCTCCGAGGAACGCCGGCGTGTTCTTGAGGCTGAGCCTTCCTTTTTTGATGGAAAACCCTTTATTATTACTCCTTGGACTCCAACAATAGCTAGTGCTCGTGAACAAGTTCTTTCTATTCCTGTATGGGTTTTCTTTTCACATATTCCTTCTGTTTTACAGCCATTGCTTGGTTTGAATTGGCTAGCGTGTAACGTAGGCAAATTGAAATGTTTTGACTCGAATATAGTAGCATGTGAGAAATTGGTGTATGCTAAGGCACTGGTTGATATTACCCCAGATAAGCCCCTCCCTTCCTCTATTTTGTTTCAGCTTGCTATTGGGCATGTGGAGAAAGTCTGTGTTCGTTACGGATGGGTGTCTGACATTTGTTCTACCTGTCATTCTTTTGGCCACCTTGTCGTCTCATGCAAGCATTTTATCGTCTCTACAGCTGATCCCAAAATCCCGCTGCCTCGACCCCCTCTTAGGAAATGGGTCCCTAAGGCTCCTTCCTCAGCCTCTCAGTCTGACTTACCTGTTGTGCCCTTACCTTGTGCGGCTCCACCTCCTTGTGCGGTTGCTAGGCCTACCTCCCATTCAAACTTTGAATCTGTAGTTCCTTCTGCTATTTCAGCTATTCCTTTAGTAGTTCCTGATCCTGTGCCGCCTCGTTTGTCTATTGTTTGGGCTGAGTCCGAAAGGTTTTGGATTGATCTCAAATCTGATATGAGATATATCCCCATGGAGGATTCTTTTTTTAGATTTGTTTTCGATGATCAACTAGACCTCAGATGCCTCCGTTACATCATATCTGGTGATTCTCTAGTGCTCTCTATGGATGGCCTTCATGCGAAGTGGAATGCTGACATGTTAGATGATGCTACTTGGGACCGATCTTACATATACTCTCCTAATTCTGTGGATTATGACCGTTGTCTTACTATGATTTTTCGCCCTTATGCTCGTATAGTTGGAAATGTTCCAGTGGTATCTGCCTTTGAGATTGCGAATGATGGTGCTTCCTCCTCTTCTGAGGAGACCTAGTCGTTGGGTAATATGTAGTGGTTGTGGCATCTTTGTCACAATCCTGTACTGTATTTTCTTTTTTATTAGTAGTTAAGGTAACTCTACCTTACTCCTTTTTTAAATGTTTTTATTACGTTCGTAATAAAAAGTGGATGGTCCACTATAAAACCGGCTGGCCTTGCAAAAAAATCATACTTTTTATCCGCAATAGTGGTGTAGTGGTAGAGACACTTGCAACCTGTTAATGAGGCCACGAGTTTGATACCTATTTGCCTTACCCCCTCAAGGAGGGAAGTTATGTTTCCCGTTAATCCAACAACCACGGTTGGGAAACGAATGCTTCCTGCTGGGCAGGCTAACCTCCCATTCCCGGCTCTAGTCGGACCAGCTGGGGTGGGGCTTTACTCTTCGGAGTGGAGTTTTAAAAAAATCATACTTTTGTTTCTTTAGAACAAATTCCTTTCTTTTAATAATTTAAAAATTATTAGGATATATATACTTCCAAAATCACTTCAAAATCCATTTCAAATCAAAATCATCATTTTAATATTTTCAAAATACCAAAAATATGGCCCAGTGCTACAGTAGCACCAAATAAGCAAATCATATCCATATCATCAGATATAGCATCCATCACATCATATGTCAACATATATATGAAAATAAAATCAACAGTGGTGAAGAATCTTGTTGGATCCCTCTAACCTGTCCCTCTGCATCACAAACAGCATATAAATCATATAATAAAAATCAACCGCTTCGAAGCAGGATTCGTAAACAAAGGGTCATTTACTCATACATGGAAACGTAATAGGGTCTCATCCGCTCCAGTAGGCGGGAATATATCCAAACCAACTAATATATATATAGTAAATCATCCAAACAAACAACAATTATCATAAATAAATTTATTCCCACTTATATAAAATATAAGCGAGCCAGAAAGGTGAGTTAACTCACAAAAAATGCCAGAAGTCGCCGAAGCACTACGGATTGAATTAAAATTGAACGGTCGCTCAATTTAACTCAAAATTCCTATGAGCTCCTAATTCGTTCAATCCAACTCTATAATGTAGTGCTCGCTGATACGAACACAACACAACTTATCGCTCGCGCTTGAAACGAACCTCCTACAAGAAAGTTACGAATTAAAAAGCATCGAGATACTTAATTATATAATTAACTAAATATAAACTTAATAAAAATTAAACCTTTTCACTGTTTAACTTTGTTTCCCTCCCAGGCTTATACGCACGTGCCCTTCTCCTTTGTTTCTTTTTTTTATATGCCTTGTTCAAAATCGCGGATGCACGGATGAGAATCGCTACACCACCATCGACGCTGAGCTCAGCCCAAACCTACCGCCTCCAACCGCTCGTCTCATGCCTTCATGCGCCTGCATGCATCGCACGATGACGAAGCCTAAAAACCCACTTACTGTGTACGAACGCGGCCCTTCCCGGCCAACTCGACCCGCTATTCGACGATCCATCCATATAATAGTTTTATGTGGTCTCTCTCTATGTTTGCCTAGTTGAAGTCGAAGGCTAATTTTTCATCAAGTTGCTCCGATCAATGTTGATCGTTGGATGGAAGTAAATAAACAGCGGCTGGAAATTATTTCTAGGGTTAGGTTACAAATGAATGAAGTAGACGACTATTTATAGAAAATAAACCCGACACTATTCACATGTCAAAATTCCGAACTCTAAACGAAGTGTGCCGCTTGGCGTTCTATATGTTATAGCCCTATTCCAAACACAATGGAACTAGTATCGAAAGCCAGTTCCATCATATATAAAAGATAGCTTTTCAAATTGATTTATTTTAATTAAATTCCTTTAATTAATTTCTATGCGTTTCAAGCTCGCACGGCAAAACGGTAAGTCCGATCGTTACGAAATTTGAAATCCTATAATAATTCACTATTACGGATCCAATGAAATTGGTTTCATCGAAATCTGAGACAGTGCCAAAAATGACTATTTTTACACGTTAATTAAAATATAAAATTTCCAATCTCTATCAAATCACTTCTAAATCAATTTTAAAAGTTTACTAACTTTATTCTAATTCAAATACAATTTAAATCAACTTTCCATTTTCATTCATATTAAGTTCAAGATTCAATTTTCTTAAACAATTTCAAAATATTAAATTTAACCATTTAAATTATCAATAAAACGCTATACTTGAAATATAAGTTATTTAACTTATAAATTTAACTTTTCAATATTTAAAATCAATTAAATATTCCAATTTCGAATGACTGAAATTCTGGGTCATTACAGTTAACATTTTCAATTTCTTTGCTCTGTGCTTTAAGTGCAAACTTGAGTTTCTTTTGAGCATGGATAAAGTTATATAACAAATTTCCCATCTTATTGATTTTGAAATTATACTTAATAGGGTTGGTTAAGTTGGTTGGTAGTTCAGACTACAAGATTAAAGGTCATGAGTTTGATTCCTAAGATCGACGCTTGTTGGCATTGATGAATCTTGCTCAAAAAGAATGATAACTCTTTATCTTAAAATATTATACAAAAAATACATAGTACATGCATAGACAAACATGGAAAATAATGTAACTTTGAAAGCATTTTAAGTAGAAAAATCAAAAAGAGAAAAGCTATTTTTTTCAAGATAACATACATGGAGAATATCAATTCAAAGCTAAAGCCTCCAAAGTTAAACACAATCCATCAAAATAAGCAATAATTGAGGAAAAAATAACTTACGTATAAGCTATGACAGATGGACTTTTCCTAATTGATTTATACATGAAAATGATACTTATTAATATTTGTGTGTACTAGGAATTTAGGCATACTTTAAACTATGTAATTATTTTTATTTAGGTTTAACTTACTTAAACCTTTTCTTATATGTTAATTTAACCTAAATTTGAATGTGCGCACTACTTTTAGTATATAAAACATACATATATATACATCGGATATTTGAATGGAAAAAAATCGAAGCAATACAAAATATTATAATACCACTCTTTTTGTTGAAGACTAAAGTCATTTCATATCTTATCAAATCCGTGACAAACATTGTATTTGAATATATTTATTATTTTAATCTTAGACCTCTTTATCTTTTTTTGTGTATCTAAGAGTCATGATAAAGCATTAGCCTTTAGGTAATACAAACTACAATAGTGAGTGTAAACTTTTGCAGATAAGAGTGCTAAAAATAGTAAAAGTTTTGGGATAGCGAATATGTAAAGTCTTTTTGTTTTTTATATCATATATTATAAGAAATAAAACAAAGAGCACAAGATCATGCATTCATGATTCACATCATACCTACCCATGTTTTCTTGCTCTAGAATATTTATATGAGTTGCATTGAAGCTTTAATTTATTGAGCAATATCAGGTCTTGAAAATGATGTTATTCATTATTACTAAACTATGAAACCACAGCCTACATGGTTTATTGTATATTAACTTATACACATATGCTCTATAACTAGCCATGCTTAGTAACTGTTAATCATCCAATTTAGATTATTCTCAAATTTTAAGCAAAATAATCATTTAAAATGGAATCAAAATTTACAAAAATTCCAGTTCATAATTTTAAAATAGAAATCAAGTGCCATTTTGGTTATCAAATAATTACACAATTATCACACAAATAATTGGTTATTTTCATTAATCAGGATTGTTTTATAACATGGTGTGATTCTATCAACATTCGATTTTAACAATCATGCTTGTGTTAGAGTTGTCTCGCATGTTATAAGGAGGAGCAACGGTTCGGAATTAGAATAGTCTCACATCGCTAAATAACTTGGAGATATAGAGTATAAATATGGGTTGGTAGACATGTAACTGTTGGGTGAATTCTCACCACCGGTCCAAAGCTAGACAAACCAAATCACCTCTGCCGAACCAACCAGCCTCCAAGCTTCACCGAACCAACTCATCTCCAACCTCTGCCGAACCAACTCATCTCCAACCTCTACCGAACCAACCACCCTCCAAGCTTCACCGAACCAACCACCCTCCAAGCTTCACCGAACCAACTCATCTCCAACCTCTACCGAACCAACTCATCTCCAACCTCTGCCGAACCAACTCATCTCCAACCTCTGCCGAATCAACCACCCTCCAAGCTTCACCGGACCACTCATCTCCTACCAAAGAAAACCGGACCAGATCCACCAGGCCAGATTACGTCAGCCCAGGCCCGCCAGCTGCTATATACCTCCAAGACCCCTACCCCCAGCCTCACTCTATAAATAGAGGGGCAGGGGTACAACAATGGGGGACAAGTTTGAGAGCTCAAGCATGGAGAGAACTTTCAAACAACTTTCTTTTACTTGTATCAAAGCTTTATACTTGTAATCTAAACAAGAGAAGAGAAATAACATATAAAGTGGATGTAGGCACATTCTGGCTGAACCACTATAAATATGTGTGTCTTTTTACAGTTTAGCCCCTGCTTTTCATATATTTTCATAAATCACCCAAATCACTAAGAACAACATAAGATCTCCTAAATCATACGACTTTGAGGTGTTTGTCCATTTTTTTGTGCAAACATTTTTGGTGCTTTCACTGAGAACTAGAAGCTCGAAGCTTCAGCTTCTTCCACTTAACCTTTTTCCTAACAGCATCATCCACCGTTCGGAAAACATGCCTCCCAAGCAGAAGAAAGATGTTAACAAAGGAAAAAACATCGCTTCCAGTAGTCTTCCAGATCCAGCGGTCAAGGATCAAGTAAATCATCCTCCTCTTGCGGCAATACCGAATGGAGGACAGGCTAATCCGACCACTCCTACCGTAGAACAGCCTGCAGCAATTACTAGGGCAGATCTAGACAGGGTTGTGGTTGAAGTAACTAATCGCTTCACGTCCCAGCAGGAAGCCTTGGTGGACCATCTCATGTCACGCTTAAGGGATGCTGAAGAGTCCAACCGCAACACTGAATCATGGGGCGAGTCCCAGTCTGGAGGGTCTCGGAGACAACAAAGATCTTCCTTCTTCGAAGAAGCTAACGGCAGAAGCAGCCATGGTAGGAGTCAAGATCGAGCACAGCCCGAAGTTAAGCCTGAAGAAACGCTTGGAACCGAACCCCACAGGGGAGGTACAGGGCGAAGGTCAACTGTAGCTGAGCCTGTCATACTGCCTAACCACGGAAACGCCAGTGAACGGGGCCGAGCTAGAGTCCAGCCCGAAGTTGGACCCGAGGAAGTGCTTAGATCAGAACCCAGCAGGGGAAGATCAAGGCAAGGGCCAACTATGGCTGACCCTAGCATGCTCCCAGAAGACCAAAGGCAGCCACCGGAAAATATGAGGAATGATAGACGATACCATCCCTACAGATCATCTGGACGTGATCAATCCCACAGGACAGAGCCAAATTCGTTTCTATCTGCTCCAAATTCTGATGAAAGGATGGCACGCTTTTTCAGAGAGTGCGTCCAACGGGAGCAAAGAGATCGAGGGATAGGCTCTAGGGTAACCAGCCCTTTCGCCCGCAACATCGAAATTGCTATCACCCCCCGAGAATGGATGATGCCAACAATGGAACCTTACAAAGGAACCTCCGACCCCGTTGTACACTTGCAGAGATACACACAACATATGCTCAGGAGTGGAGCGACAGAGGGAGTACTGTGCAAATGCTTTCCACTCTTCTTAGCAGATCTCGCTACCTCCTGGTTCTGTCATCTACCTCAGGGATCCATCAGCTCGTGGGAAATGTTGAAAGAAAAGTTTATCAGTCAGTTCCGCATTCATGTGGAACAACCCAAGGACGCTTATTCCTTATCCAGCATCAAACAAAAACCTGGAGAGAAACTGCAGCAATACCTAACCCGATTCAATGCCGCAGCGGCCGCAGTCCAAGATGCCGATGAAAAGCTTATCCTAATGGCCCTCTGTAGTGGCGTGCATCCGGACACTAAGTTTGCCAGAAGATTGACAAAAGAGAAACCAGCCACTTTACCCGATTTCTTCCATGAAGCAGGGAAATATATGAGGCTTGAGGATGCTGCCGTTGAGGGGCAGTCAGGACAGCAAAATAAGGAAACTCACAGCAACGCCCCTGCTGTGGCAAGGGACGTTCGAAGAAATGATTCCAGAGACAATGCTGGGGGCAAGAAGGGAGAAAAGCGCCTATATCGGCCTGGACCGAGATTTGACACTTACACTCCTTTGAACGAGGCCGTCGAAAATATCTTCCTTGTCACCCAAGGCGAAGTTAGATACAAATGCCCACCATACAAGAAGGAATCAGATAACGCGCAGAAGTCTGGAAAGTTCTGCCGCTTCCACGAATCTCATGGGCATGATACCAATGAATGCCATCATCTCCGAGACTTGATTGAAGAACACATTAGAAGGAAGAAACTGGAACGCTATGTAAAAGGTCAGGACAGGATTCCAGCTCCTGCCAATGAGAACCCAAGGCTACCCTCACCGGAGACCGGCAGAGGAAACCGCAACACTAGCGGCTCTAGTCAAGAGAAGATAGTGGTCCATACCATCTCAGGAGGACCGCACGTCGCAGGCAAAAGCTGGAAAGAGATGGAAAGATATGGAAAGTCGCTTAGAGACAATAAAGACTGCGTCAATTCGGTTATAGAAGAACGCCACCCGAAACGGAAAGGAAGGGATGACATCACTTTCGGTAGGCGTGACCTAGAAGGAAGGCAATACCCTCACATGGATCCCATGGTTATCTCTGCCCGGCTCGGACCCGCCGAAGTTTACCGAATTCTAGTAGACACTGGAAGCTCAGTAAATATTCTGTTCAAACATGCATTCGACAAAATGAGACTATCAATGAAGGATGTATCTCCCTACGATAAACCACTACACGGTTTCACTAGGGACGCAAAGATGCCCCTCGGGCAACTGGACCTCTTTGTTGAAATTGGAAGCAATCCCCACTCCGTTGTACGGAAACAGACGTTTATGCTAATAGAAAACCATTCGGCCTACAACGCCTTCTTAGGAAGGCCAGCCTTGTTTGACTTCCAAATTGTCCTAGCCCCATGGTGCCTGAAGATGAAATTTCCAACGGACAACGGAGTAGCGGAAGTGGAAGGGGACCAGGACATTGCTCGAGACTGCTATGTGACTGAACCACAGGAAGGATAAAGGGAAGGGTGTAGAGGTTGCCCTCTGCACAAAAAGTCTAGAAGCATAGCAATTAAAGAAGGCCCCTCCTCTTCGATATACCAGCGACCCTTTCAATGAATTAGACCCTAGGGACAAAGAGGAGGAGGCCACCGCCGAGCCTGCAGAGGCTATGGAGTTTGTATCTGTAGACAAGCACGACTCGAGTAGACTATTGAAGATTGGGTCCCAACTAAAAGCAGAGTTGAAGGAGCAACTCATCGACTTTCTCCACCACAACTTGGATGTATTCGCATGGTCACACGCTGACATGACCGTAATCTCCCCCGACGTAGCATGCCACGTACTAAACATTGATCCTACCAAGGCGCCCGTAAAACAAAGAAAGAGAAGTATGGGGGCAGAGCGATCAGCAGCCCTCGATGAAGAAGTAAAGAATCTACTTGCCAATGACTTCATACGAGAAGCCATCTACCCGGAATGGATCGCTAACCCAGTACTGGTAAAGAAGGATAATGGGAAGTGGCGGACATGCATTGACTTCTCCAAACTAAATGACGCCTGCCCAAAGGATTGCTTCCCAATTCCTCGAATCGACCAACTTGTAGACAGCACAGCCGGGCACGAGCTCCTATCTTTTATGGACGCATACTCAGGATATAACCAAATTCCTATGCATGCTCCCAACCAAGACCACACTAGTTTCATCACTGACTGGGGTTTATACTGCTATAAGGTGATGCCTTTCGGACTTAAAAATGCAGGAGCCACCTACCAGCGCCTCGTCAACAAGATGTTTGCAGGGCTAATAGGGCAAACTATGGAAGTATACGTGGATGACATGCTGGTAAAGTCAAGGAAAGCCGACGATCACGTAAGCCACCTAGGCAAGATGTTTCAAGTACTTCGCCAGTATGGAATGAAGTTGAATCCTCTAAAATGCTCCTTCGAAGTGTCATCAGGAAAGTTCTTAGGATTCATCGTCTATGCCAGAGGGATTGAAGCAAACCCTGAACAAGTCCGAGCGCTAAGGGATATCAAGATACCTTCAACTCGAAAGGAAATGCAAAGCCTGAATGGAAAAGTGGCCGCCCTAAGCCGATTCATCTCCAAAGCAACGGACAAGTGCGTCCCCTTTTTCGAAGCTCTAAAGAAAGACAAAGGAAAGTTCGAATGGACTGACGAATGCTTGACCGCTTTCCTTAGCTTAATCGAACACCTCCAGAAACCACCCGTACTCTCGACTCCAAGCGAAGGCGAAGAATTATACCTATACCTTGCTGTGTCATCTCATGTCCTAAGCGCTGCCTTGGTAAGGGAAGACAACCGCACGCAGCGGCCAGTTTACTTCGTCAGTAAGAGGTTTACGGGGGCAGAAGTCAGATATCCTAAACTTGAGAAGCTAGCAAACTGTTTACTAATCAGATCATGGAAACTGCGTCACTGCTTCCAGTCCCATTCCATCAAAGTTCTGACCGATCAGCCACTAAGGCAGGTACTCCATCGCCCCGACACTTCTGGGCGACTACTTAAATGGTGCATTGAACTAAGTCAGTATGATATCACCTATCACCCTCGCACCGCTATCAAGGGACAAGCCATGGCTGATTTCATTGCGGAATTCACTACAAACGAAGATAAGGAGCAATTGGAAATAGCAGAAGAAATCAAGTGGAATCTCTTTGTGGATGGTGCATCAAACGAACAAGGCTCGGGGGCAGGTGTGGTAATAATCACTCCCAGAGGAAATAAGCTGCACTATGCTATAAGGTTGGAGTTCGCTGCCACCAACAACGATGCAGAATATGAAGCAGTGATAGCTGGATTAGAACTTGCCATAGAAATCGGAGCCAATTCTTTGTGTCTTCATAGCGATTCTCAACTTATTGTTAATCAAATACTAGGAGAATTCCAAGCTCGAGAAGAACGACTCATAGCATATTTAAAGAAGACCAAGTTACTTCTCAGCCGATTGAACCACTACTTAGTCAAACACATCCCTCGGGAAGAGAACCAAGAGGCCGACGAATTGGCAAAGCAAGCAAGTATGAGAGACATCGCCATCTTCGGAGCAGTGACCATCTCAAAGCAACTGACCCCAAGTTTTGAGCAAGTGAATCTGATAGCTGTGACCGAAGAAGCAACTTGGATGACTCCCATCCGAGACTACCTACAAAGCGGCACACTATCCAACGGGCGTAACGAAGCCAAGAAAATCTTGAGGAAAGCTTCCCGCTACACAATTCAAGAAGACATCCTCTATCGGCGCGGATTCTCTAACCCGTTATTAAGGTGTGTCGCTGGGAGGGAAGCCAAGGAAATCTTATCCAACATTCATCAGGGAAGCTGCGGAGATCACACCGGAGGGTAGACGTTAGCAAAAAAGATACTCCGATATGGATATTTCTGGCCCACCTTAAGCAAGGACACCTTGGATTTCGTCAAAAAGTGTGACAGATGCCAGAAGTTTGCTAAGATTCCGCGGCTGCCAACAACTAAGATTACTCAAATGACCAGCCCTTGGCCCTTTTCAGTATGGGGAATTGACTTAATCGGTGAACTGCCAATGGGCCGAGGCGGGGCCAAATATGCTATAGTGGCAGTCGACTATTTCACCAAATGGGTGGAAGCAGAACCTCTGAATAAAGTATCTTCAGCAAAAGTTATTAACTTCTTGATCAAAAATGTTCTGTGCAGGTACGGAGTCCCACTCAAAATCATATCGGACAATGGACTTCAGTTTGACAGCGAGGAATTCGCCAACTGGTGCCAAGAGCACGGAATTCACAAGAGCTTCTCATCCGTAGCGTATCCCCAGGCAAACAGACAAGTCAAAGCCGTTAACAAAATTCTGAAAACTCTAATAAAAAAGAAACTCGAAAAATCAAAGGGCGCTTGGGTGGATGAACTCCCTACGGCACTGTGGGCCTATCGCACATCTTTCAGAACATCAACAGGGCATACTCCTTTCTCTTTGGCATACGGATCGGAGGCTATGCTCCCAGTTGAAACCATCGTGCCTTCCCACCGTAGGATCCACTATAACCCAGAAGAGAACGAAGAACTCCTTCACATGTCTTTGGATCTAGTTGAGGAGAGAAGAAATGATGCAATCCTTAAAGCAGCAGCCCACAAGCAAAAAGTGGCAGCACAATACAACTCCAAAGTCAAGCATCGTACCTTACAAGAAGGGGATCTTGTCCTCAAGCGAATCTTCCCTCGCCCCGGAGCACTAGACCCAATCTGGGATGGACCATATGTAATTCATAAAGATCTCCACAATGGAGCTTATATTTTGTTAACAGTGGACGGAGAGGTGTTCCAGAGGGTATGGAACATCCAACACCTCCGTCGATACTTTTCTTAACTTGTACTGCCCATATGAAGTGAATTAACAAAGAGAATCAGTGGACGTAGGCCTTTTCGTGCCGAACCACTTTAAAAAACATTGTCTCTTTTTTAACTTGTTCCTTTATATCTTGGCTGCTTGTTAACTTTATCCTTTTCTGTTGAACAAAATCCTATGCGTATAGCATTTCCACTCAATGCACTCCACAGCGCAACTTCACCTGGACAAGACCTAACATGTACTATGCGAATCTATGCCCTCGCCAATGAGACACTTTTGCTCCAGCATCCCTCTGCTGCGGGTTAACTCATTGCTCGCGACGGCCCTTAAAGCCAACTGTAATGAGCCGATTATAAGCCACCGAGAAGGACGATTATAGCCGAGGCAGCTCATTACGGCGTTCGGCTCGCCGGCAACTGTGAACCGACTATAAGCCCCAACGTAAGGTATGGCCAGCCAGGGGCAGTTCACGGTTGACGATCGGCACCCACACTAGCCGGCCACAGTAAATCGAATAATACCCATGATTATGGGCCATAATGGCCTGGGTAGTTACTGTGCGCGATCTCGGCTCCAATGTGTCTTAAGTGCGGCTGTGATAAAAAGAATTAACTCCCCGCGGAGGCGTAAGATGGGTGACAAATGTCTCCAAGACCAACAGCTAGGGAAAGTGACTACAAAGCCTGTTTGCCACGAACTTAAGCACATTGACGGCCTTCCGTGATTGGAAGTTTTACTTTTTCACATATTTCAATTTTACTTAAGAAACTCTTCTCCTATCCTTTGTAACAATCCCTGAAGTACAGGACACAGAACAGGAGATACTCACTAATAGAAGCGGATACACACAGCAAGATACTGGACCGCATCCCTTACTCGGTCACACAGGATATTCAAAGCTGCCATCTACAAGCAAAATATAAAGGGCGGTATTTCCTTCTTTCATATGTAAACACATGACTATAATTTATTCACACCTCACGCTAACATTGCAAATCATGAAATTATGTTTTAAACAAGAACCTAACATCAAACACAATTTGATTACAAGAATATATATAGCTATATTTCTCATACAACATGTCAAAATAGCAAAAAACATTCAAAAGACGACAAAATCAGCTTAAGTTAAAGAATTACACGTCGAGAATAGAGCTATTTATTACAAGTAGCAAAAATTACAACCTAAGAGTTACTCTACTGTTTTAAGACTAACATATACAACCATGTCAAGTCCATAAAAAAGAATTTTCCAGGTCTAATCAAGAAGCCGGCTGCGTCGGAGTCTTATCCTTGTCCTGTTGCCCACCTGTCTGGTCAGAAAAAGGATTCGTTAGTGATAAGCAACCAAGTTAATGGAAAGACTAGAGAGGAAGACTTACCAGCATCTGCTCCTTGATCAGCTTGATCATCATCCTTCGCTTGCACACCTGTCTCATCAGCTGCAAACAACCGCATGCCCTCCTTCACCGCCACCTTCTCCTCCTTGGTAAACTGGGCGGTAACAGCATCCATCCTAAAGGCCACGCCACCCTCCTTATCTGCCTCAGCCTGGGCCTCCTCTAGAGCCCTGAGATAGATCCTAGCCATAACCCGAGGGTAATCATCCATCCAGGACAAGTTACCCTGCCTCCAAGTATGAAAGTACATATCCTGGAGCATCCCCTCCATCAGCTCCTCGTTCTCTTCAAACTCCCTCGCCCGGGCCTCGGAATCCGACAACCTTACGACGGCGGCATCTCTCTCCAATCGGTATCTCGAGCAGTCAGCCTGAAGGGATTTCCGCATTGCCTCCATCTCCTCCCTCAACTTGGCTTGAGCAAGCTCTGCAGCCTCAAGCTTCCCAGACAACTCCTCTATCTGCTCAAGATCCGCTTTCCGAACCTCGTCCACCATGGCAATGGCCATATCGATCCGTTCCTTGCAAGTAGCCTCCATTTTCCGCAGTTCGGCCCGACTGGCCTCTTCCATAGTTTTCTTTAGACGTCCGGAGGCGGCCTCGTGCTGAGAGATCTGGATGGCCTGATCAGCGAGTTGCTTGGCCTGGTCGGAAACCACTAACCGCAGTCTTATGTTGGCACCCCAATCTCCTCCCCGGCCTTGACCAGTCGGGCATGATGCCCCATCAACTTCCTGGTCTCCTCAGCAACCCGGTCGATATTTGCTTTAGCTTCGTTCCCCATAGCGACAACCCGAGTAGTGAGCAAATTAAGGTCTAGAGATTTGGCCTCGTCAATCACCTTTACCATAGGGTTGCGAGGAAGAAGGTGCTCACCGGTAACCTCGTCGAAGGAAATATCATGAGAACTTGGATCCAGATCAGGATGACCCGCAAATGGATTACGAGCCAAGCCAGGACGATCAATCTGAGTAACGGTAGGGTTTTCAGACGGGTGCGAAGAGGGTGTGAATTCAGTATCCTCCTCCGTAATATCATGAAGAGGCTGAATTGGGGGCTGAGGACCAGGTGAAGATTCGGATAAGGAATGACTCCTCCTTCTCTTTTGAGTACCCTCTTCAATAACCCCGAGAAGAGGACGGTAGCCGACTACATCCCCGGAACGGTGGGTCGAAGGCTTCGGCTTGGCGGAAGCTTTGGAGAGCTTGTATTGTTCAAGCCTGTGCCGAAGGTCTGAGGCCTTGGTCGTTTTACCTGCTCCTGATAAGAAAACCAAGTGTCACCAACATGTGTTGAGCCATCATTCAAGAATTAAAAGAGTAAAGTGAAATTCACCTTGAACCGCCGAAGTTGCTTCGGTAGAAGCGCTCCCGGAAGATCGATCGACGCTGGTCCCAACGTTATCGGCTTTCTTAGACTTCTCCGTCCCCTCCAAACCTTCGAAGGCTTGGCGGAAAGCGTCATCCGTCCACTCTTGCATTTCGCCTACTTGCCCGGAAGACAAAGCCCTGGAGCCACCACCACCCTGTCCATCGCCACCATCATCACCATGACGATCACCGTCACTTCCGCCCTCAGCCTCACCTTCTTCATCCTCACCTTTCCCCTCCTCCTGAACATCCAGGTGTGTGCTGGGAGAGGGACCGTCAGACCTTTTGAGCTTCTTCCCCCCAGCAACCGGATGTTTCGAAAAGGGCCTCCTTTTACTGCTCTTCGACGCGGCCCCTTCTTTAGCTTGGGCAGCCTTCTCTTCAGCCGTGTCCCTCTGCTTGACCACGGACTGCTGTGGAAGGATCAAGTTGTACTCCAAGAGTGTGGCGTTCCTGATCAGGTAGGCAACCGACCTATCTCTCCCAGTTATAGCTTCTATCTCTGCTGCCGTCTGAACCAGGCGATCATTCTCCACGACCGCAAAACCACCTGTCGCTAGCAAAAAATAAAAACACATAAGAAAAAGCACTGCAACCATAATGGAAGTTGTAGATAAAGCTTCAACTTACATCCGGAGGTGAAGCGCCGGATAGAAACAGAGTCATCCCTGACAAAAAACCACTCCTTTTTTAACATGCTATACTTAGAATATAAGTCCAGGACAGGCTTAAAGGATACGGCAGATTCCAAGCTGATGTAGGGAGATCCCTTCTTATAGCCCCTCAAGTTGTACAAATACCGGATCTCCCGGTTGGAAGGAGGACACCCATATCTCCTCTGGAAGATGACGAAGAGACTCACCAGAATGGCATAAGAGTTAGGCTGAAGATGGAATGGAGCTACCTTTAGATATGTAAGAAAGCTGACTACCCAGGCGTTGAGAGGCGGGATGGCACCACACATACAATGGTATATGCTGTAGGCAAAATATTCTCAGGAGGATCATACGGCATCGCTCCCGCAGCCGGCAATAACATGCACGTGCGACCGATCCCGAAAGAGCGAGATATAACCTTAAGTTGCTCGCCCTTGAGTGAGCTAGGGAAGCAATTAGGAGGCAAGTTGAGAAGCTCCTGAGGACCATACCCGTCCACTAACGATCTCGGAGTGGGCCCACGTCGTTCTGGATTCAGCTGAGCTGGGGGCACGGCGGAGGACCCTCCTTCGCCCTCGGATTTCTTTTTGTCTGATCGAGTTTCTGCTTTGCGAGACATTATCTACAACACCGGAAAAACATATTGTTAGAACAGAGGATGTAAACAAATAAGTGTATAACATGAAATTTCACTCATAAAATCAAAATGCTCAAACTCCCCTTGTCATTCGGTAAAGTGAATGAAAAATTTCATTCGGTATTCGGAGTCTCGAGGTTCATTCGGCATTCCCCGTATAGGGTTCATTAAACTCCCATTGTCATTCGGTAAAGTGAATGTAAAATTTCATTCGGTATTCGGAGTCTCGAATTTCATTCGGCATTCCCCGTATAGGGTTCATTTGGTGATCCAAATGAAAATGCTCGTTCGGTACTCAGGATCCACGAACTCATCCGGTAATCCAAGAACGACAGTTCATTAGGCACTCGAAATACCCGGATTCGTTCGGTTGTCTAAAAAGGCTATTCGGCGAGAGAAAGCTATATCACCTGATTCGATTCGGTATGAATGTCTGGTTCGGTTGCCTTGGATTGGAAGGGAATAACGAAAGTATACAGTCCCTACTTATAGGAAAATATAGGATGCCGGACCAGTTGGATCGGCACTCAGCGATCGAATGGAAGGAAACAAAGTAGGCCATATGCCAGCATATACCCCACTTTGGGGGGAAAATGTTGGGTGAATTCTCACCACCGGTCCAAAGCTAGACAAACCAAATCACCTCTGCCGAACCAACCAGCCTCCAAGCTTCACCGAACCAACTCATCTCCAACCTCTGCCGAACCAACTCATCTCCAACCTCTACCGAACCAACCACCCTCCAAGCTTCACCGAACCAACCACCCTCCAAGCTTCACCGAACCAACTCATCTCCAACCTCTGCCGAACCAACTCATCTCCAACCTCTGCTGAACCAACTCATCTCCAACCTCTGCCGAATCAACCACCCTCCAAGCTTCACCAAACCACTCATCTCCTACCAAAGAAAACCGGACCAGATCCACCAGGCCAGATTACGTCAGCCCAGGCCCGCCAGCTGCTATATACCTCCAAGACCCCTACCCCCAGCCTCACTCTATAAATAGAGGGGCAGGGGTACAACAATGGGGGATAAGTTTGAGAGCTCAAGCACGGAGAGAACTTTCAAACAACTTTCTTTTACTTGTATCAAAGCTTTGTACTTGTAATCTAAACAAGAGAAGAGAAATAACATATAAAGTGGACGTAGGCACATTCTGGCTGAACCACTATAAATCTGCGTGTCTTTTTACAGTTTAGCCCCTGCTTTTCATATATTTGCATAAATCACCCAAATCACTAAGAACAACATAAGATCTCCTAAATCATACGACTTTGAGGTGTTTGTCCATTTTTTGTGCAAACAGTAACATTTGGGATTCCTTTTGTTACAGTAAAGTGTGTGCCAACTCATAGGCACATGCCACATGCTGGAGATGGGGAGCTTGGTCCGATGGTCGTTACCAATTGGTATCAGAGCCGAAGGTTACAAACTAAGGTATGGAGAAAAATAATGCTCTCAAAGTACTCCAAAGGGGATGTGAGTCAAGAAGAAGATTGTTAGGGTTGTCTCACATGTGACAAGAAGGAATGACGGTTTGGAATTGGAATAGTCACGTATCGCTAAATAACTTAGAGAAGTGGTGTATAAATATGGATTGGTAGGCATGTAACATTGGGGATTCCTTTTGTTATGATAAAGTGTATGTCAACTATTAAGCGTACGCCACGTGCTAAAGATGGGGAGCTTGGTCTTACTGCTATTACACAATAGTTTGATATATTGATTATTAGTATTAAACCATCTTTCCTCACTACCAAACTAAAGATCCAACCTTCGATCACTTGAAAACAAAAATAGAACTCTAGACATTAATAGGGTAAAAGGAATACTTTACTGAAACTACAACATAACAAAATATAGCTGATAAAAATTCAAACAATTTAAATACCATACCTTAATACGCAAAATATCAAACAATTTGAATACCGTACCTTAATCAAATCAAACATTTTCTTCTTAATAGATACTTTACCTTCTAGTTTTGCTTTTTCCTCAAAGTTGTCGAAATCTCCCAATTACGCGATCATTGAATGCCAATAGAAACCAAAAATCAACAAAGAAATTTGTATTTTCAATAAAGGTACCAAATTAGATGTTTGATATAAAATTTTATCATAATATTTGGCTTATTGGTTGGATTGTTTTTCATTTCCAGGTTAATAACATTATGTGAAGAAGGCGAGGAAGAAGTGGGGTTGAGAAACTAACGCTAATGTTCGAAACAGAAATGTAGTGAATAAAATACGATGTAAACAAAAGAGACAAATATACCCTATCACTACTCTCCAAAGCCATTTTTTGTGAAAAAGACAAGGGCTTCAAGTGGTAAATTATTTACTTTATATATAAGATTATGAAATATATAATATCACACTAGACATCTTGTTAATTGTAGGTCAAAATGGTTAACTCTCCCAAATATATATATTGTTTTGATGTCCATATTGTGAATATGAATGACATATTAAATTAATTAATTAAATAAATTATTTGCAAAAATATATTTAAACATTAATAACAAATAAATACTTTAATTAACAAATTTAAAATAAAATATTAAAACCATCTTTCATTAATTAAACACTAGATTTGATTTAGTATTAATAAATATTTAATTACACAAACAAAAATTAAAGATACTGTGCAAAGTAAAAAAGGACCTTTTTCTTAAATTCACCCCCTCAACCCTGCTGCAAGTGCACCGGATTCAACATCCTTAATCTTGCATAATGTTATTGTTGGTAAGTAACATAATTAGTTAATAAAAGGTCACAAGTTTGAAATTGTAACAAAAAACTGCTGGTACATACTTCGTTGTTTCCTGGAGGTTCTGTATTATGTGTTTGGTATTTAAAACAAAATTACTATTCTTATAATCCATGTGGATTCCACGTGTCATATGCTCTCTAGTAAAGAAAGTTTACTCACTGCTTTTTAGTTTATCAAGCAAACTTGTTTTTTTAAATACAAGCTATCTTATGATATCTAACAACAGGAAAACAAATATAATATCAAATGGATGAAAAGGACAAGAAAATAATTTATTTCTTACCATATAAGTAGGTGTAAAAATCACTCTATTTTTTAGTATTTTCATCTTTTAGCTAAGGCTTTAAGTCTTGGAATTCGGTCACGTTTCGTCTTAGTATTTTTATACAAGATATCTCGTATTGGAGGAGATCTCATGCAAGATGAGGGCATTTTGGGTGTTCATCTTGATTACATCATGGGTCTTAAGGTACATCTCAGAACTATTTTGGAGTAGCTTACATGTCCAAATTTTGATGTTATAATGATATTTTAAACAATTCTGAAGTAAAATAAAAATTGTAACTTACTTGACTAACGAAAAAAAAAGTTGAATTGAATGTATTGGAGGAAAAATGAAGTTTGATTATTTGGATTGATTTGGTAATTTTCCAATAATATCCTCTAATTTGAACACTGAAATGAAGTTGTTTGTTTTAATTTATCAAGATAACAAGTAAAATTATGTCTAAGGGTTGCCAAGTAGCAAGTGTATTGAGTAGTTTCTTAAAACACCAATATGAATAGCGAAAAATTTATGTGGAGGAGAAAATATATAATTTCAAGTGAGATCTTAGATTAAGATTTAGATCCATATATTCCAGTTAATTTGAATATTTTGGACGAGATGAGTGTCAAAGGAGATATGAATTTGAATCAATGTATTGTCTCGTATACGTGTTAAAAGGAGATCGTGGAGAAAATCTCGGGCGAGATATAGAGGATTTAAAACCATTCTTTTAGCAACATATAAATATTCTCGGATATACTTCAATAAATTTTATTATCCTTCTTCCTTAAAGAAGATATAAATGATTTCTGTCTAATAAATACTAGCAATGCTCTTTCTTAAAATAAACATGAAAGACTTTTGAGAATAAATTGTAATCGCTTCTTCCAAAAATAAATATTTTTATCCAATAAAGAAGCTTGAGTTTTGCAATAGACAACTTTCGATGGATATATCATTGTATCCTTGAGGTCCCATAGTATATGTTTGGTATTTAAAACAAAAATACTATTCTTCCAATCCATGTGGATTCTACAGGTCATATCCTCTCTTTTAAAAAAATAGTTTGTTCATCAATTTTTAGTATGTAAAGCAAACTTATTTTGACAAATTTAGGCTTCCTTTTGAGGTATGAAAAAAGGAAAATGAATATTTCTTACTAAATAAGTTGGTATAAAATACATTCCATCTTTCTTTTAATATTGCTATCTTTTAGCTCTAGTTTCAAATCTCAAATTTCGGTCACATTTTATCTCAGTATTTCCACATAAGATATATTGATTCAGAGGAGATCCCAGGAAAGATGAGGATATCTTGGGTGTGCATCTTGATTTAAGTATAAAAAGGTATTAAAATGAATGTTTTGGATAATAAAGGAAGTTTGATTAGTTGGATTGATTTGGTAATTTTTAAGTAATATCCTCTTATTTGAACATTGAAATGAAATTGTTTGCTTTGATTCATCGAGATAAAAAGTGAAAATTATGTCAAGGCATGGTCAAGTAGTAATTGTATTGAGTAGTTTCTTAAAATACCTATGTGAAGGGCAAAAAAATTTACATGAAAGAGGAAAAATGTATAATTTCAAGTGAGATCTTGGATTGAAATTTCGATCCATATATTTCAAGTGAGATTTGAATATTTCAAACAAGATGAGTGTTAAAAAAAATGAATTAGATCTGACGTTCCATCTCATCTAAGTGTGAAAAGGACATATCAGAGAAGATCTCTGGTGAGATGTGACGACCCGACTTTTCGACCGTCGAACGTTGACATTAAATACATCCACGGTATTCATGTGCCGAGCACCCAAGTGTCGAAAAGACGAAAAGTTAGGATAAAATAAAATAAAAGAAGAATAGAACAGAAAAGGAAGAACACAACATGAAACGATCCTGACTCGGCCTTCGAAAATCGACACCTGTACTTCACTTGTACTCGAATGCCGCAGATTCAAACGCCGAATCTGGCTCGCCGGAGCTTATAACACAGTAAGTATAACAACACAACGGATGAAAGAAATGAATGATATCATATACAATTCCAACGAATACAATATCTAGAATGATATACAACAATGATATCAATATGATACAACAATATCAGAGACAAATAATAATTTTACAGCGGAAACAACATAACTGATAACTCCAAATGATCTGAAAAAGAGAATGAATCCAACAACTCCAACGTTAAGCTCGAACCACCATCATGTTTCACAAAGATAAGCAAGGACGGTAGTGATCGCCAAAAACTAAACTAGCTCCAAACCATTTATTAAACCTGACTATCTCAAAAACTCAACTCTAGACTGCCCGTGTGGAAAATTGTGGGCACCCAGAGTTTAGGAAGGGAACAATAAACTCCAGGTCAGTCATGGGACTAGTGTGAGTAACAAAAATAGTTTATCTTTAAAACAAACAACAAAAGAATTTTAAACATTGAAATCCTCAATGCTTTTTTGGAAAATGAAACTACCATAAGGCCTCTCGCTACACACACAATGCAAGCGCAGAATTGGAGGAGATTTCTTCTTATGATAGTCAAATATGCTTAATACGAGAAAACTCTTTTGATATTATTACTAGTGCATAGTGTGAAAATCCTTTCGAAAATATAATATTAATCTTAGCCAGCATAGGTACCAGTATATTATGCTTGCTATAGCTGCCGCCTGAGGAGACACGTTATACAACTGCAATCGTAAAGGGCTCGTATTGTTTCTTTGGATTTCCAACAAATGGTCAGGCTAAAGAACTTCCTACTGCCACATGGGAACGCCTTTGGAGGGACGCCCAGAGAACCTACCTGGCTCTATGCCAACACAAGGCCGATTACCCCCTTCCCGGGTAGTAAACATGAGATATGCCACCACCGGTCATTTGCGACCTTTATCCGAGGCGCCTCGATCACAAAGCAACAACCACACAGTAAATGAGATTGATGCAAACACACAGGTAAAGCATCTGGGCTCCATACCATGATACTACCTTTTTCCAGAAGGAAATGACATACCCTAAAGGGTGTGACCCTCATAACCTTGCCGCATCTTTCCTGTTTCGACCATTTCCGGGGTGTGAGGTCCGATGAGGTCTCGTCCACAAAGCTATGCTTTACACGAAAGCCATGCTTTGATCAACAAATTATCAGCAAATGATTAGCAACACACAGCAACACTTAGCATGCCACACTACCAAATTGGGAGTATATCACTGATAACCTTCAACTACATAACCTCTGAGCTCGTACGTCTTTGAGAAGGGTGTTAAGCTAAGAGAATAAATTCTCCGCCACTAAACAGAAATGTATTTGAAAGAAATCAGCTTTATATCTCAAAGTGAAGTGTCAGACATACAACCATGCAAGTCTGTTCCGGGTTCGAACAAAACCGAAGGCACTTCTAAAGAAGCCCTTGCAATCCGGGTATTCACAATCCCGATCGGACTTCCCATCACTTAGGAAATCTCTATACCGTAGCTACTCAGTGCAGAGACAATCGATAGGTTATCCTATCATTCTCGCAAACACCCGGTCTTCAACACCGGTCTTCAAATGCTATCCATTCACGTCGTATCACTATTCGGAATGGGTTATATGACACAAAGTCCTCTCTCGGCTAAACCGAATAGTGAGTGCAATATTTTAAAACATATGGATATTAGGATTTCAATTAAGTCACAACTTATTACCCAAACTTTTCTTTCAAATGGTTTAAACAAATTACCATTTTAATCTTTACAAAAAGATTCATCTCACAAAGTTCACCCAGTTTCACAAAGATCTATTCATAGATTTTCAAATCAGTTTTCCTTTCAAATTGGATTAACTCGTCCAATCTTTAAATCAAAGATTTAATTGATAAGTTTCAAAACAATTCCATTTGGACCTTTTATACAAAAGGTACACCTTTCCAATTTCAAAACAAAGTTCAACAATCTTTCACAAAGATTTATTCATAACTCGGAAAACCATTTTCATTTCAAACTTGAAATTCTTTTGACACAAATTGGAAATTCATTCCTTATATGAAAGCTTCTATTATTTGAAAACAAATAGTTTTCATTTCGGAAAATCTGATTCATTTATACGAGTTAAAGTCCTTGGGTTAAATTCAAATTCTCAAAACCATACTTTTAAAATGGTTTAAATTCATATAAACACATTTATAACAACTTTAACCATAATTTCCAAACATGGAATTCAATTCCAAATTTTGAATTCAAATTCAAATAGAATTATTTAAATTGGAAACTTTACCAAGTTATTCAAAATAACTTTTATCTTAAAAACTCCTTTTCAAAAGCTTTAACATTTAACCCAAATTCATTTCCAAAATCAATTGATATTAAAATTTCAATTTCAAAAACATTAAATTTAAATCATTTGGGACTTAACCGATTTTCTCGTGAACTCCATATTTGTGTGTGTAAGAGTGTGGTCTAGGGGTTTTACACAATAGTGGAACATTATTCAATCATCACAGATTAAATACAACAATATATTTGATAAGCGGTATAACTATAATGCTTATCTTTTATTCATAGATCACAGATATACATATCACAAATAATAAATTGCAGTCATCCCAGATAAATAAATTACATTACAGATCACAACACAAATCAGGATATATCACAAAGCATCACATATAAGGGATATAAAACAATTCACCCATTAAATAAAATCCAAACATTCACAAGTAAAATTCATTAATCAATTGATTAATTTAAATCAGATGTAGTACTTATGACTAATCATTAATCCGGGTTAATTATCATGAGTTAATTACAAATTATCTGAAATAAATTTATGTTTCATCATTTATTAGTGAACCTTTAATTATTAACTAATCATCCTTAATTAATGAATCAATTAACCTTTAATTATTTAATAAATCTTAATTAATCACATTTATTAATTAATCCTTTGATTACTAACAAATAATTATACTCAAGTTAATAACCATCATTCAATTAATTACATCCAGTAATTACCCTTAATTACTTCACTAAGTAATTATACTTCATTAATTACATTAAGTAATTACATTTATTAAATCATCAAGTGATTATCTTAAATTAATTATACTTAACTAATTAACTCAAACTAATCAAATTTAACTCAAATAATTACAATAAGTAATTAATTTCTTAATTACTTTTATCAAGTAATTATCTCATTGGTTAATTATTCTCAATTAATTAACCTTTAATTATTAATTAACCTTAATTATTCTTTAATTACTATTGATAAATCACATTAATTAACCACCTTAATTAATGACACTAAGTACTTAACCTTAAATTACTTATTTATGATTCTTTAATTTCTTACGTAAAGTAATTACCCTTTTTAATTACTTTAGTTAATTAACATTTAAATCTTATATAATACCCTTTGGAATTAATTATAAATTACAATTAACTTAAAACCTTTGAGTTAAATCCTTCTTTAAAACATTTCATTTCTTAATTACCCATTTAATTTTCAATATTAAGTTTATTTAAAGTAAACTTTAAAATGAAGTGTTATATATATATATATATATTAAACACTTTTAACTCAAAATAATTTGTTTTAACATCTTAATAAGTCCCGACTTAAATCAACATTCATTATTTAAAAATAAATGGGTAAGAAATTGTTTAAACTTGACCAAGTTTTAAAAATTTAAAACCTGTTATTACACTAAATTCCCAGACTCGAGCAAAACTGCAAAAATCCAGAGCTTTACTTCGAGTTTTCCCCAAACCAACCCGAGTCACATTTTAAAACTTAAAATTTTTGTTTAAGTTATTTTATACCCGGTACAACCTAAAAATACTCGAGACCTTCCTCGAGCCTGTGACCTGTTTCCCCGAAACCATCTTCGAGTTAAAACCCCTCGTGCCCAAACTTAACCCACTGACACCAACTATCCAATGTGCATGTGCACCGCCGATTGCCGGTGCTCTGGCCATTTCCACCACCCTCTACAAATCCACGATCATCTATCCAAACATGTAGAACACACAGATCGACGAATTCGTGGGCCAAACAAAATCGAGCATCCTGACCCAAACTGGAACAGCTATGATCACCAAAAACTTCCTCGTTCATCCACCTTTGACCATCAGAGGTCACGTGGTCATATCTGAAACTTCACCGATATCTAATGCTTCGACTGGCACTGGTGCGATTGACACCGGTCGAATATCGATGACACATTAATAAAAATTCCGACCCTGACCCAAACTAGAACTTAAACCCTACATCGCCGTTGTCACGATGCCACGAACGGTTATAAATTCATCTGACATTTTTGCCGCGATCCCCAAGTCTTCCTCCACCTCCAGGCAAAACTCCGACCACCCCGAGTGCCACGATCGCCAAAGAAGCTTTAAAAACCATTTTCTGATCAACTTAGAATTTCTCAGTCAAATCCTCGTTAAAAATCTTGATTTTACTTTCAAAAATCATTATTCTTTATAACATTTCAAATGATATACCTGAAACTAGAATCTATGATGTTTGAATTTTAATATGATTTGAATTTTGACTGTATTTCCCAATTTTCTAGTGAAGCTTTGATTCGGATTTACTTAAATCTATTTTAAAGATTCGAATCATGTTAAAACTAACAACTTTTGTTTAGATCCTAAAGCATAATAAGGATCAGAGAGGGAGCATTTTGATTTTTCTACAGGTTTGAAACCTGTTATGTTTAGAACAGAAAACATATGTCTGTTCTTAGACATGCACAGGAAAATTCATATACATATACACACAGACTTGTTCACATGCAAATGATTTTCAACATCACCTCAGACATGATTACAAACAACAGTTAAGAACCTGGATTTAACAAAGGTTTACTCACCTGAAATATAATTGAAACAGAGAACAACTTTTGTGTTGAAAAGCAAAACTGCTAACTTGATTTCCTGGAAAATCTTCTTGTTTGCTTTAGTTGGATTGTTTATTTTAAGTTTTGCAGGATAGTAGTGTCTACTTAATTCTCTGGTATGCTCAGTTGTGTTGAACGAATGGAATAAGGAAGATTGATATATATCAAAAATTATGTGTACCGGCTAATGTATATGCAGGTACAAGATTTTTTTTATTTGGTTAGAGATTTTTTCTCAGTTGGAGGCTGATATGAGAGCATTAAATGCTTGTGTCCTTACCACTTTTCATCCTTATCCCTTTTTCAATTTCGTATGTACATATATGATTTCTTGCCTTGCATTGCAAACAAGTATCTTCCATAGTTTATAAATTTCTAGAGTTATCTTAAGTTCATTTCATATTTGAGTGTATTTTATTTTCTTTAGTCTTGTTATTTTATAATACAAATAATTTCTATTTTTAATATGTCGTTAAAATTTATCTATGTGTTATTTATATTTTACTTAGTTTATTAACATGTTGTTGAATTTATTTATGTATTTATTTTATTTTATTTTTTATAATTTATCTTATATATATATATATTAATTTCTAACTTCTATATTTATTATACTTATGTAAATTTCATAGTTTCTAGTGTTGAGATATATATATATATATATTTGTATTATTTTGTAAGTATATTTTGTTTGTATTTTATTTTACTTCATATATTTATTTCTATTTTAACTTAAAATTTAAATTCAAATCCACTCATATATGCATATATACATATATATTCACATATATATATATACAAGATTTAAATTCAAATGATTTAACACATATTTTATTTGAATTTGGGGAAACTCAAATCAATTTAACAATTAATTTCACAATTTTTATTCAAAAATTAAATAAATTATTAATTCAAACTTATTTAAAATCCGGGATCATTACAGGTTCCCCCCTTAAGAAATTTCGTCCCCGAAATTTGAAAGTAGGGAGACACACAAGAATAGATGAAGAATGTTTCATCGAATTAACTGAACATCTATTCTGCATTTGGCTTACCAAATCAGAATATCAATAATAGATACGAGAATGAATCTTTTTAATTTTTCACAAGATACTCGGGTTATCCAGGTCTACGAAATATGCAGGTGCATTGGTCAGTTCGAAGGGATAACTAACCATTCATAGAACATATTGGGACCCAAAAATAGACATATATATGGATACAATTTCAAAACTTTTTACTTTAGAAACCAAATTATACCTATCAACCATAGCAACCAAAGCAAACAATACATCCAAACAAACAATTTTGACCGACTTATTTGGAGTTCATGTCCCCTATTAATATATCGAATCTCTTCCTGGATCTACCAGGAACCATCGAAGAATTGAAAAGATGACGAACCAAAGCGATTGATAGAGAAAAGATTGTTTCCTTGTTGTTACAGGGTATTGACCATTTATAGTCGTATTTCCCTGTCCCCTATCTCATTCTCTTCTTGCACTCATACTCACTATCAGTGAATAGTAAGAGAATTTACTAAGGCATATGGACAGATATCTTAGGGATTACTCATTCTAGGGTATACTTCACCCTATTTCTAATGAGCTACTTAATGTGTTATACTCCTGAGCTAAAATTTAACCTTAGCTCTGATACCAAAATATCACGGCCCAAATTTCAGCGTTCGAAAATCGATACCCGTACTTTACTTGTACTCGAATGCCACAGATTCAAACGCCGAATCTGGCTCGCCGGAGCTTATAACACAGTAAGTATAACAACACAGCGGAAGAAAGAAATGAATGATATCATATACAATTCCAACGAATACAATATCTAGAATGATATACAACAATGATATCAATATGATACAACAATATCAGAGACAAATAATAATGTTACAGCGGAAACAACAGAACTAATAACTCCAAATGATCTGAAAAAGAGAATGAATCCAACAACTCCAACGTCAAGCTCGAACCACCATCACGTTTCACAAAGATAAGCAAGGACGATAGTGATCTCCAAAAACTGAACTAGCTCCAAATCATTTATTAAACCTGACTATCTGAAAAACCCAACTCTAGACTGCCCGTGTGGAAAGTTGTGAGCACCCTGAGTTTAGGAAGGGAACAATAAACTCCAGGTCAGTCATGGGACTGGTGTGAGTAACAAAAATAGTTTATCTTTAAAACAAACAACAAAAGAATTTTAAACATTGAAATCCGCAATGCTTTTTGGAAAATGAAACTACTATAAGGCCTCCCGCCACACACACAATGCAAGCGTAGAATTGGAGGAGATTTCTCCTTATGATAATCAAATATGCTTAATACGAGAAAACTCTTTTGATATTATTACTAGTGCATAGTGTAAAAATCCTTTCGAAAATATAATATTAATCTTAGCCAGCATAGGTACCATTATATTATGCCTGCTATAACTGCCGCCTGAGGAGACAGGTTATACAACTGCAATCGTAAAGGGCTAGTATTGTTTCTTTGGATTTCCAACAAATGGTCAGGCTAAGGAACTTCCTACTGCCACATGGGAACGCCTCTGGAGGGACGCCCCGAGAACCTACCTGGCTCTCTGCCAACACAAGGCCGGTTACCCCCTTCCCGGGTAGTAAACCTCAGATATGCCACCCCCGGTCGTTTGCGACCTTTATCCGAGGTGCCTCGATCACAAAGCAACAAACACACAGTAAATGAGATTGATGCAACCACACAGGTAAAGCATCTGGGCTCCATACCATGATACTACCTTTTTCCATAAGGAAATGACATACCCTAAAGGGTGCGACCCTCATAACCTTGCCGCATCTTTCATGTTTCGACCATTTCCGGGGTGTGAGGTCCGATGAGGTCTCGTCCACAAAGCTATGCTTTACACGAAAGCCATGCTTTGATCAACAAATGATCGGCAAATGATTAGCAACACACATCAACACTTAGCATGCCACACTACCAAATTGGGAGTATATCACTGATAACCTTCAACTACATAACCTCTGAGCTCGTACATCTCAGAGAAGGGTGTTAAGCTAAAAGAATAAATTCTCCGCCACCAAACAGAAATGTATTTGAAAGAAATCAGCTTTATATCTCAAAGTGTAGTGTCGGACATACAACCATACAAGTCTGTTCCGGGTTCGAACATAACCGAAGGCACTTCTAAAGAAGCCCTTGCAATCCGGGTATTCACAATCCCGATCGGACTTCCCATCACTTAGGAAATCTCTATACCATAGCTACCCAGTGCAGAGACAATCGATAGGTTATCCTATCGTTCTCGCAAACACCCGGTCTTCAACACCGGTCTTCAAATGCTATCCATTCACGTCGTATCACTATTCGGAATGGGTTATAGGACACAAAGTCCTCTCCCGGCTAAACCGAATAGTGAGCGCAATATTTTAAAACATATGGATATTAGGATTTCAATTAAGTCACAACTTATTACCCAAACTTCTCTTTCAAATGGTTTAAACAAATTACCATTTTAATCTTTACAAAAAGATTCATCTCACAAAGTTCACCCAGTTTCACAAAGACCTATTCATAGATTTTCAAATCAGTTTTCCTTTCAAATTGGATTAACTCGTTCAATCTTTAAATCAAAGATTTAATTGATAACTTTCAAAACAATTCCATTTCGACCTTTTATACAAAAGGTACACCTTTCCAATTTCAAAATAAAGTTCTACAACCTTTCACAAAGATTTATTCATAACTCGGAAAACCATTTTCATTTCAAACTTGAAATTCTTTTGACACAAATTGGAAATTCATTCCTTATATGAAAGCTTCTATTATTTGAAAACAAATAGTTTTCATTTCGGAAAATCTGATTCATTTATATGAGTTAAAGTCCTTCGGTTAAATTCAAATTCTCAAAACCATACTTTTAAAATGGTTTAAATTCATATAAACACATTTATAACAACTTTAACCATAATTTCCAAACATGGAATTCAATTAAAAATTTTAAATTCAAATTCAAATTCAATTATTTAAATTGGAAACTTTACCAAGTTATTCAAAATAACTTTTATCTTAAAAACTCCTTTTCAAAAGCTTTAACATTTTACCCAAATTCATTTCCAAAATCAATTGAAATTAAAATTTCAATTTCAAAAACATTAAATTTAAATCATCTGTGACTTAACCGATTTCCTCGTGAAATCCATATTTGTGTGTGTAAGAGTGTGGTCTAGGGGTTTTACACAATAGTGCAACATTATTCAATCATCACAGATTAAATACAACAATATATTTGATAAGCGGTATAACTATAACGCTTATCTTTTATTCGCAGATCATAGATATATATATCACAGATAATAAATTGCACTCATCCCAGATAAATAAATTACATTATAGATCACAACACAAATCAGGATATATCACAAAGCATCACATATCAGGGATATCAAACAATTCACCCATTCAATAAAATCCAAACATTCACAAGTAAAATTCATTAATCAATTGATTAATTTAAATTAGTTGTATTATTTATGAATAATCATTAATCTGGGTTAATTATCATGATTTAATTACAAATTATCTGAAATAAATTTCCCTTTCATCATTTATTAGTTAACCTTTAATTATTAACTAAGCATCCTTAATTAATGAATCAATTAACCTTTAATTATTTAATAAATCTTAATTAATCACATTTATTAATTAATCCTTTGATTACGAACAAATAATTATACTCAAGTTACTAATCATCATTCAATTAATTACATCCAGTAATTACCCTTAATTACTTCACTAAGTAATTATACTTCATTAATTACATTAAGTAATTACATTTATTAAATCATCAAGTGATTATCTTAAATTAATTATACTTAATTAATTAACTTAAACTAATCAAATTTAACTCAATTAATTACAATGAGTAATTAATTTCTTAATTACCTTTATTAAGTAATTATCTCATTGGTTAATTATTCTCAATTAATTAAACTTTAATTATTAATTAATTAACCTTAATTATTCTTTAATTACTATTGATAAATCACATAAATTAATCACCTTAATTAATGACACTAAGTACTTAACCTTAAATTACTTATTTATGATTCTTTAATTTCTTACATAAAGTAATTACCCTTTTTAATTACTTTAGTTAATTAACATTTAAATCTTATATAATACCTTTTGGAATTAATTATCAATTACCAATTAACTTAAAACCTTTGAGTTAAATCCTTCTTTAAAACATTTCATTTCTTAATTACCCATTTAATTTTCAATATTAAGTTTATTTAAAGTAAACTTTAAAATGAAGTTATATATATATATATATTAAACACTTTTAACTCAAAATAATTTGTTTTAAAATCTTAATAAGTCCCGACTTAAATCAACATTCATTATTTAAAAAGAAATGGGTAAGAGATCGTTTAAACTTGACCAAGTTTTAAAATTTTAAAACCTGTTATTACACTAAATTCCTAGACCCGAGCAAAACTGCAAAAATCCCGAGCTTTACTTTGAGTTTTCCCCAAACCAACCCAAGTCACATTTCAAAACTTAAAATTTTTGTTTAAGTTATTTTATACCCGGTACAACCTAAAAATACTCGAGACCTTCCTCGAGCCTATGACCTGTTTCCCCGAAACCATCTTCGAGTTAAAACCCCTCGTTCCCAAACTTAACCCACTGACACCAACTATCCAGTATGCATGTGCACCGCCGATTGCTGGCGCTCTGGCCATTTCCACCACCTTCTACAAATCCACGATCATCTATCCAAACATGCAGAACACACAGATCGACGAATTCGTGGGCCAAACAAAATCGAGCATCATGACCCAAACTGGAACAGCTATGATCACTAAAAACTTCCTCGTTCATCCACCTCTGACCATCAGAGGTCACGTGGTCGTATCTAAAACTTCACCGATATCTAACGCTTCGACTGGCACTAGTGCGATTGACTCCGGTCGACTATCGATGACACATTAATAAAAATTCCAACCCTGACCCAAACTAGAACTTAAACCCTACATCGCCGCTGTCACGATGCCATGAATGGTTATAAATTCATCTGACATTTTTGCCGCGATCCCCAAGTCTTCCTCCACCTCCAGGAAAAACTCTGACCACCCCGAGTGCCACGATCGCCAAAGAAGCCTTAAAAACCATTTTCTGATCAACTTAGAATTTCTCGGTCAAATCCTCATTAAAAATCTTGATTTTACTTTCAAAAATCATTATTCTTGATAATATTTCAAATGATATACCTGAAACTAGAATTTATGGTGTTTGAATTTTAACATGATTTGAATTTTGACTGTATTTCCCAATTTTCCAGTGAAGCTTTGATTTGTATTTACTTAAATCTATTTTTAAGATTCGAATCATGTTAAAACTAACAACTTTTGTTTAGATCCTATAGCTTAATAAGGATCAGAGAGGGAGCATTTTGATTTTTCTACAGGTTTGAAACCTGTTATGTTTAGAACAGAAAACATATGTCTGTTCTTATACATGCACAGGCAAATTCATATACATATACACACAGACTTGTTCACATGCAAATGGTTTTCAACATCACCACAGACATGATTACAAACAGCAGTTAAGAACCTGGATTTAATAAAGGTTTACTCACCTGAAATATAATTGAAACAGAGAATAACTTTTCTGTTGAAAAGCAAAACTGCTAACTTGATTTCCTGGAAAATCTTCTTGTTTGCTTTAGTTGGATTGTTTATTTTAAGTTTTGCAGGATAGTAGTGTCTACTTAATTCTCTAGTATGCTCAGTTGTGTTGAACGAATGGAATAAGGAAGATTGATATATATCAAAAATTATGTGTACCGGCTAAAGTATATGCAGGTACAAGATTTTTTTTATTTGGTTCGAGATTCTTTCTCAGTTGGAGGCTGATATGAGAGCATTAAATGCTTGTGTCCTTACCACTTTGCATCCTTATCCCTTTTTCAATTTCGTATGTACATATATGATTTCTTGCCTTGCATTGCAAACAAGTATCTTCCATAGTTTATAAATTTCTAGAGTTATCTTAAGTTCATTTCATATTTGAGTGTATTTTATTTTCTTTAGTCTTGTTATTTTATAATACAAATAATTTCTATTTTTAATATGTCGTTAAAATTTATCTATGTGTTACTTTATATTTTACTTAGTTTATTAACATGTTGCTGAATTTATTTATGTATTTATTTTATTTTATTTTTTATAATTTATCTTATATATATATTAATTTCTAACTTATATATTTATTATACTTATGTAAATTTCATAGTTTCTAGTGTTGAGATATATATATATATATATATATATATTTGTATTATTTTGTAAGTATATTTTGTTTGTATTTTATTTTACTTCATATATTTATTTCTATTTTAACTTAAAATTTAAATTCAAATCCACTCATATATGCATATATACATATATATTCACATATATATATATATACAAGATTTAAATTCAAATGATTTAACACATATTTTATTTGAATTTGGGGAAACTCAAATCAATTTACGAATTAATTTCACAATTTTTATTCAAAAATTAAATAAATTATTAATTCAAACTTATTTAAAATCTGGGATCGTTACACAACATCAACTCACAACGGAACAGTAATATATAATGTCAAAGGAAAGTACAAAGGGTTACTCTGAATATAGAAACATCAGAGTTATTAAAACGTAAGTATTATCATCATCCTGGACAATTATAATTGCATCTTCTCACCATACTGATATATTCAATACATAAATGTAGTGGAAATGGGAATATTACGAAAGGTAATCATGCAGCCTCTCTCCAAAAGTTCCAAAGTGTCTATAGCTAGATCTAGAAGCATACGAGGGGTTGACCCCGAGCATTAAGAAAATAACACCAAGATTAGTCTGGTAAACCAACATGAGAAAACCCAAGAAACATAAAATAGGTAACAGTAACCATCGTATGGATTCTCATAACAGTTTTTCCCTCAAATGAAACCAACCTAACATTAAGTTTAATATATAGAGATATGATAGATAATGCCTACAGTGTTTCACATAAATTAAATCAAATAGCTACTATGTGAAGGAAATAAATTATATCAAATAGCTACTATGTGAACGAACCATAACAATAATAGTTATACAATCAATACCGCTAAGGTGTGTTTGTATATGGATTGTTTTTCATAGAGACACCTTTAGTAAATTGAAGCAGATCTTCATGACAAGGATCAGAAACTTCCTTCTAAGCATCGTTTATCTTTCGATAGGATATACCTTGAGGTAAACACAACTAGCCTAACGGTGAACTGCGTGGCACCAAGTATAACCAACTCCCAGGCTTAATAATCGAAACATACTCTTGATTGGGAGTTTATATACCCTCATGGGTAAGCTATACCTGAGATTGTGCATCCTACTCTAGTTTTACTCATTCTCGACGTCAAGGCTACGTACAACATCTCTCACATGAGTCTTCATCACTCAAGCAACACACGATTCCTTCATCTTGAACAGATCACCAATCACTACATGGATTCGAGCATCTCGAACAGATCTAGAACCTCCATAAGGGTTCCCTACATAAGTTCTCTGATGAATGCTAACATTATCCTCTCTCTTAGAACCATCCTCAAGATGGACAATCTCTAAATATAGCATTATTCGAAATGTTAATGCTGACCTTTCCCTTGTACATAATTATAGGATAGATAGTTCAACTCTATAATATTCTACCTCACAATCACTTCCAGATCATAGAATGTGCACATGGTTTTGAAGTGATTATGGATTTTAGTCATCTCATGTAAGTACACTCTTCCTGCTTAGCGAACTCTCCAGAACCAAACAATGAATTCCTAGTTAACTCAATTATGTTTCTCTCAGAAGTAAGCGAAAGCTAGAGACATTTCATAACAATGATCCTCCTCGAGGGTTCTTATTGGTATGAAATCATGAAAACTTTTGAGGGTCAAATTCGATAATCGACTAATCGATTATCTAGTCAAAACAATTACTTATACAAATTATGATTCGTACGCTTAACTCTTTTCCAACATTCCAACTTGACTATTCCTCATTCAAGAGTGAGTCCGGGTAAGTTAAGTTAGAGCACTGGTTGCATGAAATCCTTGCCTAGACACTTCATTCTTGAATCTCACAAATAGATAAGTCTACCTTGTCGGCTTTTAGTGTTAAGTATAGTGCTAATAACTTCCACAAACAATAATGAAATCAACACGATTGACACATTTCCAACATTTTCCAACTTACAATTCCTCTTCAAGAGGGAAACCGATAAGTCAGAGCTCTATTGCTCCATCCCTACTCAACATCAATCATAACTCTTGTAGATAGATAAGCCTCACTTCATTGGCTTTTACTATTAAGCATAGCTAATTACTTTTCAAACAAGTATTTAAAAAATCAACCATTTAGCTATTTAGCAATTCTGACCCCTTTTTTAAAACATTTGTATATACTTATAAAATACTTGAAAATACTTATAATAGGTATTAAAGCATTTATCCAAAATATTACTTAAAAACAACAAGTTTACAAAATCCCTTAAAAACTTGAAAACGACATGTTTTTAACAAAATATCTCTTCTTTAAAAATTCACAACTAATTCTTAAAAATTGACAAATATCTCAAACTAATTTTGAAATACTCTAATATAAGTTAATAAACACTTGTAAAAATAATGAAACAAAATACTTAAATTTAAATATCTTTTCAAACCTTTTAAAGTCCAAAATCAAGGCTAAACATGGGGTTTTTGCATAAGTGAAGTTTTAGCCACTTTTCGAGGTGTTATATAATTTCTTACAATTTAAGCTTTTAGTACAACAAACATACATATAAAATATTATAAATATGGTGAGAAAACCCTGATAATCTCTCTACAAAGTTCCATGGCAATTACCAAAAACATGGCAATTCATAACTACATTTATAGCTTCAAAATCTGAGTCCAATCTAAACTGAACTCCATCTATAACCTATGTGGTAACGACCCACTATTTTGGACCATTCAAATCGACAATAATCCACACATGTCGGACTTGAATAATTCAAAATAATAGATTGTTAATTTAAATTTGGCAAAACTTAGCATATATAATAAATAAATAATCACAGATCACAGACACAGAGTAATATAACAATAATGCAGCGGAAACAAAAGAATAGTAGTTCATGAAGCTACTATATATATAACAGAGTTAAACAAGATACAACAGAAGTATCGAATACAATAGTCAAATACAATATCAAAATACATCACTTGAATCAACTGAATATCTGAAAGCTGGATAGATAGCTGGATCTCCAAGCGAAACTCCAACTCCAAGGGTGAGTCTCGAATACTGGTACACTCAGTCTGACCCGAGCGTAAAGAAAACACAAAACACTCGAGTCTGGATTAACATTCTTATATCAATAAATCCAACTCAAGTGAAATGACGGCTGAAATACAAGTGACTCAAAGGATGTTTGGGATAACCATCCTCTAAGGATCCATTAAACTATCTGTATATACAGTAGAATACGCTAAGTAGATAATGTCTAATCAGTAAAGTACGATATCAAAATAGCGTTAAGTCATGGCCCATTCCACCCTTAACACATTTTTATTCCCAAGAGCATATACAAGACCGTAGTTTCCCCAAAACCGGAAGTCACCAAAGGGCAATCCATATACTAAAGGTACAAACCAAAATCGTAGTGGTCGCGAATAGGATAATCAGTATGACAAGGTAAATGAGGCAATACCAACTAGGATACTAGTAGTTGCATGATCCGGACTGATGTTGGGCATAGCAGCTACTACCCCAACACCGCGAAACAACACTCCCATAATCGAGGGGTGCACCCAAATCGAATCACAAAAGTAATAGATATGGTAACGAAGAAGTGTGTCCGCTAGAGGTGGCGAACCTCAATGGCCCGGCGCGGCTCCTGTTTTAGTCATGTCAGGGGTCATCCAAAATCGTTCTCTTCCTTCAGTCAACGCGTTCATCAAAACCATCCACTTCGTTCTGGATCAACACTCGGCGTATATTAGTTATTAAAGTGGTTTCGGTATCGACAGAGAGTATGTCCATATCCGATCCCGGTCTCTTTAATAACTACGTATTATTACACCAATGGTCATTTAATAAAATTTCAAAATAGTTATATTTCAAAACCGACATATCATTGCCATTTCAAAACCATATCAATACGATATCACTTTCACTTCAAATAAATCCATTTCCAAAATCATATCACTTTCCAAAGTTATATCGCTTTCGAAATCATAAGTCTTTTAAAATCATAACACTTTGGAAATCAAAACTTGAAATTCATAACACTTTGAAATCCTAACACTTTCCTCTTAAACAGTTTAGATATTAAAATTTTTATATATAGAAAAATAGCTTATAAAATAAAATAGTTTATATAAAATAGTTATAATTTAAAATAAAATAATTTATATTGAAAATGATTTATATTAAAATAATTTATATTAAAATTTATAAAGTAAAATATAAATAGTTTTAGATATAGTTTAAATACTTTATATAAAATAGCTTCCTCAAATATCACAAATCAATTCACATAAACTCGAATTCCACAATTAAAATTTAATTAAATCTCAAATCACAAATTTCAATTCAATTTAGTTTCTCAATAAACCCTTTCAAATTATCGATTTCAAATGCCTATTTGAACCATAAATAAACCATTTCAATTTCAATATATTTCAAAGTTTAAATATTCGACATTTCAAAACTAAATTCGATAATTCAATTTATGTCCCAATTTAATTTCATTACATTTAGTTTCTGAAATATTTCTTTAATCATTTCAATACATCAAAATACAACTTCAATTTACAAATTTATATAGACAAAATATACCATTTAAATTTTTATAAGTTTGAAATATTCATTTAAGCCACTTCTTATTACTTCAAGTTATAAAACATATCTTAAAATTTCAAATTTAATAGATTTCAAATCAACTTATTTAAGTATAATTCTTAAATAATTAAGAATTCCAAATCAATTCAAATTTATCTTTCAACCTGAAACATTATAATTTCTATATTTAAAAAATATAATTTTTACATAAATACTTAAACATATTTCATATTGATTCAAATCAACTTTATTAAATCAACTTTAATAAATCTTTAAAATCATTATTTATCAAAACCATATATTTCTTTCAAAACCATAGAAATGTTTTTCAAAACATTTATATATAGACCAACGGTGTCTGTATATAATTTTCTATCCTATGGTCAAGTGATACGGATATTTATCATTTCAATCCGCAATTTAAAATATATTCGGGTATATATCTTTTCAACCCGAAATCCCAAATTCAATTTAATTTGAAAATCGCTTGGGTTTATCATTTCAACCCATAACGATTTTCTCCTATTCTAAAGTCCGTTCGGGTATGTATCATTTCAACCCATAGTGATTCTATACTAACAGGGAACTTGCAGAGTGATAACAGATATGATAATAATATAACAACGGTAACAGGCATATATCATCAGTATAAATAACAGATAAAGGTGTCAGATGTCACAGGTGAACAGATACAGATGATGGCACATATATATATCAATATAAATAACAGATAATGATGTCAGGTGTCATAGGTGAACAGATACAGGTGATGACATATATATAGCAGTGTAAATAACTAGCAGCAGCATATTTCAATTGTCGTTTCAATTGAAATCAAATTTAATAATTAAAAGAACGTTAATCGTGAGTGATTGCTCACCTTTCGAGGCTAGATAGATTTGACAAAGAAATGAGCGACAAATCCAAGCACGAATCCCAAGGCAAAGCTAGATTAGCACGAATTAGAAGAACCAAGCTGATAATGAAGGACCGATGAAACAATTAGAATCAATTTGACATACGTTAAAATGAAATATAAATCTTATCGTTATACATTATCTCATAATCAATATAGAATTTTAACATTTAAAATAAGTGTTTTAATGTAAAATATATCCAAACTATAGAATCATATTTGGTATATAAAATATCAATATAAACTGTACAGCAAAATAAAATATTTTATATTATTATAACGTATACAAATCTATACATAAAAATCCATATATATAAACCAATAAAACTAACCAGTATATACTCATGCGTATAGGACTTAGTATGAACGTATATAAACTCACGCAACATACCAAACTTGTACAAATAATATATATATGCGAGCAATACATAGAAACGTGCATATTTTAAAACACGGTATATAAATAAAACTGTTTACAAAACTTAATCACGTTAGGAAGCAATCAGAAATATATATATATAATAATACATACAAACTACTTATAGAAGATATATATATTATAACTTGTATAAAAGTAACTGATATATACAACCCACTTTTCAAATTTACAAATGTACTGGCCTGTTATAAATTATATCGCTAACTTAAACTAACATATATAACTTATGAAAACAATGTGTATTTACTATTATAAACAAATATATCAATATAACTGCACCCAAAATATATACTGTAGAATTTTGTGCAGCTAGCATAGAATATACTTACATACTCAAAGCATAAACATAATACTAGAACTAAATTGATATGCGAAATAAATATATATGAAATCCAACATATATAAACATGCGTTGCAAATATGGAACCACTTTATCTACTATTATAAACCAATGCAAAGTAACAGCAACTTCAAAATATATTATATATAACTTAAAATATTTATATCTAAAATATATATAACAGATTTATAAAAGCATCCCACAAAGCATCAATATACCTTATACTTAGTAAGTTAAAGTCTATCCTGCAAATATATGGAAGAATCAAATTCACGTATACGAATATATAACATATATAGTGTATAACATAAACTTTAAACAATGGAATATAATATAAACTTATACCAATTTTGAAATCAACAAACTATATGTATACAACCAACTATTTATATATATATAACAGATCAAACTATAAGCACCCAAAAAAATAAAAGAAGAGAGGAAGGCTCAGCTTGCCTGGCTTTGGGTGGAAGCTTCGGCAACGAGGCAGAGGGGACGTGGAGACCGGTGTCGGGTTTGAGCGAAGAAGAGGAAGATTGTCAGGTTATTGCGAGTTTGGGAATTAGGAGGTAGAGGCACGGGGTAGAGGGTGGTTGAAAGGCGGAGACGAAGCATGGATGCTCGATCTTGGAGGTCTGGGCGAGCTTATGTGCTCGGCTTAGGCTGGGTGATGGTCGTGTGGCAGTGGGTGGTTGCGGAGGGCGATGGTCGCGTGGCAGTGGGTGGTTGCGGAGGGCGATGGTCGCGTGGCAGTGGGTGGTTGCGGAGGGCGATGGTCGCGTGGTAGTGGGTGGTTGCGGAGGAAAAGCTTGGGTGGAAAGCTTGAAGAAGGAGGAGGAATAATGCAAAATGTATGAGTTAATATAAGCTTATGTTATATATATATTCATGATCTGGCTAGGCTACGAAGCAGAAACGTATGCAGGCTTCCAAGCTTCCCATCAATACAAACTGACATAAATATAATTACTCTGTAATGTATGGAAAAGCAAACGTCTAAATCTAACACAGCTGGCTGAAATTAATCAGCCTTTCAGTTCACGTGGGTAACTGAAAGACAAAAGAAACCAAAGAGTACAAAACCGGCACCGATACGAAATCGTTTTTCACGGATTCCGCTGCGTATCGGACTTCAAAACACAAAATTGAATATACCACAGAGATCAGCACGATGAGACAATCAAAACGGTATACAGATATCAGTAGTATGATTGAATTATAAAAATTCGAATTTTCTAATAGCGGAAAATGCAAGAAAAACGCTGAAAAATAAGATCGACGGAGCCAAAGATGTCCGAATTTGGAAAAATGACAAACTGAAATCTTGCTCAGAAGATGGTTTAGAATTTTTCTATGTAAAAATATTTAGGTTTCGGAAACATTTTATTTTCATCGCTTTTTAACTGATTAAATTGAAGTAAATTTACGTGCGAAATAAACTTTCATATTTTCGGACGAAAATTTACCAGTTGCTATGTTTAACTAAATGCATTCCAAATATCAATTTTATATTTCAAAATTTTATCGTTAAATTTTCACAAAATTTCAGTTAATTACGTTATAAAACAGTTAAAATTTACGGGTCGTTACATTCTCCCCCACTCAAAACTTTTCGTCCCTGAAAAGGAAAGAGGTAGGAGAATAGAAATAACCAGAAAGAAAATAGATTAAAAGACAAGATAAAACAATTAAACCATATAATTTCAAATTAAACTAATTAATATTTAATAATTTGGTTTTATCCACTTGGTCTCACTTAGGTTAAATCAATCTATCTATTACTAAATTCATTATCTTATTATCTAGTCATCCTCAATTAACAATTTCTAAAACCATAAATTTGTATAATCATTTGTTGTACTCATACTATATTCAACAAATTTAATTCTTTTATTTCATATTATTATTAAGTTTATTCCACTTGATATATCTTATTACATATATTTAAACCATATAAATTAATTTAAACCATATAAATTTCAATTTAAATTATTTTATATTAATAATTGGTTTAAATTTAAGGTATTTCCCCAAGTTGATCTAATTTCAATTTGTTAATTCTTTCAGAACAAAATTTATTATATTCATCTCATTCAATTAACTTATTATTCTATCATCTTTATTAGCATTTTTTTTATCTATAATTAAAATCTAAGTGTATAACATTTATTAGAACACTCAAATTTTATTTATGAAATCATTTTATATTGTATATTATCTAATTACATTTGAACTTCTAAATAATTTAGGTAAGTTATTTTGAAATGCAATTTAGTACTATACAAATAAAATTTTCAAATTCCCTTATTTCAAGTTTAAATACTTATTCAAAATTTAGCTTTATTTATAATTGAAACATCCTTTAACATGATTTTTTTTTAAAGAATTAAATTTCCGTTTAATTTCAAACCCTTTAGAAATAATTATGTATATACAATATATATTAAATCAAATTAAATTTAAAATAATATACCCATATATATATATATAAATCAGGTCACATTTAAGAAATTCAAATCAAAATATTTTTCCACAACAAAACCGTAGCAAAGCTACAGAATGGTTTCTCCACTTCGAAACTCAAAAATGAATGTTGATGATGCAGCCGCCATCACCGAAATTATTTTCCAGCGACAAAGAGAAGAGCACTGATTTCAATATTTTAAAATTCTTTGAAAACAATTTCTATTTGAAAATACGTTCAATAATATACATTTTGAAAATTTAATAAAACAAAGCTTGAATTTTTAGGAAATTAAATTCTCAAATTTTTACTTTAAATTCATTTAAATTTCTAAATAAATCTATAAACCAACTTTTATAATTCCATTTATTTTTATGTTGGAATAATCAATGATTTACAAAACAAATAGTGAAAATCAAATATTACCTTTCTGACAACCAATTCGGTTAACAATTCAATTTTAGAAAATTCATACTTATATATAATATAATCATACAAGATTATTTTATTTACCAAATTTTTAAAATACTATTATGTCAGTTCGCTCTGTTCAAGTGTTTTGGAAATCCCATCGATAGCGTTGATCAGGCGAATCGATCGGAAACCCAAATCAACATCAACAACTCAAACAACACAGCATATATTCAACATTTATATATTAATTTACAAATACATTTCTTTGCTCGACGATACAGGAATGAAATTTCAAAATAAGGATAGGGTTTCAAATTTGATGGACTCAAATCAACGAGAAATTTGATTCGAAGATAAGTTCGAAACAAAGATATGATGATTAGTAACAAGGAAGGAAGATTGATAAATTTATATAAATCGCGGGCAACCTTAATCGGGTCGACCGTGACTTCAAAAATAAGATCGGTGTAGAATTCCGAGGTAAATCGACACTCGATCTCAAGAAATAGAATTCAGGTATAGCAGGAGATAGATAGCATCGTAAACCGATGATACAGAAATCTCCAGTAAATCGATGCCTATTATAAAGGAGTTTTACTCCTTTACGAATCATTCGAAGATTGGCGGGACCGCCGATCTATTATAGATAACATTCAGAATGGAGTTATGGGGTGCTCCAGAATTGAAAGAAGACGAATAGTGAAGGACACGGATGAATTTCGGAACCGCAGGGAACGTTCCAAAAATTCAAAGGAATTGAGTTAAAGGAAGAGATTAAAACTCGAATGAGAGTGATTCTGTAAATACATTTACCCTATATGTTGAGTTTTGCCTAGAGCTACCAAAGCTCTGATACCACTTGTAACGACCCACTATTTTGGACCATTCAAATCGACAATAATCCACACATGTCGGACTTGAATAATTCAAAATAATAGATTGTTAATTTAAATTTGGCAAAACTTAGCATATATAATAAATAAATAATCACAGATCACAGACACAGAGTAATATAACAATAATGCAGCGGAAACAAAAGAATAGTAGTTCATGAAGCTACTATATATATAACAGAGTTAAACAAGATACAACAGAAGTCTCGAATACAATAGTCAAATACAATATCAGAATACATCACTTGAATCAACTGAATATCTGAAAGCTGGATAGATAGCTGGATCTCCAAGCGAAGCTCCAACTCCAAGGGTGAGTCTTGAATACTGGTACACTCAGTCTGACCCGAGCGTAAAGAAAACACAAAACACTCGAGTCAGGATTAACATTCTTATATCAATAAATCCAACTCAAGTGAAATGACGACTGAAATACAAGTGACTCAAAGGATGTTTAGGATAACCATCCTCTAAGGATCCATTAAACTATCTATATATACAGTAGAATACGCTAAGTAGATAATGTCTAATCAGTAAAGTACGATATCAAAATAGCGTTAAGTCATGGCCCATTCCACCCTTAACACATTTTTATTCCCAAGAGCATATACAAGACCGTAGTTTCCCCAAAACCGGAAGTCACCAAAGGGCAATCCATATACTAAAGGTACAAACCAAAATCGTAGTGGTCGCGAATAGGATAATCAGTATGACAAGGTACATGAGGCAATACCAACTAGGATACTAGTAGTTGCGTGATCTGGACTGATGTTGGGCATAGCAGCTACTACCCCAACACCGCGAAACAACACTCCCATAATCGAGGGGTGCACCCAAATCGAATCACAAAAGTAATAGATATGGTAACGAAGAAGTGTGTCCGCTAGAGGTGGCGAACCTCAATGGCCCGGCGCGGCTCCTGTTTTAGTCATGTCAGGGGTCATCCAAAATCGTTCTCTTCCTTCAGTCAACGCGTTCATCAAAACCATCCACTTCGTTCTGGATCATCACTCCGCGTATATTAGTTATTAAAGTGGTTTCGGTATCGACAGAGAGTATGTCCATATCCGATCCCGGTCTCTTTAATAACTACGTATTATTACACCAATGGTCATTTAATAAAATTTCAAAATAGTTATATTTCAAAACCGACATATCATTGCCATTTCAAAACCATATCAATACGATATCACTTTCACTTCAAATAAATCCATTTCCAAAATCATATCACTTTCCAAAGTTATATCGCTTTCGAAATCATAAGTCTTTTAAAATCATAACACTTTGGAAATCAAAACTTGAAATTCATAACACTTTGAAATCCTAACACTTTCCTCTTAAACAGTTTAGATATTAAAATTTGTATATATAGAAAAATAGCTTATAAAATAAAATAGTTTGTATAAAATAGTTATAATTTAAAATAAAATAATTTATATTGAAAATGATTTATATTAAAATTTATAAAGTAAAATATAAATAGTTTTAGATATAGTTTAAATACTTTATATAAAATAGCTTCCTCAAATTTCACAAATCAATTCACATAAACTCGAATTCCACAATTAAAATTTAATTAAATCTCAAATCACAAATTTCAATTCAATTTAGTTTCTCAATAAACCCTTTCAAATTATCGATTTCAAATGCCTATTTGAACCATAAATAAACCATTTCAATTTCAATATATTTCAAAGTTTAAATATTCGACATTTCAAAACTAAATTCGATAATTCAATTTATGTCCCAATTTAATTTCATTACATTTAGTTTCTGAAATATTTCTTTAATCATTTCAATACATCAAAATACAACTTCAATTTACAAATTTATATAGACAAAATATCCCATTTAAATTTATATAAGTTTGAAATATTCATTTAAGCCACTTCTTATTTAATTCAAGTTATAAAACATATCTTAAAATTTCAAATTTAATAGATTTCAAATCAACTTATTTAAGTATAATTCTTAAATAATTAAGAATTCCAAATCAATTCAAATTTATCTTTCAACCTGAAACATTATAATTTCTATATTTAAAAAATATAATTTTTACATAAATACTTAAACATATTTCATATTGATTCAAATCAACTTTATTAAATCAACTTTAATAAATCTTTAAAATCATTATTTATCAAAACCATATATTTCTTTCAAAACCGTAGAAATGTTTTTCAAAACATTTATATATAGACCAACGGTGTCTGTATATAATTTTCTATCCTATGGTCAAGTGATACGGATATTTATCATTTCAATCCGCAATTTAAAATATATTCGGGTATATATCTTTTCAACCCGAAATCCCAAATTCAATTTAATTTGAAAATCGCTTGGGTTTATCATTTCAACCCATAACGATTTTCTCCTATTCTAAAGTCCGTTCGGGTATGTATCATTTCAACCCATAGTGATTCTATACTAACAGGGAACTTGCAGAGTGATAACAGATATGATAATAATATAACAACGGTAACAGGCATATATCATCAGTATAAATAACAGATAAAGGTGTCAGATGTCACAAGTGAACAGATACAGATGATGGCATATATATATATCAATATAAATAACAGATAATGATGTCAGGTGTCACAGGTGAACAGATACAGGTGATGACATATATATAGCAGTGTAAATAACTAGCAGCAGCATATTTCAATTGTCATTTCAATTGAAATCAAATTTAATAATTAAAAGAACGTTAATCGTGAGTGATTGCTCACCTTTTGAGGCTAGATAGATTTGACAAAGAAATGAGCGACGAATCCAAGCATGAATCCCAAGGCAAAGCTAGATTAGCACGAATTAGAAGAACCAAGCTGATAATGAAGGACCGATGAAACAATTAGAATCAATTTGACATACGTTAAAATGAAATATAAATCGTATCGTTATACATTATCTCAAAATCAATATAGAGTTTTAACATTTAAAATAAGTGTTTTAATGTAAAATATATCCAAACTATAGAATCATATTTGGCATATAGAATATCAATATAAACTGTACAACAAATAAAATATTTTATATTATTATAACGTATACAAATCTATACATATAAATCCATATATATAAACCAATAAAACTAACCAGTATATACTCATGCGTATAGGACTTAGTATGAACGTATATAAACTCACGCAACATACCAAACTTGTACAAATAATATATATATGCGAGCAATACATAGAAACGTACATATTTTAAAACACGGTATATAAATAAAACTGTTTACAAAACTTAATCACGTTAGGAAGCAATCAAAAATATATATATATAATAATACATACAAACTACTTATAGAAGATATATATTATAACCTGTATAAAAGTAACTGATATATACAACCCACTTTTCAAATTTACAAATGTACTGGCCTGTTATAAATTATATCGCTAACTTAAACTAACATATATAACTTATGAAAACAAAGTGTATTTACTATAATAAACAAATATATCAATATAACTGCACCCAAAATATATACTGTAGAATTTTGTACAGCTAGCATAGAATATACTTACATACTCAAAGCATAAACATAATACTGGAACTAAATTGATATGCGAAATAAATATATATGAAATCCAACATATATAAACATGCGTTGCAAATATGGAACCACTCTATCTACTATTATAAACCAATGCAAAGTAACAGCAACTACAAAATATATTATATATAACTTAAAATATTTATATCTAAAATATATATAACAGATTTATAAAAGCATCCCACAAAGCATCAATATACCTTATACTTAGTAAGTTAAAGTCTATCACGCAAATATATGGAATAATCAAATTCACGTATACGAATATATAACATATATAGTGTATAACATAAACTTTAAACAATGGAATATAATATAAACTTATACTAATTTTGAAATCAACAAACTATATGTATACAACCAACTTTTTATATATATATAACAGATCAAACTATAAGCACCCAAAAAAATAAAAGAAGAGAGGAAGGCTCGGCTTGCCTGGCTTTGGGTGGAAGCTTCGGCAACGAGGCAGAGGGGACGCGGAGACCGGTGTTGGGTTTGAGCGAAGAAGAGGAAGATTGTCTGCTTATTGCGAGTTTGGGAATTGGGAGGTAGAGGCACAGGGTAGAGGGTGGTTGAAAGGCGGAGACGAAGCATGGATGCTCGATCTTGGAGGTCTGGGCGAGCTTCTGTGCTCGGCTTAGGCTGGGTGATGGTCGTGTGGCAGTGGGTGGTTGCGGAGGGTGATGGTCGCATGGCAGTGGGTGGTTGCGGAGGGCGCTGGTCATCGCGGCAGTGGGTGGTTGCGGAGGGCGATGGTCGCGTGGCAGTGGGTGGTTGCGGAGGGCGATGGTCGCGTGGCAGTGGGTGGTTGCGGAGGAAAAGCTTGGGTGGAAAGCTTGAAGCAGGAGGAGGAATAATGCAAAATGTATGAGTTAATATAAGCTTATGTTATTTTATATATTCATGATCTGGCTAGGCTACGAAGTAGAAACGTATGCAGGCTTCCAAGCTTCCCATCAATACAAATTGACATAAATATAATTACTCTGTAATGTATGGAAAAGCAAACGTCTCAATCTAACACAACTGGCTGAAATTAATCAGCCTTTCAGTTCACGTGGGTAACTGAAAGACAAAAGAAACCAAAGAGTACAAAACCGGCACCGATACGAAATCGTTTTTCACGGATTCCGCTCCGTATCGGACTTCAAAACACAAAATTGAATATACCACAGAGATCAGCACGATGAGACGATCAAAACGGTTTATAGATATCAGTAGTATGATTGAATTATAAAAATTCGAATTTTCTAATAGCGGAAAATGCAAGAAAAACGCTGAAAAATAAGATCGACGGAGCCAAAGATGTCCGAATTTGGAAAAACGACAAACTGAAATCTTGCTCAGAAGATGGTTTAGAATTTTTCTTTGTAAAAATATTTAGGTTTCGGAAACATTTAATTTTAATTGCTTTTTAACTGATTAAATTGAAGTAAATTTACGCGCGAAATAAACTTTCATATTTTCGGACGAAAATTTACCAGTTGCTATGTTTAACTAAACGCATTCCAAATATCAAATTTATATTTCAAAATTTTATCGTTAAATTTTCACAAAATTTCAGTTAATTACGTTATAAAACAGTTAAAATTTACGGGTCGTTACATATGTGCTTTGCTCAAGTTCTTATCATATTTCATACAAGTCCATTCAATTCCATTCCAAGTTTTATCCACTCCATATACATGGATCACATGTGTCACTTACTTTTAAAGTAAAAATTCAAACCAATGTTTTAACATATGTCAACAACAATTCAACAACTCAAACACAATCAAACATAAACATATATATGTTATATTTTCATTCAAAGTGAGGTGTTAACTCACCTTTAACCCAATAACAACCAATATCCAAGCTAAAAGCCCAACCTTGCAACACCCTTCCTTCCTTGCTCCTTTGCATTAGCACCTTGCTTTTGCCTTCCCAACCACCATATAGCTCACGGTCTTCCTATGTAGGGGGAGTGTGGCTTTGCTTCTTCAAATTTTGGCATGGTGGAAGGTGTTCTAAAATCATACTAAGGCTTATGGAAAAGTTTGAAGTGATTTGGAGTTGATTTGCAATAATTTACTTTAGAACATAAGAGATGATGATGAAGAAGAAGAAGAAGAAGCCATTGATTTTTCTCACTTAAGCTTTGTGAATTTGCGATTCCAACTCTATCGTATGCCTCTCCTTATATAGGCACAAAAATGGTGGTCTTTAAGCTTGCATTTACTCACCCACCATGCCATAGAAGCTTCACCTCGCATCACTTCTCCTTTAAATCACTTCTCCTTTACGCTAAATGCCATTATACTCCTCTCATCATAATATCCTTTATCCATATGGAAGCTGCTAGAACATTCCAAGTTTTATGAAGAGGTTTGTGTATTAATTAATTGCTAATATGTTCATTTAATCATTAGACAAGTGCCAAAGAGTTCAAAAAACTTATATCGGTCGAAAAGCTGTTTACCGATAAATCGATTTTGTCGGTCACATTATCGATTTTTCTTCGAAGAATATATTTATGTAAACAAATTTCAAAAACAAGTTTCTTATCATTATTCATTAACTAAATGATATCTAACATGATTATAAAATCATATTTATAACACTTAATTATATCTCAAAATGTTTCGATATTTGAAGATGAAGTGTTCGAATTTCTGGGTCACTACATTCCCTCCCACTGAGAACATTTCGCCCTCGAAATTCAAACAAGAACAATAATGAAAGAAGAATGGAAAAACAAGATATATATATATATAGTACTACTGAAACTATATACAAGTTAAACTGCAAACAAAAATGCATAACAAGTGACTCCAGCTTAAGCGGTGAGTGCAGTACAAAAGATATATGATACTAAGATAAGGCATCTTAGTTTATAAGCAACTATAGATGGATCTCCTTCAAATGGTCCTCCATCTTCTTTGTACCATCCTGAGCATCCTTGCTCCTTGGCACTTCTAACCTTAATAAAGGAATAAGCACACAAATAATCAAACAGTATTCACAATTACTAGCAACGAATGCTCATGGTTTGTTTAGGTACAAACTCTCTCATCGTCCAAGGACAATAACAATGTACTAAGCATGCCTTACGTTCAATAGCCTTGGCTCATTACTTACAATTATTCATGCTACCTCATAACAAATCAAAGAGTTATTCGCTAAACCCTTCATAAGTCAACATAATACATTATACAAATGCATTAAATCCCATACGACGTGTATATATCATCCGTACGCAATATCCAATCTGATCACTTGATCATATAAATTTCACTTCCAAAAAAGTATAGATCACTTGACCTCTTCAGTGTGGAAATCCGATTTGGTTCCTCGATTAGAAACCTCTGTTCTCCTTGCATAGCCATATACTATGATAGGAAACATCGAGATCGTATCTTGAACCTGTATCAAGTGTTCACCGGCAAGAATCGAGTGAAAAATTCTTGTTTGGACCAGTGTAAACTACCTCAAAAACATCTACTCGAATACTGGATCAAGAACAGTCATGCAATTAAAATGGTATATGCACGACTTACGTATTTATCCTATTGGTTTTTTAACTACACTAATTTCTTCTTAATCAGATTCATCTATACAATTAGTATGTCATTCAATACTAAATCATTCATGGATCATTTCATAAAACAAAACTTCAAGTTTATCCATATTCTATATCTTAAGTTTATACTCATATAATACTCCATTTCATCCTAAGAGCATATACAAAATATCACTTTGTTTGCTTTAATAAGTATGTTTAACAAATTTTAACTTACTACCTTCTTAATTCAAGTGTTATATAAACTCATCTTTATATTTTCATAAAACACTTAGTTTCAAATTCGATAACAATTTGGAAGTTTCCAACAGTCCAAAATCGTCGAAAAATTCCATTTTATTTTAACAAATGAAAACTACCAACAACATATCATATCAAGCTGCACATACCATACTTTTCTAATGCATAGGCTACATGTATCTATGAAATAACTTAACAAAAAAACTTCAGAACTAAACACCGGTTTTCCTTTCAAACAATTTTGAAACAATATATAGATATGAATTTTGAATATCAAATCATACTTCTGGAATTTAAATCAAAATCCATTTTATCAAAACAACTTTGTAGCATCCTACACTTAGAAACCTGAGAGTGAATGCCAATGATGTTGTATTCATCACCGAAATTATTTTCAAGCGACAGAAGTGAGTTCAGTATGTCCAAATCATACCCTTGGTACTCAACCAAAATCATTCCAAAGTGGTATCAAATACTTCATATAATAATGCTAAGTATCACGATCTCAATTTCCTAAATCAAATTTTCAAATATTTACTTTCAATAATACTAATATTATTTTTGCCAAATCTTGAAAAAAACATTTTCAAAGACACCGGATTTAAGCTCTCAAATTCTTTATTTATAAACAACATTTTATAAACCATACTTATATAGAATTACTTTCTTATATAAATATTTTCACAAATATTTATTCCTAGAAATTATACCATTCTCTTTTTATTATAGTAAACATCTTTTACAAAATTTAACTTCTGACCTAACATTATCACCGAACGTCTTATAGTCAAACTATAAAACTTAATTCATAAGGTGTTCGTTTCAATATATCTATAACTAACCCATGATGTAGAAAGATAAAACTACTCATAAACTGCTTAAGCACAGATCACCAGCAAAGAGTATTCAATATTCCTAACATACCGAGCATGACTAAACAATCAAAGTTATGGGATATTAAACAAATGCAAATAGGTAAACCATAAACAGATATTATACCCTCAAGAACCTTCTTCCCCTTCTCGGCTGTAGAAATAGCAAAGACCCTAAGCTACCATCTTTTCCTGAGCATAGGACAATCTCTGGTAATATGACCAAGTATATGGCAATTATAACAACCCTCTGGTGCAAGTTGTGCACCAAGCTTCGGTGCCTTAGCAATAGATGCCACCAATAATGGCGCCTTCACCTCCTCCCACTCCGGACCTACAGTTATTAGAAAAATGATACTTCTTCTTACACTTGTGGCAGACGAGGGTGGACCTATTCTTTGGCGACTGAAACTTACGCTTGTTATCCCCAACTGGTGTAGAAATAGACAAATTCAAAGTTAAGCTCTCAAATCTCAAAGCCATATTCACCAAACAACCAAAAGATCCCATGACATGATTAGTCATATCCCGTTGGAACTTAGGGTGCATACCCGCAATGAACATCTCATTCTTCTTCGATAACGTATCAACCAATCCTAAACTGAAATGAGATAATGCAATGAACCAGTTTTCATACTCCTCCATAGTCATGGCCTCCTGCTTCAGATCCAAGAAGCTCCCAAATAACAAAGTCTTTTCGGCTTTTGGAACAAACTTCATCTCAAACTCATCTTTAAATCAGGCCCAAGAGAAGTTGTTCTCTTAAACATCAGTTGTAGTAGAACTCCACCAATCCATGGCTACATCTGTCAAATGTCACGATGCCAACCTACGCTTCATTTCGTCATCTAGCTCTATATCTCCAAATATTCGATCACATAATTTGATCCAAATCTAGATTTCTATGATTGTCTCCGTACCACCAAACCTCTTACCTCCTAGCCATTCATAATCATGGTAGAGAGAGTCAAAATATGGACTGACCTGCGTGACCTCTTCTACGACATTCAACCATGGACCCTTAACTAGAGCAACATTCCTCGATGCTCCATCCTCACCATTCATGGCAGTACTATCCCAACCACCTCTAGCACTGGCAGCTATGGTACTCATAGTTCTTACTACCTAACCAGGGCAAAACTTCTTTAGAACACAAAAGGAAAGAGTTATTTCAATGAAAGAACTACTAGTAGGAGATATTTCTAAGAAATAATTTTAAAAGTCCGGTTTTCAAAATACAAATATGCTATCATTTGTATAATACACTTGACTCATTCTAGGGTGCCACTTACCGAATATCTAATGAGCCATACCCAACCAAAGCCAAGGTATTCGCTCAACCTCTAGCTTTGATACAAAATTTAATGACTTGACTTTTCGACCCTCGAATGTCGACACTAAATACATCCACAGTATTCGTGTCCAAGCACCCAAGTGCTAGAAAGACAGAAAGTTAGGGTAAAATAAAATAAAAGAAGAATAGAATAGAAAAGGAAGAATACAACATCAGGATATCATAACAGAATGGTAATATGTAATATCAAAGGAATAGTACGAAGGGTTACTCTAAATATAGATATATCAGAGTTATTAAAACCTAAGTGCTATTATCAGCCTAGATATTTATAACTGCCTGTCCTCACAATGCGGATATATTCAATACAGAAATGCAGTGGAAATGGGAATACTATAAAAGGTAATCATCCAGCTTCTCTCCAAAAGCTCCAAAGTTGTTAAAACATGAGGCTGGCCCGAGCATTAAGAAAATACACCCGGATCAGTTTGGTAAACCGGCGTGAGAAAACTAAAAAAACATAGAATAGGTAACAGTAACCATTGAGATCGTACAAATTCCCATCACAATTTTTCACTCAAATAAAACCAACTATACATTAATTTTAACATATAATGATATAATATATAATGTCTAGAGTGTAGCACATAAATCATATCAAATAACAGCCATGTGAACACTGCATAATAATAGGTATACAATCAATACCGCTAAGGTGCGTTCGTATATGGATTGTTTTCCACGGAGATGCCTGTGGTAAACTGAAACGGATCTTCATGACAAGGATCAGAAACTTCCTTTCGAGAATCATATATCTTTAGATAGGATATACTCTGAAACACCCCACACCCCTAAGTATACTCAAAAAGGGCACACTAAAGAATGTGGTGCGTTATAGGTATAGCTAAAACATTAAAGAGACTGAGATTCACAAGACAAATAAATAATAACAGCGGAAACATTTAAAATTAAACTTCATTACTTCATAAAATAAGCCATTAAAATAGAATATGTCTTAAAAACTAAATACACATGTCTCATGAAAAACACCATCTCGGTCACATCATCAGAGCACATAAACAAAATCATCCCTCTCACAAATTACCAGTACATCCAAACTCAAACGAAAAGAAAACTGAAAAGAAGAAAAATACATGAAGAATGAGAAAGCTCCACAAACAAGTCTCTAAGAAATCTGAATCTACTGTCCTTGCCTCTGCTGGCCTATAAGTTGGAAAGGGGAAATATAGGAGTGGGTCAGACTATAAGTCTGGTGAGTGAAAGTAATTACTAGCATTTCTAAGCAAGATAGAGATAATAGACTTAGCAATAGTTCTAGTATAAAAGGAAATAAAGGAAAGATAAAACTGGGATAAAATATTGTTTAACCGTTTGCTTTGATTGTGATTGTTTGCACTTGTCTTAGATTGTTGTGATTGGGTTGAAACCCTAATCCTATTTTAATTAAGCCGAATCCTAACTCTACCCATTGATCGGCCTTCTATCTCTGTTGTGCCACTGTGAGCTAGTCCCATCCTATGGATCCCACAGCAAAAGACACATGTTTAGCGCTTGGAACGCAGTAGCGATTTATCTACCCTAATCGATGTCACACCCTCGGTCATCGCCGGTAGACACTAACTGTCGCTCCCTATTTTGAACTCTTACCTACCCTAATCAGCATAAGCGTGCACAGCCTCACCTAATCTGTTGTGAGACCATCAATCCAAGTCTGAATGGGTCCTGCCCAGCCTCACCTAAGTGTTTTGTGAGACCATTAGTACTAGTCTGAAAAGGGAATGCTGTCGGTACGGGTCCTAACAAACAAAATCTAGTTGCACCCCTTGTCCAAATCCCCCAATTTGTGCTTCTATCTATTGGCCCCTTAATTACCCTAGTTAGCATAAGCATGTCCCAGCCTCACCTAATCTGTTGTGAGACCATTAGTCCTAGTCTAAAAGGGTCCTGCCCAACCTCACCAAACTATTGTGAGACCATCAGTCCTAGTCTGAAAGGGAATGCTGTTGGTACGGGCCCTGCTTTTAACTTTGCTTATTAGCTTAGTGTAAGTTTTAAAAAAATCCTCTCCTATTATTCCTGCTTTATTTGCTTATTAACTTAATCTAAGTCTTTAAAATAAGCCTTTTCTGTTATCTCTACTCTATTTGCTTATTAACTTAATTATAAATTTTAAAATAAGCCTTTCTGTTCTTTCTGCTTAATTATAACCTACGTTATAATTGTTACTCTTTTGTTTTATCTTTTTAGTTATAACCACTAGTTATAAATCTGCTTACAAATGTCTCAAATTTTCCTATTTCAGTCTATCTTCGTTTTATTACAGTTTTTTTATTTTACATCTAGCTTCTGTAAATTTAGTGTTTAATTCTATTTAATCCATATTTGTGAATTATTCTCTTTTTATTATTTTATTTGTGTAAAAATGAATAAAAAGAAACTAACATTTACAGGCTGAATTCTAACGTAAAATAGATGTAAATAAATGTAAATAATTGTAAATAACTGAATAAAATAGCTAAATAAAAAGAGCTGAATAAAATAGACTAAAAAGAACTTTTAAAAATTAACTATAAATAACTTATATAAAAATTGTCCCAAAATTGCAGAAAAACTACAACTATTGAGAACCTTATTACTTTAAAATCTAAAATAATTACTAAACACTCACCTGTGGTCCTTAGCTCTATTCCTTGGTCTTCCTTGATCCACTTCTAGAGCGTAGAATATTTTTATCAAAAAGATCTTCTCCTTAGAAAATATTCTATTTAGGGTCCAGCCTCAGGCAATGAACCCAGATAGGAGAAAATATGAATGAGAAAAATAGCTAGGTCTAGGGTCTTATTTATAGTGTAGTTTAGGGATCTCAGACCGTTGGATTTGAAGATTAAATCTGGTGCAACCACATCATAAGCTCACTAGGAACCGTCGGCTGGAAGCACGAACGCACAGGATTGAACTAAATTTCCAAAACACGTCATCGTTCGAACCAGGACATTTTCACGTGCAAATACACAGGCGGGTCGACCTGCATGTCGACCTATAGGTCGACCTAAGCCTTAAGGGGTCAATCCTTGGGTCGACCTGGCTTAGCTTTGGGTCGACCTGGCCCTTTTTTTCTTATTTCTTGTTTAATTCGTAACTTCTTTGTTTTAGCTCGGATTTTGACAAACTATGTATGAAAAATGACCGGAAAATTACCACGGACATAATGGTGAAACTCCCGTGGCTCAATTCTGATAATTTCACAAACTTATTTTATTGTTTAATTAATTCGTTAATTAATTATTATAGTTTAAATTTTGGGTTGTTGCATTCTCCCCTCCTTAAGGGATTTCGTCCCCGAAATCTCTAAGGATAGAAGAATGAAATAAATATTTTCATCCAAATTCTACAACTATATACTCAACCACCATCCATCACATCCATTGTCCTTAAATTTTCTAACGCAATTCATGATTTATATATATATATATGCAAATAGTGTAGTGTCAATGTCCCTAACTAATGCAAAAGATTAGGCGGTCTACTGATTCAGTCGATCTCCTTTTTATACAATCATGTACGTGCCATGTATCCAAATGAATGCAAATTCCCTAATGATAAATGATAGTTCTATATGTGTGCTACAATCTTCATCCAAATGCAACAATCATATAATAATCATCCATTTATAGCAACCATGGAAAATAAAAATAAAATGCAAATGCACATACATTCATATGCATATGCTTTAGTGACCTAGTTAGGCCGATCCCTAAGAGATAATAATGCCTAGTGTATATATATGTGTCCATTAGCATCCATCAGCAAATACTTGCAACCACTAGCGTCCATCATACATAACATGTTTACATTCAGTCCTACAATCCATAGGTTAAATCCTAAGATCTACCCCTTAAAGGATACTAAAGGAAAGAACCTATTCAAAACTAAAGATGGAAATTCAAAACATACCATCGAAAAGAAATGGATAAGAGATACATATTTTCTCTTCAGCCTCCCACGTAGCGTCCTCAATGCTATCTCCCCACTACACCTTAACCAAAGGGACTTCCTTATTCCTAAGCTTCTTGATATCACGCCCAATGATCTTGATAGGAATGCGACGAACCGATGCTTCTCTCTCAACTTAAACTTCTTCAAGTTGGCTAGGTTTCACTACCTCTGCTTAATCACGTAAGAACTTTCTCAAGTGCGAAACATGAAAAACACCATGAACTCCCACGAGCCTCTCTGGTAGCTTTATCTGATACGCCATCTTCCCTACTCTTTCCACAATGGGGAACGGTCGTACGAATCTGAGAGCAAGTTTCCCACTTGATCCAAATCTTACTACCTTTCTTAGCGGATATATCTTAATGAAAACCAAATCTCCTATCTCAAACTCAATATCCCTTCTCCGCTTATCTGCATAAGATTTCTGCCTATCTTGGGCCGTCTTCATTCTCCTCCTAATCAATTCAATCTTTTCTGAAGTCTCTCTAACCATGTCGGGACCAAGTAGAAATCTCTCTGTAGATTCCAACCAACACGAAGGCGACTTGCAAGGTCTTCCATAAAGAGCTTTGAAAGGTGCCATCCCAATGCTAGCTTGAAAACTATTGTTATATGCGAAGTCCACTAAAGGAAGATGCTCCTCCCAAGTTCGTCCAAAATCAAGAATGCACATCCTCAACAAATCCTCAAGAACCCTATTAACTCTCTTCGTTTGGCCATCCGTCTGGGGGTGATAGGCCGTACTTAATCTAAGTTGTGTCCCTAAAGCCTCTTCAAAGCTTCTCCAAAAATCACTAGTAAAGATAGGGTCTCTATCGCTCACTATGCTAGAGGGAACTCCATGAAGTCGGACTATCTCACGAACATATAAGGATGCCAAATAAGGTGTCGTCCTTTTACACTTAACCGGAATGAAGTGGGCGCTCTTAGTCAAATGATCTTCAATCACCCAAATACTAGTATTCCCCTTCCTAGATCGGGGTAAACCATCTATGAAGTCCATCGAAACACTATCCCACTTCCATTCGGGCACATCCAATGGTTGAAGCAATCCGCCGAGCTTCTACTGTTCCGCCTTAACTCTTTGGCAAACAAAACACTTGGCTACAAACTCTGCCACGTCCTTCTTCATGCCACTCTAATCAAACACTCTCTTCATGTCCCTATACATCTTATCACCACCTAGATGAATAGTCATACGGGAATAGTGTGCTTCTTCTAGAACAACTCTCATCAAAGCACTAGTGCGGGGACACAAAGTCTTCCATCTCTCCTTAGCCACCCTTTACTATCAATGGAATAGCACTGGAGATGTCTAGAGACCTCTCCTCTACTAATCCTCTCTAGAATATCCATAAGCTCTGAATCCTCTCGCTGCCTTCAGCCAATCCGATCTATGAGGGTATCCTTAACCTCAAGTGCTGCTAATAATCCATGGGTAATGTCCGTAGAAGGCTTAAAATCAAAGGTGGAAATAAACTCTAGGCTTTTCCACTCCACGAACATAGGACAAAGAGTAGCTTTCTTCCTACTTAATGCATCCGCAACCACATTCCCTTTACCAGGCGTATAAGCTATCTCAAAGTCATATGATGCCAAAAGCTCCATCTAACGTTGCTGCCTCAAGTTTAAATACTTCTGTGAGAATAGGTACTTCAATGACTTATGGTCAGTGAAAAGCTCGAACCTTTCTCCTAGCAAGTAATGTCTCCAAGACTTGAGCGCGAAAACAATAGCATCTAACTCCAAATCATAGGTAGGGTAGTTCTTCTCATGAGTTCTCAATTGTCTACTTCCATAACATACTACCCTCCCTTCTTGCATCAATACTGCTCCAAGACCAGTCCCACATGCATTAGTGTATACTGTAAAAGGCTTAGCTCCGTCGGGTAAAACTAACACTAGTGCACTAGTAAGGGCTCTCTTTAGCATCGTGAAGGAATCCTCACAATCTACATCCCACACGAATGCCGCATTCTTCTTAATGAGTCGAGTAAGCGGTGCTGAAATCTTAGCAAAATCTCTGATAAACTTCCTATAATAGCGAACCAAACCTAGGAAGCTTCTGACTCCGGTAGCGTTCTTGGGGGCCTTCCAATCTTGTATGGCTACTACCTTAGCGGGATCAACAGCTAGACCCTCTCTTGAGACTACATGCCCCAAGGAACGCACCTCCTTACGCCAAAAGTAACACTTCGAGAACTTAGCCTTCAACTGATGAACACGAAGTGTGTGAAGAACCTCCTATAAATGAATAGCATGCTCTTCCATACTCTTGGAAAACGCCAAAATGACATGCACGAATACTACAACGAACTTATTTAGGACATCTCGAAAAACACGGCTCATCAAATCTACAAAATAGGCTGGGGCATTACTCAGCCCAAATGGCATAACCAACCACTCAAAGAATCCATCGGGTGTCCTAAATGTTGTCTTATCGATGCTATCGTCAGCGACCCTAAGCTGATGAAATCCAATAGCTAAGCCGAGCTGGTAAAGTACTGAAGAGCCAACTAGCTGATCGAAAAGATCGTCTATCCTAGGAAGTGGGTAGCGATTCTTCTTCGTCAGCTTATTCAATTCTATAGTCTACGCAAAGTCGAAGGGAACCATCCGCCTTTGTAGCAAAGACGACTGGCGCTCCCCACTCAGATATGCTTCATCTGATGAAGTCTTTCTCCAATAGCTCACCAATATGCTTACTTAATTCATTCCTCTCCCTAGGAGCCATATGTCTTACGGGCAATACCACTGGCTTAGCATTGTCATTTAGATAGATCCTGAAGTCGATCTCTCTTGGGGGTAATCCCCTAACTTCCTCGAAAACGTCTAGGAAATTTCTTACGACTAAAACGAAATCTAACTCTCCTAGTGATGAATCATGGGAATAAAGGAAGCTCAACATGCCCCTGTGGGTCGCAAGATACCTCGAGAGTCCTACCGCTGCATGTCTCTAATCTGACGACTCTCCTCTCACAGTCCAATATTGCCCCATAAGTGGATAGCCAATCCATGCCCAAAATCATCCCATATCCCAAAAATCTCAGTACATAGGCATCACAATCAAACTCTACGCCTAGTATAAAAAAATTTCAAGCCCCTACAAATCATGGATAAATGTGCCGATCCTCCTATGGGGTTTGAAACAACTATAGGGTCTACTACTAGAGAAATATCTAAGTGCAAACAATCAACCAAGGAACTAGAAATGAATGAATGCGATGCTCCAGAGTCAAAAAGAGTCCAAATAGGAAAATCCGAAATAGAGATCAAACCTTCTACAGAGACTTTCCTACCTCGATCCAGTACACTGGTAGAAGGTGCGGTATCCAAAGCCCGTACTTGCGCTATAGGTGCGCCTGCTCTCTTCCCCATTCTCTAAGGACAAGCTCTACTAAGGTGACCAGGCTGCCTATAATTGTAACACCTCCCCTTCATCACTTCCTTGTTATAGTCTTTTGCATAATGACCTACCAATCCACAACTATTGCATTTCTCACCTTTCTTAATCTGCTTTTGAGGGCCTCCTCCTTTCCTCTTATCTTTATCCTTCTTGTTCTTCCACCATTGCTTCTTAGAATTCTCTAACTTAGGAACCTCCTTAAGCTCTCTTTCCTTAACAGCATCAGACATGAGCGCCATTTCAACTAGTGACTCATACGTCGCTCCCATAGGTACATGCATCAATAACAACCCTTGGAGAGGCTGATTCAAACCCTTAGCAAACTTTATGGCCTTCTTATGCAGTGTATTAACAAGCTCCATCCCAAACCGTGACAACTCATTAAACTGATTTATATACTCCTTCACCGAAAGACTCCCTTGCTTCAGATTAATAAACTTCTCCAATTGCATGCTTTCCTCAGCTTGTGACAAGAACTTTCTCTCGAACCTTTCCCTAAATCCAAACCAACCAATGTCTCTTCCTTCCATCTCTATGATCTTCCACCAATAAGAAGCTTCTCCTTTTATCTGCCAAGATGCAAGCTGAACTCTCTAGCGGTCCTCCAATCCTAACAGCCTAAATATCCACTCCATATACCTTAACCAAGCTCGTGCCTCCATGAAATTCTCCGTGGCAGAAAACGTCTTGCCTCTTAGATTAGCGAAGTCCTTGTATAACTTAGAAAAATTGGCTGCTGTAGGTGGATTAATGGGATCTTTACCAACTGGTGCTGGATTGGATGCTTGCCCTTGCACCTCTAGTGTCGTAGCTTGTAGGTATCTACGAAACTAGCTAGGGCTTGGACACCCTCTGGATGGTTTGGGGCATCCGCCATTCTATGCAAAGAAAATTTAGGCTCGAAAGAATCGAAAGAAGGTTGAACTGGACTTTGAGGGGATTTTTATAAAACTCTTTTATACTTGAAAACTATTTCTAAGAGTTTCTTGCTGAAAAATACTTTTAAAATATGTTACCTTTGAAAAATACTTTACTTTTTAAAACAAGTTTTTAGGAATCCTGTAACCTTAGACTCTGATACCAAGTGAAACACCCCACACCCCTTAGTATACCCAAAAAGGGCACACTAAAGAATGTGTTGCGTTATAGGTATAGCTAAAACATTATATAGACTAAGATTCACAAGACAAATAAATAAAAATAGCGGAAACATTTAAAATTAAACTTCATTACTTCATAAAATAAGTCATTAAACAGAATGTCTTAAAAACCAAATACACATGTCTCATGAAAAACACCATCTCAGTCACATCATCGAAGTATATAAACAAAATCATCCCTCTCACAAAGTACCAGTACATCCAAACTCAAACGAAAAGAAAACTAAAAAGGATAAGAATACATGAAGAATGAGAAAGCTCTGCAAACTGGTCTCCAAGAAATCTGAATCTATTGCCCTTGCCTCTTCTGGCCTATTAGGGGGAAATGGGAAATAGAGGAGTGGGTCAGACTATAAGTCTGGTGAGTGAAAGTAATTACTAGCATTTCTAAGCAAGATGAAGATAATAGACTTAGCAACAGTTCTAGTATAAAAGGAATAAAGGAAGATAAAACTGGGATAAAATACTGTTTAACTGTTTGCATTGATTGTGATTGTTTGCACTTGTCTTAGATTGCTGTGATTGGGTTGAAACCCTAATCCTATTTTATTTAGGCGGAATCCTAACTCTACTTGTTGATCGGCCTCCTATCTCTATTGTACCACTGTGAGCTAGTCCCATCCTGTGGGTCCCATAGCAAAAGACACTTGTTTAGCGCTTGGAACGCAGTAGCGATTTATCTACCCTAATCAATGTCATGTGCTCGGTCATCGTCGGTACACACTAACTGTCGCTCCGTATTTTGACCTCTTATCTATCTTAATCAGCATAAGTGTGCCCAGCCTCACCTGATCTGTTGTGAGACCATCAGTCCTAGCTGAAAGGGTCCTGCCCATCCTCACCTAAGTGTTTTGTGAGACCATCAGTCCTAGTCTGAAAGGGGAATGCTTCCGGTAAGGGCCCTAACAAACAAAATCTAGTTGTGCCACTTGGTCAAATCCCCCAATTTGAGCTTCTATCTATTGGCCCCTTAAATACCCTAGTTAGCATAAGCGTGTCCTAGCCTCACCTAATCTGTTGGGTGACCATCAGTCCTAATCTGAAAGGTCCTACCCAGCCTCACCTAAGTATTATGAGACCATCAGTCCTAGTCTGAAAGGGAATGTTGTTGGTACGGGCCCTGCTTTTATCTTTGCTTATTAACTTAGTGTAAGTTTTAAATAAGCCTCTTTTGTTATTCCTGCTTTATTTGCTTATTAACTTAATCTAAGTCTTTAAAATAAGCCTTTTCTGTTATCTCTGTTGTATTTGCTTATTAACTTAATTATAAGTTTTAAAATAAGTCTTTCTGTTCTTTCTGCTTAATTATAACCTACGTTATAATTGTTACTCTTCTGTTTTATCTTTTTAGTCTAGTTATAAATCTACTTGCAAATGTCTCAAAGTTGCCTATTTCAGTCCATCTTCTTTTTATTATAGTTTTTCTTATTTTACATCTAGTTTTTCTAAATTTAGTGTTTAATTCTATTTAATCCATATTTGCGAATTATTCTATTTTTATTATTTTATTCGCATAAAAAGGAATAAAAAGAAACTAACATTTACATGTTGAATTCTAACATAAAATTGATGTAAATAAATGTAAATAACTATAAATAATTGTAAATAACTGAATAAAATAGCTAAATAAAAAGAGCTGAATAAAATAGACTTAAAAGAACTTTTAAAAATTAACTGTAAATAACTTATATAAAAAATTGTCCCAAAATTGCATAAAAACTACAACTATTGAGAACCTTATTATTTTAAAATACTTTAAAATCTAAAATAATTACTAAACACTCACCTGTGGTCCATAGCTCTATTCCTTGGTCTTCCTTGATCCACTTCTAAAGCGTAGAATATTTTTATCAAAAAGATCTTCTCCTTAGAAAAATATTCTATTTAGGGTCCAGCTTCAGGCAATGAACCCAGATAGGAGAAAATATGAATGAGAAAAATAGCTAGGTCTAGGGTCTTATTTATAGTGTAGTTTAGGGATCTCAGACCGTTGGATTTGAAGATTAAATCTGGTGCAACCACGTCATAGGCTCACTGGGAACCGTCGGATGGAAGCACGAACGCACAGGATTGAACTAAATTTGAAAACACGTCATCGTTGACCAGGATATTTTCACATGCAAATACACACGCGGGTCGACCTGCATGTCGACCTATAGGTCGACCTAAGCCTTTGGGGGTCGACCCTAGGGTCGACCTGGCTTAGCTTTGGGTCGACCTGACCCTTTTATTTCTTATTTCTTGTTTAATTCGTAACTTCTTCGTTTTAGCTAGAATTTTGACAAACTATATATGGAAATTGACCAAAAAATTTCCACGGACACAACGGTGCAACTCCCGTGGCTCATTTATGATAATTTCACAAACTTATTTTATTGTCTAATTAATTCGTTAATTATCTATTATAGATTAAATTTCATGTTGTTACATACTCTAAGGTAAATGCAACTGGCCCAACTATGATCTGTGTCGCACCAAGTATAACCAACTCTTAGGCCCAATAATCGAAAGTATACACTAGATCGGGTGTTGATAAACCCTCAAGGGTAAGCTAAACCCGAGACTGTGCATCTTACTCTGGATTTAGTCATTCCCGATGTCGAGGCTACGTTTGGCATTTCTCGCACGAGTCTTCATCACACGAGCAGCATACGAATCCTCAATTTGATTTCTTCATCTTGAACAAATAATGAATCACTACATGGATTCGAGCATCTTGAACTGATCTCGAACCTCCACATAGGTTCCCTGCATAAGTCCTTTGACGAATGCTGATGTTGTCCTCTCTCTTAGAATACTCCTTAAGATAGACAGTCCCTCATGATAGCATCGTTATAAATGTTAACTCTGAATTTTCCCTTGGACTTAATCTTAGGATAGAAAGTTCAACTCTATAGCATTTCACTTCACAATTCCTTTTAGAACATAGATCGCGTATATGGTTTTGAAGTGATTACGGGCTTTAGTCATCTCATCACTCTTCCCACTTACCCGACTCTCCAAAACCAATCAACGAATTCCCGGCTAACTCAATTCCAGTTCTTTCACAAGTAAGCAAAAGGCAGAGAAGTTTCGTACCAATGTTGCTACCTGAAGTTTCTTATGGGTATGAAATCATGAAGTCTTTCCATAACTTCCTATGTCAATATTAGTTCAAGTTTGATAATTGACTAATCAATTATTTAGTCAAAACAATTGCTTATACAAATCACAATTCATATGCTTAACTCGCTTCCGACATTTCCAACTTGACTATTACTCATTTAAGAGTGAATTCAGGTAATTTGGAGCATTGGTTGCATCAAAGCCTTCCCTAGGGACTTCATTATTGAATCTCACCAATAGATAAGTCCACCTCGTCGGCTTTTAGTGTTAAGTATAATATTAATGATTTCCATCAACAATAAAGAAATTAACTTAATTAACACGCTTCTAACATTTTCCTACTTACTATTCCACGATCAAGAGGGAAATCGGTAGGTTAGAGCTCCATTGCTCCATCTCTGCTCGACATCAATCTTAACTCTCATAAATAGATAAGCCTTACTTCATCGGCTTTTAGTGTTAAGCAAAGTTAATTTTCAAACAAGTAATTAAACAATCAACCATTTAGCCATTTAGCAATTCTAGCCCCTTTTTGAAAACATCTATATATACTTTTAAAATACTTGAAAATACTTATAATAGTTTTAAAAATATTTATCCAAAATATTACTTGAAAACAACAAGTTTACAAAATCACTTAAAAACTTGAAAACGACATGTTTTTAACAAAATATCTTGTCTTTAAAAATTCACAACTAATTCTTAAAAATTCATTAATATCTCAAACCACTTTTTGAATACTCTAACATGAGATAGTAAACACTTGTAAAAATAGTGAAACAAAATACTTAAATTTAAATATCTTTTAAAAGGTCCAAAATCAAGGCTAAACAAGGCAGTTTTGCACAAGTGAAGTTTTGGCCACTTTTCGAGATGTTACTTAACATTTTACTATTCAAGATTTTAACAGCAAAAAACATACATATAAAATATTATAAATATAGTAAGAAACCCATAAGGATCTGTCTACAAATTTCTATAGCAATCGCAAAAACAAGGCAATTCACAACTGCATCTATAGCGACTATCGATATAAGTGCACTTCCAAATCCAAGTCCAATCAAAACCAAAATCCATATATAACCTATGTACTTTGTTCAAGGTCTTTATATATGTTATAAGTCCATTCAAGTCTATTCTAAGTTCGTTCAACTCCATATATATGAACCACATGTGTCACTTACTTTTAAAGTAAGAATTCAAACCAATGTTTTAACGTATGTCAACAACAATTCAGACAACTTAAACACAATCAAACATAAACATATATGTGTGATATTTTCATTCAAAGTAAGGCGTTAACTCTCCATTAACCTAAAATAACCAAGACCAAGCTAACAAAGTCCAAGCCCAACCTTTCATCACCTTTTCCTTCCTTGTTCCTTTGCTTTAGCACCTTGCCTTTGTCCTCCAAACCACCATATAGCTCTCGGCCTTCCTATGTAAGGTGAGTGTGGCTTTGCTTCTTCAGGTTTTGGTGTGGTGGAAGGTGTTCTAATATTGTAATAAGGCTTTGGAAAAGTTTGAAGTGATTTGTAGTTGATTTGCAACAATTTTCTTTAGAACAAAAGAGATGATGAAGAAGAAGAAGAAGCCATTGATTTTCTCACTTAAGCTTTATGAATTTGGGATTCTAACTCTATGGTATGCCTCTTCTTATATAAGCACGAGAATGGTAGCTTTAAGCTTGCATTCACCCACCACCATGCCATGGAAGCTTCACCTCCCATCACTTCTCCTTTAAGTCACTTCCTCTTTATGCTAATTACCATATACCCCTCTCATGATAATATCTCTTATCCATATGTAAGGTTCTAGAACATTCCAAGCTTTATGAAGAGGGTGTGTGTTCTAAAATGTTGCTAATGTGTTCATTTGATCATATACATAGGCCAAAGAGTTCGAACAACTTATATGGATCAGAAAGTTGTTTACCGATAAACCGATTTTTGAACTTCGAAAATTGACGCTAATAAGCCCACTGTATTGCATGCCAAGCAATCGAATGCTGGAAAACCCGATTCTTAGGGGAAAAGAAAAAGAAAGAAGGAAGAAGAAAGAAGAGAGTAGGAAAACTAACAACAAAGAATCTCAAAGTGAAACGAATAATCTATAATGTACAACAATCTTTACACAAAGAAGAAATTTAATATACATATATCAGTTAGAGTACACTAACCTATTTCAGCCCGGACATTTATAATAGTGTAACACCCCTAATTTTAAATAATATTATTCAGGAGATTTAATTAGATAAATTAAATAGTATAATTTAAAGATTAAAGCGATAAGAGGATTGAGATTTCAAAACTAAATAGAGGCTGTGCTTAGCTAAATGAAATCATAAGAATGAGTTTATAAAATGGTTTTATAAATTAACTATACAAAAGAATAAGGCAAGGGTATTATGGGAAATAGCTGTATACCATGATCCCATAACCCCTAAACCCTTATTCCATTTTTTATTTCATAGGTTCGTAATTCAAACACAAAAGCTAAGGAAAACTAAGGTTGGCCATAACCTTAGGAGAAATGGGGGATCAAAATCAACTAAATGCTAAGGAGTCAAGCAAGAAAGAAATAAGCAAAATCAAATCTCTAGTTCCTTATCCAAAACAAGGTGAATAATAATCAAAACCATATCACTTATGTTTTAATGAACATTTTGATTTTAGGTTTAAAGTTCAAAACCATTTGGATGATTTGAATGGTGATATGCTTTGATTATATAACATGTTTGATTTAAAGAAGTATGTTTGAAAAAGGTTTGATTCTATTTTAAGGTTAAAATTGTATAAAATTGATTTCGAATTCCATATGGATTTAATATGTTATGTAAAACATTATTTTAGAGATGGGTTTAAATTTTCATAATTATCCAAGTTATGGATAATTTATTATGAATTTTGAATGGAAGAAATAGATAATTTGGATTTAAAATTTATTTTGGCAATTATATGAAGTATTTTGGGTCTGAGATTTATATGTTTTAGACAACATATTAAAACTGAATTATGATGATTTTTGGGGATTTTTCTTGAGTGATTTACGATGGAAATTAAATTAATTAAGTTTGAGGAGCTAAATGTCTTAATTGTTTTGTTAAGGAGAAGGACTTCATTGTTAAAATATTTTTAATTATTAATTAAGCAATTTGGCAGCCTTTTGAAAAAGATTTTGGTAAAGGGTTTGGAAACCAACCATATTCTGACAAATAGGCAAGTAGGTGAAAAGAAGTTTCTTTTAAAAGCTAAAAATCAGTTTTCCTTAGATTTCCTACTTTGCCACTTCCTCTAAGAGCTTTCGACATTATACCTCAGCTTTCGAACCAATTCGAAACCAATACACAAGGTATCAAGTAATTGGTACGTAGTGTATTGGAGAAAAGTAGAAAGGTTGGTGTCGAAGGCTAGCTCTCGAAGGGGATGAAGCCATCCTTATAAGCTTTCGAAAGGATAGAAGCAAACCTTATTAACTTTGAATTACTTTTGTTTATAAACAATGCTTTCGATGGGGTCGAAGCCCACTATAGTAGCTTTCAAATCAATTGACTTGCCTTTATTTTAGAAAAGAGCTTAAGAAAGGGGTTGTCGCCTTTTTAAAGAGAGCTTTTGAATGGGTTATTTAGTTTCGGAAAGGAGCTTCTGAAATGGGATTGTTTTTTAACTTAGTCAAAACCAAGATGTCGTCTTCATACCTTTCGAATGAGTTAAAGGCCGCTTTTATTTATAGCCTTATAACAATGAGTTCGAAAGGAAGCTTTTGTTTATTAAAATTGAAGCCATTTCCTAATTCTTTCGAAAGGGTCCCCATAGCCATTTACAATAAAGCTTTCGAAGGCAATGGCCTGAAAGGTTGTTTCGAAGCTATCCTTTTCCTAATTCTTTACCTAAAGATCATTGTTTTAGAAAGGGTGGTTTCGAAGCCATCAGTTCCCCAATTAATTTACTTAAAGATTAATGCTTTCGAAAGGGTTACTTTTGCTTATATTCACTTTGACCCAGAAGTTATTTTTAAGGTTAAACCTAATGATTTTGAGAGGGACACTTTCAAATGGCTTCGAAACTATGCTTCTGAAAAGTTTACTTGAGCTAAGTGATTTTGAAAGAGATGCTTTAATACTTTCAAAAGCAATGTTCTAATGGTTTCGAAAGGTAGGTTTTGATGCTTTCAAAAGAGATTTTTGAGTGTTTTGAAAGGCATATATCTAAGTGTTTTGAAAAGAAGGTTTGAATACTTTCGAAGGATATTTTAATGGTTTCGAAAGATAAGGCCTAAGGTTTCGAAAGCCTTAATTTTCAAACGGGAAACCCAATCTAAATTTAAAAGAAGAACCCGTGGCAATATGATTGAAATAGCATTTAACTTTGGGGTTTTTGAAGAAGCTTTCCTTGCTAAAAGTAATAGTTTAAAGGCATTAACCATGTTTCAATAGGAAATGATTACAAGGATATTAAACCATGGATGTTTATGTTATCACATTATGATTAGTTATCATGTGTGCTTCTTCTTTAAAAATATTCACTTTTAAATCCACCATAATAGCATTTTGGGTAATTAAGGGCAGAATAACCAGCTAGGTTGACCCAATAGTGAATATAAATTGAGTTAACTCCTGTGTGAGTAGAATTGCATCCAGGAGGTCAGGTAGACCAAAATTAGGATGCCTAAAGACTGATCAAATAGTTGCCAATTTAGACAGGTTCATAGTAAACCCATTAAAACTATGGTTGGAAAATGTTATTGGCAGGGGATAATAGGTTCGTAGTGATCCTATGAGAACTATATCCGGATTAAGTTATTGAAAGAAACCAATAGGTTCATAGTCAACCCATGAAAACTCATGAGAGAAGTTATTGGAGGACCCAATAGGTTCATAGTGAGCCCATGAAAACTATATATGGAAATTGTATTGGCATGGGCCAATAGGTTCTTAGTGATCCCATGAAAACTATGAAACTAGACAGATAGTTCATAAGCTTTGAACAGGTTATTGGTCAGCCCATGAAAACGAATAAGTTAATAGTGACCATAGAAACTATAACTGAGACAGATAGTCAAATGAATGGGGATGGAAATCCATAATATATTGCATGTTTGCACATCATCGTGATATATTATATTAGGTTTGTTATCCCGCCTTTTGGCAAGGCCGTGATACCAAAGACTTGACTAGAGACTGAAGACAATCCGTCCCGAAGATCGGTCATCTACAGGTCCACGATGGATACAGGCAAACTTATTCCGAGTCTGGATCGAGCAACAATTAGCAAGATATGACTAGCAAAGCTATGGAAGGCAACATTCCATATTTCAGGTCAATCGGAGTTCATATGCTCAAGTTATGGATCGATCAAGATTCATATGAAACATGTTTACTTCTATTCATCACCTTCGTATCCATCAACTTCACATCCATCCCCTTCGTATCCATCAAGCAATAGCATCTCCCAGACGATCATAGTTCATTTGCTCAATAACCGCCCATTTCGTATCAATCCCACTTCTGCACATTTCGTATTGATTAGCCAATCGATCGATACAAAACCAATAACCAATCGATTGATACGAAACCAACAACCAAGCATCGATACGAAACCACATGCAAGCATTTATACGAAGAGGGCAATCTCGGATGGATACGAAGGAAGCAGTCGAGCCAAAGGAAATGGTCTCTCGGCATGAAATATCAATCTCTATAAAATACTCAAGCCACATCATCAACGAAATCGATCGATACGCATGTATCGATACGAATCCATCAGCCTACTTCCAAACTCAACCTTGGATCGATCATAACTCAAAAACTACAAGTCCAAATGATATGAAATTTTTGCAGAAGCTTGCATATCACCTGAAGAACCACCGTGATCGATCGCAGCTCAAATGGAGCCAATCTTAATCGATACGAAGACAATAGGGATCGATCAGGGATTGATCCCAAGCAACCCTAGATCGACCTGGTGGGCCCACCAACGTGTAAGAAGATGTATTCCGAGGTTTGAGGGAGATATTTCAAGAACTACTCCTTTAAATAGCACCCCTACGTCTACCGAAAAGGACTTTTGGAAGATTCTACGCCATTACTCTGCTGAAACTCCATTGTAACTTGAGTGCTAGTGATTTGTACTATTGTAATTCAGTTGTGAATCATCAATAAATAGCAAATTCTTCAAAGTGGATGTAGACTACAACGTCGAACCACTATAAATTCTTGTCTCTTTCTATTATTGCTAACTTTTCTTGGTGTGATTGTTAGATTAGCCTCATTTTCCATTTAATCTCCTCGTTCTAATCTCTTCAATTACATCCGAAGAGTGTTGTGCCCAATTTTGGTACAAAAAATGTTAAAACATTGTGGATGCAGGTGCATAGTATATGGTTATTATAAATTTTGGTTAAGATACTAGTGAGGGAAAAACCAGTTCCACTAAGCAGCATGGTCTCACTAGATATCTATATGGTTCGAGATGGTAGGTTATTATTCACACCAGGCTTTTTGTCTAACTCGAAGTTTATGTTTTCCCCTTAAATTCTCAGGTGCTCATTCGATTTTGAGTAGTTTGAGAGTTAAGGTTTTTAGGTTCTCCTTTAGACGAATAAGCTTATGTAGACGTGCAAGATGCAAGCTAGCTATTATGAGTTCTTTTCTGTTTGGTTCCGCTATGTTTTGGTTATATTGGCGAAGTCATTTATTTTCCAACATTTAGACTCTGATCAACCAATGGGGCATCTTCATATGTCACTCTTGGCATATTTTGTAATAATTATATTTTCTCTGAACGTGTTTCACGCATTGAATTATGTAATGAATTTGAAATGTGTTTTGTAATGGGATGATAACTTTATTTTATGTTGAGTTTAAAAAAATTTAATATCCATGTGTTTCTATTATATCAATGTATCTAACATTACTGCATTTTGTCACCGAGAATTAATAACTATAGATGGCTGCAGCATCTATAGCCATTAGTTTTGGGCCTCCAAGTGGGGGATGTTACAAGTTGGTATCAGAGCATAGGTTTATGTAAACTTAAAAAGAAATTTAAACCTAAAAGGTTTTCTAGACATAATCCAATGAATCGGAAAATAAGATCGGGACTTGGGTTAAGGCTATAGTAACGTACTTGTACTAGTATTTGATATATATATGTGTGTGTGTGTGTGTGTGTGTGTGTGTGTGTGTATATAAGTATGTACTGCCCTCTCTCTTAGATTGTTCTTATGTATCTTACTAAGGCTCGTATGCAGATTTATGAGAAAAGAAGATATGGAAGCAGGAAAAGGAAGAGGAATCTAGGTGGAGGAAGCACAACAACCAACGGAAATGCTCGACCCAATACCAGGAGGAGTCGGGGTCGACATGCAAATGCTAATCAAAATGCAGATGCCAATGTAGGTGCTGGAAATCCGCTAGTAGATATGGGGATGATGTATCACTTCTTCATCAATCTAATGCAAGTTGGAGCAGCAGCAGGAGTAGCTGGGGTAATATTAGGAATATTGGAGGAGCTAATCCCGTGGTTCCAGTTGGCAACAACTATGCTAAGCTGAGTAGTGATTATACCAGTCATGATGGGAAGCCAATTTTTGGAACGGAGGATGCTATGAAGTAGAGAATTGGCTATTGCATTGTGGAAGGATCTTCACTGATTTGGGATTAAACAATAAGCAGAAGAGGAGACTTGCTCTAGGTAGTTGCAGGGAGTAGCGCTTCATCGGTGGAATGGTGTTACCGCTGGAATTCCCGAGGAAGAGTTGACGGGAAAAATTTCAAAGGAGATTCAGAGAGAGGTTTCTGTCTGAAGTTTCCAAGTTAGCATTGTTGAGAAAGCTTATGGATTTAGTGAAAGGTGAAATGTCGGTGATTGAGTATGCTACGAAGTTTGATGAGCTAACCAGATAAAGATATGCTACCATTGACACCGTCATAAAACGAAACGAGAAGTTTATTCCAGGGCTAAGACTCGAGATTGCTAGGGCGACCTTGCCATATCTCCATGATCCAAGTACTGTTGTTGTAAAGATGGCAATCCAAAATGAAGAGATGCTTTCTACTTATGGGAAGGAAAAGCAGGTTGAAACCCATGGTTTTCAAGGTAAGAAGAGGAAGTTCTTTAAGAAGAAAGTAACCTAGAAGGGAGAAGCTGCCAAGAAGGCGAAGGCTAATATGGTTTGCTTTAAGTGTGATAAGAAGGGACATTATGCTCATGAATGTCAAACTAGAAAAGGGAAGAAGGCCGTAGACAAAATGTGGAGAATTCAGATCGGAGTGCTTGTGCTTTATTAAGTGCTACGGAAGTAGAAGAAGAGTTGAGTCAGGTTCGGGTAGCAAGAGAGTTTGCAAATGTTTTTGAGCCAGTTATAGGACTACCACTGAAACGAGCCATTGAGTTTCGGATAGATCTTGTGCCAGAAGCAGAACCTGTAAGTAGACCACCTAGCAATATGACACCGACTGAGATGAAGGAATTGAAGGTGTAGCTAGTGGATTTAGAAGGGAAGAATTTCATTAGACAAAGCAATTCTCTTTAGGGAGCGGTCGTGGTGTTCGTGAAGAAACCGGATGGGCCAATAAGGATGTGTATTGATTATCGTAAGTTAAATGAGAATACGATCAAGAATAAGTATCCTTTGTCAAGAATCGATGATTTGTTTGATCAGTTGTGTGGAGCCAAAGTATTTTCTCAATTGGATTTGGCGACAGGTTTCCATCAGTTAAGAGTGCCAAAGGACAATATTCGGTTGACGGCGTTTCGGACTAGGTATGGTTTGTATAAATGGTTAGTAATGTCATTCAGGTGAACGAATGCACCAGCTTTCTTCGTGGATTTAATGAACCGAGTTTTCCCATAATACTTGGATAGGTTCGTATTGGTATTCATAGATGACATTTTAGTATACTCTAAGGATGAAAGAGAGCATGAAGCTCATCTTAGAGTAGTGCTTGAGACGCTGAGGCAGCATCAGCTAAAAGCGAAGTTTTCCGAGTGTCATTTCTGGAAGAAAGAGGTTAAGTTTCTTGGTCACGTGGTTTCAAAGAAGGGTTTGTCAGTTGATCCAGATAAGATCGAAGCTATTAACAATTGGAAGAGATCAGTGATAATGACTGAGATTAGAAGTTTTCTTAGACTTGCTGGCTATTATCGGAGATTCATTAAGGATTTCTCACGGATATTAGTGCCTTTGACTAAGCTAACTAGGAAGGACGTGAAGTTTATTTAGTCTGCCAAATGTGAGGAAGCATTCCTTAAGTTAAAGCATTTGTTAACCAACACGCCTATGTTAATATTTCCAGATGGGAACCAAGGACTGGTAGTGTATACTGATGCATGTGGAACCAGATTAGGAACTATATTGATGCAGAAAGGTAAAGTTATTGCATACGCTTCACGACAGCTTAGACCGCATGAAGTGAGATATCCTACTCATGATTTAGAGTTGGCGGCAGTGATCTTTGCACTGAAAATATGGAGACATTATCTCTTAGGGGAAAGATTTAAGCTATACACAGATCATAAGTCCTTAAGGTATTTATTCACTCAGAAGGAGTTGAATATGAGACAGCGAAGGTGGTTGGAGGTTTTAGCAGCTTATGATTATGGTATAGTGTATACGCCTAGAAAAGGAAATAAAGTTGCGGATGCTCTTAGCAGAAAACATCAGAATGTGGTGTTAGCCATGTTGGCGGAGTGGAAAGATCTAGAAGTTTTGACTACTTGTAGTGTGCAATTAAGATCAAATTCTAGTTCTAGTCAGAGCACCGCCATGATGTCCTGTTTGGAAGTTTGGCCCGTATTGATCAAAAGGATTGCTTCTAAGTAGAAAGAGGATCCATTATTAGCTGAGAAGATTAGAATGCTTGAGGTTGGATCAGAGATTGATGATCTAAAAGATTTTAATCTTGACCAGAGGGGATGGTTGAGAAAGAAGGGATGATTGTGTGTTCCGAATATTGAGGACTTAAGAAAAGAAGTTCTTGGGGAATGTCATCAATCCAAATTTATGATTCATCCTGAGGGAATCAAGATGTATCAAGATATGAAGAGGAGTTTCTACTAGGAAGGTATGAAGAAGGATGTTGGCTTATGGGTTAGGCAGTGTGTGAACTGTCAACAAGTGAAGACTGAACATCAGTGGTCGAGTGGATTGCTTCAACCTTTGAAAATACCAGTTTGGAAATAGGATTCGATATCTATGGATTTTATAGAGGGGTTTCCAAGGTCAAATCAAGGAAATGAAAGTATATGGGTCATAGTGGACAGGTTGACCAAGAGTGCCCATTTCATTCCAGTTAAGTCAACCAGGACGGCACTTGTTTTAGCTAAATTGTTTATGAAGAACATAGTTAGACTGCATGGGACTCCTAATAGTATAGTGAGTGATAGAGATACCCTGTTTACTAGTGAATTCCAAAAGAGTCTACAGGATGTGTTAGGTACTAAGCTCAAGATGAGTACTGCGTATCACCCTTAAGCGGATGGGCAGACAGAGAGAGTCAATAAGGTACTCGAGGATTTGTTAAGAGCTTGTGTGTTGGACTTTGGTGGATCTTGGGAAGATCATCTACACTTGGTTGAGCTTTCCTATAATAACAGTTATCAGAATAGTATAGGAATGGCGCCTTTTGAAGCTTTGAATGGAAGACCATGCAAATCACTAACATATTGGTTGGAAATTAGAGACAGATTAGTCTTGGGTCCAGATCTGATAAGAGATGCAACATAGAAGATTGAGTTGATCCGAGGTAGGATGAAGGAAGCTCAGTCCAGACAAAAGGGTTACGTAGATAAGAGGCGTAAAGATCTAGAGTTCTCAGTTGGAGATAGAGTTTTCATTAAGGTATCACCAATGAAGGGTGTGGTACGATTTAGAAAGACGAGGTATGTTGGACCGTTCCTAATCGTAAAGATGATCGGAAAGCTCGCATACAGAGTAGAGTTGCCGAGTAGTTTAGGAGGTGTCCATAATGTGTTTCATGTGTCTCATCTTCGTAATATGTGCATGATTTAGAGAGCGCTATTCCTACAACTGCGTTGGAAGATTTAATAGTAGAACTGAATTTGACTTTTGTTAGACTACCAGTTTGGGTTGTAGCGAGAGATGGGAAGAGGTTAAGAAACAAGACGGTCAAGTTGGTGAAAGTTCAGTGGAGCGACAACAAGAAGGACTATACTTAGGAGACAAAGGACGGGATTAGAGATACTTATCTTGATCTATTGTAGGGGTATGTTCTATATTTTCTTTATATAAATTGTTTGCTAGTCGGGTAGGTTAGTATGGTAGTTATGAGATGTTACAGATGATTTCTATGTTTAGTATTTAGTCCTTACTAAATTTCGAGGACGAAATTCTTTAAGGAGGGGAGCCTGTAACACCGTTAATTTTAAATAACATTATTCAGGAGATTTAATTAGATAAATTAAATAGAATAATGTAAAGACTAGAGTGATAAAGGGATTGTGATTTGAAAACTAAATAGAGGTCGTGCTTGGCTAAATGAAATAATAAGAATGCGTTTATAAAATAGTTTTATAAGTTAACTATACAAAAGAATAAGCCATGGGTATTATGGGAAATAGCCGTATACCATGATCCCATAACCCTTAAACCCTTATTCAATTTTTCATTTCATACGTTCGTAAATCAAACACAGAAGCTAAGGAGAACTAAGGCCGACCATAACCCTTAGAGAAAAGGGAGATCAAAATTAACTAAAAGCTAAGCAGTCAAGCAAGGAAGAATTAAGCAAAATCAAATCTCAAGTTCCTTATCCAAAACAAGGTGAATAATGATCAAAACCATCTCATTATGTTTTAGTGAACATTTTGATTTCGGATTTAAAGTTTAAAACCGTTTGGATAATTTGAATGATGATAAGCTTTGATTATATGCCATGTTTGATTTAAACAAGTATGTTTGAAAACGGTTTGATTTGGTTTTAAGGTTAAAATCGTATAAAATGGGTTTCAAATGCCATGAGGATTTAAAATGTTATGTAAAACATTATTTTGGAGATGGGTTTAAATTTTATAATTATCTGAGTTATGGATAATTTATTATGAATTTTAAATGGAAGAAATAGATAATTTGGGTTTAAAATTTATTTCGGCAATTATATAAAGGATTTTGGGTCAGAGATTTACATATGTTAGATAACATATAAAAAGTGAATTATAATGATTTTTGGGGATTTTTCCTAAGTGATTTACTATGAAAATTAAATTAATTAAGTTTGAGGACCTAAATGTTTTAATTGTTTTGTTAAGGGAATGGCTTCAGTGTTAAAATATTTTTAACTATTAACTAACTAATTAATTAAGTAGGTGAAAAGAAGTTTCTTTTAAAAGCTAAAAATCAGTTTTCCTTAGATTTACTACTTAGCTACTTCCATCCGAGAGCTTTTGACACTATACCTCCACTTCTGAACCCATTCAAAACCAATACATAGGGTATCAAGTAATTGGTATGTAGTGTATTGGAGAAAGGCAGAAAGGTTGGTGTCGAAGGTTAGCCCTCGAAGGGGTTGAAGCCATTTTTATAAGCTTTTGAAGGTATAGAAGCTAACCTTATTAACTTTGAATCACCTCTGTTTATAAACACTACTTTCAATGGGGTCGAAGCCCACCATAGTAGCTTTCGAATCAATTGACTTGCCTTTGTTTTAGAAAAGAGCATACGAAAGGAGTTGCCACCTTTTTGTTTAAGAGAGCTTTCGAATGAGTTGTTTGTTTTCGAAAAGGAGCTTTTGAAAACGGAATGTTTTTAAACTTATTCGAAACCAACCTCTCATCTTCATATCTTTCTAATGGGTTAAAGGCTTCTTTTCTTTATAGCTTTATAAGAATGAGTTCGAAAGGAGGCTTTTGTTTATTAAAATTGAAGTCATTTCCTAATGCTTTCAAAATGGTCCCCATAGTTGTTTATAATAATGGTTTCGAAGGCAAGTGCTTCGAAAGGTTGTTTCGAAGCTATCCTTTTCCCAAATCTTACCTAAAGATCATTTTTTTTTGAAAGGGTGGTTTCAAAGCCATCAGATCCCCAATTATTTTACTTAAAGATTAATACTTTCCAAAGGGTTACTTTTGCTTATGTTCACTTTGACCCAGAAGTTATATTTAAGGTTAAATCATTTTTTTGAAAGGGCGGTTTCGAAGCCATTAGATCCCCAATTATTTTACTTAAAGATTAATACTTTCCAAAGGGTTACTTTTGCTTATGTTCACTTTGACCCAGAAGTTATATTTAAGGTTAAACCCAACAATTTTGAAAGAGACACTTTCAAATGGTTCTGAAGCAATGCTTCTAAAAAATTTACTTGAGCTAAGTGGTTTTGAAAGAGATGCTTTAATGCTTTCGAAAGAATGTTCTAATGATTTTGAAAGGAAGGTTTTGATGCTTTCGAAAGAGATTTTTGAGTGCTTCGAAAGGCATGTATCTAAGTGTTTTGAAAAGAAGGTTTGAATACTTTCGAAGGATATTTTAATGGTTTCGAAAGATAAAGGCCTATTGTTTCGAAAGCCTTAGTTTTCAAAAAAGAAACCCAATCTCAATTTTAAAGAAGAACCTATGGGAATAAGAAAGCGCTTTTGAAATGGCAATTAAATTTGGGGGTTTTTGAAGAAGCTTTCCTTGCTAAAAGTAATAGGTTAAAGGTATTAACCATGTTTCAATTGGGAATGATTGCAAGGATTTTAAACCATGGATGTTTGTGTTATCATGTTATGATCAGTTATCATGTGTGCATCTTCTTTAAAAATATTCACTTTTAAATTAACCTATAATAACATTTTAGGGAATTATGGGCAGAATAACTAGCTAAGTTGACCCAGTAGTGAATATAAATTGAGTTAACTCCTATGTGAGTAGAATTGCATCCAGGAGGTTAGGTAAACCAGTGTAGGATGCCCAAAAACTGATCAAAGATGTGTCATTTTAGACAGGTTCATAGTAAACCCATGAAAACTATGGTTGGAAAGTGTTATTACCAGGGGCCAATAGGTTCATATTGATCTCATGAAAACTATTTCCGGATTAAGTTATTAACAGAGATCTATAGGTTCATAGTCAACCCATTAAAACTATGACATGAGAGAAGTTATTGGAGGACCCAATAGGTTCATAGTAAGCCCATGAAAGCTATGTATGGAAATTGTTATTGGAAGGGGCCAATACGTTCTTAGTGATCCCATGAAAAAAATGAAACCGGATAGATAGTCCGTAAGCTTTGAACAGGTTATTAGTCAGGCCATGAAAACTAATAGGTTAATAGTGACCCTAGAAACTATAACTGAAACAAATAGTCAAATGAATGGGGATTGGAAATCCAGAATATATTGCATGTTTGCATATCATCATGATATATTATGTTATGTTATGTTTTAACCATTGTGGATGCAGGTGCACAGTATATGGTTATTATAAATTTTGGTTAAGATACTAGTGAGGCGAAACCCGTTCCGCTAAGCGGCGTGGTCTCGTTAGATATCTATATGGTTCGAGATGGTAGGTTATTATTCACACTTGGCTTTTTATCTGACTCGAGGTTTATGTTTTCCCCTTAAACACTCAGGTGCTCAATTGATTTTGAGTAGTTTGAGTGTTAAGGTTTTCAGGTTCTCCTTTAGATGAATAAGCTTTTGGAGACGTGTAGGAGGCAAGCTAGCTATTAGGAGTTCTTTTCTGTTTGATTTTGCTATGTGTTGGTTGTATTGGCAAAGTAGTTTATTTGCCCACATTTAGACTTTGATCAACCAAGGGGGTATCGTCATAGGTCGCTCTTTGCATATTTTGTAATAATTATATTTTCTCTGAACATGGTTCACGCATTGGGATTATGTAATGAATTTGAAATGTGATTTGTAGTGGAATGATAAATTTATTTTAAGTTGAGTTTAAAAAAATTTCATATCCATGTGTTTCTGTTATATCAATGTATCTAACATTACCGCATTTGGTCATCGAGAATTAATAACTATAGATGACTGCAGCGTCTGTGGCCGTTAGTTTTGGGCCTCCAAATGGGGGATGTTACAAATAGCCTGTCCTCACAATTGCTGATAAATACAACAATGAATGCAGTGGAAAAATAACTATATATGCGGATACGCCTCTGGCCTCCAGCTCATCTCCTGAAGCTCCAAATCATCCAAACAAAACTGTATATGCTCGGTCTGACCCGAGCATTATAATAAAATAACACCCGAGTCAGTCTGGAAAACCAGCATGAGAAAAACACACCCAACTGGATTTTAAGGTTATAAAAAAACCCTTCGAAATCAAAAGTATCTCGTAAGACCACGCTGCACATAACCATAGACGGGTTTTTACCTTACGATAACCAAATCATTTCATATGAAATTCTCTGATATTATAATAGTGTCTAAGATACAAATACTTGTTAATCTTAGTAGAAATTGTTACATTAGTTAAATTCCAGCATAATAGGTATACAACTAAAACCGTAAAGGCTCGTATTGGAGAATGGATTTCATACAATGACTAGGCTATTGAGGTACCGCCCATCATGGCGCATCTCTAGATAAAATAACATTGAAGACCTCGCCGGGATCCCCTTCTAACACAAAACTGGCCTACCACTTGGCTGGTAGTACCAAATATGATCACCCCTTCATTAATGGGCCCCAAACATACAATTGAGATATAATATCAACCCTAGATAGGGATGATTATACCCTACTTGGGAGCGACCCACTTAGCTAGCCCTACTGCATCTCTCATGTTTCAGTCATTCCCGATTGATGAAGCTTGAGGCTACCTTTTACCTTTTATATAGCACTTCCTACTTGGAATGCTAACACTGCCCTCCAAGCAGCAATGCAATGCACCATTCATCCATACAAGCTCGTTCTGGGATTGAACAAAACGCTTGAGAGCTCTATCTTTAATTCTATTATCTTCAAGATGTCTTCACTTTTAAATGCTTGAGTAGGATCGAAGTGGTTTTCAGATAACATATCCGATCTAAGTCTCTTCAAAACAACAGTCGATAGATTTCGGTAAACTCAACCCTGGTTCTTTAGGAAATGAATAGTCAAAGATAAGAGCGGAGATCACCTCCTAACCATTAGTGGACAAATTTTCTTATCGTTTGTCCTAGGAGAATGAAATGAGATTATATGCACAGTACAGCATCACCGGAGATAACTGTGTCATATAACTCATGTTTGTCTCCTAGATAGTTCCAAAGTTACATTTTGGTCCATATTTGATAGTTAGTTATTTAACTATCAACCAACACACATTCAAATTAGGGATTTAATTCCATAGGAAAAACAAACCTTGGTTAAGCACATAAGTAACCACTAGCCCCTTAATTAATCTTTTTATTAATTAAATTCACTTTGTAAATATTTGTATCAAATTCTTTTACAAAGGTATATGTCCACACATCTCTATATTTCAATACTTGGAAAATTATCCATATACTTATCTCAACGATATAAGTATACTCACCAAACACTAAGGAAGATTTCCTTTTTATACAATTCTAAATTGTTTATAAATTCCATTATAATTTCAAAAACCATTTTTAACTATTTTATAGATCTTTGGAACCATTCATAAAACTCTTCTATATATTCCTAAAATCATTTAGGACCCCTTTATAAATCCATAAACCCATTTATAAAACTCTTCTTATAAATCTATAAACCCATTTCTATAATCTTTTTATAAATATCTAAAACCATTTATAAAACCTTTTTCACCTTAACTAATCTTCCTTTAAGTTTCCAACCATGTTTTAAAACTTCTCTTACAAACTAACATTTGTTTATAAAACTCTATTTATAAATCTTGGAACATTTATAAATAAATTATAATCATTTACTTCAAAAACACTATTATGTAATAATAACTATTAACAATAAACACAATAAATAAATAATAATTATTAACTTCAAAACATCTTGAAAATAATATTTAATTATTTCAAAACATTATTAAATAAACGATAATAATTAATCTTTATCATGACTATAAATAATAATAATTAAATTCTAGTTTACTATTAATAATCATTTTTATTAATCTCATACCATTTTAATTAAATGAATAATTAACTTCTCAAAATAGTAAAATATTAATAAATATCCTTAAAACAACATTAAATATTAAAAAATAACTTTAAACAATATTATTTATAAATAAATAGCTTTAAAACAATATTAATTATAAATAAATAATTTTAAACAATATTAAATATAAATAAATAATTTTAGAAAGAGATAGATAAATAGGTTGGAATAAAAGAGAAACTAAATCCTTTAAAACAAAATATTTCTGAAACTCAATTTCGGGTTTAAATTCATTTCCCGTGTAAAAAGCCAATTCCAATTCAAATAGCAATTTATAGTGTTTAAAAATACTAATTTAAGGCCAATAGCTACCAAATGCTCAACCAATATTGATATTGATTTTTTATCACTATAGGGTTTAAGTTTTGGAACATATAACAATTTCATAAACCTTGGTGTCCACAATCGGGTTTCATATTCAAAAATCATATAAAAGGAATTTTATTGATAGCGAGGAATCCTGTTAGATCCCTCCACCTGTCCCCCTGTATCACAGCTACATATATATACAGTGGTGAGGAATCCTGTTGGATCCCTCCAACTTGTTTCCCTACGTCACTAACTTATATAATTATATAATATGGGTCATCCGCTCCAAGGGCGGGAATTAATCAATTCTAACTGATAAAAATAGTAAATCATCCAATCAACTATATAATGTTACCAGTTAACCAAAAAGGTGAGTTTAACTCACAATTAATCCAGTTGTCGCCGAGACGTTCTAGATTTCGTCTAAATCAAACGACGTTCGATTTAGCGTGAAATTCAACAAGCTCTAATCTTTCCCAATTCAATCCCATTACGTAGTATTCGTTACGACCCTAACGCGACTGACCACGTTTGATTTGGACCAAAAACGAACAGGGTATTAAATTTATAAGATAATAAACTAAATCATATAATAATATTCCTTAATTACATAATTAACTATTCTAATTACCCACCATAGCCTAAATTCTTCGTTCAAACTATCATTCCAAGCGCCTATACATATGCAACTCCACCAAACCATAGCCGTTGCGCTGCTACGCTTCATCGTTGACCATCTCATGCTCCCAGAACGAAGCCATGTCCTTTCTCTTGCCATCGATGGTGGTCCGACCCATTATTGTGTCGATGTCGCCTCGAATTTCGCTTAAACAACGTTTTCCCCTTCTCACCGTCATTGGTCGCCACGAGTGCCTCCGCACTCCTCTAGTAGCACCACCCTAATGCCCGACCTTCCTATGCCATCACAGCCCTTAACCTTGCCACCTCCGCCGCTGCCGAGCTCAAAAGCTCATTTTTGAACATCGTCCTAATTACAATGCCATGCCACGATCTAAAGTGATTCGGCCATCCAATAGTCAAGCTTGACGTCATCTACAACTTTGCAGTTAGTGATTTAGCCTCAGCCGTCCTGTAGTGGTCCCAATGATTTAGGGATGTTGGATGGGGAGAAGAAAATTTTTAAAAACTAACGAACCAAATTCTCTGATAGTGCTCGCGCTTAAAAAAGGGAGGGGGTATGGCCAAACATGTAAAGGAGTATGTGCTAAATAATGAATAGGTATGGCTATGGTATGGGTAAAGTATGGGCTGAATATATTGTTTAATTTAAAAATATCTGGTAATGTACATCCTAAAATCTTGAACTCCAATCGAGACGTGCTGCTTGGCATTCTATACTAAATACCCATATTTCAAATATAATGGAACTAGTCTCAAGACCTAATTCGATCATATACAGAAGATAGCTTTTTAAACCCAGCTATATTATATAAATTTTGTAATTAATTTACAGGCATTTCAAACTCGCACGACCAAACAATACGTCCAATCATCACGAAATTCAACGACATATAATAACTTACTATTATGGATCCAATGACACTGGTTTCATCCAAATCCAAGACAATACCCCAGAAGGCTATTTTTACATGTTAGTTAAAACGAATTATTATAAAAAGCAAATTAATCACTTTTAATTCTAAATCAAAACTTTACTATCTTCATTCTTATTTAAATAGAATTTAAATTAGCTTTCGAACTCAATTTTATTCTCATTAAATTCGGGATTTAATTATTTAAACAATTCCAAATATTAATTCAACAATTTAATTATCAAATAAATTGTTATATGTGAAATTCAAGTTATTTAACTTATAAAATTAACTTTTCAATAATTAAAATAAATTAAATATTCCAAACTCAAATGACTAAAATTCTGGGTCATTACTTTTTTCTTATTATAAACATGTAAGACTTCTGAGGATAACTTATGATCCGCTTCTTCCTATAATAAATATTTTTATCCATGGAACAAGTTTGAGGTTAGCAACAAACAACTTCCTGTACACACTTCATTGTTTCCATGGGGTCCCTTAATATGCGTTTGGTATTTAAAACAGAAAACTACTCTTATATAATCCATGTGGATTTCACATGTCATATCCTCTTGTAAAACCAACTTTACTCCGTACTTTTTGGTATATAAAGAAAAATTCATTTTACAAATACAAGCTTTCATTTTAGATCTAAAAATGGAAACAAATATAGTACCAACTGGAAGAGAAGGACAGGAAAAGAATCCATTGTTTACTGTATAAATCGGTGTAAGATACACTCCATATTTTTGTTGATTATGTTGTCATTTAGCCAAAGGTTCAAATTTTAGATTTCGATCATGTTTCATCTTAGTATTTCTACATAATATTTCTCATATAGGAGGTGATTTCGAGCAAGACAAAGGTATCACAAGTGTTCTTCTTAGATTACATTACAGATCTTAAAATACGTCTCGGAATAGCTGACGTGTCCGAAATTTGATGCTATAATGATTTTTTAAACAATTATTATTTAAAAAGTAAAATAAAAAATGTGACTTACTTGATTAACGTATAAAATGAATTGAAATGAATATTTTGGAGAAGAAAGAAAGTTTGATTAGTTGGATTGATTTAGTAATTTTCAATAATATCCTCTAATTTTAATACTAAAATAAAGTTGTTCATTTTGATTCATCAAGATAAGAAGTAAAAGTTATGTCAGGGGTTGTTAAGTAGTAATTGTATTGAGTAGTTTCTTAAAACGCCTATACGAGAGGCAAAAAGTATTATGTGGAAGAAGAAAAATGTATAATTTCAAGTGAGATCTCGGGTTGAGATTTTGATACATATATTTTAGGTGAGATTTGGATATTTCAGACGAGATGGGTATCAAAAAAGAAATGAATTGGATTCATTATCTTATCTCGTCTAAGTATGAAAAGGAGATCTCAGAGTAGACCACAAGCGAGATACAGAAGATTTAAACCATGCTTTTAGCAATGTATCGATACTTTACACATATGAATTCCCTTTATATTTTCTACATTGATTTTGTTAACCTTATTCCTAAAAGAAAATATAAATGACCTTTGTCCTATAAATTTTAGAAGTGTTCTTTCTCAAAATATTCATGAAAGACTTTTGAGAGTAAATTGTGATCCACTCCTTCCTAAAATAAATATTTTTATCCAATGAGCAAGTTCGAGGTTTGCAGTAGATAACTACGATTACACACTTTGTTGTTTCCCCGAGGTCCCATAGTATGTGTTTGGTATTTAAAAAAAACTACTCTTGCAATCCATGTGGATTCCACATGTCATATTCTCTCTTGTAAAAAAAGTTTACTTGCTAATTTTTAGTGTATGACCCAAACTTCATTTTACAAGTACAAACTTTATTTTGAGATCTAAAAAAAGGAAAGGAATATAGTAAAAAATGGAAGAGAAGGATAGGAATAGAATATATTGTTTACTACATAAGTTGGTGTAAAATACAATTCCATCTATTTTTGATATTGTTGTCTTTTAGCCAAAGTTTCAAATCTCGAATTTCAATCATGTTTCGTCTTAGTGTATTCACATAACGGTCTCGAATTGGAGAAGATCTCAGGCAAGACGAGGGTATCTCTAGTATTCATCTCAGAATATATCTCAAGTCTTCAAGTACATCTTAAAACTATCTCAGAGTAGCTTATGTGTCCAAAATTTGATGATATAATGATTTTTTAAATAATTATTACTTAAAAAGTGAAATAAAAAATGTAACTTACTTGATTAATGTATAAAAAAGAGTTGAATTGAATGTTCTGGAGAAGAAAGGAAGTTTGATTAGTTGGATTGATTTGGTAATTTTCAAATAATATCCTCTCATTTTAACACCGAAATCTAGTTGTTTGTTTTGATTCAAGATAAAAAGTAAAAATTATGTTTAAGTTTATTAAGTGGTATTTGTGTTGAGCAGTTTCTTAGAACACCTATATGAATGAAAAACAATTATGTGAAAGAAGAGAAAACATATAATTTCAAGTGAGATCTCGAAATAAAATTTTGACCTATATATTTCAGGTGAGATTTGGATATTTCAGGCGAGATAAGTGTCAAAGGAGATATGAATTAGATTCAATGTCTCATCTCGTCTATGTGTGAAAAGGATATCTCAAAGTAGATCTTGTGTGAGATATAGAAGAATTAAAACCATGCTTGTAGCAAAGTATCAATATTTTATGTAAGTGAATTCCCCTGTATACCTGCTACATCGATAGATGATTAAATTTGTTAACCTTCTTCCTAAAAGAAAATATAAAAGAACTTTGTCCAATGAATTCCAAAAGTTTTCTTTCTTAAAATAATTATGAAAGACTTTGAGAATAAATTGTAATATGCTTCTTCCTAAAATAAATATTCAATCTAACGAACAAGTTTGAGGTTTGTAACAAATAACTACCGGTACATATTTCATTGTATCCTCGTGTTCTTGTAGTATGCATTTGGTATTTAAAACAAAAAAAACTACTCTGACAATTCATGTGGACTCACGTGTCATATCCTCTCTAGTAAAAAAAAGTTTACTCACTAATTTTAGCATATGAAACAATTTTTTTTACAAATACAAGGTTACTTTTGAGATCTAAAAAAAAGTAAAACGAATATAATACCAAATGGAAGAGAAGGAAAATAGTAGAATTTTTCTTATTATATAAGCTAGTGTAAAATACACTCCATCTTTCTTTAGATATTGCTGTTTTTTGAGAATGTTTCAAATCTTAGATTTTAATCATGTTATTTTTTGTATTTTCACACAAAATATTTCGTATTGGAGGAGATCTTGGGTAAGACGAGGGTACCTCGAGTGAGACGAGGGTATCTCGGGTGTTCATCTTGGATTACATCTTGTGTCTTAAAGTACGTCTCAGAACTATCTCGTATTAGCTTATATGTCCAAAATTTGATGTTATAATGGGTTTTTAAACAATTCTTATTTAAAATAAAAAACATAAGTTGCTTGATTAACATATAGAAAAGAGTTAAAATCAATGTTTTCGAGAAAAAACGAAATTTGATTAGTTGGGTTGGTCTGGTAATTTTTGAATAATATCCTCTTATTTGAAGACTGAAATGAAGTTGTTTGTTTTTATTCATCAAGGTAAAAAAGTAAAAATTATATCCAGGGGTTGTTAAGTAGTAATTGTATTGAGTAGTTTCTTAAAACACTTATATGAAAGGAAAAAAAGTTTATGCGGAAGAAAAAAAATATAATTTCAAATGATATCTCGGATTGAGATTTCAATCCATATATTTCAGATGAGATTTAAATATTTCAGACAAGATGTGTCAAAGGAGATATGAATTGGATTTGATGTCTCATCTCGTCTAAGTATGGAAAAAAGATCTCGAAGAAGAGAAGATCTCGGGCAAGATATAAGGATTTAAAACCATACTTTTAGCAATGTATCAATCCTTCTTGTATATGAATTCCCTTTTATATTTGGTTCTTTAATAAATTCTATTAACCTTCTTCCCAAAAGAAAATTTAAGAAATCATTGTTCAATAAATTCTAGAAGTGTTCTTTCCTAAAATAAACATGAAATTCTGCATCTTCCAAAAATAAATATTTTTATCCAATAAACAAGTTCGAGGTTGGCAACTATCAACTACCATTACACGCTTTGTTGTTTCCCCAAGGTCCCACTTTTGGTATTTAAAATAGAAAAACTATTCTTACGATCCATGTAGATTCCAAATTTCATATCCTCTATTATAAAAAAAGGTTTACTCACTAATTTTAGTGTACGAAGCAAACTTTATTTTACAGATACAAGCTTTCTTTTGAGATCTAAAAAATAGAAAACGAATATAGTACTAAATGAAAGGGAAGGACAGGAAAATAATTTATTGTTTACTATATAAGTCGATGTAAAATACAACTCGATCTTTTTTTGACATTGCTGCCTTTTAGCCAAGGTTTCAAATCTTGGATTTTGATTACTTTTCGTTTTGGTATTCCACACAAGATATCTCGTATTGGAGTAGTTCTCAGGTGAGATAAGAGTATCTTGGGTGTTTATCTCGGATTACATCTCAGGTTTTAAAGTACATCTTAGAACTATCTCGGAGTAGCTTACATATCTAATATTTGATGCTATATTGATTTTCTAAGCAATTATTACTTAAAATGTAATAGAAAAAATGTAACTTAGTGGACTAATGTATAAAAAAGATTTGAAATGAATGTTTTGAAGAAGAAAGGAAGTTTGAATAGTTGGACTGATATGATAATTTTTTTAATATCCTCTTATTTTAACACTAAAATGAACATATTTGTTTTGATTCATCAAGATAAGAAGTAAAGAATAATGCTTAGGGGTTTTTAAGAAGTAGTTTATTGAGTGGTTTCTTAAAATACCTATATGAAAGGCAAAAAAAATATATGGAAGAAAAAAATTATATAATTTCAAGTGAGATCTCGAATTGAGATTTTGATTCATATATTTCAAGTGAGCTTTGGATATTTCGAGCAAGATGAGTATCAAAGGAGATATGAATTAGGTTTGATGTTTCATCTTGTCTAAGTGTGAAAGAAGACCTCTGAGTAGATCTCGAGCGAGATATACAACTTTTAAAACCATGCTTTTAGTAATGTATCAATACTTCTTGGATCTGAATTCTCATTTATATCTGCTACATTGATAAATTCTAATAACCTCCTTCCTAGAAGAAAATATAAAATATCTTTGTCCAATAATTCTAGAAGTGTTATTTCTTAAAATAGCCATGAAAGACTTTAAGAATAAATTATAATCTGCTTCTTCCTAAAATAATATTTGTATACAATAAACAAGTTCGAGGTTTGCAACAGACAACTACCAATAAACACTTTGTTGTTTCCCCAAGGTCCCGTGGTATGTGTTCGGTATTTAAAACAGAAAACTACTGGATTCCACATGTCATATCCTCTCTTGTAAAAAATGTTGACTCGCTAATTTTTAGTATATGAAGCAAACTTCATTTTATAAGTACAAGCTTCCTTTTGAGATCTGAAAAAGAAAAACAAATATAGTACCAAACGGAAGAGAAGGAAAGTAAAAGAATTTATTGTTTACTTTATAAGTTGGTTTAAAATACAACTCCATCTTTTTTTGATATTTCTTTCTTTTAGCCAAAATTTCAAATTTTGGATTTTGATCACGTTTCGTCCTAGTATTTTCACATAAATATCTCGTATTGCAGGAGATCTCAGGCGAGATGAGGGTATCTCGGGTATTCATCTTGGATTACATCTCTGGCCTTAAAGTATATTTTAGAACTATCTCGGAGTAGCTTTCGTGTCAAAATTTTGATGCTATAATGATTTTTTAAATAATTATTATTTAAAAAGTAAAATAAAAAATGTAAATTGCTTGATTAACGTATCAAAAAGAGTTGAATTAAATGTTCTAGAGAAGAAAGGAAGTTTGATTAGTTAGATGAATTTGGTACTTCTCGGCTAATATCCTCTAATTTTAACACTAAAATGTAGTTGTTTGTTTTAATTCAAGATAAAAGGTAAAAATTATGTCTAAGTTTTTTAAGTAATAATTATATTGAGTAGTTTCTTAAAAAACCTATATGAATGAAAAATAATTGTGTAGAAAAAGAAAAAAAATATAATTTCAAGCGAGATCTTAAATTGAGGTTTCGATCTATATATTTCAGGTGAGATTTGGATATTTTGGGGGAGACAAGTGTCAAAGGAGATATGAATTGGATTCGATGTGAAAAGGAGGTCTCAGAGTAGATCTTGTGCGAGATATGAAAGATTTTTTAGTAATGTAGCAATACTTCACACATATGAATTCCCCTTTATATTCGCTACATCAATAAATGCTGTTAACCTTCTTCCTAAAAGAAAATAGAAAAGATCTTTGTCCAATAAATTCTAAAAATTTTCTTTCTTAAAATAATCATGAATGACTCTTGAGAATAAATTGTAATACGTTTCTTCCTAAAATAAATATTTAATCCAATCAACAAGTTCAAGGTTTGTAACATATAACTACCGGTATACATTTCGTTGTTTCACTATGGTCTCATAGTAGTGTTTGGTATTTAAAAAAAACTACTCTTACAATCCATGCGGATTCCACAGTAAAAAAAGTTTACTCTCTAATTTTTAGTATATGAAGCAAGATTAATTTACGAATACAAGGTTTCTTTTGAGATCTAAGAAAAAGGAAAATGAATATAATACCAAATGAAAGAGAAGGACATCAAAAGAAATTTTTCTTACTATATAAGCTGGAGTAAAATACACTCCATCTTTCTTTAGATACTGCTATCTTTTTTAGAAGGTTTCAAATCTTGGATTTCAAACATGTTTTATTTTAGTATTTTCACACAAGATATTTCATACTAGAGGAGATCTCGGGTGAGACGAGGGCATCTCAAGTATTTACCTTGGATTACGTCACGGATCTTAAAGTACATCTCAGAACTATCTCATATTAGCTTAGTATCCAAAATTTGATGCTATAATGGGTTTTTAAACAATTCTTATTTAAAACATAAAATAAAAAACATAAATTGCTTGATTAATGTACAAAAAAGTGTTAAAATCAATGTTTTAGAGAAAAAGAAAAAGAAAATTCAATTAGTTGGATTGGTCTGGTAATTTTTGAATAATATCCTCTTATTTGAAAATTGAAATGAAATTGTTTGTTTTTATTCATCAAGATAAAATTTTAAAATTATGTATAGGGGTTGTTAAGTAGTAATTGTATTAAGTAGTTTCTTAAACACTTAGAAAGGCAAAAAAGTTTATGTGGAAGAAAAAATATAATTTCATGTGAGATTTCAATCCATATATCTCTAATGAGATTTAATATTTCGGACATGAGTGTCAAAGAAGATATGAACTGGATTCGATGTCTCGGCTTGTCTAAGCGTGAAAAGGAGATCTCGAAGAAGAGAAGATCTCGGGCGAGATATAAAGATTTAAAATCATACTTTTAGCAATGTATCAATACTTCTCGTATATGAATTCCCTTTTATATTTGGTTCTTCAATAAATTCTATTAACCTTCTTCCTAAAAGAAAATATGAAAGATTTTTGTCCAATAACTTCTAGAAGTGTTCTTTCCCAAAATAAACATGAAAATTCACTTCTTCCTAAAATAGATATTTTTATACAATAAACAAGTTCGAGGTTTGCAACGTCCAACTACCAGTACACACTTTATTGTTTCCCCAAGGTGTCATAGTATGCTTTTGGCATTTAAAATGAAAAAACTACTCTTACAATCCATGTAGATTCCATATTTCAAATCCTTTATTGTAAAAAAAGTTTACTTACTAATTTTTAGTATATGAAACAAACTTTAATTTCCAAATACAAGCTTTTTTTAGATCTAAAAAAAGGAAAACATATATAGTACTAAATGAAAAGGAAGGACAGGAAAAGAATATATTGCTTACTATACGAGTCGATGTAAAATACAACTCCACCTTTTGGTATTGTTGTCTTTTAGCCAAGGTTTCAAATCTTGAATTTTGGTCATTTTTCATCTTGGTATTCCATACAAGATATCTCGTATTGAAGGAGTTATCGGGTGAGATGAGAGTATCTCGGGTGTTCATCTCCAATCACATCTCAGGTTTTAAAGTACATCTTAGAACTATCTCTAAGTAGCTTACGTGTCCAAAATTTGATGTTATAATGATTTTTTAAGCAATTATTATTTTAAAAGTAAAATTAAAAAAAATGTAACTTACTTGACTAACGTATAAATAGATTTTAAATCAATGTTTTAGAGAAGAAAGGAAGTTTGATTAGTTGGATCGATATGATAGTGGTTAAATAATATCCTCTTATTTTAACACTAAAATGAAGTTGTTTGTTTTGATTCATCAAGATAAAAAGTAAAAATAAGGTTTAGGGGTTGTTAAGTAGTAGTTTATTGAGTGGTTTCTTAAAACGTCTATATGTGCAACGATCTGGATTTTTCGACGATTTAAATTTTAATTTAACGAAGATTTTAAAATAAAATTATTTTTAAGAAATATAGATTTGACAACGAAAACTAGATATTTGAAATGCATCCATTTAAATAAAACCAATAAATTTGTTCATGTCAAAATTTGTCCGAAACCCGGTCAGCACAAATTTTCTAGCGAATTATCAAATTTTGAAGTATGAATATTTTTAAATAGAAATGTTCTAGAAAATTTCTTAGATTAAAGCGTCAAAGTTCGTTCCGTCCAATTCCGACCTCTGTAGCTCCATTTATTTAGAATTTTCGTTGTCGTTCAATTTCGAAGCGGTAACAGCGGCAATAGATGAGATTTTGCTACGAACGTCGTAGCATAGATTTGATTATATCGTTGGAATCGTCTCGTCGTGCCGATCTCTGTGGTATATTTGTTTTCATGTTTTGGCTTCCATGACAAACACTACATAATTAAAATATTAGTCAATGACCGTTCAGGAGTCATAATTGCTAACATTCCTTTCATTCTTTTCAGTCCACATTCATTCTTTTCAGCCTACACGAGCTTGCGTGTGCAGCCATACATAATTAATGCTGCATTAATTGGCCTTCGTATGTTTTTCCCATCTATATATTGACGTACTCATCCCTCTGCTCTTTTTTCTCATTTCTTCTTCTTCACGAGCATTTGAATTTGGTTAGAGAGAATAATATAGAAGCAGTGCATATAAAATATATATTAAAGCACGTAGCCTTTCCCTCGTCCTGCTCCCCCTGCCGCACGTCCCCAACCAAACACCTCCGCACCCTACCCATCACCTTCGCCCTACCCACTGCGACCCATAATCCACCCACACCCATCACCGACCTCCTCACCGGCCCAGGCCCGAGCCCCAGCGATCCACGCCCCTCCACAGCACCACCACCCGACACCCCTTGCACCTTATTCCCCAGCAAACCCAAATCTCCACCTCTACCACCTGAAAGCAGAACTCACCCACCGACCAGACCTCGTGACCTGCCTTACCCAGCCGAGCAGCCTACCTTCCTACGTCCCCACCGCAAACCACCAGCCAGCCCTACACCCGACTCTGAAGCCAGCCCCACTCCCCACGAACGACCTGCTTCTCCCCTGCCAACCTCGAACCCTCCCCACTGCTAACCCACTGACCGCCCGTTCCACCCATGTCCTCACCCACCCACCAGCTGCACTACCTCACCTTGGCCATGCAACCAACTACGCCCCACAACCTAGCCCGCTACCCTCCGCGCCGACCTTCCCCGTAGTCGAAGCTCCACCTTTTACCACCTGAAACCCTGCCTCCCTATCGTACACTCACCCGAGCCTCCCTTCACCGTAGCCACTAGCCTAGGCCTATGTGTGTTGTGTGCGTGTTATTGTAAAAAGTAAAGTGTTGATATGAAAAAAAAGAAAAAAAAGAAAAGAGAGAGAGCCATCATCTTCTAGCTCGTGCACACGTACCCGTATCACCGTGTCCATGATCGTGTTCCAAATACGCGAAGGTGAGCGATTCTAAGCTCACGAATAGATTTTTGTATTGCAAGCATCCTGCTATGTTATAAATAATTGATTGATAATTATGATCGATATTGAAATTGGAAATCATTGATAGTTGACATTGCGATATATGATTTGGTTGAAATAGCTGAAATTATTGATTGGAATCCAAATTGCATGAAAACGCGTTAACTATGGAAAGTTTAAATATTGGACGATATATGTCACTGTTATATTGTTGTTGTATGCATTGGTTTTGACATTGAAATTTGAACTGGAATATAGGGTTGAATGATGTTGAGAGAGATGGTGCTGCTTTACTATGCTTTGATTTTGTTTTTAGTATTAGTAAATATAGTGTTTAGACTTGGGTTTAATTCGGCTGTTTGTATTTGGGCTTGTGTATTAGTTTAGGCCCATGTCTTTCTTTCTTCGTTTAAATAATCTTCTTCGTGTATTCATTAGAACATAATATGAAATAGAGATGTCTGCTACTTTGCTTTATGATTTTCTTGTTCTCGTTTTCAACTTATAACATGGTATCAGAGCTCGATCCCTAAAAAAATTCAAATTTCTCGCAATTTATTGAGATTAGGGCTAATGGCGGAAAACAAGGCTAATGTCGATGTTCTCCCAATTATGTCCAAGATTACTGACCATAAACTCAATGAATCGAATTATTTGGATTGGAGCAAGACAATTAAATTGTATCTCCGAAGTATTGAAATGGATGATCACTTATCTCGAAATCCGCCTGCTGATGATTCTGAGAAGAGAGAAGATCAAACTTGGCTTAGAGATGATGCTCGATTATTTCTTCAGATCCGGAACACAATTGATGTTAGTGTTCTCAGCCTCGTAAATCATTGTAGTTTCGTGAAAGAATTGATGGAATATTTGGAGTTTTTGTATTCAGGCAAAGGGAATTTGAGTAAAATGTTTGATGTATGCAAGGCGTTTTATAGAGCTGAGAAACATGACCAAAGTTTGATGAATTATTTTATGAATTTTAAGAAAACTTATGAAGAATTAAATATGCTTTTTCCTTTAAGTTCTGATGTGAAGAAACAGCAACAGCAGCGTGAAGAGATGGCAGTGATGAGTTTTCTGGCAGGGTTACCACATGAATACGAGTCTGCAAAATCTCAAATTTTATCTAGATCGAGTGTGTCTAGTTTACATGAGGTGTTTACAAGATTGATGAGATCAGAGAACACAAGTGCACAAACATCAGTTAACTCACAAAACAGTGCACTAGTGACACATAAAAATGCACCAAATACAAGTGCATCATGGAAACAAGGTGGATACAAAGAAAATGCTAACCAATCTTCAAATCGACCAATGAATCCTAAATACAAATGTACAAATTGCAAAAAGGATGGGCACACTGCAGATAGATGTTGGTTCTTGATTGGTAAACCATCACAATACAAGCAGAGAAGCATGAATGTTGCTCAATTAGAAAATCCAGAAAACAAAACAGTGAATATTTCTGCTGAGGAATTCATTAAATACAAGGCATATCAAGACAATGTAAAGAAACAATCCAACTTCAGCTCCATATCTACAGCTGCACAATCACAATCACAATCTGGAAAGCACAAATGGGTTATCGATTCAGGGGCAATTGACAATATGACAGGTACATCAAATAATTTTTTGAACTATCAACCAAATACACACATGAGTGGTGTCACATTAGCTGATGGATCATCTGCAAATATACAAGGATCTGGAAGTATAAATCTTACCCCTAATTTGCATCTAAAGACAGTATTACATCTACCTAGTCTTGCATTTAATTTACTTTCAGTTAGTAATATAACTCAAAGTTTACATTTCTGCATTACTTTCTATCCAAATCACTGTATATTCCAGGATCTCATGTCGAAGAGGATTATTGGTAAAGGTTCTCAATCCAATGGACTGTATATTCTTGATACTCCACCACAAGTCATTGCCTGTCCAAGTTCATCTCAAGCTTATAAACTACACTGCCAGTTAGGTCATCCATCATTACAGAATTTTAAGAAGCTATGTCCACAGTTTAATTCTTTACAATTTTTAGAATGTGAGTCATGTTAGTTTGCAAAACACCATCGACTTAGTTCTTATCCAAGAATAAATAAACGTGCTACTAATCCATTTGAACTTGTACATTCTGACTTATGGGGACCTGCATCTGTAATCTCTAAACCAGGTTTTCAATATTTTGTAACTTTTGTTGATGATTTCTCTCGTGTTACATGGTTATTCTTGATGAAAAAAAGATCTGAGTTATTTTCAATATTTAGTAACTTTTGTGCAGAGATAAAGACACAGTTTCATACATCAATTAAAACTCTCCGTAGTGATAATGCAAAAGAGTAGATGTCTGAGTCATTTCAGACTTTTATGGATCAAAATGGTATGCTTCACGAAACTTCATGTGTAGATACTGCTTCCCAAAATGGTGTTGCAGAGAGGAAGAATAGACACCTATTGGAGACAACACGAGCTTTACTTTTTCAATCTAATATGCCTAAAGTGTTCTGGGCAGATGTTGTTTCTACATCATGCTTCCTTATCAATAGAATGCCTTCTTCAGTATTGAATGGTGATATTCCTTTTAAAATTCTTTTCCCAGACAAATCTTTATTCCCTGTGAGTCCCAAAGTATTTGGTAGTACATGTTTTGCAAGGGACACAACACCACATAAATCTAAACTAGATCCAAAGGCTGTAAAGTGTGTATTTGTTGGTTATTCACGTTTACAAAAAGGCTATAGATGCTATTGCCCTAGCTTGAATAGGTACATTGTGTCTATTGATGTAAACTTTTATGAAGACATCCCTTATTATAAGTCTCCACCAACAAATACATATCCAGAAAGTAATGACCTTACCTTAAACCAGGATGAAGATGAGGAATTTCTGATATATAGTAGTTCTGATGATCCTACCTTAAATCAGAATGACAATATCCCTACTGTCACTGTCCCAAGTCCCATCCCATCAAGTCCTGTTCCTGAACCTGATCATGACCCTATTTTAAACCTACCTATTGCATTGAGAAAGAGTAAAAGGCAATGTACTTATCCAATTTCCTCATTTATATCTTATGATCATTTACCACCTCCCACATGTTTGTTTCTCAAATCATTAGACAAGTTTAGTGTACCTAAAAATGTAGGAGAAGCACTGTCTATACCAGAGTGGCATGAAGCTATGATAGAAGAAATAAATGCTTTAGAGCATAATAATACATGGGATCTCGTACAACTACCCAAAGGGAAAAAGGCAATTAGTTGTAAGTGGGTATACTCAGTGAAGATAAATCCAGATGGCTCTATAGCAAGGTTAAAAGCTCGGTTGGTAGCAAGAGGCTTTGCCCAAGTATATGGGATTGATTATTCGGAAACGTTTTCCCTAGTAGCTAAACTAACTTCTATAAGATTATTTATCTCTTTGGCAGCTACTCACTCTTGGAAACTCAATCAATTGGATATAAAGAATGCTTTCCTTCACGGTGACTTGCAAGAAGAAGTATACATGCACCAACCTCCTGGATTCATTGCTCAGGGGGAGAATGATATGGTGTGTAAGCTCAAGAAAACATTATATGGATTGAAGCAGAGTCCAAGGGCATGGTTTGGAAAGTTTAGCAAGGCAATGGAGGTTTTTGGCATGAAGAAAAGTTCTTTTGATCATTCAGTGTTTTATAAGAGGTCAAGAGCAGGAGTAATTCTTTTAGCTGTCTATGTAGATGGCATAGTGATGACAGGGGATGATGAGGCTGGAATTGTGTTATTAAAAGCTTTTATTCATGCACAATTTCATACAAAAGATCTGGGGTGTCTGAAGTATTTTCTGGGAATTGAGATCTCGAAGAGTAGCAAGGGCATCTTCTTATGTCAAAGGAAGTATGTGATGGACTTATTAACTGAGGTTGGAAAGCTTAGGGTGAAGCCTAGCAGTACTCCTATGCAACCTGGCAGTGACAATGAGGAAAGTAGTAAACTATTTGATAACCCCGAAAGATATAGGAGACCGGTAGGGAAGTTGAACTATCTAACTATCACTAGACCAGATTTATCCTACCCAGTGAGTGTAATAAGTCAACATATGGCATCACCTTCATTGCAGCACTGGAGGAACCTGGAACAAATTCTAGGCTATTTAAAAAGGACAGTTGGTCAGGGAATAGTATATTCAAATCATAATCATATGAAGATGGAATGCTATTCAGACGCTGACTGGGCTGGTTCCAGATCTGATAGGAGATCCACATCTGGTTATTGTGTGTTTTTGGGAGGTAATCTAGTGTCTTGGAAGAGCAAGAAACAAAATGTAGTTGCTCGATCAAGTGCTGAATCAGAGTATAGGGCCATGGCCAATGCTGTGTGTGAAATAATGTGGATAAATAATTTAATGAATGAAATGGGTTTTGACATCAGTAAGCAGCTAGTTTGAAGTGTGACAATCAGGCAGCGCTGCACATATCCACCAACCCAGTGTTTCACGAGAGGACCAAGCACATAGAGGTGGATTGCCATTTTGTAAGAGAAAAGATTCAGCAAAGAATTTTGGTGACTAATTATGTGAAGACCGGTGATCAAATTGCGGACTTGTTCACAAAAGTATTACCTGGACCAAGAATTCAATTCTTATGTAACAAGTTGGGTATGATAAATATTTACATACCAACTTGAGGGGGAGTGTTGAGAGAGATGGTGCTGCTTTACTATGCTTTGATTGTGTTTTTAGTATTAGTAAATATAGTGTTTAGACTTGGGTTTAATTCGGCTATTTGTATTTGGGCTTGTGTATTAGTTTAGGCCCATGTCTTTCTTTCTTCGTTTAAATAATCTTCTTCGTGTATTCATTAGAACATAATATGAAATAGAGATGTCTGCTACTTTGCTTTATGATTTTCTTGTTCTCGTTTTCAACTTATAACAAATGATAAATACCCAAATTTAAATCACTTGGCCTAGGATAGAAAATTTAATAATAAACACCGATTGGTCAATTGAATTTATTTTGGATATTTAATATTTAAATTTGAAATTAAGAAATGGTTTGGAAATTAAATATGAAGTTATAATTTAAATTTTATATTGAAGTTAATATTCAATTTTGAAATTTATTAAGTTAATTTAGATTTTAAAATGAAAGATAAATTGAACTATTTTAAATTATGAAGTTAATTAATAATGGTTATGTTAAATGTTAACGATTTTAAAACTCGTTAAGTTAATTATTTGAAATTTAATGAAGTGTTAATATTATATATGTAATTAAATTTTAAATGAAGATTTAATTAAATTTTAATTTGATTTGATTGAATTAAAATATAATAATGGAATTTCAAAATAAAGATTTGAAGAAAAAAAAAGAATCTTTAATTGATTTAATTGAATTAAAAATATAATGATTAAATTGTTTGAATTTAAGTTTGATTAGCAATGTTTAAGTAAGTTAATTTTCGAAGTTTAATTAAATAAATATTTAATTATAAATTTTTTGTATTTAAGACTTAATTAACTCGGTTAATTTGAAAAGTTATTAAATTTGGATAATTTAGTAAGAATGAGTCATTTGATTTAATTGAATTTTTGTACTTTAAATCTAAATTTATTGAAGTCAAATGAGAATATGATGTTTGAAATAAAAGATATTTTGATTTAATAAAATATCCAATCGATGTGAAAAGATCGTTGGTTATTAAAGAGACCAGGGCCGGATATGGACATACTCTTTGTCGATACCGGAACCACTTTGATAACTGTGTACGTGGAGTGATGATCCAGAACGAAGTGGTTGGATTTGGCATACGATTGCTGGATATTGAAGAAAGAGAATGAGGGTGGATTAGCCTGGCACTTGTGCCAATTTGAAATGACTAAAACAGGACGACTTGACAGGGCCAACTGGGCTAGCTACCCCGAGCGAACGCACTTCTTCATTGAATATTCTATTTTGATTGTTATTGGTGATCACCCTTCGATTATGGGAGTATTGGACGCGGTGGGCGGTCAAAGCTATGATGCGTTACCACCACCCCTGCGACTCGAACTGGTAGTATCCTACCTTGGGCATTGCCTCACGTGCCTTGTCATACTTTAATCCCTATATGAGACCATTACGACTTTGGTTTAGTGTTGTATCACGGTGCATCCCTGACTACCGACCTGCTACTGGTGGTGTCAAATGCAAACTGTACGACAATGCTTAAAAATGCATTAAGGGGGATCAATGTAAAGCCTTAACGCTAAAAAAATATTTACTTTACTGATAGACACTACATATATCCTATTGTATATATAAATAGTTTAACAGATCCTTAAGAGATGAAATTTTTTGTAACATCTCTTGAGTTACTTGTACATTTTCATTTGAGTAGGACTACTTACATGAGAACTTCTTGTCCTGACTCGAGTATATTATTTTACTTTATGCTCGGGTCAACCTGAGTATTGCAGTGATTGAGCAGTGCTTATTTGGGAGCCGAAGACTTGGTCGAAGACTCCACTCTATCCAGTATTAGTTATCTATTTTATTTTGGCATTTATCTGTAAACTTCTATGTATCTCTAGTATTGTATAATTAAAGTCTGAAACTCTGATGTATTTTGTTTAGTAGCTTCATGAACTACTATGTATATTATTTATTTCCATTGCAATATTCTGTATTATTCTGTGTGTGATTCTGTATCTGATTCTATATTAAAAAACCTAAATTGACAATCTATCTAATTTGAATGATTTAAGTTGGACAAGGATGGTTTATTGTCTACTTAAGTTGTTCGAAAAAGGCGGGACGTCACAATATGAAAGGTAAAAAAATTATGTAGAAGAAGAAAAATATATAATTTCAAGTGAGATCTCAAGTTGAGATTTCGAATCATATATTTCAAGTGAGATTTGGATATTTTAGCAGAGATTAGTATTAAAGGATATATGAATTGGGTTTGATGTTTCATCTCATCTAAGTGTGAAAAGAAGATCTTAGAGTAAATCTCGGGTGAGATATAGAAGTTTTAAAAACATGTTTTTAGCAATGTATCAATGCTTCTTAAATATGAATTCTCCTTTATATATGCTACATCAATAAATTATATTAACCTCCTTCCCAAAAGAAAATATAAAATGTTTTTGTCCAATAAATTCTAGAAGTGTTCTTTCTTAAAATAGCCATGAAAGACTTTGAGAATAAATTGTAATCCGCTTCTTCCTAAAATAAATATTTTTATCCAATGAACAAGTTTGAGGTTTGCAATAGGTAACTATTCGTACAAACTTTGTTGTTTCCATAAGGTCACGTAGTATGTGTTTAGTATTTAAAACAAAAATACATTTATAATCCATGTGGTTCCACATGTTATATCCTTACTTATAATTTTTTTTGGCAAATTCTATTCGTACATCAAAAATCACTTAATATACACCATTATTTTATTACGAAAATATATAACTACATTACCCTTCTTCTAAATTGCATTTTTAGTCTTTTTCTTATAACCCATCGAATTAAAATATTAAGGTCGGTGATATTTGATTAAAGGCTAATTATATTAACAGATCGTTTTCTTCCTTTCCCACCTCATGAATGTATTTTAAAACAATTGATCTATTTATCCCCGTAATCATTTCGGCTGATATGATTTTTGTCTTTTCGTAATCTCTATTTTTTCTTCTCCTTTACTGTTACTGTAAACATGGATGACCTTAATGATGATAGGATATATGAAGAAGACAACTTTTGGAAGAAGATAGTAATTTTGAAGAAGATAATGAAATTGATTCTCAAGTATTCTTAAGCATATTCTATGTTAGATCTGGACGTGGTGACAGCAGATTCCATGCCATACGCGAACGACATCGACTGAATTAGTTTTTCTTTCCAATTCTACAAATCAAATCATAAGTGCTATAAACGAAATAACTTTAAAATTGTCAAGAGAAACGAAGCGATAAAACTAAGTTTAAGTGGAAAATACATTGTTTGTGTTTAGATCTAACTTCCCTCTCTATCGAAGTCAAAAATATTTTGACAAATGACTTATGCTTTTAATGTGGAAGAAGATGAAACTAAAAAAATATGAAGATACAACAAGCTAGGAGTATTGTAGGAACAAACTGTGATGAGAAAAGAAAAAGCGGGGTATATGGTATTTATTTTAAATGCTGGGAGAAAGGAAAAAATTGGCATGTCACTAGAAGTAGCCTTAATTAAATTTATACAATTTTAATAAAGTTAATGAAACCTAAACTATCAATTAAGACAACTTTCACAACTACCTACTCTAATTCAAAAGTGTTTAAATTTCTCATTTAAAATTAAAGCTGATTTTGATGAAATTAAGAATTTAAAAAAAATGCAATCAAATAATTTACAATTATAGTTCAAAAATTAAAGTTAATTTTGTTGAATTTTAGTTAAATTTATTGTTACGAATTTCTAGTTTTTGTAAATGAGTTTTAAGGTTTAAAGAGGGAAGATGATGATGTTAAAAAGGATAATTTGTAGATGTTATGGTGTATGTACAGTAATTTTTACTATATGCTAGTTTATTATATTTTCCGATGTATGTTATGAAATTAGAGGTGTACGAATAGAATTAGGCAAAAAGGTTTTCCTACTGAATTTTTTATATGAATCAAACTTCTTTTTATAAATACAAGATTTCTTTTGAGATATAAAAAAGGAAAACGAATATAATACCAAATGAAAGAGAAGAACAGGAAAAGAATTTTTTTTTTTGCTTACTATATAAGCTAGTGTAAAATACACCCCTTTCTTTTGATATTGCTCTCTTTTAGCCAAGATTTCAAATCTTAGATTTCAGTCGTGTTTCATCTTTTTATTTCCTCACAAGATATCTCATATTGGAGGAGATCTCCGGTGAGATGAGTGTATCTCGGGTGTTTATCTCGGATTAGATCACGGATCTTAAAGTACATCTCAGAACTTTCACGAAATAGCTTACGTGTCCAAATTGATGCTATAATGGTTTTTAAAAACAATTTAAATAGTAAAATAAAAACATAACTTACTCAATTAACGTACAAAAAAGAGTTAAAATGTATGTTTTGGAGAAAAAAGGAAGTTCAATTAGTTGGATTGATTTGGTAATTCTTGAATAAATCCTCTTATTCGAACACTAAATTGACGTCGTTTGTTTTTTGATTCATCAAGATAAAAATTAAAAATTATGTCTAGAAGTGTTGAGTAATAATTGTATTAAGTAGTTTCTTAAAACACTTACATAAATAGAGGACAAAAAAATTATGTGAAAGTAAAAAAAAATTCAAATGAGATCTCGGATTAAAGTTTCGATCCATATATTTCAAATGAGATTTGAATATTTGGACAAGATTAGTGCCAAATGAGATATGAATTAGAATCGGTGGCTCATCTCGTCTAAGTGTGAAAATGAGATATCAGAGAAAATTTAAAACCATACTTTTAGCAATGTACCAATAAATTCTATTATTCCCTTTCTATCTAGTACATCAATAATTTCTAACCTTCTTCCTAAAAAAATTATAAAAGAATAAATTGTAATCCGTTGCTTCCTAAAATAAATATTTGGATCCAACGAACCCAATTCATATCATTAATTCATGCATGTTTAATAAAGGACAAATTTTACTTATAAGTCTAAGAAAATAAATTTTAATTTCAACTTTAGGACTCATATACCAACAATTTATACTTGTGCAATATGAATTTGTGCAAGGACAAAAAAATTTAAAAAAATTACACTTGTGCAAGGACAAATTTTTTTTACACTTGCGCAATGATAAATTAAAAAAAAAAGAATAAACTTACGCAAATTTGGATTACGCAAAACTAGATCTATGTATGTAATAAGTTTTGAAAGAGGTCTAAAATTGAAATAATTTTTTTCCTCAAGCCTGTAAGCAAAAGATTTCCTTTAATAAATAGCCACTCGCCCTTCGAAAGCTTCACATTAAAAAACAAAAATTCAGAATTCTAAAAACAAATTGAAAAAGAAACACTAGCGCTAAAATCCAAGTACTACAATGGCCGGGGGAATTTATGGCTAAAATCGTGGAAGTAAAAATCCTCAACGCATTAGATTTTGCCCATGGACTCCCGTACCCAGTTTTGCCGGTTGAATAGTATTAACTTTTTTGGCAGTTTCTCCTATTTCATCCTTACGTTGCAAGTAAGTCGGATTCGCTAGCCTCGCTTCTCAAGCCTCTTTTGCTTTTTCATTTTTCAGGTAAGTTTATCTCAAGATCAATAATTAACATAAATGAGCATAAGGATTTCCCAGGATAATATTCCTTTTATGATATTTTTTTGGAATTTATTGTTTGGAATGAAACGTGTTGGACAAATAGAGAGGGTTACGTAAATATTTAGTTTGTTTTTGGTAAAGTTGATGTATATTTCATTATTTTTTGAGTGACAAATGAGCTATGCAAGATTTCCAGAATTATGCACAGGTAGATCGTAGTTTACATCTCTGTAATAGTTGATTTAATTTGTGTAATAGATGACGATGTGACAGATATGAAATCAAAAAAATGATGGGTTGTTTTAATGTTTTGCTGATATTTTCGTCTTAGGAAACTTATTTTGGCTTGATATTTTATTCCTTTTGTTGTTTGTAGGATTTGGAGGGTTTCGAAGTATATCTAGTACATTGCTATTTGTGATTGTCATAGTTTTTTTTAAATTAATGTTTTTGTTATTATTTCTTTGGATATTCCTAATCAATGATTTCAATATGTGATTCAAATCTTAAATCACAAAGTTCAAAATTTAAATCAAAACGGGATCCCAATCGTGAATTATAAATCCGAGTGGGATTCAAATCATAGGTTGTAAAAATAGAGTATACGTATTTGTGAAATTTTACGCTCTTTTTTAATTAATGAAATAACATTTGTAAAAATAAAGTGTACTCATTAATGAAAATTCTACACTCCATTTTTGCATTATGAAAGAAGAACTCTAAACATGTTTGGTTGTCATTAAAAATTGGATATATGGTCCATAGCTAAATAAATGCAACACCAAATCGCTTCACCATATAAAAGATTAACTAAAATATTTTATGTAATGTTGTATATCTATAATTAAGCATGTTACATTAATATATCATTTTTAAAAAAATGTTACACTGATATATGCACTAAATATATAAATATTTCATAAATGCCAGTGGTATACAAAACTTTCTAGTCATTAATAATCCAAATATGAAGAAAGTAGCTATCAACCATACGAAGGGCAAAACTATTGGAAGTAAGACTTCGATAGTTATCGAATACATGAAAAGTACTAGATTGGCCTATTCGGCAATGGCTAAAATGGTAGATTTTAGAAATTTCCCTAATTGGATCTTAATTGCTCCATGAAATCCAATATTTAACATTGGATCTAATATGATTGTTTCTAATAAAATTATATTTTATTTATTGTTTCATTTTATTTATTTAATATGTAATAATTAAATATAATTATGAATGTATCATTATATAGATATATATATATATATATATATTCATGCATATGTGAGATGACATATATATGTGATGTCTGTAATATCAAATAAAAGCATGGTCAAATATATACATGTGTAGATATGAGATTTATATCTACCACATATATGTATGTATGTATATATATATATATATATAAATTGCCATGATTAAATTGTTTGATATAAAATATGTTTATTATATATATATTTATTTAGTTAATAAAATAATAAAAATAATTTTGTAAAATATCATATATAATTTGACCGAGTCAAGATTTTCAAATTTGAATTTTAAATAAAATATCTAATTTTGACTTTAATAAAAAAAATCAAATTCAAATTTAGGTCTAAGATATTAATTCAAAGTTGTAAAATAACTTATATTTGACTAAGTAATATTATTATGAAATAAATATATCGATTTAAATATAATGCCATTGAAAAAAATTATTTTAATTAATTTAAATATATATATATATATTTGTATTTAAATTGAGTATAAATAAATATTTATAAAAATTATGTATATATATAATTGCGGCAATATCTTTTTATAAAATGCCAAAAGCAATTATATACAAACACACACTAACATATAATTCAGAATTACCCGCTTAATTATATGTATATATATATATATATATATTAGCCTAATCATTTTTTAATTGTAGTGAGCAATTAGATTGTAAATGTCATATATATTATTTTAGATATAGATGTATACTATAATTTAAATTATTTTAATTTATAATTAATAATTTACAATTAGTAAAAATAAATATTTCAAATTCAGAAAGCAATTTTACATACTTTAGAATGATTATATGGTCAAAAAAAATTACATATATATTTTATTTATATTATTATGTTAAAACGAATAAATACATTTAACCTACTATTAGATTAATATATTGAATTATAACTAAAGCATGGCAGTCAATGTATATAAAAATGATTCGAAATAGCATACAATAATAATACATATGTAAATCGGAATCTACCCATTGAGATGTAGTCAATTTTGAAAATCTTATAGACCTTTTAGATCTCTAACCAAAGTTGTTGGTTTCGGCGTATCACCACTTGAGTTGAGTTGTTTGATGTTTTAAGGTTGTATGGAGGGCTGAATGGAGATCAACTATGATGAGGGAGGATAGATGTAAATGGAGGCCAAGGATGAGAGAAAGTAGGAACCAAAACAATTTAAGTCCGAGTCACTTATATAAAGGAATAAGTGGAAAATATTTTCCACTATTCTCTCTTGCTAAGTCCAACTCCCAAGATATCTTCTTTATCCTCTTGTGGTCGGCTCCTTATTAGTCCTTTAATGGACTAATAAACTACAAAAACCAAATGCAATCAATTCAATTTAAATCCAAACTAAATCTAAATCGACATCGTATATTGATATGTACATATATAACTTATATATATATATATTAATTACTACAGGAAATTATTGTCAAGGACAAATTTTCTCAACGTTTTTGCCTCAAGGACAGACCTTCAATATTTTATCCTGAAGGACAACTTTCTTTAGGTATCAGTTTTTAGTCATTGATAGCAGTTTTTAGGTATCAGTTTGTAGTTACCGGTAGCAGTTTTTAGGTATCAGTTTTTAGCTTGGTAGCAGTTTTGTTGTCCTTATGAATAATTTTGAAAAATGTTTGTTCTTGTGAATAATATTTAGAAGAATGTTTGTCCTTATGGTAAAAATATTGAGGTTGTGTCCTTGAGGCAAAAAATATACAAATCTTTGTTCTTTAAATTAATTCCCCCTAATTACTATTAGCACCCAGAATATTTCTAAAGAATACTCCATTTACTAAATACACCCCAAACATAAAATACAGTAATAATTAATATTTTTTAAATATCAATTAATTAATTTATAAATATTATAAACTAGGTAAATCAGGTGTTGTTTCGAATATTGAATGAATTTAATCATGCAGCTCACAAACGTGAATTCGATCAATAATTAATAACTGAATAATGCAAATGTTAACATTCCATAGTTATTTAATAACTATGAGCACGTAATCCTTTGGAACCCTAATAGTCATGATTAATGCACTGCTCAACATTTGGAGAGCGTTACGAACTCCAGTCTCAATGGATGTATCGATGTCCTTTCCCGAAACACTTAACCAAAAATATATAAAACAAAATGCTATTTTGTGTTATGATTTATTACTCATGATTGCAACTACTTACAGTTACAATCACATAACAATTTATTTAAGGACTTTGTTATCTATATTTTTTTAATTAGTTACTTTATATCACAATATAACAAATCATATAAAAGAAATAAAACACCTTTTATTTTGAGTGAAATTTATCATAGAGCTAGATAATTTATAATAAATTACATAATTATAGATTTAGATAATCTACCCCTAGTATCAAGATAAATCCTCTTCGAGGTCTCAGTCAACTTAGTGTAGGAGGAAAACTTTGATTCCCTCTTTTGTCGCTTCGATCATCCAAAGCCGTCGTTAGCTTTTCTTTATTCCTATATCTTTTTCAGATCTTGCTTTAGATGGTCCTCCATCCTCCACAATGTTAACTTACCACTCTCAGCTTTTGTGTCCTCCTAGCATAAAATTTCTCAACTTGATAGTAAAAGTCTACGAGATCCATCGGTGGATCTCTTTCCAATGCTTTCTGAAAATCAATCTTATTAGCGACTACGGAAACCATCCCCATTAGTACTATCAATAAGTATGGTTTCTAAAATGTAACGGCTGTGCATTAAGTATAATCAAGTAAATCTGCAAAGTTCATTCTCTCTGCTTTACACTTGAATGTGTCACTACTTTCCTTGGCAAAACTATATGAACTCTGAATTGTCTCATAAACTTTTCCACTAACTCAGTCCATGTACCGATGATGGACTAATTATCTAATTGGCGAAACCACATTGCAGCTAGGCTGCAAAAGTACAATGGGAGCATCGTCCCATCACCTCCTCCGAAACTGCTAACACTCTCATACGTTGGATGTATATCATTAAGTGAATAATTGGGTCCATCCTTCCATCATACGACTCCAAAGTAGGTAACTTGAAATATGATGGATTCCTAGCATATTGGGTGCTTAGGGTGAAATTGTTTCTATTCACATCCTCTAAACTTCGATCCCTAGCTTCACCTCGAAGTACATGTCTTATTATCTCAGCTAAGTGATCATCTGGATTTAGTTGAAATGTCTTCGCAAGCCATTGATTCAATTCTTCTTCTTGCCCCCATTTCTACGGGGAACTTTAAGTTCTAATCCTTGCGGTTGCAAGTTTGCATTCTGATCTTAATTTCAAGGCTCGACATCATCCATCTGACACACCCCTCCATGCTCGACATTCAGATCGACCATGCTCCCTTGTCCAACTAAACATGTCGTTACCAACTGGTCTGGACCTCTTGGTACCGACTTGTTGGCATGCTAGGGGATGGTTCTAGCTTGTTCTGCTTCATTTCCTTGTCTATCAGCTCTGCTTTCTAGCCTCCGATTCAAATTTTCAACAACTCTAGCTGTACTTTATTATTCCATCCTTCGGAAGAATCCATTTATCATCTTTTCTTATCAAGTTATCAATCTGTCTTGCAAACTTGTCATCATCCCATCTATCTCTTCTCACATAGATAAAATGTGGATTTGAATTAGCAGACACCTTCTACCTTCCCCTTGCTCTGGTTGACTTGGTCCAACAATGCTCTTATAGTATGCCTCTTCATTTTCTCTAATATAAGATCTAAGTTTATCTTAGTGGAAGCACAAAAATGTTGCTCAAAGGCCCTAATATCACTAAATAACGAATTAAATAAATATTAAAATGAAGAAATCAAAATAGAATAAAAAAGAGACATGAGATTTTTATAGTGATTTGGTGAAGTCTTCAGCCTATGTCCACTCTATTAGTTTTATTTATGAATTCTCTTCAGAATACACAATTTATAATCAAACTTAAGTTATAATCTAATATATCTTTGTTTTTAACGATCCGTCTTTCAACCTCCAAATGTCGATAGTATACATCCACGTTATTCTTGTGTTAAGCATCCAAGTGCTTAAAAGACAATTATTACAGTAAAATAAAAAGAAAATGAAACAGAATAAGAAGAATGGACACAATATCAGAATGTCACAATGAAACGATAACAAATAATATCAAAAGATGGCACAAACTGTCACTCAAAGATACATAGCATTTTAGAGTAACAATTCTTAATACTATCATCGGCCTAGACAGTAATAACAACCTATCCTCACAACTGCTGATATATACATAATAGTAATACTGCGGAAATAAGAATGCTATGGTAGGTGATACATCCAACTCATCTCCTCGAGCTCCAATGAACATCAACTAAAATCTAGCTTTCTCAAACTACTCAAAAAAGCGCATGAGGAATTTAGGGAAAACAAAAACCACATGTCAGCCACAAGTTTGGTATGAGAAACCCGAGAGTCAGCTAAACCTATGCAACATATAGATAAGCATACTCTAGATATGGAGTTGATATACCCTCATGAGTCACCTAAACCCGAGATTGTACATCCTACTATGTCTTTAGCCATTTCGGATGTTGAGGTCATGTCCAACCTCTTTCACAAGAGTCTTCAACACTCAAACAGAACACTAATCCCTAAATGGATTCTAGCATCTCGAATAGATCCTGAATCCCTACATGGATTCGAGCATCTCGAATAGATCTCGAATCTCCACATAGATTCAATACAAGTCCTTTGACGAATGCTAACGCTAACCTCTCCCTTGGTCTTAAACTCACGATAGACAGTTCAACTCTATAGCATTCTACTTCAGAACCACTTCCAAAACATAGAACCCGCATATCAGTTTTGAAATGGTTTTCGATAAGTGAAACACTTACCGATCTAATCTCTTCAAAACTAATTCGATGAATTTACGGTTAAGTTCGATAGTCGATTGATCGACTACCAAGTTCAAAATTGACGATCGCATAGACGATCGCATATGGAAACAAAGTCTTGTGTACTTATCATATTTTCGACCTTTTAGTCTCATACTATCCTATGGTTAAGAATGAAGCCGGTAGATAGCATACTGCTACTAAACCCCAATCGAACATCAGTCTTAACTCTCACAAATAGACGAGCCTACTTCATCGACTTTTAGTGTTAAGTATGCGACTAAATACTTTCCATAAGCGAATAAACACATAAAATACGATCAAGTCACACAAAGCAGGATTAAGTCACATAAGTGACTTCTAATCCCGTTTTTAATTAATTAATCGTTTTATTGATTAGAACATCTTTTATTAGTAAAAACTTCTTTTATCTAATAAAACTCCATTTATTAATTTCTACTATTCATCTGTACTCTTAAATAATTCAAAACGTATATATATACTTGTCTCAAATGATACAAGTATATTCACAAAATATTAACAATATTTCTTACTTTAAACCTTCACTTATTCTATCTTTTTCCAAAAGATTCCATACTTATAATTTCCTTCAAAATCCATTTTAAGGATCTAAGTACCTTCACTAATCCATTCAAAAAGATTTAAGACTAATGATACTTAAACATTGTCACTGTAAACCCAAAACCATTTCACTTAAATTATTTTTAAAACATTCTTTTAAAGATCTATTTACATTCATAAGTATAATCAAAAAGGGTTAAAGACGAACGTTATTAACAAGTTATCACAATAAACCCAAAACCATTCCATACTTATATTATCTTTAAAACCATTCTTTTAAAGATCTAAAATATTTGGTTAAGTTTGATAGTCGATGATCAGATAGAAATGATCGCTTATAAAAACCAAGATTCGTACACTTGATACATTTTCAACATTCCAACTTATACTATCCCTCGGTCAAGTAAAGCCAGATAAATTAGCACTAATTACATATCAAAGTCTTGCCTAAACACTTCATCCTTGACTCGCACAAATAGATAAGTCTACCTCGTTGGCTTTTAGTGTTAAGTATAGTATTATTGACTTTCATAAACGATTAAACAAACAACATGATTAACACATTTCCAACATTCACGACCTAACTATTCCTCATTTAAGAGTGAAGCCAGTAGGTTAGAGCTCAATTGCTTCTATCCCTACTCACTCTCACAAATTGATTAGTCTACTTCGTTGGCTTTTAGTGTTAAACATAGTTAATTACTTTTTCAAAACGTATACATACACACACACACACACACTTTGAAAATACTTATAAATAGGTTTTAAATATCTATATCAAATATTACTTGAAAATAACTAATTTATAATTTGATGAAAATAAATAAAAACATGACTTATATTATAAAACCTCTTTACTTCCAAAATTCATAAGTAAATATTAAAATATATTTAAACTTCAAACCAACTTTAAAATGCTTCAAAATATGTTAGAAAACGTCTCTAAAAAGATTAGAAAAAAAAAATTAAATATCATGTTTAAACACTTAAAACCATAAACGATTTACTACAGCATTTAAAAATATCGTTAAAAGTCTGATAAAGAATAACATAGAAAAGCACAATCGTTGCGATCAGTTTTAACCACTTTAGTAAATGAATTAAGACTTGTAATTTTTACAATAAGTACCACCCTTAGGGTATTTAAAAAATATGAAAAGAAACCTCTAAGGATATCTTCCAAATTAACTAGGAAAATTCTCGAAAATAAGGCATTTACTAAAATGTTCGTTTAACGACATTTTTACTCCAACTTTAGCCATTTTGTTTGACCAGTTCAACAACTTTCTAGGCTCTAATTTTTTTCCAGTAATAAGTACACATATAATACTTATTAAATATGCAAAGAAGCCCCTAAGAAAGTCTTTCCATTTAGTTACAAAAATTCCTAAAAATATAACATTTCAAAGTGCTCATATACCAACCTTCGTCGTGATATAACATTTTGCTAATTTGTTTCACAAGTTAATGAATGGTTTAAACTTCCATATTTTTCCTGTAATAAGTACACTTATAGTACTTATTAAAAATGCAAAATACCCCTACAATGTCTCTCAAAGTTGACTTTGAAAATCGCCGAACACAAAGCATTTTCAAAGTGCATCCATAGCGACCTTTTCGCTTCTAACTTTCACAATTTGGTTTCATAATTTCTATAACTTTCCAAACCATTTCTTTACTGTCTCATACACCAAAATGTGTGTAGAGAATAACCAAATCAAATTATTCTAAGTTAAGTTCATAAATCTTCATAAATAGGTTAAAGTTAAAGGATATTGAAGTACACTTATAGCTACTATTTTTGCTTTAAATACTTTCAAACATACTTTAATTCAACACACAAGCCAACCAAACCTGTAATCTCAAAGTCTAGGTCACGCCACATATTATAGAAAGTAATAAAAGTGATGTTACAAAATATAAACTTGTCATTTGCTTTCAAAAGCAAGAGGGTTCCAAAGTTTAAAACTTTAACTAGTAAGTGTCATTTTAACTTATATTACAAGCACACAACATATATAACACGATATGTAATCATTCCATGGTGCATAAACTCATAAATTCCATGCCAAAATAATGCAAAAGCATCCATGAACCAAGAACCATTTCCTACCATCTTCAAACACACATAAAGATCCAACCCTTAGCACATCTAAGCTAAGCCAAGCCACCACCTCACCATCAATGCTCACGGCCTCACAAGGAATCCCTATATCCTCTTTGCTTCTTCCACTTTTGACTTTAGATTTAAGCTTCCTAAGGTGTTGGTGAAAGGTTGGAGGAGATTTGAACTAATTAGAGAAAGATTAGTGAAGAACAAAGTGATTAGTGCTAATCCACTTCCACCATTTTATTCTTTTATTATTTTCAAACTTTTATGAACTAATGAATGAATACCCAAGCCTAAAACCCTCCTTTTACTGTCCAAAGATCCCCCATGTGCCTTGCATGCTTTTTACTATACATGAAAATATCTCTTTGCAAATTACCCTTTTACCTTTTTTTATATTAAAAGGTTATACAGCACTGGGCTGCACAACCATACTAGATATATATATATATATATATGTATATATATATAAATACATAGAAATATATTCCGGCTAACAAGCCTAGCCGGTGGCCAAAATGTAAGTTCCCAAACAAACTATCACTCGGGCTACAAATATACTATAGTACAATACCAACATCATACAAACCTAACATCATAGCAAACTGTCCAGCATAGCACCATCATAATACTAGCATATATTATACATATACAAGGTAAAAGCACCAACGACAAAGACCAACCAGTGAAGCTATCAAAGCAGATTGTTACTTCCTTCCGATTCCACCCTGTTGGAGTTCATGATCAGAAACTATAAAGACCATACGCCATCGCCTGTCCAAGAATATATTGTAGACATGATATATTAGCAACCAACAAATAACTTATTGAAAATGAATTAAAACATCTGTTATTTCTCTCAATCCAAATCCACCAGCAAAAGGCCAAAGCTAAATAAGCTTCTAAAGTGTTTGGGTAGTTGTTCCAAAACTGGAGAGGTTCCAGATCAAGAAAACAAGTGGAAATGTGGAGATTAACTGTGCATAAACTTCACACCTAGAAAGCAACGTCGGACTGGTCAAATATGTGAGGAGAAGCATCTACGAAGCTGCCACACAAGAAGCAAGGGAGAGCTTCCCATGACATCATCACAATATTTTATATTTTTATTTTATATTATTGATTTTCTAAGCAAATAAGTGTGTAAAAATATTTTGAACAACTTTTGACGAATAAAAAGCTGTTTATCGATAAAACGATTTTCGGTCATATTATTGATATTTTTTCAAAGTATTTATTTTTGAAAATATCTTTTCAAAGAAAATTTACCATAATTAGTTATGATTTAAAAAGAGGTTAACAAGGTTATTAAATCATTTTAGTCGTATTTAATCCAAGATCCAAATATTTAAATAATTCGGATATTCAAATATGAAATGTCCGAAATTCCGGATCATTATACGTTTTCTCAAAGTCTTATGAAATAGAAGATGAAGAAGATTGATCATCTTTCTAGTTGAAGATAGACTGCTATTTATAGACGAGATTCAGCACGAATTTTCCCATTTCCGATTTGAACGAGTCATTTCTTTGAGATCCGAACTTCCAGCATGAACAATAGGTTGTTGCACACGTTTTTCAAGGCAGCCAAACATGTTGGCACCGACATGTTTTGTGTGTGTCAATGCTTTAATTTTTCTTCATAGCTTGATTCCTAAGCCTTCAAAGTAGCAAATCAAGATTCCAATTATGTCGATACCGATCAAACCACGTCGATACCGATATGTTTTTATTATCCAAAACTTAATCAAATTTTGTTAACTCTTTTCTCTTTTATTATTCTTATTGGTTTCCAAATCAGGTGTGTGCCCAAATAACTGTGTTGGAAGCAACTAATGTTGGAAGCAACGTCATTTATTTTAATACTTTCTTTGAGAAAACGTGCAATGATCCAATCTTAGGCTGTGTTTGTTTAAAAAAATTTAATTGCTAAATGCTGAATGAATTAAGTGACCAGTGAATTTTAGATTGTTTGATTACAATCGGTGTTCTGAATATTCTTCTGCATTCAGTGAATATCAACCAGCAATTATTTATTGCTTTTCCAAATCTCTAAATGCTGGTTTGACTTTTTTACATTTTTACCCATGCAAGCCAATTTTTCAATTCAAATGTGTCATATCATTATTGGTATTGATTATAATTATATTATTATATTTAGAGGTCATTCGGTTATGTTTTATACATTTATTTTACGCATACTGACAATGAGTGAATGTTTGTTGAATTATATGTATGATCGAGTGACATGGTAATTGCATTTAAAAAAAACTTTACCTACACTAAAGGGCAATATTGTCATAGCAATGAATTTTTCTAAAAAAGCTAATAAACAATCAAAATATAAACAGACTAACATTTTAAACATTAAGCAATCAACGTCCAGTGTTCAGCAATCATCGATATCTTCCTCCCGAAGCTTAGGGTTTTTAAAATTTCTGGTTTGCTGCTGCTGCTTCTTCTTCCTATTCCGCCTTTTTTTTTAATTTTGTTTGAGTTCGATGTTTAACTTGAAATCGCGATTCAGTATTGGACTCCAATATTTTCGTTCTGAAATAGAATCGCACATTTTACACGGGTTGTGATCCAATTTAATTCTTGGATCGCGAAGGCTGCGATTCCTGCCAAATCGCGCTTTGGAACGTACGATCTCGCGATTTTTGCAATCACTGTTCCTAATCATTTAAAAAACTACAAATCATTTAGAAATGTCTATTTTGCGGTGTTTAGTTAGAATATTATTATTGTAGGAAATTTTAAATTTTTGACTGATATTTTTATTGCTTTTGCTACATACATACAATAATTTGAAAGAAGATGAATTTTGATTCTTTCCAGTGCAGCAGATTTCTTGCATGCAGTACAAACTGGTGTATGCTAAGCCAGTTAATTCATCAATGATTAAAAACTGTAGGCATGTTTGGTGGTTTCTGTTAGTTGTATAGGGTTTCAATTATGAAACTGCTATCATTGCCCATAAAATAAGTTCGAAGTCTGAGTTTGGCATTCTTTGAGTGCCTCGGAGTAGAGGTCCGGCATGCAAATCATTTGGTGTTTTATTGGTATACATAGTACACCCTCATTTCTTTGTCTCCAATAGTGACTTGTTCTCCTTGAAATTCAACCATTTATTTTAAATGTGAACCATATCATTTATTACATGAATAATCAATAATTATAATTTGTTGGACACACGGATACACATTGAGATAGAGGAATTAAGCTCCATTTGTTAAGTATCAAAAACACCAATATTACATGTGAGATCCGCTTGTTATTATTATTGTAATGTCTGGAACTGGTATATCATTCCATTAGTACCGGTAGATTGGTCCTAATTTTTAGAAGTTTTCCGAAGTATTTCGTTCTTCTACTGTGTCTTACTACTTGACAACTTGGAAGTAATGACAATTCTTTGTTAATTTAGTGCTTGATATCACTACTAGAAAAGAGCTAAATAGCAACGGACTATTCCGACGGCCGTCAACGGCTCCGTCATACCTTTTTGACGCTTTCGATGGCAAAATGTTTTAATTAATTTAATTTATCACATTATCATAACTTATTCATTATAAAAAGTTTGAAATTTGTTTTAAAAATACTAATTTTATTCTTAAAAATTAAAAAAGATATTTTTATTCAATTCTCCAATTTTATGATGATTTGTGGTTAATTAAATTAGTATTTTCGATAATTTTTTTGTTGTGTAATTTGAAATTTTATCGAAAATCGAATTCAAACGATCAATCCATGCAATTTTCATTTCGTTCATTATACAACTTTATGAAATTTATGATGTGTAACATTTTTAAGAATTTAAATATATGTTTTAATTATTGTGTAACTAATTATAAATTTTTAAATGTATTTAAACATTATAAATTCATATAAAATGAAATATTCAGTAAAAATATAATTTTTTATTGAATCTTATGTCGATCCAAAGTATTTTGGACCTACTTTCAGAATATGATAAAAAGGTTAAAAAAAAATTAGGGTGTCGATCTTGATTCTCAATTCTATAGCCCTTCGTCGACATTTGAACTATAAAAATCTTTTATTCGAAGGCCTAACAATCTTCAAACGGGACAAAATTCGTGTCATATATACTTTATAATGTATTTATCCAATCCATACGGCTAGAACTTAAAAAAAATGGAAGGAAAAAAGTTGGACTCAAAATATATCATTTTCCAAGAAACTGTACAACACTTAGTATATTTGAACAATTTCTACGAAAATGACCTGTTTTAAGTCTAATTTTTTTTTCTTCTGGTTTTGTTTTAAATCCAACCGTACCGATTGGATAAATCACCATTCATTATAAAAAGCAACACTATATACTGCATCGAGTCATGCATGTTTAATCACAACCAAATAGCATCAAACAGCAGATAAAAAAGAAAGCTCAATCCAACTTCTACAATCAAGCAAATTTTTTGAACCAAATTGTCTATTTTAGGTGAATTACTTTTTAATGAATTAGTTACTTCAAAGTAATTTTCTAAATTTTAGAGCTGAAATACCAGTTAAGAGAGGTCAGTTCAAGTAGATTTTCAAGGTTCGAGGGTTGGACCGCTAGTTCATTCGCATGCACAGCTATTTGGTTTTCCGGACTGCACTACCTTTGGGCTCAAAGTTAACTGTGGTTGAACAGTGGTTGGGTCGGATATTCAGAACACTGCATAATATTGTCTCACTTCTTTCAGAACACTGCATAACCATTAGCAAGCTTTAGGCCATCTTATATTGTTATTTCAATAAAATGCAGGTTATGGATTTGGATTATAGTTCATGTGAAGACTCAGATATAAGCGAGTCTGAGATAGAATCATATGAAGAAAAAGCATACAAGTTCATAACATCAAAAGAAGTAAAAGTAAGAATTTCCGAAAATTCTTACAGATGCCCATTCTGCACAACCAAAAAGAAGCAGGATTACAGGTACAAAGATCTCCTTCAGCATGCAAGTGGAATTGGAACTTCTTCTAATCGAAAACCAAAAGAAAAAGCAAACCATAGGGCAATAGCCAAATATTTGAAAAATAATCCTCCAAAGTCTGACTCAGGTATGCAGCTAATTGTCATAGAGCGTGAACCTCCAAAGCCGAAAGAAGAAGATAAGTTTGTACATCCTTGGATGGGTGTTCTTGTAAATTTACCAACTGAATTTCAAAATGGGAGACGTGTTGGTGGGAGTGGAACAAGGCTCAAGGAAAAGCTTTCGAGATTCAATCCTTTAAAAGTGATTCCTTTATGGAATTATTATGGGCACACAGGAAATGCAATTGTCACTTTTAGCAAAGATTGGAATGGGTTTAAGGATGCAATGGCATTTGAAACCCATTTTGAATCGATGCATTTGGGTAAAAAAGATTGGATTGCCAAGAAAAATGATACGCTGATGATATGTGGATGGGTTGCTCGAGCAGATGATTTCATGTCTAGTGGTCCAATTGGAGACTACCTGCAGAAAAATGGAGATCTGAAAACTATTAGTCAAGTTACAGATGAAGAGTCCCGCAAAACTGAAAAACTTGTTGCCAATTTGACTAATCAGATTGAGGAGAAGAATAAACATTTGGTGGAATTAGAATGCAAGTATAACGAGACTAATTTATCACTTGAAAGAGCCATGGACCAAAAAGAGGCTCTTCTTCAAGCTTATAATGCCGGTAGTTAACTTTTTTGTCTGCTTAAATTGGTTTTTATAATCAACAATTCTACTTTGCCCGAAGCATTTTTTGTCAAAACCTGCGAATTAGAAAGAAGAGAATAGGCCCTCCTGAATTTCAGCCTCCGGATCCGGAGCAAAATTGCACTGTTAGCAGAATTTGACAAAAATATATTTCGGGTACTGTAGCAATATTCTTTTTTAATATAACGTACTGCCTGTAGCTGCTTATATGTTTTGCTTTGCTTTTATGAATAATAAAATAGAAATACAAAGAATGCAATGTCTTGCCCGTGATCATTCTCGAAGAATTTTCGAGGAGAATAGACTTTTGAGGCAACAATTGGATTCTAAACGAAAAGAACTTGAGTTCCGGTGCAAACAACTTGATGAATATGTTACTCAGAATGATACAGACAAGAATGAGCTGGTCGCCAAAAAGGAAAAGGTAGCAATTTATCTTCCTTTGCTTTGAAAAATACAAATTTGATGATGCTACTATAATGATACCTGAAGTGGAGCAAAATACATATTTGTCTAATTTAGGTTTGTCATATTGTACAATAAACCCCCAATATAATGCTGGGATACCTAACTTTGATCTTTTTGTTCAAATTAATAATCATTGCGATTTTCTTCTTATTCAAATATGGTGTTCATAAAGGTAGTGAACAAATTTTGAATATAGACTAATCAAAAAACCTTATTGTTCAAATAAGCCCGTTGCAAACTTATTACAAAAATAGACATGTTGTTCACCGGTTCATAATTTATATATGCTCACTTTTAAATGCTAACTATTAAAGTGTGTGTACAAGTTTGTGACTGGTATATGAGGACTTTTAAAGTGCGCATGTGCAAATTTTTCTAGAAATAGTGTGTACACGAAACGTTTCTAAAAAAAGTGCATACATAGGAATGCATAATTTGGTAAAGTAAACCTATTTTTATATTAAGTTTGTAATAAAATCTATTTACGCAATAAGTTTTTCTTGATGAGCCCATATTTTGTAATGCAAAATAAATGCTAGAAACAAAGCTTGATTACCAAGCATTCACATAACCATGTTTGGATAATGATTTAAAGTTGTTGCATGTTTCAAGTCTAGAACCTCTACTGATGTCTACTGGTTCTTGCATGTATCCCTTGGTAAATTTATTGTTTATTTCCGCAGATGGCATTGACAAACAACAATCTAGAAATGGCGTCGATAGAGCAGAAAAAGGCAGATGAAAATGTTCTCAAACTAATTGAAGATCAGAAGGTATGTTGTTTGAAACTGATATATCTAAAGTCATTATAACTTACTGATTGGTAACCCATATTGTTAGAGAGAGAAAGAGGCTGCTCTTAATAAAATTCTACAATTGGAAAAGCAACTTGATGCCAAACAAAAGCTTGAACTAGAAATAGAACAATTAAAAGGAAAGATGAACGTGATGAAGTATATGGAAGGTGAAGATGACTCCGGTGCAAAGACAAAAATGGATGAAATGACTGAAGAATTGAAAGAAAAAATCGAGGAAATGGAAGAACTTGAGGCTCTTAATCAAACTCTTGTTGTTAAAGAGAGAATGAGCAATGATGAACTTCAAGAAGCTCGTAAAGCACTAATTGCAGTAAGACATCTTTTATAATCCATGATATTTTAACATGGTATTTAAAACGATTAAACATTGATGCCTTAGTGCTTTAGGCCTTCATTTAGTTTTGTGTTCCCCTTCATTTTCATGCATGACTATCTCAGGTAGTTTCAAATTTATGTAGGGCCACAGCTGCAAATCAATTGAAGTCGAGTGTTATGATTAATGTATTGTACAAGTTTTCTATTTTTGGTCGATTTTATCAGTGCATAACATAGTATTAAATGTAGGGGCTTTCGGATGTGCTGAGTGGTCGAACTTTAATTGGGATAAAAAGAATGGGAGAGATTGATGAGAAAGCATTCCAAATTGCTTGCAAACAAAAATTTGAAAAGGGTGATGCAGAAGTTAAAGCAGCAATATATTGTTCAAAGTGGCAAGAGCATTTAAAAGATCCTGAATGGCATCCGTTCAAAGTAATAACTGTTGGGGACAAATGCGAGGTAATAAATTATTCAAGTCTTGCTTTATATATGCCTTACCATTTGATATTTCTTTAGTCATTGAACTTACTAGTGTGAATGCAGTCAGTAAACCTGGCACTATTATGTTAAGTCTCATGTTTCTACATTTTCAAAAAAAAACATATGCGTCTAAATTTAAGGAAATTTTGTATCCAATAAAACTTTAATTCATGAAAGCCCACTGTTACAATTTATACTCTTCTCGGTATAAGAGTTCACCCTATCTCAGTTGTGCTTTTTAAAAACTTTCGGCCGTTTAGTTTATATTTTTCTTTACTATTTCATATTTCTTTTAAAAATAAAACACTATGCCCTATTTGAAATTGTTGCCTGGTTCCATCACTCTTCAGTTGTATATCTCTCGATTCATTGATGAATTGATTTGTTTTCAAGGATTGTATGTCAACATTGTTGTACCTGGTAACTGTTATTGATAGTCCTGGACATTCTGTTCTGTTAGATGTGATGTAATGATCTTTTAAAAGCAGGTATATGACAATTTCGATGCATACACACACACAAAAGCAAAATATGGAGTTTTTCAACGCTCAGTATCTTTCTTAAAAATGTACCTTATTGTACATGAAAGGCATATTATTTGTGCAGGAAGTATTGAAGGAGGATGATGAAAAGCTTGTAGGCTTAAAAAGGGAATTGGGTGATAAGGCATACAATGCGGTAACTACAGCTCTGAGAGAAACGAATGCTTATAATCCCAGTGGCCGATATGTCATTCCAGAGCTGTGGAATTTTAAAGAGAACAGAAAAGCAACTCTTAAGGAGGTAGCCCAGTATGTAGTAAAACAACTGAAGACCTTGAAAAGGAAGCGGTGACCTGGTAACTTGCCAAACCTCTCCATTTCTGTTATTATTCTTGCATTATTTGCTCTTGCCCTATAGATCTGTAGCTTAAAACATGAATTTTGGTGAGCATTTAACCCGACTGACTGTCCTCCACTCTGTAGTAAACTGCTATTCTGTCTAAAGAAAACTTACGAGGAGCAAATGAATTTGATTGCATTAACATTGTTATATGAACTTCATGTAAAATCCTTGATTGTAGCTATGTGCTATATACTAGTCTTGGAATGTACACTTTTTCATATTCTTGACATATGTAGTGAGTCAATCCAGTGTTGCATCCAAAATTTTCATTATCATAGCCAGCGAGGACAAATGTACCTCCCATTGTGCCAAATTAAGCTTGTGAATTGTTAACCTAATTTCCTGAATAAGCTAGGTACAACTACTATAGAGGATCGTCCATTTCTTTGTCTTTCTGGTGGCCTAATGTTAATATTTACTACTTGTGCCAATTTAATGTTAATTATTTGGTTTGCCATTTTAGTTTTGAGTTTTCTTCCACACAATTGTGTCTTGCACATCTTTTTTTTTTTTTTGAAGACAGTTAGTTTGAAAAATGAATTTAACGTACAAAAGAGAAGAAAGTAGCATAACTGAAATTTTGATTTTTCTGTTTATGGTTAACTTCTGACTATAATTTGCATCAATTTGTTCTTGCTTCACAGAAATCATATTAATATAAACATGGAGAAGTTATTTCTTTATAGCTCCAAGTTAATCCCCTTGTGTTACTTTATACATTATGTGCAGGTGTATTGAAGAATATGCACGTGTTGCTTCATGCTTGGATGCGCTTCAGTTTCATTTTCTGAGTTCTTTGTTTAAAAATTTGGAAAATGATCCTTTACATCTTATGGTATACAGATTTTACATTGTTTACAAAGTTACATCGAACAGAATTTCAAATCACATTCGCAATATTTGTAATTGATACTGGCATTTCATATAGGGCACCATCAATCGTCATTTTTTTTTTGATAATACAAAGTAAGATAACTGTTTGTTTGTTGTTTTTTTTTTCCTGCTTTCTGTACTTATTACGTAGGAGAAACACTAAGATGATCATAGAGCATTTTGCACTCGACATAAAGAGATGGACCAAGATCTCATCCCTCCAATTCGCCCTTCTAATTATTTACGAAGAAAATCAAAATAAAATAAAGTCAGTAGACATTATATTTATTGGCAGTATCATCCGTGCAAAATTTTAATTCATTTAGAAATATTCTACCTTTTCAAATCACCAACCAGTATGAACATTTAAATATATTTATTTGAATTTTCTACTTGAAAGATAATTCCAAAGGTGTTCTACATTTAAAAATAGTTCAAAAGTTAGTACAGATGATCAATCATGCTAACAAATATAGCTTTCTCTACAAAAATTCACGGTATTTCAAATTATTTGCGCAAAAAGATAGAGGATGGTTTATAAGGAGGGGATCTTGATTACTTCCCTCCTCCATAATTGTCATTGCTTAAACTTAACAATTTTGATCAATTTAGTTCGAAAGCTGTTTCTAGATTTATGTCCAATTCGTATTTTGTATCTACGAATGTCGACATTTGACGATTATTTATCTATAAGCTAGTTATCGTCAATTAAACTTTTGGAATTTCTTAAGCCAACCTGAATTTATCCACCAACATATCATGTACCATAAAAATATTTATAATAATTTTGATTCGATAATTTCATGGAGAATAAGTAGTTAAAAGTGGTAAAATATTTGGACTATGTTTTAGGAGGCATAAGGGTTTGAACGGCTAAGTCAATCAAAATGGGTACTCTTTTTAAATATAAAACATTTCTTTTTCTTATAAGTATTAATGTTTTTATTCACAATATCAATTTGACTAATAATAAAATTAACTATAGGCACAATCTATTAAAATATTTTTTCTTGAAAATAAGCAAAAATAATAATTAACTTTAACTATTAATAAAATAGCTAATTATTTTTGGATTTTAATAAATTAGTTTATTTGGTTTGTAAAATTTCATATCAGCCACAAGTTGATCAACACCATAAAATGCAAGACTTGCACAATTGCAATACTCTTCAACAGGTAGAAGAAATTATGTTGACCGAATTGTGCAAGTTTCATTTTCCATTGTGCTTGTCAACTTGGATAATTCATAAATATTAGCTAACAAAATAATTATCTACTAGTAGTTAAATTAATTAATTATCTTGTTTCATTTAGAAAAATGAATTTAGTTTGATCATAGTATTCATAGTAGATATTGTCCCCTAGCCAAACTAATATTGTTAACAACAATAGTCCAAATATTTAATGGGAAAAGAAATAAACAAATGGGACGTTATTTTTGCAAAAATGATGGTAATGATAATTTGAAGAAGATAGAGTTAAAGGTATGCCCTAGAGGTGATTGTGCAATTTGATTATGTAACTTAACCCTTATGAGAATTATGTTCAAAATAAAAATATGCCTTTTGGTTTTATTTCTTTTGTATGTTTATATATATATATATATATATATATATATATATTAAAAATGTGTGTGTAATGTTAAGAGCATATTATAAGAGGTATAAGTAGAAATTTCTAGAACAAATTGTTCAAATGGTTGCAACTACGAACAGTTCCTAACCATGAGTATTGGATCGTGACAAATAAACATGTATCCTTAAACATTCCTAGTCGCTTAGGTATTTCGACAATGAGGGAGCATTATACCGATAAGACTACATATTGTTATCCATACAATGGACTTGAATTACTTGTGACGGTTAAAGGGCACTGATATGTTATGTATGCATAGTTGTTTGGAACAACTACATAATGACTCAGAGTATTTTATAGGTTAGTGTATCTAAGTCAAATAGAAGATCTCATGTAGCAATGTGAGATACCTTTTAAACTTGAGTATTGTGGATCTTATGTGTTTAAACCTTACTTGGACCATGATCAATCATGTGATATGGATTCACTTCATGACCATAGTAATTTATGTGTCATGCCACATGAAATGAAATACTGCTTAGAAGGGGATACGTGTCCTTTGACACATTAGATTAGTATCAAAGTAATTGGAAATCAACTAAAAGTCGAAGACTCTGGCTAGAGAAATTCGGCTAATCTATAAAAGTTGTCAGAATGAACCAAGTGCTTTTAAGTTTGGATTTCATAAATAAATACTAACATCATTAGAGTGTTAATATTTGACTAAGCTCTAGATGTATAAGTGATACAGTGGTGATGAAGAGAAGTTATGTGTGCAACATATCATTACTTAAAGGTGATGTATTACAAACTGAATCTGTGTCCATTACCACACTTCAGCAAAGTTCGAACATGCTTTATTATGTTATTTAAATATTACTTGAGAGAATCAAGAGTATGCCCTACGAGCAATTCTGTAATTTATTGTAAATCATTAACTTTGCAATAAAATCTGGTTCGAAATAAAAGGTGTTTGTTTACTGTTTTATACTTGTATATTATAATATATTAATTAAGTAATTAATTTAAATATATCAAAACAGAAAATCCTTAAACGATATGTTATATAATAATAATTATAAAGAGTTGTAATCATGAGAAAATTATCACAACAAAAAAATATCATAGTCAAGATGTTTCGAGAAAGAATATCGATGCATACGATGACGGAATGAACCAAGAACAATTTTTTTACTCGGAGACCAGATTTACGACCTAGCATAAAACATAATCTTAGTAGCATAGAACAAAAGACATTAGGAACCGTAAGGCTGGCTTCATTAGTCCTAGGTTTTCGGTTAATTAAGCCTAGGGGACTTCTGGTGAGCTGCTCGACGATGGAGGAGCTTCATATAACAACAATACAGTAGGAAAGGGATTTACTCTACGCAAAAGCCTTGGCAAAAGTCGATGTGGAATAAGGGGAGTAGTAGGGTGTTCCGTCAAGGCGGAAATAAGTTCACCTTTACTCCTCGAGAGACTAGGGGTATTTCCGCCGAGCCTATCCACTAGTCGACTGTTCGAGAGTGAGCTTCATGCAAACCGAGTGTTTGAGGATACCCTACACGAGTATGCAGGGTATTCAAGCTACCAAGATTTTTGCTATGGCTTTTGCGTAGAGTAAATCACTTCCCGTAAGACTTCCCGAGCAAAGAAAGAAAAAAAAATCAAACCTAAAGCTTGAGACTAAAGTGCATAACACTCTTTAAATGTTGGGGAGTGTATTACTCATGGCTGGTGCGGCACCAATGGGCACTAATAGGTTCCCTCGGCTTAAGAACATTATGGAACTTCAATGTGAAAACTCCACTTTGAATATAGTTAAATCATGGTATGACAATCCATTGAGCTACTATAGTTAGGTCTGAGTTAAAGCATTGGAAGTGAAGCACTACCAAGAAAATCCGTCTCCTTCGTTGTATGAGGTTAATATCACAATTAACTATGATCAACTCAAAGTCAAAATAGTACGGTTAATAGTAAATACTATTATTAAACCAAGGACTTTACTTATGGAAAACTGAGTTGAATAACGATGATTTTGGAATTTTAACTAAAACCAAATTCCATAAATCCTAAGGTGATATAGTATTGACAAAGAGAATGTGCGTAAATAATCGTTACTAAAAGGTACCACTTAAGAAAATGTAAAACAGGATTTTACCCAAAAGATATGTAAACCATAAATTTGGTCAAACTATCACACCACTAGCTAAGAAACCTGTGATCTTTAATATTTGTTAAAAATTAATTGTTTACTGAATTCGCACCTTTGAGTCTCACAACCGTATTTGTGAATTCTCCGAAAAACCATATGATTTAATTAATTTATAAAATGTTATAAATTAATTAATATTTGAGAAATATTGATTATTATTTAATTTATTTGATGTTTTGGAGTTGGTTGAGACTATTTGATGCATACATAATAATTATACTTTTACACATTGATATACGATGTTGGTGCAATTCTAAACGATTTTGAATGAAAAATAATTGATTGAATGGATTTTGGAAATTTTGCACCATAAAGGCGGAAAATATTAGGAGTGGGCATGGGTCGGTTTGGTCCTAGTTTGAAGCCCAAACCGCTTCCGCACCGCATCAAATGGTTAATAAAAAATACAAACCATTATATAATCTTTTAAACGGTTCGATTCCGCTTTGATTTAATGTGATACGGTCTGGTTTTGGTCCGGCCTGGTTTGAGCACATATTAAATATGAAATGAGAGAATTATTTCCATCAACAATCAATTTAAGAAGGCAACTACATGAAGTTTTTACACTTAAAGGTTAATACATACAATGTTATATTGAAATAAAAGACTAGCTCCTAATTGTATGAACATTTAAATTTGACATTTAGCTACAAACGAGATTTTTTTAGTAGATTAACCAATCATCGACGTTAATCAATGCATAATAATTAAATAAAAGGACTAATATAAGATTATAATTGGCATTTATCCAAAAAAAAAGTAAGATGAAAATATTATATTAAAACTATAACTTCTTCCTTTATGACAACAACTATTATTAATATAAGCTGAAAATAAAATATACATTGTTAGAATATAAAATGAAATAAGAATTGCTTATATTTTTATCATATGATTACTAGTGTAAATATTCGATTCAGTCTAGTTTAATATGGTCAGTTCAATCGTCCAAACCTCAACCGAACCACATTGATACGAGTCAGTCCGATTTGGGGTATTTGCTTTAGTTAGAATATTCGGTGCGGGTTTTCGCATCGTTTTTGCAGTCTGGTATGGATGGTTTCCATATAGCGGTGCGGTTTATGCCTACCCCTAGAAAATATGGTCGGCCATACATGTGAAAAGAGAAGGTTATGTTAATATCTCAGTTATTGATATACAATAATATAAAATATAGATACCAATATTTTGCCAATTTATATAGTATATAGTGATGAATATTACATAGGTGTTGAATCGAAGACTATACAATATAAAGACTTAAAAGATGGATATGAAGACTAATGAGTGCAAAGACCAAGATAGTATAGAGTCATTGCTTATATGGTTAAAGTCCCTGGTAGCAATTTTTGATCCCTATCTCCTATTTTCTACCATTTATATTTTTAAACAAAATAAATTTTCAAAAATTATTTCAAAATATTTTATAGAAGTTTTTCAAAGTTCAAAATGTTTATAAATTATGTTCAAATTAATTTACAAAGTATTAAAATATTTTACAGGTATAGAATTTTAGAAACATTTTAAAACAGAACAGATTTTAAATTTTGACTAAGGTATGTTGACATAACTATGTATAATATGTCGACGTATATGTCGTTAGGTGTTTTTGAATTTTGAAAGGAAGTGTCTATTCATCGCAACTCTTCACAAATGGACACATTTGTTTATTCATTATATATAAAGTGGTGTTCAAATGAATTTTATGGTAACTACTTACTCATTTTCTTCCCTCCTCTTACTCTCTTGAAAACTCCATTGAAAATATAATATATTCTCTTCAAAATCAAATATAATCAATTCATACTTCTTTGTATCAATTCAATACTACTTTCGTACTGTTTTGAAAACATCTCTCACCCAATTCAAAGATCAAAGTACTATCCAAGAGGCTATAAGATCCATTGTATCCGAAGTTCAAGAAATTGTCTTTGGAAAAACTATCAACTTTATTTGTATTTGCTTTAGGTGTGCTTGTAGCCCGTTCAAATCAAGTGAGTGTGCTTAGTAGGAAGGTGTTCCTTGTAGCCTCGGAATCGAGATTGTATTTGGGTTTGTCTTCTGCCTGTTTAAGATTGACATTTGAAAAGAAATTTGTACAAGTAATTATACGGGACTGGATGTATGAAAAATTCAAACCAGTATAAAATTGCTAGTGTCATCTCTCTAACTCTTTACTTTACTTTATTGGTTTTATTTTTATCTATGACTGCATTTATGATTGTTTGATTGTGTAATTATGTGTTGTTAATTTGTGACATGATATTTAATTTGAAAGAAATTTAAAAGGGTCTACATAAGTTAGAAAACACTTAGCCTTAAGATACATAATTCTGCAACCCACGGGTTGGAGTGTGAACATTCATATTTGAATTTGGTCAAACTGTCACATCAGTAATTAAGGTGACGTGTGAACGTTAATAAATGAATTATTTAAAATTAATTGCTGACTTAATTCACACCTCTAAATCTCATAACCATATTATTGAATTCTCCAAAAAACCATACAATCTGATTAATTTATAAAATATTGTAAACAAGAAAAGAATTACAGGTCCCTGTTTTTGATGTTGTTATACAAAAAGTCCATGCATAAATGAATATGTAAATTTGGTCCCTATTTTTCAAAAATAAAAAAATGCAAAATGTCTTGCACTTTTCTGACAGAAAATGCAAGATAACTTGCACTTTTCTAATTTTGAAATATTTTTTGAAAATTTTGAAATTTTCGAAAATTTTGAAAATTTTGAAAAGCGCAAGTTAACTTGCACTTTTCATCAGAAAAGCGCAAGCTAGTTTGCGCTTTCAAATTTTGAAATTTTTTGAAAATTTTAAAACTTTAAATTTTTTTGAAAAGCGCAAGGTAACTTGCGCTTTCTATCAGGAAAGCGCAAGCTAGTTTGCGCTTTCTGATTTTGAAAATTTTGAAATTTTAAAAAAGTGCAAGCTAACTTGCGTTTTCTTATTTAGAAAAAACAGGGACTTAATTTACATACTTATTTCTACAGGGACTTTTCTTGTAACACCATCAGAAATAGGGACCTTTCGTGTAAAGCCCCTATTGTTAATTAATTACTATTTGCGAAATATTGATTATTATTTATTCATTTGATGTTTTGGAGTTGTTTAGAGTTTATTTATTTGATGTTTTAAATGTGTTTATATGAAAGATATTTGATTGAATGGATTTTTGGAAATTTTGCACCATAAATGTGGAAAATATGGACGCTTATACATATGAAGAGAGAGAGGTGGAGTGAGAGAAAATTAAGGAATTAATTAGGGAAGTTTAATTGGAAGAAAGGGAAAAGTTTCATTTTCTTAATTAAAAAAAATCCACTAATTTTACTACCTTCATACAACTCATTCAGTCCGTTCATTTCATTTTACTTTCTCCTCCTTTTTTCTTTCCATAGCTGAGTTTTCATCACCCTCTTCTAAAATAAAATCAACTTCAAAATAAATTAAAACATCAAATAAATATAAAGATTACGTGATTCGTTAATCTCTTGCAAAGATTGGGTGTAGATTCAAGGATACAAGGAGGCATTTCAAATCATACTATAACTTATTGGCTAAATCTGAAAAGTATATTCTAATTTTAGTTGTTCTCTTAGATGTATTATATATTTATATGTACATATTATTGCCTCACATTGATTTAAAATTAGTTATGTAATTTAAATAATTTGTTGAATGATTTGATTTGTTTTAAACTGGTAAATCAAAACAAAATTTATATATAATCAAAATAATGTTTGATAATGGATCCATGTTTTAAAATTACTTATATTACCATTCAAGTTATTAAAATCTCTGTGTTTAAATGTTTGAAAAAAACGTTGATATCTTGTTTTATTTGTTGTTTGTAATTTTGGTTTCATAATTTTTGACTGTTTAACTAAAAAATAAAATTGTATTTTTGATTGAAACTTTATTTATATGTGTATATATGAATTTTATAAATTAATTTAGGTCTACAATGCTTGCAAATACATTGAAAAGTTTTAACATGGGAGAATTAGGAAGAAGGAAAAACTTTAGAAAAAAAATTGGGCGAAGGACATGAAGTTTTATTTTTGGACTTAAGGACAAATGCTAGTTATAATTAACATTAGATTCAAGTTTACACTGCATAGAATGCTAGTTATAACTATTATTATATTTAGTTCTATACTATACAAAATGCTAGTTATAATCAACATTATTCTTCAACCTAAAAAAACTTAATGTCCTTCAGTCTAATTTTTTTTCTAAGTTTGTCCGTGTGCTTATTTTCCCATATATACTTTATATTGTTAAGGCATAGAAACATTTTTCTAACTTTTTTTGTTGAACAATTTAAAATTGAGGCTATAATGTAAACATATAAATAGTGAATATATACACATGATAGATATAAATCTCAATACCTACACATGTATATATTGACATGTTATTATATATTTATTGTATTTGTCACATATCAACCTTGTATGTTAGTTAAATCTTGTATCAATTAAATTTTGCTAAAGAGGAAAGGCAGAATCAATCGATAATGCCTTGTGTTATCCCTTTTTTAGACCTTGATGTGATTACATCTATATTAAATTTCATGCTTGTTTCCATCTTTTAACACCTAACAATTAGACTATCATTTATGTTTCACATGTTTGTCACATAATTTAAAATATGAATACATTCATACCTTTTCAAATTTCACAATTAATTAACATTTATTTAAAATAGTATTAATAAAATATGATCTTATTAAAACAATTAGATTAGATCCAATGAAATCCTATTAGACTTTGTAGGTCCACTATGATCTAAATAGGTTTTTTTTTGAAATTTACCTAACTCACTCGATGCAGACCGACCCAGTTCCTTCATTACCGAGATTTGAGTTTGATAGAGCTAGGGGTATGCCCTAGGGGTAATTTTGTAATATGTTACATATATCTAACTCATTGACCAATCTTATTCAAAATAAAGATGTTTTCTTTCTATTATATATTTGATATAATATGTTATATTAATTAATTAATTTAATTAAAAGTATATTTAATAGAAAATCCATAAATGGTACATTTCGTGATAGTAGTTATAAAGTATTGTAACCGTGAGTAATTTATCACAATGAAAACAAACATACCATTTTAAATATTCCTAGTCAAGATGCATCGAGACTGGATATCGATGTATCTGTTGAGACAAGAGAACGTAACACTCTTCAAATGTTAGGTAGTGTACTACTCATAAATCCTGGAGGCACCTAGGGGTTATGTATTGATAGTTATTGGATAACTATATAACGACTCACTTGATATTTTTCCGTTGGTTAATATAACTAAGGTCAAACAAAAAATATAGATGTGACTGATTTACATAGTTCCCTCGACTTGAGAATATCGTTGATCTTCAATATGAAAGCTCCGCTTTGATTATAGACAAATCATGGCATGGCGTCCATCGAGTGACTATAGTTGGGTCGAGTGGAAGTATTGGAAGTGAAGCACTATTCAAGAGAGAATTCGTCTCCTAAGTTATATGCGGTTAATATCACGGTCAACTCAAGTCAACTCAAAGTCAAAGCCTTTGGCCAGAGCATTTTGGTTAATAATAATTGTTAGTATTGAACCGATGAATTTGTGTTTGGACTATAGAGTTGAATATGGATGATATTAGAATTTTGACCATTACCAAATTCCATAAGTCCAAAGTGATATAGTTTCGATGAAGAAAATTGGTGTAAAAAAAGGTTGCAACTAGGTAACGTTTAATAATATAAAATTGGATTTTAGCGAAACTAAGTAAGTGATAAATTTGGCTAAAATCTCACATCACCTGCTAAGTGACGTGTGAATATTAATATTCGAATAGTTCAATGTTAATCGCTGATCGAATTTACATCTGACAAGTCACACAACTAGAATGCTGAATTTCTTTAGAACAATCGATTTAATTAGTTTATAATTGTTATAATTAATTAATAGTTATGAAATATTAATTATATAATTTTAAATATGATTGAGGAATAAATATTGTTGTATATATTTATAATAGTTATAAATTTACTGATCGATATGCGATATCGACAAGCAATTAAATTAAATTTAATTAATAAAATTTATTTAGGCTTAAATGGGCTGTTACCCCATGATGTTAAGATGTTATTTCAACAGTAATAGGGCTTATAGGAGGCGGCTAAAAAGGCTAGAGGGGTTTGGAGATGGATGGATGAGATTTGATGAGAAATAGTATGGGATGTCATCCATATTTCGCTTTATTTTTTTCACTATAAAAGGACCCCTATCCCTATGGCAGAAAGAACTTCTTGGCTGCTATTTCCCCATCATTGTTGGCCAACCTCATCAACAAGAAGCTCTAACAAATTCATCTCAAATCAATTCGAAAGGCGACAACTATTGGATAGTTAAAGTCTACGATTCAAGGATTAGCAATGTGTCGAATCGAGAAGATTTCAAAGGAGGGAGAATTCATCATTACAAGGTGTGCTTAAAGAAGTTAATATTAAGTATATATTTACTATACTATATGATTTATAATTTCTAAATAATATAATATATATATATATATATATATATTAATAGTTCGGTAACGATTCTTATATTTTTCAATGTTGTTACATACTAGATTGGTTATATGTATATATTTATTAAAAGACACAATTTTTATGTAGATCTAAAGTGCACAACCGCGTATATTTTATTTTTAGTTATCATCATTTTATCAATTAATATATGTATATATTAATATGTCATTTAATTTTAATTCTATGACTTGAAATATTTATATCGTTATTTCATGTAAATAATTGACCTATATTTTATAAATCCATATTTATAGTAACTATATTTTTTGGTGACTGCAAATTATTTTTCAATAATTATTTACTATTATTTATTATTTTTAAATCAATATAAGAATTAAATAATTCATATAAATTAACATATGTTTCAAAAACTAAATTTTAAGTTTTATAAAATATTTTATACTCATATAAACTATCAACCAAAAAACTAATTTTAAAATCAAATTTTATATTTTTAAAAGTTATTTTAATATTCGGTCAAAAATATTTAATTAATTAAAAATATCATTTTGACTGAGAAAATTCTGGAAAATTTCTTCTAACCTTAAAATGTCATACTTGATTTTCTAAAAATTAAAAATTCAAATAATATGGCAAGTAATTTTTTATTTTATTTTATTGTATTTCGACTAATACATACATACATACATATATATATATTAATATAATAAAATTAAAAATAATTTTTTGTTGTGCATTTGATTTGGAAAAGTTTAAAAAAATATAATTTTTATTTTCATAGTTAATGGATATATATATATATATATAAATACAAATACTTCTTTAAATATTATTAATATACCTATATATATATTAAAAAAATTAATAATAATTTTGTTACTATAATACATACATACATATATGTATGTATAGATTTATGCCAAATGATTTAAAAATAAACTCATATATATTACGTGTGTGTATATTTTTAAAATTTTACTACTGTAATATGTATGTATATAAATCATTAGTATTTTATATATAAGTAAAATATGTATATATAACAAAATTCCTTGGTTTTAATGGTGGAGAGAAAGAACGATTGAGAACTATTTTAGATAAAGATATCAAGTGCCTCATATGAAACCACGTTAGCACAAGAGAATGTCCGCAAACTCCGTTAATTTCACGTTAGTTTATTTCATAATTCCCTTCAAATTCATTCTGAAACTACTCCACTCACCCTCGTTATTTCTATATAACTTCAATTTCAACCACCTCTAAATGCACTACTTCCTAGATCTATCAATGTTTCCTTGACTCTTCTACTACCATTTCATCGGTAATCTTGAAAAAGAATTTAATTATTTTTGTTTCATTTAGCTGTTTTTAGTTTTCTATTGTTGTTAACTTGATTTACAAGCTATTAATTTTATGATTTCTAAATCAGTATATTTTTGTTGATTGCTATTGAAATTATAGGTAATGAATAATTTAGGAAATACTAGTGATAATGAGTTTATATGGGTTGACGTAGACAATTTTAATGTTCATAACGAGGTTAGCTTTAATTTTCTTTCATACTTGTATGCATATAAAATGTTTGATGAAATGGTCCCACTAATATTCTCTGTTTTTGTGATGACCCGACTTTTTGACCCTCGAAAATCGACATCAATATGTGCATTGTATAGCATGCCGAACAATCGAGTGCCGGAAAGACAGATTGTTAGGGGAAAGAAAGAAGGTAGAAGAAAGAAGAAAACTAAAACAAATACAGAATCACACAGTGGACTGAATAATATATAATATCAATAGTTCTTTACACACATCAAAATTGTAATATACATAGCTCAAATCAGAGTACACAAATCAATAATTACCAGCCTGGACAGTTATAACAGCCTGTCCTCACAATTGCTGATAATTTCAAACAAACACTGCAGCGGAATAAACAAGTAAGAGAATACGTCTCAGTCTCCAGCTCATCTTCGAGCTCCAAAGCAATCCAAATTTATATCTGTAACATGCTCGGTCTGACCCGAGCATTATTGTAAAATAATAACACATGGATCGGTCCTGTAAACCAGCGTGAGAAAACACACTGAATTTGATTAATTAAGTTATAAAACATTTTCAATATAAAAGTATCGTAAGTTCACGCCACACATAAAAACGACGGGTTTTTACCTTACGGTAACCAAAACATTTATATAGAAAATCCAGCGATATTATAATAATGTATAAGGGTCAAAATAATAATAATCAAGTAGTTGTGATGCTCGTGTTGTGTACATTACAACAATACTAGTATAAAATCAAAAACTCGATAAGGCTCGTTCGCTAATTGTGTAGGTATCCACAGAGGTGTCCTCGGTACTTCGAGAATGGTCCTCCTACACAAGAATCAGAGTTATCCTTCCGAAGCATCATACCCGTCTAGCCGCGGTATCATAGGAAAAACATAACTGGTCTTGCTAAGACCAAGTGCATCGCTCCAGCATGCCAAAAATAACCGAAGGTATCCGTATTGCTAGAAAAGGAGCCGAGTACACCCTATGGGTTTGCCAACCCTACTGGCCATGCCTCTTATCTCTGGTTTTAGTCATTCCCGCTGATGAGGCTACGTCCGACATTCCAGCTCACACACCACTCCAAAATAGATCACGGAATCCCATATGGATCCCTACTCCACAATGGCCTTGAAATCGCATACAGATTCCCACATCTCAATAGATCTTGGAATCTCACATAGATTCCCACATCCAACAAGTCACGGAACCACATATGGATTTTAACATCCCAAAATATAATGCATCTCCTCCATTTAATCGTATAGGTTTCGGAGTAGGTCATGGGTTCCGAGTCATCTCTTAGGAGTACACTCCCCATTTCTTGGGCGCTCCAAAAATTATTCGCCGATTTCCGAAATGCTCAATACGTGTTCTTTAGGAAATAATCTAACAATACATAAGAGCGGGGATCACCTCTAACCGTTTAAGTGGATGGATCTCCTTATCATTTATCCTAGAAGAACAACGAGTTTATACGTACAGTATAACACCTCGAACGGTAATTGTACCATATAATTCCCGTGTTTCCCCTAGATTTTTCTAAAGTTAAAATTCCTCGGTGTTAAGTAGGAAATCATTTCCTACCACCAAAATTAAGAAGGATTACATATTTGGGCTAAGATTTGATAGTCGGTTATTTAAATATCAAATAAACAAACATTCAACCATAGATCACATTTCCCACTGAAATCACTAAGCCTCATTTAAATTGATTTCGATAAATCTGAATTCCTTATTTAAAATAGACATATACTTATTTCATCTAAATAAGTATATTCACAAATCCTTTCATTCATAAATACTTGAAAACTCATTAAAATAGATATGGAAGTACCATTTGGTATCGATCATTGATCGCAACTTGATGGTTGTGTCTCTATCCCAGAGAAACCAAACTTAACTTAGGCAATCTCTACCTCCCGATTTCCGCCATGCAATCAATCATAGATCGCAGTTTGCACAATGGTTACGTCGCTATCCTAGTGAAAACATTCCAAACTATAGGCAACCGCTACCCCTCGAATTACGCTATGAAAATATGCCATTACTTCCAAAATATTTTATTTCATAAATATCTCAAAACTATTTATAAGGCTTCTGTATAAATTTCCAAGTTTAACTTAGAAAAATATTCTTTTATAAATCTCAAACCATTTGCAAAACTTCCCTTTCAAATTTTCAAACCACCTTCACATTTATAAACTCCTTAAACCAATTCTTCTCACAAAAGATTTCTTTTATAAACAATTTATTACCTTATTATAATAAATAAAATTTTAAACGTCACAAAAATCTCCTAGCCATTTTTGATAATATAGAAATACTTTTAAAACATTTACTAATAATATAATCATATTTAAAATTTAATAAAATAAACTAAATCAACCCTTAAATGAAATTAATCAACTTTTAATTATATTATTCCTGAAATAATTTTCTAGTGCTAAATAACTAGTAATAAATAATTTATTATCATTAAACAAAATCAATTAAAACAACTGATTTTAAAACATACTTAACTTTACTAAACAAATGATTTTACAAGACATTTGTAAATAAAAATTCAAACAAAGTAATTTGTATAATAATTGTTAAATAAAATCTTTTTACTTCAAATTATAAAATTTGAAGTTAAACAGAAACCATAACCTTTCCAAAGTTATACCGAGGCTCGGAAATTCCAATAGTACTTATCAACTACCATTCAATTCAATTTAACTATCAAATTTAATTTACAAGCATTTACATAACAGTCATATATGTAAATCAAATCCACACTTAACAACGATTTGTTAACACATCCATTTTTCAATATAAATCCCTTTGCATTGACAGTGTCCATATTAATCAAATGGCAGAATAAAAATCAATTCTGCTAACCAATTATCATTCAAAATCAATCTCTTTCATTTATTATCCAATGGTGTTTATTTGGCCAAATATTTAACACCAATATATTCCAATTCCCTTTACGTTATAATTTAATAACGTAATTAAAAAATAATCCATTTATCAGTTTCACACATATATGATTCAATACTGGAAATAAGCTTAAAAATAAACATAAACCGTTTTAATAGCAATTCGAGTTGCTATATCGTCACCCTAGATCTGGTTCAACCAATCTAATAGCATTTTAAGATGCTATATCGTCATCCTAAACAATTTCAACAATCACCAATTTCAGCAATCCAAACAGCATAATAAATTTTATTCGCTATAAACATTACCGATTAACCAAATGAGTGAGTTTAACTCACCTTGAGTTTTCAATTTGCCAAACGTTCCAAATTTTAAATCAAATCGAACTGCGTTCGATTTAACCTAAAATTTTAGCTATTTCCATTCACCTCCAAATTGATTTCGAAATGTAGTGCTCGTCACCACGATTCCAACGCCGCTTATTTCGTCCAATTCTGACAACGTATGAAAATGATATACACTTTTAAACATCGAATACAATTTATGTAAATAAATTTCTTTTTTTTATTACTACCATCAGATCTGGGCCATTCAATTTTGGAAACAAGATCTAGTTGCACGCATTTACTTCATCGTTTGTTTGTTTCCAGCTTCTTCACGTTCGAAAACCCATCACCCCGCCTTCGTATATTCCATCACCACGACCACCACGCTCATCGATAACTCAATCAGCCACCGCCTTTGACTCTGCCTACGCTGCACCTACGCCATCAACCATGGTGAACTCGGTCGCCCCTAGACGTGTAGATATCTCCATGAATGATCCACGAATGCTACTGCTTTTTGCCTCCGATTGACGACGACAGCTAAGATCCACCATTGGATGGAAAGGTCTTGACGTGCTCTACGACATTCTAGTTGGAAGTTTTGGCTAATCCGGCTTGGTTGAGGAGATCGGAGGGGATGAAGGTTGGAATGTTTTTGGCCATTAAACAAGAACTAGTGTAACGACCACGACTTTCTCTCCACAGAAAGTCGCATCGTTAATAAGAAAGAAAGGGATAGAAAGAGAAAAGAAGAGAAGAAAGAAAGAAACAACAACGATCTCACAGCGGAACGAATAAATTTTATTAATAACATAAACTATTACATAGTATACAACAATTTACAGAGTTACACAGCATATACATCACTTACTAGACAGTTATAAACATCTGTCTAGACATTACAACTCAAACACAAGACAAGACACTATCACAGATATCAACACAGCGGAATACTATATCTACGAACGCCGAAGCCTCCTGCTCCATTGCTCCTCCAGAATATTCGTCAAAGCTAAACCTGAATCCCTTGGCTACTCGTAAAAATTTGAGTACCCAAGAGTTTATAAAACAGAAATAAACACTTGGGTCAGACATGGGTCTGGTGTGAGTAACAGGTTAAACTTGCTTAACTTCAAAACCTTTAGAAAGAAAGGATATCACGTAAGACTCCCCACAAATAAACATGGGTAAGTTTTTACCTTACGCTAACCAAAACATTTGATAGGAAATCTGATTTTATTATAATAGGGTCTAGGGTTTTCAAGTAAAATATAGAAATAGCTGAAATGCTTACATCTCACATTCCAACATAGTTGGGCACAACTAATACGTACGGCACTTATTGGAGTTTGGATTCCATACAATGGCAGGGCTACTGGGGTACCGCCCGTCACAGTACGTGGCCTAGATCACCGTACCGAGGAGTACGCCCGCTCCCCTGCAACACAAAGCCGGAACCATCCCTTACTGGATAATTCCGAACAAGATAATCCCGTAGTTGGCGCGACCAACCACACACTAAGCCGAATAAAAGAAAAGGGACCTCTAGACAGGGATCTATCTTGCTCTCAATGGGTGCTACCCACGAAGCCTTGCTGCATCTCCCCTGTTTTAGCCATTCCCGGTTGATGAGGCTTGAGGTTACGATTACCTTTAATCAGAAAATATCACTTAGAATGCTCATCGTCCGCCTGACGATGTGCTGAAAGCATTCAATCCATTCAAGTTCGTTCCGGGTTCGAACGAAACCGAAGGCATTATCTCGTTACACTCGTTTTGGAATCACCCTCAGAGTTAACGACAATAACCCTTGCACTTTGAATCTTCATCTTCACTTGAGATTAACGACCTATCGTTAATTTGGATCGATGTGGTATTCGGGTCTCCAGACCTGGAATACCGGTATACGGAAACCCGATCCCGGTCTCATCGAAATCCAAAACGTATCTTTTAAGGGCCAAGTTGTTTTAAGGTTAAAACAATTCAATTCTTATCTATATACACAAAGATAGATAATTCAATAGATAATCTACATTATCATCCCAAACAGATAATTCACATTATCATTATAATTCAACCAAACATCCATATCATATATCAATCATATCTCATCAGAGATATCAAACAATGAAATACATTCAATCTCATTCATCCATCCTTAAGCAATGATTTATATCATCTAATTAATTTAAAGTGAATTAAACTAATTACTTCATTCTATAAATCCTGCTTACTTAATTATTAATTAAACCAATTAATTAATCATTACTCTAAATATCCATCTTAATTAATCATTCCTGATTAATTATACTTTAATTACTTTAAGTAATTAATCCCTAATTAATTTCACAAATTAATTAACTTAAACCATTTCAGTAATTTATCTTAAATTACTTCATTAATTAATTGTACTTAATTACATTAATCTTTAATTAATTACAATTAATTAATTACTTTAATCCTTTATTATTGATTAATTAATTTAATTAATCAATTCTTAATTACATCATTAATTATATTAATTAATTAATGATCCTTAATTACCTCTTATTTAATTACTATATTTAAATTAATTACATTCAATAATTAATTAGTCACATTTATTAATCACCTTTGATTAATCTCATTTAGTAATTACTACTCTTAATTACTCCATTCCATAAATTAATTACTCCTTAATTAATTATCCTTTAATTAATCCCTTGATTAATTATTTAAAGTAATTAACTCAAATTACTTTCATTATATCATCCTTAGTTAATTACATCCACTAATTAACTTTAATTACTTCCCTAAGTAATTACACTTCAATAATTATACTTAAGTAATTATCAAATCACCAAGTGCTTATTTTAAATTAATTTAATTAATTTAAACTTATCAAATTTATTTAATTAATTACTTTAAGTAATTAATTTCTTTAATTACTTTATTTAGTAATTATAGCTAACCAATTCCATATTAATCAATCCAATTGATTATCAAAACTAATCACATTAATTAATTATTTAAAAGTCCCTAATTAATGAGCTCTCATTAATTATTAACAATTCTTTATTCAAGTAATTAAACTTAATCAACTATTATTAATTACAAATTAATAAATTCTTAATTACCAATTAATTAATCTCTAACTACTTAATTAATTGCCTAATAAATCTTTAATCACTTGATTAATAATTTCTAATCATTTATTAAAACCTATACTTATTTAAACAAATGATCCTAATTCCCAATTTATTTAACACTCCATTAATTAACTTATCATCTTAATTATTTAATTAATTAACACTAGATTATTAATTAATTAAATTATTAAATTACTCTTTAATTACCTTATTAAATTAATGACTCCTATATCATTAAACCTTAATTACTTCTAAATTAAAGTATTTACCTTTAACAACTTAATTATTATTAACAAAGCTTGAAACATTTTTACCTTTAATTTTTTTTCTTCTTTAATTTCATTTCAAATTAAAGATTTAAATTTGAATTAAAAATTTAACTTTAACCAATTTAAATCAAATTTAACATTTTCTTTTTAAATCAAATGTTAAGAACACTTAATATTTATAAAAGAAATTTACAAGATTTTTAAACCAATTCATTTAAATTAAAACTCTTTTTAAACCATACTTTAAACATTTTAAAGATGTTTAAATATTATAATAAAAACTTATTTATTTTTACAACTGGGATTTAAGTTTAAATTAAATCCATACTTTAAAATTTTAGTTTAAACTTTGTTTAAATTTCTGTTTTCAAATTTTAAATCAATTTTAAAATTTAAAAACACCCAGGCTTTAAAACCTGTAACCATTCAATTTACCCGAGCCAACCACTGAAATGCTTCGAGTAAAAACCCTAGCTGCTTCGAGTCACGCATTCAAAAATCTCGAGTTCCACTCCTCTGTTAAAACCAACCTAAACACTGATACGCCTGACACTTGTTCACGTGCACACGCGAGTTGATCGCCTCCGACCATCGCTGCTAACGCCAGCATATCGACTTCGATCACTCCTCACGATTCCGACCACCAGAAACTCGAACCATCTCCACAATCGAATTAGAGCAATCTCGATCACAAAACTGGAAACAGACCCAAACTTGTCAACGTCTTGCATCCCCTCCTCCGACCACCATCGCCATTGAATCTTCGGTGAAGTCCTCGTCAACTCACCATCTTCCAGTGCTCAAAGCCCCAGGCAACTCGATCACCCGAGGAAGTCGAACTCACGCAAAAATTGTAACCCAGTAAAACTAGGTTTAGAAACTCGATCGAACTACCACCATCGCCAGGGTGAATTTCATCATCATTAGACAATTTTCTCGAACTCTCTGATCATCCTTCTACCTTCAGTGAGAATCACGAGCTTCTCGAATACTTAGATCGCCGGAGACAACCCAAAGTTCCAATTCTGATCAACCTTGAACTGCTTCCTTAATTAAATGCTAAAAATTATGATTCTACTTTTAAAATTCATGTTTCTAGATAAGCATTCAGTCTATAACCCTGAATTTATGAATTAGAGTGTTTGAATTTTCACTTATACCAGACTTGCTCTGTTGTTTTTGATTTTCAGAGCCATTTAAGTTTTATTTTAACTTAAGTAAAGTTTTAAACACTAACCCATGATTAAACAAACAAATATTGTTTGAATCCTAAGTTCTATTAAAGATCAGATAGGGAGATAATAAATTTTTGACTAAAATTTAACTTCTGAACTAAGAACAGGCAGAACATATATAACTATAATCATGCATCTACACATCCATATATATACATAGAAATTTCAAACATATACAATACACATTTTATTCCAGAAGTTCATATGCAAACATAGATCATATGCTTAAGTTTAAAATGAATGTTACTCACCTTTTTAAAAGTAAACAGAGCCTCTTTGAAACCAATTTTTGAAAAAGCCTTTAAACTGAAATGCCCCTTTGATCTTTAAAATCTTTTAAACTTGAATGCTTGCTAGAAAACTTGCATGCATGCTATTTGTTTGTTGAGACATTGCTTAAGATTCCAGGTTTACTTGCTTCAAATAGATTCCAGATTTGAAGAAAATTGCAGGCTACAGACTCTGATTTGAAAATGAGTTACAGGGTATTGTTCTTTTGATTTGAGGGGTTTGATTCTCTAGTTTATGAGGTGATTTAGTTACAGATTATGGTTTTGAGGAATGTTTGATTACAGATTGTTTTTGGAGAATTTCGTTTGAGGATTTGGTTTATAGGAGTGTTGAATTTTGATTTTCTGGTTTGCTTTTAGAAGTGGAAAATGAATTGCAGATTTTTGACATGAAGATTAGAAAGAAAGGAAAAAGGGGAAAACATGTTTTATAAGTATAATGATTTTAAAAATAAAAAGAAAAATTAAAACAAAAATGACACTTGTCTCATTGTTAATTCATTACTTAACACATGTTATTTAGGTGTCTTAATTTTATTACACTTGTCTTTTAAGTTAGTTTATATTTATTTTAAATGTAGATAAAAGACTTTACTTAATTTATTAATTACTTATCTATATATATATATTATTTTAAAGAAAATAAAACCAATTATATATATATATAAATAAAAGCTTATCCATATATTTTAAAATCCAAAACTATTTGAATATTACCTTTTGAATTCTAAATTCAAATTTTCATTCAAATTCAAATTATATTTAAAATCCAATTTAAAGTTAATTTTAAACAACACATTCAATTTGAAATAACAATCCTATTTTATTAAAATCTATTTATATCTATAAAACAATATATTATTAATATTGTTTGAAAATAACTCATTTATCAATTTTAAAATAATCTATAAAAGAGATTATAAATTATCACTATTACTAATTGAATTAACATATCATTTGTAAATTGTATTTTAAACTTATATATATACTCTTAAATCATATTTACTAAGTAAAATTCAAAAAGAAAATAAATTAACCTTATTATTAATCTTATTTAAAACCATATTTGTTATTTGTTTAAATAGCTTTGAAAATCTAATATTAAATAAATCCAAATCTCCAAACTATCAATATATATATATATTAGAAATTTAAAAACAAGATTTTATTTATTTATTATATTTCAACCCAAAGCTAATCTATTTACAATATATATATACTTATATATATATACATTATAAATAGAAATCATTTTATTAGTTTTAAAAGATAAATTCCACTCATTAAATATTTATTCAATTAGATTATTAAACTAATTCAATTTTATTATCAAAAATTATCAATCAATTTAATTATTTAAACAGATTATTAAATTGATTTTGCCCCAAATTTCCGGGATATTACATTCCTCCCCCCTTAAAATAATTTCGTCCCCGAAATTTAAAACAAAGGTAATTTAATAATCTATTCAAATCACAAGCATATTTTATCATCCATATGCTAACAACCATAGCAAACAATTCACCCAATCAAACAATTTTAATTATCCAGACAAAATTCTGGATAAAATTTACCCGAGTTTCCCCAAGTATATATATATATCGGGATACTTGCTCTACAAAATCCAAACAATCAATACTACTAAGCTACAGAGCTTCTACTCATCTAGATCTACAGAACTAAACAGATTATCAGACTACAGACGAGTCTGACTCAATAACCAAAACCTCCAGAACTGCTGGTTTCAAAACCAGAGATAGATCAAACATGTACTCCCTCAGAGACGTAAAATACATTGAATTCTAGTTATCCAAACTGACAATTCAATCCAGTAGATCAAAGTACTTATCCAAATTAGAAATACAGAAAAGATCCAAAATAACTCGGAGCTAACTTCCCAGACTTACCTAATCTTATAGCTCCCTTTACCAGAGAAAACTTCAACAACAACGAAGTCTCTAACTTCGAATTCAAAATTCCTTCATCTCTTATCCACAAAATTCTTCAGACGATCCTGAGCTGTCTACATCCTTCCTGATCAACTCAACCTTCGCTGATGCTTCTAGAAACAAACTAGACTAAAAATAACTCAACAGAATGATCCTCTCAAGATCTACCCATAATCCAGAACACAATCCTACTCACAAACATCAGAAGATCTAACAAACTTCTCCTATCTGGAAAAGACAAACAGGAGCACTTGCCAAACTGCTTCCGCCGCACCACTCTAATCTGGAGTAGAATGAAAATGCTGATGAAGAACACAAGCATAGACTGGACAACACATCCCAGAAAATCTCGGATAACTCAAGAGAATACTCAAACTATCGCAAGTCACTTTTGCGATCAATTCAGCCTAACTACAAAGAAAACCGTTCTCTCTTTACCAATCAGAACAGCTTATACTTATCTATCCTATCTATCGAAGAAATGGATCCACTCTGTTGCTTCTGAACTCCACCTCCAGAAAAACTGCTAAGCCGGAAGAACTTCCTGCCAATGCATAGAATACTCCGAGCTGTACTGCTGCCACCGATGCCAAAGACTTCCTTTTCCAAAGCTCTTCGAGAAACTCGAACCCAAACCAAATAGAAATACCATGCTGAACTCAACCACAACACCGAAGCAGACACACTTCATTAACTTTTTCCAAAGAAAACATCTTCGGGAACATCCATAGTCACTGCATCTCATCACACAGCTACTTCTTCCAGAAGATACCAAGATACTATCACTCACTTCTGCCCAACCGACAGATCCAACTCTACTCATCCAACTTCAAAGATAAACTCCGAACCTTAACAGGTTTCCTTCAGAGATTGTGAAATCCTTACACAACTGTAAAGTTCACTCGAGACGGTATTAGGTCTACAGTCTCGACAGATACACTTCCAACCTCAACACTCAGACTCCTAATCCTAGATGATAAATTATTATCATCTCAACCAATCATTACAAATACCGTATACATTTAAAATGATACTTTTTTATATAGAAATTATATTTGGGTAAAATTATTTCATCTACCTTTTTAAAACAATATTGTGTCTGTTGGCCTGGTCCAAGTGTTTAGAGATCCCTATCAATAACGTTAGCTACTCGTATTGACCAGAATCCATATACCACTCAACCGATCAATTAACACAATATAAAACCATTTTATATAACTAACAAATACGCGCTCTCGTATATATATATACACTCAAACAGGTTGCTACAGATCCTATCTCTAATGAACAACCCTCCCAAACCTAGGTATTCACTCAACCTAGTGTTTTGATATTCACTTAACCAATAGCTTAGGTATTCGCTCAACCTATGCTCTGATACCACTGTAACGACCACGACTTTCTCTCCACAGAAAGTCGCATCGTTAATAAGAAAGAAAGGGACAGAAAGAGAAAAGAAGAGAAGAAAGAAAGAAACAACAACAACGATCTCACAGCGGAACGAATAAATTTTATTAATAACATAAACTATTACATAGTATACAACAATTTACAGAGTTACACAGCATATACATCACTTACTAGACAGTTATAAACATCTGTCTAGACATTACAACTCAAACACAAGACAAGACACTATCACAGATATCAACACAGCGGAATACTATATCTACGAACGCCGAAGCCTCCTGCTCCATTGCTCCTCCAGAATATTCGTCAAAGCTAAACCTGAATCCCTTGGCTACTCGTAAAAATTTGAGTACCCAAGAGTTTATAAAACAGAAATAAACACTTGGGTCAGACATGGGTCTGGTGTGAGTAACAGGTTAAACTTGCTTAACTTCAAAACCTTTAGAAAGAAAGGATATCACGTAAGACTCCCCACAAATAAACATGGGTAAGTTTTTACCTTACGCTAACCAAAACATTTGATAGGAAATCTGATTTTATTATAATAGGGTCTAGGGTTTTCAAGTAAAATATAGAAATAGCTGAAATGCTTACATCTCACATTCCAACATAGTTGGGCACAACTAATACGTACGGCACTTATTGGAGTTTGGATTCCATACAATGGTAGGGCTACTGGGGTACCGCCCGTCACAGTACGTGGCCTAGATCACCGTACCGAGGAGTACGCCCGCTCCCCTGCAACACAAAGCCGGAACCATCCCTTACTGGATAATTCCGAACAAGATAATCCCGTAGTTGGCGCGACCAACCACACACTAAGCCGAATAAAAGAAAAGGGACCTCTAGACAGGGATCTATCTTGCTCTCAGTGGGTGCTACCCACGAAGCCTTGCTGCACCTCCCCTGTTTTAGCCATTCCCGGTTGATGAGGCTTGAGGTTACGATTACCTTTAATCAGAACATATCACTTAGAATGCTCATCGTCCGCCTGACGATGTGCTGAAAGCATTCAATCCATTCAAGTTCGTTCCGGGTTCGAACGAAACCGAAGGCATTATCTCGTTACACTCGTTTTGGAATCACCCTCAGAGTTAACGACAATAACCCTTGCACTTTGAATCTTCATCTTCACTTGAGATTAACGACCTATCGTTAATTTGGATCGATGTGGTATTCGGGTCTCCAGACCTGGAATACCGGTATACGGAAACCCGATCCCGGTCTCATCGAAATCCAAAACGTATCTTTTAAGGGCCAAGTTGTTTTAAGGTTAAAACAATTCAATTCTTATCTATATACACAAAGATAGATAATTCAATAGATAATCTACATTATCATCCCAAACAGATAATTCACATTATCATTATAATTCAACCAAACATCCATATCATATATCAATCATATCTCATCAGAGATATCAAACAATGAAATACATTCAATCTCATTCATCCATCCTTAAGCAATGATTTATATCATCTAATTAATTTAAAGTGAATTAAACTAATTACTTCATTCTATAAATCCTGCTTACTTAATTATTAATTAAACCAATTAATTAATCATTACTCTAAATATCCATCTTAATTAATCATTCCTGATTAATTATACTTTAATTACTTTAAGTAATTAATCCCTAATTAATTTCACAAATTAATTAACTTAAACCATTTCAGTAATTTATCTTAAATTACTTCATTAATTAATTGTACTTAATTACATTAATCTTTAATTAATTACAATTAATTAATTACTTTAATCCTTTATTATTGATTAATTAATTTAATTAATCAATTCTTAATTACATCATTAATTATATTAATTAATTAATGATCCTTAATTACCTCTTATTTAATTACTATATTTAAATTAATTACATTCAATAATTAATTAGTCACATTTATTAATCACCTTTGATTAATCTCATTTAGTAATTACTACTCTTAATTACTCCATTCCATAAATTAATTACTCCTTAATTAATTATCCTTTAATTAATCCCTTGATTAATTATTTAAAGTAATTAACTCAAATTACTTTCATTATATCATCCTTAGTTAATTACATCCACTAATTAACTTTAATTACTTCCCTAAGTAATTACACTTCAATAATTATACTTAAGTAATTATCAAATCACCAAGTGCTTATTTTAAATTAATTTAATTAATTTAAACTTATAAAATTTATTTAATTAATTACTTTAAGTAATTAATTTCTTTAATTACTTTATTTAGTAATTATAGCTAACCAATTCCATATTAATCAATCCAATTGATTATCAAAACTAATCACATTAATTAATTATTTAAAAGTCCCTAATTAATGAGCTCTCATTAATTATTAACAATTCTTTATTCAAGTAATTAAACTTAATCAACTATTATTAATTACAAATTAATAAATTCTTAATTACCAATTAATTAATCTCTAACTACTTAATTAATTGCCTAATAAATCTTTAATCACTTGATTAATAATTTCTAATCATTTATTAAAACCTATACTTATTTAAACAAATGATCCTAATTCCCAATTTATTTAACACTCCATTAATTAACTTATCATCTTAATTATTTAATTAATTAACACTAGATTATTAATTAATTAAATTATTAAATTACTCTTTAATTACCTTATTAAATTAATGACTCCTATATCATTAAACCTTAATTACTTCTAAATTAAAGTATTTACCTTTAACAACTTAATTATTATTAACAAAGCTTGAAACATTTTTACCTTTAATTTTTTTTTTCTTTAATTTCATTTCAAATTAAAGATTTAAATTTGAATTAAAAATTTAACTTTAACCAATTTAAATCAAATTTAACATTTTCTTTTTAAATCAAATGTTAAGAACACTTAACATTTATAAAAGAAATTTACAAGATTTTTAAACCAATTCATTTAAATTAAAACTCTTTTTAAACCATACTTTAAACATTTTAAAGATGTTTAAATATTATAATAAAAACTTATTTATTTTTACAACTGGGATTTAAGTTTAAATTAAATCCATACTTTAAAATTTTAGTTTAAACTTTGTTTAAATTTCTGTTTTCAAATTTTAAATCAATTTTAAAATTTAAAAACACCCAGGCTTTAAAACCTGTAACCATTCAATTTACCCGAGCCAACCACTGAAATGCTTCGAGTAAAAACCCTAGCTGCTTCGAGTCACGCATTCAAAAATCTCGAGTTCCACTCCTCTGTTAAAACCAACCTAAACACTGATACGCCTGACACTTGTTCACGTGCACACGCGAGTTGATCGCCTCCGACCATCGCTGCTAACGCCAGCATATCGACTTCGATCACTCCTCACGATTCCGACCACCAGAAACTCGAACCATCTCCACAATCGAATTAGAGCAATCTCGATCACAAAACTGGAAACAGACCCAAACTTGTCAACGTCTTGCATCCCCTCCTCCGACCACCATCGCCATTGAATCTTCGGTGAAGTCCTCGTCAACTCACCATCTTCCAGTGCTCAAAGCCCCAGGCAACTCGATCACCCGAGGAAGTCGAACTCACGCAAAAATTGTAACCCAGTAAAACTAGGTTTAGAAACTCGATCGAACTACCACCATCGCCAGGGTGAATTTCATCATCATTAGACAATTTTCTCGAACTCTCTGATCATCCTTCTACCTTCAGTGAGAATCACGAGCTTCTCGAATACTTAGATCGCCGGAGACAACCCAAAGTTCCAATTCTGATCAACCTTGAACTGCTTCCTTAATTAAATGCTAAAAATTATGATTCTACTTTTAAAATTCATGTTTCTAGATAAGCATTCAGTCTATAACCCTGAATTTATGAATTAGAGTGTTTGAATTTTCACTTATACCAGACTTGCTTTGTTGTTTTTGATTTTCAGAGCCATTTAAGTTTTATTTTAACTTAAGTAAAGTTTTAAACACTAACCCATGATTAAACAAACAAATATTGTTTGAATCCTAAGTTCTATTAAAGATCAGATAGGGAGATAATAAATTTTTGACTAAAATTTAACTTCTGAACTAAGAACAGGCAGAACATATATAACTATAATCATGCATCTACACATCCATATATATACATAGAAATTTCAAACATATACAATACACATTTTATTCCAGAAGTTCATATGCAAACATAGATCATATGCTTAAGTTTAAAATGAATGTTACTCACCTTTTTAAAAGTAAACAGAGCCTCTTTGAAACCAATTTTTGAAAAAGCCTTTAAACTGAAATGCCCCTTTGATCTTTAAAATCTTTTAAACTTGAATGCTTGCTAGAAAACTTGCATGCATGCTATTTGTTTGTTGAGACATTGCTTAAGATTCCAGGTTTACTTGCTTCAAATAGATTCCAGATTTGAAGAAAATTGCAGGCTACAGACTCTGATTTGAAAATGAGTTACAGGGTATTGTTCTTTTGATTTGAGGGGTTTGATTCTCTAGTTTATGAGGTGATTTAGTTACAGATTATGGTTTTGAGGAATGTTTGATTACAGATTGTTTTTGGAGAATTTCGTTTGAGGATTTGGTTTATAGGAGTGTTGAATTTTGATTTTCTGGTTTGCTTTTAGAAGTGGAAAATGAATTGCAGATTTTTGACATGAAGATTAGAAAGAAAGGAAAAAGGGGAAAACATGTTTTATAAGTATAATGATTTTAAAAATAAAAAGAAAAATTAAAACAAAAATGACACTTGTCTCATTGTTAATTCATTACTTAACACATGTTATTTAGGTGTCTTAATTTTATTACACTTGTCTTTTAAGTTAGTTTATATTTATTTTAAATGTAGATAAAAGACTTTACTTAATTTATTAATTACTTATCTATATATATATATATTATTTTAAAGAAAATAAAACCAATTATATATATATAAATAAAAGCTTATCCATATATTTTAAAATCCAAAACTATTTGAATATTACCTTTTGAATTCTAAATTCAAATTTTCATTCAAATTCAAATTATATTTAAAATCCAATTTAAAGTTAATTTTAAACAACACATTCAATTTGAAATAACAATCCTATTTTATTAAAATCTATTTATATCTATAAAACAATATATTATTAATATTGTTTGAAAATAACTCATTTATCAATTTTAAAATAATCTATAAAAGAGATTATAAATTATCACTATTACTAATTGAATTAACATATCATTTGTAAATTGTATTTTAAACTTATATATATACTCTTAAATCATATTTACTAAGTAAAATTCAAAAAGAAAATAAATTAACCTTATTATTAATCTTATTTAAAACCATATTTGTTATTTGTTTAAATAGCTTTGAAAATCTAATATTAAATAAATCCAAATCTCCAAACTATCAATATATATATATATATATTAGAAATTTAAAAACAAGATTTTATTTATTTATTATATTTCAACCCAAAGCTAATCTATTTACAATATATATATACTTATATATATATACATTATAAATAGAAATCATTTTATTAGTTTTAAAAGATAAATTCCACTCATTAAATATTTATTCAATTAGATTATTAAACTAATTCAATTTTATTATCAAAAATTATCAATCAATTTAATTATTTAAACAGATTATTAAATTGATTTTGCCCCAAATTTCCGGGATATTACAACTAGCGACGGCAAGAATTTCTAGGATTAGGGCTTAGTACGCGTAGATATATATAGGTTTAAGTATATTATTTTAATATTATTCCGACTATTCACATGAAATTTTGGACGAACTCCAAACGAAGCATGCCGCCAGGTGTTTATAATATTTTACCCCTATTTCGAACACAATGGAACAAGTTTCGGGGCTTAATTCAATCGTATGTGGAAGACAGCTTTTCGAATCGAATTAAAATATTAAATTTCCAATATTAATTTCAACGTGTTTCTATCCCGTACAACCAAACGGTAACTCCAAACGCTACAAAATTTTAAATCCGATAATAATACACTATTACGGATCCAATAGAACTGGTTTTTTCGAATTCCGAGACTGTGCCTCGGAAGGCTATTTTAACATGTCGATTTAAATCGAACGATTTTCAAAATCGGCGAAATTACTTGAAATTCCAATTTTAAAAACTTACCAACACAATTATAATTCAAATAGAATTTATTTCCATATTAGAAATCATTCCAATTCATATTAAATCACAAATTCACATATTTACCCAATTTCAGATATTAAATTTACTATTCACCAAATCCATTAAATTGCTATATTTGAAACTTTATACCATTTCACTACTTCAACCAAAATTCAAAATCAATTAATATTCCAAATTCAATATATAAAATAAATTAAACGTTCAAAACCAAACAACCAAAATCCCGGGTCGTTACATTCCTCCCCATTAAAAGAATTTCATCCCCGAAATTGCTAAGGTCGGAAAAATGCTTCAAACCCACCTCTTTTCAAAACCCATTTGGTTAAAATTTTGTTATTAACATTTCCTAAGTCTTTTAGTCCCACCCAAATCCACTAATTCCTATTTATTCATCAAATTCCATTATTTCAAGCTATAATTTCAAATCAAATTTAGTTAACAAAATCTTCCAAAAATTTTCTAATATCCTATTTTCGAAAATATTTGACAGAGTCTCCCCTGTACGGAGAGCCTTTTACAATATCACAAATATGATAAATATAATATACATCGACCCATACGGTCGGAAACACAATATATCACAGTATTTATCTCATTTTCGCTTTTAAATGTGTAAGCATACCTTATATTAGCGTGACTAAGCGAGTTCGCTTAATTTATATGCAATTACGCAACCAAAAATCTATCCAAATAGCTCCCTGTACCTGTACTTACTCAAAGGAAGCACATAAGTTCCATAACCATGAAATCTTCATAACATCCCATTCCTTTAACAAACTTAAACACATGTTTTCAAAAAACAAACATATTATAACATGTATATTTCGAATGCGTAAACAAGTACAAGGTTCAAACATTCAATTATTCATTTCCAATCAATGTATATTTAATTTTATTCAATTACAAATTGATTCACAATAAACTCATTTGCATTCCATTCATATCTACATTCATTATATTCAAACCCATTTTATTAATCTCGGAATCATTCCATGTAAATCGATTCTTGAACAATTCAGCTCAGGTTCATACACTTGCATTCATATTAATTTCACTTCCAACTTATATTACATCTTTTCCATTCACTTTCATTTAATTCACATAGTGTTATTCACTTCATTTTATAGTGAATGACATTTCATTCCATGCTAATTTATTTATAAACCATTTCATAAAATTATTTCTAAGGTTTATTGTAAACGTTCTATACCACTAATTAAGTTCATCTTCAGCTTTATAACTGAAGTTCATACCCAATCTTATCCAATTCATACTCCAAAATCATATTCTATTCATTTACTCTTAAATTGAATTCATTTCTTATTATCAAATACTTAACCATTTTAACTCGGTCATACTTTTCCACTTTCTCAGTTTAATAAGTTATACAAACTTATTTATTCCCAATTCTTTGAATTCCCACTTAAGTTTACTCACATTCTATATTTAAAACATATAGTTATATAATCACTTCACAATTCATGTTTATATTCAGTTTACTCAATTTCAATTCACCCTCCATTAAAAATTCAAAAATTTGAATTTCCATTCCTTTACCATAATATTAAACCATTTTCATTTTGGTTTTACCAATTGCATTTCTCAATTCATAAGTTCAAGAACTTATTTACTTAAAATCTCATATTGCTTACTTGAGTCCATTCACATCTTATAATCATAACTCTGGATTATATATGTCACTTTATAGCTTAAGTGTATCCATTCCATTCAATAATCATAACTTACAGTTATATAATCGATTTACATTTTAAACTTTACATTCAATTCAATTCAAACCCAATTCAATTTTACTTAACTTATCTTAGGCTAAATTCAACTTATATTATTCTTTTTAACTTACTCAAGTTAAACGTTACTTCTAGGATTAAAATTCACTTTTGTATACCAAAACATACTTTCGGAATTTTAAGATAACTTGGTTTCGCCCAAAACAATTCCCTTTTGGGATTTCTAAAACAAAACTTGTTTAGCAAACAAGTCCAAAACAAATAATCATAGCCAATCACTATGACAACAATCCGTTACTTAGTGTGACGGTCCTGACTCGGCCTTCGAAAATCGACACCCGTACTTCACTTGTACTCGAATGCCGCAGATTCAAACGCCAAATCTGGCTCGCTAGAGCTTATAACACAGTAAGTATAACAACACATCGGAAGAAACAAATGGATGATATCATATACAACTCCAATGAATACAATATCCAGAATGATATACAACAATGATATCAATATGATACAACAATATCAGGGACAAATAATAATGTTACAGCGGGAACAACAGAAGTGATAACTCCAAATGATCTGAAAAAGAGAATGAATCCAACAACTCCAACGACAAGCTCGAACCACCATCACGTTTCACCAAGATAAGCAAGCGTCGATGAGTGAACTTCAAACACTGAACTAGCTCCAACTAGTCTACTAAACCTGACTATCTGAAAACCCCAACTCTAGACTGCCCGTGTGGAAAATTGTGGGCACCTAGAGTTTAGGAAGGGAACAATAAACTCCGGGTCAGTCATGGGACTGGTATGAGTAACAAAACAGTTTATCTTTAAAACAAACAACAAAAGAATTTTAAACATTGAAATCCGCAATGCTTTTTGGGAAAATGAAACTACCATATGGCCTCCCACCAAACACACAATGCAAACGCAGAATTGGAGGAGATTCTCCTTATGATAGTCAAATATGCTTAATACTAGAAATCTTTGATTGATATTATTACTAGTGCATAGTGTGAAACATTTCTAAAATATAATATTAATCTTAGCCATCATACAACCATTATTGTATGCCTACTATAGCTACTATGTTCAATAGCAGGTTACCGCCACATTCCATAGCAGGTTATACAACTAAAACCGTACAAGGCTCGTATTGTTTCTTTGGATTTTCCAACAAATGGTCAGGCTAAGGAACTTCCTATGCCACGTAGGAACGCCTCTGGAGGGACGCCCCGAGAGACAACTGCTCTCTGCCAAAACAAGGCCGATTACCCCCTTCCCGGGTAGTAAACCTGAGATATGCCACCCCCGGTCATTTGCGACCTTTATCCGAGGCGCCTCGATCACAAAGCAACAATCACACAGTAAATGAGATTGGAGCAACCACACAGGTAAATATCTGGGCTCCATACCATGATACCACCTTTTTCCAGAAGGAATGGACATACCCTAGGGGAGCTACCCCTGAAACCTTGCCGCATCTTTCCTGTTTCGACCATTTCCAGGGTGTGAGGTCCGATGAGGTCTCGTCCATAAAGCTACGCTTTTCACAAAAGCCATGCTTAGATCAACAAATGATCAACAACACACAGCAGCACTCAGCATGCCACACTACCAAATTGGGAGTATATCACTGATAACCTTCAACTACATAACCTCTTAGCTCGTATGTCTCAGAGAAGGGTTTTAAGATAAGAGAATAAATCTCCGCCACCAAACAGAAATGTATTTGAAAGAAATCAGCTTTATATCTTAAAGTGTAGTGTCAGACATACAACCATACAAGTCTGTTCCGGGTTCGAACAGAACCGAAGGCACTTCCAAAGAAGCCCTTGCAATCCGGATAATCCCTAATCACGTCCGGACTTCCCACCATATATGGAGTCTCTATACCAGGGACCAGTCGATGCAGAGACATTCAACGATTTGTCCTTTCGTTTTTGAAAATATCTGGTCTTCACCACCGGTCTTCAAATGCTATCCATAACGTCGTATCATTATTCGGAATGGGTGACACAAAGGTCCTCTCCTAGCTAAACCGAATAATGAGTGGAATATTTAAAACTATATGGATATGGAATTTCAATTAAGTCAGAACTTATTACCCAAAACTTTTCTTCAAATGGTTTAAACACATTACCATTTCCAATCTTTTATACAAAAAGATTCATTTCACAAAGTTCACCCAGTTTCACAAAGATCCATTCATAGATTTTCAAATCGATTTCCATTTTAATTTGGATTAACTCGTCCAATCTTTAAAACAAAGATTTAATTGATAGCTTTCAAAACAATTCCATTTCAACCTTTTATACAAAAGGTACACCTTTCCAATTTCAAAACAAAGTTCAACAATCTTTCACAAAGATTTATTCATAACTCGGAAAACCATTTTCATTTCAAACTTGAAATTCTTTTGACACAAATTGGAAATTCATTCCTTATGTGAAAGCTTCTATTATTTGAAAACAAATAGTTTTCATTTCGGAAAATCTGATTCATTTATACGAATTAAAGTCCTTGGGTTAAATTCAAATTCTCAAAACCATACTTTTAAAATGGTTTAAATTCATATAAACACATTTATAACATCTTTAACCATAATTTCCAATCATGGAATTCAATTCCAAATTTTGAATTCAAATTCAAATTAAATTATTTAAATTGGAAACTTTACCAAGTTATTCAAAATAACTTTTATCTTAAAAACTCCTTTTCAAAGCTTTAACATTTAACCCAAATTAATTTCCAAAATTAATTGAAATTAAAATTTCAATTTCAAAAATATTAAATTTAAATCATCTGTGACTTAACCGATTTCCTCGTGAAATCTATATTTGTGTGTGTATGGTGTGATCCAGGGGTTTAACACAGTAGTGCAACATCATCAGTCATTACAGATACAGTCACAACAATATCGATAAGTGATATAATCCTATAACGCTTATCTATATACATAGAATCACAAATAGATAATATAAATGCATTATAAATAAATTACATTACAGATCACAACATAAATCAGGATATATCACAAAGCATCACAAATCAGGGATATCAAACAATTCACAACATTCAATAGAATACAGTCATCCATAAATGAAACTAATTAAAATATCCGATTAATCTAAACTAGATCATTTGCCTATGGATAATTCCTAGTCAGGGTTAAATAATAATTAATTAATTACAACATTTAATTAATTATTATTTAATTAATCATCAATTACCCTTTAATTAATAATCATTTCATAATCACTTTAACTAATTAACCTTTAATTAATTATTCTTTAATTAATTACTCTAATTAATTGACCACATTAATTAATTATTCTTTAAAGTAATTAACCCTTAATTACTTACTTCCATTAATTAATTAACTATAATTAATTACATTGAACCTTAATCAATTACATTAATTAATTAAACTTTTAATTAATCACTTCCATTAATCAACTTTAACCATAAATAGTAATTACCATCCCGTAATTACTTACCTTAATTAATTAACTTCTTAGTTAATTATATAAATCCTTTGATTAATTACACTAAGTAATAAATCTTTAATTACTTCTACTAAGTAATTATACTTTAATTACTTCTCATTAAGTAATTACACTATTCAATTCCATTTAAGTATTTATACTTAATCAACCATCAAATGATTATCTTTAATTAATTAATCAAATTAATTAACTTAAATTTATCACATTCACTTCCTTGATTACAATTGGTAATTTATCCCTTTTAAAAAAATTAATTAATCTTTAATTATAGATTAATTACCCTTTAATTAATAATTAATAAATCTTAATTATCAATTAATAAAACTTAATAACATATTAATTAATCCTTAATTTCTTTTCTTAAGAATTTAAACTTTAAATTTAAAAACTCAGTTTTAACCTGACTTTAAAATTTGAATTTCAGTTTAAATTTGAAAGGAAATAGAACAGGGTTCTGTTTAAATTTCTTACTTTACAATTTCAAATTCCCTTCAAATTCAAGTTCTTTTTAAATTACACTTAACTATTCAACATTTCAAGTTATTAAAACAATTTAAATTTGCAAACTTTATTCCCAAATTAACTTTAAAACCGAACTTAAATTTATATTTTACTTTGATTTAAAAATCAATTTAAACCTTGATTTATAATTAAAAATTCAATTTTTAAAATCTGGAAACAGGACAGTTCTGTTTTTAACCCTGTACAAAACATTTACCCAAGCCCAAGCTGAAAATACTCGAGCTAAACCCCGCGCCACTCGCGTTCTTCACTTTCCTCGAGACAACTCACGTACAACTTCGTGCCTGACCCGAAGCGAACTACTTCTTCCCCGATGTATCACGACACAACGCAATCATCAGATACACGCGTAAATGCATGCACGTGTACACGCGATCGGAGCAACTCCGATCATCATCGTCGACACCTACCAGTCATCGATGATACACTCGACTCGCCTGAGCTCCCAGATCCTTCAATTTCACCGTCGATCAAAATCGAGTAACTCGACTAAATACTAGAACCCATCACCGACTACAAAATCCTTCACCGCCATTGATCTCGACCACCGGCATCCACGCCATTCCACCCAGACCTTCGCCTCCGACCCACGCATCTTTTTCCCAAGTTTCGTACAACTCGATCAATCAAGGGTAATGAAATCACCTCGTTTCTAGACACGTCAAAAACTCGAGCACGAACCCTAATTTTGCTTCATCTCATCAATTGGTGCAATGGAAATTTATTCAATAATTTTCCTGGAATCGTTGATCAACAAGCTAGCTTCAAGCAAAATCTTATCACCCAATGTTGGTTCGATCATCAGGAAATGATAAAAATACATGTTCCGTTTAAATATTAACTGCACCTAGAATAGTTAACTAAAAATCATCATATTAGTTTTAAAAATCCTACCTTGGAGTGTAAATTCGAATTATATAATCGAATTAATATTTTACAATACTCGAATTTTCCATATGTTCCTCTTTCCACTGTAAAATCAAATTTTACAGAGTCAATATTTTAACATCGAGCCTAAAACAAATTCTAGGCTTTAATTTGAGTTTAAACAAACCTGTTTTGTTTGAATCCCTAAGCTTAATAATGTTTGGGTGAAGATGTATTAATTGTTTTCTAATTTATTTTCCTCTGTAACCAGAAACCAGAAGAACATGTTATTTAAACTACACAGTACAACATACACATATACAGAACCAATTATATAAAAATATACAGCAAAACACAAAGTTATTCATGCATCAACACTTTTAAAAGTTGTATGTTTACTCACTTGTATTTTTGGAAGAAGAACAGAGCTTCTTTGACACAAATTGAAACTTGCAAGCTGAAGCTCCTTTCTTTGATTCTCTGGTTGAATTTATTTAAGTTGTTTTAGTTTGAATGTTTTGTTTGAGTTTGGAAATGGTATTTGCTTCAGATTTTTGATGAACGAACTGAGATGGAAGATTGATATATAGGAATGAAGTTACTGGGTATAATATTTTGTACAGGGTAATGTATATTTTATTGGTTTGTACAAGTATAAGCAGAGATTTTTTCTAAGTTTGTAGGCTGATGGATATTTGCATTAATTACTTTGGTACTAATTTACATATAAGTATCTTCCTTTGCAAGCTTCACATATTTGTTTATTTGTTTTCCTACTTATATATATTTATTTTTAACTTTAATACTTATCTTATTTATTTATACGTAAATATTTATGTTTTACTTTACTTAATGTATTGACTTTATATTTTACATACATGAGTGTTCATACTCATGTGTATATACTTGTTCAACTTGAATATATATTACATAGTTTATTAACATGTTGTTTGAATTTATTTATGTATTTATTTTATTTTTATAATGTTTACTTCTATTTTAACTTGAATATTTATTTCTAGAATTTTTATATGCTCATTTCATATTTTATATAACTATAGATTTATTTAAAATATTTATTTAACATCAACACTTATTTTGAATTCCTTTTAAAGTTTTATTATCCAACATTTTATTATTTATTTTCAAATATCTAAACTAATTCATAATTTAACTAATATTTTATATTAATTACTCATTACTTCACAATTTTTATTCAAAAATGAAATTAATTATCAATTTAAATTTATTTAAAATCCGGGGTCGTTACACTTAGAAACTCGAAAATGAACACTAATGATGCGGCCGTCATCACCAGAACTATTTTCCAGCGACTTAAGTGAGTTCAGTGATTTCTTACTTCCAAAATTCATTTTAAAACAATTTCCATTCAGAAATATGTCCAAAATAATAATCCATTATTCTTCACAAACCACTTTGGAAAACATTTAAAAAATTTCTAAGATTTAAAAATTTCCAAATACTTAGTTCAAATCCACTTAAAGCATTTTCCAAAATTTCCGGGACTTAAAATTTCAAATTCTATTTTGAAATCACTTTTAGTTGCAACTCATATGTATAATCATACTTATACAATTTCTATTTAGGTATATATCCCATTCCAAATTTATTAATCTTATTTAGATTATAATAATACCAACCAAACACTCCAAATATATTAACCATAATAATTTCGGGAAATATTTCTTTTATATCAAACTATAGTTTGGGTAAAATTATTTCATTTACCCTTTACAAAACAATACCGTGTCAGTTTACCTTGTTTAGGAGTTTAGAAACCCCTATCGATACGGTTATACTTCCCGCACCGACCAGAATTCATAAACACTCAACCGATAAGTCAACACAATATAAAACATTTTATATTCACTAACAAATACGCGCTCATATCTATTAATACACTCAAACTCATTCTAGGGTGCTACTGACCCTATCTCTAATGAGTAATCCCCATCAAAGCCTAGGTATATTGCCAACCTAAGCTTCGATACCAAGTGTGATGACCCGACTTTTCGACCCTCGAAAATCGACATCAATATGTTCACTGTATAGCATGCTGAACAATCGAGTGCCGGAAAGACAGATTGTTAGAGGAAAGAAAGAAGGTAGAAGAAAGAAGAAAACTAAAACAAATACGGATCTTACAGCGGACTGAATAATATATAATATCAATAGTTCTTTACATAAATCAAAACTGTAATATACATAGCTCAAATCAGAGTACACAAATCTATAATTACCGGCCTGGACAGTTATAACAGCATGTCCTCACAATTGCTGATAATTTCAAACAAACACTGCAGCGGAATAAACAAGTACGAGAATATGTCTCAGTCTTCAGCTCGTCTCTTGAGCTCCAAAGCAATCCAAATCTATATATGTAATATGATCGGTCTGACCCGAGTATTATTATATAATAATAACACACAAATCAGTCTGGTAAACCAGTGTGAAAAAAATACTCAATTTGATTGATTAAGTTTATAAAACATTTTCAAAATAAAAGTATCGTAAGACCATCCCACACATAAAAACAACGGGTTTTTACCTTACGATAACCAAAACATTTATATAGAAAATCCAGTGATATTATAATAATGTCTAAGGGTCAAAATAATAATAATCAAGTAGCTGTGATGCTCGTGCTGTGTACATCACTACAATACTAGTATAAAATCAAAAACTCAATAAGGCTCGTTCACTAATTGTTTAGGGTTCCACGGATGTGCCCTCAGTACTTCGAGAACGGTCCTCCTGCACAAGGATCATAGTTATCCTTCTGAAGCATCATACCCGTCTAGCCGAGGTATCATAGGAAAAACATAACTGGTCTTGCTAAGGCCGAGTGCATCGTTCGTTTGTTCCCAACTTCTTCACGTTTGAAAACCCATCACGCCGCCTTCGTATATTCCATCCCCACGACCATCACGCTCATCGATAACTCGATCAGCCACCGCCTTTGACTCCGCCTACCAACGCCGCACCCATGCCATTAACCACAGCGAACTCATTCGCCCCTAGACGTGTAGAAATCTCCACGAACGATCCATGACGCGATTGCTTTTTGCCTCCGATCGACGACGATAGCTAAGATCCACCGTTGGATGGAAAGGTCTTGACGTGCTCTAGGACATTCTACTTGGATGTTTTGGCTAATTCGACTTGGTTGAGGAGATCGGAAGGGATGAAGGTTGGAATGTTTTCAGCCATTAAACAAGAACTGGTGGTGGCAAGAATTTTCTAGGGTTAGGGCTTAGTAAGCGTAGATATATATAAGTATAAATATATTCTTTTAATATTATTCCGACTATTCACGTGGAATTTTGGACGAACTCCAAACGAAGCATGCCGCTAGGCATTTATAATGTTTTACCCTATTTTGAACACAATGGAACAAGTTTCGAGGCCTAATTCGATCGTATGTGGAAGATAGCCTTTTGAATCGAAATTTCCAATATTAATTTCGATGCGTTTCTATCCTGTACAACCAAACGGTAACTCCAAACGCTACGAAATTTGAAATTTTGATAATAATACACTATTACGGATCTAATGTAACTAGTTTCGTCGAATTCCGAGACTATGCCCTGGAATGCTATTTTAACGTGTCAATTTAAATCGAATGATTTTCAAAATCGACGAAATTACTTAAAATTCCAATTTTAAAAACTTTCCAACACAATTATAATTCAAATAGACTTTATGTCCATATTAGAAATCATTCCAATTCATATTAAATCACAAATTCACATATTTACCCAATTTCAGATATTAAATTTACTATTCACCAAATCCAATAAATTGCTATATTTGAAACTCTAAACCATTTCACTACTTCAACCAAAATTTCCATATTCAAAATCAATTAATATTTCAAATTCAACATCTAAAATAAATTCAACGTTCAAAACCAAACGACCAAAATCCCGGGTCGTTACAATTTTAATGTTCATATACTCCTTTGTACCATCGATCTTAATAATGCGGTCTTACTTATTTCTAAATTCTTTACAATAAATGATGTTTGATCTTCTATGTCACTTATATAACTCTACTTAGATTTATTTTTTGGCAGGCATTTTTTGATTATAGGAGTATAATCAATTTGATATATTTAGATTATTAATTGGACACTATAATTTTAATTAAGTTTCTGATATATCAAGGATTAGCTTTTCTTCTTTTGATTTTACTATATGTGATGATATTTTTTATTGGTTTGAATATGTATGAATTGTCATAGGTCGACTCATTTTTTCTTCATGGTGTTGCTTCTCTTTTTCATAATATTATAAGATGTATTAGTAAAGGATAGTTTTTTGGTTGTTTACTATCTGAATAAAGTTATTTAATCTTTTTCGATACATAAATTAGCATGATTTAATAGGTTTTAATCCACTAATTATTAAACATCATTTTTTTCTTTTGATTAATTTTCTATTTTATTCCACGGTTTAGTTCAGCTCATTTATTTCTTTTAAATGTTATAAAGAGAAACGAGCCACAAGTCCGGCAATTTTTGAAGGTTAATGGTATATAAGGTTCTAATATAAACTAATATCAACCTCATATGGGATCCGTAACTTGCTATATCTCATTCATTCAATAAATATTTGGAATTGTGTCTCTTGGAGTTCATTAGTAACCTTTTGTTTTGATCGCTTCTCTTCCAGTTATATATCAGTTGACGAGGTGCATATTCTCTTTAAGTCTCATAAGCAGGTGAACCATGAACCAAAAAGGTAACTTATTTATTGTTGAATTTCATTTACAAAGAAACTCAATTGTTTAAAATTTTGAAAGTTGCTAGGATTATATTTCTTTCCATATATTAGTTTCATACTAGTTTTTTAGACTTTTCAGTGGAAACGTCATATTCATTCACTTTAGATTTGTACCATTATATGCGTAGGTCATGAAACCGATGCCACAAAGTATGTAATGTGATAAAAACTTTTCTTCAAATCTTTATAGACTTTTCTAACAAAATGATAAATGGTAGTCCTTGATCCAACTTAACATTTAATGCAATTGATCACTATTATAATAGGCATCAGTTCCATGCTCCTACAAATGAACACAATATTTGAATTAAAAGTTGAATGTTATGTCTCATTGCTTCAAATTAGCATGATTAATAACATTATAAGGGCGTACTAATTTTTGAAGGTTAGTTTATTTCTTTCTTTTAAATGTTATAAAGAGAATTAGGCCACAAGTCCAATAATTTTTAAAGATTAATGGTATATAAGGTTATAATATAAACTACCATCAACCTCATATGGGATCCGTAACTTGCTATATCTCATTCATTCAATAAATATTTAGAATCATGTCTCTTGGATTTTATTAATAACCTTTTGTTTTTATCGCTGCTCTTATAGTTATATCAATCGACGAGGTGCATAAGCTCTTCAAGTCTCATAAGCAAGTGAATGATGAACTAAAAAGGAAACTTATTTATTGTTGACTTTCATTTACTATGGGACTCAATTATTTAAAACTTTGAAAGAATTATCACAAATGCTAGGATTATATTCCTTTCCATATAACGGTTTCATATATATTTTTTAATCTTTTCAGTGAAATGTCATATTTGTTCACTTTATATTTCTACCATTATATGCGTAGGTCTTAAAACCGATGCCATAAAGATGTAATGTGATAACAACTTTTATTCAAATCTTCATAGACTTTTCTAACAAAATGATAGGTGGTAGTCCTTGATCCAACTTAACATTTAACGCAATTGATCACTATTATAATAGGCAGCAGGTCCATGCTCTTACAAATGAACTCGATATTTGAATTAAAAGTTGGATGTTATGTTTCAATGCATCAAATTAGCACGATTAATAACGTTATAAGTGTTGTGTAACGATGGTTGGATCAAGCTTCCCGTCTCTAGCACGTGGCGTACGCATATAGGTTGTCACACACTTTGTTATAACAAAAGGAATCCCAATGTTACGTGTTTACTTACCCATAATTATACACCACTTCTCCAAGTTATTAAGCGATGTGGGACTTTCCAATTCCGGACCGTCGTTCGTCCTTTAAACATGCACATTCATTAGGACATGGTTCAACACTTTTTACCAATTCATAATCAACATATGAAGTCAAAAGACTCAATATCATAACATGTGACCTGAATTGCTAAATTTTCCAGTTGCCATGTGATTTTTTGATAGGCCCATGTTGCTTGTTTTTGTTTTTGGTCATCATGGTTTCAGGCTTCTAGTTGAAACTGGGTGGTTATGGTGTCTAGTGTAGGCCATGGTGGAAGGGTTGAAGTTGCAAGCAGGTGAAAGGAGGAAGTTTAGGTGAAAGAAGTGACGGGGAAGGATTGGAAGAGAAGTGTCTGAGTAGGTTGTTTGGAATAGATAAGAGAGGACCGGAGAGGAGAGTTAGCAGCAAGCAGTTATATAAGAATTAAGAATTAAAGAGAGTAACAAATTAAGGAAAATGGAGAATCTACTCTATTAATTTATTCAACACTTTTACATGCATAATTCTCTCTCATATATATATATATATATAGGAAAACTTGCAACAATCTTAAACCCATAACAACCTTAATGAGTTAATTAACCAAAGCAATTAAACACACCAATTACAATTTTGAGCCCAAATCTCAGGTGCAGGCTTGTGCACGTGCATATGCACAAAACATGCACAACTAGCGTCTCTTGTTTCCTTCAACCTGAAGCTTCAAGTTCTGATGCAGTGACACCTCCTTCCTTGTCATTGTCATGGCCTTCACCTCTGATGAACTCCGATGCCAATTCTAATGAACTATGGCTGGAGTTTTGTTTTCTCGATTTTTTTTCATGTAGTTTTCCTAAAACAAAATAAGGGGCATAAAATTTTTTGCATGATTAAAGGGAGATATCGAATTGTACTTTCTATAATTTCATTTGAAATTGTACAAGTTGTTTGTTTAATGAGCATGTTGGATGTATAAGTAGCAAGTCAGTTCCTACCTATGACGCCCCACCTCTATACCCACACTAGCCAAGGACACTACGAGGTAATGCCGTCAACTAGCACGGAGAATAAGGCTGTTGAGGAGAGACCATCCGTGTAATTGCTTTGTGCGAGCACCGATATGTCAGATAGTATAACATGCATTTCAATTCAAGAGCAAATCTGACATACCGACACAAACTCAAAGCAATGACACAGTGGTTATGTGATCTCTGGAAACAAATATAGAAATAAGCATAACGTAAATCAGTCACAGACAGTTCATATCACAAAGGCGGAAACCGATATGAATATAACACATAAAAGTGTTCATCAGAGTAGTGGTCAAACAAGATCCACAATATCACAAAAGAAAAGATACAAGTGCTAGACAACAGAATATGTATACATCAATGAGTCAATATATTGAATGTATACAACCAAAAACTACAATGCTAAAGTAGTTAGCCAAAAGTCAGATGATAGTCCCAAATAAGAAGTCATGAGGAAATACTTGTAAAATCTCAGTCTGACCCGAGTATTATTTAAGAAGAAAATAATAAACGGATCAGTCTAGCTATAAATACCAGATAAAGTGATATAGAATAAGAGATATGACAAAAACGTATGATAACCATAAAGCCATACTGTGATAAGTATCTAATCGAAAATCAATCCAGAGATTAATCAATATCACAAGAATCTTCTCAAAGATTAAAAAGAATGTCATATTCTTAATTTAATTCACCAAGCCACAAATAACGACATACATTTCAATGCCAATTTGTAAAAGTTGGTGAAGCATAAATTCCAGAAATCAACCATTAGAAATCCAGAAATCAAATAATTCGAAGCAACGACGTCGTACAGCGAAACGTCCGGTGCTCCAGAATCACAATAAATCGGAACAACGACGTCGTACAGCATAACGTCCGATGAACCAAAACACAATAAACCGGATCAACGACGTCGTACAATGAAACGCCCGATGAACCAAAACACAATAAATCGGAACAACGATGTCGTACAGCGAAACGCCCGATGAACCAAAACACAATAAACCGGAACAACGACGTTGTACAGCGAAACGCCCGATGAACCAAAACACAATAAACCGGAACAACGACATCGTATAGCAAAACGCCCGATGAACCAAAATCCAATAACATGGAACAACGGCGTAGTACAGCGAAACGCCCGATGAACCAAAAATCCAATAATATGGAACAACGACGTAGTACAGCGAAACGCCCGATGAACCAAAAATCCAATAATATGGAACAACGACGTAGTACAGCGAAACGCCCGATGAACCAAAAATCTAATAATATGGAACAACGACGTAGTACAGCGAAACGCCCGATGAACCAAAAATCCAATAATATGGAACAACGACGTAGTACAACGAAACGCCCGATGAACCAAAAATCCAATAATATGGAACAACGACGTAGTACAACGAAACGTCCGATGAACCAAAAATCCAATAATATGGAACAACGATGTAGTACAACGAAACGTCCGATGAACCAGAAGCACAAATAATTCGGAACATCGATGTCGTACAGCGAAACGTCCGATGAACCAAAACAAAGAGACATCGCGCATTGCTAGTCTAAACCATAAAATGATCATCATCAATCATCAAGAAGTGTCAATTACACTAAGCTAGTAAATATATGAGTTTAGCTTCATGTCCCATAACCACTAGCTTAACTTAAATATTTACGAACAAATTGTAAATTTCCAATCGAAAATTGTCACAAGAGTTTCAATCGAACAAGTCCAAGAATTAACCGACGAAATAAACGCAAGCGTTTCATACCACTTGTTTTGCTAAGCCGTTTAATTAGATTTTCTCATACGAATGAGGTAAAGGTTTGTATATACTAATAGATTAGAAAATGGTTTTATAAACAAGCTTTGTATTTAAAAGTGACAAACCACAAAAATAATTCTAGAAACAATCAATCATTAAAATTCACATTCGAAGACGTGAATCAAATCCAATTAAACCGATAAAGAATCCATCGAAATGGATATTCAAAAATCCCGGAAAAGGAGTCATCAAAGTCATAATAAATGATAACAACAACAAATAGGATCATCACGAATCGATTTAAATTGGAAATTCAATCCCAAAAGGCAAAGTGGGCTGAAACAGCAAATTCAGTTGACTGAACAGAGATTTCAGTCGACTGAATCATGCTTGGAAACTTTCTGTTTCCAGGTTCAGTCGACTGAACAGAGATTTCAGTCGCCTGAATCATGCCTGGAAACTTTCTGTTTCCAGGTTCAGTCGACTGAACATAGATTTCAGTCAACTGAATCATGCCTGGAAACTTTCGGGTTCCAGGTTCAGTCGACTGAACAGAGATTTCAGTCGACTGAACAGAGATTTCAGTCGACTGAACTGGGATTTCCAGTATTTTCAGCCTAAAAATGAAGATGCAATCTCTTTACAAATGCAACCGGACAAGCAATGGGCGCTAAGGGTTTATGGCAATAGACGACCCGGCCCTATAAGCTCTTTGATGCATCACCAAAAACATGATCAAACATCCATAAAAGGATTTTCACACAAATTTGACTTCAAAAATCAAAAATTGGAATATTCACAAAACCAATCCAAATCAAGGGCAAATGCACATGAAGAAGTGTTAGGAATTCATACCCAACAACCAAAGATAATTATAGTCATAGATGTGAGATAAAAATCTCACCTTTGAACCCAAAACAAATGAAGAAGAAGCTATAGAGCAATGGCAAGAACAATCACTCTTCAATTCCAACCCAACAAGCTAGAATCTAAGCTTAAAAGAGAAACATTTCCTAAGTTAGGTTTAGGAATTTCTGAAATTGATAAGAGAATGAGTTGGAGAAGAAGAAGAGAAGGCTTACCAAAGCTTCTTCTTTGAATTTGGAGCTAGAACTTGGATTTGCAAGAGGAACTAGGGCTTGGCAATTCCTATTTCCCATTCTCTTCCCCCCATTTTCAGTTTTGCTAGAGTTTTTTTAGGAAATGAATAAGTGGATGGAGAGGGCTGAGTTAGGGTAATAGGATGAGTTGGGTGAAACCCAAACCCAAAAGCCCACTTAGAAAATAGCAAAATTCAACTTACTCCAAACATATCGAAGCTTATACTCAAAAAAGTCGCAAACGTCATTTTGGACTCAATGGAAGTGGTCTCGAGTCCAAATTCGACTATTTACAAAAAGTAGCTTTTCGGACTTTAATCCGACTAACGACGCTATATTTAAATAAAATATTTAAATATACAATTGTAAAATATGCGGGTTGTTACAGACTCCCCTCCTTAAAGAAATTACATCCACGCAATAATTAAGAGGAAAAATAAAAAGTAACAACCATAAAAGCATATCTACACGAAAGAAAATTTGAAATAAGAAGTCCACCATAAAGAGCACGAAAGAGTAAGTCCGAACGTGTTCGCTCGATGAATTCTCTAGATTCCCAAGAGTTATCCTTGAGATTTGAGAACCATTGAACTTTCACAAAAAGTACATCTTTATTTCGAAGGCGCACTCCCTCCGAAGAAATGATGTAAATAGAAAGTTGCTCAAAAGTCAAATCTGGTGAAACTTCAATTCTCCCAATAACACCAGACTCAAGAATAAAAGTGGAATCCTTAAGGCATTTCCGTAAATAAGAGATGTGGAAAACGTCATGAATAACAGAAAAATTGAGCCGGTGCAACGGCGTAGTACAATAACGGTACGCCAGATGAACCAAAGCTCAAATAATTCGGAACACCGACATAGTACAAAAACGGTACGTCCAATGAACCGAACACCATAAAAGAACATCGAACGTGAGTCCATAAAAGAAATGAGACGAAGCTCAATAAAACGAAGTACATCGAAACGTCCGACGAACTTGGTAAAAAGATCATTCCATTCGGACATCATCAAAGAAACAACTACTTGTTGCTTACGAGGGCATTGGCAACACGATTTCCCCTTTCGGGAGTACAAAGAATATCAAGATCATAAGATGCAAGGAACTCAAGCCAATATTAAGTTCCTTATGAGAAAATAAATATTCCAAAGATTTATGATCGGGGTAGAGGACAAATTTCTCCCCAATAAATAATGATGCCAAACACTAACAGCGAAAACAATAGCCGCGAGCACTAGATCATGAGTGGCATATCTAGTCTCGATCGGCTTAAATTAGTTAGAAGCACAAGTGATAGCACGTTCTCTTTTGCAAGAGAACGACATCCAAACCAATACGATTAGCATTGGTACAAAAGATAAAGTCTTGGTTCCCTTCGGGAATCACAAGAATAAGAGTATCGGAAAGAAAGAATTTCTTTTAAATAATCTTCTTTCCTGAAAAGCTAAAACTTTCAAAATTACATTTATCTTTATGTAATAATCTTTCTAGAAAAATTTACATTTTTACAAGTCAATATATTGTGTCTGACTGTCTCATCAAAGCGTTTAGGAGATTCTTATCGATAACGTTGATCAAGCGCATCGACCAGAATTCTTAAAGCACTCAATGGGCATTACAATCACAAAATCATCTTCTATATGATAAACATGTTTCTTAAAAACCTTTAAGAATATTCTTTGCTCGTTTAAGAACAAAATCAAATTGTACTTATAAATAAATCTTATGAAAAAGATTTGCAAAATTTTAAATTGCTGTTTCATCCAAAATCAATAAATACAAGAATGGTCTCATCGAAATATTCATAGAATACTCAATTTATAAAATGGATGAAATAAGCTGGACAAACTAAATGACATAATAAGTCATTCATAAGTTTCATAACGAGTGCGGAATGCGGTAAATGGAATGCTAACTCCCGTAACTCGTAGCAAATGAAAATCGGTGGCAAGGTCAAGCTAAAAAGACCTTAACACCGTTCAAATGATTGCTTATGTGATAATCCTAAGACAAACTTAAAAATACCGGAAAATTCTCAAACTACATGAATGAGAGAAATAACACTTTCCTCATCATGTGAGCTTAAAGAATAAAATGATGCCATCAAATTGGAATCTAAATCACAAAGGAAAAACAGAAATCTGCTTAACAGATTGAAAATGTCGAAGATGAATAGTCCACACGGGACAAAGGATATGGCTTCATAATAATTAAGCCAATCCTTACAAAAGTCAATTCCGAAGCATAAGTAAAAAATCGGCTCGGAAAGAAAAATCACATAAAATAATTTCGACATCAAAAAAAAGCAAATTGAGTGTCGTGGATCCACAAGCTGATTGAAAGGAACTTCAAGTTTCAAAGGTAAAATCCTTTTGGGGTTCTTACCCAAAGCACAAATAAACCTTTGATTCTTTACAAGATCCAAAAGTTGTTGGGCCGACATGAGTACGCCATCCAGAGAAGGACTACTGGATTGACCAGCGCTAGGACTGCCAGAACCAACCATTTCTTTTCTTTAAGAAAGAAAGAAAAGAAGAAGAAAAGGTTATTCTTAGAATGAATATCAAACAATCATGATTGATAAAACAAGGAATCATAAAAGAAAATAGGATAGAACGGGTCCAATTGACTCGAATAAATACCTAAAGCACGACTCCTAAGAAAGACTTAGGAAATGATCCTTGCTAAATTATTCTACATTGTTCCGAAGTTTGGCTCTGATACCAAGCTGCGACGCCCCACCTCTATACCCACGCTAGCCAAGGACACTACGGGGTAATGCCGTCAACTAGCGCGGAGAATAAGGCTGTTGAGCAGCGACCATCCGTGTAATTGCTTTGTGCGATCACCGATATGTCAGATAGTATAACATGCATTTCAATTCAAGAGGAAATCCGACATACCGACACAAACTCAAAGCAACGACACAGTGGCTATGTGATCTCCGAAAACAAATATAGAAATAAGCATAACGTAAATCAGTCACAGACAGTTCATATCACAAAGGCGGAAACAGATATGAATATAACACATAAAAGTGTTCATCAGAGTAGTGGTCAAACAAGATCCACAATATCACAAAAGAAAAGATACAAGTGCTAGAAAACATAATACGTATACATCAATGAGTCAATATATCGAATGTATACAACCAAAAACTACAATGCTAAAGTAGTTAGCCAAAAGTCAGATGATAGTCCCAGATAAGAAGTCATGAGGAAGCACCTGTAAAATCTCAGTCTGACCCGAGTATTATTTAAGAAGAAATAATAAACTGATTAGTCTAGCTATAAATATCAGATAAAGTGATATAGAATAAGAGATATGACAAAAACGTATGATAACCATAAAGCCATATTGTGATAAGTATCTAATCGAAAATCAATCCAGAGATTAATCAATATCACAAGAATCTTCTCAAAGATTAAAAAGAATGTCATATTCTTAATTTAATTCACCACGCCACAAATAACGACATACATTTCAATGCCAATTTGTAAAATTTGGTGAAGCATAAATTCCAGAAATCAACCATTAGAAATCCAGAAATCAAATAATTCGAAGCAACGACGTCGTACAGCGAAACGTCCGGTGCTCCAGAATCACAATAAATCGGAACAACGACGCCGTACAGCGTAACGTCCGATGAACCAAAACACAATAAACCAGATCAACGACGTCGTACAATGAAACGCCTGATGAACCAAAACACAATAAACCGGAACAACGACGTCGTACAACGAAACGCTCGATGAACCAAAACACAATAAACCGGAACAACGACGTCGTATAGCGAAACGCCCGATGAACCAAAAATCCAATAACATAGAACAACGACGTAGTACAGCGAAACGCCCGATGAACCAAAAATCCAATAATATGGAACAACGGCGTAGTATAGCGAAACGCCCGATGAACCAAAAATCCAATAATATGGAACAACGACGTAGTACAGCGAAACGCCCGATGAACCAAAAATCCAATAATATGGAACAACGACGTAGTACAGCGAAACGCCCGATGAACCAAAAATCCAATAATATGGAACAACGACGTAGTACAACGAAACATCCGATGAACCAAAAATCCAATAATATGGAACAACGATGTAGTTCAATGAAATGTCCGATGAACCAGAAGCACAAATAATTCGGAACATCGACGTCGTACAGCGAAACGTCCGATGAACCAACACAAAGAGACATCGCGCATTGCTAGTCTAAACCATAAAATGATCATCATCGATCATCAAGAAGTGTCGATTACACTAAGCTAGTAAATATATGATTTTAGCTTCATGTCCCATAACACTAGCTTAACTTAAATATTTACGAACAAATTGTAAATTTCCGCTCGAAAATTGTAACAAGAGTTTCAATCGAACAAGTCCAAGAATTAACCGACGAAGTAAACGCAAGCGTTTCATACCACTTGTTTTGCTAAGCCGTTTAATTAGATTTTCTCATACGAATGAGGTAAAGGTTTGTATATACTAATAGATTAGAAAATGGTTTTATAAACAAGCTTTGTATTTAAAAGTGACAAACCACAAAAATAATTCTAGAAACAATCAATCATTAAAATTCACATTCGAAGACGTGAATCAAATCCAATTAAACCGATAAAGAATCCATCGAAATGGATATTCAAAAATCCCGAAAAAGGAGTCATCAAAGTCATAATAAATGATAACAACAAATAGGATCATCACGAATCAATTCAAATTGGAAATTCAATCCCAAAAGGCAAAGTGGGCTGAAACAGCAAATTCAGTTGACTGAACAGAGATTTCAGTCGACTGAATCATGCCTGGAAACTTTCGAGTTCAAGGTTCAGTCGACTGAACAGAGATTTCAGTCAACTGAACTGGGATTTCCAGTATTTTCAGCCTAAAAATGAAGATGCGATCTCTTTGCAAATGCAACCGGACGATCAATGAGCGCTAATGGTTTATGCCAATAGACGACCTGGCCCTATAAGCTCTTTGATGCATCACCAAAAACATGATCAAACATCCATAAAAGGATTTTCACACAAATTTGACTTCAAAAACCAAAAATTGGAATATTCACAGAACTAATCCAAATCAAGGGCAAATGCACATGAAGAAGTGTTAGGAATTCATACCCAACAACCAAAGATAATTATAGTCATAGATGTGAGATAAAAATCTCACCTTTAAACCCAAAACAAATGAAGAAGAAGCTATAGAGCAATGGCAAGAACAATCACTCTTCAATTCCAACCCAACAAGCTAGAATCTAAGCTTAAAAGAGAAACATTTCCTAAGTTAGGTTTAGGAATTTTTGAAATTGATAAGAGAATGAGTTGGAGAAGAAGAAGAGAAGGCTTACCAAAGCTTCTTCTTTGAATTTGGAGCTAGAACTTGGATTTGCAAGAGGAACTAGGGCTTGGCAATTCCTATTTCCCATTCTCTTCCCCCCATTTTCAATTTTGCTAGAGTTTTTTTAGGAAATGAATAAGTGGATGGAGAGGAGAGGGCTGAGTTAGGGTAATAGGATGAGTTGGGTGAAACCCAAACCCAAAAGCCCACTTAGAAAATAGCAAAATTCAACTTACTCCAAACATATCGAAGCTTATACTCAAAAAAGTCGCAAACGTCATTTTGGACTCAATGGAAGTGGTCTCGAGTCCCAATTCGACTGTTTGCAAAAAGTAGCTTTTCGGACTTTAATCCGACTAACGACGCTATATTTAAATAAAATATTTAAATATACAATTGTAAAATATGCGGGTTGTTACACTACCTTTCTCCGATCATGTTGATGTACACATATTTGTGCACAAAAGTTGTTTGTAGAAATTATAAGTTTGTTTTCCCCATGATTTTAATAAACATTACCTTTTTATTGTAGATCCAGCTCTAGCTGAGAGAAGATGTAAAGTTTAAACACATTAAAGCCGGTTCTTGAATAATTTTCATTCCTCAATGTTGGAAGAGTCTTAAATTTCAGCATGATCTTTTCTCATTGGCAATGAAAGCGACAAAAATTCACTTTAGTATTATGCTTATACATCAATCGTGCGATACAAACACATATATATACACATACATACTACACACACATATGTGTATATATGTATATATATATATATATATATGTGTGTGTGTGTGTGTGTGTGTTTGTCTATATATATTAGCCAAGTATTTTATTTATAACCATAAATAATAAGTTTCAAATTAGTGCAAACATCGACAAGGTAAAAAGTATATTATATGCGATACACATGCATAATAAATTAATTCATAAACTTAGTTTATGAAGAGAGCTTACAGTTTACATTGTACATGTTAATATAGCACTTCCATGATCAAACTGGATACATGCATACGTCTTATAGATTTGTTTTAACTAGAAAATGCTCTAAATTAGGCTTATTTTCCTCACAAATGTAGCTTAAGAAGGCATTTTATGTGTTTCATTCCAACTTCATCCATATTTTTGTTTATATAAGAACTTAGTACGTTTGCAAGAGAAGATAAGTTGATGCAGAAAAAAATTCAAAACATTATGTGCATCTTTTATACACTAATACGAAGTTGCTATGGTTGTTACAATAAGCTTTCTCAAACTCGCTACATCAATATGCAAAGTTTTAATGGGTTGAAATGACCAAATAACAAGGTTCAACATTTCGACCGATACGTTGGAACTACGACTTCCGTTTCGATTTGGGTGTCGACCGAACTGGAATATGCTAATAATACCGTTTCGAATCTTGGTTTAAAAATTATACCATAAAAATTTGAGAAGAAAGTAGTGCAGTTGATTCAATGTAATATTCCTTGAATATTTAAAATATTAAAAGAGTAATTTCACTTATATAATATGTAACGGCCCGCATTTTCGACCGTTCAAGTCGACAAAACATACCACACATGCCGACTCAAACAATCCAAAATACAGATAGTTATTGGGGTTAAATAAGAAAAGAAAAGAAAGAACAGAAACAAACTCAGAATCTCACAGCGGAAGGAACAAGATATAATAATAAAATAACAGTTCATGAAGCTGTTAAATAAATAAATTTGATTATTATTATACATCATAAATCAGAGTTACATACATATCAAAGATAATACAACAATGCAGCGGAAAATATATACAGTAGTAGAATACAAATGATGTAATACCAAACTCCGTCTTCGTCCTCCAGAATAGATCTTCAACCTTATCTGAAATGCTCAGGCTGACTCGAGCGTAATGAAAAGACAAAACACTCGAGTCAGGACTAAAATATCTCATGTAAGTTAAATCGAATAAGTAAATATGAGTGTGACGGCGTCGGAGATGTTTATGGGTTTTAGACACCTCCTATCCAGTGTTTAACGTGCGTGCATTAACTTAAGAGATGTTCGGGATTTCCATCTCCTAAGGATCCGTTAAACTATCTACTATATAATAGAATACGCTATATACAATAATGTCTATCATAAAGTAAAATATCAAACTAGCGTTAAGCCATGGCCCATTCCACCCTTAACACATTTTTATTCCCAAAAGCATATACAAGACCGTAGTTTCCCCAAAACCGAAAGTCACCAGAAGGCAATCCATATACTAAAGGTACAAACCAAAATCGTAGTGGTTGCGAATAGGATAATCAGTATGACAAGGTACATGAGGCAATACCAACTAGGATACTAGTAGTTGCGTGATCCGGACTGATGTTGGGCATAGCAGCTACTACCCCAACACCGCGAAACAACACTCCCAAAATCGAGGGGTGCACCCAAATCGAATCACAAAAGTAATAGACATGGTAACGAAGGAGTGTGTCCGCTAGAGATGGCGATCCTCAATGGCCCGGCGCGGCTCCTGTTTTAGTCATGTCAGGGGTCATCCAAAATCGTTCTCTTTCTTCAAATCAACACGTTCACCAAAACCATCCACTTCGTTCTGGATCAACACTCCGCGTATACTAGTTATTAAAGTGGTTTTCGGTATCGACAGAGAGTATGTCCATATCCGATCCCGGTCTCTTTAATAACTACATATTATTACACCGATGGCTCTTTTACATTTCAAATCGATTCATAATTGATATCAAAATATCATATTCGCTTCAAAATCAAATCCATTTCAAAATCATTATATCTACTCAAAGTATACAATTTCATTTCAAAAATCATTTTCGCCTCAATATCTCATTTCGATTTCAAAATCATTTTTCACCTCAAATTCCACAAAACGATTCACATAAACTCGAATTCCAAAATTTAAAATTTAATCAAATCTCAAATCATCAATTTCAACTCGATTCAGCTTCTCAATAAACCATTTCAAATTATCAATTTCAAATACATATTTGAACCACAAAATAAACAATTTCACTTTCAATATATTTCGAAACTTTAAATATTTCACATTTCAAAACAGCTCATATATTTATATAAGAATATAAGATTCGCTTTAAAACCATTTCGTATTCAAATTAGAATATACTTCAAATTAAACATCCGTATTAAGTAGTTTACTTAATTTCTGGAATAATTCCAATTCAATAAACTTAGATTAACATTCGGATTTCAAGAATTCATTTAAGTATTACATTCCAAATCAATTTCAGTTCAAATCCTATTCAAATCAATTTTATCTTCAAATTTAATTCAATAGTTTCAATTTAGTCCAATTCACAAATTTCTTTGAATTTCAATTAAATTCCAAATTAATTAAATCTCAATTTCAAATCAATTTTCAATTCCAAACTCAAATTGAAATATCATTTCATATAAATTTTCTTAGAAATATTCAGAGTTCAATTAAAAGTCCAATCTTTTAAAACAAATCAACTTTCGAAAATTTATGCCGTATTTCGATTTTTTTTCTTAAAAATCTAAACTTCGAGTAATTAAACAATTTCATTTACCAAGTTTAAATTCCAACATCTCGAGCTTCAATTCAAAATAATTCAATTTCCATAAATTGGATTTTATTCTTAAAATCAATTCATTTAAATAATTTCAAAACAACTTTTAAAATCATTTAATTTAACCAACCCGGTGTCCGTATATAATTTTCTAACCTATGGCCAAGTGGATAATTATTTCAATTTTTATTTCAAGGATGGATATATCATTTCAATCCAAATAGATGTCATAGGTATATCATTTCAACCTATTTCTTAATTTATTCGAAATGATTCAGTTTACATCTTATATGCAATAAACAATATACATGATGATAGCATGATATATCAAAATAAATAAACAACCAATATCGACCAATAGCATCCATCACAACCAATCAACCATAAACCCAATAACATCCACAACAACTTCATAATTATCAATATCAGATAATTTGATCGCAATTAAATTTTAACTTCAATTTGACTGTCAATTTAATTTTCAATGGTGAATTCAAATGACAATCTATATGACAATTAAATTTTTATCAAACAACGACAAATAAACCTATATCACTTCATAATGTCAAATTTAACTACCATAAAGATATTCAGTACGTTGTGAGCGTTATAAAACACTCACTTTGATTTTCTGTTGTCGCCGAGACGTTCCGGTTTGGAACTGAAACTGGACGACGCCCAACTTTAGCCCAAATTTCCACCGTATCCAAATCCATCCAAACTAGTTTCATTTCGAAGCTCTTGTCATTACGATCGCAACACAAAAAGTTTTGTTCCAATCGGACCTCGTATGAAAAAGTTATGCTATTTTAAAGTTTACACGAATTTAAATAAACAATTTCAGCTTTTAATTTAAATTTCAAACCCTAGATTCGATCCTAGCCCTTGATTCCATCTACACCAGATCTGGGCCGTGCCCCTTTTCTTCCCAACCAACGTGAAAATCACGTACAAACTCACACATGAACCCATAGGCCGCCATCTTCTTCCAATTATCGAGCCCCATACGACGAACTTCAACCCGATCAACTACCACCACCACGAAGCCAACGTCGAGCTCCACCTTCACCATCCAACACATGCAACTCGGTGGTCCCCAGGCCTTGGAAACCGTGCTCGAGCTGCAACCAACACGCCCCCCTAGCGACCACCACAATGCTCCAAATCCGATCATCACCGTATAGAATCGAAGCTCTCATCGTCCTCTAGAACTTTCATGTTGAACACTTCTTCTAATTGTCTACGGATTGAGAGAGATTGAGGAGGAAAGAAGATGAATTTCTGGCCTTAGAATGTGTTAGTGGCGGCTGGAGCTATTTGGATTAGGGTTTTGGGCTTTTGTTTGCAAATTGAAGATGTGAGGTCCTTATATAGAAAATTGGCAAAACACTATTCATCGAAAATTTTCCGAACTCCAAACGAAGCGTGCCGGCTGGCGTTTCTAAGGTTTACCCCATGTTTCGAACGCAATGGAACATGTTTCGGAGGCTAATTCGGTTATCTGTGCGAGTTACGGAGAAAAACGATCAGTTTTAAATTAAACCGATTTAAACCGATTTCGATGCGTTTTGGCTGCCACGGTCAAACGATAACTCTGATTGCTACGAAAATTGAAATCCGACAATAACAAACTATTACAGATCCAATGGAACTAGTTTCGTTCAATTCTGAGACTGTTCGAAAAATGGCTATTTTTCAGTCGATAATTAAATATTAAAATATTCAATTTTCACAAATTAACTTTAAATTCAATTTTAAAAGTTCTATAACATTACTATAACTCCAATATGATAAGATAAAATTTTACAAATCATTTTCAATCATATTCAACTCGATTTTCAATTATTTCTGAAATTTAACTTATTAAATTATCGATTTAATTGTCTAATTAAATCCAATATTCGAAAAATAAATTATTCGACTGTTTAATTTCAATATAAAATTCCCAATTTTAAATTATTAACTTTTAAATCAAATTTCAATTGTTCACAAATTCCATTTTTAATTTCACAGTAATTAAAAATCTTTTACAATGCAATTTTCCATTATAAATCCGATATAAAAGATTATATTAGATTCCACGTTCAATTATATTGTAATTCAAATTCAAGTTATTTAATTCCAAATGAATTATTTTATTTCGATTTACACTTTCATTATTGAATCAACCATTTACTTATACATTATTATCAATAGTTTATAATTCATTTACTTTCATTTTCTTCAGCTATCATCTTATTTAAATTCACAGTAATATTAAATTACATTCATTTACGTTGATTTCCATATTATAACTTCAATATTAAATGTAACATTTTATTTATTTCGTTGTTTACAATCAAATTCAATTCAATTCAATTACTTGTTACATTCAAATTTAAATCCTTACTTACGTTCAATTACAAGTTAACATCTTTATCGAATTACAGTTTCAGTTATTATCTGCTTTCAATCAACTGTAATATTAAGTTACATTTATTTATATTAGTTTCAATAACATAAACTTCCATTATTAAATCTACCATTTTATTTATTCTTGTTTACAATCATAACCAATTTGGTTTACAATCAAATTCAATTCATTATTTACATTCACTACAAGTTAACATCCATATTTAATTTGCAAATAAGTTATTTCAGAATTCAGTTTTGTATTTTAACTTGTAATTCACATTTAACAACACAAAATTTTATTTCCTTCGGATTTTTATCCAAAATTTTCATTTTAATTCATATTTTGAAAGTGTTAAAAATACGGGTCGTTACATAATATATAATATATTTTTATGTATTGATATAATATTCACGGGTTGCATATATTTTTTGTTTTATTTTCTCATGTCATATATTAGTTATTAGTTCTCTATTTACTCAAAATAATAAAAGGGTGAACAAAAGAAAGAACAAAAAATGAGTAATAAAAGGGATAAATGAATTAGGTTAGAGAGTCGTGTTCTTGGACATAAAAAACAAAGTTGCATCTCATGAAGTATCACAACTTTACATTATTAGGCTCTTTAAAAGTACGTGTTTACCATCTTTACGTTAGTTATAGTTAACTATTAATTATTGAGAATTATTAATCACGTTGTCAACTATCAATGCATATCCGAAATAGTTAAGTTAGCAAAAGCATTATCAATGTAAACTAACTGGTATGTTGTGTTTATTCGCATATTACTACATCAATACATGCATCATTACAACTAAAAGTGCCACAATTTATGTAAAATAAATTCTGCACCCATGCCATCGGCATGGGCTTTATACTAGTCTATATAACAAATTACATCGATGTGTGCTGGCTGGGACAAAAGAAAAAACAAACAACAGTGTAGATTAAATGATGGAAAGATATCAGATGGTTGTAACAATGACATGTATCAGCATCTTATCTTAGTTCTGTAGTTTATCATGTACACCTCCCATCAGTAGTGCGTGAGAAGTTTTTAGTGGAATTACCATGTTTCAAATCACTAATAAAGCAGTTAGTGTTTCTTTCATCTCTTCTTCACTTCATTCTCATTTTTTTAAAACAAAATTCTCCGTTCACTCAATTTTTCCCATCGTTCATCTTTTGTCTCCTATCGATGCGGCCTCTTATTATGTTTCTCTCTCCACAAAATCATTCAGTAGGATATAGTAACCTTTCTGATCTCATATTCGTTTTTTCCTTTCTTTGTGAATCTTAAATTGTTACTAGAGAATCAATCAAATTCTCCGACTAATGAAAAAAATCTTATTAATTTTTGACAATTTTTATTCAGGTGAAATATGAAATACTGCGGCAAATTAGATTCACTAGCGGAATCAAACCTAATCAAACAACTCAACTCGATCATCCTGTATTGTCCTTATTGATTTAGCACATCCTCAAGAGAGGTTTGATTTTTTCTAATCGCTTTGATTTATTTACAGTATTCACCGTCGAAAATTGTCTTACTATTTCAGCACATCCTCAGGAGTGGTCTATGATATTTTCCCCTTATTTGATAGGGTTTATTGCAGTATTCATCGTTGGAAATGGTTATCGGTTCTTACTAATTCATCACATTGTTATGATATTATCTTCTGTTTATGGAATCTTTGTTGTCAGAAATTGCTTTAGGTAACAATATATCTTTATTAATTGTTTACTTGGAAGCGCAAACTTTTGCTCCAACTGTGAACTTTCCAAAATACCCTTTGCTCATCTTCATTAATTGGTTAAAAGTCTCATTGTTACGTTTGATATTGGTAATTAATAAATCATACTTCAATTCATTATGGTAAGTTATATATCTTTATAATGTTCTTCTGATAAGTTTTGTATATCAAGAAAAGAGTCACAGGTCCCTGTTTTTGATGTTGTTATAGGAAAAGTCCCTGCAGAAATGAATATGTAAATTTACTCCCTATTTTTGAAAAATAAAAAACGCAATGTGTCTTGCACTTATCTGATAGAAATGCAAGTTAACTTGCACTTTTCTGTTTCTGAAATCTTTTTCGAAATTTTGAAAAGCGCAAGTTATCTTGCACTTTCTATCAGGAAAGCGCAAGCTAGTTTGCGCTTTCTGATTTTGAATTCTTTTTTGAAATTTTTGAAAAGCGCAAGGTAACTTGCGCTTTCTATCAGGAAGCGCAAGCTAGTTTGCGCTTTATGATTTTGAAATTTTTACAAAGCGCAAGCTAATTTGCACTTTCTGATTTAGAAAAAACAGGGACCAAATTTACATACTTATTGCTGCAGGGACTTTTCCTGTAACAACAACAGAAATAGGGACCTTTCGTGCAAAGCCCCTTTTTATATTTTGCTGTACAACATGATATTTGTTTATTTATCATGGTTCATAAAGTCGTCACTCATTGTTTTGCCTTTTTTCCCCTTTAAAGCTGACCTACTTTACATAATGACATTTTGGATGGCAAATTTGTCCCAATTTAGCATCCTTATGTGTAATTTAATAAATTTACCCTCTGATAAAGATTTAAAAGATTGTATGCATTATTTGGTATAACTCATCAATATTTGAGCTTGCTATTGTTTTATGTTTAGAACACAACAATGTTTGATATGTGGTTTAAAGGTATTCATAAGCGTTGGTTCTTACCCATGCACAATAGTAGTGCTTAGTTTAACTTTTTATATGATATATACCTCTAGATGTTACATTTAGTTTGAAATTTAATAAATTAGTCTGTTTAAAGTTATTATTATACCTTTCCTGATTATGATCACAGTATTCATTGAATAATGATTATCAATACGTGTAATGTTTTTTTTGAAATGGTACTTTATATACAACATGTCACTGGGACAACATATCATGTTAATAAACGTTCGAATCATGCTACACAATTTTCGAACTTGTGACCTCTCGCACTAAAGCCGAATTACTTAACCACTCACTACAAGGAGAACAGTGATTTTCGACGGCTGAAAACCGTCGGCGACCGTCGGAAGCCATCGGCGGCCCTCGGAAAAAGCCGTCGGAAAATACGGCGTCGGGGAGCAGTGTTTTCGAAGGCTTCCGACAGAGGGTGACGTACGTGTTTCCAACGGTTTTCGACGGCTTCCGACGGTTTCTGACACTTGTCGGGATCCGTCGGGAACCGCCGGAAAAAATGTCCTATAGGCTGTCGGAAGCCGTCGGAAATTGCCTACCTGGAATCTGTCGAAAGCCGTCGGAAACCATCGGAAATGTAACAACCCGCATATTTATCGGTTTTTCATTTAAATATTTTATTTAAATATTTCATCGTTCGTCGGATTTTGGTCCGAAAAGCTACTTTTTGCAAACAGTCGAATTGGGACTCGAGACCACCTCCATTGAGTCCAAAACGTCGTTTGCGATCTTTTTGAGTGTAAGCTTCGATATGTTTGGAGTTAGGAGAATTTTGCCACTTTTTACTTAGGGCTTTGGGTTGGGTTTCAGCCCAATAACCCCACTTAACCCCCTAGCTCTCTAACTCTTCATCCATTCACTCCCATTTCATTTTCATTTCCTCAAGCAAACTGAAAATGGTGGAGAGGAAGAAAGATTAGAAATTCCAAACCCTTGTTTCTCTTGCAAACTCAAGTCCTAGCTTCAAATTCGAAGAGAACCCATTGGTAAGCTTCATCTTCTTCTTCTCCAACCCGTTCTCCTTTCAATTTCAGAAATTCCTAAACCTAACTTTAGGAATGTTCTTCTTTTTTGAGCATAGATTCAAGCTCATTTGGGTTGTGTTGAAGAGGAGTTGATCTTAGCTTGTTTTAAAAGCTTCTTCTTCTTTGTTTGGGTTCAAAGGTGAGATTTTTATCTCACATCTATGACTATAACCATCTTTGATGTTGGGTATGAATTCCTAACACTATTACATGTTCAATTGCTTTTGGTTTGAATTGCTTTGGCGAACATTTCAATTTTTGATGCTTTTAATTCAAACTTTGCATCTCCTTGCTTTGATTGGTGAACATGTCTTTGGTTGTGAATCGGAGTGCCTATAGGGCCGTATTATCGATTGACAAAAAGCCCCGAAGTCCATTGCTCGATCGGGTGAAAAATGTGGGAGAGTTTGCTCTCCCACTGGGCTGAAAAACAACTTCAGCTCCTCACCAGACGTCTGCAGATATGCTCAGACGTCTGGGGTCTGTTTCAGGAAGTTCCCGAAACTTCCTGCAGACGTCTGAGCATTTACCTCAGACGTCTGGAGCCTGTGAGCTGCTCTCTTTTGCACGTTTTTGTCTATTTATCTCGGGATTCCAATTTCTATCGATTCAAGGTAGCCCGATTCGTCGCTATCATTTATTTTCTTCATTGATGACTTCTTCTCGGGATTTTTGAGAATGTCGCTCGACCCGCCTTCCTCTTAGGTCGTTTGGCTTCACGAGGTCGCTTGCCTTCACTTAGGTCGTACCGTTTTGACGGGGCGCTGCCCCGCACCCCGCCGTGGGCGCTGCCCCCTGGACCCCCGCGACCTGACCGGGCAGGTCGAACCCCGTACAACTCTGCGTAAGCAATCTTATCCGAAAGCCATTTAACCGAACTTCTTACTTTGATGGTTTTGAGAATTGATTTCTTTGGATTTTATTCACGTCTTCGAATGTGAACTTTTATAATTGATTGTTTCTACAATCACTTCTATGACTTGTCACTTTAAAAATATAAAGGTTTCTATACTAGTAGTAAATATCTAAACTCTTTCATCAAAACGATTTCAACTCTATTTTCAATAGCAAACTCGTTTATAAAACTGTTTTCCAATCTAATAGTATATACAAACCTTTACCTCATTCGTATGAGAAAATATAATTAAACGGCTTAGCAAAACAAGTGGTATGAAACGCTTGCGTTTACTTCGTCGGTTAATTTTTGGACTTGTTCGATTGAAACTCTCTTGTGGCAATTTTCTAGTGGAAATCTACAGTTTGTTCGTAAATATTTGAGTTAAGCAAGTGGTTATGGGACATGAAGCTAAACTCTTATATTCACTAGCTTAGTGTAATTGACACTTCCTTATGATCATGATGATCATTCTTGTGATTTAGACTAGCAATGTACGATGTCTCTCGTCCGTGTGTTCGGACTTGCCTTTCTCGTCCGTGTGTTCGGACTTGCCTTTCTCGTCCGTGTGTTCGGACTTGCCTTTCTCGTCCGTGTGTTCGGACTTGCCTTTCTCGTCCGTGTGTTCGGACTTGCCTTTCTCGTCCGTGTGTTCGGACTTGCCTTTCTCGTCCGTGTGTTCGGACTTGCCTTTCTCGTCCGTGTGTTCGGACTTGCCTTTCTCGTCCGTGTGTTCGGACTTGCCTTTCTCGTCCGTGTGTTCGGACTTGCCTTTCTCGTCCGTGTGTTCGGACTTGCCTTTCTCGTCCGTGTGTTCGGACTTGCCTTTCTCGTCCGTGTGTTCGGACTTGCCTTTCTCGTCCGTGTGTTCGGACTTGCCTTTCTCGTCCGTGTGTTCGGACTTGCCTTTCTCGTCCGTGTGTTCGGACTTGCCTTTCTCGTCCGTGTGTTCGGACTTGCCCTTCTCGTCCGTGTGTTCGGACTTGCCTTTCTCGTCCGTGTGTTCGGACTTGCCTTTCTCGTCCGTGTGTTCGGACTTGCCTTCGGGCCATCCGTGTGTTCGGAAAATTAAAGGGATAGCTTCCATGAGATAGCTTCTCGTCCGTGTGCTCGGACTTCCCCCTTTTTGTGATTTCTAGATTTCGTGTGTTGATTTCTGAATTTAATGTTTCACCAACTTTTACAATTGGCATTAATATGTATGTCATTTATTGTGGCTTGGTGAATTAAATAAAGAGTATGACATTATTCTTTTTTATCTTTGAGAAGATTCTTGTGGTATTGATTAATCTCTTGTTGATTTTCAAATTACGTACTTATCACAGTACGCTATTATGGTTATGATACGTTTTTGTCATATCTCTTATTCTATATCACTTTATCTGATATTTATAGCTAGACTGATCCGTTTATTATTATCTTATAAATAATACTCGGGTCAGACTGAGATTTTACAGGTGCTTCCTCATGACTTCCTATCCGGAGCCATCATCCGACTTTTGGCTAACTACTCTAGTTTAGTAGTTTTTGTTTGTATACATTTGAGATTGGACTCCTTGATGTATACATATTCTATTATCTTGCACTTATACCTATTCTTTTGTGTTATTGTGGATCTTATTTGACCACTACTCTGATGTACACTTTCATGTGTTGTATATTTATTCATATCTATTTCCGCCTCTGTGATATGAATTGTCTGTGACTGATTTATGTTACGTTTATTTCTATATTTGTTTCCGAAGATTATATATAGCCACCATGTGATAGCTTTGTGTTTGTATCGGTATGTCGGATTTCCTCCTTAAAAGATATGCATCCTATTCTATCTGACATATCGGTGCTCGCACAAAGAAGTTACATGGATGGTCGCTCCTCAACAGCCTTATTCTCCGCGCTAATTGACAGCACTACACCGTAGTGTTCTTGGTTAGCGTGGGTATAGAGGTGGGGCGTCACAGGAAATCTGCTGTTTTTTTTATTCCTGCTGCAAATATAGCCTTCCATACACATTTCTATTCCAAAAACTATTACACCAATACTGCACAATCCAGTATACAATATACCAACCAAATATCAAAACCCAAACTACACAAAATTAATCAAACACACAAATACATCAAATTACATCAAAATAAAATACATAATATACATAAGCATTCCAACAACCCCAACAATAAGTGTTCTACCATGTCATACATACACAACATAACACAAAATCATCCACATCATCATACAACCACATACCTGAAATTATATAAAACTAAAAAAATCATACCTGAAAAAGCAAGTAAGCAATGAATCAATCTCCTCCAGATCCAGAGCCAGCCGAGGAAGGGAAGCGGCCACCAAACTACTGCATGTACTCTAACAACTGTGTGGTCTGCATGGCCTGTTGGCGGTTCTGCTCCTCCAGCTGGGACACTCTAGCCCGCAATTCTTCTATATCTGCTAGATCGATCTGAGCTCTATTCCGCCGACCCCGTCTCTGACTGATGGCCTACAATAAATATTAAATTTAGCTGTGTGATCTCTGTAAGTGTATGTGCATATCTCTGTAAATGAATAAAATTCAAGTTTATTGTTTTGAAAAGGTCCAAATAGCATATTTGAAGTATTCAAGATAAAATTATATATTCCAACATAGAATTTTGACTTAAATATCAAATTAGCAGTAAAATAAATTATTTACCACTTGATTGCCAAATCCGTATCGTCTGCCATGCTCTGTTGGATCCATAACGGACTCAAAAATAGCATCCTCCTCATCAGTCGTCAGCTGTTCTCGACCCGTATCAGGAAGGAGTTTCTAGCACTGCTCCATAAACTTTTCTTGCATTAACAAATTAATAACATCATATCTTATTTCATTATAGTTTAACAAGCAGAACAATTACTAATACTGCATAAAATGAAATATGCTTACATGGCTCTTGCTGGATTTATCGTCCTGCCATATATACGAAATAGTTCTGTCCGGATTTACATGCTCGACAGCATGCGTACGAGTGAACACGTCCATATAGCCCACGGGACCATGCGCCTCAGCTTCTTGAAGTTGATTTTTACATACAATTATTATACATTTAAAATTATATAGCATAAACTATTTACAATTATCATTCAGTAAATTTACCAACTCCTGCCGATACTGCTGAAATGACTTCGACCCTCCGCGATGAGTGATGGGATTTTTATTTCTGTTTGCAGAGTTTCTATCCGACTCTGCCTGTACATTCAAAATTTGATACATTATTTTTCGATCACGTCAAATTAATAATTCAAAAAAATTTAGTATACTTGCCTTCGCCTCGTCCGTTTCCCAGTATCCCAACCATGCTTGCCATACGCTCTCCCCCATCCACCGTGGTTTCTTACCAGATTTCTTAATTTCAGATATCGTGTCCCTATAGTTCTTGCGCATCTTCTTCATCCAGTATCCTCGTGCCAGCAACATATCGTCTGTCTGGATGTCTATCTCAGCCTGTGTTTCACGATAAAAAGTAAAAAAACAGATTACACTGTAAATGATAAACAGTAGAAAAACGACAAAAACGAATTAAAAATGGAAAACAGAAAAATATACATACTAGAACATCCTTCCATATACACTCTATGATGTGAGGAGGGATGTTATCCCACTTCGGCCAGCAAGCACTCATCCTACTGCGATAAGAAGCTCTAGAGACATCCATCACAACCTTCGAGGGAAGTAGGTCGAACCCCCTATTTTTAAATATGATACAGATAAGTACGTACGTATATCATAAAAAAATAAGATGCTGAAGAAAATTTAATTCTTACCCCTCTGCTCTAGGGACTAACGAAACTACTGGACACTGTGACTCTTGCGATGGGCCACTGCCATCGCCTCCTGATGATCGTGAAGAGCTCCTACCTCTATATGACATTATGATAAACCTGTGACATATATACACATCATTATATAAGAGAATAATAACATGATAATGAAATATATTTCATATGTAAATGACATCAACGGTATAAATTGCTTAATTAATGACTAAAATGGAAATAGAAATGGAAGTGTGTTATACCTAATTCATAATGGGTGTACTGTTCCGACAATTTCTAAGGTTACAAATTTTACAATTTCTAAGGTTTGCGTCTTCTTTCCAAAACAACATGCAGCCTTTTAAACATGTATCTATTTTTTGATAAGGTAAACCAAAAGCCGACATAAGTTTTTTAACTTCATAGTGATTTTCACACATTAGATTATCGGGCGGCATATGTCTTTTTGCAGCTTGTACAACAGCCATAAACCCAGCTTCAGTGATGTTGTATTTTGACTTCATCGCAATGTATTCTGCGATTACTGACAGCTGAATGCCGCTTTTACAACCATCCCAAATAGGTTTCTTAGCAGCATCTAGTAAATCATAAAAAAAATTTGCTTCAATATTTGGTTCTTCAACATTTCCATCGTCGTCGTCAACTTCAACCATAGGAAACATTGATCGTGCTGCATCTTCGACTATATTTTCTATAAGGGTCGTCCTAACTATTTCGTTAACGACACTTTCAGACTCTACAGAAGTATTTGCTACAACTTCTCCATGCCGATCCCAAACATAATACTCGGGTACGAAACCGTTTTGGCACAAATGAACTTTCACAATATCTGGTAACAAATACTTCAAATGTCTACATCTACTACACGGACAACGAATTTCTGGATCATTTCCGTTATTACTTAAAGCGAATTCAACAAACACGTTTATACCATTATAAAAATCTTCTTTTATTGAGTCCCTCAGTCCTTTTCTTTGGTACATCCATCTCCTCCGATCAACAAAATAATCAATCATTTTTCCTATTTAAGAAAATGAGAAGTTCAAAATTTAATATTTATTTTCAAGAATACAAATTCGAAAAAGATTATTTTCATGGTCATATAATATTTGAATTTAAAGAACAACTTCACAAATTTAAAAATATTTCAAATAGGGCACATTTTATTTTTTAACGTATCGATAAAAAAAATTGTATAAATTTTTTTTCCATGGTCAGGCATCCTACTTCCCATTACAAACACAGTAAGCATTTACATTTCGTATATTACTTCGTCTCAAACGATTCAACAAAATTTCGGCAGCATTTCCCTTTTGTTCCCTGCATTGTACACAAATGCGTGTACACAGGAAACAAAAAAGAAAAGTTAGGCCGAAATTTTATGAACCGTTTGAGACGAAGTAGTATACAAAATGTAAATGCTTACTGTGTTCATAACTTATCCAATACAGGGACAAATCCAACAAACATTGTACCAGATGAATATAAATGGTCATTTTTTTTTGAAAAAAACGACTATTTATATACTGATCATGAACAACACTCGTCAGACGGGGCCAAAAACTGTCTAAGGGACATTAATTAATTAAATGTGCGCATTTTACGAAAAAATACAGTTTTACTAACTGTTCACATTTACAAAAATATTTTTTAATTTAACACATTTATTCGACGTATTACATCAACTTAAGGCTGGTTTAACATTTTTGTCATTTTTCAATACACACAATTATAATTTAGACTCATGCATTTTTTTTGTTTCATAAGTCAATACGTGCACAATATAATACTCATAGCTCGTTCATTCATTTTATCTTATTCCAACTAACACAATACAATGATAGTAGCGCTACACACATATACAATCATAGAATCAAGGCATACACAACGATTTACATATACATGAACAACCACAAATTATACATGTTTTCACAATTTCATGATAAAAGATGAAATAGGTATATCATGTGATGCTATAAACCGTTATTACGCTATTGGAAACAATTGCAATTACTAATTAATCCTAATTTATCAACTTATGTAAATTTAGATTTAGGGTAAGAATTTGATTTTTGATGAAAATAAGATATTATACCTGAGATTGAGAGCAATATAGGTTGATTAGACAGCCGTGGAGGATTCTGATGCTCAAAATTAGAGATTGAAAGCTTGGAGAAGGCAATTGGGGTTTTTTTGATTTAATTTTCGTATGTGATACTGAGGAAGAAGAAGGCTCGGCTGAGCCCTATAATTCGCAAAATTCTGACGACTTCCGACGGCCCGTCGAAAGCCGTCGCCCCTTGCCGTCGGAGTTAGAGCCTTTTTTAGTAGTGACTTGGACAATGGTGCTTGTCAAAATGTTCCAATACCTTTGTAATAATTACGGTAACAGAATTAGTGGGAGTGCATACTCAAAAGCTGAGGAGATGAAGAAAGAGATTCCATGGATCAAGTAAGAACACAGTTTTGTTAACATTCTACTTTTTTTTCATTAATTGAATATGAAATTTTAAATTTTTGATTTACTTACCTTTGATAAAATGTTGGTTTGAAAAAGAGTAATTTACATGTTGAATGTTGGAAGTGTAGCTACGGAGAACCATACTTAATAGTTTAGTACATGTATCGACAAATATTTTATAATTTGTGTTATGTTGTTATCATAATTTGTTATCATAATTTGTATTATGTTGCTATCTTCAAGATATAATTCAACTTATATTATTCTTTCAAGTTTTTATTTGTGTGCTTAATTTAATTTTCCTAAATACAAAGTATCACATTAATTCTAACAGATGTTTGGTATCATATTTTCAATATATTATTATCAGTTTTGTAACAAATGGCAATGAAATCTATTTTTAAACCAACTAAGCTTTGTCTTCTACCAAATAAACTATAACTATCACTTTTTGAACATGAAAATCTTTATTAGTGATATGGCTTGTACATTTACCGTGTTGGCTTATTCGTCTTCAAATTCCTCAATAGCTATTTGTTTTGCCTTATTTGTCTCTGCTTTTTCCTGTTAAACATATTAACAATATTAAAATACATTTAAAAATTTAATAGTATCAGTTTTATAACTTAATGGTATTAATTGCCTGTTGAAGTTGCTGCTGAATTATTTTCTCAATTTTTTTCTTCGATCTTAATTCTCTTTTTTGCATTTGTTGTACATTTGATTTGTCACCAAGTGGTTTTTCTTGCATGGTTTCTTCATTCTTCTGTAAAATAAGTTCAATAGTATCATAATCAATGTAGAATTGTTTTGTTATGCTTCATTTAATAATATCATTTACCTTTTCTTCTGTTCTGTTTTCTTCATGTTTCCTTTTTGTTCTTCTTTCCCTTTGTTGTTGTATATCTTCTTCCATTAGCCTTTTTGATAGTTTAACTTTGCTGATTTCTGCTGCGTCTCAACTGCTATGGTATCAAATTCACGTGTTAGGTTTCCAATTTCGGCTCGATTCTTAGATTTAGTTTCTTTGTTTCCAGATTCGAGCTGATAATCAAAATGAGGCGCTAGAGTATTAGGTTTTTGTCGAATATCATATTGAGGGGATAAGGTATCAGATTCGTTCTCAAACTCTGCTTGTTCTTTATTTTCTGACGTATGCGATTGAGATGGAGGTAGCGATCTTGCTGTGGTTTCTTTTGCCATTTTTTCTTAATTTTTATTTTGTATCGTGAAGATGAGTGTGGATTTGAAAATTGAACAGGAAGACGAATGAACAAAATGGAAAAATGTTTTGATGCGTGAATGGGCTTTGGGCCTGTCCTTTGGAAGAAATTTTTTTGTTCCTGTCCTTATGAATAAATTTTTTAAATTATTTGTCCTTTAAAAAAAATTTCCCTTTAAAAGTATATAACTTTTTTCTATTTAAAATTAGTGTTAATTTTATTTAAATCAAGATTTCCTTTTAAAAAAAACTAAAGAAGTTATAGTGTTGGTGCAAAAGAATTAAAATTCATTTTGTTAAATATTTCAACACTTGATTTAGCGATAGGGTTTCTTGTTTTGTGTAATAATTTTTAAATTTTAAAGAGAGAATATGAAAGATGAAAACAATGGTAATTTTGTTAAAAAATGGTGTACGTAAGGTAAATTATTGTGTATGCTGGTTTACTTTATTTTCCGGTGTATGTTAAGAGATTATAGGTGTATAAATTAAATTAGCCAATTCACTATTTAGTTCATTATTATTTATATCTTTCTAGCTATATTTCAATTCAAATTAAAGAACAAGTTGTATATATTAATCCTAGAATTAACACTCTTTAATGCTAATTAAATAAATTAATTACCATTAATGGTCATATTCATTCAATAACAATTAATAAACTTAATATTATTATGGTAAGTTTTATTCATACATAGAAAATCACCTAACATACACCATTGTATTTTCCTAAAATAATTTGTTAATAAAATACCCATTTTGTTGTTGCGTTCTATATCATTTTCTTATAATCCATCAAATTGAAAACTTAAATTAAAAAAATTGGTCAAATCTATGCATTTTGATTAAGAAATTAATGGGTTTTATTATCATGGAACCTACAATATCAATTATTCTAACTTTCACAACTAATTGTTGTATTTAAAAGTATTTAGCTTTTTTTCTAAAATGAGAGTTAATGTTGTTGAAATGGAGATTTTTTTAAAAAATAAAGAAGTTACAATATTAGTACCAAAAATTAAAGTTCATTTTATTGAATGTTAACATAATTTTGTTTTAGGAATTTCTAGTTTTGTATAAATGAATCTAAGTTTGAAAGAGAGTAGATAAAGAAGATGAAAACAAGGGTAGTTTTGTAAAAAGAATTGTGATGTAAAGTAGTTTTTGATGTATACTACTTTATTGTATTTTTTTGATGTATGTAAAGTAGTTGTTGGTATATGAATAGAATCGGCCAATTATTAAAGTTAGGAAAATATGTTAATATACATTAATAATATAATTAACAACTAGACACGGAAAAAACGCATAACTAAAATTTTAAATTATCTAAATTATAAACTTCCAATTTAAATTTATACAAAATATTTTTTATAATCAGAGAATTTAGGTTTAAACTAAAATCATAAAATGAGTCAAACTTAATGTTATATTCGAAAATCCAACCGTAGAGGTCGAGGTTTCACCACTTGGCCTTCAAACTTGGCAGTTGGCTCATTAATTAAATTTATGGCTCATGCATAAATTAGTCTTATGTTTTTATTAATACCACTATAATTCAAATATACCCATTTAAAAAAAATTGTTTTTAATACCATAATTACATTTCATCTTTAATAATTAATTAATGGACAATAAAAATTAATTTTGCCAATTATAATTCCCAGGAAGCTTTTCCATCAATCATGAGAACTGCTGGTAAAATTCAATGATGTTCAATATAACATTGTCATCACTGACCAACTTTTACCAAAGTTTCTAGAAGTGATATGGTAATAATGATTTTATTTCGATATTTGTTAATGACACCATTTAAATCTACATTTTGTGAAGGCTGTAATAAATTTTTGAATTTTAGGAAATGTAAATAAATATACTATTTTCTTTTATTTTGTACATAGATTTTTAGAAGCACTTCTCATGATTGTAGCTCACTTGTGATTAGGTGAATTGATTGCTAATGCATTCGCTATTATTTCTAAAATTAGGGAGGAAGATGAATTTTGTTTATTAGTTCATTTATTTGAGAAATATTTGAAATTTCAAAGATAAATATATGTAATTTTGGTCTAAAGTGTCATAATTGTAACATCCTGTATCTAGAGGCCAAAAGCTAAGCACTATAGTTGCTGCAGTCATCCTTAGTATTAACTTCTAGTGACAAAATATGGTAATGCTAATGGTATCCCTAATATCAGAAGCACTTGAATATGAACAAAGTCACAGATTTCCAAAAAAACATTTTGCTAATTACATTTCAAAACAAATTCATATCCAAGTTACATAATCTCGTAATCGTTTCCTAGGTAAAGGTCAAATATAATCATTACAATAATATGCCAAGAGCAACATATGACGATGCCCACTTGGTTGACCAAAGTTATATAGTCAAAACTGACTTAATATACACAACGGAAATAAACAAAATTAACTACAACTCTTAAATAGCCATCTGTCAGCCACCTGCTCGTCACCGGAAGCTTTATTCGCCAAAACAACTAAAACCTCAACCCTCAGCCTACTCAAATCAGTTTTGAGCATCCGAGAATTTAAGGGGAAACAAAAATTTCGAGTCGGACATAAAGCCTGGTGTGAATAATTCTGTTACATCTCGGTTTACTGATATTAAGTGAGACCAAGCCGCTTAGCCGAACGGGTTTCCCCTCACTAGTATCCTTTTTAAATCATATATTTTACAAATCTTTTCCTATAATCAAACTGATTATAATAATGATAATAAAAGCTATGTACGTTAAGCTATAATCAGGTAACTAATGGACTATCTATCCATATGTTGTAAATGGACTGTTTGTCCTAAAACTGGGCTGATCTCCCTTAATCTGGACTAACTGTCCGTAAACTGGACTAACTTTCCAAATCAAAATGGACTATCTGTCCAAATCATTTTCTTAGGGTTAAATTCCCTTCATCTTTTTCCTTGAAAACCTTTTCAAAATGATTTAACCTTTTAAATTATACTTATACAAGGAAAATATAATCTTACATTTATTCTAAGCTATTTTGCCATGTTATATATACTTTACTCAAAATGATATTGATGAATTTAAGGGATTTCCTATCCCCTCAAAATAAGTTAAAACCCTTTTTAACTAAAAAAACACTTATGTTATATTGCCTAGTTATTACATTCGAAACCTTTGTTAAAAACCTTTAAACAACCCCTTCGAAACCCTTGAAAGTTACCCATTCGAAACTAAGTAAAACCCTTTATTAACCTAGGCCGAAAGGCCAAATCTTTCCTTTCGAAACCATTCAAAATCTTCCTTTCGAAACCATTGAGAAACCTTCCCTTCGAAAGCTTTAAATCATTAGACATCCTTCTTTAAAAACCTTTATACCATGCCTTTCGAAAACATTGGAAAAACCTTTCCTCTCAATCCTTTCGAAACAATCAGGAAACCTTCCCTTTCGACTCCTTCGAAACCATTAGGGAACTACCTCTTCAAAACCTTTCTTTAAGACCTTTCGAAAGCATCAAACCTTTATAAACACAAAACTCTCGAAAGCACGGGTTCAATTTTAAAACACATGGACACCTTTTGAAACCATTCAAAAATTTACTCCTTTGAAACTTTTGAAAACCGTTTCGATCGAAATCATTTGGATTATGCCTTCAAGTAGAGCAAAAGGATCAGAAACCCATTAAAGTCAAAAGTACTTCTTTCGAAATCATTTCTAAGTAAAGAAGTGATGGTGTCGAAACCATCCCTTCGGAAGCCTTGGAGAAGTGGCCAAATTTTTAGGAAACAAAGTAACCCCTTCGAAACCATCTGGGTCGAAAGGAAGAAAGCGGCAGCAAAGGGTTTTAACTTAGCCGAAAGCAATCATTTTAAACAAAAGCGCAACCCAATCGAAACCATTTCTTTAAAACCATTTGACCTAGTCGAAAGCCAATCTAGTCGAAAGCCAATCTAGTCGAAAGCAACTCAGTCGAAATAAAGCAGGTGCATTTTCTTTTAAAAGCAAAGTAGTGCCTCAACCCTTCGGAACCCCTGGTTTCAACTCTATATCTTCCGGCTATATCCAATTCACTACATACCGGTTAACTGATACCATGTGCATTGGTTTTGATAGAGATGGAGGCAAAGGTAAGGAGGCGGAACCTGGTGCCAAAAGCATCGAAACAGTGAAAAACATGTTTATTTGTATTTTTAAACTATTTCATTGTACCTAACCTGCCTTGTTTGTCAAATTGTGATTGGTTACAAGTTTCTCTTATCAAAAGTACTGCCGACTTTCTAGAATTAACAAATTTAATTTATTTACAAAAAGCCCATTCTCCTTTTATAAATATATAAAACATTTAAGTCCCATACATTAAATAATTTTATATACCTATTAAAACACTTAGGAAAATTCTACAAAAATTATAGAAGATCACTTTTGATATCTTTTCTAACATATATAAATTTTAGACCCAATCTATTTATTATTTAACCTTAAATAATTTATAATCCAAAATAACATTTTCTTAACTAGAAAATATATATAAATTCCACAAAAATTCAAAAATTTCTGAAAATTGAAACTCTATCTCCAAAACAATATTTTTGGTCCATATAAAAATTCGCAAGGCATTTGGATGTCACTTAACAGGGTTTTCATATCAAAATATGTCATAAAATCTATATGAACAATCATAAATCATCAACAATTATATATAATCATTCCAAAACATTACAAATCAATGCAAAATATTTCGGATTTCATCTTAAAACCAAAAACAAAAGAAATATGATATGTAAACATTATTCATCTTAGCTTTAGAGGTTAAAGAGATTGAGATGTGAATGGATTTGATTTGAATTAGCTTCTTTCTTAGCTTTTCTTAATCTTCTTCCCCTTTCTCTTATTAATGGTGGCCGGCCTTAAGCTTTTAAAATTTTATAAAACGTAATGAACGTGTATTGGATACACGACCAAGGGTTTAGGGTATAAGAATGACCTCTTTCCTATTTTACCCGTCCTCCATTTCATGTTAACTCTTATTTTAATTCTTGGTTAAATGGCATGGCTACCCCTTTATTAAATAAAATCTCAATCCCCTAATTAACACATTATTTAATTTAATTTAACTAATTAAATATCCTAAATAATGTTACCAAAATATGGAGTGTTACAGACTCCCCTCCTTAAAGAATTTCATGCTCGAAATTACAGTAAGGGACACAACAAATCAATCAAAGAGGTAAAACATACCATCAAATAACTCAGGATAAATATCTCTAATCCTGCTCTCAATCTCCCAAGTACAGTCCCAGTGATCGTCGCTCCACTGGACTTTGACTAATCTGGCCGTCTTGGTTCTATGCCTTTTCTCATCTCTCACAACAATACGAATAGGCTTCCTCACTATAGTCAAATCCGGTTCTACTAATAAGTCATTTAGCACTGCTGGTGCAATAGTAGTCTCCCGGTCTCTAACACACTTTCTGAGATTAGAAACATGGAAAACATCGTGGACTCCTACCAAACTGCTTGGTAACTCAACTCTATATGCGAAATTCCCGATCCTCTCAACAATATGGAAAGGTCCAACGAATCTCGGTGCTAACTTTCCTGATTTCCCAAATCTAATCACACCCTTCATCTGTGACACTTCAACGAAAACCTGATCTCCAACTGAGAACTATAAATATTTCAGCTTTCTATCTACACAACTCTTTTGCCTAGGCCGAGCCTCCTTCATTCTAGCCCGAATGACCTCAATATTTTTTGTAGCTTCCCTAACCAAATCTAGACCAAGAACTAACCTATCCCTGGTCTCTAACCAACATACGGGAGATTTACATGGCCTTCCATACAAAGCTTCCAACGACACTATCCCAATACTAGTCTGATAACTGTTGTTATACGAAAACTCGACTAAATGCAGATGGTCCTCCCATGATCCCCTGAAATCTAGAACACAAGCTCTTAACAAATGTTCCAAGATTTTGTTAACTCTTTTCGCTTGCCCATCTGTCTGCGGATGGTAAGCAGTACTCATCTTGAGCTTGGTTCCCAAAACTTCCTGTAGACTCTTCCAGAACTCACTAGTGAATAAGGGATCTGTAACACTTACTATACTACTAGGAACTCCGTGCAGCCTAACCATAGCTTTCATAAACAACTTTACTAAAATATGTGCCGTTCTAGTTGACTTAACTGGAATGAAATGGGCACTCTTGGTCAATCTGTCCACTATAACCATATACTATCATTTCCTCTATTCGACCTTGGCAACCCATCAATAAAGTCCATAGAAATAGAATCTCATTTCCATACTGGAATATCCAATGGCTGAAGCAATCCGCTTGGCTTCTGGTGTTTGGCCTTTGCCTATAGGCAAATCAAGCACTGCTTTACCTATAAGCCAATATCCCGCTTCATACCTTCCTAGAAGAAACTCCTCTTCATATCCTGATACATCTTAGTTCCTTCTGGATGAATAGAGAACTTCGAATGATGGCATTCCTCCAAGACTTCTTTCCTTATGTTTCCTACACTCGGAACACATAATCTTCCTTTCTTTCTCAACCTCCCGTTCTGGTCAAGACTGAAATCTTTCAAGTCACCGCTCTCGGTTCTAGATCTTAACTTCTTGATCCGTTCAGCTAATACCAGATCTTCCTCCTGTTTAGAAGCAATCTTTTCAATCATCACTGGTCAAAATTCCAAACAAGATAACACTATGGTTTCTCCGCTAGACCTAGCCTCAAATCTCCACCGCACTCTACAATCTGTTAATGCTTTCAAATCTTTCCACTCAGCAATCATCGCCAATATTGCATTCTGATGTTTTCTGCTAAGTGCATCTGCAACCTTGTTGCCTTTCCCTGGTGTGTACTCAATTCCAAAATCATAAGTGGTAATAAATTCACCTCTGTCGTCTCATGTTCAGAACCCTCTGAGAGAACAAATACTTCAGAACTTATGATCTGTATATAACTCAAACATTTCTTCCAAAAGGTAATGCCTTCACACCTTCAATGCAAAAATTACTGCAGCCAACTCCAAATCATGTGTCGAATATCTGACTTCATGCGATCTAAGCTATCTAGAAGCATAGGTGATCACTTTACCTTTCTGTATCAGCATAGCTCCTAACCCGTTTCCACATGCATCTGTATAAACCACCAAATCCTGATTCTCTTCCAGGATAACCAAAACTGGTGCATAGGTCAATAAGTGTTTCAAACTCTGGAACGCTTCCTCACACTTATCGGTCCACACAAACTTCACATCCTTTGTGACGACCCGACTTTCCACGCCCGGAAAATCGCATCGTTTTGAAGAAAAGAAAGAGGTGAGAAGTAGAAAAGGTAGAGAAGAAGAAGAAACAATCACAGAATCTCAACAGCGGAACGAATAAAATATAATATATCACATAAAACAATAAATAGTATCATATACATCAGAGTCACACAGATAATACAACACATACTAGACAGTTATAAACACCTGTCTAGTTAATACAACTCACAAATCACAGAGATACAACACAGCGGAAATACAGATAAACACTAACACAGCGGAACCAATATATATATCTATACGCTGATGCCTCCTGCTCCATTGCTCCTCCAGAATTCGTCAAAGCTAACCTGAATCCCTTGGCTACCCGTAAAAATTTGGGTACCCGAGAGTTTATGAAAAACAGAAATAAACTTCGGGTGAGACATGGGTCTGGTATGAGTAAACGGTTAAAGTTGCTTAACTTTGAAAATCCTTTGAAAACAAAAGGTATCACGTAAGACATCCCACACATAAACATGGAAATGTTTTTACCTTACGCTAACCAAAACAGTTTAATAGGAAATCCGGTGATATTATAATAGTGTCTAGGGTTTTCAAGTAAATAGAAAATAGCTGAAATTGTTACATCTATTAAATTCCAGCATACTAGCCACAATGTGGGTAATACAATCAAAACCGTAGGATCTCGTAGGGAAAATGGGTTTCCATCAATGGCTGGGCTACTGGGGTACCGCCCGTCACAGTACGTGGCCTAGATCATCGTACCGAGGAGTACGCCTGCTCCCCTGCAACACAAGGCCGGAACCATTCCTTACTGAACAGTTCCAAACGAAACAACCCCAGCAGTTGTCGCGAATCAACTGCCCACAAACCGAATAAAAAGGGACCTCTAGACAGGGGTATATCTCGCTCTCAAGTGGGAGCTACCCACGAAGCCTTGCTGCACCTCCCCTGTTTTAGCCATTCCCGGTTGATGAGGCTTGAGGTCACGATTACCTTTACAGATCTCATCACTTAGAATGCTCATCGTCCGCCTGACGATGTGCTGAAAGCATTCAATCCATACAAGTTCGTTCCGGGTTCGAACGAAACCGAAGGCATTATCTCGTTACACTCATTTTGGAATCACCCTCATAGTTAACGACAATAACCCTTGCACTCTGAATCACCATCTCGAGCCTACAAGTACTATCTCCGTCAAACTCATTACGGAATCACCCACACAGTTATACTGACGAATAGTTCTTATACCTCGAGTCTTCACTTGCTCCAATTGAATTTCACGACCTAACGTTAATTTGGATCGATGTGGTTTTTGGGTCTCCAGACCTGGAATCCCGGTATACGGAAACCCGATCCCGGTCTCATTGAAATCCAAAACGTGTCTTTTAAGGCCAAGTTGTTTTAAAGTTAAAACAGTTTAATTCAATTACCTATATACCACATATAGATAAATCACAATATAACAATGGATAATCACATTATCATCATAAACAGATAATCCATATTCCAACTCAAACAGATAATCAATATTATCATATTTTAAAACAAACATCCATATAACAATAGATATCACTCATCTCATATCTGAGATCACAATCAATCAATGAAATCAATATCATCCATCATATATATAAACAAGGATTAATAATCACACCATTTATAATTAATTTAAAATGGATTAAATTAATTACAAATCTCTAATTAATTTAAAGTAAATTAAATTAATTACTTCATCAATATTAATCTTGCTTACATAACCATTAATTAATTACAAGTCAATTAATTAATCATTCTATATTTCCATCTTAATTAATCAACTTTGATTAATTATTTTTAGTTACATTTAAGTAATTATCCTTTATTTATTTTACAAATTAATTATCTTATACCAAATATAGAAAGTAACCTTTAAATTACTAAAATAAATATCCTTAATTCCTAATTAATTATTTCAAAATAAATCCATTTAAATTACATCATTAATTATAATAATTAATGATCTCTAATTACATCTATTACATTTAGTAATTTATCTTCAATTAAACAAAATTGTTAATCACTTTGATTAACTCCATATAGTAATTAACTACCTTAATTACTTCATCAATATTTTAATTACTCCATAATCAATTATTCTCTAATTAATCCCTTCATTAATTATACAAAGTAATTATACCCAAATTACTTTCATTTTTAAAATCATTCATAATTAATTACTTCCTTAAGTAATTATACTCATCATATCATCAAATGGTTATTTAAATTATTTAAACCAAATTAATTAACTTAAACAATTTATAATAAACTTCATTAATTACAACGTGAAATAAATTTCTTAATTACTTCCGTAAGTAATTTATACTTAAATAATTCTCACTTAATTATCTTAGATTTATAAATCTAATAAGTTTCAAATTAATCATGTTTATCCATTATTGATCATCTTAGGAAATATTCTTCATTGATCATTAATATTTCTTTAATTACTTTTCCAAAGTAACTAAATTAAGATTTATTAATTACAAATAAACTTTATCTTTAGTAGCTCATTAATTAATTCTCAATTATTAAATTAATAAATTATTAATCATTAATTAAAATTTGAATCTCATTTAACCAATGATTCTTAATTATCTCTTTGTTATACTAAATTAATTATCTTACCTTAATTAACTAGTTTAACCTTAATAATAACAAAATTAATAAATTCAATCATTTATTAATTAAATAAGTTAATTATTTATTTTTAACTAACTTAGAAATTTCAAATTCTTAAAACTACCTTATTTAAGAATAAACATTTTCTTATTTATAAACAAATTCTCATTTCAAATACTAGATTCAAATAAATATAAGTTTCAATTTGAACACACTTAAAAATATACTTTAACATTTTTAAAGTTATTAAAACATTAATTTTATAAACTTATATTTGTTTTAAACTATGGAAACAAAATTTAATTTGAATTCACATTTCAAATTTTGTTTTAACTCCATTAAAATCCTGCTTTAAAATCACAGCTTAAAAATCTTACAGGCCTTAAAACTGGTATTCAATATATGGCCCAATACATCCCAGCTTGCCCCGAGAAAACTCGCCTATTACTTCGAGAAAAATATCAGGAAACCCGAGCTTCCCCCGTGAAAACCCTACCACGCGAATACAAACAGGTCATCGACCTGTAGCAAATCAAAGAACACACCCACTACCTACTTCGAGTCCAAAGCAAGAAAGCTTCGATCATTTCTCAAATCGACTCGAGGAACTCGCGACCATTTCCTGCTACCAGAATTCACGTACACCAGAAAATCATTGTGCACGTGCACCACCAATTCGATCATCTCCGATCGACTACGACGACGTCCCCACGTCAACGACCATCTCCCATTACCATTCCTATCTCCAGATCCCCATCTCCAACTCAAACTCGAAATTCGACTACCTCCCAGGCCTAGAAACCAACAGTTCGAATTCGCCAAAGCCTGTCATCGCCCAGTGTTCGCCGCCTCGACCACCGGAGGTCACGAAATTTCGACCACGGCTTCTCCAACCACCTCGCTGCCATCCTCCAGAGTGCGGTCACACTCGATCCACTACAGTGGGCGAACAAATCAAATAAGAACCCTCTCCAAAACTAGGTTTTAAAACTTAGAACCGTAGCCATTTCCGCCACCGTGCCCATGGCCACCTGCGACCAATTTTCCAGTCACCCCCATAGACTCCTCCACCATCTCGCACAACCCCGAACACCCTCGACCTCGAGATCACCAGAAAATCACCATAACCCATTTTCCAGACAAACCCATATCACACCATCAATCTTACATTAAAATTTGTAAATTTAATTTTAAAAATCCTATCATTTATATACGATTCCAATTATATAATTATATCAACAATTTACAAGTTTTGATTTTTTTTGACAAATTCATGTTGCTCTGTGTTTTCATTGTTTCCAGCCATTGCTTCTATCTATATATTTTTGCAACTATTTTAAATACTTAGTTAAGTTTAAACCTACATCTTTGTTTTAAATACTTAAGTTTCAGAAAGACTTGAATGAGAAGTATCTTTGAATAAAGATCCAAGTTTTAAATGTCTGTAATAAAAACAGAGATGATCTATGTAAATACCAGGCATTCACATAAGTTCTAGAGTCCTTAAACCCATCATATCCACTTATTTCCAACGTATATTACAAGCTTACATAAAACATAAGCCATATGATCAAACTAAAAGCATCTCATGGTTACAGGTGAAAGACAGAGGTTGAACTTAAATCAAAGCTGTTTTAAAACTACTGATATGCACACCCATATATATTCACAAGACTTACAGATATACATGCGTAAAACAATCATAAACACAGACTTACACAAGTGAATTAAGGTTTGTTTTAAAAGTTTACTCACATTTAAAGTTCAAGTCAAAGATTGGAACTGAGATCAGGGAGGTTTTAAAATCTACAGACATGCACACTACATAAAGTCACAACATTTGCACATAAACATACACATAAACAAACTTCATCACAGAACTCATATGCAACAGGAGATTAGCTATTTAAGTTTTAATTTAAAAATGTTTACTCACCAGGCTTTGAAATAGAAAGCTTGCTCTTTTCTTGTTTGAAACAGGAAGCTTGAAAACTGGCCTTAGAAACTTGCATATATTTAGTTTTGATTTCTAAAACTTTGAACATGCTTGAAACATTAACCATGAGTTGCTGGAAAGCTTGCTTGTTGTAGTTGAGATGCTTAAATTTTGAATTGAAACTGAAGGCTTGCTTTTCTCATTTGATTTCAGTTTATATTTGTTTTGAGACTTTGCTTTGTTTTTAAAACTTTTAGAAACTGGGTTGCTCAGCCCTTTGTATACGAAATGAAATGAGGTAGGGTTGCTAAATACATAAGTATACAATAGTTTATTATCCTAGTACACGAGAAATCAGAGATTTTTATCTCTTTGGGGCTGAAAGCATACTTCGAACAGGCTTTGTTGGGCTAAGGTGGAAAACATTAAATGCTATGTACTTTCTTGTATACAAGCTTCTCCTACAATCCACTTTCGTATGTACTTACAACCTTACCTATGTTTATATTTGTTTGACTTTAAACTTAGCATACTTATCCAGCCACATTCGTATGTATTGAAATGATTTTTTTTTTCTTACCTGCATGCTTTTTCTTCCAAGTTATAAATATTATTTGTTGTCTGACTTGCTTTAGCTACTTACAGGTTTCAACATACTCTATTTTTGCCTAGCCTATTTCTATTATAAACACTTGCTTAACAACATATTATATTTAAAACTACAACTATACAAGGTCTAGCATATCTCCATTTTGTTGTATGAGCATATTTTAGTTAACTTATATATTTTGCCTAGCTTATATTTGTTTATAAAGTTTCAACTCAAGTATAAACACAATTTTATACTTAACAAAATTTTAAAAATCTTGCCTTTACTTTCTTTTAAAACTTATATTATTAAATGCTTAATTTATTTAAAATTACTTCAAACCTATGTAAATTTTTATAAGATTCATTTTATATTTTAAATCATAGTTTACCAAAGCATGTGTATAAGTATAAACATAAGTTTAAAATAACAATTTCTATTTATTAAAAATCCATTGTAAAGATATTACAAAAATTAATATTGTCTAACTATAACTCATTCTAAAGATATTTTATTTAATATTAAAATAAATCAAATTCCAAATTACCAGAAAGATTAGAGTTTGAAAACATATCCTTATTTATTAAAATTTAAAACAGACTTTAACTATTTACAATATATACAAATATATATATAAATAAATAGAAAACAATTTATTAGTCTTAAAAGATAATTTATCAGTTAAATATTTATTTAAAAGACAATTATTAATTCAATTCATACCTTATTAACAATTATATATCAAATCAATTTAATATTTAATATAGATTATTAAATTGATATTGCTCAAAATTCTGGGATGTCACATTCCTCCCCTCTTAAAAGAATTTCGTCCCCGAAATTTAAATCAAAGGTAATTTAATAATCTCATTAAAGATTTAAATTTTAAACACAAGCATATATCATCAATATATACTAACACCCATAGCAATCAATCATCTAATCAAACAAATCTAACTATCCAAACAAAATACTTGATAGAATTTCCTCGAGTTTCCCCGGGTATAAATACCAGGTTACTCGCTCTATAGAATCCAAACAATCAATACTACTAAGCTACACACAACTAGATCTACAAACAAGATAGGATATCACACTATAGACAAGTCTGACTCAACCTCCAAACTCCCTGAACTGCTGGCTCTACAACCAGAGATAACTCATACACGTACTCCCTCAGAGATACGTGAAATACATCGAATCCCAGTTATCCAAACTGGCAATTCAATCCTGAAGATCAAACACTTATCCAAAATCAAATCTCCGATTCTGGAATCCAAATTCCTCCGTCTCAAATCCACAAAATTCCTCGGACGATCCTGGGTCGCCTACATCCTTACTGATCAGCTTATCCTTCGCTGATGCCCTCGAAACAACCTGAACCAAAACAATCCAACAAAATGATCTTTCCAAGATCAACCAAAACTCAGAACTCCATTCTACTCCAGAATCAGGAAACAGATCTCACTACTCACATCCCGGAAGAGATAAAACAGGTGCACTTGCCAAACTGGCCTCAGATCCTGAAAAATTTCCTATAGAAACTCTCTAATCCAAAACATTGCAATTTCCAGTTGCTTCCACTCTTAAACAACTGCCACCATGCTTCCACTGCGCAACTCTGATCCGAGCAGATGAAAATGCTGATGACGAACACAAGCAAAGACTGGGAAACCACTTTCCAAAAATATGGTTCAACAGATCTAAAAATAAAACTCAGCAGATCCTCCAAACCCTGAGCTGCTTCACTAAGATCTTCCTCCAGAAACCATCCTACTACTAAGCGGAACCATCGGTACCACTCCTGGAATCCAGTCGATACCAAACTCAAACTCCAGATGCTAACAAAACTCTGACTTCCTGAAGATATCCAGAAAAATCACTGACAACCCAAGAGAATGCTGACTATCGCAAGTCACTTTTGCGATCAACTCAACCTAATTCCAAAGAAAAACCGTTCTCCCTTTATCAAGCAGAACAGCTTACACTTAACTTGCCAATCCAATGAAGAAATGGAACCACTCTGTTGCTTCTGAACTCCACTGCTAAGCTAGAAAGCTTCCTTGCCAACATACAGGACACTCCGAGCTACACTGCTGACACCAATGCCCAACGACTACAAATCCAAAAGCTCTTCGAGAAACTCGAACCTCAAACCAAATAGAAACACCCTGCTGTACTCAGTCACACCACCGAAGCAGACACACTTCTTTAAAACTTGTTCCAAAGAAACATCTTCGGAAACATCCATAATCACTGCGTCTCATCACACAGCTACTAATCCCTGAAGTATCAAGATATCATCACTTGCTTCTGTCCAACCGACAGATCCAACTCTACTCAAAATGGACTCCGAACCTTTACAGGTTTCCTTCAGAGATCGATGAAATCCTTACATCAACAAAGCTCACTCGAGACGGTATTAGATCTACAGTCTCGACAGATACACTTCCAACCATTGGTAGTCGTGTTACACACACCACTACCCTATCTACCTTTATAATTTATATTGGGAAAACCCGAACAGGTAACCCAACAGATAGGTAGAAATAGATAAATATATATATAAATTACAAGTACGCTCTCTCAGGATAGACGCCACTCCAGAGCCTAGGTATTCACTCAACCTAATGCTCTGATACCAACTGTGACGTCCCGGAATTTCCGATCCCGAAAATTCCAGATAGTTATGAAAAAAGAAGAAAAAGATAGAAGAGAAGAAACAGAAAACACCACACAGATCCTCACATTCGCAGCGGATAAAGTATAATATCCAATAACAGCAGTTTACAAAAGAAATATCATATCAATAAGTTTCCAATTTAATACATCAGAGTTACACATACATACACAGGACATATACAAATCACATGGCTAGAAATAAAGTCACAGTGGAAACACTCCATACGTCCTGCCCTCCAGCTAACCACCTGAGCTTCAGAACGTCCTCACCTGAAAATCTGTAATACTCGGTCTGACCCACGCACCTTCTCTCCAAGTCTGGCCACACTCGATACGACGAGGAATGAAAACGACTCGGGAAAAAACACATCAGTTTACACGGGTCTTAAACCCTACATTCGATCAAATCTCAAAACCCACACATTCGAAAATTCCTTTACCATTTTTCTGGTATTACTACATAGTCAAGCTTGCTACTCTCAAAAATCCAGAATTTAAATTTGTTTAAAACGACTGGAATTCGTGAAAATGCCTCTAGGCTTTATATTCGAACTGCACTTTGAATACTCGCCTAAAAATCATCATTTTTATTTTAAAAATCCTACTTTTGCATGTAGATTCAAACTATATTGTTGAATTAGCAAATTAAAATATATGATTTTAACATAGAAAATTTTGGATAGCCTGTAATCAACTTTCCAGTTGATATTCTTCATCCAGACTTTGAAACAGGTTTTAAAAACTTTATTTATACTTGAAACAACTCACTGTGTTTAAATCACAAGTCTGTAAATGATTGTCGTGGAGATATTTTGTAACTTGATCATTTACTTACTCTGTAACTAAAGAATTTGCATATTCAAACTACAGAGCATTCATATGAAACAAAATGATAATACAATTTCATATGTTCAGATATGATTACCAATACATCACACATACAGATCAACTTAAAATTTAAAAGTTTAGTTTACTCACCTGACAATTTAAAACAGAGCTTGTTTCTTTTGTTTGAATGCTTGAAACTGGAATTTTGAAAACTTTGCATGTTTTGTTGTTGATTCCAGAAAGCTTCAAAATGGCTTTGAATTTGAACAAGAATGCTGGAAATCTTATTATAGTTAAGATGCTTCCATTTTTGATTGTGAACTGGAATGCTTTTGCTTCTAGTTGTTTTTTCCCCCAGGTTTGTATATTTGTTTGAATGAACAAAAATGAAAGAAGTTTGCTAAATAAAACAAGTATGCAAAGCTTAATGGTTGCATTTGTACACAAATAAAATCTTAGCTAGTACAAAAATCAGAGATTTTTATTCTTCTTTGGGGCTGAAAACATATTTTCGAACAGGTTTTGTTGTGCTAGGGTAGAAGACATTAAATGCTAATGTACTTTTGTACATAGATATTTTTATTCACTTGCTTCTCCTACAATCCAGTTTCGTATATGCTTACAAGTATTATATAGGCTTATTGTTTGACTTAGCTTATCATACTTACCCAGTTACATTCGTATGGCATTGAAATGATATCCTGCCTAACCCATTATCTTGCCTGCACATATGTATTTTGTTGTAGAGTATAAATATTTTACTTAAGCTTTATCTTATGCCTTGTACTAGTATGATTTCCATGCCTGCAAATGTATTTTGTTATAGAGTATATGATAATTTACTTAAGTTTTTAGTTTAAAGGTGGTTATGGTTATTGTAATTGTTATCTTGTATAATTATTTCTATCTCTAACATAAGTGTATTATTTTGATTTTAAAAACTCAACTATCAAATAATTAATTAACTATTACTATTTTATTTATACTTACTTTAAATATTTATAAAGTATATTTTATTATCTATATATATTATTTTGTTGAGAGATTTATATAACTTTAAAACCATAGTTTATTTTAAAATATGTATAACAATTTTCATTTATAATAAAAATCTACTTGTATAGACATTATATTATAAATAAAGCTCATTATTACATTAAAATAAATTTATAAAAAGAGATTATCACTTTATTTCTTATTTTTATCAGGCTATAAAACAAAACAATCCTTTGTTTATTTTAAATTTCCCAAATCATAGTTTTCTCCCAAAATACATCTATATATATTTGTTTTTAAAACAACAAGTTGTATTTTAATTAATTTAGTTAAATATTTATTTAAAAAAAATTCTGTCAAAAATCCCGGGATGTCACGTCCCTACCCCCTTTGAAGATTTTCGTCCTCGAAAAGGAACGAAACCAGAATTAATAAAATGCTTAAAATCAGATAAATATTCTTTGATCATTTTTAAAACACTTTTTAATATCTATATAATATTACTCCAAAATAGTTTTTATATAAAAAAAATTCTTTTATAACTCGATGTTTCGACAAGTCCATCCTTGTTCCCATAGAAATTCGGTCATACGTTGATCAGGCGTAGGACTGAAAATCTATAAGTACTTGGTAAACTCGTTTCCAACACCCAGTGAAAACACTTTGGAAAATAATTTTGAGAGTACTAATAGATATGAGCGCGTATTTGTTAGTGAATATAAAATGGTTTTATATTGTGTTGGTTGATTTATTGAGTGGCATATGAACCTTCGTCGGCACAGTCTGGACAACTGTATCGAAGGGGTTTCTAAACACTTGAATAGAACAGTTCGACACAGTATTGTTTTAAATAGGGTGAATGAAATAATTTTGCCCAAATTATTTTGTATATAAAAGAAATAATTATTTGAAATTTATTATAGTTATATATTTGGATGCTTGGTTGTTAGAAAATGACAATAATGAGTTAGTCTCATTATTGAGTAGAAATTGAAACTTATAACCTAAGTTGAAGAATAAATTCATATAACAAAATGGAATTTGGAATGTAGATTATAAATGAAATTTATAAATTGAGATAAACTTTATATACAAATGTGAATTACAAATGTGATTTATAATCAAATGAGATAAATTCATAAACAAATGAAATTTGTAAATGTAGAATTCCAGAGTAATGTTTGGATATAAAATTGAATGGATTTTGAATTTGAAGTTTTGGGAAAGGTTTAAATTCCTTTGGATTTAAAAAATAGTTTAAAGGTTTTGGGGAAATAATGGTGATATTATTTCATGAATATTTTTTAAATTGAATTGAAATTTGGTGGGAATTTGGGATTTTTAAAATGTTTGAAATGTTTAAAGTGATAAAAGCATTAAATTCTCTTTCGGTCGCTGGAAAATAATTTCGGTGATGACTGCAGCATCATCGATGTCTATTTTCGAGTTTCCAAAGAGAAATTGCTACCAAACTGTTTTAAATTGAAGGTGATTGTGAACTGGGTTGGTTTTGAAATTCAAAGGGAAAATTTGTTTGGTAAAAGCAGATTGTTTTGGAAATTGGGATTTGAGGTGATATACCAGATATGTATGAGTTATTTATGGATTCAAAATGGTTTTGAAATAAAACCGGGCAATTGGATTCTGGGAATTCTATTTAAAAAAATATAAATGTGGAAATTTAAATGAATCAACAATATAAAGTATAGAATGAAGTTGAGTGAAATAAGAAGGGAATGAAAGTTTAATTCTGGGATTATAATTATGAGATGAAAATAACTAAATGAGTAATATAAGTTGGTAGATAAAAGAGTTAGAGAACTTGAAGGTGAATGAATTGTAAAACTCGTATAAATTTGTATCCTGGAATTAAAATTTAATTTGAGTATATGAAAGTGAATAAAATATATTTGAATTTAACTTAAGATAAGTTAAATAAAATGGAGAATTGGAATTGAATTAAAAGTAAATAAGTTGAAGTCGAACTAAATTGAATATAAAGGTAATGTAAAATGCTCATAATTGTGTAAATAAATTCATATTCTTAGGTTCTTAAGTGTAATAATTTGAAATTTGATTATAAAGATGGAAATGGACTTAAATGAATAGTCCCAGATCTTAAGTAAGTAAGTTAAAACTTATGAATAGAAACGAAATTGTAAGTCATAAATGGGAATTCATTTCTTTGAACCATTAAGAGTTATAAGTTGAAATTGTAATTATCAAATGGAAACAATAAGATGAGTAATCTTAATTTTTAAATAAATCCAAATTTGAATTATAAAATAAATTGAACTTAAGATAATTAAGTGAAGTGATATTTGGAATTAAAAAGCAAGTATTTAATTTTAACCAGCGGAGGAACTAATTTGATAATAAATTAGTTAATGAAATTGAATTGTGAGTTAATGGAATTGGATTAAAATAGTGATGGTTTGGATTGCGAATGAAATCCAAATAAGTGAAAATAAATTGGAAATGGCCTGGTTATTAATAAAATAATTCCATATGAATTGAGTATGGAAATTAAAATTCATAATGATTGAGTGAATGAACCACTTATATTAAATAAATAAATGGATGGAATTTGATTAAATAAGAATCAAATGAAAGATGGAAATAAAACTTTAAAGGGTTGGTTAAATGGAAAATAAACTTAAGTTATTGACTTAAGTAAATGTTGAATGGAAACTGAACTCAAACAGAAGAGTGGTTTAAATAAGTTGAGAAATAGTTATTGAATGAATTAACTTGGATTGTTTTCGAGCTAAATAAAATTCAATTTTTGGAAGTTGGAGATGAATTGAATTTAAGAAAAAAATTTGGAAATGAAGTAGTAAATTGAAGTAAGTTGAGATTCATATGAAATGGGAGTTCAATTTGAATATATACACTTCAGTGGTGAAGTAGTAAATAAATATAAGAAAATTTATATGAACTTAAGAATTGAAGAATGAAATTCTTAAGAAAATTTGTAGTGGAAATATACTTAGTAATTTTGGGAAAAAATATATATATACTAAGTGAATAGTTGAATGAAGACTAAAACTGAAGTTGTGAAATGGGATAGTTGTGAATAAGGGGATAACAATCAAAATGAATGTGAATAAAAGAGAATTGATGTAATTGGTAATCAATTGAAATTTATACGTAAGATGTACGTATATTATTTTATTCGCATAGCTATTTGATCCAGAATTCGAGCATAAAATTTCGAGGTAATTATACCGATCCGGGTAGGATTTTTCACTCGATTTTCGACGGCGAATGTAACGACCCAGATTTTCTGATAATTAAAATTCGAATATTTAATTGATTTTAAATATTAATAAATGGAATTTAGAAGTCGAATGATTTATTTTTTTCGAATATTGGATTTAATTTGGTTAATTAAATCGATAAATTAAATAGTGAGATCCCAGAAATAATTGGAAATCGAGTTAAAATGATTGAAAATGATTTGGGAAATTTTATTTAATCATACTGGAGTTATAGAAAGGTTATAGAACTTTCAGAATCGAATTTGGAGTAAAATTGTAAAAAATTGAATATTTTAATATTTAATTATCGACTGAAAAATAGCCAATTTTTGGACAATCTCATAATTGAACGAGACCAGTTCCATTGGATCCGTAATAGTTAGTTATTATCGGATTTCAATTTTCGTATCAATCGGAGTTGTAGTTTGACCGTGGCAGCTCGAAACGCATCGATATCATTTTGATTTTAATTCGTCGAGTTAAAATAGTCATTTTTCAAACGGTCTCGGATTTCGACGAAACCAGTTTCATCGGATCCGTAATGTGATATTATTGTAAGATTTCAAATTTCGTAATTTTTGGAATTACCGTTTGTCCGGTACAAATTAAAACGCCTCGAAATCGATTTAAATCGGTTTAATTTAAATTGATCGTTTTTCTCCATATCTCACACAGACGATCGAATTAGCTTCCGAAACCTGTTCCATTACGTTCGGAACGCGGGGTAAACCCCAGAAACGCTAGTCACCGCGCGTAAATCGGAGTTTGGGAATCCCGGATGAATAGTGTCGTTCAAATTTCTATAAATAGGCCCATTATTCACAAAAATTAAAAAAAGAAAAAAAACCCTAACCCTAATTCTATTGCTTCAGCCGCCAGTTATGATATCAATGGCCGAAAAACAATTATCTTCTTCCTCAATTTTCTCTTAATCCACGCAATATTAAGCTACGACCTCAACTAGAAGATTGTAGTGCTCAATGAGACGAGTAAATCCATACGGCTATGATCGTCTATTGTCGAGTGAATCAACGGCAAAATGCCAGGGAAGTGCTGCCGTTCGCACGCGTTTCTAGGGGGTTTGGGGGTGCCGAGCTCGACCGCTCTCTGGCTGTTGGTAGCTCGTGTCGCGAGCTTCGTTGTGGCGCTCCTCGATCGTGGTGGAAGTGTTCAAATGGGTCGCGTGCGTTAGGGTTTAGTGGCGGCTGATGGGTGTTTCTCGTGTTCGTACTTGCCTGGGGGGTGTACGTGAGGGAGGGAAGAAGGAAGACAGTGGCCAGGATTTCATCTTTCAAAAATGAACGGCTGGGATGGAAAGGTTGAAAATTTTAAAGAGAAATTGAATATAAATTTGTATTTAAATTCGTACGATGTTTAAAATGCAATAACTTTTTCATATATTGTCAGAAAATTACGAAATCAGTTGCGTTGGAATCGTCTCGACGTGTACTTCGCGATGCAACTGAATTGAAGTCAATTGGAGCTAGTTTGAATTTCGGGTAAAATTAAACGTCGTTTAATTTTATTCGAAAATAAACGCGGAAATCGGAATTAAAATCAAGGTGAGATTATTTTCTCACTCAAAGTGAAAAGTGGAATTTTCAGTTATTATTTGATTGACTGTTTGAATGTGCTATTAGATATGATAGGATATATCTATATATATATAGCAATATATACATATTGGCATATGTATATATTGGATTGATTGATTCCCGCCTCGTATAGCGGATGAGACCCTATTGCGCCGTTAGTAAGCGGATTTATAAAAACCTATATACCGCGATAATTCCGTACTGGAGCGGAATTGGTATTGTGCTAACATCTGTGGATGCAGGGAAACAGGTTGGAGGGATCCAACTGGATTCCTCACCGTATTGATTATTTACAGATATTTTGATATATTCTGTTATCATATGATGATATATGATATTTGACTGTTGTGATGGACTGATTGGTGTTGTGGCATCATCGGATTCAGTTTTGAAAAGTAGAAATAACGACTTTCACTTTAAAAAGGATTTTTTAAAGTGATCTTTGAAATTATATGTTTTATTGAATTGTTGAATTGATTTATTTTAAATAAATAAACGTTTGAAATTTTGAAGTTATAAAAGTTAAGATTTTTGTGAATTATGACCGTAAGGTGATTTTTGAAATAAAAGTCGATTTATTTATAAAATGGTTTAAGCTGGGATTTTTGAATAACTATAAACGATTTGTATAGAAAGATTTATAAAATTGATATTTTATAAATCAAAATATTGGACTTATAAAACGAATGTTATAAGTGTTAAAAAGAAGTATAAATAGATTTCACAAGTGAATGAAATTAATAGATATAGATTGTGAAGTTATAAAATGGATGAAACTGTAGAATAAAAGATTATAAGAGATTAACTTATAAATTGGATTTTTACCTTTAGATGGAATATTTATCGAAAATTTAATAAAGGAGATTTATTAAATTGAAGTCGTTAGAAAAGGAATTTATAAACGTTGTTTTATAAATTCGAAATCGATAGAATTTGATAAATTAAATGCAGAAGATTTTTAAAGGAATTTATAAACGTTGTTTTATAAATTCGAAATCGATAGAATTTGATAAATTAAATGCAGAAGATTTTTAAAGGAGATATATTCGCGATTTTGGACAGTGAATATATTATTAAATAAATGGATATATTTTTGAAGAAGTGATATTAAAATGAAGTTAAACATTTTAAAGATGTTTTAAAATGTATTATAAATCGAAAGCAGAGATTTCCGCAGTTCTTGTTGAAATAGACGTTTTCGAGAAATTTAAGGAAATGGTGGACTATAACACTGTTGTTATAGTAAATGATTTCCGAAAGGAAATGTTTTGATGTAGTATTGGGATTTATATATCTATCTAAATTCCGAATCCCTATACTAGTGATTTTGAGTCGTCGTAACGATGTTTTACGTAACATTCGTTTTGACTCAAATAAATGTGTTTAAAGAGAATGATTTTCTTAAAGAATGAATATATACTTAATATTGATTTAAGTATATCGAATATTTTCAAATGTTGAAAATAACTGATTTGTGAAATACTTATTATTAAATAAGTATGGAATTGCTTTTCCAATATGAAATGAACTGTTTTTGAGATTTTGTCTTCAAAGATAAAATGAAATGTGAATATTTGAAATTTGTTTTTCAAATGGTTAAAGTGTGGAAATTATATATCTAGTAAAGATATTTTGAAGATAAATAATTTGGGAAATTATTTGGAATCTGATGATGTTGCGCATCTTTATTGATAGTTAAATAACCGACTATCAATAATTACCTTGAGTAGGTATTTGTTGTGAATTGGATGAATTTGAATGCCACACTTATTTTTGAATAATCGCTCACTATTCGGGTTAGCCGGGAAAGGACCATGGGGTCGTATAACCCATTCCGAATATGTGATACGTCGTTATGAATCGCATTTGAAGACCGGTGTTGAAGACCGGATATTTTTGAAAACGGAAGGATTACCGTCGAGTTACTCTACATCGACTGATCTTCGATTTAGAGGTTTTATCACCCTTAGTGACGGGAAGTCCTGACGTGATTGAAAATTATCCGGAAATGCAAGGGCTTCGTGAGAAGTGCCTTCGGTTCTGTTCGATCCCGGAACAGACTTGTATGGATTGTGTGTCTGACGTTACAATTTGAGATATAAAGCTGATTTCTTTCAAATACATTTCTGTTGGTGGCGGAGAATTTATTCTCTTAGCTTAACACCCTTCTCTGAGACGTACGAGCTCAGAGGTTATGTAGTTGAAATTTATCAGCGATATATCCCAATTTGGTAACGTGGCATACTGAGTGTTGCTGTGGAATGATCAGTGTTTGATCATTTGTGATATGATCATTTGTTTGATCTTATATCTTTGTGATCATAGGTTGATCATTTTGTTTGACCCGAAGCAGGGCTTTTTGAGAAAGCGTAGCTTTGTGGACGAGACTTCGTCGAGCCTCACACCCCGGAAATGGTCGAAACAGGAAGGATGCGGCAAGGTTCTAGGGAGTAGCGCCCCTTAGTGTATGTCATTCCTTCTGGATAAAGGTGGTATCATGGTATGGAGCCCAGATACTTAACCTCTGTGGTTACTGCATTATTATTATCTATGTGGTTTGTTGCGAATCGGGGATCCTCGGGAAGATCGGTGACGATCGGGGGATGGCATACGCGTGTCAGTAGTTACCTATTTTTGCAGAGGTAACCCGGCCTTGTGTTGGCAGAGATCTAACCGTAACGTTAGGTTCTCGGGTCGTCTATTCCAGGGACGTACCCATCGTGGATAGGAAGTTCCTTTGCCTGATCATTTGTTGGAAATCCAAAGAAACAATACGTGACGTGTACGGTTTTAGTTGTATTACCTGCTATGGAATGTGGCGGTAACCTGCTATTGAACATAGTAGCTATAGTAGGCATACGATACTGGTCGTATGTTGGCTAAGATTAATATTATACTTTCGAAATGATTTCTACACTATGCACTAATAATAATATCAAAAATGATTTGATTTTGCGTAGTAAGCATCTTTGATTATCATAAGAAGAAATCTCCTCCAATTCTGCGTTTGCATTGTGTGTGTGGTGGGAGGTCTTATGGTAGTCTCATTTTCCAAAACCATTTCGAATTGACTTAAAATTTTTCTGTTGTTTATTTTAAAGATAAATAACTGTTTTACGATCTCACACCAGTCACCATGACTGACTCGGAGTTTATTGTTTCCCTTCTAAACTCTGGGTGCCCACCAATTTCCACACGGGCAGTCTAGAGTTAGATTATCAGGATATTCTGGATATTCTGGAGCTTGGAGATAAGCTGGAGTTCGAGACGTAGTATTTGTATCTTATAGTATTTATTCCGCTGTGTATTCTGTATGAGGACAAGTTATATAACTGTCCATTGTTGTATTGAGTTGTATATTGACTCTGATGATTGATGTATGTATAAAATAATATAGTTCTTTGTTTTAGAGATTATTCATTTATCTATTATATATTGTTCCGCTGCGATGTGTAAGATTCTGATATTGTTCTGTTTCTGTTGCTGTTCTGTTGTTCTTCTTTATTTCCTTTCTTTTTCTTCTATCTTCTTCTTCTACTTTTTTTCTTTTTCTTAAAACCATAACTTTTCAGGTTTCCGGCATTCGATGGCTCAGCAGTCGATAAAGTGAGTATCGATGTTGAATTTTCGAAAGTCGAAAATTTGCGGGATGTTACAAGTGGTATCAGAGCATATGGTTAAGCGACAACCCTGCTCTGTTGGGTGTTACTCATTAGAGATAGAGTCAGTAGTACTCTAGAATGAGTTTGAGGGTAATAATAGATATGAGCGCGTATTTGTTATTGAATATAAAATTTGTTTTGTATTGTGTTGACTTATCGGTTGATTGTCTATGGATTCTGGTCGGTGCAGTCTAGCTAACTGTAATCGATAGGGGTTCCTAAACTCTTAAACAAGATAAACCGACATAGTATTGTTTTAAAATAGGGTAAATGAGATAATTTTACCCAAAACTATTTTTGAATATAAAAGAAAGGATTTTTCTATAAATTTCTATAGTATATGGTTGCATGGATGTTAGGAAGTAATAATAGTGAATTATCATCACTAAAATTGAATAAGAAATTCAAATCATAACTCCAAAGTTAAGAAATAAATTCACAGACAAATGAAATTGAGAATGTAGATCATAAATGTGAATTGTAAATTGAAACGGAATTCCAGAAAAGTATTTGGAAATGTTTTGAAAGGAGTTTGAAGATTTTGGAGATTTGGAAAGTTTAAATCCTTTTTGGTTTGAAAATGAATTTCAAAGGTTTGAAAAATATTTTGAAGAGATGAAAAGCTCTAAACTCTTTTCGGTCGCTGGAAAATAACTTCGGTAATGACTGCAGCATTACTGATGTTCATTTTCGGGTTTCCGAAAGAGGAATTGCTGCCAAACTGTTTTAAATGGAAAGTGTTTGGAAAAAAATTTGGGTTTTGTTTTGGAAAATTCAAAAGATAATTTGAATTGTTTTCAAAAAAAATGGTTTTGAAAGGTTGAATATAAGTTGTATAACTTATAAAATGAGAAAATGTAAGTGAAATAAATGATGTTTAATGGGAATATAACTTGAGAAATAACGAATGAATTTGATTTTGGGTATCAAAATTTATTACTGAAATGAATATGAACTTGAGTTATATAAGTGAAATTCAACTTGAAATGTTAAATGGATTAGCAATTGAATAAATAAATGTATTGGATGTTAATCAATCTAATGAAAGTAAATTGATATGGAAGAATGAATGTAAGTGTAAATTCATTGAAGCTAATTGAATGAAGTGAATAAAACTGGAATCGAAAATGAATGTTAAAAACAAATTTGAATAAAATAAATTGGAATTTGTAATGGGTTAGTAACTGAAACTAATTTAGAATAGTGCAGTTGTGAATAAAGATAGTTGATGGAATTTAATATTCAGAAGTAAATTGAATTCAAATAGAATTGAAGTTATGAATTAGATTCAAATGAAATTGAAATGTAAAATTGAATCATATTGGATATATAACTTCAATAATGAACTTAAAGAGGATATAAGCATATATTGAAAATTTTGTAATTGAATTTGGAAAATAGTTTGAATGCGGTAACTAGATATAATGGCTAGTAGATATACAGGTGTATAAAGGGATTGGAAAATTTATTTCACAGATAATTTGAATTGCTCGACAAAAGGTACGTATTTGAATTATAATATGAGTTTTTGCTGATTTCTTCTCTAGCCGCTTGGCTTTTTCTTTTTCTTTTTGAATTCTGAGAGTCCGTAGGGACATTTTGTAGTCGTGCCGTATTAGCCGCGCAAAGGAGACGCTGGCGAAATTTTTGGAAATTTAGGGCGTTAGAAAATTTTTGAGAAATTTTGAAAGTTTAAAATTTGAATTTAAACTCGAATTTGGATTTAGAAGTTAAACAATGTTGTTTGAAACTTAAAATTTAAGTTGGAAAGTTAGTTGAGATGATAACGAATCTTTAGTAGGAAGATCCGTTTGAAAATTTTGATAAAACTACTTAGATGTTGAAAAACAGTAGATGAGTTAAGGACCTTTCTTCCTAGCTTGTAATTTCGAGGACGAAATTCTTTTAAGGGGGGAAGTTTGTAACGACCCAGATTTTCTGATAATTAAAATTCGAATATTTAATTGATTTTAAATATTAATAAATGGAATTTAGAAGTCGAATGATTTATTTTTTTCGAATATTGGATTTAATTTGGTTAATTAAATCGATAAATTAAATAGTGAGATCCCAGAAATAATTGGAAATCGAGTTAAAATGATTGAAAATGATTTGGGAAATTTTATTTAATCATACTGGAGTTATAGAAAGGTTATAGAACTTTCAGAATCGAATTTGGAGTAAAATTGTAAAAAATTGAATATTTTAATATTTAATTATCGACTGAAAAATAGCCAATTTTTGGACAGTCTCAGAATTGAACGAGACCAGTTCCATTGGATCCGTAATAGTTAGTTATTATCGGATTTCAATTTTCGTATCAATCGGAGTTGTAGTTTGACCGTGGCAGCTCGAAACGCATCGATATCATTTTGATTTTAATTCGTCGAGTTAAAATAGTCATTTTTCAAACGGTCTCGGATTTCGACGAAACCAGTTTCATCGGATCCGTAATGTGATATTATTGTAAGATTTCAAATTTCGTAATTTTTGGAATTACCGTTTGTCCGGTACAAATTAAAACGCCTCGAAATCGATTTAAATCGGTTTAATTTAAATTGATCGTTTTTCTCCATATCTCACACAGACGATCGAATTAGCTTCCGAAACCTGTTCCATTGCGTTCGGAATGCGGGGTAAACCCCAAAACGCTAGTCACCGCGCGTAAATCGGAGTTTGGGAATCCCGGATGAATAGTGTCGTTCAAATTTCTATAAATAGGCCCATTATTCACAAAAATTAAAAAAAGAAAAAAAACCCTAACCCTAATTCTATTGCTTCAGCCGCCAGTTATGATATCAATGGCCGAAAAACAATTATCTTCTTCCTCAATTTTCTCTTAATCCACGCAATATTAAGCTACGACCTCAACTAGAAGATTGTAGTGCTCAATGAGACGAGTAAATCCATACGGCTATGATCGTCTATTGTCGAGTGAATCAACGGCAAAATGCCAGGGAAGTGCTGCCGTTCGCACGCGTTTCTAGGGGGTTTGGGGGTGCCGAGCTCGACCGCTCTCTGGCTGTTGGTAGCTCGTGTCGCGAGCTTCGTTGTGGCGCTCCTCGATCGTGGTGGAAGTGTTCAAATGGGTCGCGTGCGTTAGGGTTTAGTGGCGGCTGATGGGTGTTTCTCGTGTTCGTACTTGCCTGGGGGGTGTACGTGAGGGAGGGAAGAAGGAAGACAGTGGCCAGGATTTCATCTTTCAAAAATGAACGGCTGGGATGGAAAGGTTGAAAATTTTAAAGAGAAATTGAATATAAATTTGTATTTAAATTCGTACGATGTTTAAAATGCAATAACTTTTTCATATATTGTCAGAAAATTACGAAATCAGTTGCGTTGGAATCGTCTCGACGTGTACTTCGCGATGCAACTAAATTGAAGTCAATTGGAGCTAGTTTGAATTTCGGGTAAAATTAAACGTCGTTTAATTTTATTCGAAAATAAACGCGGAAATCGGAATTAAAATCAAGGTGAGATTATTTTCTCACTCAAAGTGAAAAGTGGAATTTTCAGTTATTATTTGATTGACTGTTTGAATGTGCTATTAGATATGATAGGATATATCTATATATATATAGCAATATATACATATTGGCATATGTATATATTGGATTGATTGATTCCCGCCTCGTATAGCGGATGAGACCCTATTGCGCCGTTAGTAAGCGGATTTATAAAAACCTATATACCGCGATAATTCCGTACTGGAGCGGAATTGGTATTGTGCTAACATCTGTGGATGCAGGGAAACAGGTTGGAGGGATCCAACTGGATTCCTCACCGTATTGATTATTTACAGATATTTTGATATATTCTGTTATCATATGATGATATATGATATTTGACTGTTGTGATGGACTGATTGGTGTTGTGGCATCATCGGATTCAGTTTTGAAAAGTAGAAATAACGACTTTCACTTTAAAAAGGATTTTTTAAAGTGATCTTTGAAATTATATGTTTTATTGAATTGTTGAATTGATTTATTTTAAATAAATAAACGTTTGAAATTTTGAAGTTATAAAAGTTAAGATTTTTGTGAATTATGACCGTAAGGTGATTTTTGAAATAAAAGTCGATTTATTTATAAAATGGTTTAAGCTGGGATTTTTGAATAACTATAAACGATTTGTATAGAAAGATTTATAAAATTGATATTTTATAAATCAAAATATTGGACTTATAAAACGAATGTTATAAGTGTTAAAAAGAAGTATAAATAGATTTCACAAGTGAATGAAATTAATAGATATAGATTGTGAAGTTATAAAATGGATGAAACTGTAGAATAAAAGATTATAAGAGATTAACTTATAAATTGGATTTTTACCTTTAGATGGAATATTTATCGAAAATTTAATAAAGGAGATTTATTAAATTGAAGTCGTTAGAAAAGGAATTTATAAACGTTGTTTTATAAATTCGAAATCGATAGAATTTGATAAATTAAATGCAGAAGATTTTTAAAGGAATTTATAAACGTTGTTTTATAAATTCGAAATCGATAGAATTTGATAAATTAAATGCAGAAGATTTTTAAAGAAGATATATTCGCGATTTTGGACAGTGAATATATTATTAAATAAATGGATATATTTTTGAAGAAGTGATATTAAAATGAAGTTAAACATTTTAAAGATGTTTTAAAATGTATTATAAATCGAAAGCAGAGATTTCCGCAGTTCTTGTTGAAATAGACGTTTTCGAGAAATTTAAGGAAATGGTGGACTATAACACTGTTGTTATAGTAAATGATTTCCGAAAGGAAATGTTTTGATGTAGTATTGGGATTTATATATCTATCTAAATTCCGAATCCCTATACTAGTGATTTTGAGTCGTCGTAACGATGTTTTACGTAACATTCGTTTTGACTCAAATAAATGTGTTTAAAGAGAATGATTTTCTTAAAGAATGAATATATACTTAATATTGATTTAAGTATATCGAATATTTTCAAATGTTGAAAATAACTGATTTGTGAAATACTTATTATTAAATAAGTATGGAATTGCTTTTCCAATATGAAATGAACTGTTTTTGAGATTTTGTCTTCAAAGATAAAATGAAATGTGAATATTTGAAATTTGTTTTTCAAATGGTTAAAGTGTGGAAATTATATATCTAGTAAAGATATTTTGAAGATAAATAATTTGGGAAATTATTTGGAATCTGATGATGTTGCGCATCTTTATTGATAGTTAAATAACCGACTATCAATAATTACCTTGAGTAGGTATTTGTTGTGAATTGGATGAATTTGAATGCCACACTTATTTTTGAATAATCGCTCACTATTCGGGTTAGCCGGGAAAGGACCATGGGGTCGTATAACCCATTCCGAATATGTGATACGTCGTTATGAATCGCATTTGAAGACCGGTGTTGAAGACCGGATATTTTTGAAAACGGAAGGATTACCGTCGAGTTACTCTACATCGACTGATCTTCGATTTAGAGGTTTTATCACCCTTAGTGACGGGAAGTCCTGACGTGATTGAAAATTATCCGGAAATGCAAGGGCTTCGTGAGAAGTGCCTTCGGTTCTGTTCGATCCCGAAACAGACTTGTATGGATTGTGTGTCTGACGTTACAATTTGAGATATAAAGCTGATTTCTTTCAAATACATTTCTGTTGGTGGCGGAGAATTTATTCTCTTAGCTTAACACCCTTCTCTGAGACGTACGAGCTCAGAGGTTATGTAGTTGAAATTTATCAGCGATATATCCCAATTTGGTAACGTGGCATACTGAGTGTTGCTGTGGAATGATCAGTGTTTGATCATTTGTGATATGATCATTTGTTTGATCTTATATCTTTGTGATCATAGGTTGATCATTTTGTTTGACCCGAAGCAGGGCTTTTTGAGAAAGCGTAGCTTTGTGGACGAGACTTCGTCGAGCCTCACACCCCGGAAATGGTCGAAACAGGAAGGATGCGGCAAGGTTCTAGGGAGTAGCGCCCCTTAGTGTATGTCATTCCTTCTGGATAAAGGTGGTATCATGGTATGGAGCCCAGATACTTAACCTCTGTGGTTACTGCATTATTATTATCTATGTGGTTTGTTGCGAATCGGGGATCCTCGGGAAGATCGGTGACGATCGGGGGATGGCATACGCGTGTCAGTAGTTACCTATTTTTGCAGAGGTAACCCGGCCTTGTGTTGGCAGAGATCTAACCGTAACGTTAGGTTCTCGGGTCGTCTATTCCAGGGACGTACCCATCGTGGATAGGAAGTTCCTTTGCCTGATCATTTGTTGGAAATCCAAAGAAACAATACGTGACGTGTACGGTTTTAGTTGTATTACCTGCTATGGAATGTGGCGGTAACCTGCTATTGAACATAGTAGCTATAGTAGGCATACGATACTGGTCGTATGTTGGCTAAGATTAATATTATACTTTCGAAATGATTTCTACACTATGCACTAATAATAATATCAAAAATGATTTGATTTTGCGTAGTAAGCATCTTTGATTATCATAAGAAGAAATCTCCTCCAATTCTGCGTTTGCATTGTGTGTGTGGTGGGAGGTCTTATGGTAGTCTCATTTTCCAAAACCATTTCGAATTGACTTAAAATTTTTCTGTTGTTTATTTTAAAGATAAATAACTGTTTTACGATCTCACACCAGTCACCATGACTGACTCGGAGTTTATTGTTTCCCTTCTAAACTCTGGGTGCCCACCAATTTCCACACGGGCAGTCTAGAGTTAGATTATCAGGATATTCTGGATATTCTGGAGCTTGGAGATAAGCTGGAGTTCGAGACATAGTATTTGTATCTTATAGTATTTATTCCGCTGTGTATTCTGTATGAGGACAAGTTATATAACTGTCCATTGTTGTATTGAGTTGTATATTGACTCTGATGATTGATGTATGTATAAAATAATATAGTTCTTTGTTTTAGAGATTATTCATTTATCTATTATATATTGTTCCGCTGCGATGTGTAAGATTCTGATATTGTTCTGTTTCTGTTGCTGTTCTGTTGTTCTTCTTTATTTCCTTTCTTTTTCTTCTATCTTCTTCTTCTACTTTTTTTCTTTTTCTTAAAACCATAACTTTTCGGGTTTCCGGCATTCGATGGCTCAGCAGTCGATAAAGTGAGTATCGATGTTGAATTTTCGAAAGTCGAAAATTTGCGGGATGTTACAGCGAACCTGGATATGGATTGTTGATTGATTCTGGATATTCTCTATCATAGTTGGTGGCTATGCAAGGAGAATAACGGTTTCTGATCAAGAAACCAGATCTGAGTCCGCACTAGGAAGTCGGGTGGACGATACTAGTTCGGAAGTGAAATTGTGTGATCGATTGAGCGATCAAATGTGATATTGCGTACGGATGATATATGTGCATCGTACGGGCTTAAGTAAAGCAAATATTGAAAATTTGTAAAGAAATGTCTAGAATGGTTTTGAAATTGTGATTTAATATTATTGCTTAGTAGGATATACAGGTGTATAAAAGCAATGGATAGATTGGGATTTTGATTTTAGAGGATAAAATTTAATGGCCCGACAAAAGGTATGTATTTGAATTTCTATATGAAATTTGATTGGGTTTTTGATCCAGCCACTTGGCTTTTTGTTTTCTTTTTGAGATTGGGAGGCCGTAGAGCCATATTGTAGTAGTACCGAGCTAGCCGCGCAAAGGAGACGCTGGCGAAATTTTTCGGAAATTTAGGGAGTTAGAAAAATTTTGGAAAATTTTGATAATTCAAAAATTGAATTCAAATTTAAATTTGAATGGGTAAGTAGGTGATATGGGTTGAACTTATGAATATGTTTGGAAAGTTAAAAGATGATTAGTGTATCATTAATAAAAGATTGTTTGGGTATTGTTAAAACTGTTTGAATTTGGAAAATAGTTAACGGGGATTGAATCATTCCTCTTAACTGGTAATTTCGGGGACGAAATTCTTTTAAGGGGGGAGGAATGTGACGACCCAGAATTTTTGTATATTTGAAATGTGAATATTTAATTTATTTTAAATATTCGAAGGTTAAATTTTAACTTTAATTTTAAATATACAGTATTTATTTGGATAATTAATTATTAAATTTAATTATCGGGATTGGGTCAAATATTGAATCTTGATTTTAAGCCTGTTAAAAATAGTTCAAAGGTTCAGAAAATTTATATTGTTAATACTGAAGATGATAGAACTTTTAAAATGGAATTTTAAAGAGTTTTGTTCAGTTTTAAAAATATATCGTTGAAATTGAATTTTAAAAAAATAGCCGTCCGAGGCACAGTCTCGGAATTCAGCGAAACCAATTCCATTGGATCCGTAATATTGAATTATTATCGGATTTCAAATTTCGTAGTGATTGGAGTTGTTGTGTGAGCGTACGATACATAAACGCGCTGAATTTGATATCGAAAATTCAATTTAATAACTGAATCCAAAAGGTTATCTTCTACATACGATCGAATCGGGACTCGAGGCCTTTTCCATTGCGTTCGTAATAGGGGTTTAATATTAAAAACGTCTGGCGGCACGTCTCGATTGGAGATCGAGACTGTAAGTTACGTAAATCAAGACGATTTCAAAATAGAATTAAATAGATGATAAATTATATTGCAAGCTTCTGAAACACGCCTCAGAAATTTACCACTTGTCAGATTCCGTGAACACACGTCTTCTCCTGTCCCCTAACTCTTTTTCATACAATCTTTCCTTTTACCTCAGTGAGAAACATTTCGAAACGAAAAGAGAAAAGAAACGAACAATTCATGGCTAAACTCGTCTCCCCTCTTTTAATTCATTTCAAAACGACACTCTCCCTCTTCCTCTTAGCATGTTTCACGAAATCGAGCCCTCTTCTTCAGTTCATTCGAACTCTATTTTATAAAATAAAAATCGAATTTGAACTTCGATTTTGGGAGGGATGTCGCGCGCGGGTTGCTCGCGTGGGCGCAAGCCAGCGAGGGCGACGACTTGGTGAACTTAGGTCGCGGCGTCTCGCGATAGGAGGGAGGATGGCCTCGCGACTAGGGTTTGTGGTGAGGGGACGGCGAACCGCGGGGGCTCTATTTCACGTGATGTCGAGGAGCAGGTCGGTGATGGAGATCAGTGACGCGATGGTGGTGTGATGTCACGTGGTTGATCGACTTCGGGTAGGGCTCGGTTTGGAGTAGCGCGAGTGGTTCGCGATCAAGTGGGGAGTCACGGCGAAACTGCAGTGTTCGGTGACGACGTTGCGCCGGAGACAACACACGGGACGAAGTAGTGTAGGTAATGAAATTTATTAGCAGAAATTTATCAGATTTTATCTTTACTGAGTTTTACAAATATATATATTTATCACATCGTTGATTTTACAGTAAGATGGAAAAAAAAGTTATTTTCATTTACTGGAAAATTATCAGTTAAAAATTTAAAAAAAATTTCTAGTTTAGAATTAAAGTAGTAGTTAAAGCTAAATTTTTAAGTGGAAATTGAATTATTCGTTTTGTTGGAATATTAATTAAATTTATCAAATGGAGATTAATCTGTTTAAATAAATCTATTTAATTCTTGTGTCACTACAAGTATTTTATTTAAAAAGAAATAGTTTAAATTAAATTATTGGGTAATTAAATTTGTTAAATGGTAATTTACTATTCGAATAGTTCAATGTTGATAAATTATATAATGTTTATTCAAGGTTTAAAATGGAGAAAACAAGCCGGAGTGAAAATGAGTTGGAATGGATTATAAATTAAAGCAAAGGTGAGTTAATCTCACTCAGTTTAATTTTATTTAAATTTAATTGGTTAAAATATAATATGGATGAATGATTGAATTGATTGATTTGATTGATATGGTATATAGTAGTATATAGCAATATATACATATTGGCATATGTATATATTGGAATTGTTGATATTCCCACAGTATATAGCGGATGAGACCCTATGCGCCGCATAATAGCGGATGATATTTTATAAAACCCATATACCGCGATATTCCACCTCGAAGTGGAATTGGTATTGTGCTAACGTCTGTGGATGCAGGGAAACAGGTTGGAGGGATCCAACTGGATTCCTCAAAATATTTAATTTTGTTTAAATATTCTGTGATATGATTTTTGATATCCTGTGATGATTTATATTGGATAATCTGGTTGGATTGAATTTCCCAGTATAATGAGTTATCAAAAGCAATTGAATTGAATTTTGGAAAGAAATAAAAGAGTAAAATTTAAGTTAAATAATTCTAGTGAATTCGAATAAATTAAATAAGGAATTGTAAAAGAAATAAAGAAATTTCTTAATTCGAACAAATATGGGAAAAGAGGATTTTGAATTTAATAGTGAAGAAATAAATCTTTAACTAAAGTGATATTATTTAAAAACATAAAAGAATTGATTTTATTGAAATTTAAAGATTTATTTTAATTAAAATATTAATTGAAGAAGTTTGGAAATCCGAAATTGGTATTTTAGTTAAAAAGGGTTTTAACTCATAATAAAGAAATAAAAGATGAAAGTTAATGTATTTGAAATAATTGAAGTAAATAGGGAAATTTATTTCAAAGTAAAGTAAAATGGAAATCAATTGGAAATTGATTTAAGTGTTTAAAAACTTGGATTTTTAAAAGAGAAATGAGATTTTGGAGATATAAACTGGGTTTATAAAGTAAAATAAATATCATTGGATATTTGAAAATATAAATTCAAGGTGGGAATTTATAAAAGAATATGGATTGGTTTAAAAATAAATGTTGGTTTATTTTTAAAAGATGGAAATGAGAAGTGTATTTCTCTGGATTGCCAAGTACGTTTTTCCAAGGCAATTTTAAATACAAGTTAAAAGTTTAATATGTTTTAAAGAGCATATTTTAGAAGATTGATTATTTCTAAATGTTAAAGTCTAAAGTAGTATTTTCAAAAATCTATTATTGTAGTAATTATATAAAAGTGATTTGGTATTATGTTTAAAAGGAGAAATTTAGTTTATATTTATAAAGTGGTTTATTTTAAAGTATATATTTTTAATAAAGTATTAAAGTAGTTTGATTTCAATGATTATAAGATATATTTAAAATAAAGTGTTTTTAAATTATTTTAAAATTAAAAGTATTTTGTACTTGGTGATTCAGTGGAAATAATTATTTGGGAAATGTTTCCGTAAGCGGAAACTGTTTTGAAATTGTTTTCAAATGAGCTTTGAAAATTTGGAAATATATCTTGGAAAGATATTTGGGCAAATAAATAATGTGGGAAATTATTTATTGTGTGATGGTTGCTTGTGGATGTTAATTGATAGTTAAATAACCGACTATCAATATTGGCCAAATGCGCTGATCGTTTCGAAGAGACTCTTACCCCTACATGTCCCCGGGGGTAGTATAAAGCCTTTTGGGGTTGGTTTGCTAGGTGCTTACAGTCGAGAGGCTGGCCGTAAAAGCAAACCCGAGGTATCACTGTGAGCCACAGCGGGGCTGGGATGGTTGAAAAGCCTACCGGTCGTGAGCCGTTGCTGATGGTTGAAAAGCCTAGGACGTCACACTTGGTATCAGAGCTTAGTTTGGCGACAACCTAGGCTTTGGTGGGAAAATTCTCATGTTAAATAGAGTCAGAAGTACTCTATAATGAGTTGAGTGTAATAATAGCTATGAGAGCGTACTTGTTAGTGGATATAAAATTATTTTTGTACTGTGTTGACTTATCGGTTGAGTGTTTATGAATTCTGGTCGGTGCGGGAAGTACAACCGTATCGATAGGGGTTTCTAAACTCTTAAACAAGATAAACCGACATAGTATTATTTTTAAAGTGGGTAAATGAAATAATTTTACCCAAAATTGTATTTTGATATAAAAAGAAATAATTTTCTAAATTATTCTATGCATTGGATGCTTGTTTGGTTGTTCTTCTATAATTGAATAAGAAATTAAAATATGATCTAAAATTTGAAATGATATATATAAGAAAATAAGAAGTTAAAATATTAAAATGGTTTATAACCAAATGGAATTGACTGAATATGTTTTAAATAAGAAGAGTAAAAAATTAAAATTTGATTTAAACTAGAATTTTGACCCCGGAAATTTTGAAAGGGATTTCAAATGGAATTAAACAAAGTTTTGGGAGTTTGACTTTGTGGAAATGTTAGAAATGTTTTCAAAAGCATTTGTAAGAATGGAGTATATTTTGGGGAAATATTTTTGGATAGAAATTGTTTTGAGGTGGATTTTGGAAGTGGAAAGCATTGAACTCACTTCAGTCGCTGGAAAATAATCCTGATGATGCTGGCCACATCATTAGAATTCATTTTCGAGTTTCTAAAGTGATGGATTGCTACCAAAATAGTTGGTTATGACATTGTTTGGACTTGTTTGAGAAACAAGTGATTTTGGAATTTTCAAAGGAAAATTGTTTGGTAAAAGCAGTTTGTTTTGGAATTTAGGATTTGATTTGGATATCAAATGGAAATGTGTTGATTTTTATTTCAAATTGGTTTTGAAATAAATCCGGGTAAATTGAATTCTGGGAATTCTATTTTAAAATAAAAATGTGAAAGTTGAAATGATTCAACTATATAACTTATAAAGGAAAGTTGATTTAAAGAAGAATTGAGTATATTTGGAATGTAAATTTACTTTGAATAAAAGAAGGTGAATGAAATATATCTGGATTTAACTTATGATAAGTTAAATAAAATTAAGGATTTGAAATTGAATTAAATCTAAATGAATTGGAATTAAATGGAAGTTGAGATAACGGTGAAATGTAAATGCTTATGATTGTGCAAATGAATTCATATTCTTAAGTTATAAACTGTTATAATTTGAAGTTGTGATTAAATGGAAATGGACTTAAAAGAGCAATATAAACTCTTAATATAGAAGTGGAATTGAAGTTCATTAATGGAAATAGTTGGATGGTGAGGCAAATTCAAACTCAATCCTAAATGAAATGTAAAGTAAGATAAGGTAAAGTGAGATATAAAAGATGTGAATGAACTTAAATAGTAAATAAGTATTGAACTTAGTTATGGAAGAATAAATTGGATTGAAGTGAAATTCAAAATATCAGATGCATCATAAACAATATTGAATGCAATTCAATTCTTATTTAAGTAGTAAAGAAGTGGGTTAAATGAAATTTGACTAAATAAAATTTAGTTAAACTTGGAATAAATTTGGATAAGAATCAAATTGAAAGGGAATTTGGTTTAGTTGATACGATGTTGAATGAAGTAAATGCTTACTCAATTAAATCCAAAATGATTGTTTGGAAATAAATTCAGTGTAAGTTTAATTAAATGGAATTTGTATTGCAATAAATAGAATTTTGATAGTTTGGTCAAAATTTAGAAAGTAAGGGAAAAATCCAGTTGTTGAATGAAATTTAAGTTTGGTAATAAATGTTGGAAGTGAGAATGTATAATGGGATTAGATTATAATAGTGATGGTTTGAATTGTAAGTAAATTCAAATGAGAGAAATAATTTAAATGGTCTCTTTGTTGATAAAATAAATCTAAAATGGATTGGATAAATAAACGAAGAGCATTAAACTTTGTAAATGAATTGAAATTGGTTGAATGAGAATCAAATGGAAATAAAATTAAATAGATAATGGTAATATTGTGAAACTACTTAAGCAAATTGAAAGAAACAAATGATTGTGGATGAGCTTTATTAAGAAATTTGAATGGAATTTGTTGGATAATAAAATTGAATTGAAAGTGAAATGATATTCATTAATTATTGTGGTAAATTAAGAATGTATGAGTTGAATATAAACCCAGGATCGAATGATATTAATATAAACTTGAATTTGGTTAATGGAAATAAAGATGTAAGGAAAATGTAATTTAACAATTACATTGGAAAGAGAAAATATTTGGTTTGTGAACCTTGTAATGGAATAAAATTTATATGAATCCAAGTTGAAATTAATTTTGAATGGTGATAAGCTTAAGTGGCAATTATTTTTGCTTGAATGACATGGAAATTCGCATGTATTTGCAATTGAGTGTTTAAAAGCAATTGGAATTGAATTGTGAATAAATTGATATGAATGGGAACCCAATTCAAAGAGTTTTGTATATAAATGCAAGTGAATTGATTTTGAATCAGTAGGAATGAATTGACCTCTTAATGAGTAATGTTTGCATATGAATGAAAATGGATCATAAAAGAAATGCAAATGTTTCAAATTGGAAATAAGAATTGGTTGGTGAATCAATTTGGAATTGAATTAAAATAGATTGACGTTTGTGAAGCACATGTTAACCATATGTTAAATAGAAATGAATTGGAAGAGATAAATTTGGATTGTATGTAGTGAATATAAAATTGTTTTATATTGTGTTGACTTATCGGTTAGGTGTTTATAGATTAAAAAAGAGTTTTGTTCAGTTTTAAAAATATATCGTTGAAATTGAATTTAAAAATAGCCGTCCGAGGCATAGTCTCGGAATTCGACGAAACCAGTTCCATTGGATCCGTAATATTGTATTATTACCGGATTTCAATTTTCGTAGTAATTGGAGCTGTGGTTTGAGCGTACAATACGTTAACGCGTGTAAAATCTAATGGATAATAACCGATTCGAAGTTAAATTTAATACTCCAACATGTCCAATACATCTCACGTCAGCCACCTTACCTTCTGAACGCGCAGGGATATTTTCCTTGTCTCGTTTTAATCACGTTATCTTATCTTCCTCTCAAAGCCTTATCTTCTTCTATACGCCCAAAAGAAATTTCATTCAGAGAAAAAAAATCATGCTGCTTCCTTTTGAAATCAGTTCGACCTCTAAAAGAATGAAGGCCGATGCTCCTCTTCCTCTCAAATCTAAATCAAATTTACCTTTCTTATTTTCGAACGAAATCGAGCCCACGCGAGAAAAAATAAATGGCAGACAGGAAATCGTGACTAATCACGGTCAGGGTCGTGCTCGCGTGGAGTCTGGTGTTCGATTGTGGAGTTGCAAAATCGAAGGAGTTGGGATCTCGAAGGCCTGAGCATGGGGTCGGCTTCGTTGTGGGGTCGAGAATCGCGGGCAGGGGAGTTGGTCCTGCTCGAGTTTGCAGCGCCTTAGTTGAAATAAGACGTGGTGGTGGTCGTGATCGGTGAGCTATCATCAGTGAGGTATAAATATTTATATATGATTTCGTTTTCAATTTAAAATTTTATAACATACAGAGGAAGAGATATATTCACAGAGAGATATTTATGCAGTATTTATTTATATATATATATACTTGTTCAGAGAAGTTTTATATAATAAATTACAGTAAGGTAATTTAATTCTAAAACATCTTAGTCTATTGTGCATGGGTTTAAACTTTTAATTAATTGTGAGATCATTTCCCCTATCTGATATTAACCGCAGATATATATATACTATTTACTCACCTCCATGTTAAATCTAATATTATATGAATATGTTAAACTGGAAACAGAAAGAGAAAGGAATATAGAGTTTATATAAAATGAGATTTTAAAACCCATGTGAATTATTTTGGAATAAAATAAAATGTATGTACATTTTTATAATCTACTAGTTTATTTTTTTATAATATACTTAGATGATTAATGTGTTTAATTGACTTATTTAATTATGGTCATTAAAGATTTGTCAGAGGAAATTAGTTAAATTAAATTAATAGTAAATTAAATTAGACAATGGAAATTAATTGATCTATTATTCCAAATATTAATAAATCATATGACATTTATACAAGGGTTAAAATCTTGGAGACTCAAGCTGGATTGGGTCGAATTGCACAACAAAAATCAAAGGTGAGTTAATCTCACTCAGTTTTATTTTATTTAAATTTAATTGGTTAAATTTAAATATGGATGAATGATTGAATTGTTTGATTGGATTGATATGATATGGTATATAGTAGTATATACCAATATATATATATTGGCATATGTATATATTGGATTTGATATTCCCGCATTTTATAGCGGATGAGACCCTATGCGCCGCATAATAGCGGATGATTTATTTTAAATCCCATATACCGCAATATTCCACCTCGAAGTGGAATTGGTATTGTGCTAACGTCTGTGGATGCAGGGAAACAGGTTGGAAGGATCCAACTGGATTCCTCAAAAATTTATTTTATTATGCTGTGATCTGAATATTGATATCCTGTGATGATTTGATATTGGATGTTGTGGTTGATTGAATTCCCAGTATAATAAATTTTGAAAATCTATGGAATTGAATTTTTGAAGAAAATAAAGAATAATAATTTAAGTAAATTGGAATAAATTTAAAAGTGAATTGAAAATAAGATAAAATAAAGAGAATTGGAATTTTAGTAAATATAGGAAGAAGAAATTTAAATTTATGAAGGAGAAATAAAGATTAGAAAACTCAAGTAATATTGGTTTAGAGAAATAAAATTTAAAAGGGTATTGTATTTGAAATAAATAAAGTAAACAAGGAAATTTTATCCCAAAGTAAAGCAAATTTGAAATCAATTGCAGAATTGATGTAAATGTTTGGAATTTGAAATTTAAAGAGAAATGAGAATTTGGAAATTTATAAACTGGGTTTATAAAGTGAAATAAATGTCGATGGGCATTTTAAATATAAATTCAGGATGGGAATTTATAAGGGAAGTAGAATTGGTTTAAGAATAAATAATGATTTATTTTTTTTTAAAAAGAAGTGGAAGAGAATTATTTTCTGGATAGCCAAGTACAATTTGTTCTAAAGAAATTTAAATATTCGTTAAAGATTTATTGTTATTTTAAAAATCATACTTCAGAAAATCTATTATTTCAAATGTAAATTTTCAAAAGCAAGTATTTTTCAAAACTATTAATGTAGTAGATATAAAAGTGAATTGATAATATGTTTTAAAGGAAATTTGTTGATATTTTTAAAAGTGGTTTTATTTTAAATGTTTTTAAATATATATTTTAACTTAAGTATTCAAGTAGTTTAAAAAGGTGTTTTATAAAGTATATTTAAAATAAAGAGTTTTAAAATTTATTTTTAAAAATCTAAAATGGTTTGTACTTGGTATTCCAGTGAAAATAAATATTTGGAAAATTATTCCGTGAAAGGAATCTAGTTTGAGATTGTTTCCAATGGGGATTGAAAAGGGAAATAATATTTGGTGAAGATATTTTGGGAAAAATAGATAATTTGGAGAAATTATTGATTGTTGATGGTTGTTATGGATGTTAAATGATAGTTAAACAACCGACTATCAATATTGGCCAAATGCGCTGATCGTTTCGAAGAGACCGGGATCGGGTTTCCGTATACCGGGATTCTAGGTCTGGAGACTCGAAAACCACTTCGATCCGGTTTGTACGGTTCGTGGGGAAACGAGGGTAATATTGATAAGGGGATAGTGTTATCAGTTCTGTTCGGACCCGGAACGGACTTGTATGGATGAATGCTTTCGGACATCGTCAGGGGACGATGGGCATTCTAAGGGATATGTTCTGAAAAGGTATCGTTTAGCCTCGAGCCTCATCAACCGGGAATGACTGAAAATCAGGGGTTATGCAGCAAGGCTTCGTGGGTAGCGCCCACTGGAGAGTGTGGTCATCCCTGTCTAGATGTCCCTTTTATTTCGGCTTAGTGGTGCGGTTGCTGATCCCAACCGTGGGGTGATCATATTCGGAATTGCCCATAGGTGATTCCGGCCTTGTGTTGCAGGGGAGCGGGCGTACTCCTCGGTACTGTGATCTAGGCCACGTACTGTGACAGGTGGTACCCCAGTGCCTAGTCATTCGTTGGAAATCCATTTCCCTACGTGCCTTGTACGAGTTTTGTTTGTATTACCCACGTTGTGGCTAGTATGCCGGAATTTAATAGATGTAACAATTTCGGCTATTTTATAAGTATTTGTATATAGACACTATTATAATATCAGAGGATTTTTATAAAAAGTGTTTTAGCTATCGTAAGGTAAAAACCCGACATGTTTATTTGTGGCGTGGTCTTACGAGATGCTTTTGTTTTCAAAGGATTTTGAAACTTTAATAATCAATTTGAGTGTGATTTTCTCAAGCTGGTATTCCAGACTGACTCGGGTATTGTTTTATATAATGCTCGGGTCAGACCGAGATAAACAGGTTCAGGATATGATGCTGTGGAGCTCAGGAGACGAGCTGGATGACGATACGTACTTCCGTACTTGCTATTATTTTCCGTTGTGTATTCAGTTGTATGTTATGGATGTTGATGTACTCTGATGATGTACTCTGATGATGTATCATATAAACAGATATAGTTTTGTTTTTGTGTAAAGCTCTGTTATTACATATTATATTTTATTCCGCTGCGATGTGAGATTCTGATGTTGTTTTTTTTTTCTTTTCTTCTTCTACCTCTTCTTCTTAACTAAAATGGTTCGACTTTTCGGGTCTGGAAAGTCGGGTCGTTACATTTGGTAATTACCCTACCTTTAATTAATTTAAAATTAATTAAATTAATTACTTCATCATTATTAAACTTGCCTATATTAATTAATTATCAATCAATTAATAAATCATCATCCCATTATTCCTTTTTATTAATCATCCCTGATTAATTTTCTTTAATTACATTTAAGTAAATTCCTTGAGTTACTTCTCAGATTAATTACTTAACCAAATATAGAAATTAACCTTTTCATAACTTCATTTATTAATTAACTAAAGTTAATTACATTACTTAATTAATTGTATTAATAAAATTTTCCATTTATAAATAAATCCAAATACATTTATTCCAAATTCCAACATTAATTATAATAATTAATGATCTCGAATTACATTTACAATTTAATTTAGTTAAATCAAAGTAATCAATCTTTAATTTAATCCACAATATAAATCACCCTTGATTAATCAAATCGGTAATTAACTCCTTTAATTACTCTATAAATAATTATCTCCAATTAATCCCTTGATTAATTATAAAAAGTAATTATACTCTAATTATTTTATTAACAAACTCATCCCATTAACTACGTCTTGTAATTATCTACCAATTACTTCTCTGAGTAATTATACTTATCACATCACAAATTGATTACTCAGATTTATTAAAATAAGTTAATTAACCTGAATAAATCAAATTACTCAATACGTCAAATGAGTAATTAACTCCTTAATTACTTTCCATTCAATTAACTATACTTAATAATTAAAATGTTGATTTTAATTAATCCAAATAACTATATATAAACAGTTATATTGATTAATTATAAAATAATTCAGTTAATGACCTCCATTAACACTTATTTAATTACAATCTAAGTAATTAACTCACATTAATTTATTATTAATTATAAATCCAATTAACCTTTCATTAATAACATATAAATTACTTATTCCATTTTTTAATCTTTAATTAATATAAATTAAACTTGTAGCTACAAATTAATCACTTAATTCATTTAAACTTTAATTAATTCATTTAAACTTTAATCTCCTATTTAATCAATACAATTTCTAATACCATTCTAAATCTCTTATCAGTTAATGAGTTTAAACTTAAATCTTTATTTCTTAAGAAAACTCATTTTCACTTTTGATTAAATTTCACTTTCAAATGTTTTAAAATCGTTTATTTACTTCCTTTAAACTTCCATTTTAAAATTTCAGTTTTGAACTAATCACTAATAAGACTTAATCATTTTACAAAACTAACCTTTAAACATCTTAAATTACAATCTTAAATACTTTGCTATGAAGAGGGTTTTAAATCAAAACTCTTTTTAAATTCAATTATTTAAATTATTTAAAGTATTTAAATTTTTAAACTTTTCTTTTATTTCTAAAATCTGGATTTAAATACTTGAACTAAACTCAGTTTTACATTAATCACAAAATTTAACTTAATACTTAAAAACTGTAAAACAGTCACTGTTTTAGGCTGGAACATATGACTCGAGACCACCCTTATTTTTTTCCCGAGTAAAACCCTACGTTGCTTCGAGTAAATCACGACATCACTCGGGAAACTCGCGTCACTTCCCTATTCTTTCTTTCCTTCTCTTTCCTTTTAAAAACTTGCTTTGCTTAAAATCTGGAAATGTTTTACTCGCGTACGAACCCGATATCCACTCGAGCCATAACCCAGTTTCCACGAGATTCGCTTCGACGAACTCCTTCTTCTTCCCCATTCATACGAACTGATACCAGCTCAATCCCGTGCACGTGCACACGTAGTTTCCGCCGCCGCTACCTCTGGCGATCCTCCAGACACCTCGACGAACCACCACCCAGACGACTCCGACCCACGAAACCACTTCACGAAGCTCCAGACGAATTCGAGTATTCATGAACTCCACTTGGTAAAACAACTCCGGCTAAACATCCTCGTCCAGGCGATTCCGGCCATCAGTCGCCGAGAAAATTCGTATACACCTCGTCGAACTCCTCCGCCACCATCTCACCACATTTCGTCGCACTCGATCAACCACGCCGGTCGTGGTGATCAAATTTCCTCAACCCAGTAAAACTAGGTTTCCAAAAAGAAAACCCTCGCCACGTCTTCCACGACGAGTTTCATCGCGATTCAGTATTTTTCCCATGTCATACGATCGCTCCTCCATCGATACGCAGAACCCCGACCACCCCCTCTTCACAGATCATCAGAAAATCCTTCGAATTGCTTTTCTGATCAAATCCCAACAGCTCGCGAATTCGATCACTAAAAATTCAGATTTTTATGTTAAAAATCCTATTTTTGTATGAGCAATCCATTTATATAACTGAATCTAAGAATTTTGATAGTGAAATTTTAACTTGTTTAGTGGTACTCTGTAATTCTTTTGTTTCTAGGTGCAACTCAAGTTATTTTAAACTTAAACCAGTTTATATGCCAAGATATAACATCCTATATTTCTCTAAACTCAGGTACCAATGAAGATTAAATCATGAGTGTTTGATTTATGCATGGGTTTAAAATTTGAAACCAGTAAACATCCACACCATACTCAAAGTATTACATAATATGTTCACAGAACTTTAAAACATGACTACAGGCATATTTGTTGCAGAGAAAATCATGCAATACCATTTATACCTATATTTTTAAAAACATTTGTTACTCACCAGAGTTTATAAAAGATCAGAGACCCTGTCTTTTGCAACTGCTTTGAATTCTTTAAAAACTGGAAACATGTCTTTCCCTTTTGATCTTCTAATCATTTTGCTTCTCTACTTTGTTGTAGTTGCTGGTGTTCAGTTGAATTTGATTGCTAGTTATTGGTGTTTAAATGAATCTTGTTTTAAGCTTTAAGTGGAGTTTCATTTTATTCTGGTTTAACTCGAACTGGAAATGGAAGATAGTAGAAACAGCTTGCAGGTTGAAGTTTAAAACAGGGTTTCATATTTTTTTTTTGTCTTAACAGGTCAGAGATATTTTATAACAATGTAGGCTGAAAAGAATTCTTATACACTCGAAATGACAATAGTTGGCTGCTAAGGATTTGAACATTTATTGCTATTTGTACTATGATATTTTCTTTTGATTCTTATCCATATTTTATACACTTGCCTGTGGCTTACTTCACAAGCATGTTTTCATTTTCACTTTATATTTTGCTTTTATTTCCTTTAAGTTTTGCAGGCATATATATAGTCGAACATGGTTTACTTTGAATCATGATAAAAATGTGATTCTTTCCCCTATTCCATTTGCTAGGCAGCTGTATAAAGGCTGGAAATTTCTCCTATGTATTTTATTTTCTTGCTATATTTTGAATTGTAATAAAATGTTATTGTAATATTCTCATTTAATTATAAATGTGATGAATGTTGTTAGATTAAGTCGTTAGATTGTGTTGAAGTTGCTTGATGGTGAAGTGTAAATGGATACTGTAATATATTGTTTGATTATAAAGTACATTGGATTTATAGTTTACAAAACCAAAACATCTATCTCGGGTATTCATTCCATTTGTATTATCGCTTTTAATGTGTTGTCGATTATAAAATGTATTTGTTTTATTACTTACAAACGATAAAATTTCACTCACGTATATTTGTTTCACTTGTTATTCAACCTGCGTTTTTGTCACTCGTATTATCGCATTGTATTTCTATTTGAATATATTATTTATAAAAGCTCATTTATCAAATTTAAAAATAAATTTAAACAAAGAAATTATTCTTTCATTTACATTTCTTATTTTATAATATATACTAGAATATCATTTGACAAAAATTGAATTTATAACATATATACATTTTAAACTATAAATTTAACAAGCAATACTTTTATTTAAAAAGAAAATAGAACAAAACCCTTTTGTTAATAAATATAAATTTAAACCAAAGTCAGAAATAGTTCTAGACAATTTAAACATTTATCTAAAATATTTAAAACAATATATTTATGAATTTAATAGCTTTGAAAAACTTACTTTGAAATAAATAATAATTTCCAAACCACTAGAATATACATATTAGAAATTTAAAACAAAATTTATCGATTGAATTTAAAACAGAACTTCCCTATCTGAAATATATACCAATATATATAAAATAGATAGAAAATAATTCACAATACGATATTAATTAAGTGAAAAGTACCAATTCAAATGTTATAATCCAAAGATATTTCAAATCAATTAAATATTTATCAAAAGAAAAATATTAATTCAGATCTTATAATCCAATAATATATCAATTCAATTTAATATTCATCACAGATTATTAAATTGATATTGCTCGAAATTCCGGGATGTCACATTTTACCAACGATGTAATTATTATCTTTGCTTATGAATGGATGATATGAATTCCCATTGATTGATTGAAAACTCAGTTATGTGATGAGTAATCTCTTTGTGATTTGGATGCTCTGATTTAAGTGTGATATCATAGATTATCCATTTATGCTGATATGTGATTATTTATCTGTGATATTGTGATTTATCTACCTGTGTTGATATGGATAATTGAATTGAATTGTTTTAAACCTTTAAAACAACTTGGCCTTAAAAGACACGGTTTGGATTTCGATGAGACCGGGATCGGGTTTTCGTATACCGGGATTCTAGGTCTGGAGACCCGAATACCACATCGATCCAAAATAACGATAGGTCGTGAAATCCAAATGGAGCAAGTGAAGACTCGAGGTATAAGAACTATTCGTCAGTTTAACTCTGTAGGTGATTCCGTAATGAGTTTGACGGAAATAGTACTTATAGATTCGAGATGAAGATTCAGAGTGCAAGGGTTATCGTCGTTAACTCTGAGGGTGATTCCAATACGAGTGTAACGAGATAATGCCTTCGGTTTCGTTCGAACCCGGAACGAACTTGTATGGATTGAATGCTTTCAGCACATCGTCAGGTGGACGATGAGCATTCTAAGTGATGAGTTCTGATAAAGGTAATCGTGACCTCAAGCCTCATCAACCGAAAATGGCTAAAACAGGAGAGGTGCAGCAAAGCTTCGTGGGTAGCACCCACTTGCGAGCGAGATTTTCTCCTGTCTAGATGTCCCTTTTTATTTCGATTGTGTGGGCAGTGGAGACGTCCAACTGCCGGGGTTGTCTCGTTTGGAACTGTTCAGTAAGGAACGGGTCCGGCTTTGTGTTGCAGGGGAGCGGGCGTACTCCTCGGTACGGTGATCTAGGCCACGTACTGTGACGGGCGGTACCCCAGTAGCCCAGCCATTGATGGAAAACCATTTTCCCTACGAGACCTTACGGTTTTGATTGTATTACCCACATTGTGGCTAGTATGCTGGAATTTAATAGATGTAACAATTTCAGCTATTTTCTATTTACTTGAAAACCCTAGACACTATTATAATATCACTGGATTTCCTATCAAATGTTTTGGTTAGCGTAAGGTAAAAACTTACCCATGTTTATTTGTGGGGAGTCTTACGTGATACCTTTGTTTCAAATGATTTTCAAAGTTAAACAACTTTAACCTGTTACTCATACCAGACCCATGTCTGACCCGAAGTTTATTTTTGTTTTTCATAAACTCTTGGGTACCCAAATTTTTACGGGTAGTCAAGGGATTCAGGTCAGCTTTGACGAATACTGGAGGGGAAATGGAGCAGGAGGCTTCAGCGTATAGATATATATAGTGGTTCCGCTGTGTTAGTGTTTATTCTGTATTTCCGCTGTGTTGTATCTCTGTGATGTTGAGTTGTAATAACTAGACAGGTGTTTATAACTGTCTAGTATGTGATGTATTATCTGTGTACTCTGATGTATATGATATTTATGTGATATATTATATTTTATTCGTTCCGCTGTTGAGATTCTGACGTTGTTTCTTCTTCTTTCTATCTTTTCTATTTTCTCACCTCTTTCTTTTCTTCAAAACGATGCGATTTCCTGAGCGTAGGAAGTCGGGTCGTCACAGTTGGTATCGGAGCACTAGGTTGAGCGAATACCTAGGCTCTTAAGTGATTTCTTCCTTGAGAGAGCGTATTTGTATTTTTGATATATATATTTATTTAATTCTACCTATCGGTTGGGTTACCTGTTCGGGTATTCCAATATAAGTATAAAGGTAAATAGGGTGGTAGTGGTATGTAACACGACTACCAATGGTTGAATTTGTTGAGGTTGGAAGTGTATCGACCGAGACGATATTGGGTCTACAGTTCGTCTCGAATGAAATTGTGGTGTAAGAATTTCTTTGAGTTTGTAAAGGAAATCTATTAAGGATTCGAAGTCCAGCCTTTAAGTGTAAGATGATCGCGCTCGTGTGAGCGGATTTTCGAGAGTTTGGATGAGTATAGTTCGATCTGTCGGTTGGGCAGAAGAGAGATGATATTTTGATCTCTCGAGATGTAGTAGCTGTGTGATGAGACGCAGTGACTGTGGATGTCTCCGAAGATATTTATTTGGAACGAGTTAGGGAAGTAGGTCTGCTTCGGTGTTGTGGCGGTGTTCAGCAGAATGTATCTGTTTGATTCGGGGTCCGAATTTCTCGAAGTACTTTAGATTAGAAATTCTTTGGCATTAGTGTCAGTAGTGCAGCTCGGAGTTTTCTGTGTTGGTAAAGAAGCTTTCTGGCTTAGCAGTGAGTTCAGAAGCAGTAGTGTGGATCCATTTCTTCGATGGATTGATTAGTGAGCGTAGGCTGTTCTGTTGGGTAAAGGGGAACAGTTTTTCTTTGAATTAGTCTGGGATGGTCGCAAAAGTGACTTGCGATTATTTGAGCGTTCTCTTGTGTTTAGAGATTCTTCTTTCTGGGTGACTTCAGAAAATCAGAGTTGTCAGTATCTGGAGATTGAGTTTGGTATCGACCGTATTCCAAGAGTGATACCGACGGTTTAGCTTAGTAGTAGGATGGTTTTTGGAGGAAGATTTTTAGTGAAGCGGCTCAGGTTTTGGAGGAACTTCTGGGTTTTCTCTTTGTGGATCTGTAGAACCATATTTTCGGAATAGTTGAGAGGCTTACCAGTTGTGATTGCTGACTAATGGTTGCAAAGCCTAGGTCCGTCACAATTGGGTATCAGTGGAAGTTGTGTTTGGGTGCATCATCTATATTTTTATCTACCCATATCAGAGTTGTGCAGCGGAAGCAGTTGGAGTGTGTCTGCTTTACTTCTCTGGAGAAGAGAAGTTGTTTTCTACGGATGATGGTAAGGATTGTGTTCTTGATTTTGAGTTGATCGCGAGAAGATCAATTTTACTGGATTGTTTTGAATTCAGACTGTTCTGGAAGGCATCAATGGAGATTTAGCTGATTGGTAGTAATGAGAGCAGCCTTGGATCGTCTGAAGAATTTGGTGGATAAGAGACGGAGGAATTTGGAATTCGAAGTTAGAGACTTCGTTGTTGTTGAAGTTTTCTCGGATCGAAGGAGCTGTATAGTTTGGTGAGATCGGGAATTTAGTTCCGAGATGTTCTGGATTTTCTCTGTTTTCTGGAGAAGTTAGTGTTTGATCTTCTGGAGTGTGAATTGCCAGTTTGGATAGCTGTGATTCGTTGTGTTTCACGTGTCTCTGAGGGAGTACGTGTAAGATTCTGTTTCGGATTGTGGAACCAGCAGTTCAGGGAGTTTTGGTTGTTGAGTCAGACTTGTCTACAGTCTGGTATCCTGTCTAGTTGGGTGGATCTAGATGAGTAGGAGCTCTGTAGTTTAATAGTGTTGATGGTTTGGATTCTATAGAGCGAGTAACCCGATATTTATACTCGAGGAAACTCGAGAGAATTCTATTCGGAATTTTTGTCTGGATAGTTAGTTTTGTTTGGTTGGATGAATTGGATGCTATGGCTGTTTAATGATATATGCTTGTGTTTTATAATTAAATTTTTAAATAGATTATTAAATTACCTTTGTTTTAAATTTCGGGGACGAAATTCTTTTAAGGGGGAGGAATGTGACATCCCGGAATTTCGAGCAATATCAATTTAATAATCTGTGATGAATATTAAATTGAATTGATATATTATTGGATTATAAGATCTGAATTAATATTTTTCTTCTGATAAATATTTAATTGATTTGAAATATCTTTGGATTATAACATTTGAATTGGTACTTTTCACTTAATTAATATCGTATTGTGAATTATTTTCTATCTATTTTATATATATTGGTATATATTTCAGATAGGGAAGTTCTGTTTTAAATTCAATCGATAAATTTTGTTTTAAATTTCTAATATGTATATTCTAGTGGTTTGGAAATTATTATTTATTTCAAAGTAAGTTTTTCAAAGCTATTAAATTCATAAATATATTGTTTTAAATATTTTAGATAAATGTTTAAATTGTCTAGAACTATTTCTGACTTTGGTTTAAATTTATATTTATTAACAAAAGGGTTTTGTTCTATTTTCTTTTTAAATAAAAGTATTGCTTGTTAAATTTATAGTTTAAAATGTATATATGTTATAAATTCAATTTTTGTCAAATGATATTCTAGTATATATTATAAAATAAGAAATGTAAATGAAAGAATAATTTCTTTGTTTAAATTTATTTTTAAATTTGATAAATGAGCTTTTATAAATAATATATTCAAATAGAAATACAATGCGATAATACGAGTGACAAAAACGCAGGTTGAATAACAAGTGAAACAAATATACGTGAGTGAAATTTTATCGTTTGTAAGTAATAAAACAAATACATTTTATAATCGACAACACATTAAAAGCGATAATACAAATGGAATGAATACCCGAGATAGATGTTTTGGTATTGTAAACTATAAATCCAATGTACTTTATAATCAAACAATATATTACAGTATCCATTTACACTTCACCATCAAGCAACTTCAACACAATCTAACGACTTAATCTAACAACATTCATCACATTTATAATTAAATGAGAATATTACAATAACATTTTATTACAATTCAAAATATAGCAAGAAAATAAAATACATAGGAGAAATTTCCAGCCTTTATACAGCTGCCTAGCAAATGGAATAGGGGAAAGAATCACATTTTTATCATGATTCAAAGTAAACCATGTTCGACTATATATATGCCTGCAAAACTTAAAGGAAATAAAAGCAAAATATAAAGTGAAAATGAAAACATGCTTGTGAAGTAAGCCACAGGCAAGTGTATAAAATATGGATAAGAATCAAAAGAAAATATCATAGTACAAATAGCAATAAATGTTCAAATCCTTAGCAGCCAACTATTGTCATTTCGAGTGTATAAGAATTCTTTTCAGCCTACATTGTTATAAAATATCTCTGACCTATTAAGACAAAAAAAAAAGTATGAAACCCTGTTTTAAACTTCAACCTGCAAGCTGTTTCTACTATCTTCCATTTCCAGTTCGAGTTAAACCAGAATAAAATGAAACTCCACTTAAAGCTTAAAACAAGATTCATTTAAACACCAATAACTAGCAATCAAATTCAACTGAACACCAGCAACTACAACAAAGTAGAGAAGCAAAATGATTAGAAGATCAAAAGGGAAAGACATGTTTCCAGTTTTTAAAGAATTCAAAGCAGTTGCAAAAGACAGGGTCTCTGATCTTTTATAAACTCTGGTGAGTAACAAATGTTTTTAAAAATATAGGTATAAATGGTATTGCATGATTTTCTCTACAACAAATATGCCTGTAGTCATGTTTTAAAGTTCTGTGAACATATTATGTAATACTTTGAGTATGGTGTGGATGTTTACTGGTTTCAAATTTTAAACCCATGCATAAATCAAACACTCATGATTTAATCTTCATTGGTACCTGAGTTTAGAGAAATATAGGATGTTATATCTTGGCATATAAACTGGTTTAAGTTTAAAATAACTTGAGTTGCACCTGGAAACAAAAGAATTACAGAGTACCACTAAACAAGTTAAAATTTCACTATCAAAATTCTTAGATTCAGTTATATAAATGGATTGCTCATACAAAAATAGGATTTTTAACATAAAAATCTGAATTTTTAGTGATCGAATTCGCGAGCTGTTGGGATTTGATCAGAAAAGCAATTCGAAGGATTTTCTGATGATCTGTGAAGAGGGGGTGGTCGGGGTTCTGCGTATCGATGGAGGAGCGATCGTATGACATGGGAAAAATACTGAATCGCGATGAAACTCGTCGTGGAAGACGTGGCGAGGGTTTTCTTTTTGGAAACCTAGTTTTACTGGGTTGAGGAAATTTGATCACCACGACCGGCGTGGTTGATCGAGTGCGACGAAATGTGGTGAGATGGTGGCGGAGGAGTTCGACGAGGTGTATACGAATTTTCTCGGCGACTGATGGCCGGAATCGCCTGGACGAGGATGTTTAGCCGGAGTTGTTTTACCAAGTGGAGTTCATGAATACTCGAATTCGTCTGGAGCTTCGTGAAGTGGTTTCGTGGGTCGGAGTCGTCTGGGTGGTGGTTCGTCGAGGTGTCTGGAGGATCGCCAGAGGTAGCGGCGGCGGAAACTACGTGTGCACGTGCACGGGATTGAGCTGGTATCAGTTCGTATGAATGGGGAAGAAGAAGGAGTTCGTCGAAGCGAATCTCGTGGAAACTGGGTTATGGCTCGAGTGGATATCGGGTTCGTACGCGAGTAAAACATTTCCAGATTTTAAGCAAAGCAAGTTTTAAAAAGGAAAGAGAAGGAAAGAAAGAATAGGGAAGTGACGCGAGTTTCCCGAGTGATGTCGTGATTTACTCGAAGCAACGTAGGGTTTTACTCGGGAAAAAAATAAGGGTGGTCTCGAGTCATATGTTCCAGCCTAAAACAGTGACTGTTTTACAGTTTTTAAGTATTAAGTTAAATTTTGTGATTAATGTAAAACTGAGTTTAGTTCAAGTATTTAAATCTAGATTTTAGAAATAAAAGAAAAGTTTAAAAATTTAAATACTTTAAATAATTTAAATAATTGAATTTAAAAAGAGTTTTGATTTAAAACCCTCTTCATAGAAAAGTATTTAAGATTGTAATTTAAGATGTTTAAAGGTTAGTTTTGTAAAATGATTAAGTCTTATTAGTGATTAGTTAAAAACTGAAATTTTAAAATGGAAGTTTAAAGGAAGTAAATAAACGATTTTAAAACATTTGAAAGTGAAATTTAATCAAAAGTGAAAATGAGTTTTCTTAAGAAATAAAGATTTAAGTTTAAACTCATTAACTGATAAGAGATTTAGAATGGTATTAGAAATTGTATTGATTAAATAGGAGATTAAAGTTTAAATGAATTAATTAAAGTTTAAATGAATTAAGTGATTAATTTGTAGCTACAAGTTTAATTTATATTAATTAAAGATTAAAAAATGGAATAAGTAATTTATATGTTATTAATGAAAGGTTAATTGGATTTATAATTAATAATAAATTAATGTGAGTTAATTACTTAGATTGTAATTAAATAAGTGTTAATGGAGGTCATTAACTGAATTATTTTATAATTAATCAATATAACTGTTTATATATAGTTATTTGGATTAATTAAAATCAACATTTTAAGTATTAAGTATAGTTAATTGAATGGAAAGTAATTAAGGAGTTAATTACTCATTTGACGTATTGAGTAATTTGATTTATTCAGGTTAATTAACTTATTTTAATAAATCTGAGTAATCAATTTGTGATGTGATAAGTATAATTACTCAGAGAAGTAATTGGTAGATAATTACAAGACGTAGTTAATGGGATGAGTTTGTTAATAAAATAATTAGAGTATAATTACTTTTTATAATTAATCAAGGGATTAATTGGAGATAATTATTTATAGAGTAATTAAAGGAGTTAATTACCGATTTGATTAATCAAGGGTGATTTATATTGTGGATTAAATTAAAGATTGATTACTTTGATTTAACTAAATTAAATTGTAAATGTAATTCTGAAATGACCCACTTAAATTTTTTTTTTTAAACATTCAGTGGCCATTTAATCAAGAAAATATTTAATTCAAATTTTTCTTCTATCCAGGACCTTTCTGCCAATAAATATTGGTTTAATCATTTTATCTTGAACTTATATATATGAAGATATATAAGTCATCTTCTACCTAAATCAGAGTATAGAAATTTTGAAGGTAGAAACCTGTTTGAGTATTTCTTAAAGAAATACTCTCTACATAGCAATAGTGTTTCTTTTTCGAAACTAGGTTTTTCCCAATGGCTTAGGTTAATGCATTACTATTGATTCTATGTCTCAAGGCTCCTTATTTTACATAAATTCTTCTGATTTTCTTACTGGGTAACTATGCTTTTACTTGTGCATGTGTGTGTGCATGTTTCTGTGCATGTGTGTTCAAACTCAGGCTATAAGAAAGTGGATCCTAAGTGAACACAAGCAACATCTAGGCGTAATGGAAACGCGCCTAACTTATACATGAGAGGTCACAAGTTCGAGTGCTATGCTGGTCGGTTCAACCCAATTTTTGTTTTTTTTCTTTTTATTTTTCCCCTGTTTACATAATTGCCTGAGTCTACCCTGTATTTGGCTATGAAACAGATCTAAAACTTAATTAAAAGCACTTGGGTGCTGTCTTAACCCAGGCTCAAGAAAATGGCTATGTTAGCCTTGTTCTGGTTTGCACTACTCTGATACAAGGTATCTGCTATATCATTTTCTTTTCAAAGTAACTCAAGCCCTTTTTATCAGATTTAATTTTGACTTGAACATGGATTTTCCTATGCCAGTTCTATAGATATACTTGCAAACCACAAATTCTTTCAAACTCAGATTTTCTACCCTTATAGCCTAACTGTTCTTGAAGCTTGAAATTTGTTTTTTTTCTTAGCAAAGCATCAAAACGAAGCACATAGTTCAGCTATTACATGTAAGTTCAACACTTACAAAACAGTGAATAATAATACATTGGTTTTTCTAGGCAACTTAAACAAATATCTTAACATAGTTCAACATGAATATCTAATTTAGCTTCAGCAAAGACTTTTAAAAACATAGCATCCAAATCTTAAGCAGTTTAACATCCAAAGCCTGATCAAAGCAATCCCTATTTCCCTGCAAAATCACCATGAACTGCCCCATATAAATATGAGACACCCAATGGTGCATAAACACAAAAGGGTCAGACTATTTGTCTGGTGTGAATAATCTAACTGAAAACATGATTTATTTCAATTCTATTTATATTCCAGTACTTTGCAAGAATAAGAAACTCAATATCTTCTGTGTGCATGTTTTTGTGAAGCATGTGCATTCATATTAGTGCCAAACAGATTATATATGATCACAATGATTTAGTTCATAGAAAACAACCACAAGATTCACCAATAAAGCACCAAAACAACCAAATGCAAACATCAATTCAGTTATCATCTCCTTTTCAACTTTACTGGCCATCAGGGATTTTGCCCAGACCTCTCCTGAATCTATTCCTAGAATTCATTATCAAATATAACAGGGTCTTTAGCTACTTTCTTCTTTTTAAACACACACTGCCTGGGACCTTTCTCTGTTAACCCAGCACACTCAGGCCCCTGGGTATAAATATACCATGTGTGAACTTGCAATATTCCCATTGCCAAGCTATACTTTGGTAGCCCTAAGATCCCAAGTCCTTAGTTAAATTACTAAGTGTTTTAATATTTTTCATAGCAGTGCTAATCCCTTCTGCATCTCACTTCTTAATCAGAGAAACATAAATGATGCAAGCAACATATATTCATCCAGAGTTTGGTAAGTTAAATTCTCAGAAGCAACCATTTTATCATAAAAGAGTGAGGTGACCTCTTAGCACATTATTTTGCCTATGGGTTTCACTGGATCAAGATGTAAGCATATGGTCCTAAGTAATTTGCCAGATATATATATATTCTTCCTTACCTCTGGTTCAATCAGATTTATGATCTGGCTAAACCACAAGTATATTTGATTTGGGTATTTCATAAAACATAGAAGCTCAGCACATGTACAACATTGCACTTCTACATTTTCTTTTGTTTTAATTAATATGAGACATAAGCAACAACACAATGTCACAGCCCATATTTCTTTCTACCTTCAGACCATATACCCACTACTTGAATCCGGGGATTTTACAAACAACTTACAAAGAAAACTTATAAAAGAAAACACCCAATCTCAAAGTTAACCCATATCTCAGACAAACATTTTAGTTCATGAATCCATGACTCTTATTTTTCTGGGTAAATCAGATAGAGGTTTTACCCTTAAACAAATCATTAACAAGCCAAAGTCATCCAATCATAAAACATAACTTGTAAAAGAAAATTAGTTCAAACTGGCTGCCTCAATATTCAGGTCTTAATGCCAAAGTTTTCAGTGAGATTACTCACTTTAATCCTTCTTCTTCCTATGCCTTATGAACCCCTTTTTAGTCTTCTGCCTTCTCCTATTTTCTCTGGTTTATGCCTTGTATATTTTTCTTTTTAAGAGGTAGAGCAATCATAAAACCTTACCACACCAGGTCTTCTTATATGAACTCTGGCTGCTACTAGGGTTTAAGGAAATTACCAAATGCCAATTTTACCCTACCAACTATGATCTGCCTCTTATTCTAACATTTTTAGAGAAAATGGGTAAATAGTCCTGGTATATTTTCCAGAAAATATACCTCATTGCCCCGGTCATGTTATTTGCATGATTTCTGTTTTTTGTTTTTTTTTAGTAAAAGGAATTGCTAAAAATGGATAAAGTGCTTGTCCAAGAGCTCATACCATTTTCATGCAAATGTTAATTTTTCTTTTTATTTCTGCAAGTATTATTTAGTGCACATGTATAATACATGTATGCCTACCCTGGCCTAAGTCCTTTTTTTAAGGCTTGATGATTTCTGCCTACATGTATATATACTTGTAATTCATATATCCTATTATTTCCATTGATTGTTGCTTATTTTATCACACAGAAAACTGTTTACATGTTTGTGCACTGCCTTGTGCACATGTGCATGTTTTATACTTGGTATCTGCAAATCAATTTCCTATTCCTATTTTTTTTCAATGCAATTTCAAACAAATACAAACTAAATTAAATCATGAAATTACTCACAAAAATCAGGGTTATCACATATACCCCTCCTTTTAGGAATTGTGTCCCACAATTCTTTCATACTTAACTTAAGTATCATTTCTTCAGAAAAATGAAATTTTTTTCTGATTTCAAAACCATTTTCAAACCAATCACCTATTAAGCACTATGCATATCAACACAAGATAAAAAAAATCACAATGCATATTCAACCAACACATTCATTAGTATGTACATATATATATAGATTTACCTTTTCTTCAATCAAACAGCTGGGGATAATCATTTTTGATTTTATCCTCCACTTCCCACGTGCAATCATTTGGGTCTAGACTCCATTGTACTTTTACTAATTTAATTTCTTTGTTTCTCAATTTCTTAGTTTCTCTAGAAACTATGCCCACTGGTTCCTTTTCATAGATCATTCTAGGATCAATCTGCACATCTTTAGAGGATTCTAATATTGCTTCCTTATCATAAACCCATCTCCTTAGTTGAGACACATGAAAGACATCATGCATTGCTCTCATTTCTTCTGGCAATTCTAATTTATAGGCTACTGTCCCTATTCTTTCTAGAATTTTATATGGTCCTATATATCTAGGAATCAACTTTCCTTGTTTCCCAAACCTTAGAACCTTTTTCGTGGGTGATATCTTGATGAACACATAATCCCCAACATCATATTGTACTGCTTTCCTCCTTTGATCTGCATATTTCTTTTGCCTATCTTGGGCAGAGGCAATTCTTTTTCTGATCAAGGCTACCTTTTCAGAAGTCTCCTTCACATTTTCTGGTCCTAAGACCACTTTTTCTCCAGACTCATGCCAACTTGAAGGTGATAAACATGGCCTTCCATAGAGAGCTTCAAAGGGGGCCATGCCTATGCTACTGTGATGGGTGTTATTGTATGCAAATTCAACTAGATATATGTAATCTTCCCAGCTTCCTCCCCAGTCTAATACACATGCTCTCAACATGTCTTCAAGCAATTTGTTCACAATTTCTGTTTGACCATCAGATTGAGGATGGTATGCTGTACTCAAACATAAATCAGTCCCCATTGCCTTGTGAAAGCTCTGCCAAAATTTTGAAGTGAAGATGGTATCTCTATCACTTACTATAGTCTTTGGTACACCATGCAGTCTGACTACTTCTTTAATAAACAACTGGGCTAGGGTATTAGCATTTCTTTCTGACCTTACTGGCATAAAGTGGGCTGACTTGGTTAACCTATCAACCACTACCCAAATACTATCATTTCCCCTCCTAGTTCTAGGCAAACCATCAATAAAATCCATTGATATGTCTTCCCATTTCCACTGTGGTATTTGTAAAGGTTGAAGCATTCCTGAGGGTTTTTGATACTCAGCCTTCACCTGCTGGCAAACCATACATTTTGATACATAGGTTGCCACCGCACTCTTCATACCACTCCACCAATAATCTCTCTTGAGGTTGTGATACATTCTTGTGCTTCCTGGGTGTATAGTATATTTGCTTTTATGGTAAGCATCCAAAATTTCTTGCTTCAACTCATCCATTGCTGGAACACATATTCTTTCTCCTTTCTTCAGATGGCCCTGCTCATCCAACTGAAAACCTTCTACTGTCTCACCATTTACTATTTGTGTCTTCTTTCCTAATAAAAATGGATCTTGGTTTTGTAGCATTGCAACTTTATTTTTCAATTCTGATCCCAGAGTAATAAAACTTAATTTTCCCATTTCTACCTTCCCACTGCATAAGCTCATGTTTTCTATGTTATCACTTTTTATCTCTGAATCAATTAATATTGATAAAGTGTTGAACTCCTCTATCATTAATCTAGCCACTTTAGCATGTTGTCTACTTAGGGCATCTGCTACTTTATTAGCCTTACCTGGTGTGTATAATATTTCAAAATCATATGAGGCTAAGAGTTCAATCCATCTTTGCTGCCTCATATTTAATTCTTTTTGTGAAAACAAATATTTGAGTGATTTATGGTCTGTATATACTTCAAATTTTGCCCCTAACAAGTAGTGTCTCCATAACTTAAGGGCATACACTACAGCAGCCAATTCAAGGTCATGAGTAGCATACTTTACTTCACTTGATTTCAACTGCCTAGAAGCATAAGCTATTACCTGATGTTGTTGCATCAACACTGCTCCAAGCCCTTGTCCACTTGCATCAGTATACACCACCAAGTTTTCATTTCCCTCAGGTACTTTTAGAATTGGTGCTTGTACCAGTGCTTCTTTTAATTTCCCAAAGGCATTTTCACATTCCTCAGTCCAAGTGAACACTTGATTCTTCCTAGTCAATCTGGTTAATGGAATTGAGATTTTTGCAAAATCTTTTATAAATCTTCTATAGTAACCAGCCATTCCCATGAATGATCTGACTTCAGTGACATTAGTAGGCCTTTTCCAAGCTTGCACCGCAATGACTTTATTGGAGTCCACAGCTATTCCTTTTTCTGATATAATATGGCCTAGAAAGTTTACTTCATTCTGCCAAAAAGTGCATTTTGAAAACTTTGCTTTCAAGTCTTCCTGTCTCAATTTCCCAAATACTATATGCAAATGGTTCTCATGCTCTCTAACTGACTTAGAATAAATTAGTATATCATCAATAAATATTAATACAAACTTATCCAAGTATTCTCTGAAAATCCTATTCATCAAATCAACAAAATAGGAAGGAGCATTTGTTAAGCCAAATGGCATCACCAAAAATTCATAAAGTCCATATCTGGTGTTAAAAGCTGTATACTTAATGCTTTCCTCTTCTACTTTCATCTGATGAAAGCCTGAAGCTAAATCAAGTCTAGAAAATATTTTTGCACCACTCAATTGATCAAAGAGATCATCAATTCTTGGTAAGGGGTATTTATTTTTAACTGTGACTTTATTTAATTCCCTAAAGTCAATACATAATCTCAGGGATCCATCATGTTTTTAACAAAGACTACTGGTGCTCCCCATGATGAGCTACTGGGTCTAATAAAACCTTTTTCTTCTAGTTCAACTAATTGCTTTTTCAACTCCATCAATTCCTTAGGCCCCATTCTAGTTGGTCTTTTAACCACTGGGCTAGCTCCTGGAATTATTCTAATTGAAAATTCAACTGGCCTGTGATTAGGAACTCCTCTTACTTCCCCAAACACATCATCATATTGATTAACTATGGGGATCTCTTCTAATGCAGGCATGGGTTTTTCATTTGACAATGCAGAAAGGTTGGCTATACTTCTATTTTTGTTTGCCTCACAAAGAACAATTATTCTTTGTCCATCAGAAACCTTCAATGATATGGTGGATGTCTCCATATTTATGATAGCCTTATATCTACTCAACCAATCAACTCCTAAAATAATTCCTATGTCTGGATATTGCAACACATATAGGTTTGACTCAAACACATGTCCTCCTATATTTAATCCCAATTGCATGCACATCATACCCATGACACATGAACTACCTATAGGGCTTCTAATTAGCAGTGGTTTATCAACAATCATACAATTCAATTTTAATTGTTGTGCAATATCATGAGAGATCAATGAGTGTGTAGCCCCAGTATCATATACTACTGTTAAAGGTATTGAATGGATAAGCAAAGTACCTTCAACTTGACCATGCTTTTCAACATTTGATCCCTCAGCTGCCTTGCCTTTCCCTTCCAAAGCCCCTAATTTTCCTTGCTTAAAATCTGGGCAGTTCCTTTTTATGTGACCTTCCTTCCCACAATGGTGACAATTGAAGGATGCTGGTCTAGGATTGGTGCACCTATTTTTCATGTGCCCCTCTTGTCCACAGTTGTAACAAGTGATCCTCTTCTTAACTTCAGCAGTTCTAGCTTCTTCTGGTTTCTTAGTGGAAGTTATGTCTGTTTTCTTTTTATCATAAGGGTGAAATTTACCCTTTCCCTTCTTGTTCTGATTATTTTTGAATGCCCTGAAATTCTCTCTAGCTTTATCATGTTGTTCAATGCTCAGAGTCAAATCCAAAACTTGATCAAAAGTTTTATCCTTATATGGTAGCATGGCTCTACTAAGGCTAGAGTTCAACCCTTGGATATATCTACCATTCTTAGCTTCCTCAGTAGTGATGAGCACTGCACCATACTTTGCCAATGATTCAAACTTCTGAGTGTACTCAGTGACACTCATAGTCCCTTGCCTCAATTTGATGAATTCCTCCAGTAAAGATTCCTTAGCTGATGCAGGGATAAATCTGCCTTCCAACATTGCTTTAAACTGATCCCATGTCACTTCTCCTTCAGGTCTTCCAGCTATGATAACTTCCCACCAATCCAAAGCTGCTCCTCTCAATTGCCTGGATGCAATTTGCCTCTTCCTTTGGTCTTCAACTTGCATGTCTGCAAAGATTCTTTCCAGAATTCTAAGCCAATTTTGAACCCCCATAACTCCTTCTGTGCCATCAAAGGTTTTGCCTCCAAGATTAGTAAAAGTCTTGAGTAGTTTGGAAAGTTCCTCATGTGGATTTTCCTGCCTGTTGCCTACTCCATCTCTTATGGCCCTCATGAATTCTTGCACATTCACCATGGGTGGTTCACTTGTTCCTACATTTTGATGTCTGGGTCCTACCATAGCTCTATGGATATAACACTTAGGTTAGTCTGTTTTGCCTAATGCTCTATAGATTAATTCATTTTAATTTATCACTTATTCTGTCATAATAGATATCAATAGTGTAAATATATATAAAAACAAAACATCCAAAGCAGTAAATACTTCTATACATCCAATGCAAACAAATTCATACAAAATTTTTGCTATGTTATTTAACAACATAGCTCTGATACCAAATGAAATGACCCACTTAATTTTTTTTTTTAAACATTCAGTGGCCATTTAATCAAGAAAATATTTAATTCAAATTTTTCTTCTATCCAGGACCTTTCTGCCAATAAATATTGGTTTAATCATTTTATCTTGAACTTATATATATGAAGATATATAAGTCATCTTCTACCTAAATCAGAGTATAGAAATTTTGAAGGTAGAAACCTGTTTGAGTATTGCTTAAAGAAATACTCTCTACATAGCAATAGTGTTTCTTTTTCAAAACTAGATTTTTCCCAATGGCTTAGGTTAATGCATTACTATTGATTCTATGTCTCAAGGCTCCTTATTTTACATAAATTCTTCTGATTTTCTTACTGGGTAACTATGCTTTTACTTGTGCATGTGTGTGTGCATATTTCTGTGCATGTGTGTTCAAACTCAGGCTATAAGAAAGTGGATCCTAAGTGAACACAAGCAACATCTAGGCGTAATGGAAACACGCCTAACTTATACATGAGAGGTCACAAGTTCGAGTGCTATGCTGGTCGGTTCAACCCAATTTTTGTTTTTTTTTCTTTTTATTTTTCCCCTGTTTACATAATTGCCTGAGTCTACCCTGTATTTGGCTATGAAACAGATCTAAAACTTAATTAAAAACACTTGGGTGCTGTCTTAACCCAGGCTCAAGAAAATGGCTATGTTAGCCTTGTTCTGGTTTGCACTACTCTGATACAAGGTATCTGCTATATCATTTTCTTTTCAAAGTAACTCAAGCCCTTTTTATCAGATTTAATTTTGACTTGAACATGGATTTTCCTATGCCAGTTCTATAGATATACTTGCAAACCACAAATTCTTTCAAACTCAGATTTTCTACCCTTATAGCCTAACTGTTCTTGAAGCTTGAAATTCATTTTTTTTCTTAGCAAAGCATCAAAACGAAGCACATAGTTCAGCTATTACATGTAAGTTCAACACTTACAAAACAGTGAATAATAATACATTGGTTTTTCTAGGCAACTTAAACAAATATCTTAACATAGTTCAACATGAATATCTAATTTAGCTTCAGCAAAGACTTTTAAAAACATAACATCCAAATCTTAAGCAGTTTAACATCCAAAGCCTGATCAAAGCAATCCCTATTTCCCTGCAAAATCACCATGAACTGCCCCATATAAATATGAGACACCCAATGGTGCATAAACACAAAAGGGTCAGACTATTTGTCTGGTGTGAATAATCTAACTGAAAACATGATTTATTTCAATTCTATTTATATTCCAGTACTTTGCAAGAATAAGAAACTTAATATCTTCTGTGTGCATGTTTTTGTGAAGCATGTGCATTCATATTAGTGCCAAACAGATTATATATGATCACAATGATTTAGTTCATAGAAAACAACCACAAGATTCACCAATAAAGCACCAAAACAACCAAATGCAAACATCAATTCAGTTATCATCTCCTTTTCAACTTTACTGGCCATCAAGGATTTTGCCCAGACCTCTCCTGAATCTATTCCTAGAATTCATTATCAAATATAACAGGGTCTTTAGCTACTTTCTTCTTTTTAAACACACACTGCCTGGGACCTTTCTCTGTTAACCCAGCACACTCAGGCCCCTGGGTATAAATATACCATGTGTGAACTTGCAATATTCCCATTGCCAAGCTATACTTTGGTAGCCCTAAGATCCCAAGTCCTTAGTTAAATTACTAAGTGTTTTAATATTTTTCATAGCAGTGCTAATCCCTTCTGCATCTCACTTCTTAATCAGAGAAACATAAATGATGCAAGCAACATATATTCATCCAGAGTTTGGTAAGTTAAATTCTCAGAAGCAACCATTTTATCATAAAAGAGTGAGGTGACCTCTTAGCACATTATTTTGCCTTTGGGTTTCACTGGATCAAGATGTAAGCATATGGTCCTGAGTAATTTGCCAGATATATATATATATTCTTCCTTACCTCTGGTTCAATCAGATTTATGATTTGGCTAAACCACAAGTATATTTGATTTGGGTATTTCATAAAACATAGAAGCTCAGCACATGTACAACATTGTACTTCTACATTTTCTTTTGTTTTAATTAATATGAGACATAAGCAACAACACAATGTCACAGCCCATATTTCTTTCTACCTTCAGACCATATACCCACTACTTGAATCCGGGGATTTTACAAACAACTTACAAAGAAAACTTATAAAAGAAAACACCCAATCTCAAAGTTAACCCATATCTCAGACAAACATTTTAGTTCATGAATCCATGACTCTTATTTTTCTGGGTAAATCAGATAGAGGTTTTACCCTTAAACAAATCATTAACAAGCCAAAGTCATCCAATCATAAAACATAACTTGTAAAAGAAAATTAGTTCAAACTGGCTGCCTCAATATTCAGGTCTTAATGCCAAAGTTTTCAGTGAGATTACTCACTTTAATCCTTCTTCTTCCTATGCCTTATGAACCCCTTTTTAGTCTTCTGCCTTCTCCTATTTTCTCTGGTTTATGCCTTGTATATTTTTCTTTTTAAGAGGTAGAGCAATCATAAAACCTTACCACACCAGGTCTTCTTATATGAACTCTGGCTGCTACTAGGGTTTAAGGAAATTACCAAATGCCAATTTTACCCTACCAACTATGATCTGCCTCTTATTCTAACATTTTTAGAGAAAATGGGTAAATAGTCCTGGTATATTTTCCAGAAAATATACCTCATTGCCCCGGTCATGTTATTTGCATGATTTCTGTTTTCTGTTTTTTTTTAGTAAAAGGAATTGCTAAAAATGGATAAAGTGCTTGTCCAAGAGCTCATACCATTTTCATGCAAATGTTAATTTTTCTTTTTATTTCTGCAAGTATTATTTAGTGCACATGTATAATACATGTATGCCTACCCTGGCCTAAGTCCTTTTTTTTAAGGCTTGATGATTTCTGCCTACATGTATATATACTTGTAATTCATATATCCTATTATTTCCATTGATTGTTGCTTATTTTATCACACAGAAAACTGTGTACATGTTTGTGCACTGCCTTGTGCACATGTGCATGTTTTATACTTGGTATCTGCAAATCAATTTCCTATTCCTATTTTTTTTCAATGCAATTTCAAACAAATACAAACTAAATTAAATCATGAAATTACTCACAAAAATCAGGGTTATCACAAATTCGAGATCATTAATTATTATAATTAATGTTGGAATTTGGAATAAATGTATTTGGATTTATTTATAAATGGAAAAATTTATTAATACAATTAATTAAGTAATGTAATTAACTTTAGTTAATTAATAAATGAAGTTATGAAAAGGTTAATTTCTATATTTGGTTAAGTAATTAATCTGAGAAGTAACTCAAGGAATTTACTTAAATGTAATTAAAGAAAATTAATCAGGGATGATTAATAAAAAGGAATAATGGGATGATGATTTATTAATTGATTGATAATTAATTAATATAGGCAAGTTTAATAATGATGAAGTAATTAATTTAATTAATTTTAAATTAATTAAAGGTAGGGTAATTACCCGACTTTCCAAATGTAACTTTATAAGCCGACTTTCCAAATGTAAGACTCGAAGCAGACGAGGGTGGGAAGAAACTCGGGACAGGCTCGTGGTTTTTTGTGGGGTTTACTCGGGTTGTTTATTTAAGTAACCTGGGTTTGAAAATTTATAGCAGATCATATCTTGGTTGTAAAATTTTAAGCATGGACAAGTTTTTAAGGTATTTAAAACAAGTTTTAAGTAAATCTTTGTTTAATTTGTCTTAACATGTTTAAAATGGTTTTTCAAAGACTTTAAATATATTAAAATATAATGTTTGAATTGTTTTGTTTAAATTAAATTATATTTCAAGATTTATTTCTAAATTTGGCTTTAATGAAGTAAATAATTTGAATAAGTATGGAATATAAATACTAATTTATTTTTAATTAGTTATGCTGAGATTAATTAAGGATAATTAATCAATAAATTAAAATTTAAGTTCAATTACCATTTGTAATTAAGGATAAATTAATAAATGAAATAATTAGTGGAAATGAATGTAATTAAGAAATAAATTAATTAAAGATTAAGTGAGGATTAATAGAGTGATTAATTAATGTAAATAATTTAAAGAACATCACTTATAATTAATTTAGTGAAATCGCTTAGTGAAGCAGTTAATATATTATTAAGGTCATAGACGAGACTTTAATTAATTTATAAATGGTAATTTTAAACTTATTAATGATTAATAAGTTAATTTCTTAGAATAAGTAATTAGATAGAAGAAAATAAAGGCTGTTAACTGGATTATTTTATAATTAATCAATATAATTGATTATTGATTGTTAATTGGATTAATTAATTAAAAATCAACATTTGTAACTGTTAAAGTAAATTAAATTGAATGGGAAGTAATTAAGAATTAATTACTCATTTGAATTTATTTAGTAATTTGATTTATTTGAGTTAATTAATTTATTTTAATTAATTTGAATAAATCAATTGATGATGTGATAATTATAATTACTTAGAAAAGTAATTGATGTTTAATTACAGAGTGTAATTAATAGAATGATGTTGTTAATAAAGTAATTTGAGTATAATTACTTTGTATAATTAATCAAAGGATTAATTAGAGATAATAAATTATTGAGCAATTAATGGAGAGTAATTAAAGGAGTTAATTACTAGATTGGGATTAATCAAGGGTGATTAATATTTTAGTTTAATTAAAGAGTAATTACTTTGATGTAATTAATTAAACTGGAAATGTAATTTGAGATTCTGTTGTTGTTTCTTCTTCTTCTCTTTCTTTTCTACTTTCTCACCTCTTTCTTTTCTTAAAAACGATACGATTTCCTGGGCGTAGGAAGTCGGGTCGCTACGGTCTCATCGAAATCCAAAACGTGTCTTTTAAGGCCAAGTTGTTTTAAAGTTAAAACAGTTTAATTCAATTATCTATATACCACATATAGATAAATCACAATATAACAATGGATAATCACATTATCATCATAAACAGATAATCCATATTCCAACTCAAACAGATAATCAATATTATCATATTTTAAAACAAACATCCATATAACAATAGATATCACTCATCTCATATCTGAGATCACAATCAATCAATGAAATCAATATCATCCATCATATATATAAACAAGGATTAATAATCACACCATTTATAATTAATTTAAAATGGATTAAATTAATTACAAATCTCTAATTAATTTAAAGTAAATTAAATTAATTACTTCATCAATATTAATCTTGCTTACATAACCATTAATTAATTACAAGTCAATTAATTAATCATTCTCTATTTCCATCTTAATTAATCAACTTTGATTAATTATTTTTAGTTACATTTAAGTAATTATCCTTTATTTATTTTACAAATTAATTATCTTATACCAAATATAGAAAGTAACCTTTAAATTACTAAAATCAATATCCTTAATTCCTAATTAATTATTTCAAAATAAATCCATTTAAATTACATCATTAATTATAATAATTAATGATCTCTAATTACATCTATTACATTTAGTAATTTATCTTCAATTAAACAAAATTGTTAATCACTTTGATTAACTCCATATAGTAATTAACTACCTTAATTACTTCATCAATATTTTAATTACTCCATAATTAATTATTCTCTAATTAATCCCTTCATTAATTATACAAAGTAATTATACCCAAATTACTTTCATTTTTAAAATCATTCATAATTAATTACTTCCTTAAGTAATTATACTCATCATATCATCAAATGGTTATTTAAATTATTTAAACCAAATTAATTAACTTAAACAATTTATAATAAACTTCATTAATTACAATGTGAAATAAATTTCTTAATTACTTCCGTAAGTAATTTATACTTAAATAATCCTCACTTAATTATCTTAGATTTATAAATCTAATAAGTTTCAAATTAATCATGTTTATCCATTATTGATCATCTTAGGAAATATTCTTCATTGATCATTAATATTTCTTTAATTACTTTTCCAAAGTAACTAAATTAAGATTTATTAATTACAAATAAACATTATCTTTAGTAGCTCATTAATTAATTCTCAATTATTAAATTAATAAATTATTAATCATTAATTAAAATTTTAATCTCATTTAACCAATGATTCTTAATTATCTCTTTGTTATACTAAATTAATTATCTTACCTTAATTAACTAGTTTAACCTTAATAATAACAAAATTAATAAATTCAATCATTTATTAATTAAATAAGTTAATTATTTATTTTTAACTAACTTAGAAATTTCAAATTCTTAAAACTACCTTATTTAAGAATAAACATTTTCTTATTTATAAACAAATTCTCATTTCAAATACTAGATTCAAATAAATATAAGTTTCAATTTGAACACACTTAAAAATATACTTTAACATTTTTAAAGTTATTAAAACATTAATTTTATAAACTTATATTTGTTTTAAACTATGGAAACAAAATTTAATTTGAATTCACATTTCAAATTTTGTTTTAACTCCATTAAAATCCTGCTTTAAAATCACAGCTTAAAAATCTTACAGGCCTTAAAACTGGTATTCAATATATGGCCCAATACATCCCAGCTTGCCCCGAGAAAACTCGCCTGTTACTTCGAGAAAAATATCAGGAAACCCGAGCTTCCCCCGTGAAAACCCTACCACGCGAATACAAACAGGTCATCGACCTGTAGCAAATCAAAGAACACACCCACTACCTACTTCGAGTCCAAAGCAAGAAAGCTTCGATCATTTCTCAAATCGACTCGAGGAACTCGCGACCATTTCCTGCTACCAGAATTCACGTACACCAGAAAATCATTGTGCACGTGCACCACCAATTCGATCATCTCCGATCGACTACGACGACGTCTCCACGTCAACGACCATCTCCCATCACCATTCCTATCTCCAGATCCCCATCTCCAACTCAAACTCGAAATTCGACTACCTCCCAGGCCTAGAAACCAACAGTTCGAATTCGCCAAAGCCTGTCATCGCCCAGTGTTCGCCGCCTCGACCACCGGAGGTCACGAAATTTCGACCACGGCTTCTCCAACCACCTCGCTGCCATCCTCCAAAGTGCGGTCACACTCGATCCACTACAGTGGGCGAACGAATCAAATAAGAACCCTCTCCAAAACTAGGTTTTAAAACTTAGAACCGTAGCCATTTCCGCCACCGTGCCCATGGCCACCTGCGACCAATTTTCCAGTCACCCCCATAGACTCCTCCACCATCTCGCACAACCCCGAACACCCTCGACCTCGAGATCACCAGAAAATCACCATAACCCATTTTCCAGACAAACCCATATCACACCATCAATCTTACATTAAAATTTGTAATTTTAATTTTAAAAATCCTATCATTTATATACGATTCCAATTATATAATTATATCAACAATTTACAAGTTTTGATTTTTTTTGACAAATTCATGTTGCTCAGTGTTTTCATTGTTTCCAGCCATTGCTTCTATCTATATATTTTTGCAACTATTTTAAATACTTAGTTAAGTTTAAACCTACATCTTTGTTTTAAATACTTAAGTTTCAGAAAGACTTGAATGAGAAGTATCTTTGAATAAAGATCCAAGTTTTAAATGTCTGTAATAAAAACAGAGATGATCTATGTAAATACCAGGCATTCACATAAGTTCTAGAGTCCTTAAACCCATCATATCCACTTATTTCCAACGTATATTACAAGCTTACATAAAACATAAGCCATATGATCAAACTAAAAGCATCTCATGGTTACAGGTGAAAGACAGAGGTTGAACTTAAATCAAAGCTGTTTTAAAACTACTGATATGCACACCCATATATATTCACAAGACTTACAGATATACATGCGTAAAACAATCATAAACACAGACTTACACAAGTGAATTAAGGTTTGTTTTAAAAGTTTACTCACATTTAAAGTTCAAGTCAAAGATTGGAACTGAGATCAGGGAGGTTTTAAAATCTACAGACATGCACACTACATAAAGTCACAACATTTGCACATAAACATACACATAAACAAACTTCATCACAGAACTCATATGCAACAGGAGATTAGCTATTTAAGTTTTAATTTAAAAATGTTTACTCACCAGGCTTTGAAATAGAAAGCTTGCTCTTTTCTTGTTTGAAACAGGAAGCTTGAAAACTGGCCTTAGAAACTTGCATATATTTAGTTTTGATTTCTAAAACTTTGAACATGCTTGAAACATTAACCATGAGTTGCTGGAAAGCTTGCTTGTTGTAGTTGAGATGCTTAAATTTTGAATTGAAACTGAAGGCTTGCTTTTCTCATTTGATTTCAGTTTATATTTGTTTTGAGACTTTGCTTTGTTTTTAAAACTTTTAGAAACTGGGTTGCTCAGCCCTTTGTATACGAAATGAAATGAGGTAGGGTTGCTAAATACATAAGTATACAATAGTTTATTATCCTAGTACACGAGAAATCAGAGATTTTTATCTCTTTGGGGCTGAAAGCATACTTCGAACAGGCTTTGTTGGGCTAAGGTGGAAAACATTAAATGCTATGTACTTTCTTGTATACAAGCTTCTCCTACAATCCACTTTCGTATGTACTTACAACCTTACCTATGTTTATATTTGTTTGACTTTAAACTTAGCATACTTATCCAGCCACATTCGTATGTATTGAAATGATTTTTTTTTTCTTACCTGCATGCTTTTTCTTCCAAGTTATAAATATTATTTGTTGTCTGACTTGCTTTAGCTACTTACAGGTTTCAACATACTCTATTTTTGCCTAGCCTATTTCTATTATAAACACTTGCTTAACAACATATTATATTTAAAACTACAACTATACAAGGTCTAGCATATCTCCATTTTGTTGTATGAGCATATTTTAGTTAACTTATATATTTTGCCTAGCTTATATTTGTTTATAAAGTTTCAACTCAAGTATAAACACAATTTTATACTTAACAAAATTTTAAAAATCTTGCCTTTACTTTCTTTTAAAACTTATATTATTAAATGCTTAATTTATTTAAAATTACTTCAAACCTATGTAAATTTTTATAAGATTCATTTTATATTTTAAATCATAGTTTACCAAAGCATGTGTATAAGTATAAACATAAGTTTAAAATAACAATTTCTATTTATTAAAAATCCATTGTAAAGATATTACAAAAATTAATATTGTCTAACTATAACTCATTCTAAAGATATTTTATTTAATATTAAAATAAATCAAATTCCAAATTACCAGAAAGATTAGAGTTTGAAAACATATCCTTATTTATTAAAATTTAAAACAGACTTTAACTATTTACAATATATACAAATATATATATAAATAAATAGAAAACAATTTATTAGTCTTAAAAGATAATTTATCAGTTAAATATTTATTTAAAAGACAATTATTAATTCAATTCATACCTTATTAACAATTATATATCAAATCAATTTAATATTTAATATAGATTATTAAATTGATATTGCTCAAAATTCTGGGATGTCACATCCTTCTTCGTTAGCTTGGTCATCGGTGCTGCTATCCGCGAGAAATCCTTAATGAATCTTCGGTAATAACCAGCTAATCCAAGGAAACTCTTTATCTCTGTCACTGTCTCGGGTTCTTCCAACTATTCACTGCTTCAATCTCAATTGGATCTACTGACAACCCTTTCTCTTATACTACATGACCAAGAAACTTCACTTCCTTCTTCCAGAAGTGACACTTCGAAAACTTCGCCTTCAGCTGATGCTGCCTCAGCATCTCAAGCACCACTCTAAGATGAACTTCATGCTCTCTTTCATACTTAGAGTATATTAAGATATCATCAATAAAAACCAATACGAACCTATCCAAGTGCTCTCGGAAAACTCGGTTAATCAAATCCACAAAGAATGCTGACACATTGGTCAGTCCGAATGACATAAGTATCCATTCCTATGACCCATAACAAATCCTAAATGCCATCAAAGGTATACTATCCTTTGTAACTCTGAGCTGATGGAAACCTGTCGCCAAATCCAACTGGGAAAATACCTTGGCTCCACTCAACCGGTTGAGCAAATCGTCAGTTCTCGGCAATGGATATCGATTCTTTATCGTTCTCTCATTCAATTTACAATAATCGATACATAGCCTTAACGATCCATCCGGCTTCTTAGCAAACACTGCGGTTGCTCCCTAAGGAGAACTACTAGGCCCGATAAAGCCCTTGCCTTCCAAATCCACCAACTGAACCTTCAACTCCCTCATCTCTGTAGGGGTCATCATGCTTGGTGGCCTACTCACTGGTTCTGCTTCCAAAACCAAATCTATCCGAAACTCAATGGCTCGTTTCGGTGGCAATCCAACTGTAGGCTCAAAAACATCCGCGAATTCTCTAATCACGAAAACTCAATTTAGCTCATCTTCCAACTCTACAACACCCAAACAAAGCATTTACCTCACCACTAGAACCTTCTACGGTATAAACAATCATGTTGCTACAATCAAGGTGTTTAAGCGATATTCTCCTATCATGGAAATATATCCTAGCATCGTACTCACTTAACCAATCCATACCAAGAATAATTCTGAACCCCACAAATTCAAACACATGCAAACTGCAAACAAAAGCATGACCTAACAAGTCAAACTCTAACTGGTCACATCTTAATCTTAGAGTTGCATACCGTCCTATTGGATTCGCAACCCGTAAGGAAGTAACTAAATATGTGGGTTCTAGGTTAAGCTTATCTATCAAACATCTAGATATAAAAGAATGCGATGCACCAGTATCAAATAGAAAGCTTACAAACATACCATTAATCTAAAGCGTACCTCCCAAAACTGCATTTCCTTTCTTCTGAGCTGTTAGCTTCGAAGTAGCAGGATCCAATGCATACACCTTGCCCTGTCCATCCTTAGCGGGCTCCTTGCATTGATTCTTATAGTGGTCAATCTGGTCGTAGTTGAAGCACCTGACATTCTTCTTCCCAGCCACCTCCTTTGCCTTTCCAGCACGACACTCATTAGCAAAATGCCCCTTCTTGTCGCACTTAAAACAAACAATCTCAGACCTCCCTTTCTTAGCTGCTCCACCCTTCTGAGCATCCTTCTTAGGAAAGAACTTCCTCTTCTGATTCTGCCCAACCTGGATCTCTTTAGCCTTACTCTTCTCTAGAGAATCAAGAATCTCCTCATGCCTTAAGGCCATCTCCACTACAAAATCGAAGGATCTCTAATATGAGGTAATGTAGCACTTGCTAACTCAGGCTCCAACCCCCTGATGAACTTCTCATTCCTCTTCGTCACTGTATCCACCGAAGCATACCCATATTTGGTGAACTCCTCGAACCTTCTAGCATACTCCAGAACAGACATCTCTCCCTGCTCTAATTCAGCAAACTTTCTGACCAAAGCTGACTATGCCATCATAGCCATGAACCTCTCCTAGAACCTCCCCTTGAAATCTGCCCATGTCAAAGTTTCCTCATCCACACTAGCCGTTAAGCTGTTCCACCAAAACAAAGCTGCTCCCTGAAGCTGTCTCAAAGCAAGTCTCCTCTTCTGCTCATCATTGAGCCCCAATTCTGCAAAGATTCTCTCACAGTGCAGCAACTAATTCTCCACCTCTATAGCATCCTCTGTTCCCAGAAATGGCTTCCCTCTAAGCTTAGCATAACCTCCGCTTAGCTTAGCATAATGGTTAACTACCGAAACTTCTGAAACTCCTACTCCTATAGCACTCCTCCTACCACTCCAGCTGTAATTCCATCTTGCATTATATTCACAAAAAACTTATACATAGCTCCCATATCCACCTGTGGGACTATAACACCTACATTCTCTACTTGTGCCTGACTTTGGGTCCTCCTCGCATTAGGTCTGGCATATCCATCGGTGCCCTCCCCTCCTGGGTTAACTCTTCCTCTTCTACCATCAATATTTGTATTCAAACCTCATGAGATACCAAAAAATAACCTAATAATGATAGGAGAATAGGGATATAGCATATACTTATATATAGCAAATACAAATACGTTACTATACCATAATCCCGTACCCCAATCTTACTCTAATTCCTTAGGATTATGTTTTAAAAATCATTTTTAGTTTAAATTTTTTTCATAAACCTATGCTCTGATACCAAGTTGTAACATCCCGTATCTAGAGGCCAAAAGCTAAGCGCTATAGATGCTGCAGTTATCCATAGTATTAACTTCTGATGAAAAAATACGGTAATGCTAATGGTATCCATAATATCAAAAGCACTTGAATATGAACAAAATCACAGATTTTCAAAAACAACATTTTACTGATTACATTTCAAAATAAATTCATATCCAAGTTATATTACCCACAATCGTTTCCAAGGTAAAGATCAAATATAATCATTACAATAATACGCCAAGAGCGAGATATGACGATGCCCCGTTGGTTGATCAAAGTTATATAGTCAATACTGACTTAATAAACACAGTGGAAATAAACAGAATTAACTGCAACTCCTTAATAGCTATCCGTTAGCCACTTGCTCGTCATCGAAAGCTTTATTCGCCAAAACAACTAAAACCTAAAAACCTCAACCCTCAGCCTACTCAAATCAGTTTTTAGAGCCTGAAAGTTTAAAGGGAAACAAAAACTTCGAGTCAGACATAAAGCCTGGTGTGAATATATAATTCTGTTACATCTCGGTTTACTGATATTAAGTGAGACCACACCGCTTAGCGGAACGGGTTTCCCCTCACTAATATCCTTTTTAAATCATATATTTTGCAAATCTTTTCTTGCAACCAAACTGGTTAATCAAACTGATTATAATAATGATAATAATAGTTATGCCTGTTAAGCTATAATCAGTAACTAATGGACTATCTGTCCACAAGTAGTAAATGGACTATCTGTTCAAAAACTGGGCTGCCTGCCTGCAAACTGGACTAACTGTCTGCAAACTGGACTAATTGTCCGAATCAAAATGGACTATCTATCGAAATCATTTTCTTAGGGTTAACTACCATTCATCTTTTTCCTTGAAAACCTTTTCAAAATGATTTAACCTTTTAAATTATACTTATATAAGGAAATTATAAACTTAGCTTTAGTCTAAGCTATTTGTCCATGTTATATATACTTTACTCAAAATAATGTTGATGAATTTTAATGAGGATTTCCTATCTCCTACAAATAAGTTAAAACCCTTTTTAACTTAAAAACACTTAGGCTATATTGCCTAGTTATTAGATTCGAAACCTTTGTTTAAAACCTTTAAACAACCCCTTCGAAACCCTTGAAAGTAACCCTTTCGAAACCAAATAAAACCCTTTACTTAACCTAGGTCGAAAGGCCAAATCTTTCCTTTCATAACCATTCAAAATCTTCCTTTTGAAACAATTGAGAAACCTTCCCTTTGAAAGATTGAAAACATTGACATCCTTCTTTAAAAACCTTTAAACTGCGCCTTTTGAAAACATTGGAAAAACCTTTCCTCTCAACCCTTTCGAAACAATAAGGAAACCTTCCCTTTCGACTCATTCAAAACCATTGGGGAACTAACCTTCAAAACTTTTCTTTAAGACCTTTCGAAAGCATCAAACCTTTAGAAACACAAACCTTTCGAAATCACTTAGGTTCAATTTAAAAACACGTGGAAACCTTTCGAAACCATTCAAAAATTTACTCCATCGAAACCTTTGAAAACCGTTTCGGTCGAAAACATTTGGATTATGTCTTCAAGTAGAGCAAGGGATTAGAAACCCATTAAAGTTTAAAGCACTTCTTTCAAAATCATTCCTAAGTAAAGAAGTGATGGTGTCGAAACTATCCCTTCGAAAGCATTGGAGAAGTGGCCAAATTTTTAGAAAACAAAGTAACCCCTTTGAAACCATCTGGGTCAAAAGGAAGAAAGCGGTAGTAAAAGGTTTCGACTTAGTCGAAAGAAGTCATTTTAGAACAAAAGCGCAACCCAATCGAAACCATTTCTTTAAAACCACTTGACCTGGTCGAAAGCCAACCTAGTCGAAAGCTACTCAGTCGAAAGCAAGTAGGCACATTTTCTTTTAAAAGCAAAGTAATGCCTCAACCCCTTCGGAACCCATGGTTTCGACTCTGTACCTTTCGCCTATATCCAATTCACCACGTACCAGTTAACTGATACCATGTGCGTTAGTTTCGATAGAGACGTAGGTGAAGGTAAGGAGGCGGAACCTAGTGCCGAAAGCATCAAAACAGTGAAAAACATGTTTACTTGTCCTTTTAAAATATTTCATTGTACCTAACCTGCCTTATTTGTCAAATTGTGATTGGTTGCAAGTTTCTCTTTTCAAAAGCACTGCCGACTTTCTAAGATTAACAAATTTAATTTATTTACAAAAACCCCTTCTCCTTTTATAAATATACGAAACATTTAAGTCCCATACCTTAAATATTTTTATATACCCAATAAAACACTTAGGAAAATTCTACAAAAATTACAAAAGATCACTTTTTATATGTTTTCTAACATATATAAATTTCAGACCCAAACCAAAAATTATTTAACATTAAATCATTTATAATCCAAAATAACATTTTCTTCACTAGAAAATATATATATATATTCCACAAAAATTCAGAAAATTCTGAAAATTGAAACCCATCTCCAAATAATATTTCTAGTCTATATAAAAATTCAAAAGGCATTTGGATGTCATTTAATAGCGTTTTTGTATCAAAACATGTCATAAAATCTATATGAACAACCATAAATCATCAACAAGTATATATAATCATTCCATCATTCAAAAACATGGCAAATCAATGCAAAATATTTCGGATTTCATCTTAAAACCGAATACAAAAGAAATATGAGATGTAAACATTATTCACCTTAGCTTTAGAGATTAAAGAGATTGAGATGTGAATGGATTTGATTTGAATTAGCTTCTTCCTTAGCTTTTCTTAATCTTCTTCCCCTTTCTCTTGTTAATGGTAGCCGGCCTTAAGCTTTTAAAATTTTATAAAATGTAATGAACGTGTATGGGATATACAGCCAAGGGTTTAAGGTATAAGAATGACCTCTTTCCTATTTTACCCTTCCTCAATTTCATATTAACTCTTATATAATTCTTTGGTTAAATGGCATGGCTACCCTTTTATTAAATCAAATCTCAATCCCCTAGTCAACACATTATTTTATTTAATTTAACTTATTAAATATCCTAAATAATGTTACCAAAATATGGGGTGTTACAATAATGGTATGATAAAGTACAACAAATAATTTGTTGGTAGTTTGTAGATATTGTATCGGCAGGAGAAAATAAAAATGCATTTTTGTAGGATGATACTATTCACACCCACTTAAAACACTTCTCTCATCCATTCATCCTTTCACCCAATCACATACTTTATTCCCTACCTACACCCCCTTTTATTATTATTATCTTTAATTTTCTCTTTACAATAACTTGACTTTTCCTCTCTCTCTCTCTTTCTTTCACACCTTTTTCAAATGATGAAATAAAAATTCCTTCATCCAATATTTTCTATTATCATTCTTTTTTTATTTAATGCTTCATCAATAAATACTAATCCAACTAATTTGGTTATGACACTATCTACGTCAGTAGATTTTTATTTTTTCATAAATTATTTAATCCTAACTAAGACTATTACAATAAAGGGTAATTCGTAGCTCAAATTTGGTGCTACTGTAAAACGTAGTAAAGAACATTTATTACTGCTTCGATCGAAAATATCTTATCATTGTTACTTTTCTTGTTATTTTAATAAGAAAAGAATGATAAAACCAGTTATAATAGAAAGTGGTATGATATAGTCAAATATATTTAATTATCATTCCCGATAACATTAACGGATTCATGGAAATATTGATCACATGCATATTCTAAATATTACTTTAACTCATCAACTCCTAGCATGAAATTACTAAAATATTTTACTTATGTTGTTCATCTTATTATTTTCCCACTAACTAACTATTAGAGGATGAAAAATAATTATGTTGAAGGTTTATATTTCATTTTATTTCTACGTTGCTTGGTCACACACAATTGATTTTGTTTACTTTTAGGCCATTTTTAAGATAAGGTGGGTGTATAAAGTAATTTTTATGATTTAATTTTATTAAATATATAAGTGGCACCAGTAAGCATTCAAGTGGGTGTAAATAGTAACGTCCTTTTTGTAGCACTTTAAATTGTGACCTAATCAATTTGTATATTAGTATTCATCATATCAGTTTCACTATATTAGGTTTCCAAATAAACTTAACTCCTCAACTCTGAATCTTCCTGCTTAAATGACCCAATTAATTGAGTATAATTCCATTTTTTAAGAAAAATGTAAATATTGTTAATTAAACCATACAATTTGATTTAATAAAATCATTTCTTGGAAAATATATGATTAGACAAAACTAAAAAGTAATTTTGGTCCATTACAAAATCAAAAGTTATACTAAAATAAAAGTGAATTCTAACTTAAGCATTAAAAAGAAGGCTAATTTTATTCATACACCAACAATTTCTATTCGTATGCCAAAAAAGGTAATAAACTATTATACATCAAATTTTCCTTTACATACACCATGTCTTCTACAAAATTACCTTTGTTTTCATCTTCTTTATCTTTCCTCTTTCAAACTTAAAACTTATTTACACAAAATTAGAAATTCCTCACACTAAATTAAGTTAAAATTAAACGAAATGAACTTTAATTTTTGCACTAATATTGTAATGATCTGCCTTTTTTAGACCTAAAGACGACACTAAATACATCCACGGTATTAGTGTTCCAATCAATTAAGTGTTCGAAAGACAAGTCGTTTAGGGTGAGAATGAAAAAACAGAAGCACAAAACGTGATGAGTATTATATAATATGAATAAGTCATTATAAAAAGAAATTATCTTTATTATACACAACATCAGAGTACATTAACCTATTATTAGTCTGGACAGTTATAACAACTTGTTTTTACAATTTCTAATAAATACAGACATAAAACAAAGCAAAAAAAAGCAGAAGAATATAAGATACATGAATACGTCTTGAAGAATCCAGCTCGTCTCCTAAAAGCTCCAAAGGATCTAGCTAAATCTGGAAATATGCCCGGGCTAACCTGAGCATTATAAGAAAACAACATCCGGATCAGTCCGGTAAAACCAGCGTGAGAAACTCAAGTCACAAGGAACTTCCCTTTCCAAATCAAAGGTATCTCGTAAGACCATGCTATACATAAACACGAATAGGTCTTTACCTTACGATAACCAAAACATTTTTATAGAAAATCTAGTGATACTATAATAATGTCTAGGGTTTAAGTAAATATTGAGTCATAGCCAAAACTATTACATTAATTAAATTCTAGATAATAGATATGCAATCAAGTCTAAAGGCTAGTATTGGAAAATGGATTCCAATTATGATTGGGTAAGGGACTACCTTCCGATGGTGTATCTCTAGAAAATGTAAATGAGGGCTACAAACACATCTGCCCTTCTGCCCTTTTAACATGATGGGCCGGATTACCTCATCTCTTGACACTGAGGCTGCAAATATTGTCCCTCGATGCCTGTGCACAAAACATCTCTAAGGGGTCAATCTAGAGTGGAATGATGGCTCCTAATGGTAGCTAACCACATAGCTCTACTGCATACCCTGTTTTAGCCAATTTTCCAGGCTGTGGGGCTTAAGGCTAAGCTTTTACCTTTTCTACTAGTAGACCATCTTTGTAACGACCCAGAATTTTTGATAATTAAAATTCGAATATTTAATTGATTTTAAATATTAATAAATGGAATTTAGAAGTCGAAGGATTTATTTTTCGAATATTGGATTTAATTTGATGATTAAATCGATAAATTAATGATTGAAATTCCAGAGATAATTGGAAATCGAGTTTAAAATGATTGAAAATGATTTGGAAAATTTTATTTAATCATACTGGAGTTATAGAAAGGTTATATAACTTTCAGAATCGAATTTAGAATTAATTTGTGAAAATCGAATATTTTAATATTTAATTATCGACTGTAAAAATAGCCAATTTTCGAACAGTCTCAGAATTTAACGAGACCAGTTCCATTGGATCCGTAATAGTTAGTTATTATCGGATTTCAATTTTCATATCCATTGGAGTTATCGTTTGACCGTGGCAACTCGAAACGCATCGATATCGTTTTAATTTTAAATCGTCGAGTTAAAATAGTCATTTTTCAAAAAGTCTCGGATTTCGACGAAACTAGTTTCATCGGATCCGTAATGTGATATTATTGTAAGATTTCAAATTTCGTAATTTTTGGATTTACCATTTGTCCGGTACAAATTAAAACGCCTCGAAATTGATTTAAATCGGTTTAATTTAAATTGATCGTTTATTGCCATATCTCGCACAGACGATCGAATTAGCTTCCGAAACCTGTTCCATTGCGTTCGGAACGCGGGGTAAACCTTACGAACGCCAGGCGGCACATCAGATTTGGAGATCGTTTGAAAAAGTCGTTTAAGATGAATTTAATATTAATTGTATACGTATATATATACGTATAAAGGTGAGAAACCCTAGCTCTATCTCTTCAGGCCGCCACCATTCAGTTCATGAAATGACCCTCCTATTTCTACTCTAATTCCATAAGGAATTTTTTTTTTAGGTAAAGAGGATATATAAATATATAGATATATCATCCATTGCAATTATAATTCTCAGGGTCAATATCTTTCTCCAATAAACCAAAATATATCCAGGATCACAATAATCAACCAATATAAATATATCAGTACATTCACAAAGATAAGCACATACATGTGAGGATGTAAATGCCTCTCTTGTTTGAATCAGAGTTCTGGAAAACAAGAGGATATTGGATTGCTAATTTTTTTTTTGACCAAACAGTCCACTGTAAACATACACATTAATCTGTTTATCCTAACTAAGAAGTGATCAAGTAATAATCAGTAGTAAACAAGCTTTTAATATAGATGATCATGTTAAAGTCTGGATAGTATCAAATTTAGTATAAAAGAAAGTGGATCCTAAGTGAACACAAGCAACATCTAGGCGTAATGGAAACGCGCCTAACTTATACACAAGAGATCACGAGTTCGAGTACTATGCTGGTTGGTTCAAACACAATTTTTTTGTTTTTCATTTTTCTCCTGTACAGTTTGAAATCTGTTATCTACCTATATCTGCACATATATATTTTATTTTTGCCTATAATCTAACATACAAAAACAATATTTCTTGCTTTATTATTTTTGAATCCCAACCCTATAACCTGGAAGGCTTCAGAATTGTATGAATTAAGAGTCTGGTTCTTGGGTTTTGAGGATGATAGAAGTGTTTATCTTTATTCATGTTTGTATTTCTTCTTATAAGATCTGTCTGGCATTTAAAATGCATTTGGTTAAAATCTGAGTGAAATTCAGATTCCTATTACGAGTGCAAAGGAAAAAGGTGTGTTCATATTTGCTCAAAACATGTTTATGTATATATATATAACTGCAACTATTTGAATCTGGCTTCCATCTAGCTTACTACAGATCCTTTCTTTTATTTAAAAATAGGACATGAAGCATTTGTATGGAACAAGTTAAATTATGAAAACCTTGCAGCCATATAAAAACATTCAACCTATGCCTATTTTCTTTTGTATACATATGCCATAGTAGAAAATAAAACCATTTAATTTTCTGAGAATCAACTATCCTGATTTTCCAAAACTTAAATCCTTTCCAAAGATTCATGATTGACTAATGAATTTATAAAATGTAATCATTCAATTTTTAACATGGAGTTCTTGCTAAATCCACTTACAAGATTTGATCAAAATCCTTTTTAAACATAACTGATATTTAACTTAGTTCATAGTTTCCAGATACAAGTCAATCTCTTAACAAAATACCTAACAAAATATCCCTCCAATATTCAACACTTAGTACAAGTAGCAATTTAAGTTATCAATACATGCAGATTCCAACATTTAGGCTCTTATCTAACTAAGTTTTAGCATGCTATATCTTCTTCTCAAGGCCTTGCTCCTACTCCTACTTAGGTGCTGCAATCCCTGAAAAAGCATTTGAAACTGCCTCATTTTAAATGAGACACCCCAGATGCCATTAGCACACTAGGGTCAGACACATGTCTGGTATGAGAAAATTCACAAAAGCAATTTGTTAATTAGGTTAAAATCAAGTTAAGTACATATACATAAGTTCTGTCCTTTGGAATCAGGTAAATACTTGTGTGCATGCTCTGTGTCCTTGTGCATGTGCACACTTTAATTTTCTTTCCAGAGACTACATATATAAATATGGCACATACATTCAAGCATACAATTCAATCATAGTCAAACAATCATTCATACCAAACAGGAAAATAACTAATATGAGTTAAATCATTTATTCAATTCTCACATTTCAAATCTGGGAAAAACTCTGGTTTTCTCATCTGTTCAAGTATTATTTCCTTGGTATATTTATCTATCCTTGGTCTCATCTGCAATATTTATGAATCAATGGACACACTGTAATGAACTAATTCACTCCATTACACAAAGATCTCAGGACTTAAACAAGCCATGTGTCAACTTATGTTACTCAAGCACACAAGTCATTCCTGCAGTGTTCTTGACCCCAATTTCCTAATCAGGTTTAAGTTAGTAATAACTCTTTTGATTGTTCATGACAAAACCATTCAGTGATTCATTTCATTAGCTAAAAACATCCATAACATGGCATCTCATATTATTCATGACCATACAGAGTCAAACAAGCAACAACCATTGGTGATTACAAAATAAGGTTCTGTATATACATATATTCATCTTGGTATTTTAAAAGGAGTTTAGGCAACTAACATTGGCTTATGGTTCTGAGAGAGTTTTTCTTTTGCAAACATTTGTGCTTGAGTTAAACTCAGGATGACCTGGTTTCACTGAATCACAAAATTTTGTTTGCTATGCATTTTATTGAATCAGGAGCATCAGCACATAGGCAACCCTATTGCACCCCTAATTCCTTTCTATTTCAAGCCTCAGCACTTATACATGAGTATATTGCAGCTCAACATTATTTACATTTTTTTCTAGGTTGAGCCCAAAACCAATACTACTTGCCTATTCTCAACATTTTATTTTCTGGGTATTTGTTTATATCCCTAAACATTAACATAACAGAGATCTGAGTGTATAAAACAGATATGTATACTAACAACACATAAGACTTTGTTATAATAAAACAAGTGATCAACCAAAGAGAATCAAAACATTTTCAGATTTAAATTCACAGATAAGCATTCATATATGAAAATACTCTTTTAATAAAAATACTTTTATCTGGCTGCCTACATTAGGACTTATTGCCTTAGATTTTTGAGTGAGTTTTCTCACCTAGCTCTCTTCTTTGTTTCCTTAATTAATTGATGAACTTCTGCCCTTATCCTCAAGCTCTCTTTCTTCCCTTGTCTTATGATTTCTGTGGTATTGTTTTTCTTCTTTTTTTTTCAAAATTCTTTTCTGAGGAGGAGAGGAGGCTGCTGCATATACATGTATATATACAGGGTCTTTCTTAGGGTTTTGGGTATTGGCTAAAGCCATTTTTGCCCACCAGAAAAATCATGTTATCTGCATTTTAAACCCAAAGTTTTACCCCTTCCCGGCTTAATTTGGGTGAAGAGAAAAGTGGTTACATTTTTCTTTCAGAAATTTTGCTTTTCAGAAAAATACTTTTTCCTTTGTCTACAATCATGCTAAAAATGTGACTGGGTTTTGTTATTTATCTAATACTCTTTTCTAATTCTGCCTATACCAAACACTTCCCTGTTTTATCCTAATTTTCCTATTTTTAGCTTTCATGCAAATGGTATGTACTTCCTTCATTTATTTATAAGAGGATTATTCCTTTTTATATCTTCCTTCTTTTTATTTCTGCTTATAATAAAATATGTCTGTATATTTTTATTTCACTAGTTTAAACTTTAGTATTTTATTAACACATATATATTTATATAAGTCTTACTGAAATAATTAGTACACCCTCCTATATATTCATACATCACTCTATACTGACACACACATATATGCACATGTACACTCAAAAATATTCAGTAGCATTCATAAATACATTTACTCATGCATACTACTTTTTAAGAATTTAATCTACATATATATATATATACATATATTTCCATACACATCAATATGTATGTATTTTGGAGTTCAAGGTTTTAGCTTATATTCATGTGCATTTCCTGTGCACACATGTACACACACTGATACACTATCAAGCTATATCAATTCCTCCTTCAAAATTTATTTAAAAATTATTTTAAATTTATTTATATTTTCCAGAATAAATTCCTAAAATCTTGGGTCATTACATACACCCCTCCTTTTAGAAATTGTGTCCCACAATTTTTCCTAAGCTTAAAATAAATTTTAAACTTAATTCAGAGAACAAGTTTATTCTCTACCAAAAGATTCTTAGTTCTATACTAACTAAAAATATTCATCCAAAATAAAGAAAACAATCAAAAATCAGAATTACCTTAATCTGAAAATAGCTTAGGATAATTCATCCTAACTTTGTCTTCTAATTCCCATGTGCAATCACTAGGATCAAGACTCCACTGTACCTTCACAAGTTTCAGAGATTTATTCCTCAACTTCTTCACATCTTTTGCCAAAATTCCCACTGGATCCTTTTCATAAATCAAATTAGGATTTATCTGCACTTGGGTTGGGGTTTCAAGAATTTCTGCCTTGTCATGGACCCATCTTCTCAATTGTGATACATGAAAAACATCATGTATACCTTGCATGTTTTCTGGTAATTCCAACTTATATGCCAAGGGACCAATTCTCTCCAGAATTTTGTATGGTCCAATATATCTTGGGGTTAATTTGCCTTGTTTTCCAAACCTCAGCACATTTTTCATGGGTGAGATTTTGATGAAAACAAAATTTCCCACCTCATATTCTACCTGCCTCCTTCTCATGTCTGCAAATTTCTTTTGCCTATCTTGAGCTGCTGTCATTCTTCTTCTTACCAACTCAATTTTCTCCTTGGTTTCTTGTATGTACTCAGGTCCTAAAATAGACCTTTCTCCTGCTTCTACCCAGCAAACAGGTGACAAACAGGGTTTACCATATAAGGCTTCAAATGGAGCCATTCCTATGGTGCTTTGGTAGCTGTTGTTGTATGTAAATTCAACTAGATGAAGATAATCTTCCCAGTTGCCCCCAAAATCCAGTATACATGCCCTCAACATGTCCTCCAAAACTTTGTTTACCACCTCAGTCTGCCCATCTGATTGAGGATGGTAGGCAGTACTTAAACATAGTTCACTTCCCATTGCTTCTTGAAAGCTTCTCCAGAATTTTGAAGTGAAGATGGTATCCCTATCACTCACAATGGTTTTGGGGATGCCATGTAACCTTACCACTTCTTTTATAAAAATTTGAGCTAGTTTTGGTGCTGTTCTTTCTGACTTGACTGGGATGAAGTGTGCTACCTTGGTTAGCCTATCAACTATCACCCATATGCTTGTATTACCTCTCTTAGATCTAGGTAGTCCATCTATGAAGTCCATAGATATGTCTTCCCACTTCCACTGTGGTACACTAAGAGGTTGCATCAACCCTGATGGTCTTTGAGTTTCAGCCTTGACTTGTTGGCAAGTCATACATTTGGCAATGTACTTAGCTATATCAGATTTCATCCCCTTCCACCAGAAGTCTCTTTTCAAATTTTGATACATTTTTGTGTTACCTGGGTGTATGGAGTATTTACTTCTGTGATATTCATTCAATATCTCCCTCTTCAATTCTATGTCCTCTGGTACACACATCCTATTCTGGTATCTCACATAACCATCTTTATCAATGTGGTGATTCATTACTTCCTCCCCTCTTGAGAGGAGCATTCTCTTCTCTAATAAGTGAGCATCTTGTTCTTGCATTTTTCCTACCTTCAGAATTAAATCTGGTTGAAGTGTCATTAAGCTTAACTTCCCTTTATCTTCTTGTGCACCCTGCATCTGCACACAACCATTCTCCTCAATCTCTAACTCAGTTAGCAAAGACAAATCTTTAAATTCTGCTATCATCATCATAGCCAATTTAGCATGCTGTCTACTTAGAGCATCTGCAACTTTGTTTGCTTTGCCTGGTGTATAGAGTATGTCAAAATCATAGGCAGCTAAGAACTCCACCCATCTATGTTGCCTCATGTTCAAATCTTTTTGTGAAAATAAATATTTTAGAGACTTGTGGTCAGTGTAGAGTTCAAACTTTGTGCCTAATAAATAATGTCTCCAAAGTTTTAAAGCATATATCACAGCTGCTAATTCGAGATCATGTGTGGCATACCTTACTTCATGGGGTTTAAGTTGTCTGGATGCATATGCAATGACTTGGCCTTGTTGCATCAACACTGCACCCAAGCCAAATCCACTAGCATCAATGTATACCACTAATTCTTCATTTCCATGTGGTACCTTTAGAATTGGAGCATTCACCAATGCCTCCTTCAACTGTTCAAAAGACTTTTCACATTTTTCTGACCAAACAAAAGCTTGGTTCTTCCTGGTTAGGTTAGTGAGTGGTGTAGAAATTTTTGAAAAATCTTTTATAAACCTTCTATAGTACCCTGCCATCCCCATAAATGACCTCACTTCACTCACAGTGCTTGGCCTCTTCCATGCTTGAATAGCCACTACTTTATTGGGGTTCACAGAAATTCCTTTGGCAGATATAACATGGCCAAGAAAATGTACTTCCTCCTTCCAAAACACACATTTTGAAAATTTTGCCTTTAAATCTTTTTCCCTTAGTCTAGACAAAACCAGGTGCAAATGATGCTTATGTTCTTCCACTGTCTTGGAATAAATCAAAATGTCATCTATGAAAATAAGCACAAACTTGTCTAAACAATCTCTAAAGGTTCTGTTCATTAAATCTACAAAGTAAGATGGTGCATTGGTCAAGCCAAATGGCATAACCAAAAATTCATACAACCCATACCTAGTGTTAAAGGCAGTGTACTTGATGCTTGATTCTTCCACCTTCATTTGATGAAAACCAGATGCTAAGTCTAGTCTAGAAAATACTTTTGCCCCTGCTAATTGATCAAAAAGATCATCTATTCTTGGCAATGGGTATTTATTTTTAATAGTTACTTTGTTTAATTCTCTATAATCTATGCAGAGTCTTAAGGAGCCATCTTTCTTCTTAACAAATACCACTGGTGCTCCCCAACAAGAATTACTTGGTCTTATAAAACCCTTTTCTTCCAATTCTTCTAACTGTTTCTTTAATTCTTTTAGTTCATTTGGCCCCATTCTAGTTGGCTTTTTAATCACTGGGCTTGCTCCTGGAACTAGATTGATCTGGAATTCTACTAGTCTATGGTGTGGAATACCCTTGACCTCACCAAACACATCCAAATATTCATTGACTATGGGAATTTCTTCAATGGTTAGTTCACTGAAATCTTTTTCTGAGTCAACTAAATGATATAGTTTTCCCTCCTTAGCTACCTCACATAAAACTGTGATTCTCTGGCCTCTAGAATTTTGCAATGATATGGTGGATGAGTCTAAATTAATTATGGCTTTAAATTGCCTTAACCAGTCTACCCCCAATATAACACCTATATTTGGGTAATTCAAAACATATAAATTGGAAATAAAAATATTTCCTCCTATGTTTAACTCCACATCCACACAAATCATATTTAAAACACTAGAACTCCCCAATGGACTGTGTATATGCAATGGGGTTTCAACTAATATGCAATTCAGTTTTAGCATTCTAACCAGTTCATAAGAAATTAAAGAGTGAGTTGCCCTAGTATCATATACTACTGCTATGGGTATGGTACAAATAAGTAATGTACCTTCCACTTGGCTATGGTTTACAGTGTTACTCTCCACTGTGGCTTTGCCTTTTCCTTCCAAATTTGCCAATTTGCCTTGCTGTTTATACTCAGGACAATTCCTCTTCATGTGCCCCTCTTTCCCACATAGATAGCATTTGAAAGCTCCTCCTTTCAATTCTGGACATCTTGGTTTGATATGCCCTTCCTTTCCACACTGATGGCACACAATTTTCTTCTTGTCTTCCTTAGCTTTGACATCTCCAGTGCTTTTGTTACTAGCCTCTTCTTTCTTCTTATCATAAGGGTGATACCTCCCCTTACCTTTCTTGTTATTATTGCTCTTAAAATTTCTGAACTTCTCCCTTTCCTTGTCATGCTGCTCCAACCTCAAAGCTAAGTCTATCACATGGTCAAAAGTCTTGTCTGCATAGGGTAACATGGCTCTGCTAAGTCCTGGGTTCAGACCTTTTATGTACCTATCATTTTTAGATGCCTCATCTGCCACAAGCATTGCTCCATATGTGGAAAGTCCCTCAAACTTTTGAGTGTATTCTGTGATAGTCATGGTTCCTTGTCTAAGTCTAATGAATTCTTCTAGCAAGGTAGTCTTTGCTGATGCTGGTACAAACCTTGCTTCCAACATCTCTTTGAATTGATTCCAAGTGATTTCATTCTCATTCCTTCCTGCTATGATTACTTCCCACCAGCCTAAAGCTACTCCTTTTAGCTGTCTTGAAGCCACTTGCCTCTTTCTTTGATCATCAAGTTGCATGTCATTGAAAATTCTTTCCAATGTTCTCAACCATGTTTGAATTTCCATGACACTCTCTGTCCCTTCAAAGCTTTTGCCTCCTAAATGAGTATATGTCTTAAGTAATTTTGAGAGTTCTTCATAGGGATTTTCTTGCCTTTGTCCTGCCCCATCCCTAAATGCTCTCACCAAGTCTTGCAGATTGACCATTGGTGGTGCATGGGAAGATCCTGCTCCCTGATTTGGTGGTCTCCCTACCATAATTTGCTAATAATAATTTACATAGCTGGTTAGTTTGATTGGTAATTTGGTTGTTTCAGTGGTTTTTTTTTTTCACACTGGACACATTGTTACATATATATATTTAGTTCCTTTAAATTTTATTTCTATCTAAGAAATTGATCCTTACTTCTACCATGTTAAATAACATAGCTCTGATACCAACTGAAATGACCCTCCTATTTCTACTCTAATTCCATAAGGAATTTTTTTTTTTAGGTAAAGAGGATATATAAATATATAGATATATCATCCATTGCAATTATAATTCTCAGGGTCAATATCTTTCTCCAATAAACCAAAATATATCCAGGATCACAATAATCAACCAATATAAATATATCAGTACATTCACAAAGATAAGCACATACATGTGAGGATGTAAATGCCTCTCTTGTTTGAATCAGAGTTCTGGAAAACAAGAGGATATTGGATTGCTAATTTTTTTTTTGACCAAACAGTCCACTGTAAACATACACATTAATCTGTTTATCCTAACTAAGAAGTGATCAAGTAATAATCAGTAGTAAACAAGCTTTTAATATAGATGATCATGTTAAAGTCTGGATAGTATCAAATTCAGTATAAAAGAAAGTGGATCCTAAGTGAACACAAGCAACATCTAGGCGTAATGGAAACGCGCCTAACTTATACACAAGAGATCACGAGTTCGAGTACTATGCTGGTTGGTTCAAACACAATTTTTTTGTTTTTCATTTTTCTCCTGTACAGTTTGAAATCTGTTATCTACCTATATCTGCACATATATATTTTATTTTTGCCTATAATCTAACATACAAAAACAATATTTCTTGCTTTATTATTTTTGAATCCCATCCCTATAACCTGGAAGGCTTCAGAATTGATATGAATTAAGAGTCTGGTTCTTGGGTTTTGAGGATGATAGAAGTGTTTATCTTTATTCATGTTTGTATTTCTTCTTATAAGATCTGTCTGGCATTTAAAATGCATTTGGTTAAAATCTGAGTGAAATTCAGATTCCTATTACGAGTGCAAAGGAAAAAGGTGTGTTGATATTTTCTCAAAACATGTTTATGTATATATATATAACTGCAACTATTTGAATCTGGCTTCCATCTACCTTACTACAGATCCTTTCTTTTATTTAAAAATAGGACATGAAGCATTTGTATGGAACAAGTTAAATTATGAAAACCTTGCAGCCATATAAAAACATTCAACCTATGCCTATTTTCTTTTGTATACATATGCCATAGTAGAAAATAAAACCATTTAATTTTCTGAGAATCAACTATCCTGATTTTCCAAAACTTAAATCCTTTCCAAAGATTCATGATTGACTAATGCATTTATAAAATGTAATCATTCAATTTTTAACATGGAGTTCTTGCTAAATCCACTTACAAGATTTGATCAAAATTCTTTTTAAACATAACCGATATTTAACTTAGTTCATAGTTTCCAGATACAAGTCAATCTCTTAACAAAATACCTAACAAAATATCCCTCCAATATTCAACACTTAGTACAAGTAGCAATTTAAGTTATCAATACATGCAGATTCCAACATTTAGGCTCTTATCTAACTAAGTTTTAGCATGCTATATCTTCTTCTCAAGGCCTTGCTCCTACTCCTACTTAGGTGCTGCAATCCCTGAAAAAGCATTTGAAACTGCCTCATTTTAAATGAGACACCCCAGATGCCATTAGCACACTAGGGTCAGACACATGTCTGGTATGAGAAAATTCACAAAAGCAATTTGTTAATTAGGTTAAAATCAAGTTAAGTACATATACATAAGTTCTGTCCTTTGGAATCAGGTAAATACTTGTGTGCATGCTCTGTGTCCTTGTGCATGTGCACACTTTAATTTTCTTTCCAGAGACTACATATATAAATATGGCACATACATTCAAGCATACAATTCAATCATAGTCAAACAATCATTCATACCAAACAGGAAAAAAACTAATATGAGTTAAATCATTTATTCAATTCTCATATTTCAAATCTGGGAAAAACTCTGGTTTTCTCATCTGTTCAAGTATTATTTCCTTGGTATATTTATCTATCCTTGGTCTCATCTGCAATATTTATGAATCAATGGACACACTGTAATGAACTAATTCACTCCATTACATAAAGATCTCAGGACTTAAACAAGCCATGTGTCAACTTATGTTACTCAAGCACACAAGTCATTCCTGTAGTGTTCTTGACCCCAATTTCCTAATCAGGTTTAAGTTAGTAATAACTCTTTTGATTGTTCATGACAAAACCATTCAGTGATTCATTTCATTAGCTAAAAACATCCATAACATGGCATCTCATATTATTCATGACCATACAGAGTCAAACAAGCAACAACCATTGGTGATTACAAAATAAGGTTCTGTATATACATATATTCATCTTGGTATTTTAAAAGGAGTTTAGGCAACTAACATTGGCTTATGGTTCTGAGAGAGTTTTTCTTTTGCAAACATTTGTGCTTGAGTTAAACTCAGGATGACCTGGTTTCACTGAATCACAAAATTTTGTTTGCTATGCATTTTATTGAATCAGGAGCATCAGCACATAGGCAACCCTATTGCACCCCTAATTCCTTTCTATTTCAAGCCTCAGCACTTATACATGAGTATATTGCAGCTCAACATTATTTACATTTTTTTCTGGGTTGAGCCCAAAACCAATACTACTTGCCTATTCTCAACATTTTATTTTCTGGGTATTTGTTTATATCCCTAAACATTAACATAACAGAGATCTGAGTGTATAAAACAGATATGTATACTAACAACACATAAGACTTTGTTATAATAAAACAAGTGATCAACCAAAGAGAATCAAAACATTTTCAGATTTAAATTCACAGATAAGCATTCATATATGAAAATACTCTTTTAATAAAAATACTTTTATCTGGCTGCCTACATTAGGACTTATTGCCTTAGATTTTTGAGTGAGTTTTCTCACCTAGCTCTCTTCTTTGTTTCCTTAATTAATTGATGAACTTCTGCCCTTATCCTCAAGCTCTCTTTCTTCCCTTGTCTTATGATTTCTGTGGTATTGTTTTTCTTCTTTTTTTTTCAAAATTCTTTTCTGAGGAGGAGAGGAGGCTGCTGCATATACATGTATATATACAGGGTCTTTCTTAGGGTTTTGGGTATTGGCTAAAGCCATTTTTGCCCACCAGAAAAATCATGTTATCTGCATTTTAAACCCAAAGTTTTACCCCTTCCCGGCTTAATTTGGGTGAAGAGAAAAGTGGTTACATTTTTCTTTCAGAAATTTTGCTTTTCAGAAAAATACTTTTTCCTTTGTCTACAATCATGCTAAAAATGTGACTGGGTTTTGTTATTTATCTAATACTCTTTTCTAATTCTGCCTATACCAAGCACTTCCCTGTTTTATCCTAATTTTCCTATTTTTAGCTTTCATGCAAATGGTATGTACTTCCTTCATTTATTTATAAGAGGATTATTCCTTTTTATATCTTCCTTCTTTTTATTTCTGCTTATAATAAAATATGTCTGTATATTTTTATTTCACTAGTTTAAACTTTAGTATTTTATTAACACATATATATTTATATAAGTCTTACTGAAATAATTAGTCACCCTCCTATATATTCATACATCACTCTATACTGACACACACATATATGCACATGTACACTCAAAAATATTCAGTAGCATTCATAAATACATTTACTCATGCATACTACTTTTTAAGAATTTAATCTACATATATATATATATACATATATTTCCATACACATCAATATGTATGTATTCTTGGAGTTCAAGGTTTTAGCTTATATTCATGTGCATTTCCTGTGCACACATGTACACACACTGATACACTATCAAGCTATATCAATTCCTCCTTCAAAATTTATTTAAAATTTATTTTAAATTTATTTATATTTTCCAGAATAAATTCCTAAAATCTTGGGTCATTACAGTTCAATGGCCGAAAATAGTCGATTTTCTTCCTTTAATTTCTTCAAATCCGTGGAGAATTAGGGGAAACGTTCAACTGCAATATCGTAGAGGGTGACGACCTCTTCGAATCTATATGGGGATGATCGAGTTTGGAGCGCCATAGTGTCATCAGGGAGGCCGCGTTCTCCACCGTTCGTGCACGTTTTGGCTCACGTGGGGACCACCGAGTTCAACTGGAACGTGGCCGTGGTTGGGGCTCTCATTGGCGAGCTTGTAGGCAGTGATGGATCAAAGTATAGAGGATTGGAGGTGGAGTCTTGGTCGGTCAAAGTTGGACGATGTTGGGTTCCAACGTGTGTGCTTGCCTGGAAGATAACGTGAAGGGGAAGGGGAAGTTTTCACGTATGCGGCCAGATCTGGATCAAAGGAAATTCACGGTCCAGATTAGTGCTAGGTTAAAAGTAAAATAAAGTTTTATATTAAATTGTATTTAAATTTGTACGATGTTTAATATACGATATCTTTTTGCTGCGTGATCAGAAATTGACGAAACAAAGTGCGTCGGAATTGTATTGTCGAGCACTTCGCGATGAAACTGGATTGGGTACGATCGGGGTCAGTGAAAATTTTGAGCGAAATTAAACGTCCGTTTAATTTCATTCGAAATAAACGCTATAAATTGCTATCAGAAAATCACGGTGAGATCTTCTCACTCAAATTTGAATGTGGAATTTTTGCAGTTATTGATTTTGTTGATTGCTATTGGATGTGATATTAGATATAGTAGGATATATCTATTATATATAGCAATATATACATATTGGCATATGTATATATTGGATTGATTGATTCCCGCCTCGTATAGCGGATGAGACCCTATTGCGCCGTTAGTAAGCGGATTTTTATAAAACCCATATACCGCGATAATTCCGTACTGGAGCGGAATTGGTATTGTGCTAACATCTGTGGATGCAGGGAAACAGGTTGGAGGGATCCAACTGGATTCCTCACCGTATTGATTATTTACAGATATTGTGATATATTCTGCTATCATATGATGATATATGATATTGACTGTTGTGATGGACTGATTGGTGTTGTTGCATCATCGGATTCAGTTTTGAAATGTAAAAATAACGACTTTTACTTTAAAAGGGTTTTTAAAGTGATTTTTGAGAATATACGTTTTATGGAATTTTTGAATCGATTTATAAACGTAAAATTTTAAAGTTATTAAAGTTATAATTTTTAGTGAAATATAACCGAAATGTCGTTTTGAAATAAAAGTCGATTTATTTATAAAATGGTTTAAATAGAGATTTTTGAATTTATTATGAAAGCTCTATATATAAGATTTATAAAATTTGATTTTTATAAATCAAAGTGATGAAATTTTAAAGGAGTTTTAAAGACGTTTTAAAAGATGTTAAAATGGGTTTTATAAAGGATAGAATAAACGATTTGTGAAGTCATAAAAGAACGATTTTGTTAATAAACGAATTGGACAAAAAAAGGGATTTATAAGTTGAAGTAGTTATAAAATAATAAATGGAATTTATAAACGTTGTTTATAAATCCGAAATCACTTGATTTGATAAGTGAATTTTTGAAGTTAATTAAAGAAATTATATTCACGATTTTAGATCATGGATAATCTTTTAATAAATGTGTAGAAACATTGATTTGGGTAAATAAAGTATATTCACGATTTTGGACAGTGAATATATTATTAGATAAAATGGATATGTTTTGGAGAAGTGATATTATGAAATGAAGTAATTGTTTTAAAAGATGTTTTAAAATGTGTGAATTATCGAAATCATAGATTTCAACATTCATTGTTGAAATAGACGTTTTCGAAAAAATAAGGAAATGATGGACTATAACACTGTTGTTATAGTAAATGATTTCCGAAAGGAAATGTTTTTATGTAGTATTGGGATTTATATATCTATCTTAATTTTCGAATCCCTATACTAGTGATTTTGAGTCGTCGTAATGATGTTTTACGTAACATTCGTTTTGACTCGAATAAATGTGTTTAAAGAGAATGATTTCCTTAAAGAATGAATATATACTTAATATTGATTTAAGTATATTGAATATTTTCAAATGTTGAAAATAAATAGATTTGCGAAATACTTATTTTTGAATAAGTATGGAAATACTTTTCCAAAATGAAATGAAAACATTTTTGAGATTTTATCTTCTTAAAGATAAAATGAAATTGAATATTTGAAATCGATTTGAGAATCGTATATCTGTAGATATTTGAGAATATAAATTCACTATGGAATTTATAAAAGGGAAGTTGTTTAAAAATAAACATTGATTTATTTTTGAAGTGTAGAAATTTTATATCTAGTAAAGATATTTTTGAAGAATAAATAATTTGGAAAATTATTTGGAATCTGATGATGTTGCGCATCTTCATTGATAGTTAAATAACCGACTATCAATAATTACCTTGAGTAGGTATTTGTTGTGAATTGGATGAATTTGAATGCCACACTTATTTTTGAATAAGCGCTCACTATTCGGGTTAACCGGGAAAGGACCATGGGGTCGTATAACCCATTCCGAATATGTGATACGTCGTTATGAATTGCATTTGAAGACCGGTGTTGAAGACCGGATATTTTTGAAAACGGAAGGATTACCGTCGAGTTACTCTACATCGGCTGATCTCCGGTTTAGAGGTTTGATCACCCTTAGTGACGGGAAGTCCGGACGTGATTATAAAATTATCCGGAAATGCAAGGGCTTCGTGAGAAGTGCCTTCGGTTCTGTTCGATCCCGGAACAGACTTGTATGGATTGTGTGTCTGACGTTACAATTTGAGATATAAAGCTGATTTCTTTCAAATACATTTCTGTTGGTGGCGGAGAATTTATTCTCTTAGCTTAACACCCTTCTCTGAGACGTACGAGCTCAGAGGTTATGTAGTTGAAATTTATCAGCGATATATCCCAATTTGGTAACGTGGCATACTGAGTGTTGCTGTGAAATGATCAGTGTTTGATCATTTGTGATATGATCATTTGTTTGATCTTATATCTTTGTGATCATAGGTTGATCATTTTGTTTGACCCGAAGCAGGGCTTTTTGAAAAAGCGTAGCTTTGTGGACGAGACTTCGTCGAGCCTCACACCCCGGAAATGGTCGAAACAGGAAGAATGCGGCAAGGTTCTAGGGAGTAGCGCCCCTTAGTGTATGTCATTCCTTCTGGATAAAGGTGGTATCATGGTATGGAGCCCAGATACTTAACCTCTGTGGTTACTGCATTATTATTATCTATGTGGTTTGTTGGAAATCGGGGATCCTCGGGAAGATCGGTGACGATCGGGGGATAGCATACGCGTGACAGTAGTTACCTATTTTTGCAGAGGTAACCCGGCCTTGTGTTGGCAGAGATCTAACCGTAACGTTAGTTTCTCGGGTCGTCTATTCCAGGGACGTACCCATCGTGGAAAAGGAAGTTCCTTAGCCTGACCATTTGTTGGAAATCCAAAGAAACAATACGTGACTTGTACGGTTTTAGTTGTAGAACCTATCATTCACTTATGGTGGCGCCCCACTGTTTGGATGGTAGCTATAGTAGGCATAGTTCGAAATGTCTATGCTGGCTAAGATTTATATTCTACTTTCGAAATAATTTCTACACTATGCACTAATAATAATATCAAAAAGAATTTGTTTCTTTTGCGTAGTAAGCATCTTTGACTATCATAAGAAGAAATCTCCTCCAATTCTGCGTTTGCATTGTGTGTGTGGTGGGAGGTCTTATGGTAGTTTCATTTTCCAAAAGCATTGCGAAATTGACATTAAAGTTTCCTGTTGTTTATTTTAAAGATAAACTGTTTTACGATCTCACACCAGTCACCATGACTGACTCGGAGTTTATTGTTTCCCTTCTAAACTCTGGGTGCCCACCAATTTCCACACGGGCAGTCTAGAGTTAGATTATCAGGATATTCTGGATATTCTGGAGCTTTGGAGATGAGCTGGATGACGAGTCGTAGTATTTGTATCTGATAGTATTTATTCCGCTGTGTATTCTGTATGAGGACAAGTTTATATAACCATCCATTGATGTGATGTATTGTATTGAGTTGTATATTGACTCTGATTGATGTATATATAAAACTGATATAGTTCTTTGTTTTAAAAGACTAGTAATTATCTACTGTATATTGTTCCGCTGCGATATGTGAGATTCTGATATTGTTCTGTTTTCTGTTCTGTTGTTCTTCCGTGTTGTTGTTCTTCTTTCTTCTTTCTTTCTTCTCTTTTTCTTCTATCTTCTTCTTCTTCTGCCTTTTTCTTTTTCTTAAAACCCTCACTATTGGAGTTTCCGGCACTCGATTTCTCGACAGTCGATAAAGTGAGTATTGATGTTGAATTTTCGAAAGTCGAAAATTTCGGTATGTGACAATCTTGGAATACTAGCACTGCCCTCCAGGCAGAGATGTATGCCAGCATTAATCCATACAAGTTGTTCCAAAATCGATAAACATTTAGGTATTGTTTGGTTTAAAAACGAATTTTGTGTTTTCGGTTTTCAATATGTATGTCAAATATGAGAAAAATGGAGAGACGACGGAGGGGATGAAAGAAAGACGGATGGGAGGACAGAAGGGATAGAGGGACAATGGAAGAATGGATTGTTTTACGTGTTTGTGTTATTTCCAAAAACATGGAAAATAAAAAAGTTGTTTTCTATTTTGTATGTTAACATCGTTTTCTAAATTGGTCGTTTTCGACAATATACATGCGCCGTGTGCATTTTTGTATGGACGAAATTCCGAAACTAAAAATAACAAACCAAACACTACCTTAATATTTACTATCTTCCATTTTGAAATCACCCTCAGGAAGAATGGTATAGCTCCACAGCATGCTTTATCACGAACATTATTGGTTTGGAATAGTTTGGATAAATCCGGAAACCGGTGTCTCCAAACTAAGTGATAATTTACGGCTAACTCAATTTCAGTTCTTTGGAAGTATGCAACAAGTATTCGAGTTCCCACCGATGAACTCGAAAATATAATCATGCTACTGAGTCAAAACAGGTCAAGATTTGATAGTCAGTTATTTAACTATCAAATAATCAAACAACAACGATTGAGGGATTTAATTACCCAAGGCAACCACTAAACCTCATTTAAATAAATCTTTCATTCATTAAACCTATTGTCGTAATATTTATCAAAATATTCATATACTTATTTCACTGGATAAGTATATTCACAAAACATTATGAAAGATTTCTTAGTTCGAAGTCATATTAAAAGGATCAAAACAAAAGTTATTTTAATTAGGGATAAGGATAACCCCAAACATTATTCCTTCAATGTTAAACATGAAATGAAAGTTCCACATCACCATAATTAAGAAGGCCAGTTAAGGGAAAACAAATCTTAAATTTCTTCCATAAATTCTTTTGATAAATCTCTTTTATTTATGAAGATCTCCTTTACTAAAATTCTAAATACATTTATAAAACTCTTTATAAATCTCCAAATTTATTTATAAAACTCTTTTATAAATATCAAAACCATTTATAAATCTCTTTTCCAAATTTCAAGATCTCCTTTCATTTTATAAAACTCCTTTTTATAAACTTTCTTTATTTAAAACAAAACTTCTTAAATAAAATTTAATCAATAAAGTTCCTTTGATAAAATAACTTATTTAAAACACCTGAAATAAACCGGTTATTATTTAAACATTCATTTAATTATCTTTAAACCTCATTAGCAAAATAATGATTTTAAAAAATCATTTTAAAGAGTATCAAATTACTTCAAATCAGCATTAAATAAAATAATTGCTAAATTACCCTTTAAATATCTTATTTAAATGATAATAAATTTTGAACATTATAAATAAGTAATAGCTTTTCTTTAAAACCCTTTGAATAATATAATAATTAACTTTAAAACCCTTTATTAGAAATATACTTAAATGATTGGCTTTACCAATTCAGGAGGAAGCTTAGTGACCACAATGGTTCTCATTTACTTAAGTTTAACTTTCTAGTTGTAACATAGGTATTTATATAACAAGTAGATATGTAAAAAGAATCAACCAATAACAATCAATTAACATATAGGTAAATGTCCAAGTTACTGTAACAGTAGAACTGGCTTTTGATTCTGCTGAAATAGGTGCCATCATAATCTACTTGGTGAATTATAGCAGAACTATGATTTATTCTGCTAAATATATGTCAATTATAATTTAACTAGCAAAACGGTGTTTTATTCTGCTAAACAGATGTCATTCGGTTTCATATTCAATTGGGGTTACTTAAGAGTAGTTGACAAAGAAATCCCTTGGTTTAGAAATATCCTTTAAAAGAGAGTTGCTTTGAAACAAAACCAATCTTTAGAAATAAAGTGATTCAAAACTTTAAAATTTTATTTAAAAATTAAATAGCATTTAAACTCTTTATTTAATAATGATTAAACCTTTAATTAATAAATAAAACAATAATTAACTTTTAAATAAATAATTAAATAATAATTATCCTTTAAAATAAATAATTAAATAATAGTTAATCTTTAAATAAATAATTAAACCTTAATTAATCTTTAATTAATCATTAAACAATAATTTAAACCTTTAAACAATAATTAAATATTAATTAATCTCAATTAATTAAATAATCCTTAATTAAAACTTAAATAATAAATTAAATCTTTATTTAAAATAATTGAATCATAAATAATTTTTAATTAATTTTTAACTTAAATTTAACTTAATTAATAATTAATCCTTTTTATAAACAAATAATTAATCTTTAATAATTGCTTAAAATAATAATTAATCCTTAACTAATTAATTAAATAATAATTAATTTTTTGATTATTTAAATAATTATAATTAACTTACTTGATTAATACTTAAGTACTAATTACCCTAACTTAATTAATGATTAAGTACTAATTACCTTAGTTAATTACTTAATTAAATAATCATTAAATAAGTCAGTAAATAAATAAAAAATATTATTAATACTTATAATAAGTTTTGCAAATGATTTTCAAACAATATGTAAGATTAAACAAATTTTAAATTTGCAAAATAGTTCGTTTTACGAACTGCGTTTATAGCGACTATCACTATATGACCCGTAATTTCAAACTTGTTTAATACTCTAAATAGCTTTCAAAAACTCTACCTTTTTTATTTTTAACTTACTTTTATAAACTTAAAATAAGGTTTGGAAAACTAGTAGTAAAGTTAAAACATTTATAAAACTTTTTCTAGAAAGTAAAGTAAATAAGCAAGTTTTTACAAGAGATTTCGATGTCGTAAAACACGTAACTTAAATGCTAACGTCTTTAGCATACTACACATAGCATAGCACAAACATCTATCACATGCCATACATAACATTCAACAAAGTAAAGTTCCTAACTTTCAAACATTTCTAACTTTCTACTTTAGTTTTCAAGTTTTATTTCATTATTACATACAAGCACATATATTCCAAACCAACACAATATTAAAATCCATCAAATCAACCAATATTTTACATCAATACTAACAACAAAATAAGGTTAAAACTTTTCAAAGAAATATGTGAGTTTTTACTCACCAAAAGTAACTGAAACAAAGCAAACTTGGACTAGATCTTCGAAAAAGCCTTGGATCTTGCATTTTGAAACCAAACTTGATTTTTAGCCAAATATGGATCCACATATGCTCGACCTAGGCATGATTGGGCTCGACCTAGGTGATGTAAGGGTGTATGGGCTTTGTTAGGAAGATGGAGGAGTTTAGAAAACGAAAAGGAGGAGTTTTTAAGTATTTTTATAAGATAAAAAGAGGTAAAAAAGATTATTATTATTTATTATTTGAAATGGTACTTAGATACAACATATCACTGGGACAACATAACACAAATCATATGTCAATATATATTCGAATCATGCTACGCAAGTTTCGAACTTGTGACCTCTCGCACCAAAGTCGAATCACTTAACCACTAGGACAATGGTGCTTGTCAATAGATTTTTTTTAAATATTAAAAATAAGAAGAAGCCATGAAAGAGTTTTAGAAAGCATAGAAAAAAAGAAGAGGCTTAAGAAAAATATGGGAAAATGAAATGAAAATTGAAAAGGAAGATGGGAAAAACCTTTTATATAAAATGAAATGTTAAAATTATCTAAATACCCTTTGTACTTTACCCTCCTTAAACTCTTACCACCTCACCTTGCACCCTTCCCCTTATGGTACTCATGCCACCCCCTTGTCCCTCCATCATTTCTTTAAGCCAACATGTATTTAATACATGAGTACTTAAGTTTATACCTGATTTGGCACTTACTTTTCCTTTTAATTTAATATATTTCATAAAAAAAATCTTATCAAACGTAATATACTTAAGTATATACATTTATATCAAAGTATATCCTAACTAATTTGTAAATGTATGTGTATGTCAATACTATAGAGTTAACAACGTTTTGGACAACTTTTATTTGATGATAGGTCGAAAATTCAGAAATCGAATTCCAGTCATATTTTCCTTCGAACTAACTATTTTTGTAAACTAATTTTGAAAACTATTTCACCATAATTATTTATTATTTAAAAGAATTTTATTTTAATTATAAAATATATTAGTTGAATATTTAAAATTAACTAAATACTCCCAAATTATAACGGTGAAATTACTTGTCATTACAAATATTGTAACTTTTTTATTTTTTTTCAAAATTTCTCAATTTCAATAAAATCAACTCTAATTTGAGGAAAGAAACAATCATTTTTAAATTACAGCAATTAGTTGTGAATGTTGTCTTAGTTGAAATTTTAGGTTTCATGATAAAATAATTCATTAACTTTTTTATTAAAATATATAGATTGGACCAAATTTTGTTAATTTTAAGGTTATTCTGATGGATTATATGAAAAAGGTTAAAATATGCAAGTAAGAAAAAAGGGTATTATAGTAATAGATTTTTGTAGGAAAATAACAAAGTTTGTTAAGTGATTTTTGATGTAAGAATATAATTTGCCTAAAAAGAATCACTATGCACTTGTTCCTCTTATTTAATTTAATAGAAAAGTATCAACTATTATTAGTAATCTTATTAGTCAGAACTGAAATTAAATAAATTAGAAACAAATATTTCTTTTTATCAGCTATTTCCTGGAGATTTGACCAGGCAACTGAGTACTCGGCATACAGGACGACTCGGTGTCAACTAGTGATCGGCATCTCATAGTACTCGGCGTAGTACTCAGCGTCTCATAGTACTCGGCGTAGTACACAACATCCATTGTACTCGGCGTCAGGTAGCACTCGACATCTCATAGTACTCGGCGTAGTACTCAGCGTCTCATAGTACTCGACATCCAGTGGTACTCGGCGTTAGAAGACGTTCGGCGTATATAGCTACTCTACATGGCAGCATCGTTCGGCCAAAGGATCGTTCGGCTAAGAAGCATCGTTCGGCTAAGAAGCATCGTTCGGCCAAAGGATCGTTCGGCTAAGAAGCATCGTTCAGCCAGAAGGCAGGTTCGGCTTCGACTGACAACTGTTCTACACTTCCCACCCATCAAACGTACCGTTCGGCATTGAGAAGGTGGTTCGGCGTCAATGTGTTCGGTCTACTTGGTTCGGCATACAGCGACCACTACACTTGGGCTAGAGTGTTCGGCCACCAAGCCCACCTGGGAAGTCCAGCCCATATTTGTCTATAAATAGAGGGGCAGGGTCACAGTGAAAAGGATCCTTTTTTTGGAGAGAAAACACCGGGGAGACTCTGCCATTTTCAAGACTCATCTTCTCTACTTAACAACTTCACTCAAGCATTTGATTCACGAATTGTATTTGTAATCAACTATAAAGGAAATCAATAAAGTTGAACAAAGTGGACGTAGGCAATTACGCTGAACCACTATAAACTTGGTGTTCTTACTTTCTGCATTTAAATTAGCATATTCTTCCTTGTTTAATTTAACTTCATCACTTACATCTCTACACAATCTTTCTCAACGAGGTTAGTGACCAATTTTGGTGCTAACATCAGCCGAATGACAATATAGTTTGATATGAACCTTCTAGTTTAAAATTAGTGTAGTTATAAACGTTATAAATAAGTACATCTCTAGTCCATAGTTATTTATAAGCTTCTCTAAAATGTAGAAATTCAAAATAATATAACTCCAAATGCACTTTGTAGGAAATAAATTACCTTATAGTTTCGTAAGGTCATTAAAAAGTTTTTGAAAGCCTCAAGAGAAATCATGTGCTGCTTATGAATATTCCATGGTCTATTAGATAACACCACAAAAAAATATTGAACCATAGATAGATTGATTAAGATGGATAATATTAGATATTACAAAAAATAAGTTTAGGTAAAGTAAGATCACATAAAATATATTTAAATAAGAATTATAAGTTCATAAAGCAAAAATTCACAGCTATATTTAAAAAAATGAAGCTGTCTATTATAGTCAAAACAAATAAGCTACTTAAATATTTAAATATTTCCTTAAAACACGGTATCGGATTTATTATTTGAATATTCGTTTACTGCATATTTTTTTAGATAACTTGATTTTCTTATTGCTTACCTTTAAAAATGAAAAAAAGTTCAACTTTACCATTTATGGACTATACAAAAACTTAAAGATTGTTTGGTATGTATGTATTAATAAATAAATTATGCTGTACAAAAATAAAATAAGTAAACGAAATTCATAACTCACCAATAGAACAAAAATCAAATAAGAGTAACATTAGATACTGATTTTAAGAATGAATGAAATAATAGTTATCTAACATGTAATAGATTTACAAAACAATTGAAGATTCTATGATACCAATATATTAATATAAAAAGGAAATTAAATTCATAAGCATACTAATTAAGACAAAATTAGAAAGAAAACAAATTATGGATATAATATGATGTAGCAGATTGTCCTTTAATACATTACCAATTATGGTAAGAATTTATTGCTCTACCGCGGATATTATAACGCAATAACTTCAAAGAAGTAATCAATATGACGCATCCTTTGGCTTTTAGGTATAATATCAAATAATATATGATTCAATGTAATGCGGTGTGCAAATTTATATTCCATGGCACTAGTTATTTAAGGATAAAAAGTTTTTATATCTAGTTTAACACTATCCTAATAAGAAAATCAATTTTAAAACTCATAAATGTTGGTAAATTAAAGGCAGTTCATGTAACAGATTCAAGAATACTTATCAAATAAATAAAGTTATTTAATGAATCGCATAATTTATAATATTCTCTTAGTTATTTATAAGAGATGCATACCAAATTATAATTGAAATGTAAAATCCAAATCAAAACTAGAATGAAAAAGCCAACACGTTTACATTACCCATAATGTAATACTCGGATCAGAACCACAACTAAATATGGGAAAGTAATTTAAGCGATTTTAGTATAAAATGAAAAACTAAGAAATGACTGATGTAATTAATTATTATTTTTTACAATAAAGAAGCTTTGGAGCTCTCTCTCTTACAATTAAGAGATGCATATAGTATTAATTGATATATTAATGTTGGTATACTTTATGGAAGAATGAAATGTTATAGGTGGTTAAAAGTAAAGTTGATCCTTGAATTAAGTATAATGAAGTATTCAGGCTGAGTACAACATGGAAATAAATTATATTTTAATAGAGGTGAACTATTTATTGCACTAGGTCAATATCAAACCTACAATAAATTCAAAACCAATTAAAAAGCCAATTGTAAATTAAAAATTAAAGATAATGAAATAAGCTAAAATCATTGTATATTTATTGAATTTAGAAAGGAAAACTCAATACATTTATATTATTCATGTTGTAAAACTATAATTTGAAATAGAACTAAATAAATGGAAGGTAATTAGCAAAAAATTATGTTTAATAACAAAGTTAATTTTTATTTTTGTAATAAAAAAATTCCTAAATTGGAGAAATAGAGATAAGTTACCATAAAATTGAAAATTCATTTAAAATTTAATTTTTCAATTTTTAACTCATCGGTTCCATTATTCCAATCTAAAACCTGCAACAATCTAGATAGAAATAAAAAGTCAACCATAGATAAAAGAAATAACATAAAGAAATGAGCTATGTTATACAAATATCCATTTTAGAACATAAAACTAAACATATTTACATTGTTTATAGTGTAAAATACAAATATGAATTAAAACTAAATTTATGGAAGATGGTTAAATGATTTTAGTAAGAAATAAAATCATAAAGAAATGATTAATGATAATTAAGTTCTTTTAAGTTATGTGTAGGCATTTAAGGTTTTTATGTCATAGGCAAGAGATGCATATAGTATTATTTGCTAATTTAAAGTTACGTATATTCTTTATGGAAGAATGAGTTAGATTATTACCATAGAGATTAGACATTTTTACAGGAAAATGTAACAAGGACAGATTTTGAGAAACAATTATGCTGAAGGACATCAAGTTTTTTTAGGTTGAAGGATAATACAAGTTATTTATAGTATAAAACTGAATATAATGTCTAAAAATAAAACTAGCAGTTGTCCTTTGGCCTAATTTTTTTTCAAGGTTTGTCCTTCAGCCTAAAAATAAAACTTGATGTCCTTCGGTCTAATATTTCTTTACAAAATTCGACTTTTTCCCTAATTCCCACGTATTAGAATACAATTGTGTGAAGCTGGTTGAAAGTCTATAGGATCTTTTTTAAGTAATGCAACTTATATATATATGTGTGTAAGAGGGGTATATTTCTAACTGTATTAAGTAGAGAATAATAACTGAACATAAATAAGGTAAATAATAAAAGCGAGCACACCAAATATTTTATACTAGTTCAGACCTCCCGTCCTATGTCCAGTCCCAAAGCTCCCTTCGGTATTTCCTTTAACCAACTAACCCTCGCTTCACCTAGATGAATAGGCTAACACAAAAGTATATCTCTGACAATCTTGTGTTCCAAATAACACGGATTTTTACTGATAATACAAATCTTCCTATGATCTCCTTTGGGTATGTGAATGTGAATGCTTTGAGTTGTAGAAAGTAGTTTAACCAAAATGATATTTTAGTTATTATAGATTGAGAATATGTAAGAAAGTGATGCACAAATATGTAAATAGTGAGTAATAAGAAATCAATAGAATTGATCTATTTTTTAGTCTCAATCTTTGTAGTATTTATATGATTAAAGAGATGCAGATGAGGAGTTGTACTGTTAGATAAACTCTATTCAATTTAATGGCTGCAACCTTTCGATGAAGAGATGAGTTAATTCAATTTAACAGAAACATCTATTCAATATGAAATGAAGCAATCTTTCAGGTTATAGCAATTTCCAAATGACAGATGTCTGTGGAAAATCCATAGACGCTGTGGCTTCAGGATAGAATTTCTTGAACATATTCCGTGGCTATGTGATTCCATATACCATTGTCTATAAAGTTTAAATTTATAGACAAAGGATTTTAAATTGTTGTTATTAAGACCTAAATCCCAGTGATTTTTAAAAAAGGATATTTTTAGAAGATTTTGGGATAGGAATGATATTTATTCACTCTAGTTGATGTTTTTGGAGGAACCAGAATACCACTGGACGCTCCATGATTGTTTTGATTCTAGGTACGTAATAAATTAAGAAAATTTGAATAGGTTGATGATTTTATGCCCTAAATATAGGAGGCCATTTGGCTTTGGTGTTCCTTTGATTGGTTTGGAACCTATAGAGGCAAGTTGTAGTTGTATCGATTGAGCCGCGCAAAGGAGACGTTGGCGAAAGTTTTTAAAATTTAAGAGTTGGAAAAATTTTGAAAATTTTTGATAACTAAAATTTGACATTCAAGTTATATCTTGGAATGAATGAATGTGAGAAATTAGTTGGTATAAGTAAACGAATTTAAAAGATTTGGAAATTTTGGAATATATTCTAGCTAATTTGTTTTGAAAAGCTAATAAGTTTAATAACTCATTTTAATTCATAGTTTTAATTTTAAGGGTTTGGAAACATTTTCTTCCTTAGGAATTTCGGGGATGAAACTCATTTAAGGGGGAGAATGTAACAACCCAAAATTTAAGTCATTTGATTTTAAATGTTTAATTTATTTTAAATATTTTAAATATTTGAATTTTGGAATTTAATAACTTATAATTCAAATATAGGGTATACTTAAATATTTGGATTGTGAATTAAATTTTAATTAAATGGATTTAATAATTTTATTTAACTTCTTTTAATTAATAAATAATATTTCTGAGTTCAATTTGTAAATTTATTTACAAATATAAATAGATTGGATAAATATCGATAATTAAACTATTTAAATCTGTAAAATTATCCTTTCGAGGCACTGTCTCAGATTTCGATGAAACTAGTTTCATTGGATCTGTAATAGTGAATTATTGTATGCCGTCAAGTTTCGTAAAGATCAGACGTATTGTTTGATCGTGCGAGATTAAAACGCGTTCATATTAATATCGGAAATTTAATATAATAACCGGGTCTAAAAACCTATCTTCTGCATACGATCGAATTAGGTCTCGAAACAAGTTCCATTATGCTCGGAATAGGGGTATAACATATTGAACATCAGGCGGCACGCCTCGTTTGGAGTTCGAAATTTTCGGGTATGTTTTGTTGAATATTTTGAAATTATATATAAATATATATATGTATGTATAGATATATACATATATATATATACATGTATGTATGTGTGTATATATATATATGTGTATGTATGTATGTATGTATGTATATACATAAATATATATATATATATATACATAAATATATATATATATATATGCATACATACCCACCATTGCTGCCTTACCATTAGCCCATACCCCATCTTTTTAGAGCCATACCTCTCCCGTACCTCCCCACTCTATATAAACATTGTCTGATCATCAAAATTTGCTTTACCTCTTTGAATTCAAAGTTTAAAAATCCATAACCAAATCCGTATGGTGTTTAGCTTCATATAGGCTTGCTTTGGTGTTGTTCGATCATGGTTTGAGGGATGGTCGAACTTGCTTAGCAGCTAAAGTTTTGAATTTTGCTCAATTCGTGTAGAATTCGACGAATTGGAGCTTGGTTTTGGAATTAGCATTGGAAAAGGTCGCTAGGGCTGAAGTTTTAGGAGGATCGATGATGGAATTAGTCGCGTGAACTGTGCTTTAGCGTGGGAAGATGCAGCAGGTCGTGATCGTGAGGGGTGGCCGTTGGGCATGGTTTTTGGTATGGGCTTGTCGGGTTTGTCGAGAGGAGCACATTGGCGAAGTCGGTTCGCCGTTTAGCAGAGCGTAGCTCCGTGTCACTAGAAATTCGTGCACAATCATATGGGTTTCGGTTGTATCCGGTGCACGATCATTTTATTTGGGGAAAATGGAGGAATAGTGGTGAGGGGCATTTTCGTAAATATGTTTAAGTTTTTATATTATAATTTTAAATCTATCGAGAACTTATAAATTTCGTATCTCGCTCATACGAGGTCGGATTCGGATGCCCTTTTTGTGTTGGGCTCGTGTCATCGAGAGCTTCGTGATGTAATTGGTTTGGTTGGATTTGGAGTAAGTGAAATATTTTGGCTAAAATCGAATGTCTGTTCAGTTTTAGTCCAAAATCGGAACATTTTGGCAAAAACGAAAATCAAAGTGAGTTTAACCCACATTAAATTTTATATTATCATATCAATGATGTTATAAACATTTATTGATTAATTGAATGTTAGTTAAATTGTTTGATTGCTTGTTTAATTGAATTTTCGTTTGGAAAATGGATGACATAATAATTTGATCATTATAAATCCATATAATTATCTATATATTATCCATAACCATTATTTTGTAGGGAAAATCTGTAGAGAGACGCAAAGGGGGTTTCTTGCCCATGATTATTTATTTACATCATTATGATGTTATATTAATGGTTGATTGAAACAAACCCTGACATTCTATTTAAATTGTTAAGTGTCATTATAGCAATTTCGCTATATCGTCATTTATTCAATTTCATCCCCAAAACCCTGTCATATGAACTTAAGCTTGTGTTCCGCTAAACAGAATATTGAAAATTCATTAATCGTTTTGATTAGTGATAATTTAAGATAATTAATCATTTTAACTAATGATTTTGGGATTAATTAACAAAATTTAATTAACGATGTTTTAAAATTGGTTTATCTTTAGATTTAATTAATCATTTTGCTAATGATGTTTTATACTTAATTAATCGTTTTAACTAAAGATTATTTGAGTTTAGTTGATTCTCTTAATTAATGATAATGGAGTTTAATTAATTTATTGGACTTAATTAATTATTATGATTAATGATAACTGAAATTAATAATCATTTTACTTAATGATATTTAAAAATAATTAGTCATTTTAAATAATGATATTTGAATTTAGTTAAATCATTTTAATAAATAATTATTTTAAATTTAATTATTATTTTTGACTAATGATATTTGGAATTTAGTTAAATCATTTTAATTAATGATTTTTTTAAATTTAATTAATTGTTTTAACTAATGATATTTGGAATTTAGTTAAATCATTTTAAATTAATGAAGTTTGAAATTAAATAATCTATTCAATTTATGAGGTTTGAATTCAATTAATTCATTTTAATTAATAATATTGAACTTTAATTAATTATTTTAATTAATTGTTGTTTTTAAGTTAATTAATTGATTTAACTAATATGTTTGAAAATTAGTTAACCATTTTAATTAATGATGTTTGAATTTAATTGAATCATTTTAATTAATGGTATTAAAATGTGATAAATCATTTTTACTAATGATGATTAATAGTGTTTCAGTTATATAAATCCTTTTAGTTAATAATGTTTGAGATTAATTATTCATTTTAATTAATGATTATTCGGATTTAAGTTTATTAAAAGAAAATCCGGATACCTGTCAAAGATCACATAAATTTTTTGACAAGATAAAGGAAAATTATGGGTAAGTTAAAATGGAATTGGAACTTGATTATTGAGATGTTAAGTTGGATAAGCATCTGGGTGTTCAGTCTGACGTTGGTTTAGGCCTTCGGGGTCGTTACACATCGTATTAGCAGGAATGCATATTTTAATACTATTTGTCATTATCTTGATACTTGAAAAATATTTTCTATCATTTCTAAACAAAGTACTATTATTATTGTAAGTAGTTTTAGGACTATATTGTTTACTAGTACTAGTACTAAAATTAGTATACATGAATGCATATCTAGTACTATATTCACTTTTAGCTTGTTTATAGCCTAAACTGCAGGAAGATAAGATATCTTTACCTTTGTTAAAACTTATGAATTTTTTATTTAATATTACAAAATTTGCTTTAGAATCACAAACTTCTTTTTGCAAAATATTACTATTGTCTTTTACAATCATACATTTTTTAGATAATTTTAAATTCTTTTTAATTAAAGCTTTATTCTCTTTTTCAAGTGACAAAATTAAAGAGCTAGAATTATTTAAAGAATTTTCCAAAAATATATTTTTATTTTGCAATACGTCAATTTCCTCCAAAAGATCATTATTTTTAGCTTCTAATTGCTAATTTTATTTTTGTAGGAAATCTTTTTGTAAAACAAGTCCTTCTACCTTATTTTCAAATAATTTAGTTTGTTTTACCAAAAATTTATTTTCCTTTTTTAAATTGGAAATTTCTTGCTCACAATTTTTTAACTTAGCTAATACAATTGTATTAAATTTATTCAAAGTTTTACAATCTTTTAATAATTCATCATGTGCTAACAAAAGATCTTTATATAAAGAATCTAAGCATACCGATTGTGATCTGAGTTTAGTCATGAAGCATTTGCTTGTTTACTCCTTTGATTCTTCTTTATTGCTCTTCCTTTTTCTATTGCCTTGACTAGATTTATTTATGGCCATTTATTCTAGGATGTTGTTACGATCTCTAGAATCCCAGGACCTGATACCGAATGAAAGTCTATAGGACCTTTTTTAATTAATGCAACTTATATATATATGTGTGAGAGTGTATATTACTAACTGTATTAAGCACAGAATAATAATTGAACATAAATAAGGTAAATAATAAAAGCGAGCACACCAGATATTTTATACTAGTCCAGACCACCTGTCCTATGTCCAGTTCCGAAGCTCCCCTTCGGTATTTCCTTTAACCAACTAACACTCACTTCGCCTGGAGGAATAGGCTAATACAAAAGTATATCTCTGACAATCTTGTGTTCTAAATAACACGGATTTTGACTAATAATAAAAATCTTCTTATGATCTCCTTTGAGTATGTGAATGTGAATGCTTTGGGTTGTAGGAAGTGGTTTCACCAAAATGATATTTTAGTTCTTATAGATTGAGAATATGTAAGCAAGAGATGCACAAATATGTAAATAGTGAGTAATAAGAAATCAATAGAAGCGATCTATTTTTTAATCTCAATGTTTTAGTATTTATAGGATTAAAGAGATGCAGATGAGGAATTGTTATTGTAAGATAAACCTTATTCAATTTAATGGCTGCAACCTTTCGATGAAGAGATGAGTTTATTCAATTTAATAGAAGCATCTATTCAATATGAAACGAAGCAACCTTTCAGGTTATAGCAGTTTCCAGATGACAGACGTCTGTGGAAAATCAACAAATGTCTGTGGCTTCAGGATAGAATTTTCCGAACATATTCATAGACGTCTACGGTTGACATTTTCAGAGTATAAATTTTTAATGCTAGTTTTGAATGTTTTCTAATGTTGATTTTGTGTATATGAATTCATGTATGCATATATACTCAAGGAGACTTTATAATCTTTTTCTAAGACTCTTAATACACTAGTATATTGTTACTAATCATAGCATGGTCTATAAGTCTTTGTTTATCTTTGAGTCCTAATATTTTTTAGCATGATGATCTCTTATAGTATATACCTGTAATCTTGGTAAGATATATAATATATGTGACTGTATAGTTGTTGTCATTGAAACCACATGATGGAGGTTCTAACACTGGTGACATATAAATTAATGAGAGAGAAAGGATAAAAATGATGGAACTAGAAACAAAGAGTCACAACTCATTTGCCATTATACATTAGTTTGTGATTTTTAAAATTAGTCAAACTTTTTTGGTTAATTCTTTCCAACCATTTTACATTAAAATACTTGCATTTTCTAATTTCTATAGCTAATAATATCTACTTAGTTGTTCCTAATTATTATACGTTATGTTCATACATATAAATTAATTAAATATTTTATATTTAAACTATTTAAATAAATAAAATCGGTTAGCTAATATTCCTTCATTTGATTAACATATTCTAAAAATAACCACTTCAATATAAATACCATATTTATATTGACAAAAAATGAGAAAAAAATAAGTTTTGGTTCGAATAAAAAAGTAACAAAATAAAAATTGTATAATAAATTTATATTTCATTTATCATAATAAATTATATAATAGTAATTAAACGATAATGTTTGCACAAAAATGGGAAAACACCTCAATGATTAGTTGTAGAGCTATGAAAACCGGGTGTGTAACACAGCTGTTATATATTTGTATTATGATTGATTCTCAAAGAGCTGATCATGTATATGTTATGCATAAAGTAGGTTGTAGTAAAGTAAAGAACAATTAATTTTATAGTGGTTCGGCCAGAATATGCTTGCATCCACTGTCCATTTTCATTATATTTTTTATAGATCTTTGATACAATGCTTGAGATATGAAATATAATGATCTGTAGCTCAATATAAAGTAGGATATAGCCCAAGGAGGTCTGTTTGATTATTCCTGTTCGACTATTCTTGCATGCCTTTTCATGTTCGGCAGTCTTTGTTAGGTAGTTCCTGCTAGACTATTCCTACTAGACTACCCACTAGACAGTTCCTTCCAGACTGATGGTATGCTTCCCTATTTGGCTCGGCCCCCGTTTTGTTCGGCGGACTTCCACTAAGCTCGGCTTGGTATGACATCAAGGCATGCTGCTTGGTAGGTCAAGTTCTAGCTTAGTCTGGTGTGCGCACTCTCCTCTCTTGTTCGGTTCCCTCCCCGTGTGTTGGATCCACTCCATGTCCCACCTGGTTCGGCCCCCATGCTCATCAAATAGATGATCATGTTCGGTACCCTGGGTACCGAGCATGATTTCCTGATTGGTGCCCTAGGGGTACTGATCAAGGGGAAAGAGGGAAGGTTTGCCTCTTCCTCTACTTCTTTGCTCTGCCTTGTGTCTTTCCTTCTCTCTCCTTAAAAGATTACATGTTCAGCAATTAGATTCCCTATCAGACCATTCTTCATGTTCCATAAAAATAATGCGTCTGCCAGGACTCGAACCTAGGTGGATTGGCTGAAAGGCAAAAGTCTTTACCACTCTGCTATACATGCTTTCATTCCATAACTCCTTCATTTCATATTAGAATTGAATGAAACTTGGACCGGTAGCTTCGTATTATTGAGTAGAGTATTCCAATGCTTCTGATTATTCAATTTGATTGAACTAGGAAGTAGCTCTCTAAGGTGAGGCCTGAGTCGGTTAGGTGGTGGAAAATTTTTAATACGATCATATCATTCAATCTGTAGCTTGGATTGAGACACGATTTCGACCTATGTGCATTTCCTGACCTAAGGAACATTTTCCAAGAGTTTTGACTATATTTTCTTACTATGCCAAATTTGCCTTTAACACTTTTCCTTCCCTTGTGATTATATGATGGGCATTTATCATACACCTCCTAGACGTTTCTACGCTCCTTAACATCTTTTCATATTCACCATGCTTGGGCAAAAATGCCCACAATAGATAATAAAAAAGAGGAAATTTCTAGCCCTCTCGTTAATTCTAAAAAAATTCTCCTTCTTTTTATTCCTAATATTTTTTTCAAATGCTATGACTTATTATTTTAAGAATGATTCAGAATGTTCTACTAGCTTATTCCATAGGTTTGTAGCCAAGATACCTACATTTTTATAATATCTATGATTATTTACAAAGTTCGCATTATTACTATCATAGTATTTTGCATTTAAGTGTGAATATTTAATTTAATTAAATAACTAAATTTAATATTTAGATAAATTCAAGCAACCATCATTCATTAATTTGTTTGATAAAGAGGTTGAACCTTTTATGTAATAATTTTTCATTACTGATGGCTAAATTTGAAATTAAGTTAAGTGGATAGTCTTTTATTTGGAGGGTCAAATAAGTAAAGCTCCATGCATGAAAGGAGAAGGTTTTATAACATAAAAAAAAGAAAAATAATAACAGTACATAAAAAAATAATTGTATGGAGTGGGTAACATTTAATGTTATGGAAGAAATGAGGAATGGAGAATTGGAAATAAGTAGCACAAATCATTTTTCATTATATTATATTTATCAAATAATAGTAAAGCGAAAGAATTTTAAAGGCTCTCATTAATTCTAGCATTTTTCTCTTCCCTCCGTAATTCTCTCATTATGTTATATTTTAAAATATCTTTATGTAGCTTGTGATTTAAAATTAGTCAAGTTGTTTAATTAATTTCTACCAACCATTTTACAATCAAATACTTGCCTTTTCTAATTTCTATAGCTAATAACTTATGTTGCTCATAATTATTTTACATTATATTCATACATTTACATTTAAATATTTTAAATATAAACTATTCAAATAAAATACTCATCTAATATTCCTTGTTTAACAAATCCTAAATTAACAATTTCGATATCAATACACAATTATATTAACAATAATGGAAAAAAAATTATTTTTTGATCTGAATAAAAAAGTACAAATAATACAAGAAAAGTTACATACATAAAATTATATTTCATTTATCCAAAAATTACTCGATAAATAAATAATAATAAAGCAGAGGAATTTTCCATCCCTCTCATTAACTCTAGAAGTTTTCCTCCTTCCTTTATGTAGTGACTTATAATTTCGAACACTTCACTTTGAATATCTGAACTTTTGAAAAATGGTTAAGTGTTAAATATGTGATTCCATAACCTTATTAAACAGTTTTTAATTTAATAACTAATGCTAGAAAACTTTTTTTGAAATGTGTTTACAAAAATATATACTTCGAAGAGATATCGATAATATGACCGAAAATTGTTTTACCGATAGTCAGCTTTTTATTCGATAAAAATCTTGTGAATCCTTTCGAACTTGTGTAACAAACATATGAACACATTAGTATGTATTAAACTTCACCTTAGTTCATAGGAAAAATTAATTAAACTAAGTACTTCTAGAAGGAAACATGGAAGAGGACTCTAAGGAGCAAGGAAGCCTTTCTCAAGTGTGGAGTAGAGAAAGTGGATGGATGGGCTTGGTGAGTGGGTGGCCGGCCGTATGGAGGCAAGGAGGGTCATTTACCATCATTTTTCAAGTCTATAAATGCACACCCTAAGCTCACTTGAATGGTTTGCAAATTCACAACTTAAAAGACAACACTCTCTCACTCTTATCTCCATTGTAACTTCTTGAATCAAAGCAACTCAAACAAAGTCTAAATCTCTTCAAACTCTTGCTATAATCATTAAATATCATTGGAAATCATTCCATCATCCTGGAAATTTAAGAATTAGAACAAAAATATCTCCCCCTCTCTGGGCCGTGAGCACCTAAGCCATTCCTATGCATGGCCATGTGCAATTGAGGCTAATTCTAGCCTTGGTCATACCCATTCATGGACTAATCTGGCCTTGGACTATGAGCAATTGGTTGAAGGAAAGAAGTTTGGGAGGTTTGCAAGGTTGAGGTAGGAAGTGCTAGCTTGGAGTTAGGTTTAGAAGCGAGTTATCTCACTCCTTGAATGAAAAATATAAACTTGATAAATTGCTTCCTATGAACTATAATAATAGACATTAACTACTTAAAGTTAAAAACTTGATTTGTTGTGTTTTGTGAAGCCTTTTGATTGTGTATATTATTGTATCTTGGAAGGCAATTTGATTTGGCATATGTAATATTAGAATTTGTACTTATTCAATTGTGCATATGTAAATTCGATGGAATATGACTTGGATTTGGACTTGTATACTTATGCATATGTAATGGCATATGGAATGAGATTGAACTTGACTATTGAATGAGCATATGTAGTAGAATAGTTATTGGTATTGCCTTTATAGCGATAGTTGCTATAGAAGCACTTTGATATTGTTGTATTTATTTTTCTTTCTACTTGTGTTTCTTGTTTATACATATGTTGTATATATTTTATTCCATGCTTCTTTGAGATATGATTTGAACTTGAGAATTACTTATGCATATGTGAACGAATGAAGTTTGAATTTGAATTGAATACAGAATTATCTGTATAGCAATAGTCGCTATAGATGCATTTTGAATCCCTTCTATTCTATCTTACTTTTTGAACTTTATCTTATGAATATTTTTGAATGAGATATTTTCTACACTTATAGTAGTATAAAAGATATTAAGAAATTATGTTGAAAGGTTATTTAATTTATAAAACAGAATTACAAAAGTTTTGGTCCATATAGCGATAGTCGCTATAGATGCATTTCGGAAAAATAAGTTTTTAGTAAAGTATATAATGTTATTAGTAAAGTATATAATGTTATTTACATTAGATATTTTATAAAATCTTTTCAAAAGAGTTTTATAAAAGTTATACAAGTATTTTAAAAAGAGTTCGAAGTTTGAATATATTTTCAAATAATTTACTTTGAAATTCTAAAGTAAAGGCTTTCTTATTATATTTATAAACATGTTCATTTTGTTAAAATAGAAAAAGGTTTTAAGTCAATATTAAGTAATTATTCTTAAAGTAATATTTTATATAACTATTTATAACTTATTTATAAAGTATTTTAAAAGGTATTATATATATATAGAAATTATAAAACTAGTTTAATATTTTATTATAGTATAATGGGTTTTTGTTACACTTTTCATCTTTAAGTTCATTTTAAATTCTATTAAGTATAGTAGCTTTATAAGTAAATTATTATACATACATACATACATATATCATTTTAAAAACTTTTTTGACTTTTATACAAATATAGTTGAAAGAGTATTATTTTGGAAGAAGGGATGAGAAGTACATTGTGTAAAAAATGAACGTGTTTGTTTACTTGCATATGGAATGTTAGTAATATTATACTTAACACTAAAAGCTGAGAGAGCTAGACTTCTCTATTTGTAAGAGTCAAGTTTGATGTTCAAGTAGGGATAAAAGCACTAGTACTTCAACCTCCCGGCTTTGCTATTGACCGAAGAATAGTTAAGTTGGAATGCCGGAAATGTATTAAGTATACGAACCTTGACTTTGATAAGCTTTTGAAATGACCCTCCTATTTCTACTCTAATTCCATAAGGATTTTTTTTTAAGGTAAAGAGGATATATATATATAGATAGATATATCATCCATTGCAATTATACTTCTCAGGGTCAATATCTTTCTCCAATAAACCAAATATATCCAGGATCACAATAATCAACCAATATAAATATATCAGTACATTCACAAAGATAAGCACATACATGTGAGGATGTATATGCCTCTCTTGTTTGAATCTGTAACAACCCTAGATTTTGGCCTATATTTTAATTTTTGACTTTATTTTATTTTAAATTATTTTAAACTTGTTCTATTTCAAACATTTCATTTTAAATATAAATGTTGACTATTAAGTGATTTATAGTTCAAACTAGTATAAATTGGATATTTCATTGAAAAGTGAATTTCTATTGAAACTGGTCAAACTTTGACTTTTGAACTTTAAATTTAAATATTTCAAATTCTTAAATTTTATCTTTTATTATGAAAATAGATTTAATTCCATGGATACAGCTTTTCGTTTCGTTGGAAACAGAGTAAAATTGTGAAAGTTATGTATATTTCAATATTGTGTGTAAACTGATGTATTTAGCAATATTGTCTATTTTAAATTATATTTTATTTGTCATATTTTGTTCTAATATGTGTTAGTATTTTATTTTATGTATAATTTTGTCTTTTAAATAATTTAAAGTGATTTTATAATTTTTCCAAAGCGTATTGAATTTATTTTCTATTTTTAAAGGCTAGTTTCTATTTTTCTGCTATTTTCTTCAATTAAATTATATTTAATTAAAATTTATTTATTCATTTTGTGAATGCATTTTTATTTTATGTTATTATCTTTGTTTATAAATGTTTTACAAGTCCATAAAATTTTTCCAAAGTTCATTGCATTTATTTTTCATATTTTCAAGACTAGTTGCAATTTTTGCTGTTTTACTTAATTAAATTTTATATAATTAATAATTAATTAATTTATTTTTGTTTATTTACTAAATTTTCGTATTTTTATCTGAGTTTATATATATATTTCAGTTATATAAAACTTAAAAAGAAATTAGAGGAAATATGAAAAGTTTTAAACTATTGAAATTCCTATGGCTTTTCACCTCCCGACCTTTCACTTTCTCAACTCCTCTCTTCAATGTTTTTGGCCATGCATACCCTATTCTTTTCAGCGGACTTCTTTTCATTTTTTTCATGCAAACACTTCTCTTTCTCCTCCAAAAAAATCACGGCCATGGCTTCAAAATTTTGGGTAAAAATTCCTTCTTTCTTCCTTGTTTTCTATGTTTTTTTCTATTGAAACTGCATATGCTCTCTACCTTCATAGTTTGGTTCCTCCTCCTCCAGGCTTTGGCCGACCACCACGACCCCCTTCCTCTGACCATCACCCATCCTAGCAACCCTCCTCCTCAGGCCTAACCAATCCAAGTCCAAGATCTACACAAAATCCACCAAAAACCATCACAAACTATCACTTATGACCTAGAATTGTCATCTCCTCCTTCTACCACCTTTTGCCACCACTACCTCCACCACCACCACCTCTGACCTGACCTTCCACCACCTCTGGCCCACACTCCAGCCACCACCTGACCACCACATACCATGGCCAAGCCACATCAGCAAGGGGCCGAACCCTATGGTGCAACAAAAGCCACACTTTGCCTTGAAACCCTTTGGTATTCCATTGCCTTCAACACCTTGTAACTTCCACTCACCTTCATCACCTTGTAGCCGCACCTTTTCCAGACCATACCTGATCCAAACCATGCCTTTAGCCGTGCCATTTCAGATCTGGAGCTGAAGCATAGGTGTAGGAAGCAAGTGCAAACACATTGACTTTGTTTATGCATCCATTTCTAGCATTGTTTATTGAATTTTTGGGTTGAAATCTTATGTTGTTTGTAATTGTTTGGTTTGAATGTGACAAGGCAATTAGCTCTGGCTCTCCCACACTCAAATAATTATCGTGCTCTCGTGCCTCTGGAAATCTTTGTTGTGCGTTTGTGGTTGTCATCTCCAGCTTGAACAAGTGAGTAATTCTCACCAGACAATGTGTACTTATATAACTAGTAAACTGACACCATTTGAATCTGTAAAATTATATCATCCTGTTGTAACTGTTATATTATGATCATATAATGTTTACCCCTGTTATTACATATGTTATATCATATATTACTGTTATCTCATGCTATTCTGTTTATTTATATCAGTTTATCACACTGCAAGTTCCCTGTAGATTAGAATCACTATGGGTTGAAATGATACATACCCGAACGGACTTTAGAATAAGGAAAAATCGTTATGGGCTGAAATGATAGGCCTGAACGGTTTTTATTTATTTATTTATATTACTTGGGATTGCGGGTTTGAAATGATAAAACCCGGTTTTTCTTTGTAAACTGCGGATTGAAATGATACATATCCGTATCACTTGACCTAGGCTAGAAAATTATATACAGACCCGTGGTTTATATATTTTTCTGAAATTTTTAAAATACTTTTTTTTAATGTAAATATTATGGTATTTTGATTTAAATTTCATTAAAATGATTTCTATAAAGTATTTGTGATTTTCTACAAATTAAATAAGTGAATTAAGTAAACGGTGAAGTAGAATTTGAAATATAAGTTAATTTTGGAATTTATGATTTTGTTTATAAATGGAATTTTTGTAAAGTAAGAAAATATGACAAATTTGATTTAAAGATGAATTTAATGATTTTTATTAAGTAATAATAATGTTTTAAAGGTGTTAATGATTTTGTATAAATTAAAATATGGAATAAATGAACATTTAAGCTGAATTTGGAAATATAACTTAAATTGAATTTTGTGAAATTTATTTAAAAGTGAAATTTTAATTAAGTAAAATAAATGGAAATAAGCTATATTTTTGGAAATTTAAAACTTAGTTGTTAAGTTAATAATTTAATTAAAGAAATGAAAATTTAATTGTTATTAAATTTGATTTTTGTATGGAAATTTGACTTTATAAAATCATAGAAATAAAGGTATTTAAATGATTGTGTTAAATGTGAAATATATGATTTTATAAGTTAAAATGATTTATATTAAAAGTTAATTATTTGTGGAATTGTAAATAAAACTCTGAATATGATTTAACAGCATTTTGAAATGTAATGTAAAGGATATTACAACATTTTGTAAATGTTGTAGTGTTTTAAATGAACTAAAAGGTTAATTTGGAATAAAGGCTATTATAGCACTTTGTAAGTGCTATAGTGGTTAAACTTAACATGTAAGTTAATTGAAACTTAAAAGAAATCTATTACAGCATTTAACGCTGTCTTTTGTTAATTAACTGTTTTAAACTATAACTTTACGTAGCATTTTATAAGTGCTACGAAAACTATATTTTGTTGTTTTAAATTAATTTTAATGAAAAACAATCTCTGGAAAATGATATAATTTTGGGAAATTAAATGTTAAATTTCTAAAGATAATGAAGAGATATTTAAGTGGAAGAATTTGATTTCTAATGTGAGTTTAAAATGGTATTTAAATTTAATAAAATGAATGGATTTAAATGGTATTTAAATGAATAAAAATGAATGGTGTTTTGAATAATATTTTGATATTGTGAAATGAGTTTGAAATGATACTTGATTTCTGACTTATTTAATTTATTTGATAAATGAATATTTGAAGTATATATTAATTGAGTTTATTTAAATGATATTGGATTTATGAAATGTGGGAGATTTAAAGTTTTGAAATATACTAAAGATTGAATATTGTATTTTGTGGATTTAATCTATATTGGGAATTGATAAGATTTGAAACGGTTTGTTGGTAAACTGTAATTGAATTGAAATTTGATGGTTTGAATTTAATAAGTTTGTAAATGTATAGAATTAAAAGATGATTTTAAATATATGATTTCGAAATGCTGTGATTTTCAAAGTATAATGATTTCAAATGTTTTGTTTCAAAAGAGTTATAACTTTGAAAGTATAGACTATTTGAAAGGTGAATATATGTTTGAAATGGAAATGATGTTGTTTTGAAATGAACATAGTTTTGAAATAAAATGATTTTGGTTTCGAAGTATAACTATCAAAGGTATGATATTTTGATATATAAAAATGATTTGAAATAAAGTTTGAAAAGATATAATATTTTGATGTATTAAAATGATTTGAAAAGAAGTTTGAAAGGATACGATATTTTAGAATATTGAAATGATTTGGAAATGATAAATCTTTATTTTAATAAAGACATGATTTTGAAATGATATCTTATTTTGAAGTAAAGTATTGTTTTTAAAAGTTATAACCACGGGTTATAATAACGATTGGTTGGCAAAGAGACCGGGATCAGATATGGACATACTCTCTGTCGATACCGAAAACCACTTTGACAACCGTGTACGCGGTGGAGATTCCAGAATGAAGTAGGATGGTGGCGACGTTCTTAAGGTATGTTACGTGGACCCAACTCCCGTGAGTTGGCATAAGGTGGCTAAAACAGGAGCGATTGACGGACCAAGGAGGTAGCACCTCTTATCGGACACACTTCTTCGATACCATTCTATTACTTGTGATTGATTTGGTGGCCACCCTTGATTGGGAGTGTTGTTCGAGGTGGGCGGTAGTGGCTGCTATGCGTCACCACTAGTCCGGATGCGTAATTGGTATATCTACCCTGGCATTGCCTAGTTGTGCCGTGTCACCTACCATATCGAGCTTTACTACGATTATGATTTTAAGATCCGACCGCGTTAAGGTTCTCCATCCCCTTAACGCTATTTTCTATATGATTATACTTTACTGATTAGACATTATTATAATAGCGAATATTACTACATAGTAGATAGTTTAACGGATCCTTAAAGAATGGGCGGTCCCAAGCATTCTTTAAGTTACTTGTACCTTATTACAGTTCACTTGAGTTGGTTTATATTATATAAGTATATATTGTCCTGACTCGAGTGTTTGTGTTTTGCTTTACGCTCGGGTCAGCCTGAGTATTCACAGATTTGGATTTCCACCTTCTGGAGATTTGAATCGCTGGAGATTATCTGCTAGTCTTGTTCTATCGACTTCAGTTATGTTGCTCTGTTCAGCTTGTACTTGGTTATCTTATTTATACTTCCGTTGTACTCTATTTCTTCTATTGTATCTTATGTACTCTGATATATTTATATAGTAGCTTCATGAACTACTATTTCTTTTACTTCCGCTGCATTATTTTACTCTGTGTCTATGATCTATGATTATATTTATTTACTGTATATTCTGAGATTTGCCAAATTTTAATTACAACGCGGTATTTTGAGCAATTCAACTCCGGCATGAGTGTCTACCTATACACTTATAATGGATGCGAATGGTTGAAAATATCGGGTCGTTACAGTTGGTATCAGAGCTTTGGCTCTGAGTCAAAACTCAGCATATAGAGTAGATTTACTTACAGAATCACTTTCGTTCGAGTTTGAATCTTTTCCTCTTGATTCGAATTTCCTTTTAATTTTTGGAACGTTCCCTGCGGTTCCAAAATTCATTCTTGTCCCTCACTATTCATCTTCTTTTAATTCTGGAGTATCCCATAACTCCGCTTCGAATGAGCTTTATAGTGAATTGGTGGTCTCGCCAATATTCTAATGACTTGTAAAAGGGGGAAAACTCCTTTACAAATTTGCATCGATTCACCAGAGATTTATATTTATCCTTGGTTTAGATGCTAATATCTTTTGTTATTCCAAACTCTATCTCTTGAGATCGGATGTAGATTTACCCCAGGAAAATCCACATTTGCTCTTATTCATTAAGTCACGGTTGACCCGGTTAAGGTTGCCTGCGATTTATCTAAGCTTATCCATCTTCATATTTTGTTAATTAATCATCTTGTCTTTGTTTCTAAACTATCTCCAACATTTTGAATTGTACTTTTAAATCTATATTTTATTATATATTGTGTTGTTTGAGTTGTTGATGTCGATTTGGGTTTCCGATCGATTCGTCTGATCAACGCTATCGATAGGATTTCTAAAACACTTTGACAGAACAAACCGATACAATATTATTTTAAAATTTGGTTAATTAAATAAATTTTAATATATAAGTAAATTTATGGAACTTAATAAATTGGTTTAAATTAATTATTTAAAATGATAATACTTGATTTATCATTTATTGTTCTACAAAGGAATTTATAAATAGTTGTTTATAAATTTATTTGGGAACTGAAATGAGTTTAAAACAAGAAATTTAAAGAGTTTAATTTCCGATGGATTTCAAACCTTGTGTTTAAAATTTTTAAAAGGATATTATTTAAAGTATTTTTGAATAAATTTTTTTTTTTTTGTCTCTAAAGGATTTTAAAGTTTAAAAATTAAGTGCTCTTCTCTTTGTCGCTGAAAAATAATTTCGGTGATGACTGCAGCATCATCGACGTTCATTTTCGAGTTTCGAAGTGAAGAAACCATTCTGTAGTCTTGCTACAGCTTTGTTTTGGGAAACTTGATTGATATAAATTTCTAAAATATGATTGATTTATAAAATATATAGATATATGATTTAAATTTGATTTGACAAATTATGTACATACATTTATCTATCTCTAAATGGTTTGAAAGGAATCGGAGATTTTATTCTTAAATTCTATCTTAAATAATAACTTCAAGTATAAAAAGAAAATCAAATTTTTTGAATAGATGATTCAAGCTTGAAATGATTGAATTAGGATGTTTATAGTGTATATTAATTTTAGAAAGTTTTATTTGTATAATTCTCAATTGCATTCCAATATAACTTACCTTAATTTTTAGAAGTTAACAATGTAATTGGATAATATACAATATAAAAAGATTTTTATAAATAAAATTTGAGTGGTTATAATAAATATTATACACTTAAATTTTAGTTATAAAAAGAATTAACACAGGTAAATAGACTAAAAGGTTAATTGAATAATTTACAATACAAATGATGTTAAGGGAATTAGGAATAAATTAAAACAGTTATAATAAGTGTAAGCATATTTAACATATGTGATAAAATATTTGAGGGGGATAAATTTAATTATAATTAGGAATAAAGAAGAATTAAATTTATTGAATGTTATACACTTAATTTTAATCAAATCATGATTTTAGAGATTGTTTGTTTAAGAAAATTTGATGATAAGATAATGAAATTAGAGATAGTTAAGATTTATTTAACTTGTGTAAAATTAATTATCAGTTAAGCTGAAACCATGGAAATTTCAAACCTATTATCTTATTTTGTTTTTCAAACTTATTACCCAATTTTGTTTTTCAAACTGTCTGTTAGTTGTCCTTATTTTTCCTTATCTTGCTACAGACTGGTATAGGCATCAATCTATAATCTTTTTGCTTAGAAATCTTTCTATAATCTTTATAATCTTTGGTACTCATTTTAAATCTGAGCACTGCTTTCCACCCACAGACTGTCGGTCAAGCGGAAAGAGTGAATCAGATTCTAGAGGATCTTTTCGTACTTGTGTTCCTGATTCTGGAGAATCTTGGGAAGACCATCTCCACCTTGTTAAACTTACCTATAACCACAGTTATCATGTATAATTTCAATCTTTTGTCATCTTGTCTTAATCTCATTTCAATTTTATCTTTCCTGTGTTTTCCCGTACTTCATTCCTTTTCGGGGACGAAAAGTTTTGAGTGGGGGAGAGTGTAACAACCCTAGATTTTGGCCTATATTTTAATTTTTGACTTTATTTTATTTTAAATTATTTTAAACTTGTTCTATTTCAAACATTTCATTTTAAATATAAATGTTGACTATTAAGTGATTTATAGTTCAAACTAGTATAAATTGGATATTTCATTGAAAAGTGAATTTCTATTGAAACTGGTCAAACTTTGACTTTTGAACTTTAAATTTAAATATTTCAAATTCTTAAATTTTATCTTTTATTATGAAAATAGATTTAATTCCATGGATACAGCTTTTCGTTTCGTTGGAAACAGAGTAAAATTGTGAAAGTTATGTATATTTCAATATTGTGTGTAAACTGATGTATTTAGCAATATTGTCTATTTTAAATTATATTTTATTTGTCATATTTTGTTCTAATATGTGTTAGTATTTTATTTTATGTATAATTTTGTCTTTTAAATAATTTAAAGTGATTTTATAATTTTTCCAAAGCGTATTGAATTTATTTTCTATTTTTAAAGGCTAGTTTCTATTTTTCTGCTATTTTCTTCAATTAAATTATATTTAATTAAAATTTATTTATTCATTTTGTGAATGCATTTTTATTTTATGTTATTATCTTTGTTTATAAATGTTTTACAAGTCCATAAAATTTTTCCAAAGTTCATTGCATTTATTTTTCATATTTTCAAGACTAGTTGCAATTTTTGCTGTTTTACTTAATTAAATTTTATATAATTAATAATTAATTAATTTATTTTTGTTTATTTACTAAATTTTCGTATTTTTATCTGAGTTTATATATATATTTCAGTTATATAAAACTTAAAAAGAAATTAGAGGAAATATGAAAAGTTTTAAACTATTGAAATTCCTATGGCTTTTCACCTCCCGACCTTTCACTTTCTCAACTCCTCTCTTCAATGTTTTTGGCCATGCATACCCTATTCTTTTCAGCGGACTTCTTTTCATTTTTTTCATGCAAACACTTCTCTTTCTCCTCCAAAAAAATCACGGCCATGGCTTCAAAATTTTGGGTAAAAATTCCTTCTTTCTTCCTTGTTTTCTATGTTTTTTTCTATTGAAACTGCATATGCTCTCTACCTTCATAGTTTGGTTCCTCCTCCTCCAGGCTTTGGCCGACCACCACGACCCCCTTCCTCTGACCATCACCCATCCTAGCAACCCTCCTCCTCAGGCCTAACCAATCCAAGTCCAAGATCTACACAAAATCCACCAAAAACCATCACAAACTATCACTTATGACCTAGAATTGTCATCTCCTCCTTCTACCACCTTTTGCCACCACTACCTCCACCACCACCACCTCTGACCTGACCTTCCACCACCTCTGGCCCACACTCCAGCCACCACCTGACCACCACATACCATGGCCAAGCCACATCAGCAAGGGGCCGAACCCTATGGTGCAACAAAAGCCACACTTTGCCTTGAAACCCTTTGGTATTCCATTGCCTTCAACACCTTGTAACTTCCACTCACCTTCATCACCTTGTAGCCGCACCTTTTCCAGACCATACCTGATCCAAACCATGCCTTTAGCCGTGCCATTTCAGATCTGGAGCTGAAGCATAGGTGTAGGAAGCAAGTGCAAACACATTGACTTTGTTTATGCATCCATTTCTAGCATTGTTTATTGAATTTTTGGGTTGAAATCTTATGTTGTTTGTAATTGTTTGGTTTGAATGTGACAAGGCAATTAGCTCTGGCTCTCCCACACTCAAATAATTATCGTGCTCTCGTGCCTCTGGAAATCTTTGTTGTGCGTTTGTGGTTGTCATCTCCAGCTTGAACAAGTGAGTAATTCTCACCAGACAATGTGTACTTATATAACTAGTAAACTGACACCATTTGAATCTGTAAAATTATATCATCCTGTTGTAACTGTTATATTATGATCATATAATGTTTACCCCTGTTATTACATATGTTATATCATATATTACTGTTATCTCATGCTATTCTGTTTATTTATATCAGTTTATCACACTGCAAGTTCCCTGTAGATTAGAATCACTATGGGTTGAAATGATACATACCCGAACGGACTTTAGAATAAGGAAAAATCGTTATGGGCTGAAATGATAGGCCTGAACGGTTTTTATTTATTTATTTATATTACTTGGGATTGCGGGTTTGAAATGATAAAACCCGGTTTTTCTTTGTAAACTGCGGATTGAAATGATACATATCCGTATCACTTGACCTAGGCTAGAAAATTATATACAGACCCGTGGTTTATATATTTTTCTGAAATTTTTAAAATACTTTTTTTTAATGTAAATATTATGGTATTTTGATTTAAATTTCATTAAAATGATTTCTATAAAGTATTTGTGATTTTCTACAAATTAAATAAGTGAATTAAGTAAACGGTGAAGTAGAATTTGAAATATAAGTTAATTTTGGAATTTATGATTTTGTTTATAAATGGAATTTTTGTAAAGTAAGAAAATATGACAAATTTGATTTAAAGATGAATTTAATGATTTTTATTAAGTAATAATAATGTTTTAAAGGTGTTAATGATTTTGTATAAATTAAAATATGGAATAAATGAACATTTAAGCTGAATTTGGAAATATAACTTAAATTGAATTTTGTGAAATTTATTTAAAAGTGAAATTTTAATTAAGTAAAATAAATGGAAATAAGCTATATTTTTGGAAATTTAAAACTTAGTTGTTAAGTTAATAATTTAATTAAAGAAATGAAAATTTAATTGTTATTAAATTTGATTTTTGTATGGAAATTTGACTTTATAAAATCATAGAAATAAAGGTATTTAAATGATTGTGTTAAATGTGAAATATATGATTTTATAAGTTAAAATGATTTATATTAAAAGTTAATTATTTGTGGAATTGTAAATAAAACTCTGAATATGATTTAACAGCATTTTGAAATGTAATGTAAAGGATATTACAACATTTTGTAAATGTTGTAGTGTTTTAAATGAACTAAAAGGTTAATTTGGAATAAAGGCTATTATAGCACTTTGTTAGTGCTATAGTGGTTAAACTTAACATGTAAGTTAATTGAAACTTAAAAGAAATCTATTACAGCATTTAACGCTGTCTTTTGTTAATTAACTGTTTTAAACTATAACTTTACGTAGCATTTTATAAGTGCTACGAAAACTATATTTTGTTGTTTTAAATTAATTTTAATGAAAAACAATCTCTGGAAAATGATATAATTTTGGGAAATTAAATGTTAAATTTCTAAAGATAATGAAGAGATATTTAAGTGGAAGAATTTGATTTCTAATGTGAGTTTAAAATGGTATTTAAATTTAATAAAATGAATGGATTTAAATGGTATTTAAATGAATAAAAATGAATGGTGTTTTGAATAATATTTTGATATTGTGAAATGAGTTTGAAATGATACTTGATTTCTGACTTATTTAATTTATTTGATAAATGAATATTTGAAGTATATATTAATTGAGTTTATTTAAATGATATTGGATTTATGAAATGTGGGAGATTTAAAGTTTTGAAATATACTAAAGATTGAATATTGTATTTTGTGGATTTAATCTATATTGGGAATTGATAAGATTTGAAACGGTTTGTTGGTAAACTGTAATTGAATTGAAATTTGATGGTTTGAATTTAATAAGTTTGTAAATGTATAGAATTAAAAGATGATTTTAAATATATGATTTCGAAATGCTGTGATTTTCAAAGTATAATGATTTCAAATGTTTTGTTTCAAAAGAGTTATAACTTTGAAAGTATAGACTATTTGAAAGGTGAATATATGTTTGAAATGGAAATGATGTTGTTTTGAAATGAACATAGTTTTGAAATAAAATGATTTTGGTTTCGAAGTATAACTATCAAAGGTATGATATTTTGATATATAAAAATGATTTGAAATAAAGTTTGAAAAGATATAATATTTTGATGTATTAAAATGATTTGAAAAGAAGTTTGAAAGGATACGATATTTTAGAATATTGAAATGATTTGGAAATGATAAATCTTTATTTTAATAAAGACATGATTTTGAAATGATATCTTATTTTGAAGTAAAGTATTGTTTTTAAAAGTTATAACCACGGGTTATAATAACGATTGGTTGGCAAAGAGACCGGGATCGGATATGGACATACTCTCTGTCGATACCGAAAACCACTTTGACAACCGTGTACGCGGTGGAGATTCCAGAATGAAGTAGGATGGTGGCGACGTTCTTAAGGTATGTTACGTGGACCCAACTCCCGTGAGTTGGCATAAGGTGGCTAAAACAGGAGCGATTGACGGACCAAGGAGGTAGCACCTCTTATCGGACACACTTCTTCGATACCATTCTATTACTTGTGATTGATTTGGTGGCCACCCTTGATTGGGAGTGTTGTTCGAGGTGGGCGGTAGTGGCTGCTATGCGTCACCACTAGTCCGGATGCGTAATTGGTATATCTACCCTGGCATTGCCTAGTTGTGCCGTGTCACCTACCATATCGAGCTTTACTACGATTATGATTTTAAGATCCGACCGCGTTAAGGTTCTCCATCCCCTTAACGCTATTTTCTATATGATTATACTTTACTGATTAGACATTATTATAATAGCGAATATTACTACATAGTAGATAGTTTAACGGATCCTTAAAGAATGGGCGGTCCCAAGCATTCTTTAAGTTACTTGTACCTTATTACAGTTCACTTGAGTTGGTTTATATTATATAAGTATATATTGTCCTGACTCGAGTGTTTGTGTTTTGCTTTACGCTCGGGTCAGCCTGAGTATTCACAGATTTGGATTTCCACCTTCTGGAGATTTGAATCGCTGGAGATTATCTGCTAGTCTTGTTCTATCGACTTCAGTTATGTTGCTCTGTTCAGCTTGTACTTGGTTATCTTATTTATACTTCCGTTGTACTCTATTTCTTCTATTGTATCTTATGTACTCTGATATATTTATATAGTAGCTTCATGAACTACTATTTCTTTTACTTCCGCTGCATTATTTTACTCTGTGTCTATGATCTATGATTATATTTATTTACTGTATATTCTGAGATTTGCCAAATTTTAATTACAACGCGGTATTTTGAGCAATTCAACTCCGGCATGAGTGTCTACCTATACACTTATAATGGATGCGAATGGTTGAAAATATCGGGTCGTTACAGAATCAGAGTTCTGGAAAACAAGAGGATATTGGATTGCTGATTTTTTTTTGACCAAACAATCCACTGGAAACATATACTTTAGTCTGTTTATCCTAACTAAGAAGTGATCAAGTAATAATCAGTGGAAAGCAAGCTTTTAATATAGATGTTTGTGTTAAAGTCTGAATAGTATCAAACTCAGGCTAAAAGAAAGCGGGTCATAAGAGAACACAAGCAACATCTAGGCGTAATGGAAACGCGCCTAACTTATACACGAGAGGTCATGAGTTCGAGTACTATGCTGGTTGGTTCAAACACAATTTTTGTTTTTTTTTTCCTTTTTCATTTTTCTCCTGTACAGTTTGGAACCTGTTATCTACCTATATCTGCACATATATACTTTATTTTTGCCTATATTCTATCATACAAAACAATAATTTTTGCTTTATTATTTTTGAAACCCATTCCTACAACCTGGAAGGCTTCATGATTGATGTAAATTAAGGGTCTGTTGCTTGGGTTTTGTAAATGATAGAAGTGTTTATCATTATCCAGGTTTGAATTTCTTCTCACAAAATCTGTCTGGAATTAAGAATGCATTTGGTTAGAATCTGAGTGAAATTCAGATTCTTATCACAAATACAAAGGAAAAGGTGTGGTAATATTTGCACTAAACATGTTTATGTGCATATATATCTGCAACTATATGGATCTGGCTTACAATTCCCTTATTACAAATCCTTTCTTTAAAAATAGAACATGAGACATTTGTATGAAACAAGTTTAATTATGGGAACCTTGCAGCCATATAAAACTTTCAACCTATGCCTATTTTCTTTTGTATACATATGCCATGGTAGAAAATAAAACCATTTAATTTTCTGAGAATCAACTATCCAGATTTTCCAAAACTTAAATCCTTTCCAAAGACTCAAGATTGACTAATACATTTATAAAATGTAATCATTCGATTTTAACATGGTGTTCTTGCTAAATCCACTTACAAGATTTGATTAAATTTTTTTTTTAAACATAACAGATATTTAACTTGGTTCATAGATTCCAGATACAAGTCAATCTCTTAATAAAATACCTAACAAAATATCCATCCAATATTCAACACTTAATACAAGTAGCAATTTAAATTGTCAATACATGCAGATTTCAACATTTAGGCTCTTATCTAACTAAATTTAGCATGCTATATCTTCTTCTCAAAGCCTTGCTCCTACTCCTACTTAGTTGCTGCAATCCCTGAAAAAGCATTTGAAACTGCCTCATTTTAAATGAGACACCCCAGATGCCATTAGCACACTAGGGTCAGACACATGTCTGGTATGAGAAAGCTCACAAAAATAATTAGTTAATTAGGTTAAAGTCAAGTTAAGTACATATACAGAAAGTTCGGCCCTTTGGAATCAGGCAAATACTTGTGTGCATGCTCTGTGTCATTGTGCATGTGCACACTTTAATTTTCTTTCCAGAGACTACATATATAAATATGGCACATACATTCAAGCATACAATTCAATCATAGTCAAACAATCATTCATACCAAACAGGAAAATAACCAATATGAGTTAAATCATTTATTCAATTCTCATATTTCAAATCTGGGAAAAACTCTAGTTTTCTCATCATCTCAAGTATTATTCCCTTGGTATATTTATCTATCCTTGGTCTCATCTGCAATATTTATGAATCAATGGACACACTGTAATGAACTAATTCACTCCATTACACAAAGATCTCAGGACTTAAACAAGCCATGTGTCAACTTGTGTTACTCAAGCACACAAGTCATTCCTGCAGTGTTCTTGACCCCAATTTCCTAATCAGGTTTAAGTTAATAATAACTCTTTTGATTTTTCATGACAAAACCATTCAGTGATTCATTTCATTAGCTAAAAACATCCATAACATGGCATCTCATATTATTCATGACCATACAGAGGCAAACAAGCAAACAACCATTGGTGATTACAAAATAAGGTTCCGTATATATATATTCATCCTGGTATTTAAAAGGAGTTTAGGCAACTAACATTGGCTTATGGTTTCTGGGAGAGTTTTTCTTTTGCAAACATTTGTGCTTGAGTTAAACTCAGGATGACCTGGTTTCACTGAATCACAAAATTTTGTTTGCTATGCATTTTATTGAATCAGGAGCATCAGCACATAGGCAACACTATTGCACCCCTAATTCCTTTCTATTTCAAGCCTCAGCACTTATACATGAGTATATTGTAGCTCAACATTATTTACATCTTTCTGGGTTGAGCCAAAACCAATACTACTTGCCTATTCTCAACATTTTATTTTCTGGGTATTTGTTTATATCCCTAAACATTAACATATCAGAGATCTGAGTGTATAAAACAGATATGTATACTAACAACACATAAAACTTTGTTATAATAAAACAAGTGATCAACCAAAGAGAATCAAAACATTTTCAGATTTAAATTCACAGATAAGCATTCATATATGAAAATACTCTTTTAAGAAAAATACTTATAACTGGCTGCCTACATTAGGACTTATTGCCTTAGGTTTTTGAGTGAGTTTTCTCACCTAGCTCTCTTCTTTGTTTCCTTAATTAATTGATGAGCTTCTGCCCTTAGCCTCAAGCTCTCTTCCTTCCCTTGTCTTATGATTTCTATGGTGTTGTTTGTTTTTTTTTCAAAATTCTTTTCTGAGGAGGAGAGGAGGCTGCTGCATATACATGTATATATATACAGGGTCTCTCTTAGGGTTTTGGGTATTGGCTAAGGCCATTTTTGCCCACCAGAAAAATCATGTTATCTGCATTTTAAACCCAAAGTTTTACCCTTCCCGGCTTAATTTGGGTGAAGAGAAAAGTGGTTACACATTTTTTTCAGAAATTTGCTTTTCAGAAAATACTTTTCCCCTTGTCTACAATCATGCTAAAAATGTGACTTGATTTTGTTATTTATTAAATACTCTTTTCTAATTCTGCCTATACCAAGCACTTCCCTGTTTTATCTTATTTTTTTCTATTTTTAGCTTTCATGCAAATGGCATGTACTTCCTTCATTTATTTATAAGAGGATTATTCCTTTTTATATCTTCATTCTTTTTATTTCTGCTTATATTAAAATATGTCTGTATATTTTATTTCACTAGTTTAAACTCTAGTATTTTATTAACACATATATATTTATATAAGTCTTACTGAAATAATTAGTACACCCACCTATATATTCATACATCATTCTATACTGACACACACATGCACATGTACACTCAAAAATATTCAGTAGCATTCATATATACATTTACTCATGCATACTACTTTTAAGAATTTAATCTACATATATATATATATATATATATTTCCATACACATCAATATGTATGTATTCTTGGAGTTCAGGGTTTTAACTTATATTCATGTGCATTTCCTGTGCACACATGTACACACACTGATACACTATCAAGCTATATCAATTCCTCCTTCAAAATTTATTTAAAAATTATTTTAAATTTATTTATATTTTCCAGAATAAATTCCTAAAATCTTGGGTCATTACATACACCCCTCCTTTTAGAAATTGTGTCCCACAATTTTCCTAAGATTAAAATAAATTTTAAACTTAATTCAGAGAACAAGTATATTCTCTACCAAATAGATTCTTAGTTCTATACTAACTAAAAATATATTCATCCAAAATAAAGAAAACAATCAAAAATCAGAATTACCTTAATCTGAAAATAGCTTAGGATAATTCATCCTAACTTTGTCTTCTAATTCCCATGTGCAATCACTAGGATCAAGACTCCACTGTACCTTCACAAGTTTCAGAGATTTATTCCTCAACTTCTTCACATCTTTTGCCAAAATTCCCACTGGATCCTTTTCATAAATCAAATTAGGATTTATCTGCACTTGGGTTGGGGTTTCAAGAATTTCTGCCTTGTCATGGACCCATCTTCTCAATTGTGATACATGAAAAACATCATGTATACCTTGCATGTTTTCTGGTAATTCCAACTTATATGCCAAGGGACCAATTCTCTCCAGAATTTTGTATGGTCCAATATATCTTGGGGTTAATTTGCCTTGTTTTCCAAACCTCAGCACATTTTTCATGGGTGAGATTTTGATGAAAACAAAATTTCCCACCTCATATTCTACCTGCCTCCTTCTCATGTCTGCAAATTTCTTTTGCCTATCTTGAGCTGCTGTCATTCTTCTTCTTACCAACTCAATTTTCTCCTTGGTTTCTTGTATGTACTCAGGTCCTAAAATAGACCTTTCTCCTGCTTCTACCCAGCAAACAGGTGACAAACAGGGTTTACCATATAAGGCTTCAAATGGAGCCATTCCTATGGTGCTTTGGTAGCTGTTGTTGTATGTAAATTCAACTAGATGAAGATAATCTTCCCAGTTGCCCCCAAAATCCAGTATACATGCCCTCAACATGTCCTCCAAAACTTTGTTTACCACCTCAGTCTGCCCATCTGATTGAGGATGGTAGGCAGTACTTAAACATAGTTCACTTCCCATTGCTTCTTGAAAGCTTCTCCAGAATTTTGAAGTGAAGATGGTATCCCTATCACTCACAATGGTTTTGGGAATGCCATGTAACTTTACCATTTCTTTTATAAAAATTTGAGCTAGTTTTGGTGCTGTTCTTTCTGACTTGACTGGGATGAAGTGTGCTACCTTGGTTAGCCTATCAACTATCACCCATATACTTGTATTACCTCTCTTAGATCTAGGCAGTCCATCTATGAAGTCCATAGATATGTCTTCCCACTTCTACTGTGGTACACTAAGAGGTTGCATCAACCCTGATGGTCTTTGAGTTTCAGCCTTGACTTGTTGGCAAGTCATACATTTGGCAATGTACTTAGCTATATCAGATTTCATCCCCTTCCACCAGAAGTCTCTTTTCAAATTTTGATACATTTTTGTGTTACCTGGGTGTATGGAGTATTTACTTCTGTGATATTCATTCAATATCTCCTTCTTCAATTCTATGTCCTCTGGTACACACATCCTATTCTGGTATCTCATATAACCATCTTTATCAATGTGGTGATTCATTACTTCCTCCCCTCTTGAGAGGAGCATTCTCTTCTCTAATAAGTGAGCATCTTGTTCTTGCATTTTTCCTACCTTCAGAATTAAATCTGGTTGAAGTGTCATTAAGCTTAACTTCCCTTTATCTTCTTGTGCACCATGCATCTGCTCATTAATGTGCACACAACCATTCTCCCCAATCTCTAACTCAGTTAGCAAAAATAAGTTTTTAAATTCTTCTATCATCATCATAGCCAATTTAGCATGCTGTCTACTTAGAGCATCTGCAACTTTGTTTGCTTTACCTGGTGTATAAAGTATGTCAAAGTCATAGGCAGCTAAGAACTCCACCCATCTATGTTGCCTCATGTTCAAATCTTTTTGTGAAAACAAATATTTTAGAGACTTGTGGTCAGTGTAAAGTTCAAACTTAGTGCCTAACAAATAATGTCTCCAAAGTTTTAAAGCATATATCACAGCTGCTAATTCGAGATCATGTGTGGCATACCTTACTTCATGGGGTTTAAGTTGTCTGGATGCATATGCAATGACTTGGCCTTGTTGCATCAACACTGCACCCAAGCCAAATCCACTAGCATAAGTGTATACCACTAATTCTTCATTTCCATGTGGTACCTTTAGAATTGGAGCATTCACCAATGCCTCCTTCAACTGTTCAAAAGACTTTTCAAATTTTTCTGACCAAACAAAAGCTTGGTTCTTCCTGGTTAGGTTAGTGAGTGGTGTAGAAATTTTTGAAAAATCTTTTATAAACCTCCTATAATACCCTGCCATCCCCATAAATGACCTCACTTCACTCACAGTGCTTGGCCTCTTCCATGCTTGAATACCCACTACTTTATTGGGGTTCACAGAAATTCTTTTGGCAGATATAACATGGCCAAGAAAATGTACTTCCTCTTTCCAAAACACACATTTTGAAAATTTTGCCTTTAAATCTTTTTCCCTTAATCTAGACAAAACCAGGTGCAAATGATGCTTATGTTCTTCCATTGTCTTGGAATAAATCAAAATGTCATCTATAAAAATAAGCACAAACTTGTCTAAACAATCTCTAAAGGTTCTGTTCATTAAATCTACAAAGTAAGATGGTGCATTGGTCAAGCCAAATGGCATAACCAAAAATTCATACAACCCATACCTAGTGTTAAAGGCAGTGTACTTGATGCTTGATTCTTCCACCTTCATTTGATGAAAACCAGATGCTAAGTCTAGTCTAGAAAATACTTTTGCCCCTGCTAATTGATCAAAAAGATCATCTATTCTTGGCAATGGGTATTTATTTTTAATAGTTACTTTGTTTAATTCTCTATAATCTATGCAGAGTCTTAAGGAGCCATCTTGCTTCTTAACAAATACCACTGGTGCTCCCCAGCAAGAATTACTTGGTCTTATAAAACCCTTTTCTTCCAATTCTTCTAACTGTTTCTTTAATTCTTTTAGTTCATTTGGCCCCATTCTAGTTGGCTTTTTAATCACTGGGCTTGCTCCTGGAACTAGATTGATCTGGAATTCTACTGGTCTATGGTGTGGAATACCCTTGACCTCACCAAACACATCCAAATATTCATTGACTATGGGAATTTCTTCAATGGTTAGTTCACTGAAATCTTTTTCTGAGTCAACTAAATGATATAGTTTTCCTTCCTTAGCTACCTCACATAAAACTGTGATTCTCTGGCCTCTAAAATTTTGCAATGATATGGTGGATGAGTCTAAATTAATTATGGCTTTAAATTGCCTTAACCAGTCTACCCCCAATATAACACCTATATTTGGGTAATTCAAAACATATAAATTGGAAATAAAAATATTTCCTCCTATGTTTAATTCCACATCCACACAAATCATATTTAAAACACTAGAACTCCCCAATGGACTGTGTATATGCAATGGGGTTTCAACCAATATGCAATTCAGTTTTAGCATTTTAACCAATTCATAAGAAATTAAAGAGTGAGTTGCCCCAGTATCATATACTACTGTTATGGGTATGGTACAAATAAGTAATGTACCTTCCACTTGGCTATGGTTTACAGTGTTACTCTCCACTGTGGCTTTGCCTTTTCCTTCCAAATTTGCCAATTTGCCTTGCTGTTTATACTCAGGACAATTCCTCTTCATATTCCCCTCTTTCCCACATAGATAGCATTTGAAAGCTCCTCCTTTCAATTCTGGACATCTTGGTTTGATATGCCCTTCCTTTCCACACTGATGGCACACAATTTTCTTCTTGTTTTCCTTAGCTTTGACATCTCCAGTGCTTTTGTTACTAGCCTCTTCTTTCTTCTTATCATAAGGGTGATACCTCCCCTTACCTTTCTTGATATTATTGCTCTTAAAATTTCTGAACTTCTCCCTTTCCTTGTCATGCTGCTCCAACCTCAAAGCTAAGTCTATCACATGGTCAAAAGTCTTGTCTGCATAGGGTAACATGGCTCTGCTAAGTCCTGGGTTCAGACCTTTTATGTACCTATCATTTTTAGATGCCTCATCTGCCACAAGCATTGCTCCATATGTGGAAAGCCCCTCAAACTTTTGAGTGTATTCTGTGACAGTCATGGTTCCTTGTCTAAGTCTAATGAATTCTTCTAGCAAGGTAGTCTTTGCTGATGCTGGTACAAACCTTGCTTCCAACATCTCTTTGAATTGATTCCAAGTGATTTCATTCTCATTCCTTCCTGCAATGATTACTTCCCACCAGCCTAAAGCTACTCCTTTTAGCTGTCTTGAAGCCACTTGCCTCTTTCTTTGATCATCAAGTTGCATGTCATTGAAAATTCTTTCCAATGTTCTCAACCATGTTTGGATTTCTATGATACTCTCTGTCCCTTCAAAGCTTTTGCCTCCTAAATGAGTATATGTCTTAAGTAATTTTGAGAGTTCTTCATAGGGATTTTCTTGCCTTTGTCCTGCCCCATCCCTAAATGCTCTCACTAAGTCTTGCAGATTGACCATTGGTGGTGCATGGGAAGATCCTGCTCCCTGATTTGGTGGTCTCCCTACCATAGTTTGCTAATAATAATTTACATAGCTGGTTAGTTTGATTGGTAATTTGGTTGTTTCAGTGGGTTTTTTTTTTCACACTGAACACATTGTTATATATATATATATTTAGTTCCTTTAAATTTTATTTCTATTTAAGAACTTGATCCTTACTTCTACTATGTTGAATAACATAGCTCTGATACCAACTGAAATGACCCTCCTATTTCTACTCTAATTCCATAAGGATTTTTTTTAAGGTAAAGAGGATATATATATAGATAGATATATCATCCATTGCAATTATACTTCTCAGGGTCAATATCTTTCTCCAATAAACCAAATATATCCAGGATCACAATAATCAACCAATATAAATATATCAGTACATTCACAAAGATAAGCACATACATGTGAGGATGTATATGCCTCTCTTGTTTGAATCAGAGTTCTGGAAAACAAGAGGATATTGGATTGCTGAATTTTTTTTGACCAAACAATCCACTGGAAACATATACTTTAGTCTGTTTATCCTAACTAAGAAGTGATCAAGTAATAATCAGTGGAAAGCAAGCTTTTAATATAGATGTTTGTGTTAAAGTCTGAATAGTATCAAACTCAGGCTAAAAGAAAGCGGGTCATAAGAGAACACAAGCAACATCTAGGCGTAATGGAAACGCGCCTAACTTATACACGAGAGGTCATGAGTTCGAGTACTATGCTGGTTGGTTCAAACACAATTTTTGTTTTTTTTTCCTTTTTCATTTTTCTCCTGTACAGTTTGGAACCTGTTATCTACCTATATCTGCACATATATACTTTATTTTTGCCTATATTCTATCATACAAAACAATAATTTTTGCTTTATTATTTTTGAAACCCATTCCTACAACCTGGAAGGCTTCATGATTGATGTAAATTAAGGGTCTGTTGCTTGGGTTTTGTAAATGATAGAAGTGTTTATCATTATCCAGGTTTGAATTTCTTCTCACAAAATCTATCTGGAATTAAGAATGCATTTGGTTAGAATCTGAGTGAAATTCAGATTCTTATCACAAATACAAAGGAAAAGGTGTGGTAATATTTGCACTAAACATGTTTATGTGCATATATATCTGCAACTATATGGATCTGGCTTACAATTCCCTTATTACAAATCCTTTCTTTAAAAATAGAACATGAGACATTTGTATGAAACAAGTTTAATTATGGGAACCTTGCAGCCATATAAAACTTTCAACCTATGCCTATTTTCTTTTGTATACATATGCCATGGTAGAAAATAAAACCATTTAATTTTCTGAGAATCAACTATCCAGATTTTCCAAAACTTAAATCCTTTCCAAAGACTCAAGATTGACTAATACATTTATAAAATATAATCATTCGATTTTAACATGGTGTTCTTGCTAAATCCACTTACAAGATTTGATTAAATTTTTTTTTTAAACATAACAGATATTTAACTTGGTTCATAGATTCCAGATACAAGTCAATCTCTTAATAAAATACCTAACAAAATATCCATCCAATATTCAACACTTAATACAAGTAGCAATTTAAATTGTCAATACATGTAGATTTCAACATTTAGGCTCTTATCTAACTAAGTTTAGCATGCTATATCTTCTTCTCAAAGCCTTGCTCCTACTCCTACTTAGTTGCTGCAATCCCTGAAAAAGCATTTGAAACTGCCTCATTTTAAATGAGACACCCCAGATGCCATTAGCACACTAGGGTCAGACACATGTCTGGTATGAGAAAGCTCACAAAAATAATTAGTTAATTAGGTTAAAGTCAAGTTAAGTACATATACAGAAAGTTCGGCCCTTTGGAATCAGGCAAATACTTGTGTGCATGCTCTGTGTCATTGTGCATATGCACACTTTAATTTTCTTTCCAGAGACTACATATATAAATATGGCACATACATTCAAGCATACAATTCAATCATAGTCAAACAATCATTCATACCAAACAGGAAAATAACCAATATGAGTTAAATCATTTATTCAATTCTCATATTTCAAATCTGGGAAAAACTCTAGTTTTCTCATCATCTCAAGTATTATTCCCTTGGTATATTTATCTATCCTTGGTCTCATCTGCAATATTTATGAATCAATGGACACACTGTAATGAACTAATTCACTCCATTACACAAAGATCTCAGGACTTAAACAAGCCATGTGTCAACTTGTGTTACTCAAGCACACAAGTCATTCCTGCAGTGTTCTTGACCCCAATTTCCTAATCAGGTTTAAGTTAATAATAACTCTTTTGATTTTTCATGACAAAACCATTCAGTGATTCATTTCATTAGCTAAAAACATCCATAACATGGCATCTCATATTATTCATGACCATACAGAGGCAAACAAGCAAACAACCATTGGTGATTACAAAATAAGGTTCTGTATATATATATTCATCCTGGTATTTAAAAGGAGTTTAGGCAACTAACATTGGCTTATGGTTTCTGGGAGAGTTTTTCTTTTGCAAACATTTGTGCTTGAGTTAAACTCAGGATGACCTGGTTTCACTGAATCACAAAATTTTGTTTGCTATGCATTTTATTGAATCAGGAGCATCAGCACATAGGCAACCCTATTGCACCCCTAATTCCTTTCTATTTCAAGCCTCAGCACTTATACATGAGTATATTGCAGCTCAACATTATTTACATCTTTCTAGGTTGAGCCAAAACCAATACTACTTGCCTATTCTCAACATTTTATTTTCTGGGTATTTGTTTATATCCCTAAACATTAACATATCAGAGATCTGAGTGTATAAAACAGATATGTATACTAACAACACATAAAACTTTGTTATAATAAAACAAGTGATCAACCAAAGAGAATCAAAACATTTTCAGATTTAAATTCACAGATAAGCATTCATATATGAAAATACTCTTTTAAGAAAAATACTTATAACTGGCTGCCTACATTAGGACTTATTGCCTTAGGTTTTTGAGTGAGTTTTCTCACCTAGCTCTCTTCTTTGTTTCCTTAATTAATTGATGAGCTTCTGCCCTTAGCCTCAAGCTCTCTTCCTTCCCTTGTCTTATGATTTCTATGGTGTTGTTTGTTTTTTTTTTCAAAATTCTTTTCTGAGGAGGAGAGGAGGCTGCTGCATATACATGTATATATATACAGGGTCTCTCTTAGGGTTTTAGGTATTGGCTAAGGCCATTTTTGCCCACCAGAAAAATCATGTTATCTGCATTTTAAACCCAAAGTTTTACCCTTCCCGGCTTAATTTGGGTGAAGAGAAAAGTGGTTACACATTTTTTTCAGAAATTTGCTTTTCAGAAAATACTTTTCCCCTTGTCTACAATCATGCTAAAAATGTGACTTGATTTTGTTATTTATTAAATACTCTTTTCTAATTCTTCCTATACCAAGCACTTCCCTGTTTTATCTTATTTTTTTTCTATTTTTAGCTTTCATGCAAATGGCATGTACTTCCTTCATTTATTTATAAGAGGATTATTCCTTTTTGTATCTTCATTCTTTTTATTTCTGCTTATATTAAAATATGTCTGTATATTTTATTTCACTAGTTTAAACTCTAGTATTTTATTAACACATATATATTTATATAAGTCTTACTGAAATAATTAGTACACCCACCTATATATTCATACATCATTCTATACTGACACACACATGCACATGTACACTCAAAAATATTCAGTAGCATTCATATATACATTTACTCATGCATACTACTTTTAAGAATTTAATCTACATATATATATATATATATATTTCCATACACATCAATATGTATGTATTCTTGGAGTTCAGGGTTTTAGCTTATATTCATGTGCATTTCCTGTGCACACATGTACACACACTGATACACTATCAAGCTATATCAATTCCTCCTTCAAAATTTATTTAAAAATTATTTTAAATTTATTTATATTTTCCAGAATAAATTCCTAAAATCTTGGGTCATTACAGCTTTCGATTTAAATCTCGATCATCGATTAGTCGACTATCGAACTTGGCCAAATATAACTTAAGAAGTATCTAAAAGCTTCTTGGCTTCATACCCTTTGAGAACCCCTAGGGTGGGGCATTGTATGAAATGTCTCTAGCTATAAGAATTATATATACATGATCCCCTGGGGAGGACTCCTTTTTCTATAGTTTGCTTACTTCTAAAAGAATCAGAATTGAGTTAACCTAAAATTCATCGATTAGTTTTGAAGAGTTTGGGATCAGTAAGTGTTTTACTTACCCAATACCACTTCAAAACTATTATCCGAGTCAGTTTTGGAAGTGGTCGTCGAAATGGAATGTTATAGAGTTGAACTGTCTATCATAAGGTTAAGTTCGAGGGAGAGGTCGGCATTAATATTTCAGACTTATGCTATAACTATCTATCCTAAGGTTAAGTCAGAGGGAGAGGTCAGCGTTAGCATTTGTCAAATAGGCTTATGCAGAAATCCTTGAATGATGTTTTCGGTTCGAGTGATTAAGACCCTTTTGTGCAATGCCGTATGTAATCTTGACATCAGAAAAATAACTAAAAATAGAGTAGGGCATAACCAATGCGTTTAGCTAACCCAAAGGTATATCAACTCAATATCTAGAGATGCTTATCAATGTTGCTAGCGGGAGTTGATGATATCTGGCATCACGTGTTAGGGCGTGGTCCAGCTATTGTTTTCCTTTATGGTATATCTTATCTAGAGATATACGTCAATCGGAAGGTAGTTTCCGACCCTTGGGATGGAGATTGGCCTCGGTTTACTGGAGGATCTCCGTAGAAAAATCCATGTACGAATGTACCTTAGCGGTTTTAGATGTACTCTAATATTATTATGTTATGAGATGCAAGCAACACAGCTATTTTCTAATTTATATTTCACACCTTAGACGTTATCTATAATATCACCTATTGTAAATATCAAATGTTCTTGGTTCTTTTAAGGGGATAACCATTCCGGTGATTCGGTTGGTCTCAAAAGTACTATATGTGCTTACATGCATTTTTGAGTTTCTCATACCAGACTTATGTTTGACTCTTGATTTTATTTTTCCCTTAAAACTTTGTGTCACGACCTGTTTCTCCGTACCCTTTGAATCGACAATAAACCACACATGTCCAACTCAAATTGCACGAAAATACGGAACATGAAGGGTAATAAAGAAAAATAGACAGAACAAAATCTCACACGAATGGAATAACATATAATATTGAATAAATATCTTTACAGCGGAAAACTTTTAAATACATATATCAGAGTTTAACCTAAATTTAGCTTGGACAGTTATAAACATCTGTCCTTACAATTGCTGACAAACATCAAACAAAACAAACTAAGTACAGCGGATAATAGAATACGTCCATACGTAGATGAATATCTCCAGCTCTCCTTTGGAAACTCCAACCGTCTTCAACTAAACCTGAAACTACTCGGATCTGACCCGAGTATTGAAAATACCTGGATCAGGCTTGATAAACCAGCGTGAGAAAAACTCAATAATAAATGATAGTGTCCTATATCAGCCTTTGAATAAAATCCTTTGAAAAGAAAGAGTATCTCATAAGACAACACCCACACATAAACACAGACGGGTTTTTACCTTATGATATCTAAAACACTTTTATATATCAAAACATTTGATATTATTTTTAATGACATCTCTTTGAAAACATTTGCAAATAAACTTATTAATCTTATCCGAAATGGTTACCCATATAGCATTTCGAGGCTATTCATTACGCCAATACAAACAAAACCACAGGTTCTTATTGGAGAATGGATTTCCATACAAATGACCAAGTGAAGGATCTACCTTCCGAAATGGGTACACCTCTAGATGGATGTCCCTAGGCACAGAACATCTGCCCTCTACCAACACAAGACCGGCTTACCTCTATAACTAGATAGTACCGAATATGTCAACCCCCGGTCGTTATCGACCTTTAACCAAGCGCTCGTTTTCCATACACCACATTAATTTACATCCCGAACGTCATAGCGGGAAGAAATATATCTAGAAGGGGATGACCATACCCTACTTGGGAATGACCCACTTAGCCTTGCTACATCTAATCCTGTTTCGGTCATTTCCGGTTTGATGAGGCTTAAGGTTACGATTACCTTTTCACAAAGCACATATCACATCTTTGAATGCCACATTGCCATTTCCGTTAACTACTAATTGACTTCCATAAAAATACAACCATTGAGCTCGTACGTCTCAAGGAGGGTGTTAAGCTAAGAGAAGTTGCCTTCTCCGCCACCACTGATGTACATTTGTAAAAACCAATGTACGTAATTTTTAGAAATGCAATGTCATACAAACGTCCATACAAGTTGTCCAAGAACAGGACAAACCGAAGGCACTCTCCTACTACCACTAGTAGCGAGTAGTCCTTGCAATTCGAAACATCTCCATCACGAGGAGACCACTGCTATAAATAACTCTATAAAGGGGGCCAACCAGAGCATGTTCAACAAGCAGTTTCCACGTTATGAAGATCCACGGTCTTCAATAATCATCATCTTCAATATGTCTTCACATTCGAACATATAAATTGGTTTGAAGTGGTTTTCGGATAGGAATCACCCAAATCCAATCCCGGTTCCTTCGAAATCCAATTATCGATAAAAAGAGAATATGAGAATACAGGATTTATTAAGTCTCTTTTCACTTTAATTCTTTTCGGATGATTTCGAAATCTTTTTCTTCTAATTAAGATAGTAGAAAGTAATTCATTCTTTTTCTTTGGAAAATATTTCAAATTTCCTCACTTAACTCTCGATCCAAATTCCTTAACTTTTAGACGGGTCAAAAACAATGTTATTTAAAGACATCGTTTACGATAAACCCTAAAATTATTCTTATCAAACATTTTTGAGTAAATAGGATCATAGAAATCATTCTAATTTTACTCAAAATTAATTTCCGTATTCAACAAGTGCTATGGGCGGAATAACGGTGAAATCACCTTTTAAATTCCACGAATAGGACGAGTTCCCTCTTCGGATTTCAATACCAAGTATAAGAAGATTATCTCTATGCAATCCAAGTCGTAATTTGTTCATTTGGAAGATTGTGCTTAAATCTTGGATAATATTAATCTTCTTTTATTTTGAAAAGCTTAACAGAATCTTTTTATTTAATAGCATCCGGGCTTTCCTTTCGATCTGTTCCACCCCTCGCCTAAGAAAAGAAAACATAGGCCAGGTAAGTTCAGGGCACTGGTTGCTCCATCCCTAACCTTAGTTAAACACCTTGTTTAATCTTCCCAGATCTCACAGGCGGGACAAATGTACTAGTCGTTTCCGCATACTCAGTTATCAACTTTATTTTGAAATTGATTATAAAGATTCCCAATTATCTTTTAAAACGCTTAACTTTCCTTTTAAAAAACATTCCCAATTGATTCTAGGAAAAATCGTTATATTTAAACTCATATTCCAAAAGTTATACAATTCATAGCATAAAATTGATGCGGAAAGTGCTATATAAGCTTATTTGATTAAATCAACTTTTAAACATTTGATAACTTATATTTTTCAATCGAAATCTCTTTTAAATCATTTAAATAGATTTATCAAATTTATTCCATATTTTTCCATAATTGAAAAAAGTTTATTTAAACAGATTTCATATTATGGTCACTTAACTAAACTAGTGCGATTTTTCTAGAAAATTGATTTGGACTTAATTCAAAATCTACTCAACAAAATTTTGATTTTCTTTCTTCGTTTAGAAGATATGGATATAATAGTCCGGAATTTTCTTATCTCGAAGAATTCCGAGCTATATTCCACTCTACACATTCATTTGAACTTTTCGGCGCGAAATCGCGAACTACCGTTGCGCGACGCACCTAGTTTTAACTTATTTTTCAATATTTGAAATAATATATTCAAATTGGATTTTAACACTTATATAATCATTACTAATCATTTTAAATCAATATTTTCACTTTTTAAAGTATTTTAAAATGTATTTTCACTATTACCATATTATAATATTATTATATTCCTATTATTTTAATATTAAATTTTAAATTCCAATTTCAATTCAATTTAAATTCTAATTAAACTTATTTAAAACTTAGATTTCAAATCTAATTTCAATTTAAACTTCAATTCAACCTTAATCTCAACTTCAATTTTTCAAAATCGATTTCAATTTATATTTCACTATTCTTTTTAATTTCAATTTCAATTTAACCATCCTTTTTAAATCCGATTCACTTCAAATTTCAAATTTCAAATCCTCTTTTATTTTAACTTTAATTTCACTTCTAAATGAAAAGAGACTTTTTTTCCAAAAGATCTCATATTACTAAAATATGGTCTTATAAACAAAGTGATTATATAAATTAAAATGAACATATCCAATATTCATATTTATCACTTACATAACATCCATTCAAGCAATCACATAACATATGATTTCAAATCCAACATTCACTATAAATATCATAACGGGACATATTATCACAATTAAATTAATTAACTAACTGTCAAATCATCCATATTAACAATCAAATAAACATTCATATGTCATAAATGTATAAATGTGATTGTTTTATCATAACTAAAATATACATCCAAAAGTGATGAGAATTTCTCACCTTCATATCCACTCCGTCAATCCTTTTTTTCTGAATTAGCGTGCTTTTGTTTCTCGAACGTCTCGCGGTTGTCGTTTCCTCTCTTATTCTTTTTCCTTTTCTTTTCTTTTTCTCTCTTCTTTTTATTCTTTTGTTTTTTTTATTTGTTCGGCCGTGAGCTTTTTTGAAGGGGAATGGGTGTACGGCCTTGGGTATGTGGAGTATTGGCTTGGGTATGTGAGTGTGGAGGAGGGTACGACTGGTAGGTGCTTGGGTAGATGGGTTTTAGGCTCGGCCTTGGTGTGTAGGAGGGGGTACGGCCTAGGTGTGCTCGGGTTGGTGGTCTAGGGGGAGTTTGGGCTCTGGTTTAGGTGGGTAGGGCTCGGCCGTGGGTTGTTTGAGGGTGGGTAGGTGATTTTGGAGAGGGGTAAGGTGGTTTAGGTGATGGTGTGGTGACGTGGAGGTGGTAGCTTGAAGGTAGAAGAGAAATGGAGGAAGTAGAGAAGAATTTTGGAAATTTTGTGAAAGGAAAGTGAAGTGAAAATGAAGAGGTTTGAGGTTGTATTTATAAGTGAAGATTTTGGTGGTAAATGACACAAATAGCCTTGTTTACTTTTGAACTTTGATTAGCTTTGATTTGAGTTGCATTTAATGTATGGAATGATGTTTATGAAAGAGTGTGTTAAGAGGTAAAGAGGTGTCAACATTTTGTGGTTTGTAAATATTTAAACATATAATTTAGCTCCTTTCCTATGCATACACATAACATCTCATTAATGAGATGAGATATAAGTAATGATGTTGTTTAAAAAGATTTAAAATAAAATAACATTAGTCAAATCACACCTTTTTACTTTTATATATATATTTATTCAAACTTTCCTAATATAAACCTTTTATCTTTTAGTGCTAAATGTAATGTGATTTAAAGTTTGTAAACTTGTATTTATGTGTTAGAAAATGTATCAAGTTGCAATAACTTGTCAACAACTTGTTTCGGTTCAAAATGGTGTTTTTGTCGACAAATTTTACAGTCAAAATTTGACGTTTTTATTAAGCTATATATTGATGTAAACCAAATTTTAAAATGAACTTTTTACTTCTTTAAATAAATTAAAACATGTATATTCATATTTTAAAATCGTATTTGAGTAGTATCAAAATCTTTAATTTTATAGTGTATGTAAAATTGACAAAATACGACAAATTTTAGTTATTTTTGTAAAACGATTATTAACATATTTTTAAATATCTTAATATACTTTTATTATCTTTATTAGATGTTTTAAATAAGATTTAACTTATCAAATAAATATTTAAACTTATTTATTTAAGCCTTTATTTATTATTAACAAAACTTAACTTTTGTTGATTTATTCTAAAATCCAAATTTATACTTTTTAATTTATTAATTATAAGAATAAATGATTTCTTCATTATTATATATTATATATAACATCTTTATTTAAGATTTAAATTCCTTTTAAATTTAAAACGAATGAAATCTATCATTTCCGAAGTAGCGAAATTACGGGTCGTTACACCTTGGGTACCGTTATTCGGCATTTTGATTTGGCTATATCCAAACTGACTGGGCAAGTTAGACTCGACTATCATCAAGGCCAGTAGGCCAAAGCGATGATTGTGAGGTCTAGAAATAAAGTGCATGCAATGATATGAAGAGACGATCAATCGAGACAAAGAGATAGACTCTTCATAATATTCTAAGTACGGATTAGTACCTCCTCTAGGCAGGGGATCGTACATATCCTCAATTTATTGTCCCAAACTGAGTGAGATCGTTATAAAGTGACAAGAAAGGCCCCATGAGGCTACATTTCAAATCTCAAGTCGTTTGGAGTTTGTATGCTCAAGTAATGAGCAAATTACTTCACCTAAGAAAGGGATCGTATAAAAGGGGTCAGATCGTATCCAGCCCAATAATGCAACTCAATGGAAAACGATTGATACCTCAAAATCTAGAAGTCCAATACACTTAAAAATTTGGAAATAAGAAGAGGAGACCCTAGGGAATCCACCCTAGGGATTGCACCCTAAGATGAAAAGGTAAGAGGGATCGGCCCTCTTTCCTCCAGAGGGATCGGCCTAAATCAGGCAACATCACATAGTGCCATAATGAATGATCAATAACTCAAGTTCTACTAAGCCAATTGGCATGAAACTTGGAGGCTAAGCATAATACAATATGGAGAAGCTTCTATAGTGATCACACCCCCAAACTCCTCCAAAATAGGGATCGACCCTGATCCCTATTTCTTGGGATTTGGGAAATGCGATCCCTCCTGTGGACCCCTATAGGTCTAGAGATCCATCTGCCGAATTTTTAGGAAGATATTACACCATCTTCCTCTATAAATATAGACTTGATGATTCATTTTCGAGGCCTTTACATTGCTTGTTGCTTTCTACTCTTCTGTAACTAAGGGTCTGATCCCAATTGTAGTCAGTTTACAAAGTGATTAATAAAGCTATCTCTTCAAAGTGGACGTTGGAAAACAACGCTAAACCACCATAAACTGTTGTGTCTATATTACTTGCTTATTTCTTATTAGTTTATTACTATATTCTCTCTGTTTACATTTAATATTCTTCATTTATTCCTCTACAAAATCTGTATTCAGTGTTTGTGCCAAATTTTGGTACAAACTTTTTGGTTCGTCCATTGAGAATTGAATTCTCAACTTGATTGGATTTCATCATCTACTTGTGGATTCCTATATTCACAAGATAGATCCAGCTTTCTATAGATAGGTTTCCATTTCAACTCAGATTTGAAAGAGATCTATAAGGAAACTACCTACAATGCCTCCTAAGAAGGAGTAGGCCATTGCTACCTCCTCACGACCTGCCGATGAAGCAGTAGAGAACATGGAGATCGCTCTTTTGGAAGGTGGAACGCAGTAGGGAGCCATGAACAGGCAAGCTTCCTTTGGAATAATCACTAACTCTGATATGGAGAGACTGTAGAAAGCACTCCAAGAGACCTATGTAGAACTATAGAAAAAAAATCAAGTTCGATATTGGATATGCAAGTCATGTTGTCCATTATAGTTCATATGTTCAAGTTCATTAAGGCAAAATTGTTTCTGATTGGTCCTACACATTTAAGTGGATTGGTTTGTTTGAATTTGCAAGTTCAAATTTATAAGATTGATCCCTATTGTACCCATGACCGATCCCTCTCAAAGCCAACTTGACCGATCCCTATGTCATGAATGAAAAATCATCGATCCCTCCACACTCAACTACAACTGATCCCTTAGCCAAACAATCCATCACTGATCCCTACATCTATTCAATAGCCGATCCCTCTATGCTTACACAACTTATCCCTACACCAATTCAGCAGTCGATCCCTTCATTGCCACGGGTCCACTACAAAGGCATATCACGATCGATCCTATACAAAACCGAACCCTCTTTTCGCTACAGCTCTACTACACTATAATATTGGCTAAAAAGGGATCGTATCCAATCCCTCCATCTTGGGTTCAAGAACCAATCCCTTGCCATAATAAAAAAAGATCTACAACCGATCTGTCCTTGGCACTACAACCGATCGCTTTCTTCCACTCTGCCTCAATTACTCTATAACCAATCCCTACATTCACTACCAATCGCTTCACACTCCAACCGATCAGTCTACTCCATGTACTGCTAACCGATCCCTCAACCTGAAATACCAAAATCAATCACTATCTAACCAATCGGTCATGTCTACATTCAAAATAGGATCGTATCTAATCCCTCCTTCTTGGGGACAAAAAGGGATCATATCTGATCCCTCCTTCTTGCCGCACTAAACCAAAAAGAGCTCTAAATTGTATTTTTCGGGTGCCAAGTGAAGGAACTAGGCCAGTTTGCAGTGGAAGAAATGAGTGAATTTCAAAAAATTTACCATTTTTGGATCATTAATGGGCATATGAAGTCTATATTTAGATCTAATCTAAATTTATTTTAAATAAAATCAATATTTTAATCAATACCATATCTTGTTTTATTAATTTAATTATAAAACAATCAAGAATGTGATATAAAAAGAAGGTTTGAATATATTAAATATATTCATTCCTTAATTGTGTGATAGAACAGTTAAATACAAGGCAAGTATGATCAGTTGATAACATTATGTATATGAATAAATAAGAATAAACTCAAAGGCAATCACATAAGGGACAAAAGGGAAAGAAATAAAAGATGACAAGGATGATTGATTCATCTTTCCTTTTTTGAAAAACTTGATTTATGCAGCATTCAATTAGCTATTAATGAATCATTATGCTAGGAATATCCAACAATAATTCATATGCGTATACTACTGCCTCATTAAAATTGTTTGATATTAATAAAGCATTTAAATTATACAATTCGAAATATAAATATTAAGTTTTATATGTACATATACATATAGATATAATTATTTGTATATAAAGGTTAACCCAAAACTTCTTAATTAATTCAAAATAAACCATATGACATTTAAATTTTCTTATGTATTTATGAACTTATCTAAACTTAAATAAGTTAACAAAATATATATATGTATACAATTAAATCAAGAGATTCCACCTATATGAAAAATGTTTTTTTTAAACAAAAGTTAAACATACTAAATTGAGCAATATATTAACAATCCTTTGAATATTTAAAGAAAGATATTAGTCATGTCAAATACGGTAACAAATTTATAAATTTATTGTAATCAATTTATTATCAAAGCATCCTTTAATCATGTGTGGGTTTCAATTACAATAAGATGAAGATAATAAGAACATATAAACGTTCAAATATAAGGAGATTCAACATATATGTATAAATATTTTTTTCATTATTATTATAAAACAAAAGGTGATATATACTGAATTAAGCAATATGTTAAAATCTTTTGTATAAAGAAGGATAATTGTGATGTCAAATAGGGTAACAAATTTAGAAATTTATTGTAATCAATTTTTTGTCAAAACATCATTTAATCATATGTAAGTTTCTACTAAAACACAAATGCAAACAATAAGAACATATAAACTTTCAAATCAAAAGAATTACACTTTGATTTAAATGGTTAAACATAGATCTAAAATTAAAATATTGTCTAATCACATACAAGTTTCGTTTTGATTTATCCAAATAGAAAAAACAATCAATTCATATAATAAACAATTCAAACTATGTAAACCATTTTCAAATCAAATGAGACAATATTATACACATAAATTATGATATTCAATTTTATTTAGTAAAACATTATACCAAAATTATTAGAATAAGAAGAACATACCTTAATTTCAAAGCCTTGAAGTACACCTTGAAAGATTGAATTTTTCGTTTAGATGTAGCCAATGAATCGTACCTTGAACGATGAATCAAACCTCCTAGATTCAAAAATCAGTCTCCAGATGTTCAAGGATCAAGAGACAAGAACCACCTTGAATTTATTTTTATTTTTTTGAATTTGTTTTAAGAAATTTTTATTTTCATGGAGGCCATTAAAGAATAGGAAGAGAGCTTAAGAAAGAAGGAAGGAAAAATTGCCTCTCAAAAATAAAACGTGAATAAGGACGAGAGAGAGTATGTTTTAAAAGAAAACATTAAAACCTTTTCAATTTCATCCTTTAAAACCTTCCTTATTTAATTCCAAAATTAAATCACCAAATCGTCTTCCATCCTCTTCATATATTCAGTAGAAAAAAATAAAGAGAAAGTTCATTTCATAAATGATATTTAGGTGATTCATAAAAAGAATATTTATTTCATTTTTTTAGTTCCTCCTTTTGATTTCAAATCACATTTGAAACATATCCCTTTTTTTCATCATGCATGTGGGCCTCAATGAAAAATTCCAAAAAAACACCTAGCAATTAATCCATTTAAATCCAATTTAAATATTTTATTAATATCGAATATCAATACACACATTTATAACTATTATAGACGCACTTTATTAAATACTAATTCAAACAAATTAAATGAATTTTAATAATTAATAATTCATAAATATTAATTAATTTACAACAATTTATAAATTAATTAAATCATGTGGTTCATTCAGAGTATTCATCATTACGGTTGTGCAACTCAAAGGTGTAAATTCAGTTAGCGATTAATATCGAACTATTCGAATATTAATGTTCACACATCACTTAGCAAGTGGTGTGACATTTTGGCTGAATTTATCTCTTACACATCATTTTGTAAAATCCAATTTTACTTGTTATAAATGGTACCTGATAGTGACAATTATTTACACTTATTCTCTTCATCAAAACTATATCACATTAGGACTTATGGAATTTGGTAATGGTCAAATTCCAATATCGTCCACACTCAAATTTATAATCCAAACACAAAGTCCTTGGTTCAATAATAACAATTATCATTAACCGAACTGGTCTAGCCAGAGACTTTGACTTTGAGTTGACATCAGTTGACCGTGATACTAACCTCATATAAATGAGGAGATGAATCCTCTCTTGAATAGTGTTTCTATTCCAATGCTTTCACTCGAACCAACTATAGTCATTCGATGGACGTCGTGCCATGATTTAACTATAATCAAAGCGGAGATTCCATATTGAAGGTCAACAGTATTCTCAGGTCGAGAGAACTGTGTAAATTAGTCACATCGATATTCTCTGCTTAACCTTAGTTATATTAACCAACAAAAAACTATCGAGTGCGTCATTCCATAGTTATCCAGTAACGATCAGTACGTAACCTCTTAGTGTCCACAGCAGTCATAAGTAATACACTACCCAACATTTGGAGAGCGTTACATACTCTAGTCTCAACCGATGTATCGATATCCAGTCTTGAAACTTCTTGACTACGAATATTTAAAATGGTATATATATTTTTATTGTGATAAATTACTCATGGTTACAACACTTTGTAACTACTATCACAAAACATATCATTTATGGATTTTTTATTGAATATACTTTTAAATAAATTAATTAATTAATATAACACATTATATCAAGTATATAATAGAAAGAAAACACTTTTTTGTTTGAACAAGATTGGTCATTAAGTTAGATGTATGTAACAAATTACATAATCGCCCCTAGGGCATACCCCTAACTCTAGCAATCTCCCACTTGCACTTGGGGTCAATTATGGAATCTTAATCCAACTTCTCCAATCGGTTTTCTCAAAACCAATTGGGTCGGTCATTTTGTGAATGTGTATGCTATTATATTTTAATTATCTACTCTATCAATCAACTCTTTCCGACGGTGATAAAACTGTTTTATCACGTGGAACAATTCGGAATATGTTTCTCGACTTCTAATGAGCTCTAAGTTCTGTTATGAACTATATCGCAACATTGTTATTATATAACAATGTTATGAGATTCTCAACATTTGGAATCGGCTCAATTATAAATTTGTGCACTTATAATTTTATATACATTATTTTTATTGCGACTATATTAAAGGCGATGTATGTAGCCTTTTTTCATTGAATAAACCACAGTCTTTTATTTGAAACATTTCCAACTTAAAGATTCTTAACTTGGATTTATTATTGACATACTACACTCAATATGACTTATGAAGTTTGAGTTCGAACACTCCTTCATAAGGATTTTTTGTTTCTGTAAACAATTCTATAGTATTTCATAAATACACAAGAACACTTCAAATAACTATTTAGTGATATCAATTTGGATTTTATATTTGCTTCATGTATCAAATACATAAACAAATCATGATGTTGTAGACAACATAACATGTGTGATAATTCCTTTTGCCAATGCAAAGGAATCAATCTTACATGTTTCGTCTTAAACATTTTAATAAGGTGTCCTTGCATATCATTTGGGACATTCCCGACATCTTTTATACTTACTATAAAAGACATCATTTATTAATCCAATGTTGAGTATTAAAACAACTAAGGTTGATTTTAACACAAGCACATAATTAAAATCAACAATGTGTTGTTTACTTATAGTTTAAAAATATCAATGTACCTTTCAATGTTCTTTCTTATGAACATACGTTTCCTCTGCACTTTGATTGAAAATCAAACTATTTGATATTTCTATCAAAATACTTATTCAATCTTGATGCCTATAAAATGGCAATTTCGTATCATTTCTTGGATCATATCCAAAGACTCAAAAGCTCAATATCGCTCCTACTGACTTCGAGACATTTTTGGTTAATATGTGTAAATAACTTTCTCTAAATCGTTATTTAGAATTTTCTATTTCAATACATATGTACCAATACGCTAAGTCTTATCTAGTTATAATTTTGTGAGTAAATCCTAATTGGCTTGAGCATGTTGAATACAATCTATTACGCTATTTTCAACAATTGAAATTTGCGATATTATTCTTATTGACATTGATCATTTAATTCCAACTGCATTAGTCTTGCTCATAAAGGCATAATCGCGGTCGATGGATCACATCCATTCAGTTACGACCACCAAAATCATATTTTGATAGCGCACTTGGAATTCTTTTAGATTTGCGCATTATACCAAATAGAGTCAACACTCTTAATGGTTAAATTAAACAACCGAGGATTATATATTTTCGACATTGATAAGATTTTCATAGTTTCTCTTCAATGTGCAAGAATACTTATTAGACACTCTAATGTGATGTGTTCGTTTAGGTTAGTTAATTTCATTTCATCTCATCTAATCAGTTCTATCTATGGATCATGTCCAATTCCATTTCGCTACCAATAATTCCTCAAAGAAATTCCTTCACAATGAAGTTGATATTTCTTGAAACAATAATTGTTTTTCAATGTAGTTGTAACATCCCCATATTTGGTGGCCCAAAACTAATGGCTACGGATGCTGCAGTCATCCATAGTTACTAATCCTCGACGACCAAATGCGGCAATGTTAGATACATTGATATACAGAAACACATGAATATGGAAAAAAATTAAGCAACAAACAAATTCCATATTCCATTTCAAAACATTGCAAATTCATTACATAATCCCAATACGCAGACCACGTTCAGATAACATATAATTAATACAAAATGCGCCAAGCGCAACATATGAAGATGCCCCATTGGATGATCAGAGTATATAATAAGGAAATAAAACAAATTTTCCTTTACAATCAAAACACACGACGGAAAAAGAATTCTAAGTAGCTATCATGCCTCCTGCTCGCCACCGGATGCTTTATCTGTCTAAAAGAACACCTGGAAACTCTAAAGCTCAAACTACTCAAAATCAATTGAGTACCCGAGAGTGTAAGGACAAAACACAAAATTCGAGTCAGACATAAAGCCAGGTATGAATAATAATCTACCATCTCAAACCATTTAGATATCTAGTGAGACCATGCCGCTTAACGGAACGGGTTTTCCCCTCACTAGTATCTTAAAACCTTTACAAAACCATATACTGTGCTCCTTCATCCATAATGGTTAAAACAATTCAAAATAATATGATGATGTGCAAATAAGTAAGTTAATTAAGGATTATTGTCACGTACCAGAATTTTCGACTTTCGAAAATTCGACATCGATACTCACTTTATCGACTGCCGAGAAATCGAGTGCTGGAAACTCCAATAGTGAGGGTTTTAGAAAGAAGAAATAGAAGAAAAAGAGGTAGAAGAAAAGATAGAAGAAGAAGAGAAGAGCAACAGAACAACATCAGAACAGAAAACAATATCAGAATCTTACACATCGCAGCGAAACAATATATAATAGATAATCACTAGTCTTTTAAAACAAAGAACTATATCATTTTATACATACATCAATCATCAGAGTCAATAGACAACAATGGACAGTTATATAAACTGTCCTCATACAGAATACACAGCGGAATAAATACTATCAGATACAAATACTACGTCTCGTCATCCAGCTTTCTCCAAAGCTCCAGAATATCCAGAATATCCTGATAATATACCTCTAGGCTGCCCGTGTGGAAATTGGTGGGCACCCAGAGTTTAGAAGGGAACAATAAACTCCAAGTCAGTCATGGTGACTGGTGTGAGATCGTAAAACAGTTATTCTTTAAAATAAACAACAGGAAGATTTTAAAGTCAATTCGCAATGCTCTTGGAAAATGAAACTACCATAAGACCTCCCACCACACACACAATGCAAACGCAGACTTGGAGGAGATTTCTTCTTATGATAGTCAAAGATGCTTGCTACGCAAAAATCAAATTCTTTTTGATATTATTATTAGTGCATAGTGGAAAACATTTTGAAAGTATAATATAAATCTTAGCCAGCATAGGTACCATTATATTATGCCTGCTATAGCTGCCTCCTGAGGAGACAGGTTATACAATTGAAATCGTAAAGGCTCATATTGTTTCTTTGGATTTCCAACAAATGGTCAGGCTAAGGAACTTCCTATCCACGATGGGTACGTCCCTGGAATAGACGACCCGAGAACTTAACCGGATCTCTGCCAACACAAGGCCCTGTTACCTCTGCAAAAATAGGTAACTACTAACACGCGTATGCCATCCCCCGATCGTCACCGATCTTCCCGAGGATCCCCGATTCGCAACAACCACAAAGAAATAAATTTTGCAGCAACCACAGAGGTTAAGTATCTGGGCTCCATACCATGATACCACCTTTATCCAGAAGGAATGACATACACTAAGGGGCGCTACTCCCTAGAACCTTGCCGCATTCTTCCTGTTTCGACCATTTCCGGGGTGTGAGGCTCGACGAAGTCTCGTCCACAAAGCTACGCTTTCTCAAAAAGCCCTGCTTCGGGTCAAACAAAATGATCAACCTATGATCACAAAGATATAAGATCAAACAAATGATCATATCACAAATGATCAAACACTGATCATTTCACAGTAACACTCAGTATGCCACGTTACCAAATTGGGATATATCGCTGATAAATTTCAACTACATAACCTCTGAGCTCGTACGTCTCAGAGAAGGGTGTTAAGCTAAGAGAATAAATTCTCTGCCACCAACAGAAATGTATTTGAAAGAAATCAGCTTTATATCTCAAATTGTAACGTCAGACACACAATCCATACAAGTCTGTTCCGGGATCGAACAGAACCGAAGGCACTTCTCACGAAGCCCATGCACATCCGGATAATTTTCTAATCACGTCCAGACTTCCCGTCACTAAGGGTGATAAAACCTCTAAATCGAAGATCAGTCGATGTAGAGTAACTCGACGATAATCCTTCCGTTTTCAAAAATATCCGGTCTTCAACACCGGTCTTCGAATGCAATTCATAACGACGTATCACATATTCGGAATGGGTTATACGACCCCATGGTCCTTTCCCGGCTAACCCGAATAGTGAGCGATTATTCAAAAATAAGTGTGGCATTCAAATGCATCCAATCACAACAAATACCTACTCAAGGTAATTATTGATAGTCGGTTATTTAACTATCAATAAAGATGCGCAACATCATCAGATTCCAAATAATTTTCCAAATTATTTATCTTCAAAAATATCTTTACGAGATATAAAATTTCCACATTTCAAAAATAAATCAACGTTTATTTTTCTAAACAGTTTCCCTTTCCTTTATAAATTCCATAGTGAATTTATATTTCAAAATATCTACTGACATACGATTTTCAAATCGTTTTCAATATTCAACTTCATTTTATCTTTAAGAAGATAAAATTTCAAAAACGTTTCATTTCATTTTGGAAAACATTCCCTACTTATTTAATAATAAGTGTTTCACAAATCATTTATTTTCAACATTTGAAAATGTTCGATATACTTAAATCAATATTAAGTATATATACATTCTTTAAGGAAATCATTAATTTAACATCTATTTGAGTCAAAACGAATGTTGCGTAAAACATCGTTACGACGACTCAAAATCACTAGTATAGGGATTCGGATTTAAGATAGATATATAATCCCAATACTACATAAAACATTTTCTTTCGAAAATCATTTACTATAACAACAGTGTTATAGTCCATCATTTCCTTATATTTTCGAAAACGCCTATTTCAACAATAAATGTTGAAATCTATGTATTCGATACTTAACACGTTTTAAAACATCTTTTAAAACAGTTACTTCATTTTTTTAATATCGCTTTCCCAAAACCATATCCATTCTACTTCAAAAATATATTCACTGTCCAAAATCGTGAATATACTTCACTTAACCATATTTAAATCTTTTCTACACATTTATTATTTCAATAAAAATTCGCTATCCAAAATCGCGAATATATCTTCTTTAATAATCTTCTATCTTAAATTTGTCAAATTCAATCGATTTCGAATTTATAAACACTTTTTATAAATTCTATTTGTATTCATTTTCAATATTAACAAAATTCCTTTAAAATTTCATCACTTTGATTTATACAAAAATCAAATTTTATAAATCTTCTATATAATGCTTTTATTTCACAATGGTCTATTTAAACCAATTAAATAAATCCTTATCGATTTATTTAAATCTTTATTCCAAATTCGTAAATCTATTTCCACAAATTTAAAAATAAATCAATATTTATTTTTACACCAATTTCCCTTATTTCAATTTAATTCATTTTCCAATTCTTCACTTTAACCCCAAAATCAGATTCCAAATTAATTTCTAATTCTACTTCAATACCAAATCAATTTCAATCTTCATTTCTAAATAAATTTCCCATCCCAACTCATTTTATAGACTTTCCAAATTCGTTTCAATTTTCCAATTTAATTTATAGTTGGACTTCCAACTTATTTCCTTATAAATAAATTCCCCTTAAAGAAAATAAATCTCTTTATCTTTTCAAACTATTTAGAAATCCAAATTTTAATTAAATTCTTCAATTTAAAATCACTATCATACGAAATTCATTTACCCAACATTCTCACTTGATTCTGGAATTAATTCAATAAGATTTTAAAAATCAACCTTTATTCTTTTAAATTCTTTTCTTCAAATTTATTAAATTTCTAAAATTAATTCACTTAGAAATTTTCTACTTGCATTTCAAAAATTCAATTTCGTTTATCCTTGGAATCCAATGATGTCAAACATCCATTCAGCTAAATTTTAGCTTTCAACAATTTCCAGATATCAATATGATTAATAGCATCACTATAATCATTCACAGATTCATATCACAATAGAAATAAATTCAATCAATGTGAGGGGTCCAGTTGGATCCCTCCAACCTGTTTCCCTGCATCCAAAGATGTTAGCACAATACCAATTCCGCTCCAGTGCGGAATTATCGCGGTATATAGGTTTTTATAAATCCGCTTACTAACGGCGCAATAGGGTCTCATCCGCTATACGAGGCGGGAAATCATCAATCCAATATATACATATGCCAATATGTATATATTGCTATATATATAATAGATATATCCTACTATATCTAATAGCACATCCAATATAGCAATCATCAATAACTGCAAAAATTCCACATTCAATTTTTCGAGTGAGAAGATCTCACCTTAGCTTTTTATTAGCAAACCAATCCAATCCTTCTTTTGTTTTCTCGACTTTAACCTTGTATAAATAATTTATACAATCTATTAATATTCGAGATAATCGAATAACAAATTTTCGTTTGGTAATTTTAATTATCCAATGATTTTGTTTTAACCCAATTTCTTTTAACTAAGAATTAAATTTATTTAACTAAACCTTTTAATTTCAAACAAATCCTTTTTATATAAATTTTTCTCTAGTAATCTAAATAGTTTTTAGATAAATCAATTAAACTTTCTTTTTAAATAAATTCTTCTTTAAAATTTGATTTCACTAAAAATTATACTTTTAACTGATTTTTTTCCTTTTATATAAACAACTGCTTATATAACCTAATGTTTTAATTTCTTGAAATAAAATATTAACCAAAAATTAACTTTTTAAACTTTTCTGTTCAAACTTTACATATAATCATATATATATATATATATATATATATATTTTTATAAAAACAAAACTGCTGCTTATCTTTCCTTTGCATACATAAAAATTGAAAACTGCATTTATTTATTTTTTTCTTTTTCTTACTGTATATATATTCATATATATATATTTATATAAATTTCAAATCTGAAGAATATTAAAATGCTAAAAATTTAAACTACCTCACAAAACAGGCGACCCCAAACCCACGACGTCGCCGAGTTCTGATGATCGCTGCTGCCTTCCCACTGCCTCGACGAACTCCACAACCACCCCAGCATCGAACATCGATAGTCCGCCGCCTGCTTTCCCACGACCCCAATTCGCGACATCCCAGCGAGCCACCACCACCCTCCTTATCGCGACGCCTGAAAACTGCTATCGCGAGTACCACTGCCAGTGCCGCTGCCTCGCCTTCATCTTCGAATCCATCGCGACTCTTCACGTCGATTGCCCACTCAAAATCGCGACTGAATTGCCTCGAAAATGTTGTCGAGAACCAAGCGAAACCCTACGCGAGTGCGCGCGCTGCATCGCCCAATCGCGATTCGATTCGTGATTTCGTTCCGAACTTCCAGGCTTCGGCCAAATCCCTTTTTTTTTTGAATGAACGCGGCCATTGATTTCTTTTTCTTTGGTTCGAACTGGGAGATGAGAATGGGAGGAGAGGGAAAGGGATCGGGTTAAATTGAGATAAGGGGGAAAAACGTGGAGAGGTATGGGTTTAAACGTGTATATCTGTACAAGAGGTATGGTGTTATATTTTATTTATTTATTTCTTTTTAAATTAAATTTCAATTTAATACCCAACGCGTGTAACGACCCGTATTTTTACGGATCAAAACATTCTAAAATGATTGACCTTTGATTGTATTGTCGTTAGGTCATTTCAGGTTTTAGCAGAATTTTTCTTAAGTCTTAAGTCGTAGCCGACTTAGGAAGTTTGGACGAGTTAAGAAATAGGTCTGGACGGGTTAATGACTAAGTGGTAGGTCGGCGACGACCTAAGGAAGATAGGGTGGCTTAGGTCGAGTGACCGACTTAAGGGAGTAGCCTATCTAAGAAGTTGACCGACTTATAGTATTAACCGACTTAAGGATAGTGGTGAGTTAAGTGTTAAGTCGGCTGACGAGTTAAGATAGTGGTCGACTTAAGACCTGGACGACTTAGTAGTTAGCATATTTGACAAATTATTTGTTGAGTCGTTGCCGAGTTAAGGAAGTGGGGTTGACCGACTTAAGAGGTTAGGGCGACCTAAGGAAGAATAGTAGGCAGCCTAAGTATTCTGGAGTAGAGTTGGGTCGGCAACGACCTAAGGACATGTTGTGAGCGACCTAAGTGTTTGGGTGTTAAGTGTTAGGTCGGCAGGGTAATTGAGTCGGTAGGTAGTTGAGTCGGCAACGTGTGTTGAGTTGTGAGTCGGCAGGACGTCTCTTGTGTTAAGTCGTAACCCAGTTACGAGTTAAGTCGTAGTTGTATTCCTTCGTATGTCTTAAGTCGGCAAGGCACTTAAGTCGGCAACGACCTAAGTTAAGTCGTGCCTATGTGTTAAGTCGCAGTTGCGCTTTGTTGTTGAGTCGTCAACCGACTTAGGACTTGGGTTTTGCGGCAGTATGATGAGTTTTTAGGTCGGCAAGGCACTAGGTCGGCAAGGCACTAGGTCGGCATGGTGTTAAGTCGGCACCGACTTAAGGAGATAGCCGAGTTACGACTTAAGGGCAGTTTTCAGCTATAAATAGGAGGGGTTGTTCTCACTTTTTGGGATCCGGATTTTGAAGCGACGAAGTGCTGCCATTTTGAGAGCTCGACTTCTACACTTCTTCACTTCTTTTCTCCACTCTAATCTAGTGCTTCCATCCATCCAAATCGAAGATCAAGATTGAAGATTCAAGAGCTTAGATTGAAGATCTTCATCTTTTCAAGGGAGATTTCTTCATTTGAAGCGGATTTGTGATAGATCTAGCTTCATCCTTCGCTGTCCAGATCTGAAGTGTGTTGATTTGAGGTTGTTTAGGTGATTTGGTGAGTGGTGATTATCTCTCACACGGATCCAAAGGAGTATATCGGATTGTTGGCTCGATTTGGTGTTAAAATAGTGATTTCCATGCATTTTCTTCATCCTATGTGTAGATCCATATAGATCCATTGTTCATGATGATGTTACATCCATTTTATCATATGTTAACCTATGCAAGTTCATTCATCAAGTTTATAGAGATATAATCCATGTTTTCATGCTTATTGGACTTTCAACTCTTTAATTACGAAAATGCCATTATTGTTATAATTGTCTACCTAGATCATATTTGAATGCTTGATTGCTTGGATTGATGTTTGATTTGATTGATTGTTATGAACTAGATGATTGATGATTAAATTTAGATCGAAGGTGATTCAAAAGCTAAGGGAAAGGCTCTTGAATTGGAAAAGCTGCTTGTGGCATATGTAGCGGGATGATGAAGCTCTTATGCATAGATTCGATGATGTGATGATGAGATGAGGCTTTGCGAGGATGTAATGAAGCGAGGCAATCATATGATGAAGACTTGGTCTAATCCAGACGGGATCATTCCAAGCATGTTGATAACTCGGTGATATGATTCGAGTTGAGGATAATGAATGGATATGAGAATAGTCGTCGAGGAGGATGACTAGGAGGCTTGGATAGCATCGTTGTTGAAGGTTCTAGCATGCTCTAAGCAAGAGTACGTTTGGGCAGATTCGATAGTCCCAACGGCCAACTGTTGATGGTCGAGTACTCTGGGCAGATTCGATAGTCCTAGGCACGGGCTGCGACGACGTGCGGGAGTTATGTCTAGAACCGGGGTTTCCATTAGCCCTTGACGGACGGCTGAAAGAATGTGCCGGTCATTCAATTAACGGTGATATCGAAGCAATGATAACAGTGATAGCCAGAGTCATGGATGTTTGGTTGTATCGTCATTCGGACTCAAGAGCGGTATTTTCTGGGTGCTTATCTGATTTAGGCCTTGGTACTTGGAAAACATCGCCCTTGACTCGAGTGATAGTAGCTTTACTTTAAATTGTATGCTCTGCTATGTTTGCTTCTGCTTAGTGTGTGTCTGGGGGCTATCACTGTAGAATGAGGTTGGAGTGGGAGGGTTGTATTCCTATTCCTTTTCCTTTATGCTCTTCTGGTATGTTGTTAGTTAATTTACTGCTCACTAAGACTGTTGTCTGACTCAAGGCTTTATGTTTTAATTCTTATTGCCTTGGGCTGTTCGTCCATTTTGGGACGGGCAGACTAGGTAGCAGGTGACAGGTGCTGTTCTCTTCTCACGATGCTGATATCGAAGACGAGCTAGAGGGTTGCATATTATCTTCTTATATGTACTGGATATTCCGCTGTTTTGTTTTCTCTGAGAGATATGTAGTGAGGCTGGATGTATTGACTATATGAATGCTTGTATTCAACTATTATGGAGTTTTATAAGATGTCATTTTGTTCTGTAAAGCTTCACTATACATATGTTCTATTGTATTTTGTCCATGCGCTGTGAGTAATACGATAGATCCTGTTGTTTTAATCTTACCTTGACAATCGTCCATGGTCGCCTGGCACACTTTACAGCGCACTATCCCTAGATTCGGTGCAGGGGTCATGGGCGGTCGTCACATTTGGTATCAGAGCCTTGGTTAATCGATTTTACCCAACGCTCGCTGTCGTAACTACGTATGAGAGACGTAATTGTAATTTGATGGATGATTACTATATATAATATAGTAGTTTAGCAGTAAGTTAGTCCTGTATGCAGTTGTTTCTCTAGATGTTCTAATCATTCCTTTTTATAGATATTGAGAATGAGTCGAAGAGGGAGACCAGCTGCTAGGGAAGGCCGTGCTACTGAAGAGACTGCTGATTATGCAGCCATGTTCGAAGCTATGATGACTTCGATCATGAGAAGGATACCAGTTCCGGGGGCAGCAGTTGATGTTGGAATTCAAGTCCAAGCTCCGAAACCAGTGGATTTTGCTAAGTTGTGCAAGGATTATACTGCTCTTGGAGGGAAGGTTTTCTTGGGAACAGAATCTACCATTGAGGTCCAGAGGTGGATAGATGCTTGTAGAAGGATCTTTGGCGATTTGGGAATTGATGATGCAACTAAGAGGAAGTTGGCATCGAGGCAGCTTCAAGGGAGAGCCTCTGATTGGTGGAACTCTATTACCATCACTACTCCGGAAGAAGAGATTACTTGGGAGCAATTCCAAGTCAGATTTGAAGCTAAGTTCATTTCTACAGCCCAGAAGTCTGTTCTGTTCAAGAGGTTTGTGGAGCTCAAGCAAGGTGGAAGATCAGTTCTTGAGTATGTTTCTGAGTTCGAAGCTTTGTCCAAGTATGCCCGGTCGTATATTGAATCTGCTTATCAGAAGAATGAGAAGTTTGTGACCGGCTTGGATAGTTATCTTGGGAGACAGTTGGTGGATCATTTGGACGATTCATTTGAGAAGCTTGTGGAGAAAGCTCTTAGGCATGAGAGTCTGTTTCCTAAGGAAGGATCTGTTGTTGCTGTGACCAAGGGGGAATCTAAACCACAGCAGGGTGGAAACCAGAAGAGGAAGCAGCAGCAGCAGAAGGGTAAGGATGGCCAGAAGAAGCCGAAAGGCGAGGTGACTTGCTACAATTGTCAGCAGAAGGGCCATTTCTCTAAGGATTGTAAGAATCCGAAGGCACCGATGAAGTGTCACAACTGTGACAAGCCGGGGCATTTCAGGAAGAATTGTCCAGAACCAAGGAAGGACAGGCAGATTGTGCAAGCCTATGCTTTAGGAGCTGTTCCGTCGTCTTCGAAAGCTCCTACTGCTGAAGAGAAGGGAAAGAGTGTGGTTGTTCAAGGTACTCTTTTCCTATGTGGTGTTCTAGTTAGAGTTCTGTTTGATACTGGAGCGTCGCATTCGTTTGTTTGTAATGAACTAGTAGGCCGGTTAGGTTTGAAGCCGGATATTGTTGATAGGCCATTGGTTGTGACTAATCCAGTTGGGGGTTCGTCTTGTTTGTGTATGTTATGCCGTGGTCTAGTTGTGTCGAGTCATGGTTGCTCTTTTGTTTGTGATTGCTTTGTTCTGAACTTTGCGGGGTTCGGAATTATTTTGGGTATGGACTGGCTTAGGAAGTATGCGGCTAAGGTTGATTGCGAAAGGTTGGAAGTGACAGTCGAGAATGTGGAGGGGCGAAAGATTGTGATACGATGTAAGCATGAAGAAGGCGTCTTCATGAGCTTCATGTATTCGCTAGTTGTTCCACGGGATGGACTGTCATCAGTGCCGATCGCTAATGGATTCGAGGATGTCTTTGACGAAGTCAAAGGGTTGCCGCCGCATAGAGAGATCGAGTTTCGTATAGATCTAGTTGAAGGAGCCAGACCTGTTGTGATGCCTCTTAGGCGGATGGCGCCTAGGGAACAGCAGGAGTTGAGGGTGCAAGTTGATGATCTTTTGCAGAAAGGATTCATTCGGCGTAGTGTGTCCGAGTGGGGTGCACCAGTTGTGTTTGCAACCAAGGCAGATGGGTCGTTGAGATTGTGTGTGGATTATCGTGAGCTGAATAAGGTGACTAAGAAGAACAAGTATCCATTGCCGAGAATAGATGACTTGTTTGATCAGCTTCACGAAGCTAAGGTGTTTTCTCAGATGGATTTGGCAACGGGATTTCACCAGTTGAGAGTGGCTAAGGATAGTGTGCCGAAGACTGCTTTTCGAACACCATCCGGTTTCTTTGAGTGGCTGGTAATGCCGTTTGGATTGACTAACGCGCCAGCATATTTTGTGGATCTTATGAATAGAGTGTTCAGAGATCAGTTGAACAAGTTCGTACTTGTGTTCGTGGATGATATTCTGATTTATTCCAGAACGGAAGAAGAGCACAAGACGCACTTGCGTATTGTTTTGGAGATCTTACGGAAACATCGGCTGAAGGCTAAGTTTTCGAAGTGTCACTTCTGGAAGAGTGAAGTGAGGTTCTTAGGCCATGTGATCTCTGGAAATGGAATAGCGGTTGATCCCGCTAAGGTGGCAGCAATCCAGGATTGGGTTAGACCTAAGAATGCATCAGATGTGAGAAGTTTTCTTGGATTAGCAGGATATTATCGACGGTTTATCAAAGACTTCTCCAGGGTAGCTGCACCGTTAACAGGATTAACGAAGAAGAACCAAGTGTTCAGTTGGGATGCTAAGTGTGAGCAAGCTTTCGGAATCCTGAAAGAGCGACTGACGAGTGCTCCTGTTTTAACTATTCCTAATGGGAATGATGAGATGGTGGTTTACACCGACGCATGTGGTACTGGACTTGGAGCAGTGTTGATGCAGAAGGATAAAGTTGTTGCGTATGCCAGTCGACAACTAAAGCCGCATGAAAGGAATTACCCGACTCATGATTTGGAGTTAGCGGCGATTGTATTTGCTCTGAAGATGTGGAGGCATTATCTGTTGGGAGTTCGATTCGAGTTGTTTACGGATCATAAGTCGTTGAAGTATCTTTTCTCCCAAAAGGATTTGAATCTTCGGCAGCAACGTTGGCTAGAGTTTTTGGCATCATATGATTTTGGTATAGCTTATACTCCGGGAAAAGGTAACGCAGTGGCAGATGCGTTAAGTCGAAGACATGCAGGATTGGGAGCCATGTTTTCAGAATGGAAGAGTCTCGAGTATTTAGCTGAGTTTGACTTCAGGCCTAGATGCGAATTGGAACCTGAGATGTTGGCAAACTTATCAATAAGACCCACTCTTGTGGAAAGGATTGGTGAGAGCCAAAAGCGAGATGGTAAGCTTGTCAAGATTATCCGTGAATTGGAATCTGGGTTGGATCCAGAAAAGGATAAAGGATTCGAGGTCGATCGAGAGGGTTGGCTTCGGAAGCAAGGACGACTAGTTGTTCCCGATATAGATGAATTAAGGAGTGAAGTTCTGAAGGAAAGTCATCACTCGAAGTTGACAATTCATCCAGGTGGAAACAAGATGTATCGGGATATGAAGAGAACCTACTACTGGGAAGGCATGAAGAAGGATGTTGGAAATTTTATTTCCAAATGTATGAATTGCCAGTTGGTAAAAGCCGAACAGAAAAAGCCAAGTGGATTGCTTCAGCCATTAGAAGTTCCTACATGGAAGTGGGAACAAGTGTCGATGGATTTTATCGATGGATTGCCTAGAACCAGAACGGGAAATGAAGGGATTTGGGTCATTGTGGATCGTTTGACCAAGAGTGCAAGATTCATTCCAGTTCGATTGACTAGGACTGTATCAAAGTTGGCTGAGTTGTATGTTAAGTGGATAGTTCGATTCCATGGTATTCCGAAGAGTATAGTGAGCGATCGAGATCCATTGTTCACTAGTGGATTTTGGAAGAGCTTCCAGGAAGTCTTGGGAACCGAGTTGTGTTTGAGTACAGCTTATCATCCCCAAACAGATGGTCAGACTGAGAGAGTCAACCGAGTTTTGGAAGATCTCCTCAGAGCTTGTGTTTTGGATTTCGGAGGATCATGGGAAGATCACCTTCATTTGGTGGAGTTTGCCTACAACAACAGTTACCAGTCAAGTATTGGTATGGCACCATATGAGGCATTGTATGGAAGACCGTGTAACTCTCCGACATGTTGGTTGGAAACTGGGGAAAAGTTGATGCTTGGGCCAGAGATGATTCGTCAGACTTCAGATTGTATAGAGATCATTCGGCAACGAATGAAGGCAGCCCAAGATCGTCAGAAGAGTTATGCTGATAAACGTCGTAAGGATTTGGAGTTCGACGTAGGTGAGATGGTTTTTGTGAAGATTTCTCCACTGAAGAATGTTATCCGATTCGGGAAGAAAGGAAAATTGACTCCGAGATTTGTTGGACCATTCCCGATCATCGAGCGAATTGGAAAGCTCGCCTACAGATTGGAGTTACCGGAGAAAATGTCGGGTGTGCACAATGTTTTTCATGTATCATATCTACGGAAATATGTGCACGACTCGAGTACGGTGGTTTCTGCTGATAGCTGTGAAGACTTAGAAGTTGATCCAGTCGATAGAAGACCTCGTAAGCCGCTTCGTGTTGTTGAAACTGACACGAAACAGCTTAGGAGGAAGATAGTTAAGTTGCTCAAGATACAATGGAGTGACAATGATAACGACTGTACGTGGGAGGTGGAAGAGAGGATGAAGGCAGCTCATCCTGAACTCTTCAAGGTATGGCCCTAAGGTGTCGTGTCATCTAACGAAATTGTAACTTGTTCTAAGTCTTAGAATTCTGTACGCTAAGCTAGAATTGGATGCATGGTCTATTGATTGTTATGGATGATAGGCGTACAGAATAGCTATGATTGCCTTGTTTGTTTGGAATTTCGGGGGCGAAATTCCTAAGGGGGAGAGAATGTAACGACCCGTATTTTTACGGATCAAAACATTCTAAAATGATTGACCTTTGATTGTATTGTCGTTAGGTCATTTCAGGTTTTAGCAGAATTTTTCTTAAGTCTTAAGTCGTAGCCGACTTAGGAAGTTTGGACGAGTTAAGAAATAGGTCTGGACGGGTTAATGACTAAGTGGTAGGTCGGCGACGACCTAAGGAAGATAGGGTGGCTTAGGTCGAGTGACCGACTTAAGGGAGTAGCCTATCTAAGAAGTTGACCGACTTATAGTATTAACCGACTTAAGGATAGTGGTGAGTTAAGTGTTAAGTCGGCTGACGAGTTAAGATAGTGGTCGACTTAAGACCTGGACGACTTAGTAGTTAGCATATTTGACAAATTATTTGTTGAGTCGTTGCCGAGTTAAGGAAGTGGGGTTGACCGACTTAAGAGGTTAGGGCGACCTAAGGAAGAATAGTAGGCAGCCTAAGTATTCTGGAGTAGAGTTGGGTCGGCAACGACCTAAGGACATGTTGTGAGCGACCTAAGTGTTTGGGTGTTAAGTGTTAGGTCGGCAGGGTAATTGAGTCGGTAGGTAGTTGAGTCGGCAACGTGTGTTGAGTTGTGAGTCGGCAGGACGTCTCTTGTGTTAAGTCGTAACCCAGTTACGAGTTAAGTCGTAGTTGTATTCCTTCGTATGTCTTAAGTCGGCAAGGCACTTAAGTCGGCAACGACCTAAGTTAAGTCGTGCCTATGTGTTAAGTCGCAGTTGCGCTTTGTTGTTGAGTCGTCAACCGACTTAGGACTTGGGTTTTGCGGCAGTATGATGAGTTTTTAGGTCGGCAAGGCACTAGGTCGGCAAGGCACTAGGTCGGCATGGTGTTAAGTCGGCACCGACTTAAGGAGATAGCCGAGTTACGACTTAAGGGCAGTTTTCAGCTATAAATAGGAGGGGTTGTTCTCACTTTTTGGGATCCGGATTTTGAAGCGACGAAGTGCTGCCATTTTGAGAGCTCGACTTCTACACTTCTTCACTTCTTTTCTCCACTCTAATCTAGTGCTTCCATCCATCCAAATCGAAGATCAAGATTGAAGATTCAAGAGCTTAGATTGAAGATCTTCATCTTTTCAAGGGAGATTTCTTCATTTGAAGCGGATTTGTGATAGATCTAGCTTCATCCTTCGCTGTCCAGATCTGAAGTGTGTTGATTTGAGGTTGTTTAGGTGATTTGGTGAGTGGTGATTATCTCTCACACGGATCCAAAGGAGTATATCGGATTGTTGGCTCGATTTGGTGTTAAAATAGTGATTTCCATGCATTTTCTTCATCCTATGTGTAGATCCATATAGATCCATTGTTCATGATGATGTTACATCCATTTTATCATATGTTAACCTATGCAAGTTCATTCATCAAGTTTATAGAGATATAATCCATGTTTTCATGCTTATTGGACTTTCAACTCTTTAATTACGAAAATGCCATTATTGTTATAATTGTCTACCTAGATCATATTTGAATGCTTGATTGCTTGGATTGATGTTTGATTTGATTGATTGTTATGAACTAGATGATTGATGATTAAATTTAGATCGAAGGTGATTCAAAAGCTAAGGGAAAGGCTCTTGAATTGGAAAAGCTGCTTGTGGCATATGTAGCGGGATGATGAAGCTCTTATGCATAGATTCGATGATGTGATGATGAGATGAGGCTTTGCGAGGATGTAATGAAGCGAGGCAATCATATGATGAAGACTTGGTCTAATCCAGACGGGATCATTCCAAGCATGTTGATAACTCGGTGATATGATTCGAGTTGAGGATAATGAATGGATATGAGAATAGTCGTCGAGGAGGATGACTAGGAGGCTTGGATAGCATCGTTGTTGAAGGTTCTAGCATGCTCTAAGCAAGAGTACGTTTGGGCAGATTCGATAGTCCCAACGGCCAACTGTTGATGGTCGAGTACTCTGGGCAGATTCGATAGTCCTAGGCACGGGCTGCGACGACGTGCGGGAGTTATGTCTAGAACCGGGGTTTCCATTAGCCCTTGACGGACGGCTGAAAGAATGTGCCGGTCATTCAATTAACGGTGATATCGAAGCAATGATAACAGTGATAGCCAGAGTCATGGATGTTTGGTTGTATCGTCATTCGGACTCAAGAGCGGTATTTTCTGGGTGCTTATCTGATTTAGGCCTTGGTACTTGGAAAACATCGCCCTTGACTCGAGTGATAGTAGCTTTACTTTAAATTGTATGCTCTGCTATGTTTGCTTCTGCTTAGTGTGTGTCTGGGGGCTATCACTGTAGAATGAGGTTGGAGTGGGAGGGTTGTATTCCTATTCCTTTTCCTTTATGCTCTTCTGGTATGTTGTTAGTTAATTTACTGCTCACTAAGACTGTTGTCTGACTCAAGGCTTTATGTTTTAATTCTTATTGCCTTGGGCTGTTCGTCCATTTTGGGACGGGCAGACTAGGTAGCAGGTGACAGGTGCTGTTCTCTTCTCACGATGCTGATATCGAAGACGAGCTAGAGGGTTGCATATTATCTTCTTATATGTACTGGATATTCCGCTGTTTTGTTTTCTCTGAGAGATATGTAGTGAGGCTGGATGTATTGACTATATGAATGCTTGTATTCAACTATTATGGAGTTTTATAAGATGTCATTTTGTTCTGTAAAGCTTCACTATACATATGTTCTATTGTATTTTGTCCATGCGCTGTGAGTAATACGATAGATCCTGTTGTTTTAATCTTACCTTGACAATCGTCCATGGTCGCCTGGCACACTTTACAGCGCACTATCCCTAGATTCGGTGCAGGGGTCATGGGCGGTCGTCACAACGCGTTACCTTATCGTATGCACACCTACAACCTCCGATTGATACGAAATTTGAAATCCGACAATAATTCAATATTATGGACCCAATGGAACTGGTTTCGTCGAATTCAGAGACTGTTTGAAAATTGACTATTTTTAAATATCGGTTAAACGATATAAATTTCAAAACCGAACAAATCACTTTTCAAACTCGATTCTGAAGCTTCTATTATCTTCAGTATTATCAATATAAATTTTAAAAGCTTTCGAAATATTTTTCTTCAGCTTAAAATTGAAGATATAAATTTTCGTTCAACTTACAATAGATTAAATTTTGTAATTTAATCGTCAATTTCAAAGTTAGATCGGGGATTCAAATTAAATCGTCGTTCAAATATTTAAAATAAATTAAATATTCTCATTTTAATTTGTTCGAAATTCTGGGTCGTTACAGACTTCCCCCCTTAAAAGAATTTCGTCCTCGAAATTACAAGTTAGGAAAAGTGGTCCTTAACTCGTCTACTCTTTTTCCAACATCTAATAGTTTTATCAAATTTTCAAAACAAATCTTTCTACTAAAGATTCGTTATTAGTTCAACTAAATTTCAACTTCAACTATAAGTTCAAACAACATTGTTTCTTAACAATTTAATTTTAAGTTTAAATTCAAATTTTTAAACTTTCAAAATTTCTCAAAAATTTTCTAACGCCCTAAATTTCCGAAAAATTTCGCCAGCGTCTCCTTTGCGCGGCTAATACGGCACGACTACAAAACGTCCCTACGGACTCTCAGATTTCAAAAAGAAAAAGAAAAAGCCAAGCGGCTAGAGAAGAAATTAGCAAAAACTCATATTATAATTCAAATACTTACCTTTTGTCGAGCAATTCAAATTATCTGTGAAATCAAATTCAATTCCTTTATACCTGTATATCCTACTAGCCATAATATCTAGTTACACATTCAAACCATTTTGCAAATTCTATTACAAAATTTTCAATATAAACTGCTTATATCATTTTTACTTCACTGTTGAAGTTACATATCTATTTCATTCAATTTTCACATTTCAAGTTTCATTTGAATTCGATTTACAATTCCAATTTAATTTGGATTCAGTTTATCTCCTGAATATTGAATTTATCAATTATCTGTCATTTACAACTGCACTATCTTAAATTAGTTCCAATTACTAATTCAAATTGATATCAATTCAATTTATTTTAATTCTACTTCGGTTAAATCTACTTATCTTTAAACTGGATTTCCAATTTCCATACGAATTTTAATTCGTCTTTTATTTACAATTATTCAATTCAATTCATTTGCTTACGAATTCGAAATGAATTTCAACTTTCAATTTCATTTTCATTTAATTGATTCACTTATACTTGCTTTGATTTAACTTCATTCTTTTAAGTTAAATTCATTCTACCAAGATTCAATTGGTATAAGTTATCAACTCATTTCTTATTCCATAAATATTTTAAATAGGATTCCAGAGTCTTTTCAACTTTTCAAAAAATCATTTTGAAAACAATTCAAATTATCCTTTGAATTTCCAAAAAAAACCCAAATTTTTCAAACAACTTCTATTTAAAACAATTTGGCAGCAATTCCTCTTTTGGAAACCCGAAAATGAACACCAATGATGCCGCGGTCATCATCGAAGTTATTTTCCAGTGACCGAAAAGAGTTTAGAGCTTTTCATCTCTCAAAAATACTTTTCAAAACCTTTGAAATTCATTTTCAAATCAAAAAGATTTAAACTTCCCAAATCTCCAAAATTTTCAAATTCTTCTCAAAACCTTTCCAAAAACTTCTCTGGAATTCCGTTTTAAATTATAAGTCACATTTATAATTTACATTCTTAAATTTCATTTGTACATGGATTCATTTCTTAATTTTGGAATTACAATTCCAATTTCTTATTCAATTTCATATAATAATGATAACGTTTCTACATTATCACTTCCTAACAACCATGCATCCATATATCATAATAATTTACAGAAAATTATTTCTTTTCTATACAAAAATAGTTTTGGGCAAAATTATCTCATTCACCCTATTCAAAACAATACTGTTCCGAATTGTTCTATTCAAGTGTTTAGAAACCCCTTCGATACAGTTTTGCAAGTCTGTGCCGACGAAGGTTCATATACCACTCAATAAACCAATCATCACAATACAAAACAATTTTATATTAACTAACAAATACGCGCTCATATCTATTATTACACTCAAACTCATTCTAGAGTACTACTGACTCTATCTCTAATGAGTAACACCCAACAGAGCAGGGTTGTCGCTTAACCATATGCTCTGATACCACGCTGTCACGTACCAGAATTTTCGACTTTCGAAAATTCGACATTGATACTCACTTTATCGACTGCCGAGAAATCGAGTGCCGGAAACTCCAATAGTGAGGGTTTTAGAAAGAAGAAATAGAAGAAAAAGAGGTAGAAGAAAAGATAGAAGAAGAAGAGAAGAACAACAGAACAACATCAGAACAGAAAACAATATCAGAATCTTACACATCGCAGCGGAACAATATATAATAGATAATCACTAGTCTTTTAAAACAAAGAACTATATCATTTTATACATACATCAATCATCAGAGTCAATATACAACAATGGACAGTTATATAAACTGTCCTCATACAGAATACACAGCGGAATAAATACTATCAGATACAAATACTACGTCTCGTCATCCAGCTTTCTCCAAAGCTCCAGAATATCCAGAATATCCTGATAATATACCTCTAGGCTGCCCGTGTGGAAATTGGTGGGCACCCAGAGTTTAGAAGGGAACAATAAACTCCGAGTCAGTCATGGTGACTGGTGTGAGATCGTAAAACAGTTATTCTTTAAAATAAACAACAGGAAGATTTTAAAGTCAATTCGCAATGCTCTTGGAAAATGAAACTACCATAAGACCTCCCACCACACACACAATGCAAACGCAGACTTGGAGGAGATTTCTTCTTATGATAGTCAAAGATGCTTGCTACGCAAAAATCAAATTCTTTTTGATATTATTATTAGTGCATAGTGGAAAACATTTCGAAAGTATAATATAAATCTTAGCCAGCATAGGTACCATTATATTATGCCTGCTATAGCTGCCTCCTGAGGAGACAGGTTATACAATTGAAATCGTAAAGGCTCATATTGTTTCTTTGGATTTCCAACAAATGGTCAGGCTAAGGAACTTCCTATCCACGATGGGTACGTCCCTGGAATAGACGACCCGAGAACCTAACCGGATCTCTGCCAACACAAGGCCGGGTTACCTCTGCAAAAATAGGTAACTACTAACACGCGTATGCCATCCCCCGATCGTCACCGATCTTCCCGAGGATCCCCGATTCGCAACAACCACAAAGAAATAAATTTTGCAGCAACCATAGAGGTTAAGTATCTGGGCTCCATACCATGATACCACCTTTATCTAGAAGGAATGACATACACTAAGGGGCGCTACTCCCTAGAACCTTGCCGCATTCTTCCTGTTTCGACCATTTTCGGGGTGTGAGGCTCGACGAAGTCTAGTCCACAAAGCTACGCTTTCTCAAAAAGCCCTGCTTCGGGTCAAACAAAATGATCAACCTATGATCACAAAGATATAAGATCAAACAAATGATCATATCACAAATGATCAAACACTGATCATTTCACAGCAACACTCAGTATGCCACGTTACCAAATTGGGATATATCGCTGATAAATTTCAACTACATAACCTCTGAGCTCGTACGTCTCAGAGAAGGGTGTTAAGCTAAGAGAATAAATTCTCCGCCACCAACAGAAATGTATTTGAAAGAAATCAGCTTTATATCTCAAATTGTAACGTCAGACACACAATCCATACAAGTCTGTTCCGGGATCGAACAGAACCGAAGGCACTTCTCACGAAGCCCTTGCACATCCGGATAATTTTCTAATCACGTCCAGACTTCCCGTCACTAAGGGTGATAAAACCTCTAAATCGAAGATCAGTCGATGTAGAGTAACTCGACGGTAATCCTTCCGTTTTCAAAAATATCCGGTCTTCAACACCGGTCTTCGAATGCAATTCATAACGACGTATCACATATTCGGAATGGGTTATACGACCCCATGGTCCTTTCCCGGCTAACCCGAATAGTGAGCGATTATTCAAAAATAAGTGTGGCATTCAAATGCATCCAATCACAACAAATACCTACTCAAGGTAATTATTGATAGTCGGTTATTTAACTATCAATAAAGATGCGCAACATCATCAGATTCCAAATAATTTTCCAAATTATTTATCTTCAAAAATATCATTACGAGATATAAAATTTCCACATTTCAAAAATAAATCAACGTTTATTTTTCTAAACAGTTTCCCTTTCCTTTATAAATTCCATAGTGAATTTATATTTCAAAATATCTACTGACATACGATTTTCAAATCGTTTTCAATATTCAACTTCATTTTATCTTTAAGAAGATAAAATTTCAAAAACGTTTCATTTCATTTTGGAAAACATTCCCTACTTATTTAATAATAAGTGTTTCACAAATCATTTATTTTCAACATTTGAAAATGTTCGATATACTTAAATCAATATTAAGTATATATACATTCTTTAAGGAAATCATTAATTTAACATCTATTTGAGTCAAAACGAATGTTGCGTAAAACATCGTTACGACGACTCAAAATCACTAGTATAGGGATTCGGATTTAAGATAGATATATAATCCCAATACTACATAAAACATTTTCTTTCGAAAATCATTTACTATAACAACAGTGTTATAGTCCATCATTTCCTTATATTTTCGAAAACGCCTATTTCAACAATAAATGTTGAAATCTATGTATTCGATACTTAACACGTTTTAAAACATCTTTTAAAACAGTTACTTCATTTTTTTAATATCGCTTTCCCAAAACCATATCCATTCTACTTCAAAAATATATTCACTGTCCAAAATCGTGAATATACTTCACTTAACCATATTTAAATCTTTTCTACACATTTATTATTTCAATAAAAATTCGCTATCCAAAATCGCGAATATATCTTCTTTAATAATCTTCTATCTTAAATTTGTCAAATTCAATCGATTTCGAATTTATAAACACTTTTTATAAATTCTATTTGTATTCATTTTCAATATTAACAAAATTCCTTTAAAATTTCATCACTTTGATTTATACAAAAATCAAATTTTATAATTCTTCTATATAATGCTTTTATTTCACAATGGTCTATTTAAACCAATTAAATAAATCCTTATCGATTTATTTAAATCTTTATTCCAAATTCGTAAATCTATTTCCACAAATTTAAAAATAAATCAATATTTATTTTTACACCAATTTCCCTTATTTCAATTTAATTCATTTTCCAATTCTTCACTTTAACCCCAAAATCAGATTCCAAATTAATTTCTAATTCTACTTCAATACCAAATCAATTTCAATCTTCATTTCTAAATAAATTTCCCATCCCAACTCATTTTATATTGACTTTCCAAATTCGTTTCAATTTGCCAATTTAATTTATAGTTGGACTTCCAACTTATTTCCTTATAAATAAATTCCCCTTAAAGAAAATAAATCTCTTTATCTTTTTCAAACTATTTAGAAATCCAAATTTTAATTAAATTCTTCAATTTAAAATCACTATCATACGAAATTCATTTACCCAACATTCTCACTTGATTCTGGAATTAATTCAATAAGATTTTAAAAATCAACCTTTATTCTTTTAAATTCTTTTCTTCAAATTTATTAAATTTCTAAAATTAATTCACTTAGAAATTTTCTACTTGCATTTCAAAAATTCAATTTCGTTTATCCTTGGAATCCAATGATGTCAAACATCCATTCAGCTAAATTTTAGCTTTCAACAATTTCCAGATATCAATATGATTAATAGCATCACTATAATCATTCACAGATTCATATCACAATAGAAATAAATTCAATCAATGTGAGGGGTCCAGTTGGATCCCTCCAACCTGTTTCCCTGCATCCAAAGATGTTAGCACAATACCAATTCCGCTCCAGTGCGGAATTATCGCGATATATAGGTTTTTATAAATTCGCTTACTAACGGCGCAATAGGGTCTCATCCGCTATACGAGGCGGGAAATCATCAATCCAATATATACATATGCCAATATGTATATATTGCTATATATATAATAGATATATCCTACTATATCTAATAGCACATCCAATATAGCAATCATCAATAACTGCAAAAATTCCACATTCAATTTTTCGAGTGAGAAGATCTCACCTTAGCTTTTTATTAGCAAACCAATCCAATCCTTCTTTTGTTTTCTCGACTTTAACCTTGTATAAATAATTTATACAATCTATTAATATTCGAGATAATCGAATAACAAATTTTCGTTTGGTAATTTTAATTATCCAATGATTTTGTTTTAACCCAATTTCTTTTAACTAAGAATTAAATTTATTTAACTAAACCTTTTAATTTCAAACAAATCCTTTTTATATAAATTTTTCTCTAGTAATCTAAATAGTTTTTAGATAAATCAATTAAACTTTCTTTTTAAATAAATTCTTCTTTAAAATTTGATTTCACTAAAAATTATACTTTTAACTGATTTTTTTCCTTTTATATAAACAACTGCTTATATAACCTAATGTTTTAATTTCTTGAAATAAAAATATTAACCAAAAATTAACTTTTTAAACTTTTCTGTTCAAACTTTACATATAATCATATATATATATATATATATATATATATATATATATATATATATTTTATAAAAACAAAACTGCTGCTTATCTTTCCTTTGCATACATAAAAATTGAAAACTGCATTTATTTATTTTTTTCTTTTTCTTACTGTATATATATTCATATATATATATATATATTTATATAAATTTCAAATCTGAAGAATATTAAAATGCTAAAAATTTAAACTACCTCACAAAACAGGCGACCCCAAACCCACGACGTCGCCGAGCTCTGATGATCGCTGCCGCCTTCCCACTGCCTCGACGAACTCCACAACCACCCCAGCATCGAACATCGATAGCCCGCCGCCTGCTTTCCCACGACCCCAATTCGCGACATCCCAGCGAGCCACCACCACCCTCCTTATCGTGACGCCTGAAAACTGCTATCGCGAGTACCACTGCCAGTGCCGCTGCCCCGCCTTCATCTTCGAATCCATCGCGACTCTTCACGTCGATTGCCCACCCAAAATCGCGACTGAATTGCCTCGAAAATGTTGTCGAGAACCAAGCGAAACCCTACGCGAGTGCGCGCGCTGCATCGCCCAATCGCGATTCGATTCGTGATTTCGTTCCGAACTTCCAGGCTTCGGCCAAATCCCTTTTTTTTTTGAATGAACGCGGCCATTGATTTCTTTTTCTTTGGTTCGAACTGGGAGATGAGAATGGGAGGAGAGGGAAATGGATCGAGTTAAATTGAGATAAGGGGGAAAAACGTGGAGAGGTATGGGTTTAAACGTGTATATCTGTACAAGAGGTATGGTGTTATATTTTAATTATTTATTTCTTTTTAAATTAAATTTCAATTTAATACCCAACGCGTTTCCTTATCGTATGCACACCTACAACCTCCGATTGATACGAAATTTGAAATCCGACAATAATTCAATATTATGGACCCAATGGAACTGGTTTCGTCGAATTCCGAGACTGTTTGAAAATTGACTATTTTTAAATATCGGTTAAACGATATAAATTTCAAAACCGAACAAATCACTTTTCAAACTCGATTCTGAAGCTTCTATTATCTTCAGTATTATCAATATAAATTTTAAAAGCTTTCGAAATATTTTTCTTCAACTTAAAATTGAAGATATAAATTTTCGTTCAACTTACAATAGATTAAATTTTGTAATTTAATCGTAAATTTCAAAGTTAGATCGGGGATTCAAATTAAATCGTCGTTCAAATATTTAAAATAAATTAAATATTCTCATTTTAATTTGTTCGAAATTCTGGGTCGTTACAATTATCCACCCTTATTCATTCTGACTATCTGTCTTAATTATAGTCTTAGGGTTACTATTAACCTATTAGTTTTCATGGGCTCACTAATGACTATTTAATACTTATGGACTACCTGTCCGATTTCATAATTTTCATGGGATTACTAAGAATCTATTGGTAACCCCATTATCCTTTCCCTTATCCTAGTTTTCATGGGCTGACTAGGAACCTATTGACTAACTAATAATATCTTAATCCGGATATATTTTCATGGGCTAATTATAAACCTATTGGCCTCTGCCAATATCAAATCATAGTTTTCATGGGCTTACTATGAACCTATTTGTCCTACAATTATCTTTTGCTATATACAGTTTTCATGGGCTTACTGTGAACCTATTGGCCCCTTCTAATATTTTTAATTAGGATTTTAACATTTCTCAAGTTATATTCACTACGGGGTCAACCTAGCTGGTTATTCTGCCCTTCCCCAAAGTACAATTATGGGTTAACTATAATGTGAATAAATATATGAAGAATCAATCATAATAATACCGACCACTATGGCTTAATGTCCTTGGAATCATTTTATATAAAACTTGGTTAAACCCTTTAACCTGTTAATCAAGGAAAACTTCTTCTTTTTCAAAACTCTTTAATTTATTTATACCATGGTTTTTCCTTAAAAATGAAATTGGGTTATTTGTTTTGAGAACCATAAAACATTACTTTCGAAACCCCTGGATAACCTCCTTCGAAAGCAATGAAAACTCCTTTTCAAAACACTATGTATATACCTTTTGAAACCCTTTTAAAACATCTCGTTTGAAACCTAAATATACCTTTCGATTGTGTCATAACATTGCTTAATAATCTTTAGAAACTTAGCTTCAAACTAATGAAAGTACCATTTTCAAAAGCAATGGGTTTTACTTCTAAAAACATCTTTTGGGTCAAAGCGGTTAAACACGAAAGTGTCTCTTTTGAAACCCTTAATAATATTGTTTGGGGGGAAATTTGGTGGTGTCGGAACCATCTATTCGAAAGCTGTAATGACTTGGTATTTCGAACCATTCGAATCGACAATCATCCACTCATGTCAGACTTGAATTACTTAAAACAACAGATTGTTAATTTATATTTGGCAAAACCTATCATATACAGTAAATAATACAATCACAGAATCACAAACATAGAGTATTACAACAATAAGCAGCGTAATAGATAAATAGTAGTTCGTGAAGCTACTATATAAACATCAGAGTTTGAAATAAAATACAATAGAAATCTCAAGACAAGAAGACTCAAGTACATAAACAAATGACCAATCTGAACATAAACAACATGGAATAACAACAAGCTGAATAGATAACACATAGATCTCTAAGCAAAGCTCCAAGCTCCAAAGGTCAGTCTCAATGTTATGTCATTCAGTCTGACCCGAGCATAAAGCAAAATACAAAATACTCGAGTCAGGATTAACATTCTTAACCAGTTTTAATCAACTCAAGTGAAATGTCAAGTGAAATACAATATAACTTAAATGATGTTTGGGATTTCCATCCTCTAAGGATCCATAGAACTATCTACTATGTAGTAATATACACTATTATAATATGTCTACCAGTAAAGTAAAGTATTAAAATAGCGTTAAGGCGTTACCCATATCCCCCTTAACACATTTTATATATTCCCGTAGTCTATACAGTACCGTAAGCTCCACCAAACTGGTGATTTACTCAGAGGGCACTCCATAGGTACGATACAAATCAAACTTGTAGAAGGCACGATAAGGCATGCGACGCAATGCCAAGGTAGGATTTTACTGTTTGCACTCCCGGACTGGTGGTAACGCATAGCAGCTACTACCACCCACCTCGAGACACACTCCCCAATCAAAGGTGCACCCAATCGAATCACAGAGTAATAGAATGGTATTGAAGAAATGTGCCCGATAGGGGGAGCGACCCCACTTGGGCCGGTATAGCTCTTGTTTTAGCCTTATCAAGCTGACTCGCTGGAGTCAGGGTTGCGTTAATACCTCATACAGCATCGTCGCCAAACCATCCTACTTTGTTCTGGAATCTCCACCACGTACACAGTTGTTAAAGTGGTTTTCGGTATTGGCAGAGAGTATGACTATCCGATCCAGGTTTCTTTAACAACCAAACGCTTATTTTACACCATGGTCATTTTTATAAAATCACTTTTATAATCATTTCAAACAGTTTATACTTCATATCAAAATATCATATCATTTCAAAATCATATCACTTTCGAAATCATATTCAATTTCGAAATCATATCGCATTCGAAATCATATTCATTTCTAAAAACCATAACCACAAAATAATTTAACCGTTATATCAAAGTATTTATATTTAAATCCATTAAATCTAAATCAAACAATTCCAACTTAAACCGTTTAAATATTGAAAATAGTTTATATATATTGAAATAGTTATAAATTAAAAATAGTAAATATTTAAAAGTAGGTTATAGATTAAAATAGTTTATATGTTAATAATAGTATATATATATATAAAATAGAGTTTATATACTAAAAATAGTTTATATATATAAAATAGTTTCAAATTAGAATTGTTTCTTCCAATTCCACAAATCAATTCAAATCAACTTTGGTTCCAAAATTCAATTTAAATCAATCCCAGTTCAATGATTTCTGTTAAAAAGGTTAAAGGTTTAATTCAAATTTCATTAATCCATTTTAATTTATATAAATTTCAAATCCAGATTTGAACTACCATTTCAAATTCAATAAGCTTCAAAGTTTAAATCTTCAAACATTTACAATAACTCAATTCGATAAATCTCGTTTATATTTCAAAATTCAACTTTAATTTTGTTTAAATTTGAAATATTCACTTAATCATTTATAATAACGTTTAATAAAATCTCAAATTACAAATTTAAATAAAATCATAAATTAAATATCTAACTTCAGTTATATTTAATTCTAAAATTATTCACTTAATCACTTTTAATAACATTTAAATAAAATCTCCAATTACACATTTAAATCAAACTAAATATTCAACTTCAATTTATTTAAATTTGAAGATATTCATTTAATCACCTTTAATCAAAATCAAGTTATAAATTATATCTTTAAAATCTCAAATTCAAAAGGTTTCAAATCAATTTTTTTTATTTAAATCCAATTCTTAAACGAATACAATTTCAAATCAATTACAATTTATCTTCCCAACCATAATTTATTAAAGTTATTACAAAATCTATTTTTAAAAAATATAATTTTTAAATAAATACTTAAACATAATATATATATATATATATTAATTAAATTAAATTTTATTAAATTAAACCTTATTTTATATATTTTTAGAATATTAAAGTTATAGGAAAAATCTTAAAAATTATATTTTCAAAATTAATTTATAAATTTAAAATTTCCATAGTATATAATTTTAAAAATCTAAATTTACACATATATAAAAAATAACATTTATATATTATATTTTAAAAATCATTGTTTATTAAAACCCATATATTTCCTTTCAAAACTTTGGAAATCATTTTCAAAATATAGACCAACGGTGTCCGTATATAATTTTCTATCCTACGGTCAAGTGATACAGATATTTATCATTTCAATCTGCAATCTAAATATCTACGGGTATATATCATTTCAACCCGCAATCCCAAAATTCAAAATCAATCAAAATCGCTTCGGTTTATCATTTCAACCCATAACAATTTTCCCCTAATCTACAAGATTGTTCGGGTATGTATCATTTCAATCCATGGGGAATTTTTAAACTAATAGGGAACTTGCAGAGTGAGAATAAATATGATAATAATATAACATATCAACAACATGCATATATCATCAGTAACAAATTTAAATACAATATATACAATTGGTTATGGTGTCATATGTCATAGATAAACAATTGCAGATAATGGCATATCATATTTAACAATTAAATAACTTAACAATTCAAATTTAACAACATATTTCAATCGTCATTTCATGTCAATTAAATTTTCTAAATATAAGAATGTTAATCGTGAGTGATTGCTCACCTTTCGAGGCTAGAGAATAATGGGAAATGAAGACGAGGCCTACCCGTATACGGACATGGACATGAAGGAAAGCAAAAGGCTGATGCGACCAATTTTGGACAGCGGCGAGGCAAAAGCAAAGCACGATGAACTGAATTCGATGAAAATCAATTATATAAGTGAACTTATATATAAGCAATATATATATATATATATTAAAATCATAATTTAATTTAAAATACATATTAAAAATTAAAAAAAACCTTTATATTATATTATTTTCTCAAAATCAATATTCAATTTAAAACACATATATTAACAATCAAAATATCTATATATTATATTTTTAAAATCTATATATATTTTAAAATCAATATATATATATATATATATTAAAACACATACTTATTTTCAAAATTCTTCCAAGAAAATTTAGACAGAGTATCTATATACGTTACAAAATCTATTTCAAAATATTAATATAGATTTAAACATATTATATAACACTTTTTTAAACATATTATCTAACACTTTAACCATATATATATATATATAATAAAGGAGGTAAGCAAGGTTCTCAAATGAAGACGTACATAAAATATATTTCTAAGATGATAGGCGGCAGGAAAAAGAATGCAAATGGCGATGGTGAATGGAGAAACATTTGGCAACAACAAGATGAAGTGGTGCTCGTGTATTGGGCTCGGCTGTCACAGCATGAAGTAGGCACAGGTGGCTAAGCTGTCATGTGGAGGTGATGCAGAGGCAATGCGCGGATGTCTGGTGGGGTGAGAGAGGCTATGGTGATGCGGGGCTATCAATGGCCAAGGAGCTGCTATGGAGGGCGGAAAGATGGAGTGACGGGTGGAAATGGTGAGCTGTCATGTGATGGAACAATGGCTAAGGCGTGGAGCTGCATGGTAGAAAGAGAATGGACATGTGCAGGTGGAAGTTTTAGGCGTGGTGATTGTGGCTACGCTATTGTATGCTGGCGGATCAGAGGAAGGAGGTGGCTGTGGAGGAAGGAGACAAACGGAGGTGCTGGGTCGGGCTTCGGGTGGAATTTTGATCGATGCAAATGGGCGAGCAAGCTTAGGGAAGAAGGAAGTGGGTGAAAATGTGTGCGTTTTTGGTGGCTTTGGGAAATGGGTCGCGAGAGGCTGGCGGTTATGGGGAAGTCGTGGCGGGGTGAGGCGATGTGGGTCGAGGCATGAAGATAGGTGGCCAAGGGATGGGAAAGTTTGGTGATGCATGAACGTGTAGTTCGTGAATGAAGATTTGCAGAGCTCTACCATTATATGCCTTAATATTATATTATATTATATTTTTTTCCATTTTGAAGAAGGCAGAACCAAAGATAAGAGAAAAAGAGAAAAGTGGGTACGAACCTATAGAAATATTCTAAACTGGTAGGAATGTTAAAAGCTAGAAATGAATTTCAGAGAATAATAAATGATAATTGTTGTTCGATTTACACAGTTGAAATGAAAGGACACAAACTAAAAGGCACGAAATGGGTACCGATACAGCTAATTGTTTTGCCGATTTTGCCACGTATCGGATGCTGAATTACAAGAATGAATATACTGCGGAGATCAGCACGATGAGATGAACAGAATGGTACAAGATATTAGTGATAAGATCATCCTATCAAAAGTCGATATTCGCTACCAAAATGCTGCTAAACCATCGAAAATAATATAAACGGAGCTAGAGCAGTCCAAATTTGGCGAAATGAAATATGGCGCCTCACTCAGAAAACAGTCTACATTTTTATTATGTAAAAATATTCAGATTTCGAAAACATTTTATTTTCATCAAATTAACTGATTTAAATTGGAATTGAAAATTACACAACAGAACTAACATTCATATTATCTGATGAAAATCTGACATTTGCTACGTTTAAATAGACGTATACCAAATATAAAATTTCCATTGCTAAATTTTATTATTTAATTTCATGAAAAATTTAGTTAATACATTATTAAAATCATTAAAATTCCCGGGTCGTTACAAAAGCTCAAAACCTTTGAGTAAAACTTTGAAGAACAGCATCGAAACCCCCTTTCGACACCATTGCCTTTGAAACCCCTAAAACCTTTCGAAAGCATTTAGAAGTGACTTAGCTTAAGTTTAAAATAAAGAGAACCCTTCGAAAGAATTGATGGCTGTAATACATTCGAAAGGTAAAAGAATAGCGGTTGGATTTCGACTAGGTCGGAGCCACTACTTTCGAAAACATTCTTTTATAAATAAAGTAACCCCTTCGAAAGCATGTACCTTTAAAACATAAAATGGAAACCTCCTTTGATAGCTATTTAGAAAAACCCCTTTTGAAAATATATGCTTTGACTACGTCGAAAGCTTTAAGTAAAACGAAGCAGGCACTTAACATTTGAAAACAAAACTAAAGTTTCGACCCCATCAGAAGCATTACTTTTGGCACCATGGCTTCCTTATTTCCTCTAATCCACTACATACCATCTAAGTGATACCTTGTATATTGGTTTCGACTAGGTGGGTTTTGGCTGGGTTGGTTTCGAATGAGTTGAAGCGGAAGCATTTGAGTCGAAAGGCACTACTATAGGAGGCGGAACCAACTTTTCTGAACCAAGGCTGCAATTATGCTACTTTTAGTAATTGCTTTATAGTTACCTGTCAATTTGTAATCCTTTGATTGGTTGCCTTAAAACTTTTCAGATGCTTTACAAAATAACTACCGCATTTATCAAATCTAAATCAAGGGAAAATTAACATTTAAGCCCTTCCATTAAGCAAAACCAATATTGTAAATAGGTCCTTTTTTTAAAATAATTTATTTTCCATAGCAAATCAATTAGGAAAAATCACCAAAAATCATAGAAATTCACTTTAATCATGTTATTAAACATATTAAAATTTAAAACCTAATTTCTTCTTGAAATAATCAAAATAAATTTTAAACCCAAATATATCATATTTTCCTTTAGAAATTCATAATAAATTTCTCATAGCTTGGAAAATTATGAAAATTGAAACCCATCTCTAAACTCATGTTTTACCTAACATATAATTTTTCCATGGCATTCTAAAATCAATAACAATCGGTTTTGCTCTTAAACCGTGCAAATTCATATGTAAATGAATTGGTTTAAATCAGACATATAAGAGTTCAAGCATGTCATCATTCAACACATCATGAAAACGAATTTTATCTTAAATCCGAAACCATATGATTATAAAAAGAAAATAGAGATGGAATGAATTATTGTTCACCTTGAATATGATAAGAGCTTTGAGATTTGATTAAAGATTAATCCCTTTGCTTTAATTCCTTAGCTTGATTTAATGTTCCCCTCTTTTCTTCCTTGTAACGGCCGGCTTTCTTAGGTTTACGTTCATTTTATTTTTGAGAAAATAAAATGAACGTGAGAAAATGAAAGGATACGTGAATGGGTGGGTTATAGAAATGAAGGCGCTTATTCCTTAATAGTCCTTTATGTAAATTAATAATATATTAGTCAATTTATGCCCATTTATAACTATTAAGCATGGCCTTAAATTTTATTTTCAAATCTCAATCCCCTTATCATTTTAATTCTTATATTATTCTATTTAATTTATCTAATTAAATCTCCTGAATAATGTTATCAAAAATTAGGGATGTTACAGGCTCTTCCCTTAAAGAATTTTGACCTCAAAATTCAGTAAGGACTAAATACTAAACATGGCAATCATCTATAACAACTCCTAACAACCATACTAGCCTATCTGACTAGCAACTATCTATATAAATCTAATATAAACATACCCTTAAAGCAGATCAGGATAAGCATCTCTAATCATGTATTCTGTCTCCCAAGTACAGTCCTTCTCATTGTCGCTCCACTGAACTTTCACCAACCTGACTGTCTTGTTCCTTAATCTTTTCTCATCCCTCACTACAACCCGAACTGGTTGTCTAACAAAAGTCAAATTAGGCTCTACTATTAAGTCTTCCAACCCAGTTGGAGGAATTGAAGTCTTTGATCATGCACATACTTACGAAGATGAGACACATGAAATACATTATGGACCCTCGCCATACTGCTCAGCAACTCTACTCTGTATGCGAGCTTTCCAATCCTCCCTATAATCTGGAATGGTCCAACATATCTCGGGGCTAACTTCCCTGACTTTCCAAATCGTACCACACCAGGTCTTTATGCCTCTTATCTGCGTAACTCTTCTGTCTGGACTGAGCTTCCTTCATCCTTTTCTGGATCAACTCAATCTTCTCTGACGCCTCTCTAACTTAATCTGAACCTAGGAGTAGTCTGTCTCTAGTCTCCAACCAACATGTTGACAATTTGCATGGTCTTCAATAAAAAGCTTCAAAAGGCGTCATTCCAATACTAGTTTAATAACTATTATTATAGGAAAAATCAACCAAATGTAGGTGGTCTTCCCAAGATCTACCAAATCCAATACACAAGCTCTCAGTAAATCCTCGAGTACCTTGTTGACTCTCTGTGTCTGCTCATCCATCTGGGGGTGATATGTAGTACTCATATTAAGCTTGGTAACCAATACTTCCTGTAGACTCTTCCAGAATTCACTAGTGAACAAGGCATCTCTTTCACCAACTATACTACTAGGAACCTGTGCAGTTAATGCCCTGCTATATCCCCGCTATAACTCCGATATATCTTATAGCGGATTCCTACCGCTACGATTTTCCATATATCCCCAACATATAGCCTTTCCGCTTTAATCCCCGCTATTTCCGCTATATCCCGTTATTTCCGCTATATTCCACTATTTCCGCTATATCTTCTATAAAATATTGGATTGAAAAATGATATTTATACGCTATAAAAATTATGAAATTAATTAATTTCATTGAATTTTTGATATATGTTTAGAAATGATAATACTCTAATATTCTACTAAATTAAATTAAGTTATATAACAGTTTTACGTTCATTTACAATACATTTGCACATATTTTTATTTAAAATTATTTTTGTATTAATTATAATTCAATTAAATGTTAATTTTTCACATAATTACTATTTATATATTTGTAAAAACAATAAGTATGTGATTTATATGCTATTTTAGAGTAATCCGATATATCCCGCTATATCTTTGCTACATCCCCGCTATGACTTTTTGCACCTCTACCGCATTGAATCCACCGAGCGCTTTAACTGCACAGCTAGGAACTCCATGTAGTCTAACTATGTTCTTCATGAACAACTTAGCTAAAACAGGTGCCATTCAAGTTGACTTAACTGGAACGAAATGGACACTCTTGGTCAACCTGTCCACTATAACCCATATACTTTCATTACCTCTATTTGACTTTGGCAGCCCATCTATAAAATTCATGGATATCGAATTCCATTTCCAAACTGGAATCTCTAAAGATTAAAGCAACCCACTCGGCTTCTAATGTCCAGCTTTCACTTGTTGACAGTTTGCACATTGCCTAACCCACAAGCCAACATCCTTCTTCATACCTTCCCGATAGAAGCTCCTCTTCATATCCCGATACATCTTGGTCCCTCTTGGATGAATCGTAAACTTAGACCGATGATATTCTCCAAGAACTTCTTTATTCAAGTCCTTCACATTCGAAACACACAATCGTCTCTTTTTTCTTAACCACCCTCTTTGGTCAAGACTAAATTCCTTTAGATCATCGGTCTCTATTCCAACCTCAAGCCTTTTAATCCTCTCTACTAATATTGGATCCTCCTTCTGCTTGGAAGCAATCCTTTCGATCAACACTGGTCGAACTTCTAAACAAGACAACATGGCGGTACTCTAACTGGAACTAGCAGTCGATCTTAACTGCACACAACAACTGGCCAAAGCTTCTAAGTCCTTCCACTCCACCAACATAGCTAATACCACATTCTGATCTCTTCTGCTAAGAGCATCCGCTACCTTATTACCTTTCCCTGGTGTATATTCTATACCAAAATCATAGGCAGCCAAAAACACCGGCCACCTCTGCTGTCTCATATTCAACTCCTTTTGAGAGAATAAATACCTTAAAGACTTATGATTGGTATAAAGCTCAAATCTCTCCCCTAAGAGATAATGTCTCCAAATCTTCAATGCAAAGATCACCGCAGCAAACTCCAAATCATGAGTAGGATACCTCACTTCATGCGGTCTAAGCTATTTGGATTTGTAGGCAATAACTTTACCCTTCTGCATCAACACTACTCTCAATCCAATTCCACATGCATCAGTATATACCACAAATCCTTAGTTTCCATCTGGAACTACTAACACTGGTGCATTGGTCAACAAATGCTTTAACTTAAGGAATGCTTCCTCAGATTTGTCAGACCATACAAACTCACCTCCTTCCTGGTTAACTTAGTCAAAGGTGCTGCTATCCATGAGAAATCCTTAATGAATCTCCGGTAGTAGCCAACAAGTCCAAGAAAACTTCTAATCTCAGTCGCCGTCTCTGATCTCTTTCAATTATTAACAGCTTCGATCTTATTTGGATCAACTGACAAGCCTTTCTCTGAAACCACATGACCAAGAAACTTAACCTTATTCTTTCAAAAATGACACTTGGTAAACTTCGCCTTTAGCTGATTCTGCCTCAGTGTCTCAAATACCACTCTAAAATGAACTTCATGCTCTCTCTCATCCTTAGAGTATACTAAAATGTCATCTATAAACACTAGCACAAACCTATTCAAGTACTCTTGGAAAACTCGGTTCATCAAATCCACGAAGAAAGCAGATGCATTTATTAATACAAATGGCATCACTAACCACTCATGTGAACCATACCTAGTCCGAAATGCTATCAAAGGAATACTATCCTCTACCACTTTTAACTGATGGAAACCTGTCGCCAAATCCAACTGGGAAAACACTCTGGCTCCACTCAAATGATCGAACAGATCGTTTATTCTTGGCAAAGGATGCTTATTCTTAATCGTCCTTTCATTCAACTTATGATAGTCGATACACATTCTCAACGACCCATCGGGTTCCTCACAAACGCCGTGGCCGCTCCCCAAGGCGAACTGCTTGGCCTAATAAAATTCCTTCCTTCAAGATCCACTAGCTGCACCTTCAATTCCTTCATCTATGTATGTGTCATCCTGCTAGGTGGTCTACTAACAGGTTCAGCTCCGGGCACAAGATCTGGATGAAAATCAACTGCTCGTTTCGAAGGTAGTCATGTGACTGGCTCAAAGACATCTGCAAACTCTCTTGCTACTCGAACCTGACTTAACTCATCTCCTATCTTCATAGCACTAAGAAAACTACTAACACTCCGGTCAGAATTCTCCACTGAAAATATTACTCGGTTATGACTATCAGGGTGTCCCAGTGATATCTTCCTATCTTGACAAAATATTCTAGCCTCATACCTACCCAACAAATCCATATCCAAAATGATTCCAAAATCTACGAAATCGAATACATACAGACTGCATGCAAACTTATGACCTAACAATCAAGTTCTAACTAGTCACATCTCAACCCTAGAGTTGCATACCCTCCTATTGGATTCGCAACCCTTAAGGAAGTAACAAGGTAGGTGGGTTCTAAGCATAATCTATCAACCAAACACTGAGATATAAATAAATGTGATGCACCGGTATCAAAAAGTACCCAAACTGATATGCTCTAAATCAAAAGCATACCTTCCATCACAGTCTTCCCTTTATCAGCTATAGTAGGCCTAGCTAGTCCAATAGCAAAAATCTTTCCTTTGTTTGCCCCAACTGGCTTTAGACATTGATTCTTGTAATGTCCAACTTGATCACAGTTGAAGCACTTCACATTCTTCTTATTTGCAGCCTTCTTTCCATCACCTGACCGGTACTCATTTACATAATGACCCTTCTTGTCACACTTATAGCAAACTAACTCCACCTTTGCCTTCTTGGCAGTATCTCCCTTTTGGGCTCCCTTCTTCTTAAAGAACTTTCTCTTCTTCCCCTAAGAACCCTGAATTTCCACAAGCTTCTCTCTAGCACAATTAGCAATCATCTCCTCATGGTGAATGGCAACCTCCACAACTAAATAACTAGGATCGCAAAGATGTAGTAGGGTCACCCTAGCAATCTCGGACCTTAGTCCCCTAATGAACTTCTCGTTCCTTCTGATGACTGTGTCTATAGTATTATGTCCATAATAGGATAACTCCTCAAACTTAGTGGCATACTCAACAACCGACATCTCTCGCTGCTCCAGATCCAAAAACTTCCTCATCAGCTCTGACTCAGCAAACTCAGACACAAATTTCTGCTCAAACCTCCTTCTAAAATCTGCCCAAGTCAACTGTTCCTCTGGAACTCCGGCTGTAACACTATTCCACTAATGCAGCGCTGACCCTTGTAACTACCTAGAGGCCAACCTTCTCTTTTTGTCCATCATCTAAACCCAAATCAGCAAATATACGCTCACATTTCAACAACCAATTCTCTATCTCAATAGCATTCTATATCCCCATGAATGGCTTCCCACCCAAACTAGTGTTGTCCCTACTCAGCTTAGCATAATTATTCCTAACTGGAGCTACAAGATTAGCTCCTCCTACATTTCCAGCAACTCTAGCTGCAACTTCTGCTTGCATCATATTGACGAAAAACTGATGCATCACCCTCATATCTACTGGTGGATTTCCAGCACTCACATTGGCATCAGCATTTTGGTTATTAGCATTAGTTGGTCGACCCGGATTCCTTCTGGTGGTGGGTCGAGCATTTCCATTAGTTGTAATGGTTCCTCCACTGAATATCCTCTTTCGGTTCCTGCTTCCATATTTCCTTCGTCGTAAATCTGCATACGAGCCTTAGTAAGATACAGAAGAACGGTCCAAGAGATTGGGGAACACGTATTATATATATAACTATATATCAAATACAAGTACATTACTATAGCGTTAACCAAAAGGTTTAAATTTCTTTTAGAGTTTCATAAACCTATGCTCTGATACCAACTTGTAACATCCTCCTATTTGGAGGCCCAAAACTAAAGGCTACGGATGCTGCAGTCATCCATAGTTATTAATCCTCGATGGTTAAATATGGCAACGCTAGAAACATTGATATACAGAAACACATGAATATGGAAAAAATTTAAACAGCAAACAAATTCCACATTCCATTTCAAAACATTACAAATTCATTACATAATTCCAGTATGTAGACTGTAACAACCCAGGATTTCGTGATTTTTATTATCGTTATTAGACGATTATTATTGTTGGCAAATTTCTCTTGGGTGTTTTAATCGGGCAAATTCTTCTAACAATTTGTTAAAAAGGATTTGTGGGCTTTATAATAATCGTGGCCCATAGGTGTTTGGGGCCATGAAAATTTGCAAGGCAAATAATCGATCCCCCTCTCTATTTTCATTCGTTCAATATCCCGTCCCCTTTACCCATTATTCACTTTAAAATCCCTAATCTAAACGATAGAGAAGAATGGCGGTCTCGAGTACTCCTTAATTCGTTCTTCTCGAAGCTGCAACTTCAAGACTCGATCTAAAGCTCAGATGAAGTTCGTCTCTTCGATACTACATGGGCTGCGAGGGCTTCGAGACTTCGAATTGACGTCGCTTGAAGGGGGTTTGCCGCGCTCGTCTTCGCTTCGACAAAGGTGAGTGATCTTCTTCACTCACATTCTAATTCTCTCTTAGTATAGTGTTTCGGCCATTCATTTGTGTTTCGCTGTTGATGATTTCGTTGATTTCTGTCGTTGTTGATTTTGCTTGATTTTGGGCCATACGGTTCAGTGCCTTGAGAAGTATTATTAACCTAGTTTGATTTTGTTAACACTGTTGTTGCTTGCTCATGTTGGTTTCACGAATTTCTGATCACCTTGGCTTCACATTTCTGGCATGTGAACTTGAATTTGCAACTTCGGCTTTACTATGAATTTGATTACGGTCACTCTGATTTAGCTTTGGAATTCTGGCTTTTGGGTTTGCAGTAGCCTTTTTATTTAAGTCCTCATGAGTGATTTTCAGTTCTCACGCATCTCTAATTCATTTTGCAATCCCTGAATTCGTTGATTGACTTACTTGGCAGTTCGACTTGTTCGACTACTTGTTGCTTTGGCCCGTATGCCTTTACTGCCATGTCTACGTGATAGTGTACGACCATGACTTTATCCATCTTTGATTTATGTTACACTCGACTTTGCATTAGCTTTGAGATTTTTGTATACAGTTGCACTTGGGAACACTGATTCATCGAAGTGCATTCCTTGAGTTTCACTGAGCTTTGACATTGAGTGCTTCATCCCTTACCTGTAGTTGTGTCACCTCTGTCCGATTCCCTCTGGTTTCTTTAGTATTGTCGAAGACTGTTACTCTGACCACCTTTGTTTTAGCCTTGATCTCGAGCTCTTTGTCATGTGCACACTGTATCTACTTCTGACCTTTGAGCAAGTTCACGTTGCCTTCATTAACTGTTTGCATCACAGCTTTGACATTCGTTTACTGTATATATCACTTGACTTTGATCATCTCTGCAGTTTTGTACACTGATTAGTTGAGCGTGATAGTTTCTGGTGCCTTCACTGGTTCATGTTATCACTTGAGTACATTATAGTCTTCATTGCACTTGATAATGATGTTGAACTTGGATGATCATTTCTGTAGTCACTGCACTGTGTTTTGGTGACAATTGTGTTGGTTCACTTGGTAGCCTTTGTTGTTGTCCAGTTTGTACTTGTCTTGTTGATGTTGCACTGACACTTGTGATATTTGTATCAACTCGAATTGTTTACTTGACCCACTTGAGCATCTTTTTCATCTGGTCTGATGATATTTGTATTACCATATTTCTGTCGTAACCCTTGTAGTCTGACTTGAACATAGTCTTGTACTTGTTCACTATTGTTGCACTTGAGTTGTTTACTAGATCCACTGTCACTTTGCCATTTCTTTGCTCTCTTTGAATATTTGCTCTGTTCGAACATGTATAGTTGCTGTTGCTTGAGACTGTCATCCACTTGCATTGCTGAGTAGTCTTTTATGTTTGTTGTACATATGAAATTTATTTGTATGTATACTAAACATTCCTTCTCAGTGACCTTCCACTTGCATTCTTAGGCTTAAATGTTTTAGTCGTTGCTGTGGCCTTATTTGGGTACACATACTCGTTATCTCTGGATGGCACCCCTTTGATGTAGATTCGTGTTGCCATCTCAGTTTGCTTTCACCACTTTGTATTGTGGTTTCTCTGACCAATCTGGGTTAGATATTTTGTTTTCTCGACGTATTAATTACTGTTAGTACTTGGAGTTGTGGTGACTTTATATTCTGTTGTGGCGAGGCAGTGCACGCGTGCGTTCACTGCAGCCACTCTGAATTGACAGATTTTAATCGATATTTCTTTTGTTCTTGATTCATCGACCTGTTGCGTAATTCGTAGGCTGTATTGGCGAGGCAGTACACGTTAGCGTGTACTGCAGCCAATTAGCATTGATGTTTTGAAATTGACATTTCAATTGTTTAAACTGCTTTGGATTTCTGTTTTGTGGATTAACACTGTTTAGTGTTATATCTGCCGTTATCCGGTTCTCTTATCGAGAAGTTGGGTATACGAGATATCTGTGACTGTCATCTATTTGAGATTGATTATTATTGCTGCCTATGCACTAATAAACTGGTTTGAATTAGACTGACCTGGGTATTATTTTCTTTTGAATGTAATACTCGGGTCAGACCCGAGTTATTTCAGGTTGTAGATTTTCTTCTTTGAGTTGCTGTTCAGGATATGAAGACTTTTCACATCTTCTGAAGTTGTCCGTGTCATTTTGTAGTAGTCGTGTCATTACATAGAACGATATGTATTCATGTATATTAGTTGATAATGTACTTGTATATATAACTTCTAGAGTCGACAGTTGTAGTTGTATCATATGTATTGTGTCAATTATGTATCAACTGACATCAGTTATATATATATATGAGACTTTTGTTTTTATCTGTGTTCCGCATTTATATTATCTGTGTTATTGTTATATCTAATGTCCTAAACTATTATGAACTATCGTAGTTTGTTTTATACTGATAATTGGATATGTCGATGGGAGTAAATAAATAATAGATGAAAAATAAAAAGTATATACCACTCCTACCGAGATAACCAATATTAGTGTAAGGCCAATTACGGATGGTCGCTCCTATCCAGCCTTATTCTTCGTAATAATAGACAGTATTTCTTTTAATACTCTTTGTTATTATGAGCATAGAGGTGGGGCGTCACAGTTGGTATCAGAGCTTGGGGTTTATGGACATAATATAAAACATAACTTGGATGGAACATATGTTACAACTATTGGTCGATGTTTTATTGGTGATTTGAGTCAAAATTAAAGTTTTGAAATTTTGATGAAATTTTTAAATATCTTTATTTAAAAATAATAGTGAAACTGTGTTCTGATGATTTGATTGATTTGTGTTCTGTTTATCAGAGTGCGCAGCGGAAACAGTGAAACTGTCTTCGCTGAGTACAACTGATAATCTTTTTGATTTAAAAATCAAAATACGAAAGTGATATGAATTTCATTTGTTGTTTACATAGCTGTAATTATTTTATTTCTTTGAGAATTTCGAATCCGAATTGAGGATTCGAAGAAATTGCAGATATGTGATTTTTGTTGAAATTTCCGCTGGCTTTCTTTTGTACTAATCATCTATTGATTAGATTTTTGCTGTTTTAAATTATCTTCATTGAAGATACATTTGAATGATTCCTTGTTCATTTTGTAGTACGTGCAAAAATTTAAATTGCACGTTATTGCATTTATTTTACGTTGAACCGATGCTTGGTTATGAAACGTATTTTGTTGCCGTTATTTTTACAACGGAATTTTACACCAATGCTATATTTTGAAGTACGGTGTTTTGTGGCATTTTGATGAATGAAAATTCACTGATATTACATTTTGATGTAAATTGTTTTGATGTGATTTTGACGTTTTAAAATTACTGTCGCTTTGGCATCAGTAACCGTCAAGTTTTAAAAGTGGATTTTCAAGCGGTTATTCCGCAATACTGATTTGTGACCGTTTTTACGGTATTTTGAGAAGTACAGTTTCCTTATCGAAATTGTTACTGATTTGCTGTTTTAATCATGTGATTGGAAAATCATTTTAAAAATGAAATTTGTTTTATAAATTTTTAACAGTTTGCGTTTTCAAAAGAATGAGAAAGTGACTTAAACAATTCAGCAAAATCGAGGATTATGACCCCTTTCTTTTACTGTTTCGCTTAACTCCGGACTTGTCCAGTTGAGAATGTGAATTGTTATTTTTACAAAATAAATAAAAAAAAATTTGTTTTTAGAAATTTAACAGTTTACGCTTTCAAAAGAATGAGGAAGCGATTTAAACGTTTCAGCAAAATCGAGGACTATGACCCCTTTCTTTTACTGATTCGCTTAATTCCGGACTTGTCCGTTTGAGAATGTAAAGTGTATTTTTGCAAAATACACAATTTTGCACTTTCAAGGAAACGATGAAGAGATTTAAACGATTTAGCAAAAGTGCGGAGTATGGAACCACACTTTTACTATTTCGGTTAATTCCGGACTCGTTAATTGAATATCTATTGTTTTGATGATTTTGATGAATTTTACACTTTCAAGGAAACGATGAAGAGAATCAAACGATTTAGTAAAACACGTGGTATGAGACATGTGCGTTTGCTATTTCGGTTAATTCCGGACTCGTTAATTGAAATATTTGATGCTTTCGTGTGCTTTCGAGCCACTATGATGGACCTTCGGGTCATATGATGGACCTTCGGGTCATATGATGGACCTTCGGGTCAAATACCAGTACTAGACCTTCGGGTCACTCTGCGGACCTTCGGGTCAATCTGATGGGCGCCAAAATTATGTTGAGTACTTGGTAGGCTTCGGCCACTCTGAGATGCACGTGCGGCGAATTAAAAACTCGCCATCTGATGGGATCGATCCAAGCTTTTATGTTGATTTTCTAGTCTTCTTAATTGATTTCTAGATATTTGTTGCTTCCAATTATCTGCAGGTAATTGGATATTTGTTGATATGAGTTCTGATTGTCGTTTTTGATAATCAGATATTTGTTGTTTCTAATTATCGCTTGTGATAATTAGATATTTGTTGATATGAGTTCTGATTATCGTTTTTGATAATCAGATATTTGTTGTTTCTAATTATCGCTTGTGATAATTAGATATTTGTTGATATGAGTTCTGATTATCGTTTTTGATAATCAGATATTTGTTGTTTCTAATTATCGCTTGTGATAATTAGATATTTGTTGATATGAGTTCTGATTATCGTTTTTGATAATCAGATATTTGTTGTTTCTAATTATCGCTTGTGATAATTAGATATTTGTTGATATGAGTTCTGATTATCGTTTTTGATAATCAGATATTTGTTGTTTCTAATTATCGCTTGTGATAATTAGATATATGTTGATATGAGTTCTGATTATCGTTTTTGATAATCGGATATTTGTTGTTTCTAATTATCGCTTGTGATAATTAGATATTTGTTGATATGAGTTCTGATTATCGTTTTTGATAATCAGATATTTGTTGTTTCTAATTATCGCTTGTGATAATTAGATATTTGTTGATATGAGTTCTGATTATCATTTTTGATAATCAGATATTTGTTGTTTCTAATTATCGCTTGTGATAATTAGATATTTGTTGATATGAGTTCTGATTATCGTTTTTGATAATCAGATATTTGTTGTTTCTAATTATCGCTTGTGATAATTAGATATTTGTTGATATGAGTTCTGATTATCGTTTTTGATAATCAGATATTTGTTGTTTCTAATTATCGCTTGTGATAATTAGATATTTGTTGATATGAGTTCTGATTATCGTTTTCGATAATCGGATATTTGTTGCTTTTAATTATCACTTTAGATAATTAAATAATTGTTGATTTGTTGTTTTAATTATCGCTTTAGATAATTAAATATTTGTGCTTTGAGATTTAATTATCGCTTTAGATAATTAAATATTTGTTGATTTTAGATTTAATTATCGCCTGAGATAATTAAATAATTGTTGATTTGTTGTTTTAATTATCGCTTTAGATAATTGAATATTTGTTGCTTTGAGGTTTAATTATCACTTTAGATAATTAAATATTTGTTGATTTCGAATTTAATTATCGCTTTAGATAATTAAATATTTGTGAATTAGAAATTTGATTATCGTTTGTGATGATCGAATATTTGTTAATTTGAGAAATTTGATTATCACTTGGGATAATCAAATATTTGTTAAATTTAAAATTTGATTATCATTTTGATAATTGAATGTTCGTTGATTTGAGAAATTCAATTATCGTTTTGATGATTGAATATTTGCGATTCTTGAGATTTGAGCTTCGTCTTTTTCTCTGGCGATTCAGGTGAGTAATTTGATTTACTCACATTCAATTCGTGCTCTGTAGGGGGTTTCTGCTCTGTTTTTCCTTCTCTTTTAGTTGCTGGAACTCGATTGTTCTTGCTTTTGTTAGTCGTCTGAGTTTGATCCCTGATTCCCACAAGGTTGATTCTTTTGATTTGAAGAAGTCGAACCTTTTGATTTCTTATCTAATACTTTACCCCTGACACTTGCTTTGCTTGTACATTCGACATTGCCATGCTCTTTTGGTTGTTACCTTGTACCCATTTATTCCCTATGATTGCGGGGACGCAATTCCTTTGATAATCGTGTTCTCAATTCTTATTTTTCTAGCATAACTAGTTTAGGTTAGAAGAAAATTGTTATGGACAATCTTGATTAGGAAAATTGCGGGGACGCAATTTTTATAAGGAGGGGAGTCTGTAACAACCCAGGATTTCGTGATTTTTATTATCGTTATTAGACGATTATTATTGTTGGCAAATTTCTCTTGGGTGTTTTAATCGGGCAAATTCTTCTAACAATTTGTTAAAAAGGATTTGTGGGCTTTATAATAATCGTGGCCCATAGGTGTTTGGGGCCGTGAAAATTTGCAAGGCAAATAATCGATCCCCCTCTCTATTTTCATTCGTTCAATATCCCGTCCCCTTTACCCATTATTCACTTTAAAATCCCTAATCTAAACGATAGAGAAGAATGGCGGTCTCGAGTACTCCTTAATTCGTTCTTCTCAAAGCTGCAACTTCAAGACTCGATCTAAAGCTCAGATGAAGTTCGTCTCTTCGATACTACATGGGCTGCGAGGGCTTCGAGACTTCGAATTGACGTCGCTTGAAGGGGGTTTGCCGCGCTCGTCTTCGCTTCGACAAAGGTGAGTGATCTTCTTCACTCACATTCTAATTCTCTCTTAGTATAGTGTTTCGGCCATTCATTTGTGTTTCGCTGTTGATGATTTCGTTGATTTCTGTCGTTGTTGATTTTGCTTGATTTTGGGCCATACGGTTCAGTGCCTTGAGAAGTATTATTAACCTAGTTTGATTTTGTTAACACTGTTGTTGCTTGCTCATGTTGGTTTCACGAATTTCTGATCACCTTGGCTTCACATTTCTGGCATGTGAACTTGAATTTGCAACTTCGGCTTTACTATGAATTTGATTACGGTCACTCTGATTTAGCTTTGGAATTCTGGCTTTTGGGTTTGCAGTAGCCTTTTTATTTAAGTCCTCATGAGTGATTTTCAGTTCTCACGCATCTCTAATTCATTTTGCAATCCCTGAATTCGTTGATTGACTTACTTGGCAGTTCGACTTGTTCGACTACTTGTTGCTTTGGCCCATATGCCTTTACTGCCATGTCTACGTGATAGTGTACGACCATGACTTTATCCATCTTTGATTTATGTTACACTCGACTTTGCATTAGCTTTAAGATTTTTGTATACAGTTGCACTTGGGAACACTGATTCATCGAAGTGCATTCCTTGAGTTTCACTGAGCTTTGACATTGAGTGCTTCATCCCTTACCTGTAGTTGTGTCACCTCTGTCTGATTCCCTCTGGTTTCTTTAGTATTGTCGAAGACTGTTACTCTGACCACCTTTGTTTTAGCCTTGATCTCGAGCTCTTTGTCATGTGCACACTGTATCTACTTCTGACCTTTGAGCAAGTTCACGTTGCCTTCATTAACTGTTTGCATCACAGCTTTGACATTCGTTTACTGTATATATCACTTGACTTTGATCATCTCTGCAGTTTTGTACACTGATTAGTTGAGCGTGATAGTTTCTGGTGCCTTCACTGGTTCATGTTATCACTTGAGTACATTATAGTCTTCATTGCACTTGATAATGATGTTGAACTTGGATGATCATTTCTGTAGTCACTGCACTGTGTTTTGGTGACAATTGTGTTGGTTCACTTGGTAGCCTTTGTTGTTGTCCAGTTTGTACTTGTCTTGTTGATGTTGCACTGACACTTGTGATATTTGTATCAACTCGAATTGTTTACTTGACCCACTTGAGCATCTTTTTCATTTGGTCTGATGATATTTGTATTACCATATTTCTGTCGTAACCCTTGTAGTCTGACTTGAACATAGTCTTGTACTTGTTCACTATTGTTGCACTTGAGTTGTTTACTAGATCCACTGTCACTTTGCCATTTCTTTGCTCTCTTTGAATATTTGCTCTGTTCGAACATGTATAGTTGCTGTTGCTTGAGACTGTCATCCACTTGCATTGCTGAGTAGTCTTTTATGTTTGTTGTACATATGAAATTTATTTGTATGTATACTAAACATTCCTTCTCAGTGACCTTCCACTTGCATTCTTAGGCTTAAATGTTTTAGTCGTTGCTGTGGCCTTATTTGGGTACACATACTCGTTATCTCTGGATGGCACCCCTTTGATGTAGATTCGTGTTGCCATCTCAGTTTGCTTTCACCACTTTGTATTATGGTTTCTCTGACCAATCTGGGTTAGATATTTTGTTTTCTCGACGTATTAATTACTGTTAGTACTTGGAGTTGTGGTGACTTTATATTCTGTTGTGGCGAGGCAGTGCACGCGTGCGTGCACTGCAGCCACTCTGAATTGACAGATTTTAATCGATATTTCTTTTGTTCTTGATTCATCGACCTGTTGCGTAATTCGTAGGCTGTATTGGCGAGGCAGTACACGTTAGCATGTACTGCAGCCAATTAGCATTGATGTTTTGAAATTGACATTTCAATTGTTTAAACTGCTTTGAATTTCTGTTTTGTGGATTAACACTGTTTAGTGTTATATCTGCCGTTATCCGGTTCTCTTATCGAGAAGTTGGGTATACGAGATATCTGTGACTGTCATCTATTTGAGATTGATTATTATTGCTGCCTATGCACTAATAAACTGGTTTGAATTAGACTGACCTGGGTATTATTTTCTTTTGAATGTAATACTCGGGTCAGACCCGAGTTATTTCAGGTTGTAGATTTTCTTCTTTGAGTTGCTGTTCAGGATATGAAGACTTTTCACATCTTCTGAAGTTGTCCGTGTCATTTTGTAGTAGTCGTGTCATTACATAGAACGATATGTATTCATGTATATTAGTTGATAATGTACTTGTATATATAACTTCTAGAGTCGACAGTTGTAGTTGTATCATATGTATTGTGTCAATTATGTATCAACTGACATCAGTTATATATATGAGACTTTTGTTTTTATCTGTGTTCCGCATTTATATTATCTGTGTTATTGTTATATCTAATGTCCTAAACTATTATGAACTATCGTAGTTTGTTTTATACTGATAATTGGATATGTCGATGGGAGTAAATAAATAATAGATGAAAAATAAAAAGTATATACCACTCCTACCGAGATAACCAATATTAGTGTAAGGCCAATTACGGATGGTCGCTCCTATCCAGCCTTATTCTTCGTAATAATAGATAGTATTTCTTTTAATACTCTTTGTTATTATGAGCATAGAGGTGGGGCGTCACATAGACCACGTTCAGATAACATATAATTAATACAAAATACGCCAAGAGCGACATATGAAGATGCCTCTTGGATGATCAGAGTATACAATAAGGAAATAAAACAGATTTGCCTTTACAACCAAAACACATAGCGGAAAAAGAATTCTAAGTAGCTCGCATGCCTCCTGCTCATCACCAGAAGCTTTATTCGTCTAAAAGAACACCTAGAAATCCTAAATCTCAAACTACTCAAAATCAATTGAGTACCCGAGAGTTTAAGGGGAAAACAAAAACTTCGAGTTAGACAAAAAGCCTGGTATGAATAATAATCTACCATCTCAAACCATTTAGATATCTAGTGAGACCATGTCCTAAGCGAAACGGGTTATCCCCTCACTAGTATCTTAAAACCTTTATAAAACCATATACCGTGCTCCTGCATCCATAATGGTTAAAACAATTCAAAATGATATAATGATGTGCAAACAAGTAAGTTAATTCTGGATTATCCATCCCCGTTCATTCTGACTATCTGTCTCAATTATAGTTTTTAGGGTTACTATTAACCTATTAGTTTTCATGGGCCCACTAATAACCTATTTAATACTTATGGATTACCTGTCCGATTTCATAGTTTTCAAGGGATAACTAAGAACCTATTGGTAACTCCAATATCCTTTCTCTTATCCTAGTTTTCATGGGATAACTAGGTAACCTATTAACTAACTGTCAATATCTTAATTTCTTATCCTAGTTTTCATAGGCTGACTAGGAACCTATTAACTAACTATCAATATCTTAATCCGGATATAGTTTTCATGGGCTAACTATAAACCTATTGGTCCCTACCAATATCAAATCATCGTTTTCATGGGCTTACTATGAACCTATTGGCCCTAGCTAATATCTTTTGCTATACATAGTTTTCATGGGCTTACTGTGAACCTATTGGCCCCTGCCAATATCTTTAATTAGGATTTTAACATTTCTTAATTTATACTAACTACCGGGTCAACATAGCTGGTTATTCTGCCCTTTCCCAAAGTACCATTATGGGTTAACTACAATGTGAATAAATATATGAAGAAGCAATCATAATAATACCAACCCCGGTGGTTTAATGTCCTTCTAATCATTTTATACAAAACTTGGTTAAACCCTTTAACCTGTTAATCAAGGAAAACTTCTTCTATTTCAAAAATCTTTAATTTATTTATATCATGGTTTTTCCTTAAAAATGAGATTGGGTTATTTGTTTTGAGAACCATAAAACATTAATTTCAAAACCCTTGCATAACCTCCTTCGAAAGCAAAGAGAACTCCTTTTCAAAACACTATGTATATACCTTTCAAAGCCTTTTTAAAACATCACTTTTGAAACCTAAATATACCTTTTGATTGTGTCAAAACATTGCTTAATAATGTTTAGAAATTTAGCTTCAAAACTAATGAAAGTATCCATTTCGAAAGCATAGGGTTTTAATTCTAAAAACATCTTTTGGGTCAAAGCGGTTATATGAAAGTATCTCTTTTAAAACCATTAATAATATTGTTTCGGGGAAAATTTGATGGTGTCGGAACCATCTATTCGAAAGTTCAAAACCTTTGAGTAAAACTTTGAATGATACTGTAACGACCCGTAAATTTTAATGGTTCTATTAACGTATTTAACTGAATTTTTGTGAAATTTTAAATAATAAAATTTTGAAATAAAACTTTAATATTTGGAATGCGTCTACTTTAACATAGCAAATGGTAAATTTTCATCAGATAATATAGAAGTTTATTTTCTTGATGATAATAAAATGTTTTCCAAACTTGAATATTTTTCTATAGAAAATTTGTAAATCATCTTCTAAGTGAGACGTCGTATTTCGTTTCATCAAATTTGGACTTATATTGCTCCGTTCATCTTATTTCTGACATTTTAACAGCATTTCGGTACCGATATCGACTTTTGATCGGATGATCCTATCACTGATATATGTGTACCGTTTTGATCATCGCGGCGTGCTGATCTCTGCAGTATATTCAATTATGTATTTCGGAGCCCGGTACGCGGTGAAATCCATGAAACTGTTAACTGTATCGGTACCACTTTTGCACTTTTAATAGTGGTGCCCATTCGAATTTCAAACGGTTGAAATAAACGGCCACTAGTCATTAATATTTGCTGAATTCAAGGGTCAGCTGTTACATCTCCATCATTTCAATTTACTTTATGGTGGTTCGTTTCTCTGTTTTCGGTTCTGTTCATTTGCAAAGGAAACTATATATTCTAACTATGCAAGCTCAATGTTCATTCTCTCTTTATTCTTTCTCTTCCATTAGCTCTGTTCTGTGAAAAATATATATATAACGAAAGTATATTCCTGACTTTTGCCGAGAAACCTCACCCCTCAGACCACCACGTCCATGATTCCACTCCTTCCCCTCGGCCTCAGTCCGCCCACAAACCCGATCACGCCACGTGACAGCCACTCTCTCCCTCACCTCTCTTCCTCTCCCGCGACTAAAGCCAAGCCGCAAGTCCCTTCTGTTTCCCCTCTCGTCCTCTTCTTTCCGCTTGGCCTCGCCTACTTCCAGCTCTGCCGCCGATCCAACCCAATGCCTCCACCTCCTGTAACAATTGCATACAGGTGAACATATATATATATATGTGTGTGTGTGTGTGTGTGATAGTGTACTATAGTTTATAGGCTTGTGAAATGACCTTTTTTTGTTTGTTTTGTTTGTTTGTGATCTGTGTTCATAGATAGTGTTATAAAATTTTAAAAGTTTATATTAAATAAGTTTATATATATGGCCTTTGTCTGTAACTTATGTATCTACTGCAACTATGTACTATATTTGAACAGTTTTGATAATAATATATACGATGTTTTATATATACTAGTACGAATAATATATTCGGTGGGATTTCTATATATATATATATATGTATGTATGTATGTATGTATACGTCTTAGATTTTTGAAACATGTATTTTATCCTCTCTATATATATATATATATATTAGACATGGATCGGTTATAGGGTACTTTATAATATGTCCTGATGTTATATTATATTTTTGTTGTTAAGTTTATATCAGTTTCTAGTATATAAATGTTTTCATTTCAGTTTTATGACTTCAGATTATGTATATATAATTGATAAAGAAGCTGCTGCAGTTTGTATATATAAGTAAGTGTTTAGTTATATAAATTATAAGTTGTATATTTTAAATTGGAAGCACCTTTGGTTTTGGATTGATGTGTATAGTTGTTTATATATATAGGTTTATACCACAGTTGTTAATATTCCAGGTATTATAAGTTTACTTATACTTGAGTTTGGGTTTCGTATTGATATATGTTCAAATTGATTTTAGAAAATATGTATAGATATTTTCCATTGAATGTACATAAAATATGTGAGTAATTTGCATTTTTGATAAGTATATATGTATTTATTTCTAAATATACCATGTAGATATGTTTATTTTAACATGTGTGTTTAATTTAAAACAATGATTTTGAAACATATAAATACAAGTGTATATATTTTAATATATGTTTGAATTCAGTATATGATTTATATATATATAGTTATATATAGTTATATATATAAGTTCGCTTAAATCAATTATCTTCATTGATCCAGTTCTGATTTGATTTCGTCAATTCTGAGCTATCAGCTTTGCTCGTCAAAATCGTGTCCATCTAGCTTTGCTTTGGAAGTCGTGCTTGCATTTCGTAACTCAACTTCATTGTCTATCCTCTCTAGCCTCTAAAGGTGAGCAATCACTCACGATTAATTTTCCTATATTTATTAAATTTGATTTCAATTGAAACGACAATTGAAATATGCTGTTGTTAGTTATTTACATTGCTATATATATGCTATTTTCTGTATCTGTTCACCTGTGACATCTAACACCATTATCTGTTATTTATAGCGCTATATATATGCCCTTATCTGTATATGTTCAACTATGACATCTGAAACCATTATCTGTTATTTATATTGCTATATATATGCCCTTATCTGTATTCGTTCACCTATGACATTTGACACCATTATCTGTTGTTTATATTGATGATATATGCTTGTTATGTTATTATCATATCTGTTATCACTCTGCAAGTTCCCTGTTAGTATAGAATTCAGTATGAGTTGAAATGATACATACTCGAACGATCTGTAGAATAGGAGAAAATCGTTATGGGTTAAATGATAAACCCAAGCGATTTTCATTGACATTGAATTTAGGATTACGGGTTGAAAAGATATATACCCGTATATATTTAAATTACGGATTGAAATGATAAATATCTGTATCACTTGACCATAGGGTAGAAATACAGACACCGTTGGTCTAAAAATGTAAATATTTTGAATAATGATGTCTATGGTTTTTAAAAGAAATATATGGTTTTAATAAATATTTATTTTAAAGATTTATTAAAGTTTATTAAATAAAGTTGATTTAATCGATATAAAATATGTTTAAGTATTTATGTAAAATTTATATTTTCAAATATAGAGTTTATAATGTTTTAGGTTGAAAGATAAATTTGAAATTGATTTGGAATGTTAATTATTTAAGAATTATGCTTAAATAAGTTTGATTTGAAATTTATTAAATTTAAAATGTTAAGATATGTTTTATAACTTGAATTTGATTAAAAGTGGCTTAATGAATATTTCAAACTTATATAAATTTAAATGGGATATTTTGTTTATTTAAATTTGTAAATCGAATTTGTATTTAGATGTTATTGAAATGATTAAATAAATATTTCAGAAACTAAATGTAATGAAATTAAATTGAGATATAAATGGAATTATCAAATTTAGTTCTGGAAATGTGGAATATTTAAAGCTTTGAAAAATATTGAAATTTAATGGTTTATTTTGTGTTTCAAATCTGTATTTGAAATCGATATAATTTGAAATGATTTATTGAGAAATTGAATTGAGTTGAAATTTATGAATTGGGATTGAATTAAGTTGAATTTGGAAGTCGAGTTGATTTGAATCGATTTGTGAATTTGTGGAAACTATCTTTATTATATTAAGTATTTTAAATTTTATTTCAAACTATTTTATATTATTTTATAAACTATTTTAATATAACTATTTTAATATAAACTATTTTAATTATACTAATTATTTTAATATATAGTGTTTTAACTTATAACTATTTTATATAAATTATTTTATTTTATAAACTATTTTATTTTATATACTATTATTGATATCTAAACGGTTTAAGGGAAATGCTATAATTTCAAAGTGTTATGATTTCCAAAATGTTATGATTTCAAAGCTGTGATTTCCAAAGTGTTTTTATTTTTAAAAGACTATGATTTCTAAAGCGTTATAACTTTGGAAAGTGTTATGATTTTGGAAATGGAGATATTTGAAATGGAAATGATATCGTGTTGATTTGGTTTTTGAAATGAAAATGATATTTGGTTTTAAAGTATAACTATTTTGAAATGACCGCGGTGTTATAATAACGTTCGGTTGTTAAAGAGACCGGGATCGTATATGGGCATACTCTCTGTCGATACCGAAAACCACTTTAACAACTATGTACGCAGTGGAGATTCCAGAATGAAGTAGGATGGTTGCGACGATCCTATATGAGGTATATACGTGGACCCAACTACTGTGAGTTGGCATAAGGTGGCTAAAACAAGAGCAATCGATGGGCTAATGAGGTAGCTCCTCTAATCGGATACATTCCATCGTATGCCATTCTATTACTTTGTGATTGATTTGGTGTGCACCCTTGATTCGGGAGTGTGGCTCGAGGTGGGCGATTGCTGCGGCTCTGCATTGCCACCGACCCAGAAGTGTAATTGGTATATCTACCCTGGCATTGCCTAGTTGTGCCGTATCACCTACCATAGCGTTCTTTACTACGAGTTTGTTTTGTACCATACCTATGGAGTGCCCTCTGACGACACCCATTACGGGGGAGATTACGGTATTGTATATGCTATGGGAATATATAAAATGTGTTAAGGTGGAAAATGTAAAGCCTTAACGCTATTTTAATAGTTTACTTTACTATAGACATATTATAATATCATATTACTACATAGTAGATAGTTTAATGGATCCTTAGAGGATGGTTATCCCAAACATCCTTTGAGTTACTTGTATTTCAGTTGATATTTCACTTGAGTTGGATTTATTGATATAAGAATGTTAATCCTAACTAGAGTGTTTTGTGTTTTGCTTTATGCTCGGGTCAGACTGAGTGGCTCAGTGTTCGATACTCACCTTTGGAGTGGGAGCTTCGCTTGGAGATCCAGCTATCTATCCAGCTTTCAGTTATTCAGTTGATTCAGTGATGTATTCTTATCTTGTATTTGACTATTGTATTGAGACATCTATGTATTCGAGACTTCTGTTGTATCTTGTTTAACTCTTTTTTATATATATGGTAGCTTCATGAACTACTATTCTTTTGTTTCCGCTGCTTATTTTATATTACTCTGTGTCTGTGATTCTATGATTATTTTATTCACTATATATGCTGAGTTTTGCCAAATATAAAAATTAACAATATGATATTTTGAGCAATTCAAATCCGACATGGATAGATGCGAATGGTTGAAAATTTCAGGATGTTACATGTGGTATCAGAGCTCTGGTTTTAGGTAAAACTCGGCATATAGAGTAAAATTCAATTACAGAATCACTTTCGTTTGAGCTTGAATTCCTTCTTCTTTGACTCAGTTTTCTTTGAACTTTGGAACATTCCCTTTGGTTCCAAAGTCCATTCCTGTCTCCCCTATTCGTGTCTTCTTGATTCTGGAGTATCCCATAACTCCACTTCGAATGATCTCTCTATAATAAATCAGCGGTCTCACTAATCTCTGAATGATTTGTAAACGGGTGAAACTCCTTTATAATCGGTATTGATTCACCGGAGATTTCTGTACCCTCGGTTTTCGGTGCTGCTATCTTTTGTTATACCCGGATTCTATCTCTGGCGATCGAATGTCGATTTGCCCAGAATTCTGCATCGATCGTATTCTTGAAGTCACGGATAACCCGGTTAAGGTTGCCCGCGATTTATATAAGTCTATTCATCTTCCTATTTTGTAATTCAATTATCTTATCTCCCATTCGAGCCTATCTTCCTTGTTTGAATTCTTTTGATTAGGGTCTCTCAAAAATTTGAATCTCTATCATTGTTTTGAAATCTATTTTGTATCATCGAGTGAGGGAGTGTACTTGTATTTATATTAAAATGTTTTATAGTTTGTTGTTTGAGTTGTTGATGTTGATTTGGGTTTTCGATCAATTCGTCTGATCAACGCTATAAATAGGATTTCCAAAACACTTTAATAGAGAAAATTGACACAATATTATTTTCAAATTTGGTAAATGAAATAAATTTGTATGATTATATTATAAATATATAAGTAAAATTTTCTGGAATTTAATAAGTTAATTAAATTGGTTGTTTGAATGATATTATTTGATTATCATTTATTGATCTAAATGAATATATAAACATAGTTTATAAATTGATTTGGGAATTAAAATGAATTTAAATTAAGAAATTGAGAATTTAATTTCCGATGATTTCAAACTCTGGTTTAAAGTTTTAAAATGCATATTATTGAAAGTATTTTCGAATAGAAATTTGTTTCCAAAAATCTTTAAAATGTTTAAAATCAGTGCTCTTCTTTTTTGTCGCTGTAAAATGTTTTCGGTGATGGCGGCCGTATCATCGACATTCATTTTCGAGTTTCGAAGTGAAGAGACCAATTTGTAGCTTTGCTACAATTTAGTTTGGAAATTAAAGTGATTTAGATTTCTAAAGTATGACTTGATTTATATATAAGTATATGATTATAGATTTGGTTTGATCTATATAATATATACAGTTATCTCTTATGGTTTGAAATTAATCGGAAATTTAATTCTTAAATTTATGTTAAAGGGTGATTTTAATTATAATATGAAGCCAAAATTTTGAATAAATATTTAAATTTGAAATGATTGAGTTGGGAAAAGCTTACTTGTATAATATCCAATTTCATTCTAATATAACTTACCTCAATTATTTAGAAGTTGAATATATAATTAGATAATATACAATATAAAATGTTTTATAAATAAAATTTGAGTGTTTATAATAAATGTTATACACTTAAATTGTAATTATAAAATGCTAATAGAGCTAAGTAGAATATAAAGTTAACTGAATAAAATAAGTTAATTGAATAACAAATGAGATAAATAAAATAATTTCTGTTTTGAGGAATTAAGAAATTGAAATTTAATAAACTAAATGAAATACTTTGAATTTAAAACCAAACTAATTGAATATAAACAAATTCTAAAATAATTAAAATTTATATAGTTTAAATTAATAGTTTTATTTTGTTTTTCAATCTATTTTCTTTCTGGTTGTTTCTATTCTCCTACCTCGTTCCTTTTTGGGGACGAAAAGTTTTGAGTGGGGGAGAGTGTAACGACCCGTAAATTTTAATGGTTCTATTAACGTATTTAACTGAATTTTTGTGAAATTTTAAATAATAAAATTTTGAAATAAAACTTTAATATTTGGAATGCGTCTACTTTAACATAGCAAATGGTAAATTTTCATCAGATAATATAGAAGTTTATTTTCTTGTGTAATTTTATTTCAATTAAAATCAGTTAATATTCGATGATAATAAAATGTTTTCCAAACTTGAATATTTTTCTATAGAAAATTTGTAAATCATCTTCTGAGTGAGACATCGTATTTCGTTTCGTCAAATTTGGACTTATATTGCACCGTTCATCTTATTTCTGGCATTTTAACAACATTTCGGTACCGATATCGACTTTTGATCGGATGATCCTATCACCGATATATGTGTACCATTTTGATCATTGCGGCATGCTGATCTCCGCAGTATATTCAATTGTGTATTACGGAGCCCGGTACGCGGTGAAATCGGTGAAACTGTTAACTGTACCGGTACCACTTTTGCACTTTTAATAGTGGTGCCCATTCGAATTTCAAACGGTTGAAATAAATGGCCACTTGTCACATCCCATACCGAAATTTTCGACTTTCGAAAATTCGACATCGATACTCACTTTATCGACTGCCGAGAAATCGAACGCCGGAAACTCCAATAGTGAGGGTTTTAGAAAGAAGAAAAAGGCAGAAGAAGAAGATAGAAGAAAAAGAAAGAAGAACAACAGAACAAGAGCAGAAACAGAAACAATATTAGAATCTTACACATCGCAGCGGAACAATATATAATAGATAATCACTAGCCTTTTAAAACAAAGAACTATATCAGTTTATACATACATCAATCATCAGAGTCAATATACAACTCAGTACAACAATGGACAGTTATATAACTTGTCCTCATACAGAATACACAGCGGAATAAATACTATTAGATACAAATACTACGTCTCGTCATCCAGCTTATCTCCAAAGCTCCAGAATATCCAGAATATCCTGATAATATAACTCTAGGCTGCCCGTGTGGAAATTGGTGGGCACCCAGAGTTTAGAAGGGAAACAATAAACTCCGAGTCAGTCATGGTGACTGGTGTGAGATCGTAAAACAGTTATTCTTTAAAATAACAACAGGAAAATTTTTAATGTCAATTCGCAATGCTTTTGGAAAATGAAACTACCATAAGACCTCCCGCCACACACACAATGCAAACGCAGACTTGGAGGAGATTTCTTCTTATGATAGTCAAAGATGCTTACTACGCAAAAATCAAATTCTTTTTGATATTATTATTAGTGCATAGTGGAAAACATTTCGAAAGTAGAATATAAATCTTAGCCAGCATAGGCATTCCGCACTTATGCCTACTATAGCTACCATCCAAACAGTAGTGACCACCATAAGTGAATGATAGGTTCTATAACTAAAACCGTACAAGTCACGTATTGTTTCTTTGGATTTCCAACAAATGGTCAGGCTAAGGAACTTCCTATCCACGATGGGTACGTCCCTGGAATAGACGACCCGAGAAATAACCTAACATTACGGTTAGATCTCTGCCAACACAAGGTCGGGTTACCTCTGCAAAAGTAGGTAACTACTGACACGCGTATGCCATCCCCCGATCGTCACCGATCTTCCCGAGGATCCCCGATTCCAACAAACCACATAGATAATAATAATGCAGTAACCACAGAGGTTAAGTATCTGGGCTCCATACCATGATACCACCTTTATCCAGAAGGAATGACATACACTAAGGGGCGATACTCCCTAGAACCTTGCCGCATTCGTCCTGTTTCGACCATTTCCGGGGTGTGAGGCTCGACGAAGTCTCGTCCACAAAGCTACGCTTTCTCAAAAAGCCCTGCTTCGGGTCAAACAAAATGATCAACCTATGATCACTAAGATATAAGATCAAACAAATGATCATATCACAAATGATCAAACACTGATCATTTCACAGCAACACTCAGTATGCCACGTTACCAAATCGGGATATATCGCTGATGAATTTCAACTACATAACCTTTGAGCTCGTACGTCTCAGAGAAGGGTGTTAAGCTAAGAGAATAAATTCTCCGCCACCAACAGGAATGTATTTAAAAGAAATCAGCTTTATATCTCAAATTGTAACGTCAGACACACAATCCATACAAGTCTGTTCCGGGATCGAACAGAACCGAAGGCACTTCTCACGAAGCCCTTGCATATCCGGATAATTTTCAATCACGTCAGGACTTCCCGTCACTAAGGGTGATAAAACCTCTAAACCGGAGATCAGCCGATGTAGAGTAACTCGACGGTAATTCTTCCGTTTTCAAAAATATCCGGTCTTCAACACCGGTCTTCAAATGCGATTCATAACGACGTATCACATATTCGGAATGGGTTATACGACCCCATGGTCCTTTCCCGGTTAACCCGAATAGTGAGCGATTTTTCAAAAATAAGTGTGGCATTCAAATTCATCCAATTCACAACAAATCCCTACTCAAGGTAATTATTGATAGTCGGTTATTTAACTATCAATAAAGATGCGCAACATCATCAGATTCCAAATAATTTTCCAAATTATTTCATCTTCAAAAATATCTTTACTAGATATAAAATTCCCACACTTAACCATTTGAAAACAATTTCAAATCAATTTTCCACACTTCAAAAATAAATCAATATTTATTTTTAAACTTCGCTTTCTTCTATAAATTCCGTATTGAATTTATACTTTCGAATATCTACTGATATTCGATTTTCAAATCGTTTTCAATATTCAATTTCAATTTATCTTTAAGAAGATAAATTCTCAAAACATTTCATTTCGTTTTGGAAAACATTTCCATACTTATTTAAAAATAAGTCAGCAATTCACAATTCATTTATTTTCAACACTTGGAAAATATTCGATATACTTAAATCAAATTAAGTATAATTTCATTCTTTAAGGAAAATATTCTTTTAACACCTTTATTTGAGTCAAAACGAATGTTACGTAAAACATCGTTACGACGACTCGAAATCACTAGTATAGGGATTCGAAATTAAGATAGATATATAAATCCCAATACTATATAAAACATTTCCTTCCGGAAATCATTTATTATAAAAACAGTGTTATAGTCCACCATTTCCTTAAGTTTCTCGAAAACGTCTATTTCAACAATAAATGTTGAAATCTATGGTTTCGATTCATAACACATTTTAAAACACCTTTAAAATGTTTAACTTCATTTTTAAAATATTACTTCTTCAAAAATGAATCCATTTTACTTAACAATATATTCACTGTCCAAAATCGTGAATAAAATTTACTTAACCCCATTTCAATCATTCCTACACATTTTTATTTCAATAAAAATTCGCTATTCAAAATCGTGAATATATCTTCTTAAATAATCTTCTATATTAAATTTATCACATTCAATCTATTTTCGAATTTATAAGCACGTTTATAAATTCTATTTCTCCTTTAATAACAACTTCGACTTATAAACCTTCTTTTATCAACTTCTATATATAACTTATCAAAATAAGTGACTTTGGGTTTATAAACAACTTTTATAAATTCCAATTCTATTTATAAAAACTTCAATACCAAATCAATCTCAATATTGATTTCTAAATTTATTTTCAACTTTAAATAAACTTCCCATACCGATTTCTCAAAATTTCATTTCCAAATATTAAATCAATTATAGATTGATTTCTAATTATATTCATCCTTACTAAAATAAATTCCTTATCTTCCTTCAAATTATCCAATATCCTGTTTTTAAATGGATTCTTTAAATTGAACTCATTTTACATTGATTTCCCAAATCATTTCAATTTACCAATTAAATTTCTAATTGGATTTCCAACTTATCTCCTTTTAAATAAATTCTTTTTAAAGAAAATAAATTTCTATTGTCTTCTTTCAATCTATTTAAAAATCCAGATTTTAAATTAATTTCCTCAATTTAAAATCACTATTATACGAAATTCATTTATTTAACATTTTCACTTTATTCTGGAAATAAATTCGATAAGATTATAAAAATTAACTTTTTATACTTTAAAATTCCTTTCTTCGAATTTATTAAATTTCTAAAATCAAATTCACTTAGAAATTTCTATTTTGATTTCCAAAAATTCAATTTCGTTTATTTTTTTTTGAAATCCAATGATATCAAACATCCATTCAGCTAAATTTTAGCTTTCAACAATTTTCCAGACATCGATATGATCAATAACATCAATATAATCATTCACAGATTCATATCACAGTATAAATAAATTCAATCAAAGTGAGGGGTCCAGTTGGATCCCTCCAACCTGTTTCCCTGCATCCAAAGATGTTAGCACAATACCAATTCCGCTCCAGTACGGAATTATCGCGGTATATAGGTTTTTTATAAATCCGCTTACTAACGGCGCAATAGGGTCTCATCCGCTATACGAGGCGGGAAATCATCAATCCAATATATACATATGCCAATATATATATATTGCTATATATAGATATATCCTATAATATCTAATACCACATCCAATAGCAATCAAATCAAACAATCAATAACTGTAAAAATTCCACATTCAAATTTGAGTGAGAAGATCTCACCTTAGCTTTTTATTTGCAATCCCACTTCGATTCCAGTTTGTTTTTCACGATCTTTTGACCTTGTATAAATATTGTACAATTCATTAATATTCGAACAGATCGAATAAGAATTTTCCATTTGATAAATTTGATTCGTCGGTGATTTCGTTCTAAACAATTAATTTAAATTTTTAACTGATTTCCTTTTGAAATAACTTATTTAACTAAGATTTCATTTTTTTTCTTTTTCACTGAAAAAAATGTTATTTTCTATAAATAACAAAATATCAAATTTCCTTTACTACAACTAAAAAAATTTAACTCCAAACAAAAATTTCTTTCCCATAACTAAAGTCATTACTGTGAATATAAAACCTTACTCAGATATGTTCAAATCAAAATAGGTATATATATATATTACTGTTATGTTTAAATTCGATAAATAAATTATCTTAAAAAAACTTACTGCGAAATCACCAAGCTCGAACTTGTGCTCACAGCCATGCGACACTAGCACACATACTACCTCGACATCAAACCGCCCCAGGCGTCGCACCTCTGATCGATTACGAGAGCCCAAATCAATCGCGAACGAACTCACGACCACCTCTCTGCTTGACGTCGCGATTCCCATCACCGAAGTCACTTCCACCGTCTCTACTCTCGATTGAAATCGAGAATCTCTACCAGCCTTCATCGCCATGCCTTGCTGCCGCGATTCCTTCCAGGTCGCGATTCATGTTCGCTCGAGTCGTTGCCACGAATCCTATCGACTCCGACCCCACAGTAATCGCCGAACCCATCCATCAATCGGTCGCTCGAAATCACGACGTGCGCTCCTAGTTCCATCACGTCGTCGACCCCGCCTGAACGCCGCAGCCATCGCCTACGCGTACGAACGCGCTGCCACTGCCCTTAGCACATGTCGCCTTATCGCCAGCCTAACCCCTCGACTACGCGCGAGCACGCGCCTCACTGCTTCGTGAACCCCCAAATCGCCACCACGATTTCAATTGGAAGGGAAAGGCAAATTTTCGGTTGTCTGGAAAACGAATTTGGAGGAGGAAACTTTTCGTGGATTTGAACAAATATCGCGGCCATTATTTTCTTTGAACTGAGATTTTTTTTATTTTTGAACAGATAGAGGGATTGTTATTTAAAAATTGAAAGGAAGTATGCTCTACACGATTTTGTTTCGTGATTTTTGGCGAGATTCACGGAAGAGTATCGTGCCAGCTTTTCTTCTGATGTCGGCAAGAATTTAAATTATAAAAATTTAAATTGAATTTGATGAAATCTTCAATGCGTTTACCTATCGTGTGCACACATAGCAAGTTCGAAAAATACGAAATTCGAAATCCGATATCAGTTCAATATTCTGGATCCAATGGAACTGGTTTCGTCGAATTCCGAGACTGTTTGAAAAATGACTATTTTTAAATATCGGTTAAACGATATAAATTTCAAAACTGATCAAAACAGTTCGAAATTAATTTCTGAAGCTTCTATTATCTTCAGTGTTATCAATATAAATTTTACAAGCGTTTGAAGTATTTTTAATCGGCCTAAATTTTGAAGATTCAAATTTTTATTCAACTTCCAACCGATTAAATTTTATAATTTAATCGTCAAATTCAAAATGATATCGGGATTCAAATTAAATTATCGTTCAAATATTTAAAATAAATTAAATATTCTCAATTTAATTCGTTCAAAATTCAGGGTCGTTACAGACTTCCCCCCTTAAAAGAATTTCGTCCTCGAAATTACAAGTTAGGAAAAAATGTCCTTAACTCGTCTACTATTTTTCACAATTCAATTGTTTTTATCAATCTATCAAAACAAATCTTCCTACTAAAGATTCGTTATTCATCAACTAAATTTCAACTTCAATTATAAGTTTCAACATCATTGTTTACTTCAAAATTCAAATTTAAACTTAAATTCAAATTTTAACTTTCAAAAATTTCTCAAAAATTTTCTAACGCCTTAAATTTTCAGAAAATTTCGCCAGCGTCTCCTTTACGCGGCTAATACGGCACGACTACAAAACGTCCCTACGGACTCTCAGATTTCAAAAAGAAAAAGAAAAAGCCAAGCGGCTAGAGAGAAATCATCAAAAACTCATATTATAATTCAAATACGTACCTTTGTCGAGCAATTCAAATTATCTTTGAAATCAAAATTCCAATTCATTTACACCTGTATATCCTACTAGCCATAATATCTAGTTACACATTCAAATCATTTTGCAAATTCTGTTACAAAATTTTCAATATAACTGCTTATATCATCATTACTTCACTATTGAGGTTATACCTATTCAATTTTGTTCAATCTTTACATTTCAATTTCATTTGAATTCAATTTTACCTTCTATTCTGAATATTGAATTTTTATCAACTATCTTTCATTCAACTGCACTATTTGAATTAGTTTCAGTTACTAATTTATCACAAATTCCAATTCATTTTATTCCAATTTGTTTTCAACATTCAGTTTTAACTCCAGTTTCATTTACTGACAAATTCAAAATGAATTTTAACATTCAACTTCATTTTCTTGTACTTGCAATTGCAAATTTATTTATTCATTCTCAAATTCTTTCATTTTCAATTGAATCTCATCTCTATCAAATTTGCAAATATTTATAAGTTATCAACTTATTTACATTTCGATTTATAATCACTTATATATTCATATTACAAATTCATTTCATTAATGAATTTTAATTTTTTCCAATATCTATCTGGAATTCCATTTTCATTTATAAATCACATTTACACTTCATATTTACCATTTTATTTATATATGAATTCGTTTCCTTATACTTTCAATTCACATTTATAGATTTCACTTGTTAATGAACTTTAATTCCAATCACAATTTCATATTTCACATTAACAATTTCTATTCGTATAAGTTATCAATTCAATAATATCCCGTAAATATTCTTTATAGTATTCCAGAGTCTTTTTCAACCTTTTCAAAACCATTTTGAAAACAAGTCAAATCATCCTTTGAACTTTCAAAACAAAACCCAACTTTTCAAACAACTTCCTTTTAAAATAATTTGGCAGCAATTTCTCTTTTGGAAACCCGAAAATGAACACCGGTGATGTCGCGATCATCATCGGAATTATTTTCCAGCGACCTAAAAGAGTTTAGAGCTTTCAACTCTCCAAATACTTTTCAAAACCTTTGAAATTCATTTTCAAATCAAAAAGATTTAACTTTCCAAATCACCAAAATTTTCAAACTCCTTTCAAAACATTTCCAAATACTTCTCTGGAATTCCGTTTCAAATTACAAATCACATTTATAATTTACATTCTTAAATTCCTTTCGTATATGGATTAATTTCTTAATTTTGGAGTTATGATTTCAGTTTCTTATTCAATTTCAATGATAATAGATTAATATTATCACTTCTAACAACCATGCAACCATATATTATAGTACTTTATAGAAAAACATTTCTTTTCTATACAAAAATAGTTTTGGGCAAAATTATTTCATTCACCCTATTTAAAACAATACTGTGTCGTCTTGCCTCGTTTAAGTGTTTAGAAATCTTTATCGATAATATGGCGTCCCACATACCGACCAAAATTCATAAACATCTCAACGGATAAGCAAACACAATATAAAACATTTTTATATATTCACTAACAAATACGCGCTCGTATCTATTATTACACTCAACTCATTCTAGAGTACTGCTGACTCTATCTCTAATGAGTAACACCCAACAGAGCAGGGTTGTCGCTTAACCATATGCTCTGATACCACTTTGTCACATCCCATACCGAAATTTTCGACTTTCGAAAATTCGACATCGATACTCACTTTATCGACTGCCGAGAAATCGAACGCCGGAAACTCCAATAGTGAGGGTTTTAGAAAGAAGAAAAAGGCAGAAGAAGAAGATAGAAGAAAAAGAAAGAAGAACAACAGAACAAGAGCAGAAACAGAAACAATATTAGAATCTTACACATCGCAGCGGAACAATATATAATAGATAATCACTAGCCTTTTAAAACAAAGAACTATATCAGTTTATACATACATCAATCATCAGAGTCAATATACAACTCAGTACAACAATGGACAGTTATATAACTTGTCCTCATACAGAATACACAGCGGAATAAATACTATTAGATACAAATACTACGTCTCGTCATCCAGCTTATCTCCAAAGCTCCAGAATATCCAGAATATCCTGATAATATAACTCTAGGCTGCCCGTGTGGAAATTGGTGGGCACCCAGAGTTTAGAAGGGAAACAATAAACTCCGAGTCAGTCATGGTGACTGGTGTGAGATCGTAAAATAGTTATTCTTTAAAATAACAACAGGAAAATTTTTAATGTCAATTCGCAATGCTTTTGGAAAATGAAACTACCATAAGACCTCCCGCCACACACACAATGCAAACGCAGACTTGGAGGAGATTTCTTCTTATGATAGTCAAAGATGCTTACTACGCAAAAATCAAATTCTTTTTGATATTATTATTAGTGCATAGTGGAAAACATTTCGAAAGTAGAATATAAATCTTAGCCAGCATAGGCATTCCGCACTTATGCCTACTATAGCTACCATCCAAACAGTGGTGACCACCATAAGTGAATGATAGGTTCTACAACTAAAACCGTACAAGTCACGTATTGTTTCTTTGGATTTCCAACAAATGGTCAGGCTAAGGAACTTCCTATCCACGATGGGTACGTCCCTGGAATAGACGACCCGAGAAATAACCTAACATTACGGTTAGATCTCTGCCAACACAAGGCCGGGTTACCTCTGCAAAAGTAGGTAACTACTGACACGCGTATGCCATCCCCCGATCGTCACCGATCTTCCCGAGGATCCCCGATTCCAACAAACCACATAGATAATAATAATGCAGTAACCACAGAGGTTAAGTATCTGGGCTCCATACCATGATACCACCTTTATCCAGAAGGAATGACATACACTAAGGGGCGCTACTCCCTAGAACCTTGCCGCATTCGTCCTGTTTCGACCATTTCCGGGGTGTGAGGCTCGACGAAGTCTCGTCCACAAAGCTACGCTTTCTCAAAAAGCCCTGCTTCGGGTCAAACAAAATGATCAACCTATGATCACTAAGATATAAGATCAAACAAATGATCATATCACAAATGATCAAACACTGATCATTTCACAGCAACACTCAGTATGCCACGTTACCAAATCGGGATATATCGCTGATGAATTTCAACTACATAACCTTTGAGCTCGTACGTCTCAGAGAAGGGTGTTAAGCTAAGAGAATAAATTCTCCGCCACCAACAGGAATGTATTTAAAAGAAATCAGCTTTATATCTCAAATTGTAACGTCAGACACACAATCCATACAAGTCTGTTCCGGGATCGAACAGAACCGAAGGCACTTCTCACGAAGCCCTTGCATATCCGGATAATTTTCAATCACGTCAGGACTTCCCGTCACTAAGGGTGATAAAACCTCTAAACCGGAGATCAGCCGATGTAGAGTAACTCGACGGTAATTCTTCCGTTTTCAAAAATATCCGGTCTTCAACACCGGTCTTCAAATGCGATTCATAACGACGTATCACATATTCGGAATGGGTTATACGACCCCATGGTCCTTTCCCGGTTAACCCGAATAGTGAGCGATTTTTCAAAAATAAGTGTGGCATTCAAATTCATCCAATTCACAACAAATCCCTACTCAAGGTAATTATTGATAGTCGGTTATTTAACTATCAATAAAGATGCGCAACATCATCAGATTCCAAATAATTTTCCAAATTATTTCATCTTCAAAAATATCTTTACTAGATATAAAATTCCCACACTTAACCATTTGAAAACAATTTCAAATCAATTTTCCACACTTCAAAAATAAATCAATATTTATTTTTAAACTTCGCTTTCTTCTATAAATTCCGTATTGAATTTATACTTTCGAATATCTACTGATATTCGATTTTCAAATCGTTTTCAATATTCAATTTCAATTTATCTTTAAGAAGATAAATTCTCAAAACATTTCATTTCGTTTTGGAAAACATTTCCATACTTATTTAAAAATAAGTCAGCAATTCACAATTCATTTATTTTCAACACTTGGAAAATATTCGATATACTTAAATCAAATTAAGTATAATTTCATTCTTTAAGGAAAATATTCTTTTAACACCTTTATTTGAGTCAAAACGAATGTTACGTAAAACATCGTTACGACGACTCGAAATCACTAGTATAGGGATTCGAAATTAAGATAGATATATAAATCCCAATACTATATAAAACATTTCCTTCCGGAAATCATTTACTATAACAACAGTGTTATAGTCCACCATTTCCTTAAGTTTCTCGAAAACGTCTATTTCAACAATAAATGTTGAAATCTATGGTTTCGATTCATAACACATTTTAAAACACCTTTAAAATGTTTAACTTCATTTTTAAAATATTACTTCTTCAAAAATGAATCCATTTTACTTAACAATATATTCACTGTCCAAAATCGTGAATAAAATTTACTTAACCCCATTTCAATCATTCCTACACATTTTTATTTCAATAAAAATTCGCTATTCAAAATCGTGAATATATCTTCTTAAATAATCTTCTATATTAAATTTATCACATTCAATCTATTTTCGAATTTATAAGCACGTTTATAAATTCTATTTCTCCTTTAATAACAACTTCGACTTATAAACCTTCTTTTATCAACTTCTATATATAACTTATCAAAATAAGTGACTTTGGGTTTATAAACAACTTTTATAAATTCCAATTCTATTTATAAAAACTTCAATACCAAATCAATCTCAATATTGATTTCTAAATTTATTTTCAACTTTAAATAAACTTCCCATACCGATTTCTCAAAATTTCATTTCCAAATATTAAATCAATTATAGATTGATTTCTAATTATATTCATCCTTACTAAAATAAATTCCTTATCTTCCTTCAAATTATCCAATATCCTGTTTTTAAATGGATTCTTTAAATTGAACTCATTTTACATTGATTTCCCAAATCATTTCAATTTACCAATTAAATTTCTAATTGGATTTCCAACTTATCTCCTTTTAAATAAATTCTTTTTAAAGAAAATAAATTTCTATTGTCTTCTTTCAATCTATTTAGAAATCCAGATTTTAAATTAATTTCCTCAATTTAAAATCACTATTATACGAAATTCATTTATTTAACATTTTCACTTTATTCTGGAAATAAATTCGATAAGATTATAAAAATTAACTTTTTATACTTTAAAATTCCTTTCTTCGAATTTATTAAATTTCTAAAATCAAATTCACTTAGAAATTTCTATTTTGATTTCCAAAAATTCAATTTCGTTTATTTTTTTTTGAAATCCAATGATATCAAACATCCATTCAGCTAAATTTTAGCTTTCAACAATTTTCCAGACATCGATATGATCAATAACATCAATATAATCATTCACAGATTCATATCACAGTATAAATAAATTCAATCAAAGTGAGGGGTCCAGTTGGATCCCTCCAACCTGTTTCCCTGCATCCAAAGATGTTAGCACAATACCAATTCCGCTCCAGTACGGAATTATCGCGGTATATAGGTTTTTTATAAATCCGCTTACTAACGGCGCAATAGGGTCTCATCCGCTATACGAGGCGGGAAATCATCAATCCAATATATACATATGCCAATATATATATATTGCTATATATAGATATATCCTATAATATCTAATACCACATCCAATAGCAATCAAATCAAACAATCAATAACTGTAAAAATTCCACATTCAAATTTGAGTGAGAAGATCTCACCTTAGCTTTTTATTTGCAATCCCACTTCGATTCCAGTTTGTTTTTCACGATCTTTTGACCTTGTATAAATATTGTACAATTCATTAATATTCGAACAGATCGAATAAGAATTTTCCATTTGATAAATTTGATTCGTCGGTGATTTCGTTCTAAACAATTAATTTAAATTTTTAACTGATTTCCTTTTGAAATAACTTATTTAACTAAGATTTCATTTTTTTTTCTTTTTCACTGAAAAAATGTTATTTTCTATAAATAACAAAATATCAAATTTCCTTTACTACAACTAAAAAAATTTAACTCCAAACAAAAATTTCTTTCCCATAACTAAAGTCATTACTGTGAATATAAAACCTTACTCAGATATGTTCAAATCAAAATAGGTATATATATATATTACTGTTATGTTTAAATTCGATAAATAAATTATCTTAAAAAAACTTACTGCGAAATCACCAAGCTCGAACTTGAGCTCACAGCCATGCGACACTAGCACACATACTACCTCGACATCAAACCGCCCCAGGCGTCGCACCTCTGATCGATTACGAGAGCCCAAATCAATCGCGAACGAACTCACGACCACCTCTCTGCTTGACGTCGCGATTCCCATCACCGAAGTCACTTCCACCGTCTCTACTCTCGATTGAAATCGAGAATCTCTACCAGCCTTCATCGCCACGCCTTGCTGCCGCGATTCCTTCCAGGTCGTGATTCATGTTCGCTCGAGTCGTTGCCACGAATCCTATCGACTCCGACCCCACAGTAATCGCCGAACCCATCCATCAATCGGTCGCTCGAAATCACGACGTGCGCTCCCAGTTCCATCACGTCGTCGACCCCGCCAGAACGCCGCAGCCATCGCCTACGCGTACGAACGCGCTGCCACTGCCCTTAGCACATGTCGCCTTATCGCCATCCTAACCCCTCGACTACGCGCGAGCACGTGCCTCACTGCTTCGTGAACCCCCAAATCGCCACCACGATTTCAATTGGAAGGGAAAGGCAAATTTTCGGTTGTCTGGAAAACGAATTTGGAGGAGGAAACTTTTCGTGGATTTGAACAAATATCGCGGCCATTATTTTCTTTGAACTGAGATTTTTTTTATTTTTGAACAGATAGAGGGATTGTTATTTAAAAATCGAAAGGAAGTATGCTCTACACGATTTTGTTTCGTGATTTTTGGCGAGATTCACGGAAGAGTATCGTGCCAGCTTTTCTTCTGATGTCGGCAAGAATTTAAATTATAAAAATTTAAATTGAATTTGATGAAATCTTCAATGCGTTTACCTATCGTGTGCACACATAGCAAGTTCGAAAAATACGAAATTCGAAATCCGATATCAGTTCAATATTCCGGATCCAATGGAACTGGTTTCGTCGAATTCCGAGACTGTTTGAAAAATGACTATTTTTAAATATCGGTTAAACGATATAAATTTCAAAACTGATCAAAACAGTTCGAAATTAATTTCTGAAGCTTCTATTATCTTCAGTGTTATCAATATAAATTTTAGAAGCGTTTGAAGTATTTTTAATCGGCCTAAATTTTGAAGATTCAAATTTTTATTCAACTTCCAACCGATTAAATTTTATAATTTAATCGTCAAATTCAAAATGATATCGGGATTCAAATTAAATTATCGTTCAAATATTTAAAATAAATTAAATATTCTCAATTTAATTCGTTCAAAATTCAGGGTCGTTACACCACTAGTCATTAATATTTGCAGAATTCAAGGGTCAGATGTTACATCTCCATCATTTCAATTTACTTTATGGTGGTTCGTTTCTCTGTTTTCGGTTCTGTTCATTTGCAAAGGAAACCATATATTCTAACTTTGCAAGCTCAGTGTTCATTCTCTCTTTATTCTTTCTCTTCCATTAGCTCTGTTCTGTGAAATATATATATATATATATATATAATGAAAGTATATTCCTGACTTTTGCCGAGAAACCTCGCCTCTCAGACCACCACATCCATGATACCACTCCTTCCCCTCGGCCTCAATCCGCCTGCAAACCCAAGCACGCCACGTGACAGCCACTCTCTTCCTCACCTCTCTTCCTCTCCCGCGACTAAAGCCAGGCTGCAAGTCCCTTCCCTTTCCCATCTCGTCCTCTTCTTCCCGCTTGGCCTCGCCTACTTCCAACTCTGCCGCCGATCCAACCTAATGCCTCTGCCTCCTGTAACAATTGCATACAGGTGAACCTATATTTATATATATATATATGTGTGTGTGTGTGTGTGTGTGTGTGTGTGATAGTGTACTATAGTATATAGGCTTATGAAATGACCTTTTTTTGTTTGTTTTGTTTGTTTGTGATCTGTGTTCATAGATGGTGTTATAAAATTTTAAAAGTTTATATTAAATAAGTTTATATATATGGCCTTTGTCTGTAACTTATGTATCTACTGCAACTATGTACTATATTTGAACAGTTTTGATAATAATATATACGATGTTTTATATATACTAGTACGAATAATATATTCGGTGGGATTTCTATATATATATATATATCTGTGTGTGTGTGTATGTCTTAGATTTTTGAAACATGTGTTTTATCCTATATATATATTAGATATGGATCGGTTATAGGGTACTTTATAATATGTCTTGATGTTATATTATATTTTTGTTGTTAAGTTTATATCAGTTTCAAGTATATAAATGTTTTCATTTCAGTTTTATGACTTCAGATTATGTATATATAATTGATAAAGAAGCTGCTGCAGTTTGTATATATAAGTAAGTGTTTAGTTATATAAATTATAAGTTGTATATTTTAAATTGGAAGCACCTTTGGTTTTGGATTGATGTGTATAGTTGTTTATATATGTAGGTTTATACCACAGTTGTTAATATTCCAGGTATTATAAGTTTACTTATACTTGAGTTTGGGTTTCGTATTGATATATGTTCAAATTGATTTTAGACCATTGAATATACATAAAATATGTGAGTAATTTGCATTTTTGATAAGTATATGTGTATTTATTTCAAAATATACCATGTAGATATGTTTATTTTAACATGTGTGTTTAATTTAAAACAATGATTTTGAAACATATAAATACACGTGTATATATTTTAATATATGTTTGAATTTAGTATATGATTTATATATATATATAGTTATATATATATAAGTTCGCTTAAATCAATTATCTTCATTGATCCAGTTCTGATTTGATTTCGTCAATTCTGAGCTATCAGCTTTGCCCGTCAAAATCGTGTCCATCTAGCTTTGCTTTGGAAGTCGTGCTTGCATTTCGTAACTCAACTTCATTGTCTATCCTCTCTAGCCTCTAAAGGTGAGCAATCACTCACGATTAATGTTCTTATATTTATTAAATTTGATTTCAATTGAAACGACAATTGAAATATGCTGCTGTTAGTTATTTACACTGCTATATATATGCTATTATCTGTATCTGTTCACCTGTGACGTCTGACACCATTATCTGTTATTTATAGTGTTACATATATGCCCTTATCTGTATCTGTTCACCTGTGACATTTGAAACCATTATCTGTTATTTATATTGCTATATATATGCCCTTATCTGTATTCGTTCACCTATGACATCAGACACCATTATCTGTTGTTTATATTGATGATATATGCATGTTATGTTATTATCATATATGTTATCACTCTGCAAGTTCCATGTTAGTATAGAATTCACTATGAGTTGAAATGATACATACCCGAACGATCTGTAGAATAGGAGAAAATCGTTATGAGTTGAATGATAAACCCAAGTGATTTTCATTGACATTGAATTTGGGATTACGGGTTGAAAAGATTTATACCCGTATATATTTAAATTACGGATTGAAATGATAAATATCCGTATCACTTGACCATAGGGTAGAAAATTATATACAGACACCGTTGGTCTAAAAATGTAAATATTTTGAATAATGATTTCTATGGTTTTGAAGAGAAATATATGGTTTTAATAAATATTGATTTTAAAGATTTATTAAAGTTTATTAAATAAAGTTGATTTAATCAATATAAAATATGTTTAAGTATTTATGTAAAATTTATATTTTCAAATATAGAGTTTATAATGTTTCAGGTTGAAAGATAAATTTGAAATTGATTTGGAATGTTAATTATTTAAGAATTATGCTTAAATAAGTTTGATTTGAAATTTATTAAATTTAAAATGTTAAGATATGTTTTATAACTTGAATTTGATTAAAAGTGGCTTAATGGATATTTCAAACGTATATATATTTAAATGGGATATTTGGTTATTTAAATTTGTAAATCGAATCTGTATTTAGATGTTATTGAAATGATTAAATAAATATTTCGAAAACTAAATGTAATGAAATTAAATTTAGATATAAATGGAATTATCAAATTTAGTTTTGGAAATATGGAATATTTAAAGCTTTGAAAAATATTGAAATTTAATGGTTTATTTTGTGTTTCAAATCTGTATTTGAAATCGATATAATTTGAAATGATTTATTGAGAAATTTAATTGAGTTGAAATTTATGAATTGGGATTGAATTAAGTTGAATTTGGAAGTCGAGTTGATTTGAATCGATTTGTGAATTTGTGGAAACTATCTTTATTATATTAAGTATTTTAAATTTTATTTCAAACTATTTTATATTATTTTATAAACTATTTTATATTATTTTATAAACTATTTTAATATAACTATTTTAATATAAACTATTTTAATTATACTAATTATTTTAATATATAGTGTTTTAACTTATAACTATTTTATATAAATTATTTTATTTTATAAACTATTTTATTTTATATACTATTATTGATATCTAAATGGTTTAAGGGAAATCCTATAATTTCAAAGTGTTATGATTTCCAAAATGCTATGATTTCAAAGTTGTGTTTTCCAAAGTGTTTTGATTTTTAAAAGACTATGATTTCGAAAGCTTTATAACTTTGGAAAGTGATATGATTTTGGAAATGGAGATATTTGAAATGGAAATAATATTGTATTGATTTGGTTTTTGAAATGAAAATGATATTTGATTTTAAAGTATAACTATTTTGAAATGACCGCGGTGTTATAATAACGTTTGGTTGTTAAAGAGACCGGGATTGGATATGGGGATACTCTCTGTCGATACCGAAAACCACTTTAACAACTATGTACGCGGTGGAGATTCCAGAATGAAGTAGGATGGTGGCGAAGATCCTATATGAGGTATATACATGGACCCAACTCCTATGTGTTGGCATAAGGTGGCTAAAACAGGATCAATCGACGGGCTAATGAGGTAGCTCCTCTGATCGGACACATTCCATTGTATGCCATTCTATTACTTTGTGATTGATTTGGTGCGCACCCTTGATTCGGGAGTGTGGCTCGGGGTGGGCGATTGCTGCGGCTCTGCGTTACCACTGGCCTGGAAGTGTAATTGGTATATCTACCCTGGCATTGCCTAGTTGTGCCGTGTCACCTACCATAGCGTTCTTTACTACGAGTTTGTTTTGTACCATACCTATGGAGTGCCCTCTGACGATGCCCATTACGGGGGAGATTACGGTACTGTATAGACTATGGGAATATATAAAATGTGTTAAGGTGGAAAATGTAAAGCCTTAACACTATTTTAATAGTTTACTTTACTATAGACATATTATAATAGCGTATTACTACATAGTAGATAGTTTAACGGATCTTTAGAGGATGGTTATCCCAAACATCCTTTGAGTTACTTGTATTTCAGTTGATATTTCATTTGAGTTGGATTTTTTGATATAAGAATGTTAATCCTGGCTCGAGTTTTTTGTGTTTTGCTTTACGCTCGGGTCAGACTGAGTGGCTCAGTGTTCGAGACTCACCTTTGGAATTGGAGCTTCGCTTGGAGATCCAGCTATCTATCCAACTTTCAGTTATTCAGTTGATTCCAGTGATGTATTCTGATCTTGTATTTGACTATTGTATTGAGACATCTATGTATTCGAGACTTCTGTTGTATCTTGTTTAACTCTATTTTATATATATGGTAGCTTCATGAACTACTATTCTTTTGTTTCCGCTGCTTATTTTATATTACTCTTTGTCTATGATTATTTTATTTACTGTATATGCTGAGTTTTGCCAAATATAAAAATTAACAATCTTATATTTTGAGCAATTCAAATCCGGCATGGATAGATGCGAATGGTTGAAAATTTCAAGATGTTACAGATACCATCGAAATCTCCTTTCGACACCATTGCCTTCGAAACCTCTGAACCCTTTCAAAAGCATTTAGGAAGTGACTTAGCTTAAGTTTAAATCAAAGAGAACCCTTCAAAAGAATTGATTCCTGCAATACATTCGAAAGGTAAAAGAATAGCGGTAAGAGAACCCATTCGAAAGCATGTACCTTTAAAACATAAAATGACAACCTCCTTTGAAAGCTATTTAGAAAAACCCCTTTTGAAAATATATGCTTCTACTACGTCTAAAGTTTTAAGTAAAATGACACAGACACTTAATATTTGAAAACAAAACTAAGGTTTCGACCATATCGGAAGCATTGCTTTCGGCACCATGGCTTCCGCCTTTCTTCCAGTCCACTACCATCTAAGTGATACCTTGTATATTGGTTTCGACTAGGTGGGTTTCACCTGGATTGGTTTCGACTGACTTGGAGCAGAAGCATTGGAGCCAAAAGGTACTACTATAGGAGGCGGAACCAACTTTTCTGAATAAAGGCTGCAATTATCCTACTTTTAGTAATTGTGTAACAACCCGTATATTTGGACCATTTAAATTGACAATAATCCACACATGTCAACTTAAATAATACAAAACATGAATCATTATGGGATTATAAATACATAAATGTAAATGAGAATCAATACAACATCACAGACACAGAACAGTCACAGAATAATGCAGCGGAAAATACATCGTCATAATAGCAGTTCATGAAGCTACTATAGAAAGTACAACAATGTCTCAACATAAAGTGACTGAAAGGAAATACATAAATGTCCAACAGACTAATACATCAATACTGGAAAGTACATCAATACTGAAATGGAAAATAAACTGATATGGATAAATGCTAAGTCTTCAGCATCTTCAACCAACCTTGATCAGCAAACTGGATAGCTTCAGACTGACCCGAGCATATACAAAAAGAAACACTCGAGTCAGAACTCAAAATCTTATACAAGATAATCAAGTGCAAGGAATAAAGTCCATAACTCAAAGATGAATAAAATAAACATCTCTAAGGATCCGATAAACTATCTATATATACAATAGAATACGATATGTAGATAATGTCTAATAAGTAAAGTACGATATTAAAATAGTGTTAAGGCGTTACCATAATCCCCCTTAACACAATTTTATAATGTCATAGTCTATACAGCACCGTAAGCTCCACCGTAAACTAGTGGTTATCAGAGGGTACCCCATAAGTATAACACAAAAGAAATCGTAGTGGTCGCGAATAGGATAATCAGTATGACAAGGTACATGAGGCGATACCAACTAGGATACTAGTAGTTGCATGATCCGGACTGATGTTAAGCTTAGCAGCTACTAGCTCAACACCGCAAAACAACACTCCCAAATCAAAGGGTGCACCCAAATTGAATCTCATAAGAATTAGATAAGGTATCGAAGAAGTGTGTCCGCTAGAGATGGCGAACCTCAATGGCCCGGCGTGGCTCCTGTTTTAGTCATGTCAGGGGTCATCCAAAATCGTTCTCTTTCTTCAGTCAACGCGTTCATCAAAACCATCCACTTCGTTCTGGATCAACACTCCGCGTATATTAGTTATTAAAGTGGTTTTCGGTATTGACAGAGAGTATGTCCATATCCGATCCCGGTCTCTTTAATAACTACGTATTAATTACACCGATGGTCATTTAGTATTTAACGTTAAAACAAATCAAAGTCCAAAAGTCAAGTTGCAAATTTGACTTTCAAAATTTGACATTTCACAATTCAATTTATTTCAAATATTTTAAATCATATTTCTAATGAAATTTTAGTTCAATTATTTGAGTTAACAAATAGATTCAAGTATTCGAATTCAATTTAATAAGATTCAATTTCACTTGTTAAATTTGTTCATATTCAATGGATTTAAATTTAATGCTTCGATAAATTTAAATTCATTAAACAAAGTTTCGATTAAATTTACATTCATATTTACATTCACCATTCCGTTTAATATATTATAAATTTGGTTAAGTTAATTTCATTAACTAAATTTCTTTAAACCAAAATAATTTAGTTAATTCATTACAAAATCCAATTCAAATTTCATTAAATAAATCTCATTTTATATACTCAATTCCATGATTTACATAACCTAAGTTAATTCCTTAACGAGTTTCAAACAGTTTAATCTCAAACCAAGTTATAAAATCAAAGTTAAACCAATTCATTAAATTTAAAATCATTTAAAATTAATCCCAAATTAAATCCACTACTATACTTAGTTTAAATTACACTTAAGTCAAAATTCCATTTAATCTTATATTAAATTTCATTATCCAGTTTCAAATCTATTTACTTTAAAATCAAGTCTATAAATCTTACCCTACCGAATTCAATATCATACGAAATCATTAATCTTAAATTATTACTTGTCAAATTCTCATTCTGATTATTCAACTTACTTAACTTAAATTTTCTTAAATCAAATTACAATTTCTCAAAATAAATTCATCATTTCATTTTATTTAAATTAAATAGATTCATAAATCTGTTACAATTGAATCCATTGATTTATTCCAATTAATCAATTAATTTATTTCAATTAAATCAATTAAGTTCGCTAATTAACTTTGAAACAATTGGTTAGGTTCATTTCTACATTTCAAATAGATTTCAATTACAAAATAATTTTTGTTGACCAATCGGGTTTCTTATTTTAATTATCTATCCTAGGCCAAGTTATTTAATCGGGTATATATCATTTCAACCCAATTCATATAAACCGTTCAGGTCTATCATTTCAACCCATAACGAATTATCCTTATTCTAATGTCCGTTCGGGTATGTATCATTTCAACCCATAGTGATTCTAAACTAACAAACAACTTGCAATTCAATTAAAATATAAATTCAAATAAACACAAATACTTGCATGGCATTTTACTATCATTTCATATAAATCAATGGTAATTTCTACTTAACTATCATATATTAATCCAAATTATTCCGTGAATAAAGCATCGTTATTTCATGTGATACAATTATTAGTTTAATCCTAACATCAATAGTTTAATTAATTTGGTGTCACAACTATCTAGATCACATATAACATCATGTCAAATTATAAATCATATTAAATCAAAACTAAACAATACATGCTGTACATTATCCATTTAGCACTAACAATATTAAATTCTAACTTGCATAGCAATTAACCGATTATTTCAACCAATTTTAACATCAACAATTCAACATCCAATTTTAATATTAACAATAATTATAACTTGATTATCATGGCATAATAGATTGAGTCGTGAATAAAATATTCACCTTGCGTGGTTAGAGAAGATGACGGCGAAGCACGAAAATGAATAGACTAGATAGACGACACAAGCACGAATACGAACAAGAACTGTAAATCAAACAAAGATTATTCAACAATAGTTTAATAAAATGTATATATATCGATTGTATATATATAAATCATACCAAACAACTAGATGAAAATAAGGTAGATGGAAGCCTAGGCCTGAGATCCCGGATCAGCTACAACTGTCAAACAAGCGAAATAACATATGAGATACTGTAACTTTACAAAACTATATATATACAACATTTTTCTTTTTCTAAAACCAAACTGTATATATATATATTTATATAAACGGTAGCACAGTGGAAAGTCGGCTGCGACCAGGCGAGGCGTTCGGGTTTGGTGGCGGCGTCGGGCGATTGCTGGTAGGGTGGGGTCGAGGGCAGCGCGCGGTGACGCGGCATGGGTTCAGGCGGAGTGCGATGGCCAGTGGGTTTGGGGTTGGGATCTGGGTCGTTGGCGGAGCCTGGGCATGGCAGGTCGTGGGGTGTTGTGAGTTGGAGGGAAGCAGTTCGCCAGAGGCGCGGTGGTGGCAGGGAGGTGGGCAGCGACGGCGACGTGAGTCTGGGAAGGCACGGCAATGGGTGGCTTGCTGGGCCGTGGGTTCGGCTAGGATCTGGGTCGTTGGGCGAAGCCTGGGCGTGGCAAATCGTCGAAGGGGGTCAGTTCACCAGAGGCGCGGTGGTGGCAGGGAAGCGGTGACGAGCAGGGAGGTGGGCAGGCGAGGGCGAGGTTTGGGTTGATGGGTTTGGTGGGCTGCGGGGTGGACGTAGGCAAGGGAGTTTCATTAATTGGAGAAGACAACTAATAAAAGAAAATTATGCAGAGGAGGGAGAAAGGTGAGTTACGTACCAGAGTAGTAGAAGGTGAAGCAAACGAACAAATGAATGCAGAGTGTACCAGGTATATACAGAGATGTCTAGAATCCAAGGGTCACAACATTAACTTTCTTGGTAACCGCTGTGGCTATTGGGTTTTCTAGAAAGCTGAATGGTCAATAGTCCCTTAGAATTCTGAACGATGAGACAGTTGGGTACCGGTTTGGGCTGCGTAACGGACCGGTTTATACTCCGTTAAACAATTGTAACTTGCACCGCCGAACTCCGATTGACACAAATAAATATACCGTTTTGATCAGCGCGACGAGGCGAACACAACGGTATGAAGATATTGATGATTTGATGTTGTTTGCGAAGTTGTTATTTACTAATTGACTCATTCGATCGCGCGAACAATTTAACTAGCAAATAAAAGCGGAATTTGACGAAATGCGACGTCATGTTCAGAATATTTTTCTTATGCAACATTGTGAAAAATATTTGGATTCGGACAATGGAAAATTTACACTTAGAATTTTAATTGATATGTAAATGCGACGAACGAAACTAACTTCAATATTTTTCAACGAAATTTGGCGTACGCCTATGTCTATTTAGAAGCATTCCAAATGTGAAGTTTGAATAGCAATGAAAGTTGTTTGTGAAAAATCAAATTTCTACACTAAATAAACGATTTTAAAATTTTAAACTGGGTCTGAATTTCAAGGTCGTTACAAATTGCTTTATAATTACCTACCTATTTGTAATCCTTTGATTGGTTGCATTAAAACTTTTCAACTACTTTACAAAATAACTGCCGCATTTATCAGATCTAAATCAAGGGAAAATTAACGTTTAAGCCCTTTTATTAAGCAAAACCAATATTGTAAATAGGTCCCTCTTTTAAAATAATTTATTTTCCATAGCAAATCAATTAGGAAAAATCCCCAAAAATCACATAAATTCACTTTCATCATGTTATCACACATATTAAAATTTTAGATCCAATTGCTTCCTGAAATAATAGAAAAAACCCAAATATATCATATTTCCCTTTAGAAATTCATAATAAATTTTCCATAACTTAGAAAATTATGAAAATTGAAACTCATCTCTAAAATCATGTTTTACCTAATATATAATTTTTCCATGGCATTCTAAAATCAATAACAACCGGTTGTGCCCTAAAACCTTGCAAATTCATATGTAAATGAATTGGTTTAAATCAAACATATAATAATTCAAGCATATCACATCAAATACGTCATGAAAACGAATTTTTATCTTAAATCTGAAAACATATGACTATAAAAACAAAATAGAGATGGAATGAATTATTATTCACCTTGAATATGATAAGAGCTTTGAGATTTGATTTAAGATTAATCCCGTTGCTTTAATTCCTTAGCTTGATTTAATCTTCCCCTCTTTTCTTCCTTGTAACGGCCGGCTTTCTTTGGTTTACATTTTTTTTATTTTTGAGAAAATAAAATGAGCGTGAGAAAATGAAAGGATACGTGAATAGGTGGGTAATAGAAATGAAGGCGGTATTTCTCAATAGGCCTTTATGTAAATTAATAACATATTAATCAATTTAAGTCCATTTATAACTATTAAGAACGGCCTTAAATTTTATTTTCAAATCTCAATCACCTTATCATTTTAATTCTTACATTATTCTATTTAATTTATCTAATCAAATCTCTTGAATAATGTTATCAAAAATTAGGGATGTTACATCAACAGAATAGGTATTCATAAACATTATATGAATTTCTTTATTTATAAAATTGATTTGGTTTCAGTTTACAAAACATATGTTCAAAACATGAATATGTCATCCAATGATAGTCTTTCCCAAAATCCTTTTAGGGAGATTCATACAAGATCCCTCATGAACAATCATTACTTGCAATCTTTCGACTCGCACACCCTGCTAACTCCTTGGCCTAGGATATGTTGGAGTTTCTTGTAAACCCTTATCTTGTGTGATTTTGTAAACAGTTATTTACATGAAACAATATTAACCTTCTGTACCATTCTTAAGTACATGACCTTATAGAAAGAAACTATCTCAACTTCACTCACAATTAATCGTACATTGTCCAACAAAGTTCGATTAATCCTTATCGATGCATCATTATGTACCATATGGAGGAGTGACTTTTGAGATTGAATCTTTATTCATTTTAGGTACATTCGAAATGTTTTCCAATATACTCACTCATTTGATCAAGTCAAATCATTTCTATCGCATGTTATTTTATTTACTTCTGTTTTATCGTTTATGAGTTTACCATAGACATACTACATGTGTATCAGATACACATGTCCATGTTGATGATAACTCATCGGTGAATATGACGAAGTACGTGGAACCATTTAGGTATTAATAGACTTATGATTGTATACATCTATATGTATCAATCCGAAGAGTTCATAAACTCTTGTTATGCTCCCACTGAATGGATGCATAGCCCTCAATTATTTGATATATAATTAATCAGTATCGTACGATTCATAACCATATAAAACAATTATTTCTCAAAACTACAGCTTAGTCTATAATTTCAAAATAACTGTAAATAATATAAATACTTCTGTATTTTCCAATTCATCACTTTTGTTATGAAAACAATACCACATTATAGTTTTATTTCATAAAAAATATTCATATTGAAATATAGCTATCTATTTCTTAGTCGATACCGAAAAATAGTCGCTATTTCATAAATAATGTTTGGTACGTTTTACAAAAATAATTTTCGTAATTTGATGCAATCAATAAGTGCTATATGGCATACTCCCACTATTTCTATTATTACTATGACAGTGTATTTAATTTGGAGGTCCATCATTCACTTAATAAAAATTGTTTATTTCATACATTGCAACTATTTACAGTGGAGAATTCGTTGATCAAATATCATGAGCTCAAAAAAAATCTCATATAAAACAATTTTCCATATGAAAATACATTTTGGAATAGAAATCATATTTCTTATTCCAATATTAAGTATAAATTATTATTACAATTCTCGTTTCCAATGTTTCTCTATGAAGCAGAAGTGACTATTCATTCTCTTCATCTCAACTGTACCTTAAATTACATCTATTCTTATACATTCGTTTTCCTTTCAAATGATCAAACTATTCAAAAGAAAACCTTACTATAATATCATAACAAACTATTTACAAAAGCGCATTCGATTATCCTTAACGTTTAAGGACATCAAATATGTTGCACTTTATGTAAACCGACCAAAATAAAATTTGAGCAATCGAGTTCTTAGATCTATCTTGTAGTTTTTGGTCTTATGTTACATTAACATAATATGATCCGTTTTGCAATCAATTAAGCTGAATACATGATTTAAAATACTGTTTATTGGCTTATTTCCAATGAACTATATTCACTGAAGTATCATACATTACGAATTATGACCGTTCACCATATAACATTTATATATGATAATATAATGATCAAATACCTATAGTCTTGTATTGCTTTTAGAGTTCGAAACTCATAGGATGCAATACACTATCTCAACCATATAAGCAAGTATGTGACCATTTTACGAATGTGTTAAGTAATTGTTAAAATTAGACAATTGCTTGGGTATAGAAAACATTAACATGCAATAGGCATTTAATAATGGGTATTATATTTCCATTTGTCAACTTTCAATTCAGTTCATTTGTATATGTTAATTGATAAACGTTTTATCAGTTATGTTAAATACACAAATTTATCATTATAGATAATTATAACTTTATTTAGCATATGTTCTTACAATATTAGAAAGGTGAAATGCTACCATTTCATTTTTATGATAAGGCTCCCACTAGTCTTTTATGTTTCTCCAAACCCTAAGATGAAATATAGAAGTTTTTCGACTTCACTAGTGGGTGTTAGGACTTGTTTGTCTTGGTATTCCGACCTTGAGTTTGCTCAACAAATCACAGCCCCACAAACGATGGATAACTCCTTATCGGTTGTATCACATACAACTCCTAACCTATTTATCATTGTCCTAATCTTATTTTGACCTTAAATTTGCTCAACAAATCGAAAAAGATTATTCACTCATACCTACCACATCGCGACAACCTAAGTATAGTATATGTACCTTGAGTTTTCTCAACAAATACATATAGATATCTTACCTCATCTATTCAATATATTAATAATACTACACATAGCTTTCCTAGCTTGAGTTTGCTCAACTACTAAGGAGTATGCAAGTAATTAATTAATATATATATGGTAGAGGATACATTATATTAAAGATTCATAATCTTTAATGTATTATATTGAGTGAGATCGACTCGACTTATGGAATATTTATTTCTCATGAAATACCCTCATGATTCAAGTGTCAAACACATCAGAAATCATGGTATACGTACATTTATGTATGTATTTATTCCTTAAGACTATTTTGGTTTCTTTAATATTCCACCTTTAGTTTATATATTCATATCATATAAGTTTTATTGTTATATAACTTTTATATTTCATATTACTTATATGATAGTCTTATGTATAATATTTTATTTAATTAAATCTTATTTAATTAAATTTTATTTAATTAATTTAAATTAATTAACTCTTTAATTCATTTTATATTAGTATTACAATACAACATTTATATTGGACATATCTGACATGACCCTTATAGCGCATACTATAACCTTTATAATATAACACATATATCTTCTATATGCGTATTTTTTATTTAATTAATTAACATTTAATTAATTTATTTAATTAAAATATTTAATTAAATTATATTAATTTCAAAATTTATCTTATATACATACATGTATACTTATGTTATCTCAAACACTTTAAAATAACATAACATATATCAACATATATAATACATGCATATAAGTATTAATTAACTAACTCATTTAATTAATTCATTTTATTAATCTTATTGATAAATTTTTAAATTTAGAAATTAATATTTAAATAGTTTCAAACATTTTGAAGTTTTCATTATCTTTTCAAACATTTTGAAAATTTATGTTATATTATAACCATTTATAATAAACATGTTTTTATTTTAAATTTAACTTTTAAATTTAAAATCATGTCATAATTTTCCAAACTATTTTGAAAATTAGCTCAAGGCCCAATTCAAATTGAGCCTTTTCTATTAGGGGCAACCTTTGGGCTCACATCACCTTTCAGGCCAGGGTACCTGATTACCCACTTTCAATCCTAGATATCATCTTTTTAGACACCGTACTGAGTGCACAAGCTTAAGTAGTTAGCCCTAACATGACTAATTTAGACTGCATAGGCTATTGGGCTCTGATACCATTGAAGGAACTAGGCAAGCTTACAGTGAAAGAAATGGGTGAATTTTAAATATTTTATCATTTTTGGTTCATTAATGGGCCTATGAAGTCTAAATGTATTTAGATCTTATCTAAAATTTATTTTTAATAAAATCAGTATTTTATTAAATACCTTTGAGTACTTAAAGAGAGGTATTAGTCATTTCAAATACGGTAACAAATTTATAAATTTATTGTAATCAATTTATTATCAAAGCATCCTTTAATCATGTGTGGGTTTCGATTACAATAAGATGCACATAGTAAGAACAAATAAACTTTCAAATCTAAGAAGATTCAACATATATGAATAAATAAAAAAATTCATTAATATTATAAAACAAAAGGTGATGTATACTAAATTAAGCAATACGTTAAAATCCTTTGAATACATAAAGAAGGATAATTGTGATGTCAAATAGGGTAACAAATTTAGAAATTTATTGTAATCAATTTATTATCAAAACATCATTTAATCATATGTAAGTTTCTACTATAGCACAAATGCAAACAACAAGAACATATAAACTTTCAAATCAAAAGAATTACACTTTAATTTGAATGGATAAACAAAGATCTAAAATTAAAATATTGTCTAATCACATACAAGTTTCAGTTTTGATTTATCTAAATAAAAAAACAATCAATTCATATAATAAACAATTCAAACTACATAAACCATTTTCAAATCAAATGAGACAACGTTATACACATATAAATTATGATATTCAATTTTATTCATTAAAACATTATATCAAAATAATTAGAATAATAAGATCATACCTTAATTCCAAAGCCTTGAAGTACACCTTGCAAGATTGAAATTTCCTTTAGATGTAGCCAATGAATCGTATGTTGAACAATGAATCAAACCTCCTAGATTCAAAAATCAGCCTCCAGATGTTGCAAGGATCAAGATAGAAGAACCACCTTGAATTTATTTGTTTTGTTTGAATTTGTTTTACAAAAATTTTAATTTCATAGTGGCCATTAAAGAGTAGGAGGAGAGCTTAAGAAAGAAGGAAGGAAGGAAAAATTGTCTGTCTAAAATAAAACGTGAATGAGGACGAGAGAGAGAGAGTATGTTTTAAAAGATAACATTAAAACCTTTTCAGTTTCATCCTTTAAAACCTTCCTTATTTAATTCCAAAATTAAATCACCAAATCCTCTTCCTACCTCTTTATATATTCAGTAGAATAAAATAAAGAGAAAAGGAGAAAGTTCATTTCATAAATGATATTTAAGTGATTTATAAAAAGGAGATTTATTTCCTTTTTTTCAATTCCTCCTTTAGATTTTCAAATCACATTTGAAAACTATCCCTTTTTTCATCATGCATGTGGGCCTCAATGAAAAATTCCAAAAAAACACTTAGCGATTAATCTATTTAAATCAAATTTAAATATTTTATTGATATTGAATATTAATACGTGCATTTATAACTTTTATAGACGTGCTTTATTAAATAATAATTCAAACAAATCAAATGAATTTTAATAATTAATATTTCATAAATACTAATTAATTTAATTAAATTACAATAATTTATAAATTAATTAAATCATGTGGTTCATTCAGAGTATTTATCATTACGGCTGTGCTACTCAAAGGTGTAAATTCAGTCAGTGGTTAATATCAAACTATTCGAATATTAATGTTCACACGTCACTTAGTAGGTGGTGTGACATATTGGCTGAATTGATCGCTTACACATCTTTTGGTAAAATCCTATTTTACATGTTAGAAGCGGTACCTCATAGTGATAATTATTTACACAAATTCTCCTCGTCAAAACTATATCACATTAGGACTTATGGAATTTGGTAGTGGTCAAAATTCCAATATCGTCCATATTCAACTTTATAATCCAAACACAAAGTCCTTGGTTCAACAATAACAATTATTATTAACGGAACAGCTCTGGCCAGAGACTTTGACTTTGAGTTGACATCGGTTGACCGTGATACTAATCTCATATAACTGAGGAGACAAATTCTCTCTTGAATAGTGTTTTAATTCCAATGCTTTCACTTGACCCAACTATAGTCGTTCGATGAGCGTAGTACCATGATTTAACTATAATCAAAGCGGAGCTTCCATATTGAAGATCAATAGTATTCTCAAGTCGAGAGAACTGCGTAAATTAGTCACATCGATATTCTCCGGTTGACCTTAATTATAATAACCAACAGAAAACTATCGAGTGAGTCATTCCATGGTTATCCAATAACTATCAGTACATAACCTCTTGGTGCCCCCAGCAGTCATGAGTAATACACTGCCCAATATTTGGAGATCGTTACATACTCTAGTCTCAACAGTTGTATCAATATCTGGTCTCGATACATCTTGACTAATAATATTTAAAATGGCGTATTTATTTTAATTATGATAAATTACTCATGGTTATAACACTTTGTAACTACTATCACAAAACATACCATTTATGGATATTCTATTGAATATACTTTTAATTAAATTAACTAATTAATATAACACATTATATCAAGTATATTAGAAAGAAAACACCTTTTTGTTTGAACAAGATTGGTCATTAAGTTAGATATATTTAAAAAATTACATATTGCCCCTAGGGCATTGTAATGACCTGTAATTTTCGATAATTAAAAATAGTTGATTTAATAAAGTTTTGTGATTTAATGTTGGAAGAAATAAAACTTGTGATTTAATAATAAGAATATAATTGGAATGAAATGTAATAGTATAAATATAAGGTAATCGATAACTGCTTTAAATGCAATTCCAATTAATTGAAATGATTGAAGAGTTATAATTGGTGATAGATTGTAAATTAATTATAATTATGTGTGTATTAATTGATAATTGGATTAAAAGAGTAATTGGTAATTTAAATGTTGATTAATTAATGAAATAATGTGTAATAAATTGTAATTGGATAGAATTAGTATAGTGTAAGTTGTTATAACATTTGTTTGTGAATAATAAACTTACAAATGTTATTAAATGTAGAAATGGTGACAATTGTTATTTGTTACCAATTTAATTAATCAATTACACATAAATGAAGATAAATGTTACATTAATGTGAGTAATACAATAACTGCAAATTGGGAATGTAATAAAATGTACACAAAGGTCAAATTACACTCATAAGGCAATAAATTGATTTAATAATAAAAATGAATCTAAGATAAATTAATTTATTGAGATTTTAAATTTTAATAAAATTGACAAAAATTCAATGTAATGGAAGCACTACAACTAATATAGTAAAAGAGAACAACTTTTAGAATACTTGTGTAATAAGATATAAACAAATGGGAACTAGGTCTATAAAGTAATAAGTAATTGAATAAAAATATTGAAACCAAATTAAATAAATTTATTGGAACTAAATTACATTAATTGGATTTAATTACAGTTGAAATTGAACACTGTAATTAGTGTAATATTTAACACCGAATTGATATTGTAAAATTGTTTTAAATTATTGTAAATGGCCAAGTAATCAAAATTGATGAAAATTGTTGGTTATCAAATTTGAATTAAAAAGTGATTAATTAATTTAATATTAATTTATTTAATTTACGTGAAAACAACCATTTTAGCCACGGTCTTGGATTTCGACGAAACTAGTTTCATCGGATCCGTAACGATGAAATATTGTAAGGTTTCAAGTTTTGTAGCGATCGGACTTGTCGTTTGATCGTACGGACTCGAAACGCGTAGAAATCAATTTAATTAAATTCAATTGAAATCAATTTGAAATAAGCTGATTTGAAGCTAACTTCTTCATACGATGGAACTAGGACTTGAAACATGTTCCATTGAGTTTAAAAATATTGAAAACATCTAATTTGATATATGGGATTACCCATTTTTGTTTCGAGAACGAAACGGGCTTTTCGGGTCGTTTATCGTTCAACTTTCAAATCGATCTAGCCCATTCATTCCTATTTCAGATCTACCTATATATAGCCCGTTATAAATCATAGCTATTTCTTATTCCATTTGTCTGTACGTACAATTCTACCTGCTTCTTTCTTTCCAACGGCAAACAAACCAATTCCAAATTCAATTGCAAACCAAAATCAAATCCAAAATCAAACTTCTCCAAACCCTGACAAATTATATATCAATTCGAAGCTCTCAACGAGCGTAATTCACTGGTGTGATTCGTTTTTTAATCGGATTCACCATTTTTCCAGAAATCGAGGTTGAACCTCGGCCGTCCATATTGGATTTTGGACAATCCAACGGTGGATCTGCATCTGATCGACGATCGAGTGGTGTCGTTGCGAAGGTGGTGTCGAGCAGGTCCGGGATCTGGTGTTCGTTCGTGCTAGAGGGTCTCGGATTTCGCTAGAATTGCCATGATAAGGCGGCGGTGGCGCATCAGCCACGAGAGGCCGGAGATGACCGCTCTGTGCTTGGAGGTGCAGCCTGAGGTGGCCAATGCGATGGCGATGTCTGATCGAAGTTGAGGTGCTTGGGTTGGTCGGCGTTCAATCATAGGTGGTGGCACCTAGGGTTCAGCGCGTACGAGATGTTTTCTGTAGGGTTTCCTTCGTTTTGGACGTGCTGACGTGTTTATTAATTGAGGTGGTTTTCGTTTTATTTTATTTTATTTAAATTTAATTTTTAAATCGTTCTAACATACATAACTTCTACGTATGAGCTCGGATTCATGTGCGGTTTGCTCCGCTGCGATCGTATCGAAATTTCGAACATTGTGAAACTAGTTTGGACGAATTTTGAGACTGTTGAATTTTGAGGCTATTATTGGATTTTTATTCGATTTAAAATCGAAGGTGGGTGTTTTAACCCACTTACAATTACTAAACTATCTTATGTTAGTTAAATTAAATTTATGATGTGATTAGAGATCAGTTGATTGATGTTTGGTATATTTAAATTGTCATTCTAGTTAAATTTGACTTTTATTGCATTTAATCATCATTTAATTTAATATTGAATTTAAATTGTCATTTAATATCTGTTATTAATGATTAGTTATCTATAGATTTTTATTGATTGATTTGGATGATGATGATTGTGATGGATGTTTGATTGTCGATATTGGATGACTGGATATTGTATTTTATACTGTATAACACTACAAGTTCCTTATGGGTTGAAATGATACATGCCCGAATGATCTATAGATTAAGGAAAACTCGTTATGGGTTGAAATTATAGACTCGAGCGATTTATGGATTTTCATTTAATTCGGGATTACGGTTTGAAATGATATATAACCATAAAATTTTAAATTGCGGATTGAAATGATAAATATCCGTATCACTTGACCATAGGGTAGAAAATTTTATACACGGACACCGGATTGGTTAAATTAAGTGATTTTTAATTCCTTAAATTTCGAATTCAGTTAACTGGTATTTTGAAATAGAAATTGATTTATATAAACTGAATTATTTTCGAATAATCCAAGTGTTAAATGTTGAAATTGGAATTGATTTAATGAATTGTTCAAAGGATTTAAATTTCAATTTCAAAGTTGAAGTGTCAAATATAAACGAATTTATCGGGGTTGAGTTATTGAAATTGTTTGGATATAACTTTGAAAAATCTATTTTAAACCAATTTAAACTATTTTAATTTATTTTAAATCTATTATAACCTATTTATTCCAATTTAATCTATTGTACCTATTTTAAGCTAATTAAAGTTATTTAATCTATTTTAAATTTATTTAATATAAATTAAATCTATTTAATCTATTTTAAATTTATTTAATCTATTAAAAATCTACTTAATATAATTTAAATCTATTTAATCTATTTAATCTATTTAATCTATTTAAATCATTTTAAATTAAATTAAATTAAATTAATTAAATCTATTTGAATTATTTAATCTATTTAAATCATTTTAACTCTAATTAAATCAAATTTAAATCTATTTAAACTATTTCTAATATATAAACTATTTTAATCTATTTTAATTATTTTAAACTATTAAACCTTTTATACAATTTATAACTACCTAAACTATTTTCAAAATTTCAGATTGTGTAAAGTGTAAGTGTTTATCTTTAAATCCTTGATTTTAAAGTGGATATGGTTAAATGATGTTATAACTTAAGTTGGGATTTGAAATAATATTTGCTAGTGAAATGACATATTTAAGTAAATATTATGATTTTGAAATGAGAGTTAACATATTTCGTGAAAATGGTTTCGAAAGTAATATGATTTCAATGTGATATGATTTCGAAAGTGAATATGATTCCAAAAGCGATATGGTTTTGAGAATATGATATTTTGATATCAATTGTGAATTGACTTTTTGAAACGTAAAAGAACCATCCGGTGTGAAATAAGCGTTTGGTTGTTAAAGAGACCGGGATTGGATATTGTCATACTCTCTGCCAATACCGAAAACCACTTTAACAACTGTGAACGTGGTGGAGGTTCCAAAAATGAAGTAGGATGGTTTGGTGAACGATTATGTATGAGGTATTTACGTGACCCTGACTCCCGTGAGTCAGCTTGATGTAGCTAAAACAGGAGCTATACCGGGCCAAGTGAGGTTGCACCTCCGATCGGACATATTTCTTCAATACCATACTATTACTTTGTGATTGATTTGGTGACCACCCCTCGATTTTGATTATAGGAGTGTGTTCCAAGGTGGGCGGTAGTAGCTGCTAGGCGTTACTACCAGTCCGGGAGTGCAATTGGTATATCTACCCTGGCATTGCCTCGAGTGCCGTGTTAACATGCCTTATCGCGCCTTCTATGAGTTTGTTTTGTACCATACCTATGGAGTGCCCTCTGTGTAAACCTCTAGTTTACGGAGGAGCGTACGGTACTGTATAGACCTTGGGAATATATAAAATGTGTTAAGGGGGATATGGGTAACGCCTTAACGCTATTTTAATACTTTACTTTACTATAGACATATTATAATAGCGTATTGTACTATATAGTAGATAGTTTAATGGATCCTTATGAGATGTAAATCCCGAACATCTCTTAAGTTATTGCACTCAAGTTAGACACTGGATAGGAGGTGTCAAAACCCGTAAACATCTCTGACGCCGTTACACTCATATTTATTTACTGTTGATTTAACTTATATGAGATTTTTTAGTTCTGACTCGAGTGTTTTGTCTTTTCAATTCGCTCGGGTCAGTCTGAGCTTTTTAGTTTATCGAAGACTACTTTCTGGAGGATGAAGACGAAGATTTTGTACGATTATTATGTATTATATTTACTCCACTGCATCATGTTATTCCGCTGCATTTATCTATTATTTGTCCTTGTTTTATGTAACTCTGGTCTGTATTATAAAGGTTTAATCAATGTTATTTGTAAACAGCTTCATGAACTGTTTGTTTGATTATTATATTTTGTCATTCCGCTGCGAGATTCTGTATTTGTGTTTTTTTCTTTCTCTGCTTTTCTTATTTACCACATAACAATCTGCCCTTTTGAATGGTTTGAGTCCGACGTGTATGTCTGCTTAAAACGTCCAAAAAGGCAGGTTGTTACAGGCATACCCCTAACTCTGTCACCAAACACCCAAACCCATCCCACAGCATAGTGCCCCACATTCTGGATTCAAAACTCAACTTAAAGACGGTGCATTCTATCCACTTCCCATATCTCTTGCAACTGATTGGGGCATAGTGGATCAAGCGGTAGCTGTTGAATTGTAGCCAATTATTGACAAGGAACTACTACTCAAACGGTACTCCCAAAGGCAGTAGAACAAAGGTGATATGTTGCGAATTAGGATTGGTTGCCGGATCAGGCTTCCAAGGTAGATTACGACTGCTCTCAGCTGACCGACTTCCAAAGGTCTGATTTTCTAGTTATGGTACAACTGACCTACGCCGCTTATTATGCCATCTCAAAGTATAGCTATCCATCATCAAAGTCATCATTTACCATTATAGAACCTCCATCGTCGAGTCACGAGTGGTAGTCATCAAAAACCATCAAATGTCGCCACAACGTTTGTCGAAAAACTCATTACTGGGCTGACCCAAAGTTGGACCCGAAGTAAACACCAATATGACTCCAAGCACCGTTCGTCACCAACCCAGCATTTCAAATTCAGTGACTCCAAGCGAACCAGGGGCTAACTCTAAGAAAATATCAATTTTTCTCGAGTCAGACTCCAAGTAAATTATCACCAATCCGTTAGTACCGGTCCATCTTGTTTTGTCATAACTCGGGTATATGGACTCCAAATGACTTGAAACTTGGTGTGCAACCTCAAGAGGCCTTCTTTACTGGCTTATATGGTTCGCCGCCATTTGGATGAAAGTTTGGGGATCACCACTAATCTGTGACCCCATCCTAATCGATTCACCATTCGATCGGCGTTCTCAGCCATCAAACGTTGGACAATCATGCATACAACATTCACAAGCATTACAAGTAGCCGGAACTTGGAAATGGACCAAACTGACGACGATTGGAGCATCTCCCACGGAAATCGAAGCCATTCAATATGCAGAAATTTGAGGAAATTCAATGTGCCGACCATGCCAGCATATTTTGGGAATACAGACCCTCGACGACATCTCACTAAGTACGAGTGGCACATGGATTCCGCTAGAGCAATGGATGCCATCTAATGCAAATGCTTTCCCGTATTCCTCAAAATGGTGGCGATCATATGGTTTATACGTGTAACGACCCGCTATTTTGGACCATTCAAATCGACAATAAATCCACACATGTCTGACTTGAATAATTCAAAATATCAGATTGTTAATTTAAATTTGGCAAAACTCAGCATATGCAGTAAATAAATCAATCACAGATCACAGACACAGAGTAATACAATAATACGCAGCGGAATAGATAAAATAGTAGTTCATGAAGCTACTATATAAACATCAGAGTTAAAATAAAATACAACAGAATATCTCAAATACAGTATGAAATGGGTATTTTAAATAAAGTGTTAGGTTATGTGTTAAATTAAGAGCTAACTAAAATAGTGAACTTTTAACTTAATAAATGAAGTATGGTTTGATTTGAATATTCCATTCATAAAGTTTGTTTAATAAGTCATAAGTTAAATGATATCCAAATAAATATTTCTGGAATTGAACTGATTTGAAATATTAATATATCTACTGTAGCATTTTATAAGTACTACTATTTTGAAAATACAACTGTAACGACCCACTATTTTGGACCATTCAAATCGACAATAAATCCACACATGTCTGACTTGAATAATTCAAAATATCAGATTGTTAATTTAAATTTGGCAAAACTCAGCATATGAAGTAAATAAATCAATCACAGAATCACAGACACAGAGTAATACAATAATGCGCAGCGGAATAGATAAAATAGTAGTTCATGAAGCTACTATATAAACATCAGAGTTAAATAAAATACAACAGAATATCTCAAATGCAGTGAAGTCTTCAGTACAACAGATGACTTCTCTGAACAAATCAACTAGAAGAGCTGAAAGCTGAGGCGATAGTTGGATCTCCAAAGGAAGCTCCAAACTCCAAAGGTGAGTCTCAAATACTGTATCACTCGGTCTGACCCGAGCATAAAGCAAAACACAAAACACTCGAGTCAGGATTAACATTCTTATACTAATAAATCCAACTCAAGTGAAATATCAATTGAAATACAAGTAACTTAAAGGATGTTTGGGATAACCATCCTCTAAGTATCTTCAGAACTATCTACAAGGTGGAAATATACATTATAACACCGTGGTCATTTCAATTTAATTTATACTTCAAAACCCCAAATATCATTTCATTTCAAATATAACTATTTTCCAAAATAGTATATATAGGTTAAATAATTTATAAAATAAAGTATTTATAATTTCCTTAAGTTCCATAAATCGGTTCAAATCAACTCAATTTCCAAATTCAAATTTTATTCAAAGTTCAATTCATCAAATTTATTCATTTCTAAACAGATCATTTAAATTTTCAATATATTTCAAAGCTTTAATACTCAACATTTTCCAAAGTTAGATTTAACAGTTTCATCCAGATCTTGATTTAACTTCATTATTATTTAATCAGGGAATATTCACTTAATAAACTCAATATCATCTAACTAGCCTTACATTTCATTTTTACTAATTATTTTCTTAAATTTATTTAAGCAAGAATTTTTCATTAAATTATTTATATAAACCCAAGTTATAAATCATATCTTAAATCTCAACTTCAAATAAGTTTCAAATTGGTTTAATTAATAAATTATCTTTCCAACCTTAACTTATTCAAATTATTACCAAAATCTATTTTGAAAATATAATTTTTATACTTAAGCATCTCATAAGTATTTAATCCATCCTAATTTAAATTAAATAATTTTAGGCTCAAACATTTATAAAACCATATATTTCTTTCCGAAACCATAGAATTCATTTCAAAATATTTATATATATGGACCAACGGTGTCTGTATATATACATCATATGGTTAAGTGATACGGATATTTATCATTTCAATCCGAAATTTAAATATATACGGGTAGATATCATTTCGACCCGTAATCCCAATTTCAATTCAATTGAAAATCGCTTGGGTTTATCATTTCAACCCATAACGATTTTCTCCTATTCTAAAGTCCGTTCGGGTATGTATCATTTCAACCCATAGTGAATTCTATACTAACAGGGAACTTGCAGAGTGATAACAGATAATATAAAATAAAACAACAGGCATATATCATCAATAAATAACAGATACGGGTGTCAGATGTCACAGGTGAACAGTTATGGATAATAGCATATATATAACAATGTAAATAACTACAGCAGCATATTTCAATTGTCGTTTCAATTGAAATCAAATTTAATAAATAAAAGAACGTTAATCGTGAGTGATTGCTCACCTTTTGAGGCTAGATAGATTTGACAAAGAAATGAGCGACGAATCCAAGCACGAATCCCAAGGCAAAGCTAGATTAGCACGAATTAGAAGAACAAAGCTGATAATGAAGGACCGATGAAACAATTAGAATCAATTTGACATACGTTAAAATGAAATATAAATCGTATCGTTATACATTTTCTCAAAATCAATAGAGTTTTTAACATTTAAAATAAGTGTTTTAACGTAAAATATATCTAAACTATAGAATCAGATTTGGCATATAGAATATCAATATAAAACTGTACAAACAAATAAAATATTTTATATTATTATAACGTATATAAATCTATACATATAAATCCATATATATATATAAACCAATAAAACTAACCAGTATATACTCAAGCGTATAGGACTTAATATGAAAGTATATAAACTCACGCAACATACCAAAACTTGTACAAATTATATATATATGTGAGCAATACATAGAAACGTACATATTTTTAAAACACGGTATATAAATAAAACTGTTTACAAAACTTAATCACGTTTGGAAGCAATCAAATATATATATATAATAATGCGTACAAACTACTTATATAAGATTTATATATTATAACCTGTATAAAAGTAACTGATATATACAACCCACTTTCCAAATTTACACATGTACTGGCATGTTATAAATTATATCGCTAACTTAAACTAATATATATAACTAACTGAAAAACATTGTTTAAATAAGCAATTGTAACCTGCTTTTTAATATACCTTGTAAACCAGGGATTTGTATACAATTCATACATTTAAACGCATTATACTAAACTGTGAGGTATTTATGTATATAAATAAACTATATATATATATATAAGCTCACAGCTGCAATCTTTGAAGTGTGTCTGCAAATATAAAACGACATATATATAACAGTAAAACACATTTTATACTTTTCAATAATATAATATATATACTATAACATTATATATAATACGGCTCTTGCTTTATAACCATTAGTTCAACAATACATAGTGCGAAAAACCCAACCATATAAATGTTTACACTATCATATATATATATAACAAAACATTTACATATCTTTCTTCCTTTCAAATATATACACTGAAAATACTACCAAAACATATATAACTGGCATATATGTATATATATAAATATATACAAACCCATATACATTCGCATATTTTAAAATTGTAGGACATGAAACCAAGGACAAAGCAGCCTGTACTCTTATACTTTGTTTTGAACCAAAACTGTCATATATATACACTATATGATTTATGATATATAGTTGGCTTAAATAAAATATAGTATACTTATATATATACTTACATGTATACGCGAAGCACGGTCTAGTAAACTAATATATAAGTTTAACACAAAAAATATCTTACTCTACTATTATAAAAAAAAAATCAACAACAATGTCACAATGCAAACTCCTCTTTCGAACAGCTCATTCGTTATGTATAGATATGTACATTATTAGATATATATAAATAATATACCTTAAATCAATATCAAACAAAGAAGCATGGCAAAATGGAGAGGGTCTAAGTCTCGGAGAGGAGTGCTGCCTGGAAGGCCGAAGGTGGGGAGAGCATGGTGATTGGCACGCGGGTCTGGGCGGCGGAAAGGAAGGTCGGAACTTTGGGGACGGTGGGGGAAAGGCTTTGGGTGCATGCGGAAGACTTGTGGCGGAGGGATCAGAAGTGAGGCCGATGCTTTGGATGTGGGATGGAGTTTCGGCTTTTAGTGGGTAAGGGCGCACGTAGATTTCCAGAGGGGATGGGCGAGCAAGGCTTGCATTTCATCTACAGGCGATCTATATGAATTTGTATATAAGAGGAGGAACAAATCTCAGATCTACATATTAGCCTTGAAAAGGAACGAGTGTAACCAGAGGAAAAGATAAATGAAAAGTTGGAGCATATTGAACCGGTGAAATATTAGAATAAATTTAGGAATATCGAAGGGCTGAGAAAACGAAAAGGTGGGAGGAGAAAAAGGAAATTCAAAAGTGAATGAACAGACTTAATCAAATTGGACCGTGTAAATGCAATTCCCTAGATTCAGCTACCTAGTTAAAGAAATTTATTAATTGATTGGGCTGAATCGTTTGAAAAGAAGGGTAGAGGTAACGTAAATAAAACGTACCACAGCAAATATAAATTGAAGTTATGACATTGTAACAGCTGTAAATTGATTGAGCAGCTATTAAAGCAATTTATTTTATTGCTTGAGATTCACGTTCAATTTTGAAAAGGGAAGGAAGATTTACGGTCAAAATTTAGGGTACCGATACGATGCACCGTTTTATTGTTTTCATCGCGTACCGGACCTCAAAATACAGAAATGAATATACCGTAGAGATCAGCACGACGAGGCGATCAAAACGGTATACAGATATCAGTGATACGATTATCCGATCAAAAGTCGATAATCGGTACCAGAAATGCTGCTATTTTGTCAGAATTAAGGTAAACGGAGCAGTAGAAGTCCAAATTTGGAAAAACGAATTTCGCAGTCTGCTTCAGAATAATCTGAATAAATTTTATCCTGTTGACATATTTTGGTTTCGGAAAACTTTTAAATTCACTGTTATTAACCGGTTTGTTTTGAAATGAAATTTCACAGGAAAATAAACTTCAATATTATCAGATGAAAATTTACCAGTTGCTATATTAAAATAGACGTATTCCAAAAAATAAAATTTTTATTTCAAATTTTATTGTTTAAAATTTCACAATTTCCAGTTAAATATACTTTTAAAACCATTAAATTTTACGGGTCGTTACACTCTCCCCCACTCAAAACTTTTCGTCCCCGAAAAGGAAGGAGGTAGGAGAATAGAAACAACCAGGCCGAAAAGATAGATTAAAAGACAAGGATAAACAATCAATTTAACTATATAAATTTTACTTGAAATATTCATTTGAAAACTTCATTTACAATTCAATTATTTTTCTTTTTTATACCTTAATATTTTTCAAAACCCATTTGTAAAATTTCTTGCTTCCTTTATAAATCCATTTATGGTTAAATAACACCTTTATAAATATTTGTAAACCATTTGTAAACAATTATTTACATTATTACTTATATTTACAAAGAAGCTATTTGAAAACATTAAATCCATAATTCATAAATTTATTAATTTTTAACTCAAGATACCTTTCAAATATTATTAATAAATCAATAATCATTTCTTTAAATCTGTTTTATTTAATTAATAACTTCTAAAATATTTATAACACTAAAATTTCTATTAAACCATGTTTAAAAGGATATAGTCAACAAGGAAAAGAAGGAGGACTTGGAAAAACCGAATATAGGTGAATAAATAAAGCTGAGCAGATAAGGTAGATTCAAAAGAACATAATCGGGCATGAATAATTAATTCAAACCATTAGAATTTCAAATATTAATATAGAATTTCTTTGTTAGAAATACTTTTATAATAAAATATATATATTTTTTTTTAACGAAACAAATTTCATTTCGAAAATACTTTTATAACTCGATGTTTCGACAAGTGTATCCTTGTTCCTGTAGACTCTGGTAGTGCGTTGATCAGGCGCAAAACTAGAATTCTCCAGGTACTTAGTAGACCTGTTTCAACACCCAGTGAAAATACTGGAAGAACTTTTAAAAACAGATATGGAAAGTACAATCCAATCAAAACGAACAAAACCTTTGTCTAACCATGGTTCGTAGATACACAATGGTTACGCCTGGTTCCCCCAGGAAACAATCCATATCCGTAGGCTTTCTCAGCCCTGCGAGTTACGCCATGATGACTAGTAGAATGCAGGATACACAATGGTTACGCCTGGATCCCCCAGGAAACAATCCGTACCCCCAGGCAAGACTCAGCCAAGCATTTGCGCTACTATTCGCGACCTACACAGATTGCAGGATACACAATGGTTACGCCTGGATCCCCCAGGAAACAATCCGTACCCCCAGGCAAGACTCAGCCAGGCAGTTGCGCTGTGCAGTCACGAGAGAACGATAAGACCATGGGTAACGCCATGGAATTCGAAGGACACTCGAGTATCATATCCGGAAAACCAAAATCAGAGAGAATAATATCGATAGAATGAATCCAAGATGTGGCCACAAATCGGATATCAAGCAGAAGGCACTTTCCATATCTTTACTTCGAAAATATGTATCATATAGTACCCTTTCAAATCACTAACAAATATCGTACTTATATAAAATCCATTATATATAAGATTTAAATTTCAAATCAAATACTTTTCCAAAATCAAAAGTATATCAAATCATACTTATATAGACTTCAATTATATAAGATTTCACTTTTCAAATTGAGTACCCTTTTCAAATCCATAGTTTTCGAATCAATTTCATACTCATACAAATCAATTTTATATAAGTTCGACAACTCCCAAATCAAGTATTTAGTAAGGTTCTCAAATTTTTTATTTGTTTCAACATCAGTTCAATTTCAAAATCATATACAATTTCACCAAATTATTTCTTCTCAAATTAATTATCTTTAGTTTCAAAATTTCCCAAAATAATAGGTTTAGAAATAAATCCAAATTTCCAAATCAATAATTTAAGTCAACCAATTCATTTCCAAAATCAAATGTTTTCAAAATCATCTTATACTTACGTAAAGTCTATCTTATATAAGAATCAAATTTCAAAATTAATTTCGCTGTACGAAGAGCTATATGGAATTGAATATCTTTGCTTTTATAGGTTATATATCTTTGTAATTTAAATTGGAAATTTTCTTTTGGTAAGCAACGATATTCTAACTCGACAGCTTTCAATTTCAGCGTCAAAATATATAAATGATATTAGGATATAAGATGTACATACGTCATCGTTTCGCAAAATTACATTTGATCGCTCGCTTGATCACACAAGTTAGCTTTCGAACTAGTATTGTCCATTCGACTTCCCTAATGCGGATTTCGATATGGTTTCTCGACTAGAAGCCATCAGTCTCCTTGCATAGCCATATACTACGATAGAGAATTCTAGAATCAAGCCCAAAATCCATATCAAATATTCGCCATCAAGAATCGAATGAAAATCCTAACACGAAATGGTGTAATCCACCTCGAACTTGTGTACTCAAACTTGGATCAAATTAATTATGCGAATAAAACAGCATACGTACAACTTATATATTTATTCCAACTTGTTAAATATATAGTTTCATAAAGATGTTACTAAGTTAAAACATTTAAACTAAATTTTATACAAAATATTTTAAAGACCAAATTCTTCTCAAGACATTCAAATCTAAATTCCATATTTAGAAAAAATTCAAAATAGCCTTATTCATTTACTTAACAAAACAGTTTCAACTTATTTAAATCATATTACTTCATACTTAATCATTCAAAACAAACTTATATACTTTATCAAAATACTTTTCAAATTTCTTAGCTTTGAAAAGTTAACCTTGATTTGGAAGTACTCGAACTCCAAAATAGTCGAAGAAATCATTTTCAAATTCAAGAGTTGGAAATCATCAATAAATCAGTAAATAAATTTTAATAGATAGGTTTATATCAAATTCGGAACACGAGGACTGAACACCGGCTTATTTCAAATCATTTCAAATATATATATATATACATATATCTTTCGAATATCAAATCTTTCTTCAGAATTTGAAATCAAAATTGGTTTCGCAAAATCACTCGCGTAGCAATGCTGCTAAAGTGGCCTCTCCCTCACTATGAAACCCGAAAATCAATGTCGATGATGCGTGCACTCATCACCGAAATTATTTTCCAGCGACATAAGTGAGTTCTGGACTTCTATTTCTCAAACTTCGTTTGAAATTTCTTCGAAACTCATTAAAATCATTTGAAACATTTCTTATTCGGAAAATATTTTTAAATCATATTATTATTATATATTTCAAAATCTTAAAACCAATTTCAAAACACCGGAGTTCAATTCTCGAATTTCAAATTTAATATCCTTCAGTTATAAATCAAATTTCTTATATAGTTTTTTCAAAATTACAAATCCTTTCGAAACCTCAAATTCTTATTTTAAAAAGGGTATTAAATCTTTATCGAAAACAATTCACTTTTATATATAGAATATAATCATACTTATCAAAATAATAATTTCTAAAATACAAACAAGCCCGATTTTTCAAAGGATGGTTCAAGAATGGATTTCAAAACAAAGATAGAAATTCAAATTAGAGGGACTCTAATCAAATAAAATTTTGATTCGAAGATAGGATCGAACGAAGACGAGATAATTGATTACAAACAATAGATCGATATAGTTATATAAATCGCGGGCGACCTTAACCGATCAACCGTGATTCCAAAATAAGATCAGTGCCGAATTCTAAGGCAAATCGACATTCGATCGCCAAAGATAGAATTCGACATAGCAAAAGATAGCAGCATTTAAACCGAGGGATATATAAATCTCCGGTGAATCAATGCTAATTGTAAAGAAATTTCACCCCTTCACAATTCCTTCAAAGATTGGCGGGATCGCCTATTCTTATAGAGATCATTCGAAGTGGAGTTATGGGATACTCCAGAATCAAAAGAATACTAATAGAGAGAGACAAGAATGAATTTTGGAACCGTAGGGAACGTTCCAAAGTTCAAAGGAAATCGAGTCAAAAGGAAGAGATTAAACTCAAACGAAAGTGATTCTGTAAATAAATTTACAATATATGCTAAGTTTCGCCTAGAGCCAAAGCTCTAATACCAACTGTAACGACCCACTATTTTGGACCATTCAAATCGACAATAAATCCACACATGTCTGACTTGAATAATTCAAAATATCAGATTGTTAATTTAAATTTGGCAAAACTCAGCATATGAAGTAAATAAATCAATCACAGAATCACAGACACAGAGTAATACAATAATGCGCAGCGGAATAGATAAAATAGTAGTTCATGAAGCTACTATATAAACATCAGAGTTAAATAAAATACAACAGAATATCTCAAATGCAGTGAAGTCTTCAGTACAACAGATGACTTCTCTGAACAAATCAACTAGAAGAGCTGAAAGCTGAGGCGATAGTTGGATCTCCAAAGGAAGCTCCAAACTCCAAAGGTGAGTCTCAAATACTGTATCACTCGGTCTGACCCGAGCATAAAGCAAAACACAAAACACTCGAGTCAGGATTAACATTCTTATACTAATAAATCCAACTCAAGTGAAATATCAATTGAAATACAAGTAACTTAAAGGATGTTTGGGATAACCATCCTCTAAGTATCTTCAGAACTATCTACAAGGTGGAAATATACATTATAACACCGTGGTCATTTCAATTTAATTTATACTTCAAAACCCCAAATATCATTTCATTTCAAATATAACTATTTTCCAAAATAGTATATATAGGTTAAATAATTTATAAAATAAAGTATTTATAATTTCCTTAAGTTCCATAAATCGGTTCAAATCAACTCAATTTCCAAATTCAAATTTTATTCAAAGTTCAATTCATCAAATTTATTCATTTCTAAACAGATCATTTAAATTTTCAATATATTTCAAAGCTTTAATACTCAACATTTTCCAAAGTTAGATTTAACAGTTTCATATAGCTCTTGATTTAACTTCATTATTATTTAATCAGGGAATATTCACTTAATAAACTCAATATCATCTAACTAGCCTTACATTTCATTTTTACTAATTATTTTCTTAAATTTATTTAAGCAAGAATTTTTCATTAAATTATTTATATAAACCCAAGTTATAAATCATATCTTAAATCTCAACTTCAAATAAGTTTCAAATTGGTTTAATTAATAAATTATCTTTCCAACCTTAACTTATTCAAATTATTACCAAAATCTATTTTGAAAATATAATTTTTATACTTAAGCATCTCATAAGTATTTAATCCATCCTAATTTAAATTAAATAATTTTAGGCTCAAACATTTATAAAACCATATATTTCTTTCCGAAACCATAGAATTCATTTCAAAATATTTATATATATGGACCAACGGTGTCTGTATATATACATCATATGGTTAAGTGATACGGATATTTATCATTTCAATCCGAAATTTAAATATATACGGGTAGATATCATTTCGACCCGTAATCCCAATTTCAATTCAATTGAAAATCGCTTGGGTTTATCATTTCAACCCATAACGATTTTCTCCTATTCTAAAGTCCGTTCGGGTATGTATCATTTCAACCCATAGTGAATTCTATACTAACAGGGAACTTGCAGAGTGATAACAGATAATATAAAATAAAACAACAGGCATATATCATCAATAAATAACAAATACGGGGGTCAGATGTCACAGGTGAACAGTTATGGATAATAGCATATATATAACAATGTAAATAACTACAGCAGCATATTTCAATTGTCGTTTCAATTGAAATCAAATTTAATAAATAAAAGAACGTTAATCGTGAGTGATTGCTCACCTTTTGAGGCTAGATAGATTTGACAAAGAAATGAGCGACGAATCCAAGCACGAATCCCAAGGCAAAGCTAGATTAGCACGAATTAGAAGAACAAAGCTGATAATGAAGGACCGATGAAACAATTAGAATCAATTTGACATACGTTAAAATGAAATATAAATCGTATCGTTATACATTTTCTCAAAATCAATAGAGTTTTTAACATTTAAAATAAGTGTTTTAACGTAAAATATATCTAAACTATAGAATCAGATTTGGCATATAGAATATCAATATAAAACTGTACAAACAAATAAAATATTTTATATTATTATAACGTATATAAATCTATACATATAAATCCATATATATATATATAAACCAATAAAACTAACCAGTATATACTCAAGCGTATAGGACTTAATATGAAAGTATATAAACTCACGCAACATACCAAAACTTGTACAAATTATATATATATGTGAGCAATACATAGAAACGTACATATTTTTAAAACACGGTATATAAATAAAACTGTTTACAAAACTTAATCACGTTTGGAAGCAATCAAATATATATATATAATAATGCGTACAAACTACTTATATAAGATTTATATATTATAACCTGTATAAAAGTAACTGATATATACAACCCACTTTCCAAATTTACACATGTACTGGCATGTTATAAATTATATCGCTAACTTAAACTAATATATATAACTAACTGAAAAACATTGTTTAAATAAGCAATTGTAACCTGCTTTTTAATATACCTTGTAAACCAGGGATTTGTATACAATTCATACATTTAAACGCATTATACTAAACTGTGAGGTATTTATGTATATAAATAAACTATATATATATATAAGCTCACAGCTGCAATCTTTGAAGTGTGTCTGCAAATATAAAACGACATATATATAACAGTAAAACACATTTTATACTTTTCAATAATATAATATATATACTATAACATTATATATAATACGGCTCTTGCTTTATAACCATTAGTTCAACAATACATAGTGCGAAAAACCCAACCATATAAATGTTTACACTATCATATATATATATAACAAAACATTTACATATCTTTCTTCCTTTCAAATATATACACTGAAAATACTACCAAAACATATATAACTGGCATATATGTATATATATAAATATATACAAACCCATATACATTCGCATATTTTAAAATTGTAGGACATGAAACCAAGGACAAAGCAGCCTGTACTCTTATACTTTGTTTTGAACCAAAACTGTCATATATATACACTATATGATTTATGATATATAGTTGGCTTAAATAAAATATAGTATACTTATATATATACTTACATGTATACGCGAAGCACGGTCTAGTAAACTAATATATAAGTTTAACACAAAAAATATCTTACTCTACTATTATAAAAAAAAAATCAACAACAATGTCACAATGCAAACTCCTCTTTCGAACAGCTCATTCGTTATGTATAGATATGTACATTATTAGATATATATAAATAATATACCTTAAATCAATATCAAACAAAGAAGCATGGCAAAATGGAGAGGGTCTAAGTCTCGGAGAGGAGTGCTGCCTGGAAGGCCGAAGGTGGGGAGAGCATGGTGATTGGCACGCGGGTCTGGGCGGCGGAAAGGAAGGTCGGAACTTTGGGGACGGTGGGGGAAAGGCTTTGGGTGCATGCGGAAGACTTGTGGCGGAGGGATCAGAAGTGAGGCCGATGCTTTGGATGTGGGATGGAGTTTCGGCTTTTAGTGGGTAAGGGCGCACGTAGATTTCCAGAGGGGATGGGCGAGCAAGGCTTGCATTTCATCTACAGGCGATCTATATGAATTTGTATATAAGAGGAGGAACAAATCTCAGATCTACATATTAGCCTTGAAAAGGAACGAGTGTAACCAGAGGAAAAGATAAATGAAAAGTTGGAGCATATTGAACCGGTGAAATATTAGAATAAATTTAGGAATATCGAAGGGCTGAGAAAACGAAAAGGTGGGAGGAGAAAAAGGAAATTCAAAAGTGAATGAACAGACTTAATCAAATTGGACCGTGTAAATGCAATTCCCTAGATTCAGCTACCTAGTTAAAGAAATTTATTAATTGATTGGGCTGAATCGTTTGAAAAGAAGGGTAGAGGTAACGTAAATAAAACGTACCACAGCAAATATAAATTGAAGTTATGACATTGTAACAGCTGTAAATTGATTGAGCAGCTATTAAAGCAATTTATTTTATTGCTTGAGATTCACGTTCAATTTTGAAAAGGGAAGGAAGATTTACGGTCAAAATTTAGGGTACCGATACGATGCACCGTTTTATTGTTTTCATCGCGTACCGGACCTCAAAATACAGAAATGAATATACCGTAGAGATCAGCACGACGAGGCGATCAAAACGGTATACAGATATCAGTGATACGATTATCCGATCAAAAGTCGATAATCGGTACCAGAAATGCTGCTATTTTGTCAGAATTAAGGTAAACGGAGCAGTAGAAGTCCAAATTTGGAAAAACGAATTTCGCAGTCTGCTTCAGAATAATCTGAATAAATTTTATCCTGTTGACATATTTTGGTTTCGGAAAACTTTTAAATTCACTGTTATTAACCGGTTTGTTTTGAAATGAAATTTCACAGGAAAATAAACTTCAATATTATCAGATGAAAATTTACCAGTTGCTATATTAAAATAGACGTATTCCAATTGATAGGAATCTATTTTGAGTATGGCAAAATAGTTGTCCAACTAAAGATATTTATGCTTCTGTTTTCGTATGTTATGAATTCGAGTCTTTCCAAATTTTTATGGGAATTTTTCTGTATCGATATAGGTTATATATCTCTAATCTTCGTTTGGATTCTTATCGAATAAGATTCCTTTGAATTTTGGAACGCTCCCACTTGTTCTGAAATCCATTCCTGTCTCCCCTAATTGTATTCTTTTGATTTTGGAGCATTGCATCACTCCACTTTGTATGACCTTTATAGGGTGGCGATTCCGCCAATCTTTGAATGATTATAATTGGCATTGATTCATCGGAGATTTCTGTATCCTCGGTTTACGATGTTTTCTATCTTCTGCTATATTTAGATTCTATCTCTGGCAATCGAAGGTCGATTTGCCTTAGATTTTCGCATCGATTATATTCCTGAAGTCACGGTTGACCAGTTAAGGTCGCCCGCGATTCATATAGGCTTATCCATCTTCTTTTTGGTAATTTAATTATCTTATCTTCGTTTGAGCCTATCTTTGAATTAGAATTCTATTGGTTAGAGTCCTTCTAAATTTGAATCTCTGTTTTGCTTTGAAATCCATCCTTGAATCGTCCCTTGGAAAGTTTGTGGTTGATTGTCTTTTGAAAATTGTGTATTCATCATAGTTTTTATTTTGATAAGGATGGCCATATTTTTATATAAAGATGAAATGTTTTTGATAAGGATTATATACTTTTTTAAAAAATGATAATTTGAGGTTTTGAAAGGATTTGTAATTTTGAAAAAAAAACTATATAAGAAATTTGATTTATAACTGAAGGATTTTAAATTTGAAATTCGAGAATTGAACTTCGGTATTTTGAAATTGGTTTTAAGATTTTGAAATATATAATAATATGATTTAAAAGTATTTTCCGAATAAGAAATGTTTCAAATGATTTTAATAAGTTTTTGATGAGTTTCGAAGAAATTTCAAAAGAAGTTTGAGTAAATAGAAGTCCAGAACTCACTTATGTCGCTGGAAAATAATTTCGGTGATGAGTGCACGCATCATCGACATTGATTTTCGAGTTTCAGAGTGAGGGAAAGGCCACTTTAATAGCATTGCTATGCGAGTGATTTTGTGAAACCATTTTGATTTCAAATTTCGAAGTAAGATTTGATACTCGAAAGATATATATATATTTGAAATGATTTGAAATAAGCCGGTGTTCAGTCCTCGTGTTCCGAATTTGATATGAACCTATTTATTAAAATTTATTTACTGATTTATTGATGATTTCCAACTCTTGAATTTGAAAATGACTTCTTCGACTATTTTGGAGTTCGAGTACTTCCAAATCAAGGTTAACTTTTCAAAGCTAAGAAATTTGAAAAGTATTTTGATAAAGTATATAAATTTGTTTTGTATGTTTAAAATATGTAGTAATATGATTTAAATAAGCTGAAACTTTTTTGTTAAGATAAATGTAAGTTTGCAGGTGGCATTTGCTGTTTGATTATGTATATTGATTTTATAATAAATTTTGATTTGAAAAATTTAATAAGTGTATATATAAGTAAGTTATATAATTTATTATACATAGGTTTTAAACCATTCAATTTCTGTTAAGTTTTATACATATCTTTATCGATCCAATTCTGATTTGATTTCGACGATTTCTTGTCATCAGCTTTGATCGTCAAATTCGTGCCTATCTGACCCTGCTTTGGATTCGCAACTCACCCCATTCTCGTTCATCTCTAGCCTCGGAAGGTGAGCAATCACTCACGATTAACATTCTTGTATTTATTAAATTTGATTTCAATTGAAACGACAATTGAAATATGATGATGTAGTTATTTAAATTGTTATATATGCTATTATCTGTAACTGTTCACCCGTGACATCTGACACCAGTATCTAGTATTTATATGTCTGTTATTACTATCATCTGTAACTGTTCACCCGTGACATCTGACACCAGTATCTGTTTTATTATTATTGATGATATATGCATGTTGTTGTAATTTATATTATCTGTTATCACTCTACAAGTTCCCTGTAGTTTAGAATTCACTATGGGTTGAAATGATACATACCCGAACGGACTTTAGAATAGGAGAATTTCGTTATGGGTTGAAATGATAAACCCAAGCGATTTTCATTTGAATTGAAATTGGGATTACGGGTCGAAATGATATCTACCCGTATATATTTAAATTTCGGATTGAAATGATAAATATCCGTATCTCTTAACCATATGATGTATATATACAGACACCGTTGGTCCATATATAAAATATTTTGAAAAATGAAATTTATGGTTTTGGAAAGAAACATATGGTTTTAATAAATGTTGAGCCTTAAATTATTATATATAAATGGGAATGATGGATTTAAATACATATAATATGTTGAGTATTTAAAATACATTTAAAAATAAATTTTTGTAATAATTTGAATAAGTTGAGGTGGGGAAGATAATTTGAATTTAGTTGAAATTGTATTCAATAAAGAATTTTATTTAATTAAACTGATTTGAAACTTATTGAATTTGAGATGTAAGATATGATTTATAACTTGAGTTTGATTTAAATAATTTAATGAATATTTCTTGTTTAAATAAATTTAAGGAAATATTTAGTAGAAATGAAATTTAAGGCTAGTTAAATGACATTGAATTTATTAAGTGAATATTCCCTGATTAAATAATAAATGAAGTTAAATCAAGAGCTATTTGAAACTGTTAAATTTAACTTTGAAATTGTTGAATATTAAAGCTTTGAAATATATTGAAAATTTAAATGATCTGTTTAGAAATGAATTAAATTGATGAATTGAACTTTGAATAAATTTGAATTTGGAAATTGAGTTGATTTGAACCGATTTATGGAACTTAAGGAAATTTTAAAATACTTTATTTTATAAATTATTTAACCTATATATACTATTTTGGAAAATAGTTATATTTGAAATGAAATGATATTTGGGGTTTTGAAGTATAAATTAAATTGAAATGACCACGGTGTTATAATGTATATTTCCACCTTGTAGATAGTTCTGAAGATCCTTAGAGGATGGTTATCCCAAACATCCTTTAAGTTACTTGTATTTCAGTTGATATTTCACTTGAGTTGGATTTATTTATATAAGAATGTTAATCCTGACTCGAGTGTTTTGTGTTTTGCTTTACGCTCGGGTCAGACCGAGTGATACAGCATTTGAGACTCACCCTTGGAGTTTGGAGCTTCCTTTGGAGATCCAACTATCGCCTCAACTTCCAACTCTTCTAGTTGATTTTGATCAGAGAGTCCATCTATTTGTACTGAAGACTTCACTGTATTTGAGATATTCTGTTGTATTTTATTTTAACTCTGATGTTTATATAGTAGCTTCATGAACTACTATTTTATCTATTCCGCTGCGTATTATTGTATTACTCTGTGTCTGTGATCTGTGATTGATTTATTTACTGCATATGCTGAGTTTTGCCAAATTTAAATTAACAATCTGATATTTTGAATTATTCAAGTCAGACATGTGTGGATTTATTGTCGATTTGAATGGTCCAAAATAGCGGGTCGTTACAATACGATTACCGCCAGGGTCCATCTCCTCATTCGATCAACTGGCTCAAAAGTTTGTCCAGCAATTCGGGATTCATGCAACTCACCCCAAGGATGTGATATCGTTATCCAATCTATTCTGAGCGCTAGGCGAGCCACTCAAATATTTCTTCTAGAGATTGATGTCGTCGTCACTAAAGTGAGCAATTCCAGTGAAAATATCATATTGATAGCAATGATAAGGGGAATCAACCCCAAGATAGGCTTTGCCGATTGGTAAGCTGGAGAACCTCCTACGACCATGGATTCTTTCTATTACAAAGTGAACCAGAACCTAAGCAAGGAGGAGGTAGAGCAGACTAGAAGAAATAACGATGCAGGCCCGTTTCCCGACGGAATTAAAAGCAAGGGCAACATTAAGGCCTTAGATGAGGACTAAGATTCTAAGAGACGAACCAGAATCCTAAAATTCGACTCACGTACTCCTTTGAACGATTTAATCGAAAACATCTACTTGAAGATTCATGAATCGGAGCACTACTGGAAACTAGCCTCGAGAGAGTCCATCGAAACCCAGAGAAAATCCAAGAAATGTTGTATATTTCAAGATACACACGGTCATAACACCGACGATTGCAAACACCTCTGTGATGTGGTCGGAAAGCTGATCCAAAAACGAATGTTTCAACAATATATGCAAGCCCCAAAGAATGGCGGGCAGGGAAGATTCGACCCATATCAATAAAGAACTCTGATTATCAATTGGACCACTTATGGTTGACTTCCAGCTAAGAAGGGCTGGGGCAAAGTGGAATAGTGAGCATACGATACTGCTTTACTTATCAACAAGATTTATTTCAATTTCAATTATGTTGTGAACTACGACCAACTTGAACTAAACTACTTCCAAATGATGCAAATGACCAAGTACTTAAAGTTGGGTGCCGATCAACCTCCACGAACCATGATCGGACCTTTGGAGGATCATCAAGACAAGCGTGATTCAACCGCTCATCAGCTACCATGTGCCCTTGACTTGAGGGCAAGGACTCAAAATGGAAAGTGGGTGCGACTAGACCATCAACTTCCTACTTTGTTCTTCAATTCTGACAGAACATCTATGCCTTACTCAAAGCCTGACATGGTCAGAATCCAATACAAAGAGAACACGACTGACCATCCACTCGTCAACCTCCGCACTTGACTTGAAGATCGGAGAAACAGTTGGAGTGGATGCAACCCGACCATCCACTCCCTAGCTCATACTTGAAGTTCGTCAAAATACTTATGCCTCTCCCGAAGTTCAGCAAGACCGAGGTCCAACTAAAGTGGACTTGATTTGACCGTCGACACATTAACTCCTGCCTTATACACATGAGGCAATCTGGTAGCTCGACTTAAAGTAGACATGATCAACTGTCTACTCATTAATCACCGCCCTCGACACGAGGACATGACTACAATGTGAGGTGGATGTGACTTGACTGTCCACCCAACCACTTTTTCCCTTGACTTTCCAGGAAGAGTACGAAGCAAATTGGACGAGACCGAACCGTCCAACCCAAGCATGGACCATGGATTTGGTCCGACCATCCATCGCTTAATCACCAAGTGGACATGAATCAACCGTCCACTCACCAACTTTTGTCCTCGAACTGGACACGGAATTCTTTCCCACGAACGAACACGAATCGACTGTTCATTTGACAACTCTTACCTTGACTTGAAAGGTGGAGTGTAAATCAAAAACAGCTATGACTGACCACCAATCATAAAACTCTATTCCCTAAAGCATTGACCAGAGTATAAACACAAAAGGATGGACGCAGTTCGACCGTCCATCAAGCAAACTAGTCCCTAGAGCGCGGACTGGAGTATAAACATCAAACGGGTGTGACTGTCCACCCACCGAATAACTCTAGTCCCCCAGTGCGGATTGGAGTATAAACACCAAATGGGTGCAGCTGACCACCCATCAACAAACTTTGGTCCTCGGAGCGTGGATAAGAATAAAGGCAGAAAATGGACGTGGTTCGACCCTTCATCCATTAACTCCCCCCAATAAACCAACAGGCTGAGTGTAAAACATAGAATGGATGTGATTTAACCATTCGCTAGTCAGCTCCTTCCCATGATTCAACGTTAAGAACTCCAAGTAAGAGTGAACGTGATATGACTGACCACTCTTTGACTTCCACCCCTGAGTTGGGAGCAAAGAAAATGACTAAGGAAAATTTGGTTCGACCATTTTCTAGAATAATGTTAAGTCCCCATAGTGTAGGCTGGAGTATAAACACAAATTGGGTGTGATTCGACCACCTGCCAACAAACTCTTATCCACAGAGTGCGATATGAATATAAACAAATAGATGAGTGTGGTTCAACCACTCACAATTCCATAAACTACAACCTGAACTCGACAAGAGGAGTATAAACTCACTACGGATGGAATTGGACAATCCATGAACTAACTCTGCTAACCTAAGACAGGGGCAGGAGTACAAACTACTATAAGCTGAATACGACGACACATTATAGCTCCGGCTTGGTGATTCTTTATGACTCAAGCAACGACTGCAAGGAGGCCTTAATACAAAACTAATCGAAATGACATTCGAAAGTTACTGGTGACCGACTATATCGTACCATCGGATCGAGGGTCAATATCAATCCGCACCAACCAAATGGATGTGACCCGAATGTCCATCGAATAACTCTGGTCACCGGTGCTGGATTGGAGAATAACCACGAATGATTACGACTTGACCATTCATTCTCCATCACCCTCTTTTGATTCGTAAGGAGGAGTATAAATCTAGATGAGCATGACCTAACTGCTCCTGAGCTAATTCTATCCCTTCGTTCGATATGAGAACATAAATCAAAAGTAGACATGATTACCCGTCCACTACTCAGATCATGCCCAAAATCCGACAGGGCATTAAAGTCTTCACCCAAGAAGGAAAAACCAGAATACAATTCATAATAGGCGCGACCCCTTCTTCCATCAACTAAATCGATCTCACAAATCGACGAGAAAGAGTGTAAAGCTAAAACAGATGTGACATGCCCGTCCACTTATCAATATTTACCCCTTACTTGGGAGCACGAGCAAGAATCAAGATGAATGTGAACCGACCATTCATCGATCAAATCTAAGTATTTGGAGCTTAGGTGGGAGTATAAACATGACTAGGACAAGACTCGACCATCCATGTAGTACATTTATCGACCCGAGACCGGGGGTAGAAGTGTGATCATCCAAAGACTGACTGCGATGGCTCAATACTGTGACTCATATCTAGTGTATGCAATGACTCGAGGCTAGACCAAAAGGATGCTTAGAGATAAAATCATCGAATCAGTGCCCAGGCTCATGGGCGACTGACCATCATTCCAACCTGAATGACGAGCAATAGATCGTGAATACATTAAATGGAAAACGCGTTATTCAAATACACAAGCGGATTCAAACTCAAAGCAAGAGTCAGCTATGTAGCTGCGCACAACATGAGGCTGAACCCTACTCGACATTTGATTCGACATGCTTCTAAGTCTGATCTTCAGCCATTATAGATAATCAATCAAAGCATCTAGAACCCATCACTATCCGACTCACCGGCTCATGACGAGATCCGAAAGTTCAACCGGAGTGACCGTTATAACATGTCATCCTAATCGGCTATCATGCCATTGACTATGCATTAGAGAAATGCTTGAACATAGGGATCGACATCAAATCCAACAGCCATTCTCCGTGCCTACATACACCACGAAGTGTTGAACTTACAAGGCTTGCCTAGGAAAGGGGCCGACACTGATCTCATCGCATATGTGACTTTGCAAACCCAATACAGTGGTCCCTCATGCTAAGTACTATTTAGTGTGGTGTTGTGCAATGTAATATAGTTGAATACTAAATGGCAGTTATGGCGAAACTCAGGAGTTCGACCGTAGTGACCATCATCGCTGATGGTTCCAACCAGATTTCACATCGAAGGTTATGCGAAACAGTTACATTCGAATTCAGGAATCGTCTATCGGTGCATAAGAATCTGACATTCATATTCAAGTTCATTCAGGGCACGTATTACAATCCATATAAGTACAAATATGCTAATCTATTCAAGTCTAAAGTGATAAACATCAGATTCAAGCCATATGATAGTTCAAGTATGCAAGTCATATATGGATATCCCATTGTTTGATTTCAAGTTCATATGGTCTAATATGTTCATGTTAAACTAAAAACTGCTTAAGTCCCATTAATTCGAGGGATCGGAACCAATCCTACTGCTTGGGCAAATCCATTTAAGTAATTTTCAGCTCACAACATAAGGCCAATATCAAACAACAATAGAACAGTTGGTTCTATAAGATATAGACCCTAGAGATGAAGAAGAGGAGCCCAAAGAATCCAAGGCGGCACCCATTGAGTTGACGATCGACATACGGTCAACCATGATGACCCATCACGGGTCCAAAAGATTGGATCACAGCTCAGTGCAACAATGATGAAGGAATTAGTTGGCTTTCTCCAAGCGAATCTTGATGTATTCGTTTGGACCCATTTTGACATGTGTGGGATCTCGCCAATTATCACAAGCCATGAATTGAATATCGACCTGAGGCATGTCCCGGTGAAACAGAAAAGGCGTGGCATGGATCCGGAGAGATCTGCCGCCATTAAAAAGGAGGTGGATTGGCTCAAAAGCAATGGAGTTATTCGTGACGCCCTCTACCCTAAATGGGTATCCAATCCCGTACTTCTGATAAAGGCGAATGGAAAGTAGCAAACGTGCATTGACTATTCGGACTTAAACAAGGCATGTCTGAAAGATAGTTTTCCCATCCAAAGATCGACCGGCTAGTGGACTCAACCGCAGGACTCGAGTAGCTATCTTTAATGGATGTGTACTCCAGATATAATCAAATCCCGATGCACATCCCCGACCAGGAGCACTCCGGCTTTATTATTGACGTGGGATTGTATTAGTTTGTGGTAAAGCCATTTCGATTGAAGAAAGTTGGAGCAACTTATTAGCGCATCATCAACCGAATGTTTAAAGATTAGATTAGAAAGACAATGGAGGTGTATGTGGATGATATGCTCATGAAGTTATGACCACCAACTGGCCACATTAGAACTTAGCAGAAATGTTCGATATCCTCCGATATTGCAAAATGAAGATCAATCCTCCAAATGTTCCTTTGGCGTTACATCGGGAAAATTCTTGGGTTTCATTGTCAATGCTCGTAGAATCGAAGCTAATCCCAAGAAGATTCGAGCAATTTGCAACATCTAGGCACCAAAGACTATCAAACAAGTACAGAGCCTATATGGGAAGGTTGTTGCCCTAAGCAGATTTATTTCCAGAGCCATTGATAAATGCATTCCTTTCTTCGACTTGATTAGGAAAGGAAAAATGAACTTTGAATGGACACAGGACTGTGAAGATGCATTTCAGGCTTTGATGAACCACTTAGAGAGACCTCCCATCTTGTCAAAGTCAGTGGATTAGAAGACTTGTATATCTACTTGGCCGTATCGGTACACGCTATAAGTGATGCACTGCTTCGCGAGGAGAATCGAATCCAGAGATAGGTCTACTATGTTAGCAAGCGATTAACATAAGCTGAAAGAAACTATCTGTAACGACCGTAAATTTTAGATAATTTTATTTGTTTTATTAGTATATTTAATTGAAATTATGTGAAATTTTAAACAATAAAATTCTGAAATTTAAATTTGATATTTGAAATGCGTTTGTTTTATCATTGCAACTAGTAAATTTTCATCTGAAAATATGGAAGTTTATTTTATTGTGTAATTCTATTTCAATTTAAATCAGTTAATAACAATTGAATTTAAAAGTGTTCCGAAACCTAAATATGTCAACATGAGAAAATTTATTTAGAACACTCTGAATAAGACTGCGAAATTCGTTCCGCAAATTTTGGACGGTTCTAGCTTCGTTTGGATTTTTCCGTACGGAATAGCAACGTATATCAGTGTCCATATCGACTTTTGATCGGATGATCGTACCACTGATATCGGTATACCGTTTTGATCGTCTCGTCGTGTTGATCTCTACGGTATATTCAATTTTGCGTTTTGATATCCAGCGCACAACGGAATATGGGAGACGGTTCACCATACCGGTACCCGTTGTGACTGTTGGTTGTTGTGACTTTTTATTTTCACCGTATAGTACACACAGCCGTGAACATTTATATTTCTTGGATTAACGGATTAACCATTTCTATTCCCACTTTTCAAATTTCATTTCTAGTTTCGTTCAAATTATTGGTTCAACTCTCTCTGCTCCTTGACATTCGATTACTCTTCTTCTGTCATAAAGGATATATATAAAAGCTACGTTATAATTTGTAGCCGGCTTTCATTTTTATAACTTGCTCCTACATGAATTAGATCAGCTCCCCTTGTCTCTCTCATTCCCTGCAAACCCGCTACCTAGTTCTTCTCCCCACCTCAACGACCGCAGCCATGGCCGACAACTGAACCCATAGCAGCCATGTTTCTAGCCATCCCAAGTGACGGCTTCCACCTTGCATTTGTTCGGCCATCACCAGAGAACTCCACTGCACCCCCTTCTCGGCATTCATCCCCTCTGCCACATCTCGTTATCCTTCCACCACGTCCAACACCAACTGAACGTGCTCGCAACACCTTCTCTTCCTCGACCAGATCGTACAACCTTTTTCTTTTGCTCTGTTATATATACACATCAGTGTATATACCTGTCTAGGTATATTCTTCCTCCTATATTTTGTCTTGTATGTTAATATAAACTTATATATGTTATAGATTGCATAAGTATTGGAGGTCGAAACCATATATTTGTTATCCAATTTCAAGCTTATGTGATGCCAGTATATATAATATGTTGGAATATTATATTATGGAAAGGTACATACTGTTGCAGTTTATAAAAAAGAGATGGTATTAAAATATAATATTATATGTCAGTACACATGTTATAAATATTTGTTTTGCATATCTCTTGTTCAAAGTCTGATCTATATATATACACTTGTTTTAAAATGCAATATATATGTTCTGATCTTAAATATGCTTGCATATATATATATATATATATATATATATATATATATGTGCTTCATTATATATTATGATATTTGAATTTTAAATACTATATATATAGATTGATGGTTTAGCTTAAATGTATATAGATTTCAAAATATAAAATATAGCTTGTACGTTGGAATATATATGTATATAAAGTTTTATAAACCTCATTATCTGTATATATATATATATATATTGGTTTATCTACGTGAGTTTAAAATGATTATATAATATGTTATATTATTTTATATAAAGTCTACTATATATACATTGGTATGAACTTTGGATCTGTTTGTCTTAGTATATATATATATTATGTATTACTATTCATTTAACACTGTCACAGTCATTACTTTTGCAATCCTTATGTCTGATTTATACAAATATTGTTTTAGAAATGTTGCGTTAAGTATTGCTTTTGAAATTTTAATACATATTTTATTTCGGGTTTCGGAAGTTAATATGGATTTTAGACCATATATATATAGTTAGTTATATATTCTGTTTTATATATATATAGAATTTCTATAAGTTTATATAGGCAATATATTATTTAAAACATTGATTTTAATTCAATATGTTATTTTAATATTTGTTTTAAAATTAAAAAAAAATTGATTTCATAATGATAATAATATAATTGTTGTTTATATCAAACTGATTCTGATTCAGTTCATCAATTCTTATTTATCAGGTTGTCGAATTCGTGCCAATTTTGCTTTGTTTGGAATTCATGCTTGGATTCGTAACTCAATTTCAGTGTCTATTCTCTCTAGCCTCGAAAGGTGAGCAATTACTCACGATTAATGTTCTTATATTTATTAAATTTGATTCCAATGGAAACGACAATTGAAATATGCTGCTGCTAGTTATTTACAATGTTATATATATGCCATTATCTGTATCTGTTCACCTGTGACATCTGACACCATTATTTGTTATTTATATTGATGATATATGCATGTTACTGTTGTTATTTTATTATCATATATGTTATCACTCTGCAAGATCCCTGTTAGTATAGAATCACTATGGGTTGAAATGATACATACCCGAACGATCTGTAGAATAGGAGAAAAACGTTATGGGTTGAAATGATAAACCCAAGCGATTTTCATTTAAATTGAATTTGGGATTTCGGGTTGAAAAGATATATGCCCGAATATGTTTTAAATTGCAGATTGAAATGATAAATATCTGTATCACTTGACCATAGGATAGAAAATTATATACAGACACCGTTGGTCCATTTATATATTTTTGAAAATGATTTCTATGGTTTTGAAAAGAAATATATGATTTTGATAAATATTGATTTTTAAGATTTATCAAAGTTGATTTAATAAATTTGATATATATAATATGTTTAAGTATTTATTTAATATATATATATATATTTTCAAATATAGAGTTTATAATGATTCAGATTTGAAAAAGATAAATTTGAAATTGATTTGATATTTATTTAAGAATTTTACTTAAATAAGTTTGTTTGAAATTATTAAATTTGAGATTTTAAAGATATGATTTTATAACTTGATTTTGATTTAAAGTGATTTAAATGTATATTTCAAATAAATTGAAGGAAATATTTAGTTTATTGTAATTTGGGGTTTGTTTTAAATGATATTGGATTTATTAAGTGAATATTTCAAGACTAAAATAATAGCAAAATGAATGTTGATATATATATATAAAATTATCGAATTTAGTTTTGAAATTGTTGAATATATTGACTTTGAAATATATTGAATTTTGAATGGATTATTGTGTGGTTCAAATCTGTATTTGAAATCGGTATAATTTAAAATGGTTTATTGAGAAATTTAATTGAGTTGGAATTTAGCTGAATTTGGAAGTCAAGTTGATTTGAATCGATTTGTGAATTTGTGGAAACTATCTTTATTATATAAAGTATTTTTAAATTATATTTAAAAACTATTTTCATTTATTTTATAAACTATTTTAATATAACTATTTTTATTATAACTATTTTAATATAAACTATTTTAATTATACTAATTATTTTAATATATATTGTTTAACTTATAACTATTTTATATAAATTATTTTATTTTATAAACTATTTTATTATATATACTATTATTGATATCTAAACGGTTTAAGGGAAATGCTATAATTTCAAAGTGTTATGATTTCCAAAATGCTATAATTTCAAAGTGTTATGATTCCAAATAGCTATAATTTCAAAGTGTTATGATTCCAAAATGCTATACTTTCAAATGTTGTGGTTTCCAAAATATTATACATTTAAGTGTTTTGATTTCGAAAGAGTTATAATTTTGGAAAGTGATATGATTTTTGGAAATGGATATATATTTGAAGTGAAAATGATATCGTTTTGATTTGGTTTTTGAAATGGATATGATATTTTGGTTTTGAAGTATAAACTATTTTGAAATGACCGCGGTGTTATAATAACGATTGGTTGTTAAAGAGACCGGGATCGGATATGTACATACTCTCTGTCGATACCGAAAACCACTTTAACAACCGTGTACGCGGTGGAGATTCCAGAATGAAGTAGGATGGTGGCGACGATTCCTATTGAGGTATATACGTGGACCCAACTCCCGTGAGTTGGCATAAGGTGGCTAAAACAGGAGCGGTTGACGGGCCAATGAGGTAGCACCTCTGATCGTACGCATTTCTTCGATACCATTCTATTACTTTGTGATTGATTTGGTGGCCACCCTTCGATTTTTGATTTGGGAGTGTGTTCTGAAGTGGGCGGTAGTGGCTGCTATGCGTTTCCACCAGCCCGGATGCGTAATTGGTATATCTACCCTGGCATTGCCTATTGTGCCGTGTCACCTACCATTCGAGCTTTACTACGAGTATAGATTTCTCTCGTAGCCTGTGGAGTATTAAGGGTAGCCCCCGATCTGGGAGTATGCTAATACTGGATAGACTACTGGGACTATTACTTGTTAAGGTGGAAGATGTAAAGCCTTAACGCTATTTAAAAGTAAGTTTATTTTATAATAGACATTATTATAATAGCGTATACTACTACATAGTAGATAGTTTAACGGATCCTTAGAGGATGGTTATCCCAAACATCCTTTGAGTTACTTGTATTTTAGTTGATATTTCACTTGAGTTAGATTTATTGATATAAGAATGTTAATCCTGACTCGAGTGTTTTGCGTTTTGCTTTATGCTCGGGTCAGACTGAGTTATACAGCATTTGAGACTCACCTTTAGAGTTGGAGCTTCGCTTGGAGATCCAGCTATCTATCGATTCTGCTATCCGTTATTCGGTTGATTTCAGTGATGTATTCAGATCTTGTATTTGACTATTGTTTGAGACATCTATGTATTCGAGACTTCTGTTGTATCTTGTTTAACTATGTTATATTTATATAGTAGCTTAATGAACTACTATCCTTTTGTTTACGCTGCATTATTGTTATATCACTCTGTGTCTGTGATCTGTGATTATTTTATTTACTGTATATGATGAGTTTTGCCAAATTTAAATTAACAATCTGATATTTTGAGCAATTCAAATCCGACATGTATGGATGCGAATGGTTGAAAATTTCAGGTCGTTACTCTATCCAAAGACAGAGAAATTGGTGTACTGCTTGTTGATTGTTTCATGAAAGCTCCGCCTCTATTTCCAGGTTCATCCCATCAACGTTTACACCGATCGGCCGTTACTACAGGTCCTACAACGACCTGAGACATCTGGAAGGTTACTCAACTGGAACATCAGGCTAAGACAGTTTGACATTACCTATCTCCCTTGGAGAACCATCCAGGGGGAGCTGGTAGACTTTATAGCTGAGTTCACTACATAGGATAATCTTCAAGAAAGCAGTGAAGCCCCTACCATCCGATGGAAAATGTATATGGATGGAGCCTCCAACGATCGTTATTATGCAGTTGGAGTCATACTTGTAGCTCTAAAGGATCGATCAATTTGCTACGCTTTGAAGCTTGATTTCCCTGCAATGAATAACGAAGCCGAATATGAAGCTCTGATTGCTAGACTTAAACTTGCTAGAGAAGTGGGAATAAAATCTCTCAAAACCTTTTGCGATTCCCAGTTGGTGGTATACCAAGTTAGCGGAGATTACCAGGCTAAAAGATAGCAACTTGCTCCATACCTTATCCGAGTCCAAGAGCTATTAACTGACTTTGAGTATTATGACATCACGCACATTCCCCGGGATCAAAACAAATACGCTGACTAAAGTTTGCTAGCACTGGGGACGCACGATAAATGAGCTTGGTTCCAGTCGAAGTACTAAACGCTCTGAGCATAAACTAGATGGGAATCAACTAGGTACTAGAGACAGAGCCTGAGAAGGAGTCATGGATGACTCTAATTGGAGATTATTTGCTACGGGGAGTCCTTCCCGAACGGAGGAATGAAAGACGACAAATCCTCCGCAAAGCTTCATGATACATCATCCAAGAAGGAGTCATGTATAAAAAGGGTTTCTCCATTCCCCTACTTCGGTGTATCACCTATGATGAAATCAAACGAGTCTTGAGAGAAGTCCATGAAGGAGAATGCGGCAATCACACCGGGGGAGCAAACCCTGACAAGGAAAATACTTTGCTACATATATTACTGGTCAATTGCCAATCGAGATGCAGCTGATCATGATAGGCAATGCGACAAGTGCTAGATGTCTACAAAAATTACGAGAACCCCACCGACGGAAATTAATCAAATGGTCAATCCATAGCAGTTTGCTACTTGGGGTATTGACCTGATCAGCTTCTTACCGATTTCTAACGGAGGTGCGAAATACGTCATCGTAGCAGTTGATTACTTCACCAAATGGGCTGAAGCAGAACCTTTTACCATGATCATGATGAAGAAAGTAATCAACTTCATTGTCTGGAACATCACTTGTCGTTTTGGCCTTCCACGAACCATTGTAACTGATAATGGAACCAAAGTCGACATCGCTAAATTTAAAGACTTCTGTCGTTGGCATCATATTGAAAAGATATTTGCAGCAGTTGGTCACCCTCAAGCAAATGGACAGGTTGAAGCTGTGAATAAAATCATAAAGTCCATTCTAAAGAAACATTTGGAAAAGGCAAGAGGCAAGTGGGTGGATGAACTCCTAACAGCGTTATGGGCTTACAGAACCACCCACAATCCTACGACTGGCCATGCTCCATTCGCCCTTGCTTACAACTCTGAGGCCGTCAACCTTGTAGAAATTGAAGTCCCTTCTCATCGACTGACTTATTACGACCCCTATTTCATTAAAAAAAATATAAATAAGGAATTGCAATCCAATTACAACTAAATTATAAGGAATTGGCAATGACTCGTGAGCGTACAAATGCATTCGGGAACCAATGACAAAGATATGTACTTGAACGCGCACGTGATATTCTAAAATTCATTTTTTGAAATCGACATAAATTGAATTCTGACCTAATGCTTGAGAATATGAATATTAATCTCATTGTTACATAAAATTATACCAGCCATAAAAATACCAACATATATTAATAAATGAGTTAATCTAGTAAGGATACTTTGGATGCTAAATGCTTAATGTCCTGATCACGCAAATCATCTAATAAGAACTGTATCTTTTTATTAGACAATGTATCTCAACATTGTATTCGTAATCCATTAATCTTCCATTATTATTATTTTCTTGAATTATTTGTACTTAATACTGATAAATTGATCGTTCTTCAAATTAAATGTAAGGAATTATGAAAGTACATGGAATCTTATAAAAGAAATTGCATGTAATGTAGGAATTTTCATCAATTTGAAATTTGAAGTTCACTTCTGATTAAAATGTGTTACATATATACCTACGTTAAAAACAATTATAATTTCATAGCCATTAATAACATAAAATTTATTTATACTATCAAATTAAACTTGAAATAAATATCACATTGATTGAAAACACTTGTAGCGACTTGTAATTTTGAATATTTCGTACTTAAATATTTGATTTATTTAAATATTTGAATCTTGGATTAAAATGTTAAAAGTGATTTAAATATTTAAATATTTTCATGCTTTTGTGGCTGTCCAAGAAGGTTTGGAAGGTTTTTTTGACTACTTGAATACACTTACAAATATATCCTTAAGCTCACTAAAATTCATGTGCAAGTAATGAAAAAAAAACTATCCTTTATGCTCTTTTTCTCATCACTTTAACATTCTTAAACCAGAGAAAAACACCCAACTCCACCAAACTTTCTCCAAGGGTCTAAGGAAACATAGGAGCAAGGAATATCTACTCAAATGTTAAGGAAAGGAGCACAACACCCTTGATCTGGTCAAGGCCAAGAGCATGTAGGATGAAGGGAAGGTGGCCTAGAGCTTTTCTACACTTGGGAAGGAGTTTGCTTGGTTTTAGGTGATGGTAGAAAGTGTTATTGTGTTCTAGAGGCTTGTGCTTGATGTTAGCAAGGATTTGGTGAGTTAACTCACCACTAAAAAGTATATGTTGTGTATATATATATGTGTGTGAATATAAAGTAAAGATATGAACTAATGAAAGTTATAACTTTGGATTCCCTTACTTTGGAAAGCAAATGATAACTTTAAATGTAATATATTCACTTCTATTATTCTCTATAACATGTGGTGTATTCTAGACTTTGTGTATACATGTTTGGTTGGGTTGTATGTGACGAGGAAGTGTGTGAAATTGTTTGAAGCGAAAGAGTCGCTATAAGTGCACTTCGTAATCCCCTTGTGTTTAACCTCTTTAAATAGTTGTATGTAAATATATTTGATCATGCCCTACACTTATAATAGTGAATGTGGGGGCAAGTAAAAGGTTTGAAAAATTATGGAACTTTTAGAACAAAGTTGCAAAAGTTAAAAGCTTGAAAGGTCACTATATGAGAACTTTGAAAGTGCCTTGTTTTGGGAATTTTTAATATGATTTTGAAAAATATCCTTAAGAGTTTCTTTGCATGGTGATTTTGTAATTTATATATGGTACTTACTATAAGAAAAATAAGAGTTTAAAACATTTGTTTAAATGGAGAAAAGTGGCCAAACTTTTATGTGTTCTTAATTGTTCTCGACCAGGTATCTTTTACAGCATGTAGCAGCAACAATATCTAGACGTATGTTGGTAGATTTGAGTTTCTGTAGCATTATTTGTTGTTAAGCTGTTTTTGACTATTTTAAGGATTTAAATAGGATTAAAATTTTAGTTAAATTAACTATTTATGTGAGATATTTTTTGGAATGTTTTATAAGAGGTTTAAGAGTATTTTAAAAGTATATATAAGTTTGGAAATGTGAGCTAAGTATTTTAGAAGTATTTATATATATAAGTTTGGAAAAGTACGTTAAGTATTTCAATATTATTTATATATAAATATATTTGAAAAAGTAAGTTAAGTACCTTAAAAGTATTTATATATGTATTAGTTTGGAAAAGTAAGTAAAGTATTTTAAAAGTGTGTATATATATAAGTTTGGAAAGTGAGTTAAGTATTTTTTAAAAAGACAAGTGGGTTTTGTTATAGTATTTAGTCAATGTGAATTGTTTTGAGAAATTTTTTAAAAGTACGTTATTAATAAGTGTAGGTATACTTTTGAATAATTCTTTGTTCTTTAAAAAGAGTATTTTAAAGATAATGATGAATATAAAATGTTTTGCGTTCATAATAACAATGTTTAATTGATGGAAGAGTAATTGCATTCAAGAGGCTTATACTTGATTTTAGCAAGGATTTAGATGAATTAACTCATCATTGAAAAGTATGTATTGTATGTGTGTATTTATGTGTGTGTGTGTGTGAATATAAAGTAAAGATATGAACTAACGGAAGTTATAACTTTGGACACTCTTGCTTCGGAAAGTAAATGATAAATTTATATGTAATATATTCACTTTTATTGCCCTCTATAAAATGAGGCATGGCATAGATTTTGTGTATACATGTTTGATGGGTCGTATGTCATATGGAAGTGTGTGTAACTGTTAGAAGCTAAAAAGTCACTATAAGTGCACTTCGAAATCCCCTTGTGTTTAACCTCTTAAAATGATTGTATGTAAATATATTGTAAAAGAATATATTTTGGTTGTGCTCTACACTTATAGTAGTTTATGTGCCAGTAAGGAAAAGTTTGCAAAATTATGGAACTTGTAGAACAAAGTTGCAAAAGTTAGAATTGAGAAAGGTTGCTATTTGAGCACTTTGTAAATGCCTTATTTTGGTTATTTTTAACATGATTTTAAAAGTTATCCTTATAAGTTTCTGTAACGACCCAATATTTTCAACCATTCGCATCCATTATAAGTGTATAGGTAGACACTCATGCCGGAGTTGAATTGCTTAAAATACCGCGTTGTAATTAAAATTTGGCAAATCTCAGAATATACAGTAAATAAATATAATCACAGATCACAGACACAGAGTAAAATAATGCAGCGGAAGTAAAAGAAATAGTAGTTCATGAAGCTACTATGAAAATATATCGGAGTTACATAAGATACAACATAAGAAATAAAGTACAGCAGAAGTCTCAATACAATAACCAAGTACAGGCTGAATAGAACAACGGAACCGAAGTTGATAGAACAAGACTAGCAGATAATCTCCAGCGAGTCAAATCTCCAGAAGGTGGAAATCCAAATCTGTGAATACTCAGGCTGACCCGAGCGTAAAGCAAAACACAAAACACTCGAGTCAGGACACTATATACTTATATAATGTAAACCAACTCAAGTGAACTGTAATAAAGGTACAAGTAACTTAGAAGATGCTTGGGACCGCCCATCCTCTAAGGATCCGTTAAACTATCTACTATGTAGTAATATTCGATATTATAATAGTGTCTAAATAAGTAAAGTATAATCATATAGAAAATAGCGTTAAGGGGATGGAGAACCTTAACGCGGTCGGATCTTAAAAATCATAATCGTAGTAAAGCTCGATATGGTAGGTGACACGGCACAACTAGGCAATGCCAGGGTAGATATACCAATTACGCACACGGACTGATGGATACGCATAGCAGCCACTACCATTCCACCTCGAACAACACTCCCAAATCGGAGGATGGCCATCTAATCAATCACAAGTAAGAGTATAATATCGAAGAAATGTGTCCGAGAAGAGGTGCTACCTCACTGGTCCGAGATCGCTCCTGTTTTAGCCACCTTATGCCAACTCACAGGAGTTGGGTCCACGTAACATACCTTAAGAACGTCGCCACCATCCTACTTCATTCTGGAATCTCCACCGCGTACACGGTTGTCAAAGTGGTTTTCGGTATCGACAGAGAGTATGTCCATATCCGATCCCGGTCTCTTTGCCAACCAATCGTTATTATAACCCGTGGTTATAACTTTTAAAAACAATACTTTACTTCAAAATAAAATATCATTTCAAACCATATCTTTATCAAAATAAAGATTAAATCAATTCCAAACCATTTCCATATATTTAAATTTTCATATCATTTCAAAACTTCATTTAAAATCATTTTAATATATTAAAATATCATATCCTTACAAAACTTCATTTCAAATCATTTTAATATAATAAAATATCCTATCAGTTCAAATCCAAATATTCAACTTTAAATACCTTTTAATTTCAAATCACCTTTAAATAGTTTATATTCCAATCAAAATAATTCATTTAAACCTTTTAAAAGTGTAATTAATATATTTTCAAATCAAGTATTCAATTTCCAAAGTTTCAAACCATTCTGAGTTCGTTTACTAAGTCAAAAACCCTAATTATTAAAATTTCAGCATTTCATAGCATTTAAAAATAACTGCTATAAGTGATATTTGAAAACATTTTTAATTCAGCAAAGACAGCACTTAAAACTGCTGTTAAAACTCAATTTTAGTTGAATTATAGTTCAAAAACAGAAAAGACAGCATTTCAGAAGTGCTGTGGTAGTTCATATTTCAAAACAAGGGTTAAATTTGGTTTCAGCAAAGACTGCAGACCATTATAGCATTTCCAGGGAATGCTATAATATGCCTGAGTTCAATATTAGCCTATAAGTTCAATTACAACAACTACAGCATTTCAGAAATGCTGTAGTAGCCCTTTTATTCAATTTTTAGTGTAATTCAGAACCATAGCATTTCTGAATGCTATTAAAAGTGATTTCCAGCTTTTTAGTGTATTTCCAGCAATTAAATAACTTCATTTTAAACTCTTTAAACATTTTAAAAATCATACTTTAACATTTAAAATGTTCATTTACATATCATTTAACATGTATCTTTTTCACAATAAATTTCTTATAATTAAATCCAATTTTCAACAATTTACTTAATAAATTTAAGTGTAAAAGTTTCCAATTCTTCACATTTCAACAAATAACTTAACACTTCAAATTTTAAATTACTATTTCACAAATTTAACTAAATTTCCAATTTTATTTAATTAACTTAAACCTTTAATTAAAACCAAATTTCACATTTCCAAGTCAAGTTATATTTTAAAAGATCACTTTTAAACATTCATTTATTCAACCACTTAAATTCATAGAAAAATCAATAATACTTTAATAAATCACTTAAATTAAAATTTAATCAAATTATCATATTTACCATTTCCAAATAAAATTTAATATCCATTTTATTTATATAACTTAAATATCATTTTTAACCAAATTCCAAATTTCCAACTTAAGTTATATTTCAAAAATCCAGTTAAACCATTCATTAATTACATTTTTAACACGTATAAAAATCATAATTTCTTTATTTTAAAACATTTCAAAATCTATTTAAATCAAATTTCATAAATTTATAATTTTTAAAATACTTAAAAATATCCAAAACACTTTATAAAATAACCACGGGCCTGTATATAATTTTCTAACTTAGGTCAAGTGATACAGATATGTATCATTTCAATCCGCAGTTAAAAAAAGAAAAATCCGGGTTCTATCATTTCAAACCCGCAATCCCAAGTTAAAATAATTTAAATAAAAATCGTTCAGGCCTATCATTTCAGCCCATAACGATTTTTCCCTATTCTAAAGTCCGTTCGGGTATGTATCATTTCAACCCATAGTGATTCTAATCTACAGGGAACTTGCAGTGTGATAACAGATATAAATAACAGAATAACATTAAATAACAGTAACATATGATATAACAGATGTAATAACAGGTGTGAACATCATATGATAATAATATAAGCATATATAACATGATAATATATTTCTACAGGTTCGCAGGGTGTCAATTTACTAGTTATATAGGTACATATTGTCAGGTGAGAATAACTCACCGTTTTGTGCTGGAGACACAACGACGAATGCACGAATGAGATCCAAACAAGCACGATAACACGATTCAAATAAGAGTGGAGGAGCCAAAGTATCAAATCCCTTGAATACAAGTCAAACAAAACAATATAACAACGATGAGTTTCAAATCAGCTACGATCAAAACTACACTAGAATAGACTGCACAGAATCAAATAGAAATGCTTGCACTTGCTTTCTACCTCATATGCTTCAGCAATGGGCTGTAAAAGCACTGTAATGGAAGGGTTTTGGATCAGGTTTGGATCAGGTTTTGGGTTCAACAAGTCGTCCATACATAGGAAAAGATGATGCAAAGGTATGTGTGCATGGAACTACAACTATAGGGCAAACAAACATGATTTCATGCAACCAAAGGCCACGACCAAGGCAACCTTAGGCACGGCCAGATCTGTAGGGGGTTAGGTACGGGTGTGGTAGTGGGTTTCAGGTTGTCTATTGGTGGTGGAGGTGGAGTAGGTGGCGGCCAAAGCAAGATATGGAGGGTAGGTGATGATATGTGTGGTCTAGGCAATGTTTTAAGGAGTTTTGTGCAAGTTTTTGTGGGATTTTGGTCAAGGGAATGGTGTGGCATGATCATGGCAGAGGATTAGGAGGAGGAGCTGCTGCAAATGATGGTGGAGAGGATGGTGGTGGTGGTGGTAGAGGCTAGGCCTAGCAAAACACAAGAAGGATCAATGCAACAATCAATAGAAAAATCATAAAAACAAGAAGAAAGATGATAGAATTTACCAAATTTTTGTAAAACAAATGGCTAGGGCTGGTTATTTTTTCATTTTACCGCTTTTCCAGCGTTTTCCTTCCGAATATTTCCGTGACTTCCGGTTTCCGTGTTTTTCCATCAAAAATAATTCGAAAGGAATTCCTTCCGGTAGGTGACGGAACTCAGCGGAAATTTCCACTATTTCCGCGGAAATTTTCTTTCCTTCCGCATGCTTTCTTGTTTAGGAAAAAAAACTGAGACAAATTAGTTTATATTTTTGTACTAAACTAAGTTCGATTTCATCCCCAGAGTATTTATATGTGATGCTCTTGTTTTTATATATTGCTTTGTAATATGCATGAGCACTTACTATTTTAGTTTGCATATAAGTATAAGTTAGATCCGTAATCATTCTTTTATAGTATTGAAAGTTAATATATAAACATAATTTGCTTATAAGCTTTAACAATTGAAAGATGAACAGGGTGAACAATCAAGCAGTGATGAAAAGAAGTTCAAAACATTAAAGAGGGCCATCGAAAGAGAGAAATATTACAGAGTGCTAATGTTATTTACTGTCTATGTGTTGGTGCTGGCGATCCTCGTCTTGCAAATTTTCATTTTCATCAAGTTGTTATTGCTGAGTCCACTCAGGCAACAGAGCTTGAATGTCTTATTCCTCTGTTACTTAGTGTCAAACAAGTTGTGCATATTGGAGATCATTGCCAACTGGTGTCAAACAGAGAGCCTGAATCTTCTTTTGAGCGCCTTGTTATGCATGAGCACTTACGATTCAAGGTATACTCATATGCAGACCATTATATGAATCACATGTAAGAATATGGCACAGAAAATAAGAGCTAAACTTAATTTATTTGCTAGCATTGTCATCTTTACAGAATATGTAAAACATATGGATTGTATATGGGTTAATATCAGTGCGTGTATGTATATAAATGTGCACAATGATATTCTCATTTCTGTGTAAATATGAATTCAGATTGTTAGAAACAAATGAATTTTGTTTAGTTAACATGTTCCTGTTGTAAATATGAATTCTGTAACATTTATGTGTTGCGCACATTTAGTGTTGCACTATTCTACAATTCATATTTTGTTATAGCTCAAATTTGATGCATGTTTTGCATTTTTAATTCTCTATCCGGAAAAATGGAATTCCATGTTCCGTTCCGTTTCTTTCAATTTCCGCCTAATGGAATTCCGGAGTTGGCGGAACGGAATTTGGAACATAGAATATTGTTCCATCAAAGATCGGAAGAAACGGAAAATGCTTCGGTTGGTACGGAAATTTTCCGTCCCCATCCCTACAAATGGCCGTGAGTTTTTTTCTCAAGAAAGATGATAAAATTTTCGTGAGAAAGAGTGAGGAATGTGGCTGAAAGATGGAGTAAAGGTATGGCCAAAAATCAATAAAGAGGAGGTTGAGAAATGAAAGGTCGGTAGATAAAAGGACATTGGAGTTACAAGAGTTATAAAACCTTTCAAATTTCCACCATTTCTTTTTAAATTTTAAATACATGTAAAATATGTATAAATACAGATAAAACACGAAAATATAGTAAATAAACAAAAATAAATAAATAAATATTAATTAAATATAATTAAATTAAGAAAATAACAAAAAAAATGTAAATTAGGCTTGAAAATTTGAAAATAAATGAAATGAACTTTGGGAAAATTGTATGTACATGAAAAATATTTATAAATAAAGATAAAAACATAAAAAAAATGCATACATAAAAATGAATAAATAAATTTTAATTAAATACAATTTAAATGAAGAAAATAGCAGAAAAATGGAAACTACCTTTAAAAATAGAAAATAAATTCAATGAGCTTTGGAAAAATTCAAACATCACTTTATAAATATTTAAAAGACAAAATATAAATAAAATAACATATTAACACATATTAAAATAAAATATGACAAAGAAAAATATAATTTATACAATTTAAAATAACAAAATTGCAAAATAAACAATTTATACTCAAAATTGAAATGTACATAACTTTTACATTTTAACTCCGTTTTCAACGAAACGAAAAGTAGTGTTCAAGTTATTAAATCTATTTTCATAATAAAAGATAAAATTTATAATTTCAAACTATTAAAAATTTAAACTTAAAAGTCAAAGTTTGACTATTGACCAAAATTCACATTTTCAGGAAATATTAAATTTAGTCATATTTGGAATTCTAATCCACATCAAAGTCAAAGTTTATACTTAAAATAACAAAATTTATTCTTTTTCATAAATAAAGCTTTTAAATCTGGAAAAATCAATTTAAAAATAATTGTAAAATACAGGGTTGTTACACTCTCCCCCACTCAAAACTTTTCGTCCCCGAAAAGGAACGAGGTACGGGAAAGCACAGAAAAAGATAGAATGAAATAGAATTAAGACAAGATGATAAGACGATTGGAATTACACCTGATAATTATTGTTATAGGTAAGTTTAACAAGATGGAGGTGATCAAATCAAGAATATAAGCACGAAAAAGATCCTCTAGAGTCTGAATCTCCCTTTCACTTGACCGACAGTCTATGAATGGAAAAACAGTGTTCAGATCCAGATGAGTAACAAAGATTATCATAGATTACAGAAAGATTTCTAAATAGACTGGTATAAGCAATAGCCTTCCCATTCTGTAACAAGATAAGGGAAATAAGGACAACCAAAAGATAGTTTGGAAAAAACAAAACCAGATAATAAATTTAAAACCATAATGCTTTGAAATCATAACAATTTAGGGATGTTTATCATTTGGAAATCACACTGCTAAAATCATAACACTTTGGACAAGTTATTCTTTTTTAAAAAAAAACATAATACTTAGAAAATCATAACACCCTAAAAAAGTAATCTTCATTTAAACCATTTTAATTCAAGGTCAAATAATATTCATTTTAAAGTTGTAACATTTCTAAGTTCATTTAATTATAAAAATTTCCAAAACATTGTATTTTCAAAATAGTAGTACTTATAAAATGCTACAGTAGATATATTAATATTTCAAATCAGTTCAATTCCAGAAATATTTATTTGGATATCATTTAACTTATGACTTATTAAACAAACTTTATGAATGGAATATTCAAATCAAACTATACTTCATTTATTAAGTTAAAAGTTCACTATTTTAGTTAGCTCTTAATTTAACACATAACCTAACACTTTATTTAAAATACCCATTTCACAAATAGATATTCCTTTAATAAGTTACACTTAAAATTCCATTTGAAAACCAAATTCTCAATTAAAATGTTAAAATACATTTTAACTATTTAAATCATAATCATTCATTTTCCAAGACATATCTATTTCATAAATAAATATTTATATAGCAAATATAACAATCAAATTTCTTTACACATTTATTCATTTAGACATCAATTAAACTATGAATTCAAGTTAAATAAACTTTATTACAAAATGTCTAATTCAAATGTATTTTATTTTTTTCTATTCAAAGATACATTATTTATTATACAACATATTCATTTTAGGAAATAACCTTTATTAAAATTCCTAGGTTAGACTTAAGGTTCCATAGTAAATCAAATTTGATTATTAAGTTATTTAAATAAAATCTCTTTAAATTCCTTTTTCACTATTTACCTCTGTTAATCTTTTATAACTAAAATTTAAGTGTATAGCATTTATTATAACCACTCAAATTTTATTTATAAAATCCTTTCTATATTGTATATTATCCAATTTCATATTCAACTTCTGTGTAATTTAGGTAAGTTATATTGGAATGAAATTGTGTGTTATACAAATAAAACTTTCCAATTCAATTATCTCAATTTTGAATCATTTATCCAAATTTTTGATTTTTCTTTTTATAATTGAAATTATTCTTTAAGAAGAAAAAAAAATGTAAGAATTAATTTCCGATTTCCTTTAAACCAGTTAGAGATAAATAAATATATGTACATAATATGTCAAATCAATTTTAAATCATATATCTATATATAAATCAAATCATATTTTAGAAATTCATATAAATCAAATTTCCCAAAACAAAGCTGTAGCAAGACTACAGAATGGTTTCTTCACTTCGAAACTCGAAAATGAATGTCGATGATGCTGCAGTCATCACCGAAATTATTTTCCAGCGACAAAGAGAAGAGCACTAAATTTTAAACCTTTTAAAATTCTTTGAAAACAAACTTTCTATTTGAAATACTTTAAATAATATATCCTTTTAAAACTTTAAACACAAGGTTTGAAATCCATCGGAAATTAAATTCTTAAATTCTTGATTTAAATTCATTTCAGTTCCCACATCAATTTATAAACAACTATTTATAAATTCCTTTATAGAGCTATAAATGATAAATCAAGTATTATCATTTTAAATAATCAATTTAAATCAATTTATGAAGTTCCATAAAATTTACTTATATCAAAATTTATTTTATTAACCAATTTATTTTTTTTATAATATTGTGTCAGTTTGTTCTGTCAAAGTGTTTTAGAAATCCTATCGATAGCATTGATCAGACGAATCGATTGGAAACCCAAATCAACATCAACAACTCAAACAACACAATATATAAAACAAACATAGATTTACAAGTACAATTCAAAATGTTTGGGGATATTTTGGAAACAAAACAAGATGATTAAATAACAAAATAGGGAGATGGGTAAGCTTAGATAAATCGCGGGCAACCTTAACCGGGTCAACCGTGACTTAATGAATAAGATCAAATGTGTATTTTTTTCTGGGGTAAATCTACATCTGATCTCAAAAGATAGAGTTTGGAGTAATAAAAGATATTAGCATCTAAACCAAGGATAGATATAAATCTCAGGTGAATCGATGCTAATTTGTAAAGGAGTTTCCCCCTTTACCAGAAAATTAGAATATTGGCGAGACAGCCAATTCACTATAAAGATCATTCGAAGTGGAGTTATGTGATACTCCAAAATCAAAAGAAGATGAATAATGAGGGTCAAGAATGAATTTTGAAACCGCAGGGAACGTTCCAAAAATTCAGAGGAAATTTGAATCAAGAGGAAAAGATTCAAACTCGAACGAAAGTGATTCTGTAAATAAATCTACTCCATATGCTGAGTTTTGCCTCAAAGCCAAAGCTCTGATACCAACTGTAACGACCCAATATTTTCAACCATTCGCATCCATTATAAGTGTATAGGTAGACACTCATGCCGGAGTTGAATTGCTTAAAATACCGCGTTGTAATTAAAATTTGGCAAATCTCAGAATATACAGTAAATAAATATAATCACAGATCACAGACACAGAGTAAAATAATGCAGCGGAAGTAAAAGAAATAGTAGTTCATGAAGCTACTATGAAAATATATCGGAGTTACATAAGATACAACATAAGAAATAAAGTACAGCAGAAGTCTCAATACAATAACCAAGTACAGGCTGAATAGAACAACGGAACCGAAGTTGATAGAACAAGACTAGCAGATAATCTCCAGCGAGTCAAATCTCCAGAAGGTGGAAATCCAAATCTGTGAATACTCAGGCTGACCCGAGCGTAAAGCAAAACACAAAACACTCGAGTCAGGACACTATATACTTATATAATGTAAACCAACTCAAGTGAACTGTAATAAAGGTACAAGTAACTTAGAAGATGCTTGGGACCGCCCATCCTCTAAGGATCCATTAAACTATCTACTATGTAGTAATATTCGATATTATAATAGTGTCTAAATAAGTAAAGTATAATCATATAGAAAATAGCGTTAAGGGGATGGAGAACCTTAACGCGGTCGGATCTTAAAAATCATAATCGTAGTAAAGCTCGATATGGTAGGTGACACGGCACAACTAGGCAATGCCAGGGTAGATATACCAATTACGCACACGGACTGATGGATACGCATAGCAGCCACTACCGTTCCACCTCGAACAACACTCCCAAATCGGAGGATGGCCATCTAATCAATCACAAGTAAGAGTATAATATCGAAGAAATGTGTCCGAGAAGAGGTGCTACCTCACTGGTCCGAGATCGCTCCTGTTTTAGCCACCTTATGCCAACTCACGGGAGTTGGGTCCACGTAACATACCTTAAGAACGTCGCCACCATCCTACTTCATTCTGGAATCTCCACCGCGTACACGGTTGTCAAAGTGGTTTTCGGTATCGACAGAGAGTATGTCCATATCCGATCCCGGTCTCTTTGCCAACCAATCGTTATTATAACCCGTGGTTATAACTTTTAAAAACAATACTTTACTTCAAAATAAAATATCATTTCAAACCATATCTTTATCAAAATAAAGATTAAATCAATTCCAAACCATTTCCATATATTTAAATTTTCATATCATTTCAAAACTTCATTTCAAATCATTTTAATATATTAAAATATCATATCCTTACAAAACTTCATTTCAAATCATTTTAATATAATAAAATATCCTATCAGTTCAAATCCAAATATTCAACTTTAAATACCTTTTAATTTCAAATCACCTTTAAATAGTTTATATTCCAATCAAAATAATTCATTTAAACCTTTTAAAAGTGTAATTAATATATTTTCAAATCAAGTATTCAATTTCCAAAGTTTCAAACCATTCTGAGTTCGTTTACTAAGTCAAAAACCCTAATTATTAAAATTTCAGCATTTCATAGCATTTAAAAATAACTGCTATAAGTGATATTTGAAAACATTTTTAATTCAGCAAAGACAGCACTTAAAACTGCTGTTAAAACTCAATTTTAGTTGAATTATAGTTCAAAAACAGAAAAGACAGCATTTCAGAAGTGCTGTGGTAGTTCATATTTCAAAACAAGGGTTAAATTTGGTTTCAGCAAAGACTGCAAACCATTATAGCATTTCCAGGGAATGCTATAATATGCCTGAGTTCAATATTAGCCTATAAGTTCAATTACAGCAACTACAGCATTTCAGAAATGCTGTAGTAGCCCTTTTATTCAATTTTTAGTGTAATTCAGAACCATAGCATTTCTGAATGCTATTAAAAGTGATTTCCAGCTTTTTAGTGTATTTCCAGCAATTAAATAACTTCATTTTAAACTCTTTAAACATTTTAAAAATCATACTTTAACATTTAAAATGTTCATTTACATATCATTTAACATGTATCTTTTTCACAATAAATTTCTTATAATTAAATCCAATTTTCAACAATTTACTTAATAAATTTAAGTGTAAAAGTTTCCAATTCTTCACATTTCAACAAATAACTTAACACTTCAAATTTTAAATTACCATTTCACAAATTTAACTAAATTTCCAATTTTATTTAATTAACTTAAACCTTTAATTAAAACCAAATTTCACATTTCCAAGTCAAGTTATATTTTAAAAGATCACTTTTAAACATTCATTTATTCAACCACTTAAATTCATAGAAAAATCAATAATACTTTAATAAATCACTTAAATTAAAATTTAATCAAATTATCATATTTACCATTTCCAAATAAAATTTAATATCCATTTTATTTATATAACTTAAATATCATTTTTAACCAAATTCCAAATTTCCAACTTAAGTTATATTTCAAAAATCCAGTTAAACCATTCATTAATTACATTTTTAACACATATAAAAATCATAATTTCTTTATTTTAAAACATTTCAAAATCTATTTAAATCAAATTTCATAAATTGGATATTTTTAAAATACTTAAAAATATCCAAAACACTTTATAAAATAACCACGGGCCTGTATATAATTTTCTAACTTAGGTCAAGTGATACAGATATGTATCATTTTAATCCGCAGTTAAAAAAAGAAAAATCCGGGTTCTATCATTTCAAACCCGCAATCCCAAGTTAAAATAATTTAAATAAAAATCGTTCAGGCCTATCATTTCAGCCCATAACGATTTTTCCCTATTCTAAAGTCCGTTCGGGTATGTATCATTTCAACCCATAGTGATTCTAATCTACAGGGAACTTGCAGTGTGATAACAGATATAAATAACAGAATAACATTAAATAACAGTAACATATGATATAACAGATGTAATAACAGGTGTGAACATCATATGATAATAATATAAGCATATATAACATGATAATATATTTCTACAGGTTCGCAGGGTGTCAATTTACTAGTTATATAGGTACATATTGTCAGGTGAGAATAACTCACCGTTTTGTGCTGGAGACACAACGACGAATGCACGAATGAGATCCAAACAAGCACGATAACACGATTCAAATAAGAGTGGAGGAGCCAAAGTATCAAATCCCTTGAATACAAGTCAAACAAAACAATATAACAACGATGAGTTTCAAATCAGCTACGATCAAAACTACACTAGAATAGACTGCACAGAATCAAATAGAAATGCTTGCACTTGCTTTCTACCTCATATGCTTCAGCAATGGGCTGTAAAAGCACTGTAATGGAAGGGTTTTGGATCAGGTTTGGATCAGGTTTTGGGTTCAACAAGTCGTCCATACATAGGAAAAGATGATGCAAAGGTATGTGTGCATGGAACTACAACTATAGGGCAAACAAACATGATTTCATGCAACCAAAGGCCACGACCAAGGCAACCTTAGGCACGGCCAGATCTGTAGGGGGTTAGGTACGGGTGTGGTAGTGGGTTTCAGGTCGTCTATTGGTGGTGGAGGTGGAGTAGGTGGCGGCCAAAGCAAGATATGGAGGGTAGGTGATGATATGTGTGGTCTAGGCAATGTTTTAAGGAGTTTTGTGCAAGTTTTTGTGGGATTTTGGTCAAGGGAATGGTGTGGCATGATCATGGCAGAGGATTAGGAGGAGGAGCTGCTGCAAATGATGGTGGAGAGGATGTGGTGGTGGTGGTAGAGGCTAGGCCTAGCAAAACACAAGAAGGATCAATGCAACAATCAATAGAAAAATCATAAAAACAAGAAGAAAGATGATAGAATTTACCAAATTTTTGTAAAACAAATGGCCGTGAGTTTTTTTCTCAAGAAAGATGATAAAATTTTCGTGAGAAAGAGTGAGGAATGTGGCTGAAAGATGGAGTAAAGGTATGGCCAAAAATCAATAAAGAGGAGGTTGAGAAATGAAAGGTCGGTAGATAAAAGGACATTGGAGTTACAAGAGTTATAAAACCTTTCAAATTTCCACCATTTCTTTTTAAATTTTAAATACATGTAAAATATGTATAAATACAGATAAAACACGAAAATATAGTAAATAAACAAAAATAAATAAATAAATATTAATTAAATATAATTAAATTAAGAAAATAACAAAAAAAATGTAAATTAGGCTTGAAAATTTGAAAATAAATGAAATGAACTTTGGGAAAATTGTATGTACATGAAAAATATTTATAAATAAAGATAAAAACATAAAAAAAATGCATACATAAAAATGAATAAATAAATTTTAATTAAATACAATTTAAATGAAGAAAATAGCAGAAAAATGGAAACTACCTTTAAAAATAGAAAATAAATTCAATGAGCTTTGGAAAAATTCAAACATCACTTTATAAATATTTAAAAGACAAAATATAAATAAAATAACATATTAACACATATTAAAATAAAATATGACAAAGAAAAATATAATTTATACAATGTAAAATAACAAAATTGCAAAATAAACAATTTATACTCAAAATTGAAATGTACATAACTTTTACATTTTAACTCCGTTTTCAACGAAACGAAAAGTAGTGTTCAAGTTATTAAATCTATTTTCATAATAAAAGATAAAATTTATAATTTCAAACTATTAAAAATTTAAACTTAAAAGTCAAAGTTTGACTATTGACCAAAATTCACATTTTCAGGAAATATTAAATTTAGTCATATTTGGAATTCTAATCCACATCAAAGTCAAAGTTTATACTTAAAATAACAAAATTTATTCTTTTTCATAAATAAAGCTTTTAAATCTGGAAAAATCAATTTAAAAATAATTGTAAAATACAGGGTTGTTACAGTTTCTTTGCATTATTATTTTTTGCTTTAAATATAGTACTCACTATAAAAAATCAGAGATTAAAACATTTGTTCAAATGGAGAAAACTGACAAAAATTTCATGTGTTCTTAAGTGTTCTCTACCAGGTATCTTTTATAATAGTTAATAATAGCAGTTTCTAGACATACGATAGAAGTTCCAATTTCTGTGGCACTGTATGTTATAGAGTTGTTTTTGTCTTTTTAAGTGATTTAAATGGGCCTAAAAAGTTAGTTAAGTTGACAATTTTTGTAAGATCTTTTTAGGAATGTATTATAACAGGTTTACGAGTATTTTAAAAGTATTTTTATATATAAGTTTGGAAAAGTAAGTTTAGTATTTTAAAAGTATGTATATAAAAGTTTGGAAAAGTAAGTTAAATATTTTAAAACTATATATATATATATATATATGGAAAGTGAGTTAAGTATTTTTTTTAAAATATTAGGTTTTGTTATAATATTTAGTTATAATGAATTGTTTCGAGAAGTTATTTAAAAGTATATTATCTGGTTAAATAAGTGTAGATATAGTTTTGAATAATACTTTTTTGATAAAAATGGCAGTGGATATACCACGCCATATTTAATACCAAATAAAAGAATATATAGTTCAACAACAAAGAGGACACCATACAGACCATACAAACCATACGCCCATAAAAACACATCACAACACAACACCACACACACATTTACAACCAAGCTAAGTACACAACAGAAGACTGAAATAGGAAACCATCACACGCAAGTGATACAAAAAAGTACATAACCATACTAAGTGACATAGAAACAAAATATGTACAACCCAAACAAAAAGAGAACCATACTACCAAGCTTCAATTTTCAACACAAGTACATTACTATAGCATTTTCATTTATCGCTTCTTCCTCTTTTCCGAACCCGAGCGCCGATGTTGCCTTCAATGCAATCTGTAACAACCCTAGATTCTTGTATATCATTTAAATTGGACTTTCTTTTATTTTTAAATTATTTTAAATTTATTTTATTTCAAACATTTCATTTTAATATATAAATGATGATTATTAAGTGAATTATAGTTTCAAACTAGTATAAATTGGATATTTCACTGAAAAGTGAAATTCTGGTCAAACTGTTCAATCTTTGACTTTTAAACTTCAAATTTAAATTATATAAAATGTTAAATTTTATCTTTTATTATGAAAATAGATGTAATAACTTGAAAACTGCTTTTTGTTTTGTTGAAAACGGAGTTAAACTGTAAAAGTTATGTGTATTTCAATATTGTGTGTAAACTGATGTATTTAGCAATATTGTCTATTTTAAATTATATTTTTCTTGGTCATATTTTATTTTAATATGTGTTAATATGTTATTTTATGTATATTTTTATCTTTTAATAATTTTAAAGTGATAGTATAATTTTTCTAAAGTTTATTGAATTTATTTTCTGATTTTAAAACCTAGTTTCCATTCCTTTGCTATTTTCTTAATTTAGTTATATAATTAAAATTTAATTATTTATTCACTTTGAAAATGTTTTAAAAGTCATTTTTATTTCAAATTTTGTCTTATAATATTTTTAAAATGGAGTAAATAATTTTCCAAAGCCATTGGTAATTTTCTTGTAATTTTTATGTCCTGTTTGCTATTTTTAAACAATTTCTTTATTCCTTTTTCTATTTTTCTCCAATTTAATTATTTATTTTATTTTGGAAATGATAAATAAATTATTTTATTTCAAATTTTCACTTCATAATATTTTTAAAATGAAGTGGATATTTTTCCAAGACTAGTAGTGATTTATTTGTAATTTCCGGACACTATTTTGTATTTTTAAGTAATTTCTTTCATTCTTTTTATATTTTCCTTAAAATTAATTATTTATTTTCTTATATTTTTACTTAGTTTCGGTTTGTAAAGCATATTTCTGAGTTTATTTTGTTTATATAAAATTAAAAAGAAAAGGAAATGTCAAAGGTTTAAAAAGTTACAAAACTTAAGGCTTTTCACCTTCAAAACTCTTCATTTTCTCAACTCCTCATTTATGTGCATTTTTGGCCGTACAATATTTTTCTTAGCTGTGTATTTTTATTATCTTTCACGTGAAAAATACCTCAGCTCCTCATTTTTCATGGCTTGAGAGATTTGGTAATGGCTTCACTTCCTTTTTCTACTTTTTCTTCTTATTTTCTATGAATTTTGCCTTGCTTTCCCTTGCTTTTTGATAGGTCTCCCCTACATAGCCACGGCCACCACACTCTACACTTCCTTCCAGCCATTACCACCACCTATACTCCTGACCATGACCAAGGCCGAGCCATCCATGGTGACCAAACCCCTCAAAAATGCAACCTATTGCCAAAAAACAATGCTATTTGACCACTACTTGTTCATATCCTTCAACCACCACCCTAACCATCACCATAGCCGCCACCACTCCTCTGATCTGACCACTACACACCCCTTTCCACCACTGACCAGTCATGGTGCACCCAGGCCGAGCCATAACCCCAAGGTCGAGCCTTTGTTTTGACCAAAAATCACAGTATTTGCCTTAAAACTCTTCACATCTTCATATATAAATTTCACCACCATATTCCACTACCTAGGCCGTGCATACACATGACCAAAACCTGAGCCAAACTTGTTCAAACCATAGCTAAATAACACCCCTAGGCCGTGCCAAATAGTAGAGAAGGCAAGGCAAAGACTGTGTATTCGTATCTCTTTTTATTTCAAAGTTATTGAGTTTTAAAGTGTATTGAATTATGTTGTTTTGATTGTTTGTTTTGGGTTGTACACAAGAGTTGCAGCTTGGATTCGCTCTCCACTCAAGTCCGTAATCGTGTCATCGTGCTTTGTTTTCTGTTGTGCCTTTGGTTTTGAAATCTTCAGCAATTAGAGGTGAGTAATTCTCACCAGACGATGTGTACTTATATAACTAGTAAACTGACACCATTTGAATCTGTAAAATTATATCATCCTGTTATAACTGTTATATTATGATCATATAATGTTTACCCTGTTATTACATATGTTATATCATCTATTACTGTTATATGATGTTATTCTATTCATTTTATCAGTTTATCACACTGCAAGTTCCCTGTAGATTAGAAATCACTATGGGTTGAAATGATACATACCCGAACGGAATTTAGAATAGGGAAAGATCGTTATGGGCTGAAATGATAAGCCTGAGCGACTTTTTATTTATTTTATTTAACTTGGGATTGCGGGTTTGAAATGATAAAACCCGTTTTTCTTTGTAAATTACGGATTGAAATGATACAGATCCGTATCACTTGATCTAGGCTAGAAAATTATATACAGACCCGTGGTTTATATATTTTTCTAAAATTTTTAAAATATTTTAGAAATGTAAATATTATGATATTTTGATTTAAACTTTATTAAAATGATTTCTATAAATATTGTGATTTTCTACAAATTAAATAAGTGAATTAAATAGATGGTGAAGTAGAATTTGAAATATAAGCTAATTTTGGAATTTATGTTTTTTTTATAAATGGAATTTATGTAAAGTAAGAATATATGACAAATTTTGATTTAAAAATGAATTTAATGATTTTATTAAGTAATAATAATTTTTAAAAGTGTTAATGATTTTGTATAAATTAAAATATGGAATAAATGAATATTTAAGCTGAATTTGGAAATATAACTTAAATTGAATTTTGTGGAATTTGTTTAAAAGTGAATTTTTAATTAAGTAGAATAAAGTTAAATAAGTTATATTTTAGAAATTTGAACTTAAGTGTTAAGTTAAATTTTGAAATAAAGAAATGAAAGTTTATTTGTTATTTAATTTGATTTTGTATGGAAATTTGACTTTATAAAATCATAGAAATAAAAGTATGTAAATGATTGTTTTAATGGGTGAATATATATGATTTTATAAGTTAAAATGATTTATATTAAAAGTTAATTATGTGTGAAATTGTAAATAAAACTCTGAATTTGATTTGACAGCATTTTTGAAATGTAATGTAAAGATATTACAGCATTGAAAAATGATGTAGTTGTTTTAAATGAACTAAAAGGCTAATTCGAACTAAAGGTTATTATAGCACTTTGTAAGTGCTATAGTTGTTTAATTTAACCAAAGTTTACTTGAAATTAAAAGAAACCTATTACAGCATTTTAAATGCTGTCTTTTGTTAATGAACTGTTTTAAAACATAACATTTCGTAGCATTTCCTAAGTGCTGCGAAAGTTGAATTTTCATTGTTTTAATAAACTTAAATGGATAAATGATCTTTGAAAAAGATTAAATTTTGTAAATTCAATATTTAATTATTAAATATAATGAATTGACTTTAAATGATTTAAATGGAATAGTTGATTGGGAAATACAATTATTTTGAAATGTGATTAAATGGTATTTAAATTTAAATTAAATAAATGATGTTTTGAAATGATATTTTGAAATGAATTTGAAATGATAATAAATCTTGGAATGAATAATTGAAGTTTATATTAGTATGGAAATATTTGGTTTACTTGTAATTTGAATCTATTTATAGGATATTGGACTTATGAAATATAGGATATTAAGGCTTTGGAATTTATTTTATAATTTGAATAGTTATTTTGTGGATTAAATCTATATTTGGAATTTATAAGATTTGAAATGGTCTATGGAAATTTAATTGAAATAAATGATTGAATTGAATTGAAACTTTGGAAATTGAATACTTAATTGAAATATAATACTTACACTTTTAAATGGTTTAAATGAATTATTTTGGTTGAAATATAAACTATTTAAAAAGGTGACTTGAAATGATAATAAATGAATGATATCTTTAAATTCAAAAAGTATTTAAAGTTGGATATTTAGATTTGAACTCAAATGATATTTTGGTATATTAAAATGATTTGAAATGAAGTTTGAAAGGATATGATATTTTGATATATTAAAATGATTTGAAATGAAGTTTTGGAAAGATTTGATATTTTGATATATTGAAATGATATGATATATTAAATATATTGAAATGGTTTGGAATTGATTTAATCTTTATTTTGATAAAGATTTCGATTTGAAATGATATTCTATTTTGAATTATAAACTGTTTTAAATTTATAACCACGGGTTATAATAACGATTGGTTGTTAAAGAGACCGGGATCGGATATGGACATACTCTCTATCGATACCGAAAACCACTTTGACAACTGTGTACGCTGTGGATTTTCCAGAATGAAGTAGGATGGTGGCGACGATCCTAAGGTATATACGTGGACCCAACTCCCGTGAGTTGGCATAAGGTGGCTAAAACAGGAGCGATCTCGGACCAGTGAGGTAGCACCTCTTATCGGACACACTTCTTCGATACCATTCTATTACTTGTGATTGATTTGGTGCGCACCCTTGATTTGGGAGTGTTGTTCGAGGTGGAGCGGTAGTGGCTGCCATGCGTTTCCATCAATCCATGTGCGTAATTGGTATATCTACCCTGGCATTGCCTTGTGTGCCGTGTCACCAACCATATCGAGCCCACTACGATTTTGGTTTAAAGATCCGACCGCGTTAAGGTTCACCATCCCCTTAACGCTATTTTCTATATGATTATACTTTACTAATTAGACACTACTGTATATAGCGTATATTACTACATAGTAAATAGTTTAACGGATCCTTAATGAATGGGTGATCCCAAGCATTCTTTAAGTTACTTGTACCTTTATTACAGTTCACTTGAGTTGGTTTACATTATATAAGTATATATTGTCCTGACTCGAGTGTTTTGTGTTTTGTGTTTTGCTTTACGCTCGGGTCAGCCTGAGTATTCACAGATTTGGATTCCACTTTCTGGAGATTGGAATCGCTGGAGATTATCTGCTTATCTAGTTTTATCTATCTCAGTTCTGTTGTTCTATTCAGCTTGTACTAGGTTATCATATTGAGACTTCTGTTGTACTTTATTTCTTCTGTTGTATCTTATTTAACTCTGATATATTTACATAGTAGCTTCATGAACTACTATTTCTTTTACTTCCGCTGCATTATTTTACTCTGTGTCTGTGATCTGTGATTATTTATTTACTGTATATTATGAGATTTTCCAAATTTTATTTACAACGCGGTATTTTGAGCAATTCAAGTCCGACATGTGCAGATGCGAATGGTTGAAAATATCGGGTCGTTACACAATCAACAAATTTCCATCTATGAATTCCTTCCCATATGTAAAAAAATTTAAGAATTTGAAAAATAATGTTGTTTGAGTTAGTGGCAACTTCTTTAAAACATCTTCTATTTCTCTCATTCCAAAGCAACCAACAAAACACAAAATTCAGCAAAGTAAACTTGAAAAGCATAAGATTTTTAGATGAGTTTTCATATAAAATATTCAAAAATATTAATTAGTCTCGAATGTAATCTCTCCATTCAAGATCAATATCCAAATGCACCATAGATTTTTTCTAGATGTAAAATGCCATATCACAATCACAAAAGAGATGCACATAATTCTCCACCTCTACAAAATAAACATTTTTCAATAACCCTCATTCCTTTCCATTTTAACATACTCATAGTATTGAGTTTACAATGCATAAGAATCCATATATGAACCTTGACTTTCTTTGGCACCCCCTTAATCTTCCACATATTAGTAAATCCCATGAATTTTCTTCTTGAAAAAATAAGAAAATGGTACATGCTACTGTCTTTGTACTTCTTCTTGCTATCAAGATGCCAAATGAATCCATCTCACTCATTGTTCAAACAATATCGTTCCAGTAAATGAATAAGTTGCATAAGTTGATAAGTTTCTCTTTCTTCAATGATTCTGGTAAATGAGAGTATCCACTTAAAATCTACAGCATATTTGCAACTGAAATATATATGTCACTCACTAGCTCGAAAAGAAGATTGGACTCAATTGCTAGGTGAAAAAGAAGCAACCATTTATCAAACCAAAATGAGATGTCGCAACCATGATTCACAACCACACTTAATCCAATTCGAAAAACTTATGACAAACTTAAGATATCCTTCCAAAATTTAGAACATTTCCTATTATCAACATACCATGAAAAATTATTATCATACTGAGTTGCCAATATCCACTCCTTTCATAAAGTATTTTTTGAACTAATATGTCCTATAGCCATTTACACAATAAAGAAGCATTCATATCAATTAAATTGACTATTCCCAATCCTCCTTGTTCAAAAGATTTTTATAATTGTTCCTACACAATCAAACAACTTAAAACTTTTATCTCTTTCTTTCCAGTCCAAAGAAATTTCTTCTAATAGAATCAATCTTCTTAATCATCCACAAAGGACACTTTTTAAAAGATAACCAATAAAGTGGAATTGAAGAAAAAACTGAATTTACCAAAATTAATCTACCGGCCTTAGATAAAGAGCTTCCTTTCCATCTAGATAGCTAGTGTCAATGTTATTATTAATCAATAAAGACCAGTCATATTTATGCAGTTTACTTGGCCTAATGTTGAAAGCAAGATAAGTCAAAAGAAATTCAGCAACTTTACTGTTCAACATATCAACAATCAACTTAACGAACTTCACTATCACCTCCCAAAACTGTTACTAAGCTCTTATGAAAATTTGTTTGAAGGCTAGAGAGACTCTCAAAAGCATATAAAATAAATTTCAAGGCATTTGTATACTTACAACTAGAATCATTGAAAATAATGGTGTGGTCAGCATAGTGTAGAGAACTAATACCACCAATTACAAATTCACTGTCAAAGCTCTTGAACAGTCCTAGCTAATTCTCAAAATCTACGTAAATACAACAATAGCAAGATCAAAGAGCAGGGGAGAAAGAGGATCTCCTTGCCTTAGACCTCTCTTTGAGCTGAAGGTTTTACCTGCCACTCCATTCACAAAAATGTTAGATTTGCTTGACTAAAGAACTTTAGAAATCCAAAATATCCCAAGTCTCACTAAATCTTCTAGCTCACAGAAAATCAATTAAAAAACCCCAATCAACCATATCAAATTCCTTTGCAAAATATAGTTTAATAAAGTGCAAGGAATTGAGTTTTTGCTACAGAATAAAACCACTTCTTAAACTAGAGCTGCCCCTTCCAAGATTGACCTTCCTTTTATAAAAGTAGTTTGGGCTCTATCAATCAACATATCCATCTTATTTTTAAATCTATTAGCTAGTAATTTAGTAATTAATTTAAAATTACTATTTATTAGACTGATAAGCCTGAAATCAGCTAAACTCAAGTTGCCTTCTTTTTTTGGATTAACACTACATTTGCATAGCTCAGTTTCTCTAAGTTTAAAAAACCCCACTCTAGACTTTAAAATAGCTTCATAATGTCACTTTTCAACCAACTCCAATATTTTTTAAGAAAAATTTTGGAAATCCATTTGGTCCCGGTGCATTATCACAAGGCATTTCATTTAAAGCACTTAACACTTCTTTTTCTGTAAATTTTGCATCCCGATTAGATAAATCCACCTTACTAGGATAGAGCAATTTCCAGTCCACATCTTCTCTTTCATCTTTACATCTGTCAAAAATTTTCTTGCAATAATCTATAAAAGCCCTATTTGGAACATTTTGCTTACTTATTTCCACATCACCACAAAAGACACTACATATCATATTAGATCTTCTTCTTCGATTAGCAACTCTATGAAAGTAACCGGTATTTCTATCGCTTTCCTTTAACCACTAAATTCCATACCTTTGCCTTTAAAAAACTTCTTCCTACTCGATTACTTTAAGTAATTCCTTTTCTTTTTCATGAAAAATGGTCTTCTCAACATCTCCTAAACTTCTACTTTCAGCACAAATATTCAACTCCAGTATTTCATTCACAAGTTTCTCTTTCTTTAACTTGATAATACTCTAGAAAAATTATAGCTCAAAGCCACATGCAAACAGAATTCATTTTTCACTTCTTGCATCAACAACCAATTTCTACTATTCCATCCAACAAAAATTCCACCAACACTGCCTTTTGCCTTAATGTAACTCCATTCATCCAAGAAAGTTCCTCCCAAACAAAAAAAGTTCTATTATCAGGACAACATATCTTTGTCCCTTGCAACGTTATAATGTCAGATTTAATAGAATTAATAATATTTTTAACTCTAAGACACTTTGAATCAGTGCCTAGACCCCTCACTTTCCAAAAAAACACTATCATTTTAAAGAATTAACCCTCTCCAATTCTTTTTCTTTAATTCTACAATATCATCATCATTATTTTTAAGAATGAAACCCGAACATTTTTCAATCTCATAAAACTGATCATGAGTAAAACTGTTAAGTAAAGAAGGGATGAAAACACTACCTTCCAAAGAATGATCAGCCTCCAACCCACTTACACTTCTCCTCAACAGAGTAAACCCCACCCGCTTCTTTTGGTTCACACCTTTCTTTGAACTGTTTCGAACATCTGGATCCATCACCTACTTTCTGACATTTCTCTACCTAACCTCTATATCGTCGGTTACATTAACTATTGCATCATGATTCATATGACAATCAAAATCATTACTACCCAGGTCAGAGTTACCCCCTTCTTCACCACTATCTCTATCAACTGAGGAGATATCAATGGGATTTCCAATACCTCCTTCATTAGCTTCATCAGTCTCTCCATGCACTGCATTACTAGTTATATTGATTGTTATGCTTCTCTTGTGCATCCAAACTTTAAGTTACCCATTTGTATTCTTCTTAAAGACATTATTCTTGAAACTCTTTGAATCCATAACATAACCTGGATTACCCATATATCTTCTCATGGAGACTTCATGGTAATATTCATCAGTAAATATTTTAATCGGCGATGGTAAAATACAAGGAATAATCACTCCATCTCCACCTTCGGTGTGGTAAAATCTGCAGCACTCTTATGTTCTCTTAAAAACTTCTTGACTACTTTAGCTAGTACACCTTTACTAAATCCAATTCTATATAAACATAGGCAGATTCTTAAGCACTACCCAAATCCTCTCCCTTGTACCAATCCTCATGCAGCCTTCTAGTAAGCTCCATCTTCTGCGACGAAGAACACCCAACAATGAAATAATCGAGCCAACATTATTGCTTGTTAAAAGTTATAAGGAAATTTGGCAACAAAATCATCATTCAACCTTTTGACATCCCAAATATACTTCCTACGAGTAAGATTCCGAAATTTTGTACTAAGTAGTTCTTTAATTTATCGAATAATGAATGCACCCTTGATTATTGATATTACCACCTAAGAACTTGATTTCTGAATCTCATTCTCAAAACTAGCTGAGGAAATGTAAACTTTGCGCCCATTTTCGTTCACCATTTTATTTTCAAGATGAATTTGAGAAGAAAATTTACGTGCAAAACCTTTCTGACCACATCTTTTGCATTTAAAACAAATTAGTGGATCTCTATAGTTTCTTGCCTAATGATTAGCTGCCCTACAATGTAAACACCTCTTTTCGTTTTTGATTTTCCGAAGAAAATCTCTATAATTGCTTCTTTTGATGGATACGAAGTGACTCTTGCTGGAATTCATGTTTAATTTCTCAACGATGCTTCTTTGTAATTATATTGAAATGGATTTTTCATGCGAGAATTAAAATTTGTGGGAATTGCATCTTGGACACAATTAGAGAGGAAGGATGCCATTTTTAGGTGGAGCTTTTTAATTTTGAATAATACTTTGTTCTTTAAAAATGGTATTTTAAAGATAATGATGAGTATATAATGTTTGGGTTTATAATAATAATGTTTATGTAACATTCATTTTTAACCCTTTCATTTTGAATATACTTAGATCTTTAAAAAGAATGTTTTAAAGATAATGTAAAGCACAAAATGTTTTGGGTTTATAATAACAATGTTTGAGTAATATTTGTTTTTAACTCTTTTGATTATACTTATGAATATACTTAGATCTTTAAAAGGGTATTTTAAAAACAATAATCAGTATGGAATGTTTTGGGGAAAGGTCAGAAAAAGTAAAGGTTTAATTTATAAAAAAGAGAAGGGGTTTATAGTAACAATGTTTGAGTTGCATTTGTTTTTATTCCTTTTTTAATTATATTTAAAATGGGAAATATTATTAAGTGATTTATAAATATTCTTATACCTTTGAGATAAGTATATGAATACATTCTAAAGAGTGTAAAGATTAGAAATGAATAATAAAGTAGTATAATACATTTGTACGTCTTTTGTAAATGTGCGTATATATACATATATACACAAGTAATGGAAAATAAGTAGTATTTGATAAAATGGATTAGAAGTTTCTTATGTGATTTAATCGTGTTTATGACTTTACTTGTTTATGGATAGTATAGGAGATCAAATTTCCATATGCGATCGTTTTCATTTCATACTAAATAGTTAACTTGTCGACTATAGAACTTGAACTAATTACTTGGGAAGTATATAAAAGCATCATGGATTTATACAGTTTGAGTTCCCAGGGAGGACTCATTCATATGATACATCTTTTTTTAAGAACATGTATTCGAGATCCCCTAAGGAGGACTCCTATATATTGTCTGCTTACTTCTAGAAGAACCAGAATTGAGTTAACCAGAATTCAAAAATTTAATTCTGAAGAGTTTGATATCGGATAAGTATACATAGGTATTGCTTACCGAAAATCACTTCAAAACTGTTATACAAGTTCTATGTTTCGGAAGCGGTTATGGAGTGTAATGTTATAGAGTTGCACTGCTTACCCTAAGGGTAAATCCGAGGGAAAGGTCAGCGTTAGCATTTCGAACGATGCTATCATGTTGTATTGTCTATCTTGGATAGCATTAGCATTCGTTGAATGACTTATGCTGGAATTTATAGGGAGATTTGTAAACCGTTCGAGTGATAATGGCTCATGTGTTTAGATGCTAGAATCCATGGAGAGATTCTTAAACTATTCGAGTGATGATGGCTAGTGGGTTGAGATGCTGGAATCCATAGAGAGATTTGAGATCTATTTAAGTAATGAAGACTCGTGTGATGAGATGTCGAATGTGACTTCATCATTGGTAATGATAGAAAACAAAGTAAGAGCATAGCCAGTGGGTTTAGCTAACCCAAGGGTACATCAACTCCATATCTAAAGATGCTTACGATCGATGGTACCGGAAGTTGATGGCATTCGATATCACGTGTTAGGGCATAGACCAATTATGTGATGTGATGTGAGATGCAAGCAGTACAACTATTTTCTAATTTATATTATATACCCAAGAAACTATCTTATATCGCCATATGTACTTATTAGATGGTTTGGCTCTTTTTAGGAGAAAACCATTCTGGTAATTCGCTTGGTCTCAAAAGATACTATTATATCTGCAAAATGTTTCTAGAGTTTTTTATACTCGACTTATGTCTAACTCGTAGTTTTATCTTTCCTTTAAATCCTCGGGTGCTCTTTCAAGCAGTTTGAGAAAGGCAGGTTTTCGTTGGATATTCTTTGAGCTTAAGGAGACAAGTTGGATGCTTTCACCTACTGTAGTAACTTTATTTCCGTTGCACAACTAGTATGCATATATCAACATTTGGAAAACATGCAGATATAACTATCTAGGCTAATGATAGTACTTAGCGTAACGACCCCCCTTTTCGACCTTCGAATGTCGACACTAATACATCCACGGTATTCATATGCCGAACACATAAGTGTCGGATTGTTAGGGTAAAATAAAAAGAAAAAAAATAGAATAAGGAAAAAGAGAACACAACATCAGAATCTCACTAGCAGAACGGTAATATATAATATCAAAAGAACAACACAAAGGGTTACTTCGATATAGAAATATTGGAGTTACAAAACCTAAGAACTATTATCGGCCTAGATTGTTATAAAACAGTTATAACAACCTGTCCTCACAAATCCTGATATGTACAATATTGTAATGCAGCGGAAATGAGAATGCTATGGAAAGTGAAACATCCAGCTCGTCTCCTCGAGCTCCAATGAACATCAATGAAAACTTGCCTTTCTCAAACTACTCGAAAGAGCATACAAGGAATTTAGGGAAAACAAGAACCAAGCGTCAGACATAAGTCTGGTATGAGAAACTCAAGTAATATCCGTACAACATATAACAATACATTTTAGATCGCATGGAATGCCATAACGGTTTTCCCCTCAAAAGAACCACTCATCTAATAAGTACATAACATAAATATATAACATAGCCGGAATGGCTACATTCATTACATCCAACAACATATTAGAGGGTACAATCAAAATCGATAAGGAACCTTCGCGTAATGGATTTTCCACTGAGTTCTTCCTGGAGAAGCCAGATCCAAACTCCATGCACAAGGATTAGAAGGTACCATCTTAGCGTGATATATTTTTAGATAAAATATACCATAAGGAAAACACAAAGGCTCATACCCGAACATACACATGAACCACGTTGAACCAAATACCATCAACTCCAGTGCGCAACATCAATAAGCATACTTGGGTTAGCTAAACCTTAGATTGTGCAGCCTACTCTGCCTTTAGCCATTCTCGTTGTCGAGGTCACATTCGGCATCGCTCACATGAGCCTTCATCACTCGAATAGAACACGAATACCAAATTAGATTCCCACATCTCGCATAAATTTTGAAACCACACATGGATTCCAGCACCTTGAACAGATCCACTTTCAAGAGGTAGAACACATATTTCAGTCTTGAAGTGGTTTTCGATAAGTAATACACGCATCCCGCATAGATCTCGAAACCACACATGGATTCCAGCACCTCGAACAGACCCACTTTCAAGAGATGGAACACATATTTCAGTCTTGAAGTGGTTTTCTATAAGTAAAACACTTACCGATCCCGGTCTCTCAAGAATGAATCGATGAATTTGGTCACTCAACAGTCATGATAACGATCATATATTGAAACCAAGTCTCGTATACTTATCGCTTTTTCGATATTTTAATCTCACACTATCCATCAGTCAAGTGTGAACCAGGTAGGTTAGAGCTCTATTGCTCATATCCTACTCGAACATCAGTTTTAACTCCCACAGATAGAAGCCTACTATAACGACCCGACTTTTTGGACGGTTTAAATCGACACACATGCCGACTCAAACCATTCAAAAGGGAGGATTGTTATGGGGTAAATAAGAAAAAGAAGAGAAAAGAATGAAAACAAAACACAGAATTTCACAGTGGAATGACAAAATATAATAATCAAATAAATAATTCATGAAGTTGTTTTACAAATAACATTTGATTACACTTTTACAATATATCAGAGTATACATACAACAGGAATAAATAAATAATGCACTGGAACAACATGATGCAGTGGAATAAACATAATAAATAGATAATATACTAAGTCTTCATCTTCATCCTCCAGAAAATAGTCTTCAATACACTGAAAAGCTCAGACTGACCCCAGCGTAATGAAAAGACAAAACACTCGAGACAGAACTAAAAGATCTTATGTAAGTTAAATCAACAGTAAATAAATATGAGTGTAACGACTTCAGAGATGTTTACGGGATTTTACATCTCCTATCCAGAGTCAAACGTGCGTGCAATAACTTAAGGCGGGATTCCATCTCCTAAGGATCCGTTAAACTATCTACTATGTAGTAATATACGCTATTATAATATGTTTATCAGTAAAGTAAAGTATTAAAATAGCGTTAAGGCGTTACCCATATCCCACTTAACACATTTTTATATAAATGTCGTAGTCTATACAGATACTGTAAACTCCACCGTAAAGTTGTGGGCGATCAGGGAGCACTCTATAGGTACGACACAAACCAAACTCGTAATGGGCGCGATAAGGCATGTGACAAGGCACGCGAGGCAATGCCAGGGTAGGATTCTACCGTTTGCAGAACCGGGCTGGTGGTAACGCATAGCAGCTACTACCGCCCATCTCGGAACACACTTCCATAATCAAATCGAGGGGTGGCCACCAAATCAATCACAAAGTATTAAATATGGTATCGAAGAAGCATGTCCGGTCGGAGGTGCAACCTCACTTGGCCTAGGTATAGCTCCTGTTTTAGTCACATCAAGCTGACTCGAGGGAGTCAGGGCTACATTAATACCTCATACAGAATCGTTCGCCACACCATCCTACTTCATTCTAGATTCTCCACCACGTGCACAGTTGTTAAAGTGGTTTTTGGTATTGGCAAAGAGTGAGACAATATCCGATTCTGGTCTCTTTAACAACCAAACGCTTATTTCACACCGGATGGTTCTTTTACATTTCCAAAACCGATTCATAATTGATATCAAAATATCATATTCAATTCAAAATTTCCCTCATTTCAAAACCATCTTATTTACTCAAAATATGCCATTTCTCCAGAAAATATCATTTAAATTCCAACGTAGGTTATAACATCATTTAACCATATTTGCCTTTAAATCAAGGATTAAAATATAAACAATTCAACCTTGCATAGTTGAAATTTTTAAAATAGTTGGGATAGTCATAAGTAGTTTAAATAGTTTAAAGTAGTTTAAAATAGTTTAAGATAGATTAAAATAGTTTAAAATAGTTTAAATAGTTTAAATAGTTTAAAATAGACTAAAATAGTTTAAATAGTTTAAAATAGATTAAAACAGTTTAAAATAGTTTAAAATAGTTTAAATAGTTTAAAATAGACTAAAATAGATTAAAATAGTTAAAATAGATTAAAATAGTTTAAAGTTTAAAATAGATTAAAATAGTTTAAATAGTTACAAATAGATTAAAATAGTTTAAAATAGATTTAAATAGTTTAAAAATATATTAAAAATATATTAATAATGGATTTAATATAGTTTTAATAGTTTAACATAAAATGGTTTGATTATTGGAAATGGTTTATATAGTAAATAGTTTGAAAATCAAAATAAATCTGAATTTAAAATAATATATCTTTAATAGTTTATATTAAAATAATTAATTTAGAATTAGTATCAAATCAAACTGTTTCTTCCATTTCAACAAATCTAGACCATATCCAGATTTCAAATCAACAAAGTCAATTTTATTCTTTTAATTCAAATTCTCAATAAAACCATTTAAATCTATATCGATTCCCAATCCATGTTTGAACTATGAATTTAAACCACTTCAAATTCAGTAGAATTTCAAAATTTAAATATTCAACATTTACAATAACTCAATTTTGATAATTTCATTTATATTTCAAAATTCAACTTTAAAGTTTCAATTTAAATTCTTTAAATAATTCATTTAAAACAATTTCTATTTCAACATTTAAAACTTAAATTGAAAATAATTCAGTTTATATAAATCAAGTTTTATTTTATAATATCATTTAACTGGATTCAAAAATTTAGGATTTAAAAATCATTTAATTTAACCAATCCGGTGTCCGTATATTTCTACACTATGGTCAATTGATACGGATATATATCATTTCAACCCACAATAATTTAAATTTACGGATATATATATCAATTCAATACCAATCCCGAGTAAAATTCAAAATCCATAAAATCGCTCGAGTTTATCATTTCAACCTATAACGATTTTTCTCTAATCTATAAGTCCATTTGGGTATGTATCATTTCAACCCATAGTGATTTTTTCCTAACAGCAAACTAAGGGAACTTGCAATGTGATAACAATATATAATTTAAACATTCATCCAAACATCAACAATCAAACATCCATCACAATCATCATTCAAATCAACCAATAAATTACAACAAATATACTGGTTATCATTATTAGGTATTTAACTGGCAATTAAATTCAATATATAAATTTAAATAGCAATTTAATTCAATATAAATTCAAATTAAATATAAATGACAATTTAAAATACCAAACAGCAATCAATAAATTTCTAATCACATCATAAATTCAATTTAAACAACATAAGATGATTTAGTATTTGTGAGTGGGTTAAATCACTCGCCTTTGATTTGTCATCGATTTAAAATCCAAAATTAGCCCAAAACTTTAATAGTCTCCAAATGTAGCCAAACCAGTTCCATAATGTCTGGAATTTCGATATGATCGCAACGGAGATAACCGCTCATGAATCCGAGCTCGTATGCAAAAGTTATTAACGTTAGAAGATTGGAAAATTTTGACTTCGAGTCTTACTTCGGTCCGCCGCCTCAATTACATGGTGCTTGCTCTGAGTTTTTCCCAAAACGACCCGAGACCCAAGTCATTTGGTTCCTGACCCGAAGTCGCTACAGGGTTTTCACCTCTGGAACCCAAAGCGCAACCCGAAGTCGCCCTAGATCCGCATTTTTTTTTGAATTGAAATTAGGTTTTGGAATTTAGGAATTAGGTTTGATGCTCTGTCATTTGAGAAGGAGGAAGAAGACATACGTATAGAAATAAAGAAATGAGAAACAACCTATATATAGGCAATGTTGGATCGAAACGATAACAACGACCCGAAAAGCCTGTTTCGTTCCCGAAACGAAAATGTGTCATCCAATATATCGAAATATAGGTTTTCGATATTTTTAAACTCAATGGAACTAGTTTCAAACCCTAATTCTATTGTATACAGAAGTTAGCTTTTAAAATCAGATTATATTCATTTAAATCCTTTTAATTGATTTCTACGCGTTTCGAGCCCGCACGGTCAAACGACAAGTCCGATCGCTACGAAACTTGAAAACCTACAATAATTCACTGTGACGGATCTGATGAAACTAATTTCATCGAAATCCGAGACAATTTCCAAAATGGCTAATTTTCACGTTAACTAAATAAATTATTATTAAATTGGTTTAATCACTTTTAAATTCAAATTTATAAGTTAACCATTTTATCATTCTTGATTACAGAGAAATTTAATAATCTTTTTAAAATAAATTTTCCTTATTAAACCTAAGATTTAAATATTACACTAATTAATTATAACGGTAATAAATTCATTAATTATAATTTTAAAATTCCAATAAATTCATTTATTTTGATTTCACTCTTATTACTTAATCAATTATTACCATATGAATATATTTAACGTTAGTTTACATTTTATTACATTCATATTTACAATTATCATCTTTTACTATATTAACTGCAATAATTAATTACATTAATTTTCGTTGATTTCCAAATCAATTTCAATGGATTATATAATAAGACAATAAATAAGCAATTGTTACTTTTACATAATTTAATCATATTTATAAGTTTATTGTTTACAACAAGATTATAAATTTACGTACAAATAATTGATTTCATATTATATACTAAAACCAAATAAATAAAATAACATACAATACATTATTAATACAACATTGAATTTATTTCCTTATTTAGAATTATCACAACATTAACTTTACAATAATTCAATTGATTGAAATTACATTAAAATAATTGTCAATAACATTCAAACAACATTATTAAATCATATTCAAATTATTTTTCTTATTAATAAATCATAAATTTTATTTCTTACAACATTAAATTTCAAAATCTTATTTAATTTAATATATTTTTTAATTATCGAAAATTACGGATCGTTACACCTACTTCATACTCTTTTAGTGCTAAGTATACAACTAAATGTTTTCCATAAAAGAGTAAACATATAAAGCGCGATCAAATCGTACAAAACACGATTAAGCCATATAAGCAACTTCTAATCCCTTCTTTGTTTTATTAATCATTTATTAATCAAAACCTCTTTTATAAGTAAAACTTCTTTTCTCTAATAAAACATCGTTTATCAATTTCTACTATTTATTTGTATTCTCTTTAATACTTCAAAACGTATACATATACTTATCTCAAACGTATTCATTTGTAAACAATTTTCAAAAACAAGTTTATCATCATTACTTATGATTTAAAAAGTGTTAAGAAGGTTATTAAATTATTTTAATCACATTTAATCAAATATTCATATATTTAAATAATTTAGATATTTAAATACTAAGTGTCCAATATTCCAAGGCATTACATTCTCCCCCACTTAGAATATTCGTCCTCGAAATTCCAACACGAGCAATAAAAAAGAAACAATAACATAGCAATACTTAACAGTATTTAAAACATCATCAAACATAACTCACGGTTTGCTCAAGTTCAAAAATCCTCTTATTGTACAAGGACAATAAACAATCTACTAAGCGTACCTTACGCTCACCCGCCTCAGGTTATTACTTAGTCGACAATTCATGCTACCTTATAGAAACAAAGAATCATCACCTAAATTCTGCATAAGCCAATCAAAACATGGTATGCAAATATACTAAAGCTCGTACGATGTACATGGACCATCCATACGCAATATCAATTCTGACCACTTGCTCGATCACATAAATTTCACTTCCCAACTTGTAGAGATCACTTAGCCTCTCTATTGAGGACTTCGATCTGGTTCCTTAATTAGAAACCTTCATTATCCTTTTATAGCTATATATTATGATAGAAAACTTTGAGATCTTATCAAGAACATGGGTCAAGTGTTCGCCGTTAAGAATCCAGTGAAAAATCCTTGTTTGGACCGTGTAAATCACCTCGACATCATGTACTAGAATATTGGATCAAGAACAATTATGTGAATAAAATGATCCACGTACAACTTAAGTATTTATCCTTCTATTTTCTTAACTATACCAATATATTTTATCACAAATAGTATGCCTTATGAATACTAAACTCATTTATGAACCATTTTATTAACATAAATTCAAGTTTATAAATAATTTACAACTTAAGTTCATATTTGTATAATACTCCACTACATTCTAAGAGTACATACAAAATACCAAATTTATAGTACTTAACAAGAATGCTCAACAAATTTAGACTTGTTTTAACTTACTACCTTCTGAATTCAAGTTTTATATAATCTCATCTTTATATTTTCACAAAACACTTAGCTTCAAGTTCTATAACGATTCGGAAGTTTTCGACTGTCAAAAATCATCGAAAAATTACATTTCTTTTTAACAAATGAGATCTATCAAACAACATATCATAACATGATATACATGCCATACAATCCTAATGCATAAGCTACATGTATCCATAAAATAACTTAACAAAATTACAATAATTTATTAAATAGGCTTTAGCCAAAAAGGGAAAACATGAAAAGTTCCAACATTTATTTTGGGTTATGTCACTACTAATCGAGCACCCTACATAGTATACATATAAAAATTCTCTACAACAAAAATTTTATATCTAATTTCTTTTAAAGAAAAACTTTAAAACTAAACACCAGGTTTTATTTCAACTCATTTTGAAATAATAATACATATATATCTTTTGTATAACAAATCATACTTCTGGAATCAAATCAGAACCCATTTTGCTCAAACAATCATGTAGCATCCCTACTTAGAAACCCAGAAATGAATGCCAATGATGCAGAAGTCGTCACCAAAATTATTTTCAAGCTACAAAAGTGAGTTTAGTACATCCAAATCATGCCTTTCGGACTTAACCAAAATCATTTCAAAATGGTATCAAATACTTCGTAAATATTACTAAGTACCATGATCTCAATTTCATAAACCAATTTCCCAATATATATATATATATATATACTTTCAAATAATACTATTTCTATCTTCTCCTAATTAAATAAATACCAGGATTTATGTTTTTAAAATATCAATTAAATCCTTTTTGTTTATAAATCATGATTTATAAAACATGCTTATATATAAAATTACTTTCTTATATAAAATCTTTTCATAAATGTTTATTTTACAAAATATCTTATTTTTTCCAGATTTAAAATAAAGATCTCTTACTAAATCTAGCTTTTTTAAAGGTTAACTTGTAACCCAACATTATTACCAAATGCCTTACAATCAAACTGTGAAACAAAATTCACAAGGTGTTCGTTTCAATGCATCTACAAATACTATCTACCCAACCCATGCGGTAAAAAGATAAAGTTGCCCATAAACTGGTCGAGCACGAATCATTAATCAACAAACAATAGTCAATGCTCATAAACGGGTTGAACACAACTAAACTAATTAACAAGGGATAATAGATAAACATCATTCACCACTACATTAATTAAGCTATACTTCAACAATTCACAGTCATATAAGTTACCATATATAAGGTCTTTAATTTTCACGGTTATAATTACCATTAAGGTATACATTTATAACAAATAAAAATACGCTCTCATATGTATAATACACTCAACTCATTCTAGGGTGTTGCTTACCTTATCTCTAATAAGCCATACCGCACTAAGCCAAGTTTCTTGCTTAACCTTCACTCTAATACCAAGTGTAGTGACCCCCTTTTCGACCCTCAAATGTCAATACTAGTAGATCCACGGTATTCATGTGTCGAGCACCCAAGTACCGAAAAGACAAATTGCTAGGGTAAAATAAAAGAAAAAGAAATAGAAATAGAACAAGGAAGAAGAGAACACAATATCAGAATCCCACTAGTAGGACGGTAATATGATGTAGCCAAGGAAGCAAATTCGACGATGTAAATCGAATCCATCCAGGATCTCACACGATTAGCGGAAATAATCGGTGAATCGATGATAAATCGGTGAATTTAAGAGTACCCAAATGCCCAAATCCATTGATCACGAAGATACCGGATTCTAGCAATCTTCGACACGTTGATCGCGCACGATGCCGTGAGAGAAGATCTACAATTCTTTGAACGTTGATCAAGCGCACTTGATTCCGTGAATTGGCTTCAACAATCGTTGATTCGAGCGCACTCGAATGCCGAAGGTGGAGATAGGAGATAACACTCAACTACCAATTTTAATGGTGGCACAAAGCACAAACCAAATTTTTTTATTCAAAAATCAACTCCCACAAATGAACCAACACCCGCCTATTTATAGGCAAATACAACTCACGACTCCCATAAGTCGTATGCGACTTAACGACTTAACATAAGTCGACTTACGACTTAACGACTCAAACAAAGAAAATACAAACACTAGGTCGTTAAATGACCTTCAACATACCTCATGACTTAACTACACAATGACATACGAGTTAACATATACACGACTTAATAGATACGACATATCAACAATACAAGTTACAACGACTCACGACTTCCACCATACAACATACATGCGACTTAACAATTTAACGACTCCTCATAGTACTCTGCAGCACAGCTTCATGCGACATAAGGAATCAGCGACTTAAAGAAGATAGCGGCATAAGTGGAGCGACTTAAAGACTGAGCAACATAAGATACCAGCGACTTATCATGGTAAGCGACTTAAAGATAGCGGCATAAGGAAACGCGGCATAGATGAGCGTAAGCGACATACGACTTAAGGATTTGCGACATATGCGACCTAACTCGCTAGGTCGTAGCTTGTTAGATCGTAGCTCGCTGGCGACCTAAAGAAATGTGGCAGTATTGGTTTGGCGCGACTCGTTAGGTCGCTTATCCGGTTGGCTGAGCGACTTAACTCGCTGGGCTTGATTCCTTGGGTCATTAACTCGCTAGAGTTAGGTAGCAACTCTGTAACGACCCTAAATTTCCGACCCGATTTAAAATTTTCAATTCATCATTTCAATAAAAATATTGAAATTTTAAACAATCTCAATTTACGTCCAAACTTTATTTGTGACATACGTCTAGTTAGATATGGACATAGAAAAAGTTTCGTTGAAAAATATTACAGTAAAGTCCGTGCGCGTTTTACTGTATATCAGTCCATATAAAGCTGCGAAAAATTTATCTTCCAAATCCAAATATTTTTACACAGTCCGCTTGTAAAAATTATTCTGATCAAGATTTTATGATTCGTTTCGTCTAAAACAGTCATCGCCTGCTCCGTTTATCTTATTTTGCAAAACGCACAATTTAAGCGGCGTAAATGCAAATTTTATAAAATCATCGTATCGCAATAATCTGTATACCGTTGGAAGCGTACCGACGCGCTGATCAAAATGGTATATTTATTTGTATCAATCGGAGTTCGGAGCTACGAATTATAAATGTTTAACTGTTTGCAAACGGGTCCGTTACGCGGCATAAAACGGTACCCATTCTCTCCAACGTTCAGCATCCTAACAGCTTTGTCTATTCAGTAGCCTCGGGAAAACCAACAGCCTTTCAGTTAGCAAAGAATTAAATTGGAGACTCTTGGGTTTTGTTATAATATTCATTTCTACTGGTTCCCTTCATTCACTCGTTTACATTTTGGCTTCTCTGGTACGTATGCCTCTACCTTCTCTCCTCTTCTACATTTTTCCTCTTCTTTTTCTTTTCGTTCAAGCCTACAGCAGCCTTCCTCTCACTGCCTCCCACCAACCCCATCCTCCTGCCTACCCCACCTTCCACCTCGTCGCCCTGTCACCCGCCTACCTCCCAGCCCCACCAGCCCGACCTGTCCCTGTCCCACTGCCCATGCAGCGCCACCCCAGCCAGGCCTCCGCCCAGACCCTCCCAGTTCCGCCCTGACACCTAGACTCCGCCCAGCCTCCCACCCAGACCCCGCCCTACCGCCCAGACCCAGCCTCCAGACCTCACGTCCCATCTTGACCCCACGCCTGCTACCGCCTACCAGCCATCCACCAGCCACCCACGTCCATCCGTGCCACCTCCACTGACCTCCGTGCCACCAACCGCCTGCAGCCCCGTGCCCAGACCCCAGACCGGCTGCCACTGCCCTAACCCAGCGACCCACTACCCGAATCCCGTGCCCAACCTCCTGGCCCGCCTGCAGACACGCCACCACCACAGCCAACTGCCTTCGCCTTCCGCCCACCAGCAACCACCGTCCCACCTCCTCGTCTCCAGCTTTGCGTGAATGTACGAACGTGTGCGTGTGTGAAAAGTGTAGGTGGATGGGTATTGTGTTGCATGCGCGTGTATTAGTAACCGACTTTTCTTTGTTGTGTTGCAGCAACCGTTTGACCGTCTTTTGCAGCATCGTCAATCTTCAGCTTTCGTTCTTTTCTCCGTCTTCGGTAAGCGCATTTATATAAATTTATAAAAATTTATACAAACGTTCATTGTATTAATATCGTTTCCTTTTGTCGATATTACAGTGTTCGTTGTTTGTGCTGTACCGTCTCTCTTCTACTTCTTCGTGCTTCGCCGTCAAAGTTCTTTATCCACGGAAGGTGAATTAATTTTCACGACTATATTCTTATGCAAGTTTGAATTGATAAATGATTGCTATGTGATGATTGAATTGGATGTAAATTGTTATTGTTAAGTGATAATTTAATTTGCAAGTTAAAATTGGATATAGGATTATTTACGATTTAAAAAGAATATATATGTCGAATTTTGATTGTTAACTTGACCCCTTTATATATGATGATTATTGATTACTTGAATTGACCTTTAAATTGTTAAGTTAATTTACACGTAGAATTTGATAAATGTCATTTTGGACTATTAAACGTATTAAATTAACTGCTGTAATGGAAATTGAACGACAAGTGAAACTGAATTATTATAATCTTTAATCTACTTGAAATGATAGAGTAGATTCTAGAAATAATTGTATTAATTGGCGTAAATGACAAACGCGAATTAATACGATTATTTCGGGATTATTTGAATGGTTGAATTGTTGCAAATGGATGCTATTGCTTGTTTATTTACTTTAACACCATCCCTGCTATCACACTGCAAGTTCCCTTTGTATGTTTTGATTTTGAATTTAAAAAGAATTGGGTTGAAATGATAAATACCCAATTGAGTGAATTGGCCTAGGATAGATAATTAAAATAAGAAACCGAACAGTCAACAAATAACGTTTTGAAATTGAGACTTATTTGGAATTATGGAATAAACTTAGGAAACTGTATTGAAATTTGGTAACGTAAATATAAATAAATTTGTTGAAATAAATAAAATGATTTTATTGAATTGAATAAATAAATTTGTTGAATAAAATAAAATGATTTTATTGAATCGAATAAATAAATTTGTTGAAATAAATAAAATGATTTATTGAATTAAATAAATGAAATGGTTTTGAAATAGATAAAATGGATTTTTTCGGATTAAATAAATTAGATTTGTGGGAATAAAGAATGAATTCAATTGAAATAAATGAGAACTAATTAATGTAATGAATTGAAACGAATTTGTTAATTTATTTGAGTAAACAAAGTGTTTTGACAAAGTGGACGTAGTAAATGAAATTGATATAGTAATGAACCTAGGAATGAAAATACGGATTTAAAGAATAAAAACTTGATTTAATAAGTTGAACTAAGATAGACTATTTCATGTAATCCATGAATTTGAATTGATATAATAAGTGAAATGTTGATTTAACGTGAATACCTAAAATTTTGGTAACTAAAGGGCTTGAACTAGGATTTCTTTTCGAAATAAGATTTTATAAATAAAATGAATCGAATTATGAAATATCAAATTTGGAAGTCAAATTTGCAACTTGACCTTTGGACTTGATTTGTTTTAACTTTAATAAAAGGTTGACTGTTGGGTAATTAATACGTAGTTATTAAAGAGTCCGGGATCGGATTATGGACATACTCTCTGTCGATACCGAAAACCACTTTAATAACTAAGATACGCGAAGTGTTGATCCAGAACGAAGTGGATGGTTTGATGAACGCGTTGACTGAAGAAAGAGAACGATTTTTGGATGACCCCTGACATGACTAAAACAGGAGCCGCGCCGGGCCATTGAGGTTCGCTACCTCTAGCGGACACACTTCTTCGATACCTTATCTATTACTTTTGTGAGTCGATTTGGGTGCACACCTTGATTTGGGAGTGTTGTTTTGCGGTGTTGGGATAGTAGCTGCTATGCCCAACATCAGTCCGGATCACGCAACTACTAGTATCCTAGTTGGTATCGCCTCATGTACCTTGTCATACTGATTATCCTATTCGCGACCACTACGATTTTGATTTGTACCTTTAGTATATGGATTGCCCTCTGGTGACTTCCGGTTTTGGGGAAACTACGGTCTTGTATATGCTTTTGGGAATAAACAGGTTAAGAGGTGTATGGGCCCTGCTTAACCCTATTTTGATATCTTACTTTATGGATTAGACATTATCTATTTAGCGTATTCTGTAGGTAGTTTATCGATCCCTTAATGATGTTTATATTCACCTTTGAGTTATGGACTTTATTATATGCATTTGATTATCCTGTATAAGATTTTGAGTCCTGACTCGAGTGTTTCTTTTGCATATGCTCGGGTCAGTCTGAAGATATTCCGTTGCTGGTCAAGGTTGGTTGAAGATGCTGAAGGCTTAGCTTTTATCTATATCATTTTATTTCAGTATTTGATGTACTTTTGTATTGGACATCTTGTATCTCTTTCAGTCGCTTTATGTTGAGACATTGTTGTATTCTCTGTAGTAGCTTCATGAACTACTATTATGACGATGTATTTTCCGCTGCATTATTCTGTGACTGTTCTGAGTCTGTGATGTTGTATTGATTCTCATTTACATTTATGTACTTATAATCCCATAATGTTCTGTGTTTTGTATTATTTAAGTTGACAAGTGTGGATTTTTGTCAATTTAAATGGTCCAAATATACGGGATGTTACAGTTGGTATCAGAGCTCTGGTTTCCCAAAACCTTAGTTCGGGATTATAAGAAACTCATTAGAGATAGAGTAGCAATACTCTAGAATGAGGAGAATCGATTCAATATCCAAATCCTTTCAAAAGTTCAAGCTCCTTTGATTCGTTGATTAGTTTTCTTAGCATTCTATTATCTTATCTTTGGTTCTAAATCACTTTTGGTATTTCAGGATGAGTACCAGAAGAAATGTTAGAGGTGGAAGAGGCAATGGTCCTGCCCAGGCTGCACCTGCCTATCCAGCTCCTGTCAAATTCACTACTCTTAGCAAGGAGTACTCACAACTGGGAGGTACTAAATTTTCTGGATCCGAGAACATCATAGAGGCTCAGCAATGGCTTAAGAGTTTGGAGAAGATATTTTCTGGATTGGAAATTACTGATGCTCAGAAGCGTCAGCTTGCTGCTTGGCAACTCCAAGATGCCGCACAAGATTGGTGGGAATCCGTTACTTCTCGTATCGAGGAGGACACCATCACTTGGGCCCAGTTTAGGTATGAATAGTTTGGATTCTAGTGGTTTAAAATTCTTCCTTCTATCTTTGAAATGTTATTCATCTTGTCTATCTTTGATTAGGGATACCTTCTCGGCACAATGGATGCCAGCTGCTGGGAAAACCCAACTTTATAGAGCTTTCATGGATCTTAAGCAAGGCAGTATGACTATTTCTGAGTATGAGAGGAAATTTAATGAACTCTCCAAGTTTGGACCGGGTTTGATAGATACACCACTTTTGAAGAACGAGAAATTCATTTTGGGAGCTAGACCAGAATATTATGACCTGCTTACCGGACACATTCGCTCCACTTTCACAGAGCTTATTGATTTTGCTCTTAGATATGAGTCGAAGCCTAAGGGAACCACTGCCAAGGCTGCCCCTACTCAGCCCTCTTCTAGTCAGCCTGGGAAGAGGAAGATGAACTTTGATCAACAAAAGAAAGCTTGGCAGAAGACTACTGGATTGGGTTATGCTCAGAAAAGCCCTATCGATCTTGCAAATATCACATGCTTCAAGTGCGATAAGAAGGGCCATTATGCCAATAGTTGTCCATCTACTGGAGCTGCTATTCCACCACCTTCTACGACTAGGAAGGATTTATGCTATGTCTGCCTCCAGCCGGGTCATTTCAAGAAGGAATGCCCAATGTATAAGCGTGGCACACCATCTGGAGTATTTGCTATCACCACTCCTACACCACCTCCACCACCTGCACAGGATGACCAAGGTACCTTACGAAGTACTTTTTCTTTACATGATTTACCCATTAGGGTATTATTCGATACTGGTGCTTCTCATAGCTTCATATCTATTGATCTCTGTAATAAGCTCAAATTAGAACCTACTCTTGCTACTACTTCCTTATGCGTCTCCAACCCTATTGGAGGACTTGCCAACCTCAACAGAATTTGTAAAGAGGTCGTGCTCTTATACGGAAGATATCGTTTCACTTGGGACTTTTATGTGCTTGGCTTCGCAGCATTTGACATCTTGTTAGGTGCTGATTGGTTAAGAAAATTCGATGTTGTTATTTCTTGCAAAGCTCGTTCTGTTTCTCTAGTCAATGACAAGGGCATACCGCTTGTCATTGAATGCAAATCACCTCAGAAGTATGCCGGAAGCTTCATATTCTCTCTTGATACTCATCCGGATGATCTCAGTACTACACCTATTGTTCAGAAATTTCCCGATGTATTCGGAGAGGTTAACTCTCTACCGCCCAAACGGGAAATCGATTTCCGTATTGACCTTATTCCTGGAGCTACTCCCGTAGTTCTCCCACACCGAAGGATGGCACCTAAAGAAAAAGCCGAACTAAAAACCCAAATTGATGATCTATTTGCTAAAGGTTTGATTAGAAGAAGTTGCTCTGAATGGGGCGCCGCAGTTGTATTTGTCACTAAATCAGATGGATCTCTTCGCATGTGTGTTGATTACCGGGAACTGAACAAACGCACTCTCAAGAATCGTTATCCGATGCCCCGCATCAACGACTTATTCGACCAGCTTCATGGTGCTAAGGTTTTCTCACAGCTTGATCTAGCCACTGGGTTCCACCAACTCAGAGTTGCTGAAGATAGTATCCACAAGACAGCTTTCCGTACTGAAAATGGATTCTATGAATGGTTGGTTATGCCATTCGGTTTGACCAACGCACCTGCTTACTTCGTCGACTTGATGAATCGAGTCTTCCGTGATGTCCTTAACAAGTTTGTTCTTGTATTCATTGATGATATTCTTGTCTTCTCTAAGGACAAGGAAGAACATAAGACACATCTTCGTTATGTTCTTGAAACTCTCAGAAACCATCAGCTTAAAGCCAAGTTTTCTAAATGCCATTTCTGGCGAGATGAAGTGAGATTCCTTGGCCATATTGTTTCTGAGAATGGCATTTCAGTCGATCCAGCTAAGATTGCCATAATCAATGTAAGTTTTATCATATTCGAAATCCTATTCAAATAATCTTATCTCTCGCTTATTTATATCAATTAATCTACAGGATTGGGAGACCCCTAAAACTCCTACTGATATCCGTAGTTTCTTGGGTTTAGCCGGATATTATCGCAGATTTATTGAGCACTTTGCCCGGATTTCTGCCCCTCTTACTGCTTTAACTCGAAAGGATGTTAAGTTTATTTGGAGTGAGAAGTGCGAATCAGCTTTCAATGAGTTGAAGAGTAAATTAACTTCAGCCCCAGTTCTTGCAGTCATCGATGGAAGTGAAGGATTGACTGTTTATACGGATGCTTGCCGAGAAGGTTTAGGCGCTGTTCTTATGCAAAATGGAAGGGTTATTGCTTATGCTGGTCGTCAGTTGAAGACCCATGAATTGAACTATGCCACTCATGATCTTGAGCTTCTTGCTGTTGTATTTGCTTTGAAACTTTGGAGGCATCATCTTTTGGGAACAAAGTTCGAACTTTTTACTGATCATAAGTCCTTGAGGTATATCTTTTCTCAAAAGGATTTGAACCAGAGGCAAGTTCGATGGCTTGAATTCTTAGCTGCATACGACCTCGACATCACTTATACACCAGGGAAGGCAAATGTTGTAGCAGATGCTTTGAGCCGCAGCAAAGCATTGTCTTGTTGCAATATTATCGAAGGCATGTAATTCCAGCTTAGTATCTCTCCATCTCTTATGGATCGCATTAAAGCTAAGCAATATGAAGACACTTTGCTCTATCGTATGAAGGAATTAATTATGGGTAGAGTAAGTAATGCCGACAACAAAGTGGGTGCACAAGTTGATAGTGATGGAGTTTTGAGGATCGACAATCGTATTTGTGTTCCTAATGTCGATGGTCTCAGACAGGAAGTGCTGCGAGAAAATCATAAGTCTTCGCTTTCAATTCATCCCGGTGCTACCAAAATGTACCAGAATATGAAGAAACTATATTGGTGGAGTGGAATGAAGCGCGACATTTCTATCTATGTTAGCAGGTGCACCACTTGCCAACAAGTTAAAGCTGACCACAGAAAGACAGCAGGATTGCTCCAACCGCTAGAGATTCCAGGTTGGAAATGGGAGCAAATTTCTATGGATTTTATTGATGGGCTACCAAAGACTAGAAAGGGTAACGAAAGCATATGGGTGATTGTTGACAGACTGACAAAGTCCGCTCACTTTATTCCAGTCAAGACCACTCGTACAGCCTCTAGTTTGGCCGAGATATACATGAGGGAAGTTGTTAAACTTCACGGTGTACCATCTAGTATTGTATGTGATCGCGATCCTATTTTCACCAGTAAATTCTGGAAAGCATTCCAGGATACTTTGGGCACCAAACTGAATCTGAGTACAGCTTATCATCCTCAGACAGATGGCCAAACTGAGAGGGTAAATCAGATTTTGGAAGATCTTCTCCGAGCTTGTATTATTGACTTTGGTGGATCCTGGGAAGACCATCTTCACTTGGTTGAATTCACTTATAATAATAGTTACCAGGTAAAGAATTTGAATTTCAAATTTGAATAAGTATATTTGAATTTGAATTAATTATCCTTTGAAAACCAGGCAAGCATTGGTATGGCACCGTTCGAAGCCTTATATGGACGGCCATGCAAATCGCCAGCTTGTTGGATTGAGTCTGGAGATCGATTAGTGCTTGGACCAGAAATGATTATGGAAGCTTCTGAAAAGGTCGAAGAAATCGGGAAGAAGATAAAGACGGCACAGGATAGACAGAAAAGCTATGCCGACAAAAGGAGAAGAGATCTCGAATTCGGTGTAGGAGACAAAGTATTTCTGAAGGTGTCGCCTTTGAGGAATATTGTTCGATTTGGAAGGAAGGGAAAGTTAGCTCCCAGATTCGTTGGTCCGTTTGAGATTACAGAAAGAATTGGAACATTGGCATATAGAGTTGCATTACCAGAAAAGTTCGCTGGTGTTCACAACGTGTTCCACGTCTCACACCTTCGCAAGGTTGTACACGATCCATCTATGACCATCCTTACTGCTCAGTTGGATGAAATAGTTATTGAGCCTGACTTGACTATTGAGCGGAAGCCACTTCGGATAGTCGATCGTGAGACAAAGCAACTCAGAAGGAAGTCGGTAAATCTCGTCAAAGTACAGTGGAGTGCAGATGAGCGAGATTGCACATGGGAAACTGAGGATAGTATTCGGGATTCAAACCCCGAACTATTAATTTCAGGTATTATTCAAATTTCTCGAAATCTATCTTAACTTTCTTACTTGTTTCATTTCTACTTCACTCTTCTCGTTCCTTTTCGAGGACGAAAAGTCTTGAGTGGGGGAGATTGTAACGACCCTAAATTTCCGACCCGATTTAAAATTTTCAATTCATCATTTCAATAAAAATATTGAAATTTTAAACGATCTCAATTTACGTCCAAACTTTATTTGTGACATACGTCTAGTTAGATATGGACATAGAAAAAGTTTCGTTGAAAAATATTACAGTAAAGTCCGTGCGCGTTTTACTGTATATCAGTCCATATAAAGCTGCGAAAAATTTATCTTCCAAATCCAAATATTTTTACACAGTCCGCTTGTAAAAATTATTCTGATCAAGATTTTATGATTCGTTTCGTCTAAAACAGTCATCGCCTGCTCCGTTTATCTTATTTTGCAAAACGCACAATTTAAGCGGCGTAAATGCAAATTTTATAAAATCATCGTATCGCAATAATCTGTATACCGTTGGAAGCGTACCGACGCGCTGATCAAAATGGTATATTTATTTGTATCAATCGGAGTTCGGAGCTACGAATTATAAATGTTTAACTGTTTGCAAACGGGTCCGTTACGCGGCATAAAACGGTACCCATTCTCTCCAACGTTCAGCATCCTAACAGCTTTGTCTATTCAGTAGCCTCGGGAAAACCAACAGCCTTTCAGTTAGCAAAGAATTAAATTGGAGACTCTTGGGTTTTGTTATAATATTCATTTCTACTGGTTCCCTTCATTCACTCGTTTACATTTTGGCTTCTCTGGTACGTATGCCTCTACCTTCTCTCCTCTTCTACATTTTTCCTCTTCTTTTTCTTTTCGTTCAAGCCTACAGCAGCCTTCCTCTCACTGCCTCCCACCAACCCCATCCTCCTGCCTACCCCACCTTCCACCTCGTCGCCCTGTCACCCGCCTACCTCCCAGCCCGACCTGTCCCTGTCCCACTGCCCATGCAGCGCCACCCCAGCCAGGCCTCCGCCCAGACCCTCCCAGTTCCGCCCTGACACCTAGACTCCGCCCAGCCTCCCACCCAGACCCCGTCCTACCGCCCAGACCCAGCCTCCAGACCTCACGTCCCATCTTGACCCCACGCCTGCTACCGCCTACCAGCCATCCACCAGCCACCCACGTCCATCCGTGCCACCTCCACTGACCTCCGTGCCACCAACCGCCTGCAGCCCCGTGCCCAGACCCCAGACCGGCTGCCACTGCCCTAACCCAGCGACCCACTACCCGAATCCCGTGCCCAACCTCCTGGCCCGCCTGCAGACACGCCACCACCACAGCCAACTGCCTTCGCCTTCCGCCCACCAGCAACCACCGTCCCACCTCCTCGTCTCCAGCTTTGCGTGAATGTACGAACGTGTGCGTGTGTGAAAAGTGTAGGTGGATGGGTATTGTGTTGCATGCGCGTGTATTAGTAACCGACTTTTCTTTGTTGTGTTGCAGCAACCGTTTGACCGTCTTTTGCAGCATCGTCAATCTTCAGCTTTCGTTCTTTTCTCCGTCTTCGGTAAGCGCATTTATATAAATTTATAAAAATTTATACAAACGTTCATTGTATTAATATCGTTTCCTTTTGTCGATATTACAGTGTTCGTTGTTTGTGCTGTACCGTCTCTCTTCTACTTCTTCGTGCTTCGCCGTCAAAGTTCTTTATCCACGGAAGGTGAATTAATTTTCACGACTATATTCTTATGCAAGTTTGAATTGATAAATGATTGCTATGTGATGATTGAATTGGATGTAAATTGTTATTGTTAAGTGATAATTTAATTTGCAAGTTAAAATTGGATATAGGATTATTTACGATTTAAAAAGAATATATATGTCGAATTTTGATTGTTAACTTGACCCCTTTATATATGATGATTATTGATTACTTGAATTGACCTTTAAATTGTTAAGTTAATTTACACGTAGAATTTGATAAATGTCATTTTGGACTATTAAACGTATTAAATTAACTGCTGTAATGGAAATTGAACGACAAGTGAAACTGAATTATTATAATCTTTAATCTACTTGAAATGATAGAGTAGATTCTAGAAATAATTGTATTAATTGGCGTAAATGACAAACGCGAATTAATACGATTATTTCGGGATTATTTGAATGGTTGAATTGTTGCAAATGGATGCTATTGCTTGTTTATTTACTTTAACACCATCCCTGCTATCACACTGCAAGTTCCCTTTGTATGTTTTGATTTTGAATTTAAAAAGAATTGGGTTGAAATGATAAATACCCAATTGAGTGAATTGGCCTAGGATAGATAATTAAAATAAGAAACCGAACAGTCAACAAATAACGTTTTGAAATTGAGACTTATTTGGAATTATGGAATAAACTTAGGAAACTGTATTGAAATTTGGTAACGTAAATATAAATAAATTTGTTGAAATAAATAAAATGATTTTATTGAATTGAATAAATAAATTTGTTGAATAAAATAAAATGATTTTATTGAATCGAATAAATAAATTTGTTGAAATAAATAAAATGATTTATTGAATTAAATAAATGAAATGGTTTTGAAATAGATAAAATGGATTTTTTCGGATTAAATAAATTAGATTTGTGGGAATAAAGAATGAATTCAATTGAAATAAATGAGAACTAATTAATGTAATGAATTGAAACGAATTTGTAAATTTATTTGAGTAAACAAAGTGTTTTGACAAAGTGGACGTAGTAAATGAAATTGATATAGTAATGAACCTAGGAATGAAAATACGGATTTAAAGAATAAAAACTTGATTTAATAAGTTGAACTAAGATAGACTATTTCATGTAATCCATGAATTTGAATTGATATAATAAGTGAAATGTTGATTTAACGTGAATACCTAAAATTTTGGTAACTAAAGGGCTTGAACTAGGATTTCTTTTCGAAATAAGATTTTATAAATAAAATGAATCGAATTATGAAATATCAAATTTGGAAGTCAAATTTGCAACTTGACCTTTGGACTTGATTTGTTTTAACTTTAATAAAAGGTTGACTGTTGGGTAATTAATACGTAGTTATTAAAGAGTCCGGGATCGGATTATGGACATACTCTCTGTCGATACCGAAAACCACTTTAATAACTAAGATACGCGAAGTGTTGATCCAGAACGAAGTGGATGGTTTGATGAACGCGTTGACTGAAGAAAGAGAACGATTTTTGGATGACCCCTGACATGACTAAAACAGGAGCCGCGCCGGGCCATTGAGGTTCGCTACCTCTAGCGGACACACTTCTTCGATACCTTATCTATTACTTTTGTGAGTCGATTTGGGTGCACCCCTTGATTTGGGAGTGTTGTTTTGCGGTGTTGGGATAGTAGCTGCTATGCCCAACATCAGTCCGGATCACGCAACTACTAGTATCCTAGTTGGTATCGCCTCATGTACCTTGTCATACTGATTATCCTATTCGCGACCACTACGATTTTGATTTGTACCTTTAGTATATGGATTGCCCTCTGGTGACTTCCGGTTTTGGGGAAACTACGGTCTTGTATATGCTTTTGGGAATAAACAGGTTAAGAGGTGTATGGGCCCTGCTTAACCCTATTTTGATATCTTACTTTATGGATTAGACATTATCTATTTAGCGTATTCTGTAGGTAGTTTATCGATCCCTTAATGATGTTTATATTCACCTTTGAGTTATGGACTTTATTATATGCATTTGATTATCCTGTATAAGATTTTGAGTCCTGACTCGAGTGTTTCTTTTGCATATGCTCGGGTCAGTCTGAAGATATTCCGTTGCTGGTCAAGGTTGGTTGAAGATGCTGAAGGCTTAGCTTTTATCTATATCATTTTATTTCAGTATTTGATGTACTTTTGTATTGGACATCTTGTATCTCTTTCAGTCGCTTTATGTTGAGACATTGTTGTATTCTCTGTAGTAGCTTCATGAACTACTATTATGACGATGTATTTTCCGCTGCATTATTCTGTGACTGTTCTGAGTCTGTGATGTTGTATTGATTCTCATTTACATTTATGTACTTATAATCCCATAATGTTCTGTGTTTTGTATTATTTAAGTTGACAAGTGTGGATTTTTGTCAATTTAAATGGTCCAAATATACGGGATGTTACAAACTCACTGGGTTGTAGCTCGGTAGGTCGTAACTCGGTAGGTCGCGGGCGACTTAAGGCCGAGCGAATTATGGAAGGTGACCTAATATCAGGCTGGGCTGCATCATAATATATAATATCAAAAGAATAATACAAAGGGTTACTCCGATATAGAAATTTCAGAGTTATAAAAACTAAGTATTATCGTTAGCCTGGACAGTTATAACATGTCCTCACAAATGCTCATATGTACAATGTAGTAATGTAGGGAAAATAAGAATACTATGGTAAGTGAAACATCCAGCTTGTCTCCTCGAGCTCCCATGGACATCAACGAAAACTTGCCTTTCTCAAACTATTTGAAAGAGTACACGAGGAATTTAAGGAAAACAAAAACCAAGCGTCGGACATAAGTTTGGTATGAGAAACTCAAGAAATATGTGTACAGCATATGACAATACCTTTGAGACCGCATGGAATTCCATAACGGTTATCCCGTCAAAAGAACCACTCATCTAAAAAGTACATAAGGTGATATATTAGATAATGGCTAAGGTGCAGAATATAAATATACAACATAGCCGAAATGGTTACATTAATTGTATTAAACAACATATTAGAGGGTACAATCAAAACCGTTAAGGAACTTTCGCTTAATGGGTTTTTCAGCATAGATCTTCCTGAAGAAGCCGGATTCAAACTCCATGCATAAGGATCAAAAGATACCTTCCAAGCACTATATGTCTCTAAATAAAATATACCATAAGGAAAACACAAAGGCCCATGCCCGAACATAAACATGAACCACATGAAACCAAATACCATCAACTTCTGCATGCAACATCGATAAACATACTCTAGATATGGAGTTGACAATACCCTGTAGCGAGTTAGCTAAACCCTTACTTGTGCAGCCTCCTCTATCTTTAGCTATTTCCAATGTTGAGGTCATGTTCGGCACCTTTCACACGAGTCTTTATCACTCGAACAAAACATGAATCCCAAATTGGATTCCTACATCTCGAACAGATCTTTGAAACCACATATGGATTCCAACACCTCGAACAGATCCACATCCACGAGACAGAACACTTATCTCAGTCTTGAAGTGGTTTTTGATAAGTAAAACAATTACCGATCCCGGTCTCTTCGAGACTGAATCGATAAATTTGGTCCTTCGACGATAATGAGAACGGTTATGTATGGAAACACATTTGACGATAATGAGAACGATCATATATGGAAACTAAGTCTCGTATACTTATCACGTTTTCAATATTTTCATCTTATACTATCCCTCATCAAGGGTGAAGCTAGTAGGTTAGAGCTCTATTGCTCATATCCATACTCGAACATTAGCCTTAACTCCCATAGATAGACAAGCCTTTTCTATCGGCTTTTAGTGCTAAGTATATGACTAAATGTTTTCTATAAATGAGTAAACATACAAAGCACGATCAAGTCGTACAAAGCACGATTAAGCCACATAAGCGACTTATAATCCCTTCTTTGTTTTATTAATCATTTATTAATTAAAACCCTTTTTATTATATAACTTCTTTTATCTAATAAAACATCATTTATCAATTTCTACTATTCATTTGTACTCTTTTTAATACTTCAAAAGATATTCATATGCTTCTTTGGGAAATGGTATAAGTATATTCACAAATTATTAACAAGATTTCTTACTTTAAACCTTTGCTTTTTCTATCTTTTACCAAAAGATTCCTTACTTATAATTTCCTTTAAAATATCAATTTTAAGGCTCTAAGTACTTTCATAAATCCATTCAAAAGGTTTAAGACTAATGTTACCTAAACATTGTCACTACAAACCCAAAACTATTTCGCCTATACTTATCCTTATAACATTCTTTTTAAAGATCTATTTACATTCATAAGTATAAAAAAAAGGGTTAAAGACGAATATTATTAAATCATTGTCACAATATCCAAAACCATTTCATACTTATATTTATCTTTAAAAACATTCTTTTGAAGATCTAAGATAATATTTGGTTAAGTTCGATAGTCGACTAATTAACTATCTAATTAAAAACGATCGCTTATAGAAATCACGGTTCGTATACTTAACTTATTTACGACATTCCAACTTAACTATCCCTCATCCAAGAGTAAAGCTAGGTAAGTTAGAGCACTAGTTGCATCAAAGCCTTGCCTAGACATTTCATTCTTGAATCTCACAAATAGATAAATCTACCTCGTCGGCTTTTGGGATTAAGTATAGTATTTATGACTTTCATAAACGAGTAAGAAAACAATATGATTAACCCGTTTTTGACAATCCCGACTTAAATATTCCTCGACCAAGAGGGAAACTGATGGGTTAGAACTCTATTGCTCATATCTCTACTCGACATCAATCTTAACTCTCACAAATAGGTAAGCCTACTTCATCGGCTTTTAGCATTAACTAAAGTTAATTACTTTTCAAACAAATAAGTGAACAACAAGATTAACACATTTCCAATATTCCAACTTAACTATTCCTTGATCAAGAGGGAAACCGTTAGGTTAGAGCTCTATTACTTATATCCCTACCCGACATCAATCTTAACTCTCATAAATAGAGAAGTCTACCTCGTCGGCTTTTCGTGTTAAGCCTAGTCAATTACCTTTTTCAAAACTTATATATATAAATAAATACTTTAAAAATACTTGTAAATAGGTTTTAAATATCTATGTAAAATATTGATTGAAAATAACTAATTTGTAATTTGATGAAAAACATGTTTTATATTATAAAACCTCTTTATTTTGAGAATACATATACATTTTTTTAAAACATATTTAAACTTAAAACCAACTTTAAAATACTTCAAAATGTGTTATAAAACATCTATAAAACGATTAGAGAAAAATACCAAATTTAAACACTTAAAACCATAAGCGACTTACTACAGCATTTACAAATGTTGCAAAAGTGCTAATTAAAAACAACATTGAAAAACACGATCTTTGTGACTAGTTTTAACCACTTTAACAAATGATTTAGGACTTAAATTTTTTGTATTAAGTACTACCCTTAAGGTACATAAAAAACATGGAAAGCGAGTTTAATAATATCTTCCAGTTTATTTTAAAAAAAAATCCCGAATACATGCTATATTTACAAAGTGTATTTATAGCCACTTTTTTGTTCTAACTTTCACAACTTTGCTTCACAGTTTCTATAACTCTCCAAAGCACTTCATTACTATCCAATGCATAAAATGTGTGTAGAAAACAACCAAACTAAATTATTCAAAGTTAAGTTCATAAATATCCAATTTACCCAAGTTAAAGTTAAGAGATACTGAAGTGCATTTATAACGACTATTTTTGTTCCAAACACCTTAAAACATACTTCAATTCAACAAACAATACAAACAACCATTTAAACATCAATTCAAGGCCATGCCACATTTTTAATAGGGAAATAGAAGTAATGTTATACAATATAAAGTTGTCATTTGCTTTCAAAAGCAATAGGGGTCCAAAGTTTACAACTTTAATCAGTTAATGTCACTTCAACTTTATATTTCAAACAAAACATATACACACAATATATGCAAACAAGATAGTGAGATAACTCACCAAGCCAAACACATGCATAAGCATAACCAAACTCAAGAATACTTCCTACCATCACCTTGCAACCATCTTCCTTCCTTTTTACTTGCATAAACTTGCTTTTCCAAGGCGATTTGTGCTTATTGCTCATGGCCGTCTCATGAAGGGGGAGGTGTGCTTCCGAAATTCAAGATCTAATCCTAAGGCTTATGGCAAAGATTGAGTGGATTTGAAATTGTTTTGCAAAAAAATTCATCATAACATAAAAGAAGAAGAAGATATTAAAGAAGCTTTGTTTTGCTTTCTGAATTTGTGATTACTTAACAAGGGTATGCCCCTCCTTATATAGGCTCAAAATGGTGTTGCGTAATATTTTTCTCACCATCATCATTCCATAGAAGCCTTACCTTCCATCACTTCTTCTTTATATCACTTTCTTTTGCACATTTACACTTATACCCTTAACATGATGATATCTCTTATCCATTAGAAACTTCAAGAACATTCCAATTGCTTTATGAAGAGAAGTGTGTTAATTAGTTTCTTGTATTCATTTGATCATTAGATAAGTGCACAACAGTTCGAACAATTTATATTGAATTAAAAGCTATTTATCGGTAAACAGATTTTCAGTCACATTATCGATTTTTCGTCAAGGTATTTATTTTTGTAACCAATTTTCAAAAACAAGTTTACCATCATTACTTATGATTTAAAAGTGAGTTAAGAAGGTTATTAAATCATTTTAATCACATTTAATCAAAGATTCAAATATTTAAATAGTTTAGGTATTCAAATACGAAGTGTTTGAAATTCTGAGTTGTTACACTTAATATGAAGTGTCCAAAATTCCAAGTCGTTACACTCAGTATAGTAACTTTTAAATCTTATGCATCTTAGAGTAGCCCTTTGTACTATTTTTTTGGATATTATATATTATCATTCCATTGTGAGATTCGGATGTTTTATTTTTTCTTGTTCTTTTTCCTTTTTACCCTAATAATCTATCTTTCTAGTACTTTGGTGTTCGACATGTGAATATCGTGGATGTATAAGTGTCAACGTTTTAAAGTCTAAAATATGGGTTATTACATTTGGTATCAGAGCTAAAAGTTAAGTGAGAACCATGGCTTTGGTTGGGTATACCTCATTAGAGATAAGATAAGTCATACCCTAGAATGACTTGAGTGTATTATACGTATGAGATCATATTTGCATTTTTATAAATGTAATTCCTAAAGGTATACCATCTATAGAAATTAAAAGATCTTATATACAGGTAATCTATATAAGTATGATTTGTAAGTGATAGAGTTAGGGGTATGTCCTAGGAGCAATTATGTAATTTGTTACATATATCTAACTCACTGACCAATCTTGTTCGAAATAAAGGTATTTTCTTTCTATTATATACTCGATATAATGTGGTTATATTAAATAATTGATTTAATTAAAAATATATTTAATAGAAAATCCATAAATGATATGTTTTGTGATAGTAGTTACAAAGTATTGTAACCGTGAGTAATTTATCACAATAAAATTAAATATATCATTTTAAATGTTCCTAGTCAAGATGCATCGAGACAGGGTATCGATATATCCATTGAGAATAGAGTACGTAACACTCTCCAAATGTTGGACAATGTATTACTCATGACTACTTGGGGCACCTAGGGGTTACATACTAATAGTTATTGGATAACTATGGAATGACTCATTCAATAGTTTTTAGTTAGTCGATATAGCTAAGGCTAAACAAAAAATATCAATGTGAATAATTTACACTGTTCTTTCAACTTGAGAATACTGTGAATCTTCAATATGAAAGCTCCGCTTTGATTATAGTAAAATAATGGCACACTGCCCATCAAGTGACTATAGTTGGGTCGAGTGAAATTATTGGAAGTGAAGCAATATTCAAGAGAGGATTCGTCTCCTCGGCTATATGGGTTAGCATCATGGTCAATTTAAGTCAACCCAAAGTCAAAATCTCTGGTCAGAATAGTTTGGTCGATAATAATTGTTATTATTGAACCAAGGACTTTGTGTTTGGACTATAGAGTTAAATGTGGACGATGTTGGAATTTTGACCGTTACCAAATTCAGCAAGTCCAAAGTGATATAGTTTTGACGAAGAGAATTGGTGTAAATAATTATCACAATTGGGTAACGCTTATTACAGTGAAATTAGATTTTACCGATGAGTAAGCGATAAACACGGCCATAATGTCATGCCACCCGCTAAGTGAAGTCTGAACGTTAACATTCGAGTAGTTCGATGTTAATCGTTGACCGAATTTACACCAAAGAGTCACACAACCAAAATGATGAATTCCCTTTAGACCAAACGCTTTAATTAGTTTATTATAATTATAAATTAATTAAAATAATTAATATTTATAAAATATTAATTATGAATTAAATGTGATTTGGGAAATAAAATTGTTGCATATATTCATAATAGTTATGAATATATTGATCGATATGAGACATTGATAAAGAATAGGTTAAATTTGATTGTACCTATTTAATTTGGTTTAAATGGGCTTACAACCCAAGATGTTTGGAAATGATAGGCACTGGTTTGGCTAGGGTTAGAGGCGGCTACAACATAGGATTAGGCTTTGCAGATATGTGGCTAAGATCTAGTGAGAAACTTACATAGTTTGCTCTCTTATCATATGCATATAAATACTAATCTCAAAAGCCTAATCTTAATCTTATTCATTTTTTAAGCCTCCACTTTCTTTTTCTTCCTTCTAATTGCAGCAACTATTCTCCAAAACATCCTAAAAAATCTCAAATCCAATTCAAATTAAAACACAAAGTTATTTGATAGTGATTGGTCTTTGATTCTAGAATAATAATCCGTAGAATCAAGGAATTTTAGAAGAAGAGGATTCATTGTTTCAAGGTGGACTTTAGGGCATCTAATCCGGGTAATTTTATTTGTATGATAATCCTATTCTTGTGTTTTCATGATTTGTTAATTATTTAATCTTATGCACATGATTAGATTGTTCTTATTTCATTAGTCAGGTGAGATTTTTGCATGTATTGTTGTTGTCATAATGGAGATTGAATTTGTGTATGAAATTTGGATATCTATCTTATGATTTATGTTTTAGATCTGATGTTGAATGTTAAAATAAATTTAGGTTTGAAATCATAAGTGTTTATATATGTATCAATATATGACTCGGATATTCACATACAATTTAAATTGGAATATATATTTTCATATACTTTGTATAATATTGATCTGAAAGTTTTCAAACGCCTTTTATGTTTATTATGGATTGTAAGTGCTGAGAATAATTTTTATATATATAAATTAGTACAGGAAAATAGGCACAGGGAAGAAGTTGCGAAAAAATTTAGTCTCAGAGACAACAAGTTTGCTTTTTAGTCTGAAGGACACCTTTTAGTGTAAACAGAAAGTGATAGTTACAACTATCATTCTGTGATTTACACTAAAAATGTCCTTCAGCCTAAAGAGCAAACTTCTTGTCCCTAAAACTAAATTTTTCTACAACTTTTTCCTTGAGCCTAAAATCCCCTAAATAGTATTATTAATATTTAATGGATATATGAATCAATAAATTAATATAAAATCATCCATGTTTTAGAATCAATCAATTCAAATTAAAGAGAGAAATAACAACTTTATTTAACAATAGGTTGAAAATCCGGGAAACGAATTCCAGTCATATTTTCGAATTTCCTTCGAACTAACTTTTTTGTAAACTAATTTTGAAAACTATTTCACCATCATTATTTATTATTCGAAAGAGTTTTATTTTATTTATAAAATATATTACTTGAATATTTAAAATTAATTAAATACTCCCAAATTATAGCGGTGAAATTCCCTGTCGTTACAAATATTGTAACTTTTTTTAATTTTTTTCAAAATTTCTCAATTTTAATAAATCAACTCTAAGTTGAGGAAAAACACAAACACTTTTAAATTATAGTAATTAGTTGTGAATGTTGTCTTAATTGAAATTTTAGGTTTCATGAAAAAATAATTCATTAACTTTTCATCAAAATATATAGATTGGACCAAATTTTGTTAATTTTAAGGTTAATTTGATGGATTGTATGAAAAGGTTAAAATATGCAAGTAGGAAAAAATGGTATTATAGTAATAGATTTTTGTAGGAAAATAACGAAGTTTGTTAAGTGATTTTTGGTGTATGAATATAATTTGCCTAAAAAGAATTACAATGCACTTGATCCTCTTATTTAATTTGATAAAAAAAGAGTCAACTATTATTAGTAATCTTATTAGTCGAAACTAAAATTAAATAAATTAGAAGCAAGTAATTCTTCTTATCAGCCGAACGATAATATAGTTTGATATGAACCTTCTAGTTTAAAATTAGTGTAGTTATAAATGTGATAAATAAGTACATCTCCGGTCCTTAGTTATCTATAAGCTTCTCTAAAATGTAGAAATTCAAAATAATATAACTCCAAATGCACTTTGTAGGAAATAAATTACCTTATAGTTTCGTAAGGTTATTAAAAAGATTTTGAAAGCCTCAAGAGAAATCATGCATTGCTTATGAATATTTCATGGTCTATTAGATAACACCATAAAAATATATTGAACCATAGATAGATTTATTAAGATGGATAATATTCGATTTTACAAAAAATAAGTTTAGGTAAAGTAAGATCACATAAAATATATTTAAATAAGAATTATAAGTTCATAAAACAAAAATTCATAGCTATATTAAAAAAATATGAAGTTGTCTATTGTAGACAAAATAAATAACTACTTAATTGTTTAAATATTTCCCTAAAACACGGTATCACATTTATTATTTGAATATTCGTTTACTGCATATTTTTTCGATAACTTGATTTTCTTACTACTTACCTTTAAGAATGAAAAAAGATCAACTTTACCATTTATAGACTATACAAAAGCTTAGTATCTATATATTAATAAATAAATTATGCTGTACGAAAATAAAATAAATAAACAAAATTCATAACTCACCAACAGAACAAAAATCAAATAAGAGTAACATTAGACAATAAATTTAAGAATGAAAAAAACAGTTATCTAACATGTAATAAATTTACCAAACAATTGAAGATACTATGATACCAATATATTAATATAAAAAAGGAAAATAAACTCATAAGCATACTAATTAAAACAAAATTAGAAAGAAAACAAATCATGGATATAATATGATGCAGCAGATTGTCCTTTAATACATTACCAATTATGGTTTGCTCTACCACGGATATTATAACGCAATAACTTCAAAGAAGTAATTAATATGACATATCCTTTGGCTTTTAGGTACAATATCAAATAATATATGATGCAATGTACGGTGGCATACATATTTATATACCATAACACTAATTATTAGGGAAATAAAAAGTTTTTATATCTAGTTTAACACTATCCTAATAAAAATCAATTTTAAAACTCATAAATGTTGGTAAATTAAAGACAGTTCATGTAACGGATTCAAGAATACCTACCAAATAAATAAATTTTATTTACTGAATCGCATAATTTATAATATTCTCCTAGTTATTTATAAGAGATGCATAACAAATTATATTCGAAATGAAAAATCCAAATCAAAACTAGAATGAAAAAGCCAACACGTTTACATTACCTAGAATGTAATACTCAAATCAAAACCACAACTAAATATGGGAAAGTAATTTAAGCGATTTTAGTACAAAATGAAAAATTAAGAAATGATTGACGTAATTAAGTTTCATTTTTGACAATAAAGAGGCTTTAGAGCTTTCTCTCTTACAAGTAAGGGATTCATATAGCATTAATTGATAAATTAATGTTGGTATACTTTATGGAAGAATGAGATGTTATAGGTGGTTAAAAGTAAAGTTGATCCTTGAATTAAGTATAATGAAGTATTCAGGCTGAGTACAACATGGAAATAGATTAAATTTTGGTTGAGGTGAACTATTTATTGCACTAGGTCAATCCCAAACCTACAATAAATTCAAAACAATTAAAAAGCCAATTGTAAATTAAAAACTAAAGATAATGAAATAAGCTAAATATCATTAGATATTTACTGAATTTATAAAGAAAAACTCAATACATTTATATTATTCGTGTTGTAAAACTATAATCAGAATTAGAACTAAATAAATGGAAGATAATTAGCAAAAAATTGTGCTTAATAATAAAGTTAATTTTTATTTTTTGTAATAATAACAATTCTTGAATTGGAGAAATAGAAAATTCATCTAAAGTTTAATTTTACAATTCTTTAGCTCATTGGTTCCATTATTCTAATCTAAAACCTGCAACAACCTAGATAAAAATAAAAAGTCAACCATAGATAAAAGAAATAAACATAAAGAAATGAGCTATGTTCTACAAATATCCATTTTAGAACATAAAACTTAACATCTTTACATTGTTTATAGTGTAAAACACAAATCTGAATTAAAACTAAATTTATGGAAGATGGTTAAAAGATTTTAGTATGAAATAAAATCATAAAGAAATGATTAATTCTAATTAAGTTCTTTTAAGTTGCGTGTACACATTTAAGGTTTTTATGTCATAGGTAAGAGATGCATATATTATTATTCGCTAATTTAAAGTTACGTATATTCTTTGTAGAAGAATGGAATTAGATTATTACCATGGGGATTAGACATTTTTATAGGAAAATAGGCACAAGGATGGATTTTGGGAAAAAAATTATGCTGAAGGACAGCAAGTTTTTTTTAGGCTGAAGGATAATGCTAATTATTTATAGTATAAAACTGATATAATGTCTAAAATAAAACTACCAGTTGTCCTTCGGTCTAATTTTTTTTTCAAGATTTGTCCTCCAGCCTAAATTATAATCAACATTTGTCCTCCAGCCTAAAAATAAAACTTAATGTCCTTCAGCCTAATTTTTTTTCAAAATTGTCTTTTTCCCTAATTCCTACATATAAGAATATAATTGTGTGAAGTTGGTGACATATAAATCAATGAGAGAAAAAGGGAAAAAAATAAGGGAACCGGAAATAAAGAGTCACAACTGATTTTCCATTTTACATTAGTTTGTGATTTTTAAAATTAGTCAAACTTTTTTGGTTAATTCTTTCCAACCATTTTACATTAAAATACTTACATTTTCTAATTTCTATAGTTAATAATATCTACTTAGTTGTTCCTATTATTATACGTTATGTTCATACATATAAATTAATTAAATATTGTATATTTAAACTATTTAAATAAATAAAATCAGTTAGCTAATATTCCTTCATTTGGTTAACATATCCTAAAAATAACCACTTCAATATAAATACCATATTTATACTGACAAAAAATGAGAAAAAAATAAGTTTTGGTTCGAATAAAAAAATAACAAAATAAAAATTATATACATAAATTTATATTTCATTTATCATAATAAATTATATAATAATAAATAAATGATAGTGTTTTCACAAAAATGGGCAAAAACCTCAATCGATTAGTGGTAGAGCTGTGAATACGGGATGTATAACACAACTGTTATATTTGTGCTATGATTGATTTTCAAAGAGCTGATCACGTATAGATTATGCAGAAAGTAGGTTGTAGTAAAGTAAAGAGCATAAAACTTTATAGTGGTTCGGCCAGAATATGCCTGCATCTATTGTCCATTTCATTATTCTTCTTATAGATCTTTGATACAATGCCTGAGATATGAAATATATTGATCTGTAGCTCAATATAAAGTACGATATAGCCTAAGGAAGTCTATTTGATTATTCATGTTCGTCTATTCTTGCATGCCTTTTCCTGTTCGGTAGTCTCTGTTAGGTAGTTCCTACTAGACTGTTCCTACTAGACTACCCGCTAGACAGTTCCTCCCTGTAACGACCCGAAATTTTCGAAGCCGAAAATTCCAGATAGTTATGAAAAGAAGAAGAGATAGAAGAAAAGAAACAGAAAACATAACACAGATGCTCACATTCGCAGCGGAACAAAATATAATATCAAATAATAACAGTTTACAAAAGAATACTGTATCTGTCAATTTACATTTATTTACATCAGAGTTATATTCCAATACACAACGATGGTCATATATAAATCAAATATGTCTCAGATAATCAAAAATAATAGTCATAGCGGAACACTCCATACGTCCTGCCATCCAGCTCGCCTCCTGAGCTCCCGAACGTCCTTACCTGAAAATCTGTAATACTCGGTCTGACCCGAGCATTACATCAAAGTAACACCCGGGTCAGGCTGGAAACCAGCGTGAGTAAACCCAAATAATTTGAAATACTAAGTTCAAATTTTAAAAGGGAACCCGGGTAACTCGTACTTCACTACGAGTTCATTTCTTGTTATGCTCAATACTTTTTCACGACTCAAATACTAAGTATTCTAACTTAGTTCAAAGGTTCATATTTTTCCACTTCAGCCAATTGACATCACATATCAATCTATATAGAATCGAAGTGGTTTCGGGTATTAACTAATACCCGACTCCGGTCTCTTCGAATCCAATATTATCTTAACCCTAGTTATTCACGTGGTTAAATTTTGAATACTGGATGTCACTTTTACACAGCAATTCATCATAGATAACCACATTACCCATGTTCAACCCAACATATCATATTATAAAAGCATTTCATTTCACAAAGCTTTATAATCACATATCAGGGATAACGAATAATTCAAGGCATTCAAATATCATCCAATCATCAATAAGCAAGATAAATTAGTCATACCATTTCTGATTAATTTAATTAACTACCCATGAATTCAATTAATTACTTTATTACTGATAAATCTTACTTATTCAACATTAATTAATTATATCCAATTAATTAATTTTCCCTTAATTACTCATCTTGATTTAATCATCCTCGATTAATCATTCTCCAATTACATTATGTAATCATCCTTAATTAATTACACAATTTTAATTATTCTCGAACAATTATAGTAATTTACCCTTAACCACTCCTATTAATTAATTAACTATAATTAATTACATTAACCCTTAATTAACTACATCAGTTAATTATCCTATAATTACTTCATTGATTATTTAACCTTAATTAATCAATCCCTTAATTTCTTTATTAATTATCCATTAATTTATCACATTAATTAAATCCAGATTAATTCTGATTAACCTTAATTAACCAAGTAATTAATCATCTCTTAATCACTAGTTAATGATCCCAACATTAACTATCCATTAATCATTAACTCTAAGAAATTATCTTTTAATTAATAACATCATTAATTAGATTTCTATTTACAACCTTTGGTTTCCTTTCAAAACTTGATTTTTGAATCATAATTGGAATTCTTCTTACATAACCTTGCTTTTTAAATTTTTTTTTTTGAAACCCGATTTCCTTTACAATCCATTGCTTACCTGAACCCAGACTATCACAGCAAAATTGGAGTTGAACCTTACTAAAACTCGAGCCTATCCCTCGGACAACTCGATCAACCACTCGAGTCACTAGCAAGCACTCACGACTTCGAGTTCCTCACGTGAAAACTACGAGTCTTACCTGAGTCTCTCCCCTTCTTCTCCAAAAGTTCAGTTCCACAGCCAACTCACCGGCCCAAACGTGCTCGTGCACATGCACAGAACACTGCCGACATCACCACCTCCGACGATGTGCTCCACACATCGATGATCAACCCCATACTCGATCCTCGCCTTCGAATCGTCCTCACGAAGCTCGAATGGAAATCGACTCTTCCAGTCGAACACTGAAATACGCAACTCATCAAGATTGTCCTCAATACGACTATCACGACCACCAGAACTGCCGCACTTCTCTCCACACCTTCGTCTACGACCACACAATCATCTCCCCTAACCACGTGCAACTCGATGCACGAACGAGACCACGGCGATCAAATTTCCGACCTTGTTCAAAAACGCAAGCAAAACCCTACTTCATCGATCTGCCGCCACCACTGTGATAAAATAACCACCCACCATTTTTGTCAAGGTCGTCTACCTCCTTACCACCTCCAGCAGTGGTCCCGACCCCCAAAACTACCCCGATCACCAGAAATTGCCCAGAACACAAATCCCGTTCAACATACATTATCTCAAGATTTAAAAGCCTAAAAATCTTGATTCTTTTTCTAAAAATCATCATTGTAAACATAGATTTCAGTTATATATATTAAAACTTGAATTACACTGATTGAATTTCCTAGAAAGATTGATTTCCCACTGTAAATTCACTATTTCCAGATAATAACTTATTAATTTCACTTAAGACTAAAAAAATAAAGTTTCATCAATACAAACACATTTCCTTTTGACATTATAACCTTTAAGTAGTTGAGTGAAGAGAAATGGAGTTATGTGTGCTTATTTGGTCTGTAAATCAAAACAGAGGTTTATGTCTAAACACAGACATACATATAAACATATGCACAGCAACTATCACTGACATACATGCAAACATATTCACACATTCATGCAAACATTTCACAACATTAGCACAGAAATTTATCACAGACATCAGGTTATAAGACATATTTAACTTTTATTAAAATGATGGTTTACTCACATTCTAAAATGTCAGACGAGGAAGTTTGAAACTGCATAGATATCTTGGTAAAATTTTAAGTTTGATGTTAACAGTCAAGCCAAGAAACAAAGAAGGGAAATCATATACAGGTATTCATACTGATATATAGGTATATACTTCCTAATTAAAATGAAAATCCTTACTTTAACTATACTTAACATCATATATAAACAAATTTATTAGATTTGGAAACAGTTTATTTACTGAGTATGGTTTAAACAGAGAACAGAGCCAAGACTTCTAATGTACTCAGCCATTCAACTCATATATATATATATATATCAGACAAACTATTCATACATCCATTCAAGCCATTCAAACAAGACTACCACCAACATATCACTTGCGCTAGAAAATCAGGAAAGTTTAGATAAAGTTTACTCACAGTTTTATTTCTTTTGAACAGAGAAATGCTTTTGAAACTGCTGCTAACTCTGTTGAAGATGAGTTGCTATGATATTGATCTTCCCTGCCTTGTTGTTTTTATTTTGCTTTAAGTTGGAATGCAGTGATGTTTTTGTTATTATATTTTCGTCTTTTGCCTTGTTCGAATGCAATAAAACAAGAAGAGAGGTTGGAGATAAAGCTTACAGGGTATACATCTTTTACACAAGTTGATATGAGTCTGGTACAAGCTATCAGAGATATTTTCCTTTCCTTGCGGCAGATATAAATTTTCTTGTGTACTAATAGATGTGGCATTAATTGCTTTGCATAGTTATCCATTTTTTTTATATATATTTCGTATGTACTTGAATTGATAGCATACTTATCCTATATATTTGTATGTCCATATATGTATTTTCATAGTTTAACTTATGTTGTACACGAGAATCACTTATATATATATATGCATATAAAGCTCAAACCAATTCCAGAAACCACTACTCAGATTTTTATCAACTTAAGGCTAAAAAAAATGGTTTAGCCACTTGAAAAATGTTTGAACAGAGAGTAGATTTTGTTCTTGAAAGTTGCTAGCTTGTTTACCCTTTGATTTTCTTGTTGTTTAGTTAAGTTGAGTTTGACTTTGTGTTTTAGTTGTAAGGTAGAAGTGTTTATGTTTAGTTCGGATGAAAGAAAAGGGTAGAGGAAGTAGGGCCTGTTATAGTGTATTACTATCTCATTTCATTTTATTTTATACATTTTTTTTCTATTTCTACTTTACTATCAATATTTAAATTATATACATAAGTTTACTTATTTATTTATAATTGTATTTTCAACTATCAATAATTAAATTAGATTCATAGATTTGACTTATATTTTATATTAATAGGATCAGATTTTAATTCAATCATTATCGTTCATATGTATTTATTTATCAAATGTTAACAATGTAAAGCATTTTAATTCAAATTTGATAAGAAAGATTTTATTGTAAATATTATTAAGAGATTCTATTTTAAATTTCCAGAATCCAATTTCCTTTTCAAAATACAAATTTATATAAACAAATGGCAATTATTTCCAGAAGATTTATTCATTTTAAAATGATCAATGTAAATTTTGTTTAATTGGATTAAATATTTATCAAAATCATACTGCTAAAATACCGGGTCATCACATTCCTTCCCCCTTTGAATCTTTTCGCCCTCGAAAAGGAACGACTTCAAATTTATTAAAATGTTTAGAATCAGTTACATTTCCTTTGTTCATTTTAAACTACTTTAAAAATCTATATAATATTTCTAAAATAGTTTTTATAATATACTTTTATAACTCGATGTTTCGACAAGTCTATCCTTGTCCTCACAGAAATTCGGTCATACGTTGATCAGGCGTAGGACTGAAAATCTATAAGTACTTGGTAAACTCGTTTCCAACACCTAGTGAAATTACTTTGGAAAATAATTTTATTGAAAATATAGAAAACAGTTTTGAAAATAGATAAAATATCTTTGGTGAGAATGCTCTGGAAATCATCACACCCATCCATGATCACAGTTACATCCTGGGTTACGTTGCCGTCGCAGCAAAAGTCCATGTAACTGATTACACCATAGAACCCACGACAGATCGCAGTTACATCCAGGGTTACGTTGCCGTCGCAGCAAAAGTTCATGTAACTGCAGGCTCTCAGCGGCCTCACGATTACGCTGTCGAAATGAAACTTCTCCACTCCTACATAGGTCGCAGTCTACCGATGTAAAATCAAACATAGACTGTTGGCTCTCAACGGCACACACGACTTTCGCTATGTTACCATAGTGTCACAGTCTACCGATATAAAATCAAACGCAGACTGCTGGCTCTCAGCGGCACACACGACTTTCGCTATGGTACACTACTCATAATCCTCAGGAACTAGTTTTGTCCGGACTCCTCACAGGATCAACTTTAGAACCTCTCCCTTAGAGGCTCAAGGCAGTACCACCCTGTGGCACTCCTGAGAAGTTCATTTCAAGGGAGCGCCTTTTTCCCCAGAGCCAATCTCAAAATACTTTATACTATACACATATAGTATTTTTCTCAAAATCATACACCTAGTATGAAGAACATATAAGGCTCCTTTACACAAATCGATTCCCAAAATCGATAAATTTCAAAGTAGGCTTTTCCAAATCTAATATTGATTTTATCTAAAAATCAAAAGCCTTTCCAAATCCAAAGGTTCCCCAAAACCTTTTCTCAAATCATTTTCACAAAATCTTTTATATATACATAGATATATATAATCTTGAAAATTCTACGGATCCTTTCAAACTTGTATAAAACCCCTTTTTATACTTCAAATATCTCTAAAAACCCTTTTTTTTCAGGTAAAAGATTCAACAAGGGGAGTTTTATCATATATAACAAAGATATATAACTTTGTTTAGCCCAAATAAATATTCAAATTTTGATTACTCTTTTGTAAAGTCATTCTCCATATTGCCTACTTCCATAAAATAAATTTTAATCATAGAAATGTTCAATTCCCACTTTACTTCGTCATATATTTAACAAAATATATTTTCAATTTCAAAAATCATTTACAGTTCTTCTCCACAAAACTTCAATATCAATTTTTATTCAAACCCGTACGATGTCCACATATCATCCGTACGCAATATCAATCTGATCGCTTACTCGATCACACAATTTCACTTCCGAACTAGTATCGTCCACCCGACTTCCTAGTGCGGACCCAGATCTGGTTTCTTGATCAGAAACCGTCATTCTCCTTGCATAGTCACACCTATGATAGAGAATATCCAGAACCAATCAAAAATCCATATCCAGGTTCGCCGTCGAAAATCGAGCGAAAAATCCCAACTCGGATCGATAATACTATCTTGAAATTCTGTGCTCGAATCTGGACCAAATCACTATGCGAATAGAATAATATACGTACATCTTACGTATTTATCTTCATTGATTATCAGTTAAATCAATTCCCTTTCTATTCACATTCACCTTAATTTTCATTCACTTATTCACTTTTGCCTTAATCCCCATTTGGATTATCACTTCAACTCTTATCTCAGTTGGGTATTTAAACATAAACAGTTTGAACTCTGTCCAGCTTAAATTTAGAAAATAGCTTGAAAAGTTTAAAAATAGATAAGTAGTTAAAAAATAATTATTAGTTTGTAAAATAGCTGTAAGGTAGTTAAGTAATTGTAAAATAATTGAAAAATAGTAATTATTTATAAAACAGTTGAAAAATGGTTAAATAGCTCCAAAAATAATTGTAAAACAAGTATAAAATAATTTGACTTTAAGAAAGAAAGGTTGTATATATTTAATAGCTTGGAAAAATAGGTTCATGTTAAAACAATTTATATTGAAAATAGTCCAGAGTCAAAACTGCTCACTTTCCCAACAATTCAAATTTCATCAATTCAATTTAAATTTCCATTTAAATTGACCCAATTCAAATAACTCCAAATTCCATTGGACTTGCTTTAATTCCAATTCCCATTTGAATTAGAACTCATTTATTCTCCACTTTTATTTTAAATTAATCCAATTCAATTTTCCCATTAATTCAAATCAAAATCAGTTTGAACTAATTAAATTTTAAATCTCAATTTTAAACCATCTCGGATCATATAAATTCGAGTTAAATTTCAAAAGTTGATTAACCCCTTAATCCAATTAACATTTATCTTCAAATCAATATATTTAAACAACTTAATCCCTGAGTTCGATTCTCAAAATTCCATTTTAAATTATCTTTACTTAACTTATTTCAAAGTTTAAATGAGAGTTCAAAACAATGTTATCTTCCATTTTGAAACCAGTTCTTAAACAAGTTTTAATTTACACATTTAATTCTTAAGTTCAAAGTGATTCCATTAAATTTCTGCAATGGATGTATATTACCTCAATCCATTTCTTAATTTAATTAGAATAATCCAATTCACAGTTTCATGGATTATTAATAACAAAAGGATGATATCGGGGTAAGCCAAAGTAAATAAACATCCAGATTATTTAAAAACATTCATCATCCACTACCCATTCGAGATCTCAAACCTATTTGAGATCACATATAGTTCCCTACCAAATTAACCCATTTAACTTTCCTAAGTTAAATCTCGATTTCATCTTGAAATTTCTAATTCAGGTTGTTTGTTCCAAACTTGTTTAACTTCCTTTAAGTTAAATTCAATTTAATCTCGTCAAACATATTCAAATTTGAATTCCCACTTCAAATTTTAAACTTTACATTAATAAATCTTATAAGTTCAAAAACTTATCACCTTGGGTACCACACCTCATTTCCAAATTTAAAACTCAACATTTAGAATTTATTTCAAACCATCTTTGGGTTTAATTTAAGACAGATCTCTATTTAAGTTTTCAAACAACTTCTTATTTTAAAATAAGATCGCATTCACATATATATTCTGAACAATATTATTTATTCTTTTCTTTTAACACTTTGAAACAATTCAAATGTTTCTAAACTTAGGTTTAAACTTCACAAATTAAATCTGTTCTAATTTACAGGTTATACTCATCTAAGTTTATATCTTTGACACCCTTTTATTTTGCTTACTCATTAACACACATTCCACTATTAAATACAACAACCATTTATGATAATAACCAAGATTATCATATCTGGAAACCAATTCATTATCATCTCGTTCTGAAATACTTTTACTAATTCAGGATTTTAGTTCAGTTTGGATCCATTCCAAATTTATCTTCATTCAATTTCAATTTGGTTGTATTACTATTACCACTTAATTCTCATTATTTTATTTAATTCCAATAACTTTTAACAACCAATAACTTTAACATTTATTAGTAAGAAATATTGCTTTATATATACCGAAGTTTATTCTTACATAAAATCATTTAAAATCTTTATATAGAAAATAACAAGTACGTTCGCTCATATATATATAAACACTCAACTCATTCTAGGGTTCTATTGACCCTATCCTTATGAGTTTACCCACCAGAGCCAAGGTTCTCGCTTAACCTTTGCTCTGATACCAACTGTAACGACCCGAAATTTTCGAAGCCGAAAATTCCAGATAGTTATGAAAAGAAGAAGAGATAGAAGAAAAGAAACAGAAAACATAACACAGATGCTCACATTCGCAGCGGAACAAAATATAATATCAAATAATAACAGTTTACAAAAGAATACTGTATCTGTCAATTTACATTTATTTACATCAGAGTTATATTCCAATACACAACGATGGTCATATATAAATCAAATATGTCTCAGATAATCAAAAATAATAGTCATAGCGGAACACTCCATACGTCCTGCCATCCAGCTCGCCTCCTGAGCTCCCGAACGTCCTTACCTGAAAATCTGTAATACTCGGTCTGACCCGAGCATTACATCAAAGTAACACCCGGGTCAGGCTGGAAACCAGCGTGAGTAAACCCAAATAATTTGAAATACTAAGTTCAAATTTTAAAAGGGAACCCGGGTAACTCGTACTTCACTACGAGTTCATTTCTTGTTATGCTCAATACTTTTTCACGACTCAAATACTAAGTATTCTAACTTAGTTCAAAGGTTCATATTTTTCCACTTCAGCCAATTGACATCACATATCAATCTATATAGAATCGAAGTGGTTTCGGGTATTAACTAATACCCGACTCCGGTCTCTTCGAATCCAATATTATCTTAACCCTAGTTATTCACGTGGTTAAATTTTGAATACTGGATGTCACTTTTACACAGCAATTCATCATAGATAACCACATTACCCATGTTCAACCCAACATATCATATTATAAAAGCATTTCATTTCACAAAGCTTTATAATCACATATCAGGGATAACGAATAATTCAAGGCATTCAAATATCATCCAATCATCAATAAGCAAGATAAATTAGTCATACCATTTCTGATTAATTTAATTAACTACCCATGAATTCAATTAATTACTTTATTACTGATAAATCTTACTTATTCAACATTAATTAATTATATCCAATTAATTAATTTTCCCTTAATTACTCATCTTGATTTAATCATCCTCGATTAATCATTCTCCAATTACATTATGTAATCATCCTTAATTAATTACACAATTTTAATTATTCTCGAACAATTATAGTAATTTACCCTTAACCACTCCTATTAATTAATTAACTATAATTAATTACATTAACCCTTAATTAACTACATCAGTTAATTATCCTATAATTACTTCATTGATTATTTAACCTTAATTAATCAATCCCTTAATTTCTTTATTAATTATCCATTAATTTATCACATTAATTAAATCCAGATTAATTCCGATTAACCTTAATTAACCAAGTAATTAATCATCTCTTAATCACTAGTTAATGATCCCAACATTAACTATCCATTAATCATTAACTCTAAGAAATTATCTTTTAATTAATAACATCATTAATTAGATTTCTATTTACAACCTTTGGTTTCCTTTCAAAACTTGATTTTTGAATCATAATTGGAATTCTTCTTACATAACCTTGCTTTTTAATTTTTTTTTTTGAAACCCGATTTCCTTTACAACCCATTGCTTACCTGAACCCAGACTATCACAGCAAAATTGGAGTTGAACCTTACTAAAACTCGAGCCTATCCCTCGGACAACTCGATCAACCACTCGAGTCACTAGCAAGCACTCACGACTTCGAGTTCCTCACGTGAAAACTACGAGTCTTACCTGAGTCTCTCCCCTTCTTCTCCAAAAGTTCAGTTCCACAGCCAACTCACCGGCCCAAACGTGCTCGTGCACATGCACAGAACACTGCCGACATCACCACCTCCGACGATGTGCTCCACACATCGATGATCAACCCCATACTCGATCCTCGCCTTCGAATCGTCCTCACGAAGCTCGAATGGAAATCGACTCTTCCAGTCGAACACTGAAATACGCAACTCATCAAGATTGTCCTCAATACGACTATCACGACCACCAGAACTGCCGCACTTCTCTCCACACCTTCGTCTACGACCACACAATCATCTCCCCTAACCACGTGCAACTCGATGCACGAACGAGACCACGGCGATCAAATTTCCGACCTTGTTCAAAAACGCAAGCAAAACCCTACTTCATCGATCTGCCGCCACCACTGTGATAAAATAACCACCCACCATTTTTGTCAAGGTCGTCTACCTCCTTGCCACCTCCAGCAGTGGTCCCGACCCCCAAAACTACCCCGATCACCAGAAATTGCCCAGAACACAAATCCCGTTCAACATACATTATCTCAAGATTTAAAAGCCTAAAAATCTTGATTCTTTTTCTAAAAATCATCATTGTAAACATAGATTTCAGTTATATATATTAAAACTTGAATTACACTGATTGAATTTCCTAGAAAGATTGATTTCCCACTGTAAATTCACTATTTCCAGATAATAACTTATTAATTTCACTTAAGACTAAAAAAATAAAGTTTCATCAATACAAACACATTTCCTTTTGACATTATAACCTTTAAGTAGTTGAGTGAAGAGAAATGGAGTTATGTGTGCTTATTTGGTCTGTAAATCAAAACAGAGGTTTATGTCTAAACACAGACATACATATAAACATATGCACAGCAACTATCACTGACATACAAGCAAACATATTCACACATTCATGCAAACATTTCACAACATTAGCACAGAAATTTATCACAGACATCAGGTTATAAGACATATTTAACTTTTATTAAAATGATGGTTTACTCACATTCTAAAATGTCAGACGAGGAAGTTTGAAACTGCATAGATATCTTGGTAAAATTTTAAGTTTGATGTTAACAGTCAAGCCAAGAAACAAAGAAGGGAAATCATATACAGGTATTCATACTGATATATAGGTATATACTTCCTAATTAAAATGAAAATCCTTACTTTAACTATACTTAACATCATATATAAACAAATTTATTAGATTTGGAAACAGTTTATTTACTAAGTATGGTTTAAACAGAGAACAGAGCCAAGACTTCTAATGTACTCAGCCATTCAACTCATATATATATATATCAGACAAACTATTCATACATCCATTCAAGCCATTCAAACAAGACTACCACCAACATATCACTTGCGCTAGAAAATCAGGAAAGTTTAGATAAAGTTTACTCACAGTTTTATTTCTTTTGAACAGAGAAATGCTTTTGAAACTGCTGCTAACTCTGTTGAAGATGAGTTGCTATGATTTTGATCTTCCCTGCCTTGTTGTTTTTATTTTGCTTTAAGTTGGAATGCAGTGATGTTTTTGTTATTATATTTTCGTCTTTTGCCTTGTTCGAATGCAATAAAACAAGAAGAGAGGTTGGAGATAAAGCTTACAGGGTATACATCTTTTACACAAGTTGATATGAGTCTGGTACAAGCTATCAGAGATATTTTCCTTTCCTTGCGGCTGATATAAATTTTCTTGTGTACTAATAGATGTGGCATTAATTGCTTTGCATAGTTATCCATTTTTTTTATATATATTTCGTATGTACTTGAATTGATAGCATACTTATCCTATATATTTGTATGTCCATATATGTATTTTCATAGTTTAACTTATGTTGTACACGAGAATCACTTATATATATATGCATATAAAGCTCAAACCAATTCCAGAAACCACTACTCAGATTTTTATCAACTTAAGGCTAAAAAAAATGGTTTAGCCACTTGAAAAATGTTTGAACAGAGAGTAGATTTTGTTCTTGAAAGTTGCTAGCTTGTTTCCCCTTTGATTTTCTTGTTGTTTAGTTAAGTTGAGTTTGACTTTGTGTTTTAGTTGTAAGGTAGAAGTGTTTATGTTTAGTTCGGATGAAAGAAAAGGGTAGAGGAAGTAGGGCCTGTTATAGTGTATTACTATCTCATTTCATTTTATTTTATACATTTTTTTTCTATTTCTACTTTACTATCAATATTTAAATTATATACATAAGTTTACTTATTTATTTATAATTGTATTTTCAACTATCAATAATTAAATTAGATTCATAGATTTGACTTATATTTTATATTGATAGGATCAGATTTTAATTCAATCATTATCGTTCATATGTATTTATTTATCAAATGTTAACAATGTAAAGCATTTTAATTCAAATTTGATAAGAAAGATTTTATTGTAAATATTATTAAGAGATTCTATTTTAAATTTCCAGAATCCAATTTCCTTTTCAAAATACAAATTTATATAAACAAATGGCAATTATTTCCAGAAGATTTATTCATTTTAAAATGATCAATGTAAATTTTGTTTAATTGGATTAAATATTTATCAAAATCATACTGCTAAAATACCGGGTCATCACACTCCCAGACTGATCCTATTAGCCTGTTCCTGCTAGGTGATCCTACTAGACTGTTCCTGCAAAACTTTTACTGCCAGACTGAACCTGTTAGGCCATTCCCACTAGACTGCCCATGTTGGTATATTCATGCTAGTTGTTCCTGCTAGCTGTTTTTACTAGGATGTTCCCACTAATTGTTCCTGCTAGCAGTTCCTGCTAGGCTGTACCTTGTTAGCTATTCCTGCTAGCCTGTGACTTCTCTGCCATTACTGCTTTAAGCTTAGCTCTCCAGAATTCTCCCCCATCATTGTTGGATGCATTGATATTTATAGAAGTGAAGGGATGGTGTGGTTAATATGGTAAGTTGGGAAATTTCCATGTATAACTCGCCAGAAGGAATATTTCTGAATATGCCAAATGTAGTTAATTATTTCTTGATAAAAGAAGATTTCATTCCATATATAACTTGCTCGGTTCGACTAGGAGCTCTATCAGGGTAAGTTAGTATGGTAGAAAGTATGTGGACAAGTTGCTAGCCAAGTTCGTATGCTTCCCTATTTGGCTCGGCCCCCGTTTAGTTCAGCGGACTCCCTCTAGGCTCGGTTTGGTATGACATCAAGGCATGCGGCTCGGTAGGTCAAGTACTAGATTAGTCTAGTGTGCGCATTCTCCTCTCTTGTTCGGTTCTCTCCATGTGTTTTGGATCCACTCCATGTCCCACCTGGTTCGGCTCCAATGCTCATCGAATAGATGACCATGTTCGGTACCCTAGGTACTGAGCATGATTTCCTGTTCGGTACCCTAGGGGTACTGAACAAGGGGAAAGGGTGAAGGTTTGCCTCTTACTCTACTCCTTTGCTCTGCCTTGTGTCTTGCCTTCTCTCTCCTTAAAATATTAGCTGTTCAGCAGTTAGATTCACTATCGGATCATTCTTCATGTTCCAAAAAAATAATGTGTCTGGTAGGACTCGAACCCAGATGGATTGGCTGAAAGGAAAAAGTCTTTACCATTGTGCTATACATGCTTTCATTCCATAACTCCTTCATTTCATATTAGAATTGAATGAGACTTGGACCAGTAGCTTCGTATCATTGAGTAGAGTGTTCCAGTGCCTTTGATTGTTCAATTTGCTTGAATTAGGAAGTAGCTCTCTAAGGTAGGGCCCGAGTCGGTTAGGTGGTGGATAATTCTAATATGACCATATCTTTTAGTTTGTAGCTTGGATTGAGACACTATTTCGACCTATGTGCATTTCCTGACCTAAGGAACGTTTTCCAAGAGCTTTGACTATAGTTTCTTACTATGCCAAATTTTCCGTTAGCACTTCGCCTTCCCCTGTGATAATATGATTACGCCTTTATCATACATCTCCCGGACGGTTCTATGCTCCTTAACATCTTTTCATATTCACTATGCTTGGGCGAAAATGCCCACAACAGATAATAAGAAAGAGGAATTTTCTAGCCCTCTCGTTAATCCTAGAAGTTTTCCCCTTCTTTTTATTCCTAATTTTTTTCAAATGCTATAACTTATTATTTTAAGAATGATTCAGAATGTTCAACTAGCTCATTCCATAGGTTTGTAGCCAAGGTACCTACATTTTTATAATATCTATAATTATTTACAAAGTTCTCATTATTAATATAATAGTATTTTGCATTTAAGTTTGAATACTTAATTTAATTAAATAACTAAATTTAATATTCAAATAAATTCAAGCAACCATAATTCATTTGTCTAATAAAGATGTCGAACCTTTTATGTAATAAAATATATTTTTTACTGATGGCTAAATTTGGATATAAGTTAAGTGGATAGTCTTATATTTGGAGGGTCAAATAAGTAATGATCTATGCATGAAAGGAGAAGGTTTTATAACATAAAAAAAGAAAAACAACAATAGTACATAAAAAATAATTGTATGAAATGGGTAACGTTTAATGTTATGGAGGAAATGGGGAATGGGGAACTAGAAATAAGAAGCACAACTCACTTTCTATTATATTATATTTATCAAATAATAGTAAAGCGAAAGAATTTTAAAGGCTCTCATTAATTCTAGCATTTTTCTCTTCCTTCCTTAATTCTCTCATTATGTTATATATTTTAAAATATCATTATGTAGCTTGTGATTTAAAATGAGTCAGGCTATTTTATTAATTTCTACCAACCATTTTACAATCAAATACTTGCCTTTTCTATTTTCTATAGCTAATAACTTCTATTTTTCATGATTATTTTACATTATGTTCATACATTTAAATTATTTAAATATTTTAAATATAAACTATTAAAATAAAATTACTTATCTAATATTCCTTGTTTAACAAATCCTAAAATTAACAACTTCGATATGAATACACAATTAATCGACAATAATGGAAAAAAAATATTTTTTGATTTGAATAAAAAAGCACAAATAATACAAGAAAAGTTACATACATAAAATTATATTTCATTTATATATAAAATTACCTGATAAATAAATAATAATAAAGCAAAGGAGTTTTCCATCTCTCCCATTAACACTAGAAGTTTTCTTCCCTTCTTTATATAGTGACCTGTAATTTCGAACACTTCGTCTTGAATATTTGAACTTTTGAAAAATGGTTAAGTGTTAAAAGTGTGATTCTATAACCTTATTAAACACTTTTTAATTTAATAACTAATGCTAGAACACTTTTTTTGAAACGTGTTTACAAAAATATATACTTTGAAGAAATATCGATAATGTAACCGAAAATTGTTTTACCGATAGTCGGCTTTTTATTCGATAAAAGTTCTGTGAATCCTTTCGAACTTATGTAATGACCATATGAACACATTAGTAAGTATTAAAAATCACCTTAGTTCATAAGAAAAATTATTAAACTAAGTACTTGTAACAACCCGCATATTTTATGATTATATATTTAAATGTTTTATTTAAATATAGCATCGTTAATCGGATTAAAGTTTGAAATGTTACTTTTTGTAAACAGTCAAATTGGGACTCGAGACCAGTTCCATTGAGTCCAAAATGGTGTTTACAACTTTTTTGAGTATAAACATCGATATGTTTGGAGTTGATTAGAATTTTGATGTTTTCATTTGGGGCTTTGGGTTTCAGCCCACAAACCCAATAAAGAGAACCCAACTCCTTTATCAAACGCTCTAACTCAACTCCTCTTCATTCATTTCATTCCTCATTTCCTAACACTCTAGCTCAAGAGAAAAATGGGGGAAAAGATTGGAAATTAGAATTCCAAAACCCTAGTTTGATTAGAAAATACAAATTCAAGTCCAAAATCTAAGAGAAGCTTAGGTAAGCATCCTCTTCTTCTTCTCAATCTCTCTTTAATTTTAGAAATTCCTAAACCCTAACTTAGGAAATATTTGCTTATGAGCTTAGAATGGAGCTTCTTGGGTTGAAATTAAAGAGGAATTGGTCTTTCCTTTGTTTTAAAGCTTCTCACTTGTTGTTTTGGGTTTAAAGGTGAGTTTTTGAACTCACATCTATGTCTATAACTCTCATTGTTGTTAGGTATGAATTCCTAGCATTTATTCATGATCATTTTCTTTTGAGTTGAATTGATTTGGTGAATTTTCCAATTTTTGGTTTTGAAGTCCAATTTTATGAAAATCCTACTATGGATGTTTCGACATGATATTTGGGGTGTATCGAAGAGCCTATCAGGCTGGGTTGTCGCTTGGCATAAATCCCTAGTCTTCGTTGCTTGTCTGATCGCTCCCGATTCGTTTTGGCCATCATGGCCTAGGCAAACTGTTGCCCAGGCCAGGTGACCAGACGTCTGGGTATCAAGTCCAGACGTCTGGTTATAGACCTGGAGGAAAAAAAAATAAGCACGTAGAAAATAAAATGGAAGAGATCAATTCCAAACGCCTGACTTATAGGTTCAGACGTCTAGTTAGGTCTCAGACGTCTGCCTTGAAATTTCAGACGTCTGGGGGTTTTCTGAATTACTTCCATAACCTAAATCCAAACGTCTGGATTCTAAACCAGATGTCTGGAACTGCCAATTTTGCCTATTTTGGGCTGTTTTTGATTGGATTTCCAATTTTAATCGATTTTTGTCGATCTGGTTAGTTGTTATCACTTATTATCGACTTTGATGACTTCTTTCTTTGGATTTTTGGGAATATCCATTTGATGGATTTGATATCGATTTCTATGGTTTTGATTCACGTCGTCGAATGTGAATTTTTGGTTGATCGATTGTTTCTACAATCGTTTTCTGTGATTTGTCACTTTTAAAAATACAAAGGTTTCTATACTAGTAGTAAATATTCAAACGCTTTCGCAAAGATGATTTCAATACCATTTTTAATACAAAACTCGTTTTTAAATCTGTTTTCCAATCTATTAGTATATATGAACCTTTACCTCATTCGTACGAGAAATCCAATTAAACGACTTAGCAAAACAAGTGGTATGAAACGCTTGCGTTTACTTTGTTGGTTAATTCTTAGACTTGTTCGATTGAAATCTTGTGATAATTTTCGAGTGGAAATCTACAATTTGTTCGTAAATATTTAAGTTAAGCCAGTGGTTATGGGACATGAAGCTAAACTCATTTATTTACTAGCTTAGTGTAATCTAAACTTTTCATTGATCAATGGTGATCGTTTTATGGTGCAGACTAGCGATATGCGATATCTCTTTGTCCACGTGGGGGACTGTACCTCGTTTTATGGAGCTTCATTTCAATTTTTATAGGCTAGCGACCTATTGTTTTATGGTGTGTAGTTCATCGGGCGTACCATTGTTGTACTACGTCGTTGTTCCAGCTTATTAGGATCATCGGGCGTACCGTTATTGTACTACGTCATTGTTCCGAATTACTTGAGTATCAGGTTCCTTGGGCGTACCGTTACTGTACTACGTCGTTGCACCGGCTCTATGGTTAGCGACCATGGGATAGCGACCCGTTTGTGATACACGTGTTGGTGAGATTTCATGCTCCCGTTTGTGATAGGCCTCCCCCTTTGTGTTTTCTGGATTTCTGGTTGTTGATTTCTAGAATTTGTGTTTCACCAATTTTGATGATATGCATTGATAAGCTCTATCAATATTTGTGTTTTGGTGAATAATTTAAATAATATGACATTCTTTTTGGTGTTTGAGAATATTTGAGATATTGTATGATTTTTGTTGTTATCTGATGTATACTTGTCACAGTATGACATTATTGTTATCATACTTTTTTGTGATACCTCTTATCTTATCTCATTTTATATTATATTTATAGCTAGACTGATCCGTTTATTATTTTCTTCTTAAATAATACTTGGGTCAGACCGAGATATTTCAGGTGCTTCTACTTGACTTCTTATCAGGGACCATCATTTGATTTTTAGCTAACTACTTTAGATTAGTAGTTTTTGCTTTTATACATTCGAGATAGAGACTCCTTGATGTGTACTTATTCTTTTGTCTAGCACTTGCACCTATTCTTTTGTGATGTAGTGGATCTTGTATGACCACTATTTTGATGTACACCTTTATGTGTTATATTCATATCTGTTTCTGCCTTTGTGATATGAATATCTGTGACTGATTTGTGTTATGCTTATTTCTATATTTGTTTCCGAAGCCCACATAACCACTGTGTAGTAGTTTTAAGTTTGTATTTGACATGTCGGATTTCCTCTTGAAATGAAATGCAAGTCATACTATCTGACATATCGGTACTCGCACAAAGCGATTACACAGATGGTCGCTCCTCAATAGCCTTATTCTTCACGCTAGTCGACGGCATTACCACGTAGTGTCCTTGGCTAGTGTGAGTATAGAGGTGGGGCATCACAGTACTTCTAGAAGGAAACATGGAAGAGGACTTTAAGGTGGGTTTTAAGGAGCAAATCAAGGAAGCCTTTCTCAAGTGTGGAGTAGAGAAAGTGGATGGATGGGCTTGGTGAGTGGGTTGCTGGCCATATGGAGGCAAGGAGGGTCATTTGCCATCATTTTCCAAGTCTATAAATGCATACCCTAAGCTCTCTTGAATGGTTTGCAAATTCACAACTTAAAGACAATACTCTCTCACTCTTATCTCCACTGAAACTTCTTGAATCAAAGCAACTCAAACAAAGTCTAAATCTCTTCAAACTCTTGCTATAATCAGTAAATAGCATTGGAAATCATTCCATCATCTTGGAAGTTGAAGAATTAGAGAAAAAATCTGTCCCCCTCTTTGGGCCGTGAGCACCTAGGCCATTCCTATGCTTGGCCATGTGCAATTGAGGCTAATTCTAGCCTTGCTCGTACCCATTCAAGGACTAATCTGGCCTTGGGCCATGAGCAATTGGTTGAAGGAAGGAAGTTTGGGAGGTTCGGGTAGGAAGGCTTGGAGTTATGTTTAAAAGCGAGTCATCTCACTCCTTGAATGAAAAATATAAACTTGATAAATTGCTTCCTATGAGCTATAATAATAGACATTAACTACTAAAAGTTATAAACTTGATTTGTTGTGCTTTGAGAAGCATTTTGATTGTGTATATTATTGTACCTTGGAAGGCAATTTGATTTGGCATATGTAATGGCACGTGTCATATTAGACTTTGGACTTAATTATTTGTGCATATGTAAATTCGATGGAATATGACTTGGATTTGGACTTTGTACTTGTATATTTGTGCATATGTAATAACATATGGAATGAGATTGAACTTGACTATTGAATGAGCATATGTAGTAGAATAGTCATTGGTATTGCCTTTATAGCGATAATCGCTATAGAAGCACTTTGATATTGTTGTATTATCTTGCTTTCTACTTGTGTTTCTTATTTATACATATGTCGTATATAAGTTATTCTATGCTTCTTTGAGATGTGATTTGAACTTGAGAATTACTTATGCATATGTGAATGAAGGAAGTTTGAAATTGAATTGAATATAGAATTGTTTGTATAGCGATAGTGTAATATCCCGGAAATTTGGGGCAATATCAATTTAATAATCTATTTAAATAATTAAATTGATTTGATGATCTTTGATAATTAAATCTGAATTGGTTTAATAATCTAATTAAACAAATATTTAATTAGTGAATTTGACTAATAAAATGATTTCTATTTATATATATATAAGTGTATATATTGTAAATTGATAAGCTTGGGTTTGTAATTTAAATAATAAATAAATTCTTGTTTTTCTAATATGTATATATATTGATAGTTTGGAGATTTGGATTTATTTAATATTAGCTTTTCAAAGTTATTTAAACAAAATAACTATATGGTTTAAAATGAGATTAATAATAAGATTTATTTTATTTTTGAATATTGCTTAATAAATATGATTTAAGAAGTATATAAATATATATAAGCTTAGAATACAATTCATATATGATATGATTAATTCATTTAATAATAATAGTAATTTATAATCTCTTTTATAAATTATTTCATAATTGATAAATTTGTTATTTCAATAATAATTATAATGTATTGTTTTATATATAGAGATAAATAAACTTTGATGTAAATAGAATTGTTATTTTGTTTAAATAACTTTGAAAAGCTAATATTAAATAAATCCAAATCTCCAAACTATCAATATATATACATATTAGAAAAACAAGAATTTATTTATTATTTAAATTACAAACCCAAGCTTATCAATTTACAATATATACACTTATATATATATAAATAGAAATCATTTTATTAGTCAAATTCACTAATTAAATATTTGTTTAATTAGATTATTAAACCAATTCAGATTTAATTATCAAAGATCATCAAATCAATTTAATTATTTAAATAGATTATTAAATTGATATTGCCCCAAATTTCCGGGATATTACAGATAGTCGCTATAGATGCATTTTGAATCCCCTCTCTTCTATCTTACTTTTTAAACACTATCTTATGAATATTTTTGAATGAGATGTTTTCCACACTTATAGTAGTATAAAAGATAGTAAGAAATTATGCTGAAAAGTTATTTAATTTATAAAACAAAATTACAAAAGTTTTGGTCCACATACGATAGTCGCTATAGATGCATTTTGGGAAAACAAGTTTTTAGTAAAGTATAAAATGTTATTTACATTAGATATTTTATAAAATCTTTTCAAAGGAGTTTTATAAAAGGTATACAAGTATTTTAAAAAGAGTTCAAAGTTTAAAAATATTTTTAAATAATTTACTTTGAAATTCTAAGGTAAAGGTTTTCTTATTATATTTATAAACATGTTCATTTTGTTAAAATAGAAAAAGGTTTTAAATCAATATTAGGTAATTATTTTTCAAGTAATATTTTATATAACTATTTATAACTTATTTATAAATTATTTTAAAAGGTATTACATATATATAACTTTATAAAACTAGTTTAATATTTTATTATAGTATAAAGGGTTTTTGTTACACTTTTCATCTTTAAGTTCATTTTAAATTCTATTAAGTATAGTATCTTATAAGTAAACTATTATACGTACATACATATGGAATGTAGGGAAGAGAAGTTACATTGTGTAGAAAATGAATGTGTTGGTTTACTTGCATATGGAATGTTAGTAACACTATACTTAACACTAAAAGCTATGCGAGGTAGACTTCTTTATATGTGAGAGTCAAGATTGATGTTCAAGTAGGGATAAAAGCACTAGTGCTCCAACCTACCAGCTTTTCTCTTGACCGAGGAATAGTTAAGTTGAAATGTCAAAAAAGTGTTTAAGTATACGAACCTTGATTTCGATAAGAAATCGCTTTGAAACTCGATAATCGATTAGTCGACTATCGAACTTGACCAAATATAACTTAAGAAGTATATAAAAGCTTCGTAGCTTCATACCCTTGGAGAACCCCCAGGGAGGGGCATTGGTATGAAACATCTCTAGCTATAAGAGCTTATACATACATGATCCCCTCGGAAGAACTCTTCTTTCTATAGTTTGCTTACTTCTAAAAGAATCGGAATTGAGTTAACCAAAAATTCATCGATTAGTTTCGAAGAGTCCGTGATCAGTAAGTGTTTTACTTACCCAATACCACTTCAAAACTAGTATACAAGTCAGTTTTTGAAGAGGTCATCGAAATGGAATATTTAGAGTTGAACTGTCTATCATAAGATTAAGTTCGAGAGAGAGGTTAACATTAATATTTCAGACTTATGCTATAGAGTTCAACTATCTATCCTAAGGTTAAGTCAGAGGGAGAGGTCAGCGTTAGCATTTGTCAAACGGGCTTATGCGGGAATCCTTGAATGATGTTTTCGGTTCGAGTGATGAAGACTCTTTTGTGCAATGCCGTATGTAATCTTGACATTATAAAAATAACTAAAAACAGAGTAGGGGCATAACCAGTGCTTTTAGCTAACCCAAGAGTATATCAACCCCATATCCAGAGATGCTTATCAATGTTGCTTGTGGGAGTTGATGATATCCGGCATCACATGTTAGGAGTGGTCCACCTATTGTTTTCCTTTATGGTATATTTTATCTAGAGATATACGTCGCTCGGAAGGTAGTTTCCGACCCTTAGGATGGAGATTGGCCTAAGGTTACTGGGGGATCTCCATAGAAAAATTCATATACGAATGTACCTTAGCAGTTTTAGATGTACTCTAATATTGTTATGTTATGAGATGCAAGTAACACAGCTATTTTCTAATTTATATTTCACACCTTAGACATTATCTGTAGTATCACCTAATGTAAATATCTAATGTTATTGGTTCTTTTGAGGGGATAACCATTCCGGTGATTCGGTTAGTCTCAAAAGTACTATATGTGCTTACACGAATTTTTGAGTTTCTCATACTATACTTATGTCTAACCCGTGATTTTATTTTTCCCTTAAAACCTTGGGTGCTGTTATTTGGCATTTGGATCCGGCTATATCTGAACTAACTGGATAAGTTAGACTCGACTATCATCAAGGCCAGTAGCCCAAAGCGATGATTGTGAGGTCCAAAAATCAAGTGCAGGCAATGATATAAAGAGACGATCAACCGAGACCAAGAGATAGACTCTCCAGAATATTCTAAGTAAGGATTAGTACCTCCCCCAGGCAAGGGATTGGTGTCTATCCCTTCCCCTAGAGGATCATACGTATCCTCAATTTTTGTCCCAAACTAGGTGAGATCGATATAGAATGACAAGGAAGGCCCCATAAAGCTACATTTCAAATCTCAAGTCGTTTGGAGTTTTTGTATGCTCAGGTACTAGGCAGATTACTTCACCTAAGAAAGGGATCGTATAAAAGGGATCGTACAAAAGGATCGGATCGTATCCAGCCTAATAATACAACTCAATGAAAAATGATCGATATCTCAAAATCTAGAAGTCCAATACACTTGAAAATTCAAAAACAAGAAGAGGGGACCCTAGGGAGTCCACCCTAGGGATCGCACCCTAAGATGAAAAAGGAAGAGGGAGTGGCCCTCTTTCCTCTAGAGGGATTGGCCTAAATCAGCCAACATCATATATTGCAACAATGAATGGCATAAAACTTTGAGGCTATGCATAATATAACATGGAGAAGCTTCCATAAGGATCGCACCCCCAAATTCCTCCAAAATAGGGATCGGCCCCCATCCCCATTTCTTAGGATTTGGGCAATGTGATCCCTCTTGTAGGCCCCTATGGGTCTGGAGATCCATCTGCCAAATTTTCCGGAAGATATTCCACCGTCTTCCTCTATAAATACAGACTTGATAGTTCATTTTTGAGACCTTTACGCTGCTTGTTTCTTTCTACTCTTTTGTAATTAAGGGTTTTCATCTGATCCCTATTGTACTCAGTTTACAAAATGATTAATAAAGCTATATCTTCAAAGTGGACATAGGCAAACAACGCTGAACCACCATAAACTACTGTATCTCTATTATTTGCTTATTTCTTATTGCTTTATTGCTATATTCTCTCTGGTTACATTTAATATTCTTCATTTATTCCTCTACAAAATCTATATTGGCTGTTTATGCCAAATTTTGGTACAAACATTTTGGTGCTTCCACTGAGAATTGAATTCTCAACTTGATTGGATCTCATCATCTACTTGTGGATTCCCATATTCGCAAGATAGGTCCAGCTTTCTATCGACAAGTTTCCATTTCAACTCGGATTTGAAAGAGATCTATAAGGAAACTACTTGCAATGCCTCATAGGAAGGAGTAAGCCATTGCTACCTCTGCACGACCTACTGATGAAGCAGTAGAGAACATGGAGATTGCTCTTTTGGAAGGTGGAACGCAGCAGGGAACCAGGGACGTACAAGCTTCCTCTGGAATAATCACTAACTCTGATATAGAGAGACTGCGGAAAGCGCTCCAAGAGACCTATGCAGAACTGCAGAAACAAATTCAAGGATATGCAAGTCCTATTGCCCGTTATAGTTCATATGTTCAAGTCCAGTAAGGCAAGATTGTTTCTGGTTGGTCGTACACGTTTAAGTGGATTGGTTTGTTTGAATTTGCAAGTTCAAATTTATAAGACCAATCCCTATTGTACCCATGACCGATCCCTCTCAAAGCTAACTTGATCGATCCCTCACAAACACTCCACCACCAATCCCTATGTCATGAAAAAAAATCACTGATCCTTCCACACTCAACTACAACCGATCCTTTAGCCAAACAATCCATCACCGATCCCTATATCTATTCAATAGTCAATCCCTTTGTGCCTACACAACCGATCCCTACACCCATTTAGCAGCCATCCCTCCATTTCCACAGGTCCACTACAATGGCATATCACGACCGATCCCATACAAGACATAACCCTATTTCCGCTACAGCTCTACTACACTAGAACATTGGCTAAAAAGGGATCGTATCCAATCCCTCCTTCTTGGGGTCTAGAACTAATCCCTTGCCATAATAAAAAAAGATCTACAACTGATCCCTCCTTGGCACTGCAACTGGTCACTTTCTTCAACTCTACCTCATTTACTCCATAACCATAACTGATCCCTACATTCACTACCGATTTCTTCACACTCCAACCGATCGGTCCACTCCATGTACTGCTAACCGATCCTTCAACCTGAAAATACCAAAATCGGTTGATATCTAACCGATCGGCCATGTCTACATTAAAAATAGGATCGTATCTAATCACTCCATCTTGGGGACAAAAAGGGATTGTATCTGATCCCTCCTTCTTGCCACCATAAACAAAAGGAGCTCAAAATTTTTTTTGGGGTGCCAAGTGAAAGAACTGGGCCAGCTTGCAGCGGAAGAAATTAGTGAATTTTAAAAATTTACCATTTTTGGATCATTAATGGGCCTATGAAGTGTAAATGTATTTAGATCTTATCTAAATTTCTCTTAAATAAAATAAATATTTTAATTAATACCATATTTTGTTTTATTAATTTAATTCTAAAACAATCAAGAATGGGGTATAAAAATAAGGTTAAATATATAGAATATATCCATTCCTTAATTATGTGACAGAATAGTTAAACATAAGGCAAATATGATCAATTGATAGCGTTATGTATATGAATAAATAAAAATAATTTTAAATGCAATCGCATAAGGGATAAAAGGGAAAGAAACAAAAGATGACAAAGATTATTGATTCATCTTTTCCTTTTTGACAAACTTGATTTATGCAGCATTCAATTAGCGCATAATGAATCATTATGGCATAAGAATAGGAATAGCCAACAATAATTCATATGCATATACTACTGTCTCATTTAAAATTGTTTGATATTAATAAAGAATTTAAATTATAAAATTTGAAATATAAACATTAATTTTTATATGTACATATACATGTAGATGTAATTATTTGTATATAAAGATTAACCCAAAACTTCTTAATTAATTCAAAATAAACCATATTACATTTAAATTTTCTAATGTATCTATGAACTTATCTAAACTTAAATTAGTTAACAAAATATATATGTATACAATTTAATCAAGAGACTTAACCTATATGAAATTTTTTTTAAAACAAAAGTGAAACATACTAAACTGAGCAATATATTAACAATCCTTTGAATACTTAAAGAAAGATATTAGTCATGTCAAATACGGTAACAAATTTATAAATTTATTGTAATTAATTTATCATCAAATCATCCTTTAATCATGTGTTGGTTTCAATTGCAATAAGTGTGGATAATAGGAACAAATAAACTTTCAAATCTAAGGAGATTCAACATATATGAATAAATATATATATTTTTTCATTATTATTATAAAACAAAAGATGATACATACTGAATTAAGCAATATGTTAAAATCTTTAAATACATAAAGAAGGATCATTCTGATGTCAAATAGGGTAACAAATTTAGAAATTAATTATAATCAATTTATTATCAAAATGTTATTTAATGATATGTAAGTTTCTACTACAACACAAATGCAAACAATAAGAACATATAAACTTTCAAATCAAAAGAATTCACTTTGATTTGAATGGTTAAACATAGATCTAATATTAAAATATTGTCTAATCACATACAAGTTTCGGTTTTGATTTATCCAAATAGAAAAAACAATCAATTCATATAATAAACAATTCAAACTACATAAACCATTTTCAAATCAAATGAGACAATATTATACACATATAAATTATGATATTCAATTTTATTTGGTAAAACATTATATCAAAATTATTAGAATAAGAAGAACATACCTTAATTTCAAAGCCTTGAAGTGCACCTTAAAAGATTGAATTTTTCCTTTAGATGTAGCCAATGAATCATACCTTGAACGGTGAATCAAACCTCCTAGATTCAGAAATCAGCCTCCAGATGTTGCAAGGATCAAGAGACAAGAACCACCTTGAATTTATTTGTTTTTTTTTTTGAATTTGTTTTAGTCATTTCAAATTGACACAAGTGTCGGGCATATCCATCATCGTTTTCTTTCTTCAAATCCAGCAAACGTACACCAAATCCAATCACTTCATTCTGGAATCTCCTCTGCGTACACAGTTGTGAAAGTGGTTTCAATATTGACAGAGAGTATGCCAATAAGAGGCCCTGGTCTCTTTAATAACCAAACATCATTTTACACACCGGTTGGTTCTTTTACATTTCGAAAATAGTTCACTTGATATCAAAATATCATATTCACTTAAAAATACCATATTTACTTCAATATGTCATATTCACTTCAAAATATCGTTTTATCCACTTCGAAATCAATTTCATTTCAAAATCAGTTTCATTTCAAAATCATTTCATTCACTTCAAAATCAGTTTCATTTCAAAATCATTTCATTCACTTCAAAATCAGTTTCATTTCAAAATCATTTCATTCACTTCGAAATCAATTTCATTTCAAAATCTCAATTATGCTTCCCAAAATCGTTTCGTATTTCAATTTAGGTTATAACTTCATTTTAACCCAATTTACATTTAAATCCATGATTTAAATATAAACAGTTCCCCCTTAAACAGTTTGAGTTTTTAGAAAATAGTTTGAATTGTTTAAATAGTTTAAAAGTTAAAATAATTTTAAATAAAATGGTTAGAGTATGAAAATGATTTATATAGTAAAATAGTTTGGAAAATAAAAATAATTTGAATATTTAAAAAGATAAATTTTTAAACAGTTTATATTAAAATAATTTATTTTGAAATAGTTTCAAATCGAACTACTTCTTTCTGTTTCTAATAAATCCGGACAAATTCCAAATTCAATCAAATCGATTCAATTTCAAATCTTTCAATTTAAAATCATTTTCAATCCCAAATCAATTCAAATCGACTAAATTTCAATTTCAATTCAATTCAATTTCAATTCGAATTAACTTCGATTTCGATTTCAATTCAAATAACTTCAAATTCGATTCAACATTTCGATTCAATGGTTTAAATTTCAATTCAATTTTCATTTTATACCATTTCAATTTATATAAATTTCAAGTCCAATTTCAGTTTACCGAGTTAAATCACTTAAATCAATTTAAACTTCACCGTTCAATTTAAGGTTCAAATTCATTAAAATAATTCAGTTCTGAGCTCAAATTTGAAATATCCATTTAAATTACTTTTACTTGGATTTTATTTCAAAGTTCGAATAAAAAGTTCAGATCTTTTAAACAAATCAGTATCCATAATTCAAATCATATTTTGATTATATTTTCAAATTTCAAATCAAATTCTTTAACGATTTCCTTTAACCAATTTCACTTTCAACATTTCAAAACTCGAATTCAAAACTAATTCAATCCATATAAATTCGATTCCTTTTTTTCTTTAAAACAAAATCATTTTTAAATAGATTCAAATTAAAGAATTTAAAACCATTTAATTTAACCAATCCGGTGTCCATATATAATTTTCTATCCTATGGCCAAGTGATCAGTTATTTCAATTTTTTATTTCGGGGATGGATATATATCATTTCAATCCAAATCAAAGTGTCATAGGTATATACCATTTCAACCTATTTCTTAATTTATTCAAAATAATTCAAATAACAGTTTATATACTGTCAAATAATTTACAAGGTGATACAGGATATATATATAATAAATAAACATCAAATCATCCAAAATATCAACTAATTGGCATCCATCACAATCAATCATCCAAACACTCAAAATATCACAAGAATTAACTGATTATCGATAATCGGGATTTTAACTAGCAATTTAATTTCAATTCAATTTAAATGTCAAATTTAAATTTCTATCAGTTCAAACCAGATGTCAAATTTAAATGTCAGTTAAACTACCAAACAATGGTCAGTAAAATAACTAACTTCACGATTAACTAACATAAAAAAATATTTTAGTACTCCATGAGCGTTTAAACACTCACCTTTATTTGAAATTGAAAATTTTTTCAGCTTTAAATAAATTCCATTTTCACTTCATGCCGTAGACGACGTCGATACGATTCCAACGCGACTTATTTCGCTCGAATCGGACCTCGTATGCAACAGTTACGATTTTATTAATATAACGATAATTTGAACACAATTAACAAATTTAATTTACTTAAAAAAAACAACCTCATCCTCTCAGGCTCGAAGGCTTCCCAGGCAATGCATGTAATTGCTCCAAGTAGCTCTTGCGTTCCTTCTTCCCAGACCCGCGCTCGACTTCATCCTTGTGTCTTTTTTTTTAACGACGAACGATCGCCGCCACGCCTCAGTCACCGACCTCCACCTGTAGTCGTGCCCCCCGCCCCTCCCCACCCTCTACGAGCTGCCTCATTGTTGCCAACGCGTGCGAACGCGCGCCTCTGACCAAAACCTTCTCACGGTCACAAGCCCATAACTACCGCCATGTGCCACCGTTTGACGATCCACCACCACCGATGCGATCCACTAGCCTACGCGCACAACTCCCGTGTTGGAGAGTTCGCTTGAAACAGCTTTGATTAGCCTGGACAATTTGGGCCATTGGATGAAGATAAGAAAATAGCGCCTAAGGTTTAAGTTAGCAAATGAAAACAAAGTGAGGGCTATTTATAGGAAATTTTCCGAAGTACTAATCATGCGCGAAAATTTCAAACTTCAAACGAAGAGTACCGCCTGGCATTCTAAATGATATACCCCCATTCCAAACACAATGGAACTAGTTTTGAAAGCCAATTCCATCATATTCAGAAGATAACATTTCAAAATAAAATTATTTTAATTAAATTCTATGCGTTTCAAGCTCGCACGGCCAAACGATAAGTCTGATCGCTACGAAACTTGAAATCCTACAATAATTCACTATTATGGATCTGATGAAACTGGTTTCGTCAAAATCCGAGACAGTGACCAAAATGGCTATTTTCACACGTAAATTAAAACAAGAAATTTCCAAAATTAATTTAATCACTTTAAATTCAATTTTAAAAGTTAACAATCTTCATTCTAGTTTAAATAAAATTTAAATCAACTTTCGACATAATTTTCATTCACATTAAATTCAAGATTCAATTATTTAAGCAATTTCCAATAAATTTAAACAATTTAATTATCCAATACATGTTATTGATTACAACACATTAAATATATTGAACTTCATTCTAACACAATTAATTTCCTTAAATGTTATCGAAATTGCTATTTCGAAATCTTATTCAAGTTCATATTAAATAAATTACATTAATAAGTCACTAAATTTTTTATTTCTAACCATTTTTATTCAATAATTATATTAAATTTAATAATTTAAAATAGTTAAAAAATACGGGTCATTAAAACTCGGTTGTGGTCGCAGGGTCCAAAGTTGGCTATAGCAAGGAGCAGCAGTGGTCAACGTTCAACCAAAGATTTAGTGGTAATGACCAGACATGAGCTAATGGGGTAAATCAGATTCGTCATTGTAAAGGAGAGGTTGGTGATGGTCAGCGGTGGTTGAAAAGCAATGCACCGGCGGTAGTGGTCAAGCAAACTTTTGGCCATGTTGAGATGCAGGCGAAAATCGCTTGTTTAAGAAGATAATTAAGGTAATGATTAATTAATCAAGTTAACTAATTATTTAGCTAATTTATATGATTCATATTCTTGTAAAATTCAAATCCTTTGCCTATGATGTATAATCGAGACGTGGTTTTCGCTGTTGCGACCATATCAAGATTTTCCATGCTTTTTGGGGTTTGAATTACCAAGAAATGCTGATAAGATGAGTGGTAATATTCTTTGTATTTTACATATGTTCACAAATCCACGCATTCATCTATATTGTATTATAAGACCATGGTGATACAAAATGATGAATATAGAGTGTGTGCGTGTGTGTGTGTGTGTGTTTGGGTTTGGTATGGATCAATTCGACATAGGCTGGTTGTTTAGGATCTTAAGTAGATGTTGAATAACATGATTTGGACATAGAGGTTTATCCCCCTATCGATGATTGATTGAATTGTTTCTATGATTATACGTGTTAACTGTTGATATTGGGATGATGGATTTGTTACTTTGGTTGATGGTTACCAACATGTATCTATATCTGCACGATACATGTTTACTGATTCCACATAGTTGGACTGATTATTATACACACATATTTATATAGTTTACATGATTTATATATATTTATTGGTACATGATTTAAAATATAATTTGTTATGCCCAACTTGGGGCTACTGGAAGGTGCATGGAAAATACTATATATTTATTAATATGCAGTTTAAGCGATTTATATACTATTTTATATTCCTAACTTGGGGTTATCGATTGATGCATGAAATATATTATACAGATTTATAGATATGTGGTTTAGGCAGTTTACGTATATAGTTATAAATATGAGGTTTAGAAGATGTGTGTGTGTGTGTGTGTATATATATAGTTTTTTGGCATGCCTGACCTAGGTCTACCAATTAGTGTGAGGTGCTTTGTGACGCCCCACCTCTATACCCACGCTAACCAAGAACACTACGATGTAGTGCTGTCAATTAGCATGGAGAATAAGGCTGTGGAGGAGCGACCATCCATGTAAATTCTTTGTGCGAGCACTGATACGTCAGATAGAATAGAATGCATATCTTTTAAGGAGGAAATCCGACATACTGATACAAACACAAAGCTATCACACGGTGGCTATATATAATCTTCGGAAACAAACATAGAAATAATCATAACATAAATCAGTCACAGACATCCATATCACAAAGGCGGAAGAAGATATGAATAAAGATATAACACATGAAAGTGTACATCAGAGTAGTGGTCAGAAAGATCCACGATAATACAAAAGAATAGCATCACGTGCTATACAAAAGAATAAGTACACAACATAGAGTCTATATCTCAAAGGTGTACATCCAAAAACTACTAATCTATGTAGTTAGCCAAAAGTCAGAAATATCCTGAAGAGAAGTCAAGCAGAAGCACCTGTAACATCTCGGTCTGACCCGAGTATTATTTATAAGAAAATAATAAACGGATCAGTCTAGCTATAAATATCAGATGATATGGTATAAAGAAAAAGGCATGACATGAACATGAAATAACCATAACGACATACTACTATAAGTATGTAAATGATAATCAACAAAAGATTAATCAATATCACAAGAATCTTCTCAAAGATAAGGTAGGGTATCATACCCTAAACTTGTATTCATAACAAGTCAATAACACATGAATTCACCAATGCACAAAAACTGATATCATATCAATGAAAATCATGAAAATTGGTGAAGCACAAAATTCCAGAAATCATCATCAGAAATCCAGAAAACACATAAAAAAGGGGGGAGGCCTAACACATGAATGGGAGCATGAAAACTCACCTACGCGTAAACACATGACGAGAAGCTATCTCATGGAAGCTATCCATTAAATTTTCACACAGGAATGGCCCGAAGACCGTAGGGTGCTACCCTAGATATGTGATGGTGAAACATCACATAAACGGGGTATAGTCTCCCACGCAGACAAAGAGACATCGCTCAATCGCTAGTCTAAATCACAAAAATGATCGTCATGATCATAAGGAAGTGTCAATCACACCAAGCTAGTAAATATATGAGTTTAGCTTCATGTCCCATAACCACTTGCTTAACTTAAATATTTACGAACAAGCTGTAAATCTTCACTAGGAAATTGTCACAAAAAGGGTTCAATCGAACAAGTCCAAGAGCTAACCGACGAAGTGAACGCAAGCGTTTCATACCACTCGTTTTACTAAGTCGTTTAAGTCGATTTCTCATTCGAGTGAAGTAAAGGCTTGTATATACTAGTAGATTGAAAATCGGTTTGAGAAAACGAACTTTTGATATTTGAAATAGTGTTGAAATCGCTTTGATGAAAGAGTTTTGATATCTACTATTAGTATTGAAACCTTCATATATCTTTAAAGTGACAAGTCATAAAACGATTGTAGAAACAAATCAATTCACGTTCGAAGACGTGAGTAAAGTTCAAAGAAGTTAATCCCAAAACCATCAAAGTAGAAATTCTGATAAATGTTTTTCAGATGAGATTGCCTACGCAGAGTAATACGGGGTTCGACCTAGTGAAGGCAAGCGGTCTCGAGAAGCCAAACCACCTAAGGGAAGAATGCCACGCGACCTAGCAGAAGAACAGGTCGAACGACCTAGGGGAAAACAGGTCAAACGACCTAAGTGCTAACTCGCGAACGACTTACGACTTAAGAGCCATACGAACCAGCGACCTAAGGATACGCGACCTAAAGGTTTAGCAGGGTCGAGCGACTTACGAGCTACGACCTAAGGTGACGAGGGACTTAACAGTTTAAGGGTCTACGACCTAACGGGTTAAAAAGGTCCAACGACCTAAGAAAAATTAGGGTCATACGACCTAAAGAGGTTCGCGACATAAGGTTGGTCGCGACCTAAAAGTGCACGACCTAAGGTCTTACGACCTAAGGAACAGAAAAGTCTTACGACCTAAGTGTTCATGACCTAACGACTTGACTAGGCACGCGACCTAACGACTTAACAAGGCACGCGACCTAATGACTTAACTAGGCATGCGACCTAACGAGTTAGCAAGGCACGCGACCTAACGACTTAACTAGGCACGCGAGCTAACTGCAAACGACTTAAGGCCTTTAACTCGTGAACGACTTATGCCTTTAACTCGTGAACGACTTATGCCTTTAACTCGTGAACGACTTAAGTTCTGTGACTTTTCAACGCAGCGACCTAACTCCTTAACTCGCGTACGACCTAGCGAAGGCCAGAACGACCTAGTGCCAGAAAAATCACCAAAACACCGAAAATTGAAGTTTTTCGCCAATCCAATCCAAACCAAAAGCAAATGTTGATGCTAGAGTGATAGGGAATCATTCCCAACAGTCCAATGACGATTATAGGCAAGATGTGAGATCAAAAATCTCACCTTTTCACGGAATTTGATGAAGATGGAGATTTGAGAGCAAAGCAAGAATACCAACAAGCTTGAATCAATGTTCTTCACGTGAATTTGATGTTGAATCTCGGATTTGCAATAGAATATGTGTTTGGAGTTTTAATTTCCACTTCCCACCACCATTTTTGACAAAGCTTGAAGTGTTTTTGATAGAGTGAGGAAGATGGTTGGGCTGAACTAAAGGGGTGCAGTCCAAACCAAAGTCAAAGGCGGGAAAAAGTGTCGAAAATTTCACTATCTCCAAACATATCGAAGTTTACACTCAAAAAGATCGCAAACGTCATTTTGAACTCAATGGAAGTGGTCTCGAGTCCTAATTTGACCGTATGCAAAAAGTAGCTTTTCGAACTAACATCCGACTAACGATAAAATATTTAAATAAAATATTTAAATATAAAATCGATAGATATGCGGGTTGTTACATGCTTCAAGTAACGAACCGATGATCCACATGGGAACGCCAATACTTCGATATTGTATATGCGTGTGGAAATGTGTGTACGCAGATATGAATGGTTACATATGATTTTGATTTTTTCTGATAAATGCAATTGAAGAAATATGATGCTAGTAAAATAAATGCATTGTACCATAAGTGACAGCATAACCTACAGACGTGGATCCAGAGAAGGGGCGAAGAGAGGTTAGGACACCATTTTAGAGTAGGTCATATATTGTCCACAGCACTGGGTGTTGCGATGGGATCAACAAGTCAACATTCCTCGATGTTGCCTCAGAGTCATAGGTTATATTTGGCTCCAAATAAGTCTCTCTTGGTAGCTAACGAAAATTAAACACACATATATTGGTTATAGACATTTGAACAACACTAAAATAAGGTAGTATCCGTATAAGATTCTTACGGGGGACTTAGGTATAGGAATGCTTGGATTATAGCATTATGATATAGTTGTATTTTCTTTACATTTTAGACAAGACAGAGATTGAGAGTGTGATGACCCTGAACTCGGCCTTCGAAAATCGGCACCCGTACTTCACTTGTACTCAAAATGCTGCAGATTCAAATGCCGAATCTGGTTCACCGGAGCTTATAACACCATTAGGTATAACAACACAGCGGAAGAAAGAAAAAATAGATGATATCATATACAACTCCAATGAATACAATATCCAGTATGATATACAACAATGATATCAATATGATACAACAATATCAGAGATACAAGAAATAGCAGCGGAAAGAAAAGATAACATCAGCAGCGGAACAATATCAATAGAAGTGATAACTCCAAAATGATCAGTCAGAGAATGACTCCAACAACACCAACATCAAGCTCGAACTACCATCATGATGCACAAACATAAGCAACGTCAATCCTAATCTCCGATGAACTGAACTAGCTCCAGATAATCTACTAACCCTGAATATCTGAGAAACCCAACTCTAGACTGCCCGTGTGGAAAATGGTGGGCACCCAGAGTTTAGGAAGGGAATAATAAACTCCGAGTTAGTCGTGGGACCGGTGTGAGTAACAAAACAGTTTATCTTTAAAACAACGTAAAATTGAATTTCGCAATGCTTTTGGAAAATGAAACTACCATAAGACCTCCCGCCACACACACAATGCAAAAGCAGAATTGGAGGAGATTTCTTCTTATGATAGTCAAACATGCTTACTACGCAAACAAAACTCTTTTGATATTATTACTAGTGCATAGTGCAGAAACATTTCGAAAGTATAATATTAATCTTAGCCAGCATAGGCATTTCACACTATGCCTACTATAGCTACCATCTAAACAGTGGTGACCACCATAAGTAAATGGCAGGTTCTACAACTAATACCGTACAAGGTTCGTATTGGAAATTGGATTTCCAACAGATGGTCAGGCTAAGGAACTTCCTACTGCCACATGGGATCGCCTCTGGCGGGACGTCTCGAGAACCTACCCGGCTCTCTGCCAACACAAGGCCGGTTACCTCTGGGTATAGGTAACTACTTCTCGAGCATGCCACCTCCCGGTCCTTTGGGACCTTTATCCGAGCGCTCGGTAACCAACATCACACATAATAAATAAAGTGTGTCCACATGAGTAAGTATTTGGGCTCCATACCATGATACTACCCTTTTCCAGAAGGAAATGACATACCCTAAAGGGCGCGACCCTCATAACCTTGCCGCATCATTCCTGTTTCGACCATTTCCGGTCTGTGAGGTTCGATGAGGTCTCGTCCACAAAGCTATGCTTTTTCACAAAGCCATGCTTTGATCATAAATGATCAATAAATGATCAACACACAGCAACACTCAGCATGCCACATTACCAAATTGGGAGTATATCGCTGATAACCTTCAACTACATAACCTCTGAGCTCGTACGTCTCAAAGAAGGGTGTTAAGCTAAGAGAATAAATTCTCCGTCACCAACAGAAATGTATTTGAAAAAATCTGCTTTATATCTCAAAGTGTAATGTCGGGACATGTAACCATACAAGTCTGTTCCGGGTTCGAACAGAACCGAAGGCACTTCCAAAGAAGCCCTTGCAATCCGGGTATTCACAATCCCGATCGGATCTCCCATCACTTAGGAAATCTCTATACCGGCGTGACTCAGTGCAGAGACAATCGATAGGTCATCCTATCGTTCTCGCAAATACCTGGTCTTCAACACCGGTCTTCAATTGCAATCCATATACGACGTATCATTATTCGAAATGGGTTATGTGACACAAAGGTCCTCTCCCGGCTAAACCGAATAATGAGCGCAATATTTAAAAACATATGGATAATGGAATTTTAGTTAAGTCACAACTTAAATCCAAACTTTTTTTTCAAATGGTTTAACAAATTACCATTTTCAAATCTTTAAACAAAAAGATTCATTTTAACAACCTTCAACGATTTAAACAATTTTCACACTTTAATCTTTTAAACAAAAGATTCATTCACAGATTTTCCAAATTAATTCCATTTCAATTGGATTAACTCATTAAATCTTTAAAACAAAGATTTACTTGATAGCTTTCAAAACAATTCCATTTCAATTTGGATTAACTCATTAAATCTTTAAAACAAAGATTTAACATATAGCTTTCAAAACATATTTCCAAAGATTTTATTCGTAATTTGAAAAATCATCTTCAATTCAAACTTGAAATTCTTTTAATTCAAATTGGAAATCCATTTCTTATATAAGAGCTTTTATCAGTTGAAAACAATTAGTTTTTCAAATCATTGAATTCAATTTCAAGTATTGAATTCAAATTTAAACCAATTTATTAAGATACCAAGATTTATTTAAGTAATTTAGAATAACTTTTACATTCAAAACTCATTTACAAAGCTCTTAATTTCAATTTCCAAAACTATGTGGATTCAAGAATCCAATCTTTAAATTTGTCAAAAATATGTGACTTAACTGATTTCCACGTGAAATCCATATTTGTGTGTGTAAGAGTGTGGTCCAGGGGTTTCACACAATAGTGCAACATCATTCAATCATCACATATCAGAATACAGAAATATAGTTGATTAGCGGTATAACTATAACGCTTATCTTTCATTCACAGATCAAAGATATATAAATTATAAATAATATATTACATTCATCCCAGATAAATGAACTACAGTACAGATTACACACAAATCAGAATATATCACAAAGCATCACAGATCAGAAATATCAAGCAATTCAATCATTCAGTCGAATCCAAACATTCACAAGTGAATTTATAAATCAACTGATTAATTTAAATCAGATGTATCAATTTTTAATCCGGGTTAATTATCATAAGTTAATTACAAATTATTTGAAATAAATCTTCCTTTCAAATTTATTAGTTAACCCTTAATTATTAACAAATCAATTTTAATTAATGAATCAATTAATCTTTAATTATTAAATTAATCTTAATTAATCACAATCATTAATTAATCCTTTAATTTATTAACAAATAATTTCACTCAAATTTCAAATCATTATTCAATAAATTACGTTCAGTAATTATCTATTAATTACTTTTCTAAGTAATCATACTTTTCAAAATTATCAACTGATTATTCTGAATAAATTCAAACTTAAGGAAATTAACTTGAACAAATTCAATTAACTCAATTAATTACATTGAATAATTAATTTCATAATTACTGTCATATAGTAATTATACTTAATAATTCCACAATTGATTATTATTATTTTAATCAATCTAAATTTATTGTTAAAATTTATCACACTAATTAATTATCCAAATAATCATAGTTAATGATTTCATTAACGATTAAATTTCTTTAATTACTTTTCTAAAGAAATTTCTTATGTTAATCATTTTTAATTATAAATTGGTTAACCATTAAAACTCATTCGTTAATAAATTTTTAAATCATAAATCTTCATTAATTAAAGTAAACTCATTTATATTTATGATTTAAATAATTATTACCATATATTGAAATGTTGTTTCAAATTTTCTTTTAAATTTAGATTTAAATTTATTTTAAACTCTTAAGTTATAAAACTTAGTTAAATTTCAAAATCTTGAAATCAGATTAAAAAGAAAATCCAGGTTTAAACTTTTTAAATTTTCAACTTGTTTAAATTCCCATTTACAAATTCAATTCTATTTCAAATTCAAATTCTCCATTCCTTTAATTTCTTTTATTTTAAATAAACAAATTGAATTTAAAACTTTATTTATCTTCAAAACTGAATTCTATTTCAAACCGGAATCTTCATTTATAGTTTTGGTTTAAACTCAGTTTTAAATCCTTGCTTGATAAATTTGAATTTGGTTTTAAAAATTTCAAACAAAACAGTTTCCAGGTTGAAGCCTGTAACTAAAATTTTGACCCGAGATCCCACGAATTTACTTCGAGTAAACTGCCCGATCTACTCGAGTACGACGCGAGGAAATTCAGCTCTTCCCAGACAAATACCAAGCTGACACATCAGAGCTCATGCACGTGCATGGAGCGGCGGCGCCTCTCTGGCGATCGAGAAGGCTTCCATCAAGTCGTAACCTTCCTCGACGTCGATCACGTATCAACGAGCAACTCCATTTCTTCGTCGATCAAAATCGAGCGAAGCTCGAGAAGCTCGAACCAAAACACCCACCACAAACTTGTCTCGCCGCCCCACCCCCGACCACCTGAAGACCCAAGCTCCTGGCCATATCCTCGTCACCCACCGCTCCACCTTTCCCCAAAGCCACACTTCACTTGATGCTTCGTCGAAGTCGCGGCGATCAAAAATATTTAGCTCCAGGAAAATTAGGTTTAAGAAAAAGAAAACGACACCACCGTCGCCTCCGATGTCGAGGCCACCCCCGCCTATTTTTCCTATCACCCTAGTAGGCTCGTCCACCTCCTTGCCCAACCCCGATACCCCTAGATCACTGCGTCGCCGGAAATTGGCCAAAATACCCATCTCGATCATCATCAAACTGCTCTCAAACCACCACACTAAAAATCACCAAATTCATTTTAAAAATCATAGCTTTAGGTAAGGATTCGAGTTATATTCTTGAATCGACGTTTTGTTGAATTCAAAATTTCCAAATTTAAAGTTTCTTCTGTAAAAAATTTTATTTTTCATCCTGTATACATTTATACTTTATGAAATTATTTTTAAATCATAGTTCTTACTTGAATACACATATTTGCTTTAGACATCAAGGCTTTATAATGATTAGAAATTGAAGGATTGAATTTATTTCTATTTGGTTTCATCCTGAACTAGAAACAGAGAAGAAGAACATATCCAAACTGTCAAATTCAAATACATATACACACAGTGTTTAAAACAAAGAAGATATCCCAACATCCATATTTAACATGAGTCATACACTGATTATAATTAACCTAAGTTGTTTACTCACCTTGGATTCCAAAGAAAAGAAGAACAAAGCTTATTCTTTGAACCAGGTTTTGAAATTGCAAGCCTTTTGATCTTTGGCTTGTGTTGAATTGTTTTCAGTTGAATTTTGTTTTAGTTTGAGATGATAATTACTTTAAATTTTTTTCTCAGCTTGATTTACGAACTGAAATGAGGAAGACTTGAGAAAAAAATGAGTTTACAAGGTATTCATTTTGTACAAGTTGATATGAGTTGTTTGTACAAAAATAGGCAGGGATATTTTTTCCTTTAGGTGGCTGAGATGATTTGTCTTGTGTACTAAAGATGATGGCATTAATTGCTTTGGTACCATTTTATAAAAATTTCCTTCATTTCGGCTGATACATGTATGAGATAATTTTGATGTGGCTTCTCTAGTAAGCTTTCACTTATCTTCTTTTCTTATTTACTTGTTTTTATGTCTACTTGTTTCATTTGTTTGCAAGCTATTCTCATGTACATGAATATAATTTATTTGTTTATATACTATCATTCACATCAATTTTAAATTTGTTTCATTCTTGAATATATATTATTTTTCCTTCTTTCCTTTTATAATGTCACTTTAAAAATACAAATAAATTTCCCTTTTAATTGTTGTTAAATTTTATTTAAGTGCTACTTCATCTTTTTATAGTTTATATAATTTACCTTATATATATTGGTATTTTTATTTTATATTTAATTTATTACTATTGTTTTACTTTATATTTTTATCATATATATATTGTAATATGAATAATTTCTATTTTAATTTGTTATTAGATTTTAGTTAAGTGTTAATTTATCTAATATGTGTGTATTTCTATTTTTATCTATTTTTATTTTGTCTTATACAATTTATATTTTTATTTTTAACATAACCCATCAATTCCAAATTTTAAAGTTATTTATTTATTTATTTTATACCCATGTCAATGGATATACTTTTATATTTATTTTCAAACCATTTATCTTTAAGATTTAAATTCAAATCAAATATATATAAATATATTTATAATTTCAAATTAACTCATATATACCCAAATACATATATATTCACATATATATAATATTTACAATATTTTTAAATTTAAATGATTCATACAAAATTTATTTTAATTCGGGGAAACTCGCATCACTTTACAATTAATTTACAAATTGTCTTCAAAAATTCAATTAATTATCAGTTTAAATTTAATTAAAATCCGGGGTCGTTACAGACTTCTCCCCTTAAAAGAATTTCATCCTCGAAATTGCCAGGGAGACACAAAGATAGATGAAGAATGTTTCATCAACTCAAACTGAATATCTATTCTGCATTTGGCTTACCAAATCAGAATATCAATAATAGATACAAAAACGAATCTATTTAACACTTCACAAGATACTCGGGTTATCCAGATCTATGACATATACAGTGGCATCGGTTAGTTCGAAGGGATAACTAACCATTCGTAGAATATACTGGGACCTAAAAAAATAGACAGATATATGGATACAATTTTCAAAACTTTTAGTTTAAAACTAAAGTATACCTATCAACCATAGCAAACAAAGCAACCAAGGCAACCAATACATCCAAACAAACAATTTTGGTCCATCCGGAGTTTACGTCCCATATTAATATATCGAATCTTCTTCCTGGATCTGCCAGGAACCATCAAAGAATTGAGAAGAGATGTTTAAACAAAAGAGATTAATAGAGAAAGGATTATTTCCTTGTTGTTATAGGGTATTGACCATTTATAGTCGTATTCCCCTTTCCCCTATCTCATCCTCTTCTTGCACTCATACATACTATCAGTGGATAGTAAGAGAATTTACTGAGGCACACGGACGGATATCTGAGTAATATTCATTCTAGGGTATACTTCATCCTATCTCTAATGAGCTCCTTAATGTGTTATACTCCTGAGCTAAAGTTTTACCCTCAGCTTTGATACCAAATGTGATGACCCTAAACTCGGCCTTCGAAAATCGGCACTCGTACTTCACTTGTACTCAAAATGCCGCAGATTCAAACGCCGAATCTGGTTCACCGGAGCTTATAACACCATTAAGTATAACAACACAGCGGAAGAAAGAAAAAATAGATGATATCTTATACAACTCCAATGAATACAATATCCAGTATGATATACAACAATGATATCAATATGATACAACAATATCAGAGATACAAGAAATAGCAGCGGAAAGAAAAGATAACATCGGCAGCGGAACAATATCAATAGAAGTGATAACTCCAAAATGATCAGTCAGAGAATGACTCCAACAACACCAACATCAAGCTCGAACCACCATCATGATGCACAAAGATAAGCAACGTCAATCCTGATCTCCGATGAACTGAACTAGCTCCAGATAATCTACTAACCCTGAATATCTGAGAAACCCAACTCTAGACTGCCCGTGTGGAAAATGGTGGGCACCCAGAGTTTAGGAAGGGAACAATAAACTCTGAGTCAGTCGTGGGACTGGTGTGAGTAACAAAACAGTTTATCTTTAAAACAAAGTAAAATTGAATTTCGCAATGCTTTTGGAAAATGAAACTACCACAAGACCTCCCGCCACACACACAATGCAAACGTAGAATTGGAGGAGATTTCTTCTTATGATAGTCAAACATGCTTACTACACAAACAAAACTCTTTTGATATTATTACTAGTGCATAGTGCAGAAACATTTCGAAAGTATAATATTAATCTTAGCCAGCATAGGCATTTCACACTATGCCTACTATAGCTACCATCTAAACAGTGGTGACCACCATAAGTAAATGGCAGGTTCTACAACCAATACCGTACAAGGTTCGTATTGGAAATTGGATTTCCAACAAATGGTCAGGCTAAGGAACTTCCTACTGCCACATGGGATCGCCTCTGGCGGGACGTCTCGAGAACCTACCCGGCTCTCTGCCAACACAAGGCCAGGTTACCTCTAGGTATAGGTAACTACTTCTCGAGCATGCCACCTCCCGGTCCTTTGGGACCTTTATCCGAGCGCTCGGTAACCAACATCACACATAATAAATAAAGTGTGTCCACATGAGTAAGTATCTGGGATCCATACCATGATACTACCCTTTTCCAGAAGGAAATGACATACCCTAAAGGGCACGACCCTCATAACCTTGCCGCATCATTCCTGTTTCGACCATTTCCAGTCTGTGAGGTTCGATGAGGTCTCGTCCACAAAGCTACGATTTTTCACAAAGCCATGCTTTGATCACAAATGATCAATAAATGATCAACACACAGCAACACTCAGCATGCCACATTACCAAATTGGAAGTATATCGCTGATAACCTTCAACTACATAACCTCTGAGCTTGTACGTCTCAGAGAAGGGTGTTATGCTAAGAGAATAAATTCTTCGCCACCAACAGAAATGTATTTGAAAGAAATCTGCTTTATGTCTCAAAGTGTAATGTCGGACATGTAACCATAGTACCATACAAGTCTGTTCCGGGTTCGAAAAGAACCGAAGGCACTTCCAAAGAAGCCCTTGCAATCCGGGTATTCACAATCTCGATCGGATTTCCCATCACTTAGGAAATCTCTATACCGGCGCGACTCAGTGCAGAGACAATCGATAGGTCATCCTATCGTTCTCGCAAATACCCGGTCTTCAACACCGGTCTTCAATTGCAATCCATATACGATGTATCATTATTCGGAATGGGTTATGTGACACAAAGGTCCTCTCCCGGCTAAACCGAATAATGAGCGCAATATTTAAAAACATATGGATAATGGAATTTTAGTTAAGTCACAACTTAAATCCAAACTTTTTTTTCAAATGGTTTAACAAATTACCATTTTCAAATCTTTAAACAAAAAGATTCATTTAACAACCTTCAACGGTTTAAACAATTTCCACACTTTAATCTTTTAAACAAAAGATTCATTCACAGATTTTCCTAATTAATTCCATTTCAATTGGATTAACTCATTAAATCTTTAAAACAAAGATTTACTTGATAGCTTTCAAAACAATTCCATTTCAATTTGGATTAACTCATTAAATCTTTAAAACAAAGATTTAACATATAGCTTTCAAAACATATTTCCAAAGATTTTATTCGTAATTTGAAAAATCATCTTCAATTCAAACTTGAAATTCTTTTAATTCAAATTGGAAATCCATTTCTTATATAAGAGCTTTTATCAGTTGAAAACAATTAGTTTTTCAAATTATTGAATTCAATTTCAAGTATTGAATTCAAATTTAAACCAATTTATTAAGATACCAAGATTTATTTAAGTTATTTAGAATAACTTTTACATTCAAAACTCATTTACAAAGCTCTTAATTTCAATTTCCAAAACTATGTGGATTCAAGAATCCAATCTTTAAATTTGTCAAAAATATGTGACTTAACTGATTTCCACGTGAAATCCATATTTGTGTGTGTAAGAGTGTGGTCCAGGGGTTTCACACAATAGTGCAACATCATTCAATCATCACATATCAGAATACAGAAATATAGTTGATAAGCGGTATAACTATAACGCTTATCTTTCATTCACAGATCACAGATATATAAATTATAAATAATATATTACATTCATCCCAGATAAATGAACTACAGTACAGATTACACACAAATCAGAATATATCACAAAGCATCACAGATCAGAAATATCAAGCAATTCAATCATTCAGTCGAATCCAAACATTCACAAGTGAATTTATAAATCAACTGATTAATTTAAATCAGATGTATCAATTTTTAATCCGGGTTAATTATCATAAGTTAATTACAAATTATTTGAAATAAATCTTCCTTTCAAATTTATTAGTTAACCCTTAATTATTAACAAATCAATTTTAATTAATGAATCAATTAATCTTTAATTATTAAATTAATCTTAATTAATCACAATCATTAATTAATCCTTTAATTTATTAACAAATAATTTCACTCAAATTTCAAATCATTATTCAATAAATTACGTTCAGTAATTATCTATTAATTACTTTTCTAAGTAATCATACTTTTCAAAATTATCAACTGATTATTCTGAATAAATTCAAACTTAAGGAATTAACTTGAACAAATTCAATTAACTCAATTAATTACATTGAATAATTAATTTCATAATTACTGTCATATAGTAATTATACTTAATAATTCCACAATTGATTATTATTAATTTAATCAATCTAAATTTATTGTTAAAATTTATCACACTAATTAATTATCCAAATAATCATAGTTAATGATTTCATTAATGATTAAATTTCTTTAATTACTTTTCTAAAGAAATTTCTTATGTTAATCATTTTTAATTATAAATTGGTTAACCATTAAAACTCATTCGTTAATAAATTTTTAAATCATAAATCTTCGTTAATTAAAGTAAACTCATTTATATTTACGATTTAAATAATTATTACCATATATTGAAATGTTGTTTCAAATTTTCTTTTAAATTTCAATTTAGATTTAAATTTATTTTAAACTCTTAATTTATAAAACTTAGTTAAATTTCAAAATCTTGAAATTAGATTAAAAAGAAAATCCAGGTTTAAACTTTTTAAATTTTCAACTTGTTTAAATTCCCATTTACAAATTCAATTCTATTTCAAATTCAAATTCTCCATACCTTTAATTTCTTTTATTTTAAATAAAAAAATTGAATTTAAAACTTTATTTATCTTCAAAACTGAATTCTATTTCAAACCGGAATCTTCATTTATAGTTTTGGTTTAAACTCAGTTTTAAATCCTTGCTTGATAAATTTGAATTTGGTTTTAAAAATTTCAAACAAAACAGTTTCCCGGTTGAAGCCTGTAACTAAAATTTTGACCCGAGATCCCACGAATTTACTTCGAGTTACTTCGAGTAAACTGCCCGATCTACTCGAGTACGACGCGAGGAAATTCAGCTCTTCCTAGACAAATACCAAGGTGACACATCAGAGCTCGTGCACGTGCACGGAGCGGCGGCGCCTCTCTGGCGATCGAGAAGGCTTCCATCAAGTCGTAACCTTCCTCGACGTCGATCACGTATCAACGAGCAACTCCATTTCTTCGTCGATCAAAATCGAGCGAAGCTCGAGAAGCTCGAACCAAAACACCCACCACAAACTTGTCTTGCCGCCCCACCCCCGACCACCTGAAGACCCAAGCTCCTGGCCATAACCTCGTCACCCACCGCGCCACCTTTCCCCAAAGCCACACTTCACTCGATGCTTCGTCGAAGTCGCGGCGATCAAAAATATTTAGCTCCAGGAAAATTAGGTTTAAGAAAAAGAATACGACACCACCGTCGCCTCCGACGTCGAGGCCACCCCCGCCTATTTTTCCTATCATCCCAGTAGGCTCGTCCACCTCCTTGCCCAACCCCGATACCCCTAGGTCACTGCGTCGCCGGAAATTTGCCAAAATACCCATCTCGATCATCATCAAACTACTCTCAAACCACCACACTAAAAATCACCAAATTCATTTTAAAAATCATAGCTTTAGGTAAGGATTCGAGTTATATTCTTGAATCGACGTTTTGTTGAATTCAAAATTTCCAAATTTAAAGTTTCTTCTGTAAAAAAATTTATTTTTCATCCTGTATACATTTATACTTTATGAAATTATTTTTAAATCATAGTTCTTACTTGAATACACATATTTGCTTTAGACATCAAGGCTTTATAATGATTAGAAATTGAAGGATTGAATTTATTTCTATTTGGTTTCATCCTGAACTAGAAACAGAGAAGAAGAACATATCCAAACTGTCAAATTCAAATACATATACACACAGTGTTTAAAACAAAGAAGATATCCCAACATCCATATTTAACATGAGTCATACACTGATTATAATTAACCTAAGTTGTTTACTCACCTTGGATTCCAAAGAAAAGAAGAACAAAGCTTATTCTTTGAACCAGGTTTTGAAATTGCAAGCCTTTTGTCTTTGGCTGGTGTTGAATTGTTTTCAGTTGAATTTTGATTTAGTTTGAGATGATAATTACTTTAAAAAAAAATTCTCAGCTTGATTTACGAACTGAAATGAGGAAGACTTGAGAAAAAAAATGAGTTTACAAGGTATTCATTTTGTACAAGTTGATATGAGTTGTTTGTACAAAAATAGGCAGGGATATTTTTTCCTTTAGGTGGCTGAGATGATTTGTCTTGTATACTAAAGATGATGGCATTAATTGCTTTGGTACCATTTTATAAAAATTTCCTTCATTTTGGCTGATACATGTATGAGATAATTTTGATGTGGATTCTCTAGTAAGCTTTCACTTATCTTCTTTTCTTATTTACTTGTTTTTATGTCTACTTGTTTCATTTGTTTGCAAGCTATTCTCATGTACATGAATATAATTTATTTGTTTACATACTATCATTCACATCAATTTTAAATTTGTTTCATTCTTGAATATATATTATTTTTCCTTCTTTCCTTTTATAATGTCACTTTAAAAATACAAATAAATTTCCCTTTTAATTGTTGTTAAATTTCATTTAAGTGCTACTTCATCTTTTTATAGTTTATATAATTTACCTTATATATATTGGTATTTTTATTTTATATTTAATTTATTACTATTGTTTTACTTTATATTTTTATCATATATATATTGTAATATGAATAATTTCTGTTTTAATTTGTTATTAGATTTTAGTTAAGTGTTAATTTATCTAATATGTGTGTATTTCTATTTTTATCTATTTTTATTTTGTCTTATACAATTTATATTTTTATTTTTAACATAACCCATCAATTCCAAATTTTAAAGTTATTTATTTATTTATTTTATACCCGTGTCATATACTTTTATATTTATTTTCAAACCATTTATCTTTAAGATTCAAATTCAAATCAAATATATATACATATATTTATAATTTCAAATTAACTCATATATACCCAAATACATATATATTCACATATATATAATATTTACAATATTTTTAAATTTAAATGATTCATACAAAATTTATTTTAATTCGGGGAAACTCGCATCACTTTACAATTAATTTACAAATTGTCTTCAAAAATTCAATTAATTATCAATTTAAATTTAATTAAAATCCAGGGTCGTTACAGAGAGATCTATGACACCATTGATTATGAAGTGTACATTACCCTTATGATCATTTATCTTGTTATCAATTGCATAACTTGTTATAATATGTACTTTTTTAATAATAGAATCACTATTATGTATTATCTTGACTTGTAGGTGTATAGATAGGGCAGGGTGAAGTATGATCGGTATTATCCATATATCCTTGTTCAAGATTATTAGATGTATATAGGTTATTTAGTACTTAGGGATAGTCCCTGTAACGACCCACCCTTCGTAATACCTAAAAGTCGGCGCCTTACAACGTCGCCTACTTTCAAATATCACAAAAGACATATTATTGGGGCAAAATTTGGAACAAAACACTAAACCAAGACATCAATAAGATCTCACAACAGAACGATAACATATAATATACTAAATATACATGAACATAAATATAATAACAATATATAAGAGACCGCACTAGCGAAAGCAACCGACAAATAAACATAAGTACAGAATAGTCAGAATACGTCAACTCCAAAAGCATGGATTCTGAATAAATATCTCATACAACAGTCTCGTATATAAATAACAGGTATGTCATGTACAATAAAAATAACAAGTATATGTATCTCAAAACATCGATGCCGTGCCACCAAAATGCTCCAGCTGCGCACTCTGCTAGTGTATCCCCTAAAGCACCTGACTCTCGAACTACTCAATCGAGTACCCAAGAGTTGTCATGACATAAGCAGATAAAGACAAAAACTCGGGTCAGACATAAAGCCTAGTGTGAGGGGAACTATCTCAAAATATTGTATATTAAAACTATATACAAATAGACAGGAATAAAAAAATCACAGTTGGCCCTTTCCATAAACATGGCTCAGGGGAAATCCGAACTACCTATAAACAAGCACAGTAAATCCATCTCAAAAGTAGGGGATCATACCATAACCTGCTCTTCTCCTATAACAACAAGTTAGCACAATATCTCATTCCACTACACTAGCCCAAAAACTACTAATATTATACTACCAATACACCATGATCCCAAAGCCACGATCCCTACTGCTAAGATCGATAAAATATGCTTCAACATGTATAGTCCATACGGATAAAACCAAATAGCTATGCCACAATGCGTGTGGTCACTTCTACTAAGACCAAACCGTATATGACTCACTACTAGGGAATTCTATGTCCCAGCTCGCTATTGTAACAATCCGAGATTTCGCATTAATTAATTTTCGTCAGTAAACGATTTATCGGTTGGTTAATTGATGTTGGAAGTTTTTATCAAGTTGAAATTCATTGATAGATTTTGCTAATCGCTGTTTGGAGTTTTTAATCGAGATGAAATCCTTTTAAAAATTTGTTAAGGGATTAAGGGCTTTTAAATTTAATAGTGGTCTATATTTTTGGGCCGTGAAAAGTTGCAAAGGCAAATAACCGATTCCCTTTTTTTTAGTATTTGTCTTGTTCGTTTTTAAAACCCATTCTCCACTTTTTCGTTTTAAAAAAAAAAGATAACCCTAATCAAAACGAGAAGGAAAAAAAAATGGCGGCTCTCGTTTCTTCGCGTCCCGCTTCCTTCAGCAAGTAGGATTCATCGCCGACTTCTATTGGTTCAACCTAATGATCAACTTCGTTCGTCCCTCCCGCGTCATCTTCGACAAACTAGGGATGCTGACCTGGGGTTGCTCGATCGAAGACTTTTGCTCGTCGATCGACTGGAGAGCTCGCAGTGGTGTCTAAGGTGAGTGATCTAAGTATCACTCGCATCTAATTCAAAACGTTAAATAATTGGTTGCTTGATTTCTCGACTTTGATTTCGTTGTTGTTGAGCTTTGAATTTCTGGAGTTAATGACTTGTAGGAGGAGTTTGATGATGTTGATTCGGTTGTGTTGTCTTTCGATGTTGAATTCTTTCGACTATGATGATTTCAAGTTAAATTTCGACTTGTTTTGCTGTGTGAGTTCTAATTTCTGACTTAGTGGATTTTGATTGCCTCGGCTTTTCATTATGTTCGAACTAGTGTTGATTAACTTCGGCAGGGCCTTGAGTTTTAAATACTGATTTTATTTTGTGAATTTGTGTTGACTTTGAATGGTCGTTTCTATTCATCTCTGCCTTGGTCATCACGGCCTTACTGTCTAGTGACAATTGTCTTGACTTGTTCGACCATGTTGATTTTTGATACTTTGCTATTACCTTCCATTTTGGCACTGAATTTATTGTCGACAGTTTTGGGTTCTTGCATTTTGGGGTTGTACTGTCCGGAGTTCGAATACTTGTATCACCCGTGTCTATTGAGTTTGAACATCCACTGTGTAGTTCATTGTTATAGCTCGACAGTGTTGGGTTCATGTGCATTGTCACTGCATATTTTGTTGCCTCATTAACCTGGTCGTTCTGCTGTTCATGGTTGCCAGTTACATTATAAAGTATTGTGTAGTCTCAATCCTACCGCACTTGGTTGCCAGTTACATTGTTAAACACTTGTACATATTTTCACTGTGCATATCACTGCCTAGTTTTGTTTTCATGAGTATTACTTGATGGCATTGGTTTTGGTGATCACTTGATTACTGAACTGCATTAGCATTGCTTCAAGTCTTGAGTAGAGTGTTCATGCAGTCGACCTTTGACCTATGTCTATAGCATGAGCCATTAGTTTGCATTTTTGAACTGGTTAGTATTTTTGGGTAGTCTTTACTTTATCCTGCATTCATGTATAAGTCTGGGGTTGAGTCACTGTTCTCCGTAGCATCTTGGTATCACTTGCCTATAGTTGGTCGAAAACTGATCATTCATTTGTATCACTGGTAGCTGTATGATTAATTGTCGTTGAGTTGTATCCATGCGTTTACTATGAGCCTGCTGCAGTGTTCAATTGTGTCGTATTTGCCTGTTCGTTCGTGCATCTCGATTCATGTATATTGTCACTGAATTCATTGTGTCGGGATTTGTATTCTTTATTGCCTTTATGTGCTGTTGGCATGTGCATTTGTCCTTGAGGCCTGCTCTTGCACTGTCTCTGAACTGTTGGCACTTATGTAGCATTTCATTCTGATGTTGGTTGGTTAACATATATTTTTGTTGTCACGGCACAATGCACTTAGTCTCCTTTATGTTGCATAGCTTTCTCTTTGGTATTGAGCAATTGCGTCTGCAGTTTTCACTACAACCATTGTCTATAGTGGTTGTACACTTCACTTGATCTAGCACTGTGAAGTCTTCTCTTTTCGATACTGATATACATTGATTTGAGTCACCATGTATGTTTCTTTCTTGTGATCCTGGGTCTGGTTTCTTGACCAAGCTTGTTCGGGTTGCTTTGGGTATTGACTGCGGTCATGGCTTGTTCGATATCACAGTTTTGATCTGAAGCGTGAACTTGTTCACCGCTTCCTTTTCGCTTGAGTTGGTTGAGTTTGGTTTGTTGGTTTTTGATCGTTTCAAGTTGATTTGTGAAATTTTACAGCGAGTTGAATCCGGTCTCAAAGACCCGGGTTTGACCCTGTAAGTTTATTTATGTTGACTTCTACCGTTCTGATTGCTGTTAGTTTTCACCATCGTAATGATTTCACGTACTGTGTGGCGAGGCAGTGCACGCGTGCGTGTGCTGCAGCCACATAGACATTTGGTGTGTTTGATCATTTTTGAGATTTTTGATTTGATGATTTACACTGTTTAGTGTTATATACGCCGTTATCCAATTCTCGTATCGAGAGTTGGATATAGGTGATTTCTGTGACTGTCGTCTATTGACTATCTGATTATTATTACTGCTATGCACTAATAAACTGGTTTGAATTAGACTGACCTGGGTATTATTTTCTTTTGAATGTAATACTCGGGTCAGACCCGAGTTATTTCAGGTTGTAGATTCCTTTCTTTGAGTTGCTGTTCGGGATTTGAAGACTTTTCACATCTTCTGAAGTTGTCATTGTCCTTTTGTAGTAGTCGTGTCATTGTATAGAACGATATGTATTCATGTATATTAGTTGATAATGTACTTGTATATATAACTTCTAGAGTCGACAGTTGTAGTTGTATCATATGTATCGTGTCAACTATATTGTAACTGACATCGGTTATATATATATGAGATTTTTTTGTTAATCTGTGTTCCGCATTTATATTATCTGTGTTGTTGTTATATCTAATGTCCTAAACTACTATGAACTATCGTAGTTTGTTTTATACTGATAATTGGGTGTGTCGATGGGAGTAAATAAATAATAGATGAAAAATAAAAAGTATATACCACTCCTATCGAGATAACCAATATTAGTGTAAGGCCAACTACGGATGGTCGCTCCTATCCAGCCTTATTCTTCGTAATAATAGACAGTATTTCTTTTAATACTCTTTGTTATTATGAGCATAGAGGTGGGGCGTCACAGTTGGTATCAGAGCTTGGGGTTTATGGACATAATATAAAACATAACTTGGATGGAACATATGTTACAACTATTAGTCGACGTTTTATTTGTGATTTGAGTCAAAACTAAAGTTTTGAAATTTTGATGAAATTTTTAAATATCGTTATTTAAAAATAAAAGTGGAATTGTGTTTTGTTGTTTGGATGAAATTGTGTTCTGATGATTTGATTGATTTGTGTTCTATTTATCAGAGTGCGCAGCGGAAACAGTGAAACTGTCTTCGCTGAGTACAACTGATAATCTTTTTGATTTAAGAATCAAAATACGAAATTGATATGAATTCCAATTGTTGTTTACATAGCTGTAATTATTTGTTTCTCTGAGAATTTCGAATCCAAATTGAGGATTCGAAGAAATTGCAGTTATGTGATTTTTGTTGAAATTTCCGCTGGCTTTCTTTTGTACTAATCATCTATTGATTAGATTTTTGCTGTTTTAAATTATCTTCATCGAAGATACATTTGAATGATTCTTTGTTCATTTTGTAGTACGTGCAAAAATTTAAATTGCACATTATTGCATTTATCTTACGTTGAACCGATGCTTGGTTATGAAACGTATTTTGTTGCCGTTATTTTATAACGGGATTTTACACCAATGCTATAATTTGAAGTACGGTGTTTTGGGGCATTTTGATGAATGAAAATTCACTGATATTACATTTTGATGTAAATTGTTTTGATGTGATTTTGACGTTTTAAAATTACTGTCGCTTTGACTTCAGTAACAGTCAAATTTTTAAAAGTGGATTTCAAGCGGTTATTCCGCAATATTGATTTGTGACCGTTTTTACGGTATTTTGAGAAGTACAGTTTCCTTATCGAAATTGTTACTGATTTGCTGTTTTAATCACGTGATTGGAAAATCATTTTAAAAATGAAATTTGTTTTATAAAATTTTAACAGTTTGCGTTTTCAAAAGAATGAGAAAGCGACTTAAACGATTCATCAAAATCGAGGATTATGACCCCTTTCTTTTACTGTTTCGCTTAACTCCGGACTTGTTCAGTTGAGAATGCGAATTGTTATTTTTACAAAATAAATAAAATTGTTTTCAAAAATTTTACAGTTTGCGATTTCAAAAGAATGAGGAAGCGATTTAAACGTTTCAGCAAAATCGAGGACTATGACCCCTTTCTTTTACTGATTCGCTTAATTCCGGACTTGTCCGTTTGAGAATGTGAAATGTATTTTTACAAAATACACAATTTTGCACTTTCAAGGAAACGATGAAGAGAATCAAATGATTTAGTAAAACACGTGGTATGGGACATGTGCGTTTGCTATTTCGGTTAATTCCGGACTCGTTAATTGAAACATTTTGATGCTTTCGTGTGCTTTCGAGCCACTATGAGGACCTTCGGGTCATTTGTTGGGCTTTTGGGCCACTCTGCGGACATTCGGGTCATTTGTTGGGCTTTCGGGCCACTCTGCGGACCTTCGGGTCATTTGTTGGGCTTTCGGGCCACTCTGCGGACCTTCGGGTCAAATACCAGTACTAGACCTTCGGGTCACTCTGCGGACCTCCGGGTCAATCTGATGGGCGCCAAAATTATGTTGAGTACTTGGTAGGCTACGGCCACTCTGAGATGCACGTGCGGTGAATTAAAAACTCGCCATCTGATGGGATCGATCCAAGCTTTTATGTTGATTTTCTAGTCTTCTTAATTGATTTCTAGATATTTGTTGCTTCCAATTATCTGCAGGTAATTGGATATTTGTTGATATGAGTTCTGATTATCGTTTTTGATAATCAGATATTTTTTGTTTCTAATTATCGCTTGTGATAATTAGATATTTGTTGATATGAGTTCTGATTATCGTTTTTGATAATCAGATATTTGTTGTTTCTAATTATCGCTTGTGATAATTAGATATTTGTTGATATGAGTTCTGATTATCGTTTTTGATAATCAGATATTTGTTGTTTCTAATTATCGCTTGTGATAATTAGATATTTGCTGATATGAGTTCTGATTATCGTTTTTGATAATCAGATATTTGTTGTTTCTAATTATCGCTTGTGATAATTAGATATTTGCTGATATGAGTTCTGATTATCGTTTTTGATAATCAGATATTTGTTGTTTCTAATTATCGCTTGTGATAATTAGATATTTGTTGATATGAGTTCTGATTATCGTTTTTGATAATCAGATATTTGTTGTTTCTAATTATCGCTTGTGATAATTAGATATTTGTTGATATGAGTTCTGATTATCGTTTTTGATAATCAGATATTTGTTGTTTCTAATTATCGCTTGTGATAATTAGATATTTGCTGATATGAGTTCTGATTATCGTTTTTGATAATCAGATATTTGTTGTTTCTAATTATCGCTTGTGATAATTAGATATTTGTTGATATGAGTTCTGATTATCGTTTTTGATAATCAGATATTTGTTGTTTCTAATTATCGCTTGTGATAATTAGATATTTGCTGATATGAGTTCTGATTATCATTTTTGATAATCAGATATTTGTTGTTTCTAATTATCGCTTGTGATAATTAGATATTTGTTGATATGAGTTCTGATTATCGTTTTTGATAATCAGATATTTGTTGTTTCTAATATTCGCTTGTGATAATTAGATATTTGTTGATATGAGTCCTGATTATCGTTTTTGATAATCGGATATTTGTTGCATTTAATTATCGCTTTTGATAATTAAATATTTGCTGATTTTAGATTTAATTATCGCCTTAGATAATTAAATATTTGCTGATTTGAGATTTAATTATCGCCTTAGATAATTAAATATTTGTTGATTTGAGATTTAATTATCGCTTTAGATAATTAAATATTTGTTGATTTGAGATTTAATTATCGCTTGAGATAATTAAATATTTGTTGATTTTAGATTTAATTATCGCTTGAGATAATTAAATAATTGTTGATTTTAGATTTAATTATCGCTTGAGATAATTAAATAATTTTTGATTTTAGATTTAATTATCGCTTTAGATAATTAAATATTTGTTGATATGAGATTTAATTATCGCTTTAGATAATTAAATATTTGTTGATATGAGATTTAATTATCGCTTTTGATAATTAAATATTTGTTGATTTTAGATTTAATTATCGCTTTTGATAATTAAATATTTGCTGAATTTGAAATTTGATTATCGCTTGGGATAATCAAATATTTGTTGAATTTAAAATTTGATTATCGCTTGAAATAATCAAATATTTATTGAATTTAGAATTTGATTACCGCTTAAGATAATCAATTATTTGTTGAATGAGAAATTTGATTATCGTTTGTGATAATCGAATATTTGTTGATCTTAAATTTGATTACCGTTTGTGGTAATTAAATATTTGTTGATTTATTTTCTGACTATCGTTAGATTATTGGATGGTTGTTGATTTTATTGATGCGAGATTTTCTAGTTTTTATTGATTCTAGACTTCGTTGATTGTATGGAATTGTTGTTTTCTATCTATCTCTGTTGATAGTCAAAGTTTGCTGATTATAAAGTTCGTGTTTTCTATTTTATCTGTTTGATAAATAGATGCTTGCAGTTTTGCGAATTGCGATTTGTGTTTTATAATCATCCTTGTTGATAATTGAATGTTCATGATGATTGCATTTATTCTGTTTAATAGTCATCTGATTATCTATTGATAATTAGATTTTGTTGAGAATTTATAAATTTCTTTTATAAAGATAAAAGATCTCTGTGGCATTCGAATTTGCGACTTTTATTCTTCTAGCTTAACCAGTTTATGTTAGAAGAATAATAGTGTTTATGACCTTCGTTATGGAAATTGCGGGGACGCAATTTTTATAAGGAAGGGAGTCTGTAACAATCCGAGATTTCGCATTAATTAATTTTCGTCAGTAAACGATTTATCGGTTGGTTAATTGATGTTGGAAGTTTTTATCAAGTTGAAATTCATTGATAGATTTTGCTAATCGCTGTTTGGAGTTTTTAATCGAGATGAAATCCTTTTAAAAATTTGTTAAGGGATTAAGGGCTTTTAAATTTAATAGTGGTCTATATTTTTGGGCCGTGAAAAGTTGCAAAGGCAAATAACCGATTCCCTTTTTTTTAGTATTTGTCTTGTTCGTTTTTAAAACCCATTCTCCACTTTTTCGTTTTAAAAAAAAAGATAACCCTAATCAAAACGAGAAGGAAAAAAAAATGGCGGCTCTCGTTTCTTCGCGTCCCGCTTCCTTCAGCAAGTAGGATTCATCGCCGACTTCTATTGGTTCAACCTAATGATCAACTTCGTTCGTCCCTCCCGCGTCATCTTCGACAAACTAGGGATGCTGACCTGGGGTTGCTCGATCGAAGACTTTTGCTCGTCGATCGACTGGAGAGCTCGCAGTGGTGTCTAAGGTGAGTGATCTAAGTATCACTCGCATCTAATTCAAAACGTTAAATAATTGGTTGCTTGATTTCTCGACTTTGATTTCGTTGTTGTTGAGCTTTGAATTTCTGGAGTTAATGACTTGTAGGAGGAGTTTGATGATGTTGATTCGGTTGTGTTGTCTTTCGATGTTGAATTCTTTCGACTATGATGATTTCAAGTTAAATTTCGACTTGTTTTGCTGTGTGAGTTCTAATTTCTGACTTAGTGGATTTTGATTGCCTCGTCTTTTCATTATGTTCGAACTAGTGTTGATTAACTTCGGCAGGGCCTTGAGTTTTAAATACTGATTTTATTTTGTGAATTTGTGTTGACTTTGAATGGTCGTTTCTATTCATCTCTGCCTTGGTCATCACGGCCTTACTGTCTAGTGACAATTGTCTTGACTTGTTCGACCATGTTGATTTTTGATACTTTGCTATTACCTTCCATTTTGGCACTGAATTTATTGTCGACAGTTTTGGGTTCTTGCATTTTGGGGTTGTACTGTCCGGAGTTCGAATACTTGTATCACCCGTGTCTATTGAGTTTGAACATCCACTGTGTAGTTCATTGTTATAGCTCGACAGTGTTGGGTTCATGTGCATTGTCACTGCATATTTTGTTGCCTCATTAACCTGGTCGTTCTGCTGTTCATGGTTGCCAGTTACATTATAAAGTATTGTGTAGTCTCAATCCTACCGCACTTGGTTGCCAGTTACATTGTTAAACACTTGTACATATTTTCACTGTGCATATCACTGCCTAGTTTTGTTTTCATGAGTATTACTTGATGGCATTGGTTTTGGTGATCACTTGATTACTGAACTGCATTAGCATTGCTTCAAGTCTTGAGTAGAGTGTTCATGCAGTCGACCTTTGACCTATGTCTATAGCATGAGCCATTAGTTTGCATTTTTGAACTGGTTAGTATTTTTGGGTAGTCTTTACTTTATCCTGCATTCATGTATAAGTCTGGGGTTGAGTCACTGTTCTCCGTAGCATCTTGGTATCACTTGCCTATAGTTGGTCGAAAACTGATCATTCATTTGTATCACTGGTAGCTGTATGATTAATTGTCGTTGAGTTGTATCCATGCGTTTACTATGAGCCTGCTGCAGTGTTCAATTGTGTCGTATTTGCCTGTTCGTTCGTGCATCTCGATTCATGTATATTGTCACTGAATTCATTGTGTCGGGATTTGTATTCTTTGTTGCCTTTATGTGCTGTTGGCATGTGCATTTGTCCTTGAGGCCTGCTCTTGCACTGTCTCTGAACTGTTGGCACTTATGTAGCATTTCATTCTGATGTTGGTTGGTTAACATATATTTTTGTTGTCACGGCACAATGCACTTAGTCTCCTTTATGTTGCATAGCTTTCTCTTTGGTATTGAGCAATTGCGTCTGCAGTTTTCACTACAACCATTGTCTATAGTGGTTGTACACTTCACTTGATCTAGCACTGTGAAGTCTTCTCTTTTCGATACTGATATACATTGATTTGAGTCACCATGTATGTTTCTTTCTTGTGATCCTGGGTCTGGTTTCTTGACCAAGCTTGTTCGGGTTGCTTTGGGTATTGACTGCGGTCATGGCTTGTTCGATATCACAGTTTTGATCTGAAGCGTGAACTTGTTCACCGCTTCCTTTTCGCTTGAGTTGGTTGAGTTTGGTTTGTTGGTTTTTGATCGTTTCAAGTTGATTTGTGAAATTTTACAGCGAGTTGAATCCGGTCTCAAAGACCCGGGTTTGACCCTGTAAGTTTATTTATGTTGACTTCTACCGTTCTGATTGCTGTTAGTTTTCACCATCGTAATGATTTCACGTACTGTGTGGCGAGGCAGTGCACGCGTGCGTGTGCTGCAGCCACATAGACATTTGGTGTGTTTGATCATTTTTGAGATTTTTGATTTGATGATTTACACTGTTTAGTGTTATATACGCCGTTATCCAATTCTCGTATCGAGAGTTGGATATAGGTGATTTCTGTGACTGTCGTCTATTGACTATCTGATTATTATTACTGCTATGCACTAATAAACTGGTTTGAATTAGACTGACCTGGGTATTATTTTCTTTTGAATGTAATACTCGGGTCAGACCCGAGTTATTTCAGGTTGTAGATTCCTTTCTTTGAGTTGCTGTTCGGGATTTGAAGACTTTTCACATCTTCTGAAGTTGTCATTGTCCTTTTGTAGTAGTCGTGTCATTGTATAGAACGATATGTATTCATGTATATTAGTTGATAATGTACTTGTATATATAACTTCTAGAGTCGACAGTTGTAGTTGTATCATATGTATCGTGTCAACTATATTGTAACTGACATCGGTTATATATATATGAGATTTTTTTGTTAATCTGTGTTCCGCATTTATATTATCTGTGTTGTTGTTATATCTAATGTCCTAAACTACTATGAACTATCGTAGTTTGTTTTATACTGATAATTGGGTGTGTCGATGGGAGTAAATAAATAATAGATGTAAAATAAAAAGTATATACCACTCCTATCGAGATAACCAATATTAGTGTAAGGCCAACTACGGATGGTCGCTCCTATCCAGCCTTATTCTTCGTAATAATAGACAGTATTTCTTTTAATACTCTTTGTTATTATGAGCATAGAGGTGGGGCGTCACAGCTATCATCAGAATCGTAAATGACTCGCTATTGAGGAACACCATATCTTAGCCCGCTATTATCACAAATCATATATGACTTGCTATTGAGTAACTCTAAGTCTCAGCCTACTATCAGCACAAATCGTATATGACCCGCTACTGAGGAATTCCGTATCTTATCCCGCTATCATCACAAATCGTATATGACTTGCTACTGAGGAACTCTAAGTCTTAACCCGCTATCATATAAAAACCTAGATGACTCATTACTGGAAAACTCTCCCCGCCCGCTATCATCAAAATCATGGAAGACTCGCTACTAGGGAACTCCATGTCCAGCCCGCTATCATCACAAATCGTATAGGATCGCCACGCATGGCTCCAGTCACCACTGCCTAAAACCCACCAGAAAACTCTAACAAAACCCCATAACAATCCAAATTGTACCCCAAATCGAACGCATAACCCAGATGTCATAATACTCTCCCGGTATATGTGACGACCCGCCTTTTTCGAATAACTTAAGCTGACAATAAACCACACATGTCCAACTTAAGTTGTTCAAATTTGACAGATTATCAATTTGGGATTTTAAAATAGAATCAAACATAGAATCACACACAGAATAGTACAGAATCTCACAGCAGTAAATAAATAATATACATAGTAGTTCATGAAGCTACTACACAAAATACATCAGAGTTCAGCCATTAATTATACAATACTAGAGATACATAAGAGTCTACTAGTACAAGCCAAAATGAAAGTAGATAACTAATACTGGATAGAGTAGAGTCTTCGACTAAGTCTTTGGCTCCCAAAATAAGCACTGCTCACACACTACAATCTCAGGCTGACTCGAGCATAAAGTAAAACAATATACTCAAGTCAGGATTAGAAGTTCTCATGTAAGTAGTCTAACTCAAGTGAAATGTACAAAGTAACTCAAGAGATGTTATGGGATTTTTCATCTCTTAAGGATCCATCAAAAAATTATATATATAGTAGGGTATGCTATATATGTAGTGTCTATCAGTAATATAAAATATCAGAATAGCGTTAAGGCTTTACATTAATCCCCCTTAACATATTTTTAAGCATTGTCATACAGTTTGCATATAAAACACCAGTAAGCCGTCGGTGGATAGGGATGCGCCGTGATACGACAACACTAAATCAAAATCGTAGTGGTCTCGTATAGGGATAAAAGTATGACAATGCATATGAGGCAATGCCCAAAGTAGGATACTACCAGTTCGGGTCACAGGGCTGGTGGTAACGCATCGTAGCCATGACCGCCCACCGTGTCCAATACTCTCATAATCAAAGGGTGATCACCAACAACAACCGAAGTAAGGATATTCGTACGAGGAAGTGTGTCCACTCGGGGTAGCTAGCCCGCTTGGCCCTATCAAGCCATCTTGTTTTAGTCATTTCAAATTGGCACAAGTGTTGGGGTCTATCCATCATCGTTCTCTTTCTTCGAATCCAGCAACGTACGCCAAAACCAACCACTTCATTCTAGACCATCACTCCACATATACAGTTATTAAAGTGGTTCCGGTATCGACAGAGAGTATGTCCATATCTGGTCTCGGCCTCTTTAATAACCAACGTCATTTTCACACCGATTGGTTACTTTATTAAATCAAAGTATCCATTATTTCCAAACAACATATTCCATTTGACTAAAATAAATTTGGATTTAAAAATCTAAAGATTCAATTTTTAAACAAGTATTTCACTTTTACAAAATTATCCAAATTGAATAACTATTCAATTTAACAAAGTTAGTTAAGTTTTTAAATACAAAAGTTCGGTAGGTGACCGGGTGTTTCGGCTCGAGTTCGGGGATGGGGTGTTTCGACTGAGGTTGATTGGTGAAGCGGGTAGGGTTGATGGGGCTAGTGTTGGGCAAGGGGAGATCAGGGTGCGGGTTTCGGGTGGGATTCTGGACCAGTGGAAGGTGGTGAGCTTGGTGGTTTGGGTGGACGAGGCTGCTGGTGGGGTGAGCTCGGTGGGTTGCGGGTGCGACGAAGGCTGGGCGGAGGGGAGCTCGGGTTGTAGGTTGGTGGCAGGGTGGTGGGTTGGCAGCAGGGAGGGTGTACGGCTGAGCAGGTGGTGAGTGCGGCCAGGTGGAGCAAGGGTTCGGGTGAAGTGTACTGGGGCGGAGGGGTTTGCTGTCGAGATGCGGTGGTGGGTGGTTGTTCGGGTGGGGTGTTGGGCTGAGGGCAGAGGGGAAGGAGGTTGCGGGTGAGGAGGTGCGAAGGTGAAGGGTTGCAAAGTGGGTGGAGGAGGTGGCTGCCGAGGAGGGACTGGGTTCGGTGAAGGTGGGGGCGGTGCCTGGTGGAGCCAGTGGGTAGGAGTTGGTGGCTGTAGGGGGAAGAAGAAAATGGAGGAGGGGTTATGTGGTTTTAGTTTAGAATATATATATATATATATATGCTTTGTATTCTTTCTCTCCAGCAATGCTCAAAACCAAGAAAATGAGGAGTAGAAGAAAGCACCACGTATAAATAGAAGGAAGATGTGCACGGAGGCTAATAAATGCAGCATTTATAATTCTAGGCTGCGCATGCAACATGTCTATGAAAGAATAAAAAAGAATGAAAGTTGGCTGCAAAAGGAATGGAAAGCAATTATGTTGTGAAATATTTTCCAGGGCACGGTCACGGACCGCTATCTCGACCATTTGGCATTTTACAATGGAAGCCAAAATATAAAAACAAATATACTGCGGAGATCAACGCGACGAGATGAATCCAACGATGTACTAAAATCTGTGTTACGACATTCGTAGCAAAATTCCATCTGTCGCTACTGTTACCACTTCAAATTTGAACGACAACGACAATTCTTGATAAACGGAGCTACAAAGGTTGGAATTGGACGGAACGAACTTTGATGTTTTAATCGGAAAATTTTCTAGATCATTTCTATGTAAAAATATTTATACTTCAAAATTTGATAATTCTTACCTAAAAATGTGTTGACCGAGTTTCGAACAAATTTTGACTTAAAATAAATTTTGTTGGCCTTATTTCAATGGACGCACTTCAAATATCTAGTTTTCGTTGCCAAATTTTATTTGTTAAAAATAAATTTTATTTCAAAATATTCATTAAAATTCTTATTTAAATCGTTGAAAAATTCAGGTCGTTACAATCTCCTCCACTCAAAACTTATTGTCCTCGAAAAGAGCGGAATAAGATAACAGAAAGATAAATAGAAAGATAGAAATAGATTCGGGCGTGGACTACATACCCTTTATTAGCAATTCAGGATTTGAAGCACGGATACTCTCCTCCGTTTCCCAAGTACAATCTCGATCATCTTCGCTCCACTGAACCTTGATGAGATTTACAACCTTCCTTCTAAGCTGCTTCGTGCTTTTGTCTACTATACGAAGCGGTTTTCTCTCAACAGTTAGATTGGGCTCAACATCCATTTCTTCGAACAAAGCAGGCTAGACAATCATGGATGGATCATGCACATATCTACGGAGGTGTGAAACATGAAACACATTATGCACCCCCGATACTTTCTCTGGCAAGTCAACTCTATATGTCAAAGTACCAATCCTTTTTAAGATGCAGAAAGGACTAATAAATCTAGAAGCGAGCTTCCCTTTCCTTCCAAACCGGGTTACATTCTTCAAAGGTGAAATTTTGAGAAATACTTGATCTCCAACTACAAATTCCAAGTCTCTTCTCCTTCTATCTGCATATTTCTTCTATTGATCCTGGGCAATTCTTATTTTCCTTCTGATTTCTTCTACTTTCTCAGAGGCTTCCAAAATCATTTCGGGACCAAGAACAAGTCGATTTCCCGATTCTACCCAACAAGATGGAGATTTACATAGCCATCCATAGAGAGCTTCGAACGGTGCCATCTTAATACTCGCTTGATAGCTATTATTATAGGTGAATTCAACGAGATGGAGATGCTCTTCCCAAGATCCTCCAAAATCTAAAACACAAGCTCGAAGAAGATCTTCCAAATTTTGATTCACCCTTTCGGTCTGACCATCCATTTGAGGATGATAAGCTGTGATCAGATTCAATTAAGTACCAAGAGTCTCCTGAAAAGCTTTCCAGAAATTGCTGGTGAAGATAGGATCTCGATCACATACAATGCTAGACGGAACACCATGGAAGCGAACAATTTCTTTCATATAAAGCTCGGCTAAACTCGAGGCAGTTCGAGTAGTCTTCACAGGAATAAAGTGAGCAGACTTGATCAATCTATCGACAATAACCCAGATGCACTCATTACCTTTTCTGGCCCTCGGTGGTCCATCAATAAAGCCCATAGAAATCTGATCCCATTTCCAGTTTGGAATCTCAAGAGGCTATGATAATAGTGCTATCTTCTTATGATCAACTTTAACTTGTTGGCAAGTGGCACACCTACTAACGTGAATAGAAATATCTTGCTTCATTCCACTCCACCAATACAACTTTTTCATATTTTGATACATCTTTGTAACTCCAGGATGAATGGAAAGTCTGGATTGGTGATTTTCTCTAAGTACTTCTTGCCTCAAACCGTCAACATCCGGAACACAAATTCGATTATTAATTCTTAGAATTCCATTTCTACCAATTTGTTCACCCCATTTGCCTAGAGTATTATCCTTCCTACCAAGAACATTTTCTTTTATTTACCTAAGCATTGGATCCTCATCCTGCTTAGTAGCTATGTGATCCATAAGAGCTGGAGAAGAAACAAGTTGATATAACATGGATTTGCTCCTACTCAAAGCGTCGGCCACAACATTAGCCTTTCCAAGAGTATAGTTGATGTCGAGGTCATATGATGATAAGAATTCGAGCCATCTAACTTGTCTCTGGTTTAGATCCTTCTAGCTAAAGATATACCATAGCGATTTGTGGTCCGTAAAGAGTTCAAATTTTGTTCCAAGAAGGTGATGCCTCCATAACTTCAAAGTAAAGACAACGGCGAGTAATTCCATATCATGAGCTGCATAATTTACCTCATGGGTCTTCAATTGACGACTAGCATAGGAAATAACTTTACCATCCTGCATCAAAACAGCACCCAATCCTTCACTACAAGCATCTGTATAAACAGTTAACCCTTCACTTCCATTCGGAACAGTGAGAATAGGGGCAGAGGTTAGCTTGCGCTTTAGTTCTTCGAATGTTGCCTTACATTTCTCACTCCAAAGAAACTTAACATTCTTTCTAGTCAAACTGTGAGTGGTGAAGAAATTCATGCGAAGTTCTCGATAAATCTCCTGCAATAACCAGCTAAGCCTAGGAAGCTGTGAACATCCGTAGGAGTTTTAGGGGTTTCCCAATCATTGATTACGGCGATCTTAGCTGGATCGATCGAAATTCCATTCTTCGAAACCACGTGCCCAAGAAATCTAACCTATTCTCGCCAGAAGTGGCATATAGAGAATTTAGCTTTCAATTGATGACTTCTCGGAGTTTCAAGGACAAATTTAAGATGTTCCTTATGCTCCTTTTCAGTCTTAGAAAAGACTAGAATATCGTCAACGAAAACTAGAATGAATTTGTTTAAAACCTCCTGGAATAATCTGTTCATGAGGTCAACAAAGTAAGCCGGGGCATTAGTTAAACCGAAAGGCATAACTAACCATTTATAGAAACCATCTTCTATTTGGAAAGCGGTTTTTTAAATGCTATCTTCTGCAATCCTGAGCTGATGGAAACCCGAAGCAAGGTCTAGTTGAGAAAATACCTTTGCTCCATGCAACTGATCAAACATGTCATTAATACGAAGGCATTGGATATCTGTTCTTGTGGGTAATCTTGTTCAGCTGTCTATAATCTATGCACATCCTTAGAGAACCATCAGATTTAGTAGCAAAAACCACAGCTGCGCCCTATTCTAAATGACTACGACGAATCAAACATTTAGGGAATAAATCTTCGATTTTGATCCTTAATTCAACTTTCTCTTTTGCTGCCATTATTCTTGGAGCAAGTACGATAGGCCTAGCTCCAAAAATAAGATCAATGTGAAATTCAATTTTGTGCTGAGGTGGTAAAGATGTTACTTCTCCGAAAACATCGAGGAAGTGTTGGACGACAGGAGTAATACTAAGATCACTCAGGCAAGAGTCAAGAGAGAAAACAAAACTTCCGGAAAAATCTAAATGCATTTTACACTCCACTACCAAGAGATTTCCACCATCATCTACTAAGGAAACCGTTTGAGATTTGCTGGCAATATGAGCATTAAATGCGGTCATCCAATCTATGCCTAACAAAATATCGAATCCTATAAAGTCGAGAACATAAAAGTCCCATGTAAAATGGTGTCTATCGTTTTTGAAGAGTCTGACCCTTTTACAAATCATACCAAGATTTGCAGGACCCCCAATATGATTTGATATACATAAAGGTTGAGATGCAGGTTCGGGTTTCAAAATATGGTTGAGTTTGTCACATAAATAGCAGATATAAAACTATGGGATGCTCCAGTGTCAAACAAAACATGAACAGAAAAGGATGGTAAGATATGGAAGGTACCTTGAAGGGTTGCATTGGTGGTTTCATCCCTAGGAGTAGACGTAGAAACTGCGAAGACACCTGATAGAGTTCCCTTCTTCTGAGTGGGACAATCCTTCTTAAAGTGGTATGGCTGCAAGCAAATATGGCAAAGATCTTGCTTGGTCATCTGCACTGGTGGAACAGACGCTCCTGCGGGAACTAGGCAACTATTGGCATAGTGACCTTTCTGATCGCACTTGAAGCAAGTGATAGAAGAGATATCAATGGGCTTCCTCTGAGAATGTCCAATCCCGCTCATGTTTTGCCAATTCTTCTTCTGCTGCAGAAAGTTAGACTTTCTCCTCTTAGAATTATTGGAACCTGCTGAAGGAGTTTTGGAGTGAACAACTGATGCTTCCTTCGAACTCGATTTTTCATATCTGAGGTCCATATCCATAAGACTAGTGAAAGTGCCATGAACATGGACAGTCAAACGGTCATAATACTCTGGATGAGCACCGGCTATGAACTTTTCATTTTGCTTAAGCGGAGTATCGATCAGACCTGGTCCAAACTTGGATAGCTCGTTAAATTTCCTTTCATACACCGAAAATGACATGCTTCCCTGCTTAAGATCCATAAAGTTGCGATATAACTGAGATTTTCCAACTTCAGGCATCCACTGGGTCATGAATACTTCCTTGAAGTGCGCCCAAGTGATGTTTGCTTCCTTAGTGCGGGTGGTAACAGATTCTCACCAATCTTGAGCAGCATCCTGAAACTGCCAAGTGGCCAACTGATGCTTCTGGGCATCGGAAATCTCAAGTCCCGTAAAGATTCTTTCCAAGCTCTTAAGCCACTGTTGAGCTTCAATAATACTTCAGACCCTGAGAATTTAGTACCACCAAGCTGTGCATACTCTTTGCAAAGTGTAGTGAACTTAACTGGCGGAACTGGTGCAACTAGTGTAATTGCATCTAGTACGGGGCCATTCCCTCTTCCCCGACCTCGAGCATTCCTTCTGTTGCTCATCCTCAAAAGTCAAGGATGGGTTTAGAACATGGAAAAGAACTAAACTTAAGGAAATCCTAATCAAAGCGAATTCTAAAAAGGAAGATGTATTAAAATTGATAGAAATTTTGAACATAGATTGGATTTTAAAACATTTTATGTTTTCAAAATACGCTCTCTCAATAATAATTCCACTCATTATAGGGAATTACTAGCCCTATTCCTAATGAGTCTACCCCTCAGACTAAGGTATTCACTAAATCAAAGCTCTAATATCAACTGTGACGACCCACCTTTTTCGAACAACTTAAGCTGACAATAAACCACACATGTCCAACTTAAGTTGTTCAAATTTGACAGATTATCAATTTGGGTTCTAAAATAGAATCAAACACAGAATCACACACAGAATAGTACAGAATCTCGCAGAGGAAAATAAATAATATATATAGTAGTTCATCAAGCTACTACACAAAACACATCAGAGTTCAGCCTTTAATTATACAATACCAGAGATACATAAGAGTCTACTGGTACAAGCCAAAATGAAAATAGATAACTAATACTGGGTATAGTGGAGTCTTCGACTAAGTCTTCGGCTCCCAAAATAAGCACTGCTCACACACTGCAATACTCAGGCTGACCCGATCATAAAGTAAAACAATATACTCGAGTCAGGACTAGAGTTCTCATGTAAGTAGTCTAACTCAAGTGAAATGTGCAAAGTAACTCAAGAGATGTTACGAGATTTTCCATCTCTTAAGGATCCGTAAAAATATTATATATATATATATATAGTAGGGTACGCTGTATATGTAGTGTCTATCAGTAAATAGCGTTAAGGTTTTACATTGATCCCCCCTAACACATTTTTAAGCATTGTCGTACAGTTTGCATATAAAACACAAGTAAACCGTCGGTGGATAGGGATGCGCCGTGATACAACAACACTAAATCAAAATCGTAGTGGTCTCGTATAGGGATCAAAGTATGACATGGCACGTGAAGCAATGTCGAAGGTAGGATACTACCAGTTTGGGTCGCAGCGTTGGTGGTAACGCATCGTAGCCATAACCACCCACCGCGTCCAACACTCCCATAATCAAAGGGTGATCACCAATAACAACCGAAGTAAGGATATTCATACGAGGAAGTGTGTCCACTCGTGGTAGCTAGCCCGCTTGGCCCTGTCAAGCCATCCTGTTTTAGTCATTTCAAATTGGCACAAGTATCGGGGTCTATCCATCATCGTTTTCTTTCTTCGAATCCAGCAACGTACGCCAAAACCAACCACTTCATTCTGGACCATCACTCCATGTATACAGTTATTAAAGTGGTTCCGGTATCGATAGAGAGTATGTTCATCTCCGGTCCTGGCCTCTTTAATAACCAATGTTATTTTCACACCGATTGGTTATTTTATTAAATCAAAGTATCCATTATTTCCAAACAACATATTCCCATTTGACTTAAATAAATTTGGATTTAAAAATCTAAAGATTCAATTTTTAGACAAGTATTTTACTTTTACAAAATTATCCAAATTGAATAACTATTCGATTTAACAAAGTTAGTTAAGTATTTAAATACAAAAGTTTTATCATTATCTATTCAATTTAATTAAACTTCTAAATTAATTTACTTAACTACTTAACTTAACACTTTTAATTAAACTTTAATTTAAAACCCTTCAACTTAATCTTTATATATTTCAATTCAATAAACTCAATTTAAAATTCCCTTTTATTAAATTAAATATTTATTCAAGAATTTAATTGTATATACAATATTAACAAATTCCACTAAATTTCAAATAATCAACTTAATGAGTTTAAATATCATTAATATTTAACATAACCACCTTAAATCAATTTCAAAATTAAAAGCAATTCATCTGATATTTCATTTTAAAATATAATTTAACTTGATAGATTCCAAAATTAAATGTTAACTTCGCATAAAATCCAAATTATAAACTTACGTTAAAATTTCCACATTATTCCCTTATCTCAAATTTAAAAATTGAATATCCAAAATAAATTTCATTCGACCAATCGGTGTTTATTATTTAAAGTTTCTATCCTAGGCCAAGTGATTTAAATTTTGGGTATATATCATTTCAAACCATATCCCGGGTCAAATTTCAGTGTCCAATCAATGCATATGGCAATAACATAAAGGTGACAAGGTATATCAACATACTAACATTCAAAATTTCCACAGTTAAACAGTTTCACATGCAATTAGGATCCCAAAATAATTTAAACTATGTCAGTGAAATCATATATCGCAGCATCGACTATCCGTGGTTTTCAATTCCAATATTAACCATATTACCAACCAATTATTTATAAAATCACAGGGCACTTGCACTGAAAATTCAAGTCGTGAGTATAAAATCGCTCACCTTCGTGGACTAGAAAAACAAGCACAGACACGGCGATATGGATACATGCACACGCACTAAAGCGAGAATGTGACTGCTGCTTTTGTGAAATGTTTTCGCGTACGGGTTCAGCAAAGTGGACTACGTGCGGAGCAAGGTGCGGTCAAGTGGGTGATGCGGGCTAGGCAAGTTCGGTGGGTGACCGGGTGGTTGCGGCTGCTGTTTCGACTTGGGTTCAGGGACGGGGTGGTTCAGTTGGGGTGGTTCGGTGAAGCAGGTGGAGTTGCTGGGGCTAGTGTTTGGCGGGGGAGGTCAGGGTGCGGGTTTTAGGTGGGGTGCTGGGCTGGTGGAGGGTGGTAAGCTGGGTGGTTCGGGTGGAGGAGGCTGCTGGTGGGTTGTGGGTTTGGCGAAGTCTGGGCGGAGGGGAGCTCGGGTTGTGGGTTGATGGTAGGGTGGTGGGTTGGCAACAGGGAGGGTGTACGGCTGAGCAAATAGTGAGTGCGGCCAGGTGGAGCAGGGGTTCGGGTGAAGTGTACTGGGGCGAAGGGGTTTGCTGCCGAGATGCGGTAGCGGGTGGTTGTTCGGGTGGGGTGTTGGGATGAGGGCAGAGGGGAAGGAGGTTGCGGGTGAGGAGGTGCGGAGGTGAAGGGTGGAAAAGCGGGTGGAGGAGGTGGTTGCCGAGGGAGGACTGGGTTCGGTGAAAGTTCGGGCGGTGCCTGGTGGAGCTGGTGGGCGGGAGTTGGTGGCTGCACGGGGGAAGAAGAAAATGGAGGAGGGGGTTACATGGATTTAGTTTAGAATATATATATATATATATATATATGCTTTGTATTCTTTCTCTCCAGCAATGCTCAAAACCATGAAAATGAGAAGGAGTAGAAGAAAGCAACACATATAAATAGAAGGAAGAAGTGCATGGAGGCTAATAAATGCAGCATTTAATATTCTAGGCTGCACACATAACAGGTTTGCGAAAGAATTGAAAAGAATGAAAGTTGGCTGTGAAAGGAATGAAAGCAATTATGCTGTGAAATATTTTCCAGGGCATGGTCACGAACCGCTATCTCGACCATTTGGCATTTTACAACGGAAGCCAAAATATGAAATCAAATATACCATGGAGATCAGCGCAATGAGATGAATCCAATGATGTGCTAAAATCTGTGTTACGACATTCATAGCAAAATTCCATCTGTCGCCACTGTTACTGCTTCGAATTTGAACGACAACGACAATTCTTGATAAATGGAGCTGCAAAGGTCGGAATTGGACGGAACGAACTTTGAAGTTTTAATCAGAAAATTTTCTAGATCATTTCTATGTAAAAATATTTATACTTTAAAATTTGATAATTCGTATCGAAAAATATGCTGCCGATTTTCGAACAAATTTTGACGTAAAATAAATTTTGTTTGCCTTATTTCAATGGACGCATTTCAAATATCTAGTTTTCGTTGCCAAATTTATTTGTTAAAAATAAATTTTATTTCAACATCTTCGTTAAAATTCCAATTTAAATCGTTGAAAAATCTAGGTCATTACAGTATATCCTCCCGATCTATCTCAAAATCTACGGTTTTTGGAATACATGCTAGGGTGGGTCCTACGTGGGCCCCAAAATCAACGTACTCCAAAACCTACCAAACTTATCCAGATGGTAGTTGTCGAAAAATGATGAACATTGGTTCAAACGGCACCTCAATTTGACTCTGTATACGAAAGTTATCACATTTTGAAATTTCGATCGATCGATCAATAAACTCGGATAGCAGACTATCAAACATCTGCAACATCTATCAGACATCTAAGATTTTGGATCAGACGTCTGACATATGTTGCTATTTGTTCCCAAGACTTGTCCAGATGTCTGAGACTTTGGGTCAGACGTTTGGATGCCTGTTATGGCAGAATCAACCTTCGAACACCCATAACTTTTGATCCGTAGGTCCAAATGACTCGCCGTTTCTTCCGTTGCAATCATGGAGAAATTCCCTTCAATCTAGAGACATCAAATCACAAATTTACACAACTTGACTTTTTCCTCTATTCTTATGTGTAACTTATACGTGTGTCGATACACTCATTCATGCACGTTTATGCACGCACGTTCACGCAAACACACGTTAACTTAACAACTCACAGTTCTGAACTTCATCGGGGTAATTACTCGACCCGGTATACTCTCATGTAACTTAGCACACACGATGATTGTTATGGCTACTTGAAATGCCCGCAATGAACTTATATTCAATAATACTTCTATATAGCTAAACAGTTGCAAACGAGCTTCACCAGGACGATTACTCGACCCGACACTTTCCCATGCAACTTAATGCATCCAATGGTCGCTATGGTTACATAAGATCACTCATAAAATGACCATATACACATACGGATATTCATGTATGCATATATAATCTATTACACAAATATTCACCTCTTACAAACACAACTCTCATTACAATTCTAGCTACAACACTAGAGTTATTTCTATCATTGCTTAATTCCAAATACACGTTTACTATACCCGCTCGTGCACGTATGCACATACGTATTTCCAATAGGCAATTCAACTATTTCTTGTTCAAATATTACATTTTTTAGTAATCCTTCTAATAATAAGAGTGAAACATCTCTTTATATCATTGTATAATATCATAAACCATTTTATTAAATGTCATACTAGCTTATAATCACTTTGTAGCCTTTAAAATACTTAATCACTTCATAAAAAAATCAAGTATTCACCTTTTTACTATTTTATAAAATCTCATATCTAATTTTATAATATATACTTCATGTATAAAATTATGGAACCATTTTATAAATACTAATTAAGGCTTATAGGGTTTTTAATTACTTTAATGAGGGATGTAGAACTCCCAAACCTCTTAATTAGCTTCTAACCTTTTTGGAAATCAATTCAAATGGATTAATTATTATTTTATAATGATGTGCACATCATTACACTACTTAATTGATTCCAAGTCAAACAATAAAATCACAAACAATCACCCAATTAGCCCAAATCAAATATAGGGCTTACTAACTATTTTCAAAACATAGTATTAAGTCTTAAACAATTAATTAGCTAAGGAAAAAATGTTAATAACATGAATACAAGTCTAAACTAACCCAATCATTCTGCAAATCACTTCATATGATTGAATATTAAGTAATAAATGAAAAATATGAAGTATAACACATAAATTGATAAGAAGAATCATCCCACTCACCTTCTCTTTCCCTTAGTCAAGCTTCAATCACCAAAACCCATCTCCAAACTAATTTTAAAGTTGAGATCTCTCTTGAAAATCTTATTCAAGCTAATTCCTTCGCGGGTTTTATAGAGAATTGAAAGAGAGGAATTACGGTGATTTTTATTTGAATTTAGGAATTTTATTTAAAGGTGTTAGGGTTACGGGATTAGAAGGTGATTAAGAGGGGATTAGGAGACCATTAGAGAAAGAGGAGAAGGAATGAATGTGAATGAGACGTGAATGGGAAATAATGAAGGGAGTTAGCAATATATTGGAAAATAATAGGCTAAGCCCCAATTCTCTCCATCCAACAGTATTCATTCTCAAAAATTTCGAACTCCAAACATATCGAACCTTATACTCATTCAAATTCGCCACATTGATCCGAACTTAACAAAATTGGTTTCAAATCCTAATTCGACCGTATGCAAAAAAGTCACATTTTAAACTTCCAATTTAATAACGACTTAATATTTAAATTAACTATTTAAATATATTATCGTTAAATATGCGGTTTGTTACAGTCCCTTCATAAACTTCTATCTGACCCTCGTTTTCTCTGTTTTTTCCTTTTTGAGTAACTTTTGGTTACTCTCACGAGTAGACTTAGAGTCAGGTATTTGGGGACATATTAGTAAGATAGTTGGACCTTTGGGACAATGGAGACTGTGATTTTCAAGACTGTGATCTTCAGTTATAATTTTATTGTTTTATTCACTTCAAACATTATTTATGTATGAGGTCTTATATTGTAATTGATGTATCATTCAGTACTGAGTTTGTATTAAGATGATATATTCTAATCAAATTGTTTTATCGATTTTATTCTCATACCATACCTTATATAGAACGTCTCTCATATTTTATATGCATATTAATACGTTGATATAATGTATATTATTATTCCATTGTGAGATTATATCGATGTATCGGGTAAGATAATTTTATTTAAGTTTATCTCGACGTTAAGTCAGTTACGGTGTTCAGAATTGTATGTGGTAGTTTAGCATTGATTTAGGATATTGTAAATGATGGATCGTTATAGTATAAGGGCATTAAAATAAGCCGAACAACAAAATACTCTAAGGAATGACATACTTACATGCTTACCTATTCTCTTCAAGATCTTCGTATCTACGACAAAGGTGTGTGATTGATGAGAAATACCGTCATAGATATCGTAACTTACCAAAATTCCTCTTCTAGGCCAGCATTCAATTTCAAGCTCATAGCTCTCTCCTATGATGTCCAACTCATACTCTCCGCCACTCCATAACAATGTGACTCAATAGAAATAGAAAACTATCTAACTACATGTTTGGGCCCATAATAGTTTGTGAACTCTTATGATGCAAATTCACTAATATTTCTAACTCTAAGAACTTCCAAGTGCTTCAACAACTGCTTCTCTACCAAGGTCTTCCACTTTTGAAATTGGAATGTTTCATCTTTGGATTTCAAGAAATAAACCCGTACCTTACGCAAGAAATCATCTACAAATAAGATAAAATAAATGTCTCCACATGCAGATGCAATTGGGACGGTTCCCTACACATAAGAATGAACATATTCTAAAAATTATGTAGCATTAGGTCTTCTAACATTAAATTTGACTTGCTTCTTCTTCTTAAAAGAGCAATCTCTATAAAAGCTAGCCTTCAACTGACAAACACCATCAATGAACCCCCGCTTCTGTAATATGTCAAGACTATTCTTGTCAGAATAACCTAAACTAAGATGTCATGACTGGATAGAATCTGAAACATCAGAATAAGTAGAAACTACTGACTCTCCTAAGACTATCTCTCCTTTAAGCACATAAATATCTTCAACTCGCAAACCCCTTCATCACTACAATGAACTCTTCGCAGTCTTAGTCTTCCTCCATCTACTATTATACTCGTACCAAATCTACTCAAAGATTTCACGGATGACAAACTCCTACGCAACATATGAACATGATTAACACCAGTGATAATCTTAACAGCACCATCAAACAACTTAAATCTCACACTTCCAAAGCTCACAACATATATCATTCCCCATATGAACTACGTCGTCATCAATCTCCATATAGCTGATGAAATAGCACCTACCTAATGTCATATGGTAAGAGACTTGGAATCTGTTACTTAACTTGTGCTCCCTAATGATGAGATACAACCAAAAAACATGATGCATCATTATCACTATTATCTGCAAACTGAAGTTTTTGTAACATCCCTAATTTTTTATAACAATATTAATAAGATTTAATTAGATAAATTAAATAGAATAATGATGATAAGGGGATTGAGATTTGAATAAATTACATAATGGACCGTGCTTAATAATAAAGATTTAATGGGCTCAAATTGGTTTAAAGGATAATTAGTTCACACATGGGCATATTAGTAAAATAGCCTCTTTATTTTACACGGCTATACATTTCTCACTATTGTCAATTCACGTTCATTTTTCTCAAATTAAAAATAAAACACAAAAACCCTAGGATAGCCAACCATTAAGAAAGAGGAAAAGAGGAAAATTCAATCAAAAGCTAAGGATCAAAGCTAGGAAGGATTAATCAACAACAAATCTCAAATTCCTTATCAAGTTTAAGGTGAATAATAACTTTATACCATCTCTATTTTAATATATGATTATGTGTTTTTGGATTTATGTTTAAATTCGTTTTATAATGATATGGATGATGATATGCTTGAATCATGTTGTGGTCGAATTATTTTAATTCATATACATAAGATTTTGTTTATAAGGGAAAACCAGAGGTTTATGATTTTCGATTGCCATGGAAAGAATTTATGTTGAATAACACATGATTTTGGAGATGGCTTTTGATTTTCATAAGTTTCTAATCTATAGAAAATTTGTTATAAATTTCTAAAGGAAAATATGATATAATTGGGTTTAAAATTTATATCGAGTATTTCAGGAAGAAATTGGTCTAAAATTTTAATATGTTTGATTACATGATAAAATTGATTTTCTGTGATTTTTGGGGATTTTTCCCGATGGATTTATTTGGAAAAATAAATTATTATTAAAGATGGACTTTTCTGCGAATGTTGGTTTTAGTATATGGAAGGGTTAAAACGTTATGTTTCTTTGATTTGGATCTAAATCAATGTGGCAGTTATTAATTGTATAAGTATTTGAAAAGTTATAAAGTAACCAATCAAGGGATTACAACTGGCAGGTTGGTTATAAAGCAATTGTCATGTTTAACTATATATCAGCATTTCAAAAAAAGATGGTTCCGCCTATTTCGGAGGCACCTTTCGAATCCCTTACCTCTGCACCATCTTAGTCGAAACCATCTCTTTCGCAAATCCAAATAGTCGGAACCAAGACACATGGTATCAATGGAATTGGTACGAAGTGAATTGGTAAGTAGCGGAAGGTAGGGTGTCGAAAGCTATACTTCCGTCATAGTCGAAACCAAGGATCTGTTTTAAAAAGATAAACACCTGCCTAGTTTTTGAAGGGCTATCGACTGAATCGATACCCTATAGAGTCGAAACCTTAGTTTGTTTTATAAAGTTAAATTCCTGTATGTTTTACGTAACATTTTCAACATAGTCGAAAGCCATGCTTTTGAAAGGGACTTTACAAATAGCTTTCGAAGGGGAACTTTTTCTTTGAATAAGAAGCTTTCGAAAAAAGGGTAGGTTCCGGCCTAGTCGAAACCTAGCCACTATTTTCCTTCCGAATTATTGAAGTCATCATTGCCTTCAAAAGGTTATCTTTGCTTTTACCTAAGTTAAGCCGCTTCCTAATTGCTTTCGAAAGGGGTTGGGGGCTTCGAAGGTGATGGAGTCGAAAGAGGGTTTCGACTATGTCCTTCAGAGTTTTAATTTTTAAAGGTCTTTGCTTACGACTAAGATGGTTCCGACACCATCAACTTTTCCCCATATAAATTTTTGTTGGTTTCGAAAGAGATACTTTCGTATATAACCATTTTGACCCAAATGATGTTTTTAAGAGTAAACCCAATGCTTTCGAAAGGGTACTTTATTTGTTTTGAAGTTATGTTTTAAAGAATTCTTTCTTAATACCATCGAAAGGTATCATTTGTTTCGAAAGGTACATACTTGGAGTTTTGAAAAGAAGTTTTCAATGCTTTTGAAGTGGTCATCCAGTGGTTTCGAAAGTGATGTTTTAAAGTTTCAAAACAAATAACCCATTCTCATTTTTAAAGAAAAAACATGGCATAAATAAAGGTTTTGGAAATATTATTCACATTGTTATTAACCCATAATTGTATTATGGGGAAAGGGCAGATTAACCAGTTAGGTTGACCCAGTAGTGAATATAACTTAACAGATGTAAAAATCTTAATTAAAGAGATTAGCAGGGGCTAATAGGTTTACAGTAAGCCCATGAAAACTATATGATATTGGTAGGGGCCAATAGGTTCATAGTCGGCCCATGAAAACTATGATTTGGTACTTGCAAGGGCCAATAGGTTTGTGGTTAGCCCATGAAAACTATATTCGGATTAAGATATTGACAATCAGTCAATAGGTTCCTAGTTAGCCCATGAAAACTAGGATAAGAAATAAGAAATTTGTAACGACCCAGATTTTTTGTCGTTTGATTTTGAATATTTAAATGGTTTAAATATTGAATTTGGAATTTTAATTTAGTAATGAGTTTTTAAAACTGAAATTTCAAGTGAATTCGTAAATTTTGGAAATTGTCGATTTAATCGATGAGTTAAAATAGCGATCCGGGGCACATTCTCGGAATTTGATTAAACTAGTTCCATTGGATCCGTAATAATGCATTATTAGTGGATTTCAAATTTTGTAGCGTTTGGATTTACCGTTTGGTCGTACGGGATAGAAACAAGCTGAAATTATTATTGAGAATTTAATATTTTAATTGGATTCAAAAAGCTATCTTCTCCATACGAGCGAATTAGGACTCGAAACTTGTTCCAATGGGTTTGGAATAGTGGTATAACATTAAGCACGCCAGGTGGCACGACTAAATAGGAGATCGAGATTTCACTATTAAAAAATCAAGATATTTTGAAAAAAAAAAGTAAAAACAATCACAGTCTCGAACCACCCTACCTTCTGAAACACGTCGTCCTACCCTTCTGAATGAGTCGCCTGCCTTCGTTCTTTTTAAATTGAAACTGTCTTCTCCTTTTCAAATCAAAATCAATTCAGGAAAAGAAGAAAAAAAAATATGACTGAACGAAATTTGTTCGATTACAAAAAAAATGGCGAATAATATTCGACTCGTGCTCGCGTTATAGAAGTCGCTTGCGACCTCGGAGCTCACGCATAAAGGAGAGGTTTGGCGATTGTTGACAGCGCGAGGGGAGGAGCACAAAGTCGCGGCTCAACGATGAGTGGTCGCGAAGTTGTACTGGCAGGGTTTGCGAGGTCGACGTCGAGGTTGAGGGAAGGGGACGTGGTCACGATCGAAGACGAGAAGCAACTGAGCTCGGTTGGGTCATGGTTAGCATAGGATATCGTACAAATGTCGAAGTCCTGACTCGAGATGGTCGATGGCTGAGCTGTAGGTCCAGGCAATGGTGGCTGCGACAAGGAGTGTGGCAATGGGTGTTCGAGCGACTGGAGAGTGAGAGGAGTGGCAGCTAGGGTGCTCGAACCTGAGAGTGGGCATGACAAATAATTTTAAGGTGAAGTTAGTTTTGAAAATTTTCTAGTTACGTTAATTTTAAAATTTAATTGATATTAACTAGCTGTTAATGGTTTTGATTAATCTAAATAATTTTATCTAATGCTTATAAAATGTGTACAACGTTTATATGAGGTCTAAGATCTATGTATCAAGTCATGGTGAACTCGCGGCAAAAATACTTCACAGCGGAATAAATTGAAATTGGAATGATCAGCAACATAAAAATCGAGGTGAGAAATTCTCACTCATTTGGATTACCGAATTTAATTTTAATAGTTAAAATTAATTATTGGATGCTTGGTTGAATTTATAAATTATTATCAGTTTGGATGTTATATATATATAGTAGTATATATATTAGTAGTTGGTTATATTTCTCGCCGTTGGAGCGGATGAGACCGTATGTGCCCCGCATAATTGCATATGACCCTATATTACTGCGATATCCCCCTCGAAGTGGGATTGGTATTTTTATGTGGAATTAACATCTGTGGATGCAGGGAAAACAGGTTGGAGGGATCCAACTAGATTCCTCAAATATATTTATTGTTTTCCATATATAAAAATATATGATGTGATTGAATAAATCTGTGCATTGTTGTGTGGTTTAAATTATCAAATATTATAGTAGCACTGGCCTCAATTTAGGTATTTTAAATACCATAAATATTATCCTTGAATATTAAGGAATTAAAAGGAGATTTTGGATATAAAAATAATTATATCGAAAATTGGATTACTAAAAAGAATTTGGTTGAACAAACAATAAATTTGATTTTTGGTTGTACGGAACTGTCCGTAAATTGTTCAATTAGAATTTTAAAAAAAATCTACCAAAAGGATTCTTAAATGATATCCGAAAAATAAAAAAAAAGAAGTTGAAATCGATATTAAAAATTTTATTGGCAGGATAAATAGAATTTATAAGAATATGGATTTATGGAATAAAATTTTATAAATAAGATTGCTTTTACAAACAAGTTAAACTCGGAGGAGTTATAAATTTATAAATGATGTTTACAAATAAAGGAAATCGATACCAGATGATAACTTGGAAATATAAATTCATAGGATGAACTTATATTAAAGTACGAGAATAGGGTGAGAGAAAAAAATAGTAGATACTATTTTTTGAAAAAATGGTTAAGGAGATCGGAATAGAAACGAAGTGATGGAAATCGAGAGGAAGTTATAAATTGAATTGGTTATTGAGATTTTAAAAATATATTTCTAATTTTAAGAAGTTAGGTTTGTTTTTCAAAGGAATATTTTATTTATTGAACTATGTTATTTTATTCTAGTTAGTGTTGAAATACTTCGGTAAGTGGATTTTCCCAATATTTAATATTTATTTTAATAGATACTAATTTTTAAAATCAGCTTTGAAAATTGATTTGTTATCTAAAAATGGATTATTGATGTTTATAAAAAGTGTTCGATATTTTTAAATAATTACTTGAACATGTTTTTAAAAAATAAACTATTATTCTTTTAAATACTTATTTATGTACATATATATATAGAGTTTCGTAATGATTGAAATTTAATTATAAATCTTCTTGAGAATCTGGAAACGGGGTTATTCAGTATATGGGATTTATAGGAGAAATTCTATAAAATAAATGGAATTTGGGAACAAGTAGGAAAAGTTTCCGAAATAGTTAAATAAAAGTGAACTTCGAAAAAAATGAATTAGGATTCATAAAAGAAGTTAGAAATGGATATTAGGAATTTTAGACATTGACTCGGAAATATTAAAGGAAATTAATTCAGGAAACCGGAACTTATAGAATTCGTTATAAACGAGTTAAGGAATTTATAATATAAATTGTAAAGGATTTTGAGAAAGAGAAATAAATGGAATTTCCTATGTAACGACCCGCCATTTTGACCGTTCAAGTCGACAAAACATACACACATGCCGACTCAAACAATCCAAAATACAGATAGTTATTGGGGTTAAATAAGAAAAGAAAAGAAAGAACAGAAACAAACTCAGAATCTCGCAGCGGAAGGAACAAGATATAATAATAAAATAACAGTTCATGAAGCTGTTAAATAAATAAATTTGATTATTATTATACATCATAAATCAGAGTTACATACATATCAGAGATAATACAATAATGCAGCGGAAAAATAATATGGTAGTAGAATACAAATGATGTAATACCAAACTCCGTCTTCGTCCTCCAGAATAGATCTTCAACCTTATCTGAAATGCTCAGGCTGACCCGAGCGTAATGAAAAGACAAAACACTCGAGTCAGGACTAAAATATCTCATGTAAGTCAAATCGAATAAGAAAATATGAGTGTGACGGCGTCAGAGATGTTTACGGGGTTTGACATCTCCTATCCAGTGTCAACGTGAGTGCAATAACTTAAGAGATGTTACGGGATTTTTCCATCTCTCAAGGATCCGTTAAACTATCTACTATGTAGTACAATACGCTATTATAATATGTCTACATTAAAGTAAAAGTATTAAAATAGCGTTAAGCCATGGCCCATTCCACCCTTAACACAGTTTATATTCCCAAGAGCATATACAAGACCGTAGTTTCCCCAAAACCGGAAGTCACCAGAGGGCAATCCATATACTAAAGGTACAAATCAAAATCGTAGTGGTCGCGAATAGGATAATCAGTATGACAAGGTACATGAGGCAATACCAACTAGGATACTAGTAGTTGCGTGATCCGGACTGATGTTGGGCATAGCAGCTACTACCCCAACACCGCGAAACAACACTCCCAAAATCGAGGGGTGCACCCAAATCGAATCACAAAAGTAATAGACATGGTAACGAAGAAGTGTGTCCGCTAGAGGTGGCGAACCTCAATGGCCCGGCGCGGCTCCTGTTTTAGTCATGTCAGGGGTCATCCAATATCGTTCTCTTTCTTCAATCAACGCGTTCATCAAACCATCCACTTCGTTCTGGATCAACACTCCGCGTATACTAGTTATTAAAGTGGTTTTCGGTATCGACAGAGAGTATGTCCATATCCGATCCCGGTCTCTTTAATAACTACGTATTATTACACCGATGGCTCTTTTACATTTTCAAAATCAATTCATAATTGATTATCAAAAATATCATATTCGCTTCGAAAATAAAAGCCTTTTCAAAATCATCATATCTACTCAAAGTATACGATTTCATTTCAAAATCATTTTCGCCTCAATATCCCATTTCAATTTCAAAATCGTCCTATCTACTCAAAATATACGATTTCATTTCAAAAATCATTTTCGCCTTACTTTTCACAAAACGATTCACATAAACTCGAATTCCAAAATTTAAAATTTAATCCAATTTCAAATCATCAATTTCAACTCGATTCAGCTTCTCAATAAACCATTTCAAATTATCAATTTCAAATACATATTTAAACCACAAAATAAACAATTTCACTTCCAATATATTTCGAAACTTTAAATATTTCACATTTCAAAACAGCTCATATATTTATATAAAAATATAAGATTCGTTTTAAAACCATTTCGTATTCAAATTAGAATATACTTCAAATTAAACATCCGTATTAAGTAGTTTACTTAATTTCTGGAACAATTCCCATTTAATAAACTTAGATTAATATTCGAATTTCAAGAATTCATTTAAGTATTACATTCCAAATCAATTTCAGTTCAAATCCTATTCAAATCAATTTTATCTTCAAATTTAATTCAATAGTTTCAATTTTAGTTCAATTCACAAATTTATTTAAATTTCAATTTAATTCCAAATTAATTAAATCTCTATTTCAAATTAATTTTCACTTCCAAACTCAAACTTGAAATATCATTTCATATAAATTTTCTTAGATATATTCAGAGTTCGATTAAAAGTCCAATCTTTTAAAACAAATCGATTTCGAAACTTTACGCCATATTTCATTTTTCTTAAAAATCTAAACTTCGAATAATTAAACCATTTCATTTACCAAGTTTAAAATTCTAACATCTCGAGCTTCAATTCAAAATAATTCAATTTCCATAAATTGGATTTTTATTCTTAAATTAATTCATTTAAATAATTTCAAAACAACTTTTAAAATCATTTAATTTAACCAACCCGGTGTCCGTATATAATTCTCTAACCTATGGCCAAGTGGTTAGTTATTTTAATTAAATGTCAGGGATGAATATATATTACTTAAACCAATCACAGTGTCATGTGCATGTATAACAGGATATATATAAGCAAATAAACATCCAAACATTTAAATATCAACCAATAGCATCCATCGAAATAAATCATCCAATAGTCAATACAATTCACGGCAATTTCATAGTTATCAATATCGGGAAATTTGATTTCAATTAAATCCTAATTTCAATTTACTGTCAATTTAAATTTTCAACGGTGAATTCACACGACAATCTATATGACAATTAAATTTTTATCAACAACGACAAATAAATTCATATCACTTCATAATGTCAAATTTAACTACCATAAAGATATTCAGTACGTTGTGAGCGTTATAAAACACTCACCTTGATTTTCTGTTGTCGCCGAGACGTTCCGGTTTGGAACTGAAACTGGACGACGCCCAACTTTAGCCCAAATTTCCACCGTCTCCAAATCCATCCAAACAAGTTTCATTTCGAAGCTCTCATCAGTACGATCGCAACGCAAAAAGTTTCGTCCAAAACAGACCTCGTATGAAGAAGTTATGCTATTTTAAAGTTACACGAATTTATATAAAACAATTTCAGCTTAAATTTTCTTTTTCAAACCCTACTATTAAGTCCAGGCCGTCCATCCTCTCTACTTCAGATCTGGCCGCATCCCACCTTCTTCCCTCACGCAACTACTGCCAGGTTTTAACGTGAATGAGAACCCATTGCTCCAAAACTAGGGTTACGTGCCGCCGCCTCCACGCTTGACGAAACTTCATCAAACCACCACCAAATCGAAGCCACCACTCGACTCCACCTTCACCCACAAGTACAGCAAGCTCGCCCCCCCCCCTTGTATTGAAAAACGTGCACCAGGCCGGCCCTTTCAAACACCATTTTGCGTCGATTCGATGCTCCAATTCTGATCATCTCCGTATGGATTTGAAGCTCTCTTCGTCCTCTACAACTTTGTAGTTGAGCATTTTTCGTAATTATCTACGGATTTGAAGATATTAGAGGAGAAAGAAGATGCATTTCTGGCCATTGACAGGAAAGTGACGGCTAAGGGCTGAAACCCTAGTTCTTTTTTAAAATGAAATAAGTGAGGGGCTTTTATAGAAAATTTCACGACACTATTCATCCCGGATTTTCCGAACTCCAAACGAAGCGTGCCGGCTGACGTTTCTAAGGTTTACCCCACGTTCCGAACACAATGGAACATGTTTCGGAGGCTAATTCGGTCATCTGGGCGAGTTACGGAGAAAAACGATCAGTTTTAAATTAAACCGATTTAAACCGATTTCGATGCGTTTTGGCTTGCCCCGGACAAACGGTACATCCAATTGACACGAAATTTGAAACCATACAATAATATCACAATACGGATCCGATGAAACTAGTTTCGTCGAAATCCAAGACTTTTTGAAAAATGACTATTTTCTCTCGCCGAATTAATATTAAAAACAATTCGATGCGTTTCGAGCTGCCAAGGTCAAATGATAACTCCGATTGCTACGAAAATTGAAATCCGACAATCACAAACTATTACGGATCCAATGGAACTAGTTTCGTTCAATTCTGAGACTGTTCGAAAAATGGCTATTTTTCAGTCGATAATTAAATATTAAAAATATTCAATTTCCACAAATTAACTTTAAATTCAATTTTAAAAGTTCTATAACATTACTATAACCCCAATATGATAAGATAAAATTTTACAAATCATTTTCAATCATATTCAACTCGATTTTCAATTATTTCTGAAATTTAACTTATTAAATTATCGATTTAATTGTCTAATTAAATCCAATATTCGAAAAATAAATTATTCGACTGTTTAATTTCAATATAAAATTCTCAATTTTAAATTATTAACTTTTAAATCAATTTCAATTGTTCACAAATCCCATTTTTTATTTCACAGTAATTAACAATCTTTTACAATGCAGTTTTCCATTATAAATCCAATATAAAAGATTATATTAGATTCAGCGTTCAATTATATTGTAATTCAAATTCAAGTTATTTAATTCCAAATGAATTCTTTTATTTCGATTTACACTTTCATTATTGAATCAACCATTTTATTTATTCTTTGTTTACAATCATAACCAATTTGGTTTACAATCAAATTCAATTCATTATTTACATTCACTACAAGTTAACATCCATATTTAATTTAAAAATAAGTTATTTCAGAATTCAGTTTTGTATTTTAACTTGTAATTCACATTTAACAACACAAAATTTTATTTCCTTCGGATTTTTATCCAAAATTTTCATTTTAATTCGTATTTTTAAAGTGTTAAAAATACGGGTCGTTACATTCTCCCCCACTTAAAACTTTTCGTCCTCGAAAAGGAACGGAGAAGGGGAAACCATCATTTAGATATAATTCATTCAAAATATTCTACTTATTTGCAAAATTTAGTTATAGGATTTTTTTCACAAAATTTTCTAACTCCCGGATTTTTGAAAAATTTCAGCAGCACCTCCTTTGCGCGGCTAGGACCGAAAAATTTCACAGTAGTAATAATTGCATGATATACATCTCATTACAAGAATGAGGCATCCCAAAACATGGGGAACGCAATAATATACCACAACATAAACTGTAATCCGAGAACATACCTTTTATTTAGCGTTTATTAGCATTTTAACTTACATTTTGCATTAAGTGCAGAAACGAGCTCCACAAGAGAAGCGCAACCCCTTTGCTACCTACTAAAATGCTCAATAACCAAGTTAGAACCATGCATATAAAGATAGATTGATATACTTATCATAAACAACACACATATAACATGTTTAGCTTCAAAACTGAAATTCCAATTCCAGGACAGCAAACGAATCACAATTTTTGGTCACCTAAACGATAAAATTTGACAATGGAATCTAAACAAAAGTTATTTCATTCGTTTCAGGCTTTCCGGAATGTCCAAAATCATCAAATTTAGACCATCCGTTCAAAAGTTACAGCCGTTTTACTAAAAGGATACGCCTCAGCCTGGGCAATGAATTGCGCAGGTCAGCGACGTTCACTCCCCTTTTCGACCATCTAAATGACAGAAAAATACAAAACATTTAAAACAAAAGTTTTAGCTTAAGTTCTAAGCTTTCCAGAAAGTGCAAGATCGTCAAAATCCGATACACCAGTAAAAAGTTATGGCGAGAATACTAAGGTGCTTCAGATTTCTACTCCGCACAGACCAGCGACTAATATTGGTGTTTTAAGCCTAGTGGATGAAGGTATTTATCAAAACATTCTAAACAAAAGATGTAGCACAGTTTCTAGGCTTTCCGAAAAGTCTAAGATTGTCGAATTTCGTCCAGCCATTTAAAAGTTATGGTTGTTTTCGTTTCAGCATATATTGGACAATTTTGGATTTTTCCAAAAATTTGCTTTTATTATTTCAAAGTACAAACCATCAAACTTCAATTTTCTAAAGAAACAATCATAAACACAAAGTCGTTTATTTTCTTATTTATCCATGAAATAAGTTTACATTCGATTGGTTTCCGATTTATTCAAGTTTGTTTCATTCATAATTTAAATTCAAGTCAATTTGCTTCAATTTAATTTGAATTCAATTATATTTAATTTCACTTTGCTTCAAATTTGAATTTAACTATTTAAAAAGTTTATTCTGTTTATTCAATTCCATTTACACTAATGAATTCTATTTTATCAATTACCATCCATCTAGCAACCAATACATATCAAACATTAACATCCATCCAAAATCTACACTAAATCAATTATACATTTCCAAGTCAAAATTTTAATTTCATACACTTCCAAGTTTATTGACATTTAGTTTTATTCAAATTTAATTAGTTTCCATTTACTAATTTTATATTTAATTAATTTTATATTTAATTAATTTTAAATTTAATTCATTTTACAACTTAAATTTCCTTTATATCTACACTATCAATAGATCTTCACATTTTATTATTCGCAATCACCCTTGTATATTATTCATTTACTTATCCTTATTAACATTTTAAACTTTTTAAGTATTTGGTAAGTTATAGCTATGCAAATAGAATGTAGTTAAACAATATACAACTTCTTTTCATTCAATTTTAGTGTTATACCTATTAAATAAATTTCCAATTTATTATTTTCCAAATTAAGGGTTACTCCTACAATTTTAATTTAAAAAAATTTCACTTAAATTCAATTTCACATTTTCAATTCATAAGTTTCTAACAATTCAAGATTTACTTTAGTTTAATAATTAAAATCATTCCTTATTAGAGAACTTAAGAATTTCAACTCCAGATTCGATTTAAACCATTTTTTTTAAATATATATATATATATATACACTAATATCTTTATATCTCAAATCATACTTTTTAGAAGAATTTTAATTAGCATTGAAATATATATATATACTTATTTTCATTACATACTTTAGAAAATTTCAATTCAATTTCTATTTAATCCAAAAGAGTACAGTTTCTAGTTTATTTCAAATTTATACTCCTTTATTCTAAGGGTTTCCTACTTCAATCTATTTTCACTTAACACTTATGTTCATCCCTTATTTTCCAATTCAGAAGTTCCTTAATGATTCAAGTATTTGTTTATTTCAATAGTTTAAAGTCATTAAATATTAAAGAACTTAAGAATTTCAACTCCGGTTTCATTTCAAATCAAGTTTGAAATAATATATACTTATATTACTATATATCAAGTCATACTATAGAGAACACAAAATAAAATTCAATTTTAATCAAAACAGGGTTTAGAAAAAAACTATTAAGTGATCTCCCCCACTTAGACTCTCGAAAATAAACGTCGATGATGCGTGCACTCATCACCGAAATCCTTCTCTAGTGTCAAGAGGGGAGTATAACACTTACTTCATTTGAAATCCTTTGAAAACAATTTCTAATCGAATATACTATCATATAATACTTATATTATACATTTCAAATTTTTGTTAATAAATTTTCAAAACACCGAAATTTAAATTCTCCATCTTAATTTAAATTCATTTTTATTTCATTTTATTTACCATTTATATTCATTGTCAATCATATTTACAAGTTTCATTTCTTAAAATCATCCAATAGTCAATAGTTAGAAATATTGACTAATCAACAATAAACGATGATAATCTAATATTATCATCTCCTAACAACCAATACAATCAACATTTATAAATTTTCAAGATAAGTCTTTTATATATAGAATATAATCTAAAACAATATTATGTCAATCTGTCATATTCGAGTGTTTAGAAATTCCTATCGATGCCTTGGTGTCCCAAGTACCAACCAGAATTCATAAATACTCAACAGAACAAATTAACACAATATAAAATCATTTTTATATCAAAATTACAAATATGCTCTCTCATATACACTCAACTCATTCATATAGTTTACCTCTATTTCAATGAGTTATTCCCCACTAGAGCCAAGGTTTATCGCTAAACCGAAGCTCTGATACCAACTGTAACGACCAGCCATTTTGACCGTTCAAGTCGACAAAACATACACACATGCCGACTCAAACAATCCAAAATACAGATAGTTATTGGGGTTAAATAAGAAAAGAAAAGAAAGAACAGAAACAAACTCAGAATCTCGCAGCGGAAGGAACAAGATATAATAATAAAATAAGAGTTCATGAAGCTGTTAAATAAATAAATTTGATTATTATTATACATCATAAATCAGAGTTACATACATATCAGAGATAATACAATAATGCAGCGGAAAAATAATATGGTAGTAGAATACAAATGATGTAATACCAAACTCCGTCTTCGTCCTCCAGAATAGATCTTCAACCTTATCTGAAATGCTCAGGCTGACCCGAGCGTAATGAAAAGACAAAACACTCGAGTCAGGACTAAAATATCTCATGTAAGTCAAATCGAATAAGAAAATATGAGTGTGACGGCGTCAGATATGTTTACGGGGTTTGACATCTCCTATCCAGTGTCAACGTGAGTGCAATAACTTAAGAGATGTTACGGGATTTTTCCATCTCTCAAGGATCCGTTAAACTATCTACTATGTAGTACAATACGCTATTATAATATGTCTACATTAAAGTAAAAGTATTAAAATAGCGTTAAGCCATGGCCCATTCCACCCTTAACACAGTTTATATTCCCAAGAGCATATACAAGACCGTAGTTTCCCCAAAACCGGAAGTCACCAGAGGGCAATCCATATACTAAAGGTACAAATCAAAATCGTAGTGGTCGCGAATAGGATAATCAGTATGACAAGGTACATGAGGCAATACCAACTAGGATACTAGTAGTTGCGTGATCCGGACTGATGTTGGGCATAGCAGCTACTACCCCAACACCGTGAAACAACACTCCCAAAATCGAGGGGTGCACCCAAATCGAATCACAAAAGTAATAGACATGGTAACGAAAAATTGTGTCCGCTAGAGGTGGCAAACCTCAATGGCCCGGCGCGGCTCCTGTTTTAGTCATGTCAGGGGTCATCCAATATCGTTCTCTTTCTTCAATCAACGCGTTCATCAAACCATCCACTTCGTTCTGGATCAACACTCCGCGTATACTAGTTATTAAAGTGGTTTTCGGTATCGACAGAGAGTATGTCCATATCCGATCCCGGTCTCTTTAATAACTACGTATTATTACACCGATGGCTCTTTTACATTTTCAAAATCAATTCATAATTGATTATCAAAAATATCATATTCGCTTCAAAAATAAAAGCCTTTTCAAAATCATCATATCTACTCAAAGTGTACGATTTCATTTCAAAATCATTTTCGCCTCGATATCCCATTTCAATTTCAAAATCGTCCTATCTACTCAAAATATACGATTTCATTTCAAAAATCATTTTCGCCTTACTTTTCACAAAACGATTCACATAAACTCGAATTCCAAAATTTAAAATTTAATCCAATTTCAAATCATCAATTTCAACTCGATTCAGCTTCTCAATAAACCATTTCAAATTATCAATTTCAAATACATATTTAAACCACAAAATAAACAATTTCACTTCCAATATATTTCGAAACTTTAAATATTTCACATTTCAAAACAGCTCATATATTTATATAAAAATATAAGATTCGTTTTAAAACCATTTCGTATTCAAATTAGAATATACTTCAAATTAAACATCCGTATTAAGTAGTTTACTTAATTTCTGGAACAATTCCCATTTAATAAACTTAGATTAATATTCAAATTTCAAGAATTCATTTAAGTATTACATTCCAAATCAATTTTAGTTCAAATCCTATTCAAATCTATTTTATCTTCAAATTTAATTCAATAGTTTCAATTTTAGTTCAATTCACAAATTTATTTAAATTTCAATTTAATTCCAAATTAATTAAATCTCAATTTCAAATTAATTTTCACTTCCAAACTCAAACTTGAAATATCATTTCATATAAATTTTCTTAGAAATATTCAGAGTTCGATTAAAAGTCCAATCTTTTAAAACAAATCGACTTTCGAAACTTTACGCCATATTTCAATTTTTCTTAAAAATCTGAACTTCGAATAATTAAACCATTTCATTTACCAAGTTTAAAATTCCAACATCTCGAGCTTCAATTCAAAATAATTCAATTTTCATAAATTGGATTTTTATTCTTAAATCAATTCATTTAAATAATTTCAAAACAACTTTTAAAATCATTTAATTTAACCAACCCGGTGTCCGTATATAATTCTCTAACCTATGGCCAAGTGGTTAGTTATTTTGAATTAAATGTCAGGGATGAATATATATTACTTAAACCAATCACAGTGTCATGTGCATGTATAACAGGATATATATAAGCAAATAAACATCCAAACATTTAAATATCAACCAATAGCATCCATCGAAATAAATCATCCAATAGTCAATACAATTCACGGCAATTTCATAGTTATCAATATCGGGAAATTTGATTTCAATTAAATCCTAATTTCAATTTACTGTCAATTTAAATTTTCAACGGTGAATTCACACGACAATCTATATGACAATTAAATTTTTAGCAACAACGACAAATAAATTCATATCACTTCATAATGTCAAATTTAACTACCATAAAGATATTCAGTACGTTGTGAGCGTTATAAAACACTCACCTTGATTTTCTGTTGTCGCCGAGACGTTCCGGTTTGGAACTGAAACTGGACGACGCCCAACTTTAGCCCAAATTTCCACCGTCTCCAAATCCATCCAAACAAGTTTCATTTCGAAGCTCTCGTCAGTACGATCGCAACGCAAAAAGTTTCGTCCAAAACAGACCTATGCTATTTTAAAGTTACACGAATTTATATAAAACAATTTCAGCTTAAATTTTCATTTTCAAACCCTACTATTAAGTCCAGGCCGTCCATCCTCTCTACTCCAGATCTGGCCGCATCCCACCTTCTTCCCTCACGCAACTACTGCCAGGTTTTAACGTGAATGAGAACCCATTGCTCCAAAACTAGGGTTACGTGCCGCCGCCTCCACGCTTGACGAAACTTCATCAAACCACCACCAAATCGAAGCCACCACTCGACTCCACCTTCACCCACAAGTACAGCAAGCTCGCCCCCACCCCCTTGTATTGAAAAACGTGCACCAGGCCGGCCCTTTCAAACACCATTTTGCGTCGATTCGATGCTCCAATTCTGATCATCTCCGTATGGATTTGAAGCTCTCTTCGTCCTCTACAACTTTGTAGTTGAGCATTTTTCGTAATTATCTACGGATTTGAAGATATTAGAGGAGAAAGAAGATGCATTTCTGGCCATTGACAGGAACGTGACGGCTAAGGGCTGAAACCCTAGTTCTTTTTTAAAATGAAATAAGTGAGGGGCTTTTATAGAAAATTTCACGACACTATTCATCCCGGATTTTCCGAACTCCAAACGAAGCGTGCCGGCTGACGTTTCTAAGGTTTACCCCACGTTCCGAACACAATGGAACATGTTTCGGAGGCTAATTCGGTCATCTGGGCGAGTTACGGAGAAAAACGATCAGTTTTAAATTAAATCGATTTCGATGCGTTTTGGCTTGCCCCGGACAAACGGTACATCCAATTGACACGAAATTTGAAACCATACAATAATATCACAATATGGATCCGATGAAACTAGTTTCGTCGAAATCCGAGACTTTTTGAAAAATGACTATTTTCTCTCGCCGAATTAATATTAAAAACAATTCGATGCGTTTCAAGCTGCCACGGTCAAATGATAACTCCGATTGCTACGAAAATTGAAATCCGATAATAACAAACTATTACGGATCCAATGGAACTAGTTTCGTTCAATTCTGAGACTGTTCGAAAAATGGCTATTTTTCAGTCGATAATTAAATATTAAAAATATTCAATTTCCACAAATTAACTTTAAATTCAATTTTAAAAGTTCTATAACATTACTATAACCCCAATATGATAAGATAAAATTTTACAAATCATTTTCAATCATATTCAACTCGATTTTCAATTATTTCTGAAAATTAACTTATTAAATTATCGATTTAATTGTCTAATTAAATCCAATATTCGAAAAATAAATTATTCGACTGTTTAATTTCAATATAAAATTCTCAATTTTAAATTATTAACTTTTAAATCAATTTCAGTTGTTCACAAATCCCATTTTTTATTTCACAGTAATTAACAATCTTTTACAATGCAGTTTTCCATTATAAATCCAATATAAAAGATTATATTAGATTCAGCGTTCAATTATATTGTAATTCAAATTCAAGTTATTTAATTCCAAATGAATTCTTTTATTTCGATTTACACTTTCATTATTGAATCAACCATTTTATTTATTCTTTGTTTACAATCATAACCAATTTGGTTTACAATCAAATTCAATTCATTATTTACATTCACTACAAGTTAACATCCATATTTAATTTAAAAATAAGTTATTTCAGAATTCAGTTTTGTATTTTAACTTGTAATTCACATTTAACAACACAAAATTTTATTTCCTTCGGATTTTTATCCAAAATTTTCATTTTAATTCGTATTTTTAAAGTGTTAAAAATACGGGTCGTTACATTCTCCCCCACTTAAAACTTTTCGTCCTCGAAAAGGAACGGAGAAGGGGAAACCATCATTTAGATATAATTCATTCAAAATATTCTACTTATTTGCAAAATTTAGTTATAGGATTTTTTTCACAAAATTTTCTAACTCCCGGATTTTTGAAAAATTTCGGCAGCACCTCCTTTGCGCGGCTAGGACCAAAAAATTTCACAGTAGTAATAATTGCATGATATACATCTCATTACAAGAATGAGGCATCCCAAAACATGGGGAACGCAATAATATACCACAACATAAACTGTAATCCGAGAACATACCTTTTATTTAGCGTTTATTAGCATTTTAACTTACATTTTGCATTAAGTGCATAAACGAGCTCCACAAGAGAAGCGCAACCCCTTTGCTACCTACTAAAATGCTCAATAACCAAGTTAGAACCATGCATATAAAGATAGATCGATATACTTATCATAAACAACACACATATAACATGTTTAGCTTCAAAACTGAAATTCCAATTCCAGGACAGCAAACGAATCACAGTTTTTGGTCACCTAAACGATAAAATTTGACAATGGAATCTAAACAAAAGTTATTTCATTCGTTTCAGGCTTTCCGGAATGTCCAAAATCATCGAATGCAGACCATCCGTTCAAAAGTTACAGCCGTTTTACTAAAAGGATACGCCTCAGCCTGGGCAATGAATTGCGCAGGTCAGCGACGTTCACTCCCCTTTTCGACCATCTAAATGACAGAAAAATACAAAACATTTAAAACAAAAGTTTTAGCTTAAGTTCTAAGCTTTCCAGAAAGTGCAAGATCGTCAAAATCCGATACACCAGTAAAAAGTTATGGCGAGAATACTAAGGTGCTTCAGATTTCTACTCCGCACAGACCAGCGACTAATATTGGTGTTTTAAGCCTAGTGGATGAAGGTATTTATCAAAACATTCTAAACAAAAGATGTAGCACAGTTTCTAGGCTTTCCGAAAAGTCTAAGATTGTCGAATTTCGTCCAGCCATTTAAAAGTTATGGTTGTTTTCGTTTCAGCATATATTGGACAATTTTGGATTTTTCCAAAAATTTGTTTTTATTATTTCAAAGTACAAACCATCAAACTTCAATTTTCTAAAGAAACAATCATAAACACAAAGTCGTTTATTTTCTTATTTATCCATGAAATAAGTTTACATTCGATTGGTTTCCGATTTATTCAAGTTTGTTTCATTCATAATTTAAATTCAAGTCAATTTGCTTCAATTTAATTTGAATTCAATTATATTTAATTTCACTTTGCTTCAAATTTGAATTTAACTATTTAAAAAGTTTATTCCGTTTATTCAATTCCATTTACACTAATGAATTCTGTTTTATCAATTACCATCCATCTAGCAACCAATACATATCAAACATTAACATCCATCCAAAATCTACACTAAATCAATTATACATTTCCAAGTCAAAATTTTAATTTCATACACTTCCAAGTTTATTGACATTTAGTTTTATTCAAATTTAATTAGTTTCCATTTACTAATTTTATATTTAATTAATTTTAAATTTAATTCATTTTACAACTTAAATTTCCTTTATATCTACACTATCAATAGATCTTCACATTTTATTATTCGCAATCACCCTTGTATATTATTCATTTACTTATCCTTATTAGCATTTTAAACTTTTTAAGTATTTGGTAAGTTATAGCTATGCAAATAGAATGTAGTTAAACAATATACAACTTCTTTTAATTCAATTTTAGTGTTATACCTATTAAATAAATTTCCAATTTATTATTTTCCAAATTAAGGGTTACTCCTACAATTTTAATTAAAAAAAATTTCACTTAAATTCAATTTCACATTTTCAATTCATAAGTTTCTAACAATTCAAGATTTACTTTAGTTTAATAATTAAAATCATTCCTTATTAGAGAACTTAAGAATTTCAACTCCAGATTCGATTTAAACCATTTTTTTTAAATATATATATATACACTAATATCTTTATATCTCAAATCATACTTTTTAGAAGAATTTTAATTAGCATTGAAATATATATATATACTTATTTTCATTACATACTTTAGAAAATTTCAATTCAATTTCTATTTAATCCAAAAGAGTACAGTTTCTAGTTTATTTCAAATTTATACTCCTTTATTCTAAGGGTTTCCTACTTCAATCTATTTTCACTTAACACTTATGTTCATCCCTTATTTTCCAATTCAGAAGTTCCTTAATGATTCAAGTATTGGTTTATTTCAATAGTTTAAAGTCATTAAATATTAAAGAACTTAAGAATTTCAACTCCGGTTTCATTTCAAATCAAGTTTGAAATAATATATACTTATATTACTATATATCAAGTCATACTATAGAGAACACAAAATAAAATTCAATTTTAATCAAAACAGGGTTTAGAAAAAAACTATTAAGTGATCTCCCCCACTTAGACTCTCGAAAATAAACGTCGATGATGCGTGCACTCATCACCGAAATCCTTCTCTAGTGTCAAGAGGGGAGTATAACACTTACTTCATTTGAAATCCTTTGAAAACAATTTCTAATCGAATATACTATCATATAATACTTATATTATACATTTCAAATTTTTGTTAATAAATTTTCAAAACACCGAAATTTAAATTCTCCATCTTAATTTAAATTCATTTTTATTTCATTTTATTTACCATTTATATTCATTGTCAATCATATTTACAAGTTTCATTTCTTAAAATCATCCAATAGTCAATAGTTAGAAATATTGACTAATCAACAATAAACGATGATAATCTAATATTATCATCTCCTAACAACCAATACAATCAACATTTATAAATTTTCAAGATAAGTCTTTTATATATAGAATATAATCTAAAACAATATTATGTCAATCTGTCATATTCGAGTGTTTAGAAATTCCTATCGATGCCTTGGTGTCCCAAGTACCAACCAGAATTCATAAATACTCAACAGAACAAATTAACACAATATAAAATCATTTTTATATCAAAATTACAAATATGCTCTCTCATATACACTCAACTCATTCATATAGTTTACCTCTATTTCAATGAGTTATTCCCCACTAGAGCCAAGGTTTATCGCTAAACCGAAGCTCTGATACCAACTGTAACGACCAGCCATTTTGACCGTTCAAGTCGACAAAACATACACACATGCCGACTCAAACAATCCAAAATACAGATAGTTATTGGGGTTAAATAAGAAAAGAAAAGAAAGAACAGAAACAAACTCAGAATCTCGCAGCGGAAGGAACAAGATATAATAATAAAATAACAGTTCATGAAGCTGTTAAATAAATAAATTTGATTATTATTATACATCATAAATCAGAGTTACATACATATCAGAGATAATACAATAATGCAGCGGAAAAATAATATGGTAGTAGAATACAAATGATGTAATACCAAACTCCGTCTTCGTCCTCCAGAATAGATCTTCAGCCTTATCTGAAATGCTCAGGCTGACCCGAGCGTAATAAAAAGACAAAACACTCGAGTCAGGACTAAAATATCTCATGTAAGTCAAATCGAATAAGAAAATATGAGTGTGACGGCGTCAGAGATGTTTACGGGGTTTGACATCTCCTATCCAGTGTCAACGTGAGTGCAATAACTTAAGAGATGATACGGGATTTTTCCATCTCTCAAGGATCCGTTAAACTATCTACTATGTAGTACAATACGCTATTATAATATGTCTACATTAAAGTAAAAGTATTAAAATAGCGTTAAGCCATGGGCCATTCCACCCTTAGCACAGTTTATATTCCCAAGAGCATATACAAGACCGTAGTTTCCCCAAAACCGGAAGTCACCAGAGGGCAATCCATATACTAAAGGTACAAATCAAAATCGTAGTGGTCGCGAATAGGATAATCAGTATGACAAGGTACATGAGGCAATACCAACTAGGATACTAGTAGTTGCGTGATCCGGACTGATGTTGGGCATAGCAGCTACTACCCCAACACCGCGAAACAACACTCCCAAAATCGAGGGGTGCACCCAAATCGAATCACAAAAGTAATAGACATGGTAACGAAGAAGTGTGTCCGCTAGAGGTGGCGAACCTCAATGGCCCGGCGCGGCTCCTGTTTTAGTCATGTCAGGGGTCATCCAATATCGTTCTCTTTCTTCAATCAACGCGTTCATCAAACCATCCACTTCGTTCTGGATCAACACTCCGCGTATACTAGTTATTAAAGTGGTTTTCGGTATCGACAGAGAGTATGTCCATATTCGATCTCGATCTCTTTAATAACTACGTATTATTACACCGATGGCTCTTTTACATTTTCAAAATCAATTCATAATTGATTATCAAAAATATCATATTCGCTTCAAAAATAAAAGCCTTTTCAAAATCATCATATCTACTCAAAGTATACGATTTCATTTCAAAATCATTTTCGCCTCGATATCCCATTTCAATTTCAAAATCGTCCTATCTACTCAAAATATACGATTTCATTTCAAAAATCATTTTCGCCTTACTTTTCACAAAACGATTCACATAAACTCGAATTCCAAAATTTAAAATTTAATCCAATTTCAAATCATCAATTTCAACTCGATTCAGCTTCTCAATAAACCATTTCAAATTATCAATTTCAAATACATATTTAAACCACAAAATAAACAATTTCACTTCCAATATATTTCGAAACTTTAAATATTTCACATTTCAAAACAGCTCATATATTTATATAAAAATATAAGATTCGTTTTAAAACCATTTCGTATTCAAATTAGAATATACTTCAAATTAAACATCCATATTAAGTAGTTTACTTAATTTCTGGAACAATTCCCATTTAATAAACTTAGATTAATATTCGAATTTCAAGAATTCATTTAAGTATTACATTCCAAATCAATTTCAGTTCAAATCCTATTCAAATCAATTTTATCTTCAAATTTAATTCAATAGTTTCAATTTTAGTTCAATTCACAAATTTATTTAAATTTCAATTTAATTCCAAATTAATTAAATCTCTATTTCAAATTAATTTTCACTTCCAAACTCAAACTTGAAATATCATTTCATATAAATTTTCTTAGAAATATTCAGAGTTCGATTAAAAGTCCAATCTTTTAAAACAAATCGACTTTCGAAACTTTACGCCATATTTCAATTTTTCTTAAAAATCTAAACTTCAAATAATTAAACCATTTCATTTACCAAGTTTAAAATTCCAACATCTCGAGCTTCAATTCAAAATAATTCAATTTCCATAAATTGGATTTTTATTCTTAAATCAATTCATTTAAATAATTTCAAAACAACTTTTAAAATCATTTAATTTAACCAACCCGGTGTCCGTATATAATTCTCTAACATATGGCCAAGTGGTTAGTTATTTCAATTAAATGTCAGGGATGAATATATATTACTTAAACCAATCACAGTGTCATGTGCATGTATAACAGGATATATATAAGCAAATAAACATCCAAACATTTAAATATCAACCAATAGCATCCATCGAAATAAATCATCCAATAGTCAATACAATTCACGGCAATTTCATAGTTATTAATATCGGGAAATTTGATTTCAATTAAATCCTAATTTCAATTTACTGTCAATTTAAATTTTCAACGGTGAATTCACACGACAATCTATATGACAATTAAATTTTTATCAACAACGACAAATAAATTCATATCACTTCATAATGTCAAATTTAACTACCATAAAGATATTCAGTACGTTGTGAGCGTTATAAAACACTCACCTTGATTTTCTGTTGTCGCCGAGACGTTCCGGTTTGGAACTGAAACTGGACGACGCCCAACTTTAGCCCAAATTTCCACCGTCTCCAAATCTATCCAAACAAGTTTCATTTTTAAGCTCTCGTCAGTACGATCGCAACGCAAAAAGTTTCGTCCAAAACAGACCTCGTATGAAGAAGTTATGCTATTTTAAAGTTACACGAATTTATATAAAACAATTTCAGCTTAAATTTTCTTTTTCAAACCCTACTTTTAAATCCAGGCCGTCCATCCTCTCTTCTCCAGATCTGGCCGCATCCCACCTTCTTCCCTCACGCAACTACTGCCAGGTTTTAACGTGAATGAGAACCCATTGCTCCAAAACTAGGGTTACGTGCCGCCGCCTCCACGCTTGACGAAACTTCATCAAACCACCACCAAATCGAAGCCACCACTCGACTCCACCTTCACCCACAAGTACAGCAAGCTCGCCCCCCCCCCCTTGTACTGAAAAACGTGCACCAGGCCGGCCCTTTCAAACACCATTTCGCGTTGATTCGATGCTCCAATTCTGATCATCTCCGTATGGATTTGAAGCTCTCTTCGTCCTCTACAACTTTGTAGTTGAGCATTTTTCGTAATTATCTACGGATTTGAAGATATTAGAGGAGAAAGAAGATGCATTTCTGGCCATTGACAGGAAAGAGACGGCTAAGGGCTGAAACCCTAGTTCTTTTTTAAAATGAAATAAGTGAGGGGCTTTTATAGAAAATTTCACGACATTATTCATCCCGGATTTTCCGAACTCCAACGAAGCGTGCCGGCTGACGTTTCTAAGGTTTACCCCACGTTCCAAACACAATGGAACATGTTTTGGAGGCTAATTCGGTCATCTGGGCGAGTTACGGAGAAAAACGATCAGTTTTAAATTAAACCGATTTAAACCGATTTCGATGCGTTTTGGCTTGCCCCGGACAAACGGTACATCCAATTGACACGAAATTTGAAACCATACAATAATATCACAATACGGATCCGATGAAACTAGTTTCGTCGAAATCCGAGACTTTTGAAAAATGACTATTTTCTCTCGCCGAATTAATATTAAAAACAATTCGATGCGTTTCGAGCTGCCACGGTCAAATGATAACTCCGATTGCTATGAAAATTGAAATCCGACAATAACAAACTATTACGGATCCAATGGAACTAGTTTCATTCAATTCTGAGACTGATCGAAAAATGGCTATTTTTCAGTCGATAATTAAATATTAAAAATATTCAATTTCCACAAATTAACTTTAAATTCAATTTTAAAAGTTCTATAACATTACTATAACCCCAATATGATAAGATAAAATTTTACAAATCATTTTCAATCATATTCAACTTGATTTTCAATTATTTCTGAAATTTAACTTATGAAATTATCGATTTAATTGTCTAATTAAATCCAATATTCGAAAAAAATTATTCGACTGTTTAATTTCAATATAAAATTCCCAATTTTAAATTATTAACTTTTAAATCAATTTCAATTGTTCACAAATCCCATTTTTTATTTCACAGTAATTAACAATCTTTTACAATGCAGTTTTCCATTATAAATCCAATATAAAAGATTATATTAGATTCAGCGTTCAATTATATTGTAATTCAAATTCAAGTTATTTAATTCCAAATGAATTCTTTTATTTCGATTTACACTTTCATTATTGAATCAACCATTTTATTTATTCTTTGTTTACAATCATAACCAATTTGGTTTACAATCAAATTCAATTCATTATTTACATTCACTACAAGTTAACATCCATATTTAATTTACAAATAAGTTATTTCAGAATTCAGTTTTTTATTTTAACTTGTAATTCACATTTAACAACACAAAATTTTATTTCCTTCGGATTTTTATCCAAAATTTTCATTTTAATTCGTATTTTTAAAGTGTTAAAAATACGGGTCGTTACATCCTAAGTGTTGAGAAGAAAGGAGCTAGAAAAATATTTTTTTCTAAATGTTGAGATAAGAGATGGTTTGGAATATCCTGATATGGATATAAGTATTTGATTTGCCCCAATCATTGAAAATTTCGAAGGGATTGAATATATATCTTATAAGATATTTGAAAATAAATTTTGGAAAAAAATCTATAATAGGCCTGATATTTGCTTATGGATGTTTTATTGATAGTTAAATAACCGTCTATCAATTTTGGCCAAATTCGCTGATCGTTTCGAAGAGACCGAGATCGGGTTTAGTTATCTGAAAACCACTTCAATCCGGTTTGAACGTTACGAATTGTGAAATCGTGAAGACGATGACTCGGTTTGTCCAGACCCAGCATAACTTGTATGGACGAATGCTATCAAAACGTCGTCACTGGAGGACGATGAGCATTCTAAGTGAAATTGTTCTTGAAAGGTAAACGTTAGCCTCAAGCCTCATCAACCGGGAATGACTAAAACAGGGGAGATGCAGCAAGGCTAAGTGGGTCGTACCCAATTAGGGTATGTTATCACCTTTCTAGATACCCTTGGAAATATTATAAATTATGGATGTGGTTGTGCATGGAAAAAGAGAGCGCTCAATTTAAGGGTGGGAACACCCGGGGTGATAACAAATTCAGTAATATCCATGTTAGGGGTAGGCCGGTCTTGTGTTGGTAGGGGATCCCAACAAGGTCCTCGGTACAATTTTCTAGAGGTGTACTGTAACGGGCGGTACCCCAGTAGCCCAGTCATTGTATGGAATCCATTCTCCAATAATCGTTGTATGGTTTTGATTGTGCCCAACTATGCTGAAACGTGAGATGCAAGCATTTTAGCTATTTTCTATTTACTTTGTTTAGGCACTATTATAATATCAGACGATTTTGAAAAAAATGTTTTGGTTATCGTAAGGGAAAAACCCATCGTGTTTATGTATGACGTGGTCTTACGATATACCTTTGTTTTTCAAAGGATTTTGATGACTTTAATAATTCAAATTGTGTGCGTTTTCTCACGCTGGTTTTCTAGACTGACTCGGGTGTTATTTTATTATAATGCTTGGGTCAGACCGAGTATTACAGATTCAGGATAGAATGCTATGGAGCTCAGGAAACGAGCTGGATGACAAAGACGTATTCCTGTACTTGATTTATATTTTCCGATGTGTGAGGACAAGTTATTAAACTATCCAGATTGGTTGTTGTTTGTTGTACTCTGATAATGGTATGTATATTAACAGTACAGTTCTTGTATATAAAATCTGTTATTATATATTATATTTTGTTCCGCTGCAATTGTGTGATTCTATGTTGTGGTTTCTGTTTCTTCTTCTACCTTTTCCTCTTCACCCCTAGCATTCGGTGTTTCCGACACTTGAATATTCGACATGTTATAAAGTGAACGTATAGATGTCGAATTTTAAGGGTCGAAAATCCCCATTCGTTATAGTTGGTATCAGAGCTGAAGGTTAAGTGAGAACATTGGCTTTGCTGAGGATTACTCATTAGAGATAGGGTCAGAAGTACCCTAGAATGAGTCTAAGTGTATTAATAGATATGAGCGCGTATTTGTTAGTGAATATAAATTGTTTTGTATTGTGTTAACTTATCGGTTGAGTATTTATAATTTCTAGTCGGTACAGTCCGGCCCACTATATCGATGGGGATTTCTAAACTCTCAAATCAAGCAAACCGACACAATATTGTTTTAAGAATGGGTAAATAAAATAATTTTACCCAAATTATATTTTGATATAAAAGGAATAAATTTCTGAAAATAATTATAGTATATTGATGTGTTTGGTTGTTATTATATAATCAAAACAAGATTATAAAATTAGAAATGGTTTATAAAAATCAAAATTTAACTGTATAAGAATGAAGTATACAAATTAAAATTAAAATGGATTCAAACTAGAATTCAAAATTTTAAATCCCGGCAAATTTTGGGAAATGTTTTCCAAAGTATTTTGAAATGAATAATAGTAATATTATTTGAAGATATTTTTGAATAGGAAATGTTTTAAAAAAATGGGAGAATTAAAGCACTGAACTCGCTGCAGTCGTTGGAAAATAATTCCAATGATGATCGCGACATCATCGATGATCATTTTCGAGTTTCTAAGTGACGGATTGCTACCGTAATTGATTTGTTTCAGATTTGTTGGGCAAACAAGTTTTGTTTAAAAATTCCGAAATGATTTGTTTTGGGTAAAACCAAGTTTGAGTTTAAAAAAAATTCAGGGGAATGGTTTGTTGAAACAAAGAAATATGTATTTGTGTGATTTCAAAAGGATTTAAAAATAAAATTCGGGTGTTTAAATTCTTGAATTTCATCTAAATGATGTGTGAAAGCATTATATAAGAAGTTTTTGAACTTATAATTTGGAAAATGGCATAGGTAAGAAAAGAAATCTAAAAGTTGAGATATGAAGTTGAATGGAATTCAGCTTAAGCCAATTAGAATAATTTTAAAATAAAATTGATTTGAATTTAAATCGAATTAATGAAGTGCATTAATGAAATGGGAATTAACTTAAGAAAAGTTAAAGGAAATAAATAAATGGAGTGATTAAAATAAATGGAATGAAATGAATGGAACGTAATGAAGTTAACTAAATATAAACGTATATGAATATGAATGGTGAATGTGTATAAGTGAATGGAAAAAATAAATATAAGTAAGGAAGTGGAAAATTTTGAATTTGGAATTGAATTCTTACTTGATTAAATTCAAATGAATTGTGTGAAATTAAAATTTAACTTATGCAAGTTAAATGAAAATTGAATGGAATATATAAACTTGGATTGTAAAGTGACTAAATAACTATAAGTTATAAAATTTTGATTGGAATAAGAATTTAAGTGGAAATTTACAGAACTGTGAATAAATAAATTGAATAGCTTACAAAATTGGAATTCATGGAATAAATATATATTTTAGCTATGAAGTGAGGTAAATCTTGAGTAAATAATAAAATGTGGATATACTCGAGTATGGAATTGATGAGAATGTGAAAAATAAGTAGTGTAACTTATGAAATTGAAAAGTGGAATAGAACAATCAAAATAAAAATGGTGTGATATTTTAAAGTGAAGAAATAAAATCCAAACTTGAATTATAAAATGAAATTGAACTCGAGTAAATTAAATGGAGTGATTTTTGGAATAAAAATCTAATTGTGAAAATGGAATTAACTAATTAGATGGATTAGTTAGTAAATTGAATATTGGAATTGAAACTTGAGTTATAAAGAGAATTCGACTTAAAAGTAAGCAAATTAAATATATTTTGAAATGTTGTTGAATAAAATGGAAATGGTTTGAAATGGTGATAAATTGAGTTATAAACAAATTCAATTTAAGTGTAAATAAATTGAATATGGTCGTGGGTGTTGTTTAAATAAATTCGAGTTTGAAATTAAAATTTGAAGTGGATTGAGTGAATGAACTAATTAAATTAATTAGTAAATGGAATCGAATTTGACTGAATAAGAATCAATCAAAAATTGAAATGGAATTTGGTTGCAAGAGTAATAAACTTAAGTTATATAGTTGAATAAATTGAAAATAAACAAATTAACTTAAGTTAATATTTTGGATGGAAGCTTGGCTCGAATAAATTGTGAAATGTTTATTTAATAAATAGCGTGGAATGATTCCAAGCTTAATAAAATGGATTTGAATATAGTGAATGCGGATATGAATGGAATGCAATTGAATTGATCGTGAATAAATTTGAAATGGAATAGAATTGAATATAAATTGATTTAGAATCAATTTAAAATAGCTATAAACTGAAATGGTTATTTTATTAAATGAATATCGCCAAATTTGCATGGAAATATTGCCGTTCGACGCAAACGAAAGTAAATAAAATTCTATGAATTAATAGAGAGTGAATAAATTGATTTTAGATCAATTTGGAATGGATATGAGTTTATTTGGTATAAATATGAGTTGAATGCTAAAAAATTGTTGTGAATCATTCGAATTGAATGAAATGGTATATGAATCGATTAAAAGTAATCAAATTAGTGTCAGAACCTTATAATTGCTTATAATATATGTTTAGTATGATTGGGTTATGAAGCTATGTGTTTTAACTACTGAAATGAATGGAATGTTATTGAATTTTCATATTTTAGGACTTACGTGTTTAAAATTGAGTAAGTACAGGTACAAGAAGACCATTTGGATAGATTTGGTCATGCAAATTGCATATAAAATAAGCTGCTCACTTAAAAATGCTAATATAAGGTATGTTTTAGGATTAAATACCGCAAAAATGATAAATATTGGTATATATTGTGTTTTCCAACTGTGTGGGTCGATGTATAAATATTTATCTCCCTTGTCATATTGCAAAAGGTCCTCCGTACAAAGGAGACTCTGCCAAAAAAATTCAGAAATTTAAGGTGGTAGAAAAATTTTGAAAATTTCTGTTAATTAAAAATTGATTTTTGAAAATTAACTGAAAAATAAAGGGTTTGGATGAATGTTTGGAACTAGTTAGTGAATGTATGTTTAGACGTATAGAAAAGAGAATATCGAGTTTTAACTAAGTGAGTTTTGTTAAGTTAATGGATTGGAGCGTCTTCCTGCCTTAGCAATTTCGGGGATGAAATTCTTTTAAGGGGCGAGGAATGTAACGATCCGGATTTTTCATCGTTTGATTTTGAATATTTAAATGGTTTAAATATTGAATTTGGAATTTTAATTTAGTAATGAGTTTTTAAAACTGAAATTTCAAGTGAATTCGTAAATTTTGGAAAGCGACGAGTTAAAATAGTGATACGGGACACAGTCTCGAAATTTGACGAAACTAGTTCCGTTGGATCCGTAATAATGTATTATTAGCGGATTTCAAATTTCGTAGCGTTTGGATTTACAGTTTGGTCGTACGGGATAGAAATACGCTAAAATTAATATTGAGAATTTAATATTTTAATTGGATTCAAAAAGCTATCTTCTCCATACGAGCGAATTAGGACTCGAAACTTGTTCCATTGGGTTCGAAATAGCGGTATAACATTAGGAACGCCAGGTAGCATGACTAAATAAGAGATCGAGATTTCACTGTATAAAATTCGAGATATTTTGAAAATAAAAATAAAATAAAAGTAAAATCAATCATAGTCTCGAGCCACCCTACCTTCTGAAAAACGTCGTCCTACCCTTCTGCACAAGCCGCCTGCCTTCGTTCTTTTTAAATCGAGACTGCCTTCTCCTTTTCATATCGAAATCAATTCTGGAAAAGAAGAAAGAAATATGATCGAACGAAATTTGGTCGATTATGAAAAAAATGGCAAATAATATTCGACTTGTGCTCGCATTATAGAAGTCGCTTGCGACCTCAGAGCTCGCGCACGAAGGAGGGGTTTGGCGATCGTTGACAGCGCGAGGGGAGGAGCACGAAGTCGCGGCTCAACGATGGGTGGTCGCGAGGTTGTACTGGCGGAGTTTGCGAGGTCAATGTCGAGGTTGAGGGAAGGGGACATGGTCACGATCGAAGACGAGGGGCAATCGAGCTCGATTGGGTCGTGGTTAGCATGGGATATCGTACACAATGTCGAATTCGCAACTCTAGATGGTCAATGGCTGAGCTGTAGGTCGAGGCAATGGTGCCTGCGACAGGGAGTGAGGCAGTGGGTGTTCGAGCGACTGGAGAGAGGGAGTAGTGGCGGTCAAGGCGCTCGAACCTGAGAGTGGGCATGACAGATAATTTTAAGGTGAAGTTAGTTTTGAAAATTTTCTCGTTATGTTAAATTTTAAAATTTAATTGATATTAACTAGCTGTTAATGATTTGGATTAATCTAAATAATTTTATCTAATGCTTATAAAATGTATACAACGTATATACGAGGCCTATGATCTACCTATCAAGTCACGTTGAACTCGTAGCAGAAATACCTCACAGTGGAATAAATTGAAATTGGAATGATCAGCAACATAAAAATCAAGGTGAGAAATTCTTACTCATTTAGATTACCGAATTTAATTTTAATAGTTAAAATTAATTATTGGATGCTTGGTTGAATTTATAGATTATTATCAGTTTGGATGTTATATATATAGTAGTATATATATTAGTAGTTGAATATATTTCCTACCGTTGGAGCGGATGAGACCCTATGCACCCTACATAATAGCGGATGACCCTATATTACCGCGATATGCCCCTTGAAGTGGGATTGGTATTTTAATGTTGTATTAACATCTGTGGATGCAGGGAAAACAGGTTAGAGGGATTCAACTGGATTCCTCAAATATATTTATTGTTTTCCATATATAAAAATATATGATGTGATTGAATAAATCTGAGGATTGTTGTGTGGTTTAAATTATTAAATGTTATAGTAGCACTGGCCTCAATTTTGGTATTTTAAATACCATAAATATTATTTTTGAATTTTAAGGAATTAAAAGGAGATTTTGGATATAAAAATAATTATATCGAAAATTAGATTACTAAAAAGAATTTGGTTGAACAAACAATAAATTTGATTTTTGGTTGTACGTAACTGTCCGTAAATTGTTTAAATAGAATTTAAAAAAATATCTATAAAAAGGATTTTTAAATTATATCTGGAAAATATAAAAAAAAGAAGTTGAAATCGATATTAAAAATTTTATTGGCAGGATAAATGGAATTTACAAGGAAATGGATTTATGGAATAAAATTTTATAAACAAGTTAAACTTAGAGGAGTTATAAATTAATAAACGATGTATATAAATAAAGGAAATCGATATTAGATGATAACTTGGAAATATAAATTCATAAGGTGAATTTATATTAGAGTGGGAATAGGGTGAGAGAGAAAAATAGTGGATACTACTTTTTTAAAGTGGTGGTTAAGGAGATCGGAATGGAAGCGATGTGATGGAAATCGAGAGAAAGTTATAAATTGAATTGGTTATTGAGATTTTAAAAACATATTTTTAATTTTAAGAAGTTAAGTTTGTTTTTAAAAGGAAAATTTTATTTATTGAACTATGTAATTTTTAACTAGTTGGGGTTGAAATACTTCGGTAAATGGATTTTCCAAATATTTAATATTTATTTTAATAGAGGCTAATTTTTAAAATCAGCTTTGAAAATTGATTTATTATTTAAAAATGGATTATTGATGTTTATAAAAAGTGTTCGATATTTTTAAATAATTACTTGAACATGTTTTAAAAAAATAAACTATTATTCTTTTAAATACTTATTTATGTACACATATATATATAGAGTTTCGTAATGATTGAAATTTAATTATAAATCTTCTCGAGAATCTGGAAATGGGGTTATTCAGTAGATGGGATTTATAGGAGAAATTCTTGAAAAAAAAATGGAATTTGGGAAGAAGTTGGAAAATTTTCCAAAATAGTTAAATAAAAGTGAACTTCGAAAAAAATGAATTAGGATTCATAAAAGAAGTTAGAATTGGATATTTGGAATTTTAGACAAGTGTTTTGACTTGGAAATATTAAAGCAAATTAATTAAGGAAACCGTAACTTATAGAATTCATTATAAATGAGTTAAGGAATTTATAATATAAATTGTAAAGGATTTTGAGAAAGAGAAATAAATGGAATTTCTTAAGTGTTGAGAAGTAAGGAGTTAGAAAAATATATTTTTCTAAATGTTGAGATAAGAGATGGTTTGGAATATCCTGATATGGATATAAGTATTTGAGTTGCCCAAATCATTGAAAATTTGGAAGGAATTGAATATATATCTTATAAGATATTTTGAGAATAAATTTTGGAAAAAAATCTATAATAAGGCATGATGTCTGCTTATGGATGTTTTATTGATAGTTAAATAACCGTCTATCAATTTTGGCCAAATTCCCTGATCGTTTCGAAGAGACCGGGATCGGGTTTAATTATCCAAAAACCACTTCGATCTGGTTTGAACGTTACGAATAGTGATATCGTGAAGACGGTGACTCGGTTTGCCCAAACCCAGGACAACTTGTATGGACGAATGCTATCAGAACTTCATCACTGGAGGACGATGAGCATTCTAAGTGAAATTGTTCTTGAAAGGTAAACGTTAGCCTCAAGCCTCATCAACCGGGAATGACTAAAATGGGTAAGATGCAGCAAGGCTAAGTAGGTTGTAACATCCTGAAATTTTCAACCATTCGCATCCATACATGTCGGATTTGAATTGCTCAAAATATCAGATTGTAAATAAAATATGGCAAAACTCAGCATATACAGTAAATAAAATAATCACAAATCACAGACACAAAGTAATATAACAATAATGCAGCGGAAACAAAAGAATAGTAGTTCATGAAGCTACCATATATATATAACAGAGTTAAACAAGATACAACAGAAGTCACGAGTACATAGATGTCTCAATACAATAGTCAAATACAAGATTTGAATACATCACTGAAATCAACTGAATAACTGAAAGCTGGATAGATAGCTGGATCTCCAAGCGAAGCTCCAACTCCAAAGGTGAGTCTCAAATGTTGTATCACTCAGTCTGACCCGAGCGTAAAGCAAAACACAAAACACTCGAGTCAGGATTAACATTCTTATATCAATAAATCCAACTCAAGTGAAATAACAACTGAAATACGAGTAACTCAAAGGATGTTTGGGATAACCATCCTCTAAGGATCCGTTAAACTATCTACTATGTAGTAATATTTCGCTATTATAATAATGTCTAATAGTAAAATAAACATACTTTTTAATAGCGTCAAGGGGTTACCCATATAGCCCTTAACACGTAATAGTCCCAGTAGTCTATCCAGTATTAGCATACTCCCAAATCGGGGGCTACCCTTAATACTCCACAGGCTACGGGAGAAATCCAAACTCGTAGTAAAGCTCGATATGGTAGGTGACACGGAATAACTAGGCAATGCCAGAGTAGATATACCAATTACGCATCCGGGCTGGTGGAAACGCATAGCAGCCACTACCGCCCACCTCGGAACACATTCCCAATCAAAATCGAAGGGTGGCCACCAAATCAGTCTCAAAGTAATAGAATGGTATCGAAGAAATGCGTCTGATCAGAGGTGCTACCTCATTGGCCCATCAATCGCTCCTGTTTTAGCCACCTTATGCCAACTCACGGGAGTTGGGTCCACGTATATACCTTTAGGATCGATGCCACCATCCTACTTCATTCTGGAATCTCCACCGCGTACACAGTTGTTAAAGTGGTTTTCGGTATTGACAGAGAGTATGTCCATATCTGATCTCGGTCTCTTTAACAACCAATCATTATTATAACACCGTGGTCATTACAAAATGGTTTATACTTCAAAACCAAAATATCATTTCCATTTTTAAACCATATCAAAATGATATCATTTCAATTCAATATATCATTTCTAAAATCATATCACTTTCCAAAGTTATAACGCTTTCGAAATCATAAGTCTTTAAAAATCAAAACACTTCGGAAATCACAGCATTGAAATCATAGCATTTTGGAAATCATAACACTTTGAAATCATAGCATTTTGGAAATCATAATACTTTGAAATCATAGCATTTCGGAAATCATAATACTTTGAAATTATAGCATTTTGGAAATCATAATACTTTGAAATTATAGCATTTTGGAAATCATAATACTTTCCCCTTAAACAGTTTAGATATTAAAATTAGTATATATAATAAAATAGTTTATAAATAAAATAGTTTATATAAATAGTTATAAGTTAAAATAGCTTATTAATAAAAATAGTTTATATTAAAAATAATTTATATTAAAATAATTTATAAAGTAAAATATCAATAGTTTTAAATATAATTTAAAATTACTTTATAAAATAAAATAGTTTCCTCGACTTTCACAAATCGATTCAAATCAATTCGAATTCCAAATTCAAATTTAATCAAATCTAAATCATCAATTTCAATTCCAATTCAATTAAACATTTTCAAGTTATATCGATTTCAAATACCGATTTGAACCACAAATAAACCATTTCAATTTCAAAATATTTCAAAGCTTCAAATATTCCACATTTCAAAACTAAATTCGATAATTTTATCTATATATCAATTCACTTTTCTATTAATTAGTTTTGAAATATTTACTTAATTATTTAAATATCATTTGAATACAACTTCAATTTACAAAATATCCCATTTAAATTTATATAAGTTTGAAATATCCATTTAAGTCACCTTAAATCAAATTTCAAGTTGTAAAACACTTCTTTAAAATTTCAAATTCAATACATTTCAAATCAAACTTATATAAGTATAATTCTTAAATAAATAAAATTTCAAATCAATTTCAAATTTATCTTTACAACCTGAATCATTACAAACTCTATATTCGAAAAAAAAATTTAAATAAATACTTAAACATATTATATATCAACTTTATTAAATCAACTTTAATAAATCTTTAAAATCAATATTTATCAAAACCATATATTTCTTTAAAAAAAATCATAGGAATCATCTTCAAAATATTTATATATAGACCAACGGTGTCTGTATATAATTTTATATCCTATGGTCAAGTGATACAGATATTTATCATTTCAATCCGCAATTTAAATATATACGGGTATATATCATTTCAACCCGCAATCCCAAATTCAAGTCAAATGAAAATCGCTTGGGTTTATCATTTCAACCCATAACGATTTTCTCCTACTCTACATATCGTTCGAGTATGTATCATTTCAACCCATAGTGAATTCTATACTAACAGGGAACTTGCAGAGTGATAACAGATATGATAATAATATAACAACAGTAACAGGCATATATCATCAGTATAAATAACATATAAGGGTGTCAGATGTCACAGGTGAACAGATACAGATAATGGCATATATATAACAATGTAAATAACTAGCAGTAGCATATTTCAATTGTCGTTTCAATTGAAATCAAATTTAATAAATAAAAGAACGTTAATCGTGAGTGATTGCTCACCTTTCGAGGCTAGAGAGACTAGAAGATGACACGGATACGCACACTGATACGGATCTCGAAATTGAGTTATGAATCCAAGCAAAGCAAATTGGCACGAATTCAACGATCAAAGCTGATAACAGAAATTGATGGAACACATCAGAACGAGATTGATGAAGATAATTAGTATAAGTGAACACATATACATAATTATATAAAACTATATAATTACACATATATTAAATTATATATATATATATAACCAGATTTTATACAACTTTAAAACTCAAATAACTATACAGCCAAAACTACCATATATACTTTATAAAAAATCTAACAGGTACAACTAATATATATATACACACTAACCTATACCCATATAAAATATATAACTTATATACTTATAACACAAAAATCAATATTATATACAGTAATATATATACACGAATATAGCTTACTATAGTATTACATAACTATTAATACTCATTAAAACACATTTCTAAAACAATCTGAAGATGAACCCGCATATATCAATATATATTCACAGCAACCTATATTACATATATCCAACATACTTTATAACCTTTAAAATATTACTAATATATATCATATACCCAAACATATACTAGATAAAAGAATATATATATCGCATCTACCAGTAGAACTACAAACATACTATACTCCAACACAACAAAATTTAAAGTAAGACCAATATACGTAAGCACCTAAAGGCAAAACTCTATATATATACAATAACATACCCCATACGTATAAATTATTATACTATATATAAATATATATAACTTCAAAGCTAATATACTAACAAAAAGCTATAGCTTCTATGTCATATAATATACAGTAATCAGCAGCATGAAATATATATGACTAACACATATATAGTACGGTTGAATCAAAATATATAGATATATCTCAAATCCAACAAATATATATAAACTAATATACATATAAACTAACCATTCATATACAACTTACATACTTAAAATTTGAAACGCCGCAGATTGCTCTCATATATACTTACATATAAACTAACCCATAATGTAAACAATTTATATATATAATAAAATTTATATAAGCGAACTAAAACTTATATACAACATATATATAGTTAACAGATCTTATAAATACAAATCATACAACTCATATAAAGTGACTAATAGGTAAACTCATATTTTTATAACCAAATAACTAAGTAATATATACTTACACACACTTATATATAACTCTTACTGAAAACACATAAGCTAATATATAAAATATATATACACGTACTTACACATGAGAGAAAGGGCTGCGAGGAGGCTAGGTGGCGTGGCAGAACTGCTGGGTTGCTCGGCCATGTGGCTGAGTGGGAGGAAGTAAGGAATTCAAGGCGGAGGAGATGAGCACGACACAGCGGAGGTTGTGCAGGCATCACGACACGCGGGTTGGTGGTGATGGCAGGAGGAAGGGTGTGCACCGAGTGGGTGAGGCCTCGGCAGTTTGGTGGAGCGGCAGGCGACGTGGGGATATTGGGTCAGTGGATGGGTAGGTTGCGTGAGTAAGAATGGGGATAAACAGGAACTCGAAGCAATTGTATAAAGCAAATTGAATCCTTTTTTTATTATGCAGAACGAAAATAAACAATGAAGCAGAGAGGGAACGAAAAGACACAACCGATATATATTTAACTAGTGAATAGGAAAGGTCCACTGTTGATTTCGAGAATAGTAAAAAAAAGTGGCTTTTGAAATAATACGGTCAAACAATGAACGGTCACTGCAATTCAAAAGACGTACCGGTGTAGTTAACCGTTTTTTTACGGGTTTCGCTACGTACCGAAACTCCAAAACACACACGTGAATATACCGCAGAGATCAGCACGACAAAACGATCAAAACGGTACAAAGATATCGGTGATAGGATCATCCGATCAAAAGTCGCTATTGGTACCGAAATGCTGCTAATATGCCAGAAATTAGATAAACGGAGCAATAGAAGTCCAAATTTGACGAAATGGAAGATGACGTCTCACTCAGAAGATGATTTACAAATTTTTTGTATAAAAATATTCGGGTTTGAAAACATTTTATTATCACCTAATATTAACTGATTTAAATTAGAATAAAATCACACAAGAAAATAAACTTCCATATTATCATGTGAAAATTTACCGGTTCCTATGTTTAACTAGACAAATTTCAAATATTAAATTTAATTTCAAAATTTTATTGTTTAAAATTTCACACAATTTCAATTAAATATATTAAACAAAGCAAATAAAATTATTTAAAATTTACGGATCGTTACATAGGTCGCACCCAATTAGGGTATGCTATCACCTTTCTAGATACCCTCGGTTATATTATAACTTATGGATATGGTTGTGCATTGAAAAAGAGAGCGCTCCATTTAAGGGTGGGAACACCCGAGGTGATAACATATTCGGTACTATCCAGGTTAGGGGTAGGCCGGTCTTGTGTTGGAAAAGCATCTCTGCGAGGTCCTCGGTGCATTTTTCTAGATGTGTACTGTAACGGGCGGTACCCCAGTAGCCCAGTCATTGTATGGAATCAATTCTCCAATAAGCGATGTACGGTTTTGATTGTGCTCAACTATGCTAAAATGTGAGATGCAAGCATTTCATCTATTTTCTATTTACTTTGTTTAGACACTATTTGTGACGCCCCACCTCTATACTCACACTAGTCAAGGACACTACGGGGTAATGCCGTCGACTAGCACGAAGAATAAGGTTGTTGAGGAGCGACCATCTGTGTAGTTGCTTTGTGCGAGTACCGATATGTCAGATAATATAACTTGCATTTCATTTCAAGAGGAAATCCGACATATCAAATACAAACTCAAAGCTACCACACAGTGGCTATGTGGACTTCGGAAACAAATATAGAAATAAAAATAACACGAATCAGTCACAGATATTCATATCACAAAAGCGGAAACAGATATGAATATATCACATAAAAGTGTACATCAAAGTAGTGGTCAAACTAGATCCACTACATCACAAAAGAATAGATACAAGTGCTAGACAAAAGAATAAGTATACATCAAGGAGTCTATATCTCAAATATATAACAACAAAAACTACTATGCTAAAGTAGTTAGCCAAAAGTCAGGTGAAAGACCCTGATAAGAAGTCAAGCAGGAGCACCTAAAAATACCTCGGTCTGACCCGAGTATTATTTAAGAAGAAAATAATAAACGGATCAGTCTAGCTATAAATATCAGATAAAATGAGATAGGATAAGAGATATGACCAAAAACGTATGATAACAAAAATGCCATACTGTGTCAAGTATACATCAAATAACAACAAAAATCATACAATATCTCAAAACACCAAAAAGAATCACATTCTTTAAATTATTCACCAAAACACAAATATTGATAGAGCTTATCAATGCAATCCACGAAAATTAGTGAAACACAAATTCTAGAAATCATCAACTAGAAATCCAGAAATCATAAAAGGGGGAAGGCCTATCTCAAACGGGAGCATGAAAACTCACCAACACGTGTATCACAAATGGGTCGCTATCCCATGGTCGCTAACCATAGAGCCGGTGCCATGACTTAGTACAGCGAACGCCCGAGGAACCAGAAACTCGAATAATCCAGAACATCGACGTAGTACAGCGTTACGCCCGATGAACCAAACTCAAATAATCAGGCACAACGACGTAGTATAGCGAACGCCCGATGAACCTGAACACAAATAATCCGAAACATCAACGTAGTACAGCGAACGCCCGATGAACCAAACTCAAATAATACGGAACAACGACGTAGTACAACGAATGCCCGATGAACCAAACTCAAATAATACGGAACAACGACGTAGTATAGCGAATGCCCGATGAACCGAACTCAAATAATACCATAGGTCGCTAGCCTATAAAAATGAGATGAATCTCAACAGAACGGGGTACAGTCCGCCACGCGGACAAAGAGACATCGCAAATCGCTAGTCTAAACCATAAAATGATCATCATCGATCATCAAGAAGTGTCGATTACACTAAGCTAGTAAAGAAATGAGTTTAGCTTCATGTCCCATAACCACTGGCTTAACTTAAATATTTACGAACAGGTTGTAGATTTCCACTCGAAAATTGTCACATGAGTTCAATCGAACAAGTTCAAGAATTAACCGACGAAGTAAACGCAAGCGTTTCATACCACTTGTTTTACTAAGCCGTTTAATTAGATTTCTCATACGAATGAGGTAAAGGTTTGTATATACTAATAGATTGGAAAACGATTTTATAAACGAGATTTGTATTAAAACAGAGTTGAAAACATCTTTGTGAAAGAGTTTGAATATTTACTACTAGTATAGAAACCTTTGTATTTGAAAGTGACAAATCACAAAAATGATTGTAAAAACAATCAATTACCAAAGGTTCACGTTCGAAGACGTGAATCAAAACCATAGAAATCGATATCAAATCCATCAAATGGATATTTTCAAAAATCCAAAGAAAAAAGTCATCAAAGTCGATAATAAGTGATGACAACTATCTGGATTAACAACAATCGATTAAAAATAGGAAATCCACTCAAAACAGCCTAAATAGGCAAAAATGAACGTTTCCAGACGTCTGGTTTGGAATCCAGACGTCAGGATTTAGGTTTTGGAAATAGTTCAGAAAACCACCCAGACGTCTGGAATATCGAAGCAGACGTCTGAGCCGTGACCAGACGTCTGGTTTAGAATCCAGACGTTTGGATTTGTCCTATGGAAATAATCCAGAGAACCCCCAGACGTCTGAAACTTCAAGTCAGACGTCTGAGACCCATCCAGACGTCTGGTCTTGTATTTCAGACGTCTAGAATTAGTCTCTACTCTTTTTTTTTATTCTGCGTGCATATATTTTTGCTCCAGGTCCAAACCAGACGTCTGGACTTGATCACCAGACGTCTGGTCACTTGGTCTGGGCAACAATTTGCCTAGGCCAAAGTGGCCAAAACGTATCAGAAGCGATCGGACGAGCAACGATGACTAAGGATTTATGCCAAGCGACAATCCAGTCTTAAAGGCTCTTCGATACACCCCGAATATCAATGTCCAAATATCCATATTTGGATTTTCATAAAATTGGACCAAAACACCAAAATTTTGAAAATTCACCAAATCAATTCAAATCAAAAGCAAATGAACATGCACAAATGTTAGGAATTCATACCTAACAACAATGAAAGTTATAGACGTAGATGTGAGTTAAAGAACTCACCTTTTAAACTCAAAATACAAGTGAGAAGCTTGAAAACAAAGGAAAGACCAATTCCTCTTCAATCTCAACTCAAGAAGCTTCAATCTAAGCTAATAAGCAAATATTTCCTAAGTTAGGGTTTAGGAATTTCTGAAATTGAAGAGAGATAGAGATGGAGAAGATGGAGAGGATGCTTACCTAAGCTTCTCTTTGATTTTGGAGCAAGAACTCGTGTTTCCAAATCAAACTAGGGTTTGGAATTTCTATTTCCAATCTTTTCCCTCATTTCTCTTGAGCTAGAGTGTTAGGAAAAGGAATGAGTGAATGAAGAGGAGTTGAGTGGAGTGTTAGGGTATTAGATGGGTTAGTGGGCTAAAACCCAAACCCAAAGCCCAAGTAGAAAAATAGCAAATTCTACTCAACTCCAAACATATCGATGTTTATACTCAAAAAAGTTGTAAACGCCATTTTAGACTCAATGGAAGTGGTCTCGAGTCCCAATTGGACTGTTTACAAAAAGTAACATTTCGGACTTTAATCCGATTAACGATGCTATATTTAAATAAAACATTTAAATATACAATCGTAAAATATGCGGGTTGTTACAGACTCCCCTCCTTAAAGAAATTGCATCCTCGCAATAATTAAGAGGAAAATAAAGAGTAATAACCATAAAAGCATATCAACACAAAAGAAGAAATTTTGAAATGAGAAGTTCACCATAAAGAGCACAAAAGAGTAAGTTCGGATGTATTTTCTCATAAGTCAAATTTGGTGAAACTTCAATTTCTTTAATTACACCGGGCTCAATAATAGAAACGGAATCACGAAGGCATTTCCATAGTTGAGAGACGTGGAATACGTCATGAATAACAGAAACTGAGCCGGTAATAAAAGGCGATAAGCCACGGAACCAATGCGTTCGGTGATGGGAAATGGACCATTATATCGAGGTGCTAACTTTCCCGATCGACTGAAACGCACAACACCCTTCATAGGTGAAACACGAATAAAATCAGGACCTAAAACCAGCTTCAAGCCAACACGAAGGAGATCGGCACGGCCTTCCGTAGAGTGCCTTGAAAGGTGCCATAACAATACTAGATTGGAAGCTATTATTGGAAGAAAACTCAACAAGAGAAATATGATCTTCCCAACTTCCACCAAAATCAAGAACACATGCACGAAGGAGATCTTCAAGAGTTTGATTCACACGCTCGGTTGGTCCATCGGATTGAGGACGATAAGCGGTGCTAAAATTAAGCTTTGTTCCCAAAGCTTTTGAAGACCTTACCAAATCCACTAGTAAAATAATGGATCACGATCGCTAACAATGGAAGTAGGAACTCCATGCAATTTAACAATTTCTTTGACATAGAGTTTAGCCAAAAGAGGTACGGTCCAAAAGAGAAGGATGAGCCTCAAGGCTACACAAAACAAGAGATGAACATGAATCGGATTCACGATCTCGAATCTCACAAGTGGAAAAAGTCTCGAGATCATTCCATTCGGATATCATCATGGAAACAACCGCTTGTTGCTTACGACTAAGGGCATCGGCAACTCGATTACCCTTTCGGGGAGTATAGAGAATATCAAGATCATAAGATGCAAGGAACTCGAGCCAACGTTGTTGACGCAAATTAAGTTCCTTTTAGAGAAAATAAATACTTCAAAGATTTATGATCGGTGTAGAGAACAATTTTCTCTCCCAAAAGATAATGTCGCCAAATTCTAAGAGCGAAAACAATGGCCACGAGCACTAGATCATGAATGGCATATCTAGTCTCGACAAGCTTTAATTGTCATGAAGCATATGTGATAACATGTTCCCTTTTTGCATGAGAACGACATTCAAACCAATACAACTAGCATCGGTACAAACAATAAAGTCTTGGTTCCCTTCGGGAATCGCAAGAATAAAAGCATCGGAAAAGAGTTCTTTTAATTGATCCTCTTTCCCGAAAAGCTAAGACTTTCAAAATTATAATTAACTTTGTGTAATCATTTTTTTTAGAAAAATTTACTTATTACAAGTCAATTTACTTTGTCTGACTATCTCATCATAGCGTTTAGGAGATTCCTATCGATAACGTTGATCAAGCGCACCGACCAGAATTCTTAAAGCACTCAATGGGCAAAATAACACAAAATTATCTTCTATTTGATAAGCATGCCTCTTAAAAATTTTACAAATATTCTTTGCTCGTTTTAAGAACAAAATCCAATCATACTTATAAATATCTTATTAAAAAGATTTGCAAATTTTAAATTGTTGTTTTCATCCATAATCAATAAATACAAGGATAAACTCATCGAGATATTCGTAGAATACTCGATTCATAAGATGGATGAAATAAGGTAGAAGGTTCATCAAACCGAATGACATAACGAACCACTCATAAGAACCATAACGAGTACGGAATGCGGTAAGTGGAATGTTACCCTCCGCAACTCGTAGCTGATAAAAACCGGTGGCAAGGTTGAGCTGAAAAGACCTTAGCACCACACAATAGATTGCTTAGGTGGTAATCCTAAGACAAGCTCAAATATACCGGAAAATTCACAAACTACTTGAATGAGAGAAATAACATCTTCCTCGTCAAGTGGGTTTAAAGATTAAAATGATGCCACCGAATTGGAATCAAAATCATTAAGAAAAATAGAAATATGCTTAACAGATTTAGAATGTCGAAGATGAATAGTCCTCTCAGGACATAGGATATGGGCTTCATATGATTAAGCCAATCCTTTCCCAAAAATCAATTCCAAAGCCTAAGTAACGCATAACATGCAAATCGGCTCGAAAAGAATAATACATAAAATAATCTCGACACCTATACAAAGCAAACTGAGTGTTGCGGATCCATCAATCGAATTCGCAATTCTCAATGAAGTCATCAAGCCCATAATAGTTAAAGAGAAAGAATCATCAAGTTCTTTCGATATAAAATAATGAGATGAACCCGTATCAAAAAGAACTCGAATAAGATAATCACAAAACAAATATCATCAAGGATAGAATGAGAAATACCTTGACCAAGAGAAGTGTCACTAGGAGCTTGCACGACATTCAACTCTCCTTCTCTCCTACTTCGGAGTATGGGACATGTAGATATAAGATGGCCCGAACTTTTGCAATAACGACAAAAAAATGGTTTTGGGCACTCTTTTGCATAGTGGTCCGTAGAACCACAATTGTAGCATCGTCCATGACTAGAGGTAGGAGTCTTTGCTACTGAAGTTTCTTGCTTCCCTTTCTTGTTGGGATTGGGGCCTTTGAACTTAATAGTCATCTTCATGTTATTGTTGAAATTCTGTTTGGCACGCACAACTTCAACATCACTTTCTCTATCGGCCTCTTCAAGCCGAAGAGTGATATCTACAAGCTGATCGAAAGAAACTTCTAGTTTCAGAAGTAAAGGCTTTTTGAGGTTCTTATTCAACCCATAAACAAATCTCTGATTTTTCTTCAACGGGGTATTAATATATTCGACCCCATATTTAGAGAGAGATTCAAAAGATGCGACGTAGTCGGCCACAGAAGATTCACCTTGAACAAGGTCAATAAAGCGCCGCGCTAAAGTTACTTTTTCAGCCTCCGGCACAAACTTCAATTCGAACCTTTCCCGAAATTGCTCCCAATTAAGATCCGCTTCAATAATTTCCGAAATCAAAAGCTCATACCAATCTAATGCTCTTTCTTGGAGCATGCTAGAAGCCACTTGGACTCGATGTAGATCAATAAGATTCATGCGGGAAAAGATGCGATCGCATTATCTAAGCCAAGCTTGGATTTCTATAACATTTTCATAACCCTTGAATGGCCTTCCACCCAAAGCGGTATAATCTCTGCACAAGCATGCAAACCCGGATTTAGGGTGAGTAGGCACTGGAACGGATCCGTCAGCTTGGGCATTGTTCACAAGATCTAAAAGTTGTTGAGCAGACATAAATACTCCATCCTAAGGAGTAGCACATGATTGACCAGCGCTGGGACGGCCTGGTCTAACCATTTTCTCTTCTTTAAGAAAGAAAGAAGAGGAAAAAGGTTATTCACAAAATGAATATCAAACAAACTTGATTGATAAAACAAGGCATCACAAAAGAAAATAGGATAGAACGGTACGAAGACTCGAAATAAATCCTATAGCACGATTCCTAAGAAAGACTTAGGACAATGATCCTTGCTATTCTACATTGTTCCGAAGTTTGGCTCCAATACCAAGTTGTGACGCCCTACCTCTATACTCACACTAGTCAAGGACACTACGGGGTAATGCCGTCGACTAGCACGTAGAATAAGGCTGTTGAGGAGCGACCATCTGTGTAGTTGCTTTGTGCGAGTACCGATATGTCAGATAATATAACTTACATTTCATTTCAAGAGGAAATCCGACATATCAAATACAAACTCAAAGCTACCACACAGTGGCTATGTGGACTTCGGAAACAAATATAGAAATAAAAATAACACAAATCAGTCACAGATATTCATATCACAAAGGCGGAAACAGATATGAATATATCACATAAAAGTGTACATCAAAGTAGTGGTCAAACTAGATCCACTACATCACAAAAGAATAGATACAAGTGCTAGACAAAAGAATAAGTATACATCAAGGAGTCTATATCTCAAATGTATAACAACAAAAACTATTATGCTAAAGTAGTTAGCCAAAAGTCAGGTGAAGGACCCTGATAAGAAGTTAAGCAGGAGCACCTGAAATACCTCGGTCTGACCCGAGTATTATTTAAGAAGAAAATAATAAACGGATCAGTCTACCTATAAATATCAGATAAAATGAGATAGGATAAGAGATATGACCAAAAATGTATGATAACAAAAATGCCATACTGTGTCAAGTTTACATCAAATAACAACAAAAATCATACAATATCTCAAATCATCTCAAAACACCAAAAAGAATCACATTCTTTAAATTATTCACCAAAACACAAATATTGATAGAGCTTATCAATGCAATCCACGAAAATTGGTGAAACACAAATTCTAGAAATCATCAACTAGAAATCCAGAAATCACAAAAGGGGGAAGGCCTATCACAAACGGGAGCATGAAAACTCACCAACACGTGTATCATAAATGGGTCGCTATCCCATGGTCGCTAACCATAGAGCCGGTGCCATGACGTAGTACAACGAACGCCCAAGGAACCAGAAACTCGAATAATCTAAAACATCGACGTAGTACAGCGTTACGCCCAATGAAGAGGGATGTTGGCTTGTGGGTTAGGCAATGTGCAAACTATCAACAAGTGAAAGATGAACATCAGAAACCAAGTGGGTTGCTTCAGCCTTTAAAGATTTCAGTTTGGAAATGGGATTCGATATCTATGGATTTTATAGATGGGTTACCAAGGTCAAATAAAGGTAATGAAAGTATATGGGTTATAGTGGACAGATTGACCAAGAGTGCCCATTTCATTCCAGTAAGTCAAACAGAACGGCACCTATTCTAGCTAAGTTATTCCTGAAGAACATAGTTATACTGCATGGAGTTCCTAGTAGTATAGTCAGTGACAGAGATGCTTTGTTCACTTGTGAATGCTGGAAGAGTCTACAGGAAGTGATGGGTACCAAGCTTAATATGAGTACTGCGTATCACCCTCAGACGGATGGGCAGACAGAGAGAGTCAACAAAGTATTCGATGATCTACTGAGAGCTTGTGTATTAGACTTTGGTGGATCTTGGGAGGATCGCCTACAATTGGTTGAGTTTTCCTATAATAATAGTTATTAGACTAGTATAGGAATGGCGTCTGTAACGATCCCGAATTTTAGATATTTTTAATTTTATAATTGAATTAAATTTTGATTTAAATTTGTGAAATTGTTCGAATTTTTCAAGTTTAATTTGAGGAATATATTTGAATTTAAATTTGAATCAAGATTTATAAATAATAAGGAAATTTGTTTCGAAAATTTTAAAATATAGAATCTTTGGATTTTAAAAATCAAATTTACCTTATTCAATAAAAAAAAAATTAAAACTCTACGTTTTTGACATTTTGTTATGAGATATGCAAATGAATGTAATATTTATGATAATGAAACAAAAGAAAATATCTACAAAATTTAAAAGTATAAGTTTATTTATAGAAACAAAATAAATAAAAATAATAAAAACAAAATTTAAAGATAAAAGAAAAAATTATACCAGCCCATACTAACCCATACCGGCCCATACCCGATCTCCTCGGCATAAACCACGAACCCGACCCCCCTCTTCTCATTCATTCAAACCCTAAACCTAAATTGAAGAAAAGAAAAAAAATGGCGGCCACGAGTTTCGTTCGTCCCCCGTTCTTCAATCAAAAAAAAGGGCTTCGGCATTCGATCAATTTCTTCGTCCAAGTTAGGGATTCGGCTTCGTCGTCTTCAAACTAGAGCTCGTTCAAATCGAGGATGCCGGCTAAGATCGATCGATTCGTTTCTTCGTTCTTCGCTCGCGACCGCTTCATAAAAAGGTGAGTGACCCCCCTCACTCACATCTAATTCATACCTCTAGCGTATTAGTATTTGAATCCTGTGATTTTTCGTTCGTTTCTGTTTCATGGCTGTAGTGGTTTCGATTTTGTTGTTCGATTTTTCTGACTGTCCAATTTTGTTTATGTGGATTTTGTTCGAACTCTTATATTCTCGAGAAGATGGGTTTCACAGTTTGGTTTCGTGGATTTCGGGTGACTTCGATTTTGTTTCGAAATTGATTTTGTTGGGATTTGGGTGTATATATCTATGGATTTCGAACCCTTGAAATTGTTCGTATTCATTTACTTCACTTCGTCACTCTCCTTACTCGGCTGTCTGATAATATATCGATGGTTGTGATTTTATGACTTCGTATTCTCTGTCATTGTTTAAACTGCTACTTGATTTTTTTCGTTCGAGCTAAGCACTGGCCATCTTTTTGCCATTGCTTATCATGCATCATTGTAGCTGTGCACTTCATTGTTTCACTGTGAGTTTCGACTCTGGCCATCCGCACTTGTAGATGCATTCCATTCCATATTTGTTTGCATACCTTGTAGTTGATTACTGTCCATGTGTTTGTTTGCATTCTGTGTAGTTGATTCATTTAGTTGCACTTGCATTATGATCATTGTAGCGTTTGTATTGATGCTGTTGTGTTCATGTGCTCTTTGAATTATGTACTGAAAACATGTGTATACATACATCTATATATGTATATATGTGTTGGTCATTTGAACATCACTGAGTTGCATTTCCATGTTCGATCACTAAGCACTTGTCATGTTGCATGTTGCACTTCACTGTTTTGTTTATCACAGTTGCTCCATTATGACCTGAACCTTGTTGCTATAACATTGTAGTTTGCATTATATTGTACCTGTACTTGTAGTTGCATCTCTGTTCATCAAGTTTTGCAAGTAAGTAAGACTCATCTTTAGTACTGGTTTAAAATGTTAGTTGAATCTAGTGATAAGTGGTTATTGATGACCTATTGTTTTGCCATAAATCACTAACATCTTCTGTGAATCTATGTTTTAATTTATGGTTTTAAAATGAAGTGAAATTGAACACATTTTGTTGGAGCTAAATATGAATTGGAAAGTACATACCTCATTGCATTCACTCCAAGTAAGTTGATTCTCTTGACAATATACATCTGTAGTTGTTTCACCTGTTGCACTGTCATTGGTGTCTGCACTTGAATTTGTTCTTGTACTTGTTCACTATAGCTGCATTTAATTTGTTACTTGATCCACTTGAACTTGTTTGTTCACTTATGACCAGTTGCATTTTGTAGTGGCCACTGTCTTCACTTGAATTCGTTACCCACTGATATCATGTGAAGTAGTGCTGCATTGTGTTCATCTCTGTAGTCACTGCACAGCTTTGGTTGTTTATGTTTGCATCTGCTTGTGATTTCTAGTCTCTGTAGTTCTTCTTTGTGGGTCTGCATCCATTATGATATCTGAAACTTGTGTAGTCTTGGTGCAGTTGACCATCATATAGGGCTGTTCTGATTTGGTAGCATTGCATTTGCTTTTGATCATTTCCATATTGATTCATTCCATTTCATCTATACTTTGTAGTTGTATATATTGACACATTCACTTGTAGTCTGTTTGGATATTGATTTGCATTTATGTACTGCATGTTTGCAGTTTTTAGTTTGCATTCATGTGCTGCACATATGTACCGGATATTGAGTTGCACATTCATGTTGAGGGTCTCTGGTCTTGTAAATGATTCACTCAGTCTCCTTTGCATTATAGTCTGCCTTCATACTGAAGTATTTTGTCACCCCTGTTTCACCTGAACCTGTTCACTGTGTTGTACATGTGTTTAAATCTTTGATCTTGAGTCACTGATTTTCATAATGTATTTTAATCTGACCCCTTTGTCACCTTGATGCATCTATTCCAGTATGCATTAATGCCAGTTTGTTGTTGACTATGGCCTAGACATTGATATGTTGATACTTTGTTGCCACTGCATGCTGTAGTTATTCATATCCCAGTTAACTTGCATCTACTTGAAGTCCTGTATATGGTAGCTTGACCATTTCATAGTAGTTACTTGCAGTTTTACATTGTAGCCTTGATTCACTGTTGCATTTGTTGTTGTGGCCATGTTGAAATTGTGCATGTTCATATATACTCCTGGTTTCATTGTATGACATAAGTTGGTCTGCATTTAGTAGTTGAGCCAATGTTGTGGACCGAGAAATTCATTTTGATGTTCACCTGTCATCACTGGTTCAAGTGTAGTAGTACTTCTTGTACTCTGATTACTCTCATTTAGAAATATTTCCATCTATCTCTGTTGATGTTTTAAATCTGCTGATTTATTGTTTAACACTGTTAAGTGTTATATTGACTGTTATCCGATTTCTTTGTTTAAAGAGTCGGATAGACGAGAATTATTGTGACTGTCGTCTATTTGATTACCTTTGCCTCTATGCACAAATAACTGGTTTGAATTATACTGACCTGTGTATTATTTTCTTTTGAATATAATACTCGGGTCAGACCGAGTATTTTACAGCTTGAAGATTTTCGAGCAGCGAAGTTAGAGAGAGAGTAAAGAATCACTTCAGTAGTTCAGGAAAATTTGTATTTTAAGATATTCCGCTGTATCAGTTAAATACATTGTATAAACTCTGATGTATGTATGTAAAAGAAAATTTATAGTAATGAAAGATTATTATACTGTGTTTCTGTGGCTGATTCTGTTTAAACGTTATAAACTAAATAACAATCAGTCTTTTTGAACGTTTCGAGTTGGTTTAATTACCGACTGGAGGCGGTCAGAAAGGGGGAATGTCACAGAGTGGTATCAGAGCTTTGGTTTACACAAAGCTTAGTTTATGGCGTTTAATATGAATAGTTACTAGAAACACTAAAAAGGAAATGTTTTTCAAATCTAAAGAAGTATAAAATTGTTTTTGAAAATGAAGATTTTTAACTTAAGAAAAGTTAAATTGAATTGAATTAGTATTAATAAATATATGATTTGGAAATTTAACTAAAGGAAAGTTAAATAAATTGAACTGGATTGAATAAATTATTAAGATGAAAAGTTAAACTTGAAAGATAAGTGATTATATAATATGAATTGGGAAGTTTAAATTAATAAGTTGTATAACTTATAAAATGAGGATAATTTAAATAAAACCAATTGTTAAAATGGTTAAACAGTTTTGTTAAGTAAAACAAAATCTGAATTTTGGATAGTGGTATGAATTTGACTTTAGTAAAAGTTAAATACAATGACTTTAGAAATGAAATATAGCTTAAGTAATGATTGAAAGAGGTTGAATTTGATATCAAAATGAATTGATAAAGTGAAGAATGAATATGAATTTGAGTTATATAAAGGAAATTCAACTTTAATTGTAAAAGTGAATTGTGAATATGGTGAGTATAAGAATTCAATCAGAATTAGATTATAAACCAATTGAAATTAAGTGTGTTAAACCAAATTAAATGTAAGCAAAGTAAATAAATTTGGTTTTGCTAGTTGATTGTATAGAAATTCATTAAGTATTAACGAAATTGAATTGATGGAAATTGGAAGCTAAGTAATTGAATTCAAATTGAAAGATAAGTAAATCTAAATAGAATCAAATTTGATTTGAATTGAAAGCAAACTAACTTGAATATAAATTAGTGAAAGTAAACTAATTGAATATGATGGAATGTTAGTAAAATCCAGTGTGAATAAATCAAATGTGATTTAATTGAAAATCAATTCGATGAATGGTTTACTAATGAACTAGTAGATTATCTTGGAAATAGAAAATTGATAAATTTATATAATAGTTAAAAATTGAAAATTTTGAATTATTATAAACAGTTTGAATAGAAGATTTGAAAAGGTTGATATTATATTGGAATTATAAAATGAATCGATGTCGTAAAATAAAAGAATTTATAAGTAATTTACTTATAAATTAAATTGCTGATATGAAACCGAGTTATAGATGGAATGGTTAATAAAGTAAATTTTTATAAATTGTTTATAAATCCGAAAATGACTTATTTTGATAAGTAAATCTTTATAGCTTGTTAAATGAAGTATATTCACGATTTTGGACAGTGAATATATTATTGAATAAAATGGACATGTTTTGGGAAAATGATATTTTAAAACGAAGATAATTGTTTTAAAAGATGTTTTAAAAGGCATTGAATATCGAAACCATAGATTTCAACATTCATTGTTGAAATAGACGTTTTCGAATATAAGGAAATGATGGACTATAACACTGTTATTATAGTAAATGATTTCCGAAAGGAAATGTTTTGTATAGTATTGGGATTTATACATCTATCTAAATTTCGAATCCCTATACTAGTGATTTTGAGTTGTCGTAACGATGTTTTACGTAACATTCGTTTTGACTCAAATAAATATGTGAAAGAGAATGATTTCCTTAAAGATGAAATATATACTTAATTTTGATTTAAGTATATCGAATATTTTCAAATGTTGAAAATAAATTAGATTTGTGAATTACTTATTTTTAAATAAGTATGGAAATGTTTTTCCAATATGGAATGAAATGTTGTGAATATATCCCGTAAATGATAAATGATTTGAAATTCATTTTCAAAGTCGAAGTTGCAAAGTTAAATGAGAATTTGAACAATTTGTTCAATTTGAAATTTTTCAAAAAGATTGAATCGTTAAGTAAAATTGAGTTTAACTTCGACCCAAAGACAATATAAGTTGAGCTTTGAATTTCAGATGATGATTTGGATTGTATGTCTAACATTGTGAATTGATGACATAGCAATTGATCTCTATTAAATATATATCTGTTGGTGGCGGAGAATTTATTCTCTTAGCTTAACACCCTTCTCTGAGACGTACGAGCTCAGAGGTTATATATCGATAGACATCAATTCTGTGTTGAGAATTGACGATGTAACGTGTAATTCAAATCGAATGTGAAAGTCGATAATAAATGGAATTTTGAATATGAATTAGGTTTGAGATAACCTTAAAATTTCTAAATCGACTTAGAGGAAATTTTTGAAATCCTCTATTTGTTATGGATATAGGATATGTAGGTTTTCAGAACTTATATATATGAATGCGGTAAATTTGAAAACCGTTAGTTTGGAAAGTCATTGTTATGGAAATCTTATGTAAGCTTACATGGATATGATATGTACGAAATGTGAAATGTAGTACTACATATATATGATATTATGTTTTCCAAACTGAGGATATGGAAAAGTACCTTCCATTTATTATTGGAGAAGGTATTGGAACTCGTGATGAGTGTCCATTTGAAATTCGTAGCTACGTAGAATTTTCCATAAGTTGGAATGTCCATTTGGACAAGAATCCCTCGTGATGGGATCATGTTGATTATGATGTATGTTAGCGTAATTTGAGGGGCGAGATGCCTACAGTTACAAGCGATTCCACTGGGATAGTGGCGCAACCGCCGAGTAAACTGCAATCTAAATGCCAAGCGAAATTCGAGGGGCGAGATGCCTACGGTTACAAGCGATTCTACTGGGATAGTAGCGTAACCGCCGTGTGGACCGCGATCTATGGCAACAACCATGGCAAAATTCAAGAGAGATGTGAAATCTACGGTTACAAGCGATTCTACTGGGATAGTAGCGTAACCGCCGGGTAAACTGTGATCCATGGGGGAACGTGCTTTCCATATCCATTTTTGAAAAAGAATTTTAAAAGTATTTTCACTGGGAATTGAAGCAAGTATGTTTAGTACTTGGAGATTTTTAGACCTGCGCCTGGCCAGCGTATGTCTAATGTCTGTGAGAACGAAGATGGACTTGTTAAATTTCGAGTTAGCAAGTATTTTCAAACTTTAAATAGCAAATCAATAGCCTGAAATTTAAAATTTCATAAATTCCTACCTAATAAACTAAGGAAGAGGATTTTTAAAATGTTTTGAAAGTCCACAGCTTTGGAAAAGATATAATATGCAAATCCCTAACATGAAGAATTTCAGATTTAAATCTGAGTTTTGTAAGTAGAAAATTTGGTAAAAGACTTTTGCGTTTTGATTTTAGAAATCAATAAACAAAAGAGAAGATAAACAAAATTAGTGAGATTAAACAAATGGAATGAATCCTATATTCATTTATTTGTATTAAGCTTCAAGCTTAGTAAAAAAAATTGTGTAGGGTATAAATATTAATGAAATTTTAACAACCTTTCCTTTTCGTGGACGAAAAGTTTTTAAGGAGGGAAGATTGTAACGATGCCGAATTTTAGATATTTTTAAATTTATAATTGAATTAAATTTTGATTTAAATTTGTGAAATTGTTCGAATTTTTCAAGTTTAATTTGAGGAATATATTTGAATTTAAATTTGAATCAGGATTTATAAATAATAAGGAAATTTGTTTCGAAAATTTTAAAATATAGAATCTTTGGATTTTAAAAATCAAATTTACCTTATTCAATAAAAAAAAAACTCTACGTTTTTTACATTTTGTTATGAGATATGCAAATGAATGTAATATTTATGATAATGAAACGAAAGAAAATATCTACAAAATTTAAAAGTATAAGTTTATTTATAGAAACAAAATAAATAAAAATAATAAAAACAAAATTTAAAGATAAAAGAAAAAATTATACCAGCCCATACTAACCCATACCGGCCCATACCCGATCTCCTCGGCATAAACCACGAACCCGACCCCCCTCTTCTCATTCATTCAAACCCTAAACCTAAATTGAAGAAAAGAAAAAAATGGCGGCCACGAGTTTCGTTCGTCCCCCGTTCTTCAATCAAAAAAAAAGGGCTTCGGCATTCGATCAATTTCTTCGTCCAAGTTAGGGATTCGGCTTCGTCGTCTTCAAACTAGAGCTCGTTCAAATCGAGGATGCCGGCTAAGATCGATCGATTCGTTTCTTCGCTCGCGACCGCTTCATAAAAAGGTGAGTGACCCCCCTCACTCACATCTAATTCATACCTCTAGCGTATTAGTATTTGAATCCTGTGATTTTTCGTTCGTTTCTGTTTCATGGCTGTAGTGGTTTCGATTTTGTTGTTCGATTTTTCTGACTGTCCAATTTTGTTTATGTGGATTTTGTTCGAACTCTTATATTCTCGAGAAGATGGGTTTCACAGTTTGGTTTCGTGGATTTCGGGTGACTTCGATTTTGTTTCGAAATTGATTTTGTTGGGATTTGGGTGTATATATCTATGGATTTCGAACCCTTGAAATTGTTCGTATTCATTTACTTCACTTCGTCACTCTCCTTACTCGGCTGTCTGATAATATATCGATGGTTGTGATTTTATGACTTCGTATTCTCTGTCATTGTTTAAACTGCTACTTGATTTTTTTCGTTCGAGCTAAGCACTGGCCATCTTTTTGCCATTGCTTATCATGCATCATTGTAGCTGTGCACTTCATTGTTTCACTGTGAGTTTCGACTCTGGCCATCCGCACTTGTAGATGCATTCCATTCCATATTTGTTTGCATACCTTGTAGTTGATTACTGTCCATGTGTTTGTTTGCATTCTGTGTAGTTGATTCATTTAGTTGCACTTGCATTATGATCATTGTAGCGTTTGTATTGATGCTGTTGTGTTCATGTGCTCTTTGAATTATGTACTGAAAACATGTGTATACATACATCTATATATGTATATATGTGTTGGTCATTTGAACATCACTGAGTTGCATTTCCATGTTCGATCACTAAGCACTTGTCATGTTGCATGTTGCACTTCACTGTTTTGTTTATCACAGTTGCTCCATTATGACCTGAACCTTGTTGCTATAACATTGTAGTTTGCATTATATTGTACCTGTACTTGTAGTTGCATCTCTGTTCATCAAGTTTTGCAAGTAAGTAAGACTCATCTTTAGTACTGGTTTAAAATGTTAGTTGAATCTAGTGATAAGTGGTTATTGATGACCTATTGTTTTGCCATAAATCACTAACATCTTCTGTGAATCTATGTTTTAATTTATGGTTTTAAAATGAAGTGAAATTGAACACATTTTGTTGGAGCTAAATATGAATTGGAAAGTACATACCTCATTGCATTCACTCCAAGTAAGTTGATTCTCTTGACAATATACATCTGTAGTTGTTTCACCTGTTGCACTGTCATTGGTGTCTGCACTTGAATTTGTTCTTGTACTTGTTCACTATAGCTGCATTTAATTTGTTACTTGATCCACTTGAACTTGTTTGTTCACTTATGACCAGTTGCATTTTGTAGTGGCCACTGTCTTCACTTGAATTCGTTACCCACTGATATCATGTGAAGTAGTGCTGCATTGTGTTCATCTCTGTAGTCACTGCACAGCTTTGGTTGTTTATGTTTGCATCTGCTTGTGATTTCTAGTCTCTGTAGTTCTTCTTTGTGGGTCTGCATCCATTATGATATCTGAAACTTGTGTAGTCTTGGTGCAGTTGACCATCATATAGGGATGTTCTGATTTGGTAGCATTGCATTTGCTTTTGATCATTTCCATATTGATTCATTCCATTTCATCTATACTTTGTAGTTGTATATATTGACACATTCACTTGTAGTCTGTTTGGATATTGATTTGCATTTATGTACTGCATGTTTGCAGTTTTTAGTTTGCATTCATGTGTTGCACATATGTACCGGATATTGAGTTGCACATTCATGTTGAGGGTCTCTGGTCTTGTAAATGATTCACTCAGTCTCCTTTGCATTATAGTCTGCCTTCATACTGAAGTATTTTGTCACCCCTGTTTCACCTGAACCTGTTCACTGTGTTGTACATGTGTTTAAATCTTTGATCTTGAGTCACTGATTTTCATAATGTATTTTAATCTGACCCCTTTGTCACCTTGATGCATCTATTCCAGTATGCATTAATGCCAGTTTGTTGTTGACTATGGCCTAGACATTGATATGTTGATACTTTGTTGCCACTGCATGCTGTAGTTATTCATATCCCAGTTAACTTGCATCTACTTGAAGTCCTGTATATGGTAGCTTGACCATTTCATAGTAGTTACTTGCAGTTTTACATTGTAGCCTTGATTCACTGTTGCATTTGTTGTTGTGGCCATGTTGAAATTGTGCATGTTCATATATACTCCTGGTTTCATTGTATGACATAAGTTGGTCTGCATTTAGTAGTTGAGCCAATGTTGTGGACCGAGAAATTCATTTTGATGTTCACCTGTCATCACTGGTTCAAGTGTAGTAGTACTTCTTGTACTCTGATTACTCTCATTTAGAAATCTTTCCATCTATCTCTGTTGATGTTTTAAATCTGCTGATTTATTGTTTAACACTGTTAAGTGTTATATTGACTGTTATCCGATTTCTTTGTTTAAAGAGTCGGATAGACGAGAATTATTGTGACTGTCGTCTATTTGATTATCTTTGCCTCTATGCACAAATAACTGGTTTGAATTAGACTGACCTGTGTATTATTTTCTTTTGAATATAATACTCGGGTCAGACCGAGTATTTTACAGCTTGAAGATTTTCGAGCAGCGAAGTTAGAGAGAGAGTAAAGAATCACTTCAGTAGTTCAGGAAAATTTGTATTTTAAGATATTCCGATGTATCAGTTAAATACATTGTATAAACTCTGATGTATGTATGTAAAAGAAAATTTATAGTAATGAAAGATTATTATACTGTGTTTCTGTGGCTGATTCTGTTTAAACGTTATAAACTAAATAACAATCAGTCTTTTTGAACATTTCGAGTTGGTTTAATTACCGACTGGAGGCGGTCAGAAAGGGGGAATGTTACAGCGTCGTTTGAAGCTTTGTATGGAAGACCATGCAAATTGCCAGCATGTTGGTTAGAGACTGGAGACAGACTAGTCTTAGGCCCCGATTTGGTTAGAGAGGCGTCAGAGAAGATTGAGTTAATCCGAGGAAGGATGAAGGAAGCTCAGTCAAGATAGAAGAGTTACGCAGATAAGAGGCGTAAGGACCTAGAATTCTCAGTTTGAGATAAGGTTTTCATTAAAGTATCACCTATGAAGGGTGTGATACGATTTGGAAAGTCGGGGAAGTTAGCCCCAAGATATGTAGGTCCATTCCAGATTATAGAGAGGATTGGAAAGCTCGCATACATAATAGAGTTGCCGAGCAGTTTGGCAAGTGTCCATAATGTATTTCATGTGTCGCATCTTCGTAAGTACGTGATTTAGAGACTATTATTCCTCCGACAAGGTTGGATGATTTAGTGGTAGAGCCTAGTTTGACTATTATTAGACAACCAGTTCGGGTTGTAGCTAGAGATGAGAAAAGATTAAGGAACAGGATAGTCAGGTTGGTGAAAGTTCAGTGAAGCAACAACGAGAAGGACCTTACTTGGGAGACAAAGGACATGATTAGAGATACTTATCCTGATCTGCTTTGAGGGTATGTCTATATTAGATTTATATAGATAGTTGCTAGTCAGTTAGACTAGTATGGTTGTTAGGTGTTGTTACAGATGATTGTTATGTTTAGTATTTAGTCCTTACTCAATTTTGAGGACTAAATTCTTTAAGAGGGGAGCCTGTAACATCCCTAATTTTTGATAATATTATTCAGAAGGTTTAATTAGATCAATTAAATAGAATAATGATGATAAAGGGATTGATATTTGAACAAATTACATAATGGGTCGTGCTTAATAATAAAGATTTAATGAGCTTAAATTGGTTTAAAGGATAATTAGTTCACACATGGGCATATTAGCAAAATAGCCTCTTTATTTTACACGGCTATGCATTTCTCACTATTATCCATTCACGTTCATTTTTCTCAAATTAAAAATAAAATGCAAAAGCCCTAGGATGGCCGGCCATTTAAGAAGAGGAAAAGAGGAAAATTCAATCAAAAACTAAGGATCAAAGCTAGGAAGGATTAATCAACAACAAATCTCAAATTCTTTATCAAGTTTAAGGTGAATAATAATTTTATACCATCTATATTTTAATTTATGATTATGTGTTTTCGGATTTATGTTTAAATTTGTTTTTATAATGATATGGATGATGACATGAATCATGTTATGATCGAATTATTTTAATTCATACACATATGATTTTGCTTGGTTTTAAGGAAAAACCAGGGGTTTATGATTTTCGAATGCCATGGAAATTTTTTATGTTCAATAACACATGATTTTGGAGATAGATTTTGATTTTCAAAATTTTCTAAGCTATAGAAAATTTGTTATGGATTTCTAAAGGAAAATATGATATAATTGGGTTTAAAATTTATTTCTAGTATTTCAAGAAGAAACTGGGTTTGAAATTTTAGTATGTTTGATTACATGATAAAATTGATTTTCTACGATTTTTGGGAACTTTTCCCAATTGATTTTATTTGGGAAAATAAATTATTGTCAAAGAGGGACTTTTCTACAAATGTTGGTTTTAGTATATAGAAGGGCTTAAAACGTTATGTTTATTTGATTTGGATCTAAATCAATGCGGCAGTTACTAATTGTAAAGTATTTAAAAGGTTTTAAAGTAACCAATCAAGGGATTACAACTGGCATGTTAGTTATAAAGCAATTTCCATGTTTAGCTATAAATCAGCATTTTAGGAAAAAGGTGGTTCCGCCTATTTCGAAGACACCTTTCGACTCCCTTACCTCTACACCATCTCAGTCGAAACCATCTCCGTCGAAACCCACATAGTCGGAACCAAGGCACATGGTATCAATAGAATTGGCATGAAGTGAATTGGTAAGTAGCGGAAGGTAGGGTGTCGAAAGCTATGCTTTCTATCAGAGTCGAAACCAAGGTTCTGTTTTAAAAAGATAAACGCATGACTAGTTTTTGAAGGGCTTTTGATTGAGTCGATGCCCTATAAAGTCGACACCTTAGTTTGTTTTCTAAAGTTAAATTCCTGCCTTGTTTTACTTAAAGTTTTCAACATAGTCGAAACATGCTTTCGAAAGGGACATTACAAATAGCTTTCGAAGGGAAATTTTTCTTTAAATAAGAAGTTTTCGAAAGGGTAGGTTCAGACCTAGTCGAAACCTAGCCACTATTTTCGTTCCGAAGTATTGAAGTCATCAATGCCTTCGAAAGGTTATCTTTCCTTTTACCTAGGTTAAACCACTTCATAATTGCTTTCGAAAGGGGTTGGGGGTTTTGAAAGTGATGGAGTCGAAAGGGGGTTTCGACTCTGTCCTTCGAAGTTTTAATTTTTAAAGGTCTTTGCTTCTGACTAAGATGGTTCTGACACCATCAACTTTTCCCCAAATTAATTTTTGTTGGTTTCGAAAGAGATACTTTCATATATAACCATTTTGACCCAAATGATGTTTTTAAGAGTAAACACAATGCTTTCGAAAGGGTACTTTATTTGTTTTGAAGCTATGTTTTAAAGAATGCTTTCTTGATACCATCGAAAGGTATCATTGGTTTCGAAAGGTACATACTTGGAGTTTTGAATAGAAGTTTTCTATGCTTTCGAAGGGGGTCATCCAGTGATTTCGAAAGTGATGTTTTAAAGTTTCAAAACAAATAACCCATTCTCATTTTTAAAGAAAAAACCTTGGCATAAATAAAGGTTTTGGAAATATTATTCACATTGTTATTAATCCATGATTGTATTGTAGGGAAAGGGCAGAGTAACCAGTTAGGTTGACCCAGTAGTGAATATAACTTAACAGATGTAAAAAAATCTTAATTAAAGATATTGGCAGAGGTCAATAGGTTCACCGTAAGCCCATGAAAACTGTATGATATTGGCGGGGTCCAATAGGTTCATAATCAGCCCATGAAAACTATGATTTGGTACTGGCAGGGGCCAGTAGGTTTGTAGTTAGCCCATGAAAACTATATACGGATTAAAATATTGGCAATTAGTCAATAGGTTCCTAGTTAGCCCATGAAAACTAGGATAAGAAATAAGATATTGGAGTTACCAATAGGTTCTTAGTGATCCTATGAAATCTAAGTAATTGGACAGATAGTCTATAAACATTTAATAGGTTAATAGTAACCCTAGAAACTATAATTGAACATATAGTCAGAATGAATGGAGATGGGTAATCCAGAATTGATTTATTGTTTTGCATATCATCGTAAAGATTATGAAATAGTATGTTTTAACCATTGTGGATGCAGAGCACATTATATGGTTTTATAAATGTTTTAGGATTCTAGTGAGGGGAAAACTCATTCCGCTAAGCGACATGGTCTCACTAGATATCAAAATGGATTGAGATGGTAAATTATTATTCATACCAGGCTTTATGTCTGACTCGAAATTTTTGTTTTCCCTTTAAACTCCCGGATACTCAATTTATTCTGAGTAGGTTGAGAGTTAAAGTTTCCAGGTGTTCTTTTAGACGAATAAAGCTTCCAAGGACGTGTAGGAGGCAGACTTGTTATTAGAGTTCTATTATTTCCGCTGTGTGTTTTGTTTGTAAAGACAAATTGTTTTCTTACCTATCTATATACTCTGATCTACCAAGGGGGCATCTTCATATGTCGCTCTTGACGTATTTTGTAATAATTATATGTTATCTGAACGAGGTCTGCGAATTGGGATTATGTAATCAATTTGGAATTTTTTGAAATGGGATGTGGAATTTGTTTGTTGTTTAAAAAAATTTCAAATTCTTGTGTTTCTATGTATCAATGTATCTTATATCGCCATGTTTGATCGCCGAAGATTAATAAGTATGGATGACTGCAGCATCCGTAGCCGTTAGTTTTGGACTTCCAAATAAGGAGATATTACAATTTTTCATTTCTTTCTCTTCTTCCTAAGAACCGGACATTCCCATACAAAATGCGCATTCTTCTTACAAAATAGCAAGCACCCATTGTAGGCATGGAATGAGACCTATTCATATCCCTCGTACCTCCATTGTGCTTCTGGGTCTTATCACTTCTCACAACAAATTAAGTTGTTGTTGAAGAAAACTACCATTAGTCTTCGCTTTCCATCACTTCTTTTCCAAAAAAATTGGTGACATCACTCCTAGAAGAATTAGTCATTAATAACTAATTTAGAACAAAACAACTGCTCTGGTATTAAATTGTTGTGAAAATTTGGGCTTGCACACGGAAAATCCAAAAATCTAGCTTATTGATTAATTTGAGTTGATTGTAGAAATTATGGTTTACTGAAGAAGATGATAATGGTGGACATTTTCAACAGTATGAGGACAATGATGAACTACATGCAGACTATGTAAATTAATTATCCAATTATCTTAAAAAATTTCCAAATTTCCATGATTTTATTTTAATATAAATTGATAACGGTGATCTTAGTTTACATGGTTTTCGTTAATTGATTCTCCATGTATAATCTTTTCTTTTTCATATTGCAAAATTAATTAATCGATCGAATAAATTAACTGTTATTTTTCCTTTCTTTGTTCCACATATAACATAATTATTTGATTAAATCAATTAATTATTTTTCTTTCTTTTTTTATAAATATTTGAATCACACAAATTTAACATAATTTCTTAAAAAATTGAGTGCGGCGGGGTTACAAAACCCATCGTTAAATGTGGTTTTACTTAAATCCTTTTATTTTTATTTTATTCAACCACGTAAAAAAGGTTGGTTCAAAACAAGGAAGTGTGGTTTTTGAAGTACAAACCATTAAACAACCGATATATTCTGTAGTGTATATAATGACAATTGAGCAGTGACGATTTTATGAAATCCGTTGCAAAACGTATATTTCTGCGTGAAGTTTCCACGCGAGTTGAAGAAAATTCTACAATATTTTACGTACACCAAGACCTGTTGCATACATCTCCACTCATAAACTAATGGTTCTAAAACATCCTATGAATGCTACTGCAAGAATTGCTCTAATACAATATTTCTTCATGTTTGGATGTTTCTGCTTCATCTTTCCATTTCTTTTTTAAGTCATCATGTTTGTTTATTGGCTTGACATTTTGTGCTTCACCTAACTTTACAAGCAACAATGGACGTCATTTCAAATCTATTACATATACAAATCTAGTTTTTCCATAACAGTAATTTGTATAAATTAAAAAGAATTAACTTTGAACATGTGCATTTTAAAAGCGTGTGCGCACTTACATTTGTAATAATTGTGAAACAGCTTCCATTGTGGCAAAAAATTCTTTTACATGAGCGATTGTAAAATTTGTCCTCAAGTTATATGCCTATCTAAGAAATGAAGTATATACTGCCAAGAACATAATACTAATGAGGACCTGAGGTGAAAGGTCTTTTCACGTTCGATTGACAGATTAACAGCTAAGCATCAGAAACTTGACCATCAAGTTGATGGCATCAAAATGGAGACACATTGCTCCGCCGCTTATACATAAATGCTTACAGTTAAAAATTGGGATCAACCAAAAAAACATCACAGCTTGCTTTTTCCCACTGAGCTTCTTAACCATAAACAAGGATGCAGCGCAGGGTATTTGAAAGAACAATAAATAGATAAACCAAGTAAACTTAAATAACCCTCAAGGCATTTACAAAATCACAGGGTTGATAAACATAGCTAAGGGTTCATGCTTATTACAGTAACAATACTATAATACATTTGAGAGTCGAAGGTATACATGAAGTACATAGAAAAGTAGCTTGCTTCATTTTCTCGCTTGCACCCTAATAAATTAAACCATAAAAGGTTAACAAGTTGCATGTTCACAAACAATACTTTATCTTGTAATCGCGTAGTGCATCTTCTCCTTTCTCGTAATAATCTTGAATGCTAAAAGTCTGCGACATAAAACCAGCACCACTTGCATAATTTGCAGCACCTCGCCAGGCATCCAAAATCGGATCAGAAGCCTTAGTCACTTTCAAAGGTGAAAGGTACGGTCTAATTCTACGAAGTCCAGACTCTAATCGAGAATCCAGTCCAGGAAATAGTGTGCTTCCACCTGTCAAAAGGATAGAAGTGCACATCCGAGTCTTGACTTTCTCGTCAATCGAATTTGAGTATGAGCTTAGTCTTCTAAGAGACGTGCCAACCATTTCATCTAGTCCAGCTTGATCGACTCCAATCATATTTGGCTGGAATAATATTTCTGGACATCGGAATCTTTCAACACCAAGCTGAATTTGGAAGTCTTGAGGAGTTACAGGTTTTTTAAATAGATCAGGTATTCCTGCATAAGGGGCAGCTCCAGAGGAAAATTCCGGATCAATATCCTGCACAAGTTGAAAGTTCCTTGCAGCAGAGTTTCAAAAACATAAGTAGTGAAGTAGTGACTATGTATATTGAGCATCTGTACTAACCTGGAGCCTACTAGAAACACGAGTGAATTCTGCTTCATCTTCATCTTGATCGTCGACATCTTCATCGACATCTTTGCTCATTTTCTTGTACAGTTGCCAATCTTCATCCCTTGCTCCGAATGTATCTTCCCCTTTTCCTCTATCAAATGCTGCAGTTGTAAGAAGACGCATCCTTTCTCTTTGAGCAGCATTCAATCGCTCACCTCGCCCAACATTGCCTGATGAGTTCTGGTTGTTGTTTGAGCGATTGCCGTTTGTTTTCAACTTTTTCCTCTGCTCTAGCTTCTCATACAGTTCTTTGTACTTTGATCGTAGGTTATCCAGATACAATTCTGGGTTCTCTCTGCATAAATATGACTACCATTTAGACCTCAAGGATACTAATAGAGAAATATTTCAAAATTTATCCACAATATATTACATATGTCGCTGAAAAAACCTGGACTGTAGAAGGAAAAAAAAGAAGTTTAACTAGTTTATTACACTTACCAAAGTAACTGGGAAATTATCAGAAATGAACAAAGCAAATGAATGCACACAGTTATAATATCTAAAAAGGTCGGTTGTGTGTGTTGACAATTAACTCTCTACAAAAAAACGAGTTCAATTAGTTGCATCATCAACATTTTTATCAAGCATTAAAAAAGCAACTTGCAAGATAACATGTGCTTAACAGCTACAACAAAGCAGCAGTATTCGATGAAATCAGGTAAACAACTCCACAATCAAATGGAAGCACGATCAAACATATCAGACAAGCGATGCCTATATATCGACTATACTCTAAATTGGTCTTAAACAACAAGTATAAACTGAAACTGGTATCATTTTGTTAACATCCACAAAAGTATAGTCTCAAGTTGTAAATATGAATTCTAGGAATTCTTTATAGGTAGTAACTCCTCATCTCAAACAAGATCGAGGAGGTGAAGAGCAAACCATGCCATATGTACTCGGAGTGCCCTGTGTAGTTGCAGTGTCCTATATAGATGGAATGTGTAATGCATTGGAGGTGGTAAGGTCTAATATAAAATTTATTTTATTGCAGATGTAGTGCATCAAAGATGCTATTAAATATTGTGAAGTGCAACCTACCACGCTAGCATAATACAAGGGATCGCAAACATAAAATGTGGTGAAAGGGATAACGTAACTTGAAAATTCAGTGTGATAGCATTCTCAGATACTTCTGTGTTCCGTATAAGAGGGCAACAGTGTCTAGATGTAGCTTGACCAACTGGAATATTGGGGAGTCTAGTGGGCTTTCCAAAATATATAGTCCAAGGACAAGTACAAATGGTAATATCTCCTATCAAACAACACTGAGATCTGTTGAAGATCCAAATATCACATGGCTGGCTCATGTGATGTGAAGTTGGTTAAGTTGATCACAATTTTTATATTGTTGTGGGTTTGGTGCATTACATGTTTAATAGATTCATCCTGATAAATTAACTGAAATATCTAAATATGTAAATAACGTACAGGCGCTTTTCTTCTTCTTCTTGGATATGCTTCTCCTTTAATAATTCTTCTTCAAAGCGCTTCTGTTTTGCATGTATCCTGCCTTCAGTGGTAGTCTTAAGAAACGTTTGTCTTCTTTTTTCCTTCAACTGCAAAATTCAAGATGATGTCACGTGCCCACAAAAAACTGGTCATGGGTATTTTTTTAGTTCTCCTTTTTACTTCTTTATTTGTATGTTGATAATGCTTGTTCAAGGAAACTGGATATAAAATTCAAACCCGGAAACATTTTAAACCACGAAGTTCCGAAGAAGAAAAAACATGGCAGATGCTTCAAGTTTTGTATACATGTAACATAACTTAATAATATAATGAAATTTAGACAAACACTGCAATCAAACATAAAAACATGGAGAAAACTAGTTATAAACTCAGCATACTCATCAAAATTAACAGGAGTTATACAATTGGAGTGTCAACTTTAAACGTATGATGATCTCTGACTTAGACATGCATTGCATGACGAACTGATTGTCTAATGCAGCAAAAACAGTATGTATAGCCTTAGCTTTCTCCACCAACACTTTGATGTTAATAAATCTTAGCATTTTGTCAACGCTTATAAGTTTACATGTTGATAGAGAATTTTGGAGGAAAAAAAACAGACTCATTATCAGTCGCTTCTCTGAGAACTGCTGCTTTTCCAAGTCCAGTTACGAGTGCCCATGACAACTGCGTTTCCAACTTGTATGTACCTTTGTTTCGAAGAACGCAAGTAGATCTGTCCATGGATACTTTCAGATACGGATAATATCATATCCGTATTCGAAATCATTTTCGGATATCAGACATCCGCATCCGCAAATACGGAGGGATATCGGATAATTATCATATCCACTAACGATTGATAAATCAAGAAACATAAATAAAAAAATTTGATTTAACATAATTATTTTTTTCAATCTCATAATTATAGAAGTGTGAAAAATAAACAAATACGATGGTAATAAATAGTTTTGAATAGTTAATATGCACAAGTGCGTATAATATAAACTACTAACTTAATAAAACAATAAATACATATCTTTCATCGTATTAAAATACACATAATACAAAGTATAATATTAACAAAAGCCGGACGGATAATTTTTGTATGTGGATGCCTTCGTATCCACATCCGTATTCATTTGTTTGGATATTTATCCTCTTTTTGGATTCGAATGTAGATGGATTTCGGATTTTTCAGGTATCCATTGACAATCTTATGCAATAGTTTGTAGTGGATAAGAAAACCTGCAGCCTAGCATTAAATTGTTAAAACTTCATCTTTCGAAGGATGGGTGGTTGTAATTATTATATGGTTCTATCGTTAAACAAGTTGGGACACTTTTATCCCATCATACACGACCAAATGGCTTAAAAGATTTTTCTTCAATATAAGTCATGGCATAATACAAAATCAGTGGTTTTCCTAAAGATAAAAGAACTCTTTCAAGTTTCAACATTTAGATCCCATTAACTACATTGTCAAACCTAACAATAACCCCAGTTAGATGTCAAATATTTACTCCCTTGTGTTTAGGAATCCTACGTTAATAGTTATCTTCGTTAAATTTAAAAGGTTGGTGATCATTAAGTATTTCGTTTGAGAGGGTTTCTATGTTTGTGACAATGGATGTGTTATAAAATTTCGCGAAAATCAAATATAATGCTGAAAATCTATCGAAGGACCCTTTGATAAAGGCATTTCATTGCTATCTTCATCATTTTTAACCGAAAGAATTCAAAAATAGCATCTAGTACAATGCATTTTATATCCTATCCTTGCTCATAAGCTACGACATGGACCTCAAATTTCATAAGAGCGGCACCGCGAGCAATTACATCATGCAACGAAGGAGGAAGCTAAGGTGGTAGCTCTTTTACGTTAGTATCCCAAAGACTGTACTTCGATTCCAAATTGTGCAAAGCCATAATATTCTTGTTGCCAATATGTCAAATCTTGCTTGGTAATGCATGGAAGCAAGTTGACTAAGTGCACATCTTCCAAAATAACCTTTAACAAACTTAAGCGTATTAATTGCATTATGCATCAATATATATCTAGATTTTAAATAATGTGCAATCCTCGTATATGGTCATTTGTTCACTTTTCTTGCTATCAAAATATAAACCATTTTTAAATGGTTAGCAATCCAATTGACTCTTAGTCATCGGGGTGGTACTCAGCAACAAAATACATGTATTTTTCCAAGTAATAGTTGTATCATTATCATCCCTGTCTTATTCTCAAATGATTGCGGTTGATCACATCAATTCTCAATTTTCATAGTTTTCCATCTTAAATCGTATTATTACTTAACGTTAACTTTTTAATATTATTTTAATATTCTCTTTCTATGCCGATTTAAGTCTTCGTTTTGTCATTTTACTTCAATGTAAATATTAACATCGCTCCTTACTGGTGCATTATCTTGTTTTCTTTGTATGTGTTCATACCACCTAAAGTCTACTTTTCTTGATGTTTTTACATATAGGTGTCACTTTTAGTTTCTATTTCATTTTTGACTACATCCTTGGTATTCCAATCATTTCTCTTACCATTCTTATTTCTTCTACATTTAATTTTATCTTCTTGTTTCTTTTTTAACAACAACATTCTACTTCGAACAATATCACACGTTTAGTCATTGTTCAATAAAAAAATTCTTTTGATTTCTCTGGTTCCCTCGTATTACACAAAATGACACTGGTTTATCTTCATATATCCACCTCATGCTATTTTGATTCAAAATATTTCCGGTTATCTCTCCATCATCTTGTACTATTGAACATGGATATTTTAGCATATTTTTTTTGTTAATTATTTGATCTTGTACATTTATCCTATCATTTCTCTAGTTTCTTTACTGAAATTATAAGATATATACTTCGTTTTAGTCCTACTAAGTTTAAGCTCTAGATTCTAGTGCATTCCTCTAATTTTTAATTTTTGTTTTACCTTTTCTTCTAATGTACAAATCAATACAATGTCATCTACAAACACATGCACCATCCTTTGTTAATTCATCCAAGCACCAATATAATGTATGTCCACATGTAGATCGTACTTTCGTCTTTAAGCTTTTATGTATATCTTTAATTAGCTTTATAATGTATATTGAAGTTTGTTTTTTTACTAAGCACTTACAAAATTACGTAACTTGATACTCTGTTATATGCTTTTTCTAAATCTATGAATATCATATGCAAATTTTTTTAATTGCTCCTAAACCGCTTCATTAATCTTTTTAGTAGGTGTATAGCCTTTTATTGTAATTTGATCAGCATAAAACCAAATTCATTATCTTATACCGATAATTCACTTCTTAATTGTTGTTTTATCATTCTTCCTGAAAGTTTCATTATGTGGATCATTAATTTAATTCCTTTGCCACAATCTTGTGTATCCTCCTTATTTTTAAAAATTGGTATTATTGTGTTTTCCTCCAGTCGCTTTGCATTTTTTCTTCTATTAAAATTTTATTAAATAAATTTGTAAGTCATTCAATACGTTTACTTCCTAATGCTTTTCAAATCTCTATAATTATTATTATTTGAAATTTTATTTTATTTTATTTTCAATCTCTATAATTACTTCTTTATTTTTAATTTCGTTATCATCCCTATGTTACTATCTACTTGTTGGGTTTTCTTCGTTAAATAGTTATTCAAAATTATATTTCCAACTATTTAGTAATATCTACCTCTTTTGATAATACATTATTATTAACGTCTTGAATACATTTTATTTGTTTAAAAATTTTTGTTAATCTATTTTTGTTTTTGGCTAATCTATAAATATTATTTCTCCTCTTTTGTACCTAATTTGTCATATATTATAGTTATTTAAATCTTCTTGTCTCCTATTGTTTTCTCACATTTGAAAACTTTTTTCTTTACTTATATAATGTTCTAAACTTTTCCCCACCACCATGTTTGTAGGTAATTTTCCTCTCTTTAGTTTTGCTTATTATTTCTTTACCTTTTTCTCCTAGATCATTTGCTATAATAGTCCATAATTTATATCATCGCCCAATTCCATTTTGTCTCCTTCGTCGTACATTCATTAGATATTGTTGTATTGTTATTTATTTTTATTTTTTAATTCTTACCCTTTAATATTTTTAACTTCGCTACTCATATCTCTTGAATAGCAGTCGTGTTGACTTGTTAAGCTTTCTACATGTGTTTCCTTACAATAATTACATTATACTAAATCTCTCCTTCTACATAAGCAACAGTTAATTGTGTTTTATTTGGTCCATTTGTGTATGTTATCAAAAAGTTCTCTCTTTTAAAAAAGAAAAGGTATCTATTATAGCTAAATCAAACGCTCTAGCAAAATCTAAAAGTGATTCTTTTTTTCTCATTTATCGTTCAATAAGCAAAGTCTCCATGTATTATATTGTTTTTTCTATTATTTACACTTACATGCCCATTAAAATCTCTCATATGGAAAAGTTGTTCATACATTTGGTATTGACTGTAGAATTTCATTTAATGAATCCCAAAAAGCTTGTTTTGTGTTTTCATGCAAACTTATTTAAGGTGTGTGTGTGTATTGATAATATTCAACATTTAATCGCTCAAACGTATTCTAAAATACATTATAGTATACCTACACCATCTCTCTTCTTTTCCTTCCCGCCCAAAAAAAAAGATTGTGCCCTTTTCTCAATTCCCTTGATCGTATCTTTGTATTCATTAATGACAGATTCCCTGATGTCATCTTCACAATTGCAAAGACCAGCAGCTGGCTTCCATGTGTCGTTAACTTTAGAATTACATCCTTTCCAATGAGCCTTGAACTGTAGTTTTTTTGCTTTTCGACATAAGATCCATACCAAATACTAACAACCATGCATGCCAAATTCAAATTCTTCTAATTTCTTCTGGTTCTTCATCAGCAACCGTAGAACTGTCAAACCATCAGGTACACAAGAGATCTCTTCTACCATGCCGTATTCTTTAACAAAGCTGACTCCATTTATGTAACATAGCTAAAAATTCCTCAGCCTTTTCATTTTGCACCTGGGCTTCTAGTTCTAGGTGATCATGTTGGAAGCTTACACATTGAAGGTCCAGTAAACATTGCACCACAGTCTAGTACAAGTCTTGTAGTAACAGTTCTCTCCATTCATCAGCGTGCGAGCACACACACAGTAATAATCATACTTTTTGGTTTTTTAAGATGACCACTAAAGTCATTATTTTTACTATAATCTAACAAGAACAATCCTTTAGACTTGTGATGCTTTTCAAAACCACTGATAGCCTTGTGTTTTGCTACAAAGAACTATAGAGAAGTGAAGTGTTGCTTGTTATAGACACCTTAAAACAATTCTATGATTCGACCAATAAAACTTGGCATGCTCTTGTTTGCTTTAATGTAAGCATAATCATTGAGATTGTATAATAACCAGCTTTAGGTTGCCGACAATGACATTTGGCTTGAACTGTCAAAATTGCATATATTATGCTTGCTCCCAGTATTTCGACGTATCAATATGCATCTACACATTGCCTCCTCCATCACAACCAGTTTACTCGTTAAATATCGCTCTAGAAGATTCTACTACTTCACTCACTACTGCTTCTACAACCTTCGCTTTCTTAATTTTCCTCTGACTTGATTTTTCTCTGTATTCCTTTTTATTGAAACTGCTTTTACTTTTATTCGCTTTAGGTTCACTTTTATCATGGTTGAAATTTTCATGATTGTTCTCTTGAGTAAGAACAGCTGCAGATCTCATAGATCTACGTACACTTGATTCTAAATGATTGTTTGTCACCATATTAGGGCTTAGTTGTGATTAGATATGAAACTGATAAGTAAAAGTAGCAAATATGTAGGTGCTAATAACCTTATTCTTTTCTGTACTTATCCAGGTTTATGCTTCTTATATTCCATAAGGTATCTATGTCCTCTCATTGATTTGTTTATTGATCCAGATGTATTTAAAAAGGAAAAAAAATTCATAAAATATGGCTATTTTATGATGCCCATTGAGAAATGACTAATTAGTAGTTTTTAACAAAATCTTAAAGCAAGAAAGACTATATTTACCGATACGAGGAAAGATCCATGTCAGCCCTCTCTTTTTAACACATTTGAGCTACGTTATTCCAGAAGTCAAAAAAAGTTGAAAGAAGTTTATCCATTTCATGTACATCATTTTCAGAGGAAAATAAAACAACAGGTTTAAATTATATGCTCTTCAAGATTTCAAGTCAACATGAACTGTTAAATCGTGTACTTTAATCGCTGATTTGAAACATGGATTTTATTGTGTTAGAAAAATTAAAGTGAGCCAATTTTGTGGAGATGATTTTAAGTATGATGCACATATTCCCAAAAGTTTGTAGAATTCTGAATAATAAAACTCAAAATACGAAGGAGATGCTAGAGGGCGCCACAAAAAGAGATGCCAAGGATCTTTCATATACACACATGCATACATGCATACATACATATGTAAGAGTTGGAGAGGAGAATTCAAGACAGTGTGGCTTTTTACACCTACAAAATTGTATTTAATCAACTAGGCTAAATGAGTTTTGTCCTGATTTGAATTGTCAAAATATTTAATTTGGTTGCACTGTCAACACAAAAATGAAAATCTAGTGTAATGCAAAGCAAGTTTGGATGAAGAAAAAATATTTCTATTGCCATTTACCTGGTCTGGAGTCAGCATATTGTCCGGGACATTGACAAGGGGAAATTTTTCAGCAAGTGAGGCTTCATCCCATTTCTCCTCCTCGTCATTTTCTCCCTTTGCCTTTCTTAATGATTGTGCAATACGTAAAACTGCATAGTCAATTTCTTCCCTGGAGGAATATTTACTTGTAGACAAAATATACGACATCTCAGATTCGTCAGCATCATCAAGCTGGTCCAGTATATTTTCTAATTTCCGAAGTTCTGTTTCCAGTTCATAAATTTTAGACTCCCTCTTCTGGATAGCCATTTCTCGCAATCTTTGAACTTGTCGTTCTCTCAAAGCAGCCTTTCTTGCAAGTTCTTCTTCGGAAGGACCAGCATCTCGAGCAGGTGGAATCCATGGTAATTGCCAGCATCTGGTTTTCTCCACAGCTTCATCGGTCCCTTTCTGCAAGCAAAATAATGCATATGCCAGACAAAAATGAAAATCATATCTAACAAGATCACGCCTGGTAAAACTAGCACATAAAATTTGGTTATTGGCTATGACACATTTGAAATTTAAAGAACATGCAGAATGTGCACGTCTATATAGGATATTACTCACGAGTAAGGCATGGGAAAGGTATGAATACTTATTGGGATTTCCAAGGTTAAGATTGCAAATATAAAGGCATTGGGAGCAGGAAAAAAAATCAGAACATCTTATGTAACAAGTTTTACTAACAATTTGCAGAGGAAAAAAAAGAGAGTATTTGTATGAGTGCAAAAATAAAACACCTGGAATGTTTGTAATTCAGAAAAATAATCCTCGGCCACATAACAATGTTCAACCTTCAAATCCTCAGCCTTTTCCCAGGTAATACTAGATCTTCAAAAGGAAAAAAAATATTAAAATTTTCAATATTTCATGGCGAAAACTTTAACACTTCAGCTCTAAAGAAAGGGTTGTACACACGAGTGCATAGGATACTTGAGAGAAAGAAGTTGCTTCATATAGTCAGTAACATGATATCCACCGATGTTTGTTCTACAACTTCCATCAATCACTGGTTCTCCTGTTAGAAACTGTGAAATCAACAATGCACCATATCACACATTGGATACTTCAAACAGGAAGTTGTGCAGTAGAGAAATTTGTAAGCGCTATCTCGTACAGTACACCCAAACACACAGGATTGGCTATTAAGCGGAGTTGTCAGCAAAGCATACTAGTGTATCTGAGGGTCTATCCTAACTTTATGAGAATGTATGTACTTATGTATCTGAGGGTCTATTCTAATTTTATGAGAACTCATAGTTATTATTGGTGTTCACTACTTCAAAACTGTCTTTTAGGGACACAAAAACATAGCAAAATATATGTTAATTATTTCAATCAATGGGATTATATGGTTACAAAGTAACATCGAACAGCTGAAGATTTAACATTCAAACAAAGATTTTGTTTCAATAGTCTGATCATAGAAAAAGAGTAATTCTTATTCGCATAAGATTATAGAGACAACCCAAGGAAGCTTTAGATGTACATTTCGATTTGCCAAGTAATTATTCAAAGGTTATCTTACAAGATAAGCATCGATTCCTGTGCTTATCCGCATCTTACAATCACAAACTGGCAACAAAATGGTACTGTTAGTAGTAGCAGCAGCAACCGTTGCCGCCTCCGGCGCTATTGGTGGTGGTGGTGGTGGTAGCAGTAGTGGTGGCGGCGGCGGTATTACCACCACCACCACTACTATTACCATCACCGCCACTTCCACCGCTACTACTACCACATACTACCACCACCACTACTATTACTACTACTATTTTGAACTACTAGAAGCTTTCAGGTTATATAATCATATCAGAATCAACAGAAGATTTAAAACAATTTCTTCACTTGATCAAACATTTCAAATCATCGTGTACTAAAACGATAGTCACCACAAAAATGACATTAATACTCTTGATATACCCGGGATTGAGAAGGCATACAATATTACTCAGGGTATACGAGCAAAGCTTGATACCCAAGATTTTAAAACGATAATAGTATATAATGGTTAGTCGTGCTATCAAATCTATTAACCATGTGACAATATGTAGCTGATTTTTGTAGCACAGACAGCCTTTTAAAAGTTTGAGCTTCAAAGGCCTGCATTTACTCATAAGTGGTTAAGAGTGTAAAAGTCGATTTGGAGCATAATATTGGTTGGTTTAGTGCAATCAAATCCAAATCAATACAGAGGTAAACTCTGATCATTCTAGATGTCATGTAACATCACATTGTTAAACATGTCAAATTATATCCGAACCATCATTAAAACAAATCAAATACAGTAACAAGTATAACATGTATATTATTATCTTTAATAATAGTTGTAATAGTTTTGGTGTCACACTTTTTTTGTATCAACGTGAACTACCAAAAACGCTCATCTATATATTATTAAATCTTAATCAATTAAAAATAGGATCTAATATTAAACTTCTTTTACAAATTCAAACGCCCCTAAAATAGAATCTAACAATTAAACATGTTTTACAATTTCAAAACGCTTCTAAAAATAGGATCTAAAATTAAACTTCCTTTACAAATTCAAATACTTCTTTACAAATATACAAATCCTAATATCACTTGAAAATAAAAAAATCATTATTTTGACTGATTTAAACATATACAATTTATAAGGGAAACCATTCACGCACGAAGCGCGTGCCGTGACAGTTATGAGATAAAGAAGCCATAAAACAACTCGTGGAGAATCCAAAAACTTACAGGAATAACATGGCTTGTTGATATTCCTGAACAGACAGCTAGGCCATCTTCGTTACAAATACCAAGTTGCTGATTGAACTTATAGCTGAATGCAGCATCAATGCCAAAAGCTGATGAGAACAAAATATCAAACACTATTATTGACAGAAAAAAAAATGATATGATGACTAAGATTAACAAAAACAAAAGGCAATAATAATGACAGTGAAAAACGAACGCACACGCATGTGTGTGTGTTGGGGGGGGGGGGGGGGTTGTGGGGATCCATGGCCCATTTTAGCCTCTCCAGAGCCCTCTTAAATCAACCATTAGATATGACAAATCATTAGTCGGATTTACTAATGATGTAAAAGAGAGAGGAGGAATAAAAGATGAGGGAGAATGCCACTGAATCCTATCATTAATTTATTGAATCTCACAGTACATATGAAGGGGCTACATTGTGGGGGCTGGATATTTTCTCGTACACACACAAAGTATATGTATATGTACACACAACACGTGTGTGTGACAGAGAAAGAAAGTGGACTTGTGTTAAAGTATACACACACTAGCTCAGTGGCAATGCTCTGAATTGTTGATCTAGTAGATAATGGGATCAAAACTCATAGGCATTTTTAACGATTTGACCGTGTTTAAAGAAGAAAAAACATTATGACATGGATAACTCATTCAGACTTAAATCATTATCTACAGTAAACCAATCTTAAATGTGTAAAGTTTAATGGACTACTAGTTAAACACATTCCAGATCGGTTCTTTAAAATTTCCTAACGATTTACAAATCGATTGTGCACTACACCAATTTCCTACTTCATCAACCTCATTCTTGCATTTTTCCCAAACGATTAGGGCTGACCACGTGAATTCTCTTTTTCCATACCTTTTTATCGAGTCATATCTTTAGTAAATTTAATTTTTTAAGTCATTTTGAATGCTTTCTTCCCATGTTGATTTGGGTCTTTCTTTTTGTCATTTCCATCAATGTAAATATTATATATTATTTGTGTATGTTCTATATTTAAAAACTCAACCCAGAGCCCTGATGAAATCGAAAGGATAGGAGGAGCCCCCTGCCTGGTCCGACCACAGACAGAATGGAGGTTAGCCAGCTCAGCACAGAGATTTGTTGCCCCCAACTAGTTTGTACCACTTTAGTCTACTTTGTCTCGCTAAAAAAGTTCCTCACTTATGTGCCCATCAACAAAGTTTCCTGACGATGTCAAGTGGTAAGAAAAATTATTGTGCTATGGAACAAATATTCATTACTTACCAGTGTGTAACTCGTGCGTTGCACACGGTAATATTTTAAAATGTAGTATTTATATTTTTAATTTGAAATTAAAAATTTATTATGCAATGTAAGAAAATTTAGTGAAATGAACAATGAATTGGAATTGTTATTATTGTTTACGTTTAATTTATGTTATGTAGCTTATGTCTTTATTTTTTTTATAAACAATAATTTTATCATTTTTGTTAATATGAATATGGTACACATGTTGAAACTATAACAAATACTATTTAAATAAAGTTGTTTAAATAGGATGAATTTAAAATTGCGTAATTAGTAAAATATATGGACTTAGGTAAATAAATAGTAAGAAAGAATAGAGAATGGATTTATAAAAAAATGTAGAACTTTTAATGCAAAGTTATTTGAAATTAATAACAGAATTTTGTAATACGGTGTATGACCAATTTTTGAAATAAATGCATTATAACCAAGGATCGAGAACTCGGATTTCGTCTCGGTTTCGGTCTTTTTAAATTTTGTTGGTTTCGGTCGGTTTCGGAAATTTCGCTTGTTTCGGTTTTCGTTTCGGTTTCGGTCCTAATATCGAAGATTTGCCTTTGTAATACAAAAGTAACTATAAATGATGTATATTCATACAAAAATATAGTATACAATAAAATAATAACGGTACACACAACACTACTGCATTCAAAAGATATTTCTCGAATCTACATATGGATTGTTTTCATAATTTCCTTCGTATATGCAATATTCCCGTTAAGAATGCTAAGAAGTGATTGCGTATAAAAAAAATGACAGGCCAAAGATTATACACAAGTTAATTAATATGCACAAGTAGCCATTACCGTATTAAAAATTAAAATAACCCTTCTCAGCCCAAAAGCCCATGCACATATTTTATCTTCCCTTCCCTTGTTCGCTTTCCAAACAAACTTACGATAGGAAAGAAGAAGAAAAAACAGATGTTGGTCTTCGATGAAAACGAAGGCGGCAAAGCAAAAAAAAAATCCCCTGCGGCGAAGCTCTCACACTCGAAGTCGAACCTCTCGCACTCGAAATCGAAGCTCTCGCACTCGAAGTCGAACCCTGTGAAGCTCGCCTGCGTCGAAGTCGAAGCCCTGTGAAGCTCGCCTGCGTCGAAGTCGAAGTCGAAAGTGGAAGCTCTCGCAGTCGAAGTCGAACTAGGGTTCAGTAAACTAGGGTTTGCTTTTTACTACCTTTTGATTAATTGATTCTTGCGTTGTTTTTTGTGGCTGTTTTTCTCTGCGTAATTGACGCGAAGCTTTTTTTTGTGCGCTGGTTTGAACGGGACGGGATTTTGCCCTAATCTCGTCCCGCCACCTGCCGGAACCGGTACGAGATCGTCGAGATCTCGTGGTTCCGGCCGGATCCTCAAACCATGATTATAACATAATAATGTAATACTTTGTCATTATTGATTATGTACATAATTTATGTTGTATGATCTATATATCTTCATAGTTGAACAGAATAAATAATTTTACCATTTCTATTATTATGAATACACACACATATTAAAATTGGCATATAATTTTAGGATTTATTAAAAGAATAGACCAATTATTGATTGCATTTATTTAAATAGTTTAAATTTAATATTTTGTAAGTAATTTAAATACATGGATTTAAATATAAAATATCAGGAAACAATTGAGGGGGAATTTGTAAATGATTGTAGAAATGTTAAAATGTGGGTATTTGAAGCTACATAACATAATTTTTCAATGCAATGTATGATAAATTCATTGAGATAAATGAATAATAAATCAAATTTGTTATTATTGTTTGTGTATTATTTATGTTATATGATTTATATATCTTTATATTTGAATGAAAAAAATAATTTTACCACTTTTGTTGTTATGAATATGGTATATATACACATTGATACCATCATATTTTATGATTTATTGGATAAATTAACAAATATTTGTTAATTGAATTATTCAAATAGTTTAAATTCAGGATTATATAATTAATTTAAATATTGACTTAAATGTACAATATTAGGTGATACTGGGGAGTGTTTTGTAAATAACTATTGAGATTTTAAAATAGGACATGAAGTAAAAAAAGAATTTTACAATGCAAAATATTGATATAAATGGATTATAAACTAAAATTTGTTACTATTATTGCTTATGTATATATTTTATGTTATGTGATTGACGTATTTATATATTTAAATGAATTTCTTTTATCGTTTTTGTTATTAAGAATATGGCATAAATATTAGAATTTTCATATTTTTATGATTTATTAAATGAATCAAGAAATAATTGTTTACTAAAATTATTTAAACGGTTTTAAGATTACGTTATTAGTTATAATATATGGACTTGAATGTAAAATATAATTAGGAAATTGATGTAAGTTTTGTAAATGACTATATAAACTTTTAAATGTAGGTATTTGAAGTAAAAAAAGGAATTTTATAATGCATTGTATGATAGATTTATTGAGATTAGTGAATCGTAAATTGAATTTGTTATTATCATCTATGTATATACTTTCATGTTATGTGGCTTATATATCTTTAGTTTGATGAAAAAATATTAAAAAAAAAATTGTTAGTATGAATATGGTTTACGCATTGAAATTTTCGTATTTTCGTAATTTAGTAAAGGGATGCATGAATATCACCTAACTGAATTTATTTAACTAATTTAAATTTAAGATTGCATAATTAATTTAAATATATGGATTGAAATGTAAAATATTAGGAGAAAAGTGTGTTTTGTAAATAATTATGGTAATTTTAAATGTTGATGTTTGAAGTTAAAAGTATAATTTTACAATGCAATGTATAATAAATGTATTGAGATAAATCAATTGCAAATTAAATTTATTATTATTGTTTTATCTGATTTATATGTTTGAATAAAAAAATTACCATTTTGATTTGTACAATAGTGGATTGCATATTGAAATTGTTGTTATTTAATATTTGTAAGAAATAGTAATAAATATTTTAGTAAATTGAGTTTATTTAATTAATTCAAATTTTTGATTATGTAATTAACCTAAATATGTGGACTTGAATATAAAATTTAAGGAGGTAATTGATGCATTGTTTGTAAATAATTGTATAAACTGTAAAATGTCCATACAAAATGTAAACTGATTGGACAGTAGTAAAATAAGTGCAAAAATGAAAAGTTAAAAGGATCTGAAAATAAAATATCAAAAGAGAATCAAGGAGATGAGAGAAAACACCTAAATTTAATAGGAGAGCTAGAAATTCTTCTGCTTTCCTGTTATATAATTAATAGATGGCATTGTCATTGTGTTGCAACGTCCTAGGAATTAAACTATCCACTTTGGTTTGACAAATTAGAATTGAAAAATGAAAATATAATGCCGAACCTTCATTTTAAATAATGTGGCCACCATTTCAGAAAACAAAAACCTTCACTTTGGTTTGGCCGACTGGACACAGGTGGCTAGGAGTGTGCAATGGACACAAGTGGTTAGGATAGGAGTGTGCAATATCCGTGATAGTTCCAGATGGGGTCTTCGGACTCCTGCTCTAAATTTTGCACAGCAGGGGTACTCTGCAAAGTAGCAGCCACTGGATCACAGATCCAATGACCCGTGAATTTCGAGCGTTTTAACTGCTAAAATGGATTGGTACAGATAAAATGCACCAGAATGCATGGGTTATTGGATCTGTGATCCAATGACTCGTATTTGCACTACTTTGCAAAATTGAAAAGCAGAGGATCCGAATCCTCACATAAGGTATCAAAACTAGATTATCGGTCAAAATTGTTGGTTGTAACATTTTTAAAGTTGAGGCTGCAGAGCGGAGTATGCATTGGTTGTTGAACTACCATATTTGCACTACATGGGATTAGAACACAATGCCTAGATGTATTGTGTGAGCTAATGAGAATGTTGGCTCTTTGAAGTGATAACTGTAAAAGGATTAAAACAGTCCTGCATTGGCTAGATAAATTTAGATTTGGAACATATAAACCAAAATACCATTTCAAATAAATGTCAAGATTTGAAAAGCAAAAGGTTGCATTTTGATTACAATTTTTGCTTTATTTGCAGATGAGGATGTGAGTGCCAAGAAAATGCAAATCATATTCTGAAAAGAAAAAGGAAAAAATTTTGTATATCAAGATAATGATGAACGGTACAAATATGGAAAGAGATAAACAAGGCTATATTTTCAGTGCACAATACCCTTCAATAATTGTCTGTATTCTGCACAGAGTCTACCATTGCTTCCAGATGAATCGTATAAACAATATTTTCTATACAGACAAAATCATGTGGTGCCCATGTGCCTGTAGGTGCTTATATGCATCATGCTCCACCATTTTTGTGGGTCAATATACTAGCAATGTACCGTTATATCGCCAAAATCTTATAGATTTTCTGGACTCTTTTATCATTTAGGTTGATGTACCTCTAAACATTAAAAAAAAAAAATCATACAAATTTGTACCTATGGATGGAATGCCATAAGTCTCAAAAAGAAGCTCCGCCATTTTACTTCGTGAAGAAGGTGGGTTACATATGCACTCAGTCATCAGGATGGGATGATCAATCTGTACTTCCATAAAATTGTGAATAACATAATTCAACTTGTCATTAACACCACCACACACCTAGGGGTCAAGAAATTTTGAAGGCTGAAAAATGAATAAATTGCTAAACAAATATTCTTTTTAGTTTGATGCTGTTATAAAAAACCTCAGGATTTTAAGATTTTTGGCCTGTAAGCATTGATTTGGTATAAGGGCATCAAATTTCAGGAGTCTGATATTCAAGTGTTATGATCAAAGTAAAATTTGCTATCCATTAGACTTGAAGCACAAGTTTTGGAAATAAGTTTCTTAGCAGCATGGAGAACTTGTAGGAATCTTAAATTTTCATGCCGGATTGTATCTATATATTCACACAGTAAGATATTCTTCCACAATAATGATTTCAGAATATATAATAATCAAATTTCATGCATATAACGCTGCAGAACCTACGTTCGACCCAAAAGTATTTCAAGTATGATATTTCAGAGCACGTTAATGCAGAATGAAGAGTTATTTTTACTATGTCCATGAAATATAATTATTAACGAAATGCTAAATTGTTTGCAAAATATAAGATATATTTGTTCTAAAGCACAAGATAAATAATATTTCTGAAAGGGAAAAAAAATTAGAAAGGACTACACAATATTCAAATATACACTTTTAATGTTCAGTACGTAACTATTTCGGCCTGTCAACGGATATTTTCGAATGCGGATAGTGTCATATCCACATCCGCATCCGAAATCATTTTTGGATATCGGATATCCGCATCCACGGATACGGACGGATATCAAATAATTAGCATATCCGCTAACGATCGATAAATCGAGAAACTTAAATATAAAATTTAGGTTTGACATAAATCTTTTTTCAATCCCATTGATTATTAAAGTATGCAAAATCAACAAATATGATAATAACAAATAGTTTTGAGCAGTTAATATGCATTTAATACACATATAATACAAAACCATTAACTTAATAAAAAATAAAAACTTATTTTATATTGTGTTAAAATACACATAAAATAAACTATAATTTTGACAAAAACTGAACGGATAATTATCGAACGTAGATAGTAGTATCTGGCATCCACATCCGTTTTTTCGAATATCGGATATTTATCTGCTTTTCGGATACAAATGCAAATTGATTTTGGATTTTTCGGATGTTCTTTGACAGCCTTATAACTATTTACACAATTTCATATCTTGATGGTTTTTGGATATCCAAGTATGTAAATTAGGATTATTTTTCTACTTATTTTAAGTAATTTAGGGTAATCAAAATTGCATTAATAGAACCATTATGAAATCAACCTGTCATTAGTTTTCAATCTAAGGGTAACAATGGATATTAAGTGTCATGTGCATGATTTTGCAATCCACGGTACTCGATTGCTAAAAATACTGTCACATACTAACAGAAAAATAGACTACTTTTACCTGACCTTTTGCCCCCAACATGTCAAAAGCATAGTCAAGAACCTACAACAAGCAATAATGGAACTGAGAGATGATTAAGCATTAGAAAGAAAAGGTTGAACAAATGAGAGCACATGATGTTGGTAGGAAAAATATCATGCAGAAAACAAGTAGATTGACATGTAATAAAGATTATGCATAAATATATCATAATTAGTGTCTTAATGGATAAAGCAATAGGTCAGTGTAAAGACTGCTTGTAATCATGTTAGAAAGGTAAACTTGACAGTAACCAAATAAAATTATTCTAGCAGGAAAAATAGTTGTACACACTCCTCATTGGATAAACCTACAATTTAATTGGCTAAAATTTCTCTAATGCTTACAAAGAATTACTATTTTCAAAATATAATAACATCCATTTGTTGAAATGTGAAGTAGATAACTAAATTATACAATGAAGTGGATAAATCATCCATATATAAGTGTCATTCCAACACAATTAGGGTGCTTTTTTGCAAATCAAAATGGGTATGTGGCAGGGGTATTTGAAAGGGATAAGTTGATGAAAGCTGTGCGGTTAAAGCCCCGCTAAAGCCCTGCGATATCCCGCTACTGTAGCACATAGCACTCTCCGACCGCTACGCTATTTCAAGTTAGCGCTATTAAATAGTAAATCCGCTTTAAGCCCCGCTATTTTCCGCCACCCCCGCTAAATCTTGACTTTTTAGCATCCGCTTTAGCAATATTAATATACAAATGTTGATTTGACTAGTTCTCTTTTAAACCAAATCAACAAATTTAGGGTAAAGACCTAATTTTATGACATAAGTACTCAATATAAATTAAAAATCTATTGTAGTCACCAAATCTAGTCTGCATAAATCATGGTATTTTTCGGTTTTATTATATAAGATTAAACAATGTTTCTTTTTCAACACAAATGGTGTGACAATGAGAATAAATCAACTTTAAATATTTGATTTTATAACAAATGAAGCTTTTTGCACCTCCACTATTTTCCGATATATCCCCCGCTTTATCCCCGCTATAACTTTTTGCACATTCACCGTCACTGAACTGCTAAGCGCTTTAACTGCACAGGATGAAAGGGATATGGGTTTCCATATAATTGAAAAGGGTTGGTAAAGGTGTACTATTGTGTATTATTATGCGAAAGTGGATGAATGTACCGACTTTGTTCCTTTCGCCTGAATGGAGAATTCATCCCGTTCGCATCCAACATGGATACGTTCCCATAATGGCCAGTTTGAGAATGGGAGTGCCAAGAACGGTACCCTTAATATATACTATATATGCATAAGGTTCAAAAGGACTTCATTGTTCCTGGTTAAACTAAAGAATGAGCACACACCAACATTTGAATAGTTCTTCCACGTTACAAGAAATCTGGGCATTTGTAACGTTTTGGGAAAATATATTTTCACATTTGCTGCTAATGCATTAAATTAGGCAACACAGTTCTACTGGTTGTGGAAATTAAAAATGATGAAAGTTAATGAATATGATAAAATTTTGGAATCAAAGTAATGATATGCCAGCAGAAGCTTTACTAAATGTGTCCAAACTAGGAATGAAAGCTAGCAGTTAATTATAACTGGAAATTCGGAAAATACCACAGAATAAATAGCAAAATGCTGTATCCGAATAATTTAGTAAAGATGGGCAAATGCCAAGTATTTGCTTAGATTATATTCAAATATAAAAACTCACATATTCCATGATTTCGTACTGATAAACCACATTATTATCAAATGGAGACCGATATGAAGTCCTTGTATAATCAAAATACTTCACCAATGACGTATCATGATGATCGCCGACTACACTTACAGTTTCACCTGCATCACGCACATTAACACAAAAAATCAAGTATATATAAATACAAGAGAATAGAATGATTCCACTGCACCCTAAAAAACATCTTTAGCACCATCACCCCTAATAAATAAAGGTAAAATATCGCCAACAAATTCTTGGTTTTCATGGTTGAACGTGTAAATAAAGTTGACTAAAAGCATCCAAAACTAACTATATTTTCTTTATACACGTGTCAACTGAGTTCAAGTTTCAAACGGGAGGGAAGCAAATGGTAGTAAATAATAGGAGGTTTAAGTCATTGTCACCCTCGTCTAAGCCTTAATCTCTCATTATATGAAGTGGTTATATGGACATGAACAGACCGAATACTAGCTCAATGCTGCTTACTGATGACGATATCTAACGAAATTTCTCCAAAATATTCACATTCGCAATAATGTAACAAATTATAAATAATGGATGTCACATGCCGACCACAGGTATCCTCTCCTTTTAACCAGGCTTGGGAGTTGAGACTACATACGTCAAATGTTATCGTATCATGTTTAAGTCATAATGAACCAAAGGATATTATATTAACTCAGCAAAAGACAATATTAGTAAAATAAAATCGTAATTAAGTTTGTTAAGCATTACTTGGGCAAATAAACTTCTAATAACCCTAACCCCACCCAGCATAACAACCCTAAATGTGTTTTTATTACTTACATAGTGTAATTACAGAACTTAAGATAGTCAATTTCTACGGTACCAAAAAATGTGAATAAATATCTGTGTTGTTACCAAACTTATACCATATGAGTAAGGGCATGTAGAAATTAGTGATTTACTATGATTATATAGTATCCACGTAAAGAAATGTTTTGATTCTTATATTCTCTAAATATAACCAATGGATATTACATTAGTTACAAAACTGCTTGTCGTCTTTCAGAACGACGGTATCAATACATTTATCTTCCTTTTTCATCTTTCTTTATATACCATATCTTGGATACACACAGGTGACCGGAGTAACACCTTAAAGCATCTGGGCTTTTATTGGACCAATATACAGTACTGTGGCAGGTTAAGGGAATCTACGCACACCTGATTGCTTGATTAAAAATAAAATAAATATCCTACATGCGCTTTCAAGGTTAAGTGTGGTTATTTACTATTTTACTTTAAAAAAAAATCATCAAATCAATAGTCTATATATCCAAAGAATGGACATATTTCATTAAAAAGGGCAAGCTGTATCCCGCCAAACCCCACTGTTTCATCAGGAATTGCAAGGAAAACACTCGTGCTCAACTGACTGAATTATAAATGTCAAAATACAGAAACGCAAATGCAAATATATTGTACACGGATGGAAGAAAGAACCTGTCGCCTTATGCCGAGGTCTCTGAACTACATTTCTAAATATAATACGTGGATCAGACTCCCCCGCCCATCTGTAAAATCATATACAGTACATTAGGGATGGGGTTCAGGGTTTTACATAGCTTAGAGAAGATACAACGAATTATGATTGAACTGAGTATAAGTTATTTCGGTAGAACGATATGGTAAAAGGGAGAAATTTTAAGTTTGAAATTATGAATAACTCACCCGATGCGGAAATTGGATCCGCCATTGTCGATTACTATCGGAGTTGCCGATGAGATGAGACTGTAGTCTGGTTGCCGATTAGGTTTTGGTAGTGGAGGCATCAATCTATCTTTCTGAACTCTGGTTAGATTTTTTGAGTTTGGGATTTAATGGAGAGCTAGAAGAAAGGTGCTAAATACCGAAGTTAAACCTTTAAGATGACAAAGTCATAAACGGGACGGGTGATTATGGCAGGGTTGTTTTTAGCGGTTACGGTAATGGTTACCGTAACCGTACCATTTTTACTGGTAAGGGAAAATTGCTTACCGTTACCGTTACCGACAGGCTGGTATACCGAAGATTGGTATACCGATAATCTGGTAACCGTTACACTGGTAATGGTAAATTACCGTTTGTCTACAAAAAGGTTAGTAACATAACATGTATTCACACCATAATGGTGCTTCATTATACAATTTATAATGTTACTTAATAAAAAACATAAACGAGAAAGAAGTGAAATGTATTTAACATTATATCACTTGGTTAATAAAGTAAATTTAATCATTTGCTTGGTTCTAAATGCTTATAATAAAGCATGTTAAATGAATATACATGTATTATAAATTGACTGGTAAAATTACCGTTACCGCTGGTATTGAAGAAATGTTACCGATGATTTACCGTAGAAAATGGTAAATTTACCGTTACCATACCGATTAAACTGGTATACCGATTTAACTCGAAAATGGTAACCGATTGGTTGGTAATGGTATGGTAATGGTAAATTTACCGTTACCATAACAGCCCTAGTTTCTACACCGCATTTCCTTTGGAAATACCCGGATTTGAACCATCTAACCCGTCGCACACGACGTTGAGGCAGTAGTCTCTATGAGGAATCAGTTTTAAGTATGTCCTTTAACCAATTTGGTTGAATGTTTCAAAAAAATTGTGTTGAATGCGGTTTAAAATAATTTGTAGTTACATTTCAATAATAGCTGTAATGCTTTGATGATACATTTTTCTATATGAACATAAATTTTTCGAATATCATTTAAAGTAATATAATATTGTTAACTGGCTTTTTGACCAAGTGGATTTTCAACTGGAAGTAGAAGACCAAACGAAGACGAAACGGCTCAAGAACTTGGAAACACGATCAGAAGGGAAAGAGAATGGAGTTCAAAAAAATTCATTGAAAATTGAGCTAAGTAGAGCTCTCGGTACCGAGAGGAACCACTCGATCTCGAGAGGTTTCTTCTCGTCTTTGAGTCATCGTCAACTCCATTCACTTCATATATTCCTTCAACCAGTCGTCGTCAAGTGCTTTTCTCGAAGATTAGACAAGCAACTTCCAGATTGATGAGAAGGAAGTAAAGAGAGCAAAGCAAGATAAGCTAAACCAAGAGAATTATCAAAAGAACTCGATCTTCATGGAAAAAAGTTTGGAATACATCGAATCGAAGATAGGAGAACAATACTAATGAAAAACATGAGTTTTCACCTAAGTAAAGCTCTCGGTACCGAGAGGTCTTTTTCACTGATAGATAGAGCTGGTACGCATTATGGCTACTAGAAAATGACTTTTGGTTCTCCATCTTCTTCACTTCTTACCTCTCCTTCATTGAAGTCACTTAGAAAGCTACCATTTGCTGTTCTAGGACATAGATCAGTAAATTCCTTGTACTAGTGACCTCCAAACCTCTAATAAATAAAATATAAAGTAGATGTAGGACAAAAATTACCGAACCACTATAAAAATTCTTGTATCTCTTTGCTTTTTGTATACATTTTCTGCTAGATCTCTATATTCCAACAAGTTTTTTGGTATTGTGTCATTTTTGGTTTTAACATTTTAGTGCTTTCACTGAGAAATGACTAGATTTCACAACCTGAACCTTGGATCTGGAGTTTGGAGAAGATGAAGGGACCTAACACCAGATCTACGATTGGAGGGAGTCAACTAGAGCATGAGGGCAGCCAGGAGGTGTCTTCAAATTCTATTCATTCCAGCTACGTGACTAGATAGGAGATGGAGAGAATGATGAAACAAATGCAAGTGGAATAATGGCTCGACAACATGAGATGTTAGATGGATTTTTCCAAAGGTTAGAACAACAAGAAATAGCTGGAGCTGTTGAAATTCAGAACCAAAGATCAGGAACTAATGTATGAGCATTTGGAGTCAGAGCAAAGCAAGTTGGAACAATTCTCCCACGAACAAGACCTATCGATACTGATCCCAATCTTCTCGATACCGAGAGGATTTTACTCGAGGGCAATGTCGATTCAGGCTTAAGGCAAGCTGGGATGCTAAGAATGGACAACGCTGTAGCCAAAAATGCAAGTTAGAATGCAAATCCATAGCGATTGGAGGAGTATATACCAAAGTTTCTTTATAGAAAAAGGGGCAGCATAAAGCCATAGGTGCGGACCAAAATGCAAGCGTACAGCCAGAGGAGTATGTGACGGAGGTCCCTCACGGCAGTGAGGGCAGAATGCAGTTATTAATCGAAGACCTTTGTTGGACGACAACAAATGGACATCTAAGTTGGTTAGAAGGATAGTGGGGGGTGGACCACCATACCAAAGTTTGGAGGATGTAAACAGAAATCCATTCACCTTTTACATTCGAAATGTGAGGAATTCTCCCAAGTTCAAGCTTCCAATGTTGGAAATGTACGATAGACGAATGGATCCAATGGTTCATCCAATGAGATACATCCGACAAATGGAGGTGTTGGGTGCTTTTAAGGATGTGATGGGACGATGCTTCCCGTTATATTTGACAGATTTAACGATAATGTGGTTCAGACAGTTGGAGAATGGGTCCATAAACACGTGGAATGACTTAGTGGATGGGTTCTTGAGAGAATTCAAAGTTCATACCTCTGGACTAAAGGATGTGATGAGGCTATCAAGCTTAAAGCAAAGGCCTAAAGAGACCTTAAGAAGCTATCTGATGAGATTCAACGCGGCAGGCACTGTAGTCGATAAGCCGGATCCATCAATAATCCCGATGGCGATGGTATCTGGAGTCGCAAGCAAGACTAACTTTAAAATTACATTGGAAAGAGATCCACCGATGGATCGGGCAAAGTTTTACCATGAAGTTGAGAGATATCTACGTCAAGAGGATATTGTAGCTGATAATGTTAATATTAATGCTATGAATGATGGAGGGCCGTTTGGAGCGGGATATGGAAAAGACAAGGGGAAGCGAAAAGCTGATAACGACTTCGAAGGGCCAAAACGGCAAAGGTGGGAATCAAAGTTTTCTTCTTACATTGACCTAACCGAAACTCCAAAGAAGATATACCTAGATACTATGGAGCAGATCCCCTACCGGAGACCACCGAGGAGGGAATCTATGGATCGAAAGAGAACATCTAGGAAGTTTTGCCTGTTCCAGGAGATAGACGGACATGAAACAGATGAGTGCAGACACCTTTGTCATTTGATAAAAGAGTTGGTTCAGAGTTACCGGTTACAACAGTACCTAAGGAACCGAACTGCGATGGTGCAGCCAGAGCAGCCATCATTTGCAGAAAATGCATCAAGACACGACTAGTGATCTGGGTCAAGGATGGTAATCCCATGATCGGGATGGACAGGACTCAGGTTCGTTTCTCATGCTTTTATTTTCGTTTTAAGACAATAACGACCTCGAACCGCTTACATATGTACGAGGCCTCGATTAGTCTCTATGTATGCTCTGAGTTGGATGTTCGAGGTGAAAACTTAGGATGTTTGCTTTCTTGCTTTGATTTGAACATTTGATTTCGAAATCCACTTAAGCGTGATGACCGATATTGATCGTCTTTAGTCCCGTTTGGAAAGATGGGGCGGTGACTGCAAGAAATAAGTCCCCTTACTGGAGAGTAAGTAGATAGACTTGCTTATCGTTGAGTACCCTCACTAGAGAGCGAGCGGATTGGGCTTAGCAAAGATTCGGAGATATCAAAAGTATGTCCCCTCACTAGAGAGTGAGCGGATGGACTTGCTTGTCATTGATTACCCTCGTCGAAGAGTGACCGGATTGGGCTCAGCAAAGATCTAGAGAGATTAAAAGTAAGTACCCTCACTGGAGAGTGGGCAGATGGACTTGCTTGTCATTGAGTCCCCTAGCCGAAGTACAAGTGGATTAGGCTCAACAAGGATCCGGAGAGAACGAACCAAATATTGGATGTCAAACAATCTGGAGGTCTCGAACCCTAGATTAGACGTCAAACGGTCCAGAAAAATCGAACCCTAGATTAGACGTCAAACGATCCAGACAAATCGAACCCTAGATTGGATGATTGAACAGTCCAGAGAGATCGAACCCTGGTCTGGATGATAAATGATCCGGTGAGATCGAACCCTGAAAAGGATATCGACCTAAGATAAGGATTTGAACACCTTACAATCAGAGTGAGGTAGATAAGTCCTAAGCGAACACGGGATTATTTTGATATACAATATGATGTCCTCGGATAAGGACAAGCAAATCATGATTCATGGTTGACGCTTAGGCAAGGGCTGGAGTCCTAAGCTATAATGCGTGTGGAACGACCTTTGGTTTGCAAAAGAATCTGAAGGAACCAGATGATTCACCACAACTTAGATCGACAAATAGCTGGAAAGCTTAATTGCCGGAAGTTGACAACTGCTGAAACTTGTTCTTGAACAAAGCACACCTTACAGTCACAAGACGTACTTTGGAGGGAAAATGTTAACCGGCTTTTTGATCAAGCAAATTTTCAACTAGAAGTAAAAGGCCGAAATGAAGATGAAATGACTCATGAACTTGGGAACACGATCAGAAGGGAAAGAGAATGGAGTTCAAGAATTTACATTGGAAATTGAGCTAAGTAGAACTCTTGGTACTAACGGGTATCTTCTCATGTTTGAGCCCTCATCAACTTCATCTACTTCATATATTCCTTCGACCAGTCGTCATCAAGTGCTTTTCTTGGAGATTAGACAAGCAACTTCCAGGATTGATGAAAAGGAAGTAAAGAAAGCAAAGCAAGATAAGCTAGACCAAGGAAATAATCAAATGGACTCGATCTTCATGGAAAGAGTTAGGAATACATCAAATCGAAGATAGGAGAGCAAGACAAGCGAAAAACATGAGTTTTCACCTAAGTAAAGCTCTCGGTACCGAGAGGAATCTCTTGGTATTGAGAGGTCTTTTTCACTCATAGAGTTGTTACGCTCTCTTATGAGCCTTTGGGCTTGCTTATGGACTTCGACTCTAGTAGGCCACTGGATCTGCAGAGTCGTTTCCCTTTAAATACAGACCCTATGACTATTGGAAAAGGACTTTTGGTTCTCCGTCTTCTTCACCTCTTATCTCTCTTCCATTGAAGTCGTTTAGGAAGCTACCATTTACTGTTCTAGGACTTTTATCAGTAAATTCGTTGTACTAGTGACTCTTAAACATCTAATAAATAAAATACAAAGTGGACATAAGACAGAATTTGCCAAACCACTATAAAAATTATTGTCTCTTTACTTTTGTACACATTTTATGCTAGATCTCTATATTTCAACAGGTTTTTGGATATTGTACCATTTTGGATTCAATAAATATAATATTTCTCTTTTCATATTTTTTCACTTTATTAGCCAAGTCTATCCCAATCTCAATTTAAATTCATGTTCTTCCGTCCTTTACCAAGTCAACATATTTAATTCTCTACTGAGTTAATAGATTTGTTCAATGGCCGCAAGCGTTGAGTTTATTCATTTTTTTTTTTGCCTTGTACATGAGAAAAAATGTAACGACCCGAGTTTTTGACACTTGTTATTTAAATAATTTACCGATTTTAAATATTGGAATATTATTTTTATTAGTTAAATAATAAACTCTGATTTTTATAGATATCTATGTATATATAGATATTCGGGAAGCTATGATTTAAAAGTCTAAAATTTTAATCTCTGAAAAACATTTGAATAAAAATTCCACCTTTCTATTATAGGATATGATTATATATATGTGTGAGTGGGTATATACATAACTTTGATATAAAAATTTAAGATAAGATATATATAAGGATAAATACATGTAAGTGGCAAAATTTTATTTGTATATTAGTTATAGGGTATATGTACAAATTTATAGAAGTAATACAAGACAAAGCTATGTTTATATATATGAAGTATATATGTATATTTCTATGATGTATATATATATATGTAAATATATAAGGGAACATGGTAATAAATGTATATCAACTCAAGCATATAATAGACCAAATCCTCCTCTCAATAATCAAATCACCAAGTTTTCAAATCAGGTCAGTTTTTAAAATCAAAGAAAATGAAATATATATATATATAAGATAAGATAAAAACTTAGTGTACATAAAGATGGGATTCGGCCTTATCCTCTATTTATAAATACCACTACCTTAATACTCACCTTGAACATTCTTGCATTCGAAAGAAAAAAAACAAAGCTACCATTAAACTCTGTAGAAGCCAAGGGTGCCAGTAGATCAAAAACAAAAGCAAGCGGTATCTTCTCTTTTTCAAAGCTGTGAGTAAACTTAACTCCTATGTACTGTAATCTATGTTTATATGCCTGGATATGGAAATGGAAGTTTTGTTTGACAAGTATGCATGTACAGGAATATATGTACTTATATATGAATGTATATCAAGTGGTATAAACAGAGAAAAACCCATAAGCATGTACATCATTCTTTTCTTTGCTCTGTATATTGAGAAAAAACTATTATACTCAACTTCTAAAATCTCTACCTCTCACCCTAGTTAGTTTTAAGTTATGATTTAAAAACGAAAACTATTCGTTTTCGAATATTCTTTGTTTAAAAAATGGTTTTATTGAATATTAGTAAGTATAGGATATGAAAGGGGTGTTTTATAGTAAGTAACCCAAAATGGAAAAAATTCAAAAATCATATTTCATTCTTTTGCTTATATGAACGTGATCGCCTTTCGAAGCGATGAATTTTGGAGGAAGTTTTAGAATTTTTAGTGAGGTATATGGTGAGAAATGTAAAGATGAACGTTTTTGGGTTTTCGGTCAATTGCTAGTGAATTTTCGATTTTGATGGTCGAGCTTGGGTCAGAAGGAAGCTGGAAGGATGGGGGACTCGCGAAAAATGGTGGAGTATTTTATTGGTCGGCGTGGTGGTTGGTCGGAGGCGAAGTAGGGTTAGGTAATGGTTTTGGTCATGCTCGTTTATTTGAGGAATGGTGGTGACGTGGGGCACTCGGAGGCATGCGGTATGGGGGGAATAGGAGTAGGAGGTCGAGGTGGTGGTGTTGGTGTAGTCCGGTGGTGGCCGGTGGTACGAGGTGGTGGAACAAGGCATTTTGGTGGATGCAGTTTCGTTCCAGGGTAGGAGTTGAGTTTAAATTTTTTGAACCGGTGATTTGCCTTGAATTTTGGGTGGGCCATGGGGTTGCGAAGGTCGGAAGTGACCTAAAGAGATGATTGGCGGCGAGCGGCGTTGGCCGGAGGCCGTGTGCATGTGCACACCTCCGTTAATTTATCTTGTGCACGCCAAAGAAAAAGAAGAAGAAAAGGAGTAGTGAAAGGAAGAAGAAGTAAAGTAAGTGGGTGGAGCCTTTTCTTTTATTTAGGCCGAACAGGCCGGGCCGTTTGTTTTAAAAAAAAACTAAACAAAGGTTAGCTAAAAAATTCTCTTACCCGCTAAAACATCTTGTTCCTTTTATTAAATTCTAATTAACATGAAACTTTTTTTTGTATTTTGGTCCTACCACCAAGTATTCAAGCAAAAATAAATTTTGTATATTTTTAGCACTATAAAATTAAATTAATTTTAATAATTAAAGTTAATGAGTAATTAAATTCTAAATTGATTAAACTTTGAGTTAGTTAATAAGGTTAGTATTAGGTAGTTTATTAATTTAATTAGAATTAATAATAAAATATGTTTTTATAATTGATTTTAAATTACAAATTGGTTAGAAATATAATTAGATTCGGTTAATTAAATTTGACAAAATGCAGATTTGTTGATTGTTTTAATATTAGTTTTAAATCGTTAAAATAGTTTAACGATATGTGATTTGGCATGATTACTCTTGAACTTTTTGTTCTGTTTCCTATGACACTAAGTAGCCAAATGAATTGAACGGTTGAAATGAAACATCGACGCGTTTTATTGGAAATAGATATATGCAATTAAATTTCCATTTGTAGTTGGGGCATCTTGAATTTGAATTGTCTGTTAAAAACAACTTGGCCTTTGTAAAAATCTGTCGTTTGGATTCGATGAGACCGGGATCGGATATCAGTATTGTCTGAAAACCACATCGATCCAAAATAAATGATTAAGTCGGGAAGATTCTAAGGAAAGATCCAAAATGAAGATTTCAGAGTGAAAGGGCTATTTGTCACTAACTCTGAGGGTGATTCCAATATGAGTGTTGTGGAAATGGTGCCTTCGGTTCCGTTAAAACCCCGAACGGACTTGTATGGACGAATGCTATTAGAACATTGTCATTGGAGGACGATGAGCATTCCAAGTGAATGTGTTCTTAAAAGGTAATCGTAGCCTCAAGCCTCATCAACCGGGAATGACTAAAACAGGGGAGATGCAACAAGGCTAAGTGGGTCGCACCCAAGTAGGGTAAGGTTACCCCTGTCTGGAGTCCCTTTCTACTCGGTATGTTTGGTGCGGTTGCTGATCCCAACCATGGGGTAATCTTATTCGGACTATTCAGGTTAGGGGCAGTCCGGTTTTGTGTAGCAAGGGACCCCTGCGTGGTCCTCAGTGTTATTTTTCTAGAGATGCACCGTGATGGGCAGTACCCCAGCGGCCTAGTCATTGTATCGAACCTATTTTCCAATAAGCGCCTTCGGTCTTAGTTGTATACCTATTATGCTGGAATTTAATTAATGTAACAATTTCAGCTATGTGAATAATTTATTTGAAAATCCTAGACATTATTATAATATCACTGGATTTTCCTATCAAGTGTTTTGGTTATCGTAAGGGAAAAACCTGTCTGTGTTTATGTGCGGCGAGGTCTACGAGATACCCTTGTTTTCAAATTGTTTTCAATTTAAAATAATTTAATCGTTTACTCACACCAGACCCATGTCTGACCCAGAGTTTATTTTTCTACTTTTCCTAAACTCTTGGGTACTCAAATTTTTATGAGTAGCCAAGTGATTCCAGGTTTGCTCTCGACGTATTTTGGAGGAGGAGTTGGAGCAGGTGGCTTCAACGTATCTAGCTATATCTATATTCCGCTGTATTGGTATCTATGTCTGTATTTTGGCTTGTAATGAATGGACAGGTAGTTACGACTGTCTGAATATGACGCATGTATAATTATGACTCTGTTAAATTGTGTTGGTGACTATATGATATATGTTTTGTAATATATGTTATCCGTTCCGATGTGAGATGTTTGATTTGTTTAGTTCTTTCTATCTATTCTCTTTTCTACCTATTTTTTTCTATATTACGACTCGTCTTTCGAAGTAAGAAGGACGGGCTGTCGCATTTGGTATCAGAGCACTAGGTTGAGTGAAAACCTAGGCTTTTTAGTTAATATCAATCTTGAGAGAGCGTATTTGTAAATTTTTATATGTATGTATATATATACACCTCCCTAATAGTTAGATCGGCTTTGATAAATATTATTAGTGCTATCTTTGGATGTATTTTGTCCTAGTGCTAAGTATCCTCTTACTATGTCCAGGTAGTAAACAATGAGCACAAGGGGAAGGTGAGGCAGAGGAGCCAGTAGCACAACAACCACTAATGGAAGAACCCCAAATGTTAGAGGTGGCAGAGTAGCTGTTGAGGCCGTAGCTCCAGTACAGCCTCGAGTAAACTTCGCAACTCTGTGCAAGGACTTTGCGAATCTTGGAGGAAGACCCTTTAAAGGTACCGAATCTATTATCGAGGTGCAAGCATGGTTACGCTCTTGTGAGAGAATTTGCAAGGGTTTGGGTCTTTTTGATGAACAGAAACGAGTCCTGGCATCATGGCAGTTACAGGAAAGGGCGGCCGCGTGGTGGGACTCGGTCATGGCGGATGTCCCCGAGGATGAATTTTCATGGAATAAATCCAAAGAGGTGTTCGAGGAGCAGTTCATGCCGACCGCGGGTAGGACCCGATTATATAGGAGTTTCCTAGATCTCAAGCAAGAAGACATGTCAGTGGCTGAGTATGAAACGAAGTTCAATGAGTTATCCCGTTATGGCCCTAGACTCATAGACACCCTTCTTAAGAAAAATGAAATGTTTGTATTAGGTATGAGGGTAGAATTCCACGAGAAGATGACCGCTCATCTTAAGGGATCGTTTGTGGAACTTGTGGATATGGCTTTGAGGTATGAAGAACTTTTAGAGAAGAAACCCTCAACAGCAGCTGCAACACAAAGTGGCGGTGCTACAAATTTGAATAAGAGAAAGTTTAACCCGAATTGGAAGAAATAAGGGAAAGGAAAATAAGGAGGCAAACATGTGAACGGGGAGTGTTATAATTGCAAACAGAAAGGTCATATTGTCGGATTTTGTCCAAGACATGAAACCCCAAAGCAGCAAAGTGGACCTATTTCCCAAATGGTTCAGAAGACTCTGTGTTTCAATTGCCATCAGCCCGGGCACATGGTGAAGGCCTGCCCACTCCTATAGAAGGTGCAATTAAACAAGGTGTTTGCCATCCAGAATGAACCATCGCCTTCAACGGATATGAAGGGTAAACACGTCCTCGAAAGTACTTTGCTTTTAAATGGTGTTTATGTTAGAGTATTATTTAATTATGGTGCTTCTCTTAGCTTTATCTCTTTGGAAACGGTAGAGAAATTTCGCCTTATTCCTAGTACCGTAGACAATTGCGTCTCCAATCCCATAGGGGGAGTGACCCAACTGAATATGATTTGTGAAGGCTTCCGAATTACTTATCTTTCTCATAGCTTTTCGTGTGACCCCTATATATTAGATTTTAAAGGATTTGACTTTATACTTGGAATGGATTGGTTAACAAAGTATAAAGTTGTTCTCGACTGTGAGGAGAGAACCATATCTTTGGAAACCGAGTTGGGGAGGACTGCAAGGGTAAAATGTGATAGCCCCGAAATTCATATGTGTAGTCTCTTACATGTGCTCGAAGCAGCTCAAGAAGGATTATGATCCATTGAAGTTGTTAAAAACTTCCCTAACATTTTTGAAGAAGTTAAGGGTTTACCCCCGCGTCGAGAGATCGAATTTTGTATCGATTTAGTTCCAGGGGCAAGACCTGTAGTCCAACCAAAAAGTAGAATGGCTCCGAGAGAGAGAGAAGAGTTGGTGAATCAAACAAAGGATTTGTTGAGGAGAGGATTGATTAGACCTAGTCGTTCGAGCTGGGGGTCTACTGTAGTGTTTGCAGCCAAGTCGGATGGATCGTTAAGATTATGTGTAGACTATAGGGAGTTGAATAAGCTGACCATTAGGAATAAGTATCCCTTACCTCGCATCGACGATCTTTTTGACCAGCTTCATGGGGCTACTGTATTCTCGCAAATGGATTTAGCTTCAGGATTTCACCAACTAAGGGTTGTTGAAGATAGTATACCCTTAACCGCATTTAGAGGGCCTGACTATTTCTTTGAGTGGCTGGTTATGCCTTTTGGGCTAACCAACGCACCGGCTTATTTTGTTGATCTAATGAACCGTGTCTTCCGAGATGTTCTGAACAAGTTCGTGCTAGTGTTCATCGACGACATTCTTATCTACTCTAAATTAGAGGAGGAGCATAGACATCATCTAGAGGTGGTATTAGAATCTTTGAGAAGGCATGTCCTAAAGGCGAAGTTTTCAAAGTGCCATTTTTAGTAATTAGAAGTAAAGTGTTTAGGGCACATTGTATCGGTAGAAGGTATTTCAGTGGACCTAGAAAAAGTGGCGGTTGTTCAGGAGTGGAAGCAGCCACGGACTCCTACGGAGGTTCGTTGTTTCCTTGGTTTGGCAGGATACTACAGGAGATTTATTCGGGATTATTCTAAGATTTCCTCCCATTTGACCAAGCTAACTAAGAAGGGAGAGAAATTTGAATGGACTCCAAAGTGCGAAGAAGCATTTCAAGAATTGAAGGTGCGATTAACCAGTGCACCCGTTTTGGCTGTTCTAAATGAGAATAGTGAATTTGCAATGTACACGGATGCTTGTGGAGTGGGGCTAGGAGTTGTTTTGATGCAGCGCGGTAGAGTGATTGTGTATGCGAGCAGGCAGTTGAAGCCTCATGAGAAAAACTATGCTACGCATGACCTGGAGTTGCTGGCTGTTGTCTTTGCACTAAAAATGTGGAGGCACTACCTGTTGGGTAAGGATCCTTCTATTTTTTGTTTAGTTTCTTGTTAACCCTTAGAGATTTAGGAGTGAACTTCTTTCTTACATTAGGTGAAAAGTTCGAGCTCTTCACGGATCATAAACCCTTGAAGTATCTTTTCACCCAGAAGGATCTGAACCTGAGACAACAAAGGTGGTTGGAATTTCTAGCATCCTATGATTTGGATATTCTTTATACACCGGGAAAGGCGAATGTGGTAGCTGATGCTTTGAGTAGGAATGCTGTAACGACCCAGAATTTCTATCATTTGAAATTCGTATATTTAATTAATTTTAAATATTAATAAGTAAGATTTGGAAGTTGAATTAATTTAATTTCGATATAGTGATTTAATTGGGCGATTAAATTATTAATTTAATACTTGAAATTGCAGAAATAATTGAAATCCGGATTAAATGTGAATGAAAATGATTTATAAAGTTATATTAAATCATATTGGAGTTATAACGATGTTATAGAACTTTTAAAATTGAATTTAAAGTTAATTTGTGAAAATTGAATATTTTAATATTTAATTGACGACTAAAAATAGCCATTTTTCAAACAGTCTTGGATTTCGACGAAACTAGTTTCATCGGATCCGTAATGTTATATTATTGTACGATTTCAAATTTCGTGTCAATCAGAGTTTTCGTTTGTCCAGGGCAAGCCAAAACGCATAGAAATCAGTTTAATCGGTTTGATTTAAATTTGATCGTTTATTTTCGTAACTCTCACATACGACCGAATTAGCTTCCGAAACACGTTCCATTGTGTTCGAAACGTGGGTAAAACCTTGCGAACGCTAGGCAGCACGTGTGATTTGGAGTTCGTTTGAAAACATCGTTTTAAAATGAATTTAATATTATTTATATACGTATATATATACACGTATAAGGGCCGAGAAACCCTGGTTTCTTCGTTAGCCGCCAGTGATAAAAACAATGGCCGAAATCGCTCAATTCTTCCTCCATCATTTTCTTCCAATCTATCAACTTTCGTCGAAAACTTCCAACAACAAAAACGTCAAGCACTCCGAGATCTCTCGATCCATACGGAGATGATGGGGTATGGCGCATCGGAATCACAGCAAATCTCATTCAAGCGTCACCCGTTCATTCTTGATTCGCGTGCTATGGGGTCGACTGAGTTCGCCGTTGTTCTGGTCATGGGTGCGTGGGGTTGCGAGCTATGTGGTGGCGGAGATAGATCATCTTCATAGTGTTTGGTTTGGTCACGAAAATTGAGAGGATGTGGCGGCCAATGGGTAGGTTTTGCGTGCGTTTTGACCTGGGTGATGTCGCATGGGGAAGATGAAAGAAGTATCGGCCAGATTTGCCTTTAGCAAAATCAACGGCCAGATTAAAACTGAGGTTGAAAATAAAAGGAAAATTTAAATTTTATATTGTATTAAAATCGTTTAAACTTTAAAATACTGTAAGTTGTCGAAATTCGACGAAACATGGAGCGTTGGAATCGCAGCAATGCGCTCTACGCTGCAGCGCAGATCTGGGCATGTTTGGAGCAAGCAAGAATTTTTGATTAAATCGAACGGTTCGATTTAATTTAAAATTTAATCGCTCGACATTTTAAAAGCAAAGGTGAGAACTCCTCACTCAATCGAAATTGTTTCATTTTAAATTTTAAATAGTTAGATTTAAAATTGTTGATAGTGTTGATTGTGTGAATTGAATGATAATTATTATCTGCTGTGTTAAAAAGACCCTATACGCCGTATATTAAGCAGAGGTTATTTATTAAAAACATATACCGCGATAATTCCACCGTGAAGTGGAATTGGTATTATATATGTATTTGGAGTTGATTTCCCGCATTATATAGCGGATGAGACCCTATTGCACCGCATAATAGCGGATAATATTTATAAATCCCATATACCACGATAATTTCACTGTGAAGTGGAATTGGTATTGTGCTAACATCTGTGGATGCAGGGAAACAGGTTGGAGGGATCCAACTGGATTCCTCAAACATTTGAATTTATTTCAATATTATGTGTTGATTTATTTATAATCGCCGTGTGATTATATTGTGATTGAATTTGTTGATGGCTATAAATTAGCCGAAGATATTTTTTTGGTATCGTTGGATACCAGAAATAGATAAAATTGGATTTTCGAAATGTAAATTGAAAATTTATCGAAAAAATTATTTTTGATAATTGGATAAATTTAAAAAGGATTTTTATAAGATAAAAGTTTTATTTTTGAATTATATTGGATTGAATTTCAAATTTGGAAGAAAAGGCTTAATAAATGGATTTTTTAAATATTAATTATAAATTGAAGAATTTATTTGAAATTGGATTTTTAAATAGATTTGAAGAGATAAAGGAATTTATTTTAAAAGGAAATGATTTTGGAAATTCATTGGAAATTTATTTGGATTTTGAAAATCAATTTGAAAATTAATTTGGAGCTGGAAAATAAATATTTTTGAAATCGATTTAAAAATTAATTTGAATTGTTTGACATCTTTGATGTGTGATGGTTTGTGATATATCCTGTTTTGTATTGTGATTTGTGATCTTTTTATCTATGATATGATATATCTGTGATCTGTGAATGAAAGATAAGCGTTATAGTTTATACCGCTTATCGAATATATTATTATATTTGATCTGTGATGGTTGAATGTTGTTGCACTATTGTGTTAAACCCTTGGACTACACAATACACGCACAAATTTGGATTTCACGTGGATATCGGTTAAGTCACAGATTTTTATCGATTTTGGAAAATTGAGTTTTTGAATCCAAAATAGTTTTGGAATTGGAATGGAAAGTTTTGAAAATGGGTTTCAGAAATAAAAGTTATTTTAAATAACTTAATAAAATTGAAATTTAAATCATTTGATTTAAAGTTTGAATTCAATATTTTGAAATTGAATTCAATGAATTGGAAATTTTGGTTTAAAAGATCTTATAAGTATAAAAGGTGTTTATATGGGTTTTTAACCATTTAAAATATGGTTTTGGAAATTTAAATGTATATTCAATTTTATACTTGAATGGCTTTAAACTGAGTAATTGTAACCGTTTTTCCCAAAACGAAAACTATCTGTTTTTCAAATAATCATGGCTTTCATAAAGTGAAAAGATTTCCAATTTGTATCGAAACAACTCAAGTAAAAATGAAATTGTGAATAGTTGGAAAAACTATGAATTAACCTTTGAACGATAATTAAACTTTATGTTGAAATCAAAGAAGATTTTAAAATGGTGTATCTTTTATATTATAAAAGACTTGAATTGTGAATAGTTTTGAAAGCTATAGATTAAATCTTGATTTAAAGATTTAATGGGTTAGTTCAATATAAATGGAAATTGATTGGGGAATCTGTGAATGAATCTTTGTGAAACTGGGTAAATTTTGTGAAGTAAATCTTTTTGTTTAAAGATTTAAAATGGTAATCTGTTTAAACCATTTAAAGGAAAGGATTTGGGTAATAAGTTGTGACTTAATTGAAATCCTATATCCATATGTTTTAAATATTGTGCTCACTATTCGGGTTAGCCGGGAAAAGACCTTTGTGTCATATAACCCATTCCGAATTTGTGATACGACGATATGGATCGTATTGAAGACCGGTGGTGAAGATCGGGTATTTGTGAAAACGATAGGATGATCTATCGATTGTCTCTGCACCGTTAGCTACGGTATAGAGATTTCCTTTGTGATGGGAAGTTTTATCGGGATTGTGAATACCCGGATTGCAAGGGCTTCTTTTGAAGCGCCTTCGGTTCTGTTCGAACCCGGAACAGACTTGTATGGTTACATGTCTGACATTATATTTTGAGATATAAAGCTGATTTCTTTCAAATACATTTCTGTTGGTGGCGGAGAATTTATTCTCTTAGCTTAACACCCTTCTCTGAGACGTACGAGCTCAGAGGTTATGTAGTTGAAATTTATCAGCGATGTATTCCCAATTTGGTAATGTGGCATGCTGAGTGTTGCTGTGTGATGATCATTTATTGATCATTTGTGATCAAAGCGTGGCTTTGTGAAAAAGCGTAGCTTTGTGTACGAGACTTCGTCAGAGCCTCACAACCCGGAAATGGTCGAAACAGGAATGATGCGGCAAGGTTATGAGGGTCGCGCCCTTTAGGGTATGTCATTTCCTTCTGGAAAAGGGTAGTATCATGGTATGGAGCCCAAACACTTACTCATGTGGACACACTATATTTATTACTGTGTGATGTTGGTTATCGAGCGCTCGGATAAGGTCCCAAAGGACTGGGGGATGGCATATTCGTGAGTTACCTAGTTACAGGGGTAACCCGGCCTTGTGTTGGCAGAGAGCTAGTTAGTTCTCGAGACGTCCAGCCAGAGGCGATCCCATGTGGCGGTAGGAAGTTCCTTAGCCTGGCCATTTGTTGGAAATCCAAAGAAACAATACGAACCTTGTACGGTTTTAGTTGTATAACCTGCTATGGAATGTGGCGGTAATCTGCTATTGAACATAGTAGCTATAGTAGGCATAACGTGAAATGCCTATGCTGGCTAAGATTAATATTATACTTTCGAAATGTTTTCCACTATGCACTAATAATAATAATCCAATGATTTGCGTAGTAAGCATGTTTGACTATCATAAGAAGAAATCTCCTCCAATTCTGCGTTTGCATTGTGTGTGTGGCGGGAGGTCTTATGGTAGTTTCATTTTCCAAAAGCATTGCGAATGTCTTTACTTCCTTTGTTGTTGTTGTTGTTTTAAAGATAAATAACTATTTTAAGTTCTCACACCAGTCACCATGACTGACCTGGAGTTTATTGTTTCCTTCCTAAACTCTGGGTGCCCACCAATTTCCACACGGGTAGTCTAGAGCCAGGTTACCAGGTCATTCTGGATTCAGGAGATGCTGTGGAGCTCAGTGGCGAGCTGGATGGCGAGACATATCACTTGTATATGATATTATTTATTCCGCTATGTATTATGTATGAGGACAAGTTTATATAACTGTCCAGTGTTGTATTATTGTTGTAAACTCTGATGATGATGTAATGTATAAAATGATATAGTTCTTTGATTTAAAGATTATTCATTTATCTATTATATGTTGTTCCGCTGCGATATGTGAGATTCTGATATTGTTCTGTGTTTTTCTGTTGTTTCTTCTTTCTTTTCCTTCTGCCTTCTTCTACCTCTTCTTTTTCTCTATAACAATTCGGTTTTCCGGCATTCGATTGCTCGGCAGTTGATACGAGTGCGTATTTGTTAGTGAATATGAAAATGTTTTATATTGTGTTTGCTTATCCGTTGAGCTGTTTGTGAATTCTGATCGGTATGTGGGACGCCATATTATCGATAGGGGTTTCTAAACACTTAAACGAGGCAAGTCGACATAGTATCATTTTGAATTGGGTAAATGAAATAATTTTACCTCGATTATATTTTGTATATAAAAGAAATAATATTTCAGAAATTGTTGAGGTGTGTATAAAATTGAATTGTTTGGTTGTTGAAAATGTAAGAATATATATGAATTAATGAAAGTTGTTTGGATAATCTAAATAAAAACAACAATTGTAAAAGAATGAAGTATATAAGCAAATGAATTATTAAGTATGGAATTATAATTAATATGATTTGCAATTGTGAAATAATCTTGTATAAGTAAAGTAAAATAGTGAAATTATATGTGGAAAAGATTTATAAATGTGATTTATAAATAAAAGAAAATTTTTGTGAAAAGAATTTAAAGCACTGAATTCACTAGTGTCGCTGGGAAATAATAAGGGTGATGACTGCAGCATCATCAGTATCATTTTCAAGTTTCTGCGTGATGGATTTGCTACCATAATAAATTGAAAATTGAAGTTTTGTCGTGATAAACAAATTTGAAATTAAGATCCAAGTTGAATTTGATAAATATAAGTAGAAATGAGCTTTATACTTATAATATGATTTGGAAGTTAAATAAATAAGTTGTATAACTTATAAAATGAGTAAATGTAAGCAAAACCAAATGATAAAATGGTTAAACGGATTTTGTTAAGCAGAATGAGATATTAATTTGATAGTGATATGAAATTTAGCTTTGGTAAAAGTTAAATAGAATTTACTTTAGAATTGGAATCTGAATTGGATTTATAAGTGGAAAATTAAGTGAAGTTAAACAAATAATGTTTAATTGGTATATAACTTAAGTAATGTTGGATGAAGTTGATTTTGATATCAAAGTAAATTAATAAAGTGAATTAATGAAATGAAGTGATGAATATGAACTTGAGTTATATAGATGAAATTCAACTTTATTTGTTAAATGAATTAGCAATTGAATTAATAGATGGATTGAATGTTAATCAATCTAATGTAAATGAATTGATATGGAATAATGGATGTAAGTGTTAATTCATTAAAGCTAATAAATTGGAAATTGAATGGAAGCCAATTTAATATTGAACCAATTGAAATTAAAAGCGTTGAACCAAATTGAATGTAAAGTAAAGTGAATAAATTTGGTTGTGTTGAATGTACATTGGTCGTTATATGATTGTTGGTTGATTATGTATAGTATAATTCATTAAGTGTTAATGAAATTGAATAAATGAAATTGAAAGCTATGTAATTGAATTTGAATTGAAAGTAAATTAATGTGAATTGGTTATAAGCAATTAAAAATCTGTATCGAAACTTTATAAATTGCTTATGGGAATTATTTGATTGCATTGCTTATGGAAACTTTGTATTTGTTATTTAAAATTAATAAAATGTTAATAATTTTGTATATATGTCACTTACATGTTTAAATTGAGTAAGTACAGGTACCGTGGCTAACGTTCGACTGATTTGGTTGCGCTAATAAGCTAATAAATAACTGCTTTGCTTAAAAATGCTAAAAAGGTACGCCTACGCAATAAAAATAGGAAATATGAACTGTTTTTCTGCTTTTCCGACCGCGTGGGTCGATGTATATATATTTATGTCTATTGTGATCCTACTACGATCGAACCGCGCAAAGGAGACGTTGGCGAATTTTTCTGAAAATTGAAGGCGTTAGAAAAATTTTGAAAATTTTGGAAAAATTTTTGTTAATGAAAAGTCAATTTCCAAATTGAAATGAAAACGTAGAAATTGAACTAGAAAATGGAAACCATTATTTTGGTTGAAGTTAAAGATTTTGGAAAAGGGAATATAAAATTTTCACGAAGTGGATTTTTGAAAAGTTAATGAATTTTGGGCATTTTTCTTACTTTGCAATTTCGAGGACGAAATTCTTTTAAGGGGGGAAGTTTGTAACGACCCAGAATTTCCGTCATTTGAAATTAGTATATTTAATCAATTTTAAATATTAATAAGTAAGATTTGGAAGTCGAATTTATTTAATTTCGATATAGTGATTTAATTGGATGATTAAATTATTTATTTAATACTTGAAATTGGGTAAATAATTGAAATCTGAATTAAATGTGATTAAAAATGATTTATAAAGTTATATTAAATCATATTGGAGTTAAAATGATATTTGTAAACTTTTAAAATTGAATTAAAAGTTAAATTGTAAAAATTGAATATTTTAATATTTAATCGACGAGTGAAAATGACCATTTTTCAAACAGTCTCGGATGTCGACAAAAATAGTTTCATCGGATCTATAATGTGATATTATTGTAAGATTTCAAATTTCGTGTCAATCGGATGTACGATTTGTCCGGGGCGAGCCAAAACGCATCGAAATCGGTTTAATTTAAATTTGATCGTTTATTTCCGTAACTATCACATACGATCGAATTAGCTTCCGAAACATGTTCCATTGTGTTCAGAACGCGGGGTAAACCTTAGAAACGCCAGGCGGCACATGTGATTTGGAGTTCGTTTGGAAAAGTCGTCTTAAAATGAATTTAATATTATTTATATACGTATATATATACGTAACAAGAGAAACCCTAGCTCTATCTTTCTCGTGGCCGCCAGAAACATTTCAATGGCCGAAATCGCTCGATTCTTCCTCCATCATTTTCTTCCAATCCACCAACAATTAACGAAAACCTCCAACACGAAAACTGTAGAGCTAAGTGAGACCTTCGATTCCATACGAGTATGATCGCGAATGGAGCTATGGATTGACGGCGATTCGTGCTCAAAGCCCGCGCATTCGCGCACGCTTTTCAATGTCCTGGGGCAGCCAAGTTCAACACCATTCGTGGCATGGGTGGAGTAGAGCGAGGCCTTCCATTTGGCGCTAGCTGATCGACGTGAAGTCGAGCGATGGTGGAGCGGTTCGAAGCCCTAGGGGCGTACGTATGGGTTCGTGTGCGTGCGTCTTTGCCTGGGAACGAACGTGAATTGGACGAGAGGGAAGAAAGGATCGCGTGGCCTAGATGTCATCAAAGAAATTGAACGGCTATGGTATTATGAATTAAATTTAAAAGGGAATTTGTTTTAAAATTTATATTCGAATGTTTAAAATAACATATCTCATACATACGTGGTCAGAATTCGACGAATTTGGTGGCGTTGGAATCTCAGCGACGAGATACACGCTGCAGCACAGATCTGGGCGTGTTTGGGGGCAAGCGAGAACTTTTTATTAAATCGAACGGTTCAGTTTAATTTAAAATTTAAACGTTCGACAAACTCAAGGTGAGAACTCCTCACTCAATCGAATATTGTGTTTCGATTTAAATTTTAAATTGTTAGATTTAAAATTGTTGATAGTGTTGATTGTGATGATTGGATGATAAATTGTTATCTATTGTGTTAAATAGACCCTATATGCCGTATATTAAGCGGAGGTTATTTATTAAAAACATATACCGCGATAATTCCACCGTGAAGTGGAATTGGTATTATATATGTATTTGGAGTTGATTTCCCGCATTATATAGCGGATGAGACCCTATTGCACCGCATAATAGCGGATAGTATTTTATAAATCCCATATACCGCGATATTCCACATTGAAGTGGAATTGGTATTGTGCTAACATCTGTGGATGCAGGGAAACAGGTTGGAGGGATCCAACTGGATTCCTCAAACATTTGAAATTATTTCAATGTTGTGTGTTGATTTATTTATAATCGCCGTGTGATTATATTGTGATTTAATTTGTAAAGGCTATAATTTAGCCGAATATATTTTTGGTATCGATGGATACCAGAAATAAGTAAAATTTGATTTTTAAAATTCAAAGTTGAAAATTTATCGAAAAAATTATTTTTGATAATTGGATAAATTTAAAAGGAGTTTTATAAGATAAAGGTTTTATTTTTGAATTATATTGGATTAAATTTCAAATTTGGGAAAAAGGGCTTAATAAATGGATTTTGGAAATATTATCTATAAACTGAAGAATTTATCTAAATTTGTATTTTTAAATAGATTTGAAGAGATAAAGAAATTTATTTTAAAGGGAAATCTTTTGGAAACATTTGGAAATTTGATTTGGTGTTTTGAAATAAATTTGAAAATCAATTTGAAATTAATTGATTATTAATTTACTATAAATAGTAAAATTGATTTATAGAAATTTATCTGATTTAAATCAATCAGATAATTTAATTTAATCCTACGTATGGATGTTTGGATTTTATTGGATGTTGAATTGTTTGACATCTTTGATGTGTGATGCTTTGTGATATATCATGTTTTGTGATCTGTGATTTGTTTATCTGTGATATATATATCTGTGATCTGTGAATGAAAGATATGCATTATCGTTTATACCGCTTATCAAATTATATTGTTATATTTGATTTGTGATGGTTGAATGTTGTTGCACTATTGTGTTAAACCCTTGGACTACACAATACACACACAAATGTGGATTTCACGTGGAAATTGGTTAAGTCACAGATTTTTAACAATTTTGGAAAATTGAGTTTTTGAATCCAAAATGGTTTTGGAAATGGAATTGAAAGTTTTTGAAATGAGTTTCAGAAATAAAAGTTATTTTAAATAACTTAATATAAATTGGAATTTAAATCATTTGATTTAAATCATATGGGTTTTTAACCAATTAAAATACGGTCTTGGGGAAATTTAAATTTATAATTCAAGTTTATACTTGAATGGCTTTAACCTGTGTAAATGTAACCAGTTTTTCCCAAAATAAAAACTATCTGTTTCCAAATAATAATAGCTTTTATAAAGTGAAAAGATTTCCAATTTTGTATTGAAAACAATTCAAGTTGAAATGAAATTGTAAATAGTTTGGAAAAAACTATGAATTAACCTCTGTGAAGACGATTAAGTTTTATTTTGAAATCAAAGAAGATTTTAAAAAGGTGTATCTTTTATATTATAAAAGACTTGAAATGTGAATAGTTTTGAAAGCTATAAATTAAATCTTAGTTTAAGATTTAATGGGTTAATCAAATTGAAATGGAAATTGATTTGGAAATCTGTGAATGAATCTTTGTGAAACTGGGTAAACTTTGTGAAGTAAATCTTTTTGTTTAAAGATTTAAAATGGTAATTTGTTTAAACCATTTAAAGGAAAGGATTTGGGTAATAAGTTGTGACTTAATTGAAATCCCTATATCCATATGTTTTAAATATTGTGCTCACTATTCGGGTTAGCCGAGAAAAGACCTTTGTGTCATATAACCCATTCCAAATTAGTGATACGACGATATGGATCGTATTGAAGACCGGTGGTGAAGACCGGATGTTTGTGAAAACGATAGGATGACCTATCGATTGTCCCTGCACCGTTAGCTACGGTATAGAGATTTCCTTTGTGATGGGAAGTTTTATTGGGATTGTCAATACCCGGATTGCAAGGGCTTCTTTTGAAGTGCCTTCGGTTCTGTTCGAACCCGGAACAGACTTGTATGGTTACATGTCTGACATTACATTTTGAGATATAAAGCTGATTTCTTTCAAATACATTTCTATTGGTGGCGGAGAATTTATTCTCTTAGCTTAACACCCTTCTCTGAGACGTACGAGCTCAGAGGTTATGTAGTTGAAATTTATCAGTGATATACTCCCAATTTGGTAGTGTGGCATGCTGAGTGTTGCTGTGTGATGATCATTTATTGATCATTTGTGATCAAAGCGTGGCTTTGTGAAAAAGCGTAGCTTTGTGGACGAGACCTCTTCGGACCTCACAACCCGGAAATGGTCGAAACAGGAATATGTGGCAAGGTTATGAGGGTCGCGCCCTTTAAGGTATGGCATTTCCTTCTGGAAAAGGGTGGTATCATGGTATGGAGCCCAGATACTTACTCATGTGGACACACCTTATTTATTATGTGTGATGTTGGTTACCGAGTGCTCGGATAAAGGTCCCAAAGGACCGAGGAATGGCATATTCGTGAGTTACCTAGTTACAGGGGTAATCCGGCCTTGTGTTGGCAGAGAGTTAGTTAGTTCTCGGGACGTCCAGCCAGAGGCAATCCCATGTGGCGGTAGGAAGTTCCTTAGCCTGACCATTTGTTGGAAAATCCAAAGAAACTATACGAACCTTGTACGGTTTTAGTTGTATAACCTGCTATGGAATGTGGCGGTAACCTGCTATTGAATATAGTAGCTATAGTATGAATAACGTGAAATGCCTATGCTGGCTAAGATTAATATTATACTTTCGAAATGTTTTTCTGCACTATGCACTAATAATAATAATCCAATGATTTTGCGTAGTAAGCATATTTGACTATCATAAGAAGAAATCTCCTCCAATTCTGTGTTTGCATTGTGTGTGTGGCGAGAGGTCTTATGGTAGTTTCATTTTCCAAAAGCATTGCGGATATTTTCTACTTCCTTTGTCTGTTGTTGTTTTTAAGATAATAACTATTTTAGTTCTCACACCAGTCACCATGACTGACCTGGAGTTTATTGTTTCCTTCCTAAACTCTGGGTGCCCACCAATTTCCACACGGGCAGTCTAGAGTCAGGTCATCAGGTCATTCTGGATTTAGGAGATGCTGTGGAGCTCAATGGCAAGCTGGATGGCGAGACACACCACTTGTATATGATATTATTTATTCCGCTGTGTATTCTGTATGAGGACAAGTTTATATAACTGTCCAGTGTTATATTGTTGTTGTAAACTCTGATGATGATGTAATGTATAAAATGATATAGTTCTTTGATTTAAAGATTATTCATTTATCTATTATATATTGTTCCGCTGCGAATGTGAGATTCCGATATTGTTTTGTTGATAGTGTTTTATGTTGTTTCTTCTTCCTTTTTCTTCTGTCTTCTTCTACCTCTTCTTTTTCTTCATAATAATTCGGTTTTCCGGCATTCGATTGCTCGACAGTTGATACAGTGGACGTATTAATGTCGATTTTCGAGCGATGAAAAGTCAAAACGTTACATTTGATATCAGAGCATATGGTTAAGCGATAACCATGGCTCTGTTGGGAATTACTCATTAGAGATAGAGTCAGTAGTACTCTAGAATGAGTGTGAGTGTAATAATAGATACGAGTGCGTATTTGTTAGTGAATATGAAAATGTTTTGTATTGTGTTTGCTTATCCGTTGAGCTGTGTATGAATTCTGGTCGGTATGTGGGACGCCATATTATCGATAGGGGTTTCTAAACACTTAAACGAGGCAAGTCGACATAGTATCATTTTAAATTGGGTATATGAAATAATTTTACCTCGATTATATTTTGTATATAAAAGAAATAAATTTTTAGAATTATTAAAGTGTATATAAAATTGATTGTTTGGTTGTTAAAATGTAAATATATATATATATATAAGTCAATAAAAGTTGTTTGAATAATCTATATAAAAACAACAATTGTAAAAGAATGAAGTATATAAGCAAATGAATTATAAGTTTGGAATTATAATTAAAATGATTTGAGATTGTGAAATAATATTGCATAAGTAAACTTAAAATAGTGAAATTATATAAGTGGAAGGTTTATAAATATGATTTATAAATTAAGAGGAAATTTTTTGAAAGAATTTAAAGCACTGAATTCACTACTGTTACTGGGAAATAATAAGGGTGATGACTGCAGCATCATCGGTATCATTTTCAAGTTTCTATGTGATTGATTTGCTACCATAATAAATTGAAATTGAAGTTTTGTGGTGATAACCAAATTTGAAATTTAAATCCAATTGTAATTGATGAATATAAGTAGAAATGAGTTTTGAACTTATAATATGAGATAACAAATTTTAGCTTTGGTAAAGTTGGAATAAAACTGGGTTAGCATAATAAATATATGATTTGGAATTTAACTAAAGGAAAGTTAAATAAATAAGAATTGGATTTGATAGGTGATTATTTAATATGACTTGGAAGTTGAATAATAAGTTGTATAACTTATAAAATGAGAAGATGAAAGTGAAACCAATTATTAAAGGGTTAAACAATTTTGTTAAGCAAAATGTGATATGAAATTTGACTTTGGTAAAGTTAAATAGAATTTATTTTAGAATTGGATTCTAAATTGGACTTATAAGTGGAAATTCAAGTTAAGTTAAACAAATGATGTTTAATTGGAATATAACTTAAGTAATGTTGAATGAAGTTGATTTTGATATCAAAGTAAATTAATAAAGTGAAAATAACAAAGTTAATTAAATGAATGTGAACTTGAGTTATATAAATGAAATTCAACTTTATTTGTAAAGTGAATTAGCAATTGAATTAATAAATGGATTGAATGCTAATCAATAGAATGTAAATAAATTGATATGGAATAATGAATGTAAGTGTTAATTCATCAAAAGCTAATAAATTGGAATTTGAATGAATTGAATAAAAGATAATTTAATATTAAACCAATTGGAATTAAAAGTGTTGAACCAAATTGAAGGTAAACAAAATGAATTAATTTGGTTGTGTTGAATGACATTGGTTGTAATATGATTGTTAGTTGATTTTATATAGTATAATTCATTAAGTGTTAATGAAGTAGAATTGATAAATGAAAGCTATGTAATTGGATTTAAATTGAAAGTGAAGTACATTTAAATAGAAATTGATATGAGTTGAAAGTGAACTAATATGAATGTAAATGAGTGAATGTGAATTAATTGAAAATGAATAATTGAACGTCATTGTATATGAATTGGTTGTAAACAATTACAAATGGTGTCGAAATTATATAAGTTGCTTATAAACTTTGTTAGTATGCATTTCTTTTAATATGCATATGTTGTAGTTGTTTAAAAGAGAAAATTGTTAATAACTTTGTATATATGTTACTTACATGTTTAAATTGAGTAAGTACAGGTGCCGAGGCTGCCGTTCGGCTGATTGGGTTGCGCTAAAATGCTAATAAATAACTGCTTTGCTTAAAAATGCTAAAAGGTATGCCTACGCAATAAAAATAGGAAATATGAACTGTTTTTCTGCTTTTCCGACCGGGTGGGTCGATGTATATATATTTATGTCTATTGTGATCCTACTATGATCGAACCGCACAAAGGAGACACTAGCGAATTTTTCTAAAAATTTAAGGCGTTAGAAAATTTTGGAAATTTTTTGTTAATGAAAAGTCAATTTCCAAATTGAAATAAAACGTAGGAATTGAACTAGGAAATGGAAACCATTGTTTTGGTTGAAGTTAAAGATTTTGGAAAAGGTGAATATAAAATTTTCACTAAGTGGATTTTTGAAAAGTTAATGGATTTTGGGGCATTTTTCTTACTTTGCAATTTCAAGGACGAAATTCTTTTAAGGGGGAAGTTTGTAACGACTCAGAATTTCTGTCATTTGAAATTCGTATATTTAATTAATTTTAAATATTAATAAGTAAGATTTGGAAGTCGAATTTATTTAATTTCGATATAGTGATTTAATTGGGCGATTAAATTATTAATTTAATACTTGAGATTGGGTAAATAATTGAAATCTGGATCAAAAGTGTGTAAAAATGATTTATAAAGTTATAGTAAATCATATTGGAGTTATAATGATGTTATAGAACTTTTAAAATCGAATTAAAAGTTAAATTGCAGAAATTGAATATTTTAATATTTAATTGACGAGTAAAAATGACCATTTTTCAAACAATCTCGGATTTCGACGAAACTAGTTTCATCGGACCCATAATGTGATATTATTGTAAGATTCCAAATTTCGTGTCAATCGGATGTACGGTTTGTCCGGGGCAAGCCAAAACGCATCGAAATCGGTTTAAATCGATTTGATTTAAATTTGATCGTTTATTTCCGTAACTCGCACATATGATCAAATTAGCTCCCGAAACACATTCCATTGTGTTCGGAACGCGGGTAAAACCTTAGAAACGCCAGCCGGCACGCTCGATTTGGAGTTTGGAAAAAAATCAGATGAATAGTGATTTGGAGATTTTTCTATAAAAGCACCTCACTTCTTTCATTTGCAAACGACCATTAGGGTTTCAGCTCAAGCCCTTAGCCGCCACATACATTTTAATGGCCAGAAATGCACCTTGATCTTCTTCAATTATCTTCCAATCCACAAATCGATTCAAGAAACTTCCAACTAACAAAATGTAGAGCATATCCTCCTCTATAATCTGAACGGTGGAGATCGTATTTAACGAAGCGAATCGACAGCAATTGGGCCTCGAAGCACGCACGTTCGTTCATGTAAATCAAGGCATCAGGGGGGCCGAGCTCCATGGGATTCTGGCCGATGGTAGGGCTCTGGTAGGCGCATGTACTGGTGGTTGTTGATCGGCTTCAAAGTGAGGGGAATGGTTGCGTCATCTAGGGTTTGCAAGGCGGTCGATGGGTTCGTTTTCACGAACGATACTGTAACGACCCAGAATTTTAAACAAATTAAATTGAGAATATTTAATTTAATTTTAAATATTTGAACGACGATTTAATTTGAATCCCCGATTGAACTTTGAAATTTGCGATTAAACATTAAAATTTAATATATTGAAACTGAATAAAAATTTGAATCTTCAATTTAAAGCTAAAGGAAAATATTTCAAACGCTTGTAAAATTTATATTGATAACACTGAAGATAACAGCAGCTTCAGAATTGAAATTCAAACTGTTTTGTTCAGTTTTGGAAATAATCGTTCAAATCAATATTTAAAAATAGTCATTTTTCAAACAGTCTCGGAATTCGACGAAACCAGTTCCATTGGGTCCGTAATATTGAATTATTACCGGATTTCAAATTTCGTATTAATCGGAGTTGTTTTGTGACCGTACGATATGCAAATGCGTTGAAATTTAAATCGAATTTAAATTTAAAAATTTAAATTGGATATTTGGTCAACACAACACCACCACGTTATCTTCCGTTGAATACGCCTAAAATCTCGTTCAAAATCGCGTCAAGAAAACGTGGAGGCCATACTTCATTCGATTTTAAAAATCTCATCCTCGAATCTATTTTTTTTTCTTTCCACAAATCATCAGAAAAGAAAAATGGTGGCCTCAGAGGGAAATCGCGAAACATTTCCCAAATCAAATCTAAATTAACCGCTTCGTTCAAATCGTGTGGTATTCGAGTTCTTTCCTCCCTCATTCTCTCAATTCGAAAGAAAAAAAAAATCAACAGCAGTTAAAATTTATGCCGAGCTCCTCCTTGTTCAATAATGAACGAAATCACTTTCGTTCTTCCAGATCGCGAACGAAGGGGATGCAATGGCGAGCTGGGGGGAGACGCGTTCATCGGGGCAGCAGTTGTCGCGATTTCGATTTGTGGAGCCAGCAGTCGCGTTCGCCTGGAGGGCAGCCGCATGAAGCAGAGGGGGCGCGCGCGCTTCCGTGAAGTGAGGGCTCGCGAGGCTAGGGCTTGTGTTGAGGGGAGCTCGAGTTCGAGCATTGGCAAAGTCGCGAGGAGGCTGGCAGCGAGTATGGGAGATGTGTCGCGACTATTTTCGCGAGTGCGAGTTGGATCTCGAGATTCTGGTGGCGTGCAATTCTGGGTGGCGTGGAGTTCGATCGATTATCAAGTGGAGGCTGGAAATCACGATCGGCAACTCGTGTGGAGGGAGGCTATGATTTCGATACTGTTGATTTCTTTTTTTTCTTCAGGTAATCTTCTTTACTGAGAAATTATTTTAGAAATGGATTAACAGTAAAGCGAAACTCGGTTTAATAAAATTCTCATGCATGTTTTGAATTTAAAACAGAAAAAAAAAATATACATATACTCATTTTTAAATCTACTAAATTGTTTTAGAATAATGTATATAGACAAGAAAACAGAAATAATATATATTCACAGAGAAAAAAAATATATGTGTAAAAGCAATAGATGTTTACAGTAAAGAAATTTAGTTTTAGATTTTATTTGTAGTTAAATAAATCTATTTTAAAAAGGGAAACCGTTTAAAAATTTATATTTGTTGTTTAAAATAAATCATTGATAATTAAATTTATTAAATAAGTATGGAAATATAAAAGAAAGAAATTTTGCAGTAAGGTGAAGATTTTGTTAAAGGAATTTGTTTAGAAAAATTGGTATAAAAAGAATTAGCAGCTAATCGAAAACTATTAAACAGAAATTAATTGTTTAGTTGATTTGAATATTAACAAATTGTATAAATATTTATACTAGGTCAAAATCTGTAAAGAAAACAAAACTGCAATGGAAATGGATGGCAAATTAAAGGCTAAGGTGAGATCTTCTCACTCAAAATAAATTTGGATTGCAGTTATTGATTTGTTGATGTTTGGATGTGATATTAGATATGGTAGGATATATCTATATATATAGCAATATATACATATTGGCATATGTATATATTGGATTGATGATTTCCCGCCTCGTATAGCGGATGAGACCCTATTGCGCCGTTAGTAAGCGGATTTTTATAAAAACCCATATACCGCGATATTCCACCTCGAAGTGGAATTGGTATTGTGCTAACGTCTTTGGATGCAGGGAAACAGGTTGGAGGGATCCAACTGGACCCCTCACATTGATTGATTCTATTTATACTGTGGTATGAATCTGTGAATGATTATATTGATGTTATTAATCATATTGATATCTGGAAATTATTTGAATGCTACAATTTAGCTGAATGGATGTTTGATACCATTGGATTCCAAAAATAAATGAAATTGAATTTTTGAAATCAAAATAGAAATTTTTAAGTAAATAAATTTTTAGAAATTGAATAAATTCGAAGAAAGGAATTTTAAAGTATAAAAAGTTAATTTTTATAATCTTATCGAATTTATTTCCAGAATAAAGTGAAAATGTTAAATAAATGAATTTCGTATAATAGTGATTTTAAATTGAGGAAATTAATTTAAAATCTGGATTTTTAAATAGATTGAAAGAGACAAAGAAATTTATTTTCTTTAAAAGGAATTTATTTAAAAAGAAATAAGTGAGAAGTCCAATTTGAAATTTAATTGGCAAATTGAAACGAATTTGGAAAATTGATATGGAATTTATAGATTTATAAATTTTGAAGTTAAAATGAATGAAATTTATAGATTTATAAATTGTGAAGTTATAAAATGGATGAAACTGTAGAATAAAAGGTTTATAAGAGATTAACTTATAAAGGGGATTTTTGCCTTTAAATGGAATATTTATCGAATTATTAATAAAGGAGATTTATTAAATTGAAGTTGTTAGGAAATAGAATTTATAAACGTGTTTATAAATTCAAAATCAATTGAATTTGATAAATTAAATGTAGAAGGTTATTAAAGGAAATATATTCGCGATTTTGGATAGCGAATTATTCTTGAATTAAATGTGTGGAAAAGATTGAAATTTGGTTAAGTGAATTATATTCACGATTTTGGACAGTGAATATATTGTTAAGAAAAATGGATTTATTTTTTGAAGAAGTGATATTTTAAAATGAAGTTAAATTGTTTTTAACGATGTTTAAAAAATGTGTTAAATATCGAAAACATAGATTTCAACATTCATTGTTGAAATAGACGTTTTCGAGAAATAAGGAAATGGTGGACTATAACACTGTTGTTATAGTAAATGATTTCCGAAAGGAAATGTTTTTATATAGTATTGGGATTTACATATCTATCTTAATTCCGAATCCCTATACTAGTGATTTTGAGTCGTCGTAACGATGTTTTACGTAACATTCGTTTTGACTCAAATAGATGTTGTTAAAATAAATGATTTCCTTAAAAGAATGAAATGTATACTTAATTTTGATTTAAGTATAACGAATATTTTCAAGTGTTGAAAATAAAATAGATTTGTGAACTACTTATTATTAAATAAGTATGGGAATGTTTTCCAAAATGAAATGAAACGTTTTTGAGATTTTATCTTCTTAAAGATAAAATGAAGTTGAATATTTGAAATCGATTTGAGAATCGTATATCAGTAGATATTTTGAAAATATAAATTCACTATGGAATTTATAAAAGAAAGGGGAATTGTTTGAGAAAAATAAATATTGCTTTATTTTGAAGTGTGGAAATTATATATCTAGTAAAGATATTTTTTTTGGAAGATTAAATAATTTGGAAAATTATTTGGAATCTGATGATGTTGCGCATCTTTATTGATAGTTAAATAACCGACTATCAATAATTACCTTTAGATAGGTATTTGTTGTGAATTGGATGAATTTGAATGCCACACTTATTTTTGAATAATCGCTCACTATTCGGGTTAGCCGGGAAAGGACCATGGGGTCGTATAACCCATTCCGAATATGTGATACGTCGTTATGAATTGCATTCGAAGACCGGTGTTGAAGACCGGATATTTTTGAAAACGGAAGGATTACCGTCGAGTTACCCTACATCGGCTGATCTCCGATTTAGAGGTTTTATCACCCTTAGTGACGGGAAGTCCGGACGTGATTAGAAATTTATCCGGAAATGCAAGGGCTTCGTGAGAAGTGCCTTCGGTTCTGTTCGATCCCGGAACAGACTTGTATGGATTGTGTGTCTGACATTACAATTTGAGATATAAAGCTGATTTCTTTCAAATACATTTCTGTTGGTGGCGGAGAATTTATTCTCTTAGCTTAACACCCTTCTCTGAGACGTACGAGCTCAGAGGTTATGTAGTTGAAATTTATCAGCGATATATCCCAATTTGGTAACGTGGCATACTGAGTGTTGCTGTGAAATGATCAGTGTTTGATCATTTGCGATATGATCATTTGTTTGATCTTATATCTTTGTGATCATAGGTTGATCATTTTTGTTTGACCGAAGCATGGCTTTGTAGAAAGCATAGCTTTGTGGACGAGACTTCATCGAGCCTCACACCCCGGAAATGGTCGAAACAGGAAGGATGCGGCAAGGTTCTAGGGAGTAGCGCCCCTTAGTGTATGTCATTCCTTCTGGATAAAGGTGGTATCATGGTATGGAGCCCAGATACTTAACCTCTGTGGTTGCTGCAAATTTATTACTTTGTGGTTGTTGCGAATCGGGGATCCTCGGGAAGATCGGTGACGATCGGGGGATGGCATACGCGTGTCAGTAGTTACCTATTTTTGCAGAGGTAACCCGGCCTTGTGTTGGCAGAGATCCGGTTAGGTTCTCGGGTCGTCTATTCCAGGGACGTACCCATCGTGGAAAAGGAAGTTCCTTAGCCTGACCATTTGTTGGAAATCCAAAGAAACAATACGAGCCTTTACGATTTCAATTGTATAACCTGTCTCTTCAGGAGGCAGCTATAGCAGGCATAATATAATGGTACCTATGCTGGCTAAGATTTATATTCTACTTTCGAAATGTTTTCCACTATGCACTAATAATAATATCAAAAAGGTTTTGATTTTCGCGTAGTAAGCATCTTTGACTAACATAAGAAGAAATCTCCTCCAAGTCTGCGTTTGCATTGTGTGTGTGGTGGGAGGTCTTATGGTAGTTTCATTTTCCAAAAGCATTGCGAATTGACTTTAAAATTTTTCTGTTGTTTATTCTAAAGATAAATAACTGTTTTACGATCTCATACCAGTCACCATGACTGACTCGGAGTTTATTGTTTCCCTTCTAAACTCTGGGTGCCCACCAATTTCCACACGGGCAGCCTAGAGTTATATTATCAGGATATTCTGGATATTCTGGAGCTTGGAGATAAGCTGGATGACGAGACGTAGTATTTGTATCTGATATATTTATTCCGCTGTGTATTCTGTATGAGGACAAGTTATATAACTGTCCATTGTTGTATATTGACTCTGATGATTGATGTATGTATAAACTGATATAGTTCTTTGTTTTAAAAGACTAGTGTTTATCTATTATATATTGTTCCGCTGCGATGTGTAAGATTCTGATATTGTTTCTGCTCTTGTTCTGTTGTTGTTCTTCTTTCTTTTCTTCTTCTTCTGCCTTTTTCTTTTTCTTAAACCCTCACTATTGGAGTTTCCGGCACTCGATTTCTCGGCAGTCGATAAAGTGAGTATCGATGTCGAATTTTCGAAAGTCGAAAATTTTGATATGTGACAGCGTGGTATCGGAGCATATGGTTAAGCGACAACCCTGCTCTGTTGGGTGTTACTCATTAGAGATAGAGTCAGCAGTACTCTAGAATGAGTTGAGTGTAATAATAGATATGAGCGCGTATTTGTTATTGAATATAAAATTGTTTTGTATTGTGATGATTGGTTTATTGAGTGGTATATGAACCTTCCTCGGCACAGTCTTGCAAAACTGTATCGAAGGGGTTTCTAAACACCCGAATAGAACAATTCGGCACAGTATTGTTTTAAAATAGGGTGAATGAAATAATTTTGCCCAAAACTATTTTTGTATAGAAAAGAAATGATTTTTCTATGAATTATAATAGTATATGGTTGCATGGTTGTTAGAGGTGATAATATTAATCTATTATCATTGAAATTGAATAAGAAATTGAAATCATAACTCCAAAGTTAAGAAATAAATTCACATATACAAATGAAATTTAAAGAATGTAAATTATAAATGTGAATTGTAATTTAAAACGGGATTCCAGAGAAGTTTTTGGAAATGTTTTGAAAAGAATTTGAGAATTTTGGAGATTTGGAAATTTAAATTTCTTTTTGATCTAAAATGGATTTCGAAAGCTTTGAAAAGTATTTTGGAGAGATGAAAGCTCTAAACTCTTTTCGGTCGCTGGAAAATAATTCCGATGATGATCGCGACATCACCGGTGTTCATTTTCGGGTTTCCAAAAGAGGAATTGCTGCCAAATTGTTTTAAATGGAAAGTGTTTGGAAAATTTGGGTTTTGTTTTGGAATTCAAATTGAAGACGAATGAATTAGTAAATAAAACTAATTTAGAATAGTATAGTTATGAACTAAAGATAAAAGATGAAATTGAAAGTTGAAATTCATTTCGAATTTGTAAGCAAATGAATTGAATTGAATAATTGTAAATGAAAGATGAATTAAAATTCGCACGGAAATTGGAAATCCAGTTTAAATGTAAGTAGATTTAATCGAAGTAGAATTAAAATAAATTTAATTGATATCAATTTGAATTAGTAATTGGAACTAATTTAAGATTGTGCAGTTGTAAATGACAGATAATTGAGAAAATTCAATATTTCAGAATTGAAAGTAAATTGAATCCAAATTTAGTTGAAATGGTAAACTAAATACAAATGAATGTGGAATGTAAAATGGAATGAGAATGAATATGTGTAACTTCAATAGTAAATGTATAAGCAGTTTATATTGAAAATTTTTGTAGTGGAATTTGCAAAATGGTTTGAATATGTGTAACTAGATATTATGGCTAGTAGGACATACAGGTGTTATAAAAGGAATTGGAATTTTGATTCCGAAGATAATTTGAATTGCTCGAAAAAGGTAAGTATTTGAATTATAATATGAGTTTTTGATGATTTCTTGTCTAGCCGCTTGGCTTTTTCTTTTTCTTTTTGAAATATGAGAGTCCGTAGGGACGTTTTGTAGTCGTGCCGTATTAGCCGCGCAAAGGAGACGCTGGCGAAATTTTTCGAAAATTTCGGGTGTTAGAAATTTTTTGAGAAATTCTGAAAGTTAAAATTTGAATTTAAACTTAAATTTGAATTTTGAAGTAAAACAATGCTGTTGAAACTTATAATTGAAATTGGAAAGTTAGTTAAAATAATAACGAATCTTTAGTAGAAAGATTTGTTTCAATAAATTGATAAAACTATTGGATGTTGAAAAATAGTAGACGAGTTAAGGACCATTTTTCCTAACTTGTAATTTCGAGGACGAAATTCTTTTAAGGAGGGAAGTTTGTAACGACCCAGAATTTTAAACAAATTAAATTGAGAATATTTAATTTAATTTTAAATATTTGAACGACGATTTAATTTGAATCCCCGATTGAACTTTGAAATTTGCGATTAAACATTAAAATTTAATCTATTGAAACTGAATAAAAATTTGAATCTTCAATTTAAAGCTAAAGGAAAATATTTCAAACGCTTGTAAAATTTATATTGATAACACTGAAGATAACAGCAGCTTCAGAATTGAAATTCAAACTGTTTTGTTCAGTTTTGGAAATAATCGTTCAAATCAATATTTAAAAATAGTCATTTTTCAAACAGTCTCGGAATTCGACGAAACCAGTTCCATTGGGTCCGTAATATTGAATTATTACCGGATTTCAAATTTCGTATTAATCGGAGTTGTTTTGTGACCGTACGATATGCAAATGCGTTGAAATTTAAATCGAATTTAAATTTAAAAATTTAAATTGGATATTTGGTCAACACAACACCACCACGTTATCTTCCGTTGAATACGCCTAAAATCTCGTTCAAAATCGCGTCAAGAAAACGTGGAGGCCATACTTCATTCGATTTTAAAAATCTCATCCTCGAATCTATTTTTTTTTCTTTCCACAAATCATCAGAAAAGAAAAATGGTGGCCTCAGAGGGAAATCGCGAAACATTTCCCAAATCAAATCTAAATTAACCGCTTCGTTCAAATCGTGTGGTATTCGAGTTCTTTCCTCCCTCATTCTCTCAATTCGAAAGAAAAAAAAAATCAACAGCAGTTAAAATTTATGCCGAGCTCCTCCTTGTTCAATAATGAACGAAATCACTTTCGTTCTTCCAGATCGCGAACGAAGGGGATGCAATGGCGAGCTGGGGGGAGACGCGTTCATCGGGGCAGCAGTTGTCGCGATTTCGATTTGTGGAGCCAGCAGTCGCGTTCGCCTGGAGGGCAGCCGCATGAAGCAGAGGGGGCGCGCGCGCTTCCGTGAAGTGAGGGCTCGCGAGGCTAGGGCTTGTGTTGAGGGGAGCTCGAGTTCGAGCATTGGCAAAGTCGCGAGGAGGCTGGCAGCGAGTATGGGAGATGTGTCGCGACTATTTTCGCGAGTGCGAGTTGGATCTCGAGATTCTGGTGGCGTGCAATTCTGGGTGGCGTGGAGTTCGATCGATTATCAAGTGGAGGCTGGAAATCACGATCGGCAACTCGTGTGGAGGGAGGCTATGATTTCGATACTGTTGATTTCTTTTTTTTCTTCAGGTAATCTTCTTTACTGAGAAATTATTTTAGAAATGGATTAACAGTAAAGCGAAACTCGGTTTAATAAAATTCTCATGCATGTTTTGAATTTAAAACAGAAAAAAAAAATATACATATACTCATTTTTAAATCTACTAAATTGTTTTAGAATAATGTATATAGACAAGAAAACAGAAATAATATATATTCACAGAGAAAAAAAATATATGTGTAAAAGCAATAGATGTTTACAGTAAAGAAATTTAGTTTTAGATTTTATTTGTAGTTAAATAAATCTATTTTAAAAAGGGAAACCGTTTAAAAATTTATATTTGTTGTTTAAAATAAATCATTGATAATTAAATTTATTAAATAAGTATGGAAATATAAAAGAAAGAAATTTTGCAGTAAGGTGAAGATTTTGTTAAAGGAATTTGTTTAGAAAAATTGGTATAAAAAGAATTAGCAGCTAATCGAAAACTATTAAACAGAAATTAATTGTTTAGTTGATTTGAATATTAACAAATTGTATAAATATTTATACTAGGTCAAAATCTGTAAAGAAAACAAAACTGCAATGGAAATGGATGGCAAATTAAAGGCTAAGGTGAGATCTTCTCACTCAAAATAAATTTGGATTGCAGTTATTGATTTGTTGATGTTTGGATGTGATATTAGATATGGTAGGATATATCTATATATATAGCAATATATACATATTGGCATATGTATATATTGGATTGATGATTTCCCGCCTCGTATAGCGGATGAGACCCTATTGCGCCGTTAGTAAGCGGATTTTTATAAAAACCCATATACCGCGATATTCCACCTCGAAGTGGAATTGGTATTGTGCTAACGTCTTTGGATGCAGGGAAACAGGTTGGAGGGATCCAACTGGACCCCTCACATTGATTGATTCTATTTATACTGTGGTATGAATCTGTGAATGATTATATTGATGTTATTAATCATATTGATATCTGGAAATTATTTGAATGCTACAATTTAGCTGAATGGATGTTTGATACCATTGGATTCCAAAAATAAATGAAATTGAATTTTTGAAATCAAAATAGAAATTTTTAAGTAAATAAATTTTTAGAAATTGAATAAATTCGAAGAAAGGAATTTTAAAGTATAAAAAGTTAATTTTTATAATCTTATCGAATTTATTTCCAGAATAAAGTGAAAATGTTAAATAAATGAATTTCGTATAATAGTGATTTTAAATTGAGGAAATTAATTTAAAATCTGGATTTTTAAATAGATTGAAAGAGACAAAGAAATTTATTTTCTTTAAAAGGAATTTATTTAAAAAGAAATAAGTGAGAAGTCCAATTTGAAATTTAATTGGCAAATTGAAACGAATTTGGAAAATTGATATGGAATTTATAGATTTATAAATTTTGAAGTTAAAATGAATGAAATTTATAGATTTATAAATTGTGAAGTTATAAAATGGATGAAATGTAGAATAAAAGGTTTATAAGAGATTAACTTATAAAGGGGATTTTTGCCTTTAAATGGAATATTTATCGAATTATTAATAAAGGAGATTTATTAAATTGAAGTTGTTAGGAAATAGAATTTATAAACGTGTTTATAAATTCAAAATCAATTGAATTTGATAAATTAAATGTAGAAGGTTATTAAAGGAAATATATTCGCGATTTTGGATAGCGAATTATTCTTGAATTAAATGTGTGGAAAAGATTGAAATTTGGTTAAGTGAATTATATTCACGATTTTGGACAGTGAATATATTGTTAAGAAAAATGGATTTATTTTTTGAAGAAGTGATATTTTAAAATGAAGTTAAATTGTTTTTAACGATGTTTAAAAAAATGTGTTAAATATCGAAAACATAGATTTCAACATTCATTGTTGAAATAGACGTTTTCGAGAAATAAGGAAATGGTGGACTATAACACTGTTGTTATAGTAAATGATTTCCGAAAGGAAATGTTTTTATATAGTATTGGGATTTACATATCTATCTTAATTTCGAATCCCTATACTAGTGATTTTGAGTCGTCGTAACGATGTTTTACGTAACATTCGTTTTGACTCAAATAGATGTTGTTAAAATAAATGATTTCCTTAAAAGAATGAAATGTATACTTAATTTTGATTTAAGTATAACGAATATTTTCAAGTGTTGAAAATAAAATAGATTTGTGAACTACTTATTATTAAATAAGTATGGGAATGTTTTCCAAAATGAAATGAAACGTTTTTGATATTTTATCTTCTTAAAGATAAAATGAAGTTGAATATTTGAAATCGATTTGAGAATCGTATAGCAGTAGATATTTTGAGAATATAAATTCACTATGGAATTTATAAAAGAAAGGGGAATTGTTTGAGAAAAATAAATATTGCTTTATTTTGAAGTGTGGAAATTATATATCTAGTAAAGATATTTTTTTTTGGAAGATTAAATAATTTGGAAAATTATTTGGAATCTGATGATGTTGCGCATCTTTATTGATAGTTAAATAACCGACTATCAATAATTACCTTTAGATAGGTATTTGTTGTGAATTGGATGAATTTGAATGCCACACTTATTTTTGAATAATCGTTCACTATTCGGGTTAGCCGGGAAAGGACCATGGGGTCGTATAACCCATTCCGAATATGTGATACGTCGTTATGAATTGCATTCGAAGACCGGTGTTGAAGACCGGATATTTTTGAAAACGGAAGGATTACCGTCGAGTTACCCTACATCGGCTGATCTCCGATTTAGAGGTTTTATCACCCTTAGTGACGGGAAGTCCGGACGTGATTAGAAATTTATCCGGAAATGCAAGGGCTTCGTGAGAAGTGCCTTCGGTTCTGTTCGATCCCGGAACAGACTTGTATGGATTGTGTGTCTGACGTTACAATTTGAGATATAAAGCTGATTTCTTTCAAATACATTTCTGTTGGTGGCGGAGAATTTATTCTCTTAGCTTAACACCCTTCTCTGAGACGTACGAGCTCAGAGGTTATGTAGTTGAAATTTATCAGCGATATATCCCAATTTGGTAACGTGGCATACTGAGTGTTGCTGTGAAATGATCAGTGTTTGATCATTTGCGATATGATCATTTGTTTGATCTTATATCTTTGTGATCATAGGTTGATCATTTTTGTTTGACCGAAGCATGGCTTTGTAGAAAGCATAGCTTTGTGGACGAGACTTCATCAAGCCTCACACCCCGGAAATGGTCGAAACAGGAAGGATGCGGCAAGGTTCTAGGGAGTAGCGCCCCTTAGTGTATGTCATTCCTTCTGGATAAAGGTGGTATCATGGTATGGAGCCCAGATACTTAACCTCTGTGGTTGCTGCAAATTTATTACTTTGTGGTTGTTGCGAATCGGGGATCCTCGGGAAGATCGGTGACGATCGGGGGATGGCATACGCGTGTCAGTAGTTACCTATTTTTGCAGAGGTAACCCGGCCTTGTGTTAGCAGAGATCCGGTTAGGTTCTCGGGTCGTCTATTCCAGGGACGTACCCATCGTGGAAAAGGAAGTTCCTTAGCCTGACCATTTGTTGGAAATCCAAAGAAACAATACGAGCCTTTACGATTTCAATTGTATAACCTGTCTCCTCAGGAGGCAGCTATAGCAGGCATAATATAATGGTACCTATGCTGGCTAAGATTTATATTCTACTTTCGAAATGTTTTCCACTATGCACTAATAATAATATCAAAAAGGTTTTGATTTTTGCGTAGTAAGCATCTTTGACTAACATAAGAAGAAATCTCCTCCAAGTCTGCGTTTGCATTGTGTGTGTGGTGGGAGGTCTTATGGTAGTTTCATTTTCCAAAAGCATTGCGAATTGACTTTAAAATTTTTCTGTTGTTTATTCTAAAGATAAATAACTGTTTTACGATCTCACACCAGTCACCATGACTGACTCGGAGTTTATTGTTTCCCTTCTAAACTCTGGGTGCCCACCAATTTCCACACGGGCAGCCTAGAGTTATATTATCAGGATATTCTGGATATTCTGGAGCTTGGAGATAAGCTGGATGACGAGACGTAGTATTTGTATCTGATATATTTATTCCGCTGTGTATTCTGTATGAGGACAAGTTATATAACTGTCCATTGTTGTATATTGACTCTGATGATTGATGTATGTATAAACTGATATAGTTCTTTGTTTTAAAAGACTAGTGTTTATCTATTATATATTGTTCCGCTGCGATGTGTAAGATTCTGATATTGTTTCTGCTCTTGTTCTGTTGTTGTTCTTCTTTCTTTTCTTCTTCTTCTGCCTTTTTCTTTTTCTTAAACCCTCACTATTGGAGTTTCCGGCACTCGATTTCTCGGCAGTCGATAAAGTGAGTATCGATGTCGAATTTTCGAAAGTCGAAAATTTCGGTATGTGACAGATACCTGGGGAGTTTTCGCGTGGAAGAGGGAAGAGTCATCACACGGCCGAGATCTGATGGCAACGAAATCAACGGCCTGGATTGATTAGGTTTAAAAGATTATAAAAAGAAATTGTATATTAATCATATTAAATTCGTATTAACTTCTAAATATCATATCTGCTTGATACGAGGTCGGAAAATTACGAAACAAAATGCATTGGAATCATTTCGACGAGCTCTTCGCAATGGAGCTGGATTGGGGTCATTTGGAGTCAGTGAAAATTTTGAGTAAAATTAAACGCCTGTTTAATTTTATCCGAAATAAAACGCTGCAACCGTTATTGAAAGCAAGGTGCGAACTTCTCACTCAATCGAATATTTTATTTCGATTTAAATTTTAAATAGTTAGATTTAAAATTGTTGATAGTGTTGATTGTGATGAATTGAATGATAAACTGCTATCTATTGTGTTAAATAGACCCTATACGCCGTATATTAAGCGGAAGTTATTTATTAAAAACATATACCGCGATAATTCTACTGTGAAGTGGAATTGGTATTATATATGTATATAACAATATATATATTGGAATATGTATATATTGGAGTTGTTGATTTCCCGTATTGTATAGCGGATGAGACCCTATTTCGTCGCGTAATAGCGGATAATATTTATAAATCCCATATACCGCGATAATTTCACTGTGAAGTGAAATTGGTATTGTGCTAACATCTGTGGATGCAGGGAAACAGGTTGGAGGGATCCAACTGGATTCCTCAAACATTTGAATTTATTTCAATGTTGTGTGTTGATTTATTTATAATCATCGTGTGATTATATTGTGATTGAAATTGTTGACGGCTATAATTTAGCCGTATATATTTTGGTATCGATGGATACCAGAAATAAGTAAGATTGGATTTTTGAAAATATAAGTTGAAAATTTATCGAAAATTTTATATTTGATAATTAGATAAATTTAAAAGGAGTTTTAAAAGATAAAGTCTTATTTTTGAACCATATTGAATTTAATTTCAAATTTTGAAAAAAAGGGCTAAATAAATGGATTTCGGAAATACCAATTATCAAATGAAGAATTTATTTGAAATTGGGTTTTTAAATAGATTTGAAGAGATAAAGGATTTTTTTTAAAGGAAATAATTTTGAAAATGTTGGAAATTGATTTGGTGTCTTGAAATAAATTTGAAAATCAATTTGAAATTTATTTATTATTAATTTACCATAACTAGTAAAAATTGTTTTATAGAAATTTATTTGATTTAAATTAATCAGAAAATTTAATTAATCCTATCTATGGACGTTTGGATTATATTGGATGTTAAATTGGTTGACATCTTTGATATGTGATGCTTTGTGATATATTCTGATTTGTGTGTGATTTGTGATCTATTTATCTGTGATATATATATCTGTGATCTGTGAATGAAGATAAGCGTTATATTTATACCGCTTATCAATTATATTGTTATATTTGATCTGTGATGGTTGAATGTTGTTGCACTATTGTGTTAAACCCTTAGACTACACAATACACACACAAATGTGGATTTCACGTGGAAATCGGTTAAATCACATATTTTTATCAATTTTTGGAAAATTGTGTTTTGAATCCAAAATGGTTTTGGAAATTGGAATTTAAAGCTTTTGAAAGCGAGTTTCGGAAATAAAAGTTATTTTAAATAACTTAATAGAATTGGAATTTAAATCGTTTGATTTAAATTTGAATTCAATATTTTGAATTGAATTCAATAATTTGGGAATTTTGGTTTAGAAGATTGTATAAATTATAAAAGGTGTTTATATGGGTTTTTAACCATTTAAAAATATGGTTTTGGAAATCTAAATGTATATTCAATTTTATACTTGAATGGATTTAACTTGTGTAAAATGTAACCAGTTTTCCCAAAACAAAAACTATCTGTTTTCGAATGATAATGGCTTTCATAAAGTGAAAAAGATTTTCAATTGGCATTGAAACATTTCAAGTTGAAATGAAATTGTAAATAGTTTGGAAAACTATGAATTAACCTTTGTGACGATAATTAAACTTTATTTTGAAATAAAAGAGTATTTTAAATGGTGTATCGTTTATATTATAAAAGACTTGAATTGTGTATAGTTTTGAAAGCTATAAGTTAAATCTTGATTTAAGGATTTAATGGGTTAATAAAATTAAAATGGAAATTGATTTGGGAATCTGTGAATGAATCTTTGTGAAACTGGGTAAACTTTGTGAAGTAAATCTTTTTTTTAAAGATTTAAAATGGTAATTTGTTTACACCATTTGAAAGAAAGGATTTGGGTAATAAGTTGTGACTTAATTGAAATCCCAATATTCATATGTTTTGAAATACTATGCTCACTATTCGGGTTAGCCGGGAAAAGACAATTGTGTCATATAACCCATTCCGAATTAGTGATACGACGATATGGATCGTATTGAAGACCGGTGGTGAAGACCGGGTATTTGTGAAAACGATAGGATGACATATCGATTGTCTCTGCACTGTTAGCTACGGTGTAGAGATTTCCTTGGTGATGGGAAGTTTTATCGGGATTGTGAATACCCGGATTGCAAGGGCTTCTTCGGAAGTGCCTTCGGTTCTGTTCGAACCCGGAACAAACTTGTATGGTTACATGCTGACATTACATTTTGAGATATAAAGCTGATTTCTTTCAAATACATTTCTGTTGGTGGCGGAGAATTTATTCTCTTAGCTTAACACCCTTCTCTGAGATGTACGAGCTCAGAGGTTATGTAGTTGAAATTTATCAGTGATATACTCCCAATTTGGTAGTGTGGCATGCTGAGTGTTGCTGTGTGATGATCAATTATTGATCATTTGTGATCAAAGCGTGGCTTTGTGAAAAAGCGTAGCTTTGTGGACGAGACTTCGTCAGACCTCACAACCCAAAAATGGTCGAAACAAGGATATGCGGCAAGGTTATGAGGGTCGCGCCCTTTAGGGTATTTCATTTCCTTCTGGAAAAGGGTAGTATCATGGTATGAAGCCCAGATACTTACTCATGTGGACACACTTCATTTATTATGTGTGATGTTGGTTACCGAGCGCTCGGATAAAGGTCCCAAAGGACCGGGGGATGGCATATTCGTGAGTTACCTAGTTACAGGGGTAACCCGACCTTGTGTTGGCAGAGAGCTAGTTAGTTCTCGGGACGTCCAGCCAGAGGCGATCCCATGTGGCGATAGGAAGTTGTTGGAAAATCCAAAGAAACAATACGAGCCTTGTACGGTTTTAGTTGTATAACCTGCTATGGAATGTGGCGGTAACCTGCTTTTGAATATAGTAGCTATAGTAGGCATAGTGTGAAATGCCTATGCTGGCTAAGATTAATATTATATTTTCGAAATGTTTTCCTCCACTATGCACTAATAATAATAATCCAATGATTGCGTAGTAAGCATGTTTAACTATCATAAGAAGAAATCTCCTCCAATTCTGCGTTTGCATTGTGTGTGTGGCGGGAGGTCTTATGGTAGTTTCATTTTCCAAAAGCATTGCGAAATTGTTTTATTTCCTTCGTTGTTGTTGTTTTAAAGATAAACTGTTTTAGTTCTCACACCAGTCACCATGACTGACCTGGAGTTTATTGTTTCCTTCCTAAACTCTGGGTGCCCACCAATTTCCACACGGGCAGTCTAGAGTCAGGTTATCAGGTCATTCTGGATTCAGGAGATGATGTGGAGCTCAGTGGCGAGCTGGATGACGAGGCATAGTATTTGTATCTGATATTATTATTCCGCTGTGTATTCTGTATGAGGACGAGTTTATATAACTGTCCAGTTGTGTTGTATATTGTTGTTGTAAACTCTGATGATGTAATGTATAAGATGATATAGTTCTTTGATTTAAAGATTATTCATTTATCTATTATATGTTGTTCCGCTGCGATATGTGAGATTCTGATATTGTTCTATTTCTATGTTTTCTGTTGTTTCTTCTTTCTTTTTCTTCTGTCTTCTTCTACCTCTTCTTTTTCTCCATAACAATTCGGTTTTCCGGCATTCGATTGTTTGGCAGTTGATACAGTGGACGTATTAATGTCGATTTTCGAGCGTTTGGATTAGAATGGCAAGTGAGCAAAAAGCAGATAGAAGCTTAAGAGCAATCATCAGAAAGGTTAAGGAGGGGCAGTGCACCAGTTTCAAGGTTGATGACCAAGGAGTTTTGAGGATCATGGAAGAATCTTTGTTCCGAGTGTCAAGAATCTTAGATAGGAGGTTTTGTCAGAATGCCATCGCTCAAGGTTAAGTATCCATCCAGGTATCTTGAAGATGTACAGGGATATGAAGCGGATGTTTTGGTGGAAGGGAATGAAGAAAGACATCTCTATCTTTGTTAATAAGTGTGCGAGCTGTCAACAGATAAAAGGCGATTAGCAGAAGACAGCAGGACTGTTACAACCTCTGGAGATTCCGAAATGGAAGTGGGAGATTTCATCGATGGATTGCCCAGAACTAGGAAGGGGAATGAGGGAGTGTAGGTTATTGTTGACAGGCTAACCAAGAGTGCTCACTTTATTCCGGTTAAATCAACTAGAACTGCAGCTTCCTTGGCAGAGATTTTCACGAGGGAAATCGTGAGATTGCACGGAGTTCCCATAAGCATAGTAAGTGATCGTGACCCGATTTTTACCAGTAAATTTTAGGAAGCTTTGCAAACAGCCCTTGGTACAAAGTTAAGTTAAAGCACTGCTTATCATCCTCAAACGGACGGGCAAACTGAGAGGCTGAACCGTATTCTGGAAGATATGTTGAGGGCCTGCATTTTGGATTTCGGTGGGTCTTGGGAAGATCATCTACATCTGGTAGAATTTTCTTACAATAACAGTTTCCAGGCAAACATAGAGATGGCACCCTACGAAGCTCTTTATGAAAGGCCATGCATATCACCAGCTTGTTGGGTGGAGTTAGGGGATTGTTTAATCCTTGGTCCGGATATGATACGGGAAGCATCTGAGAAAGTCGAACTGATCAAGAAGAGAATGAAGGCAGCCCAGGATCGTCAGAAGAGCTACGCCGATAAAAGGCGGAGAGATCTGGAATTTGCAGTTGGAGACCTGGTATTTGTTAAGATTTCTCCGATAAGAGGAGCAATTAGATTTGGCAAGACTGGAAAATTGGTTCAAAGATATATCAGACCTTTTCGTATTCTTGAAAGGATCGGTACTCTGGCATGTAGAATTGAATTACCAGAAAGGATGGCAGGGATTCATAATGTATTCCACGTATCTCATCTAAGGAAATACGTGCATGATCCATCATTGGTTGTAGAACCATCAGTCCAGGAAGATTTGGAGGTTGAACCAAACTTGACCGTAGTCAGGCATCCAGTTCATATTATTGATCAGGATGAGAAGAAGCTCCGGAATAAGGTGGTGAAGTTGGTTAAGACCCAATGGAGCGAGGATCCCAGAGATTGTACCTAGGAAACTCTGGATAGTGTAAAGGAAGCCTATCTGGAATTGTTGTCAGGATAGCTAGTGTTGTTTTGTTCTGTGAATAACTGTTTGTTATGGTTGTTAGGATATGATTGATGTAAGTGCTTTGCTATAAGAATATAAATTTTTTTGTGACAAGTTGAAATATTTCTTGCTTTCAAATTTCGGGGATGAAATTCTTTTAAAGGGGGAGGAATGTAACGATCCGGGTTTTTGACACTTGTTATTTGATTAATTTACTGATTTTAAATATTGGAATATTATTTTTATTAGTCAAATAATAAATTCTGATTTTTATAGATATCTATGTATATATAGATATTCGGGAAGCTATGATTTAAAAGTCTAAAATTTTAATCTCTGAAAAACATTTGAATAAAAATTCCACCTTTCTATTATAGGATATGATTTTATATATATATATATATATATATTTGTGTGTGTGTGAGTGGGTATATACATAACTTTGATATAAAAATTTAAGCTAAGATATATATATATATATATATATATATATATAAGGATAAATACATGTAAGTGGCAAAAATTTTATTTGTATATTAGTTATATGGTATATGTACAAATTTATAGAAGTAATACAAGACAAAGCTATGTTTATATATATGAAGTATATATGTATACTTCTATGATGTATATATATGTAAATATATAAAGGAACATAGTAATAAATGTATATCAACTCAAGCATATAATAGATCAAATCCTCCTCTCAATAATCAAATCATCAAGTTTTCAAATCAGGTCAGTTTTCAAAATTAAAGAAAATGAAAAAAAATAAAATAAAAAATATATATAAGATAAGATAAAACTTATTGTACATAAAGATGGGATTCGGCCTTATCCTCTATCTATAAATACCACTGCCTTAGTACTCAACTTGAACATTCTTGCATTCGAAAAAAAACAAAGCTGCCATTAAACTCTGTATAACCAAGGGTGCCAATAGATTAAAAACAAAAGCAAGCAGTTCTTCTCTTTTTCAAAGATGTGAGTAAACTTAACTCCTATGTACCGTAATCTATGTTTATATGCTTGGATACGGAAATGGAAGTTTTGTTTGACAAGTATGCATGTACATGAATATATATATACACTTATATATGAATGTATATCAAGTGGTATAACCAGAGAAAAACCCATAAGCCCGTACATCATTCATTGCTCTGCTCTGTATATTGAGAAAAAACTATTATACCTAACTTCTAAAATCTCTACCTCTCACCCTAGTTAGTTTTAAGTTATGGTTGAAAAAGGAAAACTGTTCGTTTTCTAATATTCTTTGTTTTAAAAATGGTTTTATTGAATATCAATAAGTATAGGATATGAAAGGGGTGTTTTATAGTAAGTAACCCAAAATGGAAGAAATTCGAAAATCATATTTCATTCTTTTTCTTATATGAACGTGATCGCCTTTCGAAGCGACGAATTTTGGAGGAAGTTTTAGAATTTTTAGTGAGGTATATGGTGAGAAATGTAAAGATGAACATTTTTGGGTTTTCGATCAATTGCCGGTGAACTTTTCGATTTCGAGGGTCGAGCTTAGGTTAGAAGGAAGCTGGAAGGATGGGGGACTCACGAAAAATGGTGGAGTATTTTATTGGTCGGCGTGGTGGTCGGTCGAAGGTGAAGTAGGGCTAGGTAATGGTTTTGGTCGTGCTCGTTTCTTTGAGGAATGGTGGCGACGTGGGGCACTCGGAGGCGTGTGGTATGAGGGGAATAGGAGTAGGAGGTCGAGGAGGTGGTGTTGGTGTAGTCTGGTGGTGGCCGGTGGTACGAGGTGGTGGAACGAGGCATTTTGGTGGATGCGGTGTAGTTCCAGGGTAGGGGTTGAGTTCGAATTTTTTCGAACTAGTGATTTGCCATAAATTTTGGATGGGCCACGGAGTTGCGTAGGTCGGAAGTGACCTGAAGAGATGGTCGGCGGCGAGCGGTGTTGGCCGGAGGCCGTGTGCATGTGCACACCTCCATTCATTTATCTCGTGCACGCCAAAGAAAAAGAAGAAGAAAAGGAGCAGTGAAAGGAAGAAGAAGTAAAGTAAGTGGGTGGAGCCTTTTCTTTTGTTTGGGCCGAACAGGCCGGGTCGTTTGTTTTAAAAAAAAATAAACAAAGGTTATCTTAAAAATTCTCTTACCCTCTCAAACATCTTGTTCTTTTTATGAAATTCTAATCAAAATGAAGCCTTTTTTGTATTTTGGTCCTACCACCAAATATTCAATCAAAAATAAATTTTGTATATTTTTGGCAATATAAAATTAAATTAATTTTAATAATTAAAGTTAATGAGTAATTAAATTCTAAATTGATTAAACTTTGAGTTAGTTAATAAGGTTAGTATTAGGTAGTTTGTTAATTTTAATGAGAATTAATAATAAAATATGTTTTTATAATTGATTTTAAATTACAAGAAATTGGTTGGAAATATAATTAGATTCGGTTAATTAAATTTAACAAAATGTAGATTTGTTGATTGTTTTAATATTAGTTTTAAATCGTTAAAATAGTTTAACGGTAGGTGGTTTGGCTTGATTACTCTTGAACTTTTTGTTATGTTGCCTGTGACACTTAGTAGCCAAATGAATTGAACGGTTGAAATGAAACATCAACACGTTTTATTGGAAATAGATACATGCAATTAAATTTCCATTTGTAGTTGTGGCATCCTGAATTTGAATTGTCTGTTAAAAACAACTTGGCCTTTGTTAAAATCCGTCGTGGATTAGATGAGACCGGGATTGATATCAGTAATATCCGAAAACCACATCGATCTAAAATAAATGATTAAGTCGGGAAGATTCTAAGGAAAGATCCGAAATGAAGATTTCAGAGTGCAAAGGCTTTTGTCACTAACTCTGAGGATGATTCCAATATGAGTATGGTGGAAATGGTGCCTTCGTCTCCATTAAAACCCTGAATGGACTTGTATGGACGAATGCTATCAAAACATCGTCATTGGAGGACGATGAGCATTCCAAGTGAATCTGTTCTTAAAAGGTAATCGTAGCCTTAAGCCTCATCAACTGGGAATGACTAAAACATGGGAGATGCAGCAAGGCTAAGTGGGTCGCACCCAAGTAGGGTAAGGTTACCCCTGTCTAGAGTCCCTTTTTACTCGGTATGTTTGGTGCGGTTGTTGATCCCAACCATGAGGTAATCTTATTCGGACTATCCAGGTTAGGGGTAGTCCGGTCTTGTGTAGCAGGGGACCTCGGCGTGGTCCTCGATGTTATTTTTCTAGAGATGCACCGTGACGGGTGGTACCCCAGTGGCCCAGTCATTGTATGGAACCCATTTTCCAATAAGCGCATTCGGTCTTAGTTGTATACCTATTATGCTGGAATTTAATTAATGTAACAATTTCAACTATGTGAATAATTTATTTGAAAACCCTAGATATTATTATAACATCACTGGATTTTCCTATCAAGTGCTTTGGTTATTGTAAGGGAAAAACCCGTCCGTGTTTATGTGTGGCGAGGTCTTACGAGATACCCTTGTTTTCAATGGTTTTCAATTTAAAATAATTTAACCGTTTACTTACACCAGTCCCATGTCTGACCCAGAGTTTATTTTTCTCTTTTTCCTAAACTCTTGGGTACTCAAATTTTTATGAGTAGCCAAGTGATTCCAGGTTTTCTCTCGACGTATTTTGGAGGAGGAGTTGGAGCAGGTGGCTTTAACGTATCTAGCTATATCTATATTCCACTGTATTGGTATCTATGTCTATATTTTGGCTTGTAATGAATGGACAGGTCGTTACGACTGTCTGAATATGATGCATGTATAAATATGACTCTGTTAAATTGTGTTAGTGACTATAGGATATATGTTTTGTAATATATGTTATCTGTTCCGCTGTGAGATGTTGTGATTTGTTTAGTTCTTTCTTTCTATCTATTCTCTTTTCTACCTATTTCTTTCTATATCACGACTCGTCTTTCGAAGTTAGAAGGGCGGGCCGTCACAAAAAAGTTGATGCTTACCATTTTATTCATTCTTTTCCCTATCTATAATGTAAAAATAGCATAACTATCCTACCTACGTGCCTCTGGACGAGTACGAAATAAATCCAGATGAACCTGCTATGTTATTAAATAATTTATAGTTCAGTCAAAAATTTCATTCATTTTTTGTCTACCTATCGCTGTACACTACAAATATATATATATATATATATGTATGTATGTATGTCCACAAGATTATATTTTAACAGTATTATATATTATTATTATTATTATTTTGAAATTGGGTACTTAGATGATGGTGCATATTAGTACTAGGTAGTGGTGCTGGTCGATTATATATTTTATATTTTAATGGTAAATATGTATTTAGTGCTAGAATTTATGTTTGAATAATACTATATTTTGATAGTACTATATCTTTAATTTTTAATAATAGTTGTAAACACCGGTTCAGGGCCGGCCCTGAGCACTTGGAGGCCCAAGGCAATTTTTATTAAAGTGTAATAGAATAAAATTTAGAGGGCCTCAGATAAAGATAACGTTGCAAAAAATTACGCTGAAGTGGGACTTGAACTCTGGTTGTTCGGGTGTAATAGCAAACACTTTACCACCAAGCTAATTGATCTTTTGAATACTAGAAGATAACATATTTTATATATATCTATTTTTAAAATTTTGGGGCCCCAAAGAATTGGAGGCCATAGGCCACCGCCTTGGTGGCCTTAGGCCAGGGCCGGCCCTGCACCGGTTTCACGCTTTTTGGTGTTAGCGTGAACTATCAAAAACGTCCTTCTGCTGATATTATCAAATATTAATCTATTATTAAATAATAGTAAAGTAGAAGAATTTCCATCTCTTACATTAATTGTAGGATTTTTCTCAACTCTCTTTTATTCTCTCTAGATATTTATTAACATTTTGTTTTGAAGGTTTAATACAATTTAAGATTTTTATAATTTTTTACAATATTTTATAGTTCTCCATTATCGTTTTATATTTAGATACTTACACATTCTGTTTTCTATATTATTTCAAAGTTCTCCTCACATTTTACGATGATTTACACTCAAATTCATATATTTAAACTAATTAAATAATCTTAAGTTTAATCTGTTTAAATAAATTTAATTAACTATTATCTATTTTATTTTTCTACTAAATCCTAAATATAACAATGTCAACATGTATACCACACTCATTGTAACAAAATGGTAAAAATAAATTTTCACTCAAATATATAAATTACATAACAAACGATAATAACAACTTTAATGTATAATTGATTTATCTTAATAAATTGTTGTTAAATAAAGGAAGGTTTAGAAATTACAAACAATCTCGATAATTCTATTAATCTTCACCTCACTCCTTAATTCTCTTCGACTTCTTTTATATCCATGTAAATTATCATTTTATAGTCAGTCAAAATGTTGTATCAATTCTTTCCATGATTTTACATTCATACAACTAGATTTTATAATTTCTACAATTACTTGCAGAATTCTCATCAGTTCTCTTTTATTATTTTACATTCAGGTCTATATATTTGAATAAATCAAACACCATAAATTCAAGCTATTTAAATAAATTTAAGTAACTAATATTAAATTATTTGTCTAATAATTTCTAAAAATGACAATTTAAATTTGTATACGACATATGTATTAATAAATAGCAAAACAATTTTTCCATTCAAATATAGAAGTTTAAAAATGACTTAACAAAAGTTAAATGCATAAAAAATAATAAATTTTTTAATTTATGAATGATATATCGTACATTGCATAAAATGTTTATTTTTACAGTATTAAAAGTATGAATATAAGTTTTCACAATATTATCGTATGCAATGCACAAATTGCACTACTAGTACCCATAATTTTAGTAAATAAAAATTAGTTAGTTTTCCCTTTAATTATCTTCTATTACAATTTAATTTTTTTATCAAAATTGATTTTGTAATTAACCATCCAAAACCATCAACATAAACATTTCATGTGTGCACAAGCATAAGTATACACATGATCATGCATTTTCTTAATATTGTTTCAAAAAATGAATATTACTTCAATATTTAAATTTTGAAATTTACTAGATAAATAATTACTTGTAAGTGTTTCATTCATATATATATATATATATATGAATACCAATTAAATATTATATTTAATATATAGTTTCTTAAATTTCAAACATATTATTTAAACTTATTTTAAAATTAGAAATAAATTAATATTTTTAAACATAAAATTTTGGAAATAAAAATAAAATATCTTTCTAACAGTTATTTACATTTATTTAAAATCTATTTACTGATAAAATATTATGTTTAATGTATAATTGTTTGAAATTATAGAAATATCATTATAAAACTAATTTAGTACAAAATATGTCATTTTGAACTGTTAGAACCTAAAAATAATAAAATATATGATTATTTATAACAAATAAAAGTATATAAATTGGTTAATTATGGTATTTAATGTATAATTTATTACGTTTCAAAAATAATATTTTAAATTATTTTATAACTAAAAGCATAATATTTTAAATTATTTTATAACTGAAAGCATAATATTTTAAATTATTTTAAACCGAAAGCATAATATTTTACCATGTTGAAATATGAAAATGATAATGATGTTTTTTTATTATAAATTCATATATATTTATTTAACCAATATAAATCAGTGAAATATTAAACTTAACATATTTTTAAATTTTTTAAATTATTTTATAATCCAAATATATTATTGTAGGTATTTACAATCTGAGAAAAATATAATTACTTATAATCTATTCTACCACTATATTAAATTAATTAATTTATATGTTTATCTATGTAGTAATTGGTTTAATAACATAAAGTAGAAGAAAATACAATTTTCTCTTTGATTCTCTCTTATTAATTCTTCTTATGTATTCTACCTATTATTTTGTTATTAAGTCTATCAAGATTTTAATAAATAAATAAAAGCATTGTCCATGGTTATCTTATATTATATGTGTGTGTGTATTACAATTTGATAATATTATCTAAATCCTTTACTTGAATACTTGGTATGATTTAAAATATAACTTACTAAAGTTTTTTATATATAATAACTTACCAAAGTTTAAAAATAATAATGTTATTTTTAAACTAATATTTCATTTTTATTACTTAAAATAAAATAATATTAGTATCTATAACTATTTAAAATATATAAATTATTTAAGTATGACATTTAAAATGTAATTGACTTAACTTGAAAATATTATCTTAATTTATTTTACAATAAAAACATTATATTAACATGTAAAGATACAAAAATAATAACATCAATTTTCTGTTAATTTATTGATATACTCATTTAATATATATATATATATATATTGATTAAACGTTATACTTAATGTATAATTTATTTAAATTTAAAAAACATTTTAAAAGGATATTTTATATCAAACATGTTATTTTATGTATTTATAATCCAAATAACAATAATATATAATAATTGTTTTATAATTTATTCTTAAATTGCTTAATTTATTATATTATATTTAATAATAGTAAGGTGGAAGAATTTATAACTCTCTTACGAATTCTAAGAATTGTATATCTCTTATTATTTTTATTTCCCATTTTATATACAAATCCCCATGGTTTATGATTTCTACAATTATTAATAAGGCACTCCTTAGTTCTAATCAACCATTTTAGCATCAGGTTTAAGTTCTACTACTGTTTAATAGCCTTCAACTATTTTACATTCAAGTTTATATTATTATTTCCCTCAAGTTTGAACTATTATTTTCTTCCAAAAAATGATTACCAAATGAAAGTTTCTATGTGATGTGACTTATATTGCAAAAATGATCTATGATATGGCATATATAAACAACTATAGCTATGAAGATAATATAAATAATTGTTGTAAAGTAAATGCAAATTGATATTTTATCCTGGTTCAGACCCTGTCCTACTCCAATCCCAAAACTCTCTGTTTGGATTTTCACTAACACAAAAGCCCTCACTTTACCTGAAGGAACAAGTTTACAATCGGACTGAACTTCGACCTTTCCTAATGATCTCCAATAGGACTTCAACTTATAAAAGGAATAATTTCCAACTTTGACTTTGATGTGTTCTTTTACAATACGGATAAGTCACTCTTTAATACACCCTTCCTGTAGTCTCTTTTGATGATTGTGATTTGAACGTGTAAATATTAGGAAGTAGAAAGTTGCTTTTGAATGCCTTTTGAAATTTTAGAGCATAAAAAGCAAATTAAGAAAGTTAGAAAGAATTGATTAAGTTAAAAAATCAAATTCCACGTGTATTTATAGCATATGAAAAGTTATATTTGAAAAGTTATCACCATTGGAGAAGCTGTAATGTTTGAAGAAGTAGATAACACTTCAGATTTGAATTTTCTACGAAGATATGCTTCCTTTCGTACAGATCGGATGGCCGAATTTCATATTCAGATAGTTGAAATTTGATAATATAAAATAGAAAAAAATAGTTCAAAAATGGACTAATTCAAACAGCTGAATTTTATAATCAAAAGGCTGAATTTTAATTCAGACGTTTGGATTAAAAATTCATACAGTTGAATTACCTTAAGATTGTTCTTATATTTGTTTCTCTAATTCAGACATTTGAATTATAAATTCAGACGACTGAATTTATTCAAACGTCTGAATTGTAAATTCAAACGATTGAATTCCTATATAAGAAAGATAAAAGTTTGCGTTTCACGTTTCTTTCAAATTTAGCTTTTCAAAAATGTTTGTGTTTGTGTGTGATCATCGTAAAGTAGATTGTACATGTATATCTATGACACTGATACATAACACATGACTCCTACATTAGCTTGTCTTTGTTTTAAGCTCCTTGTAGATATCTTCATTCTAGCTCATCAAGTCTTTAAATCATTTGTTGTCCTTGTATCTACTTGCATCTTTGTATATATATTTTTACATTAGTTTGTCTCATTTTGATACTCATATACATGTAAGTTAACTTAGAGGTTCTTTGGTATAATTGTATGGTTGTTGTCATTAAAATCCAACATGAGAGGTTCTAACAATCCAGTAACAAAAAAAACGTATACACAATAACCAAGGCTCTTTTTAGTTTCCTTACTATTTTATACTGATGTATAATTTGTATATTATTTAGAAGGTTCTCTTTAATTCCATTTAACTAAGTTACATTTAAATTTATATTGTTATTTTTCTTTCAAATTGGTATTTTATTACAAACTAACATATACACAATAATTGAAACAAATGACTTACACTAATATATGTTTAACATTAGTGTATTTTATTGCACATCAACTATTCAACCATGTATATATTTGATAATTTCTTTTACAATATTATCGTATGCAACGCGCGGGTTACATACAAGCATCACTTAAAAATAGGATCTAACAATTAAACTTCCTTTATAAATTCAATATGTCCATCTACAAAAATTACAAATCTTAATATAACTTAAAATAGGATCTTCATCTAACAATTACATTTCTTTTACAAATTCGTTCCTTATTAACCAATAGTATAAATGAAAAATTCAAACTAAAAAGAAAATTAGATGTTGCAAATTAGAAAAATATTCAAACCAACTACACATGATTTCAGTGCAAAAATATGACTAATATTCAGGCAAACTAGGCCGGCCCAAGTAACTTTGTTGCCCCAGCCCAGTTCTTCTTAAATCGATCAAAAATTTATACGTATTACCAAGATTCGAACCTAGGTTGCCCTATCAAACCCACAAACTGTTACCACTATACTAAACACTCATTTGAAATTAGTAATGTATATTACAATTTTATCATGATGAAATAGTAAAGGCATCACCGCTACTAATCCATACACCTGTCGGATCGATTGTCCTAGGCAGCTGTCTTGGCAACCTTGCCTTGGGACCGAGCCTGCATGCAAATCATCTTTTCTTAAATGCATTAAACATATACAATTTGTATAAAAATAATTCACGTAGAAATCGCATGTCATCAGCATGCACAAAGCACGCGTTGTAATGCTCGTGAAGACATGTTTGAAGTACATAGAATAAAACACTGTAAATTAAGATTCGTCCCTTATTTTCAAACTTAATGCATAAAAAATCTTCTAAAATATAGGTTTCACGAAACACACTTGTAATTATTTTTAGTGAAAATGTGCATTTTACACTGCAATTATTTATTTTACCGAAACTACATTTAGAACTGTAGATATTTGTAGTATAAACTGTACATTTTTATTAAAAATAATTACTGAAGTTTTTCGTTAAGATTATCTTTTAGAAAGGGATCGAAGTGCAATTTAAAAATTATATTTGTATCTACCAAGAGTTGTATTATGGGTCACTGAATAAACATATGTACAATGTGATATTTTTTGTTATTGATGTTCATTTTATTCCTCCTTTTCTACTATAGTAAAGTGGACATGTATTTAGAACATTACCAAACATATGTGTTTCTTCACTTCTCTATTCTACTTCTCTACTATCAATACTTTGTATTTTGAAAATTAGAAAATACCCTAGATAACATCCCTTCTTGACCATCCATCAGAATCTCATCATCAATTTGCAACCTCCACCGTCATCTACATACCTCATACGTACTTATTAACCTTCCCAAAAATTTTATGAAAACATATTAAAAAAATTTATTCAAACATTTTTATAAAGATGCTTCATCATATACAATTACTTTTAAAAAAAATTCATTCACCAAAAATTTCTATCTTCTTTCCAAAGAAACCCTTTCAATTTCAACACTTAGAAAATACATCTATTTACTTAAATCTGTTATAAGTATATTTAAAATTATTTGAGGGAAGCTTTATATTTTTCAAAACATACTTTATTGGGTCAAAACAAACGTTGCATAAAACATCGCTACATCAACCCAAAACACTAGTATAGGGATATGATTAATTATACTTAATATTAATTTTCGATGTCGAACTTAAACTGTTTATTAGTTAACAATAAAGCCGATCAAGTTAGGATATCTCTCAGACATTGAATGAACGACATTCTTAACATAAAATGGATATAAGTTACCCACTTCTAATCTTTACATCAAATATAGGATATGAATAAATCACATATACTATATAAATATCTTCTTTTGGAAATCACTTACTATAACAACAGTGTTATAGTTTATGTCTTCCTTGCTTTCTCAAAAACATTCATTACAACAATAATGGTGAAATCTATGTCTTCTTTTCACTTAACTCATTTTAAATCACTTTTAAAACCATTAAACTCCATTTGCAAATATCACTTTCAAAACATTCCTTTAAGAGATTATTTTACTTTTAAAATGAAATGTAACTCCCTTTGTAAAAACCATCTTTTACTTATCAAGGTAAACTCTTTTATATTTATAAAACCATATTTTATAATTCCCTTCCTTTTTTATAAAACTTCTTTTTATAAAATCTCTTTATTTATAAAATTCCATTTATCAATCTATTCCTTTCTAAATCTCCTTTATTTATAATAAAATCTCATTTATAAGTCTATGTACAAAATATCAATTACAAATCCATTTTTAATATTTATAAAACACCATTTATAAATCTATTACTTTATTTATAAAATATTACTTTTATAAATCTTTTATACAAACCATTTCGAAAATATTTTTTTCAAACTATTTGTATCTTCTTTAAAACTGTATTTCCTTCGTAATAAAAGAAGGACTTATTCGTTAAAGCACTCCTTTTTCAAAATAACTTTTATTTTGAATCAAATTTCCTAAGAATTCAAATACCAATTTTATTATTTCAAAATATCACCTATTAAATGTATACATAAGATTTGTTTATCTTAAATAAATTCCTTTAACCTTGTATTGATATTATTTATTGAACACCACATAGTCAAATTGTGAAACTAAATTCACTTGGTGTGCGCATTTAAACTTTTAAATTAAACAACCAATCAATCAATGATAATAACTGAATATTATCATTCCCTTTAACAACCAAACACTACATAAATAACTGAATCATTTGAAAGATATTCCTTTATATTCAAAATATAATTCTAGGTAAAATTATTTCATTTACCAATTTTCCAAAACAAAAATCATTTTTATATAACATTAATAAATATGCACTTATCATACGCTTAAACTCATTCTAGATGTTACTAACCCCATCTCTTTTTTCTTAACATTTTATGATGTTTCCAAAGTCCTTGGGTCATTTTTTCATCCTTTGTTCGTCTAATTCGCTCGTTTAAGTCCGTTCGGAGACTGCGGAAAATTTGGTTAAAACCGTGATGGTATGTATACTTTGTCAATTTCTTATCTTCATAAAGTTTTCTTTATTATTTTATTTTTTTTATAAAATTTTATTCCCAGTTAGCATGTAAGATAGTATTTACGATGTAAAGACCCGCAAATTTATCACTTTGATAACTTGTATTTATATTTGAAATATTTAAATACAAGATTTTATAACATAAATTATAATATTTTGAACCATAAATAATAATGGTAAACTTGTTTTAGAAGTATATTACCAAATATAGATATTTGGTATTTTCATCAGAAAGACAACGAAAATGAGTTTTAAGGAGAATTGAGATTTTCTCAATATTAGCATGCACGAAACTAGGCAAATACACTTATTTATCCATATAAACCAGAATATGAAATAAAAATTATTTATTTTTGGAAATAAAATGTATTTATGACATCATCAAGGATGTCATCACTTTTGTATTATATTTTTGATATATTTAAATTAAGGTTAATTATTCATATTTGTCTTTAAATGATAAGAATTCATTTTAATTAGTTATGAATTGATAATAAATCATTTTTATAGTTTAACTTGAAAATATAAGGAAAATTGATATTGCACTACCGATATAGTAGCACTTTTTGTAAACAATTATTTAATATTAATTTATATGGTTTTTTGATTTAAATGAGATCGTTTTAATTAAGTAATAATGATGTGAAATTAGTTTTATAATTTTTTTTATATTTATATGTGAATTAATTTATTAGTGAAAATATGACCGGGGATCGGCTTTCCGATTTTCAGTGGTGTAACGAAAGAAAGTTGTTCAAAGTTTTTTGCAACCTTGTTTATATGTCTTGTGCACATATATAACATACACATGCACACCCTAATATATACATGAACATATATATTTATATATACACACACATACAAATATACATATACACTTATATATATGTATTAATATTACAAAAATATCTAAGATATTTTCATTTTCTTACTACTTAGTCATCCTTAAAGTCAATGAACATGGGGGGGTGATGCATTCGTGTGTAATGTTGATGATCTAGGAGGAGTGGCATATGAAATGATGGAGAGGAGGTGGTAGAAAGTTGAGATGTGATGGTAGGAAAATATTATGATATTTTTGTGCAAACTTTTGTCTATAAATACCAAACACCCATTTACAATTCATTCACACAATTTTCTTCTTCTTCCTCCTCTTCTTAAAGCTCATTAATGGCTTCTAGTTCATAGAAAAAACATAGCAAAGCTATGAAAAAATATATATCAAAATAAAGTAAAATATACACATATGTATATACCATGTCAATCCACCTCCAAAACCAAGTCAAACACCTCCTTCACACTTCCACAACTCATGGCCAGCACATCTTCCACTAATTGGTTGAGAGATCCACCTCTTCTAGCTTGGGCCATGCCCTTCCTAAGGTATAGAGGCTGATTCCATAGGGTCCAGTGTGATCTTAGCGAAGCTATAGCAAATTTTCGTAAAGTTAGAAACCAATAAAGGTGAGAAACTGTATGTGTATATATATATATTGGATGATATAATACATTTTTCTATGCTTTTTATGATGGTTGTTTATCATGTTTGAATATGATAATATAGATGTTTGATTGTTGAAATGGTTCGCATTAAATACACGTCGAATTTCACAAAGAAACCCACTTATACTTTAATAAATGAAATGGTGTATATGGCATTGATAAACCTTTTTTAAATGGTTTAAAATGACTTAGAAATGTTTTATAAACATTTAAAAGTGTTTCGATAAAGTTTGGAAAAGAATATGAAAATTAAGTTAAAATAGGCGCGTCGCGTAACGACAATTCACGATTTCACGCCGTAAAAGTTTAAATCCATCTGTAGGGTGGAATCAGAGTCGGAATTCTTTGAAATAATAATTTTCCATACTCTTATAATCATAGTTTTCAAACAAAGGAAACGGATCGAGATTTCATTTCGTAGATTTTGAAATATAAGCAAAACAAGTTTTTAAAATAGTCGCGGTTCGGAATCCAAAAGGGAAATTCCGTTGAAATGATATTTTTAAATCTTTAGAAATATGGAATAAATTCTATAAATATACTAAAATGTTTTAAGAAGGATTTGAGTTATAAAAATGGACTGTTAAGTGATAGAAAAGTTGTTTTGATCAAATAAGCTTTGAAAACACTATTTGTAGCACTTTTCGTAGCAGTTTTAATAACTTATACAAAGTACAGTTTTAACTTAACTATTCTTTCCTGAATCTTTTATAAACATTTTCAAATAAATAAATAAGTATTTTAAAGATATTTTGTAAGTTTAAAAATTACTTTTAAAAGAATTTAAATAAATGGTTAAAAGAAAAGCTGTTATAAATAAATGATTTAATCTTGGCTCTAAAAGCTGATGAGTAGATTGAATTTTTCTATTCGTGAGATCCAGATGTGGGGTGCTTAAACTAAGGAGATGTTCAAGAACAACCAGTGTCCTGACTCACCTGGCCTCTTCCCTGGACGAGGAATAGATAAGGTCGAAATGTCCGAAACGAGGCAAGAATAAAAGATTCAAATTTATAAATTTAATACAACTTGGATTGTGTATAAATAATCTTCTTATACTTGGTATTAAATTTTGAGGAGGGAACCAATACTATCCATGAGAACTGAAAAGGTGATTGCACCATTATTCGATGGATAGTAAAGGTTGAATACGGAAATTAATATTGAGTAAAATTAGTATAATTTCTATGAATCCTTTTTACTCGATAATGTTTTCCAACATGATTTATGAGAAATGATGTGGTGTTTTACAAAGTTAAAGAGAGGTTTAATAATCTCGTATATACTGGAAAAGAAAAGATACATCTCTAAAAGATGATTATCGATAATTGGTTCGGAGAGACCGAGATCGGACTTGGGTGATTCCTATCCGAAAACTACGTCGAACCAATGTATGTTCGAAAGTGAAAATATGATAAAGGAAATGATTTTGAAGACAAAGATCTTCATAATGAAAGGCTACTTGCTACTAGCCCCTTGATTTCCATATTATATACATATGGTGGCAGTAGTACATAATTTTGAAAATCTTCTATGCAAAGACTTCTCGCTACTAATCCTAGAGGTGATTCCCAAAATAAGATGTAGTAGGAGAGTGCCTTCGGTTTGTCCTGTTTCTAGACAACTTGTATGGACGAATGTCTAATATTGCATTTCTAAAATACACGTACATTGATCTCTACAAACGTACATCTGTTTGGTGGTGTAGGAGGTAACCTCTCTTACACTTAACATCCTTAAGATGTACGAGCTCAGAGGTTCTACATTTGTGGAAATCAATACTGTATGGTGGAAATGGCAATGTGACATTCTAAGTGCGATTTAATGATTCTATGCAAGGTAAAACGCGACCTCAGGTGTAACGACCCGTATTTTTACGGATCGAATGTTTGTAACCGGTGTTATTAGGTCATTAGTGTTGTGGATTCGTTCAGAGTTAGATCGTCCATAAGTTAGACCGTTCAGAGTTTGAGACGACTAGAGCTTAAGTTGTGTAGAAGTTAGGTCGTCTAGAAGTTAAGCCGTGTTGTAGCTTAGGTCGTTTGGGAGTTGGGTCGTGTGGTAGCTTAGGTCGTGGGGTAGGTTAGGTCGGGTGAACGACCTAAGAGATTGGAGCAACCTATAGGATTTGACGACTTAAGGAGTAGACGACCTAAGGATTGGAGCAACTTAAGGAAAGACAACGACCTAAGTTAGTGAGCGACCTATGGAAGTTAGTAGTAGAAGTGAACGACTTAGGAGTTAATGGCTTAAGTTAGTAAGCGACTTAATAAGGGTAGCGACTTTAGAATTAGCGGCAACGACCTAGTAGTTAGCGGCTTAAGGATTAGCGGTATAGGAGTTAGGTCGTAAGCGACCTAAGGTAGATCACTTTGTTTGATTAAGTCATGTAAGGGCTTAAGGGTTAAGTCGTTAGGTCATCAATGCAGTTAAATCGCTAAGTCGCGAGGTTGTTAAGTCGTTGAGTCGTAAGTCATTAAGTCGTCCAAACGACTTAGGTAGAAATGCGGCAGTGTGTTAAGTCGTTAAGGCGTATCCCAGTTGAGTTGTTAGGTCGCGCGTATATGTTAAGTCGTGCAAGTGTTAAGTCGTAGGATCTGCTAAGTCGTAGGTCGTAGGATCTGCTAAATCGTAGGTCGTAGGATCTGCTAAGTCGTAGGTCGAAGGGGATGGTTAAGTTGTAGGTTGGAGAGGTTTGTTAAGTCGTAGGATTTGCTGAGTCGTAAGTCGTAGGTCGTGGACGACCTAAGGGGGCGGACGACTTAAGGAATTTCCAGCCTATAAATACACGGTTCTACTTCACTTTTTGGGATCCGGATTTTGAAGCGACGAAGTGCTGCCATTTTGAGAGCTCGAGAACTACACTTCTTCACTTCTTATCTCTTCTTTAATTTTGTGCTTCCTTCCATCCAAGATCGAAGATCCAAGAGCTTAGATTAAAGATCTACATTCTTCGAAGAGAGATTTCATCGTTTGAAGCGGAATTTTGATAGATCAAGTTAGATCCTTCGCTGTCCAGATCTGAAGTGTGTTGCTTTTGAGGTGTTTAGGTGATTTGGTGAGTGGTGGTTATCTCTCACACGGATCCAAAGGAGTATATCGGATTGATGGCTTGATTTTGTGTTAAAATAGTGATTTCCATGCATTTTCTTAAACTTAAGTATAGATCTATTGTTCATGATGATTTGACATCCATTTTACTACATGTTAATCTATGCAAGTTCATTCATCAAGTTGTAGAGATATTGCTCATGTTTCATGCTTGTTAGATCTGGACTCTTTATTTACAAAATTGCCATTTTAGTTATAAATGCTTTTATATCTTGTTTGCATGATTGATTACTTGGATTAATGATTGATTTGATTGATTGTTATAAATTAGTTGATTGATGATTTGATTTGGAAAAGTTGGTTGAAGATGATTCAAAAGCTAAAGGAAAGGCTCTTGAATTGGAAAAGCTGCTCGTGGTATATGACGCGGATGATAAAACTCATATGGATAGATTTAATGACGATGTTGAGATGAGGCTTTGCTATGATGAGATGGAGCGAGGCATGATGTGAGATAGTCTTGGTTAAGTCCAGACGGGATCATTCCAAGCATGTTGATGACTCGGTGAAATGGTTCGAGTGTGAGGATAATGGTTGGCTCGAGAGGCGCTTAAGCTAGTATGAGAATAGTCGTCGAGGAGGATGACTAGAAGGCTGAGACTTCATCGTTGTTGAAGGTTCTAGCAGGCTCAAAGAAAGAGTACGCTGGGCAGATTCGATAGTCCCAAAAGACTACATTAGGTGGTCGAGTACTCTGGGCAGATTCGATAGTCCTAGGCACGGGCTGCGACGACGTGCAGAGTTCTGTCTAGAACCGGGGTTACCATTGGCCCTTGACGGACGGCTAAAAGAATGTGCCGGTCATTCAATTAACGGTGGTATCGAAGCAATGATAACAGTGATAGCCAGAGTCATGGATTTTTGGTTGTATCGTCATTCGGTCTCAAGAGCGATGTTTTCTGGGTGCTTATCTGATCTTGGTTTAGGCCTGGGGGGTTTGTGCTTGGAAAACATCGACCTTGACTCGAGTGATAATTGCTTTACTTTAAATGTCTGCTTTGCTATGTTTATTTCTGCTTAGTGTGTCTGGGGGCTATCACTGTAGAAAGAGGTGGAGTGGGAGGGTTGGGTTCCTATTCCTTTTACCTTTATGCTCTTTTGGTATGTTGTTAGATAATTTACCATTCACTAAGACTGTTGTCTGACTCAAGGTTTTATGTTCAACTCTTATTACCTTGGGGTGTTCATCCATTTTGGGATGGGCAGACTAGGTAGCAGGTGACAGGTGCTGTTCTTAGTTTCCAACGATGCTGATGACGAAGACGAGCTGGAGGCTTGCATATTATTTTCTTACTATATGTACTGGATGTTCCGCTGCTTGTATAATTCTCTGAGTGATATGTAGTGAGGCTTGATGTATTGACTATTCAGATGTTTGTATTCAACTATAATGAAGCTTAATTGATGAGATTCTATTTTGTGAAGCTTCACTATATATATTCTCTATTGTATTTTATCCATGCGCTGTGAGTAATACGATAGATTCTGCTGTTTTAACTTTACCTTGATGGTCGTCCATGGCTGCCTGGCACACTTTTCAGCGCACTACTTCTATGTTTAGTGCAGGGGTCATGGGCGGTCGTCACATTTGGTATCAGAGCTTTGGTTAACCGATTTTACCCAACGCTCGCTGACGTAACTACGTATGAGAGACGTAATTGTATTTTGATGGATGATTACTATATATAATATAGTAGCTTAGAAGGATTTGAGTCCTTTATGCAGTTCTTTCTCAAGGTGTGCTGATCATTCCTTTTTATAGATATTAAGAATGAGTCGAAGAGGGAGACCAACTGCTAGGGAAGGCCGTGCTGCTGAGGGGGCTGCTGATTATGCTGCTATGTTTGAGGCTATGATGACTTCGATCATGAGAAGGATGCCAGCTCCGGGGCCATCAGTAGATGTTGGAATTCAAGTTCATGCTCCAAGACCGGTGGATTTTGCTAAGCTGTGTAAAGACTATACTGCTCTTGGAGGAAAGGTTTTCTTGGGAACAGAGTCAACCATTGAAGTCCAGAGATGGATAGATGCTTGTAGAAGAATCTTTGGTGACTTGGGAATCGAGGATGCAACCAAAAGGAAGCTCGCATCAAGACAGCTTCAAGGGAGAGCTTCTGATTGGTGGAACTCTATCACCATTGATACTCCGGAGGAAGAAATTACTTGGGAGCAATTCCAAGCCAGATTTGAAGCTAAGTTCATTTCTACAGCTCAGAAATCTGTTCTGTTTAAGAAGTTTGTGGAGCTCAAGCAAGGTGGAAGACTAGTTCTTGAGTATGTTTCTGAGTTTGAAGCTTTGTCCAAGTATGCCCGGTCGTATATTGAATCTCCTTATCAGAAGAACGAGAAGTTTGTGACAGGCTTGGACATTTATCTTGGGAGGCAGTTGGTGGATCATCTGAACGATCCATTTGAGAAGCTTGTGGAGAAAGCTCTCAGGCATGAAAATTTGTTTCCTAAAGAAGGATCTGTTGTTGCTATGGCCAAAGAAGAGTCTAAACCACAGCAGGGTGGAAACAAGAAGAGGAAGCAGCAACAAAAGGGTAAGGATGGCCAGAAGAAGCCGAAGGGCGAAGTGACCTGCTACAATTGTCAGCAGAAGGGCCATTTCTCCAGAGATTGCAAGAATCCAAAGGTGCTGGTGAAGTGCCACAACTGTGACAAGCCAGGGCATATTAAGAAGAATTGTCCAGAACCGCGGAAGGACAAGCAGATTGTGCAAGCTTATGCTTTGGGGGCTGTTCCATCATCTTCAAAAGCTCCTACCGCTGAAGAGAGAGGAAAGAGTATGGTGGTTCAAGGTACTCTTTCCATATGTGGTGTCCCAGTTAGAGTGTTATTCGATACTGGGGCGTCGCATTCTTTTGTTTGTAATGAACTTGTAGGCCGATTGGGTTTAGAACCAGATATTGTTGATAGACCATTGGTTGTGACTAATCTAGTTGGGGGTTCGTCCTGTCTGTGTATGCTATGCCGTGGTTTGGTTGTATCGAGTCATGATTGCTCTTTTGTTTGTGATTGTTTTGTTCTGAACTTTGCGGGGTTCGGAATTATTTTGGGTATGGACTGGCTTAGGAAGTATGCGGCAAAGGTTGATTGTGAAAGATTGGATGTGACAGTCGAGAATGTGGAAGGGCGAAAGGTTGTGATACAATGTAAGCATGAGGAAGGTGTCTTCATGAGCTTCATGTATTCGCTGGTTGTTCCACGGGATGGACTGTCATCGATTCCAATCGCTAATGGATTTGAGGATGTCTTTGATGAGGTCAAAGGGTTACCGCCGCATAGAGAGATCGAGTTTCATATCGATTTAGTTGAAGGAGCCAGACCTGTTGTGATGCCACTTAGGCGGATGGCGCCTAGGGAACAACAAGAGTTGAAGGTGCAAGTTGATGATCTTTTACAGAAAGGATTCATTCGGCATAGTGTGTCCGAATGGGGTGCACCGGTTGTGTTTGTTACCAAAGCGGATGGATCATTGAGGTTGTGTGTGGATTATCGTGAGCTGAATAAAGTGACTAAGAAGAACAAGTATCCATTGCCGAGAATAGATGACTTGTTTGATTAGCTTCACGAAGCCCAGGTGTTTTCTCAGATGGATTTGGCAACGTGATTTCACCAGTTAAGAGTAGCGAAGGATAGTGTGCCGAAGACTGCTTTCAGGACACCATCTGGTTTCTTTGAGTGGCTGGTAATGCCGTTTGGATTGACCAATGCACCAGCATATTTTGTGGATCTTATGAATAGAGTGTTCAGAGATCAGTTGAACAAGTTCGTACTAGTGTTCGTGGATGATATTTTGATTTATTCCAGAACTGAAGAAGAGCACAAGACGCACTTGCGTATTGTTTTGGAAATCTTACGGAAACATCAGCTAAAGGCTAAGTTTTCGAAGTGTCACTTCTGGAAGAGCGAAGTGAGGTTCTTAGGCCATATTATCTCTGGAAGCGGAATAGCGGTTGATCCCGCCAAGATAGCAGCAATCCAGGATTGGGGTAGACCTAAGAATGCATCTGATGTGAGAAGTTTTCTTGGATTAGAAGGATACTATCGTCGATTTATCAAAGACTTTTCCAAGGTGGCTGCACCATTAACAGGATTGACGAAAAAGAATCAAGTATTCAGATGGGATGCTAAGTGTGAGCAAGCTTTCAGAATTCTGAAAGAGCTACTGACAAGTGCTCCTGTTTTGACTATTCCAAGTGAAAATGAAGAGATGGTGGTTTACACCGACGCATGTGGTACTGGACTTGGAGCAGTGCTGATGCAGAAGGGTAAAGTTGTTGCATATGCAAGTCGACAACTGAAGCCGCATGAAAGGAATTATCCGACTCATGATTTGGAGTTGGCGGCGATTGTATTTGCTCTGAAGATGTGGAGACATTACCTATTGGGAGTTCGATTCGAGTTGTTTACAGATCATAAGTCGTTGAAGTATCTTTTCTCCCAAAAGGATTTGAATCTTCGGCAGCAAAGATGGCTAGAGTTTTTGGCATCATATGATTTTAGTATAGCCTATACTCCGGGAAAGGGTAACGCAGTGGCAGATGCGTTAAGTCGAAGACATGCAGGATTGGGAGCCATGTTTTTGAAAGTACACGTGTAGTACTAAGGATCGTGTAATATGGTATGTTAATGCGGAAACTAGTAATAACAGTAAAGTACAAATTAAAGTAAGCACACCAGGAATTTTTATACTGGTTCGAACTTCCCGTTCTACGTCCAGTCCCAAAATACCCTCTGGATTTAAACTAAACCCCTCACTTAACCCGGAGGAATAGGTATACGACACCTGAGCAGCCGAACAGGAATTTTTCCGCCTCAACAGCCGAAGAGGACTTCAACTTAATACAAATAGTTTGTTGACGAATGTGTTCTGAATAACACTGATTGTCTTTTGATAGTACAGCTTTCCTATAATCAAATCCTCAAGAGTATATATGTGTGTGAAGATTTAGAAGGAAGATAATCACGTAGAATCGAAGTATATGAATAAATTCAAGGATTCTAGTGATATTAAATAAGAATAAATGCTTTTATTTGCAGAAATGAATAAAGATTAGATTTCAGAAATATAAACAAGAATCGGTGATTGTAGAAGTGAATTGAATATGTTTATATAGTTGTAGAAGAGTTGTAATCTTTCATGAAGAGTTTTAGTTAACAGTTGTGTCCATACCTCTTGAAATAGAGGACATTCCTCTTCATGAAATGATCGCGTCTCTTCAGAAAACTAGCCGTTTTTCTCTGGTCGGTCGACCGGAAAACCTGGCCGGTCAGCTGAGTTTAAAACGTATACAAAACAGAAAGTCACTGTGCACATGATACAGGGTCGGTCGACCGAGGATCCTGGTCGGTCGGCCGACCTGGTGTTATATGCACAGTGAACATAGTTTTTGCTATAAAATGTTTTGTGTGCGTGTGTGACTATTTGAGGAATGATTTTAACATTGTTCTAAGACTCAAATAAAATAAAATATCCATACTAATCTCTGGATTGTAAGATTATCTCCTTTGCAGTGCACAGTATGCACTTATTCTCTTTTTGTCGCTTTCATATAGTATTCTCATCGTATGATCTCTGAAGCTTGTGTCATGAATCAAAACTCATGAATCAACATTCTCCCCCTTTTTGATTGATGACAATACTTATGTGACGAAGTAATAATGACATATATATTATAGTTCTCCCCCTGAATATATGGCGACTTTTCTGCAAAAATTTGTTAGTTTGCATACATTTCTCCCCCTTTGTCATCGACAAAAAGGAATACTTATAACAGATTAAAGTAATGCAAAACATTTAAATTTACATGGTACATTCTTGAGCTTAATTAGAAATAATTTAAAGATGTTTGCATAGAACATAACAAAACAATTAATTAAAAAACAAATAAAGTACAAGAAATTCTTGAAAGTAAAAAAATACTACAATTACTCCTCATCATCGTCGGTATCCCACTGTTCTGGATGAAGATTTTCATCGAGAGGAGCCGGTTCCTTACCCCGTCTTTGAGTGGTAGGTGCGGGAGTTGCCGATGTGCTAGAACTTGTGTTCTCGGATGTAGACCAAGAGAAATTTGGTGCTGGTCTTTTTCCAGGAGCAACAAATGAAGCACCGGCTTCAGAAGAGCATGATAAGGCATCCCATAAATTTACGAAGAAGCCTTTGATCTTCTTGAAACGTCCATCAATTTTTCGAAGGCGAGAATCCAAAGCTAGTTGATTTTGGGCCAAAATATCAATGGCAGCCGTGGTGCTAATACCGGGAGGTGGTCTTTGGATAGAGGTCTGACGAGTTATACGTTCTGTAGAGTGAGTGGATGGTTGAGGTGTAGAATAGCTGCGACGTAGTTGTTCTCGTGGAATGGTACGCCATTGCTGAAAGGTGGTGATTTGGGATGGTGCATCGGGTAACTTCATTAATTTTATTGTTCGTGAGTCAAAGGTACGAACTTTGGATGTTTCGGATTCCGGAGCATGGGTGACAAAATTATTAATCAACCGCATTATGTATTCTCCATAATAAATATGGAGCATTTTCCCTTGGTTGAACGTAAGGAATTCATCCATGAGAAGTTGTGTCCAATTTACCCGAATATTTCCACACATAGAATATAACGCTTTGAAGTTTTCAGGATATACTAAGTGGTATGACCCTCCTCGTGGAACAATAAACTTCATCATGAATCGATGAAAAAGTCGTGCTTTAGGTCGGAGAGATGAAGTTTGCCTTAAATCGGTAGCATCATCTTCAAAGAATAGATGACTTAGGCGATCACGAGTTGATGTATTACAGTCTACATCATGTAATGATATTCCACCCGGTCGAGCATTTAAAATATGATTCATTCGATCAATGGAGAGAAAAATCGAAGTGCCACAAACCGATGTCCAAACACAATTTTCAGTGTTTCTCGGTGGATTTACAAGATTGAGATTTGCTAGGAATAACTTTACCATTATATGATTAATTTTCAAGTTGTTTTTCCTATAGTCAAGAAAAGCATCAAGACCACTTTCAAGTGCGGCATTTTCAACACCGTAGGCGGTAAAATCAGGATAACTTACAAAAGACTCCTCAAAGATTTTTGCATCTTGAAGCCTTATCTATCTTTCTAAAGCTTTTTCACTTACTAGCCAAGAAGCAATTTGAGAGTCTACAGGAGTTAAGGAAGATTGGCCAGCAGTAGTCTTAGATCTCTTCTTGGGAGCCATTTTTCTTTGAAGAATTTGAAGAAATTTAGGAAGGTTGTAATGGGGGCTAGGGTTAAAATCTGTTGTGGGAGAGTAAAGTGAAGAGGTGAGATAAAAAGGTGAATGGTTGGGTTAAAATATGTAGGCAATTTCAGTAGAAAAAGTTCGTTCGGTCGGCTGAAATCCCTGGGTCGGTTGACCGAGTTGAGGTTCAGAATAGTGCTGAAACTTTCGGGAAGAACTTCGGTCGACTGGTGCAGGGTATTCGGTTGACTAAGTTAAAAAATGTTATAATTTCATTCTGGAAACAAGTTCGGCTGACCGAGACAGGTTGTTCGGTCGACCGACTTGTAAGAAATCTGTTTTTAAAAACCTCTCGGGACAGCTTCGGTTGACCGATTCAGATTTTTCGGTCGACCGAGGCATGTGAACAGACTAGTTTATGCTGTCTTTCAAACAAGAATTATAGAAGTATAATTATATTATTACATTATATATATCTATACATCTTATTCAAAATAATAACATATATATAGTAAATTATAGCCATGGTGCATCAGCATCGACGTTCCCATGAATTTGTAGATGGAACGTTTTCTACCGGTGACCATATTGGAGCTATTGGAGATTGAACATGGTTAGAAGGAGATGGAGTTCTGTAAGAAGGTTCAGCAACATCATCCTTCTTAGATGAACAAAATTTCATGGCAATCTTTTCAAGGAAGCTTAAACGTCTTGCCGTGACTTTCTGTTCGTAATAAAGTTCCCTTTGCATATTCATCTGTTGTTGTTGGTAGTGATGAATTTCATCAATCTTTTGTTTGGTTGATGGAGATACTACCATTTCCTTTTTCCCTTTCTTTTTATCAGGTGTATAACCTGTATGGGAGTCTTCCCATGGTTTCCACCTGTGTCGGGGGTCATTATCTGGAGAGGGAAATTCTAAAACACGATTAGGCATTGGAAAAGTAGGTTGGGGACCATTTTCAGTGATGCGATCAGAATAGTCGTCGTCCGGGGATGTATAAGAAAGATGAGAATTTTCAGAATTGTAGACATCATTGTTAGAAGACATTTTTGTTTCAAGTTTTTGTTTTGTAAGTAGATTTTTTTTTGTATCTTATGTTCTATTCAATAAACATATGTATGTATATATAACCATTTATTTCTAAAAAAAATAGTGGTTTAAAATCAAATTTTGGTTTTAATCACAGAACTTTTTAAACAAAAACTGTTTGTAAATGAATGACATACAATGCTTTAGAGTCAAAAATAGTATATTTTGAAATTAAGTTTTAATGGTACAAATTAGAAACAGAGCTGGAACAAGAAACACCCATAGCTCAATTGGCTATACTACAACATCTAGCATATAAGTCAGAAGTCATGAGTTCGAGTGCCGCTTTGGTCAGAAATAAAATAATTTTTGTTTTTCCATATTTTTGCATATTTTTATTCATAAGTCTTTAAACGACATTATACCTAAATCACGTCTTAGTTTTATAAAAGTATTCTCATTTAGTGGTTTAGTAAAAATGTCAGCTATTTGATTTTCAGTGTTGATAAATTCTAGATTAATTAATCCTTTTTCCAAACAGCCGAAAATAATATCGTCAACATATATTTGAATTATTAAAATATCTTTATTAGTTTTCTTAATAAAAAGTGTTTGATCTACTTTACCGATTTCAAAACCAGATTCTAATAAATAATCTTTAAGACGATCATACCAAGCACGTTGTGCTTGTTTTAAACCGTATAACGCCTTTTTAAGTTTATATACATGATCTGGAAATTTTTCATGATTGAACAAAGGTGGTTGTTCAACAAAAACATTTTCTTTTATGAATCCATTTAAAAATGCACTTTTAACATCCATTTGATATAGTTTAAAATTATGAAAACACGCATAAGCTAATAGTATTCGTATTGCTTCAAGTCGGGCGACTGGAGAAAACGTCTCTTCGTAATCAATACCTTCTTCTTGATTATATCCTTGTGCAACTAATCTAGCTTTATTCCTTGTTATATTTCCTAGTTCATCTGCTTTATTTTTGAAAACCCATTTAGTACCGATGACTGATTGGTCACTGGGTCTAGGAACGAGTTCCCAAACTTCGTTTCGTTCGAATTGATTTAATTCTTCTTGCATGGCAAGTATCCAGTAGTCATCAGTTGAAGCTTCTTTTATATTCTTAGGTTCTATGTTAGAAAGAAAAGCTACATGACCAACCTGATTTAATTGATGTCTGGTTTTAATATTCGTATTAACTTCTCCAATTATATTTTGCACAGGATGATCTCTTAAAATTCTAGGTGGAGATTTTATTATATTAGACGTCACGTTTGTATTGGTTTCATGAATATCAAAATTTTCATTTGCATTATTATTTTCATTCTGAGTAGATTCATCATCAGAATCAATAGTAACTCTTGGATTTATATTTTTAAAATTTTCGTTGAAAGAAACATGTAAACTTTCTTCAATAATTTGAGTTCGTTTATTATAAATTCGATAAGCCTTGCTTCGTTCCGAATATCCAACGAATATACCTTCATCGGATTTTGGATCGAATTTACCTAGTTGATCTTTAGTATTTAAAATAAAACATTTCGAACCAAAAACTTTTAGATATGAAATATTTGGTTTTCTTCCATTTAGAAGTTCATATGGTGTATTTTTAGTTAATGGACGAATAGAAACGCGATTTAGTACGTAACAAGCAGTGGCTACAACTTTTGCCCAAAAATGTTTCGATAAAGTTGTTCCATTTAGTAAAGTTCTTGCACATTCTTGTAACGTTCTATTTTTCCTTTCTACAACTCCATTTTGTTGTGGTGTTCTAGGAAAAGAGAAATTATGGTTAATACCTTTCTTGTTACAAAATTGTTCAAAAACTTCATTTTCAAATTCGCCTCCATGATCACTTCTTATATTTTTAATCTTCAATGTTTTAATATTTTGAATTCTTTTAACAAAAACTTTAAAATTATCAAAAGTATCACTTTTATTTTTCAAAAAGAAAATCCAAGTATATCTAGAGAAATCGTCTACAATAACAAAAACATATCTATTATGGTTAATAGATTGTACTTGAGTTGGACCAAAAAGATCCATGTGTAAAAGTTCAAGTGGTTGTTCTGTAGATATTACTTTCTTTGATTTAAAAGAAGATTTTGTTAATTTTCCTAATTTACATGCATCACAAAATATGTTAGTTTCGAATTTTATATTGGGTAATCCTTTAACTAATTTATTTTTCGCAAGTTTGTTGATGGTATTAAAATTTATGTGACAAAATCTTTTGTGCCAAAGACAAGAATCGTTTTCTTTAGCTACTAGACACAAATTTGAATCATTATTAACATTCATATTTAGGATATAAATATTTTTATCTCTATTTCCTTCGAAAATGATGTTGTGATTTTTATCAAAAATGTTACATTTATTTTCTGAAAAAGTTATATTAAAACCTTTATCGCATAGTTGACTAATACTTAATAAATTATGTTTTAAATTTTTAACTAATAAAACATCAGTAATGAGAGGTAAATTAGATGTACCGTTGCTATTAACATTCCCTTTGCCGATGATATATCCTTTTGAGTTATCTCCAAAGGTGACTGCTCCTCCATTTGAGTATATAATGTTTGATAACATTTCTTTGTTTCTAGTCATGTGTTTTGAGCAACCGCTATCTAAAATCCATTTTCCTCTCTTCTTATGTGGTACCTGCAAAATTTATAAAAAGTTGGTACCCAATCTTTTTAGGGTCCTAAGAGTTAGATCTTAGGAAGCCAAACCCATACGGGTTCAGAATTCCCTTTATAGACATAATTTTTGTTATTATGAACAGTTTCCATAAAACTTTTGATATGTTTATTCCTTATCAATGTATTATTTGTTTTTGGAATCCATATCTTAATAGTTTTAGTATTTGAATAAACTGTTTTCCTAATATCTTTCTTAATTTTATTATTAGTTTTACTTTTAGCAAAATTATTTTGTTTCTTAAATCCTAGTCCAGATTTATTGATAGGAGTTTGAGAGTTTTCTAATATACTAGAAAGATTTTCTCTTCCTTTATTGAAATTAGAAACATTTTTAGAAATATCATCAAATTTTATTTTAAGACTAGATTTTTCTAACTCTAAATCCTTAATCTTAGATATTAAACTATTATTTTCAAAAAGTAAAACATCATTTTTATTTTTCTGAATTTCTAGTTCCTCAGAAATTGACGTAATTTGAGAAGATAAGTTAGAATTCGATTGTTGAGAGATTTCAAGTTCTTCTTCCAATATTACCTTCTCATCTTTTAACATATCTACTTCTAAAGCTGTTCTATCTAACTTTCTTTGCAACTCCTTATTTTTCTTTTTAAGTTGTTTTGTTAAATTTACTAATTCAGAATTTATTTCAATTTAATCTTCAAAAGTAAAATCACTTACATCGTCTGATGAAGCCATGAAGCATACATTTGCTTGTTCATTATCACTTTCGCTCTCTGATGAGGATGATGAGTCAGTGTCGTCCCAAGTGACTGAAAAAGCTTTTCGTTTGGTTTTGTCCTTCTTGAAATTATTCTTTTTACGATCTGGACAATCTTTCTTCATGTGTCCTTTCTTATGACATTCATAACATTCCATTGTTGAAGATGATGGTTTGCTGCTATTGGAATTGTTGTTGGAATTATTTTTGTTTCCCTTGAATTTGTTTCTGTTGAATTTCAAAAACTTTTTGAAATTTTTAGCGATCATGGCCATATCTTCATTATCTGAGTCGGAATCATCTTTTTCTGCTTGGAATGCTACATTTTTCTTTTCTTGTGCTCCATTTCGTTTTGCCTGCAAATTTACTTCGTAGGACATTAAATTACCTATCAACTCTTCTGGTTTTAATGTTGACAAATCAGTTGCTTCTTCAATAGCTAGGACTTTTCGTTCCCATTCATCCGTTAAAGAATTCAAGATTTTTGTGACAACATCAAAATCAGTAAACTTTTGTTCTAGTGATAATAAAGCATGATAAATATCCTGAAATCTAGAGTACATGTCATTTATAGATTCATTTGGCCTCATTTTAAAATTTTCAAATTGATGTTTCAACATAGAAATTTTGCTCAATTTAACTTTGTTCGTTCCTTCATGTGAAACTTTAAGAGTTCTCCAAATCTCATAACCGGAAGTGCACATACTAACTCTATTGAATTCATTTCTATCTAATGCACAAAATAAAATATTCATTGCTTTTGCATTTGAAGTAGCATCTAGTTTTTGTGTGTTACTCCAAGTTGAGTATTCTCCAGTAGGAGTTGTATACTCTCTTTGTATAATATTCCAGATATCAAATCCACTTGATTGCATATAGATTCTCATTCTAGTTGACCAATAATTGTAATTTATACCATTGAAAAGTGGAGGTCGTGAAGTCGATTGACCTTCTGTGAAACTAGAATTAGTGTGAGTGTTAACATCATTAATTTGTGTGGTTGCCATATTACTAAAAGTAAATATCAAATAACTTTGTGATGGTTATAGGATGACCTTGCTCTGATACCAAATGAAAGTACACGTGTAGTACTAAGGATCGTGTAATATGGTATGTTAATGCGGAAACTAGTAATAACAGTAAAGTACAAATTAAAGTAAGCACACCAGGAATTTTTATACTGGTTCGAACTTCCCGTTCTACGTCCAGTCCCAGAATACCCTCTGGATTTAAACTAAACCCCTCACTTAACCCGGAGGAATAGGTATACGACACCTGAGCAGCCGAACAGGAATTTTTCCGCCTCAACAGCCGAAGAGGACTTCAACTTAATACAAATAGTTTGTTGACGAATGTGTTCTGAATAACACTGATTGTCTTTTGATAGTACAGCTTTCCTATAACCAAATCCTCAAGAGTATATATGTGTGTGAAGATTTAGAAGGAAGATAATCACGTAGAATCGAAGTATATGAATAAATTCAAGGATTCTAGTGATATTAAATAAGAATAAATGCTTTTATTTGCAGAAATGAATAGAGATTAGATTTCAGAAATATAAACAAGAATCGGTGATTGTAGAAGTGAATTGAATATGTTTATATAGTTGTAGAAGAGTTGTAATCTTTCATGAAGAGTTTTAGTTAACAGTTGTGTCCATACCTCTTGAAATAGAGGACATTCCTCTTCATGAAATGATCGCGTCTCTTCAGAAAACTAGCCGTTTTTCTCTGGTCGGTCGACCGGAAAACCTGGCCGGTCAGTTGAGTTTAAAACGTATACAAAACAGAAAGTCACTGTGCAGATGATACAGGGTCGGTCGACCGAGGATCCTGGTCGGTCGGCCGACCTGGTGTTATATGCACAGTGAACATAGTTTTTGCTATAAAATGTTTTGTGTGCGTGTGTGACTATTTGAGGAATGATTTTAACATTGTTCTAAGACTCAAATAAAATAAAATATCCATACTAATCTCTGGATTGTAAGATTATCTCCTTTGCAGTGCACAGTATGCACTTATTCTCTTTTTGTCGCTTTCATATAGTATTCTCGTCGTATGATCTCTGAAGCTTGTGTCATGAATCAAAACTCATGAATCAACAGTTTTCAGAATGGAAGTGTCTCGAGTATTTAGCTGGATTTGACTTCAGGCCCAGATGTGAATTGGAACCTGAGATGTTGGCAAACTTATTGATAAGACCTACTCTTGTGGAAAGAATTGGCGAGAGCCAAAAGCGAGACGATAAGCTTGTCAAGATTATCCGTGATTTGGAATCTGGATTGGACCCAGAAAAGGATAAAGAATTCGAGGTCGATCGAGAGGGTTGGCTTCGGAAGCAAGGACGACTAGTGGTTCCCGATGTAGATGAATTGAGAAATGAAGTTCTGAAGGAAAGTCATCACTCGAAGCTGACAATTCATCCAGTGGAAATAAGATGTATCGGGATATGAAGAGAACCTATTACTGGGAAGGTATGAAGAAGGATGTTGGAAATTTTATTTCCAAGTGCATGAACTGCCCGTTGGTAAAAGCCGAGCAGAAGAAGCCTAGTGGATTGCTACAGCCATTAGAAGTCCCTACATGGAAGTGGGAGCAAATATCGATGGATTTTATCGATGGGTTACCTAGAACCAGAGCGGGAAATGAAGGGATTTGGGTCATCGCTGTGCAGTTAAAGCGCTCGGCGGATTCAAAGCGGTGGAGGTGCAAAAAGTCATAGCGGGGATACAGCGAGGATATAGCGGGATATAGCGGATGGCTCTAAAATAGCATATAAAACTCGTACTTAATGTTTTTTCAAATATATAAATGGTAATTAAATGAAAAAATATCATTCAATTGAATTATAATTAATACATAAATAATTTTAAATAAAAACATGTGCGAATATACTTTAAATAAACATAAAACTGTTATATAACATAATTGAATTTGGTAGAATATTAGAGTATTTTCATTTCTAAAAATATATTAAAAATTAAATCAAATAAACTAGTTTCATAATTTTTATAATGTATAAATGCAATTTTTCAATTCATTTTATTAAAGAAGATATATCGGAAATAGCGGAATATAGCGGGAATAACGGGATATAGCGGAAATAGCGGGGCTTAAAGCGGAAAGGCTATATTTTGGGGCTATATGGAAAAATCGTAGCGGTAGAAATCCGCTATGAGATATAGCAGGGTTATAGCGAGGTAATAGCGGGGCATTAACTGCATAGGGTCATCGTGGATCGTCTGACTAAGAGTGCAAGATTCATTCCTGTTCGATCGACCAGGACTGCATCGAAATTGGCTGAGCTATATGTTAAGTGGATAGTTCGATTCCATGGTATTTCGAAAAGTATAGTGAGTGATCAAGACCCATTATTCACTAGTAGATTTGGAAGAGCTTCCAGGAAGTTTTGGGAACCGAGTTGTGTTTGAGTACAGCTTATCATCCCCAAACAGATGGTCAGACCGAGAGAGTCAATCGAGTTTTGGAAGATCTCCTTAGAGCTTGTGTTTTAGATTTCGGAGGATCATGGGAAGATCACCTTCATTTGGTAGAATTTTCATATAATAACAGTTACCAGTCAAGCATTGGTATGGCACTGTATGAGGCATTGTATGGAAAACCGTGTAACTCTCCGACATGTTGGTTAGAAACAGGAGAAAAGTTGATACTTGGGCTAGAAATGATTCGACAGACTTCGGATTGCATAGAGATCATTCGGCAACGAATGAAGGCAGCCCAAGGCCGTCAGAAAGGTTATGCTGATAAGCGTCGTAAGGATTTGGAATTCGACGTAGGTGATATGGTTTTTGTAAATATTTCTCCACTGAAGAATGTTATTCGATTCGGGAGGAAAGGAAAATTGACTCCGAGATTTGTTGGACCATTTCCGATCATCGAGCGAATTGGAAAGCTCGCCTACAAATTGGAGTTACCAGAAAAGATGACGGGTGTGCACAATGTTTTTCATGTATCGTATCTACGGAAGTATGTGCACGACTCGAATACGGTGGTTTCTGCTGATAGCTGTGAAGATTTTGAGGTTGACCTAGTTGATAAGAGACCTCGTAAGCCGCTTCGTGTTGTAGAAACTGACACGAAACAGCTTAGGAGGAAGGTAGTTAGGTTACTCAAGATATAATGGAGTGATGATGTTAACGACTGTACATGGGAGGTGGAAGAGAGGATGAAGGCAGCTCATCCTGAACTCTTTGAGGTATGGCCATAAGGTGTCGTGTCATCTCACGACATTGTAACTTGTTCTAGTTTTAGAATTCTGCATGCTAGGCTAGTAATTGGACGCATGGTTTATTGATTGCTATGGATGGTAGGCATGCAGAATAGTTTTTGATTGCTCTTGTTTGTTTGGAATTTCGGGGGCGAAATTCCTAAGGGGGAGAGAATGTAACGACCCGTATTTTTACGGATCGAATGTTTGTAACCGGTGTTATTAGGTCATTAGTGTTGTGGATTCGTTCAGAGTTAGATCGTCCATAAGTTAGACCGTTCAGAGTTTGAGACGACTAGAGCTTAAGTCGTGTAGAAGTTAGGTCGTCTAGAAGTTAAGCCGTGTTGTAGCTTAGGTCGTTTGGGAGTTGGGTCGTGTGGTAGCTTAGGTCGTGGGGTAGGTTAGGTCGGGTAAACGACCTAAGAGATTGGAGCAACCTACAGGATTTGATGACTTAAGGAGTAGACGACCTAAGGATTGGAGCGACTTAAGGAAAGACAGCGACCTAAGTTAGTGAGCGACCTATGGAAGTTAGTAGTAGAAGTGAACGACTTAGGAGTTAACGGCTTAAGTTAGTAAGCGACTTAAGGAGGGTAGCGACTTTAGAATTAGCGGCAACGACCTAGTAGTTAGCGGCTTAAGGATTAGCGGTATAGGAGTTAGGTCATAAGCGACCTAAGGTAGATCACTTTGTTTGATTAAGTCGCGTAAGGGCTTAAGGGTTAAGTCGTTAGGTCATCAATGCTGTTAAATCGCTAAGTCGCGAGGTTGTTAAGTCGTTGAGTCGTAAGTCATTAAGTCGTCCAAACGACTTAGGTAGAAATGCGGCAGTGTGTTAAGTCGTTAAGGCGTATCCCAGTTGAGTTGTTAGGTCGCGCGTATATGTTAAGTCGTGCAAGTGTTAAGTCGTAGGATCTGCTAAGTCGTAGGTCGTAGGTTCTGCTAAATCGTAGGTCGTAGGATCTGCTAAGTCGTAGGTCGAAGGGGATGGTTAAGTCGTAGGTTGGAGAGGTTTGTTAAGTCGTAGGATTTGCTGAGTCGTAAGTCGTAGGTCGTGGACGACCTAAGGGGGCGGACGACTTAAGGAATTTCCAGCCTATAAATACACGGTTCTACTTCACTTTTTGGGATCCGGATTTTGAAGCGACGAAGTGCTGCCATTTTGAGAGCTCGAGAACTACACTTCTTCACTTCTTATCTCTTCTTTAATTTTGTGCTTCCTTCCATCCAAGATCGAAGATCCAAGAGCTTAGATTGAAGATCTACATTCTTCGAAGAGAGATTTCATTGTTTGAAGCGGAATTTTGATAGATCAAGTTAGATCCTTCGCTGTCCAGATCTGAAGTGTGTTGCTTTTGAGGTGTTTAGGTGATTTGGTGAGTGGTGGTTATCTCTCACACGGATCCAAAGGAGTATATCGGATTGATGGCTTGATTTTGTGTTAAAATAGTGATTTCCATGCATTTTCTTAAACTTAAGTATAGATCCATTGTTCATGATGATTTGACATCCATTTTACTACATGTTAATCTATGCAAGTTCATTCATCAAGTTGTAGAGATATTGCTCATGTTTCATGCTTGTTAGATCTGGACTCTTTATTTACAAAATTGCCATTTTAGTTATAAATGCTTTTATATCTTGTTTGCATGATTGATTACTTGGATTAATGATTGATTTGATTGATTGTTATAAATTAGTTGATTGATGATTTGATTTGGACAAGTTGGTTGAAGATGATTCAAAAGCTAAAGGAAAGGCTCTTGAATTGGAAAAGCTGCTCGTGGTATATGACGCGGATGATAAAGCTCATATGGATAGATTTAATGACGATGTTGAGATGAGGCTTTGCTATGATGAGATGGAGCGAGGCATGATGTGAGATAGTCTTGGTTAAGTCCAGACGGGATCATTCCAAGCATGTTGATGACTCGGTGAAATGGTTCGAGTGTGAGGATAATGGTTGGCTCGAGAGGCGCTTGAGCTAGTATGAGAATAGTCGTCGAGGAGGATGACTAGAAGGCTGAGACTTCATCGTTGTTGTAGGTTCTAGCAGGCTCAAAGCAAGAGTACGCTGGGTAGATTCGATAGTCCCAAAAGACTACATTAGGTGGTCGAGTACTCTGGGCAGATTCGATAGTCCTAGGCACGGGCTGCGACGACGTGCGGAGTTCTGTCTAGAACCGGGGTTACCATTGGCCCTTGACGGACGGCTGAAAGAATGTGCCGGTCATTCAATTAACGGTGGTATCGAAGCAATGATAACAGTGATAGCCAGAGTCATGGATGTTTGGTTGTATCTTCATTCGGTCTCAAGAGCGATGTTTTCTGGGTGCTTATCTGATCTTGGTTTAGGCCTTGGGGGTTTGTGCTTGGAAAACATCGACCTTGACTCGAGTGATAATTGCTTTACTTTAAATGTCTGCTTTGCTATGTTTATTTCTGCTTAGTGTGTATGGGGGCTATCACTGTAGAAAGAGGTGGAGTGGGAGGGTTGGGTTCCTATTCCTTTTACCTTTATGCTCTTTTGGTATGTTGTTAGATAATTTACCGTTCACTAAGACTGTTGTCTGACTCAAGGTTTTATGTTCAACTCTTATTACCTTGGGCTGTTCATCCATTTTGGGATGGGCAGACTAGGTAGCAGGTGACAGGTGCTGTTCTTAGTTTCCAACGACGCTGATGACGAAGACGAGCTGGAGGCTTGCATATTATTTTCTTACTATATGTACTGGATGTTCGGCTGCTTGTATAATTCTCTGAGTGATATGTAGTGAGGCTTGATGTATTGACTATTCAGATGTTTGTATTCAACTATTATGAAGCTTAATTGATGAGATTCTATTTTGTGAAGCTTCACTATATATATTCTCTATTGTATTTTATCCATGCGCTGTGAGTAATACGATAGATTCTGCTATTTTAACTTTACCTTGACGGTCGTCCATGGTTGCCTGGCACACTTTTCAGCGCACTACTTCTATGTTTAGTGCAGGGGTCATGGGCGGTCGTCACATCAGGCCTCGCACCCGGGAATAACAAAAACAGCGTAGATGCGGCAGGGCTATATGGGTCGCACCCATTAGGATATAGTCATCACCTTTATATGTTACCCTCTATATATCAGGTATGTTGTGTATGCTATGAGAGCTCTCAGATAGGTCCGGAAAGACTAGGGTAATGCCATATTCAGTCCTATTTATGATAAAGGTACGCCAGTCTTGTGTTGGTAGAGGACCATCTATTGGTGCCTCGGTGCATTTTTCTAGAGATGTACTATCGGAAGGTAGTCCCTTACCTTATCATTGTATTGAATCCATTCTCCAATAAGTGCTTTGGGTTTAGTTATAAACTTATTATGCTGGAATTTAACAAATGTAACAATTTTGAGTATTTTAATATGTTATTTGAAAAGTGTTTTCAAAGGAATGTCGTTAAAGATAATATCCTTGATTTTGCATAGCAAGTGTTTTGGTTATTATAATGTAAAAAAACGTTCCGTGTTTATGTGCAGAGTGGTCTTATGAGATACCTTTTTTTTCGATACTCGTATTTTTGAGTTTCTCACACCAGCCCCATGACTGACCCGGGGTTTATTTTATTTTCCCTCAAAATCCGGGTGCCCTACTTTTCCGAGCAGCCAAGTAGTCAGGTTTAACTTGGAGTATGTGATGAAGCTTGAAATCTGGAGCTGAAGATGTTCCTGTAGATAGTTCTCCATTTTCATTTCCGCTGCATTAGTTTACTGGTTGTGTTCACATTTATAAGGATATAGATTTATAACTATATGGGCTGATTTATAAGATAGTCTCTGATAATTGTATTTAAAATTTCCGCTGTAAAGATCGTATAATATATGTTAGTCCATTCGCGTAAGATTATACTCTGTCTTTATTTTTTACCCTTTACTATCCGTCCTTTCGAACATTATAAGTAATTTTGTATATTTTGAACATTATAGTTATTATATTATTTAGAAATAACATGTTAAATATAATAGCTTTACATGGGCAGATATCAAGCCTTGGTGGATTATCTAAAGCCATTAATTCAGGTGTACATATCAAATTATTAGTTATCAAATTACTAGCTATCAAATTACTAGTTATCAAATTATTTTTTAATAGAAAATCTTATTCGCTCCACCACTCCTTATAGCAATTGGCAAGGCTCATCCAAAATCTGTTCTCTTTGTTATAGTTTTCATACTACTAAATTCGGAAATGACGTTATATGCACTCTTCAATGGCACCATAGAGGCACCGAATTGCTACCAAGTTTCTCTCAACATACATTTTTTGAACATTTTACATTGTTTCTGTAATTATGGTGGCATTTGTCTTCCATCAATAGTATTACCTAGTTTCTTACCACATTTTTAGTAATTCAACTTATCCAAAATACTCAAGTTGGTGCGAAACCTAGAGATTTCATGGTAAGTTGTAAGCATAAAATATGGGAAGTTATTTGAACTTCATCTAGTGCACCAAATTATCTTGATGACTTCTTAGATGGTATAACTTCTATAAAATTTATCCTCTCTTAATTATTATTATAAGGGTGTATAATTACACTTGTAGACTGTTAAAGGTTATAATATAGTTAGAAGATAAACTTTGGATAAGTTGTCACTTAATCAAGGTCGCTTCTAAAATGTTTGGTTAATATTGCTTGCATTTCTACTTGTGAAAATCATCCGGGTTGTTGATTAACAATGATTTACGTTAAATTATAACTTGTATCATGCCATCTAGTTGTCAAAATACAATATAAAATATCTTAATTAAATCTAGCAAGTTTGATATGAGCAAAATAATATGAGCTAAATTTAACGTAATAAGAATGTGTAGGTTAATAGGCACTTTGTGGTCTATATGGCAATATTTAACCTTTAAAATTTATCCAGTCCGTTGTGGATGCTCTTAGCACCATGTTATTTGACAAAAGCTCTTAGTTTATGATATTGATCTATATCAATATTCATACTTGGAAATTGTGAAAGTATATTTAATCATTTCTTTAATCTAAGTTCAAAGTCATTTAAGCTTTGACATGATGAAAGACTATCATGGTCATCGCCTGTTTGCAAAATGTGTTTTAAAATTGTTGATGCATGTTTATAGATGTATACTGGTGGCAAGATGGAGCCATGTTGGCTAATAATGCAACAATTTCTTCCATAAGATAAGTCAACTTTTATGGCTTGATGCAAAGAAAGATTGTTTTGTTTCTTTACAACATGGTTCTATTCCAACAACAGTAACTGATTATCTTTCCTTTTATTGTTTAAATCTTGAAATTATTATGTAATGGTGCTTCCATCCACTTTTTATCTTTACCTTGTACCCATTTACTTAGGATAACAATAATAACTAGATGAGTCTTAGAGACAACATATTACGTTATTTTTATTTTTTATTCATTGTTGTAAGTAGATTGATGGATGTGTGAAAAATAGAAGTTTTGGTATATTTCTAGTTGATAAGAAGATGAAGACCTAAGCAAAAGAGGGCAAGCAATTGAGATTCAAAATTATTATTGAAAACATAAAATCCTATAGGTTTATTATTATGTTTAATTCCTTTAATTGAAAGAATTGTTATCTTTTTCTTTAATCAGAGTTGTCAAAGTGCTGAACATGTTACTTTCTCTTTTATAATATGAGTATATTTGTTCAGAGTAAATACTTGATATGTTGTATTTGCATTGCTTGCTGCATGTTTTCAAAGCTTTTATTTCATATGCATGGTAAAATGCGCCAATTAGATTATTTGAATCTTGAACCCGCAACATTGTTTGGATGTTGCAAAATCAAAACAGTAGAATCTTGGTGATGTTGCTAATTCATGAACTACAGTGCCTATTGAGCGTTGCTAATTCTCACTGTTGCATCTTCTAGGTGTTGTAAACACCAAAATAGTAACACCTTTTGTTTGTTGTAAACTCTAAACTGGAACACTAATTAAGTGTTGTGATAGTTTAAACTACATCTAGTCCGTGGCGCAGTTGGCCAAATTGCAACACCTCTTGAGTGTCGCAAATCCTCAAATCGTAACACTTAAGGGATGTTGAGAACTTGAAAAACAAATTTAATGTTTCAAAAAACGACACTGTACAAATCTAACACACTGAAAAACTGTTGCGAAAATTAATTGAAATAATTTATCACTCTTTTATATTGATGATTTTAGTGTAGTGAAATGAAGATAAATATACGAGTTTTCTAAGTTAGTGTAAGTAATAATTTCATTTGTAAACCAATGAAAACACCTCATTTGCTGTGGGATACACATGAAATTTGATTTTTCATGTACATAATAATTTTCCCTGCTTTAATAAAGCTGAGCAATTAAATTAGACAAGTTCTCTTTGTGCATCCTACAGGGGTGTCCAAACCTACCATTGGGGTCTTTGCTATAGGACACCCTATTGTTAATGGCCTTAGAAACGAGCTACATTTTAAAAAATGTAACAGTTTTTTCAATCTTATAAATTATATTTAGGACGAACATGTAAAGGACATAAGCAAGAGAGAATTCTTTTAATCGTGCTAAAATTTGATAGCTGGTCATATGTAAATTTTGACCTAATGTAATATTATCTTATATAACAACATTGTTCTCAAAACTATAGAATAAATTGACTATAGAATAATTTCACTCCATGTAAAAGAGTGAGTTTTGCTCGTATTGACCGCTTCCAACATATTCTTTTTTTCCCTCTGCTTCTTAATTCTGTACAATGAATAAATGATGCCTACTATGTGTGATAATTAAGTACATTTTATGAAATCTCATTGATGTAATTGGCTTGTTTGTTTTATCTATTGATGTTACTTTATATATTGACATGTATGCTTCCAAGTGGTAGGGAAGACTTAATTTGAAGAAAATTTAGGGTCATAAATGTTGGAATTAGGTCAGCATGCAGACGGGTAAATGGGTAAATTTCAAAAATTTATTCTATTTTGAAACTTATTGGGTCTATGAAGTCTAAATTTATTTAGATCCTATCTAAATTTGTCTTAAATAAAATTAATATTTTATTTAGTTTATAAATGAATTTTTATTTATTATTAAGTTTATATTATATTATATATATGGTATGTGTATCATATACATATAAGTGTGTACGTACACGTGCAATAGAAATGGTGTACATGATTTAACATGCCCATGTATAGATGTTTTGATTTATAGCACAACAGACATATTAGCTCCTTTGTATACACGTGTGTTGTCAATATATATGTACATATAAATGATATATATATATAGTTTTGTATAGTATAAAACACTACTTATAAATGTAAAAGTTTATAAAAATACATACATGCATATATGTGTGTGTGTGGGTATATAAAATTACATTGTAAAATAATTCTAATTTTAATATAAAATTTATAATTTCAAAATCAAATTTAAAATTCAAATTTTTTTTAGATCTCGATCCACACAGTTTCAAAATTTGGTTTAACAAAATAATTTTAATATATGTATATATACGTATGTATTATATAATAAAAAACCTTTTTTGTATATATCAAGCGTATACGTGTGTGTGTGTGTGTATTAGAATAATGTTTAAGTAGTGTGTATACATATGATATAAAATAATATTTAAATATGTATATTCACAAATATATTTTTGAAATACAATATTTTTCTATCGATTTTAAATTGTTTTGAAAATTTTAATTTTTTTAAATCGATTTACATATAGCAATCTATACAATAAAATCAAAATCATTTTTCTATTTTACATTTATGAAATTTATTTTAAATATGTAGATTTTATATTAAAATTTATGTACGTATATTTTAAGTCATTTATATATTTATTACATGTATAATTAGATTTAATTTTTGATTATGTAGTATACAAATATATACATATTATATACGAATATATATATATATATGTATGTATGTATAATTTCAAACATTATATGTGTGTGTATATATATATGTGTGTATATATAATACATACTTTATGTAATTATGTTTTGTATTAAAATTATTTTTTATGTTAAAATCAATTTAATATTATTATTATATCCGCAAAAACTTTTTTTTAATTTCATGGCCATGAGCATATTTATAATACACATACATTAATTTTCTTTATTAACATTTATACATATCTAAGTCCATCCAATGAACACGGCACCAACATATCGGATTTGTGATAAGAATATATTAACTAACTATATATACGAGTATATATGCACGTCCATATGGACTTGCATTTAGTCACTTAGGTATTTGAAACTTATATATCATAACATGTATACTACCGTTTTCAATGAACATGTTTTATTTTCTTCAATTTGATGATTACTATATTAACTGCAGTTGACCTAGAATTATGAATAAATTGCTTATGAAGCAACTCGTATTGTCAACTGTTAGCGAAAATGTTGGCACATGCAAAAAAATTAGAATAATGAAGCCTGTCAGCATTAAGATACAAACGTGGTCTAGAAAACTATTTGGCATGGTCAAATAACGCGTTTCAGCCAAAACAAAGTCAGAGCTTTCAACCACTTACTAATTCACAATATTTTTTCATTGCTACTTGCTAATTAACAAATTATTTAAATTTGGAAACATTTTTTAAATAAATGTTTGCATTTAACCCTCACACTAAAGTTTTATATTTTACCGGCTGAAATCTTTAGCCCACTCCATTATATTTTATCGACTGAAATCACACTAAAGTTTTAAAAAGTGTATAATAAGTTATATAACGCAATAGACCATCCAAATTCAATGTGGAATATTTTCTAAAAAAATGATAAAGTGTTACAATATATGTAAATCATAAAGTGAATATGCTTTTTATGTTGTTTTTGTTTAGTCCTACATCGTGGAATAAGTTAAATCATTAGCTCCGAAGCCTTTATATAAAGGAGGCTATGTAATGTAAATACATATTAATTTTCAGAAATGAATAATATATCTTCTGCCTCTCTCTCTAATGGCTTCTACTTTCTTCGTTTTATAACACGTTATCATGAAGCTCTTATAAATCTTCAGAACGGTAAGCTATCTTTCCGATCTGATTGATTAAATCTTTCAGATCTCATTCTATTAATTTTATTTCTTTTAGATCTTATTGTATCATTGATCTAATTATTTAGATCTGATTCTATTTGCACATCTTTTTTTTGTCCATGTTTTTCAGATCTTACTTTGTAGTAGATCTTATTTTTTTATAATTCTAATTTTTCAGATCTCTTATAGATTTTACTATCATGTTCAAATGATATATTTTTTAGATCTGTAGATTTTAATCATCGGATCTCTTATTTAATTTTTATTCATGTATATCCATTTTTTTGTGATAATTTTGAATTTGATCTGAAACTAAAATTATTTCATAGATTAAAATGTAATTTCAAACCCTATTATGTTAGTTTTCTTTTTAGATCTTATCTATCATAGATCTAATTTTCCAGATTTCATTATATATATATATATATATAATCTCATAGATCTTACTCTATTAATCTTATCATTTTAGATCTCATTTTATCGTAGATCTAAACTTTTAGATCTCATTCCATTGTTTGGTGAAAAAAAAATGGTTTTCATTCTGAATTTTTTTTGTTTGGATTTTGGTTTGAGTGAGAACCGTAGAAATAATTTTGCCACATGATTTATATTTCCAGAAGAAATATTTCATTGTTTTTTAGAGAAACAAATATAAGGATAATACGTATCTAGAAGATCATATTAAGTTTATATGAAAGAATAGGAACCTGAAGTTCATATGTGCGAAGGTGAAAAATTAAAATTTTCATAAGCTGAAATAAAGCTTTGAAGAAAATAAGCGAGCAATTCCAGAAGAAGATGTTGATATGTCCAGAAGACATAACATAAAAACAATATGTTAGAATAACATTACAAATATGGTAAGTACTATTTCCTTGAAGAGAAATAGTATTATGATTCTCATGTTCGAATACAATTATGAAGAGTCCTCTTGTTTCATTGTGTTTATTTAATATTAGAGACCTAAAGTTCTCAAATAAAAATTATGCATATATGTTTGCATTCCTAAAAAAAAGGGGATTATATATCAAAACTCAAATATATAAATTTGAGATGTGAAGCTTTGAATTATTAGAAAAGCCAATTCAGATTATGGTAAATTCCAACTATGTTTGCAATCAAACCTGAAGTTTGATAATGAAAATCAAGTTGTACCATTTAGGATCTAAAGTACTAAACAAAGGCTTTATTTTAAAGTAAAATTGGGACCTGAAATTCTAAAAATATTTGCCAATAGTATGGTGATAATAATAATAATAATAAAAAATCTCCAGAAGAGATTTGTTGATATATTTGGTGCTTTTACTAAACCAAATAAATACATAGAAATATATATACTCTCCTACTCTCTTCCAAGACCTGAAGTCTTGAATTATGAAAAGAATTTCTGATAAAGTTTACAAGCTTGAATTATTATCGGTATCTTTTTTTTTAATTTGTCAAAATGTACAAGCTTCTAAAAAGGAAGTTTACACAAAATTTGAGAACCTGAAGTTCATAACAAATTAATGAACTTGAAGTTCATGAATTATAAGCTCGAAGCTCTATTAAAATTGTGTAAAATGATAAGGTTGTACTTCTTGAAGAAGTTAAAGGAAATTAATAAATCATCCCAAAAGAGATGTTTTAGAGATTTATTTATATTTATATTGCAAAATCCAACATCCCAGAAGAGATGTTATAGGAATTTTATTTTTGTTACATTGCAATTCCTTAAAAGGAAATACTATATTCCCTGAAGGAATAATGATATAATTTTTTTTGAAGAAATAACAATAATTTATCCAAAATAAATGTGATATTGTATACCAATGTTACACTCCAGAAGTAGTGGTTTTATCTCTTGCATCTTACTTTCAATTGGTGAATCTAATTTTGTCACTGTATTTAAAGTTTGATATGCCATTTTAAAAGAAGTTACAACAAAAATCTCCAGCATGGATATTTTATGCTACTGTAAAAGTAGTAATTATGTAATTTATATAAAATAAATATTGTATATTGATATGGCATTCCAATAGTGCATATATATATATCTCTAGAAGAGAAAGTTCACTCCAGAAGTGGTGATACTAAAATTTATGTAGAAGAGATTTATAAATTTGAAAATGATAACATATCTCTAGAAGAGATTTATTTATATATTTGGTAATTTTATTAAACCAAATAAGTGTACACAAATATGATTATGAAGGATCCTAATTTAGTTTAGATTAGATCCAAAAGGTTTAAGATTATCTCAAGAATACATTGTTCTATGTTCATATGTCTAATTATACCATAAAGGCCTTTCCATATTTTCAAAGGTAGTTTTGCATTTTCAAGGAAATTAATTGATCCAATTAATGAGATTGGATCTAGAGCTATCAAAAGAATATAAATAAGAAATTATAGTCGCTTTATAGATTATATTTGGTTGTCTTTTACTATTTTGCAGTAATGTTTGTATTCTTTCAATGTAACTACTATCAGATATGAGTTCTTATTTTATGAAATGCATTAATTATATACCCATGAACAATATTTTGATGCTTATGCATTTTTATTTCCACTGATAGTTGGTAATATGATAAACATAGCCAAGCTTGAATTTAAAAATTTGGACTTATTAGGGGATAACTTTTTGTCATGGATATTGGATTCTGACATTCAATTACAATCTCAATGCTTAGAATATGCCATTAAAAATGATAATAATATGTCCCAGTAGGATAAAAAAAAGGCTCTTATATTTTTAAGGTGTCATATCCACGGCAATCTTAAAATAAGACATTTAACTGAAAAAAAAAATCATCTTTGCTTATAGAGTGAATATGCTTTTTATGTTGTTTTTGTTTAGTCCCACATCGTGGAATAAGTTAAATCATTAGCTCCGAAGCCTTTATATAAAGGAGGCTATGTAATGTAAATACATATCAATTTTCAGAAATGAATAATATATCTTCTGCCTCTCTCTCTCTAATGGCTTCTACTTTCTTTGTTTTATAACACAAAGATGGTTTTATAGCTTTCACATTTTATTATTTAAGAAAAACTATTTACAGTTTATTTTGTGACGTCAGCCTACGAATATTGTAGCGTATAGTATAGAGTAAGGTGGAAATAAAGCAGGATGTCATCAATAATGAAATAGTAGAATATATTTGAAGCAGATAGTTTGAAATGTGATGTTACACGATGCACTTTATTCAACAATTATAGTTAATGTCGTAAGAATAATCGGTTCACACGTAAATTTTATGAACAATGAGTAGTTTTTTTGGAAATTGACATGCATATTTTAAATGTTACTTGACATTCCCTATAGGAACAGTTTTTTGGAATTTACGATCTTCGATCATGCGTAGTTTAGTACATAACCCTTGGAAGCTTTATAAACGAAGAGCTTGATTTGCTTTGTTCGTTTCTTCCTTTTATTGGTTCAAATTTTTTTAATTACGGGTTTGTACTAAAGGTATGCTACATACCCTTTTAGATAGTGGTTAAGGGTGAAAATATATATGGTGACACTGAAGCTCTTATTTATTTGATATTTTTTATTTTTTTAGATATACATTTTCAGAAAATATTATGCTAAAGTTAGGCATAGTAAAGTTGATTGCAAGATTATTTACCATATCATGACATCCTTGATTAGGTCCGTAGTCATTGCTTGTTTAATTAACCGCCATTTATTGTTATTAGAATCAGATTATGCTTGTCATAAGCTAAGCACGTAGGTCTCTAGCTATAAATAATAGTTTATCCTGTAAAAAAATAACGACCACATAGTAGTTATAGTGATATGGTTTTTATGATGCACAAATCCAAACTGTATGTAACACGTAGGGATCATGTGGCCTTGTGCCATCAGTGAGAATGGAACATAGCGAGATTTTGAGCTATTGGTGATATTTTCTATGCTCATAATAAATGGAAAGCAACAGATCGATCGGTGATAGGAGTTGGAAGATTAGTTTTGTATGGTTCTATATATAATTTGTAAGTCGAAATAGCAGAATGGAATTAGAAGATCAGTTTTGTGTGGTTGTGAAGGAAGAGCGCAAGATATAAAGGAGAAAACAGGGTACCTCTACGATTAATTAACATAATCAGTTTAATTGAGTAATTATTTCAGATGCAAACTCTTATCAGTTGTGTGTTCAAAGTTCAAACATCATACATCCCATAATACATAAAAACCCTTGCCAATCACATTCTATAGTTCATATCTCTACTTACTTTCTTGTTCATTATTTGAGAAACTAAATATCTAATGATAGAGAACATCACCGTATTGCTATCAAACACGAGATGTATGATATATGCATTCGGCAGCATCTATCCCAAGCTAGAAGCAGACATTTTGTTTCTATCCATTTCATTTGTAGTAAATTTTAATAGTGTTTGATCTATCTAAATTAAATTGTATCATGTTGTCAAATTTTAACTGCAATCGAGACATGTTTCATTGAGGTTTTTACTATTCAAGAAACTAAATTATCACTATTGCGGAGCAATTTTTTTATGTTTTACATATCTCATTAATATCACGAGAGATAGTTATGTAAGGTGCAACAACATTTAATAAATTAAAGTAGTAATTGTTTTAATTACTCCCACATCATTGAAAATGTATTAATTGTTAGTGTATATAATCTAAGAGATGAGGAACTTGGTTGTCCATTTGAGAACATCTCAAAATGTTGGGTTGATGAAAAAAGTTTATCACTACTCAAATGCAGTTTCAAAAAATATTTTAACATGCTTGCCTCCGCTTTAACCACTTAATGCCGCTACTCCTACCATGTATATAGACTTGAGATAACATGAATTGATATAGATATGGAAAGTGTAGTTTAGGAATTTCATAAAGACACGGTTGAATCCTATTTATGGAATTCTTCACCAAAGCCTAGATAAAACACCTTAAAGTGTTGAATCTGATCACTCATTGAGTCCATATGCAAGTCTTCGGATAGAGCTACCAATCTTATTACAACTATCACCACTATTTGATTTTGATATAATTTCAGCGTTTATAAGCTTGATCTAGAGGAGGAGGGTGATTTGAATGGCCTACCTTGGTTGGTTGGGAGAGAAAAAGGCGAGTCACAAAAATGAGGGTTGGAGGCGATTAAATAAGAGATTCTAAGGAGAAAAATGAGGATATAGTTCTACATTTCTCTCTTACCATTCCACCTCTTTTTTAATTCAAAACTCCACCCTACGCATGGCATCATATGGCTGGCCTCCCTAGCCTTTCCATAGCCACCTACACTATACCCCCTTATGGGCCTCAAAATCACGTCAAGCCCAATCACATTTAAATCTAATTCGAATGCACATCGATATCGTATATCGATATGTGTGTTTTTGTAACTATTATATACGCTGTTAAATATACTGACTAAAACAAAGTAAATAAAAATTTATAATTAATATTTCACAATAGTAATTAATTTAATTATTTATAAAAAATATAATTAAATAAATCAGTTATTAATAGGATTATTTAACATTTTAGTTGTATGACACTTAGGTGTAAATTTGGTCAGCGATTAATATGCAGCAATTTGAATATTAACATTCACACATTACATAGTAGATGGTGTGACATTATGATCGAATTTTTCGCTTACTTAGCTTCAAGTAAAATCCAATTTACTTTATTTAAGCGTTACCCGATAGTCACAATTATTTACACTAATTCTCTTCGTCAAAACTATATTATAATAGGACTTCTGGAATTTGGTAATAGTCAAAATTCCAATATCGTCTATATTCAACCTTATACCCCAAACACAAAGCCTTTGGTTTAATAATAATAATAATAATTATTAACCGTTATGTTCTGTCTAGAGACTTTAACTTTGAGTTGATTTCAGTTGACCAAGATACTAACCCCGTATAATCGAGAAGACGAATTCTCTCATGAATTATGTCTCACTTACAATGCTTCCACTTGACTCAACAACAGTTGTTCAATGTACGACATGCCACAATTTAACTATAATCAAAGAAGAATTTCCATATTGAAGCTTGACATTATTCTCAAGTCGAAGGAATTGTGTAATATTATCACATCGATATTTTCTATTTGACCTTAGTTATATTAACCAACATAAAACTATCAAGTGATTTATTCCATAATTATCTAATAACTATCAGTACGTAACTCCTTGGTGCCCCCAACAACCATGAGTAATGCACTGCCTAACATTTTGAGAGTGTTATGTGCTCTAGTCTCAACGAATATATCGATATCTAGTCTCGGTATATCTTGACTAGGAATATTTAAATGGTATGTTTATTTTATTATGATAAATCACTTATGTTTAAAACACATTATAATTACTATCACTAAACATACCATTTATGGATCTTATATGAAGTATACATTAAATTAATTAATATAACACATTATATCAAGTATATAATAAAAAGAAAACACATTTTTTTAAACAAGATTGGTTATCGAGTTAAATATATGTAACAAATTACATAATTACCCCTAGGGCATACCCTTAACTCTATCAATCTCCCATTTGCACTTGGGGTCAATTATGAAATCTTTATCCCATCCTTTCGATCAGTTGATGAGAGATCGTGTTAGAGCCTTCGCAAATGGATTTGCTATGTTGTTTTAAATATATACTCGGTCAATCAACTCTCTCTGATGCTAATAAACAACCTTTATGATGTGGAACTAGTCGGAATATGATTCTCGACTTCTAATGAGCTCTTATCATTACATTGTTATCATATTACAATGTTGTATTCTTAATATTTGGAATCATCCTAGTTCAGTTATGAATTTGTGCATTTATATTTATACATTGCTGTTACTGTGGTGCTATTCAAGGCAATGTACTTAGCCTTTTTGTTGAATTTGCCACAACCTTTTGTTTGGAACATTTCCAACATAAAGCTCCTTAACTAAAGCTCGAATACGAATTTGATATTGACACATTATACTCAATATAACTAATAAAGTTTGAGTCTGAATACTCCTTCATAAGAAGTTCATTGTTTCTATAAACAATTCTCTAGTATTTCATAAATTCTTGAGAACACTCTAATTGCCATTTAGTGATCTTAATTATGATATGATATTTGCTTCATGCATCACATACATAAGCTAAATACGATATTATAGACAATACAAGATGCATGATAACTTCCTTTGTCAATACATAAGAAATTCATCTTATATGTTCCATATTAAACATTTTAATAAGGTGTCTTTGAATATTGTTTGGGACATTTCCAACACCTTTTACATTTATTATAAAAGATATAATTTACAAATCGAATATCAAGTATTAAACAATCAAACTAGAACTGATTTTAACATAACTACATCATTAACAATCAATAATATGTTATTACTTATAGTTTTAGAAATATCTATATACCTTTTAACTTTCTTTTTATGGACACACGCTTCCTCTATATTTTAGATGAAAATCAAACTACTTATATTGCTATCAAAAGGCTTATTCAATTCTGATTCTTATAGAACAATACTTTTGTATCATTTCTTAGATCGTATTTAAAACCCACATTCTCAATATCTTTCACACTGACATTGAGACACTTTGATTGTTATGTGCTTATAGTCTATTCTAAATCATTATTTAGAATTTTCCATTTCAATACATATGCACCAAAACACAAAGTCATATCAAGTGATAATTTTGTGATTAAATCTAAATTAACTTGAGCACGTTGAATAATGAATCTATTACGATAATTTCAACAATAGAAATTTATGATGTTATCCTTATCAACGTTCTTATTATGTTCAATTATATTAGTCTTGCTCTTGAAGACTCATTCTGTAACGATCTACCATTTCACACCATTCATATCGACAATGCCGGACTTGAATTGCTCCAAACAACAGATTATTAATTTATATTTGGCAAAACTTAGCATATACGGTAAACAAAATCAATCACAGAATCACAGACACAGAGTTTACAACAATAAGCAGCAGAATAGATAAATAGTAGTTCATGAAGCAACTATATAAACAACAGAGTTAATACAAAATACAATAGAGAATCTCAAGTACATAGGAGTCACTAATACAAAACAACAGACAAGTCTGAACAAACAATTGGAAATAACTAGAATAACCGAAAGCTGAACAGATATAAGACAGGTCTTCAAGTAAAACTCTAAGCTCCAGAGGCGAGTCTCAAAGGCTGTGACACTCAGTCTGACCCGACCATAAAGCAAAACAAAAAACACTCGAGTCAAGATTAACAATCTTATACTAGTAAATCAACTCAAGTGAAATGTCAACCGAAATACAAATAACTTAAAGGATGTTTGGGATACCCATCCTCTAAGGATCCGTTAAACTATCTACATATATAGTACAATATGCTACATATATAATGTCTAGAGTAAAGTAAACTATTAAAACAACGTTAAGGCGTTACCCATATCCCCCTTAACACATTTTATATATTCTCATAGTCTATACGGATACTGTAAGCTCCACCAAATCGGTGGTTTACTCAAGGAGCACTCCATAGGTACGGTACAAACAAACTCGTAGTGGGCACGATAAGGCATGTGACAAGGCACGCGAGGTAATGCCCAGGGTAGGATACTACCGTTTTGCAAATCCAGACTGGTGGTAACGCATAACAGTTACTACCGCCCACCTCGAGACACACTCCCAAATCAAAGGTGCACCTAATCAAATCACAAAGTAATGGAATGGTATCGAAGAAATGTGCCCGATAGGGGGAGCGACCCCACTTGGCCTGGCGTGGCTCCTGTTTTAGCCACATCAAGCCGACTTATGGGAGTCAGTGCTGTGTTAATACCTCATACGGAATCGTCGCCAAACCATCCTACTTCGTTTTGGAATCTCCACTACGTACACAATTGTTAAAGTGGCTTTCGATATTGGCAGGGAGTATGACAATATCCGATCCCAGACTCTTTAACAACCAAACGCTTATTTCACACCGTGTCATTTTATAGTTTCAAACAGTTCATACTTCATATCAAAATATCATATCCATTTAAAAATCATATCACTTTCGAAATCATATTCACTTTCGAAATCATTATTCACTTTAAAATCATATTTATTTCCAAAATCTTAACCACAAAATAGGTTAAACCATCATATCAAGATATTCACATTTAAATCCGTTAAATCTAAATCATAACAATTCCAACTTAAACAGTTTAAATATTGAAAATAGTTTATATATATTGAAATAGTTTTAAATTAAAAATAGTTTATATATTTAAAAATAATTTATATATTAAAAATAGTTTATATATTAAAAAGAGTTTATATACTAAAATAATTTATATCAAAATAGTTCAAATTAGAATTGTTTCCTCCAATTTCACAAATCAATTCAAATCAACTTTAGTTTAAAAAAAATCAATTTAAATAAATTCTCGGTTCAATAATTTCAATAAAAAGGGTTAAAGGTTTCAATTCAAATTCTTATTAAACCATTTTAATTTATATCGATTTTAAATCCAGGTTGAGCTACAAATTTAAACCACTTCCAATTTATTAGGTTTCAAAGTTCAAATATTCAATCAATTCACAATAACTCAATTTGATAAATTTCATTTATATTTCAAATTTCAACTTAATTTTATTTAAATTTGAAACACTTAATCAGTTTTATTAACACTTAAATAAAATCTCAAATTACAAATTTAAATCAATATTAAATATTCAATTTCAATTTTATTTAATTCTAAAATATTTCCATAATCACATTTTTATAAGCATTTATCAAATTACAAATTTAAAACAAAATTAAATATTCAAATTTTGTTTAAATTTGAAAATATTCATTTAATCACCTTTAATTAAATCGGGTATAAATCGTACCTTTCAAAATCTCAAAATCAATAAGTTTCCAATCAATCCTTATTTATACTCAATTCTCAAACAAATTAAATTACATATTAACTTAATTTATCTTCCCACCTTTATTTTATAAAAGTTATTACAAAACTATTTTCAAAATAGTAATATAAATTTAAATAAATAATTTACATAAATACGTAAACGTATTATAAATATACTAATTAAATTAAATTTTATTAAATTAAATCTTATTATTATTAAATTTATTTTATATTAAATCTTATTTTATATATTTAAAATGATAAAATTGTAAGTAAAATCTTAAAATTTATATTTCAAAACTAACTTGTAAATTAAAAAATTTCAAATATATAATTTCTTTTTAAAATCTAAATTTTACACATATATTAAAAATAAAATCTTTATATTGTATTTAAAATCAATATTTATTAAAACCATATATTTCCTTTCAAACTTTGGAAATCATTTTCAAAATAGACCAACGATGTCCGTATATAGTTTTCCATCCCATGGTCAAGTGATACGAATATTATCATTTCAATCTGTAATAATTTAATTTACGGGTATATATCATTTCAACCCGCCATCCCGGAATACAAAATTTCAATAAAATCGCTTGGGTTTATCTTTTCAACCCGTAACGATTTTTCCCTATTCTAAAATATCATTCGGATATGTATCATTTCAACCCATAGGGAATTCCTAACTATCAGGGAACTTGCAGAGTGATAACAATAAAATAATATTATAAAGAGACATACATATCAATAGCATGCAGATATCATCATTAACAATTAAAATATAATATATACAATAGGTTATGGTGTCATATGTCATAGGTAAACAATTTCAGATAATGGCATATCATATTTAACAGTTAAATATCTGACAATTCAATTTAACAACACATTTCAGTTGTCATTTCATGTGAATTAAATTTACTAAATATAAGAATGTCAATCGTGAGTGATTGCTCACCTTTCAAGGCTTGAGAAATTTGACAATGAAATGAGCTACGAATCCAAGCACAAATTCCAAAGCAAAGCACGACGGGCCAGAATCGATGAATTCAAAATCAAAACTGACTTGATATAAATGGAAACAAAATATATCATATTATTATTATTTTCTTCCTTAAAATCAATGTTTAATTTAAATATATATATATATATATATTTATCATTATTTCTTAAAATCCCTATATCTTTATATCATCAATATCCAAATTGGAAACACATACCAAACAAATTCTTTATATATATTTTTTAAATCAATATTTAATTTGAAAACGCATATTTAAAATAAAATTTATATATATACTTCAAAATCAATATTAGTATAAATACTAGTATGGGCCCGTGCTTCGCACACGGGCCGTTTGTATTATTGTATACGTTTATACTTTGTTTGACGCAAACCTATAAATGTAAAGCAAGGGCATTTTTGGAATTTCAAAAAGACACCGAGTAAATTAGTTGAACGAATTTTCTTTATTAGTAGTAGAGATGTGTTAAAAGCCATAGAAGTACCCAGTAAACTCATACTTACCTTTATATATATATATATATAGACACACACACTTTTACATATAGATATATAAATAATATGATTTTTAAGTAAATACTTAATTTAGTTTATTATAAAATATAAATAGGAACATTTATTTATCAATTACAACTATCATGTATCAATATCCATATAAAGTTGCGTACAGACGCATCTGATACATATACAAAGGCTACTCCTATATTTATATCAGGCAAAAGTAAAATAATAGAATGAAGATGCTGAGGCCAAAACAAAAGCATTTCTAGGAAACGTGGACACGTGCTACACAACATGTAGCAAAGCCTGAACATAAAACTTGTAAAATAACAGTTCTTATATACAAACATAACATTCCACAAACATTCGTTCACATATATAATCCCATATGCACTTATATAAATGTTTTAATCCACTCTTACATACCAAAACTCATGCGGCTATCAAGTTTCCAGTGTATAAATGCCAAGTACTGATATTCACGTGCATTTATGTTCACACCTTCCTATTTAAGCTCACATAGGACTATATATATAAGTGAAAGCACAAAGAAAAACATGTAAAAAATATAGCAATGCAAAATGCACTGCAACAACAAAATGTGTACCCATTATTACCCTATCTTGTTCTAGAAAAAAAAAATGGTCAATGAACTCAGCTAATATTCATTCATATATACATATATATACACTAATAAACATGAACCCAGACACCATAAACACTCCTGCCTGAACTAAATTCTCATGCATGCATGCATTTCAATACATGCAGGAAGAAGAGAGGGAAACCCAAAGCTTAAAAATTGCACGCAGGAAATATAAGGCAGCAGCAAGAAGAGACTCATCCATATACGCACACAAAAAGAAGCACAAAAGTGCAATATCATGGCTTAAATGATTAAAACATAGGTTACATGAGTATGTAATTACTCACCTGACATTCAAGGTTCTTCCCTTTGTTTTTCTACTCTTACTCATGTACACCCAAAGCTCAGCTCCACCATAGTCACACATAAGCAAGGAAATTACGGTTCTCGGACGGATGCGGTGGTAACTGCATGAGCATAGACCTGTAGCCGAAAATCAAGGGCGTTTTTGGAATTTCAAAAAGACACCGAGTAAATTAGTTCAACGAATTTTCTTTATTAGTAGTAGAGATATATACATATATACTTTAAAAATCAATATTATTATAGACATACATATAAACAAGACAACCACTATGCAAAAATGATTTTGAAAACACATATATGTATAAATTTACTTTACTACTATTATTATTATACACATATATATAAGCTCAGCTCGAAACTTTTACAACAAAGTGAAAGAGAGGGGAAAGAAAGGTTAGGATAGTCAAATGAAGGTAGGAAGGCACAGGTCAGAGGCTAGAAGGAGGGATGAAACGGCGGAACACCGAGCTGTAGGTGTTAGGCGAAGGGTTTTCGAGTGGAGCAGGCTATCAAGAGCTGACGTGGGGAGTGGTGGCTGGAGGAATGAGGCGGAGCGGGGTTCGGGTGTTGGAGCAGTTGTCGTTGCCTGTAGGCGGAGCTGTGGCACTACAGGGTTGTCTTCGGCAATGCAGTGGAGGCAATGGGTCCGATGAGGGGAGGTGAGGCATTGTGGAAAGTGGAATAGGCGGAGAGTGGAAGCGGGCTTTAGTTGCGGAGGCGCTCATGCTTTGCGTGGCAGGTTTGGCGGATCATAGGCAGATGCCTTGGAGGCTGTGCATGCGTGCTTAGGGTTTGGTCGGCAGATGGGGATATGGTGGAGGAGAACGAGGTGAAGGAGTTGAGTGGTGATCGGCTGAGCAGTGAGGGCTGGAGGGGACAGTGGAAGGTGGAAAGGTGGTCGAGCTCGTGGGTTGCGAAACGACGGTGATGGCAACACAGTCAGCTAGGAGGATGGGGCGGATTACAGGTGGTTGTTGCACGTGATGCGTGCTGTGCGCCTTATGGTGGAGTGATGGCTGTTATGGAGGCAGAGGTCAAAGGAGGTCGGAGAGATGGCGTTTGGTTTGATTGGGTTTTGGGAACGGAGCACAGCAAGTGGTTGAGAGGTGAGGGTAGGATGGGTTCAATGCAAAAGAGGACGAACGGTGACCTCTGGCAAAACATATAAACTTTATATTATATTTATATTTCAAATGAAAGCTCACAGAAGTTACAGAACGAAAAGAAAGGACAGAGGAAAAATAGGTGCGGAAGAGAACGAACTAGAAAATATAAATTACCCTGGGGAAAAGAAAAAGTCATACCTGTTGAATTCAGGAATATTAAAAGCTGGTGTCTATTGGTTGTCCCAAGGAACAACAAAAAGACAAAGAACCCAATTGGCCCAAATGCGGAACCGATACGGCTAATCGATTTGCAGATTTCACCGCGTACCGGACGTCGAAATGCACAAATGAATATACTATGGAGATTGGCACGACGAGATGAACAGAATGATACACAGATATTAGAGATACGACCATCCTATCAAAACTCGATTTTCGCTGTCAAAACCGCTGCTAAAACGCCGAAAATAAAATAAACGGAGCTAGAGCAGTCCAAATTTGGCGAAACGAAATATGACGTCTCACTTAGAAAATAATATATATTTTGATTATGTAAAAATATTTTATTTTCATCAAATTAACTGATTTTAAATTGAAATTGAAAATTACACAACCTAACTAACTTTCATATTTCCCGATGAAAATTTTGCCACTTGCTATGCTTAAATATACGCATACCAAATATCAAATTTTCATTGTTGAATTAAATTGTTTATTTTCAAAAAAATTTTTTTAGTTAATTACGTTGTTTAAAATCGTTAAAATTTCCGGGTCGTTTCACTCTCCCCCACTCAAAACTTTTCGTCCCCAAAAAGGAACGAGATAGGAGAGTAGAAACAAACAAAAAGAAAGATAGATTTGAAATACATAGTACACAATTAATTCAAAACCATATTGTTTGTACCAAAATTGGACACAACACTCTTCGGAAGTTTTTGAAGAGATAAAGTGAAGAAATTAAATGGAAAAAGAGGAATTATCTAACAAAAACTCCAAATTTCAGAAATGAGAATAATTAAAATGCAGGGAGACACAAGAATTTAGAGTGGTTCGGCGTATAGCCTACGTACACTATGAAGTAGTTTGCTTTATTGACCTTCCTTTGATGTTTACAATTGATTTCAACAAATTACAGCGAATAACAATGATTTGCAGTAGTGAAATTCATTGGTAGCAGCAGCAATGGAGTTTAGATCTGGATCTGGTGGAGTACGGGCGTTGGAGATCTCAAAGAGGAAGAAGAACCCCTTTTCTGTTGGTTTTGGGGGTCTATTTATAGGTGTAGGAGGCTGATATTTCGCTCAAATCTCGGGAGACCCTCTCTGGCACGTGACCAGGCCCGCACGCCCAAGCCCGTGAAGTTTCGGTCCGATCCGTGATCGACATGAATAGATTTCGACTCGGTCAAGATTTCATCCAATGGAGTCGAAATTTGGCGTGGACATTATTTAGCATGCACGTAGTCTTCTGTGAAAATTTCATAGCATTTGGACTTGTAGATTGGGAGATATGATCGATACGAAATGGGGTTTTCGGTAGCCTATTTCCTTCGACTCGCTCCTGTTTCGACTCGCTTCCATTCGACTCGGTGACGTGGTGCTTGACTTTTTGGATCGCTCTGCCTTTGACGCTGTTTTGAGCGAGTCGAAGTGAGCAATGATTGATCGAGTCGAAGTGCATGGTTCGATCGATTCGAACAGTGAATTTTCCAATCGGAGTCGAATTCGATGGAGTCGATCAGTTGTTTGAGCGGAGCGAGTCGAAGAGTGCACTTTCGATGGTTTCAAACTGGAGCGAGTCGAAGAGGGCAGTTCTAGGGGATGCGAAGCGAGTCGAACCTGGACGACTCGAAGTTGGCCTCTGAGCGAAGCGAGTCGAAGTTGTCACTTCTGAGTGATGTGGAGCGAGTCGAAGGGAGCGAGTCGAAGGGAGCGAGTCGAAGGGAGCGAGTCGAAGGTAGTGAGTCGACCGGTGATTGATTTTCGTCCAATTTTGTATCGTTCATAACTTGAGCATACGAACTCGGATTGACTCGAGATTTGGAACGTTGGCTCTCATGGCTTAGCTTGTCATGTCCTACCAATTTTGGCTCGATCCGGACTTGGAAAAAATTCGTCGATATCCATAGTGAGCTTGTGTATAACTGATTTCTAGGATGGGCCGTCATTGGTTACTAGTCAATCCCTTGGTGTCACGGCCTTGCCAAAAGGCGGGATAACATTTGCCCCCCAAAGTACATCTTGTGGAAACATGTTGTGCTTTGAAATACTGCCATCTTTACTCTGAATAGTTATTGTCTTGTCGATGAAAGCTGTAACCTTTGACCGTTCTTCTTGATAATGTAAATTGTTGACTGTCGACTGCTGTACCATGCATTGTTGCAACTGATTATGCTAGTGGTTACCCGTTTGTTGTTATAATCGTTATTGGATGAGTTTCTGATTCCTGAAAATCTGGAATACTGAATATTAGTCCGACAATCATGCATATACGTTAACCTGACTCTCGTTGACGTTCGAGCGTCCATGAGTCGTTGTCAGTTTATTTTACTTTTGAATTACGTATCGATCCTCTCCTGAACCGATGTGAAATTCGCTGCAACAACGCTCGATGGTTGCTTTTGAATGTTCCTTTGTAACGATCCTCTCCTGAATCGATGTGAAGGGTTGAAACAACGAAGATGATTTTCATTGGATTTATGGATGCAAAGTAATTATGTCGAGTCGATGGAGTCGGCCTTTGGAAGTCATGGTTCCATGGATTCGAACTGATTGTTCGACTCGGTTTTTGGTTCGAACGGCTTTGTTCGACTCGGTCTTGGATTCGAACTGCATAGGAGCCAAAGTCGAAACGCACAAGAGACGGAGTCGAAGGGGAGCGAGTCGAAATGCGCAAGAGATGGAGGAGCGAGTCGAAGTGCACAGGAGATGGAGTCGAAGGGGAGCGATACGAAGGGAAGCTTCGCATCAGCGCAATGGAGAGGGAGTCAAAGCACGCGTTCGATTCCACCGGGATACGAATCGTTTATTTCCTCCGTTTCCAAGTCCATATAAATACTTTGTACTTAGCCGTTTTTCCACTTTTCACCTTTCGCTCTCCTTCCTTGCCTTCGTAACGCTCAGAAACTCGAGAAGAAAGAACAATCATTCTTGCCTTCGAACCGATTCATACCTTCGATTATTTGAACCAGTTGACAAATTTAGGTAATCCATTGAGTGAAACCATCGCGTAAACGAGGAGACTCGATTCTTAACACCAAATCAAACAGAGTCGTGGTCGATCGAAAGCTCTCTGGCCTCAGCTTCGTGTCGCTCTGGAATATGGGTTTCGAGATGATGAGGCGATTGTCTTCCTATCGATTGATGGTGGAGCTTCGCATCGAGTCGAGTGTATTGAATTCATGGATCGATACGAAGGGGTCGCGCCTGATGGACTCGAAATGATGGCCTTGGATTGATTCGAAAAAGGGGGGTTTTCGATCGAGTCAAAGGGTGCAGTCTTGGGAGCGAGTCGAACTGTGTGGTCAGAGAGCGAGTCGAAATGCGTGGTCTTGGGACCGAGTCAAACTCGATGGTCTAGGGGAGCGAGTCGAACTGTGTGGTCCTGGGAGCGAGTCGAAATGCGTGGTCCTGTGACCGAGTCGAACCCGATGGCCTTGGGGAGCGAGTCGAACTGGGGATTTCGAATCGAGCCCTCTAGTTCGAGTCGAACTTTCATGCCAACCTTTTGACCCAATCTGACTCATGTGCACACGACCATAGCTTATTGATGCGAACACGGCTCTCGCGAGCGATACAAATTTGATCATCAAAAAAGTTTGAAACTTCTCACACACTTGAACAATTACCTCCGACGAGCTTCAAATTTGCATAACTGGACTTAACCGTTTCACTGCATATCTGATTTCCTATCGAAGCTCGTCGATGAAACTACAACTTATAAAAATGACAACAAACTTTGACTTGAAATGATGGTCAATGGTTGGATGGTATGGTTGTGACGGTCAGCGATGACGGTCCTTCCGACCGAATTTCGAAGTCTCGTCGCTTATACGCTTCCTTCAATTCTGTTGATCTTCTCAAATAATATACAGTACTGCACTGCATAACACACTCACACACTTTACACTAGGGGATGCACGAGTGTTATTTGTCAGTTTAACAATGATTTTTTATAAGCTAGCTAGTCATGGACCCTTCAAGTTTTCAGCAGCCGGAACTCCCAAGTTCTATTCCTCCAACCATAGAGATACCGATTATTGAAGCCGAAGTTATTGAGCTAGCTCCGGACGAGCGTCTGGGTGCTCGGTTTATTCACAATCCAACAGATTCTGTGCTGTCAGGTATCTCCGAAGACATGCTAGGACGTATTTTCTTAAGGCATGGTTTGTCGCTTGACGACGTGCTACTCCCTGGGCCAACCGACAGGCCACACAATCCCCGGAGGGGTTTACTGCTTTCAACCGTCACGCTTGCACAGCGGGGACACTTCCTCCCTTCAATGAATATATAAAGGAGATGTTATCATTTCCTGGCATAGCTCCATCTCAGCTACATCCCAATGGGTATGCCTTGTTGAACAACATGTTTGTCTTGTTTATGGAGATCCTCTATCGACCGTCGAAGCCGATCGAAATCAGATATTTATTCAATGTCAAGAGCCATGGGGACAATCCTTCTTTCACCTTCCTGGAGGCGATCAGAAGCTGCCACATTGTAATGGGCTCCTGGGGAAGGCTAAGTTACTATAAAATTGAATGGTTCTACGTTCGGTGCCCCTCTGGATTCGCTGGGCGGTGGTTGGACAAACGTAAGTGTTGCCATTTCTCTCTTGAATCGTTGAGATACTAGCAACTGACTTCAAAACTGACATACTTTTCCTTTCTTATAGCTGCAATCTCTCGTCCCGATGGCGCATACTTCAGAGAGCTTGTTCGGATTCTTCAAGCGTTTCCGAGCGAAGAGAGGCACATAGACTTAGTCCTGACCGACAGGAATTTGAGGGCTGTCGGGCTGATAGAACGGAGATAGAGCATACATCTGGAAGGGATACATAGAGTGGTCCCGAAGAAACGGGTGAAGCGCAAAGCGCCCGCAGTCGTGATCGCCGAAGAAATTGATCTGAAAAGAACGCCTACTGATACCGAGCTCCCAGCTGGGCCTTCTGCCGATGTCCTGGATTCGGGAGGAAGAAGAAAAGGCAAGGCCGCTGCTCACAAACGCCCTAAATCCAAGAGATTTAAATCCGTGGTCGTGTCTTTACCTTTCCAGGGGATTAGAATTTCGGAGGCTCCTCCCCCGCAAGTGGAGAGTCCTTTTGCAGGGCTTGCTGATATTCCGATCCCGGATTTTGTGTCGTCTCCACACGACGCCAGGACGGAGGGGCTTGATAGTGCTTTTGAACCGAGTCGGTCGCTTGCTACGAGTGCGGCCGACATTTCCGGTTGGTCGGGGGATTGCACATGCATACACTTCACTACACTACATGATTCACAACTGTACTTCGTCCAACTTAGGAAGTTACTAACTCTTTCTTCATTTATCATTTTCTGGTGCAATGTTTGGAAGAGGATCGATGCTCGGCAGTCTCCGTTCGGCCCGAAAATATTCTTCTTATTATGACTCCCGCAGGAGGGACTCAGATAGAGATCGCGACCGCGAGTACTCCCACCAAGATAGGTACGGGCGTGATAGGGATAGGGAGTACAGACATTGGTCTAGATCGCGCTCTCCTCCTCCTAGACTTCCATCTCTTCCTCCTGTTCAAACTTCAAATCCACTAGAGCCTCCTCGTCACAGGCCGTCTTCTCATGCTTCTAGGTCCGAAACTAATCTTCAGAGAATCGAGACTACGACCTCGTTAATTACAGCGCAAGCGACTGAAGCCGCCCCGTCGCTTACAACTCAAACTGAGGAAGGTACTCCGAACATTCCACATATCTTTCCTGAGTCGAAGTCTTTGATCGAGTTAAGTTTTAACAATTCTCTTATTCTTTGTTCAGTGATCGACGCTGCACCACACATGCCTCCTGCTACTCAAGAATTATATCAGACGCGGGAGGCTATGTGACCGACGCGATCACCGTGAGCACAGCTGCCCTGATCGATGATATGCAGGGGAGTACAATGGCGTTTGACGAGCAACTGATGGATGAACTCTTTCGCCATCACGATGACCCTCTTGCTGACTTGCCACCTGTCATGAACGGAACTGATCCTGCTATAAGTTCTTCAACGCCGACTGCTGATGCCCCCAGCGGGGCTCGAGCAATAACCGAAAAGGAGAAGTTCGCTCAAATTGACGCTGAAATGGCAGCAGCGGCTCATGGTGGAACCCTCGGAGGTGGGATGGCAGCATCAGAGCTTGCTCCGCTTAGAATGATATCTCCTGGTAGTGCTGTTTTTCTCACCGGCATGCCCGTTCCACCTTCTGTATTCGATCATGTTCCTCCGACTCCGCCTGTAGGGAGTGTTCCTATTCACTTGAGTTCGGAGGAGGATGTCGACATAATGCCCTCGCCTGAAGACCAACCGCCGAAAAACAAAGGCTCGAAGAGGAAGATTGGCGATGGCTCCGGTGGGTCCACACCGAGGAGGAAGCCAAGGAAGAAGAAAGATTAGGCGTGCTCATCCGGTGTATTTTGACTTACATTTTGTTAGCCCTGTATAGATGCGGGTTCGGCCCCTGCTAGTAGGAATTTTTTGGGAGCAAACTTGTATACGAACTTCTTTTACAAACAATAGAAATGAAACTTCTCTTTTTTGGTTTCTTTTCTGTCATCGTGTATTTGTCCAAGTGTTTAAATATCTGGAGTGCACTTGTGAAGTTTTAGGTTCCGAATCAAGTTTGTTTTGGTTTGCCAAGTTCGGAAATTGTGGACATGGCTTGTGACCGGGAAGCGAGTTGAATTCCGACATTGCATCGCTTCAATCAATGGTTGATGCTTAAGTCCTGCCCCTCAGTCTTGGTGGTATGTTGTAAAACATAAGTCAGCGAATTTCCTTTTCTTATAGCATGCCGAGTCTAGTGCTGCTGGATGGGCGTTTGAGACAAACGGGGATTGAGTGGTTTATTCACGCTTGTCCGATCGTCGATGATCATATCCGCACTCCGGGGATCCTCATTTGTTTATTGGCGGTTGGTCACACTGGCGTGAGTTACAATCATATGTCTGCTACCTGGGGACTTGGAATTGGTACTTGTACTCCGACTCGCGCTCTGGGAGTTTGGAGTTGATAATTATACTTCGGTTTGCGCTCTGGGAACTCGTAGTTGATGTTTATACTCCGGTTCACGCTCTGGGAATACGGAGTTGAATGTTTATACTCCGCTTCGCACTCTGGGAATACAGAGTTGATGTTTATACTCCGGTTCATGCTCTGGGAACTCGGAGTTGGATGTTTATACTCCACTTCACACTCTGGGAATACAGAGTTGATGTTTATACTCCGGTTCACGCTCTGGGAACTTGGAGTTGAATGTTTATACTCCGCTTCGCACTCTGGGAATACAGAGTTGATGTTTATACTCCGGTTCACGCTCTGGGAACTCGGAGTTGGTGTTTATACTCCGCTTCGCACTCTGGGAATACGGAGTTGATGTTTATACTCTGGTTCACGCTCTGGGAACTCGGAGTTGAATGTTTATACTCTGCTTCGCACTCTGGGAATACGGAGTTGATGTTTATACTCCGGTTCACGCTCTGGGAACTCGGAGTTGGATGTTTATACTCCGCTTCGCATTCTGGGAATACGGAGTTGGATGTTTATACTCCGCTTCGCATTTTGGGAATACGGAGTTGATGTTTATACCCCTCTTCGCACTCTGGGAATACGGAGTTGATGCTTATACTCCGGTTCGTGCTCTGGGAACTCGGAGTTGATAAAGGATTGTCGTGTGTCAATCCTTTTTTGACTTTGATGTGATGGCTTGCCCCCGAGCTCGGGTTTTACTTAGCGAGGGATTGGTTGCATCGCAGTCACTCTCTATTTGAATAAATCCCACCGTATGGTGAAACTTAGCTCTCCGTGCATAGTGATGGTCATATGAAGTATTTCAAGTAAATCATAGCTCTGGCTCGAAGAGGTTGCATTTTATTGCTGAAATAAGAAAGTATGGAAAAGTCAGTTGCCTTATTACAAGTTCTAATTTTGAAATGCATAAACAAATTGTAGAAAAGGAAAGTAAACTAAATGGATAAAAATAGCCTGTCAGGTGTAGTAGCGGCGAAGACTTTCGCTGTTCCAGGCTCTTGGCAAAGTTAGACCGTCGACGGTTGATAATTTTAATGTGCCATCTCCGACCCTTCGTTCAATAACATACGGTCCTTCCCATGTCGGTTTCATATGCGAAGGAACCAGATAGATTCTTTTGAGGACGAGATCGCCTAGTTCAAAGGTTCGTGGGCGGACCTTGGTGTTGTACAATCGGGCGACTCGACTTCGATGTGCAACTGCCCTCAAATCAGCTTCTTCATGCTTTTCATCTAGTAGATCAAGAGATTCAGCAAGTAATATAACATTCATCTTTGGATCATAGTACGTCACACGATGAGAAGGTACTTCTAGTTCAACTGGAATAACGGCTTCTGAACCATATGAGAGAGAGAATGGAGTGTGGCCGGTCGCGGTCTTGTGGGTTGTTCGGTAAGCCCATAGAGCCATAGGAAGTTCATCGACCCACTTGCCCCCGACCTTTTCCAGTCGCTTTTTCAGGATGGATTTTATAACTTTATTAACTGCTTCGACCTGTCCGTTCGCCTGAGGGTGTGCAACTGCGGAGAATTTCTTTTGGATGTGAAATCATTTGCAGAAATCTTTGAATTCAGTACTGTCGAATTGGGTTCCGTTGTCCGTAATAATGGTGTGTGGGAGATCGAATCGATAGATGATGTTTTGAACCACAAAGTTGATTACTTTCTTCATTGTAATGGTAGCGAGAGCTTCGGCTTCAGCCCACTTTGTAAAGTAATCAACTGCGACGATGGCGTACTTCGCACCACCTTTTTCCAGAGGTAGAGCACCGATGATGTCGATGCCCCACATTGCGAACGACCATGGGCTGACCATTTGCGTTATCTCAGTAGGAGGAGCTCTAGGTATTCGGGCATATTTCTGGCACCTATCACATTTCTTTGCATAGTCCAACACATCACGATTCACGGTAGGCCAGTAGTATCCGCAGCAACGTATTTTCTTGGAAAGTGCTTGCCCTCCGGTGTGATCGCCACATTCTCCTTCGTGCACATCGCGCAATACTTGTTTAATTTCATCATGAGCGATACACCGGAGTAGGGGAACTGAGTACCCTCTTCTGTACATGAGTCCATCCTAGATGGTAAATCGTGAGGCCTTCTGAAGGACTTGTCTCTTTTCACTCCTGCGCTCCGGCAGGGTTCCGTGCTCAATGTAATTTCTGAGTGGAGTCATCCATGAATCCTTTTCGGGAACGGTCTCGCATACCCGGTTTATTTCTGTCCGGTTGATACTTGGGGAGGATTGCGTTTCCACGGGGACGAGTCCCATTTGCTGAGCTTCACCTGTGCTAGCTAGCTTTGCCAATGAATCGGCCTTTCGGTTGCGCTCCCGAGGTATACAATTGATGGCATAGTAATCGAACTGATTCAGTACTTCTTGAACTCGAGCCAAGTAAGCAGCCAACCTTTGATCTCTTGCCTGATACTCTCCTCGTACTTGACACACAACCAATTGTGAATCACAGTAAACTTCCACATCGATGATTTTCAGATCTCTGGCGAGTTTCATGCCAGCTAAGAGGGCTTCGTATTCAACTTCATTATTGGTTGCATGAAAGTCAAACTTCAAAGCGTAGCATATAGATCGACCTTCGGGGGTTTCGAGTACAACACCAGCGCCCGAACACCGGTCGTTTGATGCCCCATCGGTATACAGCTTCCAGACATATTCGGGGGATATACTGGTTTCGGGCAAATCCTCTAGAATTGTGAATTCAGCTATGAAATCAGCGAGGACTTGTCCTTGTATTGCTTGTTTTGGAGTGTAAGTAATATCAAACTGACTTAGTTCGATGTTCCACTTGAGTAGCCTACCAGACGTCTCAGGCCGCGAAAGGACCTGTCGTAACGGCTGGTCGGTGTAGACAACTATGGGATGTGCTTGGAAATACGGTCGGAGTTTTCTGGATGCGATTACAAGGCAGTAAGCCAACTTTTCTAGCTTCGGATAGTTCCTTTCAGCCCCAGTAAATCATTTGCTGACGTAGTACACTGGATTCTGTATCCCGTCTTCTTCTCGAACCAAGGCAGCGCTGATAGCGTTTTCTGATATCGCCAAGTACGCATACAACTTCTCATGATCAATAGGCTTTGACAGTATTGGCGGTGTGGACAGATATTGGACTAGTGCTTGGAAAGCGCCCTCGCACTCTGTGGTCCATTCAAAGTTTCGTTTCCCTTTTCGAATCAGATCGAAGAAGGGAATTCATTTGTCAGTGGACTTTGAAATGAACCTGCTCAACGCTGCTACCTTTCCATTGAGACATTGGACTTGCTTTATAGTCTTAGGAGTTTCAAGATTTCTGATTGCCCAAATCTTTTTAGGATTAGCTTCGATTCCCCGGGCGTTAACGATGAACCCAAGGAATTTTCCGGATGCAACTCCAAAGTGACATTTCAGTGGGTTGAGCTTCATTTTGTATTCTCGAAGTATGTTGAACATAGTTTCTAGGTCTTTAACATGGTCGGTGGAGAGTCGTGACTTCACAAGCATGTCATCTACATATACTTCCATTGTTTTCCCGATTTGGTTGGCAGACATTCGATTGACCAATCGTTGGTAAGTAGCCCCGGCGTTCTTGAGTCCGAACGGCATAACCTTGTAACAGTAAAGTCTCAGATTGGTTACGAAGCTGGTATGTTCTTGATCGGGTAAATGAATCGGTATCTGATTGTAGCCTGAATACGCGTCCATGAAGGATAAGGTTCATGTCCAGCCATCGAATCCACTAGCTGATCAATTCTAGGAAGCGGGAAACTATCTTTGGGGCACGCTTTATTCAGATCGGAATAATCGACACATGTTCTCCACTTCCCGTTTGGCTTTCGGACGAGCACGGGATTTGACAACCATTCAGGATATAGTGCATCTCAAATGAATCTGTTCGCTTCAAGCTTTTCTACTTCTTCTTTAAGGGCGGCAGATCTCTCTGGATCCATACCACGCCTTTTTTGTTTGACCGGGACATGCCGCGGGTCAATGTTCAGAGTGTGGCTCGTGATGTCCGGCGAGATCTCACACATATCAGAATGTGTCTAGGCAAATACGTCAAGATTTTTCCGCAGAAATTCAACCAATTCCTCTTGAGTTTGCTGGCTTAGCTGAGATCCAATCTTTATCATTTTCGAATCATCGTTATTGTCAATTAGGACATCAATCGTCAGTTCGGCCGGAGATGCTTGACTTTCTTTAGTTTCTCCTTCGTCTTCAGTTTCTGTTGGGTCAAGATCCTTGAGGAATTGGCCGGGGTGCCCAGGCCTGGGCCCGGGCGTTAATTGTCAATTATTGGTAAAACGGACGCAGAGAGATTCCTCCACGCACTTTCCTTTTTCCTTTCGCTGCGCCTCCCGTAGCTCAGCAACATAGTAGGCTCTGGCAACAACCTGATCTCCATGAATGATTCCTATTCCATGGTCGATGGGAAACTTTAAAGTCAAACACCATGGGGCGATGGCTACCCTGAATTCAGTGAGAGTCGGTCGGCCCAAGAAAGCATTGTAAGGGGAGTCTACGTCCAAAACAATGAACCGCAACATCCGTACTCTCCGATGTTCTCCGACTCCTAACTCTACTGGCAGTTCCACCATTCCAGTGGGTATAGTAGCACTTCCATTGAAACCATGGACTCAAGATTGACAAGGCTTCAAGTCCGTGGCTTCCATTTTCATTTGATCATAAGCTCGCTTGAACAAAATATTCACAGAGCTCCCACTGTCAACTAGGATCCTCTTCATCCAAGCGGGACCTATTTGCCGAGATGAACAGTGGATCAATAGTGGGGGCTTCGACTTTATCAGCGTCTCTGCTCCTGAACACGATGTCATCCGTCATCGTCTTCTGTTGATTGGCCGGAGCTCCTTCATCAAAGTTACTGCAACACTCGAAGTCCGCATGCCTGATAGAACTGGCATACGACTCCATTTCCTTCCAGCTTCGATCTTCTGGGTGAGGACCACCACTTATCGTATTGATAACTAACCTCCCGCTTGCACGAGCGGGTTCCTCCTGTCTTTCCTGATTCGGTGCACGATTCTGATTTGATGGGCCCGCACCACTAGACTGCGGCGCCCCCATATACTGATCCAGCTTCCGCTCACGTATCAGTTTTTCAATGAGGTCTTGTAGGTGACGACAGTCATTGGTGTTGTGGCCATAACTCTCATGGAATCTACAGAATTTTCCTGTCTGGATTTGTCTCTCAGTTTGCGGTTTTGGGGCAGGTTTCTTGTCCTGCATGGTATTGCAGGTCTCCAAATACACATTTTCCAATGACGTGTTCAAGGGAGTGTAATTATCGTACATGGAAGCTCTACGTCGCGGACCACGATTCTGATCGCGTTTTTTGTTCTGATTTCCATTGTCTCTCTGCTGACTCTGTTTATTTTGTACGTTCAACTGAATTTTTCCAGAACTATCTCCGGATTGCTTAACAACGATGTTACTTTGTATTCCTTCAATGTTGGGCCCTGCGTCATCCTGCTTCCTAGACTGTTTCTCATCCTCCCTTCTCAGGAATTGGGCTGCCTTGGAATAGAAACGGTCCAATGACGCAGGTGGTTTTCCAGCTAACCAACTTCCGAACTCGAAATCGGTATCAATCCTCTTAGTCAGTGCCATCAGGATAGAGTTATCGTTGGGATTGCTTATTTCTGCATATGCAACATGGAATCACTCCAAGTAACGTCTAAGTGTTTCTCTGGGAGCTTGCGTAACACTAGACAGAGTGTTAACGTCCTTAGGCCACGCCACGTGCATACGGAATTGTTCGACAAACTTGGTGGCCATCTGGTCAAAGCTAGAGATGGATCGCGGTGGCAAACGAGTGAACCACATAGTAGCGATGCCCCTAGGAAAATGGGGAAACTACGACACTTTATTGCGTCATCAGCTCTTGCAGCATTCATCAACCATTCGTATTTCAGGACGTGTTGATTGGGATCAGAACTTCCTTCATAAACCGGCAAAGCTGGCATCCTGAAGTGCCGAGGTGGTTCAGCATATAAAACGTCATCGGTGGAAGGGGTATGACTTCGGGAGATTCCCCAGTCGTCATTAGAGAGACCCTGACTTTCACGGATCATTTGGCGGATCATCGCTGATATATCCGACGTTCGGATACTTGGAGCATGTTGTGCCAAGGTGTGGTCGGGTTCCACAGCGCGAGTCTGGACCGGATGCGGTCGACGGTCCGTGCCTCGCCTCCTTGGTTCAATATCCTCAGGGACATAAGGCTCAGGAGTCTGCTCTCGTTGGCTACGTTGAGGATCAGCTTGGATTCTAGCATCACCTCCCCGTTCGGCAGTGGGGGTAGCAGCAATGTTGCCGGTAACATGATAAGGAGCAGCTCCTCCTCGAGTTGAAGGTTCTGTGAGGAGACTAGTGGATGGTCCAGCTCTAGGTTGCCCAAGGTTCGAAGCAGGTTGGTGTCCCATGGCTTGGGTGTAGCTTACACCTAGCCGCGGACGTGTAGATCTGGTTTGGCCATCAGAGGAGGCTGAACTTTCTGTGGAAGAGTGAGAACCTTGGTCTCTTCTGGATCTTCTTCGCCTTTGGCGATTTAGCTGGTTAGTCAACTCCATGTTGGCGCGTAGTTGTTCAGTTAGCTGCTGTCGACTTTGGGTCAACTCTTGAAGCAATGTCTGGAATTCTTGTCTAGTGATTGGACCTGATGGATCTGAAGGTCCTGCAGCATTTTGGTTGGATGGAGGTGATTGCGCGGGATTCTGTCGATCTCGTGCTCCTTGATCAACAACTGCAGAAGTGGTACGTGTGCTTACCATAATGAATTGATGAAGTCCTTTCCTAGATTTGATTGCAAATCTGAATAGAATGGAAGGGCTTTAAAGTTCTAGATCTAGATCTTCTTCTTAGATTTAAGCAATCCAATATAGATAGGAGATCCAAAGAGCAGGAGAAAAATTGGGTTTTTTCTCAGTGAAAGCACCAAAGTGTTTGTACCAAAATTGGGCACAACACTCTTCGGAAGTTTTTGAAGAGATAAAGTGAAGAAATTAAATGAAAAAAGAGGAATTATCTAACAAAAACTCCAAATTTCAGAAATGAGAATAATTAAAATGCAGGGAGACACAAGAATTTAGAGTGGTTTGGCGTATAGCCTACGTCCACTATGAAGTAGTTTGCTTTATTGACCTTCCTTTGATGTTTACAATTGATTTCAACAAATTACAGCGAATAACAATGATTTGCAGCAGTGAAATTCGTTGGTAGCAGCAGCAATGGAGTTCAGATCTGGATCTGGCGGAGTCCGGGCGTTGGAGATCTCAAAGAGGAAGAAGAACCCCTTTTCTGTTGGCTTTGGGGGTCTATTTATAGGTGTAGGAGGCTGATATTTCGCTCAGATCTCGGAAGACCCTCTCTGGCACGTGACCAGGCCCGCACGCCCAAGCCCATGAAGTTTCGGTCCGATCCGTGATCGACATGAACAGATTTCGACTCGATCAAGATTTCATCCAATGGAGTCGAAATTTGGCGTGGACATTCTTTAGCATGCACGTAGTCTTCTATGAAAAATTCATAGCATTTGGACTTGTATATTGGGAGATATGATCGATACGAAATGGGGTTTTCGGTAGGCTGTTTCCTTCGACTCGCTCCTGTTTCGACTCGCTTCCATTCGACTCAGTGACGTGGCGCTTGACTTTTTGGATCGCTCTACCTTTGACACTGTTTTGAGTGAGTCGAAGTGAGCAATGATTGATCGAGTCGAAGTGCATGGTTCGATCGATTCGAACAGTGACTTTTCCAATCGGAGTCGAATTCGATGGAGTCGAATAGTTTTTTGAGCGGAGCGAGTCGAAGAGTGCACTTTTGATGGTTTCAAACTAGAGCGAGTCGAAGAGGGCAGTTCTGGGGGATGCGAAGCGAGTCGAACCTGGACGACTCGAAGTTGGCCTCTGAGTGAAGCGAGTCGAAGTTGTCACTTCTGAGTGATGTGGAGGAGTCGAAGGGAGCGAGTTGAAGGGAGCGAGTCGAAGGGAGCGAGTCAACCGGTGATTGATTTTCGTCCAATTTTGTACCGTTCATAACTTGAGCATACGAACTCGGATTGACTCGAGATTTGGAACGTTGGCTCTCATGGCTTAGCTTGTCATGTCCTACCAATTCTCGATCCGGACTTGGACAAAATTCGTCGATATCCATGGTGAGCCTATGTATAACTGATTTCTAGGATGGGCCGTCATTAGTTACTAGTCAATCCCTTGGTGTCACGACCTTGCCAAAAGGCGGGATAACACATATAAATTTCATTTTGGACATCTTATTACTTACATTTTATATTGTATATTATTCAATACATATTCAATTACATTCAAACCTTTCCAAGTAAGTTTTATTAATGTAACCGAGTGTAATTGAGCACTATACAAGCTTACCTTTTATTTACAACATTTCTGTTAAGCAAATTTAGTTTGAACATTTTATTACTTAAGTTTCTCTTGTATAACCTTCAATTACATATTTAGATTAACATTTAACTTTTTGAATATTTCAGGTAAGTTATATACGTTTTAGACTGCAATTGAGTATTATACAAATTAATTTTCCTAGTTCAACCGCTTCAAGTTGTTTCAATTCCATTCTCATTTTAGATACACCAATTATTCAAAACTTTGCTTTTATTTAAATAATTGAAAATCATCACTTAACATGGAATTTAAGAGTTAAATTTCCAGTTTCACTTCAAACCATTTTGAAATAAATATATATGTATATATATCTTGTACATCAAATCGTACTCAAGAAATTCAAATCAAATTCATTTCCAAAATAATAGTGTAGCAAAGCTAATAAGCGATCTCTCCACTTTGAGACTCGAAAATGAATGTCGATGATGTTGCAGTCATCGCCGAAATTATTTTCCAACGACAAACGAGGAGAATACTGACTTACTTCTTTTAAAATTTCTTTGTAAATGATTTCCATTCGAAAATACTTTCAAATAATATATATTTTTAAAACCATGGAAACCAAATATCGAAAAGTACCGAAAATTTAAATTCTCAAATCCTAAATTTAAATTCATTTCATTTTCAAAACAGATTTATAAACCATGCTTTAAAATTTTCATCTTCTTATAACATACAACAAATTAGTTAATGGTTTTAAGAATGTTTACATAACAATAAATGATAATCTAGTACTATCATTTCTAACAACCAATTCATTTAACTATCTAATTTCATAAAATTATACCTTTATATATAAAATATAATAATACATAAAATTATTTTATTTTCCAATTTCAAAAACAATATTGTGTCAGTTTGCTTTGTTCAAGTGTTTTTGAATTCCTATCGATAGCGTTGGCCAGACGAATCGATCGAATTCCAAAATTAAAACTTAACAACTCAAACAGCACAATATAAAACATTTTTATATCAATTACAAATACACTCCCTCATAGGATGATTCAAGAATGGATATCAGAACAAGGATAGAGATTCAAATTTAAAGGAACCATAATCAAAGAGAATTCTAACTAAGAAGATAGGCTCGAAAGGAAGATAAGATAATTAAATTACAAAAGAGGAAAGATGGATAGATTTATATAAATCGCGGCGACCTTAACCGGGTCAATCGGGACTTAGAAAAACAAGGATATCAATAACGAAACAGGGACAAACTTGTTGAGAACATCGCGAAAAACACGATTCATTAGATCGATGAAGAAGGAAGGAGTATTGGTAAATCTAAAGGGCATGACTAACCATTCATAGAAACTGTTCTCCATTCGAAAAGCTGTCTTGGGAATGCTCTCCTCAGCTACACGTAGTTGGTGGAAACCGATGGAAAAATCAAGCTCTAGGAATAAGATTGATGCAGAATTCAATTTCCCACTTGAGAGGTAGGGAAGTGACTTTACTAAATCATCCGGATAATCCCGGACTATCGGGGTGGAGTCAAGATGACTTAGGCTGAGAATCATGCGAAAAGATAGAACTGCCCATAAAATCCTGAGGCAATCGATATTCAATCACAAGAGAATAGCCCGTCATCTACTAGAGAAATGGTTCGGGCTTACAAGTAGTTACAACATCAAAACCGAGGACGAAGAAATCTCCGATGAATCAACATCTGTTGAAAAATAGTTTCACCCTTTTACAAATCATACCAAGATTGGTGGGACCGCCGATGGGATTAGTCACACACAAGGATGAAGTTGCAATGAGGTGACAAGATGAGTTCAAATTTATTACAGAGATCAACAGAAGTAGAGCTATGGGATGCTCCAGTATCAAGAAGAACACGAACATGAAAAGACACGAGTGGATTTTAGAACAAAGGGAAAGTTCCAAAATTCTAAAGAAATCTTAATCCAGGACGAAGAAATTCAAGCTCGAACGAAGATGATTCTATAATTAATTTTACTCATTCTAGGGTATTACTACCCTATCTCTAATGATTTTTTACTCCATATGCTAAGTTTGCCTAAACCTCGCTCTGATACCACATGTAACGACCTGCCATTTCGGACCATTCAATTCGACAATGTTAGACTTGAATTATTCAAAACAACAGATTGTTAAATTATATTTGGCAAAACTTAGCATATATAGTAAATAAAATCAATCACAGAATCACAAACATAGAGTTTACAACAATAAGCAGCGGAATAGATAAATAGTAGTTCATGAAGCTACTATATAAACAACGGAGTTAATGCAAAATACAACAGAGAATATCAAGTACATAGGAGTCACTAATACAAAACAACAGACAAGTATGAACAAACAATTGGAAATAACTGGAATAACCAAAAGCTGAACAGATATAAGACATGTCTTCAAGCAAAACTCTAAGCTCCAGAGGTGAGTCTCAAAGGCTGTGACACTCAGTCTGACCCGACCATAAAGTAAAACAAAAAACACTCGAGTCAGGATTAACAATCTTATACTAGTAAATCAACTCAAGTGAAATGTAAACCGAAATACAAATAACTTAAAGGATGTTTGGGATATCCATCCTCTAAGGATCCGTTAAACTATCTACATATATAGTACAATATGCTACATATATAATGTCTAGAGTAAAGTAAACTATTAAAATAGCGTTAAGGCGTTACCCATATCCCCCTTAACACATTTTATATATTCCCGTAGTCTATACGGATACTGTAAGCTCCACCAAATCGGTGGTTTACTCAGGGAGCACTCCATAGGTACGGTACAGAACAAACTCGTAGTGGGCATGATAAGGCATGTGACAAGGCATGCGAGGCAATGCCCAGGGTAGGATACAACCGTTTTGCGGATCCGGACTGGTGGTAACACATAGCAGCTACTACCGCCCACCTCGAGACACACTCCCAAATCAAAGGTGCACTCAATCAAATCACAAAGTAATAGAACGGTATCGAAGAAATGTGCCCGATAGGGGGAGCGACCCCACTTGGCCCGGCGTGGCTCCTTTTTTAGCCACATCAAGCTGACTCATGAGAGTCAGGGCTGCGTTAATACCTCATACAGAATCGTCACCAAACCATCCTACTTCATTCTAAAATCTCCACCATGTACACAGTTGTTAAAGTGGTTTTCGGTATTGGCAGAGAGTATGACAATATCTGATCCCGGTCTTTTTAACAACTAAACGCTTATTTCACACCGTGTCGTTTATAGTTTAGAACAGTTCATACTTCATATCAAAATATCATATCCATTTAAAAATCATATCACTTTCGAAATCATATTCACTTTCGAAATCATATCACTTTCGAAATCATTATTCACTTTAAAACCATATTTATTTCCAAAATCTTAACCACAAAATAGGTTAAATCATCATATCAAGATATTCACATTTAAATCCATTAAATCTAAATCATAACAATTCCAACTTAAATAGTTTAAATATCGAAGATAGTTTATATATATTGAAATAGTTATAAATTAAAAATAGTTTATATATTTAAAAATAAGCTATAAATTAAAAATAGTTTATATATTAAAAAGAGTTTATATACTAAAATAGTTTATATCAAAATAGTTCAAATTAGAGTTGCTTCCTCCAATTTCACAAATCAATTCAAATCAACTTTAGTTTAAAAAAAAATTTAATTTAAATAATTCTCAGTTCAACAATTTCAATAAAAAGGGTTAAAGGTTTCAATTCAAATTCTTATTAAACCATTTTAATTTATATCGATTTCAAATCCAGGTTGAGCTACAAATTTAAACCACTTCCAATTTAATAGGTTTCAAAGTTCATATATTCAATCAATTTACAATAACTCAATTTGATAAATTTCATTTATATTTCAAATTTCAACTTAATTTTATTTAAATTTGAAACACTTAATCAGTTTTAATAACACTTAAATAAAATCTCAAATTACAAATTTAAATCAATATTAATCATTCAATTTCAATTTTATTTAATTCTAAAATATTTCCCTATTCACATTTTTATAAGCATTTAGATAAAATCTCAAATTACAAATTTAAAACAAAATTAAATTTCAAATTTTGTTTAAATTTGAAAATATTCATTTAATCACCTTTAATTAAATCAGGTATAAATCATACCTTTCAAAATCTCAAAATCGGTAAGTTTCCAATCAATCCTTATTTATATTCAATTCTCAAACAAATTAAATTACAAATTAACTTAATTTATCTTCCCACCTTTATTTTATAAAAGTTATTTCAAATCTATTTTCAAAATAGTAATATAAATTTAAATAAATAAAATTTACATAAATACTTAAACATATTATATATATACTAATTAAATTAAATTTTATTAAATTAGATCTTATTATTATTAAATTTATTTTATATATTTAAAATAATAAAATTATAAGTAAAATCTTAAAATTTATATTTAAAAACTAACTTATAAATTTAAAATTTTCAAATATATAAAAAAAATTAAATCTAAATTTTACATATATATTAAAAATAAAATATTTATATTATATTTAAAAATCAATATTTATTATAATCCATATATTTCTTTTCAAACTTTGGAAATCATTTTTAAAAATAGGCCAAAGGTGTCCGTATATAGTTTTCTATCCTATGGTCAAGTGATACAGATATTTATCATTTCAATCCGCAATAATTTATTTTACAGGCATATATAATTTCAACCCGCAATCCCAAAATTCAAAATTTCAATAAAATCGCTTGGGTTTATCATTTCAACCCATAATGATTTTTCCCTATTCTAAAATATCATTCGGGTATGTATCATTTCAACCCATAGGGAATTCCTAACTATCAGGGAACTTGCAGAGTAAGAATAATAAAATTATATTATAAAATGACATACATATCAATAGCAGGCATATATCATCATTAACAATTTAAATATAATATATACAACAGGTTATGGTGTCATATGTCATAGGTAAACAATTTCAGATAATGGCATACCATATTTGACAATTAAATATCTAACGGTTCAAATTTAACAACATATTTCAATCGTCATTTCATGTGAATTAAATTTACTAAATATAAGAATGTCAATCGTGAGTGATTGCTCACCTTTTAAGGCTAGAGAAATTTGACAATGAAATGAGCTACAAATCCAAGCACAAATTCCAAAGCAAAGCACGACGGACCCGAATCGATGAATTCAAAATCAAAACTGGCTTGATATAAATGGAAACAAAATATATCATATTATTATTATTTTCTTCCTTAAAATCAATGTTTAATTTAAAAAAGTCTATATATATCATTATTTCTTAAAATCCCTATATCTTTATATTATCAATATCCAAATTGGAAACACATATCAAACAAATTCTTTATATATTTTTTTTTAAATCAATATTTAATTTGAAAACGCATATTTAAAATAATATATATATATATATATATACTTCAAAATTAATATTATTATAAATATATATACATATGTACTTTAAAAATCAATATTATTATAAACATACATATAAACAAGACAACCACTATGCAAAAATGATTTTGAAAACATATATATGTATAAACTTACTTTACTATTATTATTATTATACACACATATATAAACTCAACTCGAAACTGTTACAGCAAAGTGAAAGAGAGGGGAAAGAAAGGCTACGGTAGTCAAATGAAGGTAGGAAGGCACAGGTCAGAGGCTAGATGGAGGGATGAAACGGCGGAGCACCGAGCTGTGGGTGTTAGGCGAAGGGTTTTCAGGTGGAGCAGGCTGTCAGGAGCTGACGTAGGGAGTGGTGGCTGGAGGAATGAGGCCGGGCGGGGTTCGGGTGTTGAAGCAGCTGTTGTTGCCTGTAGGCGGAGCTGTGGCACAACAGGGTTGTCTTTAGCGATGCGGTGGAGGCAATGGGTCCGGTGAGGGGAGATAAGGCAATGTAGAAAGTGGAGTAGGCGGAGAGTGGAAGCGGGCTTTGGTTGCGGAGGTGCTCGTGCTTTGTGTGGCAGGTTTGGCGGGTCAGAGGCAGAGGCCTTGGAGGCTGTGCACGTGGGCGTGCTTGGGGTTTGGTCGGCAGATGGGGATAGGGCGGAGGAGAACGAGGGGAAGGAGATGAGTGATGATTGGCTGAGCAGTGAGGGCTGGAGGGGATAGTGGAAGGTGGAAAGGTGGTCAAGCTCGTGGGTTGCGAAACGGTGGTGATTACAGCACAGTCGGTAAGGAGGATGGGGTGGATGACAGGTGGTTGTTGCACATGATGCGTGTTGTGCGCCTTATAGAGGAGTGACGGCTGTTATGGAGGCGGTGGTTAGAGGAGGTCGGAGAGATGACGATTGGTTTGATCGGGTTTTGGGAACGGAGCACAACAAGTGGTTGAGAGGTGAGGGTAGGATGGGTTCAATGCAAAAGAGGACGAATAGTGACCTCTGGCAAAACATATAAACTTTATATTATATTTATATTTCAAATGAAAGCTCACAAAAGTTACAGAACGAAAAGAAAGGACAGTGGAAAAACAGGTGCGGAAGAGAACGAACCAGAAAATATAAATTACCCCAGGGAAAAGCAAAAGTCATACCTGTTGAATTCAGGAATATTAAAAGCTGATGTATATTGGTTGTCCCAGGGAACAACAAAAAGACACAGAACCCCAAAGGCCCAAATGCGGAACCAATACGGCTAATCGATTTGCAGATTTCACCACGTACCGGACGCCGAAATGCACAAATGAATATACTGCGTAGATCAGCACGACGAGATGAATAGAATGGTACATAGATATTAGAGATATGACCATCCTATCAAAACTCGATTTTCGCTGCCAAAACTGCTGCTAAAACGCCGAAAATAAAATAAACGGAGCTAGAGCAGTCCAAATTTGGCGAAACGAAATATGACGTCTCACTCAGAAAATAGTATATATTTTAATTATGTAAAAATACTAGGTTACAAAATATTTTATTTTCATCAAATTAACTGATTTTAGATTGAATTTGAGAATTACACAACCTAACTAACTTTCATATTCCCGATGAAATTTTTTCCACTTGCCATGCTTAAATAAACGCATACCATATATCAAATTTTCATTGCTAAATTTAATTGTTTATTTTCAAGAATTTTTTTTAGTTAATTACGTTATTTAAAATCATTAAAATTTCCGAGTCGTTACACATTCGCAACCGATGGATCAAATCCCTTCGGATACAACTATAAAAACCATATTTTGATAACATGCTTGGAATCCATTTCAAATTTTTACATCATACCATATCATAGATTCAATACTCTTAATGGTTAATTGACAGTTGAGGATTATCTTTCTCGAATAGATAATAAACTCATTGTTTCTCTTCAATGTGTGAGGATATTTATTGTACATTCTAATGCATTTTGTTTATTTAGGTTTATTTGATTTCATTTCATCCCTCGTAGTCAGTTTTATCCTTGGATCATGTCCAAATTCATTTTACTACTAATATTTTCTAAAGGAAATTCCTTTGCTAGGAAGTCGGTATTTCTTGAAACAACAATTATTTCTCATGCAACGGAATGGCTTTTCATAAACATTTTATAAATTGCCTTATAAATAAAACTGATTTGGTTTTAGTTTACAATACTGATGTTCAAAACATAAGTTGATCATCTAATGACTACTGTTCCCAAACTTCTTTTGTTTCGATTCATACAAGATCCCCGACGTACAATCGTTACGTGCAGTCATTCGACTCGCATAACCTGCTAACTTCCTGGTCTAGAGTACATTGGTTTTTCTTATAAACTCTAATCTTATATGATTTTGTAAACTATTCTTTAGATGAAATTAATTTTAACCTTGCGTACTACTCTTAGGTACACGACATTATACAAAGAAGTTAACTCAACTTCACTCACAATTAGTAATACTTTATTTAATAAAATTAGATTACACCTTATTGATATATCATTATGTATCATAGGGAGGAGTGACTTTTGAGACCAAATCTTTATTCATTTTTAGGTACGTTAAGAAATCTTTCTGATATACTTACCTATTCGATCAACCCGAATCATTTTATTTTCTTTTGCATGTTATTTTATTTACTTTTGTTTATATTATTTGAGCTTATCATAGACATGCTACATGTGTAGAAAATACGTATTGTTATCCAGCCTTTTGACCAGATAATATTTGGATGGACCGGAAAAATTGAACTTGAAAGCTATCGAGGCAGGAAGCGCGAAGAGATAGCCACAAAGCCTAGAAACCAAGTACAACTAGAGTCAGAAGATGGAAGCAAGTCCATCTCACAAAATCCCGGGACCAGATCCATTTATGTGATGGATCAGTACCAATCCATAGCTATGGATCGGTACCCATCCATAAACTATGCTTAATTTGCCTCGAACTTTCCATGCTCATCAAGTATGATGTCAATAACCCTCTTCAAGCTTCATACCATCGATCTCATGCAATTTGCTATCGAACTCCTCGATACCGGAAACTAGAATCTTCAGTCCACCACCAATCCATCACTTGACCTAGAAACAAGCTCCAAGAACTACAAACAATATGAGAAACATGAAGCAAACAACAAGTCGCTTCATCAAATCAATCCATAAGACAATCCTATGGATCAGTATCGATCCATGACAAGTGATGATGTGGCTAGGTTTTTAGTGGGGAGTTGCTGCTAGAACGTGGGAGAAGTGACGAAGGTCATAATGCAGCATATCTTAATAGTCTACAACTATAACTAGAGGGGTAGAGGCTCATTTTTGGGGATCTTTTGGCTTCCTTGCAATTATTATATATTTCTTTGTAATCAATCGTGGAGTGGTACCGAACCATAAGAACTGTACTTGTAAAATAGTAGTATAATAAAAAGAAACGTTAAGTGGACATAGGCATCGATCGGCCGAACCACTATAAACTTTGTGTGTATTATTTTACTCGTTTTCATTTACTTTTGTTTAATTTTCTTGTATTTTTAAATATATTGGGTGTTTGTGCCATTTTTGGTTCAAATACCTATGTTCATGTCTATAATAGCTTATCGGTGAATTCAACGAAGTACGTGGAGCTATTCCGGTATTAATAAACTTTCGATTACATATATCTATATGTATCAATCTGTAAAGTTCATCAACTCTTATAATGTTACCATTGAATGAATGCTTTACCCTTAATTATCAGATATATATTCACTGATACCATATGATTCACAATCATATAATTAAAAGAGTTATTTCTCAAAGCAGTGGCTTAGTCCATAATTCCAAAATAATTGCAAATAAATTTAGATACTTCTGTATACTTCAATGCATCACAAATACCACTATTATAGTTTTATTTTACAATGAATATTCTTAGTAAAATAAAACTATATCTACTTTCAATCAACACTAAAAAAATTATTATATCATAAAGAATGTTTGGTATATTTTATGAAAACTATTTTCATAACTTGATGGGACTAATAAGTGCTATATGGAATGCTCCCACTATTTTTTCCATTGGTATAATAGCATATGAAATCCGAAGCTTCATTCAACCACTTAATATAGGCTATTTATTTCATTTACTGTAACTAGTTTACTGTCGAGAACTTCCAGATCAAATATCTTAAATTCAAAAAAAAATGAATCTTATAGAAAACGTTTTTCTATGTGAAAATACATTTGGAATTGAATCATATTTCTTATTCCTTGTTAAGTATCTATTATTATTTTACAATTCTTGTTTCCAATTTTATTTTTTTGTAAAGTAGAAGTGACCATTCCCTCTCTTCATCCCAAACATGCCTTAAGTTATATTTGCTCATGTACATTTGCTTTCCTTTCAAAATGTGCCTTAAGTTAAAATTATTTACAAAAAATGCACTCGGCCATCCTTAACATTTAAGGATATCAAATAAGTTGCATATTACATAAACTGATCAAATTAACATTTCGACAGTCGAATTCTTAGATCTATCTTGTAGCTCTTGGTCTAATGTTACATTAACACAACAAGACCTTTATTGTAATCAATTATATTAAATAGACGATTACTCGCTATGTTTACTTGCTCATTTCGAATGCACTAATTTCATCGAGGTTTTCATACATTACGAGTTGGGACCGTTCACCATATAACATTTACATGTGATTGGATAAGGATCAAATATTCTAATTCTTATATTGCTTTTATAGCTCGAAACTTATTGAAGACGAAACACAATTTCGGGCAAGTAGACACGTAAGTGACTAAGTTACGAATGTATTTAGTAATTGTATTATCAAACACTTACATGGGTCAATATGCAAAAATTTATTGGTAAGTATATCTATATTTCTATTTGTCAATATTAATTTAGTCCATTTGTATACTTTAATTGATAAACATTTTATCAATTATATTTAACGCACAAAATTATCGATGTAGATTAGTTTAATTTATACATAGCGGATGTTCTTACAATATCAGAAAGGTCAAATTTTGCCATTTCATTTTTCTATTATAGGCCCACCAGCCTTTTATGTTCCTCCAAACCCTAAGACGAAATATAGAAGTCTTTCAATTTCACTAGTAGGTGTTCGGACTCATCTGTCTTGAAATTCTGACAATGAGTTTGCTCAACAAATGATGGTCCCATAAATAATGGATAAGTCCTTATCGATTTTATCATATACAACTACTCCTAACCCGTGGTTCCTTATCGTAATCTCATTTCGACCTTGAGTTTTCTCAACAAACCAAAATAGATTATTCACTCATACCCACCATTTCGCGCTGACCTAAGTATAGTATATGTACCTTGAGTTTGCTCAACAAATTCATATAGTTATCTTACCTTGTCTATTCAATTCAATAATACTGCATATAACATCTCTAGCTTGAGTTTGCTCAACAACTAGAGAGTATGCAAGTAATTTAGTAATATATAAATGGTAAAGGACAACATTTATACTAAATATTCATAATCTTTAATATATTTAATTGAGTGGTATTGACTTATGGAAAAATATATTTCTTGTGAAATACCCTCGTGATTCAAGTGTCGGACACATCGGAAGTCACAATATACATACTATATGTATATATTTATTCCTTAAGTCTAATTGGGATTCTTACTGTTCCACCTCTAATTTCTACATTCATACTATATAAGTTTTAGTTATTATATAACTTCTATAATTTAATTAAGTTATATAATATCTTATGTATGACATTATACTGATTAAATCTTATTTAACCAATACAATTAATTAACATTTTAATTAATTTTATTTTATTTATTTTAAGAATGTAAATTGAATATATAATCTATAACATTTATAGTAACATACATATATCATAATTGACATTTAATTAATATATCTAATTAAAGTAATTTTAGTTAACTATAATTTATTTCGAAAAAATAATATATGTATGTATTACCTTAACATCTTAAGATAATGTTACATATACCAATATATATATATATATATATGTGTGTGTGTATTATTTAATTTAATTAATTAACTTTTAATTAATTATTTAATTTAATTAATCTAATTACATAATAATAAGTTCGAAAGTAATTATTTTATTTTCAAAATAGTTTTGAAAATAATTTATAAAATTTATAAAGTCACTACTTATTTTAAATTAACCATTAAATTTAAAACATTATTTTTATTATTATTTTAAATTTAACCGTTTAAATTTAAAATTTTATTTTAGTTTCAAGACAGATTTTGAAAATCAACCCCAAGGCCCAAATCAATTTGTGCATTTTATATTAAGGATGACCTTTGGCCTTGCCTCATCCTTTTGGGCCAGGCCAATAGCTAGGTAGGGCATAATACTTGATTACCCAAACCTAACCTTCGACAGTACTTTTCTAGACACCCTACTATATGGGTAGGCTTTAATAAGTTAGTCTTAATACACTAATTTATACCGCATAGGCTATTTGGCTCTAATACCATTATTGGAACTGAACCAGCATGCAACGGGGTAAATTTCTAAAAAAATTGTTCCATTTTGGATCTTGTTGGGCCTATGAGGTCTATATTTATTTAGATCTTATCGAAATTTATTTTAAATAAAATCAATATATTATTTAGTTTAAAAATAAGTTTTATTTATTGTTATGTTTACATTATATTATATAATATGTATATTATGTACACATATGTGTGTACGTTCATGTGCAACATAAATAGTGTACATGGTTTAACATTCCCACGTATAGATGTTGGGATTTACACCACAACAAATATATTAGCCCCTTTGTAAACATGTGTGATGTTAATAATATGTACATATAAATGATATATATAGTTTTGTACATTATAAAACACTACTTATAAATGTAAAAGTTTATAAAAATGCTTATATATATGTATGTATGTATACATGATTACATTGCAAAATATTCTAGATTTTAATATAATAAGTTATAATTTCAAAGTAAAATTTAAAATACAGATTTTGTGTTTAGATCTAGATCTACATAATTTCAAATTTTGGTTTAAATCCCTTTATATATATCAAGCATATATGTATAAAATTATATATATATATATGAATAATGTTTAATGTAGTGTATGCATATGTTATAAAGTTATAATTTAATATGTATATTCACAAATATACTTTCGCCCTAGCCTTTTTCGGTTTTAAATATTTTGAATTGTTCTAAATGGATTTACGTACGGAAATCTATACATGTAAAAACAAAATTAATTATTTTATTTTAAATTTTCAAAAACAATTTTAAATATGTACATTTTATATTAAAATTTATACGCATATATTTTAATTCATTTTATAGATTTATTACATGTATAGTTCGATTCAATTTTAGATTATATAATATACACATATATACATATTATATACAAATTTAAATATACATACATACATATATATAATTTCTAACATTATATGTACATGTATAAATATTAAAATAAAATACATGCTTTATATAATTATGTTTTGTATCAAAATTAATTTTTATGTTAAAATCAATTTAATAATTTTATTAAATTTGAATTTTTTTAATTTCCCGTCCTTAAGCATATTTGTAATGCACATACGAAAAATAAATTAAAATTTATACATATATAAGTTCATCCAATGAAGATAGCAACAAAATATGCAGATTCATGATAAGCATATATTGACTAACTATATATAAAACACATTAAAAAACTGTTTATACATATATAAAATGTAAAATATGAATTATTACCTTTCACTAATGCCTCGATAAAACATCTTAAGATGTTGAATATGGTCACTCCTTTAATGATATCCAAGCCTTTAGATAGAGCTACCAATCTGCCTGCAGCTACCTCTAGTGTTTGATTTAGATTTAATTTGAGCGTTTAGAAGCTTGAGCTAGGGAAGGAGGGGGACTTGAATGGTTGGCATTGGCTGGTTGGGAGAGAGAAAAAAGAGAGTCAAAAAATATGAGGGTTATAGGTGATTAAATAAGAGAGATTTTAAGGAAAAAAAGAGAGAATCTAGGTCCACCTTTCTCTCTTACCATTCTACCTCCTTTTTAGTTCAAAACTCCACCCTACACATGGCATTATATGGCTGGCCTCCCTAGCCTTCCTATAGCCACCTACACCAGTCCCCCTTATGGGCCTCAAAATCACTTCAATCTCGATCAATAAAATTTGCATTTAAATCTAATTCAAATGCACATCGATATCATATATCGATATATGTGTTTATAACTATTATACACACACTATCTAATATTAATCAATACAAATTAAATAAAATTATAATTTATATTTCACAAATATTTATTTAATTAATTGATGTAATTATAATTAATTAAATCAAGTGGTAATAAGAGTATTCAACATTTTGGTTATGTTTAATACCGAACAATTCGAATATTAACGTTCACAAGTCCTTTAACAGGCGGTGTGACATTATGGTAAAAATTTTCACCTACTTAACTTTGGTAAAATCCAATTTTACTTTATTTAAGTGTTGTACAGTAGTGATAATTATTTATACCAATTATCTTCATCAAAACTATATCACATTAGGACTTATGGAATTTGGTAATAGTCAAAATTCCAATATCATCTATATTCAACTTTGTAGTCCAAATGCAAAGTCTTTGGTCCAATAATGATGATTATTATTAAATTAACTGCTCTGGCCAAAGACTTTGACTTTGAGTTGACTTTAGTTGACCATGATAGCAACCCCATATAACCGAGGAGATGAATTCTCTCTTGAATAGTGTCTCACTTCCAATGCTTATACTCGACCCAACTATCGTTGTTCGATGGATGTTATGCCACGATTTAACTATAATCAAAGCAGAGTTTCCACAATGAAACTCAACGGTATTCTCAAGTTGAGGGCATTTTATAATACTGTCACATTGATATTTTTCATTTGACATTAGTTTTATTAACCAACAGAAAACTATCGAGTGAGTCATTCCATTGTTATCCAACAACTATCAGTACGTAACCCCTTGGTGCCCCAGCAATCATCAGTAATACATTGCCAATATTTGGAGAGCGTTGCGTACTTTAATCTCAATGGATGTATAGATATCCAGTCTCGATATATCTTTACAAGGAGTATTTAAAACGGTATGTTTATTTTATTGTGATAATTCACTTATAATCACAGCACACTGTAACTACTATTACTGAACATGCCTTTTATTGATTTTCTATTAAGTGCACTTTAAATTAATTAAATTAATTAACACAACACATTATATCAAGTGTATAATAAAAAGAAAATATCTTTTATTTTGAACAAAATTGATTACCAAGTAGATATATGTAACAAATTACATAATTGCCCTAGGGCATACCCCTAACTTTATCATAGATATAATGTATTCGTTGAAATTGGTATATAGTTTTTAAAAGTTAGTGTGCCTACACATCAATGTATTTTCTATTTGTATCAAAGTGCAAATTATGTTTTCAATAGATACTTTCGAATGCAAATAATGTTATATCCATATCCATATCCGAATCATCTTCGAATATTGGCAGTGTTGTCCCTTCCTATGTTAAGGCCCTGGGCAAATAGAACTTCGAGCCATGAAATTTTGGAATGAAGTGAAAATGCAAGTTTTCAGAACTAGTTAAAAATAGCACATAAGGATGCACGTTTTTGGTAATTTTAGGAAAGAATAGTACATAAAAATGGTTATCACTGGTGACTTGAACTCTAGATCATAATAAGCAAGCCAAATTACTCTTACCACTACAAAATTTTAATCTTATATCCCTGCATATAACTTACTGTTTATAAAATCAAAAAATTAATTTTTGAGGCCCCTAAAATTATAGGACCCTAGGTCACTGCCTAGTTGGCCTAGCTCCAAGGCTGGGCTTGAATATCATATATCTACACCTACGGATGGATAGCGGATATCAAATATTGTCCTATCCGTTGTCAGTTGATAAATCTGTAGTCATAAATAAAAAAATTTATTATATCATAAAGTTATTTTAGTCCCACTGAACATAAAAGTATAAAAAACAGAAAAATATGTTGATAAAAAATAGTTTTATGCAGCGAAGGATATATATATAGTTCCACACACACACATACATATATATGTATAATATAAACTGTCATCTCTATAAAACAATAAATGCATTTCATTCCTTGTTCCAAAATATACATAATATAAGTTATAGTCTTAGTAAAAACCGAATAGAAAATATTCGGATGAAGATATTTTCATATCCTTATTTGCATCTTTTTTTTTGGATATTGGATATTATCTTTTTTCATATAGGGATGAAGACAGATTTCTGATTTTTCAGATACCTATTGCAATACTACTACAAATTAAACTATAATTTGTTATGTATATGACAGAGAGATTAAAAATTTGTTTGGCACAAATCATCGCGCACTGTAATTTGTGTGTATTAATAAAATATTCATTTTCTTCAATATAAAGTAGGTTTTAGATATAGTTAGAACTGTAACCTTAGTATCAAAAGAAGACAAAATTTATAGGGTATTATTCTTTAAAATATCTCCACTATTTTGTTAAATTGGCAAACTTATATCATATTAGTTACTCTTTCAAAGGATTAAGTCAAGACATTGTGATTATAGCAATTCCAACATTAGTATATCATATTTAATGTGGACCCCTCTAATATCTATAGTGAGCCAAGAAAACAACAGTAGTTTGCATATGTACATATGACTACTCAACTATCACAATCTTATATGAATAAAATCTATACTTTAAATCAGATAGTTTTTTGTTTATTAACATGTTTGACAACATAATTATTTGATATATATTAATTAATTATTGTCAGTACGAAGCCGATAGAGTTAGAGTTATGCAATAGAGGCAATTCTATAATTTACTGTAAATTATTAACTCTATAATAAAATCTCATTTGAAAAAAATGTGTTTTTCTTTCTATTATATGCTTGATATAATGTGTTATATTAATTACTTATTTAATTTAAGTCTTCTTAATAGAAAATCCAAAAATGATATGTTTTGCGATAGTAATTACAATGTGTTATAATCAGGAGAAATTTATCCCAAAGAAAATGATAGATTGAAGGGTATGCTCTTAGGGAAATTCTGTAATTTATTATAAATTATTATCTCTTTAATAAAATCTATTTTTAAAGAAAAGGTATTTTTCCTTCTATTACATACTTGTTGTAATGTGTTATGATTAATTAATTATTTAATTCAAGTATATTTAATAGAAAATCCATAAATGGTTTGTTTGTGATAGTAGTTATAATTGTTGTAATCATGAGTATTTTATCACAACATAATATTAAACACATCATTTTAAATATTCCTAGTCAAGATGTATCGAAATAGATATCAGTGTATCTGTTGAGACTAGAATACATAATGCTCTCCAAATATTAGGCAGTGTATTACTTATGACTGTTGAGGGGGCACCTAGAGTTTACATACTGATAATTACTGGATAACTATGGAATGACCCACTTGATGGTTTTTTGTTGGTTAATAGAACTAAGATCAAACAAAAAATATTGATGTGATAATATTACACAGTTCTCTTGACTTGAGAATACCATTAATCTTTAATATGGAAACTCCACTTTGATAAACACTATTCCATAGAGGATTCGTCTCCTCAGTTATATGAGGTTAGTATCATGGTCAACTAAAGTCAACTCAAAGTCAAAATCTCTGACCATAGCAGTTCGGGTAATAATAATAATATTATTTAACCAAGAACTGGGATTATAAAATTGAATATGGAAAATATTTGAATTTTGACCATTACTAAATTTCATAAGTCCTAATGTGATATAGTTTTGACGAAGAGAATTATTGTAAATAATTATCGCTATCGGGTAATGCTTAAATAAGTAAAGCTGGATTTTACCGAATCTATATAAGCAATAAATTTATTCATAATGTCACACCACTAGCTAAGGTGACGTGTGAACGTTAATATTCAAATTGTTTGATATTAATCGCTGATTGAATTTACACCCAAGAGTCACACAACCGAAATGTTGAATACTCCTACTATCACCTAATTTAATTAATTATAATCATTATAAATAAATTAAATTAATTAATATTCATGAAATATTAATCATACAATTTTATGTGATTTGTGTTGATAATTATTAAATAGTGTGTGTATAATTGTTATAAACACACATATAGATATACAATATCGATGTGCATTTGAATTGGATTTAATTTCACATTTATTTGATTGGGCTTGAAGTAGTTAGGGGGTCCAAATATAGGCATATTATGGATGGCCACTAGGGGGTTGAAGTATGTGGAGTGTTGATTCAAAATGAGGTGGAAATGTAAGAGAAAAAAGAGGATCTGGATCCCCTTTTTGCTCCTTAGTATCTATGCTATATATTCATCTTGAACCCCACTTTAGAGCTCTCTAATTTTTGATTTGTCTTCACAAGTCTTGGTCGGTCTCCCCTTGCCTTCCTTTAATTTTCAAGCATTTAAAACAAAAATTTTGATACAATTAGAAGATCGATGGTTGCTGCTTTCATATTGCAGACCTTTCCGAATTATGGATATCGATTCAATGAGTTCTTCAATTAAGCATTTCAAGTGTTACATTTAGGCTTTAGATAAAGGTAAATCCTTTATTTACATATAAAATTATAGATATAATTGTTCGTATGTCATTATATGGTTAGATAGTATATGAATTATCATGAATCCACGTATGTCCGTGCTATATAAGTTGGAAGATAATATATGTTTATATATTTAAAAGAAATTATATGTGTAGAATAACATATAAGTCATAGCTGCAAATTAAAAAAATGAATTTAAATAATATTAAAAATGATTTTTAAACAAAAATCAATTTTAAAATACATACTTAAGTATAAAAAAATATTTGTATATTTATTTTATTAATTCAAGTGCACTATATTTTTCGAAAATAAAAAATTCATATATATATATATTAAAATCAAATATGTAATATATATAAAATTTATTTTATATATTATACTTAACTTATACAATGTAAATATACATATATGTATATATATATTAAATATACATATAAATATTTAATAAAACTATGTATATGTATTAAAATAGTTTTTAAAGAAAAATTAAATTTCGTTAAGATTTCCATACGAAAATATTTATTAATAATAAACTATTTAAAAACAAATGCTATTTGTAACTAAAAAATATATTAATATTATTAAGGCTATGTGTATATGTTAATATACATATATAATCATTTATTCATATAAAATCTTTTATATATGTATACTTATTATACGTGTGTTTTCGAAATAATAATTTAAATATATATATATATATAATATGTATATGAATTTAAAATCTTTTTTTGCAATATACAATATATATATATATGTATATAATTAATATATTAATTTGAATTTGAAATATCTAGATATTTTATTATACAGATCTAGAACTAAAATTTGGAATTTGAATACTAAATTTGATTTTATATTTAACATTATTTTTAACAATATTTACAATTACTTTATGTTTTAATTTCAATTATACTTTTACACACACAGATATATATATACAAACTATTTATTTTTTACAAACATTATTTTATATTATATATAAAACTATTTTTATATATATGTACATATATATTAGACAACACATATGTATATAGAGTGGCTAATATATACGTTACGGTATAAATCTCAACACTTATACATGGGCATGTTAAGCCATGTATACTATATATGTTGCACGTGCACGTACACACACATGCGTATGTGATACGCTGTTATATCATGCCATATAAACATAACAATAAATAAAACCTTATTTATTACTTAATAAAATATTTATTTTATTTAAAATAAATTTAGATAAGATCTAAAATTATTTAGACTTCATAGGCTCAATAAGTTTTGAGTGGAATAATTTTTTGAAATTTACCCACTTACTCGGCTACATGTTGGCCCAGATCCATAATGATATCGGAGCCTAATACCCTATTCGGTATAAATTAGTCATGTTAGGGTTAATTGATTAAGTTTATCGATTTAGTAGGGTGTTTATAAAATTAGCATTTAGGCTGAGTTTGGGTAATCGAGTACTCTACCATACCCAACTATCGACTTGGCCCGATAGGTTAAGTGATCCCAAAGGTTACCCATAATAGAAAAGGCCTAATTTCACTTAGGCCTTAGGTTAGTTTACAAAATTGTTTTGGAATTAAAATATAATTTTAAATTTAAAATGAGAAATATACATTATAAATATTATAATATAATTTTCAAAAGTGTTTTGAAAATATAATAAAATTATTTCAAAAAATTTAATATTAATAAGATTAATTAATTAAATACACACACACATAAGATATATAAAGATGTACATTGACTTGAAATTGTCTTTACAATGTAAGTGTATATATATAAAATAATTTTTGAAACTAATAATATTTAATTAAATTTGTTTGGTTAAATAAATTAATTAAAAGTTAATTAGTAAATAATGAAATACATACGTACATACATACAGACATATATATATTTATAAAGATATATGTGTATACTATAAATGTTATAGTATAAATATTCAATATAAAATGTTTAATTAAATGATATAAAATTAATTGAAATGTTAATTGATTAAATTAATTGAATAGATTTAATTAATGTAATATTATATATAAGATTATTATATAAGTAAATTAAATTGTAAAGTTATATAATAATTAAAACTTATGTAACATGAATGTAAAATTAAAGGTGGAACATTAAGAAACCCCAAATAGACTTAAGTGATAAATACATACGTATAGTACGTATATGTGATCTCTGATGTGCCCAACACTTGAATCTAGTGGGTATTTCATAAAAAGTACATTATTCCATAGGTTGATATCACTCAATATAATATATCAAGGATTATGAATCTTTAATTTAAAGTTATCCTCTACCATTTATATATTAATAGAATACTTCATACTCCTTGGTTGTTGATATTCTTTAAGTTAAGGATGTTATGTATTGTACTATTAATATATTGAATAGATGGGGTAAGGTATATGTATGTATTTGTTGATATTACTCAAGATACGTACATTTATACTTAGGTCGTCGGGAAATGATAGTAATGAGTAAATAATCTCTTTCGATTTGTTGATATTCCTCAAGGTCAAAATGAGATTAGGACAAGGAACCGTGGGTTATGACTTGTATGTGATGCAATTGATAAGTATTTATCCATTGTTTGTGCGAGTATGATTTGTTGATATTCCTTAAGGTCAGAATCCTAAGGCAGACGAGTCCTAACACCCACTAGTGAAGTCGAATGACTTCTATATTTCGCCTTAAGGTTTGGAGAAACATAAAAGACTAGTGGCAATATTTAAAATAATAGGTTATTCTTCATAGTGATAATTTTCTCATGATTACAACTCCTTGTAGTTACTATCACTTAACATATCATTTAAGGATTTTCTAATTAATACGCTTTAAATTAATTACTTAATTTATTTATATCATAATATAACAAGCATACAATAGAAAATAAACACCTATTATTAATAACGAGATTTATTACAGAGTAAGATAATTGAAATAAATTAATAAATTACAGTATCGCCCCAATAGCATACCTCTAACTCTACTAATATCTCACCTAAACTTGAGGTAATTATGGAATCTCGTTCCCATCCTTTCAATTAGTTTGCTCAGAACTAATCGTGCCAGTCCCCCCGTGAATGGATCTACTACATTGTCCTTACTATTTACTCTATTTACCACCACTTCATCATCGATGACAAACTGTCTTATTAGGTGGAACTCAATATTACATGCCTAAAGTTATTTTGAGCTCTTTGTTCTTTTGCGATCTGCATCACTGCATTGTTGTTAGAAAACAATGTCAGGACTCTCAATGTTTGGAATCACCCCAAGCTCAGTCATAAAATTATGCATCCAGACCGCTTCCTTCACCATTTCATTTTGAGTGATGTATTTTGCTACCATCACCGAATTAGCCATCATTCCTTGTTTGGAACTCTTCCAGCTAACCGCTCCACTATTCAAAATGAATACATAATCCGACATTAGTTTACTGCCATCAATATCACTCTGAAAGCTGGAATCTGTACACCCATTATAACGAGGTCTTCTTTCCCATATATAAGGAATAATCTTTAGTATTTCTTAAACAATTAAGAATACATTTCATCATCGTCCAATGCTTTTACTCAGGATTTGACTGGAATCGACTTATACATCCTAATGCATAAGTTATACATCTGAACTTGATATAACATAACGTACATAATTGATCCTATGGTTAAGCATACAGTACCCTCTTCATATGCACTTTCTCCTCAATAATGAGAGGAGTGTCCTTTGTAGAAAGGACTATTCCAAATTATGTCAAAACATTTCCATGCTTGGAATTCTCCATATTAAACCTTTCCCGTATGGTGTTTATATACGTGGTTGTGATAATCTTAACAACCTCTTCGGTATGTCTCTATAAATCCTAATACCGACTATATAAATAGCCTCTCCCAATTCCTACATGGAAAGTTCTTGGACAACCAAGCTTTCACCGATTCCAATAATGGAACGTCATTGCCAATCAGGAGCAAATAGTTAACGTAAAGGGCAATGAACATGATATCATTTCCTTGTTATTTTTGATATATGCGTGCTTCCTCTATATTTTGATAAAAATCAAACTATTTGATTTTTTTTATCAAAAAACTTATTCTAACTCCTCGAAGCTTGCTTAAGACTATATATTGGTCTTAACAATTTGGGGGGTGAATATGGTACTTGAAAATTTCATAGATAAACAGATAAATAATGCGAAAACGTAAATGCAAAAAGTAAATAACACACATTTATACCCAACTTCATCCTAATGCCTACTGTTGCCCCTAAAGTAACTACTACGATTACATGCTTGATGCTTACAACACTTGTAAACTCGCACTCCTTGCTAACTTGAATATACTAATCCTATGCCTAGTAACCCTACCCGAACTCAATGTCCTAAGATCAGAATCCCTGAACTCAAATCCCTGTAGCTCATTCCTAGAAAAAAAATTCTAGAGTTCCAAATTCAAAAATAAAATACAAATACAAAATACAAATTAAAAAAATTACACACAACAATAAACTAGTACTCCCTTTTTGACAACTCAGAACTCACTTGTCTCCTCTTTAAACTTCAGCAGCTTCATTCACTCTTTTACTTTCACTTCAAATTAGAATTTCCTAAAAGAATTCCACACAACACTTTTTGGTATCAGATTGAACGCACAATGGTTGCGGTTGCAATGTCTCAAGGTGAACTTGCTTGCGTGGTTGCACTGATGTATCTTTTAATAGACTTGAAGTTGCGATGTCGATTCTTCTAGCTATGCTATTGAATGTAAAGTTGAAGTTTGGAGGTGTCTACAACTTGACGACGATGATGAAGCTGTTGTGGTGATACAAGATGAACTTGCTGCAGTATTAAGACTAATGTGATGATGATGTAGATTTGACGGTCGGATGAAATTTGGTTTTAGATATGAATTGAGAAGGTTTTTCTTGAAAATGATATTGTGATCCGTTGATTTTCTTTTGATGTAACGTGTAGTTTATATAGGCTAATGAGAGGATGTGTATGTATTGAAACAAATATGTGTGCAGATATATGAAGAATGAATTGATTTGTGAGATAGTTTGTTTTCCTGTATACAAAATAAAATCCATATATAATGGGAAAACAAATATGTATGAGGATATATGGAGAAGGATTTGATTTGTGAGATAGTTTGTTTCCCTGTATGAAAATAAAATCTGTACATAATGGGAAATAAACTCTGTTGTATCTTCTAATATATCGTCTGATTGTGTATACAATTCCTTGCTTCCAATCTCTATTCATTTCCCTTTATTTATATATATATATATATACTTCCGCTGATTGCGTACTGATATATTCCCTGCTTTAGATCTTTAATTATTTCCTTTTCTTTGTATATGCAGCCTTTTATTGCACTTAAAGGAAACTTCTCCACAAACTTGTAAATATAAAACACTAGATCAATACATTAGACATGATATATATGTATTAATATCAAACGGAAATTAACTGCAATATCTGATAATATTTCCTTTTTGATAATAATAAATATATATTATTTTACAAATAATAATATATGTGTTTGAAATGTAATACGTGTAAAACATGCATATGAGATGTAGTGGATGACAATTTAAATAGGAACAAAATTTTGTTTTGATGATTTTTGAACTATAACACACTCTGAAAACAAAATCAAATATAAAAATATATTTGTTATCATCAAATAAGACGTATACTCCACAATCTCCCTCTTTTGATGATAACAAACAACATGTTAAGATTTGACAAGTGAAGTTGTGTTGAGTGTATGCTAGCTATCATAAAAATCAAAATCATAGCATAATGTTTTAATATATATATATATAACATACTCCCACTATTAATATGCTCCCTCTACATATGTGGTATATGTGTTCGAGAATAAAATATTAAACCAAAAATATTTCATTTAATATTAACATTGAATTTAATTAGTCACCAAATCTTAACCGCTCTCTCCCTTTTTTGTTTTCATCAAAAGTATAAATATCAAATTAACATAACGAGAAAGCGATACTGAATAATGAAACTCGAAGAAAATATAATAATAAAAATTTAATGAAAAATTATCTATAAATCATAGTAACCATATAGATCAAAGTCATATCCCATGAGTGGAAAGGAAGTGACAAAATAAGTGTAATTATATGTATTAGGGTTCAAATGACATATCCCATAAGATGTTACGTAATTAAATGGCTTATTATTAGATGAGAATGAATGTGGCTAACAAATATTATTCAAGTTAAAATAACTTATCCCTAACTCATCATAATGAGATCAAGAACCTTCCATTCATACATTGATGCACAGTCTGTTAGATGAGGATGGACGCTACTTGACGAGTACCGACATATTTATTCATAGCCATGTTGGGGCTTAGGGAGTTTGTTACATCATATGTATAATTTTTCACTTTCCATATTCTTTCAATAATAAAAATTGGGTATGTCAATTTAGCCAACTCATATAAGAACAAGAATAATAGTGCAAAGAAAGAAAGTAAGGTGAATCTATAGAATATGATAGTCAAATGGTAGATTTAGAGATGATGTGGGATATGCAATAGTCAAAAATAAAACTATAACGTATGCTTGATTATCAAAAATATCATAACGTCATTATTTAATCAAACACAAAATAAAATATCCTCAATCATCATGTAATCAATATAAATACTTTTGAAAATCATATAAGAAAGTTCAATCGATTATGATATGATTTCAAAAGTAAATTCTCTGTGTAAACATCTCAAAAATATTTTCAGTTTTATATTCTATCCTTGAACATGCAAAATGAATTACTTATAAGGTATTTGGGTAAAGAGGAGCATATTTTCTAAGGGTATACACATTAATATATCAAAACAAAAATCAAAGGCTTATCTCAAAAGATTTTATCGCAATATCCAAAATTTTATTTTTCAAATATCATTTCCAAAATTCATTCCAAGCATTAAAAGAAGACCATATCAGGAAGTTTCAACATTTTCAAATCAAGGAATCTTCTGGTCAAGACTCTCATATCAAAAGAGGTTTTCATTGAAAATCCATGTCAAAAACATAGTCAAAGTGTCTCATTTAAAAAAAACTCACATCATGAATAAATACGGAGAACAAAAATAAAAAAAAATCCTAAGAAAGCAAAAGCATATATTTTTTTATTTTTCGAATAATAGAAAATTCCAAGGAAAAAATGTTTTCGGATTTAAAAAAAAAAGTAAAACAAAAGCATAAAAAATGCAAGCTCTCCACATGTGGATGAAATAAAATGTGTGAGATATCAATCAATTCGTAAGACATATGAACCATCAAAAATATCGTACTAGAGAAATCACTAAAGTTTGAAGTCATGCTAGATGTTCTGAAAAGAAAGAACATATTAACCTATCATGATACTACTTATCATATGGGCTACCTATAGTGAGAACAATGATACCACTTGTACTCTTTACATGCTAGTGCTAGCGAACAATAGTATCTCAGACAATGGTTTTACATTCGACTTCCTGAACTCTCATCGTCAAAATCGATCATCAAATATAAGCATCATCAAACACACGTTTTGCGTACTCCATAATGTTAACCAATTTGGCTCTAACGTTTGAATTTCTCATCTTTGAAGTTGCATTTGTATTCACCATTTTTATCCAAAGTGTGGATCTCCAGTTCATTTTCCTAGGTTAAGGAACATATAAATATTGCTCATCAAACGTGTAGAACAACTAGAAATGTGCCTCCATCGTAGTTGTTCTTTAGCCCGCCTTCGTACCTACATATCAAAAGAAGATGACCTAGAAAGAGATGTAAGACCACTTATGTTTACAATTGAAATATTTGGTACCCAAATTTCTTATATAGACAACAGTTAATATTAACAATTGTACCCTTAGGAATCCAAATTTTTTTAACTAGTTTATCTATGTTCCTATTTTGACGATTGTTATAACTATGTCTAATATTGGCACACTTCACACACTTAGGAAGTACACTTCTCCCTACCGATGATACTAGTCGTATGTTTATAAATTGACCCTTTTTCAAATCCAAGTCCTTTTATTTTATTTGCAAAGAGTTTATTTCTTAACATGTAAAAAGATGTTTCTCTTGTGGAAAATTTTCTTAGACTCAACTCAAAATCACTGATTTTGGATTTTAAAAGATTATTCTCAATTATTAGCTTAGAAAAACAAATACTAACATTCTTTCTCTTTTCAAAATCATTTCTCCTTAAGATCATATTTTAATGTTCAAGCACTTTTGTTTTAGTCTTAATCTCAAGCATCTCTATTTCAAAAAGTTGGCCTTTTTCAAATTCAAGTTTTTCAAAATCTTTGATTTTTTCAATCCCTTTTTCCAAATTATGATTTATACAAATAATTCCAGTTTTGCTATGATTTTAAGTCACGTTTTTATTTTCAAGGGTTTTAAAGTTATCTTTAATTTCAGTCAATTCCTTTTTGAAATCTGCATATTTTTCACATTTGAAAATTCTCCAACTCTTTTTGAACAACATTATTCTTGCAAATCAGCTCAATTACGCTCTCCTTCAAAATCTGAATTTCTTTTACAAGCTTTTGAAAATTTTCATTAAAGTAAACAAATTCTTTTTCATGTTTCAAACATTTTTCGCAATCAAAATTTTCAATTTTCTTAATATTTTCAAGCTTATTTTCCAATTTATCATTTTTCAGATGAAGATCAAAATTTTTGCTTTCAATTTGTTGTTTTTCAATTCAGGATCATCAACAATTTTAGTAAATTTATGGCATAGAAGAACTAAATCTTTAAATGAAATAATACTTATCTCATCATCTGTTGAATCGTCATCATCGCTCTCCTTACTTCCACCGTCTGAATGGTCTTTTGTAAAGCCTGTCAAATATAGCTCTTTTCTTTTATCGGCTTTCAGGAGTACTTTGTAATTATCTATTTTTCTTCCATATTTTGCATCAAGAGCGCTCCAAATTTCATGTGCATTCAAATAATTGGAGGTATGATTAAATTTAGATTTATCAAGTGTGGAGATAAGAATATTCATAGTATCAACATCTAGGGAAAAATTATTCTTATCTACCATATCCAATCCATTTTCAATGATATCCCAAATATGAAAATCAACAGATTTTAAATAAATTTCTAACCTATATTTACAAAAAAAAATTTGATTTATTAAAAATAGGTGGACTGTAAATGGATGGACTCTCGCTAAATCTACTACAGCTAGGGTAAGACATTATATTAGTTTTTCCTGACAACCTGCTTCGGTACCACTTGTTCGGATCGTGCAATATACCCTAGAAGGGGGTAAATAGGGTATTTATAATTTTCACAGATCAATAGATAAATAATGTGAAAACGTAAATGCAAAAAGTAAATAAAACTCAGATATACCCAGCTTCGGCCTAATGCTTACCGTTTCCCCCAAAGCTATTACTAGGATTATATACTCGACGCTTACAACACTTGTAAACTTGCACTCCCTGCTAACCTAAATATACTAATCATATTCCTAGTAACCCTGTCTGAACTCAATGTTTTAAGATCAAAATCCCTAAACTACAAATCCCTGTAGCCCATTCCTAAAAAAAATTCTAGGGTTCCAAATTCAAAAGTAAAATATAAAAACAAAATACAAAATTAAAAAAAATCACACATAACAATAAACTAGCACTCCCATTTTGACAACTCACAGCCCACGTGTCTCCTCTTTGAACTTTAGCAACTTCATTCACTCTTTTACTTTCAATTCAAAATATAATTTTCCAAAAGAATTTTATACAACACATTTTGGTATTAAAGCCTTTGAACGCATAATGGTTGCGGTTACGATGTCTCAAGGTGAACTTGCTTGCGTCTTTGCATTGTTGTATCTTCTGGTAGACTTGAAGTTGTGATGTTGATGCTCCTAGATGTGCTATTGAATGTAAGGTTGAAGTTTGAAGGTGTCTATAACTTGACGATGATGACGCAGTTGTTGTGATGATACAAGATGAACTTGCTGCAGTGTTGAGAATAATACGATGAGGTAGATTTGATGATCGAATGAAATTTGGTTTTTGATATGAATTGAGAAGATGTTGCCTGAAAATGATATTGCGATCTGATGATTTTTTTTATTTTGATGTAATGTGCTGTTTATATAGGCTAATAGATGGAATGTGTATGTATGGAAACAAATATGAGTGAGGATATATGAAGAAAGAATTGATTTGTGAGATAGTTTGTTTTCCTGTATACAAAATAAAATCTATATATGATGGGGAAACAAATATGCGAGGATATATAGAGAAGGATTTGATTTGTGAGATAGTTTGTTTCCCTGTGTGAAACTAAAATCTGTATATAATATGAAATAAATAGGAAATAAACTTTATCATGTCTTCCAATATATCGTCTTATTGTGTATACAATTCCTTGATTCCAATCTTTATTTATTTTACTTTCTTCATATATACTGCCTCTGTGCATGGTGATACATTCCCTGCTTCATATCTTTAATCGTTTCCTTTTCTTTGTATATGCAACCTTTTATTGCACTGAAAGGAATCTTCTCCATAAACCTATAAATATACAACACCAGACAAACACATTAGGTATAATATATATTTATTAATATCGAACGAAAATTAGCTGCAATATCTGACAATATTTCCTTTTTTATATTAATAAATATATATTATTTTACAAATAAAAATATATGTTTTTGAAATGTAATATGTGTAAAACAAAAAAATGTGATGTAATGTATAACAATTTAAATATAACCAAAATTTTGCTTTGATGATATTTAAATTATAACACACCCTTAAAAGCAAAATCAAATATAAAAATATATTTGTTATCATCAAACAAGACGTATACTCCATATGACCTTCTTTAGATAGTTTGAACAGTTCCTGTGACGACTACTCTACACCTCCGGTACACAATATACATATATAGTGCACTATAACGAACCTGTAACGACCCGTATTTTACGTATTAGAGAATCGTAAGATATTTTCTTATTCATATAAGGTCGTCTAACTCTAAAATTTTGGTAAGTGACTCTTACGGACAATTTCCACATCCATGATTTTTGTCAAATTTCTGTGTGGCTATTTTGACCCTGAAAACCTTGTTTGGACTATAAATTTTGATAAGAGCCGAATAAGGATCTCGAACCACTACCATTGCTTCAGGATGATGGTTTTCCATTTTGTAGAGTGGTCATAATAGAAAAACAGACTTACCGTTTGAAAGCTAGCCATTTTTTGGTTTGGCCGCTGCTGGCTTGTAGTAACGGGTAACTAACTAAGTCCATGCTTAGGTCCACTAACCCATCTCGAAATTGTGCTAAGGGGAAGCTATAGGAACTGATCTAAGTCATTTCCATCTTTTTCAAAATAGCTTTAATAATCCATTAAGCCTAATTTCATCAAAAATCATATCTATTTCTTACTAATCTTAACCTAAATCATAATTAGAGGGATAATTAACATCTGAGGATTGGAGATTATCGTTTTACTGATTTGGGTTCATCTCCCTTGTTTTCCACTTCGATCTACGGAGGAAAATTGGTATTTTGGTTATTGATGAGTGGTTCTTGACCTCTCCATCTACTATGCATGTTTATATAGTTAAAAACAGTGTTTTTAACATCACCTAAATTGTTTTCTAACTTTAATCACATTTTTAGAGATGTTTATGGCCGTATTTTAAAGGATTTAAAGTGCTTTTTAAATGGTATTGTAACTTCTTTTGTTTATGTGTATATGCTAGTGAAAAGTTAGATTTAGATTAGAATTGGTTTATTTATCATGTTCTTATGGATTGCATGTATGAATGGATGTATATGTGTGTTATTTAAGGTTTGCATGTGGTGCTTTGATTTGGTTTGCTAGTGCTTTTAGGTAGTTAGGAAAGAGGTGGTCGAATTAGCAATCGAAGACAAAGATGGTCGGAATGAGATGAAACTTGGAGGAGGGGTTCTGGAGCATGGGTGGAGTCCAAGATTTGAATCACACCAAAATTGGAGCTAAAGAAAGGACCCTATACCGAAAGCTTCTAGTCGGTACTGAGTGCTTTTAGTTAGTGGAAAATGCTTGGTGGATGTTTGGTTCTTCAAGTCAGAGCTAGGGGCGATGAGGGAAGGTCAAGTGTAATAATTTGGCTAAGTATTTGACTTCATACCAAGAGCTTTAAAGGGCATGAAATGAGGCTTTTGTAGTTTGTACCAAGAGCTTTAGAGTTGATGCCGAGAGCTTTGGTGTGGAGTGGTCGAGGTCTAAGCACTTGGAAGACGGAGCACTAGAAGAAGTGGAGAAAGTTAGCCACATATCTGGAGCTCTTTGTATGAAAAGGCCTATTGTTTATCATATTTACTTTTATCTTTGATATTATATATGGTAGTTTAGTATCTCGCATGCTAGGATAGGCTTAGCTATACTACTGGTTGCATGGCTGCTTGTTTGACATGTATGATGATTGCATAAGCATGTAGGGTTACTATGTTTGACTTATTTGGAGATTTTGGGGGTGAAATTCCTAAAGGAGGGAGAGTGTAATGATCCGTATTTTACGTATTGGAGGGACGTAAAATATTTCTATTATATTTGTGTGAGGTCGTATGACTCTAAAATTTTGAGAAGTGACTCACAGAGACATTTTCCACATCTATGATTTTTTTCGAATTTCGGTGTGACCATTTTAACCTTGAAAATCTTGTTTGGACTATAACTTTTGATAGGAGATGAAAGAGAGTCTCAAACCACTTCCATTGCTTCAGGATGATGGTTTCCCATTCCATAAAGTGGTCATAATACAAAAACAGACCCATTGTTTGAAAGTTATAGTTGTTTCAGTTTTTGGTTGCTGTTGGTCTGCATTATTAGATAATTAACTAAGCTCATGTTACAGCCCTGGTCAAGGTTAAAACAAAATAAATATATTAAAATGAATTTTTAGAATTTGAATTAGATTTTTGGAATTGTTTAGGGATAAAATGAATAAAGTTGATTTAAAAGTCAATTTTAGAATTTTAATTGTGTTTAGGTGAACCCAAAAGTCATTAAAAATTCAGTTTAGTGAAATAAATGATATTTGTGAATTTTAGGATTTTTCTGAGAAATAAAACAATAATTTTCAAATTTGGTTAAACCTAAAAACAATATTTAATAAAAGAAAATTTTTAGGTGAGAATAAAATTGTGTGAAATATTATATCAGCTTGAATGATTTTTACAAAAGGTTTCACAATTCGAACGAATCGAGAAGGAGCCAAAAAGCCTTAATGTGACGACCCGGCTTTCTATGCCCAGAAAGACGCATCGTCATGAAGAAAGAAAGGGATAGAAGAAGAAAAGAAAAGAAGAAAGAACAACAACACATCAGAAATCTCACAGCGGAACGAGAAATATATTATATCACATAAGATATTACATAGTATCATATACATCAGAGTACACCATTTATACATCACAGAATAGACAGTTATAAACTTCTGTCTATTATACAACACAAGTACATCTATCATACACAGCGGAAACTCTATATATCTATTCGCTGAAGCCTCCTGCTCCACAGCTCCTCCAGAATTCGTCAAGACTAACCTGAATTCCCTTGACTACTCATACAAATTTGAGTACCCAAGAGTTTAATAAAACAGAAAATAAACACTTGGGTCAGACATGGGTCTGGTGTGAGTAAACGGTTAGATTGCTTAACTTTGAAAACCTTTGAAAACAAAAGTATCACGTAAGACTTCCCACAAATAAACATGGGTAAGTTTTTACCTTACGCTAACTAAAACATTTGATAGGAAATCCGATTGTATTATAATAGTGTCTAGGGTTTTCAAGTAAAATACAGAAATAGCTGAAATGCTTACATCTCACATTCCAACATAGTTGGGCACAACTAATACGTACGGCACTTATTGGAGTTTGGATTCCATACAATGGCAGGGCTACTGGGGTATCGCCCGTCACAGTACGTGGCCTAGATCACCGTACCGAGGAGTACGCCCGCTCCCCTGCAACACAAAGCCGGAACCATCCCTTACTGGATAATCCCGAACAAGATAATCCCGTAGTTGGCGCGACCAACCACACACTAAGCCGAATAAAAGAAAAGGGACCTCTAGACAGGGATCTATCTTGCTCTCAGTGGGTGCTACCCACGAAGCCTTGCTGCACCTCACCTGTTTTAGCCATTTCCGGTTGATGAGGCTTGAGGTTACGATTACCTTTAATCAGAACATATCACTTAGAATGCTCATCGTCCGTCTGACGATGTGCTGAAAGCATTCAATCCATACAAGTTCGTTCCGGGTTCGAACGAAACCGAAGGCATTATCTCGTTACACTCGTTTTGGAATCACCCTCAGAGTTAACGACAATAACCCTTGCACTCTGAATCTTCATCTTCACTTGAGATTCACGACCTATCGTTAATTTGGATCGATGTGGTATTCGGGTCTCCAGACCTGGAATACCGGTATACGGAAACCCGATCCCGGTCTCATCGAAATCCAAAACGTATCTTTTAAGGCCAAGTTGTTTAAAGGTTTAAACAATTTAACTTATCTATATTCATACAGATAGATAATTCACAATTCACAACTGATAATCACATTATCAATTAAACAGATGATTCATAACCAAATAGGTAATCCATATCAACATCACAATAGTTAATCTATATTATCATCATAATGCAACCAAGCATTCATACTACACAACATTTCTTATCTCATTTCTGAGATTACATCCATTCAAGACAATCAATGTCATCCATTCTTATATAAGCAATGATTTACTTAATCACAACATAATTAATTTAAAATGAATTAAATTAACTATCTCTATCTTTAATTAATTTAAAGTGAATTAAATTAATTACTTCATCTCTTAATTAATTTAAAATAAATTAAATTAATTACTTCATCATAAATCTTACTTATATATTCATTAATTAATTACAAATAAATTAATTAATCATTCTCTAATTATCCACTTTATTAATCACCTTGATTAATTATACTTTAATTACATTTAAGTAATTATCCTTAATTAATTTCACAAATTAATTATTCTTAACCAATACAGTAATTAACCTTTAATTACTTCATAAATTAATTAATTATAATCAATTACTTTAATCCTTAATTAATTACAATTAATCACTTATCATTTGATTACATCATAAATTAATTATAAACTAATGATCTCTAATTACATCTTTAATTATTTATTAATTAAATAATTACTCTTAATTAAACCACAATTATTAATCATCTTTGATTAATCTAATCCAATAATTAACTTCCCTTAATCACTTCCATTAATTAATTACTTTTTAATTAATTACCTTAACCAATAATTAATTATCTTATTAATTATTCTTAATCCTTTAATTCATTTTATTAATTAAATTATTAAATTAATAACACTAGGTAACTAACTAGGTAATTAACTCTTAATTACTTTCATTAAATTACTTTCATAAAATAATTATCTTCTAATTTCTTTATTAAATAATTTCCCTTACTTAATTACATTCAGTAATTATTCCTTAATTACTCCATCAAGTATTTATACTTAATTAATTTATAAGTGATTATCTTAATTAATCACTAATTAATTACTTAGTTAATTATTTAACTAATTATTAAATTAAATAATTTCTTAACTTTTTATACCTAAAGATCTTAATTAAGAAAATCATTATCTTAATTAAATTATTATCTATTCTTAAATTATTTTCAATAAATGAATTATCCTTATTAATTTCACATATTAATTTCCTTTAATAAATCAAATCTTAATTTCTTAAGATAAACTCTTTATTTTAATTAAACAATTACAACATTAATTTTAACCTTTAAAATCTTTGAAACCTTTCAAAGTTATTTAAATAAACTTTTAATACAAAGATCATTTTGAAAATCCACTTTTCTAATCTTTAAAACTTATTTATTTAAATTATTTAAAACTTATTAAAACAATTCTAGAAAACAATCTAGTTTAATAGTTAAATCTTGTTTTACCTTTATTTTAAAACTCAGAAAACATTACAAAACAAAATTTCTATTGTTTTAAAACTTAAAACATTTCCTTTAAAAATCTTATGTCTGCTCCTTCCCAAACCCGAGTAAAACTCGTAAAATCCCCGAAGCAACTCTCGAGACCAACCCACGTTTACCTGCTTCGAGTAAAACTCGAAGATTCCCGAACGAAAACCCGAGCTCCTGCTTTCTTCCCCAAAACTCATTTCCAGATGCACACGAAATCGTGAACGTGCACGTGCACACACACGCTGGACGACGGCGAACTCCGTTCAGTGCTCCGGCAAGTCGTCTTCCACCACGAGACCACGATCGACCAACTCATCTTCCTCGATTCGAACGAGATTCGAAAACGAACATAGAACCCATCAGCTCGAAAACACCATCACCAGTAAAATCACCCTCCACGGCAATCAACGCTTCGAGATACCTCGCCACCTTCGCCGAAGCTACCCTACGTCGCCTCGAACCCACAGAACCACGTGCGATCGCCTTAGACTTCGTTTCTTTGACGCGAAACCCCTCTGAACATCAACGACATAACCAGAGCTTAAACCCTATTTCCTCAAATTCCGACCACCACGATAAATGATAAATTACCATAATATTTTTCCGATGATCCTCGTCTTCATCTCGACCTTCAAGCCCAACCCCGATGATCAACTTGCCGTTGATCGATGGAAATCGATCAAAACAACCCAAACGTTTATCTCGACAATACTCACCCATTTCAAAACTAAAAATTGTGATATTACCATTAAAATTCATGGTTTTTCATCACGAATCCAACCATGAAATCCAAACTTAAAATTGAATTGATAAAATTTAGGCCCAATTTACATTTTACTGCTATTTATAAAATTTCCAGACAATGTAATTTATAAAAATTCCAAAACTTATTTTTTTAGTGATATTACATGATTTCACACATCTTTCATTTACAAATCAAGGGCTATTATAGATTAAATGATGATATAAGGGTTTTATCAAGAGACCAAGTCTATTATTACTACACAGAGGCTTAATCATATCTATACAGACATTCAAACATCCCTATTCAAACATGCATACATTTTCACCAACATTTCAGATAACAATACTACATAAATCATCACATATATCATAGATTTTAATCTGTTTTTAAAAATTTGTTTACTCACCTGTTATTTTAAACAGAGACAGTTTCCAGGCTTGTTCCAGATTTTAAACTTCTTGAATTTCTTTTGCTATTGAATATTATCTGAAATTGATCTTTGAATTTAGTTGCTTGTTGATTTATTAAATCCTCTGATTGCATGCCTTCAGATTCAATTGAAGATTTGAAGCTGCTTATTGAATTGCCTCCATCCTCTTTTGATTTGCATTTGATTTCCAGATTTACTTCTTCTTTTGCTTTGAGTTTTAGATTTCAGGTTTTCATTTTTATTTTTAGATTCGAATTGTATTTCAGTGGAGAAAGAAGTGAAGGTAGATTAGAGCTGAAGAAATGAAAATGCCAGATCTCTTTTCCATAATTTAAAATTTTTAGACCTACATTATCAAAGAGAAACAAAAATGAAGCCACTTGTCCTCTTTAATTAGCTTACACATATGTTTACAATTTACAAATGTCTTCCAACTATCCTTATATGTTTACAAGTGTAAATTCCCTTTTATTTTGATTTATTTAAATCCTACATGTGTATTTATAAAATATCTATATGTATATAAAAGTGTATTTATCCTTTTATAATTTATGCTTTAATCAAATATTTATAACATATTTATAAATGCTTGAGAAATTGAGTTTAACTCTATATATATATATATATTTTTACAAACCTATTTTGATTTATATTTGAATTTTAAAAATGAAAGAATCTTAAAACCAATTAACTTCTTATTTTAAATCTTATTTAAAAATTAAACTAAAATATATCTTTATAATAAATAAGAAATTATCCTTGTTATTTAAATCTCAATTATCATTTCCAAAAGTATTAAGTCAAATTTCAAATTTCCAAATTACAAATTATATAAATATTAAAGTTTGAAAATACTTTATTAAATTCAAATTCAATATTCTTTTCATTTCAATATATGCAAATATATATATTCTAAATGAAAAGTACTTTTAACATTAGCTTGATAATTATCCTATTGAATTTAATACATAACTTCAAATAACAATATATATATATACATATATATTATAATTTGAAAACTTATCCTTTTATTAAATTAAAGACTCCCTATTTATAATATATATACCTATATATATACATTATAAATATAAACACTTATATTAGTTTTAGAAAGATAAAACTTCCCAATTTAAAATTGTTAGAAAAGATATAAATAAATATTTCCAATATTAAAATTTTATTAGCCTTTTAAAATAAATAAACTTGTCAATCTATAAAATAAATCAACAAATCAATTTAATTATTAATAAAGATTATTAAATTGATATTGCCGAAATTCCGGGATATCACATTCCTTCCCCCTTAAAATAATTTCGTCCTCGAAATTTAAAAGCAAAGATAATTTAATAATCCAGTAAAATTTTAATTTTAAACAGCAACCATACATATCAATCATATTCTAACAACCATAGCAACAATTTAATCAAACAAATTTAACTATCCAGACAAATTCTGGATAGAATTTACTCGAGTTTCCCCAAGTATATATATATACCGGGAGACTCGTTCTACAGGATCTAAACTAACTATCTACAATAATCTAGAAGTCCTTCCTTTCTAGATCACAAATCTGAACAAGATATCAGACTAACTCAAAACCATCCCAACTATCCTTCTGAACTGCTGATTCCATCACTCGATGAATCATACACATATTCCTCAGAGATATGTGAAATAAAATGAATTCCAGTTATCCGAACTGGCAACTCAATCCTGGGGATCAAAATCTAATCTCCAAAGAACACAGAAAAATCTCATAATACTTCCGGAGCTTACTCTCCAGTCTTACCAAATCTTATATCTCCTTTGATCGGAGAAAAACTTAAACAATATCCAATTTCAACATCAATTTCCAAATTCCATCAATTCTTAACTGCATAACTCTCCTGACAATCCTGAGTCACTTCATCCTTCCTGATCAGCTTAACTCTTGCTGATGCTTCCTGAAATAATCTAGACCAACATCAAACCAATTTCCGGATCCTTCTCAACAAAATGGTTTCCCAAAAATCACCGAAATCCAGAACACAACTCTACTCCACAACATTAGAGCATTTCGAACTACTTCTTCTATCTGGAATAGCCAAACAGTTGCACTTGACAACCTTACCTCCAAATCCTGAAAAATTCTTCATACTTAGAGATACACTTGAATTTCCTATAGAAATCCTCAACTCGAAGAAAATTACAACTCTCGGTTGCTTCCACTCTAGAATAGCTGCTATCTTGCTTTCGCTGCACAACTCTGATCTGGAACAGATGAGAATGCCATCGGAGAAACTCGAGCACAAACTTGATCATCCACAGTTCACCAAACCATAAAATCTTAGTGAACATTTCCACTTGGTCAAAAACATCCCAGTAGAATTTCCTTCAGAAAATTAGGTGATCAATTCCTCTCCAAAGAATCCTGAGCCACTTCACCAAATTCTTCTCTAGGAGACATCCTTCTACTAAGCTGAACTTCTGGTAACTCCACGAATCAAGTTGATACGGAATCTCAATCTCCAATAATCCCAAGAGAATACTTAAACAATCGCAAGTCACTTTTGCGATCAGCTCGGCCTAATTTCCAAAGATAACTGTTCTCTCTTCACTAATCAGAACAGCTTATATTTGACTAACCAATCCATCGAAGAAATGGATTCACTCTACTGCTTCTGAACTTCACCTTCAGAAAAACTGCTCAGCCAGAAACTTTCTGCCAACATAGAACACTCCGAGTCGCATTGCTGCCACAAACCAAAGCCTTCTTATCTGAAACTCCTCGAGATACTCGGACCTCAAAGCAAATAGAAACACCCCACTGGACTCAGCCACAACACCGAAACAGACTCACTTCTTCAAACTTGTTCCAGAAGAAACATCTTCAGAAACGTCCATAGCCACCGTGTCTCATCACACAGCTACTACTTCCTGAGGTTACCAAAATACCATCACTCTCTTCAGCTCATCCAATAGATCTACTCTATTCATCCAACTTCAAAGATAAACTCCGAACTTAAACAGTTTCCTTCGGAGATTGATGAAATCTTTACATCACAACAAAGTTTACTCGAGACAGTATTAGGTCTACAGTCTCGACAATTACACTTCCAACCTCAACACTCAAACTCTAACCATTGGTAATTGTGTTACACACACTACCACCCTATCTACCTTTATAACTCATATTGGAAAACCCGAACAGGTAACCCAACAAATAGGTAGAAATAAATATATATATATATATATATATTTAAAATGATACTTTTTATATAGAAATTATTTCTGGGTAAAATTATTTCATCTACCTCTTTTAAAACAATATTGTGTCCGTTGGCCTGGTTCAAGTGTTTAGAGATCCCTATCAATAACGTTAGCTACTCGTATTGACCAGAATCCATATACCACTCAACCGATCAATTAACACAATATAAAATTATTTTTATATAACTAACAATTACGCGCTCTCAAGATAGACACCACTTCAGAGCCTAGGTATTCACTCAACCTACTGCTCTGATACCAAATGTGACGACCCGGCTTTCTATGCCCAGAAAGACGCATCGTCATGAAGAAAGAAAGGGATAGAAGAAGAAAAGAAAAGAAGAAAGAACAACAACACATCAGAAATCTCACAGCGGAACGAGAAATATATTATATCACATAAGATATTACATAGTATCATATACATCAGAGTACACCATTTATACATCACAGAATAGACAGTTATAAACTTCTGTCTATTATACAACACAAGTACATCTATCATACACAGCGGAAACTCTATATATCTATTCGCTGAAGCCTCCTGCTCCACAGCTCCTCCAGAATTCGTCAAGACTAACCTGAATTCCCTTGACTACTCATACAAATTTGAGTACCCAAGAGTTTAATAAAACAGAAAATAAACACTTGGGTCAGACATGGGTCTGGTGTGAGTAAACGGTTAGATTGCTTAACTTTGAAAACCTTTGAAAACAAAAGTATCACGTAAGACTTCCCACAAATAAACATGGGTAAATTTTTACCTTACGCTAACTAAAACATTTGATAGGAAATCCGATTGTATTATAATAGTGTCTAGGGTTTTCAAGTAAAATACAGAAATAGCTGAAATGCTTACATCTCACATTCCAACATAGTTGGGCACAACTAATACGTACGGCACTTATTGGAGTTTGGATTCCATACAATGGCATAGCTACTGGGGTACCGCCCGTCACAGTACGTGGCCTAGATCACCGTACCGAGGAGTACGCCCGCTCCCCTGCAACACAAAGCCGGAACCATCCCTTACTGGATAATCCCGAACAAGATAATCCCGTAGTTGGCGCGACCAACCACACACTAAGCCGAATAAAAGAAAAGGGACCTCTAGACAGGGATCTATCTTGCTCTCAGTGGGTGCTACCCACGAAGCCTTGCTGCACCTCCCCTGTTTTAGCCATTTCCGGTTGATGAGGCTTGAGGTTACGATTACCTTTAATCAGAACATATCACTTAGAATGCTCATCGTCCGCCTGACGATGTGCTGAAAGCATTCAATCCATACAAGTTCGTTCCAGGTTCGAACGAAACCGAAGGCATTATCTCGTTACACTCGTTTTGGAATCACCCTCAGAGTTAACGACAATAACCCTTGCACTCTGAATCTTCATCTTCACTTGAGATTCACGACCTATCGTTAATTTGGATCGATGTGGTATTCGGGTCTCCAGACCTGGAATACCGGTATACGGAAACCCGATCCCGGTCTCATCGAAATCCAAAACGTATCTTTTAAGGCCAAGTTGTTTAAAGGTTTAAACAATTTAACTTATCTATTTTCATACAGATAGATAATTCACAATTCACAACTGATAATCACATTATCAATTAAACAGATGATTCATAACCAAATAGGTAATCCATATCAACATCACAATAGTTAATCTATATTATCATCATAATGCAACCAAGCATTCATACTACACAACATTTCTTATCTCATTTCTGAGATTACATCCATTCAAGACAATCAATGTCATCCATTCTTATATAAGCAATGATTTACTTAATCACAACATAATTAATTTAAAATGAATTAAATTAACTATCTCTATCTTTAATTAATTTAAAGTGAATTAAATTAATTACTTCATCTCTTAATTAATTTAAAATAAATTAAATTAATTACTTCATCATAAATCTTACTTATATATTCATTAATTAATTACAAATAAATTAATTAATCATTCTCTAATTATCCACTTTATTAATCACCTTGATTAATTATACTTTAATTACATTTAAGTAATTATCCTTAATTAATTTCACAAATTAATTATTCTTAACCAATACAGTAATTAACCTTTAATTACTTCATAAATTAATTAATTATAATCAATTACTTTAATCCTTAATTAATTACAATTAATCACTTATCATTTGATTACATCATAAATTAATTATAAACTAATGATCTCTAATTACATCTTTAATTATTTATTAATTAAATAATTACTCTTAATTAAACCATAATTATTAATCATCTTTGATTAATCTAATCCAGTAATTAACTTCCCTTAATCACTTCCATTAATTAATTACTTTTTAATTAATTACCTTAACCAATAATTAATTATCTTATTAATTATTCTTAATCCTTTAATTCATTTTATTAATTAAATTATTAAATTAATAACACTAGGTAACTAACTAGGTAATTAACTCTTAATTACTTTCATTAAATTACTTTCATAAAATAATTATCTTCTAATTTCTTTATTAAATAATTTCCCTTACTTAATTACATTCAGTAATTATTCCTTAATTACTCCATCAAGTATTTATACTTAATTAATTTATAAGTGATTATCTTAATTAATCACTAATTAATTACTTAGTTAATTATTTAACTAATTATTAAATTAAATAATTTCTTAACTTTTTATACCTAAAGATCTTAATTAAGAAAATCATTATCTTAATTAAATTATTATCTATTCTTAAATTATTTTCAATAAATGAATTATCCTTATTAATTTCACATATTAATTTCCTTTAATAAATCAAATCTTAATTTCTTAAGATAAACTCTTTATTTTAATTAAACAATTACAACATTAATTTTAACCTTTAAAATCTTTGAAACCTTTCAAAGTTATTTAAATAAACTTTTAATACAAAGATCATTTTGAAAATCCACTTTTCTAATCTTTAAAACTTATTTATTTAAATTATTTAAAACTTATTAAAACAATTCTAGAAAACAATCTAGTTTAATAGTTAAATCTTGTTTTACCTTTATTTTAAAACTCAGAAAACATTACAAAACAAAATTTCTATTGTTTTAAAACTTAAAACATTTCCTTTAAAAATCTTATGTCTGCTCCTTCCCAAACCCGAGTAAAACTCGTAAAATCCCCGAAGCAACTCTCGAGACCAACCCACGTTTACCTGCTTCGAGTAAAACTCGAAGATTCCCGAACGAAAACCCGAGCTCCTGCTTTCTTCCCCAAAACTCATTTCCAGATGCACACGAAATCGTGAACGTGCACGTGCACACACACGCTGGACGACGGCGAACTCCGTTCAGTGCTCCGGCAAGTCGTCTTCCACCACGAGACCACGATCGACCAACTCATCTTCCTCGATTCGAACGAGATTCGAAAACGAACATAGAACCCATCAGCTCGAAAACACCATCACCAGTAAAATCACCCTCCACGGCAATCAACGCTTCGAGATACCTCGCCACCTTCGCCGAAGCTACCCTACGTCGCCTCGAACCCACAGAACCACGTGCGATCGCCTTAGACTTCGTTTCTTTGACGCGAAACCCCTCTGAACATCAACGACATAACCAGAGCTTAAACCCTATTTCCTCAAATTCCGACCACCACGATAAATGATAAATTACCATAATATTTTTCCGATGATCCTCGTCTTCATCTCGACCTTCAAGCCCAACCCCGATGATCAACTTGCCGTTGATCGATGGAAATCGATCAAAACAACCCAAACGTTTATCTCGACAATACTCACCCATTTCAAAACTAAAAATTGTGATATTACCATTAAAATTCATGGTTTTTCATCACGAATCCAACCATGAAATCCAAACTTAAAATTGAATTGATAAAATTTAGGCCCAATTTACATTTTACTGCTATTTATAAAATTTCCAGACAATGTAATTTATAAAAATTCCAAAACTTATTTTTTTAGTGATATTACATGATTTCACACATCTTTCATTTACAAATCAAGGGCTATTATAGATTAAATGATGATATAAGGGTTTTATCAAGAGACCAAGTCTATTATTACTACACAGAGGCTTAATCATATCTATACAGACATTCAAACATCCCTATTCAAACATGCATACATTTTCACCAACATTTCAGATAACAATACTACATAAATCATCACATATATCATAGATTTTAATCTGTTTTTAAAAATTTGTTTACTCACCTGTTATTTTAAACAGAGACAGTTTCCAGGCTTGTTCCAGATTTTAAACTTCTTGAATTTCTTTTGCTATTGAATATTATCTGAAATTGATCTTTGAATTTAGTTGCTTGTTGATTTATTAAATCCTCTGATTGCATGCCTTCAGATTCAATTGAAGATTTGAAGCTGCTTATTGAATTGCCTCCATCCTCTTTTGATTTGCATTTGATTTCCAGATTTACTTCTTCTTTTGCTTTGAGTTTTAGATTTTAGGTTTTCATTTTTATTTTTAGATTCGAATTGTATTTCAGTGGAGAAAGAAGTGAAGGTAGATTAGAGCTGAAGAAATGAAAATGCCAGATCTCTTTTCCATAATTTAAAATTTTTAGACCTACATTATCAAAGAGAAACAAAAATGAAGCCACTTGTCCTCTTTAATTAGCTTACACATATGTTTACAATTTACAAATGTCTTCCAACTATCCTTATATGTTTACAAGTGTAAATTCCCTTTTATTTTGATTTATTTAAATCCTACATGTGTATTTATAAAATATCTATATGTATATAAAAATGTATTTATCCTTTTATAATTTATGCTTTAATCAAATATTTATAACATATTTATAAATGCTTGAGAAATTGAGTTTAACTCTATATATATATATTTTTACAAACCTATTTTGACTTATATTTGAATTTTAAAAATGAAAGAATCTTAAAACCAATTAACTTCTTATTTTAGATCTTATTTAAAAATTAAACTAAAATATATCTTTATAATAAATAAGAAATTATCCTTGTTATTTAAATCTCAATTATCATTTCCAAAAGTATTAAGTCAAATTTCAAATTTCCAAATTACAAATTATATAAATATTAAAGTTTGAAAATACTTTATTAAATTCAAATTCAATATTCTTTTCATTTCAATATATGCAAATATATATATTCTAAATGAAAAGTACTTTAAACATTAGCTTGATAATTATCCTATTGAATTTAATACATAACTTCAAATAACAATATATATATATATACATATATATTATAATTTGAAAACTTATCCTTTTATTAAATTAAAGACTCCCTATTTATAATATATATACCTATATATATACATTATAAATATAAACACTTATATTAGTTTTAGAAAGATAAAACTTCCCAATTTAAAATTGTTAGAAAAGATATAAATAAATATTTCCAATATTAAAATTTTATTAGCCTTTTAAAATAAATAAACTTGTCAATCTATAAAATAAATCAACAAATCAATTTAATTATTAATAAAGATTATTAAATTGATATTGCCAAAATTCCGGGATATCACACTTAAGGATACAAAGAAAATATTTTAGTTTAATTCAAATGGGCCCAAAACTTTAAGCCCAAGCCCAAAACACTTTATAAATCAAAAGCTAATCCCCTTATTCACAATTCCTTCCATATGGGTATGCAGCCGATCCCGTCCTTCCCACCGACCCTAAATCCCCTAATTCGAAGATCAATTGCCTAAAAGAAGAAAAAAAATAACATGCACTCGAACGCAACTTGGCCAGCTTGTCGTCGATCGCTAGTGGAGGGAGACACCACGCACACGGTAGGAGGCTGAAGGTGATTGAAGGAGCACGAGTTTCAAAGTTTAGATCAATGCGAACTTCGTTTGGCGAGGCTGATGAAGGTCACACGACTGTAGGTGCGAGTTCAAGGCGATGGTGGAGGAGCAGGGATCGGCGATGGTTTCAACACTGGGCGGAGGGAGGAAGTGGTCGATGCAAGCTCCAGATGGATGGCAACTGGTAGTTCATAGGCAATCTAGGCAAGGCAGAGGCACTATCCAGCAACGACTAGTAGCGGGTGTAACGACCCGGAATTTCACCGTTTAATTTAGGAATAATTAAATAATTCTAAATATTCAAATAGTAGATTTTATAATAAAATAAAACCCTTTTAAATAATGAATAATGATGGTGAAATATTTTTTCAATTTTGTTTACAAATATAATTAGTTCAAAAAAAAATCAAAATTATGACCAGAATTCGTTTTTCGAATTTTTGACTTTTCACCGGCTAAACGTTATAGGAAATGTTGTAAACACTTTTATATAGATATACACATTTGTAAATAAGTAAATTGATATACATGTATACATATATGTATAGTAATGCATTTAGTTAAGTTAAAATGAAAGAATTTAAAAGATTCCTTATGAAACATATGTAAGCACAAAGTACATTTGGCATTAAAAACATGTTGGCTAAGCAAAGCGAAGGGGAGACAAGCCTCTAGGCTAAGATACGTGAAGGTGAGGTGGCATGGTGATGTGATAAGAGGAGGTGGAGGGTAAAGGACTAAGAGCATTAAGGTAATTTACTTTGTTTCAGGCTTATAAATACCCCTTCCATTTCTTCAATTTTTCCTCCTCTTCCTTTTATCATATCTTTCTCATATCTTATTCAAATAGAGGTTTTCTTTTATTTAAACCGTATAAAATTCCAGTGGCTACAACTTTTATGTCCACCACTTCTTTAAATTTTGAGCTTAGCCATATACAAATCTTATTTCTTTCAGACTCATTTTCGGAACCAGATTTTCAAATCTGAAAATATCTCTTCTTCTTTTGACCATATCTTTCTCAAAATAGATCCAAATTAAGTGATTCATTTTTGGAAATTATAGAGAAAAGAATTTCAATGAATTTAAGTCAGTTGGAAGATGACCATTTTTGGGTATGGTTTTTGTGAATTCGATGATGATCCGGAGTCCCTCCACCTTTCTAGGCCGAGTTCCATACTTCATGGTCAAGCCCATTTCCAAGTTTTAAAGGACAAATTCAAGTTTCTTCAAAGTTATGCAAGATCTAAGTCTTATTTTCAAATTAGAAATTTTTTTGGAAAACTTTTGGTGAGAAACTAACTCTTTTATTTAAAGTTCCTAACTTTAAATTATGTTGTATATTTTGGTTTCTAAATCATAGTTTTATTGGTTGATTATGATGCTAGATTGTATATGTTTATATGTGTTTGGATGTATGTTGGTTATGACTTGGTTTAAGTATGAAACTATGTTATGGATGTGATGTAATTTTAATTTGAAGCTATGAGTTAAATATTAGTAAGGTGAAAGCTAGAATCTTGACTTGTTGTATGTTGTGATGGCATGTATAAAAGTTGAGTTCATTCATATGTTGCTATTTGTTAAAGGAAAGTTAGTAGTTAGTGGTTAGTTGCGACATCGAAATCCTTTGGTCGAAAACTAGTTTTATTACTTTACTTTCCTGAAATGTTTTAATGAAGCTTCAAAATCTTACTTTTGTTTTCAAAAATTTATTCTAAGTTATAAAAGCAAGTTAACATAAAAAAATAGAGTTTTGGAAATGATTTAAAACATAAATCAAGTTTTGAAATTACGTGTCATATAGCGATAGTCGTTATAAAGCAGTTCCTAAGACAAACCCATTTTACCAATTAAAATGTATTATCTTAAGTATCTTTTTGAAAAGTGTTTTCAAACACATTTTAAATATTTAAAAGCAATTATTATTTAATTAATTAAGCAACTATTTATTTAATGATTATTTAATTAATAAATAAGCAAGGTAATTAGTACTTAATCATTAATTAAGTTAGGGTAATTAGTACTTAATTATATTAAGTAAGTGTAAACAACTCGAATTCCAGCGGTTCGGATTTTTTGCAAGAATGCTAAAACCCAAGCCATTGAAGCCCGAGTTGGGTATCTGGTATCTTGCAAATAAGCAAAGATAAATATATCAGAGCTCAATCAATTATCTCACGGTGGAATTGGCTAAAATATAATAGTAAGTAAATACTCACCCAAATAATAATCACTTTCTAAGCAAGTGTCATAAAGCTGAGAAGTCTCTGCCATCTACCTAACCTGTAGGATGTTATGGGGAGGGGGTCAGAACAAAAGTTCCGGTGAATGAATAAATTATATACTTCTAGGCTTAATTCTACATATACTGTTTAATTTCCATTTATTCTTATATTAGATTCATTAGGTTACAATACTCTCACCCCTGCTCGTGAACCGTGCCCATCTACTCCATAGTAAATAAAAACCAAATAACTAATATATACATATATGTAGCTATATGCCCAATGACCATATTGGTCCTAGGTACCACCCATGGTACCTTCCGTGTCCTCCTCGAAAAGAACTCCATCGTCTAGCTTCGAGAGAGTTCCGAAATTTTCATCTGTAAAGGACCGCTTCGTAAGACCTACAGATGCTCCACTACTTGCTACAAAAACGTAAATTGCATCCACACTAGTCTATACCAATTCTCGGACATCCACAATGTACCACCCAATGCGTACGTTGGGGACTACATGATCGTTCTGTCTACTATTTGAGTTTCGCCTACAAGGTCTATCTTGTACGGAACTCAGTCGGGGATTTTCTATATATGTAAAGGATTGCTTCGTTAGGCTTATAATACAGATATTCTAGTTGGTCTGTCCCTTTATCTTCGTGGCTATGGCCCCACGCAGCCACCCCTCAACTAATCGAAAGACTTCTAAAGAGTTATGTGGTCGTGCCCTACTGCAAACAATCTAACATCCAATTGGCGGTGCCCCTCCATCCAATGTCTCGATAGTGAAAGTATCATTGGACTGTCGGTTTAACTCTAGTCTTTCCCGAACTCGCTCTTGGTCTTGATGCTGGCTGATATCCGCATGCGACTATCCTTAACCTTACTTTCAAGTACTGGACATACGAATACCCTACTCTGAACACCAAGCCCTTTTGACTGCCTATAAAGGATCCGCTTCGTTAGGCCTATAATGCAAATGCAGTCAAGGCATACTCTTTTGATGGAACACCTACCAGACCTGCCTTCGGGGATGCAGCATCATTGGGTCTACCCAGAGGGCCATCCTAGAGTATCCTCACTTCCCGTTGAAGTCTCGCACTTCCCTCTAGCGCAAAATCAATAAGTTGGATGTGCTCCTCCATTTCTGAAATCCGTGATGAACTGCTTCGTTATGCGCTTCATCCTTTGGGCTCTCCAAACGCTTTCCGATTCTTTTATTAGACCCTAAGTCTAATCTTTTAAATTGCATTTAGTTTGCTTTCTTATTCTGTTGGCTACCTATTTTAATTTAATTAGCATATTCTTGCCCCCTTCTAATAGGGAATGCTGTTAGTATGAGCCACATTTACTGTCTTGCTTATTTAACTTAATATATAAATTCTTAAGTTCCTTAAAATAAGCCTCTTTTATTATTTCAATTTTATTTGCTTATTAACTTAATACAAGTTGTTTAAATAAGCTTCATCATTATTCTCTACTATCATCACTTACCATAAGTTTCACGACAAGCTTTTCCATTCTTATTTCATAATTATAACCTATGTTATAATTCTACTTGTAATTGTTACTTTTTCTTCTTTTATAGTCTGTTATACAATTACAAGTGTTTCTTGCCTAGTCGATGTTCTTTTATTACGATATAGAATTTTCTTAAATTCCCTAATATTACATGATTCACTTATCATAATAATTGCCTAGTTAAATGTTTTAGTGTATTCGTAACTTTCTTTTAAAAGAATATTTTAAATCCAAGGGATTTATTTGTCGTTTATTCGTAGGTAAACCCAATTGAATATAAAACCCGATGACATCTGTTTAGCAGAATACATCACCATTCTGCTAATTAACTTGTATTTGACATTTGTTTGATAGAATAAATCACCGTTCTACCATAATTCACCAAGTAGATTATGTTTGCATCTATTAGGCAAAATAAAAACTCATTCTGCCATTATATTTACTTAGACATGTGTTTAGCAGAACAAATCCCCGTCTGCTATTTTAGTAACTTGGACATTTACTTATATGATTGATTGTTATTGGTTGATTCCCTTATACATATCTACTTGTTATGTAAATACCCATGTTGTAACTTGAAAAGTAAGCTCAGTTAAATGAGAATCATTATGGTCACTAAACTTCTTTCTGATTTTTAAGGTCAATCATTCTTTTAATAATGGTTTCAAGTTAAGTAATGAATTTAGTAAAGACGTTTTAGATAAACATTTTATTTATCAAAAGGACTTTATTAAATGAGTTTATGAAAGGAGTTTTATTTTAAATAAGGAATATTCATAAGAAAGTTTTATAAATTATTTTGGATATTTATAAAAGAATTATAAATAATTTTCGAGATTTATGAAGAGATATATAAATGGTTTTCATATTTATAAAGGAGTTTTGTAAATTTAACTTGGTGATTTATAAAAGAGTTTTGTAAATAATTTTGGATATTTATAAAGGAAGTTTTATAAATAATTTTGATATTTATAAAAGAGTTTTGTAAATTCAACTTGGCGATTTATAAAGAGTTTCATACATGGGTTTGGAATTGAAGTAAAGGAGATTCATAAATAAAAGAGACTTATTTAGAGGATTTATAGAAGAAAATTTATAAAAGAATTTGAGATTGGATTTCCTTTAACCGACCTTCTTAATTCTGGTGGTATGGACATTCGTTCCATACTTAACACCGAAGGAATATTGTTTGAGGTTATCTTTATCTATAATTTAAATAACATTTTGTTTTGATCCTTTGATATGATTTGGAAATAAGAAATCTTTTACAAATGTTTTGTGAATATACTTATGTCAGTGAGATGAGTATATAAATGTTTTTTATAAATACTTCTAAAAAGGATTTTAAATAAATGAAAGATTTAGTTTGAGGCTTAGTGGTTGCTATGGGTAATTAAACCTCTGAATTGTTGCTTGTTGTTTCTTTGATAGTTAAATAATCAACTATCAATTCTGGACCAAAATATAATTTCAAAAATATCTAGGTGAAAAAAATGAGTTATATGGCACAGTCATCTTCAAAGATGCTGTACTGTGCGTATAAATCTCATTTTGTTATCCTAGGACAAATGATAGGGAGATCCGTCCACTTAAACGGTTAGAGGGTGATCCCTGCTCCTATGTATTGCCTGGTTATTTCCAAAAGAACCGAAGTTGAGTTTACCGGAACTATCGAATGTTGTTTCGAAGAGACCGAGATCGGATAAGTATAAATTATCCAAAATCCCCTTTGATCTAACTCAAGCGTCTTGAATTGAAAATATCTTGAAGATGACTGAAGGTAGAGCTTTTGAAGTGCAAGGGCTACTTGCTACTAATCTCGAGGGTGATTCCAAAATGGATGTTGTAGAGGTAGTGCCTTCGGTTTCGTTCTGATCCAAAACGAACTTGTATGGATGAATGTTGGCATTGCATTCCTACCTAGAGGGCAGTGTTAGCATTCCAAGTGAAATTGCTTTTAAAAAGATAATTGAAACATCAAGCCTCACACCTGGGAATGACTAAAATCAGGGGATATGCTTCAAGACTATGTGGTTCGCTACCATTAGGGTTTGGTCGTCACCCAATCTAGATCAATTTTATAGATCATGTATGCTTAGGGCCCATTTAGGTTGTTGATCCCAACCAAGTTGATGACTTATTTGGCGCTATCCAATAAGGGGTAGGGCAGGTTTTGACTTGTAGAAAGTCCATGCGAGGCTCTCTATGTGTGTTAACCCGCCTTTTGGCAAGGCCGCGGACAGACGGATTTAACTTAAACAACTTCACAACTATCGAGACTAAAGTATGATGGGATGGTTCGGCATTAGAAGGAGTGTTCGGCATAAATCTTGTTCGGCACTGGGCGAGCGTTCGGCATAGAGGGTTCGTCGTTCGGCATTAGATGGAGCGCTCGGCATTAACCAACGTTCGGCATCTGGAGACGTTCGACATTGGATGGAGCGCTCGGCATTAACCAACGTTCGGCATCTGGAGACGTTCGGCATTGGATGGATCGTCGGCATCAAGGAGACGTTCGGCATTGGATGGATCGTTCGGCATCAAGGAGCGTTCAGCATTGGATGGATCGTTCGGCATAGAGGGTTCGTCGTTCGGCATTAGATGGAGCGCTCGGCATTAACCAACGTTCGGCATCTGGAGACGTTCGACATTGGATGGAGCGCTCGGCATTAACCAACGTTCGGCATCTGGAGACGTTTGGCATTGGATGGATCGTTCGGCATCAAGGAGACGTTCGGCATTGGATGGATCGTTCGGCATCAAGGAGCGTTCAGCATTGGATGGATCGTTCGGCATCAAGGAGCGTTCGGCATTGGATGGGTCGTTCGGCATTGGATGGGTCGTTCGGCATACCTCACCTCGCTCGACATTGCACCTCGCACCTCCATATCTCGCACCTCCATACTCCGCACCTCCATACCTCGCACCTCCATATCTTGCACCTCCATACCTCGCACCTCCATACCTCGCACCTCCATATCTCGCACCTCCATACTCCGCACCTCCATACCTCGGTACCTCGCACCTCCCAACGTTCGACATGAGGAGATCGTTCGGCATTCACACATTGTTCGGCATTCAGCGTTCGGCATCTATGGTTCGGCATATGGAGACCACTCTATTTGGGCTGAGGTACTCGGCTACCAGGCCCACCAGGGAAGTCCAACCCATCTTTGTCTATAAATAGAGAGGCAGTGGCACAGTAAAAAGGGATCTTCTTTCTGCTCTCTTACTTTCTCTTTTCTAAGGCTAAGGCAACTCTGCCATTTTGTAACTGTAATCGATTATTACAGCAATAAAAAGCAAACTTCTGGAGTGGACGTAGGCCGGAGTTAGCCGAACCACTATAAAATCTGTTGTTCTTTACCGCTTTCATTTCAGTTTTAACTGTTCTTCACATTATTACTCTCTACATATATTCTATCTCTGAGCTGTGATTGGTATTTGGTGCTTTCATCTGGATTTTGGGGTTAGTGACCAATTTTGGCACTAACACTTTGGTGCTTTCACTGAGAACTGAACCCAGGAATTTTGGAGTTAGGAACTTGGATCTTAGAAAGCAATGGCAAGACCACCAATGAAGAGGCAAGCAGTGGAAAGGAGCAATCAGGAAGGAAGTCAAGCGGCATCTTCTGGAGCTGGAGAGGGTCATGCATCCATCTACATAACTCGGGACGAGATGCAAGTGATGATGAATTCTATGCAAGAGCAGATGATGAAACGGCAAGAGGAGATGATGCAGGCTCTTCTTAGGCAATTTGGACAACCAGGAACTGCAGGTGTTCAAGATCATGGAGCTGGACCAGAGGAACTCAACCAACGGACAGATGGAGTGAATCAGCAGGGGGCAGCTCCCAATCAACAAACAGTTAACAATCTAGATGGACCTAGACTCGGGGGCACGCCACCGGGAGTACGTGATGAAGAATATGTGCCAGAATTTCCTCGAGGACTTGGGGGGCAGTCTGGATTAGTTGGAAACACTAGATTGGCTGACATTATCAGGCGGACTATTCGCGGAGGTCTGACAAATAAGGATTCAGAGGGAGTTAACAAAAGTCCGTTTACCCGGAACATCAGGACAGCTAGGAATCCACCCGATTTCAAACTACCCACTCTGGAAGTATACAACGGGAAGACGGATCCCACCGACCACTTGATGAGGTACACTAGGCATATGGAAGTGCTGGGTGCAACGGAGGAGGTTATGGCCCGATGTTTCCCCCTGTACTTGACTGAAATTGCTGCTATGTGGTTCAGACAGCTGGAGGATGGATCCATTGGAACATGGACAGAACTGGTGGACAAGTTCTTAAGTCAATTTCGAGTTCACATAAAAAGGCCAAAGAACGTGATGACACTAACATCAGTCAAACAGGGGGCAGATGAATCGCTCAGGACATTCTTAACTCGATTTAATGCGGCAGTTGCTTCGGTGGATCGGCCAGATCCATCAATGGTTCTGATGGCTGCGGTATCAGGAGTCAGAGATAATTCAGAGTTCAAAGTATCGTTGGTACGGGACCCACCGTTGGATATTGGGGAATTCTTTCATGAAGCTGAAAGATTTCTTCGACAAGAGGATGCATGTTTGGACATGAGGTCACAGGAAGTAAACATGACTAAGGATGGAAGATTACTCGGCGAAAGCTCAGGTGGGGACAAGGATAAAGGGAAAAGGAAGCGCTGGGGAGAACCAAAGTTCTCCACTTACACAGGATTGAACGCAACGTTGGAGCGGATTTTCTTAGATACTCGAGATCGTCTTCCCTATCGAAGGCTATCAAGGAGGGAACCCACAGAACGTGAAAGGGCATCAGGAAGGCACTGTCTCTTTCATGACCTGGACGGGCATGATACTAACAGTTGCCGACATCTAAAGGATATAATCGAGGAGCATGTAAAGAATGGTCAGTTGCGACAGTATGTCGGAACTCGGAATGCGGCGGTGGAACATGAACAGCCTCCGCCTACCTTGAACGACGAGGGCGCGAGGCCTAGGAATGGTGACCGATTGGTCATCAACTAATCTTGATGGTTTGGAATAAGTAACAAACTCCGGGCAAACGGTTAAATCACTTACTCATGTACGGGGTCGGAGATAACCCTCAGGCATGCTCTGAGATGATGGCTTACCGAAACGCCCGGGTTTGTGAAATCTGTTTTTTCCTTTGACTTGGACATTTGCTTTTTCTGGTTTGGTTTTGGAGTTTGGTTTGAACTCCCTGTTTTTCTCGTTTTTCTGGTTTGAATTCTGGTTTGAATGTTTGTTTTTCGGATTGGATTTTGATTGGATTTTCTCTGGATTTTGGCTTAAAGGTCGTCGAGTATGGACTATGCTCGACAAGGGTCCAGAGCGACCAGGATTCGGCTTAGGACTTAAGCCACGGCATTACTTGCGTCCACGGACACTGGACCACGGTCATCAAGTGTGGATTGCGCATGGCAAGAACCCGGAGAGGTTAGCTCAACGCCCAGGGACACTGGGCCACGGTCGTCAAGTGTGGATTGCGCTTGGCAAGAACCCGGAGAGGTTATCTCAACGTCCAGGGACACTGGACCACGGTCATCAGGTGTGGATTGCGCTTGGCAAGAACCCGGAGAGGTTATCTCAACGTCCAGGGACACTGGACCACGGTCATCAGGTGTGGATTGCGCTTGGCAAGAGCCCGAAGAGGTTATGGATTTGGATATCGACCCAAAGAGGTCCTAAAGTCCCCTATTGGTTATTGGATATGGATGAAACATGGACTTTGGATACTGGACTTGAGGCTATTCAAAACACACCTTTCACAGCAAGGCATATTTTGGGGGGCAAGTGTTAACCCGCCTTTTGGCAAGGCCGCGGACAGACGGATTTAACTTAAACAACTTCACAACTATCGAGACTAAAGTATGATGGGATGGTTCGGCATTAGAAGGAGTGTTCGGCATAAATCTTGTTCGGCACTGGGCGAGCGTTCGGCATAGAGGGTTCGTCGTTCGGCATTAGATGGAGCGCTCGGCATTAACCAACGTTCGGCATCTGGAGACGTTCGACATTGGATGGAGCGCTCGGCATTAACCAACGTTCGGCATCTGGAGACGTTCGGCATTGGATGGATCGTCGGCATCAAGGAGACGTTCGGCATCAAGGAGCGTTCAGCATTGGATGGATCGTTCGGCATAGAGGGTTCGTCGTTCGGCATTAGATGGAGCGCTCGGCATTAACCAACGTTCGGCATCTGGAGACGTTCGACATTGGATGGAGCGCTCGGCATTAACCAACGTTCGGCATCTGGAGACGTTTGGCATTGGATGGATCGTTCGGCATCAAGGAGACGTTCGGCATTGGATGGATCGTTCGGCATCAAGGAGCGTTCAGCATTGGATGGATCGTTCGGCATCAAGGAGCGTTCGACATTGGATGGGTCGTTCGGCATACCTCACCTCGCTCGACATTGCACCTCGCACCTCCATATCTCGCACCTCCATACTCCGCACCTCCATACCTCGCACCTCCATATCTTGCACCTCCATACCTCGCACCTCCATACCTCGCACCTCCATATCTCGCACCTCCATACTCCGCACCTCCATACCTCGGTACCTCGCACCTCCCAACGTTCGACATGAGGAGATCGTTCGGCATTCACACATTGTTCGGCATTCAACGTTCGGCATCTATGGTTCGGCATATGGAGACCACTCTATTTGGGCTGAGGTACTCGGCTACCAGGCCCACCAGGGAAGTCCAACCCATCTTTGTCTATAAATAGAGAGGCAGTGGCACAGTAAAAAGGGATCTTCTTTCTGCTCTCTTACTTTCTCTTTTCTAAGGCTAAGGCAACTCTGCCATTTTGTAACTGTAATCGATTATTACAGCAATAAAAAGCAAACTTCTGGAGTGGACGTAGGCCGGAGTTAGCCGAACCACTATAAAATCTGTTGTTCTTTACCGCTTTCATTTCAGTTTTAACTGTTCTTCACATTATTACTCTCTACATATATTCTATCTCTGAGCTGTGATTGGTATTTGGTGCTTTCATCTGGATTTTGGGGTTAGTGTTTTATCTAGAGATGCACTGTGATAGGTGGTACCCCAGTGCCTTGACATTGGTGGAATCCATTTTCCAATACGTGCCTTTACGGACTTAGTTGTGCCCAACTACTGAAATGTGAGATGCAAGCATTTCAGCTATATTAATATATATTTGTATCTTAGACATTATTATAATATCACTGAATTTTCCATAGAAAGTGTTTTGGTTACCGTATCCATGTTTAAGTACATCATGGTCTTACGAGATACCTTTGATTTTAAAGGATTTTATAAGTTATAGTAAAAAATTCCTTGTGATTTGAGTTTCTCACGCTGGTTTTACCAGACTGATCCGGGTGTTATTTTTCTTATAATGCTCGGGTCAGTCCGAGCATATTTTTTGGATTTGGCTGGGCACTTTAGATCCTTTAGGTGATGAGCTGGATTCTCCAAGACGTATTTATGTATCTTACATTCTTCCATTGTTCTATTTTGTTGTGTTCTTGTCTGTATTTATCAACAGTTGTAAGGACAGACAATTATAACTGTTCAGGCTGATAATAGGTTAGAGTGCTTTAATGTTGTATGTATATTAAAGCTTATTCTTTTTTGTAAAGACTTGATTTATATATTATATGTTACTCTTCATGTTTTTGTGAGATTCTATTATATCTTCTTTTTTCTTCACCCTAAATGACCTGTCTTTCGGACACTTAAATGATCGGCATATGAATACCAAGGATATATTAAGTGTCTTCTTTAGGTGTAAGAAAGGTAGATTGTAAAAACGTGGTATCAGAGCTTAGTTTGAGCTAAAACCTTGGCTTTGGTGGGGTAAACTCATTTGAGATAGGGTAAATGAGACCCTAGAATGAATTTGAGTGTATATATTGAGTGCATATTTGTTAATGCTATAAAAATGTTTTATATTGTGTTGATTTATCGGTTGAGTGGTTTATGAATTCTAGTCGGGACATGGGCCATCGTGTTGTCGATAGGGGTTTCTAAACACTTAAACTAGGCAAATCGACACAGTATTGTTAAAATCCGGCAAATGAAATAATTTTACCTAGGAATATATTTTACATACAAAGAAATAATTTTCAAAAATAAAGTATAGTTATATACGATGTGATTGTTCTTAGGAGTTGACAATATTTAATTATCATCATATAGTGTTTGATCAATCATGCTCGTCCAATTTTGTGCATTGACTATTGTCTGATTTATTGGTGGTTTTCCTTTTCCCATCGTAGGTTGGGTAGATAGAATTTGTTGGAACATTAAAATAAAAACCTTATGTGACATCCCATATTTTTATAACATTATTTAGGATACTTAATTAGCTAAAAATTAAATAAAATAATGTGAAGATTAATGGGTTGAGATTTGATTAGACTAAGGGTAGCCGTGCCATGTTAATGTGCAAATTAAAATGGGATAACATAAACTAATGTGTTAGGAAATGAGTAAGGGCAATATGGGAAATAAGAGAGGCTTATACCCTAAACCCTTAGCAATGCAACACACGTTCACTTCCACTTTGCTCAAACTAAAATTATACCAAGGCCAACCACCATTATTGTTCTCAAGAGAAGATAAAAGCTTGGATTCAAGAGAAGGAAGTTAATCAACTAATTCAACATCAAATCTTACATCTTTTAATCCCAAAGCTAAGGTGAATAATTACCACATCCCATTTTCTTATGGTTTTCAGTTTTAAGATTAGATCCGAATTTTTTTTCAATTATATGCCATGTTTTGATGATTAAAGTTATATATTTGTTTTGTTAATGAATTATGCATGTTCATATTAGTATTTAGGAAATGTTTGATATGAAAACCCTATTAAATGACATCCAAATACCTTGAAAATTTAAATGTACGTCAGAAATGATATTTTAGAGACGGGTTCCAATTTTCATAATTTTATGAATTTATGTGAATTTTATATTAATTTTCTAGTGAAGAAAATGATTTATTGGGTTATAAATTATTTACGGCCAAAATAATTATTATTTGGGTTTGGAATTTTTATATGATGGAAAACATATTAAAATAGATTTTTTGGTATTTTTTTAGATTTTTCCTAAGTGATTTGATGAATATATAAAATTATTTAAGGTATGAGACTTAAACGTTTTATATATTTAATTAAGGAGAAGGCGCATTTTATAAAATAAAATCATTATTAAATTCTGAAATTAATGGCAGCATTTTTCTGGAAAGTAATTATTAACCAATGATAATTTGATAAACAAAGGCAGGTTAGTTGATAAGTTATCTCTTTTAAGTTAAAAAATAAGAAAATCACGCTTTTAGCATGTTTCAGCCATTTTAGGCATCAAACCTTCCGGCCCAGACCTTTCGACAAAATCGAAAGATTATAGCTTTTGACAATGTCAAAGTCCAATGCGTATGGTATTAAGTATCTCGGTACGTAATGAATTGGACAAGGTCGAAGGGTACTTAGTCGAAAGGTTAGTTGCCAAAGAGGTTGGAGTATGTTTGTTTTATAAACCAAAAGAATCGCCTGCTTTGCTTTCGAATAAGAGCTTTTGACTTCGTTACTTTCGACCAGGTAAAACATTCAAAATAAAGGTTTTAAACCTTCCGACAAGTTCAAAAGGTTACTACCGCTTTTCAAAGTCATTGCTTTCGACAAAGTCGAAAGGTTTACTTGTTTTCAAAACCAGCCACTTCTCCATGTTTTCGAAAGGCATCAAAGCTTTCGACTTAGACGATTTACCCTTGTTTTATAATTGAAGTATAACCCAAGGTTTTCGAAGAAGATGTTTTAAAGGCTGAAGCTTATTATTTTGAAGAGATGTTTTAAAGCTTTCGAAGCAGACCTTTCGACAAGGTCGAAAGGTAGCTTCCAATGAAGTCGAAAGGTTTTAAAGTAGATTCTCCACATGTTTTAAATTGAATCCAGTAAGTTTTCGAAAGGTTTGTGTTTTAAAAGGTTTAGTGCTTTCAAAATGGTTTGTTTATTGAATGGTTTCGAAGGGGTCGAAAGCCAAGCTTTCGAAGGGGTCGAGAGCAAAGCTTTCGATGGAGTCGAAAGGTAGCATTCGAAGGGGTCGAAAGGTAGCTTCCAACATGGTCAAAAAGTTTATTTTCTGAATGGTTTCGAAAGGTTTTAAATGGAAGGTTTTCCAAAGGTTTTCTAAGGCAATATTCTGAAGCATTTTTAAAGTAGGATGTCTAAAGTTTTATTGCTTTTGAAAGGGTCGAAAGCAAACCTTTCAAAGGGGATACTTTCAAAGGAATTGGAAATTTGTTTTCTTTTAACCTTATAAAATAAATGTTGTTTAACCTTAAGGATATCGGGATGGGCTTAATAAGTTCAACAATAGTTAGGGATCAACACTTATATGTTTTGACAATCATTGGGGGATACAAATGTAAATTATAATGAATATAACCTAAATTAGGGATACTAATGGAAATAGGTCAACCACGTAGATAGCAGGGGATAAATGGGATATAACCTAAATTAGGGATACTAATGGAAATAGGTTAACCTTGTGGATAACATGAGATAAGTATATTCGTGTGATGTTTGACGGATAGTTAACGTCTAGTTAGGGATGGATAACGTCCATATGATTGAAGAAGGGTTCATAGTCATCCTGGGAAAACTATGGAATGTTTGATGGATAGTCAACATCATGGGGGGATGGATAGTCTCCATATGTTTAATGAAGGGTATAGTTATCCTAGGAAAACTATGTGATGTGGGATGGATAGCCCGCATCAGCTTAAGTAAAATGAATGTGGGATGGATAGTCCCTCTTTGGGGCAATTAAAATCTAATAGGGGATGGGGAAATCCTAATTATTTTCAAGTATGCATATCATCATAATGTTTTGAAAATGTATGTTTTAACCATTGTGGATGCAGGAGTATAGTATATGGTTGTATAAAGGCTTTAGGATACTAGTGAAGGGAAAACCCATACCGCTAGGCAGCGTGGTCTCACTAGATATCTAAAAGGATTGAGATGTTAGATTATTATTCATAACAGGCTTTATGTCTGACTCAAAGCTTTTGTTTTTCCCTTAAATTCTCGGGTACTCAATTGATTTGAGTAGTTTTAGATTTAAGGTTTTTAGGTTCTCTTCTTTGATGAATAAAGCTTCCGAAGACGTGCAGTAGGCAGATAGTTATTTAGGTTTTCTTTCCCTTCTGCTGTGTGTTTTGTTTGTAAAGGCAGATTTATTAGCCTTACTATATATACTCTGATCTACCAACGGGGCATCTTCATATGTCGCTCTTGGCGTACTTTTAATAATTATATTTTGCTGAATGAGGTTAACGTTTTTTGGATTATGCAATGAACATCGAATGTTTTGAATGAAAAGTGGAATCGTGTTTTTAGATCGTTAAAATTTTCCATATTTCTGTGATCTGTGTATCGATGTATCTAGCACCGCCATATTTGGTCACCGAAGATTAATAACTATGGATGATTGCAGCAACCGTAGCCGTTAGTTTTGGGCCTTCAAGTAAGGGGATGTTTCAAGTTGGTATCACAGCATAGGTTTATGAAACTTTAAAAGAAAAGTTAAACCTAAAAGCCTTTTGAAACATAATCCAATGAATTTGAAAATATGATCGGGTAATGCTATAGTAACATACTTGTGTTTGATATATAGGTGTATATCTAAGTACGTATTACCCTCTCTCTTAGACCGTTCTTTCGTATCTTACTAAGGCTCGTATGCAGATATACGAGAAAGAGGATATGGAGGTAGGAAACGGAAGAGGAAATCTAGGTGGAGGAAGCACCACAACCAACAGAAATGCTCAACCTAATACTCGGAGAAACCAACGTCGATAGGCTAATGCTAATCAAAATGATGAGACCAATGTAGGTGCTGGAAATCCACCAGTAGATGCGGAGATAGTGTATCAGTTGTTGGCAAATCTTTTGCAAGCGAGAGCTGCTGGAAATGTTGGTGGAGCTAATCTGTAGTTCCAGTTGGATATAACTATGCTAAGCTGAGTAGAGACTATATCAGTCTAGGAGGAAAGACGTTTCTTGGAATAGAGGATGCTATTGAAGTTGAGAACTGGATTTTGAACTGTTAAAGGATCTTTACAGATTTAGGCTTTAATGATGGAGAGAAGAGAAGGCTAGCCTCTAGATAGTTGCAAGGGTTAGCGCTTCATTGATGGAATAGTGTGACAGCCAGTGTACCGTAAAAAGAACTTACATGGGCTGATTTTAGAAGGAGGTTTGAGCAGAGGTTCCTGACCGAGGTTGCCAAGTAGGCGTTGATGAGGAAGTTTATGGATCTTGTCCAAGGACAGATGTCTGTGATCGAGTATGCTGCTAAGTTTGATGAGCTATCTCGATATGGTTATGCTTTAGTTGACATTGATGTTAGAAGGAATGAGAGATTCATTAGAGGATTGAGCCAGAGCTAGGAAGAATGAGTATGGCCCATATCAGAGATCCTTCTAATGTGGTGGTGGAAATGGCTATTCGCCATGAGGAGATGCTTGCTATTTCAGCTAGAGAGATGCCGGTTGAATCCTAGGGTCCTCGGGTGAGAAAGAGGAAGTTCTTCAAGAAGAAGGGCGCTCAAAAAGGAGGAGCAACCAAGAAAGGGAAAGCAGATATAATTTGCTACAAGCGTGATAAGAAAGAACACTATGCTAATGAGTGCCGTTCGGGTGATGGAAGGTTGGTTGTGGTGAAGCAGAATGTGCTATGATATAATTGCAACCAAATGGGGCATTACAAGAATAAGTGTCCTGAAGCTGCCAAGGCAGGAAGAGGAAAGGTCTTTGCTTTGGAGCCATCATCCTCTAAACCAACTGCTACTGAGAAAGGAAAGTCTGTGATGGAAGGTATGCTTTTGATTCATAGCATACCAGTTAGGGTATTGTTTGATACCAAAGCATCGCATTCGTTTATATCACAGTATTTGGTTGATAGGCTATGTATAGAACCCACATACTTTGTTACTTCCTTAAGGGTTGTGAATCCAATAGGAGGGTATGCAACTCTTGGGATGAGATGTGACCAGTTATACTTGATTTGTCAGGTCATAAGTTTGCATACAGTTTGTATGTTTTTGATTTTGTAGATTTTGGATCATTTTGGGTATGGATTGGTTGGGTAAGTATGAGGCTAGGATATTTTGCAAGGATCGAGAGATATCATTGATGCATCCGGATAGTCATAACCGAATTATTTTCTCAGTGGAGAATTCCAGTAAGAGTGTTGGTGCTCTGTTGAATACCATGGAGGTTGGAGATGAGTTTAGTCAGGTTCGGGTAGCAAGAGAATTTGCAGATGTTTTTGAGCCAGTTACTGGATTACTCCCGAAACGAGCTGTTGGGTTTCAGATAGATCTTGTACCAGGAGTGGAACCTGTCAGTTGACCATCTAGCAGGAAGACACCGATATAGATGAAGGAATTGAAGGTGCAGCTAGTGGATCTGAAGGGAAGGAATTTTATCAGACCAAGCAGTTCGCCTTGGGGAGCAGCTGTGGTGTTTGTGAAGAAACCCGATGGGTCGTTAAGGATGTGCATCGACTATCGTAAGTTAAACGAAAGGACGATCAACAATAGGTACCCTCTTCCGAGGATAGATGATCTATTTGATCAGTTGAGTGGAGCCAGAGTATTTTCCCAATTGGATTTGGTGACGGGATTCCATCAACTGAGAGTGGCGGAGGATAGCATTCCTTTGACGACATTTCGGATTAGGTATGGTTCGTATGAGTGGTTGGTGATGCCATTTGGATTGACAAATGCGCCTGCTTTCTTCGTTGATTTGATAAACTGGGTTTTTCGAGAGCACTTGGATAGGTTCGTGTTGGTATTTATAGATGACATTTTGGTGTACTCTAAAAATGAAAGGGAGCATGAGATTCATCTTAGAGTGGTGTTGGAGACGCTGAGGCAGAATCAGCTGAAGGCGAAGTTTTCGAAGTGTCATTTTTGGAAGAAGAAAGTGAAGTTCCTTGGTCATGTAGTCCCAGAGAAAGGGTTGTCTGTAGATCCGACTAAGATTGAGGCGGTGAATAACTGGAAGAGACCCGAGATGGTGACCGAGATAAAGGGTTTTCTTAGATTGGCCGGATATTATCGAAGGTTTATAAAGGATTTTTCGCAGATAGCTGCACCGATGACTAAGCTTACGTGAAAAGATGTGAAGTTTATATGGACTGATATGTGTGGGGAACCATTCCAGAGCTTGAAACACTTATTGACCCATGCACCGGTATTGGTGGTTCTAGAGGGGAATCAAGATTTAGTTGTTTATACTAATGCGTGTGGAACTGGATTGGGAGCTGTATTGATGTAAAGAGGTAAAGTGATTGCTTATGCTTTTAGACAACACAGACCACATGAAGTTAGGTATCCAACACATGATTTGGAGTTAGCTGTCGTTATATTTGCTTTGAAGGTGTGGATGCATTATCTTATGGGAAAGCAATTTGAGCTTTATACAGATCATAAGTCATTGAAGTACTTGTTCTCTCAGAAGCAGCTTAACATGAGACAGCAGAGATGGTTGGAGTTTATTGCTGCTTATGATTTTGGAATTGAGTACACACCCGGGAAAGGAAATAAGGTAGCAGACGCACTTAGCAGGAAACATCAGAATGCAGTATTGGCTATGATTGTTGAGTGGAAAGATTTGGAAGTACTGTCAGCTTGTAGAGTGCGGTATAGATCTGAGATAGGTTCTAGTGCAAGAAGTGCTGTACTGTCTTGTTTGGAAGTTTGACCGCTAATGATTGAGAAGATAGCTTCCAAACAGGAGGAGGATCCAGTTTTGGCTGGATGGGTCAGAAATTTAAGGGAAGGAACAGAGAGCTATGACATAAAGGATTTCAGTCTTGACCAGAAAGGGTGGTTGAGAAAGAAAGGGAGGTTGTGTGTTCCAAATATAGGAGACATGAGGAAAGAAGTTTTGGAAGAATGCCATCGCTTGAAGTTCACTATCCATCCAGGAGGAACGAAGATGTATCAGGATATGAAGAGAAGTTTCTTCTGGGAAGGTATGAAACGAGACATTGGTTTATTAGTTAAGTAGTGCTTGAATTGCCAACATGCAAAGGTTGAACACCAAAAGCCAAGTGGATTGCTTCAACCGTTGGAAGTTCAGTTGTGGAAGTGGGATTCTATCTCTATGGATTTTATCGATGGGTTGCCAAGGTCTAGTAGAGGAAATGAAAGCATATGGGTCATAGTGGATAGACTGACTAAGAGTGCCCATTTCATTTCAGTAAAGTCAATTAGGACGGCACCTATTTTGGCGAAGTTATTTATGAAGAATGTGGTTAGACTGCACAGAATTCCTAGTAGTATTGTCAGTGATAGAGATTCTTTGTTTACTAGTGAGTTCTGAAAGAGTCTACAAGAAGCATTAGGATCCAAGCTCAACACGAGTACCGCTTACCATCCATAGACTGATGGGAAAACGGAAAGAGTTAACAAAGTCTTGGAGGATTTGTTAAGATCTTGTGTATTGGATTTTGGGAGATCATGGGAAGACCATCTTCATTTAGTCGAGTTCTCGTATAACAATTGTTACCAGACTAGCATTGGGATGACACCATTTGAAGCTTTGTATGGAAGATCATGCAAATCTCACGTATGTTGGTTAGAGACATGGGATATGTTGGTTCTTGGTCCAGATTTGGTAAAAGAAGCTGCAGAGAAGATTGAGTTGATCCGAGCAGGATGAAGAAAGCTCGGTCTAAAAAGAAAATTTATGTAGGTAGAAGAAGGAAGGACTTGGAATTCTCTATTGGAGGCTATGTGTTTATTAAGGTTTCACCGATGAAGGGTGTGATTAGATTTGGAAAATTTGGAAAGTTAACACCTGATTCGTTGGACCTTTTTCTATTGTTGAGAGGATCTGGAAACTCGCTTATAGAGTGAAGTTACCGAATAGTTTGGCAGGAGTCCCTGATGTTTTCCATATTTCTCATCTTAGAAAGTGTATTAGAGACCCAAACACTACTATAGCACCTACAATGTTAGAGGATTAAGTAGTAGAGCCAGACTTGACTATAGTTAGGAAGCCGATTCAGATTGTGGCTAGAGATAAGAAGAAGTTGAGGAGCAAGACAATCAGATTAGTAAAGGTCCAGTGGAGATATGATGCTAGAGACTGTACTTGGGAGACTGAGAGCAGAGTTAGAGATGCTTATCATAATTTGTTTGATGGTATGTTTTACCATGATTTTTTTGTTGCGTACCTTATCGTAATTTCAAGGACGAAATTCTTTAAGGAGGGGAGTCTGTAACACCCATATTTTTATAACATTATTTAGGATATTTAATTACCTAAAAATTAAATAAAATAATGTGAAGATTAATGGGTCGAGATTTGATTAGACTAAGGGTAGCCGTGCCATGTTAATGTGCAAATTAAAATGGGATAACATAAACTAATGTTTTAGGAAATGAGTAAGGGAAATATGGGAAATAGAAGAGGCTTATACCCTAAACCCTTAGGAATGAACACACGTTCACTTCCACTTTGCTCAAACTAAAATTATACCAAGGCCGACCACCATTATTGTTCTCAAGAGAAGATAAAAACTTGGATTCAAGAGAAGGAAGTTAATCAACTAATTCAACATCAAATCTTACATCTTTTAATCTCAAAGCTAAGGTGAATAATTACCATATCCCATTTTCTTATGGTTTTCGGTTTTAAGATTAGATCCAAAATGTTTTTGCATGTGTATGCCATGTTTTGATGACTAAAGTTATATATTTGTCTATTGATGAATTATGCAGGTTCATATTAGTATTTATGAAATGTTTGATATGAAAACCCTATTAAATGACAACCAAATGCTTTGAAAATTTAAATATAGGTTGGAAATGATGTTTTAGAGATGGGTTCCAATTTTCATAATTTTCTGAATTTATGTGGATTTATATTAATTTTCTAGTGAAAAAAATGATTTATTGGTTTATAAATTATTTACGGCTAAAATAATTATTATTTGGGTTTGGAATTTTTATATGTTGGAAAACATATTAAAATAGATTTTCTAGGATTTTTCCAGATTTTTCTTAAGTGATTTGATGGATATATAAAATTATTTAAGGTATGAGACTTAAATGTTTTATAAATTTAATTAAGGAGAAGGGGCATTTTATAAAATAAAATCATTATTAAATTCTGAAATTAATGGCAGCATTTTTCTGAAAAGTAATTGTTAACCAATGAGAATTTGACAAACAAAGGCAGGTTAGTTGATAAGTTATCTCTTTTAAGTTAATAACAAGAAAATCATGCTTTTAGCATGTTTCCAGCCATTTTAGGCATCAAACCTTCTGGCCCAGACCTTTCGACAAAGTCGAAAGGTTATAGCTTTCGACTAGGTCAAAGTCCAATGCGTATGGTATCAAGTATCTTGGTACGTAATGAATTGAACAAGGTCAAAGGGCTTAGTTGAAAGGTTAGTTGCCAAAGAAGTTGGAGTATATTTGTTTTATAAACCGAAAGAATCGCCTGCTTTGCTTTCGAATAAGAGCTTTCGACTTGGTTGCTTTCGACCAGGTCAAACATTTAAAATAAAGGTTTTAAACCTTCCGACAAGGTCGAAAGGTTACTTTTGCTTTTCTAAAGTCATTAGTTTCGACAAGGTCGAAAGGTTTACTTGTTTTTAAAACCAGCCGCTTTTCCAAGTTTTCGAAAGGGATCAAAGCTTTCAACTTAGATGATTTACCCTTATTTTATAATTGAAGTATAACCCAAGGTTTTCGAAGAAGGTGTTTTAAAGGCTGAAGCTTATTGTTTTAAAGAGATGTTTTAAAGCTTTCGAAGCAGACCTTTCGACAAGATCGAAAGGTAGCTTACAATGAAGTCGAAAGGTTTTTAAGTAGATTCTCCACATGTTTTAAATTGAACCTAGTAAGTTTTCGAAAGGTTTGTGTTTTAAAAGGTTTAATGCTTTCAAAAGGATTTGTTTATTGAATGGTTTCGAAGGGGTCAAAAGCCAAGCTTTCGAAGGGGCCAAGAGCAAAGCTTTCGATGGGGTCGAAAGGTAGCTTTCGAAGGGGTCAAAAGGTAGCTTCCGACAAGGTCAAAAAGTTTATTTTCTGAATGGTTTCAGAAGGTTTTAAATGGAAGGTTTTCCAAAGGTTTTCTAAGGTAGTGTTTTGAAGCAATTTTAAAGTATGATGTCTAAATTTTTATTGCTTTTAACAGGGTCGAAAGAAAACCTTTCGAAAGGGATACTTTCGAAGGGATTGGAAATTTGTTTTCATTTAACCATATAAAATATATGTTGTTAAACCTTGGAGATATCAGGGTGGGCTTAATAAGTTCAACAATAGTTGGGGATCAACACTTATATGTTTTGACAATCATTGGGGGATACTAATGTAAATTATAATGAATATACTAAATTAGGGATACTAATGGAAATAAGTCAACCATGCAGATAGCAGGGGATAAATGCGATATAACCTAAATTAGGGATACTAATGGAAATAGGTTAATCATGTGGATAGCATGAGATAAGTATATTCATGTGATGTTTGATGGATAGTGAACATTAAGTTGGAGATGGATAGCCTCCATATGATTGAAGAAGGGTTCATAGTCATCCCAGGAAAACTATGGGATGTTTGATGAATAGTCAACATCATGTGGGGGATGGATAGTTTCCGTATGTTTAATGAAGGGTTTATAGTTATCCTAGGAAAACTATGTGATGTGGGATAGGTAGTCCGCATCAGCTTAAGTAAAATGAATGTGGGATGGATAGTTCCTCTTTGAGGCAATTAAAATCTAATATGGGATGGGGAAATCCTAATTATTTTCAAGTATGCATGTCATCATAATGTTTTGAAAATGTATGTTTTAACCATTGTGGATGCAGAAGTACAGTATATGGTTTTATAAAGGCTTTAGGATACTAGTGAGGGGAAAACCCGTTCCGCTAGGCGGCGTGGTCTCACTAGATATCTAAAAGGATTGAGATGTTAGATTATTATTCATACTAGGCTTTATATCTGACTCGAAGTTTTAGTTTTCCCCTTAAACTCTCGGAGACTATCCATATAAAGCTTGAGTAGTTTGAGATTTAAGGTTTTCAGGTTCTCTTCTTTAACAAATAAATCTTTCGGAGATGTGCAGGAGGCATATAGTTATTTAGAGTTTTCTTTCTCTTCCGCTGTGTGTAACGACCCCACCGCGATGCCCAGTTTAGCAAAGAACATTACAAGTAATGTCATATACTAATCTTGAGAACACGGCTTGTTAGGGGCGATCAAATGTGAATATATCTTTCTACTAATACTGACACGTCATTTTTACCTTTTTCACTTAATATTTGAACTGAATTTGAAGTGCACAGTATTAATACAAAGTAATACATACATCAATTTCTCATAATCGGAACAATATATCATATAAATAACAGTCAAAGATCACAGCGGAATAAATCTCAACTTACACATATAAAAAATTTTGAGTTTACAAAATGAAATACTAAACTTGAATGTTATACAAGTTTAACAATTCTCTAATCTCAATTATACATTTTGTATACAAGGTCCAAATTCCTAAATGGGATAGATTAAAGTCCAAATGTTTATCTCCTTGCTAGCATAACCATTCAAAGGTCAACCTGTCCTGTAACCTAAAAAGTCTCGGCCTGACCCGAGCAAAATAACACCCGGGTCAGACTATCTCTAAATACCAATAGGGTGAGAACAAGATATAACATAAGAACAAACAACATATAAGTAAATACAGATGTCCATGAAATAACGGGTCAGGGGAATTAAATCAACTTATAGTTCATCACAAGGCACATGGTTATACGTTTAAGTCACGAACACATATTAGTCACTAAACACTGAATTCGCAGAACAAAACACAATATCTCTAAGCATGCAAATATTAATGATTCACTCAGAACAGGGTTATAAGTTTAAGTCACGAACACGAACTAGTCACTAAACACAAAATAATAGAATTAACTTAACATCCATCACAAGACACAAGAACATATATTTATTTCACAAACACACGACACAAGAATATATATTTATTTCACGAACATAAGACATAAGAATGTATATATTTATTTCATGAACACAGAATAGTCATAGAATCCAAATATCCAGAATCCAAGGGATCTTAATCCAAACCGATCGTAATGATCGTCCAAAACAATCGCAATGATTGTACTCAAAACCCGTGGCAAACAAATAAACAAATTGGTATCACTCAAACCGATCTGATACCAAGGATCGTACTCAGACTGGGAACACAGAATCATAGAATGATCTTAAGGATAGTCCATACCGATCAAGGTGATCGTAGAAACCATGACTTGATAACTCTACATTTATGTAATATTATTATGTTCAAAAAGATATCCATGAATAAACTTCTTAAGGATCTAGCAGCCATTTGCTGCACACCAAAAGAGAGTAAACTCTAAAGTGCCAAATACTATCACATTTAGTAATCACAAGAATTTAACTAATACATCCCATACCGTATGGTGAAATCCAAGTATTTACTAAAAGCTAGTAAGTATCACTTATTACGGATACCACCGGAAAATCTGAACTACATTCTCTTAAGGATCTAGCAACCACTTGTCGCACACCAGAAGAGAATACAACTTTAAAGTGTAAAATACATCCTAATAGCAATCACACAAATTTAACCAAGGCATCCCGTACTATCCGGTGAAATTCGAGTATTCGCTAATGGGCTAGTAAGTTCCACTTAAACATTCTATTCAATGAGTTATACCATATTCGACGAAGCTTATTAGAAAGCATTTAAACCAATCAATAATACTAAGTCGATTATCAGTACTCCTCAAATTATAGAATTAAGGTTCTCAAAACATTTATTTAATTTGTCACTTATTAAAATTTTCCGTTATTCCAAATTGTTCCAATTATACTTATTTTATGAACTATGATTTTCCATTTTTCGAAACCATATTGATACTTAAATTTCCATAAAGTTGTATTGTTCACGAATCATATTTTAAAACCATATACATATTTAAGTAATCACTTATTCTCTGAAACCATATTTATTACTCTTAGAAATGTCCAAATTAGTATTTATACACTAGTACAAAACAAATTAAGTTTATACTTCGAAACCATGTTACTAAATCTCATGATCAGTTTATTTAATAAATTAAATTTACATTTCACAAAACAAATTTCCAAATCCGTAACTATTTATACCAGTAATACTTAATATAAATATAAATATTTGACAAAACTATTTATAAAAGAGATTAGACCAATTTATAAAACAAGTTTAATATTTATAACTTTAATAAACTCTCCTTACCAAATTATTGGTGTTTATAACTAAATATTTATCTCTATAAATAAATAGATACATCTTTATTTAATTCCAAATCTTTGAATCAAATGACTCAAAATCCACAAACACATTAGAATTCATTATGACTAAATATTAGATTATCACAGGATTTTACTTATGAACTAACTCCGTAGAATTCTAACTCTTAACTATATTCCAATTCAAACTTATAATATAAATTATTATTGTAAATATATGTATATATAACCAATGACTAAAATAATCACTCCAACAACTGGGCGTAACACTAAAAACACAACAACACGCACACGGGTTCAAGCAATGGGTCGAGAATGCAACGGTCATTTCAACCGCTCCACCGGTTACAACTCAGTCACGAATTTCAGTCTTAGAACGCAATTTCGACCTTTTAAATCAAAGAATTTTCTAAAACTTAAAAATGAAAGTTGTTCCTTAATGTCTCTGCTTTCCAGTAAAAAAAGATTTGCTCAATTTGGATTTACGGTTAAAAAGTTATGGTGGTTTTAGTTTTAGGTTTCGACTCGGAAAATTGACAGAGCAAAGCATGTATACCAGTTTCAAACCCATTTTCGACCCTTTAAATCATAGAATTTTACAAAACTTGCAACATTAAAGTTGTTCCTTAATGTCTAAGCTTTCTACCAAAAAAAAATCTTACATAATTCAGGTTTACGGCTAAAAGGTTATGACCATTTTACTCTCAGGTATCAAATCAGAAAATTAGATATGGCTGTGCTATAACATCGATTTCGAACTAAATTTAGACCCATTTAAACATAGTATTTCGAAAAATGATAAAATTGAACTTATTGCTTATTTTAATATATTTCCAACAAAAAAAGATTGAACCAATTTGGATCATTTCACACCAAGATATCGCTGTTTTACAGCAGCGATTTTCACAGTTTATTTTCAGTAAACAATAAAAAATCATCAAATTCAAGCAATCAATTCACAATGAAATTAAAAGCAATTCAATCAACAAAGCATCAAATTTAATCCAAACAGTGACCGCTCAATTATACATTTGAATTAGAGATGGTAGGGTGAGTATTCAACTCACCTTTCACTAGAGATTGCAAGCTATCTTCTCAAATATGCTAAGCTAATAATCTCCTTCTCTAAAACACCTATTTTCCTCTACTATCCAATAATTTCAGAAATTAAAACCTAACCAAAATCTCAAATTGGTTGTATGATTAGGTAGAGAAGAGGCTATAGAACTCATATCTTATTTTCTTATAATTTGTAGAATTTCCTTTGATTTTTTAAGATCAAAACTAGGGTTGAGATGAACTTTTCTTATTTTTGGTTGTAGGAGGAAGACAGAAACGTGAAAGAATAACGAGAAGCTTTGTTTTGATCGGCTAGAGTATTAGGATAGGCTAATGGGTTTGGAAATAAAAAGCCCAAACTAGATAATTAAATTCAATTATCTTAAATCCTTACTTAGCCTAATCAAAAAAAAAGAATAACACAATACTCTATTTAGTATAAATTTAATTTAATTAGCCCAACAAAGAAATAAACCAATTAATCAAATTTTAGCCTAATAAAGATGATTAAATTATTTTTAACAAATAAACTATCAATTACAATTTTCCATTTTACAATAATAAATCTCGGTATTAATTTAAATTTAAAATAATATTTAAATTTAATCAATTATTCACAAAACTAGATTTAATTTCACAATCAAATTTCACAAATTACAATTAAAAATTAATTATCCATAATTAAACTTAACTAAATAGTTAATTAAAAATAGGGTTGTTACACTGCGTGTTTTGTTTGTAAAGGCAGATTTATTAGCCTTACTATATATACCCTGATCTACCAAGGGGCATCTTCATATGTCGTTCTTGGTGTATTTGTAATAATTATATTTTGCTGAACGAGGTTAATGTTTTTGGGATTATGTAATGAACATCAAATGTTTTGAATGAGATGTGGAATTATGTTTTTAGATCGTTAAAATTTTCCATATTTCTGTGATCTGTGTATTAACATATCTAGCACTACCGTATTTGGTCACCGAAGATTAATAACAATGGATGACTGCAACATTCGTAGCTGTTAGTTTTGGGCCTCCAAGTAGGGGGATGTTACACCTTATGAATTAAGTTTCACAATTTGACTATAAGGCGTTTGATGATAATGTTAGGTCAAAAGAATTTAATTTTAATAAAAGAGTGTTTGTTAAAAATAAATGAAACATATTTTAAACATGAATATTTGAGGAAAGATTTTATATAGAGTGATTTATAAATTAGATTATAAAATATATTTTGAAAATAAGATGGACTTTCAAAGAATTTAAACCTCGATGACTTTAATAAAGTTTTCAAATGGTTTACAAGGCTTGGGAAAAATAGTAACAATTTTACTTAAAAAATATTTTATGGTATAAATACTTTGAAAAGAAAATTTTATAGAAAGATGTGTTTTCTTTGGTTTGGTTCGAGGAATGAGTCTCGATCTGTTTTATGATGATCAGAATAATCTTTTAAGTGACAATCAGATGTTTGCTTAATCGATGGTAGTGTAATTAGTAAATTATTCTCTTTATCATTGTACGATCGAAATGAGCTTGAATCCGAGCAAATCCATAGCAAGTTGGTAATAAATACTTTGTCAAACTATTTGTTTGGATATATATGTATATAATATTGTTTCAAAAGGGGGATTTGAAAATAGGAAATATTTTCGTAATTAACTAGTTCGGGTGATTCAAAAGTGAGTAAAAATGGGAAAGGAATGTATTCGGATGGTAAACACTTCTCTTGGGTATTATCCTTCTTGGAATGGGGATATATGATTTGTAGTACCCAGTTCCTTGATATCATTTTGGAGTTACTCGAACTATATGTATATGTTCTAAAGGGTTAAAAATAAAGTACCATTTCGAAAAGATTTTTGAAATAAAACCTGGGTATTTGGCTCCTAACTTTTTTAAAAATAATAAGGTATTTCGATTAAACAATGGGTTAATTAATGAAGTTTATAAAACTGAATTAACTGAATAAGGAGGATTAATAAACTTGGTTTTATTGAAATGTGTCTTTTGATTTTAACATCTAGGAGTTAAAATTTATTTTATGTTATTTGGCCAGCTAATAAACGTCTTTACGTTTGAAGTGTCTAAAGCAAAGTGGATTCTAGGATGTAGTTTGGATACCAATATCCTACTCTTCTTAAATATTTACCAGACCGATTGGGTAAAGGGGTTGGATTAGTCAACTCATTTTTAAGACCCAAATTATTTTGGACCTGCATCTAAATAGTTAAAAGTGAATATAACTAAAAATCAGATGTTTTATATATACTCTTAGGATGTAGAAGAGTATTATACAAATTAATAAATTAAAATGATTTTATGAAAAGTATTCATTAATAAGTTGTACCATTTAAACTATTTAAACCTAAGTTGGAATTGTTATGAAATGTTTTCATAAATATTTTTTGAGAGGGATAACAACAATTGGGTAAATAAAGGACCTTTAGATGAGTACGTAGGTTGTACGTAGAACATTTTCCTTTTTCATATAGTTCTTGATCCAAGATTCGAGTACATGACTTGAGATGTTTTACACCATTCTGAAGAAGGATTTATCACTGGGTTTTTGACGAGAACACTTGGTGAGCGTTCTTAATTTAGAACCAAAGTTTTCTATTATAGTATATGGCTATTTTAGGAGAACGGAGGTTTCTAATTGAAAAGTCTGATCTAAGTCCGCACTAGGGAATCAAGTGAGCAATACTAGTTTGGAAGTAAAATTACGTACTCAAGTGAGTGATCAAATCGAATTTTACATAAGAACGATCTAGGAACATTTTACAAACTGATGAGTAGTTTTAAGTGTTTCTGGGTTAGGGTTGAGGTAAAATTTCAGGGTCGAAATTGTTTTAAGGAGGAGAGCGTAACGACCTAGAATTTCACCGCTTTAATTTTGGAATATTTAATTAATTTTAAATATTCAAATAATAGATTTTATAATTAAAATAAAACGCTTTTAAATAATGGATAATGATGATGAAATAGTTTATCAAATTTGTTTACAAAAATAATTAGTTCGAAGAAAAATCGTAAATGTGACCTGTGACATCCCGGAAATTTTGGCAATATCAATTTAATAATCTGTGATAAATATTAAATTGATTTGATATATTTTTGAATTATAAGATCTAAATTGATATTTTTCTTTTAATAAATATCGTATTGTAAATTATATCTTTTAAAACTAGTAAATTATTTTCTATTTATTTTATATATATATTGGTATATATTGTAGATAGGGAAGTTCTGTTTTAAATTTAAATTGATAAATTTTGTTTTCAAATTTCTTATATATATTTTAGTGATTTGGGAATTATAATTTATTTGAAATGAAACTTTTAAAAGCTATTAAATAAATAAATAAATATATACTAGAACCACAATTACACTACATCATCAAACAACGTGTTAAAATAACAACCACTTACATTTCATAATCAAACAATATGTTAGAATAACAACAAAACGAATAACAAAATAAATACCAAAAAAACAAACTATGGCAAAGTAACAATACAACAATACAAGTACAAAAATACATAAGTAAAATTTTATAAATTATAAATTATAAAAACAAACACACTAACTAATCAAACAATGTTCGAATATGAATATGCTGCAAAGCTTAAGGCAACAAAGTCAAAATGCAAAGCAAAATACATAATAACATAAGAATGATTTCCACTCCTCAACCTTTATAAAATCTGCACAGTCAAACATTTAGAAGGAAGCAAACATAAATAAGTGTTCGAACATGCAGGCCTGAGAACAAAGGAAAGATTCAAATGCAAAGTATAATATTTATTTGTAGCTTGTAAGTTAAGCCAGCCAAGCATAAGGAAATGAGATAAGTATACAAATGAAAACATCATAGTACAAATGGCATTAAATGTTCCATTCCCTAGCACCCAGCCAAGTCATTTCGAATTGTATAAGTTTCTTTCAGCCTACATTTGTACAAAAATATCTCTGATCTTTTGTTTAAAAGAAGAAAAAAAATAAAAATACAAAGCCTGTAACTTCTTTATATTGCAAACTGGAAGCCATCTTTCTTCTATCACCTTCCATTTCCATTCGAACTCAATACAAATTTTCATGGAGCTTCATTTGAAAAGCTTAAACAAGTCTCCATCTAAAACACAACATCAAACAACTACAACTACAACAGAGGCAAGCTGGTTGACAGGATGATCAAAGTGGGAAAACACTTTTCAGTTTTCAAAGAATTCCAAAACTGTTTGCAAACGAGTTCTGTTCTTCTCTGTTATTAAGGTGAGTAACATTTTATCTTAAAATATAACTAAAGTAGGATGGAGTATGATTTTCCCACCTGTGATAATATGTATATTATGCATGTGTGATTGTGCAAGCCTAGCATACCTGTTTCTTGTTGCACTCTGTTACCTGTTGCTTGCTTCTTGAAATAAATATTCAAATAAATCTACCTCTCTTGATTTAACAACTGTTTGAATGTGGAATATAAACAAAAGTAATTTGTTTAACTATTATCTAGGTGATGGAAGTATGTTAAAGCTGAACTAACTTGTGTGAGTCTCTGTAATCCAATAAAGTTAAGAACGACTTTAAATATGTTTAGAAACAAATTTCTTATTTTAGGAAATCAGGTATATAAAAGGAAACCATATACAAAGTTATGATTTTTGAAACAAGTTTTATGATTTTTAAGTATGGGGACAAGGAGCAGTGCCTGGTTCATTGTTTTAGGCATTTTAAGGTGCCGAAGGTTATCTTGTCGACTGGAATCGCTGTGGGTTGGTCGAGAGGTAGGGGAGTGATGGGCGAAGCTAGAAAAAATGGAGTCGAGGGGGTCAGATCAACGTGGAGCAGGCGGCAACGTTTTCTTGCCTGTAAACCTAATTTTCAAGTACCTCAGTAAATTGTCTCGTTCGAAGTCGAAGCTCGATCGAGTGTTGCGAATTTCTGGGTATTGTTAGTGGGATGTCTGACGAAGCGGTGGCCAGAACTTCAGTCGTTCCGGTGGACGAGGCAGCGAGGTTGGTGATGATTTCCAGGGATTAGTGAAGCTCCTGTTTTTGTTTCCAGGTGGTGATGTACTCGAATTCAACTTCGAGTCAGAGGTGATGATTGGAGGTCTGGGAAAGGACGTACAGGTGGTCGCCGTGATGTGGAGATGGTGGCGGTGGAATGGAAAAGGAGACTGGTGATGTGCACGTGCACAGTCGAGCGTCCGGTTTCATTTTGGTGACAGGGAATGGACTCGAGAATTTCTCGAGTTGATCTGCATTTTGGCTCGGGTGAATTGATAAATGCCTCGAAGTAAGTAAGGGCTGTCTCGGGTTGTTGTTTGCACAGTTTAACAATACTCAGATTTTAACTCGCGTGTATGCTCGGGTAAAATTCAGTTTGGCTCGGGTAAATTGCCATTTTTCTCGAAGCAAACTGAGAGTGGTCTCGGGTCAGTCCATTTACAAGTTTAAACAGTGTCCAGTTTTACAGTTTTTAAATTAATTTAATTAGTATTGGTTTAAACTTGAAATTCAAAATGAAGTTCAAAGGGAAAAGTGAAATAAATGTTTTCAAATACATATTGAAGTGAATAATTTAAAAATAGATAATGGGAAATGAAATTTCTCTAAGTAATAAAGATTAAAGACTTAAATTCTTTAACCATTAAGGAATTAAAATGAAAATTTGATAAATTTATATTAATTAAATTGGAAATTGAAGTTTAAAAGGATTAATTAAAGTTTAAAGATGAATTAAGTAATTAATTTGTAATTATACGTTTTAAGGTATTAATTTAAGTTTTATGATGAAATAAGTAATTAATATGTTATTGGAAATCATATATTAGACTTTAAATAATTTATAAATGGTAAATTAAACTTATTAATAATTAATATAAGTTAATTACTTTAGGATAGTAATTAATAGATGTTAATGAAGACTGTTAACTGGATTATTTTATAATTAATCAATATAATTGATTATTAATTGTTAATTGGATTAATTAATTAAAAATCAACATTGTAAATGTTAAGGTATTGTTAATTGAATAGGAAGTAATTAAGAAAATAATTACTCATTTTAATTGATTGAGTAATTTGATTTATTTGGGTTAATTAATTTATTTTAATTAATTTGGATAAATAAATTGATGATGTGATAAGTATGATTACTTAGAGAAGTAATTGATGTTTAATTACAGGATGTAATTAATGGGATGATGTTTTGTTAATAATGTAATTCGAGTAAAATTACTTTGTAAAATTAATCAAAGGATTAATTTGAGATAATTAATTATGGAGTAATTAATTTATTTAGTAATTAAAGGAGTTAATTACTGATTACGATTAATCAAAGGTGATTAATATTTTGGATTAATTTAAGGATAAATTACTTTGATGTAATTAATTTAAATTGTAATTATAATTTGAGATCATTAATTTTTATAATTAATGTTGAATTTAAAATGGATTTATCTGGAATATAATTGATAAATGAATAGATTTATTAAAATAAATAATTAAGCAAGTAATTAACTCTGGTTAATTAATAAATGAAGTAATGTAGGGATTTACTTCTATATTTGGTTAAAGAAATTAATCTGTGGAATAATTTGAAGATAATTACTTAAATGTAATTAAAGATGGTTAATCGGGATGATTAGTTAAAAGGAAAAATGGGATGATGATTGATTAATTGATTTATAATTAATAGTAGTATAAGCAAGTTTAATAATGATGAAGTAATTAATTTAATTAACTTTAAATTAATTAAAGGTAAGGTAATTAATTTAATTCATTTTAAATTAATTATCAATGATGTGATTATTAATCCTTGCTTATGTATGATGATTGATATTGATATCCCATTGATTGATTGTGATCTCAGATATGAGATGAGTAATATTGTTGTGATATGGATGCTTTGTTTGAAGTGTGATGATATAGATTATCCATTTATGCTGATATGTGATCATCTATCTGTGATATTGTGATTTATCTATCTGTGTTAATATATAGATAATTGAATTGATTTGTTTTAAAACCTTTAAAAAAACTTAGCCTTAAAAGACACGTTTTGGATTTCGATGAGACCGGGATCGGGTTTCCGTATACCGGGATTCCAGGTCTGGAGACCCGAATACCACATCGATCCAAAATAACGTTAGGTCGTGAAATCCAAATGGAGCAAGTGAAGACTCGAGGTATAAGAACTATTCGTCAGTATAACTCTGTGGGTGATTCCGTAATGAGTTTGACGGAGATAGTACTTATAGGTTCGAGATGGTGATTCAGAATGCAAGGGTTATTGTCGTTAACTCTGAGGGTGATTCCAATACGAGTGTAACGAGATAATGCCTTCGGTTTCGTTCGAACCCGGAACGAACTTGTATGGATCGAATGCTTTCAGAACATCGTCAGGCGGACGATGAGCATTCTAAGAGATGTATTCTATAAAGGTAATCGTGACCTCAAGCCTCATCAACCGGGAATGGCTAAAACAGGGGAGGTGCAGCAAGGCTTCGTGGGTAGCCCCCACTTGAGAGTAAGGTTTACCCCTGTCTAGATGTCCCTATTTATTTCGGTTTAGTGTACGGTTGGTCGCGCCAACTGTGGGGTGATCTTATTTGGAACTGTTCAGTAAGGAATGGTTCCGGCCTTGTGTTGCAGGGGACTTAGGGTGGGTCCTCGGTACGCTGATCTAGGCCAGGTACTGTGACGGGCGGTACCCCAGTAGCCCAGCCATTGTATGGAATCCAAAATCCAATAAGCGCCCTCGGTTTTGATTGTATACCTAGTATGTTGGAATTTAATGAATGTAACAATTTCGGCTATTTTCTATTTACTTGAAAACCCTAGACACTATTATAATATCACTGGATTTCCTATTAAATGTTTTGGTTAGCGTAAGGTAAAAACTTTTCCATGTTTATGTGTGGGAAGTCTTACGTGATACCTTTTGTTTTCAAATGATTTTTAAAGTTAAACAACTTTAACTTGTTACTCATACCAGACCCATGTCTGACCCGAAGTTTATTATTTCTGTTTTTCATAAACTCTCGGGTACCCAAATTTTTACGGGTAGCCAAGGGATTCAGGTTAGCTTTGACGAATTCTGGAGGAGCAATGGAGCAGGAGGCTTCAGCGTATAGATATATAGTGGTTCCGCTGTGTTAGTGTTTATTCTGTATTCCGCTGTGTTGTATCTCTGTGATGTGTGAGTTGTATTAACTAGACAGATGCTTATAACTGTCTAGTATCTGATGTATTGTCTGTGTACTCTGATGTATATGATACTATGTATTAATTTATATGATATATTATATTTTATTCGTTCCGCTGTTGAGATTCTGTTGTTGTTTTCTTCTTCTTCTCTTTCTTTTCTACTTTCTCACCTCTTTCTTTTCTTCAAAACGATACGATTTCCTGGGCATAGGAAGTCGGGTCGTTACAGGTGGTATCAGAGCACTAGGTTGAGCGAATACCTAGGCTCTTAAGTGATTTCTTTCCTGAGAGAGCGTATTTGTTAGTGAATATAAAATTGTTTTATGTTGTGTTGACTTATCGGTTAGGTGTTTATAGATTTTTATCGGTGTGTGGGACGCCACAATATCGATAGGAATTTCTAAACTCTTAACAAGATAAACCGACACAATATTGTTTTAAAATAGGGTAAATGAAATAATTTTACCCAAATTATTTTTGTATATAAAAGAAATGATTTTCCGAAATTTTTTATAGTTATGTATGGTTGCTTGATTGTTAGGAAATGATAATATTGAACGATTATCATTGTCATTGGGAAAATTTAATAAGAATTGGAATTTAATCAGTAGTCAAGAAATAAATTCATATAACTAAATGGAATTTTGTAAATGTGAATTATAAATGTGATTTGCAATTGAAATTGAAATAAAATTCCAGGGTAATGTTTGAATAGAAATTGGATGGATCTGGAATTTTGAGAAAATTTAAATTCTCTTGGATTTGGAAGTGTTTTCAAAGGTTCTGGAAAAAAATATGGTATTATTTCTAGGATATTTTTGAGTTGGATTTGAAATCTGGGAAGATTTAAAATTTAAAAATATTTGAGATGTTTAAAAGAAATAAAAGCATTTGAACTCTTTCGGTTGTTAGAAAATAACGTCGGTGATGACTGCAGCATCATCGATGTTCATTTTCGAATTTCTGAGAGAGAAAAGTTTGCTATCAAATTATTTCAAATTGGAATTGTTTGCGAACTGGGTTTGGTTTTGAAATTCAAAAGAATATTTGAATTGCCAAAGAATTTTGGATATAGTTGATTTCAAAGGTGGTTTTGTACTTTGGAAATTGCTTAAACTCTGGAAGTAAATTTAAAATGTTGTGGAATAAATAAATGGGTTTGGAAAACTTAAAGTTTGAATTAAATTGGAATGTAACTAAATCGTGTCAAATGAAAGTGAAGTGTAGAATTAATAGAAGTGGACTGGAAGTAATAAGTGTTGGGAAACAAAATTTATTTATTGAAAACTAAATTTATGAATAAACAAACAAATTTATAATTGAGTGGTAATGGATGGAAGTCAGTGTTTTGTTAACATCTGGAGATTTAGTTTGGTATCGAATAGATTCCAGAAGTGTACCGATGGTTTAACTTAGTAGTAGGATGGTTTTTGGAGGAACTTCTGAGTTTTCTCTTTATGGATCTGTTGAACCATATTTTCGGAATAGTTGAGGAGCTTACCAGTTGTGATTGATGACTGATGGTTGCAAAGCCTAGGTCCGTCACAGATGGTATTAGTGGGAGTTTGTGCTTGTGTGCATCATCTATATTTCATCTACCATATCAGAGTTGTGCAGCGGAAGCAGTTTGGGGTACATCTGTTTTTCTTTTCTGGGGAAAGGAGAAGTTGATTTCTACGGATGATGGTAAGGATTGTGTTCTTGATTTTGGTTGATAGGGAGAAGATCGTCTACTGGATTGTTTTTGGATTCAGATTTGTTCTGAAAGGCATCAGCGGAGACTTAGCTGATTGGTAGTGATGAAAGTAGTTTTGGATCGTCCGAAGAGTTTGGTAGATAAGAGACAGAAGAATTTGGATTTCAGAATCGGAGATTTGATTCTGAATGAGTTTTCTTTGATTGAAGGAGCTGTTTAGTTTGGTAAGTCTGGGAAATTAGCTCCGAGGTGTTCTGGATTTTCTCTGTATTCTAGAGAAGTTAGTGTTTGTTCTTCTGGAGTGAATTGCCAGTTGGATAGCTGGGATTCGTTGTGTTTCACGTGTCTCTGAGGGAGTACGTGTGAGATTCTATTTCTGGTTTTGGAACCAGCAGTTCACGGAGTTTTAGTTGTGAGTCTGACTCGGTTGTAGTCTGGTATCTTGCCTTGCTTTGTAGATCTAGATGAGTAGGAGCTCTGTAGCTTAGTGGCATTGATTGTTTGGATTCTATAGAGCGAGTAACCCGATACTTATACTCGGGGAAACTCGAGAGAATCCTATTCGGAATTTTTGTCTGGATAGATAGATTTGTTTGATTGGTTGCTATGGTTGTTGACATATGCTTGTGTTTTAAAGTTAAAATTTTAATTAGATTATTAAATTACCTTTGTTTTAAATTTCGGGGACGAAATTCTTTTAAGGGGGGAGGAATGTGACATCCCGGAAATTTTGGCAATATCAATTTAATAATCTATGATAAATATTAAATTGATTTGATATATTTTTGAATTATAAGATCTAAATTGATATTTTTCTTTTAATAAATATCGTATTGTAAATTATATCTTTTAAAACTAGTAAATTATTTTCTATTTATTTTATATATATATTGGTATATATTGTAGATAGGGAAGTTTTGTTTTAAATTTAAATTGATAAATTTTGTTTTCAAATTTCTTATATATATTTTAGTGATTTGGGAATTATAATTTATTTGAAATGAAACTTTTAAAAGCTATTAAATAAATAAATAAATATATACTAGAACCACAATTACACTACATCATCAAACAACGTGTTAAAATAACAACCACTTACATTTCATAATCAAACAATATGTTAGAATAACAACAAAACGAATAACAAAATAAATACCAAAAAAACAAACTATGGCAAAGTAACAATACAACAATACAAGTACAAAAATACATAAGTAAAATTTTATAAATTATAAATTATAAAAACAAACACACTAACTAATCAAACAATGTTCGAATATGAATATGCTGCAAAGCTTAAGGCAACAAAGTCAAAATGCAAAGCAAAATACATAATAACATAAGAATGATTGCCACTCCTCAACCTTTATAAAATCTGCACAGTCAAACATTTAGAAGGAAGCAAACATAAATAAGTGTTCGAACATGCAGGCCTGAGAACAAAGGAAAGATTCAAATGCAAAGTATAATATTTATTTGTAGCTTGTAAGTTAAGCCAGCCAAGCATAAGGAAATGAGATAAGTATACAAATGAAAACATCATAGTACAAATGGCATTAAATGTTCCATTCCCTAGCACCCAGCCAAGTCATTTCGAATTGTATAAGTTTCTTTCACCCTACATTTGTACAAAAATATCTCTGATCTTTTGTTTAAAAGAAGAAAAAAAATAAAAATACAAAGCCTGTAACTTCTTTATATTGCAAACTGGAAGCCATCTTTCTTCTATCACCTTCCATTTCCATTCGAACTCAATACAAATTTTCATGGAGCTTCATTTGAAAAGCTTAAACAAGTCTCCATCTAAAACACAACATCAAACAACTACAACTACAACAGAGGCAAGCTGGTTGACAGGATGATCAAAGTGGGAAAACACTTTTCAGTTTTCAAAGAATTCCAAAACTGTTTGCAAACGAGTTCTGTTCTTCTCTGTTATTAAGGTGAGTAACATTTTATCTTAAAATATAACTAAAGTAGGATGGAGTATGATTTTCCCACCTGTGATAATATGTATATTATGCATGTGTGATTGTGCAAGCCTAGCATACCTGTTTCTTGTTGCACTCTGTTACCTGTTGCTTGCTTCTTGAAATAAATATTCAAATAAATCTACCTCTCTTGATTTAACAACTGTTTGAATGTGGAATATAAACAAAAGTAATTTGTTTAACTATTATCTAGGTGATGGAAGTATGTTAAAGCTGAACTAACTTGTGTGAGTCTCTGTAATCCAATAAAGTTAAGAACGACTTTAAATATGTTTAGAAACAAATTTCTTATTTTAGGAAATCAGGTATATAAAAGGAAACCATATACAAAGTTATGATTTTTGAAACAAGTTTTATGATTTTTAAGTATGGGGACGAGGAGCAGTGCCTGGTTCATTGTTTTAGGCATTTTAAGGTGCCGAAGGTTATCTTGTCGACTGGAATCGCTGTGGGTTGGTCGAGAGGTAGGGGAGTGATGGGCGAAGCTAGAAAAAATGGAGTCGAGGGGGTCAGATCAACGTGGAGCAGGCGGCAACGTTTTCTTGCCTGTAAACCTAATTTTCAAGTACCTCAGTAAATTGTCTCGTTCGAAGTCGAAGCTCGATCGAGTGTTGCGAATTTCTGGGTATTGTTAGTGGGATGTCTGACGAAGCGGTGGCCAGAACTTCAGTCGTTCCGGTGGACGAGGCAGCGAGGTTGGTGATGATTTCCAGGGATTAGTGAAGCTCCTGTTTTTGTTTCCAGGTGGTGATGTACTCGAATTCAACTTCGAGTCAGAGGTGATGATTGGAGGTCTGGGAAAGGACGTACAGGTGGTCGCCGTGATGTGGAGATGGTGGCGGTGGAACGGAAAAGGAGACTGGTGATGTGCACGTGCACAGTCGAGCGTCCGGTTTCATTTTGGTGACAGGGAATGGACTCGAGAATTTCTCGAGTTGATCTGCATTTTGGCTCGGGTGAATTGATAAATGCCTCGAAGTAAGTAAGGGCTGTCTCGGGTTGTTGTTTGCACAGTTTAACAATACTCAGATTTTAACTCGCGTGTATGCTCGGGTAAAATTCAGTTTGGCTCGGGTAAATTGCCATTTTTCTCGAAGCAAACTGAGAGTGGTCTCGGGTCAGTCCATTTACAAGTTTAAACAGTGTCCAGTTTTACAGTTTTTAAATTAATTTAATTAGTATTGGTTTAAACTTGAAATTCAAAATGAAGTTCAAAGGTAAAAGTGAAATAAATGTTTTCAAATACATATTGAAGTGAATAATTTAAAAATAGATAATGGGAAATGAAATTTCTCTAAGTAATAAAGATTAAAGACTTAAATTCTTTAACCATTAAGGAATTAAAATGAAAATTTGATAAATTTATATTAATTAAATTGGAAATTGAAGTTTAAAAGGATTAATTAAAGTTTAAAGATGAATTAAGTAATTAATTTGTAATTATACGTTTTAAGGTATTAATTTAAGTTTTATGATGAAATAAGTAATTAATATGTTATTGGAAATCATATATTAGACTTTAAATAATTTATAAATGGTAAATTAAACTTATTAATAATTAATATAAGTTAATTACTTTAGGATAGTAATTAATAGATGTTAATGAAGACTGTTAACTGGATTATTTTATAATTAATCAATATAATTGATTATTAATTGTTAATTGGATTAATTAATTAAAAATCAACATTGTAAATGTTAAGGTATTGTTAATTGAATAGGAAGTAATTAAGAAAATAATTACTCATTTTAATTGATTGAGTAATTTGATTTATTTGGGTTAATTAATTTATTTTAATTAATTTGGATAAATAAATTGACGATGTGATAAGTATGATTACTTAGAGAAGTAATTGATGTTTAATTACAGGATGTAATTAATGGGATGATGTTTTGTTAATAATGTAATTCGAGTAAAATTACTTTGTAAAATTAATCAAAGGATTAATTTGAGATAATTAATTATGGAGTAATTAATTTATTTAGTAATTAAAGGAGTTAATTACTGATTACGATTAATCAAAGGTGATTAATATTTTGGATTAATTTAAGGATAAATTACTTTGATGTAATTAATTTAAATTGTAATTATAATTTGAGATCATTAATTTTTATAATTAATGTTGAATTTAAAATGGATTTATCTGGAATATAATTGATAAATGAAGAGATTTATTAAAATAAATAATTAAGCAAGTAATTAACTCTGGTTAATTAATAAATGAAGTAATGTAGGGATTTACTTCTATATTTGGTTAAAGAAATTAATCTGTGGAATAATTTGAAGATAATTACTTAAATGTAATTAAAGATGGTTAATCGGGATGATTAGTTAAAAGGAAAAATGGGATGATGATTGATTAATTGATTTATAATTAATAGTAGTATAAGCAAGTTTAATAATGATGAAGTAATTAATTTAATTAACTTTAAATTAATTAAAGGTAAGGTAATTAATTTAATTCATTTTAAATTAATTATCAATGATGTGATTATTAATCCTTGCTTATGTATGATGATTGATATTGATATCCCATTGATTGATTGTGATCTCAGATATGAGATGAGTAATATTGTTGTGATATGGATGCTTTGTTTGAAGTGTGATGATATAGATTATCCATTTATGCTGATATGTGATCATCTATCTGTGATATTGTGATTTATCTATCTGTGTTAATATATAGATAATTGAATTGATTTGTTTTAAAACCTTTAAAACAACTTAGCCTTAAAAGACACGTTTTGGATTTCGATGAGACCGGGATCGGGTTTCCGTATACCGGGATTCCAGGTCTGGAGACCCGAATACCACATCGATCCAAAATAACGTTAGGTCGTGAAATCCAAATGGAGCAAGTGAAGACTCGAGGTATAAGAACTATTCGTCAGTATAACTCTGTGGGTGATTCCGTAATGAGTTTGACGGAGATAGTACTTATAGGTTCGAGATGGTGATTCAGAATGCAAGGGTTATTGTCGTTAACTCTGAGGGTGATTCCAATACGAGTGTAACGAGATAATGCCTTCGGTTTCGTTCGAACCCGGAACGAACTTGTATGGATCGAATGCTTTCAGAACATCGTCAGGCGGACGATGAGCATTCTAAGAGATGTATTCTATAAAGGTAATCGTGACCTCAAGCCTCATCAACCGGGAATGGCTAAAACAGGGGAGGTGCAGCAAGGCTTCGTGGGTAGCCCCCACTTGAGAGTAAGGTTTACCCCTGTCTAGATGTCCCTATTTATTTCGGTTTAGTGTACGGTTGGTCGCGCCAACTGTGGGGTGATCTTATTTGGAACTGTTCAGTAAGGAATGGTTCCGGCCTTGTGTTGCAGGGGACTTAGGGTGGGTCCTCGGTACGCTGATCTAGGCCAGGTACTGTGACGGGCGGTACCCCAGTAGCCCAGCCATTGTATGGAATCCAAAATCCAATAAGCGCCCTCGGTTTTGATTGTATACCTAGTATGCTGGAATTTAATGAATGTAACAATTTCGGCTATTTTCTATTTACTTGAAAACCCTAGACACTATTATAATATCACTGGATTTCCTATTAAATGTTTTGGTTAGCGTAAGGTAAAAACTTTTCCATGTTTATGTGTGGGAAGTCTTACGTGATACCTTTTGTTTTCAAATGATTTTTAAAGTTAAACAACTTTAACCTGTTACTCATACCAGACCCATGTCTGACCCGAAGTTTATTATTTCTGTTTTTCATAAACTCTCGGGTACCCAAATTTTTACGGGTAGCCAAGGGATTCAGGTTAGCTTTGACGAATTCTGGAGGAGCAATGGAGCAGGAGGCTTCAGCGTATAGATATATAGTGGTTCCGCTGTGTTAGTGTTTATTCTGTATTCCGCTGTGTTGTATCTCTGTGATGTGTGAGTTGTATTAACTAGACAGATGCTTATAACTGTCTAGTATCTGATGTATTGTCTGTGTACTCTGATGTATATGATACTATGTATTAATTTATATGATATATTATATTTTATTCGTTCCGCTGTTGAGATTCTGTTGTTGTTTTCTTCTTCTTCTCTTTCTTTTCTACTTTCTCACCTCTTTCTTTTCTTCAAAACGATACGATTTCCTGGGCATAGGAAGTCGGGTCGTTACATGACCGGAATTAGTTTTCTGAATTTTTGACATTTTCCCGCTAAACGTTATAGGAAATGCTGTAAACACTTTTGTATAGATATACACATTTGTAAATAAGTTAGTATTCACATTCATTTGCAAATAATTAAAATCATATACATGTATACATATATGTATAATAATGCATTTAGTTAAGTTAAAATTAAAGAACTTAAAAGATGCCTTATGAAACATATATAAGCACAAAGTACATTTGGCATTAAAAACATGTTGGCTAAGCAAAGGGAAAAGGGATGAGCTTGTGGGCTGAGGTACATGAAGGTGATGTGGCAAGAGGAGGTGGAGGGTAAAGGACTAAGGGCATTAAGGTAATTTACTTTATTTCTTGCTTATGAACACCCCTTCCATTTCTTCAATTTCGCCTCCTCTTCCTTCTATCATATCTTTCTCATATCTTATCCAAATGGAGGTTTTCATTTATTCAAACCATAAATAATTCCAGTGGCTACAACTTTCATGTGTACCACTTCTTCAAATTTTGAGCATAGCCAGGTCCAAATCTCATTTCTTTCAGACTCATTTTTGGATCCGAAATTTTCAAGTCCGAATATACCTCTTCTTCTTTTGACCATATCTTCCTCAAAACAGATCCAAATTAAGTGATTCTTTTTTTAAAATTGTAGAGAAAATAATTTCAAAGAACTTTCTTTTGAAAACTTTTCCAAATTCCGTGAATAACTTATCCAAAAGTCAGTTGGAGGATGACCATTTTCGGGTTTGATTTTATGAATTTGATGATGATCCGAAGTCCCTCCACCTTTCTAGACTGAGCTCCATACTTCATGGGCGAGCCCATTTCCAAGTTTTAAAGGCCAAATTTAAGTTTTTTCAAAGCTATGCAAGATCTAAGTCTTATTTTCAAATTAGAAAAGATTTTGGAAAACTTTTGGTGAGAAACTAACTCCTTTTATTTAAAGTTCCTAACTTTAAATTATGTTGTATATTTTTGTTGCTAAATCATAGTTTTATTGGTTGATTGTGATGTTGGATTGTATGTGTTTATATGTGCTAGGATGTATGTTGGTTCTGACTTGGTTTAAGTAGACACTATGTTATGGATGTGATGTAATTTTAACTTGAAGCTATGAGTTAGATGTTAGTAACGTGAAAGCTAGAAACTTGACTTGTTGTTATGGCATGCATAAAAGTTGAGTTCATGCATATGTTGTTATATGTTAAAGGAAATTTAGTAGTTAGTGGTTAGTTGTGACTTCAAAGTTCTTTGGTCAAAAACTATCTTTACTTTCTTGAAATGTTTTAATGAAGCTTCAAAACCTTACCTTTGTTTTCAAAACTTTATTCTAAGTTATAAAAGTAAGTTAACATAAAAAGATAGAGTTTTGAAAGTGATTTAGAGCATAAATCAAGTTTTGAAATTATGGGTCATGCGGCGATAGTCACAATAATCGTAAGACGAACTCTTTTTTTAAATTAAAATGTTTTAACTTAAGTATATTTTGAAAAGTGTTTTGATACATATTTTTTAAATATTTAAAAGAAATTAATTAATTAATTAATTATCTATTTAATGATTATTTAATTAATAAATTAAATAAGGTAATTAATACTTAATCATTATTTAAGTTAGGGTAATTAGTACTTAATTATTTTAAGTAAGTTAATTATAATTTGTTCATTAATAAAGAGTTAATTATTAATTAATTAATTATTTAGAGATTAAATATATTTAATTAAGAGAAGGGTATAACTATTAATTAATTATTGATCAAGTTAAATTTAAGTTAAGATTTAATTATTTTAAATTAAGGTTTATTATTTAAGTTTTAATTAAAGAATTTAATTAATTAATTGAGATTAAATAATATTTAATTATTATTTCAATGTTTAAGTTAATATTTAATAATTAATTGAAGATTAATTATGGTTTAATCATCTATTTAAAGGTTAACTATTATTTAATTATTTATTTAAGGATGATTATTATTTATTTAATTATTTAATAGTTAATCATTAGTTAATTATTAATTGAACGTTTAATTATTTTAATATAAAAGTTTGAATATTATTTATTTATTAAATAAATAAAGTTTGAAAGTTTTAAACCACTTTAATTCTGAAGATCGATTTTGCTTTAAAGTAACTTTCTTTTAAAAGAATATTTTAAATCTAAGGGATTTCTTTGTCGTCTATCCTTAAGTAAACCCAATTGAATATGAAACCAAATGACATCTGTTTTGTAGAGTAAATCACCGTTCTGCTAATTAACTTGTATTTGTCATTTGTTTGGTTGAATAAATCACCGTTCTACCATAGTTCACCAAGTAGATTATGTTTGCATCTATTAGGCAAAATAAAAACCCATTCAGCCATATTAACTTAGACTTGTGTTTAGGAGAACAAATCTCCGTCTACTATTTTTGGTAACTTGGACATTTACTTATATGATTGATTGTTATTGGCTTATTACCTTATACATATGTGCTTATGTAAATACCTGTGTTATAACTTGAAAAGTAAACTCGGTTAAATGAGAACCATTGTGGTGACTAAGCTTCTTTCTGATTTTTAATGTCAATTGTTCTTTTAATAATGATTTTAAGTTAAGTAATGATTTTAGTAAAGGTGTTTTACATAATCGTTTTGTTTATCAAAAGGACTTTATTAAATGAGTTTATTAAAGGAGTTTTATTTTAAACAAGGAATATTTATAAGAAAGTTTTATAAATAATTTTGGATATTTATAAAGGAAGTTTTATAAATAATTTTGGAGATTTATAAAGAGATATATGAATGGTTTTCATATTTATAAAGGAATTTTGTAAATTTAACTTAGTGATTTGTAACAGAGTATTATAAGTGATTATGGATATTTATAAAGAAAGTTTTATAAATAATTCTGATATTTATAAAAGAATTTTATAAATTTAACTCGGTGATTTATAAAGAGTTTTGTAAATGGGTTTGAAATTTAAGCAAAGTAGATTCATAAATAAAAGAGATATGTTTAGAGGATGTATAAAAGAAAATTTATAAAAGAATTTGAGATTGGATTGCCTTTAACCGACCTTCATAATTCTGGTGTTATAGACATTCGTTCAACACTTAACAACGAAGGAATATTGTTTGAGGTTATCTTTATCTATAATTTAAATAAAATTTTATTTTGATCCTCTGATATGATTTCGAAATAAGAAATCTTTCACAAATGTTTTGTGAATATACTTATGTCAGTGAGATGAGTATATGAATGTTTTTGATAAAAACTTTTGAAAAGAGTTTTAAATAAATGAAAGATTTGGTTTGAGGCTTAGTGGCTGCTATGGGTAATTAAATCTCTGAATTATTGCTTTTTGTTTCTTTGATAGTTAGATAACCGACTATCAATTCTGGACCAAAATATAAATTCGGAAATATCTAGGAGAAACACGTGAGTTATATAGCACAATCATCTTCGATGATGCTGTACTGTGCATATAAATCTCGTTTTGTTCTCTTAGGATAAATGATAGGGAGATCCATCCACTTAAACGGTTAGGAGGTGATCCCTGCTCTTATGTATTGTTTGATTATTTTCAAAAGAACCGAGGTTGGGTTTACCAGAACTATCGAATGTTTTTTCGAAGAGACCGGGATTGGATAAGTATAAATTGTATGAAAACCACTTCGATCCAACTCAAGTATTTCGAATTGAAGACATCTTGAAGATGATTGAAGCAAAGCTTTTGTAGTGCAAAGGCTACTTGCTATTAATCCCGAGGATGGTTCCAAAATGGTTGTAGTTGAGGTAGTGCCTTTGGTTTTGTTCAGACCTAGAACAAAATTGTATGGATGAATGCTGGCATTGCATTTCTACCTAGAGAGCAGTGTTAGCATTCCAAGTGAAATTGCTTTTAAAAAGGTAATCGTAACCTCAAGCCTCACACCTGGGAATGACTAAAATCAGGAGATATGCTTCAAGGCTGTGTTTCACTACCATTAGTGTATGGTCATCACCAAATCTAGATAGATGTTATAGATCATGTATGCTCGGATCCCATTTAGGTTGTTGATCCCAACCAAGGTGATGACATATTCGGAGCTATCCAGCAAGGGGTAGAGCCGGTCTTGACTCGTAGAGAGTCCATGTGAGGTTCTCGGTGTGTTTTATCTAGGGATGCACTGTGATAGGTGGTACCTCAATGCCTTGTCATTGATGGAATCCATTTTCCAATATGTGCCTTTACGGACTTAGCTGTGCCCAACTATTGAAATGTGAGATGCAAGCATTTCAGCTATATTAATATGTATTTATACCTTAGACATTATTATAATATCACTGGATTTTCCGTAGAAAGTGTTTGGTTACCCTAAGGTAAAAACCCATTCGTGTTTATGTGCGGCATGTTCTTAGGAGATACCTTTGATTTTAAAGGATTTTATAAGTTATAATAAAAAAATCCTTGTGATTTGAGTTTCTCATGTTGGTTTAACTAGACTGACCCAGACGTTATTTTTCTTATAATGCACGGTTTAGCCCGAGCATATTTTCTAGATTTAGCTGGACACTTTGGAGCCTTCAGGTGACGAGCTGGATTCTCCAAGACGTATTCACGTATCTTACATTCTTCCGCTGTTTTGTTTTGTTACGTTCTTATTTGTATTTATCCACAATTGTAAGAACAGGCTATTATAACTATTCAGACTGATAATAGGTTAGAGCGCTCTGATGTTGTATGTATATTAAATTTCTTTCTTTTTGTAAAGACTTGATTTATATATTATATGTTACTTATCACGTTTTTGTGAGATTTTGTTATGTGTTCTTTTCTCTTCACCCCAAACGACCTGTCTTGTGGACACTTAAATGATCGGCACATGAATATCGAGGATGTATTAATTGTCATCTTCAGGTGTAAGAAAGGCAAACTGTTACATAGGGTTTCTTCACAGCGTTGAGGCGGGTTGTTGAACTCACAAAACTACTGGTAAATTGAATGTTCCAATCGACAATTGGTTAAGTGAGTTATTCTATTAACTCACACACCTATATCTAAATTAGTAATATCCATTTTTGTATGTCTTGCTTTAGTTGTGAATTGCATTAATATGTGGTAGTGATTAGACGATAAGATTGAAATACAATTGCATGCTATAGTTTCAATTAGTTTGGCGTTTGAATTGATTGATTATGAAATAACCTGTATGTTGAAAACCATCAAAATGCATTTGATTACTGTAATTAGATTATATGATGGCTGTGTATTGTTTGAATGATTAGAGTTGTCGGAAAGCAACTTGGATCAATAAATAATTTCATATTATGGAGCGCTATTTTATCGAGCGATGATGGCTCTAGAAGTAGCATTTTGATGAGTTTGTTGTTTGAATAGCTTAAATGTTCTTAAAAGATTTTTAAAATGAAATTTTATCTATTTTGATCCTTATTGGAATTAGTTTATGAAATATAGTTAAATTATATATTATGTTCTTAACTAACTTCTTATTCCAAAATACCTATTGAAAACTTTTAAAGATGAGAATATTTATTCGTATAACCTTTCAAAATTTAGTATTTTAAGTATATTATAATTTTGGAAATGTTTTAGAGGTAAAAGATAAAATATAGTATTATTTTATAAAAGTTGTTATGAAAGCAATAATTTCAGTTTCAAGTGATTTTTGTTATAGAAGAGGTTTAAATGATTTATAAAAGCTGTTATTATTTTATAAAAGCCTTTGTAAATAAACAACTTTTCCTTAAAATGTATTTAAGGATTTAAAATTTATTTAGAGAAATTTTATCTTCGTGTATATAAAATAAATTTAAAACTCTTTTATTTTCTTTATTATGGATTTTAGATTTTAATGAGATTTCATGCACATAATTTTAATAAACGATCGAATTGTCAGATTGGTATGAGACATTTCATACAATTCTTTCACTTATTATTGTAATTTGTGTTATCCGGCCTTTTGGTCCGGCTATATTCAGACTGATTGGACAAGTTAAACTAGACGATCATCGAGGAAGGCAGCCCGAAGAGATGATTATTAGGCTCAGAGATCAAGCAGAGGTAATAATATGAAGTGACGATCAATCTAGGCCAAGAGATAGACTCTCCAGAATATTCTAAGTATGGAATAATTCATTCCCTAGGCCGGGGTTCAGTGCCTATCCCTTTCCTTAAGGGATCGGTACATATCCTCAATTAATGTCCTAAAACTTGGTAAGATCGATACAGAGTGAAAAGAAAGGCCCCATGAGTCTACATTTCAAGTTTCAAGTCTTTTGGAGTTCGTTTGCTCAAGTTATGGGCAAATTACTTCACCTATCAAAATGGATCGGTATAAAAGGGATCGTCCATATTCAGATTTTACTACATATTGCAACAATGGTCGATTAATAACTCAAAATCTACAGATGTTATCAACATGAAAATTGGAGTATAAGCTAATTAGGACATGTGGAACACCTCATAGGGATTATATGGAATTTGGAGCAAGTTGGAGGGATCGGTACCTGTCCCTCTAGAGGGATCGGCAGAAATCAGAATTCAAGCAACACTACTTCACGGAAAATGCGATATCTCACAAACCATATGTCGAAATTGCACGAAATTTGGAAAGCAAGCAGCTAACATCATGGGACATCCCTCGTAGGGATTGCAGTCCATTTGGATGCATTTATAGGGATCGGTACCATCCCTATTGTGGTCCCCGATGGGCTTGCAAATTTTTAGGTCGCCTCGTCATGGTCTCCTGAACCTTCTGCCGTATAAATACAAAGGCATGGCGTCAGAAAAGGGATCCTGCTTTCTCTGCCGAGACACTGCCATTTTTATTCTTCACTTTTATACTAATGGATCCCAACTGATCCAAACATTCTTGTTATCATAATCAAGAGAAAGATCAATAAAAGTGTGAAGTGGATGCAGGCCAAGATTACCGAACCACTATAAAAATCTGTGTGTTCATTTACTTCTTCTGCTTTGTTTTCAATTCCATTCTTTGTTTAATCTCCATGAGACTCTATGGGCGTTGATTCCAATTTTTGGCGTCAATAATTTGTTAAATAGATTTTGAGTGGAAATTACTAGCTTTTAGTAAATGCTTGAATTTACTTTCTGATATGGGAAAGTTAGTTAAATTCTAGTGATTACTAAAATGATAGTGATTTATACTTTAGAGTTATATTATCTTAGGGTGTTCGAATTTCAGGCCAATAGATCTCCGAGAGAAGATGACTCATTTTCATCGACCCAAGAGTCGATATTTGAGTAGCGCTTGACGGAACTTGTAACAAACTGGTAGGCTTTTCGATCCTCGAAAATCGACATCTATATGTTCACTGTATAATATGCCGAATATTCAAGTGTCGGAAATACCAATTGTTAGGGATGAAGAAGAAAAAGATAGAAGAAAATAGAAACAACAACACATAATCTCACAACCGCAGCAGAACAAAATATAATAACAGATTTTTATACAAGAGAATCTATAACTATCAATATCTATATACAACCATCAGAGTACAACAATCAATACATCAATATGGACAGTTATCTAGAACTTGTCCTCACCGGTTTTGACTATACAGTCTATACACACAGCGGAATATAATCAAGTACGAATATACGTCTCTGTTATCCAGCTCGTCTCCTGAGCTCCATAGCATCCTAGCCTGAATCTGTAATACTCGGTCTGACTTGAGCATTATAATAAAATAACACCCGAGTCAGTCTGGAAAACCAACGTGAGGAAAACACACTCAATTTGAATTATTAACTTTTATCAAAATCCTTTGAAACAAAGGAATCTCGTAAGACCACGTCACACATTAACACAACAGGTTTTTACCTTATGGTAACCAAAACATTTTATAATAAAATCATCTGATATTATAATAATGTCTATAAAAAGTAAATTAGAAAATACCTGAAATGCTTGCATCTCACGTTTCAGCATAGTTGGGCACAATCAAAACCGTACGACGCTTATTGAAGAATGGATTCCATACAATGACTGGGTTACTGGGGTACCGCCCATCATAGTACACCTCTAGAAAAATGTACCGAGGACCTCGCCGAGATCCCCTGCCAAAACAAGACTGGCCTACCCCTAACCTGGATAGTACCGAATATGTTATCACCCTGCGTGTTCCTACCCTTTAAATCAAGCGCTCACTTTTCCATGCACAACCATATCCATAATTTTAATATATCCGAGGGCATCTAGAAAGGTGATAACATACCCTAATTGGGTGCGATCCACTTAGCCTTGCTGCATCTTCCCTGTTTTAGTCATTCCCGGTTGATGAGGCTTGAGGCTACGTTTACCTTTCAAGAACAATTCCACTTAGAATGCTCATCGTCCTCCAGTGACGATGTTCTGATAGCATTCGTCCATACAAGTTGTCCTGGGTCTGGACAAACTGAATCACCGTCTTCACTATCTTCACGATATCCATTCGTAACGTTCAAACTAGATCGAAGTGGTTTTCGGATAATTAAATTCGATCCCGATCTTTTCGAAACGATTAATGAAATTGTCCAATATTGATAGTCGGTTATTTAACTATCAAATAACATCAATAAGCAGTCACTAGGCCATTATTTATAATTCTTTAGGAACATTCATCCAATCAACCAATCAATAATTTTAATTTCTATAAATTTAAACAGTTAACCAAATTGAGTGAGATTTACTCACCTTGATTTTAAATTTCCAACCCGTTCCAAATTTAAATTAAATTGAACAGTGTTCCATTTAATTTAAAATCCCATCTACCTTCAATAATTTCCAAACTAATTTTTATTGCGTAAATTCCGCAACTACAAATTCCACGCAATTGATTTCCATGATTTTTGGACTTCGTAATAAAAGGTAACCATATTTTAAAAATTAAGTTAACAAAATTTAATTACTATAATTAACTTAAGAAATTACCTTAACCTTACCCTTAATCTCGTCGAACAGTCGACCTCCACTCCATCGACCACAAACTGCCACTACTCCAGTCGCTTGAAGCCTCGATCTTCGCTCCAACCTGCCCAAACGCGCTCACGTGCGCACGCCCTTGCTCGCGTCACCCCTCACCTGAACATGCCATTACCCTAATCTCCATTAGCGCTGCTAATCCATTCTCAACTCCCATTCACGCTTGACATCCCCTCCCTCTTCGTTCGCTCAACACACGCTAGCCCAGATATCGACTTCCCCTCGCACAGCCGTGACTTCGCCAGAATTCGCCAGTAGGTGCTCCTCCGTCCTTAAGTCCAAACCCATACTCGAATTCTCTTATTCCCCACTCAATCGATCACCTCTGAACCTTATTGCCTCGGCCTCCGTGACCCCAACCTCAACTGCCGTGAGCAACCTTCCACCACCGATCGCACCCTTCAACCATCGCCCCTCGTGCTCCCTCTAACCACGCTTCTGTCATCGCGATTTGTATCGTGTCTTTTTTTAATATGAAAGTCGATTTTGTTTTAAATTGTTTTCGTATTCGAGCTTCCAATAGAAGAGAAGAAGAAAGAGTAACATATGTTATAAACTGAAAAGGAAGCGTTTGAGAGAAGCTAAGTCTGATATTTTTTATAATATTATATTCAAATATCTCGTTTTGCAACTTAAAATCCTAAATTCCTATTGAGGCGTGCCACCTGGCGCTCCTAATGTTATACCGCTATTTCGAGCCCAATGGAACTTGTCTCGAGTCCCAATTCGATCGTATGGAGAAGATATCGTTTTAAATCGACGATTTAAATTAAATTAAATTATTTCTAGGCGTTTGCAGATCGTACGACCAAACGGTAATTCCAAATGCTATGAAAAATTGAAATATGATAATAATACACTATTACGGATCCAATGGAACTGGTTTCGTCGAATTCCAAGACTATGCCTCAGATCACTGTTTTAACGCGTCAATTAAATCGACGATTTCCAATTTCTACGAAATTGCTTAAAACTTCTATTTTAAAATCTTACTAACTAAATTATAATTCCAAATCCAATATTTAAACCATTTAAATATTTAAAACCAAACGTCGAAAAATCCGGGTCGTTACATTCCTCCCCCCTTAAAAGAATTTCGTCAACGAAATTGCTATTATATGACGAATGATCCAAACCCATTAACTTAAGAAAACCAACTTAGTTAAAACTCGACATTTCACTTTTCTAATCATTTAGTTTCAGCCATACAATTAGTTTCCATTTCTAAACCAAAATCTCTGATTTCAATTTCAATTTGAACATCAACTTTTTAGTTAACAAAATTTTTAAAAAAATTTTCAATTTTTTTTAACTCCCTAAATTTCCAAATTTTTTTGGCAGAGTCTCCTTTGTACGGAGAGCCTTTTGCAATATAACAAGAGAGATAAAAATAAATACATCGACCCATACAATCGAAAAAAAAATATTAATATTTTATATTTTTGCTGTATTTAATCCGAAAACGTACCTTATATTAGCGTTTTTAAGCAAGCGGATTATTTTATATGAGATTCCGCAAAGCAACTCTAGCCCAATAGCCTCCGGGTACCTGTACTTACTCAATTTAACCACGTAAGTACCAAAATATGAAATTCACTAACATTTCATTCATTCAACTAATTAAACACTTGAATTTCTTATACCACATGCCAAACATCGATTTATAAGCAATTTAAGGTTCCGATACTAATTTAATTACTTTCAATCGATTCATATACCATTGCATTCAATTTGAATGATTTACAACCAAACTATCTACATTCTATTCATATTTATACTAAACAAACTCATATCCATTTCAAATTGATTTAAAAATCAATTTATTCACTTTCTATTAATTCATAGAATTTTATTTACTTCCGTTTTCGTCGAACGATAATTTTTCCATGCAAATTCGGCAATATTCATTTAAAAGAATAACTATATCAGTCTATTTTAAATTGATTCCAAATCAATTTTATATTCAATTTTATCCCAATTCAAATTGATTCTCATCAATTTATTTACATTCCATTCATATCCACATTCATTATATCCAACAATAAACCAATTCATTCCATTTAATTTATGAATCACTTCATAAAATTATATTAAGACGTATTATAATCTTTTTATACAACTCTTATATACATCTCTGCTTCCAATTTTAATTCCATATTCAAGTTCATACTCGAATTCATTTAAAATAATATTCAAGGCCATATTCAATTTATTTACACTCACATTGAATTTATTTATAACTCAAACCATTTCTATTTCAATCCAATTCCATTTTATTCGGTAACATTTCAAAATATATTTAATTCACTTATAATTAAGTCGAATTTTATTTATAATTCAAGTTCCACATTTCAATTTATTTAATTCCATTCGACTCAAGTTCCATATTTCATTTCAATTTCAATTTACTAACTAATCCATGTAATTTGTCAATTCCATTTTCCATTGCATTGTTAGATTTTTATTCCAAAAATCACTCAATTTAATTTCCTTGGGTTCAATTCCATTTTATAATTTAAGTTTGGATTTTTATTTCTTCACTTTAAAATATCACACCATTTTTATTTTGGTTGTTCTATCCCTTTTTTTTTCAATTCACAAGTTACACAACTTATTCTCACATTTCCATCTATTCTATACTTGAGTATATTCACATTTTATTATTAACTCAAGATTATACAACACTTTATAGCTCAAATATATATTTATCCCATTCCCTTATACACATTCCTCATTCACATTCATATGCATTTATATTTAGCTAACTTCGTTACATTCTATTCATTTTATTCCATTTATTACAATCACTTCATTTAACTTTGCCTAAGTTAACTCACGATTTCATCAATTCCTTTCATTATTTCCATTCAATATCATAACTTATAGTTATATAATCATTTTACAATTCAAACTTTATATTTAATCCAATTCAAATCCAATTTAAATTTTATTTAACATAGCTTAAGTTGAATTCCATTCATTTCACTTACTCAAGTTAAAATTTAATTTCAAAATTCAAATTCCACACTTTCCTTTCTTATTAAATCCATTCTCAATTTATAAGTTCACAACTTATTGCCTAATGTTCTTTCCAACATTTTAAATCAAAATTCCAAAATTCAAACACTCAGTTTTATTTCAAATCATTTTGAAATCACAAATATCCCAAATCACACCTTTTAAGTTTAAACCAAATCTGGAGAATTTCCAAAACAACCCTTGTTTTTTAAACAAAAATCCCATATCAAATTACTACAGCAGCAAATCCGTCACTTAGAAACTCGAAAATGAATATTGAAGATGCTGCAGTCATCCCTAGAATTATTTTCCAGCGACTGAAGTGATTTCAGTGCTTTTACCACTTTCAAAATCTATTTTAAAACAATTTCCACTTAGAAATATTCCCAAAAATAATACTCTTATTATTATTTTCCACACCACTTTGAAAAAAAAAATTCCAAACTTTCCGGAATTTAATTTTCTAGATTCTGGTTTGAATCCAATTTTCACCCTTGAAATTCCCTTTGGTTATATAAACCATTTCAATTATTTTAATCCTGTTTTGATTATAATATTATCATCCAAACACTCCAAATATACTATAATAATTTCTGAAAAATTATTCATTTCTATCAAAAATATAATTTTGGGTAAAACTATTTCATTTACCCACTTTTAAAACAATACTGTGTCAAATTGCTCTATTCAAGTGTTTAGAAAGCCCTATCGATACAGTTGTATGGACAGTGCCGACCAGAATTCATAAGCCACTCAATAAATCAACCAACACAATATAAAACAATTTTTATTCACTAACAAATACGCGGTCATATCTATTAATACACTCAAACTCAATCTAGGGTACCACTGACCCTATCTCTAACGAGTAATCCCAACCAAATCCAAGGTTCTCGCTTAACCTTCAGCTTTGATACCACTGTAACGGCCGGTAGGCTTTTCAACCATCCCAACAGCGACCACTTTCCATCGTGGCATACAATGGTACCTCAAAATTGCTTTTACGGCCAGCATCTCGACTGCAACCAACCACTTAGGGACATGTAGGGGTAAGAGTCTCCTGCTCGCCACCAAACACGAAGCAAGAACCCCCTATCATGCTGTAATGAAGCAAATCGGATCCCGGTCTCTTCGGAACGATTAACGAAATTGGCCAATATTGATAGTCGGTTATTTAACTATCAAATAACATCCATAAGCAGTCACTAGGCCATTATTTATAATTCTTTAAGAACGTTCATCCAATCAACCAATCAGTAATTTTAATTACTATAAATTTAAACAGTTAACCAAATTGAGTGAGATTTACTCACCTTGATTTTAAATTTGCAACCCATTCCAAATTTAAATTAAATTGAAAAACGTTCCATTTAATTTAAAATCCCAGCCACCTTCAATAATTTTCGAACCAATTTTTATTGCGTAAATTCCACAACTAGAAATTCCACACAATTGATTTCCGTGATTTTTGGACCTCGTAATAAAAAGTAATCGTATTTTAAAAATTAAGTTAACAAACTTTAATTACCGTAATTAACTTAAGAAATTACCTTAACCTTACCCTTAATCTCGTCGAACAGTCGGCCTTCACTCCATCGACCACGAACTGCCACCACTTTGGCCGCTTGAAGCCTCGATCTCCGCTCCAACCTACCCAAACGCGCTCATATGTGCATGCCCTTGCTCGCGTCACCCCTCACCTGAACATGCCATTATCCTAATATCCATTAGCACTTCTAATCCATTCTCAACACCTAGGTCATGCTTGACATCCCCTCCTTCCTTCGTTCGCTCAATACACGCCAGCCCAGATATCGACTTCCACTCGCATAGCCATGACTTCACCAGAATTCGCCAGTAGGTGCTCCTCCGTCCTTAAGTCCAAACCCACACTCAAATTCTCTTATTCCCCTCACAATCGATCACACGATGAACCTTATTGCCTCAGCCTCCGTGACCCCAACCTCAACTACCGCGAGCAACCTTCCACCACCGATCGCACCCTTCGACCATCAACCCTCGTGCGCCCTCCAACCTTGCTTCTATAATCGCGATTTGAATCGCGTCTTTTCTTTTCTTTTTTTATATGAAAGTCGATTCGTATTCGAGCTTCCAACAGAAGAGAAGAAGAAAGAGTACCGTACGTTATAAATTGAAAAGGAAGCATTTGAGAGAAGCTAAGTCTGATTTTTTTTATATATAATGTCATATTCAAATATCTTGTTTTGCAACTTAAAATCATGAATTCCTATTGAGGCATGCCGCCTGGCGCTCCTAATGTTATACCACTATTTCGAACCCAATGGAACTTGTCTCGAGTCCCAATTCGATCGTATGGAGAAGATAGCTTTTTAAATCGACGATTTAAATTAAATTCAATTAAATTATTTCTAGGCGTTCGCAGATCGTACGACCAAACGGTAACTCCAAATTCTATGAAAAATAGAAATCCGATAATAATTCACTATTACGGATCCAATGGAACTGGTTTCGTCGAATTCCGAGTCTGTGCCCCGGATCGTTGTTTTAACACGTCAATTAAATCGACGATTTCCAATTTCTACGAAATTGCTTAAAACTTCTGTTTTAAAATCTTACTAACTAAATTATAATTCCAAATCCAATATTTAGACCATTTAAATATTCAAAATCAAATGTCGAAAAATCCGGGTCGTTACAAAACTACTTGGATAGGTATTAGCGACCTTTCCAAATGAAACTGTTTAGTGAGGTGGTAATGACCTTGTCCTCTTGGAGAAACTGCTTAATGAGGTGGTCGTGACCTTATCGTCTAGACGAAGCTTCTTAGCGAGGTGGTAGCGACCTTGTCCTTTCGACAAAACTACTTAGTGAGGTGGTAGCGACCTTGTCCTTTCGACAAAACTACTTAGTGAGGTGGTAGCGACCTTGTCTTAGAAAAAACTGCTTAGTAAGGTGTTAGCGACCTTGTCCTTCCGACGACACTGCTGGGTGAGATGTTGGCGATCTTGTCCTTCCGATGACACTGCTGGGTGAGATGTTGGCGATCTTGTCCTTCTGACGAAACTACTTAGTGAGGTGGTAGTGACCTTTTCCTTCCGACGAAACTACTTGGAGAGGTGTTAGTGACCTTGTCATTGCGTTCATGATTATCATAATCTTTTCGATGCTGAGATTATGATTATTTATTAGTGTAATTGAGTATCCATTCCCATTTTTCTTCGGAGCATTTGTATTCGGGGTATGAATTCCCTTTTTTTGCTTCAAAGATTTTGATAAATTGGTTCTTACCATATTTTTAGATGATAGTTCATTTGAGACTTGATATGAATTTATGAAATTGTGATTTTGATTGATATGCCTTATTACGATTATTTGATTTCAGTCATATTTTTATTATGGCTTATATTATTTTATTGTTAAATCACATACTAATATGGATTTTGAAATTGTGTTTTGGTTTGATATACCTTATTATGATCAATTGGTTTTCAGCATATTTTGAGATGACTTATTTTATAGTTAAGTCATATATTTATTATATCAGTATCTCACCTTTTTATTAGATATAGTCTGATCCGTTTATTTTATAATACTCGGGTCAGACCGAAATTCTGTAGGTACAGGGGACTCGTTGATTTTTGGAATTTTGTGCTAGCTATGGAGTAGACTATTTTAATTGTTTCAGTTTACTTCATTATTGTATATGTTGACATTTAGGATGATATGTCAGGTTTATTAATTAGTAGTCATTTTGTACCTGATAAAGTATTTTGGATGTGATGTGTGTGTATATATATTTATGTAAGTCAAGTACTGATATTTTGTAGACTCACATCTTATTATGATATACGATATATGTTTACTACTTTATATTAATACTGTACACGTCAAATTTTCAGTTCAGATCCTCAGAAAGGTAATAAAGACGTGTCGGTGTTAGTCCAAAGATATATTCACATTTGATCGCCCTTAACCGACTATATTCTCCTTATTATTAGACAACATTACTTATAATGTTCTTTAATAATATGGGTATAGTGGTGGGGTCGTTACAGCTTGGTATCAAAGCTGTGTTCAGAACATTATAGAATATAATTGACACAGATTCAAGATCTAAACCTAGACAGACTTAGATTTCCATCCCTTGGGTGTGCATGGTAGAATTATAATTTATATTCCAATTGGAATATAAATATAAATGATTATTTGGAATAATCATCAGGACGTAATTGTAAAATATTTGAAGTACTTTACAAATTATTGTTATGAAAATGATTCTAAATATGGAGCTCAATTATGTAAAGAGTGAGATTTAATGGATAGCATAAATGAGACCTAGATGGTTTGGAATCGAATATTGTTTTGTCCTGGCCTGTTAATGATTAGAGTGCGCAGCAGAAGTTGGAAGATAGCTTTCCGCAGAAGGCGATTGTTTGTTTGTTTGATTAAAATGTATGTTGTTTGCATCAATGTTTATTTTTGTTTATGCTTAGTTTAAAATTGAAATTGAATAAGAAGTTCAATCAAAGAATTTATAAACCCAATCGAGTCTGGATGAACCCAATTATTAATAAAAGGTAGCGATTTCTCCAAAATATAACCATTGGGAGATAATAAAAATGTTTAAGCAATTAACAGTTATAAAATATAGAATGATAAATTATATATATATATAAAATTAAATTTGGAATTGGTAAATATACTTAATAAATGAAATAAGATATAATAAAAATTGAATGGTCGCTTGCTGTTGTGAACAATTAAATGTGTTTATTGCATTGTTTTGATTAGAGATGGTTGATAAATGAATGTGTATATATGTAACATCATATATCAATATCTTTATGTAAGCAAGCAAATGATTTTGAGAAAATATGAACATTATTTTCTAAAGTGGTTGAAAACAATTTTAATGGTATATTTTGTGTTAATTTATCCATTGAGCGTTCTAAGAATTTGGGTCGATGCGTTTAACCAACTTTATCGATAGGGATTCCTAAACACTAGAACAAGACATTTTGACACAATAGTTTGAAAAGAATAATATGTTTTGGAAAAGAAAACGATATTTTTAAAATAGTACGAAGCATGGAAAAAAATAATATAAATATAACATTTTAGTTTACAATAAACAAGCTATGATTTGGAAAATTCATTTAAATTCTTAGATTTCTGAATTTCTTATATATGATATTTTAAAATATCAGGATTGAAAATCTTCAAAGTATTTTAGATTATTTTAATTTAAATTCAAAAAGGTGGGTTTTTGAATATGTAAATATTTTCAAATGATGAAAATACTGATATAAATACTTATTTATGTATTGAAAATTCAATATATCATATAAGAAACATTTTGAGACAAAATCTATGGTTTTAAATGATTGAATTTGAATTTTGTTGAAAATAATCAAACGATTTAGATATAAAGCATATATATATATGTGTGTGTGTGTGTGTACATTTGTCTTAAGTGCTTTGATCCTCTAAATCTAATACCAAGAAGTCTGAGTTGCTGTCTAGTTGTCTGAATCTCTTGTATGCACTCTAATGTGTCATCATTGCTATACATTGTTGTGTGCATATGTGTGAACTTGAGTTCATTGTTGTATTATCCCCCTTGCTGCATGTGTGCATCTTTTATATGTTGTGCATGCTGACCCATTGTGCTGCACCTTGTTGCATCTGCCTTAGGTTGTATGTGTGAGCTTCATGCCTGTCCTTGCTGATTTATTTGTGCATTATGTACTTGTTGTTTCAGGCATTTGAACTTTTGCTTTGTTGATTTGTTTAGCCTGATCTGGTCTTCTTTCTGCTGCCTTTAGTCTTGACATCTAATTTCATTTTTTGATTTCTAACTTGTGCTCTCTGGATCATTTCTTTGCTACTGTGATGAGTCCTTGAACATGATTTCTAGTTTTAAACTATAATTATAAATATCTGAAGCAATATGTTTTATGTAAAAATATATATAGTAGCATATTTTCATGCTTTAAGTCATAAGCAGTATGTCTTTTTGCTCAAACTCGAACATCAACATGCTTTCTTTATTTAAGTTAAATAGTATCATGTTAAGCTTTCTAATTTGAATATGAATAGCAGTTTGTGTCATTATTTAAACAACAGTAGGTTGGCTTGCTTTAAACAGCAGCAGGTTGTACTGTTAGTTGCTCTAATTTTTTTCAAGACACTGCTATATTTTACTGTGACATTAACACAGTTTTAGTTTTGTGAAGCAAGCAACATTATGGCAATGCTTACACATTTATGATAACCTTACACTATAATATCTATGGTATTAATTGATTTTTTTATGAGCTTATTTTCATAGAAACATTAAAAGACTTACTTGTATAAACACCATAGTGCCATTAATGTCTTCACATGAACTGTGTTCTTCTTATAAGGTATTAATATATTACTATTTAAATTGCATAATAAAATCATTTCAGATCGATGCAGTGTTTTTCTGGATTTGTGACTTAATGCTATAGTTGAAATAATTGCATATATGGCTTTAAATGTTACATCTTTGGCCAATAAACAACCATGATAATAAGTAAAACAAACAATTGGAAATTTTAGAATTTCATGATAATTTTTTTAATCATATAAGGTTAACCTGATCTATATAATATAGCACAATCACAGCAAATCAACTTCAAAACATTCATGGGTTGTTGTATAAAGAGAAGAATGGCAAATTAAATTAGATTCCTTAAAATCAAGGAAGTAAACCTTGAATGAAAAAACGATGAACAAGATTCCATTCATCATACAAATTTGGACATATAAATAACTCTTGATTTTGTGATCTAGTTTTGGGCACTTTGCTTTTGTTTGGAAAATATCTATGTAAGGACAACTTTCTTGTCCATCATCTTTTTGAAAATTAGAGATTTTGTTAGTGTTAAAACATGTAATTTCATAATTTTAACACAAAACCATTTTGACCATAACTTTTAAATGCTTCGTCGGTTTTTTGATGATCTTTTAAGTTGGAAAGCTATGTTGATAAGGAACAAAATTTTTGAAAGTTCTACAAAATTTCAATGTTTTCTATGCAAAAACTATTGTTTTTTGAAGTGCATCTGCGCATTTCTGAATTTACGATGTTTAATATAACTATCCTAACTTTTAATAGAAACCATATTTTCTTAATCTGAAAATTGTTTTGGAAAGCCAAATGATTCATCTACCACTGTGCAATTGAAAACATTAAATAATTGTGTTATTAATCATTAAAACTTTGTCGATTAGCCCAATTGAATTGCATGTTGCATATACGTATTAAAATTTATGTATGCTTATTTTATCTTCTTATATGTGAATAATTTTTGAAGTTGAGCTTAATATAGGTGCTCCAGAAGGTCTAGCACGACTGTGTTGCGATGCTAGCTTGCTTATGTTCATATAAAAAGTATTATAGCTCATTTTAAAACGCTAAATAAAGGTACACTTTTGGATTAAAATACAAAAGTGTTAGAAAAATTAATTTACATTATATTTCCGATCGTGTGGTCGATGTATATTATATATATATATCATATTTGTGAAATTGCAAACGGCTCTAAGTACTAAGGAGACTCTACCCAAATGTTTTTAAAATTTTGACACTGTTAGCGCCAAAATTGGTCACTAACACCCAAATCTAGATGAAAGCACCAAATACCAGTCACAGCTCAGAGATAGTGTGTATGTAGAGAGTAATAATGTGAAAAACAATCAAAATTAAAATGAAAGCAGTAAAGAACAACAGATTTTATAGTGGTTCGGCTAACTCCGGCCTACGTCCACTTAGAAGTTTGCTTTTTATTGCTGCAACAATCGATTACAGTTATAAAATGGTAGAGTTGCCTTAGCCTTAAAAGAGAAAGTAAGAGAGCAGAAAAGAAGATCCCCTTTTCTGAACCCTCACATGCTGTATTTATAGGCAAATCCTGAGTTGTTGGGCTTTCTAAGTAGTCCGGGCCCACCAGGACCATAACCGAGCCAACATCCTTCGTCACGACCGACCCACACTGCCATGCCGATCGGCCTATGCCGAGCCGTTCCATAACCTGGTATGCCGATCGACTTCATAACCTAGTACGCCGATCGACCCATATTACCAACGACCGAGCCACGCACAAACTCCCAACCTTTACCAAGCGGCATTGCCGACCTACCTAGACCAAGCAATTCACTAACTTCCAACCTTCACCAAGTGGTTCCTGCCGAGCGACACCTACCGAACCATAAATGCCGAACGACCTGTGACCGAACCACCAATGCCGAACCAGCGTCTTGGCTGAACGATGCCTTGGCCGAACGATGTCCCATACCGACCGTTCCATACCTCCTAGGCCGAACGAGCTTCCTGACCGAACCACATTTGCCGAACGATATCCTTGACTGAACCATACCTCCTCTCCATTCCTCGACCGATCCCTGTCTCCTATGCCGAACGCTACTGAACGTCGAGTGCTCCTGGATGCCGAGCGCTACTGAATGCCGAGCGCTCCATGTATGCCGAGTACTCTTGGATGCCATTCGAACTTGAATGTCGGATGAACCATTTGTGCCGAACCTCCATCATGCCGAACAATGTTTCCTAGACCCAAATTATAGTTGATCAACCTTTATCCAATCATATTTCCATCTTCCAAGCACGTTGCGTCATCCATCCATCCATCCAGTCGACTGAATCCATCGTACTCTAGCCTCGACGAAGGTGCAGTTGATTAAGTTAAACCCGTCTGTCCGCGGCCTTGCCAAAAGGCGGGTTAATACTTGCCCCCCAAAACATGCCTTGCTTTGAAAGGTGTGTTTTGAATAGCCTCAAGTCCAATATCCTAAGTATGTATGTTATCCACATCCATACTTTTCGATTCATAATCCAATCCATTACCAAGCCATCTTATCCGAGTGCCACGACCATATCCTGATCTATTTCCACGACTGTTCCGAGTCGATGTCCGATCCCGAATCCAGTAACCAAATCCATGCCCATTTGAACTCGACAACCAGGTTATAGTCCATCCATATTCAATAACCTATAACCATATCCGTGACCTCTCCGGGTCGATATCCAAATCCAGGACCGCTCCGGGTCCTTGTCCGAATCCTTAGCTATTCATAGCTAACATCCAAATCTGTAACCTCTCCGGGTTCTTGCCAAGCGCAATCCACACTTGACGACCTATGTTAAGTAATTCCATGGTGTTCATGGTTCAGTGTCCCTGAACGTCGAATAATGCAATGGCTTAAGTCCTAAGCCGAATCCTGGTCACTCCGGACCCTTGCCGAGCATAGTCCATACTCGATGACCTAAAATAGTAACCGATAATATATGGCCTAAGTCCTAGGCCGAATCCTGGTCTCTTCGGACCCTTGCCGAGCATAGTCCATACTCGACGACCTTTTAGCCAAAATCCAGAGAAAATCCAATCAAAATCCAATCCGAAATCCAAATCCAAATAGAAAACCAGAAACCCATATCAAAAATCCATACCAAAAAACAAACATCCAAACCAGAATCCAAACCAGAAAACGAGCAAAATAGGGAGTTCAAACCAAACTCCAAAACCAAACCAGAAAAAGCAAATGTCCAAGTCAAAGGAAAAAACAAATTTCACAAACCAGGGCGTCTCGGTAAGCCATCATCTCAGAGCATGCATGAGGGTTATCTCCGACCCCGTACATGAGTAAGTGATTTAACCGTTTGCCCGGAGTTTGTTACTTATTCCAAACCATCAAGATTAGTTGATGACCAATCGGCCACCATCCCTGGGCCTCATGCCCTCATCGTTCAAGGTGGGCGGTGGCTGCTCCGGTTCCACCGCCGCATTCCGAGTTTCGACATATTATCGCAACTGACCATTCCTTATATGCTCCTCGATTATGTCCTTTAAATGCCGGCAGCTGTTAGTATCATGCCCGTCCAGGTCATGAAAAAGACAGTGCCTTCCTGATGCCCTTTCTCGTTCTGAGGGCTCCCTCCTCACCGGCCTTCGATACGGAAGGCGATCTCGAGTATCCAAGAATATCCGCTCCAGCGTTGCGTTCAGTCCTGTGTAAGTGGTGAACTTTGGTTCTCCCCAGCGTTTCCTTTTCCCTTTATACTTGCCCCCACCTGAGCTTTCGCCGGGTAGTCCTCCAGCCTTAATCATGTTTACTTCCTTTAACCCCATGTCCAAACATGCATCCTCTTGTCGAAGAAATCTCTCAGCTTCATAAAAGAATTCCCCAAGATCCAACGGTGGGTCCTGTATCAATGATACTTTGAAATCCGAATTATCTCTGACTCCTGATACCGCAGCCATCAGAACCATTGATGGATCCGGCCGATCCACCGAAGCAACTGCTGCATTAAATCGAGTTAAGAATGTCCTGAGCGATTCATCCGCCCCCTGTTTGACTGATGTTAGCGTCATTACGTTCTTTGGCCTTTTTATGTGAAATCGAAACTGACTTAAGAAGTTGTCCACCAGTTCCGTCCATGTTCCAATGGATCCATCCCCCAACTGTCTGAACCATATAGCAGCAATATCAGTCAAGTACAGGGGGAAACATCGGGCCATAACCTCCTCCGTTGCCCCCAGCACTTCCATATGCCTAGTGTACCTCATCAAGTGGTCGGTGGGATCCGCCTTCCCGTTGTATACTTCCAGAGTGGGTAGTTTGAAATCTGGCGGATTCCTAGCTGTCCTAATGTTCCGGGTAAATGGACTTTTGTTAATTCCCTCTGAATCCCTGTTTGTCAGACCTCCGCGAATAGTCCGCCTGATAATGTCAACCAATCCAGTGTTTCCAGACTGCCCCCAAGTCCCCGAGGAAATTCTGGCACATATTCCTCATCACGTATTCCTGTATTCCTATCGACGTCAGGCCGCGTAGCGTCATCCAGTATCCCTCCATGAACTGGTCCAGCATTACCTGGTGGTGTGCCCCCGAGACTAGGTCCATCTAGATTGTTAGCTGTTTGTTGATTGGGAGCTGCCTCCTGCTGAATCACTCCATCTGTCCGCTGGTTGAGTTCCTCTGGTCCAGTTCCACAAACTTAAGCTCATGCAGTTCCTGGTTATCCAAATTGCCTAAGAAGATCCTGCATCATCTCCTCTTGTCATTTCATCATTTGCTCCTGCATAGAATTCATCATCGCCTGCATCTCATCCCGAGTTATGTAGATGGATGCATGATCCTCTCCAGCTCTAGAAGAGGCCGCTTGACTTCCTTCCTGATTGCTCCTTTCCGCTGCTTGCTTCCTTGTTGGTGGCCTAGCCATTGCTTTCTAGGATCCAAGTTCCTAACTCCCAAAATTCCTGAGTTCAATTCTCAGTGAAAGCACCAAAGTGTTAGCGCCAAAATTGGTCACTAACACCCAAATCCAGATGAAAGCACCAAATACCAGTCACAGCTCAGAGATAGTGTGTATGTAGAGAGTAATAATGTGAAGAACAATCAAAATTAAAATGAAAGCAGTAAAGAACAATAGATTTTATAGTGGTTCGGCTAACTCCGGCCTACGTCCACTTAGAAGTTTGCTTTTTATTGCTGCAACAATCGATTACAGTTATAAAATGGCAGAGTTGCCTTAGCCTTAAAAGAGAAAGTAAGAGAGCAGAAAAGAAGATCCCCTTTTCTGAACCCTCACATGCTGTATTTATAGGCAAATCCTGAGTTGTTGGGCTTTCTGAGTAGTCCGGGCCCACCAGGACCATAACCGAGCCAACATCCTTTGTCACGACCGACCCATACTGCCATGCCAATCGGCCTATGCCAAGCCGTTCCATAACCTGGTATGTCGATCGACTTCATAACCTAGTACGCCGATCGACCCATATTACCAACGACCGAGCCACGCACGAACTCCCAACCTTTACCGAGCGACATTGCCGACCTACCTAGACCGAGCAATTCACTAACTTCCAACCTTCACCAAGTGGTACCTGCCGAGCGACACCTACCGAACCATAAATGTCGAACGACCTGTGACCGAACCACCAATGCCGAACCAGCGTTTTGGACGAACGATGCCTTGGCCGAACGATGTCTTGGCCGAACGATGTCTTGGCCGAATGATGTCCCATACCGACCGTTCCATACCTCCTAGGCCGAACGAGCTTCCTGACCGAACCACATTTGTCGAACGATATCCTTGACTAAACCATACCTCCTCTCCATTCCTCGACCGATCCTTGCCTCCTATGCCGAACGCTACTGGATGTCGAGTACTCCTGGATGCCGAGCGCTACTGAATGCCGAGCGCTCCATGTATGCCGAGTACTCTTGGATGCCATTCGAACGTGAATGCCGGATGAACCATTTGTGCCGAATCTCCATCATGCCGAACCATGTTTCCTAGACCCAAATTATAGTTGATCAACCTTTATCCAATCATATTTCCATCTTTCAAGCACGTTGCATCATCCATCCATCCAGTCGACTGAATCCATCGTACTCTAGCCTCGACGAACATGCAGTTGATTAAGTTAAACCCGTCTGTCCGCGGCCTTGCCAAAAGGCGGGTTAACAGACACTAAGAAAATTTTATTAAATTTTTATGCATTATGGAATTAAAGAAAATTTTCAAAAGAACGATTGAAAGCTACAAGTATATGCATCGCTACTCCTATAATGTTATATGTTACATTTGAATGCAGTGTAACATTTTGTGTGTTTGGTTATACCAATGAATAAAATTTAACAAGTGAGAAGTATTATATGAAAATTTATCAGAATAGTGCAACGAAAGCATAATAATGAATAAAGTGTATATTATAATTTTGTGGTTAATGTTATTGTCATAGCCCGTTTTTTCGTACCCTTTGAATCGACAATAAACCACACATGTCTAACTCAAATTGCATGAAAAGATGGATCATTAAGGGTAGAAACAAAATAAAGACAGAACAGAATCTCACACGAATAGAATAACATATATTATTTCAATAATAATCTTTACAGTGGAAAATTTTAAAATACAATATCAGAGTCTAACCTAGATTCATCCTGGACAGTTATAAACTTCCGTCCTTACAAATGCTGAAAACAACAAAACAAATGCAATAGATGTAGCGGATAATAGAATACGTCCATACGATGATGAAGATCTCCAACTCTCCTTTGGAAACTCCAATTGTCTTCAACTAAACACGAAACTACTCGGATCTGACCCAAGTATTAAAAATACCCGGATCAGGCTTGATAAACCAGCGTGAGATACTCGAAATTTAAATGCATAGATCATGACGATGCTATCAAAAGCTTTGAAGAGAAGGGTACCTCATAAGACTACGCCCACACATAAACACGGATGGGTTTTTACCTTATGATAACCAAAACACTTTTATACCAAAATACACTTGATATTATTTTTAATGACATTCCTTTGAAAATACTTTTCAAATAAACTTATTCAAATAAGGTATCAATACCCAGAATAAGTCTAAGGGAATATATCCGGACTGCATCAACGGAATATACTGGACGGAATATATGATACAAAAAGAGGTAGCTGAAATGTTTGCAAAGCATTACAGCTATTTTGGGACTACAATAAAAACCGTAAACCTCGTATTGGGATTGGATTTCCAACATGATAGGGAACTAGTGGCCTTTTTCTCCGATCCACGCATAACAAACATAGTCCCCGCGGTGCCTTAATCGCTTTTCTCAAGCAAGTCACTTGGAACTATACTTGCTATACTACTACTGATAACCGGTAGTTCCCTGCTTTTCTCAAGCTAACCACTTTATCAAAATGGGGCAATAAATGCCTCGAGAGATGTTTTTCCCCAAAGGGCCCAACGTATTGAACACCACCATACATACTCACTTATTCTGAATTTGTGTCTGTCAGACCACATAGTATCCCATTTCATCTTTCGGGATGTGAGGCTAGTGAGGCTATGCTCAATTTCTTCAAAGCCACGCTTTGTTTTTCACAAAGCCACGCTTTAGATCATAACAAGTTCCACTTTGAATGCCACATTGTCATTCCACGTCATATGACTGATTTCTAGAAAAGTATAACTTCCTAAGCTCGTATGTCTCGGGAAAGGGTGTTAAGCTAATAGAAGTTGCCTTCTCCACCACCAACCAATATACATTTATAGAAACCACTCAAATGTGATTTATAATACAATGTCAGACAAACATCCATACAAATTCATTCTAGGACCGAACGAAATCGAAGGCACTTTCCTCGGCCATTACTAGGCGAGAAGCCCTTGCAATCCAAAAAAATCTCCACAACGAGGAGACCACTGTTATAAATAACTCTATAATGGGAGCGACCCAGAGCATGTCAACAAGCAGCCCTCATGCTATGAAGATCCTCGGTCTTCAATAATCATCATCTTCAACATGTCTTCACTTTTGAATGTATACATTGGTTCGAAGTGGTTTTCGGATAGGGGTCACCCAAATCCGACCCTGGTTCCTTCAAAACCAATTATCGATAAAAAGATGTCAAGTTCATAAGTGGATATCAATCATCAATCAATTACTTCATCTTTTATAAAATATCTTTCTTAATATATTCTTTTCAATTTATTCCATTTTCTTTTCAAGTGTATATGGAATCATTAAGCCTTATTTATTTAATCATTTGATTTATTAAACCTCTTTAGATCTTGGAATATCCAATCATTTTCTCTTTTACTTAGGAAAACCATTCCAAATCATTCATTAAATCTTAATCAAAGATTTCTTATTCAAGTTATAACTTTTAACTTAGGGAAAATATTCCCAAATCATTTATTAAATCTTAATCAAAAATTTCTTTCTTAACTTCAAATCATATTCTTGCAAATCAAAGATTTTCATAACAGAGCACTACTGCAAATCCGAGCCTCCCTTTGGATCTGTTCCACCTCTCGCCTAAAAAGAGAAAACATGGGCTAGGTACATTCAGGGCACTGGTTGCTCCATCCCTAACCTTAGTTAAACACCTTGGTTTATCTTACCAGATCTCACAGGTGGGACAAATGTACTAGTTGTTTCCACATACTCAATTATTAGCTTTATTTTGGAATTGATTATAAGATTCCAAATCATCTTTTAAACGCTTAATTTTTCCTTTTAAAAACAATCATAATTGATTCTAGGAAAAATCGTTAAGTTTAAACCTTCTTTTAAAAAGTCATAGAAACGGTAGTAGAAAAGCGATGCGGAAAGTGCTTTATAAGCTTATTTGATTTAAACAACTTTTTAATATTTTAAAATTCATATTTTCCATTCCAAATCTCTTCTAATCCATTTAAATAGATTTATCAAATTTATTTCATATTTTTAATCATTTTAAAAACATCATTTAAAAAGAAATCCTTTTTTGGATTCCGTACTGCAAAACCGCGATGTTTTTAGAAAATCATTTTGGACATATTTTAAAATCTACTTAATGAAATCTTGATTTTCTTTCTTCCTTTGAGAACTATTATCATTGTGAACCAAAGAATTTTTATGTCGAAGAAATCCGACTTATAAACCATTCTCTACATTAATTTGAAGTTACATGTCGAAATTTACGAACTACCGCTACGCGACGAGCTCGATTTTGACCAATTTTGTGAATTGCTTCGGAACTTGTCCGAAACGCTTCAAATTTTGTTTAAACCATATTTAAACTATTTTAACTTATTTAAAACAATATTTTCATCATTACAAACTCAATTTTCATTTCATTTCATATTATAATATTATATTTTTATAATATCATTTTCAATATTTTTAGATATTTTGAAATCATTAAGAGGCTAAATAATTTCCATACACACATTTATATGAATTTAATTTCATTTAATTAACTATGCTTACTAACCATTTCTCTTATCATTTATTAAACCAAGTTATCATCCATATCACAAACATATAATCAACCATAATATGAACCAAGTTATCATCCATTAAATCATCCAACATATAATTTTTTTTCTTCATATAATTAACTTGAAATATTTTTTAATAATTAGTAACTTAAAATATGAGTACTCACGATTAGTTCCACTCCATCAATCTTTTTTGTAGACTTTTCTTTTGATTCCGGCAGCACTTCCTTCTCTTTTTCTAGCTCCGAAGCTTCACGAAATTGCTTTCTTCCTTCCAAATGGTTCGGTCTTGCCCTATTCTACTTCTTCCAACATCATTTCTTCACTTCTTAGATTCTAAACCATGTTTTGATGACGATATAAGAACTTTGGCAAAGTTTAGTGATGCTTAGAGTTGATTTGATATGATTTTAAGAAAAGTTGGTAAGGAAAGAGAAGAGAAGAAGCAATAAGAGAAGCTTTTAGAAAGCTTGAGAAAGGAAGAAGGAGATGGAAATTGGTGTGAAAGAAAGTGAGAATGAAGGTAGATATTTATAGAAAAAAGTTTGGAATAAAATATTATTATGTAAAATGACCAAAATACCTTTTACTTACTTTTTAAGCAACTTTATTTTTTTTCAACACTTAACATCACATTTCAAATCATGCTTTATGTCACTTTCACTTAAGGAGTAAGAAAAGTAAAGTAATAATTATGTTTGGTGTTAGCACCAAAATTGGTCACAAACACCCTTAAATAGAGTTATGAAGAGAGATTAATGAAGAAAATAAATTAAAACAGAGAAATAACGTAATTGAGTGCAAAAAAACAACAGAAACAAGGACACCAGATTTATAGTGGTTCGGCGTAATTGCCTACGTCCACTTTGAATGGAATCTTTATTACTTTTCCAATCACTTGAATACAGATACATTCCGTAAATAAACCACTTGAATACAAGTTTGAATCGAAAAGAGGATAGTATAAAAAATGTTAGAGTTTCCCTGGAGTTCTCGAAAAAAGGTCCCTTCAACTGTACCCCTGCCCCTCTATTTATAGACGAAGACATGCTAGATCCCATGTGCAAGCCCATGACCTAGACAACTCAGCCCACAGGTGATGCCCCAGGACGACCGACCCAGGTACACCGAGCCACTCTGGTCGATCCATGGGTCCCCTGAGGATGACTTGAAGCACCTTCTCAAATGACTCGAAGCAAGTGGCGGTGTGACTCGAAGCATAGAAGCGTCGACGGTATCCACTGTGGTAACTTGTTGTCTTCTTTGATGCATACCGAACCAAGTATGCTGAGCCACCAAGACTGGGTCCAAGGTGCCGACCCATATGTGCCGAGCGACAAATGTCGAACCATGTACGACCGATCCACTTCGGCTTGTACACCATGACCGAGCGACGAATGCCGAACCATGTACGACCGACCCATCTTAGCCTTCTCACCACGGCCGAACGATAAATGCCAAACCATGTACGTCCGACCCATCTTAGACTTCTCACCATGGCCGAGCGACGAATGGCGAACCACCGAGGCCGAACTATACATGCTGAATCAAGGCCGAACCATACATGCTGAACCAAGGCCGAACCATACATATTGAAACAAGGTCGAACCATACCCACCGAGCCATACTTACTGAACCACATCGATTGCATCAAACCCTTATATCTCCAGTCTCTTCTTGGCCAGAATCCTGTTTAGTGCTAACTATAACTTCTGCAACTATCGTTCTATAGCCAGGTAAAGCAGCTGGGTAACATTTGCCCCCCAAGGTGCGTTGTGTTGATCAACATGACGCGCTTTGAATCAGTGAGTATTCCTTATTTCCAGAAACCAGCCCATCCTAAATGATAGCTGACTGTCGTTTTTTCATCGACCTCCGGAGGAGCTTTGCGTCGTTTGACTGTATTAGTTCAGCTTCAGAGAAATTCTTGGAATCCTGTTTTAGCTTTTCAAAAGCTAGAGACCCGCAATCTTCCGAAGGTTGAACTGCAGTGGGCTTCCCAAACCCACGCTTCTCTACTTTTTTCGTAGTATCTGTCATCTCTCCAGACCATCGTCCTCGATCATCATTATATGTGTACACATTCTCATGTATACATTATATTTTATTATCCATGCTCTTATTATTTGATTATCTTTTCCTATGCCCATTTTATTTATGATTATATATATATAAATATATTTTATGTACTTTATTTATTTTTTTATTTTTATTTTTTTAAACAAAAGGTGGGTCGGCATATCAATACCGACCCATATGGTCAGTTTAGTTTTTTTGCAAAAGGTGGATCGACATACCAATACCGACCCACACGATCGGTTAGAACATCATTCTCCTTCAGCGACCAATTTAAACGTGTTGACCGGTTCCATTCGGTACTGCCCGTTCGTCTCCCTTTTCTCGTATATAAATCCCAGCCTTCATTCCTTCTCCTTCTTCTCACTTTTACCTTACTTTCCCAAACTTGCTAACTCACTCCTCTCTGAGCTTTACTCATTACTTAGCCTTCCATCAAACCCAGACTGCCTACCTTGCGACTCCAATTGCTTACGAATGCAAACAAATCCCCAGCCCAGCACCTCGAAATCGCCGCATACCTCGAGCTCCCTCCATAGGTACGAATTTCTTTCCAAACCCGTAGTCACATACAAAGTTTCAGTGCTCGGGTGGATGGTTCCCCCTCTTCTTTTGTTATAGGAATAGGTAGAGGATGATTGAGAAGAGGGAAAGAGATAAATTAGGAATAAGAGTGGACTTTAAGTGAGGGCCTCGGCCTGGATTTGATGGATGATGGCATAAGTCGCCTAGGAGGAGTAGTTGTCATTTTCATAACTCGGATGTCAGGACTTAGGAGGAGGAAGGAGGATGTCGCTCAGTGAAGAAAGAAAAGGAAAAGAGGGGTTCAGTGATCCAAGAGCGAATGCAGGTCGATCACTCTGAGAGAACGAGAGTGTGGTTCGGTAACTTCGCGTGACGTTGTGGGTCGGTAGGAGTCTAGAGATATGGTTCGGTATTCTGAGCGAGGGAGTCGTTCGGTGTTGAGGGAGAGAGTGTGGGTCGGTAGGAACCTAGAAGTGTGGTTTGGCATAGTCCCAGTGGGCTGTTCGGTGATTAGAGAGTGAGAGAGAGGAGAGTGAGTGGGTTGGTTGTTTTGGTCTAGAGAGTCGTTCGGTAGTTTGTAGGCGAGTGGGTCGGTATGTAGGTTTAGAGAGACGATTAGCATCAGGCCTTGGGATCAGCGTTGACAATCAGAATCACCTCAACTTGAACATAGCATATATCAAGACCATACATTCCCACGCCTAATCATAGGACAATGAACAATGACAAGAACCTAAGCACATGAGCATATTGAACTGGTTCGGACTAATAACTCCATATTTTTAACAATTATAAATGCGAATTTAACCCATTAAAAGCGAGTAATAGCCTTCACAACATATGATGCCAATGTCTGATCCCAGGACTTGTGCTATCGATCATAGGACAAACTTTGGTGACGGTCAGTATGACGGTCTCCAAAGATGACAACTCAAAGCTCTGTCACGCTATATTACTCTTTAGAACTTTAATTTATCTGTACTCTTTGCTTGAATCATCGCACTAGTTCACACACAACATGGGGGAATACTTTGTTGTTATATCTGATATCTATTATCTTTCAAGTATAGCTTAAACATGTATCTATTCACACCAATTGCTTTTTGGAGATGTCCAAAAAATTAAGCTCCGCTACTGTTTCTGACAAGCCCGAGCCAAGTACTCGGCAGGAGGTAGTGGGGACTTTGAATCCATCATCAGCCCCATACCTGGCATCCCAGATCCACCTGTTGTGGTCATAGGCCCGGCTCCCGATGTTGTAGATGGGGCCATCATTCTGGATGACCCCATTGACTCTCAAGCCTCGAAAACCGGCGAATCTTCTCTCTGTCGATCATGTATCCACGGAATCCTCTTCGAAGACGTTCTGGTTCCTTCGACACAAGATCAGCCTCACTTGCCCCCAGCCGGATATACCGCGTACAACAAATTTATGTGCTGGGTCGGAAGTGTGCCACCTTTCAATTCATTCATCCGTGAAGTGTTGCAGTATATAAGGATTGCTCCAACACACCTACACCCTAATAGCCATGGATTTATTCATGGTTCATATGTTCTTTTCATGAGCGTCTTACTCAGAACCCCAACTCCCGAGGATATCCATTATATTTACCGCTTCAAGAGACATACCGACAGTCCATCCTACATATTCCTCGAGCCACATCCCAAATGCCAAGTCTTGATGGGCGCATGGAACAAGTTTTCTTAGTTTAAACAAGAGTGGTTCTACGTATGTTGTCCTTATGGCTTTGCCAGAAGGTGGCTAGAAGGACGTAAGTCTCATCTTTATCCCAATCTTTGTCCTAATGCTTGGAGTGCACCTTTTTTGAACTTCTTTCAACTCTTACAGGTATCCGCCCACGACCTGAAGGCGTCAGGTACTCGGAGGCGGTTGAGGCCATTCAAGCTACCCCCGTGGGAGATCAGGACATTAAATATGTAATTACCAACGAACTGCTTTCGAGGTTCGAATTACTAAAAGAGGGCCGTCGGAATAGCCTTCTAAGTGATGCGACAATAGCAAGAACGATTGCGGAAACGAGCAAAGAACAAGCTGGACCTTCGGTGCCCCATGCTGAAGGGGCTCGTGATACTACCGAGGAAGGCGAGATCAAAAAGACTGATGAGAACATAAGTCCCGGGCCAGCGCCGGTAGCCGACGCAGCCGGCGTTGATCAACCACCGTCTCCGTCGAAAAAGAAAAAGAGTCTAACTTACAAGCTAAAAAAGAAGAAAGTCGTCTTTCCAAAACTTAGAAGGCTCATTAAAGGGCCTATCTGACTTGACCATCCCCGACGATATACTGAATTACGGCTTCAATAACCCCAAGGCTATGGGATTTAATTCGCCCGTGAGAAGCGATGAAGGCGCTCAGACTCATCATCAGGGAGAGAAAACTCCAATGAGTAAAGTGAAAAACACTGGTTCGTCGGGGGGATGCACTAGGACACACATGGACACTTACACTCCACCATGCACTTGAATTCCATTCATCGTGCGACTCCTACTAACTCATCCTCATTTGACTTTATGTGCAGGTGAAATGGGGCATACACATGGCGTTGACCGTCTTCGCGGATCCTCCATCTTTTACCATTCCGGTCAAGACTTAGGATCAGGCAAACGGTGAGACGGGGACGAAAGTGGTGATAGAGACTATCGCTCCAGAGAGTCGTCGTCGTCTTCTAGAAGGAGAACCCACAACCATTCTTTATATCCAAATAATCCTCTCCATCATCCGGTGCGTAGTGGGGAGAAGTCTGTTCAGAAGGGATCCCAGTCCGAAGTTCCTCGCGACCAACATTCCGACTCTTCGAGTACCAAGCAATCCCATGAGCCTTATAAGAAATCTGTGACTCCGATTAGGCAGACTCCCCCAGCCTCCGCTCACGATCCATCGATGGTGGAAAATTAGCTGAGCTCAAGGTTACATTCCTGAAGATATGTTTCGATGGACTGAAATCTCTCCCCGCAATCCATCTTATCCTTGGAAATGTCAAACAGAGCGCTATTGCCTGCAACAACGATGTATATTTTTAGCATGATGCGTTCATACACTTGGTGGAGAAAGTTTAAGAGGTCTCTATTGAACGCCAACACGGGATTGATCGCCTCAAACTCGAAGCTATTCATGACAAAGACATCATTAAGGGACAGGATGAAGAGCTATCCTCATACAAATCTCAGCTCGAGATTGCCCATAAAAATGCTAAGGAGACAGCCGAGGCAGTTAGCCGCTTGGAGGCCACTCACAAGAAAGAACTCAATGAGGCAATCCAACGCAGCGACGCTCTAGCTTTGGAGAAAGACTCTATCCAAAAAGAGAAAGACATTCTCGCTCAACGAGTTAAGGAACTATAGGAGCTGCTCTTTAAAGAAAGAGAAGAGAAAATTGTAGCGTAGGAAGAGTCACAAAGATACTGCGATGAAATCATCGAAACACAACTTCTAAAGACAAAACTCGACGAAGAGCTTCCCAGGGTTGAAGCGCTAAAAGAAGCAGCTCGTGAGGAAGGCAAGAAGATAGCGCTCATAGAGGCCGACTCTCGACTCGAGGCAGCTACCGAGGCCGGTAGAGAAGAAATCAAATGTTTATTCGACCCGCTCATTACCGAGTTCAACACAAGAGTCCTCATGCATCGTGACTTGACTTTCTTGGGCGAGAATTATCTGGAGTCACTCGCCGAAGCATGGGATACTTTGATTAGAATTAAAAAAGTGGAGTTGGGTGTTGAATAAATTAATGAAGAGGCTCTGGCGAGGGAAGTGCTTCGAGGCAACGAAACCTCAGATTTATCTGCGGCTAAAGCCCTCTTCGAGGGAGGCTCTCCTGCATCAAAGGATAGAGAGGATGTCGCTGGCCTGTCTAGCTCCGAGTCCCAGATTCCTCCTCCCGTTGACTTGACCAAAGCTCCATCGGTTAATCCCCCCATGCACATCATATTTTAACATTCACTTTTCATGAATTCGTGCAGGTCATTCTGGCCCTAAAACAACTCCAAGGAGCGATGTCGCCACGGAGCGGGAAGAAAAAGAGACTAAAGTACTCTACACCGGCGACACCCCTGGTCCTGACACTCAAGTAATACGGGCACTTGAGGAAGATAAGCTCGAAGATCCTTCACCCGTAAAGGGGCACGATGATGTCGAAATCATGGGCGCTTTCGAGCACACTTCCAAGCTCAGCATGAACACGCAACTCGAGGAGGAGAAAAAGGAGAAAATCAAAATAAAATTAGAACCTCAAGTGGTGAAGCTCGACAATCCCTTGAATAGGCCGTTGAAGGTTATTCTCCCTGGTGGGATCACACCTTTGGAAGTTCCTCCTCCTCCCTCGAGTACTCCGTCGCTGGGAAGCAAAGGGTCCAAAAAGAGGCGCTCGGATGAGTAAACTTCGGAGAAGCCAAAGAGGGAAAGAAAACCAAAGAAGTAGTTGTTGCCTCGCCACATTTTGCTTAACTTAAGTAACTTAGTACCATGTAGTTGTTTTACTCCCCATTTTTTTTATAGTCATCGTAGATAGATTTTGGCTCCGGAATTTGGAGAAGTTGTAATGAAACTTCTTTTTCGATTAGTAAATAAAATTTTAATTCTTTGTATTCCCAGACTCTCATCGCTTAGCTTATAACTTAATCTGTAATTGAAATTCAGAGTCTTGTGGGTCATGTAAACTCCAATCCACTTTCAAAGGACTTGGAGATTTTTGAATTATTTATACTCTAGTCCGCACTCTGGGGACTTTGAGATTTTTGAATTGTTTATACTCTAGTCCGCATTCTGGGGACTTAGAGTACTCTAGTCTGCACTCTGGGGACTTAGAGATTTTTTGAATCATTTATACTCTAGGCCGCATTCTGGGGACTCAGAGTACTCTAGCCCGCACTTTGGGGACTTAGAATTTTTTTGAATTGTTTATATTGTAGCCCGCATTCTGGGGACTTAGAGTACTCTAGCCTGCACTCTGGGGACTTAGAGATTTTTGAATCGTTTATACTCTAGTCCGCATTCTGGGGACTTAGAGTACTCTAGTCCGCACTTTGGGGACTTAGAGATTTTTGAATCGTTTATACTCTAGTTTGCACTCTGGGGACTCAGGGTACTCTAGCCACACGCTGGCGACTTAGAGATTTTTGAGTCGTTTATACTCTAGTCCTCACTCTGGGGACTCAGAGTACTCTAGTCTGCACTCTGGGGACTTAGAGATTTTTTGAATCGTTTATACTCTAGTCCGCAGTCTGAGGACTCAGAGTACCCTAGCCCTCACTCTGGGGACTTAGAGATTTTTTGAATCGTTTATACTCTAGTCCGCATTCTGGGTACTTAGAGTACTCTAGTCTACACTCAGGGGGCTTAGAGATTTTTGAATCGTTTGCTGATCGACTTTTAGTTTTGTGTGCGCGTTCATACATCAGGCAGACTAATGCAATTTAATTTTTCCATGGAATTATAAAACACGGAATACCAATAGTTCATAGAAAAACAGCTTCAAGCCTTTATTGATTGTAAAAAATAGGGACAAACTGAATTGTCTTATTACATGTCGGAAACGGAGAACAACAAAAGAAACATATACTGGAAACAATTGCTACTAAAATGCAAAAGAAATAGACTAAGTATAATAACGACGCAAATGCTCGCTATTCCATGCTCTGGGAGTGTCACACCATCAACAGTCGCTAGCTTGAAGGTTCCTTCCCCAAGCCTCCGTTCGATGAAGTAGGGACTTTCCCATGTGGGATTCATATGGGATGGGACCGAAAAAACTCGCATCAAAACAAGGTTGCCCACATCGAAAGTTCTCGGTCGAACTTTTTCATTATAATATCGGGCGACTCGATGTCGATATGCGGCCGCCCTTAAATCCGCTTCTTCACGTTTCTCGTCGACAAAGTCCAACGATTCCAGTAAAATATCTTGGTTCATTCTAGGATCATAATGAGTCACCCGGTGAGAAGGAACTTCAAGTTCCATGGGTATAACACCTTAAGTGCCATATGCCAAGGTGAAAGGAGTGTGGCCAGTCGCGGACTTGTGGGTGGTTCTGTAGGCCCAGAGTGCTGTTGGAAGCTCATCCACCCACTTGCCTCTAGCCTTCTCCAAACCTTTTTTTCAAGATGGACTTGATTATCTTATTTACGGCTTCAACTTGCCTATTCTCTTTAGGGTGAGCGACTGCTGCAAACCTTTTCTCAATGCAATATTTTGGCAGAACTCTTTGAATTCTCTACTCTCAAATTGAGTTCCATTGTCAGTAATGATAGTCCATGGGAGACCAAAGCGGCATATAATGTTTCGCACAACAAAGTTAATGAACTTTTTGGTGGTGATCGCAGCTAATGGCTCCGCTTCTGCCCGCTTGGTGAAGTAATCGACCGTGACGATTGCGTATTTCGCACCACCTTTGGAGATTGGCAAGGAGCCGATTATATCGATCCCCTATATTGCAAACGGCCATGGACTAACCATTTGCGTGATTTCCGTCAGTGGTGCGCTCGGGATCTTTATATACCTTTGAAATTTGTTGCATCTCCTTACATAGTCCGCGGCGTCCCGATTCACAGTCGACCAATAGTATCCATAGCGGAGTATCTTTTTGGCTATTTCCTGCCCCCCAGTATGGTCACTACATTCTCCTTCATGGACTTCTCTTAAGACCCGCTTTATCTCGTCGTGGGCGATGCACCTAAGCAAGGGAACGGAGAATCCCTTCTGATACATCATTCCATCCTGCATTATATACCGTGAAGCCTTGCGAATGACTTGTTGTCTCTCGTTCTTTCTCTTCGGCAAGGTTCCATGTAGCAAGTATTTTTGAACGGGGTCATCCACGACCCCCTTTCAGTTTCTGTCTCCGACGCAAAATCTACCTCCATCTCATTTATACTCGGGGCATGTAAAGTTTCAACGGGAACCAAGCCCATCTGCTGTGCATCACCGGTGCTTGCAAATTTTGCCAAGGAATCGACTTCCCCGTTTTGCTCGCGTGGAATGTGCGAAATATCGTAGTATTCGAGGTCCGCCAAAAATTCTTGAACCCGAGCAAGGTATAGGGCAAGCCTTTGCCTGATAGTCTCCCCGTACTTGGTACACCACCAACTGTGAGTTACAAAAGATTTCAGTCAATTTCACTCTAAGTTTTTTGGTAAGCTTCAGTCCAGCGATCAACGCTTCATATTCGGCTTTGTTGTTCGTAGTAGGAAAATTAAGTTTCAAAGCATAACAAATCGATCGGTTCTCAGGAGTTACAAGAATAACACCAGCCCCGGAACAATGGTCGTTGGACGCCCCATCGGTATATAGCTTCCATCGAATAGCGGGAATCACATCACTTCCACTTGGCTTGTCTGATATGGTGAACTCTGCAATGAAATTTACTAGCACTTGTCCCGGGATAGCCCTCTGTGGTAGGTAGGCGATGTCGAACTGACTAAGCTCAATGTTCCATTTGAGTAGCCTTCTAGAAGTCTCCGGTCGTTGGAGCACCTATCGCAAGGGTTGATCGGTATAAATACTGACGGGATGTGCCTGGAAATATGGGCAGAGCTTATGTGATGTGATCACCAAACAGTAAGCCAACTTCTCAATCTTAGGATAATTTCTCTCTGCCCCGTTAAATGCTTACTAACATAGTACACTGGCTTTTGGATTCGGTCCTCCACACGAACCAAAGCTGCACTGATGGCATGCTGGGATACGGCCAAGTAAACATACAACTCCTCATGGTCTATAGGTTTTGACAGAACATGGGGCCTCTCCAAGTGTCTCACCAGAGCTCGGAATGCGTCCTAACAATTCGGCGTCCATTCAAAATTTCTTTTCCCTTTCCTTATCACATCAAAGAAATGAATACACTTGTCAGTTGCTCTGGATATAAATCGACTCAACGTAGCGACTTTCCCATTCAGGCTTTGCACTTGCTTTATAGTTCTGGGTGCTTGTATGTCTTGAATAGCTTGAATCTTTTCTGGGTTGGCTTCTATTCCCCGTGCGTTGACAATGAAACACAAAACTTCCCCGACGCAACGCCAAAGGAACATTTCAATGGATTGATTTTCATTCCTAAAAATCTGAGTGTATCAAACATCTCTGTTAAGTCTCAAATGTGGTCATTTGAATGTCATGACTTCACGAGCATATCATCCACATAGACTTTCATCGTTTTACCAATCTGGTATTTAAACATCTGATTCACTAAATGTTGATAAGTTGCCCCTGCGTTCTTCAACCCGAAAGGCATCACTACATAACAGTACAGTCCAACGTCCGTGAAAAAACTGGTATGCTCCTGATACGGAATGTGCATCGGGATTTGATTGTATCCCGAATACGCATCCATAAATGACAACAACTCGTGTCCTGCTGTCGAGTCGACCAGCTAATCAATTATAGGCAATGGAAAACTATCTTTAGGGCATGCCTTGTTCAGGTCCGAGTAATTAACACATGTCCTCCACTTCCCGTTTGCCTTCCTCGCCAGTACGGGATTAGATATCCATTCAGGATAGAGGGCGTCGCGAACGAACCCATTGGCTTTGAGTTTATCCACCTCCTCTTTGAGAGCAGCGGACCTCTCTGGGTCCATGCATCTCCTCTTTTGTTTCACTAGCACATACTTCGGGTCAACGTTCAATATATGACTTGCAATGGCAGGAGAAATCCCACACATTTCAGAATGGGTCCAAGCGAAAACATCTAGATTCGCTCGGAGGAAATCTGTAAGATCCCCTATCATCGAGGGTTGAGCTGTGATCCGATCTTAAGCACCCGTGACAGGTCATCATGGTTGACTGCAATGTCAATCTTCAGTTCAGCCGGTGCCACCTTGGCCTCCTTCAGTTCTTCTTCATCATCTCTCGGATCTATGTCTCTACAGGTCCGACTGTGTTGCCCAAGCCAAAGCTCAGGCGCTACTTGTCAATTTTCAGCAACATGGATGCGGACAGGGTTGTCCACACCCTTTCCCTTCTCTCTTCGCTGGGCCTCTCTTAGCTCAGCCACATAACAAGCACGACCAGTCGCTTGATCGCCATGCACTACACCAACTCCTCTGTCCGTTGGAAATTTCAAGGTCAAACACCACGGGGCCAAGGCTGCCTTAAACTCCGCCAGGGCCGATCGGCCCAGAAAAACATTATATGGGGAATCAACATCCAAAACAATGAACGGTAGGATCCGTACCCTCCTGCGTTCACCTTCTCCTAGTTCAACTGGTAATTCAACAAAACCTATTGCATTAGTAGCTGCACCATTAAAGCCGTGAATGAGAGCTTTAGATGGTTTCAGATCCTTCGCCTCTATCTTCATTTGGTCATACGCCTTTTTGAAGATAATATTAACAGAACTCCCATAATCAATTAGTATCCTTCTCACAAGCGCCGGTCCAATCGTAGCTAAGATAACCATCGGGTCAATGGTAGGTGCCTCCACCTAATCGGCATCCCTGCTCCTGAATACTATATCATCAGTCATTATTTGTTGTTGTTTCGTTGGAGTCCCGTCTTCTATGTTCGAGCAACATTCGAAACCCGCATGCTTCAAGGAACTAGCATAGCGTTCCATTTCTTGACAACCCTTATCTGCCGGATGAGGTCCACCGATTATCGTGTTTTTGACCAGCCTTCCTCCGGTTCAAGCAGGCTCCTCAGGTCGATGTGAAGCTTGCCCATGATTGGGGTTGGATGTCCCTTGTTCGCCTTCCTGCGGATTCTTAACAAACTGCTATAACTTCTTCTGGCGAATCAGCTTTTCTATAGCATCATGGAGGTGTTTGCACTCTTTAGTATTGTGCCCGTAGGTCTCGTGAAACCGACAATACTTTCCAATTTTCTTTTGTTCCTCAGTCAATTTCTTTGGGCGCGACTTTCGGTATTGGAATGTATTACAAGTTGATTGATAAATATTCTCCAAAGATGTATTCAGAGGCGTATATTCGCTATAGGTTGGGATTCTTGGTTTTCACTTTCCTGCTTCCCTCTTTCGTCCGGAATTTCCTCCTCTGGATCCTTTAGACTGTTCCGGCTTATTTTGAACATAGACTTGGACCTTACCAGAGTTTTCACCAGATTGCTTTACCGCAATGTTGCTTTGCACCCCTTCCTTGCTGGGCCCTGGCGCACTGCTTTGTCTTGACCACCTAGCCTCTTCCCTTCTCATGAATTGGTTCGCCTTTGAATAAAATCATTCCAGGGTAGTCGGTGGTTTGCCTGCCAGCCAATCACCAAACTCTGAGTCCAGATCTACTCCTCGCATCACGACCATAAGGATAGCATGGTCATTCGGATTGCTAACTTCGGTAGCAGCAATGTAAAATCTCTGCAAATAATCCTTCAACGACTCCCCCGGAGCGTAGATCACACCGGACAACGACATCACGTCCTTTGGGCGAGTGGCATTGATCCTAAACTGCTCCATGAACTTCGTCGCTAACTCATCAAACCTGGAGATCGATCGCGGGGGAAGTCTGGTGAACCACATGGTAGCGATTCCGGATAGGGTTATTGGGAAGCATCTGCATTTGGTTGCATCATTTGCCCTAGCCGAGTCCATTATCCACTCGTATCTCATTATGTGCTGTCGGGGGTCGGTCTTCCCTTCATAAGCTGGAATAGTTGGCATGCTGAGTTTCCTTGAGTACTAGGCTTGTAGGATGGTATTTGTAAATGGAGTATGGCTCCTAGATATGCCCAAATCATCGTTGGTTAAACCCTAATTCTCCCTCATCAGTTGCCTGACCATAGTTGATAAATCCGGAGTCTGGATGGGAGGTGGCAAGTCGGTATCCGTCCTGTGCGATTATTCCGGCTGGTGCCTCCTTAGTAGGCGATCACCTAAGTGTGCATCCCGAGGACCCGCTTGGCGAGGTGGTGGACCAGCTCCCAAGCGTGATCCAGATACTAAGTTTCCCAATCTAGGTTGGGAGCGACTCCCTAGGTGCAGATGAGGGGCCACGGTTCCAGCCAAGGAATCTGGATCATTTCTGTTGGTTTGCTCTTAGCGAGTCGTCACCAATTGCTCTGTTGCAACAGTTTATGCCATTTCGATCCTACGTCGTCTATGCCTGGGGTGTTCATCTGACGAAGCGGAGATGTCGGATGATGAGTAGGAAGTAGGGCTTCCTCCAGCGTTCTGACGATGCTGCTGAGCGATCTGGGTCATCAGGTTAGCGTTTGTTTGAATCTGCTCGTTAATCTGTCTCCTACTTTCCACGAGCTCCCTCATCAGCTCATTGAACTCTGCCCTGGTGACAGCTTCTAGTTGGTTTGTGATGGTGGTGGGCTCTGCACCTGCATTAGCTTGCTGATTGCTAGGTCCCACTTGCTAGACGCTGGCGGTCTTATTATCATCCGCGTTGTGGGAGGCGAATCTGGTACGTGGTCTTGTGAACTCTTGAGAATGAACTCGGATCTCCTTCGGGGGATTTCCTTAATCCAGTAGCAACAAAGTAGATCCTAACGGCCTTAGTTCAGTTCTCAGTAAAAGCACCAAAATGTTAGCACCAAAATTGGTCACTAACACCCTTGAATAGAGTTATGTAGAGAGATTAATGAAGAAAGTAAATTAAAATCGAGAAATAACGCAATTGAGCGCAAAAAAGAACAACAAAAACGAGAACACCAGATTTATAGTGGTTCGGTGTAATTGCCTACGTCCACTTAGAATAGAATCTTTATTACTTTTCCAATCACTTGAATACAGATACACTCCGTAAACAAACCACTTGAATACAAGTTTGAATCAAAAAGAGGAGAGTATAAAAAATTACAGAGTTTCCTTGGAGTTCTCGAAAAAGGATCCCTTCAACTGTACCCCTGCCCCTCTATTTATAGACGAAGATAGGCAGATCCCCTGCGCAAGCCCATGACCTAGACAACTCGGCCCATAGTTGATGCCCCGGGACGACCGACCCAGGTACACCGAGCCACTCTGGTCGATCCATGGGTCCCCTGAGGATGACTCGAAGCACCTTCTCAAATGACTCGAAGCAAGTGGCGGTGTGACTCGAAGCATAGAAGCGTCGACCGTATCCCTTGTGGTAACTTGTTATCTTCTCTGATGCATACCAAACCAAGTATGTCGAGCCACCAAAACTGGGTCCAAGGTGCTGACCCATATGTGCCGAGCGATAAATGCCGAAGCATGTACGACCGACCCACTTCGGCTTGTGCACCCTGACCGAGCGACGAATGTCGAACCATGTGTGACCGACCCATTTTAGCCTTCTCACCACGGCCGAACGACAAATGTTGAACCACGTATGACCGACCCATCTTAGCTTTCTCACCATGGCCGAGCGACGAATGTCGAATCACCGAGGCTGAATGATACATGTTGAATCAAGGTCGAACCATATATGCTGAACCAAGGCCGAACCATACATACTAAAACAAGGCTGAACCATACCCACCGAGCCATACTTACCGAACCACATCGATTGCGTCAAACCCTTATATCCCCAGTCTCTTCTTGGCCAAAATCCTGTTTAGTGCTAACTATAACTTCTGCAACTATCGTTCTATAGCCGGGTCAAGCAGCCGGGTAACATTTGGTTTGATTTGCATGTTTTGGAATTTTGTGCTTACTTTTTCTTAATGAAATTCTAGAATTTTCTAAGTATGTTAGTAAAATTAAACTTAATTAGTGAAGTATTTAATACTTATACTATTTGAATAAATGTTTCTATATAAGAAAATAAAGGTGCGACAACGTTGCGACAATTTTTAATCGAAAAAACGTTGATTTTTGACAAAATGTTTTACGGTCACATTTTGACATTTTAGTTAAACTATTAATCTATGTAAACCAAATTTAAAAATAAATTTGTTATCATATTTTATTAATTAAAACAAGTTCATTTGAGTTATAAAACCATATTTAATAATATTAAAATCTAATTGTAAAAATACAACGTTGATTTGTCAACGTGTGACAAAATTTGTCGATTTTTTTTATAAAACAAGTTTATTTGTTTATAAAACCATTATAAATAAAATTTCTATTATTATCATATCTTATTTAACCATTAGAATGAGTTATTTTCCATTTACAACAAATTCTCAAGTGTATATTAAATTTTATCGAAATCCGGCTTTTGTAAATTTTGTCAATTTTATGATAAAAGTTCCAAATCTTAATTCACTTCTAGAAATAAGTTTGCCATTCTTATTTACCACATGAAATATGATTATTTAAGTTTAAAAATTCTATATTTGAATATTTAAAATCAATTAAATATCCAATTCCCATACCAATAAAATTACGAGTCGTTACAGTTATCGATTAAATCAATTACAGAATTCTCTAGTGAATTGCGAGGCGTAATTCCTTTAAAGGGGAGTTTGTAACAACCATGGTCGAGGTTAAAATAAAATAAATATATTGAAATGAATTTTTAGAATTTAAATTAGATTTTTGGAATTATTTCAAGATAAAATAAATAAAGTTGATTTAAAATTCAATTTAGAATTTTAATGGTGTTTTGGTGAACCCAAAAATCATTAAAAATTCATATAATTGAAATAAATGATATTTGTGAATTTTAGGGTTTTCTGAGAAACAAAACAATAATTTTAAAATTTAGCTAATCTAAAAAATGATATATTAATAAAAGAAATGGGTGAGAATAAAATCGTGGGAAATATTATATCAGCTTGAATGATTTTTGTAAATGTTTTGCAATTCGAACGAATTGAGAAGGAGCCAAAATGCCTTAAGGATAAAAGGAAAATATTTTAGTTTAATTCAAATGGGCCTAAAACATTAAGCCCAAGCCTATCAAAAGCTAATCCACCCATTCACAATTTCTTCTACCTGGGTATGCAGCCAAACCCATCCTTCCCACTGACCTTAAATCCCCTAATTCGAAAATCAAATGCCTAAAAGAAAAAACAACAACATGCGCTCGAATGAGACTTGGCCGACTCATCGTCAATCGCTAGTGGAGGGAGATGTCATGCATGCGGTAGGAGGCCGAAGGTGATTGATGGAGCGTGAGCTTCGAGTTTTAGATCGATGTGAACTTCTTTTGGCGAGGCGGAGGAAGGTCACACAAGCGTTGAGGCGTGAGTTCAGGGCGATGGTGGAGGAGCAGAGATCGAGGATGGTGTTCGACGTTGGGCTGAGGGAGGAAGTGGTAGATGCAAGCTCTAAATGGATGGTAATAGGTAGTTCATAACCAATCTAGGGCAAGGCGGAGGCGCTGTCCAGCGGTGACTGGTGGTGGGTTTCTTCACAGCGTTGGAGTGGATTGTTGAACTCATAAAGCTATCTCTAGTAAATTGAATGTTCCGATCGATGATGGCTTAAGGTTAGTTATTCTATTAACTCACACACCCATATCTAAATTAGTAATATCCCTTTTTGTATGTCTTGCTTTAGTTATGAATTGCGTTAATATATGGTAGTGATTGGATGATACGATTGAAATACAATTATATGATATAGTTTCAGTCAGTTTGGTGTTTGAATTGATTGATTATGAAATAACATGTATGTTGAAAACCATCAAAATGCATTTGATTGTTGTAGTTAAATTATATGATGCCTGTGTATTATTTATGTGATCGGAGTTATTGGAAAGCAATTCGTATCACTAATAATTTTATATTATGGAATGATATTTTATCGAGCGATGACAGCTCTAGATGTTGCATTTTGATGATTTTATTGTTTGAATTATTTAAATGTTTTCAAAAGATTTTTAAAATAAGATTTTGCCTATTTTGATCCTTATTGAAATTTATTTTATGGAATATAGTTAAATTATATTATATTCTTAACTTACTTCTTATTTCAAAATTTCAGTTCAAATCTTTTAAAGTTGAGTAATATTTATTCATAAAACATTTTAAAATTTACTATTTTAAGTATATATAATTTGGAAATGTTTTAGAGGCAAAAGATAAAATATAGTATTATTTTGTAGAAGTTGTTCTGAAAGTAATAATTTCAGTTTCAAGTGATTTTAGTTATAAAAGAGGTTTAAATGATTTATAAAAGTTGTTATCATTTTATAAAAGCCTTTATAAATAAATAGATTTTCCTTAAAATGAATTTAAGGATTTAAAAAGTGATTTTGGGAAATTATATCTTTGTGTATATAAAATTAGTTTAAAACTCTTTTATTTTATCTATTATGGATTTGAGATTTCATGCTTTTCTATGAAACAAATAATTTTAATAAACGATCGAATTATCAGATTGGTATGAGATATTTCATACAATTCTTTACCTTATTATTATAATTTTTTAAATAGAGTTTGAGTGGAAATTACAAGCTTTTAGTAAATACTTGAATTTACTTTCTAGTATGGGACAATTAGTTAAATTCTAGTGATTACTACAGTGAAAGTGATCTACAGTTTGGAGTTGTATTATCTTAGGGTGTAGATCCCCGAGAGAAGATGGCTTATTTTCATCGACCTGAGAGTTGGTATTTGAGTAGTGCTTGACGAAAATGCTTGGAGACTTATAAGTTTTCAAACTCTTCTTGTCTAAAATGCTCTTGCTTCTAAAATTTGGTCACACCATTCCCTAATATCTTTTCCCTTTTTTATCTCTTCAGCTAAACTTGGGAGCGATAAGGCCTTAACCCTCAAGGATCTCTTCGACTTTAGGTATGAGGAGGTGATGAAAATTCCAAATGGGGAAAGACTTAGGCATGTGGTTCTCATTGAGGCCGATCTCAAGGCTTGCGGGTTATTATCGTCTTCTGCAAGGTTTCTTGGATATGATCCCCCTTTAGCTGAAACCATGCCCTTGGATGTGATGGACTTGTGTGATCTTGAATAATCCACTTGCTCTGACCCTAAAAATGTCGAGACCGAAAGTCAAGATGCTACTCCTGAGGAAAGACCTTGGTTTTGAATATCTTATAGCATGTATTCTAAGATGAAACTTTTAGGAATTATGACCTTGCTTATCTAACTCATTTTATCTTTTTATGTAACAGTGGCTTCTATGATGTGCTTGAGATTGGTGGGTTGCTAGTAAACAAACAACTTTCTTCTAGTTCCACTAGGCCAAAACCAGCTTTGGTGGATCCGTCCATAACCAAGAAACAAAGGAAATATAAGAACATACCTCCTGCCATAGCCATACCTGCTCCTAACGTCCTTTCTCTAACTCATGCTTCACAGGAACAAGTGGACAAGATGGTTGAGGTAACCCACTCCACTATTGATGCTTATCTGTCTAAGGTTGTGGTGAACTTCCAAGTGGAATTAGGTAATGACATGGGTAGTTTTAAAAGGATGATAACTCTAGAGGTGGAGGATCAACTTAGGTTATAGGCTCTTTTTTTGAAGTATATATCGCTTGTTTTTCATCCAAACCTTCTTTTTTAACTGACCTCTCGGTTCTGCACCGAGGGTTTCAAAAATTGGAGGGGAAAGTGGAGAAATCCGGGGTTTTAAGGAAAGAATTCAACGAATTCAAAAGGCATGCCCATGCCGAAAGGGAAAAGAGTCTGAAGGCTTCTTAGGCTAAAATTACTGGCTTGGAGAAGGCTTTGGAAGATCCAAAGGCCAAGCATCAAACGACTGAGAGCAAACTTACAAAGGCAAGGAGGAGATTTCGAGCTTGATTATCAGAGAGGAAGCTAAGAAGATGGTTGCTACTAAGGCCTTCAAAATTCTCTACGATGCTTATGAGCATAACCGGGACAAAGGCATGACTCTATCTATGGGCTTCTATCCCAATGGTAAAAAGATCAAGGATAGCTTTTCCCAGAAGTATGAGAAAGCGTGAGCTACGGCAGGCGTTGGGCAATCAATACCAATGGAGGAAGAGGGAGATAGAGGAGAGGTATGCGATGATTCTGAATCCCAGAAATCTCTTGTCAATGATATCTGAATTTTGGTTTGTAATAATTCTCCTACACTTTCTTTATGCTTTTGCGTATGGTGACTGTCAATTTTAGGGGTATTCCTGTTGGGTGTTGTGTTTATGATTGAATTGTTTCCTGACTGCCTTCGTCATGTTTATTTTGAAGTACACTTATCTTGAACTGTGTTTAAATGGAAAAAACAAAATTTTACCTCCCATTATGAAGAGTTGTGGAAAAGGAGTCAAATCAGAAACTCAAGGTTGTTAGCAACCATAAGCATCCTTAAAACCTAATTAAAATCCAGCAGACTAAAAAATGTTAACTTGTCCAATAAGATCGAGGAGGTATAGGAAACACATGAGCGATCATATGCTAAATCAATCAAGTCCCTTAGGCTTAGAGGTACTAGGTTAACCAATCAAATCTAGGATCTTAGAAGTAAATTAAAGCTTGCTTTAAACAACTTGTTAACACACACCCTAGTTTGAGTTTGAAAGCACCAGCCTTGTTCTGACAAAGAAATATCACAGATTTTCACAGATAGAGAAAAAGAACAGTAAAAGAAAGTAGATAGAGAATTTTTATAGTGGTTTGGCGGTTAATGAAGACTACGTCCGCTTTATGGTTTTATTACGACCGATTGCTGTTACAAGTAGTGTGTGACTACAAAGCCTTTGATTATCCTTAGCTAGATTGATTCCCCAGAGTGTGAATGCACTAGAGAGTCATAGTGAATCCCTTTGGATATTATTATGAAGGAGGTAGACAGTGAAGAAAGTTTCCAACAGAGCTTCAGCAGCCAGTCTGGAGAATAAGTTCCTCTTTGTGTTACAGGCAGGATGGTATTTATAGAGATCGGAGAGCTTCTGGACTGGGCCACTTCATCAACTGCTCGCAGGTAGGTAGGGAACGACCTAGGGAGGTCTAGCTCATGATCCGAGGCAAAATCATGGGTCACTAGCGACCCATGGCCTATGGGTCGCTAGCGACACATAGAGTTGGCTCGTGCGTGAGCTAAGGACATGGCTCCCTAGCCATTGATTGCTTGGTTGGCTCATTGAAGATTCGTGGAGAAGCATGGGTCGTTAACGATCCATGGTGTATGGGTCGCTAGCGACTCATACACTTAGCATTTTTCAGCACCTCCTTCCTCCCTTCTCTTCTTCTTTGCATTACAACGACCTTTCATTTTCATGGATCGCTAGCGATCCATAGGGTATGGGTCGTTGATGATCCAAGCACTTAGGATATTTTTGGAGTTTGGTGTTTGGGATGTTTCCTTGATCTTGTATAGTCGTTGCTTGCATAGTCTCATTGTACATTGTTCCGTTTTGATGGCAATTTACTAGCTGTTTGCACTCAACTACTGGTTGGGATGAAGGAATGTTGGTCTATTGGTTTGGTCAATCTCAGTCGTTGCCTTAGTAAAATAGTTTGGCCCTTGTTTACTCCTTGCCTTCGCCTTTCTGGATAACTTTTGAACCATTCTGATGTCAGGAGTTCATTCTGTTTCTTGTTGGGTCCTGCTGGGTTAAAAACCCGGATAACATTTGCCCCCTAAAGTATGCCTTCGTTGGAAACAAGGCGTGCTATGGAAGTAATTTCTTTTGAATTTTCATTTTGTGAAATCTAATTGATCGTGTCGAGGTTACCATGCAAATTTGGCTTTGACTATTGAATTTTCGATGTGAATCGTCAGAGTCCACCTCAAGATGTTGTTCTTAATTGATTGACTTCTGACGGCCGTTTGTTTTTTGATTTCGATCTGAATTTCAATTCTTGGTATTGACGATGCAATCTTTGCTCCATAGCTTACGCAAGGGTTTAGGTCGGTAAGTGGGTGCATGATGTAGGTTTGGAGTTGTCCTATATAGTTTTATTTTCACCGGTGGTGAAGCTATGCTTTGTCTTGAACGATTGTGCGCCGTTCTGGAGCGATGTCTTGCTCTTGGTCTTTAACTTCTTCTTTTCAAGAATTTGGTTAGGTTCTTGTCGATGTTTTCGAATTCCAATGCGACGATTTATTCCAAAATCGAATATAGTGGATGATTCAATCGTATCGCTCTCCCTATTTCTGTATTCCAATGATCCTGAAAAGAAAAGCTTCCCGCGTCACTTTGGACAGCGGCTCCATTATCGATCGTTGATCGATAATGGGTAAGTGGAAGAGATAATTTCAAAAGACGATATGGATTATTTTTCAAATGTAAACAAGCTATTTACACTAGATTGTTTGTTCACAAGTATTCAGGATACTGGACTCTTCTCACGTAGATAACACACTGCATCTACCCCGGTCCATGGGGCCGAGTACTCTGAACACTTGATGTGAGACTTGATGTTCTAGGCGGCTCTCTGGATGCCCACAGTCATAGTTGTGTCGCCGCTCCTATCTTTGGGAGCCATGATTTGAATGCCTTAACTTTAGACATTTTGGTCAAAGATCGGAAATCTTTATTGAAATCTTGGTTTTGGGACTTTATGGCATTGCCGGAGCAATGTTGGTTCTTTTGGGTGGTAGGACTCAGTCCCTTTAAAAATTAAATAAACAGGTTTCTCGGTGTTGTCAAGACAACACCGATACTTAGAAAATTTTGACGATCCGGTGATGATGTTGGAGCGACATTGGGCAGCGTTTGCGCAGCTTATGAGACGCATGGTTTATGAGAGTGCGCGGCTAACGAGATGCGCGGCTTACGAGATGTGCGGCTTCTGGTAGTGTGCGGCTTATGGTATTGCATGACTTGTGGGATGCACGGCTTTTGGGGGTGCATGACTTACGATATATGCAGCTTATGGAATCGATATGGCTCGTTGATCCGAAATGGTTTGGAACTTCTTGACATTGCCAATCTTTAGGTAATGTGAGGAGTTCATGCTTCAAGAGCATGGTTCCACGACTCAAGAAGTGATGTGTGAGGTTTTGGGCCTTCCGATGTTGCTGGAGCAACACCAGTTCTTAGAAGGCTAAGATCAAGATTTCATGTTGATTTGCCAACTTCCTCGGTGCCTAGACTTGCTGCTATTTCCACAGCCTCCGTGCTGGGTTCTATTCCTGTTCCTATTTCCATGTCTGTGTCTGGCTCGCAACCGGGGCCGGAGTCCGAAAAGATAAACGCGCTTCATGGCTTGGATGACCCTTCTGTGTCTTTGGAGGGTGACGTAACAACGGTAGAAGTTAAGGAGCAGGAAGTTCAAATGGAGCAGCCTCGTAAGACTCAACATGAATTAGTCGCTATCAAAAAGGAGAAGGTTTAAGCGATCAAAGCCTCGAAGAGCTCCCACAAATCACGAAAGCACAAAGCAAAGGGAGAATATTCTAAGAAGGTGGTGGAGCAAGAGGAGGACGCTGCCACCGAGGAGTTTGTTGATATTACCAGCACTGACACCACTCCCGAGATGAGGACGAAACTACAAACAAAGGGCGGAAAGGGGAGCAGTGGAAGGAAGAGCTGATGGGCTTGTGTGGAGACTTATCTAATTTTGGTTCTTTTTGAGTCATTTTATTCAAGTGCAGAGTCTGCACTTAGTGTTTTTGTCGTGGAGTCTGTATTTTCTTTTTGCAGGCCGGCGTTGTGTGGGTATGGCCCCCACGTTTTGACCCTGTGTAAAGAAAATTATAAGCAATACATTGATATTGTGACTGCACTCTTATCTGTCTGTCCATATGTGTTATATGCACTTGTGCTTGTTTTGTTTACACTTATCCAATTTTTGTGATTGCCGCCAAAAAATTTATTTGGAGTTACAATTCTTTATTGGGAGTAACAGAACTTGTGAACGTATTGTTTTTAATTATTTTTATTTAAGTACCGGTGTATGCCCCCAATTCATAGGGTTGTTTACTTCAAATGACCGGTAACTTATAGTTTAGATAATTTTCATAGTAAACTTGAAATTTGGCTAAGTCACAACTTTATTTTCCTCTTTCGGAAGTTTTGCAACTTTAGCATGCAATCCAAGTTTTCTTGTGATATTCTGGTGAGTATGCAATATATGTTTGTTTGAGAGGTGCACATTGCACGGGTTAACTGAGGGCAGTTTTAATTATTAAGTATCATTAGTTGAAATTTTTCTGTTGGTTTGTAGCACTCCAGTTTTGTTGGAGTTGTGCCCATTATTCCCAATCATAGAAGTAGTTGGCGCTGGTTATGTGACGCGTAGTGTTCGGGATCGATATGGCCCGTTGATCCGGTTTTGGTGCTCTTCAGCGCTGCCTATCATCGGGCAACGTGAGGAGTTTATGCTTTAGGAGCATGATTTTTCGTTGATGTTGCTCGGTGTTGCATATCTTCGGGCAATGTTGAGGAGTTAGTGTGCGGCTTACGGTCATGTGGCTTTTGATATTCCTCTGTGTTGCCTATCTTCGGGCAACGTGAGGGGTTTGTGTTTTGAAAGTTAGTGCGTGGCTTATTGGATGCGCGACTTTTAGTTTTCCTCGGTGTTGCTTATCTTCGGGCAATGTGAGGAGTTGGCAGTTTGAATCTATTTTCTTTCTTCGATTCGGCGAGCTGATGGAGCATACTCAGGCATAGTTTGACCGGTCCAAGCAGCTGACCAATGATTTTCGAGTCGATTTGACCCCATCGACTCAGCAGGTTGCTTACATGAACACAATTTTATTGGTTCAAGAAGCTAAACCGGTTTTTGGTTCGGGTAATCATGGCTTGGATGATCCTTTCGTGTTTTTGGATGATGTACATGTCCAAATAGATCAGGCTGCCATGGTGGAGGGATCTATAGGTGATCGCATGAAGATGGATTGAAGAAAGAGCCTATGGGAGTTCAGGGCATGACTCTTAGCTCTTGGTCCAAACTGCCTTTAGAGAACGGGTCTTTAACCGGCATACGGTCTAAGAGGAAGAGGAATTAGTCATCAAGAGCGGTAAAATAGTAGTTGGAAAGAAGTGGGCAAGGATTATGCTAGTATTTCGTTTGTTGCACTAGCTTGGTCCTTAAGTCCGCGGTTGTTAGAATGCCGGAATTTTTTATCGGACTTAACGAAACTATGGTATGATTAGTCTCGACCTTTCTTATGGCTATTCAAGTGTGTGCAGTGCCCCCATGCCACAGGGCTATTGGCGTGCTTGAACTGTAACCATGGTCTCTCCACAACTCATTTGATTGCCCTCGGTCCAGTGGGTGCAATTTTCCCAGGTGCTGAATCTTGGCTTGATTTGAGTTGGCCTCTGATTGATAACAAGGTTAGTTCAGTTTTGATTTAGTTTCTTTGAGCGACTTTAAAGCTCTGGAATCTAGCACTATTTGTCTCGTTGGTCGTTGGAAGTGATTCCATTAATTTTGCGGGGTGAGTGGTATGATTGTCGATTTGTGGCCCCGGAGCGCGACTTTGTTGACTTCGAGGAGCTCTGGATCAGATGATTGCTGATCTTCCAGTTCACCTTCGTGGATATCAGTCATACATAAATTTCGCTGATCTACCAGTTCGCCTTCACGACGCTTTAGTTCATGAAAGACCTTTCCATTCGCAAATGGTTTTTTGGATCAAATGACCGCTGATCTACCAGTTTACCTTCACGGCGCTTTGGTTTGTGAAAGACCTTCACATTCGTGAAGGGTTTTTTGGATTAGATGACCGCTGATCCAGCGGTTTTCCTTCACGATGCTTTAGTTCGTGAAAGGCCTTCACATTCGCTAAGGGTTTTTTGGATCAGATGACCGCTGATCTACCGGTTCACTTTCACGATGCTTTAGTTCGTGAAAGACCATCACATTTGCGAAGGGTTTTTTGGATCACATGACCGCCGATCTACCAGTTTGCCTTCGCGATGCTTTAGTTCGTGAAATACCTTCATGTTCGCGAAGGGTTTTTTGGATCAGATGACCACTGATCTACCAGTTTACCTTCACGATGCTTTGGTTCGTGAAAGACCTTCACGTTCGCGAAGGGTTTTTGGATCAGATGACCGCTGATCTACTAGTTTTCCTTCACGACGCTTTAATTTGTGAAAGACCTTCACGTTCGCGAAGGGTTTTTTTATGGTCGGATGTCTGACGACCAAACGGCCTTGAAATGATAATTTATCGATTCCAAGAGGTGTTTTGGGTCGTGTGTCCGACGTCCCGGCGGTCTTAAACCAATGATTCATTGACTTCAAGAGGAATTTTTTGGATTCAGCTCGAGGGAACACAGTTTTATCGGTTCCTATAGGCTAAGATGTTGGATCTATTTGTTCGACGATCCTTTGGGCAAGGCTTCTTGATGCTACCAGAGCGAAGCCGATTCTCAGAAGGGGGATCGACATGACTCGTTGAGGGTATAGAAGCATTTCTTTCGCCATGTTATCTACAATGCCCTAGTGTTTCGGTACAGATCATTTGGAAAAGGAAAGTAGACAAGAGTGGATGAGTAGGCATCGCCTTAGGTTGCTGCCCCATTCCTTAGTTGCTAGCTAACTAGAGTGTTATTTGATAATCATCCTTTCATCTAATTTCGTCAGTTAGTTGGGGAGCTTTTCTGTTAGGTCTTTGTAGCCTTGCTTGGGCAAAACGTCCCTGAAGTCCTGTAGCTCTTTCACCATTTGGTATGTTCCTTAGGAGCGGCTTAACTCCCCATAGAATTCTTCCAGGGTAGTAGGTTGTTTCACCCTTTAATGATTCTTAAAGGCCTTGTAGTAGACTGCATCCGTTGCCCTCGCTTCGTCCGTATGCTAGTCATACCTGTAAAAAAGCAATTTCGAATCATTTGTACAGTAGTACAAAAGGTATAGTTGGCATGATAAACTTTTTTGGATATTCTACATGTTGAACGGCTTCGGTGGATGAGTTTCGATTGGGCAAGATGCTCTAATCATTGTCAGACCGGTCCGTTTTCAAGCTATGGCTGTTTATAATGCTTGAGAATGATAGATGCATGATTGTCTGCACTTGAATGATTGGAAATGCCGATGAATGACAAATCACTTATGATGGGGTCGTGGATTAGTGACAATCCCAAATATTTTGAAACTAGGTAAGATTGGTCTGGGATGACAAAGAAGGCCTCATAAGGTTGCATTCCAAATTTCAAGGTATTTGGAGTTTGTATGTTCGAGTTATGAGCAAAAGAAGATGGATCGACATTGATGGATCGGTGGTATTTTACTTGTAGTTCAACCCGAGAAAATTTGCCATTTGCTTGGAGTTACAGACTTTGAAGTGTTGGGTGGGTGACAAACATTGCTTGGAGCCATTTGCATGTTTGCTTGGAGAAAATTTTGGTTTTACCCGAGTTTGATTTTGGGCCAAAATTTCCTAGGTTTACTTCGAGTCAAATGGGTGATTACCCGAGTTTGACTTCGAGTCAGGACTGAAGTGAATTTTTCAACGACGATTTTGAAATTTTTTGATGATTTTTGACACGACCATTCGTGATTCGATGATGGGAGCTCCATGATAGGATTGGATGCTGGTCAGTCGGGAGTAGTCACAATATACCATAGGATGTGGCATTGTAATTGATCTCTGTTTATACCATATCTTCTTGGTTCTTCGGCCTTTAGGAGTACCGTTTGAGTAGCAGTTCCTTGTCCATTGCTTAACACTATGCTACGACACGGGTTTTAGAGCTTCTTCTAGCGTTTTGCACATTGGCATATTCATCCAATTTGTCTTCCTCAAATTGTTTGTCATCTTCAAAGCCGAAGACAGTCATCGTTATATCATTCCGTGGGGTTTTCACCCCTAAGTTCAGATTTATAGCCAGTGCCTTTCCAGTAGGTAGAGTGTTAACGTTTTCTTCCATCATGATTCTTGGAGATCCACCCATTTCTTCCTTTCGATTATATCCCCTTCGAACGACCCAGATGCGGGATCGCTAGCGATCCATAGCTTCTGGCGATCCATGGTTTCTGGCGATCCATAGCATTTGGCGATCCATAGTGATCCATAGTTTCTGGCGATCCATAGCTTCTGGCGATCCATAGTATGGATCATTGGTGATCCATAGTACATGGATCGCTAGCGATCCATGTATTTAACTGATTTTAGTACTTTGTCTTCTGGGGTGCCTATTGGATTGTGATGCGAGAGAGTTTATTGACCCACGAGCGAACATTATGGATCACTAGCGAACCATAGGAGATGGATCGCTAGCGAACCATAGGAGATGGATCGCTAGCGACCCATCGCCTTAGCATGTGTTTGCTTGCTTTTTCTCCGATCTTTCTTAGTTGGTTCTTCAGTTTTCAACAGTAAACCTTCTAAGCAGAGATTGAGGATCTAACTTCTGGACCTATGGGATCCAACGTAGATAGCTAGATCTGAACCCTGAGTTGGAGTTCTCAGTGAAAGCACCAAAATGTAAACCCAAAAAATGGATCGACTTCCTGGTTTGAATTTGAAAGCATCAGCCCTGTTCTAACAGAGTAATATCACAGATCACAGATATAGAAAACGAACAGTAAAAGAAAGAAGTCAGAGAATTTATATAGTGGTTCGGCTGTTAATGGAGCCTATGACCACTTTATAGTTTTATTACGACTGATTGCTGTTACAAGTAGTGTGTGACTACAAAGCCTTTGATTATCCTTAGCTAGATTGAATCTCCGTAGTTGGAATCCACTGGAGAGTCACAGTGAATCCCTTTAGAGATTGTTATGAGGTAGGTAGAGAGTGAAGAAAGTTTCTAGCAGAGCTTCAGCAGCCAGTCCGGAGAAGAAGATCCTCTTTATATTGCTGGCAGGACGATATTTATAGAGATCAGAGAGCTTCTGGGCCAGGCCACTTCATCAATTGCTCATAGGTAGGTAGGGAACGACCTAGGGAGGTCTAGCTCGCGATCTGAGGCAAAATCATGGGTCGCTAGCGAGTAGCGACCCATAGAGTTGGCTCATGCGCGTGCTAAGGACATGGCTCCCTAGCTATTGCATTACTTCGTTGGCTCATTGAAGGTTCGTGGAGAAGCATGGGTCGCTAGCGATTCATGGTGTAGGGGTCGCTAGTGACCCATACACTTAGCATTTTTCAGCATCTCCTTCCTCCCTTCTCTTCTTCTTTGCATCACAGCGACCTTCCATTTTCATGTATCGCTAGCGATCCATAGGGTATGGGTTGCTGGCGATTCAAGTACTTAGGATATTTTTGAAGTTTGGAGTTTGGGATGTTTCCATGATCTTGTATCGTCGTTGCTTACGTAGTCTTGTTGTACGTTGCTCCATTTTGATGGCAATTTACTAGCTCTTTGCACTGAACTGCTGGTTGGGCTGAAGGAATGCTAGTCTCTTGGTTTAGTCAATCTCAGTCGTTGCCTTAGTAACATAGTTTGCCCTTGTTTACTCCTTGCCTTAGCCTTTCTGGATAACTTTTGAACCATTCTAATGTCATGATTTCATTCTGTTTCTTGTTGGATCCTGCTAGGTTAAAAACCCGGATAACACAACTAAGACAACATCTTTCAAGTGTTTGCTTGACTCTCTAAACTGCATCTAAAAGATCCATAGTTGAAGAACAAAAGATTATCTTTTCTTAGGAGATACTATGATCTAAGCCTAACTATAACTCCGAAGGCTCTTCCTAGTTACTGGAGTGTAACCACAACTCCCTTAGCTATTACCGAAGGGAAGACTCTTGAAAGTGAACATGTTTCAGAATATGTTCATTAATGCATTCTGAAAGCAAACCTTAGACTACCCTTAGTAGACTCTTCTCCTTCATAACTATCTATACCAAAGGGTGGTTTAGGGAAGGATATCACTTTTTCCGATATATCTAAACCCTCGGGATCCCTTATTGATACTAGGAGTGGATGCCTTTAGATTATTTTAGCTACTAAAGAGAAATTTGCCTATCTCATGGGACCATGAATTCTGTACTTTTCATTTTCCACTATTTGTATTAATTCTCCATGGAATGAAATGGAATTATTCTTATGATGACTTGTCTTTTCTGATTCTAACTTAAATCTCAATTTAGGGGCAATCATGTCCCAACTGCTTAAGGTTAGAGAGAGACCTTTCCTCCATGCAATGGAGTCTTGATGATAAGATAGTCGAATTTATGAAATATAGTCACATCGATATCCATGCTATTTTGAAAGATAACGAATCCTTGAAATTAACTCTTGAGGAAATATCCAAAAATATGTCTGCCATCCCAAAGGCAGTGCCGATCATAGGCCAGACTTCAAAATCGATAGTTTTGGGGTTGTAGGAGTCGGCGGCTACTCTTACACAATAGCTGGATTAAGCTCACTGAGAGCCTTCGACGATCAAGCCACAAGAACTTGATACTGATAATAAATATACCAAAAAGTTACGGTTGTAGCCCCTTCAGCTCATTGAAGAGGCAGAGGTAGAGGGTATGTTGCTATGGGAATTCCTTCTTCTCATAGGACTACAGTTGTCTCTTCCAGGTCTTGTTCCTAACATTCCTCATCCGAAAGGAGTTTTCCCTTGGTCCCGATGCCTAATGCATCAAACATTCTCATGTGTACTAGGGATGATCAAAGAATCTCGTTCATGATAGAGTTGGGGTATGCCCTAGGCGCAATTATGTAATTTTTTACATATATCTAACTCGTTGACTAATCTTGCTCAAAATAAATGGTATTTTCTGTATGTTATATACCTAATATAATGTGGTTATATTAATTAATCAATTTAATTAAAAGTATATTTAATAGAAAATCAATAAATGGTATATTTTGTGATAGTTACACAGTGTTGTAACCGTGAGTAATTTATCACTATGAAACAAAAATATCATTTTAAATATTCCTAGTCAAGATGTATCGAGACTGGATATCAACTATGAAACAAATATATCATTTTAAATATTCCTAGTTGTTATCCCGCCTTTTGGCAAGGCCGTGACACCAAGGAATTGACTAGTAACCAATGATGGTCCGTCCAAGAGAACGATTATACACAGGCTCACTATGGATATCGACGAATTTTGTCCAAGTCCGAATCAAGCTAAAATTGATAAGACACCGCAAGCGAAGCTATGAGAGTCAACGTTCCAAATTTCAGGTCAATCCGAGTTCGTATGCTCAAGTTACGAACGATGCAAAGTTGAGTAAAAACAGCCTTCTCCGACTCGCTCCAGTTCGAATCCATCAGGAGTGCACACTTCGACTCGCTCCGCTTCGAGCCTGCTTCGACTCGCTCCGCTTCGAGCCTGCTTCGACTCGCTCCGCTTCGCCTCCATCAGATGCCTTATTCGACTCGCTCAGTTCGCATCCCTCAGGAAAGCATACTTCGACTCGCTCCACTTGCCTACTTCGACTCAGTCCGTTTGCCTACTTCGACTCGCTCCGCCTTCTCCGCATCGACTCCAACACAGAATCACTCTTCAACTCGCTCCTCTACGACTCCATCAGAGAACCACGCTCTGACTCGATCTACTTCACATCTACATAACAGAGCATGGCAATCGAGGCGAACGAAAGCATAGTCATCGATACGAACGAAGGGACTCGCATTGATACGAACTGGGCTGATTCGTAACCGAGTCGAACAGAGCGAGTCGAACCAAACAGCCTACCGAGAATTCCAATTCGTATCGATCATATCTCCTAATCTACTAGTCCAAATGCTATGAAATTTTCACAGAAGACTACGTGCATTCTAAAGAATGTCCACGCCAAATTTCGACTCCATTGGATGAAATCTTGATCGATATGAAATCTGTTCGTATCGATCACGGATTGGACCGACACTTCACGGGCTTGGGCGCGCGGGCCTGGTCACATGCCAGGGAGGGTCACCCGATATCTGAGCGGAATATCAGCCTCCTACACCTATAAATAGACCCCCAAAGCCAACAGAAAAGGGGTTCTTCTTCTTCTTTGAGATCTTCAACACCCAGACTCTGCCGGATCCAGATCTGAACTCCATTGCTGCTGCTACCAACGAATTCCACTGCTGCAAATCATAATTACCTGTTGTAATTCATTGAATTCACTTGTAATTGTCAAAGATAGATCAATAAAGCAAACTACTTCAAAGTGGACGTAGGTAGGATCGCCGAACCACTATAAACCTTGTGTCTCTGTCTATTTCTTTCCATTTTAAGTTTATAATTCTTCACCTTTTATCGTCTACATTACTTAGATCTGAGATCTGTGATTACATACTGCTAATTTGTGTTCATACACTGGTGCTTTCATGATATTTGGGGTCTGTGCCCAATTTTGGGGCAAACACTTTTGTGCTTTCACTGAGAAGAGCTAACTCAGGATTCTATCATTTGGAAATTGAATTTGAAGGCTTAAAGAATTCGGATCTGAAAAGCTATGACAAGACAATCAAATCGAAGACAAAGGCCAGAGAGAGGTCAACATGAAGGGAGTCAAGAGGCTTCTTCGGGTGCAAATCAGACATCGATCTTCATCACCAGGGATGAGATAGAGACAATGATGAAAAGACAAGAGGAAATGATCCAGAACTTGCTTCTTCAGATTGGGCAACTTGGAGCGCAAAATCAAGGAGCAACCAGAGTTCAGAATGGAGCAGGACCATCTGGCACGGCCCCAGAACTAGGGTCACTTACACAGAGCATGTTGACCCGATCCCGGGAGCAGTACCAGGTGGAGCTGCGCAGTGCGGCGTTGATAGAGAAGCGAATGCTCGTTCAGAAGAACAGACTCCAGGAATCCCTCGTGAACTCGGGGGGCAAATCGGAAGCAACAGACAAGGACTACAACTTGGAGATAGTGACAGATTGGCAGAGATGGTCAGACGAGCCATGAGAGGCGGACTAGTGAATAGAGATCTGGAGGATGTGAATAGGAGTCCCTTTGTTCCTACGATCAGGCAAGCTAGGAATCCACCAGAATTCAAGCTACCAACATTGGAGACATACGATGGAAGGACAGATCCTGTAGTGCATCTAACACGATACATGAGGCATATGGAGGTATTGGGGGCATCAAAGGAGGTCATGGCCCGGCGCTTCCCATTGTATTTGATAGAAATTGCAGCGCTTTGGTTTAGACAGTTGGAGAGTGGCTCCATAGGAACATGGACCGATCTGACCGAGAGGTTTATGAGGCAATTCAGAGTTCACATTTCGAGACCTAAGAATATGATGAGTTTGGCAGTAATGAAGCAAAGAACCGGGGAGTCTTTGAGGAACTTTCTGACGCGATTCAATGCAGCGGCAGCATCGGTGGATCGACCTGATCCGTCCATGGTTTTTATGGCAACTGTCTCTGGCATAGCTGATGGCACTGAGTTCAAGAATTCGTTAACAAGGGATCCCCCTATGGATCTAGGAGAATTTTGTCACGAGGCTGAAGGATTTTTACGATTAGAGGATGCAAATGCTGAAAGAGAGGAAGGAGAAGGAGTTGATGTTTACGCAGTCAAGGGTGAAAATCCTCCTAAAACAGATTCAGGAACTGGTAAAGGGAAACGAAAGGCTGAGGATAATCGTGATGGACCAACACGACCATGAAAGGAACCAAGATTCACCTCCTTCACGGAGTTGAATGAGACTTTGGAGCGAATCTACCAGGACACCAGGGGGCAGATTCCTTATCGAAAGCCAATAAGAAGGGATCCAACCAATAATTAAAGAAGGTCAGACAAGTACTGCTTATTCCACGAGCTGAATGGTCATAGCATGAATGATTGCAGACACTTGAAGGATGAGGTTGAGGGACATATCCGGAATGGTCTGCTATTGCATTATGTAAGAAGGGGAATGACAGCGGTGGAACGGGAGCGACCACCACCTGCACCTGCTGGGGATGGCTCAGGATCGAGGCGTCAGCTTGTCATCAATTGATTGGGGTAATGGCGAATAAGTAGCAAATTCCACACCAACGCGATTAAGTCATTTATACATGTACAGGACCGCGAACGATCCTCAGGCATGCTCTGATACGACTACTAATCGCAACGGTGCATGTGTTTGCACTTTGACGTCCTTGTTTTCCTTTTATTTTCCATTTCTAATGTTTGAACCTGATTTTGTTGAACATCTCTGTTGAAAGACTCATTTTGGACGAAAATCCACTACCTATGATTCCACAATGGCTAAGCCACTTACACATGTAAGGGATCGCGAATGGTCCTCAGGCATGCTCCGAGATGGCGATAAACCGCCACCACAAACAGTTTAGAAACTCACTCGAACGTGAAATCTGACATTGTTAATACTAAGTCCCCCCGGGCACACAAAATTCGCCTCGAACGGCACCCGACCATGATCGGTCACAATTCGCCTCGAACGGCACCTGATGACGAATGGTCACAATTCCTCTCGAATGGCACCCGACCACGAACGGTCACAATTCGCCTCGAACGACGCCCGACCAGAACGGTCACAATTCGCCTCGAACGGCACCCGACCACGAACGGTCACAAATTGCCTCGAACGGCACCCCGACCGCGAACGGTCATCATTCACCGCGAATGGCATCCGACCCCGAATGGTCACGTACTACCACGAATGACATACGATCGTCATTCACGGTCAGATAAAACTATCAATTTCTTTGCAGGTCATCCACAGGATATGAACATCCAGCTCATGGCATTACAAAACAACAACTTTCATCGAAGAGACGATAACTATTCAGAGTAAAGATTGCAGCATTTCAAAGCACAACGTGTTTCCACAAGACGTACTTTGAGAGGCAAATGTTATCCCGCCTTTTGGCAAGGCCGTGACACCAAGGAATTGACTAGTAACCAATGATGGTCCGTCCTAGAGAACGACTATACACAGGCTCACTATGGATATCGACGAATTTTGTCCAAGTCTAGATCAAGCTAAAATTGATATGACACGGCAAGCGAAGCTAAAAAAGTCAACGTTCCAAATTTCAGGTCAATTCGAGTTTGTACACTCAAGTTACGAACGATGCAAAGTTGAGTAAAAATAGCCTTCTCCGACTTGCTCCAGTTCGAATCCATCAGGAGTGCACACTTCGACTCGCTCCGCTTCGAGCCTGCTTCGACTCGCTCTGCTTCGCCTCCATCAGATGCCTTATTCGACTCGCTCAGTTCGCATCCCTCAGGAAAGCATACTTCGACTCGCTCCGCTTGCCTACTTCGACTCGCTCCGTTTGCCTACTTCGACTCGCTCCGTTTGCCTACTTTGACTAGCTCCATTTGCCTACTTTGACTCGCTCCGTTTGCCTACTTCGACTCACTTTGTTTGCCTACTTCGACTCGCTCCGCCTTCTCCGCATCGACTCCAACACAGAATCACTCTTCGACTCGCTCCTCTACGACTCCATCAAAGAACCACGCTTCGAATCGATCTACTTCACATCCACATAACAGAGCATGGCAATCGAGGCGAACGAAAGCATAGTCATCGATACGAACAAAGGGACTCGCATCGATACGAACTGTGCTGATTCGTAACTGAGTCGAACAGAGCGAGTCAAACCAAACAGCCTACCGAGAATTCCAATTCGTATCGATCATATCTCCTAATCTACTAGTCCAAATGCTATGAAATTTTCACAGAAGACTACGTGCATGCTAAAGAATGTCCACGCCAAATTTCGACTCCATTGGATGATATCTTGATCGATATGAAATCTGTTCGTATCGATCACGGATCGGACCGAAACTTCACGGGCTTGGGCGCGCGGGCCTGGTCACGTGCCAGGGAGGGTCACCCGATATCTGAGCGGAATATCAGCCTCCTACACCTATAAATATACCCCCAAAGCCAACAGAAAAGGGGTTCTTCTTCTTCTTTGAGATCTTCAACACCCAGACTCTGCCGGATCCAGATCTGAACTCCATTGCTGCTGCTACCAACGAATGCCACTGCTGCAAATCATAATTACCTATTGTAATTCATTGAATTCACTTGTAATTGTCAAAGATAGATCAATAAAGCAAACTACTTCAAAGTGGACATAGGCAGGATCGCCGAACCACTATAAACCTTGTGTCTCTGTCTATTTCTTTCTGTTTTAAGTTTATAACTCTTCACCTTTTATCCTCTACATTACTTAGATCTGAGATCTGTGATTACATACTTCTAATTTGTGTTCATACATTGGTGCTTTCACGATATTTGGGGTTTGTGCCCAATTTTGGGGCAAACACTTTGGTGCTTTCACTGAGAAGAGCTAACTCAGGATTCTATCATTTGGAAATTGAATTTGAAGGCTTAAAGAATTCAGATCTGAAAAGCTATGACAAGACAATCAAATCGAAGACAAAGGCCAGAGTGAGGTCAACATGAAGGGAGTCAAGAGGCTTAGTTGAAAATCAGACATCGATCTTTATCACTAGGGATGAGATAGAGACAATGATGAAAAGACAAGAGGAAATGATCCAGAACTTGCTTCTTCAGATTGGCCAACTTGGAGCGCAAAATCAAGGAGCAACCAGAGTTCAGAACGGAGCAGGACCATCTGGCACGGCCCCAGAACTAGGGTCACTTACACAGAGCATGTTGACCCGATCCCGGGAGCAGTACCAGGAGGAGCTGCGCAGTGCGGCATTGATAGAGAAGCGAATGCTCGTTCAGAAGAGCAGACCCCAGGAATCTCTCGTGAACTCGGGGGGCAAATCGGAAGCAACAGACAAGGACTACAACTTGGATATAGTGACAGATTGGCAGAGATGGTCAGACGAGCCATGAGAGGCGGACTAGTGAATAGAGATCTGGAGGATGTGAATAGGAGTCCCTTTGCTCCTACGATCAGGCAAGCTAGGAATCCACCAGAATTGAAGCTACCAACATTGGAGACATACGATGGAAAGACAGATCCTGCAGTGCATCTGAAACGATACATGAGGCATATGGAGGTATTGGGGGAATCGGAGGAGGTCATGGCCCGGCGCTTCCCATTGTACTTGATAGAAATTGCAGCGCTTTGGTTTAGACAGCTGGAGAGTGGCTCCATAGGAACATGGACCGATCTGACCGAGAGGTTTATGAGGCAATTCAGAGTTCACATTTCGAGACCTAAGAATGTGATGAGTTTGGCAGCAATGAAGCAAAGAACCGGGGAGTCTTTGAGGAACTTTATGACGCGATTTAATGCAGTGGCAGCATCGGTGGATCGACCCGATCCGTACATGGTTTTGATGGCAGCTGTCTTTGGCATAGCTGATGGCACTGAGTTCAAGAATTCATTAACAAGGGATCCCCCTATGGATCTAGGAGAATTTTATCACGAGGCTGAAGGATTTTTACGATTAGAGGATGCAAATGCTGAAAGAGAGGAAGGAGAAGGAGTTGATGTTTACGCAGTCAAGGGTGAAAATCCTCCTAAAACAGATTCAGGAACTGGTAAAGGGAAACGAAAGGCTGAGGATAATAGTGATGGACCAACACGACCACGAAAGGAACCAAGATTCACCTCCTTCACGGAGTTGAATGAGACTTTGGAGCGAATCTACTAGGACACCAGGGGGCAGATTCCTTATCGAAGCCAATAAGAAGGGATCCGACCAACAATGAAAGAAGGTCAGACAAGTACTGCTTATTCCACGAGCTGAATGGTCATAGCACGAATGATTGCAGACACTTGAAGGATGAGGTTGAGGGACATATCCGGAATGGTCTGCTATCGTAGTATGTAAGAAGGGGAACGACAGCGGTGGAACGGGAGCAACCACCACCTGCACCTGCTGGGGACGGCTCAGGATCGAGGCGTCAGCTTGTCATCAATTGATTGGGTTAATGGCGAATAAGTAGCAAATTCCACACCAATGCGATTAAGTCATTTATACATGTACAGGACCGTGAACGATCCTCAGGCATGCTCTGATACGACTACTAATCGCAACGGTGCAGGTGTTTGCACTTTGACGTCCTTGTTTTCCTTTTATTTTCCATTTCTAATGTTTGAACCTGATTTTGTTGAACATCTCTGTTGAAAGACTCATTTTGGACGAAAATCCACTACCTATGATTCCATAATGGCTAAGCCACTTACACATGTAAGGGATCGCGAATGGTCCTCAGGCATGCTCTGAGATGGCGATAAACTGCCGCAACAAACAGTTTAGAAACTCACTCGAACGTGAAATCTGACATTGTTAAAACTAAGTCCCCCCCGAGCACACAAAATTTGCCTCGAACGGCACCCGACCACGAACGATCACAATTCGCCTCGAATGGCACCCGACCACGAACAGTCACAATTCGCCTCGAACGGCACCCGACCACGAACGGTCACAATTCGCCTCGAACGGCACCCGACCACGAACGGTCACAATTCGCCTCGAACGGCACCCGACCACGAACGGTCACAATTCGCCTCGAACGGCACCCGACCACGAACGGTCACAATTCGCCTCGAACGGCACCCGACCACGAACGGTCACAATTCGCCTCGAACGGCGCCCGACCAGAACGGTCATAGTTCGCCTCGAACGGCACCCGACCACGAACGGTCACAAATTGCCTCGAACGGCACCCCGACCGCGAACGGTCATCATTCGCCGCGAATGGCATCTGACCACAAACGGTCACGTACTACCACGAATGACATACGATCGTCATTCGCGGTCAGATAAAACTATCAATTTCTTTGCAGGTCATCAACAGGATATGAACATCCAGCTCATGGCATTACAAAACAACAACTTTCATCGAAGAGACGATAATTATTCACAGTAAAGATTGCAGCATTTCAAAGCACAACGTGTTTCCACAAGATGTACTTTGGGGGGCAAATGTTATTCCGCCTTTTGGCAAGGCCGTGACACCAAGGAATTGACTAGTAACCAATGATGGTGCGTCCTAGAGAACGACTATACACAGGCTCACTATGGATATCGACGAATTTTGTCCAAGTACGGATCAAGCTAAAATTGATATGACACGGCAAGTGAAGCTATGAGAGTCAACGTTCCAAATTTCAGGTCAATCCGAGTTCGTACGCTCAAGTTACGAACGATGCAAAGTTGAGTAAAAACAGCCTTCTCCGGCTCGCTCCAGTTCGAATCCATCAGGAGTGCACACTTCGACTGGCTCCACTTAGAGCCCTCGCTCCGCTTCGAGCCTGCTTCGACTCGCTACACTTCGCCTCCATCAGATGCCTTATTCGACTCGCTCAGTTCGCATCCCTCAGGAAAGCATACTTCGACTCGCTCCGCTTGCCTACTTCGACTCGCTCCGTTTGCCTACTTCGACTCGCTCTGTTTGCCTACTTCGACTCGCTCCGTTTGCCTACTTTGACTCGCTTCGTTTGCCTACTTCGACTCGCTCCATTTGCCTACTTCAACTCGTTCCGCCTTCTCCGCATCGACTCCAACACAGAATCACTCTTCGACTCGCTCCTCTACAACTCCATCAGAGAACCACGCTCCGACTCGATCTACTTCACATCCACATAACAGAGCATGGCAATCGAGGCGAGCGAAAGCATAGTCATCAATATGAACGAAGGGACTCGCATCGATACGAACTGGGTTGATTCGTAACCGAGTCGAACAGAGCGAGTCGAACCAAACAGCCTACTGAGAATTCCAATTAGTATCGATCATATCTCCTAATCTACTAGTCCAAATGCTATGAAATTTTCACAGAAGACTACGTGCATGCTAAAGAATGTCCACGCCAAATTTCAGCTTCATTGGATGAAATCTCGATCGATACAAAATCTGTTCGTATCGATCACAGATCGGACCGAAACTTCACGGGCTTGGGCGTGCGGGCCTGGTCACGTGCCAGGGAGGGTCTCCCGAGATCTGAGCGGAATATCAGCCTCCTACACCTATAAATAGACCCCCAAAGCCAACAGAAAAGGGGTTCTTCTTCTTCTTTGAGATCTTCAACACCCAGACTCTGCCGGATCCAGACCTGAACTCCATTGCTGCTGCTACCAACGAATTCCACTGCTGCAAATCATAATTACCTGTTGTAATTCATTGAATTCACTTGTAATTGTCAAATATAGATCAATAAAGCAAACTACTTCAAAGTGGACGTAGGCAGGATCGCCGAACCACTATAAACCTTGTGTCTCTGTTTATTTCTTTCCGTTTTAAGTTTATAATTCTTCACCTTTTATCCTCTACATTACTTAGATCTGAGATCTGTGATTACATGCTGCTAATTTGTGTTCATACACGAGTGCTTTCACGATATTTGGGGTTTGTGCCCAATTTTGGGACAAACACTAGTCAAGATGTATCGAGACTAGATATCGATACATTCGTTGAGCGTAGAGTACATAACGCTCTCCAAATATTGGGTAATGTATTACTCATGACTGTTGAGGGCACCATGGAATTATATACTGATATTTATTGAATAACTATGGAGTGACTCACTCGATAGTTTTTTGTTGGTTAATATAACTAAGGTCAATCTGAAAATATCAATATGATTAATTACATAGTTCTCTCAACTTGAGAATATTGTTGATCTTCAATGTGGAAGCTCCGCTTTGATTATAGTTAAATTGTGGCACGACGTCCATCGAACGGCTATAGTTAGGTCGAGTGGAAGCACTGGAAGTGAAACACTATTCAAGAGAGGATTCATCTCCTCGGTTATATGAGTTTAGCATCACGGTCAACTAAAGTCAAAGTATCTGGCCAGAGCATTTTGATTAATAATAATTGTTACTATTGAACCAAGGACTTTGTATTTGGACTATAAAGTTGAATGTGGATGATATTGGAATTTTGACCATTACCAAATTCCAGAAATCCAAAGTGATATAGTTTTGACGAAGAGAATTGATGTAAATAATTGTCACTATTTGGTACCGCTTATGAGAAGTAAAATTGGATTTCACCAAAAGATATATAACGATAAATTCGGCCAAAATGTCACACCACCTACTAAGTAATGTGTACGTTAATATTCAAATAGTTCGATATTAGTCGCTGACTAAATTTACACTTATGAGTCGCACAACCATAGTGATGAATTCTATGAAAAACCACATTATTTAATTAATTTATAAAATGTTATAAATTGATTAAATTAATTGATATTTGAGAAATATTAATTATTATTTATTTGATGTTTGGAAGTTTTTTGTAATTATTTTAATGCATTTATAAAATTTATATTTGCGCGCATTGATATACAATATCGATGTTGTTTAAAGATAATTTCATAATATGATTTATGAAAATTTTATGTCATTTAATGACATGATTTGTGGAAATTTTATATCATTTTATTACATGATTTGTGGAAATTTTATGTCATTTGATCGCATACGTGTAAAGAAAGGATTGGAGGGAGAGAAACGATCAAGGAAATTAATTAGGAGTTTTAATTAACGAATGAGAAAAGTTTCATTCTTTCAAATAAAACATATTCTCTAATTCATTATGTACGTGCAATTCATTCTTTTTCATTCAGTTTGTTTCTTTCTCTCCTCATAACTTTTCATGGAAGAAAACAAATACAAAAATTTTTCGAAAAAATCTTTAGACTCCAAATAAAAATATCAAATAGAATAAAACAAAAGTGGTTCATCCATCTCTTGCAAGGATAGGATGGGGATCTTGAAGATCTGAGGAGATATCATCATTCAAGGTGTGACTTCTAGACAACATCATAAGGGGAATTCATTTTCAAGGTGCGTTTCAAGGCTTTGGGTAATATGATCCTTGCAAAATTAGGAGGCTGATTTCTAAATCTGCGAGTTTTGATTCATCATTCAAGGTGTGGTTTGTTAGCTACATCTAAAGGCAATCTTTAATTAAATTCATCTATATATTCATATGATTAATATAATTAGATTTCTATGATTCACTTCATGTTTCAATTTTTCATCTTGCAACATATAAATTAAATATGCCTTATGTTTAGTTTGATTAAATCATGTTTGTTGTATCATTTTTATTTAGATCTATGTTTGTTCATAAATTCCTTTTAATGTATGCTTATGATAGATTGACATGTTTTGATTCCCATATTACTTCTGATAAAATATCTTCATTCTTAGTATTGTTTAGTTATGTAAATTCTTATCACAAATTTACACATGTTTTCCATGTTCAAATCTATTTTATTTTATTTTGGAAACTTATAAAATTGAAAATTGACATTGGATGAGATTTTACGTATACAATGGCATACCATTCACTTATTCAGTTACTAATGAATTACATATATGTTAAGTTGTCTACCATTCCCTGAAATTGATCTGATTCATATAATAAATTCGTGTGTACAATTGTTTCAATCTTTGTTTTTTTAGAAAGAGAAAACTTTGATTTAAGATTATTCAATGGACTTTAATGAAAATTATAGTTTTTTGTTGTTTTCTATATTTAAAGTTTCATATAAAATTTAAAGTATTGTCTCATTCCTAAATTAAAAGTTTAAAGAAAACTGATAACTTAAAACCAAAAATATTTTATAAAATGTATATATAAAATATCATATGCTACAATACTTGCAAATGTATGTTGTTCAGATCTAAATTATTGAATTGTAATTATCAAATATATAGAATATAAATGTTTAGTTTAATTCAAACTTGTACAAAGATTATGAGCAATAACGTAACATTTCTGTTTTTAAACCTTTCTTAATTGAAATTATATCTATTAATATTAATTTTGGACTTCAAATTATTTAAAATAACCAATAGTTTTTCACTTTATATGTATGTATGTACAATTTTTATGAATGTATGCATATATTTCATTAATAACATTTAGATAGCATAGTGTGTAAATTTGATTGATAAGTAATAAATATTATTTAATATATTAATTGTTACAATTAAATAGGTAAGAAATGAATGGTTTCCTTCCTTTTATATTCTACCATATCTTCTCTCTATTAATTGAAGAGGATAAGAGAGGGAAAGAAATTAAATGTTTCTCTTCTTTTATATTCTGTCATTATCTTCTCATTATTTATTGAATAGAGTAAGAGAGAGAGAAACAAATGGTCCATTTCTCTTAATTCATCTGTACATATTTCATTTATACACCACATGTATACTGCACTTACTCTTCATACAAATGAATGCATTCAATACATTCATTATAATACTTATAAGTTGAAATTAAATTTAAAATTTCTTTTTCCCAAATAAAATAAAATATTGATTTTATTTAAAAGAAACTTTGAAAAGTTCTAATTGTATTTAGACTTCCTAGGCCCATTAGAGATCCAAAATGGTAAATTTTTTGAAATTCACTCATTTCTTCCACTGCGGGCTGGCTCAGTTTTAGCAGTTCAAACAATTTAAGAAGGAAGGGATAGCTAAGACATATAATAAGATGAAGGAGCATTTCAAATCTCGCCTATAAGGGGCCGTGAAGGAGGCGGGAACTAGGGTTATGTACGAAGGCTTATGAGATGTTGCCCCGACCCTTTTTGTTTTCTTTTTTAATTCTGAATGTATCAATGATCACTTGGATAATTTCTATATGGTATTGAGGACCTTTTTTCTTTTCAGTTGACTTATTCTTTCAACTCGAATCATCTTGTTTGTGCTTTTAATTCTTTCTTAGGGTACTTCTTGCCCCTTGGTGCCTTACCGTATTGATATCTTTGGTGTGCATCCTTATAGCCTTGATTGGGATTCTTCCCCAGTGCTCATTCTTCCTTAGGAACTTCTCTTCTAAGGTTCTAATCTATCCAATTTCGAACTTATGCATGATACTTCTTGATCGTGGCTCACTATTACTGAGAACCAATACTCTAATCTAACAAGGGATCTACCCAACGCATGGCACTTCTCATCTTTGGCTCACTATCATAGGGAATATACCCAATATTCTAATCTAATTGGGAATCTATCCAATGCAAGGTACGACTTGACCATGGCTCACTATTATTAGAAATCTACCTAATATTCTAATCTAATTGAGAACCTACTCAATGCATGGTACTAATTGACCATGGCTCATTATCAATGGAAACCTATCCAATATTCTAATATAATTGGGAATCTATTCAATGCATTGTACTACTTGACCATAGCTCACTATTATTGGGAATCTACCCAATATTCTAACGTGATTGGGAATCTACCAAATGCATGGTACTATGTGACCATGGCTCGCTATTATTGGGAATCTACCCAATATTCTAATCTAATTTGGAATCTACCTAATGCATGGTACCATTTGTCCTTGACTCACTATCAGCATGCGTTCTATTTTCTGACGTCTTTTTAAACCAAGGTGATATAGCCTTACACTTTGTAGTGCATCACTGTGGGGGTGCTCTTATGGCGAGGTCTACCAAATTATTGTTGGGTCCAAATCTACAACCACTTTTAGTGGGTGTCAGCCATCTATAACCACTTTTGGCTGGTGTGGGCCATCAAAAACTATTTTAAGTTAATGGTTATACCTAATGCTAGTTGTAACTTGATAGGAAAATACGAATTCTTCGAAAAGAGTACTTTCAGATTATTTTATGAAAGAATTATGAAATCTAATAATTGCTAGACCTTATTGCTTGGTAGGAAACATATTTAATTTAAGTTTGAGAAAGAGAATTGATGAGAGGATTAACATTTTAAAGGAAAAATGAAACTCCTTATTGACCTTTTCAGATCGATAGAAGAGTTTCAGTCCTTGGACTCTAAATGCAAGCACAATAATCGAAAATAAGTAAAAGAGAGACATACACGGTATATTTTATAAGTACCAAAATTGGATTACTCTTACCAAGAAAAGAAAGAGCTTAGCTCGAGAGGGGTGTCCTTGGTAAGATAAGAGAATTCTTTAAATAAGGGATCCATATTGCATTCTTTGTCTTTAGAAGGGGACGTATACATATTCAGTCGAATGAGTCTACACGAATTTCTTCGAGAAAGGAAAGAGCTTAGCCCGAGAGGGGTGTCTTTGGAAAGATATGAGACTTCTTTAAATATAAGGATCCATATTGCATTCTTTATCTTCAAAGGGGGATGTATACATATTCAGTCAAATGAGTCTACATGAATTTCTCTCAAAAAATAGTAACAAAATTAGATATTTATAAAGATGAGATATTAAAGTAACTATTTAATAAACTCAGTCAATTTCACTTTCCATATGAAGTTTTCTACGACCTGAAAGAGTTTTCGATGCTCGTCTGTTTCATGCCTATTTTCTTGATGGTAAAAACAATAGTTTATTTCCCTTTCTATCTTCTTTAATGGATAGAGGATAGTTTGAATAATGGAGCTCTCTACGTGTTTCTAGAAAGATTCGAGATAGACTTCTATTGAGCAGAGTAAGGACATAGTCTCGTTTGACCTTCTTTCAAGATCTAAGAGCAGAGGTAACCAGTAGGGCTCTTTTAGTAGGGAGAGATGAATCTTTAGTTTCCATTACTACAATACTTAAGTCCTTGATTTTATTTACTATACTTTGAGCATCCCTCAGAGTTAAGTAGACTCTTAGAGAGACTCATGAAGATACTCTGAAAGCTGTCTGATCTGGAGAGCTTGAAGTTCATTCACAGGATCGTCTTCCTGGTTTTGGTCTTTCTTCGAGATGAGGGTAGCAAGACGTTCATCATTATCTTCTTTATGAGCTAGATGCAAAGGTTGAGTGGTAACTTTAGGTTAGTTCCTATTAACCCAAAAAATGGATCAACGCCCTGGATGGAGTGTGAAAGCACCAATCCTGTTCTTACAGAGCAATAATACAGAGAAAAAATGTAAAAAAGGCAGAAATAGTAAGAAGACAAGAATATTTTTATAGTGGTTAGGCTGTTAATGAAGCCTACGTCCACTTTATAACTTTTATTATTGATTGATTGTTGTTACAAGGTGAATTGGATTACAAAGTCGTTGAATATCCCGATTTTGACTAAGTCCCCAATGCTAGAGTTCACTGGAGAATCACAGTGAACTCCTTGGATGAATATTGTAAGGGAGGAAAGAGTGAAGAATAATCTCTGCAGAGTTCCAGCAGCTAGTCCAGAAGATCCAATTTATGTTGTAGGTAGGACTGTATTTATAGAGGTTGGAGCATTATTGGGCTAGGCCTTCTTTCCAAATGCTTCCAAATGATTGTACGAAGATGCTCTGTAAGTTGTGCCATGAACCGAACTAATTCCATAGATCACTAGTGATCCATAGTTGTTAGCTTGCTAGTGACCCAATAGCTTGAGATACTTCTTATTATCCACTCGTCTGAAAAATATTACAACCTAGCAAGGTATGGATCGCTAGCGATCCATGTACTTAACTGACTTTTGGACTTTGTCTTCTGGGGTGTATTTGTTGTCTCATGTTGGTGTCCTCCACATAATTTCATAGCACGTTGCCTTATTTTGACGACGATCTGCATACTGGTTGCATTAGACTGTTGATCGAACTAGACGAATGCTTGCCTCTTGATTTAACTAGCTAGGAATCCCATCAAACTTAGCCATTGTCCTTAGAATACCCGTTGGACCCTGATGCAAGTGAATTCATGAATCCACGAGCTAAGATTATGGATCGCTAGCGATCCATAGATGAGGGATCTCTAGCGATCCATCACCTTTGAGCATTTTCGTTTTCCATTCTTCTAATTTCTCTTGTTTAGTCTCTCTAGTCTTTTTAGTTGGCTCTTGATCTACTCTGACTCGACGAAGTTATTCCGACTTCATTTGGATTCTGCTGGGTTAAAAATCCGGATAATAGTTCCTTAATCTCAAAGTCAATCATTGTTGGCGGGATAATGTTATGGGATTTTCTAGGACGGGGCAAATGATGGAGGTTTGGGCCCGCCTTGTAGCGCCAAAAATGTTATTGCATAATTTCATCTACACCGACACCCCGAGGTTCGAAGTTATAACTCCGAAAGCTAATTGATTACTCACCTCAATTATAACTTAGGTTATGAAATATCAAACTGCTGAGTCATGATAATAAATGCCGAGACGTTAAAGTATGAAAAGTAAATAACGCCGAGACATTATAGTGGTTTGGGCCAAAACTCTCTACGTCCACTGTTTTTTCCTTATTTAGTCACCCTTATATAGCCGAGAGGCTTATTACATTGAATCTAGGCATTTTCGCCACTAATGAGTTTTTTGATAGAGCTCTAATATGGGAAAGTACTATATGATTTTATGTTAGTTCTCTTTTGCCAAAAGATCCCTTGTGCCTAGGGATTGCCGCCTATTTATATCCAATATACAGTGACATCACTGGTGGAGAGCCTTCTCTTTAGATTGATTAGCTGGCTTGCTATGTGCATCTTATATATAACTTTTTGGATATCTTCCATCTATGCTTATCATTGGTCTCGGCCTAGGCTATCTGAGCTGTTAATTCTTGATACTTGTTGAATTGCCTTTGGTTTCGGCAACTGCTACCCTTGATTAAGCTTCTTGTTTCAGCTGAACAATGATCTTGGTCTCGGTCGATACTTTGACTCATGCTTTTGGACTACATGGTCTTAGATACTAAGTCCAAAAGCTTGAGTTCTCGTTAGAACCCAAACAATAGGTCTCGAAATAACAAGCCGAAAAACTTTCTTCCCAAATATTTGTGAGTTGTACATTATGATAATTATAGTGTAACACGTAGTTTATAAACATTTTGAACTTTGAAAAAACTTTTATAAAATATTTTGAAATATATTTTAAAAATTTGTTTTGTTCAAAATATAAAAGATAAAAATAGGATATAGAGATCAAAGAATTCAACCTGGGACTTTAATAATATAAGCTACGACTCTATACACTAAATTATAATATTAAGATCTTCACATCCTGGTCATTGTACTCATGAGTCTTTAGGTCGATCTTTTTGAGCCTTTATACTGTATAGTCTTCGATTCAACACCTGTATAATATTCTGCACTTTATACTATATAACTTGGCAAAACATTATTATCTATATTTTATATGATTGTATATGATTGTTGTCATCAAAATCAATAGCTGAGGTATAACAATCTCCCTCTTTTTGATGATGACAACCATAAATATTCCTGTATATAAAATATGATATAACTCCCCCTGAATATATGCATGTATATTTTATATTTTTGTCCCCTTATGTCATCAACAAAAAATGGGTAATAGATAAAAAATCCCCTTAAATAAAATACTCAGAAACTATAGGGTTAAAAACAACAATTAAGCACTAAAATAATCGACGATGTAATTAATATATGGGGACTTAAATAAATAAGATAAGATAATCTTTATTTATTCAAACATTAAAACAAACCACAATAACTAACAATCCAAACCAAATTAAATCACAACCTAATACTACTAACAGTTTAACTTAGACAAGCCAAACTTTTAAACGTACAAATTAACACTACTATTTTATTATGGGAGGCTTATGGATGGGGCAAAAGGAAAAGAGGAGACAAAATTTCCTTTTTGTTCCATGAGATTTCCATCACGATTGAAGCAAACTTCACATACACATTTGATTTCTTTGTCATCCTTTGCAACTTCTTCCTCCTTTTCTTTTTTCTCTTCTTCCTCTTCATTATTCATGGAGTTGTGAATGACAAGATTAGGAGTTTCTTCTTCGATCGCCATTGGATTGGATGCATTATCCAATAGATGCTTTTTGAGATTGCAATGGATGCACCCTTGCTTCTCTTTTTCTTTCAAGAGGCATAGTTGTACAACCTCTATTTCTAAAAGTACTGAAGACATGCTTCAGATCATCTTCAACCTTGATGACTTGATTATGGTAGTGATTTGGAAGGGGTCTACGGTGGAGGTTTCAAAGAATAAAGGGGTGGTCTCTTCTCATGGATATTTGGAACTTGACAAATCCATTGTTTTATTTTTTTTTAATTTTACAAAAAGAAGAAGACAGAGAAATGTGAAAAAAGTCTAAATTTGGTGGTTATATAATCACGTTTCGAATTTTTAATTTTAGAGGGAAAACAGTTTGAAATTTCTATGGTGTATGTCGACATATGAGTGGACTATATGTCAATATATGTATGTTAAATTTGATTTTTATTTTCTTCATAAATTATAGGCTATTATATTTATATTTCAAAGAAAGAACATATTCCTAACTCTCTTCTAAGCTTTATAAAAGATGTTTGAGTTAATGGTTTTGTTAAAATATCCGCTATTTGATTTTTAGTATTTATAAATTCAAGTGAAGTTACTTCTTCATTTACGTTATCTCTTAGAAAATGATGTCTAATGTCTATATGTTTGGTCCTAACATGATGTGTTGGATATTTTTAGATATATTTATTTCACTAGTGTTATCACAGTATATTGGTGACTTGGTAATAGCTAAACCAAAATCTTTTAAAGTTTTTTGCATATAGACAACTTGAGAATAGGCTAATACAGTAGAGATATATTCTACTTCTGTCATAGATAGAGATACAGAATTTTGATTTTTACTAAACTAGAAAACAAAAGTGATAAGTTCCACTTGTACTTTTTTGGTCTGCTTTGCATCCAGCATAGTCAACATCACTATAAGAAATTAAATCGAAGGAATCTTATTTTGGATAAAAGAGTCCATAATCTAGTTTGTTGTTTACATATCTTAATATTCGTTTTACAGATTTCAGGTGAGCTTTCTTAGGTTAAGATTGGTATCTTGCACAAAGACAGACACTATGCACTATATCTAGTACACTGGTAGTTATATATAATTAGGATCCTATCATACCTATATATAGTTTTTGATCTATATCTTTTGAATTTTCTTCCTTATTTAATTTCTTATTAGTTGTCATGGGAGTTGGCTTACCATTAGTATTTCCCATCCCAAATTTCTTAACCAGATCCTTTGCATACTTTTCTTGACTTATAAAGATACGATTACTTAATTGTCTTATTTGTAATCCTAAGAAGATGGTTAGTTCTCTCATATGACTCATTTTAAATTCTTTAGTCTTTATATCAAAACTCTTTATTTAATTGTTCGTTTGTTGACTCAAAAATTATATCATCTACATATATTTGTATAAGTTGAATATCATTTTTTTAATAAATAGAGTACTATTTACTTTTCCTATTTCAAAATTAGATTGTAAGAAATAAGATTTAAGTCTATCATGCCATGCTCTAAGAGCTTATTTTAGAACATATAAATCTTTCTTTAATTTATAAACGTGATTTGAAAGTTTTCATCCTCAAAAGGTGAGGTTTGTTGTACATAAACATTCTTTAACAAAACCATTTAAAAGGCACTTTTGACATGCACTTGAAATAATTTAAAATTATTATAATTTGCAAAATTGAGTAAAATTCTAATAGCTTCTAATTTTTCTATAGGAGCAAAGTTTCATCAAAATATGTACCTTCCTCTTGACTATAACCTCGAGTGACTAAACGTGCTTTATTTCTTATGACTTTTCCTTGTTCATTCATTTTATTTCTATAGACCCATTTAGTTCCTATTACAGACTTATTTTCTAGTCTTGGGACTAATTCCCAAACATCATTTTTGGTAAACTGATTTAGTTCCTCTTGCATAGCAAGAATTAATGAATCATCCAATAATGCTTCCTTTGGATTTTTAGGTTCAATGGCTGAGATAAAAGCTACATTACTTCTTTTATTTAATTGATTTTGTGTTTTTACAACACTCTATATTTCCTAGAATATTTTCCATGGGATGATCTTTCAAAAATATTTTGTTCTTCTATTTGGATGCAAATTTTAAGAGTTATTATTATTTACATCATTATTGATTTCATAATTTGTAATTTCATTAGTTCTGTTAATATTTTCTTCTTCATCAAAATTGGAATTGCTAATTTCCAAATTCTCATCAAATGAAACATGTAATATCTCTTCAATAGTGTTAGTTCTGGTGTAAAAAACTCTACAAGCTTTTCTTCTATTAGAATAACCAATAAAACTTCTTTTATCTGATTTAACATCAAATTTATCTAACTTATCTTATGTATTTAATATAAAATATATACTACCAAAACTCTAAAACAAGATACTTCAGGCTTTTTATTATAAAATAATCCATAAGCAGTTTTCTTAGTCAAAGGTCTTATTAAGATTCTATTTAAAATATAACATGCTATAGCAACTGCTTCAGCCCAAAAACTTTTAGGTAAATCACTATCAAATTAACATTGTTCTAGCACTTCTTGTAACCTTTTTTTTTGTATGTTCTACTACTCCATTTTGTTGGGGTGTTCTTGGGAATGAAAATTTATGTGTAATCCCTTTCTTATTACAAAAGTTTTCAAAATTTTCACATTCGAATTCTCCTCAATGGTCGCTCCTGATCGTTTTAATTTTAGTAGACATTTGATTTTGAATTCTTTTAGTAAAAATTTTAAACATTTCAAAGACATCATTTTTAAGTTTTAAGAAAATTGTCCATATAATTCTAGAAAAATCATCGACAATTACAAAAACATATCTATTATGATTTATTCATTGTATTTGCGATGGTCCGAAAAGGTCTAGGTAAAGAAGTTCAAGCGGTTTAGATGAAGAAATCATATCTTTTGATTTAAAGGAACTTTTACGAAGTTTTCCTTGTTGACAAGAATCACATAAGTTGCTGACTTTGAAACCCATTTTAGGTAGACCCATAACAAGTTCATATCTAGCAACTTTAGAGAGGTATTCAAAATTCAAATGGTCAAGTCTTTTATGCCAAATCCAAGGATCACTAGATTTATCCAAAAGACACAAATTGTCATTAGACGCTTTCATACTTAAAATATAAATAATATATTTCCTAATACCCTCAAAGATAATATTTGACTCATTATGGTGATTATCTTTATCAAACATAATTTTAAAACCTTTATCACATAATTGACTAATACTAAGCAAGTTATATTTTAGATTTCTAACTAGCAAAACATTAGAAATAGTAGGAGTTTTAGAGTTATTGACATTGCCAATGCCAATCACATATCCTTTTGAGTTGCCTCCAAAATTAACCGATCCACCATCTTTGTAGAAAATATCCTTCAAGATCTCTGGATTTGTGATGATTAAATATCCACTATCTAGTATCCACTTGTCATTCTTGATTTGTGATGGTTAAATATCAAGTATATGTTCACTGTTAGCCGTATAACATTCTTGTTCCTAAAATACAACATTATACCTCTCCAAAACATCAAAATAATTAATTTCTAATTTACTTGAAAATAATATATCGGTTTTGCAAAATTACTTTTCCATAAAAATGTTAAAAAGTGTTTTACTAGCCATTTATATTTTTCAAAAATCAAATCACGAATTTTTGAAAATCTAGTGCTCTGATACCAAATGTGGGTTGTAGAATTACGACCTTAAGGCTAATTAAACACTAGAGGAGGGTGAATAGCGTTTCTAACTTATGTAAATCTATTTAAATTCCTTTTAAATTAAATATTAAATCACATATTAACAATATATAATTAAACTATCAAACAGTCACAATTGCAATCACAGATAGAAATAAAAGCATTAAAGTAAAGTAAATAGTTAGAGAGATGACACCAGGGATTTTATACTGGTTCAGATATGTCCTACATCTAGTCCTATACAATTGCCTGTATGGATTTCTTTTTAAATACGAGCAGAAGGAAAACCAAAATACAATCTCGATTCTGAGGCTACTAGACACACTCTCTTGAATTTTTGGGCTCTCCGTACACCCACTTGATTTGAACGGGCTACAAGTATATTCAAAGAAAATACAAATAGAGTTGATAGTTTTTTTAAAGACAACTTCTTAAACTTTGGATACAATGGATCCTATAGCCTCTTGGACAACACTTTGATCTTTGAACAGAGTGAGAGATATTTTCAAAACAGTAAGAAAGTAGTATTGAATCAATACAAAGAAGTATGAATTAATTCTATTTGTTTTGGAAGAGAATAAAGTATATTTTCAATGGAGTTTTCTAGAAAGTAAGAGGAGGGAAGAAACAAGTAAGTCTAAACTTTAAAATACGTTCGAACTCCCCTTTATATAATAAATCAACAGATGTGTCCATTTGTAAAGAGTTACGATGAATAAACACTTCCAAAATTTGAAAAACCACTTGCGGCATGTATGTCGATGTATCATCTACCTATATGTCGACATATACATGTATATTTCAAAAAATTATTTCTTTTTAAATTGTTTTAAAAATTCTATACTTTGTAAAATAATTTGATACTTTGTAAAATAGTTTGAACACAGTTTATAAACATTTTGAACTTTGAAAAAACTTTTATAAAATATTATGAAATATATTTTAAAATTTTGTTTTGTTTAAAAAAATTAAAGATAAAAAATAGGAGATAGAGATCAAAGATTACTACTAGGGACTTTAACAATATAAGTTATGACTCTATACACTACATTATAATCTTGAGATCTTCATATCTTGGTCCTTATACTCATGAGTCTTCATGTCTATTTTCTTGAGTCTTTATACTATACAGTCTTTGATTCAATATATGTATAATATTTTGCACTATATATTATATAACTTGGCAAAACAATAGTATCTATATTTTATGTGCTTGTATATGGTTGTTGTCATCAAAATCAATAACTAAGATATTAACATTGATTATCGATAAAATGCAATGTTTCATGGAAACGGTTCGAGTAATAAAAGCTTCCCGAAGCCAACCATTAATAGTAATGGAACTCTACCTAGTTCTGGATGTAATCGCTTGTCTGGATTCAACAAATGGTTTATATTCAAAAAATCATACTTTGAGGGAAAGTGTTATTCGATATTTTTCATAAGCAATAATTCTTGAGGAGTTGGATTAGAAATGATTATGGATGCCAGAGTCCAAGATGACTAAATTTGAAGAGCTACTATGAAAGTGAGGAAAAATAGTTAAGTTCATGGATCGGTATTGATCCATGGATGGATCGGTATCGATCCATAATATTAAACATTTTGCTCCAATTCTCAATGATCGGGAAAATATCAAAGCAAGGAATAAGATAGAGAATTTTACTAAGTTTATGGATCTGTGCCAATCCATGATTCCATCCATAAAGTCAACTTTCTTAATGGATACATAAAGAAATAAGCTTTAAAGCATCCAAGGAAGATTGACTCTAGAAAAGAAGCATCATGACTTGAGGAATATAGAAGAAAACACAAGAAATAGACCAAGTTTATGGTTTGATACTGATCCATATATGGATCAGTATCTATTCACAGTAAAGTTTTTGCACTTGGCCTATTTATTCTCATATTATTCTATATCTAATTATTGAATTAGTTTTACTACTATCTAGCGATGCAAAAGTTCAATTATAACCTACTTCAACTATAAATAGGAGGCTATCTACAATAGGAAAAGGACTTGTGATCTTTGCACTTTCCTTATTCATATATGGTGAGACTTTACTATTACCAACTTTGGAATAGAATCCCAAGTTGTACTTGTAGAAGCAGCATACCTAAAGTAAGTTAAGAGGTAAAATATATTCTAGCTGGACAAAAGAATAGCCGAACAACTATAAAATTGCTATTTCTAGTCCTTTTTACCTTTTTCTTCAAATTTGCCATTTTCTTATTGTTTACTGTTCATAGATACAATTTTACTATTTATGATTGTCATCTCATCAAAATCTACCGTTTGGGAGCGGTATGCCAATTTTTTGGTTAACATAAAGATTTTTTATGCTAGAAATAGGAATTACCTGAAGTTCATTCGACATAGAAAAATAAATTGTTTATAACATATATTTTTTGAATTATCCTAACGGTTCTTATTTCAAAAACTTTTCCAAGTCCATCGTATGTTAGAGATATTTGGTGTGCAATAAGAATTTGCAAAAAGGGTTTTTTCTATGTAAGATATGTAAAACCTCAAAGATATTTTGACAGAGAAAATGAGAAGAGAAGATGTAACAACCCGAAATTTAACCCATAATAATTAATTCATTAATTAATGAAATGATCAAATAACTTTGTGAAATTATTAGAATTGAGCCATGGGAGTTGCACCATGGTGTCCGTTGTAATTTGCTGGTCAATTTCCATATATAGAACATCAAAATCCGAGTTAATATGAGCGAGATACAAAGCAAACAAGAATCAATGAAAAAAGAATATATATATATATATATATATATATATATATATATATATATATATATATATATATATGGAGGTCGACCTAGAGGTCGACCATCCCAAGGCCTAGGTCAACCGACCGGTCAACCTGACACTATGGGCGGTCGACCTGTAGGTCAACCCGCCTATGGGCTTGAGGCGATGGAATTCCTCCTTCGTCCTGTGCGATTTTAACACGTCAATTTCCCTATTTTTCTCAATTTGGTTCCTTCGTGCTTCCATCCGATGGCTCCTATTCAGCCTATGACGTAGTTGCATCCTATTCAATCCCCAAATCTAATAGTCTAAGATCCACTTCTACCCCTATATATAAGACCCTAGGCCTAACACTTTTTCTCATTCTAGGATTTTCTCCAATTGGGTTCACCTTTTTAGGAAGGACCCTAAGCGGAATAATTTTCCAAGGAGAAAATCGTTTTAAATTAAAATATTTAACAACCCCAAGTGGATCCGAGAAGGCCTAAAGGAAAGAGCTTAGGACCACAGGTGAGTGATTGTAATTATTTTAGATTTCTTTAAGTAATTTAAAATAATAGGGTTTCCAATAGTTATAGTTTTACTACGATTTTTGGAATAACCATTTTAGTAGTTTATCTACAATTTTAGAATTATTTTCAGTCTGTTTCGTTTAGCTATTCTTTTCATTTAATTTTAGTTTATTTCTGTTAATTAAAGCTTTTCCATTTATTTACAGTTTATTTACAGTATTTTAATTTTTTACCGTTATTTATGCGTTATTTACATCTTTTTCCTATGCTTTGGACTTTCTTCTATTTTCAATTTTCTTTTATTTCTCCTTCTTCTTCGCATATGGATTAGAATAGATTAATCGCGAATATGGATTAAAATTATAAGAATACTGAAATAACGGAAGATAAGAAGTAAACTGTAAAGACTGTAATAAAAATGGAATTAAGACCGAAATTGAGCCTAATTATGATATTGATGTTAGAATTTGACTAATTAAAGTTAATTGGCCTAGTTATAACTTAGAATTATAACTAAAAAGAGTATAAGATGAAAGAAGCTTATTTTTACACTAAGGCCTTGGGTTAAGTAATAAGCATGATTATAACGTAGGTTATAATAAGAAATAGAGCAGAGTGAGGCTTATTTTAAGACTTAGGACAAATTAATAAGCACAGATAGTAAGAATAAAAGTAAAGGCTTATTTAAATAATTTATCTAAGTTAATAAGCAAAGAATTAATGTAGGATCTGTACCAAATAACATTCCCCTATTTCTATGGACACGGTGTTTCACATTATCATGAAGTGAGACGAGGGGCACGCTTATGTTAATAACAGTAGTAACTGGTCAAAAAGTAGAAGTCCAAATCATGGGGATTTGGGTAAGGGGCGCAACTAGATATTGTTTGGATGATGGGCCAGTACCAACAACATTTCCCCTATTATTTCTATGGACACGGTGTTTCACATAACCTTGAAGTGAAACGAGGTGTCTCACATAACCCTGAAGTGAGACGAGGTGTCTCACATAACCTCGAAGTGAGACGAGGAGCACGCTTATGCTAGAGCTTGAGGTAATAAGAAGACCCAATAGGTGGAACAACAGGTAACATGAGCATGGTGGCGGTTATGCATACGACTTCCATTCGGGTGCTCAGTAATCGTTATGAGTTCCAAGCGCTTAGTGTGTGCCCTTCGTAGGCACCATTGTCTACTATGTAGGGAGCTTTAGCGTTCGGTTCACAGTAGATTCTATGGAGTAGCAGGCCGATCAAAGGGTAGTATTAGGAATTCAGCCTAATCTAAGCAGCTATCAAAAACAAGTGCAAACAATCAAAGTTAATCAATTATGTTGATCTAGTTAATTCGTATTTATTTCTAGCTTATTCCTTCTCTCTATTTCCTTTGTTTCCTTTTATATACTAGAACTGTTGTAAAGTCTATTACTTTTACTTTGCTTAAAGATTCTAGTAATTACTATCATTCACCAGACTTTTAGTCTGACCCACTCCTCCATTTTCCCCTTTTCCCCCATAGCCAATCAGGGCCAAGGACAGTAGACTGCATGCATTTGGAGATTTCTTCGGAGGAGATTCTATCATGTTTTTCTTTTCTTCAGTTTCAGTTTTTAGTTTTTTCTGTTGAGCTGGTATTTGGTGAGGGATGTATTGTATTATGATTTTATTGAGACTATGGTTTTTAATTTCGCAGGACAAGTATGGATATTTTAAGACATTTGATGTATTTGGTATTTGGCAACTTATTTGATTTATAAAGTAATTGAGGTTTTGTTCTAAATAAATTATTATTATTATTATTATTTTCGCTGTTTATATATTTTTGTCTTGTGAATCTTAGTCTCTGCTAGTTTTTGTTATACCTCAATGCAACATGCCTTTTAGTGTGCTCTTTTGGATATACTAAGGGGTGTTGGGTGTTATATATGGTATCAGAGCCTAAGTTACAGGACTCCTAAAAACTTTTTTTAAAAATAAAGTATTTTTTCCAAAATAAATTGTTTTAAAGATGTCTTTTAGAAATAAACTCTTATAAAAGAAGTAGTTTTTAAGTATAAAAGTGTTTTTATAAAAATCCCCTCAAAGGTCCAGTTCAACCTTCTTTCGATTCTTTCAAGCCTAAGTTTTTCTTTTCTTTGCATAGTATGACTGAATGGTTCCGTAGAGCTACAGCACTAGAGGTGCAAGGGCAAGTGCTCAGTACAACACCGGTAGATGGAAATCCCTTTAACCCACCTACACCAGCCAACTTTTTTAAGCTATGCAAGGATTTCGCTAGTATAGGAGGCAGAACTTTTTCTGGCACGGAGAATTCAGAGGAGATGCGAGCTAGGTTGGATAATATGGAGCAAAGGTTTAGTCGGTTAGGTTTGGAGGACCGATAGAGTGGTCAACCTACATCTTGGCAGCTAAAGGAAGAGCTTAAGAAGGTTCCTACAAGCTCTAAGAAGCGGTAGGGGAAGGATAAGAAGGATAAGGACAAGAGGAAGGAGGGAGGACCTTAGAAGCGAATCAAGAAAAGTGGGAGATGTAAGCATTGTAGAATGACTGGTCATTACTCAAAAGACTGTAAGAAGGCAGGAATGAAGGGAAGATGTTTCAATTGTGGACAGCTTGATCACTTTAGTAAGATTTGTCCTCAGAAAACAGGGCAGACAGCGAGCACATCTGCAGCACAGATTCAGATTTTGGATACAGCAAATTCCAACAGTAGACCAAATCGAGGTAAGAAAATTTGATTTCTATTCCTGATTTTTCCATTCTGGCTCTTTTCAATTCTGGAGCATCACACTCTCTCATCTCTAGTTCTCTAGTAGGTTGTTTGCACTTAGACATCTCTTTAGTAGTAGACCCCATTGTTGTTTCAAACCCATAGATGGATCGGCATACTTGTCAATGGTTTGTAGGGGTTTGAAAGTTTTTTTATCCTAGGCATAGAAATTGACTTCGATGCCTATGTTTTGGGATTTTTGGGGTATGGGATGATTCTGGGGATGGATTGGCTATCCACATATGGAGCTATATTAGATGGCGAGAGGAGAGTCATTAGACTAGGGACATGCAGCGGTAGGACTCTCGAGGTTTCTTGCGACCCGCAAGGGTCAGTTATGTTGAGCTTCCTTTATTCCCTCGACTCATCATCATCAGAGTTGGATTTGGTTCCTGTCGTCAGAGACTTTCTAGACGTCTTCGAGGAGGTTAAGGGACTACCCCCCTAAGAGAGAGATTGACTTCATGATTTATTTGACTGGTAATGTTAGACCAGTGGCATTACCCGTTAGGCACATGGCACCTAGAGAGAGGATGGAATTGAGCAAGAAAATCCGTGAGCTTTTGGAGAAGGGTTTCATAAGAAGGAGCATATCGGAGTGGGGAGCGCCAGTCGTCTTTGCTACTAAGGCAGATGGTTCTCTTTGACTTTGCGTGGACTATAGGGAATTTAATAAGCTCACAAAGAAGAACCGTTATCCACTCCCTAGGATAGATGATCTTTTTGACCAGCTAGTTGGCTCTTCAGTGTTCTCTCAGCTTGATTTATCCACGGGATTCCACCAGCTTAGGGTCGTTGATAACAGCATTGATAAGACCTCGTTTAGGACTCCAAACGAATTTTATGAGTGGTTGGTTTTGCCTTTTGAGCTAACCAATGCCCCGGCCTACTTTATAGATTTGATGAGCCGTGTCTTTAGAGAAGGCCTAAATAAGTTTGTGGTTGTATTCATGGACGACATTTTGGTGTTTTCCAAGAACAAGGAGGAGCATGTTATTCATCTAGAGGAGGCTCTTCGTACACTTCGCATTCTTCAGTTGAAAGCAAAGTTCTTGAAGTATCACTTTTGGCATAAGGAAGTGTGTTTCTTGGGGCATAGAGAAGGTCTACACATGGAAAGAGTTTGATAAACGATTTTGTACATTTAGGCTCGGATTGTGAAAATCCAAAGAGTGGTAGGCAAAGATTGGGGATGTATAATAGAAAAGGAGGTAAGCCACGTGTAGATAATTGCAGAAATTATAATTGTTTCATATAAGTGGATTTAAAGGTAGTACCTTAGAGTATGAGTATAGGAACAAATGACTTTAAGTAAGGAAAGAGATTTCCAAGGTTTAGGAAGGATATTCCTAGGATAGTAAGTAGGAAAATCCACTTTATGTCTAACCCAATAAAATGAAATTATTAGAATTGAAAAGAAGAGTTGTTAATATTTTTAAAAGTAAATACTGGGTTTTTGGAAATATGGTAAGAAACTTAAATTGATTTTTATATGATATAAATTTTGTTAAAAGTGAAATTCTTTTTTAAGAATTACAGAACATATATAGTTCACTAGTTTCTTTGTAAGTAAACAAAAAATTTAAATATAAAAACCGAAAATGTATTAAGTATTAGAAACGTAGATTACAACATTTATTGTTTTAATAGATGTTTTCGTGAAAATAAAGGGAGCATGGGCTATAATGCTACCGTTATAGTAAGTGACTCCCAAGGGGAATGTTTTACATAGTAGGTAAGGGTTATTAATATTTAATTTTAATTATCAATACACTAGTATCTTTGGATTGTAGTAACGGTGTTTTATGCAACATCTATTTTGAACCTAAATAAAAATGTATTTTTAAAAGATAATTACTAAGAATAGAAATAAATATGATTTGTGAATACACTTATTATTTAAGTAAGTATAAGAAAATGTTTTCTGGTTATGGATATATTAAAACTGTTTCGAAGATGAGTTTTTCTGAAAAGAAAAGAGTAAGTTAGATATTACAAAATTTCTATCGTAAGAGAATATAAATTAGACATACTTTAATATATTGTAATGAAAAGAATAATGGTATAATTTTCTATGAAACCAATAAAAATGTTATGTGTAAGTTATAAGGAATACGTGAAAGAGATATACAGGGTATGGGAAGCACCATATTTTGTATAGCCTATTTCGAAAAATATAAAATAAGTTTATTGTAATTTCACATAAACATATAATCCTCTTTTAAAGGATTCATAGAAGGTTTTACCATTAATAGTTTCTCATAAGAGAAATTAGTTCCAATACATTAAGGTATAAAATTGTTAGGTGTAATAAGAAGATGTTTAAAAAAAAGACACATGAGGACATTTTAAAGATACATTAAAGGATAATGGTTTCGTGAAAAAGTAAATAAAATTTTGGAAATGAAAACTTAATAAAAGTAAAATTTGAAAATCAAATTTTTTATAGAAAGTTGTAAACGTCTTTAAAAGAAAAGGAGGAATAAGTTTTAGACTTAAATTTTTGGAAGTTTTCCCCTCTAGGTTTGGGGAATAATGTTAAGTAACCAAGTATTTTTGAATTTAATAAGAACTTAAAAATAACACTTTTAAAGACAAAGGTTTTGGGATTTGATGTTCTAAAAATTTAGAAACCTTAATTTTTAAAATGGAACTATAAACACCGAACCAAACTCCTAAATGTGAAGTAGATTGGAATCATTTCCTAGGTGTAACGGAAAAGGTGTAAGGCTACAAAGGAGACAACAGTAATTACTTTTGGAAGTAATAATAGAGTTTCCGTAGAGTGTATAGGACCCTAGTGAGAACCTAGGAATGTTGATTCATGTGAGTAGACTAAAGAAAAACAGTAAAATTGAGTTAGAAAAATTGTAAGACACGCAAGGTTGAGAATGGATATTCCTGATTTTAGAAGAACTTGGGAAAAGCATCTTTCTTTAGTGGAATTCGCATAAGATAGTAGTTCTCAAGCTAGCATTGGAATGGCACCTTCTGAAGCTCTTTATGGAAGACCGCGCAAGTCGCTTTCGTGTTGGATAGAGTCTATAGAGGTTAAAAAGACTTCGAAGAAGATTGGTTTGATTTGGAGAAAATTCGTACCTCATATCCTCATCTTTTTTATAATAAGTTTTAGAATTTCCTATTTCCATCTTTAGTTTTAAATAGGTTCTTTCCTTTATTATCTTTTAGGAGGGTAGAACTTAGAATTTAACCTATGGATGGTATGATTTTATGTGAACATGTTACTAGAACGTGTTATGAATGATAGATGCAAGTGGTTGCAAGTGTTTGCTAGTGGATGCTAATGGACGCATATACTTACACTAGGGGCTATTATCTCTTAGGGATCGCCGTAACTAGGACACTAGAGCATATGCATATGGATGTGTGCGCATTTTCATTTTATCCATGGTTGCTATAAATGGATGTTTATCACATGGTTGTTGCATTTGGATGCTGACTGTAGCACGCATATAGAACTATTAGTTATCATTAGGAATTTTTAAATTCATTTGGATACATAGCACGGACATGATTGCATAAAAGGAGGTCAACTGAATTAGTGGGCCACCTAATCTTTTGCATTAGTTAGGGACATAGACACTACACTAATCGCATAAGTATCATAAATTGCATTAGAAAAACTCAAGGACAATGGATGAATGGATGATGGTTGGGTAGTTGGTTGTAGAACTTGGATGAAAACATTTAGTACATTCTTTTATCCTTAGAGATTTCGGGGACGAAATCCATTAAGGAGGGGAGAATGTAACAACACGAAATTTAAACTATAATAATTAATTCGTTAATTAATGAAATGATAAAATAAATTTGTAAAATTATCAGAATGAGCCATGGGAGTAGCACCATCGTGTCTGTGGTAATTTTCCGGTCAATTTCCATACATAGAACGTCAGAATCCGAGTTAATATGAGCGAGATACAAAGCAAACAAGAACCAACGAATATATATATATATATACATACAGGGAGGTCGACCATCCCAAGGCCTAGGTCGACCGACCGGTTAACCTGGCACTAAGGCGATCGACCTGTAGGTCAACCTGCCTACGGGTTTGAAGCCAAGGAATTCCTCCTTCGTCCCGTGCGATTTTAACACATCAATTTTCCTATTTTGGTCAATCTGGCCCCTTCGTGCTTCCATCCGATGGCTCCTATTTAGCCTATGATGTGGTTGCATCCTATTCAATCCCTAAATCTAACAGTCTGAGATCCACTTCTACCCCTATAAATAAGACCATAGGCCTAACACTTTTTCTCATTCTAAGATTTTCTCCAATTGGGTTCACCTTTTCAGGAAGGACCCTAAGCGGAATAATTTTCTAAGGGAAAAATCGTTTTGAATTAAAATATTTAACAACGCCAAGTGGATCCAGGAAGGCCTAAAGGGAAGAGCTTAGGACCACATGTGAGTGATTGTAATTATTTTAGATTTCTTTAAGTAATTTAAAATAATAGGGTTTTTGTACTATGATTTTTGGAATAACCTTTTTAGTAGTTTGTTTACAGTTTTTAAAATTATTTTCAGTCTATTTCCTTTAGCTTTTCTTTTTAGTTAATTTTAGTTTATTTTGTTAATTATAGCTTTTCCATTTATTTACAGTTTATTTACATTATTTTAATTTATTTACATTTATTTATGCGTTATTAACATCTTTTTCCTATGCTTTGGACTTTCTTCTATTTTCAGTTTTCTTTTATTTCTCCTTCTTCTTCGCATATGGATTATAATAGATTAAACGCTAATATGGATTAAAATTATAAGAATACTGAAATGATGGAAGATAAGATGTAAACTGTAAAGACTGTAATAAAAATGGAATTAAGACCGAAATTGAGCCTAATTCTGATATTGATGTTAGAATTGGACTAATTAAAGATAATTGGCCTAGTTATAACTTAGAATTATAACTAAAAAGAGTATAAGATGAAAGAAGCTTATTTTTACAATTAGACTTGGGTAATAAGCATGATTATAACATATGTTATAATAAGAAATAGAACAGAGTGAGGCTTACTTTAAGACTTAGGATAAATTAATAAGCACAGATAGTAAGAACAAAAGTAAAGGCTTATTTAAATAATTTATCTAAGTTAATAAGCAAAGAATTAAAGTAGGGCCTGTATCAAATAACACTCTCCTATTTCTATGGACACAGTGTTTCACATAATCCTAAAGTGAGACGAGGGGCATGCTTATGTTAATAACGGTAGTAAATGGTCAATAAGTAGAAGTCCAAATCATAGGGATTTGGACAAGGGGCGCAACTAGATATTGTTTGGATGACGGGCCAGTACCAACAGCATTTCCCATATTATTTCTATGGGCATGGTGTTTCACATAACCCTGAAGTGAGATGAGGTGTCTTACATAACCCTGAAGTGAGACGAGGTGTCTCACATAATTCTGAACTGAGACGAGGGGCATGCTTATGCTGGAGCTTGAGGTAATAAGAAGACCCAATAGGTGGGACAACAGTTAACATGAGCATGGTGGAGGTTACGCGTGCGACTTCCATTCGTGTGCTTAGTAATCGTTATGAGTTCCAAGAGCTTAGTGTGTGCCTTTCGTAGGCACCAATGTCTACTACGTAGGGAGCTTTAGCGTCCGGTCCACAATAGATTCTATAGAGTAGCAGGCCGATCAAAGGGTAGTATTAGGAATTCAGCCTAATCTAAGGAGCTATCAAAAACAAGTGCAAACAATTAAAGTTAATCAATTATGTTGATCTTGTTAATTCGTATTTATTTCGAGCTTATTCCTTCTCTCTATTTCCTTTGTTTCCTTTTATATACTAGAACTGTTGTAAAGTCTATTACTTTTACTTTGCTTAAAGATTCTAGTAATTACTATCATTCATCAGAATTTTAGTCTGACCCACTCCTCCATTTTCCCCTTTTCCCACATAGGCAATCAGGGGCAAGGACGGTAGACTGTAAGCATTTGGAGATTTCCTCGGAGGAGATTTTATCATGTATTTCTTTTCTTCAGTTTCAGTTTTTAGTTCTTTCTGTTGAGTTGGCTTTTTGTGAGGGATGTATTGTACTCTGATTTTATTGAGACTATGGTTTTTAATTTCGCAAGACAAGTATGGATATTTTGAGACATTCGATGTATTTGGTATTTGATGACTTATTTGATCTATAAAGTAATTCTAAGGTTTTGTTCTAAATAAATTATTATTATTATAATTGTTCCCGCTGTTTATATATTTTGTCTTGTGAATCTTAGTCTCTTCTAGTTTTAGTTATACCTACAACGCAACATGCCTTTTAGTATGCTCTTTTGGGTATACTAAGGGGTGTGGGGTGTTACAAAAGATATCTACGAGAGAAGTTTGAAAGCCTTCAAAGTTATATTTTGTAAGGTAGAGTTGATGAAGAATGAATTTTAGAGAAGTTTGTAATTGGTAACTTTAACAGTTTGTAGAATTTTAAACTCAATATTGAATCATGTTGTCTGACATGTAATCTTTCTTTTGACACGACCAGTCGTCATTCTCTACGTAGTGTAGTAATACCCTATTGTTGGAGATATTGTTTCTAAAACATGATTGAAATCATAGTTTCAAAAAGTTTGAACCAAACTATGTGTGAATAAAGTTTTAGTAGCCTTGTATTTTTAAAACAAATTGTTGCATATATAACTTGTGTTTTACTAGTAGCTCATAAGATAAGATGTCTAGCAAACTAATCAACATTTGACATCAATATATATTATTAGCTGTTAAATTATTATATATTTTTCGAATTCTTAATAATTTTAGAATAAGAATCATAGAAAGTAAATTTAGACATTATAAATAATTTAGATATCTTTCGAGCGTTAGCTTTATTGGTGAAGGTAGAATAATAACAACATGAACGAGAATGCACACACAGATATATATATATATATATATATATATATATTCTCTATATAAGGTTGGTCCTAAGTCATTTTGGACAATGAACAAAACTCAAGTTTGGGCCCTTTCATACAATTGCAAGTAATACCTCCAAAAAATAATAACCTTATACAAATAATATCAAACAGTGATATCTTTTTCAAAAGCTAATTAATTGTACATTACATCCCCAAAATTAACAAACTTACACCTTCTCAATCATTAAAGAGACAAAAGGTAAATCTAACAATGAAATCATTTAAAAAAAATTCATAGTGCATTTTTTGATGCAAAATCATTGATTATGTCATCATGGTCGATATATTCTAATATATCTTTTTCGTTGCATGGATTTGCTAGCCTATTCAACCATCTTGAGTCATAGAAGTTCATAGATATTATTTTAACAATTTTAGGTTAGAAAAGCTTTTTCCGACAGACACTATGGTCACAACAATAGTCAATAATATTTAGTGAGCAATCATCACATTCAAAATCATATCTAGTTCTCTCATAAACTCAATCATTTTTGTATAATTCCATGGCTTGTTCATTTCATATGATTCCCTTGGCAGCATTACTTGCAATACTTGTAGTTCAAAACATAATTTTTTTTCTAATCACATCATAAATATCATTCATTTTAAAAGCATTTTCAAGGTTTAGACAAGTAGCTGGTAATTCCTAGTCTTCTAAATTAACTAAATTTTAGCATCAAATAAGAAACCATATATAAACTCAAAGAATTTCATTTGTTCAAATCTAGTCCTTATTTTCAAGAGAGCGGTATCGACCATGTGAATAAAATAGTCAATTCTAAATGATTCTTGTGATGACCCAGATTTTAAGGCCAGTCAACATTGCTGAAAAATCCGTCCGTTCTAAAACTACGAATGAAAACTTCCATTTTAACATATCATAATCTGATAAATATACGACATTACTAAATGTATAGGATATAATTTCAATAATACAACCTATCAGAGTAATTGTTATTCTACTGGGTGTACTTTAATACATACCATTCTCAAATACTATAAATCTTCCGCTGCACAACTTTGATGAGAGAGAGACAACAAAAAACTTTCCTACAAACTCAATAAACATGTCAATGTGGAATAAAATGGTAAGAAGGAAAGATACTTCTACACATGATAGATAACAAACACTGATAGGGACAATGTTAATAAAAGATAAGGAAATAAAAATTTATTTATTGGATTTGGTCACTATTGTAGCGACAACCTATGTACCTATCCAACTTAGGTGCACCTAGTTTGGAACAAGATCAAATCCAAACGTAGGTCATCAAGCCAAATGTAATGATCTTCCTTTCTTACTCTCAAAGACGACACTTAATACATCCTCGGTATTCGTGTGCCGATCTTTTAAACGTCCGAAAGACAGGTCATTAGGGGTGAAAGAAAGAAAAGACAGAAGAGAAGAATCTAAACAACATAGAATCTCACAATGCAACGGAACAATATATATTACTCAACATAATATATTACAAATTCATTTCAACAATATTACATTAGAGTCATAGTAATGCAAATTCTACCCTAGGACGGTTATAACAGTCTATCCTTACCTAATAGATACAATATACATATAATACAGCGGAAACAAGAAAAATAACTAGCTATCGATGAAGCCACCTGCTCCAAGCTCCTCCAAGGTAAATCTGCGGAAAACCCAAACTACTTGGATGCCCATTCAAATTTGAGCACCCAAGAGTTTAGGAAAAGAAAATAAACTCCGGGTTAGACATGGGTCTACTGCGAGTAAAGCATAAGTCTTTAACTTTATAAAAACATTTAAATAAAAGGTATATCATAAGACCACACCACACATAAACACAGATGGTTTTTCACCTTACAATGACCTAAACATTTGTATATAAAATCCAGTGATATTATAATAATGTATAAGGATTTAAATACATATCAAAATAGCTGAAATTGTTACCGTATTAAATTCCAGCATACTAGGCTCTAAAATCAAGAACTGTAAAGGCATGTATTGGAGATTGTATTCTGTACTATGGCAAGGTAAGGGACTACCTTTCGATGGTACACCTCTAAAAAATGCACTGGAGTTTGACAAGAACTTCTTGTATCCTTGATACATAGAGTCGACTGCCCCTTTAACATGGCGAACTGAATTACCCTATCCCTTTTTGACACCGAGGTCTTATACTACCACGGTGTTTGTGCACAAAACAATTCGAATATGGACAATCTAGAATGGGATGGCGGCTCCTAATGGTAGCTGACAACATAGCTCTGCTGCATACCTTGTTTTTTCCATTTCCGGGTTTGTGAGGCTTGTGTGGTCACGTCTTTACCTTCTCACTTTTGGCAGGCCATCTTGGAATCCTAACACTGCCCTCTAGGAAGAGATACAATGCCAGTATTCATCCATGCAAGGTGTTTTAGGATCGAACAAACATTCCACATTACTATCTTCCATTTTGGAATCACCCTCAAGAAAAATAGTCTAACTCCACAGCATACTTCAAAATGATTTAACATTGTTCGCTATTAGTTTGGAGTGGTCCGGATAAATCCAAGGACTGGGATCTCCAAAACAAAGCGATAATTTTCTGGCTAACTCAATTCCGGTTCTTTTGGAAGTATGCACAAGCCATCAAATCCTCACCGTGGAACTCGAATATACCCGAACTACCTCCTAAGTCAAAACATGTCCAGATTTGATAGTCAGTTATTTAACTATCAAATAAACAAATAACAACCAATTCTGTAACGACCCGTAAATTTTAACTGTTTTAATAACGTAATTAATTGGAATTTTGTGAAATTTTAAACGATAAATGTTTGAAATATAAATTTAATATTTGGAATGCGTCTAGTTAAACATAACAACTGGTAAATTTTCGTCCGAAAATACGAAAGTTTATTCCGCGCGCAAATTTACTTCAATTTAATCAGTTAAAAAGCGATAAAAATAAAATGTTTCCGAAACCTAAATATTTTTACATAGAAAAATTCTAAACCATCTTCTGAGCAAGATGTCAGTTTGTCATTTTTCCAAATTCGGACATCTTTGGCTCCGTCGATCTTATTTTTCAGCGTTTTTCTTGCAATTTCCGCTATTAGAAAATTCGAATTTTTAAAATTCAATCGTACCGCAAATATCTGTATACCGTTTTTGATCGTCTCGTTGTGCTGATCTCCGTAGTATATTTACTTCTGTATTTTGAGGTCCGGTACGTGGCGGAAACAATAAAAATGTACATTGTACCGGTACCAAAAATGTGACTTTTAGACTTCCAATCCTTTTCAAATTTTACCGTGCAGCTCAAGAAAATTTTAATTTGTATTAAATAGCTTCAGCTGAAATCAAGGGAATTTGACCGTTCACAGCCCATACCACATCGAAATCTGAAGTGTATAGAAAAACTTCTATACGTTTAGTTTTATTAATTATGTACTGTCCCTTCTTTAACTTATTCTTCCTCTAACTTGTTCATTTTCTTCTTTGCATACTTTACTTCCACTGCTACTCCCTGTCACCTTATTCTCCTCATGGCCGAAATATATATAGCACCCATCAGCATGCTTTCTCTACATGCCGAACTCCTAGCATCCATCAAAATGGAAACCATCATGGCCCAAGTATACTCGACCACTCTGCCACTTAACTCCGGCCTTCAAACGAACCACCACCAAGCTCCGCCCTGGCCACCGTCCACCGCTCTCTAACCGACCATCCTTCACCTGTTCACCGAACTCAAAGCCGACCTCCTTAAACCGACGCTCCACCACGTTGCAGCGAGCGCGGCCTCTCCGAGGTCCACTATCCTCGGCTGCAAATAGACATCGCAATCTCTTTCGCACGGCGCCTCTCTACCCGGTCGGAGCTGCTCCTTCTTCCTTCACTTCGGCCTTAGCCATTGTCGGAACTGCTCCGCCGACTGGCCTCGGCTATCTTGCCTTCTCGCCTTGTGCCTGAAAACCGCCCTCCATGGAAAAAAAAGAACAAAAATAGTTAACAAAGTTTTTTTTTAGTTTGAAAATGAATAAAGGATACATATATATATACAGTTTGTTCTTATGTATATTTTATATTAGAAACCTACATTTATATAAGATTTCCATGTAAGTACACTTGAGTCTGGTTGTTTGTATATTTGGCTAGTAGTTTATATTGGAGTTGCTGTTTGTTATCGTTGTATGTCTTATATTATATTTCCTATAGTCTGTATAAGGAATTTGTGATCTGGCACTTCATTATTATAAATTCATAATAGTTATGTATCATATATTGTCGTATATGTGAGTCCGTAGCAGTAGTATGAAATCTGTTTGAATCCATATTTATATACTTACTAAGTAAGTTGTTTTAATTTTATTGTAAATATCCTTTTAAAAGATATACCATATATGTAAGTTATATATATAGTGGTCTGGATTTTTCTACAAAGTTAAGAATTGTATACTGTAGTTTTTTTTCCAGATGAAGACTTTGTTTATGTGTTTGGATCGAATATTAATTTGAAATTTTGTTTAAATTGACTTTTGGATATAAATATATATTTTATGTTATTATGATAGTTTTATACTACACTGGGTATTTTGATCTAAAAGTTGATTGGTATTTAAGGATATTACAAATACTTGTGCAAGCTGTTTCGCATATATGAGCATAGTTCATATTTTATACTTTGTAACAATGAAGTTTCTTTACAGTCCACTGGTTGACATATTTTCTTTTTATTCGTTATAAGTACTTAGTTCATATGTAACTGTGTTTTGGCTGGCTCCATGAATATGTGTTGGGTTTGCTGTTAGCTCTATATCTATATTTCTGATTAAATTTATTGTATTTGCAACGTTTGTATATAGGGAGTACGTATATATAGTATTATAATATTTCAAACTTGGTGTATGGGCAATGTACATATATTTATACTTGCTGTTATAGATAAGTATTAGATTGTTGTTTATGTTATATATACCTATGGTAATGTGATATCCCGGAATTTTGGCAATATCAATTTAATAATCTTTATAAATAATTAAATTGATTTGTTGATTTTATTTTATAAAATTAACAAGTTTATTCATTTTAAAGGTTAATAATATTTTTAATTGGCAAATTTATTTCTTTTGAAAACTAATAACATTTTAATTTGGCAATATCCTTTCTAACAATTTTAAATTGAGAAGATTTATCTTTCTAAAACTTATATAAATGTTTTATATTTATAATGTATATATATATTGGTATATATATATTATGAATAGGGAATCTTTTAATTTAATAAAAGCTATGTTTTCAAATTATAATATATATGTATATGTATATATTGTGATTTGGAGTTATGTTATAAAATTAAATATAATAATCATCAAAACTAATGTTAAAAATATTTGTAAAGATAAAATAAAATACTCAAGCATATAAATATATGATACATTAAAATTTATCAAAGTATAAGTTGTTATAAATAATTGTTTTCATGAATTCACTTTTCTATATTTATTAAAAATGTAAAAGCTTATTTATAAAAAGATAAATACATTATATACATATAAATATTTCTTAAATACATGTATATGACTTAAATAAATTTAGTAAAACCAAGATTAACACTTGTAAGCTTATTAAGGTGGTTTAGTGACATTTGTAAATATGTAAGCATAGGTGTAAGCAAATTAATACTTAAAAGACAAGTGGCTATATTTTAATTAAAGCTTTAAAATAATAAAATTTATATGGAAGAAGAAAAATCTGTATTCATTTTTCAGTTCAACATCCTTCTTCTCATTATTCGATTAAAAACTAAATCCAAAATTTAAAGAAAGATAAAAGACTGGAAATCTAAATTCAAGGAAGAAGTAAAATCTGGAAATTCAAAGCAAAGGAAAATCAAAGGCTAATTTCAATAGCAGTTTAAAATCTTCAAAACAACTTGAAGTTCAGAAAAGAGAAATCGAGCAAGTAATAAAAGATCAACAGCAAGAATTCAAATTCAACTAAACAAGAAGTTCAAAATCAAACATCAACCTGGAGCAAAATCTCTGTTTTCTGTTCTCTGCTAAATTGGTGAGTAAACCTTAATTTTAAAAACAGTTTAAAATCTATGTTCATAACTAGATATATGTGATGTTTGTGTGGGAATATGTTGTTCATGTTCATGTGTATGAATGTGTATATATATATATATATATGATGTACTGTGTATATTTATCTGGATGCATGCTGTAGAATGAAATTTCAACTATCTGTTTATAAACAGGTTAGAAAATAAGTTAAAAATATAAACACCTTTCTTCCAAATCTATATGTAGCTACGATCATAAATAGAAAAATGATTTTTACAATGTAAATTCTTGTTAGAAATAGTTTCCAGGTGAAATTGTTTAGTTTATAGTTTAAAAATGTGTTTTTACAGTAGAAATAAATTTAATCAGTAAAATCAAATGTTTCAATTTCCTGAATTGAATTCATAATCTAGTTTATCATTGCAAATAATGATTTTAGAGATAAAAATCATAGTTTTTAGTTTGATACAAGTTGAGATTTGCCGAGTTGTTCGAATTTGGGTATTTCGTCAATCGCCGGAGATCGGGGACGATTTGAGACTTGGGGTTGCGGTCGAGGATGGCTTTAGGGATGTTGATCTCTGGAAAAATGGGGGTTGATTTTATCAGTAGCTGTGGTGGACAGAGATCGACAAAGTAGGGTTTGAGTGCTGTTTTTGGTCGTGTTGATGTTTGGGTTTTCTACGGTGTCGACTGGGCACCGGAGTGGATCGCGAGGGTAAGGATAGTAGCATGGTGATGTAGTGCAGCTCGGGACGAGGCGGCGCATTGTCTGATGGTCGGGGTTGGCGTCGCGAGGTCGTTTTCCTTCGATCGAAATTTTGGTCCAGGGGCTCGTTCTGTTCGATTTTGATTTCTGGCGATGTTGTGGGTTCTGGGTAGTCGATTGGGTAGAGATGGTCGACGATGACTTGCCGAAGGTGGAGCAGATCGCCAAAGCGCTGCCGTGGTCCTGTGCACGTGCACGTGTGCACGATATTGTCTGGTGATGTTAAGGTTTGGGGAAGAAGCTCTTTGATCGGTTAGACTCGGGATTGTCGCGTGTGTAACTCGAAGCAGGTGAGTTCGAATGAGTTGCTCGCAAATGACTCGGGGTTTTAGTGACGTTTGCTCGGGTTTTAGTTGTGTAAGTCACCAGGTTTAAGTTTAAAGCTTGAACAAGATTTTAATCAAGTTAAAAATTAAAAGCAAAGTGTTTAAAACAAGTTTTAAAACTTTAAAAAGTTATTAAGTGATTTAGTTTTCAAAAGTATGTTACCAAGTTTTAAAGTATAAAAATATGAATATGGTTTCAAAGAAATGTAAAACAAGTTTCCAAAGTAAATTATTAAAACGAGTTTTAAACAAGTTTCAAAGATTTTAAATGTTTAAATTTGTTGTTTAAAAGTAATTATATGTAGTTTAATTAATGTAATTAATTAAGTAAATTACTTATTGTAAGTAATTAATTTATAATTACTAAATGTAATTAATTAAAGGGGATAATTACTTTATGGAAGTAATTAAGGATTAATTACTTAGATAATTAATTAAAGGTTAATTAATGAGATTAATTAAGATTAATTAATTAATGAATGTAATTAATTAAGGTTAATTAATTAATGTGATTAATTAATGAATAATAAAGGAATATGATTAATTAATAAATAATTAATGGGTAATTATTGAAGGTGATTAATAAAAGAAAATTTCTTAAGTAATAGTAATTATGATTAATTAAGACTAATTAATGAAGGTGGTTAATTAATTTAAAGGTTAATTAATTAATGAAGTATTTAGAGGATCATTAATTAATATAATTAATGGAATTAATCAAGTTTGATTAATAAAAGTGATTAATTAAAGTATGATTAATTAATTATAACTAATTGAGGATCGAGTGTAATTAATTATAGTTAATTAATTTATTAATTAATGAAAGCAAATGAAGAATCATTAATTATTGTAATTTAATGATAGTAATTAAAGGGTTAATTATTGTATATGGTTAAGGATAATTACTTAAATGTAATTAAAGTATAATTAATCAAGGTGATTAATTAAGGTGGATAATTAGAGAAAGATTAATTAATTTATTTGTATTTAATTAATGATTATATAAGTAAGATTTATAATGAAGTAATTAATTTAATTAATTTTAAATTAATTAAGAGATGAAGTAATTAATTTAATTCACTTTAAATTAATTAAAGATAGAGATAGTTAATTTAATTCATTTTAAATTAATTATGTTGTGATTAAGTAAATCATTGCTTATGTATGAATGGATGACATTGATTGTCTTGAATGGATGTAATCTCAGAAATGAGATAAGATGTTGTGTGATATGAATGCTTGGTTGCATTATGATGATAATATAGATTAACTATTGTGATGTTGATATGGATTACCTATTTGGTTATGAATCATCTGTTTAATTGATAATGTGATTATCAGTTGTGAATTGTGAATTATCTATCTGTATGAATATAGATAAGTTAATTGTTTAAACCTTTAAACAACTTGGCCTTAAAAGATACGTTTTGGATTTCGATGAGACCGGGATCGGGTTTCCGTATACCGGTATTCCAGGTCTGGAGACCCGAATACCACATCGATCCAAATTAACGATAGGTCATGAATCTCCAGTGAAGATGAAGATTTAGAGTGCAAGGGTTATTGTCGTTAACTCTGAGGGTGATTCCAAAACGAGTGTAACGAGATAATGCCTTCGGTTTCGTTCGAACCCGGAACGAACTTGTATGGATTGAATGCTTTCAGCACATCGTCAGGCGGACGATGAGCATTCTAAGTGATATGTTCTGATTAAAGGTAATCGTAACCTCAAGCCTCATCAACCGGGAATGGCTAAAACAGGGGAGGTGCAGCAAGGTTTCGTGGGTAGCACCCACTGAGAGCAAGATAGATCCCTGTCTAGAGGTCCCTTTATTTTATTCGGCTTAGTGTGTGGTTGGTCGCGCCAACTACGGGATTGTCTTGTTCGGGATTATCCAGTAAGGGATGGTTCCGGCTTTGTGTTGCAGGGGAGCGGGCGTACTCCTCGGTACGGTGATCTAGGCCACGTACTGTGACGGGCGGTACCCCAGTAGCCCTGCCATTGTATGGAATCCAAACTCCAATAAGTGCCGTACGTATTAGTTGTGCCCAACTATGTTGGAATGTGAGATGTAAGCATTTCAGCTATTTCTGTATTTTACTTGAAAACCCTAGACCCTATTATAATATAACTGGATTTCCTATCAAATGTTTTGGTTAGCGTAAGGTAAAAACTTTTCCATGTTTATGTGTGGAAAGTCTTACGTGATACCTTTGTTTTCAAAAGGTTTTGAAGTTAAACAATTTTAACCCGTTTACTCACACCAGACCCATGTCTGACCCAAGTGTTTATTTCTGTTTTATAAACTCTTGGGTACTCAAATTTTTACGAGTAGCCAAGGGATTCAGGTTTAGCTTTGACGAATTGTGGAGGAGCAATGGAGCAGGAGGCTTCGGCGTTCGTAGATATAGTATTCCGTTGTGTTGATATCTTTGTTAGAGTCTTGTATTGTATTTGAGTTGTAATATCTAGACAGATGTTTATAACTGTCTAGTATGTGTTGTATAGTTGTGTAAACTCTGATAAGTGTTGTATACTATGTAATAGTTTATGCTATTAATATAATTTATTCGTTCCGCTGTGAGATCGTTGTTGTTGTTTCTTTCTTTCTTCTCTTCTTTTCTATTTTCTACCCTTTCTTTCTTCATAATGATGCGACTTTCTGGGCATAGGAAGTCGGGCCGTTACATATGGTATCAGAGCATAGGTTGAGCGAATGCCTAAGCTTTTGGTTAAGTGAATATCAGAACACTAGGTTGAGTGAATACCTAGGTTCGGAAGGATTGTTCATTAGAGATAGGATCTGTAGCAACCTGTTTGAGTATATATATATATGAGAGCGCATATTTGTTAGTTATATAAAATGGTTTTATATTGTGTTAATTGATCGGTTGAGTGGTATATGGATTCTGGTCAATACGAGTAGCTAACGTTATTGATAGGGATCTCTAAACACTTGAACCAGGCCAACGGACACAATATTGTTTTAAAGTGGTAAATGAAATAATTTTACCCAGAAATAATTTCTATATAAAAAGTATCATTTTAAATATATATATATTTCTACCTATTTGTTGGGTTACCTGTTCGGGTTTTCCAATATAAGTTATAAAGGTAGATAAGGTGGTAGTGTGAGTAACACGACTACCAATAGTTAGAATTTGAGTGTTGAGGTTGGAAGTATATCTGACGAGACTGTAGACCAAATACCGTCTCGAGTAAACTTTGTTGTGGTGTAAAGATTTCACCGATCTCTGAAGGAAACCAGTTATGGTTTAGAGTTTATCTTTGAAGTTGGATGAATAGAGTAGATCTATTGGATGAGCTGAAGAGAGTGATGGTATTTTGGTAACCTCAGGAAGTAGTAGCTGTGTGATGAGGCACGGTGGCTATGGACGTTTCTGAAGATGTTTCTTCTGGAACAAGTTTGAAGAAGTGAGTCTGTTTCAGTGTTGTGGCTGAGTCCAGTGGGGTGTTTGTAACAACCCGCATATCTATCGATTTTATATTTAAATATTTTATCGTTAGTCGGATGTTAGTCCGAAAAGCTACTTTTTGCATACGGTCAAATTAGGACTCGAGACCACCCCCATTGAGTTCAAAATGACGTTTGCGATCTTTTTGAGTGTAAACTTCGATATGTTTGGAGATAGTGAAATTTTCGTCACTTTTTCCACTTGTGACTTTGGTTGGGACTGCACCTTCTTAACTCAGCCCAACCCCCCCCTCTTCTCTTCATCACTTCATCAAACACTTCAAGCTTCTTCAAAAATGGTGGGGGGAAAGAGAAATTAAAATTCCAAGCTCAAGATCTTTAGTAAATTCAACATCAAACTCCGAATTCAAGGTGAAGAACATAGATTCAAGCTAGGGGTTGATTCTTGCTTCGTTCTTAAGCTCTCCAACATCAATTTCGTGGAAAAGGTGAGATTTTTGATCTCACATCTTGCCTATATCTATCTTGGACTGTTGGGAATGGTTCCCTATCATTTTAGCATCAGCATTTGCATTTGGTTTGGATTGGATTGGTGAAAAACCCAAAATTCTAGTGTTTTTGGTGAAAAACTGCACTTAGGTCGTTTCTGCCTTCGCTAGGTCGTTCGCGAGATAAGCCTAAGTCGTAGGTCGTTCGTGTCGAAAAGCCACACGGAGCATAAGTCGTTCTGGCCATTTTTTAGCTCGTTCGGAGTTAGGTCGCGCGTCCTTAAGTCGTAGGTCGTATTCGCCCTTAAGTCGTAGGTCGTTGCCGACCTATAATCTCCAGGAAAAAGGCATAAGTCGTCCAGGAGCTAAAGGTATAAGTCGTTCAGGAGTTAAAGGCAAATCTTAGGTCGGTTACGAGTTAAGTGTTAGGTCGTTCGCGAGTTAACTCCTTGAGTCGTTCAAAGCTTAAGTCGTTAGGTCGCGTGCCTAGCCAAGTTGTTAGGTCGTAAGACCTTAAGTCGTGCACCTTTAAGTCGAAGCATTTTAGGTCGCTTCCCCTGGACCTCGTTAGGTCGTTCACCTCTAGGTCGCGTGCCTTTAGGTCGCAAGCCTTTAGGTCGCGTATCCTTAGGTCGCCAGTTTTAGGTCGCTGGTTCCCATGCCTCTTAAGTCGCTCGACTTTTGTTAAGTCGTAGGTCGTTGCCGACCTATAACTCCCCAGGCAAACTTTAAGTCGCGAGTCTTAGGTCGCGAACCATGTTAGGTCGCGTACCCTTAGGTCGCGAATCACCTTAGGTCGCGCCTCACTGTTAGGTCGCGCACTTCGATAGGTCGCTCGCATTTAGGTCGTAGACCTTAGGTCGCTCGCGAGTTAGTACTTGGTCGTTTGACCTGTTTTTCCCCTAGGTCGTTTGACCGGTTTGGCTTCTAGAGACAGCTTGCCTTCACTAAGTCGTACCGTGACGGGGCGCTGCCCCGCACCCCGCCGTGGGCGCTGCCCCCTGGACCCCCGCGACCTGACCGGGCAGGTCGAACCCCGAATTACTCTGCGTAGGCAATCTTATCTGACAAAGCATTTATCAGAATTTCTACTTTGATGGTTTTGGGATTGACTTCTTTGGACTTTACTCACGTCTTCGAACGTGAATTGATTTGTTCTACAATCGTTTTATGACTTGTCACTTTAAAGATATATGAAGGTTTCAATACTAATAGTAAATATCAAAACTCTTTCATCAAAGCGATTTCAACACTATTTTAAATATCAAAAGTTCGTTTTCTCAAACCGATTTTCAATCTACTAGTATATACAAGCCTTTTACTTCACTCGAATGAGAAATCGACTTAAACGACTTAGTAAAACGAGTGGTATGAAACGCTTGCGTTCACTTCGTCGGTTAGCTCTTGGACTTGTTCGATTGAGCCCTTTTTGGTGACAATTTCCTAGTGAAGATTTACAGCTTGTTCGTAAATATTTAAGTTAAGCAAGTGGTTATGGGACATGAAGCTAAACTCATATATTTACTAGCTTGGTGTGATTGACACTTCCTTATGATCATGACGATCATTTTTGTGATTTAGACTAGCGATTGAGCGATGTCTCTTTGTCTACGTGGGAGACTATACCCCGATCATGTGATGTTTCGCCATCACATTTCCTACGGTCTTCGGGCCATTCCTGTGTGAAAATTTAATGGATAGCTTCCATGAGATATCATCTCGTCATGTGTTTACGCGTAGGTGAGTTTTCATGCTCCCATTCATGTGTTAGGCCTCCCCCCCCCTTTTATGTGTTTTTCTGGATTTCTGATGATGAATTCTGGAATTTTGTGCTTCACCAATTTTTATGATTTTCATTGATATGATATCAGTTTTTGTGCATTGGTGAATTCATGTGTTATTGACTTGTTATGAATACAAGTTTAGGGTATGATACCCTATTTTATCTTTGAGAAGATTCTTGTGATTTTGATAAATCTTTTGTTGATTATCATTTACATACTTATAGTAGTATGTCGCTATGGTTATTACATGATCATGTCATGCCTTTTACTGTATACCATATCATCTGATATTTATAGTTAGACTGATCCGTTTATTATTTTCTTATAAATAATACTCGGGTCAGACCGAGATGTTACAGGTGCTTCTGCTTGACTTCTCTTCAGGATATTTCTGACTTTTGGCTAACTACTTAGATTAGTAGTTTTTGGATGTACACCTTTGAGATATAGACTCTATGTTGTGTACTTATTCTTTTGTATAGCACGTGTTGCTATTCTTTTGTATTATCGTGGATCTTTCTGACCACTACTCTGATGTACACTTTCATGTGTTATATATATTTATTCATATCTTCTTCCGCCTTTGTGATATGGATGTCTGTGACTGATTTATGTTATGATTATTTCTATGTTTGTTTTCCGAAGATTAAATATAGCCACCGTGTGATAGCTTTGTGTTTGTACCGGTATGTCGGATTTCCTCCTTAAAAGATATGCATTCTATTCTATCTGACGTATCGGTGCTCGCACAAAGAAGTTACATGGATGGTCGCTCCTCCACAGCCTTATTCTCCGCGCTAATTGACAGCACTACATCGTAGTGTTCTTGGTTAGCGTGGGTATAGAGGTGGGGCGCCACAGTGTTTCTATTTGCTTTGGGGTCCGAGTTTCTCGAGGAGTTTCGGATAAGAAGTCTTTGGTTTGTGGCAGCAGTGCGACTCGGAGTGTTCTATGTTGGCAGAAAGTTTCTGGCTGAGCAGTTTTTCTGAAGGTGAAGTTCAGAAGCAGTAGAGTGAATCCATTTCTTCGATGGATTGGTTAGTCAAATATAAGCTGTTCTGATTAGTGAAGAGAGAACAGTTATCTGTGGAAGTTAGGTCGGGTTGATCGCAAAAGAGACTTGCGATTATTTGAGTATTCTCTTGGGATTATTGGAGATTGAGATTCCGTATCGACTTGATTCGTGGAGTTACCAGAAGTTCAGCTTAGTTGAAGGATGTCTCCTAGAGAATAATTTGGTGAAGCAGCTCAGGATTCTTTGGAGAGGGATTGACCACACCTAATTTTCTGGTGAGGATTCTGTTAAGGTATTTTGACCAAGTAGAATGGTTCACTAAGATTTTATAGATATGGTGAACTGTGGATGATCAAGTTTGTGCTCGAATTTCTCCAATGGCATTCTCATCTGTTCAAGATCAGAATTGTGCAGCGAAAGCAAGATAGCAGCTATTCTAGAGTGGAAGCAACCGAGAGTTGTAATTTTCTTCGAGTAGAGGATTTCTATAGAAAATTCAAGTGTATCTCTAAGTGTGAAGAAATTTTCGGGATTTGGAGGTAAAGTTGTCAAGTGCAACTGTTTTGACTATTTCAGATAGGAGAGGTAGTGCGAAGTTCTCTAATGTTTGTAGAGTAGAGTTGTGTTTTGGATTTCGGCATATTTTGGGAACCATTTTGTTGAGTAGGATCCGGAAATTGGTTTGATATTAGTCTAGTCTATTTCAGGAAGCATCAGCAAGAGCTAAGCTAATCAGGAAGGATGAAGTGACTCAGGATCGTCAGGAGAGTTATACAGTTAAGATTGATGGAATTTGGAAATTGAAGTTAAAATTGGATATTGTTTAAGTTTTTCTCCGATCAAAGGAGATATAAGAGTTGGTAGGATGGGAAAGCTAGCTCCGGAAGTATTATGAGATTTTTCTGTGTTCTCAAGAGAATTAGTTCTTTGATATATAGGATTGAGTTGCCAGTTCGGATAACTGGAATTCATTTTATTTCATGTATCTCTGAGGGAATACGTGTTTGATCTGTCATTGGTTGTGGGATCAGCAGTTCAGAAGGATTTGGTAGTTGAGATGGTTTTGAGTTTAGTCTGATATTTTGTTCAGGTTTGTAATCTAGATGGGAAGGAGTTCTAGACTATTGTAGATAGTTAGTTAAGATCCTGTAGAACGAGTATCCCGGTATATATATATACTTGGGGAAACTCGAGGAAATTCTATCCAGAATTTGTCTGGATAGTTAAATTTGTTTGATTAAATTGTTTGCTATGATTGTTAGAATATGATTGATATGTATGGTTGCTGTTTGAAATTAAAATTAAAATTTTGCTGGGTTATTAAATTATCTTTGCTTTTAAATTTCGGGGACGAAATTATTTTAAGGGGGGAGGAATGTGATATCCCGGAATTTTGGCAATATCAATTTAATAATCTTTATAAATAATTAAATTGATTTGTTGATTTTATTTTATAAAATTAACAAGTTTATTCATTTTAAAGGTTAATAATATTTTTAATTGGCAAATTTATTTCTTTTGAAAACTAATAACATTTTAATTTGGCAATATCCTTTCTAACAATTTTAAATTGAGAAGATTTATCTTTCTAAAACTTATATAAATGTTTTATATTTATAATGTATATATATATTGGTATATATATATTATGAATAGGGAATCTTTTAATTTAATAAAAGCTATGTTTTCAAATTATAATATATATGTATATGTATATATTGTGATTTGGAGTTATGTTATAAAATTAAATATAATAATCATCAAAACTAATGTTAAAAATATTTGTAAAGATAAAATAAAATACTCAAGCATATAAATATATGATACATTAAAATTTATCAAAGTATAAGTTGTTATAAATAATTGTTTTCATGAATTCACTTTTCTATATTTATTAAAAATGTAAAAGCTTATTTATAAAAAGATAAATACATTATATACATATAAATATTTCTTAAATACATGTATATGACTTAAATAAATTTAGTAAAACCAAGATTAACACTTGTAAGCTTATTAAGGTGGTTTAGTGACATTTGTAAATATGTAAGCATAGGTGTAAGCAAATTAATACTTAAAAGACAAGTGGCTATATTTTAATTAAAGCTTTAAAATAATAAAATTTATATGGAAGAAGAAAAATCTGTATTCATTTTTCAGTTCAACATCCTTCTTCTCATTATTCGATTAAAAACTAAATCCAAAATTTAAAGAAAGATAAAAGACTGGAAATCTAAATTCAAGGAAGAAGTAAAATCTGGAAATTCAAAGCAAAGGAAAATCAAAGGCTAATTTCAATAGCAGTTTAAAATCTTCAAAACAACTTGAAGTTCAGAAAAGAGAAATCGAGCAAGTAATAAAAGATCAACAGCAAGAATTCAAATTCAACTAAACAAGAAGTTCAAAATCAAACATCAACCTGGAGCAAAATCTCTGTTTTCTGTTCTCTGCTAAATTGGTGAGTAAACCTTAATTTTAAAAACAGTTTAAAATCTATGTTCATAACTAGATATATGTGATGTTTGTGTGGGAATATGTTGTTCATGTTCATGTGTATGAATGTGTATATATATATATATGATGTACTGTGTATATTTATCTGGATGCATGCCTGTAGAATGAAATTTCAACTATCTGTTTATAAACAGGTTAGAAAATAAGTTAAAAATATAAACACCTTTCTTCCAAATCTATATGTAGCTACGATCATAAATAGAAAAATGATTTTTACAATGTAAATTCTTGTTAGAAATAGTTTCCAGGTGAAATTTTTTAGTTTATAGTTTAAAAATGTGTTTTTACAGTAGAAATAAATTTAATCAGTAAAATCAAATGTTTCAATTTCCTGAATTGAATTCATAATCTAGTTTATCATTGCAAATAATGATTTTAGAGATAAAAATCATAGTTTTTAGTTTGATACAAGTTGAGATTTGCCGAGTTGTTCGAATTTGGGTATTTCGTCAATCGCCGGAGATCGGGGACGATTTGAGACTTGGGGTTGCGGTCGAGGATGGCTTTAGGGATGTTGATCTCTGGAAAAATGGGGGTTGATTTTATCAGTAGCTGTGGTGGACAGAGATCGACAAAGTAGGGTTTGAGTGCTGTTTTTGGTCGTGTTGATGTTTGGGTTTTCTACGGTGTCGACTGGGCACCGGAGTGGATCGCGAGGGTAAGGATAGTAGCATGGTGATGTAGTGCAGCTCGGGACGAGGCGGCGCATTGTCTGATGGTCGGGGTTGGCGTCGCGAGGTCGTTTTCCTTCGATCGAAATTTTGGTCCAGGGGCTCGTTCTGTTCGATTTTGATTTCTGGCGATGTTGTGGGTTCTGGGTAGTCGATTGGGTAGAGATGGTCGACGATGACTTGCCGGAGGTGGAGCAGATCGCCAAAGCGCTGTCGTGGTCCTGTGCACGTGCACGTGTGCACGATATTGTCTGGTGATGTTAAGGTTTGGGGAAGAAGCTCTTTGATCGGTTAGACTCGGGATTGTCGCGTGTGTAACTCGAAGCAGGTGAGTTCGAATGAGTTGCTCGCAAATGACTCGGGGTTTTAGTGACGTTTGCTCGGGTTTTAGTTGTGTAAGTCACCAGGTTTAAGTTTAAAGCTTGAACAAGATTTTAATCAAGTTAAAAATTAAAAGCAAAGTGTTTAAAACAAGTTTTAAAACTTTAAAAAGTTATTAAGTGATTTAGTTTTCAAAAGTATGTTACCAAGTTTTAAAGTATAAAAATATGAATATGGTTTCAAAGAAATGTAAAACAAGTTTCCAAAGTAAATTATTAAAACGAGTTTTAAACAAGTTTCAAAGATTTTAAATGTTTAAATTTGTTGTTTAAAAGTAATTATATGTAGTTTAATTAATGTAATTAATTAAGTAAATTACTTATTGTAAGTAATTAATTTATAATTACTAAATGTAATTAATTAAAGGGGATAATTACTTTATGGAAGTAATTAAGGATTAATTACTTAGATAATTAATTAAAGGTTAATTAATGAGATTAATTAAGATTAATTAATTAATGAATGTAATTAATTAAGGTTAATTAATTAATGTGATTAATTAATGAATAATAAAGGAATATGATTAATTAATAAATAATTAATGGGTAATTATTGAAGGTGATTAATAAAAGAAAATTTCTTAAGTAATAGTAATTATGATTAATTAAGACTAATTAATGAAGGTGGTTAATTAATTTAAAGGTTAATTAATTAATGAAGTATTTAGAGGATCATTAATTAATATAATTAATGGAATTAATCAAGTTTGATTAATAAAAGTGATTAATTAAAGTATGATTAATTAATTATAACTAATTGAGGATCGAGTGTAATTAATTATAGTTAATTAATTTATTAATTAATGAAAGCAAATGAAGAATCATTAATTATTGTAATTTAATGATAGTAATTAAAGGGTTAATTATTGTATATGGTTAAGGATAATTACTTAAATGTAATTAAAGTATAATTAATCAAGGTGATTAATTAAGGTGGATAATTAGAGAAAGATTAATTAATTTATTTGTATTTAATTAATGATTATATAAGTAAGATTTATAATGAAGTAATTAATTTAATTAATTTTAAATTAATTAAGAGAAGAAGTAATTAATTTAATTCACTTTAAATTAATTAAAGATAGAGATAGTTAATTTAATTCATTTTAAATTAATTATGTTGTGATTAAGTAAATCATTGCTTATGTATGAATGGATGACATTGATTGTCTTGAATGGATGTAATCTCAGAAATGAGATAAGATGTTGTGTGATATGAATGCTTGGTTGCATTATGATGATAATATAGATTAACTATTGTGATGTTGATATGGATTACCTATTTGGTTATGAATCATCTGTTTAATTGATAATGTGATTATCAGTTGTGAATTGTGAATTATCTATCTGTATGAATATAGATAAGTTAAATTGTTTAAACCTTTAAACAACTTGGCCTTAAAAGATACGTTTTGGATTTCGATGAGACCGGGATCGGGTTTCCGTATACCGGTATTCCAGGTCTGGAGACCCGAATACCACATCGATCCAAATTAACGATAGGTCGTGAATCTCCAGTGAAGATGAAGATTTAGAGTGCAAGGGTTATTGTCGTTAACTCTGAGGGTGATTCCAAAACGAGTGTAACGAGATAATGCCTTCGGTTTCGTTCGAACCCGGAACGAACTTGTATGGATTGAATGCTTTCAGCACATCGTCAGGCGGACGATGAGCATTCTAAGTGATATGTTCTGATTAAAGGTAATCGTAACCTCAAGCCTCATCAACCGGGAATGGCTAAAACAGGGGAGGTGCAGCAAGGTTTCGTGGGTAGCACCCACTGAGAGCAAGATAGATCCCTGTCTAGAGGTCCCTTTATTTTATTCGGCTTAGTGTGTGGTTGGTCGCGCCAACTATGGGATTGTCTTGTTCGGGATTATCCAGTAAGGGATGGTTCCGGCTTTGTGTTGCAGGGGAGCGGGCGTACTCCTTGGTATGGTGATCTAGGCCACGTACTGTGACGGGCGGTACCCCAGTAGCCCTGCCATTGTATGGAATCCAAACTCCAATAAGTGCCGTACGTATTAGTTGTGCCCAACTATGTTGGAATGTGAGATGTAAGCATTTCAGCTATTTCTGTATTTTACTTGAAAACCCTAGACCCTATTATAATATAACTGGATTTCCTATCAAATGTTTTGGTTAGCGTAAGGTAAAAACTTTTCCATGTTTATGTGTGGAAAGTCTTACGTGATACCTTTGTTTTCAAAAGGTTTTGAAGTTAAACAATTTTAACCCGTTTACTCACACCAGACCCATGTCTGACCCAAGTGTTTATTTCTGTTTTATAAACTCTTGGGTACTCAAATTTTTACGAGTAGCCAAGGGATTCAGGTTTAGCTTTGACGAATTGTGGAGGAGCAATGGAGCAGGAGGCTTCGGCGTTCGTAGATATAGTATTCCGCTGTGTTGATATCTTTGTTAGAGTCTTGTATTGTATTTGAGTTGTAATATCTAGACAGATGTTTATAACTGTCTAGTATGTGTTGTATAGTTGTGTAAACTCTGATAAGTGTTGTATACTATGTAATAGTTTATGCTATTAATATAATTTATTTGTTCCGCTGTGAGATCGTTGTTGTTGTTTCTTTCTTTCTTCTCTTCTTTTCTATTTTCTACCCTTTCTTTCTTCATAATGATGCGACTTTCTGGGCATAGGAAGTCGGGCCGTTACAGGTATGCTTATATCTATACGAGTATTTATCTCAAATATATTATTATTTAAAACATTGATTTTAAATTTTATATGTTATTTTAACATTGTTTTAAAAAAAAATTAATATTGATTCATAACGATGATAATATAATTGTTGTTTATATCAATCTGATTCTGATTCGTTTATCAATTCCTTATCTATCAGCTTTACCCGTCGTGTCTATTTTCTCCATCGAAGCGCGTCCATCTAGCTTTGCTTCGGAAATCGTAGCTTGTTCTGTTGTCAAATTTCTCTAACCTGGAAAGGTGAGCAATCACTCACGATTAATGTTCTTTTATTTATTAAATTTGATTTCAATTGAAACGACAATTGAAATATGCTGCTGTTAGTTATTTACACTGTTATATATGTTATTACCTGTATCAGTTCACCTGTGACATCTGACACCCTTATTTGTTATTTATACAATGATAATCCAGTTTGGTTGATAAATGATTGTTTGTTGATGTTTGACATTGGATGTTAAATTGTTAATGTTGACGTGATAGATAATATGTAATTGAATTTGACGTAGGATAGTTAGATTTAATATATGTGTTAGATTTGATTAAATGACATTTGTATAGTATGACCCCTTTAAATGTTAAATTTATTGACATGTAGGATTTGTTTAATTACACCGTGAACCACTGAATGTATGTTGTTAAATTGATGATGTATGAAATTGTAAATAGATGACAAGTGAAGAACCGTAATGTAATAATCTTTAATCTACATGAAATGATAGTGTAGATTCTAGAAATAATTATATTAATTCGCACAAACAACAATGTGAATTAATACGGTTATTTCGGGATTAATTGAATTGATTATTGGATTGTTGTTATTGCTTGTTTATTTACTTTGACACCATCCCAGTTATCACACTGCAAGTTCCCTTTGCTATGTTTTGATTTTGAATTGAATTGGAATGGGGTTGAAATGATATATACCCAAATAAAACTTTGACTTAGGATAGAAAATTAAATAAAACCCGATTGGTCAATGATTTGTTTAAAAAATAAAATAAAGATTTTATTTGAATAAATGATAAGGTTTTGAAATGAAGTTGGAATTTGAATTTTTATGAAAGGAAAATGTTAACATTTAATAATATGAAACAAAATAAACAATGTAATTGATGAAAGAACGTTGTTTAATTTGAGAAACGATTAAATTAAGTTTGGAAATATTAAATAATTATGTTTGAAATTATTTGATAATTAAGTTTTGAAATTATTTAATAATTAAATAAGATTGAATTATTTAATAATTAAATAAAATTGAATTCTTTAGTAAGTGAAATTGAACTTCTTGAATAAGTGAAATTTAGTTTCTTTATTAATTGAGCTTTGAAATTGTAACTAAGTAAATAAATAAGTGAAATTGAATTTTCTTTAACAAGAAATAAAAATGTGATTTATTGAAATGAATGTAAGACTTGTAATTTTAAGAATTAATTTGACAAATCTAATTTAATTCAATTTGAAGTTTTGATATAATGAAGTTGAACTTAAGTAATTGATTCAATGAATTGGAAATTTAATAGAAAGTGTTTTGAAGAATAAATTTATTTAACGAAGATTGAATGAAATCGATAAATGAACTTAAATTGATTTGAATATAGATTAAATTGATTTAAATGATTTCGGAATGAAACTTATATACGAACTTGAATCAATATTTGAATTGTTTTAAATAGAAATAGAAATTGAATTATAAGATTTTGAAATGGTAATTTGAAAACTTTGAAACGTAAATCATGGAAATTGATGTACAAAGACAAATGAAATGTTGGTTTACAAATTCTAATTAAAATTGAAATTGATTTGTTTTGAAATTTATTAAATGACCAATCGGTGCAATAATCACGAAAGTTATTAAAGAGACCGGAATCAGTTATGGATATACTCTCTATCTAAACCAAAAACCACTTTAATAACTATACGTGGAGTGTGATCCAGAATGAAGTGGTTGGAATGATGTACGTGATAACTGAAGAAAGAGAACGATAATGGATAGCCTTGACACTTGTGTCAAATTGGAAATGACTAAAATAGGAGCCGTGCCGGGCCAAATAGGGCTAGCTACCTCAAGTGAACACACTTCTTCGAAACTACTCATTACTTGTTGTCGATTGGTGCACCCTTGATTTGGGAGTGTTGTTTTGCGGCGTTGCGGTCGCTACGGCGATGCGTTCTCACCAGTCCGGATCTGGCAAACGGTAGTTTCACTACCTTGGGTATTGCCTCATGTGCCTTGTCATACTTGTATCCCTATATACGCGACCACTACGATTTATTTTTTGTTATACCTATGGAGTACTCCCTGATATCCCACTAGTTTACGGTGGAGTTTACAGTGCTGTATAGACTATAACGCTTATATAAAATGTGTTAAGGGGGATAATGGTAACGCCTTAACACTATTTTGATACTTTATATTACTGATAGACATTATCTATTTACCGTACACTACTACATAGTAGATAGTTTAACGGATCCTTAAAGGATGGTTATTCCAAACATCCTTTGAGTTACTTGTATTTCAATTGCTATCTCACTTGAGTTGGATTTATTAATATAAGAATGTTAATCCTGACTCGAGTGTTTTGTGTTTTGCTTTACGCTCGGGTCAGACTGAGTGTACCAGCATTTGAGACTCACCTTTGAAGTTGGAGCTTTGCTTGAAGATCCAGCCATCTATTCTGCTTTTAGTATTCGATGATTCCAGTAATGTATTCTGATTTGTATCTGATGTATCGTATTACTCTTCCGTTGTATCTGGTTTAACTCTGATGTAATTTATATATTTATATAGTAGCTTCATGAACTACTATCTCTTTTATTTCCGCTGCATTTATTACTCTGTGTCTGTGATCTGTGATTATTTATTTACTGTATATGTTCAGTTTTGCCAAATTTATAATTAACCACGCGGTATTTTGAATTATTCAAGTCCGACATGTGCGGATGCGAATGGTCCAAAATAGCGGGTCGTTACAGTTGGTATCAGAGCTTTGGTAGCTCTAGGCAAAACTTAACATATGGGGTAAATGTATGTACAGAATCACTCTCATTCGAGTTTCAATCTCTTCCTTTTGACTCGATTCCTTTGAATTTTGGAACGTTCCCTACGGTTCCAAATTCCATTCGTGTCCCTCACTATTCGTCTTCTAATTTCAAAGTATCCCATAACTCCACTTTGAATGACCCTTATAATGAATCGGAGGTCTCGCCAAACTTCGAATGATTTGAAAGGGGGTGAAACTCCTTTACAATAGGCATTGATTTACCGGAGATTTCTGTATCCTCGGTTTACGATGCTATCTATTTCCTGCTATACCTGAATTCTACTTCTAGAGATCGAATGTCGATTTGCCTCGGAATTCCACATCAATCTTATTCTTTAAGTCACGGTCGATCCGGTTAAAGTTGCCCGCGATTTATATAAACTTATCCATCGCCCTGTTTTGTTATTTAATTATCTTATCTTTGTTCCAAAATTATCTTCGAATCAAAATTCTCTTTGATTTAAGTCCATCAAAATTTGAATCTCTATCCTTGCTTTGAAATCCATTCTTGTATCGTCAAGCGAGGAAGTGTATCTGTAAATTAATCTTAAAAATGTTTTAAAATATATTGTGTTGTTTGAGTTGTTGATGTTGATTTGGGTTTTCGATCGATTCGTCTGATCAACGCTATGGATTTCCAAAACACTAGAACAGAGCAAACTGACACAATATTATTTTCAAATTTGGTAAATGAAATAAATTTGTTGATTATATTGTAAAAATATAAGTAAAATTTTCTGGAATTTATTAAGTTAATTAAATTGTTTGTTTGAAATGATAATATTTGATTACCATTTATTGTTCTAAATAAATTTATAAATATAGTTTATAAATTGATTTGGAATTTGAAATGAATTTAATTCAGAAATTTGAGAATTTAGTTTCCGGAGATTTCGAACTTTGGTTTTTAAAATTTTAAAGTATATATTATTGAAAGTATTTTCGAATAGAAATCGTTTTCAAAGAATTTTAAAATGTTGAAATCAGTACTCTTCTCTTTGTCGCTGGAAAATAATTTCGGTGATGGCGGCCGCATCATCGACATTCATTTTCGAGTTTTGAAGTGGAGATACTATTCTGTAGCTTTGCTACGGTTTTGTTTTGAAAAATATTTTGATTTGAATTTCTTCAGTATAATTTGATTTATATATATAGGTATCTTATTTTAAAATTTAATTTGATTTGATATAAATATATTATATATATCTCTAAATTGTTTAAAGTTAATCGGAAATCTAATTCTTAAATTTGTTAAAAGATGATTTTAATTATAAATAAAACCAAAATTTGGAATAAATATTTAAACTTGAATAATTGAATTGGGAAAAAATTTTATTTGTATATTGTTCAACTGCATTCTAATACAACTTACCTAAATCATTCAGAAGTTGATATGTAATTGGATAATATATAATATAAATTGAATTTATAAATAAAATTTGAGTGGTTATAACAAATGTTATACACTTAAATTTTAATTATCAAATGTTAATAGAGATAAATAGAATAATAAGATAATTGAAAAATAAATTTTGTTTTGAAAGAATTAATAAATTGAAATTTGATCAACTTACGAAAATACCTTGAATTTAAAAGCAATTAGTAAATATAAATTAATTTAAATAGAAACTTTTATGGTTTAAAATAATTTATATGGGTTAAATATACGTGATTAGATATATTAAGTAGAATAAATTTAACAATAATTTGGAATAAAGAAGAATTTAAATTCCTGAAAAATATGATTATAATAAAGACTATTCAAAATTATGGTTTTAGAAATTGTAAATTGAGGATAATTGGATAATAAGATAATGAATTTAGAAATAGTTGAGATTGATTTTAGTGAAATCAAATGGATTAAATCAATTATTGAATATCAATTAATTTAAATTTGAATTTATATGGCTTAAATTAATGGTTATGTAACGACCCGCAAATTTCAGTTGTTTTATTTATTTAATAAATTGAATTTTTTGAAATTTTAAACAGTAAAATTTTGAAATATAAATTTGATATTTGGAATGCATCTAATTTAACATAGGAACTGGTAAATTTTCGTCCGAAAATATGAAAATTTATTTCGCGCGAAAATTTACTTCAATTTAATCAGTTAAAATTGATGATAATAAAATGTTTTCCAAACCTAAATATTTTTACATAGAAAATTTGTAAATCATCTTCTGAGTGAGACGTCATCTTTCGTTTCGTCAAATTTGGACATCTATTACTCCGTCAATCTTATTTCTGACAAAATAGCAACATTTTCGGTACCGATTATCGACTTTTGATCGGATGATCGTACCACCAATATTTGTATACCGTTTTGATCGTCTCGTCGTGCTGATCTCAGCGGTATATTTATTTCTTTATTTTGAGGTCCAGTGCGCGACGGAAACAATAAAACGTTCCATTGTAACGGTACAAAAATTTGTGACTTTCCACTTCCTTACCTTTTCAAATTCAAACGTGCTGTTCAAACAACAAAATAATTGTGACTTCTTCTTCCACTATCTTTTCAAATTTGAGCGTACATCCCGGACCACGTAAATAAATTGCTTTAATAAATTTTCCCCGGAATCAAAGCTTTAGACCATTGATATTTCATTTCATTCCATTTTTTTAGCGTTCCATATTCTTCTCTCTGATATAATTTGAGAACAACATCTATTTTGGCTTCTCATATTCATGCGCATCTTCCTCCCTCTCGCATCACCTATTCCTCTAACTTCCCACCACCAGACTCGAATTCCACGCCTCCACCACCACGACGTGCCAATCCACCAACCGCGACCTTGCATCCGAAGACCACCCTTTCCATCCCCGAGAACCCATCGCCTCGCCCATCTCGACCCCGCAGCCACGTGATGAGCTCCACTGCTTCACCCAGACTTCACCGATCCCTCCCTTCGCCCATCCTCCTGTCACTCCTCCGCCATCTCCTTCGGCAGCCTCGGCCACACTCGCCTCGAAGCCACCAAAGCCCTCCACTCCAGCCCTCTCTTCTCCACCTAAACAGTGTCCTCTCCTCACGCCAATCACGGCCTAACACACAACCGCTTCTCCCTTCCCTTCGCTCTGGATGCCACCTCTCCAGATCTGACCGCAGCCACCACGTCGACAGCGCCTAGCACTCTTCTTCTTGCAACACGTACGACATTCCCTTCTCATCTCTGTTTTATATATGTATTTTATACGAATGTTTATATATTTTATTATATTTTATTTAGATATATATATCTATATATAATAGTTTGGTTTATATATGGGTTTATATGTATATTATCCACATTTGCTTGCTTATAAAGTTTATAATATTTTATTTATACGCATATTTTATATATATATAATAGCATACATATGTTCATTTGAAGAAGATAGATGGGTTACTGTTTATACTTTTATTGTTACAATATAAAGAACATATATAAAGTCAGGTAGCTTATAAGTTATAAAGTATCCAAGTTTTATTTTAGATTTATATACAGATTTTCAAAAATATGGCATACTGGATGATTTTCGGTTTGTGTTTTAAGTGGATGATGTGCATGCTAATATTTATTCATATATTTTAATCTGTTAGATATATGGGTGTGTGTATTTACAATAACTATATGTTTAAAGTACATAACTTATATGATTTAGATATTAGTTATATAGTTAATAAACTTAGACAGTTTATATATGTTACAAAGCATACAATGTTTCAGCACTATATATTTGTATTTATGTTGCGTGTAAATATGTACATTTGTTTGAAAACCTTAATCTAATAGTTTATATATGACGTTGCGTGTAAAAAAAAATGATGTTGCGTGTATAGATATCAGTTTACATGGATTCAAACTATATTAGTTGTAATGAGTTTATAACGTCATACGGTATATATACTTAGCTTCAAGCCTTGTCATGTTGTTCTATACAAAAATATAGTACTTTAGTAGGTGTAGTCACTTACATACTGCAGCCTGGCCATGCTATTTTGTACTTTGTTTGAGCTTTGCATTTGTATGTATATTTTTAGTAAAGTAAGTGCTAGTTAAACGTGTTTTGAAATCTATAGTATATATATGGTTTTGCAACCGTATGTTATAGTTTTTGTTACTTACAAGATTTTTTTTTAGAGTTATCCTTTTTCGACTCTTATGTGTTTGCAGTATATAGTATGTAGTGTTAGTTATATGTTATATATATATATATATATATATTAGTAAGTTTTGAAGTATACGTACATCAATTTAAATATGTTACAGCTGTATGTATGATATATAGTATTTTACAAATGTATGTACTATATGTTTATGAAAGGAATAGTATGCATATATCACGAATGTTATGCGTATATTTTTTAAAAAAAAATTCTTTATGTTGTGTAAGTATTGTATTATGGGTTTTTAAATGCTATAAGTTCATAAGTTATGTATTTTATATGTGTGTAAGTTAAGCATGATTTCAAAAAAAAACAAAATCTATATATATTTTAATATTTATCTAAAAATAATAATAATAATAAATATATATATCATTGTTGCTTATATCAACGGATTCTAATCGTTCTCATCGATTTTCCATTATCAGTTTTGTCCGTCGTGCCCGTTTTCTTCATCGAATCGTGTTCATCTAGCGTTGCTTTGGAATTCGTAACCCATTCTTTGTCAAATCTCTCTAACCACGAAAGGTGAGCAATCACTCACGATTAATGTTCTTATATTTATTAAATTTGATTTCAATTGAAACGTCAATTGAAATATGCTGTTGTTAGTTATTTACATTGCTATATATATGTCATTATCTATATCTGTTCACTTGTGACATCTGACACCATTACCTGTTATTTATACTGATGTTATATTCCTGTTACTGTTGTTATATTATTATCATATCTGTTATCACTCTGCAAGTTCCCTGTTAGTATAGAATCACTATGGGTTGAAATGATACATACCCGAACGATCTATAGAATAGGAGAAAATCGTTATGGGTTGAAATGATAAACCCAAGCGATTTTCATTGAATTGAATTTGGGATTGCGGGTTGAAAAGATATATACCCGTATATATATTTTAAATTGCGGATTGAAATGATAAATATCCGTATCACTTGATCATAGGATAGAAAATTATATACAGGCACCGTTGGTCTATATATAAATGTTTTGAAAATGATTTCTATGGTTTTGAAAAAAGAAATATATGGTTTTGATTAATATTGATTTTAAAGATTTATTAAAGTTGATTTAATAAAGTTGATGAATAATATGTTTAAGTATTTATTTAATATCTATATTTTTAAATATAGAATTTGTAATGATTTGAAATTGATTGAAATTGTATCTATTTAAGAATTATACTTAAATAAGTTTGATTTGAAATGTATTGAATTTGAAATTTAAAGAAGTGATTTACAACTTGAAATTTGAAAGGGTGACTTAAATGGATATTCCAAACGTATAAATATTTGAATGAGATATTTTGTTTATTTAAATTGTAAATTGAAATTGAATTTAAAGGTTATGGAAATGATTAAGTTAATATTTCAAAACTAAATAATTGTAAAGGGAATCTGATATGTATATAAGTTTATCGAATTTAGTTTTGAAATGATGAATATTTAAAGCTTTGAAATATATATAAATTGAAATGGTTTATTTAGAAGCTAAATCGTGTTGAAACAGATGATTTGAGATTTGATTAAATTAAATTTATGGAATTCAAGTTAATTTGAATCGATTTGTGAAATTTGAGGAAATTAATTTATCTTATAACGAAATTTAACATCTAAACTGTTTAAAAGGAAAGTGCTATGATTTCCAAAATACTGTGATTTCCAGACTATGATTTCGAAAGCATTATAACTTTGGAAAGTAATATGATTTTGAAAATGGATATATTTGAAGTGAAATGATATCGTATTAAATTGGGTTTTGAAATGATAATGATTTTCGGTTTGAAGTATAAACTATTTTGAAATGACCACGGTGTTATAATAACGATTGGTTGGCAAAGAGACCGGGATCGGATATGGACATACTCTCTGTCGATACCGAAAACCACTTTGACAACCGTGTACGCGGTGGAGATTCCAGAATGAAGTAGGATGGTGGCGACGTTCTTAAGGTATGTTACGTGGACCCAACTCCCGTGAGTTGGCAATAAGGTGGCTAAAACAGGAGCGATCTCGGACCAGTGAGGTAGCACCTCTTCTCGGACGCATTTCTTCGATATTATACTCTTACTTGTGATTTGACTAGATGGCCATCCTCCGATTTGGGAGTGTTGTTCGAGGTGGAACGGTAGTGGCTGCTATGCGTATCCATCAGTCCGTGTGCGTAATTGGTATATCTACCCTGGCATTGCCTAGTTGTGCCGTGTCACCTACCATACCGAGCTTTACTACGATTATGATTTTAAGATCCGACCGCGTTAAGGTTCTCCATCCCCTTAACGCTATTTTCCGATATGATTATACTTTACTTATTTAGACACTACTGTATATAGCGTATATTACTACATAGTAAATAGTTTAACGGACCCTTAGAGGATGGTTATCCCAAACATCCTTTAAGTTACTTGTATTTCAGTTGATATTTCACTTGAGTTGGATTTATTAATATGAGAATGTTAATCCTGACTCGAGTGTTTTGTGTTTTGCTTTACGCTCGGGTCAGACTGAGTGATACAGCATTTGGGACTTACCTTTGGAGTTGGAGCTTCGCTTGGAGATCCAGCTATCTATCGATCCTGCTTTCAGTTATTCCGTCGATCCAGTGATGTATTCAGATCTGGTATTTGATTATTGTATTGAGACATCTATTGTATTCGAGACCTCTGTTGTATTTTGTTTAACTCTGTTATATATATATAGTAGCTTCATGAACTACTATCCTTTTGTTTCCGCTGCATTATTGTTATATTACTCTGTGTCTGTGATCTGTAATTATTTTATTTACTGTATATGCTGAGTTTTGCCAAATTTCATTTACAACACGGTATTTTGAGCAATTCAACTCCGGCATGAGTGTCTACCTATACACTTATAATGGATGCAAATGGTTGAAATATTGGGTCGTTACATGTGGTATCAGAGCTCTGGTTTTAGGCAAAACTCAGCATATGTAGTAAATTCAATTACAGAATCACTTTCGTTCGAGCTTGAATTCCTTCTTCTTTGACTCAGTTCCTTTGAATTTTTGGAACGTTCCCTTTGGTTCCAAAGTCCATTCGTGTCTCCCCTATTCGTGTCTTTTGATTCTGGAGTACCCCATAACTCTACTTCGAATGACCTCTATAATAATCGGCGGTCTCGCCAATCTTCGAATAATTTGTACTGGGGTGAAACTCCTTTCAATCGGTATTGATTCACCAGAGATTTCTATATCCTCGGTTTACGATGCTGCTATCCTATGCTATACCGAATTTTACCTCTGGTAATCGAATGTCGATTTGCTTCAGAATTCTACATCGATCTTATCTATGAAGTCACAGTTGACCCGGTTAAGGTTGCCCGCGATTTATACAACTTTATCCATCTTCCTGTTTGAAATGCAATCATCTAACCTTCGTTTCGAGCCTATCTATTTTAGATTAGAATTCTCTTTGATTTGAGTCCCTCTATATTTGGATCTCTATCCTTGTGTTGGAATCCAATTCTGGAATCATCATGTGAGGGAGTGTATTTGTAATTAATATAAAATAGTTTATGTTTATAGTGTGTTGTTTGAGATGTTGATGTTGATTTGGATTTTCGATCGATTCGTCTGATCAACGCTATCGATAGAATTTCCAAAACACTTGAACAGAGCAAACTGACACAATATAATTTTCAAATTTGATAAATGAAATAAATTTGTATGATTATATTTTAAATATATAAGAAAATTTTCTGGAATTAAAAGTTAAATAATTTGGTTGTTGAAAATGATAATATTTGATTATCATTTTATTTTTATTTTGTAAGTCATTGACTATTACAAAATGACTATTGTTTATAAATTTATTTGGAATTGAAATGAATTTAAATTGAGAATTTAAGAATTAAATTTCCGGTGATTTCAAACTTTGTTTTAAAGTATTAAAATGTATATTATTCAAAGTATTTTTGAATAAAACGGTTTTCAAAGAATTTTAAATGTTTAAATCAGTGCTCTTCTCTTTGTCGCTGGAAAATAATTTCGGTGATGACGGCCGCATCATCGACATTCATTTTCGAGTTTCGAAGTGAAGATACTATTCTGTAGCTTTGCTACGGTTTTGTTTTGGAAAAAAAATATTTTGATTTGAATTTCTTCAGTACAATTTGATTTATATATATATAGGTATCTTATTTTAAAAATTTAATTCGATTTGATATAAATATATTATATATATCCCTAAATTGTTTGAAGTAAATCGGAGATTTAAATTCTAAAATTTTAGCTTTAAGATGATTTCAATTATAAACTGAAGCCAAAATTCTTGGATAAGTATTTAATTTAGAAGAACTGAATTGTAAAATCCTATTTGTATAATACTCAATTACATCTTAGCATAACTTACCTAAAATTTCAGAAGTTAAAAATGTAATTGGATAATATACAATATAAGGAAATTTATAAGTAAAATTTGAGTGGTTATAATAAATGTTATACACTTAAAATTTAGTTATAAATATCAATTGAAATAAATAGAATTATAAGTTAAGTGGATAATAAGATGAGGCAAATAAATTTGTTTTGAAGGAATTAATGAATTGAAGTTTGATTAAAGTATGGAAATACCTTGAATTTAAAATCAATTACTGAATATAAGTTAATTTAAATTGAAATTTATATGGTTTAAATTAATTTATATGGTTTAAATATATGTGATAAGATATATTAAGTGGAATAAGGTTAATAATAATTTAGAATAAAAGAATTAAATTTGCTGAATAAAATATGAGGAAAATAAATGATTATACAAATTGATTAATTTAGAAATTGTTAATTGGGGATGACTAGACAATAAGGTAATGAATTCAGAAATAGATGAATTGATTTAACTTAAGTGAACTCAGTGGATTAAATCAAATTGCTAAATATTAATTAGTTTAATTTGAAATTATATGGTTTAAATAAATTGTCTTATCTTGTCTTTTAATCTATTTTTCTTTTGGTTGCTTCTATTCTCCTACCTTCTTCCTTTTCGGGGACGAAAAGTTTTGAGTGGGGGAGAGTGTAATGACCCGCAAATTTCAGTTGTTTTATTTATTTAATAAATTGAATTTTTTGAAATTTTAAACAGTAAAATTTTGAAATATAAATTTGATATTTGGAATGCATCTAATTTAACATAGCAACTGGTAAATTTTCGTCCGAAAATATGAAAATTTATTTCGCGCGAAAATTTACTTCAATTTAATCAGTTAAAATTGATGATAATAAAATGTTTTCCAAACCTAAATATTTTTACATAGAAAATTGGTAAATCATCTTCTGAGTGAGACGTCATCTTTCGTTTCGTCAAATTTGGACATCTATTACTCCGTCAATCTTATTTCTGACAAAATAGCAGCATTTTCGGTACCGATTATCGACTTTTGATCGGATGATCGTACCACCAATATTTTTATACCGTTTTGATCGTCTCGTCGTGCTGATCTCAGCGGTATATTTATTTCTTTATTTTGAGGTCCGGTGCGCGACGGAAATAATAAAACGTTCCATTGTAACGGTACAAAAATTTGTGACTTTCCACTTCCTTACCTTTTCAAATTCAAACGTGCTGTTCAAACAACAAAATAATTGTGACTTCTTCTTCCACTATCTTTTCAAATTTGAGCGTACATCCCGGACCACGTAAATAAATTGCTTTAATAAATTTTCCCCGGAATCAAAGCTTTAGACCATTGATATTTCATTTCATTCCATTTTTTTAGCGTTCCATATTCTTCTCTCTGATATAATTTGAGAACAACATCTATTTTGGCTTCTCATATTCATGCGCATCTTCCTCCCTCTCGCATCACCTATTCCTCTAACTTCCCACCACCAGACTCGAATTCCACGCCTCCACCACCACGACGTGCCAATCCACCAACCGCGACCTTGCAGCCGAAGACCACCCTTTCCATCCCCGAGAACCCATCGCCTCGCCCATCTCGACCCCGCAGCCACGTGATGAGCTCCACTGCTTCACCCAGACTTCACCGATCCCTCCCTTCGCCCATCCTCCTGTCACTCCTCCGCCATCTCCTTCGGCAGCCTCGGCCACACTCGCCTCGAAGCCACCAAAGCCCTCCACTCCAGCCCTCTCTTCTCCACCTAAACAGTGTCCTCTCCTCACGCCAATCACGGCCTGACACACAACCGCTTCTCCCTTCCCTTCGCTCTGGATGCCACCTCTCCAGATCTGACCGCAGCCACCACGTCGACAGCGCCTAGCACTCTTCTTCTTGCAACACGTACGACATTCCCTTCTCATCTCTGTTTTATATATGTATTTTATACGAATGTTTATATATTTTATTATATTTTATTTAGATATATATATCTATATATAATAGTTTGGTTTATATATGGGTTTATATGTATATTATTTACATTTGCTTGCTTATAAAGTTTATAATATTTTATTTATACGCATATTTTATATATATATAATAGCATACATATGTTCATTTGAAGAAGATAGATGGGTTACTGTTTATACTTTTATTGTTACAATATAAAGAACATATATAAAGTCTGGTAGCTTATAAGTTATAAAGTATCCAAGTTTTATTTTAGATTTATATACAGATTTTCAAAAATATGGCATACTGGATGATTTTCGGTTTGTGTTTTAAGTGGATGATGTGAATGCTAATATTTATTCATATATTTTAATCTATTAGATATATGGGTGTGTGTATTTACAGTAACTATATGTTTAAAGTACGTAACTTATATGATTTAGATATTAGTTATATAGTTAATAAACTTAGACAGTTTATATATGTTACAAAGCATACAATGTTTCAGCACTATATATTTGTATTTATGTTGCGTGTAAATATGTACATTTGTTTGAAAACCTTAATCTAATAGTTTATATATGACGTTGCGTGTAAAAAAAAATGATGTTGCGTGTATAGATATCAGTTTACATGGATTCAAACTATATTAGTTGTAATGAGTTTATAACGTCATACGGTATATATACTTAGCTTCAAGCCTTGTCACGTTGTTCTATACAAAAATATAGTACTTTAGTAGGTGTAGTCACTTACATACTGCAGCCTGGCCATGCTATTTTGTACTTTGTTTGAGCTTTGCATTTGTATGTATATTTTTAGTAAAGTAAGTGCTAGTTAAACGTGTTTTGAAATCTATAGTATATATATGGTTTTGCAACCGTATGTTATAGTTTTTGTTACTTACAAGATTTTGTTTTAGAGTTATCCTTTTTCGACTTTTATGTGTTTGCAGTATATAGTATGTAGTGTTAGTTATATGTTATATATATATATATATATATATTAGTAAGTTTTGAAGTATACGTACATCAATTTAAATATGTTACAGCTGTATGTATGATATATAGTATTTTACAAATGTATGTACTATATGTTTATGAAAGGAATAGTATGCATATATCACGAATGTTATGCGTATATTTTTTTTTTTAAAAAAATTTCTTTATGTTGTGTAAGTATTGTATTATGGGTTTTTAAATGCTATAAGTTCATAAGTTATGTATTTTATATGTGTGTAAGTTAAGCATGATTTCAAAAAAAAAATCTATATATATTTTAATATTTATCTAAAAATAATAATAATAATAAATATATATATCATTGTTGCTTATATCAACGGATTCTAATCGTTCTGATCGATTTTCCATTATCAGTTTTGTCCGTCGTGCCCGTTTTCTTCATCGAATCGTGTTCATCTAGCGTTGCTTTGGAATTCGTAACCCATTCTTTGTCAAATCTCTCTAACCACGAAAGGTGAGCAATCACTCACGATTAATGTTCTTATATTTATTAAATTTGATTTCAATTGAAACGTCAATTGAAATATGATGTTGTTAGTTATTTACATTGCTATATATATGTCATTATCTATATCTGTTCACCTGTGACATCTGACACCATTACCTGTTATTTATACTGATGTTATATTCCTGTTACTGTTGTTATATTATTATCATATCTGTTATCACTCTGCAAGTTCCCTGTTAGTATAGAATCACTATGGGTTGAAATGATACATACCCGAACGATCTATAGAATAGGAGAAAATCGTTATGGGTTGAAATGATAAACCCAAGCGATTTTCATTGAATTGAATTTGGGATTGCGGGTTGAAAAGATATATACCCGTATATATATTTTAAATTGCGGATTGAAATGATAAATATCCGTATCACTTGACCATAGGATAGAAAATTATATACAGGCACCGTTGGTCTATATATAAATGTTTTGAAAATGATTTCTATGGTTTTGAAAAAAGAAATATATGGTTTTGATTAATATTGATTTTAAAGATTTATTAAAGTTGATTTAATAAAGTTGATGAATAATATGTTTAAGTATTTATTTAATATCTATATTTTTAAATATAGAATTTGTAATGATTTGAAATTGATTGAAATTGTATCTATTTAAGAATTATACTTAAATAAGTTTGATTTGAAATGTATTGAATTTGAAATTTAAAGAAGTGATTTACAACTTGAAATTTGAAAGGGTGACTTAAATGGATATTCCAAACGTATAAATATTTGAATGAGATATTTTGTTTATTTAAATTGTAAATTGAAATTGAATTTAAAGGTTATGGAAATGATTAAGTTAATATTTCAAAACTAAATAATTGTAAAGGGAATCTGATATGTATATAAGTTTATCGAATTTAGTTTTGAAATGATGAATATTTAAAGCTTTGAAATATATATAAATTGAAATGGTTTATTTAGAAGCTAAATCGTGTTGAAACGGATGATTTGAGATTTGATTAAATTAAATTTATGGAATTCAAGTTAATTTGAATCGATTTGTGAAATTTGAGGAAATTAATTTATCTTATAACGAAATTTAACATCTAAACTGTTTAAAAGGAAAGTGCTATGATTTCCAAAATACTGTGATTTCCAGACTATGATTTCGAAAGCATTATAACTTTGGAAAGTAATATGATTTTGAAAATGGATATATTTGAAGTGAAATGATATCGTATTAAATTGGGTTTTGAAATGATAATGATTTTGGGTTTGAAGTATAAACTATTTTGAAATGACCACGGTGTTATAATAACGATTGGTTGGCAAAGAGACCGGGATCGTATATGGACATACTCTCTGTCGATACCGAAAACCACTTTGACAACCGTGTACGCGGTGGAGATTCCAGAATGAAGTAGGATGGTGGCGACGTTCTTAAGGTATGTTACGTGGACCCAACTCCCGTGAGTTGGCAATAAGGTGGCTAAAACAGGAGCGATCTCGGACCAGTGAGGTAGCACCTCTTCTCGGACGCATTTCTTCGATATTATACTCTTACTTGTGATTTGACTAGATGGCCATCCTCCGATTTGGGAGTGTTGTTCAAGGTGGAACGGTAGTGGCTGCTATGCGTATCCATCAGTCCGTGTGCGTAATTGGTATATCTACCCTGGCATTGCCTAGTTGTGCCGTGTCACCTACCATACCGAGCTTTACTACGATTATGATTTTAAGATACGACCGCGTTAAGGTTCTCCATCCCCTTAACGCTATTTTCCGATATGATTATACTTTACTTATTTAGACACTACTGTATATAGCGTATATTACTACATAGTAAATAGTTTAACGGACCCTTAGAGGATGGTTATCCCAAACATCCTTTAAGTTACTTGTATTTCAGTTGATATTTCACTTGAGTTGGATTTATTAATATGAGAATGTTAATCCTGACTCGAGTGTTTTGTGTTTTGCTTTACGCTCGGGTCAGACTGAGTGATACAGCATTTGGGACTTACCTTTGGAGTTGGAGCTTCGCTTGGAGATCCAGCTATCTATCGATCCTGCTTTCAGTTATTCCGTCGATCCAGTGATGTATTCAGATCTGGTATTTGATTATTGTATTGAGACATCTATTGTATTCGAGACCTCTGTTGTATTTTGTTTAACTCTGTTATATATATATATTAGCTTCATGAACTACTATCCTTTTGTTTCCGCTGCATTATTGTTATATTACTCTGTGTCTGTGATCTGTAATTATTTTATTTACTGTATATGCTGAGTTTTGCCAAATTTCATTTACAACATGGTATTTTGAGCAATTCAACTCCGGCATGAGTGTCTACCTATACACTTATAATGGATGCAAATGGTTGAAATACTGGGTCGTTACAGGTTATTTTGTATTTCAAATCTATTTTTCTTTCTGGTTGGTTCTATTCTCCTACCTCCTTCCTTTTCGGGGACGAAAAGTTTTGAGTGGGGGAGAGTGTAACGACCCGTAAATTTTAACTGTTTTAATAACGTAATTAATTAGAATTTTGCGTAATTTTAAACGATAAATTTTTGAAATATAAATTTAATATTTGGAATGCATCTAGTTAAACATAACAACTGGTAAATTTTCGTCCGAAAATACGAATGTTTATTTCGTGCGAAAATTTACTTCAATTTAATCAGTTAAAAAGCGATAAAAATAAAATGTTTCCGAAACCTAAATATTTTTACATAGAAAATTCTAAACCATCTTCTGAGCAAGATGTCAGTTTGTCGTTTTTCCAAATTCGGACATCTTTGGCTCCGTCGATCTTATTTTTCAGCGTTTTTCTTGCATTTTCCGCTATTAGAAAATTCGAATTTTTAAAATTCAATCGTACCGCTAATATCTATATACCGTTTTTGATCGTCTCGTTGTGCTGATCTCCGCAGTATATTTACTTCTGTATTTTGAGGTCCGGTACGTGGCGGAAACAATAAAAATGTACATTGTACCGGTACCGAAAATGTGACTTTTAGACTTCCAATCCTTTTCAAATTTTACCGTGCAGCTCAAGAAAATTTTAATTTGTATTAAATAGCTTCAGCTGAAATCAAGGGAATTTGACCGTTCACAGCCCATACCACATCGAAATATGAAGTGTATAGAAAAAATTCTATACGTTTAGTTTTATTAATTATGTACTGTCCCTTCTTTAACTTATTCTTCCTCTAACTTGTTCATTTTCTTCTTTGCATACTTTACTTCCACTACTACTCCCTGTCACCTTATTCTCCTCATGGCCGAAATATATATAGCACCCATCAGCATGCTTTCTCTACATGCCGAGACTCCTAGCATCCATCAAAATGGAAACCATCATGTCCCAAGTATACTCGACCACTCTGCCACTTAACTCCGGCCTTCAAACGAACCACCACCAAGCTCCGCCCTGGCCACCGTACACCGCTCTCTAACCGACCATCCTTCACCTGTTCACCGAACTCAAAGCCGACCTCCTTAAACCGACGCTCCACCACGTTGCAGCGAGCGCGGCCTCTCCGAGATCCACTCTCCTCGGCTGCAAATAGACATCGCAATCTCTTTCGCACGGCGCCTCTCTACCCGATCGGAGCTGCTCCTTCTTCCTTCTCTTCGGCCTTAGCCATTGTCGGAACTGCTCCGCCGACTGGCCTCGGCCATCTTGCCTTCTCGCCTTGTGCCTGAAAACCGGCCTCCACGAAAAAAAAAAAAGAACAAAAATAGGTAACAAAGTTTTTTTTTAGTTTGAAAATGAATAAAGGATACATATATATATACGGTTTGTTCTTATGTATATTTTATATTAGAAACCTACATTTATATAAGATTTCCATGTAAGTACACTTGAGTCTGGTTGTTTGTATATTTGGCTTGTAGTTTATATTGGAGTTGCTGTCTGTTATCGTTGTATGTCTTATATTATATTTCCTATAGTCTGTATAAGGAATTTATGATCTGGCACTTCATTATTATAAATTCATAATAGTTATGTATCATATATTGTCGTATATGTGAGTCCGTAGCAGTAGTATGAAATCTGTTTGAGTCCATATTTATATATTTACTAAGTAAGTTGTTTTAATTTTATTGTAAATATCCTTTTAAAAGATATACCATATATGTAAGTTATATATATAGTGGTCTGGGTTTTTCTACAAAGTTAAGAATTGTATACTGTAGTTTTTTTTCCAGATGAAGACTTTGTTTATGTGTTTGGATCGAATATTAATTTGAAATTTTGTTTAAATTGACTTTTGGATATAAATATATATTTTATGTTATTATGATAGTTTTATACTACACTGGGTATTTTGATCTAAAAGTTGATTGGTATTTAAGGATATTACAAATACTTGTGCAAGCTATTTCGCATATATGAGCATAGTTCATATTTTATACTTTGTAACAATGAAGTTTCTTTACAGTCCACTGGTTGACATATTTTCTTTTTATTCGTTATAAGTACTTAGTTCATATGTAACCGTGTTTTGGCTGGCTCCATGAATATGTGTTGGGTTTGCTGTTAGCTCTATATCTATATTTCTGATTAAATTTATTGTATTTGCAACGTTTGTATATAGGGAGTACGTATATATAGTATTATAATATTTCAAACTTGGTGTATGGGCAATGTACATATATTTATACTTGCTGTTATAGATAAGTATTAGATTGTTGTTTATGTTATATATATACCTATGGTATGCGTATATCTATACGAGTATTTATCTCAAATATATTATTATTTAAAACATTGATTTTAAATTTTATATGTTATTTTAACATTGTTTTAAAAAAAATCATATTGATTCATAACGATGATAATATAATTGTTGTTTATATCAATCTGATTCTGATTCGTTTATCAATTCCTTATCTATCAGCTTTACCCGTCGTGTCTATTTTCTCCATCGAAGCGCGTCCATCTAGCTTTGCTTCAGAATTCGTAGCTTGTTCTGTTGTCAAATTTCTCTAACCTGGAAAGGTGAGCAATCACTCACGATTAATGTTCTTTTATTTATTAAATTTGATTTCAATTGAAACGACAATTGAAATATGCTGCTGTTAGTTATTTACACTGTTATATATGTTATTACCTGTATCAGTTCACCTGTGACATCTGACACCCTTATTTGTTATTTATACAATGATAATCCAGTTTGGTTGATAAATGATTTGTAACGACCCCAAATTTTATAAGTATTTAAATTAATAATTAATTGAGTTTTTGAATCTAAAATTGTTAATTTATTTCATTCTGAATAAAAATAGTAAAACAAATGGTTTAAAGTGAAATTAATCGATTTATTTATTGCGAGTTTCCCCGATATCCAAGTATATTCTGTATAAATCATTTGAGATTAAAATATTGTAAATAGTGTACATGTGAGTATATGTGTATATATTGAATGTATATATATATATTTAGGTATATACGAGCAAATTTAATATATATATATATATATATATATATATTTGAAATTATGGTTAAAGATGGTTTGAGTTTATAAAATAAATATGAGACAATAAATATTAAGTAAATAATGATAATTAATATTTGAAACTAGGAATAGAAAATAAATTTGACAAATTCAAACAGATATATATATAAAAGATAAATTATAAAGTAATAAAATAACAAATACAAGTAACAAAGCAATATAAATAGTATAAACAACATTAAAACAAGAACAAAGTAAACAAAACAAAAACACATTTAAAATGAAACATACTTACATCAGCCACCACAAATCATTTTCTCAGCCGAAGCAAGTATGGCTGAAAATAAACAAAAGTACATACACATAACATGCTTCCATCTTTAGCAATTAATGCCATACCTTAGCCCATAGATAAGAATCACATCAGCCAATTCAAGCATGGGTTAAACAATATAAAAAGAAGTATTATACTTGCCTATACTTTCACCTGCAACTTGTTTATATTTATTAACTCGTACACTTCATTTGCACATATTTCGTCTTCATCATTTCATCTATTTCAAAACTGAACGAAAACAAAATTCAAACTAAAGCAACAATTCAATCAATGAAAACTAGAGAATCAAAGAAGATCTTCAGCTAGCAAATTCAAACAGGTTTTAAAATCAAGTGAGGCTAAATAAAAATTCCAGATCAAAGTTTAAAACAGTTCTCTACTTTCAAACATCAAGTTCAGGTGAGTAACTCTTCTTTCTAAAATTTTCAACATAGATCTGTTTGCAAGTATTTGAGGTAAGTACATTTGTATACAAGTATGTTTCTCTGTGTATACATGAATGATGAATAAATATATGTGCTCAGTATCTCCTGTATCATCTCTCTGCCAGTTTTCAAGCTCAAGTTTTAATTCAAAAAATCAATTCTTTTGGTTCATTGACTTTTTGTATTGGTGATCAAAACAAAAGTTGTTTGTTACCTAGTATATTAAGGTTTAAAAATATATACAAGTTAAAATAACTTGTCAAGGTTCTGGAAGACAAAGAACAGAGCCAAGGTCCAAATAAGTTCAAATTTTAAACTTGTTAATTTACGAATTCAGGCATATACATTGAATTCGTACACTAAATCATGATTTTTAAAGTAAAAGTTTTAAATTTTAGAATAAGGATTGGTGAGGAATCAGGAATTGACTGGATTTCATAGTTCTGGTCGTTTCCGGTGATCTCGACGTTGAGGGGGGCCGGGGTTCTTGGAAATGGTAGAGGAGGGATCGGGGCCCCTAGGAAAAATGTTGGTTGGGGTTGCAGGTGGATGCCGTGGCGACGGTGATGGGTTCACGTACGTAGCCCTAGTTTTTGGTGGGGTTGTGTTTCTCTATTCGATCATCGCCGATAGGCGATCGAGTGACACGGGGTTTTGGAAGGTGGAAGAGGGAGTGACGACGAAGTGATGGCCGAAGTTTCGTACGTTCCGGTGGTCGAGAATGTCGAGGCGAAGCATTTTCGTGGTTGGGTGCGAGTTCCAGATTTTTGAACGACATGCTAAAATTTGATTTGCTCGTTTTCGTGTCGAGTTGAGTTTCGATGTAGCTGGTTGAAGTGGTTTGCGACTTGCCGGAATCGGGGGGGTTGATCGGAGCGTCGCCGCGTCATTGTGCACGTGCACGGTGACATTTGTGTGCATCTGTTCTTGGTTTGGTTTGGGGGAGAAGAAGCAAGTTTGGGGGATTTTGGGTATCAGGTGAACTCGAGATTTTGAGGGGGAGGACTCGAAGCAGGGACGGGAAAACTCAAGTGAATTCCTGTTCTAGTTTTCGACCTGGAAACTGTTTCTTGTTTGGAAATTTTAAAACCAGATTTAATTTTAAAGCGAAGTTTTAAAAGGAGTTTAAATCCAGGTTTAAGTCCGATTCAAGTTAGATTGAATCTCAGTTGGAAGAAAATAAATAAAGTTTTACTCAAATTGTGATTGACTACTTAAAAATGTTTAAGTAGTTGGAATTTAAAGTGAAGTTTCAAATTGTAAGTGGAGTTTGAAATCAAAGGTTTAAATATGAATTTAAATATAAATTTGAATCTTAGTTTTAATAAAAGAAGTTTTTTTTTTAAAAATTGTTATAGTTAATTTGGATGATTAAGTGTATTTTTAAATTGATTTAAATTTAAAAATGAAATTTGAAATAAATTGAAAGTAAATTGTTTTAAATGCTTTTGATAACGATAATTTGGTCATTAATAAGAAAAATGTCCATCTTAAAGTAAATTAGGATTTAATGATTTGGATTCATTAAAGCAATAAGATAAAAAAAATGAATAATTAATTAATTTAATTAATTAAAGATATGGATGATTAATTAAGTAATTAAGAGTTCTAAGTTAATAATTTAAGTTTAAAACAAATTATTTAAAGACTAATTAAATTGGAGTTAAGAATCATTAATTAAATAAGTTTAGATTTAATAATGATTAGGGATGAATTAATCAAGTAATTAAAGGATAATTATTTAATAATTTAAGGTTGATTAATTATAATTGAAGGTTAATAAATTAATGAAAGTTATTAAGAGATGATTTATTAATTAAGGGTTAATTAATTAACATAATTAATTAGAAATGATTAATTTTTGATTTAAAGGATATTTAATTAAAATGGTTTACAATTAATTTATGACTAATTAACCAAGATTTATAATTAATTCATATGAAATATATCTGATTTAAATTTATTAGACAATTAACTGACCTTACTTATGAATGTTTGAATTCTATTGGATGATTTAATTGTTGATATCCCTGATATATGATGCTTTGTGATATACCCTGATTTTGTTATGATCTGTAATTTACTTATCTGTGATGTGTATATTGTTATGTAAATATGAAACCTTTGACCCGTAAAATGGCACTTGAATTTCGATGCGACAGGGAGTCGGATTCCAGTTGGTTATCCGAAACCCACATCGAATTGTAATTGTAAATCTCTGTGACTGATAAATTTATTTTATCTATGAATCTGTGAATGAAGTTAAGCGTTATCGATTATACCGCTTATCGATATATCTGTGATGATTTATGTTGCACTGTTGTGTAAAACCCCTAGACCACACTGTTACACACACAAATATGGATTTCACGTGGAAATTGGTTAAGTCACAGATGATTTAAATTTGATGTTTTTGAAATTGAAATTTCTAATTTCAATTGATTTTGAAATTAGAAATTCGGGTTTAAAGTAAAAAGCTTTTGAAATGGAATTTCAAAGATAAAAGTTATTTTAAATAACTTAACCGAGTTTTAAAAATTTAAATAGTTAGATTTAAATTTGGATTCAAGTTTGAAATTAAGCTATGATTTGGAAACTAGGGAGTAAAGATGATATAAATGTGTTTATATGAATTTAAACCATTTTAAAAGTATAAGTTGGAAATTTGAATTTAAACCAAGGATTTTAACTCGTATAAATGAGTCAGATTTCCAAAATGAAAACTGATTGTTTTCAAATGATAAAAGCTTTTAGATAAGAAATGAAATTCCAATTTAGGTAAAGGAATTTCAAGTTAATTGAAAAAAATTGTTTTCCAAGTTATAAATGAATTCTTTTCGAAAGCTATGAATTAAATCTGTCTATTTTTAACAGATTTAAAATGATGATTTGTTTAAACCATTCGAAATGAAATTGTTTTGAAAGCTATTTGTTAAATCTTTGATTTAAAGATTCAACGAATTAATTAAATTGAAATGGAAATCGATTTGGAAAATCTGTGAATGAATCTTTGTGAAATTAAGTGAACTTTGTGAATTGAATCTTTTTGTTTAAAAAAAATTAAAATGGTAATTTGTTAAACCATTTGAAAATAAAGTTTGGGTTTAAATTGTGACTTAATTGAAATCCCATTATCCATTTGTTTTTGAATATTGCGCTCACTATTCGGGTTAGCCGGGAAAAGACATCTGTGTCATATAACCCATTCCGAATAGTGATACGTCGTATATGGATAGCATTTGAAGACCGGTGTTGAAGACCGGATATTTTCGAAAATGAAAGGACAACCTGTCGAATGTCTCTGCACTGGGTAGCTCCCGGTATAGAGATTTATATCACTCTTTTTGTGATGGGAAGTTCGGACGTGATTTGAAAATTATCCGGATTTGCAAGGGCTTCGTGAGAAGTGCCTTCGGTTCTGTTCGAACCCGGAACAGACTTGTATGGATACATGTCTGACATTACACTTTGAGATATAAAGCTGATTTCTTTCAAATACATATCTGTTGGTGGCGGAGAATTTATTCTCTTAGCTTAACACCCTTCTCTGAGACGTACGAGCTCAGAGGTTATGTAGTTGAAATTTATCAGCGATATATCCCAATTTGGTAATGTGACATGCTGAGTGTTGCTGTGTGATGATCAGTGTTTGATCATTTGTGATATGATCATTTGTTTGATCTTATATCTTTGTGATCATAGGTTGATCATCTGTTTGACCCGAAGCATGGCTTTGTGACAAGCGTAGCTTTGTGGACGAGACTTCGTCGAGCCTCACACCCCGGAAATGGTCGAAACAGGAAGGATGCAGCAAGGTTCTAGGGAGTAGCGCCCCTTAGTGTATGTCATTCCTTCTGGATAAAGGTGGTATCATGGTATGGAGCCCAGATACTTAACCTCTGTGGTTGCTGCAAATTTATTACTTTGTGGTTGTTGCGAATCGGGGATCCTCGGGAAGATCGGTGACGATCGGGGGATGACATACGCGTGTCAGTAGTTACCTATTTTTGCAGAGGTAACCCGGCCTTGTGTTGGCAGAGATCCGGTTAGGTTCTCGGGTCGTCTATTCCAGGGACGTACCCACCGTGGATAGGAAGTTCCTTAGCCTGACCATTTGTTGGAAATCCAAACAAAACAATACGAGACTTGTACGGTTTTAGTTGTAGAACCTGCCATTTAATATGGTAGCTATAGCAGGCATAATATAATGGTACCTATGCTGGCTAAGATTAATATTCTACTTTCGAAATGTTTTCCACTATGCACTAATAATAATATCAAAAATGATTTGATTTTTGCGTAGTAAGCATCTTTGACTAACATAAGAAGAAATCTCCTCCAAGTCTGCGTTTGCATTGTGTGTGTGGTGGGAGGTCTTATGGTAGTTTCATTTTCCAAAAGCATTGCGAATTTACTTTAAAATTCTCTGCTAATTGTTTTTAAAGATAAACTGTTTTGTTGCTCACACCAGTCCCATGACTGATCCGGAGTTTATTGTTTCTTTCCTAAATTCTGGATGCTCAAAATTTTTCTACACGAGCAGTCTAGAGTTGGGTTTTTCAGATAGTCAGGATTAGTAGATTTTCTGGAGCTAGTTCAGTCTTTGGATCGGACTGCACTTGCTTATTCTTGGTGTATCGTTATTGGGAGTTCGAGCTACTGTTGGAGTTCTCTCTTGAAGACTATCTTAGAGTTATTTGTTCCGCTGCTGATATTAGTTATCTATTTTTTTTCTTTTCCGCTGCTATTTGTTGTATCATATCTCTGATGTATATAGATATTCATTGTATCATCATTGTATCTGGATATTGTATCAGATGTTGGATGTCTATATTCTTTTTCTTTTCCACTGTGTTGTTTACTTAACTGTGTTATAAGCTCCCGAGAACCAGATTCGGCATTTGGATCTACGGCATTTTGAGTACAAGTGAAGTACGGGTGCCGATTTTCGAAGGTCGATTTTTGGGTCTTGACAAGTGGTATCAGAGCTAAGGTTGAACTTTAGCTCAGGAGTATAACACATTAAGTAGCTCATTAGAGATAGAGTGAAGTAAACTTTAGGATGAGTATTTCTCAGATATCCGTTCGAACGTCTCAGTAAATTCTCTTGCTATCAACTGATAGTAAGTATGAGTGCAAGAAGAGGACGAGATAGGGGACATGGGGTACGACTATAAATGGTCAATACCCTGCAACAGTGGAAACAACTTTCTTATCAATATCCTTTGATTCGTTTCCAAATTCTTTTGATTGCTTCGTATCAGTTACAAGAAGAAGTTTCGGTGTGATGATGGCTCTACGAACCGTTGTAGGAGATTCTTATCTCGTATCTTCATCGACTTCTTATCAGCCTTTTGGATTTAAACTCTAATGAATATGAATTTGAAGTTTGAGATTGAAAATTTTAAATAATTGGAAATTTAAATTGAGTTAAATTGATTAATGGAATATGAGGATAAAATTGAATTAAATAAATTAAAACGATATTGTTTGAACCCAAATTTTGAAATTCTATTGAAATTTCTTGGAATACCGAAGTCCGAAGAGGGACAAATTGGTATGTATTCTGAGATATTCCGACTTGAATTCGGAATTCATATCGTAAGTTTGAGGAATTATAGGAGATCGAATCTGTCTATCTCTGTCCTTGTTTCGTGCCTGCGAATTTCGAGGACGAAATTCTTTTAAGGGGGGGAATTTGTAACGACCCCAAATTTTATAAGTATTTAAATTAATAATTAATTGAGTTTTTGAATCTAAAATTGTTAATTTATTTCATTCTGAATAAAAATAGTAAAACAAATGGTTTAAAGTGAAATTAATCGATTTATTTATTGCGAGTTTCCCCGATATCCAAGTATATTCTGTATAAATCATTTGAGATTAAAATATTGTAAATAGTGTACATGTGAGTATATGTGTATATATTGAATGTATATATATATATTTAGGTATATACGAGCAAATTTAATATATATATATATATATATTTGAAATTATGGTTAAAGATGGTTTGAGTTTATAAAATAAATATGAGACAATAAATATTAAGTAAATAATGATAATTAATATTTGAAACTAGGAATAGAAAATAAATTTGACAAATTCAAACAGATATATATATAAAAGATAAATTATAAAGTAATAAAATAACAAATACAAGTAACAAAGCAATATAAATAGTATAAACAACATTAAAACAAGAACAAAGTAAACAAAACAAAAACACATTTAAAATGAAACATACTTACATCAGCCACCACAAATCATTTTCTCAGCCGAAGCAAGTATGGCTGAAAATAAACAAAAGTACATACACATAACATGCTTCCATCTTTAGCAATTAATGCCATACCTTAGCCCATAGATAAGAATCACATCAGCCAATTCAAGCATGGGTTAAACAATATAAAAAGAAGTATTATACTTGCCTATACTTTCACCTGCAACTTGTTTATATTTATTAACTCGTACACTTCATTTGCACATATTTCGTCTTCATCATTTCATCTATTTCAAAACTGAACGAAAACAAAATTCAAACTAAAGCAACAATTCAATCAATGAAAACTAGAGAATCAAAGAAGATCTTCAGCTAGCAAATTCAAACAGGTTTTAAAATCAAGTGAGGCTAAATAAAAATTCCAGATCAAAGTTTAAAACAGTTCTCTACTTTCAAACATCAAGTTCAGGTGAGTAACTCTTCTTTCTAAAATTTTCAACATAGATCTGTTTGCAAGTATTTGAGGTAAGTACATTTGTATACAAGTATGTTTCTCTGTGTATACATGAATGATGAATAAATATATGTGCTCAGTATCTCCTGTATCATCTCTCTGCCAGTTTTCAAGCTCAAGTTTTAATTCAAAAAATCAATTCTTTTGGTTCATTGACTTTTTGTATTGGTGATCAAAACAAAAGTTGTTTGTTACCTAGTATATTAAGGTTTAAAAATATATACAAGTTAAAATAACTTGTCAAGGTTCTGGAAGACAAAGAACAGAGCCAAGGTCCAAATAAGTTCAAATTTTAAACTTGTTAATTTACGAATTCAGGCATATACATTGAATTCGTACACTAAATCATGATTTTTAAAGTAAAAGTTTTAAATTTTAGAATAAGGATTGGTGAGGAATCAGGAATTGACTGGATTTCATAGTTCTGGTCGTTTCCGGTGATCTCGACGTTGAGGGGGGCCGGGGTTCTTGGAAATGGTAGAGGAGGGATCGGGGCCCCTAGGAAAAATGTTGGTTGGGGTTGCAGGTGGATGCCGTGGCGACGGTGATGGGTTCACGTACGTAGCCCTAGTTTTTGGTGGGGTTGTGTTTCTCTATTCGATCATCGCCGATAGGCGATCGAGTGACACGGGGTTTTGGAAGGTGGAAGAGGGAGTGACGACGAAGTGATGGCCGAAGTTTCGTACGTTCCGGTGGTCGAGAATGTCGAGGCGAAGCATTTTCGTGGTTGGGTGCGAGTTCCAGATTTTTGAACGACATGCTAAAATTTGATTTGCTCGTTTTCGTGTCGAGTTGAGTTTCGATGTAGCTGGTTGAAGTGGTTTGCGACTTGCCGGAATCGGGGGGGTTGATCGGAGCGTCGCCGCGTCATTGTGCACGTGCACGGTGACATTTGTGTGCATCTGTTCTTGGTTTGGTTTGGGGGAGAAGAAGCAAGTTTGGGGGATTTTGGGTATCAGGTGAACTCGAGATTTTGAGGGGGAGGACTCGAAGCAGGGACGGGAAAACTCAAGTGAATTCCTGTTCTAGTTTTCGACCTGGAAACTGTTTCTTGTTTGGAAATTTTAAAACCAGATTTAATTTTAAAGCGAAGTTTTAAAAGGAGTTTAAATCCAGGTTTAAGTCCGATTCAAGTTAGATTGAATCTCAGTTGGAAGAAAATAAATAAAGTTTTACTCAAATTGTGATTGACTACTTAAAAATGTTTAAGTAGTTGGAATTTAAAGTGAAGTTTCAAATTGTAAGTGGAGTTTGAAATCAAAGGTTTAAATATGAATTTAAATATAAATTTGAATCTTAGTTTTAATAAAAGAAGTTTTTTTTTTAAAAATTGTTATAGTTAATTTGGATGATTAAGTGTATTTTTAAATTGATTTAAATTTAAAAATGAAACTTGAAATAAATTGAAAGTAAATTGTTTTAAATGCTTTTGATAACGATAATTTGGTCATTAATAAGAAAAATGTCCATCTTAAAGTAAATTAGGATTTAATGATTTGGATTCATTAAAGCAATAAGATAAAAAAAATGAATAATTAATTAATTTAATTAATTAAAGATATGGATGATTAATTAAGTAATTAAGAGTTCTAAGTTATTAATTTAAGTTTAAAACAAATTATTTAAAGACTAATTAAATTGGAGTTAAGAATCATTAATTAAATAAGTTTAGATTTAATAATGATTAGGGATGAATTAATCAAGTAATTAAAGGATAATTATTTAATAATTTAAGGTTGATTAATTATAATTGAAGGTTAATAAATTAATGAAAGTTATTAAGAGATGATTTATTAATTAAGGGTTAATTAATTAACATAATTAATTAGAAATGATTAATTTTTGATTTAAAGGATATTTAATTAAAATGGTTTACAATTAATTTATGACTAATTAACCAAGATTTATAATTAATTCATATGAAATATATCTGATTTAAATTTATTAGACAATTAACTGACCTTACTTATGAATGTTTGAATTCTATTGGATGATTTAATTGTTGATATCCCTGATATATGATGCTTTGTGATATACCCTGATTTTGTTATGATCTGTAATTTACTTATCTGTGATGTGTATATTGTTATGTAAATATGAAACCTTTGACCCGTAAAATGGCACTTGAATTTCGATGCGACAGGGAGTCGGATTCCAGTTGGTTATCCGAAACCCACATCGAATTGTAATTGTAAATCTCTGTGACTGATAAATTTATTTTATCTATGAATCTGTGAATGAAGTTAAGCGTTATCGATTATACCGCTTATCGATATATCTGTGATGATTTATGTTGCACTGTTGTGTAAAACCCCTAGACCACACTGTTACACACACAAATATGGATTTCACGTGGAAATTGGTTAAGTCACAGATGATTTAAATTTGATGTTTTTGAAATTGAAATTTCTAATTTCAATTGATTTTGAAATTAGAAATTCGGGTTTAAAGTAAAAAGCTTTTGAAATGGAATTTCAAAGATAAAAGTTATTTTAAATAACTTAACCGAGTTTTAAAAATTTAAATAGTTAGATTTAAATTTGGATTCAAGTTTGAAATTAAGCTATGATTTGGAAACTAGGGAGTAAAGATGATATAAATGTGTTTATATGAATTTAAACCATTTTAAAAGTATAAGTTGGAAATTTGAATTTAAACCAAGGATTTTAACTCGTATAAATGAGTCAGATTTCCAAAATGAAAACTGATTGTTTTCAAATGATAAAAGCTTTTAGATAAGAAATGAAATTCCAATTTAGGTAAAGGAATTTCAAGTTAATTGAAAAAAATTGTTTTCCAAGTTATAAATGAATTCTTTTCGAAAGCTATGAATTAAATCTGTCTATTTTTAACAGATTTAAAATGATGATTTGTTTAAACCATTCGAAATGAAATTGTTTTGAAAGCTATTTGTTAAATCTTTGATTTAAAGATTCAACGAATTAATTAAATTGAAATGGAAATCGATTTGGAAAATCTGTGAATGAATCTTTGTGAAATTAAGTGAACTTTGTGAATTGAATCTTTTTGTTTAAAAAAAATTAAAATGGTAATTTGTTAAACCATTTGAAAATAAAGTTTGGGTTTAAATTGTGACTTAATTGAAATCCCATTATCCATTTGTTTTTGAATATTGCGCTCACTATTCGGGTTAGCCGGGAAAAGACATCTGTGTCATATAACCCATTCCGAATAGTGATACGTCGTATATGGATAGCATTTGAAGACCGGTGTTGAAGACCGGATATTTTCGAAAATGAAAGGACAACCTGTCGAATGTCTCTGCACTGGGTAGCTCCCGGTATAGAGATTTAACCCGAACCTAATCTACGCAAAAAAATGCGTACTGTACTTTTATGTTTACGAGCCAAAGTTCTAGCACACGAAAGACGAAGTATATACTTTATTCGATACAAACCCTGTTTTTTTGAAGATCCACGGCTTGATAGATAATTTGATAAGCCAATGATTTTTTTCCGTGTTTCAGAATAGGAGATGGTAATAAAAAAAAATAAGTTGTCTAAAAAACTTCCAAGTTTATTTTATCATTAGGTTTTCATCCTTTTTCCACTTGTTCTTTTCTATAACCTAGCTATCACTCTTTTTGTGATGGGAAGTCCGGACGTGATTTGAAAATTATCCGGATTTGCAAGGGCTTCGTGAGAAGTGCCTTCGGTTCTGTTCGAACCCGGAACAGACTTGTATGGATACATGTCTGACATTACACTTTGAGATATAAAGCTGATTTCTTTCAAATACATATCTGTTGGTGGCGGAGAATTTATTCTCTTAGCTTAACACCCTTCTCTGAGACGTACGAGCTCAGAGGTTATGTAGTTGAAATTTATCAGCGATATATCCCAATTTGGTAATGTGACATGCTGAGTGTTGCTGTGTGATGATCAGTGTTTGATCATTTGTGATATGATCATTTGTTTGATCTTATATCTTTGTGATCATAGGTTGATCATCTGTTTGACCCGAAGCATGGCTTTGTGACAAAGCGTAGCTTTGTGGACGAGACTTCGTCGAGCCTCACACCCCGGAAATGGTCGAAACAGGAAGGATGCAGCAAGGTTCTAGGGAGTAGCGCCCCTTAGTGTATGTCATTCCTTCTGGATAAAGGTGGTATCATGGTATGGAGCCCAGATACTTAACCTCTGTGGTTGCTGCAAATTTATTACTTTGTGGTTGTTGCGAATCGGGGATCCTCGGGAAGATCGGTGACGATCGGGGGATGACATACGCGTGTCAGTAGTTACCTATTTTTGCAGAGGTAACCCGGCCTTGTGTTGGCAGAGATCCGGTTAGGTTCTCGGGTCGTCTATTCCAGGGACGTACCCACCGTGGATAGGAAGTTCCTTAGCCTGACCATTTGTTGGAAATCCAAACAAAACAATACGAGACTTGTACGGTTTTAGTTGTAGAACCTGCCATTTAATATGGTAGCTATAGCAGGCATAATATAATGGTACCTATGCTGGCTAAGATTAATATTCTACTTTCGAAATGTTTTCCACTATGCACTAATAATAATATCAAAAATGATTTGATTTTTGCGTAGTAAGCATCTTTGACTAACATAAGAAGAAATCTCCTCCAAGTCTGCGTTTGCATTGTGTGTGTGGTGGGAGGTCTTATGGTAGTTTCATTTTCCAAAAGCATTGCGAATTTACTTTAAAATTCTATGCTAATTGTTTTTAAAGATAAACTGTTTTGTTGCTCACACCAGTCCCATGACTGATCCGGAGTTTATTGTTTCTTTCCTAAACTCTGGATGCTCAAAATTTTTCTACACGAGCAGTCTAGAGTTGGGTTTTTCAGATAGTCAGGATTAGTAGATTTTCTGGAGCTAGTTCAGTCTTTGGATCGGACTGCACTTGCTTATTCTTGGTGTATCGTTATTGGGAGTTCGAGCTACTGTTGGAGTTCTCTCTTGAAGACTATCTTAGAGTTATTTGTTCCGCTGCTGATATTAGTTATCTATTTTTTTTCTTTTCCGCTGCTATTTGTTGTATCATATCTCTGATGTATATAGATATTCATTGTATCATCATTGTATCTGGATATTGTATCAGATGTTGGATGTCTATATTCTTTTTCTTTTCCACTGTGTTGTTTACTTAACTGTGTTATAAGCTCCCGAGAACCAGATTCGGCATTTGGATCTACGGCATTTTGAGTACAAGTGAAGTACGGGTGCCGATTTTCGAAGGTCGATTTTTGGGTCTTGACATGATTGTTTGTTGATGTTTGACATTGGATGTTAAATTGTTAATGTTGAAGTGATAGATAATATGTAATTGAATTTGACGTAGGATAGTTAGATTTAATATATGTGTTAAATTTGATTAAATGACATTTGTATAATATGACCCCTTTAAATGTTAAATTTATTGACACGTGGGATTTGTTTAATTACACCGTGAACCACTGAATGTATGTTGTTAAATTGATGATGTATGAAATTGTAAATAGATGACAAGTGAAGAACCGTAATGTAATAATCTTTAATCTACATGAAATGATAGTGTAGATTCTAGAAATAATTATATTAATTCGCACAAACAACAATGTGAATTAATACGGTTATTTCGAGATTAATTGAATTGATTATTAGATTGTTATTGATTGTTGTTATTGCTTGTTTATTTACTTTGACACGATCCCAGTTATCACACTGCAAGTTCCCTTTGCTATGTTTTGATTTTGAATTGAATTGGAATGGGGTTGAAATGATATATACCCAAATAAAACTTTGACTTAGGATAGAAAATTAGATAAAACCTGATTGGTCAATGATTTGTTTAAAAAATAAAATAAAGATTTTATTTGAATAAATGATAAGGTTTTGAAATGAAGTTGGAATTTGAATTTTTATGAAAGGAAAATGTTAACATTTAATAATATGAAACAAAATAAACAATGTAATTGATGAAAGAACGTTGTTTAATTTGAGAAACGATTGAATTAAGTTTGGAAATATTAAATAATTATGTTTGAAATTATTTGATAATTAAGTTTTGAAATTATTTAATAATTAAATAAGATTGAATTATTTAATAATTAAATAAAATTGAATTCTTTAGTAAGTGAAATTGAACTTCTTGAATAAGTGAAATTTAGTTTCTTTATTAATTGAGCTTTGAAATTGTAACTAAGTAAATAAATAAGTGAAATTGAATTTTCTTTAACAAGAAATAAAAATGTGATTTATTGAAATGAATGTAAGACTTGTAATTTTAAGAATTAATTTGACAAATCTAATTTAATACAATTTGAAGTTTTGATATAATGAAGTTGAACTTAAGTAATTGATTCAATGAATTGGAAATTTAATAGAAAGTGTTTTGAAGAATAAATTTATTTAACGAAGATTGAATGAAATCGATAAATGAACTTAAATTGATTTGAATATAGATTAAATTGATTTAAATGATTTCGGAATGAAACTTATATACGAACTTGAATCAATATTTGAATTGTTTTAAATAGAAATTGAAATTGAATTATAAGATTTTGAAATGGTAATTTGAAAACTTTGAAACGTAAATCATGGAAATTGATGTACAAAGACAAATGAAATGTTGGTTTACAAATTCTAATTGAAATTGAAATTGATTTGTTTTGAAATTTATTAAACGACCAATCGGTGTAATAATCACGAAAGTTATTAAAGAGACCAGAATCGGTTATGGATATATTCTCTATCTAAACCGAAAACCACTTTAATAACTATATGCGGAGTGTGATCCAGAATGAAGTGGTTGGAATGATGTACGTGATAACTGAAGAAAGAGAACGATAATGGATAGCCTTGACACTTGTGTCAAATTGGAAATGACTAAAACAGGAGCCGTGCCGGGCCAAATGGGGGCTAGCTACCTCAAGCGAACACACTTCTTCGAAACTACTCATTACTTGTTGTCGATTGGTGCACCCTTGATTTGGGAGTGTTGTTTCGCGGTGTTGCGGTCGCTGTGGCGATGTGTTCTCACCAGTCCGGATCAGGCAAACGGTAGTTTCACTACCTTGGGTATTGCCTCATGTGCCTTGTCATACTTGTATCCCTATATACGCGATCACTACGATTTGTTTTGTGTTATACCTATGGAGTACTCCCTGATATCCCACTAGTTTACGGTGGAGTTTACAATGCTGTATAGACTATAACGCTTATATAAAATGTGTTAAGGGGGATAATGATAACGCCTTAACACTATTTTGATACTTTATATTACTGATAGACATTATCTATTTACCGTACACTACTACATAGTAGATAGTTTAACGGATCCTTAAAGGATGGTTATTCCAAACATCCTTTGAGTTACTTGTATTTCAATTGCTATCTCACTTGAGTTGGATTTATTAATATAAGAATGTTAATCCTGACTCGAGTGTTTTGTGTTTTGCTTTACGCTCGGGTCAGACTGAGTGTACCAGCATTTGAGACTCACCTTTGAAGTTGGAGCTTTGCTTGAAGATCCAGCCATCTATTCTGCTTTCAGTATTCGATGATTCCAGTAATGTATTCTGATTTGTATCTGATGTATCGTATTACTCTTCCATTGTATCTGGTTTAACTCTGATGTAATTTATATATTTATATAGTAGCTTCATGAACTACTATCTCTTTTATTTCCGCTGCATTTATTACTCTGTGTCTGTGATCTGTGATTATTTATTTACTGTATATGTTCAGTTTTGCCAAATTTATAATTAACAATGCGGTATTTTGAATTATTCAAGTCCGACATGTGCGGATGCGAATGGTCCAAAATAGCGGGTCGTTACAAATTCCATTTGAGATTTATTTATGCATAGCAACCACTAAGCCTCAAAACAAATCTTTATTTAATAAATCTCTTTCAAAATGTTTGTCTAAAACATTTATATACTTATCTCTCTGACATAAGTATATTCACAAAACATTTGTGAATAACTTCTTACTTCCAAATCATGTTAAAAAGGATCAAACAAATGTTGTTTAAATTTGAGGTAAGGACAAACCTAAACACTATACCCTCGGTGTTACGGGTGGAATGGATGTTCCATACCATCATTTTTAAAAGGTTAGTTTAGAGAAACCCAGATCTTAAATTCTTTTTTATTTCTTTCGATAACTCCTTTTTAATCAAATCTATTTCATTCATGAAATCTCTTTTACTTGAAATCCAAATCTGTTTCAAAATGCTTTTCAAACTCCCAAATTCATTTATAATTCCCTTTTATAAATATTCAAAACCATTTATATAAATTCCTTTATAAATATCCAAATCATTTTCTAAAACTTCTTTTATAAATACCCTGAAATCATTTAAAAAAATTCTTTATAAACCTTTCCTATTTAAACAACTTCTTAAATAACCTTAAATCAATCTAGATTCCTTTAATAAGTAAATCCATTTTATAAATCTTCCTTATTTATGAAATCTTATTTGCTTAAAAACACAAATCCATTTACCCAAAACACCCTATAAATTTCCAAATTCACTTATAAAACTCTTTATAAAAACTTCTTTTTATAACATGGAAAACCATTTCCATTAGTTAAAACATCTTTAGTAAAACCATTTATCAAATCATTCTTTAAATATATTGTTAAAATGCACTAACTTTGAAACCAATTTAAAAGGAAAGTGAAATATTTTCCCTTACAAAATCAAATGAAGGCTTAATGACCACAACGATGCTTTTAATTTGGTTTTACTTATCTAGTTTAACATGGCATCACATAACAACGGGTATATAAGGGATCAACACATGACCATCAATCAACTTAAATAAATGTCCAAGTTAATTGTAATAGCAGAATGGTGTTTTGTTTTGCTAATAGATGTCATTTAGTTTTCCTAATCATATGGGGTTACTTAAGGGTAAGCGACACATAAATTCCTTGATTTAAAATACATTTGAAACGAAATACAGTTTAAAACAAAACTGATTACTTAAACTCAAAGCGATTTTAAAATAAATTAAAACCCTTGTAAATGAAACTCAAATCCTTGTTAAATAGTAATTAAATTATAATTATAGGTAATTAAACCTTATTAAAACATAATTAACTTTAATCAAAGATTAATTAAATAAGACCTCTTTTAAAAATAATAATTAATTAATAACTATCTTAAATAAATAATTAAATAATGATTTATTAATCCTCAATTAATAATTAAATAATAATTAACTTTAATTAAGTAACAAATCAGGATTAACTTAATTTATTAACATTTAAGTTTAAAAACCATTATTAACAAATGATTAAGTACTAATTACCTTTATTAATTAATTAATCAATTAAATAATAATTAATTAAATAATTAATTAAATAATTGTTCTATAATTACTGAATTAAAGTCATAAAAAATTTTCTAAAAAGATTTTAAGTTAAAACAAGTTTAGATTAGAAAAATAGTTAGATTTTCCAAACTGCGCGTATAGCGACTATCGCTATACGGACCCGTAATTTCAAAACTTTGTTTTTAAGAAAATTTACTTCAAAACTCTATTTTAACACTTTAAAACTTATAATAAAGTTATAAAACACCTTTCAAAAAGTTTCTAGGTGGAAACAAGTTTCGGATTTGGAAATAGTTTGGTTTTTGGTGAATTGCGCGTATAACGACTATCGCTATACGGGCCCGTAATTTTCAAAACTTGAATTTTACTTTCTAAATTTTAGAGCCTTAACCTTTGAAACTCTTATTACTTCTAAAACATAAAGAAATGTATTTGTAACTCAAACAAATATTTTAACTTTAATATAATTGTAATTTCAAAAATTAAATTTCACCCTTTTATAAAAGGAATTTCCAAATCGCTTAGAGTTAGTAAGTGCTAACTTTTCTAACATTAACTAACTTTACTAAACTCCATATCCATAATAAATTCACACCATAACCATAATCATAACAACATACTAACATTCCATTCACTAACTTCAAATTTTAAGTTTAACTACAACATACATGACATGCATATGCACAACCAAATCGTCAACACTTCCAACGAGCTCAAGCGTAACCAATTCACATCATAACTACACAACCAAGCATCATTATTTATTACCATTTATACATCAAAGTCAAGGTTAGTATCTTGATTCAAAAAGAGAACCTTTACTCACAAAACTAAGTATAACTTTAAACCAAAGCTATCAAAATCTCTGATCGACTAATAGACCTAGCTTCTCCTTGTAAAAACTCAACTTTCAGACATCGGAAAAGCAAATATGGTTCAGCCTAGGGGTGCATTAGGCTCGGCCTAGCAACAAGGGGCTCGACCCTTGGAGTTTTTGGGAGATGGAGCTTGCTTTGTGTGGAGTAGTGTAGGTATATGGATGTAGGTGATTTTAGACTTGGTTTTAGAGTATATGCACTAACTTTTCTCTTAGGAAAAAGAGATGGAAACCATGAATGGAAGAAGTGGAGGGACTTGAAAATAGGAAGGGGATGAACAGAGGAAAAATAAAGAGAATGAGGAGGTATTTATAGAAAATGAGGGATAATTTAGTAAAATGACTTTTAATATAAAATAATAATAAACTTCTCATGAAAACATGCTTGTCATACCTCCCACCATCCCCATAATACACATTCTCCCCTAGTACCCCCTCCCCACATACTTGCAAGTACTTATCCTAGGTGTTTACGTGATGTTTAGGTACTAACCTAGTTTATATTATATATATATATAAATGTATGTATATAAATATGCATAAATGGTCATATCATGAATGCATATGTGTATATTATAAGTATTCATGTATGTACACATGTATATTATTTGCAAAATTTTATTAAACCCTAGTTTATAAGTTTGTGTAAGTGTACACTATTGTGCACAACGTTTTCCCACAACTTTTCGGTGGAGATAAGTCAAAATTTTGGAAAACGTTCTTCGGTTACACTTTCTGTTTTTATTTGAACTATCTATATTGGTGAACAAATTTTTAAAACTATTTTATCATCATTATTAAATAATTAATGTATGTTTATTTGCTAATAAAAATCCATTTATTGATTATATAAAATATATTTAAATAGCCTATTTCGAAGTGGTAAAATTCTGGGTCGTTACAAATTTATTTGCCATCATTTATTATTATTTAGAGTTATATTTTAATTATAAAACCTATTATTTTAATATTTAAAATTTATTAAATATTCGTAAATTAAAGTTGTAAAATTCCAAGTCGTTACACCAAACCACAGCGCTAATAAACAACCGGATAGTTTACGATACATCAAAGTGATAAACAAACAACATTACAGACATATAGTAAATAGGTAAGAAGAACAAACATAAATAAATAAACAAGCAGAAAAAGCATAATATAATATGAAAATGCAGGTAGAGATATGCAAAGATATTGACAAAATAACTCATAACCTATAAAACAAAGACTATGAAAATACAAGGGAAGGTTAACACCGAGGAGAGCTGAAGACGCTTCTTGATGCAATGGAAAATGAATCCACTCAAATGGTCGAATCAAAACAAAGAGAAAGAATTTCCAACAATGACTAGGAGGGTGCGCCCTCTTACCGAAAGTATACTTCTAGAAAATATACCTGAGAACTATGATGGCTCTCGGAAACTTCCAAGTCGAACCCGCCAACCTTATCGAGTATCCGAGTATTTCACATCTCCATGTGCATACAACTGAAACCAATCTAGGGTAGATGTGATAATACCCTAATGAGAGCAACCCCACATAGCTTGACCCCATTTGCTATTTATTTAGTCATTTCCAATCAAGGATATCAATGCTCAAATGAGCAATAACTCGTCTTAGATTAACAAAACAAGAAGATGAAGGAATATGATTAAATAAGGATGTGATACCCTTTTAACCCCAGGAGAAACTAAGAGGGGTGAAGCTCCCTCTTAATCAAATGAGATAGCTAAAAGGGGTGAAGCTCCCTCTTAAACAAATGAGATAGCTAAAAGCAGTGTTATTTCCTTTTAACCAAAAAGTCACTAAATGTCAATCCTAAGTTAAAAGGTGGTGTAAGTTCCCTTTAATTAAATGCTAAGGTTATTGCTCATAAACCGGCCGAGCACAAATCAAACAAAACAAGAATAATAACAAACCCATTATTATTAACAAATTACAATCAATAGCTAACACAACATTTATCAAAATGTAAACGCATCAAAAGAAAAGAGATTAAGATTACACTTGTAATATCCCGGAAATTTAGGGCAATATCAATTTAATAATCTGTTTAAATAATTAAATTGATTGATAATTTTTGATAATAAAATTTGAATTGAATTAATAATCTAATTAAATAAATATTTAATTAGTGAATTTTTCTAATAAAATGATTTCTATTTATAATATATATATTTAATTGTATATATTGTAAATAGATAAGCTTGGATTTAAAATTTAAAATAAATAAGATCTTGTTTTTAAATTCTAATATATATTGATAAATTGGAAATTAGGATTAATCAATATAAGCTTTTAAAAGCTATTTAAATAAATAACAATATAGTTTTAAAATACTCAAGGTAACTGTTAATTGATTTAAATTGATTTTAGCTTAAGTTTAAATTTAAATTAATAAGCAAAAAGATTGTTTTATTTTATTTTTGAATATAGCTTTTAAATATGATTTGAATATATATATATAAAGTTTAAAATACAATTTAAATATGAGATGTTAATTCATTTAATAAATAGTAGTAGTTTATAATCTCCTTTATAAATTATTTTAAAATTGATAAATATGTTAATTTCAAACAATATTAATAAAGTATTGTTTTTATAATAAAAAGACCTTAATAAAATAAGATTGTTATTTTCAAATTGGATGTGTTGTTTTAAATTTACTTTAAATTAGATTTTAAGAATATAATTTGAATTTGAATTTGAAATTCAAAAGAGGTAATATTTAAATAGTTTTAGATTTTAAATATATATGTATAAGCTTTTATTTATAAGTATAATTGGTTAGTTCTTTAAAAAGTTATCTTTATATATATAAATAGATAAGTAATAAGTGTTTAAGAAAATAAAGAAAAAGATTTATTTACACTTAAAATAAATATAAATTAAATAAAAAGACATGTGTAATTCTCCAAATGCTTTGTTATAACAAGTGTTAACTAATTAACCACTATAATGACAAATGTCAAAATGAGGTAATTTTGTTTTTCTTTTATTTGTTAAATCATTTTATTCTATATAAAACATATGTTCTTATCTACATTTCTTTTTCTCTTTTTCAAAGACAAGAAAACTTCAGCCTAAACTAAAATCCTCAAAACAAAATCTGAAACAAATCTTCTCTCAACAAAACAAAATCCTCTTAAATAATCTGTAATCAAACTATCCTCTCAACCAAAATTAGTAATCAAGTTCCTCAATCTCCAAAATAATCTGTAACTAAACTTTCCTCAAACCAAAACAAATCAATCAAAAGCCTGTTCATTTTCTTCTAAACCTGGAATCAAAGCTTTTAGCCTGCATTGATAAAACTAAGAACAACAACCTGCAATATCTTTCAAATCTGGAAGCCTGTATTGTTCAAAATCAAAGCCTGCATTTTCTTTAATCTGGAATCACATTCCAGTCTGCATGCAAGATTCTGTAAACAAACAAAACATGAGATCTAAAGCAATATCTCAACAAGAAAATGGCACGCATGCTAGATCCAGTAACATCAAGCAACATACAAATTTAAACAGCTAGCAATTCAAGTTTTCAAGGCAAATCAAAACTGTTTCAAAGGGAGCTCTGATTCTCTGCTTTTAAATGGTGAGTAACAATATTTCTAAAACTTTAATATAAGATTCTGGTTGCCTGCTTGTTTCTGTTATATGTTTTGTTTGTGAGTAACTTTCTTTTTAAACTTAAGTAGGGATATTTGTTTGCATGTGAATTTTCTGGAATAAGAGAAGTATCGAATGCATGGATATGATTGAATTTCTATGGATATATAAATGCATGTTTAATTTTGTATCTGTTCTTACCTGTTTTTATCTGTTCTTCTTTTAGAAGTAAATATCATGATCAAAATTTAATACCTCCTAATATAATCTCTGTTAGGACTTAGACTTTAAACAAATGTTGTTTGTTCCAGTTTAAATCAGAGTCTAAAATTTTATTAAGTTAAAATAAAATGAAAACTACTCTGTAAATATAAAGGAACAGGGAAGTTTTAGTTTTGTATAAAATTCAAATATGATAATTAAACATTCCAAGATTATAAATTGAATCTTTAAACCAAATCATGAATTTTAAAAGTGAAATCACAATTTTTAGAGCGGTATAGTAGGAGCAGATTGAGTTTGGCCAGAATTTGAATTCTGGGTGATCTCTGATGATCTAGTAGTTTGTCGGAGACGTGGTTCTCACTGGAGATAGTTGGATGATGGGTGAGGTAGGGAAAAATAGCAGAAGTGATGTCAAAGCTCTGTGGCGATGGGGATTGATCGGAATGGGCTGTAGCCCTAGTTTTCGAATGGTCGGAAGTTTCAATCATCAAGGCGCCTCTGGTGGATCGAGCTCCACCAGATTTGGAGAAATAGGAGCGGGAACGTTGTCAAAGTTGTGGCCAGAATTTCAGACGATCTGATGATCGGAGGGATGAGTTCGAAGGATTTTCCAGGATTGGGGGCTGTGTTTCCAGGTTGTGATCGAGATTGCTAGAATTCGATTGGGAAGATAGTTCGAGTCGTTGGTGATCGGGATCGTGAGGGGTTGTCAAAGTCGATATGCTGGCGATGGAAGCGATGGTCGGTGTCGTCGCGATCAAATGTGCACGTGTACAGGTGATGTTGTGTCAGTGTGCTAGTCTGGGTTTAAACAGGAAGGAAGATATCAAGTCTTTCTCGAGATTCTCGCGTAATAACTCGAAGCGTAGTGGGGTTTGACTCGGGGAAATTTGAGATGTGCTCGAGTAAATTTTGGTGATAACAGTTTATAACCTGGCAGTGTTTTCAAAATTTAAAATGAGTTTAAACTTTGAAAATAGGATTTAAATCCAGATTTAAATCAAGTTTAAGTATGGGTTCAAGTTTAAATGTGCATCCTAGAATTTGAGACAAATAAAGTTTTATAAAAATAATGTTTTAACAAATTTAAATGGTTAAAAGTATATTTTAAAAAGGTTTTGAATTTAAATAAATTGGTTTAAAAATCTTTTAAATGTTAAGTGTTTCTTAACATTTGGAATTTAAGAAGATTTTGTAAATTAGATTCAAATTATGGTTAAAGTTAAATTGTAATTTATTTTAAAGCATTAATTTAAGATAAATTAAAAGAAAGATTTTAAATGTAAATGTTTTAAAGTCTTTGTTAGTAATAATTAAAGTAGTTAAAGGTTAATACTTTAATTTAGAAAGTGATTAAGGTTTAATGATAAAGAAGTCATTAAATTAATAAGGTAATTAAAGAATAATTAGGTAATTTAATTAATTAATGATTTAGTGTTAATTAATTAAATAATTAGGATTATAAGTTAATAAATTAAGGTTAATTAATTTGGGATTAATCATTTATTTAGATAAGTAGAGATTTTAATAAATGATAAATGCTTTATAAATTGGTTAAGTATAATTACTTAATGAAAGTAATTAAAGGAATTAATTACTTAAGGTAATTAATTAAATAAATTTGATGAGTTAAATTAATTAATTAAATTAATTTAAGATAATCATTTAGAGATGTGATAAATATAATTACTTAAATGTAATTAATGAAGTATAATTACTTAGGAAAGTAATTAAAGTTAATTAATGGATATAATTAACTAAAGATGATTTTAATAATGAAAGTAATTTGAGTTTAATTACTTTTGAATAATTAATCAAAGGATTAATTAAAGGATAATTAATTAAGAAGTAATTAATTTATGAAGTGGAGTAATTAAGGGAAGTTAATTACTAAATGAGATTAATCAAAGGTGATTAATAAATGTGACTAATTAATTATTAAATGTAATTAATTTAAATAAGATAATTAATTAAGAATAATTAAGGATCATTAATTAATATAATTAATGATGTTATTAAGAATTGATTAATTAAGATTAATTAATAAATAATAAGTGATTAAAGTAATTAATTAATTGTAATTAATTAAGGATTAATGTAATTAAATACAGTTAATTAATAGATGAAGTAATTAAAGATTAATTACTGAATGGTTTAAGTTAATTTGTGAAATTAATTAAGAGTTAATTACTTAAGGTAATTAAAGTATAATTAATCAGGATGATTAATTAAGATGATACTTAGAGTATGATTAATTAATTGGTTTAATTAATAATTAAGTAAGAAGGATTTATAAAATGAAGTAATTAATTTAATTTACTTTAAATTAATTAGAGATGATATAAATCATTACTTAGGGATGGTTGAATGATATGGAATGCTTTGCATTGTTGATATCTCTGATAAGAGATGTGCTGATCTATAATATGGATGTTTGGTTGGATTGAAATGATAATATGAATTATCTGTTTGGATGATAATGTAAATTATCTATTGAATTATCTATCTTTGTGTATATAGATAAAGAATTGAATTGTTTTAACCTTAAAACAACTTGGCCCTTAAAATACGTTTTGGATTTCGATGAGACCGGGATCGGGTTTCCGTATACCGGAATTCCAGGTCTGGAGACCCGAATACCACATCGATACAAATTAACGATAGGTCGTGAATCTCAAGTGAAGATGAAGATTCAGAGTGCAAGGGTTATTGTCGTTAACTCTGAGGGTGATTCCAATACGAGTGTAACGAGATAATGCCTTCGGTTTCGTTCGAACCCGGAACGAACTTGTATGGATTGAATGCTTTCAACACATCGTCAGGAGGGCGATGAGCATTCTAAGTGATGTGTTCTGATTTAAAGGTAAATCGTAGCCTCAAGCCTCATCAACCGGGAATGGCTAAAACAGGGGAGGTGCAGCAAGGCTTCGTGGGTAGCACCCACTGAGAGTAAGGTCATCCCTGTCTAGAGAGTTCCTTCTTTTATTTCGGCTTAGTGGTGCAGTTGGCGACGGCCATCTGTGGGGTGATTTTATTCGGAATTATCCAGTAAGGGATGGTTCCGGCTTTGTGTTGCAGGGGATTGGGAGTGATCCTCGGTACGGTGATCTAGGCCCCGTACTGTGATGAGCGGTACCCCGGTAGCTCTGCCATTGTATGGAAATCCAAATTCCAATAAGTGATAACGGACTTGATTGTATACTTATGTATGCTGGAATTTAATAATGTAACAATTTCGGCTATTTCATATTTATTTGAAAACCCTAGACCCTATTATAATACAATCGAATTTCCTATCAAATGTTTTGGTTATCGTAAGGTAAAAACTTTTCCGTGTTTATGTGCGGGAAGTCTTACGAGATACCTTTTCTTTCCAAATGGTTTTCAAAGTTAAACAAGTTTAACCTGTTACTCACACCAGACCCATGTCTGACCCAAGTTGTTTATTTCTGTTTTATAAACTCTTGGGTACTCAAATTTTTACGAGTAGCCAAGGGATTCAGGTTTAGCTTTGACGAATTGTGGAGGAGCAATGGAGCAGGAGGCTTCGGCGTTCGTAGATATAGTATTCCGCTGTGTTGATATCTGTGTTAGAGTCTTGTATTGTATTTGAGTTGTAATATCTAGACAGATGTTTATAACTGTCTAGTATGTGTTGTATAGTTGTGTAAACTCTGATAAGTGTTGTATACTTTGTAATAGTTTATGTTATTAATATAATTTATTCGTTCCGCTGTGAGATCGTTGTTGTTGTTTCTTTCTTTCTTCTCTTCTTTTCTATTTTCTACCCCTTTCTTTCTTATTAATGATGCGTCATTCTGTGGAATGAGTGGCGGGTTATTACAGTGGTATCAGAGCTTAGGTTGAGCGAATACCTAAGCTATTGGTTAAGTGAATATCAGAACACTAGGTTGAGTGAATACCTAGGTTCGGAAGGGTTGTTCAATTAGGATCTGTAGCAACCTGTTTGAGTCCGAGTGTATATATATATATACGAGAGTGCGTATTTGTTAGTTATATAAAATGGTTTTATATTGTGTTAATTGATCGGTTAAGTGGTATATGGATTCTGGTCAATACGAGTAGCTACCGTTATTGATAGGGATCTCTAAACACTTGGACCAGGCCAACAGACACAATATTGTTTTAAAAAGGGAAGGTGAAATAATTTTACCCAGATATATTTTCTATATATAAAAAGTATCATTTTAAAAGTATATGGTATTTATAATGATTGGTTGAGATGATAATAATTTATCATCTAAGATTAGGAGTCTGAGTGTTGAGGTTGGAAGTATATTTGTCAAGACTGTAAACCTAATACCGTCTCGAGTAAACTTTACTGTGGTAAAGAATTTCATCGATCTCCGAAGGAAACTGTTATGGTTCGGAGTTTATCTTTGTAGTTTGGATGAGTAAAGTTGGAGCTGTCGGTTGGACAGAAGCGAGTGATGGTATCTTGATACTTCTGGAAGAAGTAGCTGCGTGATGAGATGCAGTGACTATGGATGTTCCCGAAGATGTTTTCTTTGGAACAAGTTAATGAAGTGTGTCTGCTTCGGTGTCGAGGCTGAGTTCAGCAAGATGTTTTTGTTCTGTTTGAAGTCCGAATTTCTCGAAGAACTTTGGATTGAGAAGTCTGTGGCATCTGTGGCAGTAGTGCAGCTCGGAGTGTTCTGTTTTCGGCAGAAGTTTTTCTGAAGGTGAAGTTCAGAAGCAGCAGAGAGAATCCATTTCTTCGATGGATTGGATAGTCAAGAGTGAACTGTTCTGATTGGTAAAGAGAGAACAGTTTTATTTGGCTGGGTGGATCGCAAAAGTGACTTGCGATAGTTTGAGTATTCTTTTGAGTTATCCGATATTTTCTGGAATGTGTTGTCCAGTCTGTGCTTGTGTTCATCATCAGCATTTTCATTTCTACTCCAGATCAGAGTGGTGCAGCGGGAGCAGTTTGGCAAGTGCTCCTGTTTATCTTTTCCAGATAGGAGAAGTTAGTTCAGTCTACTGATATGGTGAAGTAGAGTTGTGTTTTGGATTATTGATAAATCTTGAGAGGATCATTGTTGATTGGGTTATTTCTGGTCCAGTTATTGCTAGAAGCATCAGCGAAGGTTGAGTTGATCAGGAAAGATCTGTAGACAGCTCAGGATCGTCTGAAGGATTTTGTGGATAAGAGACGATAGAATTTGAAATTCGAAATTGGAGACTTCGTGGTTGTGAAGTTTTTCTCTGGTTAAAGGGAGCAATAAGATTTGGTAAGTCTGGAAAGTCAGCTCCGAATTGTTTTGGATCTTTTCTGTGATCTAATTTGGATAAGTGCTTTGATCTACTGGATTGAATTGTCAGTTTGGATAACTGGAATTCATTGTGTTTTACGTATCTCTGAGGGAGTACGTGTTTGATCTATCTCTGGTTTTGGAACCAGCAGTTCTGGAAGATTTGGTTGTTAAGTCAGACTCGTCTGTAGTCTGATATCTTGTTTAGTTCTGTAGATCTAGAAGAGTAGAAGCTCTATAGCTTAGTAGTATTGTTTGTTGGATTCTGTAGAGCGAGTATCCCGATATATATATACTTGGGGAAACTCGAGGAAATTTTATCCAGAATTTTATCTGGATAATTAGAATTGTTTGATTGGGAGAATTGTTTGCTATTGTTGTTAGCATATAGATAATAATATATGCTTGTGATTTAAATAGATTATTAAATTACCTTTGTTTTAAATTTCGGGGACGAAATTATTTTAAGGGGGAAGGAATGTAATATCCCGGAAATTTAGGGCAATATCAATTTAATAATCTGTTTAAATAATTAAATTGATTGATAATTTTTGATAATAAAATTTGAATTGAATTAATAATCTAATTAAATAAATATTTAATTAGTGAATTTTTCTAATAAAATGATTTCTATTTATAATATATATATTTAATTGTATATATTGTAAATAGATAAGCTTGGATTTAAAATTTAAAATAAATAAGATCTTGTTTTTAAATTCTAATATATATTGATAAATTGGAAATTAGGATTAATCAATATAAGCTTTTAAAAGCTATTTAAATAAATAACAATATAGTTTTAAAATACTCAAGGTAACTGTTAATTGATTTAAATTGATTTTAGCTTAAGTTTAAATTTAAATTAATAAGCAAAAAGATTGTTTTATTTTATTTTTGAATATAGCTTTTAAATATGATTTGAATATATATATATAAAGTTTAAAATACAATTTAAATATGAGATGTTAATTCATTTAATAAATAGTAGTAGTTTATAATCTCCTTTATAAATTATTTTAAAATTGATAAATATGTTAATTTCAAACAATATTAATAAAGTATTGTTTTTATAATAAAAAGACCTTAATAAAATAAGATTGTTATTTTCAAATTGGATGTGTTGTTTTAAATTTACTTTAAATTAGATTTTAAGAATATAATTTGAATTTGAATTTGAAATTCAAAAGAGGTAATATTTAAATAGTTTTAGATTTTAAATATATATGTATAAGCTTTTATTTATAAGTATAATTGGTTAGTTCTTTAAAAAGTTATCTTTATATATATAAATAGATAAGTAATAAGTGTTTAAGAAAATAAAGAAAAAGATTTATTTACACTTAAAATAAATATAAATTAAATAAAAAGACATGTGTAATTCTCCAAATGCTTTGTTATAACAAGTGTTAACTAATTAACCACTATAATGACAAATGTCAAAATGAGGTAATTTTGTTTTTCTTTTATTTGTTAAATCATTTTATTCTATATAAAACATATGTTCTTATCTACATTTCTTTTTCTCTTTTTCAAAGACAAGAAAACTTCAGCCTAAACTAAAATCCTCAAAACAAAATCTGAAACAAATCTTCTCTCAACAAAACAAAATCCTCTTAAATAATCTGTAATCAAACTATCCTCTCAACCAAAATTAGTAATCAAGTTCCTCAATCTCCAAAATAATCTGTAACTAAACTTTCCTCAAACCAAAACAAATCAATCAAAAGCCTGTTCATTTTCTTCTAAACCTGGAATCAAAGCTTTTAGCCTGCATTGATAAAACTAAGAACAACAACCTGCAATATCTTTCAAATCTAGAAGCCTGTATTGTTCAAAATCAAAGCCTGCATTTTCTTTAATCTGGAATCACATTCCAGTCTGCATGCAAGATTCTGTAAACAAACAAAACATGAGATCTAAAGCAATATCTCAACAAGAAAATGGCACGCATGCTAGATCCAGTAACATCAAGCAACATACAAATTTAAACAGCTAGCAATTCAAGTTTTCAAGGCAAATCAAAACTGTTTCAAAGGGAGCTCTGATTCTCTGCTTTTAAATGGTGAGTAACAATATTTCTAAAACTTTAATATAAGATTCTGGTTGCCTGCTTGTTTCTGTTATATGTTTTGTTTGTGAGTAACTTTCTTTTTAAACTTAAGTAGGGATATTTGTTTGCATGTGAATTTTCTGGAATAAGAGAAGTATCGAATGCATGGATATGATTGAATTTCTATGGATATATAAATGCATGTTTAATTTTGTATCTGTTCTTACCTGTTTTTATCTGTTCTTCTTTTAGAAGTAAATATCATGATCAAAATTTAATACCTCCTAATATAATCTCTGTTAGGACTTAGACTTTAAACAAATGTTGTTTGTTCCAGTTTAAATCAGAGTCTAAAATTTTATTAAGTTAAAATAAAATGAAAACTACTCTGTAAATATAAAGGAACAGGGAAGTTTTAGTTTTGTATAAAATTCAAATATGATAATTAAACATTCCAAGATTATAAATTGAATCTTTAAACCAAATCATGAATTTTAAAAGTGAAATCACAATTTTTAGAGCGGTATAGTAGGAGCAGATTGAGTTTGGCCAGAATTTGAATTCTGGGTGATCTCTGATGATCTAGTAGTTTGTCGGAGACGTGGTTCTCACTGGAGATAGTTGGATGATGGGTGAGGTAGGGAAAAATAGCAGAAGTGATGTCAAAGCTCTGTGGCGATGGGGATTGATCGGAATGGGCTGTAGCCCTAGTTTTCGAATGGTCGGAAGTTTCAATCATCAAGGCGCCTCTGGTGGATCGAGCTCCACCAGATTTGGAGAAATAGGAGCGGGAACGTTGTCAAAGTTGTGGCCAGAATTTCAGACGATCTGATGATCGGAGGGATGAGTTCGAAGGATTTTCCAGGATTGGGGGCTGTGTTTCCAGGTTGTGATCGAGATTGCTAGAATTCGATTGGGAAGATAGTTCGAGTCGTTGGTGATCGGGATCGTGAGGGGTTGTCAAAGTCGATATGCTGGCGATGGAAGCGATGGTCGGTGTCGTCGCGATCAAATGTGCACGTGTACAGGTGATGTTGTGTCAGTGTGCTAGTCTGGGTTTAAACAGGAAGGAAGATATCAAGTCTTTCTCGAGATTCTCGCGTAATAACTCGAAGCGTAGTGGGGTTTGACTCGGGGAAATTTGAGATGTGCTCGAGTAAATTTTGGTGATAACAGTTTATAACCTGGCAGTGTTTTCAAAATTTAAAATGAGTTTAAACTTTGAAAATAGGATTTAAATCCAGATTTAAATCAAGTTTAAGTATGGGTTCAAGTTTAAATGTGCATCCTAGAATTTGAGACAAATAAAGTTTTATAAAAATAATGTTTTAACAAATTTAAATGGTTAAAAGTATATTTTAAAAAGGTTTTGAATTTAAATAAATTGGTTTAAAAATCTTTTAAATGTTAAGTGTTTCTTAACATTTGGAATTTAAGAAGATTTTGTAAATTAGATTCAAATTATGGTTAAAGTTAAATTGTAATTTATTTTAAAGCATTAATTTAAGATAAATTAAAAGAAAGATTTTAAATGTAAATGTTTTAAAGTCTTTGTTAGTAATAATTAAAGTAGTTAAAGGTTAATACTTTAATTTAGAAAGTGATTAAGGTTTAATGATAAAGAAGTCATTAAATTAATAAGGTAATTAAAGAATAATTAGGTAATTTAATTAATTAATGATTTAGTGTTAATTAATTAAATAATTAGGATTATAAGTTAATAAATTAAGGTTAATTAATTTGGGATTAATCATTTATTTAGATAAGTAGAGATTTTAATAAATGATAAATGCTTTATAAATTGGTTAAGTATAATTACTTAATGAAAGTAATTAAAGGAATTAATTACTTAAGGTAATTAATTAAATAAATTTGATGAGTTAAATTAATTAATTAAATTAATTTAAGATAATCATTTAGAGATGTGATAAATATAATTACTTAAATGTAATTAATGAAGTATAATTACTTAGGAAAGTAATTAAAGTTAATTAATGGATATAATTAACTAAAGATGATTTTAATAATGAAAGTAATTTGAGTTTAATTACTTTTGAATAATTAATCAAAGGATTAATTAAAGGATAATTAATTAAGAAGTAATTAATTTATGAAGTGGAGTAATTAAGGGAAGTTAATTACTAAATGAGATTAATCAAAGGTGATTAATAAATGTGACTAATTAATTATTAAATGTAATTAATTTAAATAAGATAATTAATTAAGAATAATTAAGGATCATTAATTAATATAATTAATGATGTTATTAAGAATTGATTAATTAAGATTAATTAATAAATAATAAGTGATTAAAGTAATTAATTAATTGTAATTAATTAAGGATTAATGTAATTAAATACAGTTAATTAATAGATGAAGTAATTAAAGATTAATTACTGAATGGTTTAAGTTAATTTGTGAAATTAATTAAGAGTTAATTACTTAAGGTAATTAAAGTATAATTAATCAGGATGATTAATTAAGATGATACTTAGAGTATGATTAATTAATTGGTTTAATTAATAATTAAGTAAGAAGGATTTATAAAATGAAGTAATTAATTTAATTTACTTTAAATTAATTAGAGATGATATAAATCATTACTTAGGGATGGTTGAATGATATGGAATGCTTTGCATTGTTGATATCTCTGATAAGAGATGTGCTGATCTATAATATGGATGTTTGGTTGGATTGAAATGATAATATGAATTATCTGTTTGGATGATAATGTAAATTATCTATTGAATTATCTATCTTTGTGTATATAGATAAAGAATTGAATTGTTTTAACCTTAAAACAACTTGACCCTTAAAATACGTTTTGGATTTCGATGAGACCGGGATCGGGTTTCCGTATACCGGAATTCCAGGTCTGGAGACCCGAATACCACATCGATACAAATTAACGATAGGTCGTGAATCTCAAGTGAAGATGAAGATTCAGAGTGCAAGGGTTATTGTCGTTAACTCTGAGGGTGATTCCAATACGAGTGTAACGAGATAATGCCTTCGGTTTCGTTCGAACCCGGAACGAACTTGTATGGATTGAATGCTTTCAACACATCGTCAGGAGGGCGATGAGCATTCTAAGTGATGTGTTCTGATTTAAAGGTAAATCGTAGCCTCAAGCCTCATCAACCGGGAATGGCTAAAACAGGGGAGGTGCAGCAAGGCTTCGTGGGTAGCACCCACTGAGAGTAAGGTCATCCCTGTCTAGAGAGTTCCTTCTTTTATTTCGGCTTAGTGGTGCAGTTGGCGACGGCCATCTGTGGGGTGATTTTATTCGGAATTATCCAGTAAGGGATGGTTCCGGCTTTGTGTTGCAGGGGATTGGGAGTGATCCTCGGTACGGTGATCTAGGCCCCGTACTGTGATGAGCGGTACCCCGGTAGCTCTGCCATTGTATGGAAATCCAAATTCCAATAAGTGATAACGGACTTGATTGTATACTTATGTATGCTGGAATTTAATAATGTAACAATTTCGGCTATTTCATATTTATTTGAAAACCCTAGACCCTATTATAATACAATCGAATTTCCTATCAAATGTTTTGGTTATCGTAAGGTAAAAACTTTTCCGTGTTTATGTGCGGGAAGTCTTACGAGATACCTTTTCTTTCCAAATGGTTTTCAAAGTTAAACAAGTTTAACCTGTTACTCACACCAGACCCATGTCTGACCCAAGTTGTTTATTTCTGTTTTATAAACTCTTGGGTACTCAAATTTTTACGAGTAGCCAAGGGATTCAGGTTTAGCTTTGACGAATTGTGGAGGAGCAATGGAGCAGGAGGCTTCGGCGTTCGTAGATATAGTATTCCGCTGTGTTGATATCTGTGTTAGAGTCTTGTATTGTATTTGAGTTGTAATATCTAGACAGATGTTTATAACTGTCTAGTATGTGTTGTATAGTTGTGTAAACTCTGATAAGTGTTGTATACTTTGTAATAGTTTATGTTATTAATATAATTTATTCGTTCCACTGTGAGATCGTTGTTGTTGTTTCTTTCTTTCTTCTCTTCTTTTCTATTTTCTACCCCTTTCTTTCTTATTAATGATGCGTCATTCTGTGGAATGAGTGGCGGGTTATTACAACACTCACTTCCTATTTGCTTTGCTAGAGACTTAGAATACCTAGCCTTTGATAATGAAGATGAAATTTGGTTTCTTCTTTAGTTTTGAATGGATTAAAATGAGATTTGGACTTGTATATTTATAGGTGAAGAGAAGGGTACTTTAGTAATTACCAAACCTCCTATAGCCTAATCAAATTAGACCAGATTTGGTCCAGCAGAAAATGAAAGCTTAGAGTGTAAGCTTAGGAATAAGCAAAATATAATAATTATATAGATAAGTATGAAAGGTCTGGCCCAATCAAAGAGCAGACAAATTCAACTTTTCTTCTTAAAAGTTAAAATATAATTATTATATAAATAAGTATAAAAGTATGATCCAACCAGAGAGTTGAAAGATTCAACTGTTTTTCTTATAAGTTTAAATATAATATTATCTGAAATTGGAAAAATCCTATAAGTTAAATTAAAAATACTATCCTAAAAATCAGGTCATTACAGTTCTTGTGCAGACAATTGTTCTTTATCATTATCAAATATTTCTCCAAATTGTCTTTTTCACTGAACTTACGTTTTATAGGAAATGTTGGCTTAATTTTCATATATATGGCTATTTGTTTCGCTTCTTCAATAGCTAAATTAAATCTGTTTCTTTATACTTTTCAAAAAAGAAACAAGACCATTCAATTATTTAACTGCAATATCAAGACACATATCGTCTGATTGTAACTTTTTAGTTACTACGTTTATTTTGTGTAACGACCCGTAAATTTCAACTGTTTTAATAACGTAATTAGTTGAAATTTTGTGAAATTTTAAACGATAAAATTGTGAAATAAAAATTTAATATTTGGAATGCGTCTAGTTAAACATAGCAACTGATAAATTTTCTTCCGAAAATATGAAAGTTTATTTCGCGCGTAAATTCACTTCAATTTAATCAGTTAAAAAGCAATGAAAATAAAATGTTTCCGAAACCTAAATATTTTACATAGAAAATTTGTAAATCATCTTCTGAGTGAGACTTCATATTTCATTTCTCCAAATTTGGACTGTTATTGCTCTGTTTATCTTATTTCTGACATTTTAGCAGCATTTCACTACCGATACCGACTTTCGATCGGATGATCGTACCACTGGCATTTGTATGTTGTTTTTAATCGTTTTGTCGTACTGATCTTCATAGTATATTCGTTTGTGTGCTTTGGAGTCCGGGGACGGTGGGATTTGTAAACGTGGACCGTATGGGTATCCGTTTGAGTCTGTTTATATTTTTTCCTATGACCATTCAATTATATACGTGTGAAACAAATGGACGTTGGCTATTTAAATTTTCCAGAAATTAATTCTGACGGTTCCATTCTCCAATTCAATTTATAATGAACTGTTTCATTCATTTTTATTTCAGCTTCTTCAATTGCCTCTCTTCGTTCTGATAAATAAAATTTATACAATATAAAGTTCATATTTCAGGATCCAGCTCATTCTCTTCTGGCTCTACCCCTACCTGCTCTTGAGTCCTTTTCTTATTTTCTTGGCCATTCTCTTCATGCTCAAAGAAAACAAAATCTTGTACATGAAGCCTTTATCCCCTCTCTGTCAATTTGAAATAGCCAAGGCCTTCATCCACTCACGTGGCCTTCACCTTGTGCCGCCCTGACAAACGCCGACCTTGGCATCAACCACGCCCGCCTCCGCAACCTTCGCCTCGCCACCTTACAACACCCCAGTCCTTCACTCCTCTGCACCTACCCTCCACCGGTTTCATCACCCATGTCAGCAGCCTCGGCCCGCTCAACATCTCCATACGAACCGAAGCCTCCCCAATAACCACCTCCACCCTCTGGCCTTTCGATGCCGAACATCCCCTGTGCAGTAGCCTCCCTCCACCTGCAACCTTGAACCCGCCTGGGCCTGGCCGACCTTGTCTACAACACCTCCAACCAAGCATCATTCGTCCCATTCTTTCCTTCTCCTCCGACATTTGCATAGCTGCTATCTCCTCTTTTATATTTTGGGTACGTATATATATTTTCTGTCAAAAGTATTTGAAGTTTATTTCAATATGTGAAACAAGTTATATATATATCAGTTCTATAAACTATATAGAGTTTGTAAGTTACGTATGTATAGATATTTATATAATATGTTAGTCATGTATAGATGTTACTATAGTGTAGATATGTATATATATTTTGAATATGAGGGTATTCGAACCATTCATGTGTTGTACATAAATATATATGGACCAAAGCTTATATTCATTGATTAAACACATATATTTTGTTGTTGAATCTTAGTTTTACACTGTGAGTATATATATATATATTTTTATAAGTTATAAAACATGTGTCATTTACATCTAATATATATATAGAGATATGGTTTGTTGTGCCTGGTACTTTCGTATTATATTTTATATACAAAGTATGCATTGCATACATATTATTCGTTATATAAAATTTTGTTTCTGGTTTTAAATGTATAAGTATATTAGTATATATATTAGTTCATATATATTATTATTTTTATATAAATATAGTCTGCATTAGATCTTCGTGGTCTGCATATTTGTTATGTATAGTTTTGTTTGTGTTTTTTTAGTATGTAAAATCTGTAAGATTTGGTTATATGTAAAGTTATATAAGTTATTATTTGAAACCTGGTATTTTTCAAGCTATATATATATATATTGTTTAGTATGTCATCGGTTGTTATAATATCCGAGCGCATGTTAGTTTTATAAATTATCTGTTGACTGTTATAGATACATCTTTTACATTGGTACAAGTATTTATATATACAAATTTATTTCATATGTGTTCGAATGAAATAGGGATTTGAAAATATATGTTTTGAAAGTATTTTTGAACAAATAATAATATATATATACTTATGAATGTTTGTTCACTAGTTGTACATATGTATTAGCTTGTAAATTTTAAATTATATTATGGAATGGTATTCATAGCATTATATGCTCGGCATATCCAAAATCTATTGGTATTTTGATTATCCTGAATATTGGGTTTAAATATAGATATTTTGGTTTCTTTAAATTTCTAAAATATAATATATAAAGTGATTTGGATATGTATTATGGTTTTGAATATAACATGTAATTTAAATTGAATACTGGTTTAAGAAAGATAATAATATAATATACTTTTGTTTCAATTTTATCTACATCGATCCAGTTCTGATTTGATCTCATCTATTTTTTTTTATTTTATTTTTTTTATTTTCTATCAGTTTGTCCGTCGAATTCGTGCCAATCTTGTTTTTCTTGGAATTCGTGCTTGTATTCATAACTCAATTCATCGTCAAACTTCTCTAGCCTCGAAAGGTGAGCACTCACTCATGATTAACGTTCTTTTATTTATTAAATTTGATTTCCATTGAAACGACAATTGAAATATGCTGTTGTTAGTTAATTACACTGTTGTATATGCTATTACCTGTATCAGTTCACCTATGACATCTGACACCATTTTCTGTAATTATTTATGCGATGATAATATAGTTTGGCTGATAATTGATTGATTGTTGATGTTTATATTGGACGTTAAATTGTAAATGTTAAAATGATAAATAGTATGCAATGGAAATTTATATAGGATAGTTAAATGTTAAATTTGATTAAATGACATTTGTATAATATGACCCATTTAACTGTCAAAATTTATTGACACGCAGGATTTGTTTAATTACATCTTGAACCACTGAATGTATGTTGTTAAATTGATGATGGATGAAATTGTAATAGATGACAAGTGAAAACCGTAATGTAATAATCCTTAATCTACATGAAATGATAGTGTAGATTCTAGAAATAATTATATTAATTCGTACAAACAACAATGCGAATTGATACGGTTATTTCGGGATTATTTGAATTGATTATTGGATTGATATTGATTGTTGTTATTGCTTGTTTATTTACTTTGACACCATCCCAGTTATCACACTGCAAGTTCCCTTTGCTATGCTTTGATTTTGAATTGAATTGGAATCGGGTTGAAATGATAAATACCGAAATTGAACTTTGACCTAGGATAGGGAATTAAATAAAACCCGATTGGTCAATAATTTGATTTAAAAATTAACGAAGATTTTATTTGAATAAATAATATGGTTTTGAAATGAAGTTGAAATTTGAATTCTAATGAAAGGAAAATGTTAATATTTAATAATATGAAACAAAATATTAACAATGTAATTGATGAAAGAACGTTGTTTAATTTAAGAAATGATGGAATTAAGTTTGAAATGATTTAATAATTAAGTTTGAAATTATAATTAAGTTTGAAATTATTAAACTTTGAAATTTTTTAATAATTAAATAAGATTGAATGACTTAATGATCAAATTGAATTGATTTCTTTAATAAGTAAAATTGAACTTTTGAATAAGTAAATTTTTACTTCGTAAATAAATGAAATTGAGTTTCTTTATTAATTAAGTTTTGGAAAATTATTAAGAAAGTAAATAAGTGAAATTGAAATTCTTTAACAAGAAATGAAAATGTGATATTTTTGGAATTAATGTAAGACTTGTAATTGAAAGAATTGATTTGACGAATTCAATTTAATTCAAAATTGTAAGTTTTGATTTAATGAAGTTGAACTTAAGAAATTGATTTCATGAATTGGAAATTCAATAGAAAGTGTTTTGAATGGAAAATTTACCAAATGAATATTGAATGAGATCGATAAATGAATTTAAATTAATTTAAATGTTAAATCAAATTAATGTAAATGATTTCGAAATGAAACTTATATACGAACTTGAATCAATATTTGAATTGTTTTAAATAGAAATTTGAAATTTGATTTATAAGATTTTGAGATGGTGAATTTAGAAGTTTTGAAACGTAAATTTTGGAAATTGTTTTAGAAAGACAAATGAAATGTTGATTTACAAATTCTAATTGAAATTGTAATTGATTTGGTTTTGAAATAAATAAATGACCAATCGGTGAAATAATTACGAAAGTTATTAAAGAGACCGGAATCAGTTATGGATATACTCTCTATCTAAACCGAAACCACTTTAATAACTATACGCGAAGTGATGATCCAGAATGAAGTGGTTGGATTGACGAACGCGATGACTGAATAAAGTGAACGATAATGGATAGCCTTGACACTTGTGTCAAATTGGAAATGACTAAAACAGGAGCCGTGCCGGGCCAATGGAGGATTAGCTACCTCAAGTGGACACACTTCTTCGAACTACTCATTACTTGTTGTCGATTGGTGCACCCTTGATTTTTGGGAGTGTTGTTTCACGGTGTTGCGGGCGCTGCGGCGTTGCGTTCTCACCAGTCTGGATCAGGCAATCGGTAGTATCACTACCTTGGGTATTGCCTCATGTGCCTTGTCATACTTGTATTCCCTTTATGTGCGACCACTACGAATTTGTTTTGTACCTTTAGTATATGGATTGCCCTCTGGTGACTTCCGGTTTTGGGGAAACTACGGTCTTGTATATGCTTTTGGGAATAAAAATGTGTTAAGGGTGGAATGGGCCATGACTTAACACTATTTTGATATCTTTATATTACTAATAGACATTATCTACTTATCGTACATTACTACCTAGTAGATAGTTTAACGGATCCTTAAAGGATGGTTATTCCAAACATCCTTTGAGTTACTTGTATTTCAATTGCTATTTCACTTGAGTTGGATTTATTAATATAAGAATGTTAATCCTGACTCGAGTGTCTTGTGTTTTGCTTTACGCTCGGGTCAGACTGAGTGTACAAGTAATCGAGACTCACCTTTGGAGTTGGAGCTTTGCTTGAAGATCCAGCCATCTATTCTGCTTTCAGTATTCGATGATTCCAGTGATGTATTCTGATTTGCTCTGTTGTATCGTATTACTCTTCTGTTGTAAACTCTGATGTATTTTATATATTCATATAGTAGCTTCATGAACTACTATCTCTTTTATTTCTGCTGCATTTATTACTCTGTGTCTGTGATCTGTGATTATTTATTTACTGTATATGTTCAGTTTTTCCAAATTTAAATTAACAACGCGGTATTTTGAGCAATTCAATTCCGGCATGAGTGTCTACCTATACACTTATAATGGATGCGAATGGTCCAAAATTCCGGGTCGTTACAGTTGGTATCAGAGCTTTGGTAGCTCTAGGCGAAACTTAACATATAGGGTAAATGTATTTACAGAATCACTCTCATTCGAGTTTCAATCTCTTCCTTTCGACTCGATTTCTTTGAATTTTGGAACGTTCCCTACGGTTCCAAATTTCATTCGTGTCCCTCACTATTCGTCTCCTTTCAATTCTGGAGCATCACATAACTCCACTTCGAATGACCCTTATAGTGAATCGGCGGTCTCGCCAAACTTCGAATGATTTGTAAAGGGGTGAAACTCCTTTATAATAGGCATCGATTTACCAGAGATTTCTGTATCCTCGGTTTACGATGCTATCTATTCCCTGCTATACCTGAATTCCATCTCTTGAGATCGAGTGTTGATTTACCTCGGAATTCAGCATCGATCCTATTCTTGAAGTTACAGACGACCGATTAAGGTTGCCCGTGAATTAAATAAGCTTATCCATCTCCCGATTCTGTTAATCGAATTATCTTATCTTCTGTTTCAAACTTATTTTCGAATCAAAATTCTCTTTTATTTGAGTCATCAATTTGAATCCCTATACTTGCTTTAAAATCCATTCTTGTATCGTCAAGCGAGGAGGTGTATTTATAAATTAATATTAAAATGTTTAAAAATATATTGTGTTGTTTGAATTGTTGATGTTGATTTGGATTTCCGATCGATTCGTCTGATCAACGCTATCGATAGGATTTCTAAAACACTTTAACCGAACAAACTGACATAATATTGTTTTCAGATTTGGTAAATAAAATAATTTTGTATGATTATATTATATATAAGTAAAAAAAAATTCTGAAATTAAATTGTTAATGAATTTGTTGTCAAAAATGAAATATTTGATTTCCATTTATTTTTTTGTAAACCATTGATTTAACAACATATAAACAAATGAATTTATAAAACCTGATTTGTAAATTTATTTGAAAATTTAAATGAATGTAAATCAGAAATTTGAGAATTTGATTTTCGGTGATTTCAAACTTTGATTTGGAAGTTTTAATGTGTATAGTATTTAAAATATTTTCAAATATAAATCATTCCAAAGAAATTTTTGTTGAAATTAGTGCTCTTCTCTTTATCGCTGGAAGATAATTTCGGTGATGGCGGCCGCATCATCGACATTCATTTTCGAGTTTCGAAGTGGAGATACTATTCTGTAGCTTTGCTACGGTTTTGTTTTGAAAAATATTTTGATTTGAATTTCTTCAGTATAATTTGATTTATATATATGGTATCTTATTTTAAAATTTAATTTGATTTGATATAAATATATTATATATATCTCTAAATTGTTTAAAGTTAATCGGAAACCTAATTCTTAAATTTTGTTAAAGGATGATTTTAATTATAAATAAAACCAAAATTTGGAATAAATATTTAAACTTGAATAATTGAATTGGGAAAATTTTATTTGTATATTATTCAACTGCATTCTAATACAACTTACCTAAATCATTCAGAGTTGAATACGTAATTGGATAATATATAAGATAAATTGAATTTATAAATAAAATTTGAGTGTTTATAATAAATGTTATACACTAAATTTTGATTATTAAGATGTTAATAGAGTTAGATAGGATAATAAGTAAACTCAGTTAATAATGAAATAAATTTGTTTTGAAAAATTAATAAATTTGTTTTGAAAGAAATAATAAATTGAAATTTGATCAACATATGAAAATACCTTGAATTTAAAAGAAATTAATAGATGTAAATTAATTTAAATCGAAACTTTTAAGTTTTAAATTAATTTATATGGGTTAAATATATGTGAGTAGATATATCAAGTAGAATAAATTTAACAATAATTGGGAATAAAGAAGAATTTAAATTGTTGAAAATAAAATATGATTATAATAAAAGATTATTCAAATTGATGGTTTTAGAAATTGTAAATTTAGGATAATTGGATAGTAAGATAATTAATTTAGAAATAGTGAGATTGATTTTAGTGAAATCAAATGGATTAAATCAATTATTGAATATCAATTAATCTAAATTTGAATTTATATGGTTTAAATTAATTGTTATTTTGTATTTCAAATCTGTTTTCTTTCTAGTTGTTTCTATTCTCCTACCTCGTTCCTTTTCGGGGACGAAAAGCTTTGAGTGGGGGAGAGTGTAACGACCCGTAAATTTCAACTGTTTTAATAACGTAATTAGTTGAAATTTTGTGAAATAAAAATTTAATATTTGGAATGCGTCTAGTTAAACATAGCAACTGATAAATTTTCGTCCGAAAATATGAAAGTTTATTTCGCGCGTAAATTCACTTCAATTTAATCAGTTAAAAAGCAATGAAAATAAAATGTTTCCGAAACCTAAATATTTTACATAGAAAATTTGTAAATCATCTTCTGAGTGAGATGTCATATTTCATTTCTCCAAATTTGGACTGTTATTGCTCCGTTTATCTTATTTCTGACATTTTAGCAGCATTTCACTACCGATACCGACTTTCGATCGGATGATCGTACCACTTGCATTTGTATGTTGTTTTTAATCGTTTTGTCGTACTGATCTTCATAGTATATTCGTTTGTGTGCTTTGGAGTCCGGGGACGGTGGAATTTGTAAACGTGGACCGTATGGGTATCCGTTTGAGTCTGTTTATATTTTTTCCTATGACCATTCAATTATATACGTGTGAAACAAATGGACGTTGGCTATTTAAAATTTCCAGAAATTAATTCTGACGGTTCCATTCTCCAATTCAATTTATGATGAACCGTTTCATTCATTTTTATTTCAGCCTCTTCAATTGCCTCTCTTCGTTCTGATAAATAAAATTTATACAATATAAAGTTCATATTTGAGGATCCAGCTCATTCTCTTCTGGCTCTACCCCTACCTGCTCTTGAGTCCTTTTCTTATTTTCCTGGCCATTCTCTTCATGCTCAAAGAAAACAAAATCTTGTACATGAAGCCTTTATCCCCTCTCTGTCAATTTGAAATAGCCAAGGCCTTCATCCACTCACGTGGCCTTCACCTTGTGCCGCCCTGACAAACGCCGAACTTGGCATCAACCACGCCCGCCTCCGCAACCTTCGCCTCGCCACCTTACAACACCCCAGTCCTTCACTCCTCTGCACCTACCCTCCACCGGTTTCATCACCCATGTCAGCAGCCTCGGCCCGCTCAACATCTCCATACGAACCGAAGCCTCCCCAATAACCACCTCCACCCTCTGGCCTTTCGATGCCAAACATCCCCTGTGCAGTAGCCTCCCTCCACCTGCAACCTTGAACCCGCCTGGGCCTGGCCGACCTTGTCTACAACACCTCCAACCAAGCATCATTCGTCCCATTCTTTCCTTCTCCTCCGACATTTGCATAGCTGCTATCTCCTCTTTTATATTTTGGGTACGTATATATATTTTCTGTCAAAAGTATTTGAAGTTTATTTCAATATGTGAAACAAGTTATATATATCAGTTCTATAAACTATATAGAGTTTGTAAGTTACGTATGTATAGATATTTATATAATATGTTAGTCATGTATAGATGTTACTGTAGTGTAGATATGTATATATATTTTGAATATGAGGGTATTCGAACCATTCATGTGTTGTACATAAATATATATGGACCAAAGCTTATATTCATTGATTAAACACATATATTTTGTTGTTGAATCTTAGTTTTACACTGTGAGTATATATATATATTTTTATAAGTTATAAAACATGTGTCATTTACATCTAATATATATATAGAGATATGGTTTGTTGTGCCTGGTACTTTCGTATTATATTTTATATACAAAGTATGCATTGCATACATATTATTCGTTATATAAAATTTTGTTTCTGGTTTTAAATGTATAAGTATATTAGTATATATATTAGTTCATATATATTATTTTTTTAATATAAATATAGTCTGCATTAGATCTTCGTGGTCTGCATATTTGTTATGTATAGTCCTGTTTGTGTTTTTTTAGTATGTAAAATCTGTAAGATTTGGTTATATGTAAAGTTATATAAGTTATTATTTGAAACATGGTATTTTTCAAGCTATATATATATATATATTGTTTAGTATGTCATCGGTTGTTATAATATCCGAGCCCATGTTAGTTTTATAAATTATCTGTTGACTGTTATAGATACATCTTTTACATTGGTTCAAGTATTTATATATACAAATTTATTTCATATGTTTTCGAATGAAATAGGGATTTGAAAATATATGTTTTGAAAGTATTTTTGAACAAATAATATATATATATACTTATGAATGTTTGTTCACTAGTTGTACATATGTATTAGCTTGTAAATTTTAAATTATATTATGGAATGGTATTCATAGCATTATATGCTCGGCATATCCAAAATCTATTGGTATTTTGATTATCCTGAATATTGGGTTGGGATATAGATATTTTGGTTTCTTTAAATTTCTAAAATATAATATATAAAGTGATTTGGATATGTATTATGGTTTTGAATAAATATGTAATTTAAATTGAATACTGGTTTAAGAAAGATAATAATATAATATACTTTTGTTTCAATTTTATCTACATCGATCCAGTTCTGATTTGATCTCATCTATTTTTTTTTATTTTATTTTTTTTATTTTCTATTTGTTTGTCCGTCGAATTCGTGCCAATCTTGTTTTTCTTGGAATTCGTGCTTGGATTCATAACTCAATTCATCGTCAAACTTCTCTAGCCTCGAAAGGTGAGCACTCACTCACGATTAACGTTCTTTTATTTATTAAATTTGATTTCCATTGAAACGACAATTGAAATATGCTGCTGTTAGTTAATTACACTGTTATATATGCTATTACTTGTATCAGTTCACCTATGACATCTGACACCATTTTCTGTAATTATTTATGCGATGATAATATAGTTTGGCTGATAATTGATTGATTGTTGATGTTTATATTGGACGTTAAATTGTAAATGTTAAAATGATAAATAGTATGCAATGGAAATTGATATATGATAGTTAAATGTTAAATTTGATTAAATGACATTTGTACAATATGACCCATTTAACTGTCAAAATTTATTGACACGCAGGATTTGTTTAATTACATCTTGAACCACTGAATGTATGTTGTTAAATTGATGATGGATGAAATTGTAATAGATGACAAGTGAAAACCGTAATGTAATAATCCTTAATCTACATGAAATGATAGTGTAGATTCTAGAAATAATTATATTAATTCGTACAAACAACAATGCGAATTGATACGGTTATTTCGGGATTATTTGAATTGATTATTGGATTGATATTGATTGTTGTTATTGCTTGTTTATTTACTTTGACACCATCCCAGTTATCACACTACAAGTTCCCTTTGCTATGCTTTGATTTTGAATTGAATTGGAATCGGGTTGAAATGATAAATACCCAAATTGAACTTTGACCTAGGATAGGGAATTAAATAAAACCCGATTGGTCAATAATTTGATTTAAAAATTAACGAAGATTTTATTTGAATAAATAATATGGTTTTGAAATGAAGTTGAAATTTGAATTCTAATGAAAGGAAAATGTTAATATTTAATAATATGAAACAAAATATTAACAATGTAATTGATGAAAGAACGTTGTTTAATTTGAGAAATGATGGAATTAAGTTTGAAATGATTTAATAATTAAGTTTGAAATTATAATTAAGTTTGAAATTATTAAACTTTGAAATTTTTTAATAATTAAATAAGATTGAATGACTTAATGATCAAATTGAATTGATTTCTTTAATAAGTAAAATTGAACTTTTGAATAAGTAAATTTTTACTTCGTAAATAAATGAAATTGAGTTTCTTTATTAATTAAGTTTTGGAAAATTATTAAGAAAGTAAATAAGTGAAATTGAAATTCTTTAACAAGAAATGAAAATGTGATATTTTTGGAATTAATGTAAGACTTGTAATTGAAAGAATTGATTTGACGAATTCAATTTAATTCAAAATTGTAAGTTTTGATTTAATGAAGTTGAACTTAAGAAATTGATTTCATGAATTGGAAATTCAATAGAAAGTGTTTTGAATGGAAAATTTACTAAATGAATATTGAATGAGATCGATAAATGAATTTAAATTGATTTAAATGTTAAATCAAATTAATGTAAATGATTTTGAAATGAAACTTATATACGAACTTGAATCAATATTTGAATTGTTTTAAATAGAAATTTGAAATTTGATTTATAAGATTTTGAGATGGTGAATTTAGAAGTTTTGAAACGTAAATTTTGGAAATTGTTTTAGAAAGACAAATGAAATGTTGATTTACAAATTCTAATTGAAATTGTAATTGATTTGGTTTTGAAATAAATAAATGACCAATCGGTGAAATAATTATGAATGTTATTAAAGAGACCGGAATCGGTTATGGATATACTCTCTATCTAAACCGAAACCACTTTAATAACTATACGCGAAGTGATGATCCAGAATGAAGTGGTTGGATTGACGAACGCGATGACTGAAGAAAGTGAACGATAATGGATAGCCTTGACACTTGTGTCAAATTGGAAATGACTAAAACAGGAGCCGTGCCGGGCCAATGGAGGATTAGCTACCTCAAGTGGACACACTTCTTCGAACTACTCATTACTTGTTGTCGATTGGTGCACCCTTGATTTTTGGGAGTGTTGTTTCACGGTGTTGTGGGCGCTGCGGCGTTGCGTTCTCACCAGTCCGGATCAGGCAAACGGTAGTATCACTACCTTGGGTATTGCCTCATGTGCCTTGTCATACTTGTATTCCCTTTATGCGCGACCACTACGAATTTGTTTTGTACCTTTAGTATATGGATTGCCCTCTGGTGACTTCCGGTTTTGGGGAAACTACGGTCTTGTATATGCTTTTGGGAATAAAAATGTGTTAAGGGTGGAATGGGCCATGACTTAACACTATTTTGATATCTTTATATTACTGATAGACATTATCTACTTATCGTACATTACTACCTAGTAGATAGTTTAACGGATCCTTAAAGGATGGTTATTCCAAACATCCTTTGAGTTACTTGTATTTCAATTGCTATTTAACTTGAGTTGGATTTATTAATATAAGAATGTTAATCCTGACTCGAGTGTCTTGTGTTTTGATTTACGCTCGGGTCAGACTGAGTGTACCAGTATTTGAGACTCACCTTTGGAGTTGGAGCTTTGCTTGAAGATCCAGCCATCTATTCTGCTTTCAGTATTCGATGATTCCAGTGATGTATTCTGATTTGCTCTGATGTATCGTATTACTCTTCTATTGTAAACTCTGATGTATTTTATATATTTATATAGTAGCTTCATGAACTACTATCTCTTTTATTTCCGCTGCATTTATTACTCTATGTCTGTGATCTGTGATTATTTATTTACTGTATATGTTCAGTTTTGCCAAATTTAAATTAACAATGCGGTATTTTGAGCAATTCAATTCCGGCATGAGTGTCTACCTATACACTTATAATGGATGCGAATGGTCCAAAATTCCGGGTCGTTACATTTTGTTTAAAACATCATGTCAAATAAACAAAGATAGTATAAATTAAAAACTTGAAAGCTCAAATATAGCTAAAGTTTGAGCATCTCTACTTAATTTTGCATCTTCTGTAATTGCTGCCAATTTGAGTAAAGCTTCTCTAATTTTAGAAAGTTGTGACTTTATTGCTTTAATACTTTCAATATGACTCTCCCATCATGTATTCGACAATGATTTTAAAGTTAAACCCTTCATATGATCAAGTAAAATATGACATTTGTTTTATTGAGCTAGCAAATGTTAAATATAGACATTAGCATGCTCCAAAATATGATTTTGCTTTATGAGAACCACATGGCATGTAAAATTATTTTGGATTTATTTTAAGAAATCTTGTTTGTACACCTTGTTGTTGCCCATTCATATTAGATCCATTATCGTATCCTTGCCTCCTTACAGCGTCAATTAAGTCGAAGATTTTTAATGCAATTTGTAATTAATTGAAAAGAGCTAGTCCAGTTGTATCCACAACATTTATAAACTCTAAAAATGTTCTTTAATTTTTATTAGAGAACATGACAGATCAACCCATCTAATTATCAAAGTCATTTGTTCTTTGTGATTTGATTCAGGAGTACAATCAAGAATAATAGAAAAATATTTTACTTCCTTAAATTTTTGTAGTTATAGCATTTCTAACTTTGGATGCTAGAAGGACAATCAAATCATTTTGGATTTTGTAACTAAGACAACGGCGTTGAGTTTCTTTATTTCTAATAAGTTGAAAATGCTATAGAATTATTAGATCAAACTCTGATATCATTTCAATAAGACCCAAAAAATTACTTTTTGCGTCGTCATTAGTTGTTTCATATTGTTGGTTGAAAAGATAAATTATTTGTTGTAAGACATTTTTTTTGAAATGGTAATTTATATACAACATGTCACTGGGACAACATATCACATGTCAATAAACGTTCGAATCACGCTACGCAAGTTTCGAACTTGTGACCTCTCGCACCAAAGCCGAATCACTTAACCACTTGGACAATGGTGCTTGTCATTTTACAACAGTAAAAATTCAAACCATTACATTTTTCCAATGTAGTGTGTTACTTCTAATTTGTATTTGCAATTCCTTTTATATAGTTTGTTTTCTTCAATCCTAGTCTTAGCATTTTCAACGGTTTCAAGTTTTAAAGGTGCTCAATGATATTTTTGGTTGTTCAAGTGTTTTGTTAAGTTGTTTCCAATCTTTAATTCCTTCCCTTGCTAATCGACCTTTCGATGGTTTTTTTTGGAATAATTTAGAATAAAATCAGAATCTCTGTTTAAATCTTTTTGAATACATTAACCATTCTCTATCACGAGTTTCTCCATCTAGCACATTTTGGATATAATAATTTGAAGAAAATATTCTTGAAAAATTTATATTAGTTTCCCGCTTAGGTCCATTTTCAATAAGTTTCAAACTATTCCTTAAAGATTATCCCAAATGCTAGGATCATAAATATTTAAATTCAAATTAGTTTCCAAGTGCTTGGAATTATTCATAATATGGTCATTTTCTTGAACATCGTTAATATCATTTCCATTTATTTCTTTAATGGTGTTTTCATTTTTTTAGTTACTTCTTCGTTTCCATCACTCTCGTCCTCTTCGACTCCTAAATATTATTTTGTAACTCAACTGGATTTACTAATCCGTCAATAATTTTATTTTCCATGATTGATTATTTGTTTAGATTCAATTAATGAATTTGATTACTATTAAAATATGTATTTAGTGAATAAATTTTGAGTTATAATTTCTTGTATTTGTCCTTTTTTTCTTTTATGAGACCCAGATAATTTCTTCATGAGTGTACTAAACTAAAACTGAACGATAGCAAAAAAAATATGAAAATAACAATCAAAACAATACAACCTGATGAATCGCAGTCCATTTACTAAACAATCATGTCATGCTATTCTTCCATCCAACAAACATGTATTAACTTCACATAACTGAAGCAATGAAAAAATTTAACAAATCAGGTAAGAACGTTATCCCATGATAAATTATTAAATAATAATGCAATTATAATCTAATCAAACTTTAAATAAAAAATAACTAATCTTTTATTTAATTTTAATTTTCAGAAACAATATATTGTTTCATAAAAAAGAAATAACATATCGTTTCCTTGTTCATCGAGTAGATAAATTTTCAGTTAAAGAAGCATACCTAGCAATTGAATTCTAAATTCTGAAATGGTTCAAAGCTCAATTTGATTTTAATTTAGAGAGGTAGGACATAACTTCTGATATCAATTATAGGTTTATAAGGTTAATAAATGTTGAGAATAAATATATTTGAACATAGTTCATTAATGCCAACAAGTGTATTGGATGCAATAATGAAATGTGATAGTATACGAAAGGTGAAGCAGAATGTTAATGTATTATGTTCAAACGGGTAATGGGCTTATAAGCATAACTCAACCTAATACAAGAATGTGTCTATAAATACAATGTACAAGCCAATGTAAATTATCAGTTTCTCAGAAATAATAAAATAAAACATTTTCATTCTCTTCAATTTTGCTAATATAGTTCAGAGTTATCAACCAGAACTACCTCACAATAGTGAGCGCCTTGCCAGAACTTCGTCAGAGTCTATTTCATCATCCGAAGTTGGCTACCCCTTTTTGGCTATCATTAGACAATAGCTTCTCTTCATTTGATTCAACCTGAATACCTATTTCTTCCCTCTTTTTTCTGCAGTTCTTGATAAAGAACCGCAATTCCTTTTGTATTTCTTGTTGTGCCATGTCTAGAAGTTGTTGTCAGAGCAATGATCATCATTCAACTCCTTTGGCAACATAATCTGGTGATCTTATAACAGAGTTCATCATTTGATCCTAAATCTGAATCTCACAATTGCCTGAATCTGCTCAAATCTTGGTCTCCACATTCAGGATCCTGAAAATGGCAAAAGGTGACATTGATAATGCATCACACACCTCTGACAACTCAAGAACTACTGCTCCTTGGCAATTAACCATCCATGAACTGCTCAAAGTCATAGTCAAACCACAAAGTCGGTTAATTATGATTTAGCTTGATGAATCAAACTATTTGCTTGGGAATTTTAGATAGAAACTGCTATAAAAGGATATGATATTGAAGAATATATTCTGGAGCATTGGTTACACCACGAAGATACACGACAGACAATGAAGGCAAATTGGTGACTAACAAAGATTATGCAAATCAATAAAGACAAGACAGTCTATGCAACGACCTAGGGTTTGGTCGCTTTAGCTAGGCAAATATATATATAATTTATATAGTCAATAAATGGATTTTTATTGATACATGAACTCATTTTAATGATTTAATAATGATGGAAAAATCATTTTCAAAATATATTTATAAATTAGATAGTTCGTAGAAAAATGGAAAATGTGACCAAAGAATTTTTCCAAAATGTCGACCTTTCGACACCGAAAAGTTGTCGGGAACGTTGTTCATCTTTGTGCACTATATATACATATACAAGAGTTAATTAACCAAACAATAATAATACACTAATAGTACATTATCTTACGTTAATTATGTTTAGCAAGTGATGTGACAGACATGGTTTTAAAATAATAACTTATATATATACTAAATCATATCATTATCTCTTGTTATTTCCTTAAGTGCCATTATCATTACCCATCATGGCTTAGGGGATGTGACTAGAGAAGGGGGAGATGTGACATATGAGGGGGAAGGAAGTTAGTGATGTGACATGTCAAAATGATGACATGTTATGATATTTTAAACTAAGGATAAAATGGTAATTTTCCTACTTTTCTTCATCTATAAATACACACCCATACACACACATTTTTATTTACATTCTCTCCTTCATTTTCTAAAACTTCCTCTTTAAAATTTCCATGGCTTCTAAATCCTTTCTAAATATTTGAAAATCCTAACTTTTCACTTTAAATCTCCTTTGAATCTAGTTTAAACGTTCCTATATTCATTTCTTCACTTTATTCTTCAAGAAACCAACCCCACACCCACCCCAAACCACTAGGCCAAGCCCCACACCATCAGGCTGGGCCATTTGAAGCTCAAAACTCCAAAAAAATCTTTACTCTTTGAAGCTCGTGTGTTGTTTCCCAATTCTAGTCGAAGTTCGCTTTGTATTTGCGGAGTTACGGTGAGTAAACTACTTTATTTTGGAAATGTTTTTTTGACTTTACTATATGGTGTTATTGTGTTGATAATATGATGTGTAAATTGAATGGTTATTATGTTGGTTGATGTTGATTTGATGGATGTTGGTGTTTGGTGTTGAATTTGAGATTTGAATGCGGTATTATCAAGTTAGTAAGCATGTAAACATATATTTTTAGATGTGTTCCATTGTGATGTTAAAAAGTATGGTAGTATGGATGTATGGTTGTGATCCAAGAACCAAAGTATGTTGTGTTGAGTCAAAGTTAACAAGTTTGTGTGTTGCGACGGACGTGAGATCCGATTCGAAAATAAAAAACTATGTTTTCTTGTTTAAAAGTTTGGAAATTATTTCAATGTTTCTATCTTTGTTTCTATGTTTCAAAAACTTTAAAAGTTATGCTTCAAAACATGAAATAGAAAAGAATCAAGCAAGTTTTTCACTTAAAATGTTTAAGCAAACTACGCACATAGCGATAGTTGCTATGGACGCAGTTCGACAAAATTTCAGATTTTCATTTTAAAACGTTTTCTTATGAAACGATTTTGCAAAAGGTTTTTCAAACTTAATTAGTAATATAAAAAGTGATTAAGTTTAGTTAAATTAATATTTTATTATTTAATAAATTAATTAAAAAGAATTAGTACTTAATTAATAATTAAGTAAGTGATTAAGGGTTAAGTAACACTTAAAGAAGGTTAATGACTAATTAGTGATTAATAAAGTTTTAATTAGTGATCAATGAATTTAAGAAGTAATTTAATGATTAATTATCATTTAATTAAGTTAATTAGTTGATTAATTATTATTTAATAAGTGATTATTTAATTCAATTTTAATTAATTAGGGTTTAACTAATAACGAATTGTTTAAACCTTAACTAAAATGCATTAAGAAGATAATTAGGACTTAACTAAGTTCATTAAGTTAATTAAATTTTAATTACAAATTAATCTTGATTTAATTAAGATATAATTAGGGTTTAAGCTAATTAAATATACTTTAATCTTTTCAAAACTATTTTTAAACTAAAGTGGCTATGTTTTAAATCAACCTTCTTTTAAAGTTAAGTAATTTTAAAATCAAAGGATCTCATCGTCTGGACCATTAAGTAGCCAAATGAATTAAAGTAGTGATTATAAAACGTTGACACGTTTTAATGAAAGTAAGTTGACTCGTGTTTATCACAAATGCTGAATATCAGTAATGTGATAAACACAAGGAGGTTAATTTCGATAAGCGGGTCATGATAACTTAAGTATATGGAGTGTATGTCCATATGTAAATCTTGCACCTGATAATGAAGTTGTTCACTATCAAATAACTTGACCACTTAAAATTATCGAATGTTGGTTTGAAGAGACCGGAATTGGATGATGAATAGTTATCTGAAAACCACTTCGAACCAACGTAAAGCGTTCAAATTAGATCTATCGAAGTCATAATCAAGATTCAGGACTTGAAGTGCAAGGGCTATCTTGCCATTAACCCCGAGGGTGATTCCAAAATGAGTGTAGTGAAGTAATGCCTTCGGTTCATCTCCTGAATGAATTGTATGGATGAATGATGACATTGTGTCAACATCGAGAAGGCAATGTTAGCATTCCAAGAGAGAAGTGTTATATGTGAAAGGTAATGTGTAGCCTCAGGCCTCATCAACCGAAAATGACTAAAACATGGGATATGCAAAAAGGCCATGTGGGTCGCACCCGTTAGGATATGATCATTTCCATCTAGAACAAGTCCCTACTCAAATATACTATAGTCCCAAATGGTTGCTGATCCCAACCAAGGGGGTGATCATATTCGGTACTATCCAGCAAGGGATAGGCTAGTCCTGTGTTGGTAGGGATCGTTCGGTATGATCTCGATAAGCTAATCTAGAAGTGTACTGTGGCAGGAGGTACCCTAGTAGCCTTGTCATTATATGGAATCCAATCTCCAATACGTGCCTTTACGGTTTTAGTTGTATATCTAAATATGTTGGAATGTGAGATGCAAGCATTTCAGCTATGTTCTATATTTATTTTAAACCCTTAAGCATTATTATAATATCACCTGTTTTAAATAGAAAATGCAACGAACTAGCTTTCGACCCTCGAAAATCGACACTAAAATATCCATTATATTGTGTGCTGAGCATTCAAGTGCCAGAAGGACCGATCGTTGGGGGAAAAGTAGAAGATAGAAGATAAAAGAAATAAAAACAATCATAGAATCTCACAATGCTACGGAATAACAAATATTAATAAACATAATACTTTACTAAGGCATTTCAAAAATGATACATCAGAGTCATACTAATACAATTCTATGCTTGGACAGTTATAACAGTATGTCCTTACCTAACTTATATAAGATACATATAATACAGCGGAAAGAAGATAATAGCTAGATATCGATGAAGCCTCTGGCTCCAAGCTCTTCCAAAATGCATCCGTGGGAAAACCTGAACTACATGGTTGCCCATAAAAATTTGAGCACCCAAGTACGGAAAGAAAAAAAACTTCGGGTCAGACATGGGTCTGGTGCGAGTAAACTTAAACAACTGAATTATTATGTTTAAAACCCTTTTAAAATCAAAGGTATCTCGTAAGATCACGTCGCACATAAACACGGACGGGGTTTTACCTTACGATAACCAAAACATTTTTTTATAGAAAATCCAGTGATATTATAATAATGTCTAGAGTACAATACTTATTAATCATAGCCAAAATTGTTACATTAATTAAATTCCAGCATACTAGGTTCTACAATCAAAACCGTAAAGGCACGTATTGGAGATAGGATTCCATACTATGACAAGCACCAGGGTACCACCTATCACGGTACACGTGTAGAAAATGTATCGAGGACCTCGCCAGGATCCCCTGCCAACACAAGACCGGCCTACTCCTGACTGGATAGTACCGAATATGCACCCCGGTTGCTTTGCAACCCTTTTAATTGAGATCTCATGCACAACCAATCCATAAATATGTAGATGTATCTAGAAAGTTAATGACACACCCTAATGGGAGCGACCCACTTTGCCTTGCTGCATCTCTCCCGATTTTACTCATTCCCGGTTGATGAGGCTTAAGGCTACGCTTACCTTTGAATAGCAATCCCACTTGGAACGCTATCACTGCTTTTCAGGCAGTAATACAGTGCCAGCTTTCATCCATACAAGTTGTCGAGGATAAGGACAAACCGAAGGCACTACTTCTACTGCATCCATTTTGGAATCACCCTCAGGAAAGCAGCCCTTGCACTTCAATGCTCCGTCTTCGATTCCATATTCTTCAAAATGTCTTCAGTTTGAAACGCTCGAGTTGGATCGAAGTGGTTTTCGGATAACATATCCGATCCCAGTCTCTTCGAAACAACTTTCGATAATTCCCGGTAAACTCAAACCTGTTCTTTAGGAAATAAACAGACAATGATAAGAGCGGAGTTCATCTCCTAACAATTTGTGGACGGATTTCCTTATCATTTATCCTAGAAGAACGAAACAAGATTTATACACATAGTACAGCATCATTGGGGATGACTGTGCCATATAACTCACGTGTTTCTCCTAGATATTTCCAAAGTTATGTTTAGGTCCAGATTTAACAGTCGGTTATTTAACTATCAAATAAACAATCATTCAACATTGATTTGATTCCATATGGGATCCACTGAGCCTTTATTAATTAATCTTTAGTTAATTAAAACACTTTGCAAAACTTGATCAAAAAATCTTTTTAAAACACTATTCCCAAAACTCTTTACATTCCTTTTATACTTGGAAAACATTTTTACTTGTCTCAAAAATATAAGTATTTACCAAAAACATTTGGAAAATTCAATTTTCTCAAATTCCATATTAAATGGCTAAGAATTCCCTTTTCAAAACATCACTTACTATAAAACCCATTCACTTTATAAAACCCATTCACTTATCCCTTATAAAAATTCTTTTTGTAAGTTTACTTCATATTTCAACCATCCTTATAAATTTTCAAACTAGATTCAAACTTCTTTTTAAAATCTCTAAATGATTTATAAAATCTCTTTCCATGTATAAAAATCTTTATAAAATTTTGTTTATAAAATATCTTTGACATTACAGAATCTCATTTACAAAATCCCATGTTTAAATCACTTTAAATAAACCATTTTATTTAGTAAACCCTTTTTATAAACAAGTTATTATTTATAAATACCTTTATAAAATAATTATAACTTGAAAATCATTTATAAAATTCCAAATCCCAAATTGATTAAAGAATTTAAGTAAATTCAAAAACACACTTTATAAATTCAAAAAGAGGCATACAATCCTAATGGTACTAATTTAAGTTACCATTCAATTTCAAATCCAATTCACTTAACATTTATTTAGATAGGTCAACATGTATGTAAATACAACTCATATCCAAATTAGGGAATAACATGTCAATATAACTAACTTGCATATACATCTTCAAATAACATAACAGCAGGATGGGAATTTGTCCTAATAAATAGATGTCCAAAATATTCAATCAATTTATAGCAGAACATGAATTTATTCTACTAACATATATGTCCATAAAATCAAACAATCAATCTATAGCAGAATGGGGATTTATTCTGCTAATATATGTCTACAACAATCAATCATATTATAATAGAACAGAGATTTATTCTGCTAATATATGTCCACAACAATCAAATCAACCATATTATAACAGAACGAGGATTTATTTTGCTAATAGATGTCCACAAAAACACAACCACTCACATTGTAGTTCATTCACAGTTGTTTTTTATACTTAATGGTATCAATATTTGAATTCCTTGTGTTGAAACCATCTTTAAAAAGAAGTACCTTAAAAATAATTTGATTCTTGGAAAACAAGGATTAAACTTAAAACACCCTTTTAAAATGATTAATTACAATATAAACTCTTGTTAAATCATAATTAATCTTTATTAAATTCAAATTTAATTTAATTATAAGTTAATAAATAATTTATTTATAAATTAAACCCTTAATTAATCCTTTATTAATTATTAAATAATAATTAAATACCTTTCTTAATAATTAACTATTAATTAATTAATCTTTTGATTAAAACTTAAATAATAAATTAAACCTTAATTAATTTATCATTAAAAATAGTTAACAGTTGATTAATTAAATAAATAAATAATTGACCTTATATTTGATTAATAATTAATTAAAAATAAATCATTTATTTAACTCATAATTAATTTAAAATTAATCTTGCTTAATCAAAAATTAATGAAAATTAATCTTACTTTTAAAACATAATTAATTAGTAGTTAATCTTCACTTAATTATAATTAATAAACTCGGTTTAATACTTAATTAATTATTAATTATCAAAACTTAATTAATTAAAAATTAATTATTAAATTATTAATTAACTTTCTAAAACACCATTATTAAGTTTATAAAACATTTAAAGACACTATAAGTATGAAAACTAAAATTTAAAAAGTCCAAATTTTTAATCGAAAGTGCACCCATAGCGACTATCGCTATGGACACCATAACTTGAAAATGTTTTAACTTTCTTTATTGAAACCTCAACACTTAAATACTTACCAACTTATCATAAACATAGCATAAGAGTTTGCATAAGAAAACAAAGTTGAAAACTTTGAAATGATTTTCAATTTCCTTTTAACTAAACACTAGTTTTTCCATAAAGACTCCAATTGTCGATACCATATCAAAGTGTCCACTTCCTTAGCATGACATCACATACACATGCCTAAATATCCATAAGCATATCATCATCATAGCACAAACCCAAAAATCACATCTTTATAATGAAACACAACGCTTTAGCTTTTGATTCACAAGTCAATATCTAAACTACTACTAGCAACACATACATATATTCAAACTATATAATATTCCAACCAATTTATTCTACCATCCAATATTAAATACATATAAAGTTAAAACTTTATCAAAAGTTAAAGAATTTAGTCACCAAAAATCCTTTGAAAACTCGATACATTTTGGAATTCGCAAAACTTGGAAAATCACAAAATTCACTCAAAAATGGGTCAATTTCCCCTCGAATTTTGGACATGTAGTTCTCAGATTTTGGAAAAGTGGTCAAAAGAAAAGCTTTAGGTAATTCTTCCATCTACAATTCGAAAAAAAACACTTTATTTTAGTTATTTTTGAGGGAGATATGGTTGAAATAAGAAGGACCATTTTCGGACTTGGATCTCTGAGTCCAAAACCACTTTGCAAATAAACGAGATTTTTACATAGGCAAAGACAAAGAAAGATAACAATCAGTAGACACAGGCTGGACTAGCACCAGTGGAAGAAGAATGGAAAGAGCAAGAGTGGCTACTACGAATTTCGGCAGGATCGGCGAATCCCTGGGTCTCGATAAACAAGAATATACTCTTCCAAGACAAGCGGAGTTAGACCGATATCTATATGCAGCGGCCGCAACACAAACCTAGGAGCCCAAAGCATGAGACTAGGAAAGGGAAAGGGGGAGGGACATGAGCATCTTCTTTTGAAAGCATGCTACGATAATGGATTTGGGGCTTCTTGCTATATATTCATCGAAAGATAGATCCATCCATCTATCTGGATATCTAAAAAGGAATCGATTTCATTTAATGGTTCAAAGAACGCCCTCCCCCTCCCCCGGCCCGCTCATGAAACGGCTCTGCTGTAATGGATGGTAGAAATTCCACAATACCTGAAGCACCGGAGTGATCCAGTAGCCGGGAAGGGTCCTCCTATGATTCTCTAGCAGACATTTATACTTGCACTTCAAGGAAATAGTTGTTATAGCAACAAGCTACCCTAATCTATCTAACATCTTAGCTTCGTTAAGATTCTAAGGCATATTGATAGGAGTTGTATGCGGGATCATAAGCCCAAATTAATATACTGGAAAGTCCCTAACTCATAAGTCAAGAGAGTGGTGGGTGAGTTTGGTGTGTATCAATGTAGCAGCCAAGGTAAGGCGGTCGAAGGGAGGTATAAACATGGGGGAGAGGTCAGCAATAGCGGTATCAATACCCTAGGTGGAAAATATATCACCGCCAGGAGTAGGAGACTAATAGGCACACCGTACACAAAAGACTCTAGTTGTGTGCCAGATCCAGATACTTGGTCGAGTGAGGATGTCATGTTCTCCAGGGCCAAAGATGCCCTAAGGACTTAATCTGATTTAGCGGCTTCAACTAATTTGACAGTTTAGTATGCGTTTTAGTTTGATGAACAAAAACGTTGGTTCCATTAGAGCAAGGCACCTTTGTCCCTGGTAGATCTATCTCGGATAAGCCAATTGAATGTCAAATCGAGCGAACATAGATGACCAATAAACATAGGTGATCGATCCACCGCTTGCGTGCCTAAGTCGCCACATCAAGGTTTGAGCCAAATTACCCTCCCATAAGAACCATATTTTGACTTTTATCTGGTGAAAATCCAATAATGGATTCCATTGATGCAATTTCTAACTATTCTAAGTGTACACTTTTCTTCGTTTTCTACTTTTAAGTTGGATCGAGACTTTTAGCTTCGCAAACCGGTCCAGCCAGGTCAAAGTACACTCTATAAAGAAATAACCGACCAGTTCTTCCTTACAAAATTTGAAAAAGTGATCTACATAAAAGTTTTAGCTACTGAAATTTGAAATGGTTTGAATAAAAGAAAATATTGATTTGGAGCATTTTAGAAGAAGTTCTAGTCGGATGAATTTGAGGTAAAAACGGAGAAAGTCGAGCTTAAAACAAGTGATTTAAAACAAAGTTTTTTAAAAGTTTTAAAGTAAGGATTTGATTTTTAAAAACTTAGGATTTTAAATTAGAAGCCATGGAAACTTTAAGGAAGAAGGATGGAGGAATTGTAGAGAGTAAGAATGAAAGGGAAAATGAAGCAGAAAATAATGAAAATTGATTTTATATGAAATGGAATAAGTAAAATAATCAAACTACCTGTGTGCCATGCCTCCCAATACCCACTTGCCACCTCACCTAGCCTTTTTCCCTCCCTTAAATTCGGAATTATCATGTTTCCCCTCCCATTTTCCCATGCTCCTATATCCATTTATTTCTAATAGTACTTTATGTACTTTAAGCCGCTGAAAATTCACATTATGTTCCCTTTAGCATCTTATCTTTAACATTTTTTTAAATGTCACCTTAAACTTTGAATTAACCTTAGTATGTATATTCAAATGAATTTAACCATGTATAAAACACTTTGTAAATATATGTATGTGTGTACACAAATGTTACAACAATTCCGACAACTTTAAGCCGATGAAAAGTTGGAAATTAAGAAAACGAATTTCGGTCACATTTTCTGTTTTTCTTCAAACTAAATATTCTTTTAAACAAAATTTAAAAAATATTTCAACATCATTAATTATTACTTAAAAAGGTTTTTTATTATAAAAACTATTATTTGAATATTTAAAATTAATTAAATATTCTCAAATCAAAGTAGTGAAATTCCTAGTCATTACAGAAAGTGTTTTTGGTTATCGTTAGGTAAAAACCCATCCGTGTCTAGGTGAGGCATGGTCTTACGATACTTTTTATTTTTCAAAGGATTTTTCAAATAAAAATATTGTTTTTTGAGTTTACTCACACCAGACCCATGTCTGACCCAAAATTTTCTTTTTCCTAAACTCTTGGGTACTCAATTTTAATGAGTAGTCAAGTGATCCAGGTTTCTCTCGAAAATATGATGGAGGAGCTAGAGGTGATGGATTCATGTATAGCTATTATTAGTATAAATTATTACGTTGTGTATGTATGCCTTGTCAAAGTATGTTGTGGAGAAGCAGTTGTTAATTTTCCTAGTTTGGAACCGGTATTATTGAACTCTAATGTGACGACCCACATTTCGGAAAGTTTAAATTGACAATAAATCCACACATGTCCAACTTAAACAATCCGAAATATAGATAATCAATGGGGTTAATTAAAGAAAAATAAGAAAAGAAGAAGAAAACAAACACAGAATCTCACAGCGGAACGACAAAATATAGTAATCAAATAAACAGTTCATGATGTTGTTTATACTATACATTTGATTTTAATCTATAAAACATTTATCAGAGTTATATGTACATCAGGGGTAAATAAAATATGAAACAGAACAACATGATGCATATAATAGTAATAGTAATAATATACCAAATCTTCATCTTTGTCCTCTAGAAAATGAACTTCAATGCATTGAAATACTCAGGGCTGACCCGAGCGTAATGAAAAGACAAAACACTCAAGTCAGGACTAAAATACTCTCATGTAAGTCGGATTAATATCACGAAATATGAGTGTAACGGCGTCAGAGATGTTTATGGGATTTTACATCTTCTAGTGTATAACGTGCGTGCAATAACTTAAGAAATGTTATGGGATTTTCCATCTCCTAAGGGTCCGTTAAACTATTTATATATAATAGTATATGCTATAATAGGTAATGTCTATTAGTAAAATAAATATCAAAATAGAGTTAAGGCTTTACATTGATCCACCTTAACACATTTTATAGCATGTAGTCTATGCAGGTCCTGTAACAACACCAGTAACGTGGGTAGCCAGTGAGTCCACTATAGGTACAATACTAAATCAAAGTCGTAATGGGTTCGTATAAGGATAAATATGACAAGGCACGTGAGGCAATGCCCAAGATAGGAATCTACCAGTTTACCCTTTCTGGCTGGTCGTAACCCATCCGTGGCCGACCGCGACAATCAATCCAAACAAAAGGTGCACCCATCGAGTCAAAATCACAATAGTAATACGAGGGATCAATGTCGCTAGAGGTAGCTAACCTCATTGGCCAGACATAGGCTCATATTTTAGTCATTTCAATTATGACACAATTGTCAAGGCTATCCATCATCGTTCTCTTACTTCCAACACGTATCAGAGCCCCACAATCCAGACCCTAAATTACTAATAACCTCGTCGTCGCGCTCGAGATCTCGTCATGAATGACGACCACGACCCGCCGCCTCGCCCAAACCCCAGCGTCTCGTCTTCGTGTTCGGCCATTGAAGTTTTTCTCGATCGTGATTTTTTTTCCTTTTTTTAAATCATTATCCTTTTTTTATATATATCGATCTGTAATTTAGAAATTAAGGAAGTGAGAGGGTACGTGGAACAAAGAAGTAGGCGGTTTGCACGATTTGGGGAAAGGTGTGGATATTTATATTATTGTTCAATTTTAAAATATATGACGTTTAACGTCCAAAATTTCTCGAGCTCCAAACAAAGCGTGCCGCTTGGCATTCATAATGTTATATCCCCATTCTGAACACAATGGAACTAGTTTTAAGGCCTAATTCGATTGTATGCAGAAGATAGCTTTTCAAAATCAATTATTTAATTAAATTCCAAAATAAATTTCTACGCGTTTCAAGCTCGCACGGCCAAACGACAAGTCTGATCGCTCTGAAACTTGAAATCCTACAAAATTCATGATTACGGATCCGATGAAACTGGTTTCGTCGAAATTCGAGACAGTGGCCAAAATGACTATTTTTACTCGTTAATTATAATATAAAATTTCCAATTTCAAATTATTCCCTTTTTAAATCCAATTTTAAATGTTAACAATCTTCATTCTTATTTAAATAAAATTTAAATCAACTTCCAAAATTATTTTCATTCATATTAAATTCAGAATTCAAATATTTGCAAAATTTTCAATACTAAGTTTAAACAATTTAATTATGCAATAAATTATATTAACAATCATAAAATTTCAAATGAATTTAGTTAACGATAATTATATCCATCTAAATAATTCAGCACTTACGATCCAATTCTAACTATTGGTTATAATTTTATCTCAATATAAATAATTCTTAAATTTTCGAAATTGTTTATTTCCAGATTTTATCCAAGTTCATATTCAATAACTACATTAATAAATTATTAAACTTTATTTCTAACCAATTTGTATCCAATAACCACACAACATTTAATAATTTAAAATAGTTAAAAATACGGGTCGTTACATTCTCCCCCTCCCCCCTCCAAACTTTTCGTCGTCGAAAAGGCGTTAAGTAAAGAAGTTAACATACAATATATTTTATTCAAAGTGATCAACTTATAAAACATGAACATCTTATTTGCAAAACTATTACTATGCTTCTACTATGCCACTCCGATATCGGTTTTATAGAAAATATAACTTACATATAAAAACAAGCTATAGAATTTTTTTAAAACTTCAAAAAATTTCTAACTCCCGGATTTACGGAAATTTTCGGTAGAGTCTCCTTTGCGCGGCTCGATCGGAAAAATTTACAATGTCAATATAATTATATAATATACATCTCATCTCAATGATGAGGCATCCCAATAATGAGAAAACAATATATAATATCAAAATATGGTATATAATCCGAGATGCATACCTTTCATTAGCATTATAAGCAAGTTAGCTTATATTTAAGCGAGCAAAAGTAAAATACGCGCAAGCGAGCTCCAAAAGCTAGCATACGCCCTTCCGTACCTACTAAACACTCAGTAACACGTGAGAATATGTATATGGAAAGAGAAACCAATATATAACATAACTATATGTTAACGCTAAAAATTGAACGCCAACACCCGGTGTGCATAAAGAAAAAGTGAAAGCACCACCCGTTGGTACGGGAACAGAATATAAGCAGAAAATAGCAGAAAAGTAAAGAGACAGCGGTTTTATAGTGGTTCGGCTAGAAATTAATCCTAAGTCCACTTTATCTTCTTTATTGCTGATTCAATTACAAATCTTTACAATATACTTCAATTACAACACACTTTAGATGAGTAGCTAGAACTTGTATGGGGAAGAAGCTTTCGAATTCATGTTGAATGTGTTTGATCTTCTCTTGAAGTTCGTTGAAGTGTCTTTGGTGTTTGAAGTGTTGGTTGAGTCGAGAAAGCAGCAGAGTATAGGCCTTCCCGAAATGAGCCAAAGGTCTTTTTGAAGTTGGAGTAGGTGGGGTATTTATAGGGAGAGTTCGGAGTTAGGTCGTAGGTCGTGAACGACCTAGGGGTAGGTCGTAGGTCGTGGGTGACCTAGTGGGCATGGTCTGTGACTTAACAGTTGTATTTGTTCTGTCTGAATGAGTTGCTAAGTTATAGGTCGTGAGCAACCTAAGATAGGTCGTAGGTCGCTTTATCCTTTAGGTCGTTATCCCTCTTTCTGGAGTTAGGTCGCTACATCTGGTAGGTCGCTATCCCTTCTAGAGTTAGGTCGCTGGGTTCTTTCTGGAGTTAGGTCGCTGCCCTCTTTCTGGAGTTAGGTCGCTATACTTTTTAGGTCGTTATGTATTCTAGGTCGCTAGGTAGCTGAGTGCTTTAGGTCGCTAGGTCGTTGGAGAAGTTAGGTCGCTAGGTCGCTGAGCGTTAGGTCGCAAAGTTTTAGGTCGCCCCAAAAGAGGAGTTAACACTTGCTCCTCGAAGTACAGGCCTATGTCATAGGTCGTGTGCTTCGATCTAACTCTGCTAGGTCGTGAGCGACCTAAAACCTGTGCTAACTCGCGTGCCTATTCGCCTTCTTCTCGTTGAACCATATAAATTGTTAGGTCGCTGATTCTTCCTCACTCACCTGCTTTGATTTCCCGCTCTACCATTAACAGAACTTTGTGATTTCAAAGGCGAATTTGAGTTAATCATTCAACAATTCATCCTTGCTATCATATTACGTAAGTACACTCGATCTTTATCCATTCCACGATCACCATCGAACCCCGAATTCTAATCTCCGAACCCCAGATCAATTTTGTACGTCGTGCTTCATTTTGAGTCATGTTGTGATCGACTTTTGATCGTTATTGGTGACTGTTGTTTGTTGTGATTCACGAACGCAAAGTAGCGAGTTGGATCTATGATAGATCGGAGATATTTTGAATCGGTTTTCGGGTGATTTGATGGTATGAAGAGATGATGAATTTTACGAAGAGGATGATGGATTTCATTGTATTGGCGATAACGGGTTATCGGGTCTGGTGAGTTATTGCGTGGAGAGGAAGTTAGCGACTTAGTGAATTTGAGCGACTTAAGATAACTCGCGACCTAAGAAGCCTGGCCGACCTAAGAACTCTCGCAACCTAAGGATCTTTCGAATCTGCGACTTAACTTTTAGGTCGCGCTAGGATTCCAGCGACCTAGGACTTGGTTGAATTTGCATCTGAATTCCAATCAGAACGACTTAACAAATTAACGACCTAATTTTTAGGTCGTGCTGAGATTTGAACGACCTATGACTTAACAGCTTGGACATGAATTGCACCACCTAACTTTTTGCGGCATAGGCTTTAGGTAGCGGCCGAGCTAAGACTTGGACAAATTTGCATTGCCTTGAACCTTTTGACTTGCACAGTGCGACCTAAGGAAGCTTCGACCTATGCTAGGTCGCTGGACGACCTAAGACTTGTAAAATTTGGGTAGAACTCGATTGAACTGCTTGGACTTGAACTATTTGAACTTTGTTACAGATTATACTAATCTTTTAATCTAACAACCTGTCAAACACAACATTTGCAGAAAACTAGGGCGAATATACTGCCCACATTGAATGTCAGACTAGTCGATAAAGAATAATCAACTTAAATGAACTTCGTGAATTAAATGCTGTGAATCAACAAATTCAAGTGAAGTATTAAAACAAAACTGAAGTAATCAACTAAAGCTGATTCGTTTGCATCAACACTGTACTTGGACTTAAAATAACAAGCCTTGAAACTCTATAATCGACACACGTCAACTAATTTGATTCCAGATATATTTGCTTGTCATTTTATTAGTTTTACACAACACTTCACACTTTTAGGAAACGTGCACCATCATATTTGAATATCCAGTTCCTTGTGTAGAATGACTTCTCAACAAGAAGAAACAAGACAAGCTAGGGGGAGGCTTTTCCGATTGCCAACCCACTGATTGATCCTCCGGAAAGAACTTCGACCACCTTGAGCCACAAAGCTTTCAGTCAATTGTGTATCTAGTTCGGTATTTCCGAAGCAGACGCTTTGTTTCCTGGAGTAAGCGATACTACTGACAGGCCACATCTTGGTTTTGTCGTAGTTAATCGTCAGATGTGCTTAAGTGGAGCTATTCCTCCCTTTAATGATTTTCTTCGACAGCTTCTTCTTCGATTGACTATCTCTCCATTCCAGCTACACCCCAATGGTTATGCCATCTTGATGGGGTTGTGTGTGCTGTTCAGGAGGACGCTTGACCGTCTTCCAAGTTTTAAAGAGATCTGTTACTTGTGCACATTCACAAAGAATAAAGACCATCCTTCTATTATACTTGTGAGAGGTGTTAGAAACCGTAAATTGATTCTGGACTTGCCCGAGAGTGCACACGGGTTCTTAAGTCAATTCTTCTTTGTCCGTTGTCCCCCCAGATTCTACGCCGTTTGGAGAATCGGAAGTAAGATTACCTATTTCCGCTCGCTCCATTTTTCCTAAATTTCTTGAAACTAGAATTGTCAAGTACTGAACTTCATTCTTTACTTTTGTAGCACTTCCTCCTCCGCTTCGAGATCCCAACCATAAGCCAACCTTAGAAACTTTAAGTGATATGGCTGCTGAAGAGAGAAGCGCCAAATTTTTGCTGAGAGACGAGTTTTTGCATCAGTTTGGACTTTTACACTCCTCTCGATCGACTCAGATTCGCAAAATTTCTAGTTCTGATACCGAAACATTAGCTGCCCCCGGTTCTCCAACAGAGACATCAAATGCCCCAGTTTCTGTAGAAGAAACTGCATTGGGAGAACCTGCTGTAGATGCTACATTGGTGAAGTGTTCTACTTATGTTGATATTGCGGGATTGTCTAGTAAACTTTCGCTTTCCCCGGTGATCGAAGAAGGAGTTGAAAAAGAAGACTCCGCTGAGCACGACGGGGGAGATACTTTTGATGATCTAAGCGACTTAATGATAACTTCACAAGAACTCTTTAAGGATGACCCTATTACTACCAAAGTTATTTCTTCAGCAATTGAGGCGACATCCGCCTTGCAGCAAACTCCATCAACCCAAGAGTTAACGCCAACTGCAAAAGTTGACGTTACCCCCAAGCCGAAGAGTGGTTTGTAGCTCGATGCGCATAGTTTACACGCCGCACACACTTAGGATTTTTTGGCACTTATACGCGCTTAACTTCTTTACTCTGAACATTTTTACGACTTGTCTTTTTTATTTTCAGATTTTCCGATGGGGCGAGTGGCTCGTACTATGACAATTTCCAATGCCATGGAAGCCGCGACACTTATGATTACAGGCGTTATCTCTCTGTCCATAGGGAAACCGATGAAGAAAGAGCCGCTAGAAAAGCTCATGAAAGACAAACTTATGAGGAGTGGCAAAGAAGAAGGGAGGATGACTCCCATAAAAGGAAATCTTATGACGTTAAAGGGAAAGGTCACGTTGCTGAAGATCCGAGCAAACGGACCAAGCTTAGCGATGCGTCTGCAATTTTTGAAAAGACTGCTGCTTCTATCCCTCTTGATATTCCCTCCGGTTCTCCTGCTCTTGGGAAAACTGACATTCAGACAATTATTAACAGGCCTCGGTATCAAGTCAAGGATGCTCCTCCTACACTTCAAAGCCGATTCCCAAATTGGTGTTTAAAGGGAGTACGTTTCGACTTAGACTTGGTGCCGATTGATAAGCAAGCTATGTTAAGAAACCTTGATGCTGTCAAACTCGATATCGAGAGGATGTCTGGCTGGCAGAAACTTGTTGACGAGCTTCAAAGAGTTAATCATATGAATCTCAAAGCTATGTTAACTATGGAGAACGACAAGTCGGAGTGGGATAAAATTTGTAAGCAACACGATGCAGAAATGACCAGCATTGCTGATGATAACGCGAGACTCGAGTCTGAAGTTCAGAAACTCAAGGAAGATCTTGCCACCTCTTCCACTTCTTTTACTCAAAAGGAAGAGGTACTTCAAAAGCAAGTACGGGATGCTCATGCCAGTCAACGGGACGCTGAAACCAGATATGAGGCATAAGAGAAAATTGTCGAGAGTTACCGCACTGATGTGGCTCGGTTGCGAGAAAAAACCAGCTCCCAGGACATGGAAATTGAAATGTTAAAAGCTCGACTTCTTAAAGTTGAGAAAGAGTGTGATGAAGCAGTTGCTGGAAAAGAAGCGGCCATCGCTGGAAAAGAAGCGTCTGAGCAATCGCACGAGGCGACGAAGGCCAATATTAGCTCTACTTTGTTTGATTTTTACATCCATAGCGCCTTGGGGCGCGGGAGTCTCTCATTTCTGGGACCGACATATGAAATTACTTTGGAGGTGTGGGAAGCAATAATTGACATGTTCGGAGGTGCTGGCTATGCAGAAGCGGATCTTAAGGCGACCTATCTGGATGATGAAGCACGTACCGCCCTTGATAGGGGAAAAGAGCAGCTTGCTAGGGAACGAGCCGAAGTAGCAGGAGGAGAGCGTTTAGAGAAAGCGACTTTAACTGAACCCGCTCGTCCTCCGACTTCGGTCAACCCTGATACCATCGGCTCTAGTTCTTATTCTCCACCTCTTGTGAAAGCCGAAGTCAAAATCACGACTACTGAGCCTCCTACTATTCAAGTCGAGGAGAAGACCCAGGACGACATTGAAGCTGAAAAATTTGAAATCGATGTGATTAAGCCGACTACTCCAGGTAACTTCAATGTTGATCCAAGTCGAGCGGATTACTTGCTTGCTTCACCTGAATTTGATGAATTTCTCGCTGATTACTTAAGTCTCGATGAACCAATATCTTCTTTTTTTTGGAGAATACTGATTTTAATTTCTTTTCTTCTGTAGCGGAAGTACCGAGAGCTGCGCAAACTTCTCCCCTTCCAGTTGTTCCTCCTCCATCCCTTCAAGTCACTCCTGCTTCTCAACCGGGATCGCAGGAAGAACAAATAGGAGCCCTTCAAGGCTTGGACGATCCGCTTGCTTCGCAAGAGCAGAAGGTTGGGGAACTTGAAGAAGGCGAGAAGACTCTGGAGCCTTATGATGATGACACGAAGCTGTCTAAGCTAATCACTTCGGGCAGTGAGTCTTCTTCAAAGAAGAAGGGGAAGCGCGCAATTACGAAGAAGAAGAAGAAAAGTGCTTCTGCTGGTGAAGACAAAGTAGAAGAAGATCCGGCTACACCTTCTTCTCCTTCTTCCCCGACCCGTCCACGCCAGATTCCGAAACTAGTCATTAAGCCGGGCAAGAGCTCTAAAGGTGGCGGGAAGAAGGAGTGATGAGCTGGACTTTACGCTTCTTATTTTGCTTTTTGCATGTACTGACCGGAGATTGTGCGGGTACCGGTCCTCGCCTGAAACCTGCATATGTACAAAAACTTTATAGTATGGAATAAAATGGTTCTTTCTACTTGTACAATTTCTTGTCAGTATGTGTGTGAATGCATTTATTCCTTGTTTTTGCACAAGTTTCTTTGTTTACTTTATATGATACTGTAGTGCGCTCGTGGTATGATGTTTGAGCGTTATTTTTATTAATATAGTTATATGCCCCCATATCACGGCTTACTGCAATATTCTGAAAAGACTTGTATTCTTATTTTAGAGAATAATTCTTCCGTTTTGAGGAAATATTATTCTGCTTTTAATAGAATACGCTTTGTATCGGAGAAGTTTTTCTTTCTCCTTCTTTTTAAAGAACACTTCTACTTTCGGGGATGATCACTTTTATTTGTTGAAAAGTGGATTCCCTGCGCAGTGAAGCGAGCTTCTGAAGAATGTTTTGATCTGTTTGTCAAAAAGTTGTATTTAATCGTTGAATGGGTCCACGGGACTAGCGTTAGTTGTTTTACCGGATATTTGTTTGTACAAATAATCGTAAGTATTCAGCTGCGGCCTGGAACCTTCTTTTTGAGAAGGTACCCCTTTAGTGGTTCCATCAACAAAGTTTTTAGATGTGCCTTGTTTAAAAGGCTTCACTTGTTTGGTGCTTCCGAAGAAGGCTTTGTGCCTCCGAAGAGGGCTTGTTTGATATGCCTTTGGGAAGGGCTTTTTTGTTGTGCCTCGGGAGAGGGCTCCTCCGAAGAGTTGTGCCTCCGAAGAGGGCTTGTGCCTCGTTAAAGGGCTTTGGTTTGGCACTTCAACTTGATGAAGCGTGCCTCCGAAGAGGGCTTGTGCCTCTGAAGCAGTTTTTGCCTACGAAGAGGTCTTCGTTTGTGTGCCTCCGAAGAAGGCTTGTGCCTCCGAAGCAGTTTTTGCCTACGAAGAGGTCATTGTTTATGTGCCTCTGAAGAGGGCTTGTGCCTCCGAAGCAGTTTTTGCCTACGAAGAGGTCATTGTTTATGTGCCTCTGAAAAGGGCTTGTGCCTCCGAAGCAGTTTTTTCCTATAAAGAGGTGCATTTGGACTCTGAGGAGTAGCATTTGGACTCCGAAGAGTAGTAGTTGGACTCCGAAGAATAGCACGTGAACTCGGAGGAGTAGCATTTGGACTCCGAAGAGTAGCACGTGAACTCGGAGGAGTAGCATTTGGACTCCGAAGAGTAGCACGTGAACTCGGAGGAGTAGCATTGTTGCTTGTGTCCTTCCACCATCTGCTTCCTAGCGATTCCTCGTTATCACTTCAAATACATGTCCCATCCTTTTGCAAGTTGTTTGCTTTTTGCTAGAGAAGTGTACTTTATCGTTGAGTGAATCCACGGGGCAGACGCAAGCTACTTTACCGGATGTTCGTTTGCACAAACGATCGCGATTGGTTAGCAAGGGTCTGGAATCTTCTCGTCAAGAAGGTGCCCACTTTGGTGGAATCACTAACCGTTTGAATAGCACTTCTTTTGTAGGAGTTGAATTTTGGAACTTTTGTGGCTTGACATTGGTTTGTTGAGTGATTTATGGGAATCGCTGAATCTTGTGATATGTTGAATAGGTAAGCTTTGCTTTGATAGCCTGAAATATTAAATCGACATTTTAGCAATATACTTAAGATATTTGCATATCAAAATGAAACAGGCATTGTATAGTATTCAAGAACACAAGATTTAAAGTTCTATATTATTAATTCGCACTGATTTCTCAGTGGTTTACAATACAAGAGTTATACATCTATCATCATTTTACAAATCTAAGCAATGCTTTTTAAGTAAAATGTGGATGCAGGTGATTGTTGTTCCAGAATCTCAGGATTGAATTTTCATTTCCACTAGATCCATTGTTTTGGATCCATATGCCAGACAGAATGAAAGGTGCCCCGTTGCGGCTTTGTGGGTAGTTAGCAGCACTCTGATTCCCAACTTCTGCCTGCTGGGTGAGGACCCCCTGTGACAACATTAATGACAAGCCTCTCAGATTCCTGCGCTGCAGCCTTGTCTTCTGAGACGGATTGATGAGTAGGAAGTTGTTGCCCCTGAGTGGATGAGGTTGGGACGACCCTGTTTTCCTTCACATATTGTTGCAGTTTATTCTGTTTCAGCAACTCTTCAATCACACTCTTTAACTGGCAACATTGATTAGTGTCATGGCCAGGTTGATTGTGGAATCAACAGAATCTCCCATTATGCATTGAATTGTTCCCGAGTTTCATCTTAGGTGGTTCAGGGAACTCAACGGCATTTTTCGTTGCGAAGAAGATATTTTCCGATGTATCAGTCAAGGGAGTAAAATTTAAAGGATTAAAGTGGCGAGGTTTCTTCTCATTCCCCTGCTTTCTTCCTCCGTTATTTTCCCTTTTCTGGTTTCCGGATTCTCTTTTGTAAGAAGCAACATTGTTATTCTCTATTTCGGCAACAACTACTTTCGCTGGCGTAGAAAGGCTTTCTAAGCGCATGAATTCGTCGGCCTTTTTATAAAACTTCTCAAGTGAATTTGGTTCCTTCATTTTTAACCATTTACCTAATTCACTCGATTTGTTGATGGCTCGCATCAAGTAAGTCAGGACCATTCGGGGTTCCGCGTTATCCACTTCGGCTAAGGCTATATTGAAACGGCTCAAGTAAGATTTGATTGATTCTCCGGGAACTTGTTCAAGGCTGGACAGTGGCATTATATCCTTAGCTTTTGAAGCATATAATCTGAATTGATCTTTGAACTTTCGCGTTAAGTCGGAGAATTGATCTACGGACCGAACTGGTAACTTTGTGAACCAAAGTAGAGCCACTCCTTCCAAGTACACTGGAAAGTATCGGCATTTAATCTCATCTGATGCCCTTGTACAGGTCGTATGCCAATCGTACTTGTATAGAAACTAGTTTGGGTCACTTGTCCCCCTATAGGCCGGGATAGTAGGAGGTACAAATTTCCTTGGAAATTCTGCTTTCAGGAACCTTTCAGTAAACGGAGTCTTGCTTGGAGCTAATCCCCAGTCGTTCTCATTTTCTTCCCTCTACATGCTCTCTTTCATGATTCGGCGAACCATCCCTGATAGGTACTCCTCATTGTTCAGAGGCATCGCCGGGCAGACGTCAGCTCCCCTTTCGGAAGTTTGCCTGGGCAAATGTTCGTGAAAAGTTGGCTGCGGCCTTGAACCTTCAGCTTGGAAAGGTCGCACTTCAGCGGTGCCAGTTGCTCTTTGAGGAATACCTCTCTCCTGAGGATTATGAGCATCCTCGGCAAAGGTTGTTTCATTGTTTTCTGGTTGTCGATTTGCCCCGAGCAGAGCATTTAATCTGTTCATCATTAAAGCATTTTGAGCTTCAATTTGCTGGTATAATCTAGATACTGCATCGTCTAATTCAGCCCTTGTGACTCCAACGATAGGAGTTGCCTGGTTTGCTGTTGGGGAAGCGGAGGTCCCTTCATGAGCATTGCCGGATCTGGTAGATCTACTCTTTCTTCCAGGAGCCATGATTTCAGATAAACTTCTGGTCTTTAGAGAGATTCTTTCAACAAACTTTTGCGGAGCAATGGTGAGAATATTCTTGAGTTCAATTCTCAGTGAAAGCACCAAAATGTTAACGCTGAAAATTGAACGCTAACACCCGGTGTGCATAAAGAAAAAGTGAAAGCACCACCCATTGGTACGGGAACAGAATATAAGCAGAAAATAGCAGAAAAGTAAAGAGACAACGGTTTTATAGTGGTTCGGCTAGAAATTAAGCCTACGTCCACTTTATCTTCTTTATTGCTGATTCAATTACAACTCTTTACAATATACTTCAATTACAACACACTTTAGATGAGTAGCTAGAACTTGTATGGGGAAGAAGCTTTCGAATTCATGTTGAATGTGTTTGATCTTCCCTTGAAGTTCGTTGAAGTGTCTTCGGTGTTTGAAGTGTTGGTTGAGTCGAGAAAGCAGCAGAGTATAGGCCTTCCCGAAATGAGCCAAAGATCTTTTTGAAGTTGGAGTAGGTGGGGTATTTATAGGGAGAGTTCGGAGTTAGGTCGTAGGTCGTGAACGACCTAGGGGTAGGTCGTAGGTCGTGGGCGACCTAGTGGGCATGGTCTGTGACTTAATAGTTGTATTTGTTCTGTCTGAATGAGTTGCTAAGTTATAGGTCGTGAGCGACTTAAGATAGGTCGTAGGTCGCTTTAGCCTTTAGGTCGTTATCCCTCTTTCTGGAGTTAGGTCGCTGCATCCGGTAGGTCTCTATCCCTTCTGGAGTTAGGTCGCTGGGTTCTTTCTGGAGTTAGGTCGCTTAACCTTTAGGTCATTAGGTCGCTACCCTCTTTCTGGAGTTAGGTCGCTAGACTTTTTAGGTCGTTATGTATTCTAGGTCGCTAGGTAGCTGAGTGCTTTAGGTTGCTAGGTCGTTGGAGAAGTTAGGTCGCTAGGTCGCTGAGCGTTAGGTCGCAAAGTTTTAGGTCGCCCCAAAAGAGGAGTTAACACTATACAACAACCATATAAGCAAATATAGCCATGCAATAAAAGAACAGCCAAACAACCATATTCATGCAAGTTTTATTCATAACCATACTATTATTCAATGTCAACATTTTAATTCATACACTTCCATTTCTATTAACTTCCAATTTGTTCATTTTCCATGTATTCATTTCCATTAAATAGCATGCACCACTCGCCTATACTGCTGCTCCATGATCAAAAGTTATATATGTCTAAATAATTTCCCCAACTTACCATCTTTTATTTAAACATTTTTTCATCTTCTATTTATACAGGCTTTAATTTCTTTTGGAGGTATTTCTTCCTTATTGCATACTTATTTTCTATTCTTCAGCTATAGTCGACTTTCAAAAACAGATATCACTATTATTCAGATATTTGATTATATTTTGACTTATTTTCTTCTATTATTTAAATTCATGTTATTGTTTTACACTTCTTTTTGCATGTAGGGACCATGTTTCTGATTTATGTTCTTCTTTTCTTAGTTTACAATGCTTATGTGCATGAATTATTTATGTAAATGGAATTGCGGTTAGTTGATTTCTTTAATTTTTTTCGAAAGAGGATATTACTGCATCATTTCTTTATATCATGAATGAGGATCCAAGAGGCCAACTTGAAGAAAAGGTGGGTAAACAGTGAATAGATGTGCAAAGTTTCTTTGAAAACTGGCTAAACAGTTAAATCAAGCCTCGCAAATCATTTACTAGTTTAATTCATTGATTCCATTTATTTAATTCTACCTAATTGAATTAAATTTCATAACATTAACTAAGTGTATAATATTAACTATAACAACTTAAATTTTTATTTATATTTATATATTTTCAATTTATTTACACATTTTATTACTTACACTCATTTATTTATTTATTTATTATTCAATTTCTTTCACAATTTAAATTGCATTTCAATTTATTATCCAAGTTGTATTCATTCTATTAATTCATTTTATAGCCTAAGTGGAATTAACTCACTTTACTAATTTATCTAGTTATATTCAAATCTAATTCAATACATTTAATCTTTATTGAATTAAACTTTATTTCATTAGATTCATTCCCGGTTTATTCAACTTTATTTAAGTTAAAAAAATTCTCTTTCCTATCATTCACATTCAACAAATTTTAAAAAAAATTAGCTTAATATTCTCAAATCTATAAATTATTCAAACTTATTCACTTAAATTTCATTTTATTATTTTATCTAATTCATTTCAAATACAATTTACTTTCATTTAAGCTTCCTTGAGTTAAATTATATTTTATTTACTTCATTTCATTAACTCGGTTTATTAACACTTCTTAGGTTAATTATTTTATTTCATATCTCAATTTTCAAATTTCTTTTGTTTGTTTAATCAAAAATATTCAACAGATTTAAATTTTAATTTTACTTTCCTGTTCAAATTTATAAGTTATAAACTTATTTCTTACATATACCACTTCCAATTTTTAAGTTCAAAACTATTTCCATATATTTATTAAATCATACTTAGAATATTTTTTCCACAATCAAAACTTGTTTTTATCGAAAATAAAATTCTTTTGGTACCAATTCTCACTCAAAAACTCGAAAATGAATACTGGCGATGTTGCAGTCATCCCTAGAATTATTTCCCAGCGACCAAAGCGAGTTTAATGCTTTTATTTTCTTCAAAAATCTTTTCAAAATATTTTTATAGTCAAAAATCTTTCAAATAATATTAATATTAATTTTGAAGGCTTCGAAAACAATTTTGAAAAATCGATAGGGTTTAAATTATAAAGTTCTCAACTTTTAAACTCTTCTATTTATAAGCTATATTTAAATATACTCATACAATTTCATTACTTCATTATGAAAATATTTCATTAATTTACAAATTTGTTATTTCAAACAATTCTTATTATAATTATATTTCAATTCAATATACTTATCAAACGCTTCGTAAAATAAAATTCACAAAGTATTCGTTTTATTTTAATTCAACCAATAATCGATGATAATTATATATTATCATCTCCTAACAACTATCATTCATTAAAAATTATCATTATATATATAATATAATTTATGTAAAATTATTTCATTTACCTTATTTTAAAACAATATTATGTCGACTTGTCCCGTTTAAGTGTTTAGAAACCCCTATCGATAACATGGCGTCCCGCGCACCGACCATAATTCATAAACAACTCAACGGATAAGTAAACACAATATAAAACATTTAATAACACTAACAAGCTCTCTCATATATATACACTCAAACAGACTCATTTTAGGGTATTACTACCCTATATCTAATGAGTCGAACCCCACAAAGCTAACGTTATCGCTAAACCAAAGCTCGGATACCAATTGTGATGACCAACATTTCGGAAGGTTTAAATTGACAATAAATCCATAAATGTCCATCTTAAACAATCCGAAATATAGATAATCAATGGGGGTTAATTTAAGAAAAATAAGAAAAGAAGAAGAAAACTAAAAACAGAACCTCACAACGGAACGACAAAATATAATAATCAAATAAACAGTTCATGATGCTGTTTATACTATACATTTGATTTTAATCTATACAATATTTATCAGAGTTATATATACATCAGGGGTAAATAAAATATGAAACATAACAGCATGATGCAGACAATAATAGTAGTAATAATATACCAAATCTTCGTCTTCGTCCTCCAGAAAATGATCTTCAATGCACGGAAATACTCAAGGCTGACCCGAGCGTAATGAAAAGACAAAACACTCGATTCGGGACTAAAATACTCTTATGTAAGTCAGATCAATATCACGAAATATGAGTGTAATGGCGTCAGAGATGTTTACGGGATTTTACATCTCCTATCCAGTGTATAACGTGCGTGCAATAACTTAAGAGACGTTACGAGATTTTCCACCTCCTAAGGATCCGTTAAACTATTTATATATAATTGTATACGCCATAATAGGTAATGTCTATTAGTAAAATAATATCAAAATAGCGTTAAGGCTTTACATTGATCCACCTTAACACATTTTATAGCATGTAGTCTATGCAGGTCCTGTAACAACACCAATAACGTCGGTAGCCAGTGAGTCTCCTATAGGTACAATACTAAACCAAAGTCGTAATGGGCTCGTATAAGGATAAATATGACAAGGCATGTGAGGCAATGCCCAAGGTAGGATTCTACCAGTTTACCCTTTCTATCTAGTCGTAACCCATCCATGGCCGACCGCGATAATCAACCCAAACAAAAAGGTGCACCCATCAAGTCAAAATCACAATAGTAATACGAGGGATCAACGTCGCTAGAGGTAGCTAACCTCATTGGCCAGACATAGGCTCTTGTTTTAGTCATTTCAATTATGACACAAGTGTCAAGGCTATCCGTCATCGTTCTCTTACTTCATTCCAGTAAACGTTCGCCAATTCAACCACTACATTTTGGATATCATCCACCACGTACACACTTGTCAAAGTGGTTCCACTATTGACAGAGAGTATGCCAATAAAGAGTGTCCGGTCTCTTAACAACCAAATGTCATTTTACACACCGGTTGGTTCTTTTACATTTTGAAAACGATTCGTACTTGATATCAAAATATCATATTCGCTTCAAATTCAAATCCATTTCGAAATCATCATATTTACTCAAAATATACCATATCATTTTTGCCTTATTATTTCGATTTCACTTCCAAAATTGTTTCGAATTTCAATTTAGGTTATAACTTCATTTTAACCTCATTCGCATTTAAATTCAAGATTTAAATATAAACATCCCACCCTTGACAAGTTTGATTTTTTAGAAAATAGTTTGAATAGTTTTAAAATAGCTAAAATAGTTAAAATAGTTTAATAGAAAATATTTTGAGTATTAAAAATGGTTTATAGAGTAAAATAGTTTGGAAAATCAAAATAATTTGAATATTTAAGAAGATAGATTTTAAATAGTTTATACTACAATAATTTATTAGAAAATAGTTTCAAAGACAAACTGATTCAATTCCAAATTTTCCAATTCAAATCAATTTCCATTTTGATTTAATCGATTCAGTTCCAATTTCAAGTCGAATTTTACTTCGATTCCAATTTCAATTCAAATAAATTCGATTTTGAATTAATTCAATTTCGCTTTCAATTCCAATTGATTTCAATTTCAGTTCCAACTTGAATAGATTTCAATCCAATCCCAATTTAATTTCAATTTCAATTCCAAATTAATTTCAATTTCAATTCCAATTAATTTTAATTTCAACTCCAAATTAACCTCAATTTCAATTTCGACAATTTGAATGATTTAATTTCATCTCAATTCTAAATTTTAAACCATTTCGATTTATATCAATTTCGCGTTCAATTTTTTTAGAATATCGATTCAAATCACTTAAATCAAATTAACTTTCAATATTCAATTTAAAAATCCAAACTTTCAAATATAATTCAATTTCGAGCTCAATTTTGAAATATCATTTTATATTACTTTTATTTAGAAATATTCAAACTTCGAATAAAAGTCCAATCTTTTAAAATAAATCAATTTCTGAAATTCAAATCATATTTCGATTATAACTTCAAAATCTCAACTTCGATTATTTAAACAATTCCTATTATCAAATTTAAATTTCAACATTTCGAGCTCAAGTTCAAAAATAATTCGATTTCCATAAATTCGATTTTTATTTCTTAAAATCAAACCATTTAAATAATTTCAAATCAAAAATTTTAAAATCATTTAATTTAACCAATCCGGCGTCTGTATATAATTCTCTATCATATGGTCAAGTGAATCAGTTATTTCAATTTAATTCAGGGATGGATATATTATTTCAATCCAAATAAATGTTATAGGTATATATCATTTCAACCTATTTCTTAATTTATTCAAAATAATTCAAATAACAATTATATACTGCCAAATGATATTCAGGGTGATAACGGGATATATATAAAATAAATAAACATCCAACCATCTAATATATCAACCAATATCATTCAATTTCAATCAACATCTAAATCAATCATGATTTACAACAATTACATCGTTATCAATATCGGGTATTTTACTGGCTATAAATTCCAATCTCAAATTTAACAGTAAACTTTTAATTTTTAACAGTCAATTCAAATGACAATTTAGATGACAATTAAATTTATCAAAAAAAACAACCAATAAATTTATATCTCTTCATAATTTCAAATTTAACTAACATAAAAATATTCTAGTACTTCGTGATCATATAAAACACTCACCTTTTTATTTGAAACTGAAGACAATTTCAGCTTCAAATAAATACACTCTGATTCCATGCCGAAGACAATGACGATCCGATTCCAACGCCACTCGTTTCACTCGAAACGGACCTCGTACGCAAACATTACGCGATAATTAGTATTCGAGATAATTATAAAATTAATTAACTAAACTAATTAAACTAACTAATTAAAATAAATAACCTAACCAATTTCTTCCTCACTGCCGTTCCCAGGTGCCAACAAGAACCCACGTACGTGCTTCCTCAATCCCTCTCGTCAACTCCCAGGCTAACGCAACCTCCCTCTCTCTTCGCCTTGCCCTCGCTAACGCATATTAGAGCCCCACAATCCAAACCCTAAATTACTGCCAACCTCGTCGCCGCGCTCCAGATCTCATCGCGAATGACGACCACGACCCGCCACCCAAACCTTAGCGCCTCGTCTTCGCGTTCGGCCATTGGAGTTTTTCTCGGTCGCGGTTTTTTTTCTTTTTTTTCAATCGATCTCCTTTATATATATATATATATATCGATCTGAGATTTTGAAAAAAAGGAAGTGAGAGGGTACGGGGAACAAAGAAGTAGGCAGTTTGCACGATTTGGGGAAAGGTGTGGATATTTATATTATTATTCAATTTGAAAATATCTGACGTTAAACGTTCGAAATTTCTCGAGCTCCAAACGAAGCGTGTTGCCTAGTGTTCATAATGTTATACCCTCATTCCGAACACAATGGAACTAGTTTCGAGGCCTAATTTGATCGTATGCACAAGATAGCTTTTCAAAATCAATTATATAATTAAATTCTGAAATAAATTTCTACGGGTTTCAAGCTCGCACGGCCAAACGACAAGTCTGATTGCTCCAAAACTTGAAATCCTATAATAATTCACTATTATGGTCCGATGAAACTGGTTTGGTCGAAATCCGAGACAGTGGCCAAAATGGCTATTTTTACTCGTTAATTATAATATAAAATTTCCAATTTCAAATTATTCCCTTTTTAATCCAATTTTAAATGTTAACAATCTTCATTCTTATTTAAATAAAATTTAAATCAACTTCCAAAATCATTTTCATTCATATTAAATTCAGAATTTAAATATTTGAAAATTTTCAATATTAAGTTTAAACAATTTAATTATGTAATAAATTATAGTAACAATCATAAATTTCCAAATGAATTTAGTTATCGATAATTATCTCCATCTAAATAATTCAACACTTATGATCCACTTCTAACTATTGGTTATAATTTTATCTCAATATAAATAATTCCTAAATTTTCGAAATTGTTTATTTCTAGATTTTATCTAAGTTCATATTCAATAACTACATTAATAAATTATTAAGCTTTATTTCTAACCAAATTTTTATCCAATAACTACACAACATTTAATGATTTAAAATAGTTAAAAATACGGGTCGTTACATTTGATGTAATATTTTGGCTATGACTATGTAATATACTACATTTTCTATTATATGTTGTTCCCTGCATGATAAGATTCGGTGTTTGATTAGTCTTCTTCTTACCTTTCTCATTTCTTCAACCTATAATGACTCGTCTTTCGAATGCAAGAAATGTGGTTCGTTACAGTATCATTAGTTCTTAGTTATTATCATCAATCAATGCAAGTTTACTACCACAATTGATAGGATGTAAGTCATCATATGAAATTTGACATTCAATAGAGCAAGTATTCAACTCATAGTCTACAGCAAGGGTACAAGGGTTATGCACTACAAAATCTAAAATAAGATGGTATTAACATGAGAGAATGTCTAACAAAGGTCAAGACACTTTGTGATTAATTTGCTACAGTGGACCACAAACTTTCTGATACTGAGTAAGTGTTGTCAATATTAAGTGGTTTGGATGATGAATATGAAGTAGTTGTGGCTGTGATATCCTCTAAAGAAACATCACCATCCATTCAATATGTGCACTCTATTCTTCTTGCTTATGAAGGAAGAATAGAGCAAAAGAAACCAGTTATACAAGAGTTTTCTGCCAACTATGTATCAAAGAATCAAGAAAGGAGAACAGTAACAAAAATCAGAGAGGTGGACAATCAAACAGATCTATAGGCAGAGGTGAAAGGTGGTACAATAACAATAATAGACGGAGGTGGCAAATTTGTGAAAAATATGGTCATGGTGCAAACAAGTGTTATTTTATATTTGATGCAAATTATACTCCATCACAACAAGGGAACATCAATCAAAGAAACTATCCAAGTGCAAATATGATCAATATTCAGCAAGATTCAAAAGGTCAAAAAGATAATATTATCAAATATGAAGATATTCAAGGTGAAAGTTGGTTTCCACACTCAGGGGCCACTAATCATGTGAAAGACAATCTAAGCGATTTGAGTCTTGGTAATCAGGAGTACAAAGGTAAGTAGTGCATTCATATGGGAAATGGTAAGCCTATTAATATTACTCATAAAAGAAATGCATATATCAAAGGTGCAAGAAAACTTTATCTTAATAATCTTATAAGCGTTCCTCTAATTAGGAAAAATTTATTTAGTGTGTGATAATTTGCAAAAATAATGTATATTTCAAATTCTTACCCTAAACATTGCTTAGTCAAAAATATTATGACTAATGATGTTCTTTTGCAGAGTGAGGAGTGTAGAGGCCTCTCCAAATTCAATGTTGATAATGCAAGAAATCAAGATTTTTAGGGATAAATGGTGTAGTAATTCTGAAATCACTCAAGCAAGTGACTGTAAGACCTCTAATATGTGGCATTATAGGTTAGGACATCTAAATACAAGTGTTGTAAAAACAAGTATTGAAAAGAAATAATATTTCTTTTAAAACCATTTCTATGCCTTTTGTTTGTGCATATTGTCAAATGGGTAAGAGTCATAAACTTGTTTCTTCAGATTTAGTGACTACATATAGTAAACCATTAGAATTAGTTGCCGCTGATTTATGGGGGCCTGCACCAATTAATATAAGGTTTCAAATATTATATTTCACTCATAGATGCATTTTCTAAATATGTTTGGATTTATTTCTTCAAATCAAAATATGAAACTTACAATGCGGTACTTCAGTTTATTACTCTTGCAAATACAAACTGATTATCAGGTGAAAATTATGCAAACAGATGGTGGAACCGAGTTCCATGCACTTAGAGAATATTGTTAGAAAAAAGGAATTGTTCATAGAATAACATGTCCTTATACTTCTGAGCAAAATGGATTAATAGAAAGGAAACATGGACACGTTGTTGAGTCTGGTTTAATGCTTCCTGCTCAGGCACCACTACCACAAATTTTTTGGCCTAATGCATTTGCTACTAGTGTATATCTAATAAATATGTTTCATAATGACTCGCAAATCCGCACAATTCAAGCTAACAATAAACAATACATGTATAACCCAAATTGAATGGAAAGACGAATAGTTATGGGAATAAAAGAAGAAAGAAGAAGAGAAAAGGAAAATAAAACAACACAGAATCTCACAATGGCAGTGCTACAACATATAATATAAACCGATGATCTTTACAAAAGAGAAACTGCAATATACACACATCAAATCAGAGTACACGAATAACAAATCATTAGCCTGGACAGTTATAACAACCTGTCCTCACAAATGTTGATAATCTCAACAACAATGTAGCAGAAAATAAACATATATATGAATACGACTTGAAAACCGCTAGCTCATCAGCCGAAGCTCTAAAGCATCCAAATCTAAATTTGTAATTATGCTCGGTTTGACCCGAACATTGAAAAGGTGTAACGACCCAGAATTTCTGTCATTTGAAATTCAGATATTTGATTGATTTTAAATATTAACAAGTAAGATTTGTAAGACGAATAAATTAAAATTCGAATATCGAGGTTTAATTGGATAATTAAATCGCAATTTAATATTTGAAATTCCAGAAATAATTGGAATCTGAATTAAATGTGTATAAAAATGATTTATAAAGTTGTATTAAATCATATTGGAGTTAGAATGATGTTATAGAACTTTTAAAATCGAATTTAAAGTTAAATTGTGAAAATTGAATATTTTAATATTTAATTGACGAGTGAAAATAGTCATTTTTCAAACAGTCTCGGATTTCGATGAAACTAGTTTCATCGGATCCATAATGTGAAATTATTGTAAGATTTCAAATTTCGTGTCAATCGGATTTACGGTTTGTCCAGGGCAAGCCAAAACGCACCGAAATCGTTTTAAATCGATTTAATTTAAATTTGATCGTTTAATTCCGTAACTCGCACATATGACCGAATTAGCTCCCGAAACAGGTCCCATTGTGTCCGGAACGCGGGTAAAACCTTAGAAACGTCTGTCGGCACGTTTGATTTCGAGTTCGGAAAATTTTCGATGAATAGTGTTTCGTAGAATTTTGTATAAAAGGACTTGTTTTCTTCATTTTTGCAAAACCAAATTCAGGCTAGGGTTAGCCGCCACTTTCAATACCAATGGCCGAAAATGCTCAGTTCTTCCTCCTCGATTATCTCCAAATCCATCAACCTATTCGATAAATGTTCAACTGCAATGTTGAAGAGCACATCAAGTTCTATGATCTCAACGGTGGAGATCGTAATCGAAGCTTCGAATCAGCGGCAATTGGAGGATGAACGCTGCGCGTTCGTGCACAAATTTCGAGCAAAATGCTCGACCAAGCTCGGTCGGTTCTCTGGCGTTCATAGAGTAGACGACGGGCTTCAAGATGCTGGTGGCTGATCGACGTGAAGATCATCGGAGTGCGTGCGAAAATTCGATGAAGAACGGCGGCTTCTTGGGTTTCTTCGTTCGAACTTGAACTGGGGGAAGGAAGATGAAGTCCACGGGCCAGATCTGATGAAGGCAAATTGAATGGCAGAGATTGAATGTAGGGTTTTAAAAATATAAAATTGTGAATAAATATATATATATATATATATATATATATATTAAGTTGTATTAACTTTAAAATAACGTATCTTTGTCATACGAGGTCCGTTTCGCACGAAACGAATTGCGTTGGGTTCGTTTTGACGAGCAATACGCAATGGAGCTGGATTGGGATCGATTGGAGCTAGTGAAAATTTTGAGTAAAATTAAACGCTTGTTTAATTTTATTCGAAAATAAAAATACTGCAACCGTTATTGAAAGCAAGGTGAGAACTTCTCACTCAATCGAATTTTGTTTCGATTTAAATTTTAAATAGTTGAATTTAAAATTGTTGATTGTGTGAATTGGATGATAATTGCTATCTGTTGTGCAGAAATAGACCCTATACGCCATATATTAAGCGGAGGTTATTTATTAAAAACATATACCGCGATAATTCCACCGTGAAGTGGAACTGGTATTATATATGTATTTGGAGTTGATTTCCCGTATTATATAGCGGATGAGACCCTATTGCGCCGCATAATAGCGGATAGTATTTTATAAATCCCATATACCGCGATATTCCACCTCGAAGTGGAATTGGTATTGTGCTAACATCTACGGATGCAGGGAAACAGGTTGGAGGGATCCAACTGGATTCCTCAAACATTTGAACTTATTTCAATGTTGTGTGTTGACTATTTATAATCGCCGTGTGATTATATTTTGTGATTGGAATTGTTGACGGCTATAATTTAGCCAAGTATATTTTTGTATCGTTGGATACCATAAATAGATAAAATTGGATTTTCGAAATTCAAGTTGAAAATTTATCAAAAAATTTATTTTTGAGAATTGGATAGATTAAAAGGAGTTTTAAAAGATAAAAGTCTTATTTTTGAACCGTATTGAATCAAATTCCAAATTTTGGGAAAAAGCCTTAATAAATGGATTTCGATAAATATTATTTATAAGTTGAAGAATTTATTTAAAATTTGGATTTTTAAAATAGATTTGAAGAGATAAAGGAATTTATTTTAAAAGGAAATAATTTGTAAATTCAAGGGAAATTTGATTTGGGATTTGAAATAAATTTGAAAATCAATTTGAAATTAATTGATTATTAATTTACTATAACTAGTAAAAATTGATTTATAGAAATTTATCTGATTTAAATTAATCAGATGATTATATTGATCCTACTTATGGACGTTTGGATTGTATTGGATGTTGAATTGTTTGATATCTCTGATATGTGATGCTTTGTGATATATTCTGATTTGTGTGTGATATGTGATCTATTTATCTGTGATATATATCTGTGATCTGTGAATGAAAGATAAGCGTTATAGTTTATACCGCTTATCAAATATATTGTTATATTTGATCTATGATGGTTGAATGTTGTTGCACTATTGTGTTAACACCGTGGACTACACAATACACACACAAAATGTGGATTTCACGTGGAAATCGGTTAAGTCACAGATTTTTATCAATTTTGAAAATTGAATTTTTGAATCCAAATTAGTTTTGGAATTGAAATTGAAAGTTTTTGAAAATGAGTTTCAGAAATAAGAGTTATTTTAAATAACTTAATAAAATTGAAATTTAAATCATTTGATTTAAATTTTGAATTCAATATTTTGAAATTGAATTCAATGATTTGGGAATTATGGTCTAAAAGATTTTTTAAGTGTAAAAGGTGTTTATATGGGTTTTTAACCATTTAAAATATGGTTTTGGAAATTTAAATTTAAATCCAAGTTTTATACTTGAGTGGCTTTAACTTGTGTAATTGTAACCAGTTTTTCCCAAAACAAAAACTATCTGTTTTTAAATAATAGTAGCTTTCAGAAAGTGAAAAGATTTTCAATTTGTCTCGAAACATTTCAAGTTGAAATGAAATTGTAAACAGATTGGAAAAAAACTATGAATTAACCTTTGTGAAGATGATTAAGCTTTATTTTGAAATCAAAGCAGATTTTAAAAGATGTATCTTTTATATTATAAAAGACTTGAATTGTGAATAGTTTGAAAGCTATAAATTAAATCTTAATTTTAAAGATTTAATGGGTTAATCCAATTGAAATGGAAATTGATTTGGGAATCTATGAAATGAATCTTTGTGAAACTTGGTAAATTTTGTGAAGTAAATCTTTTTGTTTAAAGATTTAAAATGGTAATTTGTTTAAACCATTGAAAGGAAAGGATTTGGGTAATAAGTTGTGACTTAATTGAAATCCCTATATCCATATGTTTTAAATATTGTGCTCACTATTCGGTTTAGCCGGGAAAGGAACTTTGTGTCATATAACCCATTCCGAATAAGTGATACGACGATATGGATCGTATTAAAGACCGATGGTGAAGACCGGGTATTTGTGAAAACGATAGGATGACCTATCGATTATCTCTGCACCGTTAGCTATGGTATAGAGATTTCCTTTGTGATGGGAAGTTCGATCGGGATTGTGAATACCCGGATTGCAAGGGCTTCTTCGGAAGTGCCTTCGGTTCTTTTCGAACCCGAACAGACTTGTATGGTTACATGTCTGGCATTACATTTTGAGATATAAAGCTGATTTCTTTCAAATACATTTCTGTTGGTCGGGGAGAATTTATTCTCTTAGCTTAACACCCTTCTCTGAGACGTACGAGCTCAGAGGTTATGTAGTTGAAGGTTATTAACGATATATTCCCAATTTGGTAGTGTGGCATGCTGAGTGTGTTGTGTGATGATTATTTATTGATCATTTGTTGATCAAAGCACAGCTTTGTGAAAAAGCGTAGCTTTGTGGACGAGACCTCTTCGAACCTCACACCCCGGAAATGGTCAAAACAGGAATGATGCGGCAAGGTTATGAGGGTCGCTCCCTTTAGGGTATGTCATTTCCTTCTGGAAAAGGGTGGGATCAGGTATGGAGCCCTCGTATTTAACCTATGTGGATACTCCAATCTCATTTACTGTGTGATAGTTGTTGATCGAGGCTCCTCGGATAAAGGTCCTAAAGGACCGGGGGGTGGCATATTCGTGTAGTAGTTACCTAGTGACAGAGGTAACCCAGCCTTGTGTAGGCAAAGAGCTAGTTAGTTCTCGGGACGTCCATCCAGAGGCGTACCCATGTGGCAGTAGGAAGTTCCTTAGCCTGACCATTTGTTGGAAATCCAATTCCCAATACGAATCTTGTACGGTTTTAGTTGTAGAACCTGCTTTTTAACATAGCAGCTATAGTAGGCATAGTATAATGGTACCTATGCTGGCTAAGGTTAATATTGTATTTTCGAAATGATTTGGTACACTATGCACTAATAATAATATCAAATCAAATGATTTTGTGTAGTAAGCATGTTTGACTATCATAAGAAGAAATCTCCTCCAATTCTGCGTTTGCATTGTGTGTGTGGCGGGAGGTCTTATGGTAGTTTCATTTTCCAAAAGCATTGCGAATGTCTTTTACTTCCCTTGTTGTTGTTGTTTTAAAGATAATAATTAACTGTTTTAAGTTCTCACACCAGTCCCATGACTGACCTGGAGTTTATTGTTCCCTTCCTAAACTCTGGCTTCCCATCATTTTCCACACGAGCAGTCTAGAGTCAGGTTATCGGGTCATTCTAGATTCAGGAGATGCTGTGGAGCTCAGTGGCGAGCTGGATGGCGAGGTGTAGCATTTGTATATGATATTATTTATTCCGCTGTGTATTCTATATGAGGACAAGTTTGTATAACTGTCCATTGATGTATTGTGTTGTATATTGTTGTTGTAAACTCTGATGATGAAGTAATGTATAAAATGATAGTTCTTGATTTAAAGATTATTCATTTATCTATTATATGTTGTTCCGCTGCGAATGTGAGATTCTGATATTATTTTTGTTGTTTCTTCTTTCTTTCTGTCTTCTTCTGCCTCTTCTTTTTAACCAGAACAATTCGGTTTTTCCGGCATTCGATTGCTCGGCAGTTGATACAGTGGACGTATTAATGTCGATTTTCGGAAGTCGAAAATCCCGAATCGTTACATGTGGTATCAGAGCATATGGTTAAGTGATAACTTTGGTTCTGTTGGGTGTTACTCATTAGAGATAGAGTCAGTAGTACTCTAGAATGAGTTGTGTGTAATAATAGATATGAGCGCGTATTTGTTAGTGAATATGAAATTGTTTTGTATTGTGTTGACTTATCAGTTGATTGTTTATAGATTCTGGTCGGTGCAGTCTAGCTAACTGTAATCGATAGGGGTTTCTAAACTCTTAAACGAGATAAACCGACATAGTATCATTTTAAATTGGGTACATGAAATAATTTTACCTCGATTATATTTTGTATATAAAAGAAGTAATTTTCCGAGAAATTATTAAAGTGTATATAAAATTGAATTGTTGGTTGTTGAAAATGTGAATATATATAAATTAATGAAAGTTGTTTGAATAATCTAAATAAAAACAACAATTGTAAAAGAATGAAGTATATAAGCAAATGAATTATTAAGTATAGAATTATAATTAAAATGATTTACAATTGTGAAATAATCTTGTATAAGAAAAGTTAAATAGTGAAATTATATGAGAAAAAGATTTATAAATGTGATTTATAAATAAAAGGAAAATTTTAACAGAATATAAAGCACTGAGTTCACTACTGTTGCTGGGAAATAATAAGGGTGATGACTGCAGCATCATCAGTATCATTTTTGAGTTTCTATGTGATGGATTTGCTACCATAATAAATTGAAAATTTGAAGTTTTGTTGTGATAAACAAATCTGAAATTAAAAAATTCAAGTGGAAATTGATGAATATAAGTGAAATGAGTTTTATACTTATAATATGATTTGGAAGTTAAATAAATAAGTTGTGTAACTTATAAAATGAGAAGATGTAAGTGAAACCAAATGATAAAGTGGTTAAACAATTTTGTTAAGCAAAATGAGATATAAATTTGTATAATTATGAAATTTGACTTTAAGGAAAAGTTAAATGAAATTGAATTTAAAATAAATTAGAAATGGGCTTAATTTGTATAAGTAAAGTGATTTGAAATGGAATATAACTTAAGTGATGTTAAATGAAGTTGAGTTTGGTGTCGAAGTGAAATAACAAAGTGAATCAAATGAATATGAACTTGAGTTATGTAGTAAAAATTCAACTTTAGCGTTTAAATGAATGAGCAATTGAATTAATAAATGGATTGAATGTTAATCAATCTAATGTAAATGAATTGATATGGAATAATGGATGTAAGTGTTAATTCATTAAAAGCTAATAAGTTGGAAATTGAATAATTCAATGAAAGTCAATTTAATATTAAACCAATTGGAATTAAAAAAGTGTTAAACCAAATTGAAGGTAAACAAAGTGAATGAATTTGGTTGTGTTGAATATACATTGGTTGATATATGATTGTTGGCTGATTGTATATAGTATAATTCATTAAGTGTTAATGAAATTGAATTGATAAAAATTGAAAGCTATGTGATGGAATTTGAATTGGAAGTGAACCAACTTGAATTTAAATTAGTGAATGTAAACTAATTGAAAATGAAGAAATGAATGTCGTTGTATATAAATTGGTTGTAAACAATTACAAGTGATGTCGAAATTATATAAGTTGCTTATAAACCTTGTTTAGTATGCATTTCTTTTAAATATGCATATGTTGTAGTTGTTTAAAAGAGTAAATTGTTAATAACTTTATATATATGTCACTTACATATTTAAATTGAGTAAGTACAGGTGCCGTGGCTGCCGTTCGGCTGATTGGGTCGCGCTAAAATGCTAAATAAATAACTGCTTTGCTTAAAAATGCTAAAAGGTACGCCTACGCAATAAAAATAGGAAATATGAATTATTTTTCTGCTTTTTCGACCGTGTGGGTCGATGTATATATATTTATGTCTATTGTGATCCTACTACGATCGAACCGCGCAAAGGAGGCTATGGCGAATTTTTTTGAAAATTTAAGGTGTTAGAAAATTTTCGGGAAATTTTGGAAAAATTGTGAAAACTAAATTTTGAATTTGGAGTTAAAAGTTAAACGATATAGTTTGTTTTGAAAAGTATAACTAATTATAGATTTGAAAAACTTAGTAAAGTTTTTGAAAGAGTTTAACTATTGAATTTTGGGGAAGTTGTACACTTAAGTGATTTTGAAATCTAATTTGAACGAATGGTTTTGAAAAGTTAACGAATTTGGGGCATTTTTCTTACTTTGCAATTTCGAGGACGAAATTCTTTTAAGGGGGGAAGATTGTAATGACCCAAAATTTTTGTCATTTGAAATTCAGATATTTAATTGATTTTAAATATTAACAAGTAAGATTTGTAAGACGAATAAATTGAAATTCGGATATCGAGGTTTAATTGGATAATTAAATCGACAATTTAATATTTGAAATTCCAGAAATAATTGGAATCTAAATTAAATGTGTAAAAAAATGATTTATAAAGTTGTATTAAATCATATTGGAGTTAGAATGATGTTATAGAACTTTTAAAATCGAATTTAAAGTTAAATTGTGAAAATTGAATATTTTAATATTTAATTAACGAGTGAAAATAGTCATTTTTCAAACAGTCTCGGATTTCGACTAAACTAGTTTCATCGGATCCGTAATGGAAATTATTGTAAGATTTCAAATTTCGTGTCAATCGGATTTACGGTTTGTCCGGGGCAAGCCAAAACGCACCGAAATCATTTTAAATCGATTTAATTTAAATTTGATCGTTTAATTCCGTAACTCGCACATATGACCGAATTAGCTCCTGAAATACATCCCATTGTGTCTGGAATGCGGGTAAAACCTTAGAAACGTCTGTCGACACGTTTGATTTCGAGTTCGGAAAATTTTTGATGAATAGTGTTTCGTAGAATTTTGTATAAAAGGACTTGTTTTCTTCATTTTTGCAAAACCAAATTCAGGCTAGGGTTAGCTGCCACTTTCAATACCATTGGCCGAAAATGCTCAGTTCTTCCTCCTCGATTATCTCCAAATCCATCAACCTATTCGATAAATGTTCAACTTCAATGTTGAAGAGCACATCAAGTTCTATGATCTCAACGGTGGAGATCGAAATCGAAGCTTCGAATCAGCGGCAATTGGAGGATGAATGCTGCGCGTTCGCGCACGAATTTTGAGCAAAATGCTCGACCGAGCTCGGCCGGTTCTCTGGCGTTGATAGAGTAGACGACGGGCTTCGAGATGCTGGTGGCTGATCGACGTGAAGATCATCGGAGTGCGTGCGAAAATTCTATGAAGAACGGCGGCTTCTTGGGTTTCTTCGTTCGAACTTGAACTGGGGGAAGGAAGATGAATTCCACGGGCCAGATCTGATGAAGGCAAATCGAATGGCAAAGATTGAATGTAGGGTTTTAAAAATATAAAAATGTGAATAAATATATATATTAAATTGTATTAACTTTAAAATAACGTATCTTTGTCATACGAGGTCCGTTTCGCACGAAATGAATTGCCTTGGGTTCGTTTTGACAAGCACTACGCAATGGAGCCGGATTGGGATCGATTGGAGCTAGTGAAAATTTTGAGTAAAATTAAACGCTTGTTTAATTTTATTCGAAATAAAAATACTGCAACCGTTATTGAAAGCAAGGTGAGAACTTCTCACTCAATCGAATTTTGTTTCGATTTAAATTTTAAATAGTTGAATTTAAAATTGTTGATTGTGTGAATTGGATGATAATTGCTATCTGTTTTGCTGAAATAGACCCTATAAGCCGTATATTAAGCGGAGGTTATTTATTAAAAACATATACCGCGATAATTCCACCGTGAAGTGGAACTGGTATTATATATGTATTTGGAGTTGATTTCCCGTATTATATAGCGGATGAGACCCTATTGCGCCGCATAATAGCGGATAGTATTTTATAAATCCCATATACCGCGATATTCCACCTCGAAGTGGAATTGGTATTGTGCTAACTTCTGTGGATGCAGGGAAACAGGTTGGAGGGATCCAACTGGATTCCTCCAACATTTGAACTTATTTCAATGTTGTGTGTTGATTATTTATAATCGCCGTGTGATTATATTTTGTGATTGGAATTGTTGACGGCTATAATTTAGCCAAATATAATTTTGTATCGTTGGATACCATAAATAGATAAAATTGGATTTTCGAAATTCAAGTTGAAAATTTATCGAAAAAATTATTTTTGAGAATTGGATAGATTAAAAGGAGTTTTAAAAGATAAAAGTCTAATTTTTGAACCGTATTGAATCAAATTCCAAATTTTGGGAAAAAGCCTTAATAAATGGATTTTGATAAATATTATTTATAAGTTGAAGAATTTATTTAAAATTTGGATTTTTAAAATAGATTTGAAGAGATAAAGGAATTTATTTTAAAAGGAAATAATTTGTAAATTCAAGGGAAATTTGATTTGGGATTTGAAATAAATTTGAAAATCAATTTGAAATTAATTGATTATTAATTTACTATAACTAGTAAAAATTGATTTATAGAAATTTATCTGATTTAAATTAATAAGATGATTATATTGATCCTACTTATGGACGTTTGGATTATATTGGATGTTGAATTGTTTGATATATCTTATATGTGATGCTTTGTGATATATTCTGATTTGTGTGTGATTTGTGTATTTATCTGTGATATATATCTGTGATCTGTGAATGAAAGATAAGCGTTATAGTTTATACCGCTTATCAAATATATTGTTATATTTGATCTGTGATGGTTGAATGTTGTTGCACTATTGTGTTAAAACCGTGGACTACACAATACACACACAAAATGTGGATTTCACGTGGAAATCGGTTAAGTCACAGATTTTTATCAATTTTGAAAATTGAATTTTTGAATCCAAATTAGTTTTGGAATTGAAATTGAAAGTTTTTGAAAATGAGTTTCAGAAATAAGAGTTATTTTAAATAACTTAATAAAATTGAAATTTAAATCATTTGATTTAAATTTTGAATTCAATATTTTGAAATTGAATTCAATGATTTGGGAATTATGGTCTAAAAGATTTTTTAAGTGTAAAAGGTGTTTATATGGGTTTTTAACCATTTAAAATATGGTTTTGGAAATTTAAATTTAAATCCAAGTTTTATACTTGAGTGGCTTTAACTTGTGTAATTGTAACCAGTTTTTCCCAAAACAAAAACTATCTGTTTTTAAATAATAATAGCTTTCAGAAAGTGAAAAGATTTTCAATTTGTCTCGAAACATTTCAAGTTGAAATGAAATTGTAAACAGTTTGGAAAAAAACTATGAATTAATCTTTGTGAAGATGATTAAGCTTTATTTTGAAATCAAAGCAGATTTTAAAAGATGTATCTTTTATATTATAAAAGACTTGAATTGTGAATAGTTTGAAAGCTATAAATTAAATCTTAATTTTCAAGATTTAATGGGTTAATCCAATTGAAATGGAAATAGATTTGGGAATCTATGAAATGAATCTTTGTGAAACTGGGTAAATTTTGTGAAGTAAATCTTTTTGTTTAAAGATTTAAAATGGTAATTTGTTTAAACCATTGAAAGGAAAGGATTTGGGTAATAAGTTGTGACTTAATTGAAATCCCTATATCCATATGTTTTAAATATTGTGCTCACTATTCGGTTTAGCCGGGAAAGGAACTTTGTGTCATATAACCCATTCCGAATAAGTGATACGACGATATGGATCGTATTGAAGACCGATGGTGAAGACCGGGTATTTGTGAAAACGATAGGATGACCTATCGATTATCTCTGCACCGTTAGCTATGGTATAGAGATTTCCTTTGTGATGGGAAGTTCGATCGGGATTGTGAATACCCGGATTGCAAGGGCTTCTTCGGAAGTGCCTTTGGTTCTGTTCGAACCCGGAACAGACTTGTATGGTTACATGTCTGGCATTACATTTTGAGATATAAAGCTGATTTCTTTCAAATACATTTCTGTTGGTGGCGGAGAATTTATTCTCTTAGCTTAACACCCTTCTCTGAGACGTACGAGCTCAGAGGTTATGTAGTTGAAGGTTATCAACGATATATTCCCAATTTGGTAGTGTGGCATGCTGAGTGTTGTTGTGTGATGATTATTTATTGATCATTTGTTGATCAAAGCACGGCTTTGTGAAAAAGCGTAGCTTTGTGGACGAGACCTCTTCGAACCTCACACCTCGGAAATGGTCAAAACAGGAATGATGCGGCAAGGTTATGAGGGTCGCTCCCTTTAGGGTATGTCATTTCCTTCTGGAAAAGGGTGGGATCAGGTATGGAGCCCTCGTATTTAACCTATGTGGATACTCCAATCTCATTTACTGTGTGATTGTTGTTTGATCGAGGCTCCTCGGATAAAGGTCCCAAAGGACCGGGGGGTGGCATATTCGTGTAGTAGTTACCTAGTGACAGAGGTAACCCGGCCTTGTGTAGGCAAAGAGCTAGTTAGTTCTCGGGACGTCCATCCAGAGGCGTACCCATGTGGCAGTAGGAAGTTCCTTAGCCTGACCATTTGTTGGAAATCCAATTCCCAATACGAATCTTGTACGGTTTTAGTTGTAGAACCTGCTTTTTAACATAGCAGCTATAGTAGGCATAGTATAATGGTACCTATGCTGGCTAAGGTTAATATTGTATTTTCGAAATGATTTGGTACACTATGCACTAATAATAATATCAAATCAAATGATTTTGTGTAGTAAGCATGTTTGACTATCATAAGAAGAATTCTCCTCCAATTCTGCATTTGCATTGTGTGTGTGGCGGGAGGTCTTATGGTAGTTTCATTTTCCAAAAGCATTGCGAATGTCTTTTACTTCCCTTGTTGTTGTTGTTTTAAAGATAATAATTAACTGTTTTAAGTTCTCACACCAGTCCCATGACTGACCTGGAGTTTATTGTTCCCTTCCTAAACTCTGGGTGCCCATCATTTTCCACACGGGCAGTCTAGAGTCAGGTTATCGGGTCATTCTAGATTCAGGAGATGCTGTGGAGCTCAGTGGCGAGCTGGATGGCGAGGTGTAGCATTTGTATATGATATTATTTATTCCGCTGTGTATTCTATATGAGGACAAGTTTGTATAACTGTCCATTGATGTATTGTGGTGTATATTGTTGTTGTAAACTCTGATGATGAGGTAATGTATAAAATGATAGTTCTTGATTTAAAGATTATTCATTTATCTATTATTTGTTGTTCCGCTGCGAATGTGAGATTCTGATATTGTTTTTGTTGTTTCTTCTTTCTTTCTTTCTGTCTTCTTCTGCCTCTTCTTTTTAACCAGAACAATTCGGTTTTTCCGGCATTCGATTGCTCGGCAGTTGATACAGTGGACGTATTAATGTCGATTTTCGGAAGTCGAAAATCCCGAATCGTTACATGTGGTATCAGAGCATATGGTTAAGTGATAACTTTGGTTCTGTTGGGTGTTACTCATTAGAGATAGAGTCAGTAGTACTCTAGAATGAGTTGTGTGTAATAATAGATATGAGCGCGTATTTGTTAGTGAATATGAAATTGTTTTGTATTGTGTTGACTTATCAGTTGATTGTTTATAGATTCTGGTCGGTGCAGTCTAGCTAACTGTAATCGATAGGGGTTTCTAAACTCTTAAACGAGATAAACCGACATAGTATCATTTTAAATTGGGTAAATGAAATAATTTTACCTCGATTATATTTTGTATATAAAAGAAGTAATTTTCCGAGAAATTATTAAAGTGTATATAAAATTGAATTGTTGGTTGTTGAAAATGTGAATATATATAAATTAATGAAAGTTGTTTGAATAATCTAAATAAAAACAACAATTGTAAAAGAATGAAGTATATAAGCAAATGAATTATTAAGTATAGAATTATAATTAAAATGATTTACAATTGTGAAATAATCTTGTATAAGAAAAGTTAAATAGTGAAATTATATGAGAAAAAGATTTATAAATGTGATTTATAAATAAAAGGAAAATTTTAAAAGAATATAAAGCACTGAGTTCACTACTGTTGCTGGGAAATAATAAGGGTGATGACTGCAGCATCATCAATATCATTTTTGAGTTTCTATGTGATGGATTTGCTACCATAATAAATTGAAAATTTGAAGTTTTGTTGTGATAAACAAATCTGAAATTAAAAAATTCAAGTGGAAATTGATGAATATAAGTGAAATGAGTTTTATACTTATAATATGATTTGGAAGTTAAATAAATAAGTTGTGTAACTTATAAAATGAGAAGATGTAAGTGAAACCAAATGATAAAGTGGTTAAACAATTTTGTTAAGAAAAATGAGATATAAATTTGTATAATTATGAAATTTGACTTTAAGGAAAAGTTAAATGAAATTGAATTTAAAATAAATTAGAAATGGGCTTAATTTGTATAAGTAAAGTGATTTGAAATGGAATATAACTTAAGTGATGTTAAATGAAGTTGAGTTTGGTGTCGAAGTGAAATAACAAAGTGAATCAAATGAATATGAACTTGAGTTATGTAGTAAAAATTCAACTTTAGCGGTTAAATGAATGAGCAATTGAATTAATAAATGGATTGAATGTTAATCAATCTAATGTAAATGAATTGATATGGAATAATGGATGTAAGTGTTAATTCATTAAAAGCTAATAAGTTGGAAATTGAATAATTCAATGAAAGTCAATTTAATATTAAACCAATTGGAATTAAAAAAGTGTTAAACCAAATTGAAGGTAAACAAAGTGAATGAATTTGGTTGTGTTGAATATACATTGGTTGATATATGATTGTTGGCTGATTGTATATAGTATAATTCATTAAGTGCTAATGAAATTGAATTGATAAAAATTGAAAGCTATGTGATGGAATTTGAATTGGAAGTGAACCAACTTGAATTTAAATTAGTGAATGTAAACTAATTGAAAATGAAGAAATGAATGTCGTTGTATATAAATTGGTTGTAAACAATTACAAGTGATGTCGAAATTATATAAGTTGCTTATAAACCTTGTTTGGTATGCATTTCTTTTAAATATGCATATGTTGTAGTTGTTTAAAAGAGTAAATTGTTAATAACTTTATATATATGTCACTTACATATTTAAATTGAGTAAGTACAGGTGCCGTGGATGCCGTTCGGCTGATTGGGTCGCGCTAAAATGCCAAATAAATAACTGCTTTGCTTAAAAATGCTAAAAGGTACGCCTACGCAATAAAAATAGGAAATATGAACTGTTTTTCTGCTTTTTCAACCGTGTGGGTCGATGTATATATATTTATGTCTATTGTGATCCTACTACGATCGAACCGCGCAAAGGAGGCTATGGCGAATTTTTTTGAAAATTTAAGGTGTTAGAAAATGTTCGAGAAATTTTGGAAAAATTGTGAAAACTAAATTTTGAATTTGGAGTTAAAAGTTAAACGATATAGTTTGTTTTGAAAAGTATAACTAAGTATAGATTTGAAAAACTTAGTAAAGTTTTTGAAAGAGTTTAACTATTGAATTTTGGGGAAGTTGTACACTTAAGTGATTTTGAAATCTAATTTGAACGAATGGTATTGAAAAGTTAACGAATTTGGGACATATTTCTTAATTTGCAATTTCGAGGATGAAATTCTTTTAAGGGGGGAAGATTGTAACGACCCAAAATTTCTGTCATTTGAAATTCAGATATTTCATTGATTTTAAATATTAACAAGTAAGATTTGTAAGACGAATAAATTAAAATTCGGATATTGAGGTTTAATTGGATAATTAAATCGACAATTTAATATTTGTAATTCCAGAAATAATTGGAATCTGAATTAAATATGTATAAAAATGATTTATGAAGTTGTATTAAATCATATTGTAGTTAGAATGATGTTATAGAACTTTTAAAATCGAATTTAAAGTTAAATTGTGAAAATTGAATATTTTAATATTTAATTAACGAGTGAAAATAGTCATTTTTCAAACAATCTCGAATTTCGACGAAACTTGTTTCATCGGATTCGTAATGTGAAATTATTGTAAGATTTCAAATTTCATGTCAATCGGATTTACGGTTTGTCCGGGGCAAGCCAAAACGCACCGAAATCGTTTTAAATCGATTTAATTTAAATTTGATCGTTTAATTCCATAACTCACACATATGACCGAATTAGCTCCCGAAACACGTCCCATTGTGTCCGGAACGTGGGTAAAACCTTAGAAACGTCTGTCGGCACGTTTGATTTCGAGTTTGGAAAATTTTCGATGAATAGTGTTTCGTAGAATTTTGTAAAAAAGGACTTGTTTTCTTCATTTTTGCAAAACCAAATTCAGGCTAGGGTTAGCCGCCACTTTCAATACCAATGGCCGAAAATGCTCAGTTCTTCCTCCTCGATTATCTCCAAATCCATCAACCTATTCGATAAATGTTCAACTTCAATGTTGAAGAGCACATCAAGTTCTATGATCTCAACGGTGGAGATCGAAATCGAAGGTTCGAATCAGCGGCAATTGGAGGATGAATGCTGCGCGTTTGCGCACGAATTTCGAGCAAAATGCTTGACCGAGCTCGGCCGGTTCTCTGGCGTTGATAGAGTAGACGACAAGCTTCGAGATGCTGGTGGCTGATCGACGTGAAGATCATCGTAGTGCGTGCGAAAATTCGATGAAGAACGGTGGCTTCTTGGGTTCTTCGTTCGAACTTGAACTGGGGGAAGGAAGATGAAGTCCACGGGCCAGATCTGATGAAGGCAAATCGAATTGCAGAGATTGAATGTAGGGTTTTAAAAATATAAAATTGTGAATAAATATATATATTAAATTGTATTAACTTTAAAATAACGTATCTTTGTCATACGAGGTCCGTTTCGCACGAAATGAATTGCGTTGGGTTCGTTTTGACGAGCACTACGCAATGGACCTGGATTGGGATCGATTGGAGCTAGTGAAAATTTTGAGTAAAATTAAACGCTTGTTTAATTTTATTCGAAAATAAAAATACTGCAACCGTTATTGAAAGCAAGGTGAGAACTTCTCACTCAATCGAATTTTGTTTCGATTTAAATTTTAAATAGTTGAATTTAAAATTGTTGATTGTGTGAATTGGATGATAATTGCTATCCGTTGTGCAGAAATAGACCCTATACACCATATATTAAGCGGAGGTTATTTATTAAAAACATATACCGCGATAATTCCACAGAGAAGTGGAACTGGTATTATATATGTATTTGGAGTTGATTTCCCACATTATATAGCGGATGAGACTCTATTGTGCCGCATAATAGCGGATAGTATTTTATAAATCCCATATACCGCGATATTCCACCTCGAAGTGGAATTGGTATTGTGCTAACATCTGTGGATGCAGGGAAACAGGTTGGAGGGATCCAACTGGATTCCTCAAACATTTGAACTTATTTCAATGTTGTGTGTTGATTATTTATAATCGCCGTGTGATTATATTTTGTGATTGGAATTGTTGACGGCTATAATTTAGCCAAATATATTTTTGTATCGTTGGATACCATAAATAGATAAAATTGAATTTTCGAAATTCAAGTTGAAAATTTATCGAAAAATTTATTTTTGAGAATTGGATAGATTAAAAGGAGTTTTAAAAGATAAAAGTCTTATTTTTGAACCGTATTGAATCTAATTCCAAATTTTGGGAAAAAGCCTTAATAAATGGATTTTGATAAATATTATTTATAAGTTGAAGAATTTATTTAAAATTTGGATTTTTAAAATAGATTTGAAGAGATAAAGGAATTTATTTTAAAAGGAAATAATTTGTAAATTCAAGGGAAATTTGATTTGGGATTTGAAATAAATTTGAAAATCAATTTGAAATTAATTGATTATTAATTTACTATAACTAGTAAAAATTGATTTATAGAAATTTATCCGATTTAAATTAATCAGATGATTATATTGATCCTACTTATGGACGTTTGGATTATATTGGATGTTGAATTGTTTGATATCTCTGATATGTGATGCTTTGTGATATATTCTGTTTTGTGTGTGATTTGTGATCTATTTATCTGTGATATATATCTGTGATCTGTGAATGAAAGATAAGCGTTATAGTTTATACCGCTTATCAAATATATTGTTATATTTGATCTGTGATGGTTGAAAGTTGTTGCACTATTGTGTTAAAACCGTGGACTATACAATACACACACAAAATGTGGATTTCACGTGGAAATCGGTTAGGTCACAGATTTTTATCATTTTTGAAAATTGAATTTTTGAATCCAAATTAGTTTTGGAATTGAAATTGTAAGTTTTTGAAAATGAGTTTCAGAATTAAGAGTTATTTTAAATAACTTAATAAAATTGGAATTTAAATCATTTGATTTAAATTTTGAATTCAATATTTTGAAATTGAATTCAATGATTTGGGAATTATGGTCTAAAAGATTTTTTAAGTGTAAAAGGTGTTTATATGGGTTTTTAACCATTTAAAATATGGTTTTGGAAATTTAAATTTAAATCCAAGTTTTATACTTGAGTGGCTTTAACTTGTGTAATTGTAACCAGTTTTTTCCAAAACGAAAACTATCTGTTTTTAAATAATAATTGCTTTCAGAAAGTGAAAAGATTTCCAATTTGTCTCGAAACATTTCAAGTTGAAATGAAATTGTAAATAGTTTGGAAAAAAACTATGAATTAACCTTTGTGAAGATGATTAAGCTTTATTTTGAAATCAAAGAAGATTTTAAAAGGTGTATCTTTTATATTATAAAGGACTTGAATTGTGAATAGTTTGAAAGCTATAAATTAAATCTTAATTTTAAAGATTTAATGGGTTAATCCAATTGAAATGGAAATTGATTTGGGAATCTATGAAATGAATCTTTGTGAAACTGGGTAGATTTTGTGATGTAAATCTTTTCGTTTAAAGATTTAAAATGGTAATTTGTTTAAACCATTGAAAGGAAAGGATTTGGGTAGTAAGTTGTGACTTAATTAAAATCCCTATATCCATATGTTTTAAATATTGTGCTCACTATTCGGTTTAGCCGGGAAAGGACCTTTGTGTCATATAACCCATTCCGAATAAGTGATACGACGATATGGATCGTATTGAAGACCGGTGGTGAAGACTGGGTATTTGTGAAAACGATAGGATGACCTATCGATTGTCTCTGCACCATTAGCTACGGTATAGAGATTTCCTTTGTGATGGGAAGTTCGATCGGGATTGTGAATACCTGGATTGCAAGGGCTTCTTCGGAAGTGCCTTCGGTTCTGTTCGAACCCGGAACAGACTTGTATGGTTACATGTCTGACATTACATTTTGAGATATAAAGCTGATTTCTTTCAAATACATTTCTGTTGGTAGCGGAGAATTTATTCTCTTAGCTTAACACCCTTCTCTGAGACGTACGAGCTCAGAGGTTATGTAGTTGAAGGTTATCGGTGATATATTCCCAATTTGGTAGTGTGGCATGCTGAGTGTTGTTGTGTGATGATTATTTATTGATCATTTGTTGATCAAAGCACGGCTTTGTGAAAAAGCGTAGCTTTGTGGACGAGACCTCTTCGGACCTCACACCCCGGAAATGGTTAAAACAGGGATGATGCGGCAAGGTTATAAGGGTCGCTCCCTTTAGGGTATGTCATTTCCTTCTGGAAAAGGGTGGTATCAGGTATGGAGCCTTGGTATTTAACCTATGTGGATACTCCAATCTCATTTACAGTGTGATTATTGTTTGATTGAGGCGCCTCGGATAAAGGTCCCAAAGGACCGGGGGATGGCATATTCGTGTAGTAGTTACCTAGTGACAGAGGTAACCAGGCCTTGTGTTGGCAGAGAGCTAGTTAGTTCTCGGGACGTCCATCCAGAGGCATACCCATGTGGCAGTAGGAAGTTCCTTAGCCTGACCATTTGTTGGAAATCCAATTCCTAATACGAATCTTGTACGGTTTTAGTTGTAGAACCTACTATTTAACATAGCAGCTATAGTAGGCATAATATAATGGTACCTATGTTGGCTAAGATTAATATTGTATTTTCGAAATGATTTGGTACACTATGCACTAATAATAATATCAAATCAAATGATTTTGCATAGTAAGCATGTTTGACTATCATAAGAAGAAATCTCCTCCAATTCTGCGTTTGCATTGTGTGTGTGGCGGGAGGTCTTATGGTAGTTTCATTTTCCAAAAGCATTGCGAATGTCTTTTACTTCCCTTGTTGTTGTTGTTTTAAAGATAATAACTGTTTTAAGTTCTCACACCAGTCCCATGACTGACCTGGAGTTTATTGTTCCCTTCCTAAACTCTGGGTGCCCATCATTTTCCACATGGGCAGTCTAGAGTCAGGTTATCAGGTCATTCTGGATTCAGGAGATACTATGGAGCTCAGTGGCGAGCTGGATGGCAAGGCGTAGCATTTGTATATGATATTATTTATTCCGCTATGTATTCTGTATGAGGACAAGTTTGTATAACTGTCCATTGATGTATTGTGTTGTATATTGTTGTTGTAAACTCTGATGATGATGTAATGTATAAAATGATTGTTCTTGATTTAAAGATTATTCATTTATCTATTATATGTTGTTCTGCTGCGAATGTGAGATTCTGATATTGTTTCTGTTGTTTCTTCTTTCTTTCTTTCTGTCTTCTTCTACCTCTTCTTTTTAACCATAACAATTCGGTTTTCCTGCATTCGATTGCTCGGCAGTTGATACAGTGGACGTATTAATGTCATTTTCGAAAGTCGAAAATCCCGAATCGTTACAAAAGGAATAACGCCCGGATCAGTCTGGTAAACGAGCATAAGAAAACATATCTCAATTGAATTTTTAGAGTTATCAAAAACTTTTCTTTTTCAAAACAAAAGGTATCTTGTAAGACCATGCCGCACATAAGCACAGACGGGTTTTACCTTACGATAACCAAAACATTTCATATCAAATTCTATTATATTATACTTGTGTCTAGTATACAAATATATATTAATCATAGTTGAAATTGTTACATTATTAAATTCCAGTATGATGGGTATACAACTAAAACTGAAAGGCTCGTATAAGAGAATGGATTCCATACAATGGCAGGTAAGGAACTACCATCCATACAGTACAATTCTAGAGAATGTACCGAGGATCAACAACTTTGAAACCTCTGCATCTGGCAAGACCGGCCTAACCACAGACCCATCTGGTGGCAGATTGAACCAAATATGACACCATCCCAGTCGTTCTCAATCTATTCATGGCCACAAGCATACACAACATAACCCGAAATATAGAGGGTAACCTAGTAAGATGATGACCATACCCTAATGGGAGCGACATACTTAGCCTTACGACATACCTTATTTCAGCCATTTCCGGGTATGAGGCTTAAGGTAACATTTACCTTTCACGTAGCATATTCTACTTTGAATGCCACATTGCCATTTCCAATAACACACTAATTGATTTTTAGAAAAGTACAACCTCTGAGCTCGTACATCTCAACGAAGGGTGTTAAGTGTAAGAGGGTTTACTTCCTACACCACCAACATATGGACGTTTATAAAAATCAATGTTTATGATTCTTAGAAATGCAATGTCAGACATTCATCCATACAAATTGTCTAGGAACATGACAAACCAAAAGAACTCTCCTACTACATCCTGTCGGAAATCAACCATAGGATTAGTAGTGAGCATTCCTTGGATCGAAGATTTTCTTAACAAAGCACTACTGCCACCATATATATAATATGAAATAGCGGGCTAGTGGTAAGCAACCCTACATCATGAAGATCTCCGTCTTCAAAATCATTGTCTTCAACAATCTGCACTTTCGAACGCATAAGTTGGTCCGAAGTGGTTTTTGATAAATCTCATCCTGGTCTCTCCGGACCAACAATCGATAAGAGGCCCTCAACCTCATACGAAAACCAAGTCTCGTTGAATTATCACGTTTCCAATTCTCAACTAGCTATCCTTCGGTCAAGAAAATAGCCCAGTAGATTGGAGTACCATAGTCACACCGCCCTACTCGAATCATCATTCTTCACTCCAAACGATAATCAAGCCTACTCGGTTGGTTTCATGCCAAGTGCACGACTAATCAATTCCCACATCAAGTCAAGGAACTAAAATTGGCCAAATTTGATAGTCGGTTATTTAACTATCAAAGAACAAATAAAATCTAGCACATAAGAAGTCATTAGGCCTATTTAATTAATCTTTTATTAATTAAATCACTTTCCAAATATTTGCTTCAAATTATCTTTAAAAAGATATATTCTCAAAACCCCTATAATCATTCGATATTGGAAAACATTTCCATATACTTATATCAACGGTATAAGTATATTTAATAACACTACCATTTTCGAAACACACTAAATTAATTTTTTATAATTGTACAACTCTCGAGTTCATATGCCTTAAAACGGGCGTTAAGTATAGAATCAATGCTTCTTATACCACCAAACCTTTAGTATGATCATAAGAACCAATTCGTGTATTTCACAATGGAAGGTCAAAAAATAATTTATTGGGTCAAAACGAATGTTGCGTAAAACATCGTTACGATCTTTTAATTTTATTCACATGTTATAATTACAACTTATGGTATATAATCATTTTACAACTTAAGTTTATATACATTTCATTAGCTCATCTCATTAGCTCATTTCATTTAACTTTACTTGAGTTAAATTTTATTTCAAAAATTATTTTGAAATCATATATAGACACATAACTCCTTTGTATATCAAATCATACTTTGGAATTTAAAATCAAAACTTTTTTTACCAAAACAAAATGTCAATAACAAACTACTACGTTAGCAATCCATCACTTAGAAACTCGAAAATGAATACTGATGATGCTCCAGTCATTACTCGAATTATTTTCCAGTGACTAAAGCGAGTTCAGTGCTTTCTATTTCTTTTAAATTCCATTTTAATACATTTCCATTCAAAAATATTTTTCGAATAATCATATTATTATTTTCCAAAACTTTGAAAACATTTCCAAAATCTTCATGATCTAAATTCTCCAATTCTTAGTTTAAATCCATTTTTTATTTATAAGCCATATTTATAAATATACTTGTACACATTCACTCTTTTTTTATATAAGATCACTTCACAAATGTTAATCATTTTAATTACAATCAATACTTTATAATTCACATTTATAAATTCACTTTCTATTATAACTCATTTTACAATTGCTTATCTTTTTAGATTATAATAAATAACTTTATTAAACTTAAGTTTTTAATAAATGAATATTATCATTCACAAATAACCAAACAATCCATATATGACTATAATAATTTCTAAAAAAGTATTCTTTTATATATAAAATAAAATCAAGGAAAAATTATTTTATTTACCCAATTTCAAAACAATACTATGTCAGTTTACCTTATTTAAGAGTTTAGAAACACTTATCGATACAATTGTATATTCTATATCGACCAGAATTCATAAATCACTCAACTGATAAGTCAAGAAAATATAAAACATTTTTATATCACTAACAAATACACGCTCATATCTATAATACATTCAAACACATTCTAGGGTGCTACTTACCCTATATATAATGAGTACCCCAACAAAGGCTAGGTGTTCGCACAACCTAAGCTCTGATACCAACTGTAAATACCCACAAATCCATACAGTTCAAGCTTACAATAAACCATACATATCCAATCCAAATTGAAAGGAAAGACGGATAGTTATGGGAAAGAAAGAAGAAGAGAAAAAGAAACTAAAACAACACAGAATCTCACAATCACAGCGATACAACATATAATATAAACCAATTATCTTTACAAAAGAGAAACTGTAATATACATACATCAAATCAGAGTATACGAATAACAAATCATTGGCATGGATAGTTATAACAGCATGTCCTCACAAATGCTGATAATTTCAACAACAATGAAGTGGAAAATAAACATATACGCGAATACGACCTGAAAACCTCTAGCTCGTCTACTGAAGCTCCAAAGCATCCAAATCTAAATCTATAAATATGCTCGGTCTGACCCAAGCATTAAAAGGGAATAACGCCCGGATCAGTCTGGTAAACCAGCGTGAGTGTAACAACCCGCATATCTATCGATTCTATCTTTAAATATTTTATTTAAATATTTTATCGTTAGTCGGATGTTAGTCCGAAAAGCTACTTTTTGCATACGGTCAAATTAGGACTCGAGACCACCCCCATTGAGTTCAAAATGACGTTTGCGATCTTTTTGAGTGTAAACTTCGATATGTTTGGAGATAGTGAAATTTTCGTCACTTTTCCCGCTTGAGACTTTGGTTTGGACTGCACTTCCTTAGTTCAGCCCAACCCACTTCCTCACTTCATTCACCCTTTGTTTTAACATTCAAGCTTCATCAAAAATGGTGGTGGGAAGTGGAAATTAAAACTCCAAACTCCAATTCTATTGCAAATCCGAGATTCAACTCCAAATTCAAGTAGAAGATAGTGGATTCAAGCTTTGGATTGCTTCTCCTTGCTTCCAATCTCCATCTTCATCAAAATTCCGTGAAAAGGTGAGATTTTTGATCTCACATCTTGCCTATATCTATCTTGGACTGTTGGGAATGATCCCCTATTGCATTTGTATCAACATTTGCATTTGGTTTGGATTGGATTGGCGAAAAACTTCAATTTTCAGCGTTTTGGTGATTTTTCTGGCCTTAAGTCGTTTCTGGCCATCCCTAGGTCGTCCACGAGTTAACTCCTTAGGTCGTCCAGGCTGCTAGCTCGCGTGTTGAAAAGTCTCCAACTTCTTAGGTCGTCGCCGACCTATAATTCCCAGGCAATGTTAAGTCGTTCGCGAGTTAAACCTTAAAGTCTTAGGTCGTTGCCGACCTATAATCCCCAGGCAATGTTAAGTCGTTCACGAGTTAAGGCTTAGGTCGCAGGGAAATAAGTCGTAGGTCGAAACAGCTTTAAGGCTTAGGTCGTTGCCGACCTAAAATTCCTAGGCAAACCACTTAGTCGCTCGATTTTTTGTTAAGTATTAGGTCGTTGCCGACCTATAACCTCCAGGAAAATCTTAGATCGGTTACGAGTTAAGTATTAGGTCGTTCGCGAGTTAACTCCTTGAGTCGTTCAAAGCTTAAGTCGTTAGGTCGCGCGCCTTGCTATCTCGTTAGGTCGCATGCCCAGTTAAGTCGTTAGGTCGCGTGCCTAGTCAAGTCGTTAGGTCGCGTGCCTAGTCAAGTCGTTAGGTCGTAAGACCTTAGGTCGTGCACCTTTAAGTCGAAACATTTTAGGTCGCTTCCCCTGGATTGTTAGGTCGAAGGCCTTTTTCCATTAGGTCGCAAGACCTTAGGTCGCACCTTCTTAGGTCGCGAACCCTGTTAGGTCGCGCACTTCGTTAGGTCGCTCGCATTTAGGTCGCAGACCTTAGGTCGCTCGCGAGTTAGTACTTAGGTCTTTTGACCTGTTCTTCAGCTAGGTCGCACGGCAGTCTTTCCCTTAGGTCGTATGACCTACTTCTCCTTAGGTCGAACCCCGTATTACTCTGCGTAGGCAATCTCTTCTGAAAAACATTTATCAGAATTTCTACTTTGATGGTTTTGGGATTGACCTCTTTGGACTTTACTCACGTCTTCGAACGTGAATTGATTTGTTTCTACCATCGTTTTATGACTTGTCACTTTAAAGATATATGAAGGTTTCAATACTAATAGTAAATATCAAAACTCTTTCATCAAAGCGATTTCAACACTATTTTAAATATCAAAAGTTCGTTTTCTCAAACCGATTTTCAATCTACTAGTATATACAAGCCTTTACTTCACTCGAATGAGAAATCGACTTAAACGACTTAGTAAAACGGGTGGTATGAAACACTTGCGTTCACTTCGTCGGTTAGCTCTTGGACTTGTTCGATTGAACCCTTTTTGTGACAATTTCCTAGTGAAGATTTACAGCTTGTTCGTAAATATTTAAGTTAAGCAAGTGGTTATGGGACATGAAGCTAAACTCATATATTTACTGGCTTGGTGTGATTGACACTTCCTTATGATCATGACGATCATTTTTGTGATTTAGACTAGCGATTGAGCGATGTCTCTTTGTCTACGTGGGAGACTATACCCCGATCATGTGATGTTTCGGCATCACATTTCTAGGGTAGCACCCTACGGTCTTCGGGCCATTCCTGTGTGAAAATTTAATGGATAGCTTCCATGAGATAGCTTCTCGTCATGTGTTTACGCGTAGGTGAGCTTCATGCTCCCATTCATGTGTTAGGCCTCCCCCCCCTTTTTATGTGTTTTCTGGATTTCTGATGATGATTTCTGGAATTTTGTGCTTCACCAATTCTCATGATTTTCATTGATATGATATCAGTTTTTGTGCATTGGTGAATTCATGTGTTATTGACTTGTTATGAATACAAGTTTAGGGTATGATACCCTACCTTATCTTTGAGAAGATTCTTGTGATATTGATTAATCTTTTGTTGATTATCATTTACATACTTATAGTAGTACGTCGTAATAGTTATTTCATGTTCATGTCATGCCATTTACTTTATACCATATCATCTGATATTTATGGTTAGACTGATCCGTTTATTATTTTCTTATAAATAATACTCGGGTCAGACCGAGATGTTACAGGTGCTTCTGCTTGACTTCTCTTCAGGATATTTTGACTTTTGGCTAACTTCATAGATTGTAGTTTTTGGATGTAAACATTTAAGATAGAGACTCTATATTGTGTACTTATTCTTTTGTATAGCACATGTTGCTATTCTTTTGTATTATCGTGGATCTTTCTGACCACTACTCTGATGTACACTTTCACGTGTTATATATTTATTCATATCTATTTCCGCCTTTGTGATATGAATTGTCTGAGACTGATTTGTGTTATGTTTATTTCTATATTTGTTTCCGAAGATTATATATAGCCACCGTGTGATAGCTTTGTGTTTGTATCGGTATGTTGGATTTCCTCTTTAAAAGATATGCATTCTATTCTATCTGACATATCGGTGCTCGCACAAAGAAGTTACACGGATGGTCGCTCCTCAACAGCCTTATTCTCCGTGCTAATTGACAGCACTACATCGTAGTGTTCTTGGTTAGCGTGGGTATAGAGGTGGGGCGTCACAGTGAGAAAACACATCTCAATTGAATTTTTAAAGTTATCAAAAAAATTTCTTTTTCAAAACAAAAGGTATCTCGTAAGACCACGTCGTAGATAAACACGAATGAGTTTTTACCTTACGATAACTAAAGCATTTCATATCAAATTTTGTTATATCATACTTATGTCTAGTATACAAATATATATTAATCATAGCCGAAATTGTTATATTATTAAATTTCAGCATAATAGGTTTACAACTAAAACCGAAGGCTCGTATTGGAGAATGGATTCCATATAACGGCAGGTAAGGAACTACCTTTTGTACAGTACATTTGTAGAGGAATGTACTGAGGATCAACAACTTTGAAACCTCTGCATCTGGAAAGACTGGCCTACCTACAGACCCATTCGGTGGTGGATAGAACCGAATATGACATCACCTCGGTTGTTCCCGACCTATCCGTAGGCACAAGCATACACAACATAACCCAAAATATATAGGGTAATCTAGAAAGGTGATGACTATACCCTAATGGAAGCGACCCACTTAGCCTTATGACATACCCTATTTCAGCCATTTCCGGGTGTGAGGCTTAAGGTAACATTTACCTTTCATATATCACATTCCACTTTGAATGTCACATTGCCATTTCCAACAACACACTAATTGATTTTCACAAGTTTACAACCTCTGAGCTCATACGTCTCGGAGAAGGGTGTTAAGTGTAAGAGTGGTTATCTACTACATCACCAACAGATGTACGTTTGTAAAAACTAATGTATGTGGTTCTTAGAAATGCAATGTTAGACATTCATCCATACAAGTTGTTCAGGAATAGGACAAACCAAAGGAACTCTCCTACTACATCCTATCGGAAATCAACCATAGGATTAGTAATGAGAAGTCCTTGCATCAAAGATTTTCATAACAAAGCACTACTGCCACAATATATATAATATGAAATCGTAGGGCTAGTGGTAAGCAACCCTACATTATGAAGATCTCCGTCTTCAAAATCATTGTCTTAATCAATCTGCACTTTCTAACGCATACGTTGGTCCGAAGTGGTTTTCGGATAAATCCGACTCCAGTCTGTCCGGGACAACAATCGATAAGAGGCCCTCAATCTCATACGAAAACCAAATCTCATAGACTTATCACATTTCCAACTGTCAACTTGCTATCCTTCGGCTAAGAAAGAAGCCCAATAGATTGGAGTACCATAGTCACTCCGCCCTACTCGAATCATCATTCTTAACACCAAACGATAATCAAGCCTACTCAATCGGCTTCATGCTAAGTGCACGACTAGTCAGTTCCCACATCAAGTCAAGGAACTAAAATTGGCCAAATTTGATAGTCAGTTATTTAACTATCAAAAAACAAATAAAATCTAGTATGTAAGCAGTCACTAGGCTTATTTAATTAATCTTTTATTAATTAAATCACTTCAAAATATTTACTTCAACTTATCTTTAAAAGGATATATTCTCAAAACCACTTTAATATTTCGATATTAGAAAACATTTCCATATACTTATACCAACGGTATAAGTATATTTAATAACACTACCATTTTGTCGACACACTAAACTAATTTTTTTATAATCGTACAGCTCCCGAGTTCATATGCCTTAGCAATCTAAGCTTTCTGGAACATAAAGAATCGTCAAATTCGGACAACAAACGAAAAAGATATGCTCAAATTACCAACAGCATTTAGCACAGAAAGTCACAGTTTTACAATGACAGGGCAGCGAGTTTGAATTCGATTTTTCGACCCACTATGCTAAAAAATTTCAAAAGTGTTTAAATTGAAAGTTATCACACTCTTTTCAAGCTTTCCATAACTTCAAAGAAAATTAAATTCCAATTTAAAATGAGAGAGATATGCCTAATTTATTGACAATGATTCACAAACAAATATGTAACAAACCAAAATTGAGATTTCAATATTGAAATCTCAATCTAAGCTAGAAAATGTGAGTTTTGATACTCACCTTGCTGCAAAGATTAATCAAACCTTGAATTGGAGCCAAAGATTGCAACTTTCTGCCAAGAATAGAGCTTTTACAACCTGACAGAACTTAGAAGGAAACATGCAAACCAAACAGAGAAGAAAATTAACAATTATCACTATAAATCAGATTTTGATATGGAGAGGGGTTTTAGAAATCGATTACCTGAGTTTGGAGTTTAGAATCTCATTTTATATCATCAATTTTTCTTTTAATTTGATGGATTTTTCATAAGATTTGAAGAGGAAAATGTTTCAGCCATTGTTCTGTGTTTTGGAAACTTGAGGAAGAAAGTGGAAAAATTTACGTACAGGTTCTTTTTTCTCATTCTCACCTCTTAGGTTAGCATGCTAAGTTAGGTTTAGGTAATGGGCTAAGGTCCAAATTAAAAGAAAATTAGCTTAACTTAATAATTTAGAATGGGTGTTAAGTATAAGAGCAATGCTTCCTATGACACCAAACTTTTAGTACGATCATAAGAACCAATTCGTGTATTTCATAATGGAAGGTCAAAACACAATTTATTGGATCAAAACGAATCTTGCATAAAATATTGTTACAACAACCCAAAAACACTAGTATAGAGATTCGATTAATTATATATATATATATATATATATCTCGTATACTATATAAAATATCTCCTTTTGGAAATCATTTACTATAACAACAGTGTTACAGTCCATGCCTTCCTCACTTTCCTTAAAAACGTTTATTGCAACAATAAATGTTGAAATCCATGTTTCTTTTCACTTAACAAATTTTAATTTTAAAAACCATTTAAACTTCATTTGGAAGTATCACTTTCAAAACATTCCTTTAAAAGATAAACTACTTTTAAAACGATTAACTCCATATTTAAACCTCGACATAAATCATTTCTATATTTATAAACCATGTTTATAAATCTCATTTCTATTTTATAAAACTTCTTTTTATGAAATCTCTTTATTTATAAAATTCTATTTATAAATTCATTTCTTTATAAATCTCTTTTATTTATAAAATCCCATTTATAAATAAATTTACAAAATATAGATTACAAATCCATTTTATATATATTTATAAATTCCGTTATAAAATATTTCTTTATTTACAAAATATCACTTTTATATATTCTTTTTATAAACCATTCAAAAATCTCTATTTAAATATTTATCAAAACTATAATTTTATAACATCAAAAATCATACATTTTTATTTATTTAAAATAAATTCATTCCTTTTAATAATTCGGTAATAATTATTAAAAACATATAAAATTCCAAAATCATTTCAATTCAAAATCATTATTTTATAGTATTTCAAAATACTCAAATAAGGCCCAATGCTATTATAGCACTAAATAGGGGAATCATCCATGTCATCAAATATGGCATCCAACACATCATATATCACAGTATATGAAAAGTAAAATCAACATGGTGAGGAATCCTGTTGGATCCCTCCAACCTAACCCCCTACATCACAAATCACATGTTACAGCATATATATAAATATGTGTAAATAAAAAATCAACTGTGGTAAGGAATCCAATTTGATCCCTTCAACCTGTTCCTCTACATCACATACATTATATAATCGAATAATATAAATCAACCGCTTCAAGATGGGGATCGTATACAAAGGATCATCTGCTCTTACATGGGAATGTAATAGGGTCTCATCTACTTCGATGGCAGGAATATATCCAAACCAACTGATAAACAACAAATCCTCCAAACAAGCATCAAATAGTAATAATAAAAATATCCACACTTATACAAAATATAAGTGGGTTAGAGAGGTGATTTTAACTCATCAAAATTCCTGTAATTGCTGAAGCGTTTCGGTTTGAATTAAAATCGAACGGGTGTTCGATTTTAACACAAATTCCTATGAGCTCCAAACTGTTCCAATCCAACTCCATAACGTAGTGTTCGTCGATATGAACCTAACGCAACTGATCGTGTTTGATTTGGACCTCGTATGAAAGAGTTGTACATTTTATAAGAATTCACGATTTAAATAATATAATTTTAAAACTAATTACAATCATTAGCTTAAGTTAATTACTCTGCTTAGCCGCCTAATCACAAAATTAGGTTTCCCCTAATCCCCCATCTTCTTCGTTCGCGATTACACACCTAGGTCCACACTTTGGCCACCTTGCACCACCACCGTGAGCCACTAACCAACGTCGCGTCATCGCCTTAGGTAGTGCCGGCCTTGAGTTACCCTACGACCCCCGTGATGTCGCCTCCACCTGCCCATATCTCGAGATCGAGCTTCCAAAAACTGCGGCGTTCGAGCCTAGACCCACATCCACTCAGATCTCCAATCGACGATCCACGACCATGGATGAGTTTGTGGCGACGAGCTCTACAAGTTTCATTTATATCGTTTTGGCTAATTTTCCTTCTAACTCTTGATCGATTTATGGTCATTGATTGGGAGAAGCAAACAATGGCGGCTGCATTTATTAGTTATTGTTTTGTGAAAAAGAGAAGTCTTCAAGTCCTTTAATAGAAAAAAGTATCCAACGCTATTCACGCTCCGAAATTCCGAACTCCAATCGAAGCATGCCACTTGGCGTACTATATGAAATACCCATATTTTGAACACAATGAAACTAGTATTGGGACCCAATTCCATCATATACAGAAGTTAGCTTTCAAAATTGAATTATATTAAGTTAAATTCCTTTAATTAATTTCTACGCGTTTCGAACTCGCACGATCAAACGGTACGTCTGATCGCTACGAAATTCGACGGTGTATAATAATTTGCTATTATGGATCTAATGGCACTGTATTCGTCGAAATTCGAGACAATGGCTCGAAAGGCTATTTCACCCATTAATTAAAATGAATTATTATTAAAACCATTCTAATCACTATAGTTATAAATTAAAGTTTACACTAACCATTTATTATTTAAAATTGAATTTAAATAATCTTCTGAAATCCATTTATTCAAATTAAATGATTCAATTATTTAAACAATTCCAAATATTTAAATAACCCTTATATTTGAAATTTTAAGTTGTTTGACTTATAAATTTAACTTTTCAATATTTAAAATCAATTATATATTTCAAATTTAAATGACTGAAATTCTGGGTCGTTGCAAATTACCAATAAAACTATTACAATTTAAAAGTCCTATTGAAGTTCTTTTTAATATTAAACAAAACTATTATGATTTAAAAGTATGGGTGTCTATGCTTTCCTTGTCTAAGGCCATATAACACTCACAAGTTAAAATATAGATCATGTCCATGCACTTTTCTTGACTATGCAGCCAACAAAAAGGAGTATAAGTGTTTAGATAGTAATGGAAAAGTATTCATATCATGACATGTAGTATTCAATGAACAAATATTTCCATCGAGTAAAGCAGAAATCATAACTTCACAAAAAATATATAATTCAAGATTCTCCATACCACCAATACCTGACTTGGTGAACCAAGCAACAACAGAAGCAGTTCAAGAAATTCCATGTCCATAGCACACAATGCTCAATTCTTAACCTGGTCATGAACAAAGAGAAGATTCTGGGAGTTCACATCAAGTTCCACAACAAATCATCAACCAATCTGAATCCATTCAATCAATAGATGATTCAGAACCACCAAATCAACAGGAGACCACAACTGGTGGCACTGAACATTAATCTATTCCTAAAAACCGGTCATCATATGATCACAAGAGCAAAAAAGGGAATATTCAAGCCGAAAATATACAACACAATTTCTGAAAGTGAAGAGCAAGTACTTATTATCAAGCAATAGAAAGTGAAAAATGAAGAGCATCCATGAATGAAGAATATGAAGCACTAATGAGAAACAAAACTTGGGATCTTTTTCACTTGCCAAAATACAGAAATATTAAAGGGTGCAAATGGACTTATAGGTTAAAGAAGAATGTCGATGGCTCAATTTCTAAGTACAAGGTAAGATTAGTAGCAAAAGGATATTCATAATAGAATGGATTTGATTTTAATGAAACTTTCTCTCCTGTTGTGAAACCAACATCAATTAGAATAATTCTTACAATTGCATTGCACAGAAATTGGAGCATCAAGCAACTTAATATAAATAATGCATTCTTAAATGGTGATTTGTAGGAAGAAGTTTATATGGAGCAGCTAATTGGATTCAAGTAGAACAGTAATGAAAAACTTGTACGCAAACTAAATAAAGCAATCTATCGGCTCAAGCAAACACCAAGAGTTTGGTTTCATAAACTGAAGTCAACCTTAATCAAAATGGGGTTCAATTCAACCAAATTAGACAACTCCTTGTTTACAAAGTTTAATAATGACACAATAACTTACATATATGTTGATGATTTTCTAATTAGAGGAAATAATGATTTAGAGATCAATTGCATCACAAAGCAACTAAACAAAGAGTTCTCTATCAAGGATCTTGGCAACTTAAATTACTTCCTTGGCATTGAAGTAAACAAAATTTCAAACACAAAGATTCGGCTAGGTCAAAGGAAATATGTAACTGAATTTCTCATTAAAGCTAAAATGGATAATGCAAATGCACTAACTACTCATATGATTAGCAATCTGCACTTATCAAATAATAAAGGAAAGCCAATCACAAATGACAAGCAATACAAGAGTATAGTAGGAGCACTGCAATATACAACTATCACCAGACTAGAGATCTCATTCAGTGTGAATAAGGCAAGTCAATTCATGCAAAGACCATTAGATGAAGATTGGAAAGCTGTAAAAAGAATTCTGAGATACCTAAAAGGAACAATAACTCATGGACTAACTTTACAATCATGTAAGTCAATTAATATCACAGCTTATGCAGATGCATACTGGGTAATAGATATGGATGATAGGCAATCCACAATAGGTTATTGTATATTTCTAGGTCAAAATCCAGTTTCATGATGCTAAAAAAACAAGCAACAATTTGTAGATCAAGTACAGAAGTAGAATACAGAAGTGTTGCCAGTGTAACTATATAAATTATGTGGATTGAGTCACTACTAAGTGAACCAAGGATTAAAACACACAACAAAGCTACAATATGGTGTGACAATCTCAGTACAAATGCACTTACAGCAAATTCAGCATTACACTCAAGAACAAAGCATATGAAATTGGATTTGTACTTCGTCAGGGAACAAGTTTTAAAAGGAAATCTCAATGTAAATCATGCACCAGCAGCTTACCAGAGGGTGGATATACTTACAAAGCCCTTATCGAAGAAAAACTTTATTCAATTGAAGCATGAATCAAAAGTTGACGAAGTTAGCAATGATTCAGAGACAAATCGCAAACCCTAGATCCAAATCCAGATCTTCATCGAGGAGCAGATGCATCTACAAAACCAAAGCTAAAGCCAGATTTTGCAAATTCGAAGCTCAAATCAAAAACTAATAAAGTCAACAACTCAAGACAGTTCACAAAGCTCAATTAATGCTCCAACACATCTGCGAAACCATGCTTAGAGTAAGATTTTGAATATTAAAGCGTGGATTCAAAGATTTAAAGCATTGGCAGCAAATTGGAAAAAACCGCAAACTCTAACCCTAGTCGGGTTTGAAGGGGGTATTAGATGTAATAATGAAATGTGATAGTATACGAAAGGTAAAGCTGAATGTTAATGTATTATGTACAAATGGGTAATGGGCTTATAAGCATAACTCAGCCCAATACAAGAATGTGTCTATAAATACAATGTACAAGCCAAATTAAATTATCAGTTTCTCATAAATAATAAAACAATACATTTTCATTCTCTTCTATTTTGATAATAAAGTGTCGATCTCGAGGATCAAACTCGTGACATTTACTCTCGTATTCTAAATTACCAATCAACTAAGAGAAATATGTTGGTGAGAAATTTATTTTTTGAATTAAAGAAATAAATTAAGATGGAGAAAAACGTTTTGTTTATTTAATATACAAAAGTTGTATCTAGGAATTGAGTTATGCTGGTTTGGTTTTCGTTTGAATGCATATCAACTTCTGTATGCTGGTTGAAAGGAGACTAAGAGATCGATCAATGTAGATATTGGACTAGGGTTTCATGTTTTGAACTTATGGACTTTTAAATATACATACGGGGATAAAAAATTTGTGCTACCATATATTGGCCTAGGTTGCCTAGTATAAGGTAGGGCACTACGTGTATACATACACATTAAAGAAAATTATTAATTTTAACCGTGATGTCGGATTTTTTTTTTCTTCTATAGTTAATTTACATTTTCGAAGACATCATCCATGTATGAATGTCTTCAGTTGACATCACATATCATTTGTATCTAGGGCCGGCTCTAGCACCTGGGTTGTCCTAGGCAAGCCAGAATGCAGGGGGAAAAAATTTGGATTGCCCTATGCAACTCAAAAGTCAGATGAATTGTTTTTGAAAAATAATGCTTGAAAGAGAAATTGAACCTACGTCCTCTATAGTGAGAGGTTTGCGCACAACCACTGCACTAGCAAGTACTTATTAAATAAAGTACATTATGTTAACCATCTATCACCTCCACCCTGTTGTCCGACCCGGAGGTTGCCCTAGGCGGTCGCCTAGCTAGCCTGCCCTTGTAACCAGGTCTGTTTGTATCTCGGATACTCCTTCAGTTTTGAACTTAGGCTCCAGCGCCGAAGCATGAGATGGTGGGGATAGTTGGATGAGCACACTCTTCTGCCTAATGATGATGGTCAGATAACCTCTTCTTCATATCCACCTGGCAACTCACTCAAGAAAAGGCTTGCAAAATAAACAAACAAACATATACATGGACTTAACGACAAAACACGGCCAGTATATAACAAGAGAGACATTCATATCATAATGACGTGCCAAACAAAACCAAACCAAGATATGCAATTGCCTGACCATTTAAATCTACCTAACATCACATTTATTGGCAATAATATCTCATTTCAACCCACTTCTCCTAAACCTAAACCATGGCAACTCCACCTTTAAACAATTTAGCAAACGATCTTCCAAATGGAGAAGAATTGATCCCACTGTCGCAGCAGCTGCTGCCACCGGTTCTTGCATCGGTGTTCGGAGTGTCGCCGGTGCACGTTCACTCGGATTTCAAAGTTCACGTTGCTGCGGTGCAGACAGTCGATTCGTTACGCGATGACAGGTTGAAGGTGGATAGGAAGAGGTTGGTCTGGACACCCCAACTCCATAAGAGGTTTACTGATGTAGTTAACCATTTAGGGATTGATTCGAAGAGCGCGGTGCCTAGTAAGATTATGGATTTGATGAACGTGGAAGGCTTGACCAGAGATCATGTTGCCAGTCATCTGCAGAAGTATCAGATTAGTTTGAAGAGGATGCAAGGCCGTTTGAATGATACTTAGTATATGAGTTAATACTATATATTTAGCCTATGTATGTTTCCTTGAATTGTTGTATATCTCTGATCATTAATTCCGCCCTCTAATAATTTATAAATACACGTTTCTCGTTTCTTGTGTTTATGTTTCTAAGTATGTTGTTATTTAATCATCCAATTCATTTTGATATTAGATGTACCTTGTACATATCATGCAAAATTCATCTGCTATATGACTAGTAAGAAGAGTGCTTGAAATTTATCATCTGATGAAATTATAAAAATATAAACATGAAATCTTGAAATTTAGGCGATTCTGGAGCATCTCCATACTTTGCTATAAAGTATTTGGTTTGTTTTATTTTGTTTTTGGTTTTTATTTTAAATAACAATATTTTGATACAAGTTCCGCGGAACAAAGAGTAAAGGATTCCCCATACAAAATAAATCATAAAAAAATAGGATAGAGGAAATAGTTTACGGTTTCCTTTAAAAAGGACTTCTGCTAAAAATTTAAGGTAGAAGGAAAAACTTTAAAACTAAAACACGACTTGTTTTCGTCAACAAAAAAGACAACAGCTGGTGGTAGCGACAGAAGCAGCGTGGTAGGCGAGAGCAACAACTTAGTAGGCGGCATCGGTGGAATGGTCGGTGGCGGTGACATATGATGGGTGATGGTGTTAGTCAACTACGAGAATCCGAGCTTGTGATTGAGCATAAGGTTCGATTTTTTATGAAGACTGGACAACGGCGATGGAAGAGGAGGCAACAGCAATTGTACGACGATGATGGTGTAGGAGACGACACCCAATCTACTTTTATTGATATATAAACCAGTAATGCTATATGATGTTGGAATTTGTTTTAAAAGTGAATTATTAAAAATAGTGAGAAGATTATATAAATACCCCTTTTAGCGAATAGTCCAAGGTAACTATAGAGAGATTCTACTTAAATATATGATTCTCAAGAGAAAGAATGGATCATTTGGACATCCAATGTTTTCTTTTGTATTGAGGAGAGTGACCATGCCGACCACTACACGCGCGCCGACTGACTTATCCGGCCCGTACCGGGCTTGGCTTGGATAATGTGGTGTATAACTCCTTATTTTTTTATTATACATTTTTAAACCGGTTTTGACTTGGTAATAATTACCAGCCTATCTTCTCAAAAAAAAACTTCAGATTCAAGCAATATTTTTGGATGCTATCAACTCAGCAGTCTTTATGCAAGAGGATGTTAACATTTATATATATGGTTGTTTTATCCTGGAGACATAGCTGCAATATTAACCACCTTGCACGATTTCTGCATAGTGGTGAAACGTCTTAAAAAGAGTGATCTTGTAACAATCCATCTTTTTGACCCTCAGAAGTCGACACTAATACATCTACGGTATTCACGTACCGAACAATCATGTGCCGGAGAGATAGATAATTAGGAGAAGAAAGAAGAAAGAAGACAAGAAGAATCTAAATAACATAGAATTTCACATCACAACGAAAATCTATAATATAACAATGATCTTTTTAAAAGGAAACTTTTATATACATACATCCATCAGAGTACACTAACCTATTATTAGCCTGGACAGTTATAACAATTTATCCTTACAACTGCTAATATCTACAACAATAACAAAAATTGGAAAATAAAAGAAAATATGGAAGTATGTCTTGGGCATCCAGCTTGTCTCTTGAACTCCAAATCATCCAAAGCTAATCTGAAAACATGCTCAGTCTGACCCGAGCATTATAAGAAGACAACGCCCGTATCAGTTTGGAAAACCAGCATGAGAAACTCAAATCACAAGAAATTTTATTTATTATACTTATAAAATCCTTTAAAATCAAAGTTATCTTGTAAGACCTCGCCGCATATAAACACAGACGGGTTTTACCTTACGATAACCAAAAAAAATTCTATAGAAAATCCAGTGATATTATAATAATGTCTAGGGTTTTCAAATAAATTATGAATACAGCCGTAATCGTTACATTAATTAAATTCCTGCATAATAGGTATAGAACTAAATCTGTAAAGGCACGTACTGGAAAATGGATTTCGTCAATGACAATGCTACTGGGGTACCACTTGTCACAGTACACCTCCATAAAAATGTACCGAGGTCAACAAGAACGTTTTGTACCCCTGCTCACAGGACCGACCTACCCCTTCCTGGATAGTATCGAATAAATCATCACCCCGGTTGCTTTGCAACCTTCACCGAGAGCTCTACCAAATCCATAAAATGAATGCATATTTAGAAAGGTGATGATACACCTTAATTGGGGACGACCCACTTAGCCCTGTTGCATATCTTCTGGTTTAGTCATTCTCTATTGATGAGGCCATAGGCTACGTTTTACCTTTTTACATAGCAAACCCACTTGGAATGCTAACACTGCCCTCCAAGCAGCAATGCAGTGTCAGCATTCATCTATACAAGTTGTTCATGATATAAACAAACTGAAGGCACTACTTCCACTACATCCATTTTGGAATCACCCTCAGGATTAATAGCAAGTAGCCCTTGCACTTCAAAGGATTCCATCTTCGATTCCATCATCTTCAAGATGCCTTCAATCTGAACGTTTGAGTTGGATCGAAAGTGGGTTTCGGATAATCTATACTAAATCGATCCCGATCTCTTGAAACAACACTCGATGGTTTTCGGTAAACTCAACCCTGGTCCTTTAGGAAATAAACAGACAATACATAGGAGCAGGTCTCACCCCCTAACTATTTAGTGGATGGATCTCCTCATCATTTGTCCTAAGAGCAAAAAGGAATTTATACGCACAGTATAGCATCATCGAAGATGACTGTGCCATGTACTCACATTTTTCTCCTAGATATTTCTAGAGTTATATTTTTGGTCCAGATTTGATAGTCGGTTATTTAATTATCAAATAAACACATATCAATCAGAGATTTAATTTCCCATCGAAACCACTAAGCCTCATTTAGTTAATTTCTTATTAATTAAATCACATTGATTATTTATCCAAAATAATTCATATATTTATCTCAATGGTATAAGTATATTCACAAACCAATTTTCTTATTTCAAATTCATTTTAAACGGATCAAATCATAAGTCATTGGAAGCCAGTTAATTATGAATCCCCAAACAACTAGTCCCTCAGTGTTGAGTAGAGAATTGCTTCCCTACCACCAAAATTAAGAAGGACTAATCATTTATTTGATTCATAACTTGATTAATATAATTGATCTAATCAAAACTTCATAAACCCAATCTTTTCTTTTCAAAATCCATGAACTCTTTTTAAAATATAACTCTTTTACTTAGTTCCTTTTACTAAGTGAAACCCCTTTTATAAAATAAGATTATTAGCTTTAAATCCCTTTTATAAAACCATATTATTATTTAAATCATATTCTTAAGTTAATTAAATTAACTGAAACTTCATTATCAAATAAGTTTATTAACTTTAAATACAAATAATAAAATGATTAATTAAGTTTAAAAATCATTATTAAATAATTAACTAGCTTTAAATACCTTTTAATTAAAGTAATTAATTGACCTAAACCTTTTTATTAAATAATTAATTAACTTTAAATACCTTTATTTAAATAAATGAACTTATAAACATCATTAATTTAAAAAAATTAATTAACTTAAAGCAAATCATTGATTAAAAGGATAATTAGCTTAATCATTATTAATTAAAAAAATATAATTAACTTCAAACATAATTAATTAAAGTAATAATTATCTTTAAAACATTTTTGATTTAAATTAACTTTAAACATTATAAATTTAAATCAACTTTAAACCTTATTAAATTTAATCACTTTAAACATCATAAATAAGATTAACAAATGAACATTTATTAATTAATTTAATAATTTCCTTGAATTGTTATAAAACTTAAATTGATTTCAAATCCAACTCATCCAATTTGGAAAGAGGGATAGCAATCTCAATATTACTTAAACAAGCTACCTTTATACTCTAATCGACATTTAAGTCGCAACACAAGTACTTACATAAGCAACATATATGTAAATAAAATCCTTACTATCAATCAATGTATAAAATATCAATATAAATCAACTGGCATGTAAATAAATGTCCAAATTAACATAATAGCAGAAAAGTATTTTGCTAACTATATGTTCAATATAATCTATGTAATTTAGATATAGCAAAATGGGGTTTTATTCTGCTAAGGGGGTGTTATGGATTTATTATAATCACTAAGAGACGTAACTAACCATTGCCGTATTATTTTACCATTTAATTTAACTACAGCATATGGGTCATAGGATTACATGAGTGTGTTCTATAGGTCAATATGATCCCAACGTTGGAAATAGTGAGTCAAACGGGTTCCTAATGCAAGAGTTATGATTTTTGCTATGCTCAAACTTGATTTTAATTCAAAACTTAGTTTAACAAAACATTTCATTTCTTTTAAACTCACATATACTATTTAACCCAGCCCGTTCATACCCATCTTCTCTCTCCAACTTGCATCTCCGGGAACCCCAACACATTAGGTACGAAACCTGGAAACCAAGAACTTGTGCACACACATACACATGTGCACGTGCACACCTCTCGCACCCATTGGTCACCGCTGCTACCTACCCCAGACACGCGCCTACCCTTACATGACCGTCCAGGCATCACGTCGACACTACAGACCCCCTCCAATCCAACGTGACCCATCCCAAAGCAAGGCACAAACCCAACATCCATATCACGACCAAATTACTCCACCCCGACCATATCCGACCTCGGCAATCGCCATTGATCTAACCTCTGCTCCTGCGCATGCCCATAGCCCCACTTCGGTGAAGCTCGATGCGGACAGTAACCCAAAAAATGATCATGATCTATCCAACAAAAACAAGACACTAAACCCTAATTTGAGCTATCCCCGACAAACCATGTGACGCCCCTCTATACTCACGCTAGCCAAGGACACTACTGAGTAATGCCGTCGACTAGCGCGAAGAATAAGGCTGTTGAGGAGCGACCATCTGTGTAATTGCCTTGTGCGAGTACCGATATGTCAGATAGTATAACATGTATTTCATTTCAAGAGTAAATCCGACATACCGATACAAACTCAAAGCTACCACACAGTGGCTAAGTGGACCTTTGGAAACAAATATAGAAATAAGCATAACATAAGTCAGTCACAGATGTTCATATCTCAAAGGCGGAAACAGATATGAATATAACACATAAACGTGTACATCAGAGTAGTGGTCAAATAAGATCCACAATATCACAAAAGAATAGATACAAGTGTTAGACAAAAGAATATGTATACATCAAGGAGTCTCTATCTCAAATGTATAACAACAAAAACTACTAATCTAATGTAGTTAGACAAAAGTCAGAAGATGATCCCAGATAAGTAGTCAAGCAGAAGCACTTGTAACATCTCGGTCTGACCCGAGTATTATTTAATAAGAAAATAATAAACGGATCAGTCTAGCTATAATTATCATTAAAGAAATAAGATATAAGCAGAGATATAATAAGAACGTATGATAACAATAATGTCATACTAGGACAAATATGATTTAAACAACAACAAAATCATACAATATCTCAAGAATCTCAAAGCACCAAAAAGAATATCATATTCTTAATTTTATTCACCAAACTACAAATATTGACAAACATATTAATGCCAATCGCAAAAGTTGGTGAAACACAAATTCTAGAAATCATCAATTAGAAATCCAGAAATCACAAAGGGGGAGGCCTATCACAAACGGGAGCATGAAAACTCACCAACACGTGTATCACAAACGGAACGCTATTCCATGGTCGCTAACCATAAATTTTGAGCCGAAGCTCCACAAACGGGCGAAGACCATAGGTCACTACCCGCCAAATTGAACCGAAGTTCCACAAACGGGGGTTGTAATCCCCACACAAACAAATAGACATCGCACATCGCTAGTCTAAATCACAAAATGATCATCATCGATCGATAAAAAGTGTCGATTACACTAAGCTAGTAAATATATGAGTTTAGCTTCATGTCCCATAACCACTAGCTTAACTTAAATATTTACGAATCAATTGTAGATTCCCACTCGAAAATTGTCACAAGATTTCAATCGAACAAGTCCAAGAATTAACCGACAAAGTAAACGCAAGCGTTTCATACCACTTGTTTTGCTAAGTCGTTTAATTAGATTTCTCGCACGAATGAGGTAAAGGTTTGTATATACTAATAGATTGGAAAACGGTTTTGAAAGAGAGATTTATATTTAAAATAGTGTCGAAATCATTTTGATGAAAGAGATTGAATATTTACTACTAGTATAGAAACCTTTGTATTTAGAAGTGACAAATCACAAAATGATTGTAAAAGCAATCAATCACAAAAATCCACATTCGAAGATGTGAATTAAAACCATAGAAATCGATATCAAATCCATCAAAATGGATATTCCTAAAAATCCAAAGAGAGAAGTCATCAAAGTCGATAGTAAGTGATAACAGCTATCCGGATCAACTAAAATCGATTAAAATTGGAAACCCACACAAATTAAGCAAATTGGGCCGGGGCAAGCAGATTCGGACGTCTGAAATGAATAATTCAGACGTCTGAACCTGAAGCTTTGGGCAATATTTTGCCTAAGCCAAAGATGGCCAAATCGTATCGGAAGCGATCAGATGAGCGACGATTGCTAGGGGTTTACACCTAACGACTACCCGACCTTAAAGACTCACCGATACACTTCGACCAACATGTCCAAACATCCATATAAGGATTTTCATAGATTTTGATTTCAAAACACCAAAAATTGGAATATTCATCAAACTAATTCGATTCAAAAGCAAATGGACAAGAAATAAATGTTAGGAATTAATACTTAATACTATCAAAGATATAGACATATATGTGAGTTCCAAGAACTCACCTTTAAACCCGAAAACACAAGAGAGAAGCTATAGAGCAAGGCAAGAACTATCACTCTTCAATGTTAACCCACGGAGCTTCAATCTAAGCTCAAAAGAAAAACATTTCCTAAGTTAGGGTTTAGGAAATTTCTAAAATTGAAGAGGAGAAGAGATGGAGAAGATGAAGAGGGAGCTTACCTAAGCTTCTCTTTGATGTTGGAGCTAGAACTTGAATTTGCAAAGAGGATTAGGGCTTAGGAATTCTAATTCCTTTTCTCTTCCTCCATTTTTCTAAAAGCTTGAGTGTTAGGAAATATTATGAAGGAGTGAAGTGGAGTTGGATGAAGGGTTAAGTTATTAGAAGGTTGATGGGCTGAAACCCAAACCCAAAGCCCTAGTTGAAAATCTCGAAATTTTTCCCAACTCAAAACATATCGATGTTTATACTCAAAAAAAGTCGCAAACACCATTTTGAACTCAATGGAATTGGTCTCGATTCGAAATTGTTGAATCTCAATTTCAATCATCATTCAGACGTCTGAAATGAATGATTCAGACATCTGAATCTGGAAAAATATGAGTTGTCCAGAACAATATTCAGACGTCTGAATCATCCATTTCAGACATCTGAAAGTGGCAATTTTAGCCTATTTCCTTTCTTGATTGACTCGAACAATTTCAGATGTCTGAATGCTTCATTTCAGACGTCTGAATTTATGTTTGAATGTGTTTTCAAATAGCCACTTCCAAATAGCACTATCCGCATAGACTTTTCGCTAATTCGACTGTTCTTCTACGAACAGTGACTTTTTTAGACTAAAATCCGACTAACGATGCTATATTTAAATTAAACATTTAAATATACGAATCGTAAAATATGCGGGTTGTTACAGACTCCCCTCTTTAAAGAAATTGCATCCATGCAATAATTAAGAAGAAATTAAAGGGTAGCAACTATAAAAGCATATCAATACAAAGAGAAGAAAATTTGAAAGAAGAAGTTCACCTTAATGAGCACGAGAGAGTAAGTTCGGATGTGTTCGCTCGATGAATTCTCTAGATTCCCAAGAGCAATCCTTAGGATTTGAGGACCACTGAACTTTCACAAGGGGAACATCTTTATTTCGAAGGCGTTTAACCTTCGAAGCTATGATACGAATAGGATGTTGCTCATAAGTCAAATTAGGCGAAAGTTCAATTTCTTCAATAACACCGGACTCAAGAACAGAATCGGAATCTCGAATGCATTTCCGTAGTTGAGAGACGTGGAATACGTCATGAATAGCAGAAAATTGAGCCAGTAATAAAAGGCGATAAGCCACGGAACCAATGCGTTCGGTGATGGGGAATGGGCCAATATATCGAGGTGCTAATTTTCCCGATCGACTGAAACGCACAACACCCTTCATAGGTGAAATACGAATAAACACAAAATCTCCTACAGAAAAATTAATTTCCTTCTTCGATTAACGACATAGGATTTTTGTCTACTTTGAGCTTCTTTCATCCTATGACGAATAAGGTCAATCTTTTCCGTGGCATCACGAATAAAATCTAGACCTAAAACCAGCTTCTCACCGGCTTCAAGCCAACACGAAGGAGATCAGCATGGCCTTCCGTATAGTGCCTCGAAAGGTGTCATAGCAATACTAGATTGGAAGCTATTATTATAGGAAAATTCAACAAGAGAAATATGGTCTTCCCAACTTCCACCAAAATCAAGAACACACGCACGAAGGAGATCTTCAAGGGTTTAATTCACACGCTCGGTTTGTCCATCGGAATGAGGATGATAAGCAGTGCTAAAATTAAGCTTTGTTCCCAAAGCTTTTTGAAGACCTTTCCAAAATCCACTAGTAAACAATGGATCACGATCGCTAACAATAGAAGTAGGAACTCCATGCAATCTAACAATTTCCTTGACAAAGAGTTTAGCCAAAATAGGTACGGTCTGATTGGACCGAACGGGAAGAAAATGGGCGGATTTTGTAAGTCTATCTACTATCACCCATAGGCTATCATGGCCAAAACGAGAACGGGGAAGACCGTCAATAAAATCCATGGAAATTTGATCCCACTTCCATATTGGAATTTCCAAAGGTTGCAATAACCCACCGGGCCTTTGATGTTCGGCCTTAACAAGTTGGAAAGTCATGCATCTCTTAATAAAGTTAGCAATGTCGAATTTCATTCCATCCCAAAATAAAGTCACTTCATATCCGCGTACATTTTACTACTACCGGGATGAATGGTAAATTTAGAACGATGAGAATCTTCTAAAATATCTTTACGAATATCACAAATATTTGGCACGATAAGTCTACCAAATTTTCGAATACCGCCACGAGCATCAATATCAAATTCTTTCAAACCTTCAATATCAATTTTATCCCTACAACTTTGGCTAAGAAGAACCAATTCGGGATCATGCTTTTGAGCTTCAAGGATGCGGTCTAAAAGAGAAGGATGAGCCACAAGGCTATATAAAACAAGAGATGAACATGAATTGGATTCACGATCTCGAATCTCACAAGTGGATAAAGTCTCGAGATCATTCCACTCAGATATCATCATGGAAACAACCACTTGTTGCTTACGACTAAGGGCATCGGCAACACGATTTCCCTTTCCGGGAGTATAAAGAATATCAAGATCATAAGATGCAAGGAACTCGAGCCAACGTTGTTGACGCAAATTAAGTTCCTTTTGTGAAAATAAATACTTCAAAGATTTGTGATCGGTGTAGAGAACAAATTTCTCTCCCAAAAGATAATGACGCCAAATTCTAAGGGCGAAAACAATAGCCGCGAACTCCAAATCATGAGTGGCATATCTAGTCTCGGCAGGCTTTAATTGCCAAGAAGCATAAGCGATAACACGTTCCCTTTGCATAAGAACGGCTCCCAAACCAACACGACTAACATTGGTATAAACAACAAAGTCTTGGTTCCCATCGGGAATCACAAGAATAGGGGCATCAGAAAGGAGTTCTTTTAATTTTTGAAATGAAGCTTCACATTTGTCTGACCAAATGTATTTAACTCCCTTCTTTGTCAAATTAGTAAGAGGTACGGAAATCTTAGAAAAGACTTTTATGAACCGACAGTAATAGCCCGCCAATCCGAGAAAGCTACGAATTTCCGTCACACTCTCCGGTCTCTTCCAATTTTGAATCGCTTCAATCTTCGAAGGATCCACGGATATTCCGGATTCAGAAATAATATGTCCCAAAAATTTCACACGAGATTGCCAAAAGTGGCATTTAGAATATTTTGCTTTCAATTGGTTGCTCCTAAGAGTTTCCAACACAATCCGAAGATGATTTTCATGATCTTCCTCGGTTTTAGAATAAATAAGAATATCATCTATAAAGATAAGAACAAATCGATCGAGGAAGTCTTTGAAAACTCGATTCATAAGGTCAACGAAATAAGCCGGAGCATTCGTCAAACCAAATGGCATAACAAGCCATTCATAAGTTCCATAACAAGTACGGAATGATGTCAAAGGAATGCTATCCTCTGCAATACGGAGCTGATGAAAACCGGTTGCTAAGTCTAATTGTGAAAAGACTTTAGCACCACTAAGCTGATCGAATAAATCATCAATCTAAGGCAAGGAATATTTATTCTTGATGGTGAGAACATTAAGCTTGCGGTAGTCAACGCAAAGCCTAAGTCTACCATCATATTTCTTCACAAAAATAGTTGAAGCTCCCCATGGAGAGGAACTAGATTGAATAAATTGCTTCGCTTCCAATTCGGATAATTTTTTACGCATCTCCTCATTTTCCTTATTTGACATACGATAAGGAGGACGAGTAATAGGTTGAGCTCCAAGGATTAGATTAATTCTGAACTCAATTGCTCGCTTAGGTGGTAATCCTAAAACGGGCTCAAATATGTCGGGAAATACACGAAAAATGTGAATGAGAGAAATGACATGAATACTCCATCCTGGGGAGTAGCACTAGATTGATCGGCGATGGGACGGCCTGGTCTAACCATTTCTCTTCTTTAAGAAAGAAAGAAAAGAGAAAAAAGGTTAATCTCAGAATGAATATCAAACAAACTTGATTGATAAAACAAGGCATCATAAAAAGAAATAGGATAGAACGGTACGAAGACTCGAATTAAATCCTATGGCACGATTCCTAAGAAAGACTTAGGACAATGATCCTTGCTAGATTATTCTATGTTGTTCCGAAGTTTGGCTTTGATACCAAGCTGTGACGCCCCACCTCTATACTCATGCTAGCCAAGGACACTACTGAGTAATGCCGTCGACTAGCGCGAAGAATAAGGCTGTTAAGGAGCGACCATCTGTGTAATTGCCTTGTGCGAGTACCGATATGTCAGATAGTATAACATGCATTTCATTTCAAGAGGAAATCCAACATATCGATACAAACTCAAAGCTACCACACAATGGCTAAGTGGACCTTCAGAAATAAATATAGAAATAAGCATAACATAAATCAGTCACAGATGTTCATATCTCAAAGGCGGAAACAGATATGAATATAACACATAAACGTGTACATCAGAGTAGTGGTCAAATAAGATCCATAATATCACAAAAGAATAGATACAAGTGCTAGACAAAAGAATATGTATACATCAAGGAGTCTCTATCTCAAATGTATAACAACAAAAACTACTAATCTAATGTAGTTAGACAAAAGTCAGAAGATGATCCCAGATAAGGAGTCAAGCAGAAGCACTTGTAACATCTCGGTCTGACCCGAGTATTATTTAATAAGAAAATAATAAATGGATCAGTCTAGCTATAATTATCATTAAAGAAATGAGATATAAGCAGAGATATAATAAGAACGTATGATAACAATAATGTGATACTAGCACAAATATGATTTAAACAACAACAAAATCATACAATATCTCAAGAATCTCAAAGCACCAAAAAGAATATCATATTCTTAATTTTATTCACCAAACTACAAATATTGGCAAACATATTAATGCCAATCGCAAAAGTTGGTGAAACACAAATTCTAGAAATCATCAATTATAAATCTAGAAATCACAAAGGAGGAGGTCTATCACAAACGGGAGCATGAAAACTCACCAACACGTGTATCACAAACGGAACGCTATTCCATGGTCGCTAACCATAAATTTTGAGCCGAAGCTCCACAAACGGCCCGAAGACCATGGGTCGCTACCCCGCCAAATTGAACCGAAGTTCCACAAACGGGGATTGTAATCCCCACACAAACAAATAGACATCGCACATTGCTAGTCTAAATCACAAAATGATCACCATCGATCAATAAAAAGTGTCGATTACACTAAGCTAGTAAATAAATGAGTTTAGCTTCATTTCTCATAACAACTAGCTTAACTTAAATATTTACGAATAAATTATAGATTCCCACTCGAAAATTGTCACAAGAGTTCAATCGAACAAGTCCAATAATTAACCGACGAAGTAAACACAAGCGTTTCATACCACTTGTTTTACTAAGTCGTTTAATTGGATTTCTCGCATGAATGAGGTAAATGTTTGTATATAATAATAGATAGGAAAATGGTTTTGAAAGAGAGCTTTATATTTAAAATAGTGTCGAAATCATTTTGATGAAAGAGATTGAATATTTTCTACTAGTATAGAAACCTTTGTATTTAGAAGTGACAAATCACAAAATGATTGTAAAAACAATCAATCATAAAAATCCACATTCGAAGATGTGAATTAAAACCATAGAAATCGATATCAAATCCATCAAATTGGATATTCCCAAAAATCCAAAGAGAGAAGTCATCAAAGTCGATAGTAAGTGATAACAACTATCTGGATCAACTAAAATCGATTAAAATTGGAAACCCACACAAATTAAGAAAATTGGGCTGGGGCAAGCAGATTCGGAAGTCTGAAATGAATAATTCAGATGCTTGAACCTGAAGCTCTGGGCAATATTTTGCCTAGGCCAAAGATGGCCAAATCGTATCGGAAGCGATCGGATGAGTGACGATTGCTAAGGGTTTACGTCTAACGACTACCCGACCTTACAGACTCACCGATACACTCCGACCAACATGTGCAAACATCCATATAAAGATTTTCATAGATTTTGATTTCAAAACACCAAAAATTGGAATATTCATCAAACCAATTCAATTCAAAAGCAAATGGACAAGCAATAGATGTTAGGAATTAATACCTAACACTATCAAAGATATAGACATAGATGTGAGTTCCAAGAACTCACCTTTAAACCCGAAAACACAAGAGAGAAGCTATAGAGCAAGGCAAGAACAATCACTCTTCAATGTTAACCCAAGGAGCTTCAATCTAAGCTCAAAAGAAAAACATTTCCTAAGTTAGGGTTTAGGAAATTTCTGAAATTGAAGAGGAGAAGAGATGGAGAAGATGAAGAGGGAGCTTACCTAAGCTTCTCTTTGATGTTGGAGCTAGAACTTGAATTTGCAAAGAAGATTAGGGCTTAGGAATTCTAATTTTTTTTCTCTTCCTCCATTTTTCTAAAAGCTTGAGTGTTAGGAAATATTATGAAGGAGTGAAGAGGAGTTGGATGAAGGGTTAAGTTATTAGAAGGTTGATGGGATGAAACCCAAACCCAAGCCCTAGTTGAAAATCTCGAACTTTTTCCCAACTCAAAACATATCGATGTTTATACTCAAAAAAAGTCGCAAACACCATTTTGAACTCAGTGGAATTGGTCTCGAGTCCAAATTGTTGAATCTCAATTTCAATCTTCATTCAGACGTCTGAAATGAACGATTCAGACGTCTGAATCTGGAAAAATATGAGTTGTCCAGAACAATATTCAAACGTCTGAATCATCCATTTCAGACGTCTGAAAGTGGCAATTTTAGCCTATTTCCTTTTTGGATTGGCTCGAACAATTTCAGAAGTCTGAATGCTTCATTTCAGACATCTGAATTTATGTTTGAATGTGTTTTCAAATAGCCACTTCCAAATAGCACGATCCGCATAGACTTTTCGCTAATTCGACTGTTCTTCTACGAATAGTGACTTTTTCGGACTAAAATCCGACTAACGATGCTATATTTAATTTAAACATTTAAATATACGAATCGTAAAATATGCGGGTTGTTACAAACCAGACCACTAAAGCTCCCACCTCCAACATAAATGTGTGTGCCTTCACCTAAGCTTCGTTCCAGCACCACCGATAAGGCACCTCGACCACCGGTTCATCAAACAAATAACGATCAAATTCGAATGAACCACAACTCTAAAAATCATGAAACCACAACTAAAAATCATGAATTTGCTATGACGATCATGAATATAAAGGTCGTTCGTCAATCCGTGATTGATGAAAACTGACATTTTTCACTTTTTATTATGCTTTACAAATTTCTCAAAATATATTCAACTAAAAATTCTACAATTACTTTTAGGACAATCTATAGCGAAAAACACTCAACTCTCTAGTTGACGGCATGTTCAAATTCATCACGATTTGAGCGATATTGAATTTAGAAGGTAGAGAGAAGGTGAGAATTCAAAAACACAAAGAGCAAAAATAGTTTATAGTAGCTAACTTGGCTAATGAAAATCCAATTTTTAACAAAGATACGATTTTAACATGTTCACCCAAACATAATTGCAAATCAAACCATAATACTCACATATACAAATTTTCCTTTTTTGTTTATAAACAACAAATATTCTTAAAATTAAGTAACTCACTTTTATTTTCCAAGCTTTTGAGATGTTAATCCAAACCTTTAAGCTACTAAAGTTTTGATCTTGAGTAATTAAAGTGTTTGAGCTAAAATTGAGATTTTATTTCAAAATTAAAAAGGTAGAGGGAGGAGGATGTAGTTAAGAAGATGAAATCTAAAATGAGAATAAAGATGTATGTATGTGTATAAAAGAGGATTTATAAGAATAAAAATAGAGAAATAAAAATGAAATATCTTTTTCAACTCAAACATCACTTTCAATGCCACCAAAAGTACAAAGCATTTTAATGTACATTCGGTAATAGGGTGTGTTTATGAACTTAATTCATTTCCCATTGGATAAAAGACTTATTCCATGTACTTCTTCTTTACTTTACCCTTAAGCTTCACTTTATGGCATGTCACGTGTAACATCCCGTATTTTTAAGCTATTGAATTTGAACATTTAATTCGTTCTAAATGTTAATGTGGATTCTTAATTGATTTTTAAATGAATGGATTTGGGTTCAATCAATGAAAATGAGCTATATTTTAATTTATAGCAATTCTGGTTGGATTTGATTAATGGAAAAATAATAATTAAATATTCGGGATTAGGATAAAAAGGTGAATCTAGGTGTAAATAGCTATAAAATGGTTTTAAAATTTATTTTAAAGTGTATTTGGACATAAATAATGTTGTTGGACTTTTAGAGGAATTTTTAAGTTGATAAATTATTATTTGGGATTTTATATTAATTAAAAATGAATTTAATATTATTAAAATGCAAATAATCAGATTTTGAGTCCAGATTGAGCCGGAATGATTTTAAATGTGGTTATACATTTTATATGATTTATTGTTAAGTTATTAAAATTTTAAAAGTGAAAATTTTAAGCGTTTCTGATAATTTCAGAAATCGCCTGATTTAATAGACGAGTTAAATAGCCTTCCGGGGCGCAGTCTCGGAATTCGACGAAACCAGTTCCATTGGATCCGTAATAGTTAGTTATTATCGGATTTCAATTTTCGTAGCAATCGAAGTTGTCGTTTGACCGTGGCAGCTCGAAACGCATAGAAATCGATTTAACCGATTTAATTTTAAATTGATCGTTTAATTCCGTATCTCGCGCATACGATCAAATTAGCTTACGAAACCTATTCCATTGTGTCCGGAACGCGGAAAAACCCCAGGGTAGCCTGTCGGAACACGTAGTTTGTAGTTCGTTAGCGAAAATTGTTAGGTTGAGATATTTTATTAATTAAATAATATTAAACTATTATATATATTCATTTAATCTCTAAACCCTAGTTATTTATCACCAGCCGCCACCCTTATCATTCTATGGCCGAGACGTTCCCTTTTTCTTCCTCAATTCTCTCTTCATCCACGAAATAATTTCAAAAATCTTCAACAACAAAAATGACGAGCTCGCCAAGCTCTATATATCGAATGGTGGCGATCGAATTTCGAGCAGTGTGGAGAGTGTGAGGCCGCCGCGTTCGTCGCGTGTTTGGGGAACTGTCACGCGACCTAGGGCGCGCCGAGCTCAGCCGCCTTGGGGCCGTGGGTAGGGGGCGTACGGGGCTACGTAGTGGCAGTGCCTGATCGAGTTCACGTGGGTCGGAGAGGAAGTGACGATGGGCTTTTGTTGGTCGATGTTGGGTTTGTTGACCTGGAAGCGCGCGTGTGGGAAGAGGAGAGATGCGGCCTGTTTTCCTTCTTCTTGATGTACGGCTAAGATGGTATAAAGGAAAAAAATATATATTTGTTTTAAAATTCAATTCAAAACTTTATAAAACCGTAACTCCTTCATACGTATTCAGAATTCGATGATTCTGGTAGCGTTGGAATCGCAGAAACGAGTGCTATGAGATGGTGCAGATCTGGAGTCATTCTAGGCAAGTAGAAATTTGGGTTAAATCGGACACCGTCTGGTTTAATTTGAATTTCGAACGCTCGCCGAACTCAAAGTGAGTTATTCTCACTCACATCTGGATGCTAGACATTATAAATAATTGATATTTAAATATCTGTGTGGTTGATTGTCTATATTTGTGTTTATCTGTCTGGATTGATATTTATATTGTGATGTGCTAATTATTTGTGATGCAGGGAGAAACAGGTTGGAGGGATCCAACTGGATTCCTCACAATGTAGCAATTATTTTATAATTGATAGTGATACCTGTTTATATGTTGTGATTGATAAAATCTGGAATTTTAAATTGTTCTGTGAAATTGTTGTATAAATTATAATTCCAGAATTAAATTATAAATGAATAGATTGGGAATTTAAAAAGAAATCAAAGAAATTGATAAATAAAGAATTTAAGGGATAATAAAATTAGAATCTGTTTTGGAATGGAAAATGTAAATTGGTAAATTGGGATTTTAAATATTGGGGAAAATTTATAAATCGTTAAATGTGAAATATAAATTTTCTGGAAATGAATTCTATGAAATTATAAATTGAGTAAAATAACAGTGGTTTATTTTAATGATGAATAGTGATATCCGGAAAAGTAAAATATGTTAAAATGAAGCTTCCGAATATAAATTAATCGTTTTGATTGTAAATACAATATTTTGGGAAGCCGTTTTCTCCATTAGGATTTTATTTAAGTAGATTGAAAATATGGTTTTCAATTAAGAATTCTCTAAGTTTACCTTACTTAAAAATGTTTTAATCTGTATTTTTAAATTGAATTTCCGGATATGGGAATTTAGTTTGAACTTCGGATGAAGTTATAGATAAGTATGGAATTGGGAATTTATGTTGTAAGCATAAATCGAATTTGAAATAAATCGTTCGAATTTATATAAAGGATACTTTGGAATGTTGAACGGGATAGTGTTTCTCTAGGAAAACCAAGTTAAAGTTTTAAAGGTTTCTATTTAATTAAAAGTTAAAGTTCAAATTGTTCAAAGAGTATTTTTAAGAAATTATTATTTTAAAAGGAGAAGTTAGTAAATTTGCTTTTAAAATTATTTGTTTAAGTTATTGGGAAGTTAGTATTATCTTTTAAACTCTACCTATATATTTAGTAAATCAAACCTTTATTTAAATCGAGTTTAGATCTTATTAAATATATTATTTAAACTAGTTTGGAATTTAACTTTTCTATGTAAAGGTTTAAAAATTTATATTTTGAGTAAATAAATAGAAGTAATTTTCATATTTTAAAGTATATTTCAGTATAAGTATTTTTAACTGTTTTAAATGCAAATTGTTTTATACTTGGTTATTCCCGATGGGAATAAAGGGTAAAGGATTTACCTTGTAAAGGAAGAGTTTGGGGAATTGATTTCAAATGAGTTTTGAAATGTGAAAATATATCTTTTCAAGATATTAAAGAGAAAGAATAAATAATGTGTGATATTATTTATTGTGTGATGGATGTGTATGGATGTTTGTGAACATTAATTGATAGTTAAATCACCGACTATCAATATTGGACAATGCGCTGATCGTTTCGAAGAGACCGGGATCGAGTTTCCGTATACCGGGATTCTAGGTCTGGAGACTCGAAAACCACTTCGATTCGGTTTGTACGTTTCGTGTAACGTGTTCGAAGTCGAAGATGGAGCAGTGAAGTGCAAGGGCTAGTCGCTACTAATCCTGAGGATATTTCCAAAATGGATGTAGTAGGAGTAGTGCCTTCGGTTCCGTTCGGACCCGGGACGGACTTATATGGACGAATGCTTTCGTGACATCGTCAGGTGGACGATGGGCATTCTAAGGGATATATGCTATAAAGGTATCGTTTAGCCTCGAACCTCATCAACCGTGAATGACTGAAAATCAGGGGTTATGCAGCAAGGCTTCGTGGGTAGCTCCCACTGGAGGGTAAGGTCATCCCTGTCTAGATGTCCCTTTTTATTTCGGCTTAGTGGTGCGGTTGTTGATCCCAACCGTGGGGTGATTTTATTCGGGATCATCCAGTAAGGGATGGTTCCGGCCTTGTGTTGCAGGGGAGCGGGCGTACTCCTCGGTACTGTGATCTAGGCCACGTACTGTGACAGGTGGTACCCCAGTGCCTAGTCATTCATTGGAAATCCATTCTCCCTACGAGCCTGTACGGTTTTGATTGTGCCCAACTATTGTTGAAATGTGAGATGCAAGCATTTCAGCTAGATTCTATTTTACTTTCTATAGACACTATTATAATATTAGAGGATTTTAATATAAAAGTGTTTTAGCTATCGTAAGGTAAAAACCCGACATGTTTATTTGTGGCGTGGTCTTACGAGATGCTTTTGTTTCAAAGGATTTTTGAAACTTTAATAATCAGTTTGGATGTATTTATGATGCGCTGGTATTCCAGACTGACTCGGGTGTTATTTTATTATAATGCTCGGGTCAGACCGAGTATTTTACAGGATAGGTTGCTATGGAGCTCAGGAGAGGAGCTGGAGTTCGAGACGTATTTCTCGTACTTGTATTATTCCGCTGCTGTGATTGTTGTATTGACTGATTGACTGGATATTGATGATGGTATTGATATACTCTGATGATGATGTATTGTATATAAACAGATATAGTTTCATTTGTGTAAAGATCTGTTCTATATATTATATTTTATCCGCTGCGACTATGAGGTTCTGATTTTGTTTAGTTCTTTCTTCTTCTATCTATTTTTCTTCTTCTTCTACCTCTTCTTTTTACCCAAATGGTCCGGTTTTTCGTGTTAGAAAAACTCGGGTTGTTACAGTGGTATCAGAGCTTTGATTGGCGACAACCTAGGCTTTGGTGGGAAAATTACTCATTTTAAATAGAGTCAGAAGTACTCTATAATGAGTTGAGTGTAATAATAGCTATGAGAGCGTACTTGTTAGTGGATATAAAATTTGTTTTTGTACTGTGTTGACTTATCGGTTGAGTGTTTATGAATTCTGGTCGGTGCGGGAAGTACAACCGTATCGATAGGGGTTTCTAAACTCTTAAACAAGATAAACCGACATGGTATTGTTTTTAAAGTGGGTAAATGGAATAATTTTACCCAAAATTATATTTTGATATAAAGAAATAATTTTCTAAATTATTATATGTATTGGATGTTTGTTGGTTGTTTCTTCTATAATCAAATAAGAAATTAAGATATGATCTAAAATTTGAAATGAAGTATAAGCGAATAAGAAGTTAAAATATTAAAATGGTTTATAACCAAATAGAGTTAACTCAATGTGTTTAAATAAGAAAAGTGGAATTTAAAATTTGATTTAAACTAGAATTTTGACCCCGGGAATTTTGGGAAGGGTTTTAAATTGATTTGATTGAAATTTTGGGAATGTTTAAATGTTTTCCAAAGGTTTTGAAGTCAATGATGGAGTATATTTTGGGAAATATTTTTGAATAGAAATTGATTTGAAGTGGATTTTGGAAGTGGAAAGCATTGAACTCACTTCAGTCGCTGGAAAATAATCCTGATGATGCTGGCCACATCATTAGAATTCATTTTCGAGTTTCCAAAGTGATGGATTGCTACCAAAATAGTTGGTTATGACATTGTTTGGGAAACAAGTGATTTTGGAATTTTCAAAAGGAAAATTGTTTGGTAAAAGCAGTTTGTTTTGGAATTTGGTATTTGATTTGAATATCAAAGAGAAATGTGTTGATTTTTATTTCGAATTGGTTTTGAAATAAATCCGGGTAAAGTGAATTCTGGGAATTCTGTTAAATAAAAAGGTAAAATTTGAAATAAATCGACTATAACCTTGAAAGTAAAGTTGATTAAGTGAGAAAGGAAGAATGGAAATTTTAATCCAGAAATTAAAATTTAATTCGGGAAAATGGAAATAAATGAAGTTATTGAAGTGAATAGAAATTTGAATCTAACTTGGAATAAGTTAAGTAAAAATTGGGAATTGGAATTAAATTGATTTGGGTTAAGTTGAAAAGAAAATAACTTTGTAATTATGGGTCGTTGTGTAACAAATTGTACCCATAAACTATTAAGTGTTATACTTATAACCTGAAACTGTAGATTTAAAATTTGCAAAGGATTATGTGGAATAAAAATTGAATCCTTAGGAATTCAGAGATACATGTGTATAGAAATTGAAATTTGTGATTATAAGGTGGAAATAATCCAAGTGAGCAATATAAACTTTTAAGTAAATAAGTTGAAGAACTTGAGAATGAGCAATCTGATTTTAACTCAAGTAAAATGGAATTATAATCACAAATGGAAATAATAAATGGTATGGTGAATTCAAACTTAATCTGAAATGAAATGTAAAGTAAGATAAGGTAAGGTGAGATATAAAAGATGGAATTAAGCTGAATATTAAAATTTCTGTTGTGTTATGAATAAGAATGAATGTAATTAAATTCTTATTTAAAGTAGTAAAGGAAATGGTTTAAATTCAGGTGGGCTAAATAAAATTTAGATGAACTTGAATTAATTCTGGAAAGAAATTAAATTGAAAATGCATATATAATCTAGTTAACCTTGAATTAAATTTGGATAAGAATTTAATTAAATGGAAATTTAATTTAGTCGAAGGGATGTTGAATGAAGCAAATGCTCACTAAATTAAATTTAAAATGATTGTTTGGCAATGAGTTTTGTGTTAGCTAAATTAAATGGGATGTGTATGGTAATGAATAGAATTTTGATAGTTGGTCAAAGTTTGGAAGGTAAATAAAATCCAGTTTTGGGATGGAATTTAAGTTTGGCAATGAATGTTGGAAGTGAGAATGAATAATGTAATTAGCTTATAATAGTGATGGTTTGAATTGTAAATAAAATTCAAATGAGAGAAATAATTTAAATGGTCTCTTTGTTGATAAAATAAATCTAAAATGGATTGGATAAATAAACGAAGAGCATTAAAGTTGTAAAGGAATTGAAATTTGATTTGAATGAGAATCAAATGAAAATAAAATAAAATTGATATAAGAAGATAATGAAAATATTGTGAAAGAATTTAAGCAACTTGAAAGAAAAACAAAATGATTGTGAATGAGCTTTATTAAGTAATCTTGAATGCAATTTGTTAAATAATAGAATGGAAATGCATGTGTAATTGTATTAATTAATTATTGAGATGAAATAAATATGCAAGGAAAATTTAATTTAACAATTGCATTGGAATAAAAATACTTGGATTGTGAATCATGCAATGGAGTAAAATTAATATAAATCTGAGTTGAAATTAATTTTAAATGGTTATAAGTTTAAGTGGTGATTATTTTGCTTGAATGAAATGAAATTGGCATGTATTCGGAATTGAATTGTTTAACAAACAATTGAAATTGATTTTTGGATAAATTGATATGGATTGGAATCTAATTTAAAGAGTTTTTAAATGAATGCAAGTGAATTGATTTTGAATCAGTAGGAATAAATTGACCTCTTAATGAGTAATGTTTGCATATGAATGAAAATGGATCATAAAAGAAATGCAAATGTTTCCAGTTTAAAATAAAATTTGATTGCAAATCAAATTGGAAATGTAAGTTAAAATAAAAATGTAAGAAAGGCATGTGTAATCATATTGAAGTGAAAATAAAATGGTTGAAATAAATGTGAATTGTATATAGTGGACTTGAATGTAAATCATTCAAGTGAAGTAAAATGAAGTTGGACTTGAGTAAGTAATTTGAAAAGTGATTGAAAACTTTGAATTGTTAATAAAGTATGGTTTACATTGTTAAATTATGAACTATGCTTGGTTTGGCTATGAAATGGATATGTTTGGCTTGCATTTATATTGGAAATGCTAATGAAATGTTCTTATCTTTGAAATTTGATGAGTTTGTTGAGTATAGTACAGGTGCGGGAGGCGTTCGAGAGAGTTGGAGCGCGTATATGCGAGATATTAGCCGCTTGCTTTTAAAAATTTGCTAAGAGGTACGCCTACGCAAATATAATTGGGAAAAAGATATATATATTGTGATATATTTTGGTTTCCGGCCATGTGAGCCGATGTATATATATTTGTGTATCCTGCGATATCGCAGAAGCTCCTCCATGCAAAGGAGACTCCGCCAAAATTTTCCAGAAATTTTGGGAGTTAGAAATTTTTGGGGTTTTTGGGAAAATTTATTAATAAGTAAAGTTATTTTGAAAGCGAGTGTTAAGATAAAGGCTTTAGAGTAAATAAAGCAAATGGTTTTGAAATGGAGCTGAAACTTTTTGGAAAGTGGATATGGCCTTTAACTAAGCAAATGGGATAAGTGAGTTGAGTTGAAGTATATTTTCTACCTTAGCAAATTTCGGGGACGAAATTTTTATAAGGAGGAAGGAATGTAACATCCCGTATTTTTAAGCTATTGAATTTGAACATTTAATTCGTTCTAAATGTTAATGTGGATTCTTAATTGATTTTTAAATGAATGGATTTGGGTTCAATCAATGAAAATGAGCTATATTTTAATTTATAGCAATTCTGGTTGGATTTGATTAATGGAAAAATAATAATTAAATATTCGGGATTAGGATAAAAAGGTGAATCTGGGTGTAAATAGCTATAAAATGGTTTTAAAATTTATTTTAAAGTGTATTTGGACATAAATAATGTTGTTGGACTTTTAGAGGAATTTTTAAGTTGATAAATTATTATTTGGGATTTTATATTAATTAAAAATGAATTTAATATTATTAAAATGCAAATAATCAGATTTTGAGTCCGGATTGAGCCGGAATGATTTTAAATGTGGTTATACATTTTATATGATTTATTGTTAAGTTATTAAAATTTTAAAAGTGAAAATTTTAAGCGTTTCTGATAATTTCAGAAATCGCCTGATTTAATAGACGAGTTAAATAGCCTTCCGGGGCGCAGTCTCGGAATTCGACGAAACCAGTTCCATTGGATCCGTAATAGTTAGTTATTATCGGATTTCAATTTTCGTAGCAATCGAAGTTGTCGTTTGACCGTGGCAGCTCGAAACGCATAGAAATCGATTTAACCCATTTAATTTTAAATTGATCGTTTAATTCCGTATCTCGTGCATACGATCAAATTAGCTTACGAAACCTATTCCATTGTGTCCGGAACGCGGAAAAACCCCAGGGTAGCCTGTCGGAACACGTAGTTTGTAGTTCGTTAGCGAAAATTGTTAGGTTGAGATATTTTATTAATTAAATAATATTAAACTATTATATATATTCATTTAATCTCTAAACCCTAGTTATTTATCACCAGCCGCCACCCTTATCATTCTATGGCCGAGACGCTCCCTTTTTCTTCCTCAATTCTCTCTTCATCCACGAAATAATTTCAAAAATCTTCAACAACAAAAATGACGAGCTCGCCAAGCTCTATATATCGAATGGTGGCGATCGAATTTCGAGCAGTGTGGAGAGTGTGAGGCCGCCGCGTTCGTCGCGTGTTTGGGGAACTGTCGCGCGACCTAGGGCGCGCCGAGCTCAGCCGCCTTGGGGCCGTGGGTAGGGGGCGTACGGGGCTACGTAGTGGCAGTGCCTGATCGAGTTCACGTGGGTCGGAGAGGAAGTGACGATGGGCTTTTGTTGGTCGATGTTGGGTTTGTTGACCTGGAAGCGCGCGTGTGGGAAGAGGAGAGATGCGGCCTGTTTTCCTTCTTCTTGATGTACGGCTAAGATGGTATAAAGGAAAAAAATATATATTTGTTTTAAAATTCAATTCAAAACTTTATAAAACCGTAACTCCTTCATACGTATTCAGAATTCGATGATTCTGGTAGCGTTGGAATCGCAGAAACGAGTGCTATGAGATGGTGCAGATCTGGAGTCATTCTAGGCAAGTAGAAATTTGGGTTAAATCGGACACCGTCTGGTTTAATTTGAATTTCGAACGCTCGCCGAACTCAAAGTGAGTTATTCTCACTCACATCTGGATGCTAGACATTATAAATAATTGATATTTAAATATCTGTGTGGTTGATTGTCTATATTTGTGTTTATCTGTCTGGATTGATATTTATATTGTGATGTGCTAATTATTTGTGATGCAGGGAGAAACAGGTTGGAGGGATCCAACTGGATTCCTCACAATGTAGCAATTATTTTATAATTGATAGTGATACCTGTTTATATGTTGTGATTGATAAAATCTGGAATTTTAAATTGTTCTGTGAAATTGTTGTATAAATTATAATTCCAGAATTAAATTATAAATGAATAGATTGGGAATTTAAAAAGAAATCAAAGAAATTGATAAATAAAGAATTTAAGGGATAATAAAATTAGAATCTGTTTTGGAATGGAAAATGTAAATTGGTAAATTGGGATTTTAAATATTGGGGAAAATTTATAAATTGTTAAATGTGAAATATAAATTTTCTGGAAATGAATTCTATGAAATTATAAATTGAGTAAAATAACAGTGGTTTATTTTAATGATGAATAGTGATATCCGGAAAAGTAAAATATGTTAAAATGAAGCTTCCGAATATAAATTAATCGTTTTGATTGTAAATACAATATTTTGGGAAGCCGTTTTCTCCATTAGGATTTTATTTAAGTAGATTGAAAATATGGTTTTCAATTAAGGATTCTCTAAGTTTACCTTACTTAAAAATGTTTTAATCTGTATTTTTAAATTGAATTTCCGGATATGGGAATTTAGTTTGAACTTCGGATGAAGTTATAGATAAGTATGGAATTGGGAATTTATGTTGTAAGCATAAATCGAATTTGAAATAAATCGTTCGAATTTATATAAAGGATACTTTGGAATGTTGAACGGGATAGTGTTTCTCTAGGAAAACCAAGTTAAAGTTTTAAAGGTTTCTATTTAATTAAAAGTTAAAGTTTAAATTGTTCAAAGAGTATTTTTAAGAAATTATTATTTTAAAAGGAGAAGTTAGTAAATTTGCTTTTAAAATTATTTGTTTAAGTTATTGGGAAGTTAGTATTATCTTTTAAACTCTACCAATATATTTAGTAAATCAAACCTTTATTTAAATCGAGTTTAGATCTTATTAAATATATTATTTAAACTAGTTTGGAATTTAACTTTTCTATGTAAAGGTTTAAAAATTTATATTTTGAGTAAATAAATAGAAGTAATTTTCATATTTTAAAGTATATTTCAGTATAAGTATTTTTAACTGTTTTAAATGCAAATTGTTTTATACTTGGTTATTCCCGATGGGAATAAAGGGTAAAGGATTTACCTTGTAAAGGAAGAGTTTGGGGAATTGATTTCAAATGAGTTTTGAAATGTGAAAATATATCTTTTCAAGATATTAAAGAGAAAGAATAAATAATGTGTGATATTATTTATTGTGTGATGGATGTGTATGGATGTTTGTGAACATTAATTGATAGTTAAATCACCGACTATCAATATTGGACAATGCGCTGATCGTTTCGAAGAGACCGGGATCGAGTTTCCGTATACCGGGATTCTAGGTCTGGAGACTCGAAAACCACTTCGATTCGGTTTGTACGTTTCGTGTAACGTGTTCGAAGTCGAAGATGGAGCAGTGAAGTGCAAGGGCTAGTCGCTACTAATCCTGAGGATATTTCCAAAATGGATGTAGTAGGAGTAGTGCCTTCGGTTCCGTTCGGACCCGGGACGGACTTATATGGACGAATGCTTTCGTGACATCGTCAGGTGGACGATGGGCATTCTAAGGGATATATGCTATAAAGGTATCGTTTAGCCTCGAACCTCATCAACCGGGAATGACTGAAAATCAGGGGTTATGCAGCAAGGCTTCGTGGGTAGCTCCCACTGGAGGGTAAGGTCATCCCTGTCTAGATGTCCCTTTTTATTTCGGCTTAGTGGTGCGGTTGCTGATCCCAACCGTGGGGTGATTTTATTCGGGATCATCCAGTAAGGGATGGTTCCGGCCTTGTGTTGCAGGGGAGCGGGCGTACTCCTCGGTACTGTGATCTAGGCCACGTACTGTGACAGGTGGTACCCCAGTGCCTAGTCATTCGTTGGAAATCCATTCTCCCTACGAGCCTGTACGGTTTTGATTGTGCCCAACTATTGTTGAAATGTGAGATGCAAGCATTTAAGCTAGATTCTATTTTACTTTCTATAGACACTATTATAATATTAGAGGATTTTAATATAAAAGTGTTTTAGCTATCGTAAGGTAAAAACCCGACATGTTTATTTGTGGCGTGGTCTTACGAGATGCTTTTGTTTCAAAGGATTTTTGAAACTTTAATAATCAGTTTGGATGTATTTATGATGCGCTGGTATTCCAGACTGACTCGGGTGTTATTTTATTATAATGCTCGGGTCAGACCGAGTATTTTACAGGATAGGTTGCTATGGAGCTCAGGAGAGGAGCTGGAGTTCGAGACGTATTTCTCGTACTTGTATTATTCCGCTGCTGTGATTGTTGTATTGACTGATTGACTGGATATTGATGATGGTATTGATATACTCTGATGATGATGTATTGTATATAAACAGATATAGTTTCATTTGTGTAAAGATCTGTTCTATATATTATATTTTATCCGCTGCGACTGTGAGGTTCTGATTTTGTTTAGTTCTTTCTTCTTCTATCTATTTTTCTTCTTCTTCTACCTCTTCTTTTTACCCAAATGGTCCGGTTTTTCGTGTTAGAAAAACTCGGGTTGTTACATCACGTCATTCCTTTTATTTGAATTTTAAATAATATATACTTTTTAAATACTAAATATTAATAAGTGTACATTTGAAAATAAGGTATGTTTCATTTTAAAAGTTGTTTAAGGTAAATCAAAATATTAAAACTTTAAATAACTTGTTATTTGACACAAAGCTCAAAATCCAAAAATTACGTTTCGGTTATATTTCCAGTTTTCCATCGAACTATTTATTTATGTAAACCAAATTTAAAAATAAATTTCTCATTATCAGTTAAAATTAAAAGAGGGCTATTTAATTAATAAAACCATCAACTGAATATTTAAATTAAATTAAATATTCATAAATTAAAGCGACAAAATTCTGGGTCATTACATTATTTCCCCCATAAAAGAATTTCGTCACCAAAATTTCACCATATGAATACCATATTATTCATAAGTCTGCATCATGTTCGTAGATCATCCATATACAAAATCGGATTCGATCACTATTCAAATACATAACTTCATTCCAAACTAGTATCGCTCACCCGATTTCGTATTGTGGACTCTGGTCATGCTCCTTGATTAGGAACCTATGTTCTCCTTACATGGCCATATACTATGATAGAAAACTTTGGTTTCCTACCAAGAATCCTTACTAAGTGTTTGCCGTTAAAATTAAGCGATAGACCTTATCCGGAATGGAGTAAAACACCTCGAGTCATATACTTGAATCTTGGATCAAGAACTATATGGAAAAGGGAAATGATCTACGTACAATGTAATGACCCACCTTTTTGGATGGTTTAAATTAACAATAAACCACACATGTCAAACTCAAACCATTCAAAAGGGAGGATTGTTATGGGGTAAATAAGAAAAGAAGAGAAAGAAATAAAACAAACACAAAATCTCACAGCGGAATGACAAAATATAATAATCAAATAACAGTTCATGAAGCTGTTTACAAATAACATTTAATTACACTTTTACAATACAGATCGGAGTTATATACAATAGGAATAAATAAATAAATAATGCAGCGGAACAACATGATGCATGGGATAAATATAATAAATAATAATAGTTACTAATTCTTCATCTTCATCCTCCAGAAATAAGGTCTTCAATACACTAAAAAGCTCAGACAGACCCGAGCATAATGAAAAGACAAACACTCGAGTCAGAACTAAAAGATCTTATGTAAGTTAAATCAGCAGTAAATAAATATGAGGGTAATGGCGTCAGAGATGTTTACGGGATTTGACATCTCCTATCCAGTGTCAACGTGAGTGCAATAACTTAAGAGATGTTCGGGATTTCCATCTCTTAAGGATCCGTTAAATATGTACATACATAGTACAATACCTATTATAATAGTGTCTACAGTAATGTAAAGTATTAAAATAGCGTTAAGGAGTTACCCATATCTCCCTTAACACATTTTTGTATATTCCCGTAGTCTATACAGTACCGTAATTCCTCCGTAACTGGAGGGCTATCAGAGGGCACTCCATCGGTACGGTACAAACCAAACTCGTAGAAGGCGCGATAAGGCATGTGACAAGGCACGCGAGGCAATGCCCAGGTTATGATACTACCGTTTGGCGGAGCCGGACTGGTGGTAACGCATAGCAGCTACTACCGCCCACCTCAGAACACACTCCCAAAATAAAATCGGAGGGTGGCCACCAAATCAATCACGAAGTAATTATATGGTATCGAAGAAATGTGCCCGATAGGGGGTGCGAGCCCACTTGGCCCGGCATGGCTCCTGTTTTAGTCACATCAAGCTGACTTAAGGGAGTCAGGGCTACGTTAATACCTCATACAGAATCGTTCGCCAAACAATCCTACTTCATTCTGGAACCTCCGCCACGTACACAGTTGTTAAAGTGGTTTTCGGTATTGGCAGAGAGTATGACAATATCTGATCCCGGTCTCTTTAACAACCAAACGCTTATTTCACACCGGATGGTTCTTTTACATTTCCAAAACTGATTCATAATTTATATCAAAATATCATATTCCATTCAAACCATATCACTTTCAAAATCATATTCACTTTCGAAATCATACTCACTTTTGAAATCATATCACAGTTGAAATTATATCACTTACGAAACCATATTCACAAAATAGGTTAAACTCTCATTTCAAAATCATCGTATTTACTCAGATATGTCATTTCACTAGAAAATATCATTCCAAATTCCAGCTTTAGGTTATAACATCATTTAACCATATTTGCTTTTAAATCAAGGATTTAAATATAAACACTTCGACTTTACACAGTCTAAAATTTAGAAAATAGTTTAGATAGTTATAAATAGTTTAACATAGTTTAAACTAGATTTTTAAATAGTTTAAAATACTTTAAAATAGTTTAAAAATGGATTAAAATAGATTTAAGATAGTTTAAATATATTTAAAATAGTTTAAATATATTAAAATAGTTTAAATATATTTAAAATAGTTTAGAATAGATCTAAAATAAATTAAAATAGCTTAATTTGATTAAAATAGTTTAAAAATAGTTTAAATGTTGAAAATCTTAATAATCAAAATTTTAAAATAATATATTTTTAAACAGTTTATATTAAAATAGTAAATTTGAAATTAATATCAAATTAAACTATTTCTTTCATTTCAATACATCTGGACCATGTCCAGATTTCAAATCAACAAACTAAATTTTGTCTTTCAATTCAGATTCTCATTTAAAACCATTTAATCAATATCGATTTCAAATCCATGTTCAAACTATAAATTTAACAATTTCAAATTTAGCAAACTTCGAAGTTTAAATATTCAAATATTTCAATAACTCAATTTTGATAAATTTCATTTATACTTCAATTCTAACTTTAAAATTTCAATTTAAACCAATTCCAATTTCAACAGTTAAAACTCGGATTTTCAAAAAAAAATCAGTTTATATAAATCAAATTTCCTTCAAAATATCAATTAACTAAATTTAAAATTTAAGGATTTAAAATCATTTAATTTAACCAATCCGATGTCCGTATATAATTTTCTAACCTATGGTCAAATAATACAGATATTTATCATTTCAATCCGCAATATTTTATATTTATGGATATATATCATTTCAACCCGCAATCCCGAATTAACATTCAAAATCCATAAAATCGCACGGGTTTATCATTTCAACCCATAACGATTTTTCCCCAAACTATAGATTATTCGGGTATGTATCATTTCAACCCATAGTGATTTTGTAGCAATAACTAAGGGAACTTGCAATGTTATAACAATATAAAAATATAACATCCAGTCATCCAATATTAACACTCAAACATCCATCACAATCACCATTCAAATCAACCAATAAATAACAACAATTTACTGATTATCAATTACAGGTAATTAACTAGCAATCAAAAATTCAATATTAAATTAAATGGCGACTAAATTCAATAAAAGTCATATTTTACTGGAATAACAATTTAAATATACCAAACATCAACCAATCAAATTCTAATCACATAATAAATTCAATTTAACTAACATGATAATCTAGTAGTTGTGAGTGGGTCAAAACACTCACTTTTGATTTCAAATCGATTTGAAATCCAAATAAAGGCCCAAAATTGAATAGTCTCAGAATTTATCCAAACTAGTTCCATAATGTCCGTAATTTCGAAACAATCCCAACGGAACAAACCGCGCGTGAATCCGACCTCGTATGAAGAAGTTATATACGTTAGAACATTAAAAATTTAAAATAAAAAAAACAAAAGGGCAAAAAGGTAAATTAGTTTACCTTCTCGAATCACGTACAACACCATAGCACAAAGCCAGTAATCACCATTAACGCCGGCCCTTTGACTGCCTACTCCTCCCTCTATACGCCGCCATATGCCATGGTACCACCGCCCATGGCCACACCATGTCGTCGCCTACCAGCCTCCAATGTCCAAGCACCCCAAAACTCCACCGGCCACCACCCACTGTCTAGGGTTTTCGAACCTTAGATTGCCAATTCCGACCACCACCGGCCACGACACACCCTCTAACCACCACCAAACGACACCACGTGCCGATTTCTCCAATACCCATAAATCAATTTCGCCTATTGACGACGAAATCAAAAACCCCCAATTCAACGCTTAGGGTTCGTGAATTATGAGCTTTGACCGAGATTTCAGATTGACTCGAGCATCATTTCCAAAAATGAACACTTGATGCAGATTCGTATTGTCGAGAGCTTTAAAACGGTATATAATTTGCTATGGTTTGAGGAGTTTGAAATTTGAAATCGATTTGAATTTGAATATGCAATTGGGAATTTAGGGTTTCTACCATTGGAAGGAAGGAGTAGCAGACAGATAGGATTGTACGTACAGGAATAAGAAATAAAAAAGCTATTGGGTTTTATAAAAAAATCTATTTATATAGACAAGGCTCGATAAGAAAAAATGATCATATCGAATCGGTTTGAAATGACAACAACGACCCGAAAAGCCCGTTTCGCTTTCGAAACGAAAGTAGGTCATCCCATATATCAAAATAGATGTTTTTGATATTTTTAAACTCAATGAAACATGTTTCAAGTCCTAATTCCATTGTATGAAGAAATTAGCTTTTAAAATCGGTTTATTTCAAATTGAATTCAATAAATTGATTTCTGCATATCAAACGACAAGTCCGATCTCTACGAAACTTGAAATCCTACAATAATTCATTGTTACAGATCCGATGAAACTAGTTTCGTCGAAATCCGAGACAGTGGCCAAAATGGCTATTTTTACGTTAATTAAATAGATTATTATTGAATTGATTTTATCACTTTTCAAATTCAAATTTAACAACTAACAATTTTTATCAATTTTGATTGCCTAGTAATTTTAAAATCCTTTAAAGTAAATTTCCAAGTCAAAACCAATGTTAAATATTGCACTACTATGGTGTTCAATTTCAGTTTCTGTAAATTCATTAATTATAATCTAAAATCCCAATAAATTAATTTATTACGATTTACATCTTATTATTCAATCAATCATTACATTATGGACATAGTTAACATTGGTTTACCATTTATTACATCAATAGTCTATAGTTATCACCTTAATTCATATTAATTACAATATTTCAATTATACTAATTTTTTATCGATTTCCCCAAATTAATTTCAACAGACTAAATAAATAGGTGATACATAACAATTGTTATCTTTTATTTAATTTAATCACATTTATAAGTTTATTATCTACAAACAAATGTTATAACTACTTACACAACACTGATTTTATCCAATTACAATTAATTATATATTATTTCACCAATTAATATAACATTTAATTTATTTCATTATTTACAATCTATAACCAATTATATTTTTACAATCATTTCAATTAATTGGAATTACATTAAAATAGTTATCAATTGCCTTAAATTAACATTACAAAATTTACATTCTAGTTATTTTCCTCATTATTAAATCTTAAATTTTTAAATTTTCACAACTAAATTCCAAAATTTATTTAATTAATAAATTTAATTTATCGAAAATTATGGGTCGTTACATACAACCTACGTATCCATCTAAATAATTTTATTTACCGTCCTACATCCTAAGAGTATATATATACAAACATTTGATTTGTAATTTCTTCACTTTTAACTATTCAGATGTAGGCACAAAATAATTTTGGGTCGTTAAAACTGAGTCGACCAATTCAACCCCTTTACCTATTTGGTTTGGCAAGTAGCTAATAAAAGTAAGATGTTGTTATTCAAACTCAATCCTAGAGTCGACTTTTTTTGGGACACTTCTAAGGTAAAGGTGTTTATTTTAGCCGGCCTAATAACATCAAATAATATTTAACCTCCTAAGTGTTAAAATCAAAAAAACATGGTTTAATAAAACCAAGTTTATTAAACCTTCTTATTAAATTAATTCAGTTTTAAATTTTCATTTATTAACCATTTTATTCTGAAAAGGGCCAAATACTCGGTTTTATTTCAAAAATCTTTTGAAATGATACTATATATTTAACCCATAAAAAATATACATATAGCTTGAGTAACCCTAAAATGATACTAAGGAACTAGGTACTACCAAATAGTATCATACATCCCCTTACCAAGAAGGGTAATACTCAAGGGAAGTGTTTACCATCCAAACACATCCCTTTTCCATTTACAGTTACTTTCGGGCCACTCGAACTAGTTAACTTAAAAATACTCTTCTACTTCAAAATCCTCCTTTTTGAAACAATACCTTACATATTTTCCACAAAATATTTATTACCAACTTGCTTTGGGTTTATTCGAATTTAAACTTGTTTCGATCGTACAATGATAAAGAGAATAATTTTACTAAGTGCCCTACAACTACAACATTCACCTAGGAAAACATCTGATCGTCACTTAGAAAATTATTATGATTATCCCAAAACAAATCGAGACTCGTGACTCGAACCATTCTAAAGAAAATACTTCTTACTTAAATTTTCTATTCCCAAAATTTTTATACTTAAATCAAAATACTCTCACATAGTTTATTACTTTCCAAAACCTTGAAAACCATTTTCAAAGCAACAGGCTTTAAGTCCTTAAGTTTTCTACTTAAATCTTTTTATTTTAACGACCCATTTTATAACTCAATCTTTATAAAACCATTTTCTTCTACAAAATCATTCCTAAATATTCCAATTTAATAAACATCTTTTATTAAACTAAATTCTTAGTCTAACATTAACATCGAATGCCCTATAGTCAAATTGTGAAACTTAATCACAAGGTGTTCGTTTCAATGTTGCCCCAATTTCCTATTTTTCCAATCCATATTTTCGAAAGGAAAACTATCTATACAAACACTCAACCCTAGCCAATGCTTAACTGAACAAGCATAACTAATAAAAACCCTAAATGATAATAATAGAATATTATTATTCCTTAAAAAACAACACATCAAAAATAACTATACTACTATTTTGAAAATAATTTATTAATACATAAAATATAATCTGAGGTAAAATTATATCATTTACCCATTTAAAACAATACTATGTCGGTTGGACTAGTTTAAGTGTTTAGGGATCCCTATCAATAACGTTAGCTACTCGTATTGACTATAATCTATATATCACTTAATAGGTCAATCACCACAATATAAAACATTTTTATATCACTAACAAATACACGCTCTAATATATATACATTCAAACCCATTCGAAGGTGCTACTAACCCTATCTCTAATGAGTTTACCCCACCAAAGCCAGAGTTCTTGCTCAACTTTGCGCTCTGGTACCAAATGTAACGATCCACTTTTTCGACACTCAGAAGTCGACACTAATACATACAGGGTATTCACGTGCCGAACAACCAAGTACCGAAAAGACAGGTAGTTAGGGAAAGAAGAAGAAAGAAGACAAGAAGAAACTAAACAACGTAGAATCTCACATCACGACAAATACTCTATAATATAACAATGATCTTTACAAAAGGAAACTTTTATGCACATACATCCATCGGAGTACACTAACCTATTATCAGCTTGGATAGTTATAACAACCTACCCTTAAATTTCTAATATCTACAACAATAACAAATAAAGGAAAATAAAATAAAATACGAAAGTACGTCTTGGGCATCCAGCTCATCTCCTGAACTCCAAATCATCCAAAGCTATTCTAAAAACATGCTTGGTCTGACTCAAGCATTATAATAAAACAACATCCGGATCAGTCTGGTAAAACTAGTATGAGAAACTCAAATCACAAGGAATTTTTTTTATTATACTTATAAAATCCTTTAAAATCAAAGGTATCTCATAAGACCTCGTCACACACAAACATGGATGGGTTTTTACCTTACGATAACCAAAACATTTTCTATAGAAAATCCAGTGATATTATAATAATGTCTGGGGTTTTCAAATAAATTATGAATATAGCCGAAATTGTTGCATTAATTAAATTCCAGCATAATAGGTATACAACTAAATCATTAAAGGCACGTATTGGAGAATGGATTCCATTAAAGACAAGGCTACTGGGGTACCGCTTGTCGTAGTACACCTGTAGAAAAAAGTACCAAGGTCAATAAGAACGTCTTTCACCCTTGCCCACAGGATACCAGCCTACCCCTTCCTGGATAGTACTGAATACATCATAACCCTGATTGCTTTGCAACCTTTACAAAGATCTCTAACCAAATCCATAAGATGAATGCATATCTAGAAAGGTGATGATACACCCTAATTGAGAGCGACCCACTTAACCCTACCGCATATCCCCTGTTTTAGTCATTCCCGGTTGATGAGGCAAGAGGCTACGTTTTACCTTTTTATATAGCAAACCCACTTGGAATGCTAATATTGCCCTCCAAGCAGCAATGCAGTGCAGTGTTCATCCATACAAAATGTTCAGGATATAAACAAACCGAAGGCGCTCTACATCCATTTTGGAATCACCCTCGGGATTAATAGCAAGTAGCCCTTGCAATTCAATGGACTCCATCTCTGATTTCATCGTCTTCAAGATGAATTCAATCCGAACGCTTGAGTTGGATCGAAGTGGTTTCTGGATTACCTATATTTATCTGATCTTGATCTCTTCGAAACAACACTCGATGGTTTTTGGTAAACTCAACCCCGATTCTTTAGGAAATAAACAGATAATATGTGATATCCCGGGAATTTCAAAGAAAGTAAATATGATAATCTCTTAAATAAATTAATTAAATTAGCAATATTGTTATATTAAAACAATAAAAATGTATTGTATATATATATATATGTGTGAATATAGATTTTAAGTGGAATATTTATTTCAATTGAAATAAATGGAGTTTAAATATATATATTCATCAAAATTTGATTTTAAAATTTTATTTAAAAATTGGTTAGATCTTATATTTGGGTTCAAAGAGATGATATATATATCTATTTATATATATTGGATTAAAGGTGTGTATAAATGATTTTTATAAATATAGTTTGTTTTATTCCATTTCTTTTAGAAGATTTTTCATTTATATATTTAAAAATATGCATTAGTTATTAGGAAATAAATTATAAAATCTTTATTTAATAAATGTAAAAGTATTTATGCATGGAAAAAATAGGTGTTAACATTTAAACACTTTAAAATACATGTGTTAAGATATTAAGAGGGTTTAGGGACATGTGTCACCATTTCATTTTTATTTTCTTTTTAAATCAAAAACAAATTCTATATATATCTACTTCTCATAACTTTTCCCTTTTCCTACCTCTTTCTCTAAACATTCAAGCTACAGCACGTTTTCAAAACTGAAGAGAATAATACCCAAAGCTTTAAACATTCAAACAAATTCCTCTCCACAATTCTAAAATCTGAAACCAAAATCCAAGTTAAAAGCTTCCTCAAAATCTAAAACTGCAAACTATTTTCAAACTGAAGAACAAAATCAGAGATCAACAAAACAACTGCAGCAAGTTTTCAAGAATCAACAAACCCAAAATCTAAACAAGAAATTCAAAGTTCTGGAGCTAGCTGTTCAAGCTTAAGTTTCAAATCATCTCAGTTCTGTTCAAAGCTCTGTTCTAAACCAAGTGAGTAAACAAGATGTTTTAAAAACAGTACTATGGTTGTTATTTTGATTTGCATGTGATAATTCTATATAGAAAAGTTGTTTAATGGTTGAATATATCTAGTTATATATACCTTACTATGATCATATGTGAATATACCTGTAATGTTTAAATCTGCTCTGTAAAATGTTCCAGTAAGCAAAACAAACTCAGACCTACCCTGTTGTCTTGAGACTATATTAAAGTGATGTTGTATGAATGTAAATAGGACTGCATGTTTGTATGTATTTACATATGAATATATTGATTTATGCATGCCTGTAGACTTATAAAAATAGACCTGTACTTATCTCTGTTATAAACCCAGAGATAAATAATTGAAGAAATCTTGTTCTCTTCTCCATTCTTTTTAAGGTTTTAGTTTTTTTTCAATAATATAGTTCTGTTTAGGATATAATCTTGATATTTATAAAGTAAGTCAAGAAAATTTGAATTTAAAACTGTCTGTTATCAAGAAAACAGTGAAATGTAAAAATATGTTTGCAACCAAGTATTGTTATATGTTGAATAAATTATATAACGTGAATCCACACTAGAAAAGAAGATTTTTAAAATGAATCTGAGGATTTTTAGTTAAGTAAAGTGAAAGCAGTTTGGAGTTTTAAGTGAAATGGGTTTTCTCAAAATTCTGGAAATCCTCAAACAATTGATACTCGAAATTCTGGTAGTAGTTGGGTTAGTGGTCAGTGATATTGAGAAAAATACTTGATGATTTTATCATCATGGGTGGCATTGGCTTTTGAGCAATCTAGGGTTTAACACCTTTGTTTCTGTCGTGATGAAAACAAGACGATGGGAGCACCTACGATGGATCGAGCTTCACGTGAGCGAGGGGGATGGATGCGTGAAGGACTTGGGAGGATGTTGACGAAGTTTCAGGTGGAACGATGGTCAGAGGCGTGGTGGCGAGGCGTTCGTTCCAGGTGATGTCGAACTGCTGTTCGAATGGATAGCTCGTTTTCGATTTAGGCTAGTTGATTGCATTTTGATGCTCGAAGTTGTTTGACGAGTTGAATTGTGATTTGCCGGAGACGAGAGAGTTCGCCGGAGTTAGCTGGAATCGCCGTGCACGTGCACCACGGTGATGTGTGTATCTGGAATGATGGAGACGTGGGCGACTCGAAGGAGTCTCGGGTTTTAGAGGGGAAGACTCGAAGCTTTCTCGTGTGTGTTTAGGGTAGGCGTAGCAGTTTAGTTTTTAAAAGAAACTAAGGGAAAGGAAGAAGAAGTTGAGGGGAAGACTCGAAGCGATCTCGAGTAAAATACGTGGATGACTCGGAGCAGGAATGTAGCACGTTTTAAAGTTTTAAAAATAATAAAAGCTTGAAATTTTAAAATGTTTTCTATGTTTAAACTTTTCTAAACTTCTTTTTAATTGCTTTTAAAACTCTATTTTATTGGTAGGTTTGTTAAACTTAAGTTTGTTAAAACTTAAATAAAATGTTTTAAAACTAAATCATTTTTTAGTTATAATTAAATGTTAATTAAAGGTTAACTTAATAATGTGATTAAGTAATTAACAAAAGAAAATGGTTTGTTGAAGATAATTAAGATTTAATAAAGAGTAATTAATTAATTTTAATTATTAATTGAATAATAAATAAATCAATAGTTAAAGATTTTAATTAATTAAGAGTTAATTAATTGTAATTAAGAATTATAAATCAGATAATTAAAGTTAATTAATTAATAATTAGTAGTTAATTAATTAAGAAATTAATTAAGTAATTAATTGGTAATTAGTAATAAATTAATTGCTCATTAAGGGATAATTAATCAAGTATTAAGGATTACTTAATTTAAAATTAAGTTTTATTAATTAATAATTTAGGTTTATTAATTAATAATTAAAGGATAATTAATCTCTGATTAAGGTTAATTAATTTACTTATAAAAGTAATTAAGGTTTGATTAATTAATTAAATGATTGTAATTAATTAATAATTGATTAAGCAGAATAAGTGATTAGTTCTTAAGTAATTAATTTAATTTAAGATAATTAAATTAATTATAATATAGATTAATAAATTCTGTTTGAATGGTTGTTGAAGTAGGATGTCTGGATTGATAGATATCTATTGGGTGATATTCTGTGATACTGTGATTAGTTGAATATATCTGTAATGGATGTATGGATTATCTATGATAAATGCTATGTGAATTCAAAGTGATGAATTGAATTGTTTAACTTTAAAACAACTTGACCTTAAAAGATACGTTTTGGATTTCGATGAGACCGGGATCGGGTTTCCGTATACCGGATTTCCAGGTCTGGAGACCCGAATACCACATCGATCCAAATTAACGATAGGTCGTGAATCTCAAATGAAGATGAAGATTCAGAGTGCAAGGGTTATGGTCGTTAACTCTGAGGGTGATTCCAACACGAGTGTAACGAGATAATGCCTTCGGTTTCGTTCGAACCCGGAACGAACTTGTATGGATTGAATGCTTTCAACACATCGTCAGGAGGGCGATGAGCATTCTAAGTGATGTGTTCTGATTTAAAGGTAAATCGTAACCTCAAGCCTCATCAACCGGGAATGGCTAAAACAGGGGAGGTGCAGCAAGGCTTCGTGGGTAGCACCCACTGAGAGTAGGGTCATCCTTGTCTAGAGAAGTTCCTTTTATTTCGGCTTAGTGGTGCAGTTGGCGACGGCCATCTGTGGGGTGATTTTATTCGGGATTATCCAGTAAGGGATGGTTCCGGCTTTGTGTTGCAGGGGATTGGGAGTGATCCTCGGTACGGTGATCTAGGCCCCGTACTGTGATGAGCGGTACCCCGGTAGCTCTGCCATTGTATGGAATCCAATTTCCAATAAGAGCCATACGATTTAGTTGTGCCCAACTACGTTGGAATGTGAGATGTAAGCATTCCAGCTATTTCTGTATTTTATTTGAAAACCCTAGACCCTATTATAATATAACCAAATTTCCTATCAAATGATTTGGTTAGCATAAGATAAAAACTTACCCGTGTTTATGTGTGGGAAGTCTTATGTGATACCCTTGTTTCCAAATGATTTTCAAGATAAACAACTTAACCGTTTACTCACACCAGACCCATGTCTGACCCAGAGTTTATTTTTGTTTTTCTTAAACTCTTGGGTACTCAAATTTTTATGAGTAGCCAAGTGATCAGGTTTTGCTTAGACGAATTTTGGAAGGACCTGGAGATGGAGACTTGGCGTAGCTATATATGTATATGTATCTTTCCGCTGTGTATTAACTCTAAGATGTATTTTGTGGGTGTAATGTAATGACAGATACTTATGACTGTCTTGTTTTGGATGTTGTATATATGGGTAACTCTGATATGTGTAAAAACTATGTAATGGATATGTGATATATTATATTTTGTTCTGTTTCCGCTGTAAGATTCTGATATCTATTAGTTCTTTCTTCTATCTTTTCTATTTCTATCTATTTCTTTCTTATTGATGATACGATTTTCTGTGGAATGAAAGTCGGGTCGTCACAGTTGGTATCAGAGCACAGATTGAGATAATACCTAGGCTCTGGAGTAATATCTATCTTGAGAGTGCGTAGTTGTAATTTTTATAACTATATATATACACCTATCTAAATTTGTTGGGTTACCTGTCCAGGTTGCCAACATGAGTTCTCGAGGAAGAAGAGGCAGAGTTGCAAGAAACATGTCGACCAATGATGGAAGAGGTCAGAATGCTAGTGAGGCTGTAAATCCAATACCGCCTCGAGTTAGTTTTGCTGCATTATGCAAGGATTTTACCAACCTTGGAGGGAGTTCTTTTAAAGGATCCGAGACTATAATTGAAGTTCAAGCTTGGCTACGCTCATGCGAGCGTATTTTTAAGAGTCTTGAGTTGTCTGACGAGCAGAAAAGAGTGATGGCATCATGGCAACTAAAGGAAGGTGCTGCAGCTTGGTGGGATGCAGTTACCGTGAATATTGCTGAAGATGAGATTTCTTGGAGCAAATTTAAAGGATTGTTTGAAGAACAGTTCATGCCAACAGCTGGGAAGACTCGTTTATATAGAGAATTTCTGGATTTAAAGCAAGGAAGTATGACTGTTTCGGAATATGAGACCAAGTTCAATGAATTATCTCGCTACGGACTTGGATTGATTGATACATCCCTTAAGAAAAATGAGATGTTTGTGCAAGGAATGAGGCCTGAGTTCCATGAAAAGATGACGGCTCATCTGAAAGGATCTTTTGTGGAGTTGATCGACATGGCTTTACGATATGAGGAAATCATGAAAAAGAAACCAGTAGCAGTTGTGGCAGCTTCAGGAGGAAATTCTTCCAACTCAAATAAAAGGAAGTTCAATCCGAATTGGAAGAAGCAAGGAAAAGGGAAGCAGGGAGGGAGCAATGGACCCCGTAAGTGCTATATTTGTCACCAAGAAGGTCACTTGGCTAATAGATGTCCTAGGAAAGAATCTCAGCAGCAGCAGTATAATGGACCAGGAGCAGAAATGGTTCAGAAGTCTTTGTGCTATAACTGTCATCAGCCCGGACATATGATAAAGAATTGCCCGCTTCTTCAGAAAGCTCAGCTGAACAAAGTTTTTGCTTTGGAAGGTGCACCCTCAACCACTTCCAAGGGCAAAGGAGTTTTGGAAGGTACTTTGCTTATCAATGGTGTTTATGTTAAAGTATTATTTGATTCTGGAGCATCTCTCAGTTTTATTTCTTTAGAGACGGTAGTAAAATTTCACCTTACCCTTAGTATCGTAGAAGATTCTATTTGCGTCTCTAATCCCATAGGTGGAGTAACCCGACTTGATAGGATTTGTAAAGGATTGAGGATTACTTATCTTTCCCATAGTTTTGCATGTGAACCTTATGTATTAGATTTTAAGGGGTTTGACCTTATTCTGGGAATGGATTGGCTTGATAGACATAAAGCTGTCCTAAATTGTGAAGAAAGAACAGTTTCGTTAGAAACTGATCTGGGTAGGATTGCTAAAGTAACGTGTGATAATTCTGGAATTCACTTGAGTAGTCTTTTACATGGAGTTGAGACTTCTCAAGAGAAGGGAGGAGATATTGATGTGGTTAAAGATTTTCCTGATGTATTTGAAGAAGTCAAATGTTTACCTCCACATCGAGAGATAGAGTTTCGAATTGATCTAATTCCAGGGGCAGTACCAGTTGTCCAGCCCAGTAGAAGAATGGCACCAAAGGAGAGAGAAGAATTGGTAAAGCAGACTCAAGATTTCTTATCGAAGGGTTTAATCCGACCTAGTTTTTCAAGTTGGGGTTCGGCTGTTGTCTTTGTAACAAAGTCGGATGGATCACTAAGGTTCTGTGTTGATTATCGAGAGTTGAACAAAGTGACCATTCGAAATAAGTATCCTTTGCCTCGTATTGATGATCTTTTTGATCAATTGAATGGAGCTTATGTTTTCTCCCAATTGGATTTAGCTTCAGGTTTCCATCAGCTAAGGGTAGCTGAAGATAGTATACCCTTGACTGCGTTTAGGGGACCAAATTGTTTCTATGAGTGGTTGGTTATGCCTTTCGGATTAACCAACGCTCCAGCCTACTTTGTTGACCTGATGAATCGAGTTTTTCGGGACGTGTTGAATAAGTTTGTACTCGTATTCATCGATGATATTCTTGTCTATTCCAAATCTGAAGAGGAGCATAAGCGACATTTGGAGATAGTATTGGAGACTCTGCGAAGGCATGTTCTGAAGGCCAAGTTTTCGAAATGTCATTTTTGGAAGTCGGAGGTTAGATTTTTGGGCCATATTGTTTCTGGAGAAGGTATCTCTGTAGATCCAGCAAAGGTAGCAACTATTCAAGAATGGAAGCAACCGAAGACTCCGACGGAAATCCGTAGTTTCCTAGGTTTAGCTGGCTACTATAGGAAGTTTATTCGGGACTACTCTAAGATTTCTTCGCATTTAACTAAGTTGACTAAGAAAGGAGCAAAATTTAAATGGACCCCCGAATGTGAAGAAGCATTCCAGGATTTGAAGGCAAGACTGACTAGTGCACCTGTTCTAGCTGTTCCCGATGGTAAGAGCAAGTTTGAAGTCTACACTGACGCTTGTATTGTAGGAGTGGGTGCGGTATTGATGCAGAATGGAAGAGTCATTGCGTATGCGAGTAGGCAGTTGAAGCCACATGAAAAGAATTACGCTACGCATGATCTGGAATTGTTGGCTATTGTTTTTGCTTTGAAAATTTGGAGGCATTATCTGCTAGGAGAGAAGTTCGAGCTTTTTACGGATCACAAACCTTTGAAGCATCTTTTCTCCCAGAAAGATCTAAATTTGAGGCAGCAGCGATGGGTTGAATTTTTGGCATCTTATGATCTGGATATCTTGTATACTCCAGGGAAGGCGAACGTTGTGGCGGATGCTCTAAGTAGGAATGCAATTCTATCTCTTTTGGAAGTTGTTCCGTCTCTCCAAGAAAAGATTATAAGTAAGCAGATGGAAGATAAAACTTTTGAGGAACTAATTCTTGGAACAAAAGAAGGTCGATACTCAGATTTTGAGGTTGACAACCAAGGAGTGTTAAAGATTAATAATCGCCTTTGTGTACCAGATGTGGATGGGTTAAGGCGGGAAGTACTATCAGAAGGTCATCGCTCCAGACTGAACATTCACCCGGGAATATCAAAGATGTATAAAGATGTGAAGAGAGTCTTTTGGTGGCCAAATATGAAGAAGGATGTAGCTACTTTTGTTAATAGATGTGCGACCTGTCAGCAGGTGAAAGGCGATCAGCAGAAGACCGCAGGATTATTACAGCCTTTGGAAGTTCCTCAGTGGAAATGGGAAATGATTTCTATGGATTTTATCGACGGTTTACCAAGGACCAAAAAGGGAAATGAAGGAATATGGGTAATTATTGACCGGCTAACCAAAAGCGCCCATTTTATTCCGGTTAAGACAACCCGTACTGCAGTATCTTTGGCCGAGATTTTCTTGAAAGAAATTGTTAGACTGCATGGTGTTCCAGTCAGCATAGTAAGCGATCGTGATCCTATTTTCACCAGCAAATTTTGGGAGGCTTTGCAGTCAGCTTTGGGAACGAGTTTGAGTCTGAGTACAGCATATCATCCCCAGACAGATGGGCAGACGGAGAGGGTAAATCGTATTCTTGAAGATATGCTTAGAGCTTGTATTCTAGATTTTGGTGGATCTTGGGAAGACCATCTACATTTAGTAGAATTCTCGTACAATAATAGTTACCAAGCAAGTATCAAGATGGCACCCTATGAAGCGTTGTATGGAAGACCTTGTAGATCACCATCCTGTTGGGTAGAATCGGGAGATCGTCTAGTTCTTGGTCCAGATTTGATTCGAGAAGCTTCTGAAAAGGTAGAACTTATCAAGAAGAGGATGAAAGCATCGCAGGATCGTCAAAAGAAGTATGCAGACAAAAGACGAAGACAATTGGAATTTGAGATTGGAGATATGGTCTTTGTCAAAGTTTCCCCGATAAAAGGAACTATTAGATTTGGGAAGACGGGAAAACTCGCCCCAAGATATATTGGTCCATTCCGAGTACTGGAGAGGATTGGTACCGTGGCATATAGGATTGAGTTACCAGATCGGATGGCTGGAATTCATAATGTATTTCACGTATCTCATTTGAGAAAGTACGTGCATGATCCATCCATTATTGTGGAGCCAGCAGTGCAGGAAGATTTAGAGATCGAGCCGGACTTATCTGTTGTAAAGCATCCTGTTCAGATAGTCGATCAAGATGAGAGGCAACTCAGAAACAAAGTGGTGAAGCTAGTCAAGGTGCAGTGGAGCAAGGATCCCAAAGATTGTACCTGGGAGACTCTAGACAGTTTTAGGAAGGCTTATCCGGATCTGTGTCCGGATAACTAGTGATTGTTTGTTTGAGTAAATTGTCTGTTTGATTGTTGTATGGATGATATGTATGCTTAGTTTGTTGAAATGAAATAAAATTTTGGATTATCTTTTGTTTTAATTTCGGGGACGAAATTCTTTTAAGGGGGGAGGAATGTGATATCCCGGGAATTTCAAAGAAAGTAAATATGATAATCTCTTAAATAAATTAATTAAATTAGCAATATTGTTATATTAAAACAATAAAAATGTATTGTATATATATATATGTGTGAATATAGATTTTAAGTGGAATATTTATTTCAATTGAAATAAATGGAGTTTAAATATATATATTCATCAAAATTTGATTTTAAAATTTTATTTAAAAATTGGTTAGATCTTATATTTGGGTTCAAAGAGATGATATATATATCTATTTATATATATTGGATTAAAGGTGTGTATAAATGATTTTTATAAATATAGTTTGTTTTATTCCATTTCTTTTAGAAGATTTTTCATTTATATATTTAAAAATATGCATTAGTTATTAGGAAATAAATTATAAAATCTTTATTTAATAAATGTAAAAGTATTTATGCATGGAAAAAATAGGTGTTAACATTTAAACACTTTAAAATACATGTGTTAAGATATTAAGAGGGTTTAGGGACATGTGTCACCATTTCATTTTTATTTTCTTTTTAAATCAAAAACAAATTCTATATATATCTACTTCTCATAACTTTTCCCTTTTCCTACCTCTTTCTCTAAACATTCAAGCTACAGCACGTTTTCAAAACTGAAGAGAATAATACCCAAAGCTTTAAACATTCAAACAAATTCCTCTCCACAATTCTAAAATCTGAAACCAAAATCCAAGTTAAAAGCTTCCTCAAAATCTAAAACTGCAAACTATTTTCAAACTGAAGAACAAAATCAGAGATCAACAAAACAACTGCAGCAAGTTTTCAAGAATCAACAAACCCAAAATCTAAACAAGAAATTCAAAGTTCTGGAGCTAGCTGTTCAAGCTTAAGTTTCAAATCATCTCAGTTCTGTTCAAAGCTCTGTTCTAAACCAAGTGAGTAAACAAGATGTTTTAAAAACAGTACTATGGTTGTTATTTTGATTTGCATGTGATAATTCTATATAGAAAAGTTGTTTAATGGTTGAATATATCTAGTTATATATACCTTACTATGATCATATGTGAATATACCTGTAATGTTTAAATCTGCTCTGTAAAATGTTCCAGTAAGCAAAACAAACTCAGACCTACCCTGTTGTCTTGAGACTATATTAAAGTGATGTTGTATGAATGTAAATAGGACTGCATGTTTGTATGTATTTACATATGAATATATTGATTTATGCATGCCTGTAGACTTATAAAAATAGACCTGTACTTATCTCTGTTATAAACCCAGAGATAAATAATTGAAGAAATCTTGTTCTCTTCTCCATTCTTTTTAAGGTTTTAGTTTTTTTTCAATAATATAGTTCTGTTTAGGATATAATCTTGATATTTATAAAGTAAGTCAAGAAAATTTGAATTTAAAACTGTCTGTTATCAAGAAAACAGTGAAATGTAAAAATATGTTTGCAACCAAGTATTGTTATATGTTGAATAAATTATATAACGTGAATCCACACTAGAAAAGAAGATTTTTAAAATGAATCTGAGGATTTTTAGTTAAGTAAAGTGAAAGCAGTTTGGAGTTTTAAGTGAAATGGGTTTTCTCAAAATTCTGGAAATCCTCAAACAATTGATACTCGAAATTCTGGTAGTAGTTGGGTTAGTGGTCAGTGATATTGAGAAAAATACTTGATGATTTTATCATCATGGGTGGCATTGGCTTTTGAGCAATCTAGGGTTTAACACCTTTGTTTCTGTCGTGATGAAAACAAGACGATGGGAGCACCTACGATGGATCGAGCTTCACGTGAGCGAGGGGGATGGATGCGTGAAGGACTTGGGAGGATGTTGACGAAGTTTCAGGTGGAACGATGGTCAGAGGCGTGGTGGCGAGGCGTTCGTTCCAGGTGATGTCGAACTGCTGTTCGAATGGATAGCTCGTTTTCGATTTAGGCTAGTTGATTGCATTTTGATGCTCGAAGTTGTTTGACGAGTTGAATTGTGATTTGCCGGAGACGAGAGAGTTCGCCGGAGTTAGCTGGAATCGCCGTGCACGTGCACCACGGTGATGTGTGTATCTGGAATGATGGAGACGTGGGCGACTCGAAGGAGTCTCGGGTTTTAGAGGGGAAGACTCGAAGCTTTCTCGTGTGTGTTTAGGGTAGGCGTAGCAGTTTAGTTTTTAAAAGAAACTAAGGGAAAGGAAGAAGAAGTTGAGGGGAAGACTCGAAGCGATCTCGAGTAAAATACGTGGATGACTCGGAGCAGGAATGTAGCACGTTTTAAAGTTTTAAAAATAATAAAAGCTTGAAATTTTAAAATGTTTTCTATGTTTAAACTTTTCTAAACTTCTTTTTAATTGCTTTTAAAACTCTATTTTATTGGTAGGTTTGTTAAACTTAAGTTTGTTAAAACTTAAATAAAATGTTTTAAAACTAAATCATTTTTTAGTTATAATTAAATGTTAATTAAAGGTTAACTTAATAATGTGATTAAGTAATTAACAAAAGAAAATGGTTTGTTGAAGATAATTAAGATTTAATAAAGAGTAATTAATTAATTTTAATTATTAATTGAATAATAAATAAATCAATAGTTAAAGATTTTAATTAATTAAGAGTTAATTAATTGTAATTAAGAATTATAAATCAGATAATTAAAGTTAATTAATTAATAATTAGTAGTTAATTAATTAAGAAATTAATTAAGTAATTAATTGGTAATTAGTAATAAATTAATTGCTCATTAAGGGATAATTAATCAAGTATTAAGGATTACTTAATTTAAAATTAAGTTTTATTAATTAATAATTTAGGTTTATTAATTAATAATTAAAGGATAATTAATCTCTGATTAAGGTTAATTAATTTACTTATAAAAGTAATTAAGGTTTGATTAATTAATTAAATGATTGTAATTAATTAATAATTGATTAAGCAGAATAAGTGATTAGTTCTTAAGTAATTAATTTAATTTAAGATAATTAAATTAATTATAATATAGATTAATAAATTCTGTTTGAATGGTTGTTGAAGTAGGATGTCTGGATTGATAGATATCTATTGGGTGATATTCTGTGATACTGTGATTAGTTGAATATATCTGTAATGGATGTATGGATTATCTATGATAAATGCTATGTGAATTCAAAGTGATGAATTGAATTGTTTAACTTTAAAACAACTTGACCTTAAAAGATACGTTTTGGATTTCGATGAGACCGGGATCGGGTTTCCGTATACCGGATTTCCAGGTCTGGAGACCCGAATACCACATCGATCCAAATTAACGATAGGTCGTGAATCTCAAATGAAGATGAAGATTCAGAGTGCAAGGGTTATGGTCGTTAACTCTGAGGGTGATTCCAACACGAGTGTAACGAGATAATGCCTTCGGTTTCGTTCGAACCCGGAACGAACTTGTATGGATTGAATGCTTTCAACACATCGTCAGGAGGGCGATGAGCATTCTAAGTGATGTGTTCTGATTTAAAGGTAAATCGTAACCTCAAGCCTCATCAACCGGGAATGGCTAAAACAGGGGAGGTGCAGCAAGGCTTCGTGGGTAGCACCCACTGAGAGTAGGGTCATCCTTGTCTAGAGAAGTTCCTTTTATTTCGGCTTAGTGGTGCAGTTGGCGACGGCCATCTGTGGGGTGATTTTATTCGGGATTATCCAGTAAGGGATGGTTCCGGCTTTGTGTTGCAGGGGATTGGGAGTGATCCTCGGTACGGTGATCTAGGCCCCGTACTGTGATGAGCGGTACCCCGGTAGCTCTGCCATTGTATGGAATCCAATTTCCAATAAGAGCCATACGATTTAGTTGTGCCCAACTACGTTGGAATGTGAGATGTAAGCATTCCAGCTATTTCTGTATTTTATTTGAAAACCCTAGACCCTATTATAATATAACCAAATTTCCTATCAAATGATTTGGTTAGCATAAGATAAAAACTTACCCGTGTTTATGTGTGGGAAGTCTTATGTGATACCCTTGTTTCCAAATGATTTTCAAGATAAACAACTTAACCGTTTACTCACACCAGACCCATGTCTGACCCAGAGTTTATTTTTGTTTTTCTTAAACTCTTGGGTACTCAAATTTTTATGAGTAGCCAAGTGATCAGGTTTTGCTTAGACGAATTTTGGAAGGACCTGGAGATGGAGACTTGGCGTAGCTATATATGTATATGTATCTTTCCGCTGTGTATTAACTCTAAGATGTATTTTGTGGGTGTAATGTAATGACAGATACTTATGACTGTCTTGTTTTGGATGTTGTATATATGAGTAACTCTGATATGTGTAAAAACTATGTAATGGATATGTGATATATTATATTTTGTTCTGTTTCCGCTGTAAGATTCTGATATCTATTAGTTCTTTCTTCTATCTTTTCTATTTCTATCTATTTCTTTCTTATTGATGATACGATTTTCTGTGGAATGAAAGTCGGGTCGTCACATAATACATAGGAGCGCAGATCACCCCCTCACCGTTTAGTAGATGTAACTCCTCATCATTTATCCTAAGAGAAAAAAGGGATTTATACGCACAGTATAGCATCATCGAAGATGATTGTGCCATATAACTCGCATGTTTCTCCTATATATTTATGGAGTTATATTTTGGTCCAGATTTGATAGTCGGTTATTTAACTATCAAATAAACACATATTAATCACAAATTTAATTTCTTATTGAAACTACTAAGCCTCATTTAATTAATTTCTTATTAATTAAATCTCATTAATTATTTATCCAAAATAATTCATATATTTATCTCAGTGGTATAAGCATATTCAGAAACCAATTTAGAAAGATTTCTTATTTCAAATTCATTTTAAATGGATCAAATCATAGGTCTTTAAAAGCTAGTTAATTACGAATCCCCAAACAACTAGTCCCTCAGTGTTGAGTAGATAATTGCTTCCCTGCCACCAAAATTAAGGACTAATCATTTATTTGATTCATAACTTGATTAATATAATTGATCAAACCAAAACTTTATAACCCAATCTTTTCTTTCCAAAATCCATGATCTCTTCCCAAAATATAACTCTTTTACTTAGTTCCTTTTACTAAGTAAAACCGCTTTTATAAAATAAACTTATTAGCTTTAGAACCCTTTTATAAACCCATATTATTATTTAAAGCATATTCTTAAGTTAACTAAATTAATTGAAACTTCACAAATAAACTTATTAACTTTAAATACAAATAATAAAATGATTAATTAAGTTTAAAAATCATTATTAAATAATTAACTAGCTTTAAATACCTTTTAAATAAAGTAATTAATTAATCTAAAGCTTTTTATTAAAAAATAAATTAACTTTAAATACCTTTATTTACATAAATGAACTTATAAACATCATTAATTTAAAAGATTAATTAACTTAAGACAAATTATTGATTAAAAGGATAATTAGCTTAATCATTATTAATTAAAATAAATATAATTAACTTCAAACATAATTAATTAAAGTAATAATTATCTTTAAAACATTATTGATTTAAATTATCTTTAATCATTATACATTTAAATCAACTTTAAACCTTATTAAATTCAATCACTTAAAACATCATAAATAAAATTAACAATTGAACATTTATTAATTAATTTAATAAGTTCTTTAAATTGTTATAAAGCTTAAATTGATTTCAAATCCAACTCATCCAATTTGGAAAGAGGCATAACAATCTCAATAGTACTTAAACAAGTTACCGTTGTACTCTAATCGACATTTAAGTCGCAACACGGGTATTTACATAAGCGACGGATATGTAATAAAATCCATATTATCAATCGATGTATTATATATCAATATACATCAACTGGCATGTAAATAAATAACCAAATTAACATAATAGCAGAAGGGTGATTTATTCTGCTAACTATAAGTCTAGTATAATCTATTTAACTTTGATATAGCAGAACGGGGTTTTATTCTGCTAATGGAGTGTCAGGGATTTATTATAGCAATGTAATTAACCACAGCCGTATTATTTTACCATTTAATTTGACTACAACATATGGCTCATAGGATTACACAAGTGTGTTCTATAGGTCAATACGATCCCAATGTCGGAAACTGTGAGTCAAACGGTTCTGAATGCAAGAGTTATGATTTTTGCTATGTTCAAACTTGATTTTAATTCAAAACTTAGCTTAACAAAACCTTTTACTTATTTTAAACTCACGTACACTATTCGGCCCAGAACGTTCATACCTGTCTTCTCTTATCCTAACTTGCAACTCTATGAACCCCAACACACCAGGTACGAAACCTGGAAACCAAGAACTCGTGCACACACATGCACGCCTCTCACACCCCACCGGCCGCCGCTGCTACCTACCCCCCACATGCACCTACCCCTACGCGACCTCCCAGCCTCACGTCGACACTGCAGACCCCCTCCAACCCAACCCGACCCATCCTAGATCAAGGCACGAACCCACCATCCATATCGCGACCAAATTACTCCACCCTGACCATCTTCGACCTCGACCACCACCACTGATCTCACCCCTGCCCCAGCGCAGGTCCCTGGCCCTACTCCGATGAAGCTCGACGGGGCCAGTAACCCATAAAACGATCATGACCTATCCAATAGAAGTGAGACACTAAACCGTAATTTTAGCTATTTCCGACAAACCAAACCACTAGAGCTCCCACCTACAACATGAAATGGGTGCGCCTACACCTAAGCTTCATTCCGACACCAACGACGAGACCCCTCGACACTGGTTCACCGAAATTTGATTTTAAACCCAAAAATTAACAATGATCAAATTTGAACGAACCGCAACTCTAAAATCGTGAAACCACTACTAGAAATCATGATTTTCTATGACAATCATGGATATAAAAGTTGTTCGTCAATTCGTGATCGATGAAAAACTGACATTTTACACTTTTTACTGTGCTTTACAAATTTTTCAAAATATATTCAACTAAAAATTCTACAACTATTTTTATGATACTCTATGGGTAAAAACACACAACTCTCTAGTTGATGGCATGTTCAAATTCATCATGGCTTGAGCAATATTGAATTTAGAAGGTGGATAAAAGGTAAAAATTCAAAACACAATGAGCAAAAATAGTTCACAGTGAGCGAACTTGGCTAATGAAAATCCAATTTGTAACAAAGATATGATTTTTAACATGATTACCCAAACATAATTGCAACTAAAACCATAATACTAACACATATACAAATTTTCTTTTTTAAATTACAAATAACAAATATTCTTAAAATTAAGTGACTCGCTTTCATTTTCCAAGCTTTTGAGATATCTCAAACCTTTAAGCTACCAAAGTTTTGATCTTGAGTAATTAAAGTGTTTGAGCTAAAAAGTTAAGATTTTTATTTCAAAAATTAAAAAGGTGGTAAAGCAGGAGGTTGTAGTTAAGAAGATGAAATCTAAAATGAGAATGAAAATGAATGTATATGTTTAAAAGGGGATTTAAAATAATAAAAATAAAGAAATAAAAATGAAATATCCTTTTCAACTCAAACTTCACTTTCAAAACCACCATAAGTACAAAACATGTAAGTGTACATTGGGTAATAGGGTTTGTTTATGAACTTAATTTATTTTCCATTGGATAAAAGACTTCTTCCATGTACTTCTTTTATTTTAACCCTTAAGCTTCACTTTATGTCATGTCCCATCATTCTTTTTATTTTAATTTTATATTATATTTACTTTTTAAATACTAAATATTAATGTGTATACATTTGAAAATAAGGCATGTTACATTTTAAAAGTTGTTAAGGTAAATCAAAATACATCACAACTTAAATAACTTGTTATTTAACACAAAGCTAAAAATCCAAAAATTACGTTTCGATCATATTTCTAGTTTTCCATCGAACTATTTATTTTGTAAACCAAATTTAAAAATAAATTTCTCATTATTAGCTAAAGTTAAAGGAGGGTTATTTAACTAATAAAACCATCAAGTGAATATTTAAATTAAATTAAATATTCACAAATTAAAGCGATAAAATTTTGGGTCGTTACAAACCAAGTACGCTACTCAGCCACAAAGTCACTGCAAAATCTAGATCAAGGTACAACAATTTTAAGAAGTTATGGCTTCGATCACCGATGACTTTGGTGGTTAAGACGCGAACAAACCATTCTGATTTAAGGGGATTTAATTCAAATGATGGAAACAAAAAAGCAATTTTTCCCGACTGTCAAAAAGGTGTTGTATGTTCTGACGACAGAAAAACCTACACTGTCGGAACAAGCAACGGACGACCAGAAAAAAGCTTTGAAGGACTGGATGGACCATGACTACTGCAACTCAAACAAGTCAGCAATGGAGATCCGCGATGCGCTGTAAAAGAATTTCAATGTTAAGGAAGCTGGACCAAAAAAGTATGCCGCAGTAGCTTTTTAAAGTTTCAAATGACAAATCGGTGGAGGCAAAGTCGCACGAGCTTCAGAAAATTGCGCACGAGATCATCTCCGAAGGTATGGCTTTAGATGAACAATTTAATGTTGTTGTGTTAATTGATAAATTACCCGCTAGTTGGAAAGATTTTAAAATTGTTCTCACGCACAATATTTAGGAGTTTTCCTTAGAAAGTTTGATTACTCATATTCGTATTAAGGAGGCTAGAAAACAAGATCGGAGCTTGTTGTTTCTAACAGCAACACTAAGAAATTCACAAACATGAGTCTGAAACCAAATGCAAAAAAAATTAAAAATCAAAATCGCAAACCGAATCAAAACCGCAACAATCAGCCTTTGAACAAACAGCAAAATACCCCCTAAATAATGGTACTGGACAGTTGTTCATATGTTACAACCATAGCAAACCAGGCCATATGGCATACAAGTGTCGGAACATGCCAAATCTTGCACCATAGGCTAATCCGACTAAAGAAGCCATAGTGGTTATGATTACTGAGATCAACCTTGTCGGTGGATCAGAAGGGTGGTGGATAGACACTGGTGCTTCTTGCCATGTCTGCTATGATCTTGGTGTTGGAACTGGACTAGCCCGCAACGGAAGTTATGGGTAAATTTTAAAATTTTTACCCTATTCGACCTTTTATTGGGCCTATGAAGTCTAACTGAATTAGAAAATTTCTAAATTTCATTTAAATAAAATCATTTATTTTATTTAAATTCAAATATATTAAGATATGAAACTAATTTTATTTGATTTAGTTTATACATAAATGTATCATATACATATATATGTGAGTACATGTGTAACATAATAATCCGTGAAAGGTATAATATGCCCATATGTAGATGTTGAGATTTACATCGCAACAGAATTAGCTCATTTTTTATGTCATGTATGTTGTCCAAATATGTGCATGTATATATGTTACAAAATACACACACACATATATGTATGTATAACTATATTATATATAATATATGAACATAAAACATTTATATAAAGATAAATATATATATAGAGAGAGAACAATTATTAAAAATTATTTATAATTTAGAATTAACTTAGTTTTGCAAACATAATAATTTTAGTATTTTAATTTGTATATAATATGAATAAAATAACGTTTTCATCAATAAATAATTAACATAAAATAATATATTGATGAAAATTAAAATTTTATAATTTTTGAAAATCTAGGATCATAAAATAGAGCCTAGCAAAAATCTGGGGATTTTTCAAAGTTGAATTATTATTTTTAAAAACAAATACATTGATTTTGGAAATAATTATTTAATATAAAATAATATATTATTAAAATTTCAAATTTTAAAATTTAATAAATTCTAGAATCATGAATGAAAGGTTACAAAAAAATTTGAAGAAATTTTCAATTAAATTATTATTTTTAATAAATCATAAACTATTTTTCCGAAATAATATTAATTATTAAAAATAATAAACTTTATTGAAAAATTCCTAAATTCATTCTATATGTTTCTAAAATTATATAATATATTTTTTAAACATAAAATTTAATTTTTAATGTAATAATTATTTTATATATAATAAACAATTCAAAAATTCAATAAATGTTAATTTAAAAATAAGAATATATGTATGATAATTAATTTTCGAATTTGTAAATTCATATTATATATAAATAAGTGTACAGTAAACAACATTTGTCTATACATAAATCAAATAGTATAATAAACAAATTATGCACATAACTAAACTGATTTGTGACAACCACATCTACTTACAAAATCTCACCTAACTAAACATATAGTAGCAATATATTTAAACGGATATGAAATTGCTCATTATTGGATCATAGAATATAATTTAATTACTGTAATATGAATTAAAATTACAAATTTAATGATGCCTTTGAATCCACGTTGAAGCAATGACTTCCCTTCCTTTTACCGTTCTTGATTCATCAGATTGCAAGTCCGGAATCACCGACCTCTAACTATCGAATAGTATTATTTTAATTTGAAATATATTTGAGAATTTTGGATGGATTGAGAGCTATGTTTTAACCAACAATATAGAAGGTAACGGCGGCCAAAAAGGTTAGTAATTGTTTTTTGATATATATATATATATATATATATATGTGTGTGTGTGTGTGTGTGTGTGTGTGTGTGTGTGTGGGGTTGTATTAGAGAGAAACGAGGAAAACCCTTTTACCCATTCTCACTTTATCTCAACCCATTATCTCCAAGCCAATTCCCTATGTTTTAGCCACCCTTAGACCTTCCCAAAACCAAAATTTTGCAGCCCTAATGATGGGCCTTAAACCCTATAGGAAATGCAGATTACGGATCTTAAGGCAGAATTAACACTAGAGGGGGGGTGAATAGTGTTTAATCAATTTTATGAATCTTTTAGAAATATTTTCAAATTAAACCCAAACAGATGCAATTCAAAAACATAGAAACAATCACAAAATCAGACACAGATGCAAATAGTAAATAAAAGTAGTAAAGGAAAGAACACACCGGAATTTTATACTAGTTCGGAGTTACCCTACATCCAGTCCAATACAATTTCTTGTGCATATTTCTTTTCAAATATAATGTCGATATTACAACCTCGATATCAAGGCCACGAAATACACCCTCCTGTCTTCGAGTGCAGGGCAAACTCTCTTGATTTAACCGGGCTATAAGATCACCTAATTAATTTACGGGCTACAATCACACCCAATTGATTTACGGGCCACAATCACACTGTTTCCAATATCACTTTGATAGATAGAGAGACTCGATACACTTCTTTGATTACAAATGATCCTATAACTTTAAAAAGCACTGAGATCCTTGAGAGAGAATGGCAGAGAATCAAATTAAAGATGATCAAGTTTGATTCACTTAGGATTTCGACAGAGTTTTGTTAAAATATAAGAGAATATTTGAGTGGAGAAGGAGTGAAGAAATGAAGAAAAACTAACTTAAAATTCGTTGAAAACAACTGGTATTTATAGAAGAACAACAGTCATGTCCATTCGTGACAGGTTATGGCAAATAGACACTTCATTTGAAAATTTGAATTTTAAATTCTACGGCTACCATGTCGACATGGGGGGATGGGGTATGTCGACATGCCCTAGTAAATTTTGAAAATTGATTTTTGTTTTTAAAAGAGATTTTCTTTTTAAAATTTGTCAAAACAATTTTTGAAGTTTATAAACCATTTTGAATATAGTTTAAACTTATAAAAGAGATTTAAAATGTAATCTTAAAATTATATAATCTATAATATAAAAGTAATATTAAAAACTAAGTATAGAATATATTTTTTAGATTTAATGCATATAATATTAAAACCAGGAGATAGTTTAAAAACAAGAGATGATTTTGAAATCAAAATATAAAAGATAATAAAAATAGTTTAAGGCTAAAATATTTAAACTGAGAGAGATGACTTTAAAAAGTTTTTGGAAAAATATTTAAAATAAATCATTTTGAAAATTTCGTTGATTCCATTCCACTAGAGAAGGCCGTGGGTTCCATCCCACTAAAGAGGTCGTGGGTTCCATCCCACTATTAAAGCGAGTAGGTGGATTTCATTCCACAATTAAAATCCGAATAAAGATTTTAGTACTATTATGAAGTATTAACATAAATCTAGACATTATTACTTATCTTGATATCTTGAACTCTTGATACTCATGAGTCTTCAGCCTTGGTTTCTTGAATCTTGAATTCGTCGGTCTTGAATCTCTATACTCTGTCTTGAATCATTATACTCGGTCTTGAATCTTTATATTGTACAGTCTTCATTCTCAGTACCTGCATATATATATATATATATATATCCTGCATATAGATATATATCTAGACAAGAATATTAGTATTTATATTTTATAACAAGTCCTAAGGTTGTTGTCATCAAAACCATCATCTCAAGAACTAACAAACCCATCTAAGCCCAAGCCAAAATACTATGCAATTAAATCTAATTTAATCGCTTGCTGATATTGTATATCGATCGATATATTTATAACTGTTATAAATATATATAACATTATTTATTTCTCAAATCATATTCAAATTTTATAATTAATATTTCATAAATATTAATTAATTTAATTAATTTATAACAATTATAGACTAATTAAATCGTTCGATCTTCAGGGAATTCATCATTTCGGCTGTGTAACTCTTGGGTGTAAATTTGGTCAGCGATTAACATCGAACTATTCTAATGTTAACGTTCACACGTCACTTAGTAGGTGGTGTGACATTATGGCCAAATTTATCGCTTACTCATTTTCGATAAAATCCAATTTTAGTTTAATAAGCGTTACCCGGTTATGACATTTGTTTACACCAATTCTCTTCGTCAAAACTATATCACTTTTGACATATGGATTTGGTAATGGTCAAAATTCCAACCTCATCCACATTCAACTTTAGAGTCTAAATACAAAGTCCTTGGTTCAATAATAACAATTATTATTAACCAAAATGCTCTGGCCAGAGACTTTGACTTTGAGTTGACTTGAGTTGACTGTGATACTAACCACATATAACTGAGGAGACGAATCCTCTCTTGAATAGTGCTTCACTTCCAATACTTCCACTCGACCCAACTATAGTCATTCGATGGACGCCATGCCATGATTTGGCTATAAACAAAGCAGAGCTTTCATATTGAAGATCCATAGTATTCTCAAGTCGAGAGAACTGTGTAAATCAGTCACATCGATATTTTCTGTTTGACCTTAGTTATATTAACCAATAGAAAACTATCGAGTGAGTCATTTCATAGTTATCCAATAACTATTAGTACGTAACCCCTAGGTGCCCCCAGCAGTCATGATAATACACTGCCCAACATTTGAAGAGAGTTACGTACTCCAGTCTCAACAGATACATCGATATCCAGTCTCGATGCATCTTGACTAGGAACATTTAAAATGGTATATTTGTTTCGTTGTGATAAATTACTCACAGTTACAACAATTTGTAACTACTATCACAAAATATACCATTTATAGATTTTTCTATTAAATATACTTTTAATTAAGTTAATTAATTAATATAATCACATTATATCAAGTATATAATAGGAAGAAAATACATTTTATTTCGAACAAGATTGGTCAACGAGTTAGATATATGTAACAAATTACATAATTGCCCCTAGGGCATACCCCTAACTCTATCAATCTCCCACTTGCACTTGGGGTCAATTATGGAATCTAATTCCAACTTCTCCAATCAGTGTTCTCAAAACCAATTATGTTATCCCTTAGTGAATGGGTATGCTATTATGTTTTAATTATCTACTTTGTCGATTAACTCTCTCTAACACTGATAAACTGCCTTTATCATGTGAAACGATTCGAAGTATGTCTTTCAACTTCTAGTGAGCTTTAAGTTCTATCTTGACCAATTTCATGACATTGTTATCTTATAACAATATTATGGGATTCTCAACATTTGGAATCACCTTTGGCTCAATTATAAATTTGTGCATTTATATTTATATACATTGGTTTATTGTAGTGCTATTCAAGTTAATGTTCTCAACATTTCATTGAATCGACCACAATCACTTTTATTTTGAAACATTTTCAAATTAAAGATTATAACTTGAATTTTATCATTGACATGTTATACTCAATATCACTTATAAAAGTTTGTGTCCAACATTCCATCATAACGAGTTCGTTGTTTCTATAAACAATTCTCTAGTATTTCATAAATATGCGAGAACACCTCAGACAACCATTTAGTGATATCAATTTGGATTTTATATTTGTTCAATGTATCAAATACATAAACAAAACACAATATCATGTTAGGAACTGGAGATAGTGGTTTTGATGACAACAACCTTTGTAACTTATTTTATTATAACTTATATACTAACACTATTGTCTAGATATATATGAATGTTATTATGCAGGATATATATAAGGCAGGTACTGATTATTGAAGACTGTACAGTATAAAGATCAAGAATGAAGAAATCAAGTTTGAAGACTCATGAGTATCAAGATCAAGATTTCAAGATAAGTGTCTAGTTTATTGTTAAAACTTCATAATAGCACGGAAATCTTCATTCCATATTTCATATGGGATGGAACCCATTTCGATCTTCTTAGTGGCTTACAAACCCACGACAAGTAGCTTACAAACCTACGACAAGTGGCTTACAAACCCACGAACGTCCTAGTTTTGTACAAGTTCTCGAGTCCTGTTGTGATGAGATATTCTGCAGGAAGAAGCTTGCAAAACTACTTCAAAATGGTTTTTCAAAATGATTTTTAAAACTGCTTTTCAAATTATTTTAGCCTTAAAATATTCTTTGTTTTTGTTTTAAACTCTTGTTTCAAGTTTCAAACTTCGTTTGTTTTTAAAAAAAATATCTTCTGATTTTTTAAATATTCTTTAATAATATATATACTTGAGATTTAAAATCAAATTTATATATACATTCTAAAAATATATTTTTCTACTCTTCTTTATTTCAAAACATAGGAAAATTAATTTATTTTACTCCAGAATCATTTCATCTTGTTTTCCGTTCAATACCATTTTCAAAACAAATTTTACATTATTTCTAACTTAGGGATGTCGACATCATGGGATACCCCATGTCGACATGGTGGCCGTTAAAGTTCAAAAGTTTCAATTTTCAAAAGAAGTGTCTATTCGTTTAAATCTCTTCACGAATGGTTATGACCGTTACTGGTCTATAAATAGCCTTCACAAACGAATTTTTTAACTAACTATTTTCTTATTTTCTTCACTCCTTCTCGACAAATACATATTCTAACATTTTCATATTTTTAAGACCGTGCCGAAATTCTTCCAAATTCTCAAGTGAATCAAATTAGACTCTCATTCTTGTTTGGTTCTCTACCCTCTCTCGAAGATCAAAGTGCTATTTAGAGTTATAGGATCAATTTGTAATCAAAAGTTTATCGAGTCTCTCTATAAGGTGTGGTTATGCCTGGAAATCAATTGGGTAATCTTGTGGCCCGTATATCAAGAGAGTTTGCCCCGGACTCGTGAGACAGGAGGGTACCTCAAGGCCTTTAGGAATTGAGGATTGTAATCTCGACTTTAGTATAATAAAAATCTGTATGAGGTGTTCTGCCATGGTACAGGACTGGATGTAGGGTAACTCTGAACCAGTATAAAATCCGGTGTGTTCTTTCCTTTTACTGCTTTTTATTTACTTTCTGCATATGTGTTAGATTCTGTGATTGTTCTATGATTAAGTTCTGCATTTGTTTATGTAATAATTTTAATTTAGTCCATATAAGTCTTAGAATCCATTAAACACTATTCACCCCCCCTCTAGTGTTAAATTAGCCTTAAGATCCTTAATCCGCACTCTCTTTCAATTGGTATCAGAGCATAGGTTTTCATAGTTTTCATAATCTGAAACTTGAAAAGTTAAAAATGGCATTTTTAGGAAATTTTGTTAATACTAGTTTGAATTTATGCATTTCATTAAAGTATCTACCGAATTGGTTTGTTATGCACGAACAAACATGTTACATGGCTTTTGAAGAATCAACAACCAATGGACAAATTGTGCAAATTGAGAAAGATAAATGGTACTTGATAGTGGTTGTTCAAGGCATATGATTGGAAATCCCGAGATACTCAATGACATTATATATCAAGATGGTGGATTGGTCAACTTTGGAGACAACTCAAAAGGATATAAGATTGGCATCGGCAATGTCGGTAATTCTAAAACTCCTCTTATTTCTGATATTTTGCTAGTTAGGAATTTAAAACATAATCTTCTTAGTATAAGTCAACTATGTGATAAAGGATTTAAAATTAAATTTGGACTAGATAAGTATCACATCGAAGATAATAAGTCAAATATTATCTTTGAAGGAATTAGGAAGAAAAACATTTACATCCTTAGTATGAAAGTTTCAAATCATAACTTATGTCTTTTGGCTAATACAAGTGACCCTTGGATTTGGCATAAAAGATTTGGTCATTTAAATTTCAAACTATTATCTAGGTTATCAAAACTTGACTTAGTTAGAGGCCTTCCCAAGTTAAACTTTAAAGTAAATAGTATATGTGATGCTTGCCAATTAGGAAAACTTAAGAAAAGTTCATTTAAACTAAAAGATATGATTTCTACTTCTAAACCTCTAGAATTACTTCATTTAGATTTATTTGGTCCATCTCAAGTTCAATCAATTAATCACAATAAATATGTTTTTGTAATTGTAGATGATTATTCTAGATATACTTGGACAATTTTTCTTAAACTTAAAAGTGATGCTTTTGAATTATTTAAGAATTTTGCTAAAAGGATTCAAAATCAATTTTTTTAAAAAAATAAAAACTATTCGTAGTGATCACGGTGGAGAATTTGAAAATGAAAATTTTGAGAATTTCTGTAATAAAAAAGGAATCACTCATAATTTCTCTTTTCCAAGAACTCCACAACAAAACGGAGTGGTAGAATGTAAGAATAGAACGATTCAAGAGTGTGCTAGAACAATTCTTTCTGATAGTAACTTACCTAAAAACTTTTGGACTGAAGCAGTCGCTATAGCTTGTTATATATTAAATAGGATTTTAATTAGACCATTAACTAATAAAACACCATATGAATTACTTTACAATAAGAAACCCATAGTAGCTTATTTTAAAGTTTTTGGTAGTAAGTGTTTTATTCTTAATACAAAAGATAATTTAGATAAATTTGAACCTAAATCCGACAAAGGTATCTTTATCGGATATTCTAATAGAAGTACAGCATTTAGAATTTATAATTTAAGAACTAACACTATTGAAGAAACAATGCATGTATCTTTTGATGAAAATTTTAAAGATACTGTACAAATAGAAGATGAAGAAAATTTTGTAACTTTAAATAATGAACCTAATGAAACTAATTGTGAAATCATTCAATCTAATAAAAGAATTAGACTATTAAAAGATCATCCTGTAGAAAATATACTAGGAAATATCGAATCTATAGTTAAAACAAGAAATCAACTAAATAGTATGAGTAATGTAGCTTTTATATCAACTATTGAACCTAAAAATCCAAAGGAAGCATCATCTGATGATTCATGGACTCTTGCTATGCAAGAAGAATTGAATCAGTTCACCAGAAATGATGTTTGCAAACTTGTTCCTAGACTTGAGGATAAAAGTATAATCGGAACAAAATGGTTTATAAAAATAAAATGAATGAACTTGGTGAGGTCGCGAGAAATAAAGCTCGTTTAGTCGTGCAAGGTTATTGTCAAGAAGAAGGAATTGATTATGACGAAACCTTTGCACCCATAGCAAGACTAGAAGCTATCAGGATTCTACTTGCTTTCGAAAACTACAATAATTTCAAGTTATATCAAATGGATGTTAAAAGTGCTTTTCTAAATGGTTTTGTAAAAGAAAATGTTTATGTTGAACAACCTCCACTTTTTGAAAATAATGAATTTCCAAATCATATATATAAACTAAAGAAAGCTTTAAATGGTATGGAACAAGCTCCTAGAGCCTAGTATGAAAGACTAAGATCTTATTTACTGCAATCTGGTTTTGAAATTGGTAAAATAGATACAACTCTTTTTATTAAAAGTAACAAAAATGATATTCAATTAGTACAAATATATGTAGATGATATAATATTTGGGTTAACTAATAACATAATGAATAAAGAATTTTCAGATATAATGACTAAAGAATTTGAAATGAGTCATATGGGAGAACTAAGCTTCTTCTTAGGACTTCAAATCAAACAATTAGATAAAGGAATTTTCATTAGTCAAGAAAAATATGCTAAGATTTAATTAATAAATTTGGATTGACCACTTCTAGTGGGAAACCAACTCCAATGACAACTAATGTAGCTTTAAGTAAAGAAGATAGATCAAAAGATGTTGATCAAAAATTATATAGGGGAATGATTGGTTCGCTGCTTTATATAACAGCAAGTCGTCCTGACATCATGCATAGTGTATGTCTCTGTGCAAGATACCAATCTCAACCTAAAGAAACTCACTTAAAAGCGATTAAAAGAATTTTAAGATATGTAAAACATACTTTAGATTATGGTTTATTTTACCCTAAAAATGATGTATTTGATTTAATTTCATATTGTGATGCTAATTACGCTGGTTGTAAATCAGACCGAAAAAGTACAAGTGGAACTTGTCACTTTCTAGGACATTCTCTGGTTTCCTGGTTTAGTAAGAAGCAAAACACTGTATCCTTGTCAACAACTGAAGCAGAATATATATCTGCTGCTTTGGCTTGTTCTCAAGTTATATATATGCAACAAACTTTAAAAGATTTTGGATTAACTATAACTAAATCACCAATTTATTGTGATAATACTAGTGCAATAAATCTATCTAAAAATCTAACTCATCATGCTAGAACAAAACATATTGATATTAGACATTATTTTCTTAAAGATAATATAAGTAAAGAAGTCATAACTCTTGACTATATTAATACTGAAAAACAAATTGCTGATATATTAACCAAACCATTAAATGAACAAAACTTTACTAAATTTAGAAGAGAATTAGGTATATGTTCATTAACTGAAATATAAATTATAAATAATACAAGTATAGTTAATAATTAATATAAATAAAAATTTCTCAAAAATTGAACTGGGCATGTCGACATGACCCATCCCCCTATGTCGACATACAGGCCGAGATTTTCAAATTTAAATTTCCCTCTAAAATTAGTTATTTGGTTATATATTTATATATTTTGACTTTTACTCCTTTTCTCTGTTCTATTCTCTGTAATAAACTTCTAAAACAGTAAATTAATGGCTTCCTCTTCTAATAATGAACCTTCTTCACCCACTTCTCCTCATTCTGGCCCTTTTCAACGTTCCACACATGTACGAGTCATCAAATTACAAGAGAAGATGAAAGATTTGCTTCAAATGATGATGGAAATTCAAGTGAGTCAACTGCGAATGGCTAGAGAACAGGATAGGCAAGGCAGAATTCTTAGAATTTACAAAAATTTCTTATGAATAACCATGCCAATCCCATTGTCATCGAAGAATCATCACAAGCCATGGACTCTGAAGAAGAAGAGCCTCTAGAAGAACCACAAGAGGATCAAGAAGAAGAACATCCTCTGCCAAATCCGGATGTTCATATGGACAAAGACGATGGTGTGATTTGCGTTGGAGAGGTCCTTTTTTACGCTAATGGGAACTTGGTCGAACAACGTGGAAACTTTTGTCTCCACTATCCAAATTGTTCGGTCCATAAATCACCAATAGTTAAGGGTCCTCGTTAAGTGTTTTTCGTTTTTTTTTTCTTGATTATATATTGGTTTGTTAATTTGTATATAAAGTGTTATCTTAATTAATGTTCTTCTAAAAACAATCTTTGGTGTATAAAATCTTGAATTCCATTTAACTTAGGATGCTATATTTAGGTTATTGTTTTGTTGATGACAAAGGGGAGAAGTTATATAAAATAGTAGGCTTGGAGTAAGGGGGAGTTGTTGGTGTAAGGGGGAGTTATGGTATGATCGAAGTGGTAAGTATAGTTTATAAGGTCGTCATCATCAAAAAGGGGGAGATTGTTAGGAACTGGAGATAGTGGTTTTGATGACAACAACCTTTGTAACTTATTTTATTATAACTTATATACTAACACTATTGTCTAAATATATATATGAATGCTATTAAGCAGGATATATATAAGGCAGGTACTGATTATTGAAGACTGTACAGTATAAAGATCAAGAATGAAGAAATCAAGTTTGAAGACTCATGAGTATCAAGATCAAGATTTCAAGATAAGTGTCTAGTTTATTGTTAAAACTTCATAATAGCACAGAAATCTTCATTCCATATTTCATTTGGGATGGAACCCATTAGTATCTTCTTAGTGGCTTAAAAACCCACGACAAGTAGCTTACAAACCTACGGCAAGTGGCTTACAAACCCACGAACATCCTGGTTTTGTACAAGTTCTCGAGTCCTGATGTGATGAGATATTCTGCAGGAAGAAGCTTACAAAACTACTTCAAAATGGTTTTTCAAAATGATTTTCAAAACTGCTTTTCAAATTATTTTAGCCTTAAACTATTCTTTCTTTTTGTTTTAAACTCTTGTTTCAAACTGAAAGTCTATATGAGTGGATCGTATAGATTATATGCAAGTATAAACAGCTAACTATATAATATAACAATATAAACGATAGTAGCAAAGTAAATGAAAGTAATCACATCGGTATTTTATACTGGTTCGGACCTCCCGTCCTACGTCCAGTCCCGAAGCTCCTCTTCGGAATTTCCTTTCAACTAACCCTCGCTTAACCCGGAGGAACAGGTTTACAATAGCAGAGTTTCTTTGTCAAGAATGTGTTATGTAACACGGATGTTGACTATTGAGTACAAGAGTGCTTCTAATATATATCTATCTAGAGAATATCTGAATGAGGAGTTCTATATATATGGAAGAGTTGATTATAGGTAGTTGATTGCTTATAGATCAAGAATAAACAGAGTACAAGAGATAAGAGAGTAAGTAAGTTAGGTTGTTATCTTCTCTTGAATTCCTGATGCTATTTATAGTGATGAAGAGTTTTCTTGTATAGTTGCATCTGCTGTAATCTCCGTAAAGTCGCTTCTGATGGTGATGAAGAGTTGCGACATAGAGAAGTGAATGTGTCTTTTCGAATGTGGCAGTTGAGCTTTGAAAATGCACAGTCGAGTCTCGAATCAGACATCTGGAAAGCAACCTCAGACGTCTGGTCTTCATATCTGTTATAAGCCTGGATACTTTTCAGACGTCTGAACGTTGGTAACCAGACGTCTGATTGCTTCTGAACTATGACCCAGAGGAATCATTCAGACGTCTGGATAGTGCTCTCAGACGTCTGAAAGTGTGCATGTTGCTTTATCTTGTGCATGTCCTATTTCTCTTCAATCTCTTCTGATTTGATGTCTTTTGATTCTTCTCTTGAGTGTTGCTTTAGTCCCTTTGGGGATGTTACTCTATCAACTAACTGTAAATATAGATATATATGTACATTCGATTTCCATTGTATAGTTGTTATCATCGAAACCATAGAATTGATTTCCTAACACAAACTTCGTTTGTTTTTAAAAAAAACTATCTTTTGATTTTTTAAATATTCTTTTATAATATATATACTTGAGATTTAAAATCAAATTTATATATACATTCTAAAAATATTTTTTTCTACTCTTCTTTATTTCAAAACATAGGAAAATTAATTTATTTTACTCCAGAATCATTTCATCTTGTTTTCCGTTCAATACCATTTTCAAAACAAATTTTACATTATTTTTAACTTAGGGATGTCGACGTCATGGGATACCCCATGTTGACATGGTGGCCGTTCAAAAGTTTCAATTTTCAAAAGACGTGTCTATTCGTTTTAATCTCTTCACGAATGGTTTGACCATTACTGGTCTATAAATAGCCTTCATAAACGAATTTTTTAACTATTAATGGTTCAAGTACATCTTTCTTTCAGGACGAGCAAAACTTCATCGCCACTTGTTCCAGAAAACTAAGCCTTCGTGCTGTAACTTTCTGTTCAAAATAAAGTTCTCGTTGAAGATCCATCTGTTGTTTTTGGTAATGATGAATTTCATCAATTTTCTGCTTTGTATTAGGAGAAGTAAACAAGGATCTTTTCGTCTTTTTAGTCTCTGGAGTAAACCCCGTATGATATGGGGACCACTTGTTTGCCGGTTCTTGTGGTGTAGGTGTCGGAAGACGTTGTGGTGTATCTACTGCACTGTCCGTCGATGATGTGGAGATAGAGATAGATATATAGGAACTTCCAGAAGACATTTATTTTTCTAAATTATAAGAATTTGATACTTTGTATATATTTGTGATATAACCATGGGCATTTATATATGTTGAAAGAATTATTTGTAGGAAAACTAACTTTCTAAAATTTTAATGGTTCAAAAAATTCAATAATTTGTGGTAATGAAAAGGTGAACTAAATTTAGTTTTTAATTCAATTTATTTGAAAAACTTTATCATACAATTGACTAATGCTTACCAAGTTGTGTTTTAGATTTTCTACTAGTAAAACATTTGTAATAATAGGAAAGTTAGATATACCAGAGTTGATGACTTCTCCAATGCCTATGACAAATCCCTTTGAATTGTCCCCAAATGTTACCGTTCCATCATCGATGTATGTTATATTTGATAACATTTTTGAATTTCCAGTCATATGTTTGGACCAACCGCTATCTAGTATTCATTTCTCCTTATTTTTTATTTTGGGTACCTGCAAAAAATATTTTAATTGGTACCCACATATTTGATTAGGGTCCTAATTGTTAGAGGGAGGTAGCCATACCCAAGATGGTTTGGTACCTTTATAAATATAATTTTTATTATAAACTACATTTTCTAAGTAATTATTGATATGCTTTTGTCTAATCAATTTATTATTTGTTTTAGGAACCCAAATTTTCACATTTTTGGTATTCAATTTTTGTTTAGATAAACTTCTAGTTTTTATATAACTAATATTTTTATCATTATTTTCTTTTTGTTTAGTGCATTTTTCAAATCCTATTCCATTTCTATTACCTGATGGTTTTGATGTTTTGATAAGATTTTCCAAATCTTGTTTTCCTTTGTTGAATTTTGACACATTATTGGTAATTTTATCTAATTTTTCTTTTAACTCTTTATTTTCTGTTTTCAATAATTCAGTATCCTTTTTAAAATCAATATTTTCTTTTAGCAAATTCTCTTTTTCTAGAGTACTGTTCTCACTTTCTATTACATTATTTCTTAATTTTTCTTGAGATATTTCAAGTTCTTCTTCTAAAATAGTTTTTTCATCTTTCAACATTCCTACTTCAAGTTCTAATCTATTTACTTTTACTATATATTCTTTGTTCAATTTTTTAATTTGTCTAAATTTATCATCTAATTCTATGCTAAGTTCAAGTAATTCTTCATAGCTAAGTTCCGGACATACCTCATCTTTTTGTGCCAGAAAACACACATTAGCTTGTTCTCCGTCACTATCGCTATCATTTTCTGAAGATGAAGAATCGGAGTCATCCCATGTTACCTTGAAAGCCTTCTTCTTTTTGAGTTTTTCCAATTTGCTTTTCTTTTTATCGTTGTTAAGTTTTGGGCAATCCTTTTTCATGTGTCCGTATTGATCACATTCATAGCACTTAATTTGAGATAGATTTGTTGAGTTGGTTTTTCCTTCTTTTTGAAACTTGGTCATCTTTCTAAATTTCTTGAATCTATTATAGTTTTTGGCAATGAATACTATCTCATTTTCATCTAAATCTGAGTCATCATTCTTTATTGATGAAAATGCTATGTTCTTCGTCTCCGAATTTAATTCTTTACGTGCCTGCAAATTAGCTTCATAGGACATCAAATTTCCTACCAACTCTTCAACTTTGAGAGTAGAGAGATCATTAGCTTCTTCAATAGCTAATACCTTTCTTTCCCAATCAGGTGTTAAAGAGTTGAGTATTCGAGAAACTAAATCAAAATCAGTAAACTTAACTCCTAATGCCATAAGATCATGTTGAATAGTTTGAAATCTAGAATACATGTCTACTATAGTTTCATTTTGTTTCATTTTAAATGATGAAAATTGATTTTGCAAAATTGAAATTTTAGTTTGTTTAACCTTTGTTGTACCTTCATGTGTAATTTGTAAAGTACGCCAAATATCAAATGCAGTTGTACATAACATGACACGTGAAAATTAATTTTTGTCAAGTGAGCAAAACAAAACATTCATAGCTTTAGCATTATTTGATGCTAAGGTCTTTTGTGCATCGGTCCATGTGTTCATAGCAGTAGTTGGAGCTTCATATTTATCTTGAGTGGCTGACCAAATTTCTAAACCATTAGCTTCCATAAAAATTCTCATACATGTAGACCAATATGAATAATTAGAGCCATTAAAAAGTGGGGTCGTGCTGTGGATTGTCCTTCTTGAAATATACTTGCCATATTAGAGTGATTTAAAAAACGTGTTACTGTTCTTTTAAACGAACCTTGCTCTGATACCAATTGAAAGTCTATATGAGTGGATCATATAGATTATATGCAAGTATAAACAGCTAACTATATAATATAACAATATAAACGATAGTAGCACAGTAAATGAAAGTAATCACACCGGTATTTTATACTGGTTCGGACCTCCCGTCCTACGTCCAGTCCCGAAGCTCCTCTTCGGAATTTCCTTTCAACTAACCCTCGCTTAACCCGGAGGAACAGGTTTACAATAGCAGAGTTTCTTTGTCAAGAATGTGTTCTGTAACACGGATGTTGACTATTGAGTACAAGAGTGCTTCCAATATATATCTATCTAGAGAATATCTGAATGAGGAGTTCTATATATATGGAAGAGTTGATTACAGGTAGTTGATTGCTTATAGATCAGGAATAAACAGAGTACAAGAGATAAGAGAGTAAGTAAGTCAGGTTGTTATCTTCTCTTGAATTCCTGATGCTATTTATAGTGATGAAGAGTTTTCTTGTATAGTTGCATCTGTTGTAATCTCCGTAAAGTCGCTTCTGATGGTGATGAAGAGTTGCGACATAGAGAAGTGAATGTGTCTTTTCGAATGTGGCAGTTGAGCTTTGAAAATGCACAGTCGAGTCTCGAATCAGACATCTGGAAAGCAACCTCAGACGTCTGGTCTTCATATCTGTTATAAGCCTGGATACTTTTCAGACGTCTGAACGTTGGTAACCAGACGTCTGATTGCTTCTGAACTATCACCCAGAGGAATCATTCAGACGTCTGGATAGTGCTCTCAGACGTCTGAAAGTGTGCATGTTGCTTTATCTTGTGCATGTCCTATTTCTCTTCAATCTCTTCTGATTTGACGTCTTTTGATTCTTCTCTTGAGTGTTGCTTTAGTCCCTTTGGGGACGTTACTCTATCAACTAACTGTAAATATAGATATATATGTACATTCGATTTCCATTGTATAGTTGTTATCATCGAAACCATAGAATTGATTTCCTAACACAAACTTCGTTTGTTTTAAAAAAAAACTATCTTTTGATTTTTTAAATATTCTTTTATAATATATATACTTGAGATTTAAAATCAAATTTATATATACATTCTAAAAATATATTTTTCTACTCTTCTTTATTTCAAAACATAGGAAAATTAATTTATTTTACTCCAGAATCATTTCATCTTGTTTTCCGTTCAATACCATTTTCAAAACAAATTTTACATTATTTTTAACTGAGGGATGTCGACGTCATGGGATACCCCATGTTGACATGGTGGCCGTTCAAAAGTTTCAATTTTCAAAAGAAGTGTCTATTCGTTTTAATCTCTTCATGAATGGTTTGACCATTACTGGTCTATAAATTGCCTTCATAAACGAATTTTTTAACTAACTATTTTTTTATTTTCTTCACTCCTTCTCCACAAATCCATATTCTAAAATTTTCATATTTTTAAGATCGTGCCGAAATTCTGCCGAATTTTCAAGTGAATCAAATTAGAATCTCATTCTTGTTTGGTTCTCTACCCTCTCTCGAAGATAAAAGTGCTATTCAGAGTTATAGGATCAATTTGTAATCAAAAGTTTATCGAGTCTCTCTATAAGGTGTGGTTGTGCTTGGAAATCAATTGGGTAATCTTGTGGCCCGTAAATCAAGAGAGTTTGCCCCGGACTCGTGAGACAGGAGGGTACCTCATGGCCTTTAGAAATTGAGGATTGTAATCTCAACTTGTTATAATAAAAATCTGTATGAGGTGTTCTGCCATGGTACAGGATTGGATGTAGGGTAACTCCGAACCAGTATAAAATCCGGTGTGTTCTTTCCTTTTACTGCTTTTTATTTACTTTCTGCTTCTGTGTTAGATTCTGTGATTACTCTGTAATTAAGTTCTGTATTTGTTTGTGTCATAATTTAAATTTAGTCCATATAAGTCTTAGAATCCATTAAACACTATTCACCCCCCTCCCCCTCTAGTGTTAAATTAGCCTTAAGATCCTTAATCCGCACTCCCTTTCATATCATACACAACATAACATGTATGATAATTCCTATTGCTAATGCATAAGGAATCCAACTTACATGTTCTTCTTTTCATAGGGTGCTCTTGTATATCATTTTAGGACAATCCATATATCTTTTATACTCACCATAGAAGACATCATTTACAATCCAAAATTGAGTATTAAAACAACTACAGTTGATTTTAATACAAGCATATTGTTAAAATCAACAACGTGTTGTTTACTTATAGTTTAGAAATATCAATGTACCTTTTAACGTTCTTTCTTATGAACACATGCTTCCTCTGCACTTTGATTGAAAATCAAACTATTTGATATTTATATCAAAATACTTATTCAACCTTGATGCTTATAAAATGATACATTTGTATCATTTCTTGGATCATATCCAAAGACTCACAAACCCAATATCGATCCCACTGACTTCGAGGCATTTTTGGTTAATATGTGTAAACGGCTTACTCTAAATCAATATTTAGAATTTTCTATTTTAATACATAAGTATCAAACACTAAGTCTTATCGAGCGATAATTTTGTGAGTAAATCTGAATTAACTTGAGCATGTTGAATACCGAATATGTTATGCTAATTTCAACAACTGAAATTTGTGATATTATTCTTATCAACATTGCTTATTTAATTCCAACCACATCAGTCTTTCCAATAAAGACACAATCTCGGCCGATGGATCACATCTCTTTGGTTACGACCGCTAAAATCATATTTTGATAGTGTACTTGGAATTCTTTCAGATCTACGCATTATACCATATAAAGCCAACAATCTTAATGGTTTAATTGAACAACCGAGGGTAATGTATATTTTCGACATTAATAAGAAACTCATAGTTTCTCTTCGATGTACGAGAATACTTATTAGACATTCTAATGCTATGTGTTCATTTAGGTTAGTTCATTTCACTTCATCTCATATAATCAGTTCTATCTATGGATCGGATCCAATTCCATTTAACTACCAAAAATTTCTCAAAGAAATTCCTTCACAATGAAGTTGATATACCTTGAAACAACAATTGTTTCTTAGTGCAAATAGAATAGGGATTCATAAATGCTTTATGAACCTTTTTATTTATAAAACTGATTTTAGTTTACAAAAATTTATGTTCATAACGTAAATATGTCATTTGATGACAGACCTTTCCAAAACTTTTGAAGATTCATACAAGATACCTCATGAACTGTTATTACGTGCAATCTTTCGACTCGCACAACCTGCTAACTCCTTGGCCTAGGATATGTTGGGATTTCTTACAAACCCTTATCTTGTATGATTTTGTAAACTGTTGTTTAGATGAAATAATATAAACCTTGTGTACTAATCTTAAGTACATGACCTTATAGAAAGAAACTAACTCAACTTCACTCACAATTAATCGTAAATTGTCCAAAAATGTCTGATTACTCCTTATTGATGCATCATTATGTGTCACATGGAGGAGTGATTTTGAGATTGAATCTATATTCATTTTTAGGTACATTTGGAACTCTTTCCAATATACTCACTTATTCGACCAAATCGAATCATTTTATTCTATTGCATGTTATTTTATTTACTTTTCTTTTATATTCTATGATTTTATCATAAACTTACTACATGTGTATCTAATACACATGTTCATGTTTGTAATAAATCATCGATGAATATAACAAAGTATGTGGAACCCTTTTGGTACTAATAGACTTGTGATTGCATACATTAATATGTATTAATTCAAAGAGTTCATCAACTCTTATGATGCTTCCACTGAATGGGTGCATAGCCATTAATTGTTTGAGATATAATTAACATGCATCAAATGATCCATAATCATATAGTAAAATTATTTCTCAAAACTACGGCTTAGTCTATAATTTCAAAACAACTGTAAATAATATTAGATACATATGTATTTTGTTGCATTACTTTTACTATGAAAACAAATTCCACAATATAGTTCTATTTCATAATGAATATTCATAATACTCCTATTGAAATATAGTTATATCTATATTTCAGTCAATACCAAAAATAAACATTATTTCACAAATAATGTTCGGTACATTTTACGAAAACAATTTTCGTAATTTGATGCAATCATTAGGTACTATATGGCATGCTCCTACTATTTCCGCCTGTAACGACCCCGAATTTTATAAAAATTTAAATTGATAATTTATTTAATTTTTGAATTAAAATTGTATAGTTAATTGGAAATTTAAGCGAGTTTCCCCGAATACAGATAAATTTTTTATAAATCATTTAAAATTTAAAAATATTGTAAATATTGTACATATATGTGAATATATATGTATACGTGATATATGAGAAAATTTGAAATTATATATATATATATATATATATTGAATTTGAGTTTAAATCTAAAATAAATGGTTTAATAAAAATAATTTGAGTTTATAAAAATATATTTATAGAATTCAAATAAGTGTTGATGTTAAACAAATATTTCAAATAAATTTATAGTTATATAAAATGTGAAATGAACATATTAAATAATTCTAGAATTATATAAAAATGAATATTATAAAGTAAAGCAAAATTAAAATAGAAATTTATATTATAAAGTAATATTATTAAAGACAAAGTTAAAAAGAAAGAAAACATATTCAAGAATGAAACAAGACAAGAGATAACATACAAAGTAGAAACATACAAAATAATAAATATTAAGTTAGAGATTGAAATAGAAATGTAAATAAGATAAATTATATAGATTTGTAAAATAGAAAAAAATAAACACATAGATAAGTATGAACAAAATGAAAATATATATACGATATAAAAGTGATAAAATAAACAAATGAAAAATAAATGAAATCTAACAACAAAGCTTTATTTATAAAGTAGCATTATAAAGACAAGTTAAAAAGGAAACAAACATATACATTCAAGTAGATTCAAGTGTGAATGAATATACATAGTTATGTATATGACTTACTAAAGCAAATGTATATTCAAGTGTAAACAAAAAAATATATATGTATTAGCTTGCCAAGAAGAGATAAGGTACATATGCATTTAATGTCTGCATCTTTAGCATGGCAAAGAAAATTATCAGCCGAGACAAACAATATAAAGCAAAAGAAGTCAGCTCTATGAACAAGCAAATAAAGTAAGTATGTAGGCTGAAGTAAGCAAATCATTTAAATACAAAACAAGTAAACATATAAAAGATATAAAGTACTTAGCATTAAATGCCATCTATTCAAATTTGCTTTCAGCCTCCAAAGAAATGAAATATCTCTGACCAAACCAAGTATCACTTGTACAAAATATAATACCCTGTAACTTCATTTCTTCATATACATCAACTACATTTCAGTTCGATCATTTTAAAAAAAACTGAGACAATTTCATTTTAAACTCAAACAAACATCTTCAACTTAAAACATCAAAACAATCAATGAAAACCAGAGAATCAAGTGAAGATTTCAGCTAGCAAATTCAAACCAAGATTTCAACATAGCAGTTCTGTTTTACAGGAAAATAGGTGAGCAAACTCTTAACCTTTTATTTATATATAAATCTTGATCTGCCTGTGATAAATGCTTGGTTGTGTGATAATGAAATGTTTGGATATGAATGCAATGTTTGCAATATGAAATGTCTGTGTATATAAGAGTTTATATCACTCTGTTAAACTCTACAGGCTCTCTTTTTTAAAACAAATAATATGTGAGTAAACAAGAATTTTAAAAGTTTTAAGTTTAATAAAATGACGGTTCAGGAGATTTATTTATGATATGGTGGTATATGCTTTGATCTTGTATATATATTTTTGTGATTGCTCTGTACTTCTCTGTAAACTGTTACTGGCTGCATCTTTTGTTCAAAGCTCAAACTTTTCTCATCAAATCATTGTAAAACTTTCAGTTTCAATCAAACAAGATGTTCAAACTTCAAACAAGATTTTTTCAAAGCTGATTTAAAACACGTTAGGGAGATATTTCTACTGGAAACTCTGTTTACATGTAATCAAGTAATAAAATGATAAATTCGTTTGTCATAAAAAGTTAATTCAAGTTCATAGTTTGAATGCTTTCTGAAATTCATGATTTTTAAAAACTAAAACGAAGATTTTTAGTTTGGGATTTTAATAGCAGTTTGTATGTGAACCAAAATTGCATTTTTCCCATTTTCGAACCATTGAATCAATTTTAAATGTTGAAATTGGTGATGAAACAAGCTTAAGCATCTGTAATTTCATGAAAATTATCAGAAAAAATTTCTATTGAATAAATTTAAGGAACGAGATCATTCTAGGGTTTTGTTTCAAGTTTTTGGTCGTGTCAGAAACAAGGCGTGTTCGTCTCCGATACGTGACTGAGCTCCACGAGGTTTGAGGGAAAGGAAGGGTAGCATGTCGTCGTGGTGTGAGCGAAGTTTGGGTGTCTCAGGTGGTCTGTGCGGCAGTGGCGAAGCATTTTTGCCTTGTGAAGTTCGACTTCCAGTTTCGAACTGGAAGCTCGATTTCGTTTTGGGGTTGTTAGCGTCGTATCGACCATTGCTATCGAACGTAGTGAGGATACGTGACTTGCCGGAGGAAGCGTAGTTCGCCTGAACGGCGGCGAGGCACTGTGCACATGCACGGTGATTGTTCTTGTGTCTGGTCTTGGGTTTCGCGAGGAAAACTCGGAGGGATTCTCGAGCGTATAGGGGTTGTGACTCGAGTAGGACGCGAGTTCGAGTGAGTTACCTGATGCTATATTTATCCTTAAGTTTAAATTTTAAACTAACTGAAAAGAAAACGAGAGAAGAAGGCGTGCAGGAGAGAGACTCGGGGCAAGAGGGTGAGTATCTCGAAGTGATACTCGAGTTAATTAGGGAAGTTCTCGGGTTTTCTTACTGCAGTATTGTATTATAAACTAAAGTTAGACAAATTGTGTTTCTACAAGTTTTAAGCAACTATAAACTTAATAACGGTTTAACAATTTAAGTTAAAACATAAATACAAGTGATAATTATAGTTGATAATTTAATAATTATTGAATTCAATTTATTTCCAAATCATATTTGAGTACAAGTAATTAATTCAGAATAATCAGTTGATAATTTAACAATTATTCAATGTAATTAATTGAGTTAATCGAATTAGTTCAAGTTAAAATTTCTCAAGTTAATTAATTCAGAATAATCAGTTGATAATTTGGAAAATATAATTACTTAGGGAAGTAATTAACAGATAATTACTGAATGTAATTAATTAAATGATGATTTAAATCTGAGTATAATTATTTGTGAATAATTAAAGGATCAATTAATAATGGTGATTAATTAAGATTAATTCAATAATTAAAGATTAATTGATTCATTGATTTAAAATCGATTAGTTAATAATTAAGGGTTAACTAATAAATTTGAAAGGAAGATTTATTTCAAATAATTTTGTAATTAACTTTTGATAATTAACCCGGATTAATAATTAATACATCTGATTTTAAATTAATCAGTTGATTTATAAATTCACTTGTGTATGTTTGGACTTAACTGAATGATTGAATTGTTTAATATTCTGATCTGTGATGCTGTGTGATATATTCTGATTTGTGTGTAATCTGTACTGTAGTTATTTATCTGGGATGAATGTAAATTATTATCTGTGATTTATATATTTGTAAATGAAAGATAAGCGTTATAGTTATACCGCTTATCAACTATATTTCTGTATTTTGAATTTGTGATGATTGAATGATGTTGCACTATTGTGTGAAACCCTTGGACTACACCATACACACACAATTATGGATTTCACATGGAAATGGGTTAAGTCACAGATGATTTAAATTTAATATTTTTGAAATTTTAATTTTAATTTCAATTGATTTTGGAAATGGATTTGGGTTAGATGTTAAAGCTTTTGAAATGGGGTTTTTTAGATAAACGTTATTTTGAATAACTTGGTAAGTTTTCTAATTTAAATAATTTAATTTGAATTTTGAATTCAAAAATTTGGAATTGAATTCAATGATTGGAAATTTTGGTTAAGATGTTATAAATGTGTTTAAACCATTTTGAAAGTATTGTTTGAGAATTTGAATTTAACCCAAGAACATTAACTCGTATAAATGAATCAGATTTTATGAAATGAAAACTGTTTGTTTTCAAATGATAAAAGCTTTCATATAAGAAATGAAATTCCAATTTAAGTTACAGGAATTTCAAGTTTGAATTGAAAATGGTTTTTCTAGTTATGAGTGAATTCTTTTTGAAAGCTATGAATTAAATCTATTTATTTTTAACAGATTTAAAAATGATGATTTTTTTAAACCATTTGAAATGGAATTGTTTTGAAAGCTATAAGTTAAATCTTTGTTTTAAAGATTTAATGAGTTAACCCAATTGAAATGGGAATTAATTTGGAAAATCTGTGAATGAATCTTTTGTTTAAAAGATTAAAGTGTGGAAATTGTTTAAACCGTTGAAGGTTGTTAAAATGAATCTTTTTATTTAAAGATTTGAAAATGGTAATTTGTTAAACCATTTGAAAAGAAAGTTTGGGTTTAAGTTGTAACTTAACTGAAATTCCATTATCCATATGTTTTTAAATATTGCGCTCATTATTCGGTTTAGCCGGGAGAGGACCTTTGGGTCACATAACCCATTTCAAATAATGATACGTCATATATGAATCGCATTTGCTATATTACAACATGATAGGGGGTTCTCGCTTCGCAGTTTGGTTGCGAACGGGAGCCTCTTACCCTTACATGTCCCTGAGTGGGATGGGTTGGTTGTGACAGTCGAGAGGCTGGTCGTAAAAGTAAATGCGAGGTACCAGTGTATGCCACGGTGGGGCTAGGATGGTTGCAAAGCCTATCGGTTGCCACTGTCTTCGGATCGTTACATGTGGTATCAGAGCTGAGGGTTAAACTTTAGCTCAGGAGTATAACACATTAAGTAGCTCATTAGAGATAGGGTGAAGTATACCCTAGAGTGAGTAATCCTTAAGATATCCGTCCGTATGCCTCAGTAAATTCTCTTACTATCCACTGATGGTAAGTATGAGTGCAAGAAGTGGATGAGATAGGGGACAGAGGAATATGACTATAAATGGTCAATACTTTGTAACAATAAGGAAACAATCTTTTTTCTATCAATCTCTTTCGTTCAACATCTCTTCTCAATTCTTCGATAGTTCCTGGTAGATCCAGGAAGAGATTCGATATATTAATATGGGATATAAACTCCAAATAAGCCAAAATTGTTTGTATGGATGAATTGGTTGCTTTGTTTGTTATGGTTGATAGGTATACTTTAATTCTAAACTAAAAGTTTTGAAATTGTATCCATATATCTATCTATTCTTTGGGTCCCGATATGTTCTACAAATGGTTAGTTATCCTTTCGAACTAACCGATGCCACTATAAATTTCGTAGATCTGGATAACCCGAGTATTTTGTGAAGTGTTAAACAGATTCGTTCTTGTATCTGTTATTGATATTCTGATTTGGTAAGCCAAATGCAGAATAGATGTTCAGTTTGAGTTGATGAAATATTCTTCATCTATCTTTGTGTCTCCCTGGCAATTTCGAGGATGAAATTCTTTTAAGGGGGGAAGTCTGTAACGACCCCGAATTTTATATAAATTTAAATTGATAATTTATTTAAATTTTGAATTAAAATGGTATAGTTAATTGGAAATTTAAGCGAGTTTCCCTGAATACAGATAAATTTTGTATAAATCATTTAAAAATTAAAATATTGGAAATATTGTACATATATGTGAATATATATGTATACGTGATATATGATAAAATTTGAAATTATATATATATATATATATTGAATTTGAGTTTAAATCTAAAATAAATGGTTTAATAATAATAATTTGAGTTTATAAAAATATATTTATAGAATTCAAATAAGTGTTGATGTGACGCCCCACCTCTATGCTCATAATAACAAAGAGTATTAAAAGAAATACTGTCTATTATTACGAAGAATAAGGCTGGATAGGAGCGACCATCCGTAATTGGCCTTACACTAATATTGGTTATCTCGATAGGAGTGGTATATACTTTTTATTTTTCATCTATCATTTATTTACTCCCATCGACACACCCAATTCTAGTACAAAACGAACTACGACGGTTCATAATAGTTTAGGACAATGAATATAATAACAACACAGATAATATAAATGCAGAACACAAATTAACAAAATCTCATCTATATATAACTGATGTCAGTTACAATATAGTTGACACAATACATATGATACAACTACAACTGTCGACTCTAGAAGTTATATATACAAGTACATTATCGACTAATATACATGAATACATATCGTTCTATACAATGACACAACTACTACAAAATGACAATGACAACTTCAGAAGATGTGAAAAGTCTTCAAATCCCAAACAGCAACTCAAAGAAGGAAATCTACAACCTGAAATAACTCAGGTCTGACCCGAGTATTAAATTCAAAAGAAAATAATACACGGGTCAGTCTAATTCAAACTCAGTTATTAGTGCATAGCAGCAATAATAATCAGATAGTCAAATAGGCGACAGTCACAGAAATCTCGTATACCCGACTCCTCGATAAAAGAATCGGATAACGACAGAAATAACACTATACAGTGTTAAACAACAAATCAACAATCCAAATCAATTTAAACAATTGAAATGCCAATTTAAAAACAACAATGCTGATTGGCTGCAGTACACGCACGCGTGTACTGCCTCGCCACGACAAAACAACTCAAAGCAATACTAAACAAGATCAGAGGCAACATGTGAAACAAGTTCAACATGTCGCAAAGCAAGGCACGGGGAAATAGCCAACTGAAGGCGAGAGCACCAAAGATATGGCACTACAACACTCAACAGAAAAGACGCAGATCAGCCTCATTAGAAAATAAGGTCACCTAGTGAAGCAAAATGACAAAATGCAAATGATACAAGGCATCAATGCAATGTATCAGATTCGAGAAAAAGGCAGTGCAGCAGCGTAAAACTTCAACTAAGAGAATACGAAATGGGTACACAAGTGATGGTATATAAACAACTGCACATGGCAATTAAATCAGGGTACACGGTGAAACAGATCAAGTAACATCAAGTAAAGAACTCGACCAGTGAATAAAGTGATACAGGGAACTCAAAAGTAACTAATCAGTGACCAGTGATGAACAACTAGTCAAAATCAACGCATGTACACAGCAACATTCAAGTGTACAAGACAAGTATGCAAAGAGCAACATGAAGACTGGAATGAAGGACCCAATTTGTTCGACTACACAGTTACAATGTCAACAAATAAACAAGGAAGTCAAGTGTAAAACTGCAACTACAAGAGAATGCAACTACCAAGGTAGGCTAACATATATTATACCCTGTAACCAGAAGTATATATGAAGGCAAAACTCACTAAACAAGTGCAACTATATGTATAAGAACAAGACCCCAATGGTAACAAGCTGCAGTCTCAACCAGATGATGAGCTCGAAGTCAAGGCATAAGCAAACGAGCAACCATCAAGATTCAAAATCAGTAATACTATGAAACCCCAAATCAAGTTCGATTCAAAAAAGAAAAGGCAGCAGTAAATGGCATGTGGCCTGATTTGCGAATTGCCACAACAACACTACGGATATCACTGGAGTTCAACTCAAAGGGATAGTCGAACAGCAGCTACAAATGACCAGACCAGGTAGTACAAGTATCACAGACCAGAAGTGAGTGCAACAGGGATCAAAGATCAGGGAAATGGTACTTAAATGAACACAGTATAGCAATTACAGCAATGGTATGGATTGACACCTGAAACAATTACAGTAACAACCCCAGGTATGAATGCAGCAACATGACCAGAAAATGAACCAGCAAGCTACAGCAAAAGTGAAGTAATGGTGTACACATGAGCCAAGGAATGCCACTGACTCGAGCACAAATGTAACATGGTCAAAGTAAGCACAAGATTGCAACTTGGCAACATTTAAAAGATACAGCAACCAACAAAACAAGCAAACAGGAACTTTCAAATACATGCAGAGCCATTACAACAGAAGTGAAACAAAAATATCAATGCAACATGAAGACATGAGTGTCAATACCCAGTGACATGAACACAACAAATACTACAAATCCCAAAACCAATGCTTCAGTGAAACAAGATCAAGGAGGCAACAAGTTCTAACCAAGTCCATCACTATCACAACCTAAGTCAAGATCAGGTTGTATGTGCAACAGATAAGGGACGAAGCACTGTCAAACAGTTTTAAGAGCCGCGTCTATCAAAAATCAATGCTTCAGGAATGAATACAACGATGGCCAGAGACAAAGCTCACAGGGGCCAGAAAATCAAGGTCATACCTCACAGTGAAGTCAGATGGGATGGACAGGCTATGGTCGAAATCATGAATCACCAAGTTGAACAAAGTCAAAGTCAACAGAAAAACGATCAGGGATGTAGCCATGGAAATCAAACTCAACTATCACAAAATGCCAAGACCGATTTAAAGAAGTCAGTGCCAAAATCGAACCAAATCCACATCAATAAAATCAAGTCGAAGCCGAAACAACGAAAACGAAATAAGCAGACGAGGTCAAAGAATTTGAATTAAATGTGAGTGATGAATTCACTCACCTTGACTGACGAAATCAGAAGGAGCCATGCTCGAAGAGGAGGATCGATCAACGAGGGTTGGCGCCTTCGATTTGAACAAGCCCTAGATCTCGAGCGAACTCCAAAATCTCCTTCGTTCGCCCTTCTTTTCTTTTCTTTCTGCTTTTCGAGAGTAATTGGAGGAGGAGGAACGAACGAGCTAGCCCAATCTTTGCAGATCAAACGAAGAAACGAGAGCCGCCATTATTATCTTTTCCATCGTTTGCTTTGCCTCTAGGGTTTTCAAAAAAAAGAGAAAAGAATGGGGAGAGTGGAACGGAATTAGCTGGATACAACCTAGCACCAAGGATAGAAATATAGGCTAATATTAAATTTAGAAGCCCGTAATCACTTAACAAATTTCTAAAAGGATTTCAACCCAACATTCGAAGAGAATTCAACCGAATAGAATACCAACAGTAATTAGCTACCGATTTAATCGTCTAATGACGATGATCAGTCGATACGAGACCTCGGGTTGTTACAGACTCCCCTCCTTATAAAAATTGCGTCCCCGCAATTTTCATAATTAAAGGTGTCAATAACAATCACTTTTCTAACATAAACTGGTTAAGCTAGAAAAAATAAGAGTCAATAATTCAAATGCCAAAGAAATCTTTTAATTTCATATAAGAAGTTCAAAAATTCTCAACAAAATCTAATTACCAAATAGATAATTAGAAAACAATCACAACTGAATAAGTGCAATCATCAGCGATATTCATTTATCACCAAGGTAATTAAAATACAGAGAATCACAAAGCAACAATGTCTAATCATCGATACTATAATTAGAGAACAACAAAATATAATTATTGACAAGGAAACACAAATCACAAATCGCAACTACCAATATCTAGTTATTCAACAATTTACTAGAAACCACAATCTCATAATCAACCAATTCTAACTGTCAATAAAGATAAGTGGAAAATAGCAATTCAGTCAACGAAATCTAGAATCAATACGAAACTAGAAAACCATATATCAATAAAATCAGCAAACATCTAATTATCCAAACGATAGCCAGAAAACAAATCAACAAATATTTAATTACCACTAACGGTAATCAAATTTCAAATCCAACAAATATTCGATTATCAAAAGCGATAATCAAATTTCCAATTCAACAAATATTCGATTATCAAAACGATAATCAAATTTCCAAATCAACAGATATTCAATTATCAAAACGATAATCAAATTTCAAATCAGCAATTATTTAATTATCAAAAGCGATAATTAAATCTCGAATCAGCAAATATTTAATTATCAAAAGCGATAATTAAATCTCAAATCAACAAACATCTAATTATCTAAAGCGATAATTAAATCTCAAAACAGAAAATATTTAATTACCTCAGGCGATAATTAAATTTTTAAATCAACAACTATTTAATTATCTCAGGCGATAATTAAATCTCAAATCAATAAATATTTAATTATCTCAAGCGATAATTAAATCTCAAAACAGCAATTATTTAATTATCAAAAGCGATAATTAAAAACAACAAATATCTGATTATCAAAAACGTTAATCAGAACTCATATCAACAATTATCTAATTATCACAAGCGATAATTAGAAACAACAAATATCCGATTATCAAAAACGATAATCAGAACTCATATCAACAAATATCTAATTATCACAAGCGATAATTAGAAACAACAAATATCTGATTATCAAAAACGATAATCAGAACTCATATCAACAAATATCTAATTATCACAAGCGATAATTAGAAACAACAAATATCCGATTATCAAAAACGATAATCAGAACTCATATCAACAAATATCTAATTATCACAAGCGATAATTAGAAACAACAAATATCCGATTATCAAAAACGATAATCAGAACTCATATCAACAAATATCCAATTACCTGCAGATAATTGGAAACAACAAATATCTAGAAATCAATTAAGAAGACTAGAAAATCAACATAAAAGCTTGGATCGATCCCATCAGATGGCGAGTTTTTAATTCGCCGCACGTGCAACAACATATGGCCGAAGCCTACCAAGTACTCAACATAATTTTGGCGCCCAACAAATGACCCGAAGGTCCAACATATGACCCGAAGGTCTAGTACTGGTATTTGACCCGAAGATCCAACATATGACCCGAAGGTCCAACATAGTGGCTCGAAAGCACACGGAAACATCAAATATTTCAATTAACGAGTCCGTAATTAACCAAAATAGTAAACGCACATGTCCCATAACCACGAGTTTTACTAAATTGTTTAATTTTCTTCATCGTTTCCTTGAAAGTGTAAAATTCATCAAAATCATCAAAACAACAGATATTCAATTAACGAGTCCGGAATTAACCGAAATAGTAAAAGTGTGGTTCCATACTCCGCACTTTTGCTAAATCGTTTAAATCTCTTCATCGTTTCCTTGAAAGTGCAAAATTGTGTATTTTGTAAAAATACACTTTACATTCTCAAACGGACAAGTCCGGAATTAAGCGAATCAGTAAAAGAAAGGGGTCATAGTCCTCGATTTTGCTGAAACGTTTAAATCGCTTCCTCATTCTTTTGAAAGCGCAAACTGTTAAAATTTCTGAAAACAATTTTATTTATTTTGTAAAAATAACAATTCACATTCTCAACTGAACAAGTCCAGAGTTAAGCGAAACAGTAAAAGAAAGGGGTCATAATCCTCGATTTTGCTGAATCGTTTAAGTCACTTTCTCATTCTTTTGAAAGCGCAAACTGCTAAAATTTTATAAAACAATTTTCATTTTTAAAACAATTTCCTAACCACGTGATTAAAACAGCAAATCAATAACAATTTCGATAAAGAAATTGTACTTCTCGAAATACCATAAATCGTATCTCAAAATCAGCATTGCGGAATAACCGCTTGAAAATCCACTTTTTAAAAATTTGACTGTTATTGAAGTCAAAGCGACAGTAATTTTAAAACATCAAAAAAAACGCATCAAAATAATTCACATCAAAATGTGACATCAGTGAATTTTCATTCATTAAAATTGTCAACAAAACACCGTGCTTCAAAAATATAGCACTGGTGTAAAAATCCCGTTATAAAAATAACGGCAACAAAATACGTTTCATAACCAAGCATCGGTTCAACGTAAAATTAATGCAGTAATGTGCAATTCATATTTGCACGCACATTACAATATAAACAAAGAAATCATTTGAATGTATCTTCAATGAAGACAATTCAAAACAGCAAAATCTAATCAATAGATGATTAGTACAAAAGAAAGCCAGCGGAAATTTCAACAAAAATCACATATCTGCAATTTCTTCGAATCCTCAATTTGGATTCGAAATTCTCAAAGAAACAAAATAATTACAGCTATGTAAACAACAATTGGAATTCATATCAATTTCGTATTTTGATTTTTTTTTTTTCAAAAGATTGTCAGTTGTACTCAGCGAAGACAGTTTCACTGCTTCCGCTGCGCACTCTGATAAACAGAACACAATTCAATCAAATCAACAAAACACAGTTTCACTTTTTATTTTTAAATAATGATATTTAAAAACTTGCATCAAAATTTCAAAACTTTAGTTTTGACTCAAATCACAATAAAACATCGACCAATAGTTGTAACATATGTTCCATCCAAGTTATGTTTTATATTACGTCCATAAACCTCGCTCTGATACCAACTGTGACGCCCCACCTCTATGCTCATAATAACAAAGAGTATTAAAAGAAATACTGTCTATTATTACGAAGAATAAGGCTGGATAGGAGCGACCATTCGTAATTGGCCTTACACTAATATTGGTTATCTCGATAGGAGTGGTATATACTTTTTATTTTTCATCTATCATTTATTTACTCCCATCGACACACCCAATTCTAGTACAAAACGAACTACGACGGTTCATAATAGTTTAGGACAATGAATATAATAACAACACAGATAATATAAATGCGGAACACAGATTAACAAAATCTCATCTATATATAACTGATGTCAGTTACAATATAGTTGACACAATACATATGATACAACTACAATTGTCGACTCTAGAAGTTATATATACAAGTACATTATCGACTAATATACATGAATACATATCGTTCTATACAATGACACAACTACTACAAAATGACAATGACAACTTCAGAAGATGTGAAAAGTCTTCAAATCCCAAACAGCAACTCAAAGAAGGAAATCTACAGCCTGAAATAACTCGGGTCTGACCCGAGTATTAAATTCAAAAGAAAATAATACACGGGTCAGTCTAATTCAAACTCAGTTATTAGTGCATAGCAGCAATAATAATCGGATAGTCAAATAGGCGACAGTCACAGAAATCTCGTATACCCGACTCCTCGATAAAAGAATCGGATAACGGCAGATATAACACTATACAGTGTTAAACAATAAATCAACAATCCAAATCAATTTAAACAATTGAAATGCCAATTTAAAAACAACAATGCTGATTGGCTGCAGTACACGCACGCGTGTACTGCCTCGCCACGACAAAACAACTCAAAGCAATACTAAACAAGATCAGAGGCAACACGTGAAACAAGTTCAACATGTCGCAAAGCAAGGCACGGGGAAATAGCCAACTGAAGGCGAGAGCACCAAAGATATGGCACTACAACACTCAACAGAAAAGACGCAGATCAGCCTCATTAGAAAATAAGGTCACCTAGTGAAGCAAAATGACAAAATGCAAATGATACAAGGCATCAATGCAATGTATCAGATTCGAGAAAAAGGCAGTGCAGCAGCGTAAAACTTCAACTAAGAGAATACGAAATGGGTACACAAGTGATGGTATATAAACAACTGCACATGGCAATTAAATCAGGGTACACGGTGAAACAGATCAAGTAACATCAAGTAAAGAACTCGACCAGTGAATAAAGTGATACAGGGAACTCAAAAGTAACTAATCAGTGACCAGTGATGAACAACTAGTCAAAATCAATGCATGTACACAGCAACATTCAAGTGTACAAGACAAGTATGCAAAGAGCAACATGAAGACTGGAATGAAGGACCCAATTTGTTCGACTACACAGTTACAATGTCAACAAATAAACAAGGAAGTCAAGTGTAAAACTGCAACTACAAGAGAATGCAACTACCAAGGTAGGCTAACATATATTATACCCTGTAACCAGAAGTATATATGAAGGCAAAACTCACTAAACAAGTGCAACTATATGTATAAGAACAAGACCCCAATGGTAACAAGCTGCAGTCTCAACCAGATGATGAGCTCGAAGTCAAGGCATAAGCAAACGAGCAACCATCAAGATTCAAAATCAGTAATACTATGAAACCCCAAATCAAGTTCGATTCAAAAAAGAAAAAGCAGCAGTAAATGGCATGTGGCCTGATTTGCGAATTGCCACAACAACACTACGGATATCACTGGAGTTCAACTCAAAGGGATAGTCGAACAGCAGCTACAAATGACCAGACCAGGTAGTCCAAGTATCACAGACCAGAAGTGAGTGCAACAGGGATCAAAGATCAGGGAAATGGTACTTAAATGAACACAGTATAGCAATTACAGCAATGGTATGGATTGACACCTGAAACAATTACAGTAACAACCCCAGGTATGAATGCAGCAACATGACCAGAAAATGAACCAGCAAGCTACAGCAAAAGTGAAGCAATGGTGTACACATGAGCCAAGGAATGCCACTGACTCGAGCACAAATGTAACATGGTCAAAGTAAGCACAAGATTGCAACTTGGCAACATTTAAAAGATACAGCAACCAACAAAACAAGCAAACAGGAACTTTCAAATACATGCAGAGCCATTACAACAGAAGTGAAACAAAAATATTAATGCAACATGAAGACATGAGTGTCAATACCCAGTGACATGAACACAACAAATACTACAAATCCCAAAACCAATGCTTCAGTGAAACAAGATCAAGGAGGCAACAAGTTCTAACCAAGTCCATCACTATCACAACCTAAGTCAAGATCAGGTTGTATGTGCAACAGATAAGGGACGAAGCACTGTCAAACAGTTTTAAGAGCCGCGTCTATCAAAAATCAATGCTTTAGGAATGAATACAACGATGGCCAGAGACAAAGCTCACAGGGGCCAGAAAATCAAGGTCATACCTCACAGTGAAGTCAGATGGGATGGACAGGCTATGGTCGAAATCATGAATCACCAAGTTGAACAAAGTCAAAGTCAACAGAAAAACGATCAGGGATGTAGCCATGGAAATCAAACTCAACTATCACAAAATGCCAAGACCAATTTAAAGAAGTCAGTGCCAAAATCGAACCAAATCCACATCAATAAAATCAAGTCGAAGCCGAAACAACGAAAACGAAATAAGCAGACGAGGTCAAAGAATTTGAATTAAATGTGAGTGATGAATTCACTCACCTTGACTGACGAAATCAGAAGGAGCCATGCTCGAAGAGGAGGATCGATCAACGAGGGTTGGCGCCTTCGATTTGAACAAGCCCTAGATCTCGAGCGAACTCCAAAATCTCCTTCGTTCGCCCTTCTTTTCTTTTCTTTCTGCTTTTCGAGAGTAATTGGAGGAGGAGGAACGAACGAGCTATCCCAATCTTTGCAGATCAAACGAAGAAACGAGAGCCGCCATTATTATCTTTTCCATCATTTGCTTTGCCTCTAGGGTTTTCAAAAAAAAGAGAAAAGAATGGGGAGAGTGGAACGGAATTAGATGGATACAACCTAGCACCAAGGATAGAAATATAGGCTAATATTAAATTTAGAAGCCCGTAATCACTTAACAAATTTCTAAAAGGATTTCAACCCAACATTCGAAGAGAATTCAACCGAATAGAATACCAACAGTAATTAGCTACCGATTTAATCGTCTAATGACGATGATCAGTCGATACGAGACCTCGGGTTGTTACAGTTGATGTTAAACAAATATTTCAAATAAATTTATAGTTATATAAAATGTGAAATGAACATATTAAATAATTCTGGAATTATATAAAAATGAATATTATAAAGTAAAGCAAAATTAAAATAGAAATTTATATTATAAAGTAATATTATTAAAGACAAAGTTAAAAAGAAAGAAAACATATTCAAGAATGAAACAAGACAAGAGATAACATACAAAGTAGAAACATACAAAATAATAAATATTAAGTTAGAGATTGAAATAGAAATGTATATAAGATAAATTATATAGATTTGTAAAATAGAAAAAAATAAACACATAGATAAGTATGAACAAAATGAAAATATATATACGATATAAAAGTGATAAAATAAACGAATGAAAAATAAATGAAATCTAACAACAAAGCTTTATTTATAAAGTAGCATTATAAAGACAAATTAAAAAGGAAACAAACATATACATTCAAGTAGATTCAAGTGTGAATGAATATACATAGTTATGTATATGACTTACTAAAGCAAATGTATATTCAAGTGTAAACAAAAAAAATATATGTATTAGCTTGCCAAGAAGAGATAAGGTACATATGCATTTAATGTCTGCATCTTTAGCATGGGAAAGAAAATTATCAGCCGAGGCAAACAATATAAAGCAAAAGAAGTCAGCTCTATGAACAAGCAAATAAAGTAAGTATGTAGGCTGAAGTAAGCAAATCATTTAAATACAAAACAAGTAAACATATAAAAGATATAAAGTACTTAGCATTAAATGCCATCTATTCAAATTTGCTTTCAGCCTCCAAAGAAATGAAATATCTCTGACCAAACCAAGTATCACTTGTACAAAATATAATACCCTATAACTTCATTTCTTCATATACATCAACTTCATTTCAGTTCGATCATTTTAAAAAAAACTGAGATAATTTCATTTTAAACTCAAACAAACATCTTCAACTTAAAACATCAAAACAATCAATGAAAACCAGAGAATCAAGTGAAGATTTCTGCTAGCAAATTCAAACCAAGATTTCAACATAGCAGTTCTGTTTTTTTGGAAAATAGTTGAGCAAACTCTTAACCCTTTATTTATATATAAATCTTGATCTGCCTGTGATAAATGCTTGGTTGTGTCATAATGAAATGTTTGGATATGAATGCAATGTTTGCAATATGAAATGTCTGTGTATATAAGAGTTTATATCGCTGTGTTAAACTCTACAGACTCTCTGTTTTAAAACAAATAATATGTGAGTAAACAAGAATTTTAAAAGCTTTAAGTTTAATAAAATGACGGTTCAGGAGATTTATTTATGATATGGTGGTACATGCTTTGATCTTGTATATATATTTCTATGATTGCTCTGTACTTCTCTGTAAACTGTTACAGGTTGCATCTTTGTTCAAAGCTCAAACTTTTCTCATCAAATCATTGTAAAACTTTCAGTTTCAATCAAACAAGATGTTCAAACTTCAAACAAGATTTTTTCAAAGCTGATTTAAAACACGTTAGGGAGATATTTCTACTGGAAACCCTGTTTACAGGTAATCAAGTAATAAAATGATAAATTCGTTTGTCATAAAAAGTTAATTCAAGTTCATAGTTTGAATGCTTTCTGAAATTCATGATTTTTAAAAACTAAAACGAAGATTTTTAGTTTGGGATTTTAAGAGCAGTTTGTATGTGAACCAAAATTGGATTTTTCCCATTTTCGAACCATTGAATCAATTTTAAATGTTGAAATTGGTGATGAAACAAGCTTAAGCATCTGTAATTTCATGAAAATTATCAGAAAAATTTTCTATTGAATAAATTTAAGGAACGAGATCATTCTAGGGTTTTGTTTCAAGTTTTTGGTCGTGTCAGAAACAAGGCGTGTTCGTCTCTGATACGTGATCGAGCTCCACTAGGTTTGAGGGAAAGGAAGGGTAGCATGTTGTCGTGGTGTGAGCGAAGTTTGGGTGTCTCAGGTGGTCTGTGTGGCAGTGGCGAAGCATTTTTGCCTTGTGAAGTTCGACTTCCAATTTCGAACTGGAAGCTCGATTTCGTTTTGGGGTTGTTAGCGTCATATCGACCATTGCTATCGAACGTAGTGAGGATACGTGACTTGCCAGAGGAAGCATAGTTCGCCTGAACGGCGGTGAGGCACTGTGCACATGCACGGTGATTGTTCTTGTGTCTGGTCTTGGGTTTCGCGAGGAAAACTCAAAGGGATTCTCGAGCGTATAGGGGTTGTGACTCGGGTAGGACGCGAGTTCGAGTGAGTTACCTGATGCTATATTTATCCTTAAGTTTAAATTTTAAACTAACTGAAAAAAAAAGAGAAGAAGGCGTGCAGGAGAGAGACTCGGGGCAAGTAGGTGAGTATCTCGAAGTGATACTCGAGTTAATTAGGGAAGTTCTCGGGTTTTCTTACTGAAGTATTGTATTATAAACTAAAGTTAGGCAAATTGTGTTTCTACAAGTTTTAAGCAACTGTAAACTTAATAACGGTTTAACAATTTAAGTTAAAACTTAAATACAAGTGATAATTATAGTTGATAATTTAACAATTATTGAATTCAATTTATTTCCAAATCATATTTGAGTACAAGTTAACTAATTCAGAATAATCAGTTGATAATTTAACAATTATTCAATGTAATTAATTGAGTTAATCAAATTAGTTCAAGTTAAAATTTCTCAAGTTAATTAATTCAGAATAATCAGTTGATAATTTGGAAAATATAATTGCTTAGGGAAGTAATTAACAGATAATTACTGAATGTAATTAATTGAATGATGATTTAAATCTGAGTATAATTATTTGTGAATAATTAAAGGATCAATTAATAATGGTGATTAATTAAGATTAATTCAATAATTAAAGATTAATTGATTCATTGATTTAAAATCGATTAGTTAATAATTAAGGGTTAACTAATAAATTTGAAAAGAAGATTTATTTCAAATAATTTTGTAATTAACTTTTGATAATTAACCCAGATTAATAATTAATGCATCTGATTTTAAATTAATCAGTTGATTTATAAATTCACTTGTGTATGTTTGGACTTAACTGAATGATTGAATTGTTTGATATTCTGATCTGTGATGCTGTGTGATATATTCTGATTTGTGTGTGATCTGTACTATAGTTATTTATCTGGGATGAATGTAAATTATTATCTGTGATTTATATATCTGTGAATGAAAGATAAGCATTATAGTTTTACCGCTTATCAACTATATTTCTGTATTTTGAATCTGTGATGATTGAATGATGTTGCACTACTGTGTGAAATCCCTGGACTACACCATACACACACAATTATGGATTTCACGTGGAAACGAGTTAAGTCACAGATGATTTAAATTTAATATTTTTGAAATTTTAATTTTAATTTCAATTGATTTTGGAAATGGATTTGGGTTAAATGTTAAAGCTTTTGAAATGGGGTTTTCTAGATAAACGTTATTTTGAATAACTTGGTAAGTTTTCTAATTTAAATAATTTAATTTGAATTTTGAATTCAAAATTTTGGAATTGAATTCAATGATTGGAAATTTTGGTTAAGATGTTATAAATGTGTTTAAACCATTTTGAAAGTATTGTTTAAGAATTTGAATTTAACCCAAGAACTTTAACTCGTATAAATGAATCAGATTTTACGAAATGAAAACTGTTTGTTTTCAAATGATAAAAGCTTTCATATAAGAAATGAAATTCCAATTTAAGTTAAAGGAAGTTCAAGTTTGAATTGAAAATGGTTTTTCCAGTTATGAGTGAATTCTTTTTGAAAGCTATGAATTAAATCTGTTTATTTTTAACATATTTAAAATGATGATTTGCTTAAACCATTTGAAATGGAATTGTTTTGAAAGCTATAAGTTAAATCTTTGTTTTAAAGATTTAATGAGTTAATCCAATTGAAATGGGAATTAATTTGGAAAATCTGTGAATGAATCTTTTGTTTAAAAGATTAAAGTGTGGAAATTGTTTAAACCGTTGAAGTTTGTTAAAATGAATCTTTTTGTTTAAAGATTTGAAAATGGTAATTTGTTAAACCATTTGAAAAGAAAGTTTGGGTTTAAGTTGTAACTTAACTGAAATTCCATTATCCATATGTTTTTAAATATTGCGCTCATTATTCGGTTTAGCCGGGAGAGGACCTTTGGGTCACATAACCCATTTCGAATAATGATACGTCATATATGGTTAGCATTTGAAGACCGGTGTTGAAGACCGGGTATTTGCGAGAACGATAGGATAACCTATCGATTGTCTCTGCACTGAGTTGCTCCGGTATAGAGATTCCCTAACTGATGGGAAGTCCGATCGGGATTGTGAATACCCGGATTGCAAGGGCTTCTTCGGAAGTGCCTTCGGTTCTATTCGAACCCAGAACAGACTTGTATGGTTACATGTTTGACATTACATTTTGAGATATAAAGCAGATTTCTTTCAAATACATTTCTGTTGGTGGCGGCGAATTTATTCTCTTAGCTTAACACCCTTCTCTGAGACGTACGAGCTCAGAGGTTATGTAGTTGAAGGTTATCAGCGATATACTCCCAATTTGGTAATGTGGCATGCTGAGTGTTACTTTGTGTTGATCATTTATTGATCATTTGTGATCAAAGCATGGCTTTGTGAAAAAGCATAGCTTTGTGGACGAGACCTCGTCGGACCTCACAGACCTGAAATGGTCGAAACAGGAATGATGCGGCAAGGTTATGAGGGTCGCGCCCTTTAGGGTATGTCATTTCCTTCTGGAAAAGGGTGGTATCATGGTATGGAGCCTAGATACTTACTCATGTGGACACACTTTATTTATTACTGTGTGATGTTGGTTACCGAGGCCTCGGATAAAGGTCCCAAAGGACCGGGAAATGGCATATTCGTGTAGTACTTACCTATTTCCAGAGGTAACTCGGTCTTATGTTGGCAGAGAGCCGGGTTGGTTTCTCGGGACGTCCATCCAGAGGCGATCCCATTGACAGTAGGAAGTTCCTTAGCCTGACCATTTGTTGGCAATCCAATTTCCAATACGAACCTTGTACGGTTTTAGTTGTAGAACCTGCCATTTACTTACGGTGGCACCCCACTGTTTAGATGGTAGCTATAGTAGGCATAGTGTGAAATGCCTATGTTGGCTAAGATTAATATTATACTTTCGAAATGTTTTTCTGCACTATGCACTAATGATAATAATCCAAGGATTTGGCGTAGTAAGCATGTTTGACTATCATAATAAGAAATCTCCTCCAATTCTGCGTTTGCATTGTGTGTGTGGCGGGAGGTCTTATGGTAGTTTCATTTTCCAAAAGCATTGCGGGTTTTAATGTTTAAAATTCTTTTGTGGTTTGTTTTAAAGATAAACTGTTTTTGTTGCTCACACCAGTCCCACGACTGACTCGGAGTTTATTGTTCCCTTCCTAAACTTTGGGTGCCCACCATTTTCCACACGAGCAGTCTAGAGTTGGGTTTTTCAGATATTCAGGTTTAGTAGACTAGTTGGAGCTAGTTCAGTGTTTGGAGTTCACTGACGACTGACGTTGCTTATCTTGGTGCAACGTGATTTTAGAGTTATTGGATTCATTCTCTTTGGAAGATCATTTGGAGTTATCACTTCTATTTTCCGTTGTATCATTATTTATCTCTGATATTGTTGTATCATATTGATATCATTGTTGCATATCATTCTGTATATTGTATTCATTGGAGTTGTATATGATATCATCTATTTCTTTATTCCGTTGTGTTGAAATACTTAATGGTGTTATAAGCTCCGGAGAGCCAGATTCGGCGTTTGGATCTACGGCATTTGAGTACAAGTGAAGTACGGGTGCCGATTTTCGAAGGCCGAGTTTTTGGACTCTTACACTGCCATTACTATAATAGCGTACTAAATTTAGAGGTCCGCCATTCACTTAATATTGTTAATGTTGTTTACTTATTTCATATGCTGCAACTAGTTTACAGAGGAGAGTTCTTTGATTATATATCTTGAACTCAAAGAAATATATGTTATAGAAAACAATTTTCTATATGAAAATACATTTCGGAATAAAAATTATATTTCATATTCCAATATTTAGTGTCAATTATTATTACAATTCTTGTTTCCAATGTTTCTCTATGAAGCAGAAGTGACTATTCATTCTCTTCATTCCAACTTTACCTTAAATTACATTTATTCTTGTACATTCATTTTTCTTTCAAATGGTCAAACTATTCAAAAGAAAACCTTACTACAATATCATAACAAACCTTTTACAAAAGCGCATTCAATTATTCTTAACATTTAAGACAACAAATATGTTGCACTTTATGTAAACCGATCAAGATGACATTTCAACGATCAAATTCTTAGAGGTATCTTGTAGTTTATGGTCTCGTGTTACAATAACACAGTATGATCCTTTTGAAATCATTCAAGTTGAATACATGATCTTAAAATATAGTTTATTGGCTTACTTCGAATGTACTAACTTCATCGAAATATTGTACCCCATAAACTATGACTGTTCACCATATAACATTTATATGTGAAAGTACATGGATCAAATATCCATAGCCTTGAATTGCATTTAAAGTTCAAAAACTCATAAAATGCAATACATGGTCTAAACCAAATAAACATATAAGTGACCAACTTACGAATGTATTAAGTAGTTAAAATTGGTCACTTGCATGGGTATAGAAACATTATATAACATGCAATTAGAATTATTAGTAAGTATATATTATATTTCTATTTGTCAACTTTCAATTCAGTTTGTTTATATATGTTAATTGACAAATGTTTTATCAATCATATTAAATGCACACATTTATCATTGTAGGTAATTATAACATTATATAGCATATGTTCTTACAATATTAGAAAGGTTGAATGTTACCATTTCATTTTTCTAATAAGGCTCCCACTGGTCTTTTATATTTCTCCAAACCCTAAGATGAAACATAGAAGTCTTACAACTTCACTAGTGGGTGTTAGGACTCGTTTGTTTCTTTATTCTGAACTTCAGTTTTCTTAACAAATCATAGCCCCACAAACGATGTATAACTGCTTATCGGTTGTATCATACAACTCCTAACCCATTTTTCCTTGTTCTAATCTCATTTCGACCTTGAGTTTACTCAATAAATCGAAAGAGATTATTCACTCATACCTACCATATCGGGATGACCTAAGTATAATATATGTACCTTGAGTTTGCTCAACAAATACATATAGTTATGTTACCTCATATGTTCAATATATTGATAATACTACGCATAACATCTCTAGTTTGAGTTTGCTCAACAACTAAGGAGTATGTAAGTAATTTATTAATATAGATATGGTAGAGAGACAACATTATATTGAAGATTCATAATCTTCAATATATATATTGAGTGATATCAACTTATAGAATAATATATTTCTTATGAAATACTCCAACGATTCAAGTCAGACACAACATAAATCACGGTATATGTACATTTACATATGTATTTATTTCTCAAGTCTATTTGGGTTTCTGTAATGTTCCACATTTAGTTTATACACATATCATATGAGTTTTATTGCTATATAACTTTTATATTTCATATTACTTATATGATAGTCTTACGTATAATATATCATTAATTAAATCTTATCTAATTAATTTTAAACAATTAACTCATGAATTAATTTTAAATTAGTATTCCAATATAATTTTTATATTGGACATATCTACTATAACATTTATAATGTATACTATAACCTTTATAGTGTAACACACATATATCATATATATGTGTATTTTATTTAATTAATTAACCTTTATTTAATTTATTCAATTAAACAATTATTATTAAAATTTATTAATTTCAAAATTTATCTTGTATACATACACGTATACTTATGTTACCTTAAACATTTTAAAATAACATAACATATATCAACATATGTAATACATGCATATATGCATTAATTAATTAACATATTTAATTAATTTATTTTATTAATCTTATTAATAAATTCAAATTTTGAAATTATTATATAAATATTTTCAAACATTTTGAAAATATCATTATCCTTTCAAACATTTTTAAAACTTATGTATTATTATTATTTTTATAGTAAACATGTTTTATTTTAAATTTAACTATTAAATTTCAAATCTTTAACATTAATTTTCAAAACGACTTTGAAAATTAGCCCAAGGCCCAAATTAAGTTGGGCTTTTTCTATTAGGAGCAACCTTTGGGCTCACTTCACCTTTCGGGCCAGGTCGGTAACCAGGTAGGACAGGGTACTTGATTACCTAATACCAATCCTAGATATTACCATTCTAGACACCGTACTAAGTGGGGAAGCCTAATTAGTTAGCCCTAATATGACTAATTTAGACCGCATGGGCTATTGGGCTCTGATACCATTGTTGGAACTCGACTAGCTCGCAGCGGAAGTTATGGGTGAATTTCAAAAAAATTACCCTATTGGATCTTTTATTGGACCTATGAAGTCTAACTAAATTAGAACATTTCTAAATTTCATTTAAATAAAATCATTTATTTTATTTAAATACAAATATATTAAGATATAAAATTAATTTTATTTGATTTAGTTTATACATAAATGTATCATATACATATATGTGTGAGTGCATGTGTAACATAATAATCCATAAAAGGTATAATATGCTCATATATAGATGTTGAGATTTACATCGCAATAGACATATTAGCTCATTTTGTATGTCATGTATGCTGTGCAAATATGTACATGTATATGTGTTACAATATATATATATATACGTGTATATATATACGTATATGTATACACATACGTATGTATAAATATATGATATATAATATATGAACATAAACATTTATATATAGATAAATATATATATATATAGAAAGAGAGAGAACAATTATTAAAAATTATTTATAGTTCAAAATTAACTTAGTTTTGCAAACATAATAATTTTAGTATTTTAATTTGTATATATTATGAATAAAAATAATGTTTTCATCCATAAATAATTAACATAAAATAATCTATTGATGAAAATTCAAATTTTATAATTTTCGAAAATCTGGGATCATAAAATATAGCTTAAAAAAATCTGGAGATTTTTCAAAGTTGAATTATTATTTTTAAAAACAAATCCATTGATTTCTACAATAATTATTTAATATAAAATAATATATTATTAAAAATTCAAAATTTAAAATTTTAGAAGTTCTAGAATCATGAATGAAAGGTTATGAAAAATTTTGAAGAATTTTTAATTAAATTATTATTTTTAATAAACCATAAACAGTTTTTCCAAAATAATAAAATTATTAAAAATAATAAAAATTATTAAAAAAATTCCTAAATTTTTTCTATATGTTTTTGAAATAATATAATATATTTTTTAAATATAAAATTGAATTTTTAATGTAAAAATTATTTTATATATAATAAACAATTCAATAAATGTTAATTTAAAAATATGAATATATGTATGATAATTAATTTTCGAATTTTTAAATTCATATTATATATAAATAAGTGTACTAAAATTTTTAAATCATATATATATATCTTATATATGCATATATGCTATTATGAGAGAGAAATATACACTAATATATATATATGAATTTATTAATAAATATATATAAAACAATTATTAATGAAAAAAAATTGATTTTGTATTGTATACAACATTTGTCTATCCATAAATCAAATAGTATAATAAACAAATTATGCACATAACCAAACTGATTTGTGACAACCACATCTACTTACAAAATCTTACCTAACTAAACATATAGTAGCAATATATTTAAACAGATATGAAATTGCTCATTATAGGATCATAGAATATAATTTAATTACTGTAATATGAATTAAAATTACCAATTTAATGATGCCTTTGAATCCACGTTGAAGCAATGACTTCCCTTCCTTTTACCGTTCTTGATTCGTCAGATTGCAAGTCCGGAATCACCGACCTCTAACTATCGAATAGTATTATTTTAATTTGAAATATATTTGAGAATTTTTAACCAGAAATGTAGAAGGTAATGGTGGCCAAAAAGGTTAGTAATTGTTTTTAAACACATACACACACACACACACACACACACACATATATATATATATATATAGGGTTGTATTAGAGAGAAACGAGGAAAACTTTTTTACCCATTCTCACTTTATCTCAACCCATTATCTCCAAGCCAATTCCCTATGTTTAAGCCACCTCTAGACCTTCCCAAAACCGAAATTTTGCAGCCCTAATGATGGGCCTTAAACCCATCTAAGCCCAAGTCAAAATACTATGCAATTAAATCTAATTTAATCGCTTGTCGATATTGTATATCGATCGATATATTTATAACTGTTATAAATATATATAACATTATTTATTTCTCAAATCATATTCAAATTTTATAATCAATTTTTCATAAATATTCATTTAATTAATTTATAACAATTATAAACTAATTAAATCGTTCGGTCTTAAGGGAATTAATCATTTCGGTTGTGTAAATCTTGAGTGTAAATTTGGTCAGCGATTAACATCGAACTTTTCTAATGTTAACGTTCACACGTCACTTAGCAGGTGGTGTAACATTGTGGCCAAATTTATCGCTTACTCATTTTTGGTAAAATCCAATTTTAGTTTAATAAGTGTTACCCGGTTGTGACATTTGTTTACACCAATTCTCTTCGTCAAAACTATATCACTTTGGACTTATGAAATTTGGTAATGGTCAAAATTCCAACCTCATCCACATTCAACTTTATAGTCTAAATACAAAGTCCTTGGTTCAATAATAACAATTATTATTAACTGAAATGCTCTGGCCAGAGACTTTGACTTTGAGTTGACTGTGATACTAACTGCATATAACTGAGGAGACGAATCCTCTATTGAATAGTGCTTCACTTCCAATACTTCCACTCGACCCAACTATAGTGACTCAATGGACGTCATGCCATGATTTGACTATAATCAAAGCAGAGCTTTCATATTGAAGATCCACAGTATTCTCAAGTTGGGAGAACTGTGTAAATCAGTTACATTGATATTTTCTATTTGACCTTAGTTATATTAACCAACAGAAAACTATCGAGTGAGTCGTTCCATAGTTATCCAATAACTATTAGTATGTAACCCCTAGGTGCCCCCAGCAGTCATGAGTAATACACTACCCAACATTTGGAAAGCATTACGTACTCCATTCTCAACGGATACATCGATATCCAGTCTCGATGCATCTTGACTAGGAACAATTAAAATGGTATATTTGTTTCATTGTGATAAATTACTCACGGTTACAACACTTTGTAACTACTATCACAAAATATACCATTTAAGGATTTTTCAATTAAATATACGTTTAATTAAGTTAATTAATTAATATAATCACATTATATCATGTATATAATAGGAAGAAAATACCTTTTATTTCAAACAAGATTGGTCAACGAGTTAGATATATGTAACAAATTACATAATTGCCCCTACGGCATACCCCTAACTCTATCACTTGGATGTTTAAAACATATAATGCTGTTAATGACATGAATGTGATGCTGAGAGATTCTCACACACTATTGTTGTTGGAACTAGGACTATGGAGCTGAAGTTTACCTTTGGAAACAACTAGTTGTTGAAAGACGTGATGCATACTCCAGAGATGAGGAAAAATTTAGTATTTGGTTTCTTGTTGAATAAAGCTAGTTTTACTCAAACTATAGGGTTTGATTTGTGTGCCATCACCAAGAATGGTATTTTTTTTGGTAAAGGTTATGCTATAGATGGAATGTTTAGATTAAATGTTGATTTGAATAAAGTTAGTAGTTCTGCTTATATGCTATGTGATTTTAATATTTGGCATGCTAGAATTTGTCATGCTAATAAGCGACTTATTCATAAAATGAGCAACCTAGGATTAATTCCTAAAGTATCCATAAGCGATTCAAAAAAATATGAATATTGTAGACAAGCTAAAATAACTAAGATACCACATAAATCTGTATCTAGAGGTTAGAACCTTTACATTTAATACATTCTGATATATATGAACTTGATGGTACCATAACTAGGGATGGTAAATGCTACTTTATTACATTTATTGATGATTGTTCTAATTTCACATATGTTTATCTCATGAAAAATAAAAGTGATGCGCTGGATATGTTTAAGTTATTTATCACTGAAATTGAAAACCAATTTAATAAGAAAATTAAGAGATTTCGAAGTGATAGAGGAACAGAATATGAATCTATCCTAGTCGTTGAATTTTATAATACGCATGGCATAGTTCATGAGAGAACTGTGCCCTATTCGTCTGAAATGAACGGTAAAGCTGAAAGAAAAAATAGGACTCTTACCGAATTAGTTATAGCTATTTTATTAAATTCGAGTGCAGTCTCACACTGGTGAGAGGAAATTTTATTAACTGTGTGCTATGTATTAAACATAATTCCTAAATCTAAGAGCAAAATTTCAAATTTTGAGATTTTAAAAATCATAAACTCAACTTATCTTACATTAAAACTTGGGTTGCTTAGCTTATGTTCATATTACAGACCCTAAAATAATTAAATTAGCAAATCGAGAATATGAATGTGTTTTCATTGGTTATTCCATTAATAGCAAAGCATATAGGTTTTTGATTTGAATGCTCGAGTTATTATTGAATCAAATGATGTTGATTTCTTTGAAAATAAAATTTCATTTAAACTAAGTGGGGGCACATCTACTACTAATATTCCAATAATCAGAAATAATGAACATAATGCGAAAATTGAATCTGAACCTAGAAGAATTAAAAGAGCAGGAATGGCTAAAGATTTGGTCCAGAATATAATGCTTATGTACTAAAAGAGGACCTTGCTAATCTTAAAGAATCTATGTCTTCTTTAGATTTAGACCTCTGGCAAGAAGCTAAAAATGAAGAAATAAAATCTCTTGAATCTAATAAAACATGATATTTAGTTGACTTACCTCCAGGCTATAAAACTATAGGGTGTAAGTAGGTACTTAAAAAGAAGTTGAAATCCGATGATATAATTGATAAATATAAGGCTCGTCTTATAGCCAAAGGATTTAAACAAAGAGAAAATATTGACTTTTTTATACTTTTCACCTGTTACTAGAATAACATCAATTCAATTATTAGTTTCTCTTGCTTCAACTTATGATTTACTAATTCACAAAATGGATGTAAAAAGCTTTTTTAATGGTGAATTTGAAAAGAGATTTACATGGACCAACCTGAAGGCTTTGTAATACCCGGTTAGGAGCATAAAGTTTGTAAATTAGATAAATCTCTATATATTCTTAAACAGACACCTAAATAATGACATGAAAAAATTGATAATCTAGTTATTTCACATGATTTTAAAGTAAATGAAAGTGACAAGTGTATTTATTATAAATCCGTGAACAACATTTGCACTATCATATGTTTATATATGGATGATTTACTTATATTTGTGAATCATGTTAAGTCCATATTATGTGTCTATGTTTATATGTGGATGATTTACTTATATTTGTGAATTATGTTAAGCCCATATTATGTGCCAATTTTAATATGAAAAATCTTGATAAAGCGAGTGTAATTCTTAGCATTATGATTGCTAAGTCTGAAAAGGGAATTTGTTTTGATCTATCTCATTATATTGAGAAGATGTTAAAGAAATACAATTACATTGAATATAAACCTGCTAGTACACCATATGATCGTAGTGTAAAACTATTAAAGAATATTATTGAAAGTATATGATAGTCTGAATATGCAAGCATTATTGGTAGTCTTTAGTATGCCACTGATTGTACTAGACCCGACATAATCTATATCATGGGATTACTGTGCAGTTTTACTAGTAGACCTAGTATAGAGCATTGGAATTATATTGAAAGGGTCGTGAGATACCTTAAAAGAACAATGAACCTAGGACTACACTATCAAAAGTTTCTCACTGTCCTTGAAGGATATAGCGATGCAAATTAGAATACTTTATCATATAACTCCAATGCAACAAGTGGATATATATTTAATATTGTAGGAGGAGTTGTTTCTTGGAAGTCTAAGAAACTGAATATTTTGGCTCAGTCCATTATGGAGTCAGAGATAATAGCACTAGCTACAGCTAGCGAAGAAGCAGACTACTTGAGAAATCTGCTAGCTGAGATCCCTTTATGGGAAAAACTGATACCAGCTATGTTGATCCATTATGATAGTACCACGGTTAATGCAGAAGTTGAGAACCGTTATTACAACGGTAAGAGACGACAAATTTGACGTAAGCATGGTACTATAAGAGAGTATATCTCTTCAGGGCTTGTTAGAGTAGATCGTATATGCGCTGATGAGAATCTGGCAAATCCTTTGATGAAAGGATTGACAAGAGGGAAAGTCCTTTCTACATCTAAAATAATGAGCCTATTGCCCTTAGAGTAAGAAGTCACTTATAATAGTAACTCAGCCAAATGACTGGAGATACCAAGAACTAGGTTCAACATATAATAATAGGTTATGCAGTAACATTGATTGATCATGCTAGTTTTCATTAGATAGAAGCATGCAGTCCCGAAATGATAAGAGGATGAGTTTAACTCTTAATGAAATCTATACTCCATGTGGAGTGGAGTACTTAACTACATGAGTACTCTTGATAGATTCATCTATGTGAATGTGGAAATGTGGTCGTTTCCTATGGAATTTTGGGCAAAATTCCTAGAGCGTTCACTAAACTGAGATAGACATGCATGGCCTCTAAAGCATGGGCTATAGACTGCATCCTAGAAAGGTATATGTGGTTTGATGTCAGAGATAAAATTCAAGACTATGAGTCACTCTAGTATAATATGGATCTTACTCACTATGAAAATGTTCAAATCGAAAGATACCTTTGTTTATGCGCAATCTTATAAAATCAAAAATTGCTCGGTAAAAATATTTTTAAAAGTTCAAGTGGAGGATTATTGGAATTTGTTTGAAAAGTGAATTATTAAAAATATTAAGGTAAACGCCCCTCTTAGTGAATTGTCCTACATTACGGGGAACTATAGAGAGATCATATTTAAATATAGGATTCTCAAGAGAAAGAATGGGTCATTCGGGCAACCAATGTTTTCTCTTGTATTGAGGAGGGAGACCATGCTAACTACCGCACGTGCGCGCCAACCGACCGACTCGACTCGACCCGGGTTTGGCTTGACTAATGTGGTGTGTAACTCTTTATTTTTAGAATTATATTTTTAAACTGGTTTTAACTTGGTAATAAGACCCAGTAAACTCAGATCCTACATTCTCTCATGACGCAGCCCTGTTTTTCCACTTAGATTTTTTATATAAACCAAGCTATCTTCTCAGAAAAATAATACGTTTTCAATACGAGTTTTTCTTCTTCTTCTTCCTAAACCATCTTCAGATTCGAGCAATATTTTTAGGTGTTATTAACTCGGTCATTTTTACACAAGATGTTATTGATAATTATATATAGGACCGTTTTAACTTGGAGGCGGCGTTGCACTACTGACTACCTTTCACGATTTCGGTACGGTGGCGAAATGTCTTAATGAGAGCGACCTAGTACGCAACACAGCTGCAAAGACACTGCAAAATGTAGATCGAGGTACAATATATATATATATAGCATTTTCTGTGAATATAGTATTTATGTCCTATATGCAGGTATATAGCATTGCATTAGTGTAATGCTATTTTAGTTTAGCATTTTAAACTGTGGGATTAAATATCATTTTATCCAAATAATGCTAATTTAATTTAAAATTTTTGATATTTTTTAATGTGAACCTAGTAATTCTGTATAAGATTAGCATTTTCTGTGAATACAACATTAAATGTGTAAATGCTAGTTGTAATTACTATTTTTATTCTTTATGTATGAATATAGCATTACATTGTCATAGTGCTATTTAGTTTAGCATTTATACACTATATTAACGAGTAACGTAGATAATGCTAATCTAATATGCTTTTTTAATGTGTACATGCTATATGTATTTATCGATCATATTCTATATACACGGTATAGCATTACATTGTATAATGCGAATTTATTTGCATTTACACACTTTAAAAGAATAACACGGATAATGCTATATTGATATAGCATTTTGTTTATTTGTTATTCTTCATGTGTTAGCAATATATATAAAGTAGGGTTGTAATCATATGATGGTGGCTATGGTTGCAGATGCAGTTGCTAGTGGTTAAGGTTTTGGGTGATGTAGGGTTTTGATTTTAGGTGGATCGATGGTAATGAAATGGAGCTTTGAGCGATGGCGGTTTGTAAAGGACTTGACAAGATCTAAGGTGAAGTTATAGTGACGATGACAAGAAAATGTAAGTATTGTGCGATGAAGTCGAGAAGGTCGGTGACGCATGATGAAGGCGAGGCAGGCGGCACAAATAAAGATTTTTCTTTGCGATAAACTTTTGATGTGGTGTTTTTGATTCAAAATATTTCTTAGCTTTGTCTATTTTGCTAATTCACTCTCATAAAATTAATTAGCTTTTCACCATGACTTCATTCCTCAAATTAGACAACCTCCTTCTTACATTATTATTGAATTTTACATATTTAACAAAAAATAGCTTTCTTTATTGGTTTCAAGTTTTATGATATTTAAGGGATAGCTTGTTTGGGAAAGGGATAGCCTGTTGGAAATTTTGTCTTGATAGTGCGGATGATGATATCTACTGCAGGCTTCAAGAATCTTTGTGTAAATTCATTTAAACAATAATTAAACCCTATTGAGTTGAAACAGGTTATAGAAATATTGACATCAGGGTTCAATGAAATCTTATAATGACGTAATCAGATTCAAAGTTTATACTACTTTGATCAGATTAGAAAAACTAAAAAATTAATGGTTGATGACGAGGTAGGAGAAAATTGAAATGTGGAAGATGGAAAGCATAATCAATCATGAAATCTACGAATTAGGAAAGCTTTTATAGAGTTCTCGAACGCCCAATCACTGAATAAATGCATGAAAATGGTTAGATCTGTTACTATTCATTGAGTGTGTTCAACAATTAGATCGGTCTACAGTAAATGTTCACTTAACGAATTTTTTCCATTAACTGAACCGACATTTTCAGCTACTAAAAAGGGCTTCTGCTTCTAGCAACGATGTGTACGTGCAAAGTGCAAAGTGTGCCCTAAAAGTGCCCAATTTCGCTCTAATAGCTCATGTGCCCATGCCCGCATGTGCATGTGCGATGTAGTACCCTGCACTCTATGACTTTTCTCTCTCATAGCTTTAGCCTCTTTTTATTCAAAGGAAACTTTTCAAAGCTTATACTTATATAAGTATACTCATAATTTTGGTGACGTAGGACAAATGCAAAAACTCAAAAAAACTTCTTCTTTATTCCAAAGACCCATTTGTTTTTGAAAATATGCAACATTCTCTTCTTATTTCCAAAATAAACAAATTTAAGCAATTGAAATAAACGGAATGGTTGCATCATCTAGGTGTCTGCCAATGTACCAAGTGGAATCAAACCAACGTAGTTTAAGGACAAAAAATTACATCATCGTGTAACCAATACATAAATGAGAGGCATCTTTTAGATTTGAACCTTGACTTAGTGTAATTTCACAAAACCTTATCAGGGTCTATGCTGAACTAGTCTTGAAGCAAGCACCCTTATGATAGATGCAGAATAATCACATACATTGAGTTTCATTAAGTAAAGTATTCTAGATGCTCAGCACGTTAATGTCCATGTGCTTAAATTCTGGATTCATGAGTTTACTTAGACAGTAGTCTAACTATTTTAGGAAATGACCTAATTTTCATACTAATACAGGTAAGTCAATTAAGGTGTTTCTATGATACACTTTGTTAATTAAGTAGATTTATTAAGGATCTTCATCCATCTTTGTTCATGCAGAATACAACATTAATTCATGAATGAATGATGTGATTTTAGCGTTCTATAATCATTCTCTTAACTTTTTTTGTAACCGATGAACCTTATTTGTCCTTTCCAAAACTAGGTTGGGTTTCTATTAAGGACAATCAACCTTCATTCAGAGTCCTTAGTTCCATTTTAAGATTTTATAGAAACCATTACCTTGGAAGACCCTTAGTCAATGGGTCGGCCAAGCTTTTCTTTGTCTATATGTAATTAAAACACCCCACGCCCCTAAATATACCCAAAATGACACATTAAAAGGCGTGGTGCGTTGTAGGTATAACTAAAGCTAACAGAGACTAAGATTCACAAGACAAAAATAGATAAAAACAGTTGAAACTTAAAATAATAACTTAATTAAAACAAAACTTCATAATTGCTTCATAAGTCAAATACCAAATACCACATACATGTCTAAAAATCCAACATGTCTCGTGAAACAAAAACTCATAGTCTCAAAAATCAGAGTACATAATATCCCTCATAATAAGCCAGTACATAGAAAGAACAAAAGCTGAAAGAAAAGAAATACATGGTAGCAAACTCCTCTAAGAAATCTCCAAGCAACTGCAATCTACTGTCCTCTCCCTTGATTGCCTAAGGGGGAAAAAAGGGGAAAATAGAGGAGTGGGTCAGACTAAAAGTCTGGTGAATGATGGTAATTACTAGAGTCTTTAAGCAAAGTAAAAGTAATAGACTCTACAACAGTTCTAGTATATAAAGAGTAAACAAAGGAAATAGGAAAGAGATAAACTGGAAATAAATATGATTAACTATAAGATAGGTTAACTTTGATCGTTTGCACTTGTTCTTCATAGCTGCTTTGATTAGGCTGAATTCCTAATCCTATAATTAGGCTGAATTCCTAATTCTACCCTTCGATCGGCCTGCTACTCCATAGACCTTACTACGGACCCGAAACTGGGTAACTCCTTACACAGCAGTTAATGGTATCTACGAAAGATGCACAAAGCAACCACCGTAGATCCAGACGATACATAGCTCCCTACACAGAAGGCAATGGTGTCTATGAAAGACACACATACTAGGCGCTTGGAACTCGTAGCGATTACTGAGCACCAAAATGGAAGTCGCATGCGTAACTGCCACCATGCCTGTACTATCTTTTGCTCCACCTATTAGGTCTTCTTATTACCTCAAACTCCAGCATAAGCATGTCCCTCGTCTTACCTCAGGCTAATGTGAGACCACCGTGTGTCTATAGAAAATAGGGGAAATGTTGTTGGTATTGGCCCATGATCCAAACAATACTAGTTGTGCCACTTATCCAAATCCCCCGTGATTTGGACTTCTAATTGACTAACTACTACCATTTTTAGCATAAGCGTGCCCTCGTCTCACTTCAAGCTAATGTGAGACCACCGTTTTGTCTAATAGGGAATGCTATTTGGAATAGGTCCTACTTTCATCTTTGCTTATTAACTTAGATAAATTATTTAAATCAGCCTTTACACTTTTCTCTACTATCTGTGCTTATTAATTTATCCTAAGTCTTAAAATAAGCCTTATTCTGTTCTTTTTCTTATTATAACCTACGTTATAATCATGCTTATTACTTAACCCAAGGTCTAAGTGTGAAAATAAGCTTCTTTCATCTTTTACTCTTTTTAGTTATAATTCTAAGTTATAACTAGGCCAATCTTTTTAATTCAGTCCAATTAATGTCATAATTGGGCATAATTTAGTTCAATTAGGCATAATTTCATTCCAATTCTGTTTATATTACAGTCTTTGTAATTTACATCTTACATTCCATTATTTCGGTTTTCTTACAATTTAATCCATATTCATGTTAATCTTATTCTAATCCATACGCGAAGAAATAAATGGAAAAGCTATAATTAAAAGAAAACTGAAGATAGAAAAAAATCCAAAGCGTAGAAAGAAGATATAAATTACGTATAAATAACAGTAAATAAACTAAAATACTGTAAATAAACTGTAAATAAATGGAAAAGCTATAATTAACAGAAATAAACTAAAATTACTGAAAAGAATAGTTGAAAGGAAATAGACTGAAAATAATTCTAAAAACTTTAAATAAACTACTGAAAAGGCTATTCAAAAAATCGTAGTAAAACTACAACTATTTGAAACCCTATTATTTTAATTACTTAAAGAAATCTAAAATAATTATAATCACTCACCTACGGTCCTAAGCTCTTCCTTTGGTCTTTCCAGATCCACTTGGAGTTGTAAAATAATTTAATTTATAACGGTTTTCTCCTTGGAAAAATTACTCCGTTTAGGGTCCTTCCCACTACACCAAACAGCCTATTTTGTAACACTTTTCCGCTTTCAATTTGTAACGGTAATAACTGTTATAAATTTCTAACAGGTATTTCCGTTACAAACGTTTGTCATGGTTATTACCGTTATAAAATCTGGTAATTTTGTAAATAGTTAAAAGTAACATGGATAGGATTGTAATTTTATTTCTATTATTACTTATTTCATTTCTCAAGGACAACAATTCATCGTTCATTTTATTTCCTCTTTCGTTCTAGGTTATCGTGCCTCCGATTCTAAAATTTTAGATCCTTCTCACTTTAGATCTTTCTCACTTTCTCTCTTTATCTAAAATTAAGATCAAAATAAAATTCTAAAACCCTAATCAAGCTCTCAAATCAATGGGTCAATGCTACGGCACGGCAAGCCCAGTCTCCAGCGATGATTCTGCAACCGCAACCACCACAACCACCGTTCCGATAACTCCGTCGGCTGCTACATCAGTATGGCTAAGCCCTCATCCTCACGGTGTAGCTCCTTTCCCTTCTTCGGGGAGATCGAAGACCCAAAGTCGGCTTTTTCGATGGCCGTTTCCTCCTCCGTCCCCAGCAAAGCACATCAAGGCGGCGCTGGCGAGAAGGCGTAGCAATAGAAAGCCTAAAGAAGGGACAATTTTGGAGGATGGAGAGAATAATGATACGGGAAATGGAGATGAAGAAGTTACAAACTTGGAAAAGAGGTTTGGATATGGGAAGAATTTTGGAGCAAAGTATGAGGTAATTAAAGAAGTTAGGACATTTTAGTCATACTTGCGAGGCCAAGGTCAAGAAAGAGGAGATGAAAGGAGAGGTTGTGGCTGTTAAAATCATTTCTAAAGCTAAGGTAAGATGATATGTCCAAATTTGGTTCTGATACGGACTATATTTTAGTCTGTCTTAAACATGAAATTGGAGTTTCTTTTATTAGTATTTAATGTTTTTTTAACCTGTCATGGTATGTTTATGGTGTAGGGTTTAGCTAAGATGACTGAATTAAAGATACAATGAACTAATGGAAATTTACAGTGACATTTTTGGAACACATTTTCAATATTATTTTGTTCAAGTAGATCATTCTAAATTAGATGAATTAATTCAGTTCATGTTTATTTGAACTGTAAAATTAAAGTCTCTTGATTTTCCTAGGTGCGTCTTATGCACCAAATTATGGGTACTAGAAATACATAGGAATTATGAAAGTTCAATTTTTACATTTGTAATAACCGCTGACTATTGACATACAACATTAGTTTAGCAAATACAATTAAGTTAGAGATGATGAAAAGCCCACCAAACACTGCAGAGATAAGTAAATATAACATCCTGTAAATTCTGCAGCCAATGATCAAAAAATAAACTGTCAATTTTAAGTCCTTTATCTTGCTCTGATGACAAAATTTGTTAAATGAAGAGAAAGGTTCATACTTGAGATCAGTGTTTTAAATCTCGGATTTTGGCCAATATCTCGGGAAAATATCTCGGCTATCTCGGGCGATATTTAAAACACTTATAACTAAATAGGCTGCCAAATCTCGGATTTTGGCTGATATCTCGGATTTTTCATCTCGGCCATCTCGGGGAGATTTAAAAGCCTGCTTGAGATAGCATATTCTAAGATCAAAACAAACAAACGGAAACAAAATTCATCATTACATTGTAAATGATATCAAAGTAAACAGGTACATTGCAACAGTTGCTTTCTAATACACTGACATATCAAATTGGTTCACAAAAGAGCATATATATCACCATTACACAAATTTTTTTAATAGTACAATTCACAGGATCCACTGGAAAGTGATGTTATACTTAAACATATGTGACTATCATCATAACCATTGCCATAAGCTAATCCAAATGCATGTAATACAACAATATTCAATTAGATCATCATTCGTCCTAATTGACAGCACATGAGGTTCTTTTTTTCCTCTTTGTTTTTTCTCGATAGTTAGGACATTGTTGGTTTACCCATTTTAATTTTGGATTTTCGTCTATACAAAAATACGCATGATGCATATATATTATAGAATACGATCAATTTAGAAAACGAAGTTAACATAGAAAATAGAAAATAACTTTTTATATTTATTTTTATGGTTTGAAAATAACGGAAGCATGACAAACAATTCATTCTTCCGTCGTCCCTCCATCCCCTTCGTCGTCCCCTCCATCTTTCTTCCACTTCCTTCGTCGCCAATCCACTCTTCTCATATTTTACAACTAATGTTTTGTAACTAACGTTGAAAACCCAAAACATAAAGTACGAAATATACCAAACGAGCCTTTAGTGTCTAATAAACTGTAAGTCCATACTTTAGGTCCAAACTTCAAAAGATTTACCACTTTACTAGTGATCTTTGACATACGATGCTTTAATTCAGTTAAATCATAGGTTAAGAACTCCCAAATAAACAAAACTATGAGCGCATACTTGGAAACCACTTTCCTTATCAAATGTCTCTATACTAAATATTACCAGCAATATAATATCATAGGGGTGCGTCTACGGGAAGAGAGTGAGAAGCATCTTCATACATGAATCGATATTTTTAAGTTTCTTGGAGCTATTTGCAAATTCATGCAATCCTACAGAGTAACGCTGCTTGTTATTACACAACGAAATGTTAAGTGAGCAAGCATTGAGTATTTTTTGAAATTCAGCACAATCTTATGACAGACATTCAAATAAGTAATGCAAAAATGTTTAGTTGAAAGGATAATCATTTATAACCTATCTTCGTGATTACTTCATTACAAATTAAGACTAACACATGGTCTGCTTTGGGACGTAAAATAGTTTGGGCACTAGATCATGCTTACAATGTTAGCAAAGAAAACCAGTGCGTAAAAAAAATTAGGCATCACATCGCATGATTTGCATCCACGAACTCATGAGCTAAAGGCAGCTTCTGGGAAGTTCGATGGCATGGCAAAGATTTGGCAACAACGAAATCGGCATTTCACAAAGCATGAAAGCAGGCAAAGGCTCGGCAGTCTCCTGACTCCTTCGATCTGAACCCTTTCATTATTTATTTGCCAATTCAGGAATTTGATATCGCATTAGGTTAGCATTTTATATGTTTGTTTTAATTTAAAATTTCAAAAGTATGTTATGAATTTGGAATTTAACGGTATCTGTATGATTTGAATACTTCATTTGATGAAACCTTCGTTCCATTACTAAGAGACTACACAAAAAAGAGGGATTCTTCATTACCACACTTATCCATAATGCTTAATAAATTATACATGAAACATCGAATATAATATTTATTAAGAAAGTTGAAGTCGAGAACAACTAATACAGATTAATATTACAGTTTAAGTAGAGAGATGTAATTTTTCAGCAATTCGGTATAGAATTATTGTCAATGCCAAAATGCAAACATGATAATCTAAATCTGACAATTGTTACAACAAAACAAATTTATTTTGCTGTGGAAAATTTGATAAGCACTACATCACATGAAATCTACATAACTAATAGCTTAAAAGCATTCCATGATAGCATATAAATTGAATGCTGTTGTATTTTTTCAGAAATCACTAATTCAAGAATGCTTAAATTTCATAAATAGTGCAAGTGAGTAAGTAATATGAATCGTTCAGTATATTGATAAGTTAGTTTGTATGTAGCATAAGTTTTTGAAGTACTCTTATTTTCTTCTTTTTATTGCATGTTGATGAGTTAGTTTGTCTGTAGCATAAGTTTCTAAAGTACTCTTATTTTTTTTCTTTTTTTATTACATATTGATGAGTTAGTTTGTCTGTAGCATAAGTTTCTAAAGTACCCTTATTGTTTTCTCTTTTTTTTATTGCAGCGAGGAGCTTATGAAGCTAAAGTTTAAAAGCCCACCTATAAGTCTTTGATCTCTATAGCTCCATGTAAACATGTTATTATTATTATTTCTCGATTAAATGAGAAACGCCTTTGACATTTCGGGGTATTGGAAAGTGGAGAGCTTTGTACATTATAAAGAGGCATGAAGCACTACACCAAACAGCCCAAGTACTACTGCAGAATTTTGTTTCTAACCATCAATAGCCACGACGAAGAATTAGAGATCAATAATCCATGTGCGAGAATTCCAGCTTCTGGTAAGACCTTTACATTTATGAAAGTGGTTTTTACCAATGCATGTAGATAGTACTTCTGTAGCATCACTAATTTATTTATGTTATGCTGCAGTAGCTGTAAATTAAACATTTTTAGCCAACGAATTAAAATGAAAGTATTCATTGATCACTCAACATATGGTTTAGGTTACTCAAAATGAATTTTATACCATTATTTGATTTATTTTTTCAGTGCTTTAGCCATATGAGCTGTTGTCTGTTGCTTCTTGTGGCAGTCACAGTCTCAGGTATTTTTTTAGTGCTTTAGCCAGATGATCGTCGACATCCTTGAAATGCTTATTTCATATTAGAAATTATTCTTTCATGTTAGAAACTTGATTTTATTCTAATGTATGTTCTGTGTATTGTTAACATTTTGGAGTTGTTTCATCCTTTTAAAAATGCTACCCGACTCATTTCTGGCTACCATGTTTTATGGTAAAAGAAGTATGTTAGTGCTCCTTTTATTTGACGTTAGTATGTTGATTATTAAAATTTAAGAATAATGGGACTAAGTTTAATTTAGTCTTAAGTCATTATTTTGACTGTGAAAATTTCTCTCATGTTTTTAACGCATACTCGTGTAAGTTTATCGATTGTTTGGCTTCAAAATTAATGTTTTGTGCTCTAAGTAAATACCTAAAAAGGCATGAGATAGGGGAAGGTGAAATTTCCTTATCATTATATAAAATCATCTATAGGAGGGTGGTTACTTTTTAGAGGAAGAGGGATAGAGAGAAAAAAGCATGAATTCTTCCCACTCTTCTATATTACAGTTTGAATATTTATCAACATCTGAGCTACTAATGTGAAAACAAGCAGTCTTAGGATCTCATTTTCACCAGATGAAGCTTTAAGCATTATCCTTCTGTAGATTTTAGTTTATATTTATTGCAATACTTAACCGCAAAATAATATTTAGGTTCACTCAACTGGATTGTAGAATTGCAATTAAGCACTAATCTTTTGATTAGTCATTTGTTGAATTAAATTAAAGGGTAATGGAATAATTTAAGGGTGAAAAAATACTCTTTTGATTGGTCATCTTTATATCTAATGAGTGTTCGTGCCAGCCTATGCATCTTTAAATTTGAAATAAGCACAAATATTTTCATCGTCATTTCAAAGCTCTTGTAGATGCAGTTGTTTGCAATAGATGTAGTTGTTATAACTACTTTGAATTATAGATATCTTTGCAGTATTTGCAATAACAAAACTTTATAGAAATATATAACATATGAATTTTGTTGGGAAGAATATAAAATTTTTATTTAATGGTGAAAACGATCAGGTGTTTTAAATGAGAGATGTCGAGGATTTGCAGTGCATCAAGTTTGGAATCTGGGAAATGGGCCTGATTTCCACATGTTTATTTTCCATTGGGAACTTGATTTGTAACATATTATCTTCCTCCATATTATAGAGTAATATCTTGATTTGTTTTAGTTTTAGGAGGCTGAACTTACACTTACTGACGCAGCTTGCTTCTTATTCCATGCAGCACTAGACTTTTTTGGAGCTATGAGATCGAGGACGTTCCAAACACATATTGGTTTGCTTACTTGGTAAGTGCTAAAATAATTTACTTTGTTGCAGCTTTCTGCAAATAAAGTTGAAAATGAATAACTATTTTGTATTTTTTGTTGAAATATCTAGCCCAGCTTGATCTGACTAGAGTATAAAACATTCTTGTTTCAAATTATTTTTGGGATTTCTTGGATTAAAGAAGATTTTAAAATGCACACACAGATGCGCACACGTTGTTCGCTAGTTGTCTGTCTGAATTCAAGAATAGATGCCAAATTTCTCTTTAACTACAAATCGAAGCAAACCCAAGGGGTTTTTTTGTTAGAATTAGTCATATTTCCATCTAATATTCTATCTTGTAGGAATTTGTATTTTTTGTTTAATGTAGCAGCAGATGAAGCTAGCTAGATTTGGTTCCTTGCACATAACAACAACAGGTATACATTCTCAAAATGGTATCATTTGATTTATTAAAGCATTATTCTGGATTTTGGTGTCTTTACCAAATTATGTATTAATAACTTAATACCAGCATTTATGTTTGCAACATTGGTTTTTGTTTACATGTCAATAACTGTTTAATTTTATACCACCAAATGCACGATAATTTTCTTCACACAGGCCAAAACCAGTGTAAGTTGTAGTTGAAAGAGCAAAGGGTTTACTAGGGGTAACATCACAACATCTCAGGCATATATTGGTCCTATGCATATGCTGTTGGGGTGTCTCACCTTTGGTATTTTGGATTCAGACTTTGGCATCTAATCTCTTTATAGCTAATTTAAAAGCTGTGTTATTATAGGAGGTTTTATTTACTTCTTCTTAAAATAAAACATATTTCATATGGTTGAAATTACCACAGACTTACAAAAATGGAAAAAGAAAGGTATTCTCATAAGATATTTTCTAAATAAAAGTTGTACAATAATTTATTTTGGACCGATATTATTTTATTGGTTTAAGAATTGTATTTCATAAGGTTGAAATTACAACATTCGGCAAAAAAAAGGTTGTATTTTCAAAGAACTTTTTCTACACCGAAGTTATACAATGATTTATTTTGGGGTGATTAAGCCAGATTGTGGTAAGTATATATAGAGTAGAGAAAACACATGACTATTGGATTATATAACCAACTAGCTGACAGTTGACATTGTTCAAAAGATGCATATGTGAGCATGATAAATAACTTAACAATTTAACAACCGATTATTCAAAGCGTGAAGTGTCATATAAAAATGTCAACTGATTATTCAATGTTTTGTTTACCTCAGGTTTCAGTATATACCCGTCTACAAAGCTGTTGCCTAATGGTATAACTAGAAGATATGGTTCAAGCAGTCTGATATGTCAATGAATGACCAAGCAGAGAATATCTGGTTGTCTTTTCCACCCATTAACTGATAGTTTTAGATCACACCTCATGATTAGCAGCATTCATGAGCAAATCTTCCTATCGAAAAAGCCTCTTGCTGCAAAAATTTGACGTCCTTTATAGTTAGTTACATGATTAGCACCATTCCTCCAAAGGTATAAATTTATGTTTGATCCAGTTAGTTACATTGTCCACTTTGATTCTCTAAAAGTGTTGAAACTACTACTCGACTTGTCTAGATGTTGCACAAGTATGATTATTTTAATGCAATTTCACTCTGATGCCATCTCATCGACCATATAACAATCCATTGCTTCTTGTCAAATGTAAAATGCCCAATTTATACAGTGGTAAATTAAATCTGAAATCCGTCATGTTTTAGATCTAGTGGTTGATTTTTCATATTACAGCAAACCGTTGAGGCTTTGCTTGAAGTTGGGCATTCTCTTGTGAAAGAACAGGGGTTCGTTATTGAATTCAAAACTCTCCAAGGAATACATGAAGAACTTAGAGGATGAATAGTTGGTTTTGTAGTTTGGCCGGAGTGTCGTATTCGTTGTTTATAAGCTTCTAGATATGTTGTAGTAGTGAAATTTGAAGTTGTCAAAATGAACTTTGTAGAATTTGATATGTACTATTTCGTACGTTTGATGTTTTTTTATAATTTGATGATATGATAGTTTTGAAATTTAGTTTCGTGTTTTCTATTGTTATAAATTCGTATAGATATAGTTGAATGAAATACTATTAGATGCTGAATAAGATATGGTTCAACTATACCAAATTTGCAACATATATAAGTGTTGGTAATTTTTCTATTTACCTACGTGTGCGAGGAATTCCCAACGGTTATAACCGTTGGAAATTAAAAATTTCCCAATGGTTATAACCGTTGGGAATATGAAAATAGTCGTAGGTTATAACCGTAATTTCCAACAATTATAACGGTTGGAAAAGAACAAATTCCTAACGGTTATAACCGTTGGAAAAGAAAAAATTCCTAATGGTTATAACCGTTGGGAATAACAAAATTCCCAACTGTTATAACCGTTACAAAATATGTAAAAAAATTATAATGTACCTGCTACCAACGGTTATAACCGTTGGGAATTTGATTACCAACGGTTATAACCGTTACAAAATGACAAATCTGGTGTTGTGTCCTAGAAAGGTGAACTCAATTGGAGAAAACCTAGAATGAGAAAAGGTGTTAGGTCTAGGGGTCTATTTATAGGGAAAGAAGTGGATATCAGACCGTTGGATTTTGAAGATTGAATGAGATGCAACCATGTCATAGGCTGAATAGGAGCCATCGTATGCAAGAAGGACCAGATCGAGGTAAAGAATGCAAAACACGTCATTAAGTCAGCAAAATTCGCTCTGGAACATTTGAACAAACGAACGTTCGTTCGTAATTAAGAGAGGCGGGTCGACTGGGCGGTCGACCGCCTGGTGCCCAAGTCGACCGGTCGGTCAACCTGCCTTATATATATATATATATATCTGTTTATTTTGTACCTTAGTCATATTAGCTCGGTTTCTGACGTTTTATATATGGAAATTGACCAGAAAATTACCACAGACACAATGGCGCAATTCCCGTGGCTCAATTATGATAATTTCACAAAGTTATTTTATTATTTATTAATTAACGAATTAATTATTATGGGTTAAATTTCTGGTTGTTACATTCTCCCCTCCTTAAGGGATTTCATCCCCGTAATCTCTAAGAATAAAAGAATGTACTAAATGTTTTCATCCAATTCTACAATCAACTACTCAATCATCAACCATTCATCCATTGTCCTTAACTTTTTCTAATGAAATTTATGATATTTATGCAATTAGTGTAGTGTAAATGTTCCTAACTAATGCAAAAGGTTAGGCGGTCCACTAATTCAGTTGACCCCCTTTTATGCAATCATGTCCCTGCCATGTATCCAAATAAATGCAAAAATTCACTAATGATAACTGATAATTCTATATGTGTGCTACAAACATCATCCAAATGCAACAATCATGTGATAAATATCCATTTATAGCAACCATTGAAATAAAATAAAAATGCGCACACATCCATATGCATATGCTCTAGTGTCCTAATTAGGCTGATCCCTAAACAATAATAGTGCCTAGTGTAACAATATGCGTCCATAGCATCCACTAGCAATCACTTGCAACCACTAGCATACATCATTCATAACATCTTCTATTAACATGTTTACATCAAATCCTACCATCCATAGGTTAAATACTAAGTTCTACCCTCCCAAAAGATAATAAAGGAAAGAACCTATTCAAAACTAAAGATGAAAAAAGGAATTCTAACACTTACTATCAAAAATATGAGGATAGGAAGTACGAATCTTCTCTTCTGCTTCCCAAGTGGCGTCTACAACATCATCTCCCCATTGCACCTTCACCAGTGGAACCTCCTTATTCCTTAGTCGCTTGATGTCTCTTCCAACAATATTCGTGAGGATATGCCAAACAAAAGCTTCTCTTTCTACCTCCACCTCCTCTAACTGACTAGGCTCTACAACCTCCGCCGAGTTAAGTAAGCACTTTCGCAAGTGCGAAACATGGAAAACGCCGTGCACTCCTACGAGCCTATCAGGTAGCTTCACTCTGTAAGCCATCTTCCCAACTCTCTCTACGATAGGGAATGGTCCAACAAATATAGGGGCTAACATTCCATTCGACCCAAACCTTACCACCTTCCTAAGCGGGGATACTTTGATAAAAACTAAGTCTCCAACCTCAAACTCTAAGTCTCTCCTCCGCTTATCCGCATACGAATTCTGTCTGTCTTGAGCCGTCTTCATCCTCTACCGAATCAAATCCGCCCTCTCAGTGGTCTCCCTAACCATATCAGGTCCAAGTAATAACTTCTCTGTAGACTCTACCCAACATGATGGGGACTTGCAAGGTCTCCCATTTAAAGCCTCAAATGGTGCCATTCCTATACTTGTTCGGTAATTATTATTGTACGCAAACTCAACCAACGGAAGATGGTCCTCCCAAGTTCCTCCAAAGTCCAAAATGCACATCCACGGCAAATCCTCAAGCACCATATTGATCCTCTCCGTTTGGTCATCTGTCTAGGGGTAATAGGCCGTACTCAATCTCAGTTGTGTCCCTATTGCCTCCTGTAAGCTCCTCCAAAACTCACTAGTGAAAATGGGATCTCTATCACTCACCACGCTAGAAGGAACTCTGTGTAGTCGGACTATCTCTCGAATATACAAGGATGCCAAATATGAAGTCGTACGCTTACTCTTAACTGGGATGCAGTGGGCACTCTTGGCCAATCTATCAACAATCACCCAAATGCTAGTATTCCCCTTCCTAGAATAGGGTAAACCATCTATAAAATCCATAGAAATGCTGTCCCACTTCCACTCCGGTATATCTAAAGGCTGAAGTAATCCGCCGGGTTTCTGCTGCTCTGCTTTTATCCTTTGTCATATAAGACACTTAGCTACAAACTCCGCCACATCCTTCTTCATACCACCCTAATAGAACATCCTCTTTATATCCAGATACATTTTTTCACCACCAGGATGAATACTCATACGGGAATGGTGCGCGCCTCCTCCAAAACTGCTCTCAACAAGTCACTGGCGCGTGGAACACAAAGCCTCCCATCTCTCCTAATCCACCGCCGCTATCTATGGAATAATGTTGGAGATGCCTAGAGACCTCTCTTCGGCTAATCCTATCCATAATGTCCATGAGCTCCGAATCCTCTCGTTGCCTCGAGCCAATCTGATCCATAAGGGTAGGCCTCACCTCTAATGTCTCCAACAATCCGGGAGTAATGTCCATAGAGGGCTTAAAATCAAAAGTAGAAATAAACTCCAAGCTCCTCCACTCTACGAACAAAGGACTAAGGGTTGCTTTCTTTCTACTCAATGCATCCGCAACCACATTACCCTTGCCAGGGGTATACGCTATCTCAAAATCATACGAGGCTAAAAACTCCATCCACCTATGTTGCCTCAAGTTCAAGTCCTTCTGCGAGAATAGGTACTTCAAAGACTTATGGTCGGTAAAAAGCTTAAACCTCTCTCCAAGAAAATAGTGCCTCCAAGACTTAAGTGCAAAAACTATGGCAGCCAACTCCAAATCGTGGGTAGGGTAGTTCTTCTCATGCGTCCTCAACTGCCTACTACCATAACACACTACCCTCCCTTCTTGCATCAACACCGCTCCTAGACCCGTTCCACATGCATAAGTGTATACAGTGAAAAGCTTAGCTCCATCGGGTAAAACTGACACTAGTGCACTAGTAAGGGCTCTCTTAAGCTTCGTGAAGGAATCCTCACAATCCACGTCCCACACGAAAGCTTTATTCTTCTTAGTAAGGCGCGTGAGTGGTGCCAAAATTTTGGCAAAATCTCTAATGAACTTCCTATAGTAGCCAGCCAATCCTAGGAAGCTCCTAACCTCGGTAACATTCTTGGAGGCCTTCCAATCTTGCACTGCAATAACCTTGGCGGGGTCAACAGCCAAACCTTCCTTCGAGACTACGTGCCCTAAGAAACAAACTTCCTCTCTCCAAAAATGACACTTTGAAAACTTAGCTCTCAAATGATGACTACGAAGTGTGCTAAGAACCTCTTCCAAATTAACAACATGTCCTCCATATTCTTGGAAAATACCAAGATATCATCCACAAATACCACCACAAACTTATTTAGGACATCCCTAAAGACGCAGCTCATCAAATCAACGAAATAGGCAGGAGCATTGGTTAGCCCAAAAGGCATAACCAACCACTCGAAAAATCCATCTGGTGTCCTAAACGCAGTCTTATTAATACTGTCCTCCGCCACCCTAAGCTGATGGAATCCCGTGGCTAAATCAAGCTAAGAGAAAACTGAAGAGCCTACTAATTAGTCAAAAAGATCATCAATCCTAGGGAGTTGATATCGGTTCTTCTTGGTAAGCTTATTTAATCCCTATAGTCCACGCAAAGTCGGAGAGAACCATCCGCCTTAGTGGCGAAGACGACTGGTGCTCCCCACCTGATATGCTCCTTCTTATGAATCCCTTCTCCAAAAGCTCACGGATCTGCTTTATCAATTCTTTCCTCTCCCTAGGTGTCATGTGCCTCACAGGTAATGCTACTAGCTTGGCATTCTCGGTCAAATAAATCCTAAAGTCAATCTCTCTCTTAGGGGGAAGTCCCCTAACCTCCTCAAAGACGTCTGCAAAATCTCTGATGACAAGAACCGAATGCAACTCTGATGAAGATGAATCGACAAAATAGAGAAAACTCAACATGACTGACCCTTGCGGGTCGCAAGATACCTCCATAGTCCTACCACTGCAAGTCTCAAGTCTAACGACTCTCCTCTCGCAGTCTAATATAGCTCAGTATGTGGATAGCCAATCCATCCCTAAGATCATCCCATACCCCGAGAATCCCAAAACATAGGCATCGCAGTCAAATTCTACGCCTAGGATAAAGATTTTCAAACCCCTACAAACCATAGATAAGTGTGTCGATCCTCCTATGGGGTTGAAACAATAATGAGGTCTACTACTAATGATATGTCCAAGTGCAAACAATCTACTAGAGAGCTAGAGATAAAAGAGTGTGATGCTCCAGAATCAAATAAAGTCCGAATGGGAAAATCAGATATAGAAACCAAACCTTCAACTGTGACTTTCCTACCTCTATTTGAAATTCTAATGGAAGGTGCTGCGTCTAATGCCTGAATCTGCGCAACTGGTGCACACGCTCCCTCACCACCTCCCTAGGGACAACTCCTACTCATATGACCGGGTTGCTCACAAGTATAGCACTTAGCCTTCATCTTCTCCTTCTCCTTGGCAATATGTCCAATATTCCCACAACTACAACACTTTATTCCTTTCTTAATCTGCTTTTGAGGACCATCACCTTTCTTATTGTTGTCCCACCACTTCTTCTTTGAACTTTCTGACTTAACCACCTCTTTAGACTCTCCTTCCTTGACCGCATCCAACATAAGCGCCATCTCGACCAAAGACTCATAAGTAGCTCCCATCGGCACGTGAGTCGGCAATAATCCCCGAAGGGGTTAATTCAATCCCTTCGCAAACTTCATAGCTTTATTATGCTGCGTGTTCACCAAATCCATACCAAACTGCGATAGCTCATTGAATTGATTGATGTATTCCTTAACAGACAAACTCCCTTGCTTTAAATTGATAAACCTCTCCTGCTGAACACTCTCTTCCGCCTAAAATAGAAACTTCCTATCGAATCGCTCCCGGAATCCATCCCAAGTAATATTCCTTCCTTCCAACTCGATCACCTCCCACCAATAAGATGCCTCCTCCTTCAGCTGCCAAGAGCCTAGCCGAACTCCCTTCTGATCATCCAGTCCCAAAAGACCAAAAATCCTCTCTATGTCCCTAAGCCATGCTCTCGCCTCAACAAAAGTCTCCTTGCCAGAAAAAGTCTTCCTGCCCAAACTCGCTAAATCTTTACAAAGCTTAGAGAAATTGAAGCCGGTAGGTGGGTTGATGGGATTCTCACCCGCTGGTGCAGGATTGGGCGCAGGCCCGTGCACCTCTGGAGTCATGGGTTGTAAGTACCAACGAAATCAGGATGGGACTGGAATGCCCTCAGGAAGGTTCGGGGCATCAACCATTCTACGAAAAGAAAACGATGGTTTAGGAAAGAGTCAAAGGGAGATTGAACTGGACTTATGAGGGGATTTTTATAAAAATTCTTTTACACTTAAAAAAGGTTCTTTTCTGAAAAATACTTATAAAACTAGTTATTTTGAAAAATACTTTACTTTTAAAAATATTTTTTTAGGAATCCTGTAACCTTAGGCTTTGATACCAAGTGAAACACCCCCACACACCTTAATATACCCAAAAGGACACATTAAAAGGAGTGGTACATTGTAGGTAAAACTAAAGCTAACAGAGACTAAGATTCACAAGACAAAAATAGATAAAAACAGCGGAAACTTAAAATAATAACTTAATTACAACAAAACTTCATAATTGATTCATAAATAAGTCAAATACCAAATACCACATACATGTCTAAAAATCCAATATATCTCGCGAAACAAAAACTTATAGTCTCAAAAATCAGAGTACATAATATCCCTCATAATAAGCCGGTACATAGAAAGAAAAAAATCTGAAAGAAAAGAAATACATGGTAGCAAACTCCTCCAAGAAATCTCCAAGCAACTACAATCTATTGTCCTCTCCCTTGATTGCCTAAGAGGGAAAATAGGGGAAATAGAGGAGTGGGTCAGACTAAAAGTCTGGTAAATGATAGTAATTACTAGAGTCTTTAAGCGAAGTAAAAGTAATAGACTCTATAGCAGTTCTAGTATATAAAGAGGAACAAAGGAAATAGGAAAGAGATAAACTGGAAATAAATACGATTAACTATAAGATAGGTTAACTTTGATTGTTTGCACTTGTTCTTCATAGCTGCTTTGATTAGGTTAAATTCCTAATCCTATAATTAGGCTGAATTCCTAATTCTACCCTTCGATCGGCCTGTTACTCCATAGACCTTACTACAGACCAGAGACTAGGTAACTCCCTACACAGCAGCTAATGGTATCTACGAAAGATGCACAAAGCAACCACTGTGGATCCAGGCGATACATAGCACCCTACACAGAAGGCAATGGTGTCTACGAAAGACACACATACTAAGCGCTTGGAACTTATAGTGATTACTGAGCACCAGAATGGAAGTTGCATGCGTAACTGCCACCATGCCCATGCTACCTTTTGCTTCACCTATTGGGTCTTCTTATTACCTCAAACTCCAGCATAAGCGTGCCCCTTGTCTCACTTCAGGCTAATGTGAGACCACCGTGTGTCCATAGAAAATAGGGGAAATGGTGTTGGTACTAGCCCGTCATCCAAACAATATCTAGTTGTGCCCCTTATCCAAATCTCCCATGATTTGGACTTCTAATTAACCAATTACTACCATTTTTAGCATAAGCGTGCCCTCATCTCACTTCAAGCTAATGTGAGACCACCGTTTTGTCTAATAGAGAATGTTATTTGGTACAGGTCCTACTTTCATCTTTGCTTATTAACTTAGATAAATTATTTAAATGAGCCTTTACACTTTTCTCTACTATCTGTGCTTATTAATTTATCCTAAGTCTTAAAATAAGCCTTATTATGTTCTTTTTCTTATTATAACCTATGTTATAATCATGCTTATTACTTAACCCAAGGTCTAAGTGTGAAAATAAGCCTCTTTCATCTTTTACTCTTTTTAGTTATAATTCTAGGTTATAACTAGGCCAATCTTTTTAATTCTGTCCAATTAATGTCATAGTTTGGCATAATTTCAGCCCAATTAGGCATAATTTCATTCCAATTCCGTTTATATTACAGTCTTTATAATTTACATCTTATATTCCATTATTTCAGTTTTCTTACAATTTAATCCATATTCACGTTAATCCTATTCTAATCCATACGCGAAGAAGAAGGAGGAATAAAAGGAAACTGAAAATAGAAGAAAATCCAAAGCGTAGAAAGAAGATGTAAATAATGTATAAATAACAGTAAATAAACTAAAATACTATAAATAAGCGAAAAATCTATAATTAACAGAAATAAACTAAAATTACTGAAAAGAATAGCTGAAAGGAAATAGACTGAAAATAATTCTAAAAACTGTAAGTAAACTACTGAAAAGGCTATTCCAAAAATCGTAGTAAAACTTCAACTATTGGAAACCCTATTATTTTAAATTACTTAAAGAAATCTAAAATAATTACAATCACTCACCTCCGGTTCTAAGCTCTTCCTTTGGTCTTCCCGGATCCACTTGGAGTTGTAAAATAATTTAATTTATAACGATTTTCTCCTTGGAAAAATTATTCCGTTTAGGGTCCTTCCTAGAAAGGTGAACCCAATTGGAGAAAACCTAGAATGAGAAAAAGTGTTAGGTCTAGGGGTCTATTTATTGGGGTAGAAGTGGATCTTAGACCGTTGGATTTTGAAGATTGAATTGGATGCAACCACGTCATAGGCTGAATAGGAGCCATCGGATGCAAGAATGGAAGGACCAGATCGAGGTAAGGATTGCAAAACACGTCATTAAGTCGGCAAAATTCGCTATGGAACGTTCGAATGAATGGATGTTCGTTCGTAATTAAGGGAGGTGGGTCGACCAGGCGGTCGACAGCCTGGTGCCCAGGTCGACCGGCCAGTCGATCTGCCTTATATATATATATCTGCTTATTTTGTATCTTAGTCATATTAGCTCGGTTTCTGACGTTCTATATATGGAAATTGACCAGAAAATTACCACGGACACAATGGTGCACTTCCCATGGCTCAATTCTGATAATTTCACAAAGTTATTTTATTATTTAATTAAATAACGAATTAATTATTATGGGTTAAATTTTGGGTTGTTACAGTAATCAACCATAATTGATCCTCCCTTAATTAATTTTCCTGGAATTATCTATGGTTCACATCTATTGCAACACCCATTAATTTTTTGAAATTAAATAAATAAGGGTATAATCGTGCTTTTACATAAAGGAGAAAACGATATATTTTTATAAAAGCTGGAATTAGGCTTTAGGAGCTATCCTATTATCATAATATCCTCCAATCTTCTTGATATCATAATATAACTTTTTGATATCTTTCAAAGGAAGTCTTTCTTTTAACAATTTTAATCTTGAATTGACGTTAACGATTTAATAACCATTTTCCTATCTCAACATAAACACTGACCATTATATTTTTTCCTTATAATTTTAATGTAGTTATTTTCTTAGCACTTTCTTTGTTGAAGAAACATCTCACATTCTTTATTTCTCCACTTATTAAATATTCTGGCAAATTACTGAATTCAATTTGTGCAGTTTTATCCAAAGGATGTAATATTTAAGATTTATGATTTTGCTGTTACACTTGAACATCAGACATTATATGATATGTAATGTAATCTTGGATAATTTTATCTTTATATGATATGTAATCTTGGGTATTTTATCTTTATATGATATGTAATTTTATAATGAGTATTGCATACCTAACACTTTATATCTATTTGAGAAACTCCATGCGCCTAACATCGGTTCATTCTAGTTTTGCCTAATTTAATTTCCTTACACAAAACAACCGGACTTAATAAAATGAAAATAATAATCATAGTAAATGCAAAAAAAACCAAGTTAATAATTAAAGTAGGGTTGTACAATTTTTGATTAAATCAAATAAACCAATCAAACCAGTTTATTGCGGTCAATTTGGGTTGGTTTTGAAACTATATTGGTTTATAATCGGTCTGTAAAAAAATTATTTCATTTATCGGTTTAACTAAATTAAGCGAACTTTAATATATTGTCAAAAATGTTAATGTTATACTAATTTTTGTGTGCTGCTATTGACATCTATTTTTTCTTTCGGCTATCATAACTAAATAACATCTCAATAATTTATGTTACATGCTTCTTAACTCCAAGTGCGATGACTTTCCTACACCTCCGGTACCCAAAACATGATATTTAACTTTAAAAATGAGTTTAAAATATGCCAAAACCTATAGATACATATATAATAAGGTGAGAGATGATAAATCACTCACCAGACCTACCAAAATCCAAGTTTTGCACGCAATTGAGGTAAATCCGAGAATCAACAGGCAAGCCCTAAGTTTTCTTCCCCGAAATGTAGATTTAAGATCTCTAGTGAATCCCTTTGCTAATCAAACCTTAATATATGATTTAGACCTAATTTAGAGGAGAAAAAAAAGAAGGTTTTGGATGTAGAATGAGTTAATAAGAGCTTAGATCTATTTGAGAAGTAGTAAAAATGATCTGGGGATAACAGTTAAGCTTATTATAGTTTCCAAACTTGAAATGGGTTAGTGAGCTTACCCCCAAACCTCACTAATTACTCATTAAGATGCTCCAAAAATCATCAATCTTCAAACAGGCATACCTTCTCGGCAGAAAGTCCGAATATTTATTATGACCACTCAAAGAAAAGGGAAACAAGCATATCTTTCCTATGAAAATAGTCTTGGATGCTAGTTCGGCTTATTTATCCGTTACAAGTTTTTAGAGGTAAAATCGTCCGGAAAATTCTAAATATAAGAAATGTCACTAGTAAGCGTTTCCATAGTTATAGTGCCATATGACATCATATGAATTTAAAAATAATATTTTACAATCGTCTGATACATAAAATACAGATTATTACACCAAACATTATTTTTTTTCACCAATCAAACGCCCAAGCATTTCAAATTTTACCTCCTATACTCTAAACCAAACCAAAACATACTTCTTTCTCTGACAATCATCAAGATGAAGTTTGGACGTTCATTTCAACCAAATCTCGGTTAGAAGTTTACTTCTTCCCGTCAACCAACGCAGTCAAGTTTTTATTGTCGTCGATGGTACCTACACCATCATGTATGCATTGGCTTTTTGATTTTGATTACTAATTATTTTGATTCGGTAATGCCGCCTGAAACCATAACATTGAAGGTATGAAACCCTATAAACCAAATTGTTTCAATTCAAAATCTCATTTGAATTGCCCCTACGGCCTCGTGTTGCCGTCATTCTAATTCTACATCAGTTGCTTTTGGTCTTTTGTTGCTAGACAAAAAGTAAGTCTTTTATATTAAGTTACTAGAATTTAGAATTTTTAAGGCAAAGGACATGAGATTTTCTTGAAAGAGATAGAAAAGTACGGTTGTTTATTATCGATTGAAAGAGTAGAATATGATGGCAAGAAGTATATAAAAATATTGATATTTGATAAAATTATACTGGTGCTCGGAAGAAAAAACTGATTGTAATGACAACACAATAATTTTTTTTATATTAGTTTAGGGTTGGTTCTATTCATACACCCTTTTTGCTTTACATACACCCGATTTTAGTATAAAACATTATACATCTTTTTTTACTTTACACACATCCTGAAATTTCCAATTATGCCCTTCTATGATTTTTACTCTTTTACAATTTCATTTTCTCCTCTTTCAGAATTCATGTACAAACCCTAGTAGAAATAATACCGAAAAGTGCAGTAACTATGAGGAAAAAAAAATCCTAATAGGTTGTCTACACGATTCTTTTATGTAGGCATATTGAAGATGTGTCCATCACGAATTCGCACACCTCCTTTCCTACTATAAAAAAGGGAATTAAAGCAATTTTTCCCTCTTTTTAGATTCTGCTCCAAATAGTAATTGTTCTCTATTACTAATCCAAAATCATATTTTTCTTTTGATTTTAACCGTAAATAATCGCTTCTTCCCTAATTTTCATTTCTAGATAACAAAATTTTGATTTATAATTTTTTATTAGATTAATTAAGGTTTGAATGTTTTAAGCAATAAAATATAAAATAATCAGAACATATTATTTACTACTGATTTAAATAAGAGAATTTTTGTCTTTAATTTCTTTCTGAAAAAGTCTAATTAAAGCAAAGGAAAATTCTATTTCAACCCGAGTATTTACTTAGTAGCCCCTTAAAAATTAAAAAAGTCTGTAAACCTAAAAAATAACTTAGTAGCCCCTTACCATTTCCAGAACTACCCTTCCTATTAAATTCTGTAAAGTTCAAACAGAAAAAAAAACAAAATGGACTACCACGCAAGGTGACTCTGTGGTTCGTGTCAATACAACGTAGGCTTTCTGCGTGGGGTGTAAAAATTCGTGCAATTATTTATGCGATTAAACCAGAAACCTAGTATACCCCCTGCGTGATTTATCACTAATCTCCGAAATCGACAGTCTACGATTGTATTTGCAAAAGGTTAAAGACTTTTCAATTTTTTTTTGAATTACCTGCTGTGATTGCATTAACAATTCATTCTCCTCTTCAAAATCCATCAGCTAGTAGAGAAAAATTGATTTTTTTGCTTCACTGATTTAGAAACTAGGGTTTGGAAGAAGCGGTGGTTTAGACAGTAAGAAACTGACATAAGAAGATAATGGAATTGAGAAGAAAGAAAGTACGCAGCTTTCTAACGGTATTTTAGTCTTTAAAATTTTATTTATTTTAGAGGGGCTACTAAGTAATTATCTGTGTTGAAATAGAATTTGCCTAAAGCAAATTTCGATGTACAAATAAAATCAGTCGTGGTCTAAGTAAATCTTATTTTTAATACGAATATATACGCATGTCCATGTGGACCTGCATCTAATCTCTTGGGTATTATAACTTTATATATCATGACATTTACAACATCATTTTTAGTGTGCACGTTGTTTTCTTCTCTTCATTACAATCATGTATGGACATAGAATTCAACACTAAAAAATTTAGCACTAATTTATTACAGATTTTAACCATTATCAAACTCACTTATCCATTATCTAATAAGGCAGCTAGAAAGTGCAGTAGGCAGTGTATAAAAAGTGCAAGATAGCCCTTTACATATGATATCCTATATCGTATGATTGTATACTAATAGCACCTAGCATATCTGCAATAGATATGGTCATATTGATGATACTTGAATAATTAGTTGCAATCAACAACAAATAAAAAAAATAAAGATTGGAAGTTCTGAAAACTTGGAAAAGTATACACTTAAGAAAGCTAAACGAAAAAATTACAAAGAAGGAAGGGTGGAATGGTTTCGAAACCAAGTTCACCAACACTAATTCAAAGAAGTGATAAGAAATCGTCTCCTTTTGGGTAACCATCGTCGGTACTGCCTCTGTCGCTGTTGAACCAGACTGGTCACTGCTTTCATTACTATCTTATAAGTATATGTTTGTAGAAGTGGGTTGTTCTTCCAAAGCTTTGTTCACTGATCTTGAGGTTACTGATTCTGGTATGCTCTGTTCATCAACAAAAGTGTAACTCAATCATGATCCAAGCTTATGAAACTGTGATAAGCTAAAAGTTAATTTAATCACATTTTTCTTACAGATAATAGTGAAGTGTTGCATTCAGTTATAAAATTTAGAAACAATTTAGAAATATGAATGTACATGAAATGCAAATATCTAACTGTTATGAAGCATACAGAAATAGAGTGGAATTAAGTCTATTTTAAATGAAAAGTTACATATTTATTTTTCTCTGATCTTTGGCTTTAATATAGAAAGCAAAAGGTTATATGTGTGCATTATTGTTACTCATACAAAAATAATAGCATAAAATTATCAACAAATAAAGTAATTAATTACCTAGTGGATCAAGAAGGAAATATAAACTTCTACAATAGAAATTCAACCGAAATGACACAATGTTGAGAGAATTAAAGTTTCAGGCAACATAAATTCATTATCTTCATACTAATGACACCATAGAAAAAGAGTGGAATTGAGTCTATTTTGAATGAGAAGTTGCATATTTATTTTTCTCTGCCCTTTTAGCTTTAATTTAGAAAGAAAAGAGTTTTATGTGTTCATTATTTTACTTGCACAAAATTAATAGCATAAAAATATCAACAAATAAAGTAACTAATTACCTCGTGGATTAAGAATGAAATATAAACTTCAACAATAGAAATTCAACCAAAATGACACTGTTGTGAGAACTAAAGTTTCAGGCAACATGTATTCATAATCTTGGTATTGATGACACCAAAATGTAGCAAGAGTTGTTGAGTACCAGCGTTAGTAATATGCATTTTCTACCCAAAATATGTATCATAGTCTCATAAATACATGGGTATCTTACAATTTTTTAAATGCATGGGCACCTTTGACATATTTACCTACACCGATGTCTACAAAAATGTTGAATAATGAAATAACTCTTTGAATAAGAATATGGAGCATGGTGATATTTGACAAATTTTGATACATATATGTTATCATTTGCATCTTATCTTTCAAACATATTGATCAAAAATGTAACAGGCAACCCATAAATGAAAAAAGAAAAAACTTTTGAGAACTACTTCAAGCCAATACAACAATAATAAAACACTATAACAAATAAAAACTACAAAATTATAGTGAGAAAAGAAATTGGCTGTAGAGAAATTTATGACAAAAAAAGAGAAAATGGGTCCATTGTTTACTTGATTATGAAGAGAAAGCCCAAAATAAATACATAAATTAATTTAATATTAGATGTAATGAGTAAAAGACATAAAATACTGAACATCACACATAAATTCTTACTAATGAAAGTAGCAAAGATAAATGATAGAAAAATCTTACCATTCCTCACATAACCTCTACGTACACGGGAGTTTTTGATGAAAATTAACTGTAATTTTGAGGTAGATCCTGCAATCATCGTTTTAGATAGAAAATTGGATTGTGAATAGTGAAGTTGGTGAATGAGCATGTATTATGGAAAGTATATAAGTTGGTAAAATTGAATTTTTTTAATAATTCAATCATCCATAACCTTAAGTTTCAATATGTTGATATGTGCTATAAGCCGTGACAATAGGGTTCCAACTGTCATAATGTACGGTCGAAGAAAGTGGCTTATATGTCAGTATCATAACAGCATTACTAAGCCATCTGATAATAATAAACGATAGAATATAATAGTAGAGTGAATTAAGAAAAGATCAAATATACCTTAGAACAGAGTAAAAGCACTATTTACTGTAAGATTAAGTGGCACTTAAATTTTGTTGACCGAAGTATCAGTTCAGTCTGTAAAGTGTAAAAAAAGTGGCACATATTTATAAAAATGGAATTATACTATAGAACAGGTTACAAACCGAGTCAAAATATTCGTATATAACTGACAACCCAAAACACAATAACTTGTGAAACAAATGTAATGCAGGTTGTTAACGAACGATCCGGTGTCAGTTATAACTATAAAACGGAATATCTCATATAAATTTTAAAATACTGATGAGCATGCAAAATGGTGTGGTACATCATATGAACAATGGCTAGACGTTTGTAGATATAAATTAGTTTACTATATGACAAAGCAGGAGACAGGTTGAAGAACGAACCAAAATGTGTATGTGGGTGATATTCGTACAGTGAGGAGTCGTGCAAACCTCCTCTTTGTTGTCATCCTCTCTCATAATATTATCTGTACTTAAGAAGAGCAAGCAACATCAATATTGGGACCTGTTTGTAGTAGTACTTAACGTACATGAGAAATGAATATTAGTGTGCTTATAACAGTAAGCTGAATATAGTATAACCAAAATTAAAGGATAACAACAGTATATTGTTATTGAATAAGAAGTAAATGTATATACTGGATACTGATTTTGAAAACAAAAAACAAAAAATACGGAGCATAAAGTAGGAAACTTTGAGGCATGGAATGTAACAGAGCTGTTGTGGGGAAAAAAGGGGAAAAAACTAATCTTCAGTAAGCAAGCAAACTTAGTACTGCAAATCTTAAGTTCATCCTTTGTCTCGTGCCATGTTAAAAACAGAAGATTAGTTGACGTACATCTGAGCACACACCGTTAAGTAATGAAAATCCAAAGTTAGAGTTAGTCAATGCCAGTGTTGATAGAGTAAGATGTATATTATTCTCACGGTATTTATTGAGTTAAATGACAGGAAGAAATATAATAGTCACAACCGGTAGACATATATATTAGTGCGCACATACGGGATTGCAACGAAATAGCGTATATAACTTAAGTTATATTTCTTTCTGAAACAACATATTGGTAGTTTAAGTCATATTACTGTTTTATGTCATATTTCTGAAATAAGTTATCATAATAGAAATAGAATAATATGACTTAAGTTATATAATTTATATATATGTAATCATAATGAATATAAGTTAATGAAATAAAAGTATAGTTATATATTCTCTCTGAATATAACTTAATAAATACAGAGTAAATGCCATACAATTTGGATTCAATGAATATAAAAGTAACCACAAACAGTTGAGTTCCAAGCCACTATATGTAAACTTTAACTTCACAATATGCTCAAAATTACAGTGTGATAACATACATATTGAATTGTGTCATAGTAGAGATCGATACAGAAGGAAAGATATATATAAGGCAACATGCTAATATGTTATTAAACCGACGGTTTTGCTGACAAAGATTGGTACTAATACAAACATGAGTGTTGTTCAAATGGGAATTAAAGTACAGAAAGTAAGAGTAACAATTTTACAGTAGATGAAAGCACAAACTGAATAAAACAATGAGTTTGCAAACAAAATAAAAAATGGACAAACAACAAAATGTAGATGTTGATGGATGAAGTGGTTTTCCATAGTGGTCAACCGTCTATACACCTACTTCTTCCTTTTCTTCTCTGAAAATATTGTATGGTTGAAAATAGATGGGAATTTTAATGAAAAGTGATGTTCATAATCTGAAATTTAGAAATACAAATCTCGATGGTCAGAACATTACATAAATATCAGTTGTCTAATGGTCATGTAATATTGGTAAGGGTGGAAATTTCACCTCATCGGTATGGAAAACAATGCAAGTTTAAACTGTGCTAACATACTACAAACTATCAATCAGTATCTACATGGCTAAATATTAACTGGAAATGGAAATGCATAGTTTTTGTTTCAATATACAATAAAAGGTTTGTTCTGATGGTCAATATGGGCTGAAAATAAACATGCGGTGCTTTTCTGATTGTCACATGTAGTTCAGTGTATATGTGTTTCAATCTATACGTACAGATCAACTAATCAGACATTAAAATGATGTATTAAAATATTACATCGTAAAGCTAACTCATCAATACATAGAAAACCTCCACAATCCAAAACAAACCCTCAAAAACTCTGTAATGGTCTGGTGTTAATAGCCACTTTTCTATTGAAACCCACAGCAGTAATGATACTTCATTCATTACTGTGCTTGAATACATGTCTTAGTGTTAGTATGATTAATATGCTGCTACATTCAAAACTCATTTTCCTTAGCAGTGAATTCTTAACGCACATATGAAATAATTCCACAGATAAATTTTACTGTAAATTAATAGATGTATATATATTATAATTTATATATATATATTTCGTTTTGCTATATCCATAATCTATAATAAGTTATCATCGTCTCTATATATGAAATGTTTAGAATCAAAACGAAAAGTTAGTGTTTTGAAGTAGTTCCAGGAGGTATGAGCATGGACAGATAAAGAAATAGTGTTGAGCATGGACAGAAGTTACCTTAACCTCATCATACAACTTCTTTTCCCAAGCAAATATCTTATTAAGAATCACTTCGTAAGTTTCTGATTGATCAATAATAATATCCTCGTTTGTTTTTTTTATTTCAGGTGCTTAATTGACCAATTCATGTGATAGCAGATATGACAGAATAATCAAGCTGTCCTGTAAAATAATAAAATTTTACAACATCAATGTATGCAAACATGAAACACCCCACACCCCTTAAGATACCCAAAAGGACACAACAAAAGGTGCGGTGCATTGTAGATATAACTAAAGCTAACAGAGACTAAGATTCACAAGACAAAAATAGATAAAAACAGCGGAAACTAAATAAGTATTAATTAAAACCACTACAACAAAAATACCTTTTCGCAACTGCCAAAAACAGTTGTAATATGTCTATTACAACTGGCACCCGCCAGTCGTTATATCCGCAGTTGTAATAGATCCGAATTATTTTACAACTGGCCGGAACAGTTGCAAAAGCAGTTGTAGAAACTTATTTTTTTTACAACTGTGACATGTTAGTTGTAAATGACTAGTTACAACTGCTTTTAGCACTTGCAAAAGGTCTTTTACAACTACCACTGCTAGTTGTAGAAAACTTATTTACACTATGGAAAACCATTTACAACTGCAACATGCAAGTTGTAAATGACTAGTTACAACTGCTTTTAGCACTTGTAAAAGGCTTTTTACAACTACCACTTGCAGTTGTAGAAGGATGAAATACAACTAACAATGACAGTTGCAACATATATTTTTACAACTGCTACAAACAACTATAATCATCTTTTCCAGCTGCTATAAATTTCTTAATATCATAACTAAAACCAATATTTCGTTAATATTATACACAATCATGCAAATTACTTGAAACAACACAAACCATTTGCATTCATAAAAATCGAAAACAATTCGAGTTTACACCATTTATGAATTCATAAGTTCAATACAAAACACAACTAAATCCATAACATATTTCAGTAAGAGTACATATACATACTAATTAAAAGAGATAAATTCCTTATGCCAAGCAACAGTCGTCCCAACCGCTTGTCCAATAGTATAGATATCCAAAGTAGGCCTATATAAAATAGCTTCGGGCTCCACCACAAACAATCCCCTTGCTGCTGTTACTGCCTCCAAAACAACTACCTGCACACAAACTCATCCTCCATTTCATCAACTACAACCTGCCACAAACACTTGCTTTCGAACACCATAACACCAAACTGCTCATATCTTTGTGCACACAGCCTTCACTACATTTGCACATTCCGTCACTGCTTCAACTAATCACTTCCCTAATTAATAAACAACACATTTACATCCTTGCCTGCACCATTACATCTCTGTACCATCCCTAAACACTACTTACAGCACCACAATAGTGCCTCCACACTGTACCTCAACCGTACATTTCATAAAAACGGCATCACACTTCAACATTCATCACTCATCCTTCAACCACCTCTTACTTACACAGCAGCCACCGCACAGCAGAACTTCATACGCCATACTTACCCATCACAATATATACTTACTTAAGTTAACTTCCTACATACTCCCATTAAAAACCCCTACTACACCTGATCTCCTCCTACAATAGCAACTCCATCGATTCAGTCCACCAATTGTGCCAGCAACCACCACACTACCGTGAACACTACTGCAGGATCACAGAACATTCACTTCATTATTACCATCCTTTAGCAACTCACTGCAACATTCTCCCCCGCCATCAGCCACTCTTTCATATAAACCACCTTCTTCAACTGTTCAACCTTCCAACCCCTCATACACTTTAAAGCAAGAAACACGTACAAGCATATAAAAGCAAGCAAGCATGTGCTACTATTCAAATCAAGACAACATGCTACTGTTCAAATGAATATCTGGAGTTGGTTTAATTCTCAGTTGCATTTCCCCTGTAAAGCACTAAAATTAAAACATTTCACACAAGTATGGTTGCTGATTTTACTTCATACAATGCTCTATTCGGTACTTTCTCTTTTGCCTACTTTCTCTCTTTCGATGAATAGACAGTACCAATAGCAAGATTCTACAATACGACACTACGTTTTCGTATGCTGACTTTATCTTTTATAGGGAGCAAACATATTCTCATAATAGTGAAACAAAACAAGATAGGAAATAGAAAACCAGGTTATACTCTATTCCTGGAACTTGCAAAAATTTGTTCATCAATAACCCAGCGCACATAAAAGAGTGTGTAATCATCTATCATAATTAAAGATGTAATTTTTAATTAATGATGTAGGCCTCATTAGTCCAGTACTGCAAAAATAGACCATGAACCGACTATACAACTTCATTCGAACATAGAACACTTTTGATTGTAATCCTCTCTTGTTATAACTAAGACAACGACAAGTGCAGAAAAATCAGTAAATTTGTGTTGATGTTATTTTAAATCTCATTACTGGTCAAGAACACACTATTAAATTTTGAAATGGTCAAAAACACACCTGTCTTCTTCGGAAGCAATAAATAGTAAATATTAGGTGCCAGACAAATGCTATTTCAGGATACCAGACAAATGCTATTTTAGCCTAGATCAGTTGATGAGACAAGTTTGATTTGTATAACAAAAACGAATTAATGGAGGCTTGGATTTATAGAAAGTTTTTTGTATTTCAATTGTGGGCTTTTATCTTATAAAAATAAGAATATGTACATAACTACACGCTGCAGCACATGTTGGAAAGAATGAAGAAAATCAGGTAGCTTGCTTTGTAAATAGTGAAGAAGATGATAAAAACAATCACAAACATTGGTGCAAGTCGCCTCATGTGCGACTGTGCTGTCACTTGCTCAGCCGTTGGATCAAATCAGATGGTAAATGGCACTGGAACCAAATCCAGTCTCTACCAGTCACCGACACTCGAACAACAGAAAACGCAAAATTCTAAACCTATGAATCAATCGTGGGATTATGATTTCTGAATTGTGACATTCCAATTGTAAATGGCACTGGGGTGTGTCGATGGACATTAGCATGGTGATAACTGAACATAATAAAAGATTAACATGCTAGTTGATGATTTCAAATAATACTTTCATACTCAATTTATAAAAAAATACCTGAGGCGTATTGCCACGAGGAGTCACTGGCTCTTCTGCTACATTTTGTTTACCATTGATGTTCTGTTTAAAAAAAATGTTACTTGCATTAATAAATGTTTAAGCGCATATCAATTACTCTAACATAGTGAATCAAAATAACTTACAGCCATAAACAAATAAGAGAGCTCTTTCATTTGGGCCCGCAAGGTAGTAATTTCATTTTCCAATGCATGTACTTTTTTTGAACAACTCGTGTGAACTGCAAACTGAGTTGGTGTAACTCCAAAACCCAGTCCCCTTATTCTACGTCTATGTTCACGACCAAAAACCTTCGACACTCCATCTTCCTCCAGCGATATCGTTCCTTGAGAACTCTGATCGGTGTTTTTATACTCATTTATCTTTGTCTACAAATTAAAAAATATCCATTTTTCGCATGTCATAACATTCATGTAAGGTTCATATATTGGAGACAATCGTGAAAACACATGCCAATTAAAATATATCAAATTCAACTTGCTAGAAATAAAAAAAGGAAAAAAAATAATTGGATTAAATAAAGGATAAAATGAAGTCAAAATGGAAAACGGAGAAATAATTAGATGTAATATATATGTATTCTTACCATGTAATCGCCGACAACAGAATTTGGTGGTTCTCCATTTTTCTTTATGTGGCCTTTGCACCACAAATCCTCCCTAGTAATATCCGATGAGCAACCACTTTCTTTTTTCTGCAAAAAGAACTTAAAACTAATTACTAAACCGTATTGGATGAATATTTTTTATACTCATAACAAATGAATTTTATAAGTTATTTTTTCTTACCATATCTTCTGCAAGTCTTGCGTACCGCTTTCGACTCATAGTGTGCGGAATTGTATTCATTGCTCGTATGGTTTTGTATTTATTTCTCATCGACTATAAAAGAGAAATTCAATAAAATTAGATATAATAAATTGACATGAAAAAATTTCAACAGTAGCCACCAAAATAAAACCAACTACCTCAAACTCTTTAGTCAATTTCTCGTTGACAAAATCATTCCATTCTTGAGCACTCTTAATATTATCTGGTTTTAACATGCCTAATTTGTTAGAAGCATCGGGACTCTTTGCTGCAACTTTTATAACTTTAACTAGCCGTGACTTTGACTCTTTCCATCGCAGTCCCAACATTTGAAGGAACATATGTTGATGTATGTCATCCAACTTGAATCTTTCCTGTACAGTATGAACTGTGTTATCAATGATTACTTGAATCTTTCCTGTCACAACATCTCTTGGAGAATGCCAAACAAGATTCCTACATTGACGACACGGACAAATAATTTTTTCTGGATTACCCACAAATAATTTTCTATCTTTGTGGTCCTGGATTCTTAACGACGGTAATAATCATATCCACAAATAATTTGTCCATCTATCATATAAAATTTAGCCAGGTTATATATGAATAATAAAATACGTATTTGTAAATGTAAACAAACGACTGTATTCCTCAGCATACATAATGTGCATAGTATGCTGAATGTAGTAACTTTAGTGCTAGAAGAAGAACTTACCTGACGCAAGGTCAGCAAATATAATTTGAAATGAGAGGAAACATGGTGTTAAAAATTTTGGACATGGTAGAATTTTAAAGAGTAATGTACATGTATGAATTAAAAAAAAAGTTAAGTTATAACATGTATTGCATCATAAATTTTTAAAGATACCTTGCTGCAACTAGTTACTTGTTCAGTTTCATTGTTGACATGATGAAAACTTTTCTTTTAGCCATTATCATGTGTAAATAGTTAATACTTGCATATTAGACATACAAAATATTGGCATGTTAAACCTAAAACATAATTAAATGAAAACATCAAAAGAGATAGATGTTGGATTGTCAACAATAACTTAAAGTTGACAGTCGATATTTTTTGCATAATTACTTCTCTATCATTCTCCGCAAAATTATCGCTAATTTCTCAAAGATTTAGTTAACGTTATTCATAACAGAAAACATACTTCGTACATACATCAGGAAGCAACACGTGGTTGTACTAATTTATGTGCATCGATATGTGAATCAAATCTGTAATCCATTCCTCTATATAGCCTTATAGGAATTGAAACTATACTGTTGCAATGAAGTTCAACTATATATTATAAAAAAAACAGATCGATGATAACACCTGGAAAAAAGAACCAATTCTTTTTCTACCAAAACACAATATACCATGTACGATAGGCCAGTAGAAGTATACTTAATCATATACACAAATTCATAATTGTGAATGTAAACCATACTCTTTATGACTATAATACAGAGGAACCATTCAAAACGTCATAAAAAATCGATGAAGAAGTTGGCCATTGCTTTCCAGTAAAATTCAAATAATATTAGTTTTTGTTTAACATAAACTAACTTATTCATGGCATAATGATAAGCTCTCAAGCATAATTGAAGCACCTTTTAACTGTAACATTTTTTCAGGTTTTAATTTTCAATATTAAATATAATTGCTGGAAACTTTCTCATGTTTGTATATAAGATGAAAAAAATAATCATAAACTCCATTCTCAGTTCTATAGAAATAAAAATAAGCAATATATCTCAAATAAAAGTTTAAGCATCACATCATAAATATTACGTTTTCTATTCTGGGTTTATTAATTAGGTTTAGAATAAGTAAATTTAACTGATAATGTTGAATTGTATTTTATTTACTATTGCTTTTTATGGGATTATATTTTATTGTGCACCATTACAAATTATTGAAGACAACAATAATGGTAAGCATAAAGAATATTATATCAATAATTTATGTATTCAAATTTGTCAATTAACAAAGATATTGCAGTTTTTTCTAGGTTAATCCCTTTTGAGTGGAAATTTCACATAATTTATCTGAATGCTTGATGTTTAGTATTGATGCATCACCAATTGGTATAGAAAATTAAATACATAAAGCACAATACATAGAATAGAAAGTGTGTAAATATATATTACATATCATGTCACCCAAAGTTTCATAAACAATATCATTTTAACTAAAAATATAGCACCTTAATTTTTTTTGGTTCAAGCTATAATTTCCATTTTAATGAGATATTAAAACATGTTCGAGGCTAATAATATGAATAAAGTAGGAAGTTGGTATGCATGGATATACATCTATGACCAAAAGGAATTGTGTTAATAAATATTAGTGCAAAACTAACACTAAAACTCTTGTTTTTATACACAAAATTTATACTTGACAATTACAAAGGTTTATGGTTTTCAAAACACAAATCAGGTTAAAAGTAATAGACTAACACATTTTAAGTTAAATTAAACAATTAAATATATAGGAAAATTAATAATGCCAAATATATTTCTATAAAATTCACCTGAAAAGACTGAGTATTAAGGACTTCAGCATATAATCTTGTACAATGAGTACCCTGCATATTTGTTGAATATGAGTTAAAACCACCGAAGTCTTTATTGAGTTATGTAATAAGCCAGTGGAATTCGCTAACTCTCAGTTAAGTAGAAGACATAAGTCAAATATTCCCAAACCTTGTTAAAAGACATAAGCAACAAGGATGCCAAACAAGCTAACTTTGTTAAAAGTACATATTACAGCTGTTTGTTTATGCATGTTGTAAACTAAAGGTTACAATTATTTGGGATGTAAACTAAAGGTTACAATTATTTGTTCATATAAGAATACTATTAGGTAACTATTATTTGTTCAAAACTATTCTGTCAAATGACTTCAACAAAAATTGACAAACATTTGTTCAAAATGACTTTTTTAACCGCCAATCAATTGCATAATCGGTTTCTTATATGAACTCTAGCCTTTACAATCAGTTTGTATCGGAGCCAAAAAATCTAAATTTATCACTATTGATGACAAAAATTAAAGTAGAAATAAATTCAGTCTCCAATATACTTACAACTTCACCGACGACAGGGCAACGATGACGAGCGAAACGGCGACGAGCAGCAAAAGACGCAAGCGTAGCGAGTTAGAGTTTGTTGAGGGTTCGTTGAGGGTTTCGCGCGTCGAAGTGATTTGAGCGGTTTAGATTCGTGGATGGAAATGGCGGAGAGTGATGAGATGGAGTTAGGGTTTAGAATTAGAAATTTTGGCGGCCTAAGTTTTATTTCACGATAAAAAATTTAGCGGTCAAAATTTTCTTAGGATAGAGCATGAATTTTTAGCTGCCAGCAAACAAAGCAGTTGTTAAAATTAAGTATTTACAATTGAACACAAAAAAGCAGTTGTTACAGAAATATATTACAACTGCCGTAGAAAAGCAGTTGTTTAAAGTGCATTTGTTACAACTGCTAAAATAAACAGTTGTTATAAAGTACATATTACAACTGTTTGTTTATGCAAGTTGTAAACTAAAGGTTGTAATATGGTTGTTTTGTTGTAGTGAACAAAGCCTCAGAATTAATTCATAAATAAGTCAAAGCCAAATACAACATTCAAAACCCATAGTGCCTTATGAAATAAAACTTCAAAGTCTCAAAATCAGAGTATGTAATATCCCTCATAAATAAACCAGTGCATACAAGAACAACAACTGAAAATAAAAGAAGTACATTGAAGAAATCTCCTTCAAGAAGAACTCCAAGCCACAGCAATCTACTAGCTTCTTCCTTGATTGCCTAAGGAGGGGAAAATGGGAAAATAGAGGAGTGGGTCAGACTAATAGTCTGGTGAATGATAGTAATTACTAGAGTCTTTAAGCAAGATAAAAGTAAGACTCTACAACAGTTCTAGCATAAATAAGGATAACAAAGGAAACAGGAAAGAAATAGACTAGAAATAAATACGATTAAATATTGCTCAAGATAGGTTAACTTTGATTGCTTGCACTTGTTCTGATTTAATTAGGCTGAATTCCTAATCCTGTAGTTAGGATGTGACCCTAATTCTACCCTTTTTGATCGGCCTGCTACTCCATAGACCTTTCTGTGGACCAGCCGCTATATAACTCCCTGCACAACAGCCAATGGTATCTATGGAAGATGCTCAAAGCAACTACTGCGAATTCGGACGACATATATAGCTCCCTACACAGAAGGCAATGGTGCCTACTAAGACACCATACTAAGCGCTTGGAACTCATAGCTATTACTGAGCACCCGAATGGAAGTCGCACGCGTAACTGCCACCATGCCCATACTACCTTTTGCTCCACCTATTGGGTCTTCTTATTACCTCCAACGTACAACATAGCATGTGCCTCATCTCACTTCGGGCTAATGAGAGATCACCCATGACCGTGTGTCCATAGAAAAAATAGGGGAAATGTTGTTGGTACTGGCCCTTCATCCAAACAATATCTAGTTGCGCCCCTTATCCAAATCCCCGTGATTTGTACTTCTATTTGACCAATTACTACCATTCTTAGCATAAACGTGCCCTAGGGAATGCTATTTGGTATAGGTCCTACTTTCATCATTGCTTATTAATTTAGATAAATTATTTAAATAAGCCTTTATTACCATTTTTACTTTCTACGCTTATTAATTTATCCCAAGCCTTAAAATAAGCTTATTCCGTTCTTTTTCTTATTATAACTTATGTTATAATCATGCTTATTACTTAACCCAAGGTCTAAGTATGAAAATAAGTTTCTTTCGTCTTTTACTTCATTTAGTTATAATCCTAAGTTATAACTATGCCAATTATCTTTAATTAGTCCAATTCTAATTATAATTCGGCTTAAATTCAGTCCAATTCCATTATTTAATTATAGTCTCCATAATTTACATCTTATCTTCTTCATTTAATATTCTTACTATAAAATCCATATCCGCGTTTTTAATTTAATCTAATCCATACGCGCAGAAAAGGAGAATGAAGAGAATAGACGCTTGCATAAAATCCAAAACGTCGAAAAGATGTAAATAAGAAATAAATAATAGTAAATAAACTTAAATACTGTAAATAGACTGTAAACTAATAAAAAGCTATGTTTAACAGTAATAATTTATAATTAGCAGAAATGATATTAAATTACTGAAAGGAATAGCTAAATAGACTGAAAATAATTAAAAACTATAAATAATTACTGAAAAAAGGCTACTCCAAAAATAGTAGAAAACTACAACCATTGGAAACCCTATTATTTTAAATTACTTAAAGAAATCTTAAAATAATTACAATCACTCACCTCCGGTCCTAAGATCTTCTTTTAGTCTTCCCGAATCCACTTGGAGTTGTAAAATAATTTTTATTAAAAAGATTCTCTCCTTGGAAAATTATTCCTTTTAGGGTCCTTTCTGAAAAGGTGAACCCAAGCGGAGAAATCTAGAATGAGAAAAAATATTAGGTCTAGGGGTCTATTTATATGTGTAGAAGTGGATCTTTGACCGTTGGATTTGGAGACTAAATAGGATGCAACCACGTCATAGGCTGAATAGGAGCCATCGGATGCAGCAACGGAGGGACTGGATTAAACAAAACGGTGCAAATGATGTGTATTGTCGTCTCTAATTCGTTCGAACGAATTCTCGGTCGTTCGACTGCAAATTAACAAGGCTGGTCGGCCGACCGGTCGACCGCCCCCTCGCCCAGGTCGACCGGTCGGTCGATCTAACCGATATATATATATATATATATATATATCGTTATATTTCTGCTTATTTTGATTATTTTATAACTTGGTCATATTAGCTCGGTTTTTGACATTCTATATATGGAAATTGACTAGAAAATTACCACGGACACAATGGTGCAACTCTCGTGGCTCAATTCCGATAATTTCACAAAGTTATTTTATCATTTCATTTATTCGTTAATTAATTATTATAGTTTAATTTTCCGGGTTGTTACATTCTCCCCTCCTTAAGGGATTTCGTCCTTGAAATCTCTAATGGTAAAAGAATGTACTAAATTTTTTCATCCAATTCTATAATCAACTACTCAATCATCAACTACTCATCTATTGTCCTTAGTTTTCTAATGCATTTTATGATACTTATGCAATTAGTGTAGTGTAAATGTCCCTAACTAATGCAAAAGGTTAGGCGGTCCACTGATTCAGTTGACCTCCTTTTATGCAATCATGTCCGTGCCATATACCCAAATGAATGCAAAAATTTCCTAATGATACTGATAATTCTATATGTGTGCTAAAAACATCATCCAAATGCAACAATCATGTGATAAACATCCATTTATAGCAATCATGGGAAAAAAATAAAAATGCGCACACATCCATATGCATATGCTCTAGTATCCTAGTTAGGCCGATCCCTAAGGAATAATAGTGCCTAGTGTACCTATATGCGTCCATAGCATCCACTAGCAAACACTTGCAACCACTAGCATACATCATCCATAACATGTTATATTAACATGTTTACATCAAATCCTACCATCCATAGGTTAAATCCTAAGTTCTACCCTCCCAAAGGATAATAAAGGAAAGAATCTATTCAAATCTAAAAATGGAAAAAGGAATTCTAAAAATTACCATAAAAAAGATGAGGATAGGAAGTACGAATCTTCTCCTCTGCTTCCCAAGTGGCGTCTGCAACATTATCTCCCTGTTGCACCTTTACTAGCGAAACCTCCTTATTCCATAGTCGCTTGATATCTCTTCCAACAATCTTCATGGGGATACGCCGAATAGAAGCTTCTCTTTCTACCTCCACCTCCTCTAATTGACTAGGCTCTACTACCTCCACTGATTCATGTAAGCACTTTTGCAAGTGCGAAACATGGAAAACGTCGTGCACTCCTGCGAGCCTATCTGGTAGCTTTACTCGGTAAGCCATCTTCCCAACTCTCTCTGTGATAGGAAATGGTCCAACAAATCTAGGGGCTAACTTTCCATTTGATCTGAATCTTACCACTTTCCTGAGCGGGGATACTTTGATAAAAACTAAGTCTCCAACCTCAAACTCTAAGTCTCTCCTCCGCCTATCCGCATGCGACTTCTGTCTATCTTGAGCCGTCTTCATCCTTCATCGAATCAAATCCATCCTTTCAGAGGTCTCCCTAACCATATGGGTCTAAGTAATAACTTCTCCGTAGACTCTACCTAACATGATGGGTACTTGCAAGGTCTCCCATATAAAGCCTCAAATGGTGCCATTCCTATACTTGCTTGGTAATTATTATTGTACGCAAACTCAACCAACGGAAGATGCTCCTCCCAAGTTCCTCCAAAGTCCAAAATGCACATCCACAACAAATCCTCAAGTACTCTATTTACCCTCTCTGTTTGGCCATCCGTCTGGGGGTGATAGGTCGTACTCAACCTAAGTTGCGTCACTAGCGCCTCTTGTAAGCTTCTCAAAAACTCACTAGTGAAAATGGGATCTCTATCACTAATAACACTAGAAGGAACTCCATGTAGACAGACTATCTCTTGAATATACAAGGATGCCAAATATGAAGTCGTACGCTTACTCTTAACAGGTATGAAGTGAGCACTCTTGGTTAATCTATCAACAATTACCCAAATGCTAGTATTCCCTTTCCTAGAACGGGGTAAACCATTAATGAAATCCATAGAAATACTATTCCACTTCCACTCTGGTACATTTAAGGGCTGAAGTAATCCACCGGGCTTCTGCTGCTCTGCTTTTAACCTTTGGCATATGAGACACTTAGCTACGAATTCTACCACGTCCTTTTTCACACCACCCCAATAGAACATCCTCTTCATATCCCGATACATTTTGTCACCACCTGGATGAATAGTCAAACGGGAATGGTGCGCTTCCTCCAAAACTGCTCTCAACAAGTCACCGGAGGGTGGAACACAAAGCCTCCTATCTCTCCTAAGCCATCCTCTGCTATCAATGGAATAACGTTGGAGATGTCTTGAGACCTCTCCTCCGCTAATCCTATCCATAATGTCCATGAGTTCCGAATCCTCCCTATGCCTCGAGCCAATCTGATCCATAAGGGTAGGCCTTACTTCTAAGGTTGTCAACTAGGGCTGTTATGGTAATGGTTACCATTACCATTTTACAAATACCGTTACCGTACCATTTTTACTGGTAAGCGAAAATTGCTTACCGTTACCGATAGGCTGGTATACCGAAGACTGGTATACCGATAATTTGGTAACCGTTACACTGGTAATGGTAAATTACCGTTTGTCTAAAAAAGTTAGTAACATAACACGTATCCACACCATAACGGTGCTTTATTATACAATTTATAGTGTTACTTAATAAAATAAATAAATGAGAAAGAAGTGAAGTGTATTTAACATTATTTCACCTGGTTAATAAACTAATTTAAACATTTGCTTGATTCTAAATGCCTATAATAAAGTATGTTACAAGAATATACATGTATTATAAATTTACTGGTAAAATTACCGTTACCGCTGATATTGAAGAAATGTTACCGATGATTTACCGTAGAAAATGGTAAATTTACCGTTACCATACCAATTAATCTGGTATACCGATTTCACTTAAAAATGGTAACCGATTGGCTGGTAATGGTATGGTAATGGTAAATTTACCGTTACCATAACAGCCCTATTGCCAACAATCCGGGAGTAATGTCCGTAGAGGGCTTAAAATCAAAAGTAGAAATAAACTCCAAGCTCCTCCACTCTACGAACAAAGGACTAAGGGTTGCTTTCTTTCTACTCAATGCATCCGCAACCACATTACCCTTGCCAGGGGTATACGCTATCTCAAAATCATATGAGGCTAAAAACTCTATCCACCTTTGTTGCCTCAAGTTCAAGTCCTTCTATGAGAATGGATACTTCAAAGGCTTATGGTCGGTGAAAAGCTCAAACCTCTCTCCAAGAAAATAGTGCCTCCAAGTCTTAAGTGCAAAAACTATAGTAGCCAACTCCAAATCGTGGGTAGGATAGTTCTTCTCGTGCGTCCTCAACTGCCTACTACCATAACACGCTACCTCCCTTCTTGCATCAACATCGCTCCTAGATCCGTTCTGCATGCATTAGTGTATACAGTGAAAGGCTTAGCTCCGTCAGGTAAAACTAACACCGGTGCACTAGTAAGGGCTCTCTTAAGCTTCGTGAAGAAATCCTCACAATCCACGTCCCACACGAAAGTTTTATTCTTCTTAGTAAGGCATGTGAGTGGTGCCGAAATTTTGGCAAAGTCTCTAATGAACTTCCAACAGTATCATGCCAATCCTAGGAAGCTCCTAATCTCGGTAACGTTCTTGGGGGCTTTCAATCTTGTACTGCAATAACCTTGGCGGGGTCAACAGCCAAACCTTCCTTCGAGACTACGTGCCCCAAGAAACGAACTTCCTCTCTCCAAAAACGACACTTCGAAAACTTAGCTCTCAAATGATGGCTACGAAGTGTGTTAAGAACTTCTTCCAAATAAACAACATGCTCCTCCATATTCTTGGAAAATACCAAGGTATCATCCACGAACACCACCACAAACTTATTTAGGACATCCCTAAAGACGTTGCTCATTAAATCAAAGAAATAGGCAGGAGCATTGGTTAGCCCAAAAGGCATAACCAACCACTCGAAGAATCCGTCCGGTGTCCTAAATGCAGTCTTATCTATGTTGTCATCAGCGACTCTAAGCTGATGAAATCCCATGGCTAAATCAAGTTGAGATAAAACCGAAGAACCTACTAACTGGTCAAAAAGATCATCAATCCTAGGAAGTAGATATCGGTTCTTCTTAGTGAGCTTATTCAATTCCCTATAGTCCACGCAAAGTCGGAGAGAACCATCCGCCTTAGTGGCGAAGACGACTGGCGCTCCCCACTTCGATATGCTCCTTCTTATGAATCCCTTCTCCAAGAGCTCATGAATCTGCTTGCTCAATTATTTCCTCTCCCTAGGTGCCATGTGTCTCACAAGTAACGCTATTGGCTTGGCATTCTCGGTCAAATAAATCCTGAAGTCAATCTCTCTCTTAGGGGGTAGTCCCCTAACCTCCTCAAAGACGTCTGCAAAATCTTTGACGACAGGAACCGAATGCAACTCTGATGAAGATGAATCGAGGGAATAGAGAAAAATCAACATGACTGACCCTTGCGGGTCGCAAAATACCTCTAGAGTCCTACCACTGCAAGCCTCAAGTCTAACGACTCTCCTCTCGCAGTCTAAGATAGCTCTGTATGTGGATAGCCAATCCATTCCTAAGATTATCCCATACCCCGAGAATCCCAAAACATAGGCGTCACGATCAAACTCTAGGCCTAAGATAAAGATTTTCAAACCCCTACGAATTATAGATAAGTGTGCCGATCCTCCTATGGGGTTTAAAACAATAATGGGGTCTACTACTAATGATACGTCCAAGTGCAAACAATCTACTAGAGAGCTAGAGATAAAAGAGTGTGATGCTCCAGAATCAAATAAAGTCCGAATAGGAAAATCAGATTTGGAATCAAACCTTCAACTGTGACTTTCCTACCTCTATCTGGAATGCTACTGGAAGGTGTTGTGTCTAACGCCTGAATCTGCGCAACTGGTGCACTCGCTCCTTGAGGATAACTCCTACTCATATGACCAGGCTGCCCGCAAGTATAGCACTTACCCTTCATCTTCTCCTTCCAGCAATCCCTGGCCACATGTCCAACCTTCCCACAAACATGGCATTTTATTCCTTTCTTAATCTGCTTCTGAGGACCATCACCTTTCTTCTTCTTCTTATTCTTTTCCCACCACTTCTTCTTTCAACCTTCTGACTTAACCTCCACTTTAGACTCTCCTTCCTTGGTTGTATCCGACATAAGTGCCATCTCAACCAAAGACTCATAAGTAGCTCCCATCGGTACATGAGTCAGCAATAATCCCTAAAGGGGTTGGTTCAATCCCTTCGCAAACTTCGTATCTTTCTTGTGCGCCGTGTTCACCAAATCCATACCAAACCACGACAACTCATTGAATTGATTAATGTACTCCTTGACAGACAAACTCCCCTACTTTAAATTGATAAACATTTCCAACTGAACACTTTCTTCTGCCTGAGATAGAAACTTCCTATCGAATTGCTCCCGGAATCAATCCCAAGTAATATTCCTTCCCTCCAACTCGATCACCTCCCACCAATAAGATGCCTCCTCCTTCAGCTGCCAAACGGCTAGTTGAACTCGTTGCTGACCATCCAATCCCAAAAGACCAAAAATCCTCTCTGTGTCCCAAAGCCATGCTCTCGCCTCCACAAAAGTCTCCTTGCCGGAAAAAGTCTTCCCGTCCAAACTCGAAAAATCTTTACAAAGCTTAGAGAAATTGATGGCGACAAGTGGGTTAATGGGATTCCCACCCGCTGGTGTAGGATTGGGCGCAGGCCCGTGCACCTTTGGAGTCATGGCTTGTAAGTACCTACGAACCAGGCTGGGACTGGAATGCCTTCGGGAAGGTTCGGGGCATCAACCATACTACGAAAAGAAAGAGATAGTTTAGGGAAGAGTCAAAGGGAGATTGAGCTGGACTTATGAGGGGATCTTTATAAAAATTCTTTTATACTTAAAATCATTCCCAAAAGTTTTCTTTTTAAAACAAGTTATTTTGAAAAATACTTTACTTTCAAAAATAAAATTTTGAAATCCTGTAATCTTAGGCTCTAATACCAAGTGAAACACCCTACACCCCTTAAGATACCTAAAATGACACATTAAAAGGCATGGTGCGTTGTAGATATAACTAAAGCTAACAGAGACTAAGATTCATAAGACAAAAATAGATAAAAACAACGGAAACTAAATAAGTATTAATTAAAACAAAGCCTCAGAATTAATTCATAAATAAGTCAAAAGCCAAATACAACATTCAAAACCCATAGTGTCTTATGAAATAAAACTTCAAAGTCTCAAAAGCAGAGTATGTAATATCCCTCATAAATAAACCAATGCATACAAGAACAACAACTGAAAATAAAAGAAGTGCATTGAAGAAATCTCCTTCAAGAAGAACTCCAAGCCGCAGCAATCTACTAGCTTATTCATTGATTGCCTAAGGGGGGAAAAGAGGGAAATAAAGGAGTGGGTCAAACTAAAAGTCTGGTGAATGATAGTAATTACTAGAGTCTTTAAGCAAGATAAAAGTAATAGACTTTACAACAGTTCTAGCATAAATAAGGATAACAAAGGAAATAGAAAAGAGATAAACTGGAAATAAATATGATTAAATATTGCTCAAGATAGGTTAACTTTGATTGATTGCACTTGTTCTTATTTAATTAGGCTGAATTCCTATTCTTGTAGTTAGGATGTGACCCTAATTCTACCCTTTTGATCGGCCTGCTACTCCATAGACCTTTCTGTGGACCAACCGCTATATAACTCCCTACACAGCAGCCAATGGTATCTACAGAAGATGCTCAGAGCAACTACTACGGATCCGGACGACATATATAGCTCCCCACACAGAAGGCAATGGTGCATACTAAGACACTATACTAAGCGCTTGGAACTCATAGTTACTACTGAGCACCCGAATGGAAGTCGCACGCATAACTGCCACCATGCCCATGCTACCTTTTGCTCCACCCATTGGGTCTTCTTATTACCTCCAACGTACAACATAGCGTGCCCCTCATCTCACTTCAGGCTAACGCGAGATCACCATGTGTCCATAGAAAAAATAGGGGAAATGTTGTTGGTACTGGCCCTTCATCCAAACAATATCTAGTTGCGCCCCTTATCCAAATCCCCGTGATATGGACTTCTATTTGACTAATTACTACCATTCTTAGCATAAGCATGCCCTAGGGAATGCTATTTGGTATAGGTCCTACTTTCATCATTGCTTATTAACTTAGATAAATTATTTAAATAAGCCGCTTATTAATTTATCCCAAGCCTTAAAATAAGCCAATTTCGTTCTTTTCTTATTATAACCTACGTTATAATCATGCTTATTACTTAACCCAAGGTCTAAGTGTGAAAATAAGCTTCTTTCATCTTTTACTTCATTTAGTTATAATCCTAAGTTATAACTATGTCAATTATCTTTAATTAGTCCAATTCTAATTATAATTAGGCGTAAATTCAGTCCAATTCCATTATTTAATTACAGTCTCCATAATTTACATCGTATCTTCTTCATTTAATATTCTTACTATAAAATCCATATCTGCGTATTTAATTTAATCTAATCCATATGCGCAGAAAAGGGGAATGAAGAGAATAGACGCTTGCATAAAATCCAAAATGTCGAAAAGATGTAAATAAGAAATAAATAACAGTAAATAAACTTAAATACCGTAAATAGACTGTAAACTAATAAAAAGCTATGTTTAACAATAATAATTTATAATTATCAGAAATGATATTAAATTAATGAAAGGAATAGCTAAATAGACTGAAAATAATTAAAAACTGGAAATAATTACTAAAAAAGACTACTCCAAAAATCGTAGAAACTACAACTATTGGAAACCCTATTATTTTAAATTATTTAAAGAAATCTTAAAATAATTACAATCACTCACCTCCGGTCCTAAGCTCTTCCTTTGATCTTCCCGGATCCACTTGGAGTTGTAAAATAATTTTTATTAAAAAGATTCTCTCATTGGAAAATTATTCCTTTTAGGGTCCTTCCTGAAAAGGTGAACCCAAGCGGAGAAAATCTAGATTGAGAAAAAGTGTTAGGTCTAGGGGTTTATTTATATGTGTAGAAGTGGATCTCTGATCATTGGATTTGGAGATTGAATAGGATGCAACCACGTCATAGGCTGAATAGGAGCCATCAGATGTAGCAATGGAGGGACTGGATTAAACAAAACGGTGCAAATGACGTGTTCCGACGTCTCTAATTCATTTGAACGAATTCTCATTCGTTCGGTTGCAAATTAACAAGGCAGGTCGATCGGCCAGTCGACCGGCCCCTTGCCCAGGTCGACCGGTCGGTCGACCTGACCGTATATATATGTGTTATATTTCTACTTATTTTGATTATTTTATAACTTGGTCATATTAGCTCGGTTTCTGACGTTCTATATATAGAAATTGACCAAAAAATTACCACAGACACAATGGTGCAACTCTCGTGGCTCAATTTCGATAATTTCACAAGGTTATTTTATCATTTCATTTATTCGTTAATTAATTATTATAGTTTAATTTTCCGGGTTGTTACAAAACAACACTTGAAATATTCAGCCTAAACAAAAGTTGAACCAACAATTACTGTTAGTACCTAAAGAATTTGAAAACCAAGTTCAGCAGACAGTAGCGTCACTTATGTTGTCAAGTGTAAAACTTGAAAACCAAGTTCAGTAGTGGTACATCAGCTGGTATATTGGCAAGTGTAAGTTGCATTCCATAAATTGACACAAAAGTGCATCTCAATACCTATGTAACCAAATGGTCCAGACCCAAACACGTCCAAAGTCCAAACCATAACCGGCTAAAATTTTCCAATCGTCGGTTCACTGACAATTACACGGTTATACACTTTTATGTTGTTTCAAACATGTTTTCTTATAAAATACATACAAGTACGTCTGTTTATTATTTGGATTTTCATTATGTTTGTTTTTCCAGTTACTATGCTCATGTGTTTAACTTTGAATGATACATTCATAATACATGAAATTCAGATGCCAAGAGAGCATGAAGCTTAACAATACTCTAAACTCTGAATTGGAGAACAACAATTGCTTTAGTATTGCAACTTGTAAGCTTTCCAGTAAAAAAATGATAGGAAGAAATCCTTTTATGTCGGTTAAATAATTCAAGTGTGTAATAATTAAGACTGATGAATTATTGCCACCGTGATATATACAAATAATTAACTGTTATTAATTTCTTAATTTGGAAGTTGGAACTGATAGTTTTAATCTCCCTATAGCTAAGACCCAGCACTAATGGTAGACAACGGTATTCAAAAACATGGCATGTTATTTAGAAAACCCAAAGGCATATTATGTTACCACCATAAAACATCAACGGCAAGGACGGGAAAATTGGTTCATATGCCTATATGCAGCGTTATTGTGGGGAATTTTTTTAAAATGGTTTATATGAACATTTGCTTGCTCTAAGCAAATGCTTGTTGAGCAAATGAAAGCAAGCAAAAGTTTTGGACAAAGATACCAAGTTTAAAATTAATTTATACCCGACAACTGAATAATCTAACATTATGATTGCTATTAACATATTTTGGCAATATAGTGAGTTTATGATAGATCTCATAACCATGAATGTTAATATAGTGAGTTTATGATAGATCTCATAAAAATATAGTTTTAATGGATGAACCAAATTCCAAAGAATATTATAATTTTAGAAAATTGAATACCTTAATTTGCAAAAATTGGATCAGTATTTCTTCTATATTTTTCCTTTAGTTTTCTACTGCTAAGTGTATGCTAGTGCTTAGTGTATGTCATTAAACCGCTACTACTGGAAGGGTTAATTGTAGTGCAACAGTTTACCATCAAGAAACTAAATATTAATAGTAACTTACCTATTTTTTTCCAATTATAATAGTATCAAGATAAAAATGAACACATGGCATACGTTTGTTTTACGATAGAGGCTTGGAAGAATAATTCATGTAACATCAGGCATTGGTTAGCCAATTATCCTCTAGCTCATGTTAAAATGATACATGGTTTCCTCTTTAGGAATTCCTCATCCTTTTTGATAATGTCCCTCCAATCTCTTACTCTGCTTTCCCTTATGTTGATGTGATTAATACTAAATTATGAATGAGAAGCAACAAAGGTATGTGGTTAGTACTTCTCAATGGCTTAACAGTGTTATTTGCATGATTGAAATCATTGATGACACATCGATTGCTACTAATAAATTAAACACCATTTATGTAAAGCACGTGATAAGTCTATGACCATTTAAGCTTATTTTAACTCTACAATAGTGCACACACGTGCAAAACGGAGATAAACGGTAAAAACGCTAAAGTTATAAAGTAGTAAACTGACCAAAGGAAACAAATTCAATCTTCTTGATCTTTAGCAAAGGAAAAACATGAGTAACTGATGGAATGCACACTAATATATTGTTCTAGATCTTGGTGAAAACATAGAAGGAAATGATCGGTTATGAATATCATATAAAACGAAAAAACTTTCAATCTTGATATTTCCACTTCCTTTGTTAATACTACCTAATCATTCTTTCATGCTTTGTACTACAATTATTTTCTAATATCGTTAGATATTTCACTAAACAAATGGAGTACAAAGCCTAAGGTTTACATTTCTTGAGGCCTCCATTATGTAAGTGGTTAGAGAGAAAAAAGGTCAAAAAAATAGTAAACTGACATGAACAAAAATTATAAAGATACGATGAGGGAATAGAGATCAAGATTAAAGATAATGCCAAAGTATTTTATTTACCTAGATTGTCAAAGCCCAAATGTCCAACGACATCTATCCTCATCCATGTATTCTTTGCCAAAGCTTTGAATTATGAGACAACAATTCATGTAAATTTTAAAAGGGTAACAACTAGCAACCGAAATTAACAAATAAATGAGTTATGTTTTGATTTGTGCTTAAAATTAACAATATTATTTTGTTTGTTATAGTAGTTGTATCATAATATTCAAAATTAAACAAAGTTATATAGAATTATTTCAAATTTATATGATATAATCCGATGAACAGAAAATTGGTTGAATTTTAGAAAAATAAAAAGATAAATTCAAATTATTCAATGTAATAAAAATTGGAGATAGAAGAGATCAAATTAGTACATGTTAAATAAGTTAAGTATCGGTATTGTACAGTACTTTCATGTCAAATTCAAACATACTATAGTATTTTCAACCTTAATCTTAAAATTATTCATTACCATTCAAATACAGCCAAGTCATTAATAGTAGAATTAATAAAGAAATTCCTACCGAATCAGTTACAGCTAAAAATGTTTTGTAGATATATTAGATGATCCAAACTTAGCGAAAGCACGTGAGTTACAATAACCATGTATATCCAGAAAATGAGTACAAAATGATAAAAATACACATAAATTAATAATGAGCTAAAATTACATAACAACTCACAAAAACTTATCTCATGGCAGTGAATTCATAGTACAATGGACATCTACACGTATGATACAAATCAATTTGGTACAAAAATCGAAAACATATAATTTTCAAGGTAGAAATCCAAATCTGTACATCCTTAAATAGCCAAAGTTATGATTCAAATTCAGAACGGTAATAAAAACAATTGACAAATATGAACGAATTTATAGTTATGATTCAAATTCGAGGCAGCGAATTTATAGGAGTTAATTTTGTAACATAAATCTTTGGCACAATTGACAAATATGAACGGATCAATATATAGTAATACCCGTATCTTAGCAATAAATATCAGTCGTGGTATAACAATGGGGCGTTTTCAGGTAAGTGTGTTGCGCGGGTGAATCGTCGACTTCAATCCAGTAGGAATACGATGGCAGTGAGATTTCCCTTCGTGGTTTGGATTGAGTAAACAGTAGCCGTCGTATAATAATGGGGCATTTTCCAATGAGTGTGATGCACTGGTGAATCGTACACTGCAATTCGGTAGGAAGATGATGGCGATGACATTTCCGTTCGATTTCAATGGTAGAGATGTCGTCGAATTGATTTATGGTATTGGAAGAATGAGGGTGGAGAAATGGCAGAGGGATGACGAAAGAGGTTTTGATCTGCGAATGATTTAAGGTTCAAGGAGAAGTAACGATGACTAATTTTTGGCGAAGGGTATTTTTGGTAATCCCAAAACATGCGGTTAGTTTAAGGAATTCTTATTATTAGCGGTAAAGACAAAGAATATTAGTAGGAAAGATGTTTGTCAAACTTACTATTAGAACCGTTAGAATGTTATTTAATAAGCAGTTGCGAGGTATAATGAATATTCCCAACATTAATCGGAAAAAAGCAAAATCGGTGGTTTGGCTTTGTTTAATTGGTTTGAGTTCCATTTGACAAGTAAACCAACGAATTTGCCGGCGCTATTTGCAAAGCAATTCACAAATTAGGGTTTGAGGTCGAACCAATTTTTGTAATATGCCTGTTCGAGTTGCTGAGAACGCTGCTCCGTCCCAAGTTTCAGGTAATCCATTTCCGATCATAGTTGTATTCTCACTTGTAATCATCTGCACTGTTTATCGAATGAACCCTAATTTCTTTGCATCCATGCGAAGTGTGATTTATGTAAAAATAAGCTTTGTTTCTCTTATATAGTACTCATATTCTCTTGTTGTATGTAATCGATTTTTTATCTATTTTTTCCTATCAAGCATGCTTCTGTTTTAGTTGATAGCGGAAATAGAAAATTCCTAACTACATTGCAGCTCTTTACAGTCACCTCGCACTTGCATCATTTTTACTAGTGTTTGTCACAAATTAGATTCTAACTGAAAAATTAGAGCAGTTGTCCTGTCAGGATTATGAATTAAAGCAAACAAGGGTACTTCAGTGGAATACTACATTTTACCAACACAATTTTGCAAGTGGGTCCTCCATTGTAAAGAATCCAACCTTCAACGTTATATATATTTTTTATCTTGTTAACAATAAAAATCTTGAAGTGGGACATCTTACTATCCGGTTTAATATATTTTCACAGTGTTTTTTTAGATTTTTGTAAATATCCTCAATACCATCTCTCTTTCCTACTTTGAAACGTGTGGTTGAAACCTGGGGATTTGAGTTATAGCCAATCCTGTCCTTATACACACGCATAAAAGTCAAAGCCCGTGCGATGCACGGGCGCATATGTTACCGGGTGTTCTCGTTTGTGGTTATGAACACGTAGTTGGAATATGTTTGATGGACGTAATATTTCAAGTTACGTCTCTCATATCGTGTTGTTTTGAAAGATAAATTTCACATTTAAAGGTGAAGAAATTAGTGATATATGTATATGTATATATATGTGTGTATGTGCGTATAGTTTACTATGAGATAAGAATAAATGAATATTGGATAAAATATGAAGGAAAAAATTAAAATAAGATATACTTTTTTTTTCTAAATAATTGTATTCTGAACTATATTGAATTGATGTACAAATATATTTTTGTAATGGTAGTTAACTTTTTCAACCATGTATGCACTATCATTATATTTTACAAATAAAACACTTGTAGAAGCATATGGTAGTTTGTCCAAAGCAATTGGGCATTACTGACAATTCAAATCTCGGTAGTCAAATGTCGATATACAATTTTCTAACTTAGCACCATTATTCTAAAACATGTAATGTTGTAAGTAATGAACATTAACATACCAAATTTTGTATCCAAAAGTTGTTCTTCGGATATATTAAAAATGCAGCAAAGTTAAATAACAATAAAGCCAAATACAGCACATGGGTTTCCCTCTATACCAAAATCTAATTAAGCAACTCAAACTCAATAAATTTCAGTAATAGTCACAAGGTATTGTGCAAGAGGAAATACAACATATATGGATAACCACCAAGCATAAAAGGAAAACTTAGTAAAAAATTTAGCAGAAAACACAACTCCTTGCTACATTTTAGATGTGAGAGAACCTTTAAGCATAAAAGATGATCTAGTGGCATATACTAATATTGTCCAGCTTCAAATCCTAATCGAGGTCCCTACATCTGAACGTACTCACCTCGTATGGATCATGAGCCAACCAAGTTCTCCAAAAGAATCGACATTCACAAAGAATTGCAATCTATAATTTGCAATCAATAATTATATAGGGAGAGGTAAAAAATAGCAATGTTCAAATGAACCATGTAGAGAATTTACGAATAGGTAAATGCATGTAATATAATAATCATGATAGTATATAATATAATAATCATGATAGTGACAGACCATACGATTTTTTATAACAGTGCATCTAATGATTCCTTCCAACTTTTAATATAGTGCAAGAAATGGTAGAAAAACAAAAATAATAAATATGCATGCTTTAGATACTATTTAGAAAATGTTTTTAACTTTCGATAATTGTAAACAAATTATTTGCAGCTTCTATACTATAGTGATATTCTAAGATGGAATAATTTTTCTATTTAACTAAATAAAGGTTTGCCTCTTTAACTATAAAATTTTAGATGACGACTAACTGCACGGTCTTTTGCAAAAAACTAAAAAAAGATATGTATCTTATTTAGATTAACAGCACCTGAGAAAAACATAAAATATTGGAAAAATGATAGTAATGCAGCAAGCATGTTTTCTAGATTGGTAGAAAGACTACTTGTTATTTTACAACCGTGATTCCAAAATTTAAGAATGACCATCATTATCTTCAATTTCAGCATATATTTGAGTACAAGGTCAGCATAGAGGGATTTAAGAATACATGTTGATGAATTTAACAATTATTACTGCAATGATAATCAAAATAGTAGGAAATAATTATTTGTTGCTCTAGTTAAAATATCCATTCAAATTGTTGTCATTCACTAACTCATACATAATTGAGCTGCGTTATGCTAGATATCCATCAAATAATTTAGTAAGATTATTTAGACGATGAATGTACAGTAAAATCAATACTACCTTATCCTTCCCCATGACTTTAATAACTCGTATTAAATGTCGGTTATAACACCATGGACCTGTATCGAACAAAAATTAGATCTATATGATAGGGAACCAAGAATTAACTCACTATATAACTCTATTATTGCATAGTAAATGAACCAAATAGTATAAGTTTGAAGAAGGTAAGATGGTCCACTGAGAATAATTCACCACGATGTAGATCTACCGATTAGTATAATTAAAAGCACCAGATATGGCGTGTTGTGGTACTAATTGCATCATAATATAGCTCACCATATCCAACATAGATCACATATATGTAATTCTTCTGAATAATAATTTTATGGAGTTAGTTATCCATCATATAATTACTTATAACATTCTTTTCATTTATGAATTAGGCTCAAATACAAATCGAGTAAAAATATCGTGGAAATTACACAAACTACCTCCAAACAATTAAAATCAGGGTATAATAGTGCAAAACATGAAATAGAACCATAAAATATATAATTAAGATAAGGGAAATTGGAAATTAAGGCAAAATATGGAGCAGCTTAAAAAATGTAACCATGAAGAAGAAACCAGTGAAATGAAAATTCAACCGAAAATTATAAGCATGTACAAATTCATTTATACCAATCGGATCTTGCAATCACGTAGAGAAGTCAAAATTGAAATAAACTTGTTGATACGGGAGGAAGAAGAAGTTATGTATGACACGATTTATGTTTTGATTTTGGGGAATGTATTGAAATGATACTACCCATCTAAAATGATATTACCCATCTAAAATTGGAAATTAAGTTTGATTTTTCAAGGAGAGAATGTTCTCCCTTAACCAAAAATAATAATAATTAAGAAAACGACTTGTTCACATTTTCTTTATCCAAATAATTAACAGTTTCCTTATTCAAATTACTAAAGGTATATTTGGAAATAAATTAATTACCATCCTAAGTTTAAATATTTATATGCATGATGATAGTTAATAATAGCTAGAAAAAAGAGTATATTAGCATTGAATAGCATTCCTATTAAATTGACAGGCATTATTACTTCTTTGGAATATACGATTTGTAATAAAAATTATCTGTATGAATTGATTAATTCAATTACCAATTTAGAAGTAGCAATGATCTCAAAAATCAAACAATAAATGTCATCTCTATATTAGAAACCATACCAAAGATGAGACATCTCATATATCAATAACGTTTAATCTGAATATTGGTTGTCGGTCAAATTCCTGCAGTGATTATGTATTCAACAAATAAGTTGTATTACTTTTATTCATATAAATAATTACAGGCGTTTCATTATACCCTTAAATTTCGTCTGTCAACTTTTTCCTATAAAATTGTCGTTTAAAGCAATTATTACCAGCTTCCAGAGACTTAATAGTCCAAGTTAGTCTTGTAGAAAGATAGCTATGCCTTTCTTTTAGTTCCTTTTTCAGGAACACACTTAACATTTGAAGATTATTACTAATTTGTATGTCCAAGCTTCTTTCACTACCAAATTTACTTTATCATTTTAATCTAATAATAGATTTTAAGTAATAGGTAATTTACTCTAACGATGCTCCATCCAAATTGTCCTATAATTAAGGACCAAGGAATCCGTTTATTTTAGTGGATGTATTATTTATGAACAATTATATCAGATAATTACACAATAATTTTATCCCAAACTGGATTTCTTCTCCATCAATCAATAATTCATAGAAAAAAACGGAAAAAAAAACGAAAATAGGAATTCAAACAAAAAACGCACCTATTAGGAATAGTTTCTTGCAAACTATCCATCTGTTGCAGCAGCTTAAATTCTCTCTCAACGTCCTTCTCCTCTGTTACGGTAGAGAAAAATAAATAAAGTAATATCAGAGTGAAAAAATGGAGAAGTGACCACGAATTGAGATGAGAACACGATTTGGGGGAGATTGCTTATGGGGGGAGTCCTTTGGGAAGTTACCACGATTTGAGAATTGGTTTCCAGAGAGGCTGCTTATGGTGGGATGATAGATAATGGATGACGGGAAAAAAATAAAATCTAACGCCGTTAATTTTAATGCGATGTTTTGATTACAGCCGTTTGATATAAATGTTATCTTTTAATCTGTGCCGTTCTTTACCCTTTGTTTATCTTTTTCGTTAAATGTATGTATGTATGTACGTACGTACGTATGAAAACATTACCGAGCGATCAACAAAATATCGTGATCGCCCCCTCCATCGCCAATGAGATTACCAATATTCGTCCTTCAACCATCGTGAAAGTTACTTTAAATACCAGTTTAGTTCTTTAAATTCTATCACGTCTTTACATCATCTGCATGCATGTGCACATCACGTGTGCCATACAGAGTAGCATATTAACAAGTGGATAATTCACTTTTGACAACTCATTGTGAAACTGAAGTTAATACATTTGCATTTGCCAAATGATATATTCATGAGGTTGTTCAAGGGCGGAACTAAGGCTTAGCTGTGGCCCATGCCCTATCTTGATTCAAAATTGTAAACAAGAGAGGAATAAAAATATTTGATTGCCCTTGCATGAACAAGAGAAATGGCTATATGTGGCCAAGCTAGCGTGATTGTTGTCAGCAAAATTGATTCACACAGTTGCTGTTTTTTTTAATAGTCAGCTAGTATAAGGTATTCCCTACCTGACTTACATCTCTAGCTCCGCCGCTGAGATTGTTTGTGAACTTATAAAATGTAGGGCAAGTGGTGTTATGGGAAGTGTGTTTTAGAACACAAGGTACTAAACTTCAGCAATGATACACTGTGAAAGTTGTTACTAGTTTTTTAATGTCCTAAGCCTCAAGCCTTGTATAGCAAAAAGAGAATGGATGCTACTTGCTCACTTTTATGTTACTGGTTTCCTTAGGTCTTTTAATCCCAGATTACTTTGTCATTTTAGAATTCTGTTTACATATATAGTTTCATAATAGGGAAATAACATGACAATGACAAGTAAGAGAAAAAATAGTACACTTTTAGTATCATATTGGGCATCTGATGACCTTAAAGCAGCAAATGCAATAAGGATCTGGGAGCACATTTAGCTCTCATCTACTAGAACTCTTCATTTCTGACCATGCTGACTGGGTGCCATCTTTGTTACTGTATACTCTCAAATATCTGGATTTGTTGTTTTAAAGCTAATGAACAAATAATTGTCTTCAGGGCAGGATGAAGCTCCTAGTAATGGTTTGCCACCTCCATGTACACTTCTAAGTGTCGGACGAGTAAGTTTCTTATCTAACCACGAGAACAATGTGAACCCACTTCTCAAAATTTAATTGCTTTCAAATAGTTCTTTTGTTCAAGAAAAAAAAGAGAGTATTAAACCAACAATGATTTGGGAATAAACTCTAATTCATTATGGTAGCTAAGAGTTGTTGTAAAACCGATAGCTAACTCATAACTTTGCACACTATGAGAAACTTTCCCAACAACTATAATTCAAATACATAGGGTTTTGCTGGAACTCAAAATGTTTCAAGTTTGCATAAAGATGAAGCATGGAGAGTTAATGTCAGGATTCAAGGAGTCGACCTTGATCATGGTTATTTGTGTGGTACTATGGAAGCGCTCAATGTTCCTCTTGCTGATACACCTGTAAGTTTTGTCTCTTACCTTAATTACTAGTTATTGGGATACCATTCCAGATTTTTAAAGTTGAATTATATTCCTTAGCATTAGATTTCTGTCATAATTAGCCCTGACTTCTGCATACTTTTCCAGGATTTAAATGTATTTCTGACATTATGTTGGAGACTTAATTGACAATCGTTGATTTATTGAAATTTTATTCAACATTCATCTTTCAAGTCAAGAACCACTAGCTCAGTGGTAAGATCTCTAGACAGTGGTCCTAGAGGTCTTAGGTTCAATCTCCCAAAACATCAAAATGAGTGTTCTGCTTAAATTAAGCATCACTCTTCTTAAATATTAAAAAAAAAGAAAAAAAAGTAAAAAAGAAGAGAAGTTGCATAAGACGCAGCAAATGAAGGTTGATATTGGCTAGTTGAAGCTCAAAATAAGATTAGAGTTTTGCAAATCTCAGCCAGTTCTTACTGTATGACTGCAGTACTGGCTTACTGCTCTAGCATAGCTAAATTGTCAGGATCCCTATTCATGGGTTAAACTGTGAGTTCAGTTTATGTTTCTTTTATTGCACCAAGTAGCTTACCTTCATTTTGAGGATGCCTCCCCCTCCCTTTTCCAAGTGCAAGATGGCTTCAGTTGTAACATTTGGATTTTCCTTCTATGTATAACTCATTTGTCCATTCAGTGATAGTTTATTTACTTGGCATTTAACGTAGGTGGTTACATTTTGGGAAGGAGAGATAGTAGATACAAAGAACTACACTTTTTACACTGGCAAGTGGGAAGCATCGTATGTCTCATTCTTTTCTACATAATACATGTCTGTTATATATGCTAATTGAATAAATTAACTAATGTTATTGATCGGTATTGATAAAACAAAATTCTGCCTCTTATACAGGCAAGAGGATGATATAAGGCATTGGTCTAAGTTCCCATCATTCACCCCTCTTCTGGTAATATAAACTGAAAATTCATTATGGCTATTCACCAAATTACGATCCAGAGAAACACCATTATATTCTGCAAATTGCTTTTTATTTATTTATTTTGCAAATTGCAAGTTTCAACTTGGTTTATTGACAAACAATAACCAGCTTGTAGAATGATCCAATTTTTTAGAACTCTTTTTGGCAACACTTTCATTCTTTAATGCACACTACCCTTATTTCACAAAGGAAGTAATTGACATAGATTTGGTTTGTACATATTCTCAGGAGTTGTTCTGAATTGCAGTTGATTGCTTATACAATTACATCTCTCAAGTTGTTTACTGCACTAGTTCTGAATTGCAAATGCGCCCCCACAAAATTCTCTAGTAATTTACAGTGTAATTGTACATATATGATTATGAGTGACATGGTATCTTGGGGTAAATGTTTAACGTTGAATTTAATGTTGTTTATTTGATATCACCAGCCCTATGGTATCAAGTTGTCATGTACAACAATGATGCCAATTTGATATTCTGATTGATACATGATTACAACCCTTGGTTATTTACTGTATGATTTTACATTTAATTTTCAGAGTCAGGTTCAAGTTGATGGTGGTAAATCTGCGGACTTAAGTAATTATCCTTACATATTTATGGTATTTTCACTTTTATATATCATATTCCCAATGTCAGTATTCTAATTGTTCTATCTATTGAGGTACTAATATCCAAAATTATGCTACAGAGGTGGAAGGAGCAGTACTTTGTAAATGTTGGTATAGACTGTGGTTTGACAATTGCTGGTTTTTACTATGTTTGCTTCTCCGTCAGCGATGGTTCAATAAATGGTTTCTATTATGATCCAAATAGCAGGTGTAAAATCTTAAAAATCCCACTTATACTATCATTTTCATTAAAAGTAACCGCCAACCATTATGGTATCAGTGCCTTCTTGCTTATGCAATGATGTCGGTAAAAGCACCACGTTTAAAACATGACTAGCCTGATTGGTCATATACCTATATGTAATTGATGCACCATTTAACTTCATATATAGCTTTTCATCTCATTACACTATGTTGAATTAGTTTTATATAACATCCGCCTACCAATCATTTATTTTGCAAATTTTACAGCCCTTTTCAGAAGCTTGAACTAAATTGTTCAAACGAAGGTCAAGCAGGTTTCTCATTTTCATCATACCAATTGCAGTAAATTACAGGTATTATCATTTTCTAAAAGTTAATTAATGGAAAGAAACAAGTGAAAGCTTTTACCGTGCATGTGGTCGTGTAATGCAATTCAAACTGCAGCTGAAACTTGTACAAAATATTTGATATGAGAACTGTATACCTATGATTATCGAGAATATGATTATTATTTATGATGATACGCATATCATGGTTGGTGTGAGTTCAAAAACTGGTAATACAACACTGATTTTTGTCATGTTTATGTCCTATGCAGTGTATCAGCTAAGTTGGGTCTACTGCAACCGATGGTCCTTGCAAAATTTCTTGCTGTTTCGTGCCTAACTTTTACAACCTATAAATTGTGAATTTCATTGTTCTTGATAACATATTTTATAGGAACAAGTTTCAATTTAGCCCAAATATCCGAACTTATTACGCATATAACCCAAGTTTCAAATTAATTACGAATGTATGTCAGTTTTGGTTAGCTCAGAACCATGACCAAAACATACATGTGACATTTTTTGTCGCCGTTTTTTTTTCTTTTATTTTTTTATTTTATATATAAATAAAATTATACAGACACGATTTGAAATTGCATCTATTTTATAATGTAGAAAACATTCAAATTCTGTTAGCATATTTTTTTATATGTTAGATTATGCTTGCGGTGTTTCAAACTAATCTTGTTTTCTAGAATTTATCATACAGGCGCAATTTGAAATTGCTTTTGTATTTTGTCCATAAAGAAACCAGCAATTTTTGTTTTTCTCGTCATTTCAAACCAAAAAACCCAAAACCCTCTCTCTTGTCAGTCAAAAAACTATTTCTTCTTGCACCTAATTGTATAATTTGGTAGATTTGCTTCAAATATCTTGGACGATTCGCAACAAGTATATTCTATTCTCAAATTTTGTAAGTTTAGTGTAAAATTTTGTAATTTCTTTTATTAGTTGCTATGGAGAATTGGAAAATTGATGTTGAAACATTGGTTAATTTTTGTGGCAATTTAGACCCCGTTTGTCTTGTCGTTTTTAGTTTTGTGTTTTCGTCAATTTGAAATGCCATCAATTTAATATGCAAACATAAAACACACTTTTCAAGAAGCGCCTTCGGTGAACTCAATTCACGTAATAAATGTGAAATGTTAGGCTAAATTGATTTTTTTCTCTTCCTGGTATGTACTAATTCTCCTAGGGCAATACCAACTGAGATTATTTATTAGTTGCCTTTTTATGTTCACGCTAATTCATTAGAACTTAGAAGTTTTTGAGTCCGAACATTTGTTTTTCTAAGCTGCTAGCTGAATTGAATGAATTATCAGGTAGTGTTTGGTTTGTTATTTTTAGTTTTGAGTTTTCGTCCATATAAAATTCCACTCGACGCATGTATATTGTCGAAAACGATCAATTTAGAAAACGAAGTTACCATACAAAATAGAAAACAACTTTATTTTATTTTTCGTGTTTTGAAAAATAACACAAGCACACGACACAATCTATTTTTCTGCGGTGCCCTCTATCCCCTTCGTCCTTCCATCCGTTTTTTTTCATCCTTCCGTCATTCCTTCAATCTTCTTATGTTTGACATACAATTTTTTTTTTAAAACCAAACACTACCATAGATTGTGTGTGAGTCGAAGAATGTGAGCTGGAAAATATGTTTTACATCCAACAAAGATAACAAGGTCACACTATTATTACTGGCACTGATCCAGGATTTGCATTGTTGATTTGCTCCAGTTTTTATTTATTCATAGATTAAAACACGCTTTCGTGAGATCGATATGCCAAGAAAATATTGCATCATACTAAGGGTACATTGTTGTTCAAGCGAACATGGCACACGAACGGGTTATACTGAACGAGGCACGAAGGAAGAATGTTCAACTAAAGCAGAATGTGTTTTGTTGCGAACAGAGCAACGACAGAACAATAATTATTTATAATTGTATTGTAATAATTATTGTTAATGACAATTAGTTTGTAATAAAAAAATATAACACATGATTAGACAATTCAACAATAATGATTTTTTGAAGGTATTATTCTAGAGTAAGATTTGGATCATCATCATGTGATATAAAGTCTGCATCCCAGTTGTTGTATTTCATATGAAATTGCGAATAACCATTTTAGCAATAACTACTTTAACTTGAAAGAGAAATTGAAAGTCAGTCATAATACTTAAAGATAGCAAAATTTCTCTTTCATACTCTAAATATTCTTCGTTACTACACTTAAACTTGAATGATAGAAATTTGAAATTTTTGGTATTCGATTTTGGTTCATTTTGGATTTTATGAAAATGTGGGATATTTTGAATTAATAAAATAATGCCAACCCAATGATTGATGTGTAAAGCTTTAGTCATGACATATGTAAAAGTCACATCAAATGAACACATGATCAAAATATTTTGTGTCATATTCTTTTCGCCAATAAATAGTTGTGTAGTGCTACAACTATATACGTACCTACCGTCTATTGCTTCGATATAATTTTTGAAAAAAACGTTTAGGACTTTTAATTTGGTTCGGTAAAATGTTAAATTGTGAATCATTCGGTTTAATTATATCTTTTGACATTAACATAACAACATTTAAAATAGTATGAAAATAAACATAAATAGTGCTACTAGATCTTTAAAACCTTTTTGCAAACCGATGTGTTATAAGAAACAAAACGACGATGTATAAAAGGATTGCAATCATTTTTTTAACGAAAATTTCCTTCATGGACTGCAAAGTATAAGATTCTAGATGATCATACAACGTAATGAAGTACAATCTTTTCATTTAGAAATTTTTTCAACAACGCTCTTGATGTCCGAAAAGAATAGTGTATGTAGGTGAAAATTGAAGTGTAAATCAACGTATATTTGTGTTTTGTTTCATTCAAAAATTTGTTTATTATGATAAAGTCTTCAAGATCTTCATAGTCGAAATCGCTATTTAACACTTTTTTGTTGTAGTGTAGGAGGGAATGTAGAGAGTGATAATGAAGAAGTGAATTGTAGTCAAGAACATGGCTGCTACAATTGAACCATCAACCGCTCAACCGTAATAACCGTTCATGCAGTTACCATCTATAACGGTAACAGTTAAGATAACAGTTGAAGAATTAGATAATCGTGATTAATCATACAAATCATACATTATTGTTTGCATAATATTTAACATTAATGTATAAAAATAGTAATTTAACTTAAAAAAATAACTTGTACATTAATAATACGTGCCTTCATGAACTAATAATATGTGCATGCATATTGGTCGTTCTATAAACAAATAAATAAATTTGCAAAAAACTTTTAGAGCTATATGAATTTGTCATCAATAATGCATATAATTGAAAATATATGTACAACATGCTTCAAAATTGAAAGTATAACGGTTAACTATCACAGACGGTTGCGATAACGGTTATAAGAATTTATAACCTTCAACAACGGTTACGCTTACGATTGGTGGTAATAATGATCGTTACCGCAACCGTTACTCCTAGCCAAGAAAATAATTTATGTTAACTTCCCTTTTGAGCTTAACGCATCGAACGCGTCGGAAGTATTCGACTTGTTAAGCGGTCAGATTTTCCTTAGCTTTATAAACTGGACAAACAAGCATATTTTTCAAAATATTTTTCAATCCGCAGAATTGACAAAACAACCTCTCCAAAAAAAGGATACACATCCATATTTTCCAATCTACGTAATTTTCTGCCCAAATTACCCAGGTCATGGTAAATTGATTCCCGCACACTTTTCTTCCTAACCTCCATCAATTTTTTACAGCAAATCAATAACAAATTCATGCTCATCAAATCGACAATCTTATTTCCAACAAATCGATTTAAATAAGCATAAACAATTCAATTTTGACATTTTAATTTCAAATTCAAACTGCAGATTCGAACAATTAAATCAAATAGCGCAAAAAAACAAAAAAACAAAAAAAGGAATCCTTTCTTAACAAAATTGCTAAACAACCTATTGCGTTTCATCGCTTACAACTAGATTTAAGTCCAGCAAAAGTTGAAAAAAATTCTCAGATTTATATGCAATTCACAATATTTGCACAATGGTCTGCAATTATTCTCAATAATTGCATGTATGTGTGCAATTATTCCATTCAATTATTTCGATTAGTTGCTCATCAGCAACTATTCATATACAATCATTTCAATCCCAAAAAAGCATTTATAACTGTAAATAACAGAATAAAGCATTTTAGTTCAATTATGAAGATTAAATTCATCTTTCTCTGTAATTATTTATAATAATTGCATAATCATTAGCAATTATTCTCAATAATTGCATTTATTTCTGCAATTATTCTGATTAATTTCATTCTTATCAGCAATTATTCATATAAAATCATTTGAATCCAAAAAAAGTCATTTATAACTGTAAATAACAAAATAGTATTATGCTGAATAATTGCTTACTTATCCGCAATTATTCAAATAAATTCATTTCAATGTATGTCTGCAATTATTCAGAATAACTGCTTACTTATTAATAGTTATTTACTTAAAATCGTTTATATTCATCTTTCTTTGCAATTATTCATAATAATTGCAGAGATGCATGCAACTATTATAAATCATTGCATGTATGTCTGCAATTATTTTGAATAATTCCTTGCTTATCAACAATTTTTCAACTAACATTATTTCAATTCAAAAAAGGCATTTATAACTGTAAATAATATAAAAATCATTTTATATTAATAAAGAATATTATATACATCTTTCTCTGCAGTTATTTATAATAATTGCAGAGATGTATGCAACTATTCTGAATAATTGCATGTATGTCTGCAATTATGCTGATTAATTGTTTACTTGTCGCAACTATTCATATAAATTGATTTCAATGTATGTCTGCAGTTATTCATAATGATTGCTTACTTATTATCAATTATTCACTTAAAGTCGTTTATATTCTTCAATGTACGTCTGCAATTATTTCAATTCAAAAAACTCTTGCAGCTTCAATATATATTATTACATTTTTTACTGCAAATATTGATCATATTTGCAATATTTTAAGCAAAAATTCTCAATATTTGCATAGTTTTCTGTAATTATTAAGAATAATTGCACCAATAACTTCAAGTTTTCGGAATCTTAGCATAAAAATGAGCAAATATTAGTATTTTATGCAAGTATTCTCAATATCTACATTTTTTTTTTGCAAATATTGAGAATAATTGCAGAAAAAACTGCAAAAATTATAATATTTGCAGTATTTATGCACATATTATGAATAATTGCATAAAAACTTCAAACCTTAAACTGCAATGATTTCTCATTATCATTAATGAATTTAAACATCAGTACAACTCCAACAATCCATAAAAAATCAACAACAATTCATTTTTATAAAAAAGATCATTCGTCTTCAAAGAGTTGCAGTTTTTCATTAAAATCGAGAAATAAATATTTGAAATCAATTAAAATCGGCTAAGAAAAGAAGAAAACTCAATTCGATTTTCAATTTAATCTGAAAAAACCGAAGAAGACGAATCGCAGCTCGACATTGAAGCGTAGAGGTAATTTGGAAAAAAATAGCCAAAAACAAAATAGACATAGAAAGTATAATATTCTAGACAGGGATCTGCTTTAGATTAAGTTTGGCTTTAGGGATGTATGTCTAATATTCACTTTTTTTAACATGGTTGAGCAAATTTGGTTTCAATGTCCAAACTAGAACATTAACCAAGTCGATCATATTTTATGCTATAGTGATAGTTATAAATTAAAGGGATTATTTTTGAGTTGCTACAAATTAAGTTAATAATTTCCAAAGAACTCTTGCTAATCATATTATAAATCAAGTTAATTTTTTTGTTTAAGTCAACCAAACATTCCAAATTAATATTGGCATTGTTTCGAAATTGGTTTGTATTATAGTGAGAAATATTTTAGATCTATGTTGGTTTATACTTGAATAATATTCTATAGATTTTGTTTATGAAAACTGAATTGCGTACTAACTTCAATAAATATTGCCTAATCGGATTCATTAAATAATGCATCACATTCATCGAAAGTGAAATTACAATCAGAACATGCATGCCGCTAATAGTAAATTTAAATCATAATGAGACGATAAAATAGCAAATTAAATATATTTTTATCTTATTAATATATCAATCATAATTTATCATTGAATTGAATTTTGTCAATGGCTCATGCTAGTTTTTTAAGACAAGATGAGCTAAAATTCAATAAAACATAGATAAAGAAGAAAAGAGAAAGTCAAATTTCCATCCTCAAAATTTGGTGAACTTGGCTACAATTTGGCAAGAAAATAACGACCTGCACTTTTTAATAGCAAATTAAAGCTAAACAATATAAATTTATGAAACGAAATACATGATGGAAGGTTTAAGGAGTGTTCTCCTCCTAACGAAGATTACTCGTTTTCCTTAAAATTGCATAACGTTTAATGTGACAGGGGTATTCTGGGAAAATTGAACTATTTTAAAAGTGAGATTTTTTTGTCTATGACTTTTGATACGAGAAGTATCAATGGCTCATTTTTTTCCCTGAGTAGACCAAGCCTTTTCTCTTTCAATAGAGTGATCATAATAGCTATTTGGCCAACCATTTGAAAGTTATGAATATTTTAGCATTTCAGATTCGAGTTAACATATTTAATGAGAAATTAGTTAACGCTCAATAATCCATCTAGGAATGACATGATTAAACTTAGGGTTCCAACACCCATATTTTACTATTTTCAGTTGAAAACATTTCTATCTATCTTCTAAAACATCAACTTAAAACACCATTTATAAAAAAAAATCAGGGATTAAGGCAAAGAGGCTAGAAGAGACTCATGGGAAACCATTTACAACCATCATTGAGACATTTCTAAGGCAATTTGGGGTTGCACACATTTAATTTTGAAATCTAAGGGTTTGTATATGTGATTTGGTGAGTGATTTAATACCTCGATTATGTTATATTTTCTGTATGGTTCATACATATTTATATAAGCAATATAACATGGTTCTAAGCAAAGCCTTTATTATCTGTTGTCCGGTATTTGAACTAAGCGACGTTTCGACGGATCTGTACTACAAAATGGTAAAGGAATAAATCAAAAGGCTTAGAAGATATCCAGAATGAAGGTTGCAAGAATTTGGATAAACATGGAGAAACTTACATCGATCAGCACTGAATGATATCGTTTAGCACCGATCAATCTCATGGCCAAGTGGGACCTACTTACGCTTGTGTAACTCAATTCTTTCAATTGAAGAAAGTACAAGTACCAAGATGTGACATTGGTCAGTACCAGTTCATATGGATTGGTACTAAACAAGAGTGATTTGAAGATTTTTTCAAGCTAGGAGACCTAAGCAACATCAAGAACAACAAAAGAAAAGTCAAAGACATCGGTCAATTTCAATCCATATCGATCGGTACCGAATGATGATGACTATTGAAAATTGTGCAATTTGACTAGTTTTTTATGCTAGAACTTCGGATCTGGAGATATTTATCTGTTCAAACTAATCTAGCGATTTTCGTGCTCGAATTCGTCTATAAATAGAGAACCTACAACAAGTAGGAAGAGATCTTTTTTTTATCTTCTTTTGATTTTTCTAGGAAACCATTAACTAAAAATTTAGACAACCTCGAAATTAAGCTAATGTGCTTGTGTTAACAAAAGTTACTTGTTAACACTAGGCTTATAAAGGAAATGATGAGTAAACGAGCAAATAAAATAAATAACACATGATGTAAAATGGTTCAGCTAAGCTTGCCTATGTTCACTTTATAACTTTCTTACTATATTGATCTCTTAAAATTACAAGGAATTACAAGAGGATAATAAGAGAGTAAGAGCACTTGAGACCATAATGGCTAACTTATGAACTTTTTGGTGTTTTCTTTGCTGGAAGAGAAATTCAGAGCATAAAAATCTACCCTTTTGATGTTGTATGGCTATGGGTAGCTGGTGTTGATCATTGGATGATCGTGATTGCACTATTTACAAGCGGGAATCGTTCCTAGTCGTTGATATGATCCATGAGTTGATGGAGGTCAATTGAAAAGGTGATATGAAGATGTGGTTGAGATGTGTGCCAACTATTGCTCCATACCGGGGACATGGTTTGTGCTAAGAAAGGTGGCATGGTATAGGAGTGGGTGAGTTTTTGCAGACATACCACGGTAATAGGTGTACTAGGTTGTACTATCTGTCATGTTGCACACTTTTCTAGGAAATAAGGATGGGGAGAAGCTTCTTATGCACAGTAACGATCAGTTGCTTGTTGCCGAAGATTGTCAAGAACAAAGCTAAAGATTGCCAAGGACAAAGTTGATGGGGACGGGCCGAGTCGAACATGTAGGACGAGACGGGCTGTATAAGATCGGTCATAGGCGAGCTAAGAAAGAGCCCGGTCACAGACTGGTCGCTTTTGAGCCGGGTCAAGTCCAACAAGTTGGCTGTAGCTACGGAGTGTTGTTGAGTTGAAGGGCTTGTATTATGCCGGGCTTGGAATTGTCGGCCATAGTTGGGTCGGGCTCAAAAGTGTTAGCCAGCTTATCTTTGACAGCTTAGTCTTTGTTATGCAGGTTGACTTTGAATGGGCCGGGCCTTGATGGGCTGATCGGCTTATCATTGACATTTGCTTGCTTGCATGTTGGATTTCTTAGAGTGGGCCGTTCCAATGAATGTTGGCCGGCTAATCTTTCACTTGCGAGAAAATTAAGCAATGTTTTGCCCTCCAATCCCGAATCTGTGGTAGTGGTTGTTTTTTCAAATCACGAAGATCCTACCGCTTGGGCTTCCTGCTTTGCAACCACGTGCCAACACATGATTGGTCAAAATGATTCTTTTTTCAAAACGACACTATGACGATTTAGTAGTGGGGACCGTTATCGTGACAACATTATTAGTTATAAATAGATAGTTTGGATTGCTTTGCCTTTTGAATCTAGTGGTCATGATTGAAGGGATGAGTACATAAATATCCCTTTCCCTCTTCCTCTTCACTCTTTCTTAAAACTCAAACATTTTCTGCTACCTATAAACCTTGCAAGCTCTAAAAACTTTCAAGCTTTCTTTCTGCACTTAAATAGTAAGTCTTTCCTCCTCCCTTTGATGCTTCTTCATCTATAAGTGAATTCGATTTCCATTGAACAAAGTGTTTCTATTGTTGAGTTTCTTTGTTTTGTTGTTTATAATCTTTTGATTTTGAGTAGTTTCTATGTTATTGCTTGGTCGGATTTTGTGTTTTTTGATCATCTTTGGACATCGATCGATCATTGCTGCAGTGTCAGTGTCAGACAATCGACATTGGCTATCTTTCTGATGACTTGCGAATTTAGTAAATGCATTAGTGTCTTGAATCGTAGTTTTAGGCCCAAACTGGTAGCTCTGGACTTTAAGCCAAATAGTGTAGTGAGTATGAGTAATAACGTCTACAATTGTTATCCCGCCTTTTGGCAAGGCCGTGACACCAAGGACTTGACTAGATACCGGTGACAGATCGTCTCGGAAGTCGGTTACACGTAAGAATCGCTACGGATATCGATGAAATTTGTTCAGGTCCGGATCGGGCTACAATTGATAAGGCACGTCAAGCAAAGTCGTAGGAACCTACGTTCCAGATTTCAAGTCAATCCGAGTTCGTACGCCCGAGATATCATCAACGCAATTGAAGGGCATAGCCGTAAGATCGCCTCCTCTTTGTTCGAATCGACTAAGGGTCGAATCCATCAAAGATCGACTCCAACGAGTTCGATTCGGTCTGCTTCGAGTCCATCTGGACACGAGTTGGTACCAAAGCCATCTTATTCGAAACCATCAGACGGCTAAGCTTCGTGTCCACCACCCAAGGCAGCATGTTCGAATCGATAGAAGTTTCCTTTGATTGCTTCGAATCCACTAGGAGGATTTTGGTTTTGACTCCATCGAACGGGGGCCTAGTTCGAATCCATTAGGTCGTCACATCCTTCGAATCCACCGAGCTACAGATACTTCGAATCCACACAATTTGAGGCAACCTCGAGTCGATCAACTTTAACACACCTAGATCGATTCGAAGAAGCCTTTGTTCGTTCGATTCGAAGAAGCCTTTGTTCGTTCGATTCGAAGATGACTTTGTTCGTTCGATTCGAAGATGAATATATTCGAAACCACTATCACGAATCCACCTGGTCAAAGCAGCGAAAGGCATCGAGTCGACCAAATCGATTCGAACTGAGATCGATTCGAAGTACCCCTGTTCTCCAGAAATGCAACATTGAATCGATCATATCTCGAGTTCTACAAGTCCAAATGCCATGAAATTTTCACAGAAGCTTAAACACATGATGAAGAATGTTCACACCAAATTTCAGCTCGATTGGACGATTTCTTGATCGATTCGAACCAAGGGTCGAATCGATCCCAAAGTGGGCCCGGATCTCCAGATTTCGGCCATGTGGGCCCCCTGACGTACCAGAACTGGTCTCCCCTCATTTTAGGCGAAATATCAGCCTCTTACACCTATAAATAGAGCCCCTGGTCATTCAGAAAAGGGGTCGGATAATTCTAAGTACTGAAGAGCGCCCAGATTCTGCCAGATTTACTCCAGAACACCGCCGCTGCTTTAGATTGACACTTAGCATTTAAATTCAGTTGTATTGCCTTATAAACTACTGTAATCTTCAAGTAATCGAGCAATAAAATCATCAAACTTCACAGTGGACGTAGGCAAAACGCCGAACCACTCTAAATCGCTTGTCTTTGCAATTTACTTTCTGTTATTTGGAGTTTTTGTTAGATAATCCACAGTTTTAATTTTCATTCTTCACTTTTATCTCTTCAAAAACTTCCGAAGAGTGTTGTGCCCAATTTTGGTACAAACACTTTGGTGCTTTCACCGAGAAAAAAAAACCAGCTTTTTTCTCCTGCTCCTTGGATCTACCATCGATACCGGATTGCAAAAATCCAAGAGGAAGATCCAGATCTTCGATTCACAGTCCTTCCATTCTACTCAGATTTGCATAAAATCTAGGAAAAGGATTCATCATTCAAAATGGTTAGCACGAGAACCACTTCTACAGCTGCTGGACAAGAAGGTAGGGATGGACAGAATCCTGCTCAACAGCAGCCATCCAACCAAGACAACACTGCTCACTCAGATCCGTCTGGGGCAGTCACTAGACAAGAATTCCAGGTGTTGCTCCAAGAGCTGACTCAGAGTCGGCAACAGTTAGCCGAACAGTTGCGTGCCAATATTGAATTGACAAACCAACTGAACCGCCAGGGCCGTAGGAGGTCCAGAAGGGATGATGTTTCCCGCTCATCCACTGAAAGTTCTGCCTCATCTGACTATCATCATAGATCTACCCGTCCCCGATTAGACGGAGATCATGCTCAGACTGCTGGATATCAACCCGCCCTGACTGTCGGGCAATTAAGGGTAGGACCATCAACCAGCTTCCAGGCTGGGCCATCAGCGCGAGGTGGTCGTACTCCACAATATACTACGGACAATCATGTCACAGCTGCCACAGTAGAAACAAGGGTTAATACCCGACATCTCCCGGATTCGAGTAATCAACAACAGGGACGTACTTCTGAACCATACGTCCCGGAAGACGCTGAGCCAAGGAGGCGAAACTTGGACCGTCGACAGCGCCCGGTCCAAACTCGCATTGTGGAACCCGACCACACCTTAGCTCAGCATGCTCAAAATGTAGCCATGCCAAACATCTCGACTATGATACGTCAGATGATCCGTGAAAGCCAAGGTCTTACCAATGACGATTGGGGGATCTCTCGAAGCCATACTCCTTTCACGGACGAGATACTATACGCTGAACCTCCTCGGCGATTCAGAATGCCAACTCTCCCTATGTACGAAGGAAGCTCTGATCCCAATCAGCACATATTGAAATACGAATGGTCAATGAGCGCCGCAAGGGCCGACGATGCAGTAAAATGCTGGAGCTTCCCCATTTCACTGGGAGGAATTGCAACAATGTGGTTTACAAGACTACCTCCAAGATCTATCTCTTCATTTGACCAATTGGCTAAGAAATTTGTTGAACAATTCCGTATGCATGTCGCTAGACCCAAAGATGTTAACACCCTGTCCAATGTTACCCAGGCTCGTGGGGAAACATTAAGGCGTTACTTGGAGAGATTCCATGCGGCATGTGTGGAAATTAGTAATCCCAACGACAACTCAATTTTAATGGCATTGACAAAGGGAATTGATCCCGATTCTGAATTTGGAAACTGGTTAGCCGGAAAACCACCCGCATCGTTGGACCGTTTCTACTCCAAAGCCGCTCAATTCTTACGGCAAGAGGACGCGAAACAGTCTAGGAAGCAGGACGATGCGAAACCTGGAAATGAGGGAATACAAAGCAATGTAGCAGTTAAACAGTCCGGTGACAATTCCGGAAAAGTCCAGTTAAACATACAGAACAAACAAACTCAGCCAAGAGGTGGCAATGGTCAAAATAAGAAGAGAGATCCGAATCCAGGCCCACGGCGTAGGGCTCCGATGTTCGAAAGTTATACACCGTTAAACACTTTGCTGGAAAATGTGTACCTGCAAACTTGCAACACAGAACAGTATAAGAAACCCGCTCCGAAGCGGTCATCAGAAAGGCAGATTCAGACAGGAAAGTTTTGTAGGTTTCATGAGAGTTATGGCCACAATACTAATGACTGTCGCCATTTGCAAGATCTCATAGAAAAGTTGATCAGGGAGAGGAAGTTAGATCAATTCGTGCGGGCGCCGCAGTCTGGTGGTGCGGGCCCATCGAATCCAAACCGTGCGCAATACCAGGAAAGACAAGAGGAACCCGCTCGTACAGGCGGGAGGCTAGTTATCAATACCATAAGTGGTGGTCCTCATCCAGCGGACAGGAGCTGGAGGGAAATGGAGTCGTATGCTAGCTCTATCAGGCATGCGAGCTTCGAATGCTGCAGTAATTGTGAGGATGGAACCCCGGCTAAGCAACAAAAGACGATGTCTGACGATATCATATTTAGAAGCAGAGATGCTGATAAAATCGAAGCCCCAACAATTGACCCACTGGTCATATCTGCCCAAGTTGGTCCTGCTTGGATGAAGAGGATCCTAGTTGACAGTGGGAGTTCTGTAAACATTCTATTCAAGCGAGCTTACGATTTAATGAAGATGGAAGCCAAAGACTTGAAACCCTGCCAATCCCGAGTTCATGGCTTCAATGGGAGTGCAACGATACCTACTGGAATAGTGGAACTACCAGTAGAACTGGGGATTGGAGAACGCAGGAGAGTCCGACTGCTGCAATTCGTCGTTCTTGACATCGCTTCACCGTACAACGCATTCCTGGGTCGACCAGCCCTTGCTGAATTCAGGGCAGCCATTGCCCCGTGGTGTTTGACTTTAAAATTCCCAACCGATCATGGTATAGGAATCGTTCAAGGAGATCAGGCAGCAGGAAGAGCCTGTTATGTTGCTGAGTTGCGTGAAGCACAGAAGAAGGAGAAAGGAAAGAGCATAGAGGAATCTCTTTGCGTCCGTTTTACTGATAATTGACAACTAACGCCTGGGCCCCGGCCCGGGCACCACTACCAATTCCTTAGAGATCTTGACCCTAGAGATAGCGAAGATAAAGATGAAGTAGAAGAGAATCAAGCGTCTCCAGCCGAACTGACTGTGGACGTCCCGGTCAGTGAGGATGACGACTCGAAAGTACTAAAAGTTGGATCTCAACTGGGAAAACAGATACAACAGGAATTGGTTGAATTTCTTCAAGCGAATCTTGATGTCTTTGCCTGGACGCACTCTGACATGTGCGGAATCTCACCGAACATTGCAAGTCACTCTTTGAATATTGATCCGCGACATGTTCCGGTCAAGAAAAAGAGGCGTGGTATGGATCCAGAGAGATCTGCCGCCCTTAAAGAAGAAATTGACAAGTTGCAATCAAATGGTTTCATCCGAGATGCTCTATACCCAGAGTGGGTGTCAAATCCGGTAATGGTTCGGAAACCGAATGGGAAATGGAGAACTTGTGTCGACTACTCCGACTTAAACAAAGCTTGTCCTAAAGATAGTTTTCCACTTCCTCGAATTGACCAACTCGTAGACTCAACTGCAGGCCATGAGTTGTTATCCTTTATGGACGCTTATTCCGGTTATAATCAAATACCCATGCATCTACCCGATCAAGAACATACCAGTTTCGTGAATGATCTAGGACTCTACTGTTACAGAGTCATGCCTTTCGGTTTAAAGAATGCCGGAGCAACTTACCAACGCTTGGTTAATCGAATGTTCGCTGATCAGATCGGGAAGACCATGGAAGTCTATGTGGATGACATGTTAGTTAAGTCCCGATTTTCCACAGATCACGTCAAGGATTTAAATTCAATGTTCCGCATCTTACGTGAATATGGAATGAAGCTTAACCCGTTAAAGTGCCACTTTGGCGTCGCATCCGGAAAGTTTCTGGGGTTCATCGTCAACGCTCGTGGGATAGAGGCAAACCCCGAAAAGATCTGGGCAATAAGGAATTTGCAAACTCCAAGGACCATAAAGCAAGTCCAGAGTCTCAACGGGAAGGTAGCAGCGCTAAGCAGGTTCATCTCGAAATCCACTGATAAATGCATCCCTTTCTTTGATCTAATCCGGAAAGGAAAACGAAACTTTGAATGGACCATGGAATGTGAAGGCGCATTCCGATCACTGGTTCAGCATCTCTCTACGCCACCGATTTTGTCGAAACCAATTGATCACGAACAATTATACCTTTATCTGGCGGTATCAGAGCATGCGATCAGTGCTGCTCTGGTCCGGGAAGAGGATCGAGTGCAGAAACCGGTCTATTATGTTAGTAAACGATTGACCGGAGCTGAAAGAAATTACCCCAGGTTGGAGAAACTGGCTTACTGTTTGGTCATCGCCTCGAGAAATCTTCGTCCTTATTTCCAAGCTCATCCGCTTACTGTGTATACCGATCAGCCGTTACGACAGGTCCTCATGCGGCCTGAGACGTCTGGAAGGTTACTCAAGTGGAATATCGAACTGAGTCAATTTGACATTACTTATGCTCCGCGGAGAGCCATTCAAGGGCAAGTCCTAGCTGACTTCATAGCTGAATTTACTGTTCCAGACGACTTACCCGAAACCAGCGAGTCTCCTGAATATGTCTGGAAACTTTATACAGACGGTGCATCAAACGATCGGTGTTCGGGCGCTGGAGTTGTACTAGAAACCCCCGAAGGTCGATCCATATGCTATGCTTTGAAGTTTGATTTTCACGCAACCAACAATGAAGCCGAGTATGAAGCCCTGTTGACTGGGTTAAAGCTTGCCAGAGATCTGAGAATTATCGCTATAGAAGTTTATTGTGATTCACAGTTGGTTGTGTGTCAGGTACGGGGAGAATATCAAGCAAGAGATCGAAGGTTAGCTTCTTATCTAGCCCGAGTTCAGGAAGCACTGGATCAGTTTGATTATTATGCTATTTACTACATACCACGAGATCGCAATCAAAAGGCCGATTCATTGGCAAAGTTGGCTAGCACAGGTGAAGCACAGCAAATGGGACTTGTCCCGGTCGAAACTTTGTCCTTCCCAAGCATCGATCAAATCAAAACGAATGATGTGTTGGAAACCTTTCCCCGCAGAGAATCATGGATGACTCCGTATCGGAATTATATTGAGAATGGGATATTGCCTGAACACCGAAATGAGAAAAGGCAAGTTCTACGAAAAGCTTCGCGGTTCATCATTCAGGACGGGATCATGTATAGAAAAGGTTATTCTGTTCCACTCCTCCGGTGTATCGCTCACGATGAAGTCAAACGAGTGTTACATGATGTACACGAGGGAGAATGTGGCGATCACACCGGTGGACAGGCGCTTGCTAAGAAGATACTTCGATATGGATATTACTGGCCGACAGTGAATCGAGATGCGGCGAATTATGCCAGAAAGTGCGACAAATGCCAAAAACACGCTCGAATTCCAAGAGCCCCGCCTACCGAGATAACTCAAATGGTCAGTTCCTGGCCGTTCGCTATGTGGGGTATCGATATCATTGGCGCTTTACCTCTGGCAAGAGGTGGTGCGAAGTATGCCATTGTTGCAGTTGACTACTTCACGAAATGGGCCGAGGCCGAAGCTCTCGCAACGATTACGTCGAAGAAAGTAATAAACTTTATGGTCCGCAATATCATTTGCCGATTCGGACTCCCGCATACCATCATCACCGATAATGGGACCCAATTCGAAAGTTCGGAGTTCAAGAATTTCTGCCAACGATTTCATATTCATAAAAAATTCTCTACAGTCGCACATCCACAAGCAAACGGTCAGGTCGAAGCCGTTAACAAAGTTATCAAATCCATCTTAAAGAAACGACTGGAAAAGGCTGGGGGCAAATGGGTCGATGAACTTCCTATGGCATTATGGGCTTATCGAACAACTCACAAGACCGCAACTGGGCACACCCCATTTTCCTTATCTTATGGCTCGGAGGCCGTCATTCCAGTTGAGACAGAAGTATTTTCTCACCGCGTAACTTATTATGATCCAAAAACAAACGCTATATTACTCGCTGAATCTTTGGATCTATTGGATGAGAAACGAGAAGAAGCTGATTTAAGAGCGGCCGCCTACCGAAGTCGGGTTGCCCGGTTATATAACACCAAAGTTCGCCCCCGAACCTTTGAACTCGGTGATCTGGTCCTCAAGAGAATCTACCCGGTTCCTGCACACATGAAACCAAATTGGGAAGGGCCGTACGTGATTACTCAAAGACTTGGGGATGGCACATTCAAACTATCAACCGTGGACAGTCTAGTTTTACCAAGAGCCTGGAACAGCGAGAGTCTCCGTCGCTACTACATATGACAGGCTTCATTTATTTCATTATGTTTTTTATTCAGCAATTTACTTTTGCATTTCGAAATTAGAATTTGTAATAAGGCAACTGATTTGCCATATTTTCTTATTTCAGCAATAAAATGCCATCTCTTCGAGCCAGAGCTGTGATTCATTAAATACAATGTACAACATCACGATGCACGAAGAGCTAAGTTCCATCACACAGTGGAATTTATTCAAGTAGGGAGTGGCTGTGAAGCAATCAACCACTCACTAAATGAAACCCGAGCTCGGGGGCAAGCCATCACATCAGGCCACGAAATGGGTTGATACACGACAACCCTTCATTCAACTCCGTACTCCCAGAGTGCGAGGCGGAGTATAAACATTCCCTAGCTCCGTACTCCCAGAGTGCGAGGCGGAGTATAAACATTTTACTAAACTCCGTGCTCCCAGAGCGCGAGGCGGGGTATAAACTTTCATTCAACTCCGTACTCCCAGAGTGCGAGGCGGAGTATAAACATTTTTCCTAAACCCCAGAGTACTCCGAGAGCGCGAGCTGGGTACAAGCTTTTTACTTAACTCCGTACTCCCAGAGTGCGAGGCGGAGTATAAACATTCCCGAACTCCGTACTCCCAGAGTGCGAGGCGGAGTATAAACATTCCCCAACTCCGTACTCCCAGAGTGCGAGGCGGAGTATAAACATTCCCTAACTCCGTACTCCCAGAGTGCGAGGCGGAGTATAAACATTTTACTAAACTCCGTGCTCCCAAAGCGCGAGGCGGAGTATAAACTTTCATTCAACTCCGTACTCCCAGAGTGCGAGGCGGAGTATAAACATTTTTCCTAAACCCCAGAGTACTCCGAGAGCGCGAGCTGGGTACAAGCTTTTTACTTAACTCCGTACTCCCAGAGTGCGAGGCGGAGTATAAACATTCCCTAACTCCGTACTCCCAGAGTGCGAGGTGGAGTATAAACATTCCCTAACTCCGTACTCCCAGAGTGCGAGGCGGAGTATAAACATTCCATAACTCCGTACTCCCAGAGTGCAAGGCGGAGTATAAACATTCATCTAACTCCGTACTCCCAGAGTGCGAGGCGAAGTATAAACATTCATTCAACTCCGTACTCCCAGAGCGCGAGACGTGGTATAAACATACATCAACTCCACACTTATCCCCAATGCTGGGGGCAGAACCATAACACATGACAAGTTGAAGACGAAAAGGGAATAAATTTTCATTTCCACTATCGACAAAAAGAATCTGATTACAAAGTGTTAAAAGGAAATTCTGCTAGTGGGAGCCGAATCCACATCTATACACGGCAATAGAAAAATCAACAAAATGCTACCCTACGCAACAAAGATTTAAAGAAAGAGTTCAATCTTTCTTCTTCCTTATCTTCTTCTTCGGGGTAGCCCCACCAGATCCACTGCCTGATTTTTTCCTCAATCGCTTACTCTTTTCAGGCTTGCCCTCCGGCAGCGATATAATGTCAACGTCTTCCTCAGAGCTGGAGGCGACGGAAGTTCTTCTAGGAGGACGAGCTGGAGGCATAGGAGTAGTAGCAGGAGGAGGGACAGGAGCGGTCTCAATCACTACAGTACCGCCCGGTGAAATCACCATTAACGGGGCAGGCCCGGGCGGATTAGTACCCGCATTCCCTGCTGCCATCTCGGCATCAATCTCAGCAATGATGTCATCCTCACGAGATGCTTGGGCCGCGTCGGATGTGCCAATAGCTGGCGTAGATGAACTAACGGCCGGAGCAGCCCCACTCACAGCATAGGACGGGTTGACAGAGGGATCGATGGGTTCATTGAGAAGCTCCTCAATCATTTGAGCGCTGAAAGAAAACATATTTGCATCTCCCTCCTCGCCAATCAAAGTAGAAGTCGTGATGGCTTCAGAAAAAACAACCCCTTGTGTTTGATGAGAAACTGATAGAGCAAGGGGCGCAGAGACAATAACTTCAGTCACTGAAATGCGACAAAACGAAGATTGTTAGCCAAGTGTGTTGCTTAAGGTTCTTCACAACTAAACTACGGGAAGCGTTCAAATACCTTCCTTGGTCTGGACCGAAACGTGGGCAGAATCCTCGGCCGAAGATAATAATGGTTGGTCAGGATTATAGGCAGGAACAGACTGGGGATCTACCGCACCAGTGGTTTCAGGCAATGTTGGAATTACAGCTCCAACACTTGTCCCGTGATGCACGATCCCCGAGCCTTCGCCTGTCTCTAGAGATCGAACGCCGAGCTTTTCTTTCGCCATAGAGATCACCACCTCATGAAGGGTCTTCCTCTCATCCTCGGTAAGCAAACGCATCTCCAGTTCAAAGTCGTCAAGTGTTCCAACTGGATACGCTGCTCTTTTCTCATTCACCAGCCGGGTCCAGGCATTGTACAAGATCATGGAGTCATCTCCCAGCCACGCTAAATTTCTGTGTTCCAGTACATTAGCGTTATACGTGACTAAGAGGTCGTCAAACTCAGCATCTAGCCTAGACCTCTCCTCCAAGATCTTTTCCTGAATTTCTGCTTCCGCAGACTTAGCCTTGACCGCCGCCGCAGCAAGTTCGGTCCTGAGAGATACTGCTTGGTCGCAAGCCTCTTGAGCAGTGGCATTCGCATCATCTTTCTCCTTCACCATTTCAGCGAATTTGGCCTTGAGCTCGTTCAGCTCTTTAACGGCTAAGTCTCGCTCAGCTGCAATGGTGGTGTTGCGGTGGCCCATCTCCTCTACCGTGGCGCAATGTTCTTGTTGCATCCTAGCCATTTTGGCCACGGCGTCCTCGTGCTTCTGGAGAGCTTAAAGTTCAGAATTCCGGGACGTCTCCATTTTAGATTGAAGAACTTCAACGATGCGTTTCTGTTTAGCAATTTCAACATCGCGTTCAGCAATAGTCTTCGCCCGATTAAAAGCTACTCTAGAAGCCTTCACGGCTGCCTTGTACCACTCCTTATACTGAGCATAGAAGTCATGGATATAACTATGAGCAGTGATCTCAGCTTCCGAAGGGATTATTTTAAAGTTAGGAGGGAAGATATAGCCATCCATGCAAATTTCCGGGTAGTCATTTTTCATTTGGGCGAGTTTAGCAGCTCCCTCGCTTGTCAACTCAGCCGGAGCTTGTTCAATTATAGCGGCTGCTGTCGGTTCCATTCTTGGCCGCTGAGTATCAGGCCGAGAAGATTGAGAAGGCAACTGTTGCTGATGAGATGGCCCTGGGAGGTCTACTGGAGCCCTGGGAGGCGGAGGAGAGCGAGATCGGGGTTGGTACTGGTATCCCCGGTCTCTGTCAGAGTAATCATAGCCAGAACGGCTACGCGAGTAATCTCTGTCTCTATCATAACGTTCTTGACTCGAATAGCCTCGCCCATGATCCCTATCTGTCTCTCTCCTACGGGAATCGTAAAATGGAGAAGATTGGCGCACATTCCGAAGCCTATCTAGAGTAGAGCCACGTCCTGACATCTCACCTGCGATAAGAAAGAATTATGGATTAAAATCCCATAAAGCAATGTTTACTATGCAAAAGTCATGAAGTGTCGTGGAAGTGTGTGTAAATGTGTAAACCCCCAAAACCGACCGGAAGTGTTGACCGCACTTAAAGGAAAGGGCTCGTTCATGTTTAGAACATCTTGAAATTCCTCCAACCCAGGATTATGAGAAATCGATATATAATCTGGGATAGGAATATCGTCTAGCCCTTTGAAAGAATCTCTCGAATGAGAAGGGGCGGCCTCAGAAATCATGACCCCGGAAGTGGGAAGAAACACATCTACGGATTTCCCCCCTTGGACTTAAGTTTTTTGGAAACGGCGGCCTTGCCTTTCCGTTTTTCTCCCGATTCTTCAAAGTTTCCCGAGAGATCAGCCATCGGCTCTGAATCTGTGTGGGTTCTTTCTTCGTCACCCGCCTCAATTATTCTGATTCCGAGTGACTTCTTCACTTTTTTCTTCTTGATTTTCTTCCTGGTCTTCTTCTTATCTTCCTTCTTGGAGGCGGACTTTGCAAATCCCTCAACAACTATGCTTTGATTGATGTCGATCAAACCAAGAACTCTTAAGTTGTAATCATTCAGCACCGAGTCAATATGCCTCAGCTCGCTTGGGACTTCTTGAAGACTCCGGACGGTACCCTTGAAACGCCCTCCATCGGGCCTGGAGATAATAGCTGTAAAGGGAATGAAATGTCAATTTTAACACTGAAGAGCTATTGGTCAAGGAAACAGGTTAAGGCGCTTACGTCTAGACAACCAACGCCTAGCGAAACCCGGAGGGCACCGAACGTAGAACCACTCGTTCTTGAAATAGCTCAGTCGAGTCCAAGCTCCAACTACAACTTGGCAATTCCTAACTGCCTCCAAAAATGTAAAAGACGGGCTATCACCCCTACTCTTGAAGTTAAATATGTGTCTGATCTCGGAGGGCCTCGGCGGGCGGAAGAGACAGTCCATAAATATGACAAAGGCACTGTTCAGCAACGCATGCCCGTTGGGATGAAGTTGTGAAGGAGCGATTCCTAAATATGATAGCATCCCTCTGATATATTGGTTGAAAGGAGGAAGAGTTCCAGCCGCACAAGCATGACGGTAGAATGCTGTATATCCTTCAGGCGGGTTGTGCTGTCTATCAGTGGCGCTGGGCAATAATACGTCACCTAGAGATATGTTATGCTTTAAGCATATTCGTCCCAATAAGGATTCAGAGATGTTAGACTGAACCGAATCAACAGGGTCCTCAATAAGTATCGCCTCCGGCAATTCATCTGGAGCTGGATCGATTACATCGGCAGGGATATCGGGAATCTCAAGAACCGGAGGAGTCGAGCTCTGTACCTCTTGTTGTTGGGAACTCGAAGATTCCATAATTAACTAACTCATCAGAAAGCAACGTTAAGTTCGTAAACAGCCCGTGCATTCCCCAGTGTAGAGTGTGTGAGTGTGTTGTGCAGTGCAAGTGCTGTGCATTACTTAAGCAAATTTGACAGATTGAAGCAAGATGACCATACGACAAAAACTTAGGAATTTGAGAACGAAGATGACCGTCATCGCTGACCGTCACTTCCACACCATCCAGACGCTACTGACCACTTCAAGTATAAATCAGTTGTATTGTTGGTTATGTCATAGTTCCATCGACGAGCCTCAAAGGAAATTCAAGTATAATCTTTCAGTCAAGTTCTGTTGTACAAGGCCGAAGCTCGTCGGAGTCGAGTATGCTAAAGTTCGGTAAGTTCGGAAAGTTCGTCAAAGTTCAAACTTGGAAATGGCCGTAGTCCAGATGATGAAACAAATCAGAAGAGTAGAAGCCTCTGAAGCAAGGGTGTTCGAATTGATCAACTCGAATCGATGTGCTTCGACTCCGCATGCTTCGACTCGAATCGATATGCTTCGACTCGAATCGATATGCTTCGACTCCGCATAGTTCGACTCGATGAAGTCTTGGGGTGGAGAAGCACTTCGAAACCATGAGATATGCATAACCACGAATCGATCAAAACTGAGATCCTTCGAATCGATCGGAGTATCGCTACTTTGAATCGATCGCCACGAACCTTCTTTCCTTTCTTCTCTTAAAACCATCGATTCGAAGTTATGCATTCAAAAATCGATTCGAATGATTCATCCCTGGATCGATACGAAGCAACGAGAAGCAACATTCTGACCGATACAACTCAAATAGTTTCGTTCCTCGGTTCCATCGAGTCGATCCACCTCGTTCAGATTTCATCACTCCTCGATTTTTTTCAGAAGAAAAAACTGAATTGATGCTAAAAAATTCTAAGTTCTATCTTTCTTACTTATTTCGAATCGATCCCTTGGTTACCTGTTTTTATTACGATCGAAAGCGTGAAGGGGTTCGATCGATCTGGAGAAAGCACGTTCGACTTGGCCTTGGAGAGATCGATTCGAAGAAGAGGCTATAGCAACAGTAAAATGTAAAAAGAAAAAGTGAAGTTAACCACGCGTATTTATATGGGTTCCAAGGACGACTCGAGGCTCTTCGTCTCCCGGTCATGATAACCGCACACAGCATGTCACAGCTCCATCGGTTCGAACGTATGCTCGATTACCCATCAACTTCGAATCCATCCATACGATATGACGCAGAGCATCATCGATCCGGGGTAGACGATTCAAACTCACCAATTCGAACTCCAACGTGCGTACGTTTCGAATCTGCTTCGAGTCCACGCCTCCGAATCCATCGTTGTCGAATTCATTAGAGCTCCGAATCCATCGATTCGAGGCAATTGACGGAAGATGAATCAAAGTCACAATATCACATCAATTCGAAGTACTTGCTTCGAAACCAACAACTCAGGCAACCACATCGAATCCACACAATATCGATTCGAAGCACGAGGTCCCTCAAACCCTCGATTCGAAGGCCATCAATTCGAAGAGGCACAGCTTCGAATCCATCACCAACCACTAATGAAAATGGACGAACCGTTCCAATGTGAAAAATTGCTTGTCTACTCTTCATACCGATTCAGGGGAGGATCGATACGGGAGGATGACCATAGACAATCATAAAAGCAATGTTTTAACTCAAATCTCAAATCGGTTCAGGAGAGGACCGATGCAGATTTCGATAGCAAAACCGAACTGACAACAACTTGCGATCACGCAACGTTAACCAAGGTCAAGATAATACACGTATGCACGTATTTTTGACTAATGTTTTGGTCTTTATCATCAACAGGAATCAAATGTTCATCTCGTCATGACTCAAAAGCCCACATTATACGACAGTCGATTACTGCGATACAGAATGCAACTTTCGATAAAGCATGTTGTAGCTATCCAATGAGAGACTGCAGCTTTTCAAAGCACGTCATGTTTACACAAGACGTACTTTGGGGGGCAAATGTTATCCCGCCTTTTGGCAAGGCCGTGACACCAAGGACTTGACTAGATACCGGTGACAGATCGTCTCGGAAGTCGGTTACACGTAAGAATCGCTACGGATATCGATGAAATTTGTTCAGGTCCGGATCGGGCTACAATTGATAAGGCACGTCAAGCAAAGTCGTAGGAACCTACGTTCCAGATTTCAAGTCAATCCGAGTTCGTACGCCCGAGATATCATCAACGCAATTGAAGGGCATAGCCGTAAGATCGCCTCCTCTTTGTTCGAATCGACTAAGGGTCGAATCCATCAAAGATCGACTCCAACGAGTTCGATTCGGTCTGCTTCGAGTCCATCTGGACACGAGTTGGTACCAGAGCCATCTTATTCGAAACCATCAGACGGCTAAGCTTCGTGTCCACCACCCAAGGCAGCATGTTCGAATCGATAGAAGTTTCCTTTGATTGCTTCGAATCCACTAGGAGGATTTTGGTTTTGACTCCATCGAACGGGGGCCTAGTTCGAATCCATTAGGTCGTCACATCCTTCGAATCCACCGAGCTACAGATACTTTGAATCCACACAATTTGAGGCAACCTCGAGTCGATCAACTTTAACACACCTAGATCGATTCGAAGAAGCCTTTGTTCGTTCGATTCGAAGAAGCCTTTGTTCGTTCGATTCGAAGATGACTTTGTTCGTTCGATTCGAAGATGAATATATTCGAAACCACTATCACGAATCCACCTGGTCAAAGCAGCGAAAGGCATCGAGTCGACCGAATCGATTCGAACTGAGATCGATTCGAAGTACCCCTGTTCTCCAGAAATGCAACATTGAATCGATCATATCTCGAGTTCTACAAGTCCAAATGCCATGAAATTTTCACAGAAGCTTAAACACATGATGAAGAATGTTCACACCAAATTTCAGCTCGATTGGACGATTTCTTGATCGATTCGAACCAAGGGTCGAATCGATCCCAAAGTGGGCCCGGATCTCCAGATTTCGGCCATGTGGGCCCCCTGACATACCAGAACTGGTCTCCCCTCATTTTAGGCGAAATATCAGCCTCCTACACCTATAAATAGAGCCCCTGGTCATTCAGAAAAGGGGTCGGATAATTCTAAGTACTGAAGAGCGCCCAGATTCTGCCAGATTTACTCCAGAACACCGCCGCTGCTTTAGATTGACACTTAGCATTTAAATTCAGTTGTATTGCCTTATAAACTACTGTAATATTCAAGTAATCGAGCAATAAAATCATCAAACTTCACAGTGGACGTAGGCAAAACGCCGAACCACTCTAAATCGCTTGTCTTTGCAATTTACTTTCTGTTATTTGGAGTTTTTGTTAGATAATCCACAGTTTTAATTTTCATTCTTCACTTTTATCTCTTCAAAAACTTTCGAAGAGTGTTGTGCCCAATTTTGGTACAAATTTAGTTTAGGAGTGTGGTTTGAGTCGTGAGTCGGCCTCTCTGGGGCACTCGACATGGACATGCCATGAAGCCATTCACCTAATATTCCCCTCTCCCCCTTCGAGGGGTTTCCCATAGGTTTTGCTGGACTTAGGCGTGGGTCTTTAGTAGTTTAAATACACCGCTTATATTTTGGATGGCTAATTCTGGATCTACCTCATCCAACATTTCTAGCCTGAAAGCTTCTAAGATAGTAGAAAGAGAGGTAAACTTGGCCGAGTGCCTTACCAGGCATAGACGCAACATTAAGATGGTAAGATACATCACAGTCATCGGTCGCTTAGATCACCCAGCACTAGGGTTCTTCACGTAGTCCTTAGGCTACTTCAACGGACACTTCGCCTCTTCTTCCCTTCTTCATTTTGTTTTTATGCCTTTGATCTTGCTCCCAAACAGCTCACCTCCAATAGCTGCCGATTCTTATGCAGGCCTACGTTGCTTGCATGGATCTTACACTTCCTGAGTTGACCGCTCATTTGTTTAGTATGCACTTTCGACTGTAGGGGAAAGCCAGCTATTCGGTCAGCTCATACTATTACTTCTAAGCAAATATCAAGGCCGATATCTTCACTGGTATCTTAAGCAAAGCTTTTCTAGGTTGGATGTGGAATTATTTCTTCGTTCCTCATGGGGTCAAAATCGATCTAAGGAACACTGAGTTCCAAACCCCCTAGTAACTTTTCCTTGCTGTACTTTTCTTTCATCTTTCTTTCCTACTATTACTAACCCTTTGTAACGCCCTGTAATTTTAACGATCGAATATTTAAATGATGGAATGCCTTTTATACTCGATTTTTAAAAACGGGCAAATTAGGACTTGGAACAACCATTATTGAGTTCGTTTTTTCGACGCAAGTAAAATGAATATAAACTTGACTATGTTTGGAGTCGATGAATTTCTAGGATAAATAGTGCTGGATGAAGAGAATTGGGCTAAGCCCACTAGCTTGCCTCTAACATAGCTTATATTTAGCTAAACTCTTCATCTCATTCTCATTCCATGTTCATTTCTTATCCACTCCTCTACTCTCCTAATCACTCCATAATCTCTCCTTAATCCCTAAGCCATAACCCCTCCAAATAAATTTCCTAAAAGCAAATAAAAATCACCATAAATCTTCTGTCCTCATTTTCTACAAAACCCATCAAGGGATTGGCATGGAATGGAGTTTGGAGCCTAACTTCGGACTTTAAAGAAAGCAATTTGGGGTTTTAATGATTAGAGCTTAGCTTGGGTTTAATTAAGGTAAGTGGGGTGATTCTCCTTATTAATTTGCATGTTTTACTTCATTTTTTCGTTTGTGGCCTAATATAGAAATATATGAAGTGATTGGAGAAAGTTTGTGTTAGTTTGGACTTGTGTTTATGTTGTAAACACAGTTGCATTGACCCATTAATTGTTTAAGACTATAATTACTATGTTTTGAAAATAGTTAGTAAGCCCTAGAATTGATTTGGGCTAATTGAATGATTGGTTGTGATGCTATTATTTGATTTAGGAGTAAATGTATTCTGATTTTCTACATTGATATCTACTTATCAATTTCTTTTGATAGTGCGGTCTCTTATATATTGTCATCTTATTCTGTTTATGTATATTCAATATATTATACGTTGTCATTCCGTTGTGAGATCTTATCGATGTCTTAGTTAGTATTTGGTTCCCGACAATATTTTTTTGGTGGTATTCAAAATTCATGCGATGATGTAAGGTGCCGATTTTTGGGCATTACGAAGGGCGGGTTGTTACACCCTTCATATAACAGGGACTTCTCTTGACTCCATCGACGTTAATTTTGGGATGCTTAGTGAGTACCTTGACCAACTAAGGACAACTCCCGACATTGTCATAAATTTAAAGATGATGGTAACTGATGCAAACCTTCATTAGGTCGGGCTCTTGAGAGAGCATCAAATAATGGTGGCGGATAAGGCCGCCCCGACAACAAGACTAGCCAAGAAGAAATGAGACTACTCGAAGGTTGAATTCTTAGACTAAGAAGCTAGGCTGTTCATAGATGAGAACTGGGGATACAATGATGCGAATAAGGGTGAGGGGTTTGGAGAGTGGCAACAGTTTGACTATAATAAGTTGAGTGATGTTGTGCCAATGCCTTAGTGGGAAATTTTCGAGCTACATTAGTTGGTTGACATCTCGATCCAATAGCATGGGATGCCGATCATCTTGTGAGATATAGAGGAGATTTCTGAGGAAGGCGGTGTAGGGGGCCATAGGAACCGAGTGTTGGTGGAAATTCGGGTCCCACATCCATGCCCTGCCTGTTCTACAATCCTTCGTATCCCAGTTATGATGATGTGCAACTAGGTGTGTCCCATGACGGATCAATCTAGCGTAGGCAGCTTGGTCTCATCATGCCCACCCCTTACTAGAATTCTTGGCTGGGCAATTCAAAATGGTAGTTAACTTGTATTTTATTTCTTTTCTTGTTACAGTTGATCTAACCATGGCCTATTATTGTTTCAGTGGTTGATGAGCTTAGTTTTGATGTCTTTGACTCCACCCTCAATATTCTACTGAAAATCCTATGTAGGTGATGCCCATCTCAAATAAGGAGATAATTGACGTGCCGTCTAGCCCCGTGCCATCAGTCCGACATTTAGTCGATAGTAGGAAAAGAAAGACGAGTAAGGGAGGAAAGCCCTCGTCTTTTGAAGCCATTGCTCCTTACGCTAAGCGGTTGGAACTTTTAATGGGAGGAGTTGGTTGAAGGAGAAGTATTGGTGCAGGTGGGGCATGTATCTTTGGAGATCCCATTCCCAGTTGCCTAATTCTTTCGGCTAACAAGTGTCTTCTCTTTGCCTTGTAGCAATTCTGTCTATAAGGGTTGGATGTACTTCCAAACTTGATACCATCTCCAAATCTCAACTTGGTCCTGCATTTTTCTTATAATGTATTTTACAAGGCGCCAATTTCTCTAATGTCTTACATTCCCTAATCACGGCTTACACTTCATTTTAATGTTTTCTACTCAAAGTATCTGCAACCTTGTCCCCCTTTCCCGACATATACTCTATACCGAAGTCATATGCCACCACAAATTCTAGTCATCTCTATTACCTCATATTTAACTCCTTCTAGAAAATAAATACTTAAGGGACTATAGTTCGTATACAACTCAAACCGCTCTCCTAGAAGATAACGTCTCTAAATTTTCAGTGCAAAAGGTACCATTGCCAACTCCAAGTCATGAATTGGATATCTAACTTCATGCGGTCTCAACTACCTTGATATGTAAGCCATCACTCATCCTTTTTGCATCAGCATCACTCCCAAACCTGTTCCACAAGCATCAGTATACACCACTAATTCCTGATTCCCATTAGGTACAATCAGGATAGGAGCATTTGTCAACACCTTCTTTGGCTCCTGAAATGACCCTTCAAATTATTAGTCCACATGAATTTCTCATTCTTTCTAGTCAAATTAGTCAATGGTGTTGTTATACTTGAGAAATACTTAATGAATCTATGATGATAGCCAACCAATCCCAAGAAACCATTTATCTCCATGACCGTCTCCGGTTTCTTCCAACCGTTAATGGTTTCTATCTTTGATGGATCCACTGTTAATCCATTCTCCAACACAATATACGCAAGAAACTTAACTTCTCGTTTCCAAAAGTGACACTTTAAAAACTCCACCTTCAATTTGTGCCATCTCAACGTCTTTAACTCTAACCTAAGATGCTCTCAATGCAGACCAACACAAATATATCCAACAAATCACGAAAGATTCGGTTCATAAGATCTAAGAAGAATGCATGTATGTTGGTTAGTCCAAACGACATCACTACCTACTCGAATGAACCATATCTTGTTCTGAATGCAGTCAATGGAGCACTATCCTTGGCTATCCTCGGTTGATGGAATCCCATTGCCAAATTTAGCTGCAAGAATATTTTAGCTCCACTCAACTGGTAAAACAAGTCATCTACCATAGGTAATGGATAATGATTCTTCACTATTACTTCATTCAACTTCTAGTAGTCAATGCACATCCGTAATGATCCATCCGACTTCTTCACGAATAATGTTGATGCTTCCCAAGATGAACTACTTGGCCTAATGAAACTTCCATACTCAAGTTCCACCAATTTCTTCTTCAACTCTTTCATCTCTTTGGACGACTTTCTGCTAGGTGTGGTACTAACAGGTTGTGTCCCTAGCATCAAATCTATTCAGATTTCAATTGCCCTTTTTGGTGTAATCCCATCACAGGTTCAAAAACATTCGTAAACTCTCGGACTATCTATACTCTACTAATCTCTTCCTTCTGATCCTCCATCGCACGCAATGCCAATCCTGACTTTTCATCCATCACATCTAGTGCCACCATGATCTTTTTCCCATCGTTTGGATTTTGTAATGAGATAACTCTATCAGCATAAAAGATACTATCATCATTACGCACTAACCAATACATACCCAAAGTTATCCCTACCCCATGAAGTTAAACTCATATGGATTGCAAATAGACAAATGACCACACAAATCAAACATAACGTCAATGTACGTTAATTGAGATTAGTATACCCATCGATCGGATTAACCACATGTAAAGATGTGACTAAATGGGTAGTATCTAACTCCAAGCTATCCACTACGTTTTAAAAATGAAAGAATGATTAGCACCCATATAAAAAAGAGCTCTAACTGAAGTATTAGAAATGAGATCATGCCTCCTAGCACAACTTTCTTCCCTTCTCTTCAAGTGTCGATCCAACTAATGGTCTTTCCAACATGAAAACCTTTGGCTGCTTTAAGTTGGGACACACTTTCTTATTCTACCCAGGTTTATCATTGATAAAGCATTTGATCTTCACCACCCCAACTAGTTCTAGATACTTATTTGCATAATGCCCCTTTGCCTACAATTGTTGTGACGCCCCACCTCTATACTCATAATACCAAAAGGTATTACAGAGTAATATTGTTTGGTAATATGGAGAATGAGGCTAGTTAGTAGAGACCACATGTGAATATTCCTTTGGATAACACTAATACTAAACTTTTCTCAATTGATACATTATAAATGTACTTGGCATCGGCACAAAGTAATAAACACGTGGATTTACCAAGATAGAACAATACATAATGTAATCAGAGATCATATAGTCACAAACGCAGTGCAAAATATAATATCACAAAGTAGGTCAACAAAATAAAACGTTTGACCTACTATAAAATATATACATCAATACAGGATACATGCCATACACATCTTAACTCATCACATGTATACATATATGGAGATACAAAAAGAAAATATACATAATAGACTTACAAAATACAATATAGTCTATAATCGTCTCCTTAATAAGCCTAGTATCCAAGAAAGGCTAATGTCCATGTGCCTGTAAAGTCTTGGACTGACCTGAGTGTAATACAAATAGTAAGAAGGTCAGATTATGCCTAGATTTAAATGTAAGATTATCATAATGATACACATAATCATACATATATTGGTATACTAATCGGAATTCATAACGTACGGAGTGATTGTCATACACACTCAAAATAAACCTCAATCCCCACTGAATAACATATATGATGTCATAATATATGAGTCATATCTCTATTTAATGTGACCATAAATGCAAATCTACTCAATTGTCATTCATTCCTAGCACAATCAATGAGGGTCACATTTATTAATCGGTCACATTTATTAATCATCTAGTTATCGTGAATTGATCATGGTTTCATTTATATAACTCGTTGAGGGGATACACGACCTTTTTCATTCATATATGCACTTTTCCAAGCACTGACCGAGCCAAGATACATGGCTTTTTTCATCCGTGTGTCACTAATTAGAATTATCATTCTTCCAGATGCTTATCGAGCTAAGATAAATGGCCTTTTCATCCATGTCCCCCTCAACTAGAATTGTGGGTGCCCCTACATAACCTATTTGTTGTACTATTCTATATTACATGGACATCATAGTTTCCATTAAATATACTTTGTGCCCCTCATCGTTGGTGTGCCTGTACAGCAAGTAGTCGGACCGGTGGAAAATGGGCCCGAATGTCGCTTGGTCCCAGCTAGGATTTATCTAGCTCCTCCGGTATCTCATCTCGTTTGATCAATTCATTATAATTTCCATGATCACATTACGATAGTAAACCTTCCTAAATATCACTTAACCTAGTGTCACTAGGGGCTATTAAATTGATTAAATATTCAATCCACTCAATATCATGCCATACCCTATATAATGGGTCAAAAGAATAATTGAATAAATCTTACTGAATGTCCCATAATGCTGGTATTATAACTTCGTACATTCAAAATTCCCATCATATAGAAGTTCACACATCTCATACGATTCAATCGTCTGTTGATCCAGATGGGTTTTTATTTTATAATACTTATTCCTAAAATATTCGATACAATTTCATATGTTAACATTCAATTTAAAGAAGTTTAATTTGGAAATTTTCTTTTTTATCTTAGGTAATTACTATAGTCCATTATTTAAACCTCTTATGATTTTTTCAAATAATTCAACATTTTAAACTTTCTTCGAATTTCAAATTGCTAAATTTCTTTTAATAAAATGATTCATATCCTTGAAAGTTCATCTTTAATAATATAAAAATATTGATGAAGGTGTTTTGTAATTCTAAGAATTCTTTTAAACACCAAATTCAAGTTTTATTATTTTCCTCCAAAATGATTCACCATCCCAAATTATTTCCAAAGATCAAATATACATAATTCGAAAATCAACATTTAAAATCTTTATTTACTCTCAAATTCTTCTAAACCATTTTGAAAAATAATTTATTAACTAAAACTCTCTTTTTATAAACGTCTTTCAAATATTTAACCATACAACATTATTTATAAAACTCATTTATATTAACCAATCCCAAATCTTTTTTTCCTTTCAAAATAATTCAATTTATACACTTTTATAATATTTCAGAGCTATTTAAATCGATTTCCTTTATAAAAAGATGATTAAATATACAATATAAATTATTTCCAAAAATTTTTACTTAACAAATATAATAACAATGTCTCATTATAAATATTTTTGATACACTAAATAAATAGCCAACAAACTTACTATTACTTCACACACCATTTTTCAGAATTTCATGTTTAATTTAAACTTGCTGTTACTTCACAAAATATCACTTTTTAGAATTTCACTTTTAATTTGAATGCCACTAGAATAAACACATTAATTTGGAGTATAATTATGAATTCTGTTCAAATATTTTTGGTCATATATAAAAATAAAATTCTATTTCATTTGTAAACAAATTCCATAATCTCAACCTTTATGTATTAATTCCTTTTCGAAAATTCAAAAATAATCATTTTTAAATTTGTATATATTTATATATATTCCTTTATAAAATCCTCTGATATAATCAAATTTGATATTTTCTTTCGAAACTCATAAAATTCTACAAAAGATATTCCTTTATATAATACACATACACATATATTTTTCCAAAATCATTTAACTCAATTTCCCCTTCTAATCAATTTCAAATGCTGCATGCGGCCAATTTCAAACTATAATCAAACATGCAATTATTGCAATACAACACAAAATAATTCAACATCGGTTGGTCACCATTTTATTTAAATACAAAGGTACATATTGCAATTTGACCATTTTAATCTTAATATCGATCAATTCAATCAATAACCACACATCATTGACTAAAAGATGGCATGCAACATGAATTCAACCAATATTTACCAATATCACACATTTCATCATGTTAAATAGCTGAAAACGCCATACAATCAATTTACGAAACATATATGTGAGTAGTAAAAATACTCATCTTGTTTGGTTTTGTTTTCCTTTCATCTAGTTCTTCATTTGCCCTTGCACATGCATTCTTGACCGCATCTCATACTCTGCTCCAGACCACTTTTGTTCACAAGGTCCAAAGTCAACCTCTTTCATCACGCATATTCGCCACCAACTCGGCATTCATCGATGCCCTCTATCTCAACGCGCACAAGCCAACCACCATCATGCCTAACCTCACCATGACTTTTCTTTAGCCGTGTCATGCGTTTTTCGATCCCCTCCTCAAGTTGCCTCCAACTACACGTGCGTGGCCAGGTCACGATGCCACCATCTAATCGCGCACTGCGTTTGCCTTCTCCTTCAGGGATGTGCACCCCCAACCTTCACCGACCTCCCCTACGTCGTCGAAGTTAATGTCATATTGTATTTTTCTTTCTCATATGCGACTTTTCTTCTTTTGATTTTGATTTTGGTGGCTAGGGCAAGAAGAGGCGAACAAAAAGGATATTGGTTTTCGAATAGTTGGGCTTTAGGTTAATATGAGAGAGACTAGAGTAATATTACTTTGATTTCTTCTTCTTTCATTTTATTTTTCTTTAACATTTGAGCCCATTAAGCAACTATAATTCCTTTTAGTTCCTTTTATTTGCAATTTATTCCTTTTTATTTACATATATAAATATTCTATCAATTATTCATAAATATATTTTCATTTCAATATAAACTAATCTTTAATATATATTATAAAGTATATTTCGATGAATTAAATAAAATATTCATATTCAATAATTATTTATCTTGGTTAATTTATTGATTTTATTAATATCAAATAAAAATTGGTTCCAATTATTTTAATTATTTCAAAATTATTTACCCAATAAAAATAATTTATTTGATTTTAATATATTCTAAAAGGAATTAGTAACTGATTCAATTTATTAAAATAGAATCATTTATTAAATAAGCTTTAATTCAATCATATAATAATTATTTTCAAAATTAAAATTTATCCAAAACTTTGAATTAGAATATTTTATTTTAATTAGTTTCAACGATGTAGAAAGTACAATTGTTACAGACTTCCCCCTTATGAAAATTACATCCTCGTAATTTCTCACAGGGAAGACGTCACACATAACTCATACCCTTAACTTTCTTCTAACACAATCCTCCACCAATGTTAAAAACATTCAATCCTATATGTGGCTCTTCTGAACAAAGACCAAACTCCCTCTTTGTTATTGTTTGCACCAAAAATTGGCACAAATATCCAATATAGATCTTGTAGAGAAATAAATGAAGAATAGTAAATAGAAACAGAGGGAAAATAGAAATAAAATAACAGAAAATCAAAGAAATAACAAGAAGACAACGATTTATAGTGGTTCGACGTTGTTTGCCTATGTCCACTTTGAATATATAGCTTTATTAGTCACTTTGTAAACTGAATACAATAGGGATATGCTGAAAATCCTTAATTACAACAGAGTAAAAAGTAATCAGCAGCATAAAGGTCTCGAAAATGAACAATCAAGCCTGTATTTATAGAGGAAGACAGTGGAATATCTCCCTGAAAATTCGACAGAAGGATCTCCAAAATGATATGGACCTACAGAAGGGATTGCATGGCCCAAATCCCAAGAAATAGGGACCAGTGCCAATCCTTATTTTGGAGAAATTTGGGGGTGCGTCCCTATAGGAGCTTCTCCATGTTGTAATATGCTTAGCCTCCAAGTTTGATGCTAATTGGGTTAGTAGAACTTGAGTTATCGCTCGATCTTTGCTACAATGTGGGTTGTCACTTGATAATGGCTGATCCCTATAGAGGGAAAAGGGCCAATCCCTCTTTCTTTGTCCTTTTGAGGAGCGATCCCTAGGGTATTCTCCTTAGGGTCCCCATATCCTGTTCCCAAAATTTCATATGCATTGGACTTTTGGATCTTGAGATATTGATTGTTTTCCATTGAGTTGCACTTGTATGGCTTAAATATGTCGATCCCTTCTATTAAGAGTGATTATAACTGATCCCTCTTCTATATTAAATATATCCCATACTTAGAACATTCTATATAGCATATCTCTTGATTTTGTTCGATCATGGCTTCATTTTACCATCTGTACTTAACTTCTGGACCCCACAATCATCACTCTGGACTTACTAGCCTTGACGACAGACGAATCTAACTTGTCCAATTAGTTTGGATATAGCCAGGTCAAAATGTCGGATAACACTTGCCCCTCAAAGTACGTCTTATGCTGAACATGACATGCTTTGCATCGAAGCAAGTAAGAGTTATCGGAAAGAAATCCATCCAGTTTCCTAAATAGTCGCTATCCTTCGTCGAATTATTTTTCCAAAGTGTCGTATCTCCCTTTGATCGTCATGCCACTTGGTCGATTTCCAATAGTATAAATTCATGATTATATTCCGTCAACTGCTATCTATGTCCGGTTCTATGGGGCTGGTAAGCTTTGGCTATCTGATTCAGTCTTGACCTTGAAAATTTTAGGTTTGAATTCAATTTCTGTCGATTTCAAAAATTAAATCTCTAGAATATACACGTGCATGTTTAGGTACACATTCTTGTCGTTGGCTCCCGTAAGCGTTTGCACGCTCATGGGTCATCGCCAATTTTCATTGAGTTAGATGCAATTTCATTGCATTTTATATTTATTTAGTTTATATTATTCTTATGTACATGTTTGCATGCACATAGGATTCGTAACCGATCCCTTCTTTCTCTCTCTTTCCTTTATGTTTATAGGGATCGTCATTCCTCTAGCCGATCCCTCCTCTTTTTTTTCTTTTTTTATGGTAGGGATCAGATTGGATCCCCAAGTCGAGGGATCGTAGCCGATCCCTCAACCCCCCATATGGATCCCTCTTTGGCCCTGTGGAGAATGGAAAGGCGGGCCAACCCTCAACCCTCATATATAAGCTATCATCTTTCTTCTCCATCCTTCACTTATTCACCTTACTTCCATTTGCTTTTATTTTCTTCAATATCGAACCCTTCTTATCTTACCTTAGAGCCGAACCCTTCCCCCTCTCTTCCTTCCTCAATTTCGAACCAAAATCCATAGCAACCCAACATACTTCTATAAATCCGATCCCTCTTCCCATTAATCTCAATCATCTCCAACCATTCACCCTCGCCGCTGTCTTCTCCATATATCACCGCTAATATATATATATATATTAGCGGTGATATATATAGGTAATTTTTTAGTTTGCATATGACTTCGATTTATGATGAGATAATGGGTTTTGTTTGCATTAAGTAACATGAGCGTGGTTTAAGTTTGGAGAAGATGAGATGGATGGTGGTAATGCATGGTTTGGCGAGATGGTAGAGGAGGAGAAAGGAAAGGAGTGAAGCATGGAAGAAGTAGAGGGATCGGTGTAGAAGGTTGATGTGGAGGATGAGAAAGGCTGAGTATATGGATCGGTGTAGTGGCCCTGAGAGGGATCGGTATTTGAAGTTCGAAGAGGGATCGTTGATGGAGTACTTGTTAAGGGATCGGTTTTGTTGGGTTTGGCATAGAGGTCGATTGTATTGGTGGACGAAGGATCGGTTATTTATGGACTCTAGAGGGATCGGTGTTAAATTGGGATCAGCTATGGATACTTACTCAATTCTAAGCTTTTTGAATTGAACTTGAACATTTCAGCAAACCAATTCATATTCACTTGCATGAACAATTAGAACCAATCCCGTTTTAACGAACTTGAACATATGCCAATAATGAACAACAGGACTTTCTTATCCAACTTTGAGTTTGAAATTGAAAAACTAAACTAGCGGGACTTGAACTTGAATTCAAACTTAGCATATGGACTTCAATAATGAACTTCACACTTCGATATGCTGAAGGTCGATCCCAAAGCTTACACAACCGATTAATCTAGACGCTACTTGAGACGGTCACTCTGGTCGGAGTCCAAAGTCCCATCGGTTACTTTTGCTTTTAATTTTGAACTATTTATCTCTACACTGCACGACACTACACCACACTAGTTTACACTTAGCATGTGGGGATAGGTAAAATTTTCTATTCTCGATTATCTACTGAGTTTAGTTGATATGGGCTCCAGACGTTCAACGCATTTAGCCGCAATGCCTTCTGGATAACATTCACAACACAACAATCCTAGAGCCGAGTCAAGTACTGCAACTGTATCGGCCAGACTTTCCCCTAAACATCAAACTGAGCACCGAAGATTTCCGACCCTTTGGTCGACCTTTTCTCTGATGTTCCTATCCTTCCGTTGGAAGAGATAAGTCCTACCCCTGACACTATAGAAGGTGCTCTATTTATGGATAACCCAATGGATTCCCAAGCCTCCAAAATTGGCGAGGCCGCTCTTCGTAGACTATGCTCCAAACATAGGATTCTGTTTGGAGATGTTCTAGTCCCTTCAGTGAATGACATGGCTCCTTTGCCCCCGGAGGGGTATGTGGCATGCAATAAATTATGTGCTGGGTCGAATATGTGCCACCTTTTAATTCTTTTATCCAAGAGATGCTAAATTTTCTAGGAATAGCTCTTGCTTAACTGCATCCGAACAACTATGCTTTTCTTCATGGCACTTTCTTTCTATTTATGGATGTTCTTTTCCGCCCACAATCTTCTAAAGACATACGGTTTATCTACAATTTCAAATGACGGACGGGGAGCCTTTCTTATACATTCCTCGAGCCTTCGCCCAACTGACAAGTTCTGATTGGAGCTTGGAACAAGCTCATGTCTTTAAACATGAACGGTTCTACGTTTGTTGTCCGCCTGGCTTTGCGAGGCGATGGTTGGAAGGACATAAGTGTTGCCTAGACTTTATTCCCAAATTATTTAGCCTAAGTCATGTTCTGAACTGAGTAATGCTTTGAAAATTTTCAGGTGTCCATCCATGGCCTGAAGGTGAAAATTATTCAAGGGCGATTTCTACAATCCGTGCTATCCCAGTTGAGGATAGGGACATTAGATCCCTTGTAACCAATGAGTAGTAATCACTTTTTGGGCTATTAGAAGAAGGTCGCAGTATCGGGCTTCCAGGAAGCGCTACACCACTAAGGAATGCTATGGAAAAAGAATGCGGCACTAATAACCCTATCGTGCCCTCAGTCAGGGGGCTCAGGATGATGTCGAAGAGGGTGAAATTAGAGGTGATGAAGCCAACATACCTGGCGATGCTGATGCAGGTCCAGGCAATGCGCCTGTGGTTGAACCATCACAAGGTGCGCAATCTCATGTACCAACAAGAAAAGGAAAAGAAGCTCTCTTATAAACTCCGTAGGAGAAAAACCGCCAAAGAGACAGAGTTCATCATCACCTCTATTGAAGAAGAGTCTTCCTCTCAACATTTAGAATGTTCGACGGAAGGTTTCTTGAATCTCCCGATCCCTGATGATATCATAACCTATGGCTTCCCCAACATCAGTATTGGGGGGGAGGGCTCAAATTTCCCACCAGGACTAGTGACAACATTCCTCCCACTAGCAAAGGAGAAATCACTCCCATGAGCAAGGCCGTAGTAACTGGTCTGTTGTGGGGACACTAGGACACTCATAATTACACGCACTGCACTACATGATTTTCATCTATCAGTTGTTTGATGGTCACTTATATGCTCTTGTTTGATTTGCAAGTGCTATGTCTCATTCCCATGACTTCGATCGCTTGAGTTGCTCCTCAACATAGTATGGATGCATTCGTGGTCTAGACTCGGGCAGACATCGAGAAAGAGATGACAGCCAGGAAAGAAGTCATTGTTCAAGGGGTTCTTCATCTTCTAAACACAAGTCCCAATCTCAATCATCTCATCAGGAAGTTCAGCCCAATCTTCCTGTACATAGCGACGATCAGACTTCTTCCCATGCTGTCTAAACTTCTTTGCCTCCCCAGTATTATTCTTGTTCATCGGGTTCTTAACACCCTCATGATCGTAGGTCGAGCAATTGCCCAATTACTACTTCTAATCCAGCCTTGGATACTATGGCTCTTAAGGCCTCTATGATGGAAAGATTGGTCGAACTTAAGGTCAATTTCCCAAAAATCTGCTTTGATGGGCTGAAGTTTCTTCCTTCTATCCATACAATTCTAGGGAGTGTAAAGCGAGTTCAATTGCATGTGTCAATGATGTTTTTTTGCAGCACGAAGCATTCTAGTATTTAGCCGAGAAAATCGCCGAGGTGTCTACTGAGAGGCAACATGAAATCGATCGTCTTAAGTTGGAGGTGATCTATGATACAGACATAATTAAACACCAAGATAATGAGATCACATAGTTGACAACGAAGCTAACCATGACAAAGAAGAGTGCCTAAGAAACATCCGAGGTGGTTAGCCATTTAGAAATGGCTCACAAAAAGGAGATGGACACTGCCCTCAACCGTAGCGGTGTGCTTTCTCTAGAGAAGGACACACTGTAAAAAGGGAAAATACTCTAACCCACCTTATTGAGGAACTTGAAGAACTCCTTAAGAAAGAGAAGGAAGAAAAACTCGAAGCTCAGGAGAATTCCCAAAGATATTGTGAAGAGGCCAGCGAAGCTTGGGAATTGAAAATTAAACTTGATGAGCAACTCGCTTAAATTTAAGTCCTCAAGGAAGAGGCAAGGGAAGTTGGTCGCAATGAAGTTAGAGATCAGATTGAGGCCCAGTTGAAGGATGCTAAAGAAGCTGGCCGGAATGAGAATAAGGGAATGCTTGATCCTTTAATTGTTGAATATAACGCTAAATCCTAATCCATCACGATTTGAGTTTTCTTGGAGAGGGTTACATCGAATCGCTCGCAAAGGCTTGGGAATATATCGTTGAAATGAAGAAGAAAACCCTTGGCGAAGCTGATTAGGATGAGGAGAAACTGGTATGGAAAATACTTTGTGGGAATGAACCTATAGATCTTGCCACGGCAAGGCTCTGATACTTTGATATTTTAGCACCCTCCAGCAAAGGAAAAAACACCGTCGAAGCTTCGGAGTCTAATCCCAAAGTCCCCCTTCACTTCAAATAGCCGGAGCATTAGTTTCACTTGGCTCAAAACAGGATTTGAGCTACGATCCGGACACACCCAGTTATCAATCAAATGTGCTGACTCCTATTCTAGAAGGGATCACTCCGGCGAAAACTGAAAGTCAGCAGGGGATAGGTATCTCGCTCTACTCTCCATTATTCAAAAGGTTTCGTTCTTCATGCCCAATAGTTCCAGACTTATTTGCTTATTCCCGCGAATCTACAGGTCTTCTGGGTCCTAGTCAAACTCCAGGAAGTAGTGCCACCATGGAATACCAACCAGCATTTACTGAAATTCGGGCAGCTACCGACATCCTAGGACCTGATGCTCAAGTTATTGGAGCACTTGATGACGAAAAGGCTGACGATCAACTACTGCTAGATGAATCTAATGATGTTGTGATCACGGGTGCCTCCGAACGCACTGATTGAGTTCGGCCTAAAGGAGCGCACCGAGAGAGAGGAGTTATTGAAAAAGAAAGCTAAAACCGAACCCGTTGATACAGACGTCGATGATCCTAGCCTTATCCCACTACAAGTCATTCCACCTCGAGGGTTGGTTCCCAAAGAACTCCCTCCAACTTCTCAAAGCTCTCTTGCCAAGGGTGGTAAAGGATCGAAGAGAAGGACAGGTGGAGGCTCGGGTGGTGCCACTCCCAAGAAATCCAAAAAAGTGAAAGGGCAAAAGAAGTAGCCGTCACTTCGGCTTAGTTTGTGTATAGCCTGTATAGCTATTTTTCTTTTGTTGGCCGTGATTGTGTGGGTCGGCCCCCGCTTTTGGATAAATTTGTACCATGATTGTCAAGTTTAATGTGCAAATAAAATTACTTTATTTTTTGTCAAATTCTTATGAGAATTCTGTTTAAGTAGTTGAGCTATTACTTTTCCATTCAATGTTCTTGTAATGCATTGCTCGTTGATTCGGATGATAATCCGTTAATCCTATCCTAAGGCCTCCATGGTGTCATGGCTTTGAGTCATACCAAACACTGGGCTCGAGCCATAGTGTTTTGCTGTCGGATTCAGTGGTTTGAGTGATTATACTTCTACCCTCAGTCTCGAGTTAGTGGAGTTAGATAATGGATGGTCGGACTCCATCCTTAGCGAGTTTATATTCATCCTATCAGTTTTAGGTCGGAGTTTACCAAATAGCGAGTGGTCGAACCGCACTCGTCTATTTGTTTATACTCATATCCGCACTCTGGGATAAGGGTTAGTTGGTGGGTGATCGGATCGCACCCAATTCATGTTTATACTTCAGTCCACACTTTGGGGACCTAGAGTTATTTCGAAAAATAGTCGGACGGTACTTTCCTTAATTGATTGATTTGCCCCCAACTCTGGGGTTTAACTTAGCGAGCGATCAGTCATATCACGATTGCTTTTGATTCATGTATGTCCATCGTTTGGTAGGATTAATTTGGTTATTGGATGGTCAAGTCGCATCCATTCCTCGTTTGGTATTCCATCAATTGGGTTATGAGCGAGAATCATCAAATGAATAGTCGGACCATGCTTATTTTGTTTAGTTCAATCGTGAACTTATGTAATCGGGTAGCTCCAAACTATGGGAACTTGCTCGAACATGTCAATATTAGTTAGTTTAGTATCATAACTAATATATAATGCTACAACAATCACAGATATGAAGGAAAACTTTATTTTCCAAATGGAAAGGAATAACATAATTTGTCTTATTACATATCTGGAAAATCAAATGCTAGAGCAAATTCAAAAATTAAATACAACTGAATGAAGAAGAATAAACTAAATGAAATAACATCGTAAATGCTCACTATTCCATGCCCTTGGGAGTGTGACGCCATCAACAGTTGCTAGCTTGAAAGTTCCCTCTCCAAGCCTCCGTTCAATGACATATGGCCCTTCCCAAGAAGGATTCATGTGTGATGGGGCAGGAAAAACCTGTTTTAAGGTGATATTGCCAATTTCAAAGGTTCTAGGTCAAACTTTAGTGTTGTAGTATTGGGCGACTCGGTGTCGATGTGCAGCTGCCCTCAAATCAACTTCTTCATGCTTCTCATCTGCAAAGTCTAGAGATTCTAAGAAGAGATCTCTATTCATTTTAGGATCGTAGCAGGTCACCCGATGAGAAGGGACTTCGACTTCAACAGGAATGACAGCAACATAGCCATAAGCAAGGGCGAATGTAGTATGACCAATCATGGACTTGTAGGTGGTTTTGTAAGCCCATAATGCCTTTGGAAGTTCATCCACCCACTTGCCCCTAGCCTTTTCCAAACGCTTCTTCAGAATAGACTTTATGATTTTGTTTATAGCTCAAACTTGTCCATTTGCTTAAGGGTGAGCAACTGCTGCAAATCTCTTTTCAATATGATGCCGACGACAAAAGTCTTTGAATTCAGTGCTGTTGAATTAAGTCCCATTATCAGTTACAATGGTTCGTGAAAGGCCGAAACGACAGATGATGTTTCGGACATTGAAGTTGAGTACTTTCTTTGTCGTGATCATGGCTAAAGGTTCCACTTCAGTCCATTTGGTGAAGTAATCAACTGCTACGATGGTGTACTTTGCACCACCTTTTGAGATTGGTAAGGAACCGATAATATCTATGCCCCATATGGAAAACGACCATGGACTGACCATTTGTGCGATCTGCATCAGTGGAGCTCTCGAAACTTTTGCATACATTTAGCACTTGTCACATCGCTTAGCATAATTAGCAACATCTCAGTTGATAGTTGGCCAGTAATACACATAATGGAGTATCTTCTTTGCTAGGGTTTGTCTCCTAGTGTGATTGCTGCCTTTCCAATCATGAACTTCTTTAGGACTAGTTTTATTTCATCACGAGTGATACACCAAAGCAGGGGAACGGAAAAACCCTTTCTATACACGACTTCTTCCTAAATGATATATCATGAAGCTTTGCGGTGAACTTGTTGCCTTTCATTCCATCATTTGGGAGGGCCCTCTGTAGTAAATAGCCTTTAATCGGAGTCATCCACAACTCCTTCTTAGGCTCCGTCTCTAGTACCTAGTCAATTTCCATTTGGTTTATGCTCAGAGCGTCAAAGTATTTCGTTTGGAACCAAGCCCATTTGTTGCGCATCGCCGATGCTAGCAAACTTTGCCAATGAGCCAGCTTCTTTGTTTTGATCCCATGGAATGTGCATGATGTCAAAATACTCAAAGCCAGTCAATAGCTCTTGGACTTGGATAAGGTACGGGGTGAGTCATTATCCTTTAGCCTGGTAATCTCCCCTGACTTGGTATACTACCAACTAGGAATCGTAAAAAATTTCAGGAGATTTTATTCCCAGTTCTCTGGCAAGTTTGAGTCCAACAATCAAAGCTTCATATTCAGCTTCATTGTTCGTTGCAGGGAAGTCAAGATTCGAAGCGTAGAAAATTGATCGATCCTCTGGAATTATAAGCATGATTCCGGCTCTAGAGCAATGATCAATTGATGTTCCATCCATGTACATTTTCCACCAATGGTAGGGGCTCCATCGCTCTATAGAAGATCATCCTGTGTAGTGAATTCCGCTATAATGTCCCCTAGTGTCTGTCCCTGGATGGCTCTTCGAGGGAGATACATGATGTTGAATTGGCTCAGTTCGATGTTCCACTTGAGTAACCTTCCAGACGTCTCAGGTCGCTGTAGGACCTGTCGTAACGGCTGATCGGTGTAAACATTGACAAGATGAGCCTGAAAATAGGGGCGGAGCTTTAGTGAAGCAATGAACAAGAAGTACTCCTATTTTTCTATCTTTGGGTAGTACCTTTCAACTCCTATTAATCGCTTGCTGACATAATAGACCGGTCTTTAGATTCGATTCTCCTCGCGAAGCAGTGCAACACTTATAGTGTGTATCGATATGGCCAAGTAGATATACAAGTCTTCATGATCCACCGGCTTTCACAAGATGGGAGGCCTCTCTAAGTGATTCACCAGAGCTTGGAATACGTCTTCACAGTCCTATGTCCATTCAATGTTCCTTTTCCCTCTTCTAATCAAGTCAAAGAAAGGAATGCAATTATCGATAGCTCTAGAAATAAACCAGCTTAGGCCGACAACCTTCCCTTTTAAGCTCTATGGTCTTTGGCCCCTGGATGTTGCGAATTGCCCGAATCTTTTCGATTTCACGTGAATTGACGATGAAACCCAAGAACTTTCTTGATGCTACACCAAAAGAACATTTCAGAGGACTGATCTTCATTTTGTAATATCAAAGGATGTCGAAAATTTCTGCTAATTCTGTAATGTGGTTGCTTGATCGCCGTGACTTTATGAGCATATCATCCACGTATACCTCCATTGTTTTTCCAATATTTTCTTTAAACATTCGGTTAACTAGGCATTGATAGGTCGCTCCAGCATTCTTTAATCCAAATAGCATTACCACATAGCAATACAATTCGATGTCGGTAATGAAGCTGGTGTGTTCCTGGTTGGGAATATGCATCAGGATTTGATTATATCCAGAGTACGCATCCATTAGAGATGGCAACTCGTGTCCTATGGTTGAATCTACTAACTGGTCGATCCTTGGATGGGGAAAATTGTCTTTTGAACACTCCTTGTTTATGTCCAAGTAGTCAATGCATGTCCGCCACTTCCCATTCACCTTTCTTATAAGTACAAGATTAAATATTCATTTAGAGTAGAGGGCATCACGAATAAACCTATTGCTTTTGAGCCTATCCACCTCCTTTTTAAAGGTGGCGGATCTCTCCAGATCCATGCCACGCCTTTTCTGTTTCATCGGAACATGCCTCGGGTTGATATTTAATGCGTGGCTCACAATCAGACGAGATTCCACACATGTTAGAGTGAGTCTAAGCGAACATGTCAAGATTCGCTCGGAAAAAACTAGCAAGTTCTTTCATAGTCGGGAGGCTGAGCTGCGATTTGATCTTTAGGACCCGTGATGTCAATCGTTAGCTCAGCCAGTGCAGCCTTGGTCTCTTTAAGCTCCTCCTGGTTATCCTTCAGATCTATTTCTTTATAGAACCGACTATGGCGTCCGAGCCAAGGCCCAGGCACTGGTTGTCAATCTTTGATGGCATATATGCGGAGAGACTTGTCCACACCCTTATCTTTCTCCTTCCGCTGTGCGTCCCTCAACTCAGCCACATAACAGGCATGTCCGGTCGCCTGATCTTCATGCACAACTCCAACACCGTTATCAGTTGGGAACTTCAAAATAAAACACCACAAGGCAAGAGCTGCCTGGAATTCAGCTAGGGATAGTCGGCCTAGAAAAACATTGTATGGAGAGTCAACGTCCAAAACAAAAAATGGCAACATCCTCACTCTTTTGCGGTCACCTTCTCCTAATTCAACGGGCAATTCAACATAACTGACAGCTTTGGTCGCAACACCGTTAAAGCCATAAATGTGGGCTTTAGATGGTTTCATTCCTTTGGCTTCCATCCTCATCTGATCGTAAGTCTTTTTGAAAATTTTATTCATGGAACTACACAGTCAAACAAGTTCCTCCTCATTAAGGCAGGCTGATCACGGCCGAAATGACCATTGGATCAATCGTCGGTGCCTCCACCTTATCTGAAGCTCTCTTCTGAATACAATGTCATCTGCCATTGTACGCTGCTGTTTTGCCGGAGCCCCATCTTCTGTATTAGAACAACATTCAAAATCCACATGATTGATTGCACTACCATAGCACCCCATCTCGTGCCAACTTTTATCGGTTGGATGCGGTCCTTCGACTATTGTATTGATCACTAATCTTCCAAAAGTCCACGTAGGCTCCTTAGCCTTGTGCAGTGATTGTCCTTGGTTGGGGTCGGATGTCCCTTGTCCACCATCTCATGGGGCTTTAACAGACTGATGTAGTTTTCTTTCCCTAATCAGTTTCTCAATAACATCCTAGAGATGCCTACATTCATTCGTGTTGTGACCATAACATTCATGGTACTAACAATATTTTCCAGTTTGTTTCTGCTTCTCCATCAATTCTTTTGGAAGTGGCTTCCTGTACTGCATGGTATTGCATTAGACAAATGGACGTTCTCTAGAGATGTATTCAGTGGTGTGTAGGTATCGTATATTGGAATTCTAGGCTTTCCTCTTTCAGAAACTCTCTTTCACTCAGGGTTCCTATCACCGTCTTTCTTTTGCTGATTCGGTTTATTTTGGACATCTACTTAAACTTTTTCGGAACTATCCCCAGACTGTTTCACTGCAATGTTTCTCTACACTCCCTCTACACTCGGTCCCACAACTTTCTTCTTCCTAGAGCATCTAGCTTCCCCTTTCCTCGAATACTGAGCTGCTTTTGCATATAAATGCTCCAACATTGCGGGTGGTTTGTCGGCTAACCAATCGCCAAAATCAGATTCCGTATCAATCCCTCTTGTTACCGCCATCAATATTGAATGGTCATTCAGATTACTGACTTCTATAACAGCTGTATAATATCTCTCTAAGTAATCTTTCAATGATTCTCCTAGAGCCTGGATCACGCTTGATAGGGACATTACATCTTTGGGGCGAGTTGCATGCATACGGAACTACTCCACAAATTTTGTTGCTAAATCGTCAAATCTAGAGATTGACCATGGGGGTAATCTCGTAAACCACATCATTGTTATGCCGAAGAGAATAATACGAAAACATCTGCATTTTGTTGCATCATCAGCTTGTGTGGAATCCATCAGCCATTCATATCTCATGATGTGCCACCTAGGGTCGGTTTTTCCCTTATAGACCAGCATTGATGGCATGCTGAACTTCCTTGGACATGTAAGATATTGTCGGTGAACGGAGTATGGCTCCTCGAGATTCCCCAATCATCATTGGTCAAGCCTTAGCTCTCCCTTACTAGTTGTATAACCATAGCCAACATGTCTGGCGTTTGGATAGTTGGAGCCAAGCGGTAGTCGTGCTCCACCTCACGTATGGGTCGTTCCATACCTTCTTGGTTCAACATCCTCATGATGTATATCATGTACGTTCACTTCATCATCATTCTGGGGAGGTAACTAGTCTGCATCCATCTGAACCCCAACATCCAAATCAACCGCGGCGACTCCGGCTTGTGCTACAACATGAAGAGGCATGCTTCCTCCTATGGAGGAGGGATCAGCCCCGATCGGTCTCGGTAAGCCATGTTAGTTTTCCTGTTGATGTCCAGAAGCTTCTACATGATATCAGTCGGTTTTGCGACGTCTGCATCTGTGATAATCATCTAATGAATTAGAACTCTCTGATGCAGAATAAGGGGTTGGCTCTCTCCTAGTTTTCCCATGCCGTTGCTCCCTGAGTAGATTCATTAGATCAATATTGGCTTGAAACTGCTGGTTCAACTATCGGTGGCTCTCCACTAGCTCTCCCATTAGATTCTAAAAATAAGCACTTGTGATGTAATCAGCCGGATTCTGGACATCAACTGGATTATAGCATTAACATCTACTGGTAGATTGCTTTGGCCTCCTTGTTGAATACTAGCGTTCTCGTTTCCTTCTATGTTTTGAGAGGTAGATCTGGTGTTCGTAATCATTGTTGATAGTTTCCTTGGACTTTACAAATCCGAATAGAATGAATAAACTTCTTGAAGATAATTATGGATCTGTTCGGGGGATTTATGCAATCCAGTAGCAGCAAAGGGATCTAAAGAGAGCCGAGAATCTACCTTCTCAGTGAAAGCACCAAAATATTTACACTAAAAATTGGCACAAACACCCAATAGAGATTTTGTAGAGAAATTAATGAAGAATAGTAAATAAAAACAGAGAGAAAATAGTAATTAAATAAAAGAAAATCAAAGCAATGACAAGAAGACAATGATTTATAGTGGTTCGGCATTGTTTGCTTACGTCCACTTTAAATAGATAGCTTTATTAATCACTTTGTAAACTGAGTACAATAGGGATCAGATGAAAATCCTTAATTACAATAGAGTGTAAAGTAATCAGCAGCATAAATGCCCTGAAAATGAACAATCAAGCTTGTATTTATAGAGGAAGACGGCGAAATATCTCCTTGAAAATTCGGTAGAAGGATCTCCAAAACCAAATGGACCCACATGAGGGATCACATGACCCAAATCCCAAGAAATAGGGATCAGTGTCGATCCTATTTAAAGGAATTTGGGGTGCAATCCCTATGGAAGTTTCTCCATGTTTTAATATGCTTAGCCTCCAAGTTTCATGCTAATTGGGTTAGTAGAACTTGAGTTATCGCTTGATCTTTGCTGCAATGTGGGTTGTCACTTGATTCTGGACGATCCCTATGGAGGGAAGTGGGCTGATCCAAGTTGCTTAGTTTTTTTGAGGTACGATCCCTAGAGTAAGCTCCCTAGGATCCCCATATCTTGTTTCCAAAATTTCATATGCATCGGACTTATGGATCTTGAAATATTGACTGTTTTCCATTGAGTTGCACCTGTTTGGCTGAAATATGTCGATCCCTTCTATTGAGAGTGATTGTAGCCGATCTCTCTTCTATATTAAGCAATATTCCATACTTAGAATGTTTTGCATAGCATATCTCTTGATTTCGTTCGATCGCATATTCATATTACCATCGTACTTAACTTCTGAACCCCACAATCATCGCTCTGGACTTACTGGCCTTGACGACAATCGAATCTAATTTGTCCAATCAGGTCGAATATGGCCGGGTCAAAAATGTCGGATAATAGTTATATTATCATATGCTATAATTTCAAATAGATTCATTAAACACTTTCTATTTTCACATACAATATAATCACATGAAAAAATTTCTCAGTGTCAAATTTTTCAAAGTTTTTTATGGAGTCTCCTTTGTACGGAGAGACTTATGACGATTTACAATATGCATAAATAAATATACACGATCAAAATATGATCAGATTCATAGTGTATCACACAATATCATGTATATTTCGATATATAAGCATAAACATACATTGTTTTGCAATTTTAAGTGAAGCTATTTATTTTTAAAGCGAGCAATGCGAGCTAGTGCCAAAAACTAACTCGAATAGAAGTATTGTGTACCCATTCTAAACTCAAAATAAACTCATAGGCTTCCATATAAAAAGATTTATTAAGTATGGCATTTATGTAACAAAAAATGTATTGCATTTTACTTTTAGACGACTTTTGACCACTGTTGCATTCAATATGCGAGTCGAGAATGCTAAGTAAATATAAAGATTTTATCCTTTCCAAGGCTTCATTAATATCAATGGTTTCTTCGAATGCTCCAACAGACTCTAAAAGGTAGCTTCACGTTAACTCGTCCATTAGAACTTTTCCTTTTCTTTCTTGAGGTCATCGAAGAATAGTATGCACTCATAAGCTACTTTTGAGATGAAAAGATTTGAAGCACCGACTTTACCATTCAAGCTTTGCATTTCCCTTCTAGTGCATGGAGAAATAACTAGCTTCAAAGCTTCAATCTATTTTGGGTTAGCTTCAATGCCCCATGAGTTCACAATGAACCCTAAAAACTTGCCTGATGCGATTCCATCAAAACACTTAAGTGGATTCAATCTCATTCCAAACTTTCAAGGCGCACCAATTTTTTTTTAAAAGTCACATATATGGTATGTAGTTTTCTACAACTTCACAAGCATATCGTCTACAAAGACCTTCATTATCTGTCCTATTTATCCTTTTAACATCTTTTTAAATGCTGGTAAGTATCTCTAGCATTTTTCATGCTGAACGACATCATGTAGCAATATAGTCCCAATTCTATAATACAACTCGTATCTTCTTGATATGGGACATACATCACAATTTGATTATAGTTGTAGTAAACATCCATGACATAGAGTAGTTCACGTTGGTCATTCCATCCACTAACTAGTCTATTCGAGGCAAGGGAAAGTAGTCTTTCAGGCATGCCTTATCCAAATCAGAATAATTAATGCATGTGCACTATTTCTCGTTCACCTTCTTGGCCAATACATGATTTGATACATATTCCTGATATAAAGCATTATGGATAAAGTTACTTGCCTTCGGTTTATCCACCCCTTCCTTCAATGTAGTGGATCACTCTGGTTCTAATTTGCATCATTTTTGTATCACTAGAGGGTAGCTTGGTTTCACATTCAGTGCGTGGCACATGACTTCAGGCGATATCCCACATAAATTGAAATATGTCCAAGAAAACATGTCCCTATTCGCCCAAAGTAACTCTACAAATTATTTCCTCATCTTTAGGCTGAGATGCAATTCAACTTTGAGAACTTTTAAAAGATCAGCATCATCTATCGAGACCTCGATCACTAGCCCATCAGTTCTGCCCTTACCTTTTCTAAATCCTTCTATGGGTCCACAGTTTTATAGTACTTGTTAGTTTATCCAAGTTGAGGCTCAATCGGTGGTTGCTGTGCATCAACAAATTTGATGTAGAGAGGCTTCTCTGCACCTGTCCCTTTCTCTCATTGTCTCGCCTCCCTAAGCTTAGGATGTAGCACTCATGTACTATGCTATGGTCTCCCTGAATTGCACCCACTCCATTCTTTGTTGGAAGCTTCATCATCAAGCATCATGGAGTGAGTGCAATTCCAAAATCAGCAAGGTCCACTCGGCCTAGTAAATCATTATTGGTAGAAAAAACTGTGTACCACCACAAACTTCTGCAACCATAACACCTTGCGATCTGCATCACCTAGTTCAACTGACAATTTAATGCAGCTGATTGGATCTTTGGTCACTCTGGTAAATCCTTGTGTTGGGTATTTACAAGACTGCAGATCCATTTTGTCTAGCCGGATCATATCAAAAGTTTGTTTAAATAAGATATTCATCAATCTCCCATAGTCAATTATGACATGATGCATTGTAGCTAGCTCTATCGCGGTCATATTTACCATTGGATTGAGAGTCGATGCTTCAACCCCATCAGCATCACAATCACGGAAGGCTATATCATCATCAATTCTTCATTATTTTCTGGCTAGAGCTCCTTCTTCTATAGTATGGAACATCTATTGAGGTGCATGCCTCAAAGAACTCCCATAACACTTTATTTCATTCAAACTTTTCTCTTCAAGATGCAGACCTCTCGAAATGGTATTAATTATAATTCCTTTAGTTTGTGGTATGGGTCCTTCACCATTGGGTCTAGTTACATTGCCTTTAGTCTGCCTTTGAGGCTAACCACTCCTTGACCACCCTCCAATGGGTTCCTAACATATTGTTGTAGCTCTTTTTCCTGACCAAATCTTCGATCACATCATGAAGATGTCTACACTTGTTCATATTATGAACATGAGTCTCATGGAAGCAACAATACTTGCCTAAGCGCTTCTTTCCTTCTATAGCCTCCTTCGGGTCTAGCTTCTTATATTTCTTCGTACCTTGCATAGATTTTCTTAATGGATTTTTTCAACCCCATGTAGTTCCCAATACGAGTGAACCCTGAATGATTCTTGTTATCTTACTTTTTACCACCTATGTTATAGAAGCTCTTTTTCTTATTTATATTTTAAGCATTATTATTTCCAGCACTATTACCATCCTTCTTGACAGCCCTATTACTCTGGATTATGCTGCTTGGTCCAGCTTGACCACTAGCGCCAATTCCTTCTTTAAGTTCCGCCTCTTCCATGAGTAGAATCTAATTTGCCTTTTGGATAAAAATCCTTTAAGAAAGTAGGTTTTCTATCCTAATCCATTTCCCAAAGTTAGTTTGAATATAAACTCCTACCAAATCCATCAGAATAATCTCTTCACTTGGATTATTCGCCTCCGTCATGGTGGTGTTGAACCTCTTCAAGAAAATCTCTAAGGTTTCTTCAGACCTTTGGTCTTCGGCTGCATAGAATTACCCTAAACTATTTTAGAATCTTTTTAGCAAGTCAATCGGAGGATTGTATTGATCCGGGCTCAAGCCAACGAACCACATCGTAGCATGTCCCTCTAAAGAGGGGGGAAAATACTTACATCTTATGGTGTCTATAGCATGTGCACCTTTCATGTGCCATCCATACTTCATCATATGATGTATAGGATCGTCAAATCATTATAACTTTACATCATTGGCATAACAAGCCTCTTTGGACATAGAGCTGCTCCAATCTCCTTTATGAATAGGCTCCAACTAGCCGTTGACACCCATCCATCATCTTGATGCTGTTGATTATGCTACAACAGTATTTTATCATCTCAGTTAGTAATTTGTCGTTGCCAGTATTTTGCCTTGAGGGGTGATAACCATGTGCATCACTGCATGTTCACATAGGCGAACACTCATGGGTTGCACAATGAGATCTGGGCTACCGGTCTCTAGGGGGTCCATTCACATAGTTGTCCAATGATGTCGATGGAGATTATGTCCACATTCTATTGGTTAGGCAATATTTCCTTCAACACTGCTAATCTGAGGAGCAGTAGCTTGTCCATCTCTACTAGTACTAGCATCTTGTAGCTCCTCTACAAAGTCACTCAAGTGGATTCTCTCAGATCCATTGATACCGACCCATATTGGTTAGTCGATATCGATCGATATTGGTGCTGGAATTACAGCTCCGACCTTTGTATTTTGTTTCTTACTCATCCCAGTGTCCCCCTTTCACATTTTTTGCTTGCCTTCTCTGTTACTCTACTCTAATGAAGGTGAACTTCCCCAATCATTATCGGAATACCATAATCATTTCTACTTGTATTGCTTCTCTGAGCCAGTTGAGACTACGAAGCGAACTGCTTCTTCATTTCTTCCATGATGGATATTTGAGTATCCATCATCTTTTTATTCATCTCAGCCATTATTCGATCCAACTCCACTTTAGTCATGACTTCTTACTGCTGAGGAGTCTCTTATGAGCCTGTTGAGTAGTCCATTCTTTGTGATGAGTGCCTTCATTCTCTTCTTTGATTATTACTCTGGATCTAGTACCCTTCTACAGAGCCATATCTTCTTTTAGATCTAAGTGGAGACTTTATCCAAGTCATAATAGCAATAAAATCTGACTTTGAATCCTTTTTCTCAATGAAGGCACCAAAAAATGTTTGCATGTAAAATGGGCAAACACTTCAAATTAATCAAAAATGAAAATTTAATAAGAAATAAATCAAAGAAAGAGATAAAAGACACAACTTTTAGAGTGGTTCGGTCAAATCTTACGCTTATGTCCACTATTTAATGTTAATATTGATTTTCGTTTGAAACCACATTCAAACTACAATGATTATTTATTTCAAATCAATGATTTTGGAATTTGACATCATTTCAACTGCTCAATTTTCTTGCATGTGAAAGATTAGTCGATCGGCATTCATTGGCCCGACATGGTCTAAGCAAATCCCACATGCATACAAGTAAACGTCAATGATAAGCCATCCATCCCATTAAAGCTTAGCCCATTCCAAGTCAACCTGCATAACATTAAATGTTAATGATAAGCCGATCGATGCATCCAAGTCCAACCCAATCAAGGCCGACCAGCACTTATAAGCCTGACCTAATACAAGCCCTTCAACTTAGCAACAATCACCTGGCTCAACTTAAGATGACATACAACCAACTCTTTAGACTTGATCCGGCTCTAAAGCAACTAGTCTGTGACTAGGCTTTATCTAAACCCACCTACGATCGACCCTATACATCCTGCCTCATCGCCACATGATCGGCTTGGCTCGTCCCCTTTAGCTTTGTCCTTAGCAATCTTCAGCTTTGCTCTCGACAATCTTCAGGAACAAGCAATCGATCGTTACTATGCACAAGAAGCTTCTCTCCAGCCTTATTTTCTGCAAAAGTATGCAACAATGGCATATAGAATAACCTAGTACACCCACTACCATGGCATGTCTATCAAAAGCGCACCCACTCTTTTACCATTTTGCCTTACTTAGCCAAAAAACACGTCCCTAGTATGGAGCAATAGTTGGAACGCATCTCGTCCACATGATTATACCACCTTTCCCACTATCCTCGTTCAGCCCATGCGACTAGATTAGTGATTAGGAACGATTCCCGCTTATAAAAAATGCAGTCTCAACCATCCAATGATCAACATCATCTTTTTATAAATACTCCTTGTCATACAACATTAAAGGGGTTGATTTTAATGCTTAAAATTTCTCTTCTAGCAAAGAAAACACTAGTAATTCTTAAGTTACCACTATATTCTTAAGTGCTCTTACTTTCTTTCCATCCTTTTTAATTCCTTATAATTTTAAGATACCAATATAATAAGAAAGCTTTACAGTGAACATAGACAAGCTTAGCTAAACCACTTTACATCATGCGTTATTTACTTTAATTTCTCATTTACACCTCAATTTTTATTTTTAAGTCTAATGTCAGCAAGTAACCATTGTTCACACAAACGCAGTAGCTTGATTTCAAGCTTGGATAAATTTTTATTTAACATTTTGATGCTAAAAGGAGGGCCTCTCCTAAAATCCCTCATGTTCTTCGCATTTTCTTCTCTACTAAAAAAATATGTTCTAGCTGCCACCATGCATCCTACTGGCGAAAACAAAGGTAATAATTCCAATGACTGTTACACTAATGGCAACACTATCGCCCACATTGTTTGCATCATCTCTGGGATTAGCAACGACATGTGGCAAAGTTTGCTTCAAGGCTTAACTGATGTGGGAACTCTAGCCCACGAAGTGAATGATCTAAGGACAAGGCTGAATGCTCAGATGACCGTAAACATCAGACCTTCATCCTCTTCATTGGCTGAACTAACCCTTATCCAACCTACTGCCCTTAGTCGTTGCAATCTTGTTTATACCACTCAGGAGAGGGTGGCACTTGAACCCTAATCAAAGTAGTTGGATTCACAATAGTGAAATTCATGCTGCGTGCGGACCAAGTCATGTTATTAATATTGACCTAGAATTGGTCATGCATAAAGAACTAAGGAATAAATGTTCTCTCTCAACAGGTCAGCCATTAGCTTTTGAACGCCTTTAGGCAGCAGACTAAGCTTGAGAAATATGGTTTAAGCCTCTTAGTGGCAGTGCTTATGTCATCGACTAAGAGCATAAGGCTCCATCATCACACTCCTAGTCCCATAAGGGTATAGCCAGGCCCAAATCAAGACAATGGCATGCTAGGCACTCACGGTCACCTCTATGCATAGGGAGAGGATATCCTCATCTCTAGTTCACTATCATCATCGTCGCTCTCCATCATACCATCAACTTTGGTCTTCTATTCAAAAAACATTGGCTGAACCCATTATAGATCGTAGGCCAAACACTCCTGTAGGAGGCAAATGATGGCCTCTGAGAGGAAATGAATCATCTTTGCCAATTACTTAATAGAACGCAAACCCGAATTAACGAGGGTCAAGCGTTGTCTGATGATGAGAATGGAGAGCCATTTTTAGAGGAAATCTTGAATATATACATCCATAAAAGGTATGCCTTTCCGTAGATCAACAAATATTATGGGAGTGCTAACCCATCAGGCCACATCACTACTTTCAGCTCCATCACCCAGGTAGACCAACTTTCCAGCCCTATAAAATATCTTCTCTTCCCATCCACTCTTAGCGGACTAGCCTCTCACTGGTTCCAGCATATGCAACTGAGAAGAATTCATTCTTAGGTCCAGCTATGAACATATTTCAAAATCGAGTTCTTTGCTTCAAAGACCTATATCATGATGGATAGTGAGCTAGGTAACATCAAGCAGGGGCCGACCAATAATCTTCGGTTATATTTAAACCGTTACAATAAGGAGTCCACCCGAGGTAGGGGTGTCGATAAGAACAGCTTGGTTTTAGCCCTCTACTCCGGGGTGAGGTACAAGTCAAGGATGTGGAAAGAATTACAAAAGCAGTTGGCCACGTCCCTAATTGATTTCTATTGATGGGCGAATGGAATCATGGGGATGAAAACACCGATCTTCAAATAATGATGATGAGGACTAGCATTCTTACAAAGCCGGACCCTATGAGACATCCGACCAACAATGTAATACCCCATACTTTAGAGTACCATAATATAGAGAAATTAATTAAATAATCAAGTAATCAAATTAATTTATGAAGATAAAAATAAAGACAAGTTATTTAAAACTGAATATATCAACTTGATATAGCTTAATGTCAACTGGAGATAGCTGATATCAACTGGTGATAGCCGATATCAACTTGCGATAGCTAATATCAAATAGAGATATCAACCTGCGATAGCTGATATCAACTTGCGATTATTGATATCAACTGGAGATATCAACTTGTGATAGCTGATATCAACTTGCGATAGCTTAATGTCAATTGGAGATAACTGATATCAATTGGAGATGGCTAATATCAACTTTCAATAGCTGTATCAACTGGAGATATCAACTTGTGATAATTTAATGTCAACTGGAGATATCAACTTGAAATAGCTGATATCAACTGGAGATATCAACTTGTGATAATTTAATGTCAGCTGAAGATATCAACTTGCAATAGCTTAATGTCAACTAGAGATTGCTAATATCAACTGAGATTGCTGATATCAACTTGCGATAGTTGATATCAACTTGCGATAGTTGATATCAACTGGAGATAGCTAATATCAACTGGAGATAGCTTAATGTCAACTTGAGATAGCTATCAAAGTTATCAACTTGCTATAGTTTAACGTCAACCTGAGATAGCTATAAAACTTATCAACTTGCATCGGCCTTTAACCTGCGATGGCTATGTACTGACAACCAACGATCGCTAAAGCTGCTATGAAAATTCTAAGTAAATAAACGAACCTTTTGTAACATTTGGGAAGCCGATGAAGCTCTAAACTTGTGCGTGTTTAAGGTGGATGTTTACAGTAAGTTCGGAAACACAAATTTCTCACTAAAAAGAAAATCTAGGGTTCCCAATCAGCCATGGGGAAATCAATATTTCCTCAAAATTCTGCATCTAAGATCTCTGTAAAAGCCTTAACGGGTAGACCACCTGATGGATCACAATCATCTCATATCAGAAAGCCATTAGGAGTCAACATTGATGAAGAAGCCTTTCAAACCTTTCAATCTAGATCTCAAAGAAGAAGAGAGATCAAGAATAGACAGGAGTTGCCACCGGCTCCAAATTCTAATAATTCAAGAGGCAAAGACATACCAAGAATACCGCAACAATTTAAAAATGTTCAAGAATCACAAAAGCCGGTGGCCTTCTCACTAAATAAAGATCAAGGTCTGAAATCATGGCCAGACATAGTGGCGGCTGAGTCAGATGAACCACCAGAGAAAGAATGTAATCTTGAAGCTATAGCTCCAATATTGATTAATAACAAGAAGTATGGCGTGATAAAAGAGGTAGTTTGTAAAAGAACCAGAGAATGCTGGAGCAATTCGGTCCTTGTCTATGTGGTAAGTACTAAACCATACTACTTGTTTTTTAAATCTTACATTCAACGTGTCTGGAAACCAACTGGGCAATTTGAAGTGTACACAAGAGAGAATGGTTTCTTCCTCATCAGATTTGAAAACCAAAAGGATTGTGAGTCTATTTTGAAAAACGAGCCGTATTTCTACAATGGAAAACTCATCATCATAAAAAGATGGTCTGAATCATTAAAACTGGACAGAGATCTATTAACAACAATGCAAATATGGGTAAGATTACCCAATGTGAATCTGAGGTTGTGGGACAAGGAGGCGTTCAGTGTCATGGCTAGTATTATCGGTAAACCCATTAAAATGGATGCGGCAACTACTTTGAAAATGAGATTGAATTACGCTCGTCTTCTAGTTGAAGTTGCTGCAGAGGATGAACTCCCAAATGAAATTAATGTAACAATGTACAATGGAGAAAATATAACTCAAAAGGTGGAATATGAGTGGATTCCATCGAAATGTAATTCATGTAAATGTTTTGGACATGTCAGAGAACAATGCAATTTGAAAAAAGCACGGGTTCCAAAAGCAAATAATCAATAATATCGAGAGAATAATCTTCAAGAAATGGGCGAAACATCCATGTTGATCAGTAATGAAAATATTGAAAATGTAGGTATTTGTGCATCCAAAAGTAATGAAGAGCGGATCATCCTGAGAGGAGTCATCTCCGGCCAAGAAAAGGTGCTCATTGATCAAGAAAATCAGATCACAGTAGAAGGAGTTCATCAAATAGTGAAATCAACAAAGAACAATACGAAAGACAGTCAAGAAACATAGATGGAGGGAGATGTAAATGCAATGGTCATAGATTCTGGAACCCCTCCTGTTCCATAATCTTGTTTAATTACAGACAATTATGTTGAAGCTAACAAAGAAAAAATTCCGCATAAAGCCAATATTTCTGATGCTATATCAATATAGGTTGATCCTCCTCCAGAGAAGGCTACAGAGACTGAGGAGATTCTAAATTCTGACTCAGCCTTCCCTCGCACATCTCCTGAATTCGATATCTCCTTGTTACAAATCCCAGAATCAATGGATAAAGGTTGTAGTAACTCAATTCTGCCTCAAATATCTAAACAGTTTGATATTGCCCAACTGCCTATTCCAAAGAAAGGTAACAGAGGTAAGAACAAAGAAAAGTCCGATTTTAAGCAAAAATATGTTTCGAGCAACCCAGAATGGACAGAAATGTCAACCAGATTAAAAGCAAAGAGCTCTGAGTGCAAGAGGAAAGGTAAGAGTACCAATGTGTCAGGTACAATTTAAACCCCCTTTTTAATATAATTATTTTATTATGAGTTTATTTGCATGGAATGTTAGGGGGATGAATTCCCCAGCCAAGCAGATTGATATTTTGCATATGATTAGGGTGTATAAGCCTACTATAATTGCTCTTATTGAAAACAAGATGAATGATGATAGTATGGATAAATTCAGTTTGAAACTTGATAGAAAATGGAAATTTATTAATAATAATGATTGTGGTTGTAAGGGCAGAATCATGTTAATATGGGATTCTTCAATTTGGTTAATTGATAATATTAATAAAGACTTACAGTATATAGACAGTAGTTTCAAAAATGTTGGTGGATTTTCAATTCAAGTCACTAGTGTTTATGGTAGTTATATTGAAAGTGAAAGAAATGGGTTATGGTGTAGACTTAAAGCTATGAATCAAATTATTAATTTTCCTTGGATTATAATGGGGGACTTTAATACAGTTCTTCATTCTTATGAAAAATCTGGAGGATGTCATATTCCCCAAAGTAAATTAGACAAGATTAACAAATTTATGATTGAAACTGGTTTGATTGAAACTTGTGTTTCTGGTAATAAATTTACTTGGAAATCCGGCGTTGAGAAAAATATTCATTGTAAACTTGATAGGGTGCTAGTGAATAATGATGTTTACAAAAAATTTCCAAATCTTGAGTGTAGCACCCTAAAACAGAATACAAGTGATCATACACCAATTCTCATTAAACTTTTTAATGAAGTGGATAATCTTGATAAAAAAAATGTGCCTTTTAGATTTAAAAATGGTTGGATTTGTGATGAGAAGTATGATGGTTTACTTAAAGAATGTTTTAATTTTTCCTGTGATGGTAACAAACAGTTTCAATTTAATATGCTATTGAAACATATTAAACTTAACTTAAAAGAATGGAATAAAAATAATTTTCAGGATAAAAACATTTTGAACAAACTTAAGAAGAAAGGGAAAGTTTTACAAGATCTTGCATATCAAAATCCTGAGGATTTAAATTCTGTTAAAATGTTTTTCGAGAATCAGCAGAATCTGTCTAGGGAAATGTACATCAATTCTGTTAATGCCAAACAAAAAGCTAAAGTGGATTGGCTTACTTTGGGGGATGACTGCACCAAATATTTTCATGCTAAAATGTCAACTAGGAAACATATGAATAATATAGGGAATATTATTGACAGTTCTGGTAAATCTACCAATTCTTATAACTCTATTGTCGAAGAAGCTCTGAAATTTTATAATGAACTTTATTTTTTTGAAAATCAAATTCATAATTTCCCAAAAATCATTTGCAAACATAAATTGAACAATGCAGCATAAGAAATTCTTCTTGCTCCCGTGTTAGAAACTGAAATTAAAGCTATTATTTTTAATGCTGGGGATAATAAAAGTCCTGGCCCTGATGGTTTTAATGCTAAATTTTATAAAACCCATTAGGATAGTTTAAGAGGATAGGTGACTGAAGTAGTTAATGAATTTTTTGAAAATGGTAAACTTTTGAAAAGTTTAAATCATACTTTTATTACTTTAATCCCTAAAAATAAAAATCCATCTAGCATTGGAGACTATAGACATATATCTTGTTGTAATGTTATTTATAAGATTATTGCTAGTGTGCTTAGCAATAGAATTAAGGTGTTTCTGCCCTTTCTAATCTCAGAAAACCAAAGTGCTTTTGTTCCTGGTAGATTGATATATGAAAACTCAATGTTAGCCCATGAGTTGGTTAGGAATTTCTATACTAAAAGTGGGGATAATATGTGCCTTAAAATTGATTTACAAAAGGCATATGATAAAGTCAATAGACAGTTTATATGTCATATGATGGTTAGTTTGGGTTTCCCAATTAAATTTTGTGATTTGGTATATGAATGTATTAGTACCCCTACTTTTTCTATCCCAATTCAAGGTAAACCAGTGGGTTTTATCAAAAGCAATAGGGGTATTCGACAAGGTGACCCTCTATCTCCATATCTTTCACTATAGTCATGGAATATTTCTCCATTCTGACTAAGATAGAACTTTTAAGGGGTCAAATTTCTCCTATAAATAGAGTTCAACCTACTATTTCTCATCTAATATATGAAGATGATCTGATGCTCTTTACAAAAGCAAATGAACAGAATGGTTATGCTATTTCACAAATTCTTATGAATTTACATAAGTATGCAGGTTTGCAGGTGAATGAGCTTAAGAGTAAAGCATATTTTAGAAAATGCAGTAAATATAAAAATGAAATGTTAGACATATTGCATGTTACTAAGGGAAAGTTTCCAATTAAATACTTAGGTTTACCTCTTTCTGTTAATAAAATCAAAGATAGTGACTGTTCTATGCTTATTGAAAAAATTCAAGAAAGAATGGAGACATGGTCATGTAAACTCCTTTCCATAGCTGGGAGAATGGAATTGATTAAAACTGTTATTTATGCCATTATTTTATACTGGCTTCAAACATTCCATATCCCAGCTACATCTATTAAGAAATTAGAAAGTAGATGTGCTGATTTCCTTTGGAAAGGAGGTTACCATAAAATCAGTTGGGAAAAAATTTGTAAACCCAAAAAAGAAGGGGGATGGGTATTAGAAATTTGAATGATTTAAGCATCACACGCCATTTAAAAATGTTCTGGAGATTCCTGAGCACTGAATCATTATGGTCAAAATGGATGAAGGATAAGTATCTCAAAAAAGGTAATTTTTGGAACATTTTATCTAAAGATAATCATTCAAATGCTTGGAAACAGATTTTAAAATGCAGAAATATTGGTAAACCTCTATTAGAAAGGATTTTTAAATCAGGGAGTGAAACTAATTTATGGTTTGACCCCTGGTTTCAGCATGATTCCTTTGTAAATAGAATTGGCTGGGATAATTTAGTTATTTTTGGAAATGCTAATACAAATGTTTCCATGATTATCAAAGATAATCAATGGCAGCCTCAACTACATCCCATTACTAACCCACATAAGAATGCTATCAAAAGTATTCCCATTGATTCTATTGCTGAGACTGATTATTGGGAGTGGACTGCTAGTTGTAAAGGGAAGTTTTCTTTTAAAAAAACTTGGGAGTGGATTAGAAACAAGAAGTCTATAGTAGACTAGTATCATTGCATTTGGAACAAAGTAAACAATCCCAAGATGGCAATCTGTTCATATTTTGCTGTAAATATCAGATTACCAACATGGGATAGAATAAAGAAGTGGAATAAAAATGCTAAATCACTTTGTTCCTTATGCAACAGTGAGGATGAATGTATTAATCATATATTTTTTGAATGCAGTTATGCCTATTATATCTGGAATCAAATTCAAACAACACTGGGAATTCAGAATAATGGGCTTATGGATCTTAAACATGCAGTGCAACATATCAACATCAATTTCAAGGGCAAATCATTAGAGAAAGACTTTGCAAATATTCTACTTACTACTACTATCTATCATATATGGAAAGAAAGGAACAATCGCAATTACAACAAAGCAAAACTTACTAAAGAGCAAAGATGGCTACTGATAGAGTCGAACAGCAGAATTATGCTTCGTAAATCAAAGAAATAGTTAAAAATCAAACCAAATATGCCCTTTTAGCCAAGCAGTGGAGCAGAGAAGCGAGCAACAAGCATATGGAGTGGTACTTGCATAACTCAAAAGTCATTGCAAAAGAGTTGGAGCTTCATCAGAGCAGTTCTGATAAAGTTGGCAACTTCGCCTTTGCAAAGTTCAGGAATCAAATAACTGGAAGGATTCTTTAGTTGTAGGACATAGCGAGCTCAGATCTAATGATCAAATCAGGGATCTGAACAACAAAAGTTTAGAAAATGGATTAGAAGAGAAGCAGATTCAAGGAGGTTCTGTCTTCTTGGGAAAGAGGGGAGAAGAGTGGAGCTAAAGAGTATGGCTGAAGCTCGCGTGTTTCCGCCATTTTTAGAGCTTTCGTTGTTTTTTAGGGTTTCTTGTTTGTATGTCAGCAGAAACCTAAGAGTAAAGGTTTTGTAATACTCGGGTTATTCACCCGATTATATTTTTTCATGGGCCATGGGCCTTGTACCCTATTATTCAAAAAAAAACATTTGGGAAGCCATATTTCCTAAGTGAAGATGAAACGACCATAAAGAATAATAAGTTAAAATGAAATAACTTATTTAAAGAATGAAAATTGAGACTGAGTTAAAATAAGCTATGTGATGATACATTAGATCATAAGAAATGATGAAAATGTAAATATATGGCCTTTATGGCACTAATACGTCTACACACGATATTATATTTAATGATTGGTGGCGTAAGGCCAGTACGACAACCGTTTGTCTAAACATGACATTATAAGTGATAATTGGTGATCTAAGGCCTATGTGGCAACTATTTTTCTAAACATTATATTTGACGATCAGTGGTGTAAGGATTATGTGGCAACCGTTTGTCTAAACGTGATATTATATTCGATGATGGGCGGTGTAAGGCCTTAGTGGCAAACTAATAGGTTGTTCGTGTTATAATTAAGGGAAAGTCAGATAAAACACCAAAGGGATAATCTTAAGTGTACAGTACCCTTGTTAACCTGATAAGAGTAAGACCTAAGGGGCAAATTTAAAAATAAACTGACTATAGATATTAGTTAGAAATGTTATGAAGGGAATCTCACACTAATGTTGAAACTGATGGTTTTTGTTTGACCATGGTTTGATATTATTACATTATATGAAGAAATTGATAAAGTTGGAATATTGAGGGGAAAACTCATTCCGTGCTTTGTCGATGTCTCATTATATGATTGTTTACTTAGGGTAAATTATTACTCATATAAGACTTTATTTCTGACCCATGTTTTTATTATTTTCCCATAAACTCATAGGTACTCATTTGAGTAGGCTGAGTTTATGGTATAGACATGTAGCTTTCTAAAAATGTGAATAAAGATTCTGAAGATGAAGAAGGAGGCTTATTTTGCAAATAAAAGATATTTTGAAATTCTGCTGTGTAAAACAAGAATTTATAACTATTTAAATGTCCATATTAGCAGCCTTATATGTCGGGCATGACACCTTATTTATATCTTATTATACATTTAGCTCTACGTGGAAATGAGATGGGTTAATTATGATGTAATGAATTTTGTAAAACATTAGATGTAGCTGCTATGTTTACACAATATTGTGGAAAAAATTATACCGATTTCACTTTGTTACTTGGAAATAATTTTGGTAATGACTACAACATCATCGACGTTCATTTCTGGGTCTCGAAGTAGGAGACGTTACAACTTGGTATCGGAGCTTAGGCTAAGGGACAGTAAAACAAAGCTAAGTATAAGTAAGATAACTAGAAAAAAACACTTTGGGGAGGGTATATGTTATATATATAACATGTGTGTATATAACATGTGTGTATATAACGTGTGTGTATATAACGTGTGTATTTATATAATGTACTTGTAGGTATAGATATATAGGTGGATATATCTATCCCTCTACTCTCCTTTTCACTCTCTTTTACATTAATTTCTTACGAACGCTTGCTTACACAGAAAGACAAAATGGATCTATGGAGTGGACATTTGACTTTGAGAGGTGGAAGGATAAATGCTAAAAGGAACCACTAGTACTCGGACTAATGGCCAAAGGGGAAGTAGTTGTAGTATCCCTCACTTCAAGACCTGAAGATGAACGCTGATGATGCTGCAGTCATCAACAAAGTTATCTTCCAGTGACGTAAGTGAGTTCAGTATATTAATTAAACACGAATAAAGTAAACAGAGCAGCTAAAAATTTGTCATTACATCAAATTTGCTTTAGCATTCTTTACATATACTTCTGTCATAATTGAACCCAAAGACGTACCCACGCAGGGATCAACTATAATACGAAATAACATGGAAAAGAGTCAGATCAACATATGTTGCGATCTACACTTGTAACGACCCTGAAATTTAATTTTATTTAAATTGATAACTAAATAAAATTTTTAATTAAATTTGTGAAAATAATCAATGTGGTGATGCGAGTTTCCCCGAATTCAAGTATATTTTGTAAAAATCATTTAAATTTAATAATATTGTAAATATTGTACATATATGTGAATATATCTGTATACGTGATATATGAGAAAATTTGAAGTTAATATATATGTATATTGAATTCGAGTTTAAATCTAAATCTAAATAGTTTAAAAGTATAAAAGTAAATACATTGGCAACTATTCGTTTTCAAATAGTAAAAGCTTTCACAAAAGTAATGGATTTCCAAATTGTGTTGAACGGTTTCAAGTTTGAAATTGAATTCTATGATTTGAAACTAGGGATTAAAGATGTTGTACAAGTTATATATGGGTTAAACCATTTTAAAGGTATTGATTTGGGAATTTGAATTTAATTCAAGGGTTTTAACTCGTGTAAATATAACTGGATTTTTCTGAAACGAAAACTACTTGTTTTCAAATAATAATAGATTTCATTTTAAGAAATGAACTTCCAATTTGTGTCAATAGAATTTCAAGTTTGAAATAGAATTGAAATGTTTTGAAAACTATGAAATGAGTCTTTGATTCAAAGACCGGACGAGTTAATCTAACTTGAAATAGAATTGTTTTGAAAGGCTACGAATGAATCTTTGGAAACGAGTTTTGAAAGCTATAAGTTAAATCTTGACTTAAAGATTTAATGAGTTAATTCAATTGAAATGGAAATTGTTTTGAAATCCATAAATGGATCTTTGTGAACGGGGTGAACTTTGTGAATTAAATCTTTTTGTTTAAAAGATTAAAAGTGTGGAAATTGTTTAAACCATTGAAGGTTTTTGAAATAAATCTTTTTGTTTAAAAGATTGGAAATGGTAATTTGTTTTACCATTCGAATGAAAAGTTTTAAGCTTTAAGCTGTGATTTAACTGAGACCCCAGTATCCATATGATTTTTAATTGCGCTCGTTATTCGGTTTAGCCGGGAGAGGACCTTTGTGTCATATAACCCATTCCGAATAGTGATACGACGATATGGATAGCATTTGAAGACCGGTGGTGAAGACCGGGTATTTGCGAGAGCGATATGATGACCTATCGATTTTCTCTACATCATGGCTCCGGTATAGAGATTCCCTAAGTGATGGGAAGTCCGATCGAGATTGTGAATACCCGGATTTGCAAGGGCTTCTTCGGAAGTGCCTTCGGTTCTGTTCGAACCCGGAACAGACTTGTATGGATGTGTGTCTAACGTTACACTTTGAGATGTAAAGCTGGTTTCTATCAAATACATTTCTGTTGGTGGCGGAGAATTTATTCTCTTAGCTTAACACCCTTCTCTGAGACGTACGAGCTCAGAGGTTATGTAGTTGATGGTTACTAGTAATACATTCCCAATTTGGTAATGTGGCATACGAAGTGCTGATGATCATTTGTTGATCAAAGCGTGGCTTTGTGAAAAAGCGTTTCTTTGTGGACGAGACTTTGTCGAGCCTCACAACCCGGTAATGGTCGAAACAGGAATGTTGCGACAAAGGTTTGTAGGGGTAGCGCCCCTAGGGTATGTCATTTCCTTCTGGATAAAAGGGTGGTATCATGGTATGGAGCCCAGATACTTACTCATGTGGATACACTTTATTTATTATGTGTGATGTTGGTTATCGAGCGCTCGGATAAAGGTCGGTAACGACCGGGGGATGACATAGCTCGTGTGTTAGTTACCTAGTTACAGCTGTACAGCGTGAGGTAGCGTCGGCCTTTTGTTTGCGAAGATCCGGTTAGGATCCGGGGCGTCTTTCCAGAGGTGTTTCTATTTCGGTAAGGAAGTTCCTTAGCCTGATCATTTGTTGGAAATCCAAAGAAACAATACGAACCCTGTACGGTTTTAGTTGTATTACCTGCTATGGAATGTGGCGGTAACCTGCTATTGAACGTAGTAGCTATAGTAGGCATACAATAATGTTGTATGCTGGCTAAGATTAATATTATACTTTCGAAATGTTTTCCACTATGCACTAGTAATAATATCAAAAGAGTTTTCTTGTGCGTAGTAAGCATGTTTGACTATCATAAGGAGAAATCTCCTCCAATTCTGCGATTGCATTGTGTGTGTGGCGGGAGGCCTTATGGTAGTTCATTTTCGAAAAGCATTGCGGATTTCAATGTTTAAAAGCCTTTTGTGTTTGTTTAAAGATAAACTATTTTTGTTGCTCACACCAGTCCCATGACTGATCCGGAGTTTATTGTTCCCTTCCTAAACTCTGGGTGCCCACAATTTTCCACACGGGCAGTCTAGAGTTGGGTTTTTCAGATATTCAGGTTTAGTAGATTATTTGGAGCTAGTTCAGTTCTTGGAGTTCATGGACTGACGTTGCTTATCTTGGAGCATTCTATTGGAGATATTCTATCCACTGCTGGTGTTATCTATTTTCTTTTCCGCTGCTATTTGTTGTATCATATCTCTGATGTATATAGATATTCATTGTATCATCATTGTATCTGGATATTGTATCAGATGTTGTATATCTATATTGTTTTCTTTCTTCCGCTGTGTTGTTTACTTAATTGTGTTATAAGCTCCGGCGACTCGGATTTGAACGGTCGAATCTGCGGCATTCGAGTACGATGTAAAGTATGGATGTCGATTTTCGAGCGGGCAAAATCCGGATCGTTACAACACTCCTTAATGCAACAGAAACAAAAATATTTATTAGCAACAAGCTTACCGCTCGATCTTCGTATTGTAGCCCTTATTTCATGTCTAATCCCATAAAATCAGCCTACTCTAATGTGCACCCTTGAGTATATGGGGTAAAACAATACTAAAAACATGGGTCAAACATAAAGTTTGGTGTGAATAATACTTACCCAAAAAAATTATATAGTAAGATCAAACCGTACTGCACAGGTTGGGTTTCTCCCTTACTATTTAGTCATCAGGAGTGGAACATTATAAATTCTGAGGCATTTGTTTCTTATCTACGTCTGCCTCTTATGCTTCCCTAAGCAGTCTCCCTTTTACTGCTATACCCCGATGCAGTCCCCACTCAGTACCTAAATTTAGTTCATTCTTTCATTTCATTACAATACTTTACTACTGTGCACTCTACAGAGTCCCCACTTAGTTCCCACCTTATATTATTATTTAGTCTATTATAATGTTGGGTCTCGTGCATCTCCTTACTTTTCCTCTAATTGTTTAATACTGCACCTTACACAGGTCTTACTTATTCTTCTTTGGCAGCTTATTATTGCGTCCCACGTAGGTCTTGCTTATTTTCTTAATTTATTGATTACCACATCCTATGTTGGTCTTACCGATTCTTCATTAACTATATAATACTGTACGTTGCCTTCTTATTTCTCTTCAATGATTTAATACGACGCCCCGCACAGGTCATATTCATTTATCTTTTAACAAGTCAAAACTGCGCCACGTGATGTTGAATGTCTTTCTTCACCTTCCCCAGGTATGCATTCGAGAATGCTTCTCCTCACATTCCCATGGCGTGCACCTACTTTAAATATCTGTTTAATTTATGGAACTGCCTCGTAGTCCCTAGAAGCCTTAGAAGTTGAATGCCTGTCCTCACCTTCCCAAGATGTGAATTCGAGTGAGCGTCCCCACCCGACGTCAATAAGCCTTCCACCGTTATTTCTAACGTAGGATCCCTTTCCCATACTGACATGGCCTCTCTTCGAGTTCCACCTACTTATCTTTTATTAGGTTCCGTTTACTACTTTTCTTGGCATAGCACCACCCTGCCCTAACGCTAAGTGTTTCCCACTTTTCTTATTAAGTGTTCCCTTCCCAATTATGGTGCAGCATGACCCCTTCATGTGCGCAGTTTTTACTTATAATGTAGGGTCGCCGCCCCAATGCCATTTCAGACAAACCCTGACATCTCTGACAACATATTTACATGCGTCGTTATCTTATTCGTCCTTATTTTACTTTCTATTGTTTCCACGGCCCTTTGTCTTTCTTTTCAGCAAATGATTTGGATCTAGCTTCCTATTTACCTAACACCTATTAATATATTTTCCCCACATAATTTTATTTTCATGCATCTCCGTAGAACCACTCTTCCCCAGCGCAATTCTTAGCCTATTTTGGTTTATTTTCCTTATAAAAAATCCTAATAAATTCCTAGAAAATTTTTGAACACCTGTTCCAACACACTAAATCTTTTTCTGCACTTGTAATCCCTTATTCATTTTCTATTTACAAACCCTCAATAAATCATATAAAATTGTATAAGCGTAGGAAATTCATAAAACGAAAAACCCATCTCTAACATGATTAGAACATCTTATAAAACTTTCATGGTATTTCAAAATTATTAAAGTAGAGGAACACATTAAAGCATCCCATGTTTATCTATTCTTTCTCAAAACATTCATAAAACCTTTTTATATTTTTTGGTAAAAATCTGTATGATCCTACCATACTAATGCATAAATCTTAACTGAGACCATATAATAGGGATCATTATAGAAAGGTTATGTGTTACTCATCTAGATCTTTAAGACGACTAGCTTTAGTCTTCTTTGTTCCCTTTAGCTTGCGTTTTCTTTATCTTCTTCCTATCTGCCTTCTTTAAGCCACAATCATTAAAGTTCTTCTCTAGCATTTTATTTTATTTTAGGTAGGACGAAATGAATAGAAAGGAGTAATGTTTATTGTTTTATAATAATTTAGGTTTGGACCCTCATACCCGTTTTCCACTTGTTTATTTTCCCTTGCTTCTCTTTTTTGGGCCGCCCTGGCCTTTTAATAACTTTATTTGATTAATTTAAATTTAGGGTTATTAAAGTATTCCCTCCTTAAAGGAATTCGCCCCCAAAATTCAATTAAGGTTCAGTAGAGGCTTGTCCTCTAGTTCATGCATATAAAACGTACTAATTCTATTTACTAATACAGTAACCATTCATAATATTCATACATATATATGGTCTACAACAGTACAACTCAATACATAGCTCATGCGCTAATCTTAAACGAATAACTCTAGATAGGTCTTCATAACCTTAGCCTATGTTTCTTACGTGCAGTCCCCTCGATCTGTGCTCCATTGGACACACACTAGCTTAACTACCTTGTTTCGAAGCTGCTCCTCATCCTGATCCACTATTCGAACCGATCTGTGTACATATGTCATATCCTAGCTTTAGGTCTTCTACCGTGCTCTGTCTAACTAACGCTCCCGGATCTCTAATGCATTTTCGCAAACATGATACATGAAACACATTATGGATTCCAACAAAAATACTAGGTAGATCCACCTTATACGCCACATTTCCAATCCTATATATAATCAGAAATGATCCTACGTATCTGGGTGCTAAATTTCCAGCTATCCCAAAGCGTATTACACCCCTTATCGGAGAAACTTTCACGAACACTGGACCGCCTTGTGCGAACTCCAGTTCCTTCTTTCTTGTATCGGCATAACTCTTCTGCCTAGACTGTGTTGTCCTCATCCTAGCTCGGATCAGTTCTACCTTCTTAGTGGCATCCTTCACCACATCTGGTCTCAAACACAATCCCATCCCTTGCCTCCAACCAACATGCAGGCAACTTACATGGCCTTCAATATAACGCCTCAAATGGAGCCATCCCAATACTGCTCTAATAGATGTTTTTATTTGAGAACTCTACCATATGTAAATAATCCTCCCAAGATCCACCGAAGTCTAAAATGCATCCTCTCAGCAAGTCTTTCGGGACCTTGTTGATCCTCTAGGTCCGCCCATCTATCTATGGATATTATGCGGTACTCATGCATAATTCTGTACCTAATATCTCTTATAAACTTTGCCAAAACGCACTAGGGGAAAACGAATCTCGATCATTAATAATAGTACTAGACACCCCGTGTAGTCTCACTATTACCTTCACATACATATTTGCTAATTTTGGTGTAGTCCTCTTAGCTTTCACTGGAATGAAATAGGCACACTTAGTTAGTCTTTCAACTATGACCCATATGCCTTCATTCCCTACCCTTGACCTCGGCAACCCATCTACGAAGTCCATAGATTTCGAAGTCCATTTCCATACTGGAACATCTAAAGGCTGTGGGAGCCCACTTGGCTTCTGATGTTCTACCTTCACTTGCTTTCATGTAAGACGTCTTCTCACATACTCTCCTACATTTTTCTTCATTACTTCCCAAAAGGAACTCCTCTTCATATCTCTGTACATTTTCATACCTTCAGGGTGTATGGTAAACTTTGAACGATGAAATTTTTTCAATAATTCCTTTCGCGGTTCATCTATACTCTGAACATACAACCTACCCTTCTTTTGCACTCTGCCTTCTTTATCAACACCGAATCCCTTTAGCTCTATTGCTCCGATTCCTAAGTCCAAATTCCTTACATGTCTGCGCAGAACTTGTCACCCTTTTGCAATTCTGCTATCCTTTCTACCAGCGTAGGCCTGACTTCTAAGCATGATAGCATTCTGGATGCACTTCTCGGACCTGCACTGGAACACCCATCCAAATAAGTAGGGTCAATAGACCGGAATTGCACATTACATGCAAACAGCGTTTCTAAAACGGTCCATTCCTCTATTATAGCCAAAACACAACTTTGATGTTTCTGGCTTAAGGCAACAGCTACTTTGTTGTCTATTCCTAGCGTATACCCTACCCAATATCATATGATGCTTGGAACTCTAACAACCTCTACTGCCTCATGTTCCACACCTTCTGAGAGAATAAATATCTTAGAGACTTGTGATCAATATAAAACTCAGACCTCTCAGATAATGTCTCCAAATCTTCAACGCAATGACAACTGCTACCAACTCCATATCATGTGTTGGATACCGAACTTTATGAGGTCGCAACTGCCTAGATGAATAAGCAATTACTCTACCTTTCCATCAACACTATGCCTAACCTCATACTTGACGCATCAATATATACGGTCATACCATTATTTCCTTCATGTATTACCAATACCGATGCATTTATTAACCTACACTTAGTTCCTCGAATGTCTTCTCACACTCCCGCGTCAGAACAAACTGTTAACCCTTCCTGGTCAGCTTCGTCATCGGTGCAGCTATACGAGGGAAGTCTTTAATAAATCTTTAGTAATAGCTAGCCAACCCAAGAAACTTCACACTTCCGTCATAGTCTCGGGTCTCTTCCACCCATTTACTACCCTCACCTTCAAAGGATCTATGGCTAATCCTTCCTTTGAAATCACATGTCCTAGGAACGTTGCTTTCCTTCACCAAAAATGGTACATAGAAAATTTTGCCTTCAACTTATATTGTCCCAACGTCTCCAGCACAGGCCTTAGCTGAACCGCATGTTCTTCCTCATCCTTAAAGTACACCAAGATGTCATCTATGAACAACAGCACATATCTATCCAGCTTATGTCGGAAGATCATGTTCATCAAGTCTACAAAGAATGCAGATGCATTGGTTAGCCTAAATGGCATAACCAACCACTCATATGAACCATACCTTGTTCTGAACGCAGTCAAAGGAATGCTTTCCTCTGCAACTCTCAACTAATGGAACCATATAGCCAAGTCCAACTGTGAAAGCACCTTAACCCCACTCAACTAATTAAACAGATCATCAATTCTCAGCAACAGATACCTATTCTTCATCATCCATTTATTCAACTTTCAATAGTCTATGCACAGTCTTAAAACCCATCAGACTTCTTTACGAACACCGATGCAGCTCCATATGGTGAACTGCTTGGCCTTATGATGTTCTTTCCTTCTAACTATTCCAATTGCTTCTTCAACTCCTCTATTTCCCTTGAAGGCATTATAATAGGAGGTCGACTAAACGGTTTAGTCCCTGGTAGCAAGTCCATACGAAACTCTATCGCTCTCGAGGGTGGCAACCCAAAAACCGATTCAAACACATCTCGGAACTCCTTCACTACACGTACTGCTCTAATATATTCTTCTCCCAAAGTTAAAGAAAATAAAATACGGTTGTGCAGTTCTATCCTTCCAAGACCAGATACACTCTATCTCTACGGTCCGGATGACTCAGAGTAATTATCCTTTCGGCGCAACGCACTCTTGCACTATACTTCTCCAACCAGTCCATCCTTAAAAATAACTCTGAAGCCTATGAAGTCAAACATATAGGGAGTAGAAGAAAACTTACACCCACCTAACTTGATATCAAGGTTAGTGCATCTCTATCTAAGAGTGGCGCCCTCCTATTGGATTTGTTACACATATAGAAGGGGCTAAATAGGTAACTCCTAACCCAAGTCTGTCAATAAACTCTTAATCTATAAACGAATGTGTAGATTTAGTAACAAATAGTTCTCTAATTGAAATACCAGAAATCAAAGCCACACCTTCCAAGACTTCCCCTTGCCTCTTTCCTCAGAAAATGGTCCTTCCTTTGATCCCTCAAAAGCATAAACCTACGCTTTAAGCCCTAAGTAGTCCTTCTTCAAATATCATGCCATGTCACACTTGAAGCGCTTTCATCTTCCCAGATTCCTTAGGCATAAGGCACCTCGAAGCATAATGCCCCTTCTCTCCGCATTTAAAGCATACAACATATGTGTTATCAACTGCACCACCCTTCCCCTTCTGTGCTCTTTTCCTACCTTTTGTATATGGGGTAAACTTCTTCTTCTACTCTACTTTAGGTATCGCCTCCACCCTTCTCTGCTCTTGGTACATTCCATATACATTCTAGCCATGTAAACTACAAACTTAAAACGAGATGCTAGATGGACCATCACCTTATGATCAAAACCTTGCTTCAAGCCCTTAATAAACTTCTCATTCTTCTTCATCGAGGTATTGACAATCTCCCTGATGTACTTAGTCAACCTTGAACTTCTGGATGTACCTTTCCACTGTATGGTCACCCTGCTTCAGATCAATAAACTCTCTCAGCAACACACTCTATTGAGACACTGATATAAAATACATGTCAAACCTCTCTTTAAACTGCTCCTAAGTGATCTCCTCCTCTAGGGTCTCAGCAATTACTATCTCCCACTAGTCCAGTGCATCTTCCTATAATTTTCTTTATGCCAACCTTCTCTTCTATGCATCACTCAATCTAAGTCTCCAAATATGTGCTCCTAACTACTTAGCCAACTTATTATTTTTACCGCAGGCACTTTCCCGGTAAATGCCCTCCCTTCCAAATTTATATAATCCTGGTTCATCTTTGGGAAATCCTCCCTTACCGCTGTAGGTCTTGGTTGAACTACCTCCAGTGCAGCTTCCCTCACATCTGAGCCATGAACTGCCTAAATAAGACATTTCATATCCATGCCTACCTCATTTGCTGGTTGTCTAGCTTCCTCCCCTATGGCCCTTAGAATTCTCTCCTCTTCCCATCTTTAGTTTGTGTACTTCCAACCTCTCTTTTTATATTTGCTCCTCCTATCAAAACCCGCCAACTTCTCAAATCCATTTTTCTTTTCTGTTAAGCAAGTCTTAATCGAAAACGAAAAGATGGGGAGTGAAACAACATAGAAGGATACACACACACACATATATATACATATATATACACATATATACATACATATATATACACATATATACATACATATATACAAATACATACATACATACATATACATACATACATATACATACATACATATATATATATATACAAATACATACATCTTCGTATATACCTATGTAGCAACATAAAAGTACATTATACATATTAGTGCATCCCCTCCCTAGAGTGTTCAACTTATCCTAAGTTTTATTCCTATTTTTTAGCTCTATTTCACTTAAGTGTCCCTAACATATGCTCTGATACCAGATTGTAACATTCCCTGCTTTGAGACCCAAAGATGAACACCGATGATGCTACAATCATCAACGAAGTTATCTTCCAGCGATGTAAGTGGGTTTAGTATATTAACTAAACATAGATAAAGTAAACGGAGTAGCTAAATATTTGTCAATACATCAAATTTGCTTTAGCATTCTTTATATATATATATCTGTCGCAACTAAACCCAAAGACATACCTTCGTAGGGATCTAATAGAAAATAACGTGGTAAAGAGTCAGGTCAACATATGATGATGCAACCCGCAATTCTTATTACGGTGGAAACAAAAATCATTATTAGCAATGAGCCTCCTACTCCATCTTCGATCTTTGTACTACGGCCCTTAATTCATACCTATCTAATTCCATAAACTCGGCCTATTCAAATGAGCACCCATGGGTTTAAGGGTGTTAACCAGGTTTTAAACCAAGAAAAATTCAACCAAAAGTAGAAAGATAAGACGACCACAAAATGACTCAAGAACTTGGGAATACGATCAAAAGGATGAAAGAGTTGAACTTAGGAAAACTCATCGGGTTTTGAGCTAAGTAAAGGAGTCGGTACTGAGATGTTTCCTCTCAATACCGAAAGGTTTTTTCTTCCCATTTGACTTCATAAACCCCATATGCTTCATGCTCTACTCCAACTTCTCATGGTCAAGTGCTTCTGTTAGAGTTTAACTGAGCAATTTTAAGGACTGATGAGAAGAAAGCAAAGAAAATAAGATAATATGAGCGTTATCAGAAGAGTCCTTGGAATCAAATCGAAGTCTATGGAAATGAGCTTGAAACACATCTACTTGGAGATGAAAAAGAAAAGCAAGTAAGAAGACTACAATTGCACCAAACAAAAGCTCTTAGTACCGAGAGGTCTTTTTGGCATGTGGGCCCATGTAATCACATGTGCGTGGTTAGGTCTTCTCCTAGGCTTCTACTCAAGTGGGCTTTTGACTTTATGCACCTGTTTTTTACAAATACCAACCCTACTACAACTAGAAAGGATATTGGTTGATCTTGACTCTGCTTTTTCATCATCTCCTATCTTCTTCATCCAATAATTACCTAGGAAGCTACTGTTGGTAGTTCTAAGCAATAGGATTTTTCAAACCCTTGTATTAGTGACTTCTATTCTCCGTAAACAATGATCAGTAAAAATATAAAATGGACATAGACCAGAGATTACTGAATCACTACAAAAATCTTGTTTTTTCCTATTATATTTCTTTATTTTTCTATTATCTATAGATCTAAATCTCACAGGTTCCTTACAACCTATCTTTGGGTGTTGATCCATGTTTGGCATCAACATTTTTGTACTTTTACTAAGGAAACTGAACCCGGGCTTAGATCTAACTCTCTACTTTGGGTTGGAAAATCCATAAGTTAGATCCATAAAACTTACTTAAAAAACTTAAAGAATTGCTAATAGAAAGTCATGACTCTAAGGAGATCCAATATATCCTTAGGAGTTGCGGCTAGTGATGACGAAGGTAATGCTCACCAACTTAAAGGTAATAATCAACAGGAAATTCCAAGATTGTTTACTCAATAGGAGCTTGATAAGATGATATAAGAGCTTAACCGGAATATGGTGGATAGCCCGAAAGCTCTAATGGATAAGATGTACACTTTGCTAACCTTGCAACCACAAGAGCTCAGAGAGTTAAAAGGGAAACATCACCTGCCATAGAATAAGAGAATTCCTAATTTTTGTCAAAACAGGAGAGATGGAAAGCAAAGACCGAAGACATGAAACCCTAGAGCTGTTGAAGGACCTGTAGGAGGAAGTAGAAGTATTTCCCCCACATAAGAAAACCAATCGGTACCGAGAGAATTCATCTCGATACCGATAGGAACTTACAGGTAGATAACGCTCAAGAAGACGATGCAATGGATGTCTTTGATGAGGAAATGAACATACTATTTGATGGTGATGATTTGGAGTTGGACGTTGATGCTGATGAAGGTGTAGTTCAGACAACCGCAGCTCAACCAACCATACGTCCACGAATTATCAAAGAAGTGGTTCTTTTAAATACAGGAGGACCTAAACATCAACTGGAAAACTAAGACTACTTGCAAAGTAAAACACTCAACGTAGCCCCTGATAGTCGACCTTCGGATTACCATGCCAACGAGGACTACATCGCTGATATGGTCAAACGATTGGTAGAGGAAAGTAAGAGTAGGAAGAATGAGGGTTGGGGTTCTGCAACCAGACGAACTCCATTTACTAAAAATATCTTGGGAGAAGAATATTCCCAAAATGTTCATTATGTCAACAATGCCATCATACAATGAAACTACCGATCCTAGACAACACTTACTCAAATACGAATGGCATATGGATGGAGCCAGAGCTACAAATGTTGTTCATTATAGGTGTTTCCTTATCTTCATAGATGGATTTTCCTCGGTGTGGTTCACTAGGCTTGCAACGAAGTCCATATCTGCTTTTAATTAATTAGTTAAGAAGTTTCTTGAGCAGTTTAGGCTCTACATTGCCCGACCAAAGGACTACTAGTGATTTTCTTGAATCGATTCAACATTGCTATTGCGGAGGTTAGCAATCCGAAGGAAGATCTGAAATTTATTGCATTGGTCCAGGGCATTCACCCGAACATAGATTTTGGTAGATGGCTGAAGATGAAACAACCAGCTACTATGGAAGAATTTCATCGAATGGATAACCAGTTTCTAAGATTAAAAGAATCAAGTTTGGTTGAAAGAAAGGTCGGCGATGGACAGTCGAAGGACGTATTTAAAGAAATGTGGTGGTTAAACAGAATGGAGAAAACTCTATCGAATTGCAGGAAATACTGGATATTCTAGGAACCATAAAAAGAGGAACCAAAACCCTAGCAGCAGGCGTAATGAGAAAAGGATGTGTCTTAGGAATATGCAACCAGAAGATTATATGCCTCAAAATGATACACTAGAGAATATTTATCTTGCTACTTAGAGAACTAAGCAATAATTGAAACCAGTCATAAGGGAAGCGATGGAGCAACAAAAGTGATTTGGCAAGTTCTTCCACTTCCATGAAATGCATGGGCATAACACCAACGAATGCCATCACTTGAAGGACTTGATTGAGGAGCTGATATAGAAGAACGGGCTCCAGTAGTACGTGAAGCAAAAGAAAAATTCTGACCAAGATTTTAGACCCCAAGGCCCATCAGCTCAAGGAAAACCATGTGGACCTAGTGGGGAGGAGTTCAAGAGTACTGATGGAAGATTGGTAATAATTACTATAATTGGACGATCTCACCCAACAGAGAGAAGCTAGGGTGAGATGGAAAGATATGCAAGTTCATTGAAACACACACTACAGGAAAGTTTCTACACCGTAAAAGACAAAGCTCTAAGCAACAAAAGATGATAATAGATGACACTGTGTTTAGAAACCGAGATTCTGGTAGAGCGAGGCACCACCCCTTGACCTTATGGTGATAATTGTAGGAATTGGACTAGCAGTTGTGCACCGAGTTCTAGTGGATAACGGAAGCTCTTGAGAAAGACTTTCGACCAGATGAAAATTAGTATAAAGGATGTGACTACTGCAAGACGAAGATCCAGTGATTTATGGGTGAAGCTAAACGACCATTTGGGATAGTCGACTAGTCCGTAGAGCTTGGTAAAGGAGAACTTAGGGTGGTGCACATTCAAACATTTTTTATTATCGATGAGTACTCAGCGTACAATGCTTTCTTGGGCCGACCGACCCTGACTAATTTTAGGATTTCTTTGACTTTATGGTGCTTAACGATGAAGTTCCCAATGGAGAATGGAATTGGAGAGGTGCAAAGGGACCAAAGCATAACAAGAGAATGCTATGTTGTAGAACTATGAGAAGCTAAACATCGAGAGGAAGTAAAGATTATAGGGAAGACTCACCACAATTAGGGACCACAAGCATAACAGTTACAGAGTAGCCACTGGCTCAGGAAGCATAGCCGATTTGACAAGTCTATGGATCCCTAGAAGAAGTCAGGGGAAGTATGAGCAGCACTGGCGGAGCTTATGGTGAATGTCCCTATTGATATAGATGACCCATCTCGCGTATTGAAGATTAGTTCTCAGCTTGAAATTGGATTACGCAAGGAACTGATTAATTTCCTCCAAGGAAATTTGGATGTTTTTGTTTAGACATATACTGATATATGTAGGATATTGACAGGGATAACGTGCCATGCACTAAATATCGATCCCAAGTTCACACCGGTGAAACAGATAAGGCGCAGCCTGGGTCTGTAGCGATCCGCTACGTTAAAGGAAAAAGTGGATAAGCTATTAGCCAAAGACTTTATCCACGATGTGTTGTACCCTTAATGGGTACCCAATCTGTATTGGTCAAGAAATCAAAAAAAAGTAGTGAATGTGCACCGATTACTCGAATCTAAAAAAAGCTTTCCTGAAATATAGCTTTCCTTTGCCCAGAATTAACCAGCTCATTGATGGGACAGTGGGCATGAATTGCTCTCGTTTATGGAAGCTTACTCTAGATATAATCAGATCATGATGCATGAACCGGATCGGGAGAATACTAGCTTTATCATGGATTTGAGATTATATTGCTACCGGGTAATGCCATTTGGTTTGAAAAATACTGGAGCTACATACCAATGATTGGGGAATACAATGTTCAAGAACAAAATCAGACGGACAATGGAAGTATACGTAGATGGCATGTTTATGGAGCCATGGGTGTCTCGAAATTATTTGGATGACTTGTCAGAGATGCTCGAAATCTTGTGGAAGAATGGAATGAAGTTAAACCCGCTGAATTGTTATTTTGGTGTTGCTTTAGGAAAGTTTCTTGGTTTTATTGTGAATGCAAGGGGCATCGAGGCCAATACGGAGCAGATTGCTGCCCAGAGGAAAGTAACCGCCCCATCCATGAGAAAACAACTTCAAAGCTTGAATAGAAAGATTGCTGCATTAAGTCGATTCATCTCAAGGGCGACGAATAAGTGCATACCTTTCTTTTATGCTCTTAAGAAAGGTAAAAAGAACTTTGAATGGAATCAGGATTGTAAGAATGCCTTCGAGTTATTAGGGCACATGGAAACACTACCATTATTATCCAAACCGCTGGATGTGGAAGATTTATTTGTCTATCCAGCAATTTCTACTCATGCACTAAGTATAGTATTAGTGCGTGAGGAGGCAAGGATTCAGATACCGGTGTATTACATCAGCAAGCAGTTCACTGGAGCTGAAAAGAACTACCCGAAGTTGGAGAAACTTGCATATTGCTTACTGATTGCATCACGGAAGTTATGATCGTATTTTCAGGCTCTTCCAATCAAATTACTAATAGATCAACCTCTGAAGTAGGTATTATATTGACCCAAGACTTTGGGAAGGTTGCTAAAGTGGAATATCAAGTTGAATCAGTACATCACTTACCATCTAAGGAGAGCGATAAGCGGGCATGCGTTGGTAGATTTAATTTTTGAATTTACCATGCGGGATGGTGAGGAAGAAGAGGAGGATGCTGTAGTCATGGCTTCTCATAGGAAATTATTTGTCGATGGTGCTTCAAATAAATTTAGCTCAAGGGCAGGAGTAGTGTTTGAAACGTCGAAAGGACAATCGATTTGCTACACACTAAAACTGGAATTTCCTACTAGTAATAACGAAGCTGGGTACGAGGCATTGATAGCAAGATATTGCAAATAGAGAAAGAACTGGCAATAAAGACGCTATAGATATTCAGCGACTCGCAATTGGCAGTTTGCCAAATCAGGAAGGAATATCAAGCTAAGGGTGCGAGACTAGCCCCTTACCCATCGAAGGCACTGGAAGTACTTGAAGATCTAAAGCATTACACGATAACTAACATTTCCAAAGAGGAGAACACGAAGGTTGATTCACTAGCTAAGCTAGCTAGTTCTAAAGACGTGCAACTGATAGGACTTGTTCCGATGGAGATTCTAACGGCTTTAAGCATCGATCAAACAGACATCGATTGGATTTTGGAGACAACGAAGGAAGCAGAATCATGGATGACTCCTATCAAGGGCTATTTTCTCAGGGGAATACTCCTCAGAAACAGGAATGAGCGAAAGAAATCACTTTGAAAAGCGCCGCGATTTGTGATACAGGATGGAAACTGTACGAGAGAGGATTCTCTATACCCTTGCTCCGATGTGTAACCAAGGATGAAGCTAGGCAAATACTTAGGAATTCCATGAAGGCGGCTGTGGTGATCACACCGAGGGAAAAATCTCGCAAAGTAAGTACTTCGATATGAGTATTTCTAGTCGACAATAAACCGAGATGCTACCAACTACACCAAAAGGTACGACCGATGTCAGAGTTTACAAGGTGGTGAGCCTATGGACATTTATGATTTGGGGAATTGAGCTCATCAGTGTGCTACCAATAGCAAAAGAAGGAGCCAAATATGCTATCGTTGCAGTGGATTACTTCACGAAAGGGGCTGAATCAGAACCACTTTCCACAATTACAACTAAAAAGGTAATCGATTTTATAACAAAGAATATTGTTTGCAAGTTCAGAGTAACTCGGAAGATCATTACGGATAATGGAACTCGATTTGAAAACGCTAAGTTCAAGGATGCATCCTCAAGCAAACAAACAAGTGGAATTCGTGAACAAAATAATAAAATCCACCCTAAAGAAGCGACTGATTGGAGCTAAGGGCAATTGGGTTAATGAGCTTCTGCTAGCACTATGGGCTTACATGACAACACACAAATCAACGACTGGACACTCATCGTTTGCCTTGGCTTATGGTTCAAAAGCTATGATCCCAATTGAAATGGATGTCCCATCTCATCGTAGGAGACACTTTAACCAGAGAGAAAACAAGGAACTACTATTCGAGCCCCTTGACCTCGTCGATGGAAAGCGAGAAGAAGATTAATTAAGGGTTGCTTCTCACCAGAAAAGAGTAGCACGTCACTTTAATGCCAAGGTTCGCAACCATACTTTTAAAGTAGGGAATCTTGTTTTGAAACGATTTCTCTCTAGTACAGGAGCACTTGGCCCGAACTAGGAAGGGCCCTACGCGGTCGACCAGAAGCTTGGAAATGGAACATTCAAGCTGGCAACCATTGATGGAGTCTCAATATCGTGTGTATGGAACTGTGACATGCTTCAGCACTATTGCATCTAGCTTTCCTTTTTTCTCTCTCGCCAATAAGTCATTCGAAGATTTTGGAGGCACTGTAAATAGGCAGGACTTACCATGTCTTCTACTTATTAATAAAGTTAGCTTCTTGAACCAATGGAACTATGTTCTTGTAAGCGATACTCTTGTGCCACGTGACTAGCGGCGCTAACCTTCTAAGAATTGGTGTTTCCCAGAGATAGGCGATACTCGAAAGGTCAAAACCGCTTGGTCGAGGGAAAAATCGACCCACTACCTTCTAAGAACCAGTGTAACCCGAAGATAAGTGATACTGGGAAGGTCAAAACCGCTGGGTCGATAAGTAAAATCGACCCATAACCTTGTAAAAACCAGTGTTGCCTAGAGATAGGTAACATCGGTAAGGTCAAAGTCGCCAAGTCGACGGGGAAAATCGACCCACAACATTTTGAGAACCTGTGTTGCCTGAAGATAGGCGACACTGGGAAGGTCAAAACTGCGAAGTAGATGAGGAAGATCGACCCACGACCTTTTGAGAATTGGTGTTTCTCGAAGATAGGCAACGTTGGGTAGGTCAAACTGCTAGGTTGACGGTGAAAATTGACCCTAACCATTTGAGAACCGACATTACCCAAAGATAGGCGACATTGGGAAAGTCAAAACCACCGGATCAACGGTGAAAATCAACCCCAACCTACTAATATTCGACGTAGCCCGGAGATAGGCGACGCCGAGAAAGAATATTCAGATTTAGGCTATCGATGCGCTAGCCTTCGAAGATAGAAGCCGATGCCCGATTGAACTCTATAACCCTCGGGAACCTGTCATTGCCTAGAGTTAGCCGATAATAGGAAGGTGAATTTGTTCCCAACACCAAACTTGGAAGAGTTTGTTATGACAAAAGATGATGATGATGCATCTTTACGATACATACATCTAGAATGACATTAGCTGAAGATGTCAACATGGAAAACTTCCGTTGCAACATAGAGATTGGCAGCATCGGACACGTAACGCTTGGAATCAAGTTATAAAGTCACTAGTTCCTCGAGATAGGAACTATCATGCAATACGCTAGCAACCAAGCGGGACATACTTGGTAGAGGATAGGCGGGAATAGTCATAAAGAATCAAGAGCTAGAACTGTTGGATTTACTCGATTCCATTGTACGATTGGGAACCAGACTTGGGGCAATCAAACAAATTACCTACCATATGTGGCCCCTAGTAAATGCCCAAAGTCTGGCATTTGGAACAACACATCCCGTGACTAATGATATATATGCAAAAAAATGGTCGAAAGGATCCCAATCGAGTTCAAACAGGAATAACCGCTGAGTCAGTTAAGTAACAGTTCTGTTCCACCAGATAGGATAGTTTGGCATGTGTGAGCAGAACTAAGAAACAGGATATAACCAAAGCAATAATAGAAGTATTATTTACATGCACGAAGTTGTGGTGAATAAACGTATTATGTAGAAACACAAGTATATAATATAAGAAAATGTCTAGTACAATTAGTTATATTATATAAGATAGTTATACACAAACAGGCACAGTGCATAAAAATGAAGACAAGTAAACTAAAGAGATAATAGAATAAAAGCGAATCTTTTATTAATAATTTTTTTTATGTACAATCAAACAATAGGGGCTGTGCCTACACAATATCAGCTTGTTCAAAAAAAAGGCAAAAGCTGAAGACTTGAAATGACACAACTCCAAAAATAAAATCAGGCTACCATGCCAATAGTCTTAAAGCACTCTTCACTTTTCCCTCGTTTTTCCACCTTTACCACTGAAGAGACGGCTCTTATGCCTTTTCTTTTCATCCTTAAGTATGCTACCAAGGGGAGTCTCCCCTTCATAATGAGTGGACTCTTTGCCAGTAGTAGAATCAGGCTCCCCAGATTTGCTGGCAGGGTCATCAATAAGTTTCGACGACCTAATTTTCAATGCAGGAATCTTGTGTCTCGAGCCCACCATCTTGGAGGGAGTGGGCTGGATGACTCTAGGCTCTTGCTTCACATGATACCAACTGTGATGACCCATCTTTTTGGACAGTTTAAGTTGACAATAAAACACACATGTCCAAATCAAACTGTTTAAAAGAGAGATTATCAATGGGTTTATTTTAAAGAAATAAAATGAAAAGAAGAAAACAACACCAGAATCTCGCAGCGAAACGATAAAATACAATAATCACATAAACAGTTCATGAAGTTGTTTAACAATATATACTTAATTCAATTTACAACATAAATCAGAGTTATACAATTTAATAGACAGAATGAAATAGTGCAGTGGAATAAATACTAGTAGATATGATATACCAAATCTTCGTCTTCGTCCTCCAGAGTAATTGTCTTCGATAACTGAAAAACTCAGTCTGACCCGAGCGTAATGAAAAGACAAAACACTCGAGTCAGGACTAAAAATCCTCATGTAAGTTAAACCAAAATTAGGTGAAATGTAGTTGTAAATAACTTCATTCTTTTACTTTGAAATTTCACATGGAAAGTTTCACAGTTTCAAAACTTCTATTCAGGGTTTTTAGTAATTTATCAACTTCAAATCAATTTAATAAACTCCACGGTTTAAACAACTTCAATGTTCAAATCAGATTTTATTTAAATTGCTGAAACAAATACACGGTTTTTATCAATCATTACTCAAATAACTGATTTCAGTTTCAGGAGGTTTCACGATTACTTTACCAATTTCCAAAGTGTCAACAATTCCATTTTCAGTATGAAATACAAAAATCATCAATTTGTTAAGTTTACAAGTTAAATTTCAAAACTTTTCAGAATTTAAAATTCAATTTATCAAAATATCCAATTTCGCCAAACGGTGATAAAATCACAACAATCACATTTCTGCAAAAGCAGTCAACAATGCATCCAACAATTCACATATCAAATAGGATGTCCAAAGTTCCATATCCAAATTCAATGTACAGATGATCAATTGTATCAATAGTGATAATAACAGGGTGATAATATGGATATATCGAAATCACTAAACAACATCACAACCAATCACAAATCTCATCCATTACAATATCAACCAACATTCAAATCAACCAATTCATCCATATCACAACAATCAATAACTATCAATGTCGGGTGTTTAAAAGTGATATGAAATTTCAATTATCAACATCAATTTAAATATCAAGTTAAATGTCAATTTAACTAAAATGTCACAAATTTAACTATCAGATTAAATGTCACAAATTTAACTATTAGACTTACTATCAATTCCTATTGTCAATTTTCCGGTCAAATTTAACTAACAAATTTAACATATGAATTGAATTTCGAAAACACCATTTCTTTTGTAATTTGTTTGTCTTGGATTTTTGGGGATTTGATGTGATTCTTGGTATGGATTGGTTTGAAAAATGGAGCAATTGTAGATTGCGTTAAAAGGAGGATAGTATTGAAGCCAGTTCCGGTGATCTGCTAGAAAGTATAAAGGGTAGGAAGCCTAATGGATGTATAGATAGTTTCCTTTACTCCTTGGAATCATCTCAAGATGAATTGGAATTGATAAAAGTTGTTAGAAATTTTTCGGATATCTTTGAACCAGTTAATAGTCTACCCACACATCGAGAAATAGAATTTTGTATTGATTTAGTTCCCAATGCGAGACCATCTTTCCAACCCCTACAACGGATGGCACCAAAGGAGAGGCATGAATTGAGGGATCAAATCGATGATTTGCTGAGCAAAGGATTAATTAGACAAAGTGTAACAACCCTCATATTTTACGAATTGTATATTTAAATGTTTTATTTAAATATAGAATCGTTAATCGGATTAAAGTCCAAAAAGCTACCTTTTGCAAACAGTCGAATTGGGACTCGAGACCACCTCCATTGAGTCCAAAATGGCATTTATAACTTTTTTGAGTATAAACATCGATATGTTTGGAGTTGAGTAAAAATTATAACTTTTTCACTTTGGGTTTGGGTTTCAGCCCATCAACCTTCTAATAACCTAACCCTTCATCCAACTCCTCTTCATTCATTCTAATATTTCCTAACACTTCAAGCTTTAGAAAAAAATGGGGGAAGAGAAGAGGAATTAGAAATTCCTAAGCCCTAATCTTCTTTGCAAATTCAAGATCTAGCTCCAAAAATTCAAATGAAGCTTTGGTAAGCATCTCCTTCTTCTTCTCCAACTCATTTCCTCTTCAATTTCAGAAATTTCCTAAACCCTTACTTAGGAAATGCTTTACTTTTGAGCTTAGATTGAAGCTCCTTGGGTTAACATTGAAGAGTGATTGTTCTTGCCTTGCTCTATAGCTTCTCTTGTGTTTTTAGGTTTAAAGGTGAGTTTTTTAACTCACATCTTTGTCTATTTCTATCATTGTTGTTAGGTATGAATTCCTAACACTTATTCATGTTCATTTGCTTTTGATTTGAATCGATTTGGTGAACATTTCAATTTTTGGTGTTTTGAAGTCAAAACTTTAAAAATCCTAGCTTTGATGTATGATCATGCTTTTGGTGGTGTATTGAAGAGCCAATAGGGCTGGGTTGTCGATTGGCATAAACCCCTAGCGCCCATTGCTCGTCCGATCGCAAATTGGAAGAGTTTGCTCTTCATTTGGATAGGCTGAAAAACAGTCCCAGTGCTAGTCAGTCGAGTGGCCTCTTCAGTCAGTCGACTGGCTGTAGAAACTGAGAGTTTCTAGGACTGTCTGTAGAAACTGGAAGTCTCTGTTTTCTGCAGTCAGTCGACTGACTGCAGGAAATGAAACTTTCGGGTTTCTGGATCAGTCGATTGGACCCTGCAGTCAGTCGACTGACCTGCTTGTTTTTGCGTATTTTGCCGATTTTGCTTGAGGTTCCAATTTTTATCGATTCGTGATTATCCAATTTATTGTTATCGTTTATTATTGACTTTGATGACTTCTTTTTCAGGATTTTTGAGAATATCCATTTTGATGGATTCGGTATCGATTTCCTTGGATTTGATTCATGTCTTTGTATGTGGATTTTGGTGATTGATTGTTTCTACAATCATTTCTATGCTTTGTCACTTTAAAATATAAAGGTTTCTATACTAGTAGTAAATATTCAAACTCTTTTACAAAGATGATTTCAACTATATTTTTAATACAAAGCTCGTTTATAACACCGTTTTCTAATCTATTAGTATATACAAACCTTTACCTCATTCGTATGAGAAATCTAATTAAACGGCTTAGCAAAACAAGTGGTATGAAACGCTTGCGTTTACTTTGCCGGTTAATTCTTGGACTTGTTCGATTGAACTCTTGTGACAATCTTCGAGTGGGAATCTATAATTTGTTCGTAAATATTTAAGTTAAGCTAGTGGTTATGGGACATGAAGCTAAACTCATATTTACTAGCTTAGTGTAATCGACACTTTTTATTGATCGATGATGATCATTTTGTGATTTAGACTAGCGATGTGCGATGTCTATTTGTTTGTTTGGGGATTACAATCCCCGTTTGTGGAACTTCGGTTCAATTTGGCGGGGTAGCGACCCGTGGTCTTCGGGCCGTTTGTGGAGCTTCGGCTCAAAATTGATGGTTAGCGACCATGGAATAGCGTTCCGTTTATGATACACGTGTTGGTGAGTTTTCATGCTCCCGTTTGTGATAGACCTCCCCCCTTTGTGATTTCTGGATTTCTAATTGATGATTTTTAGAATTTGTGTTTCACCTCTTTATGTGATTGGAAATGATATTTTTGTCAATATTTGTGGTTTGGTGAATAAAATAAAGAATATGACATTCTTTTCGGTACTTTGAGATTCTTGAGATATTGTATGATTTTGTTGTTGTTTAAAGCATACTTGTCACAGTTTGACTTTATTGTTATCATACGTTTTAGTTATATCTCTACTCTTATCTCATTTTATAAATGATAATTATAGTAAGACTGATCCGTTTATTATTTTCTTATTAAATAATACTCGGCTCAGATCGAGATGTTATAGGTGCTTCTGCTTGACTCCTTATTTGGGATCATCTTCTGACTTTTGGCTAACTACATTAGATTGGTAGTTTTTTTTGTAATACATTTGAGATAGAGACTCCATGATGTATACATATTATTTTGTCTAGCACTTGTATCTATTCTTTTGTGATATTGTGGATCTTGTTTGACCACTACTCTGATGTACACTTTTATGTGTTATATTCATATCTGTTTCCGCCTTTGAGATATGAACATCTGTGAATGATTTATGTTATGTTTATTTCTATATTTGTTTCCGAGGTCCACTTAGCCACTGTGTGGTTGCTTTGAGTTTGTATTTGATATGTTAGATTTCCTCTTGAAATGAAATGCATGTTATACTATCTGACATATCGGTACTCGCACAAAGCAATTACACGGATGGTCGCTCCTCAACAGCCTTATTCTTCGCGCTAGTTGACGGCATTACTCCATAGTGTCCTTGGCTAGCATGAGTATAGAGGTGGGGCGTCATAGCTTGGTATCAGAGCCAAACTTTGGAACAATGTAGAATAACCTAGCAAGGATCATTGTCCTAAGTCTCTCTTAAGAGTCGTGCCATAGGATTTAATTCGAGTCTTCGTACCATTCTATCCTATTTCTTTTTATGATGCCTTGTTTTATCAATCAAGTTTGTTTGATATTCATTTTGTGAATAACTTTTTTCTTCTTTTCTTTCTTTCTTAAAGAAGAAAAATGGTTAGACCAGGCCGTCCCAGCGCAGGTCAATCGAGTGCTACTCCTCAGGATGGAGTATTTATGTCTGCTCAGGAACTTCTAGATCTTGTGAGAAATGCTCAAGCTATCAGACCCATTACAGAGCCCACTCATCCTAAATCTGGATTTGCACGCTTGTGCAGTGATTACACCAACTTGGGTGGAAAGCCATTCAAAGGTTCCGAGAGCGTTATAGAAGTCCAAGCTTGGCTTAGAACATGCGACCACATCTTTTCTCGCATGAATCTTATTGATCTTCATCGAGTCCAAGTGACTTCTAGTATGCTCCAAGAAAGAGCATTAGACTGGTATGAGCTTTTGATCTCTGAAATTATTGAAGCGGACCTTGCTTGGGAGCAATTCCGGGAAAGGTTCGAGTTGAAATTTGTGCCGGAAGCTGAAAAAGTATCTCTAGCCCGACGCTTCATTGACCTAGTTCAAGGTGAATCTTCTGTGACGGATTGCGTCGCTTCTTTTGAATCTCTATCTAAATATGGGGTCGAGTATATTAATACCCCATTGAAGAAAAATCAGAGATTTGTTTATGGGTTGAACAAGAACCTCAAAAAGCCATTACTTCTGAAATTGGAAGTTTCTTTTGATCAGCTAGTTGATATCGCTCTTCGACTCGAAGAGGCCGATAAATAAAGTGATGTTGAAGTCAAACAAAACATCAATAAGAAGAGACCTTTTAAATTCAAGCCTAATCCCAACAAAAAGGGGAAGCAAATAACTTCGGTAGCAAATACTCCTAACCCTCGATGTGGAGAATGTTACAATTGTGGTTCTAAGGACCATTATGCAAACAAGTGTCTGAATCCCCTTTATTGCCGCTATTGCAAGAGTTCGGGTCATACTATATCTTTGTGTCCCAAACTTCAAAGCAAGAATGAAGGCAAGCTAAATGTTGTACAAGCCCCTACTAACACTTCTCGCAGTCAAGGTATATCTCATTCTATCCTTGATGGCATTATTATATTTCGTGATCTTTCTATTCGAGTTCTTTTTGATACGGGTGCATCTCACTCTTTTATATCAAAAGAACTTGTTGATGCTTTGTCTTTGAATGTTATTGGCTTGATGACTTCATTGAGAATTGCGAATTCAGTTGGTGGATCCGCAACACTCAATTTAGTTTGTAAAGATGTCGAAATTATTTTATGTGATTATGCTTTCCGAGCCGATTTGCATGTTATGCGTTACCTTGGTTTCATAATGATTTTGGGAATGGATTGGCTTAACCGTTATGAAGCCCATATTCTATGTCCTGAACGGACTATATATCTTCGGCATCCTCAATCTGTTAAGTAGATTTCTCTTGTTCTGAAAGATTCAGATTCCAATTCGAAAGCATCCTTATATTCTCTAAATCCTCATGACAACGATAATGATGATAAGGAAGATGTTATTTCTCTCATTCACATTGTTTGTGAATTTCTCGACATATTTAAGCCCGTTCTAGGATTACCACCTAAGCAAGCAATTGAGTTCAGAATTAATCTAATCCCTGGAGCTCTACCTATTACTCGTCCTCCTTATCGTATGTCCAATAAGGAAAATGAGGAGATGCGCAAACAATTATCCGAATTGGAAGCGAAGCAATTTATTCAATCTAGTTCCTCTTCATGGGGAGCTTCTGCTATTTTTGTGAAGAAATCTGATGGTACACTTAGGCTTTGTGTTGACTACCGCAAGCTTAACGATCTCACATCAAGAATAAATATCCCTTGCCTCAGATTGATGATTTATTCGATCAGCTTAGTGGTGCTAAAGTCTTTTCACAGTTAGACTTAGCAACCAGTTTTCACCAGCTCCGTATTGCAGAGGATAGCATTCCTTTGACATCGTTTCTTACACGTTATAGATCTTATGAATGGCTTGTTATGCCATTTGGTTTGACGAATGCTCCAGCTTTTTCATTGACCTTATGAATCGATTTTTCAAAGACTTCCTCGATCGATTTGTTCTCATCTTTATCGATGATATTCTTATTTATTCTAAAACCGAAGAGGAGTATGAAAAACATCTTCGGATTGTGTTGGAAACTCTTAGGAGTAACCAATTGAAAGCAAAATTTTCTAAATGCCACTTTTGGCAATCTCGTGTGAAATTTTTGGGACATATCATTTATGAATCCGGAATTTCCGTGGATCCTTCAAAGATTGAAGCAATTCAAAATTGGAAGATACCGGAGAGTGTGACGGAAATTCGTAGCTTTCTCGGATTGGCGGGCTATTACCGTCGGTTCATAAAAGACTTTTCTAAGATTTCCGTACCTCTTACTAATTTGACAAAGAAGGGAGTTAAGTACATTTGGTCATACAAATGTGAAGCTGCTTTTCAAAAACTAAAAGAACTCCTTTCCATGGCTCCTATTCTTGTGATTCCCGAAGGAAACCAAGATTTTATTGTTTACACCGATGCTAGTCGTGTTGGTTTGGGTGTTGTTCTCATGTAGAGGGAACGTGTTATTGCTTATGCTTCTAGGCAATTAAAGCCTGCCGAGACTAGATATGCCACTCATGATTTAGAGCTCGCGGCTATTGTATTCGCCCTTAGAATTTGGCGTCATTATCTTTTGGGAGAGAAATTTGGTCTCTACACCGATCATAAATCATTGAAGTATTTATTTTCTCAAAAGGAACTTAATTTGATTCAACAACGTTGGCTCGAGTTCCTTGCATCTTATGATCTCGATATTCTTTATACTCCCTGAAAAGGAAATCGTGTTGCCGATGCCCTTAGTCTTAAGCAACAAGCGGTTGTTTCCATGATGATATCCGAATGGAATGATCTCGCGACTTTATCCACTTGCAAGATTCGAGATCGTGAATCCAATTCATGTTCATCTCTTGTTTTATGTAGCCTTGAGGCTCATCCTTCTCTTTTAGACCGCATTCTTGAAGCTCAAAAACATGATCCCGAATTGGTTCTTCTTAGCCAAAGTTGTAGGGATAAAATTGATATTGAAGGTTTGAAAGACTTTGATATTGATGCTCGTGGCGGTATTCGAAAACTTGGTAGACTTATGGTGCCAAATATTATTGATCTTCGTAAAGACATTTTAGAAGATTCTCATCGTTCTAAATTTACCATTCATCCCGGTAGTAGCAAAATGTACGCGGATATGAAGCAACTTTATTATTGGGATGGAATGAAATCCGATATTGCTAACTTTGTTAAGCGTTGCATGACTTGCCAACTTGTAAAGGTCGAGCATCAAAGGCCTGGTGGGTTATTGCAACCTTTGGAAATTCCAATATGGAAGTGGGATCAAATTTCCATGGACTTTATTGATGGTCTCCCCGTTCTCGTTCGGGCCACGATAGCCTGTGGGTGATAGTTGATAGACTTACAAAGTCCGTCCATTTTATTCTCGTTCGGTCCAATCGGACCGTACCTATTTTGGTTAAACTTTTTGTCAAGGAAATTGTTAAATTGCATGGAGTTCCTACTTCTATTGTTAGCGATCATGATCCATTGTTTACTAATGGATTTTGGAAAGGTCTTCAAAAAGCTTTGGGAACGAAGATTAATTTTAGCACCGCTTATCATCCTCAGTCCGATGGACAAACCGAGCGTGTGAATCAAACTCTTGAAGACCTTCTTCGTGCATGTGTTCTTGATTTTGGTGGAAGTTGGGAAGATCATATTTCTCTCATTGAATTTTCCTATAATAATAGCTTCCAATCTAGTATTGGTAAGGCACCTTTCGAGGCACTTTACGGAAGACCATGTCGATCTCCTTCATGTTGGCTTGAAGTCGGTGAGAAGCTGGTTTTAGGTCCAGATTTTATCCATGATGCCATAGAAAAGATTGACCTTATTCGTCATAGGATGGAAAAAGCTCAAAGTAGACAAAAATCCTATGCCGATAATCGAAGAAAGAAATTAGAATTTTCTGTAGGAGATTTTGTGTTTATTCGTGTTTCACCTATGAAGGGTGTTGTGCGTTTCAGTCGATCGGGAAAATTTGCACCTCGATATATTGGCCCGTTTCCCATCACCGAACGCATTGGTTCCGTGACTTATCGCCTTTTATTACCGGCTCAATTTTCTGCTATTCATGACGTATTCCACGTCTCTCAACTATGGAAATACCTTCGAGATTTCGATTCTATTCTCGAGCCCGGTGTTATTGAAGAAATTGAAGTTTCGCCTAATTTGACTTATGAGCAACATCCTATTCATATCATTGCTTTGGAGGTTAAACGCCTTCGAAATAAAGATGTTCTTCTTGTGAAAGTTCAATGGTCCTCAAATCATAAGGATTGCTCTTGGGAATCTAGAGAATTCATCGAGCGAACACATCCGGACTTGCTCTCTCGTGCTCCTTAAGGTGAACTTTTTATTTCAAATTTCTTCTTTTCGTGTTGATATGCTTTTATTGTTGTTACTTCTTATTTATTTCTTAAAGATTGCGAGGACGCAATTTCTTTAAGGAGGGGAGTCTATAACAACCCGCATATTTTAGGAATTGTATATTTAAATGTCTTATTTAAATATCTTGTTTAAATATAGAATCGTTAATTGGATTAAAGTCCGAAAAGCTACTTTTTGTAAACAGTCGAATTGGGACTCAAGACCAAATCCATTGAGTCCAAAATGGCGTTTACAACTTTTTTGAGTATAAACATCGATATGTTTGGAGTTGCGTAAAAATTATGACCTTTTCAATTTGGTTTGGGTTTGGGTTTCAGCCCATCAACCTTCTAATAACCTAACCCTTCATCCAACTCCTCTTCATTCATTCTAATTGTTTGTACCAAAAATGGGCACAACACTCTTCGGGAGTTGTTTGAAGAGATAAAATGAAGATTATAAATGTAAAACAGAGATTATCTAACAAAAACTCCAACAAATAGGAATGTAAAGTGCACAGACAAGCAGTTTAGAGTGGTTCGGCGTATAGCCTACGTCCACTATGAAGTTTTGATGATTTTATTGATGCTCTTTCAATGATTACAAGCGTTTACAGCAATGAACAGCGGATTACAGTTTAGAATTCGAATTTGACAGCAAAAGTAGGATGCAAATCTCAATCCGGCAGAGTCTGGACGCTTCAGAGAAAAAAGATCCTTTTTCCGTAGACTTCAGGGGGCTATTTATAGGCGTAGGAGGCTGAGATCGCGCCCAAACTTCGGGAGATTCTTTCAGGCACGTGAGTGGGTCCACGCGCCCGGTCCCACCAAATTTCAACTCCATCTGGGATCGATTCGAAACGACTTCGTATCGATCAGAAAATGCTCCAATCGAGCTGGAATTTGGCGTGGACATCCCTCAGCATGCATGCAAGCTTCTCTGAAAATTTTACTGGATTTGGATCAGTGGATTACGAGATATGGTCGATACGAACTGGAATTCCTTATAGGCTGTCTGGTTCGTATCCATGAATTCGACTCCATCCGTTCGCCTCGCTGGCTGCACGTGCTCTTGAAGTGAGGTGGCGCGCGCGCTTCGTCTCGATCCGGTCTTTGTGCCGCATTGACTGTTTCGACTCCACATATCTTGCCTTGTTTTACTTTGATGGAAGACACGTCATCCCTGGTCAATTGACTCGTTGGATACGAACAAGTCATTAGGCATGGATTCGAAGTGAGGTCCTCTGATGGATACGAAGAGCACTGGTCCGATGGATACGAAGCAAGCACCGAGTGATGGATACGAAGTAGACTCTGAATGATGGATACGAAGCAGACGTTGGCTGAAGGATACGAGGTCCTTCAATTGCTGGTGTGTATGAAGTCCATCGATACGAGCTCGATGGATACGAAGGAAGTCGAGTCGAGCCTGGGTACCTCGATGGATTCGGAGCTGATTGGTACGAAGCTTGATGGATTCGATGGCTTCGGTGATGGATGCGAAATTGCCCAGAGTGATGGATACGAAATCTGTGCTTTTCCCTCCTATTTGACTCGATCATAACTTGAGCGTACGAGTCCGGATTGACTTGAAATTTGAGGTGCTGATCTCTATGGCCTTTCTTGTCATGTCCTATCAATTGTAGCTCATTCTGGGCTCGAACAAAATTCAGTGATATCCATGGCGTGCTATCCTTGTTCTCTAGTCGGCTCCCTTGGTGTCCTGGCCTTGCCAAAAGGCGGGATAACATTTGCCCCCCAAAGTACGTCTTGTGAAAACATGACGTGCTTTGAAAAGCTGTAGGTCTTCTTTGAATAACTTTGAAAGTCGTACCCCTTAGCCATTCTCTCGTATCGGTCCTCTTATGAATCGATGCTCAAAGTCAAAAAGCCTTCTTTCGTATCGATGTGGGTTGACTTGATGGATACGAAAACGATCATTCGTATCGATGGTCACAAATCGCGGTGAATTCTGATTCGAACTGGTGATATCTGGTGGATACGAAATGGATGTTCGCATCGATAGATACTGATGGATACGAAAGTGACGCTCGTATTAACAGGTCTGCTCTGTTTCGAATCGATGGCTCAAAATTTGGATGTTTCGTAACGATGGTGTCTGGTGAACATTTCGCCTCGATGAATGCACAGCTTGATGGATTCGAATAGAGCGTTTGCATCGACCCATCGTATTCATGTGGCCTCCCTGTGCGCTTCGAACCGATAAAGTCTGGTGGGTTCAAAACGAGCCTTCGTTCCGATGTGCCGTCTGACTGGTTGCGACCGGTCAGATTGACTGGGAGTCGAATCGACTCGGTTCCGTCCTAGGCTTCATATAAATATCTGGGACTTCGTCATTTCTCACTTTTTTACCTTTTACTTTTACTGTTGCTCTCCATTCCCTCTTTTACTTTCGTATCGATAAACTGAGAGACAAGTGTTCGTTTTTGAGTCGAAGCAAACCTTCGTTTCCTTGTTTAAAAATCGCTGAAATCAGGTAATGAATGGATAGAGTCATGTTAACAACGTCGAATCACGAGTCTGCGCATTCATCTTTCCTGCTTTTTCGTCCAGTCTTCACGAATTTTCAGATCTGGACGAGAGAAAACGATATTGGGGAATGACTCGTGGCCATGGAGCTGAGATCCCTTGGGGAAGAAGAAGATATGGAGGAAATCGCCCTATCTTCGTCTCGTGTCGATCTGAAATTGGAATATTCGAATCGATCCAGTCATCATACGTTCGTATCGGTAGGGAGATGAAAGCGGCAATTGTTGCGAAGCCATTGCTTTCAAATCGACGCGAAATTGGCGAATTCGATCGGTTCGAATTGATCTGCCTCCGATCGATACGATTCGTATCGATTCGAACCTGATTGATACGAAGCGCTCTCACCCCTGCCTGACCAATACGAATGTATTGAGTCGAACTCGATCGATACGAAGTACCTTCATTCCAGTGCGATCGACACGAACACATCTTTCATTCTGAGACGATCGATACGAACGTATCGATTCGAACACAGCCGGGTTGCGATGTATGATCTTCATGACTCGATACGAAATGAAATGCAACGATCGATTCCAACCTAAATTTGGACGGACTTAAAGAAACTTTTAATATCCAAATACTTGACTCCGACGAGCTTCTGCCTTGCACAATAGAACTTTGTCACAGAACTGCATATTTGACTGACTTTTGGAGCTTGTCGATGAAACTGCCATTTAACAGAAAAGTACAACGAACTCTTTAATCTTGAATCGATCGTTATCATCTGGATGGCGCAGTCATGACGGTCAGCGATGACGGTCATGTTTGTCTGACTTCCAGGATCTCGTCGCTTGCACATTTTCTTTAACTCTGCAGAATTTGCTCAAGTCACGCACAACACTCGCACTACACGACACATTCCTGCACTTTACACTGGGGAATGCACGGGCTTTTTGTCATCTAATGATGGTTTCTCGTGAGTTAGCTAGTGATGGAACCGTCAAGTTCGCAGCAGCAAGAAACTCAGAACCCTACCCTTCCTAGAATTGAGATTCCGGTCATCGAGACCGAAGCTATTGGCCCAGCTCCGGACGAGTTGCCCGATGCCTCCTTCATTAACAGTCCGCCTGATTCCGTCCCATCCAATATTTCTGAAGACATGCTAGGGAGAATATGCTTAAGGCATGGTCTGTCTTTGGATGAGGTATTGTTGCCCGGACCGAATGATAGGCCACATAATCCCCCGGAGGGGTATACTGCTTTTAACCGGCATGCGTGCGCAGCCGGCACACTTCCCCCGTTCAATGACTATATAAGAGAAGTGTTGGCTTATCTGGACATCGCTCCGTCTCAATTGCATCCAAACGGATATGCCTCACTCAACAGCTTGTTCATTGTATTCATGGAGTACCTCCATCGTCCTCCCCGTATGACCGACATAAGATACTTGTTTAATTTCAAGAGTCGGACTGACAGCCCATCTTATACGTTCTTGGAGTCTGTAAGGAACTGCCAAGTTGTCGCGGGGTCGTGGACTAGGCTAAGCTATTTTAAGTCGGAGTGGTTCTATGTCCGATGTCCTCCGGGGTTTGCCAGAAGATGGCTGTTCAGACGTGAGCATTGTCTTTTCTTTTTCAATTAATTGACAGGGCAATTTTCGGAGTGAAATTATACTTACGTCTTCTTCTCTTTTTCTTTCAGCTATCATCCAGCGGCCTGAGGGTGGCTACTATAAAGAGATTGTTCGGGTCCTCCAAGAGATTCCTAGCGAAGAAAGGAATATTGAACTGTTATTGACAGATCGGAATCTTAGAACCCTTGGGCTGATCGGCCGGAGACAGAGCATAAGACTCGATGGTGCATTAAAGACCGTCTCCAGGAAAAAGGTCAAGCGGATGAAGCCCAGGGTTGTGATAATCGAGGAACCCGATTCCGAGAAAACTCATACTGACAAGGAACCGTTGGTTGGACCTGCTAATGCAACCCCGGAGTCCGATGCAAAGAGGAAAGGCAAAGCAGTGGCCTCGAAACAGCCTAAGTCTGGGAGGCGGAAGTCTGTGGTTTTGCACCGTCCTTCGCCAGGAGTTAAGATTACGGAGGCATCCTCCCCGCAAGCTGGAGATCAATTCGAAGGGCCTGCTGACCCTCCACTCCCGGACATCGAGCCGGAGCAACACGACGTTGGATCGGGCGGACCGCGACATATCGTCGACGTTAGCGAGCCTGATCCTGCCAGTGCGATTGACACTTCTGGTTGGTCCAGGGGGTTACACATTCACACACTCTTCACGGCACAACACACTTTTCTACCCGTAAACAACACATCGCAAACGGTTACTGATTCTTCGTGGTTTTCTTTTCAGGTACGATGTCTGGGCAAGGTTCTGTGCTTGGTAGTTTGCGCAATAAGCGCCGTTATCGTGAGCCACGCAGGAGAGAGGGGGAGAGGGATTACGACTCAGGACATTCAGGCCAGGAGAAGTCCGACAGAGATAGGGGATACGTCCGCCGATCCCGATCTCGCTCTCCTCCCCCCAGGACTTCTGCACCTCTTACGGCCGCGGTTACTTGTCCTCCCGAAACTTCACGGCCTAGGCCGCCTTCTCAAGCTTTGAGGTCCGATCCTCCGCGCAGGACCGAAATAGCCACCTCTTCGGCTACTGTGCCGGTCCCGACCGAGGCGTCTAGCGAAGGAGCGCTTAAATTGGCACAGATGAGGAAGGAATTTCCTGACATCTGTTTTGATGGGTATGTCTTCCCTCCGCACCTGAAGAGAATCCCGCCAACCGCGGAAACCACTATCCATGATTATGTTGCGGACATCTTTTTCTAGTATAGGGAGTGGGGACGGGCCGCGAGGAAGGCGTCTAAAGTGGCATTCGAGCGGGGCGTCACCATCGAGAAGCTCGAGAAGGAGCTGGGTTGCAACGACCAAATCATAAAAGCGCTCAACTCGGAGGCTGAGTCCTCCCGTAAGTCTGAAATGGAGGCTTTAAAGAAAGTTGATGAAGTGAACGCTGTCATGGCCAGGATGAAGCAAGAGCACTATACTGCCATCGAGGACATGGGTCACAGGAACACTTCCATTACCGCCGAGAGGGATGCCGCTCTGAAGGAGCTTAATGAGCTGAAATCAAAGTTTTCAGAGATGGCGAAGGAAAAAGACGCAGCTAATGTCTCTGCGCAGGAAGCCTGTGACCAGGCAGTGACACTCCGAAAGGAGAAGGAAGCGGCTATACAACAAGCCCATGAAGCTGAGGCTGGGGTTGACGAGAAGGTACGTCAGGCGGAGGCCAGGATTGAGGCCGAGGTGGAGGAGCTACTCGTTACTTATAACGCCAATGTGCTAAGGCACCGAGACTTGACATGGCTTGACGATTACCCTACACATCTCTATAACGCCTGGAACTTACTGGTTGATGAGGAGAGATCTGGGCACCCTGATGAAGCCGTTGATGAGTTCGAGCTGGAGAACCGCATCCTTAATGATGACGAAAAGAAGGTTCTTCATGACTCCATGATTTCCCATGACAAGGTGAGGCTTGGTGCCCAGATCCAGGAAGTCGGAGAGAGCTCTGGTGCAGAACACCATGTTACGAGTTTTGAGATAGTCGTGTCATCTCAGTCTGAGCCAACTCCGATGATCTACTCCCAGCCTATCCCGGCGTATGACCCAGATCAACCGCATTTATCCCCTATTAAGGAACATCCTTCTGAAGTAGTTCAGATGACCTCGAGCCAAACCGAGGAAGGTACTTTGAACTAACTTCTAGTATATTTGGATTGAAGAACCCGCGTTGAAATGTTGCTAATGACACGTCTTTTCCTTTGATCAGTGACAGGAGTTGCACCAGCCGCGCCTCTTACCATCCAAGAATCAGGTCAAGTACCAGGAGCCATCATCTCTGAGGCGACCTCCGTCGCGGCAATGGCACCAGTTGGAGCGACGCAGGGGAGCTCACTTTCTATCGACGAGCAGATGATAAACGAGCTCCTTGGCCGTCAAAGTGATCCTTTTGTGGACTTGCCATTTGGCTTGGGTGGATTCACGGCTACTTCTGACACCTTGTCCCAGACTACTATGGCCCCTAGCGAGGCCAGGGCACGGCGGGAAGCGGCGATGTTGGCCGAGATTAATGCCGAGATGGCGGCCGCGGCGCACGGTGGTGAAGTAGATGGCGGAGCAGCAGCACAGTGCCCCACTCCTCTTATGACTGTGTCTCCTGGGGGCACACTTACTGATACTAATGTGCCAGCCCCTCCTCCATCTGCCGAGTCTGTTCCTCCCACTCCTCCTTCGGGAAGTATCCCTATAGAGTCCAGCTCAGACGAGGATGTTGACATTATGCCTCCACCCGAAGGGAGCTTGCCTAAGGAGAAAGGCTCCAAGCGAAAGGGTACTGGTGGCTCCAGTAGCTCCTCGAGGAAGAAGAAGCTGAGGAAACAGAAGGATTAGACATTCTTTTCATAGGCAGTTAGGGACTTTTGTTATTTTTTCTGCTTTTTCCCTTTGGTAGGCCGTGTTTAGATGCAGGTTCGGCCCCTGCTAGTAGGAATATTTTGGAAAAAACTCATGTATGACCCATTGTTCTTGAGTTAGTTGGAATAAAATTTTGTTTCCTGGCTTCAGCTTGTGTTCCTTTCTATACTTGAATATTGCAGTGTTCGGACTTTGGTCCAGTGTACTTGCATTATCTGATTGCTTCAAGAATAGCTCATTTTACTTGTTAAGTATGGAAATCTCGGACTTGAGTTGTGACAGGGGATCGCATCGGAGCTGAGCATCGCATAGTTTCGGGTAATGACTAACATTTGCCTCTGCCCCCAGTCCCGGGGTCGAGTTGTGATGATCAGCTTGTGATGGCACCAAGCGAGGACCGAGTGGTCGAACTACGCTTGTTCTCTTTATGAATCGTTCCATCCACACTCCGGGGATATGCGTCATCTCGTAAGCGGTTGTTCGTACTTTGGGAACATGGAGTTGACTGACGTTTGTATTCTGCATCGCACTCTGGGAATGCGGAGTTGAATATTTATACTCCGCTTCGCACTCTGGGAATGCGGAGTTGAATGTTTATACTCCGCTTCGCACTCTGGGAACGCGGAGTTGAATGTTTATACTCCACCTCGCACTCTGGGAACGCGGAGTTGAATGTTTATACTCCACCTCGCACTCTGGGAACGCGGAGTTGAATGTTTATACTCCGCCTCGCACTCTGGGAATGCGGAGTCGAATGTTTATACTCCGCTTCGCACTCTGGGAACGCGGAGTGGAATGTTTATACTCCACCTCGCACTCTGGGAACGCGGAGTTGAATGTTTATACTCCGCCTCGCACTCTGGGAATGCGGAGTCGAATGTTTATACTCCGCTTCGCACTCTGGGAACGCGGAGTTGAATGTTTATACTCCGCTTCGCACTCTGGGAACGCGGAGTTGAATGTTTATACTCCGCTTCGCACTCTGGGAACGCGGAGTTGAATGTTTATACTCCACTTCGCACTCTGGGAACGCGGAGTTTAATGTAGGATTGTCGTGTGTCAACCCTATTAACATCGATGTCATGGCCTGTCATATGTAGTAGCGGCGGAGACTTTCGCTGTTCCAAGCCCTTGGTAAATCGAGACCGTCAACAGTCGACAGCTTGAATGTACCATCTCCGAGCTTTCGTGTAATTACATACGGTCCTCCCCAGTTCGGTTTCATGTGTGAAGGAACTGGGTAGATTCTCTTGAGCACGAGGTCGCCGAGTTCAAAGGTTCGAGGTCGAACTCTGGTGTTGTACAATCGGGCGACCCGGCTCCGATGTGCGGCTGCTCTCAAATCAGCCTCTTCCCGTTTTTCATCCAATAGATCCAAAGACTCGGCTAGGAGTATAGCGTTTGTTTTTGGATCATAATAAGTCACGCGATGAGAGAGCACTTCTGTCTCGACCGGAATAACGGCCTCTGAGCCATAAGATAGGGAAAACGGAGTGTGTCCGGTCGCGGTTTTGTGGGTCGTTCGATAGGCCCATAACGCCAGAGGAAGTTCATCGACCCACTTGCCCCCAGCCTTCTCCAATCGTTTCTTCAGGATCGATTTTATAACTTTGTTGACAGCTTCAACCTGTCCATTCTCTTGGGGGTGTGCGACAGCCGAGAACTTTTTGCGGATATGAAACCGTTGACAGAAACTCTTGAATTCTGCACTCTCGAATTGGGCTCCGTTATCAGTGATGATAGTATGCGGGAGTCCAAATCGACAGATGATGTTGCGAACCATGAAATTTATCACCTTCTTTGTCGTAATGGTTGCTAGGGCTTCGGCCTTAGCCCACTTTGTGAAGTAATCAACTGCGACGATGGCGTATTTCGCACCGCCTTTTGCTAAAGGTAAAGCGCCGATGATGTCAATGCCCCACATTGCGAATGGCCAGGGACTGACCATTTGGGTTATTTCAGTTGGCGGAGCTCTCGGAATTCGGGCATGTATCTGGCATTTATCGCACTTCCGGGCATAGTTTGCCGCATCTCGGTTCACTGTCGACCAGTAGTATCCATATCGGAGTATCTTTTTAGCGAGAGCTTGCCCTCCGGTATGATCGCCGCACTCTCCTTCGTGCACGTCATGTAGCACCCGTTTGATTTCCTCGTGGGCGATACATCTGAGGAGAGGAACGGAATAACCTCTCCTGTACATGACTCCGTTTTGGATGACGAACCGCGAGGCTTTTCACTGAATTTGTCTCTTCTCATTTCTAGGTTCAGGTAGCACCCCATTCTCAATGTAATTCCGATACGGAGTCATCCAAGATTCTCTACTGGGAGCGGTTTCAAATACAGAGTTCATTTCTATCCGATCGATGCTCGGAGTGGCCAAGGTTTCAACGGGGACAAGTCCCATTTGTTGCGCTTCACCTGTGCTGGCTAACTTCACCAGTGAATCGGCTTTCTGATTGCGTTCCCGAGGCACATAATAGATGGCATAATAATCAAACTGGTTTAGGATTTCCTGAACTCGTGCCAAGTAAGCGGCCAGTCTTCGGTCTCTTGCCTGGTATTCTCCTCGCACCTGGCATACCACTAACTGCGAATCGCAATAAATTTCTACAGCGATAATTCTCAAATCTCTGGCAAGCCTTAGGCCGGTTAGGAGGGCTTCATATTCGGCTTCATTATTAGTTGCACGAAAGTCGAATTTAAGAGCATAACATATGGATCGGCCCTCGGGAGTCTCAAATACAACCCCAACTCCCGAACACCGATCATTTGACGCACCATCAGTATACAGCTTCCAGATGTATTCGGGAGATTCACTGGTTTCGGGTAAGTCTTCCGGAACGGTGAATTCGGCTATGAAATCAGCCAGGACTTGTCCTTGAATGGCCCTCCGCGGAGCGTATGCGATATCAAATTGGCTTAGCTCAATGTTCCACTTGAGTAACCTACCGGACGTCTCAGGCCGCGTAAGGACCTGTCGTAACGGCTGGTCGGTGTACACAGTAAGCGGATGAGCTTGGAAGTAAGGATGGAGCTTCCTTGAGGCAATAACCAAACAATAAGCCAGTTTCTCCAGCCTTGGATAATTTCTTTCAGCTCCTGTTAGTCGCTTACTAACATAGTAGACCGGGTTTTGCACTTTGTCTTCTTCCCGGACTAGAGCAGCACTGATCGCATGTTCTGATACTGCCAGGTAGAGATATAGTTGCTCGTGATCAACCGGTTTTGACAAGATCGGAGGTGTGGAGAGATGTTGAACTAATGATCGGAACGCGCCTTCACACTCCGTGGTCCATTCAAAGTTTCGTTTGCCCTTCCGGATCAGGTCGAAGAAAGGAATGCATTTGTCGGTGGACTTTGAAATGAACCTGCTCAATGCTGCGACCTTCCCGTTAAGACTCTGGACTTGTTTTATAGTTCTAGGGGTTTGCAAATTTCTAATAGCCCAGATCTTCTCAGGATTCGCCTCTATTCCTCGAGCGTTGACAATGAACCCAAGAAATTTTCCGGATGCAACGCCAAAGTGACATTTGAGTGGGTTGAGCTTCATTCCGTACTCCCGGAGGATGCTGAACATTGAATCCAAATCTCTGACGTGATCGGTGGAGAATCGGGACTTCACCAGCATGTCATCCACGTAAACCTCCATGGTCTTCCCAATCTGATCAGCGAACATTCGGTTGACTAAGCGTTGGTATGTTGCTCCAGCGTTCTTTAGGCCAAACGGCATGACTTTGTAACAATAGAGTCCCAGGTCGGTCACGAAGCTGGTATGTTCCTGATCAGGCAAATGCATGGGTATCTAATTGTAGCCGGAATAAGCGTCCATAAAGGATAGTAGTTCATGTCCGGCCGTCGAATCTACGAGCTGATCGATTCGTGGAAGTGGGAAGCTATCTTTTGGACAGGCCTTGTTTAGGTCAGAGTAATCAACACAGGTTCTCCACTTCCCGATTGGTTTCCGAACTAGTACAGGGTTGGACACCCATTCTGGATACAAGGCATCTCGAATGAACCCATTCGATTGTAGTTTATCAACTTCCTCCTTAAGGGCGGCAGATCTCTCTGGATCCATACCGCGCCTTTTCTGTTTCACTGGGACATGTCGTGGATCTATATTCAGGGAGTGACTTGCAATGCTCGGCGAGATCCCGCACATGTCAGAGTGTGTCCAGGCGAAGACGTCGAGATTCGCCCGAAGAAATTCGACCAACTCCTGCTGTGTCTGCTTGTTTAGTTGGGACCCAACTTTCAGCATCTTTGAATCATCATCCTCACTGATTGGGACGTCCACAGTCAGTTCGGCTGGAGAGGCTTGACTCTCCGTTGATTCGTCTTTATCCTCGTTGTCCCTGGGGTCCAGGTCTTTCAGGAATTGGTCGTGGTGCCCGGGCCGAGGCCCAGGCATCAATTGTCAATTATCGATAGAACGGACGCAGAGAGATTCCTCTACGCCCTTCCCCTTCTCTTTACGTTGCGCCCCGCGCAGCTCAGCAACATAACAGGCCCTTCCTGAGGCATGATCTCCTTGAACAACTCCAATCCCATGATCAGTGGGAAATTTCAGAGTCAGACACCATGGGGCGATTGCCGCCCTGAACTCGGCTAAAGCTGGTCGACCCAGAAACGCATTGTATGGCGAATCTATTTCCAGCACAACAAATTGTAACATGCGGACCCTCCGGCATTCTCCAACGCCTAACTCGACTGGGAGTTCAGTTATTCCGATGGGTATCGTGGCACTTCCGTTGAAACCATGGATTCTGGATAAACAGGGTTTCAAATCCTTTGTCTCCATCTTCATTAGATCGTAAGCCCGTTTGAGAAAGATGTTTACAGAGCTCCCACTGTCAACCAGGATCCTCTTCATCCAAGCAGGACCTACCTGGGCAGATATGACTAGTGGGTCGATAGTAGGGGCTTAGACTTTATCGGCGTCTCGGCTCCTGAACACGATATCATCGGACATTATCTTTTGTTGCTTTGCCGGAGTTCCATGCTCGCAATTACTATAACACTCGAAGTCCGCATGCCTGATAGAACTGGCATACGACTCCATTTCCCCCCAGCTTCTGTCTGCCGGATGGGGGCCACCACTTATTGTGTTGATGACTAATCTCCCGCCCGCACGAGCGGGTTCATCCTCTCTTTCCTGATTTTGTGAACGATTTTGATTCGAGGGGCCCGCTCCGCCAGGCTGCGGCGCCCGTACAAACTGATCTAGCTTCCTCTCTCTAATCAGCTTTTCGATGAGGTCCTGTAAGTGCCGACACTCATTGGTATTATGTCCATAGCTCTCATGGAACCTACAGAATTTCCCTGTCTGAATCTGTCTCTCCGATGAGGGCTTCGGAGCAGGCTTCTTATACTGTACAGTGTTGCAAGTCTGTAAGTATACGTTTTCCAATGATGTGTTTAGCGGTGTATAACTGTCAAACATCTGAGCTTTACGTCGTGGACCTCGGTTTTCGTCTCTCTTCTTATTCTGGCCATTGTTTCCTCTCTGCTGGGTTTGCTTGTTTTGTATATTCAGCTGAACTTTCCCGGAACTCTCGCCGGACTGTTTAACTGCCACATTGCTCTATATTCCCTCAATGCTGGGTTTCGCATCGTCCTGCTTCCTAGACTGTTTTGCATCCTCCTGCCGCAGGAATTGAGCGGCCTTGGAGTAGAAACGGTCCAACGACGCGGGCGGTTTTCCAGCTAGCCAGTTTCCGAATTCGGAATCAGGATCAATCCCCTTGGTCAGAGCCATTAAAATTGAATTATCGTTGGGATTGGTGATCTCGACGCATGCTGCGTGGAACCTCTCCAGGTAACGCCTGAGTGTCTCTCCAGGAGCTTGAGTGACGCTGGACAAGGTGTTGACGTCTTTTGGCCTGGCAACATGCATCCGGAATTGTTCCACAAACCTCTTGGCCAATTGATCGAATGAAGAAATTGATCTAGGTGGTAGGCGGGTAAACCACATTGTCGCAATTCCCCCCAGAGAGATGGGGAAACTTCGACACTTCACTGCGTCGTCGGCCCTCGCAGCGCTCATCGACCATTCATACTTCAGAATATGCTGGTTGGGGTCACTATTCCCTTCATACATCGGGAGAGTCGGCATTCTGAATCGCCTAGGGGGTTCGGCATGTAACACTTCGTCTGTGAAAGGGGTATGACTACGGGAAATCCCCCAGTCATCATTGGTGAGCCCCTGACTCTCGCGGATCATTTGACGTATCATGGTTGATATATCCGAAATGGGCAGATTCGGAGCGTGATGAGCTAAGGCGTGGTCGGGTTCCACGGTGCGAGTAGGGATCGGGCGCTGTCGACGATCCGCATCTCGCCTCCTTGGCTCAACGTCTTCTGGGACATAAGGTTCAGGAGTGTGTCCTCGCTGTTGGTTGATCGGCTCTGATTGATTTCGGGTATCGACCCTTGTCTCTGCTGCGGCGGTTGTGGCGCGGTTATCCGTGGTGTACTGTGGGGCAGTACCTCCTCGTGTTGAGGGACCGGTTTGGAAACTTGTCGACGGTCCTACTCTCAGTTGCCCAACAGTTAAGGCGGGCTGATATTCAGCAGCTTGAGCGCGACTCCCCTCTAGTCGAGGACGGGTAGTTCGATGGTGGTAATCAGATAAAGCTGAGCTTTCGGTAGATGCTCTGGAGACATCATCTCTCCTGGACCTTCTGTGCCCCCGGCGGTTTAGCTGGTTGGTCAGCTCGATATTGGCGCGTAACTGTTCTACCAACTGCTGACGGCTTTGGGTCAGCTCCTGGAGCAATACTTGAAACTCCTGTCGGGTGACTAGCCCCGTTGAGTCTGAATGAGTGGTATTGTCTTGATTGGAAGAAGGCGGCTGTGCGGGATTCTGCCTATCCCTACCTTCCTGCTCTGCAGCGGTAGCGCCAGTTCTTGTGCTGACCATTCTCGGTGGTGGAGTCCTTTCCGAGATTTTGAGCAAATCTGAATAGAACGGAAGGATTCCGGACTGGATATCTGGATCTTCCTCTTGGATTTGTGCAATCCGGTATCGACGGCAGATCCAACGAGCAGGAGAAAAAGCTGGTTTTTCTCAGTGAAAGCACCAAAGTGTTTGTACCAAAAATGGGCACAACACTCTTCGGGAGTTGTTTGAAGAGATAAAATGAAGATTATAAATGTAAAACAGAGATTATCTAACAAAAACTCCAACAAATAGGAATGTAAAGTGCACAGACAAGCAGTTTAGAGTGGTTCGGCGTATAGCCTACGTCCACTATGAAGTTTTGATGATTTTATTGATGCTCTTTCAATGATTACAAGCGTTTACAGCAATGAACAGCGGATTACAGTTTAGAATTCGAATTTGACAGCAAAAGTAGGATGCAAATCTCAATCCGGCAGAGTCTGGACGCTTCAGAGAAAAAAGATCCTTTTTCCGTAGACTTCAGGGGGCTATTTATAGGCGTAGGAGGCTGAGATCGCGCCCAAACTTTGGGAGATTCTTTCAGGCACGTGAGTGGGTCCACGCGCCCGGTCCCACCAAATTTCAACTCCATCTGGGATCGATTCGAAACGACTTCGTATCGATCAGAAAATGCTCCAATCGAGCTGGAATTTGGCGTGGACATCCCTCAGCATGCATGCAAGCTTCTCTGAAAATTTTACTGGATTTGGATCAGTGGATTACGAGATATGGTCGATACGAACTGGAATTCCTTATAGGCTGTCTGGTTCGTATCCATGAATTCGACTCCATCCGTTCGCCTCGCTGGCTGCACGTGCTCTTGAAGTGAGGTGGCGCACGCGCTTCGTCTCGATCTGGTCTTTATGCCGCATTGACTGTTTCGACTCCACATAACTTGCCTTGTTTTACTTTGATGGAAGACACGTCATCCCTGGTCAATTGACTCATTGGATACGAACAAGTCATTAGGCATGGATTCGAAGTGAGGTCCTCTGATGGATACGAAGAGCACTGGTCCGATGGATACGAAGCAAGCACCGAGTGATGGATACGAAGTAGACGCTGAATGATGGATACGAAGCAGACGTTGGCTGAAGGATACGAGGTCCTTCAATTGCTGGTGTGTATGAAGTCCATCGATACGAGCTCGATGGATACGAAGGAAGTCGAGTCGAGCCTGGGTACCTCGATGGATTCGGAGCTGATTGGTACGAAGCTTGATGGATTCGAACTAGGGCTTCGGTGATGGATGCGAAATTGCCCAGAGTGATGGATACAAAATCTGTGCTTTTCCCTCCTATTTGACTCGATCATAACTTGAGCGTACGAGTCCGGATTGACTTGAAATTTGAGGTGCTGATCTCTATGGCCTTTCTTGTCATGTCCTATCAATTGTAGCTCATTCTGGGCTCGGACAAAATTCAGTGATATCCATGGCGTGCTATCCTTGTTCTCTAGTCGGCTCCCTTGGTGTCCTGGCCTTGCCAAAAGGCGGGATAACACTAATATTTCCTAACACTTCAAGCTTTAGAAAAAATGGGGGAAGAGAAGAGGAATTAGAAATTCCTAAGCCCTAATCTTCTTTGCAAATTCAAGTTCTAGCTCCAAAAATTCAAATGAAGCTTTGTTAAGCATCTCCTTCTTCTTCTCCAACTCATTTCCTCTTCAATTTCAGAAATTTCCTAAACCCTAACTTAGGAAATGTTTTACTTTTGAGCTTAGATTGAAGCTCCTTGGGTTAACATTGAAGAGTGATTGTTCTTGCCTTGCTCTATAGCTTCTCTCTTGTGTTTTTGGGTTTAAAGGTGAGTTTTTTAACTCACATCTTCGTCTATTTCTATCATTGTTGTTAGGTATGAATTCCTAACACTTATTCATGTTCATTTGCTTTTGATTTGAATCGATTTGGTGAACATTTCAATTTTTGGTGTTTTGAAGTCAAAACTTTAAAAATCCTAGCTTTGATGTATGATCATGCTTTTGGTGGTGTATTGAAGAGCCAATAGGGCTGGGTTGTCGATTGGCATAAACCCCTAGCACCCATTGCTCGTCCGATCGCAAATTGGAAGAGTTTGCTCTTCATTTGGATAGGCTGAAAAACAGTCCCAGTGCCAGTCAGTCGACTGGCCTCTTCAGTCAGTCGACTGGCTGTAGAAACCGAGAGTTTCTAGGACTGTCTGCAGAAACTAGAAGTCTCTGTTTTATGTAGTCAGTCGACTGGCCTCTGCAGTCAGTAGACTGACTGCAGGAAATGAAACTTTCGGGTTTCTGGATCAGTCGCCTGGACCCTACAATCAGTCGACTGACCTGCTTGTTTTTGCCTATTTTGCCTATTTTTCCTATTTTGCTTGAGGTTCCAATTTTTATCGATTCGTGATTATACAATTTATTGTTATCGTTTATTATTGACTTTGATGACTTCTTTTTCAGGATTTTTGAGAATATCCATTTTGATGGATTCGGTATCGATTTCTTTAGATTTGATTCATGTCTTCGTATGTGGATTTTGGTGATTGATTGTTTCTACAATCATTTCTATGCTTTGTCAATTTAAAATACAAAGGTTTCTATACTAGTAGTAAATATTCAAACTCTTTTACAAAGATGATTTCAACTCTATTTATAATACAAAGCTCGTTTATAAAACCGTTTTCTAATCTATTAGTATATACAAACCTTTACCTCATTCGTATGAGAAATCTAATTAAACGGCTTAGCAAAACAAGTGGTATGAAACGCTTGCGTTTACTTTGCCGGTTAATTCTTGGACTTGTTCGATTGAACTCTTGTGACAATCTTCGAGTGGGAATCTACAATTTGTTCATAAATATTTAAGTTAAGCTAGTGGTTATGGGACATGAAGCTAAACTCATATATTTACTAGCTTAGTGTAATCGACACTTTTATTGATCGATGATGATCATTTTGTGATTTAGACTAGCGATGTGAGATGTCTATTTGTTTGTTTGGGGATTACAATCCCCGTTTGTGGAACTTCGGTTCAATTTGGCGGGGTAGCGACCCGTGGTCTTCGGGCCGTTTGTGGAGCTTCGGCTCAAAATTGATGGTTAGCGACCATGGAATAGCGTTCCGTTTGTGATATACGTGTTGGTGAGTTTTCATGCTCCCGTTTGTGATAGGCCTCCCCCCTTTGTGATTTCTGGATTTGTAATTGATGATTTCTAGAATTTGTGTTTCACCTCTTTATGTGATTGGCAATGATATGTTTGTCAATATTTGTGGTTTGGTGAATAAAATAAAGAATATGACATTCTTTTTGGTACTTTGAGATTCTTGAGATATTGTATGATTTTGTTGTTGTTTAAAGCATACTTGTCACAGTTTGACTTTATTGTTATCATACGTTTTAGTTATATCTCTACTCTTATCTCATTTTATAAATGATAATTATAGTAAGACTGATTCGTTTATTATTTTCTTATTAAATAATACTCGGGTCAGACCGAGATGTTACAGTTGCTTCTACTTGACTCCTTATTTGGGATCATCTTCTGACTTTTGCCTAACTACATTAGATTGGTAGTTTTTGTTGTAATACATTTGAGATAGAGACTCCATGATGTATACATATTCTTTTGTCTAGCACTTGTATCCATTCTTTTGTGATATTATGGATCTTGTTTGACCACTACTCTGATGTACACTTTTATGTGTTATATTCATATCTGTTTCCGCCTTTGAGATATGAACATCTATGACTGATTTATGTTATGTTTATTTCTATATTTGTTTCCGAGGTCCACTTAGCCACTGTGTGGTAGCTTTGAGTTTGTATTTGATATGTCGGATTTTCTCTTGAAATGAAATGCATGTTATACTATCTGACATATCGGTACTCGCACAAAGCAATTACACGGATGGTCGTTCATCAACAGCCTTATTCTTCGCGCTAGTTGACGGCATTACTCCGTAGTGTCCTTGGCTAGCGCGAGTATAGAGGTGGGGCATCACACAAAGTAAATTGAACTGGGCATCACCAGTATTTTTTGTAGCCTAGTCTGATAGTTCGTTAAGGCTGTGTGTAGATTATAGAGAACTAAATAAAATGACCATTTGAATTAAATACCCATTACCTCGCATAGACGATATGTTCGACCAACTACATGGGGCTAGGATATTCTCTCAGTTAGACCATGCTACAGGTTTACATCAGTTACGGGTAGCCATGGATAATATACTGCTAATTGCTTTTAAGAATTCAGAACTTTTCTATGAGTGGTTGGTTATGCCATTTGGGCTGACCAATGCACCTGCATTCTTTGTTGATCTGATGAACTGAGTATTTAGGAATGTTCTGAATAAGTTTGTATTGGTTTTTATTGATGCCATCCTTATCTATTCCAAAACTAAAGAAGAACATAAATACCATTTGGAAGTTGTATTGGAAATGTTAAAGAAGAACGTTTTAAAGGCAAATTTTTCCAAATGCCACTTCTGGCAGTCGGAAGTAAGATACCTTAGTCATGTTGTATCTAGAGATGATATTTCAGTGGATCCGGCCAAAGGTAGCAGCTGTTAGGGACTTTAAGAGACCCCAAACTCCCATGGAAGTGAGAAGCTTTATATGGATGGCAGGATATTACAGAAGATTTATCGAGGATTATTTTAAGATTACATCACATTGAACTAAGATGACAAAGAAATATGTAAAGTTTGAATGGATGCCAAAGTGCGAGAGAGTGTTCCTTGAGTTAAATGAAAGGTTGAGAGGATAGTCAGGTTATATGGAGTCCCCATGAGCATAGTAAGCGATCGAGACCCAATATTTACTAGTAAGTTTTGGGAGGCACTACATACAACTTTAGGAACTATAAATACCCCACATCTTCACCAAAAATTCATTACATTCCATTCTCCGTATTCTCATTTCTTTTCTTCTTACTATTATCCATTCTAATAGCTTCTTAGGAAAAATATTTCAAGATGAAAATAGTTTAAGATATACTAAATCCACTTCAAAACAACTATAAATCACTTCTATCCACTTCTAATCTTCATATACACCAAAACAACACCCCATCACCTCATTTCTTTTCTGTTCGAGCCCACCAAATCCCCTAGACCGAGCAATATTGACCCACTTTAGCATCCAAAGTCCAAAAATTCCAAAGCTAGGAGGTTTGTTTAGATCGGGTTTGAATTTCGATGAAGTTCGACCTTGTTTTAGCACATTTCTGTGAGTGAAGTTTATACTTTTTCAACAATTAGTTAACTTTATCAAAGTTAGCAAATTTATGATATGTATTGGTGTATGAATGTTATATATGATGTATGCTTGATTATGTGATGATTTGGTGATGATTGTGTATGCCGGAGTTTGAGTAAGCAAGAAATCTCTATCTTGTATTTTGGAAATAAGTTAGTTAGCGATTGTAGAAAAATATTATTGCTTATGATTAATGCTATGATGTATGTTGTGGTATGGTGTTTGAAATGAGTTATTTGTTGCATATGGGTTCGTGACATGAAATTAGCGATTAGCTAACCAAAAGCAACATAGAAATCTACTTTTGTTGAAGGTTTGAATTTGTTTTCAAAAGTGAAATGTTTTCAACTTTTAAACTTTAGTTTTTCTTTCAAAAAGTTCATTCTTATGTTTTAAAGGAAATAAAGGTTCAAAGTTGAAGTTTTTATAACTTAGAAATAAATTTCAAGAAGTTAGAATTACGGGTCTGTATAGCGATGGTCGTTATACGCGCAGTTCGTTAAAAATGAACCGATTTGCATACTTCTAAGAGAACCGGAATTGAGTTACCGGAATTCTCGCTTAGATTGGAGATGCCGATTTCGGATAATATGATTATTCCAAACCACTCCAAACTAATAACGTTCATGTTGGATTGTTTTGAAGTATGCTATGGAGCTATACTATTCTTCCTAAGGGTGATTCCAATATGGAAGATAGTAATTTTTGATTGTTTGTTCGATCTTGGAGTAACTCGTATGGATGAATGTAAGTATTCATTGGTTGCCCGGAGGGGAATATTAGCATTCCAAGATGGTTTGCTAGGAGGAAATGGTAAGAGTGTGACCTCTTCGAGCCTCACACCTGGGAAATGAATAAAGCAGGGATATGTGGCAGGGCTAAGTGAGTCGCACCCAAGTAGGGTATGATCATCCAAAATCTAGAGCGATATCCATGTATGCTTCGGGATCCCATTGTATGGTTGTTGATCGCAACCAAGAGGTGATCATATTCGGTACTACTCAAGAAGGGGGTAGTTCCGGTCTTGAGTAGAAGAGGTGCAACATGTTGTAGCTTGGCGAGCAGACCCTTACCCTTTCATTGTTGGAATCCATTATCCGCTACGAGCCTTCGGTTTTTAGTTGTATAGCCTAGTATGCTGGAATTTAATTAATGTAACAATTTCGACCAAGATTCTATATTTTACTTTAAATCTAGACATTATGATAATATCAAATGATTTTAATATAAAATGTTTTGGTTATCGTAAGGTAAAAACCCATTCGTGTTTATGTGCGGCGTGGTCTTACGAGATACTTTTTTTTAAAGTTTTCATAAAGTTAAACTTTATGCTTTACTCACACCAAACTCATGTCTGATTCGGAGTTTATTTTTCTTTTCCCTAAACTCTTGGGTGTATCTGAGTATTCAGGTTTAGAGAAGCATTTTGAAGCAGGATGGAGCAGGAGTCTTCCCAGCATCTAGTAGTTATATTTGTATTTCCACTATGTTGTGTATATTATGTAATATTAATGGGCAGTCTGATCTAGGTGTCTTGAGACTTGGATTTGGAGTAGTACTTTTTGTAACTTAATGTAATAATTTGGAGTAACTTCATGTACTATTTAGTGGTGTTGTGTATGACTCTCATGTTGTAATGAAGTCTGTGTTTTATTTCTCTTAACTATTATTTCTTTACCTTGTGACTTGTCTTTCGGACACTGGAATGATCGGCACAAGAATACCGAGAATGTATTAAGTGTCGTCTTTTGGGTTAAGAAAGGCAGATCGTTACACGTGGTATCAAATACCAACTATAACGACCCGCGGAACAATATATAATATAATATCAACATCTTTACAAAGAGAAACCGTTATATATTTACATCCATCATCGTACGAGAAAGTTATTTAAATTAACTAGTTAATGATTTTTTATTAAATTAATTAAACTAATCACATCAATTTATTAACTAACCACCTTTATAATTAAAAATATAAATAAAAAGGGATTTATAGAAGTAAAATTTTTATAAATAAAGAAATATATTTATAATCGGAATTTATAAATTTTTGTAAATGCATTTGAAGTATGTTGGGTAAATGGATTTATGAATGGATTTTATAAATAAATTTGATTAATAAAGAAATGGATATATAAGTTGATTCTGATAGTAAAGTTAGTTTATAAAAGAATGGATTTATAAATAGAACTTTGTAAATAAAGGAATTTTATAAAATAGAAGTTTTATAAAATCAAAAGGAGATTTATAAAAATAGTTTTATAAATATGGAAATGATTGGGTTGAAGATTTTAAAATGGATTTTTACCAAGGAAATATATATTGTTTTAAAGTTGGTCAATATTGTTTAAAGTTGTTTATAATATTTAAGTAATTTTGAAAGGTTAATTATTTAAATTATTAATATGGTTTGAAATTAATAATAATGATCATTATTAATAATATTTTTGAAATTTATTATTGTTATTTATATGGTAAAGATTAACGATTGTTTTATTGATAATAGTTTGAATTATTAATTATTATTTAAGAGGTCAAAAGTTAATAATAATTATTTATTCATGATGTTTTCAAGATTCATAAATAGAATTTTGTAAACGGACTTGGAATTTTATAAGAAGAGCTTATGAAATGGAATGAAGATCTAAAGGGAAATTTTTTACAAGGTAAAGAGGTTTATAAATAGATGGATATTTATAAACGGGTTTAGAAATGGATTTATAGATTTATAAAAAGAAATTTATAAATAATTGCATGGTTTTATAAGGGTTTGGAAATGACTTGAGAAATAAATTATAAATGGTTATAGAAATTTATAATGGAGTTTATAAATGATTTTCGAATTTTGTAAAAAGGGAGATCTTCCTCAGAGTTTGGTAAATATACTTATACCGATGAGATAAGTATATGGATATTTTCTAAGTATTGAAATAGAGGGGTTTGTGAATATATCTTTGTAAAAGTATTTTGATACAAGCATTTACAAGATGGTTTTAATTAATGAAAAGATTTATTAAAGAGGCTTTGTATTGCTTTCGGCTTAACTAAATGTTGGTTTTCCGATGAAATTAAATCCCTGATTGAATGTTTGTTATTCGATAGTTAAATAACCGACTATTGGAATTTGGACCCAAATGTAACTTTGGAAATATCCAGGAGAAACACATGAGTTACATGGCACAGTCATCTCCGATGATGCTGTACTGTGCGTGTAAATCTCATTTTGTTCTCCAAGGATAATGATAACAAAATCCGTCCACTAACGATTAGGAGGTGATCTATGTTCTTATCTTTGATTGTTTATTTCCTAAAGAACCGGGTTTGAGTTTACTAGAAACCGTCGAATGTTGTTTCGAAGTCACCGGGATCAAATATGTTATCTGAAAACCACTTTGATCCAACTTGAGCGTTCGAAGTGAAGACATCTTGAAGATGATGGAATTGTAGATGGAGCTCTAAATTGTTTCGTTCAGTCCCAGAACGAACTTGTATAGATGAATGCTGATATTGCATTGTTTTCTGGAGAGCAGTTAGCATTCCAAGTGGGAAGTGCTAGATAAATGGTAAGAGCATGGCCTCTTCAAGCCTCACACCCGAGAAATGAATAAAGCAGGGGCATGCAGTAGGGCTAAGTGGGTCGCACCCAAGTAGGGTATGATCATCCCAAGTCTATAGCGATATTCATATATGCTTCGGGATCCCATTGTGTGGTTGTTGACTGCAACCAAGGGGTGATCATATTCGTTGCTACTTGAGAAGGGGGTAGTGCCGGTCCAGAATAACAGAGTTGCAACGTGTTGTAGCCTCCCGTACATTTTATCTAGAGGTGTACAAATTCGGTGAGTAGACCCTTACCCTTTCATAGTTGGAATCCATTCTCCAATATAAGCCTTTGGTTTTGGTTGTAGAACCTAGTATGCTAGAATTTAATTAATGTAATAATTTCGGCTATGATTAATAAGTATTTGTATAATAGACATTATTATAATATCAGAGGATTTCATATGAAATGTTTTGATTATCATTAGGTAAAAACCCATCCTTATTTATATGCGGCGTGGTCTTACTAGATACCTTTGAGTTTCGAAAGGTTTCGATAACTTTAAAGTTCAGTTGGGCGTGTTTTCTCACGCTAGTTTTCCAGACTGACTCGGGTGTTATTTTATTATAATGCTCGGGGTCAGACCAAGCATATTTACAGATTGTTTTGGATGCATTGGAGTTCAGGAGACGAGTTGGAGGTCTTCAAGGCATACATACGTATATGTTTATTTTCCGCTGCTTTGTTATTGAAATTATCAGCAATTGTGAGGACAGGATGTTATAACTGTCCAGGCTAATAATTATGGTTGTTGTTGTACTCTGATGGATGTTGTATATAACATTTTCTCTTTTGTAAAGATCATTAATATTATATTATTTGTTGTTCCGCTACGATTGTGAGATTCTGTATTGTTCTAGTTTTCTTTCCTCTTCTTTTTCTCTTCTCTTCTTCTTTCTTTTCCTTAACTATTCATCTTTCTGTTTGATTTACGTTGGACATGTGTGGTTTATTTGTCATCTTGAATTGTACGGAAAAGCAGTTCATCACATGTGGTATTAGAGCTTAGGTTTAGTAAACACCTTGGCCTTGGTTGGGGTCAACTCGTTAGAGATAGGGTTAGTAGTACCCTAGAATGAGTACAGTTTATGAGAGTGCATTTCCGTGTTGTTCTGCTCAGCATTTTTAAGACTAGCTTTATGATCTTTTCCCTAAGTTAACCTTGTCTAAGTATTCTATGAGTTACCTTACTATATCTAGGTAGTAAGAATGAGCACCAGAGGAAGATGAGGAAGGGGAACTGGCAGTACCACAACCACTAATGGAAGAACCCCTAATGCTGGGGGTGGAATTGCAGTTGAGGGAGTAGCTCCAGTTCAACCCAGGGTTAACTTCGCTGCATTATGCAAGGATTTTACCAACTTAAGAGGGAAACCATTCAAGGGCACGGAGTCAATCTTTGTAGTTCAAGCTTGGTTGAGATCATGCGAGAAAATTTTCAAAGGATTAGATGTATCAGATGAACAGAAAAGGTTCCTGGCTTCATGGCAGTTACAGGAAAGTGCCGCGGCTTGGTAGGATTCAGTCACCGCAAGCACCCTAGAAGATTAATTCTCATGGGACCGATTCAAGGAGGCATTTGAAGAGCAATTTATGCCAACTGCAGGGAAGACAAGGTTATGTAGAAGTTTTATGGATCTCAAACAAGGAGAATTATCAGTAGCCAAGTATAAGGCAAAATTTAACGAGTTATCCCATATTGGACCCGGCCTCATAGATACTCCAATGAAGAAAAATGAAATGTTTGTGGCAGGAATGAGAGAGGAGTTCTATGATAAGATAACCGAGCATGTGAAGGAACCATTTGTGGATTTAATACATATGGCCTATCGGTATGAGGCACTTTTGAAAGCAAAGCCAGTAGTAGCAGCAATCGGTAGGGGTAACTTTAATCCGAATAAGAGAAAATTTAACCCAAAATGGAAAAAGAAGCAAGGGAAAGGAAAACCCGTAGGAGGTGATTGAGAAACAAGTACAAAGATGTCATTTGTTACAATTGTAAGAAGAAGGGACATATTTCAACTTATTGTCAGCAAGCGAAGGCTATCGCCCCGATAGTCTAGAAGACTCTTTGCTACAATTGTCATCAACCTGGCCGCATAATTAAGGATTGTCCTTTGATGAAGAAGGGAGAACAAGCTAAGGTGTATACGATTAAGGATGAGACCTCCACCTATGTGGACGTGAAAGGGAAGGGAGTTTTAGAAGGTACCTTACTTATTTATGGTGTTTCATGTTTTATTCGATACCGGAGCCTCTCATAGTTTCATCTCTAAAGAGTTAATAGATAAGTTAGAGCTTAAACCAAAAATGGTTGAATCCCCTATAAGTGTAGGAGGTATAACTAATTATGTTTAATTCGTAAAAATATACAAATTGATTTTCGAAAACACCATTTCTTTTGTAATTTGTTTGTCTTGGAATTTGGGGGATTTGATGTGATTTTTGTTATGGATTGGTTGTCGAAAAATGGAGCAATTGTAGATTGCATTAAAAGGAGGATAGTATTGAAAGCCAGTTTTGGGGATGTGCTGGAAAATATAAAGGGTAGGAAGCCTAAAGGATGTATAGATAGTTTCCTTTACTCCTTGGAGTCATCTCAAGATGAATTGGAATTGATAGAAGTTGCTAGAAATTTTCCGGATATCTTCGAACCAGTTAATAGTCTACCTCCACATCGGGAAATAGAATTTCGTATTGATTTAGCTCCCGGTGCGAGACCAGTTTTCCAACCCCTGTGCCGGATGGCAGCAAGGGAGAGGCAGGAGTTGAGGGATCAAATCGATGATTTTGCTGAGCAAAGGATTGGTTAGACAATGTAAATCGAACTGGGCATCACCAATAGTTTTTGTAGCCAAGTCTGATGGTTCGTTAAGGCTGTGTGTAGATTATAGAGAACTAAATAAACTGACCATTCGAAATAAATACCCATTACCTCGTATAGACGATATGTTCGACCAACTACATGGGGCTAGGATATTCTCTCAGTTAGACCTTGCTATAGGTTTCCATTAGTTATGGGTAGCCGAAGTTAATATACCCTTAATTGCTTTTAGGAATTCAAAACTTTTCTATGAGTGGTTGGTTATGCCTTTTGGGCTGACCAATGCACCTGCATTTTTCGTTGATCCGATGAACCGAGTATTTAGGAATGTTCTAAATAAGTTTGTATTATTTTTTATTGATGCCATCCTTGTCTATTCCAAAACTGAAGAAGAACATAAATACCATTTGGAAGTGGTATTGGATATGTTAAGGAAGAACATTTTAAAGGAAAAGTTTTCCAAGTGCCACTTTTGGCAGTTGGAAGTAAGATATCTTGGTCTTGTTGTATCTGGAGATGGCATTTTAGTGGATCCGGCCAAGGTAGCAGCTTTTATGGACTTTAAGAGACCCCAAACTCTTACAGAAGTGAGAAGCTTTATAGGGATGGTAGGATATTACAGAAGATTTAACTAAGATGACAAAGAAAGATGTAAAGTTTGAATGGACGCCAAAGTGTGAGAGAGCGTTTATTGAGTTAAATGAAAGGTTGACTAGTGCACCAGTTTTGGCAATTATTGATGGAGGTGAGGGACTGGCGGTTTATACCGATGCTAGTAGAGTGGGTTTGGGTGCAGTCCTTATGCAACATGGGAAGGTTATAGCCTACGCAAGCAGACAGTTAAAGCCTCATGAGAGGAACTATGCAACTCATGATCTGGAGTTGTTAGCAGTGGTTTTTGCGTTGAAGATGCGGAGACACTACTTGCTGGGTAAGGATCCTTCTATTATTCTTTAACCTAATTCTTTCCTTTAGGAATTCTTGTAGTAACTTCCTTCTTTAAATAGGTGAAAGGTTCAAATTCTTCACGGATCACAAGTCCCCGAAGTACCTTTTCACTCAGAAGGATCTTAACTTGAGACAACAGAGATGGTTAGAGTTTTTGGCGGCTTACGATTTGGATATCCTATATACACCAGGGAAAACGAATGTTGTGGTAGGCGCTTTGAGCAAGAATGCAGTCTTAGCACTCTTGGAAGTAAAACCAACTCTTTTAGAAAGGATTACTAGTAAAGAAAGGGAAGATAGTCTTCTATTGGAACTCATTCATGGCATTGAAGAGGGTAGATGTTCGGATTTTGAGTTGGATAGCCGAGGTACTTTAAGAATAAACGGACGTTTTTGTGTTCCAAATGTCAATGGCCAGAGGTAGGAAGTTTTGGCAGAATGTCATCGATCAAAATTGAGTATTTATCCAGGTGTTTCTAAAATGCATTGTGATATGAAGAGGGTGTGCAACGACCTATAATTTAATCACTTTGAATTTGAATAGTTAATATGTTTTTAAATGATTAAATAATGGATTTTATAACTAAAATAATTTTTTGGATAAAACAGAATAGTATAATTACTTGCCTAGTAAATCAAGAAAGACTTATTAACCTTGCCTAATAAAACAGAATAGTATAATTACTTGCCTAATAAAATAAGAAAGAATTATTAACCTTTCCTAATAAAACAGAATATAATTACTTGCCTAATAAAATAAACTAAAATAGCATAACGATTATTATATTCCACACGGATGGTTGCCATTGGACCAAAATCTGGTCGAGTCAGGTTATGCCACGTGGATGGTTGACATTGGACCAAAATCTGGTTGGATCAAGTCATGTCATGCAGATGGTTGCCATTGGACCAACATCTAGTCGAATCGGGTTAGGCCATAGTTGATAAGGAGGATTCCTATTGGACCAAAATGTGCTCGAATCAAATTAAGCCATAAGAATGTTTCTATTGGACCAAAATGTGGTCGAATCAAATTAGGCCATAAGGTCGGCTTCCATTGGACCAAAATCTAGTCGAATCAGGTTAGGCTGTAGGAAATTACTAAGATACCCTTCTCTTCACCTATAAATAGCCAAGTCCATATCTCATTTTAATTCATTCACAAAACTAAAGAAAAGAACTAAATTTCATTATCAAAGGCGAAGTATTCCAAGTCTCCAACAAAGCAAATAGTTTAGTGAGTATATTCCTTGTTTTCGTAGTTTAGTGGGTATAACTTATTCTGTGAGTATATTCCTTATTTTCATAGTTTAGTGGGTATAACTTATTTTGTGATTATATTCCTTGTTTTCGTAGTTTAGTGGGTATAACTTATTCTGTGAGTGTAATTTAATTATTTTATAGAAAGTGTAATCTTAATCTCTTTCCTTTGACTCATTCACATTTTAATAAATGTTGTGTTAACTATTGGTTTTAAATTGTTAATAGTAATGGATCTGTCATTATCTTGTTATTATTCTTGTTTGGTTGTTTGATTTGTGCTCGCCAGTTTATGAGCAATAACCTTGACGTTTAGTTAAAGGGAACTTACACCCACCTTTTAAATTAGGATTGACATTTAGTGACTTTTTGGTTAAAAGGAAATAACACCCCTTTTAGCTATCTCATTTGATTAAGTGGAAGCTTCACCCCTCTTGGTCATATTCTCCTTTAAAGATGATGGGTTTAAGTTATTATTTGAATGGAGGTTTTAAATCTTGGTTTAAAGTATTTTAAAGGAGCTTTGAAATTTATATAATGATTTAAATGAGTTATTTATGGAAAGTAAGTAAAAGGCGATGAGTAGATTGATCCTATGCTTGGCACTAAAAGGCGATGAGTAGATTGATCCTCTATTCATGAGATCTAGAACCGAAGTGTCTAGGCAAGGCTAGGAGCAACCAATGCCCTAACTTACCTGGCTTTGTTTCTTGTTTGATTGTTTGGTTTGTGCTTGGCCAGTTTATGAGCAATAACCTTGACGTTTAGTTAAAGGGAACTTACACCCACCTTTTAACTTAGGATTGACATTTAGTGACCTTTTGGTTAAAAGGAAAAAACACTCCTTTTAGCTATCTCATTTGATTAAGAGGGAGCTTCATCCCTCTTGGTTATATTCTCCTTTAAAGATGATGGGTTTAAGTTATGATTTGAATGAAAGTTTAAAATCTTGATTCAAAGTATTTTAAAGAAGCTTTGAATGTTATAATGATTTAAATGGGTTATTTATGGAAAGTAAGTAGTCCTATACGTGGCACTAAAAGCCGATGAGTAGATTATTGATCATCTATTTGTGAGATCTAGAACCGAAGTGTCTAGGCATGGGTAGGAGCAACCAGTGCCCTGGCTTACCTGGCTTTGTTTCTGGGTGAGGGATAGAGTAAGTCGAGAATATTGGAAACGTGACAAGTGTAGGAGATTTGATTTCCATAAATGATCTTTATAATTATGACGGTATGGAACATTCGCCTTTCTTGTAGACAATTGTTTTTGACCCATTTAAGTATGCTTTTGAAATATGAAATCCTCCCAAATGATTTGTAAATATACTTATACCAATGAGATAAGTATATGGATATTTTCCAAGCATTGAAAGAGTATAAAATTTAATATCCATATACGATCGTTTTGTTATCCCCGATAGTTGATATCTTGACTATCAATTTTGATACCCTTCTTATTGTTTTTGTTTCGTCAATCTAAGACGATTTGTTGCTCATTTAGAGCATTTATATCCTTTATCGAAAATGACTAAATAAAGAGCGAGTGAGGCCAAGCTATGTGGGGTTGCTCTCATTATAATATTGTCATATCTACTCTAGATTGGTTTCGGTTGTATGCGCACGGAGATGTAAAATACTCGGATACTCGGTAAGGTTGGTGGGGTCTGGCTTGGAGGTTTCCGAGAGCCATTGTTGTTCTCAAGTATATTTTCTAGAGGTATACTTTCGATAAGGGGGTCGCCCCCTCCTAGTCATTGTTGGAAAAATTCCTTTTCCCTATTTTTTCCGATTCAAATCTTTGGATTGATTCTTTCTTAATTGCATCGGGAAGCGTCTTACGCCCTTCGCGATGCTTAATTATTTGTGTCCATTCTTTTATGCTTGGATATTTTCCTTGTGAGGGGAAACCCAATCTGCGTTTTTGCGATGTGGTCTCACATATTATTTTCTATGTTCTACTTTTTTTGGAGTTTACTCATACCGAACTTATTGTCAGACCCGAATTTTTGGTTTTCCCTAAAAACTCTCGGGTACTCATTTATATTTGAGTAGTCTGGAAATGATAGGTTTCTTTGGGCCCTTTTGAAGATGGTGGAAAGGCAGGAGGCTCTTTATCTATCTAGCTATTTATTTCCGATGTTATGAGATGTTGGCTCTATGTATGTGTATTTAAAGGCGAGTTGTTATAACTGTTATCCCGCCTTTTGGCAAGGCCAAGATATCAACAGACTGATTGAAAACCAAGTATCGCTCGTCATGGATATCGATGAATTCTGTCCGAGTCCGGATCGAGCTACAATTGATATGACGTGACGAGCACCGCCAAAGAGAGCCAACGTCCCAAGTTTCAAGTCAATCCGGGTTCATACATTCAAGTTATGATCGATTCAACATAGAGGAAACGGCCCAGCCCTCGTATCCATCTCTATGGTCAATTTCGTATCCACATAGGGTGCGCTCAGGTCGCATCGATCACATTCGCATCGACCAGTTCATAGCATTTTGTATCAATCAAAGGTCCTGTGACTTCGTATCCATCATCGAACTCTGGTTCGAATCGATCACGTTCGTATCGATCAGAGGTCCAGCGACTTCGTATCCATCAGCGTCTCATTATTCGAACCCATTAGCATCACCCTACTTCGTATCCATCGGTAGATAGTCTATTTCGCATCCATCAACTAAGACAACAGTCACTGCTTCATATCCATCATGGAAGCCTCTCTTCGAATCCATCTGGACAGAGCATTTCATAACCATCGATCATCATTGGTTCATATCCATCGATGCAGCCGTTGTTCGAATCGATAAGTAAGGTCTTGTTTGAATCCATCAAGTCAACAAGCCTGGATGGCGTGTCATTCCTTGATACGAACGAAGCGATATTCATGGATGCGACACGGTCAACTCAGAGCAAAAGCCGGATCGATGCGAGGAGTGCGCGCCACGTCGCCGCGTTATCACGTGCAACCATCGATTCGAAGGCATGGATTCGAAGCGATGGACTCGAAGCAAGCAGCCGACTGAAAAACTCCAACTCGTATCGATCATATCTCAAGATCTACTGATCCAAATTCAATGAAATTTTCACAGGAGCTTGCATACACACTAAGGAACGTCTCTGCCAAATTTCAGCTCGATTGGACGTTTTCTTGATCAATTCGAAGGGATTTCGAATCGATCCCAAAGTGGGCCCAGATTTCCTGAAGGCGTGCGCGTGGGCCCCCTCACGGGCCAGAAGTGGTCTCCTAAAATTTAGGCGAAATATCAGCCTCCTACACCTATAAATAGGACCCCTGGTCATTAAGAAAAGGGGATCTTTGATTCTCAAGCGCCCAGACTCTGCCGGATTGAGACTTGCATCCCACTCTTGCTGTTAAATTCGAATTCTAAACTATAATTCGCTGTGTTCGCTGTAATCGCTTGTAATCGTTGAAAGAGAATCAATAAAATCATCAAAACTTCATAGTGGACGTAGGCAATACGCCGAACCACTCTAAACTGCTTGTCTTTGCATTTTACATTTCTATTTGTTGGAGTTTTTGTTAGATAATCTCTATTTTATATTTACATTCTTCGTTTTATCTCTTCAAATAACTTCCGAAGAGTGTTGTGCCCATTTTTGGTATAAACAATAACTGCCTAGACTGATAGTGGTACCTTTGTTGTAACTCTGATAACTCCATGTTGGGGAGTAACCTTATGTACTATCTTATTTTTATGTTATATTTAACCATTCCGTTATGATATTATTGTTCTGTTCTTAAATTTTACCCATGACAACTCGTCTTTCAAATACTTGGGCAACGACACATGAATACCATGGATGTATTAAGTGTCGTTCTCAGGGGTCAGAAAGGTGGGTCGTCACAGTTGGAATCAGAGTTTTGGTTGAGCAAACACCTTAGCCTGATTGGGGTACTACTCATTAGAGATAGGATAAGTGATTCCCTAGAATGAGTTAATCTTGGGAAACCGTATTTGTAATTTTTTATAATAATAATATTTATCCTCTAATGTCTCGTTTTAGATTCTTTGATGTTATTTCCTTAAACCATTTTAATCCTATTTTTTTATTCTAAAGATACCTGTTATTTGTTCAGGTAATAGAAAATGAATACAAGAAGAGGAGGAAGGAGAGGATCTGGAACTAGCATGGCTACCAATGGTAGGGTACCTAGAAATGCTACTATGTCAGTTGTAGATTCGGTTGAGGAAATGGTAGTGCAAGTTCAGACCCCTATGAACTTTGCGGCTTTATGTAAGAATTTTACCACTTTGGGTGGGAAACCATTATGTGGGACTGAAGATATTCTTGGAGTTTAGATGTGGCTTCAAACTTGTGAAAGAATATTAGGAGATCTTCGGTTGGAGGATGCGGAGAAACGGCTGTTGGCATCATGACAACTTCAAAAATCAGCGATGGATTGGTGGGATTTAGAAATAGCTAGTACTCCGAATAAGGAGTTTTCTTGGGCCCGGTTCAAGGAAGTTTTTGAAGCACGGTTTATTCTAGAAGCTGGAAGAACTCAGTTATTTAGAAGTTTCATTGACTTAAAGCAGGGTGATATGATGGTGTCGCAGTATGAGCATAATTTCAATGCTTTGTCCCATTTTGGACTTGGATTGATAGACACCCCGCTTAATAAAAATGAAATGTTTGTGAATGGAACGTGACCAGAGTTTCATCATGAAATGACCAATCATCTTATGGGTACGTTCACCAACATTATTAGCATGGCTTTGAGGCTTGAGGCTCTTGATATTAAGGAAGGAGTCCAGAAGGGTGTCGTACCAGCACTAAGTGTCAAGCCTTTATCGGTTATACCATTTGAAGGAAAGCCAAACTTCAAGCGTAAGTTTAAGGGAAAGAAGTAGGGTGTAGGGAAGAAACCCGAAGATGATGCTCCAGTACAGAAGAAGCAGACCAACTTGGCAACCATTCTTTGTTTCAAGTGCAATAAGATGGGCTACTTTAAAATCATTGCCTAATTGCTACATGTTTTAATTGCAGCCAGCTAGGACATATGAAGAATGAGTTCCCTTTCCCTAAAAAGGGATCTCAAGGATAGACTTTTACCATTGAAGAGATACCATCCACTTCTTCAGATCAAAAAGCGAAGTAAGTATTGCAAGGTACATTATCCATCTATGATATTCCTGTAAGAGTGTTATTTAATACAGGAGCTTCCTATAGTATTATTTCTTATGATCTAATGAACAAACTAAACCTTAAATATGTTATCATAAGTAATCCTCTTTGTGTGTCAAACCCAATTGGAGGTCCGACAAATCTTGACACTGTGTGTCTAAATGTACCTATTTCTTGTTGAAATCATCTCTTTCCTTCTGAATTCTTTGTTCTTGGGTTTATGGGTTTTGGAATGTTGTTGGAAATGGATTGGTTATCTAAGTTTAAAGCTATCTTGGATTGTGGTAGAAGGCTCGTCAGAATTAGTAATGCTGGAGATGTTGGTGTTGATATTAGTTGTGAAGAGCTTAAGAAATTAATGAGCAGTTTTCTCTATTCATTCGAAGTGGCTAAAGCGGAGCTAGGAGATGTGCCGGTTGTTCGAGATTTCATAAATATTTTTGGTGAGGTGTAAGGTTTACCTCCTCACCGTGAAGTCGAGTTCCGTATTGATTTGGTTTCGAGAACCGGACTTATTGTACAACCCTTACGAAGGATGGCTCCGAAAGAGAAAAGGTAGTTAGAAAGGTAGACTTATGACTTATTGCAGAAGGGCTTGATCCGACTTAGTACCTCGAGTTAGGGATCGCAAGTCATCTATGTTACAAAGGTAGATGGTTCTCTAAGGTTATGCGTAGACTATCGGGAGTTGAACAAAAGGACTGTCACGAATAAATATCCTTTGCCAAGGATCGATGATATGTTTGACCAACTCCACGGTGCTCAGATATTTTCTCAATTAGATCATGCCACCGGTTACCACCAATTATGAGTGGCAGAGGAGAGTGTTCCCTTAACAGCTTTTCGGACTCTAGAAAATTTCTACGAGTGGTTAGTTATGCCGTTTGGATTGACTAACACACCCTCTTATTTTGTGGACTTAATGAATCTAGTATTTTGAGATATTCTTAATAAATTTGTTCTTGTCTTTATTGCTGACATTCTTATCTATTCAAAGATAGAGGAGGAACACAAATATTATCTCTGTGTCGTACTCGATACCTTAAGAACCCATGTGTTGAAGGCTAAGTTTTCCAAGTGCCATTTCTGGAAATCCAAAGTTAGGTTTCTAGGGCATGTTATTTCGGGAGAAGGCATATCGGTGGACCCAGCTAAAGTTGTGGCGGTTCAAGACTGGAAGAAGCTCGAAAGTGCGACGGAAGTTAGAAGTTTCTTGGGATTGACTGGCTTTTACGGTAGGTTTATCAAGGACTTCTCGAAGATTTCTTCTCATCTGACGAAGTTAACAAAGAGAGATGTTAAGTTCGTTTAGACTTCTATGTGTGATCTAGCATTCAATGAATTGAAAGAGAAGTTGGCTAGCGCTCCTATTTTAACCATTCCACATGGGAGTGAAGGTTTAACCTTGTATATAGATGCTTGTGGAACCGGATTGGGAGCAGTTCTGATGCAACATGGGAAAGTTATTGCCTATGCGAGTCGTCAGCTAAACCCGCATGAGAAAAACTATGCTACACAGGATTTGGAGCTTTTGGCTGTTGTCTTCGCACTAAAGATATGGAGGCATTATCTTTTGGGTGAAAGGTTTGAGTTATACATGGACCACAAATCCTTAAAATACCTTTTACCCAAAAAGATTTGAATTTGAGGTAGTAGAGATGGCTAGAGTTTCTCGCTTCTTATGATCTAGAGGTTCTTTATACCCCCTGGAAAAGCAAATGCCGTTGCTGATGCACTGAGTAGGAACGTAGCAATTGTTGCAAACCTAGAAGTTAAGCCAATATTGTTATAGAGAATTGCATCCAGTCAAGAGGCAAATCCTATTTTGGCTCGACTTAAGAAGGATGTTGTTGAAGGTGTTGTTTCTAGCTTTGAGATTGATCTCCAAGGCATATTGAAAATGAATGGGCGTATTTGTGTTCCAGACTTTGATGGACTTAGGCAAGAAGTGTTAGTCGAATGCCACCATTCAAAGTTATCTTTTTATCCAGGAGTGACCTGTTCAAAGATATGAAGAGGGTATTCTGGTGGAAGGGGATGCAGCAAGATATTTCAATCTTTGTGAGTCGTTGTGCAAACTGCCAGCGGATTAAGAGTGACCAGCAGAAGACAGCTGGACTGCTTCAGCCACTTGAGATCCCTAAGTGGAAGTGGGAGCAGATCTCTGTGGACTTTATTGATGGGCTTCCTAGCTCAATAAGAGGTAACGATGGCATTTGGGTTATAGTCGATCGACTGAACAAGAGTTCCCATTTCATTTATGTTAAGCTGACTAGGACTGCTACGAGTTTGGCGAGTTTGTATGTGAAGGAGATTGTGAGACTCCATAGGATTCCTCATAGCATTGTAAGTGACCGAGACCCGATATTCACAAGTAGGTTCTGGGAGGGACTACAGACTGCTTTAGGGACTGAGCTAAGTCTAAGTACAGCTTTCCATCCCCAAACAGATAGGCAGACAAGGAGAGTGAACCGGATCTTGGAAGATTTATTGCGAGCATGCATTCTGGACTTCGGGGGTTCTTGGGAAGATCACCCTTAGCCGAATTCACTTATAACAACTGCTATCAAGCAAGCATTGGTATGGCCCCTTTCGAAGCTCTTTATGGTCGTCCATGTCATTCTTCTTCATGTTGGGTTGAATCTGGAGATAGACTTGTTCTTGGACCTGACATAACCTTAGAAGCCAATGAGAAGGTAGCTGATATTAGAAGAAAGATGAAGGAAGCGCAAGATCGACCAAAGTGTTATGCAGATCAAAGGCGTAGGGATCTAGAGTTCTTAGTCGGGGACTTGGTAGTTGTAAAAGTCTCTCCTCTGAGAAGTGTTGTGAGGTTTGGGAAGACATGGAAGTTAGCCCCTCGATATATTGGCCATTTTCCCATACTGGATTGGATTGGTAAACTTGCATATAAAGTGGAGTTACCAGATTGACTTTCAGATGTGCACAACGTATTTCACGTATCTCATTTACATAAGTATGTACATGACCCTTCGATGATAGTAGAATCGGGACAACAAGTTGATTTGGAGGTTTAGCCTAACCTAACCATTCTTAGGCGGCCTATTCGTATTATCGCTCGAGACATAAAGCGATTAAGGAAGAAGGTTGTGAATCTTGTTAAGGTTCAATGGAGTGGAGATTTTAGAGATTATACCTGGGAAACCGAGGACTATATTAGGGATTTTTATCCCCAGTTGATGTAGTTGTTGGTTGTATATAGTTGTTTCTTTTTAGTGTACTCACTAGTTGTGTTGAGGTCACTTTCCTTGTATCTTTGTGTGGTATATATGATATCATTTGGGTTTCTTTGATATCTTGAGTTTATCTGATTAATTTCAAGGAAGAAATTTCCTTTAAGGAGGGGCGGATGTAACGACCCATAATTTAATCACTTTGAACTTGAATAGTTAATATGTTTTTAGATGATTAAACAATGGATTTTATATCTAAAATAAAATTTTGGATAAAACAGAATAGTATAATTACTTTCCTAGTAAAACAAGAAAGAATTATTAAACTTTCCTAATAAAATAGAATAGTATATTTACTTGCGTAGTAAAACAAGAAAGAATTATTAACCTTGCCTAATAAAATAGAATAGTATAATTACTTGCCTAATAAAACAAGAAAGAATTATTAACCTTGCCTAATAAAACAGAATAGTATAATTACTTGCCTAATAAAATAAAATAGCATAATGATTATCATATTCCACACGGATGGTTGCCATTGGACAAAAATTTGGTCGAATCAATTTATGTCATGTGGATGGTTGACATTGGACTAGAATCTGGCCGAATTAGGTCATGCCATGCGGATGGTTGCCATTGGACCAAGATCTGGTCGAATCAGGTTAGGCCATAGTTGATAAGGAGGATTCCTATTGGACCAAAATCTGGTCGAATCAAATTAATCCATAAGGATGTTTTCTATTGGACCAAAATGTGGTCGAATCAAATTAGGCCATAAGGCTCGTTTATATTGGACCAAAATCTGGTTGAATCAGGTTAAGCTGTAGGAAATCACTAAGGTACCCTTCTCTTCACCTATAAATAGCCAAGTCCATATCTCATTTAATTCATTCAAAAAATTAAAGAAAAGAACTAAATTTCATTATCAAAGGCGAAGTATTCCAAGTCTCCAGCAAAGCAAATAGTTTGATGAGTATATTCCTTGTTTTCATAGTTTAGTGGGTATAACTTATTCTGTGAGTATATTCCTGGTTTTCATAGTTTAGTGGGTATAACTTATTCTTTAAGTATATTCCTTGTTTTCATAGTTTAGTGGGTATAACTTATTCTGTGAGTATAATTTAATTATTTTATAGTAAGTGTAATCTTAATCTCTTTCCTTTGACTCATTCACATTTTAATAAATGTTGTGTTAGCTATTGATGGTAAATTGTTAGTAGTAATGGATCTGTCATTATTCTTGTTTGATTGTTTGGTTTGTGCTTGGCCAGTTTATGAGCAATAACCTTGACGTTTAGTTAAAGGGAACTTACACCCACCTTTTAACTTAGGATTGACATTTAGTGACCTTTTGGTTAAAAGGAAAAAACACTCCTTTTAGCTATCTCATTTGATTAAGAGGGAGCTTCATCCCTCTTGGTTATATTCTCCTTTAAAGATGATGGGTTTAAGTTATGATTTGAATGGAAGTTTAAAATCTTGATTCAAATATTTTAAAGGAGCTTTGAATGTTATAATGATTTAAATGGGTTATTTATGGAAAGTAAGTAGTCCTATACGTGGCACTAAAAGCCGATGAGTAGATTATTGATCATCTATTTGTGAGATCTAGAACCGAAGTGTCTAGGCATGGGTAGGAGCAACCAGTGCCCTGGCTTACCTGGCTTTGTTTCTGGGTGAGGGATAGAGTAAGTCGAGAATATTGGAAACGTGACAAGTGTAGGAGATTTGATTTCCATAAATGATCTTTATAATTATGATGGTATGGAAAACATTCGCCTTTCTTGTAGACAATTGTTTTTGACCCATTTAAGTATGCTTTTGAAATATGAAATCCTCACAAATGTTTTGTTAATATACTTATACCAATGAGATACGTATATGGATATTTTTCGAACATTGGAAGAGTATATGGAAATTGGATCAGGAATACATACAATGAATGTTATTGATGCTTATGAAATTTAATTTCCATATACAATCGTTTTGTTATCCCCAATAGTTGATATCTTGACTATCGATTTCGATACCCTTCTTCCTTTTGTTTTTGTTTCGTCAATCTAAGATGATTTTTTTCTTATTTAGAGCATTGATATCCTTTATCGGAAATGACTAAATAAAGAGCGAGTGGGGGCCAAGCTATGTGGGGTTGCTCCTGTTAAGGTATTATCACATCTATTATAGATTGGTTTCAGTTGTATGCGCACTGGGATGTAAAATACTCGAATACTCGGTAAGGTTGGTGGGGTACGGCTTAGAAGTTTTCGAGAGCCATCGTAGTTCTCAAGTATATTTTCTAGAGGTATACTTTCGATAAGGGGGGCACACCCTCCTAGTCATTGTTGGAAAAATTCCTTTTTCCTATTGTTTTTTGGTTCAAATCTTTGGATTGATTCTTTCTTAATTGCATCGAGAAGCGTCTTGCGCTCTTCGCAATGCTTAATTATTTGTCTCTATTCTTTTATGCTAGGATATTGTCCTTGTGAGGGGAAACCCGTTCTGTGTTTTTGCGATGTGGTCTCACAGGTTGTTTTGTGTGTTCTATTTTTTTGGCGTTTAATCATACCGGACTTATTGTCTAACCCGAATTGTGTGTTTTCCCTAAACTCTCGGGTACTCATTTATATTTTAGTAGTCTGGAAATGACAGCTTTCTTTGGGCTCTTTTGAAGATGGTGGACATGCAGGAGGCTTTTTATCTATCTAGCTATTTATTTCCGCTGTTATGAGATGTTGGCTCTATGTATGCATATTTAAAGGCAGGTTGTTATAACTGCCTAAACTGATAGTAGTACCTTTGTTGTAACTTTGATAACTCCATATTGGAGAGTAACCTTATGTACTATCTTATTTTTATGTTATATTTAACTGTTTTGTTGTGATTATTGTTTTGTTCTTAAATTTTACCCATGACAACTTGTCTTTCAGATAGTTGGGCAATGGCACTTGAATACCATGGATGTATTAAGTGTCATTTTCAGGGGTCAGAAAGGTGGGTCATCATAGTGTGTTTTAGTGGAAAGTGATGAAGAGGGATATCTTGATTTATGTTAGCAGATGTTCGAACTATCAACTAATCAAAGGTGATCATCAAAAGACAGCCGGACTATTACAACCTTTATAGATACCTAACTGGAAATGGAAATGATATCGATGGATTTCGTCGATGGGTTACCCCGAATTAGGAAAGGAAATGAAGGAGTGTGGGTCATCATAGATCGACTTACGAAGAGTGCACATTTCATACCAGTAAAACCCACAAGGACCGCAGCTTTGTTAGCCGAAATATGTATGTGAGAGATAGTCAGATTACATGGAGTCCCCATGAGTATAGTAAGTAGACTCAGTATTTAGTAGTCAGTTTTGGGAGGCACTACAAACAACTCTAGGAACTAAATTGAGCTTAAGTCCCTCCTATCACCACCAAACAGATGGACAGACGGAGCAGGTAAATCAGATTATGGAAGATCTTTTGAGAGCTTGTATTCTTGATTTTGGTGGATCTTGGGAAGATCGCCTACATTTGGTTGAGTTTTCCTACGATAATAGTTACCAAGCAAGCATTGGCATGACACCTTATGAAGCACTCTATGGACATCCGTGCAAATCACTGGCATATTGGGTAGAGACGAGAGATAGATTAGTACTTGGGCCAGACATGATCCGAGAGGCTACTGAAAAAGTTGCATTGATTAAGAAAAGAATGAAAGAGGCCTATAATCAGCAAAAGAGTTATACTTATAAAAGAAGAACGGATTTAGAGTTTGGAGTCAGTGATTCTGTGTTAGTAAAGATAGCTCCAATTAGAGGAGTCGTTCGATTCGAAAGAGTTGGAAAATTGGCACCTGAGTACATTGGACCATTTAAAGTAATAGAAAGGATTGGACCATTGGCTTACAGAGTTGAGTTACCAGAAAAATTGTCAGGGGTCCATAAATTTTTTTCATGTATCAGGTTTAAGGAAAAGTATTCATGACCCATCTTAGATTGTTGAATCATCAGTTCAAGATAATTTAGAGATAGAACCGAATCTAACTGTGATTAGGCATCCAGTTCATATTATTGACCAAGATGAGAAAAGGTTATGGAATAAAGTGGGGAAGTTGGTAAAGGTTCAGGGGAGCAAAGATCCCCAAGATTGTACTTGGGAGACGGTGGATTATATGCGAGGAGCCTATCCAGAGTTGATGTTAGGATAGTCTTTGGTTGTTTGTTTGTATGGTGTCTGTTTGTTTGCTATGGATGCTTAGTGCATATTTTTGTATGTGTTCTATGATAGGAATATATAGCTTTTTCCATAGTTTTATTATTTCATTGTTTGCTAATTTCGAGATGAAATTTATTTTAAGGGGGGAGAGTGTAACAACCCGAAATTTTACCACTTTAATATAGGCTATTTAAATATATTTTAGAAAATGAATAAATGGATTTTTATTAATAAATAAACCTATTTTAATTAGTTATTAATAACGATAAAATAGTTTACAAAAATTTGTTTACTAATATGGACATTTCATAGAAAATTAGAAAATGCGACCAAAGAACGTTTTCCGAAATTTCAACCTTTCGACACCGGAAAGTTGTTAGAAACGTTGTGCATGTTTGTGCACTATGTACACACGTTTAAATGATATAATTAGTGATAATAAATATCACTTAAAAAATATATTAACTTATGCATACATATATATATATATATATATTTAATCGTGAAATGACAAGTTATGGTTAAATTATAAACTTATATATATATATATATATTTACACACTTTTATACATATACATAGATACCTCCTTACCTAGAGTATACACACATGGATTTAGTTGCTTGATTTAGGGACGTAGAGAGGGGGGCAACGTGTTCTAGGATGTGAAGGGGTATGGCGTAGCATGCATACATGTATTTTATATTTAAAAACCTATATAATAGTTGAATTAAATCCTAAGCTTATAAATACCCCATCATCTTCACCAAAATTTATTTACATTCCATTCTCCATATTCTTCATTTCTTTTCTTATTTCCATTACCCATTCTAATGGCTTCTTAGGAAAAATATTTCAAGAAGAAATTAGTTCAAAATATACTAAAACCACTTCAAAACATCTCTAAATCACTTCTGTCTACTTCTAAGCTTCATATACATCAAAACAACACCCTATCACCTCATTTCTTTACTGTTCGAGCCCACCAAACCACCTAGGCCGAGCCATATTGACTCACTTTAGCACCTAAAGTCCAAAAATTCCAAAGCTAGGAGGTTCGTTTAGGTCGTGTTCAAATTCCGGTGAAGATCGACCTTGTTTTAGCACATTTTTGTGAGTAAATTTAACATTTTTAAATAATTAGTTAACTTTATTAAAGTTAGAAAATTTATGATGTATATGATATATGAATGTTATATATGATGTGTGCTTGATTATGTGATGATTTGGTGATAATTGTGTATGCCGAAGTTTGAGTAGGCAAGAAAGTCTCTATCTTGTATTTTGGGGAAAAGTTAGTTGGCGATTGTGTAAAAATATTATTGCTTATGTTAGTATTATGGTGTATGTTGTGGTAGGGTGTTTGAAATGACTTATTTGTTGCATATGGGTTCGTGACATGAAGTTAGCGATTAGCTAACCAAAAGCGACGTAGAAATCCACTTTTGTCGACGGTTTGAATTTGTTTTCAAAGTGAAACGTTTTCAAGTTGTAAACTTTACTTCTACTTCCAAAAGTTTATTTTTAAGTTTTAAAGGAAATAAGGATTCAAAGTTGAAGTTTTTATAACTTGGAAATCAAATTTCAAAAATTTAGGATTACGGGTCCGTATAGTGATAGGCGCTATACACGTAGTTCATTAAAAACGAACTAATTTACAAAATGTAAATGACCCTTAGAAACTTTATAGTAAATGTTTTTCTAACTTAATTAAGTTAAGTTAAGGTGATTAGTAAGTTTTTAATTATTTATTTATTTATTTATTAACTAATTAATTAATAATGGTAATTAGCACTAATCACTAGTTAATAAAAGTTGTTTATACTTAACTGTTAATCAATTAAGTTAATCATGATTAGTAAAGTAATTATAGTTAATTATTAATTAAGTATTTATTTATTTATTATTTTATTATTATTTTATTAATTATTTATTTAATTATTATTTAAAAGGGGTCTAATACTAATTAATTTCTGATTAAGGATAACCAAGTTTTGACTAGTGTTTAATTAAGTTAATTACTATTTAAGGAAGGCTTAAATTTGACTACCTAACTAATTAATAAAGATTAGGAGTTTTAATTCTCAATTGCTTTCAAATATTGATTTATTCTCTTTTCGAAAGTGCTTTATATTTTCAAATGTTTTAATCATGGGATTTCTATGTCCTTTACCCTTAAGTAGCCTTGAAAAAAATATCAAAACCTAAGTAATGTGGTGACACATGTATGGGAAGTAAGTCCCCATAGCTAGCACTAAAATCCGATGAGTAGGCTGACCGTCTACCTGTGAGATCTAGGGTTTATCTCTAGGTGAGGAGTAGGATAAGGTCAAAATGTCAGAAACGTGATAGATATGGGAGATTTAATTTCCATGAATGTTTCACATTTAATTAAGTATATGGTTATCCATATATTAACCTTGTATAATCATCTTTAAATAGCGAATTGTCCTTTATTGATCACTTGACCTGTTTTGACTCAGGGAGTATGGTAGTAAGTTCGAATTCCCCGGTGAGGGCTCAAATACATTTGCATACTTCTAAGAGAACCAGAATTGAGTTAGCCAGAATTCTCGCTTAGATTGGAGACACCAGTTTTGGATAATATGTTTATTCCGAACCACTCCAAACTAATAACGTTCATGTTGGATCATTTTGAAGTATGTTATGGAGCTATACTATTTTTCCTGAGGGTGATTCCAATATGGAAGATAGTAATTTTTGATTGTTTGTTCGATCCCGAAACAACTTGTATGGATGAATGCTAATATTACATCGGTTGCTTGGAGGGTAATATTAGCATTCCAAGATGGTTTGCTAAGAGGAAATTCGTAAGAGCATGGCCTCTTAGAGCCTCACATCGGTGAAATGAATAAAGTAGGGACATGCGGTAGGGCAAAGTGGGTCGCACCCAAGTATGGTATGATCATCCCAAATCTAGAGCAATATCCATGTATGCTTTGGGATCCTATTGTATGGTTGTTGATCGCAACCAAGAGGTGATCATATTCGATGCTACTCGAGAAGGGGGTAGTGCCAGTCCTGAGTAGCAAAGGTGCAACATGTTGTAGCCTTTCGTACATTTTATCTAGAGGTGTACGAATTCGATGGGTGTACCCTTACCCTTTCATAGTTGGAATCCATTATCCACTACGAATTCGATTTTTGGTTGTAGAGCCTTATATACTGGAATTTAATTAATGTAATAATTTCGGCTAAGATTCTATAATTTACTTTAAATCTAGACATTATGATAAAATCAGATGATTTTAATATAAAATGTTTGGTTATCGTAAGGTAAAACCCGTTCGTGTTTATGTGCGGCATGGTCTTATGAGATACTTTTATTTAAAGTTTTTATAAAGCTAAACTTTATGCTTTACTCACACCAGATCCATGTCTGACCTAGAGTTTATTTTTCTTTCCTCTAAACTCTTGAGTACTCAAATTTTTGTTGAGTAGTTGAGTAGTCAGGTTTAGAGAAGCGTTTTGGAGCAGGAGTCGTCCCAACATCTAGTACTTATATTTGTATTTCCATTGTGTTGTGTATATTATGTAGTATTAATTGGCAGTTTGATCTAGGTGTCTTGAGACTTGGATTTGGAGTAGTACCTATTGTAACTTGATGTAATAATTTGGAGTAACTTAATGTATTGTTTGGTGGTTTGTGTATGGCTCTCATGTTGTAATGAAATATGTGTTTTATTTCTCTTGACTATTATTTCTTTACCCTACGACCTGTCTTTTGGACACTTGAATGATCGGCACAAGAATACCGAGGATGCATTAAGTGTCGTCTTTAGGTGTAAGAAAGGCAGATCGTCACACTGGTGATTTGGGGCGAAGTCGAATTTGAAAAATGGCAGCCTAGGTTGTTCATGTATCTCTGTACACTTGTATACGGTGTTGGTAAAGAAAGAGAAATGTAATTAAAGCTTAATTTTACAATTAGTTTATTTTATTATTAATTTAATTATCGATAACTTGATTATTTAATAACTTTTACATGCGAGATCCAATCGAGACGCGAATTTTTGCGTTGCGTTCATGGCGGCGTAACATTTGCAATGAAACTAGTTTGGATGAATTTAGAGACAGTTGAAATTTGGCTAAAATCGGATGTTGTTCGGTTTTAGTCCCAAACGGAATGTCTCGGCGACAACAGAAAATTTCGATGAGTTAAACTCACCTTTTTGCTTAACTAGTATGATATATAGTTGATAAAAATTATTGGATGATTGTTTGAATGAATTACTATATTTATATTAGTTGGATTGAATGTTCCCGCCTATTAGAGCGGATGAGACCCTATTACGTTCCCGTGTAAGAGCGGATGACTCCTTGTATACGAACCCATCTCGAAGTGGTTGATTTATATTTTATAATTATAAAACGTTTGTGATGTAGGGGGGAACAGGTTGGAGGGATCCAACATATCTCGCTATTGTTGAATTGTTTCGATAATATTCCTTTTATATGGATTATTAAATAATGAACCTGATTGCGGACACTATGGTTATAACATTGTTCTATGTTTAAAAACAAAAACCTAGTGATTATAGAAAATCAATATCAATATTGGTTGAGCGTTTGGTAGTTAATGGTCTGAAAATTATTATTTTGAAATACTATAAATGGCCAATTGAATTGAAATTGGGTTTAAGACAGAAAATGATTTTAAATCTGAAAATGGACAGAAATATATTGTTTTTTTAAAGACGGTTTAATTAAATTAATATTATTTTAAGGTTATTTAATTATATTAATATTTTTTAAAAGTATTTAATTGTATTAGTATTGTTTTAAAGTTATTTAATTAAATTAATATTGTTTTAAAAGTATTTAATTATATTAATATAGTTTTAAAGTTAATTAATTTTAGTGATATTATTTTAAGGTTATTTAATTATATTAGTATTGTTTTAAAGTTATTTAATTAAATTAATATGTTTTAAAAGTATTTAATTATATTAATACGGTTTTAAATTTAATTAATTATAGTAATATTATTTTAAGGTTATTTAATTATATTAGTACTTTTTAAAGTTATTTGTTTATAGTAATATAGTTTTAAAGAATTTATCAAAATGTGAATAGTTTAATTATTTCAAGAATAATTACAGTTTGAAATTAATAATAAGGATTATTAATAAGGTTTTGAAAATAAATTATTATTATTTATAAAAATGGTAAAGATTAATTATTGTTGTTTCTTAAACAATATTTTGAAATTATTAATTATTATTTTTAAGATGTTTTAAAATTAATAAATTTCGTTTATTTATAATGTTTATTGTTAATAATCATTATTATATAAAGGTGTTTAGAAGTAAAAGATTTTTAATTTTTTATAATTATTTCCGAGACCCATGAAAAGACTTGGATTTTATAAAGGAGTTTATAAAATGGTTTGAAGACTTAAGGAAAGATTATTTACAAGGTTAAAAAGTTTATAAATAGTCAGATATTTATAAACGGACTTAAGAAATGGGTTTATAGATTTATAAAAGAAGTTTTATAAATGGTTTAGAAATTTATAAAGGATTTATAAATGAGTTTTAGAAATGTACAAGGGGATTCATAAGTGATTGAAATGTATAAAAGAAGTTTTATAAATGGTTCTAGAAGTTTTATAAAATGGTTTATAAATGGTTTAGATAATTATAAGGAGTTTATAAATGATTTTTGAATCAAATAAAAAGGGAATCTTTCTAAGTTTGTAAATATACTTATACCGTTGAGATAAGTATATGGATATTTTCTAAGTATTGAAATTATAGAAATCGATGGATATATCTTTGTAAAAGTATTCTTATACAAGTACTTTACAAATGGTTTTATTTATGAAAGATTTAAAAAAGAAGGCTAGTGATTGCATATATGCTGAACCAATGTTGGTTTTTCCCTATGGAATAAATCCTTGATTTGAATGTATGTTTGTCGATAGTTAAATAACCGACTATCAAAATGGACCCAAACATAACTTTGGAAAGATCTAGGAGAAACACGTGAGTTATATCGCATAGTCATCTCCGATGATGCTGTACTGTGTGTATAAATCTCGTTTCGTTCTCCTAGGACAATGATAAGGAAATCCATCCACTAACGGTTAGGAGGTGATCTCCGATGTGACGCCCCACCTCTATGCTCATAATAACAAAGAGTATTAAAAGAAATACTGTCTATTATTTCGAAGAATAAGGCTGGATAGGAGCGACCATCCGTAATTGGCCTTACACTAATATTGGTTATCTCGATAGGAGTGGTATATACTTTTTATTTTTCATCTATTATTTATTTACTCCCATCGACACACCCAATACTAGTATAAAACGAACTACGATGGTTCATAATAGTTTAGGACATTAGATATAACAATAACACAGATAATATAAATGCGAAACATCGATAAAAACAAAAGTCTCATATATATATAACTGATGTCAGTTAATACATAGTTGACACAATACATACGATACAACTACAACTGTCGACTCTAGAAGTTATATATACAAGTACATTATCGACTAATATACATGAATACATATCGTTCTATACAATAACACGACTACTACAAAATGACACTGACAACTTCAGAAGATATGAAAAGTCTTCAAATCCCGAACAGCAACTCAAAGAAGGAAATCTACTACCTGAAATAACTCGGGTCCGACCCGAGTATTACATTCAAAAGAAAATAATACACGGGTCAGTCTAATTCAAACTCAGTTATTAGTGCATAGAAGCAATAATAATCTCAAATAGATGACAGTCACAGAAATCACGTATATCCAACTTCTCGATAAGAGAGTCGGATAACGGTAGATATAACACTAAACAGTGTTAAACACAAATCAGCAGATTTAAATCATCAGCAAAGATGAGTAGCAAGAATGTCAATGAAGAAAATCTTAAAAATATTAGAATTGCCTAATGGCAATTACAACACAAAATAATCAATATAAAACATCCACTCCGGTAGGGCTGCAGTATACGCATGCGTATACTGCCTCGCCACTACAGAAATAAATTTCCCCAAAAGATCAATGAAAGTTCATAAACGAATACAAGGTCAAATCCGAGCAACAATCTGGATTCAACTCAAGTGATTTCGAAAACAATCCAAGTGCCTCTATGCGACGCAACAAATGAATCTCCAGTAAACCAGAATTCAAAACGAACTAATACGAATCAAGGCCAACAACATGAAACTGGACAGTCCATACGTATCAACCCGACAACAAGTAAAGTCGATAAATACTTCATGTACGAATGCACATCTGGATGCACGTGTACCACTCAGTGGCAAAATATACAAAATCAACATGTAGGCAACATTAAATCGAATTGGCAAAATAACTCAATCAATGCCAACATGATCAAGTTCAAAGCAATCAGGTCTCAAACCAGTATGTATGCACATATATGGTCTTGAGTAAACAGGTGAATGTGCAACAGGAAAAAAAAGTGAACAGAGCAAGCATCAGGTCGAGCACTAAGGAATGCAACACTACTTCACACTCATGTACAAATGAACAAGGTCACAGTGAAGTGAAACTGCAAATATACATGATGCCACCAGACCAGGCCACAACAGTACAAATACCAACAATTACAAGTCCAGATGACCAAAACAACAGTGATGATCAAGTAACCAGAGCTACTCAGGGTCAACAACAATGTTACAGACATACAAAGAAATCCAACATGGTCAGATAGTTCACAGTAATCATAATGCAAAGAGACTACAGTCTACACAACTACAAGACCAACTCGATGCAACTGACCACAAACAACAGGCAAACCAAGGAAGTGACAGTAAGGAAGTGCAACAGAGAAGACTGCCAGATAAATGATTCACAGAGAAATCAAATTCAATGCAGATGTCAACAAGAAAAAAACAACAGTGGTACAACTTTACCTGAAAACACTAAATACACTTATAACTGAACTGTAGTTCAAAGAGATACCAAATGTCTTGAAGTAAACGAAACTCTTCAAAGTATACTGAAATTGGGCAACACGAAACACTTACGCCAATTGAAATCATCGATATAGACAAATAATCACGATTTGGCTGCAGTGCACGCTTGCGTGCACTGCCTCGCCAAAATTCCGGGTACACTTGAGAACCAATACCACAAACCCCAAATGTAACTAGAAAGGTTGGAAAAGCAGCAGTCTCAACATTAAATTGTCAAGACAACCCAGAATTACTCGAACCTGCAGCATGGGATAATTTTGATGTATCATACCCGAGAGCAAAGGAAATGGTACAACTCAAATGGAACAAATCAAGTGACAGGATGAAACAGTGTGAAACCAAAACTACCAGCATACAAGATGCTCACTGTAAACACAACGTACAGGCTACAACTTCAAAAGAACCAGGTTCAAGTGACATCAATGTGCACAAAGACAACCGATATGAAAACTGTCTCAATGGTCAAGACAGTCCCACAGGCAGTGACAATAAGTATGAAAGTGCAGACTACCAAGACAAATGCCCATGTCAACACACTCGCAAGCTACAAAGAACATAAATCTAGGGACACTGAATCGAGACGCTACAGAGACTAGTAAACAACCAGGCAACATCATGTGATCTTCAAAAAGACCAAAGTTAGATATATTCAAGTGATTGAAATCCAACAAAGTCAAAACCGATGGCCACAAATAACAAATTTTTCAATTCGATAAAGTCAGAGATTAGCCTCGACATCCAAACGAATATCGATGGCCGAGAAGAATTCAAGCAGCGAATTCAATTAATGGATACAACAACAATCAAAAGCATCGAATCAATTCCAAGTTAAGAATTTCACGCAGCTGAATTTAAAACGACTGAAATCACTTTCAAAACAAGACCGAAGTCATAAATATGTGGCGAAATAAAGGGTTCGAAGTTAAAAGATAAAACAATCGAACAGCTCAATCGAAGTCAAGATAGCCATGAAACGGTTTGAATTAGATGTGAGACGAACTCACCTTTTTCGACGCAAATCAAGGAGCTGCGAGCGACGACCACGAGACTGAGCACGGCGATTGACGAACCTCCCATCTTTGCTTCGATCGAATGATATGATGCTTCGTAGAGCCCTAATTGTGGCGGAAGAACGAGCGAGACGCATGCCCTAATTCAGTTGCAAAGAAGAAATCGTCGCCGCCACCATTGTTTTTCGTTTGTTGGTTTAAGGGTTTCGAACGAAAAAATGAATGGATCCCGTAAGTGGTATTCTTTTATAAAACACGACCCAGGTGGAACTAAAGAAACATGGGTTGCAACTTTTTCATTTAAGGCCCAAACAATTCTAACAAATCTATAAAGGAATTTCAATCAATTTAAAAGCTACCAACCGCAATTAGTCAACTAATCTAATCGTCATTAGATGCCAATAATTAAATAGCAAAACCCCGGGTCGTTACATCCGATCTTATCTTTGACTGTTTATTTCCTAAAGAACCAGGGTTGAGATTACTTGGAATTATCGAAAAGTTATTTCGAAGAGACTGGGATTGGATATGTTATCCGAAAACCACTTTGATCCAGCGAATGTGTTTCGAAGTGAAGACAACTTGAAGATGATGGAATTGGAGACGGAGCTCTCAAGTGTTTCGTTCAGTCCCATAACGAACTTGTATAAATGAATGCTGATATTGCATTGTTGCCTGGAGAGCAGTGTTAGCATACCAAGTGGGAAGTGCTATATAAATGGTAAGAGCGTGGCCTCTTCGAGCCTTACACCTGGGAAATGAATAAAGCAGGGACATGCGGCACAGCTAAGTGGGTCGCATCCAAGTAGGGTATGATCATCTCAAGTCTAGAGTAATATTCATGTAGGCTTTGAGATCCCATTGTGTGGTTGTTCATTTTCGGTCGCTGAACTACTTCAGCCTAATGGGATTTAAAGAAATAGAAAGCAATGAACTCACTTCAGCCACTGGAAAATTAATCTGGTGATGACTACAGCATCATCGACATTCATTTTCGAGTTTCTAAGTGAGGGATTTCTACCTGGGTAATTTACCACTTAAGTTTTGTTTGATAAAACAAATTTGTTTTAGATTCCAGAGGTGTAGTTTGATATATAAAGGAGTTATGTATATATATAATTTCAAAATGATTTGAAATAAAACCGGGCGTTAAAAACCTGAAAATTTATCTAATGTTTTGAGAAAACTTAAGATAATAAGTTTTTGAGCTTGGAAGATGGTGTAGATAAGAAATAAGTTTGTATAACTTATAGATTTTGAAAATTAGCAAGTTAAAACAAATTTTAATTTTTGTTGGATATAAAGTTAAGAAAAGTAAATTTGAAAATGGAATTATGAAATGAAATTTAACTTAAGTTAAGTTAAATAAATGAATTTTGAAATAAAATTTAACTAAAGCCAAGTTAAATAAACTTAATTGTAGTAATGAAATAAATTAGTAAAGTGAACTATTAAAATGAATTGAATTGAGCTAATGAAATGAATTAGTGAATTGAATATGTTTTGAAATGTTGTTTGCTAGTAATAAATATGAACTTGAATTGTAAAGTGAAAAATAAACATTAGAATGTGGTATAAATGTTTATAAAGAACTTAAGTAAAATTTTGGTGGAATAGTTCATAGATAATATTAGTATTAAAAAATACTAAGTGAGAAAAAAAGAGGGATAAAATAAAATGTAACTTCGGAAGAGTTAAAATAAAATGGTTTTATAAAATGATCCGTAAATAAATTAAATATGGAATGGAATGTTGTTAAACATAATGTGAATAATTGGATATGAAACAATGAATGTAAATGGATCGAGCGTGAATAAGTGAATGTAAATGATTGAATGTAAATCAATTGAATGGAAGTAAATTGAAATAAATACGTAAGTTGTACGTATATTATTTTATTTGCATAACTGTTTGACCTAGATTCGAGTATACGATTTCGAGGTAATTTATACCGATACGAGTTAGGATTTTCAATCGATTTATTGACGACGAACTCCGGATATGGATTTTTGGGTGATCCGGATATTCTCTATCATGGTATATGGCTATGTAAGGAGAATGACGGTTTCTGATCAGGGAACCGAATCTGAATCTGCACTAGAGTGGTCGTGTGAACGATACTAGTTCGGAAGTGAAATTGTGTGATCGAGCGAGCGATCAGGTATGATTTTGCATACAGATGATGTATGTACATCGTACGGGTTTTAATAAATTAAATGTTGACATTGGAAAATGCAAGTTAATATGATTATGAATTGATTGGAGGAACATTAATTATTTGTTGACTATTTAGTAGGTGCGGATGGCGTATGCTTCGCATTTGGGGCTCGCTTTCACGTTATATTGATTATATATGCTTGTTAATGCTAAAATAAGGTACATGTCTTGGATTACATGTCGTACTTTTATATTTTTCCCAATGGGATGCCTCAAACTCGAAGATGAGATGTATATTTGTGATTATATATATAGTAAATTTTTACAATCGAGCCGCGCAATGGAGAAGCTGGCGAAATTTTCTGAAAATTTAAGTCGTTGGAATTTTTTTGAGAATTTGGAAAAAAAGTTTGATTTTGGTTTTATAACTTGGAATGGTATTAGTTAGTAACTATTAATGAATTTAAAGACTTAGAAGAATTTCGTAATCCATTTTAAATATTTTTTTTTTGAAAAGTTATTGGATTTGAAGCATTTTTCTTACCTGGTAATTTCGAGGATGAAATTAATTTTAAGGGAGGAAGAATGCAACGACCCAGAAATTCAGTAATTTGAATTTGGAATATTTAATTTAAATATTGAAAAGTTAATTTTAAAAATTAAATAACTTGAATTTCAAATATAGTGATTTATTTGATAATTAAATTGTTGAATTTAATATTGGAATTGTTTAAATAATTGAATCTTGGATTTAATATAAACGAAAATGATTTCAAAAGTTGATTTAAATTCTATTTGAATGAGAAGGAAGTTTACTGGACTTTTAAATTTGATATAAAAGCGAATAAATTGATTTTGAGAATTACTCGTTTTAATTAACGTGTAAAAATAGTCTTTTTGGGAACTGTCTCGGATTTCAGCGAAACTAGTTTTATTGGATCCGTAATAGTGAATTATAGTATGCTGTCAAATTTTGTGGCGATTGGACGTATCTATTGATCGTACGAGTTCAAAAACGTATAAGTTAATTAAAGGAATTTAAATAAAAATAACTCGATTTGAAAAGCCATCTTCAATATATGATGGAATTGGCTTCCGATTCCATTGTGTTCAAAATAGTGGTGTATAACATATAGAATGCCAAGTGGCATGCTTCGTTTGGAGTTCGAAATTTCATGAATGAATAATGCCGAGTTTATTTTATATAAATAGCCCCCAACCTTCTTCCATTTGCAAATAAAACCCTAAACCTAGTTTTTAGCCGCCATTAAACAAAACAATTTGATAGCCATCGTCGATCGGAGCCTCTAAGAGCAGAATTAGCCCTCGGCTTCAAGTAGAAAAATGTAGAGAGCGACTATACAAACTTGTTCAATGGTTGGATCGAGCTATCGTCACTCGACATGGCCCAAATATCCCTCCGTTCGCAGCCGGTTCATGGGTTTCAGCGAGGAGATTGTACGCGCGCGTGAGGCCAGTCGCGGTGGCGCTGGGGTAGGGGGGATCAAGCGGCGGTCGGTGGCGTTCATTCTGGGCACGCGCGATTTTGAGCAAAAAAAAGGCGAGCCTGGGAAATACGTGCAAACGAGCAGAGAGGGGGAGATGGAGGAATAGGGTTAGTTTAAATCATTTTAGTTTAAATTAATTGATATTAATTATATCGAATGTTAATAAAATTCGTAACTTTCTTGTACGAGGTCCATTTTGAGTGTAACGACCAGAATTTTTCGACGCTCGAAAATTGACACTCATACGTTCACTGTATTACATGCCGAGAAAATCGAATGCCAGAAAACCCGATTGTTAGGGAAAAGAAGAAGAAAGAAGATAGGAAGAAAAACTAAACAACAAAGAATCTCACAACGGAACGAATAATCTGTAATATATCTCAAGTCTTTACACAAAAGCAAAATTGTAATATGTATATATACAAACATCAATCAGAGTATACTAACCTATTTCAGCCTGGACAGTTATAATAGTCTGTCCTCACAATTGCTGATAAACAAAAAAATGAATACAGTGGAAAATATAACCATCTACGTGAATACGTCTCTGGGCCTCTAACTCGTCTCTTGAAGCTCCAAGCATCCAAACTAATCTGTAATATACTCGGTCTGACCCAAGCATTATAATAAAATAACACCCGAGTTAGTCTGGAAAACCAGCGTGAGAAAACACACTCAATTTGAATATAAATTTTTTCAAAAATCCTTTTGAAAAACAAAGGTATCTCGTAAGACCAAGCCACACATAAATACAACGGGTTTTTACTTTACGATAACCAAACCCTTTTATATCAAAATCATCTGATATTATAATAGCGTCTATAGAAAATAAACTATAAAATAGCTGAAATGCTTGCATCTCACATTTCAATATAGTTGGGCACAATCAAAACCGTACGGCGCTTATTGGAGAATGGATTCCATACAATAACTAGGCACTGGGGTAACACCTATCATGGTACACGTCTAGAAAATGTACCGATATCGAACCTATCGATCTCTTCCAACACAAGACCAGCCTACCCCTTACAGGATAGTACCAAATATGTCATTACCCCGGTTGCTTTGCAACCCTTTTGAGATCTCATGCACAGCCAATCCATAAATATGTAGATGTAGGGTATCTAGAAAGGTGACAACATACCCTAATGGGTGCGACCCACTTAGCCTTGTTGCATCTCCCCTGATTTTCAGTCATTTCTGGTTGATGAGGCTTGAGGCTCCGTTTTACCTTAAGAATAGCATTTATACTTGGAATGCTAACACTGCCTTCCAGGCAAGCAATGTAATGATAGCATTCATCCATACAAATTGTTCTAGGGCTAAACAAATCGAACCTCCAAGAACTCCGTCTTCATTATCTTCACGATTTCACAATTCATAATGCTAAAATCGAATCGAAGTGGTTTTCGAATAATAAAATCCGATTCCGGTCTCTTCGAAACGATTAACGAATTGGCCAGATTTTGATAGTCGGTTATTTAACTATCAAATTACACACATAAGCAGTCACTAGGCCCATATTTTAAATCTTTCAAACATTTATCTCAAAATATCCTTACAAAGATATACAATCAATCTCTTCCAATATTTCAATATTTGAAAACGATTTCAAATACTTAAATCCATAACAGGATATTTCAACCCATATCAACACTTAGAAATATTTCCGAATTCAATTTATAACACTTAGAAAAATATTTCTATACATTCATTTCACACTTAAAATATTTCCAAAACCCTCTTTTCAATACTTAGGAAAATATTTATAAAACTTAGGAAATATTTCATAACTTATCTCATAAATCTCCAGAATTATTAATAAATTCTTTTTTTTTTACAATTTCCAAAACCAATTATACTTATTTATAGTCCCAACTAACAATTTATGACTTCTTTTATGAATTCAGATTCATTTTCGAAGTTAACGTATCTAGCAATTTGGAAATTTACTTTTGTCAAGTTTTCTTATGTTTTCGAATTCCATTTATAAGATTTTCTCTTATAAAATCACATCCATTAAATAAAACATGGTTCAAAAATCTTGAGAGCATTTATAAATAAATTGCGATCACTTACTTTAAAGTTATATATATTTATATATTAATTTAAAAAAAATTAAAAACAGGGTTAAATATTATTTAAAATATTAAAGCACTTTTGAATAAACGTCAATAACTAATTCCAATCCATTTATAAAATTGCTAATCTATTTACAAAACTTGTTTATAAAACTTAGAATTTATATCAACAAATTTAAATATTTAAATAACTAACTTTCTGAAATATTTTAATCCAATTAATAATTTTTAAAACTACATAGTTTAATAAATAAAAATCCTTTCTAAAAACAAACCTTAACTTTCTTGTGAAAAACCATTTTTAAAATTCAACATACCCATTTTTATACTTATAAATCTCTCTCGATTTATCACAAATCGATTTACATTTCTAATTTCATAACCACTCCCAAATTCCAAAATAGAATTTACTATTTCTTTCTAAACCGATTCCCATATCTCATTTTAAATTCACACTGTGAATTTATATTCCTAATTTAACAAACGATAATCATTCCACTTATTTATAAACATTGTTTATAAACTTCATAAACTCATTCCCAGTTTATACAGGTTTATATTACAAAAATCTATTTATAAATCTATTTTTACTTAAAATTCCATTTATAAATCTATTTCTTAAGTAACCCAAACAATATGCCAAAACCATTCAAATCTCGATTTCGACTTCCATTTGGTATTTTAAGAATCATATTTAAAATCCATTGTTTAAAAATCTTCAATTTAAAATTCTCTATTTGAAACCATTTTATGCGATGCTAAATAAATATCCAAAATCCAATCATTTATTTTATCCAATCAATTCCCTTTTAAATAATCCCAAAATTAATATACATATATTCATTTCCAAAATCGCCTTTGAATTCCCTTTTTAAATTCAAAAATATTATTTATGGTATCTATAATACCAAAATTTAAGGCAGTGCTACTATAGCATCCAATAAATTCAAATCACATCATAATCTCTAACAGATTATTCTAACACATCATATATCACCATATATGAAATTAAAAACAAACATTTTTTAGGAATCCAGTTGGATTCCTCCAACCTGTCTCCCTACAACCACATATGTTATATAACATAAAATAATAATCCCGGTTCGAGGTGGAATATCGCAATAAAATGGGTCATCTGCTATTATGCGGGGCGCATAGTGTCTCATCCGCTCCAATCGACGGGAAATATACCCAACTACTAACATATACTACTATATATATATAATATGACACCCAATTGGTAATAATTTATCAATCCATCCAATCAAACAACAAATAATTTTAACTAATTTAAAATAAAACCAATTATTCAAAATGAGTGAGATTTACTCACATTTATCCTTTGTTGTTGCCGAAGCGTTCTGGTTTGGAACTAAAAGTGGACGATCTCCGATTTTAGCTCAAAATTCTGCAACCTCCAAATCCAACCAAACCAATTCCATTACGAAGCTCTCGTCATCACGATCGCAACGCAAAAAGTTTCATCTCAATCGGACCTCGTATGCAAGAGTTATGAATTGTATAAGTTATCGATATTTTTAAATTAAATAATAATATAAACTATTTACATACTTATCTTAAATTACAATCATACCCCTCACGTCCTTCTTCCCAAAATCGCGATCTTGCCTGTACACGCACAGCTAAATACCCATTTTCGTGCACGTTTCTCTAGTGACACAGAGCTAGAGACCTCCGTTCGACAAACTGACTTCGCCAACGACTTTCTCTTCTCGATGTAACGACCCGCTATTTTGGACCATTCAAATCGACAATAAATCCACACATGTCTGACTTGAATAATTCAAAATATCAGATTGTTAATTTAAATTTGGCAAAACTCAGCATATGCAGTAAATAAATCAATCACAGAATCACAGACACAGAGTAATACAATAATACGCAGCGGAATAGATAAAATAGTAGTTCATGAAGCTACTATATAAACATCAGAGTTAAAAATAAAATACAACAGACTATCTCAGATGCAATGAAGTCTCCAATCCAAACAGATGACTTCTGTGAACGAATCAACTGGAAAGCTGGAAGCTGAATCAAAAGTTGGATCTCCAAAGGAAGCTCCAAACTCCAAGGATGAGTCTCAAATGCTGTATCACTCAGTCTGACCCGAGCGTAAAGCAAAACACAAAACACTCGAGTCAGGATTAACATTCTTATATAAATAAATCCAACTCAAGTGAAATATCAACTGAAATACAAGTAACTTAAAGGATGTTTGGGATAACCATCCTCTAAGGATCTGTAGAACTATCTACAAGGTGGGAATATACACTATGACACCGTGGCCATTTTAAATTTATTTACTTCAACCCAAATATCATTTCATTTCAAATATATCTATTTTCCAAAATAGTATATATATATATATAATGATTTAAAAAGTAAAGTATTTAATTTCCTCAAGTCTAGCAAATCGATTCAAACCAACTTCAAATTCCAAATTCAAATTTATTCAAAGTTCAATTCATCAATTTAATTCAGTTCTAAATATACCATTTATTTTTCAATATATTTCAAAGCTTTAATACTCAACATTTTCCAAAGTTAGATTTAACAGTTTCATATAGCTCTTGATTTAACTTCATTATTATTTAATCAGGGAATATTCACTTAATAAACTCAATATCATCTAACTAGCCTTACATTTCATTTTTACTAAATATTTTCTTAAATTTATTTAAGCAAGAATTATTCATTAAATTATTTAAATAAAACCCAAGTTATAAATCATATCTTAAATCTCAATTTTCAATAAGTTTCAAATTGGTTTAATTAATAAATTATCTTTCCAACCTTAACTTATTCAAATTATTACCAGAATCTATTTTGAAAATATAATTTTTATACTTAAACATCTCATAAGTATTAAATCCATCCTAATTTAAATTAAATAATTTAAGGCTCAACATTTATTAAAACCATATATTTCTTTCCAAAACCATAAAATTAATTTTCAAAATATTTTATATATGGACCAACGGTGTCTGTATATATACATCATATGGTTAAGTGATACGGATATTTATCATTTCAATCCGAAATTTAAATATATACGGGTAGATATCATTTCGACCCGTAATCCCAATTTCAATTCAAATGAAAATCGCTTGGGTTCATCATTTCAACCCATAACGAAATTCTCCTATTCTAAAGTCCGTTCGGGTATGTATCATTTCAACCCATAGTGAATTCTAAACTACAGGGAACTTGCAGAGTGATAACAGATACAAAAAAATATATAACAGCAGGCATATATCATCAGTATAAATAATAGATACGGGTGTCAGATGTCACAGGTGAACAGATATAAATAATAGTAATAACAGGCATATAATACTAGATACTGGTGTCAGATGTCACAGGTGAACAGTTATGGATAATAGCATATATAACAATGTAAATAACTACAGCAGCATATTTCAATTGTCGTTTCAATTGAAATCAAATTTAATAAATAAAAGAACGTTAATCGTGAGTGATTGCTCACCTTTCGAGGCTAGAGAAAATTGACAATGAACTTGAGTTACGAAATGCAAAGCAACGCTAGATGGACATGATTCGATGAAGGAACAGGCACGACGGACAAAGCTGATGGAAATAGATGAGAATGACTGAATCAGTTGATATAAATTGAACTGAATACATATATTAACATTTTGAAATCAAATTAAAACATATATTTATTTTCAAATTTATATTTACTCATGTTTGTAAAATAAAGTATACCTTTATACAACTTATAAAATATATAACTCAAATCAATATATATACACATTGTATAACAACAGGTCAACTTATACTACAAACTTGATATGTACTGACACACAACTTATATTATATATTAAACAGCAACATTTACTTTATAAACTTAGTATGAATACAATACTTCTATATATGTAACTAATATATCAGTCAAATTATATCATTATTATAATATACATATAATTGGCAAAGACACGCTAGTGTGTTCCTATATATATACAACTAATACCTTAAGCATATACAGCTAATACCTTAAGCCCATACAATAACATATGTGCACTTGTACATATTTAAACCAATACTGACATTATTCAAATGCAACTGTTACTTTTAAAACTATATAAACTTTATAGTATACATTTATTTAAATCATACTTCCCTGGAACAATACATAGGCATATATCATGAGTTAACTAACTAACATGTTGTACAGGTTGTATATATTAATATATATAGGCTGCCACTTATAAAACAATACATATATAATACATATAGCTGTAAACTAGGACAGACACATGCTTATACCTATACTACAGAATTAATATACCACTTATATATTATATTAAACCATATCTTAGACCACTATTCAAACAAAAATCAAAATTTAAACCTTTTTAAAAGTAACCTTTTATATATATAATATTTAAAAACAATATTCATTCAATATCATATATTTTCCTTTCAAAACGTAAAGGCAAGGCATGCATGTATGAATTCATATGTACTAATCATCTTTAAAACAGCGCATATAATTATATACTTATATAACTCACAACTTAAAACAATATACTATACAATATATTTGACTAACAGTACTGAAAAGTTTAAGACATATTATAAAGCTTACTTATAAATACTTAACCTATACATAAATATTATAACAGTAACCGTATACTTTAACATATATATTAATATATACTTGTATACATGTATATTTCACCTTAAAATATCAAACTCAGAATATAGTACAGATATATATGCATTCGAGATGTGCAAAACCCATACAAATGTGAAAACGTGAGCCTATCATCCCCTACACTACAAATATAAAACGTGAAAACACATATTAGAGTTTTTTTTTTAAACAACCCATACAACTACAAATATACAATACATACTCTCACATATCCAGGCATAGAGGAGGAGAAGCCTGGCCATGGGGCCGAAGTGGCTGAGCCTACTGTCGAATGGGAAGAGTTGAGAAGTGGTCGGGCTTCACAGGCGGTGGTGATGTTGGCTTCGAGTTGAGGAGGCTTGGGGTTGCGTGTTGAAGGTGGAAGTGGTGACGTGGGGAGGAGATGAAGCAGGTGGGCCGTGCGTGGCTGAAGGTGCCAGGGTGGTCGGTAGACGATGTAAATGGCAGTGGGTGATAAGAGAGGGAAGCAGCGATGGAAATAGGCAAAAGTTGGCCACGTGAAAAAAATATGTGGTGTGGGTTTCTGGTTTGCTTGCCTCAAGTGTACAGGCGTGGGAAATGGAATGGTGGAAGAAGGGTGGAATGAATGTGAGGGAAGAAGAAAATGAGAGGAGCAGGTGGGAAAAATAAAAACTGAAAGGTACCAAATGGAAATATGTACAGGCACACTCGAACAGGCGAGAAATATGAAACACTCGAGAATGTAAAGTCACGAAATTTATTTCAAGGAATACCAAAAGCAAGTGCTGTTGTGATTGACAGATAACGGACCAAATCAATATATAGTGAACAGGTTGAAAACAAAAACAAAAGGAAAGTTAACGGTCTCAATTTACGGTATCGATACGACGCACCGTTTTATTGTTTCCGTCGCGAATCGGACCTCAAAATACAAAAATAAATATATCATGGAAATCAGCATGACGAGACGATCAAAACGGTATACAGATATCAGTGGTACGATCATCCTATCAAAAGTCGATAATCGGTACCGAAAATGCTGCTATTATGCCAGAATTAAGATAAACGGAGCAATAGAAGTCCAAATTTCGCGAAACGAATTTCGTAGTCTGATTCAGAATGCTCTGAATAAATTTTCTCCTGTTGACATATTTTGGTTTCGGAAAACTTTTAAATTCACTGTTATTAACCGGTTTAAATTGAAATAAAATTTCACAGGAAAATAAACTTCAATATTATCAGATGAAAGTTTACCAGTTACTATATTAAAATAGACGTATCCCAAATAATAAATTTTTAATTTCAAATTTTATTGTTTAAAATTTCACAAATTTCCAGTTAAATATACTTTTTAAAACCATTAAGTTTTACGGGTCGTTACACTCTCCCCCACTCAAAACTTTTCGTCCCCGAAAAGAAGGAGGTAGAAGAATAGAAACAACCAGACAGAAAAGATTAAAAGACAAGGATAACCAATTAATTTAAACTGTATAAATTTTACTTGAAATATTCATTTGAAAACTTCATTTGCAAATCAATTATTTTTAATAATTTAATACTTTTCAAAACCCATTTGTAAAATTTCTTTCTTCCTTTTTAAATACCATCTATATGTTTAAATAACACCTTTATAAATATATGGAAACTATTTGAAAATAGTTATTTATATTATTACTTATATTTACAAAAGAGGCTATTGGAAAACATTAAATCCATAATTCATAAATTTATTAATCTATCTCAAGATATTTTTCAATTATTATTAATAAATCAATAATCATTTACTTTAAATATGTTTTATTTGATTAATAACTTCTAAATATTTAACACTAATAATTTACTATTAAACCATATAGTATATAAATAAACAATACTTAAAAAAAGATATAGTCAACAAGGAGAAGAAGGAGGATTTCGAAAAGCAGAATATAGGTGAATAAATAAAGCTGAGCAGATAAGGTAGATTCAAGGAATAGTATCGGGCACGAATAATTAATTTAGAACCATAAGGGTTTTGATTCCAAATGTTGATACAAAATTTTCTTTGTTAGAAATACTTTTATTATAAAATACCTTTATATCAAAACAAATTTCTTTCAAAAATACTTTTATAACTCGATGTTTCAACAAGTTTATCCTCGTTCCTGTAGACTCTGGCAGTGCGTTGATCAGGCGCAAAGCTAGAATTCTCCAGGTACTTAGTAGACTTGTTTCAACACCCAGTGAAAATACTGGAAAACTTTTAAAAACAGATATGGAAAGTACAATCCAAACAAAACAAAACGAATCAAATCATGGATCGCAGATACACAATGGTTACACCTGGGTCCCCCAGGAAACATCCGTACCTTTTAAGCATTCACTGCCTTGCGAATTTTGCCATGCAACAAAACTGTGGACCGCAGGATACATAAAAATGGTTACGCCTGGATCCCCCAGGAAACATCCATACCCCGTAAGCAATCTCTGCCTTGCGGATTACGCCACTAACACGACCATAGATCGCAGATACACAATGGTTACGCCTAGATCCCCCAGGAAACATCCGTACCTTTTAAGCAATCACTGCCTTACGAATTTCGCTATGCAGTCGAGTTCGTAAGACCATGGGTAACGCCATGGAATTCGAAGGACACTCGAGTATCATATCCGGAAAACCAAAAATCAGAGAGAATAATATCGATAGAATGAATCCAAGATGTGGCCACAAATCGGATATCAAGCAGAAGGCACTTTCCATATCTTTACTTTGAAAATATGTATCATATAGTAACTTTTCAAATCACTTTCAAATATCGTACTTATATAATATCCATTATATATAAGATTTCACTTTCAAATTGAGTACCTTTTCAAATCTATAGTTTTCGAATCAATTTCATACTCATACAAATCAATTTTATATAAGTTCGACAACTCCCAAATCAAGTTTTTAATAACATAAGGTTCTCAAATTTCAATTTGTTTCAATATCAGTTCAATTTCAAAATCATATACAAATTCACCAAATTATTTCTTCACAAATTAATTATCTTTAGCTTCAAAGTTTCCAAAATAATAGATTTTGAAAATAAATCCAAATTTCCAAATCAATAATTTAAGTCAACCAATTCATTTCCAAAATCAAATGGTTTTCAAAATCATCTTATATTTACCTAAGGTCCATCTTATATAAAGATCAAATTTTTCAAAAATAAGTTTCGCTGTATCAAGAGCCATATGAGATTGAATATCTTTGCTTTTATGGGTTATATATCTTTGTAATTTAAGTTGGAAATTTACTTTTAGTAAGCAAAGATATTCTAACTCGACAGCTTTCAATTTCAGCGTCAAAATATATCAATGATATTAGGATATAAGATGTACATACGTCATCATTTCGCAAAATCACATTTGATCGCTCGCTCGATCACACAAGTTTGCTTTCGAACTAGTATTGTCCATTCGACTTCCCTAATGCGGATTTCGATATGGTTTCTCGACTAGAAGCCATCGGTCTCCTTGCATAGCCATATACTACGATAGAGAATTCAAGAATCAAGCCCAAAATCCATATCAAATATTCGCCATCAAGAATCAAATGAAAAATCCTAACACGAAATGGTGTAATCCACCTCGAACTTGTGTACTCCAACTTGGATCAAATTAATTATGCGAATAAAACAGCATACGTACAACTTATATATTTATTCCAACTTGTTAAATATATAGTTTCATAAAGATGTTACTAAGTTAAAACATTTAAACTAAATTTTATTCAAAATATTTTGAAGACCAAATTCTTCTCAAGACATTTCAAATCTAAATTTCATATTAGAAAATTTAAAATTTCCTTATTCATTTACTTAACCAAACAGTTTCAACTTATTTAAATCATATTACTTCATACTTAAACATTCAAAACAAACTTATATACTTTATCAAAATACTTTTCAAAATTTCTTAGCTTTGAAAAGTTAACCTTGATTTGAAAGTGCTCGAACCTTCAAAATAGTTGAAGAAATCATTTTCAAATTCAAGAGTTGGAAATTAGCTCAAATTAGTAAATTAATTTTAATAGATAGCGTTATATCAAATCCAAAACTCGAGGACTTAACACCGGCTCATTTCAAATCGTTTCAAATACATATACATATATCTTTCGAATATCAATCATACTTCAAAATTTTGAAATAAAAATGGTAAAAAAAAAATCACTCGCATAGCAAAGCTACTGAAGTGGCCTATCCCTCACTCTGAAACTCGAAAATCAATGTCGATGATGCGTGCACTCATCACCGAAATTATTTTCCAGCGACACAAGTGAGTTCTGGACTTCTATTTTCTCAAACTTCTTTTGAAATTTCTTCGAAACTCATTGGAACTCATTTGAAGTCATTTGAAACATTTCTTATTCGGAAAATACTTTCAAACCGTATTATTATATATTTACAAAACCTTAAAACCAATTTCAAAATACCGGAGTTCAATTCTCGAATTTCAAATTTAAAGTCTTTTAGTTATAAATCATTTTTATATAAATCAATTTCTTATATAACTTTTCAAAATTACAAATCCTTTCGAAACCTCAAATTCTCATTTTAAAAGGGTATATAATCTTTATCGAAAATATAATATAATCATACTTATAAAAATAATAATTTCGATTTAGAAAACAATTTCTTAAAATACAAACAAACCCGATTTCAAAGGATGATTTAAGAATGGATTTCAAACAAAGATAGAGATTCAAATTAGAGGGACTCTAATCGATTAGGATTTCTGATTCGAAGATAAGTTCGAACGAAAATGAGATAATTAATTACAAAACAATAGATCGATACAGTTATATAAATCGCGGGCGACCTTAACCGATCAACCGTGATTCCAAAATAAGATCAGTGTCGAATTCTAAGGCAAATCGACATTCGATCGCCAAAGATAGAATTCGACGTAGCAAAAGATAGCAGCATTTAAACCGAGGGATATATAAATCTCCGGTGAATCAATGCTAATTGTAAAGAAGTTTCACCCCTTCACAATTCCTTCAAAGATTGGCGGGATCGCCTATTCTTATAGAGATCATTCAAAGTGGAGTTATGGGATACTCTAGAATCAAAAGAATACTAATAGAGAGAGACAAGAATGAATTTTGGAACCGTAGGGAACGTTCCAAAGTTCAAAGGAAATCGAGTCAAAAGGAAGAGATTAAACTCAAACGAAAGTGATTCTGTAAATAAATTTACAATATATGATAAGTTTCGCCTAGAGCCAAAGCTCTGATACCAACTGTAACGACCCGCTATTTTGGACCATTCAAATCGACAATAAATCCACACATGTCTGACTTGAATAATTCAAAATATCAGATTGTTAATTTAAATTTGGCAAAACTCAGCATATGCAGTAAATAAATCAATCACAGAATCACAGACATAGAGTAATACAATAATACGCAGCGGAATAGATAAAATAGTAGTTCATGAAGCTACTATATAAACATCAGAGTTAAAAATAAAATACAACAGACTATCTCAGATGCAATGAAGTCTCCAATCCAATCAGATGACTTCTGTGAACGAATCAACTGGAAAGCTGGAAGCTGAATCAAAAGTTGGATCTCCAAAGGAAGCTCCAAACTCCAAGGATGAGTCTCAAATGCTGTATCACTCAGTCTGACCCGAGCGTAAAGAAAAACACAAAACACTCGAGTCAGGATTAACATTCTTATATAAATAAATCCAACTCAAGTGAAATATCAACTGAAATACAAGTAACTTAAAGGATGTTTGGGATAACCATCCTCTAAGGATCTGTAGAACTATCTACAAGGTGGGAATATACACTATGACACCGTGGCCATTTTAAATTTATTTACTTCAACCCAAATATCATTTCATTTCAAATATATCTATTTTCCAAAATAGTATATATATATATATAATGATTTAAAAAGTAAAGTATTTAATTTCCTCAAGTCTAGCAAATCGATTCAAACCAACTTCAAATTCCAAATTCAAATTTATTCAAAGTTCAATTCATCAATTTAATTCAGTTCTAAATATACCATTTATTTTTCAATATATTTCAAAGCTTTAATACTCAACATTTTCCAAAGTTAGATTTAACAGTTTCATATAGCTCTTGATTTAACTTCATTATTATTTAATCAGGGAATATTCACTTAATAAACTCAATATCATCTAACTAGCCTTACATTTCATTTTTACTAAATATTTTCTTAAATTTATTTAAGCAAGAATTATTCATTAAATTATTTAAATAAAACCCAAGTTATAAATCATATCTTAAATCTCAATTTTCAATAAGTTTCAAATTGGTTTAATTAATAAATTATCTTTCCAACCTTAACTTATTCAAATTATTACCAGAATCTATTTTGAAAATATAATTTTTATACTTAAACATCTCATAAGTATTAAATCCATCCTAATTTAAATTAAATAATTTAAGGCTCAACATTTATTAAAACCATATATTTCTTTCCAAAACCATAAAATTAATTTTCAAAATATTTTATATATGGACCAACGGTGTCTGTATATATACATCATATGGTTAAGTAAAACGGATATTTATCATTTCAGTCCGAAATTTAAATATATACGGGTAGATATCATTTCGACCCGTAATCCCAATTTCAATTCAAATGAAAATCGCTTGGGTTCATCATTTCAACCCATAACGAAATTCTCCTATTCTAAAGTCCGTTCGGGTATGTATCATTTCAACCCATAGTGAATTCTAAACTACAGGGAACTTGCAGAGTGATAACAGATACAAAAAAATATATAACAGCAGGCATATATCATCAGTATAAAGATACGGGTGTCAGATGTCACAGGTGAACAGATATAAATAATAGTAATAACAGGCATATAATACTAGATACTGGTGTCAGATGTCACAGGTGAACAGTTATGGATAATAGCATATATAACAATGTAAATAACTACAGCAGCATATTTCAATTGTCGTTTCAATTGAAATCAAATTTAATAAATAAAAGAACGTTAATCGTGAGTGATTGCTCACCTTTCGAGGCTAGAGAAAATTGACAATGAACTTGAGTTACGAAATGCAAAGCAACGCTAGATGGACATGATTCGATGAAGGAACAGGCACGACGGACAAAGCTGATGGAAATAGATGAGAATGACTGAATCAGTTGATATAAATTGAACTGAATACATATATTAACATTTTGAAATCAAATTAAAACATATATTTATTTTCAAATTTATATTTACTCATGTTTGTAAAATAAAGTATACCTTTATACAACTTATAAAATATATAACTCAAATCAATATATATACACATTGTATAACAACAGGTCAACTTATACTACAAACTTGATATGTACTGACACACAACTTATATTATATATTAAACAACAACATTTACTTTATAAACTTAGTATGAATACAATACTTCTATATATGTAACTAATATATCAGTCAAATTATATCATTATTATAATATACATATAATTGGCAAAGACACGCTAGTGTGTTCCTATATATATACAACTAATACCTTAAGCATATACAGCTAATACCTTAAGCCCATACAATAACATATGTGCACTTGTACATATTTAAACCAATACTGACATTATTCAAATGCAACTGTTACTTTTAAAACTATATAAACTTTATAGTATACATTTATTTAAATCATACTTCCCTGGAACAATACATAGGCATATATCATGAGTTAACTAACTAACATGTTGTACAGGTTGTATATATTAATATATATAGGCTGCCACTTATAAAACAATACATATATAATACATATAGCTGCAAACTAGGACAGACACATGCTTATACCTATACTACAGAATTAATATACCACTTATATATTATATTAAACCATATCGTAGACCACTATTCAAACAAAAATCAAAATTTAAACCTTTTTAAAAGTAACCTTTTATATATATAATATTTAAAAACAATATTCATTCAATATCATATATTTTCCTTTCAAAACGTAAAGGCAAGGCATGCATGTATGAATTCATATGTACTAATCATCTTTAAAACAGCGCATATAATTATATACTTATATAACTCACAACTTAAAACAATATACTATACAATATATTTGACTAACAGTACTGAAAAGTTTAAGACATATTATAAAGCTTACTTATAAATACTTAACCTATACATAAATATTATAACAGTAACCGTATACTTTAACATATATATTAATATATACTTGTATACATGTATATTTCACCTTAAAATATCAAACTCAGAATATAGTACAGATATATATGCATTCGAGATGTGCAAAACCCATACAAATGTGAAAACGTGAGCCTATCATCCCCTACACTACAAATATAAAACGTGAAAACACATATTAGAGTTTTTTTTTAAACAACCCATACAACTACAAATATACAATACATACTCTCACATATCCAGGCATAGAGGAGGAGAAGCCTGGCCATGGGGCCGAAGTGGCTGAGCCTGCTGTCGAATGGGAAGAGTTGAGAAGTGGTCGGGCTTCACAGGCGGTGGTGATGTTGGCTTCGAGTTGAGGAGGCTTGGGGTTGCGTGTTGAAGGTGGAAGTGGTGACGTGGGGAGGAGATGAAGCAGGTGGGCCGTGCGTGGCTGAAGGTGCCAGGGTGGTCGGTAGACGATGTAAATGGCAGTGGGTGATAAGAGAGGGAAGCAGCGATGGAAATAGGCAAAAGTTGGCCACGTGAAAAAAATATGTGGTGTGGGTTTCTGGTTTGCTTGCCTCAAGTGTACAGGCGTGGGAAATGGAATGGTGGAAGAAGGGTGGAATGAATGTGAGGGAAGAAGAAAATGAGAGGAGCGGGTGGGAAAAATAAAAACTGAAAGGTACCAAATGGAAATATGTACAGGCACACTCGAACAGGCGAGAAATATGAAACACTCGAGAATGTAAAGTCACGAAATTTATTTCAAGGAATACCAAAAGCAAGTGCTGTTGTGATTGACAGATAACGGACCAAATCAATATATAGTGAACAGGTTAAAAAAAAACAAAAGGAAAGTTAACGGTCTCAATTTACGGTATCGATACGACGCACCGTTTTATTGTTTCCGTCGCGAATCGGACCTCAAAATACAAAAATAAATATATCATGGAAATCAGCATGACGAGACGATCAAAACGGTATACAGATATCAGTGGTACGATCATCCTATCAAAAGTCGATAATCGGTACCGAAAATGCTGCTATTATGCCAGAATTAAGATAAACGGAGCAATAGAAGTCCAAATTTCGCGAAACGAATTTCGTAGTCTGATTCAGAATGCTCTGAATAAATTTTCTCCTGTTGACATATTTTGGTTTCGGAAAACTTTTAAATTCACTGTTATTAACCGGTTTAAATTGAAATAAAATTTCACAGGAAAATAAACTTCAATATTATCAGATGAAAATTTACCAGTTACTATATTAAAATAGACGTATCCCAAATAATAAATTTTTAATTTCAAATTTTATTGTTTAAAATTTCACAAATTTCCAGTTAAATATACTTTTTAAAACCATTAAGTTTTACGGGTCGTTACACTCGATATCCACCTGCCTGCACCCAAGTCGACAACTCCGGAGCCACCATGTAAGTCGTGACATTACCATGAAAACCCTCATCAACATCCAGGTCGTGATGACCACCCACGCACCGAGCTTCACAATTTTCTGCCTCCCGGAGCTCTTCGATGCAACAAACACGATGGCGCTCTCCGATTGACAAATTGACACCTCTAGCTCCCTCAAAGCCGAACCCTAATTCGACCATCAACATCGACCTCTTCCCAACAGCAGTCGAACCCCCAATAACCCATACCAATAGGAATCTCTTGATGAATTAGGATTTTTAAAACTTATTTCAGATTTTTCTATTTGGTAGATTTTGAGAAATAATTTTTTTTTGAAATGTTCTTTTTTTCTTTGTTTCCTCTTGCTATATTTAAATAGGAGAGTGAGTGATGGGAGACAACGTAGAGTTAGGGTGGCTGAACGTAGGGTAGCTGAGATGTGAAGGAAGGTGGATGCCTAGTCAAATCAATGAGAATAAATTATTAAAATATCCAAAATATCTAGCAATAAATTTCGGATCCCAATCGAGGCGTGCCGCCTGGAGTTCTTAATGCTATACCCTTATTCTGAACACAATGGAACAAGTTTCGAGCTCCAATTCGATCGTATGGAGAAGATAGCTTTTTGAAGCCAATTATTGTATTAAATTTCCAATATTAATTTCAACGCGTTTCTATCTCATACGACCAAACGATAACTCTAAACGCTAGGAAATTTGAAATCCGATAGTAATACACTATTATGGATCCAATGGAACTGGTTTCGTCGAATTCCAAGACTGTGCCCTGGAAGGCTTTTTTTACTCGTTAGTTAGAATGAGATATTTCCAAAATTAGTTAAATCATCTTTAAATCAAATTTAAAAGTTTCATTACCTTTATTCTTATTAATAGAAATTAAATAAGCCTTTAAATCATTTTTATCCAAATAAAATCCAAGATTTAAATTATTTAAATGATTTCAACTGTTTAATTCAACAATTAAATTATCAAATAGATCACTATATTTTGTAACTTAACTTATTTAATCTATAAAATTAAATTTTCAATATTTAAAATTAATTAAATATTCCAATTTCAAACCACTAAAATTCTGGGTCGTTACATTCCTCGCCCCTTAAAAGAAGTTGTCCTCGAAATTGCCAGGATAGGGAAAATGCCTGAACCCATTTCTTTTATAAAACAAATTAGTTGAAATAACTTCCCAAAATAAATTTGTTGAAACCCCATTATCACCCTTTCCTTTAGTCTTGAATTTCATCCACGGGTCCCAATTAATATTAACCATTTCAGGTTATAATTCAAAAATCAATTTTTAGTTATTAAAAATTTCATCAAAATTTCTAACTCTTTAAATTTTTGATAAAATTTCACCAGCATTCCTTTGCGCGGCTAGATCAGAACAAATACATATTGCCACTATGGGCCCAAACCAACAAAAGAAAACAAAAGCTAAGTAGCTCAATCATAAAACCATCAAATTCAAACAACAATTTAAACATGTACCTTTTAGTCGGGCAATCAATTTTCTTGTGAAATCAAAGGCATCAAATTTACTCTTGCTTTTATATACCTGCATCTTATATACCAGTGATATCCAAACATATACTTCAAAATTATTTTATATCTTATATCTTTCAAATTCTCAAAATTTGTTTTACTTAAGCTCGTATGATGTATTTATATCATTCGTACGCACATCTCAATCCGATCGCTCGCTCGATCACACAATTTCACTTCCAAACTAGTATCATTCACACGACTCTCTAGTGCGGACTCAGATCTGGTTCCTTGATTATAAACCGTTATCCTCCTTGCATAGCCATATACTATGATAGAGAATCCAGAATAAATCAAAAATCCATATCCAGTGTTTGCCGTCGAACATCGAGTGAAAAATCCTAACTCGGATCGATATAAATTATCTCGAAATTCTATGTTCGAATCTGGATCAAATCGTTATGCAAACAAAATAATATACATACAACTTGCGTATTTATTTCCATTGATTTCTTAGCTATACCAAATTCTCTTGTTCACGTTCATTTTACTTACAATCAATTATTCACAATCATTATTCACATTCTCTTATTTACTCAGTATATTCTTTTCAATACTAATATCATTTAAGAATTATTCCACCCATTTCTATGTTCAACACATTTCACTTCATACTTACTTCATTTATGGATTATCCCATAAATTTCTTAAGTTTATAAACATTTTATGCAACTTCTTATGGTTATTACCACTTCACAACTTAAGTCTATATCCATTTCTAACCAAATTCAATTTCATTTTCCAATTTCAACATCCAATTTTATCAATCAACATCCCAAATCATATCCAATTCACCAATTTAATTAATTAGTTCATTCTCTAATTTATTTCAATAACAATCAATTTTATTTCTAAAATCATTGCACTTAGCCTAACCTAAGCTAATTCTTCAAAATTCACTTTATTTAACTTAATTTAAGTTAATTTCATTCCATAATTCAATTTATCATTCACATTCAACAAATTAACATTGTTTTAATTTGCTAATTTTCAAATTTTATAAGTTATCAAACCTATTTTCTCATATTTTCAATAAAAACATTTTAAATGAAAATCCCAGAGTTTAAACACCTTGTTCTAAAGTATTTCAAATCATTTTTGAAATCATCTATGTATATATATACACACAATCCCTTTGGATTCTAAAATCAAACTAGTTTTTCCAAAACAAAACTCCAATGGTAGCAATCCCTCTCTTGGAAACTCGAAAATGAACGTCGATGATGCTGCAGTCATCACTGAAATTATTTTCCAACGACCGAAGTGAGTTCAGTGCTTCCTATTCCTTTTAATTTTTTTTAAAAATATTTATATTCAAAAATATTTTCAAATAATTGTAACAACCCCACCGTGATGCCCTGTTTAGCAAAGAACATTACAAGTAATGTCGTCTGCTAATCCGGAGAATACGGCTTGTTAGGGGCGATCGAATTTGAATATATCTTTATACTAACACTGACATGTCATTTATACCTTTTCACTGAATATATGAACTGAATTTGACGTGTATAGTATTAATACAAAGTAATAGACACACCGATTTCTCAGAATCAGAACAATATATCACATAAATAATAGTCACAGATCACAGCAGAATAAATCTCAACTTACACATATACAAATTTTGAGTTTACAAAATTAAATACTAAACTCGATTGTTATACAAGTTTAACAATTCTCTAATCTCAATTGTACATCTTATAAACATATTCACAAATTTCCTAAAAGAGATAAACTAAAAAGTCAAAAGTGTTTATCTCCTTGCTAGCTCAAACATCCAAATGTCAACTTATCCTGTATTGCTGTAACTTGAAAAGTCTCGGTCTGACCCGAGCAAAATAACACCCGGGACAGACTATCTCTAAATATCTAATAGGGTGAGAACAAGATATAGCATAAAAAACAAACATAAATAAATACAGATGTTCAGGATTGAATTCACAGAACAAAACACAATATCTCTAAGCACACAAATATCAATGATTAACTCAGTATAGGGTTATAAATTTATGTCACAAACACGAACTAGTCACTAAACACAAAATAACAGAATTAACTTAACATCCATCACAAGACCCAATAACATATATTTATTTCACGAACACACGACACAAGAATATATGTTTATTTCATAAACACAAGACACAAGAATATATATACTAATTTCACGAATATAGGACAATCACAAAATCCTAATATCCAGAATCCAAGAGATCTTTATCCAAACCGATCGTAATTGTGGCGCCCCACCTCTATACTCACGCTAGCCAAGGACACTACTAGGTAATGTTGTCGACTAGCATGAAGAATAAGGCTGTTGAGGAGCGGCCATCTGTGTAATTGCTTTGTGCGAGTACCGATATGTCAGATAATATAACTTACATTTCATTTCAAGAGGAAATCCGACATATAAAATACAAACTCAAAGCTACCACACAGTGGCTATGAGGCCTTCAGAAACAAATATAGAAATAAACATAACACAAATCAGTCATAGATATTCATATCACAAAGGCGGAATCAGATATGAATATAACACATAAAAGTGTACATCAAAGTAGTGGTCAAACAAGATCCACTACATCACAAAAGAATAGATACTTGTGCTATATAAAAGAATAATTATACATCAAGGAGTTTATATCTCAAATGTATAATAACAAAAACTACTAATCTAAAGTAGTTATCCAAAAATCAGATGATAGTCCCTGACGAGGAGTCAAGCAGAAGCACCTGTAACATCTCGGTCTGACCCGAGTATTATTTAATAAGAAAATAATAAACGGATTAGTCTAGCTATAATTATCAAATAAAATGATATAGGATAAGAGATATGAACAAAAGCGTATGATAACAAAAATGCCATAGTTTGTCAAGTATACATCAATTAACAACAAAATCATACAATATCTCAAATCATCTCAAAACACCAAAAAGAATCACATTCTTTAAATTATTCACCAAAACACTAATATTGATAGAACTTACCAATTCAAACCACAAAAATTGGTGAAACACAAATTCTAGAAATCATCAAGAAATCACAAAGGGGGAGGCCTATCACAAACGGGAGCATGAAAACTCACAAACACGTGTATCACAAATGGAACGCTATTCCATGGTCGCTAACCATAAATTTTGAGCCGAAGCTCCACAAACGGCTCGAAGACCACGGGTCGCTACCCCGCCAAATTTGAGCCGAAGCTCCACAAACGGTGTTTTTAGTCCCCACACAAACAAATAGACATCGCACATCGCTAGTCTAAATCACAAAATGATCGTCATCGATCAATAAAAAGTGTGAATTACACTAAGCTAGTAAATATATGAGTTTAACTTCATGTCCCATAACCACTAGCTTAACCTAAATATTTACGAAAAATTGTAGATTTCCACTCGAAAATTGTCACAAGAGTACGATCGAACAAGTCCAAGAATTAATTGACGAAGTAAACGCAAGCGTTTCATACCACTTGTTTTACTAAGCCGTTTAATTTGATATCTTATACGAATGAGGTAAAGGTTTGTATATACTAATAGATTGGAAAACGGTTTTGAAAGAGAGCTTTATATATTTAAAATAGTGTCGAAATCATTTTGATGAAAGAGATTTAATATTTACTACTAGTATAAAAACCTTTGTATTTAGAAGTGACAAATCACAAAAATGATTGTAGAAACAATCAATCACAAAAATCCACATTCAAAGACGTGAATTAAATCCAAAGAAATCGATACCAAATCCATCAAAATGGATATTCTCAAAAATCCAAAGAAAGAAGACATCAAAGTCGATAGTAAGTGATAACAACTATCCGGATCAACAACAATCGATTAAAAATAGGAAATCCACACAAAACAGCCTAAATAGGCAAAAATAAACATTTCTAGACGTCTGATTTGGAATCCAGACGTCTGGATTTGTTTTCTGGAAATAGTTCAGAAAGCCACCCAAACGTCTGAGCCATGACCAAACGTTTGGTTTTGAACCCAGACGTCTGGTTTTGATCTCTGGAAATTATCCAGAGAACCCCCAGACGTCTGAAACTTCAAGTAAGACATCTGAGACTCATCCAGACGTCTGATCTGAGATTTCAGACGTCTGGAATTAGTCTCTGGCTTTTTTTTATAAACTCTGTGTGCATACATTTTTGCTCCAGCTCCAAACCAGACGTCTGGACTTGGTCACCAGAAGTCCGGTCACCTGGTCTAGGCACAATTTTGCCTAGGAAAAAGTGGCCAAAACTAATCGAAAGCGATCGGACGAGCATCAGTGACTAAGGATTTACGCCAAGCGACAACCCGGCCTCAAAGGCTCTTCGATACACCCCGAATATCAATGTCCAAATATCCATAGAAGGATTTTTATAAAATTGGACCAAAACACCAAAATTTGGAAAATTCACCAAATAAATTCAAATCAAAAGCAAATGAATATGCACAAATGTTAGGAATTCATACCTAACAACAATGATAGCTATAGACTTAGATGTGAGTTAAAGAACTCACCTTTAAACCCAAAAACAATGAATGAGAAGCTTTTAAAACAAGGCAAGAATAATTCCTCTTCAACACACCTCTAGAATCCTCAATCTATTATCAACGGTGAAGTTTTTCCTAAGTTAGGGTTAGGAGTTTCTGAGAACTGAAGAGAGATTGGAATGGAGAAGAAGATGATGATGCTTACCTTAGCTTCTCTTTGATGTTGGAGCAAGAATTTGTATTTCCTAATTAATTCTAGGGTTTGGAATTCTAATTTCCCATTCTTTCCTCCATTTTTCTCTTAAGCTTGAGAGTGTTAGGAAATGAAAATGAATGAAGGAATTTGAGTGGAGTAAGGGCATTCAGTTGGGTTAATGGGCTGAAACCCAAACCCAAAGCCCAAAAATAGAAAATAGCAAAATTCACCCAACTCCAAACATATCGATGTTAATACTCAAAAAAGTTGTAAACGCCATTTTGGACTCGATGAAAGTGGTCTCGAGTCCCAATTCGTCTTTTTACAAAAAGTAGCTTTTCGGACTTTAATTCGATTAACGATGCTATATTTAAATAAAATATTTAAATATACAATCGTAGAATATGCGGGTTGTTACAGACTCCCCTCCTTAAAGAAATTGCGTACTCGCAATACTTAAGAAAAAGAAATAAAAAGTAATAACCATACAAAGGCATAACACCACAAAAAGAAGAAATTTTGAAATGAGAAGTTCACCTTAATGAGCACAAGAGAGTAAGTCCGGATGCGTTCGCTCGATGAATTCTCCGGATTCCCAAGAGTAATCCTTAAGATTTGAGGACCATTGAACTTTCACAAGAGGAACCTCTTTATTTCGAAGTCGTTTAACCTCCGTAGCAATGATACGAATAGGATGTTGCTCATAAGTCAAATTTGGCGAAACTTCAATTTCTTCAATAACATCGGGCTCAAGAATAGAATCAGAATCTCTAATGCATTCCCGTAGTTGAGAGACATGGAATACGTCATGAATGGTAGAAAATTGAGCCGGTAACAAAAGGCGATAAGCCACGGAACCAATGCGTTCGGTGATGGGAAATGGACCAATATATCAAGGTGCTAATTTTTCCGATCGACCGAAATGCACAACACCCTTCATAGGTGAAACACGAATAAACACAAAATCTCCCATAGAAAATTCTAATTTCCTTCTTCGGTTATCGGCATAGGATTTTTGTCTACTTTGAGCTTCTTTCATCCTATGACGAATAAGGTCAATCTTTTCTGTGGCATCACGGATAAAATCTGGACCTAAAACTAGCTTCTCACCGGCTTCAAGCTAAAACGAAGGAGATCGGCATGGCCTTTCGTAGAGTGCCGCGAAAGGTGCCATACCAATACTTGATTGGAAGCTATTATTATATGAAAACTCAACAAGAGAAATATGATCTTCCCAACTTCCACCAAAATCAAGAACACATGCACGAAGAAGATCTTCAAGAGTTTGATTCACACGCTCGGTTTGTCCATCAGACTGAGGATGATAAGCGGTGCTAAAATTAAGCTTCATTCCCAAAGCTTTTTGAAGACCTTTCCAAAATCCACTAGTAAAATATGGATCATGATCGCTAACAATAGCAGTAGGAACTTCATGCAATTTAACAATTTCCTTAACAAAGAGTTTAGCCAAAATAGGTACGGTCCGATTGGACCGAACGGGAATAAAATGGGCAGATTTTGTAAGTCTATCTACTATCACCCATAGGCTATCATGACCTGAACGAGAACGGGGAAGACCATCAATAAAGTCCATGGAAATTTGATCCCACTTCCATATTGGAATGTCCAAAGGTTGCAACAACCCACCGGGCCTTTGATGCTCAGCCTTTACGAGTTGGCAAGTCATGCAACACTTAACAAAGTTAGCAATATCAGATTTCATTCCATCCCAATAATAAAGTCGCTTCATATCCGCGTACATTTTACTATTACCAGGATGAATGGTAAATTTAGAACGATGAGAATCTTCTAAAATGTCTTTATGAAGTTCAATAATCTTTGGCATAATAAGTCTACCAAATTTTCGAATACCGCCACGAGCATCAATATCAAAGTCTTTCAAACCTTCAACATCAATTTTATCCCTACAACTTTGACAAAGAAGAACCAATTCGGGATCATGCTTTTGAGCTTCAAGAATGCGGTCTAAAAGAGAAGGATGAGCCTCAAGGCTACATAAAACAAGAGATGAACATGAATTGGATTCACGATCTCGAATCTCACAAGTAGATAAAGTCTCGAGATCATTCCATTCAGATATCATCATGGAAACAACCGCTTGTTGCTTACGACTAAGGGCATCGGCAACAAGATTTCCTTTTCCGGGAATATAGAGAATATCGAGATCATAAGATGCAAGGAACTCGAGCCAACGTTGTTGACGCAAGTTAAGTTCCTTTTGAGAAAATAAATACTTCAAAGATTTATGATCGATGTAGAGGACAAATTTCTCTCCCAAAAGATAATGGCGCCAAATTCTAAGGGCGAAAACAATAGCTGCGAGCTCTAAATCATGAGTGGCATATCTAGTCTCGGCAGGCTTTAATTGCCTAGATGCATAAGCGATAACTCATTCCCTTTGCATGAGAATGGCACCCAAACCAACACGACTAGCATCGGTATAAACAATAAAATTTTGGTTCACATCGGGAATCACAAGAATAGGAGCATCGGAAAGGAGTTCATTTAATTTTTGAAAAGCAGCTTCACATTTGCTAGACCAAATGTATTTAACTCCCTTCTTTGTCAAATTAGTAAGAGGTATGGAAATTTTAGAAAAGTCTTTTATGAACCGATGGTAATAGCCCGCCAATCCGAGAAAGCTACGAATTTCCGTCACACTCTCCGGTCTCTTCTAATTTTGAATTGCTTCAATCTTTGAAGGATCCACGGAAATTCCGGATTCAGAAATTATATGCCCCAAAAATTTCACACGATATTGCCAAAAGTGGCATTTAGAAAATTTTGCTTTCAATTGGTTGCTTCTAAGAGTTTCCAACACAATCCGAAGATGATTTTCATGCTCCTCCTCGGTTTTAGAATAAACAAGAATATCATCGATAAAGATGAGAACAAATCGATCGAGGAAGTCTTTGAAAACTCGATTCATAAGGTCAACGAAATAAGCTGGAGCATTCGTCAAACCAAATGGCATAACAAGCCATTCATAAGATCCATAACAAGTACGGAATGATGTCAAAGGAATGTTATCCTCTGCAATATGGAGCTGATGAAAACCGGTTGGTAAGTCTAATTGTGAAAAGACTTTAGCACCACTAAGTTGATCGAATAGATCATTAATCCAAGGTAAGGGATATTTATTCTTGATGGTGAGATCATTAAGCTTGTGGTAGTCAACGCAAAGCCTAAGTGTTCCATCGGATTTCTTCACAAAAATAGCTGAAGCTCCCCATGGAGAGGAACTAGATTGAATAAATTGATTTGCTTCCAATTCGGATAATTGTTTACGCATCTCCTCATTTTCCTTATTGGACATACGATAAGGAGGACGAGTAATAGGTAGAGCTCCAGGGATCAGATTAATTCTGAACTCAATGGCTCGCTTAGGTGGTAATCCTAAAACGGGCCCAAATATGTCGGGAAATTCACGAACAATGTGAATGAGGGAAATGATATCTTCCTCATCATCATTATCGTCATCATGAGGATTTAGAGAATACAAGGATGCTTTTGAATTGGAATCTGAATCTTTCAGAACAAGAGAAATCTGCTTAAAAGATTGTGGATGCCGAAGATATATAGTCCGCTCAGGACATAGGATATGGGCTTCATAACGGTTAAGCCAATCCATTCCCAAAATCATTCCGAAACCAAGGTAACGCATAACATGCAAATCGGCACAGAAAGAGTAACCACATAAAATAATCTCGACATCGTTACACAATAAACTGAGTGTTGCGGATCCACCAACCAGATTCGCAATCCTCAATGAAGTCATCAAGCCAATAACATTCAAAGACAAAGCATCAACAAGTTCTTTTGATATAAAGGAGTGAGATGCACCTGTATCAAAAAGAACTCGAATAGGAAATTCACGAAATATAATAATGCCATCAAGGATAGAATGAGAAATACCTTGACCACGAGAAGTGTTAGAAGGGGCTTGTACAACATTTAGCTTGCCTCCTTCTTGCTTTGAAGTTTGGGACACAAAGATATTGTATGACCCAAACTCTTGCAATAACGGCAAGAAAGAGACTTCGGACACTTATTTGCATAATGGTCCTTAGAACCACAATTGTAACATTCTCCACGACGAGAGTTAGGAGTATTTGCTACCGAAGTTGCTTGCTTCCCTTTCTTGTTGGGATTAGGCTTGAATTTAAAAGGCCTCTTCTTTTGGATGTTTTGTTTGACCTCAACATCATTTTCTTTATCGGCCTCTTCGAGTCGAAGAGCGATATCAACAAGCTGATCAAAAGAAACTTCCAATTTCAGAAGTAATGGCTTTTTGAGGTTCTTGTTCAACCCATAAAAAATCTCTGATTTTTCTTCAATGGGGTATTAATATACTCGACCCCATATTTAGATAGAGATTCAAAAGATGCGACGTAATCCGTCACAGAAGATTCACCTTGAACAAGGTCAATGAAGCGTCGGGCTAAAGATATTTTTTCAGCTTCCGGCACAAATTTTAATTCGAACCTTTCCCGGAATTGCTCCCAAGTAAGATCCACTTCACTAATTTCAGAGATCAAAAGCTCGTACCAGTCTAATGCTCTTTCTTGGAGCATGCTAGAAGCCACTTGGACTCGATGAAGATCAATAAGATTCATGCGAGAAAAGATGCGATCGCTTGTTCGAAGCCAAGCCTGGACTTCAATAACGCTCTCGGAACCCTTGAAAGGCTTTCCACCCAAGCTGGTGTAATCACTGCACAAGCGTGTAAACCCATATTTAGGATGAGTAGGCTCTGGAATGGGTCCGATAGCTTGAGCATTTTTCACAAGATCTAGAAGTTCTTGAGCAGACATAAATACTCCATCCTGAGGAGTAGCACTTGATTGACTGGCGCAGGGACAGCCTGGTCTAACCATTTCTCTTCTTTAAGAAAGAAAGAAGAGGAAAAAGGTTATTCACAGAATGAATATCAAACAAACTTGATTGATAATACAAGGCATCATACAAAGAAATAGGATAGAACGGTACGAAGACTCGAATTAAATCCTATGGCACGATTCCTATGAAAGACTTAGGACAATGATCCATGCTAAATTATTCTACATTGTTCTGAAGTTTGGCTCCGATACCAAGATGTGGCGCCCCACCTCTATACTCATGCTAGCCAAGGACACTACTGGGTAATGCCGTCGACTAGCACGAAGAATAAGGCTGTTAAGGAGCGACCATCTGTGCAATTGCTTTGTGCGAGTACAGATATGTCAGATAATATAACTTACATTTCATTTCAAGAGGAAATCCTACATATCAAATACAAACTCAAAGCTACCACACAGTGGCTATGAGGCCTTCAGAAGCAAATATAGAAATAAACATAACACAAATCAGTCACAGATATTCATATCACAAAGGCGGAATCAGATATGAATATAACACATAAAAGTGTACATCAAAGTAGTGGTCAAACAAGATCCACTACATCACAAAAGAATAGATACTTGTGCCAGACAAAAGAATAATTATACATCAAGGAGTCTATATCTCAAATGTATAATAACAAAAACTACTAATCTAAAGTAGTTAGCCAAAAATCAGATGATAGTCCCTGATGAGGAGTCAAGCAGAAGCACCTGTAACATCTCGGTCTGACCCGAGTATTATTTAATAAGAAAATAATAAATGGATCAGTCTATCTATAATTATCAAATAAAATGATATAGGATAAGAGACATGAACAAAAGCGTATGATAACAAAAATGCGATAGTTTGTCAAGTATACATCAATTAACAACGAAAATCATACAATATCTCAAATCATCTCAAAACACCAAAAAGAATCACATTCTTTAAATTATTCACCAAAACACTAATATTGATAGAACTTATCAATTCAAACCACGAAAATTTGTGAAACACAAATTCTAGAAATCATCAATTAGAAATCCAGAAATCACAAAGGGGGAGGCTTATCACAAACGGGAGCATGAAAACTCACCAACACGTGTATCACAAATGAAACGCTATTCCATGGTCGCTAACCATAAATTTTGAGCCGCAGCTCCACAAATGGCACGAAGACCACGGGTCGCTACTCCGCCAAATTTGAGCCGAAGCTCTAGTCCCCACACAAACAAATAGACATCGCACATCGCTAGTCTAAATCACAAAATGATCATCATCGATCAATAAAAAGTGTGAATTACACTAAGCTAATAAATATATGAGTTTAGCTTCATGCCCCATAACCACTAGCTTAACTTAAATATTTACGAACAAATTGTAGATTTCCACTCGAAAATTGTCACATGAATTTAATCGAACAAGTCCAGAATTAATCGACGAAGTAAACGCAAGCGTTTCATACCACTTGTTTTACTAAGCCGTTTAATTAGATTTCTCATACGAATGAGGTAAAGGTTTGTATATACTAATAGATTGGAAAACGGTTTTGAAAGAGAGCTTTATATATTTAAAATAGTGTCGAAATCATTTTGATGAAAGAGATTGAATATTTACTACTAGTATAGAAACCTTTGTATTTAGAAGTGACAAATCACAAAAATGATTGTAGAAACAATCAATCACAAAAATCCACATTCGAAGACGTGAATTAAATCCAAAGAAATCGATACCAAATCCATCAAAATGGATATTCTCAAAAATCCAAAGAAAGAAGTTATCAAAGTCGATAGTAAGTGATAACAACTATTCGGATCAACAATAATCGTTTAAAAATAGGAAATCCACACAAAACAGCCTAAGTAGGCAAAAAATAAACATTTCCAGAAGTTTAATTTGGAATCCAGACGTCTGGATTTGTTTTTTGGAAATAGTTCAGAAAGCCACCCAGACGTTTGGAATATCAAATCAAACGTCTGAGCCATGACCAGACGTCTGGTTTTGATCTCTAGAAATAATCCAGAGAACCCCCAGACGTCTGAAACTTCAAGTCAGACGTCTGGGACTCATCCAGACGTCTGGTCTGAGATTTCAGACGTCTTGAATTAGTCTCTGGCTTTTTTTTATAAACTCTGTGTGCATACATTTTTGCTCCAGCTCCAAACCAGACGTCTGGACTTGGTCACCAGACGTCTGGTCACCTGGTCCGGGCACCATTTTGCCTAGGCCAAAGTGGCCAAAACTAATCGGAAGCGATCGAACGAGCATCGGCGACTAAGGATTTACGCCAAGCGACAACCTGGCCTCAAAGGCTCTTCGATACACCCCAAATATCAATGTCCAAATATCAATAGAAGGATTTTCATAAAATTGGACCAAAACACCAAAATTTGGAAAATTCACCAAATCAATTCAAATCAAAAGCAAATGAATATGCACAAATGTTAGTAATTCATACCTAACAACAATGATAGCTATAGACTTAGATGTGAGTTAAAGAACTCGCCTTTAAACCCAAAAACAATGAATGAGAAGCTTTTAAAACAGGGCAAGAACAATTCCTCTTCAACACACCTCTAGAATCCTCAATCTATTATCAAAGGTGAATTTTTCCTAAGTTAGGGTTAGGAGTTTCTGAGAACTGAAGAGAGATTGGAATGGAGAAGAAGAAGATGATGCTTACCTTAGCTTCTCTTTGATGTTGGAGCAAGAATTTGTATTTCCTAATTAAAACTAGGGTTTGGAATTCTAATTTCCCATTCTTTCCCTCATTTTTCTCTTAAGCTTGAGAGTGTTAGGAAATGAAAATGAATGAAGGAAGTTGAGTGGAGTTAGGGCATTCAGTTGGGTTAATGGGCTGAAACCCAAACCCAAAGCCCAAAAATAGAAAATAGCAAAATTCACCCAACTCCAAACATATCAATGTTTATACTCAAAAAAGTTGTAAACGTCATTTTGGACTCAATGGAAGTGGTCTCGAGTCCCAATTCGACTGTTTACAAAAAATAGCTTTTTGGACTTTAATCCAATTAACGATGCTATATTTAAATAAAATCTTTAAATGTACAATCGTAGAATATGCGGGTAGTTACGGTAATGATCGTCCAAAACAATCACAATGATTGTACTCATAACCCGTGGCAAACAAACAAACAAATTGGTATCACTCGAACCGATCCAATACCAAGGATCGTACTCAGACCGGGAACACAGAATCACAGAATGATCTCAAAGATAGTCCATACCGATCAAGGTGATCGTAGAAACCATGACTCGATAATTCCACATTTATTTAATATTATTAAATTATTATGTTTGAAAAGAAATCCAGGAATAAACTTCTTAAGGATCTAGCAGCCACTTGTCACACACCAAAAGAGAGTAAACTCTAAAGTGCCAAATACTATCACCTTCAGTAATCACTAGAATTTAACTAATACGTCCCATACCGTATCGTGAAATTCAAGTATTTACTAAAAGCTAGTAAATATCACTTATTACGGATAGCACTGGACAACCTGAACTACATTCTCTTAAGGATCTAGCAACCACTTGTCGCACACCAGAAGAGAATACAACTCTAAAGTGTAAAATACTTCCTAACAGCAATCACACGAATTTAACCAAGGCATCCCATACTACCCGGTGGAATTTGAGTATTTGCTAATGGGCTAGTAAGTTCCACTCAAACATTCAATTTATTGAGTTATACCATATTCGACGAAGTCTTATTCGAAAGCATTTAAACCAATTGATAACTCTATGTCGATTATTAGTACTTCCTAAATTATAGAATGAAGGTTCTCAAAACATTTATTTAATTTGTCACTTATCAAAATATTCCGTTATTCCAAATTGTTCTAAGGGTATTTATTTTACAAAACAAGATTTTTCATGTTCCAAAATCACATTGATTCTTTAAATTCCATAAGGTTATAATGTTGACACACCATATTTCAAAAGCCACCTATAAAAGTATTCATTTATTTTGTGAATCCATAAATCCATTTTTAAAACAAATTTAGTATTCTAATAATTAGTCAAAACCTCGTAGAATTGTATTTCCAAAATTTGAAATTTCAAATCCATAAAATCATTTATAAAGGTAATTAAACTACTTTAGAAAACATGTTTGATATTTAGAACTAAAATAAACTCTTTCTGCGAAATTATTTGTATACCAAACAAAGCACTTATATACATTCACAAAATAGATAGATATAAATTCATAAATTTCCAAAGCTTGGAATCAAAAATGATACAAAGTCCATAAAGCACAAGAAATGCACTATTACATATCACAAGATTGTAACGACCAATAGTTTCATAAAGTTTGATTTTCATATCATCTCTAAACACAATTTATAACTTAACAAACCAATGAATATATATATATATATATTAAAACGATCATGATAGAACATTCAATGCATATTTGAACAACATCACAAACATAGCAACAAATCATAGGTCACACTAGATTTTCAGTTTTGAAACACCATTTCAACCTCTTTTTCCTAAGAATTTTCAAAAACATATAACATAAACTTGTTCCTTAAAGTCTCATATTTTCACTATAAAAAGTTTGGCACGATTTGGATTTACCGTTAAAAAGTTATGGCGATTTTAGTTTTAGGTTTCAACTCAGAAAATCGACAGAGCAGAGCATGTGTATCAGTTTCAAACCCAATTTCGACCCTTTAAATCGTAGAATTTGCAGAAACATACAACATGGAAGTTGTTTCTTAATGTCTTAGCTTTCTAACAAAAAAATGTATACTTAATTTTGATTTATGGTTAAAAAGTTATGGCAATTTTACTGTCGGATATTAACTCAGGAAATTAGAAATGACTGTGCTATAACATCAGTTTCAAACTTAATTTAGCCCATTTTAAACATAGAATTTGGAAATTTTTTCAAAATAGAACTTATAGCTTATTTAAATATCTTTCTACCACAAAAAAAATGAACCAATTTAGATCATTTTACACAAAGATATTGCTGTTTTACGACAGCAATGTTCACAAATAAATTTCAGCAACCACTTTGCAAATTTCAACAATTCAATCAAATTACTCAAACCATTCAACTATTTATTAATACTTATCACTCAATTTAAAGAATTAAGACTTAATAGAGATAGATATGTAAGTTTGCAACTCACCTCTAATCCAAAAGATGATGAAAGCTTGCTAATTGATGAACAACAAAGCTATGAACACTCTATTGCTATTCTCATCTTCTTCAACTCCTATATCTCCATTAAAATACCAAAAATCTCTCTCCTACCAATAATTTTAGAAATCACAAACTAAAATAAACCTTTAATAAATGGTAAAATTGAATAGAGGAGATGAAAAGAAGTCTTACCCATATCTTCTTTTGATTTTAAGATTTTTATATGAATTTATCTTGATTTTCTAAGACCTAGGTTTTGTGTTTCTATTTCTTGTTTTTATTTATGAGGAATTGTATACATACAGGAGAAAGAGAATGAGGAAATAAGTTACTAAGGGAAATGATAACTATCCTGTCTCTTTTCTAAAGGCTAGTGGGCTTATCCTAAGACAAATGCCCAAACAAAAACAATAAATAGAAATACACTAACAAAATTTCTATTAGCCCAACAAACACTAATTTAAACTAACTCTAGTTTTATTATCTCCTAACACTAATTAATGTAATTAACAAAAAGATAAACTAAGTATTAATCATTATTTTTGTTTAAATACTTATTATCCATTATGTTTTATAATAAAAAAATTCCAATTTGACAAATTAATTATTTTTTTCTTTCTTACTAATAATTTATTTTAATTATCAAATGCTAAGAATTGATAACCAAATCAATTATTGAAAACAATTTTAATTTCATAATTTATATTATAAAATCTCAATAAGTATTAATTAACCATAATTAATAGTAATTAATTAGGCAATTAACAACAGGGTTGTTACAATAATACTATTATTATTTTCTAAAAACATTGAAAAATCATTTCCAAAATTAACGGGATTAAAATTCCCAAATTTCCATCTTTTAAATCCTTTTTTTTATTCATAAACCACTATTATACAATATTTATATAATCCCACCTGATTATATAAAATAAATCCTCAATTTATTATCTAGTTTGCACTACAATAATAACAACTTTATTAGAGCACAACATAATAACAAATGATAATAATCAATATTATCCTTCTCTAACAACCAAGCACACCATATATACCACAATATTTCTGAAAATTATTCCTTTATATATAAAATATAATCAAGGTAAAATTATTTCATTTACCCAGTTTCAAAACAATACCATGTCGAGTTGCTCTGTTCAAGTGTTTAGAGATCCCTATCAGACGTTAATTACTCGTATTGACCAGAATCCATAAGCCACTCAACTGACCAATCAACATAATATAAAACATTTCACTAACAAATACGCGCTCATATATATATATATATATATGTATGTATATATAGACACACACACTCAAGCTCATTCTAGAGTGCTACTGACCCTATCTCTAATGAGTTACCCAACCAAAACCAAGGTTCTCGCTTAACCTTCAGCTCTGATACCAACTGTAATGACCGAAACTTTTCGACGCTCGAAAATCGACACTAATACATCCACTGTATTACATGCAGAGGAAATCGAATGTCGGAAAACCCGATTGTTAGGGGAAAGAAGAAGAAATAAGATAGGAAGAAAAACTAAACAATAAAGAATCTCACAGCGGAACGAATAATCTATAATATATCTCAAGTCTTTACACAAAAGAAAAACTGTAATATGTATATATACAAACATCAATCAGAGTATACTAACCTATTTCAGCTTGGACAGTTATAACAGTCTGTCCACACAATTGTTGATAAACACAACAATGAATACAGCAGAAACTATAACCATCTACGTGAATACGTCTCTGGGTCTCTAACTCGTCTCTTAAAGCTCCAAACATCCAAACTAATTTGTAATATACTCGGTCTGACCCAAGCATTATAATAAAATAACACCCGAGTCAGTCTGGAAAACCAACGTGAGAAAACACACTCAATTATAATTTATTTATTTTCAAAAATCCTTTTGAAAAAAAAGGTATCTCGTTAGACCACGCCACACATAAATATGATGGGTTTTTACCTTACGATAACCAAACCCTGTCATATCAAAATCATATGATTTATAATAGTGTCTATAGAAAATAAACTATAAAATAGCTGAAATGCTTGCATCTCACATTTCAACATAGTTGGGCATAATCAAAACCGTACGGCGCTTATTGGAGAATAGATTCCATACAATGACTAGGCACTGGGGTACCACCTATCATAGTACACATCTAGAAAATGTACCGAGATCGAACCTATCGATCTCTGCCAACACAAGACCAGCTTACCCCTTACTGGATAGTACCGAATATGTCATCACCTTGGTTGCTTTGCAACCCTTTTGAGATCTCATGCACAACCAATCCATAAATATATAGATGTAGGGTATCTAAAAAGGTGACAAGATACCCTAATGGGTGCCACCCACTTAGCCTTGCTGCATCTCCTTCGATTTTCAGTCATTTCCGGTTGATGAGGCTTGAGGCTGCGCTTTACCTTAAGAATATCATTCATACTTGGAATGCTAACAACACCTTCCAGGCAAGCAATGCAATGATAACATTCATCCATACAAGTTGTACTGGGACTGAACAAACCGAACCTCCAAGAACTCCGTCTTCATTATCTTCACGATATCACAATTCATAATGCTCAAATCGGATCGAAGTGGTTTTCAGATAATACGGGTCTCTTCGAAACGATTAACGAATTTGGCCAAATTTTGATTATCGGTTATTTAACTATCAAGATTACACACATAAGCAGTCACTAGGCCCATATTTTAAATCTTTCAAACATTTATCTCAAAATATCTTTACAAAGATATACAATCATTCTCTTCCAATATTTCAATATTTGAAAACGATTTCAAATACTTAAATCCATTACTGGATATTTCAACCCATATCAACACTTAGAAATATTTCTGAATTCAATTTATAACACTTAGAAAAATATTTCTATACCATTCATTTCACACTTAAAATATTTCCAAAACCCTCTTTCATACTTAGGAAAATATTTATAAACATATTCTCCAAAATCATTTTAATATCTAACTTAGGAAATATTTCATAAATTATCTCATAAATCTCCGGAATTATTAATAAATTCTTTATTTACAATTTCCAAAACCAATTATACTTATTTATAATCCAACTAACAATTTATAACTTCATTTATGAATTCAGATTCATTTTCGAAGTTCTCGTATCTAGACAATTTGGAAATTTCCTTTTGTCAAATTTTCTTAAGTTTCTGAATTCCATTTATAAGATTTTCTCTTATAAAATCACATCCATTAAATAAAACCCGGTTCAAAAATCTCGAGAGCATTTATAAATAAATTGCAATCGCTTACTTTAAAACTATATATATATTAATAATAAATTTTCAAAACATGGTTAAATATTTTTTAAAATATCAAAACACTTTTAAATAAATGTCAATAACTAATTCCAATCCATTTATAAAATTGCTAATCTACTTACAAAACTTGTTTATAAAACTTAGAATTTATTTCAACAAATATAAATATTTAAATAACTAACTTTCTGAAATATTTTAATCCAATTAATAATTTTTAAAAATACATAGTTTAATAAATAAAAATCCTTTCTAAAAACAAACCTTAACTTTCTTGTGAAAAGCCATTTTTAAAATTCAACATACCCATTTTTATACTTATAAATCTCTCTCGATTATCATAAACCGATTTACATTTCCAATTTCATAACCACTCCCAAATTCCAAAATAGAATTTACTATTTCTTTCTAAATCGATTCCCATATCTCAATTTAAATTCACACTGTTAATTTATATTTCTAATTTATCAAATGATAATCATTCCACTTATTTATAAACATCGTTTATAAACTTCATAAACTCATCCACAGTTTATACAGGTTTATATTACAAAAATCTATTTATAAATCGATTTCTACTTAAAATTCCATTTATAAATCTATCTCTTAAATAACCCAAACTATATGCGAAAACCATTCAAATCTCGATTTCGACTTCCATTTCGTATTTTAAGAATCTTATTTAAAATCCATTGTTTAAAAATCCTCAATTTAAAATTCTCTATTTGAAACCATTTTATGAGATGCTAAATAAATATCCAAAATCCAATCATTTATTTTATCCAATTCAATTCCCATTTAAATAATCCCAAAATTAATATAAATATATTCATTTCCAAAATCGCCTTTGAATTCCCTTTTTAAATATACCAATTACTAATATATACTACTATATATATAATATGACATCCAACTGATAATAATTTATCAATCCATCCAATCAACCAATAAATAATTTTAACTTATTTAAAATAAAACCAATTATCCAAAATGAGTGAGATTTACTCACATTTATCCTTTGCTGTCGCCGAAGCGTACCGGTTTGGAACTAAAACTGTACGATGTCCGATTTTAACTCAAAATTCAACAACCTCCTAATCCAACCAAACCAGTTCCATTACGAAGCTCTCGTCATCACAATCGCAATGCAAAAAAATTCGTCTCGATCGGACCTCGTATGCAAGAGTTATGAATTTTATAAATTATCGATATTTTTAAATTAAATAACAATATAAACTATTTACATACTAATCATAAATTACAATCATACCCCTTACATCCTTCCTCTCCAAATCGTGATCTTGCATGTACACACACAACCGAATACCTATTTTCATGCACGTTTCTTCAATGACACGGAGCTAGAGACCTCCGTTCGACAAACTAACTTCGCCAACGACTTTCTCTTCCCGATCTCCACCAGCCTGCACCCAAGTCGACAACTCCGGATCCACCACGTAAGTCGTGACATTACCATGAAAACCCTCATCTACATCCAAGTCGTGATGACCACCCAGGCGCCGAGCTTCACAATTTTCTGCCTCCCGATGCTCTTCGATGCTACAAACACGATGGCGCTCTCCGATTGACAAATTGACACCTTTAGCTCCCTCAAACCCGAACCCTAATTCGACTATCAACATCGACCTCTTCTCAGCAGCAGTCGAACCCCCACTAACCCATACCAGTAGGAAGCTCTTGATGAATTAGGATTTTTAAAACTTATTTCAGATTTTTCTATTTGGTAGATTTTGAGAAATAATTTTATTTTGAAATGTTCTTTTTTTTTCTTTCCTGTTGTTATAGAAGAGTGAGTGATGGGAGACAACGTAGAGTTAGGGTGGCTAAATGTAGGGTAGCTGAGATGTGAAGGAACAAGTTTCGAGCTCCAATTCGATCGTATGGAGAAGATAGCTTTTTGAAGCCAATTATTGTATAAAATTTCCAATATTAGTTTCAACACGTTTCTATCCCACATGACCAAACGATAACTCTAAACGCTACGAAATTTGAAATCCGATAGTAATACACTATTACGGATCCAATGAAACTAGTTTCGTCGAATTCCAAGACTGTGCCCTGGAAGGCTATTTTTACTCGTTAATTAGAATGAGATATTTCCAAAATTAATTAAATCATCTTTAAATCAAATTTAAAAGTTTTATTACCTTCATTCTTATTAATAGAAATTAAATAAGCCTTTAAATCATTTTTATCCAAATAAAATCCGAGATTTAAATTATTTAAACAATTTAAATTATTTAATTCAACAATTAAATTATCAAATAAATCACTATATTTTGAAGCTCAAGTTATTTAATCTATTAAATTAACTTTTCAATATTTAAAATTAATTAAATATTCCAATTTCAAACCTCTAAAATTCTGGGTCGTTACATTGAGCGTTGCAAGATTCTTTGCGCTCGTATCAGCGAGCACTGCGCTATGGAGTTGGATTGGACAAATTTGGAGCTAGTTGGAATTTTGTGTTAAAATTGAACGTCCGTTCAATTTTAATTCAAAACGGAACGTTTGGCGACTATTAAAATCAAAGTGAGTTAATCTCACCTTTTGGGTTAATCAGAAAATCTATATAGTCAATAAATATTATTTATTGGATGTTTGGATATTTATTTCTGATCTTTATTGATTGTTTGGATAATTTGCTATATTTATTAGTTGGGTTGGATATATTCACGCCTATTGGAGCGAATGAGACTCTATTACGTTTCCTATGAGAGTGGATGACCCTTTGTATACAAATCCCACCTCAAAGCGATTGATTTATATTTTTATGATTATATACTGTATGTGATGTAGAGGGACAGGTTGGAGGGATCCAACAAGATTCCTCACAATGTTAATATTATTTTCATATATATAGTGATATATGACCGGTTGAATGCCATATTAATGACACTGATATGATTTTGCTTACTTAGTGCTTTGGTAGCACCGGGCCTTAATTTTGGTATTTTGAAATACTAAAAATGAGGATTTTGATGTAAAAAGGATTTCGAAGTGATTTTTGAAAATATTTTTTTTATTGATTTTTAAATAATAAAAGGAATGGATTTGTTTTTAAAACAAATGAAAAGTTATGATTTTTGATGTTATAAAAGTATAGTTTTGAGAAATACTTTGATTTGGGATTTTTGAATAAGTTTATAAAAAAGGATTTATAAAAGAAATATTTTATAAATAAAGAAATAGATTTATAATCAAAATTTATAAATATTTTGTAAATGGATTTGAAGTTGTTGGGTAAATGGATTTTATAAATAAATTTGATTAATAAAGAAATGGATTTCTAAGTGGACTTTGATAGTAAAATTAGTTTGTAAAAGAATGGATTTATAAATAGAACTTTGTAAATAAAGGAATTTTATAGAATGGAAGTTTTATAAAATCCGAAGGAGATTTATATATAAAAATAGTTTTATACATAAGGAAATGGCTGGTTTGAAGAATTAAAAATGAATTTTTACCAAGGAAATATATATTGTTTTAAAGTTGGTTAATATTGATTAAAGTTGTTTATAAATATTTAAATAATTTTGGAAGGTTAATTATTTAAATTATTAATATGGTTGATATTAATAATAATGATTATTAATAATATTTTTGGTAAGCTATTGTAACGACCTGCCTTTTTGGACGTTTTAAGCAGACACACATGTCGGACTCAAACCATTCAAAAGGGCATATTGTTATAGGGTAAATAAGAAAAAGAGAAAGAAATAAAACAAATACAGAATCTCACAGCGGAATGACAAAATATAATAATCAAATAACAGTTCATGAAGCTGTTTACATATAAATTTGATTATACTCATACAATTATAGAATCAGAGTTACAAACAACAAGAATAAATAAATAAATAAATAAATGCAGCGGATCAACATGATGCAGTGGAATAATTATAATAAATGATAATAGTACAAATTTTCATCCTCGTCCTCCAGAAATAAGGTCTTCAACCCTGAAATGCTCAGGCTGACCCGGGCGAATTGAAAAGACAAAACACTCGAGTCAGAACTAAAAGATCTTATGTAAGTTAAATCAATGGTAAATAAATATGAGCGGAACGGCGTCAGAGATGTTTACGGAGTTTGACATCTCCTATCTAATATCTATCGTGAGTGCAATAACTTAAGAGATGTTCGAGATTTACATCTCCTAAGGATCCGTTAAACTATCTACTATGTAATACAATACGCTATTATAATATGTCTACAGTAAAGTAAAAGTATTAAAATAACGTTAAGGCATTACCCATATCCCCCTTTAACACATTTTATATATTCTCATAGTCTATACAGTATCATAACTCCTCCGTAAACTGGAGGCTATCAAAGGGCACTCCATAGGTATGGTACAAAACAAACTGGTAGAAGGCGCGATTGGGCATGTGAACACGGCACTCGAGGCAATGCCAGGGTAGATATACCAATTGCACTCTCGGACTGGTGGTAACGCATAGCAGCTACTACCGCCCACCTCGGAACACACTCCCAAATCAAAAATCAAGGGTGGCCACCAAATCAATTATAAAGTCAGAATATAATATCGAAGAAATGTGCCCGATCGGAGGAATGACCTCACTTGGCCCGGTATAGCTCCTGTTTTAGCCACATCAAGCTGACTCACGGGAGTCAGGGTCATGTAAATACCTCATACAAAATCGTTCGCCACCATCCTACTTCATTTCTGGAATCTCCACCATATACACAGTTGTTAAAGTGATTTTCGGTATTGGTAGAGAGTATAACAATATCTGATCCCGGTCTTTTTAATAACCAAACGCTTATTTTACACCGAATGGTTCTTTTACATTTCAAAAAGTCAATTCCCTATTTATATCAAAATATCATATTCAATTTCAAAACCATATCAATTCGAAATCATATTCACTTTCAAACTATATTCACTTTCAAAATCATATTCACTTTCAAATCATATTCACTTGGAAATTATTGATAAGTTTTGTTAATTCATTCTTCATTTCAAAAGCATCTTATTCACTCAAATATTTCATTTCACAAAGAGGTATCAATTCCAATTTCCAACTTAGGTTGTATCATCATCAAGGATTTAAATATAAATACTTCAACTTTACACAGTCTGAAATTTTTAGAAAATAGTTTAGGTAATTATAAATAGTTTATATAGTTTAAAATAGTTTAAATAGTAAAAATAGTTTAAATAGATTAAAATTTGATTTAATTAGTTTTAAAATGATTTAAATAGATTAAATATAGATTAAATAGATTTAAATTATATCAAATGGGTTTAAAATAGATTAAATAAATTTAATTAGTTTAAAATAGGTGAAATATGTTAAATTGGATTAAATAAGTTGTAATAGATTAATATAAATTAAAATAGTTTTAAATTGATTGAAATAGTTAATTTAATTAAAATAGCTTAAAATAGATTTCAAAGTTGTATCCCAACATTTTCAATAACTCAATTCCAATAAATTCATTTATATTTGACACTTCAACTTTGAAATTCAAATTTTAATCCTTTGAGCAATTCATTAAACCAATTCCAATTCAACATTTCCCTTGGATTATCGAAAATAATTCAGTTTTATATAGATCAATTTCCATTCCAAAATACCAGTTATCTGAATTCAAAAATTTCAAAGATTCAAAAATCCTTTAATTTAACCAATCTGGTGTCAAGTGAAACGAATATTTATCATCTCAATCTGCAATTTAAAAATTTACGGTTATATATCATTTCAAACCGCAATCCCGAATTAAATAAACATCCATAAAATCGCTTGAGTCTATCATTTCAACCCATAATGATTTTTACCTAATCTATAGATCATTCGGGTATGTATCATTTCAACCAATAGGGAACTTGCAATGTTATAACAGTATAAAATACAGCATCCAGTCATCCAATATTAACCATTAAAACATACATCACAATCGTCATCCAAATCAATCAATGAACATCAATAGATAACTGATAATTAATACAGGTATTAATTTGCAATTTAAAATTCAATATTAAATTAAACGACGACTAAATGCAATAAAAGTCAAATTTAACTAGAATAACAATTTAAACATACCAAACATCGATCAATTAATTTCTAATTACAACATAAATTTAATTTAACTAACATAAGAATATCTACTAGTTGTGAGTGGATCAAAACACTCACCTTCGATTTTAAATCGAATTAAAATCCAATTTAGGCCTAAAATTCAAACAGTTTTAGAATTCGTCCAAACTAGCATCAAAATGTCCATAATTTCGATACGATCCCAGCGGAACAAACCGTGCCCAAATCCGAGTTCGTATGCAAAAGTTATTAACATTAGAAGATTAAACGATTTATATTAAAACAAAAAAACTCATCGCCTTTGTTCTAAGCCCTACAGTCGCGTACGAGGGTTCGAGCCGCCACCATATCGCCAATGAACGTGCGCCTATGGCCACCATCCACTCGATCGACCACCTCCATCGGCCTACCCATCACCGGCCGCACCTCCCTGCACCTCGCCGAGGCCTCCGCCGCCGCCAATCCACTCGACCGCCGCTGCCTATTCGCTTGAATTCTGGCGACTCCTTTGACTAACTCGACAAACGATCAACACCATTATGACATGCTCCACCCCAGCTTCCCAACGACACTCCCCGATTGTCAATCGGGAGACAATCCACCGTTGGATCGTCAAAACCCTAAAACGAACGGCCGAGGTTCATCCTCAATTTCTGGACAAACGATGATTCAATGACAAAAACGAATTGCAAATCTGGGTTACGCTCGTCGAGAGCTTCAAAACGATATATAATTTGATATGGTTTGGAGGAATTTGATTTTGGGAATTGAATTTGCAATTTGGGATTTGTTTCTGCCATTAGAAGAAGGAGATAGCCAGAGAGAATTGTACGTACTGAAATAAAAAATATGAGAAACAACTAGGGTTTATAACGGAAGGTATAGCTGAAATAGAAAAGAATGGACCAAATCGATTTGAAAGTTAAACGATAAACGACCCGAAAAGCCCGTTTCCTTCCTGAAACGAAAATGGGTCATCCCATATATCAAAATAGATGTTTTCGATATTTTTAAACTCAATGGAGCAGGTTATAGATCCTAATTCCATCGTATTTAGAAGTTAGCATAAAATAAGCTTATTTCAAATTGATTTCAATTAAATTGATTTTTAGGCATTCCGAGTCCGTACGATCAAACGACAAGTCTGATCGCTACGAAACTCGAAACCTTATAATAATTCATCGTTACGGATTCGATGAAACTGGTTTCGTCGAAATCCGAAACAATGGCCAAAATGGATATTTTCACATTAATTGAATAAATTAATATTAAATTAATTAATCACTTTTTAATTCAATATTTATAAACTAACGAATTTTCATCATTTTTTGTTACTTAGACATTTATAATAATTTAAAACAAATTTACATATCAAATTCAGGGTTAAATAATTCACTAATACAGTGTTCAAATTCAACTGTAATTAAATTCAATTAATTAAAATTAAATTCCACTAAATTGTTTTAATTTGATTTCAGTATTTTTATTCTAACTATTATTGCTCTAATAACATAGTTAATATTTATTGATATCTTATTTCACTAATATGCTACGATTTCCATTTTTTATTTGAATTAACTACTGTATTTCAATTATGTTGAATTTTTGTCACTTATACACATTAATTATAATTTAATATCCCAATTAATTAATTTATCTTGGTTTCATTCTTTTTATTACATCCATTATTTCCTTATGAATATAATTAACATTTCTATACATCTTATTACATTCACAATTTGCAGTTATTGTCTTAACTCACATTAATGTAACATTTAATTTCATTTAATTATAATTGATTTCCAATTTAATTTAACAGACTAAATAAATATGTAACATATAATAGTTTGTCACCATTAACTTTTAGTCACATTAATAAGTTATTATTTACAACCAAATGTTATAATTACTTGCATAACACTGATTTTTATTCAATTACCATAAATTATATATTATTTCATTAGTTGATTCAATATTTACATTTGTTTTCCTATATTTACTTCATAACCAAGTATAACCTTAAAATCATTTCAATTGATTGGAATTTCATTCAAATTGTTAATAATTAACTTAAGCTAACATTATTGCATTTCATTTTAGTTATTTTTTTTAAGGTAAACGAGTTTTTATACTGGACTCTACCAGATCAGATTAATAGAAAACAATTACAAAATTAGGAAACAAACATAAGAAGAAAAGAGATGACAACCATCAGAAAATGAATTGAATTAATTAAAATAGGATTAGGGCCCATAATAGGCCAAATACCATTTTAATTAATGCACCTCGAAATTTATAAGCCCAGCGGATTTTAGCCATCTCGTGCGTTTGATAGAAGCACCATTCATCTCAGCAATCAACTCCCGCCTGGATTTCATTTTCTTCTCAAAAATGCGAGTGTTCCTCTCACGCCAGATAGCAGAGACGAAACACCTGAGAACAACAAGCATACGGTCCCCTCTCTCGTTTCGCCATCTAGATCGTTGAAAAATCTCGAACCATTGTTGCTCGCGCCGCGCATTAGAGTAGTATATGTCAGCAGTAAGCAGAACAGCCTTCCATAGTCGATATGTCACCATGCACTGAAAAAAGATGTGATCCTTGCTCTCGGGTTGATTATTGCATAAAACACATGTATTCGACATAATGAATCCACTCTCCAGTAGTTTATCTCTAGTATGCAACAAATTTTGTATAGTTTTCCAGAGGAAAATTTTGTCTTTTTCCGAGCCGAGTCTACTCCATATGCGGCGATACCAAGGATTATTACAAGCATTATTATCCGGAAGAATGGCTTTGTATATAGTTGCAATGGTGTGAGGAGAGTGTTTGTCAGTCCATTGTATAGAGTGCACAGTGTTATTGTGTTTAGCCTGAGTTATCTTCATCCAGAGGTTATGAACCACAGTAGATGCAGCAGTAGGTAATTGTATCTTACCATGGTTGATGTAATGCCTAACATTTGCCCGGTCAGGAATGCCAGTGGATATCTTTTCCATATTTGTTAGCACGTCATTGAGGATGATACCGGGAGCAGACCAAGGTGAGTGCCAGAATGATATGTGTTGATCGGAGAAAATATTGTATTTAACATGCGGAAGAATGATATCACAAATGCTAATAATGTTCCTCCAAAAATAGCTTGAAGTGGCAGTGGGACATATATTCCAGAATTGCTTATCAAATAGGTAGTTCTTTCTTATCCAGCATATCCACAAATTTTTCTTGTCAGATATGATATCGTTGATGTGTTTGGAGGCCGCTGCAATATTCCAGTATCGTAAATTTATAATACCCAATCCCCCTTTTTTTCTAGGTCTGCATATTTTGGAGAATGCAATGGGAATAGGTTTGCGAGAGTTGCAATCACCATGCCATAAGAAATGGTTCATGGCTGCATTTATCATGGATATTAATTTTTTTGGTAATATAAATATACGAGACCAGTATGATGTAATGCCAAAGATAATTGATTTTATGATAGAAATTCTACCTGCCTGCGAGAGAAGATGAGAGGGCCAATATCGAAGTTTGGCAATGATCCTCTCGTACATAGGGATGCATTGAGTAGTATTAATCCTAGCCTTAGTGAGAGGAATACCCAAGTAAACAACGTTATTAGGCATGGGCAAAAGACCAGATAGATTTGTGATACGGCTGTTATCATTCTCACTAAGACCCGCAATAAGAATATGAGACTTATTCTTATTAATTTGCAGCCCAGTCATGTCGCGTAGATGAATAAGTGTGTCATTGATGGCAGTAATGGTACCAGTGTCAGGCTTAGCAAATACGATAATGTCGTCGGCGAACATGAGCGAGGTAATAAGAGGGTTATTGCACTTCGGGTGGGTCTTAATAGTCTTATTTATAGCATGGGTAGTGAAGATAGAATTAAGTAGCTCCATCACCAAGATAAATAAGTATGGGGAGATAGGGTCACCTTGACGAATCCCTCTAGATGATTTGAAATACCCCGTAGAATGGCCATTAATCTTAACAGTGTACCCCGCAGATGATTTCATTTTAGTTATTATTTCATTAATATGTCACAAATTTTTATTTCTTCCAACATTAAGACACAAAACCTTATTAAATTAACCATTTTTAATTATCGAAATTTACAGGTCGTTACAGTTATTATTATTAATTTATATGGTAAAGATTAATGATTGTTTTTAATCCATAATGATCTAAATTATTAATTATTATTTTTAAGAGGTTAAAAGTTAATAATTATTATTTATTTATGATATTTATTATGAATAAACATTATTATATAATAACGATTTACATAAAGAGATTATGACTTATTTATGATGTTTTCAAGATTCATGAATATAGTTTTGTAAATGGACTTGGATTTTAATAAGAAGAGCTTATAAAATGGTTTGAAGATTTAAAGGGAGATTATTTACAAGGTAAAGAGGTTTCTAAATAAATGGATATTTGTAAACGAGTTTTAGAAATGGATTTATAGATTCATAAAATGGAATTTATAAATAATTGCATGGTTTTATAAGGGTTTAGAAATGACTTGAGGAATAATTTAAAAATGGTTTTAGAAATTTATAATAGAGTGTAACAACCCAAGATTTTTGCAAATATTTTTAAATTAGATTTTATTTCAAAATGTTATTTTTAAAACATTTTAAAAGTGTAGTTGTAATTTTCCAATATTAGTTGTATTTTGTTTACAATTTTTAATTCTAGTTTCAAAATAATAAACTATTTTCTTTATTTATTTTCTATTTTCCCAAGACATTATTTATTGTTTTATTTTCACATTATTTTGTTTTAACTTTTTATTTTATTTACTTGATTTTTATTTGTTTATATTGAATTAAAAGAAAGTGGAAATTCAAAGAGACAAAAAGCTTTTAAACTTGTGACTTTTCCTTTTCTAGTCTCTTCATTATCTTGGCCGTTCTTTTCCTTTGGTTTGGCCGTGTATTTGCTTTGAGAAACTTCTCATTCCCTTTCACAATTCATGGCATCTCATTTCTGAAAAAATGTAAGTTAGCGGCTTCTCCTTTTTTCCACTTTTCTTCTTCATTTTTGCTTGTTTTGCCTTGATCTCTTCATGTTTTGCTCGGCCACTATCCACCATCACCTTCACCGACCACCACCATCATCTCCTCCCCCTCATCATCCACGGCTAACCACCCTACCCTTCTGTCCAGACCTGGCTGTGACCACTAGGTTGAACAAGCACCACAAAAACTTTGCAACAACTCCAAACAATGCATTGCCGAACCCCCTTATCCCATCACCATCTCACATTTTGCCTCGACCACCACCTATAGCTCCACCACCAGCACATGCCATCACCTTTGGACATCACATCAGCCTCTGTCCTGACCTGTAGTGGCATGACCGAGCCCAAACTTGACCATAGGCCGAGCCTAGATGAACCAAAACTCCACTTTTGGCCTTGACTCTTTGTATTCCTTGTTTTGCAACTCCTTTCTCTTCACATTACCTAGCCTAGCCGTGCCTAAATGAGTCCAAACCCAAGCCTTACCATCAAATAAAACATGTACGGCCGAGCCCATGTTGAGTCATGGTCAAGCAATTTTGATTTCAAAGCTTCGTGATGTTCTTTGTTAATTCTATTTCCATTTGTCCACTTTATCTTTGTATTGTATATATATTTATATTTGCTTTGTTTTATTTGCTATATACAAGATTAATATCTTGGCTCTCTCTCCACTTGAATCAAAAGTCATGCTATCATGCTTTCTGGAATTTATTTGTGTGTTTTGATTTGCGAACTCCAGCTTAAAAAGGTGAGTTATTCACGCTTGACATTCATACTTATAGAATTGTGAAATGATAACAAGTGAATGTGTAGAATTGTTATACCATGTTATATCTGCCTGTGATATGAATTATATGATGTTAAACTTTGCTATAAACTTGTCATATCATCTGATATGTTATAATATGTTATACTGTTTATTTACCTCTGTTTCTCACACTACAAGTTCCCTGTAGAATAGAATCATTATGGGTTGAAATGATACATACCCGAACGGACTTTAGAATAGGGAAAAATCGTTATAGGCTGAAATGATAGGCCTGAGCGATTTTTATATATTTTTATTTTACTTGGGATTGCGGGTTTGCAATGATAGAACCCGGATTTTTCTTTGTAAATTACGGATTGAAATGATATATTATCCGTATCACTTTACTTTGGCTAGAAAATATTATACAGACCCGTGGTTATTTTATATATTTTTTTGGAAAATTTTAAGTATTTTAAAATGTAAAAATATGATAATTTGATTTAAATTGGATTTAAAATGATTTAATAAAGGATTAGTGATTATTCTATATATTTAAAAATGTTAAATAAATGAACGGAAAAATTGTGATTTGAAACATAACTTAATTTGGAAATTTGTTATTTGATTTTTAAATGGAAGTTTAAGTTAATTAAATAAAAATGGAAATTAAGTTTTATTCATGAAATGGAAATTTAAATTTAAGTGTTAAGGTAAATTGTTAAAAATGAAAAGAATGGTAAATGGTACACTTGAATTTAATAAGTGAAATTATTGGGAAATTTGATTGTATTGTAAAAAAAATTCTTTATAAAATCATAAGTTAAAGGGTATTTAAATGAACGTTTTTGAAGTGGAAAAATATGATTTTTACAAGTTAAAATGGTTAAAATCGAAGTTTATTTGTTTCTGAAATTTTATTATAAATCTGGAAATTGAATTAGTAGCACTTCAGAAATGCTATCATTTTTGAAATTAACTTAAAATCTGAAGTAAAAGATACTGCAGCACTTTGTAAGTGCTGTGATGCAAATGAACTAAAGGCTAAATTAACTAAGGGCTACTGCAGCACTTGGTAAGTGCTATGGTTGCAGAAAGAAAATCTAAATCTGAAATTAATTAAAAGAGCTACGGTAGCACTTGATAAGTGCTGCAGTTTGCTGAAATGAGATTTTCAAATGTAATTGAACTACTGCAGCAGTTTTTTAATGCTGTCTTTTCTGAATTGAACTAGTTTTCAAATGTAATTGAACTACTGCAGCAGTTTATAAATGATGTCTTTGCTGAAATGAATTGTTTTCAAATATAACTTACCGCAGCATTTCCTAAGTGCTGCGAAAGATGAAATTTCAATGTTTTAAAGTATTTAAGTGAATAAATGAGCTCAGAAAAGGTTAAATTTTTGGGAATTGAATATTTGATTTGAAAGAATAATGACTTTATTTTCAAATGGTTTAAATGAAGTATTTTGATTCGAAATATAAACTATTTTTGAAATTTATAACCACGGGTTATAATAACGATTGGTTGTTAAAGAGATCGGGATCGGATATGGACATACTCTCTGTCGATACCGAAAACCACTTTAACAACAATGTACGCGGTGGAGATTCGAGAATGAAGTAGGATGGTGGCGACGATCCTAAAGGTATATACGTGGACCCGACTCCCGTGAGTTGGCATAAGGTGGCTAAAACAGGAGCGATTGACGGGCCAACGAGGTAGCACCTCTGATCGGACACACTTCTTCGATACCATTCTATTACTTTTGTGATTGATTGGGTGCACCCCTTGATTTTGGGAGTTTGCTCGAGGTGTGCGGTAGTGGCTGCTATGCGTTTCCACCAGCCCGGATGCGTAATTGGTATATCTACCCTGGCATTGCCTAGTTGTGCCGTGTCACCTACCATATCGAGCTTTACTATGAGTTTGGATTTGTGTCGTAGCCTGTGGAGTATTGAGGGTAGCCCCCGATCCGGGAGTATGCTAATACTGGATAGACTACTGGGACTATTACGTGTTAAGGTGGAAAATGTAAAGCCTTAATGCTATTTAAAAGTAAGTTTATTTTATTATTAGACATTATTATAATAGCGAATATTACTACATAGTAGATTGTTCAACGGATCCTTAAAGAATGGGCGATCCCAAGCATCCTTTAAGTTACTTGTGCCTTTTATTACAGTTCACTTGAGTTGGTTTACATTGTATAAGTATGTATGTCCTGACTCGAGTGTTTGTGTTTTATTTACGCTCGGATCAGCCTGAGTATCAGCTTTGGATCTCACCCTCTAGAGCTAGGACTGCTGGAGACCATCTTTTATCTAGTTGTTATATATTTCCATTCAGTATTTCTATGTCAGCTTTGTATTAGAGACATATGTATTTGGATTTCTACTATACTTATGTATTCAGACTTATGTTGTATCTGTTTTCAGACTATGTATTTTGAATCTGTTTTGAGACTATGTATTGTACTGGCTTCATGAACCACTATTTATTTTATTTTCCGCTGCGAGTTATTCTGATATTCTGTGTATGTGATTCTGTGATTGGTTTTATTTGCTCCAAATTTATTACAATCTATTGTTTTTTATTATTCAAGTCCGACATGTGTGGTTTTACTGTCGATTTGAATGGTCCAAAATAGTGGGTCGTTATATTTGGTATCAAAGCCAGGTTTTAGGCAAACCTTAGCCTAAGGAGCAAAAACTCATTAGAGATAGGGTAGAAATACCCTAGAATGAGTGAAATCAACCTCGGAATCGTTTCTTTGTGAGAGAACATATTTTCAAAGTATAAAATGATTTTAAAATTATTTTTCAAAGGATTTTTCAAAGATTATTTTGATATAAAATTTTCTTGTTTTAAAAGCAAATTTTCTAAACTTCCTTCTTTTCGTATCTACCTTGTTAGAAATTTGTTTAATTAGGATATTCATCCAAGTGATTTTATCTTGTCTTATCTTATCTTATCTTTGTCTTCTCTTTACCTTTGTCCTAAAATTCATTCTTGATTTTTCAGGATGAATTATGGAAATGCCAGAGGTAAGGGTCGTGGTATCGCCCCAGCTCCTCAACCTGCTGCACCTGCTAGGTTTACTGTTCTCTGTAAGGAATTCTCTCAACTTGGTGTACCAAGTTTACCGGTTCAGAGAGCATTATTGAAGCCCAACAATGGTTACGGAGTTTAGAGAGGATCTTTACCGGTCTCGAGATTTCTGATGCCTAGAAGCGTCAGTTAGCAGCTTGGCAGCTGCAAGAGTCAGCCTTGGATTGGTGGGAGTCTGTTACAGCTCACACTAACGAGGGTGATATTTCGTGGAGCAGTTTAGGTATCCTTTGTGTTATCTTGAATTTTGTTCCCATTTCCTTCCCTTTGAATCGATCTTAAGTTTTGTTTCTGTATCTTCTTTCCAGGGAGGCTTTTGTGGCAAAATGGATGCCAGAAGCCGGGAAATCTCAGCTTTATCGTGAGTTTATGGATCTCAAGCAGGGTACCATGTCCTTTTCTGAATATGAGCGGAAGTTCAATGAACTTTCCAAGTTTGGTCCTGGCCTTATTGACACCCAACTTAAGAAGAATGAAAAGTTCATAGCTGGAGCTCGCCCAGAGTTCTATGATCGTCTCATTTCGCATCTTCACGGCACTTTCACCGAGCTTATAGATATGGCTATTCGTTATGAGAACCCTACTTCCAAGGGTCCTGCTGTTGCTAGTGCTCCTTCATCTCAGTCTTCCTCTGCTAACTCTAAGAAGAGAAAGCCAAATTTCCATCAGCAGAAGAAGAATTGGCTTAAGCATCCGGGTTTGGGATCATCATCTTCTCCTTCTCAGAGGCACCCTATCGACCTATCTACCATTACCTGTTTCAAGTGTGATCAGAAGGGACACTATGCAAATAGTTGCCCTACTTCAGTTGGTGCTGCTGTTCCTCCACCTCAAAATACTAAGAACAATCTCTGTCATGTCTGTCTGCAGCCTGGTCATTTCAAGAATGATTGTCCTTTGTATCAGAAGGGCAAGCCATCTGGTATTTTTATTGTTACCTCTGCTTCTTCACCTGCTCCACCTGCACCTTCTTCTGCTCCTAGTGATAATCAAGGTACTCTTCAGGGCACCTTTTCCTTATTTAATCATCATGTTCATGTTTTATTTGATACCGGAGCTTCGCATAGTTTTATTTCTATAGATCTTTGTGATAAGTTTGAGCATCTTCTTTCTCCTGTGTATGCTGTTGAATCTTTGTGTGTTAAAAATCCTATTGGTGGTCTCGCGAACCTTAATAGGATTTGTAAGCAAGTGAGACTCTTCTATTCTGGCCATAAATTTTCTGGTGATTTCTATGTTCTTGGTTTCGATGCTTTTGATTTGTTGCTTGGAGGTGATTGGCTTAAGAGGCATGATGCTCATATCTCTTGTAAATCCCGAATTGTTTCTCTTGAGGATGATCGGGGAAATCCTTTGGTTATTCAGTGTCGTATGCCTCATGATTATGCTGGCAGCTTTATTTATTCTCTAGATTCTTCTCCTGTTGATCTTCAGTCGACTCGTGTGGTCAAACTTTATCCCGATGTATTTGGCGAAGTCACTTCTTTACCTCCTAAGTAGGAAATTGATTTCCATATTGATATTATTCCTGGAGCTCAACCTGTAGTTCTTCCTCCTAGAAGAATGGCACCCCGCGAGAAGGTTGAGTTGGGAAAGAAAATTGAGGACTTGTTCTCCAAAGGTCTGATCAGACCTAGCCATTCAGAATGGGGATCAGCGGTGGTTTTCGTCACCAAGTCCGATGGTTCTCTCCGGATGTGTGTTGATTATAGGGAACTGAACAAGCTCACTATGAAAAACAGATATCCAATGCCTCGCATCAATGATATGTTTGATCAGCTTTATGGTGCTACTGTTTTCTCTCAGCTTGATCTTGCCACAGGTTTCCACCAGCTCAGAGTTGCTGAGGTAAGTATTCCCAAGACTACTTTCCGTACCGAGAATAGGTTTTTTGAATGGTTAGTCATGCCTTTCGGTTTGACTAATGCTCCTGCTTTCTTTGTTGATTTGATGAATCGTGTTTTTCGTGATGTGCTTAATAAATTTGTTCTAGTCTTTGTTGATGATATTCTCATTTTCTCTAAGTCTGAGGAAGAACACGAGTCGCATTTGAAATCTGTTCTTGAGACTCTTAGAAATCATCAGTTGAAGGCTAAATTTTGAAATGCCATTTCTGGAAGGATGAAGTCTGATTCCTTGGAGATATTGTTTCTGGTAATGGAGTTTCTGTTGATCCAGTCAAGATCGCTGCGATCAATGTAAGCTTTTCTCTCTTTTCTCTTTGTTAAATTATTCTATCTCTTCCGTGGTTCTTATTTTTCCCTATTCTGTTACTGGATTGAGAAACTCCTAGGACTCCAACTGATATTCGTAGTTTTCTGGGCCTTGCCGGTTATTATCGGAGATTCATTGAGAATTTTGCTCGGATTGCTGCACCTCTCACCGCTTTGACTCGTAAGAATGCTAAGTTTGTTTGGAGTGATGAGTGTAAAGCTGCATTCAGTGAGTTAAAGCACAAGCTTACTTCCGCACCAGTTCTTACCGTTCCAAATTGAAATGAGGGATTAACGGTATACACTGATGCTTGTCGTGAAGGTTTGGGAGCTGTTTTGATGCAGGATGGGAAGGTCATTGCTTATGCTAGTCGTCAGTTGAAGACCCATGAGGCCAATTATGCTACTCATGATTTGGAATTGCTTGATGTGGTTTTTGCTTTGAAGCTTTGGAGGCATCATCTTTTAGGAACTAAGTTTGAGCTCTTTACAGATCATCAGCCTTTGAGGTATATTTTCTCTCAAAAGGATTTGAATCGGAGACAAGTTAGGTGGTTAGAGTTTCTTGCTTCTTATGACCTCGACATCAACTATACCCCTGGGAAGGCTAATGTTGTGGCAGATGCTTTGAGTCGGAAGAAGGCGATGCTGTGTCAGCTTGTTGTTTCTTCTCCTTTGCTGGATCATATCATGGCTAAGCAGGATAAGGATCGGATGCTTAGGCTTATTAAGGAGAATGTTCGTAGTAGGGTTGGAGGTAGTATTCTTGATGGCAGTGGAGCTCAGATCGATGATAGAGGTACTTTAAGGATTAATAATAGGATTTGTGTCCCGAATGTTGATGGATTGAGACAGAAGTTACTTCGGGAGAATCATCGGTCCGGACTTTCTATTCATCCGGGAGTGACCAAAATGTATCAGGATATGAAGAAGTTGTATTGGTGGCGTGGTATGAGGCGTGATATCTCCATCTTTGTTAGTAGGTGTGCGACTTGTCAGCAAGTCAAGGCAGATCATCAGAAGACCCCTAGTTTGTTGCAGGCTCTTGAGATTCCCAATTGGAAATGGGAACAAGTTTCTATGGATTTTATTGATGGGTTACCGAGGACTAGGAGGGGTAATGAGAGTATCTGGGTTATTGTGGATAGATTGACCAAGTCAGCTCATTTCATTCCAGTCAAGTCTACCCGTTCTGCTTCTAGCTTGTCTGAGATCTATATGAGAGAGATTGTTCATCTCCATGGTGTTCCTCTCAGTATTGTTTGTGATCGTGATCCTATCTTTACCATTCAGTTTTGGAAGCTTTTCAGGAATCTTTGGGTACTCATCTGAATCTGAGCACTTCTTACCATCCATAGACCGACGGTCAGACAGAAAGGGTGAATCAGATTCTCGAAGATCTTCTTCGTGCTTGTGTGCTTGATTATGGAGGATCTTGGGAAGATCATCTCCATCTTGTCGAATTCACCTATAACAATAGTTATCAGGTATAATCTAATCTTCTATATTAAGCTTATCTTAATCCTTTATCTATCTCATTCCATCTTTGAATTCAGGCCAGTATTAAAATGTCTCCGTTTGCTGCTCTTTACGGACGACCTTGTAGATCTCCATCTTGCTGGATTGAATTCGGTAATCGTTTGGTTCTTGGTCCTGATATGATTTTGGAGGCTTCTGAGAGAGTTGAGGAGATTAAGAAGAAGTTGAGGGTTGCGCAGGATAGGCAGAAGAAGTATGCTGACCGTCGTAGGAGGAGTTTGGAGTTTGTTGTTGGTGATTTGGTTTTCCTTAAGGTCTCTCCCTTAAGGAATGTTATTCGCTTTGGTCGTAGAGGGAAGCTTTCTCCTAGGTTCATTGGTCCTTTTCGCATCTTGGAGAGGATTGGTTCTTTAGCCTATCGCCTAGATTTGCCTGAGAAGTTCTCTGGAGTGCATAATGTATTCCACGTTTCGCATCTTCGTCGCTATCTGCATGACCCATCTCTTATTGTTCAGCCTTCTGCTCTCGATAGTTTGGATATAGAGCCTAATCTGACTGTCGAAAGGAAGCCACTTCGTATTGTCGACAGAGGTATGAAGCAGCTAAGAAGGAAATATGTTAGTCTGGTCAAAGTACAGTGGAATGCTGATGATCGAGATTGTACCTGGGAGACGGAGGAGAACATTCATGCTTCGAATTCGGAATTGTTCGTTTCAGGTACTATTTGTTTTTCTATCTTGCTTTTCCTTATTTTCCTTGTTTTGTTCTTTTCGAGGACGAAAAGATTTGAGTGGGGGAGAGTGTAACAACCCAAGATTTTTGCAAACATTTTTAAATTAGATTTTATTTCAAAATTTTATTTTTAAAACATTTTAAAAGTGTAGTTGTAATTTTCCAATATTAGTTGTATTTTGTTTACAATTTTTAATTCTAGTTTCAAAATAATAAACTATTTTCGTTATTTATTTTCTATTTTCCCAAGACATTATTTATTGTTTTATTTCCACTTTATTTTGTTTTAACTTTTTATTTTATTTACTTGATTTTTATTTGTTTATATTGAATTAAAAGAAAGTGGAAATTCAAAGAGACAAAAAGCTTTTAAACTTGTGACTTTTCCTTTTCTAGTCTCTTCATTATCTTGGCCGTTCTTTTCCTTTGGTTTGGCCGTGTGTTTGCTTTGAGAAACTTCTCGTTCCCTTTCACAATTCACAGCATCTCATTTCTGAAAAAATGTAAGTTAACGGCTTCTCCTTTTTTCCACTTTTCTTCTTCAATTTTGCTTGTTTTGCCTTGATCTCTTCATGTTTTGCTCGGACACTATCTACCATCACCTTCACCGACCACCACCATCATCTCCTCCCCCTCATCATCCACGGCTAACCACCCTACCCTTCTATCCAGACCTGGCCGTGACCACTAGGTTGAACAAGCACCACAAAAACTTTGCAACAACTCCAAACAATGCATAGCCGAACCCCCTTATCCCATCACCATCTCACATTTTACCTCGACCACCACCTATAGCTCCACCACCAGCACATGCCATCACCTCTGGACATCACATCAGCCTCTGACCTGACCTATAGTGGCATGACCGAGCCCAAACTTGACCATAGGCCGAGCCTAGATGCACCAAAACTCCACTTTTGGCCTTGACTCTTTGTATTCCTTATTTTGCAACTCCTTTCTCTTCACATTACCTAGCCTAGCCGTGCCTAAATGAGTCCAAACCCAAGCCTTACCATCAAATAGAACATGTATGGTCGAGCCCATGTTGAGTCATGGTCAAGCAATTTTGATTTCAAAGCTTGGTGATGTTCTTTGTTAATTCTATTTCCATTTGTTCACTTTATCTTTGTATTGTATATATATTTATATTTGCTTTGTTTTATTTGTTGTATACAAGATTAATATCTTGGCTCTCTCTTCACTTGAATCAAAAGTCGTGCTATTGTGCTTTCTGGAATTTATTTATGTGTTTGGATTTGCGAACTCCATCTTAAAAAGGTGAGTTATTCACGCTTAACATTCATACTTATAGAATTGTGAAACGATAACAAGTGAATGTGTAGAATTGTTATACCATGTTATATCTGCCTATGATATGAATTATATAATGTTAAACTTTGCTATAAACTTGTCACATCATCTAATATGTTATATTTTGTTATACTGTTTATTTATTTCTGTTTCTCACACTACAAGTTCCCTGTAGAATAGAATCACTATGGGTTGAAATGATACATACCCGAACGGATTTTAGAATAGGGAAAAATAGTTATGGGCTGAAATGATAGGCCTGAGCGATTTTTATTTATTTTTATTTAACTTGGGATTGCGGGTTTGAAATGATAGAACCCGGATTTTTCTTTGTAAATTACGGATTGAAATGATATATTATCCGTATCACTTGACTCAGGTTAGAAAATATTATACAAACCCGTGGATATTTTATATATTTTTCTGGAAAATTTTAAGTATTTTAAAATGTAAAAATATGATAATTTGATTTAAATTGGATTTAAAATGATTTAATAAAGGATTAGTGATTTTTCTATGTATTTAAAAATGTTAAATAAATGAATGGAAAAATTGAGATTTGAAACATAACTTAATTTGGAAATTTGTGATTTGATTTTTAAATGGAAGTTTAAGTTAATTAAATAAAAATGGAAATTAAGTTTTATTCATGAAATGGAAATTTAAATTTAAGTGTTAAGGTAAATTGTTAAAAATGAAAAGAATTGGAAATGGTACACTTGAATTTAATAAGTAAAATTATTGGGAAATTTGATTGTATTGTAAAAAAAAATTTCTTTATAAAATCATAAGTTAAAGGGTATTTAAATGAACGTTTTTGAATTGGAAAAATATGATTTTTACAAGTTAAAATGGTTAAAATCGAAGTTTATTTGTTTCTGAAATTTTATTATAAATATGGAAATTGAATTAGTAGCACTTCAGAAATGCTATAGCACTTCAGAAATGCTATCATTTTTGAAATTAACTTAAAATCTGAAGTAAAAGATACCACAGCACTTTGTAAGTGCTGTGGTTGATGCAAATGAACTAAAGGCTAAATTAACTAAGGGTTACTGCAGCACTTGGTAAGTGCTGTGGTTGCAGAAAGAAAATCTAAATCTAAAATTAATTAAAAGAGCTACAGTAGCACTTGATAAGTGCTGCAGTTTGCTAAAATGAGATTTTCAAATGTAATTGAACTACTGCAGCAGTTTTGTAAATGCTGTCTTTTCTGAATTGAACTAGTTTTCAAATGTAATTGAACTACTGCAGCAGTTTATAAATGCTGTCTTTGCTGAAATGAATTGTTTTCAAATATAACTTACCGCAGCATTTCCTAAGTGCTGCGAAAGCTGAAATTTCAATGTTTTAAAGTATTTAAGTGAATAAATGAGCTCAGAAAAGGTTAAATTTTTGGGAATTGAATATTTAATTTGAAAGAATAATGACTTTATTTTCAAATGGTTTAAATGAAGTATTTTGATTCGAAATATAAACTATTTTTGAAATTTATAACCACGGGTTATAATAACGATTGGTTGTTAAAGAGACCGGGATCGGATATGGACATACTCTCTGTCGATACCAAAAACCACTTTAACAACAGTGTACGCGGTGGAGATTCCAGAATGAAGTAGGATGGTGGCGACGATCCTAAAGGTATATACATGGATCCGACTCCAGTGAGTTGGCATAAGGTGGCTAAAACAGGAGCGATTGACAGGCCAATGAGGTAGCACCTCTAATCGGACAAACTTCTTCGATACCATTCTATTACTTTTGTGATTGATTGGGTGCACCCCTTGATTTTGGGAGTGTGGCTCGAGGTGGGCGGTAGTGGCTGCTATGCGTTTCCACCAGCCAGGATGCGTAATTGGTATATCTACCCTGGCATTGCCTAGTTGTGTCGTGCCACCTACCATATCGAGCTTTACTACGAGTTTGGATTTGTGCCGTAGCCTGTGGAGTATTGAGGGTAGCCCCCGATCTGGGAGTATGCTAATACTGGATAGACTACTGGGACTATTACGTGTTAAGGTGGAAAATGTAAAGCCTTAATGTTATTTAAAAGTAAGTTTATTTTATTATTAGACATCATTATAATAGCGAATATTACTACATAGTAGATAGTTTAACGGATCCTTAAAGAATGGGCGATCCCAAGCATCCTTTAAGTTATTTGTACCTTTTATTATAGTTCACTTGAGTTGGTTTACATTGTATAAGTAGGTATGTCCTGACTCGAGTGTTTGTGTTTAATTTACGCTTGGGTCAGCCTGAGTATCAACTTTGGATATCACCCTCTGGAGCTAGGACTGCTTGAGATCATCTTTTATCTAGTTGCTATCTATTTCCATTCAGTATTTCTATGTCAGCTTTGTATTAGAGACATATGTATTTGGATTTCTACTATACTTATGTATTCAGACTTCTGTTGTATCTGTTTTGAGACTATGTATTTTGAATCTGTTTTGAGACTATGTATTGTAGTGGCTTCATGAACCACTAATTATTTTATTTTCCGCTACGAGTTATTATGATATTATGTGTCTATGATTCTGTGATTGGTTTTATTTGCTCCAAATTTATTACAATCTATTGTTTTGTATTATTCAAGTCTGACATGTAAGGTTTTATTGTCGATTTGAATGGTCCAAAATAGTGGGTCGTTACATAGAGTTTATAAATGATTTTAGAATTTGGTAGAAAGGAGATCTTTCTTAGTGTTTGGCAAATATATTTATACCGTTAAGATAAGTTTATGGATATTTTCTAAGTACTAAAAATAGAAGGGTTTGTGAATATATCTTTGTAAAAGTTTTTTGATACAGGCATTTACAAGATGGTTTTAATACGTCCACTGTAGGCCGAACACCAAATGTAACGATCAGGATTTTCGACCCCCGAAAATTGACACTAATATGTCCATCGTATTGCGTGCCGAGCAATCAAATGCCAGAAAATCCTATTCTTAGAGAAAAGAAAGAAGGAAGAAGATAGGAAGAAAACAAAACAACACAGAATCTCTTAGTGGAACGAATAATCTGCAATATGCAACACATCTTTACACAAAGCAAAACTATAATGTGTGTGTGTGTATAGACATCAATCAAAGTATACTAACCCATTTCTGCCTGGATAGTTATAACAGTCTGTCCTCACAATTGCTGATAAATACACCAATGAATACAGTGGAAAAAAACCATCTACGTGAATACGCCTTGGGCCTCCAGCTCATCTTCAGAAGCTCCAAATCCAAACTAATCTGTAATATGCTTAGTCTGACCCAAGCATTATAATAAAATACCACCTGAGTTGGTCTGGAGAACCAGCGTGAGAAAACACACCCAACTGGATTTAAAGTTATAAGAAAAATCTTTGAAATCAAAAGTATCTTGTAATACCACACCGCACATAAACACAGAAGGGTTTTACCTTACGATAACCAAAACATTTTCTATGGAAAATCCATTTAAATTATAATAATGTTTAGGGGTCAAAGTAAAATATGAATATAGCCGAAATGCTTGCATCTTACGTTTCAGCATAGTTGGGCACCACTAAGTCCGTACGGCGCTTATTGGAGAATGGATTCCATACAATGACTGGGCTACTGGGGTACAGCCCGTCACGGTGCATCTCTAGATAAAATAACATCGTGGTCGAACCTATGGATCCCTGCCAACACAAGACCGGCCTACCCTTTACTGGATAGTACCGAATATGACCACCCCTCCGTTAATGGGCCCCGAAGCATACAATTGAGAGATAATAGCGACTCTAGATAGGGCTGATCATACCTTACTTGGGAGCGACCCACTTAGCCCTACTACATCTCCCTGTTTTAGTCATTCCCGGTTGATGAGGCTTAAGGCTAGGTTTTACCTTTTATATAGCACTTCCCACTGGAATGCTAATACTGCCTTCCAGGCTACAATGCAATACTAGCATTCATCCATACAAGTTCGTTCTGGGACTGAATGAAACACTTGAGAGCTCCGTCTCCAAAATTCCATTATCTTCAAGATGTCTTCACTTCAAAACACATTCATTGGATCGAAGTTGTTTTCGGATAACATGCCCGATCCCAGTCTTTTTGAAACAACGTTCGATAATTTCTGGTAAACTATCAACAAACATACATTCAGATCAGGGATTTATTCCATAGGGAAAAACCAACATTGGTTTAGTATATAAGCAATCACTAGCCTCCTTTTATAAATCTTTCATAAATAAAACCATTTGTAAATTACTTGTATAAGAATACTTTTACAAACATATATCCACCGATTCCTATATTTTCAATACTTAGAAAATATCCATATACTTATCTCAATGGTATAAGTATATTTTCACTGAGAAAGATTCGTTTTTTATTCGATTCAAAAATCATTCAAAAACTCCTTATAATTCTCTAAAATCATTTGTAACCAATTTTTTAAAACTTTTGGAACCATTTATAAAACTTCTTTTATAAATCTATAAGCCTGTTTTTTAAGTCCGTTTATAAGTATCTAACCATTTATAAAACTCTTCACCTTGTAAATAATCTTCCTTACGTCTCCAAACCCTTTTATAAGCTCCTTTATAAAATCCAAGTCTTTCAACTCTATTCATGGGTCTCGAAAACATTTATAAATAATTAAAACCTTATACTTCAAAACAACATTATATAATAATAAACATTAACAATAACATTATAAATAAATGAAAATTATTAATTTTAAAACATCTTAAAAATAATAATTAATAATTTCAAAATATTGTTTAAGAAACAACAATAATTTATCTTTACCATTTTTATAAATAATAATAATTTATTTTCAAAACCTTATAAATAATCCTTATTATTATTATTTTTAGTAAAGCCAGCCGACTTATAGTGGGTCGTGCCACTGTATAAATTAGGAAAAACAGGTGTTCTACACATGCGCAGAACAGCTAAGTGGTAGCAAAGAGCCCAGACCACAATAATAAAAAATAAATCATATGATCTAGGCAAAATGAGCCTAAACTGCTAAACAAAAGTGACCACGCGCCCTCCGAAGAGGAACTACCACTACCCACAGCAGACGAGGGGCCAATAACAAGAACAAACTCAGAGTATAGCGTTGCCAGATGCGGATCATAACCCTCCGAAAATGGTGAGTAAAAAAATTTCCTATCCCAACTGACATCATAAAACTTACTTTTATTTTCCTCACCAATCTCACCTTCCCTAGTAAGAGACAGACCCTCGCCTTCGATATGATAAATGAGATGCCGACTCTCACCCTCAACATCACAGATATAGGCATAACAAAAGTCAGACTCAGGTGAGTACCGCATTCCAGAGGGAGCATGAACTCAGGCCCGCTCCTCAGAATTCCATGCGATAGAATCAGTCGAAATAGAAGTAGCATGCTCAAACTGGGCCTCACCATTAGGAGCCACAACAATAGGAGCAACAACAGAAGTAGCCAAAACAGAAGAAGCATGCTCAGAGGGAGGGGACAAACTAGCAGAGGGAGGAACGACAAGGGCATCATCAATGGGAGCTACACAAACCGGAGCGTCAAAGGAAGTCGAAACAGACGCGGGAGGAGAAACCTTTGGAACCCATTTTCGGATAGGAGGACGAGGTAGAGGAATCCGAGCAGCAATGGGAAAAAAGCCAGCAAAAGCCAGGGTAGAACAAACTTCCAAAAGATGTCCAAAGGACTGACAGGACGTATAAATCTCAGATTTCCAACTATAGCGAACTCTGACCTCAGCAAAATGGCCATCATCAAGTTTAACTTTCAAGACCAAAGGAAGAGATTTGGTAGGAGTTATTTCGATCAGAGATTTGGCATAAACTAATCACTTTCCAGCCACAGTGTTAGCATCATAAAAAATTACTTTACCAACAGGACCTGCTAGCCAATCAGTCCCGATAAGAGGCTGTAGAACAAATGGAATGTGAGAAAAATGGGTCGGACGGGTATAGATAAAACCTGAGCTCTAACCCTATCCACATACGGACTCCAAGTTGTAATAATGAATGGTTTCCCTTCTATGAGAATAGGATCAGCTTCTAGAATACGCTATCTTTCATCACTACGCGAGAATTTAAAATAGAACATTTCATTATCAAAATGCACACTCAAGCCCCCTCTAGGTTTCCAAGCCTGGTTGCATCTAGCCTTAACAAGATGATAGGAAGGATTGGAGTCAAGGAAAAATCCCACCAAAAAATCTTTCTTGTAACGACCCGTAAAATTTAATGGTTTTAAAAGTATATTTAACTAGAAATTTGTAAAATTTTAAACAATAAAATTTGAAATAAAAAATTTATTATTTGGAATACGTCTATTTTAATATAGCAACTGGTAAATTTTCATCTGATAATATTGAAGTTTATTTTCCTATGAAATTTCATTTCAAATCAAACCGGTTAATAACAGTGAATTTAAAAGTTTTCCGAAACCAAAATATGTCAACAGGAGAAAATTTATTCAGATCATTCTAAATCAAACTGCGAAATTCGTTTTTCCAAATTTGGACTTCTACTGCTCCGTTTATCTTAATTCTGGTCAAATAGCAGCATTTCTGGTACCGATTATCGACTTTTGATCGGATAATCGTATAACTGATATCTGTATACCATTTTGATCGTCTCGTCGTGATGATCTCTGCGGTATATTTATTTCTGTATTTTAAGGTCCGGTACGCGACGGAGACAATAAACTGTTCGTTGTAACGGTACCAAAATCTTGACTTTATATTTTACTTTACGTTTCAAATTTGAAACGTGATGCTCTAACAATAATAATTTGCTTTTATTATGCAGCTCAACCCCATCCCATAACCGTTTGAAAATCAAAAAGTTTGTATACGTTTTATTGATTTGGCAAGCTTTAATCCGTTATAACTTCATCCGTTTTTTTCCATTGCATTCCAATTATTTTGCCTTCAACCTAGTTCGTATCCCATCTTCCTTCTTCCTCATCTCAAAACTTACCTTCTTCTTTTCCAGATCCATTGCTTACTCTAAAAAAAAATATCTTTATGTTCGAAATGAACAAATTAATAACCTGACAACATTTTTCCTCGGCCACCTTTCCTTTCCCCCATTTCGCAAACGCACGTCTCCAGCTCGCCACATCCACCTTCCCCCTCCACGCAACCCAACTCTTCACCGTTCGCCCAAATCCTCACCTTCCTCCTCTCGTCCGCGCCGAGATCCTCCACAAACCTTCCAGCCACCCAGCGACAAACCCTTTTTCTTATTTTAGGTAAGTTCTATTTGAACAGTTTGTATGTATACATTTATATAAAAAGGTTATTTTATCTGTTATAAGTTATATATATATTAGTGTTTAAAATATTTATATATATATATATATTTCTTCGATTTAAACATAGGTGTTTAAATGTATGGTTCTGGCATATATATACTATATGAGTACGGTTATATAGATTGCAGATATAGATAAGGTTTGTTTATTCACATAATATATAAAATATGGGTTTGGTATTTGATATTTTATTTCTGCTTTTGGTGAGTTGAGAACATGTATATATATTTTATACTGTGTAATAGAATTGTTATAAAGTATATTTGGTTAATATATATAAATGTCTATATTACTGTTTTATATATTATTAGTATATATTATAAGCTATACTGTTATACAGTGTATATATATATATGTATATAATATATATAAATATTTTGTAGGCAACATGTTGTAAGCATTTATGCATCTGTTAGTTTATATAAGCTATATATTGTTCGCTAGTATATATATAGTTATGGTATACATAAATGGACAGAAGTATTGATGTTTGCAGAAGATAAGTAGGTAAATTGATGTTGGTCTGCATATATATTGGTTCACGTGCACGTATAGGCTTACAGTATGTATATTGTTGTTTTGTATATAAGCTGTTTGTATTTCATAGGTCGGTTTATTCTATATAGGATCTGTTTAGTGGTAGTATATATATTTGAAGTAAATTATATATGGGTATGAGATTATAGGGGTTATATTTGTAGTAAGTGTATTGTTACAGTTTTAAAATTCTAAATGTTTACGGTTTATAAATAGTTTAAGTTTTAATATGTTAGTTAGATATACATCTAGGTGGTGAGTCTGATATTCATATATGAAATTATACTTACTTATCTATGATTGATAAGTTTCACGTGCATACGAATTTTAAAAGTTTATAAGCTTTGCAATTGTTAGTTTTATAAGTTTCATATGTACATATTATACAGTTATAAGTTTATGTAACCTATTCGCTTATGTATATAAGTTAGATAAGCTTTGTATGACCTGTATCTTGAGACTATAGGATATATATATTAACTGGTTAAGTTTAAATTTATTTATTTAAGTCTGGATTTTTTTTATATAACACATGTAGGCTGTTGAGTTGTACATATATGATAATAAGATATGTTATATTGTTTTGTTATAAACATTTGTCTTAAATTTTAATAGGTTCATATATTAGCTCATATATACAAGTTATTGGACTTTGGCTTCCCAATATATATCTATATATAGATTTGATTTTTTTAGGTGTTAAAGTTAAAAATATCAATCTTTATAAAATAATAATATATATATTCTATTTCTATCAAACTGATTCTGATTTAGTTCTCATCGAATTCCCATTATCAGCTTTGTCCGTCGTGCATGTTTCTTCATCGATTTGTGTCCATCTAGCATTCCTTTGGAATTCGTAGCTCATTTCTTTGACTATCCTCTAGCCTCGAAAGGTGAGCAATCACTCACGATTAACGTTCTTGTATTTATTAAATTTAATATCAATTGAAACGACAATTGAAATATGATGCTGTAGTTATTTAAATTGTTATATATGCTATTATTTGTATCTGTTCACCTATGACATCTGACACCAGTATCTAGTATTTATATGCCTGTTATTACCATTATCTGTATATGTTCACCTATGACATCTGACACCAGCATCTAGTATTTATATGCAGGTTATTACCATTATCTGTATATGTTCACCTATGACATCTGACACCAATATCTGTTATTTATATTGATGATATATGCCTGTTGTTATATTTTATATTATCTGTTATCACTCTGCAAGTTCCCTGTTAGTATAGAATTCACTATGGGTTGAAATGATACATACCCGAACGGACTTTAGAATAGGAGAAAATCGTTATGGGTTGAAATGATAAACCCAAGCGATTTTCATTTGTATTGAAATTGGGATTACGGGTCGAAATGATATCTACCCGTATATATTTAAATTTCGGATTGAAATGATAAATATCCGTATCACTTAACCATATGATAAATATATATACAAACACCGTTGGTCCATATATATAAATATTTTGAAAATGAATTCTATGGTTTTGGAAAGAAATATATGGTTTTAATAAATGTTGAGCCTTAAATTATTATATAAATGGGAATGATTGATTTAAATACATATAATATGTTGAGTATTTAAAATATATTTCAAAATAGATTTTGGTAATAATTTAAATAAGTTAAGGTTGGGAAGATAAATTGAATTTAGTTGAAATTGTATTTGATAAAGAATTTTATTTAATTAAACCGATTTGAAACTTATTGAAATTGAGATGTAAGATATGATTTATAACTTGAGTTTGATTTATAAGTAATTTAATGAATACTTCTTGTTTAAAATAAAGTTTAAGGAAATATTTAGTAAAAATGTAACTTAAGGCCAGTTAAATGATATTGAATCTATTAAGTGGATATTCCCTGATTAAATAATAATAAAGTTAAATCAAGAGCTATATGAAACTGTTAAATTTAACTTTGAAAATGTTGAATATTAAAGCTTTGAAATATATTGAAAATTTAAATGATCTATTTAGAATTGAATTGAATTGATAAATTGAGCTTTGAATAAATTTGAATTTGGAATTTGAGTTGATTTGAAGCAATTTGTGAGACTTGGGGAAATTATAAATATTGTACTTTTAAATTATTTAACCTATATATATATACTATTTTGAAAAATAGATATATTTGAAATGAAATGATATTTTGGTTGAAGTATAAATAAATTTGGAATGACCACGGTGTTATAATGTATAATTCCACCTTGTAGATAGTTCTGAAGATCCTTAGAGGATGGTTATCCCAAACATCCTTTAAGTTACTTGTATTTCAGTTGATATTTCACTTGAGTTGGATTTATTTATATAAGAATGTTAATCCTGACTCGAGTGTTTTGTGTTTTGCTTTACGCTCGGGTCAGACCGAGTGATACAGCATTTGAGACTTACCTTTGGAGTTTGGAGCTTCCTTTGGAGATCCAACTATCGCCTCAGCTTTCAGCTCTTCTAGTTGATTTGTTCAGAGAAGTCATCTGTTGTATTGAAGACTTCACTGCATTTGAGATATTCTGTTGTATTTTGTTTCTAACTCTGATGTTTATATAGTAGCTTCATGAACTACTATTTTATCTATTCCGCTGCGTATTATTGTATTACTCTGTGTCTGTGATTCTGTGATTGATTTATTTACTGCATATGCTGAGTTTTGCAAAATTTAAATTAACAACGCGGTATTTTGAGCAATTCAACTCTGGCATGAGTGTCTACCTATACACTTATAATGGATGCGAATGGTCCAAAATATCGGGTCGTTACAGTTGGTATCAGAGCTTTGGCTCTAGGCGAAACTTAGCATATATTGTAAATTTATTTACAGAATCACTTACGTTTGAGTTTAACCTCTTCCTTTTGACTCGATTTCCTTTGAACTTTGGAATGTTCCCTACGGTTCCAAAATTCATTCTTGTCTCTCTCTATTGGTATTCTTTTGATTTTGGAGTATCCCATAACTCCACTTCGAATGATCTCTATAAGAATAGGTGATCCCGCCGATCTTTGAATGTTTTGTAAAGGGGTTAAACTCCTTTACAATTGGCATTGATTCACCGGAGATTTATATATCCCTCGGTTTTGATGTTGCCATCTCTTGTTATGCCAAATTCTATCTCTGGCGATCGAATATCGATTTGCCTTAGATTTCCACATCGATTATATTCTTGAAGTCACGGTTGACCCGGTTAAGGTCGCCCGCGATTTATATAAGTGTATCCATCTACTGTTTTGTAATTAATTATCTCATTTTCGTTCGAACTTATCTTCGAATCAGAATCCTATTTGATTAGAGTCCCTCTAATTTGAATTTCTATCTTTGTTTTGAAATCCATTCTTGAATCATCCTTTGAAAATCGGGTTTGTTTGTATTTTAGAAATTGCTTTCTAAACCAAAATTATTATTTTGATAAGTATGACTATATTCTATATATAAAAGTGAAATGTTTTCAATAAAGATTATATACCTTTTAAAATAAGAATTTGAATTTTTGAAAGGATTTGAAATTTTGAAGTTATATAAGAAATTGATTTATATAAAAGAATGATCTATAACTAAAGGATTTTAAAATTTAGATTCGAGAATTGAACTCCGGTATTTTGAAATTAGTTTTAAGATTTTGAAATATATAATCATAGTATGATTTAAAAGTATTTTTCTGAAAAGAAATGTTCCAATGATTTTAATGAGTTTCGAACGATTTGGAAGAAATTCCAAAAGAAGTTTGAGAAAATAGAAGTCCAGAACTCACTTATGTCGCTGGAAAATAATTTCGGTGATGAGTGCACGCATCATCGACATTGATTTTCGAGTTTCAGAGTGGGGGAAAGGCCACTTTAATAGCATTGCTACGCAAGTGATTTTGCGAAACCAATTTTGATTTCAAATTCCGAAGTAAGATTTGATATTCAAAGGATATATGTATATATATTTGAAATGATTTGAAGTAAGCCGGTGTTCAGTCCTCGAGTTTCGGATTTGATATAACCTATCTATTAAAATTGATTTACTGATTTGTTGTTGATTTCCAACTCTGGAATTTGAAAATGATTTCTTCAACTATTTTTGAAGGTTCGAGCACTTCCAAATCAAGGTTAACTTTTCAAAGCTAAGAAATTTTGAAAAGTATTTTGATAAAGTATATAAGTTTGTTTTGAATGTTTAAGTATGAAGTAATATGATTTAAATAAGTTGAAACTGTTTTGTTAAGTATATGAATAAGGCTATTTTGAATTTTTCTAATATGAAATTTAGATTTGAAATGTTTTGAAAAGAATTTGGTCTTCAAAATATTTTGAATAAAGTTTAGTTAAATGTTTTAACTTAGTAACATCTTTATGAAACTATATATTAAACAAGTTGGAATAAATATATAAGTTGTACGTATACTGTTTTATTCGCATAATTAAATTGATCCAAGTTTGAGTACACAAGTTCGAGGTGAATTACACCATTTCGTGTTAGGATTTTTCATTGGATTCTTGATGGCGAATATTTGATATGGATTTTAGGCTCGATTCTAGAATTCTCTATCATAGTATATGGCTATGCAAGGAGACTGATGGCTTCTAGTTGAGAAACCATATCGAAATCCGCATTAGGGAAGTCGAATGGACAATACTAGTTCGAAAGCGAACTTGTGTGATCAAGCGAGCGATCAAAGGTGATTCTACGAAATGATGACGTATGTACATCTTATATTCTAATATCTTTGATATATTTTGACGCTGAAATTGAAAGCTGTCGGGTTAGAATATCTTTATTTACTAAAAGAAAATTTTCCAATTTAAATTACAAAGATATATAACCCATAAAAGCAAAGATATTCAATCCCATATGGCTCTTCATACAGCGAAATTTATTTTGAAAAATTTGATCCTTATAAGATGGACCTTACGTAAGTATAAGATGATTTTGAAAACATTTGATTTTGGAAATGAATTGGTTGACTTAAAATTATATTGATTTGGAAATTTGGATTTATTTTCTAAATCTATTATTTTGGAAACTTTGGAACTAAAGATATTTAATTTGAGAAGAAATAATTTGGTGAAATTGTATAAGATTTTGAAAGTGAACCGATATTGAAACAAATTGAAATTTGAGAACCTTCTGTTACTAAATACTTGATTTGGGAGTTGTCGAACATATATAAAATTGATTTGTATGAGTATGAAATTGATTCGAAAACAATAGATTTGAAAAAGGTACTCAATTTGAAAGTGAAATCTTATATAATTGAAGTCTATATAAGTATGATTTGATATACTATTGATTTTGGAAAGTATTTGATTTGAAAATTAAATCTTATATATAATGGATTTTATATAAGTACGATATTTGAAAGTGATTTGAAAGGTACTATATGATACATATTTTCGAAGTAAAGATATGGAAAGTGCCTTCTGCTTGATATCCGATTTGTGGCCACATCTTGGATTCATTCTATCGATATTATTCTCTCTGATTTTGGTTTTCCGGATATGATACTCGAGTGTCCTTCGAATTCCATGGCGTTACCCATGGTCTAATTGTTCTCTCGTGACTGCACAGCGCAACTGCCTGGCTGAGTCTTGCCTAGGGATACGGATTGTTTCCTGGGGGATCCAGTCGTAATCATTGTGTATCCTGCAATCTGTGTAGGTCGCGAATAGTAGCGCAAATGCTTGGCTGAGTCTTGCCTGGGGGTACGGATTGTTTCCTGGGGGATCCAGGCGTAACCATTGTGTATCCTGCATTCTACTAGTCATCATGGCGTAACTCGCAGGGCTGAGAAAGCTTACGGATATGGATTGTTTCCTGGGGGACCCAGGCGTAACCATTGTGTATCTGCGAACCATGGTTAGACAAAGGTTTTGTTTGTGTTTTTGATTGGATTGTACTTTCCATATCTGTTTGTAAAAGTTTTTCCAGTATTTTCACTGGGTGTTGAAACAAGTCTACTAAGTACCTGGAGAATTCTAGTTTTGCGCCTGATCAACGCACTACCAGAGTCTACGGGAAACAAGGATAAACTTGTTGAAACATCGAGTTATAAAAGTATTTTCAAAAGAAAATTTGTTTCGTTATAAAGGTGTTTTATAATAAAAGTATTTCCAACAAAGAAAATTTTGTATCAATATTTGGAATCAAAACCCTTATGGTTCTAAATTAACTATTCATGCCCGATACTATTCCTTCAATCTACCTTATCTGCTCAGCTTTATTTATTCACCTATGTTCTGCTTTTCCAAATCCTCCTTCTTTTCCTTGTTGACTATATATTTTTATTTTATTTTATTTATATGCTACATGGTTTAATAGAAATTTTTAGTGTTATAAATATTTTAGAAGTTATTAATTTAATAAAACATATTTAAAGTAAATGATTATTTGTTTATTAGTAATATTTGAAAAGTATCTTGAGATAAAAAAAAAATTAATAAATTATGAATCATGGATTTAATGTTTTCAAATAGCTTCTTTGTAAATATAAGTAATAATGTAAATAACTGTTTTCAAATAGTTTTCATATATTTATAAAGTTGTTATTTAAGCATATAAATGGTAATTGTAAGGAAGCAAGAAATTTTGCAAATGGGTCTTGAAAAAGTTTTAAAGTATATAAGACAATTGAATTACAAATGAAGTTTTCAAATTTAAGTAAAATTTATATAGTTCAAATTAATTGTTCAATCTACTTTTATTTCTGGTTGTTCTATTCTCCTACCTCCTTCCTTTTCGGGGACGAAAAGTTTTGAGTGGGGGAGAGTGTAACGACCCGTAAAATTTAATGGTTTTAAAAGTATATTTAACAAGAAATTTGTAAAATTTTAAACAATAAAATTTGAAATAAAAAATTTATTATTTGGAATACGTCTATTTTAATATAGCAACTGGTAAATTTTCATCTGATAATATTGAAGTTTATTTTCCTGTGAAATTTCATTTCAAATCAAACCGGTTAATAACAGTGAATTTAAAAGTTTTCCGAAACCAAAATATGTCAACAGGAGAAAATTTATTCAGATCATTCTGAATCAGACTGCGAAATTCGTTTTTCCAAATTTGGACTTCTACTGCTCCGTTTATCTTAATTCTGGTCAAATAGCAGCATTTCTGGTACCGATTATCGACTTTTGATCGGATAATCGTATAACTGATATCTGTATACCATTTTGATCGTCTCGTCATGATGATCTCTGCGGTATATTTATTTATGTATTTTGAGGTCTGGTACGCGACGAAGACAATAAACTGTTCGTTGTAACGGTACCAAAATCTTGACTTTATATTTTACTTTACGTTTCAAATTTGAAACGTGATGCTCAAACAATAATAATTTGCTTTTATTATGCAGTTCAACCCCATCCCATAACCGTTTGAAAATCAAAAAGTTTGTATACGTTTTATTGATTTGGCAAGCTTTAATCCGTTATAACTTCATCCGTTTTTTTTCCATTGCATTCCAATTATTTTGCCTGCAACCTAGTTCGTATCCCATCTTCCTTCTTCCTCATCTCAAAACTTACCTTCTTCTTTTCCAGATCCATTGCTTACTCTAAAAAAAATATCTTTATGTTCGAAATGAACAAATTAATAACCTGACAACATTTTTCCTCAGCCACCTTTCCTTTCCCCCATTTCCCAAACGCACGTCTCCAACTCGCCACATCCACCTTCCCCCTCCACGCAACCCAACTCTTCACCGTTCGCCCAAATCCTCACCTTCCTCCTCTCGTCCGCGCCGAGATCCTCCACAAACCTTCCAGCCACCCAGCGACAAACCCTTTTTCTTATTTTAGGTAAGTTCTATTTGAACAGTTTGTATGTATACATTTATATAAAAAGGTTATTTTATCTGTTATAAGTTATATATATATATACTAGTGTTTAAAATATTTATATATATATATATATTTCTTCGATTTAAACATAGGTGTTTAAATGTATGGTTCTGACATATATATACTATATGAGTACGGTTATATAGATTGCAGATATAGATAAGGTTTGTTTATTCACATAATATATAAAATATGGGTTTGGTATTTGATATTTTATTTCTGCTTTTGGTGAGTTGAGAACATGTATATATATTTTATACTGTGTAAAAGAATTGTTAAAAAGTATATTTGGTTAATATATATAAATGTCTATATTACTGTTTTATATATTATTAGTATATATTATAAGCTATACTGTTATACAGTGTATATATATATATGTATATAAGCTATATAAATATTTTGTAGGCAACATGTTGTAAGCATTTATGCATCTGTTAGTTTATATAAGCTATATATTGTTCGCTAGTATATATATAGTTATGGTATACATAAATGGACAGAAGTATTGATGTTTGCAGAAGATAAGTAGGTAAATTGATGTTGGTCTGCATATATATTGGTTCACGTGCACGTATAGGCTTACAGTATGTATATTGTTGTTTTGTATATAAGCTGTTTGTATTTCATAGGTTGGTTTATTCTATATAGGATCTGTTTAGTGGTAGTATATATATTTGAAGTAAATTATATATGGGTATGAGATTATAGGGGTTATATTTGTAGTAAGTGTATTGTTACAGTTTTAAAATTCTAAATGTTTACGGTTTATAAATAGTTTAAGTTTTAATATGTTAGTTAGATATACATCTAGGTGGTGAGTCTGATATTCATATATGAAATTATACTTACTTATCTATGATTGATAAGTTTCACGTGCATACGAATTTTAAAATTTTATAAGCTTTGCAATTGTTAGTTTTATAAGTTTCAGATGTATAGATTATACAGTTATAAGTTTATGTAACCTATTCGCTTATGTATATAAGTTAGATAAGCTTTGTATGACCTGTATCTTGAGAATATAGGATATATATATTAACTGGTTAAGTTTAAATTTATTTATTTAAGTCTGGATTTTTTTATATAACACATGTAGGCTGTTGAGTTGTACATATATGATAATAAGATATGTTATATTGTTTTGTTATAAACATTTGTCTTAAATTTTAATAGGTTCATATATTAGCTCATATATACAAGTTATTGGACTTTGGCTTCCCAATATATATCTATATATAGATTTGATTTTTTTAGGTGTTAAAGTTAAAAATATCAATATTTATAAAATAATAATATATATATTCTATTTCTATCAAACTGATTCTGATTTAGTTCTCATCGAATTCCCATTATCAGCTTTGTCCGTCGTGCATGTTTCTTCATCGATTTGTGTCCATCTAGCATTCCTTTGGAATTCGTAGCTCGTTTCTTTGACTATCCTCTAGCCTCGAAAGGTGAGCAATCACTCACGATTAACGTTCTTGTATTTATTAAATTTAATTTCAATTGAAACGACAATTGAAATATGATGCTGTAGTTATTTAAATTGTTATATATGCTATTATCTGTATCTGTTCACCTGTGACATCTGATACCAGTATCTAGTATTTATATGCCTGTTATTACCATTATCTGTATATGTTCACCTATGACATCTGACACCAGCATCTAGTATTTATATGCAGGTTATTACCATTATCTGTATATGTTCACCTATGACATCTGACACTAATATCTGTTATTTATATTGATGATATATGCCTGTTGTTATATTTTATATTATCTGTTATCACTCTGCAAGTTCCCTGTTAGTATAGAATTCAATATGGGTTGAAATGATACATACCCGAACGGACTTTAGAATAGGAGAAAATCGTTATGGGTTGAAACGATAAACCCAAGCGATTTTCATTTGTATTGAAATTGGGATTACGGGTCGAAATGATATCTACCCGTATATATTTAAATTTCGGATTGAAATGATAAATATCCGTATCACTTAACCATATGATAAATATATATACAAACACCGTTGGTCCATATATATAAATATTTTGAAAATGAATTCTATGGTTTTGGAAAGAAATATATGGTTTTAATAAATGTTGAGCCTTAAATTATTATATAAATGGGAATGATTGATTTAAATACATATAATATGTTGAGTATTTAAAATATATTTCAAAATAGATTTTGGTAATAATTTAAATAAGTTAAGGTTGGGAAGATAAATTGAATTTAGTTGAAATTGTATTTGATAAAGAATTTTATTTAATTAAACCGATTTGAAACTTATTGAAATTGAGATGTAAGATATGATTTATAACTTGAGTTTGATTTATAAGTAATTTAATGAATACTTCTTGTTTAAAATAAAGTTTAAGGAAATATTTAGTAAAAATGTAACTTAAGGCCAGTTAAATGATATTGAATCTATTAAGTGGATATTCCCTGATTAAATAATAATAAAGTTAAATCAAGAGCTATATGAAACTGTTAAATTTAACTTTGAAAATGTTGAATATTAAAGCTTTGAAATATATTGAAAATTTAAATGATCTATTTAGAATTGAATTGATAAATTGAGCTTTGAATAAATTTGAATTTGGAATTTGAGTTGATTTGAAGCAATTTGTGAGACTTGGGGAAATTATAAATATTGTACTTTTAAATTATTTAACCTATATATATACTATTTTGAAAAATAGATATATTTGAAATGAAATGATATTTTGGTTGAAGTATAAATAAATTTGGAATGACCACGGTGTTATAATGTATAATTCCACCTTGTAGATAGTTCTGAAGATCCTTAGAGGATGGTTATCCCAAACATCCTTTAAGTTACTTGTATTTCAGTTGATATTTCACTTGAGTTGGATTTATTTATATAAGAATGTTAATCCTGACTCGAGTGTTTTGTGTTTTGCTTTACGCTCGGGTCAGACCGAGTGATACAGCATTTGAGACTTACCTTTGGAGTTTGGAGCTTCCTTTGGAGATCCAACTATCGCCTCAGCTTTCAGCTCTTCTAGTTGATTTGTTCAGAGAAGTCATCTGTTGTATTGAAGACTTCACTGCATTTGAGATATTCTGTTGTATTTTGTATCTAACTCTGATGTTTATATAGTAGCTTCATGAACTACTATTTTATCTATTCCGCTGCGTATTATTGTATTACTCCGTGTCTGTGATTCTGTGATTGATTTATTTACTACATATGCTGAGTTTTGCAAAATTTAAATTAACAACGCGGTATTTTGAGCAATTCAACTCCGGCATGAGTGTCTACCTATACACTTATAATGGATGCGAATGGTCCAAAATATCGGGTCGTTACATTTCTAATAAACAACACCAGCCTCAATCACTTCCTTTGGAGGAATCATTACACTGTCAATCTCAACATTATAAAAAGAACAAGGAGAATGCACAATTGTGTTATTTGGCATTTTGGTGAACAGTGACGACCATGAAGGGGCAGCCATAGTAGGAGTCGGTTCCACAGGGATGGAATGATTAATAGCGGGCGATGGACGACAAATAGGAGAATAGGTAAAGGAGTTATCGGGTTCGTCATTTCCACAAGCAACTGGAGTGCTACCACGAAATTTTCCACTGTCTATGATTTTGGACCCAGCTACCTCATGTTCAAATACACGAACAACATTGTCATCAATGGCAGCAGCCAAAGACCCATTTCCACATTCGTTTAGCACAGTTTTGACATCACGGTTATTGGTACCAACGTTCAATCCAACATCAGACTACGACCAAGAATTATATCCAACAGAAACCAAAAGCGGTGATAAAGAGTGCTCACTAATTACCATAGGGCAGATAGTCAATTTAGATGCGGCACCAAGAGGAGAGTCAAGTTCAGACAGTAGTTGCGCAAGGGGATTTCCGCGACTCAACGTATTCAAGGAAACGTCACTTATGACATTCTTAGGCACATTTAGAATCGACCCAGCTGGATCCAGATTAGAAGTAGGTGCCGCAGACGCACAGACCACGTGAGAGGAGGCATTTAACAAAACGCCTGATCAAGTGATGGAGCAATCCAGATCTGGCTTGGGGGGCTTAGGCTTCTTCTTTTGGGGCATGAGAGAGACGAGGCGATGGCGAATTTGGGAGAGAAGAGGAAGAGATGAAGAAACCTTATTATTAATTTCAAACCATAATTATTCTTGAAATATTTAACCTTTTAACATTTTGATAAATTCTTTAAAACCATATTACTGTAAAAAAATAACTTTAAAACAATACTAATATAATTAAATAACCTTAAAATAATATTACTATAATTAAATACTTTAAAAACAATATTAATTTAATTAAATACTTTAAAAATAATATTAATTTAATTAAATACTTTAAAATAATATTGATTTAATTAAATACTTTAAAAATAATATTAATATAATTAAATCATTTTTAAAAAAATAATATATTTATAAAACCCATTTTCATATAAAAAATCATTTCTTGTCTTAAACCCAATTTCAATTCAATTGGCAATTTATAGTATTTCAAAATACTAATTTCAGGCCAATAGTTGCCAAACGCTCAATCAATATTGATATTGATTTTTTATAATCACTACGTTTTTGTTTTTAAGCATAAACAATGTTATAACCATTGTGTCCACAATCAGGTTCATTATTCAATAATCCATATAAAATAAATATTATCGAAACAATTCAACAATAGCGAGGAATCTCATTGGATCCCTCCAACCTGTTTCCCCCTGCATCATAAATGTTATATAGTCATAAAATATAAATCAACTGCTCCGAGGCGGGATTCATATGCAAAGGATCATCCGCTCCTATACGGGAACGTAATAGGGTCTCATCCGCTCCAATAGGTAGGAATATATCCAAACCAACTAATAGATATAGTATATCATCCAAACAATCATTTAACAATTTTTATCAACTATATATCGTACTAGTTAACCCAAAAAGGTGAGATTAACTCACAGTAATTTATTTGGTCAAGTAAACATCAGTAATTAAGGTATATAAATTTAACCGACGTTATTATTTAAAATGATGTAATTTAAATTTAGTCCATTTAGGTATGTCATAAATTTATACTTGTCTAAAGCTATGCATAAGTTATACTACAACGTTGTGCTCGTCAAACCGAACCAAACGTAAATTTTTTGGGTAAATCGAATCTCAAACGACCGAGATATGAATTTTTAAGTTTTGCTTTTAGTTTTAAAATAACAAATAGCAACTAAAAAAGTTACCTATTTCATTCGGGCCGAAGCCCAAATAAATTCACCCGCCCATCATCAATAATGCCTTCTTCCCCATTTCAAATTCAAGCTTAGGAAAAAAAAACCACTGTCATATGCACGGGTGTGCACGTGCACACGGCCACCGCTCCACTATCTAAAGATCTGAATCACCCACGCATTGTTCTTCGCACCAGCTCCTGACTGCACCTCGCCACGGCAACTCCAGTGCCCCGCACCAAAATCCGACCAACGCCTACCATTCAAAATCGCGTGCAGGTCAAAGAAAAACACGTCACTTTTTCTCCTCGCTCACCATCAAAAATTTACCACTTGAGCGCCTCTCTTCCCTGATCACAACGCCGAGCTTCGAATCGTTCATCACGGCCCAAATCGGAGTTAACCCAAAATCTAGTTTTCAATGATCGTCAGTCATCGACATGAAATTACATCAAAACTTCATCAAAAATAATACACTTCGATACGAACCCAACGATGCTAGCGTCGTCGAACGATTCGACCCAAATCAAGAGAATTAAATTTTTGAATGTTTTGAGCAATATTCCCTCTTTATTGTAATTGGACGATTTCTTCCTCTACCTTGATGAAAACACGTGCGTTCAATTTTTAAACATACTACTGGTTGATAGGAATGACTTTCATTTTGGTCACTCGAGTTAAAATTCAACGGTTTTGAGTGCATTGATTTTTGAATGAGTATGACCGAACTTTATACATAAACAGAGAATGTTTTCTTGCATACAAATTAAAGAACTGACATCATTATCCAAATTTCATTCATAAGCGGTTAGATCTCACCTCTTTGATGCTGAGTCAAATCAAATTCCAATTTTTTTTGCACCTTTTCTTGTTCCTTTAGCTAGCAGAGAAGTTTGGGAAAAAAACTGATGAAGAATGAAGGCAGTAACTAGAAAATTGGGAGAGAAGCAACTGAAGACTTCTTAAGGCAAGCACACGTAACCTCCCCGTCACTGACTCTCCTTACCCTCCTTGTACCACCTAGGACATAGGGTATGGCCCCTTACATGTAAATTTATTTTGTTTTATCCATGTCATAGATATGTGTGTGTGTGTGCGCACACACACACACACACTCTATTTTCTTTATTTATTTATATTATTTTTCACACACATATGTATATGTACCCTTATCTTTATTCACCTGTATTATTTATATGCATATATATATATACATACCCTTATCTTTATTTACTTGTATTATTTATATGCATATATATATATGTGTGTATGTATGTATGTATGTATGTATACTCTTATCTTTATTTACTTATATTATTTATATGCATTTATATTTATATATACACACACTTATCTTTATTTACTTGTATTATTATTATTTTATATTTATGTATGATAATATAAATAATCAAGAGTAAAATTCAAAATTTTGATTTTTCTTAAAACTGATTTAACATTTATAATAAGGCGATCTAAATTTCCGGTTCGTTTCACTTTTTCCCCTTTAAGAGAATTTCGACCCCGAAATTCGCATCTCATCCTACCCAGAAAACAAGATAATTTTTTAATACTATATTTTTCAATAACCACTTCAAACAAGCATTAGGATAACATCAACTTTGCATACCATAATAAATCAAGTCATACATACCAAAGATATTTAAACAATGAAGGTCTAATCCGATACACCATCCACTAGAGTTCCCATACGTACTACAAAAACATCCAACTACCCATATACAATACCATAAAGCAATACTAACACCATAGAAATGATATCCTATTTTAATACGAGCCTTCTTCTGAAGGTCCACCTAGATTTATAATTCCCCCTTCATCGTCTGAAATCCATATGATTTTAGGATTCGGATCCCTGGGGATTAGCATTGGTACCCTAAACCAATCATCGAACAGGTCCTCCTCCAGCCATGGACCATCAATAACCTCCCCCTCATCTCAAATCATTACCCCATTACTATCTGCCTCAAATTCCCCTATGGGAATAAGCTCCTCCACTTCCACTTCTTCTTCTTCCCTGGGCTCTTCTTCCTCTTCTAGCTCTTTCCCCTCCTCGGGTTCCTCCTTCATGGGCTCTTACTCCTCCTTCATGGGTTCTTCCTCCACCATGGGCTCCTCCTCTATGGGCAAGGCAAGTCTCCAAAGCCTAAAGGCTCTCGTGCATGATTCTCTCAATGTTATTGGTGTCATCTGAAATCAATTAGACAAAAACCCTTAGAATTTGACATACTTAGTTCTATAAAATGTTTACTTTGGAAATTTCTATATAAGATTCTACATGATCATTTTTTTGTTAACTACCTTATTATTCTTCAATACACATTTATTTGTACCTAGGAAGAAAAATAAATGTAGATACACAAAATAACACTTGGGGTTTAAATTGACAAATCTAATGTTTTCACTTATTCGATCTAGTAAGTTGCTAAAGTAGGGTAAGAATATCCAGTTTTTATCCTAGAGTTTATTTCTACGGTAAGGTCGTTTATTAGTCGGTCCATTAATTAACACTGGATCCCTATACCCTATGTGTTTAAAAACCAACGACATACTTAAACAACTGGTTTTACCAAGCCTGCCCAAATTTTTTTTTATCAATTTTTAAACTTCATTTGCTAATCCCTACTTAACCCTTTATATTCCCATAAATCTTTACTTAAACAAAACAAATGCTTTTAATTAATACTACTATCAATTTTCAAAACCACGAGAAACCATTTTTCCAAAAATACCAGGATTCAAATTCTCGAATTTCTCTTATTTACAAAATACCCTTTTATAACTAAATTTTATAAAATCACTTCTTAAAGGGAAACCATTTCTTGAACATTGCTAAATATTTAAATTCTTGGAATAAACACTATCTATTTAAATTCAAGTTTCTGATCTAACATTATCAACGAACACCTTATATTCAAATTATGAAACTTAATTTACAAGGCATTCATTTCAATGTTCTTAAGATTCCCATCTATCCAACCCAAGTTTAAAAGGAAGATTCTAGGTAGGTTAATAGGTAATAGTCAACGTTTAGAATTGGACGAGCATGGCTACTCAAATTCTAGATGTTAATGATAAATATTATCATTTCTACCAACCAAGCACAACCAAGGATAACTATATTAAATTTTAGAAAAAACTATTCCTTTATATATATATATATATCCCTAGATAAAATTATTTCATTTACCAATTCTTGAATCAATATTGTGTCAATTTGGTCTTGTTAAGCGTTTAGGAAATCCCTATCGATGACGTTGGCCAGACGCATCGACCGGAATTCTTAAACCACTCAAAAGGTCAAACAACACAATATAACACATTATTAAACACTAACAAATACCCGTTCATATATATAATATACTCAAACTCATATAAGGCATTCCACTACCTTATCTCTTAATGATTTACCCCACCAAAGCCAAGGTTCTCGCTTAACCTTCAGCTATAATACCAAATGTAACGACCTTAGGCTTTTCGACCATCCGGCAGTGACGACCAATAGGCTTTTCAACCATCCCAGTCCTACCGTGGCCCACACTTGTACCTCGAATCAGCTTTTACGGCCAGCCTCGCCACTGTAAGCACCTAGCAAACCAACACATCAAGGCCTTATACTACCTCTCCGGGACATGTAGGGGTAACAGTCCCTTGCTCGTCACCAAACAGAAAGTGAGAACCCCCTATAACGTTAATCAAACCAATGGAAATAGATCCAATCCCAGAATTCTAGTCATTTTAATTTGGAATATTTAATTTATTTTAAATATTGAAAAGTTATTTTTATAAATTAAATAACTTGAAATTCAAATATAGCGATTTATTGGGTAATTAAATTGTTAAATTTAATATTTGAAATTGTTTAAATAATTGAATCTTGAATTTGAAATAATTAAAGTGAATAAAATGAAATTGGAAATTTCTCGTTTTAATTAACGTGTAAAAATAGTCTTTTGGGACACTGTTTTGGATTTCGATGAAACTATTTCATTAGATCTGTAATAGTGAGTTATTGTATGTTGTTGAATTTCGTGGCGATCGGACGTATCGTTTGGTCGTGCGAGTTCGAAACGTGTAGAAATTAATTAAAGGAATTTAAAATTAAAATAATTTGATTTTGAAAAGATATCTTCTGTATATGATAGAATTGGGTCCCGAGATTAGTTCCATTGTGTTCGGAATAGGGATATAACATATAAAACGCCAGGCGGCACGTTGCGTGTGGAGCTCGAAATTTTAATGTGTGAATAGTGCCGGGTTTATTTTCTATAAATAGCCCTTAACTTTCATTTGTTAACCCTGAAATTTATTCAGTCGCCATTAACATTCTTCCATCCAATAGTTGAAATTGCATGCATCGATCGAGGCTGTTTTAAAGAAAACTTCCTACATGAAAGTTAAAGCTCTTCCTTCCCTAAGTTCATCTCCACCAACCGATCGTCAATCAGTGGTCCATGGTGGCGGCAATGGCGAGATGAATGAGCAGCAGTTTTTTTGGTTTTCGCGATTGTTGCGCGTGACTGTGGCGAGATGGTGCGAGGCATGTGTGTTGAGGGGGGTCGGGGCAGCGGTCGGCGGTGGCGGTTCGTGGACGGCGAATGATCGTCGAACAAATAAAAAAATTGCGGTCGTTTGTAGATGAGCGCGTGCATGAAGAGATAAGAGGGAAGAAAGGTTAGGTTTTAAAAGTTTTAAATTTTATTTTATTAAGTTAATTAATTTAATTATATCGAATCTTAATTTATGTGTAACTTATTCATACGAGATTCAAATCGAGCGCGACAAGTTGCTTTGCGCCCATATCAACGAATACTACGCTATGGAGTTGGGTTGGACGTATTCGGAGCTAGTTGGAATTTTGGGTTTCCGTTCAATTTTAATCCAAACTAGAACGTTTGGTGACTATTAAAATCAATGTGATTAATCTCACCTTTTTCGTTAATCAGAAAATTTATATAGTCAATAAATATTATTTATTGGATGTTTGGATATTTATTTCTGATTGTTATTGATTATTTGGATAATATACTAAATTATATTGTTGGTTTGGATATATTCCTGCCTATTGGAGCGGATGAGACCCTATTACGTTCTCATGTAAGAGCGGATGACCCTTTGTATATGAATTCCGCCTCAAAAGGTTGATTTTATTTTTATGATTATATGTTGTTTCTGATGCGGGGGGACAGATTGGAGGGATCAAACAGGATTCCTCACACTGTTGATTTTATTTTCATTTATATAGTGATATATGACTTGTTGAATGCCTTATTGATGACATTGATATGATTTTGCTTAAATAATGCTTTAGTAGCGCCAGGCCTCATTTTGCATATTATAAAATACTATAAAATAGTGATTTGATTTAAAAGGGATTTCGAAGTGATTTGAAAATTTTATATGTTTTAATAATTTTTCTAAAATGAAAGTATGATTTTAGATATTATAAATTGATAGTTTTATAAAATATTCTAATAGAGATCTCCGAACTGTAAAATATAGATTTTTAAAATCTTGGAGAATAAGTCCGTCTTTTATAATAAGGGATATGTTTTAAAAGAAATTAAATATTTTGATATAATATTTATTAATAATCTTTGAATAAAGTGATATATATGGATATAGGTACATCTATTATGATTTATTTATAAACGGGAAATTTATAAATGGAATAATTTACAAGAGTGATATTTTTACAAGGGAAGTAAGATTTGTAAAATCGTATATTATTAATAAAAGTATGAATTTATAACGGGGTTTATAAATTAAAGGCAACTATCATCGTTTAATAAATTGGCGAATAAATCAAACGGTGCATTTATTTTAAGATACAGAATGATATTTTAGAAATAGTTAACTCTATTTTGAAAATTGAAGGCGAGAATAAATTTGGAATGTTAAACGATATTTTTATAAATAGGAAGGAATTTATCTTTGTGGAAGTAACATTAAAATGGACGGTGATTGATGTTTTAAAATAAGATTTGTGAATAAGTGAGATTCATAAAGAAAATAAGTTATAAATGGAATTCATAAATAAATGGGTTTCATGAAAGGAAATTTTTATAAAATGGAAAGAGATTCTTAAATATAGTTTTATAAATATGGAAATAACTGGCTTGAAGAATTAAAAATGGATTTTTACCAAGGAAATATATATTGTTTTAAAGTTGGTTAATATTATTTAAAGTTGTTTATTAATATTTAAATATTTTGAAGGGTTAACTATTTAAATTATTAATATGGTTTGAAATTAATAATGATAATTATTAATAATATTTTGGCAATTTATTATTATTATTATCTATATGGTAAAGATTAACAATTGTTTTATCCATAATGGTTTGAATTATTAGTTATTATTTTTAAGAAGTTAAAAGTTAATAATAATTATTTATTTATGATGGTTTCAATATTTATAAATAAAGTTTTGTAAACGAACTTGGATTTCTATAAGAGGAGCTTATAAAATGGTTCGAAGATTTAAAGGAAGATTTTTACAAGGTAAAGGGGTTTATAAATATATGGATATTATAACGAATTTAGAAATGGGTTTATAGATTTATAAAAAGGGAATTTATAAATAATTGCATGGTGTTATAAAGGGTTTAGAAATGATTTGAGAAATAATTTATAAATGGTTTATAAATTATTTTGGAAATCTATAATGGAGTTTATAAATGATCTTGGAATTTGGTAAAAAGGAGATCTTCCTTAGAGTTTGGTAAGTATACTTATACCGTTGAGATAAGTATATGGATATTTATTGAAAATAAAAGAGTTTGTGAATATATCTTTGTAAAAGTGCTTTGATACAAGTATTTACAAGATGGTTTTAATTAATGAAAAGATTAATTAAGAAGGCTTAGTGTTGCTTGGTGCTTAACCAAATGTTGGGTTTTTCCTATGGAGTAAATCCCTGATTGAATGTTTTTTATTCGATAGTTAAATAACTGACTATCGAATTTGGACCCAAATATAAGTTTGGAAATATCTAGGAGAAACACATGAGTTAAGTGGCATGGTCATCTTCAATGATGCTTTACTATGCATATAAATCTCGTTTCGTTCTCATAGGACAATGATAAGGAAATCTGTCCACTAACGGTTAGGAGGTGATCTTCGTTCTTATCGTTGATTGTTTTTTTCTAAAAACCAGGGTTGAGTTTACCAGAAAATTTCGAATGTCGTTTCGAAGATGTGATATCCCGGAATTTTTGGACAATATCAATTTAATAATCTGTATAAATAATTAAATTGATTTGATAATCTTTGATAATAAAATTTGAATTGATTTAATAATCTGATTAAATGAATATTTAATTAGTGAATTTTACTAATAAAATGATTTCTATTTATAATATATATATATATAATTGTATATATTGTAAATAGATAAGCTTGGGTTTGTAATTTAAATAATAAATGAAATCTTGTTTAAAAATTCTAATATATATATATTGATAGTTTGGAGATTTGGATTTATTTAATATTAGCTTTTCAAAGCTATTTAAACAAAATAACTATATGGTTTTGAATAAAGATTAATAGTAAGGTTATTTTACTTCTTTTTAAATATTGCTTAATAAATATGGTTTAAGAGTATATATAAATTTAAATACCATTTACATATGATATGTTAATTCATTTAATAAATAGTAGTAATTTATAATCTTTTTTATAAATTATTTTAAAATTGATAAATGAGTTATTTTCAAACAATATTAATAGTGTATTGTTTTTAAATAAATAGACCTTAATAAAATAAGATTGTTATTTTCAAATTGAATGTGTTGTTTTAAATTGACTTTAAATTGGATTTTAAATATAATTTTAATTTGAATGTAAATTAGTTTTGAAATTCAAAGGTAGATATATTAAAACATTTGGATTCAAAATACATGTATAAGCTTTTATTTATACATATACAATTGATTTTCTTTTCTTTTAAAAGTAATTTATAAATAGAGAAGTATTTAAGTAAATAAAGAAAAAGCATTTATTTACATTTAAAATAAATATAAACTAATAAAAAGGAACATGTGTTAAGCATTTAACTAATAAGAAGACACTTGTAAAACATTTGTCATAATAAGGTAACAAGTGGCATTTGTTCTATTAAAACATTTTCATTAAAAATATATTAAGTAGAAAACTTAGCAATTCATTTAGTTAAAACCATTATCTTCAAATGAGAAACTGAAATCAGATTGTAAAAAAGAAAATTTAAAACCAAATACAATATATGATCTGCAAAACATCTTCCTCAAACCACTAGCCTGCATTTTCAAAATCAATAACCTGTAATTCAGTTTCAAAATCAAAGCAGAGATCATCAAACAACCTTCTCTGTTTTGAAGGCAAAGCCTGTATTCTTCAATCCCTGTAATGCAATTCTTCAAAAATCAAAGGCAAAGCCTGTTTTTCTCTCTTCAAATCTGAAAACAAAATCTGCAAATCAATTCTTCAAACTCTAGAAGCAAGTCTGGGATCAACTCCAATCTACATTTTTAAAAACTGGAATTAAAGCCTGCAATTTTTCAAAGTCTGGAATAGAGCCTGTAAATTCTTTTCAAAATCAAGAGCAAGTAAATCTGGAAGCTAAGCAACACATCAAAACAAACAAGTTATCATGCATGCAAGATTCATTAACAACAATTCCAGTTTTAAAAGGTTCAAAAGCAGTTTCAAAAGATATGCTCTGTTCTCTGCTTTTAAAAATAGGTGAGTAACACTTTTCTAAAAGGTTTAAGTATTTTAATCTGGTTGCATATAAATTATGGAATATAAGCATGTTAGTATGTATGCATGTAATGGAATGTCTATGTATACTTGAATGTATTTATGGTGTGCATGCTTGGTATTTTGTTTAATGATTCTAGTTCCAGGCTACATGATTTATTCAAAATGTAATACCTCTTAAACTACTTACTGTTAGGACTTAGGCTTCAAACAATATTTGTTTGTTTGATTGTATATTAAGTTTTTAAAATTTTAATCAAGTTAAAATTAAAACTCGAAATCTCACTGGAACTATAAAACATCAGTGGATGTTAAAATATGTGAAAATTCAAACTGAATAAATTACAAATTCAGTATTATGAATTAAATACTAAGATCAAAACATGATTTTTAGAACAAAAATTAGGATTTTTAGTTAAGGGGTTAGGGTGCAGCTCTCTGTTGAACAGAAAAGGGAAATCAGGGGTTTCCTGATGATCTATCAATATTGAGGGGTCGGGGTTCATCTTATGGGTAGAAGTGTTAGCAGTGAAGCTGGGAAAAATATGTGATGGTGATGCAAATCACCATGGAAGCAGCGATGATGGATTACAGTTTGTAAACCTAGTTTTAACTAGGTATGTTATTTTTGTTCGATGTCGCCTCTTGAGTTGATCGAGTTCAATGGAACTCTGGGGAAAGGAAGTTATGGTGGAGACGAAGACGTGGCCAGAGTTTTAGGTGTGACGGTGGTCAGAAGATCGTGGACAAGGCGATGACAGGTTTCGTGGGTGGGTTCTGTTGTGGTTCCAGGTCCAGATAATTCTCGTTTTCGATTTTCGAGTAGGGATTGACGCTCTGATGTTCGTGGTTGGGTCTGGGGATGATTGATGACTGGTGGAGATGTTCGTGGGTGATCGAAGGCGAGCGTTTCGCCTGTGCACGTGCACATGTACATTTCGTACATCTGGAAGAAGTTGGATTAGAGGAGAAGAAGACGTACTGGAGGAAATGGAATTTGACTCGAAGTCATACTAGAGAAATTAGGACTCTGGCTCGAGTTGTTTTCAGGGGAGACTCGCGTGGGGTTTAACAGTTTTAAATTTTTAATAAAATTAAGTATAAAAGAAAAGGGAAGAGAAAACTCGAAGCTGGTCTCGGGATTTCTGTAAATTTTCTCGGGTAATATGATGTTTGGCTTGGGTAATCTGTGATGTTGCAGTTTTAAAATCTGACAGGAGTTTTAAAATTTAAAATGAGTTTAAAAAGTTGAAACAAGATTTAAACAAAGTTTTAAATAAAATTTAAAGTATGGTTTCAAAATCTAATTTGTATTCCAGTTTGAAATAAATAAGTTATAAAATGTATAATGTTTAAACAAAGTTAAATGTTGGAAGTAAAATTTTAAAAAGATTTGAATTTAAATAAATTAGTTAAAATCTTTAATGTTAAGTGGTTCTTTAACATTAGGTTATAATTTGATTTAAATTTGGTTAAGTTAAATTTGAAATTTATTTTAAATCATAAATTTGAAATGAATAAAAGGAAGATTTAAAAGTAAAAGAATTTCAAAGCTTTTGAAAATGATAACTAAAGTAGTTATTAATGTTTATACTTTAATTTAGAAATTTAATGATATAGGGGTCATTAAATTAATAAGGTAATTAAGGAATAATTTGATAATTTAATTAATTAATGGTTTAATATTAATTAAATAAATAATTAAGATTTTAAGTTTATTAATTGAGAGTCAATTAATTTGAAATTAAGAAATTATTAATTAGATAAGTGTAGATTATTAATAAATGATAATCATTTGTAAAATTGGTTAAGTATAAATTACTTAATAAAAGTAATTAAAGAAATAAATTTACTTAAGGTAATTAATTAAATAAATTTGATAAGTTTAAATTAATTTATTTAATTAATTTAAGAAAATCACTGGGTGATTAGATAATTACTTAAAGGTAATTAAGTGAAAGTATAAATTACTTAGAAAAGTAATTAAAGATAATTAGTGGATGTAATTAACTAAAGATGGTTTAATAAAAGTAATTTGAGTTTAATTACTTTTGAATAATTAATCAAGGGATTAATTAAAGGATAATTAATTAAGGAGTAATTAATTATGAAGTAGAGTAATTAAGAATAGTTAATTACTAAATGAGATTAATCAAAGGTGATTAATAAATGTGACTAATTAATTATTAAATGTAATTAATTTAAATAAGATAATTAATTAAGAGTAATTAAGGATCATTAATTAATATAATTAATAATGTAATTAAGGATTGATTAATTAAGACTAATTAATCAATAATAAGTGATTAAGGTACTTAATTGTAATTAATTAAGGATTAATGTAATTAAGTACAGTTAATTAATATATGAAGTAATTAGAGATTAATTACTGTAATGGTTTAAGTTAATTAATTTGTGAAATTAATTAAGAATTAATTACTTAAAGTAATTAAAGGATTATTAATCAGGAATGATTAATTAAGATGGATACTTAGAGTAATGATTAATTAATTGGTTTAATTAATAATTAAGTAAGCAGGATTTATAGAATGAAGTAATTAGTTTAATTCACTTTAAATTAATTAGATGATATAAATCATTACTTAAGGATGGATGAATGAGATTGAATGTATTTCATTGTTTGATATCTCTGATGAGATATGATTGATATATGATATGGATGTTTGGTTGAATTATAATGATAATGTGAATTATCTGTTTGGGATGATAATGTAGATTATCTATTGAATTATCTATCTTTGTGTATATAGATAAGAATTGAATTGTTTTAACCTTAAAACAACTTGGACCTTAAAAGATACGTTTTGGATTTCGATGAGACCGGGATCGGGTTTCCGTATACCGGAATTCCAGGTCTGGAGACCCGAATACCACATCGATCCAAATTAACGATAGGTCGTGAATCTCAAGTGAAGATGAAGATTCAGAGTGCAAGGGTTATTGTCGTTAACTCTGAGGGTGATTCCAACACGAGTGTAACGAGATAATGCCTTCGGTTTCGTTCGAACCCGGAACGAACTTGTATGGATTGAATGCTATCAGAACATCGTCAGGTGGACGATGAGCATTCTAAGTGGTGTGTTCTGATTTAAAGGTAAATCGTAGCCTCAAGCCTCATCAACCGGGAATGGCTAAAACAGGGGAGGTGCAGCAAGGCTTTGTGGGTAGCACCCACTGAGAGTAAGGTCATCCCTGTCTAGAGAGTTCCTTCTTTTATTTCGGCTTAGTGGTGCAATTGGCGACGGCCATCTGTGGGGTGATTTTATTCGGAATTATCCAGTAAGGGATGGTTCCGGCTTTGTGTTGCAGGGGATTGGGAGTGATCCTCGGTACGGTGATCTAGGCCCCGTACTGTGATGAGCGGTACCCCGGTAGCTCTGCCATTGTATGGAAATCCAAATTCCAATAAGTGATAACGGACTTGATTGTATACTTATGTATGCTGGAATTTAATAATGTAACAATTTCGGCTATTTCATATTTATTTGAAAACCCTAGACCCTATTATAATACAATCGAATTTCCTATCAAATATTTTGGTTAGCATAAGGTAAAAACTTACCCATATTTATGTGTGGGGAGTCTTACGTGATACCTTTTCTTTCAAAAGGTTTTGAAGTTAAACAAGTTTAACCTGTTACTCACACCAGACCCATGTCTGACCCAAGTTGTTTATTTCTGTTTTATAAACTCTTGGGTACTCAAATTTTTACGAGTAGCCAAGGGATTCAGTTTTAGCTTTGATGAATTGTGGAGGAGCAATGGAGCAGGAGGCTTCGGCGTTCGTAGATATAGTATTCCGCTGTGTTGATATCTGTGTTAGAGTCTTGTATTGTATTTGAGTTGTAATATCTAGACAGATGTTTATAACTGTCTAGTATGTGTTGTATAGTTGTGTAAACTCTGATAAGTGTTGTATACTATGTAATAGTTTCTTTATGTTATTTATATAATTTATTCGTTCCGCTGTGAGATCGTTGTTGTTGTCTCTTCTTTCTTCTATTCTTTTCTATTTTCTACCCCTTTCTTTCTTATTGATGATGCGACTTTCAGTGGAGAAAAGCCGGGTCGTCACAGTTGGTATCAGAGCATAGGTTGAGCGAATGCCTAAGCTTTTGGTTAAGTGAATATCAGAACACTAGGTTGAGTGAATACCTAGGTTCGGAAGGATTGTTCATTAGAGATAGGATCTGTAGCAACCTGTTTGAGTCTGAGTGTATATATATACGAGAGCGCGTATTTGTTAGTTATATAAAATGGTTTTATATTGTGTTAATTGATCGGTTGGGTGGTATATGGATTCTGGTCAATACGAGTAGCTAACGTTATTGATAGGGATCTCTAAACACTTGACTAGGCCAACGGACACAATATTGTTTTAAAAAGGTAGATGAAATAATTTTACCCAGATATAATTTCTATATAAAAAAAAAATATCATTTTAAATGTATATGGTATTTGTAATGATTGGTTGAGATGATAATAATTTATCATCTAGGATTAGGAGTCTGAGTGTTGAGATTGGAAGAGTATCTGTCGAGACTGTAAACCTAATACCGTCTCGAGTGAACTTTACAATTGTGTAAGGATTTCACAATCTCTGAAGAAAACCTGTTAAGGTTCGGAGTTTATCTTTGAAGTTGGATGAGTAGAGTTGGATCTGTTAGTTGGACAGAAGCGAGTGATAGTATCTTGGTATCTTCTGGAAGTAGCTGTGTGATGAGACGCAGTGAATATGGATGTTCCCAAAGATGTTTTCTTTGGAACAAGTTAATGAAGTATGTCTGCTTCAGTGTTGTGGCTGAGTTCAGCATGGTGATTCTGTTTAGTTTGGGTCTGAGTTTCTTGAAGAAGCTTTGGATAAGGAAGTCTTTGGCATCTGTGGCAGCAGTGCAGCTCGGAGTGTTCTGTATTGGCAGGAAGTTTTCTGGCTGAGCAGTTTTTCTGAAGTTGAAGTTCAGAAGCAGTAGAGTATATCCATTTCTTCGATGAATTGGATAGTTAAGTGTAAGCTGTTCTGATTGGTAAAGAGAGAATAGTTTTCTTTGCATTTTGGCTGGGTTGATCGCAAAAGTGACTTGCGATAGTTTGAGTATTCTTTTGAGTTATCCGATATTTTCTGGAATGTGTTGTCCAGTCTGTGCTTGTGTTCTTCATCAGCATTTTCATTCTACTCCAGATCATAGTGGTGCAGCAGAAGCAGTTTAGCGAGTGTTCCTGTTTGTCTTTTTCCGGATAGGAGAAGTTAGTTCAGTCTTCTGATAATGGTGAAGTAGAGTTGTGTTTTGGATTGGGCAGATTTTGAGAGGATCATTTGTGAGTTATTTTTGGTCCTGTTTGTTTCGAGGAGCATCAGCGAAGGTTGAGCTGATCAGGAAGGATTTGTAGGAAGCCCAGGATCGTCTGAAGGATCTTATGGATAAGAGACGGAGGAATTTTGAATTCGAAGTTGGAGACTTCGTTGTTGTTGAAGTTTTCTCTGGTAAAGGGAACTATAAGATTGGGTAAGTCTGAGAAGTCAGCTCCGAGTTGTATTGGATCTTTTCTGTGTTCTGATTGGATAAGAGTTGATCTACTGGATTGAATTGTCAGTTTGGATAACTGGAATTCGTTGTGTTTTACGTATCTCTGAGGGAGTACGTGTTTGATCTATCTCTGGTTGTGGAACCAGCAGTTCTGGAGGATTTGGTTGTTGAGTCAGACTCGTCTGTAGTCTGATATTCTGTTTAGTTCTGTAGATCTAGTTGAGTGGGAACTCTATAGCTTAGTAGTATTGATTGTTTGGATTCTAAAAGGCGAGTATCCCGGTATTTATACTTGGGAAACTCTAGGAAATTCTATTCAGAATTTTGTCTGGATAATTAGAATTGTTTGATTGGGTGAATTGGTTGCTATGGTTGTTAGCATATGGATGATAATATATGCTTGTGATTTAAATAGATTATTAAATTACCTTTGTTTTAAATTTCGGGGACGAAATTATTTTAAGGGGGGAGGAATGTGATATCCCGGAATTTTTGGACAATATCAATTTAATAATCTGTATAAATAATTAAATTGATTTGATAATCTTTGATAATAAAATTTGAATTGATTTAATAATCTGATTAAATGAATATTTAATTAGTGAATTTTACTAATAAAATGATTTCTATTTATAATATATATATATATATATATATAATTGTATATATTGTAAATAGATAAGCTTGGGTTTGTAATTTAAATAATAAATGAAATCTTGTTTAAAAATTCTAATATATATATATTGATAGTTTGGAGATTTGGATTTATTTAATATTAGCTTTTCAAAGCTATTTAAACAAAATAACTATATGGTTTTGAATAAAGATTAATAGTAAGGTTATTTTACTTCTTTTTAAATATTGCTTAATAAATATGGTTTAAGAGTATATATAAATTTAAATACCATTTACATATGATATGTTAATTCATTTAATAAATAGTAGTAATTTATAATCTTTTTTATAAATTATTTTAAAATTGATAAATGAGTTATTTTCAAACAATATTAATAGTGTATTGTTTTTAAATAAATAGACCTTAATAAAATAAGATTGTTATTTTCAAATTGAATGTGTTGTTTTAAATTGACTTTAAATTGGATTTTAAATATAATTTTAATTTGAATGTAAATTAGTTTTGAAATTCAAAGGTAGATATATTAAAACATTTGGATTCAAAATACATGTATAAGCTTTTATTTATACATATACAATTGATTTTCTTTTCTTTTAAAAGTAATTTATAAATAGAGAAGTATTTAAGTAAATAAAGAAAAAGCATTTATTTACATTTAAAATAAATATAAACTAATAAAAAGGAACATGTGTTAAGCATTTAACTAATAAGAAGACACTTGTAAAACATTTGTCATAATAAGGTAACAAGTGGCATTTGTTCTATTAAAACATTTTCATTAAAAATATATTAAGTAGAAAACTTAGCAATTCATTTAGTTAAAACCATTATCTTCAAATGAGAAACTGAAATCAGATTGTAAAAAAGAAAATTTAAAACCAAATACAATATATGATCTGCAAAACATCTTCCTCAAACCACTAGCCTGCATTTTTGTAACGTCCCAGATTTTCGCGCTCGAAAATCGACATCCATACTTTACATCGTACTCGAATGCCGCAGATTCGATCGTTCAAATCCGAGTCGCCGGAGCTTATAACAACATTAAGTAAATAACACAGCGGAATAAATGAATAATACATTGATATACAATATCTGATACAACAGAGTGATACAATGAATATCAATATACATCAGAGATATGATACAACAAATAGCAGCGGAAAAGAAAAACGATAATATCAGCAGCGGAACAAATAACTCTAAGATAGTCTTCAAGAGAGAACTCCAGTAGTAGCTCGAACTCCCAATAACGATACACCAAGAATAAGTAAGTGCAGTCTGATCCAAAGACTGAACTAGCTCCAGAAAATCTACTGAACCTGACTATCTGAAAAACCCAACTCTAGACTGCTCGTGTAGAAAATTATGAGCACCCAGAGTTTAGGAAATGAACAATAAACTCCGGATCAGTCATGGGACTGGTGTGAGCAACAAAAACAGTTTATCTTTAAAAACAAATAGCAGAGAATTTTTAAAGTCAATTCGCAATGCTTTTGGAAAATGAAACTACCATAAGACCTCCCACCACACACACAATGCAAACGCAGACTTGGAGGAGATTTCTTCTTATGTTAGTCAAAGATGCTTACTACGCAAAATCAAATCATTTTTGATATTATTACTAGTGCATAGTGGAAAACATTTCGAAAGTAGAATATAAATCTTAGCCAGCATAGGTACCATTATATTATGCCTGCTATAGCTGCCTCCTGAGGAGACAGGTTCTACAATTTGCAATCGTAAAGGCTCGTATTGTTTCTTTGGATTTCCAACAAATGGTCAGGCTAAGGAACTTCCTTTTCCACGATGGGTACGTCCCTGGAATAGACGACCCGAGAACCTAACCGGATCTCTGCCAACACAAGGCCGGGTTACCTCTGCAAAAATAGGTAACTACTGACACGCGTATGCCATCCCCCGATCGTCACCGATCTTCCCGAGGATCCCCGATTCGCAACAACCACAAAGTAATAAATTTGCAGCAACCACAGAGGTTAAGTATCTGGGCTCCATACCATGATACCACCTTTATCCAGAAGGAATGACATACACTAAGGGGCGCTACTCCCTAGAACCTTGCTGCATTCTTCCTGTTTCGACCATTTCCGGGGTGTGAGGCTCGACGAAGTCTCGTCCACAAAGCTACGCTTTCTACAAAGCCATGCTTCGGGTCAAACAAATGATCAACCTATGATCACAAAGATATAAGATCAAACAAATGATCATATCGCAAATGATCAAACACTGATCATCACACAGCAACACTCAGCATGCCACATTACCAAATTGGGATATATCGCTGATAAATTTCAACTACATAACCTCTGAGCTCGTACGTCTCAGAGAAGGGTGTTAAGCTAAGAGAATAAATTCTCCGCCACCAACAGATATGTATTTGAAAGAAATCGGCTTTATATCTCAAAGTGTAATGTTAGACATGTATCCATACAAGTCTGTTCCGGGTTCGAACAGAACCGAAGGCACTTCTTACGAAGCCCTTGCAATTCCGGGTATTCACAATCCCGTCCGGACTTCCCATCACAAAGGGTGATAAAATCTCTATACCGGGGACCAGTCAGTGCAGAGACATTCGACGAGTTGTCCTTTCGTTTTCGTAAATATCCGGTCTTCAACACCGGTCTTCAAATGCCATCCATATACGACGTATCATTATTCGGAATGGGTTATATGACACAAATGTCTTTTCCCGGCTAACCCGAATAACGAGCGCAATCTTTAAAAACATATGGATATTGGGATTTCAATTAAGTCACAACTTAATAATTCAAACCTTTCTTCCAAAATAGTTTAAACCAATCATCATTTCAAATCTTTAAAATAAAAAGATTTATTTCACACCGTTCACCTTGTTTTATAAATATCTATTCATAGGTTTCAAAACATTTCAATTTCAATTGGATTAACTCGTTAAATCTTTAAATTAAAGATTCAACTTATAGCTTTCAAAACAATGTCATTTCGAATGGTTTAAACAAGTCATCATTTTAAATCTGTTAAAAATAAACATATTCAATTTATAGCTTTCAAAAACAATTTCATTTCAATTTCAAACTTGAAACTTCTCAACCCAAATTGGAAGTTCATTACTTACGTGAAAGCTTTAATTATTTGAAACAAACAGTTTTTATTTTCAAAAAAATCCAATTATATTTACACGAGTTAAAACTTTTGAATCTAAATTCAAATTCTCAAATCAATATTTTTTAAAATAGTTTAACCCATATATAATTGGTATAACATCTTTAATTCCTAGTTTCAAATCTTAAGCTTCAATTTCAAACTTGAATTCAAATTTAAAACCAATTATTTAAATTTTCAAAACTCGATTAAGTTATTCAAAATAACTTTTATCTTTGAAATTCCATTTCAAAAGCTTTTCACTTTAAACCCAAATTCCAATTTCAAAATCAATTGAAATTAAAATTTCAATTTCAAAAACATCAAATTTAAATCATCTGTGACTTAACCGATTTCCTCGTGAAATCCATATTTGTGTGTGTAACAGTGTGGTCTAGGGGTTTTACACACAATAGTGCAACAGCAGTTATCACAGATATATCGATAAGCGGTATAATCGATAACGCTTATCTTTATTCACAAATTCATAGATAAAATAAATTTATCAGTCACAAAGATTAACTATTACAATTCGATGTGGGTTTTGGATAACCAACTGGAATCCGACTCCCTGTCGCATCGAAATTCAAGTGCCGTGTTACGGGCCAGGGGTTTTCTCATCAATACAGAATAAACTTTCTAATCATAATCCAGCACAGAGTAATTTACATCTCACAGCATCACAATAACAAACAGAAATATTAATTCATTTTACAACAAATCAGATATCCTACATAAACAATCCATAAACAATTATCTTTAATTCTTATTGTAATTCATTCGATTTTAAAATTTTATTTCTTGAGATTTAATCCCTTAACCCTGTTTAATTAATCATTAATTATTAATTTATTACTTATTTCATTTCAATTTAGTTAATTAACAAATCATTCCTTAATCAATCATTAATCTTAATTACTTAATTGATTACCCTTAATCATTGATTAATAATCTTAATTATTATTTAATAAAATTTAATTACCCATTATTAATCATTAATTACTTAGTTAACCAATTATTAATTCATAATTAAATTTCTTAATTAATTAACTATTCATCATTCATAAATTAACTTAAGTAGTTAATTACCAATAAATTAAAATTAATCTCCAATTGCAATTGTAAAGTAATTATTCTTAATTCCTTTCTAAAATAATTTATTAATATTAATTGTTCAACTTAATTGACATTTTAAAAAGAATCCTCTTTAGCTTTGGAAATCAATTTATTACTAATTACAAACTTATATGTTAATAAGCTTTATACTATCTCATATTAATTACTTAATTAGAATAATAATTAAGGGTTTAAAATATTTAAAGTATTCACTAAAATAGTTAACTTGTTTCTAAGTTTCTAACTTAAACTGTTAAATACTTTTAAGTTTTACAAGGTTCAAAGCTAGTTGGTAGAAGAGAAACCCGAGACTCCCTCATGTTGTCTCGAGTGTGACTCCGAGTCTCACCTGCTTTGCCCCGTATCTCCTCTCTCCCTCTCGCGTTCTTCTTCTTCTTTTTTTTCTCTTTTCATTTTAAATTTGTAAACCACTGTATGTATTAACACTAGCAAACAACACGGCAGCGAACTCGAGCAAACGACTCTCTTCCTCGAGCGAACCCCTTCCTTCCCCAACACCTCCAATCGCTGATACACGCGATGACTTCGTGCACGTGCACATGGATGCGGCGGCGCTCCGGTCATCGGCGAGACCTCCAGCGAGTCGCCGTCCATCCCCACATTAACCCCCAACCATCGAAACGTTGCAATCTTCTCAAATTCGAAATCGAGACAAAAGTCGAAGCCTGGAACAAACGAAATCCTCCTCAAACCCAAACCTGTCATCGCTTTGATCCCACCGCCTCGTCCACCAGAACGTACGAAACTTCGGCCATCACTTCGTCATCGACCCTACCACCATCTCCCAAAGGCGCGAGCCACTCGGTCCAACCATGGTGGCGAAAACCAAAATTTACAGAGCATAAAAAAAAACGCGAACTAAACCCTAAATTCGATTCGAACCCAGAATCCTCGCATTCGAAAATTTGTTTAGCATTTTTCCTGTTATAATACATCATCAAGCTTGCTTCATACGAAATTTCAACAATCGAAATTAATCATATCAACTGAAATTGGCAAGAATGCAATTTTTCTTCATATTCAAACTGTGCCTTAAACACTTACATAAAATTCATAATTTTTATGCTAAAAATCCTAACTTTGTGTGAATAATTAAGATATGGTTTCAAATTTACAAATTAAAATATTCGAATTTTAGCTTTTGATTTCCTCCTACTGTAACTTGACTAATAGTTTCAATATTTCCCTGTTATACTTTACAAATAAAGTACCAGGCTTTGGTTTAAGTTAAACAATTTTAATTAACTTACATCTCTAAGTTAATCGATTTAAATGAAGAAGTATTTATATTCTTTAACTCAGAAGCTTGAAATAATGAAGAACTTAAAAATTTCAGTACACAGAAATAAGCACAGGCCTTCTTGCTTACAATATAAAGCAACCCAAACTTCAGGATTAAATATCATAATTAATTTTCAAGAAAATAAGTTTACTCACATGTAAAGAAACAAGGGAATCTGGTTTAAAAAGAAAAGTTGCTCACCTTTCATGATTTGAAGAACAGAGAAAGAAGAGCAGAGCTTTTAGTTTTTAAATCTGAAAACTTTGCTTGATATAGATTTGATCTTGTGCTTGAAGTTGAATTAGTTACTTTGCTCTTGATTTCCAGATTTTGAAATCTTCCCAGGTTTGAAACCAGCCTGAGACACTGCTTGCTAAAGCCTTCTTGATCTCAGGTTTGAGTTGTTTTCGAATTTAAGTTTTGTTTCAGTTTGTAGATGATATCACTTCAGAAGTCACTCAGTTTGAAGGGAAGAAACTGAGATAAGGAAATACATATGTATATATAGAAGAAGGCAATGTTTGTATAGGGTTATTTGTTTATGCAATAGGTAAGGCTGATGTGTTTTGTATTAAATGCATAGGGTATGTTGCATTTATTGTTAAGTACTTTGTGTTTTTATATGTTTTCTTGTTGACTTAGGCCATACTTGCTTGTCTCGGCTGTACATGTATAATTTTGCTTTGCCATTAAGTGTTGTTTGTATTTCCTTTTGCTTCTTTGCATACTTATATATCTGGTTTTATACTTTTGCTTTGTACATAGATGTTTACAATACTATTTGTTTATGTATTGACTTCGGCTGGGGTATGATGTTGTATTTAGAGATGTTTTGCTTCATACTTTCTTTCTTTAGATTGGCCTGGCAGCTTTCATTTGTCTTTAGGTCTTTAAATAAAGGTGTTTACTTTATATGTTTGTTTCATTTCATTTTGTACAAATATAAATGAAGTAAATGTTGTTTTATTTTTTTGTTTTGTTTGTTTTGTTACTTTTTTTTTTCTTCTTCTTATGTGGTTTTATAAGTGTTCATATATAAATGTATTTTATTCCTATTTTAAATTTTGTTGTTTGAATTTAACTATATGTTACTTTATATTTTTATAATTTATCTTATTATATATATTCTTATTCCTATTTCTAATTTTAAATATTTACTTTAACTTAAGTACTTATTTATTATCTTATATTAAATTTATAATTTCAAATTATTATTAACCATCAATTTTTAATATTATTATCAATTATTTATTTACAATTTAAACTCAAGTCAAATATATGTCTATATATTTATTATTTTCAAATTCACTCATATTTGAAACGGGGAAACTCGCTCCAATTTTCTAATTAAATCAACAAATTTTTATCCAAAAATTTATTTAATTACTCAATTTAATTCAAAAATTCAATAAATTATTAATTTAAATAAATTTAAATTTCAGGGTCGTTACAAACTTCCCCCCTTAAAAGAATTTCGTCCTCGAAATTTGCCGGCACGAAAAAACACAGAGATAGACAGATTCGATCTCCTATAATTCCTCAAACACAAGATACGGATTTCGAACTCAAGTCGGAATATCTCAAAACACATATCAATTTTTCCCTCTTCGGACTTCGATATTCGCAAGAAATTATAATAGAATTTCCACATTTGGTTTTAAACAAAATCGTTTTATTGTTTTAATTCAGTTTTATTCTCATATTCTATTAATCAATTTAACTTAGATTAAAATTTCCCATTCAAATTCATTACAGTTTAAATCAAAAACTGATAAGAAAACGATGAAAATACGAAGTAAGGACTTTCTACAACGATTCATAGGGCATCACCATTACGCCGAAACTTCTTCTTGTAGCTGATACGAAGAAATCAAAAGAATTTGAAAAGACGAATCAAAGGAGATTGATAAGAAAGTTATTTCCACTGTCGCAGGGTATTGACCATTTGTAGTCGTATTCCCTGTCCCCTATCTCGTCTTCTTCTTGCACTCATACTCACTATCAGTGGATAGTAAGAGAATTTACTGAGACGTTCAGACGGATATCTGAAAATACACTCATTCTAGAGTTTACTTCACTCTATCTCTAATGAGCTACTTAACGTGTTATACTCCTGAGCTAAAGTTCAACCTTAGCTCTGATACCAAATGTAACGTCCTAGATTTTCGCGCTCGAAAATCGACATCCATACTTTACATCGTACTCGAATGCCGCAGATTCGATCGTTCAAATCCGAGTCGCCGGAGCTTATAACAACATTAAGTAAATAACACAGCGGAATAAATGAATAATACATTGATATACAATATCTGATACAACAGAGTGATACAATGAATATCAATATACATCAGAGATATGATACAACAAATAGCAGCGGAAAAGAAAAACGATAATATCAGCAGCGGAACAAATAACTCTAAGATAGTCTTCAAGAGAGAACTCCAGTAGTAGCTCGAACTCCCAATAACGATACACCAAGAATAAGTAAGTGCAGTCTGATCCAAAGACTGAACTAGCTCCAGAAAATCTACTGAACCTGACTATCTGAAAAACCCAACTCTAGACTGCTCGTGTAGAAAATTATGAGCACCCAGAGTTTAGGAAATGAACAATAAACTCCGGATCAGTCATGGGACTGGTGTGAGCAACAAAAACAGTTTATCTTTAAAAACAAATAGCAGAGAATTTTTAAAGTCAATTCGCAATGCTTTTGGAAAATGAAACTACCATAAGACCTCCCACCACACACACAATGCAAACGCAGACTTGGAGGAGATTTCTTCTTATGTTAGTCAAAGATGCTTACTACGCAAAATCAAATCATTTTTGATATTATTACTAGTGCATAGTGGAAAACATTTCGAAAGTAGAATATAAATCTTAGCCAGCATAGGTACCATTATATTATGCCTGCTATAGCTGCCTCCTGAGGAGACAGGTTCTACAATTTGCAATCGTAAAGGCTCGTATTGTTTCTTTGGATTTCCAACAAATGGTCAGGCTAAGGAACTTCCTTTTCCACGATGGGTACGTCCCTGGAATAGACGACCCGAGAACCTAACCGGATCTCTGCCAACACAAGGCCGGGTTACCTCTGCAAAAATAGGTAACTACTGACACGCGTATGCCATCCCCCGATCGTCACCGATCTTCCCGAGGATCCCCGATTCGCAACAACCACAAAGTAATAAATTTGCAGCAACCACAGAGGTTAAGTATCTAGGCTCCATACCATGATACCACCTTTATCCAGAAGGAATGACATACACTAAGGGGCGCTACTCCCTAGAACCTTGCTGCATTCTTCCTGTTTCGACCATTTCCGGGGTGTGAGGCTCGACGAAGTCTCGTCCACAAAGCTACGCTTTCTACAAAGCCATGCTTCGGGTCAAACAAATGATCAACCTATGATCACAAAGATATAAGATCAAACAAATGATCATATCGCAAATGATCAAACACTGATCATCACACAGCAACACTCAGCATGCCACATTACCAAATTGGGATATATCGCTGATAAATTTCAACTACATAACCTCTGAGCTCGTACGTCTCAGAGAAGGGTGTTAAGCTAAGAGAATAAATTCTCCGCCATCAACAGATATGTATTTGAAAGAAATCGGCTTTATATCTCAAAGTGTAATGTCAGACATGTATCCATACAAGTCTGTTCCGGGTTCGAACAGAACCGAAGGCACTTCTTACGAAGCCCTTGCAATTCCGGGTATTCACAATCCCGTCCGGACTTCCCATCACAAAGGGTGATAAAATCTCTATACCGGGGACCAGTCAGTGCAGAGACATTCGACGAGTTGTCCTTTCGTTTTCGTAAATATCCGGTCTTCAACACCGGTCTTCAAATGCCATCCATATACGACGTATCATTATTCGGAATGGGTTATATGACACAAATGTCTTTTCCCGGCTAACCCGAATAACGAGCGCAATCTTTAAAAACATATGGATATTGGGATTTCAATTAAGTCACAACTTAATAATTCAAACCTTTCTTCCAAAATAGTTTAAACCAATCATCATTTCAAATCTTTAAAATAAAAAGATTTATTTCACACCGTTCACCTTGTTTTATAAATATCTATTCATAGGTTTCAAAACATTTCAATTTCAATTGGATTAACTCGTTAAATCTTTAAATTAAAGATTCAACTTATAGCTTTCAAAACAATGTCATTTCGAATGGTTTAAACAAGTCATCATTTTAAATCTGTTAAAAATAAACAGATTCAATTTATAGCTTTCAAAAACAATTTCATTTCAATTTCAAACTTGAAACTTCTCAACCCAAATTGGAAGTTCATTACTTACGTGAAAGCTTTAATTATTTGAAACAAACAGTTTTTATTTTCAAAAAAATCCAATTATATTTACACGAGTTAAAACTTTTGAATCTAAATTCAAATTCTCAAATCAATATTTTTTAAAATAGTTTAACCCATATATAATTGGTATAACATCTTTAATTCCTAGTTTCAAATCTTAAGCTTCAATTTCAAACTTGAATTCAAATTTAAAACCAATTATTTAAATTTTCAAAACTCGATTAAGTTATTCAAAATAACTTTTATCTTTGAAATTCCATTTCAAAAGCTTTTCACTTTAAACCCAAATTCCAATTTCAAAATCAATTGAAATTAAAATTTCAATTTCAAAAACATCAAATTTAAATCATCTGTGACTTAACCGATTTCCTCGTGAAATCCATATTTGTGTGTGTAACAGTGTGGTCTAGGGGTTTTACACACAATAGTGCAACAGCAGTTATCACAGATATATCGATAAGCGGTATAATCGATAACGCTTATCTTTATTCACAAATTCATAGATAAAATAAATTTATCAGTCACAAAGATTAACTATTACAATTCGATGTGGGTTTCGGATAACCAACTGGAATCCGACTCCCTGTCGCATCGAAATTCAAGTGCCGTGTTACGGGCCAGGGGTTTTCTCATCAATACAGAATAAACTTTCTAATCATAATCCAGCACAGAGTAATTTACATCTCACAGCATCACAATAACAAACAGAAATATTAATTCATTTTACAACAAATCAGATATCCTACATAAACAATCCATAAACAATTATCTTTAATTCTTATTGTAATTCATTCGATTTTAAAATTTTATTTCTTGAGATTTAATCCCTTAACCCTGTTTAATTAATCATTAATTATTAATTTATTACTTATTTCATTTCAATTTAGTTAATTAACAAATCATTCCTTAATCAATCATTAATCTTAATTACTTAATTGATTACCCTTAATCATTGATTAATAATCTTAATTATTATTTAATAAAATTTAATTACCCATTATTAATCATTAATTACTTAGTTAACCAATTATTAATTCATAATTAAATTTCTTAATTAATTAACTATTCATCATTCATAAATTAACTTAAGTAGTTAATTACCAATAAATTAAAATTAATCTCCAATTGCAATTGTAAAGTAATTATTCTTAATTCCTTTCTAAAATAATTTATTAATATTAATTGTTCAACTTAATTGACATTTTAAAAAGAATCCTCTTTAGCTTTGGAAATCAATTTATTACTAATTACAAACTTATATGTTAATAAGCTTTATACTATCTCATATTAATTACTTAATTAGAATAATAATTAAGGGTTTAAAATATTTAAAGTATTCACTAAAATAGTTAACTTGTTTCTAAGTTTCTAACTTAAACTGTTAAATACTTTTAAGTTTTACAAGGTTCAAAGCTAGTTGGTAGAAGAGAAACCCGAGACTCCCTCATGTTGTCTCGAGTGTGACTCCGAGTCTCACCTGCTTTGCCCCGTATCTCCTCTCTCCCTCTCGCGTTCTTCTTCTTCTTTTTTTTCTCTTTTCATTTTAAATTTGTAAACCACTGTATGTATTAACACTAGCAAACAACACGGCAGCGAACTCGAGCAAACGACTCTCTTCCTCGAGCGAACCCCTTCCTTCCCCAACACCTCCAATCGCTGATACACGCGATGACTTCGTGCACGTGCACATGGATGCGGCGGCGCTCCGGTCATCGGCGAGACCTCCAGCGAGTCGCCGTCCATCCCCACATCAACCCCCAACCATCGAAACGTTGCAATCTTCTCAAATTCGAAATCGAGACAAAAGTCGAAGCCTGGAACAAACGAAATCCTCCTCAAACCCAAACCTGTCATCGCTTTGATCCCACCGCCTCGTCCACCAGAACGTACGAAACTTCGGCCATCACTTCGTCATCGACCCTACCACCATCTCCCAAAGGCGCGAGCCACTCGGTCCAACCATGGTGGCGAAAACCAAAATTTACAGAGCATAAAAAAAAACGCGAACTAAACCCTAAATTCGATTCGAACCCAGAATCCTCGCATTCGAAAATTTGTTTAGCATTTTTCCTGTTATAATACATCATCAAGCTTGCTTCATATGAAATTTCAACAATCGAAATTAATCATATCAACTGAAATTGGCAAGAATGCAATTTTTCTTCATATTCAAACTGTGCCTTAAACACTTACATAAAATTCATAATTTTTATGCTAAAAATCCTAACTTTGTGTGAATAATTAAGATATGGTTTCAAATTTACAAATTAAAATATTCGAATTTTAGCTTTTGATTTCCTCCTACTGTAACTTGACTAATAGTTTCAATATTTCCCTGTTATACTTTACAAATAAAGTACCAGGCTTTGGTTTAAGTTAAACAATTTTAATTAACTTACATCTCTAAGTTAATCGATTTAAATGAAGAAGTATTTATATTCTTTAACTCAGAAGCTTGAAATAATGAAGAACTTAAAAATTTCAGTACACAGAAATAAGCACAGGCCTTCTTGCTTACAATATAAAGCAACCCAAACTTCAGGATTAAATATCATAATTAATTTTCAAGAAAATAAGTTTACTCACAGGTAAAGAAACAAGGGAATCTGGTTTAAAAAGAAAAGTTGCTCACCTTTCATGATTTGAAGAACAGAGAAAGAAGAGCAGAGCTTTTAGTTTTTAAATCTGAAAACTTTGCTTGATATAGATTTGATCTTGTGCTTGAAGTTGAATTAGTTACTTTGCTCTTGATTTCCAGATTTTGAAATCTTCCCAGGTTTGAAACCAGCCTGAGACACTGCTTGCTAAAGCCTTCTTGATCTCAGGTTTGAGTTGTTTTCGAATTTAAGTTTTGTTTCAGTTTGTAGATGATATCACTTCAGAAGTCACTCAGTTTGAAGGGAAGAAACTGAGATAAGGAAATACATATGTATATATAGAAGAAGGCAATGTTTGTATAGGGTTATTTGTTTATGCAATAGGTAAGGCTGATGTGTTTTGTATTAAATGCATAGGGTATGTTGCATTTATTGTTAAGTACTTTGTGTTTTTATATGTTTTCTTGTTGACTTAGGCCATACTTGCTTGTCTCGGCTGTACATGTATAATTTTGCTTTGCCATTAAGTGTTGTTTGTATTTCCTTTTGCTTCTTTGCATACTTATATATCTGGTTTTATACTTTTGCTTTGTACATAGATGTTTACAATACTATTTGTTTATGTATTGACTTCGGCTGGGGTATGATGTTGTATTTAGAGATGTTTTGCTTCATACTTTCTTTCTTTAGATTGGCCTGGCAGCTTTCATTTGTCTTTAGGTCTTTAAATAAAGGTGTTTACTTTATATGTTTGTTTCATTTCATTTTGTACAAATATAAATGAAGTAAATGTTGTTTTATTTTTTTGTTTTGTTTGTTTTGTTACTTTTTTTTTCTTCTTCTTATGTGGTTTTATAAGTGTTCATATATAAATGTATTTTATTCCTATTTTAAATTTTGTTGTTTGAATTTAACTATATGTTACTTTATATTTTTATAATTTATCTTATTATATATATTCTTATTCCTATTTCTAATTTTAAATATTTACTTTAACTTAAATACTTATTTATTATCTTATATTAAATTTATAATTTCAAATTATTATTAACCATCAATTTTTAATATTATTATCAATTATTTATTTACAATTTAAACTCAAGTCAAATATATGTCTATATATTTATTATTTTCAAATTCACTCATATTTGAAACGGGGAAACTCGCTCCAATTTTCTAATTAAATCAACAAATTTTTATCCAAAAATTTATTTAATTACTCAATTTAATTCAAAAATTCAATAAATTATTAATTTAAATAAATTTAAATTTCAGGGTCGTTACAATTTTCAAAATCAATAACCTGTAATTCAGTTTCAAAATCAAAGCAGAGATCATCAAACAACCTTCTCTGTTTTGAAGGCAAAGCCTGTATTCTTCAATCCCTGTAATGCAATTCTTCAAAAATCAAAGGCAAAGCCTGTTTTTCTCTCTTCAAATCTGAAAACAAAATCTGCAAATCAATTCTTCAAACTCTAGAAGCAAGTCTGGGATCAACTCCAATCTACATTTTTAAAAACTGGAATTAAAGCCTGCAATTTTTCAAAGTCTGGAATAGAGCCTGTAAATTCTTTTCAAAATCAAGAGCAAGTAAATCTGGAAGCTAAGCAACACATCAAAACAAACAAGTTATCATGCATGCAAGATTCATTAACAACAATTCCAGTTTTAAAAGGTTCAAAAGCAGTTTCAAAAGATATGCTCTGTTCTCTGCTTTTAAAAATAGGTGAGTAACACTTTTCTAAAAAGTTTAAGTATTTTAATCTGGTTGCATATAAATTATGGAATATAAGCATGTTAGTATGTATGCATGTAATGGAATGTCTATGTATACTTGAATGTATTTATGGTGTGCATGCTTGGTATTTTGTTCAATGATTCTAGTTCCAGGCTACATGATTTATTCAAAATGTAATACCTCTTAAACTACTTACCGTTAGGACTTAGGCTTCAAACAATATTTGTTTGTTTGATTGTATATTAAGTTTTTAAAATTTTAATCAAGTTAAAATTAAAACTCGAAATCTCACTGGAACTATAAAACATCAGTGGATGTTAAAATATGTGAAAATTCAAACTGAATAAATTACAAATTCAGTATTATGAATTAAATACTAAGATCAAAACATGATTTTTAGAACAAAAATTAGGATTTTTAGTTAAGGGGTTAGGGTGCAGCTCTCTGTTGAACAGAAAAGGGAAATCAGGGGTTTCCTGATGATCTATCGATATTGAGGGGTCGGGGTTCATCTTATGGGTAGAAGTGTTAGCAGTGAAGCTGGGAAAAATATGTGATGGTGATGCAAATCACCATGGAAGCAGCGATGATGGATTACAGTTTGTAAACCTAGTTTTAACTAGGTATGTTATTTTTGTTCGATGTCGCCTCTTGAGTTGATCGAGTTCAATGGAACTCTGGGGAAAGGAAGTTATGGTGGAGACGAAGACGTGGCCAGAGTTTTAGGTGTGACGGTGGTCAGAAGATCGTGGACAAAGCGATGACAGGTTTCGTGGGTGGGTTCTGTTGTGGTTCCAGGTCCAGATAATTCTCGTTTTCGATTTTCGAGTAGGGATTGACGCTCTGATGTTCGTGGTTGGGTCTGGGGATGATTGATGACTGGTGGAGATGTTCGTGGGTGATCGAAGGCGAGCGTTTCGCCTGTGCACATGCACATGTACATTTCGTACATCTGGAAGAAGTTGGATTAGAGGAGAAGAAGACGTACTGGAGGAAATGGAATTTGACTCGAAGTCATACTAGAGAAATTAGGACTCTGGCTCGAGTTGTTTTCAGGGGAGACTCGCGTGGGGTTTAACAGTTTTAAATTTTTAATAAAATTAAGTATAAAAGAAAAGGGAAGAGAAAACTCGAAGCTGGTCTCGGGATTTCTGTAAATTTTCTCGGGTAATATGATGTTTGGCTCGGGTAATCTGTGATGTTGCAGTTTTAAAATCTGACAGGAGTTTTAAAATTTAAAATGAGTTTAAAAAGTTGAAACAAGATTTAAACAAAGTTTTAAATAAAATTTAAAGTATGGTTTCAAAATCTAATTTGTATTCCAGTTTGAAATAAATAAGTTATAAAATGTATAATGTTTAAACAAAGTTAAATGTTGGAAGTAAAATTTTAAAAAGATTTGAATTTAAATAAATTAGTTAAAATCTTTAATGTTAAGTGGTTCTTTAACATTAGGTTATAATTTGATTTAAATTTGGTTAAGTTAAATTTGAAATTTATTTTAAATCATAAATTTGAAATGAATAAAAGGAAGATTTAAAAGTAAAAGAATTTCAAAGCTTTTGAAAATGATAACTAAAGTAGTTATTAATGTTTATACTTTAATTTAGAAATTTAATGATATAGGGGTCATTAAATTAATAAGGTAATTAAGGAATAATTTGATAATTTAATTAATTAATGGTTTAATATTAATTAAATAAATAATTAAGATTTTAAGTTTATTAATTGAGAGTCAATTAATTTGAAATTAAGAAATTATTAATTAGATAAGTGTAGATTATTAATAAATGATAATCATTTGTAAAATTGGTTAAGTATAAATTACTTAATAAAAGTAATTAAAGAAATAAATTTACTTAAGGTAATTAATTAAATAAATTTGATAAGTTTAAATTAATTTATTTAATTAATTTAAGAAAATCACTGGGTGATTAGATAATTACTTAAAGGTAATTAAGTGAAAGTATAAATTACTTAGAAAAGTAATTAAAGATAATTAGTGGATGTAATTAACTAAAGATGGTTTAATAAAAGTAATTTGAGTTTAATTACTTTTGAATAATTAATCAAGGGATTAATTAAAGGATAATTAATTAAGGAGTAATTAATTATGAAGTAGAGTAATTAAGAATAGTTAATTACTAAATGAGATTAATCAAAGGTGATTAATAAATGTGACTAATTAATTATTAAATGTAATTAATTTAAATAAGATAATTAATTAAGAGTAATTAAGGATCATTAATTAATATAATTAATAATGTAATTAAGGATTGATTAATTAAGACTAATTAATCAATAATAAGTGATTAAGGTACTTAATTGTAATTAATTAAGGATTAATGTAATTAAGTACAGTTAATTAATATATGAAGTAATTAGAGATTAATTACTGTAATGGTTTAAGTTAATTAATTGTGAAATTAATTAAGAATTAATTACTTAAAGTAATTAAAGGATTATTAATCAGGAATGATTAATTAAGATGGATACTTAGAGTAATGATTAATTAATTGGTTTAATTAATAATTAAGTAAGCATGATTTATAGAATGAAGTAATTAGTTTAATTCACTTTAAATTAATTAGATGATATAAATCATTACTTAAGGATGGATGAATGAGATTGAATGTATTTCATTGTTTGATATCTCTGATGAGATATGATTGATATATGATATGGATGTTTGGTTGAATTATAATGATAATGTGAATTATCTGTTTGGGATGATAATGTAGATTATCTATTGAATTATCTATCTTTGTGTATATAGATAAGAATTGAATTGTTTTAACCTTAAAACAACTTGGACCTTAAAAGATACGTTTTGGATTTCGATGAGACCGGGATCGGGTTTCCGTATACCGGAATTCCAGGTCTGGAGACCCGAATACCACATCGATCCAAATTAACGATAGGTCGTGAATCTCAAGTGAAGATGAAGATTCAGAGTGCAAGGGTTATTGTCGTTAACTCTGAGGGTGATTCCAACACGAGTGTAACGAGATAATGCCTTCGGTTTCGTTCGAACCCGGAACGAACTTGTATGGATTGAATGCTATTAGAACATCGTCAGGTGGACGATGAGCATTCTAAGTGGTGTGTTCTGATTTAAAGGTAAATCGTAGCCTCAAGCCTCATCAACCGGGAATGGCTAAAACAGGGGAGGTGCAGCAAGGCTTCGTGGGTAGCACCCACTGAGAGTAAGGTCATCCATGTCTAGAGAGTTCCTTCTTTTATTTCGGCTTAGTGGTGCAGTTGGCGACGGCCATCTGTGGGGTGATTTTATTCGGAATTATCCAGTAAGGGATGGTTCCGGCTTTGTGTTGCAGGGGATTGGGAGTGATCCTCGGTACGGTGATCTAGGCCCCGTACTGTGATGAGCGGTACCCCGGTAGCTCTGCCATTGTATGGAAATCCAAATTCCAATAAGTGATAACGGACTTGATTGTATACTTATGTATGCTGGAATTTAATAATGTAACAATTTCGGCTATTTCATATTTATTTGAAAACCCTAGACCCTATTATAATACAATCGAATTTCCTATCAAATATTTTGGTTAGCGTAAGGTAAAAACTTACCCATATTTATGTGTGGGGAGTCTTACGTGATACCTTTTCTTTCAAAAGGTTTTGAAGTTAAACAAGTTTAACCTGTTACTCACACCAGACCCATGTCTGACCCAAGTTGTTTATTTCTGTTTTATAAACTCTTGGGTACTCAAATTTTTACGAGTAGCCAAGGGATTCAGGTTTAGCTTTGACGAATTGTGGAGGAGCAATGGAGCAGGAGGCTTCGGCGTTCGTAGATATAGTATTCCGCTGTGTTGATATCTGTGTTAGAGTCTTGTATTGTATTTGAGTTGTAATATCTAGACAGATGTTTATAACTGTCTAGTATGTGTTGTATAGTTGTGTAAACTCTGATAAGTGTTGTATACTATGTAATAGTTTCTTTATGTTATTTATATAATTTATTCGTTCCGCTGTGAGATCGTTGTTGTTGTCTCTTCTTTCTTCTATTCTTTTCTATTTTCTACCCCTTTCTTTCTTATTGATGATGCGACTTTCAGTGGAGAAAAGCCGGGTCGTCACAGAAGAGATAGGGATCAGATATGTTATTCGAAAACACTTCGATCCAACTCAAGCGTTCGAAGTGAAAACATCTTGAAGATGATGGAATTGGATTTGGAGCTCTCAGTTGTTTCGTTCAGTCCCAGAACGAACTTGTATTGATGAATGCTGATATTTCATTATTGCCTGGAGGGCAGTGTTAGCATTCTAAGTGGAAAGTGCTATATAAATGGTAAGAACGTGGCCTCTTCAAGCCTCGCACCCGGGAAATGAATAAAGCAGGGACATGCGGTAGGGCTAAGTGGGTCGCACCCAAGTAGGGTATGATCATCCCAAGTCTAGAGCGATATTCATGTATGCTTCGGGATCCCATTGTGTGGCTATTGATTGCAACCAAGGGGTGATCATATTCGGTGCTACTCAAGAAGGAGGTAGTGTCGGTCCTAAGTAGCAGAGGTGCAATGTGTTGTAGCATCCCGTACATTTTATCTAGAGGTGTATGAATTCGATGGGTAGACCCTTACCCTTTCATAGTTGGAATCCATTCTCCAATACGAGCCTTCGGTTTTGGTTGTAAAACCTAGTATGCTGGAACTTAATTAATGTAACAATTTCAACTATGATTAATAAGTACTTGTATATTAGAAACTATTATAATATCAGAGGATTTCATATAAAATGTTTTGGTTATCGTAGGGTAAAAACTCATCCGTGTTTATCCGCGACGTGGTCTTATAAGATACCTTTGTTTTCAAGGGTTTTTATATCTTAAAAATCTAGTTGGGTGTGTATTTCTCACGCTGGTTTTCCAGACTGACTCGGGTGTTTTTTTATTATAATGATCAGGTCAGACCGAGTATATTACAGATTTCTTGGACACATTTCGAGCTCAAGAGACGAGTTGGAGGTTTTCAAAGCGTATGCAAGTAGATATTTATTTTTCTGCTGCCTTGTTATGGTAATTATCGGCAATTGTGAGGATAGAATGTTATAACTGTTCAGGCTGATTATTGTGATTGTTGTTATACTGTGATAGATGTCTGTATATAACTGTTTCTCTTTTGTAAAGATCATTGATATTATATTATATATTGTTACGTTGTGATTGTGAGATTCAGTATTCGGCCTATAGATGAAACGCGTGAGGAAAGGTTGGAGGGAAGAAAGGTTTTGAGTTTAAAACTTCAGTTATTTAGTTAATTATAATTAATTATTTCAAATGTTTAATAATTCGTAACTTTCTCGTACGAGGTCCGTTTCGAGCGCGACAAGTTGCATTGCATTCGTATTAGCGAGCACTACGCTATGGAGTTGGACTGGACTAATTTGTAGCCAGTTCGAATTTTCGTCGTTCAATTTTAATTCAAAACGGAACGGTTGGACAAAAAAATTCAAAGTGAGTTAATCTCACCTTTATGGTTAATCAAAAAATATTATAGTCAATAAAATTATATATTGGATGTGTGAATATTTTATTGTTGGCTGTGTTGACTGTTTGGATAATTTACTAATTTTTATTAGTTGGATTGGATATATTCCCGCCTATTGGAGCGGATGATACTCTATTATGTTCCCATGTAAGAGCGGATGACCTTTTGTATACAAATCCCGACTTGAAGTGGTTGATTTATATTTCTATGATTATATACTGTATGTGATGCAGAGGGACAGGTTGAGGGATCCAATAGGAATCCTCACACTATTGATTTTATTTTCATATATATAGTGAATATGATTATGTAGAATGCCATATTGATGACATTGATATGGTTTGCTTAATTAGTGCTTTAGAAGCACCGGGCCTCTTTTTTGATATTTTAAAATACTATAAAATAGTGATTTGATTTAAAAAGGGATTTCAAACGATTTTGGAAATTATATATGTTTTAAATAATTAGCCTTGGATTGTTTGAAGGAGTAGTTTATTTTAAAATCAAAGGTATGATTTTTGGATACCATAAGTTAATAGTTTCATAAAATACTATTAAATGGAGATTTCCGAACTATAAATGTTGGCCAAGTTTTCAAACAATTAATCAACCCACTCCCTGTCTACCACCGGACCAGATCCACCGAGTCTCACCACCGAATGAAGCTCTACCGAATCAAATCCCCTCCACCGATCCAAACTACCACCGAACCAAATACAACCGAACCAAATCCCCTCCACCGATCCAAGCCACCACCGATCCAAACTACCACCGAACCAAATACAACCGGACCAAATCTCCTCCACCTATCACCGAACCATCTCATGACCGAACCAAGAGGATGCCGAACCAGACTGCCAGGCCAGATCACTTCAGCCCAGGCCCACCAGCAGCTGTATATATCCAAGACCCCTGCCCCCAACCTCACTCTATAAATAGAGAGGCAGGGGTACAACAATGCCTAACCACAGAAACACCAGTGAACGGGGCCGAGCTAGAGTTCAGCCCGAAGTTGGACCCGAGGAAGTGCTTAGATCAGAACCCAACAGGGGAAGATCAAGGCAAGGGCCAACTGTAGCTGACCCAAGCATGCTCCCAGAAGATCAAAGGCAGCCACTGGAAAATATGAGGAATGATAGACGATAACATCCCTACAGGTTGTCTGGACGGAATCAACCCCACAGAACAGAACCAAACTCATTTCTGTCTGCTCCAAATTCTGATGAAAGGATGGCGCGCTTATTCAGAGAGTGTGTCCAACGGGAGCAAAGAGATCGAGGGATAGGCGCTAGGGTAACCAGCCCTTTTGCCCGCAATATCGAAATTGCTATCACCCCCCTAGAATGGAAGATGCCAACAATGGAACCCTACAAAGGAACCTCCGATCCCGTTGTACACTTACAGAGGTACACGCAGCATATGCTCATGAGTGGAGCAACAGAGGGAGTACTGTGCAAATGCTTTCCGCTCTTCTTAGCAGATCTTGCTACCTCCTGGTTCTGTCATCTACCCCAAGGATCCATCAGCTCATGGGAAATGTTGAAAGAAAAATTTATCAGTCAGTTCCGCATTCATGTGGAGCAACCTAAGGACGCTTATTCCTTATCCAGCGTCAAACAGAAACCTGGAGAAAAGCTGCAGCAATACCTAACCAGATTCAACGCCGCAGCAGCCGCAGTTCAAGACGCCGATGAGAAGCTTATCCTGATGGCCCTCTGCAGTGGGGTGCATCCGGACACTAAATTTGCTAGAAGATTGACAAAAGAAAAACCAGCTACTTTACCCGATTTCTTCCATGAAGCCGGGAAATACATGAGGCTTGAGGATGCTGCCATTGAGGGGCAGTCAGGACAGCAAAGTAAGACGACCCATGGCAACGCCCCTGCTGTGGCGAGGGATGTTCGAAGAAATGATTCCAGAGACAATGCTGGGGGCAAGAAAGTAGAAAAACTCCTATATCGGCCAGGACCAAGATTCGACTCTTACACCCCTTTGAACGAGACCGTCGAAAATATCTTCCTTGCCACCCAAGGCGAAGTTAGATACAAACGCCCACCATACAAGAAGGAATCAGATAACGCACAGAAGTCTGGAAAATTCTGCCGCTTCCACGAATCTCACGGACATGATACCAACGAATGCCATCATCTCCGAGATCTGATTGAGGAACACATCAGAAGGAAGAAACTGGAACGCTATGTAAAAAGTCAAGACAGGACTCCAGCTCCTGCCAATGAAAACCCAAGGCTACCCTCACCAGGGACCGGCAGAGGCGACCGCAACGCTAGCAGCTCTAGTCAAGAGAAGATAGTGGTCCACACCATCTCAGGAGGTCCGCACATCGCATACAGAAGTTGGAAAGAGATGGAAAGATATGGGAAGTCGCTTAGAGACAATAGGGACTGTGTCAATACGGTTATAGAAGAGCGCCACCCACAGCGGAAAGAAAGTGATGACATCACATTCAGTAAACGCGACCTAGAAGGAAGACAGTACCCTCACATGGATCCCATGGTTATCTCTGCTCGACTCGGTCCCGCCGAAGTTTACCGAATCCTGGTAGACACTGGAAGCTCTGTAAATATCCTGTTCAAACACGCATTCGACAAAATGAAGCTATCAATGAAGGATGTATCTCCCTGCGATAAACCACTACACGGTTTCACTGGAGATGCGAAAATGCCCATCGGGAAACTGGACCTCTTCGTTGAAATTGGAAGCCATCCCCGCTCCGTTGTAAGGAAACAGACGTTTGTGCTGATAGAAAACCATTCGGCCTACAACGCCTTCCTAGGAAGACCAGCCTTATCTGACTTCCAGATTGTCCTAGCCCCGTGGTGCCTGAAAATGAAATTTCCAACAGACAATGGGGTAGGGGAAGTGGAAGGAGACCAGGATATTGCACGAGACTGCTATGTAACCGAACTTCGCAATAACCACAGGAAAGATAAAGGGAAAGGTGCAGAGATTGCCCTCTGCACAAAAAGCCTTGAAGCATAGCAACTAAAGAAAGCCCCTCCTCTTCGATACACCAGCGACCCTTTCAATGAATTAGACCCTAGGGACAAAGAGGAGGAGGCCACCGCCGAGCCTGCGGAGGCTATGGAGTTTATATCTATAGACAAGCGTGACCCAAGTAGGCTACTGAAAATTGGGTCCCAGCTGAAAGCTGAATTGAAGGAACAACTCATTGATTTTCTCCGCCACAACTTGGATGTATTCGCTTGGTCACACGCTGACATGACCGGAATCTCCCCCGACATAGCGTGCCACGTATTAAACATTGATCCTACCAAGGCGCCTGTAAAACAAAAAAAGAGAAGTATGGGGGCAGAGCGATCAGCAGCCCTCGATGAAGAAGTAAAGAATCTACTCGCCAATGACTTCATACGAGAAGATATTTACCCAGAATGGATCGCCAACCCGGTACTAGTAAAGAAGGCTAATGGGAAGTGGCGGACCTGCATTGACTTCTCCAACCTAAACGACGCCTGCCCAAAGGATTGCTTCCCGCTTCCCAGAATCGACCAACTTGTAGACAGCACAGCCGGGCATGAACTCCTGTCTTTTATTTATGCATACTCAGGATATAACCAAATTCCTATGCATGCTCCCGACCAAGACCACACTAGTTTCATCACCGACCGGGGTTTATACTGCTACAAAGTGATGCCCTTCGGACTTAAAAATGCAGGAGCCACCTACCAGCGCCTCGTCAACAAGATGTTCGCAGGGCTAATAGGACGAACAATGGAAGTATATGTAGACGACATGCTGGTAAAATCATGGAAAGCCAAAGATCACGTAAGCCACCTAGGCGAAATGTTCCAGGTACTTCGACAGTATGGAATGAAGTTGAATCCACTAAAGTGCTCCTTCGGAGTGTCATCAGGAAAATTCTTAGGATTCATCGTCCATGCCCGAGGGATAGAAGCAAACCCTGAACAAGTCCGAGCATTAAGGGACATCAAGATACCTTCCACCCGAAAGGATATGCAAAGCCTAAATGGAAAAGTGGCTGCCCTAAGCCGATTCATCTCCAAAGCAACGGACAAGTGCGTCCCCTTTTTCGAAGCTCTAAAGAAAGATAAAGGAAAGTTCGAATGGACGGACGAATGCTTAACCGCTTTCCTTAACCTAATCGAACACCTCCAGAAGCCACCGGTACTCTCGACCCCAAGCGAAGGCGAAGAATTATACCTATACCTTGCTGTGTCATCTCACGCTCTAAGCGCTGCCTTGGTAAGAGAAGACAACCGCACGCAACGACCAGTTTACTTCGTCAGTAAAAGGTTTACTGGGGCAGAAGTCAGATATCCTAAGCTTGAAAAGTTAGCATACTGTTTACTAATCACTTCACGAAAACTACGTCACTACTTCTAATCCCATTCCATCAGAGTTCTGACCGATCAACCACTGAGGCAGGTACTCCATCGTCCCGACACTTCCGGGCGACTACTTAAATGGTGTATTGAGCTGAGTCAATATGATATCACCTATCACCCTCGCACCGCCATCAAGGGACAAGCCATGGCTGATTTCATTGCAGAATTCACTACCAACGAGGATAAGGAGCAACTGGAAATAACGGAAGATATCAAGTGGAATCTCTTTGTGGACGGTGCATCTAACGAACAAGGCTCGGGGGCAGGTGTGGTAATAATCACTCCCAAGGGAAATAAACTGCACTATGCTATAAGGTTGGAGTTCGTTGCCACCAACAACGATGCAGAATATGAAGCAGTGATAGCTGGACTAGAAATTGCCATAGAAATCGAAGCCAATTCTTTGTGTCTTCACAGCGATTCTCAACTTATTGTTAATCAAATACTAGGGAAATTCCAAGCTCGAGAGGAACGACTCATCGCATATCTAAAGAAGACCAAGTTGCTTCTCAGCCGATTGGATCAGTACTTAGTCAAACACATCCCTCGGGAAGAAAACCAAGAGGCCGACGAATTGGCGAAGCAAGCGAGTATGAGAGACATCGCCATCTTCGGGGCAGTAACCATCTCAAAGCAAACGGTCCCGAGTTTTGAACAAGTGAATCTGATAGCCGCAGCCGAAGAAGCAACTTGGATGACTCCCATCCGAGACTACCTACAAGGTGGCACACTACCCAACGGGCGCAATGAAGTCAAGAAAATCTTGAGGAAAGCGTCCCGCTATACGATACAAGAAGACATCCTCTATCGGCGCGGTTTCTCCAACCCATTATTAAGGTGTGTCGCCGGAAGGGAGGCCAAGGAAATCTTATCCAACATCCATCAGGGGAGCTGTGGAGATCACACCGGGGGGCAAACATTAGCAAAAAAGATACTCCGATACAGATATTTCTGGCCCACCTTAAGCAAGGACGCCTTAGATTTCGTCAAGAAGTGTGACAGATGCCAAAAATTTGCTAAGATCCCTCGGCTACCAACAACCGAGATTACTCAGATGACCAGCCCTTGGCCCTTCGCGATATGGGGAATTGACTTAATCGGCGAGCTACCAATGGGCCGAGGCAGGGCCAAATATGCTATAGTGGCAGTTGATTATTTCACCAAATGGGTGGAAGCGGAACCTCTAAATAAAGTATCTCCAGCAAAAGTTATTAACTTCTTGATCAAAATGTTCTGTGCAGGTACGGAGTCCCACTCAAAATCATATCAGACAATGGACTTCAATTTGACAGCGAGGAATTCGCCAACTGGTGCCAAGAACACAGAATTCATAAAAGCTTCTCATCCGTAGCATATCCCCAGGCAAACGGACAAGTCGAAGCGGTCAACAAAATTCTGAAAACTCTAATAAAAAAGAAGCTCGAAAAGTCAAAGGGCGCTTGGGTGGATGAACTTCCTACGGCACTATGGGCCTATCGCACATCTTTCAGAACATCGACAGGGCACACTCCTTTCTCTTTGGCATACGGATCGGAGGCTATGCTCCCAGTTGAAACTATTGTGCCTTCCCATCGTCGGATCCACTATAACCCAGAAGGGAACGAAGAACTCCTTCACATGTCTTTGAATCTAATCGAGGAGAGAAGAAACGATGCAATCCTCAAAACAGCAGCCCACAAGCAAAAAGTGGCAGCACAATACAACTCCAAAGTCAAGCATCGTACCTTACAAGAAGGGGATCTTGTCCTCAAGCGAATTTTCCCTCGCCCCGGAGCACTAGACCCAATCTGGGATGGACCATATGTAATTCATAAAGATCTCCACAACGGAGCCTATATTTTGTCAACAGTGGACGGAGAGGTGTTCCAGAGGGCATGGAACATCCAACACCTCCGTCGATACTTTTCTTAACTTGTATTGCCCATATGAAGTGAATTAACAAAGAGAATCAGTGGACGTAGGCCTTTTCATGCCGAATCACTTTAAAAAACCTTGTCTCTTTTTTTTTTGTTCCTTTGTATCTTGGCTGCTTGTTAACTTTATCCCTTTTCTGTTGAACAAAATCCTGAGTATACAGCACTTCTATTCAAAGCGCTCCACTACACAACTTCACGTGGACAAGACCTAACAGGTACTATGCGAATCTATGCCCTCGCCAACGAGACACTTTTGCTCAAGCATCCCTTTGCTACGGGTTAACTCATTGCTCGCGACGGCCCTTAAAGCCAACTGTAATGAGCCGATTATAAGCCACCGAGAAGGCCGACTATAGCCGAGGCAGCTCATTACGGCGTTAGGCTCGCCGGCAACTGTGAACCGACTATAAGCTCCAACATAAGGTGTGGCCAGCCAGGGGCAGTTCACAGTTGACGATCGGCACCCACGCTAGCCGGCCACAGTAAATCGAATAATACCCACGATTACGGGCCATAATGGCCCGGGTAGTTACTGTGCGCGATCTCGGCTCCGATGTGTCTTAAGTGCGGTTATGGTAAAAAAGAATTAACTCCCCGCGGAGGCGTAAGATGGGTGACAAATGTCTCCAAGACCCATAGCTAGGGAAAGTGACTACAAAACCCGTTTGCCACGAACTTAAGCACATCGAAGGCCTTCCGTGATTGGAAGTTTTACCTTTTTTACGTATTTCAATTTTACTTAAAAAGCTTTTTTCCTATCCCCTATAACAATCCCTAAAGTACATGATACAGAGTAGGAGATACTCGCCAATGGGTGTGGGGACTCACAGTGGCAGGACATTCAACTACATTCCATGCTCGGTCCTACAAGATGTTCAAGACTGCCATCTACGATTAAAACATGAAAGGCGGTATCTTCTTCTTTTATGTACAAATACATGATTATAATTTGTTCACACCACACGCTAATATTGCAAGTCATAAAATTATGGTTTAGAGCCAGAGTCTAACATCAAACACAATTTAATTACAAGAATATACATAGCTACATTTCTCATACGATATGTCGAAATAGCAACAAATATTCAAGAAACAACGAAATCAGCTTAAGTTAAAAAATTACACGTCAAGAATAATGTTGATTATTACAAGTAGCAAGAATTACAACTTAGAAGTTACTCTACTGTCTTAAGACTAACAGATACAGCAATGCCAAGCCTACAAAAAGAATTTTCCAGGTCTAATCAGGGAGCCGGTTGCGTCGAAGTCTTGTCCTTGCTCTGTTGCCCGCCTGTCCGGTCATAAAAAGGATTCATTAGTGATAAGTAACCAAGTTAATGGAAAGGCTAGAAAGGAAGACTTACCAGCACCTGCTTCTTGACCATCCTGGTCGTCATCCTCTACCTGCACACCTGCCTCCTCAGCAGCAAGCAGCCGCATACCCTCCTTTACCGCCACTTTCTCCTCCTTGGTGAACTGGGCAGTGACCACATCCATACTGAAGACCGTTCCACCTTCTTTATCTGCATCAGCCTTAGCCTCCTCCAAAGCCCGAAGATAGATCTTGGCCATGACCCTGGGGTAATCATCCATCCAAGAGAGATTGCCCTGCTTCCAAGTCCGGAAATACATGTCCTGGAGCATGTCATCCATCATTCCCTCATTCTCCTCAAACTCCCTCATCCGGGCATCGGAAGCCGACAACCTTTCGACGGCAGCATCTCTCTCCAATCTGTATCTCGAGCAATTAGCCTGAAGGGACCTCCGCATCACCTCCATCTCTTCCCTCAACTTAGCTTGAGCAAGCTTTGCAGCCTCAAGTTTCTCGGACAATTCCTCCACCTGCTCGAGATCCGCTCTCCGAACCTCATCCACCGTGGCAATAGCCATGTCAATCCGCTCTTTGCAAGCAGCTTCCATTTTCCGCAATTCGGCCCGACTGGCCTCTTCCATGGTTTTCCTTAGTCGCCCAGTAGCAGCCTCATGCTGAGAAATCTGGATAGCCTGATCCGCAAGCTGTTTGGCCTGATCCGAAACCACCAATCGAAGTCGGATATTGGCGCTCCCAATCTCCTCTCCGGCCTTAACCAGCCGAGCATGATGCCCCATCAGCTTCTTGGACTCCTCTGCCACCCGATCAATATTAGCTTTGGCCTCGTCTCCCATAGTGACTATACGGGTAGTGAGTAGATCGAGATCTAAGGACTTGGCTTCATCAAGTACTCGTACCATGGGGTTACGGGGGAGAAGGTGTTCGCCAGTGACTTCGTCAAAAGTAATATCATGAGAACTTGGATCCAGATCAGGATGACCCGCAAATGGATTACGGGCCAAGTCGGGACGGTCGATATGAATAACAGAAGGGTTTCCGGACGGGTGCGGAGAAGGTACAAACTCGCTACCCTCCTCAGTAATATCATGAATAGGCTGAGCCGGAGGCTGAGGACCGGGCGAAGTTTCGGATAAAGGATGGCTCCTCTTCCTCTGCTGAATACCCTCTTCGATGACCCCAAGAAGAGGACGGTCTCCGACTACATCCCCGGAGCGTTGGGTTGAGGGCTTCGGCTTAGCAGAAATTTTGGAAAGTTTATATTGCTCAAGCCTGTGTCGAAGGTCTGAAGCTTTGGGCGTCTTGCCTACTCCTGATATAAAGAACAAGTGTCACAATCTTACATTACTATACGATTCGAGAAACGCGGTAAATTACAAGTTAAAAAGGAAAAGAAACACAGCTGTGGTTGTACAAACCCTGGGGAGGAGTGGGATACTGCAATAAGTCCTGGATTTCGTTCCAGGATGGGAGCGGGTCATAAAATATTCCTAAGTCCTTATCATTAATGAAGCATGCAGGAGTCAAGAGTTCACCTTGAGTCGTCGGAGCCACCTTGGCTGGAATGGTCGGAGAAGACTCACTTGCACCAGTCCCGGCTTTGTCCGCCTTCCCGGCCTTCTCAGCCAAAGCCGGATCCTCATCCAACCCCTCAAAAGCCTGGTGGAACGCATCATCCGTCCACTCCTGAATCTCGCTCGCTTGCCCAGGAAGTAGGGCCCCGACGCCATCGCCACCTTTGTCACCATCCCGACCATCTCCACCCTCGCCTCGTTCCTCCTCTATGTCTTCCTCCTCCCGAGTAAGTGGACAATTGCTGGGGGAAGGACCGTCCGATTTCTTGAGTTTCTTCCCTCCGACAGCTGGAGGTTTTGTGAAAGGTTTCCTCTTGCTACCCTCTGCCGTAACACCCTCCTTAGTCTGAGCAGCCGCCCTCTCCTCCGCCGTTTCCCTCAACTTAACTACAGACTGCTGCGGAAGGATTAGGTTATATTCCAGAAGAATCACATTTCTAATCAAGAAGGCAGATGATCTATATTTCCCAAGAATGGCTTCTATCTCAGCCGCCGTCTGAACCAGGCGGTCAGTCTCCACAACCGGAAAGCCACCTGTCGCTAGCAAAAATGAGAAAGTATGAGAAGAAGCATCGCAATCGGAATAGAAATTATAAGTAAAAGCATCAACTTACATCCAGAGGTAAAGCGCCGGATTGAAACGGATTTGTCCCTAACAAAGAACCACTCTTTCTTGAACATGCTGAATTTAGAGTACAGATCCAAGACCGGTTTGAAGGTCACGGCTGACTCCAAGCTAATGTATGGGGATCCTTTCTTGTAGCCTCTCAAATTATATAAGTACCGGATCTCCCGGTTGGAAGGAGGGCGCCCGTACTTCCTCTGAAAGATAACGAAGAGGCTCGCCAGTATGGCATAGGAGTTGGGCTTAAGCTGGAATGGGGCCACCTTCAGATACGTGAGGAAGCTGACTACCCAAGCATTGAGAGGCGGGATAGCACCACACATACAATGGTACCTACTATAAGCAAAGTACCCTTCGGGAGGATTGTATGGCATGACTCCTGGGCCCGGCAACAGCATGAGGGCTCTATCGATCCCAAAGGAACGAGATATAACATCGAGCTGCTCCTCTTTGAGAGAGCTAGGAAAGCAGTCAGGCGGGGAATCCAGCAGCTCCTGGGGACCATGTCCATCCACTAATGACCTTGGGGCGGGCCCATGACGCTCCGATCCTGATTGAGCTGGGGGCACGGCCGAGGACTCTCCTTCGCCATGGGACTTCTTCTTATCCGAACGAGTTTCCACTTTGCGAGACATTTATCTGCAAACACGGGAAAGTATATCGTTAGAATATACGAACAATGTAATTTGGAATTTCACTTAAAAGTCCGAAGTATGAAACACATGTTCACTCAGTACAACAATTCATTCGGCAAACAGATGCAGCACTTCAATAATCTCATTCGGTATTAAACGTTCATGTGTCATTCGGTATCAGAGGATTACGTTCATTCGGCATGCAAACGTACAAACGCAAGTTCATTCGGCAAAAAGGATTAGACTTGGTCCGGCTAGAGATCTCACCTGATTCGGTTAAGGGTTTGGTTCGGCTAACGCTGACTGATTCGGTTATGGGTTTGGTTCGGCTAACGCTGAGGTTCGTGGGAATGGTTCGGCAGGTTGGAAGATAGAAGCCCTAGTCCCCTATTTTATAGGCGAAGGCAGTGTACCGGACCACTTGGATCGGCAGAAACACACGCAGACGTCAAGAATGGATGGACAAAAAACAAAGCACGATATATGGTAAACATATACCCTACTTTGGGGGGCAAATGTTGGCCAAGTTTTCAAACAATTAATCAACCCACTCCCTGTCTACCACCGGACCAGATCCACCGAGTCTCACCACCGAATGAAGCTCTACCGAATCAAATCCCCTCCACCGATCCAAACTACCACCGAACCAAATACAACCGAACCAAATCCCCTCCACCGATCCAAGCCACCACCGATCCAAACTACCACCGAACCAAATACAACCGGACCAAATCTCCTCCACCTATCACCGAACCATCTCATGACCGAACCAAGAGGATGCCGAACCAGACTGCCAGGCCAGATCACTTCAGCCCAGGCCCACCAGCAGCTGTATATATCCAAGACCCCTGCCCCCAACCTCACTCTATAAATAGAGAGGCAGGGGTACAACAATGGCGGAGAAGTTTGAGAGCTCGAGCACGGAAGGAACTTTCAAACAACTTTCTTTTACTTGTATCAAAGCTTTGTACTTGTAATCAAAAGAAGAGAAGAGAAATAATATATAAAGTGGACGTAGGCACATTCTGGCTGAACCACTATAAATTTGCGTGTCTTTTTACAGTTTAGCCCCTGCTTTTCATATAATTGCGCAAATCACTCAAATCGCTAAGAACAACATAAGATCTACTAAATCATACAACTTTGAGGTGTTTGTCCATTTTTTGTGCAAACAATAAATAAAGACTTTTAAAATCTTGGAATAAGGCTGTCTTTTATAATAAAGGGATATGCTTAACGGAAAATAGGAATATTTTGATATTGATATTTATTAACTATTTTATACAAAGTAAGTGTGTGTGTGTGTGCGCGTGTGTGTATGTATGTATATGTGTACTTATATGAAAATTAATTACAAATGCGAGATTTTGTAAGTTTGATAATTTATAAAAGTAATATTTTAAAAATGGAGTGAAGATTTGTAAAATCATATTTTGACAGTAAAAAGTATAGATTTATGAACGGGGTTTATAAATTAAAGGAAACTATCATCGTTTGATAAATTGGAGAATAAATCAAACGGTGGATTTATTTTAAGATACAGAATGATATTTTAGAAATAGTTAACTCTATTTTGGGAATGAAAGGTAAGAGTAAATTTTGAATGTTAAATGATATTTATAAATAAAAGGGATTTATAAAAGGAATTTATCCATATGGAAGTAACATTAAAAAGGATAGTGATTTAGTTTTTAAACATGATTTATGAATAAGTGAGATTCATAAAGGAAATAGATTTATAAATGGAATTCATAAATAAATGGGTTTTGTTAAAGGATGTTTTTATAAAATGGAAAGAGATTCTTAAATGTAGTGTTATAACTATGGAAATAACTAGGTTGAAGATTTAAGAATGAATTTTTATCAAGGAAATATATTATGTTATAAAGTTGGTTAGTCATGTTAATATTGTTTAAATTTGCTTATAAATATTTAAATAATTTTGAAAAGTTAATTATTTAAAATTTTAATACATTTTTAAATTAATAATAATGATTATTAATAATATTTTGGTAATTTATTATTATTATTTATATGGTAAAGGTTAACGATTATTTTATCCATAATGGTTTGAATTATTAATTATTATTTTTAAAAGGTTAAAAGTTAATAATTATTATTTATTTATGATGGTTTCGAGATTCATAAACAGAGTTTTGCAAACGGACTTGGATCTTTATAAGAAGAGCTTATAAAATGGTTTGAAGATTTAAAGGGAGTTTATTTACAAGATAAAAAAGGTTTATAAATGGATGAATATTTATAAACGAATTTTAGAAATGGGTTTAGAGATTTATAAAAGTAAATAATTGCATGGTTTATAAATGGTTTAGAAATGACTTGAGAAATAAATTATAAATGGTTTTAGGAATTTATAATAGAGTTTATAAATGATTTTAGAATTTGGTAAAAGAGAGATCTTTCTTAATGTTTGGCAAATATACTTATACAGTTGAGATAAGTATATAGATGAATGTTGGTATTGCATTGGTTGCCTATAGGGCAATATTAGCATTCCAAGATGGTTTGCTAGAAGGAAATGGTAAGTGCGTAGCCTCTTCGAGCCTCACGCTCGGGAAATGAATAAAGTAAGGACATGCGGTAGGGCTAAGTGGGTCGCACCCAAGTAGGGTATGATCATCCCAAGTCTAGAGCGAGATTCATGTATGCTTCTGGATCCCATAGTGTGGTTGTTGATTGCGACCAAGGGGTGATCATATTCGGTGCTACTCGAGAAGGAGGTAGTGCCGGTCCTAAGTAGCAGAGGTGCAATGTGTTGTAGCCTCCCGTACATTTTATCTAGAGGTGTACAGATTCGGTGGGTAGACCCTTACCCTTTGTTAGTCAGAATCCATTCTCCAATACGAGCCTTCGGTTTTGGTTGTAGAACCTAAAATGCTGGAATTTAATTAATGTAACAATTTTGGCTATGATTAATAAGTATTTGTATATTATACATTATTATAATATCAGAGGATTTCACATGAAATGTTTTGGTTATCGTAAGGTGAAAACCCGTCCGTGTTTATGTGTGGCGTGGTCTTACGAAATACTTTTGATTTTCGAAAGGTTTTTATAACTTTAAAAGTCCAATTGGGTGTATTTTCTCACGTTGGTTTTCCAGACTGACTCGGGCGTTATTTTATTATAATGCTCGAGTCAGACCGAGCAAATTTACATATTTCTTTGGATGCATTATAGTTCAGGAGACGAGTTGGAGGTCTTCAAGTCGTATTCACGTATATATTTATTTTCCGCTGCTTTGTTGTCGAAATTATTAGCAATTGTTAGGACATGATGTTATAACTGTCCAGGCCGATAATTATGATTGCTGTTATACTGTGATGGATGTATGTATTTAACAATTTCTCTTTTGTAATGATTATTGATGTTATATTATATGTTGTTCTACTGCGATTGTAAGATTCTGTGTTGCTTTTAGTTTCTTCTCTCTTCTTCTTCTCTTCTCTTCTTCTTCTTCTTTCATTGCCTTAACTATTCGTCTTTCTGTTTGATTTGGGTTGGACATGTATGGTTTATTGTCAGCTTGAATTGTAAGGAAAAGCGGGTTGTTACAGCATGGTATCAGAGCTTAGGTTGAGCGAACACCTAGGCTTTGGTGGGAATTTACTCATTTGAGATATGGTATGCGAGACCTTAGGATGAGTTTGAGTGTATATATATGAGCTCGTATTCGTTAGTGATTATAAAAATGTTTTATATTGTGTTAATTAATCTGTTAAGTGGCTTATGGATTTTGGCCGATACGTGCGATGCCACGATATTGATAGGGGTTTCTAAACACTTAAACAATGCAAACTGACACAGCATTATTTTGAAACTAGATTGTTACTCGAAAAATTCACCTTCCGCTTAAGTTAGAAGGATCTCAAACAAAGGATAGAAGGAAAAGAATTCAGATCAGACCTTCCGAAGAAGTCGAAGGGATGCAGTCAACAATATGAAGCGGCTCAAGACCTTTCGCAGAAGACGGAGGGTATTATTCCACAATATCCAAGAAGCTCTTACCCTCTAAAGGAGGCAAAGAAGTTAAGACAAGGGCATGCAACCTATAACAACCTTTCTGAAAGCATAATAAGCCTTTCGGGCCGGTCGGAACACCTATTGAATACCTTTCGATAGTGTCGAAGAGTCTATGATGAAGGCAACATTCATAAGTCAGCAAAGAGCGTAAGGCAACCTTCCGGCAATGTTCAAGGAAAGCTCAGCTCTCGACAACATCCAAGTAAAAAACAATCTTTCGACAAAGTCGAAGGGTTCACACTCCGGCACTGCCGAAGGGTTCACATACGGTATAGATGACAAACCTTCTGGCAAGGGCAAAATGTTCCTAAAAACAAATAGAAGAAAAAACCCTTCGGCGGCGCTCAAGGATCCATGATGATATGTGAAAGGAAAACCTTTCGAGGAAGTCGAAAGGTTAGCAACAATATATAAGAAGGGAACCCTTTGACCCAGCCGAAGGCACAGGGACGAAAGCATGGCCACCGACCCCTATAAATAAGACCCAAGGGGTCATGTTTTAGGGGCGGATTTTTCCTCATTCTAATCCTGTAACATTTTAAAATGATAGCTCTGTAACCCTAATTGGGTAGTGATTTTGGGAATTTAATAAAAATTGAAGTCTATTCATGGATCAGAGGGAAGTTTATGTTTTGTAAATTTACTTTATAGTTTACCTTAATCTTTGCTGGTTTAATTCCAATTTTCAAGTGCAGTTCCTCTAAAAGGTTCTTGTCAACAGAGATAATGATATTCCCCCTTAGACAATCTTTATAACCCTTCGGAGATCTCTATCCTGCAACCTAAACCCTTCAACCACAAGGGGAGTTTACTTGAATCAACATTCATAAAACCTTTCGGAGTCATAAAATCTGTGAATCAAACCTTTCGACAAGAGTTATAACCTGTCATGTCTCGACAGCCTTAGCAACCCTTTGAACCCCAAACAGCCATTTGCCTAACCTTTCGGCAAGGATCCAAGTCAACTCTCTATATAAAGCAAACTAAGGAAATTCTATCCTAATCAAGGAAATAGCTTTCGGGAGAAATCTTATAAAGGTTCAACTAAATCGGAAATATTTATACATTACTTGGAGTAACTCTGGGTTACCAACAGAACATTTACGGATCTTTTAAGGAATTCCATTTTCCACCATTTCCCAATAACTTCATCTACTGGGATTCTTTGGGGTGTTGACCATAAATTTGGTAAACATTTTTGGCGCTAGAAGAATGGCTTGAACCTCCGGCTTAATTGATTTCCTGACGCTGCAGTTCTCTGATTTTTATTGGACCAGTTCCACATCAAATTCTCTTATTTTTGTTTGATCATGGCTAAAAGATTTAAGAGGTCAGAACAAGGATCTTCCGAACCACACCTGATAAAGCTTTCCTATGTAAATATCAAAGACTCCAATCGGGATAAGGAACAAAGGTTAAGGTTTGAAGCCTTGAGGATTATAAACAAAAAGAAGGCAGACTCTTATGATCCTAAGAAATGGAGCTTAAACCCTTTCCACGTAGGACCAACCCCAATTTTCTCATTGCGAAGAAGAATAAATAGAAGTGACAACATCTTTAATCGAATGAGAAGAACTATTCAGTCATATTCCCAGGGAACTATCTTTGGAAAAGAGATGATAAGGGACTATGATAGTTTCACGTACAAGTGGAGTATGATTATAAATGAGGCTTGCCATTCAAGGGAGAACTACAGACACATGGAAAAATCCTCAATTGAAGAAAGGAATATAAAAGAACTACCTAGTGGAAATATAAAATTACTAAGGAATTTCCAACCGAAACCTTAAGACTAGAAGAAATTCCCTTGAAAGAAGAGCAACGGGTGATAAAAAGGAAACCTGCTCCTCAAAGAGAAGTACTTGAACCAAGCTACAAAAGAATTAGATGCCAGTCAAAGACGGCTCAAAAGTCAATACTTCTTAAAGAATATAATCTTACAATGTCAATTGAAGACATCTATATTAGGACTAAAGAGGAACTGAATTATTGGCCTTCTCAAAAGGAAAAACCAGGGTTTGAAAGAAGAACCAAAGGAGCATATTGCAACTTCCATCTCATAAACGGACATGATACTAATCAATGTAAAGTACTTAAAAAAATGGTCCTACACTTTCTAAGACAAGGAAAGCTGAAGCAATTTGTAAAGGATTGATAAAGTCATGAAATAAAGGCTCTATTCTCAAAATAAGAAAGGTCTACGTGATCAGGAGAGAAATTCTCCTTAAACTTGGACTACCTAAAATGGTAGGCTACAAATAATGGTAGAAAGCCCTTGGTCGTGCCAAGTTGGCCAGGTCAAGGCACCTCTTGGAAGGAGGGCGTAAGCCTCTATCCGCGCCAAAATCAAAAATGGCCAGGTTAAAGCAGCACAAGCCCTTATTTGTGTCATGCTATGGCCAAGATAAGGCACCTCCTGGAGGGAGGACGGGTAATCCCTTAGTCCCGCCACGCTATGGCCTAGCCAAGGTACCGAACAAGCCCTTAACTGCGTCACGCTATGGCCAGGTTAATGCGCCTCCTAGAGGGAGGTTGGGTAAGTCCTCGGGCCCTACTTCAGAATAAGCTAGCCGAGCTCACCAAAAATCTAGATGAAATGTCCGGTGGACTAAGAAAAGTCCATGCCTGAAATAGGCACCGCTAGAAATTGGCAAACACCAAAAAGGTCGGTAGTGTCAAAAATGACAAACAGCCTGTAATAGGCTCTGCTTATATAAGCACAAAATCGGACAAAAGAGTCCCCGCCTGAAATGGGCCAAAACAAATGACAAATGGACAAAGAAAACTTGGGCCCGAGAAAGCAAAAGCATGCAAGACATCCTTAAAGCCTGAAGATGGCGCATTCAATAGACAGAATTAGAAAGAATTCTCGAACTTCTGCCAGACGGGTATTCTGGCCTTCTATTATTAATTACCAGAAATGGTATTATGGTCTTCTATTATTTACCAGAAATGGTATTCTAGCTTTCTATTATTAATTACTAGAAATGGTATTCTGGTCTTCTATTATTTACAAAAATGGTATTCTGGTCTTCTATTATTTAATTACCAGAAATGGTATTCCGGTCTTCTATTATTGATTACCAGAAATTGTATTATGGGACTTCTATTATTAATTATCAGAAAATGATGTCCTGAAAGTGGCATCCTGGACTTCTATCATTAGCTATCTAAAATAGTGTTCTAAATTTCTACTACCAAATATTAGGAAGAGATATTCTGATCATCTATTACTCATTACCAGAAACGGTTTTCTGGATTTCCATTATCAACACCGAATTGGATTTCTGATCTTCTATTACTTATTATTAGAAATGGTATTTCGGCCTCCCACCACTAATGGTACCTTGAACTTCTATTACTAGAAAAGAAATTCTGAAAATGGCACTCTGGTCTTTCAATATTAATTGCCGGGAATGGTATTTCGGTCTTTTACTGCTCATCGCCAGGTTAAACCTCTGGTCCTTTATTATTAACTACCAAATGTGGTATTCTAAACATCATTACTCAAATTCCAAGATCGGTTTTCTGGTCTTCTGATACTAAATACCAGGTTGGATTCCTGGTCTTCTACTAACTATCAAGTGCCAGATCGGGTATTTCGGACCCCTGTTACTTAATTACCACGTACGGTTTTCTGGACTTTTACTATTAATTCCAGATTAGAGATTCCCGGTATCTTATCAACAAATATAAATTTCTATCCTTATGACGTCCATCATCGAAAATAACACAGTGGGTTTCTACTGCTTATTACCAAGGAAAGGCATTTCGATATTCTAACATTCCTTTTTACTGAAGTTGGAATTCTGACTCTCTATCATTCATTATCAGAATATACCAAAAAGCGACTGTCGAATTATCTTAATATTTTCTAATACTCGAATCTGGGTCCGAAGACATCTTGTAAACCTCTGTCATTAATACCAAAATTAGGATGCTAAGGCTACTGATTATCGAAAGCCCTAATCTGGGTAAACAATCTTTGGACTTATACTCATCTCAAGTAATTTGACCCAAGTCAAAGGAATATCATTGAAAGAAGATTGTTGCCAAAAGAATCTCCTAATGGGAACTTCAGACCATTTTATTCTCAAATTCCCTTGATAACGAGGAATGAATCCAAAAGCTACCATGTTAAGATCTCAGTCATAAATGTTCCAACAGGATCTTTATTGAGTAAATGTTAAATTTCGATAACTATGTGCAGCTTAATATTAACTACTTTCAGGAATGTCGGACAAATGGAAGGAGCTAAATCTACGATCATCCCTCATTATGGATAAAGATGAGACCTTAAAATTTTAAATGAATTTCTTTTCATACAATTGCCACAATGATTTGCTAATCTAGGCAAATGATGCCTTTTAGACTAGTTTGTCAATTTCGAACTAACAATTAAGAATACTATATGCTACATGTTTCGTAGAAAAGCAATGACAAGGGATCCAGATTCACTTAATCAAGAGAGGAGGCATGGACTAAAATGGAAAGATGAGAAACACGTCAGTCTCCAAGAGGCATATCTGAATCAGAGATAAACAAGGTGCAAACAAAAGCAACGAAACAGGTAGTATTTGCAATGTTATAAATATCGAATTGCATTATGCTACATGGCATTACCAAGGTATGGAAAATATATCCTATATATATTGAGATGCTTATGATTTGGTCAACCGTTCGTATAAAATCCATAGAAATTATAGGATCGGCACTCGAAACTGAGTTACCAATTATGGACTCTGAAGATTTGCATGGTGCCCGACTAACTTTTAAATTTTCATTTCCACGACGTTTATCCTCCTATAAAACTTGGTCATTCCGAGTTGAAAAAAATATAAGTATCTCCACTAATAAATACTTTAAAACTTCAGTATCTCAACCCCCTTTCTCAAAGTTTTAATTTTATAATCTTAATTTCCAAGAAGAATTTATGAATAGTGTAACATTTAAGCTTAGAAATCGAAGAATTTATCATTTGTCCTAGGTCCTTACAAAGGGGCTTAAGAAGATAAAACTAATCTTACTCGAGTCTCCTATATCAACAAACAAAACAGAAATCAAATTTCTTTATTTCAATAATAAGAATACATATTAGAGTGTGTTTCTTGTTGAGACTTGTTGATGATAATGAGATATAATAACACCGTCCAGAGTGATAACTAGTGTATATTTACTATAATTCCATCTCTCGGCTAGAGGAGTATTGTAGCATAACCATCAATTAATATCGAATAAAATATTCTAATTTATTTTAAAAGAAATTTTCCTTTTACTTTCGAAGGAAGCCGGGTGAGGAGTGAGGGTGTTCCATGTACGGAAACCGTTTACCCCGAGATCCTCAATATTAAGTGATTTTTGAAGGAGGCCTTCCTCTATACAGCATATTGGCCAGGTTGGTCTCTTAGGGCGACATGATTTAAGGAACAAATAATCTGGAATATCATAGGATAGGCAAACCAAACATAAAATATGTAACAAGAAACATATATTCATAGTACAATTGCATGTCACCTATTTGTAGTTGCTCTCCTAACTCATACGAAATGGACTTAGAAAGAAAGTCGAAAATAAATTTGTACTTATAACACTTGAACCATTTAAGGAAATTTTTTTGGAAAGTCAATCTGATTCAAAGCAAATTGCAGCATGCACCATGATTTAGGCCAGGTCCTAATTTACATAAAAATAGAAACACTAAGGTAACCTCCTACTGAAGTTTACCCAAATATAAAAGTTTCATGGTTGAGTGTCAAAAGTGCACTTTACACATAATTAACCAAAATGTCTCTCCATACTTATCGTCTAGAGGAAGGTTAGGAATTCGTCGCTCTTTTCCAAAAAAGCGTCATACCAAGGCCATCATTTGCATAATTTCACCAGATAATTCTTAACCAACACTTGCTTTCAAATCAAAATGGGAACGTCAATTATGCAAAATGACAAAAACAACTAATTGCGATCTCTAGAAAACAAGAAAGAATGTCGAATTTTTTGCATCAAAATCACTATCAAGATCCATTCATCTTCCTCCATCTCTCTCTTTTAATCTTTATTATATAAACATTTATTTCTTAAAAAACAAGCAAAACAAAAGAGAAAAGCATCAATAGCCGCCTGCAATCTCCATCAAATTCATCCCGATTTTATCAACGCAGAAGCACCACATTGTTGCTGCTGCTTTGCGTTAGGTTTATTGAACCAACCGCAAGAGGAGGAGGAGGTCAATATTGCACAATCCAACAACACGAACCACCTATAGCCTAATTTCTTTAATTGTAACAACCCGCATATCTATCGATTTTATATTTAAATATTTTATTTAAATATTTTATCGTTAGTCGGATGTTAGTCCGAAAAGCTACTTTTTGCATACGGTCAAATTAGGACTCGAGACCACTTCCATTTAGTTCAAAATGACGTTTGCGATCTTTTTAAGTGTAAACTTCGATATGTTTGGAGATAGTGAACTTTTCGGCACTTTTTCCCGCCTTTGACTTTGGTTTGGACTGCACCCCTTTAGTTTAGCCCAACCCTCTTTCTCATTTGTTCAAACACTTCAAGCTTTGTCAAAAATGGTGGTGGGAAAGAGAAATTAAAACTCCCAACTCAAATTCTATTGCAAATCCGAGATTCAACATCAAATTAAAGTAGAAGATTGTGGATTCAAGCTTTGGATTGCTTCTCCTTGCTTTCAATCTTCATCTTCATCAATTTCGTGGAAAAGGTGAGATTTTTGATCTCACATCTTGCCTATATCTATCTTGGACTGTTGGGAATGGTTCCCTATCATTTTAGCATCAGCATTTGCATTTGGTTTGGATTGGATTGGTGAAAACCCCAAAATTTTAGTGTTTTTGGTGAAAAAACTGCACTTAGGTCGTTCTGCCTTCGCCAGGTCGTTCGCGAGTTAAGCCTAAGTCGTAGGTCGTTCGTGTTGAAAAGTCACACGGAGCATAAGTCGTTCCAGGCCTTAAGTCGTTCTGGGTGTGCTAAGTCGTTCGCGAGTTAAGTGCTAAGTCGTGCGCGAGTTAAAGAGTTAGGTCGTTGCTTTCTGCTACCTCGTCCTGGCTTAGGTCGTACTGGGATAAGTCGTTAGGTCGTATAGACCTTAGCTCGTAGCTCGTATTTGAGCTTAAGTCGTAGCTCGTATGGCTCTTAAGTCCTAGGTCGTTTGGCTCTTAAGTCTTAGGTCGTTGCCGACCTATAATCTCCAGGCAAAACGTTAGGTCGTTGCCGACCTATAATCCCCCAGGCAAACTTTAGGTCGCTCGCACTGGCTTATCTCGTAGGTCGTCTCCGACCTAAGCTTCTTTTCCATAAGTCGTTCGCGAGTCAAGTGTTAGGTCGTCTCCGACCTAACGCCCCTCGTCACCTTAGGTTGTAGCTCGTAAGTCGCTCGACCCTGCTAAGTCTTTAAGTCGCTCAAGTTAGGTCGGCCAGTATATCTCGTAGGTCGTCTCCGACTTATCCTCCAGTTAAGTCGTTCGACCCTCTAGGTCGTTCGAGTTAGGTCGTTGGACCATTTACCTTAGGTCGCTTGACCTTAAGTCGTAGGTCGTCTCCGACCTATGCCCTACTAAGTCGCATCCCACTTAGGTCGCAGGACTCTGTAAGTCGTAGGTCGTCGCCTACCTTACACTTGGTCTTTTTTTTTAGTTCGCGATTTCCTTAGGTCGTATGACCTATTTTTCCTTAGGTCGAACCCCGTATTACTCTGCGTAGGCAATCTTATCTGAAAAGCATTCATCAGAACTTCCACTTTGATGCATTTTGAGCTGATTTCCTTGGATTTTATTCACGTCTCCGAATGTGAATTTTTGTGATAGATTGTTCCAACAATCATTTTATGACTTGTCACTTTAAAGATATGAAGGTTTTAATACTAGTAGTAAATATCAAAACTCTTTCATCAAATCGATTTCAACACTATTTTTAATATCAAAAGTTCGTTTTCTCAAACTGATTTCCAATCTACTAATATATATAAGCCTTTACTTCACTCGAACGAGAAATCGACTTAAACGACTTAGTAAAACGGGTGGTATGAAACGCTTGCGTTCACTTCGTCGGTTAGCTCTTGGACTTGTTCGATTGAACCCTTTTGTGACAATTTCCTAGTGAAGATCTACAGTTTGTTCGTAAATATTTAAGTTAAGCAAGTGGTTATGGGACATGAAGCTAAACTCATATATTTACTAGCTTAGTGTGATTGACACTTCCTTATGATCATGACGATCATTCTTGTGATTTAGACTAGCGATTGAGCGATGTCTCTTCGTCCGTGTGTTCGGACTTGCCTTCGGGCCATCCGTGTGTTCGGAAAAATTAAATGGATAGCTTCCATGAGATAGCTTCTCGTCCGTGTGTTCGGACTTCCCCCTTTTAGTGATTTCTGGATTTCGTGTGTTGATTTCTGGATTTAGTGCTTCACCAACTTTTGTGGTTTTCACTGATATGATATCAGTTTTTGTGTATTGGTGAATTTGTGTGTCATTACCCTTTTTATGTGTTTGGATCTTTGAGAAGATTCTTGTGACATTGATTAATCCCTTGTTGATTATCATTTACATACTTATAGTAGTATGCCATCATGGTTATTATATGTGTATGCCATACCCCTTATCCTATATCATGTCATCTGATATTTATAGTTAGACTGATCCGTTTATTATTTTCTTATAAATAATACTCGGGTCAGACCGAGATGTTACAGGTGCTTCTGCTTGACTTCTCTTCTGGATTACTCTGACTTTTGGCTAACTACTTAGATTAGTAGTTTTTGGTTGTACACATTTGAGATATAGACTCTATGTTGTGTATCTATTCTTTTGTATAGCACGTGATGCTATTCTTTTGTATTATAGTGGATCTTTCCGACCACTACTCTGATGTACACTTTCATGTGTTATATGTTTATTCATATCTTCTTCCGCCTTTGTGATATGGATGTCTGTGACTGATTTATGTTATGATTATTTCTATGTTTGTTTCCGAAGATTATATATAGCCACCGTGTGATAGCTTTGTGTTTGTATCGGTATGTCGGATTTCCTCCTTAAAAGATATGCATTCTATTCTATCTGACGTATCGATGCTCGCACAAAGAAGTTACATGGATGGTCGCTCCTCCACAGCCTTATTCTCCGTGCTAATTGACAGCACTACATCGTAGTGTTCTTGGTTAGCGTGGGTATAGAGGTGGGGCGTCACATTAATCCTCACATAAAAGCAACATACTTCTTTCTTTTTGATCTAGCCACAAACACATTCTGGATGGATTTGGCCATCTCGGATGCTTTTGGAGAAAACCTTGTGTTGATAACCTACTCACCTTATCAGCCAATTTGGGTTGAAGCCGTCGTCATCAACCCCATCGATTTCGCTCCAAACCTGCTGCCTTTTCCAAATAGGCTGTAGGAAAGGGGGGAACCATCTTACCGCTTTTACCAATCGCCTTCGGTGTTTAATCCTAGGATGTTAGTGTCATTTTGAACATGTACATATTAACAAATCATTTTGGAAAATGTAACATGAAGCAATATGTGACGACCCGGCTTTCCACTCCCGGAAAATCGCATCGACAGAAAGAAAGAAAGGGGTGAGAAATAGAAAAGAGAAGAAGAGAAAAGAAAACAACAACAGATACTCACAGCGGAAACGAAACGAAATATAATATATCACATAAATATTACATAGTATCATATACATCATCTATCAGAGTTACACAGATTACACATCACATACTAGACAGTTATAAACATCTGTCTAGTTATTACATCTCAACACAATACAGATCAATACAAAGATCAACACAGCGGAAACTACTATCTATATCTACAACGCCGAAGCCTCCTGCTCCATTGCTCCTCCAGATTACTCGTCAAAGCTAAACCTGAATCCCTTGGCTACTCGTAAAAATTTGAGTACCCAAGAGTTTATAAAACAGAAATAAACAACTTGGGTCAGACATGGGTCTGGTGTGAGTAACAGGTTAAACTTGTTTAACTTCAAAACCTTTTGAAAGAAAAGGTATCACGTAAGACTCCCCACCAATAAATATGGGTAAGTTTTTACCTTACGCTAACCAAAACATTTGATAGGAAATTCGATTGTATTATAATAGGTCTAGGGTTTTCAAATAAATATGAAATAGCTGGAATGCTTACATCTCACGTTCCAACATAGTTGGGCACAACTAAAACGTACGGCACTTATTGGAGTTTGGATTCCATCAATGGCAGGGCTACCGGGGTACCGCCCGTCACAGTACGTGGCCTAGATCACCGTACCGAGGATCACTCCCAATCCCCTGCAACACAAGGTCGGAACATCCCTTACTGGATAATTCCCGCACAAGATACCTCACGGTTGTCATGATTCAACCGCACACACTAAGTCGAAAATAGAAAGGGACATCTAGACAGAGGTAATCTTGTCCTACTTGGGTGCTACCCACTAACCTTGCTGCACCTCCCCTGTTTTAGCCATTCCCGGTTTGTGAGGCTTGAGGTCACGATTACCTTTTAAAAGAACACATCTATCTTAGAATGCTCATCGTCCACCTGACGATGTGCTGAAAGCATTCAATCCATACAAGTTCGTTCCGGGTTCGAACGAAACCGAAGGCATTATCTCGTTACACTCGTTTTGGAATCACCCTCAGAGTTAACGACAATAACCCTTGCACTCTTGAATCTTCATCTTCACTTGATTCACGACCTATCGTTAATTTGGATCGATGTGGTATTCGGGTCTCCAGACCTGGAAATCCGGTATACGGAAACCCGATCCCGGTCTCATCGAAATCCAAAACGTATCTTTTAAGGCCAAGTTGTTTTAAAGGTTAAAACAATTTAATTCAATTATCTTTATACACTTAGAAAGATAATTCACAATAGATAATCAACATTATCAATATCATCAGATAATCCATATTATCACAATTCAACTAACATCCATATCACATAGCATATATCTCATCAGAGATATCAATCAAATGCAAAGCATTCAGTATTATCATCCATCCATAAGTAATGATCTATATCATCTCTAATTAATTTAAAGTTAATTAAATTAATTACTTTTATTTATAAATCCTTCTTACTTAAACATTAATTAATTACAAATTAATTAATTATCCTCTAATTACCTTTTTCAATTAATCATCTTTGATTAATTATCTTTTAATTACCTTTAAGTAATTTATCTTTAATTAATTACTCAAATTAATTAACCTTAACCACTTATAGTAATTAACCTTTAATTACTTCATTAATTAATTAACTATAATTAATTAAATTAATCACTATAATTAATTATATTAAACCTTAATTAATTACAAATTAATCACTTCATTTATTAATTATTTCTTAATTAATCAATCTTAATTACATCATTAATTATATTAATTAATGATCCTTAATTACAACTTAATTATTAATTACTTAATTAAATTAATTACATTAAGTAATTAACTTTAAATTAAACAACATTTATTAATCACCTTGATTAATCTTAAATCAGTAATTAACTACCCTTAATTACTTTCATTTACTAAATTAATTCTCCTTAATTAATTTCTTAATTAATCCCTTGATTAATTATTCAAAGTAATTAAACTTAAATTACTTCCATTAATACAATCACCATTCAATTAATTACTTCCAGTAATTATCAATTATTTACTTCCTTAAATAATCATACTTATTAATTACAATTAAGTAATTATTTATCAAATCATCTCTTGATTATTCTAAATTAATTAAACTTAATTAATTAACTTAAACTAAATCAAATTATCTTAATTAATTACAATAAGTAATTAATTTCTTAATTACTTCCATTAAGTAATTCATTTAAACAAATTCTATAATTGATTATCTTTAAATTAATTAATCTAATTAATTATTAAAATTAATCACATTAATTAATTATTTAATAATCCATAGTTAATGACCTTCATTAACAATTATTTAATTACTTTTCTTAAGTAATTAACTTAGATTAATTTCAAATTAATAAATCTTAATAACCAATTAATTATTTAATTAATTAAGTGTTTCCCATAACTTAATTAATCTTTAATTACTTATTTAATTAATTCTTAATCATTAATTGATATTCCAACTTATAATCCATAATTATAAATTAGATATTCCTAATTAATTAATCTTAATTATTAATTAATTAGTTTAAACCTCTATTTAATTAATCCTAAACCTTACTTAAATTAATTTAAATCCTTAATTACAAATTAATTTAAATTTATTACCAATCATTAAGTCCTTGTAACACATTTCCTTATTAATGATTATTGTCATTCCAAAATATATTTGAAAACATTAACTTCCAAATTACTTTTAAATTCCATCCATTTAATATATAATTTAAACACTAAAATTATTTAAATCAATTTAATTTAAAAACTGCTTTTATTTTAAATCTGAAATACAGATTTAAACTAGATTTCAGATTAAACTTTAATTTAAAATTTCTGTTTTAAATTTACTTTTCAAATTTAAAATCAGTTTTAAATTAAAAACACTCAGATTATTAAAAACTCGCAACACAAACTACCTGAGACCACACCCTAATCCACTTCGAGTCTCAGCTCCAAAAACTCCGAGCAAAAATTCAAATGTCACGAGAGAACACCGAGAACCACTCCTCTGCTTAAAACCAGACTTCACCAGACACATCCACGACCATGTGCACGTGCACATCCACCGGCGACATCTCCGATCATCCACGACTTCCCCCACCAGTCGACGATCACTCACGTACCAGAATACGACCATCACTACTTCGATCCATCCTCTAAATCAAAATCGAGAACTCGAGCTAAAAATAAAAACCTGGAACAGTCTCCCCCTTCTACAATCCCTAACCTGACAACGCGACAATCACGGACCTCCATCCACCAGGATAGCAGCGACTCCGACCATCATCTCGTCAATGGCCATACTTTCATCTACCCAAACCTCACATCACTCGATCATTCCTACAGGTAGTTCAGACTCAAACAAACTACCTAGCTCAAACTAGGGCTACAGGCAAAAACTCATCACCGCCACCACCACGATGAACTGCAACGCCACCCAATATTTTTCTCGGCATCACTGACCATTCCTCCACCTACCAGAAGAAACTCGACACTTCAAATTCCCGAGATCACCCAAAAATCCCCTATTCCTATTTTCTGTTCAACACAGAACTGCACCTATATTACTAAACTAAAAATTATGATTTCTCCTTTAAAAATCAAGTTTTGGTATAAGTTTTTAGTTTATAAACCTGTCTTGATAAATTAAGATATTTAAATTTTCACTTGTCCTAAACATACACTGTTCTTCTTGTTTTACAGAGACACTCTGCTTGAAGTTTGACTTAATTAAAATTTTAAACATTTGTCTATGATAATTCAAACATATTTTGTTTATAAAGTTAGTCCTAACAAAAGCTAGATCAAGTGGTAAATGATTTAAAAGGAATTCTGGAATCTGAAAAAAAACTGAACAGAGAACATGATCACACATGCACACAAAACATCCATATATACATACAGCAAAAATTTCACTTGTATATCAATATATATGCAGAACTATCTATACATTCACATGCAACCATCTTTCATAAGGATTTGAACAAGAAATCATTTATTTTTGATCAGGATTTAAAACTGGCATACTAGAACAGGCAATAACATATCAAAACATACATGCATTCCAAACTATACATATTACAGAGAATTTCATCACTACAAACATGATTATCACAGGAAAAATCAAGCAATTATATTTACTTAAGTTAGTTTAAGTTAAAATTGTTACTCACATGATTTAAACAGAGGCAGTTCTTTAATTTTTGAAGACTTTAGACTTGAAACAGGGAAACTTGAATTCCTCTTTAGATTTGATTCTAAACTTGAGTTGCTGGCTTTAAACTTGATTTAAATTATATGCATGCTGGCTTCCAGGTTGCAAATGAAGGCAGACAGCTTCTTGAATTGATTCCAGATTGCAAATGAATGCAAACAGAAGACTTTTGATTGTTTAGCTTGAGTTGATTTGGAAAAAGAATTACAGGGTATTGATTTTTGATTTCTGGTTTGAGGAGTTGATTACAGATCTTTGATTTGGTTTGAGGAAAGTTTGTTTACTGATTTCAGATTTGCATTTGTATTTGAGAAAGAGGTTTGAGTTTATCTTGTTTTTGAGAAGGAAATAGAAAGGATGAAGTAAAGAAATGCATATGTGTATATAAGTGAATTTATGATAAATAAAAATAAAAGAAAATAAAAATAAATGAAGACACTTGTCATAACATTGGTTACTTAAATTACACATGTTAAAACAATGACTTTAGAAAATAACACATGTCTCTTAAGTAATTTTTACATATTTATTTATTTTAGAAGTATATATAAAATGGCTTTTCTTATTTATAAAATACTTATCTATATATATACAAATTACTTTTTAAAGAAAGAAAACTAAATTTATTTATAACTAAAAGTTTATACAATTTTCTAAACTCCACAACAAATTTAAATATTTATTCCATTGAATTTCAAAACTTAATTTCAAATTCAATTTAAATTAAATCCTAAGATTCAATTTAAAAGTTAAGTTATATATATACATATATAACTATTCATTCAATTAAATAAAAATTCCATAATCTTCAAAATCCAATCATATTTATAAAAATAATATATTATACTTATTATTTGAAATTAACATATTTGATATTTAAATAATTTATATAAGAGATTATATTATCAAGTGATATTTTAAAAAGAAACAAAACAAGCCTTTTTGTTAACTCTTATATAATTTTAAACTTAAGTAAAAATATCTTAAGCAATTAAAGTATTTTAAAACTATAAATTTACTAATTTAAATAACTTTGAAAAGTCATATTAAATTAAATCTAAATTCCCAATTTACCCAAAGCTTCTATTTACAATATATATAAATAAATATATATATTCAAATAGAAAATTATCTTATTAACTTTTAAAAGATAAAATCACCAATTAATACTAATTTAATCAGATTATTAAATTAAATTCAAATTTTATTATCAAAGATCATCAATATCAATTTAATTATTTAACAGATTATTAAATTGATATTGTTAAAATTTCCGGGATATTACATTCCTTCCCCCTTAAAATAATTTCGTCCCCGAAATTTAAACAAAGGTAATTTAATAATCTTATTAAAGATTTTAAATTTTAAAACACAAGCATATACTATCATCCATATGCTAACAACCATAGCAACCAATTCATCCAATCAATCAAATCTAACTATCCAGACAAAATTCTAGATAGAATTCCTCGAGTTTCCCCAAGTATATATATATACCGGGATACTCGCTCTACAACAATCTAAACTACTAAGCTATAGATCTCCTACTCATCTAGATCTACAGAACTAAACAGAATATCATACTACAGACGAGTCTGCCTCAACAACTAAACCTTCCAGAACTGCTGATTCTAAAACCAGAGATAGATCTTACACGTACCCCTCAGAGATACGTAAAACACAATGAATTCCAGTTGTCCAAACTGACAATTCAATCCTGAAAACCAAATACTTATCCAAATCAGAACACAGAAGAGATTCAAACATAACTTTACTTCATAACATCAGTAGATTCCAAACTTACTTCTCCTATCCAGAGATATACTCCAAACTGCTTTCGCTGCTCAATTCTGATCTGAGGTAGAACACAAGCACAGACTGGACAACTCATTCCAGAAATAAGGTTCACTGATCCATAAATAAAACTCAGATACTTCATCAAAACTTGAGTTGCTGCACCAACTCCATCTCTAGGAAACATCCTTCAACTAGACTGAACTACCGGTACTACTCCTGGAATCCAGTCGATAAGAAAACTCAACCTTCAGATGCGGACAACTCCTGACTTCTCTGAAGACACTCAGAAAAACTCTGATAACCCAAGAGAACCCTTAAACTATCGCAAGTCACTTTTGCGATCAACCCAGCCTATTTCCAAAGAAAACTGTTCCTCTTAACAAATCAGAACAGCCCATACTTAACTATCCAATCCATCTAAGAAATGGATCCCCTCTGCTGCTTCTGAACTTCACTTCTAGAAAAACTGCTCAGCCAGAAAACTTCCTGCCATCACAAAATACCCCGAGCTGCACTGCTGACACTGATGCCAAAGACTTCCTATCCAAAGATCTTTGAGAAACTCGAACTCCAAACCAAACAGAAACACCATGCTGAACTCAGCCATAACACTGAAACAGACACACTTCCTTAAACTCGTTCCAAAGAAAACATCTTCGGGAACATCCATCGTCACTGCATCTCATCACACAGCTACTATTACCTGAGGTATCAAGATACCATCACTTGCTTCTGTTCAACCGATAGATCCAAACTCTACTCATCCAACTTTACAGATAAACTCCGAACCTTAATAGGTTTCCTTCAGAGATTCGATGAAATCCTTCATCACAACAAAACTTACTCGAGACAGTATTGGGTCTACAGTCTCGATAAATACACTTCCAACCTTAATTCCAACCATTGGTAGTCGTGTTTCATACACTACTACCCTATCTACCTTTATATCTTATATTGGAGAACCTGTACGGGTAACCCAACAATATAGGTAGAATATATATATATAGTTATATAAAAATTACAAATACGCTCTCTCACGATAGATACCACTCCAGAGCTAGGTATTCACTCAACCAATAGCTCTGATATTCACTTAACCAAAAGCTTAGGCATTCGCTCAACCTAAGCTCTGATACCACGTGTGACGACCCGGCTTTCCACTCCCGGAAAATCGCATCGACAGAAAGAAAGAAAGGGGTGAGAAATAGAAAAGAGAAGAAGAGAAAAGAAAACAACAACAGATACTCACAGCGGAAACGAAACGAAATATAATATATCACATAAATATTACATAGTATCATATACATCATCTATCAGAGTTACACAGATTACACATCACATACTAGACAGTTATAAACATCTGTCTAGTTATTACATCTCAACACAATACAGATCAATACAAAGATCAACACAGCGGAAACTACTATCTATATCTACAACGCCGAAGCCTCCTGCTCCATTGCTCCTCCAGATTACTCGTCAAAGCTAAACCTGAATCCCTTGGCTACTCGTAAAAATTTGAGTACCCAAGAGTTTATAAAACAGAAATAAACAACTTGGGTCAGACATGGGTCTGGTGTGAGTAACAGGTTAAACTTGTTTAACTTCAAAACCTTTTGAAAGAAAAGGTATCACGTAAGACTCCCCACCAATAAATATGGGTAAGTTTTTACCTTACGCTAACCAAAACATTTGATAGGAAATTCGATTGTATTATAATAGGTCTAGGGTTTTCAAATAAATATGAAATAGCTGGAATGCTTACATCTCACGTTCCAACATAGTTGGGCACAACTAAAACGTACGGCACTTATTGGAGTTTGGATTCCATCAATGGCAGGGCTACCGGGGTACCGCCCGTCACAGTACGTGGCCTAGATCACCGTACCGAGGATCACTCCCAATCCCCTGCAACACAAGGTCGGAACATCCCTTACTGGATAATTCCCGCACAAGATACCTCACGGTTGTCATGATTCAACCGCACACACTAAGTCGAAAATAGAAAGGGACATCTAGACAGAGGTAATCTTGTCCTACTTGGGTGCTACCCACTAACCTTGCTGCACCTCCCCTGTTTTAGCCATTCCCGGTTTGTGAGGCTTGAGGTCACGATTACCTTTTAAAAGAACACATCTATCTTAGAATGCTCATCGTCCACCTGACGATGTGCTGAAAGCATTCAATCCATACAAGTTCGTTCCGGGTTCGAACGAAACCGAAGGCATTATCTCGTTACACTCGTTTTGGAATCACCCTCAGAGTTAACGACAATAACCCTTGCACTCTTGAATCTTCATCTTCACTTGATTCACGACCTATCGTTAATTTGGATCGATGTGGTATTCGGGTCTCCAGACCTGGAAATCCGGTATACGGAAACCCGATCCCGGTCTCATCGAAATCCAAAACGTATCTTTTAAGGCCAAGTTGTTTTAAAGGTTAAAACAATTTAATTCAATTATCTTTATACACTTAGAAAGATAATTCACAATAGATAATCAACATTATCAATATCATCAGATAATCCATATTATCACAATTCAACTAACATCCATATCACATAGCATATATCTCATCAGAGATATCAATCAAATGCAAAGCATTCAATATTATCATCCATCCATAAGTAATGATCTATATCATCTCTAATTAATTTAAAGTTAATTAAATTAATTACTTTTATTTATAAATCCTTCTTACTTAAACATTAATTAATTACAAATTAATTAATTATCCTCTAATTACCTTTTTCAATTAATCATCTTTGATTAATTATCTTTTAATTACCTTTAAGTAATTTATCTTTAATTAATTACTCAAATTAATTAACCTTAACCACTTATAGTAATTAACCTTTAATTACTTCATTAATTAATTAACTATAATTAATTAAATTAATCACTATAATTAATTATATTAAACCTTAATTAATTACAAATTAATCACTTCATTTATTAATTATTTCTTAATTAATCAATCTTAATTACATCATTAATTATATTAATTAATGATCCTTAATTACAACTCAATTATTAATTACTTAATTAAATTAATTACATTAAGTAATTAACTTTAAATTAAACAACATTTATTAATCACCTTGATTAATCTTAAATCAGTAATTAACTACCCTTAATTACTTTCATTTACTAAATTAATTCTCCTTAATTAATTTCTTAATTAATCCCTTGATTAATTATTCAAAGTAATTAAACTTAAATTACTTCCATTAATACAATCACCATTCAATTAATTACTTCCAGTAATTATCAATTATTTACTTCCTTAAATAATCATACTTATTAATTACAATTAAGTAATTATTTATCAAATCATCTCTTGATTATTCTAAATTAATTAAACTTAATTAATTAACTTAAACTAAATCAAATTATCTTAATTAATTACAATAAGTAATTAATTTCTTAATTACTTCCATTAAGTAATTCATTTAAACAAATTCTATAATTGATTATCTTTAAATTAATTAATCTAATTAATTATTAAAATTAATCACATTAATTAATTATTTAATAATCCATAGTTAATGACCTTCATTAACAATTATTTAATTACTTTTCTTAAGTAATTAACTTAGATTAATTTCAAATTAATAAATCTTAATAACCAATTAATTATTTAATTAATTAAGTGTTTCCCATAACTTAATTAATCTTTAATTACTTATTTAATTAATTCTTAATCATTAATTGATATTCCAACTTATAATCCATAATTATAAATTAGATATTCCTAATTAATTAATCTTAATTATTAATTAATTAGTTTAAACCTCTATTTAATTAATCCTAAACCTTACTTAAATTAATTTAAATCCTTAATTACAAATTAATTTAAATTTATTACCAATCATTAAGTCCTTGTAACACATTTCCTTATTAATGATTATTGTCATTCCAAAATATATTTGAAAACATTAACTTCCAAATTACTTTTAAATTCCATCCATTTAATATATAATTTAAACACTAAAATTATTTAAATCAATTTAATTTAAAAACTGCTTTTATTTTAAATCTGAAATACAGATTTAAACTAGATTTTAGATTAAACTTTAATTTAAAATTTCTGTTTTAAATTTACTTTTCAAATTTAAAATCAGTTTTAAATTAAAAACACTCAGATTATTAAAAACTCGCAACACAAACTACCTGAGACCACACCCTAATCCACTTCGAGTCTCAGCTCCAAAAACTCCGAGCAAAAATTCAAATGTCACGAGAGAACCCCAAGAACCACTCCTCTGCTTAAAACCAGACTTCACCAGACACATCCACGACCATGTGCACGTGCACATCCACCGGCGACATCTCCGATCATCCACGACTTCCCCCACCAGTCGACGATCACTCACGTACCAGAATACGACCATCACTACTTCGATCCATCCTCTAAATCAAAATCGAGAACTCGAGCTAAAAATAAAAACCTGGAACAGTCTCCCCCTTCTACAATCCCTAACCTGACAACGCGACAATCACGGACCTCCATCCACCAGGATAGCAGCGACTCCGACCATCATCTCGTCAATGGCCATACTTTCATCTACCCAAACCTCACATCACTCGATCATTCCTACAGGTAGTTCAGACTCAAACAAACTACCTAGCTCAAACTAGGGCTACAGGCAAAAACTCATCACCGCCACCACCACGATGAACTGCAACGCCACCCAATATTTTTCTCGGCATCACTGACCATTCCTCCACCTACCAGAAGAAACTCGACACTTCAAATTCCCGAGATCACCCAAAAATCCCCTATTCCTATTTTCTGTTCAACACAGAACTGCACCTATATTACTAAACTAAAAATTATGATTTCTCCTTTAAAAATCAAGTTTTGGTATAAGTTTTTAGTTTATAAACTTGTCTTGATAAATTAAGATATTTAAATTTTCACTTGTCCTAAACATACACTGTTCTTCTTGTTTTACAGAGACACTCTGCTTGAAGTTTGACTTAATTAAAATTTTAAACATTTGTCTATGATAATTCAAACATATTTTGTTTATAAAGTTAGTCCTAACAAAAGCTAGATCAAGTGGTAAATGATTTAAAAGGAATTCTGGAATCTGAAAAAAAACTGAACAGAGAACATGATCACACATGCACACAAAACATCCATATATACATACAGCAAAAATTTCACTTGTATATCAATATATATGCAGAACTATCTATACATTCACATGCAACCATCTTTCATAAGGATTTGAACAAGAAATCATTTATTTTTGATCAGGATTTAAAACTGGCATACTAGAACAGGCAATAACATATCAAAACATACATGCATTCCAAACTATACATATTACAGAGAATTTCATCACTACAAACATGATTATCACAGGAAAAATCAAGCAATTATATTTACTTAAGTTAGTTTAAGTTAAAATTGTTACTCACATGATTTAAACAGAGGCAGTTCTTTAATTTTTGAAGACTTTAGACTTGAAACAGGGAAACTTGAATTCCTCTTTAGATTTGATTCTAAACTTGAGTTGCTGGCTTTAAACTTGATTTAAATTATATGCATGCTGGCTTCCAGGTTGCAAATGAAGGCAGACAGCTTCTTGAATTGATTCCAGATTGCAAATGAATGCAAACAGAAGACTTTTGATTGTTTAGCTTGAGTTGATTTGGAAAAAGAATTACAGGGTATTGATTTTTGATTTCTGGTTTGAGGAGTTGATTACAGATCTTTGATTTGGTTTGAGGAAAGTTTGTTTACTGATTTCAGATTTGCATTTGTATTTGAGAAAGAGGTTTGAGTTTATCTTGTTTTTGAGAAGGAAATAGAAAGGATGAAGTAAAGAAATGCATATGTGTATATAAGTGAATTTATGATAAATAAAAATAAAAGAAAATAAAAATAAATGAAGACACTTGTCATAACATTGGTTACTTAAATTACACATGTTAAAACAATGACTTTAGAAAATAACACATTTCTCTTAAGTAATTTTTACATATTTATTTATTTTAGAAGTATATATAAAATGGCTTTTCTTATTTATAAAATACTTATCTATATATATATACAAATTACTTTTTAAAGAAAGAAAACTAAATTTATTTATAACTAAAAGTTTATACAATTTTCTAAACTCCACAACAAATTTAAATATTTATTCCATTGAATTTCAAAACTTAATTTCAAATTCAATTTAAATTAAATCCTAAGATTCAATTTAAAAGTTAAGTTATATATATACATATATAACTATTCATTCAATTAAATAAAAATTCCATAATCTTCAAAATCCAATCATATTTATAAAAATAATATATTATACTTATTATTTGAAATTAACATATTTGATATTTAAATAATTTATATAAGAGATTATATTATCAAGTGATATTTTAAAAAGAAACAAAACAAGCCTTTTTGTTAACTCTTATATAATTTTAAACTTAAGTAAAAATATCTTAAGCAATTAAAGTATTTTAAAACTATAAATTTACTAATTTAAATAACTTTGAAAAGTCATATTAAATTAAATCTAAATTCCCAATTTACCCAAAGCTTCTATTTACAATATATATAAATAAATATATATATTCAAATAGAAAATTATCTTATTAACTTTTAAAAGATAAAATCACCAATTAATACTAATTTAATCAGATTATTAAATTAAATTCAAATTTTATTATCAAAGATCATCAATATCAATTTAATTATTTAACAGATTATTAAATTGATATTGTTAAAATTTCCGGGATATTACACAATATATATATATATATATATATGTAAATATTTTGGTATTTTAGTTTAATTTCTGAAGTTATGTTGTGCAGTTGAAAATATGTTTATGTGTTTGTTACCTTGTTATGTAATGTTTTGCTATACAGAAAGGAATCGAAAGGTTTAGAACTCTTGAAATTCAACAAGAGCTTATTGTTGGAAGGTCTAACCATTAAATTATTTAGATCTTCCGACAATAAAGGAAAGTTGAGGTTGGAGTACCTTCTGATCTTATCGAAAGGTTCAAAAAAGGGAAAATTCATCACTACAGCCCTAATTTCCTTCGAAGGGGCAAAAATGACATTCAAGGTAACAAAATGATACTTAAATGGATCTCAGGTTACCCTATTAACTTGATACTAAGTGCAGTTTTAAATTTTACTTGAAAAATAAATGAGTAGGAAAGATAACCTAAAAGTCTTAAATCGAGTTTAGAAAGTGACCTCTTTGTTTTGAAAGAGGCCAAGTTATTTAAAAGAATTCTTTTACTTTTACATGGCAATTACGTTTGTAGGAAAACAAAGCTGGATAATTTATAACTTTTAGAGAAGATGACTTGGAAAGTCAAGAGCATCCCTTCGCATTGGGGGGAGAGGGCAAATGTTACTCGAAAAATTCACCTTCCGCTTAAGTCAGAAGATCTCAAACAAAGGACAAAAGGAAAAGAATTCAGATCAGACCTTCCGAAGAGGTCGAAGGGATGCAATCAACAATATGAAGTGGCTCAAGACCTTTTGCAGAAGATGGAGGGTATTATTCCACAATATCCAAGAAGCTCTTACCCTCCGAAGGAGGCAAAGAAGTCACGACAAGGGCATGCAACCCTATAAAAACCTTTCTAAAAGCATAATAAGCCTTTCGGGCCGGCCGAAACATCTACTAAATACCTTTCGACGGTGTCGAAGGGTCTATGATGAAGGTAACATTCATAAGTCAGCAAAGAACGTAAGGAAACCTTCCGACAACGTTCAAGGAAAGCTCGGCTCTCGGCAACATCCAAGAAAAAGCAGTCTTTCGACAAAGTCGAAGGGTTTACAATAGCCAAAAACCTTCCGGCACCGCCGAAGGGTTCACATACCGTATAGATGACAAACCTTCCGGCAAGGGCAAAAGGTTCCTAAAAACAAATAGAAGAAAAGACCCTTCGGCAACGCTCAAGGATCCACGATGATATGTGAAAGGGAAACCTTTCAAGGAAGTCGAAAGACTGTACAATATAGAGATTCAAGATATCAAGATTAAAGACTCATGAGTATCAAGAATATCAAGATTATCAAGAGTTCAAGATTTCAAGATAAGTATTGAGTCTAGAATTATGTTAAAACTTCATAATAGCACTGAAATCTTCACTCCATTTTTCTTTTGGGATGGAACCCATTTCTACCATTTTAGTGGCTTACAAACCCACGACAAGTAGCTTATAAACCTACGACAAGTGGCTTACAAACCCACGAACATCTTGGTTTTGTACAAATTCTCGAGTCCTGATATGATGAGATATTATGCAGGAAGAAGCTTGCAAAACTACTTCAAAATGATTTTCAAAACTACTTCAGAATGATTTTCAAAACTGCTTTTCAAAATGTTTTAACCTTAAAAATTATCTTTTCAAATGATTTTCAAAAAGATGTTTTAGCCTTAAAATATTCTTTGTTTTTGTTTTTAATAAACTCTTGTTTTAAACTTCATTTGTTTTAAACTTCGTTTGTTTTAAACTATCTTTTAATTATAATATATTTATACTTAGATTTAAATATAAAATTATAGTAAAATTTTATATATATTATTCTCTATATTTATCTATGTATTTTATCTATAGTCAAGTATATTTATAAAGTTTAAATAGTTTTTAATATAAGATAAAGGTTATTTTCAAAGAAAATCAAATCTTCAAAAAATGCTTTGGGATGTCGACATGCCCTAGTACCCCATGTCGACATAGTGACAATTAGATTCAAATATTTGAATTTCAAAAGAAGTGTCTATTCGCCATAACCTTTCACGAATGGACATGGCTGTTGTTCTTCTATAAATAGGGGTTAGTTTCAACGAATTTAAATATAGATTTTATGGTTTTTCACTTCTCTTCTTCCACATTTTATTATTCAAAATCCTATCATCACTCTGCCGAAATCAACATTGAATCTAACTAGATCATCTCTGGTTTGATTCTCTGTCACTATCTCATCAAGATCTTCAGTGTTATTCAGAGTTACAGGCTTTCTTTGTAACCAATAGAGTAAAAGGTGTGATTGTAGCCTTGGAAATCAATCAAGTGAGAAAAGGTGTGATTGTAGCCTTGAGAAATCAATTGGGTGAACTTGTTGCTCGGAAATCAAGTATCTCTACCCAGAGGATTGTGATTCTGGAGGGTGTACCTCGTGGCCTTGAAATCGAGGGTTGTAATTGTTGAATTGCTTTTGAAAGGAAATCCGTACTTAGTTGTGCGGGACTGGATGTAGGGTAACTCCGAACCAGTATAAAATCCGGTGTGTTCTTTCCTTTACTGCATTTACTTTATTTCTGTATCTGTGTTTGTTTCTGTGATTATATCTATGTCTGAATATTGCATACATTTGTGTTCAAATTAACATAAACTCAAAAAGATTTAGTAAATTCTTAAAAACACCATTCACACCCCCTCTAGTGTTATTCCTAGCCTTAAGATCCGTAATTTGCATTCCTTATAATTCCTTCTCCGAAAATCTTTATAACCCTTCGGAGATCTCTATCCTGCAACTTAAACCCTTCGGCCACAAGGGGAGTTTACTTGAATCGACATTCATAAAACCTTTCGGGGTCATAAAATCTATGAATCAAACCTTTCGACAATAGTCATAACCTGTCATGTCCCGACAGCCTTAGCAACCCTTTGAACCCCAAACAGCTATGTCAACTCTCTATATAAGGAAAACTAAGGAAATTCTATCCTAATCAAGGAAATAGCTTTCGGGAGAAATCTTATAAAGGTTCAACTAAATCGGAAATCATTCTACATTAACCCAACAAAGCCGGGAGGTCCTTTTAAAATCTTGTACCTAGGCCTTCTTGACCACATCGAAAAGTCAGGTCCAAAGTCTAATCTCAAGCAGAGATACATAGATAATTCTACAGATCATCAACCCTTCGGCATAGTTCGGCTTAATCCCATTACTTGGAGTAACTCTCGGTTACCAATAGAACATTTACGGATCTTCTAAGGGATTCCATTTTCCACCATTTCCCAATAACTTCGTCTACTGGGATTCTTTGGGGTGTTGACCATAAATTTGGTTAACATAGGTAAATGAAATAATTTTACCTAAATTATATTTTATATATAAAGAATAATTTTTCAAAAATTATTATAGTTATATATGGAGTGTTTGGTTGTTAGAGAATGATAATATTTAATTATTATCATTTGTTGTTTTAATAAAAGTTGTTATTGTTATAATCTAACAAAGATAAACAATGGTAAAATGAATTATGTAAGAGACTAAATTTATAGGTATAAATTATAGAATATTGATTATAGTTAAATAATCAACAATTGTGAAATGAATTACATAAGAAGTGATATTTTGTAAATATGATTTCTAAAGGATATTTATAAACGCAAAGTGAGTGGAATTGGTAAGGAATTGTCTAAGTATAATTATGAATATGATTTGTTAATAAAAATTGATTTTTTAATAAATTTGGACTTAAAACAAAAGGTTTGAGAATTTAAATCTCATTGATTTCGGAAATTGTTTTTCGAAAGATTTTAGAAAAATAATAATATTATTATTTTGAAAATATTTTGGGTTGGAAATATTTTAAATGGAATTTAAAAGAAATAGAAAGCACTGACTCACCTTAGTGAATGGAAAATAATTATGGTGATGACTACAACATCATCGACATTCATTTTTGAGTTTCTAGGTGATGGATTACTACCATTAAAGTTTTGTTTTAATAAAACAAATTTGTTTTAGATTCTAGAAGTGAAATTTGATATATAAAGGAGTTATATATATATACGGTTTCAAAACTATTTGAAAATAGAACCGGGTGTTAAAAACCTGAAATTGTATCTAAATGTTTTGAAAAAACTAAGATAATAAGTTTTTGAACTTATAATTTGAAAATAGTATAGATAAGAAAAGAAATTGGGAATTGAGATATGAAATTAAAATTTAACTTAGGTTAAGTTCAATAAATTAAGCAAAGGCTTAAATGAAACTGAAATGGAATTTGAAATGGATTGGATAAAATAATGAAATGAATATACAGTAAAGTCATAAAGTGAATATATAACCCTGAATTGTAGGTATAGTAAGTGAATAAACTTGAGTCAAATAAATTTCTTGAAATTTTAAGTAAATAAGTTTGTATAACTTATAGATATTGAAAATTAGTAAGTTAAAACAAATTTTAAATTTGTTAATGTGAATGTTAAGGAATGAAAATCATTAATTGAGATATGTAATTAAATTTAACTTAAGTTAAGTTAAGTGAGATAATCGTTGAAATGAAATTTAACTAAAGCAAAGTTAAATGAAATTGAAATTGAATTCTATTTGTAAAGAATTAATGAAATGAACTTGAGTTATAGAATTAATTGAATATGGTTTATGACGTTGCTTAATGGAATTGAATATGAACTTAAGTAATTAATTGTATGGAATGGTTCATGAGTAATATATTACTGTAGAAGGAATATATTAAGTGAAAAATAAAATAAAAATATTTTACTTAGGAAGAGTTAAAATGAAATGGTTTTAAAAAATGATCCATAAATAAATTAAATATGGAATGGAATGTTGTTTAACATAATGTGAATAATTGAATGGAAATAAAATGAATGAGAATGAAACGAATGTAAATGATTGAATGTAAATCGATTGAATGGAAGTAAATTGTAAATACGTAAGTTGTACGTATATTATTTTTTTCGCGTAACTTTTGATCCAGATTCGAGTATACGATTTCGATGTGATTTATACCGATCCAAGTTAGGATTTTTTACTCGATTCTTGATGGCGAACACTGGATACAGATTTTGATTGATTCTGATGTTCTCTATCATAGTATATGGCTATGTAAGGAGAATGAAGGTTTCTAATCAAGGAACCGGATCTGAGTCCGCACTAGTGTGGTCGGCTGAACGATACTAGTTCGGAAGTGAAATTTTAGTGATCGAGCGAGCGATTAGGTATGGTTTTGCATCCGGATGGTATATGTATATCATACGGGCTTTAGTAAAATAATGTTGACATTGGAAAATGCAAACTGACATGATTATGAATTAATTGGAAGAATATTAAATGTTTGATGGTTTCTCTTGCTGCATTTCCTACATATGCATATAGTTATGGTATTAATTTATGTTATATATTGATATTTCCTTCCGTATACTTGTTCTCATTGTTTGTTGAGTGTTAGTAGGTGCGGATGGCGTATGCTTCGCAGTTGGAGCTCGCTTTCGCGCTATGTTGATTGTATATGCTTGCTAATGCTAATAATAAGGTACACATCTCAGATTTCATATCGTACTTTTATATTTTTCCCTACGGGATGCCTCATCCTCGAAGATAAGATGTATATTTATGATTATATATATATATATATTGTAAATTTTGTTTTTGGTTTATAACTTGGAATAGTATTAGTTAATAACTATAAATGAATTTAAAGACCTAGAAAAGTTTTTATAAGAAGTTAAATGACTTAGAAGAATTTGGCAATCCATTTTAACTAATTGTTATTGGGAAAGTTAATGGGTTTGTGATATTTTTCCTACCTTAGCAATTTCGGTGATGAAATTCTTTTTAGGGAGGAGAGTGTAACGACCTAGAATTTCAGTCATTTGGATTTAGAATATTTCATTGATTTTAAATATTGAAAAGTTATCTTTATAAGTTAAATAACTTGAATTTCAAATATAGCGGTTTATTTAATAAATAAATTGTTGAATTTAATATTGAAATTGTTTAAATAATTGAATCTTGAATTTAATATGAATGAAAACAATTTCAAAAGTTGAATTAATTTCTATTTAAACAAGAATGAAGATAGTAAACTTTTAAATTAGATTTAAAATTGATTTAATTGATTTTAGAAATTTATAGTTCTAATTAACGTGTAAAAATAGCCTTCCGGGGTGCAGTCTTGGATTTCGACAAAACCAGTTTCATTGGATCTGTAATAGTGAATTATTATATGCCGTCGAATTTCATGTCGATTGGACATATCGTTTAGGCGTGTGAGTTCAAAACGCGTAGAAATTAATTAAAGGAATTTATATTGATATAATTCGATTTTGAAAAGTTAACTTCTGTATGTATGGAATTGGCTCCCGATATATATTCCATTATGTTCAGAATTTGGGTATAACATATAGAATGCTAGGTGGCATACTTCGTTTGGAGTTCGAAATTTTCACGGATGAATAGTGCCATGGAAATTTTCTATAAATAACCCTTAACTTTCATTCATTTGCAACCCTCAATGAAATAAAGCTCCAGCCGTCATTCCTTCAATCTCTAACCTAGCAATCCAACAACCTATGTTGATCGTCACCCTTGAGGCATTTTCGGGCAAAGTTGTCAATAGCAAACTTGTAAAGCTCAGTGAGACATGGCCAACGACCGGTTGGATTAGAATGGCGTTCACTAAGGAGACGACAAAGCCCCTCCGATCACGAGCAGGTCATTGGCATTTTGGGGTCTCGATTCGCACGTGGCGTGCGGCTGTGGGATGGTGCGGCAGCAAGGCGTGGGGTGCGGCGGCGTTCATGGGCCGAGGCTGGTGGTCGGTAGCTGGGTTGAGCGATGCGATCTAGGATTGCAAAATAAAAGTGAGTTAATATCACCTTTTTGGTTAATCAAAAAATATTATAGTCACTAAAATTATTTATTAGATGTGTGAATATATTATTGTTGGTTGTGTTAACTGTTTGGATAATTTACTGATTTTTATTAGTTAGATTGGATATTTTCCCGCCTATTGAAGCGGATGATACCCTATTACGTTCCCGTGTAAGAGCGGATGACCTTTTGTATACGAATCCCGACTTGAAGTGGTTGATTTATATTTCTATGATTATATACTGTATGTGATGCAGGGGCAGGTTGAGGGATCCAATGGGAATCCTCACACTATTGATTTTATTTTCATATATATAGTGATATATGACTTGTAGAATGCCATATTGATGACATTGATATGGTTTGTTGAATTAGTGCTTTAGTAGCACCGGGCCTCTTTTTGATATTTTAAAATACTATAAAATAGTGATTTGATTTAAAAAGGGATTTCAAACGATTTTGGAAATTATATATGTTTTAAATAATTAGTCTTGGATTATTTGAAGGAGTAATTTATTTTAAAATCAAAGGTACGATTTTTGGATATCATAAGTGCCGTCTTTTATAATAAAGATTTTGGATATCATAATAGTTTTATAAAATACTATTAAATGGAGATTTTCGAACTGTAAATAAAGATTTTTAAAATCTTGGAATAAGTCCATCTTTTATAATAAAGGGATATGTTTAACGGAAAATAGGAATTTTAATATTAATATTTATTAACCATTTTATAAAAGTATATATATATATATGTACATGTGTACTTATATGAAAAATTAATTATGTGAGATTTTGTAGGAGTGATAATTTATAAAAGTAACATTTTAAAAATAAAGTGAAGATTTGCAAAATCGTATTTTGATAGTAAAAAGTATAGATTTATGAATGAGGTTTATAAATTAAAGGAAACTAACATCGTTTAATAAATTGGAGAATAAATCAAACGGTGGATTTATTTTAAGATACAGAATGATATTTTAGAAATTGTTTACTCTATTTTAGGAATTGAAGGTAAGAGTAAATTTGGAATGTTAAACGATATTTTATAAATAAAAAAGGATTTATAAAAGGAATTTATCTGTATGGAAGTAACGTTAAAACCGATGGTGATTTATGTTTTTAAACATGATTTATGAATAAATGAGATTCATAAAGGAAATAGATTTGTAAATGGAATTCATAAATAAATGCGTTTTATGAAAGAATGTTTTTATAAAATGGAAAGATATTCTTAAATGTAGTTTTATAAATATGGAAATGACTGGGTTAAAGGTTTAAGAATGGATTTTAATCAAGGAAATATATTATGTTATAAAGTTGGTTAGTAATGTTAATATTGTTTAAAGTTGTTTATAAATATTTTAATAATTTTGAAAGGTTAATTATTTAAATTTTAAATATGGTTTAAATTAATAATAATGATTGTTAATAATATTTTGGTAATTTTTATTATTATTTATATGGTAAAGGTTAACGATTGTTTTATCCATAACGGTTTTAATTATTAATTATTATTTTTAAGAGGTTAAAACTTAATAACAATTATTTATTTATGATGGTTTCGGGATTTATAAATAGAGTTTTGCAAATGGACTTGGATTTTTATAGGAAGAGCTTATAAAATGGTTTGAAGATTTAAAGGGAGTTTATTTACAAGATAAAAAGGTTTATAAATGGATGAATATTTATAAACGAATTTTAGAAATGGGTTTAGAGATTTATAAAAAGAGTTTTATAAATATTTGCATGGTTTATAAAGGGTTTAGAAATGGCTTGAGATAAATTATAAATGGTTTATAAATGGTTTTAGAAATTTAAAATGGAGTTTATAAATGATTTTGGAATTTGGTAAAAGGGAGATCTTTCTCAATGTTTGGCAAATATACTTATACCATTGAGATAAATATATGGATATTTTCTAAGTATTTAAAATAGAAGGGTTTGTGAATATATCGTTGTAAAAGTATTTTGATACAAGCATTTACAAGATGGTTTAAACTAATGAAATATTAGTTAAGGAGGCTTAGTGTTGCCTGGTGCTTAACCAAATGTTGGTTTTCCTATGGAATTAAATCTCTGATTGAATGTTTGTTATTCGATAGTTAAATAACCAACCATCGAATTTGGACCCAAATGTAACTTTGGAAATATCTAGGAGAAACACGTGAGTAATATGGCATAGTCATCTCCAATGATGCAGTACTGTGTGTGTAAATCTTATTTCATTCTTCTAGGACAATGATAAGGAAATACATTCACTAACGGTTGGGAGGTGATCTCTGATCTTATCTTTGACTATTTATTTCCTAAAGAACCGGGGTTGAGTTTACCCGACACCGTCGAATGTTGTTTCGAAGCGACCAGGATCGAATATGTTATTCGAAAACTACTTTGATCCAACTCAAGCGTTCGAAGTAAAGACATCTTGAAGATGATGGAATTGGAGACAGAATTCTCAAGCATTTCGTTCAGTCCTAGAACGAACTTGTATGGAAGAATGTTGGTATTGCATTGATTTCCTAGAGGGCAATATTAGCATTCCAAGATGGTTTGCTAGGAGGAAATGGTAAGAGCGTACCCTCTTCGAGCCTCACACCTAGAAAATGAATAAAGCAGGGACATGCGGCAGGGCTAAGTGGGTCGCACCCAAGTAGGGTATGATCATCCCAAGTCTAGATGGAGATTCATGTATGCTTCGGGATCCCATTGTGTGGTTGTTGATTGCAACTAAGGGGTGATCATATTCGGTGCTACTCGAGAATGGGGTAGTGCCGGTCCTGAGTAGCAGGGGTGCAACGTGTTGTAGCTTCTTGTACATTTTATCTAGATGTTTACGGATTCGGTGGATAGACCCTTACCCTTTCATAGTTGGAATCCATTCTCCAATACAAGCCTTCGGTTTGGTTGTAGAACCTAGTATGCTAGAATTTAATTAATGTAAAAATTTCGACTATGATTAATAAATATTTGTATTTTAGATACTATTATAATATCAGAGGATTTCGTATGAAATGTTTTGGTTATCGTAAGGTAAAATCTTATCCGTGTTTATGTGCAGCGTGATCTTACGAGATACTTTTGATTTTCGAAAGGTTTTTATAACTTTAAAAGTCCATTTGGGTATGTTTTCTCACGCTGGTTTTCCAGACTAACTCGGGTGTTACTTTATTATAAAGCTCAGGTCAGACCGAGCATATTTACACATTGCTTTGGATGCATTGGAGCTCAGGAGACGAGTTGGAGGTCTTCAAGTCGTATTCGTGTATATGTTTATTTTTTGGTGCTTTGTTGTTGAAATTATCAACAATTGTGGGGACAGGATGTTATAACTGTGCATGCTGATAATTGTGATTGTTGTTGTACTCTGATGGATGTATGTATATAACAGTTTCTCTTTTGTAAAAATTATTGATATTATATTATATGTTGTTCCACTGTGATTGTGAGATTCTGTGTTGCTTTTAGTTTCTTCTCTCTTCTTCTTATATTCTCTTCTTCTTCTTCTTTCTTTCCCTCAACTATCTGTCTTTTCGATTGATTTGGGTTGGACATATGTGGTTTATTGTCAGCTTTAATTGTATGGAAAAGTGAGTTGTTACAATGATAGTGTAACGACCGAGGTTTTTGACCCTCGAAAATCAACACTAATACGTCCACTATATTGCATGTTGAGCAATCGAATGCCGAAAAACCTGATTGTTAGGGAAAAAGAAAGAAGGAAGAAGATAAGAAGAAAACCAAACAACGTAGAACCTCACAGTGGAGCGAATAATCTATAATATAAAACAAATCTTTACGCAAGAAGAAATTGTAATATATGTATATATACAAACATCAATCAGAGTATACTAACATATTTCAGCCCAGACAGTTAAAACAACACACTACAAGAAATTTGATTTTTAGTGGCGTACAAAAAACGCCACAAAAAGTTTTGGTGGCGTTTTGATAAACGCCGCTAGAAAACATGCGACTAAAAATCCATGATTTTTTGCTGCATTTATTTTAACGCCACTGTAAATGAATTTTTGGCAGCGTTATTCAAACGCCACCATAAATCTTTTTGTAGCGTTTAAAAAACGCCACCAAAAGATTTTTTGGCGCTACTAATAGAATTTCCAACTTTACCCCTGTTTTACGGTTGCATTTACTCAACGCCACTATATATATTTTGGTAGCGTTTTTGAAACGCTACTAAAAGTTGTTTATTATTTTACACCATTTTTTCATGCTATTATTTCCTGTTAATGGTCTATTTTAGTTCTATTATATCAATCAACAATCACTCACATAATCATCATATTCAAATAAGTTAAAAAACACATTAACCATATAATCAAATAAAATATCCATAACCATTCCAATACAATAGTTTTTCGACAAAATGACCTAACTCACATACAATAACCATTTGTATACAAATTTACACATCGGGTACTAATAAATGTTATATCTAACTAGTGCTAACAAAACGTTTGATTACCCATAATTCTTTGTTGCATACACAAGTGAAAGCTAGCATTATCAAGTCCAAATTTGCTCTCTTCAAAAGTCCGATGCCTACACAAGTGAAAGCACAACAGATAGTCAAACAATTACGTTAACTCGTAGGACTTCAAATAGGCCATTATTTTACTCCAAGAATGCAATGCCTATTAAATGCGACTGCTGTTTAATACACAAAAACAAATTAAAACAATTTTTATGTATAAATAAATGTACAATTTAGTGTGTATGTGTACATATATACACATACATGCATGCATATTCAAAATCAACAATTGTAGAAGGTAATATGCTTGACCATGACTAATTAATGCAAATTTGACCTAATGTCTTGCTCAAGACCAAAGATAAACCATAGGTTATTAAAGCAAGAGAAACAATAACATGATACAAGACATGCAAATAACCATCAAGAATATATAAAATATTATGCCAAAACTGAAAACAATAAACTAAATAGCATACCCGACGTCTGAAACGCTGAGGAGGTGCACGGTTTCTTCTATCTGTACGGGATCGCACCCTGACAACATGAGAGTGGATAGCACAAGAAACACAGTGCTGCACCTTAGCATATAGTTTGGGAAGGGTATATTCTGTATGAACAAAAAAAATTAAGCTAATATAAAGAGGAAACCCGGTAGGAAAATTATAATGATATATTTGCAAAAAAACAACCATCGTAGACGCAAGCTTCTTGAATGTCTCTCACAGCAGCTTGCTCAACGATGTTCCTCACTCCCCTGCCACCCTTCACAAATTTTACCCCACTGCCACCCTTCACAAATTTTGCCATCATAAACAATACACACAGCAGCAGCAACCAAAAGCCCACATACAACTTGCTTCATCACATTCCAATGCACATCTCCCCTCACTAACTACTCTTTCACAACTACAGTCACAACCATATACATCACTGCCACCATTACCTGAAAACCACTCACCACAGCCACAACAACTCTCATATGCACCATTGTTGCCTTCAAACAACATTCATATACCATAACTGCACCATAACCAATATACATCTCGCTCCTTCACCTCTGCTTCACTATACCACTTCCAAACATCAAATACACCCTGCTGTCACCCTGCCCGTCCTCTTACTACTGCTTTACTTCTTCATCTAACCTCAACACTTCACAACTGCTTCAACTTCATACAACACTACCACTTCTCCTCCCATTCACCGTTACCCTGAACATTTCCACCCACATTCACTTACATCAAAACTTCCCTAACATATCACTAGTAATCACTGCATACATACATACAGTACCCTGCACATATCACCTGAAAACTACTCCCCACAGTTACAATAGTCAAATTTGTCCAATCACTGCCTAACACACTCCTCACCACACTGCAGCAACATTGCCTTCATATTCCTCACTGTGCACATTAGTGCATATCTCAGTGCACATAGAAACACTATCCAACTATTCTCCTCAGTTCAACCATCTCACCTGACCATTCACTGGCATCAATCTCCTTGCTACATACTTCTGCCTGAATAACAGTCAACCACCCCCCGTCATCAACCATATCTTCACATATCACTACAAATTGCTCCACTACATTACAACAAAACTGCCATAAACCCCTCAAAAGAGCACATTTCACACTGCTAACCACTGCTGCATATATATCAGTGCGCATATCACAATCTGCCTCTTCCCACCATTACAACACCCTTCCACTTCTTCATTCTACCAACCCACCTCATATACATCACTACAACAACCATCTTCCTACACATCACAACTGCCCATATCATTTTTCTAAACCCCTACAGAGCAACCCTCTACAACAACATCCATACAACTACACTCCACTATCATAACCTCCCCTCACTGCTACTGATATACCACGATCACTCAAAAACAACCCTGAAACTCTTATATTTACATCTATATTTCTACCACTCCTGAAACTCTTTCTTCTGCCACTACCTCTACAGCCAACAATCTCCACCATCAAAGTCAACAGCACTTCGCTGTTCACAAATCACGAATTCACCACAAACTACATACACATATACATCCACCACTGTAGTTGCATCATTCCTGACTGCACATCAAATACAAAAAATCTACACTTTACTGCAAAACATCTTGCCACCACTACAAAACTGCAACTACACTAAAACCATCAGAAAACATCACTGCACATACACATTGCATCAGCCTCAACACATACTTCAGTTCTACAACAAACACTTCATACTCCAATACCTCACTGTCATCAATACTCCCTGTTGCATTCCATTACCACTTCACCAAGCAACTCCCCTACAAACACCTACTGCACTGTCATAACCCATGCATACTTCTACCAACCTGACTTGCCAAAAACCCCTTAAGCATACCTGGTCATATGCAAGGCATGCCTTATCAAATCGCTTCCTTGCATCCATCAAGAAATATATTATTATTTATCAAATTGCAAGGTATAAGAAAATAAAAAACTAGTTGATGGTTGGGAGAAGCAAAAATTGCAACTAAATAAATAATCATGATCGTACATTATCTCTACACCAAGAGGCCAAAGGAACAAATTATTTCTCATAACTTTCACCATGTTCCTGCGTGTTTTTTTATGGACTTTCACTCCAAAAATATGCTTAAACAATTACATATTTGACCATATAAAGAATTTGAGAAACCATATCTCAAAATATGTCCCCAAGAAAATTGATAGTATCGATTGTATTGTTATGTATATATATGCATGGACTTCTACTGTCTCATGCACATATCACAAACCGTTCATATGAAATAAATTGTAAAAAAGGCAAATTAATGTGTACCTTGACGTCATGCAAATCGATGTCGACAAAATACATCAATCTGTCATTTAGAATGTGCTCGACCTGATTAAATAAAAACAAGCTGAGTATCACAAGCCCATACCTCTTTCACAGGAGAGGAAAATGAAAATCAGCATTCAGAGATGGAATAATATTAAGTTATCTACGAAGAAACGTAAACTTTTTACCGTAACATGATATCCCTTTGGGTTCTTTAACATAATTTTCATAATAAAGGAAAAGGAAGGATACCTGGGATCTTAGAACTTCTTTATAAGTTCCAATTTCTCTCAATGCAATAGTAAATTTAGTCATTACAGGTCCTGCAAATCATAGTAGGTACGTAAGCTAATAATTATACTGACATTACCTGCATGTCCGTTATTTAGCCAAGTGTGTGTGTTATAATATAATAGCTAGTAATGATATAAGTTATTATATCAAAAATAAAATAGCATTGTTCATAAAAAAAATTGCATGTGCATTGCACGAATGTGTAACATGAACCAATGTACCTAAGGTACATACAATGTAAATATGAATCTGCGTAGAAATAAATTACGACTTTCTTTTTTACTTTATTCAAAGTACTTCTATCGAATAGCATGTAGCTGACATAAACATCATTGTTGATCAAGAACAGTTTGAAAAAATATGTATGGAGTTTTACAGTGCTAAACACGTAATTTTTTTGTATACCAAATTATATTTAATGATATAGATAACGGACATAAAAAGACATTGTGCATAAGCAAAAAAAATTCAAAACTCATCTTTTGTTCCCTAATATGACAATTAGTATATATTTTTAATGTGTGATCTAATTTGCATACACGGATGTTAACAAATATTACACACTATGTTTCCAGATCGAGTATTGTAGAAGTGCTGAATGAAGAGGATCAGGCCTTGCAAAGCGCTGTTTCTTCTGAAAGCAAAGCAAACTGTGGCCTTGGGGTAAAAGTTTGGATGCTGAATCATTGAGTTCCTGCACCTTAATCGAGCAGATGTCACACGGTTAATGGGAAATATAATTCATGCAGACAATGTAATCAACAAATCACGAAAACATAATAAGATGAAGCTTGTTCCAGGTTTTATGCAAAAGTATTTAAAGGGTTATATCTGAATAAATCTATTTTAAGGTAATCGGTTTAGTATCATGTAAATTGTAATTCTATCTTTCAAGTATCATCGGTCCAAATATATTTAAGGTAATATACCTACAATAGTTCGATAGTGTATTAGAGTTGGACTCTGTTATTTACGCCTAAATTGTCTAGTATATTGCTCAGGTTACATTCTAAACAAACATGCGGTCAGTACATTTAGTGCAAACATACATAGAGGACAAATCCTAGTGAACCATGAAATTGCTCATATATACTTTCTAGTAAAATCAAAATGGATTCTTTTGACAAATAAATTTAAGTCAGTGGATAGCAGCTTGACAAGATGGGAAATTGGAAGCGCAATCAGATTTCTACTGATAGTAGTTGAAGCGATGATCTTCAAGCATTCCATTGACTATTGGAAGACGTAATTTTTTTCAAACTGTTCTTGATCAACAATAATGTTTACGATCTTAAACTTTGACTTAAGTAGCACTATGTCCATGGAATTTGAAGATGCGACCATAATTTCCACTGCCTACCTTCTGCCTCTGCTACACCCAAACCCCCATTCACAAGTGCACTCGAGCATCACCACAACACCACTGCAAAGCCGCCCTGAACTGCCATAGATATCACCAGATCATACAACAACCACCCACACCTTTCCATCGCCGAACTCCAGCAAACCACCTACCATCCAAATCGAACCCATACGCCGCATAAAAGCCCCTCAATCGACAAACTCGCCAGTGCAACTGTGACAAACGACAATCGAATACAACCGCCATTGCAATCGACCAAATCACCACCTTCAACCGCGACAACTTCATCAGTACCAATCGAACTAGACATCGCTTCAAACTCGAGCACATTCGTTCAACCAGAAAATCACCCACGGCCTAAAAACATCGCCATAACCTCATTAGCTACCATCAATTCAAGTAACAAACTCAAACAACTTAACCAATTTCAAACTCAATTCAAACAACAACTGAAAAAAATCAACCTAATCCAGTTCAAAATGGAAACGCAAAAGAAGGTTTGTTTTTGAATTACCTTATAAGAGTTAAAGGTGTTAGTAGAAGATATGTTTTGAGCTACATTTCAAGAATTAGGGTTTTGGGGAGGTGTTGACACGGAACTGAATTGCGCGAGCAAAATAAAGACGAGCTATTTTGTGACCAATTATACCAGGATACGGTTGAATCGCGCGTGCAAGATGAAGACGAGCTGAATTGCGTGAGCAAGACGAAGTATATTTTGTTCGATTTTCATCGTTCTTTTGAGAGCAGGAGGAGGAAGGTAAGAAAAAATGTTAAGGGGTTAAAGAGATTTGAGCGGCCTGCAAAAATTTTAGCAAAAATTTTGGTGAATATTTGGCGGCAATCAATTAGCTGCGTTTCTTCCTTCATTTCATATTTTAAAATAATTAATGGTTGCATTAGCTTTGAAACGCTACCAATTATTGCAACCAATAGCAAGTTTTCTTGTAGTGACATGTCCTTACAATTGCTGATAAATACAATAATGAATACAGCGAAAAAATAACCATGTACATGAATACGTCTCTGGGCTTCCAACTCGTCTCTTGAAGCTCCACAGCATCCAACTAAAATCATATAATATGCTCGATCTGACCCGAGCATTGTAATAAAATAACACCCGAATCAGTCTGGAAAACCAGCGTGAGAAAACACACCCTACCGGATTTTAAAGTTATATAAAACCTTTTGAAAATCTAGAGTATCCCGTAAGACTACACCGCACATAAACACGGACGGGTTTTTACTTCACGATTACCAAAACCATTTCATATGAAATTTTATGATATTATAATAGTGTCTAAATACAATTACATATAAATCTTAGCCAAAATTGTTACATTAATTAAATTCCAGCATAATAGGTATACAACTAAAACCGTAAAGGCTCGTATTGGAAATTGGATTTCATGCTATGACAAGGTAAGGAACTACCTTCCTAAGGTATATCTCTAGATAAATGCACTGGGGTCTGACAAGAACATCTTATACCCCTGCCACACAGGACTGGCCTACCACTTGACTAGTAGTACTAAATACGATCACCCCGCTTGGGCCCCGAAGCATACAAGAAGAGATAGTAATTGATCTAGATTTGGAATGACCATACCCTGATAGAAGCGACCCACTTGACCCTGCTGCATGCTCGATTTTTGTCATTTCCCGGTTGATGAGGCTCGAGGCTATGATTTACCTTTATATAACACTTCCTACTTGGAGTGCTAACACTGCCCTCTAAGCAACAATGAAATATCAGCATTCATCCATACAAGTTTGTTCTAGGACTAAACGAAACACTTAAGAGCTTTGTCTTCAATTCCATCATCTTTAAGATGTCTTCGCTTTGAAACGCATTCATTGGATCGAAGTGGTTTTTAGATAACATGCCCGATCCCGGTCTCTTCGAAAAAACTTTTCGATGATTCCCGGTAAACTCAACCCCGGTTCTTTAGGAAATAAACAGTCAAACATAAGATCGGAGATCACCTCCCAACTGTTAGTGGATGGATTCCCTTATCATTGTCCTAGGAGAACGAACGAGGTTTATATGCACAATACAGCATCATCGGAGATGACTGTGCCATATAACTCACGTGTTTCTCCTAGATATTTCCAGAGTTACGTTTGGGTCCAAATTTGACAGTCGGTTATTCAACTATCGAATAACAACATTCAATCAGGGATTTATTTCATAGGGAAAACCAACATTGGTTAAGCATATAAGCAATCACTAGCCTCTTTTAATAAATCTTTCATTCATTAAAAATCACTTTGTAATTTACTTTTATAAAAATACTTTTACAAAGGTATATCCGAAAATCCCTATATTTTCAATACTTAGAAAATATCCATATACTTATCTCAACAGTATAAGTATATTTACACACTTTGGAAAGATTCTCTTTTTATTTGATTCAAAAATCATTTAAATTCCTTAAATTTCTCTAAAACCATTTATAAACCATTTTCCCTGAAAATCATTTATAACTCTTTATAAAATTCAATCACTTAGAACTTCTTTTATACATTTTCTAAAATCCTTTATAAATCCTTTTAAATCCATAACCCATTTATTATCCTAAAATACCTATTTACAAAACAAGTCCATTGACTAAACACTTGTCACATAGCAAGTTACCATTTAAAACATCCTCTTACACATCCGTGAACCTATGAAACTTGTTTACAAATATCAAACCATTTATAAAACTCTCTCACCTAAATAATCACCCTTAAGTCTTCAAACTATTTTATAACCTCCTTTATAAAATCAAGTCTTACAACTCTATTTATGGATCTCAAAAATAGTAATTAAAAGTCTTTACTTCAAAATAGTCTTATATAAAATAATTATTTAAATTAACATTATAAATAAATAAATAAAATTTATCCATCTTAAAACATCTTAAGATATATATTAATCATTTCAAAAGTAATAATAATAATTCCTTATTCTTATTATAAATAATAAAATTTTATTTCCAAAACCTTATTAGTAAATCCTTATTATCGATTTCAAACCATAATTATTCTTAAAATAATTAACCTTTTAAATTATTAACATTTAGATAAAAAAATTAAAACAATATTAACTATAAACAGATAAATTTAAAACAATTCTAATACAATTAAATAACCTTAAAATAATAGTACTATAATTAAATAAATTTAAAATAATATTAATATAATTAAATAACTTTAAAACAATATTACTATAATTAAATAACTTTAAAACAATATTAATATAATTAAATAACTAATCATTTCTTGTCTTAAGCCCAATTTCAATTCAATTGGTAATTTATAATATTTCAAAATACCAATTTTAGGCCAATAGCCGCCAAATGCTCAACCAATATTGATATTGATTTTCCATAATCATTAGGTTTTTGTGTTTAAACATAGAACAATGTTAGAACCATAGTATCCACAATCAGGTTCATTATTCAATAATCCATATAAAAGGAATATTATCGAAACAATTGAACAATAGCGAGGAATCTTGTTGGATCCCTCCAACCTGTTTCCCCTGCATCACTAACATTATATTATCATAAAATATAAATCAACCACTTCGAGGTGGGATTTGTATACAAAGGGTCATCCGCTCTTAAACAGAAACGTAATAGGGTCACATCCACTCCAATAGGAGGGAATATTCAATCCAACTAATATAAATATAGTAATTCATTCAAACAATCATCCAATAATTTTTATCAGCTATATATATTACTGGTTAGCCAAAAAGGTGAGTCTAACTCACCAAAATTTTCAGTTGTCGCCGAGGCATTCCATTTTGGATTAAAATCGAACAGGCGTCCAATTTTAACCCAAATCTCAACTGGCTCCAATCTCTACCAAACCAGCTCCATATCGTAGTATTCGTCGTTATGATCATAAGCAAAAATCTGCGTTCAAATCCGACCTAATATCATCAAGCTTCGAGATAATTTTATTATAATAAAGAAGGATTACTATAATATGAAATGATTTTTATACAAAGGAAATTTTATGTAAATTTAGTTTATAAAACATGTTTTAAAAAAGAATTTATGAATCTAAATCCTGGAATTTTTGAACATAATTTCAAAAGGTTTTTGAAAAATAAAATAGCGGTACTTTTGGAAGTACTTAAAAGTAAAAACATTTTGGGAAGTAAAATTTTTAAATGGAATGCATTTTCTTTGGGATAAAGGAGGAAATCGTTTCGATTAGCTTAATGGTAATCTGAATAATCTTCTAAGTGAAGATCATATGTTTTCTTATGCTTAGTAAAATATTCTCTTTATCATTGTGTGATCGAAATGAGTTCAAATCCGAATAAACCCAAAGTGATTTTTAATAAATAAATTGTTTGAAGTTATTATATGTAAAAAGGTTTTCATATCACTTTTAATCCTACTTACTTAACATTAATTAATTACAAACCATTAATTAATCATCCTTAATTAATTTCTCAAATTAATTTCTATAATTACTTACATTTTAATACATCAGAGTTACAACATACATTTCAGTCAACTTTACCCAATTTCCATTTTCAATTTATGCAATATGCTTTCAAAGTTGAGTTTTGAAATTAAAACCGGGTATCTAATCTTTAAGTTCCCTTAAATGGGAATTGTTTTCCAAATAAAAAGGTATTTTAATAAGAGATTCTTTTGATAAATGGGATTATACCCTTAGATATAAAGGGATAATTTAATGCAGGTAAATTGGGTTAGATTAAATAAGAAGGTTTTGATAAACATTGTTTTACTAAAACCATATAGTTGTTTAAAACATCTAAGTAGTATGAACTATTTGTTGATTGGGTCAACCCATAAATATTATTCATTTTAACACTCTAAGTTAAAGAGGTTAATAGACTGACTCGATTTTAAGAAATCATAAATTGATTTGATCTCCACCAATATATTTGAAAAGGTAAAATAAAATTTGTATGTACTCTTAGGATATAGAAGAGTATTATATAGGTAAATAAAGTGGATAAGTTATTATTTGACGCTTTATAAAGAAATAACTTTATAAAATATTTTTAAACTTGGGTGAGAATTTATGAAATAATTCATAAATAATTTTAGTATTGAATAAATACTAAGTGAAAAATATAAGTGAATTAGGAAGTTTTTAATATAATTAAGAAACTAATAAAATATAAAGTTTAATTTTCCATTTTGTTCGAGTGAGTTTGGACAACCTTCTAAGTAATAACCAAAGGCTAATGAGCAAAACAGTACGCTTAGATAATTATCTATATTTTTGGACAATTAAAAAAGTTTTAAACCTAAGTTAAAATCTGTTTGTTAGTCATATGACATTTTGAGACAATGTTAAGTGATAAGTTTTCCCTTATGGAATTTGATTGACTGTTAGTGTTAGTTTATTCCTTCACGGAATTTGATTGATTGGATTGATTGGCTGTGTGATTTCATTTGCCATTGTCTATAAAATTAAAATTTATAGACAAAGGATTTTGAATTGTTGTTATAAGGAGCTAAATCCTGGTGATTTTGGAAAAAGGGAATTTTTGAAGATTTTGGGAAAGGAATGATACTTATTCACTCTAGTTGATGTTTTTGGAGGAACCGGAATACCACTGGACGCTCCATATTGTTTTGATTTTAGAGTTTCACCATACTTTATTAGGAGGAATTCCCCTCCTTGTCATTTTGATTTTGATCCTTGATTTTTCTCGTCTGAGAAATTTGAAAATAAATTTTTGAACTGAAAAACCCAGGTATTTAGATCTAAATTATCATTTGAAATAATTAGATGCATAGCATCTATTACAGAATTTCTCTGTGTTTGGTCGCATATGATTGTTGGTTGCATGTAGATTTATATCAGACTAGTTTTTGCATGTAGAATTACACCACATTGCTTTTGTCAGCCTGATTTTCTTTTAGATTATGTAAGTACGGGTAAGCAATAGATTCCGACTTGACTTCTTGCGCACCTGCATTTGCATAAAGATAATAAATTACCTACCAAAATATAAATCAAATGCAAAAAGGTACGGAATAAATTTAGAAAATTTAAATTGGTTAATGATTTTATGCCCCAGATATGGGAGGCCATTTGCTTTTGTTTTCTTTGATTGGTTTGGAGCCTGTGGAGGCTGTGACGCCCCACCTCTATGCTCACGCTAGCCAAGAACACTACTGGGTAATGCTGTCGACTAGCACGAAGAATAAGGCTGTTGAGGAGTGACCATCTGTGTAATTGCTTCGTGCGAGTACCGATATGTCAGATAGTATAACTTACATTTCATTTCAAGAGGAAATCCGACATACCGATTCAAATACAAACTCAAAGCTACCACACAGTGGCTAAGTAGTATTCGGAAACAAATATAGAAATAAACATAACACAAATCAGTCATAGACATTCATATCACCAAGGCGGAATAAGATATGAATATATCACATGAAAGTGTACATCAAATAGTGGTCATATAAGATCCACTACATCACAATGAATAGATACAAGTGCTAGACAAAAGAATAATTATACATCAAGGAGTCCATATCTCAAATGTATAATAACAAAAACTACTAATCTAAAGTAGTTAGCTAAAAGAATCAGATGATAATCCCTGATAAGAAGTCAAGCAGGAGCACCTGAAATATCTCGGTCTGACCCGAGTATTATTTAAGAAGAAAATAATAAACGGATCAGTCAAGCTATAAATATTAGATAAAATGAGATAGGATGAGAGATATGACCAAAAACGTACGATAACAAGAAATGCCATACTATGTCAAGTATACATTAAATAACAACAAAAATCATACAATACCTCCAATCATCTCAAAATACCAAAAAGAATATCATATTCTTTATTTTATTCACCAAACTACAAATATTGACAAACATATAAATGCCAATCGCAAAAGTTGGTGAAACACAAATTCTAGAAATCACAACGAGAAATCCAGAAATCACAAAATGGGGAGGCCTATTACAAACGGGAGCATGAAAACTCCCAACACGTGTATCACAAACGAGATGTTATCCCATAAACTGGACATCGATGCATCTAGAAAGATACGCCCCATGCACAGTAGAACATCGACGCACCTAGAAAGATATGCCCCATGCATAAATAAACATCGACGCACCTAGAAAGATACGCCCCATGTAAAGTCTAACATTGACGCACCTAGAAAGATACGCCCTATGCAAAGTCGAACATTGATGCACCTAGAAAGATACGCCCCATGCATAGACGAACATCGACGCACCTAGAAAGATACGCCCCATGCTCCGACTTATTGAGCCGATTGCTCCACGAACGGTCCATAGACCATGGGTTGCTAGCCCATAAAAATGAGACGAAGCTCATTAGGACGAGGTACTGTCCCCCACATGGACAAAGAGACATCGCACATTGCTAGTCTAAACCATAAAATGATCATCATCGATCATCAAGAAGTGTCGATTACACTAAGCTAGTAAATATAAGAGTTTGGCTTCATGTCCCATAACCACTTGCTTAACTCAAATATTTACGAACAGATTGTAGATTTCCACTCGAAAATTGTCACAAGAGTTTCAATCGAACAAGTAAAAGAATTAACCGATGAAGTAAACGCAAGCGTTTCATACCACTTGTTTTGCCAAGCCGTTTAATTAGATTTTCTCGTACGAATGAGGTAAAGGTTCGTATATACTAATAGATTAGAAAACGGTTTTATAAACGAGCTTTGTATTAAAAGTAGTGTTGAAATCATTTTGATGAAAGAGTTTGAGTATTTACTACTAGTATAGAAACCTTTGTATTTAGAAGTGACAAAGCACAGAAATGATTGCAGAAACAATCAACCATCAAAAATTCACATTCGAAGACGTGAATCAAAGCCATAAAAATCGATGCTGAATCGTTCAAAATGGATATACCCAAAAATCCCGAAATAGAAGTCATCAAAATCGGCAACAAATGATAACAACAAAACGGAGAATCACGAATCGAATAACATTTGGAATCTCAAGCAAAATAGGCAAATGGGGCTGAAGCAAGCAGGTCAGTCGACTGAACCAGGTGGTCAGTCGACTGACACAGGGATACGAATTTTGTATCCCCAGGGTCAGTCGACTGACCTAGATGGCCAGTCGACTAATACTGACCCAGGCAATTTCTTGGGTCTGGTTCAGTCGACTGAACATGCTTCTAAGGCATTTTATGCCTTCTGGTTCAGTCGACTGAACCACTAGTTCAGTCGACTGAACCTGCTTCTGAAGCACATTCAGTCTAGCCCCCTTGTGGGTCAAAAATCCAACAAACGGCGATTGGACGAGCAACAGGCGCTAATGGTTTACGCCAATCGGCAACCCAGCCCTATAGGCTCTTCGATGCTTCACCGAAAACATGTTCAAACATCCGTAAAAGGATTTTCCCCAAAATTGGACTTTAAAACCAAAAATTGGAATATTCACCAAATCAATCCAAATTAAAATCAAATGAACATGTAAAGGTGTTAGGAATTCATACCTAACAATCAAAGATAGTATAGACATAGATGTGAGATAAAAATCTCACATTTAATCCCAAAAACAATGAATGCGAAGCTTAATCACAAAGGAAAGATCAACACTCTTCACTTCAACCCAAAGTAGCTTGAATCTAAGCTAAAAAGAAGTACATTCCCTAAGTTAGGTTTAGGAAATTTCTGAAATTGAAGAGAGAATGAGTTGGAGAAGATGAAGAGGATACTTACCCAAGCTTTGCCTTGATTTTGGAGCAAGAATTGAAGCTTGCAAAAGGAAACTAGGGTTTTGAATTTCTATTTCCAATCTTTTTCCCCCATTATTAGTTGAGCTTGAGAGTGTTAGGAAAAATGAGAGTGAATGGAGAGGAGGGGGCTGAGTTAGGGTAATAGAGTGAGTTGGGTGAAACCCAAACCCAAAAGCCCACTTAGAAAATAGCAAAAATTCAACTTACTCCAAACATATCGAAGCTTATACTCAAAAAAGTCGCAAATGCCATTTTGGACTCAATGGAAGTGGTCTCGAGTCCCAATTTGACTGTTTGCAAAAAGTAGCTTTTCGGACTTCAATCCGATTAACGATTCTTTATTTAAATATACAATCGTAAAATATGCGGGTTGTTACAGACTCCCCTCCTTAAAGAAGTTGCGTCCTCGCAATAATTAAGAGGAAAATAAAAGTAACAACCATAATAGCATATCAACACAAAAGAAAATTTTGAAATAAGAAGTTCACCATAAAGAGCACGAAAGAGAAAGTATGGATGTGTTTGCTCGATGAATTCTCAAGATTCCCAAGAGAAATTCTTAGGATTTGAGGACCATTGAACTTTCACAAGAAGAACATCTTTATTTCGAAGGCGTTTAACCTCCGAAGTAATGATACGAATAGAATGTTGCTCATAAGTCAAATTTGGTGAAACCTCAATCTCTTCAACAACACCGGGCTCAAGAATAAAAATCGGAATTCCTAAGGTATTTCCATAGTAGAGAGACGTTGAGAGCGTCAAGAATAGCAAAAGATTGAGCCGGTAATAAAATGGCGATAAGCCATGGAACAAATACGTCCGGTGATGGGAAATGGACCAACATAAGGAGGTGCTAACTTTCCCGATCGACTGAAACGCACAGCACCCCTCATAGGTGAAACACAAATATACATCTGGACCTAAAACCAGCTTCTCACGGGCTTTAAGCCAATCCAAAAAAAATCGGCATGGCCTTCCGTAGAGTGCCTCGAAAGGTACCATACCAATACAAGATTGGAAGCTATTATAGGAAGAAAACTCAACAAGAGAAATATGATCTTCCCAACTTCCACCAAAAACAAGAATACATGCACGAAGAAGATCTTCAAGAATTTGATTTCACACGCTCTATTTGTCCATCGGATCGAGGACGATAAGCGGTGCTAGAATTAAGCTTTGTTCCCAAAGCTTTTGAAGACCTTACCAAAATCCACTAGTAAAATAATGGATCATGATTGCTAACAATAGAAGTAGGAACTCTATGCAATTTAACTATTTCTTTGACATATAGTTTAGCCAAAAGAGAAGGACGAGCCTCAAGGCTACACAAAACAAGAGATGAACATGAATCGGATTCACGATCTTGAATCTTACAAGTGGATAAGGTCTCGAGGTCATTCCATCCAGATATCATCATAGAAACAACTACTTGTTGCTTTCGGCTAAGAGCATCGGCAACACGATTACCCTTTCCCGGAGTATAAAGAATATCAAGATCATGAGATACAAAGAACTCGAGCCAACGTTGTTGACACAAATTAAGTTCCTTTTGAGAAAATAAATATTTCAAAGATTTATGATCGGTGTAGAGAACAAATTTCTCTCCCAAAAGATAATGAGCCAAATTCTAAGTGCAAAAATAATGGCCGCGAGCTCTAGATCATGAGTGGTATATCTAGTCTCGATAAGCTTTAATTGTCAAGAAGCAAATGCGATAACACATTCCCTCTTGCAAGAGAATGACACTCAAACCAATACGACTAGTATTGGTAAAAACAATAAAGTCTTAATTCCCTTCGGGAATCGCAAGAATAGAAATATCGAAAAAGAGTTCTTTTAAATGATCCTCTTTCCCGAAAAGCTAAGACTTTCAAAATTATAATTAACTTTATGTAATCCTCTTCTTAGAAAAATTTACTTTTTACAAAAATTTTACTGTGTTTGACTGTCTTATCATAGCGTTTAGGAGATTCCTATCGATAACGTTGATCAAGCGCATCGACCAGAATTCTTAAAGCACTCATTGGGCGAAACAACACAAAACCATCTTCTATATGATAAACATGCCTCTTATAAAATTTACAAATATTCTTTGTTAATTATACTTATAAATATCTTATTAAAAAGATTTGCAAATTTTAAATTTGTTATTTTCATCCATAATTAATAAATATAAGAATAAACTAATCGAGATATTCGTTGAATACTCGATTCACAAAATGGATGAAATAAGGTAGAAGGTTCATCAAATCGAATGAAATAACGAACCACTCACAAGAATCATAACGAGTGCAGAATGCGCTAAGTGGAATGCTACTCTTCGCAACTCGTAGATGATGAAAACTGATGGCAAGGTCAAGCTGAAAAGACCTTAGCACCACACGATAGATTGCTTAAGTGAAAATCCTAAGACAAGCTCAAAAATACCGGAAAATGAACAAACTACTTGAATGAGAGAAATAACACTTTCCTCATCAAGTGGGTTTAAAGAATAAAATGATGTCACCAAATCTGGAAATCAAAATCTTTAAAAACAAAAGAAACCTGCTTAACAGATTGAAGATGTCGAAGATGGATAGTCCACGTTGGACATCAGATATGGCCTTCATAATAATTAAGCCAATCCTTTTTCAAAAAATCAGTTTCGAAGCCCAAATAACGCATAACATGAAAAGTGGCTTGAATGGAAAATTCACAAAAATAATCTCGACATTTTCACAAAGTAAATTGAGTGTTGCAGATCCATCAATCAAATTCGTAATTCTCAATGAAATCATCAAGCCCATAAAATTAAAAAGAGAAAGAATCATCAAGTTCTTTTGATATAAAATAATGAGATGAACCCAATCAAAAAGAACTCGAATAAAAAAAATCACAAAACAAATGTCGTCAAGGATAGAATAAGAAATACCTTGACCAAAAGAAGTGCTAGTAGAGGTTTGCACAACATTTAGCTTTCCCTCCTTCTTTCTTGAAGTATGGGACACGCAAAATATAAGATGACTCAAACTTTTGCAATAGCGACAATAGAGGCGTTGCAGATACTCCTTTGCATAGTGGTCCATAGAATCAAAATTGTAGCATCGTCCACGACTAGTGGTAGGAGTCTTTGCTACAGAAGTTTCTTGCTTCCCTTTCTTGTCGGGATTGGGGCCTTTGAACTTAATAGGCCTCTTCATGTTATTGTTGAAGTTTTGTTTGGCACCCACAACTTCAATATTACTTTCATTATCGGCTTCTTCAAGTCGAAGAGCGATATCAACAAGCTGATCAAAAGAAACTTCTAGTTTCAGAAGAAAAGGCTTTTTAAGGTTCTTATTCAACCCATAGACAAATCTCTGATTTTTCTTCAATGGGGTATTAATATACACGACTCCATATTTAGATAGAGATTCAAAAGATGCGACGTAATCTGTCACAGAAGATTCACCTTGAACAAGGTCAATAAAGCGTCGGGCTAAAGTTACTTTTTCAGCCTCCGGCACAAACTTCAATTCGAATCTTTCTCGGAATTGCTCCCAAGTAAGTTCCGCTTCGATAATTTCAGAGATCAAAAGCTCGTACAAATCTAATGCTCTTTCTTGGAGCATGCTAGAAGCCACTTGGACACGAAGTGAACCAATAAGATTCATGCGGGAAAAGATGCGATCGCATGATCTAAGCCAAGCTTGGATTTCTATAACGGTTTCGGAACCCTTGAATGGCCTTCCACCCAATGCGGTATACTCCCTGCACAAGCGTGCAAACCCGGATTTAGGGTGAGTTGACGGTGGAGTGGGTCCGGCAGCTTGGGCATTGTTTACAAGATCTAAAAGTTGTTGAGCAAACATAAATACTCCATCCTGGGGAGTAGCACTAGATTGACCGGCGCTGGGACGGCCAGGTCTAACCATTTCTCTTCTCTACGAAAGAAAGAAAGAAGAGGAAAAAGGTTATTCTCAAAATGAATATCAAACAACCTTGATCGATAAAACAAGGCATCACAAAAGAAAATAGGATAGAACGGTATGAAGACTCGAATTAAATCCCATGGCACGATTCCTAAGAAAGACTTAGGACAATGATCCTTGCTAGATTATTCTACATTGTTCCGAAGTTTGGCTCTGATACCAAGCTGTGATGCCCCACCTCTATGCTCACGCTAGCCAAGAACACTACTGGGTAATGCTATCGACTAGCGCGAAGAATAAGGCTTTTGAGGAGCGACCATCTGTGTAATTGCTTCGTGCGAGTACCGATATGTCAGATAGTATAACTTACATTTCATTTCAAGAGGAAATCCGACATACCGATTCAAATACAAACTCAAAGCTACCACACAGTGGCTAAGTAGTCTTCGGAAACAAATATAGAAATAAACATAACACAAATCAGTCACAGACATTCATATCACAAAGGCGGAATAAGATATGAATATATCACATGTAAAGTGTACATCTAATAGTGGTCATATAAGATCCACTACATCACAATGAATAGATACAAGTGCGAGACAAAAGAATAATTATACATCAAGGAGTCCATATCTCAAATGTATAATAACAAAAACTACTAATCTAAAGTAGTTAGCCAAAAGAATCAGATGATAATCCCTGATAAGAAGTCAAGCAGGAGCACCTGAAATATCTCGGTCTGACCCGAGTATTATTTAAGAAGAAAATAATAAACGGATCAGTCTAGCTATAAATATTAGATAAAATGAGATAGGATGATAGATATGACCAAAAACGTACGATAACAAGAAATGCCATACTGTGTCAAGTATACATTAAATAACAACAAAAATCATACAATACCTCCAATCATCTCAAAATACCAAAAAGAATATCATATTCTTTATTTTATTCACCAAACTACAAATATTGACAAACATATAAATGCCAATCGCAAAAGTTGGTGAAACACAAATTCTAGAAATCACAACGAGAAATCCAGAAATCACAAAATGGGGAGGCCTATTACAAACGGGAGCATGAAAACTCCCAACACGTGTATCACAAACGAGATGTTATCCCATAAACTGGACATCGACGCATCTAGAAAGATACGCCCCATGCACAGTAGAACATCGACGCACCTAGAAAGATACGCCCCATGCATAAATAAACATCGACGCACCTAGAAAGATACGCCCCATGTAAAGTCTAACATTGACGCACCTAGAAAGATACGCCCTATGCAAAGTCGAACATTGACGCACCTAGAAAGATACGCCCCATGCATAGACGAACATCGACGCACCTAGAAAGATACGCCCCATGCTCCGACTTATTGAGCCGATTGCTCCACGAACGGTCCAAAGACCATGGGTTGCTAGCCCATACAAATGAGACGAAGCTCATTAGGACGAGGTACTGTCCCCCACATGGACAAAGAGACATCGCACATTGCTAGTCTAAACCATAAAATGATCATCATCGATCATCAAGAAGTGTCGATTACACTAAGCTAGTAAATATAAGAGTTTGGCTTCATGTCCCATAACCACTTGCTTAACTCAAATATTTACGAACAGATTGTAGATTTCCACTCGAAAATTGTCACAAGAGTTTCAATCGAACAAGTCAAAGAATTAACCGATGAAGTAAATGCAAGCGTTTCATACCACTTGTTTTGCCAAGCCGTTTAATTAGATTTTCTCGTACGAATGAGGTAAAGGTTCGTATATACTAATAGATTAGAAAATGGTTTTATAAACGAGCTTTGTATTAAAAGTAGTGTTGAAATCATTTTGATGAAAGAGTTTGAGTATTTACTACTAGTATAGAAACCTTTGTATTTAAAAGTGACAAAGCACATAAATGATTGCAGAAACAATCAACCATCAAAAATTCACATTCGATGACGTGAATCAAAGCCATAGAAATCGATGCTGAATCCATCAAAATGGATATACCCAAAAATCCTGAAATAGAAGTCATCAAAATCGGTAACAAATGATAACAACAAAACGGAGAATCACGAATCGAATAACATTTGGAATCTCAAGCAAAATTAGCAAATGGGACTGAAGCAAGCAGGTCAGTCGACTGAACCAGGCGGTCAGTCGATTGACATAGGGATACGAATTTCGTATCCCCAGGGTCAGTCGACTGACCCAGATGGTCAGTCGACTGATACAGACCTAGGCAATTTCCTGGGTCTGGTTCAGTCGACTGAACCTACTTCTAAGGCATTTTATGCCTTCTGGTTCAGTCGACTGAACCTGCTTCTGAAGCACATTCAGTCAAGCCCCCTTGTGGCGCAAAAATCCAACAAACGGCGATCGGACGAGCAATGGGCGCTAAGGGTTTACGCCAATCGGCAACCCAGCCCTATAGGCTCTTCGATGCTTCACCGAAAACATGTTCAAACATTCGTAAAAGGATTTTCCCCAAAATTGGACTTTAAAACCAAAAATTGGAATATTCACCAAATCAATCCAAATTAAAATCAAATGAACATGTAAAGGTGTTAGGAATTCATACCTAACAATCAAAGATAGTATAGACATAGATGTGAGATAAAAATCTCACCTTTAATCCAAAAACAATGAATGAGAAGCTTAATCACAAAGGAAAGATCAACACTCTTCACTCCAACCCAAAGTAGCTTGAATCTAAGCTAAAAAGAAGAACATTCCTTAAGTTAGGTTTAGGAAATTTCTGAAATTGAAGAGAGAATGAGTTGGAGAAGATAAAGAGGATACTTACCCAAGCTTTGCCTTGATTTTGGAGCAAGAATTGAAACTTGTAAAAGGAAACTAGGGTTTTGAATTTCTATTTCCAATCTTTTTCCCCCATTATTAGTTGAGCTTGAGAGTGTTAGGAAAAATGAGAGTGAATGGAGAGGAGGGGGCTGAGTTAGGGTAATAGAGTGAGTTGGGTGAAACCCAAACCCAAAAGCCCACTTAGAAAATAGCAAAAATTCAACTTACTCCAAACATATCGAAGCTTATACTCAAAAAAGTCGCAAACGCCATTTTGGACTCAATGGAAGTGGTCTCGAGTCCCAATTCGACTGTTTGGAAAAAGTAGCTTTTCGGACTTCAATCCGATTAACGATTCTTTATTTAAATAAAATATTTAAATATACAATCGTAAAATATGCGGGTTGTTACAGAGGCGGTTTGTAGTTGTACCGATCGAGCTGCATAAAGGAGACGCTGGCAAAATTTTCTAAAAATTTAAGAGTTAGAAATTTTTTAAGAATTTTGAAAATTTTTTATAACTAAAATTTGACTTTCAAGTTATATCTTGTAATGATTGCAATGGAATTAGTTGGTATAGGTGAATGAATTTAAAAGATTTGAAAATTTTGGAATCTGTTCTAGCTAATTTGTTTTGAAAAGTTAATAAGTTTAATAACTCATTTTAAATTGATAGTTTTAAACTTAAGGGTTTGGAAACATTTTCTTCCTTAGGAATTTCGGAGACGAAATTCATTTAATGTAATAACCAAAAAAATTTAGTTATTTGATTTTAAATATTTAAATAATTGAATTTTATAATTTAATAACTTATAATTCAAATATAGTGAATAATTAAACATTTGAATTATGGAATTAAATGTTAATTAAATAGATTTAATAATTTTATTTAACTCCTTTTAAGTAATAAATAATATTGGTGAATTCAATTTGTAAATTTATTTAAATGTGAATAGACAGGATAAATATCGACAATTAAATATTTAAATCTCTGAAATTAGCCTTTGGGGGCACAGTCTTGGATTTTGACGAAACCAGTTTCATTGGATCTGTAATAGTGAATTATTTTACGTCGTTGAATTTCATTGTGATCAGATGAATCGTTTGGTCGTGCAAGAACGAAACGCGTTGAAATTAATATCGAAAACTTAAAATAATAATTGGGTACGAAAACCTATCATTTACGTACGATCGAATTAGGTCTCGAAACAAGTTCCATTGTGTTCGGAATAAGGTATAACATATAGAACACCAAGCGACATATCTCGTTTAGAGTTCGAGAATTTTGGGCATGGTTTCTTGAATATTTTAAAATTAAAATAATATATATATATATATATGAACATATTCACCTTAATCTAGGCCATACCCCCCAGTTTTGAAACCATACCCGTGCTCATACCCCTGTATGCTAACCCATACCCCCTCTTCTTTTTATATCCTTCACTGTAAAAAATAAACAGAGCTTTTTTTGAAACCAGGAATTCAAAAATCAAAACATGGTGATTTACTCAACTAAAATTCATAATTTTTTATTCATTATACTCGTATTGAGTTGGGCTTCTCGTCCATGGCCTCAGATTTGAGTGCAATCATCTTTGGCAGTGATCGACCATAGAGCAGTCAACCTAGGGTTTGATTTAGTGAGTGATGCGGTAGAGTTAGGTGGAACCGTGGATGGATATAGCTTTCTCAAGTGAAGGGGCACCTCATGGCCAAATTTGGGGGCGTGTTGCGCTTTGGAAGGAGAGGCGACCTGTACGGTCGACGTTGGTTGCTACGATTTGTTTTGAGAGTGGAATCTCAGATTTTTGGGTATGGGTAGGTTGAGATGGAGGAGGCGGAGCTAATGGCGAAGACAGTTCGCCAAACGGAGCATCGGAGCTACATATCATCGTTTAGGCGTGCTTCGACTATGCATGTTTCATTTTGGAAGAAGATGAAGAGAGGTAGGAGTAGGGGCATAAATGTAAATATGTATATAAGTTGTTTAATTATAAATTTTAAATTTATCGTCAAATTATAAATTTTGTATCTCGGTCATACGAGGTCGGATTCGAACGCCATTTCTTGCTTTGGACTCGGTCGTTGAGATCTACGCGATGGAAGTGGTTTGGTTAGATTTGGAGGGAGTGAAAATTTAGGCTAAAATCGGACGGTCGTTCAGTTTTAGTCCAAAATCGGGACGTTTTGGAAAAAATGAAAATCAATGTGAGTTTAACTCACATTAAATTTTATTATAGCATATCTATGATATTAAAAATGTTTATTGATTGCTTGAATGTTAGTTTAATTGTTTGATTGCTTGTTTGGTCGAATTTTCCGATTGGAAAATGGATGACATATTAATTTGATTGTTATAAATCCATAAGGTTTTCCATATATTATCCATAACCATTGTTTTAAAGGAAAAATCTATAGAGAGACCCAAGGGGGTTTCTCACCAATAAATTATTTATTTTCATCTTTATGCTGTTATAATTGAATCAAATCATGATATTCCATTTAACTTGTTAATTGTCATTATAGCGATTTCACTATATCGTCATTTATTAAATTCCATCCCCCAACCCTGACATATGAACTTGAGCTTGTGTTTCTAATAAAAAGAATATTGAAAATTCATTAATCATTTTGATTAATGATGATTTAGATTTATTAATCATTTTAACTAATGATTTTGAGATTAATTAACCAATTTAATAAATGATGATTAAAAATTGGTTTATCTTTAGATTTAATTAATCATTTTTACTAATGATGTTTTATACTTAATTAATCATTTTAACTAATGATTATTTGAGTTTAATTAATTCTTTTAATTAATGATAATGGAGTTTAATTAATTTATTGAATTTAATTAAATTTTTTAATTAATGGTGATTGAAATTGATAATCATTTTACATAATGATATTTAAAAGTAAATAATCATTTTAAATAATGATATTTTAATTTTATTAATCATTTTAATTAATGATTGTTTTAAATTTAATTAACGGTTTAACTAATGATATTTGGAATTTAGTTAAATCATTTTAATTGATGATGTTTTATAATTAAATAAATCATTGTAACAAATGATATTTTAATAAATCATTTTAACTAATGGGGCTTGAATTTAATTAATTCAATTAATTTATAATTATTTGTACTTAATTAATTGTTTTAATTAATGGAATTTAAAATTACTTATCATTTTTTTTGAGACCATGGGAAACCTTAAGATCATGGTATCATTGATACTCCCCTAAGTAAACCACGCCGTGTGTCTACCCCGCTTTTATTTAGTCGTCGCACACGGATGCTTAACGTTGAAACTCCCATTGATGGTTTGGCGCTGGGATTCGAACCTGCCCGGACACAGTCCTTCAGTTCCCGTCTCCCAGCTCCCAAACCAACCGAGCTACGAACGGCGGGTTACTTATCATTTTAATAAATGTTTTCTGAGATGACTTATTCGTTTTAACGAATGATTATTTGTATTTAATAAATCTTTGTAATTAGTGATATTTAAAGTTAATTAATCGATTTAATAACAATGATTTAAGTAAATTATTTAATATAATAAAATTGCTTTAATCAACTGATTTAAAGTTAATAGACTGATATAATAAAGATTTTAAAGTTAATTTACCAATGTTATATAAGTGTTTGGAAACATCTATCTATTTATTAAAGATAATAGATTTAATTATTTAAAAGAGATTTTAATTGTAATTAATTATCATTTGGGATAATCAATATTGTTTTAAAAGTTATAGAAAGGAACTGGAACTCAATTATTGGGATGTTAAGTCGGATAATCTTCTGGGTGTTCGGTCTGATGTTAGTTTAGACCTTCGGGGTCGTGCACTTGGAAAATTGTTCTCTTAATGTTTCAACAATTAGGAACTAATTCTAAAAGTGTTTTACCAAGATGGAAATATGGAAATCAAGCATAAGTTCAGTTCGTTTTTAAAAGTAAAGGTTTGATTCGTTTATGGAAATGAATTATTTCCGTAAAGCGAATCACTTATATGGAAAGGATTTACTTGTATAATTAGCACTAAACATCGAAGAAGTAAACTTGTCGTTATTCCAAAAGCTAAGAGTAATCGTTGGACATGAATTTGAAGTAACACTACGTTGACTTGTCCGGTATTATTGTTAACCAAGAAAAAGTACAATTTTGAATTCAATGAGTGGTGATAAGTATACAAAACTTAATTTCCATATACGATAGTTTTATATCCTCGATAGTTGGTATCTCATCTATCGGTTACTTCAGCTTTTTTGTTATTATCATTCTAAGATGATTTATTGCTTGTTGAGCTTTGTTATCCTTTAACGAAAATGACTAAAACCAAGGCACGAAAAAGGGGGCGCACCCTCCAAGTCATTATGGTGCTTCGTCATTCTAAGACGATTTATCGCTCGTTCTGAGCACCAATATTGTCACGACCCATTTTTCTATACCCTTTGAATCGACAATAAACCACACATGTCCAACTCAAATTGCACAAAAATACGGAACATGAAGGGTAATAAAGAAAAATAGACAGAACAGAATCTCACACGAATGGAATAAAATATAATATAGAACAAATATCTTTACAGCGAAAAACTTTTAAATACATATATCAGAGTCTAACCTAAATTCAGCTTGGACAGTTATAAACATCTGTCCTTACAATTGCTGACAAACATCAAACTAAAACAACTAAGTACAGCGGATAATAGAATATGACCATACGTAGATGAATATCTCCAGCTCTCCTTTGGAACTCCAACCGTCTTCAACTAAACCTGAAACTACTCGGATCTGACCCGAGTATTGAAAATACCCGGATCAGGCTTGATAAACCAGCATGAGAAAACTCAATAGTAAATGACAGTGTCATATATCAGCCTTTAATAAAATCCTTTGAAAATAAAGAGTATCTCATAAGACCACGCCCACACATAAACACGGACGGGTTTTTACCTTATGATAACTAAAACACTTTTATATATCAAAACATTTGATATTATTTTTAATGACATCTCTTTGAAAACCTTTGCAAATAAACTTATTAATCTTATCCGAAATGGTTACCCATATAGCATTTCGAGGCTATTCATTACACCAATACAAACAAAACCGTAGGTTCTTATTGGAGAATGGATTTCCATACAAATGACCAGGTGAAGGATCTACCTTCCGAAATGGGTACACCTCTAGATGGATTTCCCGAGGAACCATCACACAACTCCCCTACCAACAGAAGACTGGCCTACCTCTGTACCTAGATAGTACCGAATATGTCATCCCCCGGTCGTTACCGACCTTTAACCGAGCGCTCGTTTCCATACACCACATTAATTTACATCCTGAACGTCATAGCGGAAAGAAATATATCTAGAAGGGGATGACCATACCCTACTTGGGAATGACCCACTTAGCCTTGCTACATCTAATCCTATTTCGGTCATTTCCGGTTTGATGAGGCTTGAGGCAACGCTTACCTTTTCGTATAGCACATATCACATCTTCGAATGCCACATTGCCATTTTCGTTAACTACTAATTGCCTTCCACAAAAATACAACCCTTGAGCTCGTACGTCTCAAGCAGGGTGTTAAGCTAAGAGAAGTTGCCTTCTCCGCCACCACTGATGTACGTTTGTAAAAACCAATGTACGTAATTTTTAGAAATGCAATGTCAGACAAACGTCCATACAAGTTGTCCAGGAACAGGACAAACCGATGGCACTCTCCTACTACCACTAGTAGCGAGTAGTCCTTGCAATCCGAAAAATCTCCATCACGAGGAGACCACTGCTATAAATAACTCTATAAAGGGGGCCAACCAGAGCATGTTCAACAAGCACTTTCCACGTTATGAAGATCCACGGTCTTCAATAATCATCATCTTCAACATGTCTTCACATCGAACGTATACATTGGTTCGAAGTGGTTTTCGGATAGGAATCACCCAAATCCGACCCCGGTTCCTTCGAAATCCAATTATCGATAAAAAGTGAATATGAGTATACAGGATTTATTAAGTCTCTTTTCACTTTAATTCTTTTCGGATCATTTCGAAATCTCTTTCTTTTGACTTAGAGTAATTTCTAAGAAATTCATTCTTTTTCTTTGGAAAATATCTCAAATTTGCTTAACTTTCAATCAAATCCTTTAACTTTTAGGCGGGTCAGAAACAATGTTATTTAAGACATCGTTTACAATAAACCCTAAAATTAATCTGTAACGCCCCACTCTAAGACCCACTGTAACAAAGAATATTACGGGAGTAATACTGTCTGTTAAAGCGGAGAATAGAGTATAATGGAAGCGACCATTTGTAATCAAGCTATAACTATCTACTAAATACGTCGAAAGGGTGGTATCTATATTTTTTTCTCAAGTGGTTCGACATATTCAATAAATATTTATAACGAAATTACAATGGCTAAAGACCTATCAGAAACAAGCATAGTAATAAATGATAAAACATCACAGAACAGAATCACATAACAGATATAAAATCCCAGAACAATACATCGTCAATACAGATCCAAATACTATAAGTGGGTACAAAGCCACTGCTCACACATGTGAGTCAAAAATATGTACATATCAAAGTCTGAATAATAACAGAGTAGCGGAATAGTGGACAAATAAAAGCGCTATCTATCAGTATAGCAGATAATGTCCAAGCGGAAGCACATAAGCTAAGCCCAGAGACCTAACCTGAAACAACTCGGTCTGACTCGAATGAAAACACTCGGGTCAGGCTAGCTAAACAATCAGTAATAACTGAGATATATAATAATGCGGTACATAAATAAAACAGTACTTATCCAAAGAGAAGTATATTATGAACCACATGAATATTGACGATCCCTAATCATCAATAAACAATAAAAATCTCCAAAGAGAAATCAACACCAAAGTGTAGAATAAATAAAATCGCCTCATATCATCGGCGTAGCCAAAGCTATAAAAAGATGCCCATAGGCAATAATCCCAAGAGTGACCAGAGTCTGTAATCAATGCCCAAGCAAAGATCGATGCTCCAAAGAGCAATGGGGATATACTGAAAAGTCAATGAAATCCAACACTGAAAAGCAGTGTCCAGAGACATTGTGAATCCATAAGGCAATCGCACTTACATCGTATGGTTCCGTAGAACCAACACCGAATGGCGGTACTCGAATGGATATAAAAATCATCAAATAATACCAGTATTGCATGTGCACCGACCGGAGTCGTTGTTGCCAAGTACTGTAGAGTTGTGATCAATCACTCGCACAGAAGCGGAAAGCGCGAGACGGCGAGATCCTTCCCAGAAGGATAAAGGCCCAGAGGCGCATGCCGAAAAATAAACTGCTCCATAGAGCAGGTGTCCAGAGACGGTTGCCCAGAGGCGTGGTGACCCAGAGGTCCAGTACTGGCCGCCCAGAGGCTAATGTGTCACAAACTTCTTGGAGTGGAACCCGTAAAGTGTTAACAATGAGTCCCATACCCCACGTTCGCACTAAACGGTTTACTAACCAATAGCAAGCTCACACTCCAAACAATAAAAAGTCCACCTCGTATCATCGGTAAACTAGACCCAAAGGTCAAAACGATCAATCGAATAGGTCAGGGATTAACCGGAAAGAAAATACACACGGTTCCATAGGCCGGAGATTTCCTAACCGTTTAAGCACCTTTCCACTTCGCTCGACGTGCTAAAAAGTGAGTGTGAGATTTTTATTATAGAAAATAATGGTGCGAAACAGATTTATAATTGATTTTGAAATCACTTTAAAACGGCTTTTGAAAACTCTCCTATTATGGAGTAATTAATTTAATAATTTAAAATAATATTATATAATAATTTAGAAAGCCATTTAGGAGTGAAAAATCCTTTGAAAATAATTCATAAAACCCGTGTACGAAATCTAGAGACAAATCTCAAAGAAATCAATAAAACCAGAAAATCACTGAAAATATTCTATGTGTTGGAAAATAGTCCAAAAATGACGTGAACCCAAGTTCGGAAAATTATTCGGACTAGCAAACTGAATCCGAATGGCATGAAAATTGGTAGGCATATAGTCCATCATCCCTGCTCCAAACTTCAAAAAGAATCGGGAAATTCCGACTTGAAACGAAGAAACGGCGTCGTCTCAAAGTCGGACAAAAATCATAAAACTTTACTGTGTCAAAACAGTGTAAAGGTCCCACTTCGACGACATGGTCGAAGAGTCACATGAACTCAGATCTTGATGAAAATTTGCAGGAGCGTAGTAAAGTGCTCCTACTTTGATATGCAACAAGAATCGTTCGGTTTCGAATTGAAACGAAGAAACGAAAATGTTTCAAAGTTGGTCCGACGATAACTGAAAATTATCACTATTGTAAAACAGTTTCTGGGTGCTACTTTGGCAATAGAAATGAAGTATCTAATGCACCCAGATCTAAACCAAACTTTGCATGGTTAAAGATCTCGATCTCATCTTTTTAACGAGACCAAAAACGATGAAATCCGACAAAGGACGAGCCCGGGATGGCGTCGTAAAGTCGGGTTCTACGCTGAAAACAACGGGAGAAAAGAGACTAAGGCCTATAGCTATGCACTAACTAGCCAGAGATGAAAAACCACAATTTTAGTATAGTAAACTTCAAATTCTGGCAAAATGAATAAAATGAAATTTGTAGCTTAGTTTCTAAGTTTTCCGGAATGACCAAGATCGTCAAATTCCGACCAGAGATGAAAATTCTATGACTAAAACAATTCTCAGATCTAAATTTTATATCACTGTCGTTGTGCTCTCGGGACAGTGGTAAGAATGCACAGTTTTGACCAAATTAACTTCGAAATTTCATGAAACTAAAAACATAAAAGTTCTAGCTCTAAATATAAGCTTTCCAGAACATCCAAAATTATTAGATTTGGATAAGAAACGAGTAACTTATGGCCAAATCAATTTCAGGTTTTTATTTTATCAACCCTGTAGTTTGTTGTCAGGTCAGCGACAAACAAACATGATTTCGATCATTCAAACCTCAAAATTAGGCAAAGCACAAAACATAAAAGTTATAGGGTACAGAATAAGCTTTCCAGAACTTCAAGAAAATCTTAATTCCTAATTAAGATGAATGAGATATGCCTAATTTACTAACAGCAATAAACTAATTATAATTTCAGCTAGCATATATTACAAGTATCTTATGTGCACACCCCAAAATGAAAGCAAAGATGATCAAAGAGCTATGATTCACATGTTACATAATAAAACATGTGTTACTAACTGATTACCAAAATCAAAAGATGATTAAACACATATTAGAAGAGGTTTTTAGCAATATACCTCTCTAGAAAGCAACAAAGACTACTATAGCATCAACCCAAGTTAGCAAAAGATGATTAGGAGGCTATAAGATCAAAAAAACACATAAAACATGTGTTACCAAATCAATTTCAGAAATAAGAAAGATATAAAAATGGATTTGAGGTGGGTATTTGCATTACCTTTGCATAGAATGATTTGCATAAGCTAAAACTAGAAGGAGATGAAGATAGAGGCCATTTTTGTTATGAAAGCTTTAGGAAATGATTAGGGTTTTGATTAGGGATAGATGAATGAGGTTAGGAGAGTTTGAGATAATTTATAGAGGAGGTTTAGGATGGGTTATTGGGCTAGGTTTAGTAACCCAATAAGAAGAGAGTTATTTACATGTTTCCAACAATTAGTCTAAGTGTTCATATATGTTTATAAAACTCATTTTTCTTATCCAAACCCATTTTAAAATCTCTACTAAAATATTTAACTTTCCAAAAATAACATTTTATTCTCATTTTAAAATCCCATATTTCCCATTTAATTAAAATAGCCTTTTTCAAATAAATTTTGTTATTCCAAATCCTTTTATTCTTCATTAAAATAAATAAAAATCTGAACTTTTATTTATTAATTGGTAATGCAAATCCCGGGTTATTACAGACTCCCCCCCCTTAAGAAAATTGCGTCCCCGCAATTCCTTAAGATAGATGTCGTCTATAACGTCAAATCCACAAAAGAAGTGATAGAGATAAAATAGAGAATTCTCACTCACAGAAGAAGATGGGAGAAAGCCAGGATAAGAGCGTTCGATAGATTCTCTGGTCTCCCAAGTGCAGTCCTTAGGATTCGGTGACCATTGAATCTTCACGAGTGGAACCTCTTTCTTGCGAAGGCGTCTAACCTCCGAATCAAGCACACGAAGAGGTTGCTGCTCCAAAGATAAATCAGGTAAGATCTCTAAATCAGGCACAGCATGCGGCTCAATGATAGAATCAGGATCGCGGACACACATGCGAAGCTGGGAAACATGGAACACATCGTGCATTCCAGAGAAGTGACCAGGTAGAGCCACACGATAAGCCACGGGGCCAATGCGTTCCGTAATAGGAAATGGTCCAACATAGCGAGGAGCCAACTTCCCTGTAGAGCTGAAACGCACAACCCCTTTCATAGGAGATATCCGAATAAAGACATGATCACCAATGGAGAACTCAAGAGGCTTCCTACGGTTGTCCGCGTAGGATTTCTGACGGTTCTGCGCCTCTTTCATTCTCTGACGAATAAGAATAATCTTCTCAGAAGATTCTCGAACGGAATCTGGACCAAGAAAGAGCTTCTCGCCAGATTCTAACCAACACGAAGGAGAACGACATGGCCTTCCGTAAAGAGCCTCGAAAGGAGCCATGCCAATACTAGACTGAAAGCTGTTGTTGTAGGAGAACTCTACAAGCGGTAAGTGATCCTCCCAACTACCTCCGAAATCCAGAATACAACAGCGTAAAAGATCCTCTAAAACACGATTCACCCTCTCCGTCTGACCGTCAGTCTGAGGATGATAAGCAGTCGAGAGATTCAGCTTTGAGCCCAAAGCTGACTGTAGGCACTTCCAGAAGTGACTAGTAAAGATAGTGTCTCAATCACAGACGATAGAGCTAGGAATGCCATGAAGTCGAACGACTTCCTTCACATATAGCTTGGCAAGCCGAGGAGCAGTCCGAGTGGACTTAATAGGAATGAAATGAGCTGATTTGGTCAAGCGATCGACGATGACCCAAATAGAAGTATGGCCTGACCTCGATCGAGGCAGACCGTCAATAAAATCCATGGATATCTGATCCCATTTCCACAATGGAATCTCTAGCGGCTGAAGAAGACCAAATGGACGCTGGTGTTCGGCCTTGATCTATTGACAGGTCATGCAACCGCTCACATAACTTGCAACATCTCTCTTCAAACCCTCCCAATAAAATAGGCGACACATGTCGGCATACATCTTACTCGACCCGGGATGTACAGTGTACTTAGTGCGATGACACTCGTCTAGAATGTCGCGCCTAAGTGATAAATCAGATGGTACCAAAATACGGCTCTTCCTGCGAAGACACCGATGAGAATCAATAGAATAATCCGACAATGTCTCATTACTGGATCCCGACTCAAGGAGATGAATATATCGCAACAAGTCTGGATCCTACCGCTGAGCATGGGCAATGCGATCCAATAGAATAGGTCGAGCTTCCAAGCTGAATAACACGATCTGAGGATCAGAAGACGAAGCTCGATTTCGAATATCACACATAGAAAGAGTCTCAAGAATATCCCACTCGGCTATCATCATAGAAACTACTGCCGAGTGTTTGCGACTGAGTGCATCAGCCACACGATTACCCTTGCCAAGGGTATACTGAATATCTAAGTCATATGAGGCGAGAAACTCAAGCCATCGCTGCTGCCTCATATTGAGATCCTTCTGACTGAATAAATACTTCAGCGACTTGTGATCGGTGTAAAGAGTGAAGCGTTCGCCCAATAGATAACGACGCCACGTCTTCAAAGCAAAGACGATAGCTGCTAACTCAAGATCATGAGTAGGATAGCGAACCTCATTCGGACGTAGCTGCCTAGAAGCGTAAGCAACTACCCGATCCTTCTGCATAAGAACAGCACCGAGGCCGCTACCACAAGCGTCGATGTAAACAACAAGATCCTGGTTACTCTCAGGAACCACAAGGATAGGAGCATGAGTGAGAAGTTCCTTCAATCGCTGGAAAGAAACTTCACACTTATCAGACAAAATAAAGCGAACCCCTTTACGAGTCAGAGTCGTGAGGGGAAGTGCAACACGAGAGAAATCCTTGATAAATCGACGGTAATAACCCGCCAGCCCAAGGAAGCTGCGAATATCATGAACGTTCTCGGGCTGCTTCCAATTCTGAATAGCTTCGATCTTGGCAGGATCGACAGAAATACCCTCAGATGATACAATATGGCCTAAGAACTTGACCTTGCTCTCCCAAAAATGGCACTTGGAGAGCTTGGCCTTAAGCTGATGCTGACGAAGAGTATCCAAGACGATCCGCAAATGATGAGCATGCTCTGCCTCGGATCTAGAATAAATAAGGATATCGTCGATGAAAACCAGAACGAATCTATCGATGTATTCTCGGAATACTCGATTCATAAGATCGACAAAGAAAGCCGGAGCGTTCGTCAAGCCGAACGGCATGACCAACCACACAAAAGAACCATAACGAGTGCGAAATGCTGTAAGAGGAATGCTGTCTTCGGAGACTCGTAGCTGATGGAATCCGGTGGCAAGGTCGAGCTGAGAGAAGACCTTCGCACCGCTCAACTGATCAAACATATCGTCTATCTGTGGCAATGGATAACGATTTCTGATGGTCAACTCATTAAGCTTGCGATAGTCAATGCAAAGCCTAAGAGAGCCATCGGGCTTCTTAACGAAGACCACAGCAGCACCCCATAGCGAAGAACTGGATCGAATGAACTGCTTCACCTCAAGCTCCACTAACTGCTTCCTAAGTTCCTCATTCTCCTTAGTAGACATTCTCGTAGGAGGACGCCCAACTAGATGAGAGCCTGGGATGAGATCGATGCGGAACTCAATAGCTCGCTTCGGTGGTAAACTAGATACTGGCTCGAAGATATCGGGGAAATCCCGAACAACTGGAATACGAGATAAGTTCAAATCCTCATCTCGTGAATCGAGAGAAAATAAAGTAACATCAGAAATCCCAACATTCTGAAGAGCAATAGCTAACGGAGCGGACGAGTCAGGATGACGAAGAAATAATATCCGCTCTGAACAAATGATTTTGGCGTCGTACTGAGCGAGCCAATCCATGCCAAGAATCATGTCAAAGCCCAAATACTCCATAAGGTGGAGATTTGCACGGAAAGAAAAGCCACAAAGATCAATATCTATATTCTCACAGAGCAAGCTAAGGGTCATGGATCCACCAATGGGATTCACAATCCTTAGTGAAGAAACCATACAAGTAACATCTAAATATAAAGTATCAACTAGTTCCTTTGATACGAATGAGTGAGAGGCACCCGTATCAAAGAGAACTCTACAAGATCTACCATGAAATAAAATAGAACCTTCGATAACGGAAGGATGCGTACCTCGAGGCTGAGCTGAAGATTTAGGAGCCTTGGCAGATCTAGGAGGTGCAGTAGGACAAGTGGAATAATGACGACCCTCCTTCTTACAATAGCGGCAGAAAAGAGGCTTGGGACACTCTTTAAACATATGATCGGTAGATTTAGTTAAGTACCATGTTGTAACGCCCCACCCCGAGACCCACCTTAGTAAAGAGAATTAACAAGTAATTCCGTCTACTAAAGCGGAGAATAGGGCTGGTTAAGGGCGACTATCTATAATTTTGTCTTAAACATCTACTGAATACGTCGATAAATGCAATATAATTTTTCTTTTCTACTCAAGTGGATCGACATACCCAGTAAATGCATAATCCAAAACTATAGGTAGCTAATGGATCTATCAGAACAAAATACAATAACTGAATGCAGATTACATCACAGAACAGTAACCAATATCATATATATACATATACCCTGATACATGTTCACTCACATCGAAAAAAAATAAAAATAGAATAATCCCAAATAAGAATATTCATAAGATAAGATAACATCAAACTCAATTATGGAATACTACGGAATACAATATATATTCCTAGACATATTCCATCTCAACATATCCCAAAACTCGAAAAAGAATCAAAGCACGATTCAAAAACAAGCTTGAATAAAGGACAATGATTCACTCGTATTGTACTTCGACGTATCATTATATACGTACTGCTCTGTGTTTGAAACTGAAACAAAATTATCATAACTTCTTTGTTTCTTAACTCGATTCAAAGATAGATAATTCATTAAGGAATATTACGGAATATAATAGATTCCTACACATATTCCTAACTTATTTATCTAAAGGTGGATATGTTCAATTTGGATCGTATTATAACGTATTGTACTACGTGTCTGTTCTGTGTTTGTTATGCTTAATTCTGAACCTTGGCTCTGATACCAAGCTGTAACGCCCCACTCTAAGACCCACTGTAACAAAGAATATTACGGGAGTAATACTGTCTGTCAAAGCGGAGAATAGAGTATAATGGAAGCGACCATTTGTAATCAAGCTATAACGATCTACTAAATACGTCGAAAGGGTGGTATCTATTTTTTTTTCTCAAATGGTTCGACATATTGAATAAATATTTATAAAGAAATTACAATGGCTAAAGACCTATCAGAAACAAGCATAGTAATAAACGATAAAACATCACAGAACAGAATCACATAACAGATATAAAATCCCAGAACAATACATCGTCAATACGGATCCAAATACTATAAGTCGGTACGAAGCCACTGCTCACACATGTGAGTCAAAAATATATACATATCAAAGTCTAAATAATAACAGAGTAGCGGAATAGTGGACAAATAAAAGCGCTATCTATCAGTATAGCAGATAATGTCCAAGCGGAAGCACAAAAGCTAAGCCCAGAGACCTAACCTGAAACAACTCGGTCTGACCCGAGCGAAAACACTCGGGTCAGGCTAGCTAAACAATCAGTAATAACTGAGATATATAATAATGCGGTACATAAATAAAACAGTACTTATCCAAAGAGAAGTATATTATGAACCACATGAATATTGACGATCCCTAATCATCAATAAACAATAAAAATCTCCAAAGAGAAATCAACACCAAAGTGTAGAATAAATAAAATCGCCTCATATCATCGGCGTAGCCAAAGCTATAAAAAGATGCCCATAGGCAATAATCCCAAGAGTGACCAGAGTCTGTAATCAATGCCCAAGCAAAGATCGATGCTCCAAAGAGCAATGGGGATATACTGAAAAGTCAATGAAATCCAACACTGAAAAGCAGTGTCCAGAGACACTGTGAATCCATAAGGCAATCGCACTTACATCGTATGGTTCCATAGAACCAACACCGAATGGCGGTACTCGAATGGATATAAAAATCATCAAATAATACCAGTATTGCATGTGCACCGACCGGAGTCGTTGTTGCCAAGTACTGTAGAGTTGTGATCGATCACTCGCACAGATGCGGAACGCGCGAGACGGCGAGATCCTTCCCAGAAGGATAAAGGCCCAGAGGCGCATGCCGAAAAATAAACTGCTCCATAGAGCAGGTGTCCAGAGACGGTTGCCCAGAGGCGTGGTGACCCAGAGGTCCAGTACTGGCCGCCCAGAGGCTAATGTGTCACAAACTTCTTGGAGAGGAACCCGTAAAGTGTTAACAATGAGTCCCATACCCCACGTTCGCACTAAACGGTTTACTAACCAATAGCAAGCTCACACTCCAAACAATAAAAAGTCCACCTCGTATCATCGGTAAACTAGACCCAAAGGTCAAAACGATCAATCGAATAGGTCAGGGATTAACCGGAAAGAAAATACACACGGTTCCATAGGCCGGAGATTTCCTAACCATTTAAGCACCTTTCCACTTCGCTCGACATGCTAAAAAGGGAGTGTGAGATTTTTATTATAGAAAATAATGGTGCGAAACAGATTTATAATTGATTTTGAAATCACTTTAAAACGGCTTTTGAAAACTCTCCTATTATGGAGTAATTAATTTAATAATTAAAAATAATATTATATAATAATTTCGAAAGCCATTTAGGAGTGAAAAATCCTTTGAAAATAATTCATAAAACCTGTGTACGAAATCTAGAGACAAATCTCAAAGAAATCAATAAAACAAGAAAATCACTGAAAATATTCTAAGTGTTGGAAAATAGTCCAAAAATGACGCGAACCCAAGTTCGGAAAATTATTCGAACCAGCAAACTGAATCCGAATGGCATGAAAATAAGTAGGCATATAGTCCATCATCCCTGCTCCAAACTGCAAAAAGAATCGGGGAATTCCGACTTGAAACGAAGAAACGGCGTCGTCTCAAAGTCGGACAAAAATCATAAAACTTTACTGTGTCAAAACAGTGTAAAGGTCCCACTTCGACGACATGGTCGAAGGGTCACATGAACTCAGATCTTGATGAAAATTTTCAGGTTTGTAGTAAAGTGCTCCTACTTTGATATGCAACAAGAATCGTTCGGTTTCGACTTGAAACGAAGAAACGAAAATGTTTCAAAGTAGGTTCGACGATAACTGAAAATTATCACTATTGTAAAACAGTTTCTGGGTGCTACTTCGGCAATAGAAATGAAGTATCTAATGCACCCAGATCTAAACCAAACTTTGCATGGTTAAAGATCTCGATCTCATCTTTTTAACGAGACCAAAAACGATGAAATCTGACAAAGGACGAGCCCGGGATGGCGTCGCAAAGTCGGGGTTCTACGCTGAAAACAACGGGAGAAAAGAGACTAAGGCCTATAGCTATGCACTAACTGGCCAGAGATGAAAAACCACAATTTTGGCATAGTAAACTTCAAATTCTGGCAAAATGAATAAAATGAAAGTTGTAGCTTAGTTTCTAAGCTTTCCGGAATGACCAAGATCGTCAAATTCCGACCAGATATGAAAATTCTATGACTAAAACAATTCTCAGATCTAAATTTTATATCACTATCGTTGTGCTCTCGGACAGTGGTAAGAATGCACAGTTTTGACCAAATTAACTTCGAAATTTCATGAAACTAAAAACATGAAAGTTTTAGCTCTAAATCTAAGCTTTCCAGAACATCCAAAATTATTAGATTTGGATAAGAAACGAGTAACTTATTGCCAAATCAATTTCAGGTTTTTATTTTATCAACCCTGTAGTTTGTTGTCAGGTCAGCGACAAACAAACATGATTTCGATCATTCAAACCTCAAAATTAGACATAAAAGTTATAGGGTACAGAATAAGTTCCAAAACTTCAAGAAAATATTAATTCCGATTTAAGATGAATGAGATATGCCTAATTTACTAACAGCAATAAACTAATTATAATTTCAGCTAGCATATATTACAAGTACCTTATGTGCACACCCCAAAATGAAAGAAAAGATGATCAAAGAGCTATGATTCACATGTTACATAATAAAACATGTGTTACTAACTGATTACCAAAATCAAAAGATGATTAAACACATATTAGAAGAGGTTTTTAGCAATATACCTCTCTAGAAAGCAACAAAGACTACTATAGCATCAACCCAAGTTAGCAAAAGATGATTAGGAGGCTATAATTTCAAAAAAACACATAAAACATGTGTTACCAAATCAATTTGAGAAATAAGAAAGATATAAAAATGGATTTGAGGTGGGTATTTGCATTACCTTTGCATAGAATGATTTGCATAAGCTAAAACTAGAAGGAGATGAAGATAGAGGCCATTTTTGTTATGAAAGCTTTAGGAAATGATTAGGGTTTTGATTAGGGATGAATGAATGAGGTTAGGAGAGTTTGAGATAATTTATAGAGGAGGTTTAGGGTGGGTTATTGGGCTAGGTTTAGTAACCCAATAAGAAGAGAGTTATTTACATGTTTCCAACAATTAGTCTAAGTGTTCATATATGTTTATAAAACTCATTTTTCTTATCCAAACCCATTTTAAAATCTCTACTAAAATATTTAACTTTCCAAAAATAACATTTTATCCTCATTTTAAAATCCCATATTTCCCATTTAATTAAAATAGCCTTTTTCAAATAAATTTTGTTATTCCAAATCCTTTTATGCTTCATTAAAATAAATAAAAATCCGAACTTTTATTTATTAATTGGTAATGCAAATCCCGGGTTGTTACATAATCTTAACAAACATTTTTCAGGAAATAGGATCATAGAAATCATTCTAATTTCACTCAACATCAATTTCCGTATTCAACAAGTGCTATGGGCGGAATAACGGTAAAATCACCTTTTAAATTCCACGAATAGGACGAGTTCCCTCTTCGGATTTCAATACCAAGTATAAAAAGATTATCTCTATGCAATCCAAGTCGTAGTTGGTTCATTTTGGAGATTGCTTAAATTTGATAATACCAATCTTCTTTTATTTTGGAAAAGTTAATACAATCTTTTATCTTAGAGCATCCAGGCTTTCCTTTCGATCTGTTCCACCCCTCGCCTAAGAAAAGAAAACATAGGCCAGGTAAGTTTAGGGCACTAGTTGCTCCATCCCTAACTTTAGTTAAACACCTTGTTTTATCTTCCCAGATCTCATAGGCGGGACAAATGTACTAGTTGTTTTCGTATACTCAGTTATCGACTTAATTTTGGATTTGATTATAAAGATTCCAAATTATTGTTTAAACACTTAGTTTTCCTTTTAAAAAATTCACAATTGGTTTAGGGAAAAATCGTTACATTTAAACTTATTTTCAAAAGTTATACCATTCGCAGCATAAAAGTGCTATATAAGCTTATTTGTTTAAACCAACTTTTAAACATTCGATAATTCATATTTTCCAATCCAAATCTCTTTTAAACCATTTAAATAGATTTATCAAATTTATTTCATATTTTTCCAATATTAAAACATTCATTTAAACAGATTTCCTGTTATGGTCACTTAACTACACTAGCGCGATTTTTCTAGAAAATTGATATGGACTTAATTCAAAATCTACAAAACAAAATCTTGATTTTCTTTCTTCGTTTAGAAGATATGGATATAATAGTCGGGAATTTTCTTGTTTCGAAGAATTCTGAGCTATATTCCACTCTACACATTCATTTGAACTTTTCGGCGCAAAATCGCGAACTACCGTTGCGAGACGCACCTTGTTTTAACTTATTTTTCAATATTTGAAATAATTTATTCAAATTGAATTCTATCACTTATAAAATCATTATAAATCAATATTTTCACTTCTTAAAGTATTTAAAATATATTTTCACTATTACCATATTATAATATTATTAAATTCACATTATTTTAATATTAAAATTTTAAATTCCAATTTCAATTCAATTTCAATTCTAACTTCAAATTAAACATATTTAAAACTTAGATTTCAAATCTAATTTCAATTTAAACTTCAATTCAATCTCAAACTAAACTTCAATTTTCAAAATCGATTTCAATTTTAATTTCACTATTCATCTTAATTTCAATTCAACTATTCTTTTCAAATCCGTTTCACTTCAAATTTCAAATTCTCTTTTATTTTTACTTTAATTTCACTTCTAATCGAAAAGAGACTTATTTTTCCAAAATATCTCATATCACTAAAATATGGTCTTATTAACAAGGGATCACTTAATCAAAATGAACATAACCAATATCCATATTCATCACTAACATAACATCCATTCAACAAATCACATAACATATGATTTCAAATCCAACATTCACTATTAATATCATAACGGGATATATTATCACAATTCAATTATCTAACCAACTATCAATCATCCATATTAACAATCAATTTGGTATAAACATTCATATGTCATAAGGGTGTAAATATGATTGTTTTAACATAACCAAAATATAAATTTAAAAGCAATGAGAATTTCTCACTTAATTAACTATAGTTAATTACTAATCATTTCTCTTATCATTTATCAAACCAAGTTATCATCCATATCACAACCATAATATCAACCAAGTTATCATCCAATAAATCATCCAACATATACTAAACTTTTCATGTAATTAACTTGAAATATTTTTAGAAATTAGTAACTTTAAAATGTGAGAACTCACCTTTAACCAAACCGATTAACTTCCAACCAACATTCTTACTAACAACACTTCACTAACTACTTCAACTATTCAACTTCTACTCCATTTCTTTTGCTTTATGCTATCGACCTCTTCTTCCGAACTCCCGAAAATCCGGTAAAGCTTCCGCGGTACCTTGAATTTCTCCAGGCTCCTTGAAATGAAATCGGCGGCACTTCCTTCTCTTTTTCTTGCTCCGGAGCTTCACGAACTTGCTCCTCTTCCTTGATAGGTTCGGCCATGCCTTATTCCACTCCTTCCTCCAGCATTTCTTGACTTCTTAGATGCTAAATCATGTTCTAATGGTATTCTAAGGTCTTTGGCAAAGTTTGGTTGTGTTTGGAGTTGATTAGATATGGTTTTGAAAAAGCTAGTAAGGAAATTGAAGAAGAAGAGGAAGCCATTAAAGAGAGCTTCAAGGAAGAAGAAGAAGAAGGAGAAAGTGAAGAAGAAGGAAGGAATGAAATGTGAAAAAGTGGAAGGTATGGATGCTTATTTATATTTGAGCTTTGGATGGCAAATGACTATAATACCCTTCTCTACTTTTTTTGACTTAATTTATTATCCTTGCTTTGACCTTTGCTTAATGGAGAAGAAATGGTTTGATTTGAATTTGTACTTAAGAAATGATGTTTGCCTCTTTTTCTTACACTTTAAAATGTTAAAATAACATTTGCTCTTTTTTCATGTAAGATAATTCTTATGCATTAATGAGAAAAGATGGTTTAGTAATGATGTTGTTTAGTATTTTAATTTTAATTGTAAATTGTCAAATCATGTCTTTTCTTACTTTTTTATTTATTTAAACTTTTCAAAAGTAAACTCCTTTTGCCTTTTAGTGCTAAATGTAAAGTGTTTAAAAGTTTGTAAAGTTGTATTAATGTGTTAGAAAATGTATCAAGTTGCAACAACTTGTCGACAACTTGTTTCAGTTGAAAACGATGTTTTTGTCGACAAATTTTACAGTCAAAATTTGACGTTTTTGTTAAGCTATATATTGAAGTAAACCAAACTTTAAAATGAACTTTTTACTTCTTTAAATAAATTAAAACATGTCTCTTTATATTTTAAAATCATATTTAATTAATATCAAAATCTTAAATTTTACAGTGTATGTAAAACTAACAAAATACGACAAATTTTGGTTATTTTTGTAAAACGATTATTAACATACTTTTAAATCTTTTAACATACTTTTATTATCTTTATTAGATGTTTTAAATAAGATTTAACTTCTCAAATAAATATTTAAACTTATTTATTTAAGCCTTTATTTATTATTAACAAAACTTAACTTTTGTTGATTTGTTCTAAAATCCAAATTTATACTTTTTAATTTATTAACTATAAGAATAGAAAATTATTTATTATATATAACATATTTATTTAAGTTTTAAATTCATTTTAAATTTAAAACGAACGAAATATCTCATTTTCGAAGTAGCGAAATTACTGGTCGTTACGTACTCCCCTACTTAAAAGCATTTCGTCCTCAAAATGAAAGTTAGATAAAGGAATCTATCTCATACTCATATCCTCAAATATTTTAACTTATTTATACCGATGGTAGAAAAGAAGAAGGTCGATATTGTGACGACCCGGAATTTTTATATATTTGAAATGGGAATATTTAATTTATTTTAAATATTCGAAGGTTAAATTTTAACTTTAATTTTAAAAATACAGTATTTATTTGGATAATTAATTATTAAATTTAATTATCGGGATTGGGTAAAATATTGAATCTTGATTTTAAGCCTGTTAAAAATAATTCAAAGGTTCAGAAAATTTATATAGATAATACTGGAAATAATAGACGAATTAAAATTGAATTTAACGGTCGTCTGTTCAATTTAAAATTTGCATCGTTTAAATTGTCGTTTAAAATAGCCTTCCGAGACGCAGTCTCGGAATTCAGCGAAACCAGTTTCATTGGATCTGTAAGATTGAATTATTATCGGATTTCAATTTTCGTTGTGTTGGGAGTTATTGTATGGTAGATAAACGCATTTAAATGTATATTGAAAAGTTTTCTCAGCAACCTTCTCTTCTCTCAAAAACGTGTTTCTCTTGGTACAACACGTGTCCTACCTAATAAACACGCGTCTCCTTCTTTCTTTAAAATGATAGCCGAGCTCAATCCAGAATTATCACTTGAACACTCCAAACGAAAATTAAAAATCAGATTTGTTCTCCCTCCTCAAATCGCATCCCCTCCCCTTCTTTTGTTTTTTCCAGCCCGTTCGCAAGTTCAGAACGATCGAAATCAAGTAAGGGATTAGTGGCGCGCGAGCGCCTGGCGTGGGCACGCGATCGAAGTCAGTCGCGACGATTGGCCAGGGTACGCGCGTGATGGAGGGGGTAGGATCGAAGCTGGGGTTTGGGGGTTCGTAAAAGCAGCGATAAAAGGGGAGATGGCATGAGTGGTGATGGCGGCATGAAGCTCGACCTAGGGTTTGTTGAGTAATTAGAGGTCGAACGCCTCGAGATGGGATCGACGGCAGCGAGTTGGTGGCTTCGCGAAGTGACGGAGGCTGGGAATCGAACGATGGGCTTCGGTGGCGAATCTGGAGGAGGCGAGCTGGGTTGTGCGACTGCGTTCGTTAGTGAGGTCTGGGCAGTGGTCAGGCTCGCGACATGTGGCCGTCTCGAAGTCGCAGCTGCTTCCAGTTGTTCAAGCTATTGTCCAGTAAAGCTAGGGTTAGGGTGGTATCGCGAGTTGCAGCGGTTGCCGTCCAGTTTTGAGGAAGTCTGTGAGGTATTTGAGTTTAAATTCTCGGTTAAAATTTGATTTAATAATTATATATATATATACAGGTTTAAAATGCATATAGTTGAATTTAGGATTTTTAGAAATTGGTATATAAATACAAGTCTGTTTCAATTTAGTGTTATAAATGGGTAAACAAGGAAATTGTATACATTTATAGAAACAGTTTTTGGAAAGGTATGTAGGAATTTATTTTAGAGATATTTAAAGTTTACTAAATATGTATATTCAGATTTGGGAAGAAAATACATGTAGCTTCAAAACAGTTTATATAAATATGAGAATCAGAAGTTTTACAGATAAAATTTATTTATACAGATAGGTTTTGAAGAAATTATATATAACAAGTTAATTAAGTAAATTTATTAAATGAAATTAATTGTTCGATTATTTCGAATATTAATAAACCGTAAATGTTTATTCAAGGTCTAAATCTTGAAGAGGCAAGCTGGATTGGGAATGGGAAGCAAATAAAATAAAGGTGAGTTAATCTCACTCAGTTAGATTTAAATTTAAATGGTTAAATTTAAATAATTGATTGGATGATTGCATTGATTGATGTGCTATACTATATATAGTAGTATATAGCAATATATACATATTGGCATATGTATATATTTGAGTTGTTGATATTCCCGCATTTATATAGCGGATGAGACCCTATGCGCCGCATAATAGCGGATGATTTATACAAATCCCATATACCGCGATATTCCACTTTGAAGTGGAATTGGTATTGTGCTAACGTTTGTGGATGCAGGGAAACAGGTTGGAGGGATCCAACTGGATTCCTCAAAATTATTTAGATTATTTGATATTCTGTTCTATGAATATTGATATCCTGTGATGATTTTATTGATGATTGAAATATTGGATGATATGGTTGGATTGAATATTTCAATAAAAAGGAGTTATCAAAATATATTGAATTGGATTTTGAAAGAAATAAAAGAGTAAATTTTAAGTAAATAATTCAAGTGAATTGGAATAAGGGAATTTCGAAATAACAAAGGAAATATTAACTTTAAACTAAAGTGATATTAAATTTAAAAGAATAAAGGATTTATTTTGAATTTAAGGATTAAATTTAATTAAAGGCTAAAGAAGGAATTTTGGAAGTTTAAAATTGGTATTTTCAGTTAAAAAGGGTTTTAACTCAAATAAAGGAATAAATCTAAAAGTTAATGTATTTTGAAATAAATGAAGTAGTAAAGGAAATTTATTTCAAAGTAAAGTAAAGTAAATTGGAAAATCAATTGGAAATTGATTTAGTTGTTTAAAATTGGAATTTTAAAAGAGAAGTGAGATTTTGGAATTTATAAACTGGGTTTATAAAGTAAAATAAAATATAGTGGATATTTGAATATAAATTCAAGGTAAGAATTTATAAAAAGATATGGTTTGGTTTAAAAATAAATGTTGATTTATTTTATGGAAATGAGAAGTGTATTTCTCTGGATAGCCAAGTACGTTTTCAAAGCAATTTTAAATATAAGTTAAAAGTTTTAAGTATATTTTTAAAAGCATGTTTTAGAAAATTGATTATTTCTAAATGTTAAATTTTCAAAGTAGGTATATTTTAAAAATCTATTATTGTAGTAATTATATAAAAGTGATTTGCTATTCTGTTTTAAAAAGAGAAATTTAGTTTATATTTATAAAGTGGTTTAATTTAAAGTATATATTTTAATAAAGTATTAAAGTAGTTTGATTTCAATGTTATAAAATATATTTTAAAATAAAGTGTTTTTAAATTATTTTAAAAATCTAAAAGTGTTTTGTACTTGGTGTTTCAGAGAAATAAATATTTGGAAATGTATTCCGTAAGCGGAAATTGTTTGAAATTGTTTTCAAAAGGAGTTTGAAAATTTGGAAATATATCTTGGAAAGATATTTGGGCAAATAAATAAATGTGGGAAATTATTTATTGTGTGATGGTTGCTTGTGGATGTTAATTGATAGTTAAATAACCGACTATCAATATTGGCCAATGCGCTGATCGTTTCGAAGAGACCGGGATCGAGTTTCCGTATACCGGGATTCTAGGTCTGGAGACTCGAATACCACTTCGATCCGGTTTGTACGTTTCGTGTAACGACTTCGGAGTCGAAGATGGAGCTGTGAAGTGCAAGGGCTAGTCGCTACTAATCCTGAGGATATTTCCAAAATGGATGTAGTAGGAGTAGTGCCTTCGGTTCCGTTCAAACCCGGGACGGACTGGTATGGACGAATGCTTGCGAAACATCGTCAGCGGACGATGGGCATTCTAAGGGATATGTTCTCTAAAAGGTATCGTTTAGCCTCGAACCTCATCAACCGGGAATGACTGAAAATCAGGGGTTATGCAGCAAGGCTTCGTGGGTAGCTCCCACTGGAGGGTAAAGTCATCCCTGTCTAGATGTCCCTTTTTATTTCGGCTTAGTGGTGCGGTTGCTGATCCCAACCGTGGGGTGATTTTATTCGGGATCATCCAGTAAGGGATGGTTCCGGCCTTGTGTTGCAGAGGAGCGGGCGTACTCCTCGGTACGGTGATCTAGGCCACGTACTGTGATAGGTGGTACCCCAGTGCCTAGTCATTCGTTGGAAATCCATTTTTCCTACGTGCCTTGTACGGTATTTGTTTGTATTACCCACTTTTGTGGCTAGTATGCTGGAATTTAATAATGTAACAATTTCAGCTATTTTAATAAGTATGTGTATATAGACACTATTATAATATCAGAGGAATTTGATAAAAAGTGTTTTAGCTATCGTAAGGTAAAAACCCGACATGTTTATTTGTGGCGTGGTCTTACGAGATGCTTTTGTTTTCAAAGGGTTTGAAACTTTAATAATCAATTGAGTGTGATTTTCTCACGCTGGTTTTCCAGACTGACTCGGGTATTGTTTTATATGATACTCGGGTCAGACCGAGTATTATAGATTACAGGAAATGATGCTATGGAGCTGGATGGCGATACGTACTTCCGTATTTGAGTTATATATTCCGCTGTGTATTCAGATTGTAAGGACAAGTTATGATTACTGTCCAGTTGTATGATATTGATGTGATGTACTCTGATGATGTATTTGGATGATGTATATGTAAACAGATATAGATTTCTTTTTGTGTAAAGATCTGTTATTATCTATTATATTTTATTCCGCTGCGTATGAGAGATTCTGCTGTTGTTTTCTATTTTTCTTCTTCTACCTCTTCTTCTTAACTAAAATGGTCCGGTTTTTCGTGTTAGAAAAACCCGGGTTGTTACACTTGGTATCAGAGCTTAGGCTGGCGATAACCTTGGCTCTGGTGGGAATTTTGAGAGTACTAATAGATATGAGCGCGTATTTGTTAGTGAATATAAAATGGTTTTATATTGTGTTGGTTGGTTTATTGAGTGGCATATGAACCTTCGTCGGCACAGTCTGTACAACTGTATCGAAGGGGTTTCTAAACACTTGAATAGAACAGTTTGACACAATATTGTTTTAAATAGGGTGAATGAAATAATTTTGCCCAAATTATTTTGTATATAAAAGAAATAATTATTTGAAATTATTATAGTTATATATTTGGATGCTTGGTTGTTAGAAAATGACAATAATGAGTTAGTCTCATTATTAAGTAGAAATTGAAAACTTATAACCTAAATTGAAGAATAAATTTATATAACAAGATGGAATTTGAAGTATAGACTATAAATGAAATTTATATATTGAGATAAACTTTATATACAAATGTGAATTACAAATGTGATTTATAATCAAAGGAGATAAATTCATAAACAAATGTAATTTGTAAATGTAAATTGTAAATGTGACTTATAACTTGAAATAAAATGTGATAGAATTCCAGAGTAATGTTTGGATATAAAATTGAATGGATTTTGAATTTGAAGTTGTGGGAAAGGTTTAAATTCCTTTGGATTTAAAAATAGTTTTTAAAGGTTTTGGGGGAAATAATAGTGATATTATTTCATGAATATTTTTGAAATTGAATTCATATCTGGTGGGATTTGGAATTTAAAAATGTTTGAAATGTTTTAAAGTGATAAAAGCATTAAATTCTCTTTCGGTCGCTGGAAAATAATTTCGGTGATGACTGCAGCATCATCGATGTCTATTTTTGAGTTTCCAAAGAGAAATTGCTACCAAACTGTTTTAAATTGGAAATGATTGTGAACTGGGTTGGTTTTGAAATTCAAAGGGAAAATTGTTTGGTAAAAGCAGATTGTTTTGGAAATTTGGATTTGATGTGATATATCAGATGTGTGAGTTATTTATGGATTCAAAATGGTTTTGAAATAAAACCGGGCAATTGAATTCTGGGAATTCTATTTAAAATTTAAATGTGGAAATTTAAATAAATCAACAATATAAAGTATAGAATGAAGTTGATTTAAATAAGAAGGGAATGAAAGTTAAATTCTGGGATTATAATTATGAGATGAAATTAACTAAATGAGTAATATAAGTTGATAGATAAAAGAATTAGAGAACTTGAAGGTGAATAAATTGTAAAACTTGTATAAAATTGTATCCTAGAATTAAAATTTAATTCGAGTATATGAAGGTGAATAAAATATATTTGAATTTAACTTAAGATAAGTTAAATAAGAATTGAGAATTGGAATTGAATTAAAAATAAGTAAGTTGAAGTCGAATTGAATTGGATATAAAGGTAATGTAAAATGCTTAAAATTGTGTAAAGAAATTCATATTCTTAGGTTTTTAAGTGTAATAATTTGAAATTTGATTATAGAGATGAAATGGACTTAAATGAATAGTCCCAGGTCTTAAGCAAGTAAGTTAAACTTATGAATAGAGATGAAATTGTAAGTCATAAATGGGAATTCATTTCTTTGAACCATTAAGAGTTATAATTTGAAATTGTAATTATCAAATGGAAACGACTAAGATGAGCAATCTTAATAAATCCAAACTTGAATTATAAAATAAATTGAACTTAAGATAATTAAGTAAAGTGATATTTTGGATTTAAAAAGCAAGTATTTAATTTTAACCAGCGGAGGAACTAATTTGATAATAAATTAGTTAATGAAATTAAATTGTGAGTTAATGAAATTAGATTAACATAGTGATGGTTTAAATTGCAAATGAATCCAAATAAGTGAAAAAAAATTGGAAATGAAGTAGATAATTCATATGAAATGGGAGTTCAATTTGAATATATACACTTCGGTGGTGAAGTAGTAAATAAATATAAGAAAATTTATATGAACTTAAGAATTGAAGAATGAAATTCTTAAGAAAATTTGTATTGGAAATATACTTAGTAATTTTGGAATGGAAAAATAAAAAAATATACTAAGTGAATAGTTGAATGAAGACTAAAACTGAAGTTGTGAAATGGGATAGTTGTGAATAAGGGGATAACAATCAAAAAGGAATGTGAATAAAGGAAAATTGATATAACTGATAATCAATTGAAATTTATACGTAAGATGTACGTATATTATTTTATTCGCATAGCTATTTGATCCGGATTCGAACACAGAATTTCGAGATAGTTTTATCGATCCGAATTAGGATTTTTCACTCGATTTTCAACGGCGAACCTGGATATGGATTGTTGATTGATTCTGGATATTCTCTATCATAGTTTGTGGCTATGCAAGGAGAATGACGGTTTCTGATCGAGAAACCAGATCTGAGTCCGCACTAGGAAGTCGGGTGAACGATACTAGTTCGGAAGTGGAATTGTGTGATCGATTGAGCGATCGAATGTGATATTGCGTACGGATGATATATGTGCATCGTACGAGCTTAAGTAAAACAAATATTGGAAATTTGTAAAGAAGTCGATAAAATGACTTTGGAATTGTGATTGGATATTATTGCTTAGTAGGATATACAGGTGTATAAAAGCAATGGATAAATTGGGATTTTTGATTTAGAAGATAAAATTTAATGGCCCGACAAAAAGGTATGTATTTGAATTTCTATATGAAATTTGATTGGGTTTTGGATCCAGCCACTTGGCTTTTTGTTTTCTTTTTGAGATTGGGAGGCCGTAGAGCCATTTTGTAGTAGTACCGAGCTAGCCGCGCAAAGGAGACGCTGGCGAAATTTTTCGAAAATTTAGAGAGTTAGAAAATTTTTGAGAAAATTTTGATAATTCAAAAATTTGAATTCAAATTTAAATTTGAATGGATAAGTAGGTGGTATGAGTTGAACTTATGAATAATTTTGGAAAGTTAAAAGATGATTAGTGTATCATTAATAAAAGAATTGTTATGGAAAGTTGTTAAAACTATTTGGATTGGGAAAGAGAACGGGTATCGAATCATTTCTCTTAACTGGTAATTTCGGGGACGAAATTCTTTTAAGGGGGGAGGAATGTGACGACCCGGAATTTTTATATATTTGAAATGGGAATATTTAATTTATTTTAAATATTCGAAGGTTAAATTTTAACTTTAATTTTAAAAATACAGTATTTATTTGGATAATTAATTATTAAATTTAATTATCGGGATTGGGTAAAATATTGAATCTTGATTTTAAGCCTGTTAAAAATAATTCAAAGGTTCAGAAAATTTATATAGATAATACTGGAAATAATAGACGAATTAAAATTGAATTTAACGGTCGTCTGTTCAATTTAAAATTTGCATCGTTTAAATTGTCGTTTAAAATAGCCTTCCGAGACGCAGTCTCGGAATTCAGCGAAACCAGTTTCATTGGATCCGTAAGATTGAATTATTATCGGATTTCAATTTTCGTTGTGTTGGGAGTTATTGTATGGTAGATAAACGCATTTAAATGTATATTGAAAAGTTTTCTCAGCAACCTTCTCTTCTCTCAAAAACGTGTTTCTCTTGGTACAACACGTGTCCTACCTAATAAACACGCGTCTCCTTCTTTCTTTAAAATGATAGCCGAGCTCAATCCAGAATTATCACTTGAACACTCCAAACGAAAATTAAAAATCAGATTTGTTCTCCCTCCTCAAATCGCATCCCCTCCCCTTCTTTTGTTTTTTCCAGCCCGTTCGCAAGTTCAGAACGATCGAAATCAAGTAAGGGATTAGTGGCGCGCGAGCGCCTGGCGTGGGCACGCGATCGAAGTCAGTCGCGACGATTGGCCAGGGTACGCGCGTGATGGAGGGGGTAGGATCGAAGCTGGGGTTTGGGGGTTCGTAAAAGCAGCGATAAAAGGGGAGATGGCATGAGTGGTGATGGCGGCATGAAGCTCGACCTAGGGTTTGTTGAGTAATTAGAGGTCGAACGCCTCGAGATGGGATCGACGGCAGCGAGTTGGTGGCTTCGCGAAGTGACGGAGGCTGGGAATCGAACGATGGGCTTCGGTGGCGAATCTGGAGGAGGCGAGCTGGGTTGTGCGACTGCGTTCGTTAGTGAGGTCTGGGCAGTGGTCAGGCTCGCGACATGTGGCCGTCTCGAAGTCGCAGCTGCTTCCAGTTGTTCAAGCTATTGTCCAGTAAAGCTAGGGTTAGGGTGGTATCGCGAGTTGCAGCGGTTGCCGTCCAGTTTTGAGGAAGTCTGTGAGGTATTTGAGTTTAAATTCTCGGTTAAAATTTGATTTAATAATTATATATATATATACAGGTTTAAAATGCATATAGTTGAATTTAGGATTTTTAGAAATTGGTATATAAATACAAGTCTGTTTCAATTTAGTGTTATAAATGGGTAAACAAGGAAATTGTATACATTTATAGAAACAGTTTTTGGAAAGGTATGTAGGAATTTATTTTAGAGATATTTAAAGTTTACTAAATATGTATATTCAGATTTGGGAAGAAAATACATGTAGCTTCAAAACAGTTTATATAAATATGAGAATCAGAAGTTTTACAGATAAAATTTATTTATACAGATAGGTTTTGAAGAAATTATATATAACAAGTTAATTAAGTAAATTTATTAAATGAAATTAATTGTTCGATTATTTCGAATATTAATAAACCGTAAATGTTTATTCAAGGTCTAAATCTTGAAGAGGCAAGCTGGATTGGGAATGGGAAGCAAATAAAATAAAGGTGAGTTAATCTCACTCAGTTAGATTTAAATTTAAATGGTTAAATTTAAATAATTGATTGGATGATTGCATTGATTGATGTGCTATACTATATATAGTAGTATATAGCAATATATACATATTGGCATATGTATATATTTGAGTTGTTGATATTCCCGCATTTATATAGCGGATGAGACCCTATGTGCCGCATAATAGCGGATGATTTATACAAATCCCATATACCGCGATATTCCACTTTGAAGTGGAATTGGTATTGTGCTAACGTTTGTGGATGCAGGGAAACAGGTTGGAGGGATCCAACTGGATTCCTCAAAATTATTTAGATTATTTGATATTCTGTTCTATGAATATTGATATCCTGTGATGATTTTATTGATGATTGAAATATTGGATGATATGGTTGGATTGAATATTTCAATAAAAAGGAGTTATCAAAATATATTGAATTGGATTTTGAAAGAAATAAAAGAGTAAATTTTAAGTAAATAATTCAAGTGAATTGGAATAAGGGAATTTCGAAATAACAAAGGAAATATTAACTTTAAACTAAAGTGATATTAAATTTAAAAGAATAAAGGATTTATTTTGAATTTAAGGATTAAATTTAATTAAAGGCTAAAGAAGGAATTTTGGAAGTTTAAAATTGGTATTTTCAGTTAAAAAGGGTTTTAACTCAAATAAAGGAATAAATCTAAAAGTTAATGTATTTTGAAATAAATGAAGTAGTAAAGGAAATTTATTTCAAAGTAAAGTAAAGTAAATTGGAAAATCAATTGGAAATTGATTTAGTTGTTTAAAATTGGAATTTTAAAAGAGAAGTGAGATTTTGGAATTTATAAACTGGGTTTATAAAGTAAAATAAAATATAGTGGATATTTGAATATAAATTCAAGGTAAGAATTTATAAAAAGATATGGTTTGGTTTAAAAATAAATGTTGATTTATTTTATGGAAATGAGAAGTGTATTTCTCTGGATAGCCAAGTACGTTTTCAAAGCAATTTTAAATATAAGTTAAAAGTTTTAAGTATGTTTTTAAAAGCATGTTTTAGAAAATTGATTATTTCTAAATGTTAAATTTTCAAAGTAGGTATATTTTAAAAATCTATTATTGTAGTAATTATATAAAAGTGATTTGCTATTCTGTTTTAAAAAGAGAAATTTAGTTTATATTTATAAAGTGGTTTAATTTAAAGTATATATTTTAATAAAGTATTAAAGTAGTTTGATTTCAATGTTATAAAATATATTTTAAAATAAAGTGTTTTTAAATTATTTTAAAAATCTAAAAGTGTTTTGTACTTGGTGTTTCAGAGAAATAAATATTTGGAAATGTATTCCGTAAGCGGAAATTGTTTGAAATTGTTTTCAAAAGGAGTTTGAAAATTTGGAAATATATCTTGGAAAGATATTTGGGCAAATAAATAAATGTGGGAAATTATTTATTGTGTGATGGTTGCTTGTGGATGTTAATTGATAGTTAAATAACCGACTATCAATATTGGCCAATGCGCTGATCGTTTCGAAGAGACCGGGATCGAGTTTCCGTATACCGGGATTCTAGGTCTGGAGACTCGAATACCACTTCGATCCGGTTTGTACGTTTCGTGTAACGACTTCGGAGTCGAAGATGGAGCTGTGAAGTGCAAGGGCTAGTCGCTACTAATCCTGAGGATATTTCCAAAATGGATGTAGTAGGAGTAGTGCCTTCGGTTCCGTTCAAACCCGGGACGGACTGGTATGGACGAATGCTTGCGAAACATCGTCAGCGGACGATGGGCATTCTAAGGGATATGTTCTCTAAAAGGTATCGTTTAGCCTCGAACCTCATCAACCGGGAATGACTGAAAATCAGGGGTTATGCAGCAAGGCTTCGTGGGTAGCTCCCACTGGAGGGTAAAGTCATCCCTGTCTAGATGTCCCTTTTTATTTCGGCTTAGTGGTGCGGTTGCTGATCCCAACCGTGGGGTGATTTTATTCGGGATCATCCAGTAAGGGATGGTTCCGGCCTTGTGTTGCAGAGGAGCGGGCGTACTCCTCGGTACGGTGATCTAGGCCACGTACTGTGATAGGTGGTACCCCAGTGCCTAGTCATTCGTTGGAAATCCATTTTTCCTACGTGCCTTGTACGGTATTTGTTTGTATTACCCACTTTTGTGGCTAGTATGCTGGAATTTAATAATGTAACAATTTCAGCTATTTTAATAAGTATGTGTATATAGACACTATTATAATATCAGAGGAATTTGATAAAAAGTGTTTTAGCTATCGTAAGGTAAAAACCCGACATGTTTATTTGTGGCGTGGTCTTACGAGATGCTTTTGTTTTCAAAGGGTTTGAAACTTTAATAATCAATTGAGTGTGATTTTCTCACGCTGGTTTTCCAGACTGACTCGGGTATTGTTTTATATGATACTCGGGTCAGACCGAGTATTATAGATTACAGGAAATGATGCTATGGAGCTGGATGGCGATACGTACTTCCGTATTTGAGTTATATATTCCGCTGTGTATTCAGATTGTAAGGACAAGTTATGATTACTGTCCAGTTGTATGATATTGATGTGATGTACTCTGATGATGTATTTGGATGATGTATATGTAAACAGATATAGATTTCTTTTTGTGTAAAGATCTGTTATTATCTATTATATTTTATTCCGCTGCGTATGAGAGATTCTGCTGTTGTTTTCTATTTTTCTTCTTCTACCTCTTCTTCTTAACTAAAATGGTCCGGTTTTTCGTGTTAGAAAAACCCGGGTTGTTACAGATATCATAACAACACTAAAACAAATGATGTCAAATACACGGAGATTTCCCACACTAACCTGAGTATATATCACGTACTTAAGGTTATATACACATACATCAAGTCATACTGTAATAACCCTAGTTTTTGCATATATTTTAATTTTGACTTTATTTTTATTTTAAATTATTTAAACTTGTTCTATTTCAAACATTTCAATTTAAATATAAATGTTGATTATTAAGTGATTTATAGTTCAAACTAGTATAAATTGGATATTTCACTGAAAAGTGAATTTCTATTCAAACTGGTCAAACTTTGACTTTTGAACTTTAAATTTAAATATTCAAATTCTTAAATTTTATCTTTTATTATGAAAATAGATTTAATAACTTGAATACAGCTTTTCGTTTCGTTGGAAACGGAGTTAAATTGTGAAAGTTATGTATATTTCAATATTGTGTGTACTGATGTATTTAGCAATATTGTCTATTTTAAATTTTATTTTATTTGTCATATTTGTTCTAATATGTGTTAATATGTTATTTTATGTATCTTTTTATCTTTTAATAATTTTAAAGTGATAGTATAATTTTTCTAAAGTTTACTTGAATTTATTTCAATTTATGAAACCTAGTTTCCATTTTCTTTGCTATTTTCTTAATTTAATTATATATAATTGAAATTTATTTATTTATTTTATGCATTCACTTTTATTTGCTGTTTTTACTTTATTTATATTCATTTTACATGTATTTAAATTAAAATAGATTTTTCCAAAGTGTACTGAAGTTATTTCTAATTTTTAAAGCCTAGTTTGCACTTTTAAGCCATTTTCTTAATTTAAATTCAATTTATTCAAAATTTAATTATTTATTTTATATATTTATTTTTATTTCTTAGTTGTTATCTTTATTTCTCAGTTTTTATGTGTATTTATAAATTCCAAATATATATAAAAGAAATTTGAAAAGTTGTGACTCTTGATTTGCTTAAGGCTTTTGGTTTTCCACCTCTTTGTTTTCCAAACTCTTACATTCAATTGCTTTGGCCGACCATCAATTCTTTCAGCTGCACATTATTTTCCATCCCATTCACGAAAAAAAAACTTCTCATCACAAAAAAATGGCCGGCTCCATTGCTTGTGAAAATTTTGGTAAAAACTCTTTCTTCTTTTATGTTTTCATCTTGTTTTCATGGTTTTGCACTTGCTCTCTTCATCTCTATTTGGCTTGGCCTCTCTCTTCCATCACCATGGCTGCCTCCACCACCACCACAACCAGCCACCACCACCTCCAGCCCAACCCCAAGCCCATGCCATGGCCAACTTTGAGATAGATCCACCAAATTATATGCAAACACCACACATACATGACAAGCCGATCACTACCTTGCTTCCATCACCTCCTCCACCACTTTGGCCGACCATACACCACCACCACCAGCAAATTCCTGACCTGAACCCTCTACCACGTCCTCCTCCACCCAACTACAGACCTGACCGTGCTCCTCCTTGCTATGGCCGAGCCCATAGTTGCCATAGAAACATGTTGTTTTGCCTTGTGTAGTTGTGTTCATGCTCATATCTCTACCATACTTTGCTCCATCATTTTCCCATGCTAGGCCGACCCTATTGAACCAAAAACCAGACCCTAACACACACTTTGGCTGTGCTAATGTCACATACCGAAATTTTCGACTTTCGAAAATTCGACATCGATACTCACTTTATCGACTGTCGAGAAATCGAACGCCGGAAACTCCAATAGTGAGGGTTTTAAAAAGAAGAAGTAGAAGAAAAAGAGAAGAAAAAGGAAAGGAAGAAGAACAACAGAACACACAGAACAGAAACAGAAAACAATATCAGAATCTTACACATCGCAGCGGAACAATATATAATAGATAATCATAGTCTTTTAAAACAAAGAACTATATCAGTTTATACATACATCAATCATCAGAGTCAATATACAACTCAGTACAACAATGGACAGTTATATAACTTGTCCTCATACAGAATACACAGCGGAATAAATACTATTAGATACAAATACTACGTCTCGTCATCCAGCTTATCTCCAAAGCTCCAGAATATCCAGAATATCCTGATAACATAACTCTAGGCTGCCCGTGTGGAAAATTTGTGGGCACCCAGAGTTTAGAAGGGAACAATAAACTCCGAGTCAGTCATGGTGACTGGTGTGAGATCGTAAAACAGTTATTCTTTAAAATAAACAACAGGATAATTTTAAAGTCAATTCGAAATGCTTTTGGAAAATGAAACTACCATAAGACCTCCCGCCACACACACAATGCAAACGCAGACTTGGAGGAGATTTCTTCTTATGATAGTCAAAAATGCTTACTACGCAAAAAAAATCAAATTCTTTTTGATATTATTATTAGTGCATAGTGTGTAAAAACATTTCGAAAGTAGAATATAAATCTTAGCCAGCATAGGTACCATTATAGTATGCTTGCTATAGCTACCATATTAAATGGCAGGTTCTACAACTAAAACCGTACAAGTCACGTATTGTTTCTTTGGATTTCCAACAAATGGTCAGGCTAAGGAACTTCCTATCCACGATGGGTACGTCCCTGGAATAGACGACCCGAGAACCTAACCGGATCTCTGCCAACACAAGGCCGGGTTACCTCTGCAAAAATAGGTAACTACTGACACGCGTATGCCATCCCCCGATCGTCACCGATCTTCCCGAGGATCCCCGATTTCCAACAAACCACAAAGTAATAATAACTGTGCAGCAACCACAGAGGTTAAGTATCTGGGCTCCATACCATGATACCACCTTTATCCAGAAGGAATGACATACACTAAGGGGCGCTACTCCCTAGAACCTTGCCGCATTCGTCCTGTTTCGACCATTTCCGGGGTGTGAGGCTCGACGAAGTCTCGTCCACAAAGCTACGCTTTCTCAAAAAGCCCTGCTTCGGGTCAAACAAAAATGATCAACCTATGATCACAAAGATATAAGATCAAACAAATGATCATATCACAAATGATCAAACACTGATCATTTCACAGCAACACTCAGTATGCCACGTTACCAAATTGGGATATATCGCTGATAAATTTCAACTACATAACCTCTGAGCTCGTACGTCTCAGAGAAGGGTGTTAAGCTAAGAGAATAAATTCTCCGCCACCAACAGAAATGTATTTGAAAGAAATCAGCTTTATATCTCAAATTGTAACGTCAGACACACAATCCATACAAGTCTGTTCCGGGATCGAACAGAACCGAAGGCACTTCTCACGAAGCCCTTGCATTTCCGGATAATTTTCTAATCACGTCAGGACTTTCCGTCACTAAGGGTGATAAAACCTCTAAACCGAAGATCAGTCGGTGTAGAGTAACTCGACGGTAATCCTTCCGTTTTCAAAAATATCCGGTCTTCAACACCGGTCTTCGAATGCAATTCATAACGACGTATCACATATTCGGAATGGGTTATACGACCCCATGGTCCTTTCCCGGCTAACCCGAATAGTGAGCGATTATTTAAAAACAAGTGTGGAATTCAAATTCATCCAATTCACAACAAATACCTATCTAAAGGTAATTATTGATAGTTGGTTATTTAACTATCAATAAAGATGCGCAACATCATCAGATTCCAAATAATTTTCCCAAATTATTTATCTTCAAAAATATCTTTTACTAGATATATAATTTCCACACTTAATCTTTTGAAAACAATTTCAAATCAATTTCCACATTTCATTTTATCTTTGAAGATAAAATCTCAAACAGTTCATTTCATATTGGAAAAGCATTCCCATACTTATTTAAAAATAAGCATTTCACAAATCTATTTATTTTCAACACTTGGAAAATATTCGATATACTTAAATCAAATTAAGTACATATTTCATTCTTTAAGGAAATCTATTTTCTATAACAACATCAATTTGAGTCAAAACGAATGTTACGTAAAACATCGTTACGACGACTCAAAAATCACTAGTATAGGGATTCGAAATTTAAAATAGATATGTAAATCCCAATACTAGATAAAAACATTTCCTTTCGGAAATCATTTACTATAACAACTGTGTTATAGTCCACCATTTCCTTATTTCTCGAAAACGTCTATTTCAACAATAAATGTTGAAATCTATGATTTCGATTCATAATACATTTAAAACATCTTTTAAAACAATTAACTTCATTTTACAATATCGCTTTTCCAAAACTATCCATTTTACTTAACAATATATCCACTGTCCAAAATTGTGAATATAATCACTATCCAAATTTTAACAATTTCTACACATTTAACTTAAAGGATAATTCGCTGTCCAAAATCACGAATATATCTCCTTTAATAACTTCAATGTTAAATTTATCAAATTCTATTGATTTCGAATTTATAAAACCATGTTTTATAAATCCAATTTCTATTTATAAAACTTCGATTTCTAAATTATCCAATTCAACTTATATAACTCAATTATATACCAGAAGTTTATATTATAAGTTAAGAACTTATAATCCATTTATTTACAACATCTATTCATTTCTCATCTAAATGTCAAAATCCCATTTATAAGATAATTGCTTATAAATCTTTTTGTTTTACAAAATCTATCCATCTAATAACTTCACAATTTATGAATCTATAAATTTCAATTCACTTATGGAATCCATTTTTATTTGACTTTAACACTTAATAAAACTCATTTCAAAATTCAAATATTTTTAATTTATAAAAATATCAATTTTTATAAATCTTTTTATATGAATTGTTTAAAATACTTCAACAATTCTAATTTAAACTATTTCATAATCTTTATCAATTGTTTATTTCAAAAATAACATTTTTGTCGTATTTCACAAAAATCACAATTTTACTAACATTAAAATTTTAACATTTATTTATTTAAAATAAACCAATTCAAAAATTTCAATAAAACGTATATTTCTACAAATCACTTTACAAATCCTTTTAAAATCCAAAATCGTTATTTTTAGACTTTAAAATTGAACCCGATGATGCAACGCATCAATTAGTCCATCACAACATCAAACATCATATATCATCATATGATGACAGAATATATATCAACATCTGTAAATAAATAAATACAGTTGAGGAATCCAGTTGGATCCCTCCAACCTGTTTCCCTGCATCCAAAGACGTCAGCACAATACCAATTCCGCTCCAGTACGGAATTATCGCGGTATATAGGTTTTTATAAATCCACTTACTAACGGCGCAATAGGGTCTCATCCGCTATACGAGGCGGGAAATCATCAATCCAATATATACATATGCCAATATGTATATATTGCTATATATATATATATAGATATATCCTATCATATCTAATAGCACATTCAACAGCAATCAAAACAAATCAATCAATAACTGCAATAATTCCACTTTAAATTTTGAGTGAGAAGATCTCACCTTAGCTTTTATTTTGCAATCCATTTCCATTTCAGTTTTGTTTTCTCGATTTTAACCTGGTATAAACAATTTATATAAAGTTCATTAATATTCGAAATAAATCGAATAATCAATTTTCATTTAGTAATTTTAATTTTTCAATGGTTTTATTTTAAACCCATTTCTTTTAAATAAATTTATTTAACTCAAAATAAATCCTCTTTATGTAAATCTTTCTCTAGTACTCTAAATAGTTTTAAATAAATCAATTTAAACAATACATTTAAACTTTACTTCCTGTAAATAAACAAACATTTGCTTTTCTTTTTACCGTAAAAATTATGTTTCTATTTTTAAAATCTTAATTCAACAAATTTCTTAAATCTTAAGCTAGTGATTAAATTTTAAAACAAATTCCTTTTGACAAATTTAATTAACTAAAAATTAAAGTTAAGACTAAATTTTTCCTCGGTTTTACCTGTATATTAACTTACTGTTTATATTTTTTTTTCTTTTTTTTTTCTTTTTTTTTTCTCAGTAAAATTGAATGAGAGAAAATTTTATACCTTACAGTCGAAACCACCACGAGATGTCCAAACTCCCCTTGCGAACATCGCTGCACTCAACTCCACCACGTGACTGTCGCATCCATCGCGACCATCCAGTCTAGCCACTGACCACTCGAACGAACGCCATCGCGAATGAACCCCATCGAGTCGTCGCCTCCTTCACCTTGCCCAGGTCGTGCTCGCTGCTGCTTGGCGAATACTCGACCAAAACCCCAAAATCTCGAATGCCACCAAATCGCGACATCCATTCATCGAACTCGCGAAACCATGCTGCCCAGATAATCGCGCCTCCGCCCTTGTGAAATCCCCAGCCTCCTACTGCCATTGCCACGAATCGACTGCCGCCGTCAGCCTCGTGTTTGACCTCGCGACCTCGAGACGAACCCCCAAATCACCATCGACCTAGACGAGCGCCTCCCCTCGCTGCCTGCTCGATCGAAGACCACGCTTCCTATAATCGAAGCCCTAGTAAACATTGATCGACGAACTGTCGTGGAGAAGAATGGAGCCGCCACTTCATTTCTTTGAACTGGGGATGAGCTTCCATTTTCAAACTAAGGAAATGAGGGGACTCGCGGTTTTACTTTAAAGCACTCGGCATTGTTTATTTTTTTGAACGATATATTTTCTTCTGAAATGTTTTAACCGAGAAGGCAGAGGAAAGTTGCGTGAAATTTAAAAAGAAAAGAGGGGACAAGAGAACGATGATTAAGCAGAGTAGGTCGACTTGCTCAGAAGTAGGGTGGCTGATGTGAATATATATATTTTAATCAGCTAATATATATATATATAAATTTCGGTATAATTTTCGACGCGTTTACTTATCGTATGCTCACACAACCACTCCAATTACTACGAAATTTGAAATCCGGTAATAATTCAATATTACGGACCCAATGGAACTGGTTTCGTCGAATTCCGAGACTGTTTGAAAAATGACTATTTTTACATATCGATACGAACGATATAAATTCAAAACCGAATAAAACAGTTTCAAATTCAATTCTGAAGCTTCTGTTATCTTCAGTATTATAAATACGAATTTTAAAAGCTTTCGAAATATTTTTCTTCAGCTGTAAATTGAAGATTTAAATTCTTATCCAGTTTTCAATAGATTAAATTATAAAATTTAATCGCCAAATTCTGAATTATATTCGAGATTCAAATTAAATTACCGTTCAAATATTTAAAATAAATTAAATATTCTCAATTTAATTTGATCAAAATTCCGGGTCGTTACAGCTAACCTGTAACATCCCGTATTTTTAAGCTATTGAATTTGAACATTTAATTCGTTTTAAATGTTTAATGTGGATCCTTAATTGTTTTTGAAATGAATGGATTTGGGTTCAATCAATGAAAATGAGCTATAATTTTAATTTATAGCAATTCTGGTTGAATTTGATTAATGGAAAAATAATAATTAAATATTCGGGATTAGGATAAAAAGGTGGATTTGGGTGTAAATAGTAATAAAATGATATTTAATGTATTTTTAAGTTCAATTGGTTATAAATAATATTATGGGATTTTTAGATGAATTTAAAAGTCGATAAATTATTATTTGGGGTTTTATATTAATTTAAAAATGAATTTAATATTATTAAAATGCAATACAATCAGATTTTGATCTGGATTGAACCAGAATGATTTTTAAATGTGGTTATACATTTTATATGATTTATTATTTAGTTAACAAAATTTTAAAAGTGAAATTTGAAGCGTTTTCGACGATTTTCAGAAATCGCCTGATTTAATAGACGAGTGGAATTAGCTTTCCGGGGCGCAGTCTCGGAATTCGACGAAACCATTTCCATTGGATCCGTAATAGTTAGTTATTATCGGATTTCAATTTTCGTGGCAATCAGAGTTATCGTTTGACCGTGGCAGCTCGAAACGCATCGAAATCGATTTAACCGATTTAATTTTAAATTGATCGTTTTATTCCGTATCTCGCGCATACGATCAAATTAGCTTACGAAACTTGTTCCATCGTGTCCGGAACGCGGAAAAACCTCAGGATAGCCTGTCGGAACGTGAGAATTGGAGGTCGTTTGCATTAATGGTTGATTTGAGAAATTATATTAATTTAATAATATTAAAACAATTTTATATAATCTATTTTCTCAAACCCTAGCTTCAGAGAAGAACGGGCCGCCACTTCAAACGTTTAATGGCCGATAACGTTCCACTCTTTCCTCGTTTTTTTCTCTTCATCCACGCATTGTTTTCGAAAATCATCAACTGAAGAAACGAAGGGGATGACGAGCTCGTCACATCTGACGGTTTAAGTTGGATGTTGTTGATCGTGGTGGCCAGAAAAGGGGAGGAGGCGTCGGCCGTTCGTGTGTGATTTCGTGGTGCTAGAGGCGACCGGACGTCGCGTGATTTCAGGCGAAGGTGCGGCAGGGGAGGACGCTTCGTTTGGCGGTGTTGGATCGAACTCCGGTTCGTCGTTGGTGGTCGCGAATTGATGGCATGATGGGTTCGGTTGTCTTCGTGCTTGCCTGTAGATGTTCGCGTGAAGGAAGATGAAGCTGGAGAGAGGAAGGCGGGCCGTGTTTTGGTAAAAAGAAAAAAAAAAAGAAAAGAGAAATTTGTTTTAAATTTAAATCCAAACTTTAAAAATTAATATCTAGTTCATATGATATCAGATTCAAACGAAACTGGAAGCGACGGAATCGCAGAGAGATGCTCTACGCGATAGTGCAGATCCGGAGTCATTCCGGGCAAGCAGAAATTTGGGTTAAATCGGACACCGTCCGGTTTAATTTAAATTTCAAACGCTCGCCGAAAACTCAAGGTGAGTTTTTCTCACTCACATCTGGATGCTAGGCATTTTAAATAGTTAATATTTAAATATCTGTGTGGATGGCTGAATATAATTGTTATTATCAGTCTGGATTGATATTTATATTGTGATGTGCTAATATTTGTGGATGCAGGGAGAAACAGGTTGGAGGGATCCAACTGGATTCCTCACAATATAGCAATTATTTTATAATTGATAGTGATACCTGTTTATATGACGTGATTGATAAATCTAGGAATTTAGTTGTTCTGTGACATTGTTGTATAAAGTATAATCACAGAATTTAATTATAAATGGATAAATTGTGTTTTTACGAAATAAAATGAATTGTTAAATTTAGAATTTCAAAAAAATAAAATTTGAAATCGGATTTGAAAAGAAAAATGTAAATTGGGTCAAATTGGGATTTTGAATATAATGGGAAGTTTATGAAATGGGTAAATGGAAAGTATAGTTTTCTGGAGATTAAATTTATGAAATTATAAATTGTTAAAATAACGGTGTTTATTTTAATAACGACTAATGTTATCCGGAAATTAAAAATATGTTAAAATGGAGTTTCCGACTATAAATAAACAAGTTAAAATGAAAAACAGAATGTTTGAAATGCCGTATTTCATTGGAATGTAACTAAGTGAATTGGAAATTTGGCTTCCATTGAAGAATTCACCAAAATGTTTATTTAAAAATGTTTAAACTAATTTAAAAAAAAATGAATTTCCGGAAATGAAAAATTGTGATTTAACTTCGGAGGAAGTTATAGTTAAGTATGGAATTGGAAATTTATGTTGAAATCATAAATTGACTTGAAATAAATCAGTGGATTTATATGAAAGAGTACTGGGAAATGTTTTGAAACGGGAAAGTGTTTCCCTGGGAAAACCAAGTAAATGTTTTACAAAAGATTTTATTTAACTAAGGTTAAGTTTTAAATCGTTTTAAAAGTATTTTTAAGAAACCGTTATTTTTAAAGAAATAAATTAATAATTTTTAATACCGTAAATAATTTGGGAGTATATTATTAATTATTTTTACAAATGGATTATTTAAAAGTTGGTTTTAGCTTAAGTTGTTAAAATTAGCATTTTTCTTCTTATAACGCTATTTTGAATTTAGTTAAACTAAAACCCTTATCTCTAAATCAAAGTTTATGTGTTAATAACTAGTTTTCTTCATATATTTTAAATTTATATATTTTTGAGTAAGTGCATAGAAGTAATTTTCATATTTTAAATTATATTTCAGTATAAAGTATTTTTAACTGTTTTAAATGTAAATTGTTTGATACTTGGTTATTCCCGATGGGAATAAATGGTAAAGAGATTTACCTTGTAAAGAAAGAGTTTGGAAAATTGTTTTCAAAACGAGTTTTGAAAATGTGAAAATATATCTTTGAAAGATATTAGAGGCAAAATAATAATATGGAGATTATTTATTGTGTGATGGATGTGTATGGATGTTTGTGAAGGTGAATTGATAGTTAAATCACCGACTATCAATATTGGCCAAAGCGCTGATCGTTTCGAAGAGACCGGGATCGAGTTTCCGTATACCGGGATTCTAGGTCTGGAGACTCGAAAACCACTTCGATCCGGTTTGTACGTTTCGCGAAAACGATTTCGGAGTCGAAGATGGAGCAGTGAAGTGCAAGGGCTAGTCGCTACTAATCCTGAGGATATTTCCAAAATGGATGTAGTAGGGGTAGTGCCTTCGGTTCCGTTCGGACCCGGGACGGACTTGTATGGACGAATGCTTCGTGACATCGTCAGGTGGACGATGGGCATTCAAAGTGAATTGTTCTGTAAAGGTATCGTTCAGCCTCAAGCCTCATCAACCGGGAATGACTGAAAATCAGGGGTTATGCAGCAAGGCTTCGTGGGTAGCCCCCACTTGAGAGTAAGGTCATCCCTGTCTAGATGTCCCTTTTATTTCGGCTTAGTGGTGCGGTTGCTGATCACAACCGTGGGGTGATTTTACTTGGAATTATCCAGTAAGGGATGATTCCGGTCTTGTGTTGCAGAGGAGCGGGCGTACTCCTCGGTACTGTGATCTAGGCCACGTACTGTGACAGGTGGTACCCCAGTGCCTAGTCATTCGTTGGAAATCCATTCTCCCTACGTGCCTGTACGGTTTTGATTGTGCCCAACTATTGTTGAAATGTGAGATGCAAGCATTTCAGCTAGATTCTATTTTACTTTCTATAGACACTATTATAATATCAGAGAATTTTAATATAAAAGTGTTTTAGCTATCGTAAGGTAAAAACCCGACATGTTTATTTGTGGCGTGGTCTTACGAGATGCTTTTGTTTTCAAAGGATTTTTGAACTTTAATAATCAATTGGGTGTATTTATGATGCGCTGGTATTCCAGACTGACTCGGGTGTTATTTTATTATAATGCTCGGGTCAGACCGAGTATATTTCAGGATAGGTTGCTATGGAGCTCAGGAGAGGAGCTGGAGTCCGAGACGTATTTCTCGTACTAGTATTATTCCGCTGCTGTGATTGTTGTATTGATTGATTGACTGGATATTGTTGATTGTGATGGACTCTGATGATGATGTGTTGTATATAAACAGATATAGTTTTCATTGTGTAAAGATCTGTTCTATATATTATATTTTATCCGCTGCGATTGTGAGATTCTAATTTGGTCGGTTCTTTCTTCTTCTATCTACTTTCTTATTCTTCTACAATCTGTCTTTTCCGGCATTCGATCATCGGCATATTATACTGTTGAGTATTTTGTGTCGATTTTCGAGGGTCGAGAAGGGCGGGTCGTCACAGTTGGTATCAGAGCTCAGGTTGGCGACAACCTAGGCTTTGGTGGGGAAATTTCTCATTTTCAATAGAGTCAGAAGTACTCTATAATGAGTTGAGTGTATTAATAGCTATGAGAGCGTACTTGTTAGTGAATATAAAATTGTTTTTATACTGTGTTGACTTATCGGTTGAGTGTTTATGAATTCTGGTCGGTGCGGGAAGTACAACCGTATCGATAGGGGTTTCTAAACTCTTAAACAAGATAAAACGACATAGTATTGTTTTTAAAGTGGGTAAATGAAATAATTTTACCCAAAATTGTATTTTGATATAAAAAGAAATAATTTTCTAAATTATTATATATATTGGATGTTTGTTTGGTTGTTTCTCCTATAATCAAATAAGAAATTAAAATATGATTTAAAATTCGAAATGATTTCTAAGCTAATAAGAATGTAAAATATTAAAATGGTTTATAACCAAATGGAATTGACTGAATATGTTTTAAATAAGAAAAGTAAAAAAATTAAAATTTGATTTAAACTAGAACTTTGACCCCGGAAATTTTGAAAGGGATTTCAAATGGAATTAAACAAAGTTTTGGGAGTTTGACTTTGTGGAAATGTTAGAAATGTTTTCAAAAGCATTTGTAAGAATGGAGTATATTTTGGGAAAAATATTTTTTTGAATAGAAATTGTTTTGAGGTGGATTTTGGAAGTGGAAAGCACTGAACTCACTTCAGTCGCTGGAAAATAATCCTGATGATGCTGGCCACATCATTAGAATTCATTTTCGAGTTTCTAAAGTGATGGATTGCTACCAAAATAGTTGGTTATGACATTGTTTGGACTTGTTTGGGAAACAAGTGATTTTGGAATTTTCAAAGGAAAATTGTTTGGTAAAAGCAGTTTGTTTTGGAATTTGGTATTTGATTTGAATATCAAAAGAGAAATGTGTTGATTTTTATTTCAAATTGGTTTTGAAATAAATCCGGGTAAATTGAATTCTGGGAATTCTATTTTGTAATAAAAATGTGAAAGTTGAAATGATTCAACTATATAACTTATAAAGGAAAGTTGATTTAAAGAAGAATTGAGTATATATGGAATGTAAATTTACTTCGAATAAATGAAGGTGAATGGAATATATCTGGATTTAACTTATGATAAGTTAAATAAAATTAAGAATTTGAAATTGAATTAAATCTAAATGAATTGGAATTAAAGAGAAGTTGATATAAAGGTGAAATGTAAATGCTTATGATTGTGCAAATGAATTCATATTCTTAAGTTATTGAGTGTTAAAAATTGACATTGTGATTATAAAAATGTGGATTGGTTTGAAATGAGCAATATAAACTTACAAGTAAATAAGTTGGAGAACTTGAGAATGGAAAATTTTATTTTAACTCAAGTAAAATGGAATTATAATCACAAATGGAAATAATAAATGGGATGGTGAATTCGAACTTAATTTTAAATGGAATGCAAAGTAAGGTGAAACAATTATAAAATATAAAAGAGGTAAGTGAACTGAAGTTAGTAAATAAGTTGAACTTGGATATGGAGAATTAAGATTAAATTGAATTGGTTTTAACTTTGACTAAAATGGAATTAAGCTGAATATTAAAATTCCGTTGTGTTATGAATAAGAATGAATGTAATTAAATTCTTATTTAAAGTAGTAAAGGAAATGGTTTAAATTCAGGTGGGCTAAATAAAATTTAGATGAACTTGAATAAATTCTGGAAAGGAATTAAATTGAAAATGCATATATAATTTAGTTAACCTTGAATTAAAATGGATAAGAATTGAGTTTAATGGAAATTTAATTCAGTTGAGATGATGTTGAATGAAGTAAATGCTTACTCAATTAAATCCAAAATGATTGTTTGGAAATAAATCTTGTGTAAGCTAAATTAAATGGAATTTGTATTTCGATAAATAGAATTTTGATAGTTTGTCAAAATTTGAAAGGTAAGTAAAATCCAGTTTGGAATAGGATTTGAGATTTGAAATTTTTGTGTTGGAAGTGTGAATGAATAATGGAATGAGCTTGTAATAGTGATAGTTTGAGTTGTAAAGAAACTTCAAATAAGTAAAATAATTTAAAGAGGTTTCTTTGTTAATATAATAAATCTAAAATGGATTGGATAAGTAGTCAGCATTTAGATTTATAAATGAATTGAGATTTGATTTGGATGAGAATCAAATGAAAATAAAATAAAACTGATTCAAGAAGAAATGGAAATGTGTAGATACTTGAGAGAACTAAAACAAATGAGTATGTATAAGCTTTATTGAGAACTCTTGAATGGAATTGTTAGGAAATAAACTAAATGCAAGTGAAATGAATTTTAAATTAATTAATGTGATAAGTTAAAAATATATGAGTTGAATATAACCCAGGATCGACTGATATTAATATAAACTTGAATTTGGTTAATGGAAATAAAGATGTAAGGAAAATGTAATTTAACAATTACATTGGAAAGAGAAAATATTTGGTTTGTGAACCTTGTAATGGAATAAAATTTATATGAATCCAAGTTGAAATTGATTTTGAATGGTGATAAGCTTAAGTGGCAATTATTTTTGCTTGAATGACATGGAAATTTGCATGTATTTGCAATTGAGTGTTTAAAAGCAATTGGAATTGAATTGTGAATAAATTGATATGAATGGGAATCCAATTCAGAGAGTTTGTTAATGAATGCAAGTGAATTGGTTAAAGGCAGCAAATGAAATTGATTTTGAATCAATAGGAATGAATTGACCTCTTAATGAGTAATGTTTGCATATGAATGGAAATGGATCATTACTGAAATGCAAATGTTTCAAGTTAAAATGAAGTTTGATTGTAAATCAAATTTGGAATGTAAGTAAAATTAAAAGGTAAGAAAGGCATATGTAATCATATTGAAGTGGAAATGAATTGGTTGAGATAAATATGAATTGTATGTAGGAACTTGAATTTAAAGCATTCAAATGGAATAAAATGAAGTTGACTTGAATAGGAAATTAAAAGATGATTGAAATCTTTGGATTGTTGAAATAATTATGGTTAACATTGTTAATAATGAAATTGCTTGGGTTGGAAATGAAATGGGTATGTTTAGCTTCCATTTACATTGGAAATGTTATTAAAATGCTCACATCTTTGAAACTGATGAGTTTGCTTGAGTTAAGTACAGGTACGGGAGGCGTTCGAGAGAGTTGGAGCGCGAATATGCGTTATATTAGCCGCTTGCTATTAAAAATTTGCTTAAAAGGTACGCCTACGCAAATATAATTGGGAAATGATATATATATTGTGATATATTTTGGTTTCCGGCCATGTGAGCCGATGTATATATATTTGTGTATCCTGCGATATCGTAGAAGCTCCTCCGTGCAAAGGAGACTCCGCCAAAATTTTCCAGAAATTTTGGGAGTTAGAAATTTTTTGGGGTTTATGGGAAAATTTATTAATAAGTAAAGTTATTTTGAAAGCGAGTGTTAAGATAAAGGCTTTAGAGTAAATAAAGCAAATGGTTTTGAAATGGAGCTGAAACTTTTTGGGAAAGTGAATATAAGCTTTTAACTAAGCAAATTGGATAAGTGAATGGGTCGGAGAGTATTTTCTATCCTAGCAAATTTCGGGGACGAAATTTTTATAAGGGGGAAGGAATGTAACATCCCGTATTTTTAAGCTATTGAATTTGAACATTTAATTCGTTTTAAATGTTTAATGTGGATCCTTAATTGTTTTTGAAATGAATGGATTTGGGTTCAATCAATGAAAATGAGCTATAATTTTAATTTATAGCAATTCTGGTTGAATTTGATTAATGGAAAAATAATAATTAAATATTCGGGATTAGGATAAAAAGGTGGATTTGGGTGTAAATAGTAATAAAATGATATTTAATGTATTTTTAAGTTCAATTGGTTATAAATAATATTATGGGATTTTTAGATGAATTTAAAAGTCGATAAATTATTATTTGGGGTTTTATATTAATTTAAAAATGAATTTAATATTATTAAAATGCAATACAATCATATTTTGATCTGGATTGAACCAGAATGATTTTTAAATGTGGTTATACATTTTATATGATTTATTATTTAGTTAACAAAATTTTAAAAGTGAAATTTGAAGCGTTTTCGACGATTTTCAGAAATCGCCTGATTTAATAGACGAGTGGAATTAGCTTTCCGGGGCGCAGTCTCGGAATTCGACGAAACCAGTTCCATTGGATCCGTAATAGTTAGTTATTATCGGATTTCAATTTTCGTGGCAATCAGAGTTGTCGTTTGACCGTGGCAGCTCGAAACGCATCGAAATCGATTTAACCGATTTAATTTTAAATTGATCGTTTTATTCCGTATCTCGCGCATACGATCAAATTATCTTACGAAACTTGTTCCATCGTGTCCGGAACGCGGAAAAACCTCAGGATAGCCTGTCGGAACGTGAGAATTGGAGGTCGTTTGCATTAATGGTTGATTTGAGAAATTATATTAATTTAATAATATTAAAACAATTTTATATAATCTATTTTCTCAAACCCTAGCTTCAGAGAAGAATGGGCCGCCACTTCAAACGTTTAATGGCCGATAACGTTCCACTCTTTCCTCGTTTTTTTCTCTTCATCCACGCATTGTTTTCGAAAATCATCAACTGAAGAAACGAAGGGGATGACGAGCTCGTCACATCTGACGGTTTAAGTTGGATGTTGTTGATCGTGGTGGCCAGAAAAGGGGAGGAGGCGTCGGCCGTTCGTGCGTGATTTCGTGGTGCTAGAGGCGACCGGACGTCGCGTGATTTCAGGCGAAGGTGCGGCAGGGGAGGACGCTTCGTTTGGCGGTGTTGGATCGAACTCCGGTTCGTCGTTGGTGGTCGCGAATTGATGGCATGATGGGTTCGGTTGTCTTCGTGCTTGCCTGTAGATGTTCGCGTGAAGGAAGATGAAGCTGGAGAGAGGAAGGCGGGCCGTGTTTTGGTAAAAAGAAAAAAAAAAGAAAAGAGAAATTTGTTTTAAATTTAAATCCAAACTTTAAAAATAAATATCTAGTTCATATGATATCAGATTCAAACGAAACTGGAAGCGACGGAATCGCAGAGAGATGCTCTACGCGATAGTGCAGATCCGGAGTCATTCCGGGCAAGCAGAAATTTGGGTTAAATCGGACACCGTCCGGTTTAATTTAAATTTCAAACGCTCGCCGAAAACTCAAGGTGAGTTTTTCTCACTCACATCTGGATGCTAGGCATTTTAAATAGTTAATATTTAAATATCTGTGTGGATGGCTGAATATAATTGTTATTATCAGTCTGGATTGATATTTATATTGTGATGTGCTAATATTTGTGGATGCAAGGAGAAACAGGTTGGAGGGATCCAACTGGATTCCTCACAATATAGCAATTATTTTATAATTGATAGTGATACCTGTTTATATGACGTGATTGATAAATCTGGAAATTTAGTTGTTCTGTGACATTGTTGTATAAAGTATAATCACAGAATTTAATTATAAATGGATAAATTGTGTTTTTACGAAATAAAATGAATTGTTAAATTTAGAATTTCAAAAAAATAAAATTTGAAATCGGATTTGAAAAGAAAAATGTAAATTGGGTCAAATTGGGATTTTGAATATAATGGGAAGTTTATGAAATGGGTAAATGGAAAGTATAGTTTTCTGGAGATTAAATTTATGAAATTATAAATTGTTAAAATAACGGTGTTTATTTTAATAACGACTAATGTTATCCGGAAATTAAAAATATGTTAAAATGGAGTTTCCGACTATAAATAAACAAGTTAAAATGAAAAACAGAATGTTTGAAATGCCGTATTTCATTGGAATGTAACTAAGTGAATTGGAAATTTGGCTTCCATTGAAGAATTCACCAAAATGTTTATTTAAAAATGTTTAAACTAATTTAAAAAAAAATGAATTTCCGGAAATGAAAAATTGTGATTTAACTTCGGAGGAAGTTATAGTTAAGTATGGAATTGGAAATTTATGTTGAAATCATAAATTGACTTGAAATAAATCAGTGGATTTATATGAAAGAGTACTGGGAAATGTTTTGAAACGGGAAAGTGTTTCCCTGGGAAAACCAAGTAAATGTTTTACAAAAGATTTTATTTAACTAAGGTTAAGTTTTAAATCGTTTTAAAAGTATTTTTAAGAAATCGTTATTTTTAAAGAAATAAATTAATAATTTTTAATACCGTAAATAATTTGGGAGTATATTATTAATTATTTTTACAAATGGATTATTTAAAAGTTGGTTTTAGCTTAAGTTGTTAAAATTAGCATTTTTCTTCTTATAACGCTATTTTGAATTTAGTTAAACTAAAACCCTTATCTCTAAATCAAAGTTTATGTGTTAATAACTAGTTTTCTTCATATATTTTAAATTTATATATTTTTGAGTAAGTGCATAGAAGTAATTTTCATATTTTAAATTATATTTCAGTATAAAGTATTTTTAACTGTTTTAAATGTAAATTGTTTGATACTTGGTTATTCCCGATGGGAATAAATGGAAAAGAGATTTACCTTGTAAAGAAAGAGTTTGGAAAATTGGTTTCAAAACGAGTTTTGAAAATGTGAAAATATATCTTTGAAAGATATTAGAGGCAAAATAATAATATGGAGATTATTTATTGTGTGATGGATGTGTATGGATGTTTGTGAAGGTGAATTGATAGTTAAATCACCGACTATCAATATTGGCCAAAGCGCTGATCGTTTCGAAGAGACCGGGATCGAGTTTCCGTATACCGGGATTCTAGGTCTGGAGACTCGAAAACCACTTCGATCCGGTTTGTACGTTTCGCGAAAACGATTTTGGAGTCGAAGATGGAGCAGTGAAGTGCAAGGGCTAGTCGCTACTAATCCTGAGGATATTTCCAAAATGGATGTAGTAGGGGTAGTGCCTTCGGTTCCGTTCGGACCCGGGACGGACTTGTATGGACGAATGCTTCGTGACATCGTCAGGTGGACGATGGGCATTCAAAGTGAATTGTTCTGTAAAGGTATCGTTTAGCCTCAAGCCTCATCAACCGGGAATGACTGAAAATCAGGGGTTATGCAGCAAGGCTTCGTGGGTAGCCCCCACTTGAGAGTAAGGTCATCCCTGTCTAGATGTCCCTTTTATTTCGGCTTAGTGGTGCGGTTGCTGATCACAACCGTGGAGTGATTTTACTTGGAATTATCCAGTAAGGGATGATTCCGGTCTTGTGTTGCAGAGGAGCGGGCGTACTCCTCGGTACTGTGATCTAGGCCACGTACTGTGACAGGTGGTACCCCAGTGCCTAGTCATTCGTTGGAAATCCATTCTCCCTACGTGCCTGTACGGTTTTGATTGTGCCCAACTATTGTTGAAATGTGAGATGCAAGCATTTCAGCTAGATTCTATTTTACTTTCTATAGACACTATTATAATATCAGAGAATTTTAATATAAAAGTGTTTTAGCTATCGTAAGGTAAAAACCCGACATGTTTATTTGTGGCGTGGTCTTACGAGATGCTTTTGTTTTCAAAGGATTTTTGAACTTTAATAATCAATTGGGTGTATTTATGATGCGCTGGTATTCCAGACTGACTCGGGTGTTATTTTATTATAATGCTCGGGTCAGACCGAGTATATTTCAGGATAGGTTGCTATGGAGCTCAGGAGAGGAGCTGGAGTCCGAGACGTATTTCTCGTACTAGTATTATTCCGCTGCTGTGATTGTTGTATTGATTGATTGACTGGATATTGTTGATTGTGATGGACTCTGATGATGATGTGTTGTATATAAACAGATATAGTTTTCATTGTGTAAAGATCTGTTCTATATATTATATTTTATCCGCTGCGATTGTGAGATTCTGATTTGGTCGGTTCTTTCTTCTTCTATCTACTTTCTTATTCTTCTACAATCTGTCTTTTCCGGCATTCGATCATCGGCATATTATACTGTTGAGTATTTTGTGTCGATTTTCGAGGGTCGAGAAGGGCGGGTCGTCACAGTTGGTATCAGAGCTCAGGTTGGCGACAACCTAGGCTTTGGTGGGGAAATTTCTCATTTTCAATAGAGTCAGAAGTACTCTATAATGAGTTGAGTGTATTAATAGCTATGAGAGCGTACTTGTTAGTGAATATAAAATTGTTTTTATACTGTGTTGACTTATCGGTTGAGTGTTTATGAATTCTGGTCGGTGCGGGAAGTACAACCGTATCGATAGGGGTTTCTAAACTCTTAAACAAGATAAAACGACATAGTATTGTTTTTAAAGTGGGTAAATGAAATAATTTTACCCAAAATTGTATTTTGATATAAAAAGAAATAATTTTCTAAATTATTATATATATTGGATGTTTGTTTGGTTGTTTCTCCTATAATCAAATAAGAAATTAAAATATGATTTAAAATTCGAAATGATTTCTAAGCTAATAAGAATGTAAAATATTAAAATGGTTTATAACCAAATGGAATTGACTGAATATGTTTTAAATAAGAAAAGTAAAAAAATTAAAATTTGATTTAAACTAGAACTTTGACCCCGGAAATTTTGAAAGGGATTTCAAATGGAATTAAACAAAGTTTTGGGAGTTTGACTTTGTGGAAATGTTAGAAATGTTTTCAAAAGCATTTGTAAGAATGGAGTATATTTTGGGAAAAATATTTTTTTGAATAGAAATTGTTTTGAGGTGGATTTTGGAAGTGGAAAGCACTGAACTCACTTCAGTCGCTGGAAAATAATCCTGATGATGCTGGCCACATCATTAGAATTCATTTTCGAGTTTCTAAAGTGATGGATTGCTACCAAAATAGTTGGTTATGACATTGTTTGGACTTGTTTGGGAAACAAGTGATTTTGGAATTTTCAAAGGAAAATTGTTTGGTAAAAGCAGTTTGTTTTGGAATTTGGTATTTGATTTGAATATCAAAAGAGAAATGTGTTGATTTTTATTTCAAATTGGTTTTGAAATAAATCCGGGTAAATTGAATTCTGGGAATTCTATTTTGTAATAAAAATGTGAAAGTTGAAATGATTCAACTATATAACTTATAAAGGAAAGTTCATTTAAAGAAGAATTGAGTATATATGGAATGTAAATTTACTTCGAATAAATGAAGGTGAATGGAATATATCTGGATTTAACTTATGATAAGTTAAATAAAATTAAGAATTTGAAATTGAATTAAATCTAAATGAATTGGAATTAAAGAGAAGTTGATATAAAGGTGAAATGTAAATGCTTATGATTGTGCAAATGAATTCATATTCTTAAGTTATTGAGTGTTAAAAATTGACATTGTGATTATAAAAATGTGGATTGGTTTGAAATGAGCAATATAAACTTACAAGTAAATAAGTTGGAGAACTTGAGAATGGAAAATTTTATTTTAACTCAAGTAAAATGGAATTATAATCACAAATGGAAATAATAAATGGGATGGTGAATTCGAACTTAATTTTAAATGGAATGCAAAGTAAGGTGAAACAATTATAAAATATAAAAGAGGTAAGTGAACTGAAGTTAGTAAATAAGTTGAACTTGGATATGGAGAATTAAGATTAAATTGAATTGGTTTTAACTTTGACTAAAATGGAATTAAGCTGAATATTAAAATTCCGTTGTGTTATGAATAAGAATGAATGTAATTAAATTCTTATTTAAAGTAGTAAAGGAAATGGTTTAAATTCAGGTGGGCTAAATAAAATTTAGATGAACTTGAATAAATTCTGGAAAGGAATTAAATTGAAAATGCATATATAATTTAGTTAACCTTGAATTAAAATGGATAAGAATTGAGTTTAATGGAAATTTAATTCAGTTGAGATGATGTTGAATGAAGTAAATGCTTACTCAATTAAATCCAAAATGATTGTTTGGAAATAAATCTTGTGTAAGCTAAATTAAATGGAATTTGTATTTCGATAAATAGAATTTTGATAGTTTGTCAAAATTTGAAAGGTAAGTAAAATCCAGTTTGGAATAGGATTTGAGATTTGAAATTTTTGTGTTGGAAGTGTGAATGAATAATGGAATGAGCTTGTAATAGTGATAGTTTGAGTTGTAAAGAAACTTCAAATAAGTAAAATAATTTAAAGAGGTTTCTTTGTTAATATAATAAATCTAAAATGGATTGGATAAGTAGTCAGCATTTAGATTTATAAATGAATTGAGATTTGATTTGGATGAGAATCAAATGAAAATAAAATAAAACTGATTCAAGAAGAAATGGAAATGTGTAGATACTTGAGAGAACTAAAACAAATGAGTATGTATAAGCTTTATTAAGAACTCTTGAATGGAATTGTTAGGAAATAAACTAAATGCAAGTGAAATGAATTTTAAATTAATTAATGTGATAAGTTAAAAATATATGAGTTGAATATAACCCAGGATCGACTGATATTAATATAAACTTGAATTTGGTTAATGGAAATAAAGATGTAAGGAAAATGTAATTTAACAATTACATTGGAAAGAGAAAATATTTGGTTTGTGAACCTTGTAATGGAATAAAATTTATATGAATCCAAGTTGAAATTGATTTTGAATGGTGATAAGCTTAAGTGGCAATTATTTTTGCTTGAATGACATGGAAATTTGCATGTATTTGCAATTGAGTGTTTAAAAGCAATTGGAATTGAATTGTGAATAAATTGATATGAATGGGAATCCAATTCAGAGAGTTTGTTAATGAATGCAAGTGAATTGGTTAAAGGCAGCAAATGAAATTGATTTTGAATCAATAGGAATGAATTGACCTCTTAATGAGTAATGTTTGCATATGAATGGAAATGGATCATTACTGAAATGCAAATGTTTCAAGTTAAAATGAAGTTTGATTGTAAATCAAATTTGGAATGTAAGTAAAATTAAAAGGTAAGAAAGGCATATGTAATCATATTGAAGTGGAAATGAATTGGTTGAGATAAATATGAATTGTATGTAGGAACTTGAATTTAAAGCATTCAAATGGAATAAAATGAAGTTGACTTGAATAGGAAATTAAAAGATGATTGAAATCTTTGGATTGTTGAAATAATTATGGTTAACATTGTTAATAATGAAATTGCTTGGGTTGGAAATGAAATGGGTATGTTTAGCTTCCATTTACATTGGAAATGTTATTAAAATGCTCACATCTTTGAAACTGATGAGTTTGCTTGAGTTAAGTACAGGTACGGGAGGCGTTCGAGAGAGTTGGAGCGCGAATATGCGTTATATTAGCCGCTTGCTATTAAAAATTTGCTTAAAAGGTACGCCTACGCAAATATAATTGGGAAATGATATATATATTGTGATATATTTTGGTTTCCGGCCATGTGAGCCGATGTATATATATTTGTGTATCCTGCGATATCGCAGAAGCTCCTCCGTGCAAAGGAGACTCCGCCAAAATTTTCCAGAAATTTTGGGAGTTAGAAATTTTTTGGGGTTTATGGGAAAATTTATTAATAAGTAAAGTTATTTTGAAAGCGAGTGTTAAGATAAAGGCTTTAGAGTAAATAAAGCAAATGGTTTTGAAATGGAGCTGAAACTTTTTGGGAAAGTGAATATAAGCTTTTAACTAAGCAAATTGGATAAGTGAATGGGTCGGAGAGTATTTTCTATCCTAGCAAGTTTCGGGGACGAAATTTTTATAAGGGGGAAGGAATGTAACATCCCGTATTTTTAAGCTATTGAATTTGAACATTTAATTCGTTTTAAATGTTTAATGTGGATCCTTAATTGTTTTTGAAATGAATGGATTTGGGTTCAATCAATGAAAATGAGCTATAATTTTAATTTATAGCAATTCTGGTTGAATTTGATTAATGGAAAAATAATAATTAAATATTCGGGATTAGGATAAAAAGGTGGATTTGGGTGTAAATAGTAATAAAATGATATTTAATGTATTTTTAAGTTCAATTGGTTATAAATAATATTATGGGATTTTTAGATGAATTTAAAAGTCGATAAATTATTATTTGGGGTTTTATATTAATTTAAAAATGAATTTAATATTATTAAAATGCAATACAATCAGATTTTGATCTGGATTGAACCAGAATGATTTTTAAATGTGGTTATACATTTTATATGATTTATTATTTAGTTAACAAAATTTTAAAAGTGAAATTTGAAGCGTTTTCGACGATTTTCAGAAATCGCCTGATTTAATAGACGAGTGGAATTAGCATTCCGGGGCGCAGTCTCGGAATTCGACGAAACCAGTTCCATTGGATCCGTAATAGTTAGTTATTATCGGATTTCAATTTTCGTGGCAATCAGAGTTGTCGTTTGACCGTGGCAGCTCGAAACGCATCGAAATCGATTTAACCGATTTAATTTTAAATTGATCGTTTTATTCCGTATCTCGCGCATACGATCAAATTAGCTTACGAAACTTGTTCCATCGTGTCCGGAACGCGGAAAAACCTCAGGATAGCCTGTCGGAACGTGAGAATTGGAGGTCGTTTGCATTAATGGTTGATTTGAGAAATTATATTAATTTAATAATATTAAAACAATTTTATATAATCTATTTTCTCAAACCCTAGCTTCAGAGAAGAACGGGTCGCCACTTCAAACGTTTAATGGCCGATAACGTTCCACTCTTTCCTCGTTTTTTTCTCTTCATCCACGCATTGTTTTCGAAAATCATCAACTGAAGAAACGAAGGGGATGACGAGCTCGTCACATCTGACGGTTTAAGTTGGATGTTGTTGATCGTGGTGGCCAGAAAAGGGGAGGAGGCGTCGGCCGTTCGTGCGTGATTTCGTGGTGCTAGAGGCGACCGGACGTCGCGTGATTTCAGGCGAAGGTGCGGCAGGGGAGGACGCTTCGTTTTGCGGTGTTGGATCGAACTCCGGTTCGTCGTTGGTGGTCGCGAATTGATGGCATGATGGGTTCGGTTGTCTTCGTGCTTGCCTGTAGATGTTCGCGTGAAGGAAGATGAAGCTGGAGAGAGGAAGGCGGGCCGTGTTTTGGTAAAAAGAAAAAAAAAGAAAAGAGAAATTTGTTTTAAATTTAAATCCAAACTTTAAAAATAAATATCTAGTTCATATGATATCAGATTCAAACGAAACTGGAAGCGACGGAATCGCAGAGAGATGCTCTACGCGATAGTGCAGATCCGGAGTCATTCCGGGCAAGCAGAAATTTGGGTTAAATCGGACACCGTCCGGTTTAATTTAAATTTCAAACGCTCGCCGAAAACACAAGGTGAGTTTTTCTCACTCACATCTGGATGCTAGGCATTTTAAATAGTTAATATTTAAATATCTGTGTGGATGGCTGAATATAATTGTTATTATCAGTCTGGATTGATATTTATATTGTGATGTGCTAATATTTGTGGATGCAAGGAGAAACAGGTTGGAGGGATCCAACTGGATTCCTCACAATATAGCAATTATTTTATAATTGATAGTGATACCTGTTTATATGACGTGATTGATAAATCTGGAAATTTAGTTGTTCTGTGACATTGTTGTATAAAGTATAATCACAGAATTTAATTATAAATGGATAAATTGTGTTTTTACGAAATAAAATGAATTGTTAAATTTAGAATTTCAAAAAAATAAAATTTGAAATCGGATTTGAAAAGAAAAATGTAAATTTGGTCAAATTGGGATTTTGAATATAATGGGAAGTTTATGAAATGGGTAAATGGAAAGTATAGTTTTCTGGAGATTAAATTTATGAAATTATAAATTGTTAAAATAACGGTGTTTATTTTAATAACGACTAATGTTATCCGGAAATTAAAAATATGTTAAAATGGAGTTTCCGAATATAAATAAACAAGTTAAAATGAAAAACAGAATGTTTGAAATGCCGTATTTCATTGGAATGTAACTAAGTGAATTGGAAATTTGGCTTCCATTGAAGAATTCACCAAAATGTTTATTTAAAAATGTTTAGACTAATTTAAAAAAAATGAATTTCCGGAAATGAAAAATTGTGATTTAACTTCGGAGGAAGTTATAGTTAAGTATGGAATTGGAAATTTATGTTGAAATCATAAATTGACTTGAAATAAATCAGTGGATTTATATGAAAGAGTACTGGGAAATGTTTTGAAACGGGAAAGTGTTTCCCTGGGAAAACCAAGTAAATGTTTTACAAAAGATTTTATTTAACTAAGGTTAAGTTTTAAATCGTTTTAAAAGTATTTTTAAGAAATCGTTATTTTTAAAGAAATAAATTAATAATTTTTAATACCGTAAATAATTTGGGAGTATATTATTAATTATTTTTACAAATGGATTATTTAAAAGTTGGTTTTAGCTTAAGTTGTTAAAATTAGCATTTTTCTTCTTATAACGCTATTTTGAATTTAGTTAAACTAAAACCCTTATCTCTAAATCAAAGTTTATGTGTTAATAACTAGTTTTCTTCATATATTTTAAATTTATATATTTTTGAGTAAGTGCATAGAAGTAATTTTCATATTTTAAATTATATTTCAGTATAAAGTATTTTTAACTGTTTTAAATGTAAATTGTTTGATACTTGGTTATTCCCGATGGGAATAAATGGAAAAGAGATTTACCTTGTAAAGAAAGAGTTTGGAAAATTGGTTTCAAAACGAGTTTTGAAAATGTGAAAATATATCTTTGAAAGATATTAGAGGCAAAATAATAATATGGAGATTATTTATTGTGTGATGGATGTGTATGGATGTTTGTGAAGGTGAATTGATAGTTAAATCACCGACTATCAATATTGGCCAAAGCGCTGATCGTTTCGAAGAGACCGGGATCGAGTTTCCGTATACCGGGATTCTAGGTCTGGAGACTCGAAAACCACTTCGATCCGGTTTGTACGTTTCGCGAAAACGATTTTGGAGTCGAAGATGGAGCAGTGAAGTGCAAGGGCTAGTCGCTACTAATCCTGAGGATATTTCCAAAATGGATGTAGTAGGGGTAGTGCCTTCGGTTCCGTTCGGACCCGGGACGGACTTGTATGGACGAATGCTTCGTGACATCGTCAGGTGGACGATGGGCATTCAAAGTGAATTGTTCTGTAAAGGTATCGTTTAGCCTCAAGCCTCATCAACCGGGAATGACTGAAAATCAGGGGTTATGCAGCAAGGCTTCGTGGGTAGCCCCCACTTGAGGTAAGGTCATCCCTGTCTAGATGTCCCTTTTATTTCGGCTTAGTGGTGCGGTTGCTGATCACAACCGTGGGGTGATTTTACTTGGAATTATCCAGTAAGGGATGATTCCGGTCTTGTGTTGCAGAGGAGCGGGCGTACTCCTCGGTACTGTGATCTAGGCCACGTACTGTGACAGGTGGTACCCCAGTGCCTAGTCATTCGTTGGAAATCCATTCTCCCTACGTGCCTGTACGGTTTTGATTGTGCCCAACTATTGTTGAAATGTGAGATGCAAGCATTTCAGCTAGATTCTATTTTACTTTCTATAGACACTATTATAATATCAGAGAATTTTAATATAAAAGTGTTTTAGCTATCGTAAGGTAAAAACCCGACATGTTTATTTGTGGCGTGGTCTTACGAGATGCTTTTGTTTTCAAAGGATTTTTGAACTTTAATAATCAATTGGGTGTATTTATGATGCGCTGGTATTCCAGACTGACTCGGGTGTTATTTTATTATAATGCTCGGGTCAGACCGAGTATATTTCAGGATAGGTTGCTATGGAGCTCAGGAGAGGAGCTGGAGTCCGAGACGTATTTCTCGTACTAGTATTATTCCGCTGCTGTGATTGTTGTATTGATTGATTGACTGGATATTGTTGATTGTGATGGACTCTGATGATGATGTGTTGTATATAAACAGATATAGTTTTCATTGTGTAAAGATCTGTTCTATATATTATATTTTATCCGCTGCGATTGTGAGATTCTGATTTGGTCGGTTCTTTCTTCTTCTATCTACTTTCTTATTCTTCTACAATCTGTCTTTTCCGGCATTCGATCATCGGCATATTATACTGTTGAGTATTTTTGTAACGACCCTGAATTTTGAACAAATTAAATTGAGAATATTTAATTAATTTTAAATATTTGAACGATGATTTAATTTGAATCCCGAATATAACTTTGAATTTGACGATTAAATTTTAAAATTTAATCTATTGAATGCTGAATAAAATTTAAATCTTCAATTTAAAGCTAAAGAAAAATATTTCAAACGCTTGAAAAATTTATATTGATGACACTGAAGATAATAGAAGCTTCAGAATTGGAGTTTACATTTATTTGTTCAGTTTTGAAATTATATCGTTCGAATCGAATTTAAAAATTGCCGTCCGAGGCACAGTTTCGGAATTCGACGAAACCAGTTCCACTGGGTCCGTAATATTGAATTATTATCGGATTTCAACTTTCGTATTTATCGGAGTTGATACGTGAGCATACGGTAAGCAAACGCGTTGAGATTTAATCGAATTCAAATTTAATTTTCAATTTTAAAATTCGTCAACATCAGCCACCCTAAGTTTTCTAAGCAGACCTACTCTCTGTAAATCGCGTACTCCTGTCTCCCCTTCATCTCGTTTATACCTCACGCGAGAAATCATTTCGTTCAAATTAAAGCAAATGTCAGAACGAAGAAATAATCAATGGCCGCGTTTGAGAGTCGCGTTCCCTTTTCTTCTATTCTCGTATTCATTTCCTAAGGCCCAAGAATTCACGAAACAAAGAAAATCGAAACAAAGGAAAATGGCCGCATCCTCTTTCAAAATTCAAAAGCAAAAATCCAAACTGAACCCCTTTTGTTCATTTCTTCCCTCCATTCTCGAGATCTACTCGAGATCAACAACCGAATCGAAGTCGCAGCTTGGTACTGGAGGGCTTCGCAGGTCAAATTCGCGAGCATCGCAAGGCGTTGAGCAGGCGACTCGGTGGGCTATCACGAGGTGATGGTGGTATTGGTCTTCGCTCGAGGCCGTGAGCGACGTGGGACCTCGAAGTGGAAAACAGGGTCGCAGTTCGAAGTCAAGGCGGCGACTCTGGTGATGCGTCGTGGGTGCTGGAAGCTAGGGGCCAGGTCGTGCTCGATTAGAGAATTCGTGATTGGAGGTGTGCGTGCTCGCGAGTTTGGAAAGTGGCGACGAAGTCGAAGTCGAGATCGACTAGGCGATTGCGACTGGAAGAGGCGAGCAATGGTCTTGACTGGGAGGAGCTCGCGTGAACCTCTGCAGATTGAGGCAGTGTGTCGTCAGTCGTTGGGTGAGTAATCTTCGATCTATTTATGTTTTTATGCGTATCGATTTTGGGGTCTCCAATTTTAGATATGAACTTAGAACATTTATTTTATTACTGGAAAAGAAATATATAGAAATATATTTTGTTATAAACTGTTTACAACAGAAAATATATTGCAGGGAAGTATATCTGCTTGTGGTTTTCGATTTAATTCTAAAATTGTAAATATATATATTGAGATAAGATTTTTGAAGATGGAAATGTTTAAAATAGATTTGGTGAATAATTTGCTTATTCGGATTATTTTAAATACTAAAAGAAATTATTAAAGAGGAATTTATTTAAAAAGGGAGTTTAATTGTTTAAATTAAATTTTTGTTAAAATGAGATTTATAAATGAAAATTGATTATTCGATTTAATTCGAATATTAATAGATTTTATAAAATTGTTTATACCAGGCTAAAATCGAGAAAACAAAACTGAAATGGAAACGGATGGCAAAATAAAAAGCTGAGGTGAGATTTTCTCACTCGATTTAAAAGTGGAATTTTTGCAGTTATTGATTGATTTGTTTGAATGTGCTATTAGATATGATAGGATATATCTATATATATAGCAATATATACATATTGGCATATGTATATATTGGATTGATGATTTCCCGCCTCGTATAGCGGATGAGACCCTATTTCGCCGTTAGTAAGCGGATTTATAAAAACCTATATACCGTGATAATTCCGTACTGGAGCGGAATTGGTATTGTGCTAACATCTTTGGATGCAGGGAAACAGGTTGGAGGGATCCAACTGGACCCCTCACATTGATTGAATTTATTTCTATTGTGATATGAATCTGTGAATGATTATAGTGATGCTATTAATCATATTGATATCTGGAAATTTTTAAAAGCTAAAATTTAGCTGAATGGATGTTTGACATCATTGGATTCCAAAAATATATGAAATTGAATTTTTGAAATCAAAGTAGAAATTTTTAAGTAAATAAATTTTTAGAAATTGAATAAATTCGAAGAAAGGAATTTAAAAGTATAAAAGCTGATTTTTATAATCTTATCGAATAAATTCCAGAATAAAGTGAAAATGCTAAATAAATGGATTTCACAAAACAGTGATTTTAAATTGAAGAAATTAATTTAAATTTGGATTTTTAAATAGATTGAAAGAAACGATTGAAATTTATTTTCTTAAAAAAGGAATTTATTTAAGAGAAGATAAGTTGGGAAATCCAATTTGAAAATTTAATTGGTAAATTGAAATAAGTTGAAAAATCAATGTAGAATGATTTCAATTTGAAGAATCCATTTTAAAACAGAATATTGAATAATTTGAGAAAAATGAGGAATTTATTTAGTAGTGATAAATAAAATTTGAAAATCAATCTGTAATTGATTTAATATTTAGAAATGAATTTTTGAGAGATAAGTATGGCAATTTTATTTAAAGTTGAAAATAAAATTAGAAATCAATATTGAAATTGATTTGGTATTGAAGCTTTTATAAATAGAATTAAAATTTATAAAAGTTGTTTATAAACCCAAAGTCACTTATTTTGATAAGTTAAATATAGAAGTTGATAAAAGAAGGTTTATAAGTCGAAGTTGTTATTAAAAAGAGAAATAGAATTTATAAACGTGCTTATAAATTCGAAAATAGGTTGAATGTGATAAATTTAATATAGGAGATTATTTAAGAAGATATATTCACGATTTTGAATAGCGAATTTTTATTGAAATAAAAATGTGTAGAAATGATTGAAATTGGGTTAAGTGAATTATATTCACGATTTTGGACAGTGAATATATTATTGAATAAAATGGATTCATTTTTGAAGAAGTGATATTTTAAAATGAAGTTAAATTGTTTTTAACGATGTTTTAAAATGTGTTAAATATCGAAAACATAGATTTCAACATTTATGGTTGAAATAGACGTTTTCGAAAAGTAAGGAAATGGTGGATTATAACACTGTTGTTATAGTAAATGATTTCCGAAAAGAAATGTTTTTTATATAGTATTGGGATTTACATATCTATCTTAATTTCGAATCCCAATACTAATGATTTTGAGTCGTCGTAACGATGTTTTACGTAACATTCGTTTTGACTAAAATTGATGTTGTTATAGAAAATGGATTTCCTTAAAGAATGAAATATATACTTAATTGGATTTCAGTATATTGAATATTTTCAAGTGTTGAAAATAAAAGATTTGTGAAATACTTATTTTTAAGTAAGTATGGAATTGCTTTTCCAATATGAAACGAACGTTTTAAGAATTTATCTTTTTAAAGATAAGTTGAAATTGAATATTTGAAAACGATTGAAAATCGTATATCAGTAGATATTTTGAAAGATATAAATTCACTATGGAATTTATAAAAGAAAGCGAAGTCGTTTGAAAATAAATATTGATTTATTTTTGAAGTGTGGAAATTGATTTGAAAATTGTTTTCAAACGGTTAAGTGTGGAAATTTTATATCTAGTAAAAGATATTTTGGAAGATGAAATAATTTGGGAAATTATTTGGAATCTGATGATGTTGCGCATCTTTATTGATAGTAAAATAACCGACTATCAATAATTACCTTTAGATAGGTATTTGTTGTGAATTGGATGAATTTGAATGCCACACTTATTTTAAATAATCGCTCACTATTCGGGTTAGCCGGGAAAGGACCATGGGGTCGTATAACCCATTCCGAATATGTGATACGTCGTTATGAATCGCATTCGAAGACCGGTGTTGAAGACCGGATATTTTTGAAAACGGAAGGATTACCGTCGAGTTACTCTACATCGGCTGATCTCCGATTTAGAGGTTTTTATCACCCTTAGTGACGGGAAGTCCTGACGTGATTGAAAATTATCCGGATATGCAAGGGCTTCGTGAGAAGTGCCTTCGGTTCTGTTCGATCCCGGAACAGACTTGTATGGATTGTGTGTCTGACGTTACAATTTGAGATATAAAGCTGATTTCTTTCAAATACATATCTATTGGTGGCGGAGAATTTATTCTCTTAGCTTAACACCCTTCTCTGAGACGTACGAGCTCAGAGGTTATGTAGTTGAAATTTATCAGCGATATATCCCAATTTGGTAACATGGCATACTGAGTGTTGCTGTGAAATGATCAGTGTTTGATCATTTGTGATATGATCATTTGTTTGATCTTATATCTTTGTGATCATAGGTTGATCATTTTGTTTGACCCGAAGCAGGGCTTTTTGAGAAAGCGTAGCTTTGTGGACGAGACTTCGACGAGCCTCACACCCCGGAAATGGTCGAAACAGGAAGGATGCAGCAAGGTTCTAGGGAGTAGCGCCCCTTAGTGTATGTCATTCCTTCTGGATAGAGGTGGTATCATGGTATGGAGCCCAGATACTTAACCTATGTGGTTGCTGCATTATTATCTATGTGGTTTGTTGGAAATCGGGGATCCTCGGGAAGATCGGTTACGATCGGGGGATGGCATACGCGTGTCAGTAGTTACCTATTTTTGCAGAGGTAACCCGGCCTTGTGTTGGCAGAGATCCGGTTAGGTTCTCGGGTCGTCTATTCCAGGGACGTACCCATCGTGGAGAAGGAAGTTCCTTAGCCTGACCATTTGTTGGAAATCCAAACTCCAATACGAACTTTGTATGGTATTAGTTGTAGAACCTGCCATTTACGTACGGTGGTCACCACTGTTTAGATGGTAGATATAGTAGGCATACGATACTGGTCGTATGTTGGCTAAGATTAATATTATACTTTCGAAATGTTTTCTACACTATGCACTAATAATAATATCAAAAATGATTTGATTTTGCGTAGTAAGAATCTTTGACTATCATAAGAAGAAATCTCCTCCAATTCTGCGTTTGCATTGTGTGTGTGGTGGGAGGTCTTATGGTAGTTTCATTTTCCAAAAGCATTTCGAATTGACTTTAAAATTATTTTGTTGTTATAAAGAATAACTGTTTTACGATCTCACACCAGTCACCATGACTGACTCGGAGTTTATTGTTTCCCTTCTAAACTCTGGGTGCCCACCAATTTCCACACGGGCAGTCTAGAGTTAGATTTTCAGGATATTCTGGATATTCTGGAGCTTGGAAGCAAGCTGGATGACGAGACGTAGTATTTGTATCTGATATTATTTATTCCGCTGTGTATTTTGTATGAGGACAAGTTTATATAACTGTCCATTGATGTGCTGTGTTATATTGAGTTGTATATTGACTCTGATTGATGTATGTATAAACTGATATAGTTCTTTGTTTTAAAAGACTAGTGTTATCTATTATATATTGTTCCGCTGCGATATGTAAGATTCTGATACTGTTTCCTGTTCTGATGTTGTTCAGTTGTTCTTTCTTTCTCTTCTTCTTCTCTTTTTCTTCTACTTCTTCTTTCTAAAACCCTCACTATTGGAGTTTCCGGCAGTCGATTTCTCGGCAGTCGATAAAGTGAGTATCGATGTCGAATTTTCGAAAGTCGAAAATTCCGGTATGTGACAATTTTGTGTCGATTTTCGAGGGTCGAGAAGGGCGGGTCGTCACATAACCTGACCTATGGCTGAAGCATTAGTGGTAGAAGGCAAGTGCAAGTGGTTTGGAGATGATTTATGCATTCATTTCTAACATTGTTTAATCGTATTTTTGAATTGAAAGCTTATAATTGTTATATTGTTTTGTTTGATTTGTTTTCAAGGAAATTTATCTTGTGGCTCTCTCACTCATATCTTGTCGTGCTATCGTGCTTGTGTGGATCTCTTTTGTGTACATTCGTTGTTGTGTCTCCAGCTTAAACAAGTGAGTAATTCTCACCAGACGATGTGTACTTATAAAACTAGTAAATTGACACCATTTGAATCTGTAAATTATATCATCCTGTTATAACTGTTATATTATAATCATATGATGCTCACTCTTGTTATTACACCTGTTATATCATCAGTTACTTTTATATGATGCTATTCTTTTCATTCATATCTGTTTATCACACTGCAAGTTCCCTGTAGATTAGAATCACTATGTGTTGAAATGATACATACCCGAACGGACTTTAGAATAAGGGAAAATCATTATGGGCTGAAATGATAGGCCTGAGCGGTTTTCAAATACATTTATTTTACTTGGGATTGCGGGTTTGAAATGATAGAACCCGGTTTTCTTTGTAAACTGCGGATTGAAATGATACATATCCGTATTACTTGACCTAGGCTAGAAAATTTTATATACAGACCCGTGGTTTATTTATTTTTCTAAAATTTTTAAAATATTTTAAAAATGTAAATATTATGATATTTTGATTTAAGCTTTATTAAAATGATTTCTATAAAATATTTGTGATTTTCTACAAATTAAATAAGTGAATTAAGTAAATGGTGAAGTAGAATTTGAAATATAAGTTAATTTTGGAATTTATGATTTTGTTTATAAATGGAATTTATGTAAAGTAAGAATATATGACAAATTTGATTTAAAAATGAATTTAATGATTTTATTAAGAAATAATGATTTTATAAAGTGTTAATGATTTTGTATAACTTAAAATATGAAATAAATGAATATTTAAGCTGAATTTGGAAATATAACTTAAATTGAATTTTTGTGGAATTTGTTTAAAAGTGAAATATTAATTAAGTAAAATAAATGGAAATAAGTTATATTTTGGAAATTTAAACTTAGTTGTTAAGTTAAGAATTTAATTAAAGAAATGAAAATTTAATTGTTATTTAATTTGATCTTTGTATGGAAATTTGACTTTATAAAATCATAGAAATAAACGTATTTAAATGATTGTTTTTAAAATGTGAAAATATATGATTTTATAAGTTAAAATGATTTATATTAAAAGTTAATTATGTGTGAAATTGTAAATAAACTCTGAATTTGATTTGACGGCATTCTTGAAATGTAATGTAAAAGATATTACAGCATTTTTAAAATGCTGTAGTAGTTTTAAATGAACTAAAAGGCTAATTTGAACTAAAGGTTATTATAGCACTTTGTAAGTGCTATAGTAGTTTAATTTAACTAAAGTTTTCTTGAAATTAAAAGAAACCTATTACAGCACTTAAGTGTTGTCTTTTGTTAATGAACTATTTTAAAACATAACATTTCGTAGCATTTTCTAAGCGCTGCTGTTCGTCGACGGAATGTCTATCGGTTTAGAAAACCGTCGAACGAATTTAAATTAAAAATAACCGCAAGCGCACGGCGTACACTTGTAGTACGTGGCGAATACGGGTCGATCCGCAGGGAATTGATGATTTTAAAAGTCTATTCAATCAAATTAAACCAAAGTCGAGAGATTATCAAGCTAAAAATGTAGAAAACTAGCAAAAGAAAATTGATAAAAATATGAGAGTGTGAAGGCAATTTAGAGGCAATTTCCACTCTCTAGATCACATAAATCAACAAAATGAAGTTATGATCTCTCTTTTCTTGTCATTAGTGTAATTAGTTGATGTGCTTATCATAAGTATGATATATTTGTGCTATTAATTAGCACAATATAAACCATCAAACTATAACACAACCACTAATACACATTTAACTCTCATGAAATATGACAACAAAGTTGAAAGCAAAACATATTTTAAGCATAGCCTATTAACTATTGTTTAGAAATATAGGCTATCAAATTTTAATTTCAACATTCACTTCTTTGCCATAATCATATGTAGATGAAGAGGCAATTTGTGTTTTGTTTGTTTAAGCATAGCCTATTTGTTATGAACAACATAGACTATCAAATTCAAAGCTAAACAACATCATTAAACCACTTCAATCGTTCTCATTAAGCACAAAAGAGAGCATAAACAACAAAATGTTGGATCTACATACTAGAGAGCTTCATTACCCCTAAATTGAAGGGATTAAGCTCTCATATTTGTTATCATATGAACAAATGTAGAAAGCAACATGAAACAAGAAGAGAAAAGGAGAGCAAAAATGAAAGGAAAATTTATTCTACTTGCATAAGTAAACTAGATCTACACTACAACATGAAAGGAAAATAAACAAGAGAAGAAAAGAGAAATATATTAAAGTTGCATAAAAAAAATTACATGAAACAAAATAGCTAAGTAGCCATGGAAAAAGAAAAGAGAAGCTTTCTTTTATTTTGAGCCTAAACTAAGCTAAAGAGAGACTAAGGGAGGATAGGAGGTTACATGAAGATATGGGGTATTTATACAAGTGTTAAACCCTAATTCATATTTTCTAGGGAATTCCCAAATTGCCCTTGAGGTAGTGTGGTGGCCAAGTAATCATTAGCCTTCCATAATCATCCATTTAAGTGTGCATGAAGATTTGATGACCATTAGCATGTGGATTAGATTCTAATTTGTACATGAAGGAAGGTGGGTAGGTGGGGTCCTCCATTATCATGCCTTTGAATTATTACCATCTTCATTTCTTTATCTTCACTCTTGTGCATGCATACATCTTCATGAAACCACTTGTATATGAATGTAAATTCCTACAAAATAATACAGAAATTTTAAATTAAATTTTAGAAAATTAATATATGCACAAAAATGACCATTTTGCCCTTGGATGAAGATGAATATGTGACAATTTGAAATAATTTGAATTTTGGTTTAAACAAGTTAAAATACCAATATGATCATTTATTTAATTTAAATAGATTAAATATGGTGGTAAAAATATGCACATTTACGTGAACATCAAATACCCCCACACTTATCTTTTTATTCGTCCTCGAATAAAGAAAAAAAACTAAGATAAATCCGTTTTCATAGGGAGCACGATTGCATTGAGCATATGCAACAAGCCTTTAAACCTCTGGGTGTCCCCAATAGGACGAGTGTTGTCTCGTGAGGGTTTTCAGCGGATACTACCCACAAAATCCAAATGCAGGATGAAAATATTTACACAATGCAGATTTATTTACAAAGAGATGAATGCAAGTTTTTGAAAATATTTACAAATGAAGGATTTACTTTTAAATTAACACACATAAGTTATATATAGGTTTTGGTCATTATCTTAAAAATTTAAGTCATTTACTCGTCAAAATTTCCAACATTAATGAAGTTATCATAACAAATCGACTATAGTTTAACTCATTGTTTCGGTTGATAACACAGTGTAACTATGAAATGGATCCTTGGTTGATTATCAAAGTTTATCAAAGTGGTATTTCATTTCATTTCAATAACAAATCAAATCAAATCAAATAAGTTAAAATAGTGCTTGGATTTCATTTGCTTACTCTCTCTAATTTTCTTTTGAAAATTTTGCTGATATTAACAATATTTACATATGCCTAACTCAGATAAACTGAGGCCAGATATATATTACCCATGCACTGCCTTGCGGACTGATGTGAGGGGAATACAGAGCGTGGCGAGTGAACACACAAGTGTGAACACCTATTGACTGTAGGCGTTATTAAAAAGATTTATATATATATATATACACCTAATTCAGATAAACTGAGGCCAGATATACCGATCGTGCACTGCCTTTCGGGCTTACGTGAGAAGGGTACAGAGCATGGCGAGTGAACACACGAGTGTGAACACATGACTCTAGGTGTTTATTTTAAAAAAATATACATATATACAAAAAATATTTTTTTGTTTTTTTTGGTTTTTGTTTTTTTTTGAAAGAGAGAGTTTCGCAAAATTATCTTAGCGCTATTTAACTTAGAAGACAATAAAAAATGTTATATCTTTACTTTAAATCAACCACTTTTTAAAACAAAGATTTTCAACTAAGATGTATTTCATAATTAACACGTAAACCATTGTTATTTGTAATCAAACTTCATTTTTATTTTTGTTAAGACAAATAATAAACCAAAGCCATATATTTATCCTATAGTGTTTCTTTAAAAATAAATCAAAATGCTTAAAAAAAATTGTTTTTGGGATTTTTTTTTTGAGTTTTTAAAAGAAAAAGCAAAAATAAATCATGAAAAATTAAAAATGAAGATGAGTCTCCTCCCACACTTGATTTTGACTGTGTCCCCACAGTCAACCCAAGTTGAAGGAAAAAATAAAAATAAAAACCCTATATTTACATGAAAGGATGATTATTGACAAGAGATGAGAAAGTATATCGTTAAAAAGTAAATGAAACGGTCTTCCAAAGACCGATTCATTTGTCTCGTCAAGTATACGAGACACAACTTAAGCTCGAAAAACCAAACCGTAAAAGATTTCACAGTTGAATGTCGATTTGGAAAAACGAATGTCGTTTTATTGAAAACCGTACGACTTGTTTTATTTTCGATGATTTTCGGGGTTGATAGAATAATTGATTGAAATTCAAATTTATTATCACCAAATTCAAGCTTATCACTGATTTCAAAATCAAAATGATGATTCAAATCGTCCCCTTCAGATTTTAACGACTCGTCATCGAAAAGTCCAAAAAATTCGTGTTCATTAAATTCGTCTTCCTTTGTTGGATTATCAACAACTTCATTGCGTATCTCAAGTTCAAAATCCAAAGTTGTTATATTCAAAATTTTGAAATCGAGAAAAGGAAGATCGAATTTTAAATTTGGTTCCACACCCTCAAAAGAATTGAAATCCAACTCAATTACCGTGTTTTCAACAACTTCATTAAGATTATTATTTTCAATTTCAAAAGTTGGTATTTGAAAATCGTCAATTTAGGTAAAAGATGGATTATCGTTTGACTCGTCACACGTTGGGATTTGGTTTTGTTGTTCACGTTGTTTCATATAAGTTTCAAACAACGAATCCATGTGATCATCGTAAATTTCATTCATTTGTTCAACAAAATCCAATTTGTAGTTATTAACTTGAGAATTTTCGATCTGGATTTGTTGAGAACAAAAGTTTTCACTTATATCGTAATCGAGATTATTACCATTGCCAAAATTATTTGAAAAGTGGATCACATTTTCGTTTTGATTTTGAAATTCATTTTGGAATTCATAATTGAATTGGTATGGGTTATACTCGAAATCGTTTGAATTTTGACGTGAATTCAAATTTTGATTATTTTGAAAACTTTGATTTGAATGATTGCCCAAATATGAATTACACAAATCATTTATCATTTGATTTTGTTGTGTAGAGATTTCAAGTAAAGATGAAATGCTCTTTTCAAGATTTGAGGGTTGGTCATCGTTTTGAAAATTTTGTGGTTCAAAATTTGAATCATTTTAACAGTAGTTGTTGTTAAAATATCCATACGAATTTGGAGTGAAATCATATGGATTATATTGATTTTCACAACTATTGTAGAATTCACGTAAGTGGGGAAACTCGGACATTTTCAAGAATGTTTTTGTTTTTTTTTTGTAAAGGAAAAATATTTACAAATAAAATTTATTTTTCAAAAGGGAAATTGATTTTTGTTTTGTTTTTTTTTTGGTTTTTCAATTTTTTATTTGTTTTTGAGAAGGTTTTAATTTTTTTTTTGGAAATTTTTTTTTATTTTTAAAATTTCAAAGAAAAAGGATTTAAAAATTTTAAAGGAAAAGGAATATATATACAATTTTTTTTAATTTTGGATTTTGAATTTTTTTTTTGTTTTTTTTAAATATGCATGAACTAATGCAACTAAATGAATGCAGTGGTTAATTACAAATGGTTTATCCTAAGTTAACCCAAAATTGTATAATCACACGTTGTCTTAAATCAACAAGATAGTTCTCAGCCAGGTAACGGGCAGGATTTATCGGTGCACCACGAATCACCGTAGCAATGCAGCCGAAGGTTTAAGTACCTTCAGAGGAACAACCACTATAATATTTACGAATCACCGTAATATTTATAAATGGTTATTACTCTGCCGTTGCCTAGACACCAAGAAATTAAATTGTTCAAAGAAGACAATTTGTCAATATACAATTAAGTGTTATCTAACCGTTATTAAAAAAAAAATTCGAAAGACCCCCTAACGTCAGGGGCTGACCGCTGAGCTCACTCTGGCCTCGCAGGGCGGGCCAGAGTGGGTGCGATCTGTAGCTGCCATAGCTTATGGCTAGAGCAATGGGAGGGGGCCCCAGAAAGATCCCAGATTAGACCTGACAAAGAAGAAGGGGTGAATTGGACGTTCCATCAGCCCCCAGTATATTAATGGCACGGGGCTATTTTGCCGAGTTCCTTAGAGAGAGTTGTCTCGCGTCCCTAGGTATTCTCTACCTACCCACCTGTGTCGGTTTCGGGAACGCGGACATAGGTGGTGAGAAATGCAAAGCAGGAATTAAACGTGTATTAACAATGCAACTACGAATGGATTTTTCTTTTTTTCTTTTTGATGTTTTTTTTATATATAAAAATGCAAATGCAAGCAATCAACAATGCAAGAAATTAAAAACCATAAATAGGAGTAAAAAGCAACAAAAGTTATTTATAAGCAAGCAGGCAATTATTATTTTTTGGCAAGCACAGCGAAGTAAGCACTTTTCCTATCTGCGTTGGCAACCTGAAAAGTAAAAACCAAAGATATATACACAGATCATATATATATATATCAAAGAAAAATGAAAAACTAGAACAAACTAAATGAAAATAAATTCAAAACAACCTTTTTTTTTAAATTGTAAAAAAAAAAATTTAATTTTTTTGAAATTTTTTTTTGGAAAGGAAACGTAAAAGTACTGTTTTACTTAAAAAAAAATCACAAATTCACAAAAATTCACACACTCACTAACACAACCCGGCCCAATGAGAGATGAGATAACCCACAAACTCAAAGATAATCGAAGTCCTTCCGTTCTCTCTAAATACAAATAAAATGAAATAAAATGTCACAATTCAATCCCACTTAAAGTTGAATTCAGTTCCACTTAAAAAAAATCGAATTCAGCTGCACAAAAGGTCATAATCTCATTCTCTCAAAATTTGAATTTGGTTCCACTTGAATCGAGTTCAGGTAACTCGATAAAATTCGTTCGATTCTGCTGTTCGAGGATGGGGATTTCAATGAGAAGGCATTCGTGGTGGTTACTGGGTATTGGCGGAGTTTGATGGAGGATTTTTGTGAGTGGTCTCAGGTGATCGAGCGCTGGCGATTTGGGTTTGAGGCGATGTTGAGAAGCAGTGAGTATTATCGTTCGAGATTGAACGATTTGACGAAGCAGTGGTTCGAATCGGAAGGTGGATGGGGCTGCGATGGTTGATGCTCTAATGGTCACTGATTAAGGTTGTTCGAAGTCGCGGTTACTGGTGAAGTTGCGAGTGGTTTTGGTGGCGAAGGAAGTGGATGTGGTGAGGTTTCCAGAAGTGTTTGGTCGAGAGTTTGAAGTTAGGTGATAGTATTTGGGGATGGAATATGGAGTATGATTGTATACGAGGTGCTCCGAAGTGACTAAGTGTCCTGAAGTGTTCTCGGTAGTGGTTGTAGTGGCAGTTTTGCTTGGGTAGAGGAATTTTGTATGAATGTTGTGATGTAAATGTCAGGGGTATGTGATGAAGTTGGGGTTAAGGAGCAGTTTGATGTTATGCAGTGGTTGGAGAGAGCACGGCAGTGGTGGACAGTGAGTGGAGTGTTTTGAAGGGGAGGACTGGTATATGTGTGGTTTGCTGATGTATGGCTGAAAGATACACAGTATGTAGTGTGCACACAGGAATGTGCACAGCAGACTTGCTTTGTGGGTTCTTTGATCGAGGAGAAAAAATGGGCGAGGGATTAGTTGTGAGGCAGAAGTAAATTTAGCACTGCGATGAAGTAGGGCAGTCTGTCAGTGTTGTAGGGGTTGTGAAGTGGTAAGATAGACTGCAGTGGTGACGAATTGTTCTGTTGACTGCAGTTCAGGTATGATTTTATTTTGGTGGAGGGTGTTTGAGAATGGTTCTGGTTTTAGGCTTGCTGTCAGTTTGAGTAGGTGATGTTGACAGGGTTTGATATAGATGAAGGGCAGCGAGCAGATCAGTGGAGAAGTAAGCAATTGATGATGCTCTTGTGTGGTTGTTGCTTGGATAGCAGTGTTGAGGTGAAGTGGAGTTGTGGGAGTTCGATTGTTCAGGCGTTCTTTTTGGGAAGATGGTCGTAGTCAGGTTGTAGAGGATCAAGTGTGGTTGTATGTTGGAAGTGATGTGATAGTATGGAGGGTGACAGTTGATAACAGCATTAGTTTTTGGGTAGGATGGCAGTAAGAAGGGAGTTGACTGAATGGATGTCTGGTTGAAGCAAGTGGTAGGACAGTGGATGAGGAGGATAGTGGTTTGGGGGCAAGCAGTAATCGGAGACCGCAAGTAAGTTTGGCCAGAGGAGTAAAACGGCAGTTGATGGATATTGATGACTGCTGTGTCCTGTGATGGTAAAGTTTGTATTGAATTTAAGGTTGTGTTGATGAAGTGGTGCTGGAACTGCTGCTGGGTCAGAGGGGAGGTTTGTTGTGACAGAGAGAGGGAAGTTGGTGGGCAGAAGAATGTGGAGCAGACTTGAAAGTGTTGATTGAGTAGTTGGCAGTGGCTGTGGTATGGTCGAGACAGAAGTGATAGTGGAGGAATGGCAAGTCTGAAGTTGGTTTGCTGCAAGAAGTAAGGGGTGATGAAGTGGATGTTATATATGGATGATATGGAGAATATGTATGTGACAGGGAGTGAAAACAGAGAGAGGGTTTGTGTGCAGGCTGATGTGCACAGTTTTGAAATTGTATATGTAAAATGTAAAGGCAAATGTAAAATGTGAATGTAAAAGCAAATGCAAATAAAAAGAAATATTTTTGTTTTTGAAATTGTATGTGTTTTTTTTCTTTTTTTATATGGAAATTCAAATGAAAATGCAAAACAAACAAGAACACAAAATGCACACAAAATCAAACAAACACACACATTTTTTTTAAAACACAACACACACAAAACAAACTCACACACTAAAATCAAACACAAATAATTCGAAGAATATAAAATCAAAATCAAAGCAATTCCCCGGCAACGGCGCCAAAAACTAGTTCGTCGACGGAATGTCTATCGGTTTAGAAAACCGTCTAACGAATTTAAATTAAAAATAACCGCAAGCGCACGGCGTACACTTGTAGTACGTGGCGAATACGGGTCGATCCGCAAGGAATTGATGATTTTAAAAGTCTATTCAATCAAATTAAACCAAAGTCGAGAGATTATCAAGCTAAAAATGTAGAAAACTAGCAAAAGAAAATTGATAAAAATATGAGAGTGTGAAGGCAATTTAGAGGCAATTTCCACTCTCTAGATCACATAAATCAACAAAATGAAGTTATGATCTCTCTTTTCTTGTCATTAGTGTAATTAGTTGATGTGCTTATCATAAGTATGATATATTTGTGCTATTAATTAGCACAATGTAAACCATCAAACTATAACACAACCACTAATACACATTTAACTCTCATGAAATATGACAACAAAGTTGAAAGCAAAAGATATTTTAAGCATAGCCTATTAACTATTGTTTAGAAATATAGGCTATCAAATTTTAATTTAAACATTCACTTCTTTGCCATAATCATATGTAGATAAAGAGGCAATTTGTGTTTTGTTTGTTTAAGCATAGCCTATTTGTTATGAACAACATAGACTATCAAATTCAAAGCTAAACAACATCATTAAACCACTTCAATCATTCTCATTAAGCACAAAAGAGAGCATAAACAACAAAATGTTGGATCTACATACTAGAGAGCTTCATTACCCCTAAATTGAAGGGATTAAGCTCTCATATTTGTTATCATATGAACAAATGTAAAAAGCAACATGAAACAAGAAGAGAAAAGGAGAGCAAAAATGAAAGGAAAAATTATTCTACTTGCATAAGTAAACTAGATCTACACTACAACATGAAAGGAAAATAAACAAGAGAAGAAAAGAGAAATATATTAAAGTTGCATAAAAAAATTACATGAAACAAAATGGCTAAGTAGCCATGGAAAAAGAAAAGAGAAGCTTTCTTTTATTTTGAGCCTAAACTAAGCTAAAGAGAGACTAAGGAAGGAGAGGAGGTTACATGAAGATATGGGGTATTTATACAAGTGTTAAACCCTAATTCATATTTTCTAGGGAATTCCCAAATTGCCCTTGAGGTAGTGTGGTGGCCAAGTAATCATTAGCCTTCCATAATCATCCATTTAAGTGTACATGAAGATTTGATGACCATTAGCATGTGGATTAGATTCTAATTTGCACATGAAGGAAGGTGGGTAGGTGGGGTCCTCCATTATCATGTCTTTGAATTATTACCATCTTCATTTCTTTATCTTCACTCTTGTGCATGCATACATCTTCATGAAACCACTTGTATATGAATGTAAATTCCTACAAAATAATATAGAAATTTTCAATTAAATTTTAGAAAATTAATATATGCACAAAAATGACCATTTTGCCCTTGGATGAAGATGAATATGTGACAATTTGAAATAATTTGAATTTTTGTTTAAACAAGTTAAAATACCAATATGATCATATATTTAATTTAAATAGATTAAATATGGTGGTAAAAATATGCACATTTACGTGCACATCAGCTGCGAAATTTGAATTTTCTTTGTTTAATAAATTCAAATGAATAAATGATCTTTGAAAAAGATTAAATTTTGGAAATTAAATATTTAATTATTAAAATAATGAATTGACTTTAAATGATTTAAATGGAATAGTTGATTTGGGAAATACAACTATTTTGAAATATGATTAAATGGTATTTAAATTTAAATTAAACAGATGATATTTTGAAATGACATTTTGAAATTTTGAAATGAATTTGAAACGATATTAAATCTTGGAATAAATAATTGAAGTTTATATTAGTATGAAAAATATTTGGTTTACTTGTAATTTGAATCTATTTAAAAGATATTGGACTTATGAAATATAGGATAATAAAGCTTTGGAATTTATTTTATAATTTGAATAGTTATTTTGTTGATTAAATCTATATTTGAAATTTATAAGATTTGAAATGGTCTATGGAAATTTAATTGAAATAAATGATTGAATTGAATTGAAACTTTGGAAATTGAATACTTGATTTGAAATATAATACTTACACTTTTAATGAATTTAAATGAATTATTTGTTGGAATATAAATTATTTAAAGGTGACTTGTAATGATAATAAATGAATGATATCTTTGAATTTAAAAAGGTATTTAAAGTTGAATATTTGGATTTGAACTCAAATGATGATTTGAAATGAAGTTTTGAAAAGATATGATATTTTGATATATTAAATGATTTGAAATGAAGTTTTGAAACGATATAATATTTTGATATATTAAAATGATTTGAAATGAAGTTTTGAAAGGATATGATATTTTGATATATTAAATGATTTGAAATGAAGTTATGAAAAGATATAATATTTTGATATATTAAAATGATTTGAAATGAAGTTTTGAAAGGATATGATATTTTGATATATTGAAATGATTTGAAATGAAGTTTTGAAATGATATGATATTTTAAATATATTGAAATGGTTTGGAATTGATTTAATCTTTATTTTGATAAAGATTTGGATTTGAAATGATATTCTATTTTGAAGTATAAACTGTTTTTAAATTATAACCACGGGTTGTAATAACGATTGGTTGTTAAAGAGACCGGGATCAGATATAGGCATACTCTCTGTCGATACCGAAAACCACTTTGACAACTGTGTACGCGGTGGAGTTTCCAGAATGAAGTAGGATGGTGGCGACGATCCTAAGGTATATACGTGGACCCAACTCCCGTGAGTTGGCATAAGGTGGCTAAAACAGGAGCGATTGACGGACCAAGGAGGTAGCACCTCTGATCGGACACACTTCTTCGATACCATTCTATTACCTGTGATTGATTTGGTGTGCACCCTTGATTTGGGAGTGTTGTTCGATGTGGGCGGTAGTGGCTGCTATGCGTCACCACCAGTCTGGATGCGTAATTGGTATATCTACCCTGGCATTGCCTTGTGTGCCGTGTCACCTACCATATCGAGCCCACTACGATTTTGGTTTAAAGATCTGACCGCGTTAAGGTTCACCATCCCCTTAACGCTATTTTCTATATGATTATACTTTACTAATTAGACACTACTGTATATAGCGTATATTACTACATAGTAAATAGTTTAATGGATCCTTAAAGAATGGGCGATCCCAACCATTCTTTAAGTTACTTGTACCTTTATTACAGTTCACTTGAGTTGGTTTACATTATATCAGTATATATTGTCCTGACTCGAGTGTTTTGTGTTTTTCTTTACGCTTGGGTCGGCCTGAGTTATTCATAGATTTGGATTTTCACTCTCCTGGAGATTTGAATCGCTGGGGATTATCTGCTTGTCTTGTCCTATCTATTTCAGTTCTGTTGTTCTACTCAGCTTGTACTTGGTTATTGTATTTAGACTTCTGTTGTACTCTATTTCTTATGTTGTATCTTATGTAACTATGTTATATTTATATAGTAGCTTCATGAACTATTATTTCTTTTACTTCCGCTGCATTATTTTACTCTGTGTCTATGATCTGTGATTATATTTATTTACTGTATATTCTGAGATTTGCCAAATTTTATTTACAACGTGGTATTTTGAGCAATTCAATTACGACATGTGTGTCTGCCTATGCACTTGGAGGGTGCAGCATGATAGGGGGTTCTCGCATTTGGTTTGGGTAGCAAGCAGATGACTCTTACTCCTACATGTCCCTGTGGGGTTGGTGCAGTCGAGAGGCTGGCTGTAAAGGCAGAACATAAGTACCAATGTATGCTACGGTGGGCGTTACCCCACTGATGTGCGGTCCGTTACAGTTGGTATCAGAGCTTTGGCTTTGAGGCAAAACTCAGCATATGGAGTAGATTTATTTACAGAATCACTTTCGTTCGAGTTTGAATCTTTTCCTCTTGATTCGAATTTCCTTTGAATTTTTGGAACGTTCCTTACGGTTCCAAAATTCATTCTTGTCCCTCACTATTCATCTTCTTTTGATTTTGGAGTATCCCATAACTCCGCTTCGAATGAGTTTTATAGTGAATTGGCGGTCTCGCCAATACTCTAATGACTTGTAAAGGGGGAAACTCCTTTACAATTAACATCGATTCACCAGAGATTTATATCTATCCTTGGTTTAGATGCTAATAACTTTTGTTATTCCAAACTCTATCTCTTGAGATCGAATGTAGATTTACCCCAGAAAAATCCACATTTGATATTATTCATTAAGTCACGGTTGACCCGGTTAAGGTTGCCGCGATTTATCTAAGCTTATCCATCTTCATATTTTGGTAATTAATCATCTTGTCTTTGTTTCCAAAATATCTCCAAACATTTTTGAATTGTACTTGTAAATTTATGTTTTGTTTTATATATTGTGTTGTTTGAGTTGTTGATGTTGATTTGGGCTTCCGATCGATTCGTCTGATCAACGCTATCGATAGGATTTCTAAAACACTTTAACAGAACAAACTGACACAATATTATTTTAAAATTTGATTAATGAAATAAATTTTGATGTAAGTAAATATTATGGAACTTAATAAATTGATTTAAATTGATTATTTAAAATGATAATACTTGTTTTATCATTTATTGTTCTATCAATGAATTTATAAATAGATGTTTATAAATTGATTTTGGAAACTGAAATGAATTTAAATCAAAAATTTGAGAATTTAATTTCTGATGGTTTCAAACCTTGTGTTTTCAAGTTTTAAAAGGATATATTATTAAAGTATTTGTGAACAGAAATTTGTTTTCAAAGAATTTTAAAGTTTTAAAATTTTAGTGCTCTTCTCTTTGTCGTTGGAAAATAACTTCGGTGATGACCGCGACATCATCGACGTTCATTTTTGAGTTTCGAAGTAAAGAGACCATTCTGTAGTTTTGCTACAGTTTTGTTTTGGGAAATCTAATTGATTTGAATTTCTAAAAGATGATTTGATTTATAATATATATAGATATATGATTTAAATTTGATTTGACAAATATTTTACATACATTTATTTATCTCTAAATGGTTTGAAAAGAATCGGAAATTTTATTCTTAAATTCTATCTTAAATAATAACTTCAAGTATAAAAAGAAAATAAAAAATTTGAATAAATATTCAAGCTTGAAATGATTGAATTAGAATGTTTATATTGTATATTAATTTTAGAAAGTTTTATTTGTATAATTCTCAATTGCATTCCAATATAACTTACCTTAATTTCAGAAGTTAACAATGTAATTGGATAATATACAATATAAAAAAGGTTTTATAAATAAAATTTGAGTGGTTATAATAAATGTTATACACTTAAATTTTGGTTATAAAAAGATTAACTGAGGTAAATAGAATAAAATGTAATTGAATAATTTACAATATAAATGATGTGAAAGGAATTAAAAATAAATTAAAACAGTTATAATAAGTGTAAGTATATTTAACATAGGTGATAAAACATATTGAGAGGGATAAATTTAATCTTAATTAGGAATAAATAGGAATTAAATTTATTAAGTACATTATGAGTATAATAAATAATGAATTTGCAAATCCATGATTTTTGAAATTGTTAGTTTAAGAAAATTGGATGATAAGATAATGAAATTAGAGATAGTTAAGGTTTATTTAACTTGTGTAAAATTAATTATCAATTTAAGCTGAAACCATAGAAATTTCAAACCTATTATCTTATTTTGTTTTTCAAACTTATTATCTTATTTTGTTTTCAAACTGTCTGTTAGCTGTCCTTATTATCCTTATCTTGATACAGACTGGTATAGGCATCTTTCTATAATCTTTCTGTTTAGAAATCTTTCTATAATCTTTAATAATCTTTGGTACTTATTTTAATTTGAGCATTGCTTGCCATCCACCTTGTTAAACTTACCTATAACAATAGTTGTCAGGTATAATCTCAATCTCCTTGTCATCCTGTCTTAATCTTATTTCACTCTATTTTTTCTGTGCTTTCCCGTACTTCATTCCTTTTCGGGGACGAAAAGTTTTGAGTGGGGAGAGTGTAACAACCCTAGATTTTGCATATATTTTAATTTTGACTTTATTTTTATTTTAAATTATTTAAACTTTTTCTATTTCAAACATTTCATTTTAAATATAAATGTTGATTATTAAGTTATTTATAGTTCAAACTAGTATAAATTGGATATTTCACTGAAAAGTGAATTTCTATTCAAACTGGTCAAACTTTGACTTTTGAACTTTAAATTTAAATATTCAAATTCTTAATTTTTATCTTTTATTATGAAAATAGATTTAATAACTTGAATACAGCTTTTCGTTTCGTTGGAAATGGAGTTAAATTGTGAAAGTTATGTATATTTCAATATTGTGTGTAAACTGATGTATTTAGCAATATTGTCTATTTTAAATTTTATTTTATTTGTCATATTTGTTATAATATTTGTTAATATGTTATTTTATGTATCTTTTTATCTTTTAATAATTTTAAAGTGATAGTATAATTTTTCTAAAGTTTACTTGAATTTATTTCAATTTATGAAACCTAGTTTCCATTTTCTTTGCTAGTTTCTTAATTTAATAATATATAATTAAAATTTATTTATTTATTTTATGCATTCACTTTCATTTTTTTTTTACTTTATTTATATTCATTTTACATGTATTTAAATTGAAATAGATTTTTCCATAGTGTACTGAAGTTATTTCTAATTTTTAAAGCCTAGTTTGCATTTTTAAGCCATTTTCTTAATTTAAATTCTATTTATTCAAAATTTAATTATTTATTTTATATATTTATTTTTATTTCTGAGTTGTTATCTTTATTTCTCAGTTTTTATATGTATTTATAAAGTACAAATATATATAAAATAAATTTGAAAAGTTGTGACTCTTGATTTGCTTAAGGCTTTTGGTTTTCCACCTCTTTGTTTTCCAAACTCTTACATTCAATTGCTTTGGCCGACCATCAATTCTTTCAGCTGCACATTATTTTCCATCCCATTCACGAAAAAAAAACTTCTCATCACAAAAAAATGACCGGCTCCATTGCTTATGAAAAGTTTGGTAAAAACTCTTTCTTCTTTTATGTTTTCATCTTGTTTTCATGGTTTTGCACTTGCTCTCTTCATCTCTATTTGGCTTGGCCTCTCTCCTCCATCACCATGGCTGCCACCACCACCACCACAACCAGCCAACACCACCTCCAGCCCAACCCCAAGCCCATGCCATGGCCAACTTTGAGATAGATCCACCAAATTATATGCAAACACCACACATACATGACAAGCCGATCACTACCTTGCTTTCATCACCTCCTCCACCACTTTGGCCAACCATACACCACCACCACCAGCAGATTCCTGACCTGAACCCTCTACCACATCCTCCTCCACCCCACTACAGACCTGACCGTGCTCCTCCTTGCTATGGCCGAGCCCATAGTTGCCATAGAAACATGTTGTTTTGCCTTGTGTAGTTGTGTTCATGCTCATATCTCTACCATACTTTGCTCCATCATTTTCCCATGCTAGGCCGACCCTATTGAACCCAAAACCAAACCCTAACACACACTTTGGTCGTGCTAACCTGACCTATGGCTGAAGCATTAGTGGTAGAAGGCAAGTGCAAGTGGTTTGGAGATGATTTATGCATTCATTTCTAACATTGTTTAATCGTATTTTTGAATTGAAAGCTTATAATTGTTATATTGTTTTGTTTGATTTGTTTTCAAGGAAATTTATCTTGTGGCTCTCTCACTCATATCTTGTCGTGCTATCGTGCTTGTGTGGATCTCTTTTGTGTACATTCGTTGTTGTGTCTCCAGCTTAAACAAGTGAGTAATTCTCACCAGACGATGTGTACTTATAAAACTAGTAAATTGACACCATTTGAATCTGTAAATTATATCATCCTGTTATAACTGTTATATTATAATCATATGATGCTCACTCTTGTTATTACACCTGTTATATCATCAGTTACTTTTATATGATGCTATTCTTTTCATTCATATCTGTTTATCACACTGCAAGTTCCCTGTAGATTAGAATCACTATGTGTTGAAATGATACATACCCGAACGGACTTTAGAATAAGGGAAAATCATTATGGGCTGAAATGATAGGCCTGAGCGGTTTTCAAATACATTTATTTTACTTGGGATTGCGGGTTTGAAATGATAGAACCCGGTTTTCTTTGTAAACTGCGGATTGAAATGATACATATCCGTATTACTTGACCTAGGCTAGAAAATTTTATATACAGACCCGTGGTTTATTTATTTTTCTAAAATTTTTAAAATATTTTAAAAATGTAAATATTATGATATTTTGATTTAAGCTTTATTAAAATGATTTCTATAAAATATTTGTGATTTTCTACAAATTAAATAAGTGAATTAAGTAAATGGTGAAGTAGAATTTGAAATATAAGTTAATTTTGGAATTTATGATTTTGTTTATAAATGGAATTTATGTAAAGTAAGAATATATGACAAATTTGATTTAAAAATGAATTTAATGATTTTATTAAGAAATAATGATTTTATAAAGTGTTAATGATTTTGTATAACTTAAAATTTGAAATAAATGAATATTTAAGCTGAATTTGGAAATATAACTTAGATTGATTTTTTGTGGAATTTGTTTAAAAGTGAAATATTAATTAAGTAAAATAAATGGAAATAAGTTATATTTTGGAAATTTAAACTTAGTTGTTAAGTTAAGAATTTAATTAAAGAAATGAAAATTTAATTGTTATTTAATTTGATCTTTGTGTGGAAATTTGACTTTATAAAATCATAGAAATAAACGTATTTAAATGATTGTTTTTAAAATGTGAAAATATATGATTTTATAAGTTAAAATGATTTATATTAAAAGTTAATTATGTGTGAAATTGTAAATAAACTCTGAATTTGATTTGACAGCATTCTTGAAATGTAATGTAAAAGATATTACAGCATTTTTAAAATGTTGTAGTAGTTTTAAATGAACTAAAAGGCTAATTTGAACTAAAGGTTATTATAGCACTTTGTAAGTGCTATAGTAGTCTAATTTAACTAAAGTTTTCTTGAAATTAAAAGAAACCTACTACAGCACTTAAATGTTGTCTTTTGTTAATGAACTATTTTAAAACATAACATTTCGTAGCATTTTCTAAGCGCTGCGAAAGTTGAATTTAAATTTAAATTAAATAGATGATATTTTGAAATGATATTTTGATATTTTGAAATGAATTTGAAACGATATTAAATCTTGGAATAAATAATTGAAGTTTATATTAGTATGAAAAATATTTGGTTTACTTGTAATTTGAATCTATTTAAAAGATATTGGACTTATGAAATATAGGATAATAAAGCTTTGGAATTTAATTTATAATTTGAATAGTTATTTTGTGGATTAAATCTATATTTGAAATTTATAAGATTTGAAATAGTCTATGGAAATTTAATTGAAATAAATGATTGAATTGAATTGAAACTTTGGAAATTGAATACTTGATTTGAAATATAATACTTACACTTTTATTGAATTTAAATGAATTATTTGTAGGAATATAAATTATTTAAAGGTGACTTGTAATGATAATAAATGAATGATATCTTTGAATTTAAAAAGGTATTTAAAGTTGAATATTTGGATTTGAACTCAAATGATGATTTGAAATGAAGTTTTGAAAAGATATGATATTTTGATATATTAAATGATTTGAAATGAAGTTTTGAAACGATATAATATTTTGATATATTAAAATGATTTGAAATGAAGTTTTGAAAGGATATGATATTTTGATATATTAAATGATTTGAAATGAAGTTATGAAAAGATATAATATTTTGATATATTAAAATGATTTGAAATGAAGTTTTGAAAGGATATGATATTTTGATATATTGAAATGATTTGAAATGAAGTTTTGAAATGATATGATATTTTAAATATATTGAAATGGTTTGGAATTGATTTAATCTTTATTTTGATAAAGATTTGGATTTGAAATGATATTCTATTTTGAAGTATAAATTATTTTTAAATTATAACCACGGGTTATAATAACGATTGGTTGTTAAAGAGACCGGGATCGGATATGGGCATACTCTCTGTCGATACCGAAAACCACTTTGACAACTGTGTACGCGGTGGAGTTTCCAGAATGAAGTAGGATGGTGGCGACGATCCTAAGGTATATACGTGGACCCAACTCCCGTGAGTTGGCATAAGGTGGCTAAAACAGGAGCGATTGACGGACCAAGGAGGTAGCACCTCTGATCGGACACACTTCTTCGATACCATTCTATTACTTGTGATTGATTTGGTGCGCACCCTTGATTTAGGAGTGTTGTTCGAGGTGGGCGGTAGTGGCTGCTATGCGTCACCACCAGTCCGGATGCGTAATTGGTATATCTATCCTGGCATTGACTTGTGTGCCGTGTCACCTACCATATCGAGCCCACTGCGATTTTGGTTTAAAGATCCGACCGCATTAAGGTTCACCATCCCCTTAACGCTATTTTCTATATGATTATACTTTACTAATTAGACACTACTGTATATAGCATATATTACTACATAGTAAATAGTTTAACGGATCCTTAAAGAATGGGGGATCCCAAGCATTCTTTAAGTTACTTGTACCTTTATTACAGTTCACTTGAGTTGGTTTACATTATATCAGTATATATTGTCCTGACTCGAGTGTTTTGTGTTTTGCTTTATGCTCGGGTCCGCCTGAGTTATTCACAGATTTGGATTTCCACTCTCCTGGAGATTTGAATCGCTGGAGATTATCTGCTTGTCTTGTCCTATCTATTTCAGTTCTGTTGTTCTACTCAGCTTGTACTTGGTTATTGTATTTAGACTTCTGTTGTACTCTATTTCTTCTGTTGTATATTATGTAACTCTGTTATATTTATATAGTAGCTTCATGAACTACTATTTCTTTTACTTCCGCTGCATTATTTTACTATGTGTCTGTGATCTGTGATTATATTTATTTACTGTATATTCTGAGATTTGCCAAATTTTATTTACAACACGGTATTTTTAGCAATTCAATTCCTGCATGAGTGTCTACCTATACACTTATAATGGATGCGAATGGTTGAAAATATCGGGTCGTTACACATACTTCTATTGTACCCATCCTAGTGCGTACTGCACACTTAGGATAATATATACAACAACCAAACAAGACTATTCATCCAAAAACAACCACATTGATGCTATATCAACATAAATAAACACATCCATATAACTCATCCCCTGACCTAAGCATGTACTACATCTAAGGTTTATATATATACACATATCAAAACATCAGTCCAACCACTATATCTTAGTGTCTACTATTTAAGATGACTATCCAACTACTATGTAGACGGACCAAAAAAATACTATATGTGATATTTGATTCGATCTTATTATTTGAATAACTTTACCTCCAAACTAGTATCGATCCCCCAATTTTCTAGTGCGGACTTTGATCAGACTTCCTGATCACAAACCTTGCTTTCCTTGCATAGCTCTCAACTATGATAGAAAACTCGAGTACATAATCATAAACTCTCATCAATGCTTGACATCAAGAATCGAGTGACAAATCCTTTTTCGGATTGGTGTAAACACCTCAAAGTTCTGTACTCAAATCTTAGATCAAAAATTTATGTGCTGAAATGATCTACGTTTAAATTATGTACTTATTCACATTCATTTTTACCTAATACATTTTTTCAAAATTTCTATTATTCCAAGTTTATTTCACCACCAATTACTTTCTACTAAATACATTATTGCTTAAGCATACAAATGTGACTTAAACTTATATAATATACTTTTACTTCCTAAGAGTATATATACATATCCCCAAAGTTCAAACCGTTATTACTTCAATTAGGGTGTTCAACAAATGTGGAATTCTACTATTATCTCAAATTAGTAGGTTATAAAACTTAATCCTTAGTTTTATTTACCTAAGGTCTTGATTTAGCTAACATTGTTTATCTTATCCATATATTAATAAGACAACTTTGCTAAGTGTACATCTTTTTCTTTTAATTCTGTGATTATCTACTTAACTTATTTACCTATCCATTTCTAAATCAAATTTCTTAACTTTAAATCCATCAAATACCTTATAGTCAAATTGTGAAACTTAATTCACATGGTATTTGTTATTTAACCATTTTTATCCAACAATCAACCTACTAACCATATTATTCAAAACTATCCACTTCTAATCTTACTTTATCATGAATTACAAATGTTACCCAAAATGTATCACTAATTCAAAGTTTTATATTAGGATGATATTCCTTATCACTTATTCCTAAATTTCACTTTGATTTTTAACCTAATCAAAGTGTCTAAATTTCAAATTACCTTATCTCCTTTATAAGTTATAGAACTTACACTTTCATATTATATTTACCCAAAATCTCAATTTAGGTTTATCTTTTTCCTATCTTATTGATAAGAATTTTTCTAAGTATGCATTTTCTTTTTACTTTCTCCAATTACAACTTCTAGCTTCAATATTATCATCAAATATCTTATAGTCAAATTGTGAATTTTACTTCACAAGATATTCGTACTTAGCTTTTATATCCATCCATTATGATAATTACTTAATCATTATTATTTCTTAATACTAAATATCTAAGGGTATATGATTAAAGTTCTAAATTCTAGCTTTCAACTAATTGATTCTATATGGAATATCTTATAGTCAAATTATGCAATTCTAATCACAAGATATTCATATTTTAGTTTTACTAAGCTAAATTACAAACAATCCTTAATTTCTAACCAAAAATAATGATATCCCTTTTAATATTTAAAATATAAACCCAAGGTAAAATTATTTCATTTACCAATTTCTTTAAAACAAAATCACTTTTATAAAATTAACAAACACGCGCTTATATATATAATACTCTCATAACTCATTCTAGGGTGTTACTAACCCTATCTCTAATGAGTTACTCATCCTAGGATATTACTAATCCTATCTCTGATGAGACTTTACCCATAACAAAGTCAAGGTTCTCGCTTAACCTTCAGCACTGATACCAAATATCACGACCCATTTTTCCATACCCCTTGAATCGATAATAAACCACACATGTCCAACTCAAATTGCACGAAAATACGGAACATGAAGGGTAATAAAGAAAAATAGACAGAACAGAATCTCACACGAATGGAATAAAATATAATATTAAACAAATATCTTTACAGCGGAAAACTTTTAAATACATATATCAGAGTCTAACCTAAATTCATCTTGGATAGTTATAAACATATGTCCTTACAATTGTTGACAAACATCAAACTAAAACAATTAAGTACAGCGGATAATAGAATATGACCATACGTAGATGAATATCTCCAGCTCTCCTTTGGAAGTCCAACCGTCTTCAACTAAACCTGAAACTACTCGGATCTGACCCGAGTATTGAAAATACCCGGATCAGGCTTGATAAACCAGCGTGAGAAAACTCAATAATAAATGACAGTGTCATATATCAGCCTTTAATAAAATCTTTTGAAAATAAAGAGTATCTCATAAGACCACACCCACACATAAACACAGACGGGTTTTTACCTTATGATAACTAAAACAGTTTTATATATCAAAACATTTGATATTATTTTTAATGACATCTCTTGTCACATCCCGAAATTTTCGACTTTCGAAAATTCGACATCGATAATCACTTTATCGACTGCCGAGCAATCGAGTGCCGGAAACTCCAATAGTGAGGGTTTTAAGAAAAAGAAAAAGTAGAAGAAGAAGGAGATAGAAGAAAAAGAGAAGAAAGAAAGAAGAAGAACAACAGAAAACATCTGAACGACATCAATAGAAACACAGAACAGAGACAATATCAGAATCTCACATATCGCAGCGGAACAATATATAATAGATAAATGAATAATCTTTAAAACAAAGAACTATATCATTTTATACATACATCAATCATCAGAGTCAATATACGACTCAATACAACACAGCACATCAATGGACAGTTATATAAACTTGTCCTCATACAGAATACACAGCGGAATAAATACTATCAGATACAAATACTACGTCTCGTCGTCCAGCTTATCTCCAAAGCTCCAGAATATCCTGATAACATAACTCTAGGCTGCCCGTGTGGAAAATTTGTGGGCACCCAGAGTTTAGAAGGGAACAATAAACTCCGAGTCAGTCATGGTGACTGGTGTGAGATCGTAAAACAGTTATTCTTTATAACAACAAAATAATTTTTAATGTCAATTCGAAATGCTTTTGGAAAATGAAACTACCATAAGACCTCCCGCCACACACACAATGCAAACGCAGACTTGGAGGAGATTTCTTCTTATGATAGTCAAAGATGCTTACTACGCAAAAATCAAATTCTTTTTGATATTATTATTAGTGCATAGTGTAGAAAACATTTCGAAAGTAGAATATAAATCTTAGCCAGCATAGGTACCATTATAGTATGCTTGCTATAGCTACCATATTAAATGGCAGGTTCTACAACTAAAACCGTACAAGTCACGTATTGTTTCTTTGGATTTCCAACAAATGGTCAGGCTAAGGAACTTCCTATCCACGATGGGTACGTCCCTGGAATAGACGACCCGAGAACCTAACCGGATCTCTGCCAACACAAGGTCGGGTTACCTCTGCAAAAATAGGTAACTACTGACACGCGTATGCCATCCCCCGATCGTCACCGATCTTCCCGAGGATCCCCGATTCCAACAAACCACATAGAAAAAATAATGCAGTAACCACAGAGGTTAAGTATCTGGGCTCCATACCATGATACCACCTTTATCCAGAAGGAATGACATACACTAAGGGGTGCTACTCCCTAGAACCTTGCCGCATTCGTCCTGTTTCGACCATTTCCGGGGTGTGAGGCTCGACGAAGTCTCGTCCACAAAGCTACGCTTTCTCAAAAAGCCCTGCTTCGGGTCAAACAAAATGATCAACCTATGATCACAAAGATATAAGATCAAACAAATGATCATATCGCAAATGATCAAACACTGATCATTTCACAGCAACACTCAGTATGCCACGTTACCAAATTGGGATATATCGCTGATAAATTTCAACTACATAACCTCTGAGCTCGTACGTCTCAGAGAAGGGTGTTAAGCTAAGAGAATAAATTCTCCGCCACCAACAGAAATGTATTTGAAAGAAATCAGCTTTATATCTCAAATTGTAACGTCAGACACACAATCCATACAAGTCTGTTCCGGGATCGAACAGAACCGAAGGCACTTCTCACGAAGCCCTTGCATATCCGGATAATTTTCAATCACGTCAGGACTTCCCGTCACTAAGGGTGATAAAACCTCTAAACCGGAGATCAGCCGATGTAGAGTAACTCGACGGTAATCCTTCCGTTTTCAAAAATATCCGGTCTTCAACACCGGTCTTCGAATGCAATTCATAACGACGTATCACATATTCGGAATGGGTTATACGACCCCATGGTCCTTTCCCGGCTAACCCGAATAGTGAGCGCTTATTCAAAAATAAGTGTGGCATTCAAAATGATCCAATTCACAACAAATACCTATCTAAAGGTAATTATTGATAGTCGGTTATTTAACTATCAATAAAGATGCGCAACATCATCAGATTCCAAATAATTTCCAAATTATTTCATCTTCAAAAATATCTTTACTAGATATAAAAATTTCCACACTTAACCGTTTGAAAACAAATTTCAAATATTCACCTTTCAAATTTTCTTTAAAAGATAAAGTTTCAAACCCTTCGTTTCATATTGGAAAAGCAATTCCATACTTATTTAAAAATAAGTATTTCACAATCATTTATTTTCAACATTTGAAAATATTCAATATACTTAAATCAAATTAAGTATAATTTCATTCTTTAAGGAAATCATTCTCTTTAAACACATTTATTTGAGTCAAAACGAATGTTACGTAAAACATCGTTACGACGACTCAAAATCACTAGTATAGGGATTCGAATTTTAAATAGATATATAAATCCCAATACTACATCAAAACATTTCCTTTCGGAAATCATTTACTATAACAACAGTGTTATAGTCCATCATTTCCTTAAATTTCTCGAAAACGCCTATTTCAACAAGAACTGTTGAAATCTATGATTTCGATATTCAATATATTTTAAAACATCGTTTAAAACAATTAACTTCATTTCAAATATCACTTTCCCAAAATAATATCCATTTTACTTAACAATATATTCACTGTCCAAAATCGTGAATATACTTCACTAATCACATTTCACTATTTTCTACACATTTTATTTCAATAATAATTCGCTATCCAAAATCGCGAATATATCTCCTTTAATAATCTTCTATATTTAATTTATCAAATCCAATTGATCTCGAATTTATAAAACAACGTTTATAAATTCTATTCCTATTTTCTAACGACTTCAATTTAATAAATCTCCTTTATTAATAATTCGATAAATATTCCATCTAAAGGTAAAAATCCAATTTATAAGTTAATCTCTTATAAATCTTTTATTCTACAGTTTCATCCATTTTATAACTTCACAATTTATAAATCTATAAATTTCATTCACTTACGGATTCCATAATATTTCATTTTTAACACTTATAAAAATTCGTTTTATAAGTCCAATATTTTGATTTATACAATATCAATTTTTATAAATCTTTCTATACAAATCGTTTATAGTTATTCAAAAATCCCAACTTAAACCTCTTTATACATAAATCGACTTTTATTTCAAAACGACACATCGGTTATATTTCACTAAAAATTATAACTTTTATAACTTTAAAATTTTACGTTTATAAATCGATTCAAAAATTCCATAAAACGTATATTTTCAAAAATCACCTTAAAATCTTTTTAAAGTAAAAGTCGTTATTTTTACATTTCAAAACTGAATCTGATGATGTAACAACACCAATCAGTCCATCACAACAGTCAAATATCATATATCATCATATGATAACAGAATATATCAAAATATCTGTAAATAATCAATACGGTGAGGAATCCAGTCGGATCCCTCCAACCTGTTTCCCTGCATCCACAGATGTTAGCACAATACCAATCCCGCTCCAGTACGGAATTATCGCGGTATATGGGTTTTTTTTAAATCCGCTTACTAACGGCGCAATAGGGTCTCATCCGCTATACGAGGCGGGAAATCAATCAATCCAATATATACATATGCCAATATGTATATATTGCTATATATAATAGATATATCCTACTATATCTAATATCACATCCAATAGCAATCAACACAATCAATAACTGCAAAAATTCCACATTCAAATTTGAGTGAGAAGATCTCACCGTGATTTTAATTCTGATTTCAGCGTTTGATTTCGAATAAAATTAAACGCGCGTTTAATTTTACCCAAAAATTTCCTTGACTCCAATCGACTCCAAATTAGTTGCATCGCGTAGTGCTCGACAAAACGATTGCAACGCAAAAAATTTCGTCCGTTTTCACCCTCGTATGAAAGAGATATAACAGTTCAAAGTTTAACGATTTTAAATAAAATAAATATACAATTTTGTTTTCAAATCTAAACCTAATGCATCTCTGGCCGTTCGATCTCGAGACAACAGATCTGGGCCGCTTGATATCTTCTTCCCTCCACACGCGAAACTCCCCCAGATAACGTTCGCGAGCTCAAACCCATGAAGCCGGCCCTAACCCTAATTCGTGCCTCCCCTCCGTTCATCTACGTGGTGATCAAGGACCACCATACGAAAGACCACAGCGAGCTTCCCCCATGGCCAAGACCACGTGCAGCTCGGTCGCATTTCTATCGTGAAAACCGTGCCCAAAAGTCGCGACTTCACATTCAAATTGACGGCAATCCATGCTTCTAAAATCGATCATAACCGTTGAGATCGTAGTTCTCAATGGTCTCTACAAATTTGTAGTTGGAGATTTCTGGAATTAACGTGTGGATTTGAAAATAATTGAGGAAGAATGTGGGAGTTTTCTGGCCTTTGAAACGTAAGCGGCGGCTGAAGAGATTTAGGGTTAGGGTTTTGATTTCTCTTTGCAAATGAAAAGGTTGAGGGGCTTATATAGAAAACTTACGAAAACACTATTCATCGAAATTTTTTCGAACTTCGATTCGAGCGTGCCGGCTGACGTTTCTAGGGTTTACCCCGCGTTCCGAACGCAATGGAACAGGTTTCGGAAGCTAATTCGATCGTATGTGTGAGATATGACAGTAAACGATCGATTTAAATTAAACCGATTTAAATTGATTTCGAGGCGTTTTGATTCGTACCGGACAAATGGTAAATCCAAAAATTACGAAATTTGAAATCTTACAATAATATCACATTACGGATCCGATGAAACTGGTTTCGTCGTAATCCGAGACTTTTTGAAAAATGACTATTTTAACTCGTCGAATTAATATCAAAACAATCTCGATGCGTTTGGAGCTGCCACGGTCAAACGATAACTTCGATTGCTACGAAAATTGAAATCCGATAATAACTAACTATTACGGATCCAATGGAACTGGTCTCGTTCAATTCTGAGACTGTTCAAAAATTGGCTATTTTTACAGTCGATAATTAAATATTAAAATATTCAATTTTCACAATTTAACTCCAAATTTAATTTTAAGAGTTCTAAAATATTTCTATAACTCCAGTATGATTAAATAAAACTTTACAAATCATTTTCAATAATATTAAACTCGATTTTCAATTATCTCTGGAATTTCACTATTTAATTTATCGATTTAATTAACCAAATTAAATCCAATATTGGAAAATAAATCATTCGACTTCTTAAATTCATTTATTAATATTTAAAATTAATTAAATATTCAAATTTTAATTGTCAAAAATTCTGGGTCGTTACAAACTTCCCCCCTTAAAAGAATTTCGTCCTGGAAATTACAAAGTAAGAAAGAAGTTACAGAATTATCTTTTAAGTTAAATGTGTAGAAATTGTTAAAATTGGGATAGTGATTATATTCACGAATTTGGACAGTAAATATATATTATTGAATAAAATCAATATGTTTTGGAAAAAGGAATGATTTTCTGTAAATTACTATAGTATATGGTTGCATGGTTGTTAGAAGTGATAATATTAATCTATTATCATTGAAATTAAATAAGAAATTGAAATCGTAACTCCAAAGTTAAGAAATAAATTCACATGCAAATGAAATTTGAGAAAATTTTGAAAGTTTAAAATTTGAATTTAAACTCGAATTTGAATTTTGAAGTAAACAATGTTGTTTGAAAACTAAGTTATGATTTGAAAATTAGTAAAGATTTTGTGAGAAGTTAACTATGAATTTTGGAGAAGTTAAACACTTAATGGATTTGTAAATCTAATTTGAATAGTTTGTTTTGGAAAGTTAACGAATTCTGTAACTTCTTTCTTACTTTGTAATTTCGAGGACGAAATTCTTTTAAGGGGGGAAGTTTGTAACGACCCAGAATTTTTGACAATTAAAATTTGAATATTTAATTAATTTTAAATATTAATAAATGAATTTAAGAAGTCGAATGATTTATTTTCCAATATTGGATTTAATTTGGTTAATTAAATCGATAAATTAAATAGTGAAATTCCAGAGATAATTGAAAATCGAGTTTAATATGATTGAAAATGATTTGTAAAGTTTTATTTAATCATACTGGAGTTATAGAAATATTTTAGAACTCTTAAAATTAAATTTGGAGTTAAATTGTGAAAATTGAATATTTTAATATTTAATTATCGACTGTAAAAATAGCCAATTTTTGAACAGTCTCAGAATTGAACGAGACCAGTTCCATTGGATCCGTAATGAGATCGTAAAACAGTTATTCTTTATAACAACAAAATAATTTTTAAAGTCAATTCTAAATGCTTTTGGAAAATGAAACTACCATAAGACCTCCCGCCACACACACAATGCAAACGCAGACTTGGAGGAGATTTCTTCTTATGATAGTCAAAGATGCTTACTACGCAAAAATCAAATTCTTTTTGATATTATTATTAGTGCATAGTGTAGAAAACATTTCGAAAGTAGAATATAAATCTTAGCCAGCATAGGTACCATTATAGTATGCTTGCTATAGCTACCATATTAAATGGCAGGTTCTACAACTAAAACCGTACAAGTCACGTATTGTTTCTTTGGATTTCCAACAAATGGTCAGGCTAAGGAACTTCCTATCCACGATGGGTACGTCCCTGGAATAGACGACCCGAGAACCTAACCGGATCTCTGCCAACACAAGGCCGGGTTACCTCTGCAAAAATAGGTAACTACTGACACGCGTATGCCATCCCCCGATCGTCACCGATCTTCCCGAGGATCCCCGATTCCAACAAACCACATAGAAAAAATAATGCAGTAACCACAGAGGTTAAGTATCTGGGCTCCATACCATGATACCACCTTTATCCAGAAGGAATGACATACACTAAGGGGCGCTACTCCCTAGAACCTTGCCGCATTCGTCCTGTTTCGACCATTTCCGGGGTGTGAGGCTCGACGAAGTCTCGTCCACAAAGCTACGCTTTCTCAAAAAGCCCTGCTTCGGGTCAAACAAAATGAATAACCTATGATCACAAAGATATAAGATCAAACAAATGATCATATCGCAAATGATCAAACACTGATCATTTCACAGCAACACTCAGTATGCCACGTTACCAAATTGGGATATATCGCTGATAAATTTCAACTACATAACCTCTGAGCTCGTACGTCTCAGAGAAGGGTGTTAAGCTAAGAGAATAAATTCTCCGCCACCAACAGAAATGTATTTGAAAGAAATCAGCTTTATATCTCAAATTGTAACGTCAGACACACAATCCATACAAGTCTGTTCCGGGATCGAACAGAACCGAAGGCACTTCTCACGAAGCCCTTGCATATCCGGATAATTTTCAATCACGTCAGGACTTCCCGTCACTAAGGGTGATAAAACCTCTAAACCGGAGATCAGCCGATGTAGAGTAACTCGACGGTAATCCTTCCGTTTTCAAAAATATCCGGTCTTCAACACCGGTCTTCGAATGCAATTCATAACGACGTATCACATATTCGGAATGGGTTATACGACCCCATGGTCCTTTCCCGGCTAACCCGAATAGTGAGCGCTTATTCAAAAATAAGTGTGGCATTCAAATTCATCCAATTCACAACAAATACCTATCTAAAGGTAATTATTGATAGTCGGTTATTTAACTATCAATAAAGATGCGCAACATCATCAGATTCCAAATAATTTCCAAATTATTTCATCTTCAAAAATATCTTTACTAGATATAAAAATTTCCACACTTAACCGTTTGAAAACAAATTTCAAATATTCACCTTTCAAATTTTCTTTAAAAGATAAAGTTTCAAACCCTTCGTTTCATATTGGAAAAGCAATTCCATACTTATTTAAAAATAAGTATTTCACAATCATTTATTTTCAACATTTGAAAATATTCAATATACTTAAATCAAATTAAGTATAATTTCATTCTTTAAGGAAATCATTCTCTTTAAACACATTTATTTGAGTCAAAACGAATGTTACGTAAAACATCGTTACGACGACTCAAAATCACTAGTATAGGGATTCGAATTTTAAATAGATATATAAATCCCAATACTACATCAAAACATTTCCTTTCGGAAATCATTTACTATAACAACAGTGTTATAGTCCATCATTTCCTTAAATTTCTCGAAAACGCCTATTTCAACAAGAACTGTTGAAATCTATGATTTCGATATTCAATATATTTTAAAACATCGTTTAAAACAATTAACTTCATTTCAAATATCACTTTCCCAAAATAATATCCATTTTACTTAACAATATATTCACTGTCCAAAATCGTGAATATACTTCACTAATCACATTTCACTATTTTCTACACATTTTATTTCAATAATAATTCGCTATCCAAAATCGCGAATATATCTCCTTTAATAATCTTCTATATTTAATTTATCAAATCCAATTGATCTCGAATTTATAAAACAACGTTTATAAATTCTATTCCTATTTTCTAACGACTTCAATTTAATAAATCTCCTTTATTAATAATTCGATAAATATTCCATCTAAAGGTAAAAATCCAATTTATAAGTTAATCTCTTATAAATCTTTTATTCTACAGTTTCATCCATTTTATAACTTCACAATTTATAAATCTATAAATTTCATTCACTTACGGATTCCATAATATTTCATTTTTAACACTTATAAAAATTCGTTTTATAAGTCCAATATTTTGATTTATACAATATCAATTTTTATAAATCTTTCTATACAAATCGTTTATAGTTATTCAAAAATCCCAACTTAAACCTCTTTATACATAAATCGACTTTTATTTCAAAACGACACATCGGTTATATTTCACTAAAAATTATAACTTTTATAACTTTAAAATTTTACGTTTATAAATCGATTCAAAAATTCCATAAAACGTATATTTTCAAAAATCACCTTAAAATCTTTTTAAAGTAAAAGTCGTTATTTTTACATTTCAAAACTGAATCTGATGATGTAACAACACCAATCAGTCCATCACAACAGTCAAATATCATATATCATCATATGATAACAGAATATATCAAAATATCTGTAAATAATCAATACGGTGAGGTATCCAGTCGGATCCCTCCAACCTGTTTCCCTGCATCCACAGATGTTAGCACAATACCAATCCCGCTCCAGTACGGAATTATCGCGGTATATGGGTTTTTTTTAAATCCGCTTACTAACGGCGCAATAGGGTCTCATCCGCTATACGAGGCGGGAAATCAATCAATCCAATATATACATATGCCAATATGTATATATTGCTATATATAATAGATATATCCTACTATATCTAATATCACATCCAATAGCAATCAACACAATCAATAACTGCAAAAATTCCACATTCAAATTTGAGTGAGAAGATCTCACCGTGATTTTAATTCTGATTTCAGCGTTTGATTTCGAATAAAATTAAACGCGCGTTTAATTTTACCCAAAAATTTCCTTGACTCCAGTCGACTCCAAATCAGTTGCATCGCGTAGTGCTCGACAAAACGATTGCAACGCAAAAAATTTCGTCCGTTTTCACCCTCGTATGAAAGAGATATAACAGTTCAAAGTTTAACGATTTTAAATAAAATAAATATACAATTTTGTTTTCAAATCTAAACCTAATGCATCTCTGGCCGTTCGATCTCGAGACAACAGATCTGGGCCGCTTGATATCTTCTTCCCTCCACACGCGAAACTCCCCCAGATAACGTTCGCGAGCTCGAACCCATGAAGCCGGCCCTAACCCTAATTCGTGCCTCCCCTCCGTTCATCTACGTGGTGATCAAGGACCACCATACGAAAGACCACAGCGAGCTTCCCCCATGGCCAAGACCACGTGCAGCTCGGTCGCGTTTCTATCGTGAAAACCGTGCCCAAAAGTCGCGACTTCACATTCAAATTGACGGCAATCCATGCTTCTAAAATCGATCATAACCGTTGAGATCGTAGTTCTCAATGGTCTCTACAAATTTGTAGTTGGAGATTTCTGGAATTAACGTGTGGATTTGAAAATAATTGAGGAAGAATGTGGGAGTTTTCTGGCCTTTGAAACGTAAGCGGCGGCTGAAGAGATTTAGGGTTAGGGTTTTGATTTCTCTTTGCAAATGAAAAGGTTGAGGGGCTTATATAGAAAACTTACGAAAACACTATTCATCGAATTTTTTTCGAACTCCGATTCGAGCGTGCCGGCTGACGTTTCTAGGGTTTACCCCGCGTTCCGAACGCAATGGAACAGGTTTCGGAAGCTAATTCGATCGTATGTGTGAGATATGACAGTAAACGATCGATTTAAATTAAACCGATTTAAATTGATTTCGAGGCGTTTTGATTCGTACCGGACAAATGGTAAATCCAAAAATTACGAAATTTGAAATCTTACAATAATATCACATTACGGATCCGATGAAACTGGTTTCGTCGAAATCCGAGACTTTTTGAAAAATGACTATTTTAACTCGTCGAATTAATATCAAAACAATCTCGATGCGTTTGGAGCTGCCACGGTCAAACGATAACTTCGATTGCTACGAAAATTGAAATCCGATAATAACTAACTATTACGGATCCAATGGAACTGGTCTCGTTCAATTCTGAGACTGTTCAAAAATTGGCTATTTTTACAGTCGATAATTAAATATTAAAATATTCAATTTTCACAATTTAACTCCAAATTTAATTTTAAGAGTTCTAAAATATTTCTATAACTCCAGTATGATTAAATAAAACTTTACAAATCATTTTCAATAATATTAAACTCGATTTTCAATTATCTCTGGAATTTCACTATTTAATTTATCGATTTAATTAACCAAATTAAATCCAATATTGGAAAATAAATCATTCGACTTCTTAAATTCATTTATTAATATTTAAAATTAATTAAATATTCAAATTTTAATTGTCAAAAATTCTGGGTCGTTACAAACTTCCCCCCTTAAAAGAATTTCGTCCTCGAAATTACAAAGTAAGAAAGAAGTTACAGAATTATCTTTTAAGTTAAATGTGTAGAAATTGTTAAAATTGGGATAGTGATTATATTCACGAATTTGGACAGTAAATATATATTATTGAATAAAATCAATATGTTTTGGGAAATGGAATGATTTTCTGTAAATTACTATAGTATATGGTTGCATGGTTGTTAGAAGTGATAATATTAATCTATTATCATTGAAATTAAATAAGAAATTGAAATCGTAACTCCAAAGTTAAGAAATAAATTCACATGCAAATGAAATTTGAGAAAATTTTGAAAGTTTAAAATTTGAATTTAAACTCGAATTTGAATTTTGAAGTAAACAATGTTGTTTGAAAACTAAGTTATGATTTGAAAACTTAGTAAAGATTTTGTGAGAAGTTAACTATGAATTTTGGAGAAGTTAAACACTTAACGGATTTGTAAATCTAATTTGAATAGTTTGTTTTGGAAAGTTAACGAATTCTGTAACTTCTTTCTTACTTTGTAATTTCGAGGACGAAATTCTTTTAAGGGGGGAAGTTTGTAACGACCCAGAATTTTTGACAATTAAAATTTGAATATTTAATTAATTTTAAATATTAATAAATGAATTTAAGAAGTCGAATGATTTATTTTCCAATATTGGATTTAATTTGGTTAATTAAATCGATAAATTAAATAGTGAAATTCCAGAGATAATTGAAAATCGAGTTTAATATGATTGAAAATGATTTGTAAAGTTTTATTTAATCATACTGGAGTTATAGAAATATTTTAGAACTCTTAAAATTAAATTTGGAGTTAAATTGTGAAAATTGAATATTTTAATATTTAATTATCGACTGTAAAAATAGCCAATTTTTGAACAGTCTCAGAATTGAACGAGACCAGTTCCATTGGATCCGTAATGAGATCGTAAAACAGTTATTCTTTATAACAACAAAATAATTTTTAAAGTCAATTCGAAATGCTTTTGGAAAATGAAACTACCATAAGACCTCCCGCCACACACACAATGCAAACGCAGACTTGGAGGAGATTTCTTCTTATGATAGTCAAAGATGCTTACTACGCAAAAATCAAATTCTTTTTGATATTATTATTAGTGCATAGTGTAGAAAACATTTCGAAAGTAGAATATAAATCTTAGCCAGCATAGGTACCATTATAGTATGCTTGCTATAGCTACCATATTAAATGGCAGGTTCTACAACTAAAACCGTACAAGTCACGTATTGTTTCTTTGGATTTCCAACAAATGGTCAGGCTAAGGAACTTCCTATCCACGATGGGTACGTCCCTGGAATAGACGACCCGAGAACCTAACCGGATCTCTGCCAACACAAGGCCGGGTTACCTCTGCAAAAATAGGTAACTACTGACACGCGTATGCCATCCCCCGATCGTCACCGATCTTCCCGAGGATCCCCGATTCCAACAAACCACATAGAAAAAATAATGCAGTAACCACAGAGGTTAAGTATCTGGGCTCCATACCATGATACCACCTTTATCCAGAAGGAATGACATACACTAAGGGGCGCTACTCCCTAGAACCTTGCCGCATTCGTCCTGTTTCGACCATTTCCGGGGTGTGAGGCTCGACGAAGTCTCGTCCACAAAGCTACGCTTTCTCAAAAAGCCCTGCTTCGGGTCAAACAAAATGATCAACCTATGATCACAAAGATATAAGATCAAACAAATGATCATATCGCAAATGATCAAACACTGATCATTTCACAGCAACACTCAGTATGCCACGTTACCAAATTGGGATATATCGCTGATAAATTTCAACTACATAACCTCTGAGCTCGTACGTCTCAGAGAAGGGTGTTAAGCTAAGAGAATAAATTCTCCGCCACCAACAGAAATGTATTTGAAAGAAATCAGCTTTATATCTCAAATTGTAACGTCAGACACACAATCCATACAAGTCTGTTCCGGGATCGAACAGAACCGAAGGCACTTCTCACGAAGCCCTTGCATATCCGGATAATTTTCAATCACGTCAGGACTTCCCGTCACTAAGGGTGATAAAACCTCTAAACCGGAGATCAGCCGATGTAGAGTAACTCGACGGTAATCCTTCCGTTTTCAAAAATATCCGGTCTTCAACACCGGTCTTCGAATGCAATTCATAACGACGTATCACATATTCGGAATGGGTTATACGACCCCATGGTCCTTTCCCGGCTAACCCGAATAGTGAGCGCTTATTCAAAAATAAGTGTGGCATTCAAATTCATCCAATTCACAACAAATACCTATCTAAAGGTAATTATTGATAGTCGGTTATTTAACTATCAATAAAGATGCGCAACATCATCAGATTCCAAATAATTTCCAAATTATTTCATCTTCAAAAATATCTTTACTAGATATAAAAATTTCCACACTTAACCGTTTGAAAACAAATTTCAAATATTCACCTTTCAAATTTTCTTTAAAAGATAAAGTTTCAAACCCTTCGTTTCATATTGGAAAAGCAATTCCATACTTATTTAAAAATAAGTATTTCACAATCATTTATTTTCAACATTTGAAAATATTCAATATACTTAAATCAAATTAAGTATAATTTCATTCTTTAAGGAAATCATTCTCTTTAAACACATTTATTTGAGTCAAAACGAATGTTACGTAAAACATCGTTACGACGACTCAAAATCACTAGTATAGGGATTCGAATTTTAAATAGATATATAAATCCCAATACTACATCAAAACATTTCCTTTCGGAAATCATTTACTATAACAACAGTGTTATAGTCCATCATTTCCTTAAATTTCTCGAAAACGCCTATTTCAACAAGAACTGTTGAAATCTATGATTTCGATATTCAATATATTTTAAAACATCGTTTAAAACAATTAACTTCATTTCAAATATCACTTTCCCAAAATAATATCCATTTTACTTAACAATATATTCACTGTCCAAAATCGTGAATATACTTCACTAATCACATTTCACTATTTTCTACACATTTTATTTCAATAATAATTCGCTATCCAAAATCGCGAATATATCTCCTTTAATAATCTTCTATATTTAATTTATCAAATCCAATTGATCTCGAATTTATAAAACAACGTTTATAAATTCTATTCCTATTTTCTAACGACTTCAATTTAATAAATCTCCTTTATTAATAATTCGATAAATATTCCATCTAAAGGTAAAAATCCAATTTATAAGTTAATCTCTTATAAATCTTTTATTCTACAGTTTCATCCATTTTATAACTTCACAATTTATAAATCTATAAATTTCATTCACTTACGGATTCCATAATATTTCATTTTTAACACTTATAAAAATTCGTTTTATAAGTCCAATATTTTGATTTATACAATATCAATTTTTATAAATCTTTCTATACAAATCGTTTATAGTTATTCAAAAATCCCAACTTAAACCTCTTTATACATAAATCGACTTTTATTTCAAAACGACACATCGGTTATATTTCACTAAAAATTATAACTTTTATAACTTTAAAATTTTACGTTTATAAATCGATTCAAAAATTCCATAAAACGTATATTTTCAAAAATCACCTTAAAATCTTTTTAAAGTAAAAGTCGTTATTTTTACATTTCAAAACTGAATCTGATGATGTAACAACACCAATCAGTCCATCACAACAGTCAAATATCATATATCATCATATGATAACAGAATATATCAAAATATCTGTAAATAATCAATACGGTGAGGAATCCAGTCGGATCCCTCCAACCTGTTTCCCTGCATCCACAGATGTTAGCACAATACCAATCCCGCTCCAGTACGGAATTATCGCGGTATATGGGTTTTTTTTAAATCCGCTTACTAACGGCGCAATAGGGTCTCATCCGCTATACGAGGCGGGAAATCAATCAATCCAATATATACATATGCCAATATGTATATATTGCTATATATAATAGATATATCCTACTATATCTAATATCACATCCAATAGCAATCAACACAATCAATAACTGCAAAAATTCCACATTCAAATTTGAGTGAGAAGATCTCACCGTGATTTTAATTCTGATTTCAGCGTTTGATTTCGAATAAAATTAAACGCGCGTTTAATTTTACCCAAAAATTTCCTTGACTCCAATCGACTCCAAATTAGTTGCATCGCGTAGTGCTCGACAAAACGATTGCAACGCAAAAAATTTCGTCCGTTTTCACCCTCGTATGAAAGAGATATAACAGTTCAAAGTTTAACGATTTTAAATAAAATAAATATACAATTTTGTTTTCAAATCTAAACCTAATGCATCTCTGGCCGTTCGATCTCGAGACAACAGATCTGGGCCGCTTGATATCTTCTTCCCTCCACACGCGAAACTCCCCCAGATAACGTTCGCGAGCTCGAACCCATGAAGCCGGCCCTAACCCTAATCCGTGCCTCCCCTCCGTTCATCTACGTGGTGATCAAGGACCACCATACGAAAGACCACAGCGAGCTTCCCCCATGGCCAAGACCACGTGAAGCTCGGTCGCTTTTCTATCGTGAAAACCGTGCCCAAAAGTCGCGACTTCACATTCAAATTGACGGCAATCCATGCTTCTAAAATCGATCATAACCGTTGAGATCGTAGTTCTCAATGGTCTCTACAAATTTGTAGTTGGAGATTTCTGGAATTAACGTGTGGATTTGAAAATAATTGAGGAAGAATGTGGGAGTTTTCTGGCCTTTGAAACGTAAGCGGCGGCTGAAGAGATTTAGGGTTAGGGTTTTGATTTCTCTTTGCAAATGAAAAGGTTGAGGGGCTTATATAGAAAACTTACGAAAACACTATTCATCGAATTTTTTTCGAACTCCGATTCGAGCGTGCCGGCTGACGTTTCTAGGGTTTACCCCGCGTTCCGAACGCAATGGAACAGGTTTCGGAAGCTAATTCGATCGTATGTGTGAGATATGACAGTAAACGATCGATTTAAATTAAACCGATTTAAATTGATTTCGAGGCGTTTTGATTCGTACCGGACAAATGGTAAATCCAAAAATTACGAAATTTGAAATCTTACAATAATATCACATTACGGATCCGATGAAACTGGTTTCGTCGAAATCCGAGACTTTTTGAAAAATGACTATTTTAACTCGTCGAATTAATATCAAAACAATCTCGATGCGTTTGGAGCTGCCACGGTCAAACGATAACTTCGATTGCTACGAAAATTGAAATCTGATAATAACTAACTATTACGGATCCAATGGAACTTGTCTCGTTCAATTCTGAGACTGTTCAAAAATTGGCTATTTTTACAGTCGATAATTAAATATTAAAATATTCAATTTTCACAATTTAACTCCAAATTTAATTTTAAGAGTTCTAAAATATTTCTATAACTCCAGTATGATTAAATAAAACTTTACAAATCATTTTCAATCATATTAAACTCGATTTTCAATTATCTCTGGAATTTCACTATTTAATTTATCGATTTAATTAACCAAATTAAATCCAATATTGGAAAATAAATCATTCGACTTCTTAAATTCATTTATTAATATTTAAAATTAATTAAATATTCAAATTTTAATTGTCAAAAATTCTGGGTCGTTACATCTCTTTGAAAACCTTTGCAAATAAACTTATTAGTCTTATCCGAAATGGTTACCCATATAGCATTTCGAGGCTATTCATTACGCCAATACAAACAAAACCGTAGGTTCTTATTGGAGAATGGATTTCCATACAAATGACCAGGTGAAGGATCTACCTTCCGAAATGGGTACACCTCTAGATGGATGTCCCGAGGAACCATCACACAGCTCCACTACCAACACAAGACCGGCCTACCTCTATAACTAGATAGTACCGAATATGTCATCCCCCGGTCGTTACCGACCTTTAACCGAGCACTCGTTTCTATACACCACATTAATTTACATCCCGAACATCATAGCGGAAAGAAATATATCTAGAAGGGGATGACCATACCCTACTTGGGAATGACCCACTTAGCCTTGCTGCATCTAATCCTGTTTCGGTCATTTCCGGTTTGATGAGGCTTGAGGCAACGATTACCTTTTCATATAGCACATATCACATCTTTGAATGCCACATTGCCATTTCCGTTAACTACTAATTGCCTTCCACAAAAATACAACCCTTGAGCTCGTACGTCTCAAGAAGGGTGTTAAGCTAAGAGAAGTTGCCTTCTCCACCACCACTGATGTACGTTTGTAAAAACCAATGTACGTAATTTTTAGAAATGCAATGTCAGACAAACGTCCATACAAGTTGTCCAAGAACAGGACAAACCGAAGGCACTCTCCTACTACCACTAGTAGCGAGTAGTCCTTGCAATCTGAAAAATCTCCATCACGAGGAGACCACTGCTATAAATAACTCTATAAAGGGGGCCAACCAGAGCATGTTCAACAAGCACTTTCCACGTTATGAAGATCCACGGTCTTCAATAATCATCATCTTCAACATGTCTTCACATTCGAACGTATACATTGGTTCGAAGTGGTTTTCGGATAGGAATCACCCAAATCCGACCCCGGTTCCTTCGAAATCCAATTATCGATAAAAAGTGAAAATGAGTATACAGGATTTATTAAGTCTCTTTTCACTTTAATTCTTTTCGGATGATTTCGAAATCTCTTTCTTTTGATTTAGAGTAATTTCTAAGAAATTCATTCTTTTTCTTTGGAAAATATCTCAAATTTGCTTAACTTTCAATCAAATCCTTTAACTTTTAGGCGGGTCAGAAACAATGTTATTTAAGACATCGTTTACAATAAACCCTAAAATTAATCTTAGCAAACATTTTTGAGGAAAAAGGATCATAGAAATCATTCTAATTTTACTCAACATCAATTTCCGTATTCAACAAGTGCTATGGGCGGAATAACGGTAAAATCACCTTTTAAATTCCACGAATAAGACGAGTTCCCTCTTCGGATTTCAATACCAAGTATAAGAAGATTATCTCTATGCAATCCAAGTCGTAGTTTGTTCATTTTGGAGATTGCTTAAATTTGATAATACCAATCTTCTTTTATTTTGGAAAACTTAATACAATCTTTTTATCTTAGAGCATCCGGGCTTTCCTTTCGATCTGTTCCACCCCTCGCCTAAGAAAAGAAAACATAGGCCAAGTAAGTTCAAGGCACTGGTTGCTCCATCCCTAACCTTAGTTAAACACCTTGTTTTATCTTCCCAGATCTCACAGACGGGACAAATGTACTAGCCGTTTCAGTATACTCAGTTATCGACTTAATTTTGGATTTGATTATAAAGATTCTAAATTATCGTTTAAACACTTAGTTTTCCTTTTAAAAAAATTCACATTTGATTCAGGGAAAAATCGTTACATTTAAACTTATTTTCAAAAGTTATACCATTCGCAGCATAAAAGAGCTATATAAGCTTATTTGTTTAAACCAACTTTTAAACATTCGATAATTCATATTTTCCAATCCAAATCTCTTTTAAACCATTTAAATAGATTTATCAAATTTATTTCATATTTTTCCAATATTAAAACATTCATTTAAACAGATTTCCTGTTATGGTCACTTAACTACACTAGCGCGATTTTTCTAGAAAATTGATTTGGACTTAATTCAAAATCTACAAACGAAATCTTGATTTTCTTTCTTCGTTTAGAAGATATGGATATAATAGTCCGGAATTTTCTTGTTTCGAAGAATTTCGAGCTATATTCCACTCTACACATTCATTTGAACTTTTCGGCGCGAAATCGCGAACTACTTAACTTATTTTTCAATATTTGAAATAATTTATTCAAATTGAATTCTATCACTTATAAACTCATTATAAATCAATATTTTCACTTCTTAAAGCATTTAAAATATATTTTCACTATTACCATATTATAATATTATTATATTCACATTATTTTAATATTAAAATTTTAAATTCCAATTTCAATTCAATTTCAATTCTAACTTCAAATTAAACATATTTAAAACTTAGATTTCAAATCTAATTTCAATTTAAACTTCAATTCAATCTCAAACTAAGCTTTAATTTTCAAAATCGATTTCAATTTCACAATTCATCTTAATTTCAATTTCAATTCAACTATTCTTTTCAAATCCGTTTCACTTCAAATTTCAAATTCTCTTTTATTTTCACTTTAATTTCACTTCTAATCGAAAAGAGACTTATTTTTCCAAAATATATCATATCACTAAAATATGGTCTTATTAACTAGGGATCACTTAATCAAAATGAACATAACCAATATCCATCTTCATCACTAACATAACATCCATTCAACAAATCACATAACATATGATTTCAAATCCAACATTCACTATTAATACCATAACGAGATATATTATCACAATTCAATTATCTAACCAACTATCAATCATCCATATTAACAATCAATTGGTATAAACATTCATATGTCATAAGGGTGTAAATGTGATTGTTTTAACATAACCAAAATATAAATTTAAAAGCAATGAGAATTTCTCACTTAATTAACTATGGTTATTTACTAATCATTTCTCGTATCATTTATCAAACCAAGTTATCATCCATATCACAACCATAATATCAACCAAGTTATCATCCAATAAATCATCCAACATAGACTAAACTTTTCATGTAATTAACTTGAAATATTTTTAGAAATTAGTAACTTTAAAATGTGAGTACTCACCTTTAACCAAACCAATTAACTTCCTACCAACATTCTTACTAACAACACTTCACTAACTACTTCAACTAATCAACTTCTACTCCATTTATTTTGCTTTATGCTATCGACCTCTTCTTCCAAAATCCCGAAAATCCGGCAGAGCTTCCGCCGTACCTTGAATTTGCTCCAAGCTTCTTGGAATGAAATCGGCGGCACTTCCTTCTCTTTTTCTTGCTCCGGAGCTTCACGAACTTGCTCCTCTTCCTTAATAGGTTCGGCTATGCCTTATTCCACTCCTTCCTCCATCATTTCTTGACTTCTTAGATGCTAAATCATGTTCTAATGGTATTCTAAGGTCTTTGGCAAAGTTTGGTTGTGTTTGGAGTTGATTTGATATGGTTTTGAAAAAGTTAGTAAGGAAATTGAAGAAGAAGAGAAAGCCATTAAAGAGAGCTTCAAGGAGGAAGAAGAAGAAGGAAGGAATGAAATGTGAAAAAGTGGAAGGTATGGATGCTTATTTATATTTGAGCTTTGGATGGAAAATGACTATAATACCCTTCTTTACTTTTAATTTACATTTTTATCCTTGATTAGACCTTTGCTTAATGGAGAAGAAATGGTTTCATTTGAATTTGTACTTAAAAAATGATGTTTGCCTCTTTTTCTTACACTTTAAAATGTTAAAATAACATTTGCTCTTTTTCCATGTAAGATAAGTCTTATGCATTAATGAGAAAAGATGGTTTAGTAATGATGTTGTTTAGTATTTTAATGTTAATTATAAATTGTCAAATCATGTCTTTTCTTACTTTTTTATTTATTTAAACTTTTCAAAAGTAAACTCCTTTTGTCTTTTAGTGCTAAATGTAAAGTGTTTAAAAGTTTGTAAAGTTGTATGAATGTGTTAGAAAATGTATCAAGTTGCAACAACTTGTTTCGGTTGAAAACGATGTTTTTGTCGACAAATTTTACAGTCAAAATTTGACGTTTTTGTTAAGTTATATATTGAAGTAAACCAAACTTTAAAATGAACTTTTTACTTCTTTAAATAAATTAAAACATGTCTCTTTATATTTTAAAATCATATTTAATTATTATCAAACCTTAAATTTTACAGTGTATGTAAAACTGACAAAATATGACAAATTTTGGTTATTTTTGTAAAACGATTATTAACATACTTTTAAATCTTTTAACATACTTTTAAATCTTTTAACATACTTTTATTATCTTTATTATATGTTTTAAATAAGATTTAACTTCTCAAATAAATATTTAAACTTATTTATTTAAGCCTTTATTTATTATTAACAAAACTTAACTTTTGTTGATTTGTTCTAAAATCCAAATTTATACTTTTTAATTTATTAACTATAAGAATAGAAAATTATTTATTATATATAACATATTTATTTAAGTTTTAAATTTCTTTTAAATTTAAAATGAACGAAATCTCTCATTTTCGAAGTAGCGAAATTACGGGTCATTACAAATATCCAACATAGGAAAAACTAAAACCAAGGTGTGAGTGGAAGCCAAGCCATGTGGATCGCACCCATCAAGGTATGTTCACATCATCTAGAGAGGTTTCGGCATGCATGCATTGATGTAAAATATTCGGATGTTCGTGTGAAGTGGGGTCCATCTTGGAAGTTCTCGAGAGTGATGCGTGTGCTCTCAAGTATATTTTATCTAGAGGTATACTTTCGTGGAAGGGGGGAGCACCCTTCTAGTTATGTTAGATAAATTTGTTTTGCTGATTTGATTAAAACCTTCGAATCGGTTTTTCTGTAATTGCAACGGGAAGAGTCAACCACCCTTCAAGATGTTTTATTATAGTTTTTCAGTCCATTCTATCAAGTTTGGATTGTTACCTTATTTAGTCCATTCTATCAAGTTGGATTGTTCTCCTTGTTCTATCTATTCTGTCCAGTTTGGATTTTACTCGGTTCATTCCATTCTTTCAAGTCTGGTTTAATATTAATTATACTCATTCATACTTGGATTTGTTCTTGATATTTATTTCTACTCTTGCCTGTATGAATGTTATTCTTATGAGGTAAAAACCCATTCCGCGTTAGCGGCGTGGTCTTACAGAACTTTTGTATATGTTCCCCATAATTCGAGTTATCTCACGCTGATAATTCCAAATTGATCCGGGTGTTATTTATTTATAATACTCGGGTCAGACTGAGTATTTTCCCAAGTTGTCTTGAAGTTTGGGAAATCTTGGAGGGGAGCCGAAGGTTCATCTATCGTAGTATTTTATTTTCCGCTGTATTATATAGTATACCTATCGGCATTTGCAAGGTCGGGATTTTATAACGGTCCAGCCAATAAGGATTGTTTTTAACTCTGATATACTGTGTATGTTTGGAGTGGTAGTTTCTACTGTCCTTGTTATATTATATGTCGTCGATTCTGCTGTGAGATTCTGTTTTTCTCTGTTTTTGTTCTTTTTTTATTTACCCTAACAATCTGTCCTTCTGTCTGAGGATGCGCAACATTGGAACACCGTGGTAGTGTTCGGTGTCGATTTTCGATGGTCAAAAAGGTAGGTCATTACATTTGGTATCAGAGCTGAAGGTTAAGCGAGAACCTTTACTTTGGTGGGATACTCATTAGAGATAAGGTCAGTAGCACCCTAGAATGAGTTTGGGTGTGTGTATATATATGAGCGTGTATTTGTTAGTGAAGTGTAGCGACCAAGAATTTAGTCATTTGAATTTAAAATATTTAATTAATTTAAAATATTGAAAAGCTAATTTATAGGTTAAATAACTTGAATTTCAAATATAGCGATTTATTTTATAATTTAATTGTTGAAATTAATAATTGAAATTGATTAAATAATTGAATCTTGGGTTTTAAGTTGGATAAAAATAATTTCAAAGCTTATTTAAGTTCTATTTAATAAAAAATAAATATAGTAAAACTTTAAATTGGATTTAAAAGTGATTTAACTGATTTTTAATAATAATTTATTTTATTTAACGAGTGAAAAGAGCCTTCTAGGGCACTGTCTCGGATTTTGTCGAAACTAGTTTTATTGGATCTATAATAGTGAATTATAATATGCTGTCGAGTTTCATTGCGATCGGATGAATCGTTTGGTCGTACGAATTCAAAACGCGTTGAAATTAATATCAAAAATTTAATATAATAATTAGGTTCAAAAAAGCTATCTTCTGCATACGATCAAATTAGGTCTTGAAACAAGTTCCATTGCATTCAGAACAGGGGTATTACATATGGAACGCCATGCGGCATGTCTCGTTTAGAGTTCGAGATTTTCGGACGTTTTATAGTTGGATATTTTTGGATATAATATATATATATATAAGTACCATACTCTACCCATACTTGTATGTTCTGGTCCATACCAACTCCATGTTGCACGTCCCTAACCCATGCTTCTTTCTCATATAAACGTGACAAAACTAGAGGGATAAGTTATTTTAAAAAAGAAAAAAAAACAAGAAATCAAACACAGCCTAATCTAACGGCTCATAACAATCGGCTCCACCAAAGGTGATATTTGGACTCGACATCAACTAGAGAATGGTTCGTCGGGATGTGACATAGGAGTTGTACGGTGGTGATTGCCTATGTCGTGACAAGATGGTTGGACATTGGCTATAAAGGCATTGGCGTTTTCACGGGATTGTGGCGATTTGGGCAATCGAAGGACTATAGGATCTGAAGCAAAGTTGTAGAGGAAGTCGAGGGCAACCCACGGCCGAAGTTTCAAGGCCAATGGCAAACTGTGGCGGTGGGAATCGAGGACGAACGATGGTGGCGGGTTTCGGGCGATTTTGGCGATTGGGAGGAGCTTGGGTGGTTCACGTTGACGTCGATGGGAGCAGGGTGACAAGGGCGACACACCGTAGTGACAAGGGATGGCGCGGCAAGAATTTTGGGCGAAGTCAAATTTGAACAATGGCGGCTTGGGTTATTCGTGTATCTCTGTGCACTTGTATACGGTGTTGGGGAAGAAGGAGAAATGTAATTAAAGCTTAATTTTACAGTTAGTTTATTTTATTATTAATTTAATTATTGATAACTTAATTATTTAATAACTTTTACATGCGAGATCTGATTGAGACGCGAATTTTTGTGTTGCGATAGTGGTGACGTACCCTTCGCGTTGAAACTGGTTTGGATGAATTTGAAGACAGTTGAAATTAGGGCTAAAATCGAACGTCGTTTGGTTTTAGTACCAAACCGGAATGTCTCGGCGACAATAGAAAATTTTGGTGAGTTAAACTCACCTTTTTGGTTAACTAGTATGATACATAGTCGATAAAAATTGTTGGATGATTATGTGAATGAATTTTTATATTTATATTAGTTGGATTGAATATTCCCGCCTATTGGAGCGGATGAGACCATATAACATTCCCGTGTAAGAGCGGATGACCCTATGTATACAAATACCGCCTCAAAGCGGTTGATTTATATTTTATGATTATATAACGTTTGTGATGCAGGGGGAACAGGTTGGAGGGATCCAACAAGATTCCTCGCTATTGTTGAATTGTTTCGATAATATTCTTTTTATATGGATTATTGAATAATGAACCTGATTGTGGACACTATGGTTATAACATTTTTAAGTGAATTGAAATTGGGTTTAAGACAGAAAATGATTTTAAATCCAAAAATGGGTTTCAAAAGTATATTGTTTTTTTAAGAGGATATAACTAAATTAATATTATGATGTGGTTATTTGTTAGTCCTTGAGATGATGGTTTTGATGACAACAACCTTAGAATAAGATTATAAAATATAAATACTAACATTATAGTTTAGATATATATGTATATTTATATGCAGGATTTAACCATGAAGGTAATAAGAATGAAGACTGTATAGTATAGAGATTCAATATATCAAGATTGAAGACTCATGAGTATCAAGATTATCAAGAGTTCAAGATTACAAGATAAGTATTGAGTCTAGAATTATGTTAAAACTTCACAATAGAACTGAAATCTTCAATCCATTTTTCTTATGGGATGGAACCCATTTCTACCTTTTTAGTGGCTTACAAACCCACGACAAGTAGCTTACAAACCTACGACAAGAGGCTTACAAACCCACGAACATCCTAGTTTTGTACAAGTTCTCGAGTCCTTATATGATGAGATATTCTGCAGGAAGAAGCTTGCAAAACTACTTCAAAATGACTTGCAAAACTACTTCAAAATGATTTTCAAAACTACTTCAGAATGATTTTCAAAACTGCTTTTCAAAATTTTTTAGCCTTAAAAATTATCTTTTCAAATGATTTTCAAAAAGATGTTTTAGCCTTAAAATATTCTTTTTTTTTTTAATAAACTTGTGTTTTTAAACTTCGTTTGTTTTAAACTATCTTTATACTTAGATTTAAATATAAAATTATAGTAAAATTTTATATATATTATTCTCTATATTTATCTATGTATTTTATCTATAGTCAAGTATATTTATAAAGTTTAAAATAGTTTTAATATAAGATAAAGGTTATTTTCAAAGAAAAACAAAACATCAAAATTTCCTTTGGGATGTCGACATGCCTTAGTACCCCATGTCGACATAGTGTGTAACAACCCTAGATTTCTGCATATATTTAAATTTGACTTTATTTTATTTTAAGTAATTGTAAAAATTTTTTTTCAAACATTTCATTTTTAATTATAAATGTTGATTATTATGTGAATTATAATTTCAAACTGGTATAAATTGAATATTTTCCTGAATATTGATTTTTGGTCAATTTGGGTCAAACTTTGACTTTTAAATTTTAAATTTAAATATTTGAAATTTTGAATTTTATCTTTTATTATGAAAATAGATTAAATTTTTAGAATACTGCTTTTCGTTTCGTTGAAATCGGAGTTATATTGTGAAAGTTATGCTTTTTACAATATTGAGTGTAAATTGTTTATTTAACAATATTATTTATTTTAATTTATATAAATGATATTTTTATTTGATATATCTTATTCTAATTTGTATATTTATGCTATATTATATATATTTTGTCTTTTAAATATTTTTAAAGTGTTGATAGAATTTTTCTAAAGTTTATTGAATTTATTTTCAATTTTAAAACCTAGTTCCCATTTTCTTTGCTATTTTCTTAATTTAATTATATATGATTTAAAATTTATTTATTTATTTTATGCATTCACTTGTATTTGCTGTGTTTCTACTTTATTTATATTCATTTTACATGTAGTTAAATTTAAATAAAATTTTTCCAAAGCTTATAGAATTTGTTTCCATTTTTTTTAGCCTAGTTTACATTTTTAAGCTATTTTCCTTATTTAATTATATTTAATTAAAATTTATTTATTTATTTTATGAATTCATTTTTTTTCTGAGTTTTATCTTTATTTATCAGCATTTTCATTTGTTTTAATATGCAAAAAGAAATTAGGGAAATTTGAAGAGTTTGAGTCCTTTTGTATACCTAGTCTCTTTGTATTCTTGCCTCTTCATTTCAACCAACACCACTTCAATTTTGGCCGTTCTTTTCTCATTCTTTCAGCTGACTATTCTCATATTTTTCACGTACAATCAAAAACTCCTCAACCACAAAAAAATTTCGGCCATCATCTCCTTGGAAAGCTTGGTAAACTTTCATTCTTTTTTCCATTTTTTTTCTTGTTTTTCTTATGTAACTTGCATTTGCCTTCATCTATTTGCTCGGCCACTCCCTCCTCCACCACCATGGCCACCTCCAACACCACCACATCAGGTTTCCACCACCTCCAGCCCTCTACCCAAGCCTATCCGTGCACCCTTGTGGATCAGATCCACCAAGATATTGAGCAAAACCCACATATATGTACATAGCCTAGCTTCTTTGCCTTCATCACCTCAAACCACCACCTTGGCCGCCCCTTGCACCACCATCTCCAGCCCTTACCAGACCTGAAACCCTCTGCCACATCACTTCCAGTCCACTACAGACCTGGCCGTGCCATGCTTGCTTGTGGTCGTGACCTTTGTTGCTTTGGAAACCACTTTTGTTGCCTTGAAAACGTTGTTTTGTGCCTTATAGTTGTGCAGTTTCATGCACACAAACCTTTGCTTCATCAACAAACCATGTTAGGCCGACCATACCCAACCAAAACCTGATCCAAATCTTACCTTAGACCTGTAGTATACCTTATGGCTGAACCTAGAGTGTGTTGGAAGCAAGTGCAAAGCATTTCAACTTTGATTTATGCAGTTATTTCTAGCCTAGTTTAGTAGATTTGAATTAAAAACTTATGTATATTAGATTGTTTTCTGTGACTTGTATTCAAGGGAATTGATACTTTGGCTCTTCCACTCATCTCTGTGTCGTGTTATCGTGCTTGTGTGGATCTCATTTGTGTATTCGTCGTTGTATCTCCAGCTCAAACCAGTGAGTTATTCTCACCAGACAATATGTACATATATAACTAGTGAATTGACCCCTTTTGAATCTGTAAAATGCATTACCATGTTACACCTGCTATGTTATGATTTTATGATGTTCACCCATGCTTAAACACCTATTATATTATATGTTACTATTATATTATGCTGTTCTATTATTTTTATCAGTTTATCACACTGCAAGTTCCCTTTAGATTAGAATCACTATGGGTTGAAATGATACATACCCGAACGGACTTTAGAATAGGAGAAAATCGTTATGGGCTGAAATGATAGGCCTGAATGATTTTCAATTATTTTCATTTACTTGGGATTGCGGGTTTGAAATGATCAAACCCGGGTTTTCTTTGTAAATTACGGGTTGAAATGATATATTACCCGTATCACTTTACCTAGGCTAAAAATGAAATACAGACCTGTAGTTAAAATATGTTTTTCTAAAAATTTTAAAATATTTTAGAAATGTAAATGTTATAATATTTTGATTTAAATTTTATTTAAATGATTTTTGTAAAGCATTATTGATTTTTTTGAAAATTTATAAGTGAAATAAATTAATGGTAAAGTTAGAAAATCTGAAATGTAAGTTATTTTGGGAAATTTTAATTTGGTGATAATTGGAATTTAAATTAAATATGAAATATTATAAATTCATTATAATTTGGATTAAAGTTAATTTAAATGATTTTATAATATATTAATGATTTTTGAATAAAGTAAAAATGTGAAATGAATGAATATTTAAGTTGAAATTTTGAAATATAACTAAAATTGGAAATTTGTGAATTTGGCGTAAAAGTGAAATTTAAGTTAAGTAAATAAAAATGGAATTAAGTTATATTTGAAAATTTAAACTTAAGTGTTAAGTTAATTTAATTTAATGAATTTATAATTTAATATTGGAATTTAATAAGTGAATTATTATTAAATTTTGATTTTTGAATGGAGGTTTAACTTTATAAAATCATGAATATAAGGGTATTTGAATGATTGTTTTAAAAGTGAAATTATATGATTTTATAAGTTAAAAATGATTTATATAAAAATATAATTGTTTGTGAAATTATACTGAATATTTGAAGTTAATTAACTGCATTTCTGAAATGTTATTAATTCTAATGTAAATGGTAATACAACATTTGTAAATGCTGTCGTTGATAATAATGAACCAAATGGCTAAATTTAATTAAAGGCTATTATAGCATTTTTGTAAATGTTATAATGGTTGAATTTAACTAAGTTTATTTGAAACTAATGTAACCCTATTACAGCATTTTAAATGCTGTCTTTTGTTAAATTGAACTGTTTTAAATGTGACTTTTCGTAGCATTTTCTAAATGCTGCGAAAGTTGAATTTTCATTGTTTTAATTAATTTAAGTGAACGAATGAACTTTGAAAAGTTAAATTTTTGGAAATTTAATAATTTAATTATTAAATATAATAACTTCATTTTATGATTTAAAATGAAGTAATTTGTTTTGAAATATAAACTATTTTGAAATATGATATTTTGATATTTTGAAATGGATTTTTGAATGATATTGAATTTTGAAATGATATTTTATTTCGAAGTATAAAATACCATTTTGAAATTTTAACCACGGGATGTATTTAATTTATAGTTTAACTGATCCTTAAAGGATGGGCGGTCCCAAGCATCCTTTGAGTTATTGTGCATTTCTACTACAGTTCACTTGAGTTGGTTTACATTATATAAGTATATATTGTCCTGACTCGAGTGTTTTGTGTTTTACTTTACGCTCGGGTCAGCCTGAGTATTTACAGCTTAGCTTTGGATTTTGTTCTGGAGCTAGGAATCGCTGGAGATTCTGCTTGTCTAGTTATCTATTTCCTTCCAGTTCAGTTGTTCTATTTCAGATCTGGTATTTATAAACTTCTATGTATTTGGGATTTCTATTGTATATGTTTTTAGAATGATATTATGTAATATGTTTTTGAGAGTTTGTATATAGTAGCTTCATGAACTACTATGGTATTTTATTTCCGCTGCGAGTTATTCTGATATGTTCTGTGTCTGTGATTCTGTGTATTTGATTTCATTTGCTCCAAATTTATTTACAATCTGTTATTTTGAATTATTCAAGTCAGACATGTGTGGATTATTGTCGATTTGAATGGTCTAAAATAGTGGGTCATTACAGTTGGTATCAGAGCTTTGGTTTTAGGCAAACCTTAGCCTACGGAGCAAAAACTCATTAGAGATAGGGTAGAAATACCCTAGAATGAGTGAAATCAATCTCAGAATCATTTCTTTGTGAGAGGACGTATTTTTGAAGTATAAAATGATTTTCAAATGATTTTAAAGAATTTTCAAAGATTATTTTGATATAAAATTTTCTTGCTTTGAAAGTAAAATTTTCTAAACTTCATTCCTTTCGTATCCACCTTGTTAGTAATTTCTTTGATTAGGATCCTCTAAAATTTTGAACTTCTCTCTTGATTGATCTAGATCCATCGTTGATAGGAATCTATTTTGAGTATGGCAAAATCTGTAGTTTGTTAGGTTGTTTTGAGTAAACTCTGCTGTATCTTTTTCTTAGATAAAGTTGTCCAACTAAAGATATTTATGCTTCTGTTTTCGTATGTTATGAATTCGAGTCTTTCCAAATTTTTATGGGAATTTTTCTGTATCGATATAGGTTATATATCTCTAATCTTCGTTTGGATTCTTATCGAATAAGATTCCTTTGAATTTTGGAACGCTCCCACTTGTTCTGAAATCCACTGTCTCTCTCTATTGGTATTCTTTTGATTCTGGAGTATCCCATAACTCCACTTCGAAGGATCTCTATAAGAATAGGATCCCACCAATCTTTGAATGATTTGTGAAGGGGTGAAACTTCTTCACAATTGTCATTGATTCACCGGAGATTTCTATATCTTTGGTTTAGATGCCGCTATCTCTTGCGATCGAATGTTGATTTTTCTTGGAATTCTGCATCGATCTGTTCTTGAAGTCACGGTTGATCCGGTTAAGGTCGCCCGCGATTTATATAAGTATATTCATCTTCTATTTTGAAATTTAATTATCTCATTTTCGTTCGAACTTAATTTCGAATCAGAATCATATTTGATTAGAGTCCCTCTAAGTTGAATTTCTATCTTTGTTTTGAAATCCATTCTTGAACCATCCTTTGAAAAATCAGGCTTGTTTATATTTTAGAAATTGTTTTATATATCGAAATTATTATATTCTATATATAAAAGTTAAATGTTTTCGATAAAGATTATAAACCCTTTTAAAATAAGAATTTGAGGTTTTGAAAGGATTTGTAATTTTGAAAAATTATATAAGAAATTGATTTATATAAAAATGATTTATAACTAAAGGATTTTAAATTTGAAATTCGAGAATTGAACTCCGGTATGTTGAAATTGGTTTTAAGATTTTGAAATATATAATAATAATATGATTTAAAGGTATTCTTCTGAATAAGAAATGTTTCAAATGATTTTAATGAGTTTCGAATGATTTCGAAGAAATTTCAAAAGAAGTTTGAGAAAATAGAAGTCCAGAACTCACTTATGTCGCTGGAAAATAATTTCGGTGATGAGTGCACGCATCATCGACGTTGATTTTCGAGTTTCATAGTGGGGGAGAGGCCACTTTAGTAGCATTGTTATGCGAGTGATTTTGTGAAACCAGTTTTGATTTTCAAATTCCGAAGTAATATTTGATATTCGAAAGATATATGTATATATATTTGAAATGATTTGAAGTAAGCCGATGTTCAGTCCTTTAGTTTCGGATTTGAAACCTATCTTTTGAAATTGATTTACTGATTGGTTGATTTCCAACCCTTGAATTTGAAAATGATTTCTTCGACTATTTTGAAGGTTCGAGCACTTCCAAATCAAGGTTAACTTTTCAAAGCTAAATTTTTTAAAAAGTATGAATTATTTGATAAAGTATATAAATTTGTTTTGAATGTTTAAGTAGGAAGTAATATGATTTAAATAAGTTGAAACTGTTTTGTTAAGTAAATGAATAAGGCAATTTTAAAATTTTCTAATATGAAATTTAGATTCGAAATGCTTTGAAAAGAATTTGGTCTTCAAAATATTTTGAATAAAATTTAGTTTAAATGTTTTAACTTAGTAACATCTTTATGAAACTATATATTTAACAAGTTGGAATAAATATATAAGTTGTACGTATGGTGTTTTATTCGCATAATTAATTTGATCCAAATTTGAGTACACAAGTTCGAGGTGGATTACACCATTTCGTGTTAGGATTTTCATTCGATTCTTGATGGCGAATATTTGATATGGATTTTGGGCTTGATTCTAGAATTCTCTATCGTAGTATATGGCTATGCAAGGAGACTGATGGCTTCTAGTCGAGAAACCATATCGAAATCCGCATTAGGGAAGTCGAATGGACAATACTAGTTCGAAAGCGAACTTGTGTGATCGAGCGAGCGATCAAATGTAGTTTTGCAAAATGATGGCGTATGTACATCTTATATCCTAATATCATTTATATATTTTGACGCTGAAATTGAAAGCTGTCGAGTTAGAATATCTTTGCTTACTAAAAGAAAATTCCAATTTAAATTACAAAGATATATAACCCATAAAAGCAAAGATATTCAAATCCCATATGGCTCTTCATACAGCGAAATTTATTTTGAAAAATTTGATCCTTATATAAGATGGACCTTACATAAGTATAAGATGATTTTGAAAACATTTGATTTTGGAAATGAATTGGTTGACTTAAATTATTGATTTAGAAATTTGGATTTATTTTCTAAATCTATTATTCTGGAAACGTTGAAACTAAAGATAATTAATTTGAGAAGAAATAATTCGGTGAAATTGTATATGATTTTGAAATTGAACTGATATTGAAACAAATTGAAATTTGAGAACCTTATGTTACTAAACACTTGATTTGGAAGTTGTCGAACTTATATAAAATTGATTTGTATGAGTATGAAATTGATTCGAAAACTATAGATTTGAAAAGGTACTCAATTTGAAAGTGAAATCTTATATATAATGGATATTATATAAGTACGATATTTGAAAGTGATTTGAAAAGGTACTATATGATACATATTTTCGAAGTAAAGATATGGAAAGTGCCTTCTGCTTGATATCCGATTTGTGGCCACATCTTGGATTCATTCTATCGATATTATTCTCTCTGATTTTTGGTTTTCCGGATATGATACTCGAGTGTCCTTCGAATTCCATGGCGTTACCCATGGTCTTATTTTTCTCTCGTGACTGCATAGCGCAACTGCCTGGCTGAGTCTTGCCTAGGGGTACGGATTGTTTCCTGGGGGATCCAGGCGTAACCATTGTGTATCCTGCAATCTGTGTAGGTCGCGAATAGTAGCGCAAATGCTTGGCTGAGTCTTGCCTGGGGGTACGGATTGTTTCCTGGGGGATCCAGGCGTAACCATTGTGTATTCTGCATTCTACTAGTCATCATGGCGTAACTCGCAGGGCTGAGAAAGCTTACGGATATGGATTGTTTCCTGGGGGATCCAGGCGTAACCATTGTGTATCTGCGAACCATGGTTAGACAAAGGTTTTGTTTGTTTTTGTTTGGATTGTACTTTCCATATCTGTTTTAAAGGTTTTTCAAGTATTTTCACTGGGTGTTGAAACAAGTCTACTAAGTACCTGGAGAATTCTAGCTTTGCGCCTGATCAACGCACTGCCAGAGTCTGCAGTAACGAGGATAAACTTGTTAAGACATCGAGTTATAAAAGTATTTTGATAAAATATTATATAAATGATACTTTGATCAGTTATTCCTTTTTTTAAAGGATTTTAAAGTGTTTTAAATATTTTACCTCTTTAACCAACAATTTTAAATAATGGTTCATTCTTGTCTTTCAACTTGTTTTCCCTCCTAGCTATTTTTCCCCTACCTTCTTTCGGGATGTCTTCCAACTTATTATTCTTTCTAGTTGTTCCTCCACTTCCTTCCTTTTCGAGGACGAAAAGATTTGAGTAGGGGAGAGTGTAACAACCCTAGATTTCTGCATATATTTAAATTTGACTTTATTTTATTTTAAGTAATTGTAAAAATTTTTTTTCAAACATTTCATTTTTAATTATAAATGTTGATTATTATGTGAATTATAATTTCAAACTGGTATAAATTGAATATTTTCCTGAATATTGATTTTTGGTCAATTTGGGTCAAACTTTGACTTTTAAATTTTAAATTTAAATATTTGAAATTTTGAATTTTATCTTTTATTATGAAAATAGATTAAATTTTTAGAATACTGCTTTTCGTTTCGTTGAAATCGGAGTTATATTGTGAAAGTTATGCTTTTTACAATATTGAGTGTAAATTGTTTATTTAACAATATTATTTATTTTAATTTATATAAATGATATTTTTATTTGATATATCTTATTCTAATTTGTATATTTATGCTATATTATATATATTTTGTCTTTTAAATATTTTTAAAGTGTTGATAGAATTTTTCTAAAGTTTATTGAATTTATTTTCAATTTTAAAACCTAGTTCCCATTTTCTTTGCTATTTTCTTAATTTAATTATATATGATTTAAAATTTATTTATTTATTTTATGCATTCACTTGTATTTGCTGTGTTTCTACTTTATTTATATTCATTTTACATGTAGTTAAATTTAAATAAAATTTTTCCAAAGCTTATAGAATTTGTTTCCATTTTTTTTAGCCTAGTTTACATTTTTAAGCTATTTTCCTTATTTAATTATATTTAATTAAAATTTATTTATTTATTTTATGAATTCATTTTTTTTCTGAGTTTTATCTTTATTTATCAGCATTTTCATTTGTTTTAATATGCAAAAAGAAATTAGGGAAATTTGAAGAGTTTGAGTCCTTTTGTATACCTAGTCTCTTTGTATTCTTGCCTCTTCATTTCAACCAACACCACTTCAATTTTGGCCGTTCTTTTCTCATTCTTTCAGCTGACTATTCTCATATTTTTCACGTACAATCAAAAACTCCTCAACCACAAAAAAATTTCGGCCATCATCTCCTTGGAAAGCTTGGTAAACTTTCATTCTTTTTTCCATTTTTTTTCTTGTTTTTCTTATGTAACTTGCATTTGCCTTCATCTATTTGCTCGGCCACTCCCTCCTCCACCACCATGGCCACCTCCAACACCACCACATCAGGTTTCCACCACCTCCAGCCCTCTACCCAAGCCTATCCGTGCACCCTTGTGGATCAGATCCACCAAGATATTGAGCAAAACCCACATATATGTACATAGCCTAGCTTCTTTGCCTTCATCACCTCAAACCACCACCTTGGCCGCCCCTTGCACCACCATCTCCAGCCCTTACCAGACCTGAAACCCTCTGCCACATCACTTCCAGTCCACTACAGACCTGGCCGTGCCATGCTTGCTTGTGGTCGTGACCTTTGTTGCTTTGGAAACCACTTTTGTTGCCTTGAAAACGTTGTTTTGTGCCTTATAGTTGTGCAGTTTCATGCACACAAACCTTTGCTTCATCAATAAACCATGTTAGGCCGACCATACCCAACCAAAACCTGATCCAAATCTTACCTTAGACCTGTAGTATACCTTATGGCTGAACCTAGAGTGTGTTGGAAGCAAGTGCAAAGCATTTCAACTTTGATTTATGCAGTTATTTCTAGCCTAGTTTAGTAGATTTGAATTAAAAACTTATGTATATTAGATTGTTTTCTGTGACTTGTATTCAAGGGAATTGATACTTTGGCTCTTCCACTCATCTCTGTGTCGTGTTATCGTGCTTGTGTGGATCTCATTTGTGTATTCGTCGTTGTATCTCCAGCTCAAACCAGTGAGTTATTCTCACCAGACAATATGTACATATATAACTAGTGAATTGACCCCTTTTGAATCTGTAAAATGCATTACCATGTTACACCTGCTATGTTATGATTTTATGATGTTCACCCATGCTTAAACACCTATTATATTATATGTTACTATTATATTATGCTGTTCTATTATTTTTATCAGTTTATCACACTGCAAGTTCCCTTTAGATTAGAATCACTATGGGTTGAAATGATACATACCCGAACGGACTTTAGAATAGGAGAAAATCGTTATGGGCTGAAATGATAGGCCTGAATGATTTTCAATTATTTTCATTTACTTGGGATTGCGGGTTTGAAATGATCAAACCCGGGTTTTCTTTGTAAATTACGGGTTGAAATGATATATTACCCGTATCACTTTACCTAGGCTAAAAATGAAATACAGACCTGTAGTTAAAATATGTTTTTCTAAAAATTTTAAAATATTTTAGAAATGTAAATGTTATAATATTTTGATTTAAATTTTATTTAAATGATTTTTGTAAAGCATTATTGATTTTTTTGAAAATTTATAAGTGAAATAAATTAATGGTAAAGTTAGAAAATCTGAAATGTAAGTTATTTTGGGAAATTTTAATTTGGTGATAATTGGAATTTAAATTAAATATGAAATATTATAAATTCATTATAATTTGGATTAAAGTTAATTTAAATGATTTTATAATATATTAATGATTTTTGAATAAAGTAAAAATGTGAAATGAATGAATATTTAAGTTGAAATTTTGAAATATAACTAAAATTGGAAATTTGTGAATTTGGCGTAAAAGTGAAATTTAAGTTAAGTAAATAAAAATGGAATTAAGTTATATTTGAAAATTTAAACTTAAGTGTTAAGTTAATTTAATTTAATGAATTTATAATTTAATATTGGAATTTAATAAGTGAATTATTATTAAATTTTGATTTTTGAATGGAGGTTTAACTTTATAAAATCATGAATATAAGGGTATTTGAATGATTGTTTTAAAAGTGAAATTATATGATTTTATAAGTTAAAAATGATTTATATAAAAATATAATTGTTTGTGAAATTATACTGAATATTTGAAGTTAATTAACTGCATTTCTGAAATGTTATTAATTCTAATGTAAATGGTAATACAACATTTGTAAATGCTGTCGTTGATAATAATGAACCAAATGGCTAAATTTAATTAAAGGCTATTATAGCATTTTTGTAAATGTTATAATGGTTGAATTTAACTAAGTTTATTTGAAACTAATGTAACCCTATTACAGCATTTTAAATGCTGTCTTTTGTTAAATTGAACTGTTTTAAATGTGACTTTTCGTAGCATTTTCTAAATGCTGCGAAAGTTGAATTTTCATTGTTTTAATTAATTTAAGTGAACGAATGAACTTTGAAAAGTTAAATTTTTGGAAATTTAATAATTTAATTATTAAATATAATAACTTCATTTTATGATTTAAAATGAAGTAATTTGTTTTGAAATATAAACTATTTTGAAATATGATATTTTGATATTTTGAAATGGATTTTTGAATGATATTGAATTTTGAAATGATATTTTATTTCAAAGTATAAAATACCATTTTGAAATTTTAACCACGGGATGTATTTAATTTATAGTTTAACTGATCCTTAAAGGATGGGCGGTCCCAAGCATCCTTTGAGTTATTGTGCATTTCTACTACAGTTCACTTGAGTTGGTTTACATTATATAAGTATATATTGTCCTGACTCGAGTGTTTTGTGTTTTACTTTACGCTCGGGTCAGCCTGAGTATTTACAGCTTAGCTTTGGATTTTGTTCTGGAGCTAGGAATCGCTGGAGATTCTGCTTGTCTAGTTATCTATTTCCTTCCAGTTCAGTTGTTCTATTTCAGATCTGGTATTTATAAACTTCTATGTATTTGGGATTTCTATTGTATATGTTTTTAGAATGATATTATGTAATATGTTTTTGAGAGTTTGTATATAGTAGCTTCATGAACTACTATGGTATTTTATTTCCGCTGCGAGTTATTCTGATATGTTATGTGTCTGTGATTCTGTGTATTTGATTTCATTTGCTCCAAATTTATTTACAATCTGTTATTTTGAATTATTCAAGTCAGACATGTGTGGATTATTGTCGATTTGAATGGTCTAAAATAGTGGGTCATTACATAGTGACAGTTAGTTTCAAAAATTTGAATTTCAAAAGAAGTGTCTATTCGCCATAACCTTTCACGAATGGTCATGACTGTTGTTCTTCTATAAATAGCGGTTAGTTTCAACGAATTTTATATCAGATTTTCTGGTTTTTCACTTCTCTTCTTCTTCCACATTTTCTTATTCAAAATCTTATCATCACTCTGCCGAAATCAACATTGAATCTAACTAAATTATCTCTGGTTTGATTCTCTATCACTATCTCAACAAGATCCAAGTGCTATTCAGAGTTATATGCTTCTTTGTAATCTATCTAGCGAGAAAAGGTGTGATTGTAGCCTTGGAAATCAATCAAGCGAGAAAAGGTGTGATTGTAGCCTTGGAAATCAATTGGGTGAACTTGTTGCCTCGGAAATCAAGTATCTCTACCCAGAGGATTGTGATTCTGGAGGGTGTACCTCGTAGCCTTGAAACCGAGGGTTGTAATTGTTAAATTGCTTTTGAAAGGAAATCTGTACTTAGTTGTGCGGGACTGGATGTAGGGTAACTTCGAACCGGTATAAAATCCGGTGTGTTTTTTCCTTTACTGCATTTACTTTATTTCTGCATCTGTGTTAGTTTCTGTGATTATATCTGTGTTTGAATATTACATACATTTGTGTTCAAATTAACATAAACTCAAAAAGATTTAGTAATTTCTTATAAACACTATTCACCTCCCCCCCCCCTCTAGTGTTATTCCTAGCCTTAAGATCCATATTTCGCATTCCTCACATTATTTAATTATATTAATATTGTTTTAAAAGTATTTAATTGTATTAGTATTGTTTTAAATTTATTTGATTAAATTAATATTATTTTAAAAGTATTTCATTATGTTAATATGTTTTTAAAGTTAATTGATTATAGTACCATTATTTTAAGATTATTTAATTATATTAGTATTGTTTTTAAGTTATTTAATTAAATTAATATTGTTTTAAAAGTATTTAATTATATTAATATGGTTTTAAAGTTAATGAATTATAGTAATATTATTTTAAGGTTATTTAATTATATTAGTATTGTTTTAAAGTTATTTTTTTATAGTAATATGGTTTTAACGAATTTATCAAAATGTGAAAAGGTTAATTATTTCAAGAATAATTATGGTTTGAACTTAATAATAAGGATTATTAATAAGGTTTTGAAATTAAATTATTATTATTTATAAAAGTGGTAAAGATTAATTATTATTGTTTCTCAAACAATATTTTGAAATTATTAATTATTATTTTTAAGATGTTTTAAAATTAATAAATTTCATTTATTTATAATGTTTATTGTTAATAATCATTATTATATAATGGTGTTTTGAAGTAAAATATTTTTAATTATTTATAATTGTTTCCGAGACCCATGAGTAGAGTGAAAGACTTTGATTTTATAAAGGAGTTTACAAAATGGTTTGAAGACTTAAGGGAATATTATTTACAAGGTTAAAGAGTTTATAACTGGTTAGATATTTATAAACGGACTTAAGGAACGAGTTATAGATTTATAAAAGAAGTTTTATAAATGGTTTAGAGATTTATAAAGGATTCAATAATGAGTTTATGTAAAAAGGGGATTTATAAGTGATTGAAATGTATAAAAGAAGTTTTATAGATGGTTCCAAAAGTTTTATAAAATGGTTTATAAATGGTTTAGAGAATTATAAGGAGTTTATGAATGATTTTTGAATCAAATAAAAAAGGAATCTTTCTCTATTTGTAAATATACTTATGCCGTTGAGATAAGTATATGAATATTTTCTAATTATTGAAATTATAGGAATTGATGGATATATCTTTGTAAAAGTATTCTTATACAAGTAATTTATAAATGGTTTTCATACGAAAGATTCATAAAAGGAGGCTAGTGATTGCTTATTTGCTAAACAAATGTTGGTTTTTCCCTATGGAATAAATCCCTGATTTGAATGTATGTTTGTTATAGTTATGTAAACGACTACCAAAAATGGACCCAAACGTAACTTTGGAAATATCTAGAAGAAACACGTGAGTTATATGGCATAGTCATCTCTGATGATGCTGTATTGTGCGTATAGATTTCTTTTCATTCTCCTAAGACAATGATAAGGAAATCCGTCCACTAATGGTTAGGAGGTGATTTCCGATCTTATCTTTGACTGTTTATTTCCTAAAGAATCGGGGTTGAGTTTACCGGGAATTATCGAAAAGTTGTTTCAAATAGACCGGGATCGGATATGTAATCCAAAAACCACTTCGATCTAACGAATGCATTTCGAAGTGAAGACATCTTGAAGAAGATGGAATTGGAGATGGAGCTTTCAAGTGTTTCGTTCAGTCCTAGAACGAACTTGTATGGATGAATGCTGATATTGCAATGTTGCTTGGAGGGCAGTGTTAGCATTCCAAGTGGAAAGTGCTATATAAAGGTAAATCGTAGCCTCGAGCCTCATCAACCAGGAAATGACAAAATTGGGCATGCAGCAGGGCCAAGTGGGTTGCTCCCGTCAGGGTATGGTCATTCCAAATCTAGATTGATTACTATCTCTTCTTGTATGCTTCGGGGCCGAAGCGGAGTGATCATATTCGGTACTACTAGTCAAGTGGTAGGCCAGTCCTGTGTGGCAACGTTACAAGATGTTCTTGTCAGACCTTGGTGCATTTATCTAGAGATGTACCTTCGGAAGGTAGTTCCTTACCTTGTCATAGCATGGAATCCATTCTCCAATAAGCGTCGTACTGACTTAATTGTGCCCAACTATGCTCAAACGTGAGATGCAAGCATTTCAGCTACATTCATATTTTACTTTGACCCCTAGACATTATTATAATATAAATGGATTTTCTGTAGAAAATGTTTTGGTTATCGTAAGGTAAAAACACGTCCGTGTTTATGTGTGGCGTGGTCTTACGAGATACTCTTGATTTTCAAAGGTTTTCTATAACTTTAAAATCCAGTTGGGTGTGTTTTCTTGCACTGGTTTTTCAAACTAACTCAAGTGTTATTTATTATAATGCTCAGGCCAGACCGAGCGTATTATAGATTAGTTTGGATTCTTTGGAGCTTTAGGAGATGAGTTGGAGGACTAGAGACATATTCACGTAGATGGTTATTTTCCCGTTGTATTCGTTGTTGTATTTATCAGCAATTGTAAGGACAGGCTGTTATAACTGTCTAGGCTGAAATAGATTAGTATACTCTGATTGATGTTTTGAATATGCATACATTACAGTTTTTTGTGTAAAGATTGCTGTATATTACAGATTATTTGTTCCGCTGTGAGATTCTATGTTGTTTAGTTTTCTTCTTATCTTCTTCCTTTTTTCTTTTTCCATAGAAATCGGGTTTACCGGCATTCGATTTCTCGGCATGTAATATAGTAGACGTATTAGTATCGATTTTCGATAGTCAAAAACCCTGATAATTACATTTGGTATCAGAGGTGAAGGTTAGGCGATAACCTTGGCTTTGGTGGGGAACTCATTAGAGATAGGGTTAGTAGCACTCTAGAATGAGTTTGATTGTGTGTATATATATACGAGCGCGTATTTTTTGTTAATATAAAAAGGTTTTATATTATGTTGGTTGATTTATTGAGTGTCTTATGGATTCTGGTCAATATGAGTAATTAACGTTCTTGATAGGGGTCTCTAAACACTTAAGTAGAGAAATTCGACGTAATATTGTTTTGAAAGTGGGTAAATTAAATAATTTTACCTTGATTATATTTTATATATAAAGGAATAAATTTTTAGAAAATTATTTTGGTAAATATGGTCTGCTTGGTTGTTAGAAAATGATGATGTTTGATTATTACCATTTTTATTTATTGTTTGTAATCGAATAAAAGTTGATATTATAATGTAAGCAAGATAAACAATTAAGGAATGATTTTATATAACCAAAGTGATATTATATAAATATATGGTTTATAAATGTGAATTATGAATTGAAAGGAAAAGAAATTTCAAAAGTATATTATGAATATGATTTATAAGTAAAAAGGGTTTAAAAACTGGGAATTTAGGAATTTAAATCCCGTTGGTTTTGGAAATGGTTTTTCGAAGTTTTGAAAATAATAATAATATTTTTTGGAAAATATTCTTGAATGGAAATATATTTTTTAAAATGGTTTAACAGAGATAGAAAGCACTGAACTCACTTTGGTCACTAGAAAATAATTTCGGTGATGACTGCAGCATCATCGAAGTTCATTTTCGGGTTTCCAAGAGAGGAATTGCTACCATAAGAATTTTGGTTTGGGAAAACTAGTTTTGATTTAAAAAAATTCAAAAGAATGATTTACCAAGGGGATTGTGTATATATATGATTTCAAATTGATTTGAAATAAATAAGAATAAGATGTTTAAACTCTGAAAATTTTCGTTGAATGTTTTATGAAAATGTGAGAAAATAAGCTTTTAACATATAAATTTCGAGAATTTGTAAGTAAAACAAAGTTTAAAATGGTTGAATATGAATGTTGAGAAAAGTAAATTTGAAATGAAGTTTTAAGTGAAGAAATGATGAAATTTTAGAAAGGAAATTGATTGAGATTTGAAACGGATTATGAAATGAACTAATTAAATTAATTAGTGAGTTGAATATGGTTCAGAATGTTGGTCGATAGAATTGAATATTGAAATTCAACAATGAATTAAGTTAAATGAAAATTAGATTTGATTTAAAACGAATATGACTTAAGTTGTGAAGTGATGATGAACATGAGTGGTGTTGTATAAATGTTTATAATAAACTTAAGTAAAAAGTGGATGGAATGATTTTTAAGTGATAGTAGTTTTAAAGAATATACTAAGAAATAAATGGATGTGAATAATTGAATGTAGATCAATTGAATGTAAATAAGTGAAAGTAAATAAAATGGATGAGGATGAAATGAACGAGAATGAAATGAATGTGAATAAAATGAATATGGGATAGCTAAGAGATTAATTGAAATAAATACGTAAGTTGTACGTATATTATTTTATTCGCATAACGGTTTGATCCAGATTCGAGTACATAGTTTCGAGATGATTTATATCGATCTGAGTTGGAATTTTTCACTCAATTCTCGATGGCGAACACTGGATATGGATGTTTGGTTGATTATGAAATTTTCTATCATAGTATATCACTATGCAAGGAGAATGACAGTTTCTAATCAAGGAATCGAATTCTAGTCTGCACTAGAGTGGTCGCATGAAAGATATTAGTTCGGAAGTGGAATTACGTGATCGAGCGAGTGATCAGATTGGATATTGCGTACAAATAATATATGTACATCGTATGGGCTTTAGTAAATTAAAAGTTGGATATTAAGAATGCAAAATAATATGATTATGGATTATATGATTAGATATTATTGGTAAATAAGATGCAAGTTTATAAAAGCAAAAGCTAGTTGATGCCTTTCATTTCATAAGTAAAATTTGGTTGCCCGACTAAAAGGTACACGTTTAAATTGTTGTTTGAATTTGATTGTTTTATGATTGAGCCACTTGACTTTGTTTTCTTTGTTGGTTTGGGCCAGTAGTAGCAGTTTATAGTTGTTCTGATCTAGCCACGCAAAGGAGACGCTGGCGAAATTTTTCAAGAATTTAAGAGTTAGAAAATTTTTGAAGAAAATTTTGACAACTAAAATCTGATTTTGAGTTATAACCTGAAATGATTGAATGGGGTAATATTAGTTTGAATCTATAAATGAATTTGGAAACTTAGTAAATGTAATAACAATGTTTCAACGAGTTAATGTTTTGGAAAAGTTAAAGGCTTAAAATAATGTGAAAATAAGGGACACATCCTTAGAATCAAACTTAATACACTAAACAGCCTCCCAAAAAAAAGATATAAATTACATCCCTATTTTCAAATGCTGAAATGTTCTTCCCTAAAATACCCCTCTTCTCCATGGCTGAACGTTGATTCTTCATATATAGATGTTATTCTCACATCTATAATTAAATTTTGCACCCCATTAATTATCAATCTTTAAAACACAATAACATTTTGTAGAAATGACGGATTAACAAACCGTTTTCACCATTAAATCACAAATTTTATTATCTTTCTAATGAGTGGCATTGTGCATATGGTATGATTGCAGACAATTCAGCAATAATTGCAGAAAAGTATGCAATTATATGGTATAGTTGTACTTTTCTGTGATTACTTGGAATAATTGCAGAGTTTTCTGCAATTATTCGATATAATTGCATAAAAGTATGCGCTTATATGGAATAATTACAGAAAAATCTGCAGCTATTCCATATAATTGCATAAAGTCTGCAATTATATGGAATAATTGCTGATATTTGAAGAAAAATTGATGATAATTTTATATAATTGTAGAAAATGGCAAGTATACTGAGTAATTGCATTAAAGTCGGCAATTATATAGAATAATAGCAGAGAAGTCTGTAATTTTACATATAATTGCATAAAATTATTCCATATAATTACATAAAAGTCTGCAATTATATGGAATAAATGCTGACATTTGAAGAAAAATCGATGATGTTCAAAAATTGCAGAATTCTCTGTAAATATATAGAATAATTGCAGTCTTACTGCAAATATGATTTTTTGGTATCAACAATGGATCTCATTTTAAAGACCATAAATTTTATGATTTTTTGGTGAAAACGGTATGCTGATCCGATGTTTTTACAGAAAGTTATACGCGTTTGAAATGCTGAAAATGTAAAGGGTATTTGGGTCTTTTGGCGCAGGTGGGTTTGAAAACAAGGACTAGAAACGTAAGTTTAGTCTAGGGAGGATGTTTTCTCTATTTTGAAACTTAACAAGGATGTGAGCCAAACTATCCCTAAAATAATTTGGCGAGCTATTTCAACTAATTTGTTTCAAAAAGTAATGGGTTTGGGGAATTTTTCTTACCTTGGCAATTTCGGAGACGAAATTCTTTTAAAGGGGTGAAGAGTGTAATGACCCAGAATTTTAGTCATTTGAATTTGAAATATTTAATTAAGTTGAAATATTGAAAAGTTAATTTATAGGTCAAATAACTTGAATTTGAAATATAGCGATTATTTGATAATTTAATTGTTGAAATTAATAATTGAAATTGTTTAAATAAGTGAATCTAGGGTTTAAGTTGGATAAAAATAATTTCAAATCTTATTTAAATTCTATTTAATAAAAATAAAGATAGTAAAACTTTTTAATTAGATTTAAAAGTGATTTAACTGGTTTTTAATAATAATTTGTTTTATTTAACGAATGAAAATAGCCTTCTGGGGCACTGTCTCGGATTTCGACGAAACTAGTTTCATTGGATCCATAATAGTGAATTATAGTATGCCGTCAAATTTCATGACGATCAGACGAATCTTTTGGTCATACGAATTCAAAATGCGTTGAAATTGATATCGAAAATTTAATATAACAATTGGGTTCAAAAGGCTATCTTCTGCATACGATCGAATTAGGTCTCGAAACAAGTTCCATTGCATTTAGAATAGGGGTATTACATAAAGAACATCAGGCGGCACGTCTCGTTTGGAGTTCGAGATTTTTGGACGTTTTATAGTTGGATACTTTCGGATATAATATATATATATAATTACCATACTCTATTTATACTTATACGTTCCAGTCCATACCCACCCTACGTTACACGTCCCTAACCCATGCTTCTTTCCTATATAAATGTGAAAAAACAGAGGGATAAGTTGGTTCAAAAAAAGAAGAAGAAAAAGAAATCAAACACAGCCTAATCCAATGGATCACAACAATCGGTGCCACTAGAGGGGATATCTGGGCTCGACATTAACTAAAGAAAGGTTCGAAGCGATGTGAAGTAGTTGTATGGTGGTGATCGCCTATGTCGTGATGAGGTGACTGGAAATTGGCTATAAAGGTAATGGCGTTTTCAGGGGATTGGGGCGATTTGGGTGATCGATGGGTGATTGGTGATGGGATCTAATGCAAAGTTGTAGAGGAAGTCGAGGGCAACCCATGGTCGATCTTTCATGGCCAATGGCGAACTATGGTGACAGGAATCAAGGACGAACGATGGCTGCGAGTTTTGGGCAATTTTGGCGATTGGGAGGAGCTTGGGTGGTCCACGTCGATGTCAATGGGAGCAAGGTGACGATGGCAACTCACGGTGGTGACAGGGGACAGCGCGGCAAGGATTTGAGGCGAAGTCTAATTTGAAAAATGGCGGCCTGGATTGTTCGTGTATCTCTGTGCACTTGTATACGGTGTTGGGGAAGAAGGAGAAATGTGATTAAAGCTTAATTTTACAATTAGTTTATTTTATTGTTAATTTAATTATCGATAACTTAATTATTTAATAACTTTTTCATGCAACATCCGATTGAGACGCGAATTTTTGTGTTGCGATCATGGTGACGTAACCTTCATGATGAAACTGGTTTGGATGAATTTGGAGATAGTTGAAATTAGGGCTAAAATCGGACGTCGTTCGGTTTTAGTCCCAAACCGGAATGTCTCGGCGATAGCAGCAAATTTCGCTGAGTTAAACTCACCATTTTAGTTTAACTAGTATGATATATAGTTGATAAAAATTATTGGATGATTGTTTGAATGAATTACTATATTTATATTTGTTGGATTGAATATTCTCGCCTATTGGAGCAGATGAGACCCTATTACGTTCCAGTGTAAGAGCGGATGACCCATTGTATACAAATCCCACCTCCAAGCGGTTGATTTATATTTTATGATTATATAACATTTGTGATGCAGGGGAAACAGGTTGAATGGATCCAACAGGATTCCTCGCTATTGTTTTGATAATATTCTTTTTAGATTGATTATTGAGTAATGAACCTGATTATGGACACTATGGTAACATTGTTCTATGTATAAAAACAAAAACCTAGTGATTATAGAAAATCAATATCAATATTGGTTGAGAGTTGAGCGGTTATTAGTCTGAAAATTAGTATTTTGAAATACTATAAATGGCCTTGAAATTGGGTTTAAGACAGAAAAAAAATTAAATCCGAAAATGGGTTTCAAAAATATATTGTTTTTTTAAAGATGATTTAATTAAATTAATATTATTTTAAGGTTATTTAATTATATTAATATTGTTTTAAAAGTATTTAATTATATTAATATGGTTTTAAAGTTAATTAATTATAGTAATATTATTTTAAGGTTATTTAATTATACCGGTATTGTTTTAAAGTTATTTGTTTATAGTAATATGATTTTAAATAATTTATCAAAATGTGAAAAGGTTAATTATTTCAAGAATAATTATGGTTTGAAATTTATAATAAGGATTATTAATAAGGTTTGAAAATAAATTTATTATTATTAAAATGGTAATAATTAATTATTATTGTTTCTTAAATAATATTTTGAAATTGTTAGTTATTACTTTCAAGATGTCTTCAAATTAATAAATTTCATTTAATTATAATGTTTATTGTTAATAATCATTATTATATAATGGTTTTTGAAGTGAAAGATTTTTAATTATTTATAATTGTTTCTGAGACCCATGAATAGAGTGAAAGACTTGGATTTTATAAAGGAGTTTATAAAATGGTTTGAAGACTTAAGGGAAGATTATTTATAAGGTTAAAGTGTTTATAAATGGTTAGATATTTATAAACGGACATAAGGAACGGGTTTATAGATTTATAAAAGAAGTTTTATAAATGGTTTAGAGATTTATAAATGATTTATAAATGAGTTTTAGAAATGTACAAAGGGGATTTATAAGTGGTTGAAATGTATAAAAGAAGTTTTATAAAATGGTTTATAAATGGTTTAGAGAATTATAAGGAATTTATGAATGATTTTTGGATCAAATAAAAATGGAATCTTTCTCAATTTGTAAATATACTTATACCGTTGAGATAAGTATATGGATATTTTCTAAGTAAAATTATAGGATTCGGTGGATATGTCTTTGTAAAAGTATTCTTATACAAGTAACTTACAAATGGCTTTATTTATGAAAGATTTATAAAAGGAGGCTAGTGAATGCTTATATGCTAAACTTATGTTGATTTTTCCTTATGGAATAAATCCCTGATTTGAATGTATGTTTGTTGATAGTTAAATAACCGAGTATCAAAAATGGACCTAAACGTAACTTTGGAAATATCTAGGAGAAACACGTGAGTTATATGGCACAGTCATCTCCGATGATGTTGTACTGTGCATATAAATCTCGTTTCGTTCTCCTAGGACAATGATAAAGAAATTCTTCTACTAATGATTAGGAGGTGGCCTTTGATCTTACCTTCGATTGTTTATTTCCTAAAGAACTGGGGTTGAGTTTACCGAGAATTATCGAAAAGTTGTTTCAAAGAGACTGGGATCAGATATGTTATCCGAAAACCACTACGATCCAACAATTTTTTTTCGAAGTGAAGACACCTTGAAGATGATGGAATTGGAGATAGAGCTCTCAAGTGTTTCGGTCCCAGAACGAACTTGTATAGATGAATGATGATATTGCATTGTTGCCTAGAGGGCAGTGTTAGCATTCCATATGGGAGGTACTATATAAAGGTAAATCATAGCCTCGAGCCTCATTAACCGTGAAATGACAAAAAATGGGCATGTAGCTGGACCAAGTGGGTCGCTCCGTTAAGGTATGGTCATTTCAAATCTTGATTGATTACTATCTCTTCTTGTATGCTTCTGGGCCCAAGCAGGGTGATCATATTCGGTGCTACTAGTCAAGTGGTAGGCCAGTCCTGTATGGCAGGTGTACAAGATGTTCTTGTCAGACCCCGGTGCATTTATCTAGAGATGTGCCTTCGGAAGGTAGTTACTTACCTTGTCATAGCATGAAATCCATTCTCCAATAAGCACCGTACGGACTTAGTTGTGCCCAATTATGCTGAAACGTGATATGCAAGCATTTCAACTATATTCATATTTTACTTTGACCCCTAGACATTATTATAATATAAATTGATTTTCTATAGAAAATGTTTTGGTTATCGTTAGGTAAAAACCCGTCCATGTTTATATGCAGCGTGGTCTTATGAGATACTCATGATTTTCAAAGGTTTTCTATAACTTTAAAATCCAGTTGGGTGTGTTTTTTCATGCCAGTTTTCCACACTGACCCGGGTGTTATTTTATTATAATGCTTGGGTCAGACCGAGCATATTACAGATTAGTTTGGATGCTTTGGAGCTTCAGGAGACGAGTTGGAGGACCAGAGATGTATTCACGTAGATGGTTATTTTTCCATTGTATTCGTTGTTGTATTTATTAGAAATTGTAAGGACATGCTGTTATAACTTTTCAGGCTAAAATATGTTAGTATACTCTCATATATGTTTTGAATATACATTCATTACAGTTTGTTTTGTGTAAAGGTTGATGTATATTATAGATTATTCGTTCCTCTGTGAGATTCTATGTTGTTTAATTTTCTTCTTATCTTCTTCCTTCTTTCCTTTTCACTAACAATCGGTTTTTCCGGCATTCGATTTCTTGGCATGTAATATAGTGGACATATTAGTGTCAGTTTTCGAGGGTCGAAAACCCCGGTCGTTACAGTCTTGCTGCCATTGTCTCGTGATCGGTCGGGTTCGAAGCACGGATTATTATTACATCTTCCTCCTGGGACATTAAAAGATCCTCCAAGTTCTCCAAAGCGGCAATATTCTTAGAATCGGAGCCTGGGTCGGATTCGAAGTAGGAGTAGTTGTGGTAAGTCTTATGGAGATGGTGCTAGACGGAATAAAGAAAATTGCAGTCCCTGAGCACTGCGTAGCCGGAGGCGGAGGAGGCAAGTAAGGTTGACCTACAAGTTGACAAATAGAGTAACATGGTTTAGTAAAAGACTTGGGAGTGAACTGAGGCTTTTGAAACACTGGAGAGATAAGGAAAATACCTGATCCTGGGCTTTTTTCTTGGACATCAAATTTAAATTCCCAATCCTCCATTATGTGCTCCTCGGTTTGGTCTGCAGAGGGGGAATGTAGGGCCAATGGATGGAAGCCGCCGTGGAAATCAGAATCATATGAGCAGTTTTCGAGCTAACCCTTGTGGGTGTAGGAATAATTATCGTCGGCTCTTTGGATTCTAAAGTGGACACTTTATCTTGACTTGAAGATCTCAGGCCAGCGAGAGATTTGGCAGTAGCCATAGCACCAGCATTAGCGGCCTCTTCGGCTAGGAGGGCCATTCTAATAGAGAGAAATTCTATATCCTCGGCATCGAGGTACAAAGCATCAGCTCCTCCTTGGAGCGATTATCTCCAGCTATCCTAAACACAAGCAAGGGTCTCGGGATAGTCATCCCCCAGCCATCTCAGATTTTTGTTCATGACTATGCGGGTATAGAAGTGCAACACATTGGCATTAAGCTCATTGCTAGTTCTGGACATTTCTTCCTGAAGCTTTTTAACCTCTTGTTGAGTAATTGCAAGTTCAATATCGTTGGCAAATTTTGTAAAAGGCGACTGGTCTATTTCATCGGTGAGTTTCTTCTTCTCTTCATTGAGCTTTTGATTCTCCTCGCGAAGCCTAGCAAGTTCAACGGCTTGTTCTAAGATAGTTTGATCCTAGGCCTAAATGATCTCATCTTTCTATGTAAGAGCCAGAGCCTTTTCGTCGGCCTACTTCTTAAACTTTTCACCTTCAGTAATTCCAGCTCTTAGGTTGTCTCTAAAGACAAGCTCAGCATTGGTTTGGGCATGCTTCATCTCCTCAATTAACTCGTCGGCGTGGCTTTTCCCTTCAAGATTTGAGTCTCTCTCTTTCTCTCTCATGACCTTGAATAGATCATACTCTCTACTCTTAATCATCCACTCAAAAGCAGCCCTCTCGGACTCGAAGGAGCAAATGTGGGTGTAGTTGATCTTATTCACTTCAAAGAGGGGCGTTCACAACTTCTTCAATTTAAACCGCTCGTCAACATGATATTTCAATGCTACGTAAGTATCACTCCACCACCTTTCTCGAGGTGTCTGAGATGTCCTGATCAAACTTCACCCATGTAAGAAGAGGTGAGGGAATGCAGCTTGTAGGCACGGAGGGCTAGCTAGAAGAGTAAGCTTGGTAGTAGAAATACCTTTGGAGCGAGGAGGAACATTATCGATGAGCGATTAGGAGGTTTGAACTTACTGAACTAAAGAAATTTGAGTTTGTGTGTGTGGCGGAACATAAGCAAATGAAATCCCATAATGCTCGATGGAATCTCTTTGGCATTTTGCAACAACATGGAATAGCTCAGTCTCAGTCTCTCTTTTCTTTCTCTGCTTCTCTCTCTCGCTATCTTTTTTTCCTTTCAGCCTTGCAAGCTTCATCGGCTTCACGACGCTTCCTCCTTCGCCTCTCCTTATCAGTTTCATAGCAACAAGGCAGATTAGTATCAGGACTCTGGCCTCTATATGCACTAGCATTGTAGGAAAGCTTCTCATAATAGCCACGACCTATGGAACCTGCAACAAAAAATATATAGTATAAGGATCATGACTTCAGAAAGCACAAGTGTATGTAGAGATGCATGTTTGTGATCATAATGAAGTGCATAACACCGACGATCCCCTAGTACTCTATGGACCGTGTTCGCATCGCCATAAGGACGACGTTTCTCCACTTTTCCTACCAAACCTCCTAGCGAGATGGTAAAGCCTGAGCCGACTTTGTCTAGAATGTCACGAACGGTGAAGTCGATCTTGCCGATGTCATTTAAACTGACGAAGATGTCACCAAAGGGGCGGGATCAAGATGAATCTCTACCGAGAGCAATACATATTGATCTTTAGCTGTTCCAGAAGTTTGTACGACATTGTGCAGCTGATTGGGTGAGCTGGGGAGATCAGGACTCAAATAAGGTGTCTCATCGAACGATTCGCCCTCTTCTTATTCAATAGTATGATTGTCGCTATTGCTATCACCAGTGCCCTCTCCTTCCTCTTCAACCACAGAGTATTTTCTTTCTCTCCTTATACCCCCCTCATATTTTTCAGGAATTAGAGACATCCTAACATCTTCACCCCGACTACTCGGGACATCAGCGTCTACATGCCCTCCAAGCTCTCTTTCAGTGGGCTCATCTGATTCTATCGCCTCGAATGGACCTAGTACATCCATAGGAAGACCCTCGTCGAAGCTGCGGGCAGGGATGGAAGAACGCATATGAACATTGGAACCGCTAGGAGTAGGCGACTCCGCAACAACAAATCTACTAGAGCTTAGCAAACCACACCGCCATAAGTTTTCATTTGTTAGAAGGAATGCGAAAATGAGTTGTTGGAACCTACCTTCTTAAAGTCCCTTGAGCATAGTCTCATGCTCTTTGTGGTCATCTCAAATCTGAATTCTTGTAAAGAATTAGGCATTTAGTAAATAATTTGAGTTAAAGTAATCCAAGTATGAAATGGGCAGAGGAAAGGAAACTTACTCCTAGAAAGCCAGAGTCGGTTGAAGCGTATGGAGATCATACATAAGAATACTCGTTCTTAAGGTACAAGCGCTTGTTGTAAAGCTTTTTGATGATCTTTCACCAACACCAGGCTTCAACGATTATAAAAGAGGGAGAATCTCATCTTTTTTTAAAGCGGACCAAGTAGGTAAGTTCATTGAAGGTGGGAGCTCAAGTAAATTGACTTATGAAGAGGATATTGAGAAGTTAGAAGAGCATATCCGTTCGGATGAATCTGGAATGGAGCCAGCCTAAGTTCCTGGAGAGCCATTAGAAGGAAACGATTGAAAGGTAGGATAGCACCGCTTGAGCACATGTATCGGTTGCATGTTGTGTATCCTGGTGGGGGTGGTGCGCGAACTCGGCCCTCATAAGAAGAAGAATGTCATCTTCGAGGATTTTGTGTTGATGATGGATATTTTGGAGCATCCTGGCCATTAAGATCGTAGGCACTTGTTTCGACAGATCGTTCAATATTCTTAGACCCAAGGCTTGTTCAGAGGAGGAGGCTGACTCACTACTGGCACAAGTGGGACCATCAAGCCTTCTGATTCTAATGTAACGGTACGGCTAGGCCCAATAGGGTTGGTTGGTGATGCCTGAGTTATGAACAATCTAGCTTCCGTAGGAGTAGTAGTGTTTTTATCGAAGTTGAATCATAATGATTGCAAGTCATGATAAAGTATCAAACTAAGTGTTTAATATGGTTAGGTATGTTTTATTTTGAATAATAAGCCTGTGTGACCAATGGTCAGAATCAAAGGATGTCGACTGTGTTGACCGATTAAATTTTAAGCGCTGACCGGGGCAACTAAGAAGTGTCAATCTATGTCATGTGAGTCCAGTGTTATGTACACCATGAACAACCATCTTGTGTAGATACCTCGCTCATGCTAAAAGAATGAGCTGTGTCGTATAATGATGTTATATGTCAGAACTTACCCGTTATCGATGAACAATTGATAACGTAGCCGTTGTTTGTAGCGATGTGGAAGCTTTTCTTTTCAGGAATATAGGAAATGCAGTAACAAGGAAAAGAAGTGCAATGGTGTTATCTAACACAATCATTTTCAAATGAGAACTGCTTTGTTGGAATTCAAGCAATGATAAGTGTGTAGTCATGCATTGACAAGAGTTAGCCAAATCCAAAGGGCCGAACTTGTCTTCGAATTAGCACGCACAAAACCAAGGCAAACATCGAGTTAACCAAAGATCAAGCATGGAACAATTTTGACCATCTCTCCATTGACTCTTGGTCGCACCACCACCATTGCCATATCCCATCGATCTCCCACCTTAATCAATTCTTGATTCCAGTCGGTGCTACGGTTTGGAGATCTCAAGCCCAAATCCAGATGGTGGTTCAAACATGATAGCGAGTTGGTGGCGTGGATCTCAAGATGAACAATGGTTGAAGCAAGTTGAACGGAATTGGAGGAATGGACGTCGGTGGCCTGGATCTCGAAGTTTCAAGAAATCAGTCCAAGGAAGTCGGTATCAATGTTTCGATGGTGGGAAGCAAAGGCACGAATCAAAATAAAGTAGGAAAAAATTCTAAGTCCCAAAAGTTCTTAAGTAGAGGATTTAGGGGAGACCAATCGTCTCAGTACCGAGACGAAGCTCTCGGTACCGAGAGGTTTTCTCACCCCAAAATCAAGTAGAGTGCACCACAAAGAGAAGTCATGCCTATCCAAAGCATAGATCTGATCTCCAGAGCGTAGATCTGGTCCTTAACATGAAAGAACCGAATTCTAACTATGCAAAACCGTTAAAGGAATATTTATCAAATAAAGGTAACGTTTTGAAGCGATACTTGAGCAATCACCTGAGATTTCAAGAGATAACAATCTAGAACTTATCTTGATCTAGAACACACTTTGTTTTCCAACAAAAGCATACTCTAAGAGGCAAGTGCTAATCGAGATTTTAGGCAAGAAGAATTCAACCAGAAGTAGAAGGACAAGATAAAGACAAAATGACTTAAGAACTTGGGAACCCGATCAGAAGGATGAAAGAGTTGAACTCAAGAAAACTCATTGAGTTTTGAACTAAGTAAATGAGCCGGTACTATGAGGTTTCCTCTTGATACCAAAAGGTTTTTTCTTCCCTTTTGACTTTAAAACCCCCATATGCTTCATGCTCAACTCCGACCTCTCGTGGTCAGGTGCTTTTCTAGGAGTTTAACTGAATAATTCTATGGAATGATGAGAAGAAAGCAAAAAATAGGATAATACAAGTGTTATCTGAAGAATTTTCAAAATCAACTTGAAGTCTATGTGAAAGAGCATAAAACACATCTACTTAGAGATGAGAAAGCAATGCAAGTAAGAAGACTACAATTGCACCAAGCAAAAGCTTTCGGTATTAAGAGAAACCACTTAGTACCGAGTGGTATTTTTGGCACGTAGGCCCATGTGCTCACGTGTGCGTGATTAGGCCTTCTCCTGGGCTTCAACTTAAGTAGGCTTCTGACTCTGTGCAACTGTTTCTCTGTAAATACCAACCCTACTGCAACTAAAAATGGATCTTGGTTGATCTTGACTCTGCTTCTTCATCATCTCATATCTTCCTCATCTAATAGTCACTTAGGAAGCTACGGTTTGCATTTTAAGTAATAGGATCTTTCAAACCCTTGTGCTAGTGACTTCTGTTCTTTATGAACAACAATTAATAAAACTATAAAGTAGACGTAGGCCAGAGATTGCCGAACCACTATAAAAGTCTTATGTCTTTTTGTTCTATTTCTTTATTTTGCTATTATCTACTAGATCTAGGTCTTAGAGGTTACCTAAAACTTATCTTTGGGTGTTGATCCATTTTAGTGACAATAATGGAGGAAAACAATTATAAAAACATAATTTAGACTTAAAGTCTGGTGTAAATAATACTTACCCAGAATAATCGTATAGTGAGACCAAACCGTACTGCACAGGTTGGGTTTCCTGCTTACTATTTAACATCAAGAGTGGAATATTATAAATTTTGACGCAATTGGTTTTTATTTACATCTACCTTTTACGCTTCCCTAAGCGGTCCCCCTTTTACTACTGCACCCTCAGCGCAGTCCCCACTTATTAACCAATTAGTTCATTCTATCATTACAGTACATTACTGCTGTGCACTCTAGACAATCCCCACTTGGTTTCCACCTTAGATTATTATTTAGTCAGTTATAATACTATGCCCTGCCCATCTTCTTGCTTTTCCTCTAATTGTTAATACTACACCCTACGTAGATCTTTCTTATTCTTCTCTAGCAACTTATTACTACGCCCTGCGTAGGTCTTATTTATTTTCTTAATTTTTTGACTACTGTGTCCTAAGAAGTTCTTAGTGATTCTTCTTTAATTTTTTAATACCGTGCCCCGTACAGGTCTTCTTATTTCTCTTTAACAATTTAATACTGCATCCCACACAATTCTTATTCATTTCTCTTTTAGCAAGTTAATACTGCACCCTACACGGTTGAATTCCTTTCTTCACCTTCCCCGGGTGTGCATTCTTGAATGCCTCTCCTCGCCTTCTTAAGGTGTGCACCCACTTTAAATATTTGTTTAATTTATGGAACTGCCCCGCAGTCCATGAAAGTTGAATGCCCCTCTTCACCTTCCCAAGGTGTGCGTTAGGTTGAGCGCCCTCATCCAGCATCAATAGCCCTTCCAACCTTATTTCTAGCACAGGAACCCTTCCACTTATGATTTGTCCTCTCCTCGAGTTCTACCTACTTATCTTTAATTAAGTTTTGTTTCTACTTTTCTTAGTGCAATAACACCCTGCCCCCAATGCTAAGTGATTCCCACTTTCTTATTAATTGTTCCCTTCCTAATTATGGCGTAGCATGACCCCTTCATTTTGTGCACAGTTCTTACTTACAATGTAGGGTCGCCGCCCCAACGTCGTTTCAAATAAAGCCTGGTATCTTTGACAATGTCTTTACATGTATCATTATCTTATTCGTTCTTATTTTACTTTTTGTTATTCGCAGTGTCCTTTTTCTTTCTTTTTAGCAAATGATTTGGATCTGGTTTCCCTTTTACATGACACCTATATATTTCCCCATATAATTTTATTTTTACGCGTCTCCATAGAACTTCCCTTTCCCAGCGTAGTTCTTAGCCCATTTTAGTTTATCTTCCTTACAGAAAAATCCTAGTAAATTCCTAGAAAATTTATGAACGGTTGTTTCAACATACTAATCTTTTTTGGACTTGTCTAGGTATTTCCCTTATTTATTTTCTATTTTCACACCTTCAATAAATCATATAAAATTGTATAAGCTCAGGAAATTAGTCAGACTAAAAAATCATCTCTGAAATCATGATTAGAACATCATAGAAAACTTTCATGGTATTTCAAAATTATTAAAGTAGGGGAACACATCAAAATATCCCATGTTTATCTATTCTTCCCCAATACACTCATTAAACTTTTTTATATGTTTTAATAAAAATATGTATGATCCCATCATACTTTCAAATGCATAAATTTAAATCGAGACCATATATTAGGGATTGGTATAGAAAGGTTAAGTGTTACTCACCTAGATCTTTAAGATGTCTAGATTTAGTCTTCCTAATCCCCTTTAACTTGTGTTTTCATTATCTTCTTCCTATTTGCCTTCTTTAAACTGCTATCATTAAAGTTCTTCTCTAGCCTTTTATTTTATTTTAGGAAGGATGAAATGAATGAACAGAAAGGAGTAATGTTTATTTTCCCACGATAATTTAGGCTTGGACCATCATACCTTTTTTCCATTTATTTGTTTCCCCTTGCATCTCTTGTTTAGGCCGCCCTGGCCGTCTAATTAATTTATTTGATAAATTTAAATTTAATATCGTTACACTAACCCAAATAATTCGTGCTAAAGATGGTAATGAAATGCATATCGTGACTGTGAGGAATATGGATATGAACACCCTTTTTTAGAAGTTTTTAGCAAATTTCATGGATCAACAAGTCCGGTATAGACCTAGAATGTACCAAAGGGCCTGGTGCAGCCAGTTAAAGAGACGAACAAAGATTTCAAAAGCGTCAAAGGAGAAATGTTTGATGGGACAAAATAGAAGTTGAAGGCTAGTGATTGGCTGGTGATGTGTGAGAGATCTGTGAAGACTTAGAGCCTACGGATGCTCAAAGGATGAACATTGTATCTTGACAGTCCAAGGGACTTGTAAGTGTCGGTAGGAAACTATGAGGGTAGATATTCCTGAGCAAGAAATCACTAAGGAAAGTTTGGGGAGATGTTTAAAGAATGATATATTCCAGTATTAGAGTTATCTACACTGTTTTGGGAGTTTGTGGAGCTGCAACATGGGAGTTTGACAATGCTGGAGTATTGTAGAAGTTTAATGCATTGTCTAAGTATGGAGCTGATCTGATTAGGACTTCAAGAAAGAAAGTAGAGAAGTTTATCTTGGGATTGAATACGGGAATGATGATCGGACAATGGCTCATCTAGCACTTCCAATTAAAGAAGTGGTAGATATGGCGAGGATGTATGATTTGATGTACGATAAAAGGCAAGGCGTGGGGCAGAAGGCTCAAATAATAAAAAGAAAAGTTTGCTCCACATCAGAAAGGTAAGAAAGTCCAATAATAATAGAAAGGAAATGCCATGGGTAGAGGAGAGTGAAAGAATGTTCCTAATGTAACATGCTACAATTGTAACAACCCTACTTTCTAAGTCATCGAAATTAATTAAAACAAAATATTCTATTCAACGTTTTAAATAAAGTTTTGTTTTGAAAATAATTTTTTATATGATTGAATTAAAGCTTATTTAATAAATGATTTTGTTTTAATAAATTTAATAGATTAGTAATTATTAGGTAAGTAATTTTCATATAATTGAAATAAGTGGAACCAAGTTTTATTTGATATCAATAAAATTAATAAATTAACGCAGATAAATAATTATTGAATTTGAATAAATATATATCATTCACTAGAATATTTTTTGAAATACACATTGAATATTTGTTTATATTGAACTAAAAATATATTTATAAATAATTCATAGAATATTTATATATGTAAACAAAAAGGAATAAATAGCAAATAAGAAGGATTAAAAGGATTATAGTTGCTTAATGGGCTCAAATGTTAAAGAAAAAGAAAATGAAAGAAGAAGAAATCAAAGTAAGTAATAAATAACTCTAGTCTCTTTCACTTTAGTTCAATCCAAAGCCTAAGTATTCAAAACCCCGCATCATTTTTGATCACCTCTTCTTGCCCGAGCTACCAAAGTCAAAATTGAAAGAGAACGAAAGGAAAGAACAAGGAAAAAATACAAAATGATATTGACAATGTTAGGGATATTCGGTGAAGGCTGGGCCACACATATCCATAAAGGAGAAGGCACATGAAGTGCGCCGTAGGGTAGTGTCATCGTTACTAGGCCATACCCGTGTCGTTAAAGGAAACTAGAGGAGGGGATTGGAAAATGTGCGGCATGGCTGAGGCAAAGTCATAGCAAGGTGAAGCACGGTGGTGGCTGGCTTATGCATGGCAAGATAAAGGGGAAGACGACTGCTGAGTTGGTAGCAAATATACATGATGGAAGAGGTCGACTTTAGACCTAGCGAACTAAAGTGGTCTGGAGTAGAGTATGAGATGCGATCAAGAATGCACGTTCAAGGGAAAATGATGGATTATATGAAGGGAAAACAAAACCAAACAAGGTGAGTAATTTTACTATTCACATTTATGTTATGTAGGTTGATTGTATGTGTGTTTTTAGCTATTTAATATGATGAAATGTATGATATTGGTAAATATTGATCAAACTCATGTTGCATGCCATCTTTTAGTCAATGATGTGTGATTACTGATTGAATTGGTCGATAATAAGATTAAAATGCCTATATTGATATATAAACCCTTTGTATTTAAATAAAATGGTGGATAATTGGTGTTGAATTATTGTGGTTTGCATTGTAATAGTTGCATGTTTGATTATAATTTGAAATTGGTTTTATGCAGAATTTGAAATTGATTAGAAGGGGAAATTAATTTAAATGATTTTGGATATATATATATATAGAAAATCACCGAAACTAAAATGGCGACCACATCTAGCGTTCCCGAAACCCTAGCAACTAAATTAGAAGATGATGATGGAGACGGATGGAAGGAGGTTAAGAGGAAGGGAAAAGAGAAGCAATTGTTTGTGGAAGCTTTAAAGAAAAACCCTAGGCAACCAGCCCTAAACCCTAAATCATGGGTCGAAGCATTGGGAAGTAAGATTGAAATGAAAGGTAAAGTGGATTTCTTTGAACCTTAATCGAATGGTAACGAATTATATCAACTAATTGATGAGGAGGATTATGCTGAATCCAAAAATATGTGGAAAAACTCGATCTATGTGTACATGGTAGGTAAAAGGCCTTACTATGTCTATTTTAATGCTTACATTAAAAGGGTTTGGAACCCTAAAGGCGCATGGGATATTTCCCCGTGGGATAATGGGTTTTACTTAATCAAATTTGAACGAGAAGATGATCACTGTAGGTTCTCAAAGAGGGTCCATGGTTTATGGACAAAAAATTGATTTTCATGCGTAATTGGGAAGTAGATTTCAATTTTGAACGTGCAATGCTAACAACCTACCCAGTTTGGATAAAACCCAACAATCTAAACCTCGCCTTATGGAACATGAGATGTATGAGAAAACTAGCAAGTCTAGTGGGCAGGCCCTTAGATATTGATGAGAATACCAGGTAGGTGAAGCAAATCAAATATGCACATGTACTAGTGGAAATTAATGCTAATTCGGAACTGCTAAAAATAGTTAAAGCCATTGATAAACAGGGAAATGTCTATGTGCAGGAAGTAGAGTACCAATTGGTACCTCCAAGGTGTAGTGAGTGTAAGTGCTTTGGTCATAGTAATCAAAATTGTAACAATTACACAGAGAAACTGTAATACCCCAAAATTTTGTGAAAAATCATTTTTGTAAAATGATTTAATTTTTGAAATATTTAGATTTAAATATGGTGAAATTTCTGGAATAAATAGTGTGCAAGTATATGTGTGCACGTGCACACTGAAATGGCACAAGGAAGAACTCCAGATTTCTTGGATTTAAAACAAGAATTAAAAAGCAATACAAACATGATTTTACAACATGGATATTTGATTTCTGGAATTATATGGATCATCTTAAGAAATAAGAAAAGTAAGTTTTGCTTTAAATCAGTAAACAGATTTTATTTAAAACCCAGGAAAAAGAAAATTATACATATATATGTTATAAGGATTTGTAAACCTGTATACATATAGGAGCTTATGTTTCTGAAATTAAAGAGGAATTAAATAAGCCTAGATAAGATATGTATACAAATATACATTTTTAAGTACTGAAAAGTGTATATATATATATAAGCAAGTGAAACTATAACATTAAAATGACATGAAATGTGATACAAGTTAATATGCTTGTGTAGGCAAAAATAGCAAAGGGGATTCTCAGGAATAATTAAAATATAAAATAAGATAGTCACACTTTTAACATGACTAGGTGAGTGGCCATTTTCTGAAAAGTAAAAGAAAGAAAATGCAGCCTTTAAATTGGTTAATATGGCCGGGGTATTATGAATGAAAAATGCATGATGTTAGCCAGGACAGAAATGGAATTCTGTTTTAACAAAACCCTAGTGGAAAAAAAAATGCATATAAATAGGCAGTTTTAGCCAGTAGAATTATCTTTACCCCGAGCTGCACAAAAATAAGAAAAGAAGAAAAATATTGGAAGGAAGGAGAAAACACTCATACAAGGATTTTATGGATTAATAAGAAGAAACATTTAGGTGAGTAACCTCACTGAGTTCATGGCATTAAGACCTGAGATGAGGCAGCCACTTTTTATATTGCCATTTATATATTTCTGGTTTTGATGTATATGATTTCATCAATGCTTTTTGGATGTCTTATTTTAAATCTGATATGATTTAATATGGATGATTTTGATGATCTTTGATTGGTTGAGACATTTGTCTTTGGATGTGTATCATACTGTTTTATTTATACTCATAAATGTTAAAGTCTAGGATCTTAAAATTATATAGAGAATACTCTCAACTGTTATAGATCTATGGCATGGAAACTTTACAAAGAATGTTGGGAGCTGCATTATACTTGGTATAAGTGCTGAGGCTTGAGAAGAAAAATGTTAAGGGTGCAATAGAAATTTTCTAAGTGCTGAGCCCTTAATCAAATAAAAAAAAAGAAGAAACTCACAAGCTAAAATTATGATTGAACCAGATCTTGAATCTGAATCAATCATAAAGGCTTGCAGATCAATACAATAAGAACATGCCATGCCTCTTCTTACAGTTGAAAATATTCTTATATTTTACTAAGATCAAGACATATTGACCCCATTTAGGAAATAACTGTCTGCTTATTTCTGAGGAGAATTATGCTAGGGAAGATTATGGATGTTTCCATGTTTGCAGTGACATGTTCACTTAGCATATTTGATGATAGGATTTAAGACAATACACTAGTAAATAAACTAGGGAAGGGAAGGCCAAGAAGGCTGCTGGAATGCTTGTCATATTTGAAGTATGCAAGTTGGCACATGGTTTGTTTAAGCCCTGAGATCTTTGTGCAATGATGTGAATTAGTTCATTGCAATGTGTCCCCGTGATTCCTTAATAGCAGATGAGGCAGGAATTTAAATTGAATTATACAACCTGTAAATGAAGAAATAGGAATATGGATATTTCTTAGGTTGAATGGTATGGAACCAAGATGGTTCCAGTGAATGCAATTGTTGCAAATAGATAATTATGTTTGCATGATTATGTATGCAAGTGTAAGAATGATAAATGAATATATCATACCTGAATCAACTTAATTATACTATGTTAAAGTAATTGATTGCAGGAATTTGCTTAAATAACTAATTGGTGCTCTTGTATTCTCTATTGTTTAATATCATGAATGTATTGATGTTACTCATACTAGATCATAGATCTGACCCTTGTTTGCTCATGGCATATGGGGTGTCTCATTTTAAAATGAGGCAGCCACTCATGCTCTTTCAGGTAACCCAGGCACTAAGTAAAAATGAAGTTATGGCTATTATGGAGGAGTGAATGAACATGCTAGCTAGTTTCAATAAGAGCTTAAATTGATTATATCTGCATGTATTCAGGAAAAATTTTATGTTTCTAAGATTTCCAGTCATGTAATGAATTCTATTATGGTTAGATGGAATAGTTGTATCATGTTAAATATATTGTTATGCACTAAGGTTTAAAATCTAAAAGAAATATCTGAGTGGGAAACAAGGAAATGATCTTAAGTATTGATATGGATGCTTGGAAAAGAAATATGCATATGTAGGTGAGCTACTGTTTTGCATAATTTATATTATGTATTAGTTAATCTTGAGACATAACAGAGCACTGAGTTTTAGAATAAAATCTGGATTTAGCTAGAAGTAAACTTATAAGGATTTTAGTTTCTTTTTACTGAAATACTTTGTAAATAAGTTTGAATTCATTTCTGAATCGTATTGAGAAAAGTAAAATGTTTTTAAAAGCTTCAGACAGAATGCAATGAATGGTATCTCCATTGCTTGAACTAGTGTGTAGCAGATACAGGATACATGAGTTAACCAGCTTCAAATAAATGATGTATTGGTTGATCATGATAGATTGTATTTTGAAAATAAAAATGCATTTCAAAAGCTTAGTACATTTAGCAATTGTTCCACCACAATCATCTTTAAAAGATTAAGACAGATAAAGCAAGGTAAACTGGTTTGAACAAACAAAACCTGGCAACACTCCATATACTCTGAAGTTCAGGCAGATTCTAGTTTGTAAAATGCAAACAAAAGAATGGTCAGATTAACCACATGGTTAGACTATTGGTCAGGCAAATTGTTCACTTCAAATCAATGAAGCATGGAACCATTTGAACCCAGTCTTCTGGAAAATGAGCAAAGTTATTGACATGTACATGTATATCTGTGTACATGTTGATATTTGGGCAAAAATATAAACCTAAATTCCTAGAACAGTTGTAGGAATGGGTTTCAAAAATAATAAAGTAAGAAATATTGTTTTGTATGTTAGATTATAGGCAAAAATTAAATATCTATGTGCAGATATAGGTAGATATCAGATTTCAAACCATACAGGAGAAAAATAAAAAGAAAAACAAAAATTGTGTTTGAACCGACCAGCATAGCACTCGAACTCGTGACCTCTCATGTATAAGTTAGGCGCGTTTCCATTACGCCTAGATGTTGCTTGTGTTCACTTATGATCCACTTTCTTTTAGCCTGAGTTTGATGCTATCCAGACTTTAACACAATCATCCTTATTAAAAGCTTGCTTTCCACTGATTATTACTTGATCATTCCTTAATTAGCATAACAGACTAAAGTACATGTTTCCAGTGGATTCTATGGTCAAAAATCAGGATACAATAATTAATCTGAATTGCTAAAATCTAAATCAAACAGAATGTTCTTGTACAACAAAAAAAAAATAAAGTATATACTCTGAATTTAAACAAGAGGAACACATACATCTTCATATGTATGTGTATGTTATTAGATATACACTGATATATTTATATTGGTAAGTTATTTTGATCCTGGATATATTTTGTTTATTGGAGAAAGAGAATGACCTTGGAAAATATATTTGTAATGAATGATATATCTATATATCATCTCTTAAAAAAAAATCCTTATGAAATTAGGGTGGAAATAGGAGGGTCATTTCAGTTGGTATCAGAGCACTTGGTTGCATTGATTGTTAAGTATTATAGAAATGTATTATGTCTGTTTGTTTTGGATGAAATAATTTAGATAAGAAAATAGAAATTATAGAAGTACTCATAATATACTAATACCATTTGCCCAGAATTTAGTTAGCAGACCATGGTAGGAAGAGGATCTCATCACAATGCAGGACCCAGTGCACCTCAAATGCTTGATATGCAAGAATTTGTGAGGGTTTTAAGAGATGGAATTGGGCATAGGCCTGAGAACCCACATGAAGAGCTTTCAAAACTACTGAAGACTTATTCCAATTTGGGAGGTAGGAGTTTTGAAGGAACTGAGAGTGTGATGGAAATTCAAGCATGGTTGAGAACACTTGATAGGATTTTTAATGACATGCAGTTGGATGACCAAAGGAAGAGGCAAGTAGCTTCTAGACAACTGAAAGGGGTAGCTTTAAGCTGGTGGGAGGTGATCATAGCTGGAAGAAATGAAAATGAAATCACTTGGAATCAGTTCAAGGAGATGTTGGAGGCAAGATTTGTACCAACATCAGCCAAGACCATTTTGCTTGAAGAATTTATCAAACTTAGGCAGGGAACTTTGAATGTCACTGAATACACTCAAAAGTTTGAGGGGCTATTCAATTATGGAGCAATGCTAGTGGCAGATGAAGCATCCAAAAATGATAGGTATATAAAAGGACTGAACCCAGGACTTAGCAGAGCTATGCTGCCATATGCAGATAGAACATTTGATCAAGTAATTGATCTGGCCTTAAAACTGGAACAACATGACAAAGAAAGAGAGAAATATAGGAATTTTAAGAGCAACAACAAGAAGGATAAGGGGAGATATCACCCTTATGATAAAAAGAAGGAGGAGGCAGACAACAGGAAGAGTAAAGACACAAAAGCCAATGATACTAAGAAGAAATTGGTTTGCCATCATTGTGGAAAAGAAGGACACATCAAACCAAGGTGCCCAGAGTTAAAAGGAGGAGCCTTCAAATGCTACCTATGTGGGAAAGAGGGGCATATGAAGAGGAACTGTCCTGAGAATAAACAGCAAGGGAAATTGGCAACTTTGGAAGGTAAAGGCAAATCTGCAGTGAAAATCTATGCTGAAAATCATGGCCAAGTGGAAGGTACATTACTCATTTGTGCCATATCCATACCATTAGTATATGATACTGGAGCAACCCACTCTTTGATTTCCTATGAATTAGTTAAAGTGTTAAAATTAAACTGCATATTGGTTGAAACCCCATTGCTTGTACAAAGTCCCCTAGGGAGTTCTAGTGTTTTGAACATGAATTGTGTGGATGTGGAGTTAAACATAGGAGGAAATATTTTTATTTCCAATTTATATGTTTTAAATTACCCAAATATAGGAGTTATATTGGGGGTAGATTGGTTAAGGCAATTTAAAGCCATAATTAATTTAGACTCATCCACCATATCATTGCAAAATTATAGAGGCCAGAGGATCACAGTTCTATGTGAAGTAGCTAAGGAAGGGAAATTGTATCATTTAGTTGACTTAGAAAAAGATCTGAGTGAACTAACCATTGAAGAAATTCCCATAGTTAATGAATACTTGGATGTGTTTGGGGAAGTTAAGGGTGTTCCACACCATAGACCAGTTGAGTTCCAAATTAATCTCATTCCAGGAGCAAGTCCAATAATCAAGAAACCTTATAGAATGGGGCCAAGTGAACTGAAAGAATTGAAAAATCAGTTGGAAGAATTAGAAGGCAAGGGATTTATAAGGCCAAGCAATTCCTGCTGGGGTTCTCCAGTAGTGTTTGTAAGAAAACATGATGGTACCCTGAGAATGTGCATAGATTACAGGGAACTAAATAAAGTAACCATCAAGAATAAATACCCATTGCCTAGAATAGATGATCTCTTTGACCAACTCAGTGAAGCTAAAATATTTTCTAGGCTAGACTTAGCATCAGGATTCCATCAAATGAAGGTTGAAGACTCAAGTGTTAAGTATACTGCATTTAACACAAGATATGGCTTATATGAATTTTTAGTTATGCCATTTGGTTTGACAAATGCTCCTTCATATTTTGTTGATTTAATGAATAGAATATTTAGAGATTATTTAGACAAGTTTGTACTGATTTTTATTGATGACATTTTGATTTATTCCAAGACAGTGGAAGAGCATAAAAATCATTTGCATTTAGTTTTGTCAAGGCTAAGGGAAAATGATTTAAAGGCAAAATTTTCAAAATGTGCATTTTGGAAAGAAGAAGTGCATTTTCTTAGGCATGTCATCTCTGCCAAAGGAATATCAGTAAACCCTAATAAGGTAGTGGCAATCCAAGCATGGAAAAGGCCTAACACCATCAGTGAGATTAGATCATTTATGGGGATGGCAGGATATTATAGGAGATTTATAAAAGATTTCTCAAAAATATCATCACCACTTACCAATTTAACTAGAAAGAACCAAGCCTTTGTATGGACAGAAAAATGTGAGCAAGCTTTTATCAAAATAAAGGAAGCTCTGATTAATGCACCAGTATTGAGAGTGCCAGAAGGAAATGAAAATTTGGTTGTGTACACTGATGCAAGTGGCTCTGGGTTAGGGGCTGTGTTGTTGCAGCAAGACCAGGTGGTAGCCTATGCATCCAGGCAATTAAAGCCACATGAAACCAGATATGCAACCCATGATCTTGAACTAGCAGCAGTTGTGTATGCTTTGAAACTTTGGAGACATTATTTGTTAGGTGCCAAATTCATTTTGTACACTGATCATAAGGCACTGAAATATTTATTCTCACAAAAAGATTTGAACATGAGGCAACATAGATGGGTAGAGTTCCTAGCTGCCTATGATCTAGATATACTGTATACACCAGGCAAGGCAAATAAAGTTGCAGATGCCTTGAGTAGACAACATGCCAAGGTAGCCATGTTGATGATGGAAGAGTTTAGGGATTTGTCTATACTTACTGATTTGGAAATTGAGGAAAACAGTGGGGTACAAATGATGCCCATTGAAGAAGGTGAAGGTAAAGGGAAATTAAGTATGATATCTCTGCAATCAGATTTACTTCTTAAGATTGGGAAAATGCAGGAACAAGACCTAAACATGGTGGAAAAGAAAATGCTCATATCAAAAGGGGAGGAAGTAATAAATTATCAAGTTGATAAAAATGGTTATTTAAGGAATAAAAATAGGATATGTGTTCCAGAGAATATAGAATTGAAGGAGGAAATATTAAATGAGTACCATAGGAGTAAGTACTCCATACACCCAGGTAGCACCAAGATGTATCAAAATTTGAAAAGAAATTTTTGGTGGAAGGGGATGAAGTCAGATGTGGCCAGATATGTTGCAAGGTGCATGACTTGCCAACAAGTCAAGGCAGAGACACAAAGGCCATCAGGACTATTGCAACCCCTTAGTATACCACAGTGGAAGTGGGAGGACATATCTATGGATTTCATAGATGGTCTGCCTAGATCTAAGAAGGGAAACACAAGTATATGGGTAATAGTGGATAGGCTAACTAAAGTAGCACATTTTATCCCAGTTAAAACAGAAAGAAATGCTCCAAAATTGGCTCAAATATTCATGAAAGAGGTAGTAAGGTTGCATGGCATAACCAAAACCATTGTGAGTGATAGGGATACCATCTTCACCTCAAGGTTTTGGAAAAGTTTTCAAGAGGCCATGGGGAGTGAATTGTGCTTAAGCACTGCCTACCATCCACAATCAGATGGTCAAACTGAGGTGGTGAACAAAGTCTTAGAGGATTTGTTGAGAGCATGTACACTGGACTTTGGAGGCAACTGGGAAGACCACCTCCATCTAGCTGAATTCACATACAATAACAGTTACCAAAGCACCATAGGGATGGCACCATTTGAAGCCTTATATGGCAAGCCATGTTTATCACCTATATGCTGGGTAGAGACTGGAGAAAGGGCTGTTCTAGGACCTGAATATGTTAAAGAAACTACAGAGAAAATTGGGTTAATAAGAAAAAGAATAGCAGCAGCTCAAGATAGGCAAAAGAAGTTTGCAGATAGGAAGAGAAAGCAAGTGGAATATGAAGTGGGAGACTTTGTTTTCATCAAGATTTCACCTATGAAGAAAGTCTTGAGATTTGGCAAGCAAGGTAAGCTCACACCAAGGTATGTTGGACCCTATAAAATTCTGGAAAGAATTGGTTCATTGGCTTACAAATTAGAACTACCAGAGGAAATGAAAGCAATGCATAATGTTTTTCATGTGTCCCAACTTAGAAGATGGGTACATGATAAAGAAGACATTTTGGAAGAGCCTACCAAAATTCAAATAAATCCTGACTTGGTTTATGAAAAAGAGCCAGTGGGGATTATAGCCAAGGAAGAAAAGAAATTAAGGAGCAAAACCTTGAAACTAGTTAAGATCTAGTGGAGTAGTGATCCTAATGACTGCACATGGTAGTTAGAGGATAAGATTAGAATGGATTATCCTAAGCTTTTTGCAAATTAAAAGGTAATTTTTTTTTTTCTGGAAAATTTTTTTTGTTATGCATGGTTGATATGGTTGAATTTGTTTGCTTATGCATATGTTTGATAAGTTTTCAGAAAAGAAAATGATGCTTGTTATAAATGTTAGAAAAATTGTGAGGACACAATTCCTAAAAGGAGGGGTGAATGTAATACCCCAAAATTTTGTGAAAAATCATTTTTGTAAAATGATTTAATTTTTGAAATATTTAGATTTAAATATGGTGAAATTTCTGGAATAAATAGTGTGCAAGTATATGTGTGCACGTGCACACTGAAATGGCACAAGGAAGAACTCCAGATTTCTTGGATTTAAAACAAGAATTAAAAAGCAATACAAACATGATTTTGCAACATGGATATTTGATTTCTGGAATTATATGGATCATCTTAAGAAATAAGAAAAGTAAGTTTTGCTTTAAATCAGTAAACAGATTTTATTTAAAACCCAGGAAAAAGAAAATTATACATATATATGTTATAAGGATTTGTAAACCTGTATACATATAGGAGCTTATGTTTCTGAAATTAAAGAGGAATTAAATAAGCCTAGATAAGATATGTATACAAATATACATTTTTAAGTACTGAAAAGTGTATATATATATATAAGCAAGTGAAACTATAACATTAAAATGACATGAAATGTGATACAAGTTAATATGCTTGTGTAGGCAAAAATAGCAAAGGGGATTCTCAGGAATAATTAAAATATAAAATAAGATAGTCACACTTTTAACATGACTAGGTGAGTGGCCATTTTCTGAAAAGTAAAAGAAAGAAAATGCAGCCTTTAAATTGGTTAATATGGCCGGGGTATTATGAATGAAAAATGCATGATGTTAGCCAGGACAGAAATGGAATTCTGTTTTAACAAAACCCTAGTGGAAAAAAAAATGCATATAAATAGGCAGTTTTAGCCAGTAGAATTATCTTTACCCCGAGCTGCACAAAAATAAGAAAAGAAGAAAAATATTGGAAGGAAGGAGAAAACACTCATACAAGGATTTTATGGATTAATAAGAAGAAACATTTAGGTGAGTAACCTCACTGAGTTCATGGCATTAAGACCTGAGATGAGGCAGCCACTTTTTATATTGCCATTTATATATTTCTGGTTTTGATGTATATGATTTCATCAATGCTTTTTGGATGTCTTATTTTAAATCTGATATGATTTAATATGGATGATTTTGATGATCTTTGATTGGTTGAGACATTTGTCTTTGGATGTGTATCATACTGTTTTATTTATACTCATAAATGTTAAAGTCTAGGATCTTAAAATTATATAGAGAATACTCTCAACTGTTATAGATCTATGGCATGGAAACTTTACAAAGAATGTTGGGAGCTGCATTATACTTGGTATAAGTGCTGAGGCTTGAGAAGAAAAATGTTAAGGGTGCAATAGAAATTTTCTAAGTGCTGAGCCCTTAATCAAATAAAAAAAAAGAAGAAACTCACAAGCTAAAATTATGATTGAACCAGATCTTGAATCTGAATCAATCATAAAGGCTTGCAGATCAATACAATAAGAACATGCCATGCCTCTTCTTACAGTTGAAAATATTCTTATATTTTACTAAGATCAAGACATATTGACCCCATTTAGGAAATAACTGTCTGCTTATTTCTGAGGAGAATTATGCTAGGGAAGATTATGGATGTTTCCATGTTTGCAGTGACATGTTCACTTAGCATATTTGATGATAGGATTTAAGACAATACACTAGTAAATAAACTAGGGAAGGGAAGGCCAAGAAGGCTGCTGGAATGCTTGTCATATTTGAAGTATGCAAGTTGGCACATGGTTTGTTTAAGCCCTGAGATCTTTGTGCAATGATGTGAATTAGTTCATTGCAATGTGTCCCCGTGATTCCTTAATAGCAGATGAGGCAGGAATTTAAATTGAATTATACAACCTGTAAATGAAGAAATAGGAATATGGATATTTCTTAGGTTGAATGGTATGGAACCAAGATGGTTCCAGTGAATGCAATTGTTGCAAATAGATAATTATGTTTGCATGATTATGTATGCAAGTGTAAGAATGATAAATGAATATATCATACCTGAATCAACTTAATTATACTATGTTAAAGTAATTGATTGCAGGAATTTGCTTAAATAACTAATTGGTGCTCTTGTATTCTCTATTGTTTAATATCATGAATGTATTGATGTTACTCATACCAGATCATAGATCTGACCCTTGTTTACTCATGGCATATGGGGTGTCTCATTTTAAAATGAGGCAGCCACTCATGCTCTTTCAGGTAACCCAGGCACTAAGTAAAAATGAAGTTATGGCTATTATGGAGGAGTGAATGAACATGCTAGCTAGTTTCAATAAGAGCTTAAATTGATTATATCTGCATGTATTCAGGAAAAATTTTATGTTTCTAAGATTTCCAGTCATGTAATGAATTCTATTATGGTTAGATGGAATAGTTGTATCATGTTAAATATATTGTTATGCACTAAGGTTTAAAATCTAAAAGAAATATCTGAGTGGGAAACAAGGAAATGATCTTAAGTATTGATATGGATGCTTGGAAAAGAAATATGCATATGTAGGTGAGCTACTGTTTTGCATAATTTATATTATGTATTAGTTAATCTTGAGACATAACAGAGCACTGAGTTTTAGAATAAAATCTGGATTTAGCTAGAAGTAAACTTATAAGGATTTTAGTTTCTTTTTACTGAAATACTTTGTAAATAAGTTTGAATTCATTTCTGAATCGTATTGAGAAAAGTAAAATGTTTTTAAAAGCTTCAGACAGAATGCAATGAATGGTATCTCCATTGCTTGAACTAGTGTGTAGCAGATACAGGATACATGAGTTAACCAGCTTCAAATAAATGATGTATTGGTTGATCATGATAGATTGTATTTTGAAAATAAAAATGCATTTCAAAAGCTTAGTACATTTAGCAATTATTCCACCACAATCATCTTTAAAAGATTAAGACAGATAAAGCAAGGTAAACTGGTTTGAACAAACAAAACCTGGCAACACTCCATATACTCTGAAGTTCAGGCAGATTCTAGTTTGTAAAATGCAAACAAAAGAATGGTCAGATTAACCACATGGTTAGACTATAGGTCAGGCAAATTGTTCACTTCAAATCAATGAAGCATGGAACCATTTGAACCCAGTCTTCTGGAAAATGAGCAAAGTTATTGACATGTACATGTATATCTGTGTACATGTTGATATTTGGGCAAAAATATAAACCTAAATTCCTAGAACAGTTGTAGGAATGGGTTTCAAAAATAATAAAGTAAGAAATATTGTTTTGTATGTTAGATTATAGGCAAAAATTAAATATCTATGTGCAGATATAGGTAGATATCAGATTTCAAACCATACAGGAGAAAAATAAAAAGAAAAACAAAAATTGTGTTTGAACCGACCAGCATAGCACTCGAACTCGTGACCTCTCATGTATAAGTTAGGCGCGTTTCCATTACGCCTAGATGTTGCTTGTGTTCACTTATGATCCACTTTCTTTTAGCCTGAGTTTGATGCTATCCAGACTTTAACACAATCATCCTTATTAAAAGCTTGCTTTCCACTGATTATTACTTGATCATTCCTTAATTAGCATAACAGACTAAAGTACATGTTTCCAGTGGATTCTATGGTCAAAAATCAGGATACAATAATTAATCTGAATTGCTAAAATCTAAATCAAACAGAATGTTCTTGTACAACAAAAAAAAATAAAGTATATACTCTGAATTTAAACAAGAGGAACACATACATCTTCATATGTATGTGTATGTTATTAGATATACACTGATATATTTATATTGGTAAGTTATTTTGATCCTGGATATATTTTGTTTATTGGAGAAAGAGAATGACCTTGGAAAATATATTTGTAATGAATGATATATCTATATATCATCTCTTAAAAAAAATCCTTATGAAATTAGGGTGGAAAAAGGAGGGTCATTTCAGAAACCAACACATATTTGGGTGGAAAAGACAAAAAACATTGCCCCAAAAACAGCTGCACAAGATCATCCTGGGACTAGTGGTTCAAAAAATGAAGCAGCAACAAAAAATAACATACAAGATACTGTAGTTAATGATTCCCCCCTACCATATAAACATCCTACAGCTAGTGAGATGAACTCTGGATCAGAGCTAACAGTTCCTCCAATTCAAGATCAGAAAGAAAAGGATTCCCCTCCTAAGGCAGATCATTCCCTAATTGCTGAACTTCCTGGAGATCATTCCCATATTATTGAGCCTCCTGTTGACAATATTGAGAAGGATAAGGAGGTGATGCCTGAGACTCTAAAGGAAATTCACCGATTAAATATTCACTTGGAAACATCTAAAGAAGAAGAAGATTAAGAGGAAGAAAACATTACTGTTTATAAAAAAGTGAATGTGGATTATGATAAACAGTTCGCATCAAAAGTAGGAAGGAATGCCGATAAATCAGGTAAGATAGGTTCTTCTCCTATGATTAGGAACAAATCTATCAAACACTAATGTCTATTATATGTTGGAATGTGAGAGGTCTTAACAATGACATATGTTAGTTAGACCCCCATAATATAATGGACAAATACAGGCCATCTATTATTGCAGTGCTAGAAAATAAATTTACCGAACAGAATATAGATATGTTTAAAAGCCATTGGGGGATCACTAGAGCTTAATTCATAATAGCACAAATCAGGTTAAGGGTAGAATCTTGATTCTATGACAAAACAATAATCGGGTTGGTACAGTGGTCAATAAGGATGATCAACAAGTGTTGATGCATTTCAAAAATATAGATGGGCTAGATATCATTATCGCTTTTGTTTATGCTAGAAATCTTGCTTCAGAACGAACTAAACTATGGCAGCAACTTAATACAAATTCTAAACTTATTACCCAACATTGGTTGGTTATGAGGGATTTTAATGCAGTGCTTAGTACAAGTGAAAAGAAAGGAGGAAATACATTGAAGCTTTCCCAAGTGGCAGAATTCGAAAATTGTGTGCTTGCTAGTGGATTGGTAGAGGCATTCCATTCTGGCCTTAAATACACATGGAGAAGTGGTGAGGCAAAGAAGATTACTTGAAGACTAGATAGAGCTTTAGGAGATGCAGAATTATTTAATGCAATTCCTGATATAAAAATAACTGTGTTGCCTAGTTCTACAAGTGATCACAGCCCCCTCCTCATTCAATCTAACAATGGTGCAAACATTACAAAGGGAAAACCATTTAGATATGCTAACCATTGGCATATGTTAGAGGATTATAATGAGGCAGTGGATTTTAATGCTGTATACATTCCCTAAGGAATACAGATGTATAAGTATGTCATGCTGGCTAAAAAGATGAAAAATAGACTGAAGGAGTGGAATCAGATAAGACCATAGCATAATGATGAAGTTACAAAAATCCAAAGCCAACTAGAGGCTACTCAGTTACAATTGGATGATGACCCTCTACATGAAGGACTTAATGCAGACTTTTATTCTCTTCAAAAGAAGCTTAAAGGTGAACTTTAAAAGCAAGCTTTTGATCTCAAACAAAAATTTAAAGAAAAATGGCTTCTACAGGGAGATGAATGTAATAAAAAAATTTACACTAAAATGTCACTAAGGCATCATCATAATAACCTTCTTAATTGTCTTAATGAATAGGGGAATGCTTCTGAAAACATAAAAGAAATAGAGGAGAAAGCAATTGCATACTTCTCTAAATTATACAATGGGGAATATGAGCAAAAATTACCAATAATTTAGAGTAGAAGGAAAAATTCCAAAGAGAGATGTGCCACGCTGATAGCTAGGATTCAGTAAAGGGAACCGAAGAGAGCCACCTTCTCCATTCATAATGACTCAAGTCCGGGCCCTGATGGAATGTGGGTAGCTTTCTTCAAAGTGAGCTGGATACGCCTAAAATATCAGATGTTAAGAGCCTATCAAGAAGCATTTGATACTAGTGAGTTCATTCAGGAAATTACTCGCACTTTTACCTCACTTATCCCTAAGGTTAAAAACCAGAAAGAATTGAAGAATATAGACCAATTGCTTGCTATAATGTCACTTACAAAATCCTGTAAAATTATATGCATGAGATTGAACAAGGTGCTTCTAGATTTGATTTCTCAATGTCAAAGTGCTTTTATTAAAGGTCGATTTATCTTAGAAAATTCTCTAATGGCCCATGAAGTAATCAAAGACTTTAATAAACATGGAGCAGACAAAATGTGCATAAAAGTAGATTGGTGTTAACCCGCCTTTTTACAAGGCCGTAGACGGGCGGGTTTAACTTAATCGACTGCACGTTCGTCGAGGCTGGTGTATGATGGATTCAGTCGACTGGATGGATGGATGACGCAACGTGCTTGGGAGATGGAAATATGATTGGGTAAAGATGGATCAACTATAATTTGGGTCTAGGAAACATGGTTCGGCATTAAACATGGTTCAGCATGGTGGAGATTCGGCACAAATAGTTCGTCCGGCATTCACGTTCGAATGGCATTCAAGAGTACTCGGCATACATAGAGCGTCCGACATACATGAGTGGTTCGGCATTCCAGGAGCACTCGACATTCAGTAGCGCTTGGCATCCAGGAGCGCTCGGCATTTAGAGGCGCTCGGCATTAGAGATCGTTCGGCATGATGGGCACTCGGCATTAGAAACTGTTCGGCATCAGACATGGTTCGGCATGATGGAGGTTCGGCATTAAGGATCGTTCGGCATTGGATGGAGCGCTCGGCATAAATCTCGTTCGGCATTGGATGGAGCGCTCGGTATAAATCTCGTTCGGCATTGAATGGATCGTTCGGCATCAGGGAGCGTTCGGAATTGGATGGGTCGTTCGGCATACCTCACCTCGCTCAGCATTGCACCTCGCACCTCGGTACCTCAGTACCTCGCACCTCCCCACGTTCGGCATACCAACTGCTTAGGATCGGTCGGCATAATGAAATCAGTATAAATAAGTATAAATAAATCTACATAATTTTAAGATCCTAGACTTTAACATTTATGAGTATAAATAAAACAGTATGATACACATCCAAAGACAAATGTCTCAACCAATCAAAGATCATCAAAATCATCCATATTAAATCATATCAGATTTAAAATAAGACATCCAAAAAGCATTGATGAAATCATATACATCAAAACCAGAAATATATAAATGGCAATATAAAAAGTGGCTGCCTCATCTCAGGTCTTAATGCCATGAACTCAGTGAGGTTACTCACCTAAATGTTTCTTCTTATTAATCCATAAAATCCTTGTATGAGTGTTTTCTCCTTCCTTCCAATATTTTTCTTCTTTTCTTATTTTTGTGCAGCTCGGGGTAAAGATAATTCTACTGGCTAAAACTGCCTATTTATATGCATTTTTTTTTCCACTAGGGTTTTGTTAAAACAGAATTCCATTTCTGTCCTGGCTAACATCATGCATTTTTCATTCATAATACCCCGGCCATATTAACCAATTTAAAGGCTGCATTTTCTTTCTTTTACTTTTCAGAAAATGGCCACTCACCTAGTCATGTTAAAAGTGTGACTATCTTATTTTATATTTTAATTATTCCTGAGAATCCCCTTTGCTATTTTTGCCTACACAAGCATATTAACTTGTATCACATTTCATGTCATTTTAATGTTATAGTTTCACTTGCTTATATATATATATATACACTTTTCAGTACTTAAAAATGTATATTTGTATACATATCTTATCTAGGCTTATTTAATTCCTCTTTAATTTCAGAAACATAAGCTCCTATATGTATACAGGTTTACAAATCCTTGATGGGCCCAAACTACTCAGTAGGCCCAACAACCTGGTTTTGCTTATAAATACAGCATGTGGGTCTCCAGATGGGGAGATCTTCTTCTCTTCTGCTCTCTGACATTTTTATTTCCTAAGACTAAGGCTAGTCTACCACTTTGTAACGGTAACTGATTCTTACATCAATAAAAAGAAAACTTCTGGAGTGGACGTAAGCCGGAGTTAGCCGAACCACTATAAAATCTATTGTTCTTTACTGCTTTCATTTTAATTTTAACTATTCTTCATATTATTACTCTCTACATACATCATATCTATGAGCTGTGATTGGGATTTTGGTGCTTTCATCTAGATTTGGGTATTAGTGACCAATTTTGGCGCTAACATTTTGGTGCTTCCACTGAGAAGGCAAGCACTCGGGGATTTTGGAGCTAGGAACTTGGACTCTAGAAAGCAATGGCTAGGCCATCAACAGGAAAGCAAGTGACAGAAAGGAGCAATCAGAAGGGAAGTCAAGAGGCTTCCTCTGGAGCTGGATCAGGTCAAGCATCCATCTACATCACCAGAGAGGAAATGGAAGTCATGATGAAAAGACAAGAGGAGATGATGCAGGCTCTTCTCAAACAATTTATGCAAGTAGGAAATGTGGGGGCTCAGATCCATGGAGCCAGATCAGAAGCGCTCAACCAGCAAGCAGAGGGAATGGTTCAGCAGGGGGCAACCCCCAATCAACATACAACTAACAATCCGGATGGAGCTAGACTCGGGGGCGCACCATCAGATAATGTTGAACCAGTTCATGGAGGGGTTCCAGCTAACACCACGCAACAGGATGCTGGCAGGAATGTAAGAGCAAGAGATGAAGAGTATGTACCAGAATTCCCTTGGGAACTCGGAGGGGCATCCCTTGACGAACAATGCTGGATTAGCTGAGATTATCAGGCGAACCATGCGCGCGGGTTTGACCAATAGAGATCTGGAAGGAGTAAACAAGAGTCCATTCTCTCGTGAAATCAGGATAGCTCGGAATCCGCCAGATTTCAAGCTACCTAACGTGGGAATGTACAATGGCAAGGCCGATCCAACAGATCACTTGATGAGATATACCAGACACATGGAGGTGCTGGGGGCATCGGAAGAAGTTATGGCTCGATGTTTCCCTTTATTCTTAATGGACATAGCTGCTATGTGGTTCAGGCAGCTAGAAGAAGGATCTATCGGGACATGGACAGAGTTGGTGGACAAGTTTCTGAAGCAGTTTCGGGTACATATCAAAAGGCCAAAGAATGTAATGACGCTGACATCGGTAAAACAGAGGACAAACGAATCACTCAGAGCTTTCTTAACTTGGTTCAATGCAGAGGTTGCTTCGGTGGATCGGCCAGATCCATCGATGGTTTTAATGGCGGAAGTGTCAGGAGTTAGAGAAAATTCAGATTTCAAAGTGTCACTGATACGGGACCCTCCGATGGATCTCGGGGAATTCTTTCACGAAGCTGAGAAATTCCTTCGGCAGGAAGATGCATGCTCAGATATGAAGTTAAAGGAGGTGAACGCGGCTGAGGATGGAGGACCATCCAGCGGAGGCTTGGAAAAAGGAAAAAGGAAGTTGGATGACGAGTTAGGAAAGGCTAGGAATCGGGGGAGAGAGCAAAAATTCTCCACCTACACAGGGTTGAACGAGACGCTGGAACGGATTTATTTGGAGACTCGGAATCGCCTTCCCTACCGAAGCCGGCTAGGAGAGAACCCCCCGAACGTGAGAGGGCATCAGGAAAACACTGCCTCATCCACGATTTGGACGTGCACGATACCAACAGCTGCAGGCACTTAAAGGACATAATTGAGGAGCATGTAAAGAATGGACAGTTGCAACAATACGTCAAAACTCGGAATGCAGCGGTGGGGCAGGAGCAACCACCGTCTACCTCATACAGTGATGGTACGAGGCACATGAATGATGGTCGATTGGTCATCAATTGATTGGGATATTATGAAATAAGTAGCAAACTACGGGAAAACGGCCAAGTCACTTACTCATGTACGGGGATGGAGATAGCCCCTAGGCATGCTCTGAGATGATGATAAACCGCGACGCTCTAGTTTGTGAAATCTGCTTTCTCTTTTTTGGCTTGGACATTGCTTTTTTCTAATTTGGTTTGAACTTCTGGTTTTGTTTGTTTCTTGGTTTGGACTTATATTTGGATGATTGTTTCTGGTTTGGATATCGGTTTGGATTTTCGATATGGATTTTTTGTTTTCTGATTTGATCTGGATTTTGGATTGGCTTTCGATTGGATTTTTTATATGGTTTTTGATAAATGGTCATCAGGTATGGATTATACCTGGCAAGGGGTAGGTCGCTTTGTCCAAGCACGGAAAATCGACTTATTCAGGTCGTCGAGTATGGACTATGCTCGGCAAGGGTCCGGAGAGACCAGGATTCAGCCTAGGACTTAGGCCCCATATTATCGGTTACTATTTCAGGTCGTCGAATATGGACTATGCTCGGCAAGGGTCCGGAGAGACCAGGACTCGGCCTAGGACTTAGGCCCCCATATTATCGGTTACTATTTCAGGTCGTCGAGTATGGACAATGCTCGCCAAGGGTCCAGAGCAACCAGGATTCGGCTTAGGACTTAAGCCATGCAATACTCAATGTTTAGGGACACTGGAGTACGGTCGTCAGGGGTGGATTGTGCTTGACAAGAACCCGGAGAGGTTGTGAGAAATGCGGATTAAGGATCTTAAGGCTAGAATTAACACTAGAGGGGGGTGAATAGTGTTTTAAGAAATTTGTTAATCTTTTTGAGTTTTATCTTAATTTGTTAACAATGTATACACTAATCAGACACAGACATGAACATAGATGCAAATATAAAGTAAAAGCAGTAAAGGAAAGAACACACCGGATTTTATACTGGTTCGGAGTTACCCTACATCCAGTCCCGCAACACAAGTACAGATTTCCTTTCAACAACAACTCAACAATTACAACCCTCGGTTTCAAGGCTACGAGGTACACCCTCCAGAATGACAATCCTCTGGGTAGAGATACTTGATTTCCGGGGCAACAAGTTCACCCAATTGATTTCCAGGGCTACAATCACACCTTTTCTCGCTTAATTGATTTCCAAGGCTACAATCACACCTTTTCTCGCTAATATATTACAAAGAAGTCTATAACTCTGAATAGCACTGAGAACCTTGTAGAGATAGTGATGGAGAATCAAACTAGAAGTAATCGAGTATGATTCGATGTTGATTTCGGCAGAGTAATGGTATGATTTTGTATTAAGAAATGTGGAAGAAGAAGAGGAGTGAAAACCAGAAAAAAGTGATTAAAAATTCGTTGAAACTGACCCCTATATATAGAAGATCAACAGCCATGACCATTCATGAAGAGTTATGGCGAATAGACACTTCTTTTGAAATTTGAATTTTGAACTTCAACTGTCACTATGTCGACATAGTGCCTAGGGGCATGTCGACATCCCTCAGCCAAAATTGATATTTTGAATTTCTATAAAAATAATATTTATCTTATATAAAAACTATTTAAAACTTTATAAATATACTTGAATATAGTTGAAATTCATAAGTAAATATAAAGAACAATATATACATAATTTAACTATAATTTTATATTTAAATCTAAGTATAAATATTAAAAGTTAAATATATTATTTGAAAAGACATTTAAAATCAGGAGTAATTTGACTTTGAATTTAAAGATGTTTTGAGGCTAAAATTATTTAAAATCAGGATAGAGAGTTTTGAATCTTTTAAAAGGAAAGTTTTGAAATCATTTTGAAAACAAGATAATTTTGTAAAATCGTTTGAATTAAAATTAGTGGATACAAAACAATGTCCCACTAGATTTTCGTAGGTTCCATCCTACTTAGGGTTCCATCCCCTCGAAGTGGATTCCATTCCACGAATAAATTGGATATTAAGATGCCAGTGCTTTTCTACGAGTTTTAACAAATATTCCTAATAAAACAAACTTAACCTTGAACTCTTGATAATCTTGATACTCATGAGTCTTCTATCTCTATATCTTGAATCTCTATACTGTACAGTCTTCATTCTTGATACCTGCATGGTTAGATCCTGCATATACATATATATCTAAACTTGTAATGTTAGTATTTATATTTTATAATCAATTCTAAGGTTGTTGTCATCAAAACCATCATCTCATGGACTAACAATCTCCCCCTTTTTGATAATGACAACCTTTGTTTATAAAATATTCCTTCTATCCTAATAACTCCCCCTAAAACTAACAACTCCCCCTTAATCTATGCCTAACTACCCTATTTTATATTTCTCCCCCTTTGTCATCAACAAAAATTTGCTCCCCCTTACTCTTGGACTTTAGTACATGCATTGATAAACTATACAACGAAATATATAATATATAGATTAAGAAATAATGATACTTATGAGCATAATAACTTAATTAAAGACTATATTCATTTCAGTGTATATATATATGTTTCATACACCAATCTTCAAACCAAATAAAATCAATCCACACAAAGTATCAATTCAAACTAAATTAAATCAAACAAATTAATTCAGACAAATCAAACAAAGAAAGAAAAATAAATGTTACGAGGAACATCAACCCATCCTTCTTCTCCAAAGATAGGGTCTTGTTTGATGGCATCCCAATTCTCCTTATCAACAGATAGAGAAACGGGAGGATGTGCTTCATTATCATCCTTGTGCAGGGAGGAGATCATCCAACGAATTGCATCGAAGTGTCTCTCTTGTTCCTTGATCATCTGCATTTGACTCAATTCTAAGTGATGCTGATTACGGAGGATGATAGAGAGAATATTCTTGAATGAATTGAGTGTTTCTTCATGATTTTCAGATAGATTGTGAATAGGATTGGCCATAATTGAATTAGAGAAAGAAATGAAGGATATAGATAATGAGAAATAAATTTCAGTGAAGATTTCTGGAAGAAAAAGGTATATATAGGTGTAGAAATTCGTTTGAAATGAATAGACATTTGGTAGTTATTCAAATTTCAAATTCAAAATCAATAATCACTTCTGACCAGTACATGTCGACATGGTCAAGGGGGTTTGTCGACATGCTATAGTGAATTTTGATGATAATTTTATTTTATGAATAATGATGTATATATATTTCTATAATATACTAACATTTATTCAAGATATAAAATAAGCTAGATGACAGGAAGGAAATTCAATTTCATTGCATAATAGGATAATACAATGATTAAACATAAAGAACTACACGAACATTCGAAATAAAACAAACTAAGACAAATACAATAAGATACTAAAAGATAAAACTTGTTAGAAGATGAAGATGATGAAGATAGTCCAAGTTTCTTGCTGACTTTTGAAAAGAACTTGTTCATCTTCGAAGACATGTTATCCAACTTCTTACTAACGGATCGTATTAAAATCCATTGATTCTCCACAATTATCTTTTGGTTTTTGAGAAGGGTTTTGTTGGATGGATTGGAAGGATATTCAATACTTTCTAAGGATGTTTCACCTTCTTCTTCTTCTATTTCCATTTCATCCCTTTCTTCTTCTTCTTCCTCTTCCATTTCTTTATGAGCCAAACGCTCTTCCTTTTCGGTAAGAGTCTCATAAGGTTGAAAAACATATGGGATTTTCATGAGAGAAATGTTTGAGATATTAAAAACTTTTCTAGAGACAAATTCTTCACCTTTGAAATCCACTCCAAAATAGTTGAAAATCCGAGTAAGGTAAATTCCATGATATAAAGTGTTTTCTCCCATTTCAAAATTTTTAGGACGAAGTTCATCCAAAATAACTTGTGCCCAATTGATATCATAATTTTTGAAAATAGCAAAAAGTGCTTTGCACACTTTTGAGGTAGGATTGTTAAAATTTCCCGATCTTGGGGTCAAAGTATGTTGTAAGAGAAGATTGACAATTCTTGCTTTAGGACGAAAGTTTCGGTTTTTAAATTCAAAGTTTTCATCTCCTTCCAAAAATATGATGAAATGTCTCACGATCATGTTCATCGATTTTAAAACTAGAAAGATCCATTCCCGTGCTTTTGCAATTAAGAATGGTACCCAAAAGATCACAATTCAAAACAATTTGAGTGCCTTTGACACTACTCCAAATTTCATTCTCATTTCCATTATAAAAACCACGGTTTAAATTAGCATAGAAGATTTTGACAAGATTAGGATAGCAAACAAAATCATTTTGAGAAGAGTCAATAAGACTTAAAACACCATTGTTTGCAAAAAGAGAATCAATTTCATAAGAAGAAAAATCTTGAAAAATAGCAAATTTTCCGGGATGGACTTTGGCATAATTAGCATAATTGATGTATGCTTTAATTGCCTCCGGATCATTGAATAATTGTTCTTTGATTTTTCTGGAAATTCTCATGGTTGAGGGGTTGCTTGAAGAAGCCATTAGAGTAGAGAGTAGAGAGCTTGAAGATATGAACAGAGAGTTTGAATTTGAAAATGAAAGTGAAAAGATATGATAAAACATAGTGAATAAATAGACTTTCAAAGGACGTATTCTCTGGTCAAACGGTATCTTTTCAGAGAAATAAATGAAGTGAAAAGGTGGAGGGAAATTCAAACATTTGAATTCAAAATTTGAAATTCAAATTCAGGTAGGTATGTCGACATCGTGGTAGGGGCCATGTCGACATGTGCCTTTGAATTTTCATGACATGATTTTTCCTAAGTTATCTAATACATATATATATATAAAAAAAAAATTATTATTATTAATGTCTATATTTCTGAAATATTATTGTACTTATAATATATTTCAGAATGTGTCAAAAATAATAAAATAATAATAAAATAATAGTAAAAATAGAAAATAAATTTTAAAATTCAAACAACATATCAATTCAAAATCAATCAATCAAGCAACTAATTCTATGCAAGCAATTTCAACCGATTGTATTGTAAACGTGTACCTTTTTCTGAATCCATTTCTTTGAATTTGTTGGAGTCGTGAACTGCAGTGAAACACAAATTCGAATTATCCGTCTTTTGATCAACATCACTTGAGGGCGAGTCTGAGTCATATAGAGTAGCAGTAAATGCATGCTTCCGTTTCTTTGCTGGTTCATTGTTCATAGGAGGATTCTGCCTATCTGGATACGGAGAGTCTCTTTTGATATGACCTGGTTCGTCACAATTGAAGCATTTGATAAAGTTTGGTACTGTAGTCTGATTACCGGAATTCTTAAAGTTGTTTCTCTTGGAACTATTCAATTTTCTGTACTTCAGGAATTTCCTAAAATTCCTGGTCATAAATGCTATCTCTTCATCATTATCACTGTTTGAGTCTGATCCATCGGTCAATGCATTGAATGCCATTGATTTCTTTTCAGATGCTTTGCTTTCTCTTCTCCCGATCATTTGAACTTCAAACGACATTAGATTTCCAATCAATTCTTCTATCTTTAAAGTACTGATGTCATTTGCCTCTTCAATTGCAAGTGTCTTTTGATCCCATTCTGGAGTAAGAGAATTTAAAAATTTTCTGACTTGATCTTCTTCCGAAAATTCCTTTCCCAAAGATATTAAAGAATGCACAATATCTTGAAATCGACTATACATATCTGAAATAGACTCATTAGTATTCATTTTAAATAACTGAAACTGATTTGTGAGCATGGAAATTTTGGTCTGTTTAACTTTGCTTGTTCCTTCGTGAGTTACTTGCAAAGTTTTCCAGATTTCATATGCAGACTTACAAACCGACACTCTATTAAATTCATTTCTTTCAAGTGAACAAAACAGAATATTCATTGCTTTAGAATTATTTTGTGCAACAGTCTTTTGCTCAGTGGTCCACTGTGCAAAATTAGTTGTGGGTTCATAATATTTAGTTTGTCTGATATTCCAAGTATCTAATCCTACAGATTGTAAATATATTTTCATCCTACATGCCCAATATGCATAGTTACTGCCATTAAAAAGTGGTGGTCTGGCAGTAGACTGACCTTCTACAAATGAACTAGTGTTGGTGGTAATAGCAGTACTAGTGTTTGTAGCCATTTTGAAATTTTTCAAAATTCAGATAATGAAACTTTTGAAAACCAAGCTCTGATACCAAATGTGAGAAATGCGGATTAAGGATCTTAAGGCTAGAATTAACACTAGAGAGGGGGTGAATTGTGTTTTAAGAAATTTGTTAATCTTTTTGAGTTTTATCTTAATTTGTTAACAATGTATACACTAATCAGACACAGATATGAACACAGAATCAAACACAGATGCAAATATAAAGTAAAAGCAGTAAAGGAAAGAACACACCGGATTTTATACTGGTTCGGAGTTACCCTACATCCAGTCCCGCAACACAAGTACGGATTTCCTTTCAACAACAATTCAACAATTACAACCCTCGGTTTCAAGGCTACGAGGTACACCCTCCAGAATGACAATCCTCTGGGTAGAGATACTTGATTTTCGGGGCAACAAGTTCACCCAATTGATTTCCAGGGCTACAATCACACCTTTTCTCGCTTAATTGATTTCCAAGGCTACAATCACACCTTTTCTCGCTAATATATTACAAAGAAGTCTATAATTCTGAATAGCACTGAGAACCTTGTAGAGATAGTGATGGAGAATCAAACTAGAAGTAATCGAGTATGATTCGATGTTGATTTCGGCAGAGTAATGGTATGATTTTGTATTAAGAAATGTGGAAGAAGAAGAGGAGTGAAAACTAGAAAAAAGTGATTAAAAATTCGTTGAAACTGACCCCTATTTATAGAAGATCAACAGTCATGACCATTCATGAAGAGTTATGGCGAATAGACACTTCTTTTGAAATTTGAATTTTGAACTTCAACTGTCACTATGTCGACATAGTGCCTAGGGGCATGTCGACATCCCTCGGCCAAAATTGATATTTTGAATTTCTATAAAAATAATATTTATCTTATATAAAAACTATTTAAAACTTTATAAATATACTTGAATATAGTTGAAATTCATAAGTAAATATAAAGAACAATATACACATAATTTAACTATAATTTTATATTTAAATCTAAGTATAAATATTAAAAGTTAAATATATTATTTGAAAAGACATTTAAAATCAGGAGTAATTTGACTTTGAATTTAAAGATGTTTTGAGGCTAAAATTATTTAAAATCGAGATAGAGAGTTTTGAATCTTTTAAAAGGAAAGTTTTGAAATCATTTTGAAAACATGATAATTTTGTAAAATCATTTGAATTAAAATTAGTGGATACAAAACAATGTCCCACTAGATTTTCGTAGGTTCCATCCTACTTAGGGTTCCATCCCCTCGAAGTGGATTCCATTCCACGAATAAATTGGATATTAAGATGTCAGTGCTTTTCTACGAGTTTTAACAAATATTCCTAATAAAACAAACTTAACCTTGAACTCTTGAACTCTTGATAATCTTCATACGCATGAGTCTTCTATCTCTATATCTTGAATCTCTATACTGTACAGTCTTCATTCTTGATACCTGCATGGTTAGATCCTGCATATACATATATATCTAAACTTGTAATGTTAGTATTTATATTTTATAATCTATTCTAAGGTTGTTGTCATCAAAACTATCATCTCATGGACTAACAGAGGTTACGGATATGAATATCGGCTATGGACGGCAGAGGATTTGGATATTGACCCGGAGAGGTCCTAAAGTCGGTTATTGGTTATTGGATATGGATGAAACATGGACTTTGGACATCGGATTTGAGGCTATTCAAAACACACCTTCCAATAGCAAGGCATGTTTTGGGGGGCAAGTGTTAACCCGCCTTTTTACAAGGCCGTGGACAGGCGGGTTTAACTTAATCGACTGCACGTTCGTCGAGGCTAGTGTATGATGGATTCAGTCGACTGGATGGATGGATGACGCAACGTGCTTGGGAGATGGAAATATGATTGGGTAAAGATGGATCAACTATAATTTTGGTCTAGGAAACATGGTTTGGCATGGTGGATGTTCGGCACAAATAGTTCGTCTGGCATTCACGTTCGAATGGCATTCAAGAGTACTCCGCATACATAGAGCGTCCGACATACATGAGTGGTTCGGCATTCCAGGAGCACTCGGCATTCAGTAGCGCTCAGCATCCAGGAGCGCTCGGCATTTAGAGGCGCTCGGCATTAGAGATCGTTCGGCATGATGGGAACTCGGCATTAGAAACTATTCGCCATCAGACATGGTTCGGCATGATGGAGGTTCGGCATTAAGGATCGTTCGTCATTGGATGGAGCGCTCGGCATAAATCTCGTTCGGCATTGGATGGAGCGCTCGGCATAAATCTCGTTTGGCATTGGATGGAGCGCTCGGCATAAATCTCGTTCGACATTGGATGGATCGTTCGGCATTAGGGAGCGTTCGGAATTGGATGGGTCGTTCGGCATACCTCACCTCGCTCGGCATTGCACCTCGCACCTCCATACCTCGATACCTCCATACGTCGGTACCTCGGTACCTCGCTCCTCGATACCTTGGTACCTCGCACCTCCATACCTCGATACCTCGGTACCTCCATACCTCGGTACCTCGATACCCCGCACCTCCCAACGTTCGGCATACCAACTACTCGGGATCGTTCGGCATAATGAAGTAGGGTTCGGTTATGACCTTAATGGGCCCAAACTACTCAGGAGGCCCAACAACCTGGTTTTGCCTATAAATACAGCATGTGGGTCTCCAGATGGGGGGATCTTCTTCTCTTTTGCTCTCTGACATTTTTATTTCCTAAGACTAAGGCTAGTCTACCACTTTATAACGGTAACTGATTCTTACATTAATAAAAAGAAAACTTCTAGGATGGACGTAGGCCGGAGTTAGCCGAACCACTATAAAATATGTTGTTTTTTACTGCTTTCATTTTAATTTTAACTGTTCTTCATATTATTACTCTCTACATACATCCTATCTGTGAGCTGTGATTGGGATTTTGGTGCTTTCATCTAGATTTGGGTGTTAGTGACCAATTTTGGCGCTAACAATTGGCATAAAGCATATGATAAAGTAAACATAAAATTTATCATTCATATGCTAAGATCTATAGTAATTCCACACAAACTTCTAAAGCTAATAGACCATTGTCTAAATTCTCCAACATTCTTCATACTCATCAATGGAATTCCCAAAGGTTACATTCATAGCAATAGAGGGATTAGACAAGGAGACCCTTTATCCACTTACTTATTTGCTATAGCTATGGAGTGGTTTTCCCTACAAATGGAAATAGCAAGTTTTCATAATAAGATCAGCCCAGTTTACAGGTTACAACCGACATCGTCCCACCTCATATATGCCGATGATCTCATTATTGTGACAAAAGCTAGTTTAACTGTTGTTGACACAATCAAAGAAAGATTTAAAGGACTGGAAATAATAGCAGAGCTGAAACTTAATAAACCAAAGACAAAATGATATTTCAACAAGTTCTGTAGAAACAAACAAAATATGCTAAGTAAAATAGGAGTTGCAGAAGGCTCTCTCCCAGTCAAATATTTGGGAGTTCCTCTATCAAGCAATACTATTACCGATGCTGAATGTGGGAAATTGGTGGATAGTATAAGAGAGAAATTGTAGGGAGAGATATCGAAACTTCTATCATTTGCTAGAAGGGTAGAATTAGTTCGCACAGTTATTACTTCGAAGGTAAGAATTTGGTTGTAGACATTTCAAATACCAGACTGTTCTATTGCAAAAATAAATGCAGTTTGTGCAAATTTCATTTGGAGGGGAAATTACATAAAATCGATTATAAAGGCTTGTGCAAACCTAAAAGGACAGGGGGGTGGGACTCAAAAATCTGTTTGAACTTAAAAGAGTTTATAAAATGAAACCGGCTTGAAAAATATTAGTTTCAAATAATCTGTGGGCTAAATGGATGAGAGCTAGGTACTTGAAAGACAATATCTGCACTATTAAAATAGATAACAATGCTTCTGTAACTTGGAAAAATATTTTGAAACTTAGAGCTGATCCGAAACCTTTAATTGAAAGACACATTGCTAATGATGGAAGCACTGATCTTTGGAAGGACCCATGGCTCAAATGTAAAAGCTTTATAGACAGACTAGGTGGGAAGGGTATGTTAGGAACTGGAGATAGTGGTTTTAATGACAACAACCTTTGTAAATTATTTTATTATAACTTATATACTAACACTATTGTCTAGATATATATGAATGTTATTGTGCAGAATATATATAAGGCAGGTACTGATTATTGAAGACTGTACAGTATAAAGATCAAGAATGAAGAAATCAAGTTTGAAGACTTTAGAGTATCATGATCAAGATTTCAAGATAAGTGTCTTGTTTTTGTTAAAACTTCATAATAGCACGGAAATATTCATTCCAAATTTCATTTGAGATGGAACCCATTTCTATCTTCTTAGTGGCTTACAAACCCACGACAAGTAACATACAAACCTACGACATGTGGCTCACAAACCCACGAACATCCTGGTTTTGTACAAGTTCTCGAGTCCTGATGTGATGAGATATTCTGCAGGAAGAAGCTTGTAAAACAACTTCAAAATGGTTTTTCAAAATGATTTTCAAAACTGCTTTTCAAAATTTTTTAGCCTTAAAAATTATCTTTTCAAATGATTTTCAGAAAGATGTTTTAGCCTTAAAATATTCTTTGTTTTTGTTTTTAAATAAACTCTTGTTTTAAACTTCATTTGTTTTTAAAACTATCTTCTGATTTTTTAAATATTCTTTTATAATATATATATATATATATACTTGAGATTTAAAATCAAATTTATATATACATTCTAAAAATAAATTTTTCTACTCTTCTTTATTTTAAAACATAGGAAAATTAGTTTATTTTACTCCAGAATCATTTCATCTTGTTTTCCTTTCAATACCATTTTCAAAACAAATTTTACATTTTTTTAACTAAGGGATGTCGACATCATGGGATACCCCATGTCGACATGGTGGCCGTTAAATTCAAAGGTTTCAATTTTCAAAAGAAGTGTCTATTGTTTAAATCTCTTCACGAATGGTTATGACCGTTACTGGTCTATAAATAGCCTTCACAAACGAATTTTTTAACTAACTATTTTCTCATCTTCTTCACTCCTTCTTCTCCACAAATCCATATTCTAAAATTTTCATATTTTTAAGATCGTGCCGAAATTCTGCCGAATTCTCAAGGGAATCAAATTAGAATCTCATTCTTGTTTGATTCTCTGCCCTCTCTCGAAGATCAAAGTGCTATTCAGAGTTATAGGATCAATTTGTAATCAAAAGTTTATCGAGTCTCTTTATAAGGTGTGGTTGTGCCTGGAAATCGATTGGGTGATCTTGTGTCCCGTAAATCAAGAGAGTTTGCCCTGGACTCGAAGACGAGAGGGTACCTCAAGGCCTTTAGAAATTGAGGATTGTAATCTCGACATTGGTATAATAAAAATCTGTACGAGGTGTTTGCCTTGGTGCAGGACTGGATGTAGGGTAACTCCGAACCAGTATAAAATCCAATGTGTTCTTTACTTTTATTGTTTTTATTTACTTTCTGCATCAGTGTTTGATTCTGTGATTGTTCTGTGATTAAGTTCTGCATTTTTTATATCATAATTTTCAAATTAGTTCATATAAGTCTTAGAATCAATTAAACACTATTCACCCCCCTCTAGTGTTAAATTAGCCTTAAGATCCTTAATCCGCACTCCCTTTCAATTGGTATCAGAGCATAGGTTTTCATAGTTTTCATAATCTAAAACTTGAATAGTTAAAAATGGCATTTTTAGGAAATTTTGTTAATACTAGTTTGAATTTATGCATTTCATCAAAGTATCATAAGTCTGCATATAGTTTTTATGAAAAATCAAGTTATCTACCGAATTGGTTTGTCATGCAGGAACAGACATATTACATGGCTTTCGAAGAATCAACAACCAATGGATAAACTGTGCAAATTGAGAAAGATAAATGGATACTTGATAGTGGCTGTTCAAGGCATATGACTGGAAATCCCGAGATACTCAATGACATTATATATCAAGATGGTGGATTGGTCAACTTTGGAGACAACTCAAAAGGATATGTGATTGGCATCGGCAATGTCGGTAATTCTAAAACTCCTCTTATTTCTGATATTTTCCTAGTTAGGAATTTAAAACATAATCTGGTTAGTATAAGTCAACTATGTGATAAAGGATTTAAAATTAAATTTGGAAAAGATAAGTGTCACATCGAAGATAATAAGTCAAATATTATCTTTGAAGGAATTAGGAAGAAAAACATTTACATCCTTAGTATGAAAGTTTCAAATGATAACTTATGTCTTTTGGCTAATACAAGTGACCCTTGGATTTGGCATAAAAGATTTGGTCATTTAAATTTCAAACTGTTATCTAGGTTATCAAAATTTGACTTAGTTAGAGGTCTTCCCAAGTTAAACTTTAAAGTAGATAGTATATGTGATGCTTGCCAATTAGGAAAACTTAAGAAAAGTTCATTTAAATTAAAAGATATGATTTCTACTTCTAAACCTCTAGAATTACTTCATTTAGATTTATTTCGTCCATCTCAAGTTCAATCAATTAATCACAATAAATATGTTTTTGTAATTGTAGATGATTATTCTAGATATACTTGGTCAATTTTTCTTAAACTTAAAAGTGATGTTTTTGAATTATTTAAGAATTTTGCTAAAAGAATTCAAAATCAACTTTCTTTAAAAATAAAAACTATTCGTAGTGATCACGGTGGAGAATTTGAAAATGAAAATTTTGAGAATTTCTGTAATCAAAAAGGAATTACTCATAATTTCTCTTTTCCAAGAACTCCACAACATAACGGAGTGGTAGAACGTAAGAATAGAACGATTCAAAAGTGTGCTAGAACAATGCTTTCTGATAGTAACTTACCTAAAAACTTTTGGGCTGAAGCAGTCGCTACAGCTTGTTATATATTAAATAGGATTTTAATTAGACCATTAACTAATAAAACACTATATGAATTACTTTACAATAAGAAACCCATAGTAGCTTATTTTAAAGTTTTTGGTAGTAAGTGTTTTATTCTTAATACAAAAGATAATTTAGATAAATTTGAACCTAAATCCGACAAAGGTATTTTTATCGGATATTCTAATAGAAGTAAAGCATTTAGAGTTTATAATTTAAGAACTAACACTATTGAAGAAACAATGCATGTATCTTTTGATGAAAATTTTAAAGATACTGTACAAATAGAAGATGAAGAAGATTTTGTAACTTTAAATAATGAACCTAACGAAACTAATTATGAAATCATTCAACCTAATAAAAGAATTAGGCTATTAAAAGATCATCCAATAGAAAATATACTAGGAAATATTGAATCTATAGTTAAAACAAGAAATCAACTAAATAGTATGAGTAATGTAGCTTTTATATTAACTATTGAACCTAAAAATCCAAAGGAAGCATCATCTGATGATTCATGGATTCTTGCTATGCAAGAAGAATTGAATCAGTTCACCAAAAATGATGTTTGGGAACTTGTTCCTAGACCTGAGGATAAAATTATAATCGGAAAAAAATGGGTTTATAAAAATAAAATGAATGAACTTGGTGAGGTCGTGAGAAATAAAGCTCATTTAGTCGCGCAAGGTTATTGTCAAGAAGAAGGAATTGATTATGACGAAACCTTTGCACCCATAGCAAGACTAGAAGCTATTAGGATTCTACTTGCTTTTGCAAACTACAATAATTTCAAGTTATATCAAATGGATGTTAAAAGTGCTTTTCTAAATGGTTTTCTAAAAGAAGATGTTTATGTTGAACAACCTCCACTTTTTGAAGATAATAAATTTCCAAATCATGTATATAAATGAAAGAAAGCTTTATATGGTCTGAAACAAGCTCCTAGAGCCTGGTATGAAAGACTAAGATCTTATTACCACAATCTGGGTTTGAAATTGGTAAAATAGATACAACTCTTTTTATTAAAAGAAACAAAAATGATATTCAATTAGTACAAATATATGTAGATGATATAATATTTAGGTCAACTAATAACATAGTGAATAAAGAATTCTCAGATATAATGACTAAAGAATTTGAAATGAGTCATATGGAAGAACTAAGTTTCTTCTTAGGACTTCAAATCAAACAATTAGATAAAGGAATTTTCATTAGTCAAGAAAAATATGCTAAAGATTTAATTAATAAATTTGGATTGACCACTTCTAGTGGGAAACCAACTCCAATGACAACTAATGTAGCTTTAAGTAAAGAAGATAAATCAAAAGATGTTGATCAAAAATTATATAGGGGAATGATTGGTTCGCTACTTTATATAACAGCAAGTCATCCTGACATCATGCATAGTGTCTGCCTCTGTGCAAGATACCAATCTCAACCCAAAGAAACTCACTTAAAATCTGTTAAAAGAATTTTAAGATATGTAAAACATATTATCGTTTATTTTACCCGAAAAATGATGTATTTGATTTAATTTCATATTGTGATGCTGATTACGCTGGTTGTAAATCAGACCGAAAAATTACAAGTGGAACTTGTCACTTTCTAGGACATTCTCTGGTTTCCTGGTTTAGTAAGAAGTAAAACACTGTATCCTTGTCAACAACTGAAGCAGAAAATATCTGCTGCTTTGGCTTGTTCTCAAGTTATATATATGCAACAAACTTTAAAAGATTTTGGATTAACTATAACTAAATCACCAATTTATTGTGATAATACTAGTGCAATAAACCTATCTATAAATCCAACTCATCATGCTAGAACAAAACATATTTAGACATTATTTTCTTAGAGATAATATAAGTAAAGAAGTCATAACTCTTGAATATATTAATACTGAAAAACAAATTGCTGATATATTAACCAAACCATTAAATGAACAAAACTTTACTAAATTTAAAAGAGAATTAGGTATATGTTCATTAACTGAAATATAAATTATAAATAATACAAGTATAGTTAATAACTAATATAAATAAAAATTTCTCAAAAAATTGAACTGGGCATGTCGACATGACCTGTAACATCCTGAAATTTTCAACCATTCGCATCCATACATGTCGGATTTGAATTTCTCAAAATATCAGATTGTTAATTTAAATCTGGCAAAACTCAGCATATACAGTAAATAAATAATCACTAAATCACAGACACAGAGTAATATAAAATAATGCAGCGGAAACAAAAGAATAGCAGTTCATGAAGCTACTATATATATATAACAGAGTTAAGTAAGATACAACAGAGGTCTCGAATACATAGATACCTCAATACAATAGTCAAATACAAGATCTGAATACATCAATGGAATCAACTGAATAACTGATAGCATAATCAATATAGCTGGATCTCCAAGCGAAGCTCCAACTCCATTGGTGAGTCTCAAATGCTGTATCACTCAGTCTGACCCGAGCGTAAAGCAAAACACAAAACACTCGAGTCAGGATTAACATTCTTATATCAATAAATCCAACTCAAGTGAAATATCAACTGAAATACAGTAACTTAAAGGATATTTGGGATAACTATCCTCTAAGGATCCGTTAAATTATCTACTATGTAGTAATATACGCTATTATAATATGTCTATAGTAAAGTAAACTATTAAAATAGCGTTAAGGCTTTACATTTTCCACCTTAACACATTTTATATATTCCCGTAGTCTATACAGTACCGTAATCTCCCCCGTATTGGGCGTCGTCAGAGGGCACTCCATAGGTATGGTACAAAACAAACTCGTAGAAGGCACGCTAGGGTAGGTGACACGGCATAACTAGGCAATGCCAGGGTAGATATACCAATTACACTTCCGGGCCGATGGTAACGCAGAGCCGCAGCAATCGCCCACCTCGAGCCATACTCCCGAATCAAGGGTGCGCACCAAATCATTCACAAAGTAATAGAATGGCATACGATGGAGTGTGTCCGATAAGAGGAGCTACCTCATTAGCCCGTCAATTACTCCTGTTTTAGCCACCTTATGCCAACTCATGGGAGTTGGGTCCACGTATATACCTCATATAAGATCGTCACCACCATCCTACTTCATTCGGGAATCTCCACCGCGTACACAGTTGTTAAAGTGGTTTTCGGTATCAACAGAGAGTATGCCCATATCCGATCCCGGTCTCTTTAACAACCAAACGTTATTATAACACCACTGTCATTTCAGAATAGTTTATACTTCAAAACCAAAATATCATTTCCATTTCAAAAACCAAATCAATACGATATCATTTTCACTTCAAATAAATCCATTTCCAAAAATCACATCACTTTCCAAAGTTATAATGCTTTCGAAATCAATAAGTCTTTTAAAATCAAGACACTTTGGAAATCAAAACCTTGAAATTCATAACACTTTCCTTTAAACCGTTTAGATATTAATAATAGTATATATAATAAAATAGTTTAAAAAAAATAAAATAGTTTATATAAAAATAGTTATAAGTTAAATTAGTTTATATTAAAATAATTAGCATATTAAAATAGTTTATATTTAAATAGTTTATATTTAAATAGTTTATATTTAAATAATTTATAAAGTAAAAATATAATTTAAAAATACTTTATATAATAAATAATTTTCCTCAAATTTCACAAATCGATTCAACTCAACTAGAACTCCAAAATTCGATTTTTAAATACAATCACAATTCATCAAATTCAAATTCAGTTTCTTAATAAACCATTTCAAATTATCGATTTCAAATACATATTTGAACCATAAAATAAGTCATTTCAATTTCAATATATTTCAAAGCTTTAAATATTCAACATTTCAAAACTAAATTCGATAATTTCCTATATATATCAAATTCACTTTACTATTATTTAGTTTTGAAATATTTACTTAGTCATTTCAATAACATCTAAATACAACTTCAATTTACAAATTTAAATAAACAAAATATCCCATTTAAATTTATATAAGTTTGAAATATTCATTTTAGTCACTTTTAATCAAAATCAAGTTATAAAACATATCTTTAAAATTTCAATTTTAATAAATTTAAAATCAAACTTATTTAAGTAAAATTCTTAAATAAATATAATTTCAAATCAATTTCAAATTTATCTTTCCAACCTGAATCATTATAAACTCTATATTTGAAAATATAGATATTAAATAAATACTTAAACATATTATATATCAACTTTATTAAATCAACTTTAATAAATCTTTAAAATCAATATTTATTAAAACTGTATATTCCTTTTTAAAACCATAGAAATCATTTCAAAATATTTATATATAGACCAACAGTGTCCGTATATAATTCTCTACCCTATGATCAAGTGATACAGATATTTATCATTTCAATCCGTAATTTAAATATATACGGGTATATATCTTTTCAACCCGCAATCCCAAATTCAATTCAATTGAAAATCGCTTGGGTTTATCATTTCAACCCATAACGATTTCCTCCTATTCTACAGATCGTTCGGGTATGTAACATTTCAACCCATAGTGAATTCTATACTAACAGGGAACTTGCAGAGTGATAACAGATATGATAATATTATAACAAGCATATATCATCAGTATAAATAACAGATAATGGTGTCAGATGTCACAGGTGAACAGATATAGATAACAATATATATATATATATCAATTTAAATAACTAACAGCAGCATATTTCAATTGTCGTTTCAATTGGAATCAAATTTAATAAATATAAGAACGTTAATCGTGAGTGATTGCTCACCTTTCGAGGCTAGAGGGATTTTGATGATGAGACGAGTTACGAACCCGAGTAACGAATTCCAAAGCAAGCATGACTTCCGAAGCAAAGCTAGATGGACACAATTCGATAGACGAAGCTGATAGATAAGGAATCAATGAAAAATTAGAATCAGTTTGATATATATACAGAAATATTTGTTATTTTATTAAAATCGATACTTTAAATCTAAGACAAAATTAAAATAATATATATATAACAAAACTAATAAAATTTACACAAAGTACAGATCTTATATTTCTTATACCATATACAAACATTGTGTAAACTTATTTAAAAATATAAACAAACACATATATATATAACTGTATAACATAAATAGAATATATAGCTTATATATATTTAACTCATATATAACAGTTTAAAATATATATAAACTTACATATTTTATATAAAAGCAAACAAAACAATATATATATTACTATATCCAATCAATAATATAGGTAAACCAAACATACTTATACTGACGCACTTTGTATATAACTAACAAATATATATAACTTGGGTTATAAACAAGCTTTTTAACAAATGCGCATACTTGATATAAATTGAACAGAACTTATAAATAAGATCTATATATATGTGGAAACTAAGCTCATGTACAATAAACTTACATACCTACCAGAACATAACATACAGCTAAGAGTATTACAATCAAAATATATATTATATACACAGAACTCGAATACCCAAAATCAGTGAAAAGGAAAATATATATAACTAGCAACATTACTTATTTATAGATTAATATATATACATACTATATTTTAAACCAATACCAAAAATTCAATATATGATTTATAACTAACAATCTTAAAACTGTAAACATATATATATATAATTTATATAAACAAACCTATATATATAAACAGGTATATATATATTCAACTATAAATCTATATATATATAGGACTGTACTATATGTAATAGTATAACAAGTATAATATTCCTCTGAAACATCTTATATACAATACACAAAATCTTGTATAAATATATATAATAAATATATGTATTATAAGGGAAGAGAAGTTGCAAAACCAAATATATATGTATAAACAATATATTTACACTAACATATAATATAACAAAACAAGTAAACACACGTACCATTTTTAAATGCTTACGCATGAAAATACAATGAGAATGAGCTGGTGAATGCTGGCTTTTTGTGGAGATGTGGCTGACTTGCATGCTGCTGCATGGTGATGGGGTCGGCATAAGTGAAGGAGGGTGATGGGTAGGTGAAATGACCCTCCTATTTCTACCCTAAATTTCATAAGGATTTTTTTTTCTACTTCATCAAAGGGAATTTAAATCAAATAGAAATCAAAATGCCATACAAGCTATTGACATAGCCACTTGTTTCTTTTTAAATAGGCAAATTAGGCAAAATCAGCAGTTCAGACGTCTAAATAATTATGACAGGCGTCTAAACTTAATCCCAGACGTCTAACTAATTATGACAGACGGCTCAGAGATCTAAAATTGAAACAGAGAGAAAAAGACATTTTGAACTAAATTCAAACATCTAATTTTTTTGTGACAGACGTCTACATTTAACCTCAGACGTCTAAATTATTATGACTGACGTCTAAGTTTAATCTCAGACGTCTAAATTATTTGGACTGACGTCTAAATTCGATCTCTATGTACATGCATATGCACATTCAATTTATATGTGTCTGGATGTCCACCTACATTCATTTACACTTTTTTTTAAGTTGGATTTAAACTTCCTTTGAACTATCAGAGATGATATATAGATATATCAATCATTACAAATATATTTTCCAGGGTCATTTTCTTTTTTCCAATAAACAAAATATATCCAGGACCAAAACAATTAACCAATATAAATATATCAGTACATTCACAAAGATAAGCACATACATGTGAGGATGCATATGCCTCTCTTGTTTGAATCAGAGTTCTGGAAAACAAGAGGATATTGGATTGATTGAATTTAATCAATCCACACATAGTTCAGTGTTATATGTCCATGTTTGATTTTCTTCTTAAAAAATCTGTCTGGAATTTAAAATGCATTTGGTTAAAATCTGAGTGAAATTCATATTCCTATTACAAATACATAGGAAAAGGTGTGTTAATATTTGCACAAAACATGTTTATGTGCGTATATAACTGCAACTATTTGGATCTGGCTTTCAACTCCCTTATTACAGATCCTTTCTTTATTTTAAAAATAAGACATGAAACATTTGTATGAAACAAGTTAAATTATGGGAACCTTGCAGTCATATAAAAACATTCAACCTATGCCTATTTTCTTTTCTATACATATGCCATGGTAGAAAATAAAAACTATTTAATTTTTCTGAGAATCAACTATCCAGATTTTCCTAAACTTAAATCCTTTCCAAAGACTCAAGATTGACTAAATCATTCAATTTTAACATGGTGTTCTTGCTAAATCCACTTACAAGATTTTGATTAACTTTTTAAACATATCAGATATTTAACTAGGTTTATAGATTCCAGATACAAGTCAATCTCTTAACAAAATACTTAACAAAATATCCATCCTATATTCAATACTTAATACAAGTAACAATTTAAATCTTTAATACATGCGGATTTTATCATTTAGGCTCTTATCTAACTAGGTTTAGCATGCTATAATCTTCTTCTCAAAGCCTTGCTCCTACTCCTACTTAGTTGCTGCAATCCCTGAAAAAGCATTTGAAACTGCCTCATTTTAAATGAGACACCCCAGATGCCATTAGCACACTAGGGTCAGACACATGTCTGGTATGAGAAAATTCACAAAAGCAATTAGTTAATTAGGTTAAAATCAAATTAAACACATATACATAAAGTTCTGCCCTTTGGAATCAGATCATACTTGTGTGCATGCTCGGTGTCATTGTGCATGTGCACACTTTAGTTTTTCTTTCCAGAGACTACATATATAAATATGGCACATACATTCAAACATACAATTCAGTCATAGTCAAACAATCACTCATACCAAACAGGAAAATAACCAATATGAGTTAAATCATTTATTCAATTCTCATATTTCAATTCTGGGAAAAACTCTAGTTTTCTCATCATCTCAAATATTATTCCCTTGGTATATTTATCTATCCTGGTCTCATCTGCAATATTTATGAATCAATGGACACACTGTAATGAACTAATTCACTCCATTACACAAAGATCTCAGGACTTAAACAAGCCATGTGTCAACTTGTGTTACTCAAGAACACAAGTCATTCCTGCAGTGTTCTTGACCCTATTTTCCTAATCAGGCTTAAGTTAATAATAACTCTTTTGATTTTTCATGACCAAACCATTTAGTGATCCATTTTACTAACTAAAAACATCCATATCATGGCATCTCATATTATTCATAACCATTCAGAGACAAACAAGCAAACAACCATTGGTGACTAAATAAATAAGGTTCTGTATGTATATATATATATTCTGGTATTTTAAAATGGCTATAGGCAACTAACATTAGCTTATGGCTTCTGAGAGAGTTTTTCCTTTTTGCAAACATTTGTGCTTGAGTTAAACTCAGAATGATCTGGTTTCACTGAATCACAAAATTTTGTTTGCTATGTGTATATATCTTTATGCATTTTTATTAATTTAGGAGCATCAGCACAAAGGCAACCCTATTGCACCCCTAATTCCTCTTTGTCTCAAGCCTCAGCACTTATACATGAGTATATTGCAGCTCAATTTTGTTTTCATTTCTCTGAGTTAAGCCAAAACCAATACTACTTGCCTATATTCAACATTTATTTTATGTTCCTAAGCATCTACATATTAGAGATCTGGGTTCATAAAACATATATGTATACTAACTACACATAAAACTTTCTTATAAATAAACAAGTAGAACAACCAAAGAGAATCAAAACATTTTCAGATTTAAAATCACAGATAAGCATTCATATATGAAAATACTCTTTTAAGAAAATTACTTATAACTGGCTGCCTACATTAGGACTTATTGCCTTAGATTTTTGAGTGAGTTTTCTCACCTAGCTCTCTTCTTTGCTTCCTTAATTAATTGATGAACTTATGCCTTTAGCCTCAAGCTCTTTTCCTTCCCTTGCCTTATGATTTCTATGGTGTTGTTTTCTTTTTTTTTCAAAGTTCTTTTCTGAGAAGGAGAGGAGGCTGCTGCATATACATGTATATATACAGGGTCTTCCTTAGGGTTTTGGGTATTGGTTAAAGCCATTTTTGCCCACCAGAAAAATCATGTTATCTGTATTTTACTTGAACCCAAAATTCTACCCTCCCCGGCTTAATTTAGGTGAAGAGAAAAGTGGTTACATCCTTTTTGGTTAATTTCAGAATTTTTCTTTTTAGAAAATACTCTTTTTTTTTCCTTTGTCTACAATCATGCTAAAAATGTGACTTGATTTTATTATTTATCAAATACTCTTCCTAATTCTGCCTATACCAAGCATTTCCCTGCTTTTTCTTATTTTTTTCTATTTTTAGCTTTTATGTAAATGGTATGTACTTCCTTTATTTATTTATAAGAGGATTTCTCCTTTTTATATCTTCATTCTTTTTATTTCTGCCTACATATATAAAATACATTGGTATGTTTTATTTTGCTGAATTGAACTCTAATACCTTATTAACATATATATATATATATATATATAAGTCTTACTGAAATAATTAGCACACCTATATATATATATATATATATTTACACGTCATTCTGTATTGACACACATATGCACATGTACACTCAAAAATATTCAGTAGCATCCATATATGTATATTTACTTATGCATACAACTTTTAAGGGTTTAATCTAAATATATATATATATATATATATATATATTCCCATACATATCAATATGTATTTATTCTTAGAGTTCAGGGATTTTTAGCTTTAGTTCATGTGCATTTCCTGTGCACACATGTACACACATACTGATACACTATCAAGCTATATCAATTCCCTTTCAAGATTTAATTCAAAAATCATTTTGAATTTATTTATATTTTTCAGAATAAATTCCTAAAATCTTGGGTCATTACATACACCCCTCCTTTTAGGAATTGTGTCCCACAATTTTCCTAAGCTTAAAATAAATTTTAAACTTAATTCAGAGAACAAGTACATTCTCAACCAAATAGATTTTTAGTTCTATAATAACTAAAAACATATGCATCTAAAAAGAAAACAATCAAAGATCAGAATTACCTTTAATCTGAAAATAGCTTAGGATAATTCATCCTAACTTTGTCCTCTAATTCCCATGTGCAATCACTAAGATCAAGACTCCACTGTACCTTCACAAGTTTCAGAGATTTATTTCTCAACTTCTTCACCTCTCTTGCCAAAATCCCCACTGGATCCTTTTCATAAATCAAATTAGAATTTATCTGCACTTGGGTTGGGGTCTCAAGAATTTCTGCCTTGTCATGGACTCACCTTCTCAATTGTGATACATGAAAAACATCATGTATACCTTGCATGTTTTCTGGTAATTCCAACTTATATGCCAAGGGACCAATTCTTTCCAGAATTTTGTATGGTCCAATATATCTCGGGGTTAACTTGCCTTGTTTTCCAAACCTCGGCACATTTTTCATAGGTGAGATTTTGATGAAAACAAAATTTCCCACTTCATATTCTACCTGCCTCCTTCTCATGTCTGCAAATTTCTTTTGCCTATCTTGAGCTGCTGCCATTCTTCTTCTTATCAACTCAACTTTCTCCTTAGTTTCTTGTATGTACTCAGGTCCTAAAATAGACCTTTCTCCTGCTTCTACCCAACAAACAGGGTTTACCATATAAGGCTTCAAATGGAGCCATTCCTATGGTGCTTTGGTAGCTGTTGTTGTATGTAAATTCAACTAGATGAAGATAATCTTCCCAGTTGCCCCCAAAATCCAGTATACATGCCCTCAACATGTCCTCCAAAACTTTGTTTACTACCTCAGTCTGCCCATCTGATTGAGGATGGTAGGCAGTACTTAAACATAGTTCACTTCCCATTGCTTCTTGAAAGCTTCTCCAGAATTTTGAAGTGAAGATGGTATCCCTATCACTCACAATGGTTTTGGGAATGCCATGTAACTTTACCACTTCCTTTATAAAAATTTGAGCTAATTTTGGTGCTGTTCTTTCTGACTTGACTGGGATGAAGTGTGCTACCTTGGTTAGCCTATCAACTATCACCCATATACTTGTATTACCTCTCTTAGATCTAGGCAGTCCATCTATGAAGTCCATAGATATATCTTCCCACTTCCACTGTGGTACACTAAGAGGCTGCATCAACCCTGATGGCCTTTGGGTTTCAGCCTTGACTTGTTGGCAAGTCATACATTTGGCAATGTATTTAGCTACATCAGATTTCATCCCCTTCCACCAGAAGTCTCTTTTCAAATTTTGGTACATTTTTGTGCTGCCTGGGTGTATGGAGTATTTACTTCTGTGATATTCATTCAATATCTCCTTCTTCAATTTTGTGTCCTCTGGTACACACATCCTATTCTGGTATCTCATATAACCATTTTTATCAATATGGTGATTCATCACTTCCTCCCCTCTTGAGAGGAGCACTTTCTTCTCTAATAAGTTGGCATCCTGTTCTTGCATTTTTCCTACCTTCAGAATTAAATCTGGTTGAAGTGTCATTAAGCTTAACTTCCCTTTATCTTCTTGTGCACCATGCATTTGCTCATCAATGTGCACACAACCATTCTCCCCAATTTCTAACTCAGTTAGCAAAGACAAGTCTTTAAATTCTCCTATCATCATCATAGCCAATTTAGCATGCTGTCTACTTAGAGCATCTGCAACTTTGTTTGCTTTGCCTGGTGTATAGAGTATGTCAAAGTCATAGGCAGCTAAGAACTCCACCCATCTATGTTGCCTCATGTTCAAATCTTTTTGTGAAAATAAATATTTCAGAGACTTGTGGTCAGTGTAAAGTTCAAACTTTGTGCCTAACAAATAATGTCTCCAAAGTTTTAAAGCATAGATCACAGCTGCTAATTCAAGATCATGTGTGGCATACCTTACTTCATGGGGTTTAAGTTGTCTGGATGCATATGCAATGACTTGGCCTTGTTGCATCAACACTACACCCAAGCCAAATCCACTAGCATCAGTGTATACAACTAATTCTTCATTTCCATGAGGTACCTTTAAAATTGGAGCATTCACCAATGCCTCCTTCAACTGTTCAAAAGACTTTTCACATTTTTCTGACCAAACAAAAGCTTGGTTTTTCCTGGTTAGGTTAGTGAGTGGTGTAGAAATTTTTGAGAAATCTTTTATAAACCTCCTATAATACCCTACCATTCCCATAAATGACCTCACTTCACTCACAGTGCTTGGCCTCTTCCATGCTTGAATAGCCACTACTTTATTGGGGTTCACTAAAATTCCTTGAGCAGATATAACATGGCCAAGGAAATGTACTTCCTCTTTCCAAAATACACATTTTGAAAATTTTGCTTTTAAATCTTTTTCCCTTAACCTAGACAAAACCAGGTGCAAATGATGCTTATGTTCTTCCACTGTTTTGGAATAAATCAAAATGTCATCTATAAAAATAAGCACAAACTTGTCTAAACAATCTCTAAAGGTTCTGTTCATTAAATCTACAAAATATGATGGTGCATTGGTCAAGCCAAATGGCATAACCAAAAATTCATACAACCCATACCTAGTGTTAAAGGCAGTGTACTTGATGCTTGATTCTTCCACCTTCATTTGATGAAAACCAGATGCTAAGTCTAGTCTAGAAAATACTTTTGCCCCTGCTAATTTATCAAAAAGATCATCTATTCTTGGCAATGGGTATTTATTTTTAATAGTTACCTTGTTTAATTCTCTATAATCTATACAGAGTCTTAAGGAGCCATCTTGCTTCTTAACAAATACCACTGGTGCTCCCCAGCAAGAATTACTTGGTCTTATAAAACCCTTTTCTTCCAGTTCTTCTAACTGTTTCTTTAATTCCTTTAGTTCATTTGGCCCCATTCTAGTAGGCTTTTTAATCACTGGGCTTGCTCCTGGAACTAGATTGATCTGGAACTCTACTGGTCTATGGTGTGGAACACCCTTGACCTCACTAAACACATCCAAATATTCATTGACTATGGGAATTTCTTCAATGGTTAGTTCACTGAAATCTTTTTCTGAGTCAACTAAATGATATAGTCTTCCTTCCTTAGCTACTTCACATAAAACTGTGATTCTCTGACCTCTAGAATTTTTCAATGATATGGTGGATGAGTCTAAATTAATTATGGCTTTAAATTGCCTTAACCAGTCTACCCCCAATATAACACCTATATTTGGGTAATTCAAAACATATAAATTGGAAATAAAAATATTTCCTCCTATGTTTAATTCCACATCCACACAAATCATATTTAAAACACTAAAACTCCCCAGTGGACTTTGTATATGCAATGGGGTTTCAACCAATATGCAATTCAGTTTTAGCATTTTAACTAGTTCATAAGAAATTAAAGAGTGAGTTGCCCCAGTATCATATACTACTGCTATGGGTATGGTACAAATAAGTAATGTACCTTCCACTTGGCTATGGTTTTCTGTGTTACTCTCCACTGTGGCTTTGCCTTTTCCTTCCAAATTTGCCAATTTTCCTTGCTGTTTGTACTCAGGACAATTCCTCTTCATATGCCCCTCTTTCCCACATAGATAGCACTTAAAAGCTCCTCCCTTCAATTCTGGACACCTAGGCTTGATATGCCCCTCCTTTCCACACTGATGGCACACAATTTTCTTCTTGGTTTCCTTAGCTTTGACATCTCCAGTGCCTTTGTTACTGGCCTCTTCCTTCTTCTTATCATAAGGGTGATACCTCCCCTTACCCTTCTTGGTATTATTGTTCTTAAAATTTCTGAACTTCTCCCTTTCCTTGTCATGCTGTTCCAACCTCAAAGCTAAGTCTATCACATGGTCAAAAGTCATGTCTGCATAGGGTAACATGGCTCTGCTAAGTCCTGGGTTCAACCCTTTTATGTACCTATCATTTTTGGATGCCTCATCTGCCACAAGCATTGCTCCATATGTGGAAAGCCCCTCAAACTTTTGAGTGTATTCTGTGACAATCATGGTTCCTTGTCTAAGTCTAGTAAATTCTTCTAGCAAGGTAGTTTTTGCTGATGCTGGTACAAACCTTGCTTCCAACATCTCTTTGAATTGATTCCAAGTGATTTCATTCTCATTCCTTCCTGCAATGATTACTTCCCACCAGCCTAAAGCTACTCCTTTTAGCTGTCTTGAAGCCACTTGCCTCTTTCTTTGATCATCAAGTTGCATGTCATTGAAAATTCTTTCCAATGTTCTCAACCATGTTTGAATTTCCATGATACTCTCTGTCCCTTCAAAGCTTTTGCCTCCTAAATGAGTATAGGTCTTAAGTAATTTTGAGAGTTCTTCATAGGGATTTTCTTGCCTTTGTCCTGCCCCATCCCTAAATGCTCTCACTAAGTCTTGCAGATTGACCATTGGTGGTGCATGGGAAGATCCTGCTCCCTGATTTGGTGGTCTCCCTACCATAGTTTGCTAATAATAATTTACATAGCTAGTTAGTTTGATTGGTAATTTTATTATTTCAGTGGTTTTTTTTTCACACTGAAAACATTGATATATATATTTAGTTCCTTTAAATTTTATTTCTATCTAAGAACTTGATCTTTACTTCTACTATGTTGAATAACATAGCTCTGATACCAAATGAAATGATCCTCCTATTTCTACCCTAAATTTCATAAGGATTTTTTTTTCTACTTCATCAAAGGGAATTTAAATCAAATAGAAATCAAAATGCCATACAAGCTATTGACATAGCCACTTGTTTCTTTTTAAATAGGCAAAATCAGCAGTTCAGACGTCTAAATAATTATGACAGGTGTCTAAACTTAATCCCAGACGTCTAACTAATTATGGCAGACGGCTCAGAGATCTAAAATTGAAACAGAGAAAAAAGGACATTTTGAACTAAATTCAGACATCTAATTTTTTTGTGACAGACGTCTACATTTAACCTCAGACGTCTAAATTATTATAACTGACGTCTAAGTTTAATCTCAGACGTCTAAATTATTTGGACTGACGTCTAAATTCGATCTCTATGTACATGCATATGCACATTCAATTTATATGTGTCTGGATGTCCACCTACATTCATTTACACTTTTTTTTAAGTTGGATTTAAACTTCCTTTGAACTATCAGAGATGATATATAGATATATCAATCATTACAAATATATTTTCCAGGGTCATTTTCTTTTTTCCAATAAACAAAATATATCCAGGACCAAAACAATTAACCAATATAAATATATCAGTACATTCACAAAGATAAGCACATACATGTGAGGATGCATATGCCTCTCTTGTTTGAATCAGAGTTCTGGAAAACAAGAGGATATTGGATTGATTGAATTTAATCAATCCACACATAGTTCAGTGTTATATGTCCATGTTTGATTTTCTTCTTAAAAAATCTGTCTGGAATTTAAAATGCATTTGGTTAAAATCTGAGTGAAATTCAGATTCCTATTACAAATACATAGGAAAAGGTGTGTTAATATTTGCACAGAACATGTTTATGTGCGTATATAACTGCAACTATTTGGATCTGGCTTTCAACTCCCTTATTACAGATCCTTTCTTTATTTTAAAAATAAGACATAAAACATTTGTATGAAACAAGTTAAATTATGGGAACCTTGCAGTCATATAAAAACATTCAACCTATGCCTATTTTCTTTTCTATACATATGCCATGGTAGAAAATAAAAACTATTTAATTTTTCTGAGAATCAACTATCCAGATTTTCCTAAACTTAAATCCTTTCCAAAGACTCAAGATTGACTAAATCATTCAATTTTAACATGGTGTTCTTGCTAAATCCACTTACAAGATTTTGATTAACTTTTTAAACATATCAGATATTTAACTAGGTTTATAGATTCCAGATACAAGTCAATCTCTTAACAAAATACTTAACAAAATATCCATCCCATATTCAATACTTAATACAAGTAACAATTTAAATCTTTAATACATGCGGATTTTATCATTTAGGCTCTTATCTAACTAGGTTTAGCATGCTATAATCTTCTTCTCAAAGCCTTGCTCCTACTCCTACTTAGTTGCTGCAATCCCTGAAAAAGCATTTGAAACTGCCTCATTTTAAATGAGACACCCCAGATGCCATTAGCACACTAGGGTCAGACACATGTCTGGTATGAGAAAATTCACAAAAGCAATTAGTTAATTAGGTTAAAATCAAATTAAACACATATACATAAAGTTCTGCCCTTTGGAATCAGATCATACTTTTGTGCATGCTCGGTGTCATTGTGCATGTGCACACTTTAGTTTTTCTTTCCAGAGACTACATATATAAATATGGCACATACATTCAAACATACAATTCAGTCATAGTCAAACAATCACTCATACCAAACAGGAAAATAACCAATATGAGTTAAATCATTTATTCAATTCTCATATTTCAATTCTGGGAAAAACTCTAGTTTTCTCATCATCTCAAATATTATTCCCTTGGTATATTTATCTATCCTGGTCTCACCTGCAATATTTATGAATCAATGGACACACTGTAATGAACTAATTCACTCCATTACACAAAGATCTCAGGACTTAAACAAGCCATGTGTCAACTTGTGTTACTCAAGAACACAAGTCATTCCTGAAGTGTTCTTGACCCCATTTTCCTAATCAGGCTTAAGTTAATAATAACTCTTTTGATTTTTCATGACCAAACCATTTAGTGATCCATTTTACTAACTAAAAACATCCATATCATGGCATCTCATATTATTCATAACCATTCAGAGACAAACAAGCAAACAACCATTGGTGACTAAATAAATAAGGTTCTGTATGTATATATATATATATTCTGGTATTTTAAAAAGGGTATAGGCAACTAACATTAGCTTATGGCTTCTGAGAGAGTTTTTCCTTTTTGCAAACATTTGTGCTTGAGTTAAACTCAGAATGATCTGGTTTCACTGAATCACAAAATTTTGTTTGCTATGTGTATATATCTTTATGCATTTTTATTAAATTAGGAGCATCAGCACATATGCAACCCTAGTGCACCCCTAATTCCTCTTTGTCTCAAGCCTCGGCACTTATACATGAGTATATTGTAGCTCAATTTTGTTTTCATTTCTCTAAGTTAAGCCAAAACCAATACTACTTGCCTATATTCAACATTTATTTTATGTTCCTAAGCATCTACATATCAGAGATCTGGGTTCATAAAACATATATGTATACTAACTACACATAAAACTTTCTTATAAATAAACAAGTAGAACAACCAAAGAGAATCAAAACATTTTCAGATTTAAAATCACAGATAAGCATTCATATATGAAAATACTCTTTTAAGAAAATTACTTATAACTGGCTGCCTACATTAGGACTTATTGCCTTAGATTTTTGAGTGAGTTTTCTCACCTAGCTCTCTTCTTTGCTTCCTTAATTAATTGATGAACTTCTGCCTTTAGCCTCAAGCTCTTTTCCTTCCCTTGCCTTATGATTTCTATGGTGTTGTTTTCTTTTTTTTTTCAAAGTTCTTTTCTGAGAAGGAGAGGAGGCTGCTGCATATACATGTATATGTACAGGGTCTTCCTTAGGGTTTTGGGTATTGGTTAAAGCCATTTTTGCCCACCAGAAAAATCATGTTATCTGTATTTTACTTGAACCCAAAATTCTACCCTCCCCGGCTTAATTTAGGTGAAGAGAAAAGTGGTTACATCCTTTTTGGTTAATTTCAGAATTTTGCTTTTCAGAAAATACTCTTTTTTTTCCTTTGTCTACAATCATGCTAAAAATGTGACTTGATTTTATTATTTATCAAATACTCTTCCTAATTCTGCCTATACCAAGCATTTCCCTGCTTTATCTTATTTTTTTCTATTTTTAGCTTTCATGTAAATGGTATGTACTTCCTTTATTTATTTATAAGAGGATTTCTCCTTTTTATATCTTCGTTCTTTTTATTTCTGCCTACATATATAAAATACATTGGTATGTTTTATTTTGCTGAATTGAACTCTAATACCTTATTAACATATCTATATATATATATATATAAGTCTTACTGAAATAATTAGCACACCTATATATATATTTACACGTCATTCTGTATTGACACACATATGCACATGTACACTCAAAAATATTCAGTAGCATCCATATATGTATATTTACTTATGCATACAACTTTTAAGGGTTTAATCTAAATATATATATATATATATATTCCCATACATATCAATATGTATTTATTCTTAGAGTTCGGGGATTTTTAGCTTTAGTTCATGTGCATTTCCTGTGCACACATGTACACACATACTGATACACTATCAAGCTATATCAATTCCCTTTCAAGATTTAATTCAAAAATCATTTTGAATTTATTTATATTTTTCAGAATAAATTTCTAAAATCTTGGGTCATTACAGTAGGCTACGACTGGCGCTTGGAAACAAGGTGGAGTTTCGGCTTGGCCTAGCTGAGGTCAGAAAATGAAGAGGAGATGATATACAAGCTACAGGAGAAAGGAGGAAAAATGACTCTCAGGCAAGGGAAGATGTTTGAATGAAGAGGCCGAACAAATGAAAAGCAACAATGAATGAATGGAAAAAAATATTGAATCGGTTGATAATATTGAAACAATAGGAATTTCGAAAGCCAAAAGCTAAAATTTATTAATGGCTGATGACTGTTGGATTCACACGAGATAATGAATGGACACAAGGAATTCAAAAGGATCAAAACGTACCGATACGGCGAACCATTTTTTTTCCATATTCTGTTGTGCACCGGATATCAAAATTGACAATTTGAATATACTGCGGAGGTCAGCACGACGAGACGATCAAAACGGTACATAGATATCTGTGGTACGATCATTCTATCAAAAGTCGGTAATTGGTACCGAAAATGCTGCTAATTTGCCAGAAACAAGATAAACAGGGCAATAGCAGTCCAAATTTAACGAAACGAAAGATGACGTCTCACTCAGAAGATGCTTTACAAATTTATTATATAAAAATATTCAGGTTTGGAAAACATTTTATTATCATCAATTTAACTGATATAAAATTAAATGAAATTACACAATAAAATTTACTTCAATATTATTTGATGAAAATTCACCAGTTGCTATGTTTAATTAGACGTATTCCAAATATCAAATTTATATTTCAAAATTTTATTGTTTCGAATTTCACAAAATTTCAATTAATTACGTTATTAAAACAGTTAAAAATTTACGGGTCGTTACATTCTCCCCCACTCAAAACTTTTCGTCCCCGAAAAGGAAGGAAGTAGGAGAATAGAGACAACCAAAAAGAAAAATAAATTAAAATTCAAAAGGAAACAATTAATTTAAACCATATAAATTCCAATTTAAATTAATTGATATTCACAAATTGATTTAAGCCATTTGATTTCACTTAAGTTAAATCAAACTCAACTATTTCTATATTCATTATCTTATTATCTAGTCATCCTCAATTAACAATTTCTAAAATCATCAATTTGTATAGTCATTTATTATACACATATTTTATTCAACAAAATTAATTCTTTTATTCCAAATTATTATTAAATTTATTCCACTTAATATATCTTATCACATATATTAAGTATATTTACACTTATTATAACTACTCAAATTATTTATAAATTCCTTTGATATCATTTTATATTGTATAATATTCAATTACATAGTTAACTTTTGAAAAGTTTAGGTAAGTTATATTAGAATGCAATTGAGTATTATACAAGTAAAATTTTCTTAATTCAATTATTTCAAATTTAAATATTGATTAAAAAATTTTGGCTTCATTTTTATAATTAAAATCACCTTTAACCTAAATTTAAGGATTAAATTTCTGATTAACTTCAAACCATTTTATAGATAAATATATATATATATATATATACTATATATATATATCAAATCAAATCTATAAACATATACCTATAATAAATCCAGTCATACTCAAGAATTTAAATCAATTTATTTTCCAAAACAAAACCGTAGCAAAGCTACAGAATGGCCTCTCCACTCTGAATCTCGAAAATGAATGTCGATGATGCGGCCACCATCACCGAAATTATTTTCCAGCGATAAAAGAGGAGAGCACTGATTTGAACATTTAAAATTCTTTGAAACGATTTCTATTTGAAAATACTTTAAATAATATGCATTTTAAAAGTTTAAAACCAGAGTTCGAAATCATCGAAAATTAAATTCTCAAATTCCTGATTTAAATTCATTTCAATTCCAAATCAATTTATAAACCATGTTTATAAATTCATTTATAGAACAATAAATGATAATCAAATATTATCATTCAAACAACCAATTTAATTTACTATTAGATTCCAGAAAAATTTTACTTATATATTTATAATATAATCATACAAATTTATTTCATTTACCAATTTGAAAATAATATTGTGTCAATTTGTTCTGTTCAAGTGTTTTGGAAATCCTATCGATAGCGTTGATCAGACAAATCGATCGAAAATCCAAATCAACATCAACAACTCAAACAACACAATATAAACACTTTATATAAATTTCAAATACACTCCCTCACTAAATGATTCGAAAATGGATTTCAAATCAAGGTAGAGATTTAAATACAAGGGAACTTTAATCAAAAGAATTCAAGCTAAGAAGATAGACTTGAGCTGGAGATAAAATAATTAAATTTCAAAAGAGGAATATGGATATACTAAGATCAATCGTGGACGACCTTAACCGGGTCAACCATGACTAAAATAAGATAAAGGTAGAATTCTGGAGAAAATCGACTTTCGATTGCCAGAGATAGAATTCGGGTATAGCAAAAGATAGCAGCATCTAACCCGAGGATATACAAATCTCTGGTGAATCGATGCTATTGTAAAGGAGTTTCACCCCTTGACAAATCATTCTAAGAATGGCGAAACCGCCGATTCATTATAGATATCATCTGAAGTGGAGTTATGGGATACTCCAGAATTAAGAAAACACAAATAGGGAGAGACAAGGATGGATTTCGGAACCGAGAGGAGAGTTCCAAGATTCAAAGAAAATCGAGCCAAAGAGGAAAAGAATCAAGCTCGAACGATGGTAATTCTGTAATTAAATTTACTATATATGTTAAGTTTTGCCTAAACCAGAGCTCTCATACCACATGTAACATCCTGAAATTTTCAACCATTCGCATCCATACATGTCGGATTTGAATTGATAAAAATATCATATTGTTAATTTAAATTTGGCAAAACTCAGCATATACAGTAAATAAATAATCACTGAATCACAGACACAAAGTAATATAAAATAATGCAGCGGAAACAAAAGAATAGCAGTTCATGAAGCTACTATATATATATATAACAGAGTTAAGTAAGATACAACAGAGGTCTCGAATACATAGATATCTCAATACAATAGTCAAATACAAGATCTGAATACATCATTGGAATCAACTGAATAACTGATAGCAGAATCGATATAGCTGGATCTCCAAGCGAAGCTCCAACTCCATAGGTGAGTTTCAAATGCTGTATCACTCAGTCTGACCCGAGCGTAAAGCAAAACACAAAACACTCGAGTCAGGATTAACATTCTTATATCAATAAATCCAACTCAAGTGAAATATCAACTGAAATACAGTAACTTAAAGGATATTTGGGATAACAATACTCTAAGGATCCGTTAAATTATCTACTATGTAGTAATATACGCTATTATAATATGTCTATAGTAAAGTAAACTATTAAAATAGCGTTAAGGCTTTACATTTTCCACCTTAACACATTTTATATATTCTCATAGTCTATACAATACCGTAATCTCCCTCATACTGGGCGTCGTTAGAGGGCACTCCATAGGTATGGTACAAAACAAACTCGTAGAAGGCGCGCTAGGGTAGGTGACACGGCACAACTAGGCAATGCCAGGGTAAATTTACAAATTACACTTCCGGGTCGGTGGTAACGCAGAGCCGCAGCAATCGTCCTTCTTGAGCCACACTCCCGAATCAAGGATGCGCACCAAATCAATCACAAAGTAATAGAATGGAATACGATGGAGTGTGTCCGATAAGAGGAGCTACCTCATTAGCCCGTCAATTGCTCCTGTTTTAGCCACCTTATGCCAACTCATGGGAGTTGGGTCCACGTATATACCTCATATAAGATCGTCTCCACCATCCTACTTCATTCTGGAATCTCCACCGCGTACACAGTTGTTAAAGTTGTTTTCGGTATCGACAGAGTGTATGCCCATATTCGATCCCGGTCTCTTTAACAACTAAACGTTATTATAACACCGCGGTCATTTCAGAATAGTTTATACTTCAAAACCAAAATATCATTTCCATTTCAAAAACCAAATCAATACGATATCATTTTCACTTTAAATAAATCCATTTTCAAAAATCACATCACTTTCCAAAGTTATAATGCTTTCAAAATCGTAAGTCTTTTAAAATCAAGACACTTTGGAAATCAAAACCCTGAAATTCATAACACTTTCCTTTAAACCGTTTAGATATTAATAATAGTATATATAATAAAATAGTTTAAAAAAATAAAATAGTTTATATAAAAATAGTATTAAGTTAAATTAGTTTATATTAAAATAATTAGCATATTAAAATAGTTTATATTTAAATAGTTTATATTTAAATAATTTATATTAAAATAATTTATAAAGTAAAATTATAATTTAAAAAAAACTTTATATAATAAACAATTTTTCTCAAATTTCACAAATCGATTCAACTCAACTAGAACTCCAAAATTCGATTTTTAAATACAATCACAATTCATCAAATTCAACTCAATTCAGTTTCTCAATAAACCATTTCAAATTATCAATTTCAAATACATATTTGAACCATAAAATAAGTCATTTCAATTTCAATATATTTCAAAGCTTTAAATATTCATCATTTCAAAACTAAATTCGATAATTTCCTATATATATCAAATTCACTTTACTATTATTTAGTTTTGAAATATTTACTTAATCATTTCAATAACATCTAAATACAACTTCAATTTACAAATTTAAATAAACAAAATATCCCATTTAAATTTATATAAGTTTGAAATATTCATTTAAGTCACTTTTAATCAAATTCAAGTTATAAAACATATCTTTAAAATTTCAAATTTAATAAATTTCAAATCAAACTTATTTAAGTAAAATTCTTAAATAAATATAATTTCAAATTTATCTTTCCAACCTGAATCATTATAAACTATATATTTGAAAATATAGATATTAAATAAATACTTAAATATATTATATATCAACTTTATTAAATCAACTTTAATAAATCTTTAAAATCAATATTTATTAAAACTGTATATTCCTTTTTAAAACCATAGAAATCATTTCAAAATATTTATATATAGACCAACGGTGTCTGTATATAATTTTCTACCCTATGGTCAAGTGATACGGATTTTTATCATTTCAATCCGTAATTTAAATATATACGGGTATATATCTTTTCAACCCGCAATCCCAAATTCAATTCAATTGAAAATCGCTTGGGTTTATCATTTCAACCTATAACGATTTCCTCTTATTCTACAGATCGTTCGGGTATGTATCATTTCAACCCATAGTGAATTCTATACTAACGGGGAACTTGCAGAGTGATAATGTGGTGACCCTCATCTTTAAATCACTTAGATTTTTTTTATTCAAGAGGAATTCACCACTAAACCCCATTTCTTTTATATTTGAATTTTTATATAGTTTCCAAATTTTTTTCCCAAGACCCTGGATTTACCAATATAATCATATCAGTGTACAAACAAATTAAGACAATTATATATTTGATGATATACAATTGTTTCTTTATTTATTTTTTATCAGAGGGAATTTAAATTAGATTGAAAACAAAATACCATAAAAGCTATTGACAAGCTACTTATTTCCTTTCTAATTTTGTTCTACTGCCAAAGGTATATTTTTAGCAAACTACAACACTTATACTTTCATTTGACTATATATATTAATCTGCCTAAATAATTCTATTTAACACTTAAAATAGTATTACCTTGATCTCATGATAGTTATCAAGTATATGCATGCAATCACTTACAAATCTTTACTAACAGGCATGGATATTGGACTTAATTTCCATTTATCATTTCAGGTTGATCAGATGAGGATTTTTAGCATTTTCAAATTTATTATGATGCAGACTTACATACTTGGTGATTTCTGGGATATGCTTGGTGTTATCCCAAGGCTGCTTGGTGTTTTCTTTGATTTGTCCCGGTAGCACTTTACACTTCACTGATTGAAATGAAGTGGTTCCAGGCTCCAAGGGTTTGACCCATGGCCATCTAGACCAGCCATAGTCCCCCTTTTACCACTTGCAAACCCATACCCCTCATTTTAACAAGCTTCTACAAATTCCTACTCCTAATCCCCAGCATGTTAGTGCCTAGTTTTTTTTTCTGAAATGCATTCTTGTATGTATTCTTTCAATTATTCAAAATTCTGTGTCTTCCAAGTCTACTGCCCTCATAGTTTTCTTTGAAAATTTAAATACTCAAATCTTGAGAGTTTATTTCAAAAATTCAATCCCCTTAGCTGTTTAATTTCCATAGGGCAAAATATAGGCAATAAAAATCAGTGAATCAAATATATATATATATATATACACACACAAATCAGTATCAATTATCTGCCATGCATACATTTACTCCACTTGAATATTTCTTATTCAGATCTTGTCAAATCCATTATATTTTATTTAAAGAAAATTATAGAATAAACTCAGGCAATAAAACCAGAGATTATTACATTCGCATTTTATATTTATGTGTTATATCTATCCCCTTGTTTTCTCCAAATCAGATGATCATAGAATCAATAGAAAATCAAACTCCATCAAATATCATTCAAAATGAATTTTACTTAAGTACAAGTTTTCAACCCCAAATACTTAGAAAGTTTCCTACAAGTAACTTCAATTACAGAGAATAGAATTTGTCTAGTAATTTCATTACAATGCAACTGCAAATTTAAAACAAGTCTCTCTTATTTATACTAGCAGCCAATGCCTTCCTTACTCATCAAGCCAACTTCAATTTCCTGCAAGCAAATCATTTAGCTGCCCCAAAGAATTTTTGAGACACCCAGATGATTGCAAGGGCAACCAAAAGGGTCAGTTTACACTGGTATGAGTATTTATCAATTTTGTATACCTACACATAATTTTAGTAAGCTTGCAATGCCTTCTTAGTTTAACAGGTTTTATACTTAGCAGGTTTTGGTTCATTCAAGAAGACACAAAATCACATTCAACAAATTAAACAATACATAACAAACAGTTAAAAATAATTATGTGTACAATTCCTAACTCATCCTCACCAAATCTTAGATAAGTAAACTCATGTTTATACTCCAAATTTCACCCAGCAGCTAACCATAACATCACATAAATCCTGGTTAGTTTTAACTCCCTGTCTAGATATTCATAACCCAGATTTTTATAAATCCCAATCCCATTCCTTATTTAATTTATGGTCTACATCTCCTTGTCAAATGAACACTATGTATGCATTGTGAAGGAAACTCCCAGGTTGTTTAAATTATTCCAACACACAAAGGCCTCAGGGTGCAGTTGCACCATGCATATACTTGCTTCCACCTGAAGTAAGTAGATCATTGACTAACCCCCAAGTGACCAGTTTAGTTTTTCTTACATTCATATTTCAGAAAGATATAAGTGCTTGTATATCTTCTGGTTCAACCCCATGTTCCCCCATTTAATCTATATCCATGTTTAATGATGATGAGATGGAACAAAAATACTTAAATCCTGTTAACTCTAAAAGCCTACTTACAGATTAATGCTCCAAACAAAAATGCACAAACAAACATCCATATCACCCATAACAAATCATTTCAGAGATTCAAATAACTCATAATATTTTTAGGCTGCCTGTAATAGGACTTAATGCCATTGCATACAAAAGGGTAAATACTCACATAATGTTTTTCCTTTCACTGCCTTAATTTCTTAGAACAGCAAATCCCCCAAACCCTCAAGCTTAGTGTTTCTCCTTGTTTATTTTATATTTTTTTTTTGATCCCGAGAGAATGATGGATTTGGCTATATGCAGTTATTTATAAATCCATCCTAGGGTTTAAGAAAATGGGTAATTCTCCTAATACCCTTAGCTGTTCATGCACATATCTCATTCCTGTGTGGTCCTAAATGGGAAATGCACACATTAGGTTACTTTAATTGGTTATTTCGGGAGTTGAACATTTTAAACACTACATGCTATTTTCATGTTTCCATTTTATTCATGCCATATGCATGTGATCCTTGTTCTTTCTTTTTTTTTCTAAGTTTAGAGAATCTGGAAATCTTCTTTGTATTTTTTTTTCTACCTATTTGTTATATACTATCATACCTTATTATGCAATGTAAAGTCATTTACCCAAATTATTTGCTTGGAATAAATATGGTATGGAAATTTTTATTTGATTCTATATATGTGTCTATATATATTTCTGCCTTTTTGTCAAATCAGCAACTCCTTCTATATTTAAATTAAAAATCTCATATATTATGCTAATTATTTCTGGCACAATTATAAGACATATAAACTTTTATATTAAACTTCATTTTATTTTATCTTCATATAAAACAGCAAACACCCCATATATATTAAATGTATATATATATATATTTACATAATTCTTTGAACATAAAGCTATATTTATTTTGAGTTCCAATTTTTCTTCTAATTACCTTAATTCCTTGCATTTTATCAAACAGAAGCTCCCATGCAATTTTATTTATTGCCAAATTCTTTTCTGTTTTAATGCAATATATATATTATATATATATATATCTCAGAATTTCCTAATATATATATATATATATATATTTTTATTTTAGGGTCATTACATACCCTCCCCCTTAAAGGAATTATGTCCCCATAATTTCACCTAATTTCTCCAATTAAAAGCACTAATCCATAGCCTGTTTTAACTCCATAACCCCATATTTTATGAAAACAAACAATATATAAATATATTTAGAAAAATCATCTTAGGCTGCTTAAACATACCTCTCCATCAGTAAACAAATTGGAGTATTTAGCCCTCATTTTATCTTCAACCTCCCATGTACAATCATTAGTGTCCAAACTCCATTGGATTTTCACCAGTTTGATCACCTTGTTCCTCAAATTTTTCTCTTCCTTGGCAACTATCCCTACTGGTTCATTTGTATAAACCAAATTCTTTTGGACTTGAACTTGAGTAGGTGACTCCAGAATTGCTCCTTCATCATGCACCCGTTTTCTCAATTGAGAAACATGAAATACAGGATGCACACCACTCAACTCCTCAGGTAACTTAAGTCTGTAGGCCATAGCACCAATTCTCTGCATAATTTCAGATTGTCCTACAAATCTTGGTGATAGCTTACCAGATTTTCCAAACTTGAACACTTTCTTCATTGGTGATACTTTCAGAAAAACATGCTCTCCTACTTCAAACTCCATTGGCTTTCTCTTTCTATCTGCATAAGACTTTTGTCTGGATTGTGCTGCCTTCATTCTATGCCTAACCAATTCAATCATGTTGGAAGTTTCTTTAACATGATCTGGCCCCAACATTACACCCTCTCCTGCTTCCAACCAACAGGCAGGAGACATGCAGGGTCTCCCATACAAGGCTTCAAAGGGAGCCATTCCTATGGTTGATTGATAGCTATTGTTGTAAGTGAATTCTGCCAAGTGAATATGATCCTCCCAATTACCCCCAAAATCAAGCACACATGCTCTAAGTAAATCTTCCAATATTTTATTCACTATCTCTGTTTGCCCATCACTTTGAGGATGGTAGGCAGTGCTTAAACAAAGTTGTGTTCCTATTGCTTCTTGGAAGCTCTCCCAAAATCTTGAGGTGAACAAAGTGTCTCTATCACTTACAATGGTCTTGGGTATACCATGTAGCCTCACCACTTCCTTAATAAATAATTGTGCAAGCTTAGATGCATTTCTATCTGACCTGACAGGGACAAAGTGAGCTGATTTGGTTAGTCTATCAACAATTACCCATATACTATCATTGCCTTTCTTAGTTCTAGGCAAACCATCTACAAAATCCATGGAAATACTTTCCTATTTCCACTGAGGTACCTCCAAAGGTTGCAACATGCCAGAAGGCTTTTGGTGGTCTGCTTTAATTTGTTGACATGTGGAACATTTTGCCACATATCTTGCCACTGCTTGCTTCATCCCTGGCCACCAGTAGCTTCTTTTTAAATCATGATACATCTTAGTACCACCATGGTGTATGGTGTACCTAGTCTTGTGATGCTCATTCATGATTTCTTCCTTCAACTCTGCAATGTTTGGTACACAAAGCTTATCATTTTTCCTCAAATAACCTTGGGAATCTATTTTAAAATTCTCTGGCTCAATGTTATTTAATAACATTTCTTTCTTCTCCTTTAGACTTTGATCTTGATCTTGCATGCTACCAACTTTCTCCACCAGATTAGACTTCACTGTGATTATTCCCAGTGTACCATACTCCACCATATCACCACGTTCTTTAAAATTCACTGCATCCTTGCTGTATATATCTGCCTCCCCAAGCACTGCAAGATTTTTAAACTCATCAATCATCAAACTGGCTAATCTAACATGATTTCTGCTCAAAGCATCTGCCACTCTATTAGCTTTTCCAGGAGTGTACAATATATCTAAATCATATGCAGCTAGAAACTCCAACCACCTTGCTTGCCTCATATTTAAATCTTTTTGAGAAAATAAATATTTCAATGCTTGATGATCTGTGAATAATTCAAATTTTGCCCCAAGCAAATAATGCCTCCATAGTTTTAGTGCAAACACTATTGCAGCTAATTCTAGATCATGAGTTGCATATTTGGTTTCATTAGGTTTAAGCTGTCTTGATGCATATGCCACTACCTTGCCATGTTGCATAAGCACTACACCTAACCCAGACCCACTAGCATCAATGTATACAACCATTCCTTCATTTGCTTCTGGGATTTGTAAGACAGGAGCTTCCACCAATGCTTGCTTCAATTTCTCAAAAGCTTGTTCACACTGCTCAGTCCACACATATGGTTGGTTCTTCTTGGTTAGTTTGGTCATTGGTGCAGCTATTCTTGAAAAATCCTTGATGAACCTCCTATAATACCCTGCCAAACCTAAGAATGACCTCACCTCAGTCACTGTTTTGGGTCTACTCCATGATTGAACTGCAATGACCTTGCTTGGATCTACACTTACTCCCTGTTGTGACACTATGTGTCCTAAGAATTTTACTTCATGTTGCCAAAATGTACACTTTGAATACTTGGCTTTTAATTCATGTTCTCTAAGTCTGGATAATACTAAATGTAGGTGCATGGCATGATCATTTTCTGTCTTTGAATAAATTAATATGTCATCTATAAATACCAGGACAAACTTATCCAAAAAGTCTCTAAAAATTCTATTCATCAAGTCTACAAAATAGGAGGGAGCATTGGTTAAGCCAAATGGCATTACTAGAAATTCATAAAGGCCATACCTTGTATTGAAGGCTGTGTACTCAATGCTTTCCTCTGCAACTTTCATTTGATGAAATCCAGAGGCTAAGTCTAGCCTTGAAAATATTTTAGCTCCATGTAATTGATCAAATAGATCATCTATTCTAGGCAGTGGGTACTTATTTTTAATAGTTACCTTGTTTAAATCCCTGTAGTCTACACACAACCTCATTGTTCCATCATGTTTCTTGACAAATAGCACTGGGGAACCCCAACTGGAACTACTTGATCTTATAAATCCTTTCTCTTCTAATTCTTCTAGTTGATGTTTTAATTCTACCTACTCTTTTGGACCCATTCTATAAGGCTTCTTAATGATTGGATTTGTTCCAGGAATTAATTTTATTTTAAATTCAACTGGTTTGTTTTGAGGAATTCCCTTTACTTCTCCAAACACATCTATATATTCATTGACTACTAGGATTTCCTCTATTTTTAATTCCTTTTGAACTTCATTAATACTCCAGATTTTATTAAAGCATGTATTCTTTGCTGTTTCACTTAAGATGGTAATTCTTTTGCCTTCATTTGTTTCCAAAGAAATAGTAAGATTTTCTAAATTTAAAATTGCTTTATTTCTCATTAACCAATCTACCCCCAAAATAATCCCAATACCAGGATAATTTAAGGTATATAAGTCTGAATTAAATTCATAACCCCCTATAATTAATTTCAGACCCATACACTTCATCCCCAACATGCAATGACTCCCTATGGGACTGTGTACAACCAAGGGCTGATCAATGGAAACACATGCAAGTGTTAACTTCTTTACAATTTCTAAAGATATTAGTGAATGTGAGGCACCAGTGTCATATATTACTGATATTGGTTGGGTATGAATAAAAATTATACCTTCAAGTTGCCCAACATTCCCAGTGTTACTTGCTGCCAAAGCTCCTACCCTTGTTGTTCCCCTATTGGTTTCTGGGCAATCCTTCTTGAGATGACCCATCTTTACACAATTATAGCAGCCTCCTCTGGGTATCTTAGGGTCAGGGCATTGGTTACTATAATGTCCAGCTTTTCCACAATTAAAACAATGAGTGAATTTCTTGCTTTCAAGTGTTGTTGCTCCTTCCCCTTTCTTAGCTCCTTTAATTGCATTTCTCTTGTCATAAGGTTGCACTTTGTTCTGACCACCCTTCTTCTTATTGAGCTTCATATTCCTGAATTTCTCTCTTGCAGTGTCATGTTGCTCAAATGAGAGAGTTAGATCAATTACTTGATCGAAGGTTTTGTCCTTGTATGGCAACATTGCCCTTGATAGACTAGGGTTCAAGCCTTGAATGTACCTTTCATTCTTTGCTTCTGCATTCCCTATTAACACCAGTCCATACTTGGATAATGCTTCAAACTTCTGAGTGTATTCATTCACACTCATGCTTCCTTGCCTTAATCTAATAAAGTCTTCAAGCAGTGTGGCCTTGGCAGATGCTGGGACAAATCTGGCCTCAAGCATGTCCTTGAAATTATTCCAAGTGATGGTATTCTCTTGTCTTCCTGTTGTCACAACTTCCCACCAATCCAGTGCAGCCCCCTTCAATTTCCTTGAAGCTATCTGTCTCTTCCTTTGGTCATTGATTTGCATATCTGTGAAGACCCTCTCCATAGTTTTTATCCAAGTTTGAACACCTATAGCTCCTTCAGTACCTTCAAAATCCTTTCCTCCCAAAGTGGTACAAGTCTTAAGCAGTTTGGAGAGTTCCTCATGAGGATTGTCTTGCCTTGGTGCCATTCCATCCCTTAAGGCTCTCACAAAATCTTCCATGCTCATCACAGGTGGCTCACGTGAAGATCCTGCACCTGTGTGATGCCTTGGTCCTACCATAATGCTATAAATATGATTGTTATGTTAGTTTATTTACCCCTATCAGTTTTTGGTGTTTTTACTTGGTTCATTTTTATTTCTGTGCACACTATGCATGTGTCACATGTACACACATATATTTCTTGACATAAAACAAAAACATTCAACACCAACAATTCAAACAATGCATCCAAACATCCATATGCATACAACAACATTTACTATGTTATTTAAAACATAGCTCTGATACCAACTGTGGTGACCCTCATCTTTAAATCACTTAGATTTTTTTTTATTCAAGAGGAATTCACCACTAAACCCCATTTCTTTTATATTTGAATTTTTATATAGTTTCCAAATATTTTTCCCAAGACCCTGGATTTACCAATATAATCATATCAGTGTACAAACAAATTAAGACAATTATATATTTGATGATATACAATTGTTTCTTTTTTTTTATCAGAGGGAATTTAAATTAGATTGAAAACAAAATACCATACAAGTTATTGACAAGCTACTTATTTCCTTTCTAATTTTGTTCTACTGCCAAAGGTATATTTTTAGCAAACTACAACACTTATACTTTCATTTGACTATATATATTAATCTGCCTAAATAATTCTATTTAACACTTAAAATAGTATTACCTTGATCTCATGATAGTTATCAAGTATATGCATGCAATCACTTACAAATCTTTACTAACAGGCATGGATATTGGACTTAATTTCCATTTATCATTTCAGGTTGATCAGATGAGGATTTTTAGCATTTTCAAATTTATTATGATGCAGACTTACATACTTGGTGATTTCTGGGATATGCTTGGTGTTATCCCAAGGCTGCTTGGTGTTTTCTTTGATTTGTCCCGGTAGCACTTTACACTTCACTGATTGAAATGAAGTGGTTCCAGGCTCCAAGGGTTTGACCCATGGCCATCTAGACCAGCCATAGTCCCCCTTTTACCACTTGCAAACCCATACCCCTCATTTTAACAAGCTTCTACAAATTCCTACTCCTAATCCCCAGCATGTTAGTGTCTAGTTTTTTTTTCTGAAATGCATTCTTGTATGTATTCTTTCAATTATTCAAAATTCTGTGTCTTCCAAGTCTACTGCCCTCATAGTTTTCTTTGAAAATTTAAATACTCAAATCTTGAGAGTTTATTTCAAAAATTCAATCCCCTTAGCTGTTTAATTTCCATAGGGCAAAATATAGGCAATAAAAATCAGTGAATCAAATATATATATATATATACACAAATCAGTATCAATTATCTGCCATGCATACATTTACTCCACTTGAATATTTCTTATTCAGATCTTGTCAAATCCATTATATTTTATTTAAAGAAAATTATAGAATAAACTCAGGCAATAAAACCAGAGATTATTACATTCTCATTTTATATTTATGTGTTATATCTATCCCCTTGTTTTCTCCAAATCAGATGATCATAGAATCAATAGAAAATCAAACTCCATCAAATATCATTCAAAATGAATTTTACTTAAGTACAAGTTTTCAACCCCAAATACTTAGAAAGTTTCCTACAAGTAACTTCAATTACAGAGAATAGAATTTGTCTAGTAATTTCATTACAATGCAACTGCAAATTTAAAACAAGTCTCTCTTATTTATACTAGCAGCCAATGCCTTCCTTACTCATCAAGCCAACTTCAATTTCCTGCAAGCAAATCATTTAGCTGCCCCAAAGAATTTTTGAGACACCCAGATGATTGCAAGGGCAACCAAAAGGGTCAGTTTACACTGGTATGAGTATTTATCAATTTTGTATAACTACACATAATTTTAGTAAGCTTGCAATGCCTTCTTAGTTTAACAGGTTTTATACTTAGCAGGTTTTGGTTCATTCAAGAAGACACAAAATCACATTCAACAAATTAAACAATACATAACAAACAGTTAAAAATAATTATGTGTACAATTCCTAACTCATCCTCACCAAATCTTAGATAAGTAAACTCATGTTTATACTCCAAATTTCACCCAGCAGCTAACCAGAACATCACATAAATCCTGGTTAGTTTTAACTCCCTGTCTAGATATTCATAACCCAGATTTTTATAAATCCCAATCCCATTCCTTATTTAATTTATGGTCTACATCTCCTTGTCAAATGAACACTATGTATGCATTGTGAAGGAAACTCCCAGGTTGTTTAAATTATTCCAACACACAAAGGCCTCAGCGTGCAGTTGCACCATGCATATACTTGCTTCCACCTGAAGTAAGCAGATCATTGACTAACCCCCAAGTGGCCAATTTAGTTTTTCTTACATTCATATTTCAGAAAGATATAAGTGCTTGTATATCTTCTGGTTCAACCCCATGTTCCCCCATTTAATCTATATCCATGTTTAATGATGATGAGATGGAACAAAAATACTCAAATCCTGTTAACTCTAAAAGCCTACTTACAGATTAATGCTCCAAACAAAAATGCACAAACAAACATCCATATCACCCATAACAAATCATTTCAGAGATTCAAATAACTCATAATATTTTTAGGCTGCCTGTAATAGGACTTAATGCCATTGCATACAAAAGGGTAAATACTCACATAATGTTTTTCCTTTCACTGCCTTAATTTCTTAGAACAGCAAATCCCCCAAACCCTCAAGCTTAGTGTTTCTCCTTGTTTATTTTATATATTTTTTTTTGATCCCGAGAGAATGATGGATTTGGCTATATGCAGTTATTTATAAATCCATCCTAGGGTTTAAGAAAATGGGTAATTCTCCTAATACCCTTAGCTGTTCATGCACATATCTCATTCCTGTGTGGTCCTAAATGGGAAATGCACACATTAGGTTACTTTAATTGGTTATTTTGGGAGTTGAACATTTTAAACACTGCATGCTATTTTCATGTTTCCATTTTATTCATGCCATATGCATGTGATCCTTGTTCTTTCTTTTTTTTCTAAGTTTAGAGAATCTGGAAATCTTCTTTGTATTTTTTTTTCTACCTATCTGTTATATACTATCATACCTTATTATGCAATGTAAAGTCATTTACCCAAATTATTTGCTTGGAATAAATATGGTATGGAAATTTTTATTTGATTCTATATATGTGTATATATATATTTCTGCCTTTTTGTCAAATCAGCAACTCCTTCTATATTTAAATTAAAAATCTCATATATTATGCTAATTATTTATGGCACAATTATGAGACATATAAACTTTTATATTAAACTTCATTTTATTTTATCTTCATATAAAACAGCAAACACCCCATATATATTAAATGTATATATATATTTACATAATTCTTTGAACACAAAGCTATATTTATTTTGAGTTCCAATTTTTCTTATAATTACCTTAATTCCTTGCATTTTATCAAACAGAAGCTCCCATGCAATTTTATTTATTGCCAAATTCTTTTCTGTTTTAATGTAATATATATATATTATATATATATATATCTCAGAATTTCCTAATATATATATATTTTTTTTATTTTTTTATTTTAGGGTCATTACAGATAACAGATATGATAATATTATAATAGGCATATATCATCAGTATAAATAATAGATAATGGTGTTAGATGTCATAGGTGAACAGATACAGATAATAGTATATATATATATATATCAATTTAAAAAAAATAACAGCAGCATATTTCAATTGTCATTTCAATTGAAATCAAATTAATAAATATAAGAACGTTAATCATCAGTGATTGCTCACCTTTCGAGGCTAGAGGGATTTTGATGACGAGACGAGTTACGAACCCGAGTAACGAATTCCAAAGCAAGCACGACTTCCGAAGCAAAGCTAGATTGACACGATTCGATAGACGAAGCTGATAGATAAGGAATCAATGAAAAATTAGAATCAGTTCGATATATATACAGAAATATTTGTTATTTTATTAAAATCGATACTTTAAATCTATGACAAAATTAAAATAATATATATATATATATATGTATATATATATAAAAAACTAATAAAATTTACACAACGTACAGATCGTATATTTCTTATACCATATACAAACAATGTGTAAACTTATTTCGAAATATAAACACACACACACACAGATATATATATATATATATATATGTTAGCGTCAAAATTGGTCACTAACACCCGAATGTAAATGAAAGCACCAACTAACAGTCACAGCTCATAAACAGAATGTATGTAGAGAGTAATGATGTGCAGAACAGTAAAAATTAAAATGAAAGCGGGTAAGAACAACAGATTTAATAGTGGTTCGGCTAACTCCGGCCTACGTCCACTCCAGAAGTTTCTCTTTTATTGATGTTAGAATCAATTACAGTTACAAAATGGAAGAGTAGCCTTAGCCTTCGAAAAGAGAGAGTAAGAGAGCTAAATATAAGATCCGCTTTTTTAGAAGCCCTACGTGCTGTATTTATAGGCAAAACCAGGTAATTGGGCTTCTCAAGTGATACAGGCTCATTAAGACTTCGGCCGAGTTCACACCCTTCACCTCAACCGACCCCAAGTCCTCCATAGGCCGACCCAAAGTAACCTTGGTACTGACCCGAAGTGATATGCTCAGAAACCCGAAGTAACATGACCCGCTTTCGAGTGCCAAACCACCCAAATGCCGAGCCACAATCGAGTGCGGAACCACCCAAATGCGAAGCCACCATCGAGTGCCGAACTACCCAAATGCCGAGCCACCATCGAGTGCCAAACTACCCAAATGCCGAGCCAGATACGAGCTTCCATCCTTCACCGAGCGACCCACGATGCCGAGCGACACTTGACGCCGAGCGACCCACGATGCCAAGCGACACTTGAAGCCGAGCGACCCATAGTGCCGAGCGACACTTGACGTTGATCGACCCACGATGCCGAGCTACACTTGACGCCGAGCGACCCACGATGCCGAGCGACAATTGATGCCGAGCGACCTACGATGCCGAGCGACACTTGATGCTAATCGACCCACGATGCCGAGCGACAGTTGATGCCGAGCGACCCACGACTTCCAGACCGAGCCGCCCATGCCGAACGACCCACAACTTCCAGACCGCCATGTATCTTCTCCACTTCTCGATCGAACGACATATCCAAGTGAACTTCATCCTAGTGCCGACCCAAGGTGGTGCCGAACCACCTTTAACCGAGCCACTCCAATATGGCCGATCAACCTTCCAAGCGTGCAGCGTCGTTTACCCATCGACCATGCTTGATCGTCCATCCATGCAGTTGATTAAATCCATCGTTAACCGACCTCGACGAACGAGTAGTCAATTTAGTTAAGTCCGCCTATCTACGGCCTTGCCAAAAGGCGGGTTAACACTTTGCCCCCCAAAACATGCCTTGCTATTGGAAGGTGTGTTTTGAATAGTTTCTATCCCGATATCCAAAATCCACGATACATTCGTGATCAAACGATTCCATCCGAATCTGATAGTTTATTCCGCGATCATTCCAAGTCGTTATCCAATTCCGAATTCACCCCTTGGAAGTCAGCAATCGAATCCTACGATCTATCCAGACCGTTGACGTCCTTTCCGTACCCTTGCCAAGCTTGATCCAAACTAAACGATTGAATAGGCAGCTCGTGTCGCGCTTCGACGAAGCAACCTATCCCATGCGTTCCGGTTCAGCGTCCCTGAACATTAAGCGATGCCCTGATCCTCCTGGACCAATGCCAGCCTCTCCGGGCTCTTACCGGATCCCATCCTATCATTCTCCGGTGAAGGGGAAACAACATTGAGTGAGCCGATCCTGTCGCTCTCCGGCAAAGCAGCGTCACTCCCTGCACTCCGGTTCAGTGTCCCTGAACATTAAGCGATGTCATGATCCTCCTGGATCGATGTCATCCTCTCCGGGCTCTTACTGGATCCCATCATGTCACTCTCCGGTGAAGGGGAAACATCGTTGAGTGAGCTGATCCTGTCGCTCTTCGGCGAAGCAGCGTCACTCCCTGCACTTCGGTTTAGTGTCCCTAAACATTAAGCGATGTCATGATCCTCCTGGACCGATGTCAGCCTCTCCGGGCTCTTACTGGATCCCATCCTGTCACTCTCCGGTGAAGGGGAAACAGCATTGAGTGAGCCGATCCTGTCGCTCTCTGGTGAAGTAGCGTCACTCCCTGCACTCCGGTTCAGTGTCCCTGAACAAAGAGATGTCATGATCCTCCTGGACCGATGTCAACCACTCCGGGCTCTTACTGGATCCCATCCTGTCACTCTCCGGTGAAGGGGAAACAACGTTGAGTGAGCCGATCCTATCGCTCTCCGGCGAAGCAGCATCACTCCCTGCACTACGGTTCAGTGTCCTTGAACATTAAGCGATGTCATGATCCTCCTGGACCGATGTCAGCCTCTCCGGGCTCTTACTGGATCCCATCCTATCACTCTCCGGTGAAGGGGAAACAGCGTTGAGTGAGCCGATCCCGTCGCTCTCCGGCGAAGCAGCGTCACTCCCCACACTCCGGTTCAGTGTCCCTGAACATTATGCGATGTCATGATCCTCCTGGACCGATGTCAGCCTCTCCGGGCTCTTACTGGATCCCATCTTGTCACTTTCCGGTGAAGGGGAAACAGTGTTGAGTGAGCCGATCCTGTCGCTCTCCGGCGAAGCAGCGTCACTCCCTGCACTCCGGTTCGGTGTCCCTGAACATTAAGCGATCAATTTCAAATCAATTTTCAATATTCGTCCTTTAACCCTCTAGTCAAGGGTTCATTTTATGAAATTCAAGTTCATTTATTAATTTAAAATTCCAAATGTTCAATCACAAACAAAGGATAAACCTAGATACTGCCTCTCCGGGCAGAGTGGTCTGTTACCATCTCAGAGCATGCCTGGGGATCTCTCTGGTTCCCGTGCATGTGTAAGTGGAATAGCCGTTTTATTTTAAAATCAAATCTAAAGAGTTTATGTAATCGACCAAAGTTCAAGTCCCGAACTTGGCCCTTTCCATCATGATCAATTGATGACGAGTCGTGATCCCGATCCAGGATTAGTCCTGTTAGGTGGAGGCGGTAGTTGCTCAGGTCCTACGGCCACCGTCCGATCTCTGGCGTATTGTGGAAATCTACCACTTCTGACATGCTCTTCCACCTCATCCTTCAAATGGAGACATTCATCGGTAGTATGCCCTTCCAGCTCATGGAATAGGCAGTACTTTTCACTTCTACGTTCTCGATCTGTGGGATCTCTCCTGGGCGGTTTTCGATAGGGGAGCTGCCCCCGAGTCTCCGAATCCGTTCCAGGTTTGCCGTCAAGTCCATGTATTGTCTGAACCTGGGTTCTCGGAATTTTTTCCATCTATCAGGACCGTTATATCTGTCGTCCTGCTTTCGCTTACCTTTGTCTGCTCCAAGTAGTTCTTTGGAGGTTCGTTCGCCTTGTACAGCGTTTGTTTTTCGCCTTTCGGCACGTGAATCCTCTAGCCGAATGAACCTTTCAGCTTCATGATAGAATTCTCCGAGGTCTTGTGGTGGATCTCTTGCCAGAGAATCCTTAAACTCTGTGCCTTCTGCAACCCCTGCTACCGCCACCATCAAAATCATCGATGGATCCGGGCGATCTATTGAAGCCACTGTTGCATTGAATCGCAATAGAAAATCTCTTATGGACTATCCGGTCCTCTGCTTCATTGAAGCTAAGGTCATCACACTCTTGGGTCGCGTCACGTGGACCCTAAACTGTCTCATAAACCTTCTTCACCCACTTCTCCTCATTCTGGCCCTTTTCAACGTTCCACACACATACGAGTCCTCAAATTACAAGAGAAGATGAAAGATTTTCTTCAAATGATGATAGAAATTCAAGTAAGTCAACTGCGAATGGCTAGAGAACAAGATAGGCAAGGCAGAATCCTTAGGAATTTACAAAATTTCCTTGTGGATAACCATGCCAATCCCATTGTCATCGAAGAATCATCACAAGCCATGGATTCTGAAGAAGAAGAGCCTCTAAAAGAACCACAAGAGGATCAAGAAGGAGAACATCCTCTGCCGAATCCGGATGTTCATATGGACGAAGACGATGGCGTGATTTGCGTTGGAGAGGTACCTTTTGACGCTAATGGGAACTTGGTTGAACAACGTGGAAACTTTTGTCTCCACTATCCAAATTGTTCGGTCCATAAATCACCAATAGTTGAGGGTCCTCGTTAAGCGTTTTTCATTTTTCTCTTTCTTGATTGTATATTGGTTTGTTAATTTGTATATAAGTGTTATCTTAATTAATGTTCTTCTAAAAACAATCTTTGGTGTATAAAATCTTGAATTCCATTTAACTTAGGATGCTATATTTCACTCATATATAGTTATTATTATTATGTCATATGTTTGTTTATCTCATTTTCTATTAAGTTCAATGTTTATAGGTTATTTTTGTTGATGACAAAGAGGGAGAAGTTATATAAAATAGTAGGCTTGGAGTAAGGAGGAGTTGTTGGTGTAAGGGGGAGTTATGGTATGATCGAAGTGGTAAGTATATTTTATAAGGGTGTCATCATCAAAAGGGGGAGATTGTTAGGAACTGGAGATAGTGGTTTTGATGACAACAACCTTTGTAACTTATTTTATTATAACTTATATAATAACACTATTGTCTAGATATATATGAATGTTATTATGCAGAATATATATAAGGCAGGTACTGATTATTGAAGACTGTATAGTATAAAGATCAAGAATGAAGAAATCAAGTTTGAAGACTCTAGAGTATCAAGATCAAGATTTCAAGATAAGTGTCTAGTTTTTGTTAAAACTTCATAATAGCACGGAAATATTCATTCCAAATTTCATTTGGGATGGAACTCATTTCCATCTTCTTAGTGGCTTACAAACCCACGACAAGTAACTTACAAACCTACAACAAATGGCTTACAAACCCACGAACATCTTGGTTTTGTACAAGTTCTCGAGTCCTGATGTGATGAGATATTCTGCAGGAAGAAGCTTGTAAAACTACTTCAAAATGGTTTTTCAAAATGATTTTCAAAACTGCTTTTCAAAATTTTTTAGCCTTAAAAATTATCTTTTCAAATGATTTTTAGAAAGATGTTTTAGCCTTAAAATATTCTTTGTTTTTGTTTTTAAATAAACTCTTGTTTTAAACTTCATTTGTTTTTAAAACTAACTTCTTATTTTTTAAATATTCTTTTATAATATATATATATATACACTTGAGATTTAAAATCAAATTTATATACACATTCTAAAAATATATTTTTCTACTCTTCTTTATTTTAAAACATAAGAAAATTAGTTTATTTTACTCCAGAATCATTTCATCTTGTTTTCCTTTCAATACCATTTTCAAACAAATTTTACATTGTTTTTAACTAAGGGATGTCGACATCATGGGATACCCTAAGTCGACATGGTGGCCGTTAAATTCAAAGGTTTCAATTTTCAAAAGAAGTGTCTATTCATTTAAATCTCTTCACGATGGTTATGACTGTTACTGGTCTATAAATAGCCTTCACAAACAAAATTTTTAACTAACTATTTTCTTATTTTCTTCACTCCTTCTTCTCCACAAATCCATATTCTAAAATTTTCATATTTTTAAGATCGTGCCGAAATTCTGCCGAATTCTCAAGTGAATCAAATTAGAATCTCATTCTTGTTTGATTCTCTTCCCTCTCTCGAAGATCAAAGTGCTATTTAGAGTTATAGGATCAATTTGTAATCAAAAGTTTATCATGTCTCTCTATAAGGTGTGGTTGTGCCTGGAAATCAATTCGGTGATCTTGTGTCCCATAAATCAAGAGAGTTTGCCCCGGACTCGAAGACAGGAGGGTACCTCAAGGCCTTTAGAAATTGAGGATTGTAATCTCGACATTGGTATAATAAAAATCTGTACGAGGTGTTTGCTTTGGCGTAAGACTGGATGTAGGGTAACTCCGAACCAGTATAAAATCCGGTGTGTTCTTTCCTTTTACTGCTTTTTATTTACTTTCTGCATCAGTGTTTGATTATGTGATTGTTCTGTGATTAAGTTCTGCATTTGTTTATATCATAATTTTCAAATTGGTTCATATAAGTCTTAGAATTCATTAAACACTATTCACCCCCCCTCTCTAGTGTTAAATTAGCCTTAAGGTCCTTAATCTGCACTCTCTTTTAGGGTATTCTTCTTATGGTACCCCTTCATGCAAAGTGGATAGTATTATCAATGAAACAAAATGGGATTGTGACAAACAGATTATTACAAGTAACTTTAAACAGGAAATACAAGAAATTCCTATACACTGAGACAAGAAAGAAGATGCATGGGCTTGGAAAAACTCAACAAATGGTCAGGTTAAACTTCACAATGCATGGGAAGACATCAAGGAAAAATTCCCTATTGTACCTTGGCACCAACTGGTATAGAGTAAATCAAATAACACTAAAATGGCCCATACCTTATACAGAGCATTGTTGAACAAACTACCTACCAAAGTTCGACTACATGACTGGGGATTCTAGAAGACACGACTTGTAATTTATGCTATTCAGAAGCAAAAAGTCATGAACACCTATTATTTGACTGCTCTTTTAGTAAGAAAATCCGAAGCATCCAGAAACTTAGATGTATTCAAACAAAAAACGTAAATTCTTTAAAGGAGGAAGTGGAATACCTGAATGAGCGGAGTCACATGTCGAACCTGATGCAGGAACTGACTAAAATCAGCCTCACAACCACCGTCTGGCATCTTTGGAGAGAGCGCAACGATCGGGCTTTTAACAACAAAAAAGGAAATTTTTGTCACTATCAGCTTCAATTAATCGAGATACAAGTATCATATTCGAGTAGAATTACTAGAAGGAACTTTACCAGCTTAACGGCATAAGAAGCATGAGCACTAGAGAGGATGAGCTGGACGGTAATGAGCATAGAAGATCAACTAAGGAACTAGGAGTCGCCATAGCCGACCTCTAAGCCCTAAAAGAGGAATGTTTGAGTTTAAATTTTGTTTTTCTTATAAAGTGTTCAGTTGTATTTTTTTTATATGTAATCTCGGATGTTAGTACTTGGGCCATAAAGTTTGTTTGAGTTTGCAATAAATTAACTAATTTTCAGAAAGATATATATGTGTGTGTGTGTGTGTGTATCTTTATGTGTACGCGCGTGCATGTGTGCGTAATATAAAGGAAGATTTTGTCGAAATTCTACGATTTTTAAAGAAAATATTTTGGAATTTGATTATATAAAAAGATTTTGTAAAAGAGTGTATATTCATATACAAATTTAAAATGAATATTTTGGAATTTTTGGAAAGGAATTAATACATGGAGGTTGAAATTATGGAATTTCTTTACAAATGGAATAGGATTTTATTTATACATACGACTAAAAATATTTGAATGAGATTCATAATTATATTCGAAATTGATGTGTTTATTTTTATGGCATTTGAATTAAAGGTGAAATTAGGAAAAATAATATTTTGTAAAGTAATAGTAAGTTTGAATTAAAGGTGAAATTCTAATAATGATATTTTTTGAAGTAATAGTAAGTTTGAGGGCTATTTATTTAGTGTATGAAAAATATTTTGAATGAGGCCTTATTATTATATTTCATTAAGTAAATAATTTTAAAAATAATTTATTTTATATATTTAATCATCTTTAAGTAAAAGGGAAATTGATTTAAATACCTTTTGAAATATTATAAAAGTGTATAAATTGAACTATTTTGAAAGGAAAAAAAATGAATTTGAATTGGTTATATAAGTGGATTTTATAAATAAATATTATATGGTTTAATATTTGAAGGACATGTAAAAAAGAGAATTTTAGCTAATAAATTATTCTTCAAAGATGGTTTGAAACTGTTTGATAGTAAATAAAGATTTTAATGTTGCTTTTAAATTATATGTATTTGATCTTTGGAAATAATTTAGGATAGTGAATCATTTTCTCAGAACATAATAAAACTTGAATTTGGTGTTTAAAAGAATTCTTAGAACTACAAAACAGCTTTATTCATATTTTTATATTATTAAAAATGAATTTTCAATGGTATGAATCATTTTATTAAAAATGAACTACGATAAATAAAATGGAATTTTACAAATTAACCCCTTTTAAATTGAGTGTTGACACATTGAATTGTATTGAATATTTTGGAAATGAGTGTTATAAAATAAAATCCCTTCTAGATCAATAAATGGTTGAATCGTATATAATGTATTAACTTCTATATGATGAGAAGTTTGAATAAGTGCAATTATAATACCAGCGGTATGGGATGTTCGGTAATATTTCTTTGGCTATTCTTTTAACTAATTATATATAGTATGGTACGGTATTGAGCGTATTGAATATTGAATCAATTTAATAACCCATAGTGACCCTGGGTTCAATGATAGTTAGGAGGGTTTACTGTCGTAACGAGATCACAGAAATTATAATGAATTGATCAAAAACGATGAGATACCAAATGAGCTAGATCCATCCTAGCTAGGATCGAGTGATATTTTGAGCCATTTTACACCGATTCAGTGACCTACTGTATAGGAACACTAATGATGATGAGCACATAGTATATTTGATGGAAATTATGACGTCTACGCGATAGAGAATAGTATAACAAATAGGTCATGTGAGGGCACCCCACAGTTCTAGAGGGACACGGATAAAAAGGGTTGTGTATCTTGGCTCGATCAGCATCTGGAAGAGTGATAATTCTAATCGAGGGATACGCGGACGAAAACGACTATGTATCTTGGCTCGATCAATACTTGGAAGAGTGCATAAATTGATGAAAAAGGTTATGTATCCCCTCCATGAGTTATATAAATGAAACCATGATCAATTCATAATAACTAGATGATTAATAAATGCAACACTTAATCATTTTAGTAGGAGTGATTCGTTATTGAGTAGATTAGCGATTGTGGTCACAGTAAATAGAGATATGACTTATACATTATGACATCATATATGTTATTCAATGGGGATTGGGGTTTATTTTGAGTGCGTATGACTTTGTAGGTTATGAATCCCATTCAGCAAAATTATATGTACGATCATGTGTATCATTATAATGACCTTACATTTAAATCTATGCATAGTCTAACCCGTTTATTATTTATATGATACTCGGATCAGTCCAGGACTTTACAATCACTACAAGAATTTTGATTTTTAGTAGCGCTCAAAAAACGCTACTAAAAGTTTTAGCGGCGTCGACTGAAAATACTTGATTTTTAGTTGCACTTATTTCAACGCTACCATAAACCGTTTTACTGCAGCGTTTATGAAACGCCACTAAATTCTTTTTTTGCAGCGTGTATAAAACGCTACCAAAATGTACTTGGTCTACTCAAAAATATTTTGGTAGCGTTTGTTAAACGCTGTAATAGAGGACGCAGTTTATTGACAAAGCATGTAGCCGCGTTTATTAAACGCTACTATATATGCTCTCCTTCGACCCTTTATTTTTTGTAGCGTTTTTTAGTAGCGTTTTCGAAACGCTACTAAAATATTCCAGCTCTGCCTATAAATTTCCTCCAGTTCAATCTTGTTCATAGCTTATAACATAATACATAAACACATACACATTAAACAATCGCAAAATACATATACATATACACATACACATTCAAACATAAACACATTTAAAAACCACAAAATACATAAACAAAGCACTAACATAAACAATATGTTAACCGTACATAGAATTTTACACAACTGAACAGTAGTTTCAAGACAAAAGGTTAACCGTACATAGAAGTTTACACAACCAAACTACATACCACAAACAATATGCTACTGTTGCAGTTAAAGTACCATAAACATCTGAACTAAGCAAGTACAATAAACAACCAAACTACCTAACAAGTACGATAAACTAGTGCTGCTACTGCTCATTCTTCAGAAACGCCTACATGTAGACAAAATATAATCAACAGTGAGACTCAAGTTATAATCAATACTGAGATAATAATGACAGGACCATCAATACTGAGAAAACAATGAGACTAAAGTTATGCACAACTGAATATGTGCAATCTTGTGTTCAACTGAATATGCACAACTGAATATGAAAACTAAAATAATGTGCATGTTAGTTTTGGCCAAGTATAAAATGAAAATGAAGATTTGTCATCAATGTTTTGTACATTTTATCCCTGCCTGTACATTTTCATATACTCAAACACAGATTTTCATATACTCGAACACAGATGAAAATATAAGTGTACATGAATTATTTTAGGTAGTGAAATTAGGTAGGTGTAAGAAGTCTGCCAGACCCATATGGATACAGCCAAACACAGATTCAAAAAATTCATAACGATAGATGCATTTGTTGATAAAAATATGGGATAATAATATAATATGGTCCTAGTATGTAAAATGACTGGAAACTTAGGATCATAAATTATCTTTTATATACGTACAATTAGTCGACATAACTTATGGCTACTGATGGATTAAACCACCGACTAATTACAGTTAATATATACAACATAAATACCAAATTTTGATAAGCCTGATCATAGTAAATTCCAACATAAATTCTAACTTATTCACATTGTTGCATATTCACATAAATCATTCAAGTACAACAACTCATTGCACATCTACAAGAAGGTTATAATGAGGAAATTTAGAGGAAAATTTCAAATAACTTTGAAGGCAGCCCCTTTTCAAATCACTTAGGCATTATAATTATTTGAGTTGATGGTTTAAGTATTTTGTTGCTACTGGTTATCCATGATGGTAATTTTGCAAGAAGTTTTCAATTACATAAAGAATTGCATACCTTTCATTTTGGTTCCATAATGACTTTTGCTATCGGCTAAGCTATGGGAACGCCAAAGGCATCTTCCATGCACGTCAACACCATGGCTAGAAAAACGAGACTTAAAATTTATTACACAAGCCATAAAATTTATTACACGGGCCATAAAATATACAAAGAGTCTAAATCAATTAAATTTATATTGGAAGACAAATAATATGACTAATAAAACAAACAATTTTTCAAGCTCTAAAACTACTAAATCTGACTTATGTAAAACTACTACGTCCTTGATGCAAAATTATAAAAGTCAGCTAAATGGAAACTAGTTGAAAGTGACAAAGATGAGGAGTGTGATCAGATGGTTACTTTTCGGATAACAGACTTGATTACATATGCATTAAATAATTGCAACTGTAGATAAAAGAAAGAAACTGATTTTTTGCTTAGAAAACATTGCTTGAAGTCATGCAGGCCGTAACACCTAAAGTGACCCATATGGAATCTATGTAAAACCTTACATCATATGAACAGATGCAACATGCATCCCTGTTTTTGATTTATATTTGCCGACTACTTCCAGGTTTCATGCAAAGCGACTTGCCATTTATCGTTTACCTGTTTTTTTTTAATTATAGGACAAAAGACATAATGAAGACACTTATTGATGACTTTCTCTATGATGTAAGTTATATTAATTGCACATTAACAGATTGGTAAACGTATGGATCATGCAACTCCTTTAATTAGACTTACTTAACTATCATGTCTCTCTCAAAGTCTTAACATGTGAAGGCAAAAGATTATGTATTACTTTGCAATTCATTACTGTTCTAATTTTCCAAATTGGAGTCTAGTATTACAGATAATTTTGACAAAATCATGGGTGTAGCCAGACTCTCCATGTCCAGACATGTTGATATTCAATATCTTCCATAATTCAATTTTGTGATTATTCGTACTTGGTGTACAAAAATTTTACTTTGGTTAAAATGGTAAAACAATTACACAGTTTAACCCTGGACATAGCCAACTTTTATTCTTTTAATAAAAAAACATAAATATATAAAGGTGTAAACTAGGGTTGAATAAAAGATCTTCGTTATTAGGGTTGAATCAACAATTTCAGTTAGAAATTAGGCAGAAATTCGAATATACGATGCATGCAAATTAGGGTTAAATCAAAATAGAATCACAAAATCGATTTAGACGATTCGTACCTAAATATACCTAAGCGATTACTGGCTGCCACGAGGATGTTGAGTAATGCCACGAGGACATTGAGCAAGGACAGAGTGGACGAAGAAAAGGGGAACTTGATCTTCAGTTGATGAAATTTAAGCGATTGCTGGCTGCCGCGAGGATTGAAAAGGGGAAAAAAAATTCTGCAGAAGTAGATCAAAATGGGGAGAGAGTTTTCTAAGTATACGTGAGATGGAAAACAATGACTGGTCACGTTTATTTTTGGCTAGGCGGAAAAAGTTTTCTAAGGAGCGAGAACAAAAAAAATTTAGTCACGAAACATATTTTGGGAAAAATATTTTTGGTTGCATTTATGATAAAACGCCACAGTTTTTTGCAACCGTAAATGGTTTTTCTTGTAGTGAAGTACAGGGACATTGGCCTTTCTCTGATGTTGGACTTATTGAGAAGTTGATTATAGACTATGTTGTATTTGGAAAGTCTATTGTGTATATTTTCTGATTTGTCTCCACGTATGTATGTATATGATGAGGTTGAGATGTATATGACATTTGTCCTGTATTGATGTGCATATTTTGTAGTACATCAAACACTTCATTTTGTTGACCTACTTGCGATATGTATGTTGTTATATTATATTTTTCACTACATTTTATGGCTCTTTGTTCTCTGATTATATTATGCGTTGTTCTTCCTTGGTAAATTCACGTGTTTCTTTTTGTTTTGATACCGAGTACGTTTATATAATGTATCAATTGAGGTAAGTTACATATCAGTGTTAGCCTAAGGGAAGCGTGTGCTCATAGGAAAGAAAGTTAAAAGGTACATAGATATTTCTAAATCATAAGTAAATGATTGTTAATGATGTACTTTGTTTTTTTAGTCGTTTTAATACTCAACGTTGGATTTGTAAATGATGTCTTTTACAGAAAGTATAAAAGATATTGGGAATGTCCCAAACGATATGTAATGACATCTTATTAAAATGTTTAATACGAAACATGTAGTATGGATTCCTTATGCTTTGACAATAGGAATTATCATGTATGTTATGTTGTCTGTGATATCATGATTTGTTAATGTATTTGATACATAAAGCAAATATCAAATTCAAATTGATATCACTAAATGGTTGTTTGAAGTGTTCTCGTGTATTTCATGTTTGAAGTGTTCTCGTGTATTTATGAAATACTAGAGAATTGTTTACATAAATAACAAAATCTTTATGAAGGAGTGTTCAGACTCAAACTTTATAAGTGATATTGAGTACAATATGTCAATATGTAACACCCCACGTTAAAATACAATTATATATGCAAATAATTTAATTAAGTTATATACATTTGAAATTTTAAAACAAAGAAATGTTTGTAAATGGGGTAACTAATTGATATTATTTGGAATACATATATATTTGTGTAACAAATAAATTAGAGAGAGAAATTATATAAAATCAATTAATAGGGAAGATTAACTGACGGTGTTTGTTTAAAAGGGAAATTAATATTCAATTAATTATTAAAGGTGATTAATTAACAGGAACTGACAAGAAATGGAATATATATTGTAGCAACCAATTGATATGATTAGAAACATATATGTTAGTGCAAGAGAATAGAATGGAGGAAGATTAATTTATGCAAGTAATCAATTGTCAATTAATAAACATGGAGACTTATGGTAACATATATAATTAAGATTGTGATTCAAAATTCAATTATAGAATATATGCATGCAATAATTATGAGAATAAAATAAATTAATATGCATATATGTGACGAATTAATATGGTGTTGATTGACATATTAATTTGGTAAGAAATCACAGTGCAGGCAGGGATTAATTGGATAGTAAATTAATTCTAGGTATATATGAAATCTATTAATTGGGTGATTAATAGGGGAATCTTATTTAAAAGAAACGTCATATTTAAAAATATATGTTTCCATGGATTGCGAGAGAGAAGGGGAAAGTGATTAATGAAAAGATTGTTGGAGAATCAATTTGAAATAAAAACAAACGCAGAATAAAACATATTAATTTAATGTCCATAGATTGAGTGTACCCTTTAGATTTTTAGGGTTTTATATCTGATGGTTAGCACTGATTTGAACCACTATAAATATAGGTGTAGAGCCTCATTTTTATTCTCGTTATTTTTCTCTTGCCTACAGAAGCTCTGCCATTTTTCTATCTCTTCTACACTTTCTTAATAACAAAATTTTAGATCTAATTCACACAAATTTAGATCTAAATAGAAAGAGAATAGAATTAATTAGGGAATTAGGGATTGGTTCAAATCAAAAGGCTATGTCAAAGATAAAACCCTAGATCTGAGTTTTATTTGCTATTTCTAATCCAAATCTCTTCCTTTTCTCTTTCAAATATTATAGATCTGTAAATATATCGTTCGTAATTCCAAATAGGGATTACAAGGGAGGTGAATATAGATGTTAGGGAAAATCTGAAATAAAACCAGGGAGATTTGGAAAGCTATCAATGTGAGTGGATTTAATTATATCTTTTACGTTTATGATATATTATCGTTAAATTTTCGTTATATAATTTTATTCAGTATTCCAGTAATTAATTCTGTTAATTAGTTATGCCGAACTATAAGAAATTTACAGTTATTTACATCTAATTTGAAGTTATAATTTAGCCTAAATGCTAGTTTCTTTTTATTCTCTTTGTAAGCAAATAATATAGTTAAAAGGAAAATTCGTGATTATGGATTAAAATGGGAAAATACTAGATTAGATGTAAAATAAGAAAAGTTGGAATAAAGCTAGAAAAATGGAATTCTGTAATAAATTATGCTAAAACGGAAATAATAAATTAATCAAATAACTTGATTTGGAAGTAAGTAATAGGTTAATTGGTTGGTTTAGAAAATAGGATACATTTCTATAATTTAATATTTAAAAGATAATGATAAACGTAACTGCAAGAATAAAAGAAAGAAAAAGGGAACTAGTGTAAAATAGAGAAACCACTGTATTTTACAATATTCCAAAATAATAAAAGAAATACCTTGCACTTATGAATTATTGTTTATAGTATTATTTAGTATTAAAATATGGAAATGGATTTTTAGTATAGTTTTCATACCCAACCAAATAAAATATAATTACTTCATAGAATCGAAGAAAATAAAGTAAAGTATGAAAGGAATCAGGTAAATTATTAGAAAAGAATTTGAAGCTGTAAACGATAATGAACCTAGATCTGCATTTACTGCGCAGACTATACAATAAGACAGTTATTATGATAATTGAATTATATAATATAAGAGAATTAAAGAGAATTCTATATCATAATAAAAGAAGACAGCCTAGAACAGAAGAGAGACACTTGTAATCATATACAAATTATAAAAGAAGGTAAAGGTGAAAATTACAAGTAAAACTATAACATAGGTTATAATTAAAGTAGAAAGAACGAAAAGGCTTATTTAAGATTTAAATTAAGTTAATAAGGAAATGAATAGATAATAGATGATGCTTATTTAATAAACTTAAGACTTAAATTGAGTTAAATAAGCAAGGTAATAGAAGTGGCAGTATCAACAGCATTCCCTATTAGATCAATTGTGGTCTTATAATAGCCAGAAGTGAGACGAGGGCAAGAATATGCTAATTAGGGTAAACAAGTAGCCAACAGAATAAGAAAAGTAAACTAAACGCAAATTAAAAGATTAGACTTAGGGTCTAATAAAAGAGTGAGATGCGTTTGGAGTAGCCCAAAGGATGAAGAGACTAACGAAGCAGTTTATCACAGATTTCAGCAAAGGAGAAGCACGTCCAACTTAGTTATTTTGGGCTAGAAGGAAGTACGAGACTTCAACAGGACATGAGGATACTCTAGGATGGTCCTCTGGGCAGGCCTAACGAAGCTGCATCCTTGGAGGCAGGTCTGTAGGTGTTCCATCAAGAGAGTATGCCTTGACTGCTTTTTACATGGCAGGACCATCGTAGGCAGTCAGAAAGGGTTGGTGTTTGGAGTAGGATATTTGTATGTCCCAATACTTGCAAGTAAGTTTAGTGGGCAGGACCCAAAAGGATAGTCGCATGCGAATATCGGCCAGCATCAATACCAAGAGCGAGTTCGGGAAATACTAGAGTTAAAACCAAAAGTCTAATGATTCTTTCACTATCGAGACATTGGATGAGGAGCACCGCCAATTGGATGTTAGATTGTTTACAGTAGGGCACGGCCACTTAACTCTTTAGAGGTCTTTCGATTAGTTAAGGGGTGACTGCATGGGGCCATAGCCACGATGAGAAAAGAGACAGACCAACTAGAATATCTGTATTGTAGGACTAACGAAGCTGTCATTTACAAATATAGAAAATCCCCGACTGAGTTTCGTACAAGGTAGACCTTGTTGGCGGGATTCAGAGAGTAGACGGAACGATTACGTATAGTCCTCAATGCACGCACAGGTGGTACGTTGCGGATGTCCGAGCATTAGTATAGACTAGTGCGGATGCAGTTTTACGTTTTCATAGTAGACAACGGAACATCTGTATTGTAAGCCTCACGAAGTTGTCCTTTACAGATGTAGTCACAGAACGTTGTAGGAGGAAAACGATGGAGACCTTTGTGCGGAGGATACGGAAGGTACTATGGGTAGTACCTAGGACCAATATGGTCATTGGGCATATAGCTATATATATCAGTTATTAGGTTTTAACCTACTAAGGAGCATATGGGTACGATTCAGGCACAGAGGCGAGAGTATGATAAACCTAGTGAACCTAATATAACAGTAAATGGAAATAAACGGTATATGTAGAATTAAGCTTAAAAGTGTATAATTTATCCATTCACCAGAACTTTAGTTTTGACCCTCCCCCATAACATCCTACAGGTTAGGTAGATGGTAGAGACTTCCCAGCTTTAAAACACTTATTTAGAAAGTGTTATTATATTGGTGGGTATTTACTTACTATTATATTTTAGTCAATTCTGATGTGAGATATTTAATTAAGCTCTGATATATTTGTCTTTGCCTATTTGTAGGATACCAAATTCCCAACTCGGGTTTCAGTGGGCTTGGGTTTTAGCATTTTTGTGAAAAATCCGGACCCACTGGAATTTGGGTTGTTACATTTGGTATCAGAGCCAAGGTTTAGAATTCCTAGGTAGATAGTGAGTGAACGTATTTGTATTTTTGAATAAAATATTAATATATTGTAACGACCCAGAATTTCCGTCATTTGAAATTCATATTTTTAATTAATTTTAAATATTAATAAGTAAGATTTGGAAGTCGAATTAATTTAATTTCGATATAGTGATTTAATTGGACGATTAAATCAATAATTTAATATTTGAAATTGCGAAAATAATTGATATTTGGGTTAAATGTGATTAAAAATGATTTATAAAGTTATATTGAATCATATTGAAGTTATAATGATGTTATAGAACTTTTAAAATCGAATTAAAAGTAAAATTGTAAAAAATTGAATATTTTAATATTTAATTGACTAGTGAAAATAGTCATTTTTCAAACAGTCTCGGATTTCGACGAAACAAGTTTCATCGGATCCGTAATGTTGAATTATTGTAAGGTTTCAAATTTCGTTTCAATTGGAGTTGTCGTTTGTCCGTGGCAAGCTAAAACGCATCGAAATCGTTTTAAATCGATTTGATTTAAATTTGATCGTTTATTTCCGTAACTCGCACATATGACCGAATTAGCTCCCGAAACACGTTCCACTGCGTTCGGAATGCAGGGTAAACCTTAGAAACGCCAACCGGCACGCTCGATTTGGAGTTTGGAAAATTTTCGATGAATAGTGTTTTTGGAGAATTTTCTATAAAAGGACATTATCATTTTCATTTGCAAACCAACCCTCCTTCTTCTTCAGCCGGCCCTAGTTATTATCAATGGTCGAAAATACATCTCGTTCTTCCACAAATATTTCACAATCCGTCAACTATTACACAAAAGTTTCAACTACAAAATTAAAGAGACTCGCGAGATCTTCCAATCTATACGGAGATAATCGAGTTTAGTGGAGTATTTTGGCGGCAAATCGGCCACAAACGCAAGGAGTTGCGCACGTTTATCCAAGCAGTGGGGGTGGCCGAGCTCCATGAAATCATGGCCGATGGTAGGGCTCTAGTAGGCGCGTGTATTGGTGGTGGTTGATCGGCTTCGAAGTGAGGGGATTGGGTGCGAAAAATTCACAAAGATCGGCGGCTATGGGTAGAGTTGAACATGATTTTGTCTGGGAGGAAGAAGCATAAACGTTCGGCCTTGATCTTGAGTCTCAGATCCAACGGCCAGAAAAGTTAGGGTTTGAAAAAAAAATAGAAATTGATTTGTATATATATATTATAATTCGTACGAACTTTAAAAATTCATATCTTTTTGATACGAGGTCGAAAAATTACGAAACTTTTTGCGTTGGAATCATTTTGACGAGCTCTTCGCAATGGAGCTAGTTTGGAGTCAATTAGAGCTAGTGAAAATTTTGAGTAAAATTAAACGTCTGCTTAATTTTATCCGAAATAAAATACTGCAACTGTTATTGAAAGCGAGGTGAGAACTTCTCACTCAATCGAATATTGTATTTCGATTTAAATTTTAAATAGTTAGATTTAAAATTGTTGACTGTGTTGATTGTGTGAACTGGATGATAAATTGTTATCTATTGTGTGAAATAGACCCTATACGCCGTATATTAAGCGGAGGTTATTTATTAAAAACATATACCGCGATAATTTCACAATGAAGTGGGATTGGTATTATATATGTATTTGGAGTTGATTTCCCGCATTATATAGCGGATGAGACCCTATTGCACCGCATAATAGCGGATAATATTTATAAATCCCATATACCACGATATTCCACTTTGATGTGGAATTGGTATTGTGCTAACATCTGTGGATGCAAGTAAACAGGTTGGAGGGATCCAACTGGATTCCTCAAACATTTGAATTTATTTCAATGTTGTGTGTTGATTTATTTATAATCGCTGTGTGATTATATTTTGTTATTGAAATTGTTGACGGCTATAATTTAGCCGAATATATTTTTGGTATCGTTGGATACCAGAAGTAAAAATTGGATTTTTAAAATTCAAAGTTGAAAATTTATCGAAATATTTATTTTTGAAAATTGACAATTTGAATATACTGCGGAGGTCAGCACGACGAGACGATCAAAACGGTACATAGATATCTGTGGTACGATCATTCTATCAAAAGTCGGTAATTGGTACCGAAAATGCTGCTAATTTGCCAGAAATAAGATAAACAGGGCAATAGCAGTCCAAATTTAACGAAACGAAAGATGACGTCTCACCCAGAAGATGCTTTACAAATTTATTATATAAAAATATTCAGGTTTGGAAAACATTTTATTATCATCAATTTAACTGATATAAATTGAAATGAAATTACACAATAAAATTTACTTCAATATTATTTGATGAAAATTCACCAGTTGCTATGTTTAATTAGACGTATTCCAAATATCAAATTTATATTTCAAAATTTTATTGTTTCGAATTTCACAAAATTTCAATTAATTACGTTATTAAAACAGTTAAAAATTTACGGGTCGTTACACTCTCCCCCACTCAAAACTTTTCGTCCCTGAAAAGGAAGGAAGTAGGAGAATAAAGACAACCAAAAAGAAAAATAAATTAAAATTCAAAAGGAAACAATTAATTTAAACCATATAAATTCCAATTTAAATTAATTGATATTCACAAATTGATTTAATCCATTTGATTTCACTTAAGTTAAATCAAACTCAACTATTTCTAAATTCATTATCTTATTATCTAGTCATCCTCAATTAACAATTTCTAAAATCATCAATTTGTATAGTCATTTATTATACACATATTTTATTCAACAAATTTAATTCTTTTATTCCAAATTATTATTAAATTTATTCCACTTAATATATCTTATCACATATATTAAGTATATTTACACTTATTATAACTACTCAAATTATTTATAAATTCCTTTGATATCATTTTATATTGTATAATATTCAATTACATAGTTAACTTTTGAAAAGTTTAGGTAAGTTATATTAGAATGCAATTGAGTATTATACAAGTAAAATTTTCTTAATTCAATTATTTCAAATTTAAATATTGATTTAAAAAATTTGGCTTCATTTTTATAATTAAAATCACCTTTAAACTAAATTTAAGGATTAAATTTCTGATTAACTTCAAACCATTTTATAGATAAATATATATATATACTATATATATATCAAATCAAATCTATAAACATATACCTATAATAAATCCAGTCATACTCAAGAATTTAAATCAATTTATTTTCCAAAACAAAACCGTAGCAAAGCTACAGAATGGCCTCTCCACTCTGAAACTCGAAAATGAATGTCGATGATGCGGCCACCATCACCGAAATTATTTTCCAGCGACAAAAGAGGAGAGCACTGATTTGAACATTTAAAATTCTTTGAAACGATTTCTATTTGAAAATACTTTAAATAATATGCATTTTAAAAGTTTAAAACCAGAGTTCGAAATCATCGGAAATTAAATTCTCAAATTCCTAATTTAAATTCATTTCAATTCCAAATCAATTTATAAACCATGTTTATAAATTCATTTATAGAACAATAAATGATAATCAAATATTATCATTCAAACAACCAATTTAATTTACTATTAGATTCCAGAAAAATTTTACTTATATATTTATAATATAATCATACAAATTTATTTCATTTACCAATTTGAAAATAATATTGTGTCAATTTGTTCTGTTCAAGTGTTTTGGAAATCCTATCGATAGCGTTGATCAGACAAATCGATCGAAAATCCAAATCAACATCAACAACTCAAACAACACAATATAAACACTTTATATAAATTTCAAATACACTCCCTCACTCGATGATTCGAAAATGGATTTCAAATCAAGGTAGAGATTTAAATACAAGGGAACTTTAATCAAAAGAATTCAAGCTAAGAAGATAGACTTGAGCTGGAGATAAAATAATTAAATTTCAAAAGAGGAATATGGATATACTAAGATCAATCACGGACGACCTTAACCGGGTCAACCATGATTAAAATAAGATAAAGGTAGAATTCTGGAGCAAATCGACTTTCGATTGCCAGAGATAGAATTCGGGTATAGCAAAAGATAGCAGCATCTAACCCGAGGATATACAAATCTCTGGTGAATCCTATGCTATTGTAAAGGAGTTTCACCCCTTGACAAATCATTCTAAGAATGGCGAAACCGCCGATTCATTATAGATATCATCTGAAGTGGAGTTATGGGATACTCCAGAATTAAGAAAACACGAATAGGGAGAGACAAGGATGGATTTCGGAACCGAGAGGAGAGTTCCAAGATTCAAAGAAAATCGAGCCAAAGAGGAAAAGAATCAAGCTCGAACGATGGTAATTCTGTAATTAAATTTACTATATATGTTAAGTTTTGCCTAAACCAGAGCTCTCATACCACATGTAACATCCTGAAATTTTCAACCATTCGCATCCATACATGTCGGATTTGAATTGCTAAAAATATCATATTGTTAATTTAAATTTGGCAAATCTCAGCATATACAGTAAATAAATAATCACTGAATCACAGACACAAAGTAATATAAAATAATGCAGCGGAAACAAAAGAATAGCAGTTCATGAAGCTACTATATATATATATATATATATATAAAAGAGTTAAGTAAGATACAACAGAGGTCTCGAATACATAGATATCTCAATACAATAGTCAAATACAAGATCTGAATACATCATTGGAATCAACTGAATAACTGATAGCAGAATCGATATAGCTGGATCTCCAAGCGAAGCTCCAACTCCATAGGTGAGTTTCAAATGCTGTATCACTCAGTCTGACCCGAGCGTAAAGCAAAACACAAAACACTCGAGTCAGGATTAACATTCTTATATCAATAAATCCAACTCAAGTGAAATATCAACTGAAATACAGTAACTTAAAGGATATTTGGGATAACTATACTCTAAGGATCCGTTAAATTATCTACTATGTAGTAATATACGCTATTATAATATGTCTATAGTAAAGTAAACTATTAAAATAGCGTTAAGGCTTTACATTTTCCACCTTAACACATTTTATATATTCTCATAGTCTATACAAAACCGTAATCTCCCTCATACTGGGCGTCGTTAGAGGGCACTCCATAGGTATGGTACAAAACAAACTCGTAGAAGGCGCGCTAGGGTAGGTGACACGGCACAACCAGGCAATGCCAGGGTAAATTTACAAATTACACTTCCGGGTCGGTGGTAACGCAGAGCCGCAGCAATCGTCCTTCTTGAGCCACACTCCCGAATCAAGGATGCGCACCAAATCAATCACAAAGTAATAGAATGGAATATGATGGAGTGTGTCCGATAAGAGGAGCTACCTCATTAGCCCGTCAATTGCTCCTGTTTTAGCCACCTTATGCCAACTCATGGGAGTTGGGTCCACATATATACCTCATATAAGATCGTCTCCACCATCCTACTTCATTCTGGAATCTCCACCGCGTACACAGTTGTTAAAGTTGTTTTCGGTATCGACAGAGAGTATGCCCATTTTCGATCCCGGTCTCTTTAACAACTAAACGTTATTATAACATCGCGGTCATTTCAGAATAGTTTATACTTCAAAACCAAAATATCATTTCCATTTCAAAAACCAAATCAATACGATATCATTTTCACTTTAAATAAATCCATTTTCAAAAATCACATCACTTTCCAAAGTTATAATGCTTTCAAAATCATAAGTCTTTTAAAATCAAGACACTTTGGAAATCAAAACCTTGAAATTCATAACACTTTCCTTTAAACCGTTTAGATATTAATAATAGTATATATAATAAAATAGTTTAAAAAAAATAAAATAGTTTATATAAAAATAGTAATAAGTTAAATTAGTTTATATTAAAATAATTAGCATATTAAAATAGTTTATATTTAAATAGTTTATATTTAAATAATTTATATTAAAATAATTTATAAAGTAAAATTATAATTTAAAAAAAACTTTATATACTAAATAATTTTCCTCAAATTTCACAAATCGATTCAACTCAACTAGAACTCCAAAATTCAATTTTTAAATACAATCACAATTCATCAAATTCAACTCAATTCAGTTTCTCAATAAACCATTTCAAATTATCAATTTCAAATACATATTTGAACCATAAAATAAGTCATTTCAATTTCAATATATTTCAAAGCTTTAAATATTCATCATTTCAAAACTAAATTCGATAATTTCCTATATATATATCAAATTCACTTTACTATTATTTAGTTTTGAAATATTTACTTAATCATTTCAATAACATCTAAATACAACTTCAATTTACAAATTTAAATAAACAAAATATCCCATTTAAATTTATATAAGTTTGAAATATTCATTTAAGTCACTTTTAATCAAATTCAAGTTATAAAACATATATTTAAAATTTCAAATTTAATAAATTTCAAATCAAACTTATTTAAGTAAAATTCTTAAATAAATATAATTTCAAATTTATCTTTCCAACCTGAATCATTATATACTCTATATTTGAAAATATAGATATTAAATAAATACTTAAATATATTATATATCAACTTTATTAAATCAACTTTAATAAATCTTTAAAATCAATATTTATTAAAACTGTATATTCCTTTTTAAAACCATAGAAATCATTTCAAAATATTTATATATAGACCAACGGTGTCTGTATATAATTCTCTACCCTATGGTCAAGTGATACGGATTTTTATCATTTCAATCCGTAATTTAAATATATACGGGTATATATCTTTTCAACCCGCAATCCCAAATTCAATTCAATTGAAAATCGCTTGGGTTTATCATTTCAACCCATAACGATTTCCTCTTATTCTACAGATCGTTCGGGTATGTATCATTTCAACCCATAGTGAATTCTATACTAACGGAGAACTTGCAGAGTGATAACAGATATGATAATATTATAACAGGCATATATCATCAGTATAAATAATAGATAATGGTGTCAGATGTCATAGGTGAACAGATACAGATAACAGTATATATATCAATTTAAAAAAAATAACAGCAGCATATTTCAATTGTCATTTCAATTGAAATCAAATTAATAAATATAAGAACGTTAATCGTCAGTGATTGCTCACCTTTCGAGGCTAGAGGGATTTTGATGACGAGACGAGTTACAAACCCGAGTAACGAATTCCAAAGCAAGCACGACTTCCGAAGCAAAGCTAGATTGACACGATTCGATAGACGAAGCTGATAGATAAGGAATCAATGAAAAATTAGAATCAGTTCGATATATATATACAGAAATATTTGTTATTTTATTAAAATCGATACTTTAAATCTATGACAAAATTAAAATAAAATATATATATATATATATGTATATATATATATAACAAAACTAATAAAATTTACACAACGTACAGATCGTATATTTCTTATACCATATACAAACACTGTGTAAACTTATTTCGAAATATAAACACACACACACACATAGATATATATATATATATATATATGTTAGCGTCAAAATTGGTCACTAACACCCGAATGTAAATGAAAGCACCAACTAACAGTCACAGCTCATAAACAGAATGTATGTAGAGAGTAATGATGTGCAGAACAGTAAAAATTAAAATGAAAGCGGGTAAGAACAACAGATTTTATAGTGGTTCGGCTAACTCCGGCCTACGTCCACTCCAGAAGTTACTCTTTTATTGATGTTAGAATCAATTACAGTTACAAAATGGAAGAGTAGCCTTAGCCTTCGAAAAGAGAGAGTAAGAGAGCTAAAAATAAGATCCGCTTTTTTAGAAGCCCTACGTGCTGTATTTATAGGCAAAACCAGGTAATTGGGCTTCTCAAGTGATACAGGCTCATTAAGACTTTTGCCGAGTTCACACCCTTCACCTCAACCGACCCCAAGTCCTCCATAGGCCGACCCAAAGTAACCTTGGTACTGACCCGAAGTGATATGCTCAGAAACCCGAAGTAACATGACCCGCTTTCGAGTGCCAAACCACCCAAATGCCGAGCCACCATCGAGTGCCGAACCACCCAAATGCCAAGCCACCATCGAGTGCCGAACCACCCAAATGCCAAGCCACCATCGAGTACCGAACTACCCAAATGCCGAGCCACCATCGAGTGCCAAACTACCCAAATGCCGAGCCAGATACGAGCTTCCATCCTTCACCGAGCGACCCACGATGCCGAGCGACACTTGACGCCGAGCGACCCACGATGCCAAGCGACACTTGAAGCCGAGCGACCCACAGTGCCGAGCGACAGTTGACGTTGATCGACCCACGATGCCGAGCTACACTTGACGCCGAGCGACCCACGATGCCGAGCGACACTTGATGCCGAGCGACCTACGATGCCGAGCGACACTTGATGCTAATCGACCCACGATGCCGAGCGACAGTTGATGCCGAGCGACCCACGACTTCCAGACCGAGCCGCCCATGCCGAACAACCCACAACTTCCAGACCGAGCCATGTATCTTCTCCACTTCTCGATCGAACGACATATCCAAGTGAACTTCATCCTAGTGCCGACCCAAGGTGGTGCCGAACCACCTTTAACCGAGCCACTCCAATACGGCCGATCAACCTTCCAAGCGTGCAGCGTCGTTTACCCATCGACCATGCTTGATCGTCCATCCATCCAGTTGATTAAATCCATCGTGAACTGACCTCGACGAACGAGTAGTCAATTTAGTTAAGTCCACCTATCTACGGCCTTGCCAAAAGGCGGGTTAACACTTTGCCCCCCAAAACATGCCTTGCTATTGGAAGGTGTATTTTGAATAGTTTCTATCCCGATATCCAAAATCCACGATACATTCGTGATCAAACGATTCCATCCGAATCTGATAGTTTATTCCGCGATCATTCCAAGTTGTTATCCAATTCCGAATTCACCCCTTGGAAGTCAGCAATCGAATCCTACGATCTATCCAGACCGTTGACGTCCTTTCCGTACCCTTGCCAAGCTTGATCCAAACTTAACGATTGAATAGGCAGCTCGTGTCGCGCTTCGACGAAGCAACCTATCCCATGCGTTCCGGTTCAGCGTCCCTGAACATTAAGCGATGCCCTGATCCTCCTGGACAAATGCCAGCCTCTCCGGGCTCTTATCGGATCCCATCCTATCATTCTCCGGTGAAGGGGAAACAGCATTGAGTGAGCCGATCCTGTCGCTCTCCGGCAAAGCAACGTCACTCCCTGCACTCCGGTTCAGTGTCCCTGAACATTAAGCGATGTTATGATCCTCCTGGATCGATGTCAGCCTCTCCGGGCTCTTACTGGATCCCATCATGTCACTCTCTGGTGAAGGGGAAACATCGTTGAGTGAGCTGATCCTGTCGCTCTTCGGCGAAGCAGCGTCACTCCCTACAGTTCGGTTCAGTGTCCCTAAACATTAAGCGATGTCATGATCCTCCTGGACCGATGTCAGCCTCTCCGGGCTCTTACTGGATCCCATCCTGTCACTCTCCGGTGAAGGGGAAACAGCATTGAGTGAGCCGATCTTGTCGCTCTCCGGTGAAGTAGCGTCACTCCCTGCACTCCAGTTCAGTGTCCCTGAACATTAAGCGATGTCATGATCCTCCTGGACCGATGTCAACCTCTCCGGGCTCTTACTGGATCCCATCCTGTCACTCTCCAGTGAAGGGGAAACAACGTTGAGTGAGCCGATCCTATCGCTCTCCGGCGAAGCAGCATCACTCCCTGCACTACGGTTCAGTGTCCTTGAACATTAAGCGATGTCATGATCCTCCTGGACCGATGTCAGCCTCTCCGGGCTCTTACTGGATCCCATCCTATCACTCTCCGGTGAAGGGGAAACAGCGTTGAGTGAGCCGATCCCGTCGCTCTCCGATGAAGCAGCGTCACTCCCTACACTCCGGTTCAGTGTCCCTGAACATTATGCGATGTCATGATCCTCCTGGACCGATGTCAGCCTCTCCGGGCTCTTACTTGGATCCCATCTTGTCACTCTCCGGTGAAGGGGAAACAGTGTTGAGTGAGCCGATCCTGTCGCTCTCCGGCGAAGCAGCGTCACTCCCTACACTCCGGTTCGGTGTCCCTGAACATTAAGCGATCAATTTCAAATCAATTTTCAATATTCGTCCTTTAACCCTCTAGTCAAGGGTTCATTTTATGAAATTCAAGTTCATTTATTAATTTAAAATTCCAAATGTTCAATCACAAACAAAGGATAAACCTAGATACTGCCTCTCCGGGCAGAGTGGTCTGTTACCATCTCAGAGCATGCCTGGGGATCTCTCTGGTTCCCGTACATGTGTAAGTGGAATAGCTGTTTTATTTTAAAATCAAATCTAAAGAGTTTATGTAATCGACCAAAGTTCAAGTCCCGAACTTGGCCCTTTCCATCATGATCAATTGATGACGAGTCGTGATCCCGATCCAGGATTAGTCCTGTTAGGTGGAGGCAGTAGTTGCTCAGGTCCTACGGCCACCGTCCGATCTCTGGCGTATTGTGGAAATCTACCACTTCTGACATGCTCTTCCACCTCATCCTTCAGATGGAGACATTCATCGGTAGTATACCCTTCCAGCTCATGGAATAGGCAGTACTTTTCACTTCTACGTTCCCGTTCTGTGGAATCTCTCCTGGGTGGTTTTCGACAGGGGAGCTGCCCCCGAGTCTCCGAATCCGTTCCAGGTTTGCCGTCAAGTCAGTGTATTGTCTGAACCTGGCTTCTCGGAATTTTTTCCATCTATCAGGACCGTCGTATCTGTCGTCCTGCTTTCGCTTACCTTTGTCTGCTCCAGGTAGTTCTTTGGAGGTTCGTTCGCCTTGTACAGCGTTTGTTTTTCGCCTTTCGGCGCGTGAATCCTCTAACCGAATGAACCTTTCAGCTTCATGATAGAATTCTCCGAGGTCTTGTGGTGGATCTCTTGCCAGAGAATCCTTAAACTCTGTGCCTTCTGCAACCCCTGCTACCGCCGCCATCAAAATCATCGATGGATCCGGGCGATCTATTGAAGCCACTATTGCATTGAATCGCAATAGAAAATCTCTTATGGACTCTCCGGTCCTCTGCTTCATTGAAGCTAAGGTCATCACACTCTTGGGTCGCGTCACGTGGACCCTAAACTGTCTCATAAACCTTCTTCACCCACTTCTCCTCATTCTGGCCCTTTTCAACGTTCCACACACATACGAGTCCTCAAATTACAAGAGAAGATGAAAGATTTTCTTCAAATGATGATAGAAATTCAAGTAAGTCAACTGCGAATGGCTAGAGAACAAGATAGGCAAGGCAGAATCCTTAGGAATTTATAAAATTTCCTTGTGGATAACCATGCCGATCCCATTGTCATCGAAGAATCATCACAAGCCATGGATTCTGAAGAAGAAGAGCCTCTAGAAGAACCACAAGAGGATCAAGAAGAAGAACATCCTCTGCCGAATCCGGATGTTCATATGGACGAAGACGATGGCGTGATTTGCGTTGGAGAGGTCCTTTTTGACGCTAATGGGAACTTGGTTGAACAACGTGGAAACTTTTGTCTCCACTATACAAATTGTTCGGTCCATAAATCACCAATAGTTGAGGGTCCTCGTTAAGCGTTTTTCATTTTTCTCTTTCTTGATTGTATATTGGTTTGTTAATTTGTATATAAGTGTTATCTTAATTAATGTTCTTCTAAAAACAATCTTTGGTGTATAAAATCTTGAATTCCATTTAACTTAGGATGCTATATTTCACTCATATATAGTTATTATTATTATGTCATATGTTTGTTTATCTCATTTTCTATTAAGTTCAATGTTTATAGGTTATTTTTGTTGATGACAAAGAGGGAGAAGTTATATAAAATAGTAGGCTTAGAGTAAGGGGGAGTTGTTGGTGTAAGGGGGAGTTATGGTATGATCGAAGTGGTAAGTATATTTTATAAGGGTGTCATCATCAAAAGGGGGAGATTGTTAGGAACTGGAGATAGTGGTTTTGATGACAACAACCTTTGTAACTTATTTTATTATAACTTATATAATAACACTATTGTCTAGATATATATGAATGTTATTATGCAGAATATATATAAGGCAGGTACTGATTATTGAAGACTATATAGTATAAAGATCAAGAATGAAGAAATCAAGTTTGAAGACTCTAGAGTATCAAGATCAAGATTTCAAGATAAGTGTCTAGTTTTTGTTAAAACTTCATAATAGCACGGAAATATTCATTCCAAATTTCATTTGGGATGGAACTCATTTCCATCTTCTTAGTGGCTTACAAACCCACGACAAGTAACTTACAAACCTACAACAAATGGCTTACAAACCCACGAACATCTTGGTTTTGTACAAGTTCTCGAGTCCTGATGTGATGAGATATTCTGCAGGAAGAAGCTTGTAAAACTACTTCAAAATGGTTTTTCAAAATGATTTTCAAAACTGCTTTTCAAAATTTTTAGCCTTAAAAATTATCTTTTCAAATGATTAATAGAAAGATGTTTTAGCCTTAAAATATTCTTTTTTTTTGTTTTTAAATAAACTCTTTTTTTAAACTTCATTTGTTTTTAAAACTATCTTCTTATTTTTTAAATATTCTTTTATAATATATATATATACACTTGAGATTTAAAATCAAATTTATATACACATTCTAAAAATATATTTTTCTACTCTTCTTTATTTTAAAACATAAGAAAATTAGTTTATTTTACTCCAGAATCATTTCATCTTGTTTTTCTTTCAATACCATTTTCAAAACAAATTTTACATTGTTTTTAACTAAGGGATGTCGTGTAATACCCCAAGATTTTGAGGAAAATCCTTTTAAATAAATGATTAAAATTCTGGGGGGAAAATCAGAATTATTATATAGGTGGGATTTTCAGTGGTGCAAGGTTGTGTGCATATGTGCACGTGCACACTAGTTATGGCACTAAGAGAAAATCCAGAATTCCTGAATAATAAAACAAAGAAGGAAAACATTTAGATAAAATGTTTTAAATAAAGGAAATATAGGCCTAGACATGAATATTAAAATTCCTGAGGATATGTATATATATATATATATGCATATGTATGACTTGTCTGGAAATTAAGACAGAAGAGAACATTGATTTATAATGAATAAGTGAAATTTTATTTGAATAATAGGAGTATAGAAATGCATATAAGAATGCACATGTTTTCTGCAAATAAAAGAAGGTTAAAGTTAAACTAACACCCATAGTTGTATAAATGTATATATATATACAGATATTATTTGAGCAGAAAATTAATAAAGGAAAAATAAGTAAAAGAAGCACTAAAATAGTAAGAACCAAAGTGCAAGAAAGCAAATGTATAAAGGCAGAAAATAGAAAGTCACACCATTATCATGTTTGAGGTAAATATAATAAAAATACTTAAAGTAATCACTTTCTGAAAAGAAAAGAAAATGGGCACAACTTAGCCTTGTTTTAAAATATTGGCCGGGACATTAAGGGTTAGGAGGGAGAAAATATGCAATGCCAAATGCATGATTCTGGTTTGGGCTAAAATAAGGATTTTGCATCACCCAAAACCCTAGGTAGAACCCTTATATAAATCAAGAGCCTAACCAGAAAACTACTCTCTCACTGAATTAATTAACCTAAGGAAGAAGAGGAAGAAAAGGCTAAAGATTTGAGGGGTTTTCTGGATTAAGCTTGTGTAAGCATTTAGGTGAGTATCCTCACTCATATACATGGCATTAAGACCTGAGATTAGGCAGCCAAGCTTTTATATGCTATATTTTGCATGTTTTGATTTACAAACCATGTTGACTACTGATGGTTTGATGAATGCTTGATGAGATATGATCTGCTATGATGGATGTATAACTTTGTTGTTCTATTTTCATCCCTGTATGTTATACCAAAACCTTAAAAAAAACATGTAAGAGAGTATTTGTAACTAGTCTGAATCATGGCTTAAGACAAATAATGAAGAAGAAAAAAACTATGAGCTGCATATACAATGGTATAGTGCTGAGGCTTGAAATAATTGGTTAAGGGTGCAATGGAGTCTTTCTCTATAAGTGCTGAGCCCTAAACCAAACAGAAAATTTACAAGCCTAAAAATTATGTTTAAACAAGGTTAAAAATCTGGCTAAACATAGTTGCTTGCAAAATCAAAATAAACCTAATAGAGCCATGCATTTATTCTCAGTTGCAAACATTCTGGTATATGTTTGAATAGGGTGTTTATATGCTAAATAATGTGAGATGGAATGACTGGGTGTTATACCTCTAGAAAGTAACCTTTAACTTGCTTGCAATATTATGTCTGCAAGGTAACTAGTATGTTTCATGTATATAAGCGGTCTGTACACCTAGCTATCATTGATAAAATGAACATGAATACACTTAGTAATATAACTAAGGATTTTTTGCCAAGAAGGCTGCTGGAATGCTTGTCCTATTTGAAGTAGACAAGTTGACACATGGCTTGTTTAAGTCCTGAGATCTTTGTGCCATGATGTTAATTAGTTCATGGCAATGTGTCCCTTTGATTCCTTATAGCAGATGAGGCCAGGAATTTATAAGAAGAAAAGGCAACCTTAAATGATGATATAGGAAACTTGAGTCTTTCCGGGAATAGGGTTGGTATGAGGAACCTTAGTAGTTCCAGATAAAAATTGTTTTAATGCATATGTTTGCTCTTGTGTATGTATATGGGAATACCTGATCAATTTATACATTAATCATTCATGATAATACCTGTCAAGTTATGCAAAGTATATTTATGCTGTATCCTTAGCTTAATATCATGGATATGTTAGAAATGCTCACACCAGATCATAGATCTGACCCTTATTGCCCATGGCACATGGGGGTGTCTCATTCATAATGGGGCAGCCACTAATGCTTTTGCAGGTTGTGATGGAGCTAAGTAAGCAAGATTAAAAAGATATGGAATAGAGAATGCTAAGATAATTAGAAATAAGAGCTAGAATGTGTTAATTCATGCATGTATTTCCTGATTGATATGGCTATCTAAATGTATTAAGTGTGTGTGTGTGTGTGTATCTTTATGTGTACGTGCGCGCGTGTGTGCGTTATATAAAGGAAGATTTTGTCGAAATTCTATGATTTTTAAAGAAAATATTTTGGAATTTGATTATATAAAAAGATTTTGTAAAAGAGTGTATATTCATATACAAATTTAAAATGAATATTTTGGAATTTTTGGAAAGGAATTAATACATGGAGGTTGAAATTATGGAATTTCTTTACAAATGGAATAGGATTTTATTTATACATACGACTAAAAATATTTGAATGAGATTCATAATTATATTCCAAATTGATGTGTTTATTTTTATGGCATTTGAATTAAAGGTGAAATTAGGAAAAATAATATTTTGTAAAGTAATAGTAAGTTTGAATTAAAGGTGAAATTCTAATAATGATATTTTTTGAAGTAATAGTAAGTTTGAGGGCTATTTATTTAGTGTATGAAAAATATTTTGAATGAGGCCTTATTATTATATTTCATTAAGTAAATAATTTTAAAAATAATTTATTTTATATATTTAATCATCTTTAAGTAAAAGGGAAATTGATTTAAATACCTTTTGAAATATTATAAAAGTGTATAAATTGAACTATTTTGAAAGGAAAAAAATGAATTTGAATTGGTTATATAAGTGGATTTTATAAATAAATATTATATGGTTTAATATTTGAAGGACATTTAAAAAAGAGAATTTTAGCTAATAAATTATTCTTCAAAGATGGTTTGAAACTGTTTGATAGTAAATAAAGATTTTAATGTTGCTTTTAAATTATATGTATTTGATCTTTGGAAATAATTTAGGATAGTGAATCATTTTCTCAGAACATAATAAAACTTGAATTTGGTGTTTAAAAGAATTCTTAGAACTACAAAACAGCTTTATTCATATTTTTATATTATTAAAAATGAATTTTCAATGGTATGAATCATTTTATTAAAAATGAACTACGATAAATAAAATGGAATTTTACAAATTAACCCCTTTTAAATTGAGTGTTGACACATTGAATTGTATTGAATATTTTGGAAATGAGTGTTATAAAATAAAATCCCTTCTAGATCAATAAATGGTTGAATCGTATATAATGTATTAACTTCTATATGATGAGAAGTTTGAATAAGTGCAATTATAATACCAGCGGTATGGGATGTTCGGTAATATTTCTTTGGCTATTCTTTTAACTAATTATATATAGTATGGTACGGTATTAAGCGTATTGAATATTGAATCAATTTAATAACCCATAGTGACCCTGGGTTCAATGATAGTTAGGAGGGTTTACTGTCGTAACGAGATCACAGAAATTATAATGAATTGATCAAAAACGATGAGATACCAAATGAGCTAGATCCATTCTAGCTAGGATCGAGTGATATTTTGAGCCATTTTACACCGATTCAGTGACCTACTGTATAGGAACACTAATGATGATGAGCACATAGTATATTTGATGGAAATTATGACGTCTACGCGATAGAGAATAGTATAACAAATAGGTCATGTGAGGGCACCCCACAGTTCTAGAGGGACACGGATAAAAAGGGTTGTGTATCTTGGCTCGATCAGCATCTGGAAGAGTGATAATTCTAATCGAGGGATACGCGGACGAAAACGACTATGTATCTTAGCTCGATCAATACTTGGAAGAGTGCATAAATTGATGAAAAAGGTTATGTATCCCCTCCATGAGTTATATAAATGAAACCATGATCAATTCATAATAACTAGATGATTAATAAATGCAACGCTTAATAATTTTAGTAGGAGTGATTCGTTATTGAGTAGATTAGCGATTGTGGTCACAGTAAATAGAGATATGACTCATACATTATGACATCATATATGTTATTCAATGGGGATTGGGGTTTATTTTGAGTGCGTATGACTTTGTAGGTTATGAATCCCATTCAGCAAAATTATATGTACGATCATGTGTATCATTATAATGACCTTACATTTAAATCCATGCATAGTCTGACCCGTTTATTATTTATATGATACTCGGATCAGTCCAGGACTTTACAATCACTACAAGAATTTTGATTTTTAGTAGCGCTCAAAAAACGCTACTAAAAGTTTTAGCGGCGTCGACTGAAAATACCTGATTTTTAGTTGCACTTATTTCAACGCTACCATAAACCGTTTTACTGCAGCGTTTATGAAACGCCACTAAATTCTTTTTTTGCAGCTTGTATAAAACGCTACCAAAATGTACTTGGTCTACTCAAAAATATTTTGGTAGCGTTTATTAAACGCTGTAATAGAGGACGCAGTTTATTGACAAAGCCTGTAGCCGCGTTTATTAAACGCTACTATATATGCTCTCCTTCGACCCTTTATTTTTTGTAGCGTTGTTTAGTAGCGTTTTTGAAACGCTACTAAAATATTCCAGCTCTGCCTATAAATTTCCTCCAGTTCAATCTTGTTCATAGCTTATAACATAATACATAAACACATACACATTAAACAATCGCAAAATACATATACATATACACATACACATTCAAACATAAACACATTTAAAAACCACAAAATACATAAACAAAGCACTAACATAAACAATATGTTAACCGTACATAGAAGTTTACACAACTGAACAGTAGTTTCAAGACAAAAGGTTAACCGTACATAGAAGTTTACACAACCAAACTACATACCACAAACAATATGCTACTGTTGCAGTTAAAGTACCATAAACATCTGAACTAAGCAAGTACAATAAACAACCAAACTACCTAACAAGTACGATAAACTAGTGCTGCTAGTGCTCATTCTTCAGAAACACCTACATGTAGACAAAATATAATCAACAGTGAGACTCAAGTTATAATCAATACTGAGATAATAATGACAGGACCATCAATACTGAGAAAACAATGAGACTAAAGTTATGCACAACTGAATATGTGCAATCTTGTGTTCAACTGAATATGCACAACTGAATATGAAAACTAAAATAATGTGCATGTTAGTTTTGGCCAAGTATAAAATGAAAATGAAGATTTGTCATCAATGTTTTGTACATTTTATCTCTGCCTGTACATTTTCATATACTCAAACACATATTTTCATATACTCGAACACAGATGAAAATATAAGTGTACATGAATTATTTTAGGTAGTGAAATTAGGTAGGTGTAAGAAGTCTGTCAGACCCATATGGATACAGCCAAACACAGATTCAAAAAATTCATAACGATAGATGCATTTGTTGATAAAAATATGGGATAATAATATAATATGGTCCTAGTATGTAAAATGACTGGAAACTTAGGATCATAAATTATCTTTTATATACGTACAATTAGTCGATATAACTTATGGCTACTGATGGATTAAACCACCGACTAATTACAGTTAATATATACAACATAAATACCAAATTTTAATAAGCCTGATCATAGTAAATTCCAACATAAATTCTAACTTATTCACATTGTTTCATATTCACATAAATCATTCAAGTACAACAACTCATTGCACATCTACAAGAAGGTTATAATGAGGCAATTTAGAGGAAAATTTCAAATAACTTTGAAGGCAGCCCCTTTTCAAATCACTTAGGCATTATAATTATTTGAGTTGATGGTTTAAGTATTTTGTTGCTACTGGTTATCCATGATGGTAATTTTGCAAGAAGTTTTCAATTACATAAAGAATTGCATACCTTTCATTTTGGTTCCATAATGACTTTTGCTATCGGCCAAGCTATAGGAACGCCAAAGGCATCTTCCATGCACGTCAACACCATGGCTAGAAAAACGAGACTTAAAATTTATTACACAAGCCATAAAATTTATTACACGGGCCATAAAATATACAAAGAGTCTAAATCAATTAAATTTATATTGGAAGACAAACAATATGACTAATAAAACAAACAATTTTTCAAGCTCTAAAACTACTAAATCTGACTTATGTAAAACTACTACGTCCTTGATGCAAAATTATAAAGTCAGCTAAATGGAAACTAGTTGAAAGTGACAAAGATGAGGAGTGTGATCAGATGGTTACTTTCCGGATAACAGACTTGATTACATATGCATTAAATAATTGCAACTGTAGATAAAAGAAAGAAACTGATTTTTTGCTTAGAAAGCATTGCTTGAAGTCATGAAGGCCGTAACACCTAAAGTGACCCATATGGAATATATGTAAAACCTTACATCATATGAACAGATGCAACATGCATCCCTGTTTTTGATTTATATTTGCCGACTACTTCCAGGTTTCATGCAAAGCCACTTGCCATTTGTCGTTTACCTGTTTTTTTTAAATATAGGACAAAAGACATAATGAAGACACTTATTGATGGCTTTCTCTATGATGTAAGTTATATTAATTGCACATTAACAGATTGGTAAACGTATGGATCATGCAACTCCTTTAATTAGACTTACTTAACTATCATGTCTCTCTCAAAGTCTTAACATATGAAGGCAAAAGATTATGTATTACTTTGCAATTCACTACTGTTCTAATTTTCCAAATTGGAGTCTAGTATTACAGATAATTTTGACAAAATCATGGGTGTAGCCAGACTCTCCATGTCCAGACATGTTGATATTCAATATCTTCCATAATTCAATTTTGTGATTATTCGTACTTGGTGTACAAAAATTTTACTTTGGTTAAAATGGTAAAACAATTACACAGTTTAACCCTGGACATAGCCAACTTTTATTCATTTAATAAAAAAACATAAATATATAAAGGTGTAAACTAGGGTTGAATAAAATATCTTCGTTATTAGGGTTGAATCAACAATTTCAGTTAGAAATTAGGCAGAAATTCGAATATACGATGCATGCAAATTAGGGTTAAATCAAAATAGAATCACAAAATCGATTTAGACGATTCGTACCTAAATATACCTAAGCGATTACTGGCTGCCACGAGGATGTTGATTAATGCCACGAGGACATTAAGCAAGGACAGAGTGGACGAAGAAAAGGGGAACTTGATCTTCAGTTGATGAAATTTAAGCGATTGCTGGCTGCCGCGAGGATTGAAAAGGGGAAAAAAATTCTGCAGAAGTAGATCAAAATGGGGAGAGAGTTTTCTAAGTATACATGAGATGGAAAACAATGACTGGTCACGTTTATTTTTGGCTAGGCGGAAAAAATTTTCTAAGGAGCGAGAACAAAAAAAATTTAGTCACGAAACATATTTTGGGAAATATATTTTTGGTTGCATTTATGATAAAACGCCACAGTTTTTTGCAACCGTAAATGGTTTTTCTTGTAGTGAAGTACAGGGACATTGGCCTTTCTCTGATGTTGGACTTATTGAGAAGTTGATTATAGACTATGTTGTATTTAGAAAGTCTATTGTGTATATTTTCTGATTTGTCTCCATGTATGTATGTATATGATGAGGTTGAGATGTATATGACATTTGTCCTGTATTGATGTGCATATTTTGTAGTACATCAAACACTTCATTTTGTTGACCTACTTGCGATATGTATGTTGTTATATTATATTTTTCACTACATTTTATGGCTCTTTGTTCTCTGATTATATTATGCGTTGTTCTTCCTTGGTAAATTCACGTGTTTCTTTTTGTTTTGATACCGAGTACGTTTATATAATGTACCAATTGAGGTAAGTTACATATCATTGTTAGCCTAAGGGAAGCGTGTGCTTATAGGAAAGAAAGTTAAAAGGTACATAGATATTTCTAAATCATAAGTAAATGATTGTTAACGATGTACTTTGTTTTTTTAGTCGTTTTAATACTCAACGTTGGATTTGTAAATGATGTCTTTTACAGAAAGTATAAAAGATATTGGGAATGTCCCAAACGATATGTAATGACATCTTATTAAAATGTTTAATACGAAACATGTAGTATGGATTCCTTATGCTTTGACAATAGGAATTATCATGTATGTTATGTTGTCTGTGATATCATGATTTGTTAACGTATTTGATACATAAAGCAAATATCAAATTCAAATTGATATCACTAAATGGTTGTTTGAAGTGTTCTCGTGTATTTCATGTTTGAAGTGTTCTCGTGTATTTATGAAATACTAGAGAATTGTTTAAATAAATAACAAAATCTTTATGAAGGAGTGTTCAGACTCAAACTTTATAAGTGATATTGAGTACAATATGTCAATATGTAACACCCCACGTTAAAATACGATTATATATGCAAATAATTTAATTAAGTTATATACATTTGAAATTTTAAAACAAAGAAATGTTTGTAAATGGGGTAACTAATTGATATTATTTGGAATACATATATATTTGTGTAACAAATAAATTAGAGAGAGAAATTATATAAAATCAATTAATAGGGAAGATTAACTGACGGTGTTTGTTTAAAAGGGAAATTAATATTCAATTAATTAGTAAAGGTGATTAATTAACAGGAACTGACAAGAAATGGAATATATATTGTAGCAACCAATTGATATGATTAGAAACATATATGTTAGTGCAAGAGAATAGAATGGAGGAAGATTAATTTATGCAAGTAATCAATTGTCAATTAATAAACATGGAGACTTATGGTAACATATATAATTAAGATTGTGATTCAAAATTCAATTATAGAATATATGCATGCAATAATTATGAGAATAAAATAAATTAATATGCATATATGTGACGAATTAATATGGTGTTGATTGACATATTAATTTGGTAAGAAATCACAGTGCAGGCAGGGATTAATTGGATAGTAAATTAATTCTAGGTATATATGAAATCTATTAATTGGGTGATTGATAGGGGAATCTTATTTAAAAGAAACGTCATATTTAAAAATATATGTTTCCATGGATTGCGAGAGAGAAGGGGAAAGTGATTAATGAAAAGATTGTTGGAGAATCAATTTGAAATAAAAACAAACGCAGAATAAAACATATTAATTTAATGTCCATAGATTGAGTGTACCCTTTAGATTTTTAGGGTTTTATATCTGATGGTTAGCACTGATTTGAACCACTATAAATATAGGTGTAGAGCCTCATTTTTATTCTCGTTATTTTTCTCTTGCCTACAGAAGCTCTGCCATTTTTCTATCTCTTCTACACTTTCTTAATAACAAAATTTTAGATCTAATTCACACGAATTTAGATCTAAATAGAAAGAGAATAGAATTAATTAGGGAATTAGGGATTGGTTCAAATCAAAAGGCTATGTCAAAGGTAAAACCCTAGATCTGAGTTTTATTTGCTATTTCTAATCCAAATCTCTTCCTTTTCTCTTTCAAATATTATAGATCTGTAAATATATCGTTTGTAATTCCAAATAGGGATTACAAGGGAGGTGAATATAGATGTTAGGGAAAATTTGAAATAAAACCAAGGAGATTTGGAAAGCTATCAATGTGAGTGGATTTAATTATATCTTTTACGTTTATGATATATTATCGTTAAATTTCCGTTATATAATTTTATTCAGTATTCCAGTAATTAATTCTGTTAATTAGTTATGCCGAACTGTAAGAAATTTACAGTTATTTACATCTAATTTGAAGTTATAATTTAGCCTAAATGCTAGTTTCTTTTTATTCTCTTTGTAAGCAAATAATATAGTTAAAAAGAAAATTCGTGATTATGGATTAAAATGGGAAAATACTAGTTAGATGTAAAATAAGAAAAGCTGGAATAAAGCTAGAAAAATGGAATTCTGTAATAAATTATGCTAAAACGGAAATAATAAATTAATCAAATAACTTGATTTGGAAGTAAGTAATAGGTTAATTGGTTGGTTTAGAAAATAGGATACATTTCTATAATTTAATATTTAAAAGATAATGATAAACGTAACTGCAAGAATAAAAGAAAGAAAAAGGGAACTAGTGTAAAATAGAGAAACCACTGTATTTTACACTATTCCAAAATAATAAAAGAAATACCTTGCACTTATGAATTATTGTTTATAGTATTATTTAGTATTAAAATATGGAAATGGATTTTTAGTATAGTTTTCATACCCAACCAAATAAAATATAATTACTTCATAGAATCGAAGAAAATAAAGTAAAGTATGAAAGGAATCAGGTAAATTATTAGAAAAGAATTTGAAGCTGTAAACGATAATGAACCTAGATCTGCATTTACTGCGCAGACTATACAATAAGACAGTTATTATGATAATTGAATTATATAATATAAGAGAATTAAAGAGAATTCTATATCATAATAAAAGAAGACAGCCTAGAACAGAAGAGAGACACTTGTAATCATATACAAATTATAAAAGAAGGTAAAGGTGACAATTACAAGTAAAACTATAACATAGGTTATAATTAAAGTAGAAAGAACGAAAAGGCTTATTTAAGATTTAAATTAAGTTAATAAGGAAATGAATAGATAATAGAAGATGCTTATTTAATAAACTTAAGACTTAAATTGAATTAAATAAGCAAGGTAATAGAAGTGGCAGTATCAACAGCATTCCCTATTAGATCAATTGTGGTCTTATAATAGCCAGAAGTGAGACGAGGGCAAGAATATGCTAATTAGGGTAAACAAGTAGCCAACAGAATAAGAAAAGTAAACTAAACGCAAATTAAAAGATTAGACTTAGGGTCTAATAAAAGAGTGAGATGCGTTTGGATTAGCCCAAAGGATGAAGAGACTAACGAAGCAGTTTATCACAGATTTCAGCAAAGGAGAAGCACGTCCAGCTTAGTTATTTTGGGCTAGAAGGAAGTACGAGACTTCAACAGGACATGAGGATACTCTAGGATGGCCCTCTGGGCAGGCCTAATGAAGCTGCATCCCTAGAGGCAGGTCTGTAGGTATTCCATCAAGAGAGTATGCCTTGACTGCTTTTTGCATGGCAGGACCATCGTAGGCAGTCAGAAAGGGTTGGTGTTTGGAGTAGGATATTCGTATGTCCCAGTACTTGCAAGTAAGTTTAGTGGGCAGGACCCAAAAGGATAGTCGCATGCAAATATCGGCCAGCATCAATACCAAGAGCGAGTTCGGGAAATACTAGAGTTAAAACCAAAAGTCTAATGATTCTTTCACTATCGAGACATTGGATGAGGAGCACCGCCAATTGGATGTTAGATTGTTTACAGTAGGGCACGGCCACTTAACTCTTTAGAGGTCTTTCGATTAGTTAAGGGGTGACTGCATGGGGCCATAGCCACGATGAGAAAAGAGACAGACCAACTAGAATATCTATATTATAGGACTAACGAAGCTGTCCTTTACAAATATAGAAAATCCCCGACTGAGTTTCGTACAAGGTAGTCCTTGTTGGCGGGATTCAGAGAGTAGACGGAACGATTACGTATAGTCCTCAATGCACGCACAGGTGGTACGTTGCGGATGTTCGAGCATTAGTATAGACTAGTGCGGATGCAGTTTTACGTTTTCATAGTAGACAACGGAACATCTGTATTGTAAGCCTCACGAAGTTGTCCTTTACAGATGTAGTCACAGAACGTTGTAGGAGCAAAACGATGGAGACCTTTGCGCGGAGGATACGGAAGGTACTATGGGTAGTACCTAGGACCAATATGGTCATTGGGCATATAGCTATATATATATATATATATCAGTTATTAGGTTTTAACCTACTAAGGAGCATATGGGTACGATTCAGGCACAGAGGCGAGAGTATGATAAACCTAGTGAACCTAATATAATAGTAAATTGAAATAAACGGTATATGTAGAATTAAGCTTAAAAGTGTATAATTTATCCATTCACCAGAACTTTAGTTTTGACCCTCCCCCATAACATCCTACAGGTTAGGTAGATGGTAGAGACTTCCCAGCTTTAAAACAATTATTTAGAAAGTGTTATTATATTAGTGGGTATTTACTTACTATTATATTTTAGTCAATTCTGATGTGAGATATTTAATTGAGCTCTGATATATTTGTCTTTGCCTATTTGTAGGATACCAAATTCCCAACTCGGGTTTCAGTGGGCTTGGGTTTTAGCATTTTTGTGAAAAATCCGGACCCACTGGAATTTGGGTTGTTACATTTGGTATCAGAGCCAAGGTTTAGAATTCCTAGGTAGATAGTGAGTGAACGTATTTGTATTTTTGAATAAAATATTAATATATTGTAACGACCCAGAATTTCCGTCATTTGAAATTCATATATTTAATTAATTTTAAATATTAATAAGTAAGATTTGGAAGTCGAATTAATTTAATTTCGATATAGTGATTTAATTGGACGATTAAATCAATAATTTAATATTTGAAATTGCGAAAATAATTGATATTTGGGTTAAATGTGATTAAAAATGATTTATAAAGTTATATTGAATCATATTGAAGTTATAATGATGTTATAGAACTTTTAAAATCGAATTAAAAGTAAAATTGTAAAAAATTGAATATTTTAATATTTAATTGACTAGTGAAAATAGTCATTTTTCAAACAGTCTCGGATTTCGACGAAACAAGTTTCATCGGATCCGTAATGTTGAATTATTGTAAGGTTTCAAATTTCGTGTCAATCGGAGTTGTCGTTTGTCCGTGGCAAGCTAAAACGCATCGAAATCGTTTTAAATCGATTTGATTTAAATTTGATCATTTATTTCCGTAACTCGCACATATGACCGAATTAGCTCCCGAAACACGTTCCACTGCATTCGGAACGCGGGGTAAACCTTAGAAACGCCAACCGGCACGCTCGATTTGGAGTTCGGAAAATTTTCGATGAATAGTGTTTTTGGAGAATTTTCTATAAAAGGACATTATCATTTTCATTTGCAAACCAACCCTCCTTCTTCTTCAGCCGGCCCTAGTTATTATCAATGGTCGAAAATACATCTCGTTCTTCCACAAATATTTCACAATCCGTCAACTATTACACAAAAGTTTCAACTACAAAATTAAAGAGACTCGCGAGATCTTCCAATCTATACGGAGATAATCGAGTTTAGTGGAGTATTTTGGCGGCAAATCGGCCACAAACGCAAGGAGTTGTGCACGTTTTTCCAAGCAGTGGGGGTGGCCGAGCTCCATGAAATCGTGGCCGATGGTAGGGCTCTAGTAGGCGCGTGTATTGGTGGTGGTTGATCGGCTTCGAAGTGAGGGGATTGGGTGCGAAAAATTCACAAAGATCGGCGGCTATGGGTAGAGTTGAACATGATTTTGTCTGGGAGGAAGAAGCATAAACGTTCGGCCTTGATCTTGAGTCTCAGATCCAACGACCAGAAAAGTTAGGGTTTGAAAAAAAAATAGAAATTGATTTGTATATATATATATTATAATTCGTACGAACTTTAAAAATTCATATCTTTTTGATACGAGGTCGAAAAATTACGAAACTTTTTGCGTTGGAATTGTTTTGACGAGCTCTTCGCAATGGAGCTAGTTTGGAGTCAATTAGAGCTAGTGAAAATTTTGAGTAAAATTAAACGTCTGTTTAATTTTATCCGAAATAAAATACTGCAACCGTTATTGAAAGCGAGGTGAGAACTTCTCACTCAATCGAATATTGTATTTCGATTTAAATTTTAAATAGTTAGATTTAAAATTGTTGACTGTGTTGATTGTGTGAACTGGATGATAAATTGTTATCTATTGTGTGAAATAGACCCTATACGCCGTATATTAAGCGGAGGTTATTTATTAAAAACATATACCGCGATAATTTCACAATGAAGTGGGATTGGTATTATATATGTATTTGGAGTTGATTTCCCGCATTATATAGCGGATGAGACCCTATTGCGCCGCATAATAGCGGATAATATTTATAAATCCCATATACCACGATATTCCACTTTGATGTGGAATTGGTATTGTGCTAACATCTGTGGATGCAGGGAAACAGGTTGGAGGGATCCAACTGGATTCCTCAAACATTTGAATTTATTTCAATGTTGTGTTGATTTATTTATAATCGCTGTGTGATTATATTTTGTTATTGAAATTGTTGACGGCTATAATTTAGCCGAATATATTTTTGGTATCGTTGGATACCAGAAGTAAAAATTGGATTTTTAAAATTCAAAGTTGAAAATTTAACGAAATATTTATTTTTGAAAATTGAGAAATTATAAGGAGTTTTCAAAAAGATAAAAGTTTTATTTTTGAACCATATTGAATCAAATTTCAAATTTGGAGAAAATGGCTTAATAAATGGATTTCGAAAATATTATTTATAAGTTGAGAATTTTTTTAAAATTGGGATTTTTGAATAGTTTGGAAAATAAAGGAATTTATCTGCTTAAAAAAGGAATTTATTTAGAAAAAAGGAAATAATTTAGAAATCCATTTGGTAATTGATTTTGGTGATTGAAAATAAATCTTTTGAAAATGTTTGGAAATTTGATTTGGTGTCTTGAAATAAATTTGAAAATCGATTTGTAATTAATTGATTATTGATTTACCATAACTAGTAAAATTGATTTATAGAAATTTATCTGATTTGAATTAATCATATAATAAAATTTATCTTACTTATGGATGTTTGGATTTTATTGGATGTTGAATTGTTTGACATCTTTGATGTGTGATGCTTTGTGATACATCCTGATTTGTGTTGTGATCTGTATTTTTTTTATCTGTGATATATATATATATATATATATATATATCTGTGATCTGTGAATGAAAGATAAGCATTATCGTTTATACCGCTTATCAATTATATTGTTATATTTGATCTGTGATGGTTGAATGTTGTTGCACTATTGTGTTAAACCCATGGACTACACAATACACACACAAATGTGGATTTCACGTGGAAATCGGTTAAGTCACAAATTTTTATCAATTTTGGAAAATTGAAGTTTTGAATCCAAAATAGTTTTGGAATTGGAATTGAAAGTTTTGAAGATGAGTTTCAAAAATAAAAGTTATTTTAAATAACTTAATAAAATTGGAATTTAAATCATTTGATTTAAAATTTGAATTCAATATTTTGAAATTGAATTCAATAATTTGGGAATTTTGGTTTAAAGGATTTTTTAAGTATAAAAGGTGTTTATATGGGTTTTTAACAATTTAAAATATGGTTTTGGAAATTTAAATGTATATTCAAGTTTTATGCTTGAATGGCTTTAACTTGTGTAATTGTAACCAGTTTTTCCCAAAACGAGAACTATCTGTTTTCAAATAATAATAGCTTTCATAAAGTGAAAGGATTTCCAATTTGTATCGAAAACATCTCTAGTTGAAATGAAATTGTAAATAGTTTGGAAAAACTATGAATTAACCTTTGTGAAGATGATTAAACTTTATTTTGAAATCAAAGACGATTTTAAAAGGTGTATCTTTTATATTATAAAAGACTTGAATTGTGAATAGTTTTGAAAGCTATAAATTAAATCTTGACTTAAAGATTTAATGGGTTAATTCAATTTAAATGGAAAATTGATTTGGAAATCTGTGAATGAATCTTTGTGAAACTGGGTAAACTTTGTAAAGTAAATCTTTTTGTTTAAAGATTTAAAATGGTAATTTGTTTAAACCATTTAAAGGAAAGGGTTTGGGTAATAAGTTGTGACTTAATTGAAATCCCAATATTCATATGTTTTGAAATATTATGCTCACTATTCGGGTTAGCCGGGAAAAGACCTTTGTGTCATATAACCCATTCCGAATTAGTGATACGATGATATGGATCGTATTGAAGACCGGTGGTGAAGACCGGGTATTTATGAAAACGATAGGATGACCTATCGATTGTCTTTGCACAGTTAGCTACGGTATAGAGATTTCCTTTGTGATGGGAAGTTTTATCGGGATTGTGAATACCCGGATTGCAAGGGCTTCTTCGGAAGTGCCTTCGGTTCTGTTCAAACCCGGAACAGACTTGTATGGTTACATGTCTGACATTACATTTTGAGATATAAAGCTGATTTCTTTCAAATACATTTCTGTTGGTGGCGGAGAATTTATTCTCTTAGCTTAACACCCTTCTCTGAGACGTACGAGCTCAGAGGTTATGTAGTTGAAATTTATCAGTGATATACTCCCAATTTGGTAATGTGGCATGCTGAGTGTTGTTGTGTGATGATCATTTATTGATAATTTGTGATCAAAGCGTGGCTTTGTGAAAAAGCGTAGCTTTGTGGACGAGACTTCGTCAAACCCCACAACCCGGAAATGGTCGAAACAGGAATATGCGGCAAGGTTATGAGGGTCGCGCCCTTTAGGGTATGTCATTTCCTTCTGGAAAAGGGTGGTATCAGGTATGGAGCCCTGGTATTTAACCTATGTGGATACTCCAGTCTCATTTATTGTGTGATTGTTGTTTGATCGAGGCGCCTCGGATAAAGGTCCCAAAGGACCGGGGAATGGCATATTCGTGTAGTAGTTACCTATTTCCAGAGGTAACCCGGCCTTGTGTTGGCAGAGAGCAGGTTGACTCTCGGGACGTCCCGCCAGAGGCGATCCCATTGGCAGTAGGAAGTTCCTTAGCCTGACCATTTGTTGGAAATCCATCTTCCAATATGAACCTTGTACGGTATTAGTTGTAGAACCTGCCATTTAATGTGGCAGCTATAGTAGGCATAATATAATGGTACCTATGCTGGCTAAGATTAATATTTTACTTTCGAAATGTTTTCCACTATGCACTAATAATAATATCAAATCGAATGATTTTGCATAGTAAGCATATTTGACTATCATAAGAAGAAATCTCCTCCAATTCTGCGTTTGCATTGTGTGTGTGGCGGGAGGTCTTATGGTAGTTTCATTTTCCAAAAGCATTGCGGATATTTTCTACTTCCTTTGTTGTTGTTGTTTTAAGGATAATAACTGTTTTAAGTTCTCACACCAGTCACCATGACTGACCTGGAGTTTATTGTTTCCTTCCTAAACTCTGGGTGCCCACCAATTTCCACACGGGCAGTCTAGAGTCAGGTTATCAGGTCATTCTGGATTTAGGAGATGCTGTGGAGCTCAGTGGCGAGCTGGATGGCGAGACGTATCACTTGTGTATGATATTATTTATTCCGATGTGGATTCTGTATGAGGACAAGTTGTATAACTGTCCATTGATGTATACTGATGTGTAAACTCTGATGATGATGTAATGTATAAACTGATATAGTTTTGATTTAAAGATTATTCATTGATCTATTATATATTGTTCCGCTGCGAATGTGAGATTCTGATATTGTTCTGTTTCTGTGTTTTTTTGTTGTTTCTTCTTTCTTTTTCTTCTGTCTTCTTCTACCTCTTCTTTTTCTCCATAACAATTCGGTTTTCCGGCATCCGATTGCTCGGCAGTTGATAGAGTGGACGTATTAATGTCGATTTTCGAGCGACGAAAAATCCAAACGGTGCATTTGGTATCAGAGCATATGGTTAAGCGATAACTTTGGCTCTGTTGGGAATTACTCATTAGAGATAGAGTCTGTAGTACTCTAGAATGAGTGTGAGCGTAATAATATATACGAGCGCGTATTTGTTAGTGAATATGAAATTGTTTTGTATTGTGTTTGCTTATCCGTTGAGCTGTTTGTGAATTCTGGATGGTATGTGGGACGCCATATTATCGATAGGGGTTTCTAAACACTTAAACGAGGCAAGTCGACATAGTATCATTTTGAATTGGGTAAATGAAATAATTTTACCTTGATTATATTTTGTATATAAATAAATAATTTTTCAGAAATTGTTGAAGTGTATATAAATTGAATTGTTTGGTTGTTGAAAATGTAAGAATGTATATGAGTTAATAAAAGTTGTTTGAATAATTTAAATAAAAGCAAATGAATTGTATAAGCATAGAACTATAATTAAGATGATTTGCAATTGTGAAACAATCTTGTATAAGTGAAGTTAAATAGTGAAATTTTATGAGAAAAAGATTTATAAATGTGATTTATAAATAAAAGAAAATTTTTGAAAGAATTTAAAAGCACTGAATTCACTGTTGTTGCTGGGAAATAATAAGGGTGATGACTGCAGCATCATCAGTATCATTTTCGAGTTTCTGTGTGATAGATTTGCTACCATAATAAATTGAAAATTGAAGTTTTGTTGTGATAAACAAAATTTAAATTAAAATCCAAGTTGTAATTGATAAATGTAAGTGAAACCAATTATTAAAATGGTACAATTTTGTTAAGCAAAATGAGATATGAATTTGAATAAGTGATGAAATTTGAATTTGGAAAAAGTTAAATAGAATTTACTTTAGAATTGGAATCTGAATTAGATTTATAAGTGGAAATTTAAGTGAAGTTAAACAAATGATGTTTGGAATGGAATATAACTTAAGTAATGTTGAATGAAGTTGATTTTGATATCAAAGTAAATTAATAAAGTGAATTAATGAAATGAAGTGATGAATGTGAACTTGAGTTATATAAATGAAATTCAACTTTATTTGGAAAAAAATGAATTAACAATTGAATTAATAAATTGATTGAATGTTAATCGATCGAACATGAATAAATTGATATGGAATAATGGATGTAAGTGTCAATTCATTAAAAGCTAATAAATTGAAAATTGAATGGAAGTCAATTTAATATTAAACCAATTGGAATTAAAAATATTGAACCAAATTGAATGTGAAGTAAAACAAAGTGAATAAATTTGGTTGTGTTGAATATGAATTGGTTGTTAGATGGTTGTTAGTTGCTTGTATTTAATTCATTAAGTATTAATGAAATTGAATTGATAAAAATTGAAAGCTATGTGATGGAATTTAAAATTGGAAGTGAACCAACTTGAATTTAAATTAGTGAATGTAAACTAATTGAAAATGAAGAATTGAATGTCATTGTATATGAATTGGTTGTAAATAATTACAAGTAATGTTGGAATTTTATAAGTTGCCGATAAACCTTGTTAGTATGCATTTCTTTTGATATGCAAGTGTTGTAGTTGTTTAAAAGAGTAAAATGTTAATAACTTTATATATATGTCACTTACATATTTAAATTGAGTAAGTACAGGTACCGTGGCTGCCATTCGGTTGGTTTGGTTGCGCTAAAATGCTAAATTAATAACTGCTTTGCTAAAAAAATGCTAAAAAGGTACGCCTACGCAATAAAAATAGGAAATATGAACTGTTTTTCTGCTTTTCCGACCGTGTGGGTCGATGTATATATATTTATGTCTATTGTGATCCTACTACGATCGAACCGCGCAAAGGAGGCTATGGCGAATTTTTCTGAAAATTTAAGGCGTTAGAAAAAAAATTTGAAAATTTTGGAAAATTTTTGTTGATGGAAAGTCAATTTCCAAATTGAAATAAAACGTAGGAATTGAACTAGAAAATGGAAACCATTGTTTGGTTGAAGTTAAAGGTTTTGGAAAAAGTGAATATAAAATTTTTCACTAAGTGGATTTTTGAAAAGTTAATGAATTTAGGGCATTTTTCTTACTTTGCAATTTCGAGGAGGAAATTCTTTTAAGGGGGGAAGTTTGTAACGACCCAGAATTTCCGCCATTTGAAATTCGTATATTTAATTAATTTTAAATATTAATAAGTAAGATTTGGAAGTCGAATTAATTTAATTTCGATATAGTGATTTAATTGGACGATTAAATCGATAATTTAATATTTGAAATTGCGAAAATAATTGATATTTGGGTTAAATGTGATTAAAAATGATTTATAAACTTATATTGAATCATATTGAAGTTATAATGATGTTATAGAACTTTTAAAATCGAATTAAAAGTAAAATTGTAAAAAATTGAATATTTTAATATTTAATTGACTAGTGAAAATAGTCATTTTTCAAACAGTCTCAGATTTGGACGAAATTAGTTTCATTGGATCCGTAATGTTGAATTATTGTAAGGTTTCAAATTTCGTGTCAATCGGAGTTGTCGTTTGTCCGGGGCAAGCTAAAACGCATCGAAATCGTTTTAAATCGATTTGATTTAAATTTGATCGTTTATTTCTGTAACTCGCACATATGACCGAATTAGCTCCCGAAACACGTTCCATTGCGTTCGGAACATGGGGTAAACCTTAGAAACGCCAGCCGGCACGCTCGATTTGGAGTTCGGAAAATTTTCGATGAATAGTGTTTTTGGAGAATTTTTTATAAAAGGACATTATCATTTTCATTTGCAAACCAACCCTCCTTCTTCTTCAGCCGGCCCTAGTTATTATCAATGGCCGAAAATACATCTCGTTCTTCCACAAATATTTCACAATCCGTCAACTATTACACAAAAGTTTCAACTACAAAATTAAAGAGACTCGCGAGATCTTCCAATCTATACGGAGATGATCGAGTTTAGTGGAGTATTTTGGCGGCAAATCGGCCACAAACGCAAGGAGTTGCACACGTTTTTCCAAGCAGTGGGGGTGGCCGAGCTCCATGAAATCGTGGCCGATGGTAGGGCTCTGGTAGGCGCGTGTATTGGTGGTGGTTGATCGGCTTCGAAGTGAGGGGATTGGGTGCGAAAAATTCACAAAGATCGGCGGCTATGGGTAGAGTTGAACGTGATTTTGTCTGGGAGGAAGAAGCATAAACGTTCGGCCTTGATCTTGAGTCTCAGATCCAACGGCCAGAAAAGTTAGGGTTTGAAAAAAAATAATAGAAATTGATTTGTATATATATATTATAATTCGTACGAACTTTAAAAATTCATATCTTTTTGATATGAGGTCGAAAAATTACGAAACTTTTTGCGTTGGAATCATTTCGACGAACTCTTCGCAATGGAGATGGTTTGGAGTCAATTGGAGCTAGTGAATATTTTGAGTAAAATTAAACGTCTGTTTAATTTTATCCGAAATAAAATACTGCAACCGTTATTGAAAGCGAGGTGAGAACTTCTCACTCAATCGAATATTGTATTTCGATTTAAATTTTAAATAGTTAGATTTAAAATTGTTGACTGTGTTGATTGTGTGAACTGGATGATAAATTGTTATCTATTGTGTGAAATAGACCCTATACACCGTATATTAAGTGGAGGTTATTTATTAAAAACATATACCGCGATAATTTCACAGTGAAGTGGGATTGGTATTATATATGTATTTGGAGTTGATTTCCTGTATTATATAGCGGATGAGACCCTATTGCGCCGCATAATAGCGGATAATATTTATAAATCCCATATACCGCGATTGTAATATCCCGGAAATTTTAACAATATCAATTTAATAATCTGTTGAATAATTAAATTGATATGGATAATCTTTGATAATAAGATTTGAATTTAATTTAATAAATCTTATTAAACTAGTATTTAATTGATGATTTTATCTTTTAAAAGTTAATAAGATATTTTCTATTTGAATATATATATTTATTTATATATATTGTAAATAGAAGTTTTGGTAAATTGGAAATTTATATTTAATTTAATCTGGACTTTTCAAAGATATTTAAATAAGTAATTTTATAGTTTTAAAATACTTTAAGTAGGTATTTTAATTATTTAAGAGATATTTTTACTTAAGTTTAAATAAATAAGATTTAACAATAATAGTTTGTTTTATTTCTTTTTAAATATTTCTTGATAATATAATCTCTTGTTTAAATTATAAAATATGTTATTTTCAAATAACAAGTATAATGTATTATTTTTAATATGTATGAATTTTTAATGCTAAAAGGAATTGTTATTTTTAAATTGAATACATAGTGTATGTAAATATATATAACTTAACTTTTAAAAATTGAATCTTAGGATTTAATTTTATTTAAACTTGAATTTAAAGTTTTGAAATTCAAAAGAATATATATATATTTAATTTTTTTTTTTTTTTGGATTTTAAAATATTTGTATAAACTTTTATGTATAAATATAATTAGCTTTTGTTTCTCTTTAAAAAGAAATATATATAGATAAGTGTTTAAATAAATAAGAAAAGGCTTTTTAAATAATTTTAAAATAAATAGAATTATGAGTAATTACTTAAAGGACATGTGTCATTTATCTAAAGCTTTGTAAAAACATGTGTAATTAAATAAACAAATGTATAGGACAAGTGTCCTTATTTATTTTCAATTTCTTTTATTTTATAAAATCAAAAATATACATGTATATAAACAATTGCATTTCTTCATTTCATTCTTCTAATCTTCTCATTTTTTCAAAAGCCAAGAGAAATCAATAATCTTTCTCTAAACAAATCTGAAAATCAGATCAGTAAACTTTCTTGTTCATGTTCAAATTAGAAATTCAAATGCTCAAACCAAAAACTAAATTCAACAATTTGTAAACAAGTTTCCAAATTCAAACTCCTGTAATTCTCTTTTCCAAATCAACTCCTCTCAAACCTGAAATCAAATGCTTCAAACTGAGATCAGTAAACATCTCCTCAAAACCAAATTCTTCAATCTGTAATTCTTTTTCCCAAAATCCAAATCAAAGTTCAGCCTGCATGTTCTTTAATCTGGAAGAAATTCTGGAATCATTTTAAAGCTAGTGCATTTTCTTCTGTCTGAAATCAAAAGCAAGAAAACTAGATCTAAAGCAACACATCTCAACAAGCATGTATGCAGTTTTAAAAGCAAAAGCAATTCATAGTTTCAGTTTTCAAAACCAAGCATTTCCAGTTCTCTGTTCAACAAAAACAGTGAGTAACATTCTTACTTAAATTAACTTAAGAATTTATGATGCATGTTTAAATTCTGTGATAAATAGTGTTTGGATGTGAATGTTTGTTTATATGTATGTGTTTGAGAATTGCTTTGTGAAATTATGTAAGTGTGCATATCTGTAGTTATTAAACACCTCAGGTCATAGTTCAACCCTCTGCTTTGAAAACTGTAAATATGAGATACTTTTGTTTAATGGATATGACTTAAGTTTTAAGTAGACTTGTGGTGTATGTCTGGAATGTGTTGTTATGATTGTTTAAGGTTCTGGAAAACATTTGAGTATGTTCAGATAAGCTATTGTGATCACCTCTGTTTAAAACTTTAGAGATTTAAAACTTAGATTTAACTCAAATCTCTTCTCACTCAAATCTTCTGTAGGCTTAAGTGTTTTAAACAAAGTGTTGTTTAAAACTAAACCAAGCTTTAAATACATTTGCAAGAATTTAGATAGAAACACTGTCTGGAAGAAGAAATCACAGAGGAACTTGAAAAGTGTTAAAAACCAAATATGGAAATTTGTTGATACAATCATATATCTGAAATAGTAGATGAAAGTTAGGATTTTTAAGATCAAGTTCACAATTTTTAATGTAGTAGTGAATGGGTTATTTGGGTTCGTCTAGAAAGCATGTTTTCGAGCATTTCCGATGATCACGTGGTCAAGGGTGGTCGGGCTTGTGAGAGGTAATGGAGGAGCCTATGGGGATGACTGGAAAATTGGTCGTAGATGGTCATGACTATGGTGGGGGAAATGGTTGGTGTTCGAAGTTTTTAACCCTAGTTTTACTGCGACTAGAAGAAGTGATCAATTCGACAAGTATAATTGATCGAGTGACTTGGGGTTTTGGTTTTTAGAGGAGGAGGGGTTGTCGAAGGCATCGCTGGAGTTTCAAAGGTGATGGTGGCCGGAGATGGGAGGAATCGCCGTTGACAGGTTTTGGTGGGAGTTCGATTTTCTGTTCCAGGTTTGGGATAGCAGGCTCGTTTTTGCTTTCGAATTCGTTTTGACAATCAGATGAGCGTGGAATGGTACGGAGATGATTGTCGATGTGGGAAGATCACCGGAGGTGGCTGGCGATAGTCGGAGAGTGGTGCACGTGCACGGTGACATCGAGATATCTGGTGAGTCTGGGATTTTAACAGTGAGGCTACTCGAGTTTTCCTTGGTTTTGCTCGTGAGTGTCTCGGGTAATTTAGGGTTGTGACTCGAAGCAGATTAGGTTGGACTCGAGTATTTTTGTGTTGACAGGTTATAACTGTCTGGTTTTTAAAATTTTAAACTGATGTTAAATTTGTAAAGGAAATTTTAAACAAGAATTTAAATCAAAATTTAACTACATAGATTCAAGTTAGTTTTGAATCTTAAAGATTTGAAATAAATAAGTTTATAAATTTATATATTTTAAATAGGTTTTAATTGGTAGTTAGATTTAATTAAATGTTTAAAAATAAAAGGGAAATTGGTTTAAACTCTTCTTAAATTCTTTTATAAGGGATAAGATTTTTAATAAGTAAAAGTTTTTAAATTGGTTTTAAAAACTTTGTTAAAAATAAATTGATATTCATTTTAAATACAGAATTTAAAATGAAATTTAAAGTAGATTTGAAATGAATGTCTCAAATATAAATTGTAAATGATAACTTGTTTATCAATAAGAATAAAGTTTATCTTAAAATAATTAAAGACTTGTGTTTATTTAATTTATTAGGAGATTTAATAGATAATTAAATTATTTTATTAATTAATCATTTGGATTAATTAAATAGGTAATTAAAGGTTTAAACTAATTTATTTAGGATTAAGATAAATTAATTAGGGATGATTAATTTGTTGTTAAGAATTATAAATTAGAATATTAATTAATGATTAGGAATTAATTAATAAGTAATCAAAGATTAATTAAGTTAGAGTTAATACTTAATTAATTTAGTAATTAGAGATTAATAAATTGGTTATTAAGATTTATTAATTTAGAATTAATAATAATTAATATAAGTTAATTACTTAAGGAAAGTAATTAAATAATAGTTAATGAGGTCATTAACTATGGGTTATTAAATAATTAATTAATAGGATTAATTTTAATAGTTAATTAGATTAATTAATTTTAAGAATAACCAATTATAGAATTTGTTTAAATGTAATTACTTATTGGAAGTAATTAAGAGTTAATTACTTATTGTAATTAATTGAAGTTAATTTGATTTGTTAAATTAATTAATTAAGTTTAATTAATTTAGAATAATCAAGAGATGATTTGATAATAATTACTTAATGTAATTATTAAGGAAAGATTGTTTAGGGAGGTAAATAATAAGATAATTACTGGAAGTAATTAGTTGAATAAATGATGTTATTAATAGAAGTAATTTGAGTTAATTACTTTAAATAATTAATCAAGAGATTAGTTAAGGAATTAATTAAGAAGTAATTAATTTAGTTAGTGAAAGTAATTAAGGGTAGTTAATTACTGATTGAAGATTAATCAAGGTGATTAATAAATGTTATTTAATTTAAAGTTAATTACTTAATGTAATTAATTTAATTAAAGTAATTAATAATTAATTTGTAATTAAGGATCATTAATTAATATAATTAATGATGTAATTAAGATTGATTAATTAAGTATAATTAATAAATGAAGTGATTAATTAATATAATTAATTAAGGTTTAATATAATTAATTATAGTGATTAATTTAATTAATTATAGTTAATTAATTAATAAAGTAATTAAAGGTTAATTACTATAAGTGATTAAGGTTAATTAATTTGAGTAATTAATTAAAGATAAATTACTTGAGGGTAATTAAAAGATAATTAATCAAAGATGATTAATTGAAAAAGGTAATTAGAGGATAATTAATTAATTTGTAATTAATTAATGTTTAAGTAAGAAGGATTTATAAAATAAAAGTAATTAATTTAATTAACTTTAAATTAATTAGAGATGATATAGATCATTACTTATGGATGGATGATAATACTGAATGCTTTGCATTTGATTGATATCTCTGATGAGATATATGCTATGTGGTATGGATGTTTAGTTGAATTGTGATAATGGATTATCTGATGATATTGATAATGTTGATTATCTATTGTGAATTATCTTTCTAAGTGTATAAAGATAATTGAATTAAATTGTTTTAACCTTTAAAACAACTTGGCCTTAAAAGATACGTTTTGGATTTCGATGAGACCGGGATCGGGTTTCCGTATACCGGATTTCCAGGTCTGGAGACCCGAATACCACATCGATCCAAATTTACGTTAGGTCGTGAAATCCAAATGGAGCAAGTGAAGATGAAGATTCAGAGTGCAAGGGTTATTGTCGTTAACTCTGAGGGTGATTCCAATACGAGTGTAACGAGATAATGCCTTCGGTTTCGTTCGAACCCGGAACGAACTTGTATGGATTGAATGCTTTCAGAACATCGTCAGGTGGACGATGAGCATTCTAAGATAGATGTGTTCTATTTTTTAAGGTAATCGTGACCTCAAGCCTCACAAACCGGGAATGGCTAAAACAGGGGAGGTGCAGCAAGGTTAGTGGGTAGCACCCAAGTAGGACAAGATTATCTCTGTCTAGAGGTCCCTTCTTATTATTATTCGGCTGTGTGGGCAGTTGTGAGCTCCAACTGCTGGGATATCTTGTGCGGGAATTATCCAGTAAGGGATGTTCCGACCTTGTGTTGCAGGGGATTGGGAGTGATCCTCGGTACGGTGATCTAGGCCACGTACTGTGACGGGCGGTACCCCGGTAGCCCTGCCATTGATGGAATCCAAACTCCAATAAGTGCCGTACGTTTTAGTTGTGCCCAACTATGTTGGAACGTGAGATGTAAGCATTCCAGCTATTTCATATTTATTTGAAAACCCTAGACCTATTATAATACAATCGAATTTCCTATCAAATGTTTTGGTTAGCGTAAGGTAAAAACTTACCCATATTTATTGGTGGGAAGTCTTACGTGATACCTTTTCTTTCAAAAGGTTTTGAAGTTAAACAAGTTTAACCTGTTACTCACACCAGACCCATGTCTGACCCAAGTTGTTTATTTCTGTTTTATAAACTCTTGGGTACTCAAATTTTTACGAGTAGCCAAGGGATTCAGGTGTAGCTTTGACGAGTAATCTGGAGGAGCAATGGAGCAGGAGGCTTCGGCGTTGTAGATATAGATAGTAGTTTTCCGCTGTGTTGATCTTTGTATTGATCTGTATTGTGTTGAGATGTAATAACTAGACAGATGTTTATAACTGTCTAGTATGTGATGTGTAATCTGTGTAACTCTGATAGATGATGTATATGATACTATGTAATATTTATGTGATATATTATATTTCGTTTCGTTTCCGCTGTGAGTATCTGTTGTTGTTTTCTTTTCTCTTCTTCTCTTTTCTATTTCTCACCCCTTTCTTTCTTTCTGTCGATGCGATTTTCCGGGAGTGGAAAGTCGGGTCGTCACACGTGGTATCAGAGCTTAGGTTGAGCGAATGCCTAAGCTTTTGGTTAAGCAAATATCAGAGCTATTGTTTGAGTGAATACCTAGCTCTGGAGTGGTATCTATCGTGAGAGAGCGTATTTGTAATTTTTATATAACTATATATATATATTCTACCTATATTGTTGGGTTACCCGTACAGGTTCTCCAATATAAGATATAAAGATAGATAGGGTAGTAGTGTATGAAACACGACTACAATGGTTGGAATTAAGGTTGGAAGTGTATTTATCGAGACTGTAGACCCAATACTATCTCGAGTAAGTTTTGCTGTGATGAAGGATTTCATCGAATCTCTGAAGGAAACCTGTTAAAGTTCGGAGTTTATCTGTAAAGTTGGATGAGTAGAGTTTGGATCTATCGGTTGAACAGAAGCAAGTGATGGTATCTTGATACCTCAGGTAATAGTAGCTGTGTGATGAGATGCAGTGACGATGGATGTTCCCGAAGATGTTTTCTTTGGAACGAGTTTAAGGAAGTGTGAATGTTTCGGTGTTGTGGCTGAGTCCAGCATGGTGTTTCTGTTTGGTTTGGAGTTCGAGTTTCTCAAAGATTTTGGATAGAAAGTCCTTGGCATCAGTATCAGCAGTGCAGCTCGGAGTGTTCTGTGTTGGCAGGAAGTTTTCTGATGAGCAGTTTTTTCTGAAGGTGAAGTTCAGAAGCAGCAGAGTGGATCCATTTCTTCGATGGATTGGATAATTAAGTTGAACTGTTCTGATTGGTAAAGAGAGGACAGTTTTCTTTGGAATTAAGCTGGGTTGATCGCAAAAGTAACTTGCGATTGCTGAGTGTTCTCTTGGGTTATTGAAGATTTTCTGGATGTCTCCAGAGAAGTCAGAAGTTTGTCCGCATCTGAAGGTGAGTTTTCTTATCGACTGGATTCCAGGAGTGATACCGGTGGTTCAGTCTAGTGGAAGGATGTTTCCTAGAGATGGAGTTGGTGAAGCAGCTCAAGTTTTGCTGGAGTATCTGAGTTGTATTTATGGATTAGTGAACCTTATTTCTAGAAGTGAGTTGTCCAGTCTGTGCTTGTGTCCTACCTCATATCGGAGTTGAGCAGCGAAAGCAGTTTGGAGTGTATCTCTGGATAGGAGAAGTAAGTTTGGAATCTACTGAAGTTGTGAAGTAGAGTTATGTGTGGATCTCGTCTGTGTTCTGATTTGGATAAGTAATTGGTCTACTTGGTTGAATTGTCAGTTTGGATAACTGGAATTCATTGTGTTGTACGTATCTCTGAGGGAGTACGTATTTGATCTATCTTTGGATTTGGAATCTGCAGTTCTGGAAGCTTGGTAGTTGAGTCAGACTCGTCTGTAGTCTAATATTCTGTTTAGTTCTGTAGATCTAGATGTGTAGGAGATCTATAGCTTAGTAGTTTAGATTGTTTGTAGAGCGAGTATCCCGGTATATATATATACTTGGGGAAACTCGAGAAATTTTATCTAGAATTTAGTCTAGATAGTTAGAACTGTTTGATTGGATGATTTGGTTGCTATGGTTGTTAGCATATGGATGATAGTATATGCTTGTGTTTTGAATTTAAATCTTTAATAAGATTATTAAATTACCTTTGTTTAAATTTCGGGGACGAAATTATTTTAAGGGGGGAGGAATGTAATATCCCGGAAATTTTAACAATATCAATTTAATAATCTGTTGAATAATTAAATTGATATGGATAATCTTTGATAATAAGATTTGAATTTAATTTAATAAATCTTATTAAACTAGTATTTAATTGATGATTTTATCTTTTAAAAGTTAATAAGATATTTTCTATTTGAATATATATATTTATTTATATATATTGTAAATAGAAGTTTTGGTAAATTGGAAATTTATATTTAATTTAATCTGGACTTTTCAAAGATATTTAAATAAGTAATTTTATAGTTTTAAAATACTTTAAGTAGGTATTTTAATTATTTAAGAGATATTTTTACTTAAGTTTAAATAAATAAGATTTAACAATAATAGTTTGTTTTATTTCTTTTTAAATATTTCTTGATAATATAATCTCTTGTTTAAATTATAAAATATGTTATTTTCAAATAACAAGTATAATGTATTATTTTTAATATGTATGAATTTTTAATGCTAAAAGGAATTGTTATTTTTAAATTGAATACATAGTGTATGTAAATATATATAACTTAACTTTTAAAAATTGAATCTTAGGATTTAATTTTATTTAAACTTGAATTTAAAATTTTGAAATTCAAAAGAATATATATATATTTAATTTTTTTTTTTTTTTGGATTTTAAAATATTTGTATAAACTTTTATGTATAAATATAATTAGCTTTTGTTTCTCTTTAAAAAGAAATATATATAGATAAGTGTTTAAATAAATAAGAAAAGGCTTTTTAAATAATTTTAAAATAAATAGAATTATGAGTAATTACTTAAAGGACATGTGTCATTTATCTAAAGCTTTGTAAAAACATGTGTAATTAAATAAACAAATGTATAGGACAAGTGTCCTTATTTATTTTCAATTTCTTTTATTTTATAAAATCAAAAATATACATGTATATAAACAATTGCATTTCTTCATTTCATTCTTCTAATCTTCTCATTTTTTCAAAAGCCAAGAGAAATCAATAATCTTTCTCTAAACAAATCTGAAAATCAGATCAGTAAACTTTCTTGTTCATGTTCAAATTAGAAATTCAAATGCTCAAACCAAAAACTAAATTCAACAATTTGTAAACAAGTTTCCAAATTCAAACTCCTGTAATTCTCTTTTCCAAATCAACTCCTCTCAAACCTGAAATCAAATGCTTCAAACTGAGATCAGTAAACATCTCCTCAAAACCAAATTCTTCAATCTGTAATTCTTTTTCCCAAAATCCAAATCAAAGTTCAGCCTGCATGTTCTTTAATCTGGAAGAAATTCTGGAATCATTTTAAAGCTAGTGCATTTTCTTCTGTCTGAAATCAAAAGCAAGAAAACTAGATCTAAAGCAACACATCTCAACAAGCATGTATGCAGTTTTAAAAGCAAAAGCAATTCATAGTTTCAGTTTTCAAAACCAAGCATTTCCAGTTCTCTGTTCAACAAAAACAGTGAGTAACATTCTTACTTAAATTAACTTAAGAATTTATGATGCATGTTTAAATTCTGTGATAAATAGTGTTTGGATGTGAATGTTTGTTTATATGTATGTGTTTGAGAATTGCTTTGTGAAATTATGTAAGTGTGCATATCTGTAGTTATTAAACACCTCAGGTCATAGTTCAACCCTCTGCTTTGAAAACTGTAAATATGAGATACTTTTGTTTAATGGATATGACTTAAGTTTTAAGTAGACTTGTGGTGTATGTCTGGAATGTGTTGTTATGATTGTTTAAGGTTCTGGAAAACATTTGAGTATGTTCAGATAAGCTATTGTGATCACCTCTGTTTAAAACTTTAGAGATTTAAAACTTAGATTTAACTCAAATCTCTTCTCACTCAAATCTTCTGTAGGCTTAAGTGTTTTAAACAAAGTGTTGTTTAAAACTAAACCAAGCTTTAAATACATTTGCAAGAATTTAGATAGAAACACTGTCTGGAAGAAGAAATCACAGAGGAACTTGAAAAGTGTTAAAAACCAAATATGGAAATTTGTTGATACAATCATATATCTGAAATAGTAGATGAAAGTTAGGATTTTTAAGATCAAGTTCACAATTTTTAATGTAGTAGTGAATGGGTTATTTGGGTTCGTCTAGAAAGCATGTTTTCGAGCATTTCCGATGATCACGTGGTCAAGGGTGGTCGGGCTTGTGAGAGGTAATGGAGGAGCCTATGGGGATGACTGGAAAATTGGTCGTAGATGGTCATGACTATGGTGGGGGAAATGGTTGGTGTTCGAAGTTTTTAACCCTAGTTTTACTGCGACTAGAAGAAGTGATCAATTCGACAAGTATAATTGATCGAGTGACTTGGGGTTTTGGTTTTTAGAGGAGGAGGGGTTGTCGAAGGCATCGCTGGAGTTTCAAAGGTGATGGTGGCCGGAGATGGGAGGAATCGCCGTTGACAGGTTTTGGTGGGAGTTCGATTTTCTGTTCCAGGTTTGGGATAGCAGGCTCGTTTTTGCTTTCGAATTCGTTTTGACAATCAGATGAGCGTGGAATGGTACGGAGATGATTGTCGATGTGGGAAGATCACCGGAGGTGGCTGGCGATAGTCGGAGAGTGGTGCACGTGCACGGTGACATCGAGATATCTGGTGAGTCTGGGATTTTAACAGTGAGGCTACTCGAGTTTTCCTTGGTTTTGCTCGTGAGTGTCTCGGGTAATTTAGGGTTGTGACTCGAAGCAGATTAGGTTGGACTCGAGTATTTTTGTGTTGACAGGTTATAACTGTCTGGTTTTTAAAATTTTAAACTGATGTTAAATTTGTAAAGGAAATTTTAAACAAGAATTTAAATCAAAATTTAACTACATAGATTCAAGTTAGTTTTGAATCTTAAAGATTTGAAATAAATAAGTTTATAAATTTATATATTTTAAATAGGTTTTAATTGGTAGTTAGATTTAATTAAATGTTTAAAAATAAAAGGGAAATTGGTTTAAACTCTTCTTAAATTCTTTTATAAGGGATAAGATTTTTAATAAGTAAAAGTTTTTAAATTGGTTTTAAAAACTTTGTTAAAAATAAATTGATATTCATTTTAAATACAGAATTTAAAATGAAATTTAAAGTAGATTTGAAATGAATGTCTCAAATATAAATTGTAAATGATAACTTGTTTATCAATAAGAATAAAGTTTATCTTAAAATAATTAAAGACTTGTGTTTATTTAATTTATTAGGAGATTTAATAGATAATTAAATTATTTTATTAATTAATCATTTGGATTAATTAAATAGGTAATTAAAGGTTTAAACTAATTTATTTAGGATTAAGATAAATTAATTAGGGATGATTAATTTGTTGTTAAGAATTATAAATTAGAATATTAATTAATGATTAGGAATTAATTAATAAGTAATCAAAGATTAATTAAGTTAGAGTTAATACTTAATTAATTTAGTAATTAGAGATTAATAAATTGGTTATTAAGATTTATTAATTTAGAATTAATAATAATTAATATAAGTTAATTACTTAAGGAAAGTAATTAAATAATAGTTAATGAGGTCATTAACTATGGGTTATTAAATAATTAATTAATAGGATTAATTTTAATAGTTAATTAGATTAATTAATTTTAAGAATAACCAATTATAGAATTTGTTTAAATGTAATTACTTATTGGAAGTAATTAAGAGTTAATTACTTATTGTAATTAATTGAAGTTAATTTGATTTGTTAAATTAATTAATTAAGTTTAATTAATTTAGAATAATCAAGAGATGATTTGATAATAATTACTTAATGTAATTATTAAGGAAAGATTGTTTAGGGAGGTAAATAATAAGATAATTACTGGAAGTAATTAGTTGAATAAATGATGTTATTAATAGAAGTAATTTGAGTTAATTACTTTAAATAATTAATCAAGAGATTAGTTAAGGAATTAATTAAGAAGTAATTAATTTAGTTAGTGAAAGTAATTAAGGGTAGTTAATTACTGATTGAAGATTAATCAAGGTGATTAATAAATGTTATTTAATTTAAAGTTAATTACTTAATGTAATTAATTTAATTAAAGTAATTAATAATTAATTTGTAATTAAGGATCATTAATTAATATAATTAATGATGTAATTAAGATTGATTAATTAAGTATAATTAATAAATGAAGTGATTAATTAATATAATTAATTAAGGTTTAATATAATTAATTATAGTGATTAATTTAATTAATTATAGTTAATTAATTAATAAAGTAATTAAAGGTTAATTACTATAAGTGATTAAGGTTAATTAATTTGAGTAATTAATTAAAGATAAATTACTTGAGGGTAATTAAAAGATAATTAATCAAAGATGATTAATTGAAAAAGGTAATTAGAGGATAATTAATTAATTTGTAATTAATTAATGTTTAAGTAAGAAGGATTTATAAAATAAAAGTAATTAATTTAATTAACTTTAAATTAATTAGAGATGATATAGATCATTACTTATGGATGGATGATAATACTGAATGCTTTGCATTTGATTGATATCTCTGATGAGATATATGCTATGTGGTATGGATGTTTAGTTGAATTGTGATAATGGATTATCTGATGATATTGATAATGTTGATTATCTATTGTGAATTATCTTTCTAAGTGTATAAAGATAATTGAATTAAATTGTTTTAACCTTTAAAACAACTTGGCCTTAAAAGATACGTTTTGGATTTCGATGAGACCGGGATCGGGTTTCCGTATACCGGATTTCCAGGTCTGGAGACCCGAATACCACATCGATCCAAATTTACGTTAGGTCGTGAAATCCAAATGGAGCAAGTGAAGATGAAGATTCAGAGTGCAAGGGTTATTGTCGTTAACTCTGAGGGTGATTCCAATACGAGTGTAACGAGATAATGCCTTCGGTTTCGTTCGAACCCGGAACGAACTTGTATGGATTGAATGCTTTCAGAACATCGTCAGGTGGACGATGAGCATTCTAAGATAGATGTGTTCTATTTTTTAAGGTAATCGTGACCTCAAGCCTCACAAACCGGGAATGGCTAAAACAGGGGAGGTGCAGCAAGGTTAGTGGGTAGCACCCAAGTAGGACAAGATTATCTCTGTCTAGAGGTCCCTTCTTATTATTATTCGGCTGTGTGGGCAGTTGTGAGCTCCAACTGCTGGGATATCTTGTGCGGGAATTATCCAGTAAGGGATGTTCCGACCTTGTGTTGCAGGGGATTGGGAGTGATCCTCGGTACGGTGATCTAGGCCACGTACTGTGACGGGCGGTACCCCGGTAGCCCTGCCATTGATGGAATCCAAACTCCAATAAGTGCCGTACGTTTTAGTTGTGCCCAACTATGTTGGAACGTGAGATGTAAGCATTCCAGCTATTTCATATTTATTTGAAAACCCTAGACCTATTATAATACAATCGAATTTCCTATCAAATGTTTTGGTTAGCGTAAGGTAAAAACTTACCCATATTTATTGGTGGGAAGTCTTACGTGATACCTTTTCTTTCAAAAGGTTTTGAAGTTAAACAAGTTTAACCTGTTACTCACACCAGACCCATGTCTGACCCAAGTTGTTTATTTCTGTTTTATAAACTCTTGGGTACTCAAATTTTTACGAGTAGCCAAGGGATTCAGGTGTAGCTTTGACGAGTAATCTGGAGGAGCAATGGAGCAGGAGGCTTCGGCGTTGTAGATATAGATAGTAGTTTTCCGCTGTGTTGATCTTTGTATTGATCTGTATTGTGTTGAGATGTAATAACTAGACAGATGTTTATAACTGTCTAGTATGTGATGTGTAATCTGTGTAACTCTGATAGATGATGTATATGATACTATGTAATATTTATGTGATATATTATATTTCGTTTCGTTTCCGCTGTGAGTATCTGTTGTTGTTTTCTTTTCTCTTCTTCTCTTTTCTATTTCTCACCCCTTTCTTTCTTTCTGTCGATGCGATTTTCCGGGAGTGGAAAGTCGGGTCGTCACAGCGATATTCCACTTTGATGTGGAATTCGTATTGTGCTAACATCTGTGGATGCAGGGAAACAGGTTGGAGGGATCCAACTGGATTCCTCAAACATTTGAATTTATTTCAATGTTGTGTGTTGATTTATTTATAATCGCCGTGTGATTATATTTTGTTATTGAAATTGTTGACGGCTATAATTTAGCCGAATATATTTTTGGTATCGTTGGATACCAGAAGTAAAAATTGGATTTTTAAAATTCAAAGTTAAAAATTTATCGAAATATTTATTTTTGAAAATTGGGAAATTATAAGGAGTTTTCAAAAAGATAAAAGTTTTATTTTTGAACCATATTGAATCAAATTTCAAATTTGGAGAAAATGGCTTAATAAATGGATTTCGAAAATATTATTTATAAGTTGAGAATTTATTTAAAATTGGGATTTTTGAATAGTTTGGAAAATAAAGGAATTTATCTGCTTAAAAAAGGAATTTATTTAGAAAAAAGGAAATAATTTAGAAATCCATTTGGTAATTGATTTTGGTGATTGAAAATAAATCTTTTGAAAATGTTTGGAAATTTGATTTGGTGTCTTGAAATAAATTTGAAAATCGATTTGTAATTAATTGATTATTAATTTACCATAACTAGTAAAATTGATTTATAGAAATTTATCTGATTTGAATTAATCATATAATAAAATTTATCTTACTTATGGATGTTTGGATTTTATTGGATGTTGAATTGTTCGACATCTTTGATGTGTGATGCTTTGTGATGCATCCTGATTTGTGCTGTGATCTATATTTTGTTTATCTGTGATATATATATATATATATCTGTGATCTTTGAATGAAAGATAAGCGTTATCGTTTATACCGCTTATCAATTATATTGTTATATTTGATCTGTGATGGTTGAATGTTGTTGCACTATTGTGTTAAACCCATGGACTACACAATACACACACAAATGTGGATTTCACGTGGAAATCGGTTAAGTCACAAATTTTTATCAATTTTGAAAAATTGAAGTTTTGAATCCAAAATAGTTTTGGAATTGGAATTGAAAGTTTTGAAGATGAGTTTCAAAAATAAAAGTTATTTTAAATAACTTAATAAATTGGAATTTAAATCATTTGATTTAAAATTTGAATTCAATATTTTGAAATTGAATTCAATAATTTGGGAATTTTGGTTTAAAGGATTTTTTAAGTATAAAAGGTGTTTATATGGGTTTTTAACCATTTAAAATATGGTTTTGGAAATTTAAATGTATATTCAAGTTTTATGCTTGAATGGCTTTAACTTGTGTAATTGTAACCAGTTTTTCCCAAAACGAGAACTATCTGTTTTCAAATAATAATAGCTTTCATAAAGTGAAAGGATTTCCAATTTGTATCGAAAACATCTCTAGTTGAAATGAAATTGTAAATAGTTTGGAAAAACTATGAATTAACCTTTGTGAAGATGATTACACTTTATTTTGAAATCAAAGACGATTTTAAAAGGTGTATCTTTTATATTATAAAAGACTTGAATTGTGAATAGTTTTGAAAGCTATAAATTAAATCTTGACTTAAAGATTTAATGGGTTAATTCAATTTAAATGGAAAATTGATTTGGAAATCTATGAATGAATCTTTGTGAAACTGGGTAAACTTTGTAAAGTAAATCTTTTTGTTTAAAGATTTAAAATGGTAATTTGTTTAAACCATTTAAAGGAAAGGGTTTGGGTAATAAGTTGTGACTTAATTGAAATCCCAATATTCATATGTTTTGAAATATTATGCTCACTATTCGGGTTAGCCGGGAAAAGACCTTTGTGTCATATAACCCATTCTGAATTAGTGATACGACGATATGGATCGTATTGAAGACCGGTGGTGAAGACTGGGTATTTATGAAAACGATAGGATGACCTATCGATTGTCTCTGCACCGTTAGCTACGGTATAGAGATTTCCTTTGTGATGGGAAGTTTTATCGGGATTGTGAATACCCGGATTGCAAGGGCTTCTTCGGAAGTGCCTTCGGTTCTGTTCGAACCTAGAACAGACTTGTATGGTTACATGTCTGACATTACATTTTGAGATATAAAGCTGATTTCTTTCAAATACATTTCTGTTGGTGGCGGAGAATTTATTCTCTTAGCTTAACACCCTTCTCTGAGACGTACGAGCTCAGAGGTTATGTAGTTGAAATTTATCAGTGATATACTCCCAATTTGGTAATGTGGCATGCTGAGTGTTGTTGTGTGATGATCATTTATTGATCATTTGTGATCAAAGCGTGGCTTTGTGAAAAAGCGTAGCTTTGTGGACGAGACTTCGTCAGACCCCACAACCCGGAAATGGTCGAAACAGGAATATGCGGTAAGGTTATGAGGGTCGCGCCCTTTAGGGTATGTCATTTCCTTCTGGAAAAGGGTGGTATCAGGTATGGAGCCCTGGTATTTAACCTATGTGGATACTCCTGTCTCATTTATTGTGTGATTGTTTTTTGATCGAGGCGCCTCGGATAAAGGTCCCAAAGGACCGGGGAATGGCATATTCGTGTAGTAGTTACCTATTTCCAGAGGTAACCCGGCCTTGTGTTGGCAGAGAGCAGGTTGACTCTCGGGACGTCCCGCCAGAGGCGATCCCATTGGTAGTAGGAAGTTCCTTAGCCTGACCATTTGTTGGAAATCCATCTTCCAATACGAACCTTGTACGGTATTAGTTGTAGAACCTGCCATTTAATGTGGCAGCTATAGTAGGCATAATATAATGGTACCTATGCTGGCTAAGATTAATATTTTACTTTCGAAATGTTTTCCACTATGCACTAATAATAATATCAAATCGAATGATTTTGTGTAGTAAGCATATTTGACTATCATAAGAAGAAATCTCCTCCAATTCTGCGTTTGCATTGTGTGTGTGGCGGGAGGTCTTATGGTAGTTTCATTTTCCAAAAGCATTGCGGATATTTTCTACTTCCTTTGTTGTTGTTGTTTTAAGGATAATAACTGTTTTAAGTTCTCACACCAGTCACCATGACTGACCTGTGTTGGAACATGTCTTCTTCGATTTTAATGCGACAACTATATATTTCAACCTATATACTATATTGTCAAATATTCTTGCAGGAATCTACAAGAGAAGCTATTATCATATATCAACAAGATTAAGTTCTCAAAATTTTTATTATTTCCAAGTTAGATATTTTTTGTACAATCTCTGATATGATGATAAAACACACACACACAAATATTCTTTTGAAAATCATGCTTTAAAATAAATAAATATCTTTAATTGTTTAAAGATATAAAAAGGTATTTTCAAAATTATATAATATCTCAAGTTCAAAAGTGCTAAAAACAAAGGAAGGAACAAAACAGTACAGATTTAGACGTCTGTATCTTAATTCAGACGTTTGACACCAATGTCAGATGTCTAAAGATAAAATAACAAACGTCTGAACCCTCTGTATATAGTGCTTCTATTTCTATTTGAAATAGACATCTGTCAATTTAATAACAGATGTCTGTCATTAAAGACAGACGTCTGAATAAAAAGACAGACGTCTGAAATGACTGTTGTTTTGCTTCTTCTATTTTTTGAATTTCAAACTTTATTCATACATCTGTCACTTTTCTCTCAGACATCTGAACTTGACGAACTGAAGCATCTCTTCATGAAATATCAAATTCTGAAGAGTTGTCTTCTTCACCAAGAGTTGCAGTTCTTCTAATAGTTGCAACTATTAAATTAAGACTATTCAATACTATAAATAGAGATGAAAATCCACTATTTTAAATACTAATTCTTTCTATCTATACTTGCTTTGTATTATCATAATCACAAGTGATTTTTAATTCTCTACTTCCTATCTTTGCACATTCAAATCATCATATCAAGAAGATTATAGGAAGGGTGTACTACATTGACTATATTCGTGTTATTCAAAGAACACACAAGTCAAGAAACAATTTACCAAATTGTATTTGAAGTCCTATTCGGTTGCTTAGGCGGAAAAGTCCTGTTCGGTTGCTCAGGCGGTGTAATACCTGTTCCTCCGGGTTAAGTGAGGGTTATTCGAGATATTCCAGAAGGAGTCTGGGACTGGACGTAGAACGGGAAGTTCGAACCAGTATAAAAATCTCTGGTGTCATTTTTATTACTGCTATTTACTATTAGTTATAATTCCGCACTTGCTAGACTAGTTTAACTATATTATCGATCCATATACACTTTCATTTGGTATCAGAGCAAGGTCATCACATAACTATAACATAGTTATCTGATATTTTTTTAATAAAATGGACAATAACACTAGCAACAGTTTTACTGAGGGACAAGCCACTACTCGACCACCATTGTTTAACGGATTAAATTATAGTTATTGGTCAACTAGAATGAGAATTTTTATGCAAGCAAGTGGATTTGAAACCTGGAATATCATTCAAACTGAATATCATATTCCTACTACAGAGTATACTGCATGGTCTAATACCCAAAAACTAGATGCTACTGCAAACGAAAAAGCAATGAACATGTTATTTTGCGCATTAGACAAAAATGAATTCAATCGAGTCAGTATTTGTAAAACTGGATATGAAATTTGGAATACTCTTAAGGTTACACACGAAGGAACAAATAAAGTAAAACAAAGCAAGATTTCTATGCTTAAAAACCAATTTCAAAATTTTAGGATGAAACAAGGAGAAAGTATTAGTGAAATGTACTCTAGATTCTAGGATATTTATCACTCACTATTAGCTTTAGAAGTTACTTTTACTAAATCTGATGTTGTATCAAAAATCCTTAACTCTTTAACTGATGAATGGGAACGAAAAGTCTTAGCTATCGAGGAAGCTAATAATATTTCAACCATAAAAATAGAAGAGTTAATAGGAAATCTAATGTCCTATGAAGTAAATTTACAGGCAAGACGAGCACAAGCACAGGACAAGAAAACTATCACTTTTCAAGCAGAAAAAGAAGACTCTGAATCAGAAGACGATATGGCATTTATAGCTAAGAATTTCAAAAAGTTTTTGAAATTCAAAAAGGGTAATAAATTTGGAAATAACAAGGGTTTCAATAAGCCATCAAGCTCATCTCTTGAATGCTACGAATGTCACAAGAAGGGCCACATAAAGAAAGATTGTCTTGATCGGAAGAAAGAAAATAATCTCAAAAAGGACAAATATAAAAAGAAGCAAGCCTTCTCAGATACATGGGATGATACAGAATCTTCTTCGTCAAACAGTGATTCAAAACAAGCCAACGTTTGTTTTATGGTAACAAATGATGATGTAAGTGATCTAACTTTTGATGATTTAATAGAAATAAACTCTGAATTGTTAGATAAACTTAGAATCCTTAAGAGTAAATATAAAGATGCTTTAGGAAAATTAAATAGAACTGAAATAGAAACTGACATGTTAAAAGATGAAAAGAAAATATTAGAGGAAGAGTTAGTAAAATCTCAAGAATCTTATGTTAATATAACATCTCAATTCACTGATTTAAGCAGTGAAATAGAAAGACAGAAATATGAGAATGTTAAATTAACAAAAGAAAATTATGATTTAAATTCTAATATTAAAACACTTGATATAGAAATATCACATCTTAAAACAAAACTGGAAAATATTTCTAAAAATGTTTCTAAATTTAACAGTGGAAGAGAGAGTCTCTCTAAAATAATTGAGAATTCTCAAACCTGTTCAAATAAAAAGGGGTTAGGATATAAAAAACCGATACAAAAGCATTCTAAAAATAATGGTTCATTTTATACTAATTTTAAGAAAAAGGAATCTATATCTGCTCAAAAATCTTCTGCAAAAGTTATTCATCCAAAATCAATTATGATTTGGGTTCCAAAAACTAATAATAATTTGATTAGGAATAACTACATTAAATCCTTCATTATGTCTGTACATAAGAATGAAAATTTTATTTTTAAAGGAAACTCTAAACCCAACTGGGTTTGGTTTCCTAAGATTTAACCCTTTGGACCCTAACGGAGGAAGTGGGTACCAATAGAATTTCAATATTTTTTGCAGGTACCGATTAAGAAAAGAGGAAAATGGATTCTAGACAGTGGTTGCTCAAAACACATGACAAGCGACAAAAATATGTTAACAAACATTATCTACTCAGATGGAGGATCTGTCACTTTTGGAGATAATTTCAAAGGTTACATCATCGGCAAAAGTGATGTGAGCAATGACGGTACATCTAATTTACCTCTTATTACAAACGTTCTATTAGTTTAAAATTTAAAACACAATTTACTAAGTATTAGTCAATTATGTGATAAAGGCTTTTAATATAGCATTTTCTGAAAATAAATGCACATATTCATTCACCTCAACGCCCTCATGTTTCTCCAAATTCGTGGGATCGACAGCCTCAATTGTCTCCCATTAAACCGTTTGATGAACACAATCAACTCGAATCATCCAAAAGGAAGTCTCCGAAGTCTCCAAAAACTCCGAAGACTCCTAAAGTAAATAATGTATATATGATATGATTGTACGTTCATTTGGTTACTCATGTTTGCTTTGTATTTTCAAAATAAATAAATATTTGAATATTATTTTTCTTTTATCATTAAACTAAGCAAAAATATTCAACATCAGACATACAGACGTCTATTCTTTTACAACAGACGTCTGTAAAACACCTTCTTTTACTGTTTTCAACCACAGACGTCTGAATCATTTATCATAGACGTCTAAATTAAGTTTAAAAATTTTCAATTTTTCTGGTATAAAATTAGCCGTCTGTTTGAAAATAACAGACATCTGTTCTCCAATATAGACGTCTAACATAAAATTTTCAGACATCTGATTTTAGTTCAAAATGTTTTTCACTCTCTGTTTCAATTTGAACCTACTGAGCCGTCTGTCACTATTTATTAGACGTCTGTCCTTCATTTTAGCCGTCTGCTATAAAATTTTAGACGTCTAAACTCCTTTTTATTATTCTTTATCTACAGGACTTCGGACGTCTGTATATTTTTTAGACGTCTGAAACCCTGTTAGACAGAAAACAATATAAATCAAACCAACGGCTTCCCTTCTTCAACTCGACTATTTTCTCAAAATCAAAATTCAAAACTTTGAGCAAACTTTTATCCAAAGTCCAATCCCGAAAAATTACGAGATTGAACTAATTTCTGGAACTTCGCGCACATATACAAAAAATGAAAAGCTCAAGTCTGACATCACCATCTCTAAAAATCAAAAGAAAATCTCTCAACAAATTGCACAAGGCTTTTCTTCCATCAATTCTAGATTCGATGATTTAGATGCCAAAGTCGAAGAAAATGCACGAGAATTGAAAAATGTCAAGACAATTCTTCGTCAATTGTGGAAGAAGTCTCATGGATCTTCTCCTCCTTCCTCTCCAACTTGGGGAGAATGGTGAAAGAAGATGTTTTTTCTTTTGGTTTGCCTTTTTGGTCCAAAAACTTCACTTTCATAAAAAATTCTATTTTTTTGTGATGTTTTAAAACTTATTAGTTGTTCTTTGTATAATTTTCTATGTCTCTCTTAGTTCTTTGTGTTGGTTAAACAAATGCTCTGTCTTAAAATATTGATTTGTTATTATCATCTTGGTACATGCTTGGTCTGTCTACACTTCTTAACTATTTTGTTATTCACAGTTTTGTCATTTCTCTATATCTAACACCCCCTACAACTCTTTTTGTTAATGACAAAGGGGGAGAAATAATAACATTTCTGCTATATAAATTGGTCATATTGACAGGGGGAGCAAAAGGTATGGTTATACTAACTGTTGAATTATATAGTTGTCATCATCAAAAAGGGGGAGAATGTTGGAACCTTCCTTCTTCGATTTTAATGCGACAACTATATATTTCAACCTATATACTATAATGTCAAATATTCTTGCAGGAATCTACAAGAGAAGCTATTATCATATCATCAACAAGATTAAGTTCTCAAAAAATTTATTATTTCTAAGTTAGATATTTTTTGTACAATCTCTGATATGATGATAAAACACACACACACAAATATTCTTTTGAAAATCATGCTTTAAAATAAATAAATATCTTTAATTATTTAAAGATATAAAAAGGTATTTTCAAAATTATATAATATCTCAAGTTCAAAAGTGCTAAAAACAAAGTAAGGAACAAAACAATACAGATTTAGACGTCTGTATCTTAATTCAGACGTCTGACACCAATGTCAGACGTCTAAAGATAAAATAACAGACGTATGAACCCTCTGTATATAGTGCTTCTATTTCTATATGAAATAGACATCTGTCAATTTAATAACAGACGTCTATCATCAAAGACAGACGTCTGAATTAAAAGACAGACGTCTGAAATGACTGTTGTTTTGCTTCTTCTATTTTTTGAATTTCAAACTTTATTCAGACATCTGTCACTTTTCCCTCAGACATCTGAACTTGACGAACTGAAGCATCTCTTCATGAAATATCAAATTCTGAAGAGTTGTCTTCTTCACCAAGAGTTGCACTTCTTCTAATAGTTGCAACTATTAAATTAAGACTATTCAATACTATAAATAGAGATGAAAATCCACTATTTTAAATACTAATTCTTTCTATCTATACTTGCTTTGTATTATCATAATCACAAGTGATTTTCAATTCTCTACTTCCTATCTTTGCACATTCAAATCATCATATCAAGAAGATTATAGGAAGGGTGTACTACATTGACTATATTCGTGTTATTCAAAGAACACACAAGTCAAGAAACAATTTACCAAATTGTATTTGAAGTCCTATTCGGTTACTTAGGCGGAAAAGTCCTGTTCGGTTGCTCAGGCGGTGTAATACCTGTTCCTCCGGGTTAAGTGAGGGTTATTCGAGAAATTCCAGTAGGAGTCTGGGACTGGACGTAGAACGGGAAGTTCGAACCAGTATAAAAATCTCTGGTGTCATTTTTATTACTGCTATTTACTATTAGTTATAATTCCGCACTTGTTAGACTAGTTTAACTATATTATCGATTCATATACACTTTCAACCTGGAGTTTATTGTTTCCTTCCTAAACTCTGGGTGCCCACCAATTTCCACACGGGCAGTCTAGAGTCAGGTTATCAGGTCATTCTGGATTTAGGAGATGCTGTGGAGCTCAGTGGCGAGCTGGATGGCGAGACGTATCACTTGTGTATGATATTATGTATTCCGCTGTGGATTCTGTATGAGGACAAGTTGTACAACTGTCCATTGATGTATACTGATGTGTAAACTCTGATGATGATGTAATGTATAAATTGATATAGTTTTGATTTAAAGATTATTCATTGATCTATTATATATTGTTCCGTTGCGAATGTGAGATTCTGATATTGTTCTGTTTCTGTATTTTTTTGTTTGTTCTTCTTTCTTTTTCTTATGTCTTCTTCTGCCTCTTCTTTTTCTCCATAACAATTCGGTTTTCCGGCATCCGATTGCTCGGCAGTTGATACAGTGGACGTATTAATGTCGATTTTCGAGCGACGAAAAATCCAAACGTTACATATATTATGTACTAAAATCCAAATAGTGCCCAACTATAGATTTTAACGTATGGAAAGTTTTTTAGAAGTATATTTGTACATAGTTTGCTAGTTGGGTTTGGGATGACCCAAGTATGTAGAGCCCTATGTTATTACTGATTTATAGCATACAAATAAGCCTTGTTTTGAGAGAAAATTTGTATCCATATGTTTTAGGAAGTAGGGAAGTTCCTTAGGGATAGTAGGGAGAGTGTTTTTATTTTGGGAAGAATAAGTGGTTTTAGTATGAAGAAAATCCACTTTATGTCTAACCCAATAAAAATGAAACTTTTGAATTAAAAAAGTTGAAAAATATAATTGTTAACATATTTGAGGAAGTAAATATTGGGTTTTTGAAAAAATAAGTGGTATGAAATTTAAATTGGTTTTTATATGATGTAAAATTTGTTAAAAGTGAGTAAACAATGATTTTAAATATAAAAACCTAGAGTGTGTTAAGTATCGAAAATGTAGGTTACAACATTTATTGTTGTAATAAATGTTTTCAATAAAAATAAAGGAAGCATAGACTATGACACTATTGTTATAGTAGGTGTGTAATATCCCGGAAATTTAGGGCAATATCAATTTAATAATATGTTTAAATAATTAAATTGATTTGTTAATCTTTGATAAAAATATTTGAATTGGTTTAAAAATCTAATTAAATGAATATTTAATTAGTGAATTCTATCCTTTAAAAACTAATAAAATGATTTCTATTTATAATGTATATATATATATGTATATATTGTAAATAGATAAGCTTGGATTTGAAATTTAAATAATAAATGAAATCTTGTTTTAAATTTCTAATATATATATATTTATAGTTTGGAGATTTGGATTTATTTAATATTAGCTTTTCAAAGTTATTTAAAATTAATATCTATATGGTTTTAAATAAGATTAATAATAAGGTAATCTCTTTTATAAATTGTTTTAATATTAATAAATTATTATGTTAAACAATATTATTAATATATTGTTTTATATATATAGATATAAATAAACTTTAATAAAATAGGATTGTTATATTCAATATGTTGTTTTAAATTTACTTTAAATTGGATTTTAAAAATATAATTTGAATTTGAATTTAGATTTAATTTTGAAATTCAAAAGAGGTAAGGTTTTAAATAGTTTTTGATTTTATAAATATATGTATAAGCTTTATATATATATATAATTAGTTTTATTTCTTTAAAAGTATTATATATATAAATAGATAAGTAATAAGTGTTTTATAAATAAAGAAAAAGATTTATTTACATTTAAAATAAATAAAACTAAATAAAAAGACAAGTGTTAAATTATTAAGTAACCATTTTAACATGTGTTGTATAGTTGTGTAAACTCTGATAAGTGTTGTATACTTTGTAATAGTTTATGTTATTAATATAATTTATTCGTTCCGCTGTGAGATCGTTGTTGTTGTTTCTTTCTTTCTTCTCTTCTTTTCTATTTTCTACCCCTTTCTTTCTTATTAACGATGCGACTTTCTGTGGAGAGAAAGTCGTGGTCGTTACAAGGTGACTCCCAAAGTAAATGTTTTTACATAGCATACGGGATTTATTAATATTTATTTTAATTGAATCCATATGTTAGTATTTTTGGGTTGTAGTAACGGTGTTTTACGCAACATCTGTTTTGACCCAAATGAGTTTTGGAGATAATTTCTAAAGTGGTTTGTATGTACACTTATTATTTAAATAAGCACATGAAAATATTTTCTAGTTTTAAAAATGAGTTCTTTTGAAAAATAATGTACGATAAATTAATGAATTTAGTAGGAAATATCTTATGTAAGTAAATATAGAGTAAACATACCTTAATTTATTGGAATGAAATGAATAATAATATAATTTTCTATGAATCACAAATAAAGATGTTTTGTGCAAGCTATAAGGAATACGTGAAAGAGATGTACAAGGTATGGAAAGCATCATATTTTGTATAGCCTATTTCGATAAAATATAAAATATATTCTTTATAATTTCATCTAAACATGAAATCCTCCTTTAAAAGATTCATAGAAGGTTTTAGCGTTAATGGTTTCTCATAAGAGAAAGTAATTCCAATACATCAATGTATAAAACCATTAAGTGTAGTAAGTTAGTAACTCCTTCAAGGTTAAGTAATTAGAAGAGTAGGAAAGTTAAGAGATTTTTGATAAAAATAATTGTTCTTATTTACCCTAGCTTAGTAAACTTGAAAATCTATAATAAAAAAAAGAAGGATATTTTGAAAACATGTGGGGACATTTTTTTTAAAGTCAAGAAAAAAGAAAATTGTTCTAAGAACAAGCAAGACATGTTTTAAAAAAAGATGGTTTGGTGGAAAAGTAAATAAGTTTTTGAAAAGATAAAATTTAGAAGTTTTAATTTTTGAAGAAAATTCGATAAATACCAAACCAAATCAAACTTTTAAATATGGAGTAGATAGGAATCATTTCCTAGGTGTAACAGGAAAAGTATAAGGTTATAGCAGTAATTACTCTTAGTGATAATAAAAGTTCCCGTAAGGTGTATAGGACACTAGTGAAAACCTAGAAATGTTGCTTCATGTGTGCAGACTATAGAAGAATAGTGAAATGATATTAGTAAGATGATAAGACACATATGGTTGGGATAGGTAGACCTTAGTTGGGGAAAAATGAAAGGTAAAGAGAAAATTTCCCCAAGCTTGGTTGTCTTTTTAGATAGAGACTGCATAGATTGAAACCCTTATCCATTGCAATAAATGAGACTTAGTTATTCCTTTTTGAGCATGGAAAAGAAGAGATGAATAGATCTTATTCGTCATGAGTAATATAACATAAGTTGGTAACAAGAAATAGACGGCAGAAGGAGCATATGAGTTACTTGGATTCCTAGAGTATGACCTTTTTGTGTCAAAGTGGACATGGTCTTAGACCTCCTTGCCCTAGATGATAGCTGTGTTTAGTTGTTGTATAAAAAAAAGTAAAAGCAGAATAAGATAACTAAAAGGAAAATAACAAATTTAAAGAAAGCAACAGAAACGTCAACAGAAAAATTTAAAAAGAGATATTTTCTTATGTAAACTGTGCTTGGGGAGGTAAATAATTTTTTTTAGAATAGTAGCCTAAATCCCGAGTACGGAGGAAGATGTGCGTAAAAGAAAATCGGAGAAATATGAAGTTTTTTCGTTTTCCACATTCTTTATAACATAAGAAATCAAATTTGGAAAATTAGAATTTTCTAAAATTCAAAAATTAAAATTTGTGTGGTAGGTTTGGACGTAAAAATTTATTGAACTATGCTCCTATTCAGTAGGAGTGTGGGAAAAATTGAATGAAAAATGTTTTGAGTTTTCAAAAGATTGCATTCACATAGAAATTGCAAGTATATTTAGGATGTGTGCATCATGTGTTAAAAGGAATTTCTAAAAGAAAACGCATTCATATAGGAGGTACCACATAAAAATTCTTGTGCATGCATATATTTTACGACGTATTGCACTTTGCACTATGAACGGATTGTTGCAAAATTAGATGTGCACAAAATGGATGTGATTAATATGAGAAATTACATAATTAAACCCTTATCAAATTTCGAGGACGAAATTTCCTAAGGAGGGAAGAATGTAACGCCCCACGTTAAATTATAATTATATATGCAAAATAATTTAATTAAGTTATATACGTTTGAAATTTTAAAACAAAGAAATGTTTGTAAATGGGGCAACTAATTAATATTATTTGGAATATATATATATATATATATTTGTGTAACAAATGAATTAGAGAGAGAAATTATATAAAATCAATTAATAGGGAAGATTAATTGACGGTGTTTGTTTAAAAAAGAAATTAATATTCAATTAATTGGTACAGGTGATTAGTTGACAGGAACTGACAAGAAAGGGAACATATATTGTAGCAACTAATTGATATGATTAGAAACATATATGTTAGTGCAAGAGAATAAAATGGAGGAAGAGTAATTTATGCAAGTAATCAATTGTCACTTAATAAACATTGAGACTTATGGTAACATATATAATTAAGATTGTGATTCAAAATTCAATTGTAGAATATATGCATGCAATAATTATGGTAATAAAATAAATTAATATGCATATATGTGATGAATTAATATGGTGTTGATTGGCATATTAATTTGGTAACAAATCACAGTACATGCAGGGATTAATTGGATAGTAAATTAATTCTAGGTATATATGAAATCTATTGATTGGGTGATTAATAGGGGAATCTTTTTTAAAAGAAACGTCACATTTAAAAATATATGTTTCCATAGATTGCGAGAGAGAAGAGGAAAGTGATTAATGAAAAGATTGTTGGAGAATCAATTTGAAATAAAAACAAACGCAGAAGAAAACATATTAATTTAATGTCAATAGACTCAGTGTACGCTTTAGATTTTTAGGGTTTTATATCTGATGGTTAGCACTGATTTGAACCACTATAAATATAGGTGTAGAGCCTCATTTTTATTCTCGTTATTTTTCTCTTGCTTACAGAAGCTCTGCCATTTTTCTACCTCTTCTACACTTTCTTAATAACAAAATTTTAGATCTAATTCACATGAATTCAGATCTAAATAGAAAGAGAATAGAATTAATTAGGGAATTAGGAATTGGTTCAAATCTGAAGGCTATGTCAAAGGTAAAACCTAGATCTGAGTTTTATTTGCTATTTCTAATCCAAATCTCTTCCTTTTCTCTTTCAAATATTATAGATCTGTAAATATATCGTTTGTAATTCCAAATAGGTATTACAAGGGAGGTGAATATAGATGTTAGGGACAGATCTGAAATAAAACCAGGGAGATTTGGCAAGCTAGCAATGTAAGTGGATTTAATTATATCTTTTACGTTTATGATATATTATCATTAAATTCCCATTAAATAATTTTATTCAGTATTTCAGTAATTAATTCTGTTAATTAGTTATGCCGAACTATAAGAAATTTACAGTTATTTACATCTAATTTGAAGTTATAATTTAGCCTAAATGCTAGTTTTTTTTTATTCTCTTTGTAAGCGAATAATATAGTTAAAAAGAAAATTCGTGATTATGGATTAAAATGGGAAAATACTAGAGTAGATGTAAACAAAGAAAAGTTGGAATAAAGCTAGAAAAATGGAATTCTGCAATAAATTACGCTAAAATGGGAATAATAAATTAATCTAATAACTTGATTTGGAAGTAAGTAATAGATTAATTGGTTGGTTTAGAAAATAGGATACATTTCTATAATTTAATATTTAAAAGATAACGATAAACGTAACTGCAAGAATAAAAGAAAGAAAAAGGGAACTAGTGTAAAATAGAGAAACCACTGTATTGTACACTATTCCAAAATAATAAAAGAAATGTCTTGCAGTTACGAACTATTGTTTATAGTATTATTTAGTATTAAAATATGGAAATGGATTTTTAGTATAGTTTTCAAACCCAACCAAATAAAATATAATTACTTCCTAGAATAGAAGAAAATAAAGTAAAGTATGTAAGGAAACAAGTAAATTATTAGAAAAGAATTTGAAGCTGTAAATGATAATGTACCTAGATCTGTATTTACTACGCAGACTATACGGAAGGTACCATGGGTAGTACTTAGGACCAATATGGTCATTGGGCATATAGCTACATATATATCGGTTATTAGGTATTACCTACTAAGGAGTAGATGGGTACGATTCACGCACAGAGGCGAGAGTATGATAAACCTAGTGAACCTAATATAACAATAAATGGATATAAAACAGTATATGTAGAATTAAGCTTAAAAGTGTATAATTTATCCGTTCACCAGAACTATAGTTCTGACCCCCCCCCTCCCATAACATCCTACAGGTTATGTAGATGGCAGAGACTTCCTAGCCTTAAGACACCTATTTAGAAAGTGTTATTATATTGGTGAGTATTTCTTCTTTCCTTCTCCCAATCGATGCGAGATCAAGGCAGAGCATCTCTTCCGTGAATATTTCGTATCCATCCACACTTATCCTTCTCCAATCTATACAAACGCCATTACCATTCCATTAACCTCACTCTAACCCAATTCCGGCATCGACGACATTATTTACTTACTATTATATTTTAGTTAATTCTGATGTGAGATATTTAATTGAGCTTTGATATATTTGTCTTTGCCTATTTGCAGCATACCAGATTCCCAACTCGAGTTTCAGTGGGCTTGGTTTTAGCATTTTTGCGAAAAATCCGGACCCACTGGAATTCGGGTTGTTACACAATAATTAATTCAAGTTAAGAATATTTAATTTAGAAATGTTCCAAATGAAAGACTGTGGTTAATTCAATGAAAAAAGGCTAAGTACAACACCTTGAATAAGGTCGCAATAAAAGTAATGTATATAAATATAAATGCATAAATTTACAACTGAGCTAAATGTGATTCCAAATGTTGAAAATCCCATAATATTGCTATATGATAACAACGTTGCGATATAATTCATAACAAAACTTAAAGCTCACTAGAAGTCAATAGACATACTCCAAATTGTTATACATGATAAAATAGTATCACTATCGGAGATAGTTGATTGATAGAGTAGCTAATTGAAACATAATAGCATACTTGGTCATGAAGTGACCCTCTACTTATTCATTTATTTATTTTTATGAATTTTCTGTTGAGTTTTTTTTTCTACATATATAGATATATGCTTCAATGGATCACTTCCCTTTTCACACTTTTCCCAAGATCCCTTATTTGACCAATATAAAAATATCAGTATATTAAATTAAATTAGATCATATATATATATGAAGATATATAGATGACTCTTTGCCTATCAGAGTAATTGAAGTTGGCAAAGGAATTTAGTCACACCTTATTTCTCTTGTTCCAGAGTTTTTGGTGTCACATAGCCCCTCTTTTCTGGATTTTTCTTACCTAAAACTCAAGCTTGATTATAAGATCAAGTAATAACATTTTTCTTATTTTTCTTGCTTTACTACTCAGTTGTTTAGTTCCTGGATCTAAAGCCATATATTTTAAATTCTGGGATTTTTTTTTTTTACAAACTGTTTTATGCTAAATGAGAGGGTGTTTAAATTAACTCATTTCTTCTAGTTTAACCCAGGGTTCATGATTCCTAATTAAACAAATTTGTGTATTAGATAAGGATACTCATATATTAATTTTTGTTAGTATGCAGGAAGCATGTAAGTGATCAAGAGACAAATTGGGTAGAAAACCAAACAGAGAAGACTCATCCATTTAGGCAGGGTACAAATGCATCACACATACTTCACTAAGACTTAGCATATATTTGGAGACAAAACGATTTAAGCTAAGTTACAACCCAAATTAATACAAATTCTCAGGTGAACTTATCTGGTAGACAACTAATGTTCTTTTTAATATTGATTGGTAATAGCTAAGGTGTTGTTAAGTGATGGGCATGCCTATTGCAAACAGAGCTACTAGTTACTTAATCAACCTCAAGTTGATCATGACCCAATGCATCCAGACTTGAGTCATGTACCTAGATTATGAGATATGTTGAACATAGTGCTGTGAGAACTACAGGTAATACAAAGATGCATATGGATCTAATTCACAAATCAATGCAAACTTCTACTGTAATTTAAGTACCTAAACTAAGAATTTGAGGTTTCATTATCAGGCTTGACATGTACTTATATCAATTATAAGCCATGATCATGCATTTCTGATTAACTCAGTTTTGGTTCAACTCAGACTTTAAAATATTTACAAAATGTCTATATTCATCTCTTTCTATAATTACTTCTACTTTACCATTTTAAAAGCTAATCAGACATTGCCAAGGGAGACATGGTCACATATCAAATTATATGACATGATCCCCTATATCATACCTCACCAGAGGTTATCCAGGTCAGTCATTTAAAACAGAAACCAATAACACATATATGTAATACAAAAGTTTCTACATATTCTTTACTCAAAAAGATAAGCACATATCAATCCAGAAAATACTAAAACATAATGAAGTTTTGCTTAGCCTAATTATTACAATATTTCTGCCAGATTCCTTAAGCATTCTAAGTGCAAGTAGGCCTTCAAGTATCCATGCTAACAAGATTCTTATGCTTCCTTTCCTACAGCAACATCCAGAGCTGCCTCAACGAAAATGAGACACCCCAAATGTTACAAAGCAACAAATAGGGTCAGAAATAAATTTCTGGTATGAGTGAAATCACATGTTAAACATTTTGTAAATTCTTAATGCTACATAGAAAACATATCAATTTAATGAGAACTAAATTCATCCTAAAATCTGAGCATTGGTAAACTTGTCTATCAATCATACACTCAAACAACCATGCACTCATTCCATCCAGATTTTCATATACATACTCCTATGAAATTATTTCCAATTCCATAGCCTGACTGATCAATCTCATTTCATTTCTCTTTACATTTTGTGTTTGGTCTAACTCCTTGCCATTGAACACTATGTGTGCATTGAAGAGGGGCTCAGTTCTGTTATCCCTTTTCACAGAGGCCTACAGGACTTTAGCAAGTCATGCACATACCCATCATCCTCCTGATGATGAGCAGATCAAGGCACCATTCCTAAATTATTTTTATAATTTAGAGACCATACTTATTTATCTTCTGAGGATTTTATTATCACTTGAAATGCTTTGCATTCTTTTCCTTTTCTCTCAAGAATCAATAGTTTAAGAAACTCCATCAGGGGTTTTAATTAGACATAACAAGCTTTCATGCACAAATACCAAATCCCATCCCAAGGTTAATTTATTCAAATCATGTTTCTGAAATTTATATATATATATATATATATATATATCTATAGAAGTTTTCCTATATCTCACATAAATATGATGAAACCATATCCTATCTATTTATTTTTATTGAGAACATAGGACATGATTTTTCTTTAAGATAAACCCATATAACATATTAACTTATAGTAGGAACAACTCATCACCTATTCATGATACTGCATTGTTCATGTCATTTTAATATAGACTAGGCATAAGCATAAATCTCATTATTCATGCTGCCTGCTATTTTTCCTTTGATATCCCATTTCTCAGTATAATATTCAGTTTATTTCTTATATAAAACTGGATCATTAAATCTACTTCTATGATCTAAGTACATGTTTGATTACTTATATTTTAAAACAAAAGACTGAAACCATCTTAACAAACAAAGACAGATCAAAACTCCAACCAAAAGTTCAATCAAAACATCACCCATAATTAGCATGCATTTATTCAGAGAATAAAATCAAACTAAAAATCATAATAAATTTTATACATGAAAATAACTTGGCTGCCCTTAATATGGGTCTTAGTGCCATAAATCTCAAAGTGATTACCACTCACCTTCCTTTGCTTCTCTCCGGGAGTGCTCAGGTCTGAGACAATGTAAGTTTATTTTATTTTAATTCTGTTTTCTCCCCCCTGGACAACTATTGTTCCTCCCCTGATTTAAATCATTCTGTTAGGGTTTTAAATGGAGGAAAAACCCATTCTGTCCTTACCTTACTCAGGGATTAATGTATGCATTTCTATGGCTATAAGTGCCATTTTCTCTTGGTTTCCATTTTCAGTAAAACAGTTGCCTCATTACTTTTCTGTGCACAGGCTATTTGCATGATTTCCTTGCACATCATTTTTATGTGACTCGGCCCTATATTTCTTTTTCTCTTTTCTTTTGTAAGCTTGATTTTTAGCTAACAAATTTTTGTCATCTATCTTGATTTATTTTTAAAAATACATTCATACCTATAGAGGTTACCAGACTGGTTGGTATGCATTTCAATTATTAAAAGGAATTATTTCACTACCCAAATACTTTTCTGGTCATATAAATTTATAGTATTCATAAGGTATGTGTATTTAAAACTCATTCATACCTTAGTTAATTTTTCTTTCCTTCTCATTATTTGTTGAAATATTTTATTCCCTTTTCAAATCATTTTATTCTTCAATTATTTTCTGTTAACCAATTTATCATATATATATATATATATATATTATTTAATTTTTATCTCAAAAATTTTGGGTCTCCACATACTCTCCTCCTAAAAGGAATTGTGTCCCACAATTATAAATATATCTCTCTTTTCCACTGTGCAAGAGTTTTAATCTTTATCTAAGCAATTTAAAAAAAACTTATGCATCCAGAACTAATCAAATATATATATGTTTAAATAGTACTTAAATTTATTATAGTTTCAGGCATACCTTCATGCAGAAAATAGACTAGGATATTTATCCTTCATCCTATCTTCAGCCTCCCAAGTGCAATCATTTCCATCTAGACTCCACTGTATTTTAACCAACTTTATTATTTTGTTTCTCAATTTCTTCTCCTCTCTAGCCACTATGCCTACTGGTTCCTTCTTATAAACCAGGTTTTCTTGAATTTCAACATGTGTAGGGGATTCAAGAATAGTTTCCTTGTTATGCACCCATTTTCTTAATTGAGATACATGAAATACATCATGTATGTTGCTCAATTCCTCTGGCAACTTTAATTTATAAGCCAAAGTTCCTATCCTTTGAACAATTTCATATGGGCCTATATACCTTGGTGATAGCTTTCCAGCTTTGCCAAACCTTAGTATTTTCCTCATGGGTGAAACTTTGAGAAATACATAATCCCCCGCTTCAAACTCTACTGGCCTCCTTCTTTTGTCTGCATATGCTTTCTGTCTTTCTTGTGCCACTCTCATTCTTTGCCTCACTAATTCAATTCTTGCAGAGGTTTCCTTCACATGTTCTGGTCCAAGCAATACTCTTTCACCTGCCTCCATCCAACATGCAGGAGATAAGCAAGGCCTTCCATACAAAGCCTCAAATGGAGCCATACCTATGGTGGTCTGGTAGCTGTTATTATAAGCAAACTCAGCTAAATAAAGGTGATCTTCCCAGTTGCCACCAAAATCAAGTATGCATGCTCTAAGTAAGTCTTCTAAAACTTTATTAACAATTTCAGTTTGCCCATCAGTTTGTGGGTGGTAGGCTGTGCTTAGGCTTAGTTCTGTTCCCATGGCTTCTTGGAAGCTACTCCAAAATCTTGAGGTAAACAAGGTGTCTCTGTCACTAATGATGGTCTTAGGAATACCATGTAATCTCACTATCTCTTTTACAAACAACTGAGCTAGCTTATGAGCATTTCTGTTTGAACTTATAGGGATGAAGTGTGCTGTTTTTGTAAGCCTATCAACCACCACCCAAACACTATCATTGCCTCTTCTTGTTCTTGGCAAACCATCCACAAAATCCATTGAAATGCTTTCCCACTTCCAGGTAGGCACTTCCAAAGGCTGCAGTAAGCCTGAGGGTCTTTGATAATCTGCTTTAACTAGTTGGCATGTTAAACAATTTGCCACATATTTTGCCACTGCTCCTTTCATCCCTGGCCACCAGTAATTTCTCTTGAGATCATGGTACATTTTTGTACCACCTGGGTGTATTGTATATTTTGTTTTGTGATGTTCATCCATAACTTCTTGCTTCAATTCCTCCATGTTTGGTATGCAGAGTTTCCCCTTTTTCCTTAAATAACCTTTTTCATCCACTTCATAATTTTCCACTGTCATGCCTTGTGACATCATATCTTTCTTCTCCTTTAGATCTGTGTCTTGATCCTGCATTTGTCCTATTTTATCAACCAAAGTTGACCTTAAAGAAATGAGGCTTAGTTTTCCATATTCGGTCATATCATTGTGTGCTTCATCTGATACCCCCATTCCTTCTTTTACTTCTGCTTCACTAAGGATGGTCAAACCCTTGAATTCAGTCATCATTAAGTTTGCCAATTTTGCTTGATGCCTACTCAATGCATCTGCCACTTTGTTAGCTTTTCCAGGGGTATATAATATATCAAGATCATAGGCAGCTAGGAATTCCACCCACCTATGTTGCCTCATGTTCAAGTCTTTTTGAGAAAATAAGTATTTAAGTGACTTATGATCAGTAAACAATTCAAACTTAGCACCTAATAAATAGTGTCTCCATAGTTTCAATGCATATACTACAGCAGCTAGTTCTAAATCATGTGTAGCATACCTGGTTTCATTTGGCTTGAGTTGCCTTGATGCATATGCTATGACTTTACCATGTTGCATGAGCACTGCCCCTAATCCAGATCCACTAGCATCTGTATAAACCACTAGCCCTTCATTACCCTCTGGCACTTGCAAAACTGGAGCTTCCACCAGTGCTTTCTTTAGTGATGAAAAAGCTTGTTCACACTTCTCTGTCCACACATAGGGTTGCTCCTTTTTAGTTAACTTGGTCAATGGAATGGCTATTCTTGCAAAGTCTTTTATAAACCTTCTATAGTAGCCTGCCATTCCTAAAAATGATCTCACCTCAGTCACTGATTTGGGTCTATCCCATGACTGCACTGCTATCACCTTAGTTGGATCTACACTAACTCCTTGTTGTGATACAATATGCCCCAAAAACTTTACTTCATTTTGCTAAAATGTACATTTAGAGAATTTGGCCTTTAAATCATGTGTCCTCAGTCTAGACAAAACCAGATGCAAATGTTTTACATGATCTTCTTCTGATTTTGAAAACACTAATATGTCATCAATGAAAACAACCACAAATTTGTCTAGAAAGTCTCTAAATGTCCTATTCATTAAATCTACAAAATAGGATGGTGCATTTGTCAATCCAAAAGGCATTACCAAGAATTCATATAAGCCATACCTTATATTAAAAGCAGTGTATTTAATGCTCTCCTCTTCAACCTTCATTTGGTGAAATCCAGAGGCTAAATCCAGTCTTGAGAAAATCCTTGCTCCATTCAATTGATCGAATAGATCATCAATTCTGGGGAGTGGGTATTTGTTCTTGATGGTGACTTTATTTAGTTCTCTATAATCAATACACATTCTTAGTGTACCATCATGCTTTTTCACAAATACAACTGGAGAACCCCAGTTTGAACTACTAGGCCTTATGAAGCCTTTTTGCTCTAATTCTTCCAACTGTTGTTTTAACTCTACTAATTCCTTTGGACCCATTCTGGTAGGCTTTTTGAGGATGGGACTTGATCCTGGGATCAGCCTTATCTGAAATTCCACTGGTCTATTTTTTGGAATTCCCAAAACTTCCCCAAAAACATCTGGATATTCATTTACTACTTTTTGGTCTTTTAAGGTCACTTCCTTTTCAGTCATACTCCATATTTGATTAAGACAATTTGTTTTGGCTACTTCACTCATGACTATGATGTTTTTACCATTTTCTGTTTTCAAAGAAATTGTAAAATTTTCTAAATTCAAAATTGCTTTGAATTTATTCAACCAATCTACTCCTAGAATAATTCCTATTCCAGGATATTTTAACATAAACAAGTCAGATTTAAACATATTTCCTCCTATGTTTAATTCTACTCCCAAACATTTTAATCCTAGCAGACAAGAGCTACCTAGTGGGCTTTGAATAAACAAGGGTTTTTCAACTGTATTGTATGTGAGAGCTAATTTATCCACTATGTCTTGTGATATCAGAGAATGTGTAGCTCCAGTGTCATATATAACTGTGATTGGGTAATTTTTAATTAGAAGTATACCTTCCAATTGTCCAAAGTTTCCCACTGCATTTGCCTTTGCCTTGGCTTCCAGTGCTCCTACCCTTGCCCCTTTCTTGAATTCTGGGCAGTTCCTCTTAATGTGACCTTCTTTCCCACAGTTGTAGCAGCTGAATGGTGCTTTCTTAGCTGCTTGACACCTATTGCTCATGTGTCCTTCCTTGCCACAATTGTAGCAGGTAACCTTCTTCTTAACCTCCCCAGTGGCTGCTCCTTCAACTTTCTTGTCTACATTCTTCTTGTCATAAGGATGTGCTCTATTCTTCCCTTTCTTTTGATTGTTAGTTCTCATGTTTCTGAACTTTTCCCTTGCATTGTCATGTTGTTCAAAAGAAAGAGTGAGATCTATGACTTGATCAAATGTTCTGTCTTTATATGGTAGCATTGCTCTACTCAAACCAGCATTGAGTCCCTGAATGAACCTTGAATTCTTTGATTCTTCATTCCCTATGAGCATAGTTCCATACTTGGACAAACTCTCAAATTTTTGAGTGTATTCAGTCACACTCATTGGTCCTTGCCTCAACCTTATAAATTCCTCAAGCAATGTTGCCTTAGCTGTTGCTGGAACAAACCTTGCCTCAAGCATCTCCTTGAATTGATTCCATGTTATCTCATCTTCTGGCCTTCCTGTGATAATTACCTCCCACCAATCTAGTGCTGCTCCTTTGAGCCTTCTTGAAGCTATCTGCCTTTTCCTTTGATCATTAATTTGCATGTCTGCAAATATTCTTTCTAAAGTTCTCAACCATGTCTGCACACCCATAACCCCTTCAGTGCCTTCAAAGTCCTTGCCTCCTAGGTTTGAGAATGTCTTTAATAGCTTAGCTAATTCCTCATGAGGATTCTCTTCCCTGTGCACTGCTCCTTCTCTAAAGGCCCTCACCAAATCTTGCAAATTAACCATTGGTGTTGTATTGGAGGGTCCTGCTCCATGACTTGGTGGTCTTCCTACCATGATTTGCTATACAATTTTTACATAACTAGTTAGTTTAATTTGTAACTTAATTATTTCAGTAATCTCATTTGTACTGAAAATTGTGTGATGTATTTAGTCTCATAAGAATTTTATTTTGATAAGAGAATCTGATCTTTATTTCTGCTATGTTTAATAACATAGCTCTGATACCAACTGAAGTGACCCTCTACTTATTCATTTATTTTTTTTGAGAACATAGGACATGATTTTTCTTTAAGATAAACCCATAAAACATATTAACTTATAGTAGGAACAACTCATCACCTATTCATGATACTGCATTGTTCATGTCATTTTAATATAGACTAGGCATAAGCATAAATCTCATTATTCATGCTGCCTGCTATTTTTCCTTTGATATCCCATTTCTCAGTATAATATTCAGTTTATTTCTTATATAAAACTGGATCATTAAATCTACTTCTATGATCTAAGTACATGTTTGATTACTTATATTTTAAAACAAAAGACTGAAACCATCTTAACAAACAAAGACAGATCAAAACTCCAACCAAAAGTTCAATCAAAACATCACCCATAATTAGCATGCATTTATTCAGAGAATAAAATCAAACTAAAAATCATAATAAATTTTATACATGAAAATAACTTGGCTGCCCTTAATATGGGTCTTAGTGCCATAAATCTCAAAGTGATTACCACTCACCTTCCTTTGCTTCTCTTTGGGAGTGCTCAGGTCTGAGGACAACGTAAGTTTATTTTATTTTAATTCTGTTTTCTCCCCCCTGGACAACTATTGTTCCTCCCCTGATTTAAATCATTCTGTTAGGGTTTTAAATGGAGGAAAAACCCATTCTGTCCTTACCTTACTCAGGGATTAATGTATGCATTTCTATGGCTATAAGTGCCATTTTCTCTTGGTTTCCATTTTCAGTAAAACAGTTGCCTCATTACTTTTCTGTGCACAGGCTATTTGCATGATTTCCTTGCACATCATTTTTATGTGGCTCAGCGCTATATTTCTTTTTCTCTTTTCTTTTGTAAGCTTGATTTTTAGCTAACAAATTTTTGTCATCTATCTTGATTTATTTTTAAAAATACATTCATACCTATAGAGGTTACCAGACTGGTTGGTATGCATTTCAATTATTAAAAGGAATTATTTCACTACCCAAATACTTTTCTGGTCATATAAATTTATAGTATTCATAAGGTATGTGTATTTAAAACTCATTCATACCTTAGTTAATTTTTCTTTCCTTCTCATTATTTGTTGAAATATTTTATTCCCTTTTCAAATCATTTTATTCTTCAATTATTTTCTGTTAACCAATTTATCATATATATATATATATTATTTAATTTTTATCTCAAAATTTTTGGGTCTCCACAGGTCACTAAGGGACCAACCCAATTGGTTTTGAGGAAACCGATTGGAGAAGTTGGAATAAGGTTCCATAATTAACCCCAAGTGTAAGTGGAAGATTGATAGAGTTAGGGGTATGCCCTATGCAATTATGTAATTTGTAATATATATTTAACTTGGTAAATCTTGTTCAAACTGAAAGGTGTTTTCTTTCTATTATATCTTTTATATAATGTGTGGTATTAATTAATTAATTTAATTAAAAGTATATTTAGTAGAAAATCCGTAAATAGTATGTTTTTTGATCGTAGTTACAAAGTGTTGTAACCATGAGTAATTTATTATAATGAGAACAAATATACCATATTAAATATTCCTACTCAAGGTGTATCGAGGCTGGATATCGATACATCCGTTGAGATTAGAGTAAGTAATGCTTTCCAAATGTTGGGTAGCGTATTACTCATGACTATTGGGGCACCAAGGGTTACGTAATGATAGTTATTAGATAACTATGGAATGACTCACTCGATAGTTTTCTATTGGTTAATATAACTAAGGTCAAGTAGGAAATATCGATGTGACTATACATAGTTCTTTCGATATCAGAATACCATTGATCTTCAATGTGGAAGGTCCGCTTTGATTATAGTTAAATAATGGCATGGCGTCCATCGAATGACTATAGTTGGGTTGAGTGGAAGCATTGGAAGTGAAACATTATTCAAGACAGCATTTGTCTCCTCAGTTATATGAGGTTAGTATCAGGTCAACTGAAGTCAACTCAAAGTCAAAGTCTCCGGCCAGAGCATTTCGCTTAATAATTATTATTGTTATTGACATATTGCATTCTATGCGTTTTGAACTCTAAAAGCAATAAAAGATTATGAATATTTAATTCATATACTATCGCATATAAGTGTTATATGGGGAACGGTCATAGTTCGCAGTGTACGAAATTTCGATGAAGTTAGTTCATTCAAAGTGAATAAATAAACCATAATATGAGATTGAGTATTCAATTAGGTTGATTATAATAAATATCGTAATGTATTAAATGTAACACTAGACCGAAATTACAAGATAGATCTAAGAACTCGATCGCTGAATTGTCAGTTTGATCGAATTGCGTAAAGTGCATCATGTTTGATGTCCTTAATTAAATGTTAAGGATAATCAAATGCATTCTTGTAAAAAGTTCGTTATGATATTGTAGTAAGTGTTTTCTTTTGAATGGTTCGACCATTTAGAAATAAAAACAAAAATACAAAGTAGATGTGATTAAGGTACGGTTGGGATGAAGAGAGTGAATAGTCACTTCTAGTTCATAAAGAAACATCGAAAACAAGAATTGTAATAATAATAATTAATGCTTAACGTTGGAATGATAAATATGATTTCTGTTCTAAAATATATTTTCATATAAAAAATTATTTTCCCCAAGATTTTGTTTCTTTGAGTTCAAGATATTTGATCTAAAAACTCTCCACCATAAACTAGTTACAGTATGTAAAATAATAATCTGTATTAAGTGAATAGTGGACCTTCAAATTCAGTATGTTATTATAATAATAGCAAAAATAATGGAAGCATGCCATATAACACTTATTGATTGCATCAAATTACGAAAATGGTTTTTGTAAAATATATCAAACATTATTTATGAAATAATGACTATTTTTGGTGTTGACTGAGAAATAGACATAGTTATATTTCTATGTGAATGTTATGAATATTCTTAGGAAATAAAACTATAATGTGGTATTTGTTTTCACAACAAAAGTGATGCATTGGTTAAATTATCTAAAATAATTTACTATTATTTTGAAATTATAGATTAAGGTGTATTTTGAGATAATTTTTGTTATATAATTATGAATCATATGTTACTGGTTAATTATATCTCAAACAATTAATGGGTTTACACCCATTTAGTAGGAGCGTCAAAAGAGTTGATGAACACTTTGCATTGTTACATATAGATGTATGCAATCCTAAGTCTATTAATACCAAAATGTTCCATGTACTTCGACATATTCACCGATGAGTTATCAAAGACATGAACATGTTTTTTTTACATGCATGTATAAGTCCATAATAAGCTTATAGAGTATAAAATGAAAGTAAATAAAATAACATGCGACAAAAATGTTTCGATTTGATCGAGCGAGTGAGTATACTGGAAAGAATTCAAAAAATACCTAAATATGAATAAAGATTGAACCTCAAAAGTCACTCTTCTCCATGATAAATAATGATGTATCGATAAAGAGTAATCAAACTTTGTTGGACAAAGTACGATTAATTGTGACTAAATTTGAGTTAAATTCTTTCTATAAGGTGTGTACTTATGTGTGACGAACCGAATTTTCATCCCTTGAAAATCGATTCTAATACATCCTCGTTATTCATGTGCCGTAAATTCAAGTGCCGAAAAGACGATTGTTATGGGAAAGAAAGAAAAAGAAGAAGAGAAGAGAAGAAAAGGAGAAAGAGAAACTAAAGCATCACAAAATCTCACAATTGCAGCGGAACAACATATATTATAATATCAATGAACTTTATAAAAGAGAAACTGTAATCTTTAATATACATCCATTAAAGTACAACAACAAATCACTAATCATCTGCCTGAACAGTTATAATAACATGTCCTCACAAATGCTGATAATTTCAATAAAAATACAACGGAAAGTAAAAATATACGTGAATACGGCCTGAAGACCTCCATCTCGTCTGCTGAAGCTCCAAAGCATCAAAATATGAATATGTAAATATGCTCGGTCTGACCCTGGTATTGAAAGGGAAGAATGCCCGGATTATTCTGGTAAACCAGCATGAGAAAACACATCTCAAATTTATCCTAAAGTTATGAAAACTTTTCTTTATCAAAACAAAAGTATCTCGTAAGACCACGCCGCACATAAACATGGACGGGCTTTTACCTAACGATAACCAAAACATTTCTTATCAAATCATCTGATATTATACTAGTGTTTAGTGTACAAATAATATTTAATCATAGCTGAATTTTTTTACCATTATTAAATTCCAGAATATGTCAGGCTCTACAAACAAAATGGCAGGTACGTATTGGAGAATGGATTCCATATAAATGATAAGGTAAGGGACTATCTTCCGTATAGTACACCTCTAGAAAAATGTACCTAAGGTCCAGATACTGAACGCCTAAACCAACACAAAACCAGCCTACCCCTTTGTTGGATAGTACCATATATGACATCACCCCGCTCGTTCCCGACCTATCCGTGGCCATAGCATACACAACATAATGGACATATAGAGGGTAATTCAAAAAGGTGATGACCATATCCTCGTGGGAGCGACCAACATAGCCCTGCCGCTTCTACCCTATTTCTGTCATTTCTAGGTGATGAGACTCGAGGTAACGATTACCTTTCACATAGCACATTCCACTTTGAATGCCACACTATCATTCCATGGTCACACAGTTAATTTCTACAAAAGTATAATTCCTAACTCGTACGTCTCAGGAAAGGGTGTTAAGCTAAGAGAAGTTGCCTTCTCTGCCACCAAACAGATAATACGTTCATAGAGATCAATTAATGTAATTAGAAATGCAACGTCAGACATTCATCCATACAAGTTGTCCAGGAACAGGACGAACTGAAGGCACTCTCCTACCACATCCTGTCAAGAATTACCCCTAGAATTAGTAGCGAGAAGTCCTTGCCTATCGTAGATTTTCATAATGAAGCGCTACTACCACCATATAATATATATATATATATATATATAATATGCATCGCGGGTCTAGTGGCAAGTAGCCCTGCATCATGAAGGTCTCCATCTTCAAAATTATCATCATAAACTTGCACTTTCGAACACATACATTGGTCTGAAGTGGATCTTGGATAAATTCGATCCCGGTCTCTCCGGACTAACAACGATAAAGAGGCCCTCAACCTCATACGGAAACCAAGTCTCGTAGACTTATGACTTTTCCAACTCTCAACTTGCTATCCTTCGACCAAGAAGGAAGCCTGGTGGATTGGAGTACCATAGACACTCCGCACTACTCAAATCAACATTCTTAATCCAAACGATAATCAAGTCTACTCAGTTGGATTCGTGCTAAGTGCACGATTAATCAGTTCCCACATCAAGTCAAGGAACTAAAAATCACCAAGTTTGATGGTCCGTTATTTAACGATCAAAGCAACAAACAATATCTAGCACATAAGCAGTCACTAGGCCCATTGAATTAGTCTTTTATTAATTAAATCAATTTCCAAATATTTACTTTAAATTATCTTTTAAAAAAAGATATATCCTCAAATCCATTTCAATCCTTCGATATTGGAAAACATTTCCATATGCTTATATCAACGGTAAAAGCATATTTAATAACACTACCATTTTGGAGACACGCCAAATAGATTTCTATAACCATACAACTTCTGATTTCGTAAGCCTTAGAACGGGTGTTAAGTATAAGAAGCAACTCGTACACCACCAAGCCTTTAGTATGATCATAAGAACCAATTCGTGTATTTCACACTGGAAGGTCAAAGCACAATTTATTGGGTCAAAACGAATGTTGTGTAAAACTTCGTTATGACAACCCAAAAACACTAGTACAGGTATTTGATTGATTGTATATATATAAATCCCGTATACTATATAAACATTTTCTTTCGGAAATCATTTACTATAACAACAGTGTTATAGTCCATGCCTTCCTTACTTCCCCGAAAACGTCTATTACAACAATAAATGTTGAAATCTATGTTTTCGATACATATCACATTTTTAATCATTTTTCAAAACCATTCAAACTCCATTTGAAATTATTACTTTCAAAACTTAACTTTTAAAAATTATCACTTTAAAAACCATTAACTTCATCAAAAATATCACTTTTAAAACATTCCTTTAAAGGTTATCTAACTCTTAAAAACATAGGATGTATTTCCTTTACATAAAAATCCATATTTAAACCTCAACATAAATCATTTCCATATTCATAAAACTATGTTTATAAATCTCCTTTCTATTTATAAAACTACTACTTTATAAAATCTCTTGATTTATAAAATTCTATTTATAAATCATTCTTTACAAAAACTCATTTTACTGCCAAAATCCATTTCTTTATAAATCTAATTTATTTATAAAATCCATTTATAAATCCGTTTACCAAATAAATTTCAAATCCATTTACAAAATAATTACAAATTCGATTATAAGTCTATTTGATTACTTATAAAAAATCACTTTTATAAATCCTTTATATAAACTATTCAAAAATCTTTTATAAAAAAATCATAAAACTATACATTTACAACATCAAAAATCATACTTTTTATTTATTTAAAAATAAATTCATTCGTTTTAATAATTTTAAAAATTATGAAAATGTATATACCTCCAAAATCACTTTGAAAATATTTCAATTCAAAATCACTATTTTATAGTATTTTATAATACTAAAAATATGGTCTGGTGCTACCATAGCACTGAATAAGTAAAAACAATCCATGTCATCAAATATAGCATCCAACACATCATATATCAAAAGATATGAAAGTAAAATCAACAGTGCGAGGAATCCTATTGGATCCCTCTAACCTATCCTCATGCATCACATACAATATATAATCAAATAATATAAAAATCAATCGCTTCAGGTGGGATTCATATACAAAGGGTCATTCGCTCATACACGGGAACGTAATAGGGTCTCTTCCACTCCAATAGTGGGAATGTATCCAAACCAACTAATAAATAGAGTACATCATCCAAACAAGCAACAAACAGCATAAATAAAAATTATTCCCACTTATATAAAATATAAGCAGGCCAGAGAGGTGAGTTTTACTCACTGAAATTCCAGAAATTGCCAAAACGCTCCAGTTTGGATTAAAATTAAACGGTCGTTCAATTTACCCCAAAATTTCCACTAGCTCTAAATTCATTCAATCCAACTCCATAGCATAGTACTCGCTAATACGAACGCAACGCAACTCGTCACGCTCAAAACCGACCTCGTATGAATTAAATATGGATTAACGAACTTTGAGATAATTTAATTTATAATTATCATAATTAATTAACGTTTTAAAACTTAAACCTTTCTTCCCTCCTTCCTCACGCATTCTTTCTTGGCGCGCTTATTTATTTTATTTATTTATTTATTTCAATGATCGATCGCGAACCAATCCATCGTCGCCGCTCCACCCTGCACTGCGCCTCGCACCGCCTACTTCGCCTCGCCATGCGCCACCACACGCGACATTGTTGTTAACCCAAAAACGCTGCCATGAACGCGGTTGTTTTTCACCCACCATGTAACGATATATAATGATCCAACCATAGAATAGGTCCACCTCACCGAGCTCTCCAACTTTCATGTTGAAGTCGTTGGCCAATTTGGCCTGTGGTGGCACTGATTTGCCGTAGCCGTTCGATTTTGTTAATTGAGAAATGGCAGCTATGAATTAGGTATAGGGGTTTTGCAAAAATGAAGTGGCCAAGTACTTTTATAGAAAAATTTTGAAGTAATATTCACTCTCTAAATTTTCGAACTCTAAACGAAGCGTGCCGCTTGGCATTCTATATGTGATACCCCCATTCCGGACACAATGGATTATATATCGGAAGCCAATTCCATCATATACATGAGTTAGCTTTTCAAAATCAAATTATATTAATTAAAATTCCTTTAATTAATTTCTACGCATTTCAAAACTCGCATGATGAAAGGATATATCCGATCGCCACGAAATTCGATAGCATATAATAATTCACTATTACGGATCCAATGAAACTGGTTTCGTCGAAATCCGAGACAATGCCCCAGAAAACTATTTTTACACGTTGATTAAAATGAGTTATTTTAAAAATAATTTTAATCACTTTTAATTCAAATTAAAACTTTACTATCCTCCTTCTTATTCAAATAGAATTTAAATCAACTTTCAAAATCATTTTCATTCACATTAAACTCAAGATTCAATTATTTAAACAATTTCATATATTAAATTAAACAATTTAATTATCAAATAAATCACTATATTTGAAATATAAGTTATTTAGCTTATAAAATTAACTTTTAAATATTTAAAATCAATTAAATATTCCAAATTCAAATGATTGAAATTCTAGGTCGTTACATTCTCCCCTCTTAAAAGAATTTCGTCTCCGAAATTGCCCAGGTAAAAAAAATGCCCCAAACCCATTAACTTTTCAAAAACAATTGGTTAAAATAGATTACAAAATTTCTAAGTCTTTTAAATCAATTCATAGTTATTAACTAATATTATTCCAAGTTATAAAGCCAAAATCCAAATCTTAGTTATCAAAAATTTTCCAAAATTCTCAAAAAAATTCTAACACCTTAAATTTACGGAATATTTCGCCAGGGACTCCTTTGCGCGGTTCGATCGGAAATATATAATCACAAATATACATCTTATCTTCGAGGATGAGACATCCCGTAGGGAAAAATATAAAAGTACGATATGTAATACAAGATGCGTACCTTTTATTATATTAGCAAGCATATACAATCAATAAAATGCGAAAGCGGGCTCCAAATTCGAAGCATACGCCATCTGCACCTACTAAATACTCAACGACTAATGATAACAAGTATAGGAAAAGTAATATCAACATATAACATGTACTAATACAATAACCATATGTAAATGTAGCAAAGATAACAAACGAAACCATCAAACAAATAATATCCATTCAATTAATTCATAACCATATCAATTTTGCATTTTCCAATGTCAACATTTAATTTATTAAAGCCCATACAATGTACATATATCATCCGTACGCAAAACCATACCTGATCGCTCATTCGATCACACAATTTCACTTTCGAACTAGTATCATTCACATGACAACTCTAGTGTGGACTCAGATTTGGTTCCTTGATTAGAAACCGTCATTCTCCATGCATAGCCATATACTATAACAGAGAATATCATAATCAATCAAAATCCATATCCGGTGTTCATCGTCAAGAAATCAAGTGAAAAATCCTAACTCGGATCGGTGTAAATCACCTCGAAATCGTATATTCGAATCTGGATCAAATAGTTATGCGAATAAAAGAATATACGTACAACTTACGTATTTATTTCAATTGGTTTCTTATTACATCTGATTCTCCTTTATTTACATTCAATTCCTTTTACATTCATTTGATCCGCATTCAATTTAAATCAAATTCAATTATTCATATTAATTTCACTTACTGTGACGACCGCCCATGACCCCTGCACCAAATCTAGAGATAAAGCGCTGTAAAGTGTGCCAGGCGACCATGGACGATTGTCAAGGTAAGATTTAAAACAACAGAATCTATCGTATTACTCACAGCGCATGGACAAAATACAATAGAACATATGTATAGTGAAGCTTTTAGAACAAAATGATATCATATAAAACTCCATAATAGTTGAATACAAGCATCCACATAGTCAATACATCCATCCTCACTACAAAACTCTCAGAGAATACAAAACAGCGGAATATCCAGTACATATAATAAGAAGATAATATGCAACCCTCCAGCTCGTCTTCGATATCAGCATCGTGAGAAGAGATCAGCACCTGTCACCTGCTACCTAGTCTGCCCGTTCCAAAATGGACGAACAGCCCAAGGCAATAAGAATTAAAACATAAAGCCTTGAGTCAGACAACAGTCTTAGTGAGCAGTAAATTAACTAACAACATACCAAAAGTGCATAAAGGAAAGGAATAGGAATACAACCCTCCCACTCCAACCTCATTCTACAGTGATAGCCCCCAGACACACACTAAGCAGAAGCAAACATAGCAGAGCATACAATTTAAAGTAAAGCTACTATCACTCGAGTCAAGGGCGATGTTTTCTAAGTACCAAGGCCTAAATCAGATAAGCACCCAGAAAATACCGCTCTTGAGTCCGAATGGCGATACAACCAAACATCCATGACTCTGGCTATCACTGTTATCATTGCTTCGATATCACCGTTAATTGAATGACCGGCACATTCTTTCAGCCGTCCGTCAAGGGCTAATGGAAACCCCGGTTCTAGACATAACTCCCGCACGTCGTCGCAGCCCGTGCCTAGGACTATCGAATCTGCCCAGAGTACTCGACCATCAACAGTTGGCCGTTGGGACTATCGAATCTGCCCAAACGTACCCTTGCTTAGAGCATGCTAGAACCTTCAACAACGATGCTATCCAAGCCTCCTAGTCATCCTCCTCGACGACTATTCTCATATCCATTCATTATCTTCAACTCGAATCATATCACCGAGTTATCAACATGCTTGGAATGATCCCGTCTGGATTAGACCAAGTCTTCATCATATGATGCCTCGCTTCATTACATCCTTGCAAAGCTTCATCTCAACTTCACATCGTCAAATCTATGCATAAGAGCTTCATCATCCCGCTACATATGCCACGAGCAGCTTTTCCAATTCAAGAGCCTTTCCCTTAGCTTTTGAATCATCTTCGATCTAATCTAATCATCAATCATCTAGTTCATAACAATCAATCAAATCAAACATCAATCCAAGCAATCAAGCATTCAAATATGATCTAAGTAGACAATTATAACAATAATGGCATTTTCGTAATTAAAGAGTTGAAAGTCCAATAAGCATGAAAACATGGATTATATCTCTACAAACTTGATGAATGAACTTGCATAGGTTAACATATGATAAAATGGATGCAACATCATCATGAACAATGGATCTACATGGATCTATACATAGGATGAAGAAAATGCATGGAAATCACTATTTTAACACCAAATCGAGCCAACAATCCGATATACTCCTTTGGATCCGTGTGAGAGATAATCACCACTCACCAAATCACCTAAACAAACCCAAATCCACACGCTTCAGATCTGGACAGCAAAGGATCAAGCTTGATCTATCACAAATCCGCCTCAAATGAAGAAATCTCTCTTGAAAAGATGAAGATCTTCAACTTTAGCTCTTGAATCATCAATCTTGATCTTCGATTTGGATGGATGGAAGCACAAGATTAGAGTGGAGAAAAGAAGTGAAGAAGTGTAGAAGTCGAGCTCTCAAAATGGCAGCACTTCGTCGCTTCAAAAATCCGGATCCCAAAAAGTGAGAACAACCCCTCCTATTTATAGCTGAAATCTGTCCTTAAGTCGAAATCTGGCTATCTCCCTAAGTCGCTTCCGACCTAAGCCTCTCCGACCTAAGCCTCTCCGACCTAACAGATGTACGACTTAACTCCTCAGCGACCTAACACTTGACGACCTAAAGCAATGCGCTTTCCTTCGACCAATGACTTAGTTGGGTTGCGACCTAACAACTTAGACTTCTACGCGACCTAACACAACATACGACCTAACAGTTAGATCTACGCGACCTAACAACTTAGCAACCTACGCGACCTAACAGTGTTACGACCTAACACATAGCCTAACTCCTAAGGTCGCCAACTTGTTAACTCCTTAGGTCGCCAACTTGTTAACTCCTTAGGTCGCCAACTTGTTAACTCCTTAGGTCGCCAACTTGTTAACTCCTTAGGTCGCCAACACGGAACCACTAGGTCGCTAACTCAGAACCACTAGGTCGCTAACTCAGAACCACTAGGTCGCTAACTCAGAACCACTAGGTCGCTAACTCAGAACCACTAGGTCGCTAACTCAGAACCACTAGGTCGCTAACTCGGCAACTACTAGGTCGCTAACTCGGCAACTACTAGGTCGCTAACTCGGCAACTACTAGGTCGCTAACTTTCCCAGCCGACCTAACACTTAACAAAACTTAGGTCGCTCACAACATTTTCTTAAGTCGCAGACCTTCTCTAAGTTGCCAACAACCCTTAGGTCGCGTACGACCTAGGACTTAGACAAATCTGCCTAAAAATCTGAAATGACATGAAAGTGCTAAAATTCCAGATTTTGACGAACATGTCGATCCGTAAAAATACGGGTCGTTACATTCTCTCCCCCTTAGAAATTTCGCCCCCGAAATTCCAAGCAATCAAAACTATTCTGTACGCCTACCATCCATAACAATCAACCAACCATGCATCCAATTCTAACTTAGCGTACAGAATTCTAAAACTTAGAACAAGTTACAATATCGCGAGATGAGACGACACCTTAGGGCCATACCTTGAAGAGTTCAGGATGAGCTGCCTTCATCCTCTCTTCCACTTCCCACGTACAGTCGTTATCATCATCACTCCATTGTATCTTGAGCAACTTAACTACCTTCCTCCTAAGCTGTTTCGTGTCGGTTTTAACAACACGAAGCGGCTTACGAGGTCTTCTATCGACTGGATCAACTTCCAAGTCTTCACAGCTATCAGCAGAAACCACTGTATTCGAGTCGTGCACATACTTCCGTAGATATGATACATGAAAAACATTGTGCACACTCGACATCTTCTCAGGTAACTCCAACCTATAGGCGAGCTTTCCAATTCGCTCGATAATCGGGAATGGTCCAACAAATCTCGGAGTTAATTTTCCTTTCTTCCCGAATCGAATAACATTCTTTAGTGGAGAAATCTTCACAAAAACCATATCACCAACGTCGAATTCCAAATCCTTTCGACGCTTATCAGCATAACTTTTCTGACGGCCTTGGGCTGCCTTCATTCGTTGTCGAATGATCTCTATGCAATCCGAAGTCTGTCGAATCATCTCTGGCCCAAGTATCAGCTTTTCTCCAGTTTCCAACCAACATGTCGGAGAGTTACACGGTCTTCCATACAATGCCTCATACGGTGCCATACCAATGCTTGATTGGTAACTGTTGTTGTATGAAAACTCCACCAAATGAAGGTGATCTTCCCATGATCCTCCGAAGTCCAAAACACAAGCTCTGAGGAGATCTTCCAAAACTCGGTTGACTCTCTCAGTCTGACCATCTGTTTGAGGGTGATAAGCTGTACTCAAACACAACTCGGTTCCCAAAACTTCCTGGAAGCTCTTCCAAAATCCACTAGTGAACAATGGATCTCGATCACTCACTATACTCTTCGGAATACCATGGAAACGAACTATCCACTTAACATACAACTCAGCCAGCTTTGATGCAGTCCTAGTCGATCGAACAGGAATGAATCGTGCACTCTTAGTCAGACGATCCACAATGACCCAGATCCCTTCATTTCCTGTTCTGGTTCTAGGTAATCCATCAATAAAATCCATCGACACTTGTTCCCACTTCCATGTAGGAACTTCTAAGGGCTGAAGCAATCCGCTTGGCTTCTTCTGTTCGGCTTTTACCAACTGGCAATTCATACACTTGGAAATGAAATCTCCAACATCCTTCTTCATGCCTTCCCAGTAGTAGGTTCTCTTCATATCCCGATACATCTTGTTTCCACCTGGATGAATTGTCAGCTTCGAGTGATGACTTTCCTTCAGGACTTCACTCCTCAACTCATCTATATCGGGAACAACTAGTCGTCCTTGCTTCCGAAGCCAACCCTCTCGATCGACCTCGAATCCTTTATCCTTTTCTGGATCCACCCCAGATTCCAAATCACGGATAATCTTGACAAGCTTATCATCTCGCTTTTGGCTCTCGCCAATTCTTTCCACAAGAGTGGGTCTTATCGATAAGTTTGCCAACATCTCAGGTTCCAATTCACATCTAGGCCTGAAGTCAAATCCAGCTAAATACTCGAGACTCTTCCATTCTGAAAACATGGTTCCCAATCCTGCATGTCTTCGACTTAACGCATCTGCCACTGCGTTACCTTTTCCCGGAGTATAAGCTATACCAAAATCATACGATGCCAAAAACTCTAGCCAACGTTGCTGCCGAAGATTCAAATCCTTTTGGGAGAAAAGATACTTCAGCGACTTATGATCTGTAAACAACTCGAATCGAACTCCCAATAGATAATGTCTCCACATCTTCAGAGCAAATACAATCGCCGCTAACTCTAAATCATGAGTTGGGTAATTCCTTTCATGCGGCTTCAGTTGTCGACTGGCATACGCAATAACTTTATCCTTCTGCATCAGCACTGCTCCAAGTCCAGTACCACATGCGTCGGTGTAAACCACCATCTCATCATTCCCACTTGGAATAGTCAAAACAGGAGCACTCGTCAGTCTCTCTTTCAGGATTCCGAAGGCTTGCTCACACTTAGCATTCCAACTGAACACTTGGTTCTTCTTCGTCAATCCTGTTAACGGTGCAGCTATCTTGGAGAAGTCTTTGATAAACCGTCGATAATATCCTGCTAATCCAAGAAAACTTCTCACATCTGATGCATTCTTAGGTCTAACCCAATCCTGGATTGTTGCCACCTTAGCGGGATCAACCGCTATTCCACTTCCAGAAATCACATGGCCTAAGAACCTCACTTCACTCTTCCAGAAGTGACACTTCGAAAACTTAGCCTTCAGCTGATGTTCCCGTAAGATCTCCAAAACAATACGCAAGTGCGTCTTGTGCTCTTCTTCAGTTCTGGAATAAATCAGAATATCATCCACGAACACAAGTACTAACTTGTTCAACTGATCTCTGAACACTCTATTCATAAGATCCACAAAATATGCTGGCGCGTTAGTCAATCCAAACGGCATTACCAGCCACTCAAAGAAACCGGATGGTGTCCTAAAAGCAGTCTTCGGCACACTATCCTTAGCCACTCTCAACTGGTGAAATCCCGTTGCCAAATCCATCTGAGAAAACACCTTAGCTTCGTGAAGCTGATCAAACAAGTCATCTATTCTCGGCAATGGATACTTGTTCTTCTTAGTCACCTTATTCAGCTCACGATAATCGACGCACAATCTCAACGACCCATCTGCCTTGGTTGCAAACACAACTGGTGCACCCCACTCGGACACACTACGCCGAATGAATCCTTTCTGCAAAAGATCATCAACTTGCACCCTCAACTCCTGCTGTTCCCTAGGCGCCATCCGCCTAAGAGGCATCACAACAGGTCTGGCTCCTTCAACTAGATCTATACGAAACTCGATCTCTCTATGCGGCGGCAACCCTTTGACTTCGTCAAAGACATCCTCGAATCCATTTGCGATTGGCACTAAAGACAGTCCATCCCGTGGAACAACTAGCGAATACATGAAGCTCATGAAGACGCCTTCCTCATGCTTACATCGTATCACAATCTTTCGCCCTTCCACATTCTCGACTGTCACCTCTAGCCTCTCACAATCAACCTTAGCCGCATACTTCCTAAGCCAGTCCATACCCAAAATAATTCCGAACCCCGCAAAGTTCAGAACAAAGCAATCACAAACAAAAGAGCAACCATGACTCGACACAACTAGACCACGGCATAACATACACAAACAAGACGAACCCCCAACTGGATTAGTCACCACCAATGGCCTATCAACAATATCCGGTTCCAAACCTAACCGGCCTACTAGTTCATTACAAACAAACGAATGCGATGCTCCAGTATCAAACAGAACTCTAACTGGAACACCACATAGGAAAAGAGTACCTTGAACAACCACGCTCTTTCCTTTCTCTTCAGCAGTAGGAGCTTTTGAAGACGACGGAACAGCCCCTAAAGCATAAGCTTGCACAATTTGCCTGTCCTTCCTTGGTTCCGGACAATTCTTCCTGAAATGTCCCGGCTTGTCACAGTTGTGACACTTCATCGGTGCCCTCGGATTCTTACAATCCTTAGAGAAATGGCCCTTCTGCTGACAATTGTAGCAAGTCACCTCGCCTTTCGGCTTCTTCTGGCCATCCTTACCCTTCTGTTGCTGCTGCTTCCTCTTCTGGTTTCCACCCTGCTGTGGTTTAGATTCTCCCTTGGTAGCAGCAACAATAGGTCCTTCCTTAGGAAACAGACTCTCATGCCTAAGAGCTTTCTCCACAAGCTTCTCAAATGAATCGTCCAAATGATCCACCAACTGTCTCCCAAGATAACTATCCAAGCCGGTCACAAACTTCTCATTCTTCTGATAAGCAGATTCAATATACGACCGGGCATACTTGGACAAAGCTTCAAACTCAGAAACATACTCAAGAACAGATCTTCCACCCTGCTTGAGCTCCACAAACCTCTTGAACAGAACAGACTTCTGAGCTGTAGAAATGAACTTAGCTTCAAATCTGACTTGGAATTGCTCCCAAGTAATCTCTTCTTCCGGAGTAGTGATGGTAATAGAGTTCCACCAATCAGAAGCTCTCCCTTGAAGCTGCCTCGATGCCAACTTCCTCTTAGTTGCATCATCAATTCCCAAATCACCAAAGATCCTTCTACAAGCATCTATCCATCTCTGGACTTCGATAGTAGATTCTGTTCCCAAGAAAACCTTCCCTCCAAGAGCAGTATAATCCTTGCACAGCTTAGCAAAATCCACTGGTTTCGGAGTTTGGACTTGAACTCCAACATCTACTGCTGCCCCCGGAACTGGTATCCTTCTCATGATCGAAGTCATCATAGCTTCGAACATGGCTGCATAATCAGCAGTCTCTTCAGTAGCACGGCCTTCTCTAGCAGCTGGTCTCCCTCTTCGACTCATTCTCAATATCTATAAAAAGGAATGATTAGAACATCTAGAGAAACAACTGCACAAAGGACTCAAACTCTACCAAGCTACTATATTATATATAGTATTCATCCATCAAAATACAATTACGTCTCTCATACGTAGTTACTTCAGCGAGCGTTGGGTAAAATCGATTAACCAATGCTCTGATACCAAATGTGACGACCGCCCATGACCCCTGCACCAAATCTAGAGATAAAGCGCTGTAAAGTGTGCCAGGCGACCATGGACGATTGTCAAGGTAAGATTTAAAACAACAGAATCTATCGTATTACTCACAGCGCATGGACAAAATACAATAGAACATATGTATAGTGAAGCTTTTTAGAACAAAATGATATCATATAAAACTCCATAATAGTTGAATACAAGCATCCACATAGTCAATACATCCATCCTCACTACAAAACTCTCAGAGAATACAAAACAGCGAAATATCCAGTACATATAATAAGAAGATAATATGCAACCCTCCAGCTCGTCTTCGATATCAGCATCGTGAGAAGAGATCAGCACCTGTCACCTGCTACCTAGTCTGCCCGTTCCAAAATGGACGAACAGCCCAAGGCAATAAGAATTAAACATAAAGCCTTGAGTCAGACAACAGTCTTAGTGAGCAGTAAATTAACTAACAACATACCAAAAGTGCATAAAGGAAAGGAATAGGAATACAACCCTCCCACTCCAACCTCATTCTACAGTGATAGCCCCCAGACACACACTAAGCAGAAGCAAACATAGCAGAGCATACAATTTAAAGTAAAGCTACTATCACTCGAGTCAAGGGCGATGTTTTCTAAGTACCAAGGCCTAAATCAGATAAGCACCCAGAAAATACCGCTCTTGAGTCCGAATGGCGATACAACCAAACATCCATGACTCTGGCTATCACTGTTATCATTGCTTCGATATCACCGTTAATTGAATGACCGGCACATTCTTTCAGCCGTCCGTCAAGGGCTAATGGAAACCCCGGTTCTAGACATAACTCCCGCACGTCGTCGCAGCCCGTGCCTAGGACTATCGAATCTGCCCAGAGTACTCGACCATCAACAGTTGGCCGTTGGGACTATCGAATCTGCCCAAACGTACCCTTGCTTAGAGCATGCTAGAACCTTCAACAACGATGCTATCCAAGCCTCCTAGTCATCCTCCTCGACGACTATTCTCATATCCATTCATTATCTTCAACTCGAATCATATCACCGAGTTATCAACATGCTTGGAATGATCCCGTCTGGATTAGACCAAGTCTTCATCATATGATGCCTCGCTTCATTACATCCTTGCAAAGCTTCATCTCAACTTCACATCGTCAAATCTATGCATAAGAGCTTCATCATCCCGCTACATATGCCACGAGCAGCTTTTCCAATTCAAGAGCCTTTCCCTTAGCTTTTGAATCATCTTCGATCTAATCTAATCATCAATCATCTAGTTCATAACAATCAATCAAATCAAACATCAATCCAAGCAATCAAGCATTCAAATATGATCTAAGTAGACAATTATAACAATAATGGCATTTTCGTAATTAAAGAGTTGAAAGTCCAATAAGCATGAAAACATGGATTATATCTCTACAAACTTGATGAATGAACTTGCATAGGTTAACATATGATAAAATGGATGCAACATCATCATGAACAATGGATCTACATGGATCTATACATAGGATGAAGAAAATGCATGGAAATCACTATTTTAACACCAAATCGAGCCAACAATCCGATATACTCCTTTGGATCCGTGTGAGAGATAATCACCACTCACCAAATCACCTAAACAAACCCAAATCCACACGCTTCAGATCTGGACAGCAAAGGATCAAGCTTGATCTATCACAAATCCGCCTCAAATGAAGAAATCTCTCTTGAAAAGATGAAGATCTTCAACTTTAGCTCTTGAATCATCAATCTTGATCTTCGATTTGGATGGATGGAAGCACAAGATTAGAGTGGAGAAAAGAAGTGAAGAAGTGTAGAAGTCGAGCTCTCAAAATGGCAGCACTTCGTCGCTTCAAAAATCCGGATCCCAAAAAGTGAGAACAACCCCTCCTATTTATAGCTGAAATCTGTCCTTAAGTCGAAATCTGGCTATCTCCCTAAGTCGCTTCCGACCTAAGCCTCTCCGACCTAAGCCTCTCCGACCTAACAGATGTACGACTTAACTCCTCAGCGACCTAACACTTGACGACCTAAAGCAATGCGCTTTCCTTCGACCAATGACTTAGTTGGGTTGCGACCTAACAACTTAGACTTCTACGCGACCTAACACAACATACGACCTAACAGTTAGATCTACGCGACCTAACAACTTAGCAACCTACGCGACCTAACAGTGTTACGACCTAACACATAGCCTAACTCCTAAGGTCGCCAACTTGTTAACTCCTTAGGTCGCCAACTTGTTAACTCCTTAGGTCGCCAACTTGTTAACTCCTTAGGTCGCCAACTTGTTAACTCCTTAGGTCGCCAACACGGAACCACTAGGTCGCTAACTCAGAACCACTAGGTCGCTAACTCAGAACCACTAGGTCGCTAACTCAGAACCACTAGGTCGCTAACTCAGAACCACTAGGTCGCTAACTCAGAACCACTAGGTCGCTAACTCAGAACCACTAGGTCGCTAACTCGGCAACTACTAGGTCGCTAACTCGGCAACTACTAGGTCGCTAACTCGGCAACTACTAGGTCGCTAACTTTCCCAGCCGACCTAACACTTAACAAAACTTAGGTCGCTCACAACATTTTCTTAAGTCGCAGACCTTCTCTAAGTTGCCAACAACCCTTAGGTCGCGTACGACCTAGGACTTAGACAAATCTGCCTAAAAATCTGAAATGACATGAAAGTGCTAAAATTCCAGATTTTGACGAACATGTCGATCCGTAAAAATACGGGTCGTTACACTTACATTCAATTCATTAACATTCACTTATTAATATTCACTTTAAATTCAATTTATGTTTAACGGCATTGCATTCCATATTCAATCTACTTAGTATATTTTCTTTAATACTAACAACACTTATAAACTATTTCATAAAACCATTACTTAAGCTTATTATAAACATTTTATATACCACACGTATATTTATTTTCGCTTTACAACTCAAGTTCGTATTTATTTATAGCAAACAACATTCCAAAACATATTCAATTCATTTTACAACTTAAGTTGAATTTCATTTTATAACTCAAGTTCATATCCATTTCATTAATTTATTTCATTAGTTCATTTCATTGATTCGTTACAAATCAGACTCAGTTTCATTTAACTTTGCATAAATTAAATTCCATTTCAAAATTCATTTTATTTAACTTAACTTAAGTTAAATTTCATTTCATATTTCAATTTTCAAATTTACTTTTCTTAACATTTATATCCAACAAATTTAAAAATTTGTTTAACTTATTAATTCTCAAATTTATAAGTTATAAAACTTAGTTTCTTATGTTTTCGGCAAAACACTTAAATAAAAAAATTTAGAGTTTAAGCACCCGTTCTACTATAAATAATTTCTTTGTATTTCAAATCATATTTTTGAATTTTTAAAATCAAAACTACTTTTGAATTTTTAAAATCAAAACTAGTTTTACAAAAACAAAACTCTAATGGTAGCAATCCATCACTTAGAAACTCATAAATGAATGTCGATGATGTTGCAGTCATCACCAGAAGTATTTTCCAACGACCTAAGTGAGTTCAGTTCTTTTTATTTCTTTTAAATTCCATTTTATTTACAAATCATATTTATAAATTTTTCTTATATATAATTTAACTATGGTTACATAAAACCATTACTTAATTGCTTATCTTTGGTTATAATAATAACTTTTATTAGAATACAAACAACAAATAACAAATGATAATAATCAAATATTATCATTCACTAACAACCAAACACACTATATATAATTATAATAATTTCTTAAAATTATTCCATTATATATATAATCAAGGTAAAATTATTTCATTACCCAATTTTAAAATAATACCGTGTCGGTTTGTCTTGTTTAAGCATTTAGAAATCCCTATCGATAACCTGGTGTCCCACGTACGTCCCAAATTTATAAGTCACTCAATAGATAAATTGATACAATATAAAACATTTTTTATAATCACTAACAAATATGCTCTCATATATATAATGCACTCAAACTCATTGTAGGATGCTACTGACCGTATTTATAATGAGAACCCAACCAAAGCATAGTGCTCGCACAAACCTAAGCTCTAATACCATGTGTGACGAACCGAAATTTTCGACCCTCGAAAATCGACACTAATACATCTCTGGTATTCATGCATTGAAAATTCAAGTGCCGAAAAGACCGTTCATTATGGGAAAGAAAGAAGAAGAGAAGATAAGAAAAGGAGAAAGAGAAACTAAAACAACATAGAATCTCACAATCGTAGCGGAACAACATATAATATAATATCAATGAACTTTACAAAAGAGAAACTGTAATCTTTAATATACATCCATCAGAGTACAACAACAAATCACTAACCATCAGCTTGAACAGTTATAATAACATGTCCTCATAATGCTGATAATTTCAACAACAATACAACGAAAAATAAACATATACATGAATACGGCCTGAAGACCTCCAGCTCGTCTGCCGAAGCTCCAAAGCATCCAAATCTGAATATGTAAATATGATCGGTCTGACCTGAGCATGGAAAGGGAAGAACGCTTGGATCAGTCTGGTAAACCGGCGTGAGAAAACACATCTCAAATTTATTTTAAAGTTATGAAAACTTTTCTTTATCAAAACAAAAGTATCTCATAAGACCACGTCATACATAAATACGAATGAGCTTTTACCTTACGATAACCAAAATATTTCTTATCAAATCATCTAATATTATACTAGTGCCTAGTATACAAATATTATTTAATCATGGCTGAAATTGTTACCATTATTAAATTATAGAATATGTTAGGCTCTACAAACAAAATGGCAGGCATATATTGGAGAATGGATTCCATATAAATGACAAGGTACATTGTAACAACCTTGGTTTTAGCGATTACCTGAGAATATTAAATTATAATGGCAGTTATAATTTAATAGTGTAAATTAATAATTAATGAGGAATTTAAATTGTTTATTGGGAATAAACAATATATTTGAGGATAAAATGAGAAAATAAAGTTTTGGAAACTTTATTAAGATGGTTTGAGTTAATAAAATGAGTGAAATGTGTTTTATTTAGAGTTAAGGCAATAATTTTGTTAATTATTGCTATTTACTTCTTTTAATGATTTTTAAAAAAGAAGTAATTAATTTTAAGATGAGATATATTTAAGATAATGATGGAATTGAATTTAAAATATAATTTTAGAGTAAAATTATATTTGAAATGGGTTATAAGATTTTATTACACAAAAATGTGATTTTTGTGTAATTTATAATGTTAATTACAATGGGTTTTGTAATTAAAAAGGGTAAAATTGTTATTTATTTAAATATAGAGAAATATGTTAATAAAATGTTTTAAAAATATAACTAATCTTTTATTTTTGTGTAAATTTTTTTATTAACATGAGATTAAAGTTTCATAATTTTTAAATATGAAATGAAGCATGATTTGAAATTGTAAGTATATAAATTGTAACATGAGATAAGAGATTAAAGGGCTATGTAATTAACATAAGAAAACCTTCTTTTATTAATGGACTTTAGCGCATTAAGCTAATTAATTTGTTCTGGCCTTTGGAAATTAAGAGATGAGAAAGAAGAGTAATACATGTACGTACATTTTCTACTTTCTTTCTTAAAGCTCCAAAAACCTGTAAATGGCAGCCTCCTTCATCCCTCTCCAATTCTATGTTAAATCCATCAAATGAAAATGAAAATTTGTGTTTTAAAAATGTAAATTCAAGAGCTAACTTCAGTTTTACAGGTTTGGATGCTCTGTTTTTGGCTAAAAGCTTTAATTTTTGGCATCTAAGTCAAGTTCAATCCTCATGAAGGCAAGGTGAGTTAATAAATTCACAATCTCTAGCTGAAGCAAAGCTTCAAATGCAAAAATATATGCAAATAGCTTGAGAATATTGATTTTTGGTTGATGTTTTTATTTCTGTAAAAATTGAATTCTGTCCATCTTTGAAGCTGAAACAAAATTAGACATAACTTTCTCGTTTTTGATCGGATTTTGATAACTTTGGATGTTCCAGAAAGCTTAAATCCTATACTACAACTTTTATGTTTTATGTTTTCTGTAATTTTTAGGTTAGCTATGTCAAAATTTGATTTTTCGACTGCTAACCCGAGAGCAAAATCTATATTTGCTCTGTGCTTGAAGCTGAAACTAAATTAGACATAACTTTCTCGTTTTTGATCGGATATTGATAATCTTGGATGGTCCGGAAAGCTTAAATCCTATACTAAAACTTTTATGTTTTATGTTTTCTGTAATTTTTAGGTTAGCTATGTCAAAATTTGATTTTTCTACTGCTAACCCGAGAGCAAAATCTATATTTGCTCTGTGCTTGAAGCTGAAACAAAATTAGACGTAACTTTCTCGTTTTTGATCGGATTTTGATAATTTTGGATGTTCTGGAAAGCACAAATCATATACTACAACTTTCACGGGTTGAGTTTTCTATAATTTTGAGTGTTTCTATGTCAAAATTGAACTTTTCTACTGCTAACCTGAGAGTAAAAGTAATATTTGCTATGTGGTTGATACTGAACTAAAATTGCCATAACTTCTTTGTCTCTTAACCGAATTTGGTAATCTTAGATGTTTCGGAAAGCTTAAACTTTGTACTAAAAGTTTCATGTTTTATGCTTTCTAAAATTTTGATGTTTGCTTGGTTAAAACTGTGTTTGTTTGTTGCCGGTACAAGAGCAAAACGACAACAATAACAATTATTGACTTGAGGAGTGTATTAGCTTATTTTTGCTCTCATTCTTATTTGATTTTTGATGATTGTTTTTGAGATGTTTTGAAAGCTATATTGCCTATCAATAAACTAGCTATATTTGGAGAATCTGAAATTCAAATTTAAATAGAATTTGAATTGATTTTGGGTTAAATTTGAATTGAATTCGTATTGAACTCAAGTTATTGGTCTTGAGTTATCTTTCTTGTTTTTCATTGTTTTCGAGCACGGTTTTCACTGAACCATTTTGAAGTGATTTTGAAAATAAATGAAAATTTCAAATTATTATTATATAGTATTTTAAAATTATTTTTCTAATATAAAATCTATTTATTTCCTATAATAAAGGAATTTCAAATGCTGGTTTTACTAATCATTTCGGGGAAAAATAATAATTTAAAAGCTTGTTTTCTCTAGTAAACTATTTTAAATGTAAAATACACACTTTTGCACTATTCGAACGTATAAGAAAGAGTATTAAATGATTTAGTAAAACATGTGGTATGGGACATGTGCGTTTACTATTTCGGTTAATTCCGAACTTGTACGATCGAAGCTATTTGAGATTAGTGTTTCTAAGATGTTTTGCCAATTTATGGAAGGTTTTTGAGATTATAATTCCTATCTTTAGGAATTATCTTGGAAGGCCAATATTTGACGAGTTTTATAGTTTGAGATTTCTACTTTGAAATTTATGGTTTATGAGGAACCATCATGATGTTTTCACTTATCGATGAGATGAGACAAGTTACGATGCCATTTCATTCTTATCGATGAGATAAGACAAGTATGGTGTCTCTTTATCACTCGTCGATGAGATTAGGCGAGATATGATTTTTTGAGTTTTATGAAGTTTCTAGTGTGGCATCGACTAGCGGCTAGTAAATCGTTAAGTGCGAACGTGTGGTATGGGACACACGTTAACACTTTTCGAGTTCCTATCCGTGAGTTTGTGACACATTCACGATGTTTACATAACAAAACTGCTTTGAGAGGTGTTAGCGACCTAGTCATGAGGACGAACTGCTTGGAAGGTGTTAGCGACCTTATTAGGGCTGACAAAACGGCTTGGTGAGGTGTCAGCGACCTTGTCATGAGGACGAACTGCTTTGGTAGGTGTTAGCGACCTTGTCTGAGGCTTCGGCCATCTGAGTTTAGCACGTGCAGTATTGCTTCGGCATTACAATCGGGGATTTGGCCAATCTGGGTTATCTGAATTTTCTGTTTTATTATGATATCACCATTTTAAGATGTTTGATTACATCGATAGTCTAGTGCTATATGAGATGTTATATGTATGGTGATTTCATTTATGATGTTTTGAACTCTTATCGAGTTCCTTGAGTTATGAGTTTGGATGATTTCATAATTTTATAGGATATTCTAGGCCCTGCCATTCTGGCGAATTGAGATTGAGATTTATATACATTTATACCGATGAGATGAGGTATAATTGAGTTTGGAGATTCTTTTATATTTGAGTTTTGGATCATCCTACTTGAGAATGTCTTATGTTTGCCTTTTTGGTGAGATTTTGTATTGATGTTTCACCTTTTGAGAAGATATGGCTCATGGAAACCATGTAGACATTTTGGGATGTCGGCAATGATATGTGGTGAATGTTTATATTATTTGAGTATTATTATTGAACTTACCTCTTTTGAGGTCTTTGTATACTTAAGTGACATTATTTCACTTAAGTCATGGGTTGTATTCTTTCTGCTGCCTCTTCTCATTCGAAAAGAATTATCACCTTGTATCTATGCTTCATATTATGATCTATCCTCATTAACTGATTATTTTAGCTAGACTGACCCGTGTACTTTGTACTCGGGTCAGACCGAGTTGTTTCAGGTTAGCTATCAGTTACGGGACTTTTCTTCGATGCATCTGCTTGGATATCACCCTAGCACTTTTGTGTAGTTTATATTTCTTTCCGCTTGACTCTGATGTATTCACAATTAATTCGATGTATATGGCGTGGTCGTGTACCACCATTAATGTATTCATATTGTATTGTACTGAACATGTATTAGTGTATATGTATATATATGATGTTGGTTACTGTTCTGTGATGTGATTTATATTCAGTTATTGTATTTTGTTCTGATAGATTCATTAGCTACCTATAGTTTTGGATTATGCATTTACTGGGTATGTCGATCCACTTGAGTAGAAAAGAAAAATTATATTACATTTATCGACGTATTCAGTAGATGTTTAAGACAAAATTATAGATAGTCGCCCTTAACCAGCCCTATTCTCCGCTTTAGTAGACGGAATTACTTGTTAATTCTCTTTACTAAGGTGGGTGGGGCGTTACATACATGTCTACCTTCCGTACAGTACACCTCTAGAAAAATGTACCTAGGGTCTAGACACTACAAGAAATTGTGCTTTTAATTATATAGCAGCGTTTGAAGGCTAAATGCTGTTGTTTCTTTGACCTAACATAATTGTAGCGTTAGATATGTTCAGGCGCGGGCTTTGTTTTTCCATTCCCACTTACCATGCCGCCATCTAATTTTCATTCTCTTTTGTTGCTGCCGCCAAAGCAAAATGAAAACCTAAAATTTATGCAAGTCCAACTCCTCTTCTCAAATCTCTTAAACATCCACTGCCCAAAGATCATCCCACCACATAAAAAACCAGATTGTCTGAACTTTGATATCATCTCAAAGAAAATTGATGTTATCATGAAGCTTTTCACGATCAAATCTAAGGTTTGATTTTGTATGATGATCGACACCGCCTAGAATAGATCTGCCACCTGGAAGCTTGAACGTCGCCTACAAATTTGTGGAGCTGTCGCCAATAGCTGGAGGTAATGAAGTTTCCAAAGTTGATGAAGCCGAGATCTGATGATGGACGGAAGCTTGCGATGCATGAAACTGATGATTAAAATGATGAAATACTGGCTGCAAACTGCTTATCTGAGACGGTGGTTGAGGCTAGCGAATTTGAAGGTGCTTCCTTGGTTATGGTTGTTGATAACATTTTAGATTCCTAAGAGATCATTATTGACTTTCATATCTTTTTTTGAATTTTATCTAACTGCCTGCTTGTTTGTTCGGTGATGATATTGCTTGATTGTTGATATTGCTTAATTTCGTTGGTCCTCTGTCTCTCATTGTCTACCCTAACTTTTCTATACAACAAATTTCTTCTTCTTCTGGAACTAATATCATCTACTCTTAAACAAATTGATAAAATTTTCAAATCGGTATTAAAATGAGTAGGAAACTTTGCTTTTAATTGAATATGTTTACTTTCAGTTTGAGGTAATATTCTAATTTTCAATGGGATTTCTGTATTCATGTCTTCTATTATGGTTTACCATCTCTCTTTTATATTTCTATACAGTGACAATACTTTTATATCCATATTGTTTTAGAACTAGCCAGAGTTAAATTAAGATGGTTCAAATTTTAAGATTATGACGGACTTTAAATTTTGATTGAAATCACTTTATCCACATCTATGTCAATTTTGAGATGCCGATGTTGCATAGACCTTATGAGTGGGTCATGTTGTCTGGAGTCGTGACCTGCCTTTGAACTGTGCGTGTATTGGAAGCTGATGCCATTAGGTGACCTTCTTTTCTCTATTACCATTGAATTTGCACTATCCAATGCTTGATTTTTGATTTTTACCTGTTCTTTTCTTTAATATTCATGTTATTTTTTTGGTGAATTTTGATGTGCTTTACTTAAACTTTAGTGATAGTCGATAATAACATACAGTGTATCCTGCTTGCTTGTTGGAACTATTCCTGTAGCTAAGTCAGTATAATGGTACATTGTTTAGTAGCAATCATTTGCGATAATAATAAAAAGCATTTGGAATCGTGTGTTTGATAGGTAAGATAGTATAACAGTGCATTGTTTAATAGCTATCAAATAACAATCGTTTGCTCAGTTGGAGTAAGTATTTGAAGATTTTAGATCTGTCCAGCAATTCTTATTAGCCACATATAGTTTTGTTAACATATCTCTCTACCCCTTTGTACTTGTTAAGTTTCTGTATTTTCTGATATAAAAAAAAGCATATAACGTCTAAATCTATGCTTTGTCATACGCTTTGGAATGTGGGATTTTATATAAAAAATCATTATTTTGGGATGTTCATCTAGAATATTTGTGAGTAATCATTTTTAGATAAATGCTCGCACCTTCACTTGACTTATGGGTTGGAGGTGGTTAAGTTGTACATAATATTTGTACTGTTTTCTGTGCAATTCATTGCAGAAATTCTTTTTGAACTATTACCCTTGTTAGCACTAAGTTAATAGAAGAGAATCGGATTTCCCATGTCATAAACTTATAAGCCTGTTTGCCATTTTGTTTAAATAAAAATTGATACCTATGAGTATGTTGAGCTTCCCCTTGAATGCAGGAGATCCATTTTCCACTGAATGAAGGATACACTTTTTGAGTTCTATTTTGTTCCTAGAGCAAGTTTAGATTTCATCACCAAAATGAGCAAGTTCTTTAACAATTTCATGACTTCATTGAATAAAAAGAAAGTTGGATTATGTCTATGTAGCTACAGGTATTTACAGAAAGTAACTAAAGTTGTAAGGGATATGGGCCTTGTTTAGTGGAAATGATGCAGTGATGATGGCTATTTGTTTATTTTGCGAACAGTTAGAAGCTCACCCTCATGCGATTTTAGCTTTGCAATGCCAGGTTTTATTTCCTTCTGATATATCCAATGTACTATTTTAGTTTCAAATAATGTTTGAGCATAGTAAGTGGATTTTAATCATTATCTTAACTTACAAATATGATAGCCATATGCCTATGGATGTAGAGTTGAAGTAACACACAGTAAAAACTAAGCTTTGATTTATAACTCATGTAAGTTGACAGTTGAAACAAAAAATGATTTACTTTATCATGAGATGATAAAAGTAATTATCATTTGTTTAGAACCATAAAAGAATAAAATTGTGATTCACAATTTGGTCCTTTGTTTGAAATCATTTTATATATAGAATGATTAAAGATAGACATGAAAAATAAAATAAAAGGTTAAACAATAAAGATATAGGATTCATTGTTTTGCCAATATTATGTTTTTTGGATGTCATTCCTCTTATGCTCGACAGACATGGAAGAAATAAGAATTAGTCACATTTGGTTCTTTGAATGATTAAATGTGCTTCTAAAATCTCAGCTTGGTCATCATTACATTTTGCAAATTCTAAGATTTCATGGGGCTTTTATCACATAAGCTTCTGTTGTAAGTGCGTTTTAAGCAAATATATTTGATATTCCTTCAAACCGCAACTAAATCGGAGATAATATGAGTTTGGAACATGTATTTTATTGAATTTGTATGTGATAATTGTAAGGTGATGGAGAAATATTACTATAGTGATAATAGATGGGATTGACATGTATAGTTTGGACTTGGCCGCCATCTTAATTAATAAGTCCTAATTATGTCAACTCTGTGTACAAAGATCACTTGATGAATGTGCACAGTCTTTGTTGAAAAGATAACTAGGCAGTGGAGTGAATTACTACTAATTAGTTGCAATGTGTTCGAATATAGGGTTCTTAATGTTGTTGTTAAAATGCATATAAGTGGATCAACCTAAGGAAATTTAAAAGGTATAAACAAAGAAAATAGCAACTGTCTGATTTTCCCCTCGCATATTCTGTCAGAAATATAATAACAATCATTGGTAAATATATCAAAATCCATGATTGGTGGTAGATGCATAAAACTTCTAATTTGACATTGAAGTGTAGAAGTGTGCATGAAAAACTTAAGTGGTAATTTCTGGATGGGTATTTTTGGGTAGAGATTATGAAGAGGTACTAAATGCTTGTGTTTTTTCATTGATGGAAGGTTGCGTGGGAGGAAATACGTGAAATCTGGGAGGAAAGGGTGGTATAATTTGAGAATACTTGCCCTCGGTTACTGTCTTGTTATCTAGGTTGATGTAAACAGTATTACCATGCGTATAAACAAGCATCTAAGTATCAAGAAGTTATTATCATTTGTAGTCTTATTATTATTGTTCAACTATTGAATCATCTTTTTATCAAACAAATGCGTATTAGTAATCATACAGAGATCAGTCTTGCCTGCCCAAGAAGGGAGCATCAGCATTGGCATCGCTACAATACAAGCAAGGATGCTGACTAAATCCTTCTTCCTTCAGTAGCTTCCTTGCCCTCAACACTAGCTCTTTGTTACTCATCATTTCCTTGTTATCCTTCTCCTTGTTCAGTACAGTTTGAATGGCATTACTAAAGGCACCGTATGCCTTTCCACCATTGTCATCACCTTCAGGGCTCATGTCAGCTGACGTCTCATTCACCTGGCACCCGCTCAGCAATATCCCATCATCTTCACTCATGTTCCTATCACTGGAGTCTTCATTGTCTTTCTTTGTAAACTTTTTACTGGCTTCATTTCCGAATATATTCATAAGGTGAACTCCAATGTGTTCAGATTCAACTGCAGACATAGATTCAACTGCCATCTTCGTATTCGCTGCAGAAGGCTCCGTCCTTGCCCTCGGTACTTCACTCTTCCTTATTTTTTCTTCATACATAGTATCATCTCTCTTAGCCCTTCTTCATGTATCACAGAGAAGCTTTACCTGGAAACGTAAACGGCTAGCAGTCTGGTAGCAATAGCAATCACCTATGCCATTGCCTTGTTTGTCGCAGTCTCGGTCGCGTTCAATACTTCAGGCGGTCACGTTAATCCGGCGGTCATGTTCGGCGCCTTGATCGGAGGTCGCATATCCTTCATGCGCATTGCCTTCTATTGTGTTGCCCAGATCCTTAGTGCAGTCGTTGCCTGTTTACTCCTACGCTTTTCCACTGCTGGCATGGTAATTTTTTTTACCTGTAACTGTTTGTACAATTTGTAAGTATTACACAAATGTAGTTATACAAGAGGGCTAACACAAATAAATGGAAGTAACTGACACTACAGTTGTTGCCTAATACAGTTACGGCAATGTGAATTTAGGGAATATTTTTGTTTTAGAGAACCCAATTGATAGAAAACGAGAAGGGTAAAGAAAATTGTACATTTCAATTAGTGAATGGATGCATCATCGATGGATTACGGACGTTCCAAATACTTTTTCATATTTTATAAGATTTAACTTGACCATAGTACTGAATACACAATCTGCTCATAGTACTGAATACACAATCTGCACATAGAATGAAATCCAGTCAGACTTCTAACCCAGTTTTGATCTGAATATCTGTGTAAATTGAAAATTGTGTATTCGTTGGGGAACTATATAGGATGCATATAAAAATAGAACAATTTTTGTTAATATGTGTTAATATAGAATATCGAGTTATAGATTTTCATATATACATATATATATACATATATATATATACATATATATATATATATTGTTGATTGTTAAACTCGTTTGCAGGTAATTAGCTATTTTGAAGCGAAGACTGTCGACAACAAAGAACTATTGGTAATCAAGCAACGAACATGAATTTAATTGTTATATATGTTGTCATATTTTGTTAGTACCATTTGTGGAAACTTGTCTGTGAATGCTTGTAGTATGTGACTTATTTTGTTGAAAAACTACTATCGAATTGATTATGGATATTATATTTGATTGTGAGATTAGCATGTTTTTGCAATTATTTGAATATGATGATCATATGATTGATTGTTTGTATATGCTAATTATGTGATTTAATTGTTTGTTTGAATATATGAAAATTATACGATTGATCGTTCGTTTTAATATGAATAGTATATAAGCGACCAAAAAATGAAGCATATAAACAAAAAATGCAACCAAAAAATGAAGACTTATGGTAGCATTTTTTAATCCTACAGAAAAAACCTATAGCTGCATTTAAAAGTGACTTTCGGTAGCGTTTTTTAAATCCTATAAAAAAATACCTATAGTTGCATTTAAAAGTGACTTTTGGTAGCGTTTACTACAACGCAACAACAAGTTTTAAACTTTTAGTTGCATGTCGTATAGCAGCGTTCTCTAAAACGCTACCATAAGTTATGGTAGCGTTTTTTCAACGCTACCAAAAGTCTTTTCTGGTGTAGTGAGATACTGAACGCCTAAACCAACACAGAACCGGCCTACCCATTTGTTGGATAGTAACAAATATGACATTACCCAGGTCATTCCCGACCTATCCGTGTCCACAGCATACACAACATACTCGACATATAAAGGGTAATACAGAAAGGTGATGACCATATCCTCGTGGGAGCTACCCATATAGCCCTGCCGCTTCTACCCTGTTTCTGTTATTTCCAGGTGATGAGACTCAAGGTAACGATTACCTTTCACATAGCACATTCCACTTTGAATGCCACACTACCATTCTATGGTCACACAACTGATTTCTCCAAATGTATAAATCCTAACTCGTACGTCTCAGGAAAGGGTGTTAAGCTAAGAGAAGTTGCCTTCTCCACCACCAAACACATGATACGTTCATAGAGATCAATTAATGTAATTAGAAATGCAACGTCAGACATTCATCCACACAAATTGTCCAGGAAAAGGATGAACTGAAGGCACTCTTGTACCATATCCTATCGAGAATTACCCCTAGGATTAGTAGCGAGAAGTCCTTGCCTATCATAGATTTTCATAATGAAGCGCTACTGCCAATATATATATATATATATATATATATAATATGCATCACGAGTTTAGTGGCATGTAGCCCTGCATCATGAAGATCTCCATCTTCATAATTATCATCATAAACCTACACTTTCGAACGCATACATTGGTCCAAAGTGGTTCTCGGATAAATTCGACCCCGGTCTCCCCGGACCAACAATGATAAAGAGGCCCTAAACCTCATACGGAAACCAAGTCTCGTAGACTTATCACAAATGCTTTAACTTAAGGAATGCCTCCTCATATTTATCGGACCAAACAAATCTCACTTCCTTTCTGATTAGCATAGTTAAGGGTGCTGCTATCCAAAAGAAATCATTAATGAATCTATGGTAGTAGCTAGCAAGTCCAAGAAAACTCCTGATCTCAGCCATTGTCCTTGGTCTCCTCCAATTATTCACAGCTTTGGTCTCATCGGGATCGACTGACAATCCTTTCTCTGAAACCATGTAACCAAGGAATTTTACCTCTTTCTTCCAGAAATGACACTTGGTAAACTTCGCCTTCAGCTAATTCTGCCTAAGCGTCTCCAGCACCACTCTAAGATGAAATTCATGCTCTCTCTCATCGTTAGAGTATAGTAGAATATCATGTATAAACACTAGTACAAACCTATCCAAGTAATCTTGGAAAACTCAGTTCATCAAATCTACTCGAAGAAACCAGGTGCATTCGTCAATCCAAATGGCATCACCAACCACTCATATGAACCATATCTAGTTAGAAATACTTTTAAAGGAATACTGTCCTCCGCCACTCTCAATTGATGGAAACATGTCGCCAAATCTATTTGGGAACGCTCTAGCTCCACTCAACCGATCAAACAGATCATCAATTCTTGGCAAAGGATACTTATTCTTAATCGTCCTTTCGTTTAACTTACGATAGTCAATGCACATCCTCAATGACCCATCCGGTTTCTTCATAAACACCGCGACCGCTCCCAAGGCGAACTGCTTGGTTTAATAAAATTCCTTCCTTTTAGATCCACCAGTTGCACCATCAATTCCTTCATCTAGGTTGGTGTCATCCTGCTAGGTGGTCTACTTATAGGTTCAACTCCTAGCACAAGATCTATTTTAAACTCAACAGCTCTCTTCGGGGGTAGTCCAGTGACTGGCTTAAAGACATCTGCAAATTCTCTTGCAACCTGAACCCGACTTAACTCATTTCCTACCTCTATAAGCATGGCACTAATATTCCGGTTAGTATTCTCTACTGAGAACATCACTCGGTTATGACTATCAGGGTGTCTCGGTGATATTTCTTTATCCTGGAAAAATATTATAGTCTCATACCTACCCAACAAATCCATACCCAGAATGATCCCGAAATCTACAAAATCAATAACATACAAACCGCATGCAAACTTATGACCTAACAAGTCAAGTTTTAACTGGTCACATCTTAACCCTAGTGTTGCATACCCTCCTATTGGATTGCAACCCTTAAGGAAGTAACAAGGTAGTGGGTTCTAAACATAATATATCAACCAAACACTAAGATATAAACGAATGTGATGCACCGGTATCAAAAAGTACTCTAACTGAAATACTATGAATCAAAAGCGTACCTTCCATCGCAATCTTTCCTTTATCAACCGCAGTTGGCCTAGCTGATCCAATAGCAAAGACATTTCCTTTGTCTTCCCTACTGGCTCTGGACATTGATTCCTGTAATGCCCAACTTGATCACAGTTGAAGAATTTCACATTCTTCTTAACTACGGCTTTCTTCCCATTTCCTGACCGGTATTCATTAGCAAAGTGACCTTTCTTGTCACATTTATAGAAAAACTACCTTAACCTTTAACTTCTTGCAGTATCTCCCTTCTGGGTTCCCTTCTTCTTAAAGAACTTCCTCTTCTTCCCTTGAGAACCCTGAGTTTCCACGGACTTCTCTTTAGTTAAATCGGCAAGTAACTCCTCATGGCGAATGGGATCTCTACCACTATATTACAAGGATCACAGACACGTGTTATGGTCATTCTAGCAAGCTCGAGCCTTAGTCTCCGAATGAACTTCTCATCCTTTTGATATTAGTACCTATAATAGCATATCCATATCTAGACAGTTCTTCAAACTTAGTAGCATACTCGACTATTGACATCTCTCCTTGCACTAAATCCATAAACTTCCTCATCAGCTCAGACTTGGAAAACTCAGATACAAACTTCTGCTCAAATATGGTCTTAAAATCAGCCCAAGTTAACTGCTCTTCCGGAACTCCAGCAGTGACACTATTCCACCAATGTAATGTTAACCCCTGCAACTTTCTAGAGGCCAACCTCCTCTTTTGCCCATCATTTAGACCCAAATCAGTAAATATACGCTCACAGTGCAACATCCAATTCTGAACCTCTATGGCCCTCTCCGTTCCCAAGAATGGCTTCCCATCCAAACGGTGTAATCTCTACTCGGTAAAGCAATATTCCCAACTGGAGCCATAGGATTAGCTCCTCCTACATTCCCAACAATACCAGTGGTAGCTCCAGCTTGCATCAACCCGGCAAAGAACTGATACATCACCCCCATATCTACTGGTGGATTTCCTGCACCCACATTGGCTTCATAATTTTGATTGCTAGCATTAGCCGGTCGACCTGGATTTCTCCTAATAGTGGGTCGAGCATTCCCATTAGTTGTGGTGCTTCCTCCATCGAGATTTCCTCTTCCATTTCCTTCTTCCATATCTCATTTCTCGTAAACCTCCATACGAGCCTTAGTAAGATACAGAAGAACGGTATAAGAGAACGGGGGATATGTACTTACATATATATAACTATGTAGCAAATACAAGTACATTACTATAGCGTTAACCCAAACCCCAATCTTATTATCTGATTCATTGGATTATGTTTGGAAAATCTTTTAGGTTTAAGTTTATTTTAAAGTTTCATAAACCTATGCTCTGATACCAACTTATAACATCCCCCTACTTGGAGGCCCAAAACTAATGGCTGCGGATGCTGCAGTCATCCGTAGTTATTAATCCTCGGCAGCCAAATACAGCAATATTAGATATATTGATATACAGAAACACAAGAATATGGAAAAAAATTAAACAGCAGACAAATTCCACATTCCATTTCAAAATATTTCAAATTGGTTACATAATCTTAGTTCACAGACCACGTTCAGATAACATATAATAATTAAAAAATACGCCAAGAGCGATATATAAAGATGCCCCCTTGGTTGATCAGAGTATATAACAATAAGGCACTAAATTGATTGCCTTTACAACCAAACACACAGCGGAAAATAAAAGAGCTCTAATAAAAAGCTTGCCTCCTACATGTCTTCGGAAGCTTTATTCGTCTAAAAGAACACCTGAAAACCTCAACTCTCAACCTACCCAATATCAATTGAGTACCCGAGAGTTTAAGGGGAAAACAAAAACTTCGAGTTAGACATAAAACCTAGTATGAATAATAATTTGCCATCTCAAACCATTTGGATATTTAGTGAGACCACGCCGCTTAGCGGAACGGGTTTTCCCCTCACTGGTATCCTAAAACATTTATAAATCCATATATTGTGCTCTTGCATCCACAATGGTTAAAACATAGTATTCCAAAATATTATGATGATATGCAAAACAAGTAAACCAAATCTAGATTACCCATCCCCATTTATTCTGACTATCTGTCTCAATTATAGTTTTAAGGGTTACTATTAACCTTTTTAATTATTTATGGACTATCTGTCCAAATTCATAGTTTTCACGGGCTAACTAAGAACTTATTGCCGACTCCAATATCTTATTTCTTATCCTAGTTTTCTTTGGCTAACCAGGAACCTATTGGCTGACTACCAATATCTTAATCCTGATATAGTTTTCATGGGCTAACTACAAACCTACTTGCCCTTGTCAGTATCAAATCATAGTTTTCATGGGTTGACTATCAACCTATTGGCCCCTGCCAATATCATACGGTTTTCATGGGCTTACTGTAAACCTATTGACCCCTGCCAATATCTTAATTAAAATTTTAACATCTGTTAAGTTATATTCACTATTGGGTCAACCTAACTGGTTATTCTGTCCTTTCCCCAAAATATGGTTATAGGTTAATAACAATGTGAATAATATTTCCAAAATCTTTATTTATGCCATAGTTTTTCCTTAAAAATGAGAACGGGTTATTTGTTTTGAAACTTTTAAACATCACTTTCAAAACCAGTGATGCCTTTCAATGGTATCAAGAAACATTCTTTAAAACATAGCTTCGAAACAAATGAAGTACTCTTTCGAAAGCATTGGGTTTACTCTTTAAAAATTATTTGGGTCAAAATGGTTATATACGGAAGTATCACTTTCGAAACCAATAAAAATAAATCTGGCGAAACATTTATGGTGTCGGAACCATCTTAGTTGAAAGCAAAGACCTTTAAAATCAAAACTTCGGAGGACAGAGTCGAAACCCCTTTTCAACTCCATCACCTTCGAAACCCTCAACCCCTTCGAAAGTAGTTAGGTAAAGGCTTAGTTTAAGATAAAAATAAGGATAACCTTTCGAAAGAACTACTGGTCAATATAGTCGAAAGGTAGAGTAGCGGCTAGGTTTCAACTAGGTCGGAACCTACCCTTTCGAAAGCAATTATTTTAAGGAAAAAGATACTCCTTCAAAAGCAAATACTTTAACACAACATGATAGTCTTCTTCGAAAGCTAATTATAAAACCTTTTCAAAAGCATATGTTTCGACTGTGTCGAGAACAATGCAAGAATGTTAACTTATAAAAACAAAGCAGGACTTCGACCCCATCGGAAGCTACCCTTTCGAAAGCAAGGCTTCCGCCTTCTTTCCAATCCACTGCATGCCATCTAAGTGATATCTTGTGCATTGGTTTCGACTATGTTGGTTTCGACTGGGGTAAGGCAGAATCAATGGAGTCGAAAGGTACTTACTAACAGAGGCAGAACACCTTTTTCTGTGTCAAAGGCTGAATTATAACGACTTTTAGTAATTACTTTCTAACAACTTGCCTACTTGTAAACTATTAATTGGTTGTCATAAAAACTTTTCAAATACTTTACCTTTAAAACCGCCCCATTTATATCAGATTAAAACCATTAAAACTGCAACGTTTTAGCCCTTTCATGTACTAAAACCAATTATTTCAGAAAAATCCTTCTCTTAAAATAATTTATTTTCCCTAGTAAATCAATTAGGAAAAATCCTTAAAAATCATAGAAATTCAATTTCATTATGTAATCAAACCTATTAAAATTTTCGACCCAATTTCTTCCTGAAATTCTCGAAATAAAATTTAAACCCAATTATGTCATATTTTTCAACAAAAATTCATAATAAAATTTTCATAGCTTGGAAAATTCTGAAAATTAAAACACATCTCCGAAATCATAACATAAAAATTTTCCATGGCAATCTGAAATCAAATATTCTCGGTTTTACATCAAAACTGTGCAAATTCATATGCGTATAAATTAAAATAAATCAACATAATATAACTCAAGCATATCATCTTCCATTTTATCACAAAAACTAATTTAAACCATAAGTCCGAAACCATATAATCATGAAATAAAAATAGAGATGGTAGGAGATTATTATTCACCTTTGATTTGATAAGGAACTTGAGATTTGTTGATGCTTAATCCTTCCTAGCTTTGATCTTATCTTTTGATTGAAATTTCCTCTCTTTCCTTCCTTGTTAATGGCCAGCTGTATTAGGGTTCTTGTGTTTATTTTTGATTTTGAGAAAAATGAACATCGATGGGCAAAGACGTGGAGTGTATAGCCTGTAATATAAAATGGCTATTTACTAATATGCCCATGTGTAATTTAATTAACCAATAAACCAATTTAAAGCCCATTTATCTTATTAATAAGCACGACCCTTATATTATATAATTTATTCAAATCTCAATCTCCTTATCATCATTATTCTATTTAATTTATCTAATTAAATCTTCTGAATAATGTTATCAAAATTAGGGATCTTACAATTTTCACCCACCACGCAACGATCTATGACAATCCAACGTGGAATTGATCCGCCTCGCCGAGCTCTCTAACTTTCACATTGAAGTCATTGGCCAATTCGGCATTTGATGGCTCTGATTTGCCATGGTCGTTTGATTTCATTAATTGGGAAATGGCGGCTGTGAATTATGGCTAGGGTTTTTGCAATAATGAAATGGCTAAGTCCTTTTATAGAAAAAATTTGAAAGTACTATTTACTCTCTAAGATTTCGAACTCCAAACGAAGCATGCCGCCTAACGTTCTATATGTTATACCCCTATTTCGAACACATGGAATATATATCAGAAGCCAGTTCCATCATATTACAGGAGTTAGCTTTCAAAATCAAATTATATTAACTAAAATTCATTTAATTAATTTCTACGCGTTTTGAACTCGCACGATCAAACAATACGTCTGATCGCCACGAAATTTAATGGCATGTAATAATTCACTATTGCGGATACAATGAAACTGGTCATTGAAATCCGAGACAGTGCCGTAGAAAACTATTCTTACACGTTAATTAAAACGAGTTATTTTAAAAACTAGTTTAATCACTTTTAATTCAAATTAAAAATTTACTATCCTCCTTCTTATTCAAATAGAATTTAAATCAACTTTCGAAATCATTTTCATTAACATTAAACTCAAGATTCAATCATTTAAACAATTTCATATATTAAATTAAACAATTTAATTATCAAATAAATCACTATATTTGAAATATAACTTATTTAACTTATAAAATTGACTTTTCAATATTTAAAATCAATTAAATATTTAAATTCAAATGACTGAAATTCTACGTCATTACATTATGAGTAATACACAAGGTTAAAATTAATACCATCTAAAGAATAGTTTACAAAATCATTCGAGATAAAGGTTTATAAGAAACCCCTACATATCCTAAGCCAAGGAATTGGCAGGTTATGCAAGTCGAAAGACTGCACGTAATTATTATACGTAAGGAATCTTGTATGAATCATCCCAAGGGAATTTTGAGAATAATAGTCATCAGATGACTAGTATTATAATGTGAACATAAATATATTATGAACTATTGCAAAATTTGTTTTATACAAGGCAATTCATAAAGTATTGATGAATGTCTATTCTATTGCACTTAGAATCAACCGTTTCGCGACAAAGGAATTTCTTTAAGAAATTACAGGTATGAAATGAATTTAGATACGATCCAAGTATAAAACTGATTACAAGGAATAAGACAAAATTGAACGAAGCTAAATGAATACGATACATTAGAACATCTAATGAGTATTCTTGTACATTAAAGAGAAACTGTAAGTTTCTTGTCAAGGTCAAAAATAAATAAATCCTTAGTTGTTTACTTAAACCGTTAAGAGTATTGACTCTATGATATGGTACAATCTACAAATCCAAAATAGACTTCAAGCACATTATCAAAATATGAATTTGATGGTTGTATCCGAAAGGATGTGATCCATTGGCCACAAATGTGTCTTTAAGAGAAAGACAAATGTAGTTGGAAATAGTGAGCCGCGTTGATAAGAATAATACCGTGAATTTCAATTTTTGAAATTAACGTAACATATTACCATTTGATGTGTTCAAGTTGGTTCGGATTTACTTACAAAATTATTGCTTAGTATGACTTTGTGTCTGGTACGTATATGCTGAAATGGAAATTCTAAATAATAATTTCGAATAGGTTGTTAGCACATAATAACCAAAGTGTCTCGAAGTCAGTGGGAGCGATATTGGATTTGTGGGTTTTTGGATACGATCTGAAAACAGATACAAAAGTATTATTTGGAAAAGCATCAAAATTAAATAATTGTTTTGTTAATAATATCAAATAGTTTGATTATCAATCAAAATGTAGAGAAAGCGTGTATTCATAAGAAGGAAAGTTAAAAGGTATACTGATACTTCTAAAGCATAAATAAACAACACAATGCTAATTGTTGACGATGTACTTGTGTTAGGATCGACTTTAGTTTTATTAATACTCGACGTTGGATTGTGAATGATGTTTTTTTATAATAAGTATAAAAGATATCGGGAGTGTCGCAAACAATATGCAAGGACACCTTATTAAAATGTTTACGGAACATGTAAGATAGTTTCCTTATGCATTGGCAATAGGAATTATCCTACATGTTATGTTGTCTAGATATTGGGATTTCTTTATGTATTTTATACACGAAGAAAATATTAAATCCAAGTAGATATCACTAAATGGTTGTTTGAGATGTTCTTGTATATTTATGAAATACTAGAGAATTGTTTACAGAAATAACAAACTCCTTATGAATGCTCGGACTAAGACTTTATAAGTGATATTGAGTATGATATGTCAATAATAAATCCAAGTTAAGAATCTTTAAGTTGGAAATGTTCCAAATAAAAGAGGTTGTGGCTGGTTCAGTGCAAAGGCTAAGTACATTGACTTGAATAGCACCACAATAAAAGCAATGTATATAATATAAATCCATAGATTTATAACTGAGCCGAGGAGAATTCCATGGTATTGTTATATGATAATAATTTTGCAAAATAGTTTGCAATTTAACTTAGAGCTCATTAAAAGTAACGAGACATAATTCAAATTGTTCCACATGATAAAACAGTTTATTAGCATCGGGGTGAGTTAAATGACAGAGTAGATAATTGAAGCATAATTGCACACCAATCCACTGGGGGATTGGCCTGATTGGTTTTGAGGAACTGATTAGAGAAGTTGGAATAAGATTCCATAATGGACCCCAAGTGTAAGTGGGAGATTGATAGAGTTAGAGGTATGCCCTAAAGGCAATTATGCAATTTGTTACATATATCTAACTCGACAACCAATCTTGTTTGAAATAAAAAGCATTTTTTTAATTATATATTTGATATAATGTGTTATTAATTAATTAATTCAATTAAAAGCATGTTTAATAGAAAATCTATAAATGGCATGTTTTGTGATAATAGTTACAGATTGTTGTAACCATGAGTAATTTATCACAACAGAAATAAATATATCATTTTAAATGTTCCTTTTCAAGATGTATCAATACTGGATATCGATACATCCATTGAGACTGGAGTACGTAATGCTCTCCAAACGTTGGCAGTGTATTACTCGTGGCTGCTGGAGGCACCAAGGGGTTACGTATCTATAGTTATTGGATAACCATGGAATGACTCACTCCATAATTTTCTGTTGGTTAATATAATGAAGGTCAAACAGAAAATATCGATGCAACAAAATTACACAGTTCTATTGACTTGAGAAGACCGTTGATCTTTAATACGGAAGCTGTGATTATAGTTAAATCATGGTACGTCCATCAAACGACTATAGTTGGGTCGAGTGGAAGCATTAAAAGTGAAACACTATTTAAGAGAGGATTCGTCTGCTTGGTTATATGAGGTTGGTATTAATCACGGACAACTAAAGTTAACTCAAAGTCAAGTCTATGGCCAAAGCATTTCAGTTAATAATAATTGTTATTACTGAACTAAGGACTTTGTGTTTGGACTATACAGTTGAATGTGGACAATATTGGAATTTTAACTACTGCCAAATTCCATAAGTCCACGGCGATATAGTTTTGACGAAGAGAATTGATGTAAATAAAAGTCACGATCAGGTAACGCTTAACAAAGTAAAATTCAAATTTTACCAAAACCCAATGATAGATAAATTTAGCCAAAATGTCACACCACCAGCTAAGTAACGTGCGAATGTTAATATTCGGATAATTCGAATTTAATTGCTAATTAAATTTACACCCAACAAGTCGCACAACTGAAATGATGAGTACGCCTTTGGCCAATTTAATTAATTAGTAATTGTTATAAATTAATTAATATTTATGAAATATTAGTTATTAAATTTGATTTTGATTTGATGACCAATTTATTAAATATATTCATAATAGTTATAAATATATTAATCGATATACAATATCGATACGCATTAAGTTGGATTTAATTACAGAATATTTTGTTTGGGCTTTAAATGGATTTAAATCCCATGAAGGGGCTGGTTGGTTCGGCTCTAATAAGAGTGAAAAGGTGCGACGATATGATGAAAAAGATAGGCTTTGATTTGGATGACTAAGATGGAAGAAGAATGGGTATAGATCTTGATTCTAACTTTTCTTCTTCTCTTCCTCTATATACGATATATATCCTCACCTTTTTTATGAACTTTTCGAAGCCTCCAAACCCTCTCATTTTTTGGCCAAACCTTAGCACATCCATTCTCCATTAATTCAAGTTTAAATCACACCAAATTTAGTTCTATTCGATAGCCAGTGGTCATTGATTCAAGGACTAGCACTCTACTGGATTGGAAATCAGTTCAAGGAGCAAATATCATCGTTTCAAGGTATACTTTCAAGCATGGATATAATGTATACTCCTAACCAATTTATGATCATTAATACATATATAATGTTTATATTATTTATATATTATATTGTTAGTTAGGTGACGATTCTGATATATAAATATATTGCTAATTAGATTGGTTGTATGTATATTCCTGTACATAAAAAAATTATCATGTATAAACCTATGATAGTACGGCTCATAATAAAAAAAACTATTTTCTTAATTTTAATAACTTAATATTTAAATATATACATAGTTTATAATTTAAATACTACATAACGCTTAAACAAAATATGGTTATAAAATATATATAAAGTTTCATAAGCATAATATTTGGCGGTAATAAAAATAATTTTATATGTATATGTATGTTATTATTTAAGTATTATTTAAATCAATTGATAATATAAATTAATTATATTATATATATATAATAAATAAATAAATTATATTTAAAAATATTTAATTATAAATCAAAAATTAAATAGATACAAAAGTTGATTTTTAAATTATAAAATTATATATTAATATTCAAAATACAAGAATATCATTTAGAATATTACTAGAAATTTAGAATTTAAACTAAGTTTCGAAATAATTATTTTATTCATATTTTAATAATATTCATATGGATATTTACTTAACATATATATTTTAAAATTAAAAATACTGAGCCATGAGCATGACCAGGTAAATACATATTTATTATAGATATATTTTGTGTTTTTTAAATATCAATATATATTTATTATTTTATTATTATACATTTATATATATAAGTATTTAATATATATATTTATTATTATATTTACATATATATAAGTGTTTAATATATATATATATTAATATATTTTTTATATATTTATATATATACACTATTTCAACTTTAAAAAATTCATCACATTTAATATATATTGTAAATGATTAATGTATTGTGATGACCCACATTTCGGAAGGTTTAAATCAACAATAATCCACACATGTCCAACTTAAACAATCTGGAACGTAGATAATCAATGGGGTTAAATAAGAAGAATAAGAAAAGACGAAGAAAACAAACACAGAATCTCACAGCGGAAACGATAAAAAATAATAATCGAATAACAGTTCATGAAGCTGTTTATATCATACATTTGATTATAATCTATACAACATTTATCAAAGATATATATACATCAGGGATAAATAAACAATACATCGGAATAGCATGATGCAAAGGATAATAAATAGTAATAATATACCAACTTCGTCTTCGTCCTCCAGAACTGATCTTCAATGCACTGGAAAAACTCAGGACTGACCCGAGCGTAATGAAAAGACAAAACACTTGATTCAGGACTAAAATACTCTTATGTAAGTAAAATCAATATCTCGAAATATGAGTGCAATAACTTAAGAAATGTTACGGGATTTTCCATCTCCTAAGGATCCGTCAAACTGTCTATATGTAATAGTGTACGCTATAATAGATAATGCCTATCAGCAAAATAAATATCAAAATAGCGTTAAGGCTTTACATTGATCCACCTTAACACATTTGTACAGTACTAAACCAAAGTCGTTATGGGCTCGTATAGCGATAAATATGACAAGGCACGTGAGGCAATGCCCAAGGTAGGATTCTACCAGTTTACCCTTTCTGGCTGGTCGTAACCCATCTGTGGCCGACCGTGACAATCAATCCAAACGAAAAGGTTTCACCCATCCAGTCGAAAATCACAATAGTAATACGAGGGATCAACGTCGCTAGAGGTAGCTAACCTCATTGGCCAAACACAGGCTCTTGTTTTAGTCATTTTAATTATGACACAAGTGTCAAAGCTATCCATCATCGTTCTCTTACTTCATTCCAGTAAACGTTCGCCAATTCAACCACTACATTCTGGATATCATCCACCGCGTACACGTTTGTTAAAGTGGTTCCAATATTGATAAAGAGTGTGCCAATAAGAAGCCCCGGTCTCTTTAACAACCAAACGTCATTTTACACACCGGTTGGTACATTTATATTTTGAAAAAAAATTCGTACTTGATATCAAAATATCATATTCGTTTCAAAATCAAATCCATTTTGAAATTACAATATTCGCTTAAAAAATCAAATTTTACTTCAAAATCATCATATTCGCTTGAAAAATCATATTATACTTCAAAATGTCAATTCAATTTGATATATCGATTTCACTTCAAATTTGATTCGAATTACGATTTAGGTTATAACTTCACTTAAACCCAGTTCGCCTTTAAATCCAAGATTTAAATATAAACGTTCCACCCTTTTGACCAGTTTGAATTTTTAGAAAATAGTTTAAATAGTTTTAAAATAACTAAATAGTTAAAATAGTTTTATAGAAAATAGTTTGAGTAAAAAAATGAAAATAGTTTGGAAAATCAAAATAATTTGAATATTTAAGAATATAGATTTTAAACCGTTTATACTAAATAATTCATTTAAAATAGTTTCAAAGTCAAGCTGGATCACTTTCCAAATTTTTCAACTCAAATCAGTTCCAATTTCCATTCCAAATTAATCGTTTCAATTCCGATCTCAAGCCGAATTTTACTTCGATTCAAAATTAATTCAATTCCAAATTAATTTCAATTTCAATTCCAAATTAATTTCACTTCCAATCCCAAATTAATTTAAATTTCAATTTCAAATTAATTTCAACTCCAATTCCAAATTAATTTAAATCCCAATTTCAAATTAATTTCAACTCCATTCTCAAATTTAAACCATTTCGATTTATATCAATTCCGAGTTTGATTTCCAAAATATCGATTCAAAACACTTAATCAAATTTTCTTTCAATATCCAATTTAAAATCCAAACCTTCAAAAGTAATTAAATTCCAAACTCAATTTCGAAATATCATTTTATATCACTTTTATTTAGCAATATTCAAAAGTCTAATCTTTTAGAACAAATCAATTTCCAAAAATTCAAATCATATTCCGATTATAACTTAAAATCTCAACTTCGATTAATTAAACAATTTCGTTTCAAATTTAAATTTCAACATTCCGAGTTCCAATTCGAAAATAATTTGATTTCCATAAATTTCATTTTTATTTCTTAAAACCAAATCATTTAAATAATTCCAAATCAAAATTTTAAAGTCATTTAATTTAACCAATCCGGTGTCCGTATATAATTCTCTATCCTATGGCCAAGTGAATAAATTATTTTAGTGTAATTCCAAGGATGGATATATATCATTTCAACCCAAAATAAATATCATAGGTATATATCATTTCAACATATTTCTTAATTTATTCGAAATAATTCAATTTACAGTTTTATATACTGTAAATAATATACAAGATGGTAACATGATATATCAAAATAAATAAACATCCAAATATCAACCAATAGCATCCATCACGACCAATCATCCAAACAGTCAATAAAATTCACAACAATTTCATAATTATCAACATCAGGTATTTTACAGGTAATTAAATTCTAATTAAATTTAATTGTCAATTCAATTTCTATAAATTAATTCAGATGTCTATTTAAATGTCAATTAAATTTATCAAACAACAACCAATAAAATTTAAATCACTTCACGATATAAATTTAACTAACATAAAAATATTTCAGTCAATTGTGAGCGTATAAACACTCACAATTGATTTAACGACGATTTAAAATCCAAATAAAGGCCCAAATTTGAACAGTCTCGGAACTCGACCAAACTAGTTTCATGTTGTCCGGAATTTTGATACGATCACAATGGAGAAACCGCGCGTGAATCTGAGCTCGTGTGCAAAAGTTATATATGTCAGAACGATCGAACATTTAAAAATATAAATAACTAATTAATAAAAAAAGAACGTAACCTTCTTCCTCCAATTCACGTCCGTAGCCGACCCATCACGCACCTCTCTTGCTTCCACATGCACGTGACAAGGAGAGACCAGAGTTCGATCCAATACTATCATTGCGTGCGCCCTGGCCATCTCCTCCTTCGCCTGAAATGCCTCCCCTTCTAGTGCCACCAACATCAAGAAAATCGAGAAAAACCGCATACCTTCAATCTCAGGTCTTGTCAAATCCATGAAGTAACAACATAGATCAACCGTATGGATTTGAAGAACTCACCGAGATCTACAACTTTGCTTTTGGAAGTTTTCGATTTCGTAGAACGTATTGAGAGATAAAGAGCAAAGAAGTTCGAGCAATTTCAGCCATTAAAATACTGGCGGCTAGGGTTTTGAGGAATTAAAATAATAATAAAATTGTCTCGATTTGCGTGCGTATGTATATAGTTAGGCCAAAATCGTTCGAACTCCAATCAAGTTCATATTAAATATATAGATTCATTTCAATACTCGTTAACGCCTAATCTTCGAAATTTGTTATTTCAAAATTTGTATTCAAGTTCATATTCAATAACTACACTAATAAATTATTAAATTTTATTTCTAACCATTTTTTTCAATAACTATATTAAATACAATAATTTAAAATAGTAAAAAAAATACGGGTCGTTACATACTCCCCCACTCAAAACTTTTCGTCCTCGAAAAGGCGTTAAGTAAAGTATTTAATATACAATATATTTTATTTAAAACAATCAACTTGTAAACATCCAAATCTTATTTACAAAACCATTACTACGTTCTCGCCACGCCACTTCGATAACAGTTTTATGGAAAATATAACATATACATAAAACAAGTCATAAAATTTTTAAAACTCAAAAATTTTCTAACTCCCGGATTTACGGAAAATTTCGGCAGAGTCACCTTTGCGCGGCTCGATCGGAAAATTTTTTATAATACAACATATATCACAATAAACCAAATAGATATCAAATATACATCTCATCTCAATGATGAGGCATCCCGAAAGGCAAAAATATAAAATCGCAGTATGTAATCCGAGATACGTACCTTATTATTAATAATACGAGCGAGTTCGCTCGTATTATGCAAGCAAAAGCAATAAAATGCGCAAGCGAGCTCCATAACTAGCATACGTCCTTCCGTACCTACTAAACACTCAATAATAGATGAGAATATGTATATGGAAAGAGAAATCAATATATAGCACAACTATACACAACCATAAAAGCAAACATAGCCATGCAATATAAGAAACATCCAAACAACCATATTCATGCAAGTTTTATTCATAACCATATTATTATTCAATGTCAACAATTTAATTCATACACTTCCATTTCTATTAACATTCATTTCATTAACATTTTATTTGACTCGGTTTCAATTAATTTACATTCACATCCAATTTATTTGCATTCACTTTATTTACTTCTTAATCGATTAACATTCACTTCCATTTATTTCAAATTAATTCGCATTCACTTATTTACATTCATTGAAATCAAATTTCTCTTATATTCAACGATTTAAATTTATTGCATTCAATTTTAACTTCACAACCTAAATTCATTTCATTTTGAATCAAGTTCTATTTTTGACACATTTGTTAAATTATTCCCTTGATGGATTTTGTTATTCATTTCCATTAACTTCCCTTAAGTTAAATCAAACCTCATAATTCATTTTACTAGTTTATTTCATTGACTCCATTTATTTAGCTCTACTTAATTGAATTAAATTTCATACATAATGTGTATAATATTTACTATATCAACTTAAATTTTATTTATATTTATAAATTTTCAATTTATTTCACAATTTATTTCTTACACTTAGTTCTAGTATTTCATATTTTCTATCTAATACCAAATTCATTCATAAAACATTTAATTAATCAATTTCTTAAGTTTATATTCATTTACTTAAATAGTGTCTTCTTTTACTATCCAATTTATTCATTTAATATTTCTTTAACATTAATTAAGTGTATAAACATTCTTATAACAACTTAATTTTTATCTTCAAACATTTTTTTTAAACAAATCTTAATTTGAAATTTTTTATATGTTTTGAATTCCCATTATCTTCCAATTTAAGAGTGATAACTTCGATTTATAATTTCTCTTAAACACTTAGACTTCAATTCTATTTCATATTAAATTAGTTAACACTCAATTTTTAAAACTCACTCCACTTGCATTTAATTTATTTATATCCAATTTAAATTAAATTCAATTTACTATATTAATTTTACTTACACTCATTTATTTTTATTCAATTTCTTACACACTTAAATTACATTTCATTTTAAAAAATTCAAGCTCATATTCATTTATTAATTCATTTTATAGCTTAAGTGAAATTAATTCACTTTACTCATTTTTCTAATTTCATTCAATACCAATTCAATTTATCTAATTTCATTTAAATCTAATTCAATTCATTTAACCTTCAATAAGTGAAATTTTATTTTATTTTAATCAAGTTAAATTTCTTATCATTCCTATTTTATAAATTTTAAAATTTGTTTTTAGCTTAATATTCTCAAATCTATAAACTATACAAACATATTCACTTAAAATTTCCTTTTATTATTTTATCTACTTCATTTCAAATGCAATTCATTATTATTTAAGCTTTCTCGAGTTAACTTCATTTTATTTATTTCATTTCACTAACTCAATTTATTCATATTTCTTAAGTTAATTATTTATTTCATCTCTCGAATTCAAATTTCTTTATTTGCTTAAAAAAATATCTAACAGTTTTAAATTTAAAATTTACTTTCCTGTTCAAATTTATAAGTTATAAACTTATTTTTAATCTATATTATTTCAATTATAAGTTCAAAATTATTTTCATATATTTATCAAATCATATCTAGAATATTTTTCACAACAAAACTTGTTTTAGTCGAAAACAAATTTTTTTTGGTAGCAATTCTCACTCAGAAACTCGAAAATGAATACTGGCGATGTTGCAGTCATCCCCAGAATTTATTTCCCATCGACCAAAGCGAGTTTAATGCTTTTATTTTCTTCAAAAATCTTTTCAAAATATATTTCTAGTCAAAACACTTTCAAATAATACTATTATAAATTTTGAAGGCTTCGAAAACAATTTTGAAAACAAAAGGATTTTAAATTCTAAATTTCTCAATTTTTAAAATCATTTCTATATATAAGCTTTATTATAAATATACTCATACAAATTTCCTTAACTTATTTACCAAAATATTTAATTAGTTTACAACTTGGTCATCTTAAGCACTTCTTATTTTAATTGATTTCAATCCAATCTAATTATCGAATGCTTTATAAAATAAAATTCATTAAGTATTCATTTTTATTTTAATTCAACCAATAATTGATGATACTAAATATTATTATCTCCTAACAATTAACATTCATTAATAATCACTTTATATATATATATAATTTAGGTAAAATTATTTCATTTACCCGATTTTTAAAATAATATTATGTCCACTTGCCTCATTTAAGTGTTTAGAAACCCCTATCGATAACACGGCATCCCGCACCTCGACCAGAATTGATAAACAGCTCAACGGATAAGTAAACACAATAGAAAACAATTTATAACACTGACAAGTATGCTCTCTCATATATATACACTCAAACAGACTCATTCTAGGATATTATTACCATATCTCTGATGAGTGTATGTAACGACCCGTATTTTTTTTACTATTTTAAATTATTGTATTTAATATAATTATTGAATAAAAATGGTTAGAAATAAAATTTAATAATTTATTAGTGTAGTTATTGAATATGAACTTGAATACAAATTTTGAAATAACAAATTTTGAAGATTTGGCGTTAACGAGTATTGAAATGAAAATTCTATATATTGAATGTGTTTATAGTCAATAATAGGAATTTAGAGATAAATATTGAATTATTTATATGGAAATAAAATAATGTTGATAACTAAATTTATCTAGAATTTAGTGATTATTAATGTAATTTATTGGATAATTAAATTGTTTAAATTTAATATTGAAAATTATCTTAAATAATTTAATATTGAAAATTATTTGAATAAATGAATTCTGAATTTAATATGATTGAAAATGATGTCGGAAGTCGATTTAAATTTTATATAAACAACAATGAAGATTGTTAATATTTAAATTGGAATTAAATGTGAATAACTAAAATTTGGAAATTTTATATTTTTAATTAACGAGTAAAAATAGCCATTTTGGCAACTGTCTCAGATTTCGACGAAACTAGTTTCATCGGATCCGTAATAGTGAATTATTATAGGATTTCAAGTTTCGTATCGATCGGACTTGTCGTTTGGCCGTGCGAGCTTGAAACGCGTAGAAATCAATTTAAGGAATTCGATAAAATAAATTGACTTTAAAAGGCTATCTTCATCATACGATCGAATTAGGCCTCGAAACTAGTTCCATTGCGTTCAGAATGTGGGTAAAACATTATCAACGCCAGGCGGCACACCTCAATTGGAGTTCGGACGATTTTGGACCTAACTATATAAATACGCATTCAAATCGAGACAGTTTTATTATTATTTTAATTCCTCAAAACCCTAGCCGCCAGTATTTTAATGGCTGAAATTGCTCGAACTTCTTCCCTCTTTATCTCTCAATACGTTCTATGAAATCAAAACTTCCAAAAGCAAAGTTGTAGATCTCCACGAGATCTTCAAATCCATACGGTTGATCTATGCTATTACTTCACGGATTTGACAAGATCTAAGATCGAAGGCATGCGATTTTTCTCGATTTTCTTGATGATGGTGGCACTAGAAGGGGAGGCATTTCAGGCAAAGGAGGAGATGGCCAGGGCGAACGCAATGGTAGTTGTAACAACCCTCATATCTATCGATTTATATTTAAATATTTTATCGTTAGTCGGATGTTAGTCCGAAAAGCTACTTTTTGCATACGGTCAAATTAGGACTCGAGACCACTCCCATTGAGTTCAAAATGACGTTTGCGATCTTTTTGAGTGTAAACTTCGATATGTTTGGAGATAGTGAAATTTTCGTCACTTTTCCCGCTTGTGACTTTGGTTTGGACTGCACCTTCCTTAGTTCAGCCCAACCCTCTTCCTCACTTCATTCACCATTTGTTTTAACATTCAAGCTTCATCAAAAATGGTGGTGGGAAGTGGAAATTAAAACTCCAAACTTAAATTCTATTGCAAATCCGAGATTCAACATCAAATTCACGTGAAGAACATTGATTCAAGCTTGTTGGTGTTCTTGCTTTGCTCTCAAGTCTCATCTTCATTAATTTCATGGAAAAGGTGAGATTTTTGATCCCACATCTTGCTTATAATTGTCATTGGACTGTTGGGAATGATTCCTCATCACTTTAGCATGTTTGTTTGTATTGGATTTGGATTGGATTGGCGAAAAACCCAAATTTTTAGTGTTTTTGGAGATTTCCTGAGCTTAGGTCGTTCTGCCTCCATAGGTCACCCAGAACTGTAGCTCGTTCGCGTTGAAAAAGTCACGCAGTGTTAGGTCGTTCGTGAGTTAAGCCTTAAGCCGTAGGTCATTCGCGAGTTAAGCCTTAGGTCGTTTGGCCTTTATAATTTTAGGTCGCTCGCGAGTTAAAACTTTAGGTCGCGCTGGCCTTAAGTCGTAGGTCGCTCGACCCTTCAACCCCTTAGGTCGCTCGCGTGTAAATCCTTAGGTCGCGAACCAGTTAGGTCGCGCACCCTCCTTAGGTCGTGAACCTGTTAGGTCGCGCACCCTTCTTTAGGTCGCGAGTTTTAGGTCGCGCGTCTTTAGGTCGCGAGTTTTCGGTCGCGTGTCTTTAGGTCGTGCGTCTTTAGGTCGCGAGTTTTAGGTCGCGAGTTTTAGGTCGCGTGTCTTTAGGTCGTGTGCTTTTAGGTCGCTCGACTCTGTTAAGTCGTAGGTCGTTGGACCTTAAGTCACTCGCCTCCCTTAACTCCAGTTAGGTCGCTCGGCCATTGTGTTAGGTCGCGTGAACCCCTAGGTCGTATGACCTACTTTTCCTTAGGTCGCTTGACCAGCTTGGCTTCACTAAGTCGGGGATCTTATCTGAAAAACATTCAACAGAATTTCTACTATGATGGTTTTAGGGATTGATTTCTTTGGACTTTACTCACGTCTTTGAACGTGAATTGATATGATTCGATTTGTTTCAACAATCGTTTTGTGACTTGTCACTTTAAAGATATGAAGGTTTCAATACTAGTAGTAAATATCAAAGCTCTTTCATCAAAGCGATTTCAAATCTATTTTATTACAAAGCTCTTTTTCCTAAACCGTTTTCCAACCTATTAGTATATACAAGCCTTTACTTCACTTGGATGAGAAATCGAATTAAACGACTTAGTAAAACGAGTGGTATGAAACGCTTGCGTTCACTTCGTCGGTTCGCTCTTGGACTTGTTCGATTGAACCCTTTTGTGACAATTTCCTAGTGAAGATCTACAGTTTGTTTGTAAATATTTAAGTTAAGCTAGTGGTTATGGGACATGAAGATAAACTCATATATTTACTGGCTTAGTGTAATTGACACTTCCTGATGATCATGACGATCATTTTTGTGATTTAGACTAGCGATTGAGCGATGTCTCTTTGTCTGCGAGGGAGACTATACCCCGTTTGTGTGATGTTTCGCCATCACATATGTAGGGTAGCACCCTACGATCTTCAGGGCCATTCCTGTGTGAAAATTTAATGGATAGCTTCCATGAGATAGCTTCTCGTCATGTGTTTTACGCGTAGGTGAGTTTTCATGCTCCCATTCATGTGTTAGGCCTCCCCCCTTTTTATGTGTTTTCTGGATTTCTTGTGATGATTTCTGGAATTTATGCTTCACCAATTTTCATGATTTTCATTGATATGATATCAGTTTTTGTGCATTGGTGAATTTATGTGTTATTGACTTGTTATGAATACAAGTTTAGGGTATGATACCCTATTTTATCTTTGAGAAGATTCTTGTGATATTGATTGATCTTTGGTTGATTATCATTTACATACTTATAGTAGTATGTCGTTATGGTTGTTACATGTTCATGCCATATTATTTATCCTATACCTTATCATCTGATATTTATAGCTAGACTGATCCGTTTATTATTTTCTTATAAATAATACTCGGGTCAGACCGAGATGTTACAAGTGCTTCTGCTTGACTTCTCTTCAGGATTATTCTGACTTTTGGCTAACTACTTAGATTAGTAGTTTTTGATTGTACGCATTTGAGATATAGACTCTACGTTGTGTACTTATTCTTTTGTATAGCACGTGTTGCTATTCTTTTGTATTATCGTGGATCTTTCTGACCACTACTCTGATGTACACTTTCATGTGTTATATATATTTATTCATATCTTCTTCCGCCTTTGTGATATGGATGTCTGTGACTGATTTATGTTATGATTACTTCTATGTTTGTTTCCGAAGATTATATATAGCCACCGTGTGATAGCTTTGTGTTTGTATCGGTATGTCGGATTTCCTCCTTAAAAGATATGCATTCTATTCTATCTAACATATCGGTGCTCGCACAAAGAAGTTACATGGATGGTCGCTCCTCCACAGCCTTATTCTCCGTGCTAATTGACAGCACTACATCGTAGTGTTCTTGGTTAGCGTGGGTATAGAGGTGGGGCGTCACAGTAGTATTGGATCGAACTCTAGTCTCTCCTTGTCACATGTGTGTGGAAGCAAGAGGGGTGCGTGATGGGTCAGCTACATACGTGAATTGGAGGAAGAAGATTACATTCTTTTTTTTATAGATTAATTATTTAAATTTTTAAATGTTCGATCGTTCTAACGTATATAACTTTTGCATACGAGCTCAGATTCATGCGCGGTTTTCTCCGTTACGATCGTATCGAAATTCCAGACAACATGGAACTTGTTTGGTCGAGTTCCGAGACTGTTTAAATTTGGACCTTTATTTGGATTTTAAATCATCGATAAATCAAAGGTGAGTGTTTATACGCTCACAATTGACTGAAATATTTTTATATTAGTTAAATTTATATCGTGAAGTGATTTAAATTTTATTGGTTGTTGTTTGATAAGTTTAATTGACATTTAAATTGACATCTGAATTAATTTATAGAAATTGAATTGACATATAAATTTAATTAGAATTTAATTACCCGTAAAATACCCGATATTGATAATTATGAAATTGTTGTGAATTTTATTGACTGTTTGGATGATTGGTCGTGATGAATGCTATTGGTTGATATTTGGATGTTTATTTATTTTGATATATCATGTTACCATCCTGTATATTATTTACAGTATATAAAACTGTAAATTGAATTATTTTGAATAAATTAAGAAATATGTTGAAATGATATATACCTATGACATTTATTTTGGGTTGAAATGATATATATCCATCCCTGGAATTACACTAAAATAATTGATTCACTTGGCCATAGGATAGAGAATTATATACGGACACCGGATTGGTTAAATTAAATGACTTTAAAATTTTGATTTGGAATTATTTAAATGTTTGGATTTAAGAAATAAAAATCAAATTTATGGAAATCAAATTATTTTCGAATTGGAACTCGAAATGTTGAAATTTAAATTTGAAACGAAATTGTTTAATTAATCGAAGTTGAGATTTTAAGTTATAATCAGAATATGATTTGAATTTTTGGAAATTGATTTTTTCTAAAAGACTGGACTTTTGAATATTGCTAAGTAAAAGTGATATAAAACGATATTTCAAAATTGAGTTCGGAAGTTATTACTTTTGAAGGTTTGGATTTTAAATTGGATATTGAAATAAAATTCAATTTAAGTGTTTTGAATCGATATTTAATATTTAATATATATTATAAATGATTTATGTATATTTATATAGTTATAAATATATATAATGTTAATATTTCATACTTATCTTTATAGATATACACATATATATTTATACAAAATTATTTAAATAAAAAAATATTGTTTATATATATAATATATACTTGTATTTGCAATATAATATATATATAAGTATATAGATATACACGTGGATTAAATATTTGTATATTAGATGAGCTAACATGCCCATTACGGTGTAAATCCTAATATCTATGCACAGATATGTTATACCCTGTATAGATTGATATGTTACACATGCATACACATATATATGTGTATATGATACATGTAGATATATAATACAACATAAATTAAATAATATAAGATCATTTTATTAACTTAAATAAAATAAAGAATTTATTTAAAAAGAAATTTAGAAATGCTCTAAATAAATTTGACTTTATAGTCCCAATAAAGATCCAAAATGACAATTTTTTTGAAATTCACCCCTTACTTCTGTTGTAGGTTGGTCCGGTTCCAACAGTATGTTGGAATTCTAGTTGAATATTAATATGAACTCATATATTTGTAAATAGAATACGAGACTTACTCACATACTGCATTTTTGAGTAAAAGATAGGTACATTAAAGCAATAACATGATTACATGGAAGCATGCTTACTTTAAATCACATCTAAATGGTAAGTTGCTTGCTAATCGGTTGTATAAAGATGTATTTGTGATAAATATGGTATATATTATGATGTGCATTAGTTGTATGTTGTTGGATATGATATATATTGTTGGTTATGCCATATACTATAAATTGAGGAGGGCGGGAAAGCACATTGTGTAAATGAGAAGCTGCCGAATTTTTTCATGACTTAAGGTAGACTTGAGGAGTAAAGACTTTATAGCTTAGCATGGTAGTATATGACTTGCTTTACACTTGTACCAAAGATTGATAGCTTTATTGTTTATAGATATACATGGTATAGTAGCATAGGACTTGTGTGTCGCTATGTTAGTTACTTCAATACTAATGTGGCAAATGTTATTGGTTTAGTTTTGGGAGTGCTAGGCCAATCATGTTATGTAACCCGCTCTTTGTGATTTCGAGTACGATTCTTAAGTGGAGGAGAATTTAATAACCCATATATTTAGTACTTGGAGGTTTAATAATTAACTTATTTGAATCGAACATCCAAAGTTAACTTTTGAAAATGAACGAATTAGGATTCGGGAGCTCTTCTATTGAACCAAGAATATCCACTAAAGAGAGTTTTGATTATAAACATTGATAGGTTTGATGTACCGTCATTTTAGGGATCTATTAGTAACCATATGTATTGTACAGATATACATGTATAGTTTGGTTCGATTGAATTCTACCAATAGTTACTGTTTTTGGAAAGAGGAAAATAATACGAATTACACAGTTCATGAATTTCTAGAATCATATGATCTGATGGTCAATATGAAGAATCCTTGGACTCTATCATGAATAGTGACATATTATATACCGTTGTAAATAGAAAAATAAGACAAAGCATGACATCGAAGAATCATTGCAATACGATGCTTCTACAAGCCGTACGAGCTAAAAATGCGAGTGAGATTATTAAATAGTATAAATAATAAATATATGAACCTAATTGTATTTATTTCCTTCCCAATATATAAATACTCTTCCTCCTACCTATAACCTCCCTTATGTCGTTTTAAACTCCTCCTCCTCAACTTTATTATCGACTCTAGGCTTAAGGGGTTGATATGGAGGCATAGATCTATAGAGGATCGCACTAAGAAGAGGGTGGTATGGGTTTGTGACCTAAGGCTGCCTTTGGCGGTCAATGTCAGCAAGGAGGAGGGAAGGGAGTCTAGTCGAGGTTAGGCCTGAGGGGAAAAGATAGGCAGTATCCGACTCATCTCGGCTAGGGAAGAAGAGCAGTGGCGGCCGACGATGGCCGTGGCAATGGGGTAGCTTTTGTCAAAGCATCATCAAGGGTTTGGGGGAGTTGGTCATGGTTGATCGGGGGTGGCATGATGGGGTGGGTTAGGCTCGGCACAAGGAGGCGAACATGGCAGTGACCCTGGCCCGATGGTCCATGGCTTTGACATTGGCGACAAGAAGTTGTGGCTATGGAGTTTGTTAAAGCGGGGATTTATAACGATGAAGACAATTTACAATAATTGAGGTAATTAACTAGTTTAATGTTTCAATGTCTCGTATAATTCATATTTTTGCATATGAGGTCCAATTGAGATGTAGTTTTCACCTATCGTCTTGAGATTTTCTATGACATGGCGTAGCTTTTGTTGGGGTTTGCACTATTGATAAATGCTAAGAAGGTGAGTGGGAACAATTCTTTGTTTGTATAAATCCTCGTATTCACCTATACATAAAACCTTGATAATAGAAAATGATGTATATAATACATAAATAGATGTTTGGGTTCGATATCGATAAATTCAACATATATTAGTTATTTGGGATCCTATGTAGATGTTGAATATGTGATTTGGACATATGTTCTTATTTCCTTTTTGATGATCGATTGGATTGTTTTTATGGTTGTTTGTGTGAATTGTTGTTGCTATTGTGATGATGGATTTATTATCATGGTTATTGGTTACCTATGTGTATGTCCAGGTGTACAATATGTGTGTATGAAGCTCATATAGTTGAATTAGCTAATATATATGTATGTATGTATGTATATGAGGAGCGCTCTGTGGCACCGCTGTTTGGGAGCATCCCAATTTCAGCCACAAGTTTCTATTTAAATAATTGGATGAGTGCACAGAGAGTTACTGGGAAGAGAGAAACATAAACATGGGGTGGATATCGGGGGCTGTAAGGATGTTGTACTGTTTGGGGTGCAGTTGAACGCTCTCCTATATATATGTATGTGTATGTGTGCACGCGTGCGCATGGATGCAAGCACGCACACGTGTGCGTTTGTATACATACACACATGTGTAGGGTTTATGTGATATTATATACATTGATACGTGGTTTAAGCATTTATATATAGTTTCAGTATGCCCGACTTGGGACTACTGGAAGATGCATATAATATTGCATACACACACGCACACATATGTATGCGTGTGTGTTGATATGCAATTTACGCGTTTATATAGCTTCATATAGTTTGTATATGTCCAACTTGGGACTACCGATTGGTGCATGATATATATCAGGCAGATTTGTTAATACGCAGTTTTAGTGTATGGATAGTTCGGTGTGCCTGACTTGGGGTTATCAATTAGTGAACGAAATATACTATAAAGATGTATAGATGTGCATCTTATGATATATATATATGTATATATCATCAAACCCTACGCGTGTGTGTGTGTGTAGTTTTAGTATACCCAATTCGGAGCAACCAGGTAGTGCCAAGAACTTCAAGAACGTATCACGATCCACACGAGAACGATAATACTTCAGTGTTGTGCATATGTGTGGGAAAGGTGTACACTGTGTTTCACGTTTACATGTGGTTTCGGTATGTCGGTATAAAAAACCAGAAGGATAGGACGCTAGTGGGAATAGTTTCTTTGCATCACAAAGAGGACACGACCTACATACGAGATCCCAAAGCAGTGGTAGAGAGAGATTGAGATGCCTTTCTAGAGTGCGTCATTTACTGTCCATGGCATTAGGTGTTAAAGCGAGAGCTACACGAGTCGGTGGTGACTCGGAGTCATACGTGTTGGCTCCAAAGTATTCTCCATAGTGGCTAGTGGTAATTCGTTACACAGATATTAGTTTTAGATATTCAAATAGCGCAAACTCATAAGGTGTTAATCGCATAAAATCCTTAAATGAATTTTTGTATGGATATACTTAATTATATAACATTGTTATATAGTTGTATTTTCTTTACATTTCGGATTAGACTGAGATTAGGAGATATATGACACTATTGATCATGAAGTGTAATATTACTCCTACACTCTTTATCATGTTATCAGCAATATAGCTTGTTATGGCATGTATGTATTATCCTTACTTGGTGAACGGATAGGGCAGGGATAAGGTACGATCAATATTACCCATAGGTCCTTGGTCACGTCTATTAGACATAAATATGTTACATGTATACCCAGTACTTAGAGATAGTCCTCTCAACAAACTTCTGTTTGACCCTCGTTTTCTCTACTTTTCCTTTTTGGACAACTTTTGGTTGCTTTCACGGTAAGCCTAGTGTTAGGTATTTACGAACATATTAGCATGATACATGGATCATTGAGAGCATGAAGATTATGATCTTCGGTTATCGATATATTGTTTTATGCAGTTTAGACTTATTTGTATACGAGGCCATGTACCGTATTTGATGTATTATATAGTACTCGGCTCCATTGAGACGATATGTTTTTGGTTATGTTGGCATGCCAGTTTTATTCTCATATTGGGCGTATAGAATATGTCTTGCATCATCAATATGCATACACATATATGTATAATGGATATTATTATTCTACCGTGAGATTATATTGATATATCCAATAAGATGTTTTGTTTAAATTTACCCTAACGGCCTATCACTTATGGTGTTCAGAATCATACGTGGTTGTTTAGCATTGGTTCAGAGTATCAAAAGTGATCGGTCATTGCACAAACTATGTTACATCTAGTATCGTTTACTTTAATTGCTTATTTACGCCTCGTTTTCAATTTTAAGCCTAATATTAGCAAGTAACATTTGTTAATATGAACGCATTAGCATAATTCCGAGGTTGACTAAATTTTCAGTCAAGTGGTCATAAATCTTGCTATTCATACCACAACATAAGGTTAAATATCTCAAGTTAATGCAATAAAATTTCAATGTACAAAAAAGCTTCAAAACATCATATTTAAGCATTTCTCTATTTCACAGAGCCACTTATTAATCGCATGCCAATGCTCATCAAAGAAATGGATTTTTCTTTCAAAATATTTTTGTAGAACCTTTGCAACAAAGCTCCAAGTTGTAAGTCGAGCAACTCATTTCAAATACAATATCATTTGCACTTCTAACTATTCAAAATTGATTTAACCAACCATTTTTAAAGTATGGACTTTTAATATAATTTTCGTTTCATATAATTTGTAAAACTCATCCCAAAGTGCTCAATTCCTCAAAACCATTTTTTTAGAAAAAACCAAAATTCGACATATAATTTCATCAACCAACTTGCACGCACACAAATACACACACACAGACACACACACACACATATATATATACATATATTCATTCAATTTACTTTATCAAATAATTTTATTTCCTTCTTATACATGTATCATCTTAGGATGTCAAGTGATAATGGACAAAACCAAGCACATGATTCAATTTCTGCACTCCCCCATACATACATGCATACATATACACACACACACACATATATATATGCATGTGTGTGTGTATTCCATATAATCATTATACATGCTAATAAATTTCCATTGCAAGTTGTAATATATAATTCATGGCATATGATTTGCAGCATGATGCACAAGCATCAAAATAGCAATTATTTATGAAAAAACAGAGTTTAACTCATTAATATATATTGATTAAAATCAAGGGGGTTTACTCGCTATCAAATTTCCTTTGCCAACTTTTTCTTTATCATCGCCATCATCCTCTGCTTGTTGGCCAACCTACCATCCTCTTACGCTCAGCCCAACATCAACGCCGTCAGTCATCCAAGACTTATGCACACCAATATAGTCACCATCATGATGCCAGAACTCGTGCGTGGTCTGCTTTATGTCAACTGCAAAACCTATGCCACCCTTCTTATCGCACCTTAGGCCTACTTCACCACCTTGTCGCATGTCAGTCATCGCCTCCTCCCAATGATGCTGCATGCAGTCCTTTTCTCCCTTTTTCCCCCTGACTTTGATTTGGTGAAAGGACATGGGGATTGAATTACAGGATAACGATGAAATAATGGATGAGCTGGTTAAACTTTTTACATAAGGTTTTGGGTTTTTAATCGCTCATTAGGCCCAAGTAATAAAAGTAAATACCCTTTCTTCTTATATACAAATTTTCTGACTTATATTCCATTATTTTAATTCATTTCAACACTTACTGAATTTATTCAGGCTAATAAAATATTTTCACAGATCTATTTTTACCCGATATAATTGTTCGATAGTCACATTCGTGCATTTAACAGGTAAACGAATTTTAAAATAATATTTCAAGGCTTATAATATATTTTATCTCACAAACATAAGTTTTAAATGGCTTTTGGAATCACAAAACACAATTCAAATGTCAAATTCGAATTTTAATTCAATATTTCATATTTTATTCTAAAATAATCCAAAGAATAAACTTACTTAATTTAATTCAACAAAAGTCTAAAAACAACATTTTTAAACACATTTATCCAATATTCTCTCTTTCTATCCATTTAAAACATTTTTCACAGCTCAATTCATTTTGAATCCCAAATTTCTCCATCGAATTCCAATTTAAATTTATTTATTTTACTTTCCTCATGACCATGATGTTCCATATATGCTCGTTGGGAGGCGGTGCAACATTGACACATTAGAAGCTTCTTTAGGTGGTTTATTATCGAACACAACGAAGTGTGTGTACATGAGAACATGTTGGAGTGTCAAAACTTAATATGGTATCAGAGCCAGCGGTTCAGGGGTCCAAGAGTGACCGAAACAAGGCTTCTTAAGGATTGAGTAGAGAATGACTCGTCAATATGGAGACTTGATTAAGCAGTCCGACTCTTTAAGACAACTTGAGTGAAAGTACTCTGAAAGGTGGAGATTTGACAAAGTAGATAACTGTAACATCCCCCATTCCGAGGTCTAAAAATAAGCGCTACTGATGCGGCAGTCATCAGTGGTTTTATTCTTCGGTGATAAAATGCAGTTAATGGTATCATTAACATTAGAAACACATGAATATGAATTTTTTTTATTTCAAATACAAATTTCATTAATTAATTTCCATATTCATTACATTTTCCCAAAACTATGCCCAGGTTTAGATAAAATATAATTATTACAAAATACATCAAGAGTGACATGAAGATGCCTCCTTGGTTGATCGGAGTTCACTATTAGACAGATACAACTGCTGCTATTACATACATTCAAACAAAATGATAACACAACAGACATAAATAGACTCATATATAGCTAGCTCTGCCTCCTGCACGTCTTCAGAAGCTTTATTCATCAAACATAAACCTGGAAACCTTACTCTCAAACTACTCAAATGAGTACCCGAGAGTTAAAGGGAAAAAATAAAACCTTTGGGCTAGACAAAAGTCTGGTGTGAATAATAATATATCATCTCGATAATAGATACCTAGTGAGACCACACCGCTGAGCGAAACGAATTTTTCCCTCACCAGTATCCCCTAATTATAAGTCTGTCACAATCATACTCCTGCAAGCACAATGGTTATATAAACACAAGATAATCAAATGCATGCGTGCTGCATGGGTAATACTAGCTAATTTGTCTTAATTAACTGACTGTCTATCTCTACTTCATATTTTCCCCAGGGTGACTACAAATCTATATGGTTGACTCGGGCCTATCAGATACACCAAAATTCTCCAATTACCATTGGGAGTAAATTGGACTGTCCGTCCAAACACAATCATCTAAGTGTTTACCCGACTGTTTGTCAATCTCATAGTTTTGCTAGGCTCACTATAAACCTAATGGATTTACAAGCCAACCAATAACTTACCTAAGTTATATTCCTTTTTATGTGTAAACTACTTTTAGTTTTACCCTTAACAAAGCCCTACATACTGGAATTGTGGACTAATATCAACTAGAGGGTAATAGTTCAACTATAGGGTGTACCCTACACCAGTCTCATTATATGGTTCTCTATTCTCTAATCCTTGAGTTAATTTATCCTATCATAATTTGTCTGATGGTAATAAGGACAATAATTTCACTAGTAAAATTCTGGGCTAAATACCCTCTTTATTTTGTTGTAAACATAATTCTTTATTAATGATTTAACCCTTGAAATCATACTTAATAGCCCTTTAGTCTATCCAAAATTTTATGCCAAGATATGTATGCTTTTATAAAATAGGTTTCATTAACTTTAAAACCTCCAGGACATTATCGCACCACTAAAACCCTTAGGCTATAAAGATATATAATAAAACCATTTTAAATTGATAACGTGCGGCATTAATATCGCTAGCATGGGTTGTCGTGCCCCGTCTATATCGAAATCATGTTAAAGCGTCTGATTTATAAAGCATAAAGTTATGAGGCCAAAATCATTTATGTCGCATAACATAAATATATATGTTGCCAAATATAAGCAGCATGGTCTTTGGTTTGCATAGTATAAAGTTTTAAAACTTGAAAATATGGGAATGCCGACACCGATGACCTTCGGCATCAATATTATAGAGTCACTAATATCGTTTACGTCGATATAGAAAATAAGCAGCATCATTGTCATTTATATCAATGTCGAAAGTAAGGTTTATATACGGCATTGCTGCCTAAAGTAATAATGCCAAAATTATATATATGTATAAGGCCCTTTTAATATTAATGTCGAAAATGCGGCATTACTACCTCTTTATATAGGAATGAAGATATATGGTGTAACAACCCATAATTTTGTGAATATTTTTAATTAAATTTTTATTTGAAATTTTGATTTTTAAAATCATTTAAAAGTGAATTTTTAGAATTTTTCCAATGTAAGTTTGGAATTTATTTTCCAAATGCAATAAATAAACGATTTTTGAAAATTTTATATTTTGGTCAAAATTTGAGTTTCAGTAAAAAAAATTTGAATTTTAAATTTTAATCTTTTTCTTTGAAGCAGAATATATTTGTGATATCTGTTTTGCTTTTCGTTTTGTTAAATTCTGAGTTATACTTTTTAAATTAGATAAATTACAGCGTTTTTACACGCAGTTATTTTCTGTATTTCAATTTCTAGTTTTCTATGTGCGTTTCTATATTTTATTTTCTATGTTATTTTATTTTATTTTTCTATTTTGTTTATCTAAACTTTATTTATTGGATTTCACTTGTGTGTATATCTTTTCATAAAAGGCTTGGAAGAAATCAAGGAGACATGCGTTACATTTCTTTAATGCTTGCCTTTTTTATTTACCTACCCTCTTTATTACTTACCCTAGCCATTCACCATTCATAGCCATGAATTGCTCTTATTAATCGCGTACAAACATCTCAAAATATATTTTTTCAATTGCATTTAAGAATAATATATATATGTGTGTGTGTGTGTGTGTGTGTTTCTTTCTTCTTATTTCTTTCCTTTTATTTCCTAGTTTTTTGTTTTTCTATCATTTACTCCTCTTTAGCCATTCATAACCTATCAATTCACATGAAAAAGCAAGTAACTTACCCCATTTTGTTCCATTGTTTCTTTTTATTTAATAGGAAATAAATCCCTTCAAATCTCTAGTCATTTAAGCACTTAATTACTTGCCAATTCATTGCACTTGATTAGGCGTGAATAACTCCCCTATTAAATTTCAATTCATGTACAAAAACCTTTTACCAAATCTCATTTTCATTTGCATCTTCACGTGAGAAATTTTCTTGTAAGTAATGGCTTCTTTTTCTTTTGTTTTTCTATTTTTTTTTCTTTCTCTTCTATTTTCTTTTATTTTCTTTGTTTTCCTTCAAGCTAGGCTTAGCCTCCATCTTCTTATTTACTTTTATGGTGTGTATAAACTTTATTTATTTAGTGAAGGTCTCTTTTGTGTATATACATCTATATTTATTGGATAAGTAACAAATCAATTAAGATACGTTTTAAATATAGGCATACGTTTCTTAATTTATTTATTGCCTTTATATATTTCCCACCTTTTAATCTTCTACCATATCTATTCATAAATGCATAGACGTGGTTTTCTCCTTTTCAATCACGTACAAAGTTATCAAACTCCTCTGTTCATTTGTTTAAGATTTATATATACAAGATCTTTTCCCTACTTAAATTATGCCTTTTTAAATTTCCTTGCCTTTTTATTTTCTAACTATTCCTAAACTTTAGCCATTCAAATCTTTTTAAACCTAGCCGCCTCTTATCATTCACGTGAAATAAAAAAAAAGGTTTCTCATTGTATTATTTGAGTGAGGAAGGAAAAAGTCTAGATCCATGGCTTCCTTCTCTCTTTTTTTTTCTTCTTTCACTTTTATATTTTTTTCCCTCTTTTTCCTTTTGTTTTCTCCTTGCATAGCTCAGCCTCCACCACCACAACATTACCTCTTCCTCACTATTAGACCATGGCAAAGCCCACTTGGTGGTTGAAAGCAAGGTTATGTTCTTTGATTCGTAATTGCATAGTTTAATTCATTTTGTTGTGTTGAATCTTAATTCTTATGATTTGTGTATTTGTTATATACAAGATCAATATCTTGGCTCTCCATCCATTCAAATCAGAATTGTGTCTAGTCGTGCTTTCGTGCTTTCCGGATTTTGTTTGTGTGTTTGCTTTGCAAACTTCAGCGTAAAAAGGTGAGCAATCACTCACGATTAACGTTTTTCTTTTATTTATTAAATTTGATTTCAATTGAAATGACAATTGAAATATGTTGTTGTTAGTTATTTACACTGTTTTATATGCTATCACCTGTATCAGTTCACTTATGACATCTTACACCATTAACTGTTAATTATGAAATGATAATCTAGTTTGGCTGAGAATTGATTGATTGTTCGATGTTTATATTGGACGTTAATTTGTTAATGTTAAGTGATTAATAGTATGCAGAATTAAAATTGATATAGGATAGTTAACAAATTTAGAACCGATTTATATGTTAAATTTTATTAGTTGAATATGACCCCCTTTAATTGTTAAATTAATTGACATGTAGAAAAGTGATAATTACACTTTGAACCATCGATGTATATTGGATTAATTGTTGTAGTATAAAATTGTAATCGAATGACAAGTGAAAAACCGTATAAATAATTAGTGGAATTATCTTTAATCTGCATGAAATGATAGTGTAGATTCTAGAAATAATTATATTAAATTGCACAAACAACAATGTGAATTAATACGATTATTTCGGGATTATTTAAATAAACGGTTAAATTGTTATGTATGGTTGCTATTGATTGTTTATTTACTTCGACACCATCCCAGTTATCACACTGCAAGTCCCCTTTGCTATGCTTTGTTTTATTTAATTATATTGGGTTGAAATGATAAGTACCCAAATTGAACAACTTTGGACTAGGATAGATAATTAAAATAAGAAACCCGATTGGTCAACAAAATCATTTTGGAATTGAAATTCATTTGAAATTAAGAAATGAACTTAAAAATTTGTTAGAAAGTAAGTAACGAAATTTATGGATCTAATGGAATTAAATTAATAGGATTAATTGTAATAAATGAATGGACTTAATTGTAATTTATGAATTTAATTGAAATAAAACGATAGATTTAATTATAGTAAACGAATAGACTTAATTGTAATGAATTTATAGATTTAATTGAAATAAAACGATAGATTTAATTGTAATGAATGAATAGATTTAATTGAAATAAAACGATAGATTTAATTGTAATGAATGGATAGATTTAATTGAAATAAAACGGTAGATTTAATTGTAATGAATGAATAGATTTAATTGAAATAAAATGATAGATTTAATTGTAGTAAATGAATGGATTTAATTGAAATAAATCAATGGATGTAATGGTATTAAATTAATAGGATTAATTGTAATAAATTATGGACTTAATTGTAATAAATAAATGGATTCAATTGTAATGAATTAATAAGTGGACCTAATTGAAATAAATTAATGGATTAAATTGAAACGGATTAATAAATCTATTTAATTAGATAAACGGATTTACACATTAAATTGAAATGACATTTGATTAAGTAAGTTTTAGAATCTAATAAAGTGAATTTATTAGATTCGGAATAAAATCTAATTTGGATAAATTTAATAAATTTGAAATTTGTCATAAATGAGATTAAGTAACAAAGTGACCTAAAAGAATGTAAAACCAACTAAATTTACTGAGTTGATTTAGCTGTTGAAATTGATTAAATCAAAGTGTTGATAAAATTTAATGTAACGATGAATGGGAATAGGAATTAAATTGAAATTGAATACTTAAGTATCGTTAACTCAAGGACTTGAACTAAAACTCCATTTGGAAATATGATTTTAAATGTTCGAAATAAATTAAATTGCGAAATGTCAAATTTTAAAAGTCAAACTTGCAACTTGACTTTTGATCTCTGATTTGTTTAAACTTTAATTATTAAATGACCATCGGGTAATTAATACGTAGTTATTAAAGAGACCGGGATCGGTTATGGACATACTCTCTGTCGATACCGAAAACCACTTTAATAACTAATATACGCGGAGTGTTGATCTAGAACGAAGTGGATGATTTTGGTGAACGCGTTGACTGAAGAAAGTGAACGATTTTGGATGACCCCTGACATGACTAAAACAGGAGCCGCGCCGGGCCATTGAGGATCGCCATCTCTAGCGGACACACTTCTTCGATACCATTCTATTACTTTGTGATTGATTGGGTGCACCCCTCGATTATGGGAGTGTTGTTTCGCGGTGTTGGGGTAGTAGCTGCTATGCCCAACATCAGTCTGGATCAGGCAACTACTAGTATCCTAGTTGGTATCGCCTCATGTACCTTGTCATACTGATTATCCTATACGCGACCACTACGATTTGTTTTGTACCTTTAGTATATGGATTGCCCTCTGGTGACTTCCGGTTTTGGGGAAACTACGGTCTTGTATATGCTCTTGGGAATAAAAATGTGTTAAGGGTGGAATGGGCCATGACTTAACTCTATTTTGATACTTTATATTACTGATAGACATTATCTACTTATCGTACATTACTACATAGTAGATAGTTTAACGGATCCTTAAAGGATGGTTATTCCAAACATCCTTTGAGTTACTTGTATTTCAATTGCTATTTCACTTGAGTTGGATTTATTAATATAAGAACGTTAATCCTGACTCGAGTGTCTTGTGTTTTGCTTTGCGCTCGGATCAGACTGAGTGTATCAGTATTCGAGACTCACCTTTGGAGTTGGAGCTTTGCTTGAAGATCCAGCCATCTATTCTGCTTTCAGTATTCAATGATTCCAGTGATGTATTCTGATTTGTATCTGATATATCGTGTTACTCTTCCGTTGTATCTGGTTTAACTTTGATGTATCGTATTACTCTTCTGTTGTAAACTCCGATGTATCTTATATATTCATATAGTAGCTTCATGAACTACTATCTCTTTTATTTCCACTGCATTTATTACTCTGTGTCTGTGATCTGTGATTATATATTTACTGTATATGTTCAGTTTTGCCAATTTAAATTAACAACGCGGTATTTTGAGCAATTAAACTCCGGCATGAGTATCTACCTATACACTTATAATGGATGCGAATGGTCCAAAATATCGGGTCGTTACAGTTGGTATCAGAGCTTTGGTAGCTCTAGGCAAAACTCAACATGTAGGGTAAATGTATTTACAGAATCACTTTCATTTCGAGTTTCAATCTCTTCCTTTTTTATTCGATTCCTTTGAATTTTGGAACGTTCCCTACGGTTCCAAATTTCATTCGTGTCCCTCACTATTCGTCTTCTTTCAATTCTGGAGCATCCCATAACTCCACTTTGAATGATCTTTATAATGGATCGGCGGTCTTGCCAAACTTCGAATGATTTGAAAAGGAGAAAAAAAACTCCTTTACAATATGCATTGATTTACCGGAGATTTCTGTATCCTCGGTTTACGATGCTATCTATCTCCTGCTATACCTGAATTCTATTTCTTGAGATCGAATGTCGATTTACCTCGGAATTCCACACCGATCTTATGCTTGTAGTCACGGTCGACCCGGTTAAGGTTGCCCGCGATTTATATAAACTTATCAATCTTCCTACTTTGCTATTAATCATCATATCTTGTTTCGAACTTATCCTCGAATCAAATTTCTCTTTGATTTGAGTCCATCAATTTGATTCCCTATCCTTATTTTGAAAAATTAATCTTGTATTTGAAATTTTTATATTTTAAAGATGTTTTATATATTGTGTTGTTTGAGTTGTTGATGTTGATTTGGGTTTCCGATCGGTTTGTCTGATCAACGCTATCGATAGGATCTCCAAAACACTTGAACAAAGCAAACTGACACAATATGGTTTTAAATTTAGTAGATGGATAAATTTTGTATAATTATAATATGTATAAGGTTAATTTTCTAAATTTTTGATAATTAATGGAATTGGGTGTTAAGAAATAATATTTAACTTTGCATGTATTTTATAATCATTGGCTTTAGTTCCATATATAAATAATTAAACATGGTTATAAATTAATTTGGAAATTTAAATGGATTTAAATCAAGAATGTGAGAATTTAATTTCCGATGATTTCGAACTTTGTTTTGAAAGTTTTAAAAAGGATATATTATTTAAAAGTATTTCTAGTAGAAATTATTTCAAAGGATTTTTTTTTAATTTGTAAATCAGTGCTCTTTTCTTTGTCGCTGGAAAATAATTTCGGTGATGACTGCAGCATCATCGACGTTCATTTTCGAGTTTCGAGGCGAATAGACCATCTTGTAGCCTTGCTATAGTTTTGTTTTGGAAAATTAAATTGATTTGGCTTTCTAATTATGACTTGATTTATAATATATGTGATTTAAGAGTTGATTTGATATATATTGTGTATATTTAATTATCTCTAAAATAGTTTAAAGTTAATCAGAAATCTAATTCTTAAATTTTATCTTAAAGGATAATTTCAATTATAAAAGGAAATCAAAATTTGAATAAATATTGAAGCTTAGATAATTGAGTTAAGAAATTTTTATTTGTGTAATATTCTCTTGCATTCCAATATAACTTACCTAAATTATTAAAAGTTAAATATGTAATTGGAGAACACACAATATAAAGGAGATTTTATAAATAAAATTTGAGTGGTCATAATAAATGTTATACACTTAAATTTTAGTTATAAAGGATTAATAAAGGTAAATAGAATAAAAAGTTAATTGAATAATATACAGTATAAAGTGATGTTAAAGGAACTTATGAATAAATTGGAGTAAGTCATAATAAGTGTAAGTATACTTAATATATGTGATTAGACATATATTAAGTGGAATAAATGTATTAACCATCTGGAATAAAGAAGCATGAAACTTATTGAATAAAATTTTGAGTATAATGAATGATCTCAAATTCACGATTTTAGAAATTGTAAATTGGGTGATAAGATAATGAAATTATAAATAGATAAGATTAAATTAACTTAGGAAAAATCAAATGGATGAAATCAATTATTAATTTAAGTTGAAACTTTTATGGTTTTAAAATTTATCATCTTATTTTGTTTTCCAATCTCTTATCCTTCGGTTGTTCCTATTCCCCTGCATCCTAAGCGGGGAATTGAATTCCAAATTGATCTTATCTCCTTAAGTTCGATTTGTAGTCCTTCCTCCCAAAATACCTTTACCAGTCTGTTTTTGAAAACTTTTCAAGAATCTTCTTCGTGCTTGTGTCCTTGATTTAAGAGGATCTTGGGAAGATCATCTCCGTCTTGTTGAATTTACCTGTAACGACTGTTACCAGGTATAATTTCAATCTTCTTTTTTTATTGTTTTAGTTCTATCTCATTCTATCTGTTGTCTCTATTTTCCATGCCTCGTTCCTTTTCGAGGATGAAAAGTTTTGAGTGGGGGAGAGTGTAACAACCCATAATTTTGTGAATATTTTTAATTAAATTTTTATTTGAAATTTTGATTTTTAAAATCATTTAAAAGTGAATTTTTAGAATTTTTCCAATGTAAGTTTGGAATTTTTTTGTAATTTATTTTCCAAATGCAATAAATAAACGATTTTTGAAAATTTTATATTTTGGTCAAAATTTGAATTTCAGTAAAAAAAAAATTTGAATTTTAAATTTTAATCTTTTTCTTTGAAGCAGAATATATTTGTGATATCTGTTCTGCTTTTCGTTTCGTTAAATTCTGAGTTATACTTTTTAAATTAGATAAATTACAGCGTTTTTACACGCAGTTATTTTCTGTATTTCAATTTCTAGTTTTCTATGTGCGTTTCTATATTTTATTTTCTATGTTATTTTATTTTATTTTTCTATTTTGTTTATCTAAACTTTATTTATTGGATTTCACTTGTGTGTATATCTTTTCATAAAAGGCTTGGAAGAAATCAAGGAGACATGCGTTACATTTCTTTAATGCTTGCCTTTTTTATTTACCTACCCTCTTTATTACTTACCCTAGCCATTCACCATTCATAGCCATGAATTGCTCTTATTAATCGCGTACAAACATCTCAAAATATATTTTTTCAATTGCATTTAAGAATAATATATATGTGTGTGTGTGTGTTTCTTTCTTCTTATTTCTTTCCTTTTATTTCCTAGTTTTTTGTTTTTCTATCATTTACTCCTCTTTAGCCATTCATAACCTATCAATTCACATGAAAAAGCAAGTAACTTACCCCATTTTGTTCCATTGTTTCTTTTTATTTAATAGGAAATAAATCCCTTCAAATCTCTAGTCATTTAAGCACTTAATTACTTGCCAATTCATTGCACTTGATTAGGCGTGAATAACTCCCCTATTAAATTTCAATTCACGTACAAAAACCTTTTACCAAATCTCATTTTCATTTGCATCTTCACGTGAGAAATTTTCTTGTAAGTAATGGCTTCGTTTTCTTTTGTTTTTCTATTTTTTTTTCTTTCTCTTCTATTTTCTTTTATTTTCTTTGTTTTCCTTCAAGCTAGGCTTAGCCTCCATCTTCTTATTTACTTCTATGGTGTGTATAAACTTTATTTATTTAGTGAAGGTCTCTTTTATGTATATACATCTATATTTATTGGATAAGTAACAAATCAATTAAGATACGTTTTAAATATAGGCATACGTTTCTTAATTTATTTATTGCCTTTATATATTTCCCACCTTTTAATCTTCTACCATATCTATTCATAAATGCATAGACGTGATTTTCTCCTTTTCAATCACGTACAAAGTTATCAAACTCCTCTGTTCATTTGTTTAAGATTTATATATACAAGATCTTTTCCCTACTTAAATTATGCCTTTTTAAATTTCCTTGCCTTTTTATTTTCTAACTATTCCTAAACTTTAGCCATTCAAATCTTTTTAAACCTAGCCGCCTCTTATCATTCACGTGAAATAAAAAAAAAGGTTTCTCATTGTATTATTTGAGTGAGGAAGGAAAAAGTCTAGATCCATGGCTTCCTTCTCTCTTTTTTTTTTCTTCTTTCACTTTTATATTTTTTCCCCTCTTTTTCCTTTTGTTTTCTCCTTGCATAGCTCAGCCTCCACCACCACAACATTACCTCCTCCTCACTATTAGACCATGGCAAAGCACACTTGGTGGTTGAAAGCAAGGTTATGCTCTTTGATTCGTAATTGCATAGTTTAATTCATTTTGTTGTGTTGAATCTTAATTCTTATGATTTGTGTATTTGTTATATACAAGATCAATATCTTGGCTCTCCATCCATTCAAATCAGAATTGTGTCTAGTCGTGCTTTCGTGCTTTCCGGATTTTGTTTGTGTGTTTGCTTTGCAAACTTCAACGTAAAAAGGTGAGCAATCACTCACGATTAACGTTTTTCTTTTATTTATTAAATTTGATTTCAATTGAAATGACAATTGAAATATGTTGTTGTTAGTTATTTACACTGTTTTATATGCTATCACCTGTATCAGTTCACTTGTGACATCTTACACCATTAACTGTTAATTATGAAATGATAATCTAGTTTGGCTGAGAATTGATTGATTGTTCGATGTTTATATTGGACGTTAATTTGTTAATGTTAAGTGATTAATAGTATGCAGAATTGAAATTGATATAGGATAGTTAACAAATTTAGAACCGATTTATATGTTAAATTTGATTAGTTGAATATGACCCCCTTTAATTGTTAAATTAATTGACATGTAGAATAGTGATAATTACACTTTGAACCATCGATGTATATTGGATTAATTGTTGTAGTATAAAATTGTAATCGAATGACAAGTGAAAAACCGTATAAATAATTAGTGGAATAATCTTTAATCTGCATGAAATGATAGTGTAGATTTTAGAAATAATTATATTAAATTGCACAAACAACAATGTGAATTAATACGATTATTTCGGGATTATTTAAATAAACGGTTAAATTATTATGTATGGTTGCTATTGATTGTTTATTTACTTCGACACCATTCCAGTTATCACACTACAAGTTCCCTTTGCTATGCTTTATTTTATTTAATTATATTGGGTTGAAATGATAAATACCCAAATTGAACAACTTTGGACTAGGATAGATAATTAAAATAAGAAACCCGATTGGTCAACAAAATCATTTTGGAATTGAAATTCATTTGAAATTAAGAAATGAACTTAAAAATTTGTTGGAAAGTAAGTAACGAAATTTATGGATCTAATGGAATTAAATTAATAGGATTAATTGTAATAAATGAATGGACTTAATTGTAATTTATGAATTTAATTGAAATAAAACGATAGATTTAATTGTAGTAAACGAATAGATTAATTGTAATGAATTTATAGATTTAATTGAAATAAAACGATAGATTTAATTGTAATGAATGAATAGATTTAATTGAAATAAAACGATAGATTTAATTGTAATGAATGGATAGATTTAATTGAAATAAAACGGTAGATTTAATTGTAATGAATGAATAGATTTAATTGAAATAAAATGATAGATTTAATTGTAGTAAATGAATGGATTTAATTGAAATAAATCAATGGATGTAATGGTATTAAATTAATAGGATTAATTGTAATAAATTATGGACTTAATTGTAATAAATAAATGGATTCAATTGTAACGAATTAATAAGTGGACCTAATTGAAATAAATTAATGGATTAAATTGAAACGGATTAATAAATCTATTTAATTAGATAAACGGATTTACACATTAAATTGAAATGAGATTTGATTAAGTAAGTTTTAGAATCTAATAAAGTGAATTTATTAGATTCGGAATAAAATCTAATTTGGATAAATTTAATAAATTTGAAATTTGTCATAAATGAGATTAAGTAACAAATAGACCTAAAGGAATGTAAAACCAACTAAATTTACGGAGTTGATTTAGCTGTTGAAATTGATTAAATCAAAGTGTTGATAAAATTTAATGTAACGATGAATGGGAATAGGAATTAAATTGAAATTGAATACTTAAGTATCGTTAACTCAAGGACTTGAACTAAAACTCCATTTGGAAATATGATTTTAAATGTTCGAAATAAATTAAATTGCGAAATGTCAAATTTTAAAAGTCAAACTTGCAACTTGACTTTTGATCTTTGATTTGTTTAAACTTTAATTATTAAATGACCATCGGGTAATTAATACGTAGTTATTAAAGAGACCGGGATCGGTTATGGACATACTCTCTGTCGATACCGAAAACCACTTTAATAACTAATATACGCGGAGTGTTGATCCAGAACGAAGTGGATGATTTTGGTGAACGCGTTGACTGAAGAAAGTGAACGATTTTGGATGACCCCTGACATGACTAAAACAGGAGCCGCGCCGGGCCATTGAGGATCGCCATCTCTAGCGGACACACTTCGTCGATACCATTCTATTACTTTGTGATTGATTGGGTGCACCCTTCGATTATGGGAGTGTTGTTTCGCGGTGTTGGGGTAGTAGCTGCTATGCCCAACATCAGTCTGGATCACGCAACTACTAGTATCCTAGTTGGTATCGCCTCATGTACCTTGTCATACTGATTATCCTATACGCGACCACTACGATTTGTTTTGTACCTTTAGTATATGGATTGCCCTCTGGTGACTTCCGGTTTTGGGGAAACTACGGTCTTGTATATGCTCTTGGGAATAAAAATGTGTTAAGGGTGGAATGGGCCATGACTTAACTCTATTTTGATACTTTATATTACTGATAGACATTATCTACTTATCGTACATTACTACATAGTAGATAGTTTAACGGATCCTTAAAGGATGGTTATTCCAAACATCCTTTGAGTTACTTGTATTTCAATTGCTATTTCACTTGAGTTAGATTTATTAATATAAGAACGTTAATCCTGACTCGAGTGTCTTGTGTTTTGCTTTGCGCTCGGGTCAGACTGAGTGTACCAGTATTCGAGACTCACCTTTGGAGTTGGAGCTTTGCTTGAAGATCCAGCCATCTATTCTGCTTTCAGTATTCAATGATTCCAGTGATGTATTCTGATTTGTATCTGATATATCATGTTACGTTTCCGTTGTATCTGGTTTAACTCTGATGTATCGTATTACTCTTCTGTTGTAAACTCTGATGTATCTTATATATTCATATAGTAGCTTCATGAACTACTATCTCTTTTATTTCCGCTGCATTTATTACTCTATGTCTGTGATCTGTGATTATATTATTTACTGTATATATTCAGTTTTGCCAATTTAAATTAACAACGTGGTATTTTGAGCAATTCAACTCCGGCATGAGTATCTACCTATACACTTATAATGGATGCGAATGGTCCAAAATATCGGGTCGTTACATATGGTATCATTGCCGCTATAAATATAAATGCCGATATAAAAAAACGTGGCATCATAGTTTTAAGGAGTTGATATTGAAAACTAGAGGCATAAAAAACATGTGGCATAAGTGGACATCTGCATTGATTAATAACGACGTAGCAATCTCGTAATTAACATAAAAATTGTTTTATTTCTTTAAAAAACAATTTCTTTTCACCAACTCCAATCCTTTGTCAAATTGCTATTGGATAATAAACTTCATTATCAAATCCTTTTCAAAAAATTGCTATAGATTAGAATTATCATTCCCAAAATAATCTGCAAACCAATAATTTTATATTATTATTTTAATATAATTATTAAGCTTTTATAGCCTAATAAACTCATATAATATCATAAGCGCTTGCGAAAAATCCCAAAAAATCATAATTAATATGCTCTTTGACATATACAAATTTCAGAACCAAAAACGTTATTTAATTATTTTTAATAATTAAAACCCAAATAAATCATTTTCCTCACTTAGGAAATTAATAAAATATTCATGCTTGCTTTGAAAATTATTAAATTTAAATGTCATTCCTAAAGTAATATTACCAACGTCATATCCAAATTTCAAGTCAAATGGATGTCATAAACTAGGTTTTCACTCATAAAACCTATTAAATTATTCTATAATAAATCCAATAATTCATCATCCAAGCATATAATCAACCAATCAATCATAACATGGCATAACAACAACAATATGATTTGGGTTTAGGCATAAAACCAAAATAAACATGCAACTGCGAGATGGGTAATCATTATTCACCTTGATTTGATGAAAAGAAATGAGATTTGAGTTTAGATTTGATTTCCCCTAAGTCTTTCTCCTGTTTTCTAGCTTTTTCTTCTCTTGAATTCCTTAGTTATAGCCGGCCTTGAGTTTGATAGTGTTTGAGTGAATGTAAGTGAATAAGGAAATGAGAATGGTCTGGTGTATGTTAAGGAAATGCAGCTTTTTTCTATTTTTTCCTTTACATGAATCCTCTATCTTATTTATGTCATAACCATTCTTATTAATTCATTAATTAAGGCATCACCAATTTTAATTATCAAATCTCATTCACCTTATCACCGTACATTACTTATTTAATTTATCTAATTAAATGTCTTGAATAATGCTAATCAAATTTAGGAGTATTACAGACTCTCCTCCTTAAAGAATTTTGTCATCGAAATTACGATAAGGTACATAACATCAAACATAACCATAGACATAAAGCATACCATTAAAACAAACCAGGATAAGTATTTCTAATCCTGCCATCTGTCTGCCAAGTACAGTCTTTCTCGTTGCCACTCCACTGGACCTTTACTAATCTGACTGTCTTGTTTCTTAACTTCTTCTCATCCCTAGCCATAATATGAACTGGTTACCTAACAATAGTTATGTCTGGTTCCACCACCAAGTCTTCCAATGTGGTCGGAGTGATAGTAGTCTCTAGGTCACGAACACACTTCCTAAGATGAGAAACATGAAAAATATTGTGGATTCTCGCCAAATTACTCGACAACTCTATCTGATAAGCAAGTTTTTCGATCCTTTTTGTAATAGGAAATGGTCTAACATATCTTGGCGTTAATTTCTCCAACTTTTCAAATTGTACTACATCCTTCATCGGTGATATTTTAAACAAAAACATGGTTTCCAAACGAGAACTCTAAATCCTTATGCCGCTTATCTACATAACTTTTCTGCCTAGACTAAGCTTCCTTCATTCTTACTTGAATCAACTCAATCTTTTATATGGCTTCTCTTTCCATATCTGGACCAAGAACTAGTCTATTTTCGGTCTCTAACCAACATACGGGTGATTTGCATGGCCTTCCATGCAGAGATTCAAAAGATGTCATCCTTATACTAGTCTGATAACTATTATTGTAGGAAAATTCTACTAAGTGTACAAATGATCTTCCCATGATCCTCCAAAATCTAACACACAAGCTCTTAACAAATCTTCCAAGATTTTGTTAACTCTTTTCGTTTGCTTATCTGTCTGTGGATGGTAAGCGGTACTCATCTTAAGCTTGATTCGTAATACCTCCTGCAGACTCTTCCAGAACTCTTTAGTAAACAAAGCATCTCTGTCACTGACTATACTGCTAGGAATCCCATGCAGTTTAACTATACTCTTCATAAACTACTTAGCCAATACAGGTGTCATCCTTGTCGACTTAAAGGGAATGAAGTGTGCACTCTTGGTTCGTCTATCCACTATAACCCAAATACTCTCATTTCCCTTATTTGACCCAGGCAACCCGTCAATAAAATCCATAAATATAGAATCTCATTTCCACACGGGTATACATAAAGGTCGAAGCAATACACCTGGCTTTTGATGCTCGGCTTTCGCTTGTTGTCAATTTAAATATTGCTTTACCATAAGCCTAAATCCCTTTTCATATGTTCCCAGAAGAAACTTCTCTTCACGTCCTGTTACATCTTAGTTTCCCTGGGATGAATGGTGAACTTCGATCGATGACACTCCTTAAGAACTTCCTTCTTTAGGTCTCCCACATCTGGAACAAACAATCGTCCCTTCTTCCTCAACCATCCATTTTGGTTAAGATAGAAATCTTTCAAATCATCCAACTCAACTCCACCTTTGAGTCCTCTAATTCGTTCAGCTATTAATGGATCATCTTTCTGCTTAGAAGCAATCCTTTCGATCATTGTCGATCGAACTTCTAAATAAGACAACATAGTTGTATGCAGACTAGAACAAGCCGTCGATCTTAACTGCACATTATAAGTAATCGACCCCTCTAAATCTTTCCATCATGCCAACATAGATAACACCGTATTCTGATGTTTTCTGCTAAGAGCATCAGCAACTTTATTTACTTTTCCTGACATGTACTCAATACCGAAATCATAAGTTGCTAAAATCTCCAGCCATATCTGCGGTCTTATATTCAACTCCTTTTGAGAGATTAAATACCACAAGAACTTATGATCCGTATACAACTCGAACCTATCTTCTAAAAGATAGTGTCTCTACACCTTCAAAGCAAAGATTACATCCGCCAACTCCAAATCATGAGTCAGATACCTAACTTCATATGGTCTGAGCCATCGATGAGCCTAGGCAATCACTTTATCTTTTCGCATCAACACAGCTCCAAATCCTATTTTACATGCATCGGTATGCACCACCAAGACTCGATTCCTATCCAGAATAACTAACACAGACGCATTGGTTAATAAATGTTTTAACTTCAGGAATGCCTCCTCACATTTATCAGTCCAAACATACTTCATGTCCTTCCTTGTTAGTTTAGTCATCGGTGCTGCTATATAAGAGAAATCCTTGATGAATCTTTAGTAGTAGCTAGCTAACCCAATAAAACTCTTATCTTGGTCACTGTCTCGGGTCTTTTCCAATTATTAACAGCCTCAATCTTAGTTGGATCTACTGACAACCTTTTTTCTGAAACTACATGATCAAGAAACTTCACTTCTTTCTTCCAAAAATGACATTTCAAAAACTTCCCTTTCAATTGATCTTGGCTCAATGTCTCAAGCACTATTCTAAGGTGAGTCTCATGATCTCACGCATTCCTAAAAATGTCATCTATAAATACTAACACGAACCTATCCAAATGCTCTCGGAAGATTCGGTTCATTAAATCTACTAAGAAAGCAGGCGCATTAGTTAACCCGAATGACATTACTAACACTAGTATGAACCATATCTTGTTCGAAATGCCATCAGTGGAATATTGTCTTCCGTCACCCTTAGTTGATGGAACCCCGTTGCCAGATCCAGTTGGAAAAATACTTTGGCTCCACTCAACTGTTCAAATAAATCATCTATTCTTGGCAAAGGATATCGATTCTTTATCGTCTTCTCATTCAGTTTATGATAATCGATGCACATTCTCAACAACCCATCTGGTTTTTTCACGAACACCGCGATCACTTCCTAAGGTGAACTGCTTGGTCTAGTGAAACTCTTTCCTTCTAAGTTCACAAGTTGCACATTTAACTTCTTTATCTCAGTAGGTGTCATTCTACTAGGCGGTCTACTTACAAGTTCAGATGTATGTACAAGATCTATTCAAAATTCAATAGCTCGTTTCGGTGGTAGTCCTGTAACAGGCTTAAAACATCTACAAATTTTCTAAAGACAAAACTCGGTTCATCTCGTCTTCCTCCTCCATTCCATCCTATAAAGGACAAACATCAAAATTCGAGTTCTCTGCTGAGCATATAATTTGATCGCTGCTAGTATGATATCTTAGTGATATTTTCCTATATTGGAAAAATATGATAGCATCATATCTGTTTAACCAATCCATACCTAATATAATTCCAAAGTCCATAATATCAAACACATGTAAACTGCATGCAAATATATAACCTAACAACTCAAACTCTAAATGGTCACATCTCATCCCAAGAGTTGCATACTCTCCTATCAAATTCACAACCCTTAAGAAAGTAACAAGGTATGATGGTTCTAAACTAAGCTTGCCTACCAAACAATGAAAGATAAAAGAATGTGATGCACTAGTATTAAACAGTACTCTAACAGGTATGCAATGGATCAAAAGCGTACCTTCCATCATAAACTTTCCTTTCTCCTCCGATGTTGGTCTCGAGGTAGATGGTTCCAAAGCAAAAAAATTTCCTTTCTCAACCTTAGTTGGTTCTTTGCACTGATTCTTATAATGCCCTATCTAGTCACAGTTGAAGCACTTGATATTCTTCCTTCCAATAACCTTCTTTCCATCACTAGAATGGCACTTGTTGGTAGAGTGCCCTTTCTTATCACACTTGTAGCAAACAACATTAGCTTTTACTTTCTTGGCAACTCCACCATTATGGGCTTCCTTTTTCTAAAAGAACTTTGTTTTCCAACTTTGACCACCCTGAGCCTCTTTCAGCTTGTTATCGCTAAACAATGCAAGCATCTCTTTATTCCTAAATGACATCTCCACTACTACATCACAAGTGTCTCTAAGATGCGGTAATGTTGCTTTGGAAAGCTCTGGTTTTAATTATTTGATGAACTTTTTGTTCCTCTTAATTACAGTATCCACAGTTGCATATCCATATCTAGACGACTCCTCAAACTAGCCGCATACTCAAGCACAGACATATCATCTTATTCCAATTCAGCGAACTTTCTAGGAAAAGTCAACTTGGCTATCTCAGACATGAATCTCTCCTCGAATCTCCTTCTGAACTCCGCCCAAATCAAGTTCTCTTCTATTACTCCCATAGTTACACTGTTCCACCAGTATAGTGCAACTCATTGCAATTACCTGGATGCCAATCTCCTATTCTACTCATCGTTTAGGCCTAAATCAGCAAAAATTCTTTCACGATGCAACAACCAATTCTCAACTATGATAGCATTCTCCGTTCCAATAAATGGTTTTCCTCCGAGTCTTGCATAATCCGACTCAGCACAACATAGTTGTTGAAACGGAAACTTCTAGATTTTCTTCTCCAGCATTACCACCAACTAATCCAACTGTAACTCCAACTTGCATCGTATTGACAAAGAATTGGTACATAGCTCCCATGTCTACCGACGGTGTTCCAACACCCACATTAGCAGTTGTTTATCGACCTGGATCCTTCGAGTGTTGGGCCTGGCATTTCTATTGGTTGTGGTGCTTCCTCCACCGAGATTCACTATTCCGTTTCCTATCTCCATATTTTACTTTCCTTATATCTACATTCGAACCTTAGTAAGATACAGAAGAACGGTCTAAGGGAGAGGGAAGAATGGAGAAAGGATATGTACTTATATATATATATAACAATTACAAATATGTTACGATAACGTTATCCCATACCCAAATCTCATTCTCATTCTCTGATTCATTTGGATTATGTTTTCAAAAACCCTTTTAAAGTTCAATATTCTTTGGGTTTTTGCATAAACCTTGCTCTGATACTAAGTTGTAACGTCCTCCATCTTGAGGCCTGAAAATAGGCGCTACAAAAGCTGCACTCATTCTCTGATTCATTTGGATTATGTTTTCAAAAACCCTTTTAAAGTTCAATATTCTTTGGGTTTTTGCATAAACCTTGCTCTGATACTAAGTTGTAACGTCCTCCATCTTGAGGCCTGAAAATAGGCGCTACAAAAGCTGCACTCATCAATAGTATTATTCTCCGGTGATAAAATGAGATCAGTTAATAGTATCATTAACATCAAAAGCATAGGAATATGAATTTTTTTAAACACAGATTTCATTAATTAATTTCCATATTCATTACGTAATCCCAAAACGTTGCCTAAGTTCAAATAAAATATAATTATTACAAAATGCGCCAAGTGCGACGTATGAAAATGCCCCCCTGATTGACCAGAGTTTACTATTAGACAAATAAAATCGCTGCCATTACATACATTCAAACAAAATGATAACACAACGGACATTAATAGACTCCTATATAGCTAGCTTTGCCTTCTGCACATTTTAGGAAGCTTTATTTATCAAACCTAAACCTAGAAACCTTACTCTTGAACTACTCAAATGAGTACCTGAGAGTTAAAGGGGAAAAACAAAAATTCCGGATCAGACAAAAAGGTCTAGTATGAATAATAATATGTCATCTCGATAATAGATATCTAGTGAGACCACACCGTTGAACGAAACGAGTTTTCCCCTCACTAGTATCCTTTGGTAATATATTTATCACAGTCATACTCCTGCAATCACAATGGTTACATAAACACAAGATATTTAAATGCATACATACTACCTGAGTAATCCTGACTAATCTGTCTCAGTTAACTAAATGTCTCTACTTCATAGTTTCCCCAGGTGAATACAAACCTATATATCTGACTCGTGCCTATAGGATCGATTTCACCCTAGAGGGGGGGTGAATAGGGTGATACTATTAATTATAAAAATTATAGCGGAAGTTAAATAATTGCAACACAGATATAGCAGAATAATAGCAGCACAGATAATAGTAGAATAATAAATGCAGAAATAGAACAACACAGATTTACCCAGCTTTGGCAAAACCCTGCCTACGTGTTGCCCTCAAGGTTTCTAATATAAATTAAGTAGTCAGACGCTTACACACGTAAACTCACGACACCCGCTATCGACTAACCTAACTCTATGCTCAAAACCCTGCCACAACTCAGCCACTGAGTTGCATATTCTCGAGCTACACCACCGTAGTTCGTCCCCTAGTCAGACGACTAGTAAATTACAAAAGTTTAAAAAGAAATACAAAATTAAAAACAACTTAAAAACAATTAAAACACACTAAGCCCTAATTCAACTTTAAAGCCCGAAGAAAAATATAACTGGCCCAAAGAAGATTAAAATAAATCCCTTTTCTTATTATTCTCTGGCATACTTCTTCGGCCCGATCCTTTTGAAAAATTGCAACTTTCCCTTTTTGCTCATTCGTTCCGATTTAGGGCTTCGTGATTTTTGAAGATGCTGACTTTAATTGTTGATTGAATGATGGATTTTTTCAATTTGCTTCGACAATCAACTTATCACTTGACTCGCAGATGGCTACTTCAATTTTGATCGAGTTCGGTATAAATTAGTATGTGATTTTATGCTCTTTGCTTTACTGGTTAATTTCCTTGAACTCGATGCTCTTGAGGCCGATGATGTTAATGGTATATATAGGATTTTAATTCCTATAATTTCGTTCGTGTTTTATCATCTGATGATTTTTCTCGGCCACTTGATTATGCTTGAATGCTTGAGATGATTTCTGACTTCTTCAATTTCGTATCTTTTCCCGATTGCTTGATCACCATGGCTCGATTCTGACTTGTTTGATTCCTTGGCTACCACGGCTTGATTTTCTGTTGACTTCGTTCATTTTTCTGACTTGTTCATCGTATTTTTTAATTTCGTGAATATCACGTCTTTGAGTTTCTGGCATTGGAACTTGACATTGTCTTTGTTAATTCCCTGCTTGATTTTGTAATTTGATTATGTTGACTTGTTCGACATGTACCCTGCTATTCCATGACTTCGGCATTTAACTTGACTTGGTTGAACTTGCTATAGCTTTGATTTTTATAACTGATCTATGCAGTTATGTTCTTGCATTTAGTTGATCATGTAGTCTTGAATGTGGTCTGTTCCTTGTTTGGTTCATCTTGTAGTCTGGTATAGGCTGTTATTGGTCTGGTTTCTGTTGGAAGTTGAGCTTTACTTTGAATCACTCTTGCTGTTTCATTTTGAACTGGTCGACACACTTCATGTAGTCTTCATGTAGCTTGTTCTCGAGTCATGTAGTTCATGTGTGTATGCATATGTACTGGATTGTAGCCTCAAGCTCTGTCCACTGTTTATTCAAGTCGTTGTTTCATTTACGGCTTCATCTGGTGCATTGTATCTTGTACTCGTGTCTCAGTGATGCATTGCATTTGTTGTTGGTTCTTTTTGAACCTGTCTTTGAGATCATATATATGTACACACATTTATCTATGTATGTTGTGTACTTCATTTTTGTTGTAGTCGAAACTTTGGGCTGCTTGTTTCACTAGTGCATGTTTTTGCATTCACCACTTTGTATTGGTCATTGTATATCTATGCTCTGGTCCTTTGATTCATTTGAGCTTTATGTATATACTCATGTTATATGTTGCAGTCTGACTGTGCAGTATGCTTGGAGTCTTGATACATTGATTTTTATTGCATGCACCTGAGTTGAATCCAACTTATAGCTCGGGTTTAACCTTGTACTCATATTGTGACTGACCTTGTGCTCATATCGTGACTTAATATTTATTTCACTTGAGTTGAACTCGGCTTTTGATTTGGGTTTGACCTTGTGCTCATCTGTCCCTACAATTTTATCAAGTGTATATCGGTGTGCACGGCCTTGTGGCATGTACAGTGATACACTGTGCATGTCATAAGCTGTTCGTGTATGATAATTTAAATGAATATGACAACGAACAACCCAAATAACTGAGGCAAATAACTGAGGCAAATAACATTTTCAAAATATACATTTTATTTTACACTGCAAAAATATTTCTTTTTCAATTTTACTGCTTCAGTGTTTATTTTGCAGATCGCTCAGATGTTGGATTCAATCTGGAATAGAGTTGAAGATAAATACGAGTGAATGAGTGATATGTAGTGAGGTGCAAATGTAAATTGAAAATTGTAATGTAATTGAATTTGTATTGTAATTGAAATTTATATATATATACAGTGAGAGCTCAAATTTGTACTATTCAAAATTGTAATAAAATATTTGTTTGAATAAAATATCTATTTGAATTTAAATTCTGAGTTATTTATTTTATTCAGCAAATATTTATTTAATTCTGTGAAAAATAAAATAGTACAGTAACAAATACATTTAAATGAATATATATATGTTTATTATCATCAAACAAAAATCATATACTTGCATATTCAACAATCTCCCCCTTTTGATGATAACAAACATATATTTAAGATTTTGAATATATTAAATGTATTTGATCATTCAATTTGCTCCCCCTATTTGAATGCTCCTTCTCTACACAAAACTCCCCCTTCATATATGCAAGAAAATAAATAAAAATATGCAAATGGGCCTAGATGCAAATAGAAAATACAAAATAAAATATTTGACTTTTATTTTCCAAAATCTTAATTTTTTCTCCCCCTTTTGTTATCAGCAAAAGAGTAATAGGGTTAGAAATATAGAGATAAAGCGATAGACATTAATACTCAATCGGGTATAATATTAAATTTCAATATAAAATCAAACAAAAATCATAAATACTCTATTTGACGCATATTCCATTTTAGAATGATATGGATGATATCATCATATAAAACCATATAGTTGTGTCTATTTGTGGTATATTTATATCAGGAATTTGAATATCTACTAACCATGCATAACCGTTAGGACTTTTAAATGAGATTAGTAGTATTCCCAATTTAAAAAAAATGAATTCAAGTATCTTCTTACCACGCATAACCGTGAGGACTTTTAAATGGGATTAGAATCAACTTGTCTATTTAATCAATCAATTTTGACATGCGTTCCATACATGCATAACCGTGAGGACTTTTAAATGAGCATGGAAACACATAATCAAAAGTGGAAAATAGGCATAAGGACAAACTTTGAAAAAATTTAAGACTGAAGGACATCAAGTTTCATCTTTGGGCTGAAGGACAAACTTTGAACAAAAATTAGGTTGAAGGACAATGCTAGTTAGAGCTAGCATTTTGTATAGTGTAAAAACTGAATATAATGCTAGTCTAACTAGCATTTTGTATAGTGTAAAAACTGAATATAATGCTAGCTAGAACTACATTGTCCTTCGACCTAATTTTTTCCAAAGTTTGTCCTTTAGCCAAAAAATAAAATTTGGTGTCCTTTAGACTAATTTTTTGTCAAAGTTTGTCCTTTTTCCTAATTCCCTCTAATAAAAAATTCCAAGTAATTCACCCATGCATAACCGTGAGGACTTTTAAACGAGAGTGAATACTTTAGATGTTTTTATTTGTTAAAAATATAATGAATTGAAAAACAAATAATTTTCCGTTTAAAATACCACATATTGACATACTATATTGGATTTTGATGAGTGATGGTCGATAGAAATATGATAGAATTAGAGATGGTCATGGAATTTTTACCAAGAATTTTTTTATAACTCTTGTTTAGATTTATAAAGAAATTTACTAATTATACCGTCTCAAGTTAAAATATATGATTAATATCAACACTCATCACTTTTTCAATCACTATTTATCTTTTCGATAATCGGTAGGGAGTCGGATTAGTTAATGTAGTCATTTAAAATCAAATTCAAAAATAATTATAAAATCAAAATTTCAAAATGACTAATCTGAAAACAAGGTCAACATAAACTATTTTTTAGAAGGGGTTTTATAAGAAAAATGTCTGCTATTTGAAAAAAAATTGAAATGAAAAATATGCAGATATTTTCTTTGAAAATGATACAGCTGCTGAATGTCTCAACATAAATCACGTTCCACTCGTAATTTTTCTATCAACTAGATTACCAGTGAAATCTGCATCTGAATTTCTCTTTGACTCAAGGTTATTATGTCATAGACCGGACCATGAAGTGTGCAACAAAATATCTTAAAGTCATTTTTAACAGCTTTTAAATGAATTTCTTTTGGATTTTAACTGAAGTCGTGCCAATAAACAAAAACTGTGGATATAGAGTCAGCCGTAAAATAACCAAATATATTATCATCAACCAATAAAACACCATCATTAATCCAAACCAATCTATATGAAATAGTTCAAAGACTCTAGAGATTTTTAAAGTGTTCTCGGCATAAGAAAATAATTGGTCAATAGTTTTGAATAAGTCAGAATCAAAATCAACATTCATTTCTTTTCAATAACTGGCTGAATTAAATTCAGATTATGGTGCAGATTATCACATTTAATAAATCGTTCAACATACCGTTACCTATTTTACCTTTACCGATAATATTTCGTTGTTGCCCATTGTGACTCTGCCACCTTTGTACTAGGCTAAGGAACTTTGATTTGTCACCCGTCGTGTTCTTGGAACAGCCAGAATCCAAATAACATTGTTGTTGTTCCTTAGCCTGCCACCACACCTACACGATAAAGAATTTTTGTGACCTATTTGTTTTTATAGGTCCATGGTTGTCAGTGGAAAATGATTTTGAAAAACATGTTTGTGGAGACCTAAAACTATTTATATTTGTTCCTTTTGGCACCCAGATTTGTTTTACTTTAAGGAATTTTATATTCGTGCCTTTTGGAACCTAAATTGGAATGGTTTTCACTTGTTTGGGTCTATACCAACAAATATTGTGATTATGTCCCAATTTTCCACAAATTGTGCACTTGAACTTGACTTGATTAAATTCGCTTCTAACAAGTTCAGTTTGCTTATATCCAAGTCCTTACTTAACTGCATTAATAGTTTGTTTTCCTAATAGCATATTTAATGATCTTTCTCATTTGGAAAATTTTCCTAAAGTTGTAGACAAGTGTTGGACTTGTGTTTTGAGTGATTCATTTTCATTTAATAATTGAGTGCGCTTTTTAATAGAATTTTCTCTTCTAGTGTTTTCACTCTCTTTCAAAAACAGAATTTCATTTTCAAGTGATTTTATTTTAATTTTTGATTTTTTAATCTCTTCTTCGAATGTTGGACACTTAGAGCTCTTAGTTTGATAGTTTTTAACCAATTGATTAAGCTTTTTATTTGATTCTATCAAACTATCTCTTTGTGATTCAATTTTGGCATATTTTTTCCTAAGTCTTTCAAAACAGCCATTTACTTCGTGGAAATATATAAATAGTTCTGAGTGAGAAAGTTTTGATACCTCGCTTGGCTCGTCATCATCGCTATCAGTTATATCACCTCGAAGGCACAGATCTACTTTTTCACTCTCACTGCTAGTGCTTTTATAATCATCATCACTTTTATTCCACATGGCTGCAAAACTTCTTCCTTTTGATTTCTTTTCTTAGTCGTGTCGATTCTGAGGACAATTGGGCTTGATGTGACCGGGCTTGTTGCACTTGTGACAGATGATCTCCCGCTCTTCTGGATTGTCTAGTGCTTTGACTATTCTGCTTTTCAATTTTAGATTTAGAGCTGGATTTCTGTATTTGCGATTCCACTTTTTCAATCTCTTTATTAGTAGCGCCAGCTCGGCTGCTCCATCATCATCATCGTCATCACTACTGCCTTTTATCAATCCTGTTAAGCATGTTTCTGAGTCGATTATGGGGGATCTCTCATGGTTGTTGACTTTTGCACCATATATTACATCAAAGGTATTCCAGATTTCCTGTGCATTTTCACAATGAGAGATAGTTAAAATTATCTTGATTAATATGAGAATATAGTATATGCATAGCAAGAGCATTAATCGAAGTAATTTTCTCGTCTATTATATCACACCCATTTTCAATAATATCCCAGCATTTAACATTAACAGATTTTAAATAAAATTCCATTTTTAATTTCCAATTCAAAAAATCTGTTCCATCAAAAACAAGAGGAATAATATTGGACTGACCCTCAGTAAAAGCATTATTAAAAGAAGTCATTTTAAAAATTCAAATTTGTAAAACAAATATTGGTTTTTGAAAAGTCAAAATTTTAAAACAAAAATGGCTTTTGTTCCTAGCTCTGATACCACTTGTAGGATCGATTTCACCCTAGAGGGGGAGGGTGAATAGGGTGATACTATTAATTATAAAAATTATAGCGGAAGTTAAATAATTGCAACATAGATATAGCAGAATAATAGCAGCACAGATAATAGTAGAATAATAAATGCAGAAATAGAACAACACAGATTTACCCAGATTCGGCAAAACCCTGCCTGCATGCTGCCCCCAAGGTTTCTACTAGAAATTAAGTAGTCAGACGCTTACACACGTAAAATTGCGACACCCGCTATCGACTAACCTAACTCTACGCTCAAAACTCTGCCACAACTCAGCCATTGAGTTGCGAATTCTCGAACTACACCACCGTAGTTCGTCCCCTAGTCAGACGACTAGTAAATTACAAAAGTTTAAAAAGAAATACAAAATTAAAAACAACTTAAAAACAATTAAAGCACACTAAGCCCTAATTCAACTTTAAAGCCCGAAGAAAAATATAACCGGCCCAAAGAAGATTAAAATAAATCCCTTTTCTTTTTATTCTCTGGTATACTTCTTCAGCCCGTTCCTTTTTAAAAATTGCAGCTTTCCCTTTTTTCTCGTTCTTTCCGATTTAGGGCTTCGTGATTTTTGAAGATGCCGATTTAATTGTTGATTGAATGATGGATTTTTTTCAATTTGCTTCGACGATCAACTTATCACTTGACTCGTAGATGGCTACTTCAATTTTGATCGAGTTCGGTATAAATTGGTATGTGATTTTATGCTCTTTGCTTTACTGGTTAATTTCTTTGAACTCGATGCTCTTGAGGCCGATGATGTTAATGGTATATATAGGATTTTAATTCCTATAATTTCGTTCGTATTTTATCATCTGATGATTTTTCTCGGCCACTTGATTATGCTTGAATGCTTGAGATGATTTCTGACTTCTTCAATTTCGTATCTTTTCCTGATTGTTTGATCACCACGGCTCGATTCTAACTTATTTGATTCCTTGGCTACCACGGCTTGATTTTCTGTTAACTTCGTTCATTTTTCTGACTTGTTCATCGTATTTTTTAATTTCATGAATATCACGGCATTTGAGTTTCTGGCATGAACTTGACATTGACTTTGTTAATTCCCTGCTTGATTTTGTAATTTGATTCTGTTGACTTGTTCGACATGTACCCTGCTGTTCCATGACTTCGGCATTTAACTTAACTTGGTTGAACTTGCTATCGCTTTGATTTTTATAACTGGTTTGTGTAGTTATGTTCTTGCATTTAGTTGATCATGTAGTCTTGAATGTGGTATGTGCCTTGTCTGGTTCATCTTGTAGTCTGGTATAGGTTGCTGTTGGTTTGGTTTCTGTTGGAAGTTGAGCTTTACTTTGAATCACTCTTGCTGTTTCATTTTGAATTGGTCGACACACTTCATGTAGTCTTCATGTAGCATGTTCTCGAGTCATGTAGTTCATGTGTATATGCATATGTACTGGATTGTAGCCTCGAGCCCTGTCCATTGTTTATTCAAGTCGCTGTTTCATTTACGGCTTCATCTGGTGCATTGTATCTTATACTCGTGTCTCAGTGATGCATTGCATTTGTTGTTGGTTCTTTTTGAACCTGTCTTTGAGATCATATATATGTACACACATTTATCTATGTATGTTGTGTACTTCATTTTTGTTGTAGTCGAAACTTTGGGCTGCTTGTTTCACTAGTGCATGTTTTTGCATTCACCACTTTGCATTGGTCATTGTATATCTATGCACTGGTCCTTTGATTCATTTGAGCTTTATGTATATACTCATGTTATATGTTGCAGTCTGACTGTGCAGTATGCTTGGAGTCTTGATACATTGATTTGCATTGCATGCACCTGAGTTGAATCCAACTTATAGCTCGGGTTTGACCTTGTGCTCATATCGTGACTGACCTTGTGCTCATATCGTGACTTAATATTTATTTCACTTGAGTTGAACCCGGCTTTTGATTTGGGTTTGACCTTATGCTCACCTGTCCCTGCAATTTTATCAAGTGTATATCGGTGTGCACGACCTTGTGGCATGTACAGTGATACACTGTGCATGTCACAAGCTGTTCGTGTATGACGAATTTAAATGAATATGATGACGAACAACCCAAATAACCGAGGCAGTAACATTTTCAAAATATACATTTTATTTTACACTGCAAAAATATTCCTTTTTCAATTTTACTGCTTCAGTGTTTATTTTGCGGATCGCTTAGATGTTGAATTCAATCTGGAATAGAGTTGAAGATAAATACGAGTGAATGAGTGATATGTAGTGAGGTGCAAATGTAAATTGAAAATTATAATGTAATTGAATTTGTATTGTAATTGAAATTTGTATATATATAGTGAGAGCTCAAATTTGTACTATTCAAAAGTGTAATAAAATATTTGTTTGAATAAAATATCTGTTTGAATTTAAATTCTGAGTTATTTATTTTATTCAGTAAATATTTACTTAATTATGTAAAAAATAAAATAGTACAGTAACAAATACATTTAAATGAATATATATATATATATATTTATTATCATCAAATAAAAATCATATACTTGCATATTCAACAGTGCCTATCAGATATACCAAAATTCTCCAACTTACCATTAGGAGTAAACTGGACTATCCATCCAAACACAATTATATGAGTGTTTACCCGACTATCTGTCAATCTCATAATTTTGCTGGGCTCACTATGAACCTAATGGTTTTATAAGCCAATCAATAACCTACCTAAGTTATATTCCTTTATGTGCATAAATCTACTTTTAGTTTTACCCTTAACAAAACCCTATGCACTGGAATTATGGACTAATATCAACCAAGGGCTAACAGTTGAATCACAGGGCGCTACCCTACACCAGTCCCATTATTCGGTTCTCTATTCTCTAATCCTTTAGTCAATTTATCCCATCATAATTTATTTAGCGGTAGCAAGAACAATAATTTCACTAATAAGATTTAGGGCTAAATCCACCAGGAGGTTGTTGCACCTCTAAAACCCTTGGGCTATAAAGCTATATATTAAAACCATTTATATTGATTAAGCGTGGCATTAATATCGCCGCCATGGATTATCACACCCCTTATATATCGAAATCATATTAAAGCATCTGATTTATAAAGTATAAGGCCATGGGGCCAAAATCATTTATGTCGCATAACATAAATATATAGGTTGCCGAATATAAGCGGCATATTCTTTGGTGTGCATAGTATAAAACTTTAAAACTTGAAAATAGGAGAATGTCGACATTGATGACCTTCGACATCAATATCATTGAGTCATTAATGCCGTTTATGTCGATATAGAAAATAGGCGACATCATTCCATTTATATCAATGTCGAAAGAAAGGTTTACATGCGGCATTGCTGTTTAAAGTAATAATGTTTTATTATATACATACATACATACATACATACATATATATATATATATATATATGTATATGTATATGTATATGTATGTATGTATATATATGTGTGTGTGTGTGCGCGTGCGTGCGTGCGTGTGTGTGCATGCGACATCATTCCCTTTAATATCAACGTCGAAAATGTGGCATTACTGCCTTTTATATAGGAATGAAGATATCCGGTATCATTACCGCTATAAATATTAATACAGGTATAAAAAATGCAACATCATAGTTTTAAGGACTTGACACTGAAAACTAGTGGTATAGAAAACTTGCGGCATAGACAGATGTTGACATTGATTAATAACGACATGGCAATTTCGCAATTAACACAAACATCGTTTTATTTCCTTAAAATATAATTTCTTTTCACCAACTCCAATCCTTTATCAAATTATTATTAGATAATAAACTTCCTTATCAAATCCTTTTTAGAAAACCGCTATAGATCGGAATTATCATTCCCAAAATAATTTGCAAACCAATAATTTAAATTATTATTTTAATATAATTATTAAGCTTTTCTAACCTAATAAATTCATATAAAATCATAAACATTTGGGTAAAATCCTCAAAAATTACAATAAATCAGAATTAAGATATTATTTAACATATAAAAATTTTGGAATCAAAAACATTATTTAATTATTATTTTTACCTGAAATAAATAATTTTTATCATCTAGGAAATTCATAAAATATTCATATTTGCTTGAAAAATTATGAAATAAAAAAACAACTTCTAAAATAATGTTACCAATGTCATATCCAAATTTCAAGTCAAATGGATGTCATAAACTAGGTTTTCGCTCTTAAATCCTATTAAATAATTCCACAATAAATCCAATAATTCATCATTCAAGCACATAATCAACCAATCGATCATAACATGGCATAATAACAATAATATGATTTGGGTTTAGGCATAAAACCAAAATAAACATGCAATAGTGAGATGGATAATCATTATTCACCTTGATTTGAAGAGAAATGAGACTTGAATTTAGATTTGATTTCCCCTAAGCTTTCCTCTTGTTTTCTAGCTTTTTCTTCTCTTGAATTCCTTAGTAATGGCGGCATTGAGTTTGGTAGTATTTAAGTGAATGTAAATGAATGAGGAAATGAAAATGGTAGGGTGTATGTTAAGGAAATGTGGCCCTTTTCTATTTTTCCCTTCACAGTGTATGTTAAGGAAACATGGTCTTTTTCTATTTTGCCCTTCACATGAATCCTCCTTCGTATTTATGTTATAACCATTCTTATTAATTCACTTAATTAAGGCACGACCCATTTTAATTATCAAATCTCATTCTTCTTATCATCATTCACATGAATCCTATCCTCCTTCGTATTTATGTTATGACCATTCTTATTAATTCACTAATCAAGGCATGACCCATTTTAATTATCAAATTTCATTCTTGTTATCATCATACATTATCTTATTTAATTTATCCAATTAAATATCTTAAATAATGCTAATCAAAATTAGGGGTGTTGCAATAACTGCGGAATGAAGACTTTTGAGAGCAGTATGGCCAAAATGTAGAACTTTTTTAGTATGCTCAAAAGAAGGCTTGAAAAATTTCTTGTCGAGGTGGAGATTCTTAGGTGTAGACGCGTAAATTGGTCTTGATAAAGTCCTATATCGTAAGAAATATGAGATAAAATATGGTGTATATATAATTGGTAGCAGAGAACACTGATAATTTCTTTAATAATAAATCAAGTGTTGCCAAGACCAATATACACCACCCGTTGGGAGGCGATAGGGATGCTTAAGAAGAACGACGACACATTGAGAGTTTCGTTGGATGGTCTCCCTTCACACTCATGAAGTGTATGTACATGAGACACGTTATTATGTTGAAACTTGGAAAAATATATACACACACGGGTGTCCACATGAGATGCTAATAGTCACCTAAGGCATCTATTCCTCGATTTTATAAGCTAATCATGATAACCAACGTTGGGTAGCAATTGTACAATTCTTTGTAGTTCGCTAGGGGATGATAAATAGCTAAGCCGACACTTGATTTCTGCTAACACTACGTGAAGCTTATTTCTTTTGGTTTTAAAAAACTTATCATGCCATTTTTCTTCAAATTTCAGTTTTGAAAGATTGTTAATTTGCTATATGGATGTACGGTTAAAAGGGGGGAAAATAAAAATAAAAGAGAGACTAGTTTTTGGGGTTGAGGAAAGCCTAATTATTTTACGTTCTTTCTACGTAATTACCTAAATAGCTAGGGACTGCACCATAAGTTTACAACTCAATAAAGCGGCGCTAGGTTTTATTCGCTTCTCTCAGTTCCGATTTATTCAGCACTCTGATTTTCTAGGTAATATACTTGTGTGATTTATAATTGTTATCTGTCAGATCTATACATTTTTTACTTTTACATTGCTTTTAATGCTAGGTATTTCGCTGTTTTATAGTCCTCTCTTCTTGGATTTGCTGATTTAGATTCCAATATTTCTTGCTTACTGTAATTCTCAGTAATTTTAGGTGGAGATCTCTTTTCTTCCTTCTAATAAGGATAACGTTTCGTACATTTCTTCTTTTTTGCATAATTAACTTGAAAGGGTTTAGGGTTTTTAATTTGAATGCGATAAGTTAACGATTTTAACAGTGAAATTTGGTGTTCTAAGATGATAATCAGGATTAGCGATACGTAACACCATTAGGATTAAAAGCACAGGCGAATCTGCTTCGTAAACCTAAAATAAAGATATTTAACCAATAAGAATATTCTAATGCATGAGTTAATTTAATTTGATACGCTGTAAAGTTGAACTAATTTAAGCATATTTACAAATTATTTTAGGTTTCCTTTAGTTTCTTGTCTCATGAGATAAAAGATAACCGAGTCCGTGAGAATGGCTAGAACTAAAAACCCAGTTGTTTTCTTGGATGTATCCATTGATGGCCATACTCCAAGAAGAATGGAATTCGAGGTACTATAACTCAAGTATTATTTTGGTTTCGTTGATGCTTGCTTATGTTGTCATGATTACTTGGTTAAATTAATTTTCATGTTGCAGCTTTTTGCGGATGTTGTTCCTAAAACTGCTGAAAACTTCCGAGCATTGTGTACAGGTAACGCTTTAATTTTCGTGTTAGTTATTTCATAGTTATTTGTCTATCACCAAAAGATATTAAATTTTGAATTTAGAATGAGAATTTATATGTACTACTAACCAATCAGTGTTAATTATTTGGATGCATTAATTACTTTGTTTCCCTTTGTGCGCTGCAACGCAGTTGCTGCATATATATAATTGGAGAAGCTAATCTATATTATGTTGCATGTTGCCTATGTATTGTTTGGTTACATTTTTGTCTTTTGGTTCACAATTCATAATGACAGTTATTTATTGGCCTACACTTCAGTTATTATTGTCAAATTTCCCCCACTTTTGAGCCATATGACTATTATGACCACCACCATACAGTTAAACTAAACCTGATATTTATTATTTCATTCTTATCTTAACTTTGAGCAGCATCCAATTTCTATGTATAGTTTAGTACTATTTGGTCACTTGAAGAGCTTGATTAAAGATGTTGCATACATGCGACTTCTCAAAAACTTATGATTAGAATCTTAATTGATATTAAATGTTATGGTTATTTGTCGAAATGTTGGCTAAAATATTATGATACCAATAATCTGCTACAGAAGTGCTCTTGAATCTTGTAAGAAGTTTTGAGCTCTTTCTAATACCATTCTGCTACTAAAGCCGTTGGATAATATGTAAGCATTTCCCCCCTTTCATAGCTGTAATTGGTTGCAAGCATAAGAACAACTGTAATTAGTTGCAAGCTTTGTAAGACTAAAGATACAGCATAGCTGTAACTACTTGTAAGTTTTGTAAAATCGTTGATGTAGCATAGCTGCAATTTGTCCCAAGCTTTGTAAAATCAAAGATACGGTATAGCTCTACTTAGTTGTGTGCTCCGTGCATCAAAGTTGTAGTCAGCAATGTGCCATGTAACTTAACTATAAATTGGCGTATCATTTACAGGTGAAATGGGCATTGGACCTACAACTGGGAAACCCTTGCATTTCAAAGGAACAATTGTCCACCGCATAATAAAAGGATTCATGGCACAGGTATTTCAAATATAATTTCTCCTATTTTTTAGGAATGGTGATTAAGGTAATTGTAGTTTATATGCGTAAGTTTGTAAGACTCATCGATTAGATGTGAGTGTTACTCTTTGGTCAGTTTTCCCTTTTATGCTGTAGGATGCAGGGCTGATGGTCACGATTGCATTTCATTATTTGAGGTTGTACTCCCTCTGTTCCCTTTTACTTGTCATATTTGATGCTTTTTTTTAAATCTATTTCGATCTACTTACCATTTTCATATTAAGTGAACAGATAAATAAGGTAAATAACATATGGATTATCAAAACCACTTTATTTACTCGATACATTTCAATGTATAATTAACTATTTGATTTATAAAGAATAATATGATACAAATGTTGTGGCTGTTTTATGACATTAAGATAATCCTGATACCATGATTAGCAAGCCAGATGATCATAAAGACAAGTAAACTGAAACAGAGGGAGTACTTTATATATCTGTTATATAATAAATGGAGTTCTTCCAACTTCAGTACCTTTTTGTGCACATCCCATTTCCACTTCTCATCCATTTTTTGCTGTTCTTTGGCAGGGTGGCGACTTTTCAAAACGAGACGGTAAGATTTTTTTGCCAGTAAATTAATATTTGGAAGTCGGGATTAATGCAAGTTTATAATTCATTTACAGTGTTAAGAAGTCTCTATCTGGTTAGGTATAGCTTTGATATCTAGACCATGCTTGGCTGCTCCCCATAAGTAGTCAATAACTATTTACCAGTAACTTATTTTACTTCTAGCATAGTTATCAATGACGCACGGCAAAAAAAGACGCAAAGCCTTTTGGAGCCTCGCCGCACGATGCTGCAAATGACGCATATCTTCTTTATTTACTGTGCATGTTTAGATTTTTTATATAAATTTAATATACATAACAATTAATTTGAAAAGTTTAATATAATTTCTTTACTAAAACATATAATATGTAATAAAGATTTTTTAAACATTTTGCAAAAAATAAACATCATCAAATATAATATCATAATATAGAATATCAAGTATAATAGTCTTCAAAAGCTAAAATCCAAGATAATAGTACATATTGTTTATAAACTAGAAATCTGAATTTGATAAGCAATCATGTTTTCTAAATCAATTTATGCATCATCAAATTCCTAAGCTTCAACGTCTTCCTCATATGTTTCATATCGATTGATAATTTATTCGGTGTGACCGTAATAGGAACAGATACTTCAAAGTTTGATGAAGATCTGACGCAGCGGATATTTCAAAACAATGTAGATCGGTGAAAGTAGCGGTCGATGGATTGATGAATGCTGAATTGCCCGAATTCGTTGATCCGAAGATACCGAACTCTAGCTATCTCGAACTCGTTGATCGCGCACGATACCGGGTTCAAAGATCTTCAATTCTTCAAGCGTTGATCAAGCGCACTTGATTCCGCGAATCGGCTTCTACAATCGTTGAATCGAGCGCACTCGATTATCCGAAAGAGGAGATAGGAGATTACACTCAACTACCAATTTGAATGAAAGCACAAAGCAATCAAAAGAGAATTTTATTCAAAAATCAACAACCATTACAAATGACCATACATGCCTATTTATAGGCTACAACTCACGCAGTGCAGAAAACTTCACAACTCCTAGGTCGGAAACGACCTATGTACAACACAGCGACTTATCACATTAAAATACAACACAACGACCTAAAAACAAACAGGCTTAAAGATAAACGACTCACTTAGGTCGGTAACGACCTAATTACATTATTCAACGACTTAACAAATGGACGGCATCTGATAAAGCGGCATAACAATCTACGGCTACAATCTTCCGCGACTTAAGACCCTACAGCATTCCAGATCAGCGAGTTAGGAAATCCATGGTATCCAGAGCTTTGCGACCTAAGAATGAACGGCATCCCTTCGTTTGCGACCTAATCAGAAGCGGCTTCAGAAATTGTTTGCGACCTAAGCCTCCACAACCTAAGACTTTGCGACCTAAGCCTCCACGACCTAAGACTTTGCGACCTAGGCCTTCGCGACCTAAGACTTTGCGACCTAGGCCTTCGCGACCTAAGACTTTGCGACCTAGGCCTTCGCGACCTAAGACTTTGCGACCTAGGCCTTCGCGACCTAAGACTTTGCGACCTAACTTAGCTCGTAACTCGTTAGGTCGAATCACCTTTCCCTTCAGACTGTTAGGTCGTAGCATGTGATCTTTGAAACCGGTAGGTCGTTGGAGCGACCTAGAAGCCTCGTTAGGTCGTATGCGACCTAATACTTCACCAATTTGGACCCTGCCACTTTTCCCAGCATTACTTGCTCCCTCCTCTATCTCGCTAGGTCGTGAGCTGTTTTCCTGAGCATTGGTTCCGTTAGCTCGTAGCCCATCTTCCTTAGGTCGTGAGCGACCTAAGAACCCATTAGGTCGTGAGCGACCTAAGACTTCAATTTTGAACGACTTATTTTCCAGTTTTGGATTGTTAAATCGTGAGTGATCTAAGACTTGTGAACTCTTAGCTTGCGCTGCATCATCCTCCCCAGGTTGAGAAAAATTCGACCTCGAATTTGTAAATTCATCTCCATCAGTTCGTTCATCCCCATGATATGGTACGAGATGCTTAACATTGAACACGTCAGATGTATACACATCATCTGGTAGCTTCAGTTTATAAGCATTTTCATTGATTCGTTTCATAACTTCCACCGGTCCAATTTTCCTGGCTTTCAACTTGTTGTACGTTCCCACCGGAAAACGATCTTTCGTCAATATTGCATAAACCAAATCTCCTTCATTAAACTCAACATTTCGTCGTTTCAAATCTGCAGACTGTTTGTACTTCTCATTTGCTTTCTCTAATCGTTCTTGAACGATTTTATGACACTCTGTCAGCCCCTCAACAAAATCAGCGGCTTTCTTAATTGTCCCCTTTGAATGTGGTATCGCAGTTAAATCCAACGGTCCTTTCGGTAAGCTCGAATAGACAATCTGGAATGGACTGAACCCAGTACTTCGATTTACAACATGATTATGAGCAAATTCTGCCTGACATAACTTCACATCCCAACTCCTCAGATTATCTCGAACAAGACACCTCAACAAGTTTCCCAATGATCTGTTAACCACCTCGGTCTGTCCATCCGTTTGCGGATGATAAGCACTGCTAAACTTCAGCTTTGTTCCCACCATTTTCCACAAACTCAACCAAAAGTGACTCAAAAATCGAGTATCTCTATCCGACACAATAGATTCTGGCAATCCATGAAGTCGATAGATCTCCCTGAAAAACAATTGAGCAACATGAACCGCATCTGCCGTCTTCTTGCAAGCAATGAAATGTGCCATTTTCGAAAATCTGTCAACCACCACATAAATGGAATCATTACCACGCTGCGTTCTTGGCAAACCCAACACAAAGTCCATGCTGATATCCACCCATGGTTTTACAGGTACGGGTAACGGCATATATAAACCAGCATTAGTCGCAGTTCCTTTCGAAACCTGACAAATATGACAACGCTCCACAAACCTCTCCACTTCTTTCCTCATCGATGGCCAAAAGTAGGATTGTGAAATTAACTGTAAGGTACGGTCTCTCCCAACATGTCCTTCTTCGTGTAACTCCTTGATAATCTTCATTCTCAGACTACCCTCCGGTATGCATAATCGACTTCCTTTAAAAAGAAAACCATCTACCATCAAAAACTCATCCGTCTTTCCCTCCTTAACTTTATCAACAAACTTCCTGAAGTAAGGATCTTCAACAAATAATTCTGGCAACATCTCAAACCCCGTCACTTCAACTTTCAGCGTAGTCAACAAATGACTCCTCCTACTCAAAGCATCAGCCACACGATTTGTCACCCCTGACTTGTGTTTCACAACAAAAGTAAACTGTTGCAGATATGCAATCCACGATGCATGTCTCGCTGAAATCTTGTCTTGCCTTTGCAAATGCTTCAATGCTTCGTGATCAGTATAAAGAACAAACTCCTTCTGAAATAGATAGTGTCTCCAGTGTTTAATAGATTGCACAACAGCATAAAACTCCACATCATATGTACTGTATCGCATCTTCGCTCCTGACAACTTCTCACTGAAATAGGCAATTGGACGTCCCTTCTGACTCAACACCCCTCCAATCCCAACCTTGGATGCATCAGTATGTAGTTCAAACACCAACTGAAAATCAGGTAGCACTAGAATTGGTGCAGACGTCAGCAATTCCTTGATTTTTCCAAAAGCACTCCCTGCCTCCTCTGTCCATGTAAACTGTTTACCTTTCATGCAATCTGTAACAGGCGCCATCACACTACTAAAATGTGGGATAAACCTTCGATAAAATGAAGCCAACCCATGAAAACTACGAACTTCCGTTATCGTCTTGGGCTGCGGCCAATTTCTGATCGCCTCAACTTTACTTTGGTCAACCTGTATTCCTTTCTCTGAAACAACATACCCCAGAAATAACACGTTATGCGTCATGAACACGCATTTCTTCGTTGCAGCATAGAATTGTTCTTGTCGCAATACCATCAGCACTTCTCTAAGATGATTCAAATGTTCCTCTGGACTCCCACTGTAAATAAGAATATCATCGAAATACACCACCACGAATTTCCCAATGAACGGTCGAAAAATTTGATTCATCACCCTCATGAAAGTACTTGGTGCATTGGATAAACCAAATGGCATGACTAACCATTCGTATAGACCCTCCCTGGTTTTAAAAGCAGTCTTCCACTCATCTTCTGGTCTGATACGAATTTGATGATATCCACTCTTCAAATCAATCTTTGAAAATATAGTAGCTCCGCTTATTTGATCTAACAAGTCATCCAACCTCGGCATTGGAAATCTATATCTCACAGTGATCTTATTCAATGCTCGACTGTCAGTGCACATCCTCCACGTCCCATCCTTCTTGGGTACCAATAAAGCTGGTACAGCACAAGGACTCAGACTCTCCTGCACACGCCCCTGTTCGAGCAATTCTTCCACTTGCCTCCGCAACTCTTCATGTTCCTTCGGACTCATTCTATAATGCGGTCTGTGTGGCAATACAGCACCTGGAACAAGATCTATCTGATGTTGTATGTCCCTCAACGGCGGTAACTCCGTTGGTAACTTCTCTGGAAATACATCGTCAAATTCTTGCAAGATTGGTTTAACTTCTTCAGGAATTTCAACTTCTTCACTGCTCTCACGCCCAATCAACAAGAATACTTCCGGTTCTTCCTCAACCTCCTTAACAAACTCTTTCAAAGATAATAAAGTTTTCAGCTCTTCGATTTCTTCTGACTTACTTTCTTCTTGTGATCTCTTCTTCGGAACTAAAATAATCTTCGTGCCTTTAAACATAAAACTGTAGCTATTGGTCCGACCGTCATGTAGTACTGCTCGATCATATTGCCATGGTCTTCCCAATAATAAGTGGCATACATCCATCTCTACGACATCACACCATATTTCATCTTTGTATTTCTTCCCAATAGAGAATGGTACACGAACTCGTCTATCCACTTTCACTTCTCCTCCTTTTCTCAACCATGCTAACTTGTATGGACTCGGATGTTTCTCTGTCTTCAATTTCAACTTCGTCACAGCTTCGGTTGAAATAATATTATCACAGCTTCCTGCGTCGATCACAAACTTACACACCTTCCCCAGAATAGTACATGTTGACTGAAAGATATTACTCCTCAACCAACTAGCTTCCTCCTGCTTCGGTGTTAAACACGATCTCCTCAGCATTAGGTTACAACCTTCGTCTCCTGACGCAATATCCTGCTCATCCTCCTCAGCTGGATTAGAACAATCTTCATCAACATCCTCATCGTCAACTTCTGCAACCATGGTTCTCTTCTTTGGCTTTGGACACTCACTGCTTTTATGACCCAATTCCTGACAATTGTAACATTTGAAACCATTGTTAACCCTTGTCTTCTCAGCCTCCTTCACCACTGGTCTACTGATAGGTTTAGAAACATTAGAATTTCCTCCAACACCCTTCGCTTGATTGTTAGAATTAGTAAACACACCACCTCCTCGTCTCCCTTGTTTTTCCCAAGCCAACGCTTTCTGATGTGCTTCCGCTACAGATCTTGGATCGAACATATTGACCATATCCTGAATCTGCATTCTCAATCCTCCAATGAACCTAGATGTCAGCTGCTCTTCTGTTTCCATAATATCATTCCTTGCAATGAGTTGATAAAATTCATCAGCATAGTCATTCACAGACTTCGTTCCTTGTCTCAAGTTCTGCAACCTCTGATACATAAGCGATTGATAATTATAAGGTAAGAATGTCGCTTTCATCAGTTTCTTCATCTTTTTCCAAGATTCAATCTTTGACTTCCCCATACGTTCACGTGTAAGTTTGGTTTGCTGCCACCATGCCAAAGCTCTACCCCTCAGCCTCGTAGCAACCAACTTCACTCTACGATGCTCTGGAACTTCTTTAAAGTCAAAAATTTCCTCAACATTAGCCACCCAATCTAGAAACTCCTCTGCTTGCATACCACCCTTGAATTCAGGAATTTCTGTCTTCATTTCCGATTCCCACTTGTGATCATACTCAGAATAGTTTCTTCCTTGAATACTACCACCATCATACTCCTCTTCAAAATCAGATGTATAACGATGTCGATTCTGACCACCAACATCTCTACTACCATTACGCCTTCCACCATCATTCCTTCTATCAACATTCCTCCGTTCGCGATCATTCATGTTCCTTCCACGTCCTTGATCATTTTCAATACTTCGGTCTCGATTAGAATGTGGCGAGACTCTACTACCCCATGGTTAGATTCTGGTGAAACCCTTCTCCGATTTTGATTCATCTCCGTCATAAGCTTCTCTAATCGGCCAATTCCTTCATTAAGCTTCTCACTAAAATTCTCATTGATTCTTTGCTCCATCTCATCAGCCTCTTCTCTTCGATATAAAGCTTCTACGTTTTGGTGGCGATTAGCTCTTCTTGGCGGCATACTTGAAAACTTCACAAATTCTAACACTTTTCGGATTTTGATCCAAAATGAAACGGATCGAAAACTTCCACTTTGTAGCAAATCGCGATGAACACGATGGACAAAGTTTCGGCCTCCAATGCAAATCCGAACTTCAATCTTCAAACAAATGCGAACAACTTCTTCCTCTCGGCCGTGTCCCAACACTTCAAGCTCGGCTTCTCTTCAACTTCAAATTGACTAAGGCTCCAAGTCTCGATCTAGCTATGATTGGCTAGAACAAGCTCTGATACCAAAAACTGACGCAGCGGATATTTCAAAACAATGTAGATCGGTGAAAGTAGCGGTCGATGGATTGATGAATGCTGAATTGCCCGAATTCGTTGATCCGAAGATACCGAACTCTAGCTATCTCGAACTCGTTGATCGCGCACGATACCGGGTTCAAAGATCTTCAATTCTTCAAGCGTTGATCAAGCGCACTTGATTCCGCGAATCGGCTTCTACAATCGTTGAATCGAGCGCACTCGATTATCCGAAAGAGGAGATAGGAGATTACACTCAACTACCAATTTGAATGAAAGCACAAAGCAATCAAAAGAGAATTTTATTCAAAAATCAACAACCATTACAAATGACCATACATGCCTATTTATAGGCTACAACTCACGCAGTGCAGAAAACTTCACAACTCCTAGGTCGGAAACGACCTATGTACAACACAGCGACTTATCACATTAAAATACAACACAACGACCTAAAAACAAACAGGCTTAAAGATAAACGACTCACTTAGGTCGGTAACGACCTAATTACATTATTCAACGACTTAACAAATGGACGGCATCTGATAAAGCGGCATAACAATCTACGGCTACAATCTTCCGCGACTTAAGACCCTACAGCATTCCAGATCAGCGAGTTAGGAAATCCATGGTATCCAGAGCTTTGCGACCTAAGAATGAACGGCATCCCTTCGTTTGCGACCTAATCAGAAGCGGCTTCAGAAATTGTTTGCGACCTAAGCCTCCACAACCTAAGACTTTGCGACCTAAGCCTCCACGACCTAAGACTTTGCGACCTAGGCCTTCGCGACCTAAGACTTTGCGACCTAGGCCTTCGCGACCTAAGACTTTGCGACCTAGGCCTTCGCGACCTAAGACTTTGCGACCTAGGCCTTCGCGACCTAAGACTTTGCGACCTAACTTAGCTCGTAACTCGTTAGGTCGAATCACCTTTCCCTTCAGACTGTTAGGTCGTAGCATGTGATCTTTGAAACTGGTAGGTCGTTGGAGCGACCTAGAAGCCTCGTTAGGTCGTATGCGACCTAATACTTCACCAATTTGGACCCTGCCACTTTTCCCAGCATTACTTGCTCCCTCCTCTATCTCGCTAGGTCGTGAGCTGTTTTCCTGAGCATTGGTTCCGTTAGCTCGTAGCCCATCTTCCTTAGGTCGTGAGCGACCTAAGAACCCATTAGGTCGTGAGCGACCTAAGACTTCAATTTTGAACGACTTATTTTCCAGTTTTGGATTGTTAAATCGTGAGTGATCTAAGACTTGTGAACTCTTAGCTTGCGCTGCATCAAGATCAATTTGAAAAAACATCCTATTCGGTGCAACAATAAGTAGAACAAATGGTTCGAAATTCATTCGAGATTAATTTGGGGAAACCGATCATTTTAGATTATTTGTTAGGTATAGGGATGATAATTAGACCAGTCGAGTCGGATCTGAACCCTACCCTTAGGTCTTGATTCTAGTCTGGTTGAGTTTTATCGAGTTTAACTTGTATATTTTAAAAGCTTGACCGACCCAAAATTTGAATTGGATCCAGTCGGTTTGGGACCGATTGGGTAATAACCGAAGTTTGAGGTTTTGACCGAAACACCAAGATTTCGGTTGTTCCGTTATGGTTTAAGCAGGCCCGAAATAAACTTGGAACTCCGATGTAATAAAAAAAACTACCAAACTTCAAATTTTATATAACTGAAAAAATAATAATTTGAGTTTCAAATACACATTCAAATTTTACAATTATAACTTATGCAACATGCAAATTCACAATATATAAAAGGTGTAATTAAATGAAGTTGAAAACGAAGTGATGAATAAACATATTTTAATGTTATAATATTTATAATCAATCAGTATTATTCGTTTTATATCTTATTTTTCAATTAGATATAAATTATTCGTTTTGTTTCAATAAATTAAATAAATATAAGTGTAATTATATGAAAAGTGAATAATAAGACCTGAAATCGAAATTCCTTGAACTAATGAATTAGATTGAAATTTCTAAAATTACAAAAGGCCAAAATCGGTACTAAAACTGAGATCTCGAGCCTTAGCAATAACACTAAAATTTCATATATTTTCTTGCTTTTTTGTCTAATCTTCTGGATCAGATCAGTTCTTCATGTTATTTCATCGTCAAGACCCGATTCGGGACCTATCGGGTTTAAGTCGATTTTGGATCGGTTTGGTTTGGATTTGCGCATCTCGGTTTTAATTATCCATTGTAGTTCAGTACGACAATAATATGAATAAATAGTTTCTTGTTATAAATTAGTTCGAAGGTAATCATATCAATGTATAAAAAATATATAATACATTCAAGCATCGTGGGAGATAAGTTTGGACTATGAAAAATAAAAAATAGATAAAAACGGAAGTAAATACAAAAAATAAAAAGGCCCATCATTTTTGCGCCGTCCGTCATTTGTGTTGTAAGTGCCATTTGCGCTATTCGTTGCTCCTTCTATGACACCGCACCATACAGAAGAAAGACGCAAATGCCGTGCTTTGCGCCATGCCACGCGCCTTTCGTAGCTATGAGATCTATTCTTCAAGGATTCTTTTTAAGGAGTTTGCAAAAGTAGCATAACTTAGATGCAATTATTTGTCGCTTACACGAAGGAATTTCACAAGTGAATTTGACCAACTAAATTGTTAAAGTAACCTTATAGTTTCAAACAATTTACAAAGAAATTGTCATTATTTGCATACATTAACATGTCCAACACCATGGTCCCAGTGGTTAGGTGCTCTCATTTTAGTTCGAGAGGTCAGAGGATCGAAATTTGCGTAACGTGATTAGAACCGTTGAAAATATATCGACATGTAGTATGCTATGTATACCATCTATGACTTGTAGTATTATTGCGTACCACTAGATAAGTACCTAATTGCCCAAAAAAAATAAAATCATAGTAGTCAAACGTCGAAAGCTATTTATTTTAACCTAAAAGTTAAATTGCTTCCAAACACTTGTACTTATAAGTTACTGATTAAAATGGTAACCTAAAAGTTACTATTCTGATTAAAAGGATTCAGATTAAGTTGTTGCCAAACAGGGGTGTTCTTATTTAAACTATGGAGTGTGGATCCTGGCGCGATTCCATGAAAATAAGCTCTTTTGCAAAGCATAAAGTCTATTTGCATATATTAACATGGATAATATTCTAGAATCTTAGGATTAAACACTTGTTCTGATTTGAAGGCTGTCTCTAGCTCTTAAATGTTACAAGAAAACACAAGAACCACTGTTTCATATCTTTTTATCCGTATAATTATGTGTTCAGCGTTATATCATGAATTAAAAGAACTGGGTGGTTAACTGTTAAATATATGTATTTGTTGGTATGTAGAAAGTATAAATACTTATATTGGAAGCTACTCCTATTATCAATTTCAAGCACATGTGTGCACATACAAATACTGACACATGCACGCACAGACACACATTCATATTTTTTTATATTAACAATTTCTTTGACAATGTTGCTTTCAGGTACTGGTGGCGAAAGTATATATGGTTCAAAGTTTTCTGGTGAGCGTTTATGCTCTTTATGTTGTTCTGAATCATATAAAAGCACTTCTAAAATGACACCGCATTCGCTTCAGGATTTTTATATCTGTAATGTTTTATTTTCAGGCATCTGTTTGTTTGTCCTATTTTTTTCCCTACCCTTGATGATAGCTTACCTCAGTCTCTTACATGCTTACAGTATTTGTCATTATTAAGTCGTTTTTGGATGCTTAAACTATCGATGCCTTTGATACGTATAAGATATGGGTAATATTTGATGTGGCTTTACACTGTTTAATAGAATCACGTTTTAACTTTCTTTGAAGAGCGGCCTTTTGATTTTTCATTTACCGCCCTTATAGACGTAGATTTTAAGGTAACACAATAACATGAAAAGCAGGTTTTATTACCCTAAATGATATTTCTGATAATTACAACCCTTATCGTTCATTACTCTTAGTATTAATCCTTTTGTTACCACTCGTATCTCTCCACCCCCCCCCCCCCCAATCCAATCACGCGTGGGCGCGCGCACATATATATGCATGTATTTATCGTTTACATGTAATCCAAATCCTCATTAACATGCTTTTGTGAACACTCAGGTGAAAACTAATTTGTTAATGGCAGAGGTTACATTTCCACACTTACTAGCAGTCCTTGTTGACAATAAGGAAGCATATATACTTTGTATTGTCTGTGATAGTGATAGTTAATCAGAAGTTTGTGGTACAAACACAAAATAATTTTTTGGTTAATGGCTGATATATATTGTTTCAGATGAAAATTTCAAACTTCGTCATGATGATTCGGGTATTTTATCAATGGCAAATGCTGGTCGTGATAGTAATGGCTCTCAATTCTTCATCACCTTCAAAGCTGCTCCACACCTTGATGGGTAAGTTTTTAAAATCCAGCAATCTTGTCTTCTATAATAAATATTTCGAACTCAATCCATATGTTGCATTGCTAAAGTTGCAAATATATAGTCTTTTGTTTTAAAAAAAGCTGGAAACTTCAAATGGAGGTCTTCACAAGCCCTTAACTGAATTACTCTATGTCAAATTAAATGCTCAAATCTCTATTTAAGCATGCTAAACTATTGTTTGGTACGAAACCTCCATAAATTTTTGGTTTTTAATTTTTTTCAAGGCATGAAAAGTTAGAAACCCATCATTCTGAGCTTTGGCTTCTGAATTTTGAAGGACCAAAATAAATAATACCTAAATCACAATCCAATTTCTTGCATTGTTGATTGACATCCATTTGTATAATTTTGTAAAGTGAGCCTCATGAATGACCCTGAGTTCGGGTTAAAATGATTCGATTCACACTCAGTAGGTAATCCTTTTTTTTGTCCACTGTGGATTTCACTATTCCACATATTTCTGTATTTTTCTTTCAGGTATTTGTATTTTTTCGGTAGCATCTTTCATGTGCAAATCTGTATGTTCTTTAAACTGAAATTCTGTAGACAAGGAATACCAATCAAATCCACTTAATCTGTTAGATCTAGGAGCTGACAAATGAGGGAAGTAGGTAAAGCTCTTTGGTTTCAGTTTTTGGATGGATGAGTTGAATTTGAAATTCATATTCATAAAGCTTAACGATTTTTGCACATTGTTTAAAGATGTGAATTTTGTACACTAGTTTGCTTGTCCTAAAAATGGAGAATCATGAAATACAGCCAAAGTAATTTTCAGTTGTGTGGTCAGCAAGATATGTGAGCTGTATGTGGCTTCATCTAAACTGGTATTAACATACTTCACTTATGTTAATAGGCCGATGGTTTGAAAGTTTGCCAATTCCATTCTCTAAGTTCTGGATCAATTCTGTATCTTTTTTTTAGTTTATTACAGTGGAATGATTAAGTGAATTATTTACTTTCTCATTTCAATTCAATATTGGGTTTTGTTTGCTTCACAGAAAACATGTTGTTTTTGGGAAGCTTCTTTCAGGCAAAGATACATTAAGAAAGTTGGAACGAGTTGAAGTTGATGGCACCAAACCAATTGTTCCAGTGAAAATTGTTGATTGTGGTGAAATCAATGGGAACAAAACTTTGGCAGTGGAAGATGGTAAACAGATTTTTTTTTATTTTTTATTTATTTTTCAACACGGCCATATTATTTTTTGATCTATTAATGTAGGATTATTTGGCGACTTATTAATTAGATGTACCTCTCACTCTCAGTGCCAAGTATATCAGATATTTACAGCAAAACTCTCAGATCATTATAAGATGATTTTTTTTTTTAATTTTTAATTTTTTTTGTGGAGTATCGTACAACTTTATCACTTTAACTACATGAGATTTATGATGCGCTATTGCCATTTTTCTGTAGAAGTTCAAGTATGGTCTTATAAAAATTAACTTATTTAGCATTTTATGTTAAAAAGAATGATTTTTGTTTCATTGGTTTCTTATTCGTTATCACCCTAAGGGTATTTTTTAGAATGAAAATGATTGAACAATAAAAAGACGCAGGTACTCTTTGCTGAATAATTATTATTGTTGTTGTTATTATTATTATGTTTTCCTATGTGTTAAAAAAATGATTTTGGAAGATATTGTGAAACAACTCTAAAGGATATTTACTTCTGATATATCCTTTCTTGCGTCATTAAGTGACATTGCTAAAATTATAAGCTAAACCATACATGGTGCTGAGGTACACTTAATATGTTGTGATTTTTATTCAATATTACTCACATACGCAACTTATGCAGACAAAAAGAAAGCTAAGAAGTCAAGATCTGTAAAGGATATTTCTTCTGATACGGACAGCAGTGAATCAAGGAAGAGGAGACGTCATAAAAAATCGAAAGGGCGGCGGAGAAAGAAGCGAAGAAGATATTATTCATCTGAATCAGATAGCTCATCAGAATCAGACAGTGATTCTTCTGACAGTGAGAGTGATTCTACTTCTGACTCAGATTCATCATCTGAAATCAGCAGCTCAAGTGATGATAGGCGCAGGAGGAGGAGGAAGAAATATTCCAAGAAGGATAAATACAAACGGGAAAAAAGGAAAAGAGACAGGAGGCGTGAGAAAAGACGCAAAAGACGTAGCAGAAAATCAAAGCATAAATCATGGAGGTAACTTTTTAGTAGGACAAAAAGCTTGTTGTTTATAATTTCATAGAGCACGAGAAAACTTGCTGAAGGCAGTATTAAACCATACACGTTCTTTTTCAAGTTAATATGTTATATATCAGAAAAACTGTGTTGTACATAGATAAATAGATGTATTACTAACACATGAAATGACCATTGCATCCCTTTGTGAGGTCAAATCAAAGCTAACAGGTATATGGATGTCCCCCAAGAGATGGTGGTGTGTTTCTTGATTGTCTATCTAGAAGTCTTAGGACAAAATCCTATCAACATTGATTATCCATGTTTAAAAAAAGAAAAGGCAAACCTGTATATCCATCCTTTCCTACTGTTACAACACAAGTATTTCCTGTATTGTTGTGATCATATTTAAGATTTAAGCCTGAGGGTAGTTAGCTACTGTAAATTTTGTAATTGAGATATAGTGGAATAATATCTTATGGCACGTTAATGCAGCAAATCGTTTGTTTTAAAATTTCTGTCTTGTAGTTAAGTAGCTTGTTACTGAGATTTCATTAGTGCTTGTTTTATTTATTCTGTTTCCATCTCTGTATCATTTATCGCTTGGTTTACCTAGCCATGTCACAATTACTTGTTAATTCATTACATTTGCTCCACGATTAATGTGACCCTTAGTTCAGATTATATGCCCCGCTTGTTATTCTTCTAGTTACAAACTTCTATCTCATTGGAAACCATTTCCTTAATATAGGAAATCCGATAGCGATTCTAGTGTTGATGAGTCTAGTGGAAGCAGCTCAGAAGATGATGTTGGAAAAGTACCAAGGAAGTCAAAAAAACAAATTCCAGGTACTTCTTAAGTTTTGCTTTGACTGTTTTGTCTTGCATTGCAATGATTAGTTACCATTATCGTAAGAAAGTGTTTTCTCTCTCTTCTTTTTCACCTGAAGGCAACAAGCACATATAAGCAGTTTTTCTATGCAATGCCAACAGGCCTATGTTTTTATATATCGCCTAAGATTGTTTGTGATCTTCAGTCAAAGATATTGATTAGTTCTATGTATGACAGGTGAAGCTCAACCCCCATTAGCAGCAGATAAAGAGACTGCTATGAATTTGCCTGTCAATGAAGGTGCCAAATTTACTAGACAAAATGGAGAGGCACAAGCCAATGGCATCACAGAACGGGAAACAGACGATGCGTTATTTCCTGTAGAAGAGGATCAAAGCAAAACTAGGTAACTAGTACTGTTCTCTTAGTTTACTTGTGGTTGGCTGTGGTAGGTTTATCGAATCTTGAAATGAACCAATCCTCGTATAATTTTTTAGAACTGGGGAACAACAGTCACATGTTGGGGGAAAACACATTTTATTGTTGTATTTGGTTTTGTTTCATGAGAAGATCTCCACTTCTTTCAGTTAAATTATTAGGCTGTTGGATGACAAAGTGTACAAATTGAGCAATAAGATTATTTATCAAATTTATTTTACTTTAATATATAGGAACCCTATCCCATCGCGTTCCATGAGCAAGAGTATGAGCATAAGTCCTAGGAATAGAAGCCCACCTACTAGAAGGAGTTTAAGTAGAAGCCCGGTGCATAGAAGAAGTGCGAGCAGAAGTCCGATTGCTCCAAGAAGCGTAAGCAGAAGCCCTGTAGCTAGAAGCGTAAGCAGAAGCCCTATAGCTAGAAGAAGCATAAGCAGAAGCCCTGTTGCTAGAAGAGGCGTAAGCAGGAGCCCTGTAGCTAGAAGGAGCATAAGCAGGAGCCCTGAAGCTAGAAGAAGCGTAAGCAGGAGCCCTGTAGCTAGAAGGAGTGTAAGCAGGAGCCCTATTGCTAGAAGAAGCTTAAGCAGAAGCCCGATAGCTAGAAGCTTTAGTAGGAGTCCTCCAAGAAGAAGAATAAGCAGAAGTCCACTAAAAAATCGTAAAAGAAGCTTAAGCAGAAGTAAAAGCCCAAGCATTGATAGGAGGAGGAGTATAAGCAGAAGTTCCTTAAGACCTTATCAAAGGAAATCTCCTGCTAAAAGCATTAGCAGAAGCCCAGTTAGATCTAATCGATCAAATCAAAGAAGCATAAGTCGTAGTCCGGTTAGGAATCGATCAAGAAGAAGCTATAGTAGGAGTCCTTCTAGAAGCGTTTCTCCTACTGGTTCACCTAAGCGAATCAGGCGGGGTCGTGGTTTCAGTTCACGGTACTCCTATGCAAGACGGTATAGAACACCTTCGCCGGAACGATCTCCGATAAGGTCAAGTCGATATGGAGGGAGAGGTGATAGGGACAGGTAAATTGCATCCGTGGTAAATCAGCATTTTTTAGTTTGTTTCAGTTATGTAACCTATTTATTTGTGATTAGATATTCAAGCTATAGAAGCTATCGTGATAGATCTCCACCTAGAAGATACCGGAGCCCGCCAAGGTAATTGCATTACTGTCATGCTTTTGTGTGTTCATATTTTTTTGGGTAATAATGATGCTTCTTGTACGATATATATATAAGTAACGAGCGTTCGGGCACGCGCGAAATGGCATATACCTCGCGCATCAATTATTTTTCTACGGATTATATATGATTAACACGTTCAAGAAAAAATGGTTTGCACAAATATTTAGTCAGGTTTTTACGTTGAAATAACGTGTAGTTAATTTAAACTTTTAAGTTGCAACATCTAATTTTTTTTGTTAGTTTGAATTTTATTTGTATTATTAATTAATAAACAACGGATTTGTAGTTAGTTAAAGAAATAATGTTTATTTGTTAGATCCTCTTTTTAAGTGTAGATGAACATTTTGAATTTGTAAAGAAATTTAACTATTATATCCTATTTTTAAGGGATATTAAGATTTGTTAATATCGGACAAGTTTAACAGTTAGATCCTAATTTTAAGGAATATTAAAATATGTTAATACTGTAGAGGGCCATTGTTGGTAGTTCACGCTGACACCAAAAAAGTGTGACACCAAATGTATTAGATCTATTACTACAGAAGTTATTGTAACAGACCAGAGGCTAAACTACAGTTTCTGATCTAGTCTTGATCATCATCTCCTTACCTTTTTTGCTAAATGATTGGAGTTGGCCATATGGAGTTTCTTTTGATAGTTTTTAGCTGGAATCATATCTTTTGTTGAATTTAGTTTTTTTAGATTATTTTGGAAACTTTCTTTTCATGTCAATTTAGGTATGCCTTTTTGTGTTCTTATAGTGCATTCTTTTGTTCTCTTTGTATATGTACCATCTACTTTTGTTATATCTAATTTTCTTTTTATAGATGTCACTTCTAGTTTCTTTCTCGTTTGAAACTGTCACTAACAATTCCAATCGTCCCTCATAACATTTCTATTTCTACCTTTATCTGATTTTCTCCGAGTAATATGGTTGGTCTAATACTGATCGATAAAAGGCTTCTTTTAGTTTCTGATTTAGTGTCCTACAGAAAAGAAATTTAGTGCTCAATAGTATCAACTACACATCAAACATTTCAGTTGAAGGTTGAATCTATTAACTGTATGCTTATCTGTCGATATATTTACAAGGGAAAATCAGATTTTGCAGTGCTATACGTGGAAATGCAGCCTTGGATGCTTACAGATGAGATCTTCTGTACCCAAATCCCATGTGCCTCCTGTCCCCACACAATCTCAGCCCTTTATTTCATTTACCTATTCACTTAATTAATTAATGGACGATGAAAGGTTCAGATGTATTGAGACGGGGCACATGGGATTGGGAACAAAGGAATTGAACCCGGATACTTAAGTGTTCAATAGCTAGTAGTGCGCAATATCTAGTTCAAAATTTTCTTCATATTTGCTCATACTCCTTTTGACATAAAATCAGGGGCCGGTGCTACACTTTAGTTTCCCTAGACGAGTATGCATTTTATATTAAGTTCATAAATGTTTACATACACACTTATATCATGAATATCTTTTCATTAAGTTCATAAACATAATAAGACGACCTCAAACTACAAATTATATAACAGAAAATAAAAATATAGATGTTATGATATCTTTAACATAACAGTCCATTCAACCAAAAACATCTTCTTGGGTTTTTGAAAGAGCAAACCGTCCAATCCTGTCATCATAGTTTAAAGTACCTAGATATTAATAATCTTATCCACTGGCCTATTAGGCCTAGCCCAAGCACTGGCCCTGCATAAAATTGCAGCCTTTGTTATAGCTTATCATTTTATATTATTTCCATATTGGTTGTTTCTTTAAGTACACCCTCTCCCCATTTTTTAGGTGCTACCCCCAATTTTTTAAGTGCAGTGAGTGTAAATCCATTGATCATACAGAAATTATGTTTTTGCCTTTTCTGAAAATAAATCATGGTGCCTTGCAACGTATCATTTAATCATCTTATACATGCTCTCAAGTAAGAGGGGGAAAGAAGAAACAACGCAGTAGAGCTAGTAGAAGCCATGAAAGCAAATTTGATGAAAAAAGAAGTGCACAATGATACCTAGTTTCCATTGAAGTTATGAAAATGCAATTTACAACGAAGCCTTGACCATGTTCACTGTACTTTAGATTATTTTTTTCAATGTGCGAGCGTATGACATATTATCTGGCTGATCTTCTAAGCAAGCATATTGTACCATGTCTACAGCAGATACAGAAGCAGAAGAAGTCGGTCTAGAAGCATTTCACGCAGCCCTATACAGCGGAGGCGGAGTCGTTCGCCTTCTATAGAGAAGCGGCCAGAGAAGAGGCGCAGGTCTGTGTCAGTAAGCAGAAGCCCAAGTAGACGCAGGTCTATGTCAGTAAGCAGGAGCCCAGTTGGATCGAGATCGCCTCCAAAACAAGGAGACAAGGGTCATGATCGAGGCGACTCTCCTAGTCATAGTAGTCCTGGTGCAAAGAATGGTTTGGTTTCTTACGCCTCCCCTGCCTACGATTAGATAAAAATCTTCCACCATTTACCACTCTCATGGATCCACTGCATATGCAAGACTTGTTTCATTATGATAAAAGGCGTTTTGAGGATTGTTTTGTTGTTTTTTACTTAGATTCTGAATGTCTCTTTATTGCTTATTTAGCCGTTATTACGCTTTTTGCAAGACCTAAAATTGCCGAACCCTGTAGTTACTATCTATACCCTGGGGTTGTGTTTCATTTCTCAGTTGTTGGATAATTGTGGTACTATGGTGTTATTTTGGTTTGCCAATGCATCTTTTATTTATCTAAATTTTTTCCCAAGTTTTGAGATTAAATTTTTCTGAACTGTTGAACATCCGTTGATGCCAATGCCTGCCCTGATATTATTTTCTCCTGGTTAGCGTTTTGTATTATTTTCTTGTTTCTTTTTATGTCACCTCCACATAATTATTACGCAGAACAAAATGCTTTTTGATTGCGATGAGGTTTTTTTTTTGTTTTAGCCGAGTTTTACAGCAAAATCTACCTGTTTTTTAAACTGTTGAAGGTAGCCTTGGTAGTAACTAATAATTGCTTGTGTTACCTTTTAAGCTTTACCGCAACAGTTACTTCTACCTATTGCTAAAGGTCAGTGCCTCAGCTTGGACGTCAACAAAAGCAGACAAATTTCAACACAACACTGCCACTACTTAATTATTTGATACAGTTTTACAGTACGTCTCCACCAGCATTCATTTCCTAAAACAAAATAACAAATAAATAAAACTTGAAAAATAAATATTAATCAATTAAAAGTAAATTAAAAAAAAAAGAATCACATGTTTGAAAAATGAAGATAGTAATAATTAAACAGGGGAGGTTTGTTTTGGTGGATTATCAAATAACAATTCACCATTCCAGGAACCTGTAATATTGTGAAGGTTCTTAGCTTCACAAGTTTTTGATATCAGGAAGTAAAATGTTGTGATCAGATAGACGGTTGTTTCATGTTTGAAGTAAACCATTGCATGTCACATGGTGCACAACTAAATTGTAAAAGTGTCAAAAGAGTAATCTGATGTGATGTTAAACAGATATGGTTTGTTTTGTGACTCGTCTGGTTTTACGCGTTTTGGTGACTGTTGAATTAATCAGAGAACTTGCTATTAAAACGGCAAAGGCTTTCCTGTTTTAAATATAAAACGACGAATATTTTACTGTTTTAAATAAATTTGTGGTGCTTGTTTAGGGAAAATAAAAATAAAACGCCGAATTTTTCGCCATGTTAAATTAAAAAAACGAAGACTTCGTCGTTTTAATTTAAAAATGCGAAAACTTCGCCGTTTTATTTTGCCTTTGTTTATTTTGAACTGATCCGATGGTTAGTTTATACTTTATCTGAAATCAAAGGTGGTTTATTCAATGTAAAAGCTAAAAAAAGGTAACTAAATAGGTCCATTGTTGTTAATGCCTTTAGAAGTTCTTTCTACCTACACTGATTTCCATTCCTTATTTTTCAACCAAATTATTGATTGATAATTTGATTACCTTTAGTTTAGGTTGGTCATGGTAGCAATTTAATCCACATGGGGATTGCTTCTTCTGTTGGGAATGGTCTTAGCTATGCGAGGTCGTTATTTTGATCACTGCATGCTAGACTTGTTACTTTTTCCAGAAAGGGACATTCTGTTGTCAAGTCTTAATCCAACGTAATAATGCAAGAATTTTCGAGCAGGTTTTTTGAACTAAAAGTAGTTTGTGCGTGTGATAATGCAAATCTGTATCCAGCATTTTCAAACCTAAAACAGTGTTCAAATTATTATAAAAATTCCTATATAGCCCTACAATGGGGGAGGAAAAAAAAGCGAAAGGCATTGTAACAGGAGCTTTATATCTTCGAGATCTTTTATGTTTGGAAGAAAACACTTCACTATAGATATTTGATGGAAGACATTCAACATTTTCCAACATTAAAACATACGACTACAATCAGGTCAGGCCCAGAGGTTGAATCGCCCAAGTCCGTAAACAAATTTTTTGATCTGCTTTAGAAAGAAATCCGGAAGCAAAAATTATAGTTCGGTGCAGTACACAAACCCTGGTCATCTCCACCAATTTTGCATAACTTATCAACTAGCTACAGCCAGGCACATTTGTTTATAAATATACCCATTTCTATATACATACGTACGTAATATATTATACAACTTTTTTCAAAATGCCGCCCCTTAACTCGGGGGTTTTTCAAATCTGTGGGTTTGATGGTTTTCCCCAGGGTAGCCCTAACAGCAATGCAATCATCCTATATTGTACATATCAGGCTACAACCTTTTTCTTCTAAAAAGATTCTTATGAAGAAAACAGTGTATTTTTAGTTCAAAAAAGTTTTAAAATACACAGCCCTTCACGTTTACAAAAGGAAGCTGCATCGGTCTTCCAATCAATATTTGCCTAACACGTTGCATCGCAAAATCTTTTCTAAATCGCAGATGACTAGCGACACCTATCTCCTTGTCCCCTCTGTTGTCCTTCTCCTATTGGCCCACCCTCTCAATCATCTCTTTAATTACTCCAGGATTTTTTCCAATACAACTTCGTTTTGATGCGTGAAACTACGTACGATTCATTTCAACTGATATTTTCATGCTTCTTTACACGTTACCCTTGTTATTGGTTAGCCTAAAACTTTAACAAAGATTGAAAACTGATGCAACAGTAATCAGGTACGTGGAGACTATGATTAAACAATAATTTGGGTTGATTAGTATAGGATGCTTAGGTGGACTAACTGCAGGTTAATTACTGTAATTAACAAAGATTGGAATAAAAAAAAGAGTTTGTTAATCAAAATCCCATCATGGAAATGAGAAAGCACGACTTTAATTTAGGCCCATGTTTAGATGAATTAAAATAAATAAAAAATCTAACATGCCATGCACCTTAAGAAGTCAACACGTGTCGTCATAGGTTTACATGGTAATAAAGAAAGGCAGAAAGGAAAAATATCCAGCAAGAAAATACGTAAGTTGGGGACACGTGTCGAGCGGAAGGCAGACCGACTTTTCTTTCTCAGAAACCTGTCTGTATTCTCCGTTCCTACGTGGGCGTGCTTTGATTGGCCAGACAATCTGCTGTTTTTAACAACTCGTCGCCTGTTGGAGGTCGCCACGTGTGTCGGGTGGACCCAACTTTACCGTCTTTGGTTCTTATCTTTGTTGTATTCTCTTCCTGTGCGCTAACTAAAGTTGTATTGACCGATATTAGAAAGTCTTCCTCATATCCAATTTGTAATGTTAACGTTGCTTGTTTAACGTAGGTAAAGCATTAAAATTGTCGTTGTAGGTTGAAACGGACGTATACGTCTTTAACTATTCATTTTACTAGTGTGTAACCCGTGCGCTGCACACGGTATGTTGTAGAAAAATAATATTATAATTGTTTTTGTAGAATATAATTTATCATGCAATATCCGATGAATTTTGTTAGGATAAATGACTTGTAAATTTAAATTACTACATTTATAACTGTGTATTTTTGTTATGAAATTCGTATATTTTTATATTTGAACAAAATTAAATTATCATTTTTGTTAATAAAAATGAGTAATACACCAATTTATTATTTTTTAGCATTCATTATTTATCAAACAAATAAATGAAAATAAGCATTCTTAATAAATTTGGAAATTAATATTTTTATAAAATTTCATAAATAAATATTCATGTACATATATTTTGAAATTGACATTTAGGTTTTAATACATTTGACTGAAAGGTAAATGATGTATACATTAAATTTCAAGTATTACTTGAGAGAATGATGACAAATACCTAAAAATAGAAGTGTAATATCAAATACTCAATGTATTTGTATGCATTTGTAGTTCTTGCAGCACATATTTATCAAAATAATTATATGATATTATCAGGGTGATAAAAAATATTTATTTAACCGCTAAAAGAAATATTAAGTGAAAATAAAGCCTGAAACGTTACAAATCACATTGTCATTTTAATTATGTAATGATTTTTAATCCATCGTTTCATACCTTGCCATTTTTTTTATAATAAAACTTTTCAAAAAATACTCGGCATTTATGTTAAAAAGATTATAAAAAAATGAAAGAAACATATTTCTAATCAAAATTTGATATAATTTTTGCCCATTGATTAACTCAGATTAAGAACATAAATAAAATGTAACTTTTTGTACAAAAATGTACTAATTGAAAATATTTATCCTTTGTTCAATATTACAGAATGCAAATAGTCATCACTTATCAATAATTGTAATGTTATTCTTCACAAAATATAACTTAATAACGATATAAAGTCCATTTGACGTACCAATTTTATGAAGAAAAAATGTTACATGTGTTTGTAATGATGTACCAATTTTGAAAACAATTTTTTTGTATATATTTGTTTGTAATGAAATACCAACTTTAAAGAAAAAATATGTATATATTTCTTTGTATTAAATAACTAGTTTTAGAAAAAAAGAAATTGTATGAACTTAAATGTAGAAAAATGTAAAAATATCAAAGATAATTTTGTATATAATTATGTAAATATTAAATCATATGAACTTGAATGAAAATATTGTTTTACCATTTATGTCAGTATAACTGCGGTATACACATCGAATTATCATTTTTTATGATTTATTAGATTAATAAATAAATATTTGTTAACTGGATTTTGTTAAAAAAAATTAAATTCAAGATCAATTAATAAATTCAAATATATGAACTTGAATGAAAAATAATATAAGAAAACTTAGGAGAAATCCGTAAATAATTGTAAAAATTATTGAATGTTGGCATTTAAATGCAAAATGATAGGAGAGAATATTAGTAGAATATTGTAATAGTTTATATATAATTACGGAAATTTAAAACTATCTGGACTTGAATGAAAAATTAGTTTTACCATTTTTGTCAACATGAATGCGGTGCACATATTGAATTATTATTTTTAAAAATTTATTAGATCAATTAATGAATATTCGTTAGTTGTATTTATTTAAAAAGCTTAAATTTAAGATCACCTAACTAAATTTAATATATATGGATTTAAATATAAAATAACATTAAAAACTTGGAAGAAATCTGTACATAATTGTAATATTTAGTATTAAATTCTAACTATAGAACGGTAGAAACATTGTAATAATTATAATAACAATAAATCGTAAGGATGTGAAAATAAAATATCTAGAGAGAATTAAGGAGAGAGGAGGAAATTGCTAGAATTAATAAGGGAGCTTTAAATTCTTCTGCTTTACTATTATTTAATAGATTGCATTTTCGAATTATTCTTACAGTTTCGATAAAAATAATATAATAATATTGGTAATTTGTAAGTTTTCATGTCAATATATGTTATGTGAAAATAGTAGCGCTTTGCGGAAGCTTTTATCAATGGATCTTTGTCATCCAAATCACAAAGGGATAACTTGAATTGAAAACAAGATGGAATTGAAATCAAAACGCAATAACACAAAATATTCCACCAAACCACCCACTTTATTGATTTACCAAAATTTTGTTTATAATTAATAAAACAAAGCTAAAATAAACAAAATACCATTGAATCAATAACCAAATTGAGAAAGGGAGCAAATATCTATATGACTAAAATTGTTGGAGAAGAACAAATATAGAGAAGAGAAAAATAGCAAATAGATTTTCCACCATACTTTTACCCTCTCTTTTAGTCTCTATTTATATAATCAATTACTTAATGCCCAAGTTAACATTAGATGGCAAAAAATAATTTGATTAGTTAATTAGAGAGAGAAATAAACATACTCAAATATGCCTATTAATTAGAGAAAACAAAATCTTCTCTTTCTTTCTTTTGCATATTTATTTCCCTCTATTTGTGATTTTGTATCACCAAAATTTAACACTCCATCTTGATGAAAAATCACATATTTTCAACATATCAAGCATGTCATATCTAGATCTATCACAAATCCCCATATCTCAACCACACTAAATTGCAAACCTCAACCACCGCCTGCAAGTGATGCATCTCCCACATGAAGTGCACCATATAAATCCAGTCTAAAAAACGTTTGTAATACCACAAAGATCTCCGTCTTGTCTTTGTGGATTTTGCAATTCGACACTCGTCTATCATTCGATCTGAGCTCATTACTTGATCACTATCGATCCCTTGAGCATCATCAACATGAAGACCCATGTCTAAAATATGATCCTCAATGCTAGAATCATAAGCAGTGACCACATTAACCTCTCCACCTTGCTGTGGACTAGGTCCTTCAACCGTTACTCGCTTTCCATTATCGACTACAGAACCAACCAAGCTATAAAGGTTTCCTTCTTTCAATACTCCTCTCATCCTTACACGACCACCTTTCTTCACTCTCAAAACTCCACCTTGAGTCTCATAAGTGCAACCACGGCGATCCAACCGACTGAGAGAAATAATATTATGCGAACAAGTGGGTACATGTCTGACTTCAGAGACTTCTCTAACCACATCGTCATGCATACAAAACCGGATAGATCCAATACCACAAATTGGTAGCTCTTCTCCATTGGATATCCTAATCATGCCGACACTCTTCTCATAAGAAGACAAACAATTCACATCTCTACAAATGTGAAAACTGGCTCCCGAATCCATCTTCCAAGACTTATTTTCACTAAAGAGGACATTGCAAGAAGCATCACTATCGGTACCTTCAGCAAATCCTGCATGTGCATCACTACTAGTATCACCATGCGCTGCCTTTTTCTAATCTCTTTTATAAGCATAACACTTGCTGTGTATGTGACCTTTCTTATTACAATAATGACAAGTGATAACACCTTTACCATTAGCGTCCTTCTTCTTCCAAATTGTATCTTTCTTCGAGTCCCTTGCCACCATAGCCTCACTTTGAATTGATTTCATACCTGACCCTTTTCTTCTAAGCTCCTCATTCAAAAGACTACTTCGAACAGTTTCCAGAGAGATAGTTCTATTAGCATTGGAATCACTCAATGAAACAACCAAAGTTTCCCAACTTTTTGAAAGCGAACTCATTAATAAAAGAGCTTCTAACTCATCATCAAAATTGGCCTTCATATTTGCCAATTGATTTATTACATCTTGAAATTCATTCAAATGCTCTGCAATAGACTTCTCTTCATCTAATCTCAGTTGTACCAACTTTCGAACCAGAAAAGCCTTACTAGTAGCACTCTTTGACTCATATAAAGATACTAACTTGTCCCACAAAGCCTTCGTGGATTCACAATTAGCCACATGATGGAAAACTGAATCATCAAGATATTGGCGAATCAAAGCAATCGCCTTCTTATCCATCTTCTTCCATTTTCCCTCATCTACATCAAAAGGGCTTATTTCCATCTCCATCAATCGGATCATGAAGATCATTGAGATACAGAACATCCTCCATCTTAGGCTTCCAAATACCCCAATTTTTCCCATCCAAAATAGCCATCTTTGAAAAAGAAATCATATCCAACATCAATAATTTTTCAAACCAAAATTACTCTAAGCTTTGTGATATCTGTGCTCCGATACCAAACTGTTATGAAAATAGTAGCGCTTTGCGGAAGCTTTTATCAATGGATCTTTGTCACCCAAATCACAAAGAGATAACTTGGATTGAAAACAAGACGGAATTGAAATCAAAACGCAATAACACAAAATATTCCACCCAACCACCCACTTTATTGATTCACCATTTTTTTTTTACAATTAATAGAACAAAGCTAAAATAAACAAAATACCATTGAATCAATAACCAAATTGAGAAAGGGAGCAAATATCTATATGACTAAAATTGTTAGAGAAGAAGAACAAATATGGAGAAGAGAAAAATAGCAAATAGATTTTCCACCATACTTTTACCCTCTCTTATAGTCTCTATTTATATGATTAATTACTTAATGCCCAAGTTAACATTAGATGGCAAAAAATAATTTGATTAGCTAATTAGAGAGAGAAATAAACATACTCAAATATGCCTATTAATTAGAGGAAACAAAATCTTCTCTTTCTTTCTTTTGCATATTTATTTCCCTCTATTTGTGATTTTGTATCATCAAAATTTAACAATTTATTCCTTGTGTGTTTTTTCCATCCTTTTACATTTTTGGTTTCAGAAATGATTATGAATTTTGACAATAAATATTTTTTTGAATCTTTTTAGACATGTAATTTTTTTCGAAAACTATTGATTCATTGTAATACATTATTGTAGTTTGAAAAAAAAATCGTTTTTTACAAAATAACAATTTTAAAAATCTAAACTTCATTTTCTAATGACATGAAAGATACTTTATTCAAACAAAACACTATTTTTGATGTTTCAAGGACTCAAATTCATAACTTTTAGAACCTCTATTTAAAGCACCACACCCCTGACCACTTGAGCTAGAAGAACTTAACAAATCTAAACTTTATATTAAAAAATTGATTTTCTAAAATAGGCGTTACCTTGAATAATGGGCACCTTACTATTAAAAGCAATTATCCAAAAATATTTACTGTTCCGCAAAAAAATGGAATTTCTAAAAGAAATCCAACTTTTGTGAATTTTTGTATTCCGGTTAATATGTGATTTTAAAAATAATTAATTTTTAAAAATAATTCATTCTTCATGAAAATAACTATGAGAAAAATATAGTATGAAATATTCATCAAAAGAAAATTAGATAATTTTGATGAGGTTTAAGAAGAAATGTAACGAAAAAAACCATCATCGTTCAAAGTTATTTATTTTTAAAGTTTCCAAAGACTTCCATTTTCATCACTTATATTCAATTTTAATTAGGTTCATTGAAAAACACAACTATTTTAGAAACCATTATAAAGTTGCAAATAAATTTAATTTGAAAAAGTTATGAGTATTTCTACACCAACTGAATAATTTAAATCGAAAAGTCATGAATAAAGTTATTTTCAAAAAGATTTCACAGGAATCTAAGGAATTTCTTCCTACAATACTTAGTTTACTCTAATTTATTTCAAATGTTTAAGCAATTTTTCGAAATTTTACTTACTGGTAATCAAAAATACCAGCTACGTAACAATATTTAGTTATCACACCAAAGGGTTGTCAAGTTGTCCATGCTTAACACACAATCACATATGTGTTATCTGAATTTAATAAGCAACGTTGGTTTTAAGTAAAGGTAAACACATTTTCAATTAGCCAAGTTTTTGTTGATTTTGCATCAAATTTATTCTTTTCTTTAAAAAGAAAACTAATATCTCTTTATGTAATATGTTAAAACATGGTTAACGATATATTAGGAAATAAAATTCAATCAAAACTTGGACTTAGACATTACGACTCATTGTCACCTCTTTTGTTTAATCTTCCAATTGATGTTTTTACTAGGATTATTAAGATTGCCACTAGTAACAGGATTTTAGACAACGTAAGAAATGAGATTGCGAGTAATGACCTTTCCATCTTCAATTTGCAGATGATACCATGCTCTTTACATCTCATTTGTCGGGACATATTATAGTGCTTAAGTTTATTTTATACAGTTTTGATTTATTTATGGATTAAAGATTAATTTTGATAAGATTTTCGTGCTAGTATCGAACGACTTAGATAAGATAGAAACCAAGATTCTAATACGCTGAACTGTAAAGATACGAAATTTCTCATAGAATACTTAGGATTTTTGATAAGGCCAACAAAACTTAAATATGATGGTTGGTTAATAATAATTGATAAAAGTAATAAAAGATTATCCAAATGAAAGGATAAATATTTATCGACAGCGGGTAAGATAATCCTTATTATTTCTATTTTATCGGCACCACTCACATACTGGATGTCATTTTATAGCTTTTCAAAATGGATAATCGATAAAATAGATAAAATTAGAAGAGATTTTTTATGGAGTACAAATAACCATAAAAGTAGTTCAAAGTGTCTAGTTAAATGGAAAATAATATATAAATCTAAAGTATGGGAGGGTTAATAATTATAAATTTACATGATTTAAATGCGTCTTTATTAGGAAAATGACTATGGAAATATACTGATAACAATGAAAACCTAATATTGAAAGAAATAACATCGAATCATTGGTATGGTGGTACATTTAATCTACACCATATTCCACTAGTAATACAAATAATATTTCCTACTTTAGTAAGTCGATAATTTTTTTTAATATTTATAGTTTAGGAATTAATAACGTAGTACATTCGGTGAATATCACTTCATTTTGGCATGATTGTCGGATCAGTTATCCCATTTAAAGTAGAATTTAGTGAACTTTATGAAATTTGTAACCTTTTAAACTTGTTGATTTCAGAAATACATAGACCAAATATGAATTTTCTATGGGAATTTACTTTTATTCGTACACTAGTTGGAACTACTCTATCACAATATGCTTTACACTATGCTAAATTAGAATTGTGCTACGTTGATAAAGAAAGTGACATTAAAATATGGTGTTTGGATAAGAGTAAAAATTATACATCTCATTCGCTTAATATATTTTTCGGGAATAAAGGTTGAATATTTTAAAATAAATTTGGAAAGGAAAATGCTCCGTCCAAAGCAAAAGTACATACGAGTTAATTTTATATAGGAAATTAAACAACACTGAACCTTTTAAAAAGAAAATGATAATTATCAGTAAAAAATTGTATTTTTGCAGTATGGAAATGGAATGTAGTTTGGATTTATATTCTAAGTGTCATATCACTAGTTTTATACTCTTAAATAGTCTTAGTATTTTTTATTTTAATATAACAAGCAGAGATATTGATTGTGAATTATATTGGCATACCCTTATATTTTATTATACTTGATTTCAAGGATTAGTACCAGAAACTATTTTTACTATAACATATATTTGTATATTTGGTTCAAAAGAAATCAAGGAGTCTTTAATAATATACATACCCTTATGAAAAATTTAATATATGCAATTGCATCATTTTATCTTAATCGGATTTCAAATCCTAGTTATAAAATTGTTAACAAAATTAGTTTAAAAAAATATCTTAAAAATGTAAAATCCAGTATTGATTTTGTTAAGGAAAAGTTTGTCTAAAAAAAAGAAGTAATAACAACGCTCTAAATACCTCTTTAATAGATATGTGTGCCAATGATTCTTTTAACGTAATGTTTTTAATAGGAAACTTGTTTGAACATAAAATGTGTTGTCTAGTATTTCCTTTTCATTTCATATTATACAAGTTAGCTCTATAACTTAGTGACGTTGTCAATTTTAATTCATATTTTTTATATTGGCATGTTTAATTTTCATGTTCATGGTTTATAATATCTCTTATTTAGTTCTTACTTAATAAGTTTATTTTATTTTATCATAGCATATATATGTATATAAAATATATTTATATACATATATATGTGTCGATCTAATAACATGGCTAAGTTTTTGTTTTTGGATTTATCCGTATCAATGCTTGGATGGATTTAATAGAGTTTACTATCATGGATGGATTATAGATATTAGGATATAGGTTCTACTTAGTTTTATTGTATTTTATCTTTACTTTATTTACATCATGGTCTTTAGTCATTAGGATTGGTCAGGGAAGTGTGAAATGCCCCACCTCTATACCCATACTATCCAAGAGTATTACTAAGTAACACCGTTAAATAATACGGAGAATAAGACGATATGGACTACACACGTGAATATTCCTTTAGGCTAACACTAGTACGTATTTTAAAATCGAATAAATAACTCTCTTATATGTACATGGTATCAGCACAAAGCTATAAATACGTGCGTCTCCAAGATTGAACAATACATAATATATAATAAAAGATAGAGAACATGGAGTCAGTATCGCAACGACAAGATATAATACGAAATATGTAAGAGATGGTGTGAATACAAAACCTATCAATTGTCCATTATCTCAAATAATATACAATATGTCTACAATATATACAACACAATAGCATGTATACAATGAATCTATATCACACAAATAATATATATCAAGTCCTATCTATCAAGTCTCCACTATGCCTATAATACACAAGCTGGTCTCTTCATCCTTGAAACTGAAATGTCTTGGACTGACCCCGAGTATTATGTAAATAACACACGGGTTAGACTATGTCTAAATACATGTGTCAACACACACACACACATATCGGTATATATATGATAAACAACATTACGATAACTGGAGACATCAGACAACATGAAACCATACATAAAGATGCCGTCACCTATAAAAAATCATATCAACTAGTAATAATATTAAATGGGCGAATCATCCATATTTAAAGCCACTATGAATATCCAGAAATCATCAATACTCGAGATACCATCAAGAATAGTCGGGCTGGCACACAACAATGCCTAGGTATATATATATATGTTAATCTCAAATAATAAAATATCATCATCAATCAGCATAAAAATAGGCCGCCTATCAGTAAAATCATATATACTAAATGATATTAGAATCCACTATACTCTGGACACCTATCACAAATATAATTTCATCTCCTCGTATAGAAATAAATGGTGATGGGAATTGACTGTATGATAGACGCGAAGTCCCAAGTAGAGTCATATCTCAATATGTGGGTCATCTAACCCATATCTATACTAAGGTGAGGTGTATCAATAGTATATGTCAATCTATTACTCCGTTAGAAGCAAAAGGGAGATTAATGGTCGTCTGCCTACTCCAAAGTCATGCACATGGGTCACCTAACCTGACTCTACAGACTTGGTTACATGGACGATCATCGTAACCCATATCCACCTGTTGTTCGTCTATGCAAAGTCTGAGTCATGACCATGCAATTGCCCTTATATGTAAATGACTGCTATCGTTAAGTGACACACATGACCTAATGGGCACCTACAATGTGGGTCACCTAACCCAATAATACTCACTAAGGTGTCACAGATTTAGGGCACGACCCTACGATTGGGCCGCTAGGATGGATACAGGCTATCTGGTACTCTCCAATGCTAATAATAGGAATACATCGTGATAGACGACATATAATATCAATAAATATAGGCACCAGCCTTGCTCACACCTATAAGCATCACACCACGTAAGTATTATCTCAACATTATTATTCTCGTCATGTGAGTGTCATCTACTTACAATGAATAATCGAATAAATATCACAACAGCGTTCCATATCATTGAGTGATAGTCAATTGTTTATTCACCACTCATAAACCACACTCAATCTTCCCAATATCTATATAACGAGTCCAAAAAATAACCGAAAAAATATAACCTACTGTCTTATACCAGATGGTATTATAACTCCTTTTATTCAAATTTTTCGTTACATAGCATTATAATCAATCAAAATATTTAAATACAAATTATAAAAGAGATTATATTTATAAAGATGCAATAAAACTCCTTAAACCAATTTTATATTCTAAAAATAATAAATACTTCTAAAACATTTGTATATAAAATAATACATTCACGGTATTTATATAATATCAAAATAAAGGTTAAATGATAATATTCACTTCCAAACCTTTGCATATATACATTTATAACATACAAAATCACTTTACAAATCAAATATAACATATAGAAGATATTCCCTTTTTTTCTATAGTTAAACTCTACTTTATATATTCGAAAACTTTGATAACATATATTAGGAAGGGGCATTTCACCAGAAGGACAAACTTTGCAGTCCAATTAGTTTCTAGGATACACATTCAAAGAAATTACTTTCAAGGCCAAAATCAGTAGAATAATTACTTTCAAGGAAAAAGTCAGCAGTCCAATTACTTTCAAGGACATAATTTCATAGGTTTTTAGGTCCTAGAAACTAATTATTTCACATTTTGTCCTTAAAAATAATTATTTCAGTTGTGTGTCCTAGAAACTAATTCCACTTGCTAAAGAGGCCCTTGTGGCTAATTTCCACTATTAGGAATTACTCAATAGTGTTTAGAAATCATTTCATGATTTTTTTTAAAATAGAATAGAATACAGAAATAAAGTTATGGACATTAAATCTAAATTTTCTTATATGAAAATACAAAAAATACCACGCAAAACTTTTGTATATCTTATACTTCACAAAATATATTTCATAATACTTAAAACATTAAGTAGTAATTCTTTCGTATTTATTATAAATTAATTAAGATTTTTAAATAATTATTTAAAACCAAAAATCAATTTCCTTATACTAAATTAATTAATTTTAATAATATATGAATATGCAAATATAATAAAATCTTTCTTAAAATAAAACATAAAATCCATTCTCTAATTATATTTATAAGTTTATAAATATAAAAATTTATATACTATATGTCATAAGTTATTATTATTATTTTATTTTTTAACTGGGAAAGCACAAAAATTGTGCTTATCGGTCAACGGGTGAACTCACCCTTATCGCGAATTCTTAAAGCCAATCCAAACATAATTTTTTACTTTAACTCGATGCACACAACATATACATTGAATTACACCAATCCTTACAAACACACAACATTATTCATTACACCAATCCAAACTAACACATATATACATTGAATTATATGATTTAGACATAGATATGTGTAAGAATACTCAATTGAGCTTCTGTTACTTCATTTTCTCCACTTTTCTTTACTATAAAGTTTCCTATGCACCAAATCCTTGATCAAAAAAATTATCTTCTTCATAGCTATATGTGTAGTATGATGTTGAGATGCATATATATGAATTTGGGAATATAAAAGATTTCATGGTAATTTTTTTTTATTATTAAAAGGTAGAGAGAATGGTTTCTAGATTTTTGATTTCCTAAAGTCAGAAGTGAGAAAGGTGGAAGGGAAGCTTGCACGAATTATTTTCATGAGAATTGAAGATTTTTCTTAGTTAATAAATGTTTGGGTATTGGACAAATTGATTTGGGCTTGCTATTGCGTTTGGGCTTTATGACTTCCAATTTAAAATACTTCCTTTTTACTTCCTTTTACAAACTATTTTCCACTCAATTCAAATGATTATAATACTTTGAATAAAAATCATATTTGCATTACTTAAGTGATAACACAACATTACGGAAGTTTATAGAATTGGCTTTTTTTAAATTATTTATTCAAAGTATCATAATTAACTCACTTTATTAAAAATTTATTTATCAATTCAATTCTAACTCAGTTTCCACTTTAAAGCTATTACTTATCGAATCAATTTTTTTTCTTCATATATTTAATTTTACAAAATATCATTTCCATTTTAACTTATTTTAATTTAATTACTGCTTATTTACATTTAAATCCATTTATTAAATAAATTCCAAAATTATTCATCAAATCCTTAAAAATCCATTTTAATTACTTAAATTATGACTAATAATTTTAATTAATTACCTCTCAACACCGAGTTGGTACTTGGGGGTAGGGTTTATTTTATTTCATTGCGAAGGGGTGGTATTGCTACTTGTAAGCTTGTTGGCCACACCATTTTTTAATGTGGAGTAATATATAGAGTGCTCTTCTCCTCCAATAGAGAATCACTCATTTTTCTTAAAAAATACACTGTTTTTGTTGCCAAATGATATAAGATGATTTGGACTCACCGTTTCTACCATTAAGTGCGTCGATTGTGCTTCACACATGGGCATGCTTGAATTTGTTTTTTCATAAGCTAATTTTCATTTTCGATTTTATTATGTCATTTAGTTGCGTCTTTCATGTTCACTTAGACGAATGATTTTCTTTTGTAGGATTGGTCAATATGATGTTCAATTTGATAATGCATATAGTTGATTCACTATTTCGTTGATCCCCACATGGTAACACGAATTCAACGATAACTGGAGGAAATGTGCTATATATTTTGGTAATTTAGTACAAGCCATGAAGCAAATTAACTTTACTGTACAATATAGTTTTATAAGGTACTATTATTGTCACATCTTAGTTGACTGATCGAAAATTTGACTAAATAATGTTACAATATTTTGACAACTGTTGTATTGTTGTAACGACATTATTGCACACACAAAAATGCTTTTATTAATATTATGCACCATTTATCATTATCCTGAATAAAATTACATCACGATTCAGGGTTAGTTTTATTAGCACACCAATTATTTTCTTTCTCACGCCAGTAGTTTACAAAAAAGAACAAGACTCCACATATTCCCTTTCCCAAACCATTTTCAACTCAAATTATCTTTGTCATTAAAAAAATAACTTTGATGAAACATTGTACCATTTCACATGGATTTTGTATGAAGATTTTATTTGTTGAATAACTAGTTTTCAATTATAATGTCATCTTCTGAGTAATTTTGATTTTAATATACGTTGATTTTACTAATTCATAATTGAACCAAATATAATTGTAAATGGAAATCTTGGAATTTTCGGTGTTATATTTTTAATGTCAATATGGAAAGAATGGAAAAATGTACAATGTTATGCTTAACTTGAATAGCAATGGCATTTCATTATGATAGAAATAAATAACAAATGCTAAGATTATAAATTATAGTGTGTCTATTTTTTTCTTCTTTTCCTTTTTTCTTATGGGCTTTTTTTCACGAAATCTTTATATTTTTTCACCAAGTGGGAGAAGAAAAAACTGTTATGTTAATTAGAACCACTCCACAATTTATCAATATCAGGAAGTGATATAACAAAGGAAGTTATACCTATCTGTTAGTGTGAAAAGCGAGTTAAGACTTTTCATTTATACCTCTTCATCTTTCCTTTGTTCCTCAAATTGACATGTGTCATCATTCAATTACTTTGTGATTTAATTGTAAATAGTTGTTACCTTTATATATGTTGTTCAAAGAAAATTTGGTATCCAAGTTATCTGTAGATCTGTCATCAACTCTTTTCTTTAATTTTCACATTACTATCTTTTCTTCATATGTCCATTCATTTCATGCTCTAAATTTTGTTGTTTATTCCTCGAAGTCACTCCAAAAGGAATGAAAATATATATTTATGGTTGTATTTTACGATTGAGAAATTTTCTTCTTCCATCCACGTCTTCGTTCCCTTCTTGATAAATTCCTTCCTAATATCTTTGGTTCACCTAATAAGTTTCTTTCTTATCAACTCAATCTCTAAATTCCATCAAAAAAAATTAAATAATCTCAACAATTTGTTCCACAGCCTCTCCTTTTCAAATTGATGAAGATCTTGAGCATGGTTGTGGATTGGTGATCTATCCGGTAAGATTTTTCTCAATCTAACCCTCGTCTTATAATTATTTTAACCAGAGTTTAGATTCTGGTTTTTCTAACTATGGTTTCTTGATTTTATATTTTGATTTTACAAAAACCTAAAATAATAATCATGTGGATTCCATGTTTTGATCTTTATTCCTTTAAGAAATAATAATATAATTTGAAGACTATAGTCAAATTGTGCTTACTTTGAAGGAAGTAACTACAAGGTAGTAAAGGTGTAAATAGGTGCTATTACTTTGTCTTATCTAGAAATTTCAAAATTTACAGTTTCTTCGTTAAGTCTTCCACATTAGTTTTGTCTTCGTGTTCAAATGATTTGTTTAGATAGAAGGACTTCTGAGATATTAATTAAATACAATCATGGTTGGCAAATTCAGTGCAAATTTTGTATTAAAGGTTAAATTATCAATTTGGATTTGTGGGACACCGTATGTATATCAGTACTATATAATCATATCTTTCTACATTCTTGGTATTTTTCCAGACATAATTTTTCAATTTTTTTAACTAATACTTGCTATTATTTTTTAGAAATATGGCAGGAAATCACAACATATTAAGACAGTTAGGTTATTGTGGAGATGATCTGTTCCTTCTGGCATTCCCCCTCATTTGTAAGGCTAGCTAAATGTTCCAAAAAGGTACGAAATTGTCCTTTTTTTTATAATTTGTTTACATGTAATCATACAATTACCAAATAATTTACTCTACAACGTTTAACAATTATAATCAAGTGGAACTATTTGTGTTTAGTTCCGAATTATGCTTATATAATTATTCATTTTCTTTCAACTACTAATATTCTGGATTTCCAACAAAAGTTTGCATCCTTTTTTGTGCTTTGAAATAAGAAACTATTGTTAAGGTTTGTGTTTATTCTTAATTTTCCTTCCTGTTATGCTTAGGCTCATTGAAATGTTAAATACAAAATGATACTGCCTATACTTATCAGCTCTTCCATCTCATTTTCTATATTATTTTACTCGCTTTTACGCTATATCGAAGGTCTTGATTAAGCGTATTTGATGATAGAACATTTTGAATTTAGATGAAGATAAGATTGTTATAGGATTTCCTCGATACATTTTATAAAGTGGTAGAGAAACTTTTAAATTATATAATATTTTATATATGTTTCAAATATATTTATGAGTTTAGCTATCATCTATAAATTATAATAATTGCTGTAGTAAGAATTCATTAGGAAGGTTGTGAGTTCCTATTGAAAATTAAGAACCGATGGCTCTGCTAGCTTATTTTCACAAATAAGTAGAGAACTAAATTGATTTAAATCCATATAGGCAAATAACACCGGAACATATTATGCAAACTATATTGCATCTCATAATTCGTTAACCTCCTCTCTATAGTATGGATATATGGAATTATTTATATTGACATGTGTGATCCACATATTGATGCATTAAATAACAAATAGTGTCTACATTTATTTCATCATTTGTTAATTTCAGTGCTATTATCCTTTATTTAATTGACCATATTAACTCCACATGTGTTGCTTGCTAGTGTAAATCTCGATAGTTATGAATATAACATGCCTTCTTTTACATTAGATGAAACATTTTATTTTGTGTTTGATTAAAAATGAGGTTTGTGGTAATAAACAATTTGAACATGTTGAATCAAATTTTAGCAATAAACATTGTCATTTGTCCTATGGATTAGAATAAACTTACGGCCATATCAAGATTTTTTTTAATAAGTATTATATAACATCTGATAAAAACAATAATTTCGATGATGTTGGGATCCGTATTTAACATCTCCTCTCTAATTCTTTACTTAAATTCTGTAATTTGAATGACAAGTTTACATTCTTGGTCTATAAGAAAACCATGTACAAAGCTACTAATTCACAATTTTAAGAAAGCTACGAATCGTGGTTAGTATATTAAGTACCTAATTTACATATAAAACTATATACCAAGTATTCAGTTTATTTGGTAATAATGAAAGCTATGATATTTTATAAGAAACGTCTTTAAATATTCATGCATGTATCATAGACCATTAATTTTCTTAAACTTTTGGCATCCAAGTATCTAGTAGACATACCCTTAGCTCTTTTCTTTAATTTTCACATTGTTAATTTTCTTTTTTTTTTCCATATATTCACTGTTTTCTTGCTTTGATTTTTATTGTCCCTCACTCAAAATCACTCTAAAAGAAATAGAAAACATATATTTATGGTTATTTTAAGTTTTAGAAAATTTCTCCTTCCATCCACACTTGTGACGACCGCCTTACACCTATGGCGCCCAATTTAACCTGTATAGTGCGCTACCATGATGCCCGGTGATGTAGGACGATTGTAAAGTGTTAAAGTACTAAAGTCTCTAATACAGTACATGTCGTCTATCTCACATCACATCGAATAATATAATATCACATACAAGTATAAAACAAGCCGGATAGTATATATAACTAAATGAATCAAAACCATCTTAAAATGTAGAGATCTATTGAAGTTATACAACATATGTGATCGAGTTATACATCAAATAATAACTCAATGAAATATCTTTTGAAATAATAAAGCATTGATAAGCTCCACGGTGCTGCATAGTGGAATAATAAGTAGTAATAAGCCTAAACGTAGTATATGGAAAGTGTAGCCTCCTACTTGCCACATGTATAGCTTCACATGCTCATTAGACCTGTTATTCCTAGTCTACTCATTTAAGATTATTCGGAATAATAAGAAGCAAAATATAAAATCCTAAACTAAAAACAGTCCGGTGTGAACGGTAGAAAATCTCAAAATACCATAAAAGTCAATAATAGGACATCGAGTGTGGAGAATCATATCTAACATGTATCTACATCTAAAGAGTTAGCACATAACGTTAAATATATGCTACTATACATCATCATCATGGGTGTACTATACATCGGAGTACATAACATGAAATGTAGCTTCTAGGGACCTTCCTTAGTGTCCTCTATCAATTGCAAGTCATTTGATGACTTTGGTTCGATCGGGTATGATCAGTCATCCATAGCCAATACATCTTGTTTTAAGCCATAACTCAAGTTTCTCAACTTCAATTCACTTGAAATTTTAAATGCAGCTTCACGAGGCCTTTCGTGTTGCCCTATATTGATCGCGGTCATTTGGATGACTTTGGATCGATTTGATCCATATGATCGATCGGCCCCATCGATTCCGTTAGTCATTCTCTTCACTTTTCTTCTTCCTACCAACTCCTTTGTAACTCCACAACATTTCTAAGCATTTATTCCACTGATTGAGCACTCATCATTTGTGCAATGTTAAATATGCACTGATCCAAATCAGATGGAACACTCTAACTCTAAGTCGCCTATGGATCAACATTCCCCATCAAACAAACAATATAACATACAAGCAACCGAACATAGCATTCACACATCATATAAAGCACATACAAGTCAACCAAACATGGATTTACATCAAATTAACGACTAGATCTAGAATTTCAGAAAATAGCATATCCGAAAGAACATTTGTAGACTTCAATTTAAAATCACTTTAAAACACAATCGAATTTGTTTATAAATTAGGTGTGTATTTAAATTTAATACTAGTCAAGTTTTAAAGTTTGAAAATCACTAAAAACATCATTTTTATGCTATAATGACAAATATAGTAAAGCGAGATCAATCAATTGCTCACCTAAGTCCAAAACAAATCTAAGTTATCACAAATCTGGAGATGAACAATTGATTCTGAAATCCAAAGTACTCCAAACTCCAACCAAGTGATTCTCTAGCTAATTCAAGAAAAGTATATATCTGGGTAGCTTTTGACTTAAGAAAGAGATTAATGGAGGTTAGAATGTTTTTGGAAATAGAGAAAAGTGATTAGGCTGTTGTCACATCAGTTCAAAAACTGTTTAACTTCAAATCGTTATATCTTCTAAATGGCAAGGCAAAAAACTATTATATCCATTATATGAAAAAAGAAACAATTGTATCTGTCACATAGAAGTAGTTTCGGACCGTAATTTGGCTCCTATCAAAATTTATAGGCCTGACAAGTTTTTAAGGTCAAAATGGACAAATAAATTTCTAAGGGTGTAAAATGTTCCTATTCAACATTTTTCAAAGTTTGAGAATAATTCAACCCAATATTATTAAGGTAATATTAATATTTTATGATCCCATGATACGTAAAATACAGATTGTTACAACACCTTTGCTTCTTTCTAGATAAATTCTCTCCCTTTATCTTCGATTCTCTTAAATAATCTCTATGTTGTCAGCCCATTCTCTAATTTTTCTAAAAAAATTAAATAATTCAAATGATTTACACATCCCCTTCAATGCTCTTTGTCCAACTATTGAAGAACATGGGCATGGATGAAAATCACTGATATATCCAGTCATGTAGTTAGTTTAACCAAAGTTTAGATCTTAGTTTTTCTATGTATGGTTTCTTATATACATATATTTCAATTTTATGAAAACCTAAAATTTATCATGTAGATTTCATTATGTTTTGATCTTGGTTTCTATTAGCAAAAACAATATAATCCGAAGACTATAATTACATCGTGCTAACTTCAAAGGAAGTAACTACAAGGCGGTGAAGGTTTCTTATTTATATATAAATTTCAAAACTTTCACTTATATGTTCTTTATTAAATCTTCCATATTAGTTTTTTCTCTATGTTCGTACATTTGGTCGGAGAGGAGCATTTGTGAAATCATATTAACTACAACTATAATTAGTAATTGTAGTGCAAATTTTATACTAGATGATAGACCATTAATCTGTATTTATGGGAAACTATACGCATATCACTAGTGTATAATCACATCTTCCTATATTCACTATTTTCCATACATGATCTTAATGAAATGATAACCAATACATGATATGTTATTTTTTCAAAAAATATGGCAGGAGGGTCACAAAAGATTAAGACCTCTAGGTAATCATGAAGTTATTATAAGTTAGTTAAATGTTCCAAAAAGGTACATAATTGTCTTATTTTCCTATTTATTACTTGTACTTTTTTAATGCCAAATACTAAACACGATTTTATTTTATATTCTCAATGAACTCACAATACAAATGTTTCATTAGATTGAAATTATTTATTTTCGTTCAACTATGGATATTTTAGATTTCCACTGGAAATTTGACTATCGTTTCCATCCTTTGAAATTAGAAAACTTTTGTTAAGATATGCGCTTATTCTTAATTTTTTTCCTATTACGCTTAAAACCATTGAAATGTTAACAACAAAATGTTGTTGCTTCTACCTATATGCTCTCACATCTCATTGCCTCCTTTTCCCTGAATTGTACTCTCTTTTACACTATATTAAATGTCTTGATTCAAAGCATTAGATGTTGAAAAAACATTTTGACATTTCAAATAAAGATTGAGTAGTTATAGATTATTTCTAGTTTTTTTTGGAAAGTTTAGAAACAACTTTTAAATTATATCTTATTTTGTACATATTTCAAATATTTTATGAATTTAGCTATCATCTATAAATTATAATTATTGTAGTTTCAATCCATGAAGAAGGCTATGAGTTGTTATTAAATTAAGAAATAATGGTTCATGCTAATTTATTTTCAAACATTAGTAGAAAACTAATTTGATTTAAATCGATACAAGCAAATAACATTAGGGCATAGTGTGTGAAGTATATAGATTGATATCCTATGGATAGGTGAAATTATTCATATTGACATGCGTGATCTACATATTGTTGCATTAGATAACAAGTAGTATTCATAATGATTTCATCATTTGTTGGTTGAAGTTCTAGGATCGTTTACTTAAGTATTCATCATAACTTCACACATATTATTTGCTATTAGTGTAAATCTTGATGGTTGACATGCTCTTTTACATTAAAACAATACTCATTTTTTGTTTGATTAAAAAGAGGTTTAGAGTAATAAGAAATTTTGAACATGTTGGGCCAAATTTTATCCATATACGTTGTCATTTGTCATATGAAATGAAGGCGTTATATTTCTAATGAGTAAATTTAAGACCATACACAAGATTTAGTTTAACGTTCTCTAAAATTTGAACAAAAATAATCATTTTGATGATACTAGGGTTCGTAAATTTTTGAACATCTCATCTTTAATTCTTCTCGTAAAGTTTGTAATTCAAGTGATACATTTTGCGTTCCTTTATCTATAGGATGACAATGTACGACGCAATTAATTCACGATTTTAATAAGGTAAATAACTGAGGTGAATATACTTGGAAATTATATACATATAAAACTATTTATTGAGTGATTCAATTCAAATATTTTTATAATTTATTGGTATCAAGTAAAAAAACCATAATTTTGTAGTGAATGTTACCATATTTGATATGCACCACGTAGAAATATTCACGCATGCGTCATAAATTCTTCATTTTCCTAAATGAATCTCACCTACCTTATTGTAAACAAAATAAGTCAAAAATAAAATTAACCTCAGCATTTATACATTACATGCTATGTCTTTTGTTTGTAATATAAATAGTAGTGTTATTGCTTCAACTTTCAAATCATCCAATGCCTCTACATCGGTGTTAGTTATACCATATAATCAAAATGTTTAGAAACTTTGAAGGATGTATATCGTGTATAACCTTTCAAACATTCAATTATAGGTCTAGAATAAAGTTATGAAGTGCTTTTGTGGTGATGTCCACTTTGGATGTCAATATATTCCTACGGAGGTACAATTATTATTTGCAGAATGTGTTTTTAAATTTATGACATTGCAAAATATGATTATTTGTGAAGCTAAGTCATTATCATTAATTTTTCAAATAGTGTATGATAGAGATTGATGTGTTTTTGAGTGATTAATTAATTAACAATTTATGTTTTAGAACAATTATACCTTTCTAACTAAAGTTAAAACCTTCTTTATTATAAAATAAAATATTTACATAATATACAACGCAAATTCGAGCAAACGAAGCTCATGCCCACGATACAAGTCTAGAAAGGTCTAAACCCTAACCGATATGATCACTTCAACTTATGCATTCCTATTTCGTCTCTTGCGTTGCTTATTAATGCAAGCAGCTCGCGGAAGAATCAAAATCATTGATTCCTTTTAGAATTTTGAGTGGGATACATTAGATCCACTTTGTTGTGGCCACTTTGACTACCATATTTACTCTATTCTGTAGTTTAATCTCATAAATGAGGTTACTTAGGGCACTAGAGTTAGTCAATATGCTTCTTCTCTTCACTACCAAGACTGCTCCAAACCAAAGCTTACTTCTTTGCTTACATATATGCTTGTTAGTGTAATTTCCTGATGCAACTACATTTCGATGTAGAAAATCTCAACCGTCCTCTTTAGATCAGATGATTAATGGTCTTTTATTGTTCTGTTTGTGTTTTGATTTTAGTCATGTCAGCTCTACCTGAATGATTTGTCATTTTACTAATTCTTACTAGGAACTTTTGATAATTGCATTAACATACTAGAAAAGGAAAATATAAGCACATAAATGGACTAGAGTACCTTATAAAAGTGACCTTTAAAAGTGGATGCAATCTAACACTAAGCATGATCTAAGGGTAGCGATGGGTAAGTCAGGTAAAACATCTTACAAACTTTCTTCTACAATGTGTTTATCTCGACTATTAGAGTACTCTCTTAATTTAGACTTGAGATCGAGTATTTTGACAATCAATAAATTGGTCATATAATTTCCTTTCATCAATAGTTCTGTTTATATTGAAAATTCTCTTGTTTCTTTCCTTCCAATATTGAAGAGACCACACTTGATATGCCTCTACAAAGCCATATATGCCTGATTTGATCTTTTATGAACAAAATTTCTTGTGAAAGTACAAGAACATCACTATGCTTAACTAAACATTGTCGTTTAATCCTGCACCGCTTCCAAACATAAACACTATATTTACATTTGAAGAACATATGTTATGCACATTCCACTTGTTGATTGTATAATACACAATTGTTGTCGACTTGTATGCATCTTTGAAATAAATTATCTTTGGTTAGAAGAATATGATTAATGGATTTGGATAGGCATGCAACCTTTTTCCGGACTATGTATTTTATACCATACTATATCTGCCCATGTAACTTAATCAAATTGAGTTCTAATGGAATTCTATATCGATTCAAACAATTATTTACCATCTAAGACTCATAGTCATATCCAATAATCTTATAAATGATCCAAGGAGATGTTTGTTCTCTGGATATCATCTTTGATAATGTTCATAAAACCATATTTATCGATTTTCCATTCATTATTTTTATGTCACTAACTAAAATTTTTTCTACCTTAACTCAAACCATGGTCTTAATTCCCATTTTGTGAAGCCTTCCACCCTGTACTCAAGGATTAAACCACAAGGATGTACTTTTACCATCAATAATTTTAATACCCATGCACATCAATACTTTTCTGTAATAATGAGAAGGAATTTTCAAGTACTTGAAACGTCATAATTTATTATCATTTCCCAGGAAGATTGATCTTTTATGTATTTGTCTTTTATCCTTTTGCCAAATGCCTTGATTATTCATGATTTTCCAGATGAGTTTGATGCCTAATGTTCAATGCCATCATTTTTTATATCCCATACCACCTTCTTTACACATCAGTTTACTTAATTTCCCTATCTATAAGAAATTGGAGCAAATATGCATAATACAATTAAATAGCTTTTGGAATTTTGAACCATTGCATCCAAAATCTCACAATTAGATATATGGTGGGCTTGATCAACTCAATTCTACTAGCAAGATTAAGCAAATTGATTTCCCGACATTATATTTTTTTTAATTTTTTTTGCAGTGTTGTGCATTTAATTTTCCCGATGTTAATGCTTGACAGAGGCATGTCCAAATACTAATTGGTAGTTATCCCTTATGAATGTTTAGTATGTTGCACAGTGTTTTTTTGGTATTCCATCATTTACCAAAAAGATATTTGATTATCCATCACTTAATTTTAGACTTATGAAATACTTCTTCGATAGCATGAGAACTTTCTACATTAGCATTAAAAAAATAAGAACTTCATCTGCGTAGATTGGACGTGTAAGTGTGGTTTGGGTTTGAACAATTATACTTTATGAATTTATGCCTAATTAGGTTTTTGTATTCCATTTTTGATCGCCAATTATTTGAGGTTAGACTAATGATTATACATAAAGTCTACTACACTAATGCCAAATATAGATTTATCATGCTCATTGACCATTACAATTACAATATATATTTGTGTGTGTGTGTGTGGGAGGGGGGGTATGACTTAAGTAATATCGATATATGATTTGTTATATCTCCTCGATATTAAGATAGGAATGACCTTTATTTTCCTAATTGTTTGGTTTACAAAATTACCCAAAAGTCTAAATGAAATGGATACTATAGCTTTCAATAAAAATGTTACTAAGCTATATCATCTTAATAAATACGCATGGTTATTAAGATGAACCGTGATAAGATAAGCTAAGTAATTAATGTAGTCAGTAAACATAGTACTTAAATTAAACCATGTTAGAATGTTTGTACTGGTTCGGACTTTTGTCCTACGTGCAATCTTAAAATTCCTCTTCGAAATCACCACTAACAATTCCCTCACTTAATTCAAAGGAATAGGTTTCTACAACTCTGCCCGAACCACTAATCATGACTCTCTTATAATATGAATATAAAGCCCTGATATCTTTTGCACCATAGAATACATATTTGCTGATTGTAGTACAAAGGTCATATAACCCACAAAAGTCTTTGAATTGAAGTATAGAAAGTATTAGGACAACAAGTGATTAGAAATTAGAAAATAGTTAATAATTGAATGACCATAGGTCAATGACTAGTGATAGAGATAAAATTAGAGAGCACTTTGGAACTGATAAAATTGAGAGAAAAATTTGTTGTTTTTGGTTTGGAGATGAACGATCCTTTTATGATGGTGAAGAGTAGTAAAAAATCACACTTGTATAAAGAGGAAGAAGTCATGACCTTCTACTTTGTACCCTTTTAGCTAAATGTTTCAGAAATTGCATCAGTTTAGAATTCACATTCGAAAATATATTCGATCGATCATTTAAGGTACAATCGGTCGATCGCTTGTACCATGAGTTACGAATTTGAAAATTTTGGATTAAATAAAATGTTATAAAATTCATATAAATTACTTAGAAAATCCAGAGACTTGGCAAAAACGTGGAGGAGAAATCTGAGGAGTAAAACAAAAGTCATGTGTGTGACGACCCACCTTTCTAACCCCTAGGAACAACACTTAACACATCTTCGTGTTCGTGTGTCGTTGCCCAAGTATCGGAAAGATGAATCGCGTAGGGTAAAAATAAAGAACAGAATAGAAAACCTCATAATGAAATTGTAAAATAAACCATAACAGAAAATAGTACATCAAGTTACTCCTTAACAGGGAGTTACCAAAGTTACACAAAGTACTACAAATCAGCTTAGGCAGTTATAACATCCTACTTTACATATGCTGAAACAAAATACACTTACAAAAACAAGATAATACAACGGAATAGATAACTAAGAAGATGAAAGCCTCCTGCTCGGACGTCGTCTTCAAAAGAGCCCACAAAAGACCTGTTACTCTCGGACTACTCAAATAAAATGAGCGCCCAGGAGTTTATGGAAAACAAACAACTCGGATCAGACGATATGTCTGGTATGAGTAAAACTTTTTAAACAGTTGGTGTGAAATTTAACACAAACATGTGAGATCATTCCGCTGAACACTGAACGGGTTTACTCGTACATAAATCAACATCCAAACGTAAAGAATGGATAAATAATTAAACACCACGAAGAGTGGTTGACTCTTCCCAATGCAAATAAGGAATTAATTTGAAGGTTCGAATCAAATAAGAAAAGGAAAATCTCCAACAAATGACTAAGAAGGTGCACCACCCTTGAAGTATACCTCTAGTATTATACTTCTGAGAAGCTCATATACTCCGTGACACTTCCCACAAATGTACCAGCCGGACCTTACCAAACCTTACCAAGAATCCGAATACTTCACATCTAAATGCCCAAATGAATCCGATCTAGATGAGATGTGAAAATACCCTAATGGAAGCAATTCCACATAGCTGGACATCCTTTCACGCTTTGGGTTCAGTCATTTACCGACTCAAATATTCAAATACAAAGCGATAAATCTACGGGTCGTTACAATGTGGTTTTTATTATACGACTTTCTACTAGAGTATCAAAACACTACGCTACCAACTCAAATAGTTTAAAACTTTCCTTTTAAAATATGTTGATCTATGTTCTTGCCTCTATCTTGCTAAGCGATACTCCATATGCCTTGTATGTTGACCCTGCATAACTTAGAATAATCATGTTGTTATCGTTATAATTTATTTATAGATTTAACATTCTTCCGTTTTTGATGGTAACAACTATATATTGAAATAATTTGTGTAGATATAAATTTATGATTAATACTCCCTGTCACTTGAAGGATCCAAGCTGGTCAACGGTAGGTGAAATGCATGAATTTAAAAAAGAAATTCACTAATCGGATCTTAATGGGCTTATAAAGTCCAATGCTTGTGCTAGATCTAATTTAGTTAGTTTAAATAAAATCATATTTTATTTTATTTTCTTAGTTTAATTAATTAATAGTTGTTAATTAATTTAACATTTATATGTTTTGGGTATATCAATAAATACTCGTATATAAATGTAATGTGCAAAACATAGCAAGTTATATATGGTTTAATGATTACATATGTAGATATTAGGATTTATATCCACTATGTAAACATTGACAATTTATATATGTGTCAATTTTCTCAAAACGTTATTTATATATTTATAAACATATAAATATAGGTATAAAATTTTGAAATTATTTATATATAATAAAATGCAAAATATTTAAGCTAATATTTACTAAGTCAATAAATCTTAAATTCAAATTTTATATTTAAAATTTATAACTAAGACTTAATAAAACATTTTAAAATTCAAACTAGATCTTAAAAATATCAGCTAAAATATCATTAACTAAATTTAAATATGTGTACTTATATAAAATAATTATTATGATCAATATTTTTATTTCTATTCATAAACATATATATATATACGTGTATATATATATATATGTGTGTATATATATATATTGTTTATTTATTTATATAAAATACAGAACATTGTTTTAATATATATAAATATTATATATATACACTTATTGTAATATAAATATTTTAAAATTATATACATGTAAAACAATATTCGACTAGTAAGAAATATATATATATATAGCTTATTTATTAAAATACATAACCCTGTTTTCATATGCATGAACAATTATATATATATGTATGTATGTATATATTATAAAACAAAAATTTTAATATTATACATATGTAAAAATTATTTGATCAGTAAAAAAACTATTTTGTTAAAACAAAAACTTATTTATTATTAGAAGAATACATACATATATACAAACACACACACATATATAATATTAAAAGCAACTATATTAAATAATATATATATATATTATAATTAAGTAAAATTATGATTTCGAAAGAAAATTATTTTTTAATTTTAATAGTCAAATATAATTTAAATAATTTAATTATATATATAGTTTTAAAATAGTTTTAAAGTATTTTAGGTTTAAAAATCGTATATAATCCTTTAAAATTAAAAATAAATAACTATATATATATATAGATTTGAATACAAATATGGTCGAATTTAATATATTTACATATATTTTTAATCTTAAACTTTGAATTTAAATTAGTAGTTTCATATAGATTAATTAATTAGTATAATTTAATATATATTAATATTTATGGGAGGCAACATCACATATATAAAATCTTTATAATGATATGAATAACATATAATGAACAGTATATGTAATACAAAATGTTACACCTAAGGGAAGTAGCATTTGATTCACACGTTGACTGAAATCATCTCTTAGATCTACCAAATCCCCATCCAAAGGTGCGAACATCTGAGTGCCATCAGTTGAAAGAGTTTTGTATTTGATTTGGAGTGTATTAGAGTTTGTTTATGTGAGGGAGTACATGGGGGTATGGTGGCCTAGGAGTGGGAGAGATGGAGCAAAAAGAAGTCAACTAAAAAGTGGAGGCTTAGGTTCACTTAAATATAGGATATAGTAGAAATCTCTTTTCACTATCTCCTCTTACCAAGTGATGCCCTAAGACCCCCTCTACCTCCTCACTTTTGGAAGGCCTAAACTTAGGCAATAATGGACCCAATGGATCTCACATCAGAGTAGCAATTAAGTTCATTTAAATCTAATTTAAATTTTATCGATATCGTATATCGATATGCACATATATAACTTTTATATACCCGCCCAATTAATTACTAATATCACACAAAATATTTATAGAGGCTACCGCAATTACTATGTACACTCCAAATAATCAGTACAATAATAATTAGTGTTTTTAAATATTAATTAATTTATATTAAACAAATTAAATTGGGTGGCGATTCAGATACTAAAATGAATTCAGTTGTCCGACTCATAGGTGTGCATTCAATCAGTGATTAATATTTGAAAAATTCATATGCTAATGTTCATGTGCCATCTTAGCTAGTGGTATGATAGTCCAACTTAATTCATTACTTATAAATCTCATCGGTAAAATCCAATCTTATAAATTAAAGAAGTAACTTTTAATAACGATTATTTAAAATAATATGTAATTTTATTTTAGGATAATTTTTTCGTGATTACAACTCCTTGTAGTTATTATTACATAACATATTATTTAAGGATTTTCTATTTAATATACTTTAAATTAATTACTTAATTAATTATATCAGTATAAAATAAAGTATATAATAAAAATCAAATACATTTATTACGAATAAAATTGGTTGTGAAGTTAGATATATGCAACAAATTACATAATTTCCTTAGCTCTCTCAATCTTCCACTTGCACTTGGGTCAATTATGGAATCTTAATCCCATCATTTCGATCGATTTTCTTAAAAAATATCGAGTTAGTCCCTTAGTGAATGGGTATGTTATATTACTTTAGATATCTACTTTATCAATCAACTCTCTCTGATGCCAGTAAACTGCCTTTATCTTGTGAAACTTTTTAGTGTATGTTTCTTGACTTTTATTGATCTCTAGGTTCATTCATGAACGGTATCATGACATTGTTATCATATAAGCATGAGATTCTCAACATTTGGATCAGCCGTTACTCGGCAATAAATTTATGCATTTATATGTACATTGCTTTTATTATTGCACTCATTCAAGGCATATACAAAGTCTGTTGATTGACAAACTATGCTTAATATCACTTATGAAGTTCGAGTCCAAATACTTCGTAACAAGTTTGTTGTTTTCAAAACCAATGTTATAATATTTCTTAATTACTCGAGAACACTCTTAACTACCATTTAGTGATCATAAATTAGAATTTTGATATTCGCTTAATGTACCAAGTACATAAGCGAAATGTGATATAATAGAAAACATAACATATATGACAATTCCTACTGCTAATGCATAAGGAATTCATCTCATATGCTCCATACTAAACATTTAATATGGCGTCTATTTATATCATTTGAGACAATCCTAACATTCATTTATACTGACTATAAGAGGTGTTATTTCCAAATCAAATATTGATGGTTAAATAACCAAATTGAAACCAACTTTAACATAGTTACATCGTTAACAATCAGTAGTATGTTGTTTGCTTATAGTTTAGAAATATCATATTACTTTTTAATATTATTCCTTATAGATACACGCTTTCTCTACATATTGACTGAAAACAAACTGTTTGATTTTTCTTTCAAAATACTTGTTCAATTATGATGCTTGTTGAATGATACTTTCATATCCGTTCTTGGATTCTATCCAAAACCCACAAACTCAATATCGCTCCCACTGACTTTGAGATACTTTGGTTATTATGTGAAAATACTATATTCTAAATCATTATTTAGAATTTTTGCTTCAACATATATGCATCAAAACTTAAAATCATATTGGAAATAATTTGTGAGTAAAATTTGAATTAACTTAAGGACGTTAAGTGATGGATCTGTTATGCTAATTTTAATAATTGAAATTTACGATATTTTTCTTATCAACGTTGCTTACTATATTCAACCGCATTGATCTTCTTCTCGAATACACATTTGCAACGATGGATCATATCCCTTCTGGTACAACTATTAAAATCATATTTTGATACTGTACTTGGAATCGATTTAAGGTTTACGCATCGTGCCATATGGAAGAGCCAGTATTTTTAATGGCTTATTGGCAACTGAGAAAATTCTTTTCTTGACATTGATATGTAACTCATGGTTTTTTAATGTGTGAGTATTTTACTAAATAGTCCAATTAGTTGTGTCTATTTGGCTTGGTTAATTTCATTTCATCCTTCGTAATCAATTTTATCTTTGGATTGTATCCAAATCCATTTTACTACTAAAAATTTATAAGGAAAACCTTTCATCATGAAGTTGGCGTTTCTTAAAGCAACATTTGTTTCTTAGTACAGCTGGACATGTATCCATAAACATTTTATGAACTGTATTTATATATATATATATAACTGATTTAGTTTTGAGTTTACAAAAATTTACGTTCATAACATAAATTGATCAATCGGTATTGGTTTTCCCTAAACTACTTTGGGGTGCGAAACAAGATCTCACATGAACGAAGATTACACACGGCCTCTCGACTTACACAACCTATCAACGGCTTGACCTAGAATATGCAGAGGTTTCTTGTATAATTTTATGTTGTATGATCTCATAACCTATGCTTTAGATGAAATTAAGCTTAGCCTGTGTACTTACACTTAATTACACATCCTAACATAAAGAAGTAAACTCAACTTCACTTCTCATCAATTGTTCTTGTCTAACAAAGTTCGATTAGTTCTTATCGATATATCATTATGTATCATAAGGAGGAGTGAATTTTGAGGTAGAAATTTATTTTTTTAGGTACATTTGAAACTCATGTCCAATATACTTACTTATTCGATAAAATTGAGTTCTTTTATTCCCTTTGCATCTTATGTTATTTACCTCTGTTTTATATTGTATGAACTTATTATAGACATACTACATGCATATCAAATAAACATGTACATGCCTATGATAATTTATCGATGAATTTAATGAAGTATGTGGAACCATTTTGGTATCATTAGACTTACGATTGCATACATTTATATGTACCAATCTTAAGAATTCACCAACTCTTTTGTCTCCCCCACTGAACTGGTGCTTTGGCTTTAATTATTAGAGGTATAATTCCCTAGTATCATATAATTAAAGAATTATTTCTTAAAGTTATGGTTTAGTCCATAATTCCATTATAATTGTAATAATTTTAGATACTTCTGTATTTTGTAATGCATCACTTTTGTCATGAAAACAAATACCAGGTTATAAACTTATCTTATAACGAATATTCATAATATTCGCATTAAATAAAACTATATCTATCTTTAGTCATTACTAAAAAACACTTATTGTTTCATAACTAATACTTGGTATATTTAGGAAGACAATCTTTCATAATGTGATGCGTACACTAATATGTGTCAAATAGTACGTTTCCACTATTTTCTATTACTATAACAACATACAAAATATGAAGCTCCATTCTACTACTTATTATGGGATTTTGTTTCATCCACTGTAACTAGTTTACAATTGAGAGTTTCAAATCAAATACCATGAACACAAAAAAATAACTTGCATAAGAAACAATTTTCTATACAAAAGTACATTTGGATTAGAAATCACATTTCTTATTTTATTTTAAGTATATGCCAATATTTTACACAATTTCTTGACTTTGATATTTCTCCATGAAGCAGAGATGACCATTCACTCTCTTAACCCTAATCGTGCCTAAGTTATATCTACTATGGGGCATTTTTACTTTGCTTTTAAATGGTCAAACAATTCAAAAGAAACCCTTATAAAAACATCATACTGAATTCTTTACAAAAGTGCATTCGGTAATTCTTAACGTACAAGGATATAAAATAAATTTTACTTTATGTAAATTGATCAAACTGAAAATTTCAATGATCGAATTTCTATGCCCATTTCGTAGTTTTTGGTCTAGTGCTACATTTAACACAACAAAATCCTTACTACAGTCAATCGTATTGATTACATGATCTAGCATTTTGGTTTACTTGCTTGTTTTGATTGAAGTAACTTCATTAAGGTTTCATACATTACAAATCGCTATCATTCATCATATAACATTTATACGTGATCGAATATGGATGTAATATCATATCCATGTATTGCTTAAGAGTTTAAAGCTCATAGAACATAATAGACAGTCGCGAGCAAATAAACACTTAAACGATCGAGGCATAAATGTTTTAGTAGTCGTACAATTGTGTCTTGCATGGATCTTGAAGGGACAACATGCTAAAAAATTTATTGGTCAGTATATTTTATATTTCTACGCCAATCTTTATTCAGTTCACTTGTATACTTTAATCGATAAACATTTTATCAATTATATTAGCTGCACAAATTTATAGAAGTAGAATATTTTAACCTTTTTAGCATATATTCTTATAATATTAGAATGGTTAAATGTTATCATTTTTTTATTAAGGCTCCCACTAGATTTTTATATTCCTTGGAACCCTAAGAGAAATATAGGTATCTTATGATTCCTCTAGCGAGTGTTAGGACTCGCTTGCCTTGGGATTCCGACATTGAGCTTGCTCAGTAAATCATAGGCATGCAAGCGTTGAATAACTCTTTATCGGTTGTATCACATATTGCCCCTAATCACGATATTTGTCATAATCTCAACCTCGACCTTGAGTTTGCTCAACTAATCAAGAGAGATTATTCACTTGTATCTATCATTTTGCAATGACCTAAGTATAATGCATTTATCTTGAGTTTGCTCAATAAATACATGCATGGATCTTACCTAGTATAGTTAACATGTGATAGCACTACACATAACATCCCAAGCTTGAGTTTGCTCAAGAACTAAAGAGTATGCAAGTAATTAATTAATATATATAAATGATAGAGTATAACTTATATATTAAGTTTCATAATCTTTAATATATACAAACACACACATTGGAATATTGTATTTGTTATGAATACCCTCGTGATTTAGTGTCGGACACATCTGAAACCACGTATACGCACTTTACAAATGTACTTATTCCAAAAATCTATTATGTGTTTATTTTAGTTCCACTTGATTATTTTACACATACATACGTACCACTACAAGAACAAGGGCAATTTCCGATGGCTTGCAGCCATCGCGAGTCGTCGGGATATGGACCACGCATTTCGTCCACTTCCGACGGCTTCAACAAAGGTATTGCGACGGTTAGCGACGACTTTTCCGTCGGATAAGACGATCACGTGGCATGGAAATTTTCCATTAAGTCGTCGCTAGCCGTCGCAAGTTTCGCGCAGATTGCCGGTGCTAGTCGTCGCAAAAATTGGCCATTAAGCCGCCGGGTGCCGTCAGAAATCTGGGTAATTTTTTTCTTCTGCAGCACAGCATCACTTCCATACCAATTTATAACAACTCATCAAAATCAATATATAAGTCAAATATATAAGCTGAAATCAATATCAATATAAAACTCAAACATCATTATATCAAACGCAAACATATTCAATCAATACAAAACAAGCCTTTCATCATCAGTCTCACCCATCCAACTCCAATATTTACATCCAACATCAATGTACAATATATACATCCAACATCAAACTTCACATATCAAGTCCACAAATCAACCACCAAACCAACCACACAAATCAATGCCAAACACCATAGGTCCATAAATTAACCTCACCATCACTCAATGTTTACATACACCAGTTTCAAAAAAAAACTGCTAATCGTACCTCAAGTCTCATCATCGGCTCCGGAACCACCATACGAAGGGAATGATCCATGATGCTCCACATACCCGACCAAACGCTAGTTGAGTTGCTTCATTTGCATTGCTCAGAGGCGATCCTGGTCATGCAACTGTGCAATCTTCCGTCGAAGCTCATTTATCTCTGCATTGTCCTGAGCCCTTCGGTAAGCTGTTTGTGATGTCCGAGCTTACAAAACAAGTCGAAAATGTTTAAGTTATTACGTAACTTTTATAAAACTTAAGCAAATTTTACAATGTACTTAATTTTTATAAATTACCGATTAATTGCTGCAGCCGTAGTGCCTGTTTATCATTATTAATAACTTATAACTTAAAATATTCTTATATGTGTGGCGTACGCTCTATCATCCTCATGCTAGGCATACGGCACTGATCCCTCGCCGTCTGTCTGCCTAACGACATGAGTATGCTCAAGCACGTCCATATACGAGACGGGACCCCCATGCGCTCCTTCCTGCAATAATTGGATTATATTATTATTGTTCATACAAATTTATACTAAAAATGTAATAACTATTCGTAATTGCAACTAATTAATTTACCAGGTCCTCGCGATGGTGTTGGAATGATTTTTAGCCACCACGGTGTGTGATTGGATTTTTCTGCCTGTTCGCAGAGTTCCTGTCCAACTCTGCCTACAAATTAAAATTTAAGATTATAGTTTATAGACATAAATTATGTATTCTGTACTGAATAAATTAAGGTGATACCTGATAGACTTACCTTGAATTCGTCGTTACCCCACCATACGACCCAAGCATCCCAGACGCTGGCGCCCATCCATTGTGGCTTCTTCCCATGTTTTCTTATGGTAGACATCATATCCCTATAATTCTTTGCCACTTTTGAGTTCCAGTGGCGCTGACAAAGAGACACATCATCCTCTTGTAAGTCTACTTCCCTATGTATATATGTTAAAAAAATATAAGTTATATATTTATACTTAGTCAGTAAATTATAAAGTGATTATATATAATGATATATAATTTTACACTTACCAGCAAGTCCTACCATATGCTCTCCCGTACATGGTCCGAAATCCTGCTCCACTTCGGCCAACATGCGGTCATATGGCTCATGTATGCCTGCTTCTATATGCTGAGCACAATGTTAGAAGGCTCAAGCTCAAAACTCCTACATTAAATATGATACAGAAAAATCATGACTAAAATGTCATACAAAATATTTACAATGCTAAAGTAAATTTAATATTTATGAGACATCAGCTTTCGGTAGCAATCTAATTATCGTACGCGGCGCCTCCTACGAAGGGCCGATGCCATCACCACCGATGCGACCTGTCCCTCTCTAAAACCCAAAGGGGGAACCAGACTGTGAAGAACTCCGCCGCCTGAAGAAGGACATCTGTAATGCCTGTCACATACATATTAATTTATTATGGCAGAATATATCATTCAATTATGGGTAAACATATCAAGATTTAACATCAATAATCGCATGTAACATACAAAAAAAGTGTAACATCAATATTCTCATAAATTACCTTTTTTCAACATGTATACTATTAAATTAGTACTCGTCGTTTTCTAATTCAGACTCTTTCTCGTACTTTATATTGATTTCCTCTGTGGTCTCAAATGCTTCTACTAATACAGGTCCTAAATCGGTTTGATCATCTGTTATTGCAAATTCGCCATTTTTCTCGATATTCGCTTGGTACGCTTGTTCGTCCGGACTATTCTTTCCATCAAACGTAAATCTTGCCTTCGTTTAAAAAACTACCGACCAATCTGCTTTATCTCTTTTTATAGATGGATAAGGAGCATAATAAACTTGTAGGGCCTGTTTTTCTAGTATAAACGGATCGTACTTATGATAACGTGATGTATGCTTTATTTTAATAATATTATATTTTTGGTGCACGTTGATTCCAAAGTCTGGAACATTACTGAACTGGTTGCATCTAAACCAATAAACTTCTTTCGCAGGTCTGGTGAAATATGTTAATTGCAAAACTTGAGTTAATACGCCGTAAAAATCATTTATGTCTCATTTGGATCATCACTACCTTTAACATATACACCGGTGTTGTTAGTTAATTTTTCAGCCCCATATTCTTTGGTGTTTAATTTGTATCCATTGTCAAAGAATATTGGATATGTCTTGACTTTTCTTTTTGGTCCCATCGCTAGATGTTTTAACCTTCGTCGATCATACAATTTACCGGATCATATAAGTGGTTCGAAAACCAAGTAGCAAATTTTTTGTTGATATCCCCGGTTGGATGCTGTGATTTATAAATACCGCATATACAGATAATATATTGCATTATAATTAATACACACATGTATTATTCAAGTAAATAATTTTAGATGTGTTATTCATTAGTACCTAACAAATGGCGCAACTTCTGTACAGTTAAGAAGAACATATGTGTGGGCTACATGGTAATCTCTATCGTCTAACCATACTTCCACACATTTTCCAACAAGGTGTCCCTGTTGTTTAAAAATAGATATCATCGATTCAGAAGAATCTTTTTCAATGCACTCATCATTTCGCGTAGCACTTTCAAAAGAGAAGTTCACATGGCCATTGAAATAATAGGAGAAAAAGAACGAAGCTTCTTCTTTGATATATGATTTGCATATCGAACATTCAACTCGTGCTTTTTGTCTCACTTTTTTCTTTAGATGATTTACGTACCTCTTAAGAATAATTATAATTAAATTTTATTACATTTGGTTAAACTAAAATTTAACAACTCAATATTAATATCTTTCAAACGGATACATCCATCCATATTGCACAGGACCTCGAAGACGTGCTTCAAACGGAAGATGAATAGGTAAATGCTCTATTACATTAAAGAAAGACGGAGGAAATATTTTCTCCAGTTTGCAGAGCAGTATAGGAATTTCTTCTTCAAGTTTACGTAGACGATCAACTTTTAAGGTAGTTGAACAAAGCTCCTTATAAAATAAACTAAGTGTTGTTACAACCGTCCAAACTTTTATGGGCGACAGTTCTTTGAATGTGACGGGTAACAAATGTTCCATCATTATATGACAATCATGACTTTTCATCCCACTCAGTTTACCGTTCTTATAGTCGACACATCTACGAAGATTAGAAGAAATCCCATTAGGAAATCTTAATCCTTCCATCCACTTTAACAGTACTTTAACTTGTTTAGTGTCTAGCTCGTAGCATTCTTTGGGGTTTTTTGTGTCATTTGGCTTCATATGAAGTTCAGGATGATTGCATATTGCTTCTATATCACATCTTGATTTCAAATCGTCTTTAGTCCTTCCTTTAACATTCAGAACTGTGTTAAATACATTATTCGAACACGTTTTCTCATTGTGCATCACGTCGATATTATGACCAATTAGGAGATTTCCAATAAGGAAACTCCCAAAATATACTTTGTTTGCACCAATTATGAATCGTCGATTTAACTTGAGTTTCAATTGGTTCATCGGTTTCATGTATCTTTGGATAATCAAATCGTTGGTGGTCGTAAGGTCTCAACTCTATTACTTGTAAAGTTTTTTTAATCTTTTCTAATATGGAGAAAACTCTGATGACAGTCAAACCACAAAATTTTCTTCCCATGCGGTATAGAAAATGCTCGTGTTTCTTCCATGAAATAAGTGTAAGCTAGACGACCAATCGTACTCCAACCTGATAGCATTGCATACGTAGGAAAATTGCTTACAGTCCACAATAGAGAAGCGAACATACGATTTTTTTTGAAATGTCGTATATTTCAACACCTTCATACCACATTGTTTTCAACTCTTCAATCAACGGTTGTAAATATACGTCGATTCCTTGTGTCAGATCATCAGGGCTATGGATGACAATAGTGAGAAACATATACAGAGTTTTCATGCACATCCATGGAAGTAAATTGTAAGGTGTAACGATTATACGCCAAGATGAATATTTTGAATCAAATTGAGAGAACGGTGAAAATCCATCCGTACATAAACCAAGTCTAACATTACAGCTCTCCGCTGCAAAAGCGGGGTATGTCTTATCAAAATGCTTCCATGCTTCTCCATCAGCTGGGTGTGTTAACGTACCTTCTTCCTGTGTTCTCACATAGTGCCATCTCATATAATGCAAGGTTACATAAGATGCATATAACCTTTGAAGCCTAGGAGTGATGGGTAAGTAATGCATATGCTTGTACGGAACTTCTTTTCCCTTCTTTTTTATTGGTTTGTATCTTTCCTGATTACATATTTTATAATTCCTAAGACTGATGTCTTCTTTCCAAAACAACATGCAACCATTTAAACATGTATCTATTCTTTGATACGGCAAACCAAAAGCAAACATAAGTTTTTTCACTTCATAATGGTTTTCGCACATTAAATTTATCCGGTGGCATATTCCGTTTTGCAGCTTGTACTATAGCTGTAAACCCGGCTTTTGTGAAATTGTATTTTGATTTCATCGCATTGTATTCTACAGTTACTGATAGTTGGGTACTGCTTGTACAACCATTCCAAAATGGTTTCTTAGCAGCCTCCAATAAATCATAATTTTTTTTTGCTCCAATACTTTTTTCTTCTTCGACATTAACAACGTTACCGTCAACTTCAGCAGTAGGGAACATTGAACGTGCTGCATATTCAACTATATCTTTTATGAGATTCATTGAAACAAGTTCATTATCCACCTCCTCCTCCAAATGTACGAGATTAGGTGCTATAAGTTCTCCATGACGATCCCACAATAAATAATTCAGCACGAAACCATATTGGCGCAAATGAACTATTACCATTTCCGGTATCAAATGCTTCAATAGTTTGCACCTACTACATGGACAACGAATTTCTTCGTCGTTTTCATTATTCCGTAAAGCGAATTCAATAAAGACGTGTACACCATTTTGATAATGTTCACTTATTGAGCCTCCAATTTCTCTTCTTTGTTTGTACATCCTACTCCGATCCATAAAATAATTGACCATTTTTCCTACTTTAAAAATAAAAACGCGTTAATCATTTACATGTTGACATTTTTTTTCCAAATAAATCATACATTAAAATTTTCGCAAATATATAATATTATTCTATTTAATTTTATTTCAAACGGATTTACACAAATTATTATATGAATATAATCTACAATTTTTAGGTTATTGTTTTACACTTTGATGGTTGGTCAACCTACTTTCCATTACAAACGAGCAGTAATTATATTTTGCAAATCATTTTATTTTAAACGATTTAACAAAATTTCGGCAGCACTTCCCTTTTGTTTCCTATATCGCACACATATGTGTGTACACGGGGAACAAAAAGAAAGCATTGTTGAAATTTTGTGAACCGTTTAAAATAAAATGATTTGCAAAATATAATTACTACTGTGTTTTTAAATTATCCAATACAGGGATAAATCCGACAAATATTGTATCGGATGAATATAAATGTCCGTTCTGTGATAAAAATGAATATCCATACAACGATCATATAAAATATATAAATATAGGTGTATTAATTATCTAAGGGATTTACAAAAATTAAAGCGTATTATACAACAATTTTTACAATAATTTATTTACATTCTAAGAAACGCATACACCGAATCGTTGTTTTCGTCATCTTGAAAACGCATACACCAAATTCCGAGCATCGACTCTAATCAATTCAAAGTAGCCCCAATGCGCGTATGCACTAATTAATCCATGCATATACAACAATTAACGCATATATACGCTAAACAAATTTTCTCTCTCAACATTTCAATGATAAACAATTATAATAACAACCTAATTAGCATTCAATAGGGTATACTAAACAATCAATGGGGTATTATACAACTATAACAACAAATTAACCCTAATTTAACAAATCAAAATTAATTAGGATTTAGGAATAAAACCTGATTGGAAATTGATGAAGGGTATAGGCTTGTTGAGAGTGAAGAACGATGAAGTTGGAGAAGCTCAGGGAGGCACGGCGGCTGGCTGACAACGGGGAGGAGGTGGTGGTGGTAGGGTTTTGGCTCAAATTGAGGGAATGAGAATAATGAATCAACTCTTGGCTAGGAGGTCTGTACACACGTTAATTTTCGACGGCCAGCGACGGCCGCTGATGGCTTTGTTGTTTCGGTTTTCGACGGCTAGCGATGACTAGTATATTTATTTAAGAAAACGCCACTTAGTTTGTCAACCGTTGCTAGCCATCGGCTGCCTTTGGAACGCTCTATCGCTATTTACTGTTGTTCTAGTAGTGTACATACATACATACATATATATATTTAAATAAGTTTAATTTATTTATAATTGTTATAATTTAATTAACATATATAATGTATATGGATATTTTATTCATTAAATTACATTTAATTAATTTTAATTCTTGTTAATTAAATCATATTCAACAAATTCAAATTTATTAATTAAATCAAATTTAATTAATTATATTTTTATAAAATTTCTGATATTTTATATTATTCATCTTAAACTATTTAAGATAAATAATTAACTATAACAGTTATTGTTTACACATATATACATATCAATATTTGTATACATTTTAACTAATTAAATTTTAACAATTTATTGAATAAATTCATTTATTTAATTAAATATTAAATTAATTAGAAAGTTTAATATAATTTATATTGCACAAATTGAAGATAAATATATAACCACAACGATTATAGTTGCATGCATAATCTATATATAGATATATAATTAGCCTTTTGATTAATTATTTAGTTTAATTTAATGAATCAAATTAATTGAATAAATATATTAAAAATTTGGAAATTAATTATTTTATTTTTCAAATTTTTTTTGAAATGTTTTAAGTTTATTTTATAACCTTTAAAAAATTACATTATATATTTCAAATCTAACATTCAAATTTAAAATATACTCTTAAAATTTAAACTGAATTTTGAAAATTAGCCCAAGGCGCAAATCAACTTAGGTCTTTACAATCAAGCCAATCTTTTTGACTTACTCCATCCATTAGGCCATGCCAGTAGCTAGGAAGGAGATAATACATGATTATTCAACCGTAAGCATAGACATTGCTATTGTGGACACCTATTGAATAATTAAGCTTTATTTGTTGGCCATAAAATTGGTAATTTAGACCACATATACCATTTGGTTCTGATACCATTGAAGGATCAAGGCCGGTTAACAATGAATGAAATGAGTAAATTTCAAAAAATTTCCTAGTTTGATCTTAGTAGGCATCTGAAGTCTAATAATTGTACAAGATTCAATTTACTTAGTTTAAATAAAACCATATTTTATTTTTCTTGATTTAATTAATTAATTAGCATATGTAATTAATTTAACATTTATATGTTTTAGCAAATCTATGTGTACTCATGTGTATATATATAAGTGTAGTGTGTAACACAACAAGCGGTACATAGTTTAATGATTAAATAAGTAGATATTGAGATTTATATCCACTATGTAAACAACGACAATTTATAGGTGTATTAATTATCTCAAAACATTGTTTAATATATTTATAAAATATATAAATATAAGTATAAAATTTTGAAATTATTCATATATTATAAAATATAAAATATCAAATCTAACTTTTACTAAGTCAATAAATTTGAAATTCAAATTTTATATTCAAAGTTTCTGATTAAGACATAGTAAACATTTTAAAATTCAAAACTAGATCTTAAAAATATCAGTTAAAATAACTTTAATTAAATTTAAATATGTACATTTATACAATATAATTATCACGATAGGAATAATATTTTTCATTTTTTATATTTTATTTCTTTGTTTATTCAAAATACACAACACTGTTTTAATATGTATAAACAATACACATACACATACACACATACACATATATTTTATAAAATAAATATTTTTATATATGTAAAACATTATTTAGCCAATAAGAAGAATTTCAATTCATTTATATCTAGATATGTAACGACTCGCCTTGCTCATGCTTGTACATGCGACCTACACCACCATTTGTCGTGCATTCATCCCTCCAATCTCACTCAATCCTCCATGAAATCGCGTTGCACTACCTTCGTTCAACTCCTCTCCACAACCGACCCAACCGGATAAAGCTCGACCTCTTGTACCAATTCGCGACCTGCAGGTCACTCTTCGACGGCATGAAAAGTCGCGGCCACCTACTCTTCAACGCACGTCGCCAAAATCTTCCCTAGGTGCTCCTCCATGCCACAAACCCATTGGAACCAACCACGACACCTTTCTCCTCCTTTAGCCTCTGGAAACTCTAACCTTAGTCAAGACTTGCTTGGGAATTCATTGCCTATCAACCCAAAATGCACCCGAACCTTACCAAACATCTATAGAAATGTAGATCGCACCCCATGAACTCAAAGATCTCAACTCTATAAATTTTATTTGCGTAAATAATTAGATCTTGATTTTTGAAGTTGCTTTTTTTGAGCTTACCGTGAAAGGAAAAGATGTGGTAAAGTTGAAAATAAAAAACGAGGAAAGCAGGTGTTTAAAATTCCAAGTGTTAAGCTATGTTTATCTTGTGATTTCCAACGCATCGTCGCATAGGATTTCGTTCACGTACGAACTTCGAATGATAAAACAAAATTACGATCGGGTACAAAAATGTGATACAATCCGAAAACAATAATAATATACATTAGTTGTCTTATTTTGTTAAATTCTAAAAATATAGTTGTTTGCCGTAAAATCTTAAACGATAATTTAAATATTTCCCAAATTAAAATTTTTGAAAAAATTCAATAAATAAAAAAAATCAATCATTAAAAATTGAGTTGTTATATTAATAATTGATTTTCTTATTATTTATTAAATTTGAATCAAATCTTAATATTTAAATAAATTAAATATTCCTATTCGAAACGTTAAAAATTCCGAGTCGTTACATTCTTTCCCCTTAAAAGATTTCGTCCTCAAAATTCTCAAAAGAAATAAAAGTCTTCGAACCCTTAGCTTTCACAATCGATTAGTTGAAATGTGTTATTAAAATTTTGAAGTCCCAAATGTTACAAAATTTTTTGGCAGCACCTCCTTTGCGCGGTTCGATCGGGAAAACTAGAACTCGCCACAACTAGGTCAAACCTACAAAAGAAAATAAAAGCCCCCAAAAGTGGCCTCCCATACCTAGCGAATTAAATCATCAACAACAACATTAACGTGTACCTATTAGTCGAGCCATAAAATTTTACTCATAAACCGAAAGCAGCAATCTAGCATTTTCTTCCATGAACCTGTATCTCACTTAGAAATATCATCAAACCATATAACTAGCATTCCTAATTTCAAATGCATATAATTATATCAAAGCCCATATGATGTACATATGTCATCCATACACAATATCGAATCCGATTATTCATACAAATTTCATTTTCGAACTAGTATCACTTACTTGACCACTCCAGTGCGGACTCCAATCTAGTTCCTTGATTAGAATTCTTCGTTCTGCTTTCATGGCCATACATTATGATATAAAACTTCAGAATCATATCAAAAATCCATACCAAGGGTTCGCCGCCAAGAGTTGATTGAAAAATCCTTGTTCGAATCGATGTAAACAACCTCAAAATCGTGTATCCAAATCTAGATCAAGAACAGTTATGCGTATAAAATAATCTACGTACAACTTACGTATTTATTCCATTGGTTTCTTAATGATACCAAATTCTTTTTATTCATATTTATTTTAAATCACAATTAATTACACCAATAGTATGTCATTTAATACTAAAACCATTTATGAACCATTTCATAAAACCATTACTTAACTTTATAAACACTTTATAAAACATAACTTATGTTCATCAACACTTTAAAACTTAAGTTTATATTCCTATAACACTCTTCTACATCATAAGAGTATATATACACACACACAATATCAGATTTGTTTTACTTAACCAGGATGTTCAACAAATTTAAAACTTATTTTAACTTGCTATTTTCTCAAACTTATATGTTACGAAAACCTATTTTCTTATATTCTCACAAAACACTTAGCTTCAAATTCTCAATTAACTTAGAAGTTTTCAACTGTCCAAAATCGTCGAAAATTGCATTTCATTTCAAAAGCGAAAATTTACCAAATAGCAAATCATAATGAGACGCATAAACCAAACTATCCTAATGCATATAATACATGAGTCCATATAATAACTTAACTGAAAACTTCAGAATTAAACACCCGAGTTTTATGTCAACTCTACTTTGAAATAATAATATACATATCTATTTTGTATATCAAGTCATACTTTTGGAATTTAAAACAAAATTGGTTTCACTAAAACAATTCTGAAGCAAAACTACTATTAGGGTAGCACTCCCCTACTTAGAAACTCGAAAATGAACATCGATGATGCTGTAGTCATTACCAAAATTATTTTCCAATGACACAAGTGAGTTCAATGTTTTCTATCTCTTGTAAAATCCCTTTTAAAAATATTTCTATTCACGAATAATTTTAAATAATGCTATCATCATTTCCCCAAACTTTGAAAGACAATTTCCAAAGACACCGGGATTTAAGTTCTCAAATTCTCAGTTTGAGTCCTCTTTATTTATAAACCATGTGTATAAAATTTCACTTTTGTATATAAGGTCATTTCACGGTTGTTCATCTCTATTTGAATCATAATAAACAATTTTAATTAAAATTAAATTTTTAGCCCAACATTATCACAGAACACCTAATAGTCGAACTGTGAAACTGAATTCACAAGGTGTTCGTATTTAATTCAACCACAATAATAAATGCTCATAAACTATCTAAGCACAAAAAAACAATCAACAAATAATAGTCAATGCTCCTAAACTGGATGAGTATGACTAATCAAATAATAAATGATAATAACTGAATATTAAAAACAAACCTTTCATAAATAATTATACCAATTTCTAAAATCTATTCTTTTATGTATAAAATATAATCTAGGAAAAATTATTTTATATACCAAATTCAAAACAATACCGTGTCGGTTTGCCTTGCCCAAGTATTTAGAAACCTCTATCGATACAACCGTACCTTCTGTATCAATCAGAATTCATAAACCACTCAACCAATAAATCAACACAATATAAAACATTTTACAGCATTAACAAATACGCTTTCTTATATATACACACTCTAACTCATTCTACGGTATTACTAACGCTATCTCTAATGAGTCTACCCCACCAATGCCTAGGTGTTCGCTTAATCTAAGCTATGATGCCACTTGTAACGACCCGCCTTGCTCGTGCCTACACACGCGACCTACACCACCATTTGGTGTGCATTCATCCCTCCAATATCACTCAATCCTCTAGGAAATCACGCCGTACTACCTCCGTTCAACTCCTCTTCATCTCCTCTCCGCAACCGGCCCAACTAGAGAATCTCGGCCACTTGTACCAATTCGCGACCTATAGGTCACTCTTCGACCATACGAAAAGTTGTAGCGCCCTACTCTCTAATGCACGCCACCAAACTCCGACCTAGGTGCTCCTCCACGCCACAAACCCACTAGAACCAATCATGACACCTATCTCCTCCTCTAGCCTCCAGAAACTCTAACCCCAGTCAAGAATTGCTCACGACTTCACTGCCTATCAACCCAAAGTGCACCCGAGCTTCACCAAACACATATAGAAATGTAGATCACGCCCTCACAAATTCAAAGATCTTAACTCTATAATTTTTAGTTGAGTAAATAATTAGATCTTGATTTTTGAAGTTGCTTATTTGTGAGCTTACTGTAAAAGGAAAAGATATGGTAAAGTTGAAAGTAGAAAATGAGGAAAGCTGCTATTAAAAATTCCAAGTGTTAAGCTATGTTTATCTTACGATTTTCGGCCTATCGCCGTATAGGATTTCGTTCACATACGAACCCCGAACGACAAAACAAAAATACGATCGTGTAAAAAAATGCAATACGATACGAATACAATAATTATATACATCGGTTATCTTATTCTGTTAAATTCCAAAAATACCGTTGTTTGCTGTAAAATCGTCAAACAATAATTTAAATATTTCCCAAATTAAAAATTCTAGAAAAATCCTATAAATAAAAATAAAAATACGTCATTAAAAATAGAGTCGTTATATTAATAATTGATTTTACTATTATTTATTAAATTTGAATCAAATCTAAATATTTAAATAAATTAAATATCCTCATTCAAAACGTTACAAATTCTGATTTGTTAAAAAATATATTTTATATATTTATTTAAAATACGCCACCTTGTTTTAATATGTGTAAACAACTTATATGTATGTATGTATTTTATAAATTGAATAATTTTTAATTATTTATATGCAAAAAATTATTTAGCCAGTAAAAAAAATGTTTTTTAAACAAAAACTATTTTTATATTAAAATTCCATATAAATATAATAATAATAATACTAAAGCAAACATTGTATTAAATTATATATATTTATATATGATAATGAAATAAAATTATGTTTTTGGCCAAAGATTTCTTTTTAATTTTAACAGTCGAAGATAATTTTAATAAATTAATTATATATTATATATATTTAGAATAGTTTTATGGTATTTTAAGTTTCAAAATTAGTAAAATATCATTTAAAATTAAAAATAAACATTTATAATATTTTCAATACATATGTGTGTATTAGAATACAAACATAGGAGAATTTAAAATATTTAAATATATTTCTACTTTTAAATATTGAATTTAAACTAGCGGTTTCATATAGATTAATTACTTAACGTAATTTAATATATATTAATATTTGTGGGGAAATAATATCACATATATAAATTTGCTATAAGATGTGAACAACATAATACAAACGATATATATAATACAAAATAATATACCTAAAAGTTGTAGCCTTTGATTCACACGTCGATTCAAATTGTCTTCTAGATCTCCCAGATCACTGTCCAAAGTGGCGGACTTTACGGTGCCACCACTTGAAAGAGTTTAGTGTTTGATTTAGGGTGTGTTAGAGCTCGACTATGAGCTGGAGCACTTGGGGTTATGGCGGCTAAGGAGTGGGAAAGATGGAGCAAATAAAGTCAACTAAAATGTGGAGGCTTAAGTTTACTTAAATAGACGATCTAGTACAAATATCCTACCACCGTTTACTCTTACCAACTCATGCCTAAGACCCTCTCTCCCTCATCGTTTTTGGTTGACCTAAACTTGGCTAATAATGGACCAAATCGATCTCAAAATCCAATAGCAATTAGTTCCATTTAAGTCTAATTTAACTTTTTGCCGATATTGACTGTCGATACACACATATAACTTTAATATGCACGCCCAATTATATTATTAGTAGCACCCAAAACATTTCTAATGGTACCCCATTTCTTAAATACTCCCCAAATATTAAATACAACAATAATCAACGTTTCTATAAATATTAATTAATTTCTTTAATTTATAAAACTTTATAAACTAATTAAATCGAGTAACGATTCAGAGACCGAATTAAATTTTCTATTATTGAACGAGGACTAACATTGAGAGCATTTCACAATGTCAACATTTTGTGCCAAATAGCTATGTAGAATAGAGAAATCTTGATCCGGACTAAGTGTTTATGATGATGGCACCGAAGGAGTAAGTACAACATCAGTTTCAAATGAAGAAGGAATGTGGTTGATGAAGTATTTTAAGATATATATTTTTACTTATTTGTAACGTTGAAAGGACTAGGTTGGACTAAATCAGATTCATTATATTTATTTTTCGTTTCTTCCTTATTTATCTACACATAATTGTAAATTCAAATGAATTTAGTTAAATTTTTTTTAATATCCCGTTCGTATATTAGAAAATTTCTATCTTGAATCACTAGTAGTTTCTTTTATTTTTCTATGTATACTACATATTATTTGTACTTACATATTATAAAAATGTAGGAATATCTAGGAGGGGTTTTTAGGCTCAAGGATAAAGTTGAAAAAAAAATTTAGTCTCAGGGACAACAAGTTTGCTTTTTAGGCTGAAGGACACTTTATAGTGCAATCACAGAATGCTAGTTGTTGTAACTATCATTTTCTGTTTACACTAAAAAATGTCTTTCAGACTAAAAAACAAACTTGTTGTCCCTGAGACTAAATTTTTTAGCAACTTATTCTCTGTCCCCATTTTCCTGTATCTCTCTAGGATTTGTTTTTGCATTATCGCTCAAAAGTTATTTTAAAAACTAAACGTAAGTATTTTCAAATTTAAAATAGGTGATGCAAAAGAGAGATTATTTAGGGCAAAACATAAAATAGAAAAAAGACAAACATTGCCCTTTAAAACCTAAGATTGCGGGAATCACATGGGCCCCTTATACCAAATACGTGTCCTGTTATTTCCCACCCTACAGCCGTGATCCTAAGACAATCCACGTCAGCCACACGATACGTGTCGGGCAGCTGCCCGTCACCGTCTCGGTCAGCTGCCCGACTCCTCCTTATTAAAATCTCCTTCCTCATTCGTAAAAAATCCAAACTCAAATCATCTCAATTGAAAGTTTGAAATTATTTTACATCCTTCCGTTTTCCCAGCAATGGCCGAAATCTGCGTTGAATCTAGTGATGTAGCACCGAGGGCTGAGCGTAGACGGCGTTTAGAACTTCCGCGAACGAAGTTCGTCGCTGATGCTGAAGCCATGGCTTCGTGTGACGAGTCGAGGAGGAGGAAGCACAGGAAGTTGGAAAAAGCGGACGACCAGAGTGATAAATCGTCCGATGAGGAGTCCGTTTTGAACTCACTGACGGGTTTGAACCCAATAAAGTACGGAGTTACCTCTGTTTGTGGGAGGAGGAGAGACATGGAAGATGCTGTCTCGATTCAGTTGAATTTTTTGAAGAATTCGGAGACGAAGAATGACTTTTTTGGGGTTTTTGATGGGCATGGTTGCTCTCATGTAAGTCTTCCATTAAAAGGAATCAAGTAGTTGAAATCGTGTAGATTCAGTCAGCTATCGAGATTTAAAATCAAGTAGGACCGAATATAATTTTTTTTAAATCCTATACAGGTTGCAACTTTATGCAAAGAAAGGATGCATGCTATAGTAGCAAAAGCATCGGAGAAGATGGAACCATCAAAATCTTCTTACTGGAAAGAAGTGATGGAAAAGAGCTTTGCATGTATGGATTCAGAAGTGGCTGAAAACCCTAGCAGAACCCGGATTCCAGACTGTAGGTGTGAGCTACAGACTCCCAAGTGTGACCATGTGGGGTCCACAGCTGTTGTGGCCGTGGTTTCTTCAAACCATATCGTAGTTTCTAACTGTGGCGATTCAAGGGCTGTGATTGGCCGAGTTGGTGGTGCTGTTCCTCTTTCAGTTGACCATAAGGTATAACATTTTTAATCTTTATTATTTCATATAATATATCTTGATTTTAATTGTAGAAGTAATGGTAACCCGTATTTGGATTGTGTGTTTAGTTGACATATCTAAGATCTAGTTTGATACTAATTATGTTAGCGATCATCTGAATTTTCATTCATACATCGAAATCATTAAATTTTGAATCCAAAGACTCAAACCCTAACCTACAACCAGGAGTTTGTTTATCTTCTTTTGATTTGAATCATCCATGGCATAGTTGGATGAGTTCAGTTCATCTATGTACGATGTAAAACTTAAATCATTGGATCTTTAATTGAACAAAAACTGTTTATGTTGTATATAACAGTATTCTACTGTTGAGGTATGAGACGCCTAGTTCCATGACATGATCAGATGCAAACTCTAGTTGGATGACACCTAAGTGTATGAACAAAGGTCATGGATTAATTTTTTATAGCGATATGTCATAACCAAGTTTCAAAGAAACATAATTACCGAGCTACCTAAGACATATGGTAACTACATAGACCGGATATTTAACATCATGGTTAATGATCCATGTTAATATTACATGAGTAGCTCATCTGATTAAAACATTGGATTACAAATGGGAATTCTATAGATTGAAGCTTAAGAAATGAATTTGTTTTTATTAACCTGCTCAATTTCTGTGTGTTGTGTGATCAGTGCATATGTTTATCAGTTTCTGTATTACTTTTTAATGACATGCATAACTAATGTAACCCATACTGTAACTTTGCAGCCAGATAGAGCAGATGAGTTGAAAAGAATACAAGAAGCAGGAGGTAGAGTAATATACTGGGATGGCCCAAGAGTACTAGGAGTGCTTGCCATGTCACGAGCAATAGGCGATAACTACCTAAAACCATATGTAATCTCAGAGCCAGAAGTAACAATAACAGAAAGAACGGATGACGATGAATGCTTAATTTTAGCCAGCGATGGTTTATGGGATGTTGTAAGCAATGAAACGGCCTGTAACATTGCTAGAATGTGCCTGAATGGCACCACTCCCGGGGTAAATAGAGAGAGTTCTAACAAGGCATGCTCCGACGCAGCTATTTTGTTAACAAAGATGGCTTTGGCGAGGCACAGTGCGGATAACGTTAGCGTCGTCGTCGTGGATTTAAGAAGAAATTTGTAGCTAATGAAGAAAAAAGTGTTATGTTTTTTTTCTATATGCATTTGTTTTATATGCAGATATAGGGTATTGATTATTGTTTTTATGTTTGTGGAGGTTTTCAAAATACGGAGAGCCGAAGGAGAAAAATCAAAAGATTTTTGCCTTCAAATTTGTAAATTATGATGTTAGAAATGAACTTGAGTCTTTCAGTAACCTAGTTTGCACCGTTTGGACCTGTTTGTGCGTATTAATGCCGTCACCGTAGGAAGTTTAAACTTGCACTTATTGCTTGCCTCTTCGTTTGATAAAATATTATGTATGGTTTATGCTGCTTGTTATATTTTTATTATCGGATGGATACTGTGGGTGTTGGCAATGTTATAAAATCCATTTACAAATGCAATTGCATTCTTATCTGAAAATATATGTATAAAGCAGGATTGACAACTCATGGCCAACTTGGTGAATGGAAGGGAATGGAGATGCATGCCCTACATGATTGGCAAGTTTGGGTTTGTACATCAAACATCATTGCATATTTAGTGGATCATTTTCATACAAAGCAAGTGGTAACTGCATAGGTTGCAATAGTATACTGCTAGTTTTAGCTTTTTGCTTGGTGCGTTTATTTGTGATGCTGTTGACATGTGCAGACATGGTGGTTCCTTTTGAGACGTTATGTTCTTGTACTTGGCAAGTCTTGTCTTGCAACAATTCGCTTCTTTGCATGTATTTAGAGTTGAAGAATCTCGGTTCCCAGTTTTCCAAAGATATACGTGGGGACGGTTTTCCAGGTTTGATAACTGCAGTAAGTTCTTTTGTCCTGCACTTTCCGGTCTGTTTCAGCTTGTGCTTTCGATTGCTTTGTTGTTGCGTAGTGTTACTGGTTTACAAACCTTTTCAAAACGTATGTAGTTGGTTATTGTCTTTGCTTGTTTCTTAATCTGCTCATTAACGCAGGATGGTTAAGATATATTCAATGTTGGATGCGTCTGCGTCTGCAAAGTACTGCTCCATAAACTCTATTTATTTCTTTACAGACATCGGGGCTGTTTATACTACGAGGGCAGGGTGAGACCAAAATTGGAAGGAAGGCGACTGGGCCGTCGCATGGTATGAGGTGATCGACTGCTCAGTGGAGGAATTTCTCCACGAAGGGAAGGCGTCCAATTATCCAAAGAGAAGTCCTAAAACGGCGAGAGCATGTGAGTTCGATTAGAAATCCTTTGTACCCGAATTTCATATCTCCACATACGACCGTTTTAATCTCATCCACCCGTTACATGCGTGCATGAAAGTTAAATGATTGATTAATGGTTGAAATTAAATGAACATTCTGCATAGTCAAACAGTGGATTTAAAGAATGAATTGTGCTAAAAGATGGAATGAACATCTTCACACTCGACATCTTTGTAAATGGAAAATTCTTCAACTTTCCAAACTAAGAATGGATCTCAAAGATACTCAGGCACTCCCCATGTTTGGGAAGCATGCACTATATTTTAGAGCATAGTTTTTATTACCGGACCATGGGTTGAACCGTGACGATTTAAGGTTTAATGTTTTGATGGTTCAACCAATCAAACCGTCGGAACCGTGATTTCTTTTTTCAAATATTTGCACAATTAACTACAAGATCTATGTAAAATTTTTGAAATAATAATGTTATGTAAATGAGCAGTAGATGTTCTTCAAGGTCTGCGGCCGAAGTAGTGTATTGTTGCAGTGCACACATGCACCAACATAATTGCAGCTGTGTAAAGAGTAGAGCAATGCACATCGATAAAATTTTAATGATGGAAAATTTGACGAATCTTGCAGTGGTATCAAAGTAGTTTGCAGCAGTGAAGAACAAAGAGTGGTGAAGTTTGTGGTTTAAATTTTAGAACAATTATGATTTTTGAAATATAAATTTACTTGTTTTCTTCAAAGTAATATAATAGATGAAAACGAGAGAGAATTACACGATGAGAAAGTAGGAAAAAACAAAAAAACCGCAGTTTAATTAGGTAAAATTGATGGTTGGACCGCTGATTTGAAGGTCCGACCAGGATTCATGCACGATTGAGGTTTGATTGAGTTTCGGACCGTGATGATCAAAGGTTCAGAATTATTCGATGTTGGACCGAGGCAGGGTCGGATTATGAAAACACTGTTTTAGAGCACATGGATATCACTGATAAAAAAAAAGTTAATTATGGTGCTTAACTAAATGAACCGTCGGTCGACATAAAATCCATCCTTACTTTTACGATCAGTTTACTTATTTTTGAAAATAATTCATAACAAACTCAATACTTCGTACTTTTATAATTATGAAACCACTTAGATGATTTTAGTATAGGAAAATATTTTCAAGGACAAATTTAAATACTTTTTTACAATCTAGGACAACCCATTAATATTTTTTCCCATGGACAAAAACGTTCAATTTGCGTTCAAGCTCTAACGATCATGCGCTCTTTCTTCTTCTTCTTCTATTTTATGAGCTCGTATTTCTTGTTCTTCTTCTACTTTGCACGTTGAAAATTTAATTCTCTTCTTCATCCTTCTCTATTCTCGTGCGCGAATTTGTTTGTCTTATTGAATTCGTTTCTCATTTCTTCCTTCGACTTTACTATTTTCAGATTTAGGTATGATTCTTTTGACTATGTGTTATTATAGTTTCTTTCATCAGAGTTTGATTTAGGTTATTTCTAATTTTTTCTAATTTTTCTGTTTAAACATGAAATTCAGTTTTATTGTTGTGTTAAGTTCTTTGATATTCTATGGCAAATTTGGGAAGCAACAATAGGTATCTTCTATTTTTTCTCTCTTTTTATGCAGCATTGTTTTTTTGTGTGTTTTAAATTCATTGGTATTTGGTTTTTGTTCAGTAATGCATATCTCACATTCAATTTGGTTTAAAAGAAAATATATTTTTTATTGAACTGTAGTACCTCTAGTATGTTGAATTTGTATTAGTGTCAGTATCATTTTTAGTTTTTGGTAGTATCATTTTTCACAATAATGTAGTTGAAATTGTTTGAATGTTTTGTCCGTTTGAGTATATAAAAAATGAAGTTGTTATAGAGTAAATATAATGATATGCATTAAACATTCAATAAACCGAATTAGTGTTTCGTTAGTATCAAACATTCAATAAAGTCTGTTTGAGTATCTGTTTTAGTATCAGTTTGAGGATCAGTTATAGTCTCAGTTTTAGTGTTAGTAGGTATCATTTTTAATATTTATGCTATTTATTTGTTTCTGTTTTTTTTTGTATAAAAAATTTATTGTACTAAAATAAAATGACAATCTGAAGCAAACATTTTTTTATTGATGTTTTTTTTACAGTGGTGTTCTTGTTGTGTTTGTATTTGATGATAATAATTTCAGCACTCAGTTGTTCATTGGTTGTTCTTTTTATCATTTGAAGAATGAAATTTGTCGTTATTGGTCTCAACTCAACCCTGTCTATTGAGATTTCTTACATGCTTAAGAATAAAGTTATCGTGGTTGATACCGATTCCGATCTTCAAATTATAATTTGTTTTCAATTGTATAAGAATAGCGCATTCTTTACTTTTACCGTTAAGGTTAAAAGTTCTTTATTGACAAATGATGGTGGTAGTTCTATTTCAATTTCTTCTAATCTTTCTAGTTATTCATCTTCTAGTGGATCATTGTGTTCTGATGTTGTTGTTCGTATAAAAATTATTTTTAGGATATGTTAAAGAGAGGTTCAAAATTATCAAATTTTGATTTTGTTGGTTTTTGTTTTGGAGGAGCTGATGATTTTTGAGAACTTTTGATGGCGTACCAAACTCAAAAATGGTGTTTTGAAGAATTGTTCTATGAGAATTACTGTTTTTTGCTCTTCGTCTAAGGATGGTTGTTTTATTAAAGTGCATAGTTCTCGTGATTCTAGACAACTTAATAGGTTTTGGTTGGTGATCATTCTTATGGGGTTGGTCTTAGAAATGTGAATAATCCACATCTTTCGAATGCAGATATTAAATCATTGATCAATGAGACTCGTGATTGTCCTAGTAAAAAGCCTAAAAATATAATAGATGATCTTAGAAGAGAATACAATCTTTATTTGTCTTTATAGCGACTTAAAAATTCGAACACTTGTTTTCGAATATCGAAACATTTTGAAATATAATTAAGTGTTATAAATACAGTTTTATAACTTTGTTAAACATCATTTAATTAATGAATAACGATAAGAAAGTTTTTTTTGAAAAATGTTTACAAAAATATTTTTTCGAAGGAAAACCGATAATGTGACTGAAAATCGGTTTATCGATAAATAGCTTTTCGATCGATATAAGTTGTTCGAACCCTTGTGCACTTGTCTAATGATCAAATGAACACATTAGCAACTAATTAACACACACATCTCTTCATGAATCATGGAAGGTTCTAGAAGCTTTCATATGGATAAGAGATATTATCATGAGAGGGGTACAATGGTAATTAGCATAATTGAGAAGTGATGGGAGGTGAAGCTTCGGTGGCTTGGTTGGGGTGGGGGGATTGAGGGTAAGCTTAGGCAACACCATTCTTATGTCTATATGAGGAAAGGCATACGATAGAGTTAAAATCACAAAATTCACAAAGCTTAAGTTATAAAATCAATGGCTTCTTCTTCTTCATCTCTTATGTTCTAAAGAAAATTGTTGCAAATCAACTCCAAGTCACTTCACACTTTGCCACAAGGCTTATTAAAATATTAGAACACCTTCCATCAAGTTACAACTTGAAAAAGCAAAGCCACACTCTCCCCACACCTAGAGGCCCTGAGCTATTTTAGAGGTTGGAGGCAAAAGCAAGGTGGAAAGCAAGGAGAAAGAGGAAGGAGGAAGGAGGAAGGAGGAAGGAAAGGTGGTTGCAAGGTGGAGGTTTGGCTTGGATTCTTAGATCTTGGTTGTTAGTGAGGTTAAAGGTGAGTTAGCACCTCACTTCGAATGGAAAATATAACATACATATGTTGTGTTGATTGTATATATGTTGTTTGAATTATTGTTAACTTATGTTAAAACATTGGTTTGAATTCTTGCTTTGAAAGTAAGTAACATATGTGATCCATATATATGAACTTGAAAAAACTTGGAATGGATTTGTATGACTTATGACAAGACCTTGAACAAAGCACATAGGTTATAAATGGACTTTGGTTTAGATTGGACTCGGATTTGAAAGTGCACTTATAGCGATAGATGCAGTTGTGAATTGCCTTGTTTTTTCCGATTGCTATGGAACTTTGTAGAGAGATCCTTAGGGGTTTCTTGCCATATTTATAATGTGTTATATATATGTTTGTTGGTATTAAAAGCTTGAATGGTAAAAAGTTAAGCAACATCTCGAAAAGTGGCCAAAAATTCACTTGTTCAAATCTGCCTCGTTTAGACTTGATTTTAGACTTTAAAAGGGTTGGAATGATATTTAAATTTAAGTAGTTTGTGTCATTATTTTTAAAAGTGTTTACTAACTCATATTACAGTATTTTAAAAGTGGTTTGAGATGTTTATGAATTTTTATGAATTATTTTTGAATTTTTAAAGAAGAAATATTTTGTTGAAAATATGTCGTTTTCAAGTTTCTTAGGAAAATTTTAAAGTTGTTATTTTTAGGTAATATTTTGGATAAATGTTTCAAAACCTATTATAAGTATTTTCAAGTATTTTAAAAGTATATACAAATATTTTCGGAAAGGGGTTAGAATTGCTTAATGGCCAAATGGTTGATTGTTTGATTACTTGTTTGAAATGTAATTGACTATGCTTAACACATAAAGCCGACGAAGTAAGGCTTATCTATTTGTGAGAGTTAAGATTGATGTTGAGTAGGGACTGAGCAATAAAGCTTTAACCTACCGGGCTTCCCTCTTGACCGAGGAATAGTAAGTGGAAAAATGTTGGAAACGTGTTAATCGTGTTGATTTCTTATTGTTTATGGAAATCATTAATACTGTACTTAACACTAAAAGCCGATGAGGCAGACTTATCTATTTGTGAGATTCAAGAATGAAGTGTCTAGGCAAAGCTTGCAACCAGTGCTCAAACTTACCCGACTTCACTCTTGGGTGAGGAATAGTTAAATTGGAATGTCGGAAATGAGTTAAGTGTACGAATCATGATTTGTATAAGCAATTGTTTTGACTGGATAATCAATTAGTCGATTATCGAACTAGACCAAATATGACTTAAGAAGTTATTTAAAGGCTTCACAATTTCATACCAATGAGAAGCCTCGGAGAGGAGCATTGGTACGAAATGTTTCTAGCTTTCGCTTACTTTTGAAAGAACCGAAATGAGTTTACCAGAAATTCATCGAATTAGTTTTGAAGAGAGCAGGATCAGTATGTGTTTTACTTATCGAATACCACTTTAAAACTAGTATGCAAATTCTATGTTTTGGAAGCATTTGTTAAATATAATGTTATAGAGTTGAACTATCAATTCTAAGGTTAAAGTCCAAGGAAGAGGTCTACATTAACATTTCAAACGATGCTAATGTATGGGACTGTCTATTTTGAGGAGTATTCCAAGAGAGAGGACGACGTTAACATTCATTGGAGGACTTATGTGGGAAACCTATGTAGAGGTTCGAGATCTGTTTGAGATGCTTGAATCCATGTAGTGATTCATGATCTTTTCGAGATGTGGGAATCCATTTGGGGATTCGTGTTCTGTTCGAGTGATGAAGGCTCGAGTGAGAGATGCCGAATGTAACATCGACATTGAAAATGACTAAAACCAGAGATATGATGCATAACCAAAGGAAACATAAAACTTTAACAATCCCAAGGGTGTAGACGACTCCATCTAGTATTACATACGGTATGCATGCGAGAGCGATGCATTCGAAACCACGATTGTCTGGGCGTGGGACAATTATGTATTTCCTATAGTACATTCCCTAGAGATGTAAGTTGCTCGGAAGGATATCTCTGATCCTTATGCAGAAGTTTAGATTCTGCCAGATCCGAGGAGATCTCCATGGAAAATCCACTATACGAATGCACCTTAGCGGTATTGATTGTATACTTATTATTGCTGTGGCATTCACACAACAACTATTTGATATGATTTATGTGCTATACTCTATACATTATCTACCATATTGTTATATGTTAAACTTAATGAATGGTTGGCTTCTTTGAGGGGAAAACGGTTATGGGAATCCATACGGTCTCAATGATCACTATTACTTGTTGCATATTTCTTGAGTTTCTCATGTTGGTTTGCCAGATTGATCTGGGTTTTTTTTGCTTATGATACTTAGGTCAGCCTCGTGTATGTTTCTAGATTTAGCCTTGGATGCTTGTAGGTTATGGAGAAGAGCTAGATGATTATCTTTCAATGTATTCTTATTTTTGCTGCCTTACTATTTGATATATCAGCAGTGTGAGGACAAACAGTTATAACTATCCGGGGTGATGATAGTACTTAGGTTTTAGTTACTTTGATATTTCTTTATTCAGAGTAACCCTTTATATTATTCATTTGATATTATATATTATCGTTCCGTTGTGAGATTCTAATATTATATTCTCTCTTTCTAGGTCTATTCTATTTTTTTATTTTTCCTTAACTATCGGTTTTTCTGGCACTTGGTTGTTCGGCACACGAATACCATGGATGTATTTAGTGTTGACATTCAAGGGTTGAAAAGCCATATCATTTCATTTGGTATCAAAGCCCAAGGTTGAGTGAACACCTTGGCTTTGGTTGGGTATGTCTCATTAGAGATAGGATAAATGACATCCTAAAATGAGTTGAGTGTATTATACATATGAGAGCGTATTTGTATTTTGAAAAATAGATTTTAAAATTATTTTTTAGGAATATCTCTTTCTTAGGAATCCCTTCTTTGAAATAACTCTATCTTTTCATGTCTTAAAAGAAGTTTTGCTTTGATTAGGTAGTAAGAACTATGAGTACTAGAGCCGTCAATGCTCAAGGAGGTAGAGGTAGAGGTGGTCGAGGTAGTACCCTCACAAATGGTGGAAATCGAGCACCAAGGAATGCTGCTTTGGTCGGGGAATTAAGAGTGGATATTGTGGAAGAGGTCATGTAGGTCAGGCCTCTAGTGAATTTTGCTTCGCTCTGTCACGATTATGAGAGGTTGGGAGATAAGAGTTTTGGCGGTACGAAGATGATCGTAGAATTCCAGGCTTGGATCAAATTGTGTGATAAGATATTTGGAGATATAGAGCTGGATAATGCAATGAAGCGTAAATTAGAGTCACGACACCTGATGGATGCAGCAATGTATTGGTGGAGTTCTATCACTGCAGATATCCAAAAGAACGAATTCTCTTGGGCCCAATTTAAAGATGTGTTTGAGATTAAGTTTATTCCAAAAGTCGGAAAGACTTTGTTATTTAGGAGCTCCTTGGATCTAAAGCAGGAGGCCATGACCATGGAGGAGTATGAGAACTGGTTCATTGCATTGTCTCAGTTCAGGTTAGGATTGGTTGATACACCACTGGAGAAGAACGAGATGTCTATTGCGGGTGCGCACCCTGAGTTCCAACGGGATATGAGTAATCACGTCATGGGATCTTTTGTTGGTTTGGTGAACATGGCTTTGAGGTTTGAGAGCTTAACTCTGAAGCCATCTATTTCTACACCGGTGTGACATCCCCTATCTTGGGGCTCAAAGCTAAGCGATACAGATGCTACAGTCATCCATAATATTATCTTCCAGTGATAAAATACAGTAATGTTAATGGTATTCATAATATCAGAAGCTCATCAATATGAAATAAAATCATCATAGAATTCAAAACAGTTTTTCCGATCACGTTTTAAATCAATATTTCATATTCAGATACATAATCCCAAAATGAATCCAAGGTTTTGATCAAATATAATTATTACAAATTATGCCAAGAGCGACATGTGAAGATGCCCTCTTGGATGATCAGAGTACTAAATAAACATATCTGTCATAAATACATCACAGCGGAAATAAAACTAAATAGCTCCTACATAGCTAACCTTGCCTCCTGCACGTCTTCAGAAGCTTATTCGTCCAACCTACTAAACCTGAAAAACCTTAACTCTCAATCTACTCAAATTAAATTTTGAGCATCCTGCACGTCTTTTGATTGATTTTCTTAAGCTTCCCACTTGAATATTAGTTTTTCTTCTTCTTGATTCTCTTAATGGTGGCCGACCAAACTTACAAGGGTTTTAGTTTTGTTCGTAATTGTAAAAATGAACAAAGAATGAAGGTAAGAAAGGTTTATGGTATAAGAACATAACCTATTCCTATTTTGCCCTTATCATATTCCTTTTACTTACTAAAGTTTATTTCTCTTTTGCTTACTTTTATTAAGGCACAACCCCCTTTTATTGGTTAACAAATCTCAATTCCTTAACCATCTACATTATTTCATTTAATTTATCTAATTAAATGCTCTAAATAATGTTAGTTAAAGTTATGGCCATTACAGACTCCCCTCCTTAAAGAATTTCATCCTCGAAATTACAATAAGGTACTCATAACAAACAAACATAAAGGTAAAACATACCAAGAAACAAGTCAGGATAAGTATCTCTAATCCTGCTCTCAACTTTTCAAGTACAGTCTCTCTCGTCATCACTCCACTGGACTTTGACTAATCTGACTATCTTATTCCTTAGTCTCTTCTTATCCCTCGCGACTATACGAACTGGTTTTATAACAATAGTCATATCCGATTCCACTACTAAACCATTTAACACGGTCGGTGCAATAGTAGTTTCTGGATCTCGAATACACTTCCTTAGATGAGAAACATGAAAGACGTTGTGGACTCCTGCCAAACTATTTAGTAACTCTACTCTATATGCGAGTTTCCCGATCCTTTCTACAATAGGAAATGGTCCAACAAATCTTGGTGCCAATTTTCCTGATTTTCCAAATCCGATTACACCTTTTATCGGTGATACCTTGACGAAAACATGATCTCTAACTGAGAACTCTAAGTCTTTCCGTCTTTTATCAGCATAACTCTTCTGCCTAGACTGAGCTTCCTTTATTCTGGCTCGAACTAACTCAATCTTTTCTGTAGCTTCTCTAACCAAATTTGGACTAAGAACTAACCTATCCCCACCTACCCAACAAACGTGAGATTTGTATGGCCTTCCATACAAAGCTTCAAACGGTGCCATCCCTATACTAGTCTGATAACTATTGTTATATGAAAACTCGATTAAGTGTAGGTGGTCTTCCCATGATCCTCTAAAGTCTAGTACACAAGCTCTTAACAAATCCTCTAAGATTTTGTTAACTCTTTCCATTTGTCCATCTGTCTATGGATGGTAAGCGGTACCCATCTTGAGCTTGGTACCCAAAGTCTCATGTAGATTTTTCCAAAATCTCTAGTGAATAAGGAATCTTTGTCCTTACTATACTACTAGGAATTCCATGCAGTCTAACTACATTCTTCAGGAATAATTTAGCCAAAACAGGTGTCATCCTGGTTGACTTAACTGGAATGAAATGGGTACTCTTGGTCAACCTGTCCACTATGACCCATATACTTCCATTTCCTCGATTTGACCATGGCAACCCATCTATAAAATCCATTGATATAGAATTCCATTTCCAAACTGGAACATCTAAAGGCTGAAGTAACTCACTTGGTTTCTGATGTTTGGCTTTTACCTATTGACAGTTCAAACACTGCTTCACCCATAAGCCTACATCTCTCTTCATACCTTCCCAGAAAAAACTCCTTTTCATGTCCTGATACACCTTAGTTCCTCCTAAATGAATGGTGAACTTTGAATGATGACATTCTCCAAGAACTTTCTTCCTAATGTTTCCCACATTCGGAACACATAGTCATCCTTTCTTCCTCAACCATCCATTCTGGTCAGGACTGAAATCTTTCAAGTCATCACTCTCCATTCCATCCCTTAATTTTCTGATCCGTTCAGCTAATAATGGATCCTCTCCTTGTTTAGAAGCAATCCTTTCGATCATCACCGGTCGAACTTCTAAACATGACAACCTAGCAGTACTCTTAGATCTCCATTGTACTCCGTATGTAGTCAATGCTTCTAAATCTTTCCACTCAGCTATCATTGCCAGTACTACATTCTGATGCTTCCTGCTAAGTGCATCTACCACCTTATTCCCTTTTCCTGGGGTGTACTCAATACCAAAGTCATAAGCGGCTAAATACTCTAACTACCTCTGCTGTCTCATATTCAACTCTTTCTGAGAGAATAAATACCTGAGTGACTTATGATCTGTATACAACTCGAATCTTTCTCCTAAAAGGTAATGTCTCCACACCTTCAATGCGAAAATTACTACAGCTAATTCCAAATCATGAATTGGATATCTAACTTCATGCGGTCTAAGCTGTCGTGAAGCGTAGGCAATCACTTTACCTCTTTGCATTAATACAGCTCCTAATCCTAGTCCACATGCATCCGTGTACACCACTATGTTTTGATTCCCTTCTGGAACAACTAACACATGTGCATTCATTAATAAGTGTTTTAATTTCTGGAATGTCTCCTCACACTTATCAGTCGATACAAACTTCACATCTTTCCATGTTAACTTAGTCATCTGTGCCGCTATCCACGAAAAATCCTTAATGAATCTCCGATAATAACTAGCAAATCCAAGAAAACTCTTTATCTCAGTCACTGTCTTGGGTCTTTTCCAATTATTCACCGCCTCGATCTTAGCCGGATCTACGGACAACCCTTTCTCTAAGACTACATGACCAAGAAACTTCACTTCCTTCTTTCAGAAATGACACTTCGAAAATATCGCTTTCAGTTGATGCTGCCTCAACGTCTCAAGCACCACTTTAAGATGAACTTCATGTTCTCTTTCATCTTTAGAGTATATCAAAATGTCATCTATAAACACTAACATGAATCTGTCCAGATGCTCCCAGAAGATCCTGTTCATCAAGTCCATGAAAAATGCTGGCGCATTAGTTAGTCCGAGCGGCATTACCAACCATTCGTACGATGCGTATCTTGTTCTAAATGCCATCAAAGGAATATTATCTTCAGCCACTCTAAGCTGATGGAACCCTGTTGCCAAATCCAACTGGAAAATACTTTGGCTCCACTCAATTGTTCGAACAAATCATCAATTCTAGATAACGGATATCGATTCTTTATTGTATTCTCATTCAACTTATGATAATCGATACACAACCTTAACGGTCCATCCGGTTTCTTTACAAACACTACGGTTGCTCCCCAGGGCAAACTACTTGGTCTAATAAAGTTCTTACTTTCCAAATCCACTAACTGCACCTTTAACTCCTTCATCTCGGTAGGTGTCATTCTACTTGGTGGTCTACTCATCGGTTCTGCTCCTGGTACTAAATCTGCCCGAAACTCAATGGCTCATTTCGGTGGCAGTCCTACTACAGGCTCAAAGGCGTCCGCGAATTCACTTACAATGAAAACTCGGTTCAACTCGTCTTCTTCTTCCATAGCACCTAACAAAGCATTTACCTTAATACTAGGGTCTTCTACGGAGTATATAATCCGACCACTACACTACGGTGTTTAAGTGATATTTTCCTATTATGGCAAAATATCCTAGCATCATATTTACTTAACCAATGCATACCCAAAATAATTATGAACCCTATGCAATCAAATACATGTAAACTTCAAGCAAATGTATGACCTAATAATTCAAACTCTAAGTGGTCACGTCTCATCCCAAGAGTTGCATACCCTCCTATCGAATTCGCAACCCTTAAGGAAGTAACTAAACACGAGAGTTCTAAGTTAAACTTATCTACCAAACAATGAGATATAAAAGAATGCGATGCACCGTATCAAATAGAACTCTAACTGATACACAATGAATCAAAAGCGTACCTCCCAACATAGCTTTTCCTTTCTCCTCAGCTATTGGTCTAGAGGTAGCTGGTTCCAATGCAAACATCTTGCCTTTTCCATCCTTGGCTGGTTCCTTGCACTAGTTCTTATAATGTCCAATCTGATCATAGTTAAAGCACCTCACCTCTTTCTTATCAGCAGCTTTCTTCCCTTTGCCTGTCCGACACTCGTGAGCATAGTGTCCCTTCTTATCACACTTAAAGCAAACTAATTTAGCCTTTACCTTCATGGCAGCTTCTCCTTTCAGAGCACCCTTCTTATGGAATAACTTCCTTTTCTGGTTCCACCCACTTTGAGCTTCCCCTGCTTTGTTACCACCATGAAAAGCAAGCATCTCCTCCTACCTCAAAGCCATCTCAACAACTACATCACACGGATCCCTAATATGTGGCAGAGTTGATTTAGCTAGTTCAGGTTTTAGTCCGCGGATGAACTTCTCATTCCTTTTGATAACCGTATCAACTGTAGCATATCCGTATCTCGATAGCTCCTCGAATCTGGTTGCATACTCAAGCACTGTCATGTCCCTCTTCTCCAATTCCATAAACTTCCTGAGCAGAGTTGACTTAGCAATCTCTGACATGAATCTTTTCTCAAACCTCCTTCTAAATTCAGTCCAAGTCATGGTCTCCTCATTTACTCCCATAGTAACACTGTTCCAACAATACAGTGCCGCTCCTTGCAACTGTCTGGAAGCAAGCCTCCTCTTCTGCTCATCATTAAGCCCTAAATCAGCAAAGATCCTCTCGCAATGAAGTAACCAATTTTCCACTTCAATTACGTCTTCTGTTCCGCTAAACGGCTTTCCTCCAAGCCTGGCATAGTCTCTGCTCAAGATTGCATAGTTATTGACCACCAGAGCTCCCTGATTTCCTCCTTCAACATTTCCTCCGATTAATCCTGCAGTAACTCCAGCCTGCATCATATTAACAAAGAACTGATACATAGCTCCCATATCAGCTTGCGGCACTCCAGGACGTACATTGGTATTTTCATTTGGATTGGCATTTGTTGGTCGACCCGGGTTTCCCCTGTTGGGTCGAGCATTTTCGTTGGTTGTGGTACTTCCCCCACCAATGTTAACTCTTCCACTCCTAGCACCCATATCTTACGTCCTTAAAATATGCATTCGAGCCTTTGTAAGATACAGAAGAACAACCTAAGAAAGATGGATAATAGAGATAAAGCATATACTTATATATAGCAAATACAAGTACGTTACTATAGCGTTATCCCATACCCCAGTCTTTTCTCTGGTTCCTTAGGATTATATTTTCAAAATCATTTTTAAGTTTGAAATTTCTTTTTAAGTTTTCATAAACCTATGCTCAGATACCAAGTTGTGACATCCCTTATCTTATGGCCCAAAGCTAAGCTCTACAGATGCTGCAGTTATCCATAGTATTAACTTCCCATGACAAAATATGGTAATGTTAATGGTATTCATAATATCAGAAGCGCATGAATATGAAATAAAATCATCATAGATTTCAAAACAGCTTTTTTGATCACGTTTCAAATCAATATTTCATATTCAGATACATAATCCCAAAAAGAATCCCAGGTTTTGATCAAATATAATTACTATAAATTACGCAAAGAGCGACATGTGAAGATGCCCTTTTGGATGATCAGGGTACTAAATAAACATATCTGTCATAAATACATCACAGCGGAAATAAAACTAAATAGCTCCTACATAGCCAACTTTGCCTCCTGCACGTCTTCGGAAGATTATTCATCCAACCTACTAAACCTTAAAAACCTTAACTCTCAATCTACTCAAATTAAATTTTGAGCACCCAAAAGTTTAAGGGGAAACATAAACTTTGAGTCAGACATAAAGCCTGGTGTGAGTAATATTATTACATCTAGGTTTACTGGTATTAAGTGAGACCATGCCGCTTAGCGGAACGGGTTTCCCCTCACAAATATCCCTTTAAAAAGCATGTCTTTGGAAAATCAGAATCCTGCAATCAAACTGATTATAACAATAATAGCAAGTACATATATGCATAAAATCAGGAAATCAATGGAATATCTTTCCATACTATAGTTTTACTTTGCTAACTATTAACCATTGGCTGACTCGGGCCTACTAGACATACTCAATAATCTAGCTTCTGTTAGACATAATACTGGGCTGACTGCCCTTAACTTTTTTATAGGGTCAACCGAACCTAATGGTTTTACGGACTCACCAATAACCTATCTTTACTCTGTATATTTCCTTCTGTGTGTAACCTCAATTTAGTCCCACCTATGACCAGCCTTACACACTAGAATTTTGGACTTATTTTAGCTAAGTGCTAATAGCTAAAGTATAGGGCATGACCATATACCAGTCTCATCTGGTCTTCTAATATCTAAGTCATAAACTTAGGGTTAACTACCCTATTCATGTTTCATTTCCTGCCTTAGGGTTAACTACCCTGTTAAAACTTTATTTCCTTGTAAATAATCTTTACAAATGATTTACCCCTGAAATCATACCTTTATAAAACAAGGAAACCATACACTTTGCTTTACTTAAAACACTTATGCCATGATATATATATTTACATAATATAGTGTTGATGAAACCTTATCAATGGGATTATCTACCCCTTTAAAGTAAGTTAAAAACTCCTTCTTAACTTGTAAAGCTTTAGGCTACAAGGCCAAAACAATGCCTTCGAAACCTTTGAAAATAGACCTTTCGAAATCATTATTTAAACCTTAGACATCCTCTTTCAAAATCATTAAACTTGTCTTTCGAAAACATTGGGGATCTCCCCTTCGAAACTCATATTACATACTTTTCGAAAACATTGAAATTCTTCACTTAAGGCGTACCTTTCGAAAGTATTGGGTCCAAGTAAAAGTTTGTGGAAACACTAGTTCAAAACCATTTAAAACCATTCCTTTTGAAATCTTTAGGTTTAACTTTTAATATGACTAAGGGTCATAAAGAACTGGGGCGAAAGCATTGCTTTCGAAAGCATATACCCCAAGTAAAAGAATGAGGATGATTTCAAAACCAACCCCTTCGAAACCATCGCCTTCGAAACCATTTTAAAAGAAATTAAACTACTCTTTTGAAAGCATTGAGAAGGCGACTTTAGAGTATAAAGGCAAAAGCACCCTTTCGAAAGCATTGATTCGAAAGGTTTGAATGCGGCAGCATGGGTTTTGTCCTTTCGAAAGCTTCATTTTCAACATAATGGCGGCAATCCATTCGAAAGCTCTTTTATATAAACAAGCAAGTTGATTAAGTCAAAAGCTAACTCCAACTCTTTTAAAAGCATTATTTACAAACGAAAACAGTTTAAAGTTAAAAAGAGTGGCTTCTACCCCTTCTAAAGCATGGTTTCGACGTTATGCCTTCCGCCTTTCTCCAATTCACCACGTATCAATTGTTTGATACCATGTGCATTGGTTTCGACTTAGCCATAGACGAAGGTACGTTGTCGAAAGCTATTGATGGAAGTGGCGAAGTAGTAAATTTAAACAAAACTATTTTATAGCCTTTAAAATAATTGCTTTTCAACCAACATGCCTTATTTGTCAAAATACAATTGGTTGCCCATTTCTTTTCAAAAATTTTCTTTTCTAAAAGTGCTGCTAAATTCAGAAATTAGCAACTAAAACATTTAACAAAGAAGCCCTTCTCCCTGTTAAACATATAAAACATTTAAGTCCCATAACTTAAATAATTTTATATCTGTAGTAAAATACTTAGGAAAATTCCCTAAAAATTTCCATAATTCTCTTCTGATATGTTTTTCAACATATTTAAATTTTAGACCCAAATGCAATATATAATTGCCATAATTAATTTAAACCCAATATTAGCTATTTTCTCCCGTAAAAATTCATAATAAATCCACCATAGCTTAGATAATTATGAAACTTGAAATCCACTTTATAAATAACATTTTCGATCCTATATAAAAAATGCAAGTCATTTGGATGTCATTTAATAGGTTTTCAAATCTAAAATTATCATAAAATCTATATGAAGCAATATAAATAATCAACAAGCAGATATTTCTATTTAAACAATCATATCATGGCATATTACTTGCAAAATCAATTCGGATCTTAACTAGAAACTGAAATCAATAAAAATGAGATGTATGATCATTATTCACCTTAGCTTGTTGTTAAGAAGGTTGAGGTTTGTCTTTTGATTGATTTTCTTAAGCTTCCCACTTGAATATTAGCTTTTCTTCTTCTTGATTCTCTTAATGGTGGCCGACCAAACTTACAAGGGTTTTAGTTTTGTTCGTAATTGTAAAAATGAACAAAGAATGAAGGTAAGAAAGGTTTATGGTATAAGAACATAACCTATTCCTATTTTGCCCTTATCATATTCCTTTTACTTACTAAAGTTTATTTCTCTTTTGCTTACTTTTATTAAGGCACAACCCCCTTTTATTGGTTAACAAATCTCAATTCCTTAACCATCTACATTATTTCATTTAATTTATCTAATTAAATGTTCTAAATAATATTAGTCAAAATTAGGGTTATTACAACCGGCTGGGGACAACAAGCGGAAATTTCATCCACCAAGAGATATTTCTAGTGTGGTTTTCCATCAGTGTAGGCAGAAGGGACACTTTGCTTGGAGTTGTAAATCGAGGAAAGATGGGCGGGTGGCTAAGCGCAGATAGTGAAAGCATCGATTGAGAAGTTTTCGAAGCTTGAGGCATAGTTTGCACCAAAAGGTTGTTACAGTGTCCATTAGCTTGGCCATTTTGTTAGAAATTGTCCTATGCTCAAGATTGGGGAGCAACCTAGGGTCTTTGCAATTTCTGCAGTAGTGAAAGGAAAGCAGGTTCTTGAGGGTGTACTATCTATTATAGTTTACCTATTTACATTTGGTTTGATATTGGTATTTCTCATAGTTAATATCACGTAACCTTGATTATTTAGTCATGCTCGGCATGTTAGGAACATTGGGTATTGTTTGTTATTGATTTGTGCTCAACCAGTTTATGAGCAGCTTTACTTTTTTACATCATGGGGTGGGTAGACAGTAATTGTCGGTAAATTGAACAAACACCTTGTGAAATAAGTTTCACAGTTTGACTATGGGACGTTCAGTGATAATATTAGGTTAGAAGTTAAAATTTAGTAAAGGATGTTTACTATAATAAAAAAGAAAAGATATAATATTTTAAAAATAAATATTTGTGACAAGATTTATATAAGAAAGTAATTTTATATAAGTAAGGTTTATAAAATATGGTTTATAAACGAAAAGGAATTAAACAAAGAATTTGAGAACTTAATCCCGATGTCTTTGAAAATGTTTTTTGAGTTGGAGAAAATAATAATAGTATTATTTGAAAGTAAATATTTGAGAGATTGATTTAAGAAATTTAGATCATGATACTTAGTATTATTATGCGAAGTATTTGATACCGCTTTGAAACGATTTTGGTTAAATACCAAAAGTATGTTTGGTTATACTGAACTTACTTCTGTTTCTTGGAAATAATTTCGATGATGACTGCAGCATCATCGGCGTTCATTTTTGAGTTTCTAAGTGTAGGATGCTACAAAGTTATTTTGATAAACTAGATTTTGATTTAAATCCCAAAAGTACGATTTGATATACAAAAGTTATATGTATATATTATTTCAAAATGATTTGAAATGAAAACCGATGTTTAGTTCTAAAGTTCTCTTGTTAAGTTATTTCATGGACACATGTAGCCTATGCATTAGGAAAGTACAGTATGTGCATCATGATATGATATATTGTTTAGTAGTTTCCATTGATTAAATGAAATGGAATTTTCGTCTATTTTGGATAGTCAAGAACGTCCGAATGTTATAGAACTTGAAACTAAGTGTTTTGAAAATATAATGTTGATTTTTATATAACACTTGAATTAATAAGGTAGTGAGTTAAAACGAGTTTAAATTTGTTAAGCATACTTGTTAAGTAAAACAAAATGATGTTTTGTATATGCTCTTTGGATGTAACGGAGTATTATACAAGTATGAACTTAAGTGATAAAATGTGGATAACGTGAAGTTATGTTTTATGAAATGATTCATAAATGGTGTTAGTATTGAAGATATACTAATTGTATAAATGAATGTGATTAAAAAGAAATTGGTGTAGTTAAGACACCAATAGGATAAATACGTAAGCTGTACGTAAATCATTTTATTTGCATGGTTATTCTTGATTCAGTATTCGAGTACATGTTTTCGAGGTGGTTTACGCCAGTTCGAATAAGGATTTTTCACTCGATTATTGATGAAGAACACTTGATACGATCCCGATGTTTTCTATCAAAGTATATGACTATGCAAGGAGAATGGAGGTTTCTAATCAAAGAACCAAATCAAAGTCCGCACTAGAGAGGTCAAGTGATATAACTAGTTGGAAGTGAAATCTATGTGGTCGAGTAAGTGATCAGATCAGATATTGTGTACGGATGATATATGTACAACATACAGGCTTTAGTATACTTGTATACTATGTTTGTTGGATTATGGAGAGTTTGGGGAATGAATCTTTGATTTATTATGAGGTACCACGAACAACCGTCTAAGTAATGACCTTAGGCTGTTGTGCGTAAGGTATGCTTAGTGGATTGTTTATCGTCCTTGGACGTTGGGAGAGTTTTGAACCTAAGAAAACCATGAGAGTTGGTTGCTAGTGTTGTGAATACTATTTGAGTATTTGTGTGTTTGTTCCTTTGTTAAGGTTAGAAGTGGCATGGAGCGAGATGCTCAAGATGGTACTAAGAAGACGGAGGGCGGTTTGAAGGAATTCTATCCGAGGTTGCTTATAGACTAGGGTTTCCTTCTTATTTTTGTATTGTATATCTATTGCGATGTACTCACCGCTTGAGGTGGAGTCACTTAGTATGCATTTTGGTTTGCAGTTTAGCTTGTATATAGTTCATCAATACTCTATATATTTATCTTATTTCATCTATCTCCTTTGATTATCGTTCTTGTTTGAATTTCAAGGACGAAATGTTCTAAGTGGGGGAGAATGCAGCGACCCGAAAATTCAAACACTTCATCTTTGAATATTAAAATGTTTTGAAATATAATTAAGTGTTATAAATACAGTTTTATAACTTTATTCAACATTATTTAATTAATGGATAATGATAAGAAACTTGTTTTGGAAAAATGTTTACAAGAACATATTCTTCGAAGGAAAATCGATAATGTAACTAAAAATCGGTTTATTGGTAAACAACTTTTCGACCGATATAAGTTGTTCGAATTCTTGTGCACTTGTCTAATGATCAAATGATCAAATTAGAAACTAATTAACACATACATCTTTTCATAAATCATGGAAGGTTCTAGAAGCTTTCATAAGGATAAGAGATATTATCATGAGAGGGGTATAATAGTAATTATCATAAAAGAGAATTGATGGGAGGTAAAGCTTCCATGGCATGTTTGCGGGGGGTGGGAGGTTGAGTGCAAGCTTAGGTAACACCATTCTTATGCCTATATTAGGAGAGGTATACCACAAAGTTAGAATCACAAAATTCACAAAGCTTAAGTTATAAAATCAATGGCTTTTTATTCTTCTCCATCTCTTATGTTCTAAAGAAAATTGTTGCAAATCAGCTTAAATCACTTTGAATTGTACCAAAAGGCTTAGTAAAATATTATAACACCTTCCATTAAGTTAGAACTTGAAAAAGAAAAGCCACACTCACCCTACACCTAGAGGCCGGTTCGGAGGCAAAAGCAAGGTGGAAAGCAAGGAGAAGGAGGAGGACAAGGTGGTTGCAAGGTGGAGGTTTGGCTTGGATTCTTGGATCTTAGTTGTTACCGAGGTTAAATGTGAGTTAGTACCTCACTTTGAATGGAAAATATAACATACATATGTTATGTTGATTGTATAAATGTTGTTTGAATTGTTGTTAACTTATGTTAAAACATTGGTTTAAATTCTTGCTTTGAAAGTAAAGTGACATATGTGATCCATATATATGAACAAGAAAAAACTTGGAACAGACTTGAATGGACTTGTATGAATTATGACAAGACGATGATCAAAGCACAAAGGTTATAGATGGACTTTGGTTTGGATTGGAATCGGATTTGAAAGTGCACTTATAGCGATAGTCGTTATAGATGCAGTTGTGAATTGTCTTGTTTTTGGCGATTGCTATGGAACTTTGTAGAGAGATCCTTAGGGGTTTCTTGCCATATTTATAATCTATCATATATATGTTTGTTTGTATTAAATCTTGAATGGTAAAAAGTTAAGTAACATCTCGAAACGTGGCCAAAACTTCACTTGTGCAAAATTGCCCCATTTAGCCTTGATTTTAGACTTTAAAAGGGTTGAAAAGATATTTAAATCTAAGTATTTTGTTTAATTATTTTTAAAAGTGTTTAGTAACTCATATTATAGTATGTCATAAGTGGTTTGAGATGTTTATGAATTTTTATGAATTAGTTTTGAATTTTAAAGAAGAGATATTTTATTGAAAACATGCCATTTTCAAGTTTCTAAGGAAAATTGTAAAGTTGTTATTTTCAGGTAATATTTTGGATAAATGTTTTAAAACGTGTTATAAGTATTTTCAAGTATTTTAGAAGTATATACAAATAATTTCGAAAAGGGGTTAGAATTGCTTAATGGCCAAATGGTTGATTGTTTGATTACTTGTTTGAAAAGTAATTGACTATGCTTAGCACTAAAAACCGGCAAAGCAAGGCTTATCTATTTGCAAGAGCTAAGATTGATGTGGAGTAGGGATGGAGCAATAGAGCTCTAACTACTGGTCTTCCCTCTTGACCGAGGGATAGTAAGTCGGAAAATGTAGAAAACGTGCTAATCTTGTTGATTTCTTATTGTTTATGGAAATCATTAATACTATACTTAACATTAAAAGCCAATGAGGTAGACTTATCTATTTGTGAGATTCAAGAATGAAGTGTTTAGGTAGGGCTTGATGAAACCAGTGCTCAAGCTTACCTGGCTTCACTCTTGGGCGACGAATAGTTAAATTGGAATGTCGGAAATGAGTTAAGCATACAAATCATGATTTGTATAAGCAATTGTTTGACTAGATAATTGATTGGTCGATTATCGAACTTGACCAAATATAACTTAAGAAGTTATCGAAGGGCTCCGCTATTTCATACCAATGAGAATCCCAGGGGAGGAGCATTTGCATGAAATATCTCTAGCTTTCACTTACTTTTGAAAGAACCGGAATTGAGTTTTACCAGAAATTCATTGAATTAATTTTGAGGAGACTGAAACAGGTAAGTGTTTTACTTGTCTAATACCACTTCAAAACTAGTATATGAGTTCTATGTTTTGGAAGTGGTTGTGAAATAAAATGTTATAGAGTTGAACTGTCAATTCTAAGGTTAAAGTCCAAGGGAGCAGTCAACGTTTACATTTCAAACGATGCTATCATGTGGGACTGTCTATCTTGAGGAGTATTCCAAGAGAGAGGACACCGTTAGCATTCATCGGAGGACTTATGTGGGGAACTTATGTGGAGGTTCGAGATCCGTTTGAGATGCTCGAACCATGTAGTGATTTGTGATCTATTCGAGATGTGAGAATCCATTTGGGGATTCGTGTTCTGTTCGAATGATGAAAACTCAAGAGAGAGATGCCGAATGTACCCTCGACACCGGAAATGACTAAAACCAGAGATAGGATGCATAGCCAAAGGAAACGTAGCATTTTAGCAATCCCAAGGGTGCAGGTGACTCCATCTAGTATTACCTGCGGACATGCGTGTAGGAGCGATGCATTCGAAACCACGATTGTCTGGGCACGGGCCAGTTATGTATTTCCTATAGTACATTCCCTAGAGATGTACATTGCTTGGAAGGATATCTCTGATCTTTGTGCAGGAGTTCGGATTCGGTTAGACCCGAGGAGATCTCCATGGAAAATCCATTATGCGAAAGCGCCTTAGCGGTATTGATAGTATACCTATTGTTGTAGCGTTTACATAGCAACTATTTGATATGATTTATATGCAATACGTCAGACATTATCTATCATATCATCATCTGTTAAACTTAATGAATGGTTGGTTTCTTTGAGGGGAAAACCGTTATGGGAATCAATACGGTTTGAATGGTTACTATTACTTGTTGCATATTTCTTGAGTTTCTCACGTTGGTTTGCCAGAGTGATTCAACTGTTATTTTCTTATAATATTCGGGTTGGCCCCGTGTATGTTTCTAGATTTATCCTTGGATGCTTTAGCTTATGGAGAAGAGATAAATGATTATCTTTCATAGTAGTCTTATTTCTGCTGCCTTGCTATTTGATATATCAGTAGTGTGAGGACATGTAGTTATAACTGTCCAGGCTGATGATAGTACTTAAGTTCTAGTAACTTTGATATTTTTGTATTCCGAGCAACCCTTTGTATTATTCCTTTGATATTATATATTATCGTTCCGTTGTGAGATTCTGCTATTATGTTCTCCTTTTCTAGTTATATTCATTTTTTTTTATTTTTCCCTAAATTCTGTCTTTTCGGTACTTGGGTGCTCGGCACACGAATACCGTTCATGTATTTAGTGTTGACATTCGAGGGTCGAAAAGTCATATCGTTACAGTCTTACTCTTTTGCTTATTCTGGAAAACAACTTGCTTTGATTGAATTGCATGGTAATGATGCTATGTCCTACAATGATTTGAGTTGGTATTTATAAGCATGGAAGAAATATAATCCAAGTATTTATGTCGATATGGATGTTAATCATTGCAGCAATCAATTTGAGAGGATGTTTATTGGTTTGGAGCTTGTATACTTGGTTTTGAGCATTATCGAGCTATGATATTTTTAGATGCTACTCATTTAAGAGGACATCCAAGTGTTTTGTTGGGTTCTACTACAAAAAATGGTAATCAAGATATGTTTTTATTTTATTTTACTGTAGTTTTATTGTTTTTTTTAATTACTGTACAAAAGATTTAGTTCAGATTTTTATTTCATTTTAGTATCAGAATTTTATATACAGTATCAAAATTTGAGAATAGTTACGTTGTGTGGTATCATAAATTAATTACTTTGTGTTATGAAAATTTAGTTAATATTTGATTTTAGGATTTGAAAAAAGTGATATTCTATAGTATCACAGTTTCAGTATTATTGTGCATTAGATTACTAAATAGTATCAGTTTTTAGATATTAGAATTTAAAAATGTTATATTGTATAGTATCAGAATTTCGTTCACTTGTGGTATCAGTTTTTAATTGTTCACTGGTATCGAAATTAAGTTAACATTTGATTAATTTTTTTAATTTTTTAATTTAAAGGTTTTTTCTTTAGCTATGGGTATAGTTTCTCTAGAAAATGTGGATAATTGGAAATGGTTTTTGAATCATTTGAAAAACAAATTCTTCAAGAAGATCGTGATTTGGTTTTTATGTCGGATCGCCATCAAGTTTTGATTTAGGTGTTCATGAAGTTTTTCTTTCATCCTTTCATAGTTAATTTTATCTTCATATGGAACAAAATCTTCTTTTACCAGTAAAGGGGAAAATGCGATTTTTTTATTGTTTGTTTGTTCAAAATTTATTCTAGAGCTTCTAATATATATGAATTTGAAGAAGAACATTCTAAATTTTATGAAATTGGTGGTATTGCTGTTATGAATTTCTTGAAGGATAAGCCTAATGATAAGTGGATTGATTTATTTTTTACGAGGAAACGTTACGGTGAATATAGTTCAAAATGTTGTTAAAAGTTTTAATAGTTGGATTTTGGATGAATGAGCTTTGCCTATTACTACATGTTTAGATGAAATTCATGTTAAAGTTATGTGACAAATGGCTAGAAGGAGAGATGAATGTCATTTGTGAAATACTACTCTTTGTCCTTCTATTGAGTTTCGTATAAGTGAACTGATAGAAGAAAGATTTGGATGGAATGTATTCAAGTCTTTAGAGTTTGTTTTTGAAGTGAAATTGTCAAACTCTCATCATGTTGATTTTAAAGAACGGATTTGTAGTTGCAATTGATGGAAAGTTACAGGATTTTCTTGTGCTCATGCTATTAAGTGCATGAACAAGTCAAAATTATCCGTTTATGATTTTATTGAGTATTATTTCACCGTTGATGCTTATCGTTGTTCTTATGCTAACATTATAAATTCTATTCCTAATTTTGATAAGCCTATTGTTGATGCTAGTGTTGAAGGTATTATTAAGCCACTTAAGGAGAAACATGGTGTTGGTAGACCTTCTGCCAAACGCAAAGGAGGATTTGCGTACTTTTAAAATAAGCAAAATAAATGCGGTGTATGCAAGCAATTTGGTCACAATAAGCGTAATTGTCAAGCTTTTAAGAAGATATGATTTGTTTTTCATGTTGTTATTAATTTGTTGAGATTTATACTTAGTTGTATGACTTTTTTTAGAATTTTTTGTCATTGAACCTGGTTATAAAAGTATATTGGTTTTAGCATATTTTTAATTTGATATTGATTTGCTGCATATTTTTTATTTGATATTGATTTGCTCTTTGTAGTTGAACTTGGTTATATAGTATCATTTGTAGTTTCAGTTTAAATATGTGTTTTGTTGTATAACCAGTATCAGTTTCATTTATTTATTTGTACATTTATTTGTTTGTAGATTATATAGTGTCATTTGTAGTTTCAGTATCAATTTTGTAGTATAACCAGTATCAGTTTTTATTTATTTATTTGTTTATAGGTTATACAGTATCATTTGTGGATTTAGTATCTGTTTTGTAGCACAACCAGTATCAGTTTTATTATTTATTTGTTTTCTTGATTTAGTCAGGTATTTATTTTTGTAGTATCATTTTACTATTTTGTAGTATATCCGGTTAGCTTTTGCATCCATATGTATCTGATTAGGTTGTAGTATCATTTGATCATTTTGTATGACCAATTTGTAGTATTTTTGTAGATGTGAAGTGGTACTTGCATGTAGCTTTTGCATCAATACGTACCCGATAAAGTTTGGAATCCAGTTAGCTTTTGCATCCATACGTACTTGATTAGATTTGACATTGGGTTAGCTTTTGCATCAATACATACCTGATTAGGTTTAGCATTCAGTTAGCTTTTTCATTTGATGGTTTGCTCGATTAAACAATATATCTTGGATAAGGTTGGTTTTCATTTGTACCCGATTAGGTTTGTCATATGGTTAGCTTTTGCATCAATACATATCTGATTAGGTTTGACATCCGGTTAGCTTTTGCACTAATACGTACCTAATCAGGTTTGGCATCCAGTTAGCTTTTGCATCCATACATACTCCATTAGGTTTGGCATCTGATTAGCTTTTGCATCAGTACATACCTGATTAGGTTTGGCATTCAGTTAGCTTTTGAATCAATATGTACCCGATTATGTTTGACATCCGATTAGCTTTCGCTACCATACGTACCCGATTAGGTATGACATCCGATTTGCTTTTTCATTTAGTGGTATGCTCGGTTAAACAATATATCCTGAGTATAGATTGGTTTTCACATATGATCGATTAGGTTTGGCATTCAGTTAGCTTTTGTATCAATACATACCCGATTAGGTTTGGCATCTGGTTAGCTTTTACATCCATATTTACCCGATTATGTTTGTCATTTGGTTAGCTCTTGCATTTGATGGTATGCTTGGTTAAACAATACATCTCGAGTATAGATTGGTTTCCATTTGTACCCGATTAGGTTTAACATCCGGTTAGCTTTTGTATCAATACATACCCGATTAGGTTTGGCATCCAATTAGCTTTTGCATCAATACATACCTGATTAGGTTTGGCATCCGGTTAGCTTTTGCATCAATACATACCTTATTAGGTTTGGCGATCGATTAGCTTTTGCATTCGATGATATGCTCGGTTAAACAGTATATCTCGGGAATAGATTGGTTTTCATTTGTACTCAATTAATTGATGTATAGTATCATTTTTTTACCTATTGCTATTTTTGCAATAATTGAAGCTTGGTGAGCAAGATGAGATAATCAACTATGTTTTTGTTAGCTAGAATATATAGGTGGCATGACAAGCGGTGAGTTATTATGTGTTGATGTTTGTTTGTTTATTCAATATTAATTCTTTAGTACCAGTTTTTGCATATTACTAGTATCAGTTTTAGGTATCACAAAGTGTGTTATCAGTTTTTGCGTTCTATTAGTATCAGTTTTAGGTATTACAAAGTATGGTATCGGTTTTTGCATGCTATTAGTATCAGTTTCAAGTATAACAAAATATGATATCATTTTTTGCATGCTATTAGTTTTAGTTTTAGGTAAATAGTTTCAGTTTTAGGTATAACAAAATATGGTATCACTTTTGCATGCAATTAGTATCAGTTTTAAGTACAACAAAATATAGTATCAGTTTTTGCATGCTATTAGTATGATTTTCTGTTAAACCAAAATATGGTATCGATTTTGGCATTCTATCTGTATCAATATTAGTTTCAGGTGTGGCAAAAATATAGTATTAGTTCTTGAATACTATTAGTATCGGTTTTAGGTATAACAAAATATAGTTTCAGTTTGAGGTATAAGAAAATATGGTATTAGTTTTTGTATACTATTAGTTACAGTTTCAGGTATAACTAGAAATAAAATATAGTCATAACATAGCATCATATGTAGGAAAAGTTAAACAAAGCTAATGTTTACAACATTAGAAATAAGATCATAGTTTTTACAACACACTGACAAAATTTCAACAATCGTTTATATCTACATTAAAACATAGATAAATTCAATTAGTTCTAATACAACATCTCAAATGTATATTAGTTGAACTGAACATCAGAGCAATTTTTACAACAAATTTACTTCTTTATATTTTATTTTCCTTTCAAACTTGACATGAAATCGGATGAACTCCAGCAGTGACCGTTGTCTGTCAATATGTCTAACACAATTCTTGCTCTGGTTTGTAACATAAGTTCAGGTTTTATCTTCATTGGTATTTGGCTTTTGTTTAGTGATATGATAAATATCATGACACATATTCCATAGTCCAACCAATTTAAAGAAAAATATATTCTTATTATTATTTCGCATCACTTGTAGTATCGGGTATATAACGAATATATAACATTGTATTTAAGAGATAAGGGCGCAAACAGGTCACATGCTTTGAAATGAAATAATTAACAGTTTTAGTATCAATATTATATCAGTTTTAGTATCAATTTTAGTGCCTATAGGTATCATTTTAAATCCATGATAATTGTTTTGTTTCTATTTTAATTATATATAGTTGTATTATTAGTTTTTGCATTTATAGGTATCGATTTTTGTGCGTGTAGCTATCATTTTGTGTGCCTATAGGTGTCAGTTTTGATCTAAAGCAAATGTTTACTTAACTAAAAGAAAATAGCTTGTGTATCGATCAAATTCAATTCAATGTACTAGGCATATGAGAAATGTATATGTATATAAAAGACCATAATGCAAACACATAACAAGTTCTAAATATTAAGTAACTATCATTTCAGTATTATTGTCAGTTTCAGTTCTAGTATCAGTTTTGTTGTCAGTAGGTATCACCTTTAACAAATAAAATAACTTGTGTGTCTTCTTCTTGCCCTACACATTTAATTTGATGAATTTCATCTTGCTTCACTTCCAAATCTTGTATATTATTGGTTTTCCACAGGTCTTGCAAGATTTCCTTAACTTCTTTTCTTAGAGACAGACAATACAAAGTTAGTTAATATTCACTTTGTTTCAATTATATTAGTTATTTATTTTTAAAAAAATATCATACCGGTTTTATTGCTTCATTTAGACTTGGGTTGTTTCTTTCATTTGATCTTTTAGGCCGGAAAGAATCTACGTGAGACCATTTCATTGTAGGATATGTCAATGTTACCAATGTCCAATGGTCCTCACAATGTAAATTGAAATAAATAGTATCTGCATATTTATCTCACACAATTTCTTTAAGTAAAGGCATGACTAAATGTCTTGTAATACTTTCAACATTAGGGACTAGTCCTTTCTGTTGAATACATAGATTAGTTACAATTCATTGTATGTACCAATTAGCGTGTACATGCATATTAAAGTTTTAGTTACTGTCATTATTGTGGTCATTGAATAGTTGTGCTCTACTAGCCCATATTTTGGGTCATACCAATCTATTTTCTATATTAACAATAAGAAGTTGTAAGTTTTTGTTGTTGGTTAAGCAGTATTAAATAATAAATAGTATCAGTAATCTAAACAGTGGCAGTATGTATTGAAAAGTATTAGTATTGGTATCAGTTTTATTATATATGACAGTCAAAATAGTTTCTAAAATTACAAAGCATTAACTTCTATCAAACAGAAACTAAACATCATTTTTGCAAATATTTGGTATCAGTTTTGTTGTAAGTGACAGTCAAAATAATTTATAAAATAACTAAGCATCGACTCCAATCAAACAGATACTAGGTATCAGTTTGGCATTATTTTGGTATTAGTTTGGTTATATATGATAGTCAAAATAGTTTCTCAATTTACAGAGTATCTACTTCTATCAAATAGAAACTCGGTATCATTTTTGCAAATATTTTGGTATCAGTTTTGTTATAAATGATAGTCAAAATAATTTATAAAATAACTAAGCATCAACCCTAAGCAAGCAGACATTTGGTAGTAATTTTTGTAATTGTTTTGATTGAGAGCAGTTATTAAGCAAAAAAATAAATTTATGTACCTGTCTATCTATGAAGTTTCCTTCAAGAACATGTTGGAGCATATCTTTTGTTATTATGCATCCTCTTTTGATAGTGTTTCTGTCATCCCATACTACTTCATTGTTTCAACAAAAAAGATTTAAATCAAGTAATTAAAGTTATTTTAATATATCACATTAGTATCAATATTTATAAACTTACTTCTTTGATCTTGTCAGAGCAAAGAAAGTTTTGATTATGTCTTGCCGTTCTTTGTTCAAGTATGCTAAGCATTTGTTGTGTCCTAGTTGTAGATCTGCAAATTTTGGTTCTATTACTGCAATTGGCTTTGGGATTGATTCTTTTATACTTTATTCTTCATTGTCATTGTTTTTCCAATCATTTTTTGGCTTATTTACTGCTTTTTTCACTCGCTGACCATACTCAAAGCTGTCATTCTCTTTTCCATTTCTTGTTCGTTCTTTTACTCTCTCGAGAAAAGAAGCTATTTTTGGTTTTCTGTTGTTTTCTTCCTTCTTTGGCCAATGGGTTTTGTTGATTTCATTCCTGGTCTGGTTCAGTTTTTTGCATTTCAAGGTCCTATGAGTCAAGTGAAGTCAAGTATTGAATTATGGTGGGGTATGATTTGGGTGTTAATAATGGTATCTTGTTCCATTGGGTAGTGTATTTTCTTTGTTGTGTCCCTTTTTTGTGCATTTCTTGTTTTTGTGTCTATAACTGTATCTTGATTCATTGGAGAGTTTGTTTCATTTATTGTGTCCATCATGTCTGGATTTTCTCTTGCTATCTCTATAGGTGTATCTTGATTTATAGTATAGTTTGTTTCATTTTTTCTGTGCACCTTTTCTTCTTCAGACTCCGCATTTCTCTCTTCATTCTCTTCTTTATTATTTTCAGCTGTAGATTTCTTTTCTACATTTTCTGTTTCTATCTCTAAAGTGTATCTTGATCCATTGTATTGTCTGTTTTGTTTATTGTGTGCACTTTCTACTCAGGGCTCTACATTTTCTCTCTTCATTCTCTTCTTTACTATTTTCAGCTCTGGATTTCTTTACTGTGTTTTCTATTTCTGTCTCTATGGCTGTATCTTAATCTAATGTATAGTTTGCTTCATTTGTTGTGTGCACGTTTTCTACTTCGGCCTTTGAATTTCTCATTTTAGCCTCTTCTTCATTATTTCCAACTCTAGATTTCATTTCCTTGATTTCTTGTCTCAAATTTTGAATTTCATTTTCAGCTTGTAACATTATTTTTTTTCCTTTTCCAACTGCTCCTTTGTTTTCTTAACTTCATTTTCCAATTCATTTATATGCATTTGCAATACTCTGATGGTTACTTCTTCAAATATTCCAGAAGTTTATTCCACCTCTTCAAATTTTCATTTTTTCTACTTTGCTCTTCTTTTTCCTTTTTGCTTGATTGTCTTGTTGTCGAGGCTATTTGAAGAAGCCTTACCTCATGTGGAAGAATATTTTCTATTTCTTTCACCTGTATAATTTGTAGGGAAATTTTGTATTAGTTTTAAGCTATGATATTGTGTTATAACTAATACTAAGTATGATATTGTGTTATGACTAATATGTTATAACTTATAATTAGCAAAATTGATACTATGCAACTAATTTGTTACAACCGATACTAAGTATGATATTGTGTTATAACCGATTTTTGTATAGAAGAAAAAACAGTAATATTGAAACCGATACTATGCAGAGGCAAAAATGATACCAAGTATCATAGTGTATTCTAACTGATACCGTGCGGAGGCAAAAAAGATACTATACAAATGCAAAAATTGATACTTTGTAGAGACAAAAATGATACCAAGTATAATAGTGTGTTATAATTGATTTTCCGTAGAAGCAAAAATCACAGTATTGAAACTGATACCATATAGAGGCAAAAACTGATACTATGCAATGACAAAAATGATAATAGAAGAAATAAAGTGTAAAAACTGATTCCAAGTAGAAAATAAATGATACTGATAAATGTAGGCATGATACAGTTTTAACTTACCCCATCCTCTATAATATCATCCAAAAATTGCTTAACTAGTTTGGGTTTAACTTCCGCAAATCCCATCTTCCAAATCTTGGCAAATTTCACTATATTGCCGCCTTGGTCGAATGAGCTTCATTTTCTCACAAATGCAATACTACAAATATTTGAAAAACCGATTAGATATGATTAGAAAAAAATAATATTTATTTCAGATAATAACATTTTGAATAACATATCTTACGAATGGAAGCATGGAGCATCCTGAACATGTTCCTTAGTTTGTGGATAATATTTTTATACAAATTTATTGAAATTTTTTCTATTGTTTTTGGCCAAGAAATTGTCACCAATTCTTTCCAAATTAATCAAATTGGGTAGAAATCTCCATCTTAACATTTGTTGATTATTGGGAAAGAAGAATGTCAACAAAATTTTCATTATTATTAATAATGGAAAATCTTCCTCATTTTGCCTTTTCTTCTTCTCTATTTCTTGCTTATTCTTCTTTCATGCAAATTCCTAGTGATGAAAGCACAATTCCCAAAAATTTCTTATGAAAGAAAGAATCAAGGGTGTAGAATTTTAGCAGTTTTTCTAAGATGCAAAAGGGGAATCTTGGGGTTCAAATAGATTAAGCCACATAAAAATTAAAGTTGGTCGGAGCATGTATTATAACGCTTTTCAAGCGCTTTCTTACATAGAAAATTTAAAGAAATAATCTTCAATGGGACGATGACCACTGAAATTCTCTTTTATGCAAAATGACTAATTCATGAACCACAGATCTTTGATGAGTTCGAACCCCATCACCAACAATTATGTTTTATTTTTTTATTTTCAAGTTTATTTCAATAATCCTCCACCAGAGAACAAAAACAGTTTTGGCAATTAAATTGGACATTTCTTTTCGTTCTAATACAATACTTTTAACAAAAGGTGTCTTATGAACTTGGGACTTTTATGTAGCGATTAAAGTATTTATGCTATAAGAACAAGGTAAACAAAGTCTTGAACATAAAATTTTGATATCGGAGGAAGTTCTATACAGTTTGCGCTAACAGCCATATGCCGTACCTTGCAATTATAACAATTAGCTCAATCTCATAGGTAATGTGTAACCACCCACCATTCATGACGCTCGTAATTCAAGCAAAAATGCACTTGGAATATTCCATAAGTATTATGGATGATGGTTCATAAGTAGTGTTTAAAACAAATAGTGCATATTATCATAATGTACACATTAACTATCTCATAGTGGAAGAAATGAATAGAATATTAACATAAACATGTAATAGATTAAATGCATATGATATAAATAAGACTTGAGATTCAAGTATCATAATATATCATACTGAATATGCAAATGGAGTCTAAATAGTACATAAAATCCATATGTATCTTGTCTCATTATACATAACAATCTGGAATGTCAACAACCCAAAATATTGGATATGTAATAATAGTGATAATGGGTATAGATATAAAACTACCATTCAACTAGCAGAATCCCTCATCTAAGCATGTAATAGATTCAAATGGATGTGAATAGTGTTGTGTCCATATCTACAAAAATAGCATCTCCATCCGATATTCATCGGATATTGATCAAAGCATATTGTACTTGTATCCGTTGATGTATTAATCCTGACCGATATAGATATTTTTGGATATTCGAAAATATCTAGATCTGTAAACTAAAATTACACATTTTATTGACACTTAACTCATCACCGAATCGAAAATATGATAAAATCATGATCCAAAAGCTAATATAAGAGCATCTGAATATGTAAAATAAGCATGGAGACAAGCATCACATAAATCCACCAAACAATTGTTTTAAGATTTATTCTAAACAAATGAAACTATAATATAAGTGCATTACATGTTTTAATACATTAACAACTCAAAAGATAATAAAAACTACACTTTATCTCCTCTCTTCTGGTATCCTTCGTAGACATTTCCTAAAATCTACCTTTACAAACATGAGCATTCAACCTTGAAAAGATTAGCTACGCAGTTTGAAATGATGTTAACACAACACAATAAGCACATATTTATGTCATACGGTAACTGTAACACCCCAAATTTTTAGTAACATTATCAGGAACATTTAATTAGGTAAATTAAATGAAATAATGAAATATGAGTTAGGGATTGAGATTTGTGATTAATAGGGGTAGCCCTGCCATGTTAATAAATAAACTAAAATGAGCTAACATGAATTAAAATAGACAAGGGTAATAGGCAAGTGAAAAGTTGGGAAAAGAGCATTCTTATACCCCTAAACCCTTAGGAATACACATTCATTACTAAATCAAAAAATGAAGTATAGAGGTCGGCCACCTTTAAGCTAGAAGGAGATAAAGAAAGCAAAGGAAATAAGATTAATAAACTTAATCAAGATCAAATCTCAAATCCTTAACCTCAAAGCTAAGGTGAATATGACTACATCTCATTTTTTTAAGTGTTTTCGGTTTTATGGTTAAATCCGATTTACCTTGCATAATTATGCCATGCTTTTGAATGATTAAATGTTTATATATGCTTGTTGATGATTTATGCTTATTCATATTGGATTTATGATATGTTTTAATATGTAAACCCTATTTAATGACATCCAAATGCCTTGCGATTTTAGATTTACATCAGAAATGATATTTTAGAGATGAGTTTCTATTTTCATAATTTTCTAAATTAATGTGGATTTTATATTAATTTTCTATTGAGGAAAATGATTATTTGGGTTTAAAATTATTTACGGTTAAATAATATAAGATTTGGGTCTGAAATTAATATATGTTAGAAAACATATTAAAAATGATTTTCTGGAATTTTTGTAGAATTTTCCTAAGTGTTTTGATGAATATATAAAATTATTTAAGGTATGAGACTTAAATGTTTTATATATTTATAAAAGGCGAAGGGGTATTTTGTAAATAAATTAAATTGCTTATTTCTTAAATATTGGCAACACTTTTAGAAAATAAAATTAGCAACCAATAATATTTTGACAAACAAGGCAGGTTAGTTGAAAAGAAATTCATTTTAAAGTAAAAATCAGTTTTTACATGCTTTTAACGTGTTTCACTACTTTCAGCACCAGGGGTTCCGACCCAGTACTTCGCTTTTATGCCATTGAAACCAATGCACCTGGTATCAAGTAATTGCTACATAGCGAATTGGACTAAGGCGAAAGGCACTGGGTCAAAGCTAAGGGTTTCGAAGGGGTCGAAACGTTGTCTTGCTTTTAAATGAAAACGCGCCTGCTTTGCTTTCGAAGGAAGAGCTTTCGATTTGGTTTGCTTTCGACTGATTCAAATGTTTAAAGGAATGGTTTCGAATGGGTTGCGCCTTTTGTTTTAAGTACATGCTTTCGAATGGGGTCAAAACCCCTAACTGCCGATTTTCCTACCTTTCGAAGTCAATTATTTCGAAATGTGTACTTTGTTTTGAAACTTAACCGCTTCTCCAATGCTTTCGGAAGGTTGGTTTCGACACCATCACTTCTTTGCGTAGGAAATGCTTTCGAAAGAGTGCTTTTGACTTAAATGTTTTATGACCCTTTTGCTCCGTTGAAGGTAGAACCCAAAGGTTTCGAAGGAGTTAATTTTAAATGGTTTCGAAAGGTGTTTCCACTTTTTTTAAATTTAACCAAAATGCTTTCGAAAGGTTTGTTGTTTACAAAGGTTTTGATGCTTTTGAAGGGTTTAAAGAATGGTTTCGAAGCGGTGGTTCCCCAATGGTTTCGAAAGATTTGAAAGAAAAGGTTTTTCAAATGGTTTCGAAAGGCAATGTTCAAAGTGTTTTAAAGATAGGATGTCCAAGGTTTTATAACTTTCGACGGAAAGGTATTTTAAGTGTTTGCGAAAGGAAGATGAATGGTTTCGAAAGGAATGTTATGGCCTTTCAGCCTAGGTGAAAGAAGCGTTTTACTTGGTTTTGAAAGGCGTACTTTCAATGGATTTGAAAGGGATACTTTCAAAGGTTTAAATGTTTTCTTCAACAAAGATTTGTGTAAAGTATATATAAATGGTAAGGTGATTTTGAGTAAAACATAGAGTATATGTATTTTCCTTGTTTAAGTTTGGTTTAAAGGTTTTAAATCAATTTGAGATGAAAAGGTTTTCAAGGAAAATTTTGGGAAGATTACCCTAAGTAAATTGACTCGGATATTAGAATTCCAGATGAGACTGGTATAGGGTCGCGCCTTATACATTAGCTATTATCCCCAGCTAGTTTAGTCCAAAATTCCAATGTGTAGGGCTTTGTCACAGGTAAGACTAAAATGATGATTACACACAGAAGGGAATATATATTTGTATACATATAGGTTATCGGTGAGCCTGCAAAACCATTAGGATCAGGTGACCCTGGGAGAAGATAAGTTAGGGACAGGTCGTCCAAAAGATGAGTATCTAATAGGTGTTAGATTATTTTATTTATATTGTATGGTAGGCCGGAGTCAGCCAAAGGTTAGTAGTTAGCCAAACAAAACTATAGTGTTCGAACAGATAGTTCTTTTATTACCTGATATGTATGTTTACATGATAAATCTTTACAGTTTTAACCAGTTTTGGTTGCAGGATTATGATTTTCAAAATATATGTTTTAAAAGGATATTAGTGAGGGGAAACCCGTTCCGTTAAGCCGCGTAGTCTCACTTAATATCAAATATTCGAGATGTCTAGTATTATTCACACCAGGCTTTATGTCTGACTCGAAGTTTACGTTTTTACCCTTAAACTCTCGGGTGCTCAAAAATTGATTTGAGTAGGTTGAGGGTTGAGGTTTACAGGTTTTTAGTATATTGGCGAGTAAAGCTTCCGGAGACGAGCAGATGGCTGACGGATAGCTATTTAGGAGTTTCTGTTTATTTTGTTTTTATTCTGTTGTGTTGTATTAAGTCAGTTATGACTATATAGTACTTTGGTCAACCAAGGAGGCATCATCATACGTTGCTCTTGACATATTTTGTAGTAATTATATTTGATCTTTACCTAGGAAACGATTATGAGATTATGTAATGGAATATGAAACATGTTTTATGAAATGTAATCGGAAATGTTGTTTTTGTGAAATCTGAAATTTTGTTTCATATTCATTTGCTTCTGATATTATGGATACCATTAACATTACCGTATTTGGTCATCGGAAGTTAATACTATGGATGACTAGAGCATCTGTAGCGCTTAGCTTCGGGCCTCTAGATAGAAGATGATATAACTTAGTATCAAAGCATAGGTTTATGAAAAACTTTAACTATAAATGATTTTTGAAAACATAATCCTAAGGAATTAGAGATAAGATTGGGGGTATGGGATAACGCTATAGTAACATACTTGTATTTGCTATATATAAGTATACGCTATATCTCTAGTTTCCTATCTCTCTTAGGCTATTCTTCTGTATCTCACGAGGCTTGAATACAGATATGGACGGTAGAAGTGGAAGAGTGAATCTTGGAGGAAGCACCACCACAAATGGAAATGCTCGAACGAATACTAAAAGGAACCAAGGTTAGGCACAAGCGAGGAATGTTGGTGCTGGAGTCCCACAAGTGGATATGGGTGATATGTATCGGTTTTTCATGAATATGATGCAGGTGGGTGTTGCTGCTAGAATGGTCGAAGGAAATGCTAGAGTAAGAGTTTAGGAAGCTCCGGTCGTCAACAATTATGCTATTTTGAGCAGAGATTATGGTATGCTTGGAGGGAAGCCATTTATCGGAACTAATGATGCTATTGAGGTGGAGAATTGGTTGCTGCATTGTGAGAGTATTTTTGAAAACTTGGTGCTCAATGATGAGCAGAAGAGAAGACTTGCTTCGAGACAGCTTTAGGGAGCAGCTTTATTCTGGTGGAATAGTGTGACGGCTTGAGTGAATGATAAGGAGATGACATGGGCGGAGTTCAGGAGAAGGTTCTAGGAGAGGTTCATGTCTGTGATGGCGTAGTCTGCTTTGCTCAGAAAGTTTGCTGAGTTGGAACAGGGGGAGATGTCTGTGTTGGAATATTCTAGAAGGTTTGAGGAGTTGGCTAGGTATGGACATGCCACTGTGGATACGATGATGAAGAGAAATGAGAAGTTCATAAGGGGTTTGAAGCCTGAGTTGGCAAGGGCTACATTACCTCATATCAGAGATCCTTGTGATGTTGTAGTAGAGATGGCGTTGAGACATGAGGAAATACTTGCTTCTCTGGAGAAGAATAAGGCGAAGGAAGTCCAGGTAGGGCAGAGTCAGAAAATGAAGTTCTTTCATAAGAAGGGTGCTCAGAAGGGTGGAGCAGCATAGAAGGCAAAGTCTGAGGTTGTTTGCTTTAAGTGCGACAAGAAGGGGCATTTTGTGAATGAGTATCGTACTGGAAAGGCGAAGGAAGTGATCAGGAAGAAGAACATCAGGTGCTTTAACTGCGATTAAATTAGTCATTATAAGAATCAATGCAAGGAGCCTGCTAAGGATGGGAAGGGAAAATTATTTGCATTGGAACTTGCTACATCAGGACCAACAATGCAGGAGAAAGGGAAGGCAGTGTTGGGAGGTACGCTTTAGATTTATGGTATGTTTGTTAGTCTTCTATTTGATACTGGTGCATCGCATTCTTTTATTTCTCATTGTTTGGTAGATAAGCTTAACCTAGAACCCACATATTTAGTTACTTCCTTAAGAGTCGCAACCGATAGGAGGGTATGTGACACTTGGGATGAAATGTGACCACCTAGAGTTTAATTTGTTAGGTCATACCTTTGTTTGCAGTTTGCATGTGTTTGACTTTGTAGGGCTTGGAATTATTTTGGGTATGGATTGGTTAAGTAAGTATGATGGTAGGTTATTTTGCCATGATAGGAAAATATCACTTAGACACCCTGACTGTAGTGATCAGATTGTTTATACCGTAGAAAACCCTAGTTGTGAGGTGAATGCTTTGTTGGATGTTGTGGATGTAGAAGACGAGTTGAATCGAGTTTTCGTGGTTAGAGAATTCACAAATGTTTTTGAGCCTGTAGTAGGATTGCCACCGAAATGAGCCATTGAGTTTCAGATAGATTTGGTACCTGGAGCAGAACCGGTGAGTAGACCGCCAAGCAGGATGGCACCTACATAGATGAGAGAGCTAAAGGTGCAATTGGTAGATTTGGAAAGCAAGAGTTTTATCAGACCAAGTAGTTCACCTTAGGGAGCAGCCGTAGTGTTTGCTAAGAAGCCGGATGGATCGTTGAGGTTATGTATCGATTATCGTAAGTTGAATGAGAAGACGATAAAGAATCGATATTCATTGCCTCGACGATTTGTGCGATTAGTTGAGTGGAGCCAAGGTATTTTCTCAGTTGGATTTAGCAACTGGGTTTCATCAGCTTAGAGTAGCAGATAATAGTATTCCTTTGACGACGTTTAGAACTAGATATGGATCGTACAAATGGTTAGTTATGCCGTTCGGACTAACTAATGCGCCGGCATTCTTTGTGGATTTGATGAACCATGTTTTCTGAGAGCACTTGGATAGGTTCGTGTTGGTGTTCATAGATGATATTTTAATATACTCTAAAGATGAAAGGGAGCATGAAGTTAATCTTAGAGTTGTGCTTGAGACGCTGAGGCAACATCATCTTAAGGCGAAGTTTTCGAAGTGCCATTTCTGGAGAAGGAAGTGAAGTTTCTTGGTCATGTAGTCTCAGAGAGAAGGTTTTCTGTAGATCTGACTAAGATTGAAGCGGTGAATAATTGGAAAAGACCCGAGACAGTGACTGAGATAAAGAGTTTTCTTGGATTGGCTGGGTATTATCGGAAGTTCATAAAGGATTTTTCACGGATAGCAGCACCGATGACCAAGCTAATGCGAAAGGATGTGAAGTTTGTGTGGACTGATAAGTGTGAGGAAGCATTCCAGAGCTTGAAACACTAATTGACCCATGCACATGTACTAGTTGTTCTGAAAGGGAATCGGGATTTGGTAGTTTATACGGATGCGTGTGGAACTGGATTAGGAGCTGTGTTGATGCAGAGAGGTAAAGTGATTGCCTATGCTTCTCGACAGCTTATACCGCATGAGGTTAGATATCCAACGCATGATTTGGAATTAGCTACGGTGATTTTTGCATTGAAGGTGTGGAGACATTACCTTTTGGGAGAGCGATTTGAGTTATATACGGATCATAAGTCGTTGAAGTATTTGTTCTCTCAAAAGGAGTTTTACATGATACCTCAAAGATGGTTAGAGTTTATTGCTGCTTATGATTTTGAAATTGAGTACACAACAGGGAAAGGTAATGAGGTTGCAGATGCGCTTAGCAGAAAGCATCAGAATGCAGTGTTGGTAATGATAGCCGAGTGGAAGGATTTGGAAGCATTGACGACATGCAGGGTGAAGTGGAGATCTGAAGTTGGGTTTAGTGAAGGAATTATTGCGTTGTCTTGTTAAGAAGTTCGACCAATGATGATCGAAAAGATTTCTCCTAAAGAGGAGGAGGATCCAGTGTTAGTTGAACAGATCAAGAAGTTAAGGGATGGAACGGAGAGCGATGACTTGAAGGATTTTAGTCTTGACCAGAATGGGTGGTTGAGAAAGAAAGGAAGATTATGTGTTTCGAATATGGGAGACATAAGGAAGAAAGTTTTGGAGGAATGCCATCGTTCGAAGTTCACTATTCATCCAAGAGGAACTAAGATGTATCAGGACATGAAGAGAAGTTTCTTCTGGAAAGGTATGAAGAAGGATGCAGGCTTGTGGGTGAAGCAGTGTTTGAACTATCAACATGTAAAAGCCGAACATTAGAAGCCAAGTGGGTTGCTACAGCCATTAGATATTTCGGTATGGAAGTGGGATTCTATTTCTATGGATTTTATAGACGGGTTGCCAAGATCGAATTAAGGAAATGAAAGTATATGAGTCATTGTGGATAGACTGACCAGGAGTGCCGATTTCATTCCAGTTAATTCGACTAGGACGACACCTGTTTTGGCTAAGTTATTTATGAAGAATATAGTTAGACTTCATGGAATTCCTAGTAGTATCGTAAGTGATAGAGATTCCTTGTTTACTAGTGAGTTCTGGAAAAGTCTATAGGAGATTTTAGGAACCAAGCTCAAGATGAGTACCGCTTACCATCCACAGACCGATGGGCAAACGGAAAGAGTTAACAAAGTCTTGGAGGATTTGTTAAGAGTTTGTGTGTTATATTTTGGGGGATCATGGGAAGACCATCTACACTTAGTCGATTTTTCGTATAACAACAATTATCAGACTAGAATAGGGATGGCACCGATTAAAGCTTTGTATGGAAGGCCATGCAAATCACTAGTTTGTTGGTTAGAGACCGGGGATAGGTTGGTTCTTGGTCCATATTTAGTTAGAGAAGCTGCAGAAAAGATTGAGTTTATTCGAGCTTGGATGAAGGAAGCTCAATCTAGGCAGAAAAGTTATGCGGATAGAAGACGGAAAGACTTAGAGTTTTATGTTGGAGATCATGTGTTTATTAAGGTGTCACCGATGAAGGGTGTGACTCGATTCGGAAAATCAGGGAAGTTGGCACCAAGATTCGTAGGACCATTTCCTATTATAGAGAGGATCGAGAAACTCGCATGTAGAGTAGAGTTACCGAATAGTTTTGCAGGAGTCCAAGATGCTTTTCATGTTTCTCATCCAAGGAAGTGTGTTAAAGACCCGAAGACTACTATAGCACCGACCGTGTTAGATAATTTAGTAGTAGACCCGGACTTAACTATAGTTAGAAAGTCGATTCGTATAGTCCTGAGAGATGAAAAGAGGCTAAGGAACAAGACAGTCAGATTAGCGAATGTCAGTGGAGTGACGATGAGAGAGACTGTACTTAGGAGACTGAGAGCAGGATTAGGGACGCTTATCCTGATTTGTTTAATGGTATGTTTTACCTTTATGTTTGGTTTGTTGTGTACCTTATCGTAATTTCGTGGATGAAATTCTTTAAGGAGGGGAAATTGTAACACCCCATATTTTTAGTAACATTATTAGGAACATTTAATTGGGTAAATTAAATGAAATAATGAAATATGATTAGGGGATTGAGATTTGTAATTAATAGGGGTAGCTATGCCATGTTAATGAATAAACTAAATGAGCTAACATGAATTAAAATAGACAAGGGTAATAGGCAATGGCAAAGTTGGAAAAAGAGCATTCTTATACCCTAAACCCTTAGGAATACACGTTCATTACTAAATAAAAAATTGAAGTATAGAGGCCGGCCACCTTTATGCAAGAACGAGATAAAGAAAGCAAAGGAAAGAAGATTAAGCAACTTAATCAAGATCAAATCCCAAATCCTTAATCTCAAAGCTAAGGTGAATAATGATTACATATCATTTTTCTTAAATGTTTTCGGTTTTATGGTTAAATCCGATTTATCTTGCATAATTATGCCATGTTTTTGAATGATTAAATGTTTATATATGCTTGTTGATGATTTATGCTTATTCATATAGGATTTAAGATATGTTTTAATGTGAAAACCCTATTTAATTACATCCAAATGCCTTGCGATTTTAGATTTAGATCAGAAATGGTATTTTAGAGATGGGTTTCAATTTTCATAATTTTCTGAATTAATGTGGATTTTATATTAATTTTCTAGTGAGGAAAATGATTATTTGGGTTTAAAATTATTTACGATTAAATAATATATGATTTGGCTCTGAAATTAATATATATTAGAAAACATATTAAAAATGATTTTTTGGAATTTTTGTAGAATTTTACTAAGTGTTTTGATGAATATATAAAATTATTTAAGGTATGAGACTTAAATGTTTTATATATTTATAAAAGGAGAAGGGGTATTTTGTAAATAAATTAAATTATTTATTTATGAAATATTGGCAGCACTTTTAGAAAAGAAAATTAGCAATCAATAATATTTTGACAAACAAGGCAGGTTAGTTGAAAAGAAATTCTTTTTAATGTAAAAAATCAGTTTTCACATGCTTTTAGCATGTTTCACTACTTTCGGCACCAGGGTTTCCGACCAAGTACTTCTGCCTTCATACCATCGAAACCAATGCACCTGGTATCAAGTAATTGGTATGTAGCGAATTGGACTAAGGCGAAAGGCACTGAGTCAAAGCTAAGGGTTCCGAAGGGGTCGAAACGTTGTCTTGCTTTTAAATGAAAACGCGCCTGCTTTGCTTTCGAAGGAAGAGCTTTCGACTTGGTTGGCTTTCGGCTGAGTCAAATATTTTAAAGGAAAGGTTTCGAATGGGTTGTGCCTTTTGTTTTAAGTAAATGCTTTCGAATGGGGTCGAAACCCCTAGCTGCCGCTTTTCCAACCTTTCAAAGTCAATGGTTTCGGAAGGTATACTTTGTTTTGAAACTTAGCCGCTTCTCCAATGGTTTCGAAAGGTTGGTTTCGACACCATCACTTTTTTGCTTAGGAAATGCTTTCGAAAGAGTGCTTTCAACTTAAATGTTTTATGATCCTTTTGCTCTGTTGAAGGTAGAACCCAAAGGTTTTGAAGGAGTTAATTTTAAATGGTTTCGAAAGGTGTTTCCACATGTTTTAAATTGAACCCAAATGCTTTCGAAAAGTTTGTTGTTTACAAAAGTTTTGATGCTTCGAAGTGTTTAAAGAATGGTTTCGAAGGGGTGGTTCCCCAACGGTTTCAAAAGGTTTGAAAGGAAAGGTTTTTCAAATGGTTTCGAAAGGAAATGTTCAAAATGTTTTAAAGATAGGATGTCCAAGGTTCTATAGCTTTCGACGGAAAGGTTTTTCAAGTGTTTTCAAAAGGAAGATTGAATGGTTTCGAAAGGAATGTTTTAGCCTTTCAGCCTAGGTGAAAGAAGGGTTTTACTTGGTTTTGAAAGGGGTACTTTCAATGGATTCGAAAGGGGTACTTTCAAAGGTTTAAATGTTTTCATCAACAAAGATTTGTGTAAAGTATATATAACATGGCAAGGTGATTTTGAGTAAAGCATGGAGTATATGTATTTTCCTTGTTTAAGTTTGGTTTAAAGGTTTTTAATCAATTTGAGATGAAAAGGTTTTCAAGGAAAATTTTGGGAAGATTACTCTAAGTAAAATGACTCAGATATTAGAATACCAGATGGGATTGGTATAGGGTCGCACCCTATACATTAGCTATTAGCCTCAGCTAATTTAGCCCAAAATTCCAGTGTGTAGGGCTTTGTCATAGCTAAGACTAAAATGATGATTACACACAGAAGAGAATATATATTTGTATATGGAAAGGTTATTGGTGAGCCTGCAAAACCATTAGGATTAGGTGACCCTGGGAGAAGATAAGTTAGGGACAGACCATCCAGAAGAAGAGTATCTAACAAGTGTTAAATTATTTTATTTATATTGTCTGGTAGGCCCGAGTCAGCCAAAGGTTAGTGTTAGCCAAACAAAACTACAGTGTTCGAACAGATTGTTCTTTTATCACCTGATATGTATGTTTACATGATATGCTTTACAGTTTTAACCAGTTCTGGTTGCAGGATTATGATTTGCAAAAGATACGTTTTAAAAGGATATTAGTGAGGGGAAACTCGTTCCGCTAAGCCGCGTGGTCTCACTTAATATCAAATAACCGAGATGTATAGTATTATTCACACCAGGTTTTATAGCTGACTCGAAGTTTATGTTTTTCTCCTTAAACTCTTGGGTGCTCAAAAATTGATTTGAGTAGGCTGAGGGTTAAGGTTTACATGTTTCTAGTATTGGCGAATAAAGCTTCCAAAGACGAGCAGGTGTTTGATGGATAACTATTTAGGAGTTGTTGTTTATTTTGTTTTTATTCTACTATGTTGTATTAAGTCAGTTATGACTATATAGTACTCTGGTCAACCAAGGGGCCATCATCGTATGTCGCTCTTGGCGTATTTTGTAATAATTATATTTGATCTTTACCTGGGAAACGATTATGAGATTATGTAATGGAATATGAAACATGTTTTATGAAATGTAATCAGAAATGTTGTTTTTGTGAAATCTGAAATTTTGTTTCATTTTCATGTGCTTCTGATATTATGGATACCATTAACATTACCATATTTGGTCACCAGAAGTTAATACTATGGATGACTGTAGCATCTGTAGCGCTTAGCTTCGGGCCTCCCGATAGGGAATGTTACAATAACAGTCTGAAAGCATAAGTTGTGTTCTATTCATATTTTATGTTTAAATGAACTATGCTTCTACATTATGAAAAAGATTAGCTATGCTTCTACATCCATTGTTTTATATCTATATTGTTAATATTCAGATGAACATGTTGTGTTCTATGCTGCAGTACTCTTTTGATTTAGGTTATAAGGAATTAGATGAACATCTTCCGTATTCACTCGAATTCGCTTCATGCTCAAGTGTAATATTGACTACTTGGAAGGTCCTTACTCATTTATCCATGGAGCCGATACTTTTGGGTTAATTGGCTGATGGTATAAACAGGAATGGTTGACATGACTACTAGAAAATAGAAAATAAAATAGGATCTTTGCTTAATATGTTGTAACCCAGTACATCATTTTATTTTATTAAATGCACAAAAGCTTACCTTGTGTGAAGAGAACCTGCAATGTTACAAAGTTAGGGGTATGTCATAGCGGTACTTATGTAATTTGTTACATATGTCTAACTCTATAACCAATCTTGTTCGTAATGTAGGTATTTGTTTTCTATTATATATTTTGTTATATAATGTTGTAATTAATTAAGTAAATAATTTAAAGCATATTAAATAGAAAATATTTAAACGACATGTTATGTGATAATACTTTTAAGGAGTTGTAATCATGATAAAATTATCACAATATAAAATAACATATTATTTTATATATTTCTGGTCAAGATGTTTCGAGAAGAATACCAATTCATCCATTGAGAGTAGAGTACGTAACGTTCTCCAAATGTTGGGTAGTGTATTACTCATGGATGCTGGGGGCACCAAGGGGTTACGTACCGATAGTTATTGAATAACCATGAAGTGAATCACCCGAGAGTTTCCTATTGTTTAATAACAACTAGGTCAAATGGGAAGTCTCCAAGTGATGATATCGCGTAGTTCTTTCGACTTGTGAGTACTGTTGAGATTTATTGTGAATACTCCACTTTGATTATAGTTAAATCATAGCTTGCGAGACCATCGAGCAGCTATAGTTGGGTCAGAATTAAAGCATTGGAACACTATTCAATAACGAATTCGTCTTCTCGGTTGTATGAGCTTAATATCAACTATAGTCATTCCAAAGTCAAAATATCTTGTAGAGTAGTATGGTTAATAATAAATGTTATAATTGAGGCAAAAATAATAAAAGTTATAATTAAGGCAAAAACTTTGTTTATGGAATAACAAAGTTGAATATAGATGACATTGAAATTTTGACCAATACTAAATTCCATAAATCCTAATGTGATATAGTATTAGTGAAGAGAATTGGTATAAACAATCATTACTAAAATGTACCACTTAAATTGTATAATCGGATTTTATCAATAAAGATGTATAAGTGATAAATTTGGCCAAACTATCACTCCACTTGCAAAGATGACAAGTTAACATTAATTATCAAATAGTTTAATATTTATCCTGATTGGATTTACACCTACAAGCTGCATAATCGCATTAGTATATTATCTAAAATATAACATGATTTAATTGATTTATAAATGTTATAAATTAATTAAATTAGTTAATATTTATGAACATTAACTTTTTTTGATGTTCTTGGTGCTACTAGTAATTTTGTAGGTGGCATTAGTAGTAAATTGGGTGCGTATATAAAAGTTATTCATATTTGTGTCGATATATGACATCGATACATATTTAAATATGATTTAAATAAATTAATTGACAAATGGGTTTTTAAATTTATTGACTCATAAAGGGTTAAATTCATATCGGCCATGGTAAAAGAATAAAGGAGTTTGAGTTTTAGATCTATATCTAAGATGGTTTGGTAAAAGGAGGAGCAAAAGGTGGATAAAATTTCTCCCTTTTATCCTTTATATAAATCAAACCATGCTCATGCTTCTGCTTCTTCTTCTCCTCTTTTCTTTCAGCTAAACCCGAACTCACCACCCCCTCTCTCCTCTTGGCTGGAAATTTTTAGCATAAAATACATCAAATTATTAAAAGTCATTGGTATATTCCATTGTTGCATAATCGAGTGATTGATTCTAAGGAGTCTAGGAGGTTCACTAATCAAGGTTGTTCAAAGGAATCATCCTTAATTGATAAACATTCTAATTTACATTTGTATGTTAGTTAGTTATCAATAATAATTTTTATATATGTATTATTATTATTCTTTTGAACCATTTAAACAATTATTTCTGTCTGAAACAATTAATCGATCAATAAGTTTAAAATCAAATATATGCATATATACATTTAATTTGGCCAAATATATATATATATATATTTAATTTTTTTTTCCGAAATATTATAAAATATTTTTATAATTTTAAATATTTATTTATCAATTTTAAAACATAAAATAGATTAATACCCCATTTAATTATATGTATGTATATATTATAAATTGTTTAAAATTACTTTCATCTCTTTATTTTAAATAAAAAAGTTATTTTTTGCTCAAAAGATATTTTAAATAAATTTATGTTATTTATATATTTTAGTCATCATTTAAAACAATGTACATTTTTAACAATATTATATATATTTAATCATTTATAATAAAATTACTTTCAGTTTTGAAATAAAAAATAAAAATTATTACTGGCTGAAAAGTTATGTATACACACACATATATTTTAATAATAAAATGTACATACAAATCTATTTACACATATTAAATAGTTTATGTATTTTAAGATAAATATATTATAATAAAATTATTTCGACAGCAAATTATCTATATATAAATAATATTCATATATAAATTAACTAAAGATATTTTATTCCAAGATCTGGACTTGAACTTGAAATGTTTTATCCAAAGTCTAGATTTGATATTTTAAACATAAATTTAAAATTTATATACTTAGTTAAAATTAAATTAGAGAAATTATATTTTATTTTATGTAATTAATTTCATATAATATATATTTATATAAATATTTCTAAACTTTGTTTTGAGATAAAAAATACATATATAAATGGAGAATGTATAAGTAATAAATGTAAATCCCAACATCTACATACATATACATAACCATGCGCACTTTTATTGTGTTGCACGAGCATTCACGCATGAGTATATATTCATATACTCATAATAAAAATATATTAATTTAAACTAATACTGATTAATTATTAAATCAAAATAACTAAATAAAATATTATTTTATTAAAATAACTAGATTGGATCTAGTGTAAATGTTAAACTTTATATGCCCACTATGATTTAAATAGAGATATTTTTTTGAAATCTACCTTTTCCAATAGATGTAAACCAGCCCGGTTCCATCAATGGTATCAGAGCTCAAGCGATCTATGTGATTAATTTGCAACTTTAAGACCAACTAATAAAGCCTACCAACCTGATAGGTGTTAGAATAGCAGTGTCTAGTCTTGGGATTGGATAATCATGTATTATACTCTTCTTGGCTACCGCCTTAATGCAATGGATGTAGTAAGTCTAAAAGGTTGCCCAATTGTAAAGGCCCGACTTAATTTGGGCCTTGGGCTAATTTTCAAAGTTTTGTTTGAAAATTTAAAAATATATTTTAAATTTAAATGTTAAATTAGAAATATAAAATGAAATTTTATAATGGTCATAAAATAAATTTAAAATTTTCAAAAATGTTTTAAAAAATAAAATAATTCATTTTGCATTTTTGAGTATATAGTTAATTAATTTGATTTGTTTATAACTATAATTGTTATAGCTATATATTTATCTTATAATCGTTAAAGATAAATTATGTTAATTTTTTTGAATTAATTTAATAATTAGTTCAATTATTTGATCAAATAAATAGATTTATTAAAGGTAAAATTTGTTAAAAGTTTATATATATATATTTGATATGTTTATGTATATACAAACTATAAATGTTATAGTTAATTATTTTTCTTAAATAGTTTAAGATGAATAATATAAAATTTTAAAATTTTATATAAATTAAATTAATTAAATACGATTTAATTAGTGAAATTGATTAATTAAATATGATTTAATTAATAAATTAAAATTAATTAAACATGATTTAATTAACCAAAATTAAAATTAATTAAATATTATTTAATTAATAGAGTACATATATATAATATACAAGTTAATTAAATCACAACGGTTATAAACAAATTACACTTATATTACTATATATGTATAAAATAATATAAGTGGAATTGAAATAAAACTAAAACAGATTTTTGGAGTAAGTACATTCAAATGGTATGTATACCGTGATTTCAGATGTGTTCGACACTTGAATCATATGGGTATTTCATAAGAACCACATTATTCATTCAATCAATATCACTTAAAAATTTATAATATATTAAGATTATGATTTTCTAATATACAAAGTTATCCTCTACCATTTATATATTATTAATAGATTGTTTACACACTCTTTAGTTGTTGAGCAAACTTAAGCTAGGGATGTTACGTGATCAATATATTTACTAGAAGAGGTAAGATACATGCATGCACTTGTTTGGAAACTCAAGGCACATGCATTATACTTAGGCCATCGTGAAATGGTAGGTATAAGTGAATACTCTTTCTCGAATAATTGAGCAAACTCAATGTCGAGATTAGGAAAAAGACCATGATAGGAGTTGTATGTTATACAACTGATAAGAGTTATCTTTCGCTTGCGGTCCTACGATATGTTGAGCAAACTCAAAGTCAGAATCCTAGGACAAGAGAGTCCTATCACTCATTAGAGGAATAATAAGAATTCTATGTTTCTTTTGGAGTTTTGAGGAATATAAAAATCTACTGGGAGATTTATTAGAAAAGTGAATGATAACAGTTAGCCTTTCTAATATTGTATGAATATATGCTATAAAAGTTAAAATAGTCTATTTTGACAAATTTGTGCAACTAATATAATTGTTAAAATGTTTATCAATTAAAATATACAAATGAACCAAATTAAGATTAATATAGAAATATAAAATATATTTACCAATAACTCTTTTGGCATATTGTCAATTCAATACCACGTAGAGCCAACTATACAACTACTAAATACATTTGTACCTTGGTCACTTAGGTGTTTATTTGCTCGAGACTGTGCGTTGTCTTCTATGAGTTTTGAAATCTTAATGAAATACAAGAATATGGATATTTGACCCATATTTGATCACATATAAATGTTATATGGTGATTGGTGAACCACCGTGATTCATAATATATAAAATTTCAATGAAACCAGTTCGTTCGAAATGAGCAATTAAGCCATAATGCGAGATCGTGTATTCAGTATGATTGATTACAATAAGGATCCATTGTGTTAGATGTAACACTAGATCAAAAACTACAAGACGGACCTAGGAATTCGATCATTGAAATTTCAGTTTGATCGGTTTACGTAAAGTGCAACTTATTTGATATCATGAAATGCTAAGGATGACCAAGTGCATTTTTGTAAAGGGTTAGGGGAGGTCTTTTAGTAAGGATTTCCTTTAAACTATTTGACAATTCGGAAAGGAAAGCGAATGTATCATAATGGATGTAAATTAGGCACAGTTTGGATGAAGATAATGAATAGTCAGCTTTGCTTCATGAAAAGACATCGGAAACTGGTATTGTATGAAAACAAATAGATACTTAATATGGAATGAGAAATGTGATTTCTATTCCAAATGTATTTGTCTTATAGAAATTTGTTTTCTATTAGAGTTTTTTCTTTGAGTATAATTTATTTATCTGAAACTTTCGATTGTAAAATAGTTACAGTGAATGAAACAGTATCCCATAATAAGTGGTTGAACGAAGCTTATATTTTGTATGTTGTTATAGTAATGGTAGAAATAGTAGGAGCATACCGTTTGACACTTACCAGTGCATGAGTCAAGTTACGAAATATTGTCTTTGTAAATTTACCAAGTATTATTATGAAATAGTAATGTTTTTCAGTAGTAATTGAAAATAGATATTGTTTTATTTTAATATGAATATTCATTATAATATAAATCTGTAATAATGGTATGTGTTTTCATAAAAAAGTGATGCATTAGAAAATATAGAAGTATTTAGATTTTTTTAGTTATTTTGGAAATATTAGCTAAGCAATATCTTTAAGTAATAATTCATTAACCATATGATTATGAATCATACGGTAACAGTGAATTTTATCTCAAACAATTAAGGTCAAAACAGCCATTTAGTGGGAGCGAAAATAGAGTTGATGAATTCTTCATATTAATTCATATAGATATATGCAATTGTAAGTCTAATGATACTAAAATGATTCCACATACTTCATAAATTCACAACTGAACTGTCATTGACACACACACACACATATATATATATATATTTGATAAACATGTAGTATGTCTGTGATAATAAAACGAACGTAAATAACATAACGTGCAAACTAAAATAAAATCGTTTAATTTGATTGAATATGTGAGTATATTGGAAATGGGTTCCAAATATACCTAAAACAAATAAGATTCTATCTCAAAAGTTAGTCCTCCCTATGATACATAACGATGTACCGATAAGGAGTAATCAGACTTTGTTAAACAAAGAACGATTGATGATGAGGGAAGTTGAGTTAACTTCCTTCCCTTAGGATATGTACTTAAGAGTATGTACATAGGTTAAACTTAATTTCATCTAAAGCATAGTTTATGAAATCATAATAGATAAAAGTTTATAAGAAACCCCTGCATATCGTTGTCAAGTAGTTGACAGGTTGTGTAAGTTGAGAGGTTGTACGTAATATTCATTCGTGAGGGATCTAGGGTGGATCACCCGAAAGCAGTTTGGGGGCATGCCAATATTGATTGACCAATTTATATTATGAACAAAGTTTCATAAACTAAAAACTAAATCAGTTTTATACATATATAAAGGCAGTTCATAAAATGTTTTTGAATGCCTATCCCAACGTGCTGAGATACAATTGTTGTTTTAAGAAACACCAACTTCATGATGAAGAAATTTATTTTAGAAATCATTGATAGTAAGATAAATTTGGATACGACCCAAAGATAAAATTGATTAAGAAAGATGAAATGAAATTAATCAATCCTAAATGAACACAACACATTAGAATGTCTAATAATAATTCTTATATTAAAGGGAAATTATGAGTTTCATATTAACATCGAGCGTATAATATCCTTAGTTGTCAATAAGGCATGAATATTATTGACTCTTCCATATGGCATATGGGCAAATCCTGAATGGATTTCAAGTACAGTATCAAAATATGATTAATTATAGCCGGAGGGATATTATCCATCGACCGCAAATGCGTCTTTAAGAAGAAGACTAATATAGTTGGAATAAGTAACCAACGTTGATAAGAATAACATCTTAAATTTCAATTGTTGAAATTAACGTTATAGATTCATCATTCAACATGCTTAAGTCAATTCAGATTTTACTCACAGAACTATCACCAATATGATTTTGAGTACATTTATGTTAAAACTAAATTCTAAATAATGATTTAGAATAGATTGTTTGCACATAACAACCAAAGTGTCTGAAAGTTAGTTGGGAGCGATACTGAGTTTGTGGGTCTTGGATATGGTCCAAGAACTGATGTAAAAGCAACGTTCGACGGGTATCAGAATTGAGCAAATATTTTGAAAAAGAAATCAAACAGTTTGGTTTTCAGTAAAAATGCAAAGGAAGCATTTGCCTATAAGAAAGAACATTATAAAAGTGCTAATATATTTCTAAACTATAAGTAAACACCGCACTACTACTAATTATGAACAATGTACCCATGTAAAAGCTTGTTTTAGTTTTGGTGTTTAATTCTCGATATAGGGTTTGAAAAGACATCTTTTATAATCAATATAAAAGGATGTTAGGAATGTCCTAAATGATATACATAGACACCATATGTAACACCCCATAAAAATTTAATAAGAAATTAAGTAACTAAAATTAGGTTAAAAATGGAAATTTTGTAAATTTAGGAATTTGACCATGGAAGTTGCACCATTGCGTCCTTGGAGATTTTCAGATCAATTTCCGTTTATAATATGTTGAAATTGGAGTTCAAACGGAGAAGTTATGGACTTTTGAAGTTTATGAATTAAAATAATTCAAACGAGTTTTTATTTGAAAATCTAAATATTTGAATTTTGAAAGTTTAAAATTTGAATTTAAATTATTAACGTTAAGGGTTACTTAACATTTAATTAAGCATTAGAGTTAATAATAACGCACAAATTAATTAAGTAATAAATATAATAAAACGGAAAGAAATATTCATGGTTAAAAGGTAAGGATCGATCGACTGCCTAGGAACAAGCGGTTGACCGGTGGAGTGCTGGCAGCTAAGGTTTTGTTATTTTGACGATCCAGATTTTATTATTTTTAATCCGATGGTTCTGGCTTCTTCATACCTCTATAAATATACCCCTAGACCCCCCACTTTTCCTTATAAAATTCTGTAGCAACGACGATGCTCTGTCAAATTCTTTCCCCCTTAGGTTTTCAACAGTAAACTTTCTAGTAAGTAATTCTAATCTCTAATTTCTAATTTAAATTAAAATCCTAATCCTTCTTCTCACTATCTTTTGATTTCTGAAATCTAATATATATACATACAATCTATTTGTTGTATATTCAAAAAAGGGAAGATCTAACAGGGAATTATGAGCGGTATAAATCAGATCTCATCTTCTTTTTCTTCTTTAGATTCTAGAATTAGGTAGGATTTTTAGGTAAGAGGTTTATATGTTTAATTATTTTGATTTTTAATTCTATTCCCTCTAGTCTCTGATTGTAAATCTAATTTCTATATACAATTCACTTTATTATATATTCCAAAAGAGGGAGATCTAAAAGAAAATTAAGTATGGTGGAATCAAATCCAATTAGGAAGCAAACAGCTCTCTGTGAGTGGAAATATCAAGTATTTCATATTTTTGAAATTGAATAGTATTTATTTGGATTTGATGTATGCCTTTGGAAATATGGTAAACGAAAACAAACACCTAAAATTTCCCTAAATAAATGTTAATCTTTGAATATGTGGGAATTTCAATTGTTTTGTATTAATATAGCAGAATTAGATCTATGTTGAGATTTAAGTAATGTATAATCTATCCCACTTCATCTCTTTTATTTTCTCTTGTAGTGTTAAAGGATTCTAAAAATAAATAAAGTTAGAACTGGCATGCAAAGTATGATTTTTGATTATTTGTAGTTTGCATTGCCTATTTTTGTAAATTTAAAAAGGTATGGTCCCATTTTCACTTCAAGGTGGTAATTTCAAAAGTTGGATAGAATATAAAAGGTTTAAATTGTAAAGTTTGTTCTTTGAATAGAGGAGTTAATTCTATTATATTAATATGACATAAGTTTGGTATTATTCCTTTTTGTTTACAAGTCAAGTTGTTGACTAAGGATATTGGTTATTCTTTTGTTTAGAGTTTGGGACTTGTATGAGTTTTGACATTTAAGTCACGAACCGTTTTCTTTGTGTGTGACTGGAAATATTTTATTTGAATCTCGTGTGTGTGTGTAATATTAACGTATGGATTATTAAAGTTAACAATAACGTAATAATTATAGCGTATTGAATGTATTGGTTAGACCTAACAGGGTATTAAATAATATTTTGTAGGAAGGTAGTTGATGTTAATTATGGGAATTAATCCATAATTAAAGATAATAAGTGGTTACCTTATATGACCTTAATTATTAATTATGTAGGATAGTGTATATATAGTGTTGGTATATATATGAAGGATGACTAAGTTATAGGGATATGATGTTAGTCCAAAATTACATAGAAGCCTGCTCAGTTAAATCTGGCTACTAGCATTGTAAATTTTGGGACTGATGTGGACATCACCTATAATAAATAACCTCAGTGGATGCGAGGTTAGTTCCAATTCTATAGGATAAGTTTGTCCAATCAATCTAGCTACCAATACCTACGAATAGTCGGACTAATGTGAGACGTCAAGGTTTGGGTTATGAGTCATAATTACGCTATTGATATGATATAAGGAATCTTTAGTAGAGGTCCGCTTTGGGTTAGAGGTATTAAGTGGATACGGTAGGATCCGCCTATTTCTTAGGAGATGCATTAAGTGACCTAATGAGATTTCTTACGATGTCAATTAGGGAGAACTATGTAGGGACCCACCTAGGATTAGGCCTTAAATGGCAGGGACTTGCCTATTTTATAGGTCTTCAATGGTCAGCTGCCTAATTCCTAATAAAAAGGTATTAGGTGGTTTGGAGTTTCTCTCTCGCATCGTTAATGATAGTTGCATTAGAATTTTGAAATGGGTTAGGTATTAATGGCGGGGTCTACCAAATCCCAAATAAAAGGTATTTATTGGTTTTGATGCTTTGTCTTGCATCGTTGATGTTAGTTGCGTTGGATTTTTGAAATTGGACTGGAAAGACCTTTGGGCTTACAGTTAAAGTTATTAGTATGGTATAGTTTTAAAATACGCAAGACATATTTCTTATCTAAGTAATACCACCCAAGTATGATTATGGTAAAGCTTGAGATTTTCATTTCACTAAACATTTGTTGTTCTGACCCACTTCTCATTACAACACACATATTAAAGGAGGCAATGCTGATTTAGGAGACAAATGTGGAGATGGAGACTTGTGGTAGTTATCTGTCTATTTATGCTTTTTAATACTTTATCGTACCTAGTTCAGACGGTTATGTTATTTTGGAATGTTAACTATGGAGGTTACATGTAGACATATTTTAATATTTGACATGTTATGTTTCATAAATGATTTTCTTTTATGAAATGGGTACTTGTTTCTAATATTATGTTTTGTCCATTCTGCTGTGAGATTCTGAAAGTATAGATAGATAGCTCTATGTATTATGTATTGTTTGAATTTTATCAATTTAACAACTCGCCTTGAGATAGGTTCTAAGATTAGACGGACTTTTACTCAGTGTCAAGTAGGTCCATTTCAAGGCGGGTTGTTACATGTGGTATCAGAGCTTAGGTTGCCCGATCATCAGGAATTGGTATACGTATGATTGGTATATTTTTATTTTTGAAAATGTTTATCAAAAACCATACTAGATACACACAAACACACTTAATTGGGACTTACTCTATAAATTCCAACTATAGAAGTAGTCACGAACATATTTCGAAAGGATGGGCGAGACACTATGGGTTGGAAAAATAAATAGAGTTAGAGTTATACCCCTACCCCGATTACCCATGAGACGGAGGTCGTATCATAAGGAATGTAAAGGAAAAAATTGTAACTCTAAAATTAATAGGGTAATAAATATGGAGTTACAATAATTTAATAAGTATATAAATGGACTAATTAAAGAGTTATGGTAATTGTGGAGAAGCAAAGTAGTTATGATGGGAAAGATTTTTAATGAATAAATAAATGTCTTTAGAAATTGTTCGGTTAGAATAATATTAATTTATTATGGACAATCAACATTTTTATAAATAGTAAATAAGCATGTTAGGTAGTGATTAAATACTACGAGGTGGTATTGTTGTAAATGTCCAGAAACAAGGGATGAAAGAAGAAGAAAATTCAATGGGAAGACAATTAAAGTCAATTTCTAAAATCCAAAACCATGTGAAAGATTTGATAAAATTATATTTTAGAAACTTCCTTGAAATGTTTTGAATGAGTTTTTCAAAAGATTTATTGAGCATTTGTTGTTTTGAAAGAAAAATGAAAAATTTGGAAATTCATAAAATAGAAATTTTGTTAAGACAAAAGTTCGTGAATAAAAAGTTTTAAGTAGAAAAGGGTTTTTCATTTTTGAAACTCTTAGTTTAAAATTTTGGTTGGATCAAAAAGCTTTCAATTAAAGATTTTCGATAAAGGGATTTTCCTTTTTGAAATAAATGTAAAATAGAGCGTAAATGGGACTTGATGATTTTTCCTATTTCATAAATTTGAAAGTTCTTTAATTTTTTTAAAATGGAAATGAGACTTTATTAAGATGATATAGAAGGCATTTAAATTAGAGAAATATAAATAGAGGTGATAGTGGAAGATTTGGATAGGAACAACGGTAGGAATTTATAAAATAGGATTAGTATCCAGTTTGAAATAATGTAGGAGATGAATGATGAAAATAGGATAGGAAAATAATAGGATGGAGGTTATCTTTGTCAACTCCACTTTTCATTTTTTTTAAGTTATAGGAGATGTATTTGAATGTTCGAATTAAAAGACCAACTTTTAGAAGGAATGAAACTTTAATGAAGGAAGTTTTGAAAGAGGAAGATTATTTTGCTCTTTTTTGAGACTAAGCAAGCCTTTTTAAAAGTTTGATTTGGTTTAATAATTGAGTTTTTGAATGTTTGGGCTATAGACCTTACTTTTAAAGAAGTAAGTCTTTGAGATAAAAGTATTTGAGAAAGGAAACTATTTTACTAAGCAATTTTTAGAACCTTTAAATTTGGGTTAAGAATAAAGCGGTAAATGTTTTGAAAGTTGTGAAAAGTTGGGTTCAAATATTTTTGGAAGGTTTTGTCCAAATGTTTAATAAAAATGGAATAGATATATGGAATAAAATAAAACATGGTGTTCAGTTGTTTTTAAGAATTTAATTCCCCAATCTGTTTGTGGGAAGTAGGAAGTTCTTTTGAAAAGTTTGCTTAAAAGTTTTCTTTTGAGATGTGGAAATTCTTTTGCAAGTTTGAATTTCAAATGTCGCATACTAGCATAATGTGGATTTCTAAGTTTATATTTTATGAAGTAGAAAGGGATCACTATCAAGGAAAGAAAGGTTAATGGTTCCAGGGTATGAATAAAATAAGAATAGTATGTACAATCTGATTTGGAAATTTGAAATCAGTCCTAAGAATTTATTGGTAGAATGATTGTAATGTTGTAAAGGTATTCTAAATCTACAATATGGTTGTAAGTTAGGTTGCCCTTGGAATTTGAATTTCCAAATTTTGATTTATTTGGAGCAGGCTCCTTATGATTTTCGTAAATTGCCTAATTCCTTAAATTTATAAAAGTGCGGTGTTTGAATTAACAAGGGATATACCAAAAAAGGAAAAATGATGTGTAAGGTATTGTTATCCCGCCTTTTGGCAAGGCCATGATATAATCGACTTAGCTAGGAACGGATGGTTATCAACTCTAATAATCGACTATATATGACACTGTGGCCGATGGTTGGGCAAATCCGAACCAGGTCCTAAGCAAGGTGCAATTAGTATGGAGTGACTAGCATAGTTCCATGAAGTTACAATTCAAATTTCAAGATGATCGGAGTTCATATGCTCGAATTACGGACAAAGCAAAGATTTGTATGGATCGATCGGGAATGATCCATAAAGCAGCTCAAATCAGCGAAGATTGATCAATATCTCAAAATCCACAAGGCCAATCGACTTAAAACTTTCAGAGCATCAATATATTGAAGAGAGGGGCCCACAAAAACGATCGAAGGTCAAAACCTTGAGATACAGAGATATCTGATCATTTTAGGCTGATCGTTTTTGCGACCCTTCATAATGATCGGTGTAGCTCAGTGAACATCTCAAATGCGACAAGGGTTGATCCATATCTCGCGATCTACAACTCAGAATGACTTCGTATTTTAGGGGCGAGTTTTGGAGGTACATGGGACCCCCCAAAAACGATCGCACGTCATTTGGAGGTAAAAATAACGATAAGCATAACTATAGACGATCGTTCTTATACATCGAGTTAGGGCCACCGATCGTTATGGTGGGCCCCTATGGACCTAGAGAGCCTTCTGCCGAAATCTTAGCGAAATATCTCATCTCTCCCTATAAATACAAGCCTTTTGGTTCATTTTCAGGATCTTTACGTTGCTTGTTACTCTAGACCCCATTGTAATCAAGCACTTGCTATAATCAGAGTTATAAATGATTAATAAAGGATAATCTTCAAAGTGGATGTAGGCATACAACGCCGAACCACTATAAATTTCTATGTCTTTGATTATAGTTGATTCTCTGTTACTTGTTAATTCATTTACTCAGTTTAGTTTTGTTCTTCTTCACTTACTTCTCTACAAAAACTATTCTTGGGTGTTTGCGACCAATTTAGTTGCAAACATTTTGGTGCTTTCACTGAGAAACTTGATTCTCAGTTTATCAGGATCCCTTTGTTGCTACTAGATTGGATAAATCCCCCAAAGGAGATCTATAGTTATCTTCAAGAAGTTTCTCATACTACTCAGATTTGCAGAAATCTAAGCAAAGCTATTAGTAATGGTAAGGAATACTAGATCTACTTCTCAAAACGTGGAAGAAAATGAAAACGCTACTATCCAACAAGGAGGCCCGAGCAATCAACCAGCGAATGTTATTGCTGAATTAGTTGAAGTCCAGAATCCAACTGACTCTATTATGAGAGCTGAATTCTTAAATCTGATGAGAGAGCTAATGAACAGCCATTAAGAGTTAAAATAGCAGATCCAGGCCAATATCGACCTAATGAACCAACTCACTCAGCAATAGCGGGGAAAAGCTAGGAGGGACCCCACCTCTTACTCGACATCGAAGAGCTCTAGTTCATCGGATGAGTATCACAGGCATAGGCATCGCAGAATAGACGGATATCATGTAGAAACTTTGAGGCATCAACTGGCAGACCGTCGTGGTCTGCCAGGAATGATCAGTGCTGATCCCTCCACCAGAGAAGGGAACTTACCTTTGCACACCGGAGCTGCTACGGCTGATTTGAATGATGGAGTTCGGTTAAATGTTGACCAAATGCTTCCCCGGAATGATGATGAAGTGAATTTACAAGACACACATCGAGAAGATGGTGAACTAAGAGGGCATGAGACGGCCCGTAGGCAGCGATCAGACCATTCACGCGAGGTGGAACACGACCACTGCTTGGTACCAATCATCCAGACGTCGGACTTATTAGCAATGGTCAGACAGTTAGTGAGAGAGAGCTAGGGCTTGACTAACGATGACCGGGGAATCTCAAGAAGCCATACCCCGTTCACTGATAATGTTCTGCATGCAGCTTATCCAAGGAGGTTTAACATGCCATCGATGCATGCCTATGAGGGGAAAACCGACCACACGCAGCACATCATAAGATATGAATGACTAATGGATTTCGTACGAGCGGATGATGCAACTAAGTGTAGATGTTTTCCCATAAATCTCTATGGAATAGTTAAAATGTGGTTCACAAGGCTACCACTGTGATCAATATCTAGATTTGATGATTTGGCAACAATGTTTGTGGAGCGGTTCCGAATGCACACAACTCGTCCTAAGGATGTAATGTCCCTGTCTAGCATGATCCAGACTCCATGAGAATCGTTAAAAGATTATTTGGAGATATTTCACACGGCTGTTACTGAGATCAGTAATCCAAATGACCATGCGATATTGATGGCTATAACGAGAGGGATAGATCCAGAATTTGACTTTGGCGATTGGTTAGCTGGCAAGCCGCCCACAACATTGGAACACTTTTACGCAAAGGCAGCTCAGTATTTGAGAAAAGAGGAAGCCAGATCCTCTAGGAAGAAGAATGTTGCAGGACCTAGTAGAGAGGGAGTGCAGAGTAATATTGCAATAAAGCAGTCTGATGAAAGCTTTAGAAAAGTTCAAGTGAATGTCCAGAACAAACTGAATCAGCAAAAGAAAGGAGGAGACAGGAGTCGAGAATGGAAGAGGGATTCTGGAAGAGGAAAACCTAGGATTCTGATGTACAACACTTACATGCCACTAAATACGACCCTGGAGAATGTCTATTTGTCTACCTGCAATACTATGCAGTATAGGAAGCCACCTCCAAAAGAATCAACAGAGAAGCAGATACAAACCGGGAAATATTGTCAGTTTCATGAATGTTATGGGCATAACACCAATGAATGCAGGCACCTCCAGGATGTTATTGAAAAGCTGATTTGAGAAAGGAAGTTAGAATAGTTCATAAAAAACCCGTAGGATGGCGGGCAGGGGACATCCAACCCCAATCGAAGGCAAGTACTACACAGGGCTGAGGAACCTGCGCGGACCGTAGGAAGATTTGTTATCAATACAGTAGTTGTAAGACCACATCCGGTTGATAAAATTTGGCATGAGATGAAGCGCTATGCTAGTGCGATTAAGCATGTGGATTTCGAATGCTGTTCAAATACGGAGGATGGAGCTCCGGCGAAATAGCAACGTACATTGATAGATGATATCGTGTTTAGGAATAGAGACGCAGACAAGGTGGAGGCTCCAACGATAGATCCAATGGTCATTTCGGCCATGATCGGCCCTGCTTTTGTGAAAATGATATTGGTTGACTGTGGAAGTTCTATAAACATAATTTTCAAGAAAGCTTATGATCAGATGAGAATGGAAGCAAAGGATTTAAAGCTGCCTAAAGCTCGCATACATGGTTTTAACGGTGTTGCAACTGAAGCTGTTGATTATGTGAATTACCTGTAGCTGTTGGTTATGTGGAAATTGTATACTGATGGAGCATCCAAAGGTCGTTGTTCTGGAGCTGGAATTGTGTTTGTAACTCCTGAAGATCGATCGATTTGTTATGCTTTAAAGCTTGATTTCCCAGCGACAAACAATGAAGGTGAGTACGAAGCTGTAGTTGCTGGACTTAAACTCGCTGGAGAACTGAGAATAAGGTCTCTCGAAATCTTTTGCGATTCATAGTTGGTAGTATACCAAGTCAGGGGAGATTATAAAGCTAAAGGACAGTGGCTTGCTCCATATCTAGCTTAAGTCCAAGACTTATTAATTGAATTTGAGTATTACAACATTTCGCATATTCCACGGGATCGAAACAGAGAGGTTGATTCGTTAGCAATGTTTGCTAATACCGGTGATGCACAACAAATGGGCCTGGTTCCAATCGAGGTACTAAATGCCCCGAGTATGAAATTTAATGGAAATTGACCAAGTACTAGAGACGGAGCCTGAGAAGGAATCTTGGATGACTCTGTTTAAAGACTATTTGCTACAAGGAGTTCTTCCCGAATGAAGGAAAGAAAAGCGACAAATCCTTCACCAAGCTTCACGGTATATCATGCAAGAAGGAATTATGTATAGAAAGGATTTTTCTGTTCCTCTACTCCGGTGTATCGCTTATGACGAGATAAAACGGGTCCTAAAAGAAGTTCATGAAGGGGAATGTGGCGATCATACTGGGGGCAAGCCCTAGCATAGAAAATACTCCGTTATGGGTATCATTGTCCGATAGATAATCGAGATGTTGCCGATTATGTAAGTCGATGCGACAAGTGCCAGATATATGCAGAAGTTCTAAGAGCTCCGCCGATCGAAATTACACAAATGGTCAGCCCATGGCCATTTGCCTTTTGGGACATAGATATTATCGGTTCTTTACCAATCTCTAAAGGTGGTGCAAAGTACGCTATTGTCGCTGTTGATTACTTCACTAAATGGGCCGAAATGGAACCTTTAGCCACGATCACAACTAAGAAGGTAATCAATTTCATTTTCTGGAACATCATCTGTCACTTTGGACTTCCACGAACTATTGTAACAGACAATGGGACTCAATTCGATAGTGTCGAATTCAGATACTTCTGCCATCCACATTGTATTGAAAAGAGATTTGCGGCAGTTGCACACCCTCAAGCAAATGGAAAAGTTGAAGCTGTGAACAAAGGGATAAAGTTCATTCTGAAGAAGCGTTTGGAAAAGGCTAGAGGCAAGTGGGTGGTTGAACTCCTGACGGCATTATGGGCATATAGGACCACCTACAAGTTTGCGACTGGCTATAATCCATTCGCCCTCACTTACGGTTCCAAGGCAGCTATTCCTGTTGAACTCGAAGTTCGTTCTCATCAAGTAATTTATTATGATCCTAGAAAAAACAAAGATCTCCTTTTGGAACCTCTAGACTTTATAGATGAAAAAGGTGAGGAAGCTGATTTGAGGGCAGCCGCACACCGACACCGAGTCGCCCGATACTACAACACTAAAGTCGGACATAGAACCTTTAAAATAGGCGATCTCGTCCTAAAACGGGTTTTTCCTACCCCATTACATATGAATTCAACCTGGGAAGGATCGTACCTCATCGAGCAGAGGCTTGGAGAGGGAACCTTCAAGCTGGTGACTATTGATGGCATCACACTCCCAAGGGCGCAAAATAGCGAGCACTTGCGACATTATTTCACTTAGTTTATTTCTTTTTCATTCAGGCATATTTAGTTTCAGAATTTACTTTAACATTTGTTTTTCTAAATATGTAATAGGACAAGTTATGTCACTACTTTCTATTCAGCAATAGAACTCTGAATTTTCTATCATATTTAAGACCTGCCATTGTAGTACATGTTAGTTGTGATATATGACCAACTGAATATCACCGTCCGATGGGATCGATATAATTCTGAAGTGATTGAGTTTCGACCGATCACTTATTAAATCGATCCCCATACTTGAGATCAGAACGACTGACTAAAGAAAACTGAACTCAACAATTTTCCAAATAACTCACATCCCTAGAGTGCAGATATGAGTATAAATGCTAAACGGGTGCGACCGACCACCTATGAAATTACTCACGTCCCCAGAGTGCGGATGTGAGTATAAATGCTAAACGGGTGTGATCGACCACCTATGAAATCACTCTCATCCTCAGAGTGTAGATATGAGCATAAACAAGATAAAAGGGTGCGACACGACCTCCCGCTGTCTAACTATTATCCTCGGAGTGCAGATATGAGTATAAACAAATAGATGAGTGTGGTTCGACCGCTCACTATTCCATAAACTCTGGCCTGAAAATGACAGAAGGAGTGTAAACTCCCTAAGGATGGAGTTCGGTCATCCACCACTTAACTCCGCTAACCCAAGACTGGAGGTGTAGTACTATTACTCCAACTGCTGAATTTGACGAGTGTAACACTAAGGCTCGAGCCCAGTATTTGATACGACTCGAAGCCACGACCTTAAGGACGCCTTGGGATGGATAAATCAGGTCGATATCCGATCTGACAAGCAATGAATCACAAATACATTAAATGGAAAACGTGGTAGCTCCATCATCTAGACAAGTGTATACAAGAATTATACACAAAAATAAAAGAATTCTTATTCACACTAAACTTGCTGTACACAATACAAGTTTATCCAAAATGAGAAATAAAAGTGGGGGTCGTACCCAAACAAACATGACCAACGAAAAGAAAAAATAGCCATCTAAGCTATTTACATATCACACCAACCCAAAGATTATTTCTTGAACTTCCTATCTTTCCTTTGCTCGGCTGCTAGTGATCCCAATTGAGGTTCTTGCGAAGGAAGAGGAACGACACCTGATAGATTCAAAGCTGAGAAAAAATAGTCAAAAAGATTAGAAATATCAACTGATAACACCCCAACTTTTTGAAAGATGGAAAATGTCGACCGAATACCTTCCCCGGCGTCGCTCCTATATTGAGCGAAAATAACCCCAAAACCGCGTTTGGGAATTGGAGAATGCCGAGGCTTGTCTGGATCATACGGAGGATGGTTGAAGAATTTGCTATGGAGCTAGGGACAACCTAGGATTCTGGGGGCAATTCAGCTGTAATATTGAGTTGTGCCGACCAAGATCATTCACCCACTTCGTGTGAAGATGCAGCAGCAGATTCTTTTTGAAGTGTAAACTGGATATCGTGCAATATTTTGGGTTCATCGCCCAATAGCATTTCACTTTCAAGCCTAGATAGGTCGATATCCTCCATATTAAAAAGTTTCTTTTCTTCCGCAACAAGAAATTCCTATGCGCGCCAGAACTGGTAGGGATAATCGTCACCAAGCCAAGTTAAATTTCTATGCTTGAGAATGTTGGTGTTGTAAAGAATAAGAAGTGGGTCGAGCTCGTTCATTATCTCCTCCCTAACCTTATCCTTGGTAGCTTCTGCTTCAGCTAAATATGTGCATCAACATTTTTGGCCCTTTCAACGGCCGTGTCTCTTTCAAGTCTAACATTCACCAACTCGTCTCAAGCATCCTGAGCGATTTTCTAAGCATAATCTTTCTCCTTATTTGCATACTCGAGCTTAGCCTTGAGTTCGCTATATTCTTTAAGGCTGTAGATTCATTACTTTGAGCTGTATCCTCTCGAGTGCTATTTCTTTATTTTGATGATGCAACACTAGAACCATATCAAGATGATTGGATTCTTCTCCTCCATGGATTTGACAACAGCATTAGCTTTTCCTTTGGCCTCTACTAGGGAGGTCCTAGAAGCCTCTAGCTAGTTTGTCAAAGTATCGATAATTCTTTTATTTTGAGCTTCATGGCGTTTTAACTTTTCAATTTCCACCACGCGCTCAAAAGATACTTTTGGCATTTTCTCTGCTGCCTTCATCCATTCACGGTACCGCATGTGGATGTCAGTGACATAGTCAATAGTCATTTTCTAAACATGGTCTGGGACCCTCTTCAGGTTGGGAGGGAAAATGAACGCTTCAAAATATAAGTTTGGAAACTCTTCACGAAGTTGTGTCATACAAGCAGCTGGATTGACTGTAGGATCTTCAGTAGCATTTTCAACTTTAGTACTTTCATTGCCGGGTCTTTGAGTAGCAACATGTTAGCTATGGCGATGGTGATCACTGAACTGCTGAGAATGAGAAGGAACCAAAGACTGTGGAGGAACTGAAGTGGGAGGAGGACCACGAGAGGGATCGATAGGTAGATCTCGGCAATTAGTTGGCTTCTCGGGGCCCTTTGGAGGGGGAGATCTCGACCTTGATCGATGTTTGTCTTGGGGTGACTTATCCATATCACCTCTATCTTAGTGACCTCAGTCCCGACCAGAGCGATAACTGGAATCATAATACTCTCGACTACCAACTTGATGGTAACAGCTAGAGTGTGAACCAAAGGATTGGTGGTGTATATCCCGGAGGGAATCAAACATGTTCCTTTTCTTCACCATTGTTTCTACAAAGGAAAATATAAATCAATCAACTTTAAGCATTAAAAAGCATAAGTCAAGCATAATGCAATGTTGATGGGTGCAAGTGTGCACAAGTGTCCTTGTGTTACCCTTCGACAAACTAGGTGCTTGAGCTTTGCTCATTGAAGTAACTTATCCTCTAGAAGGTGGAATCTCAGTGCCAATTTTGGTGGAAGATTCCGACCCCTCGATGCTTACATTGGTAAATGAAAAGCGTCAAGGTCATGCGGTATTGGTAGACCAGACAAAGAATCAAGTAGTAGACTTGAATTCTTTGACGGTTGAGAAGAATATTCATCTTGAACAATCTTAGGAGCCATCGATGACTTGAATTGATAAGAAAGATGACTTTTCAGAAATTTATAAAGAAATACTTTCTTCTTTCTTCTATCGGGAACCGAGGGTTGTGAGGGCTGCGAAGATCTGACATTGACTCTAAGACCGGATTCGTCATCGTTGTGACCGGGCACATCGCCTTTATCTCCTTCGGCATTGAGACCAATGAATTACTGAGCACTCATGACTGGGCGTACGCCGGGATCGGTTCGGTTGTCCCTTTGACTGACTGCAACCCATGGTCTTATCCCTTTAGTTTAAACAACTTTAGTTAGCCCTATATTGAGGCCCTTTTCTATCAAACAAAAAGTAGCGAGACGTTCATCCATAAGCAGATATTCGATATTCCCGTCCTCAGGTGGTGCATTTTTTGGAGTTGTGGCCGCCTCCTTATAAAGATTACTGCTAGGCTGAGTGACGATACCTGTAGAAGGAGTTATGTAGTCAGGAATACGACCTAAATGTTAGTTTTCCATGCTAATATACAGATAGTGGATAACGCTTATGTCTTTCTAGCCACTGTCGAGCAAAACTGGGTGGACATCGAATGAAGAACCACTCGCTTTTAAAGGCGCTTAATTTGTTCCATGCGCTAGTTAGAATCTAGCACCTCTTCGCTGATTCAAGAAATGTAAACGAAAGACTCTCTGTCTATCGCTTGAAAGAGAATATGAACCAAATGTCATCGATGGTTGGAGGATGGTGCAAGAACTCCATAAATACCATACAGGTACAGTTGAGAAGAGTGTAGCCATTTGGATGAAGCTACGCTGGAGCTATCCTTAAATATTGGAGAATTTCCCGAATGTATGAGTTAAATGGCAGGATGCATCCAGCCCAGCACATGAACTTATTGCATGTCGTATATCCTTTCGGGGGTCTATGAGCCCTATCATCCCACGACAGAATGAACACGTCATCAAAAGGAATTCCATGCCTTACGCAGATTCGGTGTAGAGCATCTTCCTTAATCTTAGAGGCTACCGAATCAACAGGGTTCTTCAGAATAACTGCATCCTCCAGAATCAGTAGGGTTGCTACGAATAATGACTAAAGGATGGATTATCAGACTTAGTTGTGGAACTTGATTCCACATCAGGATTATCCTATTAAGAAGATGATCCAGCTGGCATAACGACAAGACATCCAAAGCGTCTAGAACCCATTGCAATTAAACTTAGTAAAAATCATGATTAGATAATGTAACCTGTGCCCCCTGATGCATAGTGTGTTCTAGTGTGGTGTGGTAAAGTGCTATGTAATTCCATAATAAGTTATATGAAACTAAAGACGAAAAATACGACGAGACTTCGAGGTTTGATCGGAGAGGCCGTCATTCCTGACTGTCTCAACCATTTCTCTATGTCATCGGGGAATGATGTAGTTTGAGTTTCATGACCAATTGTCAGTAAGTAAAAGTTTGATTTTTATGTTCAAGTCGCTGATGAGCTTCAATAGAATAGTCAAAGAGATTGATTCTTGTCAAAGTTCAAATGCCACACGTTATTGAATATGCAGTTTAAGTCATGTACAAGTCATATGTATTCATTCGAATATGCAAGGCCGAAGCTCATCATTGGGTTCAAGTTTATTTATTTAAGTTCCATTTTTAGAGCCTATGTGTTGAACACTGATCGTTCTCCTTAATGCCTCATCACCGATCGTTCCTTTATACAACATCTACCGATCGTTTACAGTTAGCCATGTTCACCGATCGTTCTCCTTATCTTTCAATGCCAACCGTTGTCTCCATGCCATTAACCGATCATCCAACTTTACCCTGTCCACCTCAAAAGCCTCCAACTCCAAAACATTGTCGATCGTTTGTAGATGATCGTTAAACACCTATGCTTCAATGCTACTACATAATGATTGATACATCGTCACGATCGTCTACTCTAGATTCGTCTAAGTCCAAGGTTTTTCCGATTGTCCAAGAACGATCGTAGTGCATCGATAGAACAACTTTCCCAACTCCGCTACTTCGTCCTCCTCAACAAATGATCCGTTAAGGCCACCGCCTCCTCCAGTTTCCATCTCCATCAACCTTTCTCAATAATTTTACTAATCGATTCCATCATAGAAGATGAAGACCACGACATTGATGAAGCTTAAAGTCTCACCCTCGTATCATAAGGCAGGTTTAAATTGTCCTACCTAAGTTTGAGATTTGAGAAAAGAAGCAAGATTCGAGTTCGAATCGAAGTGAAATATGGAGAAGTACAATGGTTTGTGAATAAAGGAAATTGATTTTTTGAGTTCGGATGGTTGTGGATCGGTAAGGGAAAAAAGGAGGGAGACTTGTTTTTTCTATTGCTACCTCGAGTTACGATACGAAATGAACTAAAGGATGAAGGAAAAATGTCCAAGTACATACGCTTATATAGGTAGGACGTATACCGATTGTTCGTGTCCCCAAAATTATGCCAATCATTTCATGGTAACAATTTTATACCGATCGTTCCACAACTCTGTGCAATCCAAACTGTATGTCCTAACGATTGGTAATGAAGGAAAAAAAGAGGAGAGAAATATAACGATCGTTGATGATCGTTTTTATAGAAAAAATGGAAATAACGATCAGTAGAGATTGTTTATAAAATTTCAAAACTTGACAACGACCGTGAATGTAGAACCGTGATTGAGAGTAAGGTAAAAACATGTATACGTGTTGGTATACGCTTCAAAATTCAATTCTTTGAAATCAACAGAAATTAAATGTTCGCCTAAAATCGATCGAAGAAAGATTAAAACCAAGTTGTTGAAGCCTAGAAATTGCCAGAAACAGAACAAGATGATCACCAACAAGTTATGATCCCGTATTTACACTATTGGAAATTGACCAATCGTCATGACGAATAAGAAAATTACGACCCTAGATAAGAAAACAATTCGATGGAAGAATAACGACTATTTGATAAACCAGATGGATTTCTTTCCGACGATTCTGGCTTGCGATGATTCAAAGCATGTCATGTTTGCAACAAGATGTACTTTGGAGGGCAAATGTTATCATGCCTTTTGGCAAGGCCGTGATATCATCAACTTGGCTAGGAATGGATGGTTATCAGCTCTAAGAATCGACTATATGTGACACTGTGGACGATGGTCGGGCAAATCCGGACCGGGTCCCAATCAAGGTGCAAACAGTATGGAGTGACTAGCATAGTTCCATGAAGTTATAATTCAAATTTCAAGATGATAGAGTTCGTACGCTCGAATTACGAACAAAGCAAAGATTTATCTGGATCTATCGGGAACAATCCATAAAGCAGCTCAAATTAGCGAAGATCGAACGATATCTCAAAATCCACAAAGATAATCCACTTGCAACTTTCAAAGCATCAATATATTAAAGAGTTGAGCCCATAAAAACCATCGCAGGTCAAAACCTTGAGATACAGAGATAGCCGATCGTTTTAGGCCATTAATTTTTCCGATCCTTCATAACGATCAGTGTAGATCGGTGAACATCTCAAATGTGACAAGGGTTGATCCATATCTCGTGATCTACAATTCAGATTTGCTTCATATTTTAGGGGCAAGTTCAGGAGGCACATGCGACCCCCCAAAAACGATCGCACATCATTTGGAGGCAAAAATAACGATCAGTATAATTATAGCCGATCATTCTTAAACATCGAGTTAGGGCCACCGATCTTTATGGTGGGTCCCTATGGACCTAGAGAGCCTTCTGCCGAAATCTTAGCAAAATAAATCATCATCTCTCCCTATAAATATTGGCCATTTGGTTCATTTTCAGGATCTTTACGCTACTTGTCACTCTAGACTCCATTGTAATCAAGCACTTTCTATCCTCTACCGCTGCAATCAGAGTTATAAGTGATTAATAAAGTATAATCTTCAAAGTGGACGTAGGCATACAACGTTGAACCACTATAAATTTTTATGTCTCTGATTATAGTTGATTCTCTATTACTTGTTAATTCATTTACTCAGTTTAATTTTGTTGTTCTTCACTTACTTCTCTACAAAAACAATTCTTGGGTGTTTGTGACCTATTTAGTTGCAAACAGGTATGAATATTCTTTCTCGTAGTTTACGCTGTCTATATTAATGAAAGAAAAAGGAATAATCCCTTGTAATTTCAAACAAAGAAAAAATATCACTTGCGGTTAATTTATGGAATTTTTTAATGGTAATCCAATTAGGAAGGATGACTATGTTAAAATAAAATATGGAAAGGAATGTTCTAGCTTAGTGAGTAATAATTAGAAATAAGAAATATATAAATATTGTAATTTACAACAGTATTTGTATTAATTATAAATAGCGTAGTAATTATAGGACTAGGATGGATGGACATTAATTACAGATTTAATAGGCAATAAATTTGTAACTAATAGAGAGAAAAAAGGAATTAAATAGGGGACCGATTAAGGAATCTAATATGGTATTTATGGAGGATTAAATACCATAATAGGAGAATTTTGAAACTGCTAATAGACTGAAAGTGATTAAATAAGGATTGATTAAATATTGTCAGTTTTGACATTAATGATCAGTTATTATGGGTAATTGATATTTATTAGGACTAAGAAAATAAATTAAGAAAGATGGGTAATGGTGGAATGACATTCAAGGAATGTACATCTTAAATTGATAAGAAGCATTAGGATCCCAACATCAGTAACACTGGTTGATGATTAATGGTAGCTTCCAGTAAAAGTTTCTTTTAGATTTTTTGGGTTGAAATCGCTAGTTGTCTCCTTTAGAAAATTAAAGTGTTCGATAGGGTATAAGACATGTTCCTATTCCACTATTATGTTGATTTTATTGAGGAACATCGTAAATAAGGAAATTTCTTAAGAGCACTTAACTAGCGTTAAACCAAGGGTAAGACTGGAAGTTAGTAGGGAAATTAGATTATAATTCTTCAAACCCAAAACTTACGGAGGTTCACCATTTGCCCCGAATGAGTTAATATGTATAGGGATATGAAGATAATTTTTTAATTGGTCAAGGATGAAAAGAGAGGTGCTAAATCTATTTCCAGATGTTTGACATGCCAAGGGATAAAAGCTAAGCACGACAAGCCCGGAGGATTGTAATTACCGTTGGAGGTTCTGACTAGGATATGGGAGCATATACCAATGGACTTTATAGATGGGTTGTCTAGGGGAAATGATGCTAATTAGGTCATAGTAGATTGGCTCATTTTACTTCCATTGGTAGTAATTAGAGTACAACATCTCTAGCACAACTTTATGTCAAGAAAGTGGTACATTGAGTACTAGTTAGCAATGTTAGTGGTAGAGACCCTTTGTTAACTAGGGAATTTTAGAGGAGTTTGTAATTTGTGTTGGGAACCACTTTGGGTCGTTGCACCACTTATCAATCGCAGACCGACAGATTGACGAAAAGGGGTGAACAAGAATTTTAGAATGTTTGTTCAGAGCTTGCATCATGGATTTTTGGAGGACCTTGGAGAAAGTAGAAGAGTTTAGATGGCGAATGAAGGTCGCACAGGATCCTCAGGAGTCCTATTTTGATAGGCGAAGAAAGAATTAGAGTTTTTATTAGGGATATGACATTCGTCAAGGTTACCCCTCTTAGAAAGGTTACGAGGATCGGTATTTCTGGGGAGCTGACGCCAAGGTTTGTTGGGCCTTCTTCCGACTTTAGAGAGGTGGGGGAAACTTGCATATTAGGAGGAACTTCCAGACTATTTAGCGGGAGCCCATGACGTCTTCCATGTTCCACACTTGAGGAAATGTCTGCACGACATTGCCTCTGTAATAGACCCTAATTAGTTAATTGATGTTGAAATGGAGCATATTGACCCCTCGTGCTCCTGCGTGCATAGTGGAGCATGATATTAAGAGGCTTCATAAAAAAGGTGTTAGGTTGGTTTGAGTTCAAAGGGGAGATAACCCATCGGAAAGCACATAGGACACCGAAGGAAAGATGAAGGTTTCTCATCCCGGGCTTTCCTCGGGTAAACTTTTCTCTTCAAAAATATTGGTACTTGGTTGTGTCATGGTTATTAGATTGGATGGTAGGAGATGGTTGTCACCTTCTTACTATCATTCCTGCACTTATATAGAATTTTATGCATATTTAGGATGTTTGCATACATGCCTATATGTCACAATCTTTCATTCACATTTGGATTGAGCTCACCTATAGAATGTTTGCATACATAATCACATTGCATTTTTGGTTGAGTAGATGGTTGTATAGATTATTGTAAACAAATTGGTTGTATAACATGGTTGTTGAGTGCGCATTTGTAACATCCCTCATTTGGAGGCCCAAAACTAACCGCTATGGATGTTGCAGTCATCCATAGTTATTAATTCTCGATGAACAAATGCGGTAATGTTAGATACATTGATATAGTAGAAACACTTGAATATGAAAAAAAATTAAACTCAATTTAAAACAAATTTCTCATTTCAGATTCATTACATAATCCTATAAGTAAGCCACGTTCAGAGAAATTACAATTTATTACAAAATAAGCCAAGGGCGACATATGAAGATGTCCCCTTGGTTGATCAGAGTCTAAATATAGGCACTAAACAACTTTTCCATTACATCCAATAACACAACGGAATCAAACAGAAAGAACTCCTAATTGCTAGCTTGCCTCTTGCATGTCTCCGGAAGCTTATTTTTCTAAAGGGGAACCTAAAAACCTTAACTCTCAAATTACTCAAAATCAATTGAGCACTCGAGAGTTTAAGGAGAAAACATAAACTTCGAGTCAGATGAAAAGTTTGGTGTGAATAATAACCTACCATCTCGAACCATATATATATCTAGTGAGACCATGCCACTTAACAAAACGGGTTTTACCCTAACTAGTACCTTAACCCAATTTATAATAACCATATACTGTGCACTTACATCCACAATGGCTAAGACGTTGTAGCGATCCAAAATTCAGCCTTCGAAAATCGGCACCCGTACTTCACTTGTACTCAGAATGCCGTAGATTCAAACGCCGAATCTGGTTCACTGGAGCTTATAACACCATTAGGTACAACAACACAGCGGAAGAAAAGAAACAATGATATCATATACAACTCCAATGAATACAATATCCAGTATGATTTACAACAATGATATCAATATAATACAACAATATCAGAGATACAAGAAATAGCAGCGGAACAATATCAATAGAAGTGATAACTCCAAAATGATCTTCAGACAAGAATGAATCCACAATTCCAGATAAGCAACTGCGATGAATGAACTCCAAATACTGAACTAGCTCCAGATAATCTACTAAACCTGACTATTTGAAAGAAACCCAACTCTAGACTGCTCGTGTGGAAAATTGTGAGCACCCAGAGTTTAGGAAAGGAACAATAAACTCCGAGTCAGTCGTGGGACTGGTGTGAGTAACAAAAACAGTTTATCTTTAAAACAACAACAAATGAATTTTAAACATTGAAACCCGCAATGCTTTTGGAAAATGAAACTACCATAAGACCTCCTACCACACATACAATGCAAACGCAGAATTGGAGGAGATTTCTTCTTATGATAGTCAAAGATGCTTACTACGCAAAACAAATCATTTTGATATTATTATTAGTGCATAGTGGAAACATTTCGAAAGTATAATATTAATCTTAGCCAACATAGGCATTTCACAATATGCCTACTATAGCTACTATGTTCAATAGCAGGTTACCGCCACATTCCATAGCAGGTAATACAACTAAAACCGTACAAGGCTCGTATTGTTTCTTTGGATTTCCAAAAAATGGTCAGGCTAAGGAACTTCCTACTGCCACATGGGATCGCCTCTGGCGGGACATCCCGAGAACCTACCCGGCTCTCTGCCAACACAAGGCCGGGTTACCTCTGGGTATAGGTAACTACTTCTCGAGCATGCCACCTCCCGGTCCTTTGGGACCTTTATCCGAGCGCTCGGTAACCAACATCACACATAATAAATAAAGTGTGTCCACATGAGTAAGTATCTGGGCTCCATACCATGATACCACCCTTTTCCAGAAGGAAATGACATACCCTAAAGGGCGCGACCCTCATAACCTTGCCGCATCATTCCTGTTTTGACCATTTCCGGGTTGTGAGGTCTGACGAAGTCTCGTCCACAAAGCTACGCTTTTTCACAAAGCCACGCTTTGATCACAAATGATCAATAAATGATCATCACACAGCAACACTCAGCATGCCACATTACCAAATTGGGAGTATATCGCTGATAACCTTCAACTACATAACCTCTGAGCTCGTACGTCTCAGAGAAGGGTGTTAAGCTAAGAGAATAAATTCTCCGCCACCAACAAAAATGTATTTGAAAGAAATCTGCTTTATATCTCAAAGTGTAATGTCAGACATGTAACCATACAAGTCTGTTCCGGGTTCGAACAGAACCGAAGGCACTTCCTAAGAAGTCCTTGCAATCCGGGTATTCACAATCTCGATCGAACTTCCCATCACTTAGGGAATCTCTATACCAGGAGCTACCCAGTGCAGAGACAATCGATAGGTTATCCTATCGTTTTCGCAAATACCCGGTCTTCAACACCGGTCTTCAAATGCTATCCATATACGACGTATCACTTATTCAGAATGTGTTATGTGACACAAAGGTCCTCTCCCGGCTAAACCGAATAGTGAGCGTAATTGTTTGCGCCAAAATTGGTCACAAACCCGGAATGTTGTGAAAGCACCAGTGTATGAATATAAATCAACAATATTCACACACAAATCTCTAATCTAAGTAAACAGAGTATCCCAATTCATAAATAATGAACATAAACACGAGATTTATAGTGGTTCGGCTATCTCTGGCCTACATCCACTTCAAAGGTTTATCTTTTATTAATTATCCTTGTTGATTACGATTGATTACATCAGTTGAAATGAAGAATTTTGAGTACAATGGTTGTATTGAAGTGTAGAATTGAGTCTCGTAGAGTCTAGGAGCTTCAGAATCCAGATCCCCTTTTTCTGAATGACCTGGGGCTCTATTTATAAATGTAGGAGGCTGATATTTCGCCTAAAATTAGGGAGACTACTTCTGGCATGTGTGGGGGCCCATGCGCCCGCATCCAGGAAATCTGGGCCCGCTTCGGGATCAATTCGAACTCCATTCGAATCGATCAAAAAATCATTCGATCGAGCTGAAATTTGGTGTGGATATTCTTCAACATGTATGCAAGCTTCTGTGAAATTTTCATAGCATTTGGACTTGTAGATCTCGAGATATGGTCGATTCGAAATTGCTTTCTTCATCTGTTCATCCTGTTCGTCACGATCTATTCGAATCGATTCCTTCGAATCGATCGCCTACACGTGCTCTCATGGTGATGTGGCGTGCAATCTTCGGGTCAATCTGCCTTTCACTCCGGTTTGATCGAGTCGTCTCGAGATTTCGCCGCATTTACTTGATGGACTCGATGTCATCAATCGTACCTGGATTCGAACAAGGCTTCATTCGTATCGATCGTGACGTGCTTTAGTCGATCGATACGAAATAACTACGTCTGGATGGATTCGAGGTGAGGCATCTATATGGATCTTCAAGTCGATGGATACGAACCAGATGGTGGCGAAGTCATATTCGAATCGATTGATGCGAACACGATGGATTCGAACATAGGTGCTACTGATGGATACGAGGTCGTGCATGACGATGGCTGATCGATTCGAGTCAAGGCTAACTGCTGATGGATTCGAATAGGAGTGTTGCCCATGGATTCGAGAAAGGGCTATGGATACGAAAACGAGGCTATTTCCTCCAACTTGCATCGATCATAACTTGAGCATACGGATTCGGATTGACTTGAAATTTGGAATGCTGGCTCTTATGTCTTTGCTTGTCATGTCTTGTCAATTGTAGCCCGATCTGGTCTCGGACAAAATTCATCGATTCCCATGGTTATCCTGCAGAGCCCAGTGGATATTCATGACTTGTCATTATTGATTTTCAATTAATTCTCGGGTATCTCAGCTTTTCCAAAAGGTGGGATAACATTAATATTTAAAAATATATGGATCTTGGGATTTCAATTAAGTCACAACTTATTATCCAAAACTTTTCTTTTCCAAATGGTTTAACAAATTACCATTTTCAAATCTTTAAACAAAAAGATTCATTTTAACAACCTTCAACGGTTTAAACAATTTCCACACTTTAATCTTTTAAATAAAAGATTTAATTCACAAAGTTCACCCAGTTTCACAAAGATTTATTCACAGATTTTCCAAATCAATTTTCATTTCAATTTGATTAACTCGTTAAATCTTTAAATCAAAGATTTAACTTATAGCTTTCAAAACAATTTCATTTCGAATGGTTTAAACAAATCACCATTTTAAATCTATTAAAGATAAACAGATTCAATTTGTTAACGTTAAAAAGTGAACGCTAACACCCGGTGTATGTAATAGAATTGTGAAAGCACCACCCGTTGGTACGGGAACAGAATATAAGCTGAAAATAGCAGAAAAGCAGTAAATGAACAACAGATTTATAGTGGTTCGGCCCGTAATTGAGCCTACGTCCACTTTATAGTCTTTTATTGCTGATTCAGTTACAATTTGATACAATATCCTTCAAAATACAATACAATTTGATCACGAAAGCACTCTTGACTAATAGCTCAATCTTCGATGATGAAACTCGATGAATCCGTGTTGGATGTAAGGAATTCCTCTCGAAGTTTGTTGTAGTGTCTTGAATGCTTGAAGATCTTTGATTGTTGAATGAGTGGAGAATTCGACAATGTAACGGCGCTTGAAGAAATGAATGGCCCCCCTAAAAATCCTCTCCTCGTTGGAGTTCGAGCCCTATTTATAGGAGCTGATTTCTGAGCAGAAAATTCGCCTAAGTCTTAGGTCGCGTACGACCTTAGTTAGGTTGTAGGTCGCGAGCGACCTAAGCTAGGTCGCAGTCTCCTTGCGACTTAAGAAATTAGCTGGTGAAGTTGCACTTGGCTTCATTTGAACAAGTGGTAGGTCGCAGGCGAATTAAGGGATAGCTGTGGGAGCTCTTGGTCGTTGAAGTCCTAGCTCGTTTGCCTCTTAGGTCGTAGGTCGCTGAGCTGCTTTAATAGTTAGGTCGCTGACTACCTTAGGTCATCAAGTTCCTTAGGTCGCTAACTACCTTAGGTCGTTAAGTCCCTTAGGTCGCAAGCTACCTTAGGTCGTTGAGTCCCTTAGGTCGCAAGCTCTTCCTATAGTTAGGTCGCAAGGTTCTTTAATAGTTAGGTCGCTGACTACCTTAGGTCATCAAGTTCCTTAGGTCATTAACTACCTTAGGTCGTTAAGTCCCTTAGGTCGCAAGCTACCTTAGGTCGTTGAGTCCCTTAGGTCGCAAGCTCTTCCTGTAGTTAGGTCGCAAGCTTCTCTTAAGTCCTTAGGTCGCAAGGTTCCTTAAGCAGCGGAATTCCTTATATCGCGAACTTCTCTTAAGTTCTTAGGTCGTAAGGCTCCTTAAGTCGCAGAATTCCTTAGGTCGCGAACTTCTCTTAGGTCGCAGAGTTTGTTAGGTCGCAAACTTCTCTTAGGTCGCAGAGTTTTAGGTCGCTGAGATAAAGGTGCTTCGACTGGGGAAGACAAAACAGAAGAAGACCCAACCACTCCTCCTTCTCCGTCCCGCCCACATCGGATTCCGAAATTAACTATTAGGCCAAGCAAAGGCTCCAAGGGTGGCGGAAAGAAGGAGTGACAAGCTGAACTTTCTACTTCTTATTTTGCTTTTTACATGTGTAGACCGGAGATTGTGCGGGTACCGGTCCCTGCTTTTGCTCTTTTGAGATATCTGCACATGTAAAGAATTTTCATAGTACTAAATAAAACAATAATTTTACTTGTACAACTTCTTGTGTATGTGAGAACGCATCTGTTTCTCTTTTTTGGTGTATAATAAACGATTCCTTTTACTTGTACAAACTTTTTGTCTGTGTTTGGGAATACATTTATTCCACATCTATTTTTTGTGATATTGCAATGAACTTGTGGCATGTTGCTTTTATTAATACAATTAAATTATATAGTGTTGCCCCCATACCGCAAGTGCATTGCAGCATTTCTAGCTTCTTCAAGACTGATATTCTTACTTCAAAGAATAACTACTTCACTTTTAAGGGAAGAATCATTCTGCTTTTAATAGAGTATATCTCGTCTTCAGAGAAGTTTTTACTTTCTCTTTCTTCCTGAAGAACACTTCAACTTTTGGGAATGATCACTTTTATTTGTTTAAAAGTGAATTTTTCTGCACAGTGAAATGAGCTTCTGAAGAAGGTTTTGATTTTGTGCCCCAGTAAAGGGTTTATTTTTGGTACTTCAAGCAAGGTGAAATACGCCTCTGAAGAGGTCTTTTGGTCTCTGAAGAGAAGCGATTTTGGTCTCCGAAGAGAAGCAATTTTGGTCTCCGAAGAGAAGCAATTTTGGTCTCCGAAGAGAAGCAATTTTGACATTTCAGCTCTAGTGAAGTGGGTCTCCGAAGAGAAGCATTTTGCACTTCTACACGGGTGAAATGTGCCTCCAAAAAGGGCTTTTTAGCATTTCATCACTGGTGAAGTGGGCCTCCGAAGAGGAGCATTTTGCACTTCTACACGGGTGAAATGTGCCTCCGAAAAGGGCTTTTTAGCATTTCATCACTGGTGAAGTGGGCCTCCGAAGAGGAGCATTTTGCACTTCTACACGGGTGGAATGTGCCTCCGAAGAGGGCTTTTGCCTCCGAAGAGGTCTTGAAATTGCCTGGAAGTTACTTTCTCATGGTTGAGTGGATCCACGGGGCGGACGCAAGTTGCTTGATTGGATGTTCGTTTGCACAAACGATCGCAATCAATTAACAAGGGCCCTGTTCCTTCAGCTTGGGAAGGTGCCCCTCCGGTGGTTCCACTAATCTTGTTATTGAGAGAAGCACTTTCATTTATTGGCGTGCCTCGTTAGAGGGCTTTGTTGACCTTTGGGAAGGAGCATCGGTTGGTTGGTGTGCCAGGAAGGTTGCTTCTCAGGGGCGAGTAGATCCACGGGACGGACGCAAGCTGCCTGATCGGATGCATCACGATCAGTTAGCAAGGGCCCTGTTCCTTCTGCTTGGGAAGGTGTCCCTTCGGTGGTTCTACCGGCCCTTTTATTGAGGAGCAAAATTCCTTTTGGTTGCTTCCGTGCTTGCTTGACCATGTTCTCCCATCATCTGCCCATTAGCGATCTTTTATTATCATTTCCAAGCGTATCTTCGTTCCTTTTGTAAGTAAATTGCCTTATCCGAAGAAGTGGACTTCACTGTTGAATAACTTCACGGGACAAACGCGAGTTACCTAGCTGGATGTCTGTTCATATTGACAATCACAACCGGTTAACGAAGGCTTGCCCCAGTGAAGTTGCCAACTTTTTATGTGAAGTTCTTCTTGTATAGGATTTGAATATGGAATTTTTTGTTGCTTGGTATTTGCTTTAATAAATGATTTGTAAGGCTCGCTTAGCTTTGCGATGGGTGAGCTTTGCTTTAATGACCTGCAATATTAGATCGACATTTTAGCAATACATTTAGAGTATTTACACATCGAAATATAACAGGCATTTCGTAATAGAAAACACAGAATTCATAGTTTTTCATTATTCAGTCACACTGATTTCTTAGCGGTTTACAATTCAGAAGTCACACATCCATTATCATTTTTTTTACAAATTCAAGCAATGCTGTTAAGTAAAAAATGGATGCTAGTTATTGTTGTTTTAGAATCTCCGGACTGATTTTCCATTTGCGCTAGATTCGTAGCTTCGGATTTATATGCCAGAGAAAGTGAAAGATGTCCCAGTTGCAGTTTTGTGGATAATTAACAGTCGTCCCAACTTCTGCCTGCTGGGTATGGACCTCCTGTGGCAACATTAATGACAAGCTTTTCTGAATCTTGCGCTGCAGTGTTGTGGTGAGAATCGGGTTGATGGGTAGGACATTGTTGATCCCGAGTGGATGAGGTTGGATCGACTCCGCTTCTCTTAACGTATTGTTGGAGTTTACCCTGCTCCAGCAATTCTTCAATCACATTCTTTAATTGGCGACATCGGTCAGTGTCATGGCCAGGTTGATTGTGAAATTGGCAGAATTTTCCATTACGCTTTGCACCCCTCGTCATCTCAGGTGGCTTAGGATACCTGACAACGTCCTTTGTTGCAAAAAAGATATTTCTTGGTGTATCAGTTAAAGGAGTAAAATCCGAAGGATTAAAGCGGCGAGGTTTCTTTTCATTTCCCTGGCTCTTTCCTCCTTCATTCTCCCTTTTCTGACTTTCAGATTCTCTTTTATTAGATGGGACATTGTTATTATTAGTTTGGGCAGCAACCACTTTTGATGTCGTAGAAAGGCTTTCAAGGCGAATGAACTCGTCGGCCTTTTTATAAAATTTTTCAAGTGAGTTCGGTTCCTTCATCTTTAGCCATATTCCAAATTTACTCGATTTATCAATGGCTCGCATCAAATAAGTCAGGATCATGCATGGTTCCGCATTTTCTACTTCGGCTAAAGCTATATTGAAACGGCTCAAGAAAGATTTGATTGATTCTCCGGGCTCTTGTTCAAGGTTAGACAGTGACATTATATCCTTAGCTTTTGAAGCATACAATCTGAACTGTTCTTTGAACTTTTGCGTTAAATCGGAGAACTTATCTACAGACCGAACTGGAAGCTTTGTGAACCAAAGTAAAGCCACACCTTCCAGGTATACTGGAAAGTATCGACACTTGATCTCGTCTGATGCTCTTGCACCGGTCATATGCCAATCGTATTTGTACAGGAAATGATTAGGGTCACTCGTTCCCCTATAGGCTTGGATAGTAGGAGGTACAAATTTCCTTGGAAACTCCGCTCTTAGGATCCTTTCAGTAAATAGAGTTCTGCTTGGCGCGAATCCCCAGTCAGCCTCATCCTCTTCCCTTTGCATGCTCTTTTTCATGATGCGGCCAACCATTTCAGACAGGTACTCTTTATTGTTCAAAGACACCTCCGGACAAGCATCAGTTCTTCCCTCGGAAGTTTGCCCGGGCATATGTTCATGACAAGTTGGTTGCGGCATAGAACCATCAGCTTGGAAAGGTGGCATTTCAGGAAGGGTGGTTTTCTGGTTTTCTGGTTGACGATTTACCCCGAGCAAAGCAGTTAATCTATCCATCATTAAAGCGTTTTGGGTTTCGATCTGCTGGTACAATCCAGAAACTGCGTCATCCAATTCAGCCCTGGTGACTCCAATGGTAGGAGTTGCTTGGTCTGCGGTTGGGGAGGCGGAAGTTCCTTCATGAGCATTTCTGGATCTGATAGGTCTACCTCTTCTTCCAAGAGCCATTATTTCGGATCAGATTCTGGTTTTTAAGAGAAGTTCTCTTTATGAATCTTTGCAAAGCAACGGTGGACGATTGCTTGAGTTCAATTCTCAGTGAAAGCACCAAAATGTTAACGTTAAAAAGTGAACGCTAACACCCGGTGTATGTAATAGAATTGTGAAAGCACCACCCGTTGGTACGGGAACAGAATATAAGCTGAAAATAGCAGAAAAGCAGTAAATGAACAACAGATTTAAGTGGTTCGGCCCATAATTGAGCCTACGTCCACTTTATAGTCTTTTATTGCTGATTCGGTTACAATTTGATACAATATCCTTCAAAATACAATACAATTTGATCACGAAAGCACTCTTGACTAATAGCTCAATCTTCGATGATGAAACTCGATGAATCCGTGTTGGATGTAAGGAATTCCTCTCGAAGTTTGTTGTAGTGTCTTGAATGCTTGAAGATCTTTGATTGTTGAATGAGTGGAGAATTCGACAATGTAACGGCGCTTGAAGAAATGAATGGCCCCCCTAAAAATCCTCTCCTCGTTGGAGTTCGAGCCCTATTTATAGGAGCTGATTTCTGAGCAGAAAATTCGCCTAAGTCTTAGGTCGCGTACGACCTTAGTTAGGTTGTAGGTCGTGAGCGACCTAAGCTAGGTCGCAGTCTCCTTGCGACTTAAGAAATTAGCTGGTGAAGTTGCACTTGGCTTCATTTGAACAAGTGGTAGGTCGCAGGCGAATTAAGGGATAGTTGTGGGAGCTCTAGGTCGTTGAAGTCCTAGCTCGTTTGCCTCTTAGGTCGTAGGTCGCTGAGCTGCTTTAATAGTTAGGTCGCTGACTACCTTAGGTCATCAAGTTCCTTAGGTCGCTAACTACCTTAGGTCGTTAAGTCCCTTAGGTCGCAAGCTACCTTAGGTCGTTGAGTCCCTTAGGTCGCAAGCTCTTCCTGTAGTTAGGTCGCAAGGTTCTTTAATAGTTAGGTCGCTGACTACCTTAGGTCATCAAGTTCCTTAGGTCGCTAACTACCTTAGGTCGTTAAGGCCCTTAGGTCGCAAGCTACCTTAGGTCGTTGAGTCCCTTAGGTCGCAAGCTCTTCCTGTAGTTAGGTCGCAAGCTTCTCTTAAGTCCTTAGGTCGCAAGGTTCCTTAAGCCGCGGAATTCCTTACGTCGCGAACTTCTCTTAATTTCTTAGGTCGTAAGGCTCCTTAAGTCGCAGAATTCCTTAGGTCGCGAACTTCTCTTAGGTCGCAGAGTTTGTTAGGTCGCGAACTTCTCTTAGGTCGCAGAGTTTTAGGTCGCTGAGATAAAGGAATTAACACAATTCATAGCTTTCAAAAAGAATTCACTTATACTTGGAAAACATTTTTCAATTCAAATTGGAAATTCAGTTCTTATATGGAAGCTTTTATTCTTTGAAAACAAACAGTTTTCATTTCGGAAAATCTAATTCATTTATACGAGTTAAAGTCCTTGGGTTAAATTCAAATTCTCAAACCAATATTTTAAAATGATTTAAATTCATATAAACACATTTATAACATCTTTAACCATAATTTCCAATTATGAAATTCAATTCCAACTCTTGAATTCAAATTCAAATTGAATTTCAAAACTAAATAAAGTTATTCAAAAATAACTTTAATCTTTGAAAACACCTTTTTCAAAAGCTTTAATATTTAATCCAAATTCATTTCCAAAATCAATTGAAATTAAAATTTTAATTTCAAAAATATTAACTTTAAATCATCTGTGACTTAACCGATTTCCACGTGAAATCCATATTTGTGTGTGTAAAGGTGTAGTCCAGGGGTTTCACATAGTAGTGCAACATCATTCAATCATCACAGATTAAAATACAGAATATAGTTGATAAGCGGTATAAACTATAACGCTTATCTTTTCATTCACAGATCACAGATCACACACAAATCGGAATATATCACACGGCATCACAGATCAGGGGATACCAACAATTCAATCATTCAATCTGGTCCAAACATTCACAAGTAAAATTTATTGATCAATTGATTAATTTAAATCAGATGTATTAATTATTAATCCAGGTTAATTATCATAAGTTAATTTTAAATTATTTGAAATAAATTCCCTTTCCAATTTATTAGTTAACCTATAATTATTAACTAATCATTTTTATTAATGAATTAATTAATCTTTAATTATTAAATTAATCTTAATTAATCACCATCATTAATTAATCCTTTAATTTATTAACAAATAAATTCACTCAAATTTCAAATCATTATTCAATAAATTACATTTAGTAATTACCTATTAATTACTTCTGAATTAATGATTAAATTCTGGTTTATTAATTACAAATCATTTGGTATAAATTAATTAATCAATCACATTAATTAATTATTCTAAATTAATAAATTTTTCTTAATTAATCACATCAATTAAATTAACCTCTAACCCAATTACATAATTAATTAACCCCTTAATCGATTATTTTAAGAATTACTTACCATTTAGCAATCATCCCATAACAATTAATCATTAATTACTAATTAATCTTTATATTAAATTAGTTTACTTAATTAATCTTTAATTAATCTTAATCAATCTCATTTATTAATTAATCCTTAATTAATCTTCATTTGATTAATTATCCTTAATTAATCCTAATAAGTAATTATCCCTAATTACTTAATTAATTACTAAATTAATTTGTTATTATTAAATTTAGATTTGTTAACTTTTAATTGTTAATTAGTTTTATATTGTTTAATTTAAAAATCTCTTAAGTACAACTTACTTAAACACTAAATTAATAATAAATTTCTTAATGAGAAATTTAATTTGATCTAAACTGTAAACCGAGATTTTCTTAACATCTTAATTACTTCACTGTTAGAATTAATTAGCATAAAAAAATCCTTCATCTTGTTATAAAAACAACTTTGATTTATAACTTTACAGATTCTCAAGCTAATTCAAACCACCCGAGCCAAATGCCCGTTAACCCGAGTCAAATCCCGAGTCTCCCTCCATTTTTTCCCGAGTCATTTCCCAGCTCCTCTCTTCCCTTATTTCTATGTCTTTATTTAGTTAAGTGTTTAAAACTGTTAATTAATACCCTCTGTGAACTCGAGAAGAACCCGGGGAAAACTTTCACTTGCTCGAGTTCTAACTCGAGTCATCCCCACGCTAACCACCTGACACCAACAACCACGCCGTGCACGTGCACCGGCCCTCGATGTCACTTCGATGGTCGACGAAGCCTCAGACCCATCGAGAATCCCCTCGACATCGAACCCCTATCGTCTAAAAACTCATACGAGCCCACAATCGAAATCGAGCATAGCTCGAGCAATCACGAACCGGACCTCCGACCAAAGAAATGACTCACCACCGCGACTCCGACCACCCGAAGCTTCGAGCTTCCGGCCACATCTCCATCACCATCCAAGCTTCCCTCAGCCGCGTGCAACTCGATGCACAAACCAATACATGGCGATCACTTTACCAACTACCACAAAATTAGGTTTAGAAACAAAAGTCTCTCGCCGCCGTTGTCACCGTGATCGATGCCACCTCCGGCTATTTTTCCAAACATCTCCGTTCATCCCTCCATCACCAACGAAGGTCCCGACTTCTACAAGTCAGAGGATCATCAGGAATCATGAAAACAAAGAAATTCATTTAACCCCAAACTGCACTTAAATCCTAACTCTAAAAATTTTGATTTTTGCTTTAAAAATCATATTTACTATAAGAATTCAGTTTATAATCCTGAATTCGAGGATTAAGGAATTTGATTTTTTTTGAATTTTGGCTCTGGTTTCTTGATTTCCAGAAAGTTAAACAGGTTGTTTTAGCTTAAGGAGATTTTTTTTCTTAAATATATGCCATAACAAACAAATCTTGTTTCTGATCTTAAGTTCAAACGTCGAGTAGATCAAGTGATAATGGATTTTGAATCAAAATCCTATGTTTAAAATCTTAGAACAGAGAATACTCATGAACATCAGCCTGCACAAAAACTTCATCATCCTTCACAAAGAATTCATATATAGATACACAGGAATATATATGCAACAGGTTTGTACCTTTCAAATTGTTTTAAAGTAGGGTTACTCACCGTGATTCCAAAATGAACAGAGCTGAGTTTGAAATGTTAAACCAGGCTTTGAGAAACTGGCAGTCGAAATCTTTCTTTCTTTGATTCTCTGATTTGTCTTGAATGTATTGTTGTTTGATTTTTTTTCTTTAAGTTTTGAATGATATTCTTTTTCTAGTTTTGAATGAACGAATTGAAATGAGAAGGCTTTGATACATAAAGGAATTGAGTGTACTGGTGATAAATTTGTACGGGGCAATGTATTATTTTCTTTCTAGTACAAATATTTGTAATATAGGCAGTGATATTTGCTAGTAAATGGAGGCTAACATTTATTACCATGTACAATTTATACTTACCTTATTTGTTTTTCTTCATTTCGGCTGATGGATACTTGTATGGGGCTGAAGATATATATTTGTGCTAGTATTAAATGCATGAGTACTCTATGTTTCTATACTTGTCCTCTTTTTTTTAATGTAAGTGTTCATAGATATTTTATATTTTTACTTTGCCTATTATCTTACTTCTTGCCTTGCATTACTACTTACAGGCTACATGTTTTACTTTGCCTGATTTGCTTTATACTATCACTTCGTATTGACTTTTTAACATGATGTTAGGATTTAAGTTAATGTGTCGTTTGAATTTTAATAAATTTGTTCAGTGTGTTTATTTATATTTTATAATTTACATAACCAAATTTTTTTGAAGATATTTATTTTATTTTCTTTTATTATTTTTGGTTTGTTTTCCTCAATTTATATTATTTTGTATTGTTATAATTTATTCATGTATTTATTTTATTTTGTTTTAAAATTTATAATGAATTTCTATATTCAATATAGATTGTTTAATTTATGTAATTTGTTTACTATATAAATTTATCTTATGTATTTTTCTATAATTTATTTCTATCTCCATTATTTATTTCTAATTTTAATACTAATTATCTATATATTCATTTTATAATATAGGTGAATTTCTAGATTTAATTTGTTATTGGATTTTATCCAATGTATTTATTTTATACTTTATCTATCTCATATATTTTCATTTTTAAACCGTTTATTTACAATTTAAATTCAAATCAAATATATATACTTATATTTATAATTCCAGATTTACTCATATATATATCCATACACATATATATCCACATATATACAATATTTTAAAGTTACAAAATGATTTATACCAAATTTAGTTTAATTCGGGGAAACTCGCATTACTTTATTAATTAATTTCACAAATTTAATTCAAAAATAAATTTAATTATCAATTTAAATTTAATAAAAATCCGGGGTCGTTACAGACTTCCCCCCTTAAAAGAATTTCGTCCTCGAAATTGCCAAGGAGACACAAAGATAGATGAAAGATGTTTCATCAAATCAACTGAACATCTATTCTGCATTTGGCTTACCAAATCAGGATATCAAGAATGAATCCGATTGACACTTCACAAGATACTCGGGTTATCCGGATCTACGAAATATGCAGGGGCATCGGTCAGTTCGAAGGGATAACTAACCATTCGTAGAACATATCGGGACCCAAAGAATAGATAGATATATGGATACAATTCCAGAACTTTAAGTTTAGAACTAAAGTATACCTATCAACCATAGCAAACAAGGCAAACAATTCATCCAAACAAAAAATTCTAGCTTATTTGGAGTTTATGTCCCATTTTAATATATCGAATCTCTTCCTGGATCTACCAGAAATTATCAAAAAAATTGAGAAGAGATGTTGAACAAAAGAGATTGATAGAGAAAAGATTGCTTCCTCGTTGTTATAGGGTATTGACCATATATAGTCGTATTCCCTTGTCTCCTATCTCATCCTCTTCTTGCACTCATACTTACTATCAGGTAATAGTAAGAGAATTTACTGAGGCATTCGAACGGATAACTTAAAGATTACTCATTCTAGGGTATACTTCACCCTATCTCTAATGAGTTACTTAATGTGTTATACTCCTGAGCTAAAGTTTACCCTCAGCTCTGATACCACGTTGTAGCGATCCAAAATTCAGCCTTCGAAAATCGGCACCCGTACTTCACTTGTACTCAGAATGCCGTAGATTCAAACGCCGAATCTGGTTCACCGGAGCTTATAACACCATTAGGTACAACAACACAGCGGAAGAAAAGAAACAATGATATCATATACAACTCCAATGAATACAATATCCAGTATGATATACAACAATGATATCAATATAATACAACAATATCAGAGATACAAGAAATAGCAGCGGAACAATATCAATAGAAGTGATAACTCCAAAATGATCTTCAGACAAGAATGAATCCACAATTCCAGATAAGCAACTGCGATGAATGAACTCCAAATACTGAACTAGCTCCAGATAATCTACTAAACCTGACTATTTGAAAGAAACCCAACTCTAGACTGCTCGTGTGGAAAATTGTGAGCACCCAGAGTTTAGGAAAGGAACAATAAACTCCGAGTCAGTCGTGGGACTGGTGTGAGTAACAAAAACAGTTTATCTTTAAAAACAACAACAAATGAATTTTAAACATTGAAACCCGCAATGCTTTTGGAAAATGAAACTACCATAAGACCTCCCGCCACACACACAATGCAAACGCAGAATTGGAGGAGATTTCTTCTTATGATAGTCAAAGATGCTTACTACGCAAAACAAATCATTTTGATATTATTATTAGTGCATAGTGGAAACATTTAGAAAGTATAATATTAATCTTAGCCAACATAGGCATTTCACACTATGCCTACTATAGCTACTATGTTCAATAGCAGGTTACCGCCACATTCCATAGCAGGTAATACAACTAAAACCGTACAAGGCTCGTATTGTTTCTTTGGATTTCCAACAAATGGTCAGGCTAAGAAACTTCCTACTGCCACATGGGATCGCCTCTGGCAGGACGTCCCGAGAACCTACCCGGCTCTCTGCCAACACAAGGTGGGTTACCTCTGGGTATAGGTAACTACTTCTCGAGCATGCCACCTCCCGGTCCTTTGGGACCTTTATCCGAGCGCTCGGTAACCAACATCACACATAATAAATAAAGTGTGTCCACATGAGTAAGTATCTGGGCTCCATACCATGATACCACCCTTTTCCAGAAGGAAATGACATACCCTAAAGGGCGCGACCCTCATAACCTTGCCGCATCATTCCTGTTTTGACCATTTCCGGGTTGTGAGGTCTGACGAAATCTCGTCCACAAAGCTACGCTTTTTCACAAAGCCACGCTTTGATCACAAATGATCAATAAATGATCATCACACAACAACACTCAGCATGCCACATTACCAAATTGGGAGTATATCGCTGATAACCTTCAATTACATAACCTCTGAGCTCGTACGTCTCAGAGAAGGGTGTTAAGCTAAGAGAATAAATTCTCCGCCACCAACAGAAATGTATTTGAAAGAAATCTGCTTTATATCTCAAAGTGTAATGTTAGACATGTAACCATACAAGTCTGTTCCGGGTTCGAACAGAACCGAAGGCACTTCCGAAGAAGCCCTTGCAATCCGGGTATTCACAATCTCGATCGAACTTCCCATCACTTAGGGAATCTCTATACCATGAGCTACCCAGTGCAGAGACAATCGATAGGTTATCCTATCGTTTTCGCAAATACCCGGTCTTCAACACTGGTCTTCAAATGCTATCCATATACGACGTATCACTTATTCAGAATGGGTTATGTGACACTAAGGTCCTCTCCCGGCTAAACCGAATAGTGAGCGTAATATTTAAAAATATATGGATCTTGGGATTTCAATTAAGTCACAACTTATTATCCAAAACTTTTCTTTTCCAAATGGTTTAACAAATTACCATTTTCAAATCTTTAAACAAAAAGATTCATTTTAACAACCTTCAACGGTTTAAACAATTTCCACACTTTAATCTTTAAAATAAAAGATTTAATTCACAAAGTTCACCCAGTTTCACAAATATTTATTCATAGATTTTCCAAATCAATTTTCATTTCAATTTGATTAACTCGTTAAATCTTTAAATCAAAGATTTAACTTATAGCTTTCAAAACAATTTCATTTCGAATGGTTTAAACAAATCACCATTTTAAATCTGTTAAAGATAAACAGATTCAATTCATAGCTTTCAAAAAGAATTCACTTATACTTGGAAAACATTTTTCAATTCAAATTTGAAATTTCTTTAATTCAAATTGGAAATTCATTTCTTATATGGAAGCTTTTATTCTTTGAAAACAAACAGTTTTCATTTCGGAAAATCTGATTCATTTATACGAGTTAAAGTTCTTGGGTTAAATTCAAATTCTCAAACCAATATTTTAAAATGATTTAAATTCATATAAACACATTTATAACATCTTTAACCATAATTTCCAATTATGAAATTCAATTCCAACTCTTGAATTCAAATTCAAATTGAATTTCAAAACTAAACCAAGTTATTCAAAAATAACTTTAATCTTTGAAAACACCTTTTTCAAAAGCTTTAATATTTAATCCAAATTCATTTCCAAAATCAATTGAAATTAAAATTTTAATTTCAAAAATATTAACTTTAAATCATCTGTGACTTAACCGATTTCCACGTGAAATCCATATTTGTGTGTGTAAAGGTGTAGTCCAGGGGTTTCACACAGTAGTGCAACATCATTCAATCATCACAGATTAAAATACAGAATATAGTTGATAAGCGGTATAAACTATAACGCTTATCTTTTCATTCACAGATCACAGATATATAAATATTGCAGATAATATATTACATTCATCCCAAATAAATGAACTACAGTACAGATCACACACAAATCGGAATATATCACACGGCATCACAGATCAGGGGATACCAACAATTCAATCATTCAATCAGGTCCAAACATTCACAAGTAAAATTTATTGATCAATTGATTAATTTAAATCAGATGTATTAATTATTAATCCAGGTTAATTATCATAAGTTAATTTTAAATTATTTGAAATAAATTCCCTTTCAAATTTATTAGTTAACCTATAATTATTAACTAATCATTTTTAATTAATGAATTAATTAATCTTTAATTATTAAATTAATCTTATTTAATCACCATCATTAATTAATCCTTTAATTTATTAACAAATAAATTCACTTAAATTTCAAATCATTATTCAATAAATTACATTTAGTAATTACCTATTAATTACTTTTGAATTAATGATTTAATTCTGGTTTATTAATTACAAATCAATTGGTATAAATTAATTAATCAATCACCTTAATTAATTATTCTAAATTAATAAATTTTTCTTAACTAATCACATCAATTAAATTAACCTCTAACCCAATTACATAATTAATTAACCCCTTAATCAATTATTTTAAGAATTACTTACCATTTAGCAATCATCCCATAACAATTAATCATTAATTACTAATTAATCTTTATAGTAAATTAGTTTACTTAATTAATCTTTAATTAATCTTAATCAATCTCATTTATTAATTAATCCTTAATTAATCTTCATTTGATTAATTATCCTTAATTAATCCTAATAAGTAATTATCCCTAATTACTTAATTAATTACTAAATTAATTTGTTATTATTAAATTTAGATTTGTTAACTTTTAATCGTTAATTAGTTTATATTGTTTAATTTAAAAATCTCTTAAGTACAACTTACTTAAACACTAAATTAATAATAAATTTCTTAATGAGAAATTTAATTTGATCTAAACTGTAAACCGAGATTTTCTTAACATCTTAATTACTTCACTGTTAGAATTAATTAGCATAAAAAAAAATCCTTCATCTTGTATAAAAACAACTTTGATTTATAACTTTACAGATTCTCAAGCTAATTCAAACCACCTGAGCCAAATGCCCGTTAACCCGAGTCAAATCCCGAGTCTCCCTCCATTTTTTCCCGAGTCATTTCCCAGCTCCTCTCTTCCCTTATTTCTATGTCTTTATTTAGTTAAGTGTTTAAAACTATTAATTAATACCCTCTGTGAACTCGAGAAGAACCTGGGGAAAACTTTCACTTGCTCGAGTTCTAACTCGAGTCATCCCCATGCTAACCACCTGACACCAACAACCACGTCGTGCACGTGCATCGGCCCTCGACGTCACTCCGATGGTCGACGAAGCCTCAGACCCATCGAGAATCCCCTCGACATCGAACCCCTATCGTCTAAAAACTCATACGAGCCCACAATCGAAATCGAGCATAGCTCGAGCAATCACGAACCGGACCTCCGACCAAAGAAATGACTCACCACCGCGACTCCGACCACCCGAAGCTTCGAGCTTCCGGCCACATCTCCATCACCATCCAAGCTTCCATTTCCCTCAGCCGCGTGCAACTCGATGCACGAACCAATACACGGCGATCACTTTACCAACTACCACAAAATTAGGTTTAGAAACAAAAGTCTCTCGCCGCCGTTGTCACCGAGATCGATGCCACCTCCGGCTATTTTTTCAAACATCTCCGTTCATCCCTCCATCACCAACGAAGGTCCCGACTTCTACAACTCAGAGGATCATCAGGAATCATGAAAACAAAGAAATTCATTTAACCCCGAACTGCTCTTAAATCCTAGCTCTAAAAATTTTGATTTTTGCTTTAAAAATCATATCTTACTATAAGAATTCAGTTTATAATCCTGAATTCGAGGATTAAGGAATTTTAAATTTCGACAAATTTGAATTTTGGCTCTGGTTTCTTGATTTCCAGAAAGTTAAACAGGTTGTTTTAGCTTAAGGAGATTTTTTTTCTTAAATATATGCCATAACAAACAAATCTTGATTTTGATCTTAAGTTCAAACGTCGAGTAGATCAAGTGATAATGGATTTTGAATCAAAATCCTATGTTTAAAATCTTAGAACAGAGAATACTCATGAACATCAGCCTGCACAAAAACTTCATCATCCTTTACAAAGAATTCATATATAGATACACAGACATATATATGCAACAGGTTTGTACCTTTCAAATTGTTTTAAAGTAGGGTTACTCACCATGATTGCAAAATGAACAGAGCTGAGTTTGAAATGTTAAACCAGGCTTTGAGAAACTGGCAGTCGAAATCTTTCTTTCTTTGATTCTCTGATTTGTCTTGAATGTATTGTTGTTTGATTTTTTCTTTTCTTTAAGTTTTGAATGATATACTTTTTCTAGTTTTGAATGAACGAATTGAAATGAGAAGGCTTTGATACATAAAGGAATTGAGTGTACTGGTGATAAATTTGTACAGGGCAATGTATTATTTTCTTTCTAGTACAAATATTTGTACTATAGGCAGTGATATTTGCTAGTAAATGGAGGCTAACATTTATTACCATATACAATTTATACTTATCTTATTTGTTTTTCTTCATTTCGGCTGATGGATACTTGTATGGGGCTGAAGATATATATTTGTGCTAGTATTAAATGCATGATTACTCTATGTTTCTATACTTGTCCTCTTTTTTTTATGTAAGTGTTCATAGATATTTTATATTTTTACTTTGCCTTTTATCTTACTTCTTGCCTTGCATTACTACTTACAGGCTACATGTTTTACTTTGCCTGATTTGCTTTATACTATCACTTTGTATTGACTTTTTAACATGATGTTAGGATTTAAGTTAATGTGTCGTTTGAATTTTAACAAATTTGTTCAATGTGTTTATTTATATTTTCTAATTTACATAACCAAAATGTTTTGAAGATATTTATTTTATTTTCTTTTATTATTTTTGGTTTGTTTTCCTCAATTTATATTATTTTGTATTGTTATAATTTATTCATGTATTTATTTTATTTTGTTTTAAAATTTATAATGAATTTCTATATTTAATATAGATTGTTTAATTTATGTAATTTGTTTACTATATAAATTTATCTTATGTATTTTTCTATAATTTATTTCTATCTCCATTATTTATTTCTAATTTTAATACTAATTATCTATATATTCATTTTATAATATAGGTGAATTTCTAGATTCAAATTGTTATTGGATTTTATCCAATGTATTTATTTTATACTTTATCTATCTCATATATTTTCATTTTTAAACCTTTTATTTACAATTTAAATTCAAATCAAATATATATACTTATATTTATAATTCCAGATTTACTCATATATATATCCATACACATATATATCCACATATATAAAATATTTTAAAGTTACAAAATGATTTATACCAAATTTAGTTTAATTCGGGGAAACTCGCATTACTTTATTAATTAATTTCACAAATTTAATTCAAAAATAAATTTAATTATCAATTTAAATTTAATAAAAATCCGGGGTCGTTACACATAACATAATAAAATGTATCATGATGATATGCAAACATGCAATATGCTCTAGATTTCCCATCCCCATTTACCTGACTATCTATCTCAAGTTATAGTTTCTAGGGTCCCCATTAACCTATTAGTTTTCATGGGCTGACTAATAACTTGTTTAATTCTTTATGGATTTCCTATCCACTTTCATTTCACGGGATCACTATGAACCTATTAGTTTCTACCAATACTATCATCTAATCATAGTTTTCATGGGAACACTATGAACCAATTGGTTTCTACCAATACTATCATCCAACCATAGTTTTCATGGGATCACTATGAACCAATTGGTTTCTACCGATACTTTCATCCAACCATATTTTTCATGGGATCACTATGAACTTATTGGTTTCCACCAATAACATCTCTCATGTCATAGTTTTTATGGGCTGTCTATGAACCTATTGATCTCTCTCAATAACTTATTCCAGAGTAATCGAACAAATATCAACGCAGGCATCCCATACCGTCTGGTGTTACTCGCTCGTATACTCAATGCTTGTAAACTACACTCCCTGCCCATAATAGTATTATATACCATGAGTCAAAAGAGTAATCTAAATAATATTACCGTAGGTCTCATACCTGACGTTGTAACTAACCCGTTTACTCAAAATTCTCACCATACAGAACTTCACACAATAATATTCAATACCATGAGTCAAAAGAGTATCCAGAATAATATTATCAATTCTCCTAAACCACATGGTTTTAGTAATCCATTTACTCAAATTTGTCACAGTCTAGAATTTCACACAATATTATTCCATATAACAAGTTTATAGAATAACCGAAGAAATATCACCGAAAGTCCCAAACCAGACGGTATTATAACTCCGTTTATTCAGATTTCTCATTACGTATAAATAGAAACAACAATGACACACATATTTGTTTAGAAAGAATTTTTTTATTAAAAAATGTATTATAATTAATAAAACCCTTTATGTATTTTAAATAGTTAAAATACTTATTATCCAATCTTTTATAAATCAAAATAAGGATTTTAATGTTCACAAATAACTTCTAAAATTTTGATTCCATATTTTAAAATCTTAAAGATATCTTATAAAGCTAATTGTTACTCATAAAATCATTTATTATTATTTTTTGAAGAGATTCAAACTGCTATTTTTGATTATATAAATATTTACAAGTGCAAACAATACCAGAGACACAGCATAAATAAAAGAAATTCTATCTAAGACAGCAAAACCAATTACAAACATTAAAATCAATCCAATTAGATTATTAGAAATAATAACATAAAAGGAAAAATCAAACATTGCTAAAGACGGTACTTGCCAAATACAAACTGAGAGAAATAATGGCCACCAAATTTCTCAATAGTGACAATGTAACGACCCGTAATTTTTAACGATTTTTATAATGTAATTAACTAAATTATTTTCTTAAAAATAAAACAATTAAATTTAACAATGAAAATTTGATATTTGTTATGTGTCTATTGAAACATAGAAAATGGCAGATTTTCATCTGAAAATATGGAAGTTAGTTCTGTTGTGTAATTTTCAATTTCAATTTAAAATCCGTTAAGCTGTTGAAAATAAAATATTTTCGAAATCTGAATATTTTTATATAGTAAAATTGTAAACCATTTTCTGAGTGAGACGTCAAATTTCGTTTCACCAAATTTGGACTGCTATAGCCCCATTTATCTTATTTTCGGCGAAATAGTAGCAATTTGGCAACGAATATCGACTTTTGATAGGATGATCGTATCGCTGATATCTGTGTACTATTATGTTCGTCTCTTCATGCTGATCTCTGTAGTATGGTGTCCGGTGCACAGCGAAATCTGCAGAATAATTTCTGTATTAGTTCTGTATTTGACCCTTTTGGTTTCCAGATGGCCTTTCGTTTAACCACCGTGTAAAACTGAATGGTCACTAGCCATAAATATTCTTGAATCCAAACCGTGACTCTTGTTATTCCTATCTATTCACTATAATTTCTGTTTCGGTTCATTTCTATTGGTTCCATTCTCATCTTTTCGTTCTGCTCTCTCTCTAAAAATAAAGTAAAATAATATAATAATAATAATATATATATGAGACTTTTAAGCTTGCTCCTCCTTCGCTTGTTTCGCTCAAACCCATCCCCTTCATGAACCTGGCTCCTCCGCCCACAACTCCTCCGCAACCACCTCCCCAACAACCCTAACTTGATCCGTACATCCTCCAATCCAAACATTGTCCCGCCTTGTGCCCATCTCAGCCTCGCCATGACAGTCCTCCACCACGGCCGAGTGCGACTCAGACTCGTAACCCACCACATACCGCCCTGGTCGTCCGCCCTAACCACCAATCATAGTGTCGTGGCACAAAAACTCCCACAATCCCTAGTAGCTTCAACCTTCGCCTGCACCTATTTCCGACCACGCACCGCCAGTGACAGCATGCTTCGCCACTCATCGATCCCCTACTTTTCTTTGCCATCCATCCGTGTACCCGCGCCACAGCAACCCCATGTTCACCGAACCCATCACCACTCCACCACTGCCTCTCATGAAAACACGTACGCCTTCCGACGGAACCCATCGCCACCCTCAAAACCTTCACCCTCCTGACCTTCTCACCGCATCACAAGTGGCAGCAACCTATCCCCATCGCCGAACCTAAGGCAGACGCCAGCAGCTCACTCTAGTCATCCTTCTTGTGCCACCGACCACTGCCATATTCTCACCCTATCACAACCTTCCTCCGGCAACACCAACAATCGATCCAGCCCTCCGTCCACATCACACTACCCCGCTGCCTCCTCCGCTGTGAAGTCATCGCCCATAGCACAGCTAGCCTCATGCCTCAGCCGACCCGAGCACCAGATCGCCGAAGCCACTCCTGTCAGCCGCCACTTAAGCCTGCACCTCCTTTGCCTCTTCCCACCTCTGCTTTGTCAACTCGACCTGCCTCTTCTACTTAAAAATTCCAAAAGATTATATATATATTGCATATGTATATTTTGGTGTCTTCAATCAAAGTTATATATATATAATATAATATAATATAAAGATTATATTTTCATATGTTTAATATGTTAAGTTATATATAATATGTTTATAATAATATTTATTTTTAAAGTATATACATATGGATAGATTTTTTTATATATGTGTTTAAAAAGAATATTGATTTTATATATCGATTTTAAAATATAATATATATAGATATTTTGACTTTAAATAGACATGTTTAAATTAAATATTGATTTTAATATATATATATATATATATAAGGATTTTGATTTTAATATGTGTTTAAATTGAATATTGATTTTAAAAGAAATTATATAATATAAAGATTTTTGTATGAATAAATTTTAGATTTTTAAAATTTATATATATTGCTTTCATCGATTATCGAATTCCAGCCTAGCTTTACTTTGTTCGTAGACTTCGTGTTCATCGTGCTGTGCTTTGGAGTTTGTTGTTTGGATTCGTAGCTTGTCGTGTAGTCTAATCTCTCTAGCCTCGAAAGGTGAGCAATCACTCACGATTAACATTGCTACATTTAGTAAATTTAATTCACATGAAATGACGATTGAAATATGTTGTTAAATTTGAATTGTTAGTTATTTAATTGTTAAATATGATATGCCATTATCTACAATTGTTTACTTATGACATATGACACCATAACCTGTTACATATATTTTATTTAAATTGTTAATTATGATCATATATGCTTGTCATTGATATATATGTCATTTTATGCTATTTATATTCTCACACTGCAAGTTCCCTGTTAGGTAGGAATTCCCTATGGGTTAAAATGATACATACCCGAACGATCTTATAGATTAGAGGAAAATCGTTATGGGTTAATGTAACGACCCACCTTTTTGGACGGTTTAAATCGACGATAAACCGCACAAGAAAAAGCAGAGAAAGAAAGAAAAACAAACACAGAATCTCACAGCGGAATGACAAAATATAATAATCAAATAAATAGTCCATGAAGCTATTTTACAAATAAAATTTGATTATACTTTTACAATACAGATCAGAGTTACAAACAACAGGAATAAATAAATAAATGCAGTGGAACAACATGATGCAATGGAATAAATATACTAAGTAATACTAGTACTAAATCTTCATCTTCATCCTCCAGAAAAGCAGTCTTCGATACACTGAAAAGCTCATATTGACCCGAGCGTAATGAAAGGACAAAACACTCGAGTCAGAACTAAAAGATCTTATGTATGTTAAATCAACAATAAATAAATATGAGTGAACGGTGTCAGAGATGTTTACAGGTTTTGCCATCTCCTATCCAGTGTCAAACGTGCGTGCAATAACTTAAGAGATGTTCGGGATTCCATCTCCTAAGGATCCGTTAAACTATCTACTATGTAGTAATACACGCTATTATAATATGTCTATCAGTAAAGTAAAGTATTAAAATAGCATTAAGGCGTTACCCATATCCCCCTTAACACATTTTATATAATGCCATAGTCTATACAGTACTATAAACTCTACCATAAACTGGTGGGCTATCAGGGAGCACTCCATAGGTACGACCCAAACCAAACTCGTAAAAGGCGCGATACGGCATGTGACAAGGCACGTGAGGCAATGCTAGGGTAGGATTCTACCATTTACACTCCCGGACTGGTGGTAACGCATAGCAGCTACTACCGCCCACCTCGGAACACACTCCTATAATCAAAATCGAGGGGTGGCCACCAAATCAATCACAAAGTCATAATATGGTATCGATGAAATATGTCCGATCGGAGGTGCGACCTTACTTGGCCCGGTATAGCTCATGTTTTAGCCACATCAAGCTGACTCACAGGAGTCAGGGCAACGTAAATACCTTATACAGAATTGTTCGCCAAACCATCCTACTTCATTTTGGAATCTCCACCACGTACACAGTTATTAAAGTGGTTTTCGATATAGGCAGAGAGTATGACAACAGCCGAACCCGGTCTCTTTAACAACCAAACGCTTATTTCATACCGGATGGTTCTTTTACATTTCAAAAGTCAATTCATAATTGATATCAAAATATCATATTCGATTCAACGTATCACTTTCGAAATCATATTTACTTTCAAAACCATATCGACAAAATTGGTTAAATCTCATTTAAAAATCATCATATTAAATCAAACGTATCATTTCACGAGAAAATATCATTTTAAATCCCAACTTTGGTTATTGAAGTGACCCACTTCATTTTACTCTAATTTATGTGATTTTTTTTGTGGTCACCTCTTTAATACATTTCCCCAAGATCCATAGTTTTACCAATATAAAAATATTAGTCTATAAATCAAATCTTGCCATTTATATATATGAAGATATATAAATGTTTCTTTGCTTATCAGAGTAATTAAGTTAGCAAAGAAAATTTAATCACACAATATTCCTTACTTTTGGGAGGTATTATGTCACATAGCCATTTCTGAGTTTAATACTCTCTCATATGCTTCCTCTTTAAACAAGCTAGATCTCTTATGTAATTCTAGCATTACTTTCCTGTTATTTAATTGACTTACTTCACAGCTTGTTTTATAGCCTAATTATTTAATTTCTGGGTTAATTACTCATGCTTTTAATATCTGGGAATCTAGGAGTTTGTGACTTAGTGTTTTCCTTTGAATTTATGCAAAGCACTAAAACAATTCAAGTTTGAGAATTTATCCCAGGGTGCTTATTACTTATTCAAACAATGTTTATGTCAGGTAAATATACTCATGTCTTAATTTATAATGTTGGTAATGATCTTATGAGCATTTGGTGTTAAGTGGGTTATAGACCAGGCAGAAGAAAAGCTACAGGCAAGCAAATGCTAACTTAATCTAGCATACCAGATATGGACTTGCATGAATATAAAACAGAATGACTGGAGCAATATCAAAATCAGCCTAATGCAAACTTTCAGATGAACTTTTTGAGAAGGGTACTGATAAGTTCTCAGATTATAAAACAAATGTCAGTGATCAATCAAATAGTGGGATTATTAGCATGTTTAATATCTAGGTAGACTACATGGCAATGCATTTCTTTTTCAACAGATTTGTTAAAGACAAAACTCACTTAATTTAAACCAAATTGGTTGCATTCCAGATTATAAGTATAAGGCATGTATTTCATTTTTACTTATACAATACAATGCAAATTCTTTACTGGAAAATCAGATGTTCAAAATGAACTAACAGGTTAAGATTTCAAGATTCTCATGGTCTTATATCAGTTATAAGTCATGGTCAAGCTCTTCTGGTTAACCAATACCAGATTCAATTATCACTTAACAATTTTTAGCTACATGCTTATCCATAAACTTCTGCAACTTTTTTATTTAAAAATTTAACAACCTTTGATAAAGAAAGCATGTCCACATATTAAATTACATGGCATAATTTTCTCCATCACAGTCTACCAGAAAACATCAAGATCAGTTACTTAGATCTGTAACTCAAGACACATATAATATTTAAGTTTTACAAATTCTTTTCAAATGAACAAAGCCACAACAATACTGATAGGTCTGCATAGACTTAAGAAAGTTTGCCTAGCTATCTTTATTACAATGAACTACTGCATTTTATAAACTCAAGTAAGTCTTCTAATTTTCCAAGCAAGCAAGCTACTCAAGCATCTCTACCTGCAACAATATTTTGAGCTGCCTCAATAAAAATGAGACACCCCAAATATTACAAAGGCAATAAATAGGGTCAGAATAAAATTCTGGTATGAGTGAAATCATTATTAAAACAACTTATAAATTCTTAAAAGCGTGCAGAGAACATATATATTTGACACTATTCAATTTCATGTTAAACCTGAGCATATGTACATTTACATTTATCTAACAAACATACACCCAAGCAGTCATCCAATCAATACATTCAGTTGTACATGTACAAACTCCTATGGATTTTAGCTTCCTAAAATCCATAGCATAACCTCTCAATCCCATTTTATATTTTATATGGTCTAAACTCTTGCCTTTGAACACAAAGTGTGCATTGCAAAGGACTCAGTTCTGTTAACCTTTGCACAGAGGCCTTCAGGACTTGAACAAGTCATGCACATACCCATCATCCACCTGATGATGAGTAGATCAAGGCACCTCTCCTAAATTACTTTGTAATTTAGAGACCATGCTCATTTAATTGCTGAGAAATTTTCTTTTTAATTCCAGAGGTGCTCATGTTCTTCCTTTCATTACATAAACCCCAAAATTTATTAAACTCACTCAAGGGTTTACATCCAATCATACAAAGCATTCATGCAAAATTGCATATCCAAAGTCATTCTGGCTTAATCTCATTTTATAAAACTGCCTTTATTTTTGTTTCTAGAAATTTTCCCGTTGCTTGCATAAATCTGATAAAACCATAAGAAATACTATATTTATTTTACTGTGAACATAGGATAGGGTTTTTAAGAAAAATCCATAAAAACATATTGGCTCATGATCTGAACAAATCAGCACATGTTTATAGTATTGCATTGTTCATATCATTTTTAATATGAACTAGGCATGAGCATGAATCTCATTATTCACACTGCCCACTTCATTTCCCTTTTATATCCTATTTCTCAGTAAAACATTTAGTTCATTCTTCATATAAAACTGGATTATAAAAATCCATTTCTATAATATGAATATATGTTTGATTATTTATATTTCAAAGCAAAAGTTGAAACAATTATAACATCTCAAAACAGATCAAAACATTAACCAGAAATTCAACCAAAATACCATCCATGATCAACATGTATTTATTCAGAGAATAAAACCAAACAGAAAAACATAATATGATTTTATATAAAATAATTTGGCTGCCCTTACTTGGGTCTTAATGCCTTAAGTCTTTTAAATGATTATCACTCACCTTCCTCTCCTCTTCCCCGAGAATGCCTTAGCTTGAAGACTGTGTGAGTTTCTCCTTTCTATTTTTTTTGAATTAAACTTCTGTTTTTCCTCCTCAGAGAAAACCTCTGCCTTACCCCTTGATTTAAATCATTTAACTAGGGTTTTAATAAAGGAAACACCCATTTTATCCTCACAAAAATAAAAGAAGCCTGTATGCATGTTTATGGCTAATTTGGCCATTTTCTTTTTATTTCCATTTCAGGTGAAAACAGTTGTTTTTCTCTTTTCTGAATGCATGCTATTTGCATGATTTCTACCTGCACATTGTTTTCCTATGACTCAACTTGACAATGTATTTTTATTATACCCGGGTTATTTTTCATGTTTCTTTTTATAAGTTTTGTTTTTAACTAACATAGTTTACCATTTGCTTCTTTCTTGATTTATTCCAAAAATGCATCCATACTCATAAATATTGCTTGACTGATTTCTATGCATTTTAATTATCTAGAGGATTTTTATTTTCTCATCCCATACTTCTCTAACCATATGTATATATATTTTCTATACAATATTCACATGTATACAAGTCATGTGAATTTTTAGAATTCATTTTATACTTAATCATTTTCATCTCATCACTGTATAAAAATAATTATTCCTTGCATAATTACCTCACTCACTTCTGATATTCATTTTCAAGCTATTTTTATTCTTTGGTTAGTTATATAATACATATATATATACTCATAAAATATGTGAATATAATGTTATGAGTATATATAGTTATACATGAGTTGGATATTTACTGTTTTGCATACGTTTGGTTCAAGTCTGAGTTACATATATATTTGTTTACAAAGTATATAAATGAATTTTGTTAAATGACTTGGGCTGTTGTTTCATATATATAGTTAAGTAAATTCCATGTTGGTTTGTACAAGCTTCATAATCTGCAATGTGTATATTTTGTTTGCAGAGCATATATATAATGTTAGATCTGAAATATATGTATTTGATTTAGCTGTACTATACATTATAGATTTATATGGGTATTTGTATTATGCTATATATAGATTTATATAAACTATACATATGTCCGTGCGCACATATAGTGTGACGACCCGGTATTTTGGCAATGTTATTTTAATAGGAAGTTAATCTAATTTAAATTAAAATACAAGCTTTTCATTTTATATGCTGATAAGATCTTTGGGTATTTATCCGTTATATATGTGTTTGTAAAGGAAATTTTGATTTGAAAATCTAAAATAAATCCTGTATTGTTCAATAAAAACACAAAGTTGTATATTTTCAATATTTAATATAATACATATAAAAGGGTAATCTAAATACTAATGTTTAACATATGACATCCTACCAATATTTAAATATGAATATAAAAACATAAGTATAAAATATAAGATATAAATAGAAATATAAAATTTACAAATACAATGTTATAACTCAAATGCTTGAAAATTTAATTGCAAATAGATTGCAACTGATATGCTAACAATAATTATAATAACTCTTACCCAAACACATCAGAAGGATTAAAAAGAATAACCTATATATGTACTTATGAACAATGCAAACAAACAAAGAAACAGATTAAATATATCAAAATATATTACTGTATAATATATGCATAACCAATGCATAAGAAGGAAAGCTACTCACATATTCAAAATATCTTTATATACAAGTACAAAGACCAGCAAATATTAAGTATATGTAAACAAATAGGAAGACATGCATTTATTTAGCATGATATTTTGTCCCTTCAAGTTGTAAGAAAGTCTTCTCAGCCGAACTTGTTAAAAAAAATATATTATAAGTAAAACGTTGCTCATAAATATATTCAATATATACATGTACATTCGAAAGGTGAATGCATGTATGTAAACTAAGTAGTAGACAACATCAACTCAAGTAATTAATGCACAGTTCAATTCAAGCCTACAATACATCATTTCAAGTTGCAAAAATATGAAAATCAATTGAATCCTGTCAGGTCGAAATATATTTTTCCAAAGCAAACTTGAAAAAAATCAAAGGAAGAGGCTTGCTGTGGAAGGCAATAGTGTACCACCTGATTTATATCTCCACCTTATATTCCTTTATTTCATCCATTCGAAAACTAGCAAGTTAAAAAGAAAAGAAAAAAAACTCAAGAATCATTTCAATAATCGAATCTTTCAAGTTTTCAAACTTGAAGCTCAACAAATGCAAGTTCAATTCAGTTCAAAAACAGATCAAAATTTCCAGTTTTCAAATCTCAAGCTACTTCTCTGTTCAACTATTATTAAGGTGAGCGAATTTTTTTATATATTGGTCTAGGTTCTATGATGATGGATGAAATTAATGATGTTGTGAAATATGTTGATTGGATCTAAATATGATATATATACATATATATGTAGGAATGTGCACAGGTATACACCTCTGTTATACCTGACAGGATTTGAAACCCGGTTGAAAATTTTAAAACTTCATTTTTGATTGATTTTAGAATTCGATCTTTAAATGAAAAATGATCGTATCAATGTAATGCAGAGTTTAAAAATAATTACAAGTATATTGGTGAACAAATAATTTGGAAATTGGAAGATTTACAGTAATGATCAACATAAACGGAAAATCAAGAATTTAAATTTCGAATATCAATTGTATGAACAGATTCGCATTTCAAAATAATGATTTTTGAATATCATTTCAAGATTTTTAATTTGATAAATTGTGAGAAAATATGAGATGAATGAGAATGACATCTTTGTCAATCTCTGGAGATTGCCGTCGATTCTGGGGCCGAGCTTTGTATCGAAGATAGCTTGGAGATCGTTGAACCTAGGAAAAATACTGGTTGTGTTTATTGATGATCGAGGCGGTGGAATTTTGGAGAACTAGGGTTTGGGAGATGGTTCTGTCAAGTGTAATGGCGAGGTGTTCTCGACTTGAGCGAAGCATCGAGTTCGATCGCAAGGCATGGGATAGGAGCTGGATGATGCGACGTAGCTTGAGTGAGGAGCTCAGATGATCGCGTGGTCGGAATCGAGTGGACGAATGATTTTCCGATGTGGGTTGCTGCCAGTTTTGGGTTGATGGGTTCGATTTTTGTTTCGAACTTAGAATAGTCGATCTGAGTTCGCGTTCGGGGTCGTGGGGTTTCAAGTGGTCGTCGAGGATGGTCGCGATGATGAACGGAGATCGGCGACGTTTGTGAACGTGCACGGCGTGCACGTTGTATCTGAGGAAGGAAGGCTCGAGTTTTTCTCGAGATGTAACCGTTCGAGACTCGAAGCGGATGGAGAAGGTGGGTGACTCGGGGCCATGCGCGAGTGAATTAGAGGATTCTTCGGGTTTCAGTTCGAGCGCGTGAGCATGTTTTTTTTTCTGATGCTCTAATTTATATTTGAGCTCAAATTTAAAGTTAGTAAAAGGAAGGTCAAGATGGATACGAGAGGGAGAGAGGAGTCTCGGGTAAAAGCTAGAGCAACTCGAAGCGTAACTCGAGCGAATCAGGGGGAGTCTCGGGTTTCTACTGTAGTTTTGTTTTTACAAGTTTTAAATACTGGAAAACTTAACAAGGGTTTAACAGTTTAAGTTAAGACTTAATTACAAGTTTAATTATCTGAGTTAATGTTTAACAATGATTTTGAACTCCTAATTAATTATTGAGTAATTAATTTACGTTAAGTATTATATTAATAAGCATGTAAGTAGTTAGTATCAAATTGGTTTTTAATTAATTAAGACTTAATTACAAGATTTCTTTTTAAATGTTAGTCAAGATGATTAATTATTTAATAAATTATTTTTGAAAGTAATTAAGAATACTTACATTAAAATAGTAATTAGAGTTTGAATTTATTTGATGATTAATTGACAAATAAATTTGTAATTAACTACTTGAGGCTAATTAACGAATGATTAGTAGTTAAGAAATTGAGTGATTAACAAATGACTAATGATTTATTTTAGAGATAATTAAGAAATATCTAATTTGTAATCAAGTTGTGTTAATCAATAATTAAGGGTTATTAATTTATGGTTAAAGAATAAATAATCTGCAATTAAGATTTATTAATTGGGTTTAAGGGAATTAAGGGATAGATTACCCGATTGAAATAAATTATTTAAAGGTAATCTCTTGGTGAATTATTTTACTTGATAAGATTTCATAATTTCAGGATGAAAAAGGAACTTCTTAATGGGAAGAAATTAAAGGATAATTACCTAGTAGAAGTAATTAAAGATAAATTGCTAGATGGGATTAATTCAAAAAGGATTAATAACTAAGTAAGAAGTTAATTACTTGGGTAAGAAATACAGAGGGATAATTACTGTTTATGAGTAATTGGGGTTGATTTATGAATAAAATTAATTAAGGATAATCATTCATGAAATTTGGTTAAGTATAATTATTTAATGGAAGTAATTAGATAATGACGATAATCTTAATGTAATTAAAGATGAATGATTTTGGGATGGTAAATCAGTTGGGATGTAATTAATAAATAAGTAGGACTTAAAGGTAATTGATTTAATTCAATTATAGTCAATTAGATTTATTCGAGATGGTGTGATCGAATATCTTGCTTATGTATGATAAGTGATTGTTTAAATGCTTTGAATTGATTGATTTTTACCCCTGATATGAAATGGTTCATGATATGATGTGTTGGGTGGAAAATGATGATGTGGTTATGTATTAATGATGAATTCTTGAGTAAAGGTGACATCTTTATTTAAAATTGAATTTCATTTCACTTAAATGACACGTGTTAAGATGAACTGAATTCGAGGAGACCGGAGTCGGGTATTAGTTAATACCCGAAACCACTTCGATTCTTTATAAATTGATACGTGAAATTAATAGGATGTAATGAAATGACTTGAGTAAATTGGACCATTAGTCTAAGTTTGGTACTTAGAAATTTATGTGTGAAATAAGTGATGTCTATAGCAACTTGTGTAGTTGTAAATTGATATAAGTACCCCGGGTTTATACAAGTCGTAGACTTTGTATACTATGTTAGATGGGTTCACTCACGCTGGTTTCCAGCCTGACCCCGGTGTTACTTTGATGTAATGCTCGGGTCAGACCGAGTATTACAGATTTTCAGGTAAGGACGTTCTGGAGCTCAGGAGGAGTACTGGATGGCAGGACGTATGGAGTGATTCCGCTGTGACTATTATTTTTTATTATCTGAGACATATTTGATTTATATATGACCATCGTTGTGTATTGGAATATAACTCTGATGTAAATAAATGTAAATTGACAGATACAGTATTCTTTTGTAAACTGTTATTATTTGATATTATATTTTGTTCCGCTGCGAATGTGTGCATCTGTGTTATGTTTTCTGTCTCTTTTCTTCTATCTCTTCTTCTTTTCATAACTATCTGGAATTTTCGGGTTCGAAATTTCCGGGTCGTTACAGTTGGTATCAGAGCTGAAGGTTAAGCGAGAACCTTGGCTCTGTTGGGATTGCTCATTAAGGATAGGGTCAGTAGTACCCTAGAATGAGTTGAGTATATATATATATGAGAGAGCGTACTTGTTATTTTCTTATATAAAGATTTTAAATGATTTCATATAAGAATATATTCTGATATATATAAAGTAATATTTCTATCAAATGAATACAAAGGATTGGTTTGGAATGAATTCAAACTGAAATTTAAATCTTGAATTTAAGGAGAATTTCAGAATAAGATAGTGATGAATTGGTATTCAGATATAATAACCTTGGTTATTATCAGAAATGATTAATAAGGCGAGTATAAATGAGTAAACAATAATAAAATATTTGGGAAGTAAAACATTTAGGCAAGTCTGACTTATAAGTTGGAACTAAAGTTGATCTGAATTGTGGAGTTTTAAATCTGGGTCCAGAATTTGATTTGAATTTAAACCCAAGGGTAGTTTAAAATTTAAAGGTGGACAAGTGTGTGAAGGAAATAAATATGAAATAAACTCTAAGGTAGAGTTTTGAATTTTCCTTGGAATGTGATGTGAAACCCAAAGGGAAGTGAGTTTTAAACTTAAGGAGGAAGGTTATTAATGTGAAATTTAAAATTTGAAGCGGGAATTCAAATTTGAGTAAGTTTGACGAGATTAAATTGAATTTAACTTAAGGGAAGTTAAATAAGTTTGGAATAAACAACTTGAATTGGAAATTTCAAGATGAAATTGAGATTTAACTTAGGAAAGTTAAATGGGTTGATTTGGTAGGGAATTATATGTGATCTCAAATAGGATTGAGATCTAGAATGGGTAGTGGATGATGAATGTTTTAAATAAATTGGATGTTTATTTATCTTAATATCATCATGTTATTATCAGTAATTATGAGACTGTGAATTTGATTGTTTAAATGAATTAAGAAGTAGATTGGGGTAATATCTATCCCAATATTGAAATTAAATGGAATTAAACTTTAATTTGAAATTACTTAAGTAATTTTGATTTTAAAGATAAAAATTAAACTTGAGAAAATGGGATCACTTTGAACATTAAAATTTGAATGTTTAAAATGAACATGTAAATTGAAATGATTAAGGATTGGTTCCAAGATTGAATTTGGGTAATAAATTGAAATTCAAAGATTTAATTGTTTAAAAGGGGGTTTGAATTATTATTTGAACTTTGAAATAAGTTAAGTGAAGATAATTTAAAATGGAATTTTGAGAATTGAACTCAGAAATTAAATTGTTTAAAGATATTGATTTGAAGATAAATGTTAATTGGATTAAGGAATAAATCAACATTTGAAAATTTAACTCGAATTTATATAATTCGAGATGGTTTGAAATTGAGATTTAAATTGAATTAGCTCAAACTGAATTCGATTTGAACTAATGGGAATTGTGATTTATGATGGACAAGTATAAAATTCAAATGAGAAATTTGAATTGGATTAATTTGAAATAAAAATTGAAGTTATTCAAATTGGGATTGAGTCAATTTAAATGTAAGTGGAAATTTAAATTGAATTTATGGCAATGGAGATGGGGTATTAAACAGTTTGACTCAGGACTATTTTCAAAATAAATCGTTTAATATAAACCTATTTTTCTAAACTATTTACTACACAACTTTTCTTTTTAAACCTAAAACTATCTTAAACCTATTTTACAATTACTTTGGAACTATTTAACTATTCCACAACTGTTTTATAAATTAATTACTATTTTTCTACTACTTTATAAACTGATTACTATTTTTCAACTATTTTATAAGTAATTACTATTTTTCAATTATTTAACAGTTACTTAACTATTTTACAGCTATTTTACAAATTAATAATTATCTTTCAACCATTTATCTATTTTTAAAATTTTCAAGCTATTTTGTAAGTATAAACTGGTCGGAGATCAAACTGTTATTGAGTAAATACCCAACTGAGATAAGAATTGAAGTGATAATCCAAATGGGGATTAAGGTAATTGGGGATAAGTGAATAAAATCAAAGTGAATGTGAATAGAAAGGAAATTGATTTAACTGATAATCAATGAAGAAAATACGTAGGATGTACGTATATTATTCTATTCGCATAATGATTTGATCCAGATTCGAGCACAGAATTTCGAGATAGTATTATCGATCCGAATTGGGATTTCTCGCTTGATTTTCGACGGCGAACCTGGATATGGATTTTTGATTGGTTCTGGATATCCTCTATCATAGGTGACTATGCAAGGAGAATGACGGTTTCTGATCAAGAAACCAGATCTGAGTCCGCACTAGGAAGTCGGGTGGACGATACTAGTTCGGAAGTGAAATTGTGTGATCGAGTGAGCGATCAGATTGATATTGCGTACGAATGATATGTGAACATCGTACAGATTTTGAATAAAAGTGATATTGAAATTTTTGGATAAGAACTGTAAATGATTTTTGAAATTGAAAGTATATTTTGAGGAATTTACAATGAATAAAGGTGGAAATTTGATTTTGAAGTTGTAGATAAAAGGTTATAAGATGATTTTTGAAATGGGAAATATATTTGTGAATATATGAGGAACTAAAATAAAATAAATTTAAAATTTATATTTCTATGGTAGAAATTAACTTTATGGAAATAAAGTGGAAATTGAATATTTTTCTGAGTTAAAGTTTACTTTATAATAAAAGTAAGAAATTTGGCAAGTGACTTTATAAAGTAATCAAATTTGAATATTTGATTGGGAATAAACAAAATTACGTATCTTTGTTATATATGATAAAAATCCCCTTATTGAATCCATTGCCAGAAGAAAAAGGTTTTTGAAAGTTTTGAAGTATACAAAGGAAACTTATACAAGTATAAAGTGATTTAAAGATTTCCCAAGAAAATTATATATATGAATATATATATAAAAGATTTTATGGAAATGGTTTTGAGAAAATGGTTTTGGGAACCTTTGGATTTGGAAAAGGCTTTTGATTTTTGGATAAAATCAATATTGGGATTTGGAAAAGCCTAATTTGAGAATTTTCGATTTTGGGAATCGATTTTGTGTAAAGGAGCTTATATGGAATTCATATTAGGTGTATGATTTGAAAAATACTATATGTGTATAGTATAAAGTGTTTTGAGATTTGCTCTGGGGAAAAAGGCGCTCCCTTGAAATGAACTTCTCAGGAGTGCCACTGGGTGGTACTGCCTTGAGCCCCAAGGGGGGTTTCTAAAGTTGATCCTGTGAGGAGTCCGGACAAAACTAGTTCCTGAGGATTATTGGTGTAGCGAAAGTCGAGGGGCTGGTGCCCACAGAGGCATTTGGGTTATGCTGTGACGACAGTGTAACTCAATGTCACTGCGATCTACTGCAGACCATAGCGAAAGTCGCGCGAGCCGTTGAGAGCCAACAGTCTGCGTTTGATTTTATATCGGTAGACTGCGACACTATGGTAACATAGCGAAAGTCGCGTGAGCCGTTGAGAGCCAACAGTCTGCGTTTGATTTTATATCGGTAGACTGCGACCTATGTTAGAGTGGAGAAGTTTCATTTTGACAGCGTAAATCGTGTGTGTCGCTGAGAGCCAATAGTTACATGGACTTTTGCTGCGATGGCAACGTAACCCTGGATGTAACTGCGATCTGTCGTGGGTTCTATGGTGTAATCAGTTACATGGACTTTTGCTGTGATGGCAACGTAACCCAGGATGTAACTATGACCATGGATGGGTGTGATGATTTCCAGAGCAATTTCACCAAAGATATTTTCTCTATTTTCAAAACCGTTTTCTATATTTTCAATAAAATTATTTTCCAAAGTATTTTCACTGGGTGTTGGAAACGAGTTTACCGAGTACTTATGATTTTCAGTCTTACGTCTGATCAATGTATGACCGAATTTCTATAGGAACAAAGATGGACTTGTTGAAACATCGAGTTATAAAAGTATTTTTATAAAAACTATTATAGAAATGTTATATAGATTCTTAAAGCAGTTTAAAAATGATCAAAGAAAATTTATCTGATTTTAAACATTTTAATAAATCTGACTTCGTTCCTTTTCGAGGACGAAAAGATTCAAAGGGGGGAGGAATGTGACGACCCGGTTTTTGGCAATGTTATTTTAATAGGAAGTTAACCTAATTTAAATTAAAATACAAGCTTTTCATTTTATATGCTGATAAGATCTTTGGGTATTTATCCGTTATATATGTGTTTGTAAAGGAAATTTTGATTTGAAAATCTAAAATAAATCCTGTATTGTTCAATAAAAACACAAAGTTGTATATTTTCAATATTTAATATAATACATATAAAAGGGTAATCTAAATACTAATGTTTAACATATGACATCCTACCAATATTTAAATATGAATATAAAAACATAAGTATAAAATATAAGATATAAATAGAAATATAAAATTTACAAATACAATGTTATAACTCAAATGCTTGAAAATTTAATTGCAAATAGAATGCAACTGATATGCTAACAATAATTATAATAACTCTTACCCAAACACATCAGAAGGATTAAAAAGAATAACCTATATATGTACTTATGAACAATGCAAACAAATAAAGAAACAGATTAAATATATTACTGTATAATATATGCATAACCAATGCATAAGAAGGAAAGCTACTCACATATTCAAAATATCTTTATATACAAGTACAAAGACCAGCAAATATTAAGTATATGTAAACAAATAGGAAGACATGCATTTATTTAGCATGATATTTTGTCCCTTCAAGTTGTAAGAAAGTCTTCTCAGCCGAACTTGTTAAAAAAAAATATTATAAGTAAAACATTGCTCATAAATATATTCAGTATATACATGTACATTCGAAAGGTGAATGCATGTATGTAAACTAAGTAGTAGACAACATCAACTCAAGTAATTAATGCACAGTTCAATTCAAGCCTACAATACATCATTTCAAGTTGCAAAAATATGAAAATCAATTGAATCCTGTCAGGTCGAAATATATTTTTCCAAAGCAAACTTGAAAAAAATCAAAGGAAGAGGCTTGCTGTGGAAGGCAATAGTGTACCACCTGATTTATATCTCCACCTTATATTCCTTTATTTCATCCATTCGAAAACTAGCAAGTTGAAAAGAAAAGAAAAAAAAACTCAAAGAATCATTTCAATAATCGAATCTTTCAAGTTTTCAAACTTGAAGCTCAACAAATGCAAGTTCAATTCAGTTCAAAAACAGATCAAAATTTCCAGTTTTCAAATCTCAAGCTACTTCTCTGTTCAACTATTATTGAGGTGGGCGAAATTTTTTTATATATTGGTCTAGGTTCTATGATGATGGATGAAATTAATGATGTTGTGAAATATGTTGATTGGATCTAAATATGATATATATACATATATATGTAGGAATGTGCACAGGTATACACCTCTGTTATACCTAACAGGATTTGAAACCCGGTTGAAAATTTTAAAACTTCATTTTTGATTGATTTTAGAATTCGATCTTTAAATGAAAAATGATCGTATCAATGTAATGCAGAGTTTAAAAATAATTACAAGTATATTGGTGAACAAATAATTTTGAAATTGGAAGATTTACAGTAATGATCAACATAAACGGAAAATCAAGAATTTAAATTTCGAATATCAATTGTATGAACAGATTCGCATTTCAAAATAATGATTTTTGAATATCATTTCAAGATTTTTAATTTGATAAATTGTGAGAAAATATGAGATGAATGAGAATGACATCTTTGTCAATCTCTGGAGATTGCCGTCGATTCTGAGGCCGAGCTTTGTATCGAAGATAGCTTGGAGATCGTTGAACCTAGGAAAAATACTGGTTGTGTTTATTGATGATCGAGGCGGTGGAATTTTGGAGAACTAGGGTTTGGGAGATGGTTCTGTCGAGTGTAATGGCGAGGTGTTCTCGACTTGAGCGAAGCATCGAGTTCGATCGCAAGGCATGGGATAGGAGCTGGATGATGCGACGTAGCTTGGGTGAGGAGCTCAGATGATCGCGTGGTCGGAATCGATGTGGACGAATGATTTTCCGATGTGGGTTGCTGCCAGTTTTGGGTTGATGGGTTCGATTTTTGTTTCGAACTTAGAATAGTCGATCTGAGTTCGCGTTCGGGGTCGTGGGGTTTCAAGTGGTCATCGAGGATGGTCGCGATGATGAACGGAGATCGGCGACGTTTGTGAACGTGCACGTCGTATCTGAGGAAGGAAGGCTCGAGTTTTTCTCGAGATGTAACCGTTCGAGACTCGAAGCGGATGGAGAAGGTGGGTGACTCGGGGCCATGCGCGAGTGAATTAGAGGATTCTTCGGGTTTCAGTTCGAGCGCGTGAGCATGTTTTTTTTTCTGATGCTCTAATTTATATTTGAGCTCAAATTTAAAGTTAGTAAAAGGAAGGTCAAGATGGATACGAGAGGGAGAGAGGAGTCTCGGGTAAAAGCTAGAGCAACTCGAAGCGTAACTCGAGCGAATCAGGGGGAGTCTCGGGTTTCTACTGTAGTTTTGTTTTTACAAGTTTTAAATACTGGAAAACTTAACAAGGGTTTAACAGTTTAAGTTAAGACTTAATTACAAGTTTAATTATCTGAGTTAATGTTTAACAATGATTTTGAACTCCTAATTAATTATTGAGTAATTAATTTACGTTAAGTATTATATTAATAAGCATGTAAGTAGTTAGTATCAAATTGGTTTTTAATTAATTAAGACTTAATTACAAGATTTCTTTTTAAATGTTAGTCAAGATGATTAATTATTTAATAAATTATTTTTGAAAGTAATTAAGAATACTTACATTAAAATAGTAATTAGAGTTTGAATTTATTTGATGATTAATTGACAAATAAATTTGTAATTAACTACTTGAGGCTAATTAACGAATGATTAGTAGTTAAGAAATTGAGTGATTAACAAATGACTAATGATTTATTTTAGAGATAATTAAGAAATATCTAATTTGTAATCAAGTTGTGTTAATCAATAATTAAGGGTTATTAATTTATGGTTAAAGAATAAATAATCTGCAATTAAGATTTATTAATTGGGTTTAAGGGAATTAAGGGATAGATTACCCGATTGAAATAAATTATTTAAAGGTAATCTCTTGGTGAATTATTTTACTTGATAAGATTTCATAATTTCAGGATGAAAAAGGAACTTCTTAATGGGAAGAAATTAAAGGATAATTACCTAGTAGAAGTAATTAAAGATAAATTGCTAGATGGGATTAATTCAAAAAGGATTAATAACTAAGTAAGAAGTTAATTACTTGGGTAAGAAATACAGAGGGATAATTACTGTTTATGAGTAATTGGGGTTGATTTATGAATAAAATTAATTAAGGATAATCATTCATGAAATTTGGTTAAGTATAATTATTTAATGGAAGTAATTAGATAATGACGATAATCTTAATGTAATTAAAGATGAATGATTTTGGGATGGTAAATCAGTTGGGATGTAATTAATAAATAAGTAGGACTTAAAGGTAATTGATTTAATTCAATTATAGTCAATTAGATTTATTCGAGATGGTGTGATCGAATATCTTGCTTATGTATGATAAGTGATTGTTTAAATGCTTTGAATTGATTGATTTTTACCCCTGATATGAAATGGTTCATGATATGATGTGTTGGGTGGAAAATGATGATGTGGTTATGTATTAATGATGAATTCTTGAGTAAAGGTGACATCTTTATTTAAAATTGAATTTCATTTCACTTAAATGACACGTGTTAAGATGAACTGAATTCGAGGAGACCGGAGTCGGGTATTAGTTAATACCCGAAACCACTTCGATTCTTTATAAATTGATACGTGAAATTAATAGGATGTAATGAAATGACTTGAGTAAATTGGACCATTAGTCTAAGTTTGGTACTTAGAAATTTATGTGTGAAATAAGTGATGTCTATAGCAACTTGTGTAGTTGTAAATTGATATAAGTACCCCGGGTTTATACAAGTCGTAGACTTTGTATACTATGTTAGATGGGTTCACTCACGCTGGTTTCCAGCCTGACCCGGGTGTTACTTTGATGTAATGCTCGGGTCAGACCGAGTATTACAGATTTTCAGGTAAGGACGTTCTGGAGCTCAGGAGGAGTACTGGATGGCAGGACGTATGGAGTGATTCCGCTGTGACTATTATTTTTTATTATCTGAGACATATTTGATTTATATATGACCATCGTTGTGTATTGGAATATAACTCTGATGTAAATAAATGTAAATTGACAGATACAGTATTCTTTTGTAAACTGTTATTATTTGATATTATATTTTGTTCCGCTGCGAATGTGTGCATCTGTGTTAGGTTTTCTGTTTCTTTTCTTCTATCTCTTCTTCTTTTCATAACTATCTGGAATTTTCGGGTTCGAAATTTCCGGGTCGTTACATATAGTTTATATTATATAGTGTGCGTACATTATGTTTTTGATCTGTTGTATTGGAATCATATTTTCTCCCAGGGCTTTATATAGTGATGTTATAGATTAGTTTACATTTTGATTATAAGATTTATATATATATATATATATATATAGATTAACTAATATTTTGTACTTTAGTTAAATTTTGTATATTTTTCAAGTCCTATATTCATGCGTAGGTATTCATTTTATAATAGTATATATATATGCTCTGTTTCTCTTGTTCGTACATTACAGTTTTATATAAGATACAAGTACTTTGAATAGCTTGCATACATTGTTTACACTTATACATATATACGGTCTGCATTTTTCATATATGTAATATGTTTAGGTGTAACATTTATGTGGTTACATATATAGCTAGTTATATACTATACTACCTGGGTGCATAAGAATTGTACGTTGATTTAAAGTAAGTCACTTTGATTTTTATAAGTGGTATTGAGTTTAAAATATATATTGGGTATGTATTCTAAATATATGGGTTTGGATATAATAATGATTTTTTTTTGTATATACCCATAAACGTTTTGATTTCAATATAGATATGCTTTAAATTCAATATATATGTTTAAAATTTAAGATTGATTTAAAATATATATGTATTTGTTTCAATATATATCTCGTATATATGTTTTATTTTATACATTTGTTTGAATGTAAAAACTATGATTTTTGAAAGCCATATATATATATATTTAATTTAATATATGTTTGGATTTAGAATATGAATTTATATATAGTTATAAATGGTTATATATATATATATATATATTTGTTTCGATATTATCATCATCGATCCAGTTCTGATTTGATTTTGTCAATTCTTATTTATCAGCTTTATCGTCGTGCTTGTTTTCTTCATCGAATTATGTCCAATCTAGCTCTGCTTTGGAATTCGTAGCTTGTTGTGTTGTCTATCTTCTCTAGCCTCTAGCATCGAAAGGTGAGCAATCACTCACGATTAATGTTCTTATATTTATTAAATTTGATTTCGATTGAAACGTCAATTGAAATATTCTGCTGTTAGTTATTTACATTGTTATATATATGTCATTATCTGTATCTGTTCACCTATGACATCTGACACCATTATCTGTTATTTATATTGTTGATATATGCCTATTACTGTTGTTATTTTATTATCATATCTGTTATCACTCTGCAAGTTCCCTGTTAGTATAAAATCACTATGGGTTGAAATGATACATACCCGAACGATCTGTAGAATAGGAGAAAATCGTTATGGGTTGAAATGATAAACCAAAGCGATTTTCATTGAATTGAATTTGGGATTTCGGGTTGAAAATATATATACCCGAATATGTTTTAAATTGCGGATTGAAATGATAAATATTTGTATTTCTTGACCATAGGGTAGAAAATTATATACAGACACCGTTGGTCTTTATATAAACATTTTGAAAATGATTTCTATGGTTTTGAAAAGAAATATATGGTTTTGATAAATATTGATTTTTAAGATTCATTAAAGTTGATTTAATAAAGTTGATAAATAATATGTTTAAGTATTTATTTAATATCTATATTTTCATTTATAATGATTTGAAATTGATTTGAAATTATATTTATTTAAGAATTATACTTAAATAAGTTTGATTTGAAATGTATTGAATTTGAAATTTAAAGAAGTGTTTTACAACTTGAAATTTGAAAAGGTGACTTAAATGGATATTTCAAACTTATATATATTTAAATGGGATATTTGTTTATTTAAATTTGTAAATTGAAATTGTATTTAAATGTTATGGAAATGATTAAGTTAATATTTCAAAACTAAATAATTGTAAAGTGAATTTGATATGTATATAAATTTATCGAATTTAGTTTTGAAATATATTGAAATTGAAATGGCTTATTTTATGGTTCAGATATGTATTTGAAATCAATAATTTGAAATGGTTTACTGAGAAGCTGAATCGAGTTGAAATTGATGATTTGAGATTTGATTAAATTAAAATTTTGGAATTCGAGTTGATTTGAATCGATTTGTGAAATTTGAGGAAACTATTTTATTTTATAAAGTAATTTTAAATTTTATTTAAACTATTGATATTTTACTTTATAAATTATTTTAATATAAACTATTTTAATATAAATCATTTTTAATATAAATTATTTTATTTTAAACCATTTTAACTCATAACTATTTATATAAACTATTTTATTTATAAACTATTTTTGTGATATATATATACTAAATTTAATATCTAAAATGCTATAATTTCAAAGTGTTATGATTTCCAAAATGCTATGATTTCAAAGCTGTGATTTCCAAAGTGTTTTGATTTTTAAAAGACTATGATTTCGAAAGCGTTATAACTTTGGAAAGTGATATGATTTTGAAAATGGATATATTTGAAATGAAAATGATATTTTGGTTTTGAAGTATAAACTATTTTGAAATGACCACGGTGTTATAATAACGATTGGTTGTTAAAGAGACCGGGATCAGATATGGACATACTCTCTGTCGATACCAAAAACCACTTTGACAACTGTGTACGCGGTGGAGTTTCCAGAATGAAGTAAGATGGTGGCGACGATCCTAAGGTATATACGTGGACCCAACTCCCGTGAGTTGGCATAAGGTGGCTAAAACAGGAGCGATATCGGACCAGTGAGGTAGCACCTCTTATCGGACGCACTTCTTCGATACCATTCTATTACTTTGTGATTGTTTGGATGCACCCCTTGATTTGGGAGTGTTATTCGAGGTGGAGCGGTAGTGGATGCTATGCGTTTCCATCAGTCCGTGTGCGTAATTGGTATATCTACCCTGGCATTGCCTTGTGTGCCGTGTCACCTACCATATCGAGCTTTACTACGAGTTGTGATTTCTCCCGTAGCCTGTGGAGTATCGAGGGTAGCCCCCATTTTTGGGAGTATGCTAATACTGGATAGACTACTGGGACTATTACGTGTTAAGGGCTATATGGGTAACCCCTTGACGCTAGTAAAAAGTATGTTTATTTTATATTAGACATTATTATAATAGCGGATACTACTACATAGTAGATAGTTTAACGGATCCTTAGAGGATGGTTATCCCAAACATCCTTTGAGTTACTTGTATTTCAGTTGATATTTCACTTGAGTTGGATTTATTGATATAAGAATGTTAATCCTGACTCGAGTGTTCTGTGTTTTGCTTTACGCTCGGGTCAGACTGAGTGATACAGCATTTGAGACTCACCTTTAGAGTTGGAACTTCGCTTGGAGATCCAGCTATCTATCGATTCTGCTATCGGTTATTCAGTTGATTTCAGTGATGTATTCAGATCTTGTATTTGACTATTGTTTTGAGACATCTATGTATTCGAGACTTCTGTTGTATTTTGTTTAACTCTGTTATATTTATATAGTAGCTTCATGAACTACTATTCTTTTGTTTCCGCTGCATTATTGTTATATTACTCTGTGTCTGTGATCTATGATTATTTTATTTACTGTATATGCTGAGTTTTGCCAAATTTTATTTACAATCCATTGTTTTGAATTATTCAAGTCCGGCATGTGTGGATTTATTGTCGATTTGAATGGTCCAAAATACTGGGACGTCACAACATCATTTAACCGTATTCACTTTTAAATCAAGGATTTAAATATAAACACTTCAACTTTACACGTCTGAAATTTAGAAATAGTTTAGATAGTTTAAAATAGTTAAAATAGTTTAAAATAGCTTTTAAATAGGTTTAAGATAGTTTAAATAGATTCAAGATAGTTTAAATAGATTCAAGATAGTTTAAATACATTTAAAATAGATTAAATAGATTTAGAATAGATTAAATGGGTTAATCAGTTTAAAATAGGTTAAAATAGATTAAAATAAATTAAAATAGTTTAAATTGATTAAAAATAGTTTAAAGTAGTTGAAAATAGACTTAAATTAGTTTAATAGTTTGAAAACCTTAAAGTCAAGATTTTAAAATAATAAACCTTTAGACAGTTTATATTAAAACAATTAAGTTGGAATTAATATCAAAATTAAACTATTTCTTCCATTTCAACACATCTGGACCTTGTCCAGCTTTCTATTAAACTAACTAAAACTGGTTTTTAAATTCAGATTCTCATTAAACCAATTAATCAATATCGATTTCAAATCTATATTTGAATTATCACTTTAAACCACCTCAAATTAAATAGATTTCAAAGTTATATTCAAACAATTTTATAACTCAATTTCAATAAATTTCATTTATGCTTCAAAATTCAACTTTGAAATTTTCATTTAATTCTTTAAAGAATTCATTAAATCAATTCCAATTTTAAACATTTAAAGCTTGGATTTTGAAAATAATTCGGTCTATACAAATCAAATTTTATTTCAAATTTATCGTTTAACTGAACTCAAATTTTTAAGGATTTAAAATCGTTTAATTTAACCAATCCGGTGTCTGTATATAATTCTCTACCCTATGGTCAAGTGATACAGATATTTATCATTGCAATCCACAATTATTTTATATTTGCGGATATATACCATTTCAACCCGCAATCCCGAATTTAATTATAAATCCATGAAATCGCTTGAGTCTATCATTTCAACTCATAACGATTTCCCCTAATCTATCAGATCGTTCGGGTATGTATCATTTCAACCCATAGGGAACTTGCATTGTTATAACAATATAAAAATATAACATCCAGTCATCCACTATCAACAATCAAACATACATCACAATCACCATTCAATCAACCAATAAATAACATCAATTAACTGATTAGCATCAACATGTATTAAATTGACAATTAAATTCAATATTAAATTAAATGGCGATTATATTCAATAAATTCAGATTTAACTGGAATGATGATTGAAATATATCAAACAACAATCAAACAACTTCTAATCACATCATAAATTTAAATTAACTAACATAAGATAATTTAGTAGTTATGAGTGAGTTAAAACACTCACCTTCGATTTCAAATCCAAAATAGGCCCACAATTCAACAGTTTTAGAATTAGTCCAAACCAGTCCCAAAATTTCCGAAATTTCGATACGATTGCAGCGGAACAAACCGCGCGTAAATCCGACCTCGTACGCAAAAGTTATTAACATTAGAACATATAAATTTCGAATAAAAAAACAAAAACAAAAACTTAGCCACATCATACCATCGTTCTCTCAGAAACCCTAACACTTCAACATCATCGCGTTCGAAAAATATGAGCCGCCTCCTAGTCCGTTGACCACGAAACACCACCGAGACGTCGCCGAATGACCAGGCACCACCTTGCGAGCTTCGCTTGGCTGCCTCCACCATCGGCGACCCCCTTCCTCGCCGATCGACATGCAAAACCCCCAGCCGCCATCGAGTGAAAATAAAACCCTAATTGAATTGTTTAGACCGATACAACCATCAAAATTCCAAATGAACCACTCAGATGTGTTCCACTCGCCACTCTCTACAACCCTGTACCTTCCAATCGACGATCCGTCGACTTTGATCAAAACCTGATGAACGACCGAGAACTGTTCCCCAAATTCTGGACACACAGAGACCCAGATCGAAAAACAAGCTGCAGATCTAGCTTGTGCTTGTCGAGAGATTTGAATCGGTATATAATATGCTAGAGTTTTGAGGAGTTTGAATTTTGAAATCGGTTTTGATATGAGTTTGGATTTGGGAATTAGGTAATCTGACATTACAGAAAAGAGAAACGACAGAAATTCCGGTACGTACACAAATGAGAAATAAAAGGCTGCTAGGGTTAGAAGAAAACTATTTATATGAACAAGGTCCGATAAGAAAGAACAATATATCGAATTGGTCCGAAACGACAATAATGACCCGAAAAGCCTGTTTCGTTCCCGAAACGAAAATGGATCATCCCATATATCAAAATAGATGTTTTCGATATTTTTAAACTCAATGGAACATGTTACAAGTCCTAATTCTATTATATGAAGAAGTTAGCTTTTAAAATCAGCTTATTTCAAATTGATTTCATTAAATTGATTTCTACGCGTTTCGAGCCTGTACGATCAAACGACAAGTCTGATCGCTACGAAACTTGAAATCTTATTATAATTCAGCGTTTTGGATCTAATGGAACTAGTTTCGTCGAAATCCGAGATAGTGGCCAAAATGGTTATTTTCACGTTAATTAAATAAATTATTATTAAATTAATTAAATCACTTTTTAAATTCCAATTTAAAAGTTAACAAATTTTATCATTTTTGATTACCTGGGCATTTATAATCTTTTAAAATAAATTCCATGTTGAATCCAATGTTAAATATTTCAATAATTACCGCGTTCAATTGCAATTGTAATAAAATCCAATCAATTATATTTTATTATCAAATAAATTCCTTTATTTTGATTTATAACTTATTATTCAATCAGTCATTACCATATGAATATCATTAACATTGGTTTACCATTTATTACATCAATATTCTACGGTTACCATCTTAATCCACATTAACTGCAATATTTAAATAAATTAATTGCAATTGATTTCCAATTTAATTTCAACAGATTATATAAATAGGTGCTAAATAACAATTGTTACCTTTTCTTAATTTAATCACATTTATAAGTTTATTATTTACGAACAAATGTTATAACTACTTATACAACACTAATTTTATCCAATTACAATCAATTACATATTATTTCAACATTAAATTTGACATTAAAATTTATTTTCTTATTTACGCTTTCTAACCCAATTTAACTTTGCAATTATTTCAATCAATTGAAATTACATTAACGTAGTTATCCATTACCTTAAATTAACATTATTACATTTCATTCTAGTTATTTTTCTCAATATTAAATCTTAAATTTTTAATTTTCCACAACATTAATTTCCAAAACTTATTTAATTAATAAATTTAATTATCAGAAATTGCGGGTCGTTGTAGTTGAAATGATAAACCCAAGCGATTTTATTAATTTTGAATTTTGGGATTGTGGGTTGAAATGATATATACCCGTAAATATTTAAATTGCGGATTGAAATGATAAATATCTGTATCACTTGACCATAGGATAGAAAATTATATATGGACACCGTTGGTCTATATTTTGGAAATGATTTCCAAAGTTTGAAAGGAAATATATAGGTTTTATTAAATGTTGATTTTTAAATATAATAGAAAGATTTTAAATTTATTATATGTGTAAAATTTAGAATTTTACTTATATTTTATTATTTTTAAAAATATATATAAAATAAGATTTGAAAAGGGACTTAGTAATAAGATTTACTTTAATAAAATTTAATATATAATAATTTAATTTAATTAGTTTGTATAATATATTTAGTATTCATATAAAATTATATTAATATTTGAAAATAGAGTTTGTAGTAACTTTAATAAAATAAAGTTTTGGGAAGATAAATTAAGTTGATCTGTAATTTAATTTGTTTGAGAATTTAATATAAATAAGAATTGAATTGAAACTTATTGATTTTATGATTTTAAAGATATGTTTTATAACTTGATAACTTGATTTTGATTCAAGGTGATTTAATGAACATTTTCAAATTTAAATAAAATTGAAATTGAAATATTTAATGTTGATTTGAATTTGTAACTTGAGATTTTATTTAAATGTTATTAAAAATGATCAAGTGAATATTAAAAAAATTTAAATAAAATTAAAGTTGAATTTTGAAATATAAATGAGATTTATCAATAATTGAATTATTGTAAATTGTTTGAATATTTGGACTTCGAAATCTATTAAAGTGAAAGTGGTTTAAAATTGTAGTTCAAACTTGGATTTGAAACCGATATAAATTAAAATGGTTTTAATAAGAATTTGAATTGAACTCTTAATTGAGATTGTTGGACTAAGGTTGATTTAAATTGAATTTTGGAACTAAAGTTGATTTGAATTGATTTGTGAAATTGAAAGAAACAATTCTAGTTTGAAACTATTGTAGATATAAACTCTTTTAAATATATGTAAATTATTTTATAGATATATTATTTTAAGTTTATAAACAATTATAAATATATTTTAATATATAAACTATTTTAATATATAAACTATTTTAAATATAACCTATTATAAATATAAACTATTTTTAATAACTATTCTAATATATAAACTACTTTCAATATTAACTGTTTAAGCTAGAACTGTTATGATTTAGACTTAATGGATTTAAATGCGAATACTTTTAATATTAATTGTTTAAGTTGGTACAGTTATGGTTTTTGGTAAGTGATACGATATCGAAAGTGATATGATTTCGAAAGTAAATATGATTTCGAAAGTGATACGAATTTGAAATGAATATGATATTTTGATATGAAGTATGAATTGTTTTGAAATAAAAACGACCACGGTGTGAAATAAGCATTTGGTTGTTAAAGAGACAAGGATCGGATATTGTCATACTCTCTGCCAATATCGAAAACCACTTTAACAACTGTGTACATAGTGGAGATTCCAGAATGAAGTAGGATGGTTTGGCGACGATTCTATATGAGGTATTAACGCAGCCCTAACTCCCACGAGTCAGTTGATGTGGCTAAAACAGGAGCTATACCGGGCCAAGTGAGGTCGCACCTCCGATCGAGCATGCTTCTTCGATACCATTCTATTACTTTGTGATTTGATTGGTTTCACCTTTGATTTGGGAGTGTATCTCGAGGTGGGCGGTAGTAGCTGCTATGCGTTACCACCAGCCCGGGAGTGTAAATGGTAGAATCCTACCCTGGCATTGCCTCGCGTGCCTTGTCACATGCCTTATCGCGCCTTCTACGAGTTTGGTTTGTACCATACCTATGAGGTGCCCTCTGATAGCCCTCCAGTTTACGGAGGAATTACGATACTGTATAGACTACGGGAATTTATAAAAATGTGTTAAGGGGAATATGGGTAACGCCTTAACGTTATTTTAATAGTTTACTTTATTATAGACATTATCTATGTAGCGTATTGTACTATGTATGTAGATAGTTCAACGGATCCTTAAAGGATGGGAATCCCAAACATCATTTGAGTTACTTTGTATTTCACTTGACATTTCACTTGAGTTGAATTTACTAGTATAAGAATGTTAATCCTGACTCGAGTGTTTTTGTGTTTTGCTTTATGCTCGGGTCAGACTGAGTGTCACAGTGTGACGCCCCACCTCTATACCCACGCTAACCAAGAACACTATGATGTAATGCTGTCAATTAGCACGGAGAATAAGGCTGTGGAGGAGCGACCATCCATGTAACTTCTTTGTGCGAGCACCGATATGTCAGATAGAATAGAATGCATATCATTTAAGGAGGAAACCCGACATACCGATACAAACTCAAAGCTCTCTCACAGTGGCTATATATAATCTTCGGAAACAAACATAGAAATAAACATAACATAAATCAGTCACAGACATCCATATCACAAAGGCGGAAGAAGATATGAATAAATATATAGCACATGAAAGTGTACATCAGAGTAGTAGTCGGAAAGATCCACGATAATACAAAAGAATAGCAACACGTGCTATACAAAAGAATAAGTACACAACATAGAGTCTATATCTCAAATGTGTACATCCAAAAACTACTAATCTATGTAGTTAGCCAAAAGTCAGAATAATCCTGAAGAGAAGTCAAGCAGAAGCACCTGTAACATCTCGGTCTGACCCGAGTATTATTTATAAGAAAATAATAAACGGATCAGTCTAGCTATAAATATCAGATGATATGGTATAAAGTAAAAGACATGGCATGAACATGTAATAACCATCGTGGCATACTACTATAAGTATGTAATTGAAAATCAACAAGAGATTAATCAATATCACAAGAATCTTCTCAAAGATAAAATAGGGTATCATACCCTAAACTTGTATTCATAACAAGTCAATGACACATGAATTCACCAATGCACAAAAACTGATAAACACATGAAAATTGGTAAAGCACAAATTCCATAAATCAGCACACGAAATCCAGAAATCACATAAAAAGGGGGGGAGGCCTATCACATGAACGGGAGCATGAAAACTCACCAACGCGTGTAACACATGAACGAGAAGCTATCTCATGGAAGTTATCCATTAAATTTTAACACATGAACGGCCCGAAGACCATGGGGTGCTACCCCATATATGTGAGTAGAAACATCACATAAGCGGGGTCTAGTCTCCCTCGCAGACAAAGAGACATCGCACAGTTGCTAGTCTAAATCACAAAAATGATCGTCATGATCATATAGAAGTGTCAATTACACTAAGCCAGTAAATATATGAGTTTAGCTTCATGTCCCATAACCACTAGCTTAACTTAAATATTTACGAACAAACTATAGATCTTCACTAGGAAATTGTCACAAAAGGGTTCAGTCGAACAAGTCCAAGATCTAACCAACAAAGTGAACGCGAGCGTTTCATACCACTCGTTTTACTAAGTCGTTTAATTCAATTTCTCATCCGAGTGAAGTAAAGGCTTGTATATACTAATAGATTGGAAAACGGTTTAGGAAAAAGAGATTTGTAATAAAATAGAGTTGAAATCGTTTTGATGAAAGAGCTTTGATATTTACTACTAGTATTGAAACCTCAATGTCTTTAAAGTGACAAGTCACAAAACGATTGTTGAAACAAATCGAATCACATAAATTCACATTCGAAGACGTGAGAAAAGTCCAAAAAAATCAATCCCCAAAACCATCAAAGTAGGAATATACTTGCGACCTAACGTGGTCGAATTAAAGTGCAACGACTTTAAGTCAAATTGGTCGAATGACCTAAGGGTAGACTGCCGTGCGACCTAGCAGAAGAACAGGTCGAGCGACCTAATGAAATATAGGTCAAACGACCTAGTGGGTTGCGACTTAGGGGGTGATCGACCTAACTCGGTCGAGCTAAGCAACAGGGGGATGCGACCTAACAAGGTCGAGCTAAGGAAAGGATCGAACGACCTAACTTGGAGACAGGTCGAACGACCTAAAGATAGTACGTCCTAAACATAAATAGGTCGAGCGACCTAGTGGAATCAAGGTCTTGCGACCTAAAGGAAATGAGCTCATGCGATCTAAAAGTAATGAGGTCTAACGACCAAAAGGAAATAAGATTGAACGACCTAATAGCAATAAGGTCTAATGACCTAAGGAGCACGCGACCTATCCGGGGCGAGCGATCTAGCACAAAACAGGCCGAACGACTTAAACGTTCCTTGCCGAGCGACCTAAAATGGTGAGGTCGAACGACCTAAGGGGAGTAAGGTCTAACGACCTAAAGTAATTAAGGTCAGGCGACCTAACAGAATTGGGGTCATGCGACCTAAAAGTAAAAAGGCCTTGCGACCTAAATGGTTGCGACCTAAGTGATACGCGACCGAAGTGGTAAGCGACCAAAGTGGTACGCGGCCTAAGATGGTACGCGACCTAAGGGGAACGACCTATTGATGGCGAGCTAGGAACGACCTAGCGGCGTTTTAGATCGCCGAGCGACCTAAAGGAAGTACGAGCTAAGGGGCGAATGACCTATTTCCGAATGAGCTATATGTAGGCGAGTCTCATCAGGCTCGAACGACCTAAGCAACTAAATGAATCCGAGCGACCTAAAGAAGAAAGGTCAAACGACTTAAAGGCCAGCGACCTACGACCTAGGGACGAACGACCTAAGCCCAGAACGTGCAATTTGCAGACCTGTCTTCTCCAAACCCGAACGACCTAAACCCAGAATTTTGCCAAAACACTAAAAATTGGGTTTTTCACCAATTCAATCCAAACCAAATGCAAATGCATGTGCACAAGTGATAGGGAATCATTCCCAACAGTCCAATGACAGTTATAGGCAAGATGTGAGATTAAAAATCTCACCTTTTCACGGAAATTGATGGAAACCGAGCTTGAAAGCAAAGTGAGAACAGTCCCAAGCTTGAATCAATGTCTTCTTCTTGAATTTGGAGTTGGATGTTGCATTTGCTAAGGAACTTGAGCTTGGAATTTTAATTTCCCATTCCCTCCACCATTTTTGATGAAGCTTTGTTGTTTTTGAAGAAGTGAGGAAGAGGAGATGGGTTGGGACTGAGTTAGAAGAGGTTCAGCCCAAACCAAAAGCCCAAAGCAAAAAGTGACGAAAATTCCACTATCTCCAAACATATCGAAGTTTACACTCAAAAAGATCGCAAACGTCATTTTGAACTCAATGGGGGTGGTCTCGAGTCCCAATTTGACCGTATGCAAAAAGTAGCTTTTCGGACTAACATCCGACTAACGATAAAATATTTAAATAAAATATTTAAATATAAAATCGATAAATATGCGGGTTGTTACAGACTCCCCTCCTTAAAGAAATTGCGTCCTCGCAATATATATAAGATGGAAATAAAAAGTAACAACCATAAAAGCATATTAACACAAAAGAAATTTGAAATAAGAAGTTCACCATAAAGAGCATGAGAAAGTAAGTCCGGATGTCTTCGCTTGATGAATTCTCTAGATTCCCCAAGAGAAACCCTTGGGATTTGAGAACCATAGAACTCATACAAAGAGAATATCTTTATTTTCGAAGATATTTGACTTCCGAAGTAATAATACGAATAGGATGCTGCTCAAAAAGTTAAATTAGGTGAAACTTCGGTTTCTTCCACAACACCAGACTCAAGAATAAAAATCGGAATCTCAAAAGCATTTCCGTAATCGAGAAACGTGAAACATGTCACGAATAGCAGAAAATTTGAGCCGGTAATAAATGGCGATACGTCATGGATTCACTATGTCCAATGATAGGAAATGGCCTAATATATTGAGGTGCTAACTTTCCCGATCAACTGAAACGTAAAACACCGTTAATAGGTGAAACACGAATAAAAATCTGGACCTAAAACCAGCTTCTCACCGGCCTCAAGCCAACAAGAAGGAGATCGGCATGGCCTTCCATAGAGTGCCTCAAAAGGAGCCATACTAATACTAGATTGGAAGCTGTTATTATAGGAAAATTCAACGAGTGAAATATGATCTTCCCAACTTCCACCGAAATCAAGCACACAAGCACAAAGAAGATCTTCGAGAGTTTGATTCACACGCTCAGTTTGTCCATCGGACTGGGGGTGATAAGCGGTGTTAAAAATCTCGAAGACTTTCCCAAAATCCACTATTAAACAATGGATCGCGATTGCTAACAATAGAAGTAGGGACACCATGCAATTTACCAATTTCCTTGATAAGAGTTTGGCCAAAAGAGAAACGGTTCGGTTAGGCCGAACGGAAGTAAAATGGGCGGATATAGTAAGTCTGTCAACTATCAACCATAAGCAATCATGACCCGAACAAGAACGGGAAAGGCCATAACTAAAATCCATGGAAATTTGATCCCACTTCCAAATTGGAATTTCTAAAGGTTGCAATAACCCACCATGCCTTTGTGAAGTTGGCAAGTCATGCAACACTTAACAAAGTTAGCAATAACAGATTTCATTCACTCCCAATAATAAAGCCGCCTCACTTTGGCGTACATTTTACTTCTACCGAGATGAATGGTAAATTCAGAATGATGAGAATCTTCTAAAGTATCTTTTACGAAGATCACTAATATTTGGTACGATAAGCCTACCAAGTTTTCGAATGCCGCCACGAAATCAATATCGAAGTCTTTCAACTTTCAAAATTAATTTTATCCCTACAACTATGGCTAAAAAGAGCCAATTCGGGATCTAGCCCTTGAGCTTCAAGATTGCAGTCTAAAAGAGAAGGATGAGCCTCAAGGCTTCATAAAACAAGAGATGAACATGAATTAGAACTCACGATCTCGAATCTCACAAGTGGAGGAAATCTTGAGATCATTCCATTCGGATATCATCAAAGAAATAACTGCCTGTTGCTCAAGACTAAGGGTATTGGCAACACGGTTTCCCTTTCCGGGGTATAAAGATATCAAGATCATAAGATACAAGGGATTCAAGCCAACGTGGTTGACACAAATTAAATTCCTTATGAGAAAATAGATATCCCAATAATTTATAATCGAGGTGGAGAACAAATTTCTTCCCCAGGATGGTGATACCAAACTTGGAAAGCTAAATCAATAGCCGCGAGTACCAGATCATAAGTGACATACCTAGCCTCGATCGACTTTTAGGATTTAGAAGCACAAGTGATTGCGCGCTCTCTTTTGCAAGAGAATGGCATCCAAACCAATACGATTAGCATTGGTACAAAAGATATAGTTTTGGTTCCCTTCGGGAATCACAAGGATAAGAGTACCGAAAAGAAAGAATTCAATCTTCTTTCCCGAAAAGCTAAAACTTTCAAAATCACAATTACCCTTTTTTGAAAAATTTACATTTTACAAGTCAATTTATTGTGTCTGACTGTCTCATCAAAGCGTTTAGGAAATCCCTATCGATAACGTTGATCAAGCGCATCGACCAGAATTCTTAAAACACTAAATGGGCAATACAACACAAAATCATCTTTTATATGATGAAAATATCTCTTAAAAGTTTTGAGAATATTCTTTGCTTGTTTAATTAAAAATCAAATTGTACTTATAAATAAATCTTATGAAAAAGATTTGCAAAAATTTAAATTTCTATTTTCATCCAAAATTAACAAATACTAGAATGGAATTATTGAGATATTCATAGAATACTCGATTAATAAATTGGATGAAATAAGCTGGATAAACCGAACGATATAATAAGTCATTCACAAGAAGCATAACGAGTGCGGAATGTGGTAAGCGAAATGTTTACTCCTGCAACTCCTAGCTAATTAAATCCGGGGGCAAGGTCAAACTGAAAAGACCTTAACACCTCTAAAAAGATTGCTTAGGTGATGATCCTAAGACAAGCTCAAAGTGTAACGCCCCACCTCTATGCTCATAATAACAAAGAGTATTAAAAGAAATACTGTCTATTATTACGAAGAATAAGGCTGGATAGGAGCGACCATCCGTAATTGGCCTTACACTAATATTAGTTATCTCGATAGGAGTGGTATATACTTTTTATTTTTCATCTATTATTTATTTGCTCCCATCGACATATCCAATTATCAGTATAAAACAAACTACGATAGTTCATAATAGTTTAGGACATTAGATATAACAATAACACAGATAATATAAATGCGGAACACAGATTAACAAAAATCTCATATATATATATAACCGATGTCAGTTACAATATAGTTGACACGATACATATGATACAACTACAACTGTCGACTCTAGAAGTTATATATACAAGTACATTATCGACTAATATACATGAATACGTATCGTTCTATACAATGACACGACTACTACAAAGTGACGCTGACAACTTCAAAAGATGTGAAAAGTCTTCATATCCTGAACAGCAACTCAAAGAAGAAAATCTACAACCTGAAATAACTCGGGTCTGACCCGAGTATTAATTTCAAAAGAAAATAATACACGGGTCAGTCTAATCCAAAATCAGTTATTAATGCACAGAAGCAATAATAATAAATATCAAATAGACGACAATCACAAAAATCTCGTATGTCTGATTCCTCGATAAAGAATCGGATAACGACAGATATAACACTAAACAGTGTTTAAACAACAAATCAGCAATCCAAAAGCCAACAAATCCAACTCGAATCAAAATGAATCAATTACAATTCCCAAATATTGAATTGAACACAAAACAATTCGAACAATTGAAATAACAATTAAAACGTCAATACCGTGTGGCTGCAGTACACGCACGCGTGCACTGCCTCGCCACTAGTATAAAATAGGGATCAACACAAGGTCAAATCCGAGCGGTCAGCTGGATTCAACTCAAGTGATTTCTCAAACAATCTAATTTCATCAATGCGATGCAAGTCCAAAAAGAGCAACTGCAAAACGAATACGAGGGCGAACTGCAACCAAAAACTGCAGCCACCCCAAGATCCCACATGAAACCACTTAAAGCTGTCGAGCATAAATTCACATACAACTGAACGGTGCAGTGATGGGTATGCCACCAAATACCACCAAGAGTATGATAATACGACCCATTAATTGAAACAGCAATTATGAAATGAATATGATAAAACATATGCAACTGCACCAAGTAATGGCACCTGTATGCTACAAGTCTAAACCCGCTAGGGCAGTGAAAACATAGAAAAATGACCAGGCAGCATGAATTATGCAAACTAAACGCCTCAGTGATTAAAATGACCAAGTGCGCAACGGCGTTGGTACAAACTACGTGAAGACAGCCGAATGAAGGTGAGAGCACCAAAAGTATGGCACCACAGCACACGACAATAATGAGTCAAGTGGATGCAATATGAACCAAAAATGTGAAAAAGGCTCGAACACATGTTAGTACACAAAACAAACTACAATGAACAGGCAAACTGAATGCGAAGATGACAAAGTCCACAAGACCCAACCCAGTGAACAACCTGATGCATCCCTGAGACATGAATGCATGGAGAAGGCATCACTCAACAGTGACGACATCTAAATATACTATAAAAAGCAGTGCAACTACAATGATGAACCAACATCAAATCTACTTAAGTCCAGTTCAAATAACATGGTACAGCAGTCAAGTTAACTGCCGAGCTACTGTCCGAAGTCGAATGCGTAAAGCAAATGCAAAGTCAACTAAGTTTTCACCAAAATGTTTTCACAGTTCAAGTGATATAGATGCAACAACCAAAGTTAAAGCAAAGTGAAATCATCATCATATTAAGGTCAATGGAAATACAGTCAGAGCCAAGACATCTCAAGTATCAAGGTGCACCCACTAAAGAACTGCATATACTACTCAACAGTGCACAGTGAACTCCATTGTACAAGTTTAAACCATTGAAAGATATAAATACGAGCAAAACCGGTCAATGTAACATGAAGTTACAGACCAACAATTAACTTGTACACCCAATAGGCAGTGATGAAAATGCAGTGGTATGTAGTAGTAAACAACACAGTGAAGCAAACAGGACACGTGCAAACACATGAATGTAAAATGCAACTATAACAGGCAGTGCCAAAACAAAATCCAAACAAAGTTCAAATATACTGCATCAACAAAATCAAAGTACACTTAAGATACGTGTTTCAAACAAACCAAGCCAGAAATTCATATTGAAACTGTATATCTTTAAAGTCCCCAAATTTTCAAGATTCAATGCTTATACGTAAAGTATATATGCAACAGAGAAAACATCAAATGTGCCAGTTCAATTTTCAGCAAAGCCATAGTGACCGAAGTCCCCCACGAACCAGCGAGTACACAAAACCATGATGACCAGAAAACATCGTCATGGCATTAAAACAAAATCAATTGGCTAAGATAAATCATCATCATCAAAAATACTCGACTGACCGAGAATAACAAGTGCAATTTTAAACCATAAAGCAACAAGAATACCATACTTCATTACAAACAGCAATAAAATTATGACTAGAGCATAAATCGAACAACATCAACATCGAAACAAAATTGATTGACCGAGACGAAGTCGAATTCCTCTCGATCGAACACAATAACCAATAAATTCGAGTAGAACAAAAGCAGGGATTTCAATTAGATGTGAGTGAATAAATCACTCACCTTAACAACGAAATCTGAGGTCGTGGCATCACTAAGTGTTTGGCGCCCTTGATTTCGCGAAGCCCTTCTTTCTAAAACCATGGATAGACGAAGCTCTCGATCGAGATAACCTTAGCAGCTATAGCTTTCTCGTGAACCCACTGCGTCAATCAACTAATAGGCGCTGCTTCGATTTCTATGGTGCCCTAATTTTTGAACATGGGGACGAGGATGAATGAACTCGGCCGACATTTATTTTCTTTCGTAAGCTTATTCTTAGGGTTTTTTTGAAAAATGAGAATAATTTGGGGAAACAGGTATTAGCCCTTTTGAATTTTCACCGCGTCCATTAAAACATGGGCTACTATTTAGTTCATAATCCATAAACCCTTTAACAAATTTCGAAAGAATTTCTACTATATATAAAAACTCCAAGAACCATTTTATAAAAGAATTTTCACTGATAAAAGCACTTAACAATTTTTACAAATGAATTTCAATCCGAATAAAATTCCAATTGCAATTGTCTTACAAATTAAATCGTCATTTATAAATTGACGTGAAAAACCGGGTTGTTACAGACTCCCCTCCTTAAAGAAATTGCGTCCACGCAATCATAGGGAATAAATGGATAAAAGGTAACAACCAAAAGAGCATGGCAATGTCGAATGTATAAGCAAAGCAAGTGTCAGCGGGGAAGTATTAGATAAGAAATCAAAAGGTTCGACTGCTTCAAATCAAAAGAATCAACATCGTGGGAATCAGAGATCAGAATCAGACGACTAACAAAAGCAAGAACAATCGAGTTCCAGCAACTAAAAGAGAAAGAAAAACAGAGCAGAAATCCCATACAGAGCACAAATTGAATGTGAGTAAATCAAATTACTCACCTGAATTGCCAGAGAAAAAAGACGAAGCTCAAATCTCAAAAATCGCAAATATTCAATCATCAAAAACGATAATTGAATTTTCAAATCGCAAATATTTACTTATCTCAAACGATAATCAGAAGACAAATCAAATATCTGATTATCTCAAACGATAGTCAGAAACAAATATTCAATTATCAAAAGCGATAATCAAATTTCTCAAATCAACAAATATTCGATTATCACAAGCGATAATCAAAATTCAAATTCAACAAATATTCGATTATCAAAAACGATAATCAAATTTCAAATTCAACAAATATTCGATTATCAAAAACGATAATCAAATTTCAAATTCAACAAATATTCGATTATCAAAAACGATAATCAAATTTCAAATTCAACAAATATTCGATTATCAAAAACGATAATCAAATTTCAAATTCAACAAATATTCGATTATCAAAAACGATAATCAAATTTCAAATTCAACAAATATTCGATTATCAAAAACGATAATCAAATTTCAAATTAAACAAATATTCGATTATCAAAAACGATAATCAAATTTCAAATTCAACAAATATTCGATTATCAAAAACGATAATCAAATTTCAAATTCAACAAATATTCGATTATCAAAAACGATAATCAAATTTCAAATTCAACAAATATTCGATTATCAAAAACGATAATCAAATTTCAAATTCAACAAATATTCGATTATCAAAAACGATAATCAAATTTCAAATTCAACAAATATTCGATTATCAAAAACGATAATCAAATTTCAAATTCAACAAATATTCGATTATCAAAAACGATAATTAAATCTCATATCAACAAATATTTAATTATCTAAAGCGATAATTAAATCTCAAATCAGCAAATATTTAATTATCAAAAGCGATAATTAAATCTCATATCAACAAATATTTAATTATCTAAAGCGATAATTAAATTTCTAAAATCAACAAATATTTAATTATCAAAAGCGATAATTAAATCTCATATCAACAAATATTTAATTATCTAAAGCGATAATTAAATGCAACAAATATCCGATTATCAAAAACGATAATCAGAACTCATATCAACAAATATTTAATTATCTAAAGCGATAATTAAATGCAACAAATATCCGATTATCAAAAACGATAATCAGAACTCATATCAACAAATATCCAATTACCTGCAGATAATTGGAAACAACAAATATCTAGAAATCAATTAAGAAGACTAGAAAATCAACATAAAAGCTTGGATCGATCCCATCAGATGGCGAGTTTTTAATTCGCCGCACGTGCATCAACAAATGGCCGAAGCCTACCAAGTACTCAACATAATTTTGGCGCCCAACAAATGACCCGAAGGTCCAACAAATGACCCGAAGGTCTAGTACTGGTATTTGACCCGAAGGTCCAACAAATGACCCGAAGGTCCAACAAAGTGGCTCGAAAGCACACGAAAGCATCAAAATGTTTCAATTAACGAGTCCGGAATTAACCGAAATAGCAAACGCACATGTCCCATACCACGTGTTTTACTAAATCGTTTGATTCTCTTCATCGTTTCCTTGAAAGTGTGAAATCATCAAATTCATCAAAACAACAGATATTCAATTAACGAGTCCGGAATTAACCAAAATAGTAAAAGTGTGGTTCCATACTCCGCACTTTTGCTAAATCGTTTAAATCTCTTCATCGTTTCCTTGAAAGTGCAGAATTGTATATTTTATAAAAATACACTTTACATTCTCAAACGGACAAGTCCGGAATTAAGCGAATCAGTAAAAGAAAGGGGTCATAGTCCTCGATTTTGCTGAAACGTTTAAATCGCTTCCTCATTCTTTTGAAAGCGTAAACTGTTAAATTTCTGAAAACAATTATTTATTTTGTAAAAATAACAATTCACCTTCTCAACTGGACAAGTCCGGAGTTAAGCGAAACAGTAAAAGAAAGGGGTCATAATCCTCGATTTTGCTGAACCGTTTAAGTCGCTTTCTCATTCTTTTGAAAATGCAAACTGTTAAAAATTTGTAAAACAATTTCCATTTTAAAACGATTTTCCAATCACGTGATTAAAGCAGCAAATCAGTAACAATTTCGATAAGGAAATTGTACTTCTCAAAATACCGTAAAAACGGTTTCAAATCAGCATTGCGGTATAACCGCTTGAAAATCCACTTTTAAAAATTTGACTGTTACTGAAGTCAAAGCAACAGTAATTTTAAAACATCAAATATCTCATCAAAATAATTCACATCAAAATGTGACATCAGTGAATTTTCATTCATTAAAATTGTCAATAAAACACCGTGCTTCAAAAATCTAGCATTGGTGTAAAAATCCCGTTATAAAAATAACGGCAACAAAATACGTTTCACAACCAAGCATCGGTTCAACGTAAAATAAATGCAGTAACGTGCAATTCAAATTTGCACGCACATTACAAAATAAACAAAGAAATTATTCGAATGTATCTTCAATGAAGATAATTCAAAACAGCAAAAATCTAATCAATATATGATTAGTACAAAAGAAAGCCAGCGGAAATTTCAACAAAAAATCACATATCTGCAATTTCTTCGAATCCTCAATTCGGATTCGAAATTCTCAAAGAAACAAAATTATTACAGCTATGTAAACAACAAATGAAATTCATATCAATTTCGTATTTCGATTTTTAAATAAAAAAGATTATCAGTTGTACTCAGCGAAGACAGTTCACTGTTTCCGCTGCGCACTCTGATAAATAGAACACAAATCAATCAAATCATCAGAACACAATTTCATCAAAACAACAAAACACAATTCCACTTTTATTTTTAAATAAAGATATTTAAAAATTTCATCAAAATTTCAAAACTTTAGTTTTGACTCAAATCACAAATAAAACATCGACCAATAGTTGTAACATATGTTCCATCCAAGTTATGTTTTATATTATGTCCATAAATCCCAAGCTCTGATACCAACTGTAACGCCCCACCTCTATGCTCATAATAACAAAGAGTATTAAAAGAAATACTGTCTATTATTACGAAGAATAAGGCTGGATAGGAGCGACCATCCGTAATTGGCCTTACACTAATATTGGTTATCTCGATAGGAGTGGTATATACTTTTTATTTTTCATCTATTATTTATTTGCTCCCATCGACATATCCAATTATCAGTATAAAACAAACTACGATAGTTCATAATAGTTTAGGACATTAGATATAACAATAACACAGATAATATAAATGCGGAACACAGATTAACAAAAATCTCATATATATATAACCGATGTCAGTTACAATATAGTTGACACGATACATATGATACAACTACAACTGTCGACTCTAGAAGTTATATATACAAGTACATTATCGACTAATATACATGAATACGTATCGTTCTATACAATGACACGACTACTACAAAGTGACGCTGACAACTTCAAAAGATGTGAAAAGTCTTCATATCCTGAACAGCAACTCAAAGAAGAAAATCTACAACCTGAAATAACTCGGGTCTGACCCGAGTATTAATTTCAAAAGAAAATAATACACGGGTCAGTCTAATCCAAAATCAGTTATTAATGCACAGAAGCAATAATAATCAATATCAAATAGACGACAATCACAAAAATCTCGTATGTCCGATTCCTCGATAAAGAATCGGATAACGACAGATATAACACTAAACAGTGTTTAAACAACAAATCAGCAATCCAAAAGCCAACAAATCCAACTCGAATCAAAATGAATCAATTACAATTCCCAAATATTGAATTGAACACAAAACAATTCGAACAATTGAAATAACAATTAAAACGTCAATACCGTGTGGCTGCAGTACACGCACGCGTGCACTGCCTCGCCACTAGTATAAAATAGGGATCAACACAAGGTCAAATCCAAGCGGTCAGCTGGATTCAACTCAAGTGATTTCTCAAACAATCTAATTTCATCAATGCGATGCAAGTCCAAAAAGAGCAACTGCAAAACGAATACGAGGGCGAACTGCAACCAAAAACTGCAGCCACCCCAAGATCCCACATGAAACCACTTAAAGCTGTCGAGCATAAATTCACATACAACTGAACGGTGCAGTGATGGGTATGCCACCAAATACCACCAAGAGTATGATAATACGACCCATTAATTGAAACAGCAATTATGAAATGAATATGATAAAACATATGCAACTGCACCAAGTAATGGCACCTGTATGCTACAAGTCTGAACCCGCTAGGGCAGTGAAAACATAGAAAAATGACCAGGCAGCATGAATTATGCAAACTAAACGCCTCAGTGATTAAAATGACCAAGTGCGCAACGGCGTTGGTACAAACTACGTGAAGACAGCCGAATGAAGGTGAGAGCACCAAAAGTATGGCACCACAGCACACGACAATAATGAGTCAAGTGGATGCAATATGAACCAAAAATGTGAAAAAGGCTCGAACACATGTTAGTACACAAAACAAACTACAATGAACAGGCAAACTGAATGCGAAGATGACAAAGTCCACAAGACCCAACCCAGTGAACAACCTGATGCATCCCTGAGACATGAATGCATGGAGAAGGCATCACTCAACAGTGACGACATCTAAATATACTATAAAAAGCAGTGCAACTACAATGATGAACCAACATCAAATCTACTTAAGTCCAGTTCAAATAACATGGTACAGCAGTCAAGTTAACTGCCGAGCTACTGTCCGAAGTCGAATGCGTAAAGCAAATGCAAAGTCAACTAAGTTTTCACCAAAATGTTTTCACAGTTCAAGTGATATAGATGCAACAACCAAAGTTAAAGCAAAGTGAAATCATCATCATATTAAGGTCAATGGAAATACAGTCAGAGCCAAGACATCTCAAGTATCAAGGTGCACCCACTAAAGAACTGCATATACTACTCAACAGTGCACAGTGAACTCCATTGTACAAGTTTAAACCATTGAAAGATATAAATACGAGCAAAACCGGTCAATGTAACATGAAGTTACAGACCAACAATTAACTTGTACACCCAATAGGCAGTGATGAAAATGTAGTGGTATGTAGTAGTAAACAACACAGTGAAGCAAACAGGACACGTGCAAACACATGAATGTAAAATGCAACTATAACAGGCAGTGCCAAAACAAAATCCAAACAAAGTTCAAATATACTGCATCAACAAAATCAAAGTACACTTAAGATACGTGTTTCAAACAAACCAAGCCAGAAATTCATATTGAAACTGTATATCTTTAAAGTCCCCAAATTTTCAAGATTCAATGCTTATACGTAAAGTATATATGCAACAGAGAAAACATCAAATGTGCCAGTTCAATTTTCAGCAAAGCCATAGTGACCGAAGTCCCCCACGAACCAGCGAGTACACAAAACCATGATGACCAGAAAACATCGTCATGGCATTAAAACAAAATCAATTGGCTAAGATAAATCATCATCATCAAAAATACTCGACTGACCGAGAATAACAAGTGCAATTTTAAACCATAAAGCAACAAGAATACCATACTTCATTACAAACAGCAATAAAATTATGACTAGAGCATAAATCGAACAACATCAACATCGAAACAAAATTGATTGACCGAGACGAAGTCGAATTCCTCTCGATCGAACACAATAACCAATAAATTCGAGTAGAACAAAAGCAGGGATTTCAATTAGATGTGAGTGAATAAATCACTCACCTTAACAACGAAATCTGAGGTCGTGGCATCACTAAGTGTTTGGCGCCCTTGATTTCGCGAAGCCCTTCTTTCTAAAACCATGGATAGACGAAGCTCTCGATCGAGATAACCTTAGCAGCTATAGCTTTCTCGTGAACCCACTGCGTCGATCAACTAATAGGCGCTGCTTCGATTTCTATGGTGCCCTAATTTTTGAACATGGGGACGAGGATGAATGAACTCGGCCGACATTTATTTTCTTTCGTAAGCTTATTCTTAGGGTTTTTTTGAAAAATGAGAATAATTTGGGGAAACAGGTATTAGCCCTTTTGAATTTTCACCGCGTCCATTAAAACATGGGCTACTATTTAGTTCATAATCCATAAACCCTTTAACAAATTTCGAAAGAATTTCTACTAGATATAAAAACTCCAAGAACCATTTTATAAAAGAATTTTCACTGATAAAAGCACTTAACAATTTTTACAAATGAATTTCAATCCGAATAAAATTCCAATTGCAATTGTCTTACAAATTAAATCGTCATTTATAAATTGACGTGAAAAACCAGGTTGTTACACAAAGATTCCAGAAAATTCACAACTACTCAATTGAGAGAAATAATTCTCTACTCAACACGTGAGCTTAAAGAATAAGATGATGCCATAAATTTGGAATCGAATTCACAAAGGAAAAATATGAATCTGCTTAACAGATAAAAAATGTCGAAAATGAATTAGTCCATTCTGAAAAATAGGATATGGGCCTCATAATGATTAAGCCAATCCTTTCACGCAAATCAACTCTGAAACCTAAACAACGCATAATATGCCAATCGGTTCGGAAAGAAAAATCACATGAAATAATTTCGACGACAATAATAAAAAAACAAATTGAGTGTTGCGGATCCGCTAATCCAGATTCGCAATCCTCAAAGAAGTCGTCAATCCCAAAATGTTTTAAAGAAGAAGAATCAACAAGTTCTTTTGATATAAAAAGGATAAGATGAACCCATATCAAAAAGAACTCGAATAGGATATTTACAAAACAAGTGTAATCAAGGATTGAGTAAGAAATACCTTGGCCAAGAGAAGAGTTGCTAGAGGCTGGCAGCTTTCCCTCTCTCCTACTTTGAAGTTTGAGACAGGTAGATAATTAATGACCCGAGCCTTTGCAATAGCGGCAATAAAGGGGTTTCGGGCACTTAATTACATAATGGTCCGTGGAACCACAATTGTAACATTGTTTACGACTAGCGGTAGGAGTCTCAACTACCGGAGTTTCTTGTTCCTCTTTCTTCTTTCTTTGAAGTTTGGAACAGGAAGACATAAAATGGTCCGCACTTTTACAATAGCGGCAAGAGATAGGTCTAGGACACTTATTTATATAGTGGTCCCTAGAAGCACAGTTGTAGCATTCTCCATGTTTAGGGATTGGAGTCTTTGCTACTGAGGTTTCTTGCTTTACCTTCTTATCGGGATAAGGGCTTTTGAACTTAATATGCCTCTTCTTGGAAATCCCAATATCACTATCAATTCCTTTACCAGCCTCTTCATGTCGAAGAGTGGTATCTACAAGTTGATTGAAAGGAACTTCAAGTTTCAGAGGTAAAACCATTTCGGGGTTCTTACCCAAAGCACAGATAAACCTTTGATTCTTAGCAAGATCCAAAAGTTGTTGGGCAGACATGAATACGCCATCCAGAGAAGGGCTACTGGATTGACTAGCGCTAGGACTGCCAGAATTAACCATCTCTTCTTCTTTAAGAAAGGAGGAAGAAGAAAAAGGTTATTCTCAGAATGACTATCAAGCAATCTTGATAGATAAAACAAGGAATCATAAAAGAAAATAGGATGAATCAGTTCGAAGACTCGAATTAATCCTAAGGTACAACTCCTAAGAAGGACTTAGGACGATGATCCTTGTTAAGTTATTCTACATTGTTCCGAAGTTTGGCTCTGATACCAAGCTGTGACGCCCCACCTCTATACCCATGCTAACCAAGAACACTACGATGTAATGTTGTCAATTAGCACGGAGAATAAGGCTGTGGAGGAGCGACCATCCATGTAACTTCTTTGTGCGAGCACTGATATGTCAGATGGAATAGAATGCATATCATTTAAGGAGGAAACCCGACATACCGATACAAACTCAAAGCTATCACACAGTGGCTATATATAATCTTCGGAAACAAACATAGAAATAAACATAACATAAATCAGTCACAGACATCCATATCACAAAGGCGGAAAAAGATATGAATAAATATATAACACATGAAAGTGTACATCAGAGTAGTAGTCGGAAAGATCCACGATAATACAAAAGAATAGCAACACGTGCTATACAAAAGAATAAGTACACAACATATAGTCTATATCTCAAACGTGTACATCCAAAAACTACTAATCTATGTAGTTAGCCAAAAGTCAGAATAATCCTGAAGAGAAGTCAAGCAGAAGCACCTGTAACATCTCGGTCTGACCCGAGTATTATTTATAAGAAAATAATAAACGGATCAGTCTAGCTATAAATATCAGATGATATGGTATAAAGTAAAAGACATGGCATGAACATGTAATAACCATCGTGGCATACTACTATAAGTATGTAATTGAAAATCAACAAGAGATTAATCAATATCACAAGAATCTTCTCAAAGATAAAATAGGGTATCATACCCTAAACTGGTATTCATAACAAGTCAATGACACATGAATTCACCAATGCACAAAAAATGATAAACACATGAAAATTGGTGAAGCACAAATTCCAGAAATCAGCACACGAAATCCAGAAATCACATAAAAAGGGGGGGAGGCCTATCACATGAACGGGAGCATGAAAACTCACCAACGCGTGTAACACATGAACGAGAAGCTATCTCATGGAAGCTATCCATTAAATTTTAACACATGAACGGCCCGAAGACCATGGGGTGCTACCCCATATATGTGAGTAGAAACATCACATAAGCGGGGTCTAGTTTCCCTCGCAGACAAAGAGACATCGCACAGTTGCTAGTCTAAATCACAAAAATGATCGTCATGATCATATAGAAGTGTCAATTACACTAAGCCAGTAAATATATGAGTTTAGCTTCATGTCCCATAACCACTAGCGTAACTTAAATATTTACGAACAAACTGTAGATCTTCACTAGGAAATTGTCACAAAAGGGTTCAGTCGAACAAGTCCAAGAGCTAACCGACAAAGTGAACGCGAGCGTTTCATACCACTCGTTTTACTAAGTCGTTTAATTCGATTTCTCATCCGAGTGAAGTAAAGGCTTGTATATACTAATAGATTGGAAAACGGTTTAGGAAAAAGAGCTTTGTAATAAAATAGAGTTGAAATCGTTTTGATGAAAGAGCTTTGATATTTACTACTAGTATTGAAACCTCAATGTCTTTAAAGTGACAAGTCACAAAACGATTGTTGAAACAAATCGAATCACATAAATTCACATTCGAAGACATGAGAAAAGTCCAAAGAAATCAATCCACAAAACCATCAAAGTAGGAATATACTTGCGACCTAACGTGGTCGAATTAAAGTGCAACGACTTTAAGTCAAATTGATCGAAGGACCTAAGGGTAGACTACCGTGCGACCTAGCAGAAGAACAGGTCGAGCGACCTAGTGAAATACAGGTCAAATGACCTAGTGGGTTGCGACTTAGGGGGTGATCGACCTAACTCGGTCGAGCTAAGCAACAGGGGGATGCGACCTAACAAGGTCGAGCTAAGGAAAGGATCGAACGACCTAACTTGGAGACAGGTCGAACGACCTAAAGATAGTACGTCCTAAACACAAGCAGGTCGAGCGACCTAGTGGAATCAAGGTCTTACGACCTAAAGGAAATGAGCTCATGCGACCTAAAAGTAATGAGGTCTAACGACCAAAAGGAAATAAGGTTGAACGACCTAATAGCAATAAGGTCTAATGACCTAAGGAGCACACGACATATCCGGGGCGAGCGATCTAGCACAAAACAGGACGAACGACTTAAACGCTCCTTGCCGAGCGACCTAAAATGGTGAGGTCGAACGACCTAAAGTAATTAAGGTCAGGCGACCTAACAGAATTGGGGTCATGCGACCTAAAGGTGAAAATGCCTTGCGACCTAAATGGTTGCGACCTAAGTGATACGCGACCGAAGTGGTAAGCGACCAAAGTGGTACGCGACCTAAGATGGTACGCGACCTAAGGGGAACGACCTATTGATGGCAAGCTAGGAACGACCTAGCGGCGTTTTAGATCGCCGAGCGACCTAAAGGAAGTACGAGCTAAGGGGCGAACGACCTATTTCCGAATGAGCTATATGCAGGCGAGTCTCATCAGGCTCGAACGACCTAAGCAACTAAATGAATCCGAGCGACCTAAAGAAGAAAGGTCAAACGACCTAAAGGCCAGCGACCTACGACCTAGGGACGAACGACCTAAGCCCAGAACGTGCAATTTGCAGACCTGTCTTCTCCAAACCCGAACGACCTAAACCCAGAATTTTGCCAAAACACTAAAAATTGGGGTTTTCACCAATTCAATCCAAACCAAATGCAAATGCATGTGCACAAGTGATAGGGAATCATTCCCAACAGTCCAATGACAGTTATAGGCAAGATGTGAGATTAAAAATCTCACCTTTTCACGGAAATTGATGGAAACCGAGCTTGAAAGCAAAGTGAGAACAGTCCCAAGCTTGAATCAATGTCTTCTTCTTGAATTTGGAGTTGGATGTTGCATTTGCTAAGGAACTTGAGCTTGGAATTTTAATTTCCCATTCCCTCCACCATTTTTGATGAAGCTTTGTTGTTTTTGAAGAAGTGAGGAAGAGGAGATGGGTTGGGACTGAGTTAGAAGAGGTTCAGCCCAAACCAAAAGCCCAAAGCAAAAAGTGACGAAAATTCCACTATCTCCAAACATATTGAAGTTTACACTCAAAAAGATCGCAAACGTCATTTTGAACTCAATGGGGATGGTCTCGAGTCCTAATTTGACCGTATGCAAAAAGTAGCTTTTTGGACTAACATCCGACTAACGATAAAATATTTAAATATAAAATCGATAAATATGCGGGTTGTTACACACAGCATTTGAGACTCAACTTTGGAGCTTTGCTTGGAATCTATCGGCTATCTATTCAGTTTTCAGTCATTTCTGCTATTTCCAGTTTATGTTCAGACTTCTCATTTGCTTTGTATTGAGACTTCTATGTATTTGATTTCTGTTGTATTAGACTCTGATGTTTTTTTAGTAGCTTCATGAACTACTATTTATCTATTCCGCTTCTTATTGTTATATTACTCTATGTCTGTAATTCTATGATTAATTTATTTACTGCATATGCTGAGTATTGCCAGATATAAATTAATAATCTGTTGTTTTGAGAAATTCAAGTCCTACATGTGTGGATGATTGTCGATTTGGACGGTTCGAAATGTCAGGTCGTTACAGTTGGTATCAGAGCTCTGGTTTAGGAAAAACTTAGGATATGGAGTGAAAACTCATTAGAGATAGGGTAGTGATACCCTAGAATGAGTAAAATTAATTACAGAATCATCTTCGTTCGAGCTTGAAATTCTTCGTTAGGATCCTTCTAGATTATGATTTCTCACGAATTTCAGTACTTTCCCTTTGTTCTGAAATCCATTCTTGCTTTTCCTATTCGTGTTCTTCTTGATAATGGAGCATCTCATAGCTCTATTTCTGCCGATCTATGTAATAAATTTGAGCCCATCTTGCAATCTCAATTTGCAACTTCGTCTTTTTGTGTGATTGATCACATCGGCGGTCCCGCCAACCTTTTTATGATTTGTAAAGGGGTGAAACTCCTTTACAACAGGCGTCGATTAACCGAAGATTTCTACGCCATCGTTTTAGATGCTGTTATTTCTTGCAAAGCCCGAACCGTCCCTCTAGTAGACGAAAAGGGTAATCCTCTTGTGATCGAATGTCAATTGCCTCAGGATTTCGCAGGCAGTTTTATCCTTTCGCTTAATTCTCAGCCTAGTGATCTTGACTTTCCCTATGGTCCTTCTATTTTCGGATGTCTTTTGTGATGTCACTTCTCCCCCTTTTCAGCGGGAGTTTGAATTCCGCATCAATTTTATTCCTGGAATCTCGGTTGACCCGGTTAAGGTCGCCGCGATTAATATAAGCCTATCCATATTTTCCCTTTTGTAATTTAATTATCTTATCTTTCTTTCGAAGCTATCTTCTTAGTTTGAATTCTCTTTGATTAGGGTCCCTCTAAATTTGAATCTCTATCCTTGTTCTAAAATCCATTCTTGAACCATCCTATGAGAGAACGTATTTGTAATCAATAAAAATGTTTTATATTGTATTGTTTGAGTTGTTAAGTTTGAATTTTGGGTTGCGATCGGTTCGTCTGGCCAACGCTATCGATAGGAATTCCAAAACACTTGAACAGAGCAAACTGACACAATATTGTTTTCGCAATTGGTAAATGAAGTAACTTTATATATGATTATATTTTATATAAAAGTATAATTTTTTGAAATTAGATGGTTAAATGAATTGGTTGTTAGAAATGATAATACTAAGTTATCATTTATTGTTTTATCAACATTTCTAAACTGTTAACTTTTTTTGTATGTTATAAGAAATTAAATTTTAAAGCATGGTTTATAAATCTGATTTGCAAATGAAATGAATTTAAATTAAGGATTTGAGAATTTAATTTCCGGTGTTTTTCAAAATTTGATTTTCAAAGTTTTGAAAAATATATTATTTAAAAGAATTTTCGAATAGAAATTGTTTCCAAAGAATTTTAAAAGAAGTACGTCAATACTCTCTTTTTCGTTGCTGGAAAATAATTTCGATGATGACTGCAACATCATCGACATTCATTTTCGAGTTTCAAAGTAGAGAGACCACTTAGTAGCTTTGCTACACTTTTGTTTTGGAAAATGGATTTGAATTGAATTTCTTGAATATGATTTGATGTATAATATATATATTTATATTTATTTATTTCAAAATGGTTTGAAGTAAAACCATAAATTTAATTCTTAAATTCTATGTTAAATGATGGTTTTCAATTGTTGAAATGAAGCAATTTTTTTGAATAATTGGAGTATTTAAAATGAGAAATGGAATTGAAACAACTTGAAACGGTTGAAATAGGATAAAATTAATTTTTATAATACTCAATTGCATTTTAAAACATATATAACTTACCTAAAATATTCAGAAAGTTAAAATGTTAGCGTGAAAATGTAATTAAAGGATATACAAGAGAACTTAAGTAATAAAATGTTCAAACTAAATTTTGCTTAATAGAAGTGTAGTAAATAAAGGGTAAATTGTATGGTGCTCAATTACACTCAGAAAATTTATAAAACTTACCTAGAAAATGTTTGAATGTAATGAGAATATGTAATTTAATAATATACATATAAAATGTAAGTAATAAGATGTCCAAAAATGAAATTTATATGGTTTTAAATACATTAGTCACAACAAACCAAAAACCATTTAATTGTATTTTTCTGCTAAACATCTATTAGTAAATATCTAATTATATTCCCAAGTATAATTAATAATAAGGGTTAAAAACAAGTGTTGCTAAAAACACTGTTTACAATAACTAAAAGCTATTTACTTATACATTAATAACTTTAAACATTTATTTAAAGATTAAAGCATATCAACACTTATTAATTAAGGCAATACACTTTTACTTGGTTCCATAAAACAATTTATTTTAACTAAAGTGTTAAAATCCAAACTCCCTTTATTATATTTATAAAATAATTAATTTAATATTTAAAAACTATATACATATAAATATCTTTAAAATAATTATTAATTTGTTAAAATACTTTTAAACTACTTAAAATATATGATAATTGGTTGTATAGAATATTATGTAAAGGAATTTTGAAATAAATAGAAAATTAAGTTTTAATTTTAAAACTACTTAGTTTGGAAATTCATAATTAATTGTTAAAGACATATTTAAACTTGAAACCAATTTTAAAACTCTCTATTATAAGTTAGAAAACAATCCTGAAAAGGTTAGATAAAAATAATAAATTTAAATATCATCTTTAAACAATTTGTTTCAAATAGCAAAGATGGTGGTTCTAGAAATGCTATCAAAAGTTATGTTTCTAGTTTTATCACATTTTAGCTACAAATTTATTTCTACTTTTCAATACCTTAACAATTGATTTTAGATCCATTCTTTTTACATTCGTTAGTATACTTTGGGTACTTGAAAACCATGAAGAAAAATCCCCAAGAATATATTTTAATTATTTTAGAGAATTTCCCGAAAACAGGGTATTTTACCAAACTGCACTCATAGCGACTATTTCGCTATAACTTTTTGCACTTCGTTCAACTAGCCATCAAATGAATTAGGCTTCAAAACTTTCCCAGTAAGAATAATATATTATTTTATTAATTAATTGCTAAAGAAACCCTTAAGAAAGTTTCCACAAAAATGCAAGTAATTTTCAAAGACGGGCTATTTTTTTAAAATGTCCCTATAGCGATCTTTTGACTTCAATTTTTTTGTTACTTTGATTTACTTCCGGAGGTGTAGATAATAACCAAACAAGTTATTATTAAGATATGTTATTAAATCACTATTTTCACAAGTTATAGTTTAAGCGATTCAAAGTGCGTTTATAACGACTATCGCTATACGGACAATTCCGTATTCAATTCCAATATTTAGTGTTATCAACTTTTAAACACTTATATCATTCCAAGTTCAAACCATATCGTTTATAACATATATCAACATATGTATTTAAACCATTTCTCCATTTAAATGTCCATATTAACTTATCACAATTCAATGGCTTAATAAACAACTATTTTATCCGTTTACATATTTAATAAAACATATATTCAAGGGTGTAACTTTAAGTAGTTAGTGTCTATTATTATTAATATATAGCAAGCATTTTAGTAAATGTTTTAATAAGAATTTATCAAGTGATTTAGCAAGCAACATTTCAACCATATTTCAAGTGACATTATCAAGTGAATTAGCAACCAATCTAACAAGTGATTAGCTAACATTTTCAAGCAATGTTTCAAACAATATTTCAACTTAACATTCAACAAAATATAGTGCAAATCAAAGTGATATTTACTCACTTTTATCAATCCGTGTCTCTTTCTACCAAGATCCATTTATAACCCCACTTCTTCTATCATTTTTATCTTTAACCTAAACATCACCTAAGCCTTCCTTAACACCTCTATAACTCACATACATCCTCCCCCATCATCCCCTAAGCTCACAGCCTCCTACCCTTCACCATAGCATATGGCCATAAGGCCTTCCATCTATTAAGTGCTCATGCACATTACTCCTTCCATCACTATAGCAACCAAGGCCAAAGCCCTCTATTTCTCCCTTAGAACCTACGACCATAGACCTTAAAATATTCACAAGGTACACGACCAAGTATGAGAAGAGGAAGAAGAGGAAGAAGAGAAAGAAGAAGACTTAAGAGTGAATTTATTTGTGAATGAATGAGTGAATAAGAGAGGATATTTATAGACTTAGGAATTTGAGGTAAAAGTGTGCAAAACCCCCTCCTTAGCCATGAAGTTAAGCATGTAAGACCATGCTCTTACACAAGCATGCTTTCCTTAAATCAAGGAGTGATTTATGGGTCCTTTTGTAATAAATGTTCCCTTAATTAATATGCTTACTTTAGTTAAATTTGATTAGGAAAAGAGATGTGTTAATACTTTTTTATTCTTGTCATATGTTATCATATGATAACTATTAAAGTTGCAATATATTTACATAACTTGTATTGAATAAAAAGTTGATTTTTAATAAAACGTTTTCCGAACACGTTTTCAGTATTTATCCCAAGTGTATTTTTTTGTAAACACATTTCAAAAATAAGTTTTATAACATTAGTTATTAACTAAAAAGCGTTTAACAAGGCTATAAAATCATATTTAATCATATTAAATCTTGGACACAAATATTTAAATAATTAAATATTTAAATACGAAGTGTTTGAAATTCTGTGTTGTTACATTCTCCCCCCTTAGAATATTTCGTCATCGAAATTCCGAGACAAGCAATCAAAGAAACAACCATACATTAATACTAACCGGTGTTATAATCAATAGTAACATGGCTTTTTGTTTGCCTACGTCAAAACCTTCTCATCGCACAAGGATGATAAATAAACTACCAAGCGTACATTTTGCTCAACTGCCTCAAGTTATTACCTAGTCGGTTATTCATACTTCCTCAAACAATTCGAAGATTCTTTTCCCCAAACTTTCCACAGGCCAAAAACATAGTACACAATTATACTTAAGCCCGTATGATGTACATATATCATATGTACGCAATATCGATTTGACCACTTGCTCGATCATATAAATTTCACTTCCGAGCTAATATATCACACTTGACTTCTTTAGTGCAGACTTCGATCTGGCTCCTTGATTGGACACCTTCGTTCTCCTTTCATAGCGATAAACTACGGTAGAAAACTTAGGGATCATATCAAGAATCTGTATCAAGTGTTTGCTGTCAAAAATCTAGAAATAAAAATCCTTGTTCGGATCGATGTATACCATCTTGAAATCATGTACTCGAATCCTAGATAAAGAACTATCATGCGAATAAAATAACCAATATGCAACTCACACACTTAACTCAATTGGTGACTTAACAACATTGAATTTTTTTCCAATTCTCATTTATTTACAAAAAATAATTTCATATGTAATATTTAAATCATTTATGCAACATTTCTTAAAACATTACTTAAGTTTTATAAATATTTCCTATAGACTTAACTTTACTTTATTTATTTATTAATTTGTTATATTTATTTATTTTTTAAACATTTTATTAAAACAGAATTTAATTTTGAAAACATTTTAAGACTTAAGTTCATTATTCGTATAACACTTCATTATATCCTAAGAGTATATACAAAACATTCTTTTACCCTTTTACTTTCTAAAATTTCGACGAATACCAAAAATAATTTTGGATCGTATAATTGAGTCAACCATCTAAACTTCTTTATCGATCGAGTTAGGCAAGTAGCTAGGTAGAGTATGACTCTGGTATCCAAACTCAAAACTAGAGTCTACTTTCCTTAGTCAACCCTAACGCAAAGACGTTTATTATTTGTCCCAATAACATCGAGTGCCCTATTTAACAAAGACGATAAACAACTTTTTAAACTTGTTTTAATTTACTATCTTTTCAAATTAAGAGTTATAAAAGTTTAAGTTTTATGTTTTCACAAAAATTCTTAGCTTCAATTATATTAATTCGAAGGTATTCAACTATCCGGAATTGTCGAAAATTTTATTTTATTTCAATAATTGAAAACTAGCAACATACCATAATAAGATGCACAACCAAACTACCTTAATGCACAAGGATACATGCAACCATATATATCTTTATTGAAAACTTAAGAATTTAAACTCCGGGTTTTATTTCAAGTCATTTGAAATAATAATATATACATATGTCTTTTAGATATCATATCATACTTTTTGGGATGAAAAAAATTATTTTCTAAAACCAATTTCCAAAATATTTTCTTTAAAATCCCTAGAAAATATTCATAAAATCGAGAAACAACAAAATGATACAAGGAACTGGGTCCTACCAAATAGTACGATATAATTCCTTTATAAAGAAGGGTAATACTTAAGAGACGTGCTTTCCAATAGAAAACATCTCCTGCCCAATTTTAAGCCACTCGAACTAGCTAACATAAGAATACTTTATTTCCTGTATCGACTTGTTGTTTCTGAGAGTAATCTTAAACTTAGAAAAATCTTAAAGCTCTTTTAATAACATTAGTTCTTTAGAATAGTTTCGAATCATACTATTATTGTTTTCTTAAAAACCCTTATAAACCATTTCCAAAAAACACCGGGATTTAAGTTTACAAATTCTCAATTTAAATCTTTTTTTATTATAAATCAAATTTGTACAAACCATATTTATATAAGTCATATCTATATAAGTCATATCTATATAAACCACATTTATATAAGTTTACCTTCTTATATTAAATCATTTCATAAGCGTTTATCTTTTTAATATCTTACCTTTCCTCTTAAGCTATATTAACAGCTTTTTATTTAAGTTAACTTTTTAACCCAACATTATCATTGAATGCCTTATAGTCAAATTGTGAAACTTAATTCACAAGGAGTTTGTTTCAATGTTTCCATAAATTACTATCTACCTAACCCATGTTGTGAAAAAGGCAAATTCAATAAACATTAACCAATGCCCATAAATTGGCCGAGCACAACTGATCAAGCAACAAGCGATAATAATTTGATATTATCATTTCCTAACAAATAAATACATTATAAATAATTATGTTAATATTTGAAAAAATTTCTTTTATATAAAATATAATCCTGGGTAAAATTATTTCATTAACCAATTTTGAAAATAATACCGTGTTCTTGTTTAAGTGTTTAGGAATCCCTATCGATAACGCTTATCAGACGCATCGACCGAAATCCATAAGCACTCAGCAAACCAATCAACACAATACAAAATATTGTTATAGCACTAACAAATACGATCTCATATGTATAATACACTCAAACTCATAATAAGGCATTCCATTACCCTATCACTTAATGAGTTATACCCAACCAAAGCCAAGGTTCTCGCTTAACCTTCGGCTCTGATACCACGACGTAACGAATGCCTTTTCGTTTTCCAAACCCAAGCCTAGACACTATCTCTCTGACACCCATAAGGCGGTCAAGTTATTTGATCGACTCTAAACCATTAAACCTTCATTCATTTCATAAATCCTTAAAATTAACTTTAAAACACTTTATTAATCATTTAAAATCATTTACGAAAGGTTTGGAAAAGAACGGTTGCATTTGAAACTGTATTTCAAAAGTTATAGAAAAGTACTGCGAAAAAGTGCTACGAAAAGTGATTTTTAAGCTATATTGATCAAAACGACTTTTTATTATTTGAAAATTCATTTTTATTACTCAAATCACTTTTAAAACATTTATAAGATTTATTCCATATTTTAAAAAATATTTTAAAACATCATTTTCAAAGAAATCCAGTTTTGGATTCCAAACTTCAAAATCGGGATTTTTTCAAAACTTGTTTTGCTCATATTTCAAAATCTACTTATCGGAATCCCGATTTTCTTTCTTTGTTGGAAATCTATGGATATAATAGTTTGGAACATTCTTAGCTCGAAGAATTCCGAGCTATATTCCAACTTTTACACTGTTTGACTTTTATAGCGTGAAATCGCAAACTACCGTTACACGACGTGCTTATTTTTAACTAAATTTTCCATTTCTTTTCAAACTTCACCAAAACACTTCTAAATGTTCATAAAACATTTCAAATACATTTTAAACAATTTTTAAAAGGTTTAACAATTCCATATACACAATTTCATTAATTCAAGGAAATTGATTTCCTTTGTGTTTATCGACGTGTATATTCATAACTTGCATATATATCCAATATTCATATGAAACAACCAACCTCGATGATCAAAGCATAATAAATATCCATTTGCAACATCATATCATCATCCAACATATAGTATAATAGTTTTAGGAGTTCTCACCTTCATTTTCACTCGAACTAGTTTTAAAACGGCTATAGCTCCGCTATCTCAAAATTAAATTCCACAAAATCAAGCTTTGGACCTTGAAAAGGCTCGGCCTAGCCTTGTTGCTCATAGCCTAGGTTCGGAAGGGGTGGAGCTCACGGCCAAGGGTGGTGGATGGAGGTGCCTTGGGTTTGGGAGGTGGAGAGATGGAGATTTGAGCTTGTTTTGAGGTTTTTAACTATATATATTATAATTTAATTTCTTTTTGAAATAAATTTTGACATTATTTCTCTTAGGATGGAAGCCATTAAAGTGGAAGCAAAAGCTTGAAAATATGAAGAAGAAGAAGATGAATGAAAATGAAGAGAAGATGGTAGGGTATTTATAGGAAAAAGGAAGAGTATAAAACAAGACATGTACACATCACTTTTATCACTATTTCAAGGCTTCTCCAACACACTTCCCCTCTTCACAATGCATGGCCAAAGCCCACCCCCCCCCATGTGCACATCACTTCCATCATCTCATGTATACATATGTTGACTTATTCATGCTTAAGGAGTAAGAAATCTTTAAAATATTATTTATTTTATATTATATTTCTTATACTTAATTATATTTATATATGTATGTTATCATGTGTATGTAACATATAAATGTATGTATATGTAGGTGTATAACATTTCGAACATCTTCAAACAACTTTTGTTCGTTAAATCGTTGAAATCCAAAGAACCGATTATCGGTCACATTTTCACTTATACTCTAATGTACATATATTTGTAACCAAAATTCAAAAATAAATTTATTTTTATTTTAAACTAATTAAAATGATCAAATTTGAATTATAAAACCATATAAACTCGTATTAAAAATTATTTACAAAAATTGTTATTGTACCGATAAAGCGATATCGATTTTCCCTTATATCTTCAAATCAATCATATCTCTTTATAAAACTATTATAGTAGATTTATTATCACTTTATAGTTATTCAAAATGAATTATCATTTACTTAAAATAATTATTTGGATGATTTAAAATAATTACTAAATCATTAAAACTTGATTTAATTTAAATAAATCTATATTTAAATACGATGCCACATATCGATATAAATCCCAAGGAAAATATTCTTGTAAATATTTATTCAAAATAAGTTTCTTTTTACTTGGAACAATATAATTTGTATTATCAACCTTTTATTTGAATAAATTTAAAAATAAATATAATTTATCAAAGTGATAAATTGGCGGGTCGTTACAACGTGGGTTATAGGATATTGTATGGAAAAGAAAACATCTATATAGCAAGATACAAAAGCCTAAGAATATATTTTATATTGAAGTTGAAGACTTGTTGTGGAGTCTTCAAACAGTTTCTGAAATCTTATTCAGCAGCTTTAGCAAGGTCATTGTAAATCCATTCCTTCGGATCAAGTGAGGATTATGTTAGTGAAATTCCAAAAAGGAGTTATAGGACAAGATGTAGGATGTGAGCCTGAATTAGTATAAAAATCTCGGTATGATCTTGTTTAATTACTTATTTATTTACTACTACTTAGTGTATTTTAGCTAAGTTAGTTTATTTACTTGGATAATTATTAAATCAAGCAGTCAATTTGTTGGCCAAACATAGATACATAAATACATACATACATCTCAATCCTACCCTTATATTTTATTTGGTACCAGATCCTTGTTTTCAAAAATCATAATAGCATTGAAATTTACGATATGGCTATGGGTAATTTTTCTATGTTTCTAGAAGGTCAATCCATTGCACGACCACCACTTTTCACTAGATCAAACTATGCTTACTAGTCTACTAGGATGAAAGTCAATATATAAGCCAACCATTTTTACTGTTCAATGAAGAGAACAATGGTTAAAAATAATTCCAAATCTATAAATATATTATTTTGTGCACTATACAAAAATGAATTTAATAGAGTCAGCATTTGTAAATCTGCACGTGAAATTTGGAACATGCTACTATAGGTGTACAAAGGCATAAATAAGGTTGAACAAAACAAATTTTGATGTTATAAAATCAGTTGAATAATTTCAAACTAAAACCCAATGAGAGTATAGTAGATATGTATTCATGATATCAAGATATAAAACACGCTCTCATTGTTTTAGGAGTCACATTCACTAATTTCAATATAGTTTCCAAAATTTTAAACACTTCAACTGACAAGTGGGAGGGAAAGGTTCTTGCAATTGAAGAGGCCAATAATCTCTCCAAGCTCAAAGTTGAGGAGCTAATAGAAAATTTTATGTCATACGAGGTCAATTTGTAGGTCAAAAGGAGAAAGCCCAAAAGAACAAGTCCATAGCTTTTCATGCGAAAGAAGACGCTGGTTTTGATATGAATGAACTAGCATATTTCGCAAGAAATATCAAAAAGCTGATGAAATTTAGAAAGCAGTCCAACAATGATAGCCGTTCATCCGGTCTAAGATGCTACGGTTTCCACAAAGGAGGTCATATAAAGAAGGATTGTCCTGAACTCAATAAGGACAAATGAAGATTCAAATATCAGGAGGAAAGCCCATAAAGACATAGCAAACATTTTAAGTTACATGGAATGACTTTTATTTCTCATCATCATATGATAGTGAAAGAGACACCAAACAAGAAAACGTATGTTATATAGCTTTCCACAAATTTTCTTATGATTGCCTATTAAAATTTAAATTTATCTTAGAAGACAAGTACAAAGCTACAAAAAAGGAAAAGAAATAATTTATAGCTTTAAATAATAGACCAGGGATAAAAGTAGCGATGCTAAAAGATGAGAAAGTATTTCTCGAAGAAGAGTTACAGAAATCTTAAATTTCTTTTGGAAACTTAAATTCTTAATCTTCGGTGCTGAATGATGAACAAAAGTACATAAAGATGAGAATATTAAATTGTGAAAATAAAATTGTGACTTAAAATAATCTATAACACTTTTCCAATATAAGAATAAATAACTAAAAGAAAATTTAGAGAAATTATCTACTAATGTGTTAAAATTTAATAAAGGAAGGAAAACTTATCAAAATTGATAAATATGTGAGAACCTTCAAATAATACATATGGATTTTGATTTACGTAAACTAGAGTCAATAAATCTACTTTAAAAAGATATGCCCCACTACATAATAAGTTTAGAAAACCTAACAAAACCTAGTCCAAACCAAAAATAAGATTATTGAAATTTTAATACCAAAGACAAATAATAGTTTAATTAGAAATAAGTACATGGAAAACTTTATTATCGAGGTCCATAGAAAAGGCAATTTTATTTTCACAGGTTTTACCAAAACCTTTTCGGTATGCGTATCTTCGACTTAACCCCAGCATCCTGACATGGGAAGTGGGTACTAATAAAAATTCTTTATTTCTTGTAGGTACCCAAAAATAAATATGGAAGGAGAGATGGATTCTGGATTTCGGATGTTCCAAACACACAACAAGCAACGTAGAGATGCTTGTAAACATACATAAAATGAAAAAAGGCACCATTACTTATGGTGATAACACAAAAAGGAAAGTCATCAAAAAATGGGACGTTAGCAACTTTGGTATCCCAACTCACCTCTTATAACTTATGTGTTATTAGTTGAAAATCTAAAACATAATTTATTAAGTATTAGCCAACTTTACATAAAGGTTTTAAAATTGGTTTTAAAAAGGATAAATGTAATATTTTTCATAGAAATAAAAAACTAATTTTTGAAGGATTATGAAAATGTCATATTTATATTTTAAATATGAAAGTCAACAATGATGGGGATAAGCACCTTGTTGCGAATCTTAGCGATCAATCCATATGACATAAGCAATTCAATCATATTAACTTCAAATATTTGAACAAATCATCTAAAAAGAAATTATTGAGGGTTTACAAAAATGAATTTCAAAGTAACTAAATTATGTGATGATTTTCAAAAGGAAAAATGAAAAATCACATTTGAAATAACCAAATGAAGTCACAACTAAAGAACCACTAAAATTACTACATCTTGATTTATTTGGTTCAACTCAAGTTAGATCAATAAATGATAGTAAATGTATTTTTGTGATAGCTGACAAATTTTCACATCATACTTGGATGTTGTTTTTGAAACATAAAAGTGACACTTTTTAAAAGTTCAAAATTTTGCTAAAATTTTTTGAATTTTAAATGTTAAAACTATATTGATTTATCACGGAGATGAATTTGAAACCGAACAATTTAAATAATTTTGTTATAAAAAGGGAATAAGACATAATTTCTCTTTTCCTAGGAAACCATAGCAAAATGGTGTTGTAGGAAGGAAAATTTGAACTTTACAAGAATGCACCAAGACGTTACTTAATAGTAGAACTTACCTTAGAATTCCTAGGCTGAAGCAGTCTCTACTGCATGGTATGTTTAAATCGAGTTTTAATAAGACCATTAATGAAAAACATCCTATATGAGCATTTTAAAGGAAGAAACAAAAAGTTTCATATTTAATAGGTTTTGGAGCAAAATGTTTTATACTTAATACTAAAGATCAACTAGGAAAATTCGACCCAAAAGCCGATGAAGGCATCTTTGTTTAATACTCAGAGAGAAGTAAAGCCTATAGGATTTAAAATAAAGAACAAATATTATTGGAGAAACCTTACATGTGCCTTTAACTAAAAATTTCAATAAACTTGAAGATGAACCTAAAATTTTATATATTACCAACGAACAGTTGTTGTACAAATGTTTTGCAAACCAATAAGACTATTGAAATAATAATGGTGATGGCCAATTTAATGATAATACTACTTTAAAATTACCACCATGGATTTTGAAAGATCATCCGATTGAAAATATATCTAGTGATGTATCTACTAAAGTTTTGACTCGAAGATAACTTAATAAAATGTGTCATATTGTTTTCAAAACCATTTAGCACCGAAAAATTTAAAGAAGTCGCAACAGATGAATATTAAAAATTAGATATGCAAGAAGAGTTAAAACAATTTGAACGTAGCAGTGAGTAAGAATTAGTTCGTAGACTTACTGATCAATCAATAATCGAAACTAAATGGGTATACAAAAAAAAATTGGTAAAATTATCAAAAATAAGGCCAGAATAGTAGCATAAGGGTATAACTAAGAAGACAGAATTGATTGCAATGAGATGTTTGCTCCTGTAGCGAGATTCGAAGCGACAAGAATTCTATGTAGAATAAACTCCCTTATTTAAGCACACAAATACCCCAGTCATGTTTAAAGGCTTAAAAAGGCGCTTTACAATCTTAAACAAGCACCATGTGCCTGGTATGATAGGTTGAAAAGCTATTTTTTGGGCTTGGATTTAGATTAGTAAAGCTAACTCCAATTTGTTTATTAAAAATAATAAAAACGATTTATTAGTCGTACAAATATACATGGATGATATTATTTTTGGATCTACAAATAAAAATTTATGTATAAAACTTTCAAATATTAAGAAAAATGAATTAGAAATGTCTCATATGGGAGAGCTTAACTATTCTCTTGGTTTATAAGTTAAATAACTAAATAATGGTACTTTTATCCATCAAGAAGAATACCGTAAAAATTAGGTTAAACAATTTGGAATGGACAATGCAACTAGTAAACCAACTCCGATAAGCATAAGTTTACATTAGACAATGATGAAAATGGAAAAGATGTTGACCAATGATTATATCATAATATGATCGAGTCGCTACTTTACTTAACTGCTAGCCGACCAAATAGAACGATAAATGCATATGTGCTAAATTTCAAGACAATCCTAAGGAATCAAGCTTAAGAACCGTAAAACGAATATTATGGACTTTTCCACCTGAAAGGCGGTCCTTTTGAATTTGTATCCAATAGCGATGTTGATTTTGGAGGTTGCAGGATGGATAGAAAAGGCATAAGCGACACATGTCACTTTATTAGCTAGTCCTTAGTCTTCTGCTTTAGTAAGAAACAAAATTGTGTATCCCATTCAACTTATGAAGCAAAATATATTACGGGAGAATTAGATTGTACACAAGTAATATATATGCAACAAACACTTAGAGATTTTGGAGTAAATATTACAAAGTCTCGCTATATATGATAAATAAGGTGCTATTAATATGTTTAAAAATCCAATTAACCACCCAAGAACAAAACATATTAACATTAGACACCATTTTTTACATGACCACATATCGAAAGAAAATATTGTTTTGGATCTTGTTAACATAAAAAAGAAACTAAAGTTTTTTTTTTGTTAAACCAATTTATCAAGCTACATATTTTAAAGTAGATGAGAACTAAGAATTTGTGCTTTAAATGACTTAAACTAAAAATAATCAATTGCCTTAATTACAAAAATCATAGTACAAAGGGAGAGAAATATAAATTGTTGTCTGTTTTTTTTATGACAAAGAGGGGGAAAATGCGAAAAACTTGAGTGCACCAATAAGGGGAGTACATAGATACTGGGGGAGTAATAATCATAGGGAGTATTTTCTTATATAAGCCATATGGTTGTCATAATCAAAAGGGGGAGAAAGTTAGGAACACAATTCTAGTACTTTGATGATAACAACCATATGAAAATGTTAATAATGATTTTATTGAGTTATTTCAGATATACTAGCTATAATATAGAAGTAAGGTTATGATGCCATTAGTAGGAGTTCAATATAGTTGAATATATCCAAAACATCAAAATAAATCAAAATGAGACATTCAAGGACATCTGATAGAGTTAAAAATCTACTGGATCACAACAACGTTGAAGAAATACTCAAAGATGGACAAACAGGTATAGAAGTCGAATATTTTATTTATCGAATCATTATCAAGTCATGTTAGACTAGATTTGTTAAAACCCTACAACGATCACCAAATTTTGGCACAATATTCCAAATGTCATCAAATGTTTTTCTGAATTTTTGGGATTTTCCAACTTTCAAAAATAATCGAACAAAAATTAAATGGAAAATAAAATAAAAAAAGGGACTCTAAAAGGGGATCAAATGAACATGTCAACCTATCAAATATATATACGTCGGCCTATTGTACACACACGGCCTCTACATATGGGCATGTCAACATGTACAAAGCAATTGGTCGCAGCTTTTTAAAACTTTAGTGTCGACTCCGAGCTTCCACCTGATTAACTCTAACAATTCTTGCCGCATGACCTAGTGTCAAATCACCATCTCCAACTTGAGCTCGACTCTAGTCGTGTGACCAAATCCTACTCCATGAGCGACTAGGAGTTTCTACTAAGATGATCCAAAGTAATGCATAACTTACCTTAAGTAAAAAATTGAAATTTTTGGTTGCATATCTTCGCTTTGCTCCTCTTCCTCTTCGTCTATGCTTCTCTTCGTTTTTTACAGTAGCAACGAGTCAAATACATCCCTAGATCATCTGTAAATACTCTCAATCACTTTAAGGCAAATATAACAATTCTCTCTCTGCTTTTATCTTTCCGACTCTGATAATTTTATTCTATACATTCACTGCTTGCAAAATTCCAAAGCCATCGTTTCATATCACTTCTTTGACCCTTGTTCATTCAATTTAGAGATATATTATATGGGTTATAAGAGGTTGTACTAAAAAGAATACATCTGTATAGCAAGATACAAAAGTCTACATATATATTTTATACTGAAGTCGAAGTCATGTTGCGGAGTCTTTAGGCAGTTTGTGAAGTCTTGTTCGATAGATCAGGGAAGTTGATGTAAACAAGTTCCTCCAGGTAAAGAAAGGGTTGTGTTAATGAAATTCCAAAAATGAATTTTGGGACTGGATGTTGAATGGGAATCCGAATAGTATAAAAATCACGTTGTTGTCGTTTTAATTTACTTATTAATTTACTATTGCTTAATTTGTTTTAGCTAAGTTGATTTGTTCACTTAGATAATTTTTCACTTAAGTAGTTAATTAATTGGCAATACATACATACATACATACATACATATAAATCGATCTAACCCCTAGACTTTATATATAACAAAAGAAACAACATAGAGAGGGTCAAACAAGTCTAGTGAAAAGGAAATATCACTAATCCGAATGATTACCAATACACTAATATATCATGTATAATACCAAATGGTATCATGTGAGGTAACAAAACCATACTTCAACTTGCAACCTGCATCCAACAACTTAGCACATTTCTACTATAGTACTGCGTAATACATGATAGGACCATCAACTACTAATCATCATGGCACCCAATAACGTCCATATGGTATGCTAGTAGGCTCCGAGTTTTCCTGTAGGCCATGTCCCCCTAAGTATGGTCATCAATATAACAACACTACTATGACACTTTACCACATCATACATCATCTATAATCGTATTGAACAAAAATCGATATGCAGGTGCCTAACCGCTACCATTTCTTTATTAAGAGGAATTAGGACAAGTAACCTGATGCTAGTAACTCTTGCTGCAATGTAGCCCAAGGTATATTGCCCTATTTCCAAGTAAGAACATTTCCCATCTTCGAATCGGCACTGCCTAACATGAGAGATCGAGACAACCATGTCATATGCTACAAATGGTCTGTATTTAGAAAATCCCAAGATCATAGCCAAGAGATTTGGACTTACTTTGTATATGCAATATCGTATGGAATCGTATATCATAATACTCTAGTTATCTCATTTTGAAGCCACCGATCCACTCCATAAAAACCCTATACGAGTAAAATCGCATCATGAACCAATTGCATAGTCTCTATATCGCTTATCATCGGCCACATGTTTTCAAGACTTGGCGTACATACTCGAACTGATCATATTTCTCCTTAGTCACTCTGTATCTTCTGAGCATCAAGCAGTCCATAAAAAGAACCTAAAATCCTAAAACCAAACAAACTATTTAACTTAACAGCGGTCCAAACATCTGAAAAGGGAATTTAGACATCTAGTTAAGAAATCTAGAAGTTTGAACTTATCACATTTCAGAATCAAATATTACGGGATTAAGTTTCCTAAAATTCAAATGCTTGAATTTGGAATTCAAACATTTGAATGCCTGTTATGACCGAGGTTGAACCATGATAGAATAATTTCCTTTATGTAAACTCGTTCCTCATTCTTCCCATTCAACTTTCTCTTATTGTCTTTGATGTTTTGCTTCATGTCACCAAGACACTTCACACTATTATCTCTGTACTCCAATTCATGCTTTTATTATAAGTCATTCGATGTTCAGATGAGTACTGCTTCATACTCGATGGACGACTTTTAGGTGGTGAATACCGTTTCAACGTCTTTTGAGTATATCTACTCTACTTCCATTTCAACCTTCACATCGATTTGACAATACCATCCTCAAATATCATGAACCATTCTCTACTCGTTTATTCATTCTCAAACCAAAGCGATGATCTAAACAAAACATATCAACATCTGATATTTATCTTATGGTCAAACATAGATAAATACCCATTAAAATCAAGATCGCGTTTCCAAAATCCTAACTCAAGTTCATCTATCAAGCCCTAATCCAACCATTAGCATTTAACTAGGGTATATAGCATATTGTTGATCATAGAGCATAAAGAAAAAATCCTAGTCACCAAATCCTGTGATATCCAAGCTTCAAACCCACCCACTCTAGAAGCTCTCTTGATTTTAGAAATTTGGCTTCGGTCCCCACCAACATGTCAACTTGATTTTAAATTTCTATAAAACTTCTAGGTTAAATTTGGATGATTTATTTGGAATTTTTCATTTAGAGATAAAGAAATTATGGAGGTTTAAAAATATAGAAAGTAATTTCTTAGTTTTGGGAAGAAGAAGAGGAATGAAATAATAAGGAAAAGTCTTTGTTTTAGAAATATAATGGATAAATTTCAGACTAATTTTCATTTTGACCGTATTATCACTTTTTATCTCATTTTGTTAGATTATCCGACTTTGATAAACTTTATATGTTTTTCAAATGTTACAAACACAATGGAATAATTATTATGCCCAAATTCATCATCATTAAAAATTCTTTTTAATTCATTTGTTTTGATTAAGTCTTTCAATTTAATTAAATGATTTATCATCTTAAATAATAAACGTAAAAATTATGGATTGTAATGTAGTGACCCAACTATCTCACTTGTGTAGATTAATTCCCAATGTATACAGTATTATTCTACCTTTGACATGGTCCTTGAATTTATTAAGTGAACTAAGACTCTTTCGGAGATTATAATTAGAAAGCATTTACACCATATGTAATATCTCGTACGCTTCACCTAAACATTTGTTTGTTATCTGCTCAAATAGAATACATCACATGAGAAACATATAATACTTCAAAATATGATTTTTTACAAAAACCAATTAAATTCAATAACATGGTTTGGGATCACATACCAAGCATCTAGCATTATCACAGGTCATACAAGTTATCACATCAACATGACTTACATAGGTCAATAATCAACGGAGGTAAAATACCAAAAACCGCACACTTCTCTTCTCTAACATGCACCATACTAGCCTGCATTGTTCTAAAACTGTCTATCATGGTCTAGGCCCGAATAAGAATATCTCGAGAAGTCATAAAGAAAATACTTGGTTCAAACATATTTCTAGTGTGAATCATTCTCAAACAACGCCCAATATAATATCAGCATACACACATCATTTATTTCAAGTAGGATACCTCAACAACATGTTTTATGACAAACCATATCACATATCACTACTACAAAACAGGCCATTTGCATCGCCTCATTTGAATCGGTTTAAGTAAAAACTGATGCAAATAGAACTATTTGCATCAGTTCTGTCTTAATAACTGATGCAATTGGTACGTGGAAAGCAATAGGTAATAAAAAATCAAATTTGCATCAGTTGTCACCAACAACCGATGCAAACACGTCGATGCAAATAGTTTTAGTCGCATTGGTTTTAAAGTCAACCGATGCAACTACGTCTAAAATAATAATTTTCGCATCGGTTCCCCATAGGAGGCGATGCAATTTCAAATTATTCAGGATATTCGTTGCTGCCCTGTTACATCCCGCCTTTCTAATTATTTTTGGTCGCTTTCCCCAAATATTTTGCCTGCTTCAACAAAAAAAACCCTAAAATTGATTGTCACCGTACGTTATTTCGCGGATTAGATTTGGCTATTGCATGAGTTTTGCTTTCGACATAGCTAATTGAGCTACCGCAGGGGATAATTTGCTTTCGCGGTGATAGATTTGGCTGCCACAGTGATAGTTTTGCTTTTGAAATAGCTGATTGAGCTGCCGTAGGGGATAATTTGCTTTTGCAATGATAGATTTTGCTACCGCAACGATGGTTTGTTTAGCTTCCGCAGTGGTTGAATCCCTTTTGCAAATGACAATCAAGTGCTGCCGTAAGCATTGATTAGTGATGTAGCAGTTAAGTTTCACTTAAGTTTCACTATGCATGCTATCAGATTTTGAGAGATTTAAGGTATGTCATACTTTCAGAAATATACAAGTTTCGTTTATATAAGGTTTAAATCGAGTATGGTTTAGGCTAATTTGGAAATCATACCTTAAAATCATACCTTATTTGCTGCCTAACGATTTTCACAACATTGCTTCATAGTAGTTACATTGATTTTCATAATATTGAACTTTTGTTTCTAGAAAATTGAAACTGATAAAGCTCGGATCTGCTTTTGTTTGCTAATAGATCGATTGATTTTTATTTTCTTCTGAGTTACTGCCACTGTAGTGTACGTATGTACTTACCTGCAAAGAGAGAATGATATCTATAGCATCACATAACCGCTCAAATGAGATTGACTGCCCCACTACCTTTGGTGAAATCTTAGATAGTAGCAGTGCGGCCAGCAAATAACATATACATTAGTTAATTAATTATTTAGATCATTTGATGAAGGTAAAACTCATTTCATTTGTGACCATAGCGAAAACGATAGTAATCTATATTTGCAATAGTATCAAGAATTCATCAAAGAAGATTTTCCGATGCATGCAAATATTGGGGAACTGCTTGTTGTCTGTATTGTCAACCAAGAATTTGACTAATTGTCTACAGATGTATTACCTATATACATGTCAAATATAAGTTATCTAAAACAGATTGTTTTTATGATTTTATGGTGTTACAAGTACCTCAAACCTTCTTCGCTTTGAAATTATTACCTATGAAATATGAATGTACTATGTATATTTCACTTGAAAGCTATTAGAGTTGATCTACTATTAAAGCTATTAGAGTCGATCTACTATTAAACCTGTGATCCAGGTATATAGACACAAGATATAATTTTATCACCAAAAGATCCACTAGGACAAGTGAGCTCGAAAGCAGTTACAAAGAAGAATCCTCAATGCTAGATTATCACATGGATTAATGTAAACAATGGTTAATTTACCTTTAGAGCCTCAGCTGTACAATCAGATACTGGCCACCCATGATCTGGGATTGAGAAAGCCCATCTGCCTTTAGAGATATGTCGGAAATTACGAGTAAAATCGCCTGAAGGATTATCCAGAATCTACATGCGTGCGCACACATGCACGTGCGTACACACACGCGCACGTTAGCAGTTGATTAGGCTTCTCAATATGTAGTTTTTCTTCAAAATGGAACGAATTTTTTTGTATTGTTGTACCTGTGAAGATTTTATGAACTCATGTGCCTTCATAAGAGCATTTCCATGTTCCATGATGAGCATGCTTGACAAAATGGCTTGAACTGCAAATGCAGTGTCCCAAAGCTGACTTCCACAACCCTGCAAATTCAGTAGAATATCTATAGATGCAGTCACTTTATTGGAAAATTTAACAATTACATCATGTTCATGTAACTGAATGAATTAGTTCATATCACTACCCATTTAGATTGTTAATCAAGAGTAATTGCTATATTGTGTATGATGGTTGCCAACTTTTACGAGCTTAATACTTATTGAATCAAAATAATATGGTCAAGGTGAACTTAAATATGCTCATATGAGTAAAACTGTTTGTTATGTTTAAATAAAACTTGCTATTGTGATGGGACGTTTCTTTTTCATATATATATATATATATATATTGTTCAGTGGAAGGGTCTTAAATGCTAACCTGCATTTTCATGTCATCTTCAGTAATCCATAAATAATCAGGAATCCTTGCAAGATGAAGCTTAAATGTGTCCGATCTTGGATTTTCTACCCAATTGTTATGCTAACACCCCACCATTGTTATGTATCCATTTTCTACCTAGAGACAAAGCATCTTCTTCACCACTATCAATGTTTTCGCCAAGTAACCTTAATGCTACATAGGAGAGAACTGTGCTAAACATGACACTTGGACCTTCAGTATGGAATCCCCAACCTCCATCTTCATTCTACGTGTATATACTATAGTTAGATCGTTAACAAGATCAATTCTTCAGCAATTCATTTAACGCAATTGCTTTTGCATGAATTTTTCAAAGTATACTCGTCGACTGAAATACTAACTGTTGGCAGTGATGGAGGCTGCAGTTAGTGTTGAAGTGATGAAGTCGATTGTGGTGTGTTATTTCCAAGCATTAGTTTGGTTCCGGTGATGTGCAGCAGGGAGGAAGGAGGTGATGCAGCGATTCTTGCACTGATTTGGGTTGGAAGTAATTGAAGGTGATGTGGGTTAGTGAGGTTGATTTGTGATTTGCGATGCAGAGGAGGTTAGGCTGGAAGTGGAAGAGGTTGCTGCAGTATGAAAAGTGGTGGGTGAATGTTGTTGCTGTGTTTTAGTGTTGGTTGTTGGTGGAGGAGTTGCTGTTGGAATTGAATGTGAAGTTGTAGGTGGGTTTGTGAGGGGAGTTTGATGTCTGTTGTTGTATTTGAATGCTGATGTCTTGATGTATTACTTGCGGAGATTGGAGATGTCTTTTGTTGCCGATTGGCCAGAGGAGGAGAAACACTTCAAGCACTTGAGATGGTGGTAATGGTTATTTTGTGATAATGGTAGAGATGGCTTAAGTCATATGCATGATGACTTTGTGTCTATATTTTTCTACTGCTATTGTTCCTTTAATTTTGGAGATCACTATGAAGAAGTTTCAATTATAGGAGTTGAACAAGACTCTACTAGGAGCAGTTTGTGGCTGCTTAAAAGAATTCTTCACTGAATCAATGGGATATGCAAAACAAATCGAATCACATCGCTTGACAGTAATCAGAAGCCCATAAATATGCATCAGTAAAAATAACATTAAATACAACATAGGTTTATTAATATCAAATCAAAATTATCTGCAATACTTCATAATTTCTCCTTTTTTGATAACTACAAACATATTCTAAGATTTACGAACCAAAAATAGATGTGTGATGTGTGGAAAAAACATAATTGTGCTTTTATGATTTTTTTACCCGTATGTGTTTCACAAATCACGTCTATCACTACCCAACATAAATATGTAGCAGTAATGATGGGAATAAACCTGAAAGCCCATTCGCGTGATTTAAAGTTTTTAAAAAAGATATGTCACATGATCGGAGTTTCTTGCATTCCAGCATTTACTAAGCATCATTGCAGATGATTGAGAACCAACCTAGTTCTTAATGTCAATTACAGGTACATAAACATATATCTACACGAGTCAGGAGATTGAGCTCTCAGGTAAATATATGTGTATTATTTCATGTACAATTCTAGGTGAATCTCTGATATTTTTCATTTGAGGAACTACTCATATGCCTTCCCTGAGATTATACAGGACTCCTACTGATGCTGTTCTTTTTGACAAAATACTTAGGGCCAGTTTGTTTTAAATATGATTTTTGTGTTTAGAGTTTTCAACATGTATTTCAAAATGCACCGGAGATGAGAAGGGGATGGAAAACGATCAATTTGAAAAATGGTTTTAACATATAAAATTGAAAATGATTTTTTTCTTGTTGCCGCCTTTTGGAAAATATCAAAAACTATGTTCGCCCTTTCCCTTCTCCCCTTTGTTGTGATGACTAGGATTTTTCAACTACTCCTCTCGCACGACATTTGAAATACATAATAGAAACACAAAAACAAAACTCATTTTTAAGTCAAACATGCCATTAACTTTACACTATATTTCTTCGCTCATATGTCAACATAACATTGCCTAATTTATCTGTATTATTGGCCTCATCCAGATTGGTAGTTGGTAAACAGGCATATGAATTTATGAACACACATGCTCATGCTAAGCCTACATTTAGAAGTACTTGTGCGTGCATGTGTAACTTATAAGTAAAAGTATGACTGCACTTGCATCCTCATATTTGGATTCAAAGTTGAAGAGTTGAAGTGTGTTGTAATTGCTTCATAGTCTGTGAAAGAATTTCTAACTGCAAAAATATGCATCTCTTTTGCTTCATAGTCTGCATAAAAGTAAAGTAAAAAAAAGGAGCATTTTAAACGTTGCTGTCTCATCATTATTGATTATTCACTATGATTTTCCCATTCAACTATAGCCCAAAAAAAATTATTGGCAAAGAAATTAATGGTAGCAGTTTTGTCATAGTTTGGTAATGGTGATCAGCTTCTTGACATATTTGTCTTTCACATCTAAGGCCGAAGTCCTTGAATGATGAATGTGCTGTTAGTATAAAAATTTTTCATTGGGAGGTTAATCCGATTTAAAAAATAAAAAAAATAAAAATAAACAACAGGGAATTAAGTTTAATATATCTATTAGCATAAAGACGGTCAAAATAATCCTTTATATTTTGTCCACTATATTTTGTCCCTGCAATGACCGACCATTTTGGCTTCACCATGGCTTCTCTAAATGAAGATGGAAGCATATTTGCAAATCCATGCAAGGGGGAGAAGAATATGAGTACTCTTATGTATCGACCTTTCTGTAGCTGGGCAAATAATAGCGAGGTAAGTTCTTTTACTTGGTGTAGTTAGCATGTGATTCCATTTGCTACAATTATAGTTTATACTTCTATTGACTTTGTATTTATTCTAGTGATCGATGCGTTTTGAAGGAGAGGAAGGGAAAGCTGTAGCAATAGGTTCTGGTTGGTTAGCTACGGCAACAAGTCTTAATTATCTTCGTATATTCAGTGAGGGTGGTTTATAGGTTCGTTACTGTGATTTGAATTTTAAAGTACACATAAATGTTTTGTCTTTAGAATTACATGTACTTTTACAATGCAAAAGATTCACTTAGCTAAAATTCTTAGGTAATCATATAATTTAACTATATTACTATCATTTTTACCAGTTGTTTATATTACTTTATGTATGTCAGGAGTTTGCTGAGCGATCGAAGGTTGTGGTCGTTGATTTGTGGTAGAGTGCAGCGATTGAATTACTGTTTGCCCGAAGGCTGTTCGAGCAGTGAGGATGAAGTGGTGAGAGAAAAGGGATGATGATGGAGTTTGTTTATTGTGCTGGAGTGGATGATTTGGGTTCGTGAAGTGTTATTGCTGATTGAAGTTGTTTCAAGTTTGGGTGATGGTTGTTGAAGGCAGTGGGGAGGTGATTGATGCAGAAGTTGAAGGAGTATGGGGAACTTGGTTGGTTGAGGGAGTATGCAGTGTTGCTGGCAGGGAGCGATCTTATATCAGTAATAACCAGTTCACTACTAAAACTAGCACAATGGCAAGTGCGTCCTCCAAGCCCTACTTTTCAAAAAAAATCATGAAACGGAAGAGTAAATCGAATTATTCTTCGAAAGTGGGTATAGCTGAAAGTATTAAAGCGATGAAAGCAGCAATGGCAAAGAGTGCGTCTAATGAATCCATGGGTAGCAATAGCATTATCACTGTCGACTCTTGCAATCAAAATCCTGAACTTTTGCCTACTTCTGCCCTAAATACCGTTCAAGGTTATTATTATTTTTCCATCTCATCTATCTTTTTATATCAGTTCCTAGTTTACGATTAAGTTTTGACCATTTCAATTTCTTGTTTTCTGTTAACAAAAATATAGGGGTGCAACTGTCACCGACCAAATTGCTGCATGTTGCAAAGCTGAAATGCAGATTCGCTGATACCATTTTTAAGGCTAATCAAAACGTAAGATTTGATTTATTATTATCTTTGTTTATTTACGTTTTCCAAAATTATTTGTTGTTTTGAAACGTATCACGTAATTGTGTTTTTGCTAAATGTTCGGATTTTTATTCTTTGTAGAATCAATGTTTTGATCAAGTAAAATTGCAGCAGGAAAAGGAAAAGTTTGCCCGGCAGCAAGCACAAGGTATGAAATTGAAATTACAGCGTTGCACGATTTGTTTACTGTGATAACTTAGACAACAAGTAATGAATCTTTACGTTCATTTTTAATGACAGAGTTAAAAAAGATTGAAGCACAGATTAACCGGTACCGTGCTGATTTAAAGAGACAAGAAGAGAGAAAAGCTGCTAGGCTCTTGATTGAAAAGGTTAACCGATCAAAACTTGATTTAAGCAAATAATTATAACAATGATATAAAAATTAGTTTAGGGGATGCTTTAGCTTCAATATAAGAGTTTCATTTATCTCCGCACGACGCTGCCAAATGTATTCTGATGTAGTAGTTTTAGGATTTACCACCAGCATCATGCATGTTTGAATCTTGAAAGACTATATTCTTTATAGCTTCAATGTTAGATTCTACCAATGCTACTGCTAAATGTATTCTGTACACAACAAACATGTTTATTTCTTGTTTTTCCAGGTTCAAGTTGACATTGGAAACATGGAACGCAGCATATGATTTTGAGCTGAAGTCTAAAAATTTGGGTTTTCCCGATTCCATGAAGTTTTTAAGGTTTTCACTATACTATTTCTTAATGGTTGTACTAATTAAAGATCTGAATTAAGACTATACCACTTAATGATTGTACTAAAGATCTAAATTATGCTACTAAAATGAATTGATATATGTTTATTTTGGTATTATGTTATTCAGTTTGTATTTGCCATCAAATTTACTTTTGAATGATTGTAATATTGCATGCAATAATATATATATATATATAGTCTATTTGAGTACTGTAATAATGGTTTCTGAGAATGGTTTTTTTGCATCAGGTATAAATAGCTGATGCAATAGAGGGATTAGTTTGCATCGGTTGTTATAAAAAACCGATGCAATAGAGGGATTAGTTTGCATCGGTTTTCATTACAACCGATGCAATATGGGGGCTGTGTTCAAGCAACCAACCATGATATTTTGCATCAGTTGTTAGTAACAACCGATGCAAAAAGGACCTTTTTGCATCGGTTTCAGAACTGATGCAAAAGTGTTAAGCCTGTTGCATCGGTTGCATATGCATCGGTTGCTGAACTGATGCAAAAGGGGGGTAAACAACCGATGCAAATGGCCTGTTTTGTAGTAGTGTATATCACTCAAAATACCTTAACATTCGGTTATGTAACTAACATATCTCATATATCATTATTCTTGGGTAGAATATCTTAACATTAGGTTAGACAACAAACCGCATTTCAAAAAATCCACATTAACGGCCCGCTCCCTTATTCGCGCTTAAAACATAGCACTAATATTTGTGATCATGGATGATGTTGTACCGCACTCTCCATTTTTAATTATTGCTCGCTTAGTTACGTAGGTTGCTTACTTACTATATTATGGGTTCTCTCCCTATCCACTCTATTTTAAGTTCACTCTCATACACATATGCCTTCCTACCGGACACAAAGTTGACCACTAATCATTAACACCTAAGGATATCCACTTATGCTTTTACCTACTCGTTTGGGTAACACCTTCATAAAGTGATTATAAATTATTTTTCCAGACCTCTCATTGTACAGAGTATAGGATCGCCTCATCTACACTCATCATAGGTTTTACTCGTCTACACTATATAAAATGTAAGATCAAATTAATTACATTATCACAACAAAATGAGAAGCTAGTCACATCTTCATCCAGGCACTGAGTGATCCGCCTTTCATATTCATCACCCGTTGTTAGCAAAGGATACCCCTATTTGCTTTAGCATTACCACGAAGGAGTCCTTTAAACCACACAAGTCTCCTAATATAATACACACTATTTACACCACTCATCACTTCCGGACCCAGAATGGTTCAACACCCCATTCGCGTTTCTTGTTAATTTTTCTCACATAAACATGCGCATGCATTGCTATAGTACACACTCACGTATTTTCACAATTCGTAGATTTTGGACATCACAATCGCACACTGCTTTAGTTTACATAACATCGATTGCATTTGCATATATTTCAACTCTTTGGGCATCATGTCACATAACACTGCCTGCATATCAAACACAATAATTCCAAGCACACCTTCACATTAACACTTCTGTTAATGATCAGGCCCACTTGTATACATAATGTCTCATATTTCATAGATCATTACATATCACTAAGCATTTCACATGCATCGGAACTATCACCAAAGGTAGGAGTGAAATTCTCATTGCTACCGATGATTGACTATAATGATCATTTCCATGCAAACAAATCACCCAAACCGAGAACTGTCATCAGAAATTCAAGTGATGTCATCGCCCATGAATAAATATTTCATCAGTTCAGCTAATTATAAATTAGACCCTTATTACTCAATATGAATCTACTCACATTTATCATCTCACAAGTTAACATACATATCGTATGCACGCACACACAAAAGTTTAAGTCATGATAGTTGTAACGACCCAGAATTTCTGTCATTTGAAATTCGTATATTTAATTAATTTTAAATATTAACAAGTAAGATTTGCAAGTCGAATAAATTTAATTTCGAATATAGTAATTTAATTGGATAATTAAATCGACAATTTAATATTTGAAATTGCGTAAATAATTGGAAATTGGATTAAATGTGAATAAAAATGATTTATAAAGTTATATTAAATCATATTGGAGTTAGAATGATGTTATAGAACTTTTAAAATTGATTTAAAAGTTAATTTGTAAAAATTGAATATTTTAATATTTAATTGACGAGTGAAAATAGTCATTTTTCAAACAGTCTCGAATTTTGACGAAACTAGTTTCATAGGATCCGTAATGTTAAATTATTATAAGATTTCAATTTTCATAGCAATCGGAGTTGTTGTTTGACCGTGGCAGCTCAAAACGCATAGAAATCGTTTTAACCGATTTAATTTAAAATTGATCGTTTAATTCCGTAATTCGCGCATATGATTGAATTAGCCTTCGAAACATGTTCCATTGTGTTCGGAATGCGGGTAAAACCTTATGAACGCCTGGCGGCACGTGTGATTTGGAGTTCATTTGGAAAAGTCGTTTTAAAGTGAATTTAATATTAATTTAATACGTATATATGCATATACGCGCAAACGAAACCCTCATTCTTTCTTCAGCCGGCCCTAGCTATTTCAATGGCCGAAAGCAACCAATCTTCTTCCCCTCCGATCTCCTCATCCACGTACTTTTAGACAACGACTTCAACTAGGGAATCGAAGAGCTTCACGAGCTCGACGTATTCAACGGGTATGATCGCGAATGGAGCACCACGGCGTCGTCAGGAGGGCCGCGTTCAGCTGATGTTCGTGCACGTTTTCCAGCGCTATCACATGACCCAGCTTCACGCCGTGGGGACCGAATGTAGAGCGGAGCAAGGGCTTCGAAGCGGTGGTGGTTGATCGTTGTAGATGTCGTCGAGGGAGGTGTATAATTCGTTTAAATGTCGGCGGCTCCATGGGTTTGAGCGAGCATGATAACCTGGCGATGGAAGAAGAAAATGCGTGGCCAGATATCCTCAAGTGGCATCGAACGGTGATGATGAAATGTAGGGTTTTAAAATCAAAAGGGAATTGAAATTATTTATATAATAAATTCGTACAAACTTCTAAATATCATAACTTTGTCATACGAGGTCCGTTACCGACGAAACGAATTGCGTTGGAACCGTATTGTCGAGCACTACGCGATGGAGCTAGATTGGGATTTATTGGAGCTAGTGTGAATTTTGGGTAAAATTAAACGCTCGTTTAATTTTATTCGGAACAACACAATGCAACTGTTATCGGAAACTCAAGGTGAGAACTTCTCACTCAATCGAATTGTGTTTCGATTTAAATTTTAAATAGTTAGATTTAAAATTGTTGATAGTGTTGATTGTGTGTTTGGATAATGATTGATGATTGGTTAAATTGAAATAGACCCTATACGCCGCATATTAAGCAGAGGTTATTATATTAAAAACATATACCGCGATATTCCACCTTGAAGTGGAATTGGTATTATATATGTATTTGGAGTTGATTTCACGCATTATATAGCGGATGAGACCCTATTGCACCGCATAATAGCGGATGATATTATATAAATCCTATATACCGCGATATTCCACCTCGAAGTGGAATTGGTATTGTGCTAACATCTGTGGATGCAGGAAAACAGGTTGGAGGGATCAACTGGATTCCTCAAACATTTGAAATTATTTCATATGTTGTGTGTTGATTATTTATAATCTCTGTGTGATTATCTTTGTGATTGAAATTATATTGTTATATTTGATCTGTGATGGTTGAATGTTGTTGCACTATTGTGTTAAACCCTTGGACTACACAATACACACACAAATGTGGATTTCACGTGGAAATCAGTTAAGTCACAGATTTTTAACAATTCTAAAGATTGAATTTTTGAATCCAAATTAGTTTTGGAAATTGGAATTGAAATTTTTTTGAAAATAAGATTCAAAATAAGAGTTATTTTAAATAACTTAATAAAAATTGAATTTAAATCATTTGATTTAAATTTTGAATTCAATACTTGAAATTGAATTCAATGATTTGGGAATTATGGTCTAAAAGATTGTACAAGTTATAAAAGGTGTTTATATGGGTTTTTAACCATTTAAAATATGGTTTTGGAAATTTAAATTTAAATTCAAGTTTTATACTTGGATGGCTTTAAACTGTGTAATTGTAACCAGTTTTTCCCAAAACGAAAACTATCTGTTTTCAAATAATAATAGCTTTCATAAAGTGAAAAGATTTCCAATTTGCATCGAAACATTTCAAGTTGAAATGAAATTGTGAATAGTTTGGAAAAACTATGAATTAACCTTTGTGAAGATGATTAAGCTTTATCTTGAAATCAAAGAAGATTTTAAAAGGTGTATCTTTTATATTATAAAAGACTTGAATTGTGAATAGTTTTGAAAGCTATAAGTTAAAAATCTTAATTTAAAGATTTAATGGGTTAATCCAATTGAAATGGAAATTGATTTGGAAATCTGTGAATGAATCTTTGTGAAACTGGGTAAACTTTGTGAAGTGGATCTTTTTGTTTAAAGATTTAAAATGGTAATTTGTTTAAACCATTTAAAGGATTTGGGTAATAAGTTGTGACTTAATTGAAATCCCTATATCCATATGTTTTAAATATTGTGCTCACTATTCGGTTTAGCTGGGAAAGGACCTTTGTGTCATATAACCCATTCCGAATAAGTGATAAGACGATATGGATAACATTTGAAGACCGGTGGTGAAGACCGGGTATTTGTGAAAACGATAGGATGACCTATCGATTGTCTCTGCACCGTTAGCTACGGTATAGAGAATTCCTTTGTGATGGGAAATTCGATCGGGATTGTAAATACCCGGATTGCAAGGGCTTCTTCGGAAGTGCCTTCGGTTCTGTTCGAACCCGAAACAGACTTGTATGGTTACATGTCTGACATTACATTTTGAGATATAAAGCAGATTTCTTTAAAATACATATCTGTTGGTGGCGGAGAATTTATTCTCTTAGCTTAACACCCTTCTCTGAGACGTACGAGCTTAGAGGTTATGTAGTTGAAGGTTATCAGCGATATATTCCCAATTTGGTAATGTGGCATGCTGAGTGTTGTTGTGTGATGATTATTTATTGATCATTTGTTGATCAAAGCGTGGCTTTGTAAAAAGTGTAGCTTTGTGGACGAGACCTCTTCGGACCTCACAACCCGGAAATGGTCAAAACAGGAATGATGCGGCAAGGTTATGAGGGTCGCTCCCTTTAGGGTATGTCATTTCCTTCTGGAAAAGGGTGGTATCAGGTATGGAGCCCTGGTATTTAACCTATGTGGTTACTCCAATCTCATTTACTGTGTGATTGTTGTTTTGTTGAGGCGCCTCGGATAAAGGTCCCAAAGGACCGGGGGTGGAATATTCGTGGAGTAGTTACCTAGTGTAAGAGGTAACCCGGCCTTGTGTTGGCAGAGAGCAGGTTACTCTCGGGACATCCCGCCAGAGGCGTACCCATTGGCAGTAGGAAGTTCCTTAGCCTGACCATTTGTTGGAAATCCAATTCCCAATACGAACCTTGTACGGTTTTAGTTTTAGAACCTGCCATTTACTTATGGTGGTCACCACTGTTTAGATGGTAGCTATAGTAGGCATAGTTCGAAATGTCTATGCTGGCTAAGATTAATATTATACTTTCGAAATGTTTTTCTACACTATGCACTAATAATAATATCAAATCAAATGATTTTGCGTAGTAAGCATGTTTGACTATCATAAGGAGAAATCTCCTCCAATTCTGCGTTTGCATTGTGTGTGTGGCGGGAGGCCTTATGGTAGTTTCATTTTCCAAAAAGCATTGCGGATGTCTTTTACTTCCTTTGTTGTTGTTTTAAAGATAATAACTGTTTTAAGTTCTCACACCAGTCTCATGACTGACCTGGAGTTTATTGTTCCTTTCCTAAACTCTGGGTGCCCATAATTTTCCACACGGGCAGCCTAGAGTCAGGTTATCAGGTCATTCTGGATTTCAGGAGATGCTGTGGAGCTCAGTGGCGAGCTGGATGGCGAGGCGTATCACTTGTATATGATATTATTATTCCGCTGTGTATTCTGTATGTGGACAAGTTTGTATAACTGTCCATTGATGTATTGTGTGTGTATTGACTCTGATGATGAAATGTATAAAATGATATAGTTCTTGATTTAAAGATTATTCATTTATCTATTATATGTTGTTCCGCTGCGATATGTGAGATTCTGATATTGTTTCTGTTGTTTCTTCTTTCTTTCTTTCTGTCTTCTTCTACCTCTTCTTTTTAACCATAACAATTCTGTTTTCCGGCATTTCGATTGCTCGGCAGTTGATACAGTGGATGTATTAATGTCGATTTTTGGAAGTCGAAAATCCGGAGATGTTACATGTGGTATCAGAGCATATGGTTAAGCGATAACCTTGGCTCTGTTGGGTATTACTCATTAGAGATAGAGTCGGTAGTACTCTAGAATGAGTTGAATGTAATAATAGATATGAGCGTGTATTTGTTAGTGAATATGAAATTGTTTTATATTGTGTTGACTTATCGGTTGATTGTTTATAGATTCTGGTCGGTGAAGTCTAGCTAACTGTATCGATAGGGGTTTCTAAACTCTTAAACGAGATAAACCGACATAGTATCATTTTAAATTGGGTAAATGAAATAATTTTACCTCGATTATATTTTGTATATAAAGAAATAATTTTTCAGAAATTATTGAGGTGTATATAAATTAATTGTTTGGTTGTTGAAAATGTGAATATATGTAAATTAATAAAAGTTGTTTGAATAATCTAAATAAAAACAACAATTATGAAAGAATAAATTATATAAGAGCAACAATTGTATAAGTATAGAATTATAATTAAAATGATTTGCAATTGTGAAATAATATTGTATAAGTAAAGTAAAATAGTGAAATTATATGAGAAAAAGATTTATAAATGTGATTTATAAATAAAAGGAAATTTTAAAAGAATATTAAGCACTGAATTCACTACTGTTACTGGGAAATAATAAGGGTGATGACTGCAGCATCATCAGTATCATTTTCGAGTTTCTGTGTGATGGATTTGCTACCATAGTAAATTGGAAATTGAAGTTTTGTTGTGATAAACAAAATTTAAATTAAAATCCAAATTGAAATTGATGAATATAAGTAAAACGAGTTTTGAACTTATAATATGAGATAATAAATTTAACTTTGGTAAAGTTGAAATGAAATTGAGTTAGCATAATAAAATATGTGATTTGAAATTTAACTAAAGGAAGGTTAAATAAATTGAATTGGATTAGATAAGTGGTTATAATATAAATTTGGAAGTTTAAATAAATAAGTTGTATAACTTGGAGAATGAGAAAAGATAAGTAAAACCAAATATCAAAATGGTTAAGCAATTTTGTTAAGAAAAACAAAATTCTAAATTGGATTATAAGTGGAAATTTAAGTTAAGCTAAACAAATAATGTTTAAAAGGAATATAACTTAAGTTGTATATGAAAGCAAATGTAGAAATTTGAAATGGAATATAACTTAAGTGAAGTTAAATGAAATTGATTTTTGGTATCAAAGTAAAATAACAAAGTGAATTAAATAAATGTGAACTTGAGTTATATAAAGGAGATTCAACCTTATTTGTAAAATGAATTAGCAATTGAATTAACAAATGAATTGAATGTTAATCAATCTAATGTAAATGAATTGATATGGAATAATGGATGTAAGTGTTAATTCATTAAAGCTAATGTAATTGGGAATTAAATAATCGAATGAAAATCAATAGAATATTAAACCAATTGGAAAATTAAAAAGTGTTAAACCAAATTGAAGGTAAACAAAGTGAATAAATTTGGTTGTGTTGAATATACATTGGTTGTTATATGATTGTTGGTTGATTGTATATAGTATAATTCATTAAATATTAATGAAATTGAATTGATAAAAATTGAAAGCTATGTGATGGAATTTGAATTGGAAGTGAACCAACTTGAATTTAAATTAGTGAATGTAAAATAATTGAAAATGAAGAAATGAATGTCGTTGTATATAAATTGGTTGTAAACAATTACAAGTGATGTCGAAATTATATAAGTTGCTTATAAATCTTGTTTAGTATGCATTTCTTTTAATATGCATATGTTGTAGTTGTTTAAAAGAGTAAAATGTTAATAACTTCATTTATGTGGCACTTACATATTTAAATTGAGTAAGTACAGGTGTTGGGGCTACCGTTTGGCTGGATTTGGTTGCGCTAAAATGCTTAATAAATAACTGCTTTGCTTAAAAATGCTAAAAAAAGGTACGCCTATGCAATAAAAATAGGAAATATGAACTGTTTTCTGCTTTTCCGACCGTGTGTGTAACATTCCCCCTTTCTGACCGCCTCCAGTCGGTAATTAAACCAACTCGAAACGTTCAAAAAGACGGATTGTTATTTAGTTTATAGAGTTTAAACAGAATCAGCCACAGAAACACAGAATAATAATATTTCATTACTATAAATCTTTTTACATACATCGGAGTTTATACAATGTATTTAACTGATACAGCGGAATATCTTAAAATACAATTTTCTTGAAAACTAGATGATTCTTTACTCTCTCTCTAACTTCGCTGCTCGAAAATCTTCAAGCTGTAAAAATACTCGGTCTGACCCGAGTATTACATTCAAAAGAAAATAATACACAGGTCAGTCTAATTCAAACCAGTTTATTAGTGCATAGAGGCAATAATAATTTAAGTAGACGACAGTCACAATAATTCTCGTCTATCCGACTCTTTTAACAAAGAAATCGGGTAACGAAAATATAACACTTAACAGTGTTAACCAATAAATCAGCAGATTTAAATCATCAACAGAGATAAATAAACAATTTATCAAATCGACTAAATCAATTTAAAACAATTGAAATTGCCACTTTAAAACATCAAAGTTTGATTGGCTGCCGTACACGCACGCATGTACGGCCTTGCCAATACGGCATAAAACATCAATGCATCACGACGCAAAGAAAAAGAAATATCAATTCAAAACTGTCAATTCTAGGTGGCTGCAGGCACAAGTGGTACAAGGCATGCATTGTCTCAAAAAGTGATACAAAAACCAGTTATGCAATTCAGATGCAAGCCTTCATATATACAACAGTTCGAATATAATGCAAACTCAAATGGATACAAAGCATCAATGCAATGCAATGACTCTGGTACGACAAATAAAGATGCAACTCAATGCAAAATGACCAGATGGGACTGCAACAGCCGGAATGGCGACATGCAGTATGCAATGATACATGATGACCAAGCCTTAACCAAATGCAATGACAATGTACAAGAACAAGACCCCAAAAGAAGAAGAAAAAAAAACAGCAGCCTTATCTTATATGACCAAGTGGCTACACAATATGAAGTGCACAACAGATTTAAGACTTAGATCAGTTCAGCAATCTACAACTCAAATTGACTCAAGTGAAATTATTGAGTGAAGCCGATACGACAAAAATGAATGCACAGTAACTACATAAATTACCTGGAGACAATGCCCAAACAGCTGCAAGTAACTCAACAATTTACAATGCATTAACATACATACATGAATGAACACAAATGGTCAGAAAAATGCACAAAGCTGCTACAAGGATGAAAAGAAGGGCCTTTAAACAACATCGCATTAATTCATTGCTACCAAAGACCACTAGTGTGCAGACTTCAAACAATACAACTAAAAATCAAACTCAATGAAACAGTTAGTGTTACCAAAGAGCAAGTGATAATATATGCAAGTGCAGTGAGCAAGAATAAGCTACCCAGTATCAACATAATTAAAGTGAATGCGAGGACAGCTAAAGACAGTAACAAGAAAGTGCAAACATGACTACACATCCGTTCACCCACGTTCGAGTGGAAACAAGACAAGTCGAAATTACAAAGTGAACCAAATGCAATAGTTCGAACATACCAAAGTCCCAGAGAAAACCACGGGAAATCAAGGATTTGACTAAGTAAAACATCAAAGTCATGGGATGCATCATACGAAATTTATCAAATCACGAAGCCGAGTATTTTAAATCAAGTCATAGCCGAGGCCAACCTATCACCAGCCAAAGTCAGGTAAGAAACAAATTGAAGCACAAAAGCAAATTCAACCGATTTTATCAAAATCGAAGTTTATCACCAATTCAAAACCGAGATTATCAAGAAGCAGGAAATCAAATAGAGTATGAATCAGATGTGAGTAGAACTCACATATTTTCACATAACAAAGCGACCGAGGTCGGAGCCAGAAAGCCAACAAGAACGTACGAAATCAACATCAAACAAAGAAATCAAATCGAAGCCAAAGACCACGAAACAAACAAGCAAACGAATTCGAATAGTTCGAATAAGATGTGAGTAACATAAATTACTCACCTTCGCCATCGGATTGGGGCAGCTGCGAACAAAGATAATCGAAGTCCCTAATTTTGGAAACGAGGTCGAAGTCCAGAATCGCCAGAGAATCGAAATCGCCGAAGCCCTAAGTTTTTGAAAACCCTAATCTCGAAAGCCTCAACGAGCAAGCGAAGAAGAAGCCGAAGCCAAGCACGAACAAACAAAGCCGAGCGCTCACGGGAACAAAGGGAACGAAGCCCTAATTCGGTTGCAAAGAGGAAATCGTCGCCGCCATTTTTTTCTTTTCGTTCGATTTTTAGTTTTAGGGTTTGAATGAGAAAAGGGAAACGGGTTTGGATTTATCACGGTATCAAAGAAAATAAGGGCAGCATTATTATTTTTTTCAAAGCCCACCAACACTTCACAATTTTTTTTTTCCAAAAGAATTTTAACTGATTCAAAAATTCCAACAACAATTTTTTTTATTAAACGAATTCCAATTCGAATCGAAACTCCTATAAGCAATTAGCTAGCAGAGAAATCGTTTAACGATGATATCAAATCGATGCAAAAACCCCGGTTGTTACCGAAATTCAAATTGAATTCGATTTAAATCTTTACGCGTTTATACGTCGTGTGTTCACACAACAATTCTGATAAATACGAAATTTTAAATCCGGTAATAATTCAATATTACGGACCCAATGGAGCTGGTTTCGTCGAATTCCGAGACTGTGCCTCGGAAGGTTATTTTTAAATTCAATTTAAACGATATAATTTCAAAACTGAACAAATCGCTTTCAAATTCAATTCTGAAGCTTCTATTATCTTCAGTATTATCAAAATGTATTTCACAAACCTTTAAATTATTTTTAACCGGCTTAAAATTGAAGATTCAAATTTTATTCAACTTTCAATAGATTAAATTCTAAAATTTAATCGCCAATTTATTCTGATAATTTGAAACTCAAGTCAAATCATCATTCAAATATTTAAAATTAATTAAATATTCTCAAATTAAATTGTTCAAAATTCAGGGTCGTTACAGTGTGGGACGATGTATATACATTTTATTCTATTGTGATATTGCAAAAGCTCCTCCGTACAAAGGAGACTCTGCCAAAAAATTTCGTAAATTTTGGGAGTTAGAAAAATTTTGGAAAAAAATTGGAAAATTTTTGTTAATGAAAAGTCAATTTCTAAATTGTAATGAAAATGTAGGAATTGAACTAGAAAATGGAAACCATTGTTTTGGTTGAAGTTAAAGGTTTTGGAAAAGGTGAATATAAAATTTTCACTAAGTGGATTTTTGAAAAGTTAATGGATTTTGTGAATTTTTCTTACTTGGCAATTTCGAGGACGAAATTCTTTTAAGGGGGGAAGATTGTAACGACCCAGAATTTCTGTCATTTGAAATTCGTATATTTAATTGATTTTAAATATTAACAGATAAGATTTGTAAGTCGAATAAATTTAATTTCGAATATAGTAATTTAATTGGATAATTAAATCGACAATTTAATATTTGAAATTGCGTAAATAATTGGAAATTGGATTAAATGTGAATAAAAATGATTTATAAAGTTATATTAAATCATATTGGAGTTAGAATGATGTTATAGAACTTTTAAATTTGATTTAAAAGTTAATTTGTAGAAATTGAATATTTTAATATTTAATTGACGAGTGAAAATAGTCATTTTTCAAACAGTCTCGGATTTCGACGAAACCTATTTCATCGGATCCGTAATGTTAAATTATTGTAAGATTTCAATTTTCATAGCAATCGGAGTTGTTGTTTGACCGTGGCAGCTCAAAACGCATAGAAATCGTTTTAACCGATTTAATTTAAAATTGATTGTTTAATTCTGTAATTCGCGCATATGATTGAATTAGCCTCCGAAACATGTTCCATTGTGTTCGGAATGTGGGTAAAACCTTATGAACGCCTGGCGGCACGTGTGATTTGGAGTTCGTTTGGAAAAATCGTTTTAAAGTGAATTTAATATTAATTTAATATGTATATATGTATATACGCACAAACGAAACCCTCATTCTTTCTTCAGCCGGCCCTAGCTATTTCAATGGCCGAAAGCAACCAATCTTCTTCCCCTCTGATCTCCTCATCCACGTACTTTTAGGTAACGACTTCAACTAGGGAATCAAAGAGCTTCACGAGCTCGACGTATTCAACGAGTATGATCGCGAATGGAGCACCACGGCGTCGTCAGGAGGGTCACGTTCAGCTGATGTTCGCGCACGTTTTCCAGTGCTATCACGTGACCGAGCTTCACGCCGTGGGGACCGAATGCAGAGCGGAGCAAGGGCTTTGCCGCGGTGGTGGTTGATCGTTGTTGATGTCATCGAGGGAGGTGTATAATTCGTTGAAATGTCGGCGGCTCCATGGGTTTGAGCGAGCATGATAACCTGGCAATGGAAGAAGAAAATGCATGGCCAGATATCCTAAGGTGGCATCGAACGGTGATGATGAAAAGTAGGGTTTTAAAATCAAAAGGGAATTGAAATTATTTATATAATAAATTCGTACAAACTTCTAAATATCATAATTTTGTCATACGAGGTCCGTTTCCGACGAAACGAATTGCGTTGGAACCGTATTGTCGAGCACTACGCGATGGAGTTAGATTGGATTTATTGGAGCTAGTGTGAATTTTGGGTACAATTAAACGCTCGTTTAATTTTATTCGAAACAAAACAATGCAACTGTTATCGGAAACTCAAGGTGAGAACTTCTCACTCAATCGAATTGTGTTTCGATTTAAATTTTAAATAGTTAGATTTAAAATTATTGATTGTGTGTTTGGATAATGATTGATGATTGGTTAAATTGAAATAGACCCTATACACCGCATATTAAGCGGAGGTTATTATATTAAAAACATATACCGCGATATTCCACCTTGAAGTGGAATTGGTATTATATATGTATTTGGAGTTGATTTCCCGCATTATATAGCGGATGAGACCCTATTGCGCTGCATAATAGCGGATGATATTATATAAATCCCATATACCGCGATATTCCACCTCGAAGTGGAATTGGTATTGTGCTAACATCTGTGGATGCAGGGAAACGGGTTGGAGGGATCCAACTGGATTCCTCAAACATTTGAAATTATTTCATATGTTGTGTGTTGATTATTTATAATCTCTGTGTGATTATCTTTGTGATTGAAATTATATTGTTATATTTGATCTGTGATGGTTGAATGTTGTTGCACTATTGTGTTAAACCCTTGGACTACACAATACACACACAAATGTGGATTTCACGTGGAAATCAGTTAAGTCACAGATTTTTAACAATTCTAAAGATTGAATTTTTGAATCCAAATTAGTTTTGGAAATTGGAATTGAAAGTTTTTTTGAAAATGAGATTCAAAATAAGAGTTATTTTAAATAACTTAATAAAAATTGGAATTTAAATCATTTGATTTAAATTTTGAATTCAATACTTGAAATTGAATTCAATGATTTGGGAATTATGGTCTAAAAGATTGTACAAGTTATAAAAGGTGTTTATATGGGTTTTTAACCATTTAAAATATGGTTTTGGAAATTTAAATTTAAATTCAAGTTTTATACTTGGATGGCTTTAAACTGTGTAATTGTAACCAGTTTTTCCCAAAACGAAAACTATCTGTTTTCAAATAATAATAGCTTTCATAAAGTGAAAATATTTCCAATTTGTATCGAAACATTTCAAGTTGAAATGAAATTGTGAATAGTTTGGAAAAACTATGAATTAACCTTTGTGAAGATGATTAAGCTTTATCTTGAAATCAAAGAAGATTTTAAAAGGTGTATCTTTTATATTATAAAAGACTTGAATTGTGAATAGTTTTGAAAGCTATAAGTTAAAAATCTTAATTTAAAGATTTAATGGGTTAATCCAATTGAAATGGAAATTGATTTGGAAATCTGTGAATGAATCTTTGTGAAACTGGGTAAACTTTGTGAAGTGAATCTTTTTGTTTAAAGATTTAAAATGGTAATTTGTTTAAACCATTTAAAGGAAAGGATTTGGGTAATAAGTTGTGACTTAATTGAAATCCCTATATCCATATGTTTTAAATATTGTGCTCACTATTCGGTTTAGCCAGGAAAGGACCTTTGTGTCATATAACCCATTCCGAATAAGTGATATGATGATATGGATAACATTTGAAGACCGGTGGTGAAGACCGGGTATTTGTGAAAACGATAGGATGACCTATCGATTGTCTCTGCACCGTTAGCTACGGTATAGAGATTTCCTTTGTGATGGGAAATTCGATCGGGATTGTGAATACCCGGATTGCAAGGGCTTCTTCTGAAGTGCCTTCGGTTCTGTTCGAACCCGGAATAGACTTGTATAGTTACATGTCTGACATTACATTTTGAGATATAAAGCAGATTTCTTTCAAATACATTTCTGTTGGTGGCGGAGAATTTATTCTCTTAGCTTAATACCCTTCTCTGAGACGTACGAGCTTAGAGTTATGTAGTTGAAGGTTATCAGCGATATATTCCCAATTTGGTAATGTGGCATGCTGAGTGTTGTTGTGTGATGATTATTTATTGATCATTTGTTGATCAAAGCATGGCTTTGTGAAAAAGCGTAGCTTTGTGGACGAGACCTCTTCGGACCTCACAACCCGGAAATGGTCAAAACAGGAATGATGCGGCAAGGTTATGAGGGTCGCTCCCTTTAGGGTATGTCATTTCCTTCTAGAAAAGGGTGGTATCAGGTATGGAGCCCTGGTATTTAACCTATGTGGTTACTCCAATCTCATTTACCGTGTGATTGTTGTTTTGTTGAGGCGCCTCGGATAAAGGTCCCAAAGGACCGGGGGTGGCATATTCGTGTAGTAGTTACCTAGTGTAAGAGGTAACCCGGCCTTGTGTTGGCAGAGAGCAGGTTGACTCTCGGGACTTCCCGCCAGAGGCATACCCATTGGCAGTAGGAAGTTCCTTAGCCTGACCATTTGTTGGAAATCCAATTCCCAATACGAACCATGTACGGTTTTAGTTTTAGAACCTGCCATTTACTTATGGTGGTCACCACTGTTTAGATGGTAGTTATAGTAGGCATAGTTCAAAATGTCTATGCTGGCTAAGATTAATATTATACTTTCGAAATGTTTTTCTACACTATGCACTAATAATAATATCAAATCAAATGATTTTGCATAGTAAGCATGTTTGACTATCATAAGGAGAAATCTCCTCCAATTCTGCGTTTGCATTGTGTGTGTGGCGGGAGGCCTTATGGTAGTTTCATTTTCCAAAAAGCATTGCGGATGTCTTTTACTTCCTTTGTTGTTGTTTTAAATATAATAACTGTTTTAAGTTCTCACACCAGTCCCATGACTGACCTGGAGTTTATTGTTCCTTTCCTAAACTCTGGGTGCCCATAATTTTCCACACGGGCAGCCTAGAGTCAGGTTATCAGGTCATTCTGGATTTCAGGAGATGCTGTGGAGCTCAGTGGCAAGCTGGATGGCGAGGCATATTACTTGTATATGATATTATTATTCCGCTGTGTATTCTGTATGTGGACAAGTTTGTATAACTGTCCATTGATGTATTGTGTGTATATTGACTCTGATGATGAAATGTATAAAATGATATAGTTCTTGATTTAAAGATTATTCATTTATCTATTATATGTTGTTCCGCTGCGATATGTAAGATTCTGATATTGTTTCTGTTCTTTCTTCTTTCTTTCTTTCTGTCTTCTTCTACCTCTTCTTTTTAACCATAACAATTCGGTTTTCCGGCATTTCGATTGCTCGACAGTTGATACAGTGGACGTATTAATGTCGATTTTCGAAAGTCGAAAATCCGGAGATGTTACAATAGCTCATCGCACAAGCCATCTACCCATTATATCTCAAAAGCATACATTAAATTCAACATTCACTTAATCATGTCGATCTCACTAGACCATCGTAGAAAGTCATATATAGGCATCAGTCTCTCATGATCAACCACTAAATCCAAATTAAATTCGTGATCTAAGTCAAACCGCTATGCAACCTTAACAATCACAGAAAAAATCCACAAGCGTAAAATCAAACACCTTATCTTCAATCTAAACATCAATCACAAATTCAAACACTATATCATCAACCAAAACATCACAACATTTATGTAATTCAAATATAATATGAAAATAGGTCAATCATAGTCGATTAAGAGTTTTTGATTACGAATCAATCACCAGTCTTACCCCTTAAACCATCATTGGAAACCACGATCTAATCATTCCTAGACCAAGGTTTACACTATGCTATATCGTCTCGCTAACTTCCATATTCTTCCTTTTTGATCGCTCATTCTTGCTTGTCAGTGCTCTTTCCCACCTCTCTCTCTCTCTTTTATTTCCTGATTCGGTTTATTTTTGAATTTGAATTTTATTTTCCAACCAAAAGAATATGACAGGTTGGGTTTAATAAATTCTACTGCCCTATACTTCAATCTAAAAGTTTAACTTTACTGCCCTTAATTTCATTTCCTCCTCAAACAAAATAACATCTCAGGTTTCTCTTACCATAATTAACCAGCGTCTCCTCTTTCTGATCTTTCTCTTGTTAAGGCTTTAACTTGTAAGTTACGGCCTGTATGTTGCTTTTTTCCTTTATAGTTTCTCAAAGCCACTTCCCAAGCTTGTGTCTTACTAGACAACACTATCATTCATCAACTTTATACCTTATTTTCCCCAATCGTTACATTTCCCCTCCTTATAAAAATTATGCCCTTGTAATTTACCTTTCTGCCTGAACTTGTCTAACAATACCTAAAACGGTATACAGTTGGTGCTCTATCACATCGGTAGGATAATGAGAGTAAAGGGGTGATTTCGAAAAAAAAATCGTTCTACTAAATTTACAAAAGACCTTTTTGTGTTAACATGAAATAAAAAATTTATTATATTAAATCATATTCGATACAATTTTTGGTTTTATTTAATTTGAAATTTGTATTTTGAAAATAATTTAATTATTAATATGAGGATAAATATCACATTTTGTACTGTTTTTTGTTCTATGAACATGACTACAGAATAAATACATAAATAGGCATATATATCTATAGAAGATAATACACACACGGATGTATTTGAATTTATAGCTCTATATATGCATTTGTGTTTGTTAACAACTGGAACTATATGCATATATATTAGGTATTTATTATAAATGCATATTATTAGCCAATGTATGTATGTATGTATGTATGTATGTATGTTTGTAATTATTTTTGGCTTATTACTAATTTATACTTATATACACACACACATAAGTATATAGGCAAGGATCGGCTATACCTTGTTTTTGCTACACCTTAAATCCCCTTCGATTTCAACCACATGTTCTTTAAATAATTATATAAGTGATAAGAGAGAAACTTTTATTATTTAAAGTTGAACAAGTGGTTGAAATCAAAGGGGATTTGAGGTGTAGCAAAAATAAGGTGTAGCCGATATTTGCCATATATATATATATATATATATATATATATATGATTTAACAATAATATGCACAAATATAAATGAATATTTATTTAAAAATCCAAAAATTAGTTATTATATTAATAATTTAGCTATATATAATTTGATGAAATTTTATATGTTATTTGTTATTTAAAATAGATTTGAATAATTATAAATGAAATTATCCTTTCCTTTTCATTGAAAATTTATCATTTTTCTGTAAGATGATAAAAATTTTTATCCTTGATACTAATTATTTTAAAAGTTTGTCCTATAAAATTACTACCCTGAGTTAAGAAGCTCTTTAAGTGAAAATCTACAATATGTAAGCTTGACCCATTATGTTTCCTAAGGACCCAAAGCATGCCTTGTGATGCTCATATTACAGAGTTGATAACTGAAACAAATTGTAATTCATTTTGGGACTTGCACTTACATAATGCTTTTGTATTAATAAAAATACTTGCAAACAAAATGTTCAAGGTTTTAAAGTAAATATAATATGCATCAAAACATGAAAAACAAAGGTTAGCGATAGATCTTGTAGAATCCCCACAATCACTATGCTCTCGGTTGAAAGATTTGCTAAGCTTGCACAAACTTTGTAAACTCTTATAAATATGTTACACCATTTGTAACAACCCCATTGTTAGTGACATAATTAATTAATGATTAATTATGGTTAATTAATGTTAATCGAAGATTTTGAGATTTAATGGAAAAAAATAATAAGTTTCTTTTATAATCGGTTTAATCCAATAAAAGAAATAAGATATCATTTCTTATATGTGAATTTCAATTTTTATTGAAATAGTATTAAATCAATCAAAGGATTTTAATTATTTATTTGATAATAAATTGATATGAGTTAGTAATGAATTATTTTTAAATAATAAAGAGAAATGAGAAATTACTTAATAGAGTTTTTGTTAAATTATTGGTTATATCAATATTTAGTAAAATTAGGATAAGGAACAAAATAATAAGTGATAATTAGTGTTTTAATTTGAATGTAGTTAATAATATTTATTAACTTAGTGGTTGATTAGGAAAAGCGGATAAACTAATTGTAAAAAATGATCTAATCATTTTATTAGGCTAAGTAAAGAGGTGATATAGAGTTTTAATTCTTTTTATTAAAACTTAGGTTTGGGCTTAATAAAATTCAGCCCATTAGTGCAAATAAAGGAGAATTCTTATCTCCTTTGTATTTCAAAATGAACTATACGTTCATTTTAACTTAGGCATAAAATAAAAACTAGATTTTTCAAAACTAAGAAACTCATAAACCTAGCTCTTTGGAAAATCACTAGAAATCAAGAAAAAATTTAGAAAATAAAAGAAGATATGGGTAAGTCTCCAAATCCTCTTCTCTATCTGAATCTAGCATTTAATTTCAGTTTTATTTGATTTCTAATTTCTAAAATTTTTGGATGAGAGGGCTTTTGGGTGATTCTCGTGGCATGTCGATAGCATATGAGTTGTAGAAGAAGAGGTGTAACGACCCGGATTTTTCGACGTTGGATTTGGATTATTTAAATGGTTTTAAATATTGAATTTGGATTATAAACTAATTTTTGAATATGGAAAATTTGGGTTTATAGATTCAGAATTTAAATATAGCGATTTATTGGATAATTTAATTATTGAATTTTATAATTGAATATTGGATAAAATGGTGAATCTAGAGTTTTAAGCTTGATAAAAATAATTTAAAGGCTTGTAAAATTTATATTAATAATACTGAAGGCAATGCAACTTTTAAAATTGAATTTGGAGGTGATTTGTTCAGTTTTAAAAATATATCGTTTAAATCGACATTTAAAAAAGGCCTTCCGAGGCACAGTCTCGGAATTCGACGAAACTTGTTCCATTGGATCCGTAATATGTATTATTATCGAATTTCAAATTTCGTAACATTTGGAGTTATTGTAGCCGTACGATATATAAACGCATTAAATTTATATCGAAAATGCAATATAAAAATTGGGTCCAAAAAGCTATCTTCTGCATACGATCAAATTAGGACTCGAAACCTTTTCTATTGCGATCGGAATAGGGGTATAACATTATAAACGCCTAGCGACACACCTCGATATGATGTCAAAATTTTAAGCTACGAATTCAAGACGATTTAAATTTAAAATTTAAATATATATATATATATATATATATTGTTTGACCAGTCAAAATCCCTTCACGTCAACTTTTTCCCATCAGCTACTTTACCTTTCCATCACAACATTGTAGCCTTTTTTCTCCCATACGCTACCATCACCTTTAAACTACGTCTCTTTTCCCCTTTTCTTTTCATTCATTCAAATTGAAACCATAGATTCACGAAAAGGAAAAAAAATATAAGCAGGTGAGCCGCATATTCCTCCAATTTTTCAAAATCAAATTAAAATGGCTAGCTCTCTTCTTCCTCCTGGGATTCGAATCTCGAATTCATTCACACAAAAAATCGCGATCGAATGGAGAAGGACCGCCAGCGACTCAAGCTTCGATCGGCGACGCTTCTTCGACCCTAACTCCAATGACTACGACGGCGTCGGCAACTCCAAACTCGGCGGCTAGGGTACAGTGTTCATCTTCGAATCTTCCATCGTGGGTTGTCAACGACGAGGCAACGCTGTACGAAGGAAGAAGATGCCAGCTTGGACGAATTGGAATCGTGCTCGTTTGGGAGATGGTGGCGATATGGAGGGTTGCGGCGTGGCGAACGATGTGGAAGCACGCGAGGTTTTGAGGTAGAGTCGTTCGCGAGACTGGTCGATGGTGGTGACGCCAGTGGCGACGAGAGGTTGGTTGAGCACGATGGTGGGGTATATGCTGTTTTTCAATTTAAAATATATATATATATATACAGAAAAAACTGACAATGAGGTATAGCAGTTTTTAGTAATATATATATATATATATATATGTATGTATGTATATGTATATAAATTTACAGTAAGGCATATATGCCGATTATTTTTCAATTCAAAGATGTATATGTATATTTGTATATATATACGGTAAAGGAAAAGTATAATACAAGTATAAATATATATATACACACACACACACATACCTATTTTAATTTAAAAGTATATAGATAAACATAAATATATATATATATAGGTAAGGTTTTGGAAAAAATAAATAGGAATTTTAAAATGTTGAAAGTTTATATAAAATTAGATTTTTTTAAATCTATATAGATTATTTTTATAAATATATATGTAGTTTCAAAAAAAATAAAAAATAAAATATACATATACATATTTTAATTTACTGGTTTATTTTAAAATAATGGATTTGGTGATTAATTTGTTCAATTAACTTATTTAATTTATTTTAGTTACTAAAAGATTTTTAAAAGGAAAATTATTAGTTTAAATTAAATTGTTAGTTAATTAAATTTATTAAAAAGGTAATTAATTTTTCAATTATTTCGAATGTAAATAAACCATATAAATGTTTATACAAGGTCTAAAGTCATCGTGAAATCAAGTCGAGATTGAAGTGGATTGCAAACAAAAATAAAGGTTAGAATCTCTCACTCATTTAAATTACCGTTTAAATTTAAATTGTTGGATGTTGATTGGATTGATAGATCTATAATTATCTCTGGATGATTATATATATAGTAGCATATATATTAGTATTGGAGTGATTGATATTCCCGCATTATATAGCGGATGAGACCCTATACGCCCCGCATAATAGCAGATGATCCTATATACCGCAATATCCCCCTCGAAGTGGGATTGGTATTTATTTTATGTTGTATTAACATCTATGGATGCAGGAAAATAGGTTGGAAGGATCCAACAGGATTCCTTAAAAATATTTATTGTTTCTATATACATATATATATATATATTGATATATGATATGATGGATAAATTGATTTAGATCGTGTGTGTGAATTGAATTATTAAATGTAAAATAGCATGGAAATTAAATTGGTACTTTTAAATACCATAAATAATTAATTTGAAGCAAATAAAAAGAAGATTTTGAATGAAAAATGGTTAAACTGAAAATTGGGTTTTTTGTAAAGAAAATTAAGTGGAACGAGAAATATATATATTAACTTAGCTATATTTAACTATTTGTAAATTGGGTTAGATAGAGGTATTAAATAAAATTATATATTAAGGACTTGATGGATATTTTGAAGATTTTGGAAGAGAATTGGAATCAATAATTAAAATAGATTTGAAATAAAAATGGAATTGTACTAAGGGAAGAATTGTAAACGGAATTTTAAATGGAATTTGTTTTTATAAATAGATTGTTTATAAATAAGTGAAAACTCAAGGGAGTTATTAAATTTTAAATGGGGTTTATAAACAAGATAAAATGATATTAGTGGGTATGTGAAAATATAAGTTAATGGAGTGGACTTATATCGTGTTATGAGAATTGTTTTGAAAAGAAATAGTGAAATATTTCAAATATGAGAAATGGTTAAAAATTTGGATATAGTCGATGTGATATGAATCAAAAGGAATTTATGAATTTAATTGGTGAATATTGGATTTTCTTAAAAATAGATTTTCGTGGGAAACGAGTTGGGAATTTACAAATAAAGTTGTAAATGATTTTGAAAGAAATAGGAAATAAATGAATATTTTCCAAGTGTTGAATATCAAATGGAATGGGAAAATATGCTAAGTATTGGGAAAGGGTAGAAATTTGTTCTGTGAGGATAAAAAGGGATTTGAAAACTATTTTCAAAGTGTTGAAGTATGGAAATAATATCTTATGTAGATATTTTGAAATAAATAATTTGGAAAATTATTTAAGGCCTGATGGTTGCTTGTGGATGTTATATGCTAGTTAAATAACCGACTATCAATATTGGCCAATGCGCTGATCGTTTCGAAGAGACCGGGATTGGATTTAATTATTCGAAAACCACTTCGATCCGGTTTGAACGTAACAAATGAATACCGTGAAGATGATGAAGATGGTGATTCGGTTTGTCTAGACCCAGGACAACTTGTATGGACGAATGCTATCAGACCATCGTCATTGGAGGACGGTGAGCATTCTAAGTGAGATTCGTTCTTGAAAGGTAATTGTAGCCTCAAGCCTCATCAACCGGGAATGGCTAAAATAGGGGAGGTGCAGCAAGGCTAAGTGGGTAGCACCCAAGTAGGGTAAGGTCATCCCTGTCTAGAGTTCCTTTCTTTTATTTCGGCTGTGTGCCGGTTGCTGATCCCAACCGCGGGGTGATCATATTCGGGCTATCCAGTAAGGGGTAGTCCGGTCTTGTGTTGCAGGGGAACGGGAGTGGTCCTCGGTACGCTGATCTAAGCCTGGTATTGTGACGGGTGGTACCCCAGTAGCCCTGCCAATGTATGAAATCCAATCTCCAATAAGCGCCCGTACGGTTTTTATTGTGCCCAACTATGCTGGAACTTGAGATGCAAGCATTTCAGCTATATTCTATTTACTTTTTATAGACACAATTATAATATCAGACGAATTTGATAGAAAAGTTTTGGTTATCGTAAGGTAAAAACCCGGCGTGTTTATTTGTGGCGTGGTCTTACGAGATACCTTTGTTTCCAAAGGATTTTTGAAAATATAATAGTAATTCAAATTGAGTGTGTTTGCTCACGCTGGTTTACCAGACTGACTCGGGTGTTATTTATTTATAATGCTCGGGTCAGACCGAGCATTACAGATTCAGGATAGGATGCTATGGAGCTTAGGAGACGAGCTGGATAACGAGGCGTATTTCCGTAGATTTGTATTTCCGCTGTGTAAGGACAAGTTACCGATCTGTCCAAATTTGATGTAATGTCTGTGTACTCTGATGATTGTAAGTATTAAACTGTTACAGATTCTTTTGTATAAAAATCTGTTGTTATATATTATACTTTGTTCCGCTGCGATTGTGAGACTCTGATGTTGTTTTTATCTTCTTCTTCTACCTTTTTCTTCTTCTTTACCCTAGTTTTTCGCTCTTTCGTACACTTCGGGTTGAATGAGGAAGAATTATTATCAACTCAAGGGATACGTAACTGTGGGTTGCTATACTTGGTATCAGAGCTGAAGGTTAAGCTAGAACCTTGGCTCTGGTGGGGATTACTCATTAAAGATAGAGTCAGTAGTAATCTAGTATGAGTTTGAGCGTATTAATAGATATGAGCGCGTATTTGTTAGTGAATAAAAATGGTTTTATATATTGTGTTGATTGATTTATTGAGTGGCTTATGGACTTTGGTCGGAACAGTCCGTACAACTGTATCGATAAGGGTTTCTAAACACTTGAATAGAACAATTCGACACAGTATTGTTTTATAAAGTGGGTAAATGAAATAATTTTATCCAAACCATATTTTGATATAAAAGGAATAATTTTTTGAAATTTATTATATACTTGGAATGTTTAGATGATAATATTATAGTCAAATAAGATTATAAAAATTGTAATAGTTTATATGACCAAATGGAAATTTGTATAAGCATAAAATTATACAAATGGATCATAATTAAGTTGAATTCAACACAGAATTTGGAAGTTTAAATCCTGGGAAGTTTGGGAAAAATGTTTTCAAAGTGGCTTGGAAAAATAATAATAAGAGTATTATTTTTGAATATTTTCGAAAGGAAATTGTTTTAAAATTGATTTTTGAAAGTGATAATAGCATTGAACTCACTTCGGTCGTTGGAAAATAATTCTGATGCTGACGGCCGCATCATCAGTATTCATTTTCGAGTTTCTAAGTGACGGATTGCTACCAATGTGGTTTGATATGGAGATTTTGGGAAGAACAAGTTTTTTTTTTGGTAATTCCGAAGAGAATTTTTTTTGGAGAAAAACTAGATTTGGTTTAAATTTAACAAATATGATTTAGGGATATTTGTGATTTCAAAATGATTTGAAATAAATACCGGGTGTTTAAAAAAAATTCTGGGATCCTTAATTAAATAATTTAGAGATAATCAGGGGATAAGTTGTAAACTTATAAATTGGGAATAATTCTAAATAAGGAAAGGAAAATATGGAAATGGGATTTTGGAATAGATTTTAACCTGAGTAAGTTAAAATGAATAAAAACTTAACTTAAGCCAAGTTCAATGAAATAGAGTTGAATTTGAATTGGATTGGAAATAAAAATTTAATCGAGTTATAGATGATATTAAATGGAATTAAAATTCTACTTGATTAAATTCAAATGAATTGTGTGAGATAAAAATTTAACTTAGGAAGGTTAAATAAATTAAAGAAAATGGTATGAAGTGAATTTAGAGTAAGTTAAGTTAAATAAAGATTTAATTGGAATAGATGAATTTCGGTAGCTTGTAAAGATCGAAATGAACTGAATAAAGTATACTTGGGCTATAAATAAATGTAGATCTTGAGTTAAAAATGAAAGGTGACTATTTTCGAATATAGAATTGATGGAAATGTGAATAAAATAAGTTGTGTGACTTATAAGATTAAAAATTGAGATAGAAAAATCCAAAATAAAATTGTTTGATATTTTGGTGAAGGGAATAAAAACCCAAACTCGAGTTATAAAATGAAATTGAACCCAAGCAAAATAGTTGAAGTGATTTTTCAAAATAAAAATCAAATATTGATGTAAAAATTAGAAGTGAGCTAAGTAGCTGAATAAATTAGTTGATTGAGTGTGCTAATGAAATTTAACTTGGTTAAATATAAAAGGAAATGTTGTCAAATGAAATGGAAGTGGATTAAAATAGAAATGGTTTGAGTTGCAAATAAAATCCAAGTGAGTATAAATATATGGAATATAGCCTTGAATTTCATTTTAAATAAATTCGGGAATGAATTGAGTATGGGATTTAAAATTTAAAATGGATTAAGTGAATGAATTAATTGAATTAATTAGTAAAACGGAATTGAATTTGATTGGATAAGAATAGGATTAAAAATGGAAATAGAATTTGGGGCAAAAAAAAGTGGACTTAAGTCATGGAGTTGAAACAATTTGAAGAAAATTAATAACTTAAGTAAATATTTAATAAAAGCTTGGTTTCGAGTAAAGTTGTGAAATGGCCATTAAGTAAAATAGCATAAAAAGTTTTCAAGCTAAATTAAATGGATTTAAGTATAGTGGAAGTAGACTTGAATTGAATGCAAAATGAATTGCAAATGATGGATTGTGAATAAATTTAAAATGGAATAGAATTAAATCTAAAATGAGTCGAAGTCAATTTAAAATGGTTATGAACTAAATGGATGTTCCATGTAATAAGTGTCGTCGAATTTGCATGGGAAAAATTGGTCGTCGACATAAACGAAAGCAAAATAAAATTCTATGGATTAATAGATATGAATAAAATTGATTTTTGATCAATTGGAATGAATATGGGTTTGTTTGGTTTAAAAATGAATTGAATGTAAGAAATTGAGTTGTAAACCATTTAAATTTAATGAATTAGTGTATGGATTAATTGAAAGCAATTAAATTAGTATCTGAAACCCTATAAATTGCTTATGGAAATTGTTTAGTATGTATTGCTTGTGAAGTCCATGTGTTTAGCTATTGTAAATAAGTGAAATGTTATTAAGTTACACATATGTGGTACTTATGTGTTTAAATTAAGTAAGTACAGGTACCTGGAAGCCGTTTGGCTGGATTTTGGTCGCGCTAATTGCTAAATAAATAAGCCGCTTGCTTAAAATGCTAAATAAAGGTACGCCAACGCAATAAGAGGAATAAAAATATGAAATATTGTTGTATTTTTGTTTTTTATTTATCTCTCTTGTCAAATTGCAAAAGCTCCTCTGTACAAGGGAGACTCTACCAAAAAAATTTGAAAATTTTGGAAGTTAGAAAATTTTTGAAATTTTTTGGGAAACTATTTTTGTTAACAAAGAATTGATTTCAAATCGGAATTGAAATAAAGGATTCTGGAATTTGAATTGAAAACTAATTGTTTTGGGAGAAACAAAGGATTAGAAAAGTGAACAGCAAGTTTTCACTAAGTGGGTTTTGTTAAGTTAATGGGTTTGGAGCATTCTTCTACCTTAGAAATTTCAGGGACGAAATTCTTTTAAGGGGGGAGGAATGTAACGACCCGTATTTTTCGACGTTGGATTTGGAATATTTAAATGGTTTTAAATATTTAATTTGGATTATAAATTAATTTTTGAATATGGAAAATTTGGGTTTATAGATTCAGAATTTAAATATAACGATTTATTGGATAATTTAATTATTGAATTTTATAATTGAATATTGGTTAAATAGTGAATCTGGAGTTTTAAGCTTGATAAAAATAATTTAAAGGCTTGTAAAATTTATATTAATAATACTGAAGGCAATGCAACTTTTAAAATTGAATTTGGAGGTGATCTGTTCAGTTTTAAAAATATATCGTTTAAATCGACATTTAAAAATGGCCTTCTGAGGCACAGTCTCGGAATTCGACGAAACCAATTCCATTGGATCCGTAATATTGTATTATTATCGGATTTCAAATTTCGTAACGTTTGGAGTTATCGTGTAGCCGTACGATATATAAACGCACTGAAATTTATATCGAAAATTCAATATAAAAATTGGGTCCAAAAAGCTATCTTCTGCATACGATCAAATTAGGACTCGAAACCTTTTCCATTGCGATCGGAATAGGGGTATAACATTATAAACGCCTAGCGGCACGCCTCGATAGGATGTCAAGTTTTTAAGCTACGAATTCAAGACGATTTAAATTTAAAATTTAAATATAATATATATATATTGTTTGACCATTCAAAATCCCTTCACGTCAACTTTTTCCCATTAGCTAACACTGTAGCCTTTTTTCTCCCATACGCTACCATCACCTTTAAACCACGTCTCTTTTCCCCTATTCTTTTCATTCATTCAAATTGAAACCAGAGATTCACGAAAAGGAAAAAAATATAAGCAGGTGAGTCGCATATTCCTCCGATTTTTCAAAATCAAATGAAAATGGCGAGCTCTCTTCTTCCTCCTGGGATTCGAATCTCTAATTCATTCACACAAAAAATCACGATCGAATGTAGAAGGACCGTCAGCGACTCAAGCTTCGATCGGCGATGCTTCTTCGACCCTAACTCCAACGACTACGACGGCGTCGGCAACTCCAAACTCGGCGGCTAGGGTACAGCGTTCATCTTCAATCTTCCATCATGGGTTGTCAACGATGAGGCAACACTGTACGAAGGAAGAAGATGCCAGCTTGGACGAATTGGAATCGTGCTCGTTTGTGAGATGGCGGCGATATGGAGGGCTGCGGCGTGGCGAACGATGTGGAAGCGTGCGAGGTTTTGAGGTGGAGTCGTTCGCGAGGCTGGTCGATGGTGGCAACGCCAGTGGCGACGAGAGGTTGGTCGAGCATGATGGTGAGGTATATGTTGTTTTTCAATTTAAAATTTATATATATATACAGAAAAAAAATGACAGTGAGGTATAGCAGTTTTTAGTAATATATATATATATATATAAAAATTTACAGTAAGGCATATATGCCGATTATTTTTCAATTTAAAGATGTATATGTATATTTGTATATATATACGGTAAAGGAAAAGTATAATACAAGTGTATATATATATACACATACTTATTTTAATTTAAAAGTATATAGATAAACATAAATATATATATATAGGTAAAGTTTTGGAAAAAATAAATAGGAATTTTAAAATGTTGAAAGTTTATATAAAATTAGATTTTTTTTAAATCTATATAGATTATTTTTATAAATATATATGTAGTTTCAATATATATATATATATATACATATACATATTTTAATTTACTAGTTTATTTTAAAATAATGGATTTGGTGATTAATTTTTTCAATTAACTTATTTAATTTATTTTAGTTACTAAAAGATTTTTAAAAGGAAAATTGTTTGTTTAAATTAAATTGTTATTTAATTAAATTTATTAAAAAGGTAATTGAGTGTTCGATTATTTCGGATGTAAATAAACCGTATAAATGTTTATACAAGATCTAAAGTCATCGTGAAATCAAGTCGAGATTGAAGTGGATTGCAAACAAAAATAAAGATGAGAATCTGGCATTCATTTGGATTACCGTTTAAATTTAAATGCTTAAATTTAAATTATTGGATGTTGATTGGATTGATAGATCTATAATTATCTGTGGATGATTATATATATAGTAGCATATATATTAGTATTGGAGTGATTGATATTCCCGCATAATATAGCGGATGTGACCCTATACGCCCCGCATAATAACGGATGACCCTATATACCACGATATCCCCCTCGAAGTGTGATTGGTATTTATTTTATGTTGTACTAACATCTGTGGATGCAGGAAAATAGGTTGGAGGGATCCAACGGGATTCCTCAAAAATATTTATTATTTCTATATATATATATATATTGATATATGATATGATGGATAAATTGATTTAGATCGTGTGTGTGAATTGAATTATTAAATTTTAAATAGCATGGAAATTAAATTTAAAATAGCATGGAAATTAAATTGGTATTTTTAAATACCATAAATAATTAATTTGAAGCAAATAAAAAGAAGATTTTGAATGAAAAATGTTTAAACTGAAATTTGGATTATTTTATAAAGAAAATTAAGTGGAACGAGAAATATATAAATTAACTTGGCTATATTTAACTATTTGTAAATTGGGTTAAATAGAGGTTTTAAATAAAATTATATATTAAGGACTTGAAGGATATTTTGAAGATTTTGGAAGAGAATTGGAATCAATAATTAAAATAGATTTGAAATAAAAATGGAATTGTACTAAGGGAAGAATTGTAAACGGAATTTTAAATGGAATTTGTTTTTATAAATAGATTGTTTATAAATAAGTGAAAACTCAAGGGAGTTATTAAATTTAAAAACGGGGTTTATAAACAAGATAAAATGATATCAGTGGGTATGTGAAAATATAAGTTAATGGTGTGGACTTATATCGAGTTATGAGAATTGTTTTGAAAAGAAATAGTGGAATATTTCAAATATGAGAAATGGTGAAAAATTTGGATATAGTCGATGTGATATGAATCAAGAGGAATTTATGAATTTAATTGGTGAATATTGGATTTTCTTAAAAATAGATTTTCGTGCGAAACGAGTTGGGAATTTACAAATAAAGTTGTAAATGATTTTTGAAAGAAATAGGAAATAAATGAATATTTTCCAAGTGTTGAATATCAAATGGAATGGGAAAATATGCTAAGTATTGGGCAAGGGTAGAAATTTGTTTCGTGAGGATAAAAAGGGATTTGAAAACTATTTTCAAAGTGTTGAAGTATGGGAATAATATCTTGTGTAGATATTTTGAAATAAATAATTTGGAAAATTATTGAAGGCCCAATGGTTGCTTGTGGGTGTTATATGATAGTTAAATAATCGACTATCAATATTGACCAATGCGCTGATCATTTCGAAGAGACCGGGATCAGATTTAATTATCCGAAAACCACTTTGATCCGGTTTGAATGTAACGAATGAATGTCGTGAAGATGATGAAGATGGTGATTCGATTTGTCCAAATCCAGGATAACTTGTATGGACGAATGCTATCAGACCATCATCATTGGAGGACGGTGAGCATTCTAAGTGAGATTCGTTTTGGAAAAGTAATCGTAGCCTCAAGCCTCATCAACCGGGAATGGCTAAAACTGGGAAGGTGCAGCAAGGCTAAGTGGGTAGCACCCAAGTAGGGTAAGGTCATCCCTGTCTAGAGTCCCTTTCTTTTATTTCCACTGTGTGGCGATTGCTGATCCCAACCGCGGGGTGATCTTATTCGGGCTATCAAGTAAGGGGTAGTCCGGTCTTGTGTTGCAGGGGATCGGGAGTGGTCCTCGGTACACTGATCTAGGCAAGTACTGTGATGGGCGGTACCCCAGTAGCCCTGCCATTGTATGGAATCCAATCTCCAATAAGCGCCCGTACGGTTTTGATTGTGCCCAACTATGCTGGAACATGAGATGCAAGCATTTCAGCTATATTCTATTTGCTTTCTATAGATACTATTATAATATCAGACGGATTTGATAGAAAAGTTTTGGTTATCATAAGGTAAAAACCCGGTGTGTTTATTTGTGGTGTGGTCTTATGAGATACCTTTGTTTTCAAAGGATTTTTGAAAATATAATAGTAATTCAAATTGAGTGTGTTTTCTCATGCTGGTTTACCAAACTGACTCGGGTGTTATTTATTTATAATGCTCGAGTCAGACCGAGCATTACAGATTCAGGATACGATGCTATGGAGCTCAGGAGACGAGCTGGATGACGAGGCGTATTTTTGTAGATTTGTATTTCCTCTGTGTATGGACAAGTTACTGAACTGTCTAAATTTGATGTAATGTATGTGTACTCTGATGATTGTAAGTATTAAACTGTTACAGATTCTTTTGTATAAAAATCTGTTGTTATATATTATACTTTGTTCCGCTGCGATTGTGAGACTCTGATGTTGTTTTAATCTTCTTCTTCTACCTTTTTCTTCTTCTTTACCCTAGTTATTCGCTCTTTCGTACATTTCGGGTTGAACGAGGAAGAATTATTATCAACTCACGGGGTACGGAACTACGGGTCGCTACAAGAGGAGTGCACATATGTTGTTCTAGGCATTGCATCCTTGTCAAATTGGAGTAAAAGGGAGTTTTGAACACTCACAAAATTTATCTCTAAGGATTAGGCTATGAAATGATTGTTTTTTTATGCTAACTTATTGTATGATGGTTGTTATGATATGGTTGATTTGAGTGCTTAACTTTATGTCAATTTAGATTCATTAAACTGGGCTGAAAATGGTGGTTAAAGAATATGAAATCTGTACCAATTGGTTAGGAGTTTGGCTTTGAAATTCTATAAAAATAATCTAAACTGATATTCAAAGCTACTGTAAAAAATTTAAGTGAAAAAGATTAAAATTTGAATTTATATGATTTTTGCAAAGTGGGTATATGTAAACTAAGATTTACAAATCTGAGTTGAAAATGGTTGTTAAAGAATATGAAATCTGTAGGATTTTGGCTTTTAAATTCTGTAGATATAATCTAGACTGATATTCAAAGCTACCGTAAAAAGTTTGAGTGAAAAAGATTAAATTTCGAATTTATATTATTTTTGCAAAGTGGGTATATGTAAACTGAGATTTACAAATTTAAGCTAAAAATGGTTGTTAAAAAATATGAAATATTTACCACTTGGTTAGGAATTTAACTTTGAAATTTTCCACATATAAAATAAACTGATATTAAAATCTACTATAAAAAGTTTGAGTTAAAAAGATTAATTTTCGAATTTATGTGATTTTTTTTATGTTGTTCCAAATTTTGGAATATATCTATTTTATTATAAAGGGATGTGAGTGAAATATATATACTTGATAAGAAATAGATATGAAAATCTTTTATAAAGAGAAATATTTAGAGAAATGTATATTTAATTATATGTTTAGAAATATGGTTTTAGGAATATGAATATAATTTATTTTTAGAAAAAATAAAAATGGTTATATTTCAATATGGATTTGGAAGAATAAATTAAATATGGTTTTGTGAATAATATAACTATATGGAAATTTGAGACAACTCTGTGTACATAAGTGTAAATTTGGAATAATTCGAGTTTATGGAATATTTTATTCTATAAGTGAACATTTATTTAAATATAATTAATAAATGGATTTATGAAAATTTATAACAAGTGTTTTTAAAATAATAAATTCAAAAGAGAAATTGTTTTGAGTGTTTGCGCCAAAATTGGTCACAAACCCCAGAAGTAGTGAAAGCACCTATATTTACACACAAATCCTCAATATCCAAACACAGATCTCAGATCCAGATGATGTAGAGAGCAGAAATGAAGAAATAAGAAAATTAAAATAAGAAAATTAAAATAAGCAAGAAAACAAAGAACACAAGGTTTATAGTGGTTCGGCTATCTCCGGCCTACGTTCACTTTGAATTAATCCTTTTATTCCTTTTATACTGTGATTACAGTTACAAGCCTTTGAAGTCAAAAACCAAAATGGCAGAGTCTCGCCTAGAAAAGCAAAAGATCCCTTTCTAGTTGCCATAGGACTGCTATTTATAGGTGTAGATCCGAAAATATCCACCTCAAATCTTGGAAGACCTCTTCTCACACGCGGATGGGCCCTCATGACCGCTCTGGAGTCGTTTAGGATCGATCCATGTACAATTCGTATCGATCCAAATTGGCTCCAATCAAGCCGAGATCGATCACGTACCTTCTTGAGTGCATAAGGAAGCCTCTGTGAAAATTTCATCGCATTTGGACTTGTAGAGTGAGAGTTATGATCGATCCAAGTAGTAGTTTGCATGAAGGCTGAATCGTTCGCATCGATCTGCTCGCCTCAATCCACTTCGTATCGATTCTACCCCCATATCCATAGCCGTAGCCTTCGCATCGATCCAAACTTCACGCGCTCTGATCCATATCCTTCGTCCCACCTCGACCGCTTCCTTAGTATCCATCGATACGAAGTACAGAGCCTTCGTATCCATCGGCATGTGCTATTCGTATCCATCGACCAACCCTCCTTCGTATCCATGTTGTTCATATCGATCCAAGATTTGTTACGGATCGATACAAAGAAGACCGACATAAACTGTGTCTTCGTATCCATCCCCCGTGCATGTCCTTCGTATCGATCAATACTTGATCGTTACAAGATGCTCATTCAGACTCCTTGTGACCACTGTTCCGTTCTTCATGTCGATCCCAGCTTGATCGATACGAAGTATGTTGCCAAACTTGCGCCGTGTCCAACCAAATCGATGCGCACTATATCGATACTAAAGCCATCAATCTGAAGTATGTTTCCATGCCCATCCTTGATCGATACGAGTTACTATCGGTCTGAAGCCATGTGTGTTACCCATATTCGCATCCATCCAGCAGCTTCATCCTTCGTATCGATACGAACCATATCGATACGAACCATATCGATACGAACGACATCCATTGATCCGAAGTAATCCATGTTGATCGATACGAACAATATCGATCTGAAGGTATCGATGAAAACCATTTCTCTTTAACATTGATCCATCCATAACTTGAGCATACGAATTCCGATTGACTTGAAATTCGAAACGTAGCCTTTCCTAGCCCTATTCATCATTCCCAATCGATCCCGTCTCGATTGTAGCTCGGTCAAATTTTGACGGTATCAATCATAGCCTTGTTTCCAATCGATCTTCAATCCTGATATCCATCCTTTCTAGCCAATTTGTTGGTATCCCAGCCTTGACCAAAAGGCGGGGTAACATTTACCCCCCAAAACATGTCTTATGGTAAGAAGGCGTGTTTTGAATAGCTCCGAATCCGACATCCGAAGTCCATATTCCATCCATAGCCATTCTATCTGATCCATAATCCGATATATTACCAGCTATCATATCAAGTGTCGTAGCCGTATCCTTATCCGAATTCGCGACCACTCCGAGCCGATATCCGATTCCGAATCTAGAAACCAAATCCTTAACCAATTTCATATCCATCTGAACCCGACAACCGAGTTCTAATCCATCCATATCCAATAACCAATAATCGAATCCACGACCTCTCTGGGTCAATATCCAAATCCGGGACCACTCCGGGCCCTTAGCCGAATCCTTAGCTGTTCATTGCCAATATCCAAATCCATAACCTCTCTGGGTTCTTGTCAAGCGCAATCCGCACTCGACGACTGGTACTAAGCAACGCCTTGGTGTTCTTGGTTCAGTGTCCCTGAACGCTGAGTAATGCCATGGCTTAAGTCCTAAGCCGAATTCAGGTCGCTCCGGACCCTTACCGAGTATAGTCCATACTCGACGACCTGAATAAGCCGATTCGCCACGTTTGAACAAAGCGACTTACCCCTTGCCAGGCATAATCCATACCCGGCGACCATTTACCAAAAACCAGATAAAAATCCAATCAAAATCCAATCTGAAATCCATATTAAATCAGAAAACCAAAAATCCATACCAGAAATCCAAACCAATATCCAAACCGGAAAACAAACAACACCAGGAGTTCAAACCAAACCGGAAAAAATCAAATGTCCAAACCAAAAAAGAAAAAGCAGATTTCACAAACTAGAGCGTCATGGTTTATCATCATCTCAGAGCATGCCTAGGGGCTATCTCCGTCCTCGTACATGAGTAAGTGACTTGGCCGTTTGCTTAGAGTTTGCTACTTATTCTGTATCATCCCTGTCAGTTGATAACCAATCGACCATCATCCCTGGGCCTTGCGCCATCGTCGTTTGAGGTAGACGGTGGCTGCTCCTGCTCCACCGCCGCACCTCGAGTTCCGACATATTGCCGCAACTGACCACTCCTTACATGCTCCTCAATTATATATTTAGATGCCTGCAGCTGTTGGTATCATGCCCGTCCAGATCATGATAGAGACAGTGCCTTCCGGATGCCCTCTCGTGTTCCGAGGGTTCCCTCCTTGTCAGCCTTCGATAAGGGAGGCGATCCTGAGTCTCCATGAATATACGCTCCAATGTTTCATTCAATCTTGTGTAAGTGGAGAATTTTGGCTCTCCCCAGCGTTTCCTTATTCTGCCAGAGTTGTCATCCAACTTCCTCTTCCCTTTGTCCTGATCCTTACCCAAGCTTTCATCGGATAATTCTCCATCTTTAACCATGTTTACCTCCTTTATCTGAACACGCATCCTCCTATCAAATAAATCTTTCGGCCTAGTGAAAGAACTCCCCGAGATCCATAGGTGGATCCTGTATCAACGATATCTTGAAATCTGAGTTATCCCTGACTCCTGACACTGCCGCCATCAAAACCATCGATGGATCCGGCCGATCCACTGAAGCAACCACTGCATTGAACCGAGTTAAGAAAGCCCTAAGCGATTCTCCTGTCCTCTGCTTCACTGACCTTAGTGTTATCACATTCTTTGGCCTTATGATATGAACCTGAAACTGCTTCAAAAACTTTTCCACCAATTCTGTCCATGTCGTAATAGATCCATCTTCCAACTGCCTGAACCACGTAGCAGCTATATCCGTCAAGTACAGAGGGAAACACCAGGCCATAACTTCCTCCGATGCCCCCAGCACTTCCATGTGTCTCGTGTACCTCATCAAATTATCAGTAGGATCAACCCTGCCGTTGTATACCTCTAGAGTAGGTAGCTTGGACTCTGGTGGATTCCGAGCCATTCTGATGTCACGGGTAAACGGACTCATGTTTACTCCTTTCAGATCTCTGTTTGCTAAACCTCCGCGCATAGTTCACCTGATAATCTCAGCTAATCAATGTTGTCCACCAAGGGTTGCCCCTCGAGTCCCCGAGGGAATTCTGGTACGTACTCTTCATCACGCACTTCTGCATTCCTATCAGCTCCATGTTGTGCAGTGTCATCTGGAATCCTTCCATGAATCGGTCTGTCATTGCCTGGTGGTGTGCCCCCGAGCCTGGATCCATCCAAATTAGTAACTGTGTGTTGATTGGGGGCTGCGCCTTGTTGAACTGCTCATCTGCTTGCCTATTGAGTCCTTCTGTTCTAGCTCCGTGGATCTGAACTCCGGCAGCTCCAACTGTTCCTATCTATCCAAACTGTCTGAGAAGGTTCTACATCATTTCCTCCTGCCTTTTCAACAATTCTTCCTGCATAGCTCCCATCATCATCTCCATCTCATCTCTGCTGATGAAAACTGAGGCCTGATTCGCTCCTGAGGAAGCCTCTTGACTCCCCTCTTGATAGCTCCTTTTTGGTAATATCTTTCTAGCTGATTGCCTAACCATGGTTCCTTTTAGATATGATCCTTTAGCTTTCCAAATCTGATGTAGCGGGCGCTAGTTGTTCTCAGTGAAAGCACCAAAGTGTTTGCGCCAAAATTGGTCACAAACCCCAGAAGTAGTGAAAGCACCAATGTTTACACACAAATCCTCAATATCCAAACACAGATCTCAGATCCAGACGATGTACATAGTAGAAATGAATAAATAAGAAATTAAAATAAGCAAGAAAACAAAGAACACAAGGTTTATAGTGGTTCGGCTATCTCCGGCCTACGTCCACTTTGAATTAATCCTTTTATTCCTTTTATACTGTGATTACAGTTACAAGCCTTTGAAGTCAAAAACCAAAATGGTAGAGTCTCGCCTAGAAAAGCAGAAGAAGATCCCTTTCTAGTTGCCATATGACTGCTATTTATAGGTGTAGATCCGAAAATATCCGCCTCAAATCTTGGAAGACCTCTTCTCACACGCGGATGGGCCCACATGACCGCTCTGGAGTCGTTCGGGATCGATCCATGTACAATTCGTATCGATCCAAATTGGTTCCAATCAAGCCGAGATCGATCACGAACCTTCTTGAGTGCATAAGGAAGCCTCTGTGAAAATTTCATCGCATTTGGACTTGTAGAGTGAGAGTTATGATCGATCCAAGTTGCAGTTTGCATGAAGGCTGAATCGTTCGCATCAATCTACTCGCCTCGATCCACTTCGTATCGATTCAACCCTCATATTCATAGCCGTAGCCTTTGCATCGATCCAAACTTCACGCGCTCTGATCCATATCCTTCGTCCCACCTCGACCGCTTCCTTAGTATCCATCGATACGAAGTACAGAGCCTTCGTATCCATCGGCATGTGTTGTTCGTATCCATCGACCAACCCTCCTTCGTATCCATGTTGTTCATATCGATCCAAGCTTTGTTACGGATCGATACGAACAAGACCGACATGAACTGTGTCTTCGTATCCATCCCCCGTGTATGTCCTTCGTATCGATCAATACTTGATCGATATGAGATGCTCATTCAGATTCCCTGTGACCACTGTTCTGTTCTTCATGTCGATCCCAGCTTGATCGATACGAAGTATGTTGCCAAACTTGCGCCGTGTCCAACCAAATCGATGCGCACTGTATCGATACTAAAGCCATCGATCCGAAGTATGTTTCCATGCCCATCCTTGATCGATACGAGTTACTATCGGTCCGAAGCCATGTGTGTTACCCATATTCGCATCCATCCAGCAGCTTCATCATTCGTATCGATATGAACCATATCGATACGAACGACATCCATTGATCCGAAGTAATCCATGTTGATCGATACGAACAATATCGATCCGAAGGTATCGATGCTAACCATTTCTCTTCAACATTGATCCATCCATAACTTGATCATACGAACTCCGATTATCTTGAAATTCGAAACATAGCCTTTCCTAGCCCTGTTCATCATTCCCAATCGATCCCGTCTTGATTGGAGCTCGGTCAAATTTTGACGATATCGATCATAGCCTTGTTTCCAATCGATCTCCAATCCTGATATCCATCCTTTCTAGCCAATTTGTTGGTATCCCAGCCTTGACCAAAAGGCGGGGTAACATTGAGACCCTTAATTCTACAATTTGGGAAGTACTAATAATCGACTTAGTATTATCGATTGGTTTAAATTCTTTCAAATAATGCTTCGTCGAATATGGTATAACTCGTTGAATAGAATATTTGAGTGGAACTTACTATCCCATTAGCAAATACTCAAATTTCACCGGGTAGTATGGGATGCCTTGGTTAAATTCGTGTGATTGCTATTAGGAAGTATTTTAAACTTTAGAGTTGTGTTCTCTTCTGGTGTGCGACAAGTGGTTGCTAGATCCTTAAGAGAATGTAGTTCAGGTTTTCCAGTGGTATCCGTAATAAGTGATATTCACTAGCTTTTAGTAAATACTTGGATTTCACCATACGATGTGGAACATACTGGTTAAATCGTAGTAATTACTGTAGGCGATAGTATTTGGCACTTTAGAGTTTACTCTCTTTTGGTGTGCGGCAAGTGGTTGTTAGATCCTTAAGAAGTTACTCCTGGATTTCTTTTCAAGTGTAATAATCTAAAATAAATCTAAAAGATTCGGTCATGGCTGCTATCCTTGAGATCGTCTTGTGATCTTGTGATTCCCGTCTTATGTACGATCCTCGGTATCAGATCGATTCGTGTGATACCAAATTATTTGTTTGTTTGCTACGGTTCTATGTACGATCATTAAGATGAGTAAGATCTCTTGGATTTTGGATATTTGGATTATGGATATTTGGATTCTATGACTATTCTGTGTTCGTGAAATAAATATATATTCTTGGGTCTTGTGTTCGTGAAATAAATATATATCCTTGGGTTTTGTGTTCGTGAAATAAATAAATATTCTTGTGCCTTGTGTTCATGAAATAAATGTATATTCTTGTGTCTTGTGATGGATGCTAAGTAAGTTAATTCTTTTATTCTATGTTTAGTGACTAGTTTGTGTTTGTGACTTAAATTTATAACCCTATTCTGAGTTAAATTAATTTCCTGACTCGTTATATCCTAGACATCCGTATTTACTTATATGTTGTTTATTCTTATGTTATATTCTGTTCTCACCCTATTGGATATTTAGAGATAGTCTGATCCGGGTGTTATTTTGCTCGGGTCAGACCGAGACTTTTCAGGTTACGGGACAAGTTGGCCTTTGGATGTTTGGGCTAGCAAGGATATAAACACCTTTGACTTTTTAGTTTATCTCATTTAGGAAATTTGTGAATATGTTTATAAGATGTACAATTGAGATTAAAGAATTGTAAAACTGTATAACAATCGAGTTTAGTATTTCACTTTGTCAACTCAAAATTTGTATATGTGTAAGTTGAGATTTATTCCGCTGTGATCTGCGACTGTTATTTATATGATATATTATTCTGATTCTGAGAAATCAGTGTGTCTATTACTTTGTATTAACATTGTACACGTCAAACTCAGTTCAGATATTAAGTGAAAAGGTATAAATGACGTGTCAGTATTAGTATAAATATATATTCACATTCGATCGCCCTTAACAAGCCGTATTCTCTGGATTAGCAAATGACATTACTTGTAATGTTCTTTGCTAATCTAGGTATCACAGTGGGGTCGTTACAGTTTGGTATCAGAGCTATGTCAGAACAATATAATATATAATATCATGGATCCAAGACCTAGATGACCTAGAGTTATGTCCCCTGAGTGTGTGGTAGGTAGTCATAGTAATTATCTAATTAGGGATAGAAAAAAATTGATTATGGGAATAATCAATTGGGACGTAAATCATTTAAATTGGAATTTAGATATTAAACTTTTGGAAACTAAAGTGTTAAAATTCTTTTGAGGTTGGAAATTATTTTGAGATTACTGGAAATTAACTCTAAATATTTTAAAGAGATAAATTGAAATGAATTAATTTAAAAGTGAATAATTTTTCTTTTAATAGAGAATTTGTGTAATTTGATTAAATAAACTAGGAATAATCAGAGTTGCGCAGCGGAAGCTAGTAGACTATTTCCAGTGAGCACAGCAATTAGTGAATTATATATGTAGTTAATTGGATAATGTGTGCATGGTTGATTGGTTGCTAGAAATTGATTGCTTTGTTGCATTTATTTAAAATTGGATGCATAGATGTTAGTGATAATAAAATAAATGCACCTAAATAGTGATTTTCTATTGTGTTGATTTATCCGGACGTTGTTTAAGGATTCTGATCGATATGTGGGACGCCATGTTATCGATAGGGATTCTTAAACTTCGAATGTGACATTTTGACATGAGAAATATATTTTGGGAAATTGGGAAATATTTTGAGTTAAAATAAATTGAAATAATATTTTTGCCATGAAACCTTTGTGTGAAGTAGTTGGGCTTGGTAAGGCAATGTTGATAGCTTATGCAATCATCTTTGTAGTGATGAAATGGATCACAATAATTCATGGTTTAATATTATTTCTGGTATGTGAAGAATTTAAATTTTTTAAATTGGAGAATCAGGTAAGAAAGAAAAACCTTGGATTAAAAATATCGAGTTTCAAAAATCAAAAGTGATAAAAACTATTTTGAGATTTATTAAGAGTTGTGAAAAGAATAATACAAGTAAAGATAAAATGAATTTCAAAATAAGTTGGAATTGAATTCTAAGAGTTATAAAGGACAAACGTTTTTGAATTGGTAAATAAAATAGCTTTTGGGTTAACAATTTGAGGAAATTTTAATTAGAAAATTTTGAGTTTATAATTTTTGAAAGGATTGAAGATTTGGGATCTAAATTAAATATGAAAACCAAATAAATAATTATTTTGAGAATTTGGAGTTCATAAAGTCATAACTAAAGAGAAAATTTTATGTTATAGATTCTTTCGCTTAACAAATTGCGAGGACGCGATTTTCTTAAGAGAGGGAGTTTGTAACAACCCTGCTGTTAGTGACATAATTAATTAATGATTAATTATGATTAATTATGGTTAATTAATGTTAATCGATGATTTTGAGATTTAATGGAAGAAAAAAATTTGATAATTGGTTTAAAAATTGAAATTCACATATAAGAAATGAGATATCATTTCTTATATGTGAATTTCGATTTTTATAATAATAGTATTAAATCAATCAGAGGATTTTAATTATTGATTTGATAATAAATTGATATGAGTTAATAATGAATTATTTTTAAATAATAAAGGGAAATGAGTAATTGATTATTAAAAAATAAAGTTTTTGTTAAATTATTGGTTGTATCAATATTTAGTAAATTAGGCCAAGGAATAAAATAATAAGTGATAATTAGTGTTTTAATTTGAATGTAGTTAATAATATTTATTAACTTAGCGGTTGATTAGGAAAAGAGGATAAACTAGTTGTAGAAAATGATCTAATCATTTTATTAGGCTAAGTAAAGAGGTGAGATAGAGTTTTAATTCTTTTTATTAAAACTTGGGTTTGGGCTTAATAAAATTTAGCCCATTAGTGCAAATAAAGGAGAATTCTTCTCCTTTGTATTTCATAATGAACTATATGTTCATTTTAACTTAGGCAGAAAATAAAAACTAGAATTTTCAAAACTAAGAAACTCATAAACCTAGCTCTTTGGAAAATCACTAGAAATCAAGAAAAAATCTAGAAAATAAAAGAAGATATGGGTAAGTCTCCAAATCCTATTCTCTATCTAAATCTAGCATTTAATTTCAGTTTTATTTGATTTCTAATTTCTGAAATTTTTGGATGAGAGGGCTTTTGGGTGATTCTTGTGGCATGTCGATAGCATAGGAGTTGTAGAAGAAGAGGAGTGCACATATGTTGTTCTAGACATTGCATCCTTGTCAAATTGGAGTAAAAGGTGAGTTTTGAACACTCACAAAATCTATCTCTGGGGATTAGGCTATGAAATGATTGTTTGTTTTTGTATGCTAATTTATTGTATGATGGTTGTTATGATATAAGAGTTAAATTGGTTGATTTGGTTGCTTAACTTTATGTCAATTTAGATTCATTAAACTGAGCTGAAAATGGTGGTTAAAGAATATGAAATCTGTACCAATTGGTTAGGAGTTTGGCTTTAAAATTCTGTACATATAATCTAAACTGATATTCAAATCTACTGTAAAAAGTTTGAGTGAAAAAGATTAAATTTTGAATTTATATGATTTTTGCAAAGTGGGTATATGTAAACTGAGATTTACAAATCTGAGCTGAAAATGGTTGTTAAAGAATATGAAATCTGTACCCATTGGTTAGGATTATGGCTTTGAAATTCTGTAAATATAATCTAGACCGATATTCAAAGCTACTAAAAGGTTTGAGTGAAAAAGGATAAATTTCGAATTTATATGATTTTTGCAAAGTGGGTATATGTAAACTGAGATTTACAAATCTGAGCTGAAAATAGTTGTTAAAGAATATGAAATCTGTACCAATTGGTTAGGAGTTTGGCTTTGTAATTCTGTACATATAATCTAGACTGATATTCAAAGCTACTGTAAAAAGTTTGAGTGAAAAAGATTAAATTTCGAATTTATAAGATTTTTGCAAAGTGGGTATATGTAAACTGAGATTTACAAATCTGAGCTGGAAATAGTTCTTAAAGAATATGAAATATGTATCACTTGGTTAGGAATTTAACTTTGAAATTTTCTACATATAAAATAAACTGATATTCAATGCTACTATAAAAAGTTTGAGTTAAAAAGATTAATTTTCGAATTTATGTGACTTTTTTTATGTGGTTCAAAATTTTGGAATAAATCTATTTTATTATAAAGGGATATGAGTGAAATATATATACATGATAAGAAATAGATTTGAAAGTCTTTTACAAAGAGAAATATTTAGAGAAATGTATATTTAATTATACGTTTAGAAATATGGTTTTGGGAATATGAATATAATTTATTTATTTTAAAATAAAAATGGTTATATTTCAATATGGATTTGGAAGAGTAAATTAAATATGGTTTTGTGAATAATATACATATATGAAAATTTGAGACAACTCTGTGTACATAAGTGTAAATTTGGAATAATTCGAGTTTATGGAATATTTTATTTTATAAGTGAACATTTATTTAAATACAATTAATAAATGAATTTATGGAAATTTATAACAAGTGTTTTTAAAATAATAAATTCAAAAGATAAATTGTTTTGAGAACCTTAATTCCATAATTTGGGAAGTACTAATAATCGACTTAGTATTATCGATTGGTTTAAATGCTTTCGAATAACGCTTCGTTGAATATGGTATAACTCGTTGAATAAAATGTTTGAGTGGAACTTACTAGCCCATTAGCAAATACTCGAATTTCACCGGGTAGTATGGGATGCCTTGGTTAAATTCGTGTGATTGCTATTAGGAAGTATTTTACACTTTAGAGTTGTATTTTCTTCTAGTGTGCGACAAGTGGTTGCTAGATCCTTAAGAGAATGTAGTTCAGGTTTTCCAGTGGTATCCGTAATAAGTGATATTCACCAGCTTTTAGTAAATACTTGGATTTCACCATACGGTATGGGACGTACTGGTTAAATCGTAGTAATTACTGTAGGCGATTTGGAACTTTAGAGTTTACTCTCTTTTGGTGTGAGTGGCTGCTAGATTCTTAAGAAGTTACTCCTGGATTTCTTTTCAAGTGTAATAATCTAAAATAAATCTAAAAGATTCGGTCATGGCTGTTATCCTTCAGATCGTCTTGTGATCCTGTGATTCCTGTCCTGTGTACGATCCCCGGTATCGGATCGATTCGTGTGATACCAAATTATTTGTTTGTTTGCTACGGTTCTATGTACGATCATTACGATTTTTTTGAGTAAGATCTCTTGGATTCTGGATATTTGGATTCTATGACTACTCTGTGTTCGTGAAATAAATCTATATTCTTAAGTCTTGTGTTCGTGAAATAAATATATATCTTTGGGTTTTGTGTTCGTGAAATAAATAAATATTCTTATGTCTTGTGTTCGTGAAATAAATGTATATTCTTGTGTCTTGTGATGGATGTTAAGTAAGTTAATTCTTTTATTCTATGTTTAGTGACTAGTTCGTGTTTGTGACTTAAATTTATAACCCTGTTCTGAGTTAAATTAATTTCCTGACTCGTTATATCCTGGACATCCGTATTTACTTATATGTTGTTTATTTTTGTGTTATATTCTGTTCTCACCCTATTGGATATTTAGAGATAGTCTGACTCGGGTGTTATTTTGCTCGGATCAGGCCGAGACTTTTCAGGTTACAGGATAAGTTGACCTTTGGATGTTTAGGCTAGCAAGGAGATAAACACCTTTGAATTTTTAGTTTATATCATTTAGGAAATTTGTGAATATGTTTATAAGATGTATAATTGAGATTAAAGAATTGTAAAACTGTATAACAATCGAGTTTAGTATTTCACTTTGTAAACTCAAAATTTGTATATGTATAAGTTGAAATTTATTCCGTTGTGATCTGCAACTGTTATTTATATGATATATAGTTCTGATTCTGATAAATTGGTGTGTCTATTACTTTGTATTAACACTGTATACGTCAAACTCAGTTCATATATTAAGTTTAAAGGTATAAATGACGTGTCAGTATTAGTATAAAGATATATTCACATTCGATCACCCTTAACATGCCGTATTCTTCGGATTAGCAGACGACATAACTTGTAATGTTCTTTGCTAATTTGAGTATCACGGTGGGGTCGTTACACCATTTTCCAAAAAATGCTGGAAAAAACCAATGGGAATAGGTTGTAGGAGGAGGCGGGGTGGAAGCTCGTCGGAAAGTTCATCAAAGGTGGATGGCAGGGAGGTGAAGGATGCACAATAGGCAAAGGCAGGAAGATGCAAGAGGCGCTGGTTGATGAAGGGGAAGTATGCTTACAGCTGTAGCATGTACGTGTATATGTTGTGCATGTTTTATGATGTGCATGTGCACAAGTGAAATGTACAGGGTTGTATTCATAAATTAGGGCAAATAGTCGTTACAATCTTATGTATAAATAGTGAGTCATGAAGGCTATATGCATGTACTATGGCTATCAATTCTATTGATAAAAATCAATAAAATCTTCTTCTTCATTTTCCTATATTCTTGAATACCTTCTTCCTAGTTAAATCTCAAATATGTTTCTCTTTTCTTGCAATACTCTTTCTGGTTCAAACATTACATTCCCATCAGTTAACACTATCTGAAGCATCCCTACACACCATGGTTTCTGGCACCATGTCAACCAGAGGCAAAAGGGTTCCACCACATTGGTATCAGAGCCACCTATGCCGCCAACAACAACTCCAACTTCTCCTCAACCATTCTATGATTCTGATCTAGACAATCAAGATGCTGACAACCTATCAATGCCAAAATTGGATGATGAAGCAGAATTTTGGGCAAGGCAGGAACACATCAACAACCGAACCTCCCAAATCCTAGAACAATTTGCAAGAAGCTCGACAAGAACTTCACGGCTCACAACAGGAATTGCATAACTTCAATCAAGAGCTTCACCAAAGCCTTTAAAATAAATCAAACAAATTGAATCTCAAGATTAATCAAATCTCTAAAACCTTAAACTCAGTTTTGCAAGGGCTAAAAAACAACCAAAATTTATCTCCACAACCTTCACATCAATCAAGAAGTCAGCCTTATATACCACCTTTTCAAAGAAACTCTTCAAGAAACTCCTCTGATCTTATTCCAAACCCCGATCCATCACCAAGCATACTGTCCGCACACAAACTTTTGTAGCACTACCATAAAACTTGAGTTTCCAACCTATTATGGAGATCATACAGTTATCGAATGGTTGAAGCAAGTGGAAGATCTTTTCAGATACCATCAAGCACCTAAAATTGAGTGGGTACAAACATGTTCCTTCCACCTCAAACAAGATGCTCAAAAATGGTATAAGTGGTTGAAAAGAAATGTCAAGAACTACTTGCAATGGAAGGTATTCAGAGAGGAGATCTTTACCAGGTTTGCCCCCCTGAACTAAGGAAACCATTTGGTGCTTTTGCAAATTTAAAACAATTAACTACCGTGCAAGCCTATCTCACCAAATTCGAATAACTACAAGGACTTCTTGATTATCTACATTCCGATTATGTGTTTTATAAGTTCATGGATGGACTTAAGGAAGAGATTAGATTCGATATTAAGGCTTTAGGGCCAACTTGTTTTGGAGAAGTTGTGAAACTTGCTAATTTTTTTGAAAACAAGCATAATAGTGTCAAGAGAAGTTCAAAATCCCACACAAACTCTTCTAGTTATTCCAAAATAATTATGCCAAAAACCACTATCCTTACCTTCCCTTAACCCTGCTGTTGGAAGAGAATCTGTCGAAACCACTAATAAGAAAAAAGGGTTAACCCCTAAGGAGATTATTGACAGAAGAAGGAAGGGGTTATGCTTTGGGTGTAATGAAAGGTGGAACGCTGGACATGATTGTAAGAATAAAAAGATATATATTTTGGAGGGAGTCGTGTCTTTAGATAATCAAGAAGACTTGATTCAAGAAGAGCTTGATGAATTTGATGAAGAACAAGACCTTACAAAAGAAAACCCGACTAGTGAAGAATCCTTCTCCATCACATTGCATGTTATGTGTGGTATACCCACATTAAACACAATTAAACTGAATGGAAGCATGAATGGTAAGCCAGTGCAGATACTTATAGATTCTAGATCAACTCATAATTTTATTAACACTTCTAGAGCAAAGAAGTTAGGATTGAAAGTTATAAGTCCAAAGCTACGAGGTTATAATTGCCAATGGAGAAAAATTGAATGGCAATCGAATGTGCAGTCAAGTTAAATTAAATTGTCAAGGATGTATTATGCCTATTGACCTCTTACTGCTACCATTTGATGGTTGTCAACTAGTTTTAGGGGCTCGGTGGATGAAAAGTATAGGAGAAGTCACACACAATCTTGGCAAGCTACATGTGAAGTTCAAATATAAAGGAAAAAGATATGTATGGAAAGGACTCAATTCAGAATAATTAAAGGTAGTAAGGGACAAGACTTGTAATAAAGAAGTACACAAAGAACAACTAGCCTTAATGTTGTGCTACCAAGAAACTACCCCGGCAGTACAAAAGGAACAGCCAGAAATCCCTGAAGAAATTACTCAACTATTGCTACAATTCCCTGATGTGCCTTCATAAGTTACAACCCTACCACCTTATAGAAGTTGTGATCATCAGATTCCTTTGAAACCTGGATCTAACCCATTTTGTTTAAGACCCTATATGTACTCTCATCATGTCAAGAATGAATTAGAGAAATTAATTAATGAAATGTTGACCTCAGGCATCATCTGGTCCGGCTCTAGCTCATAGTCACCACTAGTAGTGATGGTTCGAAAAATAGATGGATTATGGAGGATCTGTGTTTACTATAGAGTTATTAATTCACAAACAAAATACAAGTATCCTATTCCTTTAATTGATGATTTGTTTGATGAATTGTATGGTTCAAAGTATTTCTCTAAACTTAATTTAAGATCAGGCTATCATCAGATTAGAATGCATGGAAATGACATCCATAAAACTGCTTTTAAAACACATGAGGGGCACTATGAATTTATAGTAACGCCCTTTGGATTATCTGATGCACCTTCTACTTTTCAATCTCTAATGAATAATATTTTCAGGCCTTATTTAATAAAATTTATTTTAGTATTTTTGATGATATAATGGTTTATAGCCAAACATGGTTTGAGCACCTACACCATCTTTAGATAACTATGCGGGTAGTCCAAGAACATAATCGGTGATCAAACTATCCAAGTGTTGATTTTCCAGAGAATCTATTGGCTATCTGGGTCACATAATTTCAGTGAATGGTGTTGAAGTGGATAAGAAAAAATACAAGCAATGATGGAATGGCCAATACCAAAGTCTATCAAATGTCTCAGAGGGTTTTTAGGGTTCACAGGGTACTATAGGAAATTTGTGAAGAATTATGGTATAATTGTAAGACCCTTCACTAACTTGCTGAAGAAGAATTCTTTTATATGGACTGAAGCAGCTACTAAAGCTTTTGAGGAGCTTACGCAATGCCCAGACAACCACCAATATTAGTTATGCCCAATTCTGAATAAGAATTCATTGTGGAGTGTGATGCCAGTGGATATGGAATAGGGGTTGTATTGTTGCAAAATGGTAAACCCATTACTTATATCAGTCAAACCTTGCATGGGAAAAATCTGAAATTATCAACATATGAAAAGGAGTTGCTTGCACTCATTCTAGCTACTAAGAAGTAGTCTCAATACTTGTTGGGAAGACATTTTGTTATCAGGACAGATCACCAAAATCTCAAGCACTTACTATCTTAAAAGCTAAGCACTGAATTGCAAAGTAGGTGATTAACTAAGCTCCTACGGTTTGATTATAAGGTTGAGTATGAAAAAGGAAAAGAAAACTTGATAGCAGATTCATTGTCTAGGAGAGATGAAGCCTCACTCAACAACAATCAGTGCCAAGCTTTATCTATTCTACAACCAGGGTGACTACAAGAACTAAAGAATCTATATGGTACTTCAGAATATTTTAAAGGGATAGAGACAAGGTGGCGGGAAGGAAGCTTGAACACTCAGAAATACAAAAAGTAAATGACTTGTTTTTCTACGAAGGAAAACTACTACTAGACTACAGTAACGCTTATGTTATTCAAATAATACTTCAAGAATTTCACTCTACACTTTTAGGAGGGCATTCAGGAGTCAAGAGAATACTGCATAGAATTAAACAATCATTCTATTGGAAAGGAATGAAAGCTGATACCGAAAAGTTTGTGAAGGAATGTGATATATGTCAGAGAAATAAAAGCGAAAATATAAACATACTTGGTCTCTTTCTAACGTACCTATTCCAGAAAAGATATAGACAGACTTGTCCATGGACTTCATTACTGGATTGCCAAAAGGTAATAGATGCATAGCTATATTTGTAGTGGTAGATTTTATTTGATGGAGTTGTTAAGTTACATAGGATGCCTAAAACCATTGTGAGTGATAAAGATGCAATGTTTACAAGTTTATTTTGGCAAGAATTATTTACCCTGTAAGCATGCTCATTGAAATTAAGCTGTTCATAGCACCCCCAAATCGATGGGCAAACTGAAGTGACTGATCGAATTTTAGAAGGGTACTTAAGATGCTTTTCAGGCCACAAACCCCATGAATGGACCAGATGGTTGACATTAGCAAAGTATTGGTATAACACTACCTTCAAGGATGCATCTAAAACTACCCCTTTTGAAGTAGTTTATGGAGTACCGCCTCCATGTCTGTTATCATATGTGCCTAATACAGCAAAGGTACCTCAAGTTGAAAAGGAGTTATTCTCCACAGACATAGCTAAACAACTACTTAAGGACAACCTAAAAGTAGCCTAGGAAAGGATGAAAAAGCTAGTTGATCAAAGAAGAACTAAGAAACACTTTAAAGTAGGGGATTGAGCCTACTTGAAACTATAGCCTTACATGCAAATTACAGTCAAAAATCAGAGAACAAGCAAACTCCCACCTAAGTATTATGGTCCCTTTCAGATTATTGCAAGAATATGAGAGGTTGCCTATAAACTATAGCGGCCAGAAAATGCCTAGATATATCCAGTGTTTCATGTGTCTTTACTGAAAAAGAAAGTGGGGACAGGTGTGGTGATTCAGCAAGAAATACCCACTTATGTTGAGCAAATGATTGAAGAGCCTGAGAAAAAACTAGATAGGAGAATGGTGCTTAGAAATAACAAGGTTGTAATACAAATTTTAGTGAAGTGGAAGGGCGGGACCGTTGATGAGGCCACGTGGGAAGATCATTGGGATTTGATTAGGAGGTTACCTACTTTGGACCTTGAGACAAGATCCACTTTTGAAGGGGAGAGAGTTGTTACACCATTTTCCAGTAAATGTTGGAAAAAACTAGTTGGAAGAGGCCGCATGAGGAGGCAGGGTAGAAGCTCGTCGGAGAGTTCGTCAAAGGTGGACAACAGGGAGGTGAAGGAAGGATGTACAATAGGAAAAGGCAGGAAGATGCAAGAGGTGCTCATTGATAAAGGGGAAGTATGCTCGCAGCTTTAGCATGTACGTGTACATGTTGTGCATGTTTTATGGTGTGCATGTGCACAAGTGAAATGTACAGGGTTGTATTCATAAATTAGGGCAAATAGTTGTTACAATCTTATGTATAAATAGTGAGTCATGCAGGCTATATGCATATACTCTGGCTGTTAATTCTATTGATAAAAAACAATAAAATCTTCTCCTTCATTTTCCTATATTCTTGAATCCCTTCTTCCCAGTTAAATCTCAAATATGTTTCTCTTTTCTTGCAATACTCTTTCTTGTTCGTAAACTACATTCCCATCAGTTAACACCATTAGAAGCATCCCTACACACCATGGTTTCTGACACCATGTCAACCAGAGGTAATAGAAAGCAAAAGGGTTCCACCAAAATTATAAACAGGAAAATTAGAAAAACTAAACTTATATAGTGCTAACAAGTACAGCAAAAACCTACCAGTAAGAAGATGAGATGACATTTACATGGACCAAATAAACTAACAAAGAAAAATATTAAAAATGATCTGAAGGAGAAATGATTTAAGACTGACATTTATGAAAAGATGCCCGACCAGAATCATTTCAAATAATACCATATCATATCTTTGATGTGATGGTAATATTGTTCGTCAATGCCACACTAGGAAGGACAACAAATGAAAATCAAAGCAAAGCAGCAAAGACATAACTGGAAACTGGGGAAGGAACGGACCAACTTGGTTTGGCATTCCTAAAACAAAATTCATATTTATGCACGAAAATACCTTCATAATTCAAAACAATGGTGTTACAATATAGATGAACATAAATGTGTATCACCACCACACTAAAGAAAGTTATTACAAAAGCATGCAAATAATTAAATATAATTTAAGAACAAAAGTTCAATCACAGCCATTCTACTCATCCTTATCCACTGGCTCTTGGCAATTTTCAGCCTCAGGACCCTCCTCAGTTACTAGCCCATCATCCAAATTTTCGTCATCGGAAGCAGCAGCAACATCGTCGTTGCTGTCAAAAAACTTCTTTTGATCGGGAACATTCATTTTCTGTTGAGATGAAATAATACCCTCGATGACCTTCATAGTAGCTGCATTACGATCTGTGCTAACTGTGATATCTTCAGTTTTAGCGTCGAATGACTTATCATCTGCAGACTCGGATTCTTGTTTCGGTGGGGGCACAAAGAATGGTAGTTTTCCTCTCTGCCAGTCTTGAAGCACCATTTTAGCTGCAGTCATCAGATCCGGTTCCCCTCCCTATAACATAGGTTGATGTTATACATGTATCCTTCTTTAGTTTATGAACATCAAATTTCCTCTTTGGTTATTTAATTTTTCATCATGAACCATTAATGGACAACAATGGTACCTTTAATAGCTTTCCGGTCTGCCTACACATCTGAACAAGAAAATCATATCCATCGCTCCTAAAGGTAGTGTAACACAATTGTATAAGCGTCACATAAACTCATAGAAAAATTGATTTTTTTCAGTCCACAAAAAATATTCTAGTAGCAAACTCGACTAAATGTTGTCGAACGTCAACCATAATCACGTCCTCTTTTACGGTCCTTTAAAAACTTCTATGTTTGCTCATCCATAGTTATATATATCCACTTGCTAGTAAAACAATGCATCTCCAATTATATTGACTGTATGGGTTTTACTAGTGATCGAGTTATCATTTTAGAGGATTTACATGTATGGTAATTAATACTGTAAGGAGCAAAGCAGATTTCTGCTGATTTTAAAAAGGGCAAAGCACCCATAAAGTGAGGCAGAGATCACTATGATACAAGACAAGACTGATGCCAAGCTTAGAAAATTAGGCTTAGCATCTTGAACATGATAGTTCACCATGCTAAAAAATAAAGCATTGAGATGGTTTGGTAACCCATTAATAAGCACGCATCACAGGTATAAAAAAGGTTAGCTGAATTTATTGGTAATTTAAGTGCCATATTGGTGATCAAGTTAGCCCTCAAATAAACTGTCATTGATTGAAGTGGAAACAGATCGAATACAGTGTAGGAGCATAATTCTGATCAAAGTAATAGCAAGCAGGAAAGGGGAAAAGGGTTAGGAAGAAATATCATGCAAAATTTCCTTCATTTAATATAAACAGAGTGCAAGAATATAGCTACCATTCATGAATTTTATATGCCCTTTGCAAATGTTCTTTCTTGACACGTTTGAGAACTTCTTCTATATGTTCTGAAGCATCTTCCAAATTCTCAACACGCACCTTTACATAAAAATAAAAAATAAATACAGCATGCAATTTCAAATCAAACATATACCTAGCGGGCTCATGACAACATACTACAATAAGAAACAGTCACTAACATACTTCCTTGAAAGTTTTCATTCAATTTATTTTAAAGTTGTTGGCTTTTCTATTAATTTGTTTGTTAGACTAAATTCAACATAAATCAACTCATGTGAAAAGCATATGAATAGATGTACTCAATGATCACATACTTGTCCGCTTGAAGAACACTAATGATTAAGATTATCCATTACTGATACTGCAGAAATCGTGCTGAACAGTTTTCACGTTCGTCCTTTCCAACGAGGAGAAGAAGGTTTTTAGTGTTGAACGGTTTATACATTCAACCTTTCCAACAAAGAGAAATAAAGGGTGTACGATGTCACTTCGTAAGTAGAGAAAATAATTTGCCAGTTGCATAAATAAACAAGATGTGTCCTTCTCTTTTTCTCTGACATTCACTGAAATTCCTACCCCAAAACTATTCTCCAGTTGTTGCAATAAAAGTTGTTCCTAAACGTGCTCTTAGTGCAACCACCAAAAAACTACAAACAATCACACCTAGCTGCAAAGCACGGACATGTGCGTGTGTGTACATGTGTGTGTTATAAAGGGTTTGGGGGGGGGGGAGTCTGCTGCACCCCTATCTCACTTTTACAGTTACACAATTGGAAATCAAACACAACTTTGGGGATGTTCAATCTACTGTATGGACATCATACCAGCGAAAAACAATATCATTCCGAAACTTCTGCCATGTTCAAAATGTTAAGTCGATATCAATTGCTAAAATACTTATTTTAACCACCAATTGAATTATTATTTTGGCTATTTTAGGATTATTCAAATTAACCAAAAAAAATTGATGATGACCTTGAGACATAAGAGCATATCCACAAATTTTCGTTTGATTCCAAATCATATATCTAAAAATTGTAGAGATATAGATAGGGTGTAGCAGAACACTTAGTTTACACAACACACACACATATACATACATACATACATACACACACACACACACACATGTGTATGTATATGTGTGCGTATATATACATATATAGTGTGTATGTACACATATACAGTGTTGTAAAATCACTTCTATAGGCATCCCCAAAGGCAATAGACAAGGCTTTGCCGCCTCATCTAAGGAAACAGGCACCAGTTTTAGGCAACACATAAGTCCACCACACATGCCTGCTCAGGACTAGCAAAATCAAATTTAATAAATAGATAAATAAAAATCAATTTTCACCCAAAACCCACAAAAATTCAGCCCACAGTTAATACAGTAGCTTTTCTCTTCTGATAAATCCAAATTCCCTCAGTCGACGTTAAAAAACTTAAGAAAAATTACTAAGCCTTATTTTTTGCAATATTTTAGAAATTGCTATAAAAATCGTTTTATGTAATATCCAAAATTTTATGGAAAATACTCCGTCTTATGAAAAATATACAGTACTGATTAATCCCCATTTAGACGATTACTCACGTATCCAAGTCACTGCCTACATCCCACTAACAATTTTTACACTGATGTGTCTGTCTATCAAGTAGCAACTTAAGGAAGCAAGATAGTTTAGCCATTTTAATATGGAAATTTTTTTAATGCTCGCTGAAAACATGTACTATTTCACATTTATAAGAAAAGAAAACGTAAACATTTAATTTCAATGGAAAGGATATTTTTGTATTTCAATATTAAAATATTTGTCTTCTTGTGTAATAAACTTGTGTTTGTGTAGTAGATGAGACAACATTGTATTAGACACACGTTAACACAACCCTTCTAATATTTTGTTGGTACAGGCAGTTCAATTGCAAATCAAACCTGTTTATTACACTGTTGCCGCAATAAATCAGCACAGTTCATAATTATCAAATAAACGTTGAAATCGATAAATGAATAATAGGTACTTACCACACCCTTCAATACTATATCAGTTTCCGTATCTTTGTTTTGGTAAACCACGCCAGGACAGTCGATCAAAAAGATTTTCTTGGTTAGAGTTATGTACTGCCACACTTTAGTCTCCCCTGGAATAGGAGCCACCTTGCAGACCTGGAAAAGTTGGTAACAAATTAAGAAATTTATTCGATGGTCTTGCTATCTAAGCTCTACTTTTTAGCTTGGCAGCTCTGTCTCTTCTTTTAATGTCACTATTAGTGTCTTGTATTTTAAAAACTCCACTGATTAGCACTCTCTCTGCTACACCCATAACAGCATACTACAAAGGTCCTGCGTGGGTCAAGATATTTGTGTAATATGATGTTGAGAAGTCCATTATGGATGGAAGTTACACAATTTTTCCAACTAATAAAGGTTTGAGTTCAGACGTGATAGGGAAACATATTCACCAACAACATATATGCAGGTCATCCAACTGGGAAGTCAACTCCCATAGCAAAAGCTATGGATAAATTAACCTACAGATAGATAAAAAGTACAACTAGGGAAGACATACAAGCACCAGTGCAATCCACGATGCTAGGTAACCTAATTATGACTTCTAACGCACACCCAATCCATTATATGTGAAATGGAAAATAAAATGGATGGTGTCCTTTCAGTTGCATTTCATCCACATGAGAAAGGGGGGCAGGGCAGGACAATTTAAGCCGTTAATTTGGAAGTTAAATGATAATGAACCGAGTACGGCTACTGTTTTATTGAAATCCTCTGCCATCTACGAAAATTAGTTTACAACAGTAAAGATTCAAACAAAAAATGACAAATACACATACATTCTTTGTCCTTAGTGTGTTAATGACAGATGATTTTCCAACATTGGGGTATCCAACAAACCCAACAGATATAGCTTGTTTGTCACTCTTTAAACGAGAAAATTGCCTCAGCACAGATAGTAAAGATCCCTGTTTTGCAAAAGAAAGAAAAAAGTTTAGAGATAACAAAAATGTTATGTCAATGAGAAGTCTTAAAGAAAGTGTCTCCGAAAGATTTTTCAAACCTTTCCAAACGATTTAGTGATACTTGCATGAAATGCCAAAGTGGGATATTCTTTGGACAGCACGCGCAACCATCCTTTTGTAGCCCATGCAGGAATCAAATCACACTTAAAAGGTAAACGTAAATTAGACATTTAGATAACATAATTAACAAGTTCAAAGATAGTAGAAGCGATATAAAACCTTGTTCAGCAAAAGAACCATGTATTTGTGCTTGCAGTTCTCCTTCAAATGCTTTTCCAAATGACGACACCTTGTACCTTGTGGGTCTCTGGCATCAAGAACCTGTCATGGTAAGGGAGATTACATTGTCTCAAATTCTTATGACACCCTGAAATGGAGTGATTATAATGATTGGAAATCTTTTCTTATATCTGTACTATGTTTCGTGCGACTATTTTTGAAGTGAACGCAACTTCCTGAAACACCCTTCTAGAAAGTTATAAAGCCAAAAAGGTTCATGTTATTTAAATGATCATTAAGAGTTATTCTCTCTCATAAATAAAAATTATTTAAACGGTTGGGGATAACAAATTAATCGAAAATCTATTGTGGATAAATTTAATATGTTTTTCATTAAAAAATAGGTAAGTCTTTTATTAACATTTAACTTGGTATAAGATAATAATGTAACAAACTTGGCATTTTTTTAGAGGAATATAGTTAGTAATAAAGATAATCTTCTACACAGTTTTCGGAAGAAATTAGACATTATGTGACAAATTTAATAATTATTTATACATAAACCAAAGATGGGCTCATTTTTAAATTCTCAAATATGATTTTGTTCTTTTACTCACTCTATTTTTCAAAAGTTGTATTGCTTAGAGCACTACTGTATGCTAAATCTATATCTATATCTATATATTTTATAATAGTTGATGTATTGAAACTTCCAAATTATACACTCGTGTTATGTTTTAATTACATCATATCTATTTGCACGGGAGCCCTAACATGCCATAATACTAGGTTAAGTATAAGGAAACTGGCATACCTGAACTACAACATCTGAAGAGTCCACAACTTTATAAAGTTCACCCCAAATGCGCTTACTCTGCCCTTTATCGAACATTGTGTGTCTGGCTGAATCTCTAAATCCATATTCTTCATTTAGATCTTCAGGCTTATTAGCAAGTTTTTCCTCGAAGGCATCTACATATGATAGATACATTAAAATTATTAAATAAACAATGGCTTACGCAATCCTACGTTTAAAAGCTTGAAGTCTAATAATAATGGACAACCCTATTCCAAAAGTTATAAAACTGAACAAAGAATATGGAGACATCAGTAACCTTAGAAGAACTTATTGAGCCCAAAGATTATGACTTATGACTCCATGTTCGAGTACCGGATAGTAATATTACTGAAGTAATGAAGCCGGTCTATTAAAATTTCAAGGTATTGTATTATGTACCTTGAGAACCACCAGCTTTCTTAACCAAAGATTCATAGTCAGAGGCCAAAAGTCGTGGTCTCTTCCTTTTCCTTTTCGGCCCAAAAGTATCTTCAAAAGGCTCTGTATCGAGAAGATGTACTTTAGCTTGCTGTAAGGTAGGTAAAAAAGAAAAGAAGATGTGAATTAGGTATTGTATATCATCATGAGCAACAAATTGTAATCACACGACTTCTGATTCTGCAAGTTTAAGATGCATACACAAGGCATTATTGGCCAGATTCAGGAAAAACGGACCAATATACGACAAAAATGCTTCACACAAATAATTTCATCTTGTACGGCTCAAACAGAAACACACAAATACCTGATGGATATGCAATAGAAAAATCAAAACTTCTTAGCTGCTAGATGCAATTTGTGCACCAAAGATAGGAATTTATATTATATATATATATATATATTTATATATTTATATTTATATTTATATATATATATATATAATAAGAGAACTTCAGAAATATACATGAGTTTTATTCAAGGTAATAAAAGGGTAATAGAATAATTGGCAGGATATGACTATTTGAAGAACCTGAAAATTCACTCGATATTAAGACAACGAGAAAATTAGATTCTCACCTTCTGATGGTCATTAAGAAGAGAAAGTGGAATTTTTCTCTCTTTCAAAATGACATTATAGTTGCTAGACATTGTCTTCATCAACTCTTCTCGATAAAACTCAAGTTCTTTCTGATTCACAACTCGTGTATTACCTACAAAGTTAAACATGAACTAATCACAGGCCTAATACTACAACTGAAGAAAATTAGCAATCAAATATTAAGTAATTAGCTGATGATGATGATGATGGTTGTTGTGGTCGTTATTATCATCTATTACATACACACACACATATATGTATGCATGCATGCATATATGTATGTATGTATGCATATGTATGTATGTATGTATGCATATGTATGTATGTATGTATGCATATGTATGTATCAATGTCATTTACTCTATGTGGGCACTTATTTTCTTCACCAAGTTTCGGAAATATTTTCTTCAATAATGGGGTTATGGCTTCATACTTTTTGCCTTCCCCAAACCTCACTCAAGGTAGAGCCTTTATCAAAACCTTGAGAAGCTTGTAAAAAAATAAGATGTGCATAATAAACTGATACATTGCTATCAAGTCTATACCAAATGCTATTGTTTTGCGTTTGGATTTTTTGCAAAACGTAGTGTATAGCATTACATACATTTGAAACTCTACATAATGTTTCCAGCAAACTCAGTGTTTGAGCTTCACTGACTAGTGATTGCACTGGTCCATGAAATGATAATAAAAGAACCATAACAGAAGTAAAAATAAATAACCACTTCCTTTTCAGTTTGAAAAAATATATATTCTAGAAATTATCAGATTTAAAATATATGTAACATTTCGAACAAACAAGGATAAAGGAAAAAAACAGCAAAAAATAAATCTATCATATTTTTAACAACTCAAATTTGAAAACATAATTATGAAAACAAAGACCTTCGTTAAAAAAACAAATTTAAAATATGATCAAAAATCTGATTTATTACGCATAAAAATACGAATGCACAAAACAAGTTAGAGTTTAACAAAGACAACTTTTTTATGAGAGATTACTTTTAAAAGCTGTTTAGAGAAAATCTTTTACAGCCGCTTTATAAAATTCTATTTGAAGTAACTTCGTAAAATCAAATTTATTAGAAATTATTTTTTAAGAAAAAATCAAACAAAAGTTAAAAATATAGCCTTAAAAAACAATTTTACCATAGTAACTAGATGTATATGGCACTTTTAGAAAGTATTACCTATTTAAAGTAAACTTAAAAAAATACATATAGTTTTTCTGAAAAGTTGGTTTTAGAAGAACTTATTTTGTAATAAGGGTACTTTTAACGAAATTAAGAAGGCAAAAAAACACTAATAGTTAATGAAATTAAAAGGAACGTCAAAGATATGCTCTACTTAAAAATTTAAAAGCAAGATGTATGTCCAAAACAAGCAAAAATTAATATACGAAGTTACCAAAAATATGCTGCTTAAAGCTTCTTGACCCAAGATGCATCCAGAACAAGCCAAAATTAATATGAGAAGTTACCAAAATTAAACAATTTCTCATTATGATTGTTAAGACATAAAATTAGATTTCGTAACCGAGTCAAAATGTAATAATAAGATCCTTCTAGAAAATCAAACGCAAATCTAAGAATATGTTTTGGAACACTTGTTCGAGTTATTTTTATTTTAAACTATTTATAGAAGAATTTAGTAGATGCTTGTAATTTGATTATACTACATCTACATCAAAACTTGTATATTCGAACAAGTCATATAAACCTCTATGTGATAAAAAGACATGAATTTGAATTTTTATGCTTTTTATTGAAACAATATGTTTGTAAACTTCTAAAAATTAATGCTGCGTTGGCAAAAAGAAGATAAATATTGAACAAATGGATGTTAACGGTATATGACAGGGTAGTTGAATTTTGTAAAAGAGAAATGTCGGTCTCACTCTTGTACTCTTTTTGATTATTTGAGGTATGGCACAATTTTTAAATATATTACTTGATTCAAATATTAAGTTTTCAACTCATCTTGAAGAGAGTGTAAGATCACTCAGTCATGGATTCGAGATTTAATATATTCCCACACATTGTGCGCTTTCATTTCAATTTTGACGATGCACATCAAATTTGCGTGGACTGCAATATCTACCAACATACATGATATGTGTGTGTGCTATTTGGTGTATGTGTTCATTGTATATAAATACGTAGCTGAATGATTTAAGTGCACATGTGATGTAGACAAACGAACAAGATAATCATGTGCGAGTAATTCCTATATTATTCCCCAAACTCCCTCTTCCTCCGGTCTCTTCTTATTTTACATCTACTTATCCATTTATAGTTAAAAGAATAATTTGTCATTCAAAATATGAGTGGATGTGGAATGTTTTGGTTATTGATAGTGCAGATAATGTAAATGTAAATTAACAAATAATATTGTATGACCTATAAATCAAATTCTAGAAAGCAATAAGCTGCCAAAAGGCTAGTTCACTACTAGTCTTTTTCACAAACAAGGCCTAAATTGCCATCTATTTTTAATCTCGTCAATATTGTCTGAGATTCACTCAGGTTTTGGCACTTAAGCAAGATGAAATTAAGACGGGATTACATTTCAAAATCTTGTTCGAAATCATATGTTTTTACATGGTTTTTTTAATGTAGGTCAAAAATTAATTTATTCCCGTATTTTCAATATTTTCTTGGATGGGCCATAGCAAAAGACTTCATTTTTCCAATATTCATATATAAAAAATGTCACTACCAAATCAGTTTCTTAACCATCCTAAGAATTTAATATACTCTTTCTACTCCAACAACTCTCTTCATATTGAAATCATGTAAGTTACAATTTTCATTTTCATTTTTCAGATAACAATTATTTAAAAAAAATCATTAAAAATCAACTTTAGGCACGTAAGTTACTGTGAGAATACCCTCTAGAGACAGTTTACAATACAATATGTCAATTCAAGTTGTACATCTTATATATGAAAGCTCATCTGATAAGAGATTTGGCCTTTGAAAATCCCATGACGAGCAAGACATGATCAAAATCCAAGATCTGAATTCTTGATTGTATTGTATGCATATGAATACTTCGCGTAATACCAATAATATTAAGGAAATGTTTTTATTCCTTTCATGTGCACGTTTACCCAAAAAAATTCATCAAAACTTGCTGCTACCTAACTTTGAGAAAAAGAAGTCTTTTGCAGTTGACCACTAAAATTACAGATGATGTAAGAGAATCTCCACCGTGCAGAGAGGGAAAATCCTCGGATACCAGTTAACAATGACTTAAATGTAACCCAAAAAATGGAAAGAAAAGAAAATGCTTACCAAACCACCTCCTGTCGGGTGCGATTCTAGTGTTAGGAAGCTCCTTGGACTGTAGCTCATGCTTCAAAATGTTTCCTTTTGCATCTCTTTTAGGTCGGGTGTTGTACATCTTGAGTCGGCGACATGTGGCGGCGGAACGCATTCCCTTATCAGTTTTAGCGCCATTGCTACGGTTAGCGTCGAGAGAGTGCTTTGGCTTGCCAGAAACGCTAGTTGTTCTTTCTTTCTTTTTCGCCATGGCCGTCAAACCAAAAATTTTAGGGTTAAGTTCAACGACAGAGAGAGAGGTCGCGCAAAATGGATTGGCCTTTTGTATTTCACGTGCCGTACTCTTTCGCTTTCTTAATCAAAGACCAATGGGCCTTATTTAGCCTTCTCGGCCTTATTTAGCCTTCTGCGTGTTGAAAATCTCTTCTGATTTTTGTATTTTTTTTTTAAATAATATTTGACCTAATGCATGCTTGGACAGTCGAATCACCCTCTGAACATCTCAAAGTAAAAGTGGTAAAGATGGACGTATTACCATATAAAAGTGATCACTAATCATTTTTTATTGTATAATAAAGTAGAATCTAGATAAACTGTTTTTTTTTCTTTTCACCTGATTCTTTAATGTCAACATTGCCGATCTCAAAGATCGAATCCGTGACATTTAATCTCGTAGTCTAAACTAACACCAACTGAGTCAATCATGTTGGCATCCAGATAAGCTGTTTGAAACTTTCTTTTTAAATAATTTTCACTTCTCATCATATCATTTGAATTTTATTTTATTTTTCCCTTTTGACGATTGCTCCCCTTGTACCAAACCCTTATATAATGGATTACATATAGCACTTCTTACTTCTCTTTTTTATTCAGGCGTTATTATTGATTTTCCTTGATGGTAAATTTGGCTCCCAACCGTCGAATACTGATTTTGAAGACCTTTGAACTCGGTGTTATACTCCACGTAAGATATTTAAGGTAAATTTACTATTAATTTGAAAAATTAAAAATGAATGAAATGTAAAAAAAAATGACACGTTTTTTTAGAAAAATGGTGATCTTCAAATTTTGATGATAAAAAAAATAAAACAATGGAAATGTATAGTAGACAGGATTCATACTGTGGCCTATGTCCGCCTTTTTACTTCCCTACTTCTTTGATTACAAGATATAATTCAATTCTTGAATAAAATAGGTATGGATAAGATATTCAAAATGCAAAGGAATTACATATAATGGAGAAGGAGATAGCTTTTTCTAAGTGTTAAAAATCCTCAAAATCCGGAAGTCTTTTTTTACTGGAGATATAGTCTATTTCTAATATAAGATTAGAAGAATATCCCAAGTGTTATCTCTAAGTTCTTTGACCTTATTTTTGTGGTATTCGAATATCAGTCTGATCCACCTTATTTAATTGGAGACTCGATCTTGGTTGATTGATCTATAGTTGCTCGATCTAGAAGAGAAACTCAATTCTTTCAAATCATATACCTGAAATTGTTGATCGATTTCTATAGTTGTTTGTGTTTGTTTTTGGGTGAACAAATAAGAGTAGATTGCATAGGTTTCTAACCTCAAAGTGTGGCTGAAGGTATCATTAAAAATAGGAGCGTAGATCTAATATGATCATTTAATCTATACTATACTATTATTAGTGAGTTGAATTTCAAGCTCACACAGGCCCCCTTGAAATTTGGCAACCGAACGGTCACGTTTATACTTTTTCTTATCTTTCTCCAAACCCTAGATATTAATATTCGTTTCCTTTCACCAGTTAAGAGCACAGAAGCCCCCTCGCCTTCCGCTTCTCTCCTCTTCCCCCCTTTCGCCTGAACCGTCACGCCCAAGCTCTTTATTTTCCCGTTTTCAACTTGCCTGAATCTTCTCTGCCCTACATCACCCCTCTTCTATGTTTTTCTAACCTAAACATTACCCATGTCTCGACGAAAACAATTCCATCGATCTGCTTCCACTTCCATCGATCGGCTATCGGTCTCGTGTACAGCGACTAAGGCCTTCATGCTGCTACACACATGAGACAGATTATCTATCGAATCGAGTATGCATCGGCTGCTATCGGCGTCATGTACAGAGTGGATATGCCTTTGTACTACTCGGCTGTTATCGGCATCGGGGACAAAGTGGATCTGCCTTCATACTACTTTTGGCACTGATTTTAGTTTGATTTTAGGTTAACTATTTTCAAGTTTCAGTTAAAATGTTGACGTACTCTTATTTGGGTTTATTTATATATAGGTTTCAATTAGAATATAAATGACATATGCATCTATCCTTGGTAGTTTGGTGCATACTCGAAATGAAGGAAGGATGTATGGATTCTCATTTGTCTTTCTTTTATAATGAATGTGGTAAACAGCTAAACTCTTTAGTTTTTGAGATATTCAAGAAATTTATTATTGTCAGACTCTTTCTTTAATCCTTAAATATTTCTCAGACATTATTTATACACCTGTTTTCTCATCAGCATTTGCTTCATCAAAAGGATAAAAATTAATGGGCCTAGAAGTGTGAATTCTTGCAACATTTACACAATGTATGAGTATGTTAGTGTAGGATACATACCCAATACAGCATTAGTTATAACACAGTGGTTGCCATTTTCATAAATGTATACCTTATACACATCTTTATACACCCTATATTATATGCTTAGGGTGGTAATGAACCCAAAAGCTAGAAACCTTTGTATTTTATTTGTTACATCCACGGTCAAAATTTAGATTCTTTTTTCTTTTCATGGAACCAAACAATTTTTTTTCAATTCTCGGTCAAACAAATTCCATATTGATTATACTTGAATAGTCAACAAACATTTTTGTGAATCTACATACCATATGCCATGGGCTAAGCATGAATTTGTGTTCATGACAGGTTTATAATAAACACCAAGAATATATGAATTGTACCATTATTTGATTTAGTAGACATTTAGTACAGGTATATTGAATAATTGATACAGCCAATAATTGTGTTATGCCATATACATTTCAAAACATATAAGCTTATACACCTCTCAAAGATTTCATGGCTCCCTCCATCCGTCCAGCAGTACCCCCGATCTCCTTTGTCCCCAGCAAATACAACTCCGTCCTGACCAACCCATCCCCCACTCCCTCCTCCTCGGCCGCCCCCAACCAGCATGCGACCACATCCCGAGCCCCACCAGCCCCTCTGTATCGAGATTCCCGCCGCCAAGACTTATGCCCAGGTAGTGGGTTATGCACCTCATTCCCCCCTCCTGCCCAATCCTCCGGCCAAGAGGCGCCACCCCCTGCCTCTTTTCAAAAACGTTCGCCAAACGGTGGAATTTCTAAAGAAGGAAAACCGTTGCTTTCGTTGTGCTGGCCTTAGACACGTGGCGCAAGTTTGTAGGGATGCAAAGATATGCTATAAGTGCGGATTTTTTGGGCATCCTCAAACGCACTGTCCCGATAAAACCCCCAATCAGTCTCTGGCTCGTAAAACTAGTAAAGTCCCCTCCTCTTCCACTAAAGACAAACTCCCCTCTGCCTGATGGGTCCCAACGTCGCATCCCCACCCAGCTCATACGAAACCTTTCAGCTCCCCAATGCAAGTCATATCCCATGTAGCTCCACATAATCCACTCCAATCCCCAAAGCATCATCATAACACACCCCTGATCCCTAAAACTTTCTCAATGGCGGACACATCACTGCTCCTCATCGCAAACATTATCTCCGGCACATGGTCCATTGACTCTCTACACCATACCCTATCATCCACATTCCAACACAGAGAATGGCCACTTTGGCTTCAGTCTGAAAACAGCTTCATCTTTTACTGCCCCACTTTCTCAATCAGAGACCAAATTCTCCAGAGATCGACCATCTCTACGGTCGGAGGAACCGTGCAATTCCAACCCTGGTCTGAGTTCGACCGCCCTGCGCCGTCTCTAGACCCACCTTCATGGGCGCGAATCTCAGGCTTCCCAGAGCTCCTTCGCTTCAACACAGAAGCCATCACCGAAGCAGTTAAGCCAGTGGGTAGGTTCCTGGCCCAGGACGACTGCGAATGGGCTGAACTAGACCACCGTTTTTTATACATTCAAATTCAGTTCTACAGTGGCATCATTTCCCCATCATCCTTTGTCTCCGTCCTCAACAACACAGAATACCTCCTGCGCATAGAAAGATGGGAGCACGAACACCCTAACAGGCGTCCGGAGAATCATTTGCTGGGATTTGACTACGAAAGACACTTCCCCCTTTTTGAGCAACACATCATGATCGAAAATTTAGAATCAGAAGACAGATTCGACGTCATGAATTACTCCCCAATCTACTCCGGCTCCCCACCGGCGCCCGGCCAACCTTATGATCAATCATTCGAAGTGGTGGGTCCAAGGGGCTGGGACCCATGGCCAGCCCAAGAACACAGGTGGGACCCTTTCTCTGACCTAGACCTCTCATCCCCGCTCTTCCAACGGATCCCAACCCCCCCAGCTTCCGCTGCCCCTCCCAATCCTCACCCTATTCCTATCCCTCAAACTGATACCCAATCACTCCCGGTGCAGATCCATAATTCCACCCCCCAAGCTGACCCACCCTCTCCCGCTCATCAATTCCCCGTCCCTAGCCCAGAAGAATTCAGCCAAGCGGCCCACCCGAGGACTGGTCAAGAGCTTCATCCAACCACTCCAGCGGCTGCTCAGTGGTCCCAGCCAATCACCCCAACAGCTGTGCGCCGTAGCTCCAGACTGGACAGAGCAGCATCTCATCCTGGTAGTTTTTTTAAACATGTTGTCTTTTCTTCTCATAATAAAAGCTTAAATAAGAAAATGACACGTTGCATGGGAGTAAAGTTGCATGGAGAACATTACTCCTCCATGCAGGCACTAGAATCGGAGCGCTTAGGGCAACTCCAGTAGATTACGGGCTGGGGCCTCAATGGCCAGGCGCCCATTTAATGGGCGCTTGAGAAAAGGCGCCCATAAAATGGGCGCTGCCTCCCCACCCCCTCCTCCACTTCCATTATTTCTATTTTACATTTTTTTAAAAATTTGAAAATTTAAACAAAATGCCGCCGCGTCCAACCAAAATCGCACGCAGAACGGTTCAGAGACATCCAGCGGAGCAAGCTGGACCATTACACGTTCCGCCACCACCAGGAGTTTCTCCAGACGATCTACGTGTTTTACATGAGCTGCCAGATGGTTATCGGCATAGAGCCGAAACCGCTTTGACGACCATACAGGTATAAATTGCAAACGAATATAACTTATTATTTTAATATGTACAGTACATGCTCATATTAAATAACCCTTACTGTCTCAAAAATTGTTAATTCATAAATTATCTATAGGATCATTACATTCACTGTCGGGGTAGTTGGGCTAAGTGCATTACCCAGTTTTATGACTATTTTCTCGGTCCTATTATTGAGAGGCTACATGCCAGCCCTTTTGGATCATTTTTGTTGATTAGGCCTGTTCAGTCCTTTGATCGACCTCTCATTCAAGCATTAGCTGAGAGGTGGTGGCCCACCACGCATACGTTTCATTTTTCAAATTTTGAGCTTGGTATCACGCCAGTTGATTTCTACATGTTTACTGGGATTGAGATTGGACGACATGGTCTTCGACCTTTTCCATTTGATGATTTATACGAGTCGCCCAATCTGTTTACTGTTTTTTTACCACTAATAGATGTTGCCTGCGTCAGTAGTGGTTCTGTTAAGTTGACGTACCTGCAGTAGTACATCACCAGTTATATAGGTAGAGCCGATATGATGGATGGGGTTACTAGAGCATTTCTGTTGTACCTATTTGGTTCGACCTTTTTTTCGAACCAAAAAGGTACGGTTAGACTAGGCTATTTAGCTTCTCTAGTCAGATTAGACCAGCTACATACTATTGACTGGGGCACGGCGATATTAGGCACCCTTTATACCGCTCTAGATTCATTTGCACTTGGCGACGTCAAGCAGATGTATGCTTTTTGGTATATTTTGCCGTTATGGTACTACGAGTACACGGCAAACATGCAGGACGCGGCTAGTCAGGCTGCTGAGCATTACTTCCCTAGGATGAGACGATGGGAGACTATGCAGTACGTACATCATGTCCCCTTAGGCGTACGGCATGACTTGATGGAGGCTAGGTCACAGCTTGATATGCGTACTGTAGGTAACATCATTCGGACACCTTGGGCCTCACATTGGACTCATCTAGCAGATGCAGGTATTTTGGTGGATGACCATCCCTTGATGGTTGCGCATTCACTATCTACACGGAGGGTTGCTTTGCATACACCTGCATTTATGCCTATGTGGTATTTGGGAGAGAGATGTGCTTATCAGATTACGGGTGATCGCCGTATACCATATGATCCTTTATCTTGTGAGGACATGTTTGGTAGACATAGAGTGATCGGCGATCAGTACATAGCTACTCTACGACTGGCTGGATGGGTGGATAGTAGTACTTTCTTCATCGATGGGGATTACGATGCTTATTGGGCTAGAGTGGCACCCCGTAGATACATCGTACCAGATTATGTTCGTGGGGTCAACTTTGATCATATTGGCCCTCATTTGGCAGCCGGTAGAGTTCAGGTACCGCAGGTTTCATTTGACCCGATTCCGTCACAGTTCTCCCAGACTCCCATGCAGTTGGAGCCTGATACTACTTTTAGAGCATATGACGTGACAGGTACTTTGATTGAGCAGCCTTTAGTCCTTCCAGATCACCCCGACTATCCTGGTGTGCCTTCAGTCGGGTTATATCCTCCGTATGAGGTACGTTTGCTGTTTATTGCCATTTTTCCTTTATTTTATGCTTGGTTTCTTACTATGTCAAATGTCATCTGTATGTAGTATGCTGTTAGATTGGACCAGACCAGAGTTTCATTTGGTGTGTTTCGCGATATGACTCTTACACATACACACACCATGCATAATATGTACATGTATCATACACATATGCTAGAGGCGCAGATTGATCAGCTATCAGCTAGACTTGCTGTATATGAGCCTTTCGGATCACAGGGCAGAGGTGATGTTGGTCCCAGTGGGCATGATGCTGGTGGTTTAGACGAGGATGGTGGGGAAGACGAGGACGGTGATGATGATGCTGACGGTGGGGAAGACGATGACGGTGATGACGACGATGACGGTGATGATGACGATGACGGAGATGATGATGATGATGGTGATGATGCTGACGACGACGACGTTGCATTCCTTTAGTTTTATACCTTTTAGTTTATATGTGGTAGACGTTTTATTTTATGTTGAGTTCCTATAGCTTATGTACTTATGTCATTGTTTGAGTGTACGGTGTGTTCTTTATGTTTATATACTTTCACTTTCTTGGATTTATATTGTGCATTCTATATGTCTGTATATACTGTGAATTATACCGCACCATCAGAAATGACAGCAACAAACAGTGCACATAGGCAGTAGCTTTGACAGCAACAACAGAAATTATCATTTGAGAAGACAATTAAGATAGCTCTCGACACATTAACGAACGTTACATAACCAACTAGCAATAATGTTATCTTAAGGCCATCCAAATCTTTCTAGCCAGTTCTGACGTATGAAGTACGCATCATGGGCAATGAAGGGCGTGCCATATTTTAAATTGTGTCGACCGTCATAAGACGAACGTGTAGTCTCAAACACATTTTCCAATATTACCTCATTAATTATCTTTGTGTAACGCGTGCATGCCCTAGTAAAGTTTCTGTATGCAGTCCTGACCTCTTGAGCAGTACGTCTGACTTGAGAGCCCACGTCATTGTTGTAGAGTTCAGCCAGAGTGTCCCAAAAATTAATTACCATTGACTCCTGATTATCGCACATCTCGTCGGTTTGAATGTAGTACTGCATAAGCAACTTCAATTCATGAGGCGTAAATGTCATGTTCGACAATGTAGTTTGAATAATGTTAGGTTTGTAAATGATTTAAACATATAACGATTTGTGAATTTATATAATAGATATTCTTGACCTCTTGAGCAGTACGTGATTTGACCGGCAAATGAACGTGGCTACAGTACGTGATTTGACCGCACACTGACACACCTTCTCCCCACTCAACAAAGCAGAGATTCTTGACCGGCAAATGAACGTGGCTACAGTACGTGATTTGACCGCACACTGACACACCTTCTCCCCACTCAACAAAGCAGAGATTCTTGATCGGCAAATGAACGTGGCTACAGTACGTGATTTGACCGCACACTGACACACCTTCTCTCCACTCAACAAAGCAGAGACTCTTGACCGGCAAATGAACGTGGCTACAGTACGTGATTTGACCGCACCCTGACACACCTTCTCTCCACTCAACAATTAGTCATATATATAACCATATGGATGTCATACTTGTTCACCACAATTTTCTCTAACAAAACATTCAAATATCAAACAACTGTCCTCAAATATCAAACAATGTCTGCAAATTTACTGAAAGTTGTATTCCTATGCGACAGTGACTCTGAAGAAGAAGTGTACGCGTTAGCGCAGCAACAAGAGGAGGAGGAACTGATGAAGATATACCGTGAAGCATACGGATCAACTTCTGGAAAACATGGTGGTTCCGTTGTGGGTCGGAAATATATCAACCGTAACCAGCAAGCATTTCACAAAACACTTATGCAAGATTACTTTGCCCGTGATCCAACTTACGGTCCAGAGATGTTTAGACGACGATTCAGGATGAGTCGTCCATTATTTATAAGAATTCTTGAAAGTATTCAGCATAATAACAAATATTTTGTTTTTAAGCAGGACGCTGCAAAAAACAAGGTTTGAGTGGGCATCAAAAGATGACCGCAGCTTTGAGAATGTTAGCTTACGGTACACCCGCTGATGCCCTTGACGATGCATATCGTATTGCAGAGAGTACAGCATTGGAAAACCTAGATCACTTCTGTCAATCTGTTGTGGATATTTATGGGATGGAATATCTTCGTTCTCCAAACGAGGCAGATATAATGCGCTTGCGTGAAATGCATGAAAGCAAGGGCTGGCCTGGAATGCTTGGAAGTCTAGATTGTATGCATTGGGAGTGGAAGAACTGTCCAAAAGCTTTTCACGGAGCATATAACGATAAAGAAAAAAAACCAACTATCATCTTAGAAGCAGTTGCCTCTCATGATTTGTGGATTTGGCATGCTTTCTTTGGAATGCCAGGTTCTCTTAATGACTTAAACGTTGTCGAACGATCTCATTTGTTTAATGATTTGGCGCAAGGTAAGTCAACTCCCGTATCATTTACTCTTGGTCAGAACACGTATGAGCATGGATATTATTTAGGAGATGGAATTTATCCCAAATGGAGTACGATTGTAAAGACATTTGCGAACCCAATGACGGCAAAACAGAAACACTTTGCTGCGATGCAGGAAGGACAAAGGAAGGACGTAGAAAGGGCGTTTGGGGTCCTTCAAGCAAGGTTTGCAATGGTTAGCAATCCATGTAGATTATGGAAGAGATCAAAAATGGCTACAATTATGTTCTGTTGTATAATTCTGCATAACATGATCATTGAAGATGAACGCGATATGGATTATCCCGATTTCGAGTATGAGGGGGCAAGACAACCCCCCGAATTGTTTCGCACAACCACGTTACGAAATGAAGGACAATACGCAATTCATAACGATCATCATGAATTATATCGTAATGCAGCTATTCATAATAGACTCCAAATGGATTTAATGGAGCATATTTGGAATTCTCATGGAAATCAGTAGTTGAAGATGGTGGATCTTTGTTTGATTACACATGTTTGCCTTTTTTTTCCTATAACGAAGTGTATAATGCTTCAATTTTAACGTTTGTAATATCATTTATGTTTGATGAATTAAATCGATATTGATATCTACATAATGCATCGAAAAAATGATATGCCGTTGAATAATGTAAAATTGATCATGGGCAGTTGATTGCATATATGAACTGAAGGTACATGGATATTGAAACTACATTAACTAGAAATATCACATTATTACGTCAACTACATATGTTTTGTTCCAGATCGACTCTCAACAATGCGTGGTTTGTACTCCATCCAATATTGCATTGTAATTGGGTCCATTCCGGTGACATCCTTTTCCATTACTAAGGTCTCTTGGCGTTGCCGCTCTAGCTCAAACCGGCCCTTCTCAATCTGAGTCAATTCTTTTAACACGGCAAGCTTTTCTGCACTTCCTTTTTGACGTTCTGCATTTTCTCTCGCATGTTTTTCATGCATTAAGGCTAAACGAGAATCGATTTGAGATTGAACAGCAATTTTCTTCTTAGTTGCTCGTTGCCCCATCGGTCTAGCGTCTTCATCAAATGCGGGAACTACTTCTTCGTCTTCGTTATCTGGGCATTCATTTGAGTCCATATGAGAAGAATTGCCTGGGCTAGAATTGTAATTAGATCTACTTGTTTTTTTCTTCCCCTTCGACTTCGTCTGGACATCTCTTAAGCTTTTTGCGGTGTTTGAGTTCCATTTTTGCTGACTAACAAGCAAGTCATAGCAGTTTGCAAACTGATAGTAGTGTGGTTTCTTTGTACCATTTTCTCTTGGAAATAATTTCAAGAATTGATCGTTTGCCATTCTCTTCTACAAAAACAGAAACAAAAAATCATATATTCACAAAGTGATCAGAGATAAATGTAAATTAAAAATCAAATTTTACAAAATGCTACCAAGTCAGCTTCGCCACCAATTCCACTTGGATTTGCTGTTCTTATTTTGTGGATCTGCGACTCGTAGAATTGTGTTTGTCAATTAATCTTCCCAAAACGACCAGTGATTGCAGACATTGACCTCGTCTTTTCAACATGTTTTTTATTGTACGCACTCATGACTTTTGCCCAAAATGCCTCTCCACTTTGATCGTTCCCCTTTACCGAGTCGTTAGAAAAATGACAATAAATATAACACAAATCCTTATCTTCATCGCCAGACCATGGAGCCGAAGAATGGAATGATAGAGGGGGGGCGGTAAGGGGATGAACATTTTGAAAGGGTTGAGAATCTAAATCCCAGCTATCCATATTCATCGCTTCGGTATATGATTGAAATGGATGAGACATGTATTGAATATTAACGAATTGAGAATATAATTGTAATAGAAGAAGAGATGTGTGTACTACAATCTGAATAATCTCCCGGTATATGTAGTGAAATCATAAATATGACCGTTTATAGCCGTTGTAATTTGAAATATGACCGTTTGTAGCCGTTGTAATTTGAAATACGACCGTTTATAGCCATTGGAGTCAAAATTTGACTGTTCGGAGCCGTTGGAGTTCGAATGTAGAGGGGGATGTAGCCGGAAGGGCCGGGGGAGGGGAGGGTGGGCTTGGGCGCCCATTTAATGGGCGCCCAAGCCCAGTTCAGGATTCTGAATCGAATCCTGAACTTTCAACTGAATTGTTCCCCTTAATTTGACGATTGGAGACTTTTTTTTATCAAATTCAGTAAGTAATTTGACGACTGGAGATGCCCTTATCATTCTCCCAATGAAGCTAATATCCTGGAATACACGGGGGTTGGGGGACCCCAGCAAAAGACATTCTGTTAGCCTTGTCATATCCCCACATAAAGTAGACATCCTTTTCTTGCAAGAAACCAAACTGTCAGACCCAAACCCCAACATGCTCAGACAGATCGGTGGGCCATTCCTAACTGGGTGGGCCCACATAAATGCTGTCGGTTCGAGCGGCGGTATAATGACAGCCTGGAATGAAACCGTGTGGTCCCACTGCCAAACCTTCTATCACACTTCAGCCTTACATGTAGCCCTTCGCCACTTACAAACTGGAACAATCTTCTTCTTCTCCAATATCTATGGCCCACAAAACCCTCGAGATCGAAACGAACTCTGGACGAACTGTCTCACCTTCTCCGCTCATATCAATGGCCCTTGGATTGTCGGAGGAGATTTCAATACCACCAAATCCCCAACAGAAAGGAACTCTGGAAATCTATCCCAAGACTCTGAAGCCTTCAACTAGTTTATCAAACTTTGCTCCCTAATTGACCCACCCATCAGCAACCGCCTTTACACCTGGTCCAATCGCAGATCAGATCCCTCACTAGCTAAATTAGACCGCTACCTCTTCAACCCGGCCTGGGAGGATTTACACCCCCTCTCCATTGTCTCGGGTCTAGCCACAGTTATCTCCGACCACTGCCCGCTCCTCCTAGACACGGGATCCCTCACTTGTCACAGCAGACCCTTCCGGTTCGAACGCCTCTGGCTCCTCGAGCCATCATTTGATAATTCATCAAAGAAATCTGGTCTCAGCCTTCCCCCATCCAATCAGCCACTGTCAGGGTCGTCTCCAAGCTCCGTTCCCTTCGAAAAATCATCAAACCTTGGGCCAAATCAGTTTGGGGCTCCATTCGCTCGCGCATCTCCGCCATCCAAGATGAGATTCTGGACCTAAATATCCTGGAAGAATCCTCTCCTCTCTCCGAATTAGACAGATCTCGTCTGAGAGAACTGGAAGCTGACCTAGACAGATTGTCACTTCAAGAAGAAATAGGTTGGAAACAACGCTCTAAAGCGAAATGGATTGAAGATGGCGATAAGAACACTGCTTACTTCCACCGTCTCGCCAATGGCAGACGTAGATCAACTTTTATTCCTGAAATCACCCAAGACAACAACACCACCTCTGATCAGTCAGTCATCCTTAAACTCTTCACCGACTATTACCGAACTATTCTAGGCAACCATCACCCCCCTCTTCCCCCAATTGATTGGAAACTGCTCTACCCGGAGAATCACCCCATCCCCCTTGACCATCCCTTCACTGAAGCAGAAATTTGGGCATCGCTTAAAAGCATGTCCGATGACAAGGCTCCTGGCCCAGATGGCTTCGGGCCCCTATTCTTCAAACACTACTGGGATACAGTAAAATTCGACATCATCGAAATGTGCTCCGAATTTCATGCTGACCCATCATCCGTGGCCCGCATCAACTACGCAAATATCATCCTACTCCCAAAATCCCCCGGCGCCACCTCCCTCCCGTCCTTTCGTCCCATTAGTCTCCTAAACACAACCTTTAAGATCATAACCAAGGTCCTGGCCAACCGCCTTCAAGCCTTCATAGCCCCTCTAATTGGAATTGAGCAATCCGCATTCATCTTGGGCCGTAACATCATGGACTGCGTAGCAATGACCCAGGAGGTCATATCCTTCTGCCACTCTACTTCAACACCAGGAATGCTTCTCAAACTAGACTACTCAAAAGCTTTTTACTCAGTTAACTGGCAATTCATCTTGGAGCTAATGGAACACAGAGGCTTCCCCACAAAATGGTGCAACTGGATATACTCTATTCTCAACTCAAGCATGTCCTCGATAGTCATTAATGGGGTCTCGGGGGGTCTAATCAAATCAGCCCGTGGACTGCGACAAGGAGACCCACTTTCTCCCTTGCTTTTCGTTCTGGTAGCCGATGTGTTCAACCGCATGATCAAGTTAGCAATTTCGAATAACATCTTTCAGGGCATCAATCTCCCCAATTCTAACCTAGTCATTTCCAACCTTCAATTCGCCGACGACACCATTCTATTCGCATCACCCATGCTCAACCACATTCATTGCCTCAAAGTAGCTCTATATTCATTCGAACTCATATCCGGCCTATCCATCAACTTCAGCAAAAGCTCCATTATCATGCTCGGAAGCGCTGACCATCTCGGGCAAATCTGTTCCAGCCTGCTCAACTGCAAGATCGCTCACTTCCCCATCTCCTACCTCGGAGTCCCAATCCGTCCAACCAAATTACATAGATCTGATTGGTTCCCCCTCATCGCCAAAATCGAAAACAGACTCCTTTCATGGAAAGCTCACTCCTTGTCCTCAGCAGGGCGTCTAGTCCTTGTTAAATCCATTCTATCAGCGATTCCCACATACTGGATGTCACTGTAAAAACTCCCCTCCTGGGTAATCAAAAAAATTGACGCGATCAGAAGCTCCTTTCTTTGGAATGGTAGTAATATAAAGAGACTCGTAAACTGGCCCGCCTGCCTACCCCCGAAAAATGGCGGCCTTGGAATCGTTAATCTTCATGACTTCAACATCGCGCTCCTCGCCAAATGGCTCTGGCGGTTCCTTACCCCTGGCTCCTTCCTTTGGAAATCTTGGATTACCTCTCTCCACTATCACTCAAACCCACACCTTGTCCTCCATGCCTTCACCGGAATCAAACCATCCCCTTTCTGGTCTGGGGTCGTATCAACCCTACCACGTGTCAAACGGCTCTTCCACGTCAACCTGGGCAATGGGGCTAATTGCCTCTTCTGGTTAGATACATGGCATAACCAGCTTCCCCTCTCCTCCATCCTCCCCAACCTCTTCGCTCATACTACTAACTTCTTCGCCTCCACCCTTGACATTTCTATTTCGGGCCTCGATCAGCTTCTCCCTACCTCCTACTTCGACCTCACCACCCTCTCCGAGCTTCACCTTGTCACCTCTATTCTCCGTAACATCCATCTCAACCCCCGGCCAGACTCCTTCACCTGGGCCCCCAACCCATCAACCGGCTTCTCCGTTGCCTCCTGCTATGCTCACCTAAACAACCCCGGACGTCTCTTCACCTTCCCCAGACTTTGGAAGTGCAGGATCCAGCCCCGCTTCGCTTTCCTGCAATGGTGCCTTATTCACGAGCGAATCAACACAAGAGACAGGCTCCTTCGCCATAACATCATCGTCGATCCCAGCTGTGCCTTATGCTCTACCACACCAGAAAGTTTACAACATCTATTCTTTGAATGCAATTTTGCTGTCAGGGTCTGGGCGGCTTCGACGGTTCACATTCTTGGACATATCCCCACGTTCAACTCGTTTTTCGACCACTGGCAGAACAACCCCCCCAACTATCACTTTGATCTCATTGTAGCTATTTTCAGTTGGTGCATCTGGGCCGAGCGTAATGCACGTGTATTCTGCAAGCCCACATCCAACTTCGAAGGAACTTGTAGACGTATTATTCACTATTTCTCATCTATATCAGGTCGAAGCTTCTCCGCACCATTCAGACTGAGATTGCCATACCCCAGCTCTCCACCAGCCGAATCCTCGGGCAGCACATCAGCAGTTCCTTCTGGCAGGCATTGAGGGCACCACTAACTGCTTTATAGCTCTAGTCTTTTTTCTATTCTGTTGTTCACAATATGTATTTTGTATATAAAACTCTCTCTCATCGACTAGCTTGCGGTTTCTTACTACATTTTGGCCAGCGATCAGGCTTGTTGATCGCACTACTTACCTATTTATATGATATTCAATTGGTTGTGTAGTTCCACGCTACACAACCGTGTCGCTCAAAAAAAAATTGTGTTATGCCGGTAACTTATGTTTATATCTCTATAGAAGCAGTGACATTTTGTAGACTTACATGGATGCAGATTACCGATGATGTTTCAGGTACTTGGAAGCTAATTAAACTCCTCCATTTAACGAAATATGTGAGCCATTTCATGGTTTATGCACCATTGTCAACCGGTTGCATAAAAGGAAAATAAGATCGGTTGATATGGAACCTTTCAAGATTTCACATAGTCGGTCAAAATAGAATATAAGACGCTTGCTGATTTCCTAATTTCAATCAAGATGTTTAATTGAGGTACGTTTACAATTTTAGTGAGTGGTTTTTTATCAATGTTTAGGTGTGTAAAATAGTCGTCTCTATCCAAATCTCAATAGGTAAACGTTTTACTCTGCTAAAAAAAATTCATATTACAACATAATTATCCACTTACCTATTTACACTAGAATTTCTGGCAAACATCTGATGACTGCGCTCAACATTAATCTTTAGAGTTACCTTCATCAGCAAACTTTTAAACTTTGAAATAAATGCCTATTGTGCATGGCTTGCTAACTGTCCACCATATTGTTATGCATACCAGAAATAGTGTATATGACATAAATTAGTGTTGCTGATGTCTGAAATGAAATGCTTAGTACATGATGCAAACTCATAAGTTATTGTCAGCGAAATATTGTTTGAAGTCATATGGTTTCTATATATGGTTATGCGAAATTGCAACACATGGTTTATATGGTTTAAGTGTATGATTTTGCTAATTTGGAGCACTTGGTTTATATAAATGGTTTTTTAAATCTGTTATTTTAGTTTTGTTCAGTTCTTTTCTCTGTATTTCATGCAAGTTTTGTTCCATGATTAATACAAGATTCAGTAAATTCAAGTGCACTACCATCATTTTGATCTCCTATTCTTGATAATTTTCTTTTCCAAAAAAAGATAATAATGACAATCATTTTTGCATGTTGATTATCAGTTTAGGTGCAGGGTGAACTGTGAATAACTGAAAATAGCTTCAGCTAAAGTTATCAGATGTTTATTTGTTTATAACATATTGTTGGCATTAATTCAAGCTTAGATAAGATCTTCTTTATGCACATTAATATTATTTTATTGTTGGATTAATATTTTACTATGTATGTCAGCATAGAAAGGCACGGTTGAATTGAATTTAAGTTGTATCCTATAAAGTATTCAAAAAATTTCATACAAAATGAATGTATTTAGATATTTTCAATGGTTTATCGCTAATTTATATTTTATAAATTAGACAAAAGAAGTGATCATCTTAAAATGTCACTTTTTTAAACAAATTACTACAAAGATACTCATTTTCAATTTGCTAGGAATAAAATGCATCAACACGTAATTTATGTGTCGTGAATAATTATGCAAAGCATACAACACGGTTCAAAATTTTAGAAAAATGTAACAAGAGGGAGAAGTAAATTGATTGAAACTCTAAAATGTATTTGTCAAATAATAATTTTAATGAAATCCTCTAACTAATTATCACATTCATGAAAACATCACGAGAAGACAAACAAAGATAACTGCAAAGAATATACTTGCAACCCATATGCAAATCTATTATATCATGTATAAAAGAGAATAAAGCTTTAACATTTATCCTTTTTCTAATTAAATTTCAGCTCAAATGCTGATTTCTAAGAGCTTTCGCAAAAAAAATTACGATCGACATCCGTATCCTTGGCGTTTCAAAATCAAATCCATTTAACCTCCTTCATCTTGCTTTACTTCGGATTTTATTCCATATTTTCTTTGCGCCCAAGGTAATTTCTTTTTCTTCATTCCTTATTCTATTTGAATTTAGTAAATGGGAATTCATTATTGTTTTGCTTGCATATTGATTAAGCGTTTTCTCATCAGCAGAGATCTTTACGCAAGTTAACTGGTTTAGGTTATCAATTTTATGTAGTTTGTATGTTCCTTATACATTAGTTCACCGTTTGTAATCTCATGAAAAATCTATAGTTACCAATTGAACATTCCATTGGATTTTTGGTTCCTTCATTGATTACATTAAACTACCTGGTAATTGATAATTTGCAAGACAATATTGTGAGATACTTTGCTTATTAAACCAAAAGTTCTATGTTGTTGTTTTTTTTTGCAACATTTAATTTAAGTATGAAAAGCATGAACAAGTTAAGGAGCTGTACACTTGCATATCACATTAGCTCTTTTGAACAAGGTAAAATTTTGAGCTTTCGCATGAAAGTTGTTATAAATTATTTATTATTATGATAATTTATTTGACTTTTTCCCCTTCTAATTGCATTGCTTACATGTATTTATGAATGATATCTTGAAAACAAAATAAATATATAAGGCTGTTTTCCAGAAGAATTCACATATGCATACTTTTCTGTTATAAGTTTTTATCTTTTCTTTCTTGATTTTCAAGAAAGTTTCCTCTTGCTTAGCCATTAAATGTACACTAGAACTATTTAGGAAAGTATGTTTTTAGGCAGTGAATAGAGTATTTAATTTGAAGATTAATAACATAATAAGTTAATGAACCAATATTTGCATATATATACAAATCACCTCTATTGAATAAGGCATATTATTTGAAGATGCTATAATCCTTTTGCTTTGATGTTATTTGTGAGCTTCTTTTACTTAGGTTATTGTTTTTAAATATTGTAACTTGCTTCGTACATGTATATAGGGATGATATACTCGAAACTAAATAAGGAGACAAGGTTTTCAAAAATGTTGATAAGGAGCTGTATGCATGCATGTCACATCAGCTCTTTTGAATAAGGTAAAATTTTAAGCTTTAAAAAGATGTTACAATTTATTTGTTATTATGATGATATATTTATGAACTTTTTTCTCCATCTCATTTTATTTGTTGGATATATTTTGGAATGATATCCTTGGAAATAGAATAAATACACAAGGTTTTTATGCAGAAGAGTTTACATATGCATGCATTTTTATTTTTACTTGGTTTTCGAGAATTTTTCCTCTTGCTCCATCATTAACTGTATAATTGAACAATTTAGGAAAGTATGTTTTTAGGTAGTGAAAAAAGCAATTAATTTGAAGATAAAAAACAGAATAAGTTAAAAACCCTATATTTGAATTAGGTAAATTATTAAACCTTAGCATAAGAGGAGCTATATACCTTTTGGTTTGATAATGTGTAAGAGTTTTTTATACAACCATATGCTTATCTGTTATTGTTTCTTAAATGCAGTAATTTTGCTTCATACATGTGATTTTGGGATGATATATTGGAAACAAAATAAGAAGGCTAGATTTTCAAAAATGCGAATTAATTAATGAGACATATACTTGCATATCACATTAACTCTTTTTGAATAAATTAAACTTTAAGATTTAGGATAATAGATGTTTAATTTATTATTATATAATAATAATATATTTGTAAACTTTTTTCCTTTTTGGTTTTAATGCTTACATGTATTTAGGAATGATATCTTGGAAACAAAATCTATAGGTAAGGTTATTATTTATTTAGAAGATCTGACATATGCATGTTGTTCAGTTAAGGTGACCTATATTGCAGATACAAATGAATCGGCAGGGTTAAGGAGACCTATAGTTGCATATCTAAACAAATCAGCTGAATAAGGTAAATTATTAACCCTTAGCATAAAAGATGCTATATTATTTTTGTTGCGATAACGTTTATGAGCTTCGTTTTCTTCCTTATGATTAAGGTTTCTAAAATGCAGTAAATTTGTTTCGTACATGTATTTAGGGATGATATATATAAAACCCAAATAAGAAGATAAGGTTTTCAATTAGAATAATCCAAATATTCATGTTTTCCAGTTACATATTTTTTTGTTTTCCCTTAATTTTTGGGTTTTTTGAATCCTGCTCCACCATTCACGATGTAACCTAACGATAGCTTGATTTCTTTCTTTATGCATAGAGGGTTGAATTCGATCATTTACACCTGAAAAAATAAAAGGTTTTGTTAGTGGCTATAAAGTAATATAGCTTAGTTTTAGAAAAAATAATAATATTCAACTTATTACTTATGTAGAGATTCTGAAGCGTATTTAAGAGAATGCTGATCAATGCAACTCGGTAATTATTAAGTATCCAACGCTATATACATTTGTTTAAAAGTCCTTTAAAGGCAAGTAGTAATTTAATAATTAGGTTTATAGTTACAACTTTATACTTATGAAGTTATTGATAGTGAACTTAATGCTATTTTGTGGGTCTAAAATATAAAGCCAAAATTGATTTTCATTTTTAATCAAAATAAATTATAGTGATATAATATATCTCATATCTTTTACTCTAAGTGGGTTATAGGGTATGTTTTTATTATTATTAATATTTTATTATCGTAATCGTTGTTATTTTTTTAAAAAAGAAGAGGAAATCATGTTTTGATTAGTCTAATCTATTCTATTATATAAGAAACTGAATATGTTCAAAATATTTATCTATTTTCTGGTTATTCTCAGTTGAAATGCTAATTTCTCACGCTTCTTTCCTAAAGTTTTGCAGTATACCCCTATATTAATTTTCATTTTCCAAAAATAGCAATGGAAATAAATGGCCTAGAATGGGAAAAGACTTTCGGCTCCCATCTGTGTTTCTCCAATATCAACCGTTACAGATCCCTTCCCATGTTTATATCTAAGTGGACCCACCATGCCCATACCCCAACATTTCAACTTCTCCTTTACTACATTCAATTACAGCTAATTTGACCCTTTGCCTTTTTGGAATAGTAATTTTCTCAAAAATCATTTTGTTGCTTTGCTGATGCATCCTCCATATCTCTATTTCTTTCTCCCTCCAATCTGTTGCATTCATTTTGGGCCAGGACTACAGTTTCCTTGGGATTTCTAACTTAAGGCAATCTACGCATCCATTCAACCCTACAATTTCATACGTCATTACGTCTTCATTTACACCCTTGCAGGCTCTTAACATTTTTCTATGAATCTTGAGCTCATTGATTTTGGCAATGGCTATATATCAAAAGGTATTTGTCAAATATTATTTGCTTCAAGATTAAAATGTTAACTATAATTTATTTAGATTTGGAAGCTATTTAGACAAATGTGATATATAACTAATAGTGCAACAAAATTGTTGAAAGATGTTGGCAATCAATATCTATTGTTTGATGATGACCACAACAGTAAAACCCTACTTTAACAAGTACATGGGAAAATAGAGCACGAAATTGGGTTACAAATTACGAGTGAATCCAAATATTTATAGAAGAAAATTTTATTTCTAATTAGTATGGAGATTGATCTAGCATCTTGGAAATACAGGTGATATATCTAATATACTCGATTAGAATAGGTAAACTATATGTAAATTTAATTTCTTATTCTCAATACTTATACACAACCAATGATAACTTTTTGAGTCATTTTCAGTGCATGTATGTATTTAGTGTTATACTTATGTTGTTTAATATTCCATACATTTTACTTTATCGAAGTTGTCTTTTCTTCAAAAAAGTAAATGGTATTTGTTTTCTTACATATTCTACTACGTGATGATAAATTAGTAAAGTTTCTTATCTGTGGATGCAATGAAATGTTTTACTGTCAAATGACAAGAGTTGAGAGAATAGTACAAGGTACAACTTATAATGCTTTGTAATAATCTATTTTCATCTAAAGCATTTAACAATTCAACCTTTTCAATATAAAAAACTACTTTAAGGTGAAGCTCGGTTGAGTTTGCTTCTCAAAAAATTTGTTGGTTATGATTTTATATGTGCTATAAGCTAAAAGCATTGCAAGGTGGGTATGTAAGAAATAATAGTTCAAATGAAGGCAGGAGGGTTCTTACAGCTATCATTTTTCACTTTTCACACAAATTATATAGGATTCTTTAACTAATATGACAAAACAACATACATAAGCTCATGAAATGCATATTTAATCAAGCAAACTAATGTGACTGTCTGATTTATCTATTCTATATTAAATGGTATTGAACGATTGTTAATGAGATTATCAATCTATAGCATTATGATAACATGTTATCTTGAATTATGTATCAAAATTCAAAAATCAAATATAATTAAATTTTGATTTTTGTATTTGTTTTTTATTGCATGCTGATTATGTTACACTCATTTTTTATATTTAAATTCTATTATGTAAAGTTTTATTTTTAAAAATATTGTTTGTTATAACTACAGGGACAATATTGGATTATCTGATACAATTTAGGGCTACACTGCTACATGATATATCAAAGAGACAAGCTCTGTCAAGAAATATATTAAAAAGATGGATTGTATAAATAATTAAATTTATTCAATCTGTTGATTATAAGTTGCATCTAACTTTATTTTTTACATAGATGTTGAGCATGAGCTATTTTTAAGTTTAGATAGAAAATCAAGCAAAATTTCATAGACGTATGCTTCAACTGCTCATCATATATTGTTTTTTTCCTCCATTTTTCTCATAATTTTAGAATCTAAACACTTACTCCCTTGATTTAGTATATTCTCAAAAATGTCACAAGTTTAAATCCACCGATCTCTTTTATATCTAATATGTTTTAGAATAACTTCACTTTTCTTGATTCGCCTTATTCTCAAACGCAAGAGTTTGAATTCAATCATCCTCATTTTATGTGATATAGTTTAGAATCCCTTAGTTCATATATATATATATATATACATACGTATATATATACATATATACATATACATATATACATATACACACACACACATATATATATAATTTCTTTTATATTCATATTCTTAATCATAATTTTTTACAAATTCAAGTTTAAACCCTAAGACTTCATATTCTATAAATATTTTGAATAAGTGAGCATGATTTTTAGTTGATTTTTTTGGTTTTATTCTTTGAGACAAACTTTATTGAAAAATAGCAACATTTTCATACATTTATGATAATATTAACAAGAATCAAAAAACAATAATACACACATGTACACACACGTGCGATTTGAGAGCTATAGTTTTATCTTATGATTTTTGGTTGATTCAACCATACACACACACGTATAGATATATGGTGGGGATTGGCTTTCCCTTACTTTTGTTACACATCTAATCTCTCTTGATTTATATATATATATATATATATATGATAAGGATTGACCACACCTCATTTTGGCAACATCTCAATTCCCACTGATTTTCATTACATATTCATAATTGAATAATAGAGTGTAGTGAATTTAAACTACAAAATTAATGCATTGTATGTATTTAACATTTCAACATTTAATTATTTAAAGTTCATATAATTCTACATTTTCATTGTGATAAAATTACTGCATGTTCTTATTACTTAGCATTAGTTTCAAATTCGATTTGAAATCACCATTATATATTATCACATCTATGAACAAATTATTTTGGTTACATTAATTTTAGCATACCGTATGCGTAGCACGGGTTCACACTAGTTAAATGCAATAAAAGAGATGAAAATATCAGCTAGATCACAAGCATGCAATCACAGTAGTAATAAATCGTAAAAAGAAAAACATGCAAAGTTTTTATGGTGGTAGGCTTAAACTCGGTGCCTTTGTCCATGTTAGCCAGAAAAGTGGTCTAACACCCCCAATGAGGGTATAAAGAACAAATGATTCGGTGGGTAATCATTAATTGTAGTACTAATGTGGATTTAGCCCATGATCTACGTAAAACAAAGGTTCTAACTTCAAAATCTCATATCTAGATCTATGAAATAAGGAAAAATATGTAGAATTAAGGAGAAAAATGCAAGGAAAGTAAGAAAAAACCAAACAATGATTTATAGTGACTTGACATTTGCCTAAGTACACTTTAATATGATTTTATTATGCTTTTCACTAATATCTATTGATGATTACAATCTGGTCTCAAAATCTAAGTCTGATCTGAGATAAGAAAATGATAGAGGCTCCCTTTAGTGAAATATATTTCGATTCCTTTCTTAGTTGATGTCCCTTTATATTTATAAGCATGGAGAGATGAGCTAGGTCTTTGAAGTAAATATCATCTCTTTGAAAATCATCCAAAATATCTTTATTCCATATCTGTATTCATATGAGATATATCAGAGAAAGTTTTGACTCTACCCATCCATCGGTGCTGATCTATCAATGGATCGGCATCGATCGATGAACTCGAGTAATTTCTTATATCTTGCTCCATTTTATCCATCGATCCATCATTTCTTTATGCCTTGGCTTTGTTCCGTACTCTAAAGCCAGAATACACAAAGAATTCACTAAGAATTAATGACTTTATGGATCGGTACTGATCTATGCCATGAAACAGCATCGATCAATGTACTTAGCATTTTTCCTTCGTATTGCCCTGCACTTGATCATTTACAAGCCTTGTATCCATTCCTTTATCGTTCTGAAGTCCAAAACCATCAGATCATCGCTTGTGAAATATCACGGATAACACCTACCCCTAAAGTACGTTTATGTCAATACAAAGTGTGTTTTTCTCAGAAACAAGCAACAAAATCCTAAATCGAAGAGACACTTCCGTTACACAAGCCGGCACCATAACATGATCATTGAGTCACATCTTTCCAATCGATATATATTTCAAAATTTTACAATTTAGGGAACTTGCCTGTTCTATGAGCAATTACGTAAATAGTTATATAACTTAACTCTTGTAAATAATCTTGTTTGAAATAAATTATGTTTTGGTTTTATTTTCTTTTATGTGTATTGTTGTATAGAGAGATATAAAAAAACAATATTAGTACATTAAATATATATATATATAAGTATAAGATTCTTAGGAGAAGTATTTTATCTATTGCAGTTATGAATGTGTTCGTAACTATGAGTTTTGAAACGGTATTTAAATACTTATTCCTTAAATGTTCCTACTCAAGATATATCGAGAAAATGATATCGATACATCCGTTAAGACTAGTGTACGTAATGCTCTCCATATGATGAACAGTAAATTACTCATGATCGTTGGGGACACTACGAAGTTACATACTTGTGGTTGTTTGAAACAATCACAGAATGACCAGTCTTCTTTAGGTTAATAAGCTAAAATAAAATAGAATGTATCATTATAATAACATGCATCAGTCTTCGGTCTTGAGGGTAATATCGATCTTAATTAGCTAGCTATACTTTGATTATGGCCAATTACATGGCATTATGATCATGTTACGGCCATACTTGGTATAAGTTGAACTATGAAACACTACTCAAGAGAATGTTAGTATTAATAACCCGCACTTCCAGACACACCAATTCAACGCCTAAAAGCGACGTTTGAAATCGCGTCATGCCAAAAAGGATGGATCTTTAGGTTGAGATAGTTTGTATGGTACACAAATAAACATAAAATTTAAACAACTGCACTGTAACAACCTGCCTTTTCTGATCCCTCTTATATATGTTAATCAACACATGTATTTGAAATACTGTAAAAAGACAAAGGCCGTAAATATTTAAACATGATTAAACTCTAAATTTCGACATGACCTTTGTGCATATTGCAATGGAAAAACAACAATATATAATATGACAAGTATGTATATAATCACATGGAGGCATAAACAATGCACACTGGCCTAACTGATGATATACATATGTTTAAAGCGACAACTAAATACATAAAACTGAGAAGGCCTTAATCTGGACAAATCCATAAACTCCATACAAACGAAGCACTGAATAGATACATCAATACAATGCATGGTCTCATACACAAGTAGAACGTCCGATTCATATAGTCGTACACGGACTGATCATAAATATATGCTCATCTCTAAAACCCAAAAGTCCATCTCTCTAGCTAGCTCGTCCCCAAAATCAACCTGTCACTCAGACCACTCTGCTAGGAGTAATCATAAGTTCCAAAATAGGAAATAAAAGAAAGGAAACGAGGGTCAGACAGAAGTCTAGTGAGGGGAACTAGCCTCATAATATTGTAATTAAATACAAATATACATCCTAACATGCATTGGATCTATATGAGATATCATGAGTTAAAACTACCTGTTCTAACTATTTTAAGTATCAACATAATGAATAGACGAGTGCAGGGGTAATATTACACTATATAATAAATATGTCATATATCTCCCAATTCCCTGTCAAACTCAAAATATAAGGTAAATTCGTCTATAACAATATTATGTGGAAGTATATATATATATATATTTATATATATCCAAGCATACATGTCAGCCACCAACCCCGAAACACCAGTAAAAACAACCCTAATGATGCTATATAACCAAGCATCCCCAAACCAGAAGACCCCGTACGAATCATATACGAGCAATATCCAAGGTCAACCTTATTTGAATATCTACAACCGATACCCATGGCGAATTGCCATTAGCTACCAAAGAGACCTATCGAGAGCCACAACAATACTATGGACTCCCCTGAAAACCAACACCTCAAAGGAAGTTGGTCTGTAGATCCTGTCGCAGCATCCAATCGTACTACGGAACAGTATATGACCTACTCTAGACTAGCGTTCCAGTCTCTCTCTGCCCCTGCTCCAGGACCACGTCTATAGGTCATCTCAATGGTAAAATGGATTCCTTTTACAAAACTGATATCCTTTGATTGTCTATGAATAGACAATCCGGATTCATGCTAGCTCGTGCTAATGAACTTTATTAGAGCATTGAAGCCCCATCAAGATATAACATTTGTCCGAGCAACCCCGAAGGCCCTCCGAGCCCAGTCAATTTCTTCTAATCCTGAATCTTGAAACCAGACTCCAACCCAAAACAAAATGCTGACATGCTTAGCACAACAACACCGCAAGACACCGCTCGTAAGGCGGTGCCATTTGCACTGCCTATACAAGGCAGTGCTGAAACACTTGGCACTACCTTGTACAAGGCAGTGCACGCACCGCCTTTAACAAGGCAGTGCACCAGCACTGCCTTGTGAAGCCAGTGCGACCTGCATTGCCTTGTAAAAAGGCATTGTCTCCGGCACCAATCAAAATTGAGACTGGTTTTTTTTCTCGACCTTCCAAGGGGGTCTAGGCTATTTATAGCCGTCACACTATCAAATTGGGTATTTTTCTTGTTTTTGCCACTTTAGGCTAATCTATTACAACTTTAGTTAATGATGTGGTCTTCTTGCTTCTTGTAACAACCCGTAAATTCTGTAATATTTTAAATGAAATTTTTTATTGAAAACTTTGATTTAAATTATTTTAAAATTGATAAATTTGGAATTTTGATGTATAATTTTAGGATTTGATGCAAAAAAAAATTCCAAATTTAATAAAATAAAGATTTTTCTGAAAATTTAAATTTTGGTCAACTTTGGTCAAAGTTTGACTTCCTGCTGAAAATTTTAAATTTTATTCTTTTTTTATGAAGCTGGATTTAATTCTAACCTTTTTCTACTTTTCGTTTCGCAAAATTCTGATTTTTACTTCTCCAAATTTGCAGTTTTCAGTGTATTACGAGCAATTGCTTTCATGTTTATTTTCTCTTTTATTATTGGGCTTAGACTAATGGGCTAGGGTATTCTAAAAGCCACCTGTAGTGTCTATTCATTTGAAAAGGCATCAGTTGAGAAACAAAGTACGTACAAATTTATTTTCTGCCTTCTCATTTCTCATTTCTCATCTCCTGCTCAGAAACAAATTACAGTAAGTTCTTCTTCCCCTTTCTCAAATTTTTCTCTATTTTCTCTAAATTTTTCCTCCTTCCTCCTTCCTCCTCCTAAATTTCGGCCATGCTTATCTCCACCTCCTCTTTTCTCCAACCAAAACCGACCTCCTCCTCTCCATAATCATCACAAACCCTAGGCCAAAACCCTTCTTCCCCTTCCTTTTTCCCCCTTTCTCCTTTCATTAATTCGACCATCACCACCATCCTCCTCTCCAATTGCCAAACCATAACCCTAAGCTATCATAGTCGAACCCAAACACCACCTCTAGGTCGAGCCTATATGCCCCTTAGACTAGCCCTCTCATGTATTTTACAAAATATAATTTTCTACTTTTATTTTTTCTACGTAAATTTATTTATTTACATATGTATTTTATTTATTTTTCTAAGTTTTCAATTTGGATTCTCCTCCCACTCAATTTTGTTCGTGATTGTCGTGCTTATTCGTAGTTGTTTTGTTTGCTTGGAATCATTTTCTCTAGCTAAAGAAGGTGAGTAATCACGCTTGACTACATACTTATATTTTAGTGAATTGATGACAATTGAATTGTATTGATATGTATATGCAAGTTAAAAATTCCACTTATGTTTATATTATGTTTTTTCATATGATATTATACCTGTTATGATCATATGCCATGATATGTTGTATATTGTTCTGTTTACTTCATATTCTGTTCTCACGCTGCAAGTTCCTTCACTATGGGTTGAAATGATACATACCCAAACGGTCTTTAGATTAAGGAAAAATTGTTATGGGCTGAAATGATAGGCTTGAGCAATTTTTATTTGACTTGGGATTGCGGGTTTGAAATGATATAAACCCGAAAATTTAATAAGTTCGGATTGAAATGATATAAATCCGTATTTACTTGACCCTAGGTTAGAAAATTTTATATAGACTCCGTGGTTGGTTTTAAAATAGTTTTCTAAAATGTTAAAGTGGGAGGTATTACATTCCAAAAATGCTAAGATTCCTTAAGGTTACATTTCCAAAATGCTATGATTTCTTAAGTATCACTTTTCCAAAATGCTATTATTTCTTAAGGTTATGTTTTCGGAATGCTACTTCAAAAATGTAATGTTTTCGAATTGCTATGATTATAAAGGTTGCATTCTTAAAGTGCTATGGTTTCTAAATTATTATGATTTCGCAGTGCTATAATTAAATGTATAAATTTTGAAAGTGTTACAACTTTTGAAATGAACATTATTTTGAAAGAATAATGATATTGGATTTATGTGATTTTGAAATTAATATGTTTTGATATGAAATATAAACCATTTGAAATTGAAATAAGCATGGGTTATGATAACGTTTGGTTGTTAAAGAGACTGGGATCGGAAGTTGTCATACTCTCTACCAACTTCGAAAACCACTTTAACAACTGTGTACGCGATGGAGATTCCAAAATGAAGTAGGTGGTTGATGACGTCATATTTGAGGTATATACGTGGACCTAACTCCCATGAGTTAGCATAAGGTGGCTAATATAGGAGCAATTGACGGGCCAAGTGAGGTAGCTCCTCCGATCGGACACACTTCTTCGATTGTCATTCTATTACTTTGTGATTGATTTGGTGCGCACCTTTGATTTGGGAGTGTGGTTCGTGGTGGGCGATAGTTGCGGCTATGCGTTACCACCAGCTCGGAAGTGTAATTGGTATATCTACCCTCGCATTGCCTAGTTGTGCCATGTCACCTACCCTATCGAGACCACTACGAGTTTGTTTTGTGTCGTACGTATGGAGTATCCTCTGGTAGCCTCCCGATCAGGAGGTATTACGGTACTGTATAGACTATTGGCACTATAAAATGTGTTAAGGGGGATATGGGTAACGCCTTAACGCTATTTTAATAGTTTACTTTACTTTAGACATTATTATAATAGTGTATTGTACTACATAGTAGATAGTTTAACGGATCCTTAAAGGATGGGTGATCCCAAGCATCCTTTAAGTTATTGATGCATTTCTTTTACAGTTCACTTGAGTTGATTTACATTTTATAAGTATGTATGTCCTAACTCGAGTGTTTTGTGTTTTGCTTTACGCTCGGGTCAGCCTGAGTATCACAGCTTTGGATTCATCTTTTGGAGCTAGAGATCTACTGGAGATTTAGCTATTTATCTATCTGTCATTTCTATTTCAGTTATTTCCATTCATCTTTGTTTATGTATTAGTGAACCTATGTATTTGGATTTTCCGTTGTATCTGTTTTTCAGACTCTGGTATTTTGTATTTGTTTTGAGAGACTTTGTATCTAGTAGCTTCATGAACTACTATGTTTATTTTATTCCGCTGCGAGTTATTCTGATATTCTATGTTTGTGATTCTGTGGTTGATTTTATTTGCCCCAAAATTTATTAACAATCTGTTGTTTTGAATTATTCAAGTCTGACATGTGTGGATTTATTGTTAATTTGAATGGTCCAAAATAGCGGGATGTTACAGTTGGTATCAGAGCTTTGGTTTTAGGCAAACCTTAGCCTGCGGGGCAAAAACTCATTAGAGATACGGTAGAAATACCCCAGAATGAGTAAAATCAGTCTTAGAATCATTCTTTGAGAGAGAACGTATTTTTAAGTATAAAATGATTTTAAAATGATTTTAAATGATTTTAAAGGATTATTTTGGATATAAAAATTTCTTGTTTTAAAATCTTAAATTTTCTTAGAATTTCCTTCTTTTTGAATCCACCTTGTTTATAGAATTCTTTGATTATGATTTCCACCTTTCTTCTATCTTTTCTTCTCCTCTTTCTTTTGTAATTTTATCTTTCTCTCTCTTTCTCTGTAGTTCTTATTTTTCTTTATTCTATTTAAGGATTGGGAAATTCCTAGGACTCCATCTGATATCCGTAGCTTTCTGGGCCTTGCCGGTTATTATCGGAGATTCATTGAGAATTTTGCTCGGATTGCTGCACCTCTCACTTCTTTGACTCATAATAATGCTAAGTTTATATGGAATGATAAGTGTGAAGCTGCATTCAATGAGTTAAAGCACAAGCTTACTTCCGCACCAGTTCTTACCGTTCTGAATGGAAATGAGGGATTAACGGTATACACTGATGCTAGTCGTGAAGGTTTGGGAGCTGTTCTGATGCAGGATGGGAAGGTTATTGCTTATGCCAGTCGTCAGTTGAAGACCCATGAAGTCAATTATGCTGCTCATGATTTGGAATTACTTGCTGTGGTTTTTGCTTTGAAGCTTTGGAGACATCATCTTTTGGGAACTAAGTTTGAGCTCTTTACGGATCATCAGTCTTTGAGGTATATTTTCACCCAGAAGGATTTGAATCAGAGACAAGTTAGATGGCTTGAGTTTCTTGCTTTTTATGACCTCGACATCAACTATACCCCAGGGAAAGCTAATGTTGTAGCCGATGCTTTGAGTCGGAAGAAGGCGATGTTGTGTCAACTTGTTATTTCTTCTCCACTTATGGATCGTATTGTTGCTAAGCAGGATGAGGATAAGATGATTAGGCTTATTAAGGAGAATGTTCGTAGCAGAGGTAGTAGTAGCCATGATGGTAGTGGAGCTCAGATCGATGATAGAGGGATTTTGAGGATTAATAATCGGATTTGTGTCCCGAATGTCGATGGATTGAGGCAAGAGTTACTTCGGGAAAATCATCGATCTAGACTTTCTATTCATCCAGGTGTGACGAAGAAGTATCAGGATATGAAGAAGCTGTATTGGTGGATTGATATGAAATGTGATATCTCCCTTTTTGTTAGTAGATGTGCGACTTGTCAGCAGGTTAAGGCTGATCATCAAAAGTCCGCTGGATTATTGCAACCCCTTGAGATTCCCAATTGGAAATGGGAATAGGTTTCTATGGATTTTATTGATGGATTACCGAGAACTAGGAGAGGTAATGAAAGTATTTGGGTAGTTATGGATAGATTGCCAAGTCAGCTCATTTCATTCTGGTTAGGTCCAACCGTTCTGCTTCGAGTTTGGCTGAGATGTATATGAGAGAGATTGTTCGTCTTCATGGTGTTCCTGTCAGTATTGTTTGTGATAGAGATCCCATCTTTACCAGTCAGTTTTGGAGAGCTTTTCAAGAAGCTTTAGGTACTCAACTGAATCTGAGCACTGCTTACCATCCGCAGACCGACGGTCAAACATAAAGAGTGAATCAGATTCTGGAAGATCTTCTTCGTGCTTGTGCCCTTGATTATGGAGGATCTTGGGAAGATCATCTCCATCTCGTTGAATTCACTTATAACAACAGTTATCAGGCTAGTATCGAAATGGCTCCATTTGCTGCTCTTTATGGATGACCCTGCAAATCTCCATCTTGTTGGATTGAGTCCGGTAATCGTTTGGTCCTTGGTCCTGATATGATTCTAGAGGCTTCTGAGAAGGTTGAGGAGATTAGGAGGAAGATGAGGATTGCTCAGGATAGGCAGAAGAAGTATACTGATAGGCGTAGGAGGAGTCTGGAGTTTTCTATTGGTGATCAGGTTTTCCTTAAGGTCTCTCCGTTAAGGAATGTGATTCGGTTTCGTCGGAGAGGGAAGCTTGCTCCTAGGTTCATTGGTCCTTTTCGCATCATTGAGAGAGTTGGTTCTTTAGCCTACCGTTTGGATTTGCCTGAGAAACTTTCTGGAGTACATAATGTATTCCATGTTTCGCATCTTCATCGGTATCTCCATGATCCATCTTTTATTGTTCAGCCTTCCGCTTTCGAGAGTTTGGATGTTGAGCCAAACCTTACTGTCGAGAGAAAGCCACTTCGTATTATCGATAGAGGTACGAAGCAGCTGAGAAGGAAATCTGTCAGCCTGGTCAAAGTGCAGTGGAGTATTGATGATCGAGATTGTACTTGGGAGACGGAGGAGAGCATGCGTGCTTCGAATCCGGAATTGTTTGTTTCAGGTACTATTCGTTATTCTATCTTTTATTTCCTTGCTTTTCCTATGTCTCGTTCCTTTTCGAGGACGAAAAGTTTTGAGTGGGGGAGAGTGTAACAACCCGTAAATTCTGTAATATTTTAAATGGAATTTTTTATTGAAAACTTTGATTTAAATTATTTTAAAATCGATAAATTTGGAATTTTAATGTATAATTTTGGGATTTGATGGAAACTATTTTTCCAAATTTAATAAATAAAGATTTTTCTGAAAATTGAAACTTTGGTCAACTTTGGTCAAAGTTTGACTTCCTGTTGAAAATTTTAAATTTTATTCTTTTTTTATGAAGCTGGATTTAATTCTAACCTTTTTCTGCTTTTCGTTTCGTAAAATTCTGATTTTTACTTCTCCAAATTTGCAGTTTTCAGCGTATTACGCACAATTGCTTTCATGTTTATTTTCTCTTTTATTATTGGGCTTAGACTAACGGGCTAATGTATTCTAAAAGCCACATGTAGTGTCTGTTCATTTGAAAAGGCATCACTTGAGAAACAAAGTACGTACAAATTTATTTTCTGCCTTCTCATTTCTCATTTCTCATCTCCTGCTTAGAAACAAATTACAGTAAGTTCTTCTTCCCCTTTCTCAAATTTTTCTCTATTTTCTCTAAATTTTTCCTCCTTCCTCCTCCTAAATTTCGGCCATGCTTGTCTCCACCTCCTCTTTTCTCCAACCAAAACTGACCTCCTCCTCTCCATAATCATCACAAACCCTAACCATGATAAACCCTAGGCCAAAACCTTTCTTTCCCTTCCTTTTTCCCCCTTTCTCCTTCCATTAATTCGACCATCACCACCATCCTCCTCTCCAATTGCCAAACCCTAACCCTAAGCTATCATAGCCGAACCCAAACACCACCTCTAGGCCGAGCCTATGTGCCCCTTAGACTAGCCCTCTCATGTATTTTACAAAATATAATTTTCTACTTTTATTTTTCCTACGTAAATTTATTTATTTACATATGTAATTTATTTATTTTTTCTAAGTTTTCGATTTGGATTCTCCTCCCACTCAAGTTTGTTCGTGATTGTCGTGCTTATTCGTAGTTGTTTTGTTTGCTTGGAATCATTTTCTCTAGCTAAAGAAGGTGAGTAATCACGCTTGACTACATACTTATATTTTGGTGAATTGATGACAATTGAATTGTATTGATATGTATATGCAAGTGAGAAATTCCACTTATGTTTATATTATGTTATTTCATATGATATTATACATGTTATGATCATATGTCATGATATGCTGTATATTGTTCTTTTTACTTCATATTCTGTTCTCACACTGCAAGTTCGTTCACTATGGGTTGAAATGATACATACCCGAACGGTCTTTAGATTAAGAAAAAATTGTTATGGGTTGAAATGATAGGCTTGAGCAATTTTTATTTGACTTGGGATTGCGGGTTTGAAATGATATGAACCCGGAAATTTAATAAGTTCGGATTGAAATGATATAAATCTGTATTTACTTGACCCTAGGTTAGAAAAATTTATACAGACTCCGTGGTTGGTTTTAAAATAGTTTTCTAAAAATTATTAAGTATTTTGGATTTTTAGTATATGGATTTCAACTAAAATTTTAGTGTAATGATTGCTATAAAATTTTATACATTTATATACATATGTTGAATTTTTTTATAAGAAATAAATGGTTGTAAATGTAATTTTTGGAATCTAATTTATAATATGAAGGTTAACTGAAATTTAATAATCCAATTTGACTTAATAAGGGTATTTTATTCTAACCTAGAATTGTAAGTTAATAATGTATTATAAAATGTAAGTGCTAATTAATGTAATGGTATAATTTGGGTAATAAATATAATGAATGCTCTTTATTGTAATAATAAATTGTTAGTTAATAATGTATTGTAACATGTAAGTGCTAATCAATGTAATCGTATACTTTGGGTAATAAATACAATAAATGTTCTTTATTGTAATAAAAAAATGTAAGTTAAAACGTACATTTGACATGTAAGTTTTAATTTATGTAAGTTAAAATGCTATGATTTCTTAAGTATCACTATTCCAAAAATGCTACGATGACTTAAGGTTAAGTTTTCGGAATGCTACTACTTCAAAAATGTAATGTTTACGAACTGCTATGATTATAAAGGTTGCATTTTTAAAGTGCTATGGTTTCTAAATTATTATGATTTCGCAGTGCTATAATTAAATGTATAAATTTTGAAAGTGTTAAAACTTTTGAAATGAACATTATTTTGAAAGAATAATGATATTGGATTTATGTGATTTTGAAATGAATACGTTTTGATATGAAATATAAACCATTTGAAATTGAAATAACCATGGGTTATAATAACGTTTGGTTGTTAAACAGATCGGGATCGGAAGTTGTCATACTCTCTGCCAACTCCGAAAACCACTTTAACAACTGTGTACGCGGTGGAGATTCCAAAATGAAGTAGGTGGTTGATGACGTCCTATTTGAGGTATATACGTGGACCTAACTCCTATGAGTTAGCATAAGGCGGCTAAAACAGGAGCAATTGGCGGGCCAAGTGAGGTAGCTCCTCCGATCGGACACACTTCTTCGATTGCCATTCTATTACTTTGTGATTGATTTGGTGCACACCTTTGATTTGGGAGTGTGGCTCGAGGTGGGCGATAGTTGCGGCTATGCGTTACCACTAGCCCAGAAGTGTAATTGGTATATCTATCCTCGCATTGCCTAGTTGTGTCGTGTCACCTACCTTATCGAGACCACTACGAGTTTGTTTTGTGTCATACCTATGGAGTATCCTCTGGTAGCCTCCCGATCAGGAGGTATTACGGTACTGTATATACTATTGGCACTATAAAATGTGTTAAGGGGGATATAGGTAACGCCTTAACGCTATTTTAATAGTTTACTTTACTTTAGACATTATTATAATAGCGTATTGTACTACATTAGTAGATAGTTTAACGGATCCTTAAAGGATGGGAGATCCCAAGCATCCTTTAAGTTATTGATGCATTTCTTTTACAGTTCACTTAAGTTGATTTACATTTTATAAGTATGTATGTCCTGACTCGAGTGTTTTGTGTTTTGCTTTACGCTCGAGTCAGTCTGAGTATCACATCTTTGGATTCATCTTTTAGAGCTAGAGATCTGCTGGAGATTTATCTATCTGTCATTTCTATTTCAGTTATTTCCATTCAGCTTTGTTTATGTATTAGTGAACCTATGTATTTGGATTTCCTGTTGTATTTGTTTTTCAGACTCTGGTATTTTGTATTTGTTTTGAGACTTTGTATCTAGTAGCTTCATGAATTACTATGTTTATTTTATTCCGCTGCGAGTTATTCTGATATTCTGTGTCTGTGATTCTATGATTGATTTTATTTGCCCCAAAATTTTTGAACAATCTGTTGTTTTGAATTATTCAAGTCTGACATGTGTGGATTTATTTTCAATTTGAATGGTCCAAAATAGCGGGATGTTACACTTCTCATTTTCTAACTTTTTGTTTATCATCCAAACTTGATTACCCTTGTTAACGAACACTTTCCATCAATAATATAACTTGATTACTATTGTAAATAACCACTTCTATCAATCATTAGAATTTGGTTATTATTCTACATGTACACTTTTGCCCATAATTTCAACATGATTACATCATTAGTGAGCTCTCTTGTATTATAGCTTACTAACATAACATATTAAAAATCACACTTTTATCACTTTTAACAATATGAATCTCCTTCCTCTCCTGAACCCACACTCACATTTTAGCAATATTCATTTATTATATCATCATTAGTGTATTGGTAAATGATAATCTTCATTACTACTTAAGTCATTAGGCTACCACTCATAGTAGTTTACCGACTCTTATAAAAATCCTTTCTTGTATTACTTCTATCAACATGAACCGAAGATCATGCCCTTTTGAAAGCTATTAAAACAAGTTTCTTTCTTTTAGAAATCCAAACTTTAACTTTACTATCTTCCATACCTTTTACTCATTTCTCTTTATAATAGTTATGTGAGTTTTATGATCATTTAATAGTCATTATACCAACCTAACATCATACATCCGAGTTACTAATAATTTCTACTTCCTATACCAAATTACTACAATTCTCATATGCTTGCTACCACATTAAAAATCACATTTTAACATTATAATTCCATATAAACTTCATACATATGTTTATTTATGATAATATAGACTATATTATATATAACTAAGCAACCATTTATATTTAATGCTTACTAACTCTAATATATGTCAACTTTTCATCATAAACCAACCATTTGATATTTTACTCTTCATATCAAATACCAAATCAAGTCTTGCTTCAATGGAACATAACATACTTACTTTGTTCAACATTTCATAACAAAACACACATCATTATATAACTGCAAGTTTCAAGTTTAGTATCCACTCACCTAGTAAGCATTAATATCCCCAAAGCAACATGAAACCCATTTTCTAGCCCTCTTTCTCTTCATGGCTGAAAATAGAATCACCTCCAATTGCTCCTATACTAATAGAGATTATAGAGAAAGGCAAGAGAAGAATTTTAGTGATTTTAGCTTTAATTTAGGGAATTTTTTCATGTGTTTTAATTTGATTTAGGCTTGTAGGTTAGGTTTGGAAGAAGCAAAGGAAGAGGGATAGGAACGTGACGATATAAATGAAATAAGAAAGGAGGTTGCGGCTGGTTATAAAGGAAGCGAATAGGCCATGGGCCCAACACCATCCTCCTTTAACACTAACAAACCTATCTACTTCATACCTCAAAATCTGCTATTCCAAACATATCGATGTTCATACTCAAAAAGATCGAAAACAACATTCCAGACATAATGGAAGTGGTCTCAAGCACCAATTCCATTGTATGCAAAAGTTAGCTTTTTGGATCATTTATCAATCGACTACCAATACATTACTAAAAATCCGGCATCCCAAACCTATCGATGTTTATACTCAAAAAGATCAAAAACATCATTCTGGACACAATGGAACTGGTCTCAAGCACCAATTCTATATTTGAAAAATATGTCCTTTTGAGTCATTGATTAAATTAACTTATAAATATTAAATATTTAGACGGTCAAAAATACGGGTTGTTACATGTACTTTCAGAATTCACGGTGGAATGAATAAAATATAAATAAGTGAAAATAACCCAAAATATCTCTTCTTAAGCAAATATGACCAATTAAGGAAATAAACTAGAAGAAGTTCCTAATAAACAACTTGAAGGATAGGTAAGTATCCGTTTGACTAATAAAATATACGTATGGAATGACTATAAATACAATAACTCCAGCATGCATGGTCACCTTCTCCGCGTGCTATAGTCTCAACACCTCAATACCTTGTCAACCTGTAAAGTAGTCATAAAGAGGGAAAACTAGCGGGGGTCGGACATAGTTCGGTGAGTAGGAAATATCACTAATGGCATGGTGCTAATAGACAACTAAATCAACGTTTATAATCTACACAACCTAGTTGTTTTTACCTGATCTTGTACACCTGCACCCAATAAGTTAACCAACTTATACAATATAGGATGGCAACTTGTAATACTTCTTAAATAACAATAATCCACTTGGATCCTACTTAAAGGTTGGACATTCCAAAACTGGGTAAACCTAATGATACATCAAGTATACAATCTCGAAGATAAACCGCATATACAATATAATACATCGAGCATACATTCTTGATGGTACACCGCCTAATGATAATCTCGATGGTGAACCGCATATGCAATATAATACATCGAGTAAACAATCCCAATGATATACTAACATGTCCTACACTCCATATCATTCAACTAATAGCATACAAGGATAAAAAACAAATCGATTATCCTGTAGGTACATCGGTCGAACAACGTAAATTATACTAACATAGATATCTCCATTCTCCCAATGATTCACATACCATAATATGTAATTGTGGCACTAACAGTAACAATAAGAGTACTCTAACTACGATACAATTGCCCGTCCGTGTTGAGTGTCATGTTATAAAACATCTTAATGTTACATGAACTCTAGAATGTCAACTGAGCAGGAAATGGATGCCCAAAATTATTCTACTTGGCTTGGAACGGGTCCATGTTCAAACTACGCAACTTACAGCCAATCTGTCCACTTTTCCAATTCAACCAATCAACCATTTGCCTATTAATATTATTTTCTTAACAGCGCATCAATCGACAACTTGAACATCATTAGTCGACTATTTGACAGTTCAATCGTTTGATGACCTAAATCAGTCGATTGTTTGCATCTGAAATTACATTAGTTTCCTTGGGTTCATCTTAGATTTTCGACAAGTTTTTCTCGAGCCAATCAATTGACCATTCAAATATGATCAGTCGATCGTTTGTCTACTGATTGATTTTTCTAGCATTTTTAACTTGTTATTTTTATCGAATTTATTCAATGGTCGTTCCATCTTTTTCCAAACTTCAAGAATAGCTTATGATTCAATAAAGTTTCATTTTGGAACACTTATCATATTCATTAACAAATTTTTAATGTACTTAAATGATATATATTCCTCTATCTTAATTATAACTCAATTTCGATGTGATTTATCAATACGATCGTATAAACTATTCTATGATTGATACGTTTACAAAATTAACTTTTATTCGTCCTAAATTGGTGTATATATACCATAGGGAATCAGATCTATATGGTTTTAAGGTGATTTTGTCATCCAACTCTACCCTCTCCCAATTCATATCAATTTCATTATCAATATAGGATTTTCCAAATAATTCAATTTATATACATCATCGGATAAAACATCAAATCAGTTTTCAAATCATATTTTAAAACCTAAATGGATGCATAAATGTAATTTAATGCACATCTAAGAACACGATCATTTCTTAAATAAACCCATCACCTAGAATCACTAGTATAATGGATGTTGGTTGAAATCTTCAAACCTCCTTCTCTGATTTGATTTTAATTGGTGTTTCCCTTTTTATTTGATTTGACATGATTTTAATTGGCGCTTCCCTTTTTCTATTTTATTATTGATTTTGATAGGATTACTTTTTTCTATTTGTTTTGATATTGTTTTTGAAGAATTTGGTGCAGATTTTAAGAAGAAATATGGAATTTTGGACCTATGGTTTTGTGGCGGCTACAAGATGAAAGAATAAGAGATGAGAATGAGAAGTACATGCATTCCCTATTGATTTATACATGAATCCCGAAATCTAACCTAAGCCCACTTAGGCTTCCAACCCGTTTGGGATCAAATAGCGTGCTACGGTAAATAATATGCATCTCTTTTACCCGGCTTCTGTTGTTCACATTTATATATGAATTTGGAGTAGAAAAAATTACTTAACGAAACGGAAAAGTTAAATTTTCCATATTCCTTAATTTGTAAAAATATTTTTTTGGTTTTTATATAAAATTACCAAAATACCATTTTTAATTAATTAAATATTTTTATTAAAAACTCGGGATATTACATTCTTTCCCTTTTAAAGAATTTCATCTTAGAAATTACAAGAGACAAAAAAATATAAATCGTAGACTCAATCCTACAATAGCATCATGTGTATATGCAATACATGCACTCAAACTACACCATAATCAAATCAATCCAAATAATTCATATACATGCACATAGGGTCTCATCCGCTATATATATGCGGGAATATCAATCGCTCTAATATATATATACCGAATTTTTTTATCAATTCAACCAATCAATCATTAATTAATTTTAACTACTTAAAATTAATTATGGTAATCCAAAATTAAGTGAGATTAACTCACCTTTAGCTTTCAATTTTGCCAACGTTCAAATTTTAAATTAAATCGAACACGTTCGATTTAACCTAAAATTTTAACTCGCTCCAAACATCTCCATATCTATTCCAGAGCGTAGTGCTCGTCGCCACGATTCCATCCCCGCTTGTTTCTTCCGATTCTGACCTCGTATGATAAAGATACGAATTTTTAAAGTTTTGAATATAAATTATATATATATATATATATATATATATTACCCTAACAAATCAGAGCCGTTCATTTCGAATTTGCACATCTTGGCCACCTATTTTCTTTCTCCTTTACTCGCATGTTCTAGGTCAAAGAACCCATCATCGCGTTCGATTCCTACTTGCCGCGGCCACCACCAACGACCGGAGTTCGATCGGAGACCATCACTCGAACCGCCCATGTGAGCCCCACCCACGCCAGAAATCTCGCCGAGCTCGGCTCCCCCATAGCCGAGAATTTTGCTGATGAACGGCCGCGTCCTTTGCTTCGATTTCTCCCTCCTCGTCGCTTGAAACACGATCGCCACCGTTGAACTCGTAGAGCTCGAAGAGCTCATCGACTTTTGTTTAGAAGGTTTTGCCCAAAAACGCGTGGATCAAGAGATAAACGAGGGAGATGGAAGGAATGTTTCGGCCATTGATTTGTAAGGAAGCGGCTGCGTATATTTTGGCTAGGGTTTTACTATTGGAATGTGTATATATAGGCTTATATATATTATTTTATTATTATTTTCAAAATTTACATGCTTTTCCGAACGAACTCCAAACGAAGCATGCCGCCTAGCATTTATAATGTTTTACCCCTATTCTGAACACGATGGAACATGTTCTGAGACCTAATTCGATCGTATGTGGAAGATAGATTTTTGAATCGAATTAAAATATTAAATTTTCGATATTTAATTCAACGCGTTTCTATTCCGTACGACCAAATGGTAAATCCAAACGCTACGAAATTTGAAATACGATAATAATACACTATTACGGATCTAATGGAAATGGTTTCGTCGGATTCCAAGACTGTGCCCCGGAAGGCTATTTTAACGCGTCGATTAAATCGAGCGATTTCCAAAATTAACAAAATTGCTTGAAATTTTCATTTAAAAAACTTACCATCATATTAGAAATTTTGATTTATATTAAATCAAAATTCCATTATTTATAATATCTCAAATATTAAATTTCACTATTAAATTAATATATAAATTTCAACTTTAAATTTATCGACTTTTAATTCCATTCAAAGTCTAATACCATCACTCTAATTCAAATAGAGTTTTAAATCAACCTAGAAATCATTCCTATTCACATCTAACTCCAAATTCCCATATTTACCCAATTTCAAATATTAAATTACTATTTACTGAATCCGTTAATCTCTATATTTGAAATTCTAAACCATTTTACTAATTTAACCAAAACCTCCATATTCAAAATCAATAATTATTTCTAATTCAACCTTTAAAATGAATTAAACGTTCAAAATCAAACGACCAAAATTTTGGATCGTTACAATTATCACAACCAATTCTATTATTGTCCTGTTTTTAATCCAAATCTCTTGATAATATTCTTATTTTATTTTTAATTTTTCATGCAGGTATACTCTAGAACTCACATATGTACTTTGATATCATTTCCCACTGCTATATGGGTTCTACGTTATGGTCTTCACACATGTTTAATGAAACATTCCTAGGCTCATACTAATATTTCTTTTATTCTACGTGGGTTTAGTATAGCTACCCTACGAGCATTCATTGATATTTTATTCATAAACTTAACTTTTACCCCGTCTTACCTAGGTAATCATCCCTATCTACTCCCTGTTAAAATTTCGATATGGTTTTTCACCACTTTTTAAAAAAAATTAAAACTTCACAATTATGAAGTACTTAATCCCAAAACTTTTATCTTTAAAAGTAAAAACTTAGAAACAAGTTATTAAATTCTAAAATAACTTGGTGTCTTAATTTTTAAAGCTTTAATTTAGGATTTATCAATTAGTTTATTTATTAAGCAGAGGAAATGTTTGCAATCAATTTTTTTAAAAGATCCTTTCTTTCTTTTCAAACAAGGATAAAAATTTATTACATGAATGGTTGTTCAAATCAACTTTTCCTTTAAAACCCTTTAATAACGAAGATTTTACTTCTTAAAAGTGGGAATTTTAATTCAAACTATTTATTAAGTTTCGTATTCCAAAAATTCAATTTTTATACCAAACCATTTTCTTCAAAAATGCACTTTATAATGTTTATAAAACATCCTTTATAACTTTTACTAAAATTTAGAGTAGATAAGGATAGCTCTCATCCTATTATTTTCCTAGTACTCATGCTACTTCCACTTTCAATCTTAGCAGAGGTTCTAATAGCATATAAGGGGGACTTCTAAAAAGGTATGTGCAATTATTACACATATTTGTGGAAACTATTCTTTTTTTCTTTCATTTAATTTCCTATATTGTTTCTAATTACTAACATTATTTTATATAAATTTCTAACATTGTTTCTATTTATACTTCAAAATGTTACTACTATTTAGCTTTCTTCTGCTTGAACTGCTCTTATTTAAACGGGTTCTCTTTATATAACTTTTCCCTCAATCGACTATTTTCTTTATTGAACCATCGCGATGCATTTGCGTACTACTTTATTTTATGGTTCTAATCTTCTTCCCCCATTCAATTTACCCCGCTTTAAACTTGCACCACTTCCTATTGTCCACCCCTAAAAAGAATTTCACAACTTAAAATTTTTTCATGTTAGAAAAATCAACGAGCTATACATACGCTCTATATATTTTTTGTTTAAAAGAAATATCACTTTATTAAAACCCATTTTAACTGAAACTTTTGGTCTAAACAAACTTTTAACTATAAATTTTGATTTAATATAAAAGGATATTTTATGAAAAAATTAATATTTACATACTTTTCAAAAAGAGGGTTTTCCACATTTAAATAAATCCTTTGAATATCATACCAAAATATACTTTTTCAAACCTTTTATTAAATTCTTTCATATGGAGACGGACTCAGAGTGGGATTTACTTATCCGTACTTTTGTACTTTTCCACTTTCTTCCGACTTATTGTAACATCTCATTATTTTAACAAATATAATAATTATTATTTTGGTATTTTAAATAAATAAAATAACTTTGAAAATTTTTGAATTGAAAATATTTGAAATTTAGTCAGATTTAAACACTGGAAAATATTTTATTTGATATAAACAGTAAATAAACCCAGAAAATAATTTTGGAAATTTTTTTGAATTTGATTCAATAAAGACAATTCTGGAATTTATTTGTATCCGTGCATGTCACATGCACCAGAAAGGCGCCATGCATGCATAGGAGAATGCAAAATATTAACAAAATTTGAATGTATTCTTTTGGAAACTCCTAAAATCACATTTGACATTATTTGAAATGAAATATATATTTTTAAAAGTTTAGATTTGAATTATTTAATTCTATTTTGGATTTGAATCGAAGAATGAAATTCTATTTAAATAATTCAAAATGAGTTTTGGCTTGAACAATATTAATTTTTACAAATTTAATTTTTAGAAAATCTTTTATAAAATAAATATTGCTTGATTTCAAAAATAATCTGAATTGGAAGTCAAACCATAAGAGATAAATGGTTTAGATATAAGCTTTTCTTTAAAGATAATTTTGAGGAATTATTTGAGATATTATTATACTTTATAAATGAATTTGGAATTGATTTACTAAATAAATATAGATATTTGATTTTGGACTTGAATATTGTAAAATACTTGGTTAAATATAAAAAGATTTATAGCATAATTTCAAAGAAAGAAAAACCAAATGAGAATATTTTATACAATATGGGATTTGAGTATAAATTGGGTAAACAAAGAATTTGTTTGAATTTAATTCAAAACATTGATCGTCTAGTATACCCATAATTCGCTATACCCATGTTAAGTCAATGGAAACTTGCTCGATTAGATTTGAATAAATTATATAATATTGGCTTAGAATATTGAGTGGAATATATTTATATTGCTAAGTATAATTGAAATACAAGTTTCAAATGGGCGAATTGGATGAATTTGGGTGATTTGAACACTTGTTTAATTTTAGAAATATAAGTATAAAATTATGATATATTTTTTCCCATGATATATACTGATGTAGTTTATGTTAGTCCTTGAGATGATTGTTTTGATGACTACAACCTTAGAATAAGATTATAAAATATAAATACTAACATTATAGTTTAGATATATATGTATATGCAGGATTTAACCATGCAGGTACAAAGAATGAAGACTGTACAGTATAGAGATTCAAGATATCAAGATTTGAAGACTCATGAGTATCAAGAATATCAAGATTATCAAGAATATCAAGATTATCAAGAGTTCAAGATTTCAAGATAAGTATTGAGTCTAGAATTATGTTAAAACTTCATAATAGCACTGAAATCTTCACTCCAATTTTCTTTTAGGATGGAACCCATTTCTACCTTTTTAGTTGCTTACAAACCCACGACAAGTAGCTTACAAACCTACGACAAGTGGCTTACAAACCCACGAACATCTTGGTTTTGTACAAGTTCTCGAGTCCTGATATGATGAGATATTCTGCATGAAGAAGCCTGCAAAACTACTTCAAAATTATTTTCAAAACTACTTCAGAATGATTTTCAAAATTGCTTTTCAAAATGTTTTAGCCTTAAAAATTATCTTTTCAAATGATTTTCGAAAAAGATGTTTTAGCCTTAAAATATTCTTTGTTTTTGTTTTTAATAAACTCTTGTCTTAAACTTCGTTTGTTTTAAACTATCTTTTAATTATAATATATTTATACTTAGATTTAAATATAAAATTATAGAATTTTTTTATATATATTATTCTCTATATTTATCTATAGTCAAGTATATTAATAAAGTTTAAAATAGTTTTAATATAAGATAAAGGTTATTTTCAAAGAAAAACAAAACATCAAAAATTGCTTTGGGATGTCGACATGCCCTAGTACCCCATGTTGACATAGTGACAGTTAGATTCAAAAATTTGAATTTCAAAAGAAGTGTCTATTCGCCATAACCTTTCATGAATAGACATGGCTGTTTTTCTTCTATAAATAGGGGTTAGTTTCAACTAATTTAACATTAGATTTTCTGGTTTTTCACTTCTCTTATTCTTCCACATTTTCTTATTCAAAATCCTATCATCACTCTGCCGAAATCAACATTGAATCTAACTAGATCATCTCTAGTTTGATTCTCTATCACTATCTCAACAAGATCCCAGTGCTATTCAGAGTTATAGGCTTCTTTGTAATCTATCTAGCGAGAAAAGGTGTGATTGTAGCCTTGGAAATCAATCAAGTGAGAAAAGGTGTGATTGTAGCCTTGGAAATCAATTGGGTGAACTTGTTGCCCCGGAAATCAAGTATCTCTACCCAGAGGATTGTGATTCTGGAGGGTGTACCTCGTAGCCTTGAAACCAAGGGTTGTAATTGTTGAATTGCTTTTGAAAGGAAATCCGTACTTAGTTGTGTGGGACTGAATGTAGGGTAACTCTGAACCAGTATAAAATCTGGTGTGTTCTTTCCTTTACTGCATTTACTTTATTTCTGCATCTGTGTTTGTTTTTGTGATTATATCTATGTCTGAATATTGCATACATTTGTGTACAAATCAACAATAACTCAAAAAGATTTAGTAATTTCTTATAAACACTATTCACCCCCCCTCTAGTGTTCATTCTAGCCTTAAGATCCATATTCCGCATTCCTCACAGTTTATTATACCCTAGTAATATTAATTTGAATGGATGAATTGTCGTGTTTGAATTGAAATAACTGAATGCATTATTGTGTGATAACTGAATTATATATATGCGACATCTATTTGGAACATAACAACATTTCGGGAATAATGATGTTTTGGGTAGCCAAATGTTTCTAAAAGATAAAAATTCAACTTTTAATGAAAACGATACGAGGTATTGACTACTAGGCTGCTAAAATCCATCTTGGTGGACTGGTTCGAGGAACGCAACTCGAATCATGATGACTTTGTCCCTTATTGCAAAGTCCAACGATCCGTTGCGTAGACAATATAATGAATAGTAAGTTATTAGAGACATAGTGCCACAAGAGCTAGCACTTCAAGATGGAATTGGGCATGTGACTACAAAGCACAAAATGTATGCATCTTCAAAAGCCAAATGGGCAATGCGACTAAGGGATCCTGTGAAGTGCACTCACAACTGGTCGTTAAAAGCGGGTGAAAAAGACCGCACGGGCCTATTAAGGTAGTTAGTCTATGTGGAGGGTGAATCTAGAAGGGGTTACCAATAAGTATTCTTGCTGGGAACTCAAAGCAGAGAGTTAAGATATGACTCTTCTTTATATTTATCGACCTTGTAAAATATATAAACATTGTTTAGATATGCTAGTGAAATGGACTAAACTATGGTAAACAATGAATACATACAGCTATTATTTGTTCCAATATATGATAGAAAAAGACCGTACTATGGTAAATAATGAAATCGGACTTTAGAGATCTGAAAATAGCATACTTGAATTCAAACAGAATGCAACTCATATAATATGAATAGATTGTGATATCCCAGTTGATTAGAGTTGCAGCTGCGAGTTGTGATGGTTAGAGCCGTGGCACTTGTGTTAAAACCATTCTAATGAAACATGGGCGGGATATTGTTTAATATCAGTGACATCGTTATATTTGATTGGTTTGTTATGTATATATACCCGACACCACACTTGTATGTTATTATTGAGCATTATTATACTCATAACTAGATTCCTAGCCCGGGATATTGTTTAATATCAGTGACATCGTTATATTTGATTGGTTTGTTATGTATATATACCCGACACCACACTTGTATGTTATTATTGAGCATTATTATACTCATAACTGGATTTCTAGCCCGACTCGAGATTTTATATATATATATATATATGACAACACCTCGGGTGAGACTGAGGTGTTATATTTCCTGGTTAGCTTCATATTAGACGTCATTTTGTTTTTTATTAAGCCATTCCTTAGGATATGTATATTATGTTGGAGTTATATAAGGTTTGAGCTCAACAACCATCGTTTGGAAATCAAGAGCTGCAACACTATCTAGTTTATCCAAGGATATAATGAAGATGAGGTTATTCAAGTAGCTGTGGACATATTTGAAGATCACCGTAAGAAGAGTCATTACATAGACAATTGAAGATGATGGCTTTTGGAGTATACATAGTATGTTGGGTTTTAAGTGATGTATTTTGGGTAGTCCGTGTATCAGACAAGTTATGAGAGATATTTTTTTTCATTTCTATAGCGATATCGATGCCTGCATCAACCTCTACTTATATGTTTTCCTGATATATGAGTTATTCAATTCTAGGACTCGTGTATATTGCCTTTTGTCGAGAAGAGGTACATAGTATTTCAAATGTATTCAGATATTAAAATGTATCCATGATGACCCAAGGTAGTGTATACGAGAGATCGCTCCTTCCATACCCATTAATTTGAGATATCGAACGGTAAACTCCCTCTGATATTTCGGTCACTGGAGCGGGGCGTTACATAATGGTATCAGAGCTGAGGCTTAACTAGAATTGAGTAAATTATGAATCAAAACATATTTGACCATAGAAAAGTTGGGCATAGGTTGTTACCTAGTCAGTATAACCTGGGTAGAGTTAGGAATAACCCATGAAAGTGACACATGAGTTAACTTGGTATTATAAGAGAATAACCCTTGAAAGGAATTATATACGTGTCTATGATATATACGTAACTATTACTGAAATTTTTGAGATAAATGTTGGATAAATAATAATATTTATCTAATAAGTAATAAATGTTGTTTATCAGAAAATGGTCGGACCTAATAGACCCAGAGCTGGTGTATCTTCTGGATCACCGAATTGTTAAGAAAACAGGTCAGAAAATCCGAGTGTCCTATTGACAATAGAACAATGGATGGAAGTTATGAGGCAAATGGACATTGCTAGAGCACCGAATTTGAATCCCAAAAAAGAAATCACAATGCTTTGTGATGACTATACAAGTCTACGAGGAAAGCCATTTCTGGGAGATGAAGGAATTATGTGTGTGCATACTTGGTTAAGATCTTGTGAAAGGATTTTTAATGATTTGGGATCAACGGTCCAGGAAAAAAATGAGGCCGGCATTTCACCAACTACAATCTAGTGCTTTGGACTGGTATGATGCCATCACAACAACCATATCAATGGAAGAAATAACCTGGTAAGGGTTTAAAGATCTATTTAGAGCTCATTTTCTTTCCAAAGCTGAAAAGGCAGCTCTGCTTCAGAAATTTTATAGATATAACCCAAGGGAATTCATCGGTGATAAAATATGTGAACGAATTTAATACTCTTTCCAAATATGGACAAGCATTGGTAAATTCACCATTGGAAAAGAGTGAAAAATTTATTCTTGGAATGAATGTGGAATTAAGGGACGGATTACTCGCTTAGATAAGAAATCCATTTGAGGAAATCGTTGATATGGCATTAAGGTACGAGAAAGTCTAAGAACGTAACTCGAGTTCCAAAGAACAATCTACTCGACCATTCCAACAGAAAAAGAGATTGTTCTTTCGAAAGACCAACTGGAAGTCTAACAAGAATTAGAAGTCTTTTCAATCAAGGCAAACTAAGCCAAAGAATTAGTTCAACCAGAATGACATGAACAGAAGAAGAAGTTTGATAAATCTCAGGTTAAATGTAATGCATGTGAAAAGAATGGTCACTATGCTAACGAGTGCAGAACAATGAAACAAAGATGTTATAATTGTGACGAAATGGGTCATATTACAAGATAGTGTAGAAAGCTCAAGAGATAGCTTCCAAGTAAAATGTTCACAATTGAGGAACGCAGTTTTGCACAAGAAAAAGGGAAGAAAGTCTCAGAAGGTATGCTTTCTTAAAAATGAAATTCTATGATATTTTAGATTGTCGGATTTAGTAATAGAATGTTTTACTTGAGTAATCTTAATTAATTAAAAGAGTGATACGATTAGGAAAGCTATAGGAGATATTAGTCTAAATTCCATAGTAAAGATATATCACAAAGATAAATTGTGATAAAGCGGATGTAAGCATCCTATAGTGATCAGAGTGCGTAGCGAAAGCTAATAGAATTGTTTTAGCTATGCATAATTAATCATTAAATTTATATACAGATGGTTGCATATTTGTTGGTTTTGCTTTCATAAGTGTTGTTGAGAATAAGGGTTTTTGACAGAGGAGTTATCACTTATAAGGATATAAACCCATTTAAATCTAAGTGAAGTGGATTAAATTGAGAATTATCACTTAATGATATTAAGCTCACTTATTTAAATAAAGTATAAGCCAGTGGTTTTCCCGAGTTAAACCATAAGGGGATTAGGTAATTTTGTAAGGAAAGAATAATATTCAAAATTGACCGTGTTAACTTATCTGTTGTGTGGTTATGAATTCTGATCGTTGCACCTAGCTAGTGTTATTATTAGGGATTTCTAAACATTAAAATGAGATATTTTGACATAACAATATTTTGAGTAAAAGATATTATTTTTAAGAATAGATGATTGAAGTTTCATAAGGATAGATAACTGTGTGATAAGTAGATGATTACTTTTCCTTAATTCGATCACACAAAAATAATTTCAATATACTTAAAGTGTTAAACATCAATCCAAGATTTAAGTTAATGATTTTTGAGTATAGTAAAAGACTTTAGAATTATTGTTTCAATAAAATTTGAAAGTTGTAAAGTAAGGAAATTTTTGGAAACTTCTGTAGACTCAAGAAAACTCGAGTGGAAGTTGGAATATATAAAGAAAAGCCGATTATCCCTAATATTGCCAAAAAGGTTCTCGATGAGTATTATCGATCTTTCTAAGTAAAAAGTCATGAAGAAAAATGTTTAATCAAATTCTTCAGGGTATAAAAGTTCAAGTGTATTGAAACTGTAAAAGATATAGAAGTTGAGAAATAAAAATGTTTCGTTAGTATAATAAAGATTCAAAGTCAAAAACCCTAGGAAACTATATATAGAAGACAGAAGAACTAAAACCACGGACATGGCCCATTTCAACTGACTCATTAAGTTTATTTAAATTTTAATCGAGTCATGGTTGTTGCATAAATTTTAAATTGATTATTGTATGCATGAATATATAAAAATTAGTTAAACGTTACAGAAAGTTATAGTACTCTCCGATAAATTGCGAGAACGCAATTTCTTTAAGGAGGGGAGTCTGTAACATATTGTTATTTTAACAAATATAATAATAATTATTTTGGAATTTTAAATAAATAAAATAATTTTAAGTCGAAAATATTTGAATTTTAATTAGATTTATACCCTGAAAAATATTTTATTTGATATAAACAGTAAATAAATCCAGAAATTTTTTTTGGAAATTTTTGTTGGATTTAATTCACTAAAGGCAATTTTGGAGTTTACTTAAAAAATAATAATTTAAGAATTCAAATTTGATATTTGATCGACATTTTTGAATTCCAAAAGTTGTTTAAAAAATTACTTCAAGAAAATAAATAATAATTGTGAAATTATTTTGAAAATAAAACAATTATCTTATAATTATTTAAAATTTAAAAGTAATATTTTAATAAAATAAAAATCATTATAGAAATAAAATAAAATTTGAATTAAAACGTTTGGAGCAGAATTTTAACCGGATACCGAACCATGGTAGAGCAATAATGCGGTTAAGATTGTAAAATTTATTTAAAAGGGTGTAAAATTATTTAAGGAAAAATAAAATAAACATTTAATTTTTCATTCGACCGCTTATTCTGTGCTTATCACTTTCATCAGGAAATATCAACTTACCTATTTATTTTTACCCTAAAAAGAGAATCTCTCTAGCCTGTTTAAGCAGTGCTTCCTTTATATGCAAATTCCATTCTCTAACCAAGCTAACATATACTATTTTGCTTTCTATTTTAATCAAATAGCAACACGCGACCACTATGAGTATAATTTTTCTTCCTTCTTCTTTGTTTTTCAAGTAACTAATATATTCAATTGTTCGCTGCCCTTTTATATTTTCATTAGGAAGCTCTTTCCTATATTGTGTTGTTGTCAGAACCTAACACTCAAAATACCTTATCATTGTTTCATCTTTATATTTGTCACCAATATATATATATATATATATGTATGTATGTATGTATGTATGTATGTATGTATATATGTAGATTTCATTTTCCTTCTCTGCATATTAAAAACTTGAGTACACCATGTTTGTACAAAGTGAAATATGAGGCGTGTACACTTGTATATATACAGTGGACACTTGAATTTGAGCAAAGGCATAAACGTATACCATGTTTGATAAATATGTGTCTACCTATATATATGTTTATATGAGCATACAAACTATCCATACGTTTTCCTTCAAACCTTCTATCCCTTATATCTTGAAATCTAAGACAAATTTGAGTATGCAACCAAAAGCGAAATTGTAAAGAGAAGTAAGATGAACAAATCGACTAGCTTGTATCTTGTTTTCAAAGTTTGTGGTGATCAGAAATGACACCATCGTGTCCTCGTCCGTATCATGAACGAATGTACTGGGGTTGAAACATAAGGTACTGGTAGGTTCCTATTATGTAGCCAAGTGCAATAATGGGTTCGGTTTGATCGTCGATGACTTGAGGTGGCAGAACCATAACCAAATAGCTGATTAGGAATAATGGAAGCTATAAACATTCATGCATAGGAAAAAATGGAATGTAATGACCCAGGATTTTTATCATCTTGAATGATGAATATTTATTTTTAATATTCAATAATATGGTCTTTTAATCAAAATAAAAATCCCCGTTAAATAACAATTGGTAATAATGGATAGTTTTAAACCAATATAATATTTTGAATGTTCCAATTTTTTTTTATAAAATAGAAAATTGATTAGAATGGAATTTCTGATATATTCATAACAAAAAAAGAATTTATATGTAAATTAAAAACAAATGCATAACAAATAAAAATGAATAAAAATAAATCCATGAAAAATATAAATGAATATGGCATATGAAAATATAATGGTGTATAAATAGAAAGAGTTTAAAATTTGGATTTTTCTTATATACATATAAGTTCAAGAAAGAGGAATCTAAAATATATAAACTAAATAAAAATAGTATGTTAAAAACAATATATAAATGGTAAGTGAAAAGAAGAAAATATATTATATGATGAATACGAGAAAATTTATAAAATCATTTTTAACCATTTTAATAAGAAATCTTTTACAAGAAGTGTTAACAAAAATGTTATTTTTATAAAATAGAATAGAAAAACTTCTATTGCTTTGAGTTATATATTTTTAAATAGGAATAAATATAAATATGAAGACTTAAATTGTTTTATTCAAAACAACTTTACAAATTGTTTCCAAAATATATATGAAAGCATGTTTTAGGATCAATAGAAGTAAAAAGTAAAAAAAAACATTTAAAGTGAAAATGTAATCATTGCCTGACAACAAAATGTACAAGTAAAAATGAAGAACAAGTAAATTTACTAGTCAAATAGAATACATCGCCTGGTCAAAAATGTGCAACTAAACATGAAAAAGAAATTATATATGAATTGCCTGGTCAATAGAAAAATGCGAAAACTGAAATATGATTTCATTTCAAACTTCATCTCAGCCGCAAAGTTTTCAACTCATTTACCAAAATTCCTTTTCAATCCATCACAAACCTTGTACAGATCAAAACCTTTCTTGAGCTCCACAAATATGTACCATATTCATCATTACAAATTATATAAGCATGTATATATAGAGGTATGTAAATGTGTATGCTTCTGTTCTTAAAACACTGTAAAAACAAAACAACCTGTAACAAAACACAGTAGAAAAGAAAAAAAAAGAACATCCTGCTCTTTCAAAATCCAAAAGCAAGCAAGATCATCAAGATTTCAGATCCTAGCCTAGATTCAAATTGGAAGTTTTTAAAGAAATCTCAGCATTTTGAAGGTGAGAATTTTGTTTGGTATGCCTGGAAATGTTTTAAATCACACTGTCATGTTCAACAGAGTTAAAAAATTTATATATACTCTGATTTCAAAAATCAATATCTCTCATCTCGATTCGAATTGGCTAATCATGTGAACTTATGAAATGTTTGTATTTGAGTATAGATCGCCCTAAAAATAGTTTGAAGCTTGTTCATTTTATATAGTGTGTAAGTGCAAATTTATAGTAAGTAATTCAAGTTTTGTCGATTTTCAACATATTCAAAACATTGAATCAAGTTTGTAATCATGATTGCGTGGCTAAATCATGAATTTTAATGGAAGAGTCCTGATTTTTAGGATCTTAGATTGAGAGAAATCCATGGTTGAATGATTTTCAATTAAAAATCAATTTCGGGTTTGGGAATGGATGAGGCGGCGGGTCATCGGCTTCGAGATGACTGTGGGGTCGAGATCAATGTTTTGATCGAAGGGATTTCATTCTAATGTGGTGGTTTGGGGGTGCGAGTAAATTCTAGGGTTTTGGGTGGTTTGGGTTAGACTTTGGAACGCGATGGAACTGGGGAAGGAGGAAGTGGTCGGAGGACAGGAGACTTGGCTTGATAAAGGCGATCGGAACGAGGCTTCGAATAGTGGTAGCGGCGAGTGAACTAGTGGGGTGATGTGTGAGCAGTTCGGAGATCTGTGGAGGTGGGTATCTCGGTGGGTTCAGGTGGAAGGCTCGATACTTGTTTGATGGTGCTGGAGCTTCGACGAGGTGGGGATGGAGATTAAGGAACGGAGTGGATTAGAGGTGTCGTGGGTGTGATGCCAGTGCCTGAACGATGGTACATATGCACAACGTGCACGTGAGATCCAGCCATGGCGACTAGAGATTTGGGGAGAAGGACCTTGGGTTCGGTCCAAACAACAGGGGGTGGTTGCGCCTTGGTCGAGTCGTATGTGTGGGGTTGGATTCGAGGAGAGTTGGGTTTTGAATTGATTTGGGGAATGGAAGTTTTTAGGAAAATTGAAGAAGAGAAGTGAGGTGAAAGAAGAAATAGAGGAGAAGGGTTTGGGCTACGTGGGTGGCTTCGGCCCAAGGAAAAGAAGGGTAGGGAAAAGGAAAGGGAAACGGGTCTGGTGGATATGGAATGGGCTTCGGCCCAAGGAAATAATGGAGGGAAGTTTTACTTAATTTATATTATATTTTGTAAACTTTTAAAATGCCATAACTAATGCATACGAAATCCAATTAATGCGAGATTGGTTACGATGGGTTCGTATCGACGAACACTACGTCGTCGTATAACCTGTTGTTAAGTTTGACTGAGTGAAAAATTATGGAATATTAAAACGGACAGAAATTTAAGTAACCAATTTAAACAAATGATGTCGTTTAAATTTATATGACCTGTCATTTAATTTATTTTCCTAGATAAAGATAATGATGAGTTAATTTAAATTAATTATGATGATTTGACATCTGTTTAGTGGAATAAAACCCTGTTTCACTAATTGTATTTAATTGGACCCCTGTTGGTAGAATAAATCACCGTTCTACCGTTATGACTGAATAAGTATGTTTGGACATTGACTAGCAGAAATAAAACCCTGTTCTGCTATCATATTTGTATGGACATCTATTATTATCCTGATAATTATATTAGGCAATGTGATGCTGAATTGATTGCTAAAAATGGATGGATGTGAATATCTGAATCTGTTGTTCTGGATTGTTATGGAATAAATGGTGACTTGATTAAGTACCTTTGGAATTAATAAGCCTCTTTCCAAATTTGGAAATTGATTTTTGAATCAAGGTTGTTTTAAGGTTAAATATTTTATGATTTAAAAAAAAGGTTATTTGAAAGTATTGGTTTCAAAGTTATTAAATTATTTAAAGTGTTTAACAGTATATTTTAATTATTAATTAAAGTTATCTTATAATGATTTGATTTATAGTTAATTATTATCTAAGAATTAATTAGTATTAAAATATTATTATTTTCAAACATAATTTGTTCAATATTAATATTGTTTTTAAAAATATTATATTATATAGCAAACCATTATAAAAGAGTATTTCCTAAATTAACTTTGAAATTCTTATAGAAACTTTATAAGTATCATTTGAGATGATTATTGAAATAAAAGATTTCGGGAAGTAATGGTATAATTTCATAGCGTAATTCGAGGGCAGAGATTGCCTACAGTTTGGGATGTTTTCGTTGGGATAGCGATGTAACCATTGTGCAAACTACGATCTATGATTGATTGCATGGCGGAAATCAGAAGGCAGAGATTGCCTAAGTTAAATTTGATTTTTTCTAGGATAGAGATGCAACCATCGAGCTGCGATCCATGGTCGATACGAAATGGTACTTTCCAAATATACTTATATATATATTGAAAAGTTTTCAAGTATTTTTGAAAGGAATGATTTGTGGATATATTTATTTCGGAGAGATAAGTATATATCTTTTTTGATAAAGAGATTTAATTTATTGAAATTAAATTAAATGAGGCTTAGTGATTTCAATGGGAAATGAAACCTTTATTTGAATGTTTGTTTATTTGATAGCTAAATAACCGACTATCAAATCTTGACCTAAATATGTAATCCTTCTTAATTTTGGTGGTATAGAATTATTCCCTACTTAACACCGAAGGATTTTAATTCTGGAAATATCTAGGGAAAACACGGGAATTATATGGTACAGTTACCATTCGAGGTGCTATACTGTACGTATAAACTTGTGGATCTTCTAAGACAAATGGTAAGGAGATCTGTCCACTTAAACGGTCAGGGGGTGACCCCCGATCTTATGTATTGTCTGATTATTTCCTAAAGAACTGGTCTTGAGCATTCCGAAAATCGATGAATGGTTTTTGGAGCACGCATGAAATGGAGAGTGTACTCTTAAGAGATGACTCGGAACCCATGACCTACTCCGAAACCATATACAGTTAAATGGAGGAGATGCGTTATATTTTGGGATGTTGAAATCCATATGTGGTTCCGTGACTCGTTGGAGTGTGGGAATCTGTGTGAGATTCCAAGATATGTTGAGATGTGGGAATCTGTATGTGATTCCAAGGCCATTGTGGTGTGGGAATCCATATGGGATTCTGTGATCTATTTTTGGAGCGGTGCGTAAGCTGGAACACCTGACGTAGCCTTATCAGCGGAAATGACTAAAAGCAGAGATAGGAAGCATGGCCAGTAGGGTTGGCAAATCCATATGGTGTACTCGGCTCCTTTTCTAGCAATACTGATACCATCAGTTGTTTTGGCATGCCGGAACGATGCACTCGGTCTTAGCAAGACCAGTTATGTTTTTCCTATGATACCCCGGCTAGACAGGTATGATGCTTCGGAAGGATAACTCTGATCCTTGTGCAGGAGGAACGTTCTCGAAGTACCGAGGGCACTCCATGGAAATCCTACACAATTAGCTAACGAGCCTTATCGAATTTTGATTTTATGACTAGTATCATTGTGATGTACACAACACATGCATCGCAGCTACTTGTTATTATTACTTTGGCGATTAGACACTATTATAATATAAGATGATTTTCTATAAAAAAGTTTTGGTTATCGTAAGGTAAAAACCCGTCCGTGTTTATTTGCGGTAAGGTCTTATGAGATACCTTTGTTTGTAAAGATTATTAAACTTTAAGAATCATGTTGATTGTGTTTCTCATGCTGGTTTAACCAGACTGACCCGGGCATGGTTTTGCCTAAATGCTCCGGGTCAGACCGAGCATATTTTCCAGGTTTAGATGGATATTGGAGCTTCAGGAGAGGAGCTGGAGGCCCAAAGATGTATTCACGTAGATGATTATATTTCTGTTGCATTTTAGTTGTGTTTATCAGCAGTTGTAAGGACAGGTTGTTATAACTATCCGTGCCGAATAGGTTAGCATACTCTGATTGATGTCTGTATATATATAAATTACAGTTTTGTCTTTGTGTAAAGATTGTTATATATTATAGATTATTCGTTCCGCTGTGAGATTCTGTGTTGTTTGGTTTTCTTTCTATTTTATTTCTACTTTCTTTTTCTTAACTATCCGCCTTCCCGTGCAATTTGGGCTGAACAAGTGTGGTTTATTGTCAGTTTAAACTGTATAGAAAAGTGGGTTGTGACATGGGATGTGCCGAAGTTGGGTGCTAGCAAGGATGTTCGGAGGTGACATGGCTAATGGTGGGGTCGTGGCAGACCAGGATGCTAAGTCTAGGCGGAGAAGGGTTGCTGCATGCGAGTTTCTTTTAGTTGGCCAAAGGAAATGAATGAAAAAAAGAAAATAAGAGGAGAGGGGGACATGTACTTTTATGCACAGTAACTAAACTAAAAGAAGTAAAGAAAGTGAGGGAGAAATCGAGGTAGTGGCTAAGAAAATTAAAAATGAAAGGACGTGTGCATGTACCTTGAAGCATGGCAAAGAAAAAAATAGAAAAATAAATGAGAAGAAAAGGAAGTTGTATGCGTGCATGCTATAGGCACAAGAGAGATGCCATGCATGCACAGGGGAACAACAAATATGAAAAAAAATTGGATGTATTCTTTTGGAAACTCCTATAATCACATTTGAAGTTATTTGAAATGAAATACATATTTTTAAAAGTTTAGATTTGAATTATTTAATTATATTTTGGTTTTGAATCAAAGAATGAAATTCTAGTTAAATAATTCAAAATGAGTTTTGGCTTGAATAATATGAAATTTTTATGAATTTAAATATTAGAAAAACCTTTATAAAATAAATATTGCTTGATTTTGGAAATAATTTGGGTTGGAATTCAAACCATGTGAGATAAATGGTTTAGGTATATAAGCTTTTTTTAAAGAGAATTTTGAGGAATTATTTGAGATATTATTAATACATTGTAAATGAATTTGAAATTTATTTACTATATAAATACAGGTATTTGATTTTGGATTTAAATATTGAAAAATACTTGGTAAGCTCTAAAAATGTTTATAGTATGATTTCAAAGAAAGAAAAACCAAATATATACTTCTAAAAACATGTGTATATTTTATACAATATGGAATTTGAGTTTAAATTGGGTAAATAAAGAACTTGTTTGAATTTAATTCAAAACACCGATCTTTTATAGTTTGCCCATAATTTGCCATACTCATGTTAAGTCAATGAAAACTTACTCGATTAGATTTGAATAAACTAGATAAATCTTGGCCTAGAATATTGAGTGAAATCTATGTATATTGCCAAGTATAATTGGAATACAAGTTTCAAATGGATGAATTGGATGAATTTGGATGATTTTAAATACCTGTTTAATTTTAGAAATACAAGTATAGAATTATGATATATTTTCACCTATGATATATACTGGTACAAGTTTATTATACCCCAGTAATATTAACTTGAATGAATGAATTATCATGTTTGAATTGAAATGCTTGAGTGCATTATTGTGTGATAACTAAATTATATATACGCGGTATTTATTTAGGATGTAACATCATTTCGAGAATAATGATGTTTTGGGTATATCCAAATGTTTATAAAAGATAAAAATTCAACATTTGATGAAAATGATACGAGGTATCACTTATACTTAGTTTTCGACTTATATGTGTTCCATATATGTGAGTTATTCAATTCTAGAACTCGTGTATATTGCCTTGTGTCAAGACGAGATACATACTATTTCAACTATATTCAGATATTGAACTTATTCCTGTTAATCCAAAGTAGTGTATAGGAGAGATTGCTCCTTCCATGCCCGTTGATCGGGCTATCGGACGGTAAACTCCCTTTGATATTTCAATCATTGGAGTTGGGGCGTCACACTTATCTTCCTTCAGAATATATTAAAAATCTGGCTATCATCTTGGAGTGATCTAAACACACCTTTCTTTAGAAAGTAGCTCGAATCTTGCTACCAGATACGTGCAACATATAGTTTCTTCACTTCCCATTTATCTGGACCTAATGTACATCATCAAACGGAAATCCTGTAGGGATCTACAAACATAGTGCAATCTGTGCTCTACAAGGGAGTTAAGTACTATCCAACTTCAGGGACCCTTCTATATGTCGCATTCATGCTTTTCTTAAGTCAACGCCTTCCAAACGACCTACTTTCCAATAGGTGTATACCTTCAACTTCATCTATTATTCCAACTCATAGTTGCATTGTCCATCCTTTCAGAATATGGTTGCAACCACTTCTATAGTTTGAATTTGCAGAGTTTGGCATATAATATATATAATTATAGGTAAAATACAAATACGTTCACTCAACGTATCCTAATTCTTAAGATCGACTAACCTGACTTTGATACTAAATGCGATAAACTGCACCCCAGTGGGTCCAAATTTTCACTAAATCGAATACTCAAGTTCGCCAAAGTACGGATCGTTGTTGTTTGGGATCCTGCAAATAACAAAATTATATCGGAGTACCGTCAACATAATCTCACAGCGGAATAGTAAAATAAAACAAAACATATAATTACCGACTAAGGTTGACACTATTAGTCTTTAATGTCCTTGTATCAGTGTCGAGCTTGTATAAGGAAATCTGTACTTCCACTGTTCCCGCTTTGCACTAGTACTTATCCATCTAAAGCTATCCTGTGGGTTGTAATGAGGAGGGGGTTAGAACAATGATCTGTGATTGGTAAATTACACACTTTATACATAATACTACTTTATGCTGATTGCCTTTCATTACATGTTATGTCTTTTGTTTTACTTAGTCATCTTGACTCCAACTATGCATACATGTGCCCCATCTGCTCAAAGTAGACAGTAACTGCATACGTGTGTGTGTATAAGTACCACAGTTCCCCTTTGGACCAAGACACTTCCCCGTTAGTATCTATAAGTCGATACCTCATCTAGATGAATCGTTAATGCAGTATCATGCCCTCGTCGTTGTGCATACCAAGGAATTCCCATGGAGCCAAATAACGGTGCTACAACTGTTTAGTCGTATTCTATCTCGTCTTGGAGATTTATATAAATGCTTCATATTATGGACTTAGCTCCATAGACTATTGAGGACTCAGCCCCTTGGACTATCCCAATCGTTTGAAATACCTCCATTAAGGGTAATCTACCCTTGCTTCCTAACAAAAAAAAATAGCAAATAACAGTGGCGGTGCATGATGTAAACATGATCTGCACTAGCGTGAGGTGTAGCCTATTTAGGTATAACCCTTGTCTTTCCGCTGGCCGCTCAGGAGTGATGATGTTTTTGACCTATGAAACAACTCATATTACCACATAGGGTACCAATCTCACCGTCATAGAGTCGAGCCTTGCTCAGCATCCCATTTAGATTGCCTAATGCAATCAAGGTAATATCCACTTGGATACTTAAAACGTACCCCTTAAAAGGTTGAAGCATACTCTACTGTGTTTCCTTCACCTATACGCGAACATATAATCCTATGGGTCCTACAATTAGATATGTTTGACATCAGTACAATGTATGTAAAACTGGTGGTAGCCCCTTGCAGTAGGCAGACTTCTGTAGTGTAACACTACTGAACTCGCATTCCAACCCATTTTAATGACTACATTACTCTTATTCAATCAACGTTATTAGTTAAATTTGATAATTAACACCCATCATAAACGTATACTTGATGCTACATATATATTATTTATACAAATTTTTACACTTATTTAATTACTACATCTCCAATGTTTAACTATTCACATTCAATTATTTTATTTAATTGACTCCTTGTTTTATTAATGTTAAATTAACATCATTTACCATTTTCTTAATCTTAAAAGATTTGAATATCTTTTACTATTTACTTCCCTCTTTCATTATTAAGTCTATATTACCATTCTTCTTAAATCTTTCTACCCTCCCTTAGTTACTAAACTTTTATACCTATTCATTACATTACATACCTATAATTTATCGCTTTTTTCTAACTTGCCTTTTTATTGCATATATTAATTTTACAGATTTATTGTTATATTTATCGCTACATAAAATTTTTTAGTTCAACATAGGGATTTCTGCATTTTAATGTGTTGGAATCACATCTACCTCAAAGGGAAAGGTTACCACCGTAAATTTCTATAACTTATCTAAAAAGGGAATTTGTGTTACATTTGGAATTACAAGGAGTTTTCGTTTTGTAGTTATTGAAATAGACGGTTCAAAATACGATAAATATCCATAATACATCCTTTTCTTTTAGGCATGTGCCTCGTTATTTCAAACGATACAATTTTATTCATATATCAACTTGATAAATTATGGAAACTTACATTGCATCACCCTACATTCCAATGAATCAAAAATACTACTTAAAACCCAATAATTTATTGTGACGACTTCTAATTTACATTTACTTGCATAAATCAATAAATCAACAAATCTGGAACTACTATATGATTTATCAAATTCAGGGATTACTACTACCCAATACTTTCCAGATTCAAATACATGCAATATTAAATCTTAGTATCAATCTCAGAATATATAGGCACGATTTATAAATTCATTGTATATATAAAATTAGGCCTACATTTCCAAAATTACAGTTAGGCATACATGAACATATTTACAATGATATAAATCGAATATTATATAAAAGTATAGTTTTCTAGATCTCTAGATCTGATCCCTGATTTTCTAGTTTGACTCCCCTTTCTCTTCCTATCAAAATATATATACCGCATCATACATATATCTATTAGAAATCTAGATCTGAGAAAAGATTTGGATTTAATTTAGATCTGAATCTGGACTTATAATTTACCTTGGCTTTGGTGATTCGATTCAACCCCGTTCTTCTTCTCTATTATCCTCTACTATTCTTTACTTGCATATACATATATAAGCTATATATTTATTTAGATTTAAGATTTTGTGGAGAGAAAAATTAAAGAGCTTCGTCGTTGATTTAGAAAATATGAGAAGAAAAGTGAGGGGGTTAGACCCATATTTATAGGGGTTCGAATGAATGCCAGCCACTAAATTCTTTTATTTTAAATCCAAGCCATTGCCAAGGTTCCATTTGCAGTCGATAGACCACATGCATTGGACTGCTGCCCCTCCATCGGTCGACCGCTACTCTCCATAGTAAACCGCTATGGGTCGATCGGTTGTAATAAAGGAGTCGTCCGGTTGTGAATTTTTGTTATGTGTTGATTGACTTCCTTTTAAACATTATTCTCTATATCGTTATCTGATTTACCCTAACATCAATTATTCATACAGGGTAAGTACACGTTAACTGTTAACTCTAACTGACGTTAATTAACATTGGTTAATTATATTTATTTCTTTAATTACATATGTAATTATTTTCTACCTGAAATATTCAAACATTAATAACTTTTTCGTTTGAACTCTGATTAAAAAACTTTATATATGAAAATTAATCAGAAATTCGACACGAACTCAATGGTACAAGTTTCATAGCCAAATTATGATGTTTGAAAAAATTCAATATCCGGTTTCATTATTAATTAATTTCTTTTTAATAAGTATCATTAAAATTACGGGATCATATATATAGTATTCCATTTTTCATATTTTATCGTACTAGCCGTAGAAGACTAGGTAGTCTTCGACTAGATCATTCGAGACTTCAAGATAGTACTCTAGTATTTGAGAGCGATGGTGATAACATAGTTGTGTATTTATCTTTTTAACGTTGTCTGTAACTAGATATTGGCATTTGTTATATATAAGGATGTGATCTATATATGTGTGTGAGACTTTTGACTAGACTAATGCTGTTATTGATGATTTATTTTATGTAATCCTATCTCTATATTATTCACCCTGGGAAACTCATGTATATTGCTTTATGTCGAGATGAGATATGTGCTTTGTAGAGATTCTTGTATATAATCACGTATTCATGTTTACACAAAGGAGTATATACGAGAGATCACTCCTATCATATCCTTTACTCCATGCTTTCGAACGGTAACCTCTCTTTGATAGCATGGGCAGTTGATCGGGGCATTACATTTTCTTTGCCTATTTTTCTATAGTTGCGTTTTGAGTAGTTACGAATTAGAATATACATAAGTATGGGAGATAACAAGCCACTGAATGGAATCATATTACAATGCATGGCTACAATTTTAGATTGGACAAGCCATTTAGTGGCTACGAAGTGCACGACAAGGCTATAATGTATAGGACATGCCAATGAATGGCTATGGAATGCACAACATGGCTACAATAATGGTATAAGATAGGCCACTGAATGGCTATAGAGTGCACATCATGGCTATAGTAATGGTACAGGATAGGTCATTGAATGTCCATGGATTGCATTACATGGCTATAGTAATGGTATATGACATGCCATTGAATATTAACAGATTGCATAACATGGCTACAGTAATGGTATAAGACATGTCACTGAATGGTTACTTTTAGAAACGGGGATGGGCGACATGTGTAGGTTTTGAATTGGTTGTAAAAAACACAACATTGTTTCTTTTAGGAACACGGATGATTGACATGTGTACATTCTAAATTGGTTCTTGCAGGTCACCTAGATCATGAAATTACTATTTATAATGCAAAGGTTGGTATATGAAGTTCATAGGATTCCAAGTGGAAAATCAAATTTGGACTCCCCATGATCATTTGGTGTTGATTAAAGCTTATATGCAAGCCGATTGTAGACACATGGAAGAAGAGGTTAATGAAGATTTTTAGGTCACCATTAATGAAGCTTATAATAACCATCTTGATTATAGGTAAAGAAGACGAAACTTGGATATGAGAAGTGCTTATGTTACGTTTACTAAAGCATGTCGAAGGTACCGGAAAATTATAGCTGAAGTGGAATAGGAGATGGGTTTGAGATACCTAGATCAACAATTGATCTATGTATTTTATGGATCATCAGACAACATTTGTTGGTCATGCTGCATGTGGTCTGTTGGTCGGTTATGTTTGTAGTTTGAGTTATTTCATTGGTCAACGTATTTCTATGCATTATATTTATTCTATGTATTCTTATGCATTATGTTTGTTCTATGTATTTTATGGATTGTATTTGTTCTGCGGGTTAGTTATAGTAGACAGTTATATCAAACAAATTTGCAAACAACAAACATAAGTAAATCCAACTTGACTACACCATGGTCGAGTTCGTACATAAAAATAGATAAGCATATAGTAGCACACACATAAGCATACTTAAACATATAAAACATAAGCATATGTGAACAAGCACGTATATACATTAAGATACATCAACGAGGCTAGATTTTGTAGATCATTTTTGTCTACCACCTTGAAATTCCACTAAACTTAGCCTATTGCAAAGCGATGCTATTTCCTGTTTAAGTTCGATGCCACTTTCTATGGGTTGTCGAGGGAATGGAACACCAATTCATTGCCATAACCCACAACCATCTGGAAAGTTGGAGCATCTATGGTGGCACCACCCAATGTTGTTTCTGCTTCTTACGATGGAATATGTAATAGAAATTCCATAAACACAAAAGATAGGAGGAGAATCAACCTTACAATTTCTTTCAGTCCGTTGATTACAAAGTTCCTATCCTCATTGCCTACTTCTATGCTGGCTTCTACGTTGTTCTCCAAGTCTTCTTCCCTCTTCTCTTAACTGACGCTCTTGTTCCTTTGCGTCATGCTCCCTTAGGTCTTCGTAGTGTCTTTCCTACATTTCGACATACCACTTCGTCGGTGGTTGAGGAGATGAAGGATTTGGAGGGAGTTCGTGACTTAAAGGACCGACGTATGAGTATGAAGAAGGAAAAGAAGTGTGGATGTAGTCGACTATGTTTATATACTATATTTGAATTGGAAGAAAATTTTATGTAGAACTCAATGTTAGGAGTTATGCTATTTACAATACCACTGTGCGTAGAAAACTAAATATTATATAAACACAAGCACAATGTGGCTATATTGTAAGGTAAGATAGCTCGTTGACAAAGGCTGCACAACATGGGTACAGTGGATGATGAGACAAGTCACTGAATTATATCTGCCAAAATTACTACAGTGTGAGATATGACAACTCAATAAATAATAAATAATGAAGCAGAGTGTGTAATAACCCATGAATAACTTTGAATATAATCACCAAGTAATACTGACTACAAATAATGAAGTAGAGTTCATAAACCAAGAATAACATTGAATATAACATGAATCAAACTGCATGAGTGATGAATATAACATGAATTAGAGTGAAAATCATGAATTATAATGAATATAACATCAATAATAAATCCTACAGTATGAATAACTCTGAATATAAATCAATTACAGTGCATAAACCATGAATAACACCAAATATAACATGAATCGGAATCTATACATATACTATGAACATAAGCATTGAAATATGCATCATGGGGACATAAATCAAGATACATAAAACATGTCGCTAGTCATCCATACATGGATGGGGAAAACAACGGCGATGTGACTCATCATCATCGTCTCTGCTAAATAAGTGCTTAAAGTACAGACCATAATAAGAGAATCTCTTCTGCTCTGCCTCTAACTCAGCCTATAGTCAGGCCTGTGCCGGTGTAGATGTCTCTTCCTGAGACTGATAAAACTGCTCCGATGCTTGGGCCTGCGCCATTCGCTCTCCCTATCGGCGTACTGCATTCTCATAATAATCAATACTACGCTTATGCTTTATATATCCAGTATGGTGGAGTCCCATCTGCAAGTCAAATAGATCACCGTACAATATCTGAACAAGATCAGAATACTGGTCACGTGCAAGAGGGTGAAACATGTCAGCATAATGGTCAACTCCAAAAGATGTAGGTATTAGAATTGGGTCAGTTAGAAGCGGGGTAATTAGGTAAGTGTTACATATAGAAAGTGTAGATAGAAAATGTGAACGTTTTAGGTATTGGGATTTACACCACAATAGTTATATACCCCCTCCATATATGCCTATGTCGTCCAAATTTTTTTTGTTTACATGTGCATACACACATACACACACTCTCACATACATACACATGTATATATGTGTGTGAGATATAGTCGGTTGTAGGCAATCTAAAATTGGTTTTGATTAGGAAGTTAGTTCAAACAACATTACACTACTTTAAAATTAATTTTGTAAACTTTAAAATTTATATACATACACATATATACATATACTTATACATACATACATACATACATACATATATATATATATATGGGCTAGGATCAAGAGACCTTTTATTTAGCATCATTTGTAGCCTCTGATACCAGCCTTTATATTTAAATATTTGGTCCAAGTGACAGCAGAGAGAAAAAATATATTTAAATAGAAACTTGTGGCTGATATTAGGGGACTACAAAATGGTGCTAAATAAAAAGAGCTGTTGATCCTAACTCTATATGTGTGTAGATAGACACACATACATTAACATACATACATGTTTATGCTTACAAATTAAATTAATATTTTGAAACAAAACAACAATCATGCTTAGCAAATTTGTAATTCCAAACCATATTTTCAAAACAAAACAGCTTAGCATAAATCCAAATATTAATCAAAGAGACAAATCAAGGGGAATTTAACGGTTTCCCTTTTTCCTTTTTTTCTTTTGAAAACAACGTATGAATTTTAAATTCAATTAATTTACATGTAAACGATATTTAAAATATTTCAAAAGATTTTAAAAGATCCTTCAATCTATAACTTTGTAATATGAAATATGATTCATTAATATAATGGTTCCAAAACTTTATTCAAATAATGTTTTCTGAATCAAGGGGAGTCGACATGTTCTGCAAGTTTTAGTTTGTAGATTATTAGGACAATATCATAATAGATGTTCTTAAAATATCAGTAAGGTTAAACTTTATGTTCCATTTTACTAATAAGCTCCTAATAGTCGTTCATGTTTTGCCCAACCCTATGTTGAAATATAGAAGTCTTTCCACTTCACTGGTAGGTGTTAGGACTCATATATATGTTAAGATTCTGACCTTGGTGATAGCTCAACAAATCATACTTCTATATACAATGAATAACTCCTTATCGATTATACCATATACAACTCCTAACGCATGGTTCCTTGTCCTAATCTCATTTTTACCTTAAGGAAATCTCAAAAAGTAAAATAGATTATTTATTCGTACCAACCATTTCACGACAGCGTAAGTATACTATACATACCTTGAGGAAAGCTCAACAAATATGTATAAGTACCTTACCTCATCTGGTCTATGCATTAATAATACTACACATAAAATCTCGAACTTGAGGAAAGCTCAACAACTAGAGAGTTTGCAAGTAATTTATTAATGCATAAATGGTAAAGAACAACTTTATATAAGAGAGTCGTAATCTTCAGTATATTTATAGAGGGATATCGACTTATGAAATAACTCATTTCTAATGAAATAACTCATTTCTAATGAAATACCCTCGTGATTTAAGTGTCAGACATATTAGAAATCACAGTATACGTACATTTACATATGTATTTATTCCTTAAGTCTATTTAGGGTTCCTATAATGTTCCACCTTTAGTTTATACATTCATATTATATAAGTTTTATTATTATATAATTTTTATATTTTAATTAACTTATATAATAATCTTATGCATAACATTATATTAACTAAATCATATTTAATTAGTTTTAAGTAATTAACTCTTTAATTAATTGTTTATTAGTCAATTTTAGCATATATATATATTGAATATTTGTATACTATAACTTTTATAGTAACACGCATATATCATACATATATGTGTATTTTAATTTATTAATTAACTTTTAATTAATTTATTTAATTAGACAATTTTAGTTAAATTTTATAAATTTTGAAAAATTGTTTTACATATATATATATATGTATGTATACTTATACTATCTTAAACATTTCAAGACAATATAACATATATCTGATAGAGTTAGGGATATGCTTTAGTGGTAATTCTGTAATTTATTGTAAATTAACTAACTTTGTAATCAATTTCGTTCGAAATAAAGGTGTTTTTCTTTCTGTTGTATATTTTTTATAATGTGTTATAAATATTTAAATATTCAATTAACATATATTTAACATAAAATCCATAAATGGTGTGTTTGTGATAGTTATTACAATTAGTTGTAATCATGAGTATTGCATCACAATATAACATATCATTTTAAATATTCCTCATCAAGATGCATCGAGAGTGGATAGTGATGCATCTGTTGAGACTAGAGAACGCAACGCTCTCCAAATATTGGGTGATGTGTTACTCATGACTGATGGGGGCACAAAGGGTTACATATTAATAGTTATTGGATAACCATGGAATGACCAACTCGATAGTTTTCTATTATTTATTATAACTAAGGTGAAAAAACATCGATGTGACTAATTTACACAATTCTCTCGACTTGAGAATACTATCGATCTTCTATATGAAAGCCTCGCTTTGATTATAGTCAAATCATGGCACAACGTCCATCGTGTTACTATAGTTGGGTCGAGTGGAAGTATTGGAAGTGAAACACTATTCAAGGGAGGATCCATCTCCTTAGTTATATGGGGTTAGTATCACAGTCAACTGAAATCAATTCAAAGTCAAAATCTGGCCGGAGTATTTCAGTTAATAATAATTGTTATTGAACTAAGGACTTTGTGTTTGGACTATAGAGTTGAATTTGAACGATATTGGAATTTTGACTATTACCAAATTCCATAAGTTCAAAGTGATATAGTTTTGACAAAGAGAATTGGTGTAAATAATTGTCACTACTAGGTAACGCTTAATAAAGTAAAATTAGATTTTGCCGAAACCAAGCAATAAATTGAGTCATAATGTCACACCATCTGATAAGTGATGTGTGAACGTTAATATTCGAATTGTTCGATATTAATCGCTGATCAAATTTACACCTAAGAGTCATAATCAAAACGATGAATACTCCTTTTTTTTTTACCTAATTTGATTAATTTGTAATTGTTATAAAATAATTAATATTTATGAAATATTAATTATAAAATTTTGTATTTGATGTATTAAACAATGTTAAACATTGTATTTATAATAGTTATAAATATACCGATTGATATAGTGATATCAGTATGCGTTTAAATTTAGATTTAAATGCAACAGACATTGTTAACCCAAAAAATGGATCAACACCTTGGATTGAGTGTGAAAGCACCAGCCCTATTTATCAAGGCAAATAAGATAGAAAGAGCAATAGAAAATCGCAAAAGAAGTAAATAAACAGGAGATGTTTATAGTGGTTCGGCTATTAATGAAGCCTACGTCCACTTTATGGATTTTATTAGTGTATTGATTGTTGATTACATGTACAAGTTGATTGCAGTTTGTATGTTTGAATTTAAGGAAATCAAGCTGCCATTGAAGGAAACAAAAGGAATGATCTCAATTGTCCCATGGCAGCCATCGTGAGGAAAAAGAAGGTTGAAGAATCTTTGTAGCAGAGTTTCTCCAGTGATCAGAGTAGCCAACCCTTTCTTGTTGGAGATAGATTGGTATTTATAGGATTTAGAGAGCACTTGGGTCGAAACTATTACACCAGAGGCATGTAGTCATTGATAGGGGGAAGCATGTAAAGTTTGGGAGCTATCCGAGTCAACTGTTTGGATCGGTACCAATCCAACTGGATCAGATCGGTACCGATCTGAATAGTTGCACGATTTTTGTGCAACTCCCATCCTACATGCTTCCTTATCTGCCTGCATGGCTTCTCTTGTAATTTCATGACATGTTAAGTTGTTTTGATGATGATTCACCAGTAGGTTAGATCGAACTATAACCTAAATTGGATAAGTCTTCATTTCTTCAACTCGAATGCTAGGAATGTTATCAAACTTGGTCGATAGGCTTAGGATAGATGTAGGAACACAACGCTTGTGGATTGGAACATCCACAAGCCAATAATTTGGATCGGTACCGATCCAATTGGATCGGATCGGTGCCGATCCAAATACTTGGCATATTTTGACTTCAAACTCCTTGGGTTCCTTTTCATTTGTTACGTGCTTCTGGGTCTTCCAGTCAAGTTCCCAGTCATTTCGGTTTAGCTTGGATGTTCTAACTCCTTCTAACTTCTGCTGGGTTAAAAAACCGGCTAAAATTTGCCCCCCAAAGCATGTTTAATTGGAAACAAGGCATCCTATGGAATTTTTCATCTTACGGGTTCCATTTCATGGAGCTTTATAGGTCATACCAAACTTCCTTGAGTAGCTGCCTATGATATTCTGGCCTGTTATTTAGTCCTTAGTAGGAATCTCCATTAGTCGTTACTACGGAGCGATCTTAACTTGATAACTTCCAAAATGAATACCATCATCAAGTTGAGCAAAGTTGGAAAGTCTGAGGCCGTATGGAGGAAATAATTTGGATAGGTACCGATCCAATTGGATTGGAACGGTATCGATCCAAGTACTTAGAAAATTTTCTCGGCTTTGCTTTCCCCTTATATATATATATATATATATATATATATGGGATCAGATCGTCACTCCCCCACTATCCACTCTCGAGCCGAGCCGATCAAAATAGCACCAAACCCTAGCCGATCCAACCGTTGCTACCACCAGAACACCACCGTCAACCTCCACCTTCGAGCGCCACTAACCATCATCTTGAGGAGCTTCTGCCGTGACTTTACCTGCCCCAAGCCACCACTGATCCAATCGTTGCCGATCCAAAGCACCATGGTTCGAGCTATCTTGGATTGAGGAACTTATCATCACTCTTCTTAATCTCGAAGGTCGCTGAAGTTGATTTTGTAGTATCATGATTGATTTGTGATGTAGTTGCATCGGTGAAGGACCTAGTTGAAGATTTAGGTTGATTACGATTTTGTGGAAGGGAATAGTTAATCAAGTTTTGGTTTTCATAGAAAAAAACTAGGGTTTTGCCCTGGTGGTTGACATGTCTTGCTATTTCCATCCACAAAATTAGAATTGACTTGCATTGAGTCATGCAGTTGATCCCGGCATTGGTTCTTGTGGATTGATTTTGGTTTTTCTAGGAGGAGATAATAACCTGGGACAGCATCTTGTATGCAGCTTAGGTTGTTATCATCTTCCAGGAAACTAAAATCGAGTTATCCTAATAATTTCCTTCCTGATTCGGACCCATTAACTTACAGTCGCTCGATTTGGACTGGTGTTGTTATTTCACAGTCAGTGTTTCTGGAATAAGAAGAGCTTTCCATGTCGCTTCGGACAACGAATTCATTATCGATCGTTGATCGATAACGGGTAAGTATAGAACAAATGAAATTAATAGCTAATACAGATTGCTTTTCCCGGTGTGAATGATCCATATACACGAAATGGTCCGCTCGCAATGTTCAGGATGCCGCGCCCATTCTCGCATAGATTACACATCGCATACACTCACAGTTAATGCTTGGAGTCTGATCGGTGATTGATACACGTCGATATCTTCCATATTCCAAGTATCATCTATGTTAAGGGTTTATAGTTTAGAAATTATATGCACCTGACCATTTTGAACACAAGCTTTCTTATATAGAATGACGTGTAAATCTTCCCGTCATAAGTCAATCAAGGAGGGTTCACCTGCTTCCGAAGCGGGGTCCTCTCGATCCCGGCTAGACCTACTACCTCTATAACTTCAGGTCAGTATGGCCTGATTCCATTTGGCCCCATTGTCGACCACACGCCCCCCAACTTCAGGGTTCTGTTGGATCCCTCGGAGAAAGCCTCATCCATTCTTACACACCGGGCGTTGCAAAGCATTTGCTTGTAATATGACATTCCGGAGGACGATGTACTTCTGCCATCAAGAGGTCAATTCGCTCATCGGCCACCTTCTAGGTATATGGCCGACCATCGCTACATGTGCATGTATGGTGCGCTGCCCCCGTTCAATCATTTTCTGATGACGACCCTTCAGAATATGGGGCTGGCCCCATTTCAGATTCTCCTGAATGGTTATGCCATGCCGACCTGCCTATATGTTCCGTTCGTGTGAACGCTCAATCGCGCTTCGAACTTTGTCGAGCTGTAGTATCTTCAGTTATTTAAAAAGGAGGCTAACCTATCTCATGTTTACATTGAGGTGCAACATGGCCAAAAGCTCATACTCGATCTTCATAGCAAGGTCCCCTCATTCAAAAATCAATTTTTCTTCATCAAGTGTCCCAAAGGGTTCACTCGTCTATGGACCACGAGTGGTAAGTTTCTCTCACTGGGCATAGAATTTCCTTTAGATACTAAAAAGTATTCTGACCGATCGTCTATTCTTTTGCAATCCTCTCGAGGATTAAAAGAGATCCAACACTCAGGCCTGTTTTCAGTGCCCTTAAAGCGGTCGATGCTCGAGAGCGCACGATCAGATTTCTGCTCACTGACAAGAATCTTCACCGATGCGGGCTTTTACATCCCGGGATCAGTTAGGTTTGTTAGTGCCCTTTCTCGCTCCAAAGCTCGGGCTCTCTCAGTTTCTACCTCCTGCGATTCTGACAAAGATGATGATGATGATGAAGAAGAGAAAGATAGCGACTCGTGTGGCGAGTTAGCAGAAATTTCTGAGGAAACCCAAATTCAAACTGAGATCGACAATCCGCCCAAGATGCCTTCGATCCCAGAGGAGAAGGAAGAGGAGTTGGTTCATCGGGAGGGTAAAGCTTTGGTAATTGTAGGAAAGGAGAAACCGATGAGGGACTCCTTTTAATCGACGAGGAAATAGACGAGGATATAGATACCGATAAAGGCAATGTCGATTTGGGTGACAAAGCCCCGAGTTGAGTCCCAAGCACACTCCATCGCCCCCTCTAAAAGAACACTTTGAAGAAGTCCCTCCTAAAGACAAACCTGCTCCTAGCCATTCGCCAGGGGATGCCTAATTTGACTTCAGAGATGCAAGTGACGTCTATGTAGATGTAAAGGATCCGATGGCTGATATTACTTCTGAAGGGTTGCCTTCACAGCCTGCCCAAATCGTTCCCACCAAAATAAATATCCCTACATTAATTGGTGATCGATCCAGTTTGTGTTATTCTACTGGGGTCGTTAAACTATAGCACGCATTTCACTAGGATCACACACTTCATTGTTATTCACCTAGAATTTTTTAATCCATCAAATGTCTTTTGTCCTGAAGTGGTTTTGTTATTTGCCGCAAGGATGATGTCTCTGGGCTTCTATAGTGATCTTTACCGAGCGCTCGAGCCTTAGCATTCGCAATGACATTCATCCCAATATTACTCCTCCCGCGAAATCGATGAAGTGAGAAAGAGGGGAAAAGAAAAGGAGGTAGAGAAGCGCCGATGGGTTGAGAAGGATAAAGACCGTGATAGAGGAAGCGGCCAAGGAAAAAGGAAAAGCCCGTTTGAGCGGGGAGACTCGTTTAAGAAGTTAAAGAAAGATTAAGAACATCTTCCTGCTTCCACTTCCGGCGCCATGACCTCCTCCACTCACGTTGCTACCGCTCCTCTTTCAATTTCAAGGCGAGCTCCTTACAGTCTCCATGCTGGTCCCCCGCTTCTGTAGGCTGCATTTCCCCACTTATTCTTTAGGGGGGTTGTTTTCGACAAGCCTAATCTAAAGTCGATTCGCGCAAAATCTTACTTACCCTATCTTCAGGCGATCCAAAGTGGCTTGGAGCAGGCCTAGGGGTGGGAGAAACTATGCATGCAACTTTCTACCTTTAAATTAAATAATTACCTAGAGATCCTCTCATTTGAGTCTGAAGAAGACGAATTTGAGAAGCAGCTTGCGGACTGTGACTCGAAAATTGAAAGGTTGAAGAAGGAGAGGCACGATGCCTCGAAAGGGAAAGTAAGAGTGTTTCTTTGTTCAAGGAGCTGAAGGAATCGACTGATCAAGCCACTCTCATTTTCAGAGATGAGATAAAAAAGTGCCAAACTGACGAGGCGACTCTAAAAGAGAAATTAAAGGCAAGTGAAGTGATGATCGAGGTGGAAAAGAAAGTTATCGCTGAATAATCCTAAGAAATTACCTCTCTACACGCTCAAATTTTGGCTTTGGAAGCCGAGAAAAATTAATTAGCCGTAGAGAAGGCTAGCATGGGGACTAGCTTTTCGGAGCTCCAAGATAATTTTGCAAGAAAAATGGAAGGCTAGGATACCACTATTCTTGGTTTCTATGTTAACTTTGTGCTTCATCAAGGTAGCCTCAATTATTTAGGCCCATCGTTCCCTCGTACACTCGCAGTGGTTTGGGAAGAAGTTCTGGCCCAGTTCAATGACATGGATGGTAGGTATTCTGAGGAGGAGCTGGTTTAGGCCTACTTGAATGAGGAATCCCGCCAAGCTCTAGTGGAAGGCCAGAGAATCTTAAAGCTGGAGAGGGAGCGTGAATCCACCGAGCCACCACCGAGGCTGCTGTCGAACACTTTCCTTTAGGGCTGGGCGAGTCATCGTTGCATTTTCATACCAGCGAGTGGATCACTGCCACTTCTCCCGTGATCGTGCAACCATCGAAGGAAGGCAACGCCGAAGGCTTCGAAATCGTTGCATATGACCAAACCCCCCACTGTAGGTAACTTTCTCCTCTTTCCCATGCTTGAAGATTTTCAATTCAAGCCTGATGAAATTACTGAGATAACCACCCTTTATTCTGATATTGTAGATCAACCTCCTCTTCCCGCTGGGTTACCTTCTCATCAAGACGCTGGGTTTGCTGCTATTTTAACTACGTCAACTATTGTCTCTGCTTCTGGCTCGCAGCATGGTCCGTATTCTGAGCAAATTGAGGCTTTGCATAGTTTGGATGACCCCTCTATTTCTCAAGAGGAGAGGTCGGCAGCTACTAGTGTGCAAGAGTAGGCAGACCAAGGCAGCCAACCAGAGAAAGCAAAAACAGAGCAGCCGAAGACTGAGGAACAGATGATTGCGGTGAAAAAGGAGAAGGTTGAAGCACAGAGGAAGTCATCTAAGAGCTCTCACCGACCTCGCGAGCACAAGGGGAAAGGATGTTCCACCAGTGGTCACGCTTCAAAGAGTAAGGGTGCCCCAGGTAAGGATAGGCCCGAGAAACTACAGATTAGGGGCGGGAAAGGAGACCGAAGCAGCGGCGAGCGGACGTCTTGATTTGACCTGCCCTCCTCTTGTTATTTTATTTTTGGTTACCTTTTGTACAAGTGCAGAGTCTATGCTTATTATTGTTGTTGTTGTTTTCATAGTGAAACTTTGTACTTTGTTTTCTTCTGCCCGATATTGTACGGGCACGACACCCACTGTTTACTATTGTACATTGAAAAAGTTATAAGCAATGAACTGTTGACATTTTGATTATACCTTTATTTGTCCACTTTTTCATGTATTCACCCCAATTTTATTTATCCCTTATTTTATTTAGTCCTGTAATTGTTACCAAAGTTTATTGTTTGGAGTAACAAAACTGTGAAGTATTTGTTTTTCGGTTGAGTATTGGTGTGTGCCCCCAAGTTTACGGGGCTGTTTACTTCAAGCACTACATAAACGTCCAGATGTTCCAAGAGATTCCTCAAACGTTTGCAACTGAATCTATTTTGTAGTTCCTATCTTTAGGAACTCGAGTTTCGATTCTAGTGCTGTCGTCGGTCAGTGCTCGGAATTTTTTGCCGATTTATTGGTGTGCAACATTGCTGGATTTGTTTGAATTACTTCTAATAATGGGAGCAGGTTTAGGTTAATCCTGCAATAGATGAGTTTCCCGGCACTGCTTGGGCAATTCCAGTACTTAAGAAATGTGCACTGTTTATGAAATGCGTGGCTTTTAAGATTGATATGACCCATCGATCTAAAATGGTTTAGAATTTCTCGATGCTACCAATCATTGGGTAACATGAGGAGTTCATGCTTCGAGAGCGTGGTTTCACGGCTTAAGAAGTGATGTGCGGCTTATGGGGATGCACGGCTTAGAGAGTTATGCTTGCTTGGATGTGATTCCATAATCCAAGAAGCAATGCGCTGCTTACGAGATGTGCTTGCTTTGATTTCGGCCTTTACAGTGTTGCCGGAGCAACATTGGTTCTTAGAAGGTGGGGATCGGGTTCCGCCAATCCAACGGTTTGAGTCGATTTGCTTCCGTCGATTCGGCGGATAAGTGAGGCGTACTAGAGCGTGGTTTTACTATTCCAAGCAGCAGTTGGATTGTTTTGAGATGATTTGACCCCATTTACTCAAAAGATTACTTTTATGAACAAAGTTTTATTGGTTCAGAAAGAAAAGTAATTTTATTAAGAAAAGCTGGGCAAGTTCTTCCTATTTACAATGCCCCCTGTGTTTCGGGATGGCTTATTTGCTGAAATGCTGAAAATAAGTAGTACATAGGATAGTTTCATATAAAGTAACGACGCAGCGATTCGCTGTTCCATGCTCGGGGAATTTGTATTTCGTTAACGTTTCTCGGTTTGAATGTTCCATCCCTAGCTTTTAACCGATCACATACGGCCCTTCCTAGTTTGGTCCAAAAGTTCTCGGTACGGGATAGACCCGTTTGAGGACGAGGTCTCCCACTTCGAAGGTTCGGTTGTGAACTCTGGAGTTAAAGTACCGTGTGACCCTTTTCTGGTGGGCAGCGGTTCTTAGTTCGGCTTATTCTCTCTTTTCATCAACCATGTCGAGCGACTTGAGCAGGAGCTACTCATTTTGCCTTTGGTTAAAGTTTCTTCTTCGATGAGAGGGGATTTCTAGTTCAACTGGGATCATTGCTTCTGAACCATATGCTAGGGCGAAAGTAGAGTGTGCGGTTGTAGATCTGTGCGTTGACCTATAAGCCTATAATGCGAGTAGAAGTTCATCAACCCAATTTCCTTTAGCTTTAGTTAGCCGCTTTTTGATAGTGGATTTCATGATTTTGTTCACTGCTTCCACTTGCCCGTTTGTCTATGAATGCACGACAGTGGAAAAGCTTTTCTCGATTCGGAAGCGTTTGCAAAAGTCTTTGAACTCTGCGCTTTCGAATTGAGTCCCGTTATCCGTGATGATTTTCTGTGGCACACCAAACCTACAAATAATATTTTTTGTGAAAAAATTAATAACTTTCTTTTTGGTAATAGTGGCTAGCGTTCCGCTTCGGACCATTTTGTGAAATAGTCAATGACAACTATAGCATATTTAGCCCCTCCTTTAGTTATTGGCAATACGCCAATCAGATCGATTCCCCATATTGTGAAAGGCCATGGGCTGACCATCTGCGTTAGCTCTATTGAAGGAGTTCTTTTGATCTTGCCGAATCTTTGGCATTGGTCGCACAGTCTTGCATAATCTACTGCATCGGTTTACTATTGGCCAGAAATACCTATATTGAAGAATTTTCTTTGCAAGGTTTTTCCCCTCGGTATGGTGTCTTCGTAGTCGCCTTCGTGAATTTCCCTTGGGATCCTTCGAGCTTTGTTGTTGGTCACACATCTGAGCAAGGGGGTAGAGAATCCCTTTCTGTAGAGTATCCCATCCTGCATTATGAACCGTGGTGCCTTTCGAAGAAGCTTCTTTCACCGATTCCTATTTGCATGGAGGGCTCCTATGAGCAAGTAGTCTTTAATGGGCATCATCCATGTTTCTGGTTCTTTGGTTGCTTCAAAAATCCAATCTACTTCCATCTCGCTTATGCTTAGAGTAGTCAAAATTTCAACCGCGACTAGCCCCAATGACTGAGCTTCCCCGGTACTGGCAAGTTTGGCTAGATAATCCGCCTTGTGTTCTATTCTCTTGGGATGTGAGTTATGGTGTAATGCTCGATGTCGTTCAGTAGCTTCTGTACTTTAGATAGGTATGGGGTGAGGTTCTCCCCCAAGCTTGATATTTATCTTTTACCTGACAGACAACTAGTTGAGAGTTGCAATAGATGTGAACAGATTTTATCCCGAGTTCCCTCACGACTTTTAGTCCCGCAATCAACGCTTCGTACTCTGCTTCATTATTTGTTGCAGGGAATTCCAAGTAGAGGACGTGGCAGATGGATTGTCCTTCAAGAGTTTCAAGCACTACCTTTGCTCCTGAGTAGAAGTTGTTGGATGGGCCATCGACGAACAGCTTCCTGGGTGTTTCCACCTCCGGGGTAATTTCTTCTTCGTTATCCTTTACAGTAGACTCGGCAATGAAATCTGATAAAGCCTGCCTATTGATTGCCCTTCGGGGATGATATGTGATTTCATATTGGTTCAACTCGATGTTCCATTTGGTAAGTCGTTCGGAGGTCTCGGGGCGATACAGTACCTGCTTCAAGGGTTGATCTGTCAAGACTTTGATCGGGTGCGCTTGAAAGTATGGTCGTAATTTTCTGGACACGGTCAAGAGGCAATATGCTAGTTTTTCCAATTTCGGATAGTTCTTCTCGGCTCCAATGAACCGTTTACTGATGTAGTGTATGGGTCACTGGATCCTAGCTTCTTCACGTATAAGAGAAGCACTTAATGCATGAGGTGAGATGCTAAGTAGATGAACAAATCCTCTCCGTCTACTGGTTGTCGGGGTTTCCATATGTCGCATCAACTCTTCAAACGTGGTTTGACAAGTCTCATTCCATTCGATGTTCTTTTTTCCATTCTTTAGTTCATCAAAGAACTATATACATTTGTCAGTGGCTTTTGAGATGAACCTGCTTACCATTGCCACTTTCCCATTCAGGCTTTGTAACTCCTTTTTGTTCCTTGGAGCCTTGACCTCTCGTAGAGCAGTAATTTGCTCTAGATTCGCCTCAATTCCTATGGCGCTTACGATGAACCCAAGAACTTTCCTGAGGCCACTCCGAAGTGACACTTAAGGGGATTTAATTTCATTCCATATTTGCGGAGTATCTCGAACATTTCAATGAGATTATACAAGTGATTTGCGGCTATACACGATTTAAGTAACATGTCATCTACATATACTTCCATTGTCTTCCTGATCTGATGCTTGAACATGGCTCTTACTAATCTTTGGTAGGTTGCCCTAGCATTCTTTAAACTGAATGGCATTACCCCGTAGCAGTATAATCCTAGATCGATGATGAAGCTGGTGTTTTCCTGATCGGGTTCGTGCATCCAGATCTGGTTGTATCCCAAATTATGCATCCATAAATGATAGCAATTCATGTCCAGCTATCCCGTCTACATGCTGTTCAATTCTGGGTAGAGGAAAGCCGTCTTTCGGGCAGGCTTTGTTTAAGTCCAAGTAGTCAATACAAGTTTTCCATTTCCCATTGGACTTCTTGACCAAACCGGGTTAGATACCCACTCGGGGTAGGTCGGATAAAACCATTGGCCATCAGCTTGTCTACTTCTTGTCTCAGCGCCTTAGACCGTTCGGAGCCCAGGCTATGCCTCTTTTACTTTACCGATGTATACTCGGGATTAATGTTGAGTGCGTGGCATGCAATTTCTAGTGATACCATGCACATGTCGAAATGTTCCCAAGCAAACATATCCAAGTTGGGGCAAAGAAATTTAGTCAGTTCCAATCGCATCTTGTTTCCAAGGTGCGATCCAATTTTCAAGACCTGCGTTGGGTCATCCATGTTGACTGGGATAGACAACATCAATTCTGCCGGTGCTACCCAATCCTCCCCTAAACTCTTCTTTCTAGTGTCCAAATCCTTGTTGAATCGGCTATGGCCCCTAAGCCAGGGGTGGCTCTGTAGTTGCTATTCGGCAGGTTCGCGAATGTGGAGAGTTCTCTCCACATTCTTCCCCTTTTTATTTCTTTTAGATTCGCGCAGTTCCGTGATATAACATTCCCTAGCAGCACTTTGGTCTCCTTTGATCACTCCAACTCCGTTCTCCGTCGAGAATTTCATGATAAGGCACCACCGGGCTAAAGCAATTATGAAATCTTCCAGTGCGAACCATCCAAAGAAGGCATTGTACGTGGAAGTTTCATCTACGATCATGAAAATTTGGATGAGGGTGACTCTTCGATCACCTTCCCCAAGTTCTATAGGCAAGTCAATCGTTTCAATGGGTTGTTTAGGTTCGCCGGTGAATCCTTAGATCTTTGTCCAGCCAGTGGATACACCTTTCATACCATCTTCATTTGATTGAAGGTGCATTTGAAGAGGATGTTTACAGAACTACCACTGTCCACTAATACACATCAGACCACATCGGGTTTGTTTCCTACTGTTACGACCATGGGTTCGAAAGTTGGAGCTTCTATCCCTTCGGTGTCTCGATTTCAAAATACTATATCATCATTTAGGGTTCTCTACTGCTTGGTAGAGGTCCCATCTTCGATCGCGAGGCACGAATCCTTCGGAGCGTGTTTTAGTGAGCTTGCATACCACTCCATTTTTCGCCAGCTCTTCTATGTGGGATAGGGTCCTCCAGATATTATTCCAATGATGAGTCTCTGGTCAATTTGTCTAGAACCCTCTTTGTTGGTTCCAGGTTTGTTTCCTCGACCTCTAGGAGCATGGGGAGCCACAGGTTGGTCAGGATTTTATGATTTTCTCACGTATTGCCGAAGCTTGTTTTCTCGAATCAGCTCCTCATTCAAGTTCTTCAGGTGATGGCACTCATTCGTATTGTGGCTATGCGTTTTGTGGAAGCGACAGTACTTTCCGGAACGCTTGTGCTATTCAGTTACTTCCTTTTTAGAAGGTTTCTTGTACTCCTCTGTCCTCTGTGTTGCGAGATAGATGTTTTCTGGAGTATCATCGAGCGGGGTGTAATCTTTGGGCCTTAAGCCTTTAAGCCGCTTATTACTTCCGTTCCGCTTGTTGGAACTTTGATTTTCCTTTTTTGAATTCCGTCTTTTCCCGCGTTTCCTTCAGTGATCCCGAAGGTATTTATATCTTAGCTCGTCGCCACACCACTATGTCCAATGTCGGCCGGTTATAGGTTAGCAGATTTCCTTTCTAGTTCTTGTGCCTCTTCCAACCTCAAGTATTGGCTCGCCTTTTGGTTGAAGTCCTTCCTAGTAGTAGGTTGTTTCATTTTGACCCACTTTCCAAATTCAGTGTCGGGATGGATAGCGCGGACCATAGCCATGAAACCATATCTTCATTTGGATTGCTTACTTTAGTCACCGCGGTGTTGAATCGGTTCATGGAAGATTTCAGAGATTCATTCCGCCCTTGGAATAGGCCAGATAAGGACATCACGTCTTTCGATTGTACCGTGTGAAGCCTAAACTAGTCAAGGAATTTTGTTGCTAACTCATTGAAGGTTGAGATGGATCTTGGTGGAAGCCTAGTGAACCACATGGAAGCGATTCCTTCTAGAAGATCGGAAAGCACCAATATTGAATGCCATTTGTAGTATTCGCTCCGTCCATGTACCAACTGTACTTATGTAAGTGGGGCTTTGGGTCTCTTGTTCCATTGTAAGACGGAATACTTGGCATAGTGAACTTCTCCGGGTACCTCTCATTCAGAATGTCATCAGTGAATGGGGTTCGACTTGGAGCAGATCCCCACTCATCATCCCTTCTATACTTACTTTTATCCATCAGTCGTTTAACCATGTCCGTGAGATGTGCCTCAGATGTCCGGGAGGTTGTGGGTCGGCTGTCAGTGACTACACAAAGTGTTTGATTTTGCAAACGGTCTTGGTAAGTGGACTGAAGCCTAGGCTTCCCTGTCTTCGGGAGACCCACTCCCTTAGATTTCCATTTGCTTGCGGTTGGTCGGATATGGGCAATTTGGATCTCCCTGCCATTATTGAATGCATTAGTGTTTCCTTCCAACTTGTCATCGTCAAGCTGCTCTCCATCTTCCGAATCGAGGAGATCCATTGCTACATCCCATGGGGTTTTGCCCCTAGATTGATATTCATAGCAGGTTGCTTCGTGGCTGGCAGAGTGCTGGTGTCTCCCTCCATAGTGAATCCTGCGGCTCCACCTACTACTCCTTTTTGCTACTGCTTTCCTTTTTTCCTATTTAGGCCAGAAAAAGAAGAGTTTTCTTGCTCCATGGCAGCCGTAGGATCTGGCATGGTTCTTGGAGCAACCAGTGATTCCAAGGTTAGGATGGCATTTAAATTGTCCACAAGAGTTTTTTGGCTGTTCTCCATCTTTAGGTTAATCTCGTCAACCATCTTATTCAATTCATCCTTGGTGATTGTTTCATGTCGGGCAGAAGTTCCTAGCATCTGATCTTTTGTATTTGCTCTAGAATTTGCTCTGATTGGTGAATTGTTGATGCCGTTAACTTCAGTTTGTTGAGGATCGGTTTCTTCTCCAGTAATTACTGCCCCTATGGATCTTCCAGAAATAGTTCTTCTTCTTCATGGTGCCGTTGATTCTCAACAGTAAATCTTCTAAGCAGAAATTAATGATCTAACTTTTGAACCTGTCTGATTCAAAGTAGATAGCTAGATCTAAGCCCTGAGTTCAATTCTCAGTGAAGGCACCAAAATATTAACCTAAAAAATGGATTAACACCCTGGATTGAGTGTGAAAGCACCATCCCTATTTATCAAGGAAAATAAGATAGAGAGAGTAATAGAAAATCACAGAAAAAGTAAATGAACAAGAGATTTTTATAATGGTTCGGCTGTTAACGAAGACTACGTCCACTTTATAGATTTTTTTGACATATTGTCTGTTGATCATAGGTACAAGTTGATTACAATTTGTATGTTTGAATTCAAGGAAATCAAGTTGCCAATGAAGGAAACAAAAGGAAGGACCTCAATTGTCCCATGACAACCATCGTGAGGAAGAAGAAGGTTTAAGAATCTTCATAGCAGAGTTTCTCCAGTGATCAGAGTAGCCAGCCCCTTCCTGTTGGAGATAGATTGGTATTTATTAGATTTAGAGAGTACTTGGGTCGAAATTATTACACCAGAGGCCTGTAGTCATTGATAGGAGGAAGCATCTAAAGTTTGGGAGCTATCCGAGTTAACTGTCTGGATCGGTACCGACCCAACTGGATTGGATTGGTACCGATCCAAATAGTTTCACGATTTTTATGCAACTCCCATCCTACGGGCTTCCTTATCTGCTTACGAGGCTTCTCTTGTAATTTCATGACTTGTTAAGTTGTTTTGACGATAATTCATCAGTAGGTTAGATTGAACTATAACCTGAATCAGATAAGTCTTCATTTCTTCAACTTGGATGCTAGGAATGTTATCAAACTTGGTCGATAGGCTTAGGAGAGATGTAGGAACACAACGCATGTGGATTGGAACATCCACAAGCCAATAATTTGGATCGGATCGGTGCCGATCCAAATACCTGGCATATTTTGACTTTGAACTCCTTGGGTTCCTTTTCCTTTGTCACGTGCTTCTGGGTCTTCCGGTCAAGTTCCGACTCATTCCGGCTCAGTTTGGACGTGCTAACTCCTTCTGACTTCTGCTGGGTTAAAAACCCAGTTAACAAACATCGTTCAGGCAAGGACTGGTTTTGAGGCCCATATGGGGCATGCATATTTTGGCCAGAAATAGCTAGGTTAGGCTGGCCAAATGTTGGCTAAAGCGGGAGGCTTTTGAATGGTTAAAAGAAGTGGAATTGGTAAAAGAGAGATAAGGATGTGATCCACTATTCTCTCCATTTGATTTCCTTCTTATATTCCACCTTTTACACCATTTATTCACACACTTTTGCTCCTCCTTCTGCCTCCAAATTTCAACCCGAAATACCCCATACCAAACTCCAAAATATTTAAGCACAAACAACATCAAAACTCTTCGATTCGATTTTCAGCGGTAAAGTAGCTCACAATCCAGCAACTCCCGAACTTGGAATTCGATTCAAGGAGCCATTTCATCATTTCAAAGTGAGATCTCTAGGCCTTGGTTAGAGGTATGGTTCTGATTTATTAATATTTTTAATTTCTTATTTAATAAATTATACATATGTTAGCTAGAAAGACCTTATCAGGAATCAGTATATTTCTGTATTGTTACATGTCGATGGTTATATATGTGTGTGTGCGCGTGCGCAATTTTTTTTGTATGGAAGCATTCTTATATCTCATGGATAACGATAAATATTTTATATTAAAATATTTTTATTATATGATTTTATCAATTAAACCGAATAATAAAATATTAATTCATATGATATATGTATGTAAAAATTCTTAAAGTTTTTTATATATAAACATTTTAAATATTTTACAATACATTTATATAAAATATAATTTTCTAAAAAAATTTATATAACATAAAATATGCATTTTGATTCAAGAAATATTTTTAAATATTTTTTTCATTTAATTCGTATGGATTTTAATTTTAATAGTATATTTATCCAAAAAATTTAAACCGAAAATAAAACTAATAAAAAAATTCTGGTCGTGAGGAGCAGTAAATATGTATTTAGAAAATATAAAAAAATATGAATATATATATATATATATTATTAATAACTAGATATATGGTTATAATGTAACGTCCCGCCTTTTTGATCCTCAAAAGTTGACACAAATACATCCCGGTATTCACGTGCCGAGCAACCAAGGGCCGGAAAGACAGATCGTTGGGGAAATAAAAGAAAAAAGAAGGCAAGAAGAAACTAAACAACATAGAATATCACTACACAATGGAACAATATATAATAATTAACATTAAATTTTACGTAGTCATTTCCAAAATGATACATCAGAGTCATAATAGTGCAAATTCTACCTTAAGACAGTTATAACTACCTGTCCCAACTAAAATTATACAAAATACATAAGACACGATAGGAAAAAGGTAAATAATTTGCTATCAATGAAGCCAACTACTCCAAGCACTTCCAAAATGCATCTGAGGAAAACCTGAATTACTTGGTTGCTCAAACAATTTGAGCATCCAAAAGGTTTAGGGAAAGAAAATAAAACTCCGAGTCAGACATGAGTCTTGTGCGAGTAAAGCATAAGTTTAACTTTATAAAAACCTTCAAACCAAAGGTATCTCATAAGACCACGCATCACATAAAACGGATGGGTTTTTATCTTACATAACCAAAACGATTTATATTATAAAATCCAGTGATATTATAATAATGTCTAGGGTTTAAAGTATTTAATAACCAAGTAGCTGTGATGTGTATACATGACAGTAATAATAGGTATACAATTGAAAATTGAAGGTGCTTATTGACGAATGGATTTTCAACAAATGGCAAGGGAAGGGATACCTTCTGAAAATCCGTACACCTTTAGATAAAATGTACAATGAGACCAAAAACCTTTTGACCTCTGCCAACACAGAACCGACCTACCGCTAAACTGGGTAGTACCGAATATGATCACCCCTTGGCGATGATTAACAACCAAAAAGGGCCCAGAAGCATACACAGAGATATCGACACTAGATCTTGGTATGATCATACCCTAATGGGTGTTACCCACACAGCCCTACCTCATCTACCCTATTTTAGTCATTACCGAGATGTGAGGTTTTGGAGGCTACGCCCTTAACATTTCCTTATAGCAATTCGTTTTGGAATGCTAACTCTTCCCTCCAAGCAGAAGTGCAATGTTAGCATTCATCCATACAACTTCGTTCTACATCTGAACGAAACTAAAGACACTTAAAGGAGCACTATCTTTAATCACATGATTCTTCCATTTGAAAAAATATGTTGGTTTGAAATGGTTTTTGGATAATATATCTGATCCCGGTCCTTTTAGAATTGTACAATAAGTATTCGAGTCCTCATCGGGGAACTCGCTTATACAATCATACTTCCTACGTCAAAACTGGTCAATATTTGATAGTCGGTTCTTTAACTATAAAATAAGAAACAACAACAAATTCAGGGATTTAGTTATCCATAGCAATCGCTAAGCCTCATTTAATAAATCTTTCATTTGTTAAATCCCATTTTAGAGTATTTATTAAAATATTCATATACTTATCCCACTGGCATAAGTATATTCACAAAATATTCAGGAAGATTTCTTATTTCATAGTCATATTAAAAGGATTAAACAAATGTTATTCTATTTGGAGATAAGGATAACCTCAAAAATATTCCTTCGGTGTTAAGTGTGGAACGAATGTCCATACCACCAAAACTAAGAAGGTCGGTTAAAGGAAATCCAAATATCAAATTCCTCAATAAATTCCTTCAATAAATCCTTTTAATAATTCTCTTTCTTTTAAGAAATCTCATTTGTTTAGATTCCAAAACCATTTAGAAAACAAATTATAAATTTCCAGGTTTATTTATAAAACTTTTTTACAAAATTCAAAGTTTATTTACAAAATCCTTTTTATAAAAATCCAAAAATCATTTGTAAACTCTTTTTATAAATACCCAAAATCCTTTATAAAACTCTTTTATAAAAAATCAAAACCATTTATAAACTCTTTTATAAATATCCAAAAATAATTTATAAAACTTCTTTAAAATTTTCCAAAATCATTTATAATTTCAAGATCTCTTTTCAATTTATAAAATTCCTTTTTATAACTTTTCTTCTTTTAAAAGGATAAAACTTCTTTCATAAACTTAAAACGATAAAGTTTCTTTGATAAATCAAAACTATTTGCTAGTGGCAGAAAGAGAGCGAACCTTATTTTTGAAATTCAACAATAAGGGCATTCCTTCCAGGATTAGTCTGACCTTAAAAAGCTCTTTACCTCGCACTTTCGGCAGCTCCTTGGTTATGCCTCTCCGCCACCGCCTCCTATCGCACGGAATGTGCTTTACCCTAATCCATCCCCATCTACCTCGATAACCCTTTCTCTGAAGCTAAAATCCTAGCTGCCCTCCATGAAATGGAAGATGACAAGTCCCCTGGCCCTGATGGCTTCGGTCCCTTTTTCTTCAAGCGCTTCTGGCCCATTGTTCGTTGTGAAATTCTCGCTCTATTATCAGAGTTAACTATGCTAATGTTATCTTATTTCCTAAGAAGTCTTCTGCCAATTAACTTTCGGAATTCCGCCCTATTAGTCTCCTAAATACCACTTTCAAGCTTATTACTAAAGTGCTATCTATCTGCCTTTAAAGTCCGATCTCTTAGTTGGTTGGTGAGGAGCAATCTGCTTTTATTCTTGGTCGTAATGTCCTCGATCGTGTGGCCACAACCCAGGAGGTAGTCTCTCACTGCCACTTGACCTCTACCCCTAGAGTGCTCTTGAAACTTGATTTTTCCAAGGCTTTTGACTCAGTCAGTTGGCATTTCATCCTTAACCTGTTGTCCCATCATGGGTTTTAAGCTCCCTGGATTGATTGGATTCATCATATTCTTACCTCCAGTATGTCCACCATCTCTATCAATGGGGTGAGTGGAGGTTTCATCAAATCTGCCCGAGGCTTGCGATAAGGAGACCCACTTTCGCCTCTGCTTTTTGTTCTTATTGCTGACGTCTTTAATTATATGAAAAAACTGGCTATCTCTCATAACCTGCTTACTGGAATCAGTCTTCCGAACTCGAGTGTTCCCTTTTCCAATATTCAATTCGATGGTGACACGATTCTGTTCTCCTCGCCTGCCCGAGGTCATATCCATTGCCTTAAGGTGCTGCTGTATGTTTTTGAAATTATTTCGAGCCTTTCCATTAACTTCTCCAAGAGCAGAATCACTATGCTTGGTGGAGCTGACCATCTTAGGCCCCATGTGGCCAACACTCTCAACCGCGGTATCGATCAGTTTCCCTTCTCTTACCTTAGGATCCCTATCTGTCCTACGAAACTGATTCACTCTGACTGGTTCCCGCTCATATCCAAAGTTTCCTCGCGTTTAGCTACCTGGAAAGCCTCTTCCCTCACTGTGGAAGGATGTTTAATTTTGATTAAATCTATCCTTTCAGCTATCCCTACTTATGGGATTCCGTTTCATCGAATTCTTAGATGGGTTATTTGAGTTATTGACAACTTCGACGGTCCTTCCAATGGCATGGCACGCAAGCTAAGAATTTAGTTAGTTGGTCTATTGTTTGTAAAGATGTGTCTCAAGGTGGCCTAGGTATTCCTAACTTGTTCTTCTTCAACCTGGTGCTTCTTTCCAAATGGATTTGGAAAGATGTGTCTCAAGGTGGCCTGGGTATTCCTAACTTGTTCTTCTTCAACCTGGTGCTTCTTTCCAAATGGATTTGGCATTGTCTCTCCTCTGATACTCATCTCTGGAAGTCCTGGATCCTGGCTAAACACTACGGCTCTAATCCCTTTCGTATCCTCCTCTCCGCTCCCACCAACCACCCTTCTCTTTTCTGGGCTGGCGTCCTTTATTCCATCCCGTGGGTTTTCTACCTTTTTCAAGTCCAAGTTTGCAAAAAGTGTTAGTTTTCGCAAAATGCGTTTATAGCGATTATCGCTGTAGGACCCGAAATATCAAAACTTGTTTTATTATCTCAAATAGCTTCAAAATTATTATTTTAGTACTTTAACCACCTTATAAACTTAAAAGAATGCTTTGGTCAAAAAAGGTAAATTTTTTGGGACTTTACAAAAACTTTGCAAAAACAAAGTAAAGGAATATAGTTTTGAACCAAAGGACATCGATGTCGCTTTAGCAGGTCAAGATACTAACTTCCTTTTTAGCTTACTACACATATCATATGTTCAAAATTATCACATGCCATACAATATATATAAAGTAAAATCATTACTTTAAACCATAACTTGCAAATTATACTTGACTTTAGCATTTTAATTTCAAGTCTAAACAACATCACATCTAAACACATATATACAAATATTTGACCATACAAACCAACATCAACTTCATCCAAACAAGCAACATAATTTTACAACCAATATAAGAACTAATTTAAAGTTTTAAAACATAGCTTAAAGGTGTAAGTTTACTCACCATAAGCTATCCAATCGAACCGAACTCTTTATAACTTTTGCAAACAACCTAGACTCTTAGTTTTCCTTAACAAAAATGATATTTTAGTGGCCTTAAGGTGGAAAGAGGGTTCAGCCATGTAAGGGAAGTGCTCAACCATGTGTTGAAGAGTGGGTTTTTGGCCTTGTTTTGGAAGAGAAGACGAAGGTTGTAGGAAAGTAGTAAGGCGTTCAAACTAAGGTTTTCATGAATTAGAAGTAAAAAGAAATAATTTTTCAAACTTTGTAAACTAAATGGAAGCCATGAAACGTTTTTAGAAAGCTTTGAAAAGGGGTAGGAGTTTTTGAAATGGGAATCAAATTAATAAAATGAGAAAGAGGAAAAATAGAAAATTGGTTTTATATAAAATGAGATATGTTAAGTTACCTTAATGCCCTTGTATTTTCCTGCACAACATTGCACCACCTCACTATGCCAGCTCACCCTTGTCTCCTTTCCACTTCCTTACATTTTTCCTTATCCCTCCTCTCACTTGTCCGATCTGACATGATTTAACACCTTAGTACTTATGTTTTTGAGAGAAATCACCTTTTATGCCTTCTTTTCCACTTTATTTTTAAATTTACATAATATGTCACATCATATTTTATTATATTTCTTATGTAAATATGTAAATATATAATTTAAAATGTATTCTGACTTATTTTGAATCTGTGAATATGTTAATTCAAATGTGCACAACGTTTTCCGACAACTTTTAGACATCAAAAAGTCAAAAATTCGGAAAATGATTTTCGGTCACATTTCCGATTTTTCTTCGAATTAGTTATTTTGTAAACAAATTTGAAAACTATTTCACCATCACTATGTATTATTTAAAAGGGTTTTATTTTAATTATAAAATCTATTATTTGAATATTTAAAACTAATTAAATATTCGTAAATCAAAGCGGTAAAATTCCAGGTCGTTACATTATATATATATACATATATATATATACATATATATATATATATATTATAATTCAATATAATTTTTTTATTTACATAATGTATGATAAAGTTTTTTTATTTTACAATGTAATATTTAAAATAATTTTGAAATTTGATTACACACACATATATTTCATAAATGATTTATACGAATAATTTATAACTAATATTTTATAATAAATACATAATTACTTTTATACATACATTTATATGTATATTTATTTATACAATAGTTTGATGCACATCTATGTATATTTTGACAATACATTAGTACACACGAGGAGCTAACATGTCCGTTGCACTGTAAGTACCAAACACCTATATATGTATATGTCAAACCATGTACACATTATCATGTTTCATATGCACGCCTATACATATGTGTATATAATATACATGTACGAAATATAATACAAATTATATAAAATAAGTTTTGTCTATAAAACTCAAATAAAATATTGATTTTATTTAAAATAAAATTTAGAAAAGTTCTAAATGAATTAGACTACATAGGCCCATTAAAGGTTCAATAATGGAAATTTTTTTTTGAACTTTACCCAGTTATTCTTCTATGAGCTGACCCAGTTCCATCAATATCACTATATATTATACATGCACATATGTGTATTATTTGATTAACTCGTTTAATTAATTTAATTCTTTTATTAATCTATATTTTTAATTTTCAAACAATTTTGAGAATTAACCCAATGCCCTATTCAAATTGGACATTTACGATTATGGGCAATCTTTGGACTCACTTCACTTTTTAGGCCAGGCTGGTGCCAAAGAGGGAAGGGTACTTGACTACCCAAACCCAAGCCTAGATACTACCTTTTTAGACAACATACTAAATTTGTAAGCTTAATTAGTTATTCTTAACATGACTAGTTTAGACTGCATAGTTTATAGGGCTATAATACCATTGTTTGAAATGGTCTAGCTTGAAGCGGGGTAGTTGGGTTAGTTTTTAAAAAAAATTATTTTGGGTCTTTATTAGGCCTATGTAGTCTAAATTCATTTAGAACTTTTCTATTTTTCTTTTAAATAAAAAGTCCATTTTAATATAATTGTTTAAAATTAGTTTAATTTAATTTTAAATTGTTTGTATTGTAATTTTAATTTTGATGACGAGTGCATCAAATGCAACTATGTATGAATGTGTAAGTGTTACATATATAAAGTGTGCATAGCAAATATGAACATTTTAGGTGTTGGGATTTACACGGCAACGATCGCATACCCTCTCCATATATGCCTATGTCATCCAATTTTTTTTGTTTACATGTGCATATAATGTTATCCAGGTTTTTAACCCAGCAGAATTCAAAGGAAGTCGAAACAGCTTCGTCAAGTCAGAACAGCTCAGGAGTCAACCCTAAAAGGACTAGAAGAACCAACCAAGAAGGAACAGAGAAAAAGAAAATGAAAACATACTAAGGTGATGGATTGCTAGTGATCCATCTCCTATGGATCACTAGGGATCCATGAGGATAGCTTATAGGTCAACTGATCCTCTTGCATCATGGTCCAATTGGCATTCGAGGAATGATGGCTAAGTTTGATGGAATTCCGAGCTAGTTAAATCGAGAAGTAAGCATTCGTCTAATTCAATCAGTAGTCCGATGCAACCAGTGTGTGAATCATCATCAAAACAAGGCAACAAGCTACGAAATTACATGGAGAACATCACCACGAGACAACAAACTCAATCCAGAATGCAAAGTCCAAAAACACTCTAAGTACATGGGCTACCGATCCATGCACTATGCAAGATTGCCATGGAGTTTGGAGAAAAGGATGATATAAAGCATCTCAAGCAGTTGAGTCGTCAATGACCCAAGGCTATGGATCGCTAGCGATCTATAACTTATGGATCGCTAGCGATCCATCGAATTGACTTGGCTTGCTATGAAACTTTTAGGGCACCTTCATATGGTCATTTGCAAACATCTGGCATGTTGGCCTAGCCTAATAGCTCTCCAACTCCTATAATACAATCCTACCCGCAACATAAACTGGATCTTCTGGACTGACTGCTGATACTCTGCAGAAACTATTCATCACTCTTCTCCTTCCACACAACGGTCATTTAAAGGGTTCGCTGTGATTCTCCAGTGAACTCTAACACTGGTGACTTGATCTGACTTACAAGATCCAATCAAGTTGCAATCAGATTCAACTTGTTTTTGTAGTCATTCAATAACAAAAGTTATAAATTGGACGTAGGCTTCGTTAATAGCCGAAACGCAATAAAAATCTTCTTGTCTTTTTACCATTTCTGCTCTTTTTACATTTATTCTCTATATTATTGCTCTATAAGAACAGGGCTGGTGCTTTTGCACTCAATCCAGGGTGTTGATCCATTTTTTGGGTTAAAATTTTGGTGCTTTCACTGAGAACTCCAACTCAGGTTTAGATCTAGCTATCTACTTTGTATCAGATAGGTCCAGAAGTTAGGTCCTTAATTTTTGTTCAAAAGATCCACTGCTAAGAACCGATGGCTGTGGGAAGAAAAAGAACTGCCTTTGGAAGATGCATAGGGGAAGTAATAGCCCGAGAAGAGATGAATCATCAACAAATCGAAGTAAATGGCGCCAACGTAGGAAATCAGGTGCTAGGATCCTCTAATTAGCACGAAGTTGTTACTAGAGATGAATTGAATAAAATGGTTGACGAAATCAATCAAAAAACGAAAAGCAGCCAGAGAGCTCTTATGGACAAACTTAGTGCCCTCTTGACCTTACAATCACATCCTGCTCCAAGAACCATGGCAAAACCCGCAGCTGTCATGGAACAAGAAAATCCTTTCGTTTCTGGCCTAAACAGAAGGAATGGGAAGCAGCCGTAGAAAGGAGTGATAGTTGGAACCGTGGGAATCAATATAGAAGGAAACACAAGCACTCCACATACCGCGAGACAACCAGCTATGAACTTAAATCAAAGAGCGAAGACCCCACAAGAGGATATAGTCATGGACCTCTCCGATTTGGAAGATGGAGTGCAACTTAACGACGACAAGTTTGAAGGAAATGCCAATCCATTCGGTAATGATAGGGATATCCAAACTGCCTTAATCAGGCCAATCGCAAGCCAACGGAATCCTAAGGGAGTGGCTCTTCCGAAGACGGGAGTGCCTAGGGTTCAGTCCACTCATCAAGATCGTTTGCAAAACCAAAAACTCGGTGTAGTTAGTGACAGCCGACCCCCAGATTACCGAACATCTGAGGCATATATCGTGGACATGGTCAAGCGACTGATGGATGAGAGTAAGAACAGAAGGGATGGTGAATGGGGATCTGCTCTAAGTTGGACTCCTTTCACTGATGAGATTTTGAACGAGCGATACTCGAAAAAATTCACTATGCCAACTATTCCGTCCTATGATGGAACAAAAGACCCGAAACCCTATCTGTACAAGTACAGTTGGTACATGGATGGAGCGAATGATTTGGACGCTGTTCGATGTAGATGTTTACTAATTTTTCTGGAGGGAATAGCTTCCATGTGGTTCACTAGGCTTTCGCCAAATCCATCTCCACTTTCGATCAGCTAGTAACAAGATTCCTTGATCAATTCAGGCTTCACACAACGCAGCCTAAAGATGTAATGTCCTTGTCCAGTCTATTCTAGGGACGAAATGAATCTCTGAAGTCTTTCATGAATCGGTTCAATACTGCAGTGACAGAAGTATGCAATCCAAACGAGGACATGGTTTTTATGGCTTTGGTCCGCGCCATTCTTCCCGAAACTGAGTTCGGAAAATGAATCAAGATGAAATAAACTACCACTAGAAAATGGATCAAGTTCACCATCAAAAAGCGGCTAACTAAAGCTAAAGGGAATTGGGTTGATGAACTTCCACTAGCACTATGGGCTTATAGAAGAACACCCAAAACAACAATCGGGCATACTTCGTTCGCCTTGGCATATGGTTCAAAAGCAATGATCCCTGTCGAACTAGAAGTCCCCTCTCAACGAAGGTAGAATTTCAATCAGAGGTAAAATGAGCAGCTCCTACTTGAGTCACTTGATATGATTGATGAGAAGAGGGAAGAAGCCGAACTGAGGACCGCTGCTCACCAAAAAAGGGTCGCACGGTACTTCAACTCCATAGTTCATAACCAAACCTTCGAAGTAGGAGACCTCATCCTCAAAAGAGTCTGTCCCATAGCGGGAACCTTTGGACCAAATAGGGAAGGGTTGTATGTGATCAGTCAAAAGTTAGGGGACGGAACTTTCAAACTAACAACCGTTGACGGAATTCAGATTCCCCGAGCATGGAATAGCGAATCGCTGCGCCGTTACTTTACCTGAAGCTATCTTATGTACTTCCTATTTTTCAGCAAATAAGCCATCCCAGAATACTGGGGGCACTGTAAATAGGCAAAACTTGCCATTTTTTCTTAATAAAATTGCTTTGCTTTCTGAATCGATAAAATTGCGTTCATAAAAGTAACCTGTTGAGTCGACGGGGTCAAATCGGATCAAAACCATTCAATCGCTGCTTGAGATAGTGGAATCACGCTCAAGTACGTTCCACTTACCCGTCGGGTCGATGGAAGCAAATCGACTCAAACCGTTGGATCGGCGAAACCCGATCCCTGCCTTCTAAGACCGGTGTTGCTACGATAGCAGCGGGAAGGCCCAAATCAACGTCGTGCATCCTATAAGCCATGCACTACCTTTTTGAGTCGTGGAATCATGCTCTTGAAGCATAAACTCCTCACATTGCCCGAAGATTGGTAACGTCAAGAAGTTCCGAACCGTTCTGGGTCGATGGGTCATATCGACCCCAAAAGCCGTGGGTACTCTTAAGTACCGGTATTACTAAGAAACTCGTCCATTGCAGGAATAACAAGAATCAACCCACTCCCGCTATCGGGAGAAACAGGTATGAATTTAAAAATGTCAAACTACTACGAATCAGCGGAAAATTCCAATTGTTGACCAACAATAAATCTGAAATCAAGCCATACAAATCATAAGTTCCTGAAGAGAGGAACCACAAAATAGATCCGATTACAGACATCCAAAAATCACTTGGATCAGCCGGTCATTTGTCACGTTTTCGAAGTAAATAGCCCTGTGAATTGGGTGCACACACCAATACTCAAATAAAAACACTCAAAAACAAAAACACTTCACAGTTTTGTTACTCCAAACAAAGAATTTTGGCGGTAATCGCAGAACCAGATAAAATAAAATAGCAGTAAATGAAATTGACATAAGTGCATAAAACACAGATAAGTAGATAGGTGAAGCTACAATCAAAATGTCAACATTATATTACTTATAACGTTTTCTGTACAAAGTCAAAATGTGGGGGCCGTACCCGCATAATATCGGCCAACAAAAAGGAAAAATACAGATGCTACACCAATCAAAGCAGCAAGTGTAGACTCTGCACTTGAACAAAACACATATCAAACAAAACGAAATGTCTCTAAAAACTGGCTCCACTGCTATCTGGACCTGTCAACGCCTTTTTCCACCGCTCCCCATCCCACCTTTAGTTGGAAGTTTCTACTTCCCCTCAGAATCTCGGCTAGGGGTAGTGTCGCTGCCCATGATATCAACTATCTCCTCGGTGCCGGCATCTCCTCCCTGCTCTCCGACCTTCTCGGAAGACCTCCCTTTCGTCTTGCGCTTCCGGGATTTGCAGGGGCTCCTCGAAGATTTTATCGCTTCAACCTTTTCCTTCTTAACATCAACCAGTTGCTGTTCAGATTTACGGGGTTGTTCAGTCTGGACCTCCTGCTCTCGAGCTTCGGCTACCATGGAGTCACCCTACAAAGATACGAAAGGGTCGTTTAGACCATGCAATGCAGCGATCTTCTCAGATTCCGACCCCGGCTGTGAACCAGACACAGACACGACAATCAGAGTAGCTATGGAGACAAGTATCGAGGTGGTTGAAACAGCCGCGGGCCCGGGCATCAAGGAAACTGGTGGATCAATAGGTAAAGAAGACGGAGCTATAAGATCAAAAATGAAAGTGTTAAGTTCGTCTTGTTCTTGCGGTGTGAGCTGAAAATTCTCAAACTCGGGGGAAACAAGAGGGTTACCTGCATCAGAGGAATGGCCGAGAATGTCGATCTCATATTCCCCGCCTTCTCCTTCTTTTGATGGCTGCACAATCTTCGGAGAAGTTTCGGGCCCAGAACTCACCAATTGATTGGGAGGCTGTCTTGACGATTCGCCAGGCCTGGAAACAAGGGGCTCTGACAATGTTTTGGCAGTTGAAGTCATAGCAGCATCGGCACCTTCCTGTTCCTTCTCGATTCGTAGGATCTCTTGACCCTCTATCAGTGCCCTCTTCGATTCCTTATTAAGGTAGGCATCCTCCAACCCTCACTCAGTATAGACGTTCCTGTTCTCTTTGAAATGGGCTAGAATTTCCTCCCAAACCACGGTTAGAGTGCACGGGAACTTGGGGCCCAAATAGCTGAGACTCCCTTGATGTGACAGGGAGGTGAAATAGAAATTTAAGATGGTATCTTCCATCTTCTCCATCTTCTTTTCGAAAGTGTCCTATAGCTGCAAATAATCCGCTGTAATGGTGGCCTTCTCAACTTCAACACCAGTTTTGTCGGCACTAAGCTGCACAATTCTTTCATGGAGCTAGGCAATCGTTTGGGCTTAATCGGAGATGGTCTAATCACGGGACTTCGCGATCTCCTCATATTCTGCAATTGTCTTGTTATGCCCTTCAAAAATCTTGTCATAATCAGCAATAGTCTTCTTCTGAGCCTCAATAATCATGTCGCGAGCTTTGAGCTCCTCTTTCAACTTAACCTTTTCCGCATGGGCCTTCTTAATTTCATCTCAAAATACAAACTCTATTTTCGCATGGGTCTCATTCAGCTCCTTTAGCAAGCCAGCATTATTCTTGCTCTCCCGGAGTGTCGCGTCCCTCTCTTGTACCATTCGCTCAATTCTGGCATCACGTTCCACTATGCCCTCTCGAAGTCGTCTTTCTACAATACAAAGGAGAGGAGTTCTTGATAATTATTACGGTTCGTATTGGCCAGCTGCTAGCATAACTTTTCCCATCCCTCGGCTTGCTCTAAATCGCTTTGAATCACCTGAAGGTGGGGCATATAGGAATCTTTGCGAACTGGACGAAGGTCGCGGTCAAACTTAAGTCCCTTTAAAAACCACCCGGGGAGCACAGCTTCAAGTCTAGAGGGACCAGACGGAAGATGTAAGCCGGCCTCTTGTGAGGGTGTGAGGAACCAGCAATGGGCACCACGTAGGTCGATGGGACTTGAGACGAAGACAGAGCCTAAACGAAAGAAACCAGAATTTCAAGACCGACATAAACTGTAGCCGGGGCAAAGGCTAGTTGCTCAGAAGGATGAGAACCATGATCAACCTTTGACTTCTTGGATGGTTCCTCTCGATCATTAGGGGTTTCTCTCTTCTCATAGCCACTTTTATACGTCCGACCCCGTTCCTTGTCATCCCGGCGATGAGCTTCGGCCTCCAAGTCTTTCCTCCTTCTCTATTCCACTTCGGTCTCACTGGGCTAATGGTGGCTTGTGGACCGTTTCGACCAACGTTGCGAATTAGTGAATTGCTCAAGATCATCGTAAAGTCCGCGGCCTTTCATGGTACTTGACATGAAGAATAAATAAAGAGCTTTAATAATGAGAAATAGGCTTAAACAATGCGTGTGTAAGTGAATGTGACCCTGGTGAAATGTGTAATGTGTCTTGGAGGGCCTAAAAGGACGTCACAAACTAGATCGAGAAGCCACTGTGGAAGAAATCGGGCTGACTCCGGGTGCGATATGACCTGGGCGAGGGGACTTCCCTTCAAATCCGAAATCTTCCCCCATAAGTTCATCGATATCCACATAAACGTTGCTCAAATCCCTAAAGTCTACACCGACATCTTTAATCGGGGACTCCTGATGTCGCTCGGCTACTCGTGGAGCATCTTTATTGCAAATCTCTTGGGGAGGCGAATCCAAAAGAACATGACTCATTCTCGGAGTCTCGTCACATGATTCAGAGTCTTCGTCACCAGAACCTGTGTCGAAATCATCATCATTAGTGGAGGAATCATAACAACCGCTACTCTCAACTTTATCCTCCTCTTTTTCTATGGCCGCTGCAGCCTTGCCCTCTCGCTGATTGAACTCTTCTTCCCCTTCCTCTGGAATTGGGGGCATTCTGGCCGGATAGCTGGCTTCAGTCGTGACATCCCTTCCCTCATGAGTTTCTTCAGCAGACTTGCTAGACAAGCCTTCCTTTTCTTGAGAAACACCCTCTTCAGAACCATGTGATGAAGAAGCGGAGCGTTTATGTATTCTGGAATGAGAAGGAGACATGACTTCAACTGCTACGGCGGATCTCCCAGGATGCAATAGCCCATACCGAAGAAAATTTCATCCGTTAGCAAAAATTTAACTAATCTCTCCCCGATATCTACGGCCTTCGGGATATGGAAAATCTAGTCGAATGATAGGTCTTTATTCAGCCTTGGAATAACTACAGAAAGTATTTGACATATCGGAAATCCCATAGCCACATATCAAAATTCGATAAGTAAGGAAGAGAACTTACCCCCCGTTGTCCAATGATGGTTAGACCCTTCGGGACACCTAACAAAGAAGTATTGAGTCTTGAATTGAGATAGATTGCTTTGAAGCTGTAGCACAATCTTGCAATTCCTCTAGGCCTCGATGACAACAAGGGATAGACACTCATCTCTCCTCTTAAACGAGAGAAAATATCTCAACTCATCGAAACTTAGGGCACGATTAAATGTCCGAATAAACAAAATGTGTAGGCAAGTCAAAATTGCATATCCATTAGGATGAATTTGGACCGAGGTAATTCCCAATTTTGAAAGAGTTTCTCTCAATAAGTCATTGAAGGGAGTCACTGCTCCATTTAAGCACATGTACCGATGGCAAGCAGTGTATCCTGTGGGCAAACTCATTCTTCTCCGGACGACACACATCATCCTCTATAATGCCGTGTTGCAAGCAAATGTTATGCATCCAACGCGGTCAGGTAGTTCTATCTTTAACTAAAAATTCCCCTACAACACTTAATTCCGAAGGAATATCGATCTACGCTGACACATCGGATTTCAATATATAACGGGGCAAGTGCAACGTGTTACCTATGTAGGGTGAGCTTGGTGTCCTAAACACTACGAACACTCTATCCCGTGTAGATAATTCGCTCACAGTAAAGAATGAAAAGGGCTTTTCGTATCATTTTTCAAAATTGTCTCTTCTACACTTACCTATTATCGATCAACGATAGATAGCGCATCTGTAGTCCATAGCGATGCAGAAAGCTCTTCCTAGTTCAGGTACACTGACTATGCAATAACGAGACCAATCCGAACTCTCCGAAAGGCGATAGCAATATAAGCTTCTTGTGAGATGATATCCTAAGCCGTTATTCCCCTCCAGAAGGATTAAAACAAATTCGCGATACGTCGTGTTGTATCAGCAATGTAAGTTAGTACAAGTCAATTTTGATTCTGTGGACGAAGACAGTAAAACAAGTCAAGCACCGGGGCAAGGCCCGAGTGTCGTTCTATGAAGAACTCAAGACCCGATTTACTATCTTCATCCATAAAATCACAGTCAACTTGGATTTTCTACGACAATCATCACTAATACAACCTCGTCGTCGAATTGTAAAACGAGCACGAAAATCAACCTAACCCACCTATAGTCAAGAATCAAAAGAAGGACGTAAATAAACTCGGAGTGTTGGCGGTTTATGGAAAGGAGGATTGGTGGTGATCCAAAATAGAAGGGTCGGCAACGATTCAGAGAAGAAAGATTGGTGGCGATTTGGAAAAGCAGAGCAACAAAGTTATGTGGCTAAGTCAAGGCAATGGCAAAGTCAGGGGTAGTCGAAGGCAAGGAGCTCTGGTGGCGATGAACGGTGGCGGCAATGGCAAGATAGGACTTAGGTTTTGCAACTCTTGGATCGGGTCGTAGGAAAGGCAGATCGGATCGCAAGGAAGAATAGCTCAGATTGCCAAATAAAAGCATGAAGGGAAATGAGGTCGGCTCGAGAGGGTTAAGTAGGAGGTCGCAGAAGAGAAAATCACTAAGTCTTTGGATCACCAGCGATCCATGGATGATATCGAACGAAAACCAACCTTCTCCAAATTTGGCCAGTGTGGTCCACGTGCTATTTAAAGGCATCCTAAAAGTTATGGGGTCAAATTTGATCTGTTATGATGAGCAACGATGACTCATGTCAAAACTCAACGAACAATTGAACAGCCAAAGCCAAATTCACGTGATGGCCTTAACACAATCACTTGAACCTCACCAAGCGGGAACTCAAAAGTAGTTACCTCCATAGCATGCCTTGTTTCCAACGAATGCATATTCCGAGGGGAAAATGTTATCCGGGTTTTTAACCCAGCAGAATTTAAAGGAAGTTAGAACAGCTTCGTCAAGTCAGAACAACTGAGGAGCCAACCCCAAAAGGACTAGAAGAACCAACCAAGAAGGATCGGAGAAAAAGAAAAAGAAAACATACTAAGGTGATGGATCACTAGTGATCCATCTCCTATGGATCGCTAGCGATCCATGAGGATAGCTCATAGGTTAATTGATCCTCTTACATCATGGTCCAATAGGCATTCAAGGAATGATGGCTAAGTTTGATGGAATTCCGAGCTAGTTAAATCGTGAAACAAGCATTCGTCTAATTCAATCAGTAATTCGATGCAACCAGTGTGTGGATCATCATTAGAACAAGAAAACAAGCTATGAAATTACACGAAGAACATCGCCACGAGACAACAAACTCAACCCAAAAGGCAAAGCCCAAAAGCACTCTAAGTACATGGATCGCTAGCGATCCATGCACTATGGATCGTTAGCGATCCATATGACTGTGCCGGATTACCATGGAGTTTGGAGAAAAGGATGATAGAAAGCATCTCAAGCAGTTGAGTCATCAGCGACCCAAGGCTATGAATTGCTAGTGATTCATCAAATTGACTTGGCTCGCTATGAAACTTTCAAGGCACCTTCGTATGGTCATTTGAAAACATCTGGCAAGTCGGCCTAGCCCAATAGCTCACTAACCCCTATAAATACTATTCTACCTGCAACATAAACTGGATCTTCTGGACTAGCTGCTGAGACTCTGTAGAAACTATCTTCACTCTTCCCCTTGCACACAACAATCATCTAAAGGGTTCACTATGATTCTCTAGTGAACTCTAACACTGGTGACTTGATCTAACTTACAAGATCCAATCAAATTGTAATCAGATTCAACTTGTAATTGCAGCCAGTCAATAACAAAAGTTATAAAGTGGACGTAGGCTTCGTTAACAGCCGAACCACTATAAAAATCTTCTTGTCCTTTAACCATTTCTGCTCTTTTTATATTTATTCTCTATATTATTGCTTTGTAAGAACAGGGCTGGTGCTTTCACACTCAATCTAGGGTGTTGATCCATTTTTTGGGTTAACATACACACACATATACATACATATATACGTGTACGTGAGCTATAGTTGGCAATCTAAAATTGGCTTTGATTAAAAAGTTAGTTCAAACATCATTACATTATTTTAAAACTAATTTTGTAAAGTTTAAAATTTATATACATATACATACATAGATATATATATACACACACATAATTGATACACACACACATTCACATACATACATATATGTTTATGTATACAAATTAAATTAATATTTTGAAGCAAAAGAACACAAAATATTTTTAACAAAATTTTAATTCAAAACCTTATTTTCAAAAAAAATTAGCTTAGCGTAAATCCAAAAATTAATTTAAGAAATAAATCAATGGGAATTTAAAGCTTTCCCATTTTCCTTTTTTTTTCTTTTGAAAACAAGATATGAATTTTAAATTTAATTAATTTACATGTAAAAATAATCAAAATATTCAAAAGATTTATAAAACATCCTTCAATCCATAACTTTATAATCCGAAATATGATTCATTGATATAACGATTTCAAAATTTTATTCAAATAATGTTTTCTAAATTAAAAAGGACTAGACGAATTAGGCATATATAAGTTCATGACAATCAGATCTAGATCTAGATTACATGTATACATAATGATCAAACAAAAGAGATCAAAAGAGAATCTATGATTGATATTATTAATGTCACATGGGTAACAGATAAATGGGAAATTAAATTCAACATGATGACAAAATAAACGATTCAAAAGTAGAGCTTTGATAATCATACATAACCTAAAAACATACAAGGAGAATAAATATAAGATGTGGAGAATTATAGGCATGTGAACATGATAATTTACACACATACAAATAAAATCGAAAATTACCTTTCATATGAAGCCTAGAGAATACACGTTGAATGAAAAAGAAATTCCTAGATTTTACAAATCAATCTCTAGATCTGCAATTACCTAAAGATAACCACCTTTTTTCTTTTGTTTTGTTTTGAAATTTTAAAACCTCATCCCTATGGAATTTTCGGCCTACGGAAGATAAATTAAGAGAGGCAAATGACTGAGAGAAAATTTTATTTAAAGGAGGAAATACATATGGCCTTCAATATATACCGATTCCTCTCATTTCAAAACAAGAGACCCCTTTTATTGCTCAAATTATAGCCAACCATTACATGGGATATTTAGGCACCAAAATTTAATTAGTATTATTTCCATTAAAATCCAACATAAATTTTCAATTGATATCATATACCAATACGCGCGCTTATAACTGTTATATGCGCACTTTATTAAATGTTAAGGAAATCAAACAAATCAAACAAGAAATATTTAACAATTAATATTTCATAAATACTGATTAATTTAATTTATTTAGAGTCTTTTTTAGTATTTATTCTATTTAAATCAAATTTAAACAATCAACCGATATCATATATCGGTACACGCATTTATAACTTTTATATACACGCTTTAGTAAATACTAATAGCATTCTAATAAATTAAATAAAATTCGATAACTGAAATTTCATAAATATTAATTAATTTCAACTATTAAAAAGCAATTAAATTGCATGGTTCATTCGAAATGTTCACCCTTTCGGTTGTGTGACTCATATGTGAATTCAATCAGCGATTAATATTGAACAATTCAAGTATTAACGTTCACATACCACCTTAGTAGTGGTGTGACATTTTGGCTACATTTATCATGTACACATCTTTTGGTAAAATCCAATTCTACTTATTATAAGTAGTCCTTGGTAGTAATGACTATTTATACCAATTCTCTTATTAAAACTATATCACATTAAGATTATGAAATTTGGTTTTGGTCAAAATTCCAACTATCATTCATATTCAACTTTGTAAGTCCAAAAACAAAGTCCTTGGTTCAATAATAATGTTTATTATTAACCATACTACCCTTCCCAGAGATTTTGACTTTGAGTTGACTTCAGTTGACTATGATACTAACCTTATATAACTGAAGAGACGAATTCTCTCTTAAATAGTGTTTCACTTCAAATACTTCCACTCAACCCAACTATAGTCATTCGATGGATGTCGGGCCATAATTTGACTATAATCAAAGCGGAACTTTCATATTAAAGATCGATAGTATTCTTAAGTTAAGAGAATTGTGTAAATTATTCACAACGATATATTTTGTATGACTTAGTTATATTAACCGCATTCCATAGTTATCCAATAACTATCGGTATGTAACCCATTGGTTCCTCCAGTAGTCATGAGTAATACACTGTCCAATATTTTGAGAGCATTAGGTACTCTAGTCTCAATGGATGCATCAATTTCCAGTCTCGATGCATCTTCACAAAGAATATTTAAAATGATGTGTTTATTATATTGTGATAAAATAACCACGATTACAACTATTTGTAATTACTGTCACAAACATACCATTTATAGATTTTCCGTTAACATATTTTAATTAAATATTTAATTATTTATAACACATTATAACAAATATATAATAGAAAGAAAACACCTTTATTACAAGGAGAATTGATTACAGAGTTAATAATTTACAATAAATTACAGAATTGTCCTTAGGGAATACCCCTAATTCTATCGGTAGGCACTGCCATAGTCCAACCAAAATGACTAGCAGCAGACACATGATCTGGTACGCGATACCCCTGGCTAGGCTAGTTAAGATCCTCGACAGCCGGAGGCGTTATCCCATGACATATAGTAATTGGCCCTACGGAATTATCAATGTTGTATAACTAATAGTATCACCAGATGCAACATACAATCTAAGCCAAAAATCCAAATATGATGGACCAACAATAACAAATTTGTCTGCAAGCCACCAACCAGCTTCTATCGCAGTAGATCATACAACAATATGTATGAGGTTGTGGATCATCGGGACTGGCATCATGTGCATGCAACTGTCTCCAACGTCTCACCAACGTACCAGTAAGAACCAAACACTGTAGGATACGATACTAGAGGAAATCTCTACATGCTGAGCATCCTAGCTAACCGTACAAACTCAAGCTCAATCCAGTCGCAACTATCAAATGGATGTTATATCAACTGCCCTCTATGCATCCTTAAGTCAATATGGTTATGTGCAACCAAATATACATGACGGGATTCGTTATCCCTAGTCCTCCTATCATTCGTGTTGGAACTTGTAACAACCTGCCCCGAAACAGACCTAATTTTGACCCAATAAAATCCCATCGAACCTTAGGTCCATCTCAAGGAGAGCTTTTAGGTTAATAAAATTAAAATAATACACAGTAACAAAGTTATCTATCCATACTTTCATAATCTCACAACGAAATGGATAAAATATAATATTAGAAACAAGTACCCATTTCATAAAGAAAATCATTTTAGAAATATAACATGTTAAATATTATAACATGTTTACACAAAGTCTCCATAGTACAATATCTCAAAATAACATAACTGTCTGAACCAGTTATAATAAAAATACTTAAAAAGCATAAATAGATAGATAACTACCACAAGTTTTCACCTCCACCTTCGTCTCCTAAAAAATCATTACTCTTTCTAACTTGTGTTGTAACGAGAAGTGGGTCAGAACAACAAATGTCCAGTGAAATGGAAATCTCAAGCTTTACCATATTGTACTTGGGCAGTATTATTTAAATAAGAAATATGTCTTACATATTAAAATCATAACATACATATAAAGTCAACTGTAAGCTCGAAGGCTCTTAGAATACAACTATATAACATACGTATAAAATCAACCATAAGCCCAAAGGCTCTTTCAGTCCAACTATACAAAAGTCAACTGTAAGCTCGTACTCTTCCACTCGGACTATACGAAAGTCAACTGTAAGCCCAAAGGCTCTTTCAGCATGACCATACAACTCTAATGTAACTAGCGTTTTTGATTTAAGAGGAAACACCCGAACCACTTAATACCTCTTTAATGGGATTTAGGCAGGCTCTGATAATTTAAGACCTATAAAAAGGCAGTTCCCTGTCATTTAAGATCTAACCCCAAGGCTGGTCCCTACATGGTTCTTCTTTAATGACATCGTAAGAAATCCAGTTAGGCCACTCAATACTTCAGCTAAGAAAGAGGCGGACCCTACCATAGTCATTTAATACCTCTAACCCGAAGTGGACCCCTGCTAAAGATTTCTCCTACCATATCCATAGCGCAACTTATGACCCATAACCCACTCATGACGTCTCACATTAGTCTGACTATTCGTAGCTACTGGTAGCTAGATTGACTGGGCATGTTTACCCTAAAGAATTGGGACTAAACTTGCATCCACTATGGTTATTTATTATAGGCGATGTCACACATTAGGCCGCAAAGCCACACCATTGTTAGCCAGATTTAACTGGGCAGACTTTCATGTAGCTTTGGACTAACCTCGCATCCCTATAACTTAGTCATACCTTATATATATACCAACTATATACATATATCATCCTACATGATTATTAATTGAGGCTATATAAGGTATCCTGTTATTATGCCTCTAGTTGGGGATAAACTTCCCAATTCACACTAATTTCCTTCGTACAAATTAATATTACCTATTTATTCTAATAATACTAATTATCACGCTAAATATGCTATAATCAATACTTTATTGGTTTTAATAGTCAATACGTTAATATTATATACGTATATTTTTACGCACGGAATTTAAGGTCTAATCATTAAGTCACCATAATTCAATAACAATTCGCTTACAAGGCATTTTGAAATATCTATCTCATACGAATCTACAATTCCAACATGAACTGCTACTACCATAGCCAAATAAAATAGATTTGTACAAACATGGAATACCTACAACTTGTTCCATAATGATAAATTAGAATCCCTTCTCTGTTTTAAAGAACAGGTCTTCACAAATTAGATCGCCTATGTTCAGCAACCTTTATATACATCATTTTGGAGTGAGAAAGAAGTTCCTTATTTATTTAAGTGATAGAAATAGGCGGTGCAAACTACAAACAATTCAATTCATATTTTACACAACATTCCTAATTTATTTTCATTTTGAACCCTTTAACATTCCAATTTAAAACAAGGGGAATAGATTGAATGGACCATAGATTATCTAATTTCAAACAATTAATTAGATTCTAATGTATTAATGCCAAAACAAATATAATTCCAACCTATGTAGTTAAAGGGCTTAGTAGTTCTGTAGCGGTGGAAGTGCCATAAGTTATAGCGGGGATATAGTGGAGGTGCAAAAAGCTTCATTATGTATAAAACAAAATATTTAAAGTTAATTTATTCTCATTCTCACATCATTTTGTAGGAAAAAGAAATATTTTTTTAATCTTATTTAACAAAACTGAAGAATATAATGATTTATGCAGACTAGGTTTAGTGACCACAATAGATTTCTAACTTACATTGAGCACTTATGCCTTAAAATTAGGTCTTTGACCTAACTTTGTTGATTTAGTTTAAAAGAAAACCACTCAAATCCACCTTTGTATATTAATGTTGCTAAAGTAGGTGCTAAAAAGCCTTGATTTAGCCGGTGTAGTGGAAAATAGCTGGGTTTAAAGCAGATCTACTGTCTAATAATGCTTAATTGAAATAACGTAGCGGCTGGAGAGCACTATGCGCTATATCGGGGATTTTGCGAGGCTTTAACGGGGGTTTAATTGCATAGATTCTAACATATACAAAGATTGATATTTACTTAGGAAATTCTGAGGGTTTAGATGTTATATTTTCGTTTATCAAAATTTCCCAATGCATACATCTAATCTAAATAAATACTATTCAATCGCAAAAATGTAAAAAAACTTGATATTTCCACTCATAGAGAATTGTTTACTTCCTAAATGTATTTAATTTCATCATGCCTAATTCCCTTTCGGATCTCCTTCTTTTGAAATATGCAACAAAGTGAATAGTATATAGAAATTGGATCTAGAATTAGAAACTAGAGAGGAATAGAGCTAGAAATCAAAAGAATTAAACATCCAACACTCTTACCTGAAAATCCTAACCGATTCTGAAACCCAAAGAAGAAGAAGAAGAAGATGAGATCTGATTTCTACCTCTCCTAATTCTCTTTTTGATCTTCCCCTTTTTCGAATATACAACAAATAGATTGTATATATACAGATAGAAATTAGAAGATAGGGGGAGAAGAAATATTGATTTAAATTAGAGATAGAAATTAGAAATACTTACCAGAACTCTTAAGGGAAAGATTTTGACAAAGCTTCGTCCTTGCTTACAAAATTTTATGAGGAAAAGTGGCGGGTCTAGGGGTATATTTCTATGAACCAGAACCGTCTGATTGAAACAAATCCGGACCGCTCAAAATAACTAAACCCTAGCCGCCATCATCAGGTAGCTGTCGATCGCCACCCTCCATGGGTCGACCGCTAGCGATCAGCTGGTCGCGGTCGAGGGGTCGACCGCTCCCCCCTCTTAGGACCGTATATTTTTTTTTCTGTTTATATTTTAGTTATTAACTTAATTAATCCAATTAATCACACTTTAACGTTTAATCCTGCTTAACCCTTAAGCTTCTCACGTTAACTTTTCAAATTCAAATTTAAAATTCAAATTTCATATTTTAAATTTCAAATTCAAATTCAAATATTTAAATTTTAAATTCGAAAACTTTAAACATCCATAACTTCTCCGTTTAAGCTCCGATTTCAACATATTATACATGAAAATTGACCAAAAAATCATCATGGATGCAATAGTGTAACTTTTGTGATCAAATTCCGACATTTACAAAATTTTCATTTTTAAACTTGTTTTAATTACTTAATTTCTTATTAAATTTTATGGGGTGTTACATTCTCCCCTTTTAAAAAGAATTTCGCCCCAAAATCACCGAGGGAAGGTAGTATAATGCGCACTCAACAACCATGTAATACAACCAATTTATTTACAATAATCTACATAACCATCTACTCAACCAAAAATGCAATGTGATTATGTATGCAAACATATTATAGGCGAGCTCAATCCTAGCGTGAATGCAAGGTCGTGACATATAGACATGTATGCAAACACCCTAAATATACATGAAATTCTGTATGAGTGCAAAAATAATAGTAAAAGTGTGGCAACCATCTCCTACCATCCAATCTAGTAACCACGATGCAACCGAAAACCTATTTTTTAGAGAGAAAAGTTTACCATAGTAAAAGTTCGGAATGAGAAACCTTCGCCTTTTCTTTGGTTTCCCATGTGCTTTCCGCTGGGTTATTTGCCCATCTACTCGAACCAACCCAATTTTCTTCATTATAAAGCCTCTTAATACCGTGCTCCATAATGCATGTGGTGGCACGGGAGGGGGGTGATGGGCTCCGTTTCAACACCAATTAACTTTTTAAGCTCTATTACAAAGGCAATATCGTGCGGACATTTCCTCGAGTATGGAACATGAAAGACGTCATGGACTCCTGTTAACTAGTCTAGAAGCTCCAGTCATTAAGCAAGTTTCCCCCACCCTCTCTAAAATCAGAAAAGACCCAACGAACCTTAGCGCCAACTTCTCAGATGTACCAAACCTCAACCTTTCTAAGAGGGGAACCCTTAAGGAATAACATGTCCCTAACTAAAAAATCCAATTCCTATCTTTGCTTGTCAGCATAGGACCCCTAATGGCTCTGTGCGGTCTTCATTTTCCATCTAAACACTTCTACCCTTTCCAAGGTCCTCCAAATTCCACGATGCAAGCTCTCGACAAATCTTCTAAATTCAAAGTCATTTCCAAAGTAGATTGCAAACTCCTCCAAAATTCCCTAGCGAACAAAGAGTCTCTTTCACTAATAATTCTAACTACAACTTACGTAGTTGCACCACTCCTTTGGCATAAATCTGTGCTAGATGCTGCAATCAGACTACTTCAAATGGAAGTAAAATGAGCCAACCTACTATAACCTAAATAGCATGGTTGCCTCTAGGCAACCCATCTGTAAAGTCCCTCACTATATGCTCCCATTTCCAAGTTGGAATCTCCAATGGTAACTACAACCCTCCGGGCTTTCCTTGCTTAGCCTTTACTTTTTGGCATGTCATTTGGAAAATAATTCAGCGACTCTCTCTTCATCCTTAACCAGTTAGAAAAATTTTATTCATCTCCCTATACATGTTATCATATTCGGGGTGAATGGTGGCATTCCACAAGTTTGGGTATGAAGCATTCAAACCTTATTTCCTTACTAACTACTTGTTAACCCAAAAAATGGATCAATACCCTGGATTGAGTGTGAAAGCACCCGCCCTGTTCTTATAGGGAAATAATATAGAGAATAAGTATAGAAAAAGCAGAAATAGAAAGAAGAAAAGAAGAATTTTATAGTGGTTCGGCTGTTAATGAAGCCTACGTCCACTTTATAGTTTTTATTATTTACTGATTGCCTTACAAGGTGAATTGAATTACAAAGTTCTTTAATATCCTTAGTTAGACTAAGTCCCCAATGTTGAAGTTCACTGGAGAATCACTGTAACATCCCCTATCTGGAGGCCCGAAGCTAAGTGCTACAAATGCTGCAGTCATCCATAGTATTAACTTCTGGTGACCAAATACGGTAATGTTAATGGTATCTACAATATCAGAAGCACTTGAATATGAAATAAAATCATCACAGATTAAAATACTTCTATGATTACATTTCAAACCATATTTCATATTCCAAGTTACATAATCCCAAATGTTTCCCAGGTTCAGATCAAATATAATTATTACAAAATATGCCAAGAGCGACATATGAAGATGCCCCCTTGAATGACTAGAGTACTAAATAGTCTTAACAGAATTAATACAGCACAACGAAAATAAAACATAACAATTCCTAAATAGCTAACTTCGGCCTCCTGCTCGTCTTCGGAAGCTTTATTCGTCCACCTACTAAAACATGTAAATCTTCAACCATCAGCCTACTCAAATCAATTTTGAGCACCCGAAAGTTTAAGGGGGAAAACATAAACTTCGAGTCAGACATATAGCCTGGTGTGAATAATACTATACATCTCGGTTATTTGATATTAAGTGAGACCACGCCGCTTAACGGAACGAGTTTCCCCACACTAATATCCTTTTAAAAAACATCTTTTGCAAATCTTAATCCTACAACCAAAACTGGTTAAAACAACAAAGCAATATCATGTAAGCATATAAACCAGGTAATCAATGGACTATCTGTCTGAACACTATAGTTTTGTTTGGCTAACCACTAACCTTTGGATGACTTGGGCCTACAAGAAAAAATAAAAAAATAGTCTAATTTCTGTTAGATACTCTTCTGGACGGTTTGTCCCTAACTTACTCTCCCAGGGTCAACTGATCCTAATGGTTTTACAAGCTCACCAATAACCTATCCTTACTCTGTATATTCGTTTCTATGTGCAACATCATTTTAGTCTTACCTATGACAAAGCCCTGCACCCTGGAATTTTGGACTAAATTAGGTAGGAGCTAATAACTAATGTATAGGGCACGACCCTATACCAGTCCCATCTGGTATTCTAATATCCGAGTCATTTTACATAGGGTCATCTACCCTTAAAATTTTCCTTGAAAACATTGTCTTTCAAATTGATTTAACCCTTTAAATCATACTTAAACAAGGAAAATATACTCTATGCTTTACTCGAATCACTTTGCCATGTTATATATACTTTACACAAAACATTGTTGATGAAACATTTGAAACCTTTGAAAGTACCCTTTTCGAAGCCATTGAAAGTACCCCTTTCGATACAAGTAAACTACTTTAATTTATAACCTAGGCCAAAGGCCAAAACATACCTTTTGAAATCATTTACATTAAACCTTTCGAAAACATTGAAATCATCTCTTTCGAAAGCTTTATAAAACCATAGACGTCCTCCTTTCAAAACACCTTAAACATACCTTTTGAAACCTTTTGGAAACCTTCCACTTAAAACCTTTCGAAAACATTGGGGAACCACCCCTTCGAAAACTTTATTTAAAACCTTTCAAAAGCATTCAAATACTTTTCTATAAACTTACCTTTCAAAACATTTGGGTTCAAGTAAAACATGTGGAACAACCTTTCAAAACAATTCAAAACTATTCCATTCGAAACCAGTTGGGTTTAACTTTCAATAGCACAAAAGGTCATAAAACAACTAAGTCGAAAGCACTCTTTCGAAAGCAATTTCCTAAGTTGTTCAAGAACTTCGAGTGATGGCATTCTTCAAGAACTTCCTTCCTAATGCTTCCTACATTCGAAACACATAACCTTCCTTTCTTCCTTAACCACCCATTCTGGTCAAGTCTGAAATCTTTCAAGTCATCACTCTCTGTTCCATCCCTTAACTTCCTCATCCGCTCAGCTAATACTGGATCCTCTCCTTGCTTAGAAGCAATGCTTTCAATTATCACTGGTCGAACTTCTAAACATGACAACATAACAGTTTCCTTACTAGATCTAGCTTCAGATCTCCACTGTACTATACATGTCGTCAACGCTTCCAAATCTTTCCACTCAGCTATCATCACCAACACTGCATTCTGATGTCTTCTGCTAAGCGCATCTGCAACCTTATTGCCTTTTCCTGGTGTGTACACAATACCGAAATCATAAGCGGTTATAAACTCCAACCACCTCTGCTGTCTCATATTCAACTCCTTCCGAGAGAATAAATACTTCAGCGACTTATGATCCATATGTTGATACGCTATATTTTGATCAATGACAATGTGCTTCAACAAAAAAGAAGAGATATGTGCAAAGCTAAAGGGAGAACTATGAAGACCAAAGATACCATAAGTATGATTTAAATATAGGTCTTAGTTTAGATTCATTGTTAAAATCTATCCTCAAGAGGCTTGCACAAAACACTAGTACACGTTTCATAACTTCATTTTTTAGAAAAACATTCACTGTGCAAAAACTAATAGTTCAGTCGACTGAACAGGTATTCCCAGTCGACTGAACCTGTTACAGAATTACAACATGCACTGAAATTCCCTGTTCAGTCGACTGAATTCGAACCTGTGAATTTTTAATGAAAAGACACCTTCTTCTTCCCAAGAGTTGCAACCATTCTCCAATGGTAATGGATGCATCTCTTGCCTGAATCTTTTGCAAATAGATACACCTCTTCTACACCTATAAATACATGTTTCTATCATTTGCAAATTACGAATTCTAATTGCTTTAATCTCTCTATTATCTTGATCAAAATTTCAGATTTCTTAAGTTTTCAAAAGCAATCACAAACCACTTCAATTGCTTGAATCTCTGATTTATCTTAAATACTCTTTTGATTCATAGCAATTTATATTTCCTAAATCTTCATAAATACATTTCATATTCTTGAGGATAAGATTATAGGAAAGTTGTACTCAATTAGACTCATTAGTGTTATCAAGAACACAACAAGTCAGAAATACTCTTTGTATCTAGTTTAAGTCCTCTTCGGTAGTTGAGGCAAGAAATCCCGTTCGGTTGTTAGGGTAAGTTGTAAACCTATTCCTCTGGGTTAAGTGAGGGTTGTTGGTTAGTTGAATTCCTAAGAGGAGCTTAGAGACTGGACGTAGGACAAGAGGTCCGAACCAGTATAAAGTCTTTGTGTCTACTTTAATTACTGCTTATTGCTATCTACCTATACCATTCCACTATTCCATATTATACGATCCTACCGCATAGCGTCTTTCACCATATACAACTCAAATCTTTCTCCCAAAAGATAATGTCTCCATACCTTCAATGTGAAAATCACTGCAGCTACTTCCAAATCTTGAGTTGGGTATCTAACCTCATGCGTTCTAAGCTGTCGAGAAGCATAGGCAATCACTGTACCACTTTGCATTAACACAGCTCCTAATCATGTTCCATATGCATCTGTATATACCATAAAATCCTGATTCCCTTTCGGAACAACTAGCACAGGTGCATTAGTCAATAAGTGCTTCAGCTTCTGGAATGCCACCTCACACTTATCGGTCCAAACGAACTTCACATCCTTTCGCATTAGTTTGGTCGTCGGTGCTGCTATCCGTGGAAAATCCTTAATGAATCTTCGATAATACCCAGCTAATCCAAGAAAACTCTTTATCTCAGTCACTGTCTCGGGTCTCCTACAATTATTCACTACCTCAATCTTTGTCGGATCTACAGACAATCCTTTCTCTGAGACCACATGACCAAGAAACTTCACTTCCTTCTTCCAAAAATGACACTTTGAAAATTTCGCCTTCAGCTGATGCTGCCTCAACGTCTTAAGCACCACTATAATATGAACTTCATGCTCTCTTTCATCCTTAGAGTATATCAAAAAGTCATCTATGAAAACCAACACGAACCTATCCAAGTGCTCTCGGAAAATTCGGTTCATCAAATCTACAAAGAATGCTGGCGCATTAGTTAGCCGAACTTCGGCCTCCTGCTCGTCTTCGGAAGCTTTATTCGTCCACCTACTAAAACCTGTAAATCCTTAACCCTCAGTCTACTCAAATAAATTTTGAGCACCCGAGAGTTTAAGGGGAAAAACATGAACTTCGAGTCAGACATAGAGCCTGGTGTGAATAATACTATACATCTCGGCTATTTGATATTAAGTGAGACCATGCCGCTTAGCGAAACGGGTTTCCCCTCACTAATATCCTTTTAAAACATATCTTTTGCAAATCTTAATCGTGCAACCAAAACTGGTTAAAACAATAAAGCATTATCATGTAAGCATATAAATCAGGTAATCAATGGGCTATCTGTCCGAACACTATAGTTTTGTTTGGCTAACTACTAACCTTTGGCTGACTCGGGCCTACTAGACAAAATAGACAAATAGTCTAACTTTTGTTAGATAACCTTCTGGACGATTTGTCCCTACCTTACTCTTCCAAGGTCAACTGATCCTAATGGTTTTGTGGGCTCACCAATAACCTATCCTCACTCTATATATTCCTTTCCGTGTGTAACATCATTTTAGTCTTACCTATGACAAAGCCTTACACATTGGAATTTTGGACTAAATTAGCTAGGGGCTAATACCTAATGTATAGGGCGCGACCCTATACCAGTCCCATCTGGTGTTCTAATATCCGAGTCATCTACCCTTAAAATTTTCCTTGAAAACATTTTCTTTCGAATTGATTTAACCCTTTAAATCATACTTAAACAAGGAAAATATACTCTATGCTTTACCCAAATCACTTTGCCATGTTATATATACTTTACACAAAACATTGTTGATGAAACATTTGAAAGTACCCTTTTCAAAGCCATTGAAAGTACCCCTTTCGATACAAGTAAACTACTTTACTTTATAACCTAGGATGAAGGCCAAAACATACCTTTCGAAATCATTGACGTTAAACCTTTCGAAATCATTGAAATTATCTCTTTCGAAAGCTTTATAAAATCATAATATCCTCCTTTCAAAACACCTTAAACATACTTTCGAAAACTTTTGGAAACCTTCCACTTAAAACCTTTCGAAAACATTGGGGAACCACCCCTTTGAAACTTTTATTTAAAACCTTTCGAAAGCATTCAAATACTTTTATATAAACATACCTTTCAAAACATTTGGGTTCAAGTAAAACATGTGGAACAACCTTTCAAAACCATTCAAAACTATTCCATTTGAAATCGGTTGGGTTTAACTTTCAATAGCACAAAGGGTCATAAAACAACTAAGTCGAAAGCACTCATTTGAAAGCAATTTCCTAAGTAAAAGAAGTGGATGGTGTCAAAACCGATCCCTATGAAAGCATTGGAGAAGTGGCTTAGGTTTTAAAACAAAGAAACCCTTTTGAAGGCATTGCTTCGAGAGGTAAGATGCGACAGCTAGAGGTTTTGACCCCCTTCGAAAGCTTCTTTATAAAACAAAAGGTGCAACCTCTTTTGAAACCATCTTTAAAACCATTTAACCAAGTCGAAAGCATTATTTTTGAAAGTAAAACAGGTGCATTCCCTTTTAAAAGAAAAGTACGGTTTCGATCTCTTTGGAACCCCTTGTTTCGACTACATACTTTTCGCCTATGTCCAATTCGCTACGTACCAAGTCTTTGATACCCTGCGCATTGGTTTCGATGGAGATAAAGGCGGAAGTACTTAGTCAAAAGGTGGGTGCGGAAAGTGGCGAAACAACAAAAGCATACAAAAACTGTTTTCTTTCTTTTTAAAGTAATTTCTCTCCAACTAACCTACTTGTTTGTCAACATATGATTGGTTGCTAATTTCTTTTCCAAAAACCTTTTCTAAAAGTGCTGTCGAAATTACAAAAGTAAACAATTTAAAATATTTACAAATTGCCCCTTCTCCTTTTACAAATATATAAAACATTTAAGTCACAAACCTTAAATAATTTTATATACTTATTAAAACACTTAGGAAAATTCTATAAAAATTCTCATAAATCACTTTTAATATGTTTTCTAACATATATTAATTTTTGACCCAAAAACAATAAAATTACCATATTAAAATTTTAAACCCAATTAACTATTTTCTTCGCTAGAAAATTAATAATAAATCCGCATTAATTCAGAAAATTATAAAATTTGAAACCCATTTCTAAAATATTATTCTGACCTTATCTCAAAATTGCAAGGCATTTGGATTTCATTTAATAGGTTTCCACATTAAAACTTATTATAAAATCCATATGAAATAGCATAAATCATCAACAAGCATATATATCCATTTTAACAATAAAAAACATGGCAATATACTTTGCAAAATATTCAGATCTGATCTAGAAACCAAAAACATCAAAAATATGATATGTAACCTATTATTCACCTTAGCTTTGTAATTAAGGATTTGAGAATTGATCTTGGATTAAGTTGCTTAAGCTTATTCCTCTTATCTTCTTCTTGTTTTCCCTTAATAGTAACCAGCCTCTCTTAGTATTTGATTTTGTTTTGAACGTGTTAAATGAATGGGCATGAAGGGTTTAGGGTATTAGAACAAGTCTTATTCCTAATTTGCCCTTTATCCATTTTCCTTACCTATTTCATTTTAGTTTTCCTTAGTTCATTTTTTTAAATTGGCATGGCTACCTCTATTAACACAAACCTCAATCCCTTAACCACTTCATTATTTCATTTAATTTAACAAATTAAATGTACTAAATAATGTTAACCAAAATTAGGGTCGTTACAATCATAGTAAACTCCTTGGATGAATATTGTGAGGGAGGATGAGAGTGAAGAAAGCTTTCTGCAGAGTTTTAGCAACCAGTCTAGAAGATCCTCTTTATGTTGCACATAGAAGAGTATTCATAGAGGTTGGAGAGCTACTGGGCCAAGCCTATTTGTCAAATGCTTGTAGATAATCATACGAAGGTACACTAGAAGATTCGCCATGATCCGAGCTAAAATGATGGATCGCTAGCGATCCATAGTTCAGTCTTGAAGGCGATCCAATGCATTGGTACTTTCCCCTGCTTTATTCCACAAGAGTCACAGCGATCTGATGACAATGAATGGGTCGCCAGTGATCCATAGTGTATGGTCGCTAGCGATCCATATACTTGACCTAATTTTAGACTTTGTCTTCTGAATAGCCTTTGTTGTCTCGTGTTGATGTTGTTTGTGTAGTCTCGTAGCACGTCACCTTGTTTTGATGATGGTTTGCTTATTAGTTGTATTAGGTTGCTGATTGGACTAGTCGAATGCTTGTCTCTTGATTTAACTAGCCTGGAATCTCATCAAACTTAGCCATTGTTCTCAGAACATAGATTGAATCATGATGCAAGAAGGCCGATGAACTCACAAGTTAATATGATGGATCGCGAGCGATCCATAGGTCATGGATCGCTACCGATCCATATCCTTAGCAAATTTTGCTTTCTTTCTCCTCTGACTTCCTTTGGCTCGCTATTCTAATCCTTTTGGTTGGCTTTTGAGCTATTTTGACTCGATCAAGTTGTTCCGACTTGTTTTGGATTTTGCTGGGTTAAGAACCCGGATAACACTTCAAGTCTTACCTTTGATTTATCGCTAATTAGGTGTCATTATGAAATTTTGTTATTTACAATGTTCCTTAATATATATTTATTTAGCGATCTAGTCCTATCTCTAAAATCAACATAGTGATAAAACTGGAACATGCCTTATACCTTATCAAACACTTTTCCAAAAGAAGACAGCTAGCGATTTCAACCAAAAACCCTAAAAAAAAAATTTGCTGGAAGCTACCCATATTCATTAACTGGTGTTAATGATATTGGGGTCCTAATGCTCCTTACCAATTTAAGATGGACATTCCTAGAATGACATACCACTATTTCCTTCCTTTCTTAATTTTTTCTTCTTAGTTCTAATAAATATCCATTGCCCATAATAACTGGTCATTAATGTCAAATTGACAATCTCTAATCAATCCTTATTAAATCAATTTCAATCTATTACCAGTTTCAAGATTTTCTTACTATGAGTATTCAATTCCTCCCTAAATACACTATTAGCTTCCGTAATTAGTTCCTTCTATAATTTCCTCTTTATCCTCTATTAATTACAAATTTATTGCCTATTAAACCTATAATTAATGTCCATAGATCCTAGTCCTATAATTACTATGCTATTTATAATTAATGTGAATACTCAACCGTGCTTCGAGCTTCAACGAGCTAAGGTATTTTCTCTCATTTAAAAGAAGAGACGAGTGTTCATCTTTGGTCATGATTGAGGCTCAGAGGAATCATAAAATCGTGTTGCAACTGCAGAGCAATTTATCCCAATTCAAAACTCAATACTTCTTTGTTAGATGTCCCGAAGGGTTCAATCGTCTCTGGACAACGGGGTGTAAGTTCTTTTTCATACTTACCGAGCTTCGATATGTCGCTATGGAATTTCTAACAAGTCAAATACTTCCTACAGTTATTCCAAGGCCGAATAAGGAATTATCTCTGGATGAAACGTTCTGAACCCTAAAGGCTGTTGATGCTGAGGAAAGATCAGTTAAGTTCTTGCTGACAGATGAAAACTTGCTTCAGTATGGACTGCTGCATCCAGGGAGATCTGCAGTCCTAGTTGAGGTCCCATCCCCTTCTCATTCCAAGATATGTACACGATCTACTTCTTCATTTCACGGTTCCGAAGAGGGTGCTTTTCGAGAAAGGGAAGGCTTGTCCAGCGAGTAAGCTGAAGAGACTCACGGGGGAAAAGATGCCACGACCAAAACCTATCGCCCGGCTAGAATGCCCCCGATTTCGGAGGAAGAGGAAGAAGAGTTTAATCAAAGAGAAGGCAAGGCCGCGATAGATATAGAAAAGGAGGAGGGTGAAATTGAGAGCAATAGCGATAAGTCCTCCTCCAGTGAAGATGATGATTTCTATGCATAATACGACGATAGAGATTCCTATGCATGATCTAGTGAAGATGAATGATTTCTATGCATAATTCAAATTAAAGACGACGCTCCCAAAGTCGGGCGATGTTGGGAATCCCCGATTAAAGATGCCGGCGTAGACTTTGGAGATGTGAAAAAGTCTATGTCGATTATGACGCACTCATGGGGGAAGATTTCAAATTTGAAGAGATGTCTCCTCACCTGGGCCATGTTGCACCAGACATCAGTCCGATTCCTACCATGATGGCTGACCGATCTGGTTTATGACATCATTTTAGGCCTTCCCTCAGACACACTATACGTTTCACTAGGGTTACACTCACTTATACACACATTATTCAAGCCTATTCTTTGCTACTAAATCTCTTTGTCTATTTTTCATGTTAGGTAGAATGAGAGGACGTGGTCTCTACGACGATCTTGAGGAATTCACCAACTCACAACACTGTCGAAATGATCATCCAGTCGCCATCAGCCTCGCGAAACAGAGGAGGAATGGAGAAGACGGAAGGATTTGGAAGCTGAATTTCGTCGTGGAGACGAGAGAGAATAGTTCGAGTGTACAAATACGGTTATGAGAAAGAAAGACTTTCGATGAGCGAGAGGAACCATCTAAAAAGTCGAAGGTCGATCGTAGCTCCCATTCTTCAGAGCGACAGGCCTCCGCCCCGGTCCCTGCTTCAATAGGTCCCGAAGTTACAGTTTCTCCTACCTACATTCCATCTTCATCTCAAGTTCCATCATCCCATGTGGCGCTTGCCCCTGGTTCTTCATGCCCTCACTAAAGACCGGCCTAAGTTCTTCCCTCTAGTCCTCCTAGACTTGAAGCGGCACTCCCTGAGTGGATTCTAAGAAGGGTTAAATTTGATCGAGATCTTCATCCAGTTTGCAAAGATTCATATATGCCCCACCTTCAAGTGATCCAGAATGATTTGGAGCAAGCCGAGGGATGGGAAAACTATGCAAATAGCTGGCAGATACAAACCGCAATAACTACCAAGAAATCCTCTCCTTTGAATCGGAGAAGGATGACTTCGAGAAAGCGTTGGTGGAAAGCGATGCCAGAATTGAACGACTGGTAGAAAAAAAGACGCGGCATTTCGAGAGAGCAAGAGTAACGCTGGCTTGCTAAAAGAGTTGAAAGAGGCCCATGAGAGAATAGAGATCATCTACAGAAATGAAATTAAGAAGGCCTAAGCAGAAGAAGCCAAGTTGAAAGAGGAGGTGGAAGCTTGCAGCGCAACCATTGAGGCCCAAAAGAAGACCATTTCCGACCATGACCAGATCGTAGAGGGGCATAAGAAAATGATTGCGAAATATGAGGAATTTATGAAGTCGCATGATAATACCATCTTCGATCAAGCCGAGACGATCGCCATGCTCCAGGAAAGAGTTTCTTAGCTTAGCACCGATAAAACTCACGTTGAAGTCGAAAAGGTCGCCCTCACGGCTAATTATTTGGAGCTACAGAACACCTTTGAGAGGAAGATTGAGAATATGGACAAAACCATCTTAAACTTATATGTTAACTCCCTTTTGCACCAAGGGAGCCTCAGTTACCTGGGCCCTAAGTTCCCACACACTCTTGTCATGGTTTGGGAGGATATTTTGACCCGTTTCCATGATAGCGGGGATGTCTACACCGAGCGAGAGCTGGAGAACGCCTATCTTAAGGAAGAATCAAAGAAAGCATTGATAGAAGGCCGGGAAATATTGCGAATTGAAAGGGAAGAGGAAGCTGTCAGTGTTGCTGCAACAGCAACTGCCAAAACATTGCTAGAGCCCCTTGTTTCTGAACCTGATGAATCTTCGAGGCAGCCCCGTGATTCATTGACAAGTTCTGGGCCTGAAGCTTCTCCGCAGATTGTGCAACCGTCGAAGGAAGGAGAAGGCGGTGAATATGAGATCGAAATTCTCGATCACTCCTATAGTGCAGGTAATTTTCTTGTTTCTCCTGAGTTTGAGAATTTTCAACTCACGCCGCAAGAGCAAGATGAACTTAACGCTTTCATTTTCGATCTTATAGGTCCATCTTCCTCGTTTTTCGATCCGTCGGTTTCCTCGATACCCGGACCTATCGCTATTTCAACCGCTTCCATGCTTGTCTCTATAATAGCTCCGGTTATCGTGTCCGTGTCCGGCTTGCAGCCGAGGCCGGAGTCTGAGCAAGTCACCGCACTGTATCGCTTAGATGATCCTTCCGTATCTTTGGAGGGCGACTTAACGGTGACCGAAGATCGGGAGCAGGAGATCCAAATTGAGCAACCACATAAATCCCAACAACAACTGGTTGCCATCAAGAAAGAGAAAGTTAAAGCGATAAAGTCCTCGAAGCGCTCTCGCAAATCCCGCAAGCGCAAGACAAAGGGGGAGACTTTCAAGAAAGTTAAAGAGTAGAAAGGAGATGCCAGCACCGAGGAGATAGTCGACGTCACCGGCAGCGACACTACTCTTGAGTGGAAGCAAAAACTTCCAACCAAAGGCGGGAAGGGGAGTGGCGGAAAAAGGCGTTGATAAGCTCGGATCGTAGTTGAGCTAATTTTGAGGCATTTGTATTGTTTTGTTCAAGTATAGAGTTTGCACTTACTGCTTTTGTTGTACTCTCCATACTTTTTTCTTCACTTTTTGTTGGCCGGTATTGTGTGGGTACGGCCCCCACATTTTGACCTTGTACAAAAAAGTTATAAGTATACATTGTTGATATTTTGACTGTAATTTTACTTACCCGCTTATCTGTGTTCTGTGCACTTGTGTCTATTTTGTTTACTTCCATTCTATTTTATCTAAACTTTGATTACTACCAAAATTCTTTGTTTGGAGTAACAGAACTTGTGAAGTGTTTTTGTTCTTGAGCATTTTTATTTGAGTACCGGTGCATGCCCCCCAGTTCACAGGGCTGTTTACTTCGAACACTTGACACGTGACTGGTTAATCCGAGTGTTGGCTTATTATTGTCTTTTTTATTTATTGGACTTGCTCTAAGGTTCCTATCCTTGGGAACTTACGGTTTGAATAGTCTGCATACCGAAAATTGGAATAAAACGAAGTTACAATTTGATTTTTTTTCTTTTGCAAGTTTTGTAACTTTGGTACATAGTTTATGTCTTTTATGCACTTTTGGAAAATGTGTAACATATGGATGTTAAGAATGCGTATAAAGATGTAAACTAAGTGCAGGATATATAGTTATAAGATTAACTATTAAAAAATTCAGAAACACTTTTCATGTGAAATGAATAATCTTTGGAAATTTTTGAAAGTTAAACTACTTATCACTTCTCAAAAACGTGAATAAATACTCATGAACACATAATAAATTTACCACCTTCAAATATGCACTTCATTGCTTAGAGCATACACATCGTATGAGTTAACTGTAGATAGTTAAACCTTATCCATGTTAAATGTTATAGTTAATTATTGGGTGTCAACAATTGGGGTTTTCTGCCAATTTGTAGCACTTTGATTTTGTTGGATTTGTGTCCATTACTCCTGATAATGGGAGTGGGTTGATCCTTGTTATTCCTGCGATGGATAAGCTTCTCGGTACTGTTGGGGCAATTCCAGTACTTAAAAGTGTGCATGGCTTATTAAATGCGCGACTTTTTAGAAGTGTGCGCGGCTTATGGGATGCACAACTTTTGGGACCGATATGACCCATCAATCCAGCAAGGTTTTGATACTCCTCAATGTTGCCAATCTTCTGGTAACGTGAGGAGTTTATGTTTTAAGGATGTGGTTCCACAGCTCGAAAAGTTAGTGTGCAGCTTTTATTTGAACCTTCCCGATGTTGCCGGAGCAACACTGATTCTTAGAAGGCGGGGATCGGGTTTCGCAGATCCAACAGTTTGAGTCGATTTGCTTCCATCGACCCGATGGGTAAGTAGGGCGTACTTAAGCGTGATTCCACTATCTTAAGCAGCAATTGAATGGTTTTGAGCCAATTTGACCCCATCGACTCAGTAGGTTACTATTATGAACACAGTTTTGTTGGTTCAGAAAGCAATCAATTTTATTAAGGAGAGTTGGGCAAGTTCTGCCTATTTACAATGCCCTCGGTATCCCAGGACAACTTATTTGCTAAAAAATAGAAAGTACATAAAGTAGTCTTAAGATGAAGTAACGGCACAGCGATTCGCTGTTCCATCCCCTGGGAATTTGGATTCCACCAGTGGTTGTCAGTTTGAAAGTTCCATCCCTTAGCTTTTGTTTGATCATGTACGACCCTTCCTAATTTGGTCCGAAGGTTCCCGGCACGGGATAGACTCGTTTGAGGATGAGGTCTCCCACTTTGAAGGTTTGGTTGTGAACTTTGGAGTTGAAGTACCATGCGACCCTTTTTTGGTGAGCAGCGGTCTTCAACTTGATTTCTTCCCTTATTTCGTCAATCGTATCAAGCAACTCGAGTAGGAGCTGCTCATTCTATTTCTGATTGAAAATTTTCCTTCGATGAGAGGGGACTTCTAGTTTGATGGGAATCATTGCCTATAAACCATATGCCAAGGTGAACGGAATATTCACAGTTGCCGCTTTGTGTCTAGTTCTATAAGCCCATAGTGCGAGTGGAAGCTCATCAACCCAGCTCCATTTTGCTTTAGTTAATCGCTTTTTGATGGTGGACTTGATGATCTTGTTTATTACTTCCACTTGCCTGTTTGCTTGCGGGTGAGCGACCGTGGAAAAGCTCTTCTCAATTTAGAAGCGTCTGCAAAAGTCTTTGAACTCGGCACTTTCAAATTGGGTTCCGTTATCAGCGATGATTTTCTGTGGCACACCAAACCTGCAAATAATGTTTTTAGTCACAAAGTTAATGACTTTCTTTGTGGTAATGGTGATCAGCGGTTCCGCTTCGGCCCATTTCGTGCAATAATCAATGGCAACTATAGCGTATTTGGCCCCTCCTTTCGCTATCGGCAATGCGCCAATCACGTCAATTCCCTATATTGCAAACGACCACAAGCTGACCATCTGCGTTAGCTCTGTTGAGGGAGTTCTTTTAATTTTGCCAAACCTTTGGCAACGATCACATCATCTATCATAGTCTGCTGCATCGCGGTTTATTGTTGGCCAGAAGTATCCATACCTGAGGACTTTCTTTGCAAGGGTTTGCCCCCCAGTATGGTCTCCGCATTCGCATTCATGCACTTCCTTTAGTATCCTTCGAGCTTCAGGATCAGTCACACATCTACGAAGGGGGTAGAGAATCCCCTTCGGTAGAGTATTCCATCTTGTATCATGAATCATGGCGCCTTCCGAAAAAGCTTTTTCCATTGATTCCGGTCAGCTGGAAGGGTCCCTGTAAGTAAGTAGTCCTTGATTGACATCATCCATGTTTTCGGTTCGACGGTGGTTTCCAAAATCCAGTCAACATCCATTACGTCTATACTCGGAGCGGTCAGGGTCTTAACCGGGACTAATCCCAATGACCGAGCTTCTCCGGAGCTTGCCAGTATAGCTAAGTAGTCAGCCTTGGTGTTTTGCTACCATGGAATGTGAATTATGGTGTAATGTTCGATGTCATTCAACAACTCTTGTACTTTAGATAGATATGGGGCAAGGTTCTCTCCTCGAGCCTGGTATTCACCTTTCACTTGGTAGACAACTAATTGAGAGTCGCTGTAGATGTGAACGGACTTTATTCTGAGTTCTTTCACAACTTTTAGTCCTGCTATCAGTGCTTCGTATTCCGCATCATTATTTGTTATAGGGAATTCCAAGCGTAAAGCATAGCAAATGGCTCGTCCTTCGGGGGTTTCAAGTACTACCCCTGCCCCGAACAGAGGTTGTTAGAAGTGCCATCAACAAAGAGTTTCCATTGCGTTTCCACTTCCGATGGTGTTTCTTCTTCATCATCCCTTATGGTAAATTCGGCGATAAAATCTGCTAATGCTTGCCCATTGATTGCCTTTATCGGGTGGTAAGTGATATCATATTGGCTCAATTCGATATTCCATTTGAGGAGTCTCCCGAAAGTTTCAGGTCTGTACAATACTTGCTTAAGAGGTTGATCAGTCAGTACTTTGATCGAATGCGCCTGGAAATATGGTCATAGCTTCCTAGACGCGATCAAGAGGCAATACGTTAGCTTTTCTATCTTCGGGTAGTTTCTCTCGGCTCCAGTGAACCACTTGCTAATGTAGTATACGGGTCATTGAATTTTCGCTTCTTCACGCACAAGGGCAGCACTCAACGCATGAGGTGAGATTGCTAAGTAAATGAATAGGTCCTCTCCGTCCGCTGGCTTTGATAGGATTGGTGGAGTTTCCATGTGTCGTAGCAATTCCTCAAATGTGGCTTGACAAGCTACACTCCATTCGAAGTTTTTTTCCTTTCTTTAATTCATCAATGAACGATATGCACTTGTCGGTAGCTTTCGAGATCAATTGGCTTAATGCTGCGACTTTACCATTCAGGCTTTGCAATTCCTTCTTGTTCTTTGGGGCTTGGACTTCACGTAAGCCAGTTATTTGCTCTGGGTTTGCTTCAATGCCCCTGGTACTCACTATGAATCCTAAGAACTTTCCGGAGGCTACCCCAAAGTGGCATTTGAGTGGATTGAGTTTCATTCCATACTTTCGAAGTAGTTCAAACATTTCAGAGAGAATATCCAGGTGATTGGCAGATACTCGCGATTTAACCAACGTGTCATCCACGTAGACCTACATGGTTTTCCCTATTTGACGCTTGAACATGGCGTTGACAAGAAAACTTGTCAACACCTCGAATTCAAGATTAAGATTTAAATGACGCTTTCAAAACCTCTCTTTCGAATGAGTGGAGATTGCTAAGGCTTTTTAGGTAGGTAAAAGTGATCAAAAACTCGTCTTTGGTACCTTTCGACACAGTCGAAAGGGTAGTTTCTCTCTCGGTAAATCCTTTCGAATAAGTTGGCTGAGAACTCTATCGACACCACCTTTCGACAAAAACAAGGGAGCTTGGGTTAGGGACCTAATGGACTTCGGAAATAACGGAGTTGAAAAGGTTTCGACTCTGTCGAAAGGTGTTACACTTGCAATCTAGAAGACTTGAATTAAGGTTTCTAGGAAATAAGAAAATCTAGGGTTTCGACCTGGTTGAAGGGGCTCCTTTCGATCAACTCAACTGCATGTTGGTGTATTTATGAAAAATAAGGAAATTTGAGCTGCTAAGTGAACGCGATTATCACAATCCTCTTTTTATTGAACTCAACCGTACAAATTGACCAAATCCCCCATTTGATTTGGGAATTAGAGTTTACAAGCTTAAGAAAGACAAGTGAGAATTCCAAGAAAAACAGATCGGATCCCCTACAACTGACCCCTGGGGTCATATTTATAAGTGCAGGTTGGGACCTTTCAACCCCAAGCTTTCGATGCGATCGAAAGGTCAACCTCTCTGCTTTCGTGAGTGTCCACTGTGCCATACCTTTCGACCTGGTCGAAAGGGTTTTAGTCATCTTTCTGTTGCCGCTGGAGGTTAGGCTTCTCTCTCTTGCTTTGTTTCCTTTCGACTTCGTCGAAAGGAGTTGCTTGATAGCCTTTCGACCTTGTTGAAGGGTATATCGATGTGCTTTTGACTTGAATATTGATGCGCCGAATGAGTCGACCTGGGCGCTGGCCTTCGATGCTGTCGAAACATGCCTTCTTTTGGCTTCGAATGAGTTGAAACACCTGAATGGCTTTGTTGTATGTGGTCTCCTTCGAAAGCTTCTGCCCTAACTAACTCGGAACCTTATGCTTTTATGGTGATAAATGTATAGTCCTTCCTTCATAGGTGTGAGTGGCTCTAACCGTTTCAAAAGGCTATATGCGCTTTCGAAAGGGCTGATTCAATTGGAGGCTCTTCGGATGTGTATTCATTGAGATGAAACCAAACTTTTCAAATGGCTTAGTGTATGTGTAGGAAGCGCGTTGGATATTGACTTCGAAGGGTAACCTCCGACCTTGTCGACAACTCTCTGTTGACATCGTCGAAACGTCCTTTTGACCTTCTCGAAAGGTATTTCTTGCGTGCTTTCTGATCATTATCAAAGCTCTCGTGTTCCTTCTTTCATACTTTTATTTCTGAGAATATTTTATGGATAACGTTTAGCCCCCCTAGTATGAAAGAAGCTTTTGTTCTTTAGGACAAAAACTCTAAGGAAATTCCTTCTTTATTTCCTGCGAAATAGATAATAACCTCTATTAAAATTGTAACCTTGTTATGAGAGCTTAATGAGTAATCTCAAACTTATGAAGTCAATGTTCAAGATGTTATTTGGTAATATTTTCAGATAAAATATTCTGAAATATATATGATTAAACTTCTTCTACTAAGAATGTGGAATAATATCACCTGATTTGCAGACATTGACTCAAATAAATGAACCTTCGAAGAAAGTTATCCTATAATCTAGATTTCCCTTTCTCAAGTTAGGTCTCCTTGAACCTATAGGTATTAATTTCACGCTTTCGGTGACCTTAGCTCATCCCTTTAAGATGTCCTTATATTCATCCTTATACTATCGGTTTGTAATTCTCATTTACTAAAAAAGTAGCAAGTTGCTTATTAATGATGCCATTTGATGATATGAAGATTTTGCATTGAAACCAAATTTCAAATTCAATGAAAATTTTACAAATCACCATAAAATTCAATAGTTGAATATAGAATTCTCAAAGTTAGGAGTCCAATAAGAAGCCCGTAAGGAATCAAAAATATGAAATCTATAAATAACTGTCAAAATCCACAAGGAAGTTTAAAATCCATAAAACCTGAAAACTAATAAGAGACCATCCAAAATCCAATGAGGATATCATGTACATGAAATCCATAAATCATCATTACCCACAAGGAAATTTTAGAACCCACTAAATCATAAATTAAATAAGTGTTCATCAAAATCTCAATTCAAAAATCGGGAATATGAAATTCACATATCGTCATGAAAATGAATCCGAAAATTTAGGGTTCACAAAATCAGTGATCCAAAAATCCAATAAGGAAGTTAGGAATATGAAAATCATAAATCTTCACCAAAATCCATAAGGAAGTGTAGGGCTCATCAAATCAGAAGACGGGCAGAGGATCATCAAGATTCTAACAAGGAAATAAGGTACACAAAATTTAAAAATCAACAAGGAAATCTTAGATTTCATTAAAACGAGGGATCATTATTGAAAGGAACCGAAAAATCCAAGAATTCAAGAATGTAATCAGGAATCTGTTGGCACCATATTTGCCAAACAGTTTATTCAAAATTCATTCTAATTCAAAATTGGAAAATCAATGGGAAATCTACAAATCATCATGTAAATTCAATAAAGGAGTTAAGAAATCAAAAACTCATAAAACAAACAATCAATAAGAAATCATCATGAAAACCCTATAGGGAATCGTGATATATAAAATCCATGAATCATCATAAAGGTCAGTGAGGAAATTGAAAATTCACGAAACCAATAATTTAATAAGAAATCACTAGAGAAATTCACCAATGGAATTAGGAATACGAAACCCATGAATCATCTTAGAAGTAAATATATGGGTTTTTGGATTGACAAAACCCAAAAAGGAAATCTTCGTGGAAAGAAGCTAAAAGTTCATAAAATTAAGAATTTGACCCGAAAATCTTGTCAGGATCCCATCTGACAAATGGATTATTAGGAATTTGTTCAATAGAAGCATAAAACCAGAAATTTATCTAATAAAGGTGAGCTTAATAAGTTTAAGCAAAAGACTCCTAGACCTATGGGTGAGTCGTTTTATAAAGTCAAGTAATCATTCAGAATAGTGGTTCCACATATAATATCGAGATTCCTCTATCCTAAGGGGTCACCCTATATCCGAGTATTCAAGAGTGGTTTGCTCAATCTAATCTTCGAGTGAAGTCTCTATTATCATTAGCGGTAACTTGTTGTCTATTCCATTCTTTTGGCTTTGGTATAAATCTTTATTGTTGCTACCACGTCATGGATTCCCTTTTCCATTTCTTGGTCTCATGTTTTCTTTTAGGATTCGGGTTTCTTAATCCTTTGATGTAGAAATTATTTCCCAAGCATTGGATGTTCTAAAATTTGTTGGTCCATATTTTGTTTCTTTTGGATATGATTTTGGACTCTTTGTCCATTCCATATTTTTGCATTGGGCACCTTTTGCCTTTGTTCATTTTCCTCTCTTGGGTTTCATTTTTCTTTTGAGCAGATATATTCCTTTCTATAACCCTTTATTCTTTTGGGTTCTGACTTTTTCTTATATTAGATTTCTTTTTTTAACCCTTTATTCTCTTGGGTTTTGACTTTTGTTTTGAGTCTTAGACATATTTGTCTTTCTTCTTTTGTTTGGTGCCTCTTTTGGGCTTCCCTTAGCTCTAAGAGATGTAGTGTATGCAGAGCTGACCTTCCTCCAGAAGGTTGCTGATGGGTGCTTATCCTGACCCATCCCCTAAGAGGTGGTTTTGACGTTAGGGGTTTAGTCTCTCCCTCTCGGAGATGCTATGGAATAGCGTCATAGGCTTATGTCCCTCCCTCTAAGAGGCGCTACGGAATAGCATCATAATCTTATGTCCCTCCCTCTAGGAGGTGCTACGGAATAGTATCGTAGGCTTGGATATTTATATATGAAAATAACTTTTGGCCAATTAAAATGGAGTCTCCTTTGAGAGAAAGAATTTTATAGTTAAACCCTTCTAGTACATCGAGGGGTTATCTTTTGAAAAATAGTCTGGACTCATGAATCCTCTTGATAAAAGAATTTTTCTCAATGTGGTCTTTTGGAAGAATTTTCTTGATGTTCTAATAATAAAGACATGGATCTCAAATAGGAGACTAGAAGGTCATGATTCATGAACCAATAGTCTTTTAGTTGGGAATAAGATTCTCTATTTGAGTTTCAATAAACTTTTAAAGATTCAAAACCTTTCTTAAAAAAGTATAAATAGGCTTTTCTCTGCCCATAATTTTAGAAAACTTTGAAATATTGATCAATTAGAGGTCCTTTATGTGCATTTATTAATGCTATATAATATCTCACATAGGTTGCACAAACCCGCTTTTGAAACAGATAGGCATTCATTTTCTCCCAGGCCGCGGGGTAATTGAAAATAGTTTTCTTACAAAGATATGTTAGAGAAATTTCTTTTAAAACCATTTGCTAAAAATAGAGTTGGTATATATAGACTTTCTTTTAAGCCGATGTAGGACCGGAGACGATCTTATATCTTATGGAAGGAAGCCTTTGTACTACATTAATTGATTTGTTGACAGCTGCCCCATATCTGGCATCTGAGTCGTCTTTTCAAGTAGCTAGAAGTTTGTCGTGCTCTAAGAGTGTGTTGAATGATTTGGACTGATTTTGTTTTACCTGTAATTGCACTCGAATTTCAATCAGTACATGGTCAATGCTCAACATAAATCTAAGTATGAATGAAAGTACAAATTGAGTTAAAAAGATATGAAAAGAGAAAGAGAGTTCATGGTTGATCTAATGTTGCAAGACTATACGATTTGATAGGGATTTTGATTTTGAAGTTGCTGAGTTGCTTTCTTCTTAGCTTGGATAAGATGTCTTTTAAGTTTCTTTAACAAACTCCTTTAGGAACCCTGATCTAATCATGTATTGAATTGCTTCTGCTAAAATACAGCAGTCGTTGGTTTTATGTCCATTCGCTTTTTGGTAACTACAGTAATCACCTCCTTTATTTAGTTCCAGAGCACTTCGCATCTTATGTGGAGTAATAAAATTATTGTTGCCCTTCACCATAGCATATATGTGGGAGAGGGGTTTGTTTAAGACCACATGGTTTGATTTGGAAATCTTTCTTCGACTTCCCTTTGTATTTTCACTTTCTCTTGGTCTCTTGTCAAGACGCCTAGAGTCAGATTTCTCTTCTTTACATTCTCAATGAAACTCCTTTATAGCATGATGCTTTTCATCCATTGGAATAAACATTTCTGCTTGGAGAAAGAAATATTTCAGATCTTTGCATCCCTTGATATAAAGGTCTTTCCAGAAAGGGGTCTGCTCAATTAATCATGATCGAACTACCATAAGCTTTTCTCTATCAGTTGTACTTTCTGCCCTTAATGCTTCTGCGCTGAATCTATTTAAATATTCACCAAGTAGTTCTCCTAGTTTTTGTCTGATGGTCGCTAACAAGCTAAAGTCCATAGTTGTATCTTAGATTATAGAAAATTGGCCCACGAAGTCACAAGTAAATTATTCCTAAGAATAGATGGTTTCCATTCGGTAACTCCTGTACCATTTGATAGCTGCTCCCTGAAAAGTAGTAGGAAAAAGTTTACAGCGGACTGCCTCTGGAGCATTATATAAGTTCATCCAATTTTCAAAAACTACAAGATGATCATCTGGATCGGTTGTTCCATCATATTTTAATGAAGAATTTTGGATGTGGGGTGGAAGAATAGCTGCCGTTATTTCTTCTGAGAATAGAGTCTTTTATAGATAACATATTCTTCTAGATCGAAAATTCCCTTTTCCCTTAACGTATCCATCATTATTTGGTGTAGAACGTTTCCTTGGTCGGTTTCATTTCTGTGGCTACTTTTGTCGTTTCCTTGAATTGGGCTATTTGATTGCTCGAGGGACCTTTTTGCTTGAATTTCTCGGTTTAACTCTTGATCCTCTACCTCGTTTAGCGGTTGCACTTCATCCTCTACTTCTATAATTCTTAATGATTCTTGGAAAGGTGCTCTTTCCGGAAATTCTCGTATTGCTATTATCCATAACCGTTGATTTTGAGCCTTGATCGCATTGTTTTCCAGTCTTGTTAGGGTTGAAGGTTCCCCAACTTTTGTATTACTCAAGTTAGAGTTTGGGACCATATTATCTTTTAAAGTTGACTGAGAAGCAGCTTCTTCGTTTGGATCGCTGTTATTGTTCTTTGTTTTTACCTTTTTCCTCTTTTGAACGAAGCACTTTATGCAGTTAATATGTGATGAAGGTTATCAGGGATCGGAGGTTCAAGCCCTCCTTTTGGCGCCAAAAATGTTGACAAGAAAATTTGTCAACGCCTTGAATTGAAGATTAAGATGTGAATGATGCTTTCAAAACCTCTCTTTCGAATGAGTGAAGATTGCTAAGGCTTTTCAAGTAGGTAAAAGTGATCAAAAAATCGTCTTTGGTACCTTTCGACATAGTCGAAAGGGTAGTTTCTCTCTCGATAAATCCTTTCGAATAAGTTTATTGAGAACTCTGTTGAGACCACCTTTCGACACAGACAAGGGAGCCTGGGTTAGAGACCTAATGGACTTTGGAAATAACGAAGTTGAAAAGGTTTCGACTCCATCGAAAGGTGTAACACTTGCAATCTAGAAGATTTGAGTTAAGGTTTCTAGGAAATAAGAAAAGTTAGGGTTTTGACCTGGTTGAAGGGGTTCCTTTCGATCAACTCAACTGCATGTTGGTGTATTTTGTGAAAAATAAGAAAATTTTAGCTGCTAAGTAAACGCGATTATCACAATCCTCTTTTTATTGAACTCAACTGTACAAATTGACCAAATCCCCCATTTGATTTAGGAATTAGGGTTTACAAGCTTAAGAAAGAACAAGTGAGAAGTCTAAGAAAATCGGATCAGATCCCCTACAACTGATCCCTGGGGTCGTATTTATAAGTGTGGGTTGGGACCTTTCGACCCCAAGCTTTCGATACGGTCGAAAGGTCAATCTTTCTGCTTTCATGAGTGTCTATTGAGCCATACCTTTCGACCTGGTCGAAAGGGTTTTAGTCATTCTTCTGTTGCCGCTGGAGGTTGGGCTTCTCTCCCTTGCTTTGTTTCCTTTCAACTTTGTCGGAAGGAGTTGCTTGATTGCCTTCGACCTTATCGAAAGGTCTATCGATGCGCTTTTGACTTGAATATTGATGCGCCGAATGAGTCGACCTGGGCATTGGCCTTTGATGCTATCGAAACATGCCTTCTTTTGGCTTCGAATGAGTTGAAACACCTGAATGGCTTTGTCGTAAGTGGTCTCCTTTGAAAGTTTCTGCCCTGACTAACTTGGAACCTTATGCTTTTATGGTGATAAATGTATAGTTCTTCCTTCATATGTGAGAGTGGCTCTAACCATTTCGAAAGGCTATATACGCTTTCGAAAGGGCTGATTCGGTTGGAGGCTCTTCGGATGTGTATTCATTGAGATGAAACCAAACATTTCGAATGGCTTAGTGTATGTTAGGAAGCGTGTTGCATATTGACTTTGAAGGGTAGCCTCCGACCTTGTCGACGGCTCTCTGTTGAAATTGTCGAAACGTCCTTTTAAACTTCTCGAAAGGTATTGCTGGCGTGCTTTCTGATCATTATCAAAGCTCTCATGTTCCTTCTTTCATACTTTTATTTCTGAGAATATTTTATGGATAACACAGGGTATTTACTAATCTTTGGTAGGTTGCCCCAGCATTCTTTAAACCAAATGGCATTACCCTATAGCAGTATAGTCCTAGATCGGTGATGAAGCTGGTGTTTTCCTAATCTAGTTCATGCATCAGGATCTAGTTGTACTCTGAGTATGCATCCATGAATGATAGCAGTTCATGTCCCACCGTTCCGTCCACAAGCTGGTCAATTCTAGGCAGAGGGAAGCAATCTTTCGGGCAAGCTTTGTTAAAGTCCGAGCAGTCAATACAAGTTCGCCACTTCCTATTGGACTTTTTGACCAAGACCGGGTTAGATACCATTCATGATAAGTCACATCACGGATAAAACCGTTGGCCATTAGCTTGTCCACTTCTTCTGTTAACGCCTTGGACCGCTCAGGGCCTAGGTTGTGCCTCTTTTGCTTTACTGGTGTAAACCTGGGGTCAATGTTGAGTGCATAGCATGCAATTTCTAGCGATACCCCATACATATTGGAATGCGTCCAAGCGAACACATCCAAGTTAGTGCGAAGGAATTTAGTAAGTTCCAATCGCATCTTGTTTCCAAGGTGCAATCCATTTTTCAAGACCCGCGTTGGGTCATCCATATCGATTGGGACAGACACCGTCAATTCTACCTGTGTTGCCCAATCCTCCCCTAAACTCTTTTTTCTAAGGTCCAAAGCCTTATTAAATCGGCTATGGTCCCCAAGCCAGGGGTGGCTCTGTAGTTGCTATTCGGCAGGTTCACGAATGTGGAGAGTTCTCCCCACATCCTTCCGTTTTCCCTTATTTTGGATTTACGTAACTCTGCAATGTAACATTCTCTGACGGTGCATTGGTCTCCTTTGACCACTCCGATTCCGTTTACCGTTGGGAACTTTATGGTAAGGCACCACTAGGCTAGAGCAATTCTGAAATCTGCTAGCGCAAGTCATCCCAAGAAGGCGTTATACGTGGAAGTTTCATCAGCAATTACAAAAGTCTGGATGAGGGTGACTCTTCGGTCACCTTCCTAAAGTTCTACTGGCAAGTCGATCGTTCCCTCGTGTTGTTTGGGTTTGCCAGTGAACCCTTGGATTTTTGTTTGGCATGCAGATATGTTTTTCATGGTAATCTTTATTTGGTCAAAGATATGTTTAAAAAGAATATTCACAGAACTGCCGCTATCAACTAATACTCGTCGAACCACAATGGGCCCGATCCTCACTGTCACCACCATTGGATTGAGAGTTGGAGCTTCGATCCCTTCGGTTCGGAATACTATATCATCATTCAAAGTTTTTTGCTGCTTGGCTGGAGCCCCATCTTCGACTGTGAGACATGATTCCTTCGGAGCATGCTTTAACGAACTCGCATACCACTCCATCTCTCCCCAACTTCTCTGCGCGGGATATGGCTCCCCAGTTATCATTCCAATAATAAGTCTTTGGTCCGTTCGCTTTGACCTCTCTTCACTGGTTCCTTCTAGGTTTTTTCGATCTCATGGAGATTGAGGAGCCGTGGGCTGGTCAGGATTCTGTTATTTTCTCATGTATTGATGAAGCTTGTTTTCCCAAATCAGCTCTTCAATCAAGTTCTTTAGGAAGCGGCATTAGTTTGTGTTGTGACCATGCATCTCGTGGAAGCAACAGAACTTCCCTGAGCACTTTTGTTATTCAGTTGCTTCATTCTTAGGGTTTTTTCTTATATTCCTCAGTCCACTGTGTCGTGAGATAGATGTTTTCTGAAGTATCATTGAGAGGGGTGTAATCTTCAGGCCTGAAGCATTTAAGCCATTTATTGTTACCATTTCATTTATTCGAATTTTGGTTCTTCCTTTTTTGATTTCCGTCTTTCCCTGTGATTCCTTCAGCAGTCCCGAAAGCGTTTGTATTCTGGTTTATTGCCATGTCACTCTGCCCGACGTTCATCGGTTGCATGCCAGTAGACTTCCTTTCTAGCTCTTGCGCCTCCTCCAATCTCAAGTATTGACTTTCTTTGCGATTGAAGTCCTTCCTCATAGTGGGTTGCTTCATTTTGATCCACTTTCTGAATTCAGTTTCGGGGTGGATAGCACGGACCAAAGCCATAAACACCATGTCCTCGTTTGGATTGCTTACTTCTGTCACTGCGGTATTGAACTGGTTCATGAAAAATTTCAGCGATTCATTTCGTCTCTAGAATAATCCGGACAAGGACATTACATCCTTGGCTGTGCGGTGTGAAGCCTGAACTGATCGAGGAATCTTGCTGCTAGTTGGTCGAAAGTGGAGATAGATCTTAGTGGAAGCCTAGTGAACCACATGGAAGCAATTCCTTCCAGAAAAATGGGAAAACATCTACACCGAACAACATCCGAAGCATTTGCTCCGTCCATGTACCAACTATACTTATACAAATGGGGTTTTGGGTCTTTTGTCCCATCATAGGATAGAATAGTTGGCATTGTGAACTTTTTCTAGATATTGCTCGTTCAAGATATCATCAGTAAAGGGAGTCCGACTTGGCGTGGATCCCCATTCATTATCTCTCATGTTCTTACTCTCGTCCAACAACCACTTGGCCATATCCGCGATAAATGCCTCTGATGTCCGGTAGTCCTGGGAGTGGCTTCCAGTCACTACACTAAGTGTTTGGCTTTGCAAACGGTCATGGTGAGTGGGCTAAAGCCCAGGCTTTCCTCTCTTTAGGAGAGCCACTCCCTCAGGATCCCGTTAGCTTGCGGTTGGCCTGACTGGGGAAGTTTGGACATTCCTAGCATTATCCAATGCGTTGGCATTCCCTTCCAGCTTGCCATTGTCTAATTGGTCTCCATCATCTGAGTCGGAGAGAACCATGGCTATATCCTCCTGGGGGGTCTTCGTCCCTTGGTTCAAGTTCAAAGTTGGTTGCCTTGCGGTGAGTGGCATATTTGTGTTTCCCTCTATGTTGACTCCCACGGTTCCCGCTGTCACCCTTCTTTGCGGCTGCTTTTCGTTTCTTCTATTTAGACCGGAAACGGAGGAATTTTCTTGTTTCATAGCAGCCGCGGGTTTAGCCATATTTCTTGGAGCAGGATTTGAGTGCAAGGTTAAGAGAGCATTAAGCTTATCCATCAAAGCTCTCTAACTACTTTCCATTTTTTTTTGATTTCATCGACCATTTTATTCAACTCATCTCTTTTAACGACTTCGCGTTGGAGGATCCTAGCACCTGATCTCCTATGTTGGCACCATTTACTTCAGTTTGCTAATGATTCATCTCCTCTCCAGCTATTATTACCCCTATAGATCTTCCAGAAGCAGTTCTTCTTCCCGGAGCCATTGATTTTTAGCAGCAGAACTTTTGAACGGAGATTAAGGATCTAACTTCTGGACCTATATGGTCCAAAGTAGATAGCTAGTTCTAACCCTGAGTTGTGTTCTCAGTGAAAGCAGCAAAATGTTAACCCAAAAATGAATCAACACCCTGGATTGAGTGTGAAAGCACCAGCCCTGTTCTTACAAGCAATAATATAGAGAATAAGTATAGAAAAAGCAGAAATAGAAAGAAGACAAGAAGATTTTTATAGTGGTTCGGTGGTTAATGAAGCATACGTCCACTTTATAGTTTTTATTATTGACTGATTGCCATTACAAGTTGAATTAGATTACGAAGTTCTTCAATATCCTTAGTTAGACTAAGTCCCCAATGTTGAAGTTCACTGGAGAATCATAGTAAAATCCTTGGATGACTATTGTGAGGGAGGATGAGAGTGAAGAAAGCTTTATGCAGAGTTTCAGCAACCAGTCCAGAAGATCCTCTTTATGTTGCAGATAGGAGAGTGTTTATAGAGGTTGGAGAGCTATTGGACCGAGCTTGTTTGTCAAATGCTTACAGATAATCATACGAAGGTACACCGTAAGATTTGCCGCAATCCGAGCTAAAATGATGGATTGCTAGCAATCTATAGGCTATGGATCGCTAGCGACCCATAATTCAGGCTCGAAGGCGATCCAATGCCATGGTACTTTCCCCTACTTTGTTCCACAAGAGTCGCAGCGATCTGATGACAATGAATGGGTCGCCAACGATCCATAGTGTATGGATCACTAGTGATCCATATACTTGAACTAATTTTGGACTTTGTCTTCTGGATAGCCTTTTTTGTCTTGTGTTGATGTTGTTCGTGTAGTCTCGTAGCACGTCGCCTTGTTTTGATGATGGTTTGCTTATAAGTTGTATTAGGTTGCTGATTGGACTAGTCAAACGCTTGTCTCTTGATTTAACTAGCTCGTAATCTCATAAAACTTAGCCATCGTTCTTAGAACTTAGATTGAATCATGATGCAAGAAGGCTGATGAACTCACGAGATAATACGTTGGATTGCTAGCGATCCATAGGCCATGGATCACTAGCGATCCATGTCCTTAGCGAATTTTGCTTTCTTTTTCCTCTGACTTCCTTTGGCTTGCTGTTCTAGTCCTTTTGGTTGGCTTTTGAGCTATCCTGACTCGATCAAGTTGTTCCGACTTGTTTTGAATTCTGCTGGGTTAAGAACCCGGATAACACTTCTAGTCTTATCTTTGGTTTATCACTAATTAAGTGTCCTTATGAAATTTCTTTATTTATGATGTTCCTCGATATATATTTATTTAGCAGTCTAGTCCTATCCCTAAAACCAACACAGTGATAAAATAGGAACATGCCTTATACCATATCAAACACTTTTCCAAAAGGAGAAAGCTAGCAATTTCAACCGAAAAACCCTAAAATAAAATTTTGCTAGAAGCTACACTTAATCATTAACTGGTGTTAATGATATTGGGGTCCTAATGCTCCTTACCAATTTAAGATGGACATTCCTAGAATGACATACCCCCATTTCCTTCCTTTCTTAATTTTTCCTTCTTAGTTCTAATAAATATCCATTACCCATAATAACTGGTCATTAATGTCAAATTGATAATCTCTAATCAATCCTTTTAAATAGATTTCAATCTATTACCAGTTTCAAGATTTTCTTACCATGAGTTTTCAATTCCTTCCTAAATACCATATTGGCTTCCGTAATTAGTTCCTTCTATAATTTCCTTTTTATCCTCTATTAGCTACAAATTTATTGCCTATTAAACATATAATTAATGTCCATAGATCCTAGTCCTATAATTACTATGTTATTTATATTAATGCGAATATTGTTGTTCATTATACTATTTATGTATTTCTTATTTCTAATTATTGATTACTAAACTAGAACATTCCTTTCCATATTTTATTTTATTAGAGCCATCCTTCCTAATAGTATTACCGAAAAAAAATTCCATACATAAACCATAAGTGATATTTTTGCTTTGTTTGAAATTACAATGGATTATTTCCTTTTCTTTTATTGAAATAGGTTGTGTAAACTATGGAAAAGAATATCCATATCTTATGCATCTCTTTCCCTTTTTAGCATATCTCTTATCAATTCAAATGCTACACTTTTATCCATTTAAGGAATTAGATAATTTACGGAAATTACACGGAGCTTGTTCCTAATATCCCAAAATATGGAAATTCACATTCCTAAGGCAACCTAACTTATAACCCAACTATAGATCTTGAATACCTTAATAACTTTACTAACATTCTACAAATAGATGCTTGGACTGATTTTAAATTTTTAGATCAGATTGTACATACTATTCTTATTTTATTCATATTCTGAAACCTTTGATCCTTTCTTACTTAGATGGTGATCCCTATTTGCCCCATAAAATGTAAACTTAGAAACCCATATTATGCTAGTATGCGACATTTGAAATTTAAACTTGCAAAAGAATTTCCACATCTCAAATGAAAACCTTTAAGCATACTTTTCAAAAGAATTCCAACTTCCCAAAAACAGTTTGGAGGAATTGAATTCTTAAAACATATAAACACCATGTTTTATTTTATTCCATGTATTTATTCCATTTTTATTAAACATTTGGACAAAACCTTCCAAAAATATTTGAACCCAACTTTTCACAACTTTCAAAACATTTACCGCTTTATTCTTAACCTTAAATTAAAAGATTCGAAAATTGCTTAGTAAAATAATTTTCCTTCTCAAACAAATTTACTTAAGAAGACTTACTTCTTTAAAAATTGAATCTTTAGCCCGAAACACTCGAAAACTCAATTGCTAAATCGAACCATCAAATTTTTTAAAAAGTATTGCTTAAACCCAAAAGGAAGCAAAGTATTTCCTTTTTAAAAAAACTTTCTACATCAAAGATTTATTCCTTTGAAAGTTATCCTTTTAGTTTAAAATATTCCAAAACATCTTTTATAACTTTAATCAATAAAAAGTGGAGTAGACAAGGTAAACTCCTGTCCAACATTTTCCTCTCCCATTCTCATTATTTCTCTCCTATATTATTTCTAACTAGATGACTAATCATACTTTATACGTTCCTAGTGCTATTCCTATCCAAATCTCCCATTATTGCCTTTGTTTATATTTTTCCTACATAAATGGCTTCTTCATCATTTTTAATCAAGTTTCATTTCCATTTAAAAAGAATAATTTAAAGAACTACCAAATTTATGAAATAGGAAAAATCATCAATTCCAACCTATGCTCTATTTTACGTTTATTTAAAAAAGAAAAATCATTTTATCGAAAAACCTTTAAAATGGAAACTTTTTAACCCAAATTTTTTTAAAACTAAGACTTTCAAAAATGAAAAACCCTTTAATCAAAACTTCTGACTCCACAACTTCTTTATAAATTATGATTTTCCAATTTTTTTTTACTTTTTCAAACAACAACTTCTTAATAAGTATTTTGAAAAACTCATTCAAAACATTTCAAAGAAGTTTCCAATGAAAATCTCCTTATAAAATTCTTTCACGATGGGATAGATTTTAGAAAATCTTTTTCAAAGCAACAACTTCTTTTTATTTGTCTTCTCTATTGCATTTTCTTCTTCTTTCATCCCTTACTTTTGAATGTTTACAACTATACTACTTTGTACTATTTAATTATTATCTAACGTGCTTATTTACTATTCCTATAAATGTTGATTGTCCGTAATAAGTGATTATTATTCTAACCAGGCAATTTCTAAAGGCATTTATTTATTCATTCCAATCTTTCTTATTATCCTTCCATAATTACCCTGATAGCCTCTTTAATTAGTCCATTTATACCCTTATTAGATTCTTGCAACTCCCTATCTATTTCACATTTATTTTCCTATTAATCTTAGAGTTACAATCGTTTCCATTAACATTTCTTACAATACGACCTCCGTCGCATAATCCTTATTCTATGTATTTTTTCCAATGCATAACTGCTTCGTCCATCCTTTTGGAATATGGTCGCGATTATTTCTATAGTCGGAAATATAGAGTAAATCCAAATTAAGTTTATATATATAGTAGGATTTTTGAAAATAATTTCAAAGATAACAAATATGCCACTTAGACGTATACCTATCCCAGTTGATCGGATAACCTAATCTTTGATACCAGCTATAACAATCCGCCCCGAAATTGACCTATTTTGACCCAACAAAATCCCGTCGAACCTTAGGCCCATCTCAAGGCAAGCTGTTAAGTCGATAAAATTAAAACAACACAAAGTGCTATCTATCCATACATTCAGAATCTCACAGCGACATGGATAAAATATACTATTAGAAATAAGTACCCATTTCATAAAGAAAATCATTTCAGAAACATAACATGTTAGATATTACAACATGTTTACATAAAGCCTCTATAGTACAATATCTCATAATAACACAACTGTTTGAACTGGGTACAATAAAAATACTTAAAAAGCATAAACAGATAGATAAATGCCACAAAATCTTCACCTCCGCCTTCGTCTTCTAAATCGGCATTACTCTCTCTAACCTGTGTTGTAATGAAGGGTGGGTCAAAAAAACAAGTGTCTAGTGAAATGGAAATCTCCAGCTTTACCGTAATTGTACTTGGGCAGTATTATTTAAATAAGAAATATATCTTACATATTAAAATCATAACATACATATAAAGTCAACTGTAAACCCTTAGGCTCTTCCTGTCCAACAATATAACAAACGTATAAAATCAAACGTAAGCCCGAAGGCTCTTCCAGTCCAACTATACAAAATTCAACTATAAGCCGTAGGGTCTTCTGGTCTGACTATACGAAAGTCAACTATAAGCTTGAAGGCTCTTCTAGTATAACTATACAACCCTAACGTAACTAGCATTTTCGATGTAAGAGGAAGCATCTGAACCACTTAATATCTCTTTAATGGGATATAGGCAAACTCTGATCATTTAAGACCTATAAAATAGGCAAATCCATGCCATTTAAGACCTAACCCTAAGGCAAGTCCCTAACGGTTCTTCTTTAATGACATCTTAAGAAATTCAATTAGGCCACTTAATACTTTACCTAAGAAAGACGTGGACCCAACCATAGCCACTTAATACATCTAACCCGAAGTGGACCCCTGCTAAAGATTTCTCCTACCATATCCATAGCGCAACTTATGACCCATAACCCACATGTGACGTCTCACATTTATCCGACTGTAACAACCTAGAATTTTGGTCATTTGATCTTAAATATTTAAATAATTTGATTTTGAAAATTAGTAACTTAAATTCAAATATAGCGATCATTTAAATATTTGAATTGTGAATTAAATATTAATTAAATGGATTTAATGGTCTAATTTAACTTCTTTCAATTAATAAATAATATTGGTGAACTCAATTTGTAAATTTATTTACAATAGTAAATAATTTAAATAAATATCAATAATGTGATTTAAGAATATAAAACTATATTTAAATGTGTGAAATTAGCATTCCAGTGGCACTATCTTGGATTTTGATGAAACCAGTGTCGTTGGATCCAGAATAATGAATTGTTGAACACCGACGAGTTTCGTGACGATCAGACATAGCCTGTGATCAAGCGAGCTGGAAACGCATAGCGATTAAATTTTCAGAATTAAAATAATATAATTGGATTATAGAAGCTAACTTTTGTGTACTTTGTAATTAGATCCTAGAAATAGTTTCATTGAGATCGGAATAGGGGTATTTAACTAGGAATGCCAGTGAGCATGCCTTGGTTGGAGTTCGTAATTTTTGGGGGATGAATAGTGTTAGTTAAGATCTCTATATAAGGACTCTCACCCCTCATCTTTTTCCTAAACCCTAGCTGCCATTTTTAATAAACCACCATCCAACGGTCGTGGATGATCGAAGAGCTAGAGGTGTTTTTTGGTGATGACCCTAATATGAAAGTTTTTTGCGGTGGAGGGTGAAGGCGATAGATGGGTGATCGGTAGGAGATGGCCATAGGCATCGTAGATTTCGAGAAGAACATCGGTGATTAACTTGCCTTGTTCTCGAGCTTCAAGACATGAACAAAGGAGCGGTTGGTGGTGTTTGGACGATGCAAGCGAGGGCTTTTGTAACGACCCAGAATTTTACCACTTGATTTGCGAATATTTAATAGAGTTTAATTATTCTAATAGCAGATTTTATAAATTAAAAATAATATGACTCTTTTAAATAATAATAAATGATGGTAAAATAGATTTGTAACGACCCAGGATCTTGCCACTTTGAAATAGGCTATTTAAATATATTTTATATAATCAATAAATGGATTTTTATTAGCAAATAAACATATCTTAATTATTTAATAATGATGATAAAATAGTTTTCAAAATTTGTTTACTAATATAGATAGTTCAAATAAAAATAGAAAATGTGACCGAAGGACATTTTCCGAAATTTTGACTTTTCCACACCCGAAAGTAGTCGGAAATGTTGTGCACACTTGGTGCATTATGCGCCCATATATATGATAGGATTAATAATAATAAAACACTCTTACTTATTTACTAACACATGCTTAATTAAGCATAAAAATGGATGTGACAAATTATGTTATAAAAGACATATACACACACATAAACACACTTATATATACACAAATGCTATTTCATAGCTTAAGTACCCTACAACATGGCCTAGGAGGGGGGGGGGTAATGTGACGATCTAGAATTTTAGTAAATTGATTTTGAAATATTTAATTGATTTTTAAAATATTGAAAAGTTAATTTTACAAGTTAAATAACTTGAATTTCAAATATAACAATTTATTTGGTAATTAAATTGTTGAATTTAATATTTGGATTGTTTAAATAATTTAATCCTGAATTTAATATGAATAAAAACGATTTTAGGAAAGATAGTAAAACTTTAATTTAGAATTAAAAGTGATTAATTTGGTTTTTGAAATAATTCATTTTAATTAACGTATAAAAATAGCTTCCGGGCACTCTCCCGGATTTCGATTAAACTAGCGCCATTGGATACGTAATAGTGTATTATTGTATGATAACGAATTTCATCGCGATCGGAAGTATCGTTTGGCCGTGCAAGCTCGTAACGCGTAGAAATTAATTTCAGAAATTATATAATATAATTAGGTTTGAAAAGCTATCTTTTGCATATGATCGAATTAGGTCTCGAGACTAGTTCCATTGTGTTCGAAATAGAGGTAATACATATAAAACGCCAGGCGGCACGTCTCGATAGGAGTTCGAAATTTTTGGACGTATGTAACTTGATATTTTAAATTGAAATATATATATTTTTTGGAACGAAAATAAATTGAAATATATATATACATATATATATATGTATATATATATATGTATATATATATGTATATATATATATATATATTATTTCATACCCTTAATCGTGCCATACCATTAGCCATACTTGCAATATTAGCCTATACCCTTATGACTTAACCATATCGTCTGTAACATCCCGCCATTTTGGACCATTCAAATCGACAATAAAACCACACATGTCAGACTTGAATAATTCAAAACAACAGATTGTTAATAGAATTCGGGGCAAATAAAATCAATCGCAAAATCACAAACACAGAATATCAGAATAACTCGCAGCGGAATAAAATAAACATAGTAGTTCATGAAGCTACTAGATACAAAGTCTCAAAACAAATACAAAATACCAGAGTCTGGGAACAGATACAATAGAAAATCCAAATACATAGGTTCACTAATACATAAACAAAGCTGAATGGAAATAACTAAAATAGAAATGACAGATAGATAAATAGCTAAATCTCCAGCAGATCTCTAGCTCCAAAAGATGAATCCAAAGATGTGATACTCAGGCAGACCCGAGCGTAAAGCAAAACACAAAACACTCGAGTCAGGACATACATACTTATAAAATGTAAATCAACTCAAGTGAACTGTAATAGGAATGCATCAGTAACTTAAAGGATGCTTGGGATCGCCCATCCTTTAAGGATCCGTTAAACTATCTACTATGTAGTAATATACGCTATTATAATAATGTCTAAAGTAAACTATTAAAATAGCGTTAAGGCGTTATCCATATCCCCCTTAACACATTTTATGTATTCCCATAGTCTATACAGTACCGTAATCTCCCCCCATACTGGACGTCGTCAGAGGGCACTCCATAGGTATGGTACAAAACAAACTCGTATAGGTCTCGATAAGGTAGGTGACACGGCACAACTAGGCAATGCCAGGGTAGATATACCAATTACACTTCCGGGCTGGTGGTAACGCATAGCAGCAACTACCGCCCACCTCGAACCACACTCCCAAATCAATGGTGCACACCAAATCAACCACAAAGTAATAGAATGACAATCGGAGGAATGTGTCCGATCGGAGGAGTTACCTCACTTGGCCCGTCGATTGCTCCTGTTTTAGCCACCTTAAGCTAACTCATGGGAGTTAGGTCCAAGTATATACCTAAATAGAACGTCATCAACCACTTACTTCATTCTGGAATCTCCACCGCGTACAAAGTTGTTAAAGTGGTTTTCGGAGTTGGCAGAGAGTATGCCAACTTCTGATCCCGGTCTCTTTAACAACCAAACATTATTATAACCCGTGGTTATTTCAATTTCAAATGGTTTATATTTCATATCAAAACATATTCATTTCAAAATCACATAAATCCAATATCATTATTCTTTCAAAATAATGTTCGTTCAAAAGTTGTAACACTTTCAAAATTTATACATTTAATAATAACACTACGAAATCATAAAAATTTAGAAACCATAGCACTTTAAATATGCAACCTTTAAAATCATAGCAATTTGAAAACATTACATTTTAGAAGTAGTAGCATTCCGAAAACATAACCTTAAGTCATCGTAGCATTTTTGGAATAGTGATACTTAAGAAATCATAGCATTTTGGAAATGTAACCTTAAGGAATCATAGAATTTTTGGAATGTAATACCTCCCACTTTAACATTTCATAAAATCAAAATATTTATATACTTACAATTTTTAACATAGTTATTTATCATTTCTATTTTATTACACTAATTAATTCATTTGGACATTAACTAAACCATGCTTTTAGTTAAATAAACTTTATTACTGAAATTTCCAATTTAAAGCTGAATTTCCTTATGTTAAGTTAAAAGTATATTATTAACTTACATTTTATTATTACAGTAAAGAACATTTATTGTTTTAATCATTTAAAAGGTACCGTTACATTATCTACAACTTACATGTTAACATTACACTATTAACTTACATTTTCTTATTACAGTAAGGAACATTTATCATTTTAATCAATATTACATAAATTAAAACTTACATGTCAAATGTACGTTTTAACTTACATTTTTATTACAATAAAGAGCATTTATCATTTTAATCAATATTACATTAATTAAAACTTACATTTTTATTTCAGTAAAGAGCATTTATCATTTTAACCAATATTACATAAATTAAAACTTACATGTCAAATATACGTTTTAACTTACATTTTTTTTATTACAATAAAGAACATTTATTGATTTTTATTACCCAAAATATACCATTACATTAATTAGCACTTACATGTTATAATACATTATTAACTTACAATTTATTATTACAATAAAGAGCATACATTATATTTATTACTCAAATTATACCATTACATTAATTAGCACTTACATATTACAATACATTATTAACTTACAATTTATTATTACAATAAAGAGCATTCATTATATTTATTACCCAAATTATACCATTACATTAATCAACACTTACATTTTACAATACATTATTAACTTACATTTTATTATTACAATAAAGAACATTCATTATATTTATTACCCAAAATATACCATTACATTAATTAGCATTTACATGTTACAATACATTATTAACTTACATTTTATTATTACAATAAAGGACATTCATTATATTTATTACCCAAAATATACCATTACATTAATTAAAACTTACATTTTTATTACAGTAAAGAGCATTTATCATTTTAATCAATATAAATTAAAACTTACATGTCAAATGTACGTTTTAACTTACATTTTTATTACAATAAAGGGCATTTATCATTTTAACCAATATTACATAAATTAAAACTTACATGTCAAATGTACGTTTTAACTTACATTTTTATTACAATAAAGAGCATTTATCATTTAAATCAATATTATATAAATTAAAACTTACATGTCAAATGTACGTTTTAACTTACATTTTTATTACAATAAAGAGCATTTATCATTTTAACCAATATTACATAAATTAAAACTTACATGTCAAATGTACGTTTTAACTTACATTTTTATAACAATAAAGAGCATATATCATTTTAACCAATATTACATAAATTAAAACTTATATGTCAAATGTACATTTTAACTTACATTTTTAAGTTAGAATAAAATACCATTATTAAGTCAAATTGGATTATTAAATTTCAGTTAACCTTCATATTGTAAATTAAATTCCAAAATTTACATTTCCAACCATTTATTTCTTGTAAAAATTTAACACATGTAAATAAATGTATGAAATTTTATAGCAATCATTACATTAAAATTTTAGTTGAAATCCATATATTAAAATCCAAAATACTTAATAATAATTTTTTCTTGAAAAATATTTTAAAACCAACCATGGGTCTGTGTGAACTTTTCTAACCTATGGTCAAGTGATACAGATATGTATCATTTCAATCCGAAATTATTAAATTACCGGGTTTATATCATTTCAAACCCGCAATCCCAAGTCAAATAAAAATTGCTCAGGCCAATCATTTCAGCCCATAACAATTTTTCCTTAATCTAAAGACCGTTCGGGTATGTATCATTTCAACCCATATTGGAGGAACTTGCAGTGTGAGAACAGAATAATAAATAACATATCATAGCATATGATAATAACATGTATAACACAAGATGGAATAACATAATAAAATCATATAAGAAATTACTAACTTGCATATACATATCAATACAATCCAAATGACATCAATTCACCAAAATATAAGTATATAGTCAACCGTGATTACTCACCTTCTTTAGCTGGAGAAAAGGATTTCAAACAAACACAACAACTACAAATAAGCACGGCAATCACGAACAAGTTTGAGTGGGAGGAGAATCCAAATCCAAAGCTTAAAAAAATACATATGTAAATAAATAAATTCACATAGAAAAATAAAAGTAGAAAATTATAATTTGTAAACACATGAAAGGGCTAGCCAAAAGGCACATAGGCTCGGCCTAGAGGGGTTGTTTGGGTTCGGCTATGATAACTTAGGGTTAGGGTTTGGGAAGGTCACTGCTAGGGTTAGGAAATTGGGGAGGTGGATGGTGATGATGGCCGAATTAATTGAAGGAGAAAGGGGGAAAAAAAAGGGGAAGAAGGGTTTTGGTCTAGGGTTTGTCATGGCTAGGGTTTGTGATGATTATGGAGAGGAGGAGGTCGGTTTTGGTTGGAGATAAGAAAGGAGGTGGCAAGGCATGGCCGAAATTTGTAAGGAGGAAGAAAAGTGAAAAAAAAATATAGAGAAAATTTGGGAAGAGGAAGAAGAAACTTACTGTAAATTTTCTGAGCAGGAGATGTGAATGAGAAATGAGAAAGAGGAGTCAGGAAATAATTTGTACGTATAGTTTCTCAACTGATGACTTTTCAAATGAACAGACAAAACATGTGACCTTTAGAATACTCTAGCCCATTAGTCTAAGCCCAATAACAAAAGAGAAAATAAACCATGAAAATAATTGCGTGTAATACGCTGAAAACTGCAAATTTGGAGAAGTAAAAATCAGAATTTTACGAAACGAAAAGCAGGAAAAAGGTTAGAATCAAATCCAGCTTCATAAAAAAAGAATAAAATTTCAAATTTCAAATTTTCAACAGGAAGTCAAACTTTGACCAAAGTTGACCAAAATTTAAATTTTTAGAAAGATCTTTATTTTATTAAATTTGGAAGAACATTTCACATCAAATCACAAAAATATATTTTAAAATTCCAAATTTATCCATTTTAAAATAATTAAAAATCAAAGTTTCAAATAAAATTCTATTTTAAATAATTACAGAATTTACAGGTTGTTACACTCTCCCCCACTCAAAACTTTTCGTCCTCCAAAAGGAACGAGACACAGAGAAAGCAAGGAAAGAAAAAGATAGATAGACTAACGAATAGTACCTGGAATAAACAATTCCTGATTCGAAGCACGCATGCTCTCCTACGTCTTCCAAGTACAATCCTGATCATCAGTACTCCACTGCACTTTGACTAGGTTGACAGATTTCTTTATCAGCTGCTTCGTACCTCTATCGATAATACGAAGTGGCTTCCTCTCGACAATAAGGTTTGGCTCAACATCCCAACTCTCGAAAGCAGAAGGCTGAACAATCAAGGATGGACCATGAAGATACCGACGAAGATGCGAAACATGGAATACATTATGCACTCCAGAAAGTTTCTCAGGCAAATCCAAACGGTAGGCTAAAGAACCAACTCTCTCCAAGATGCGAAAAGGACCAATGAACCTAGGAGCAAGCTTCTCCCTCCGACCAAACCGAATCACATTCCTTAACGGAGAGACCTTAAGGAAAACCTGATCACCAACAGAAAACTCCAAACTCCTCCTACGCTTATCAGCATACTTCTTCTGCCTATCCTGAGCAATCCTCATATTCCTCCTAATCTCCTCAACCTTCTTAGATGCCTTTAGAATCATATCAGGACCAAGAACCAAATGATTACCGGACTCAATCCAGTAAGATGGAGATTCGCAAGGTCGTCCATAAAGAGCAGCAAACGGAGCCATTTCGATACTAGCCTGATAACTGTTGTTATAGGTGAATTCAACAAGATGGAGATGATCTTTCCAAGATCCTCCATAATCATGGACACAGGCACGAAGAAGATCTTCCAGAATTTGATTCACTCTTTCCGTTTGACCGTCGGTCTGCAGATGGTAAGCAGTGCTCAGATTCAGGTGAGTACCTAAAGCTTCCTGAAAAGCTCTCCAAAACTGACTGGTAAAGATGGGATCTCTATCACAAACAATACTAACAGGAACACCATGAAGACGAACAATCTCTCTCATATTAATCTCAGCCAAACTCGAAGTAGAACGGTTAGACCTAACCGGAATGAAATGAGCCGACTTCGTCATTCTATCCACAACTACCCAAATACTCTCATAACCCCTCCTAGTCCTCGGTAATCCATCAATAAAATCCATATAAACCTGTTCCATTTCCAATTGGGAATCTCAAGGGGTTGCAATAATCCAGCGGTCTTCTGATGATCAGCCTTAACCTGCTGCCAAGTCGCACGTCTACTGACAAAAAGGGAGATATCACGCATCATACCACTCCACCAATACAGCTTTTTCATATCCTGATACATCTTCGTCACACCTGGATGAATAGAAAGTTTGGATCGATGATTTTCCCGAAGTAACTTTTGCCTCAATCCATCGACATTCGGGACACAAATCAGATTATTAATCCTCAAAATCCCTCTATCATCGATCTGAGCTCCACTACCATCTTGGCTACTATCACTAACCCTGCTATGAACATTCTCCTTAATAAGCCTAAGCATCCTATCCTCATCCTGCTTACCAACAATACGATCCATAAGAGGAGAAGAAACAACAAGCTGACACAACATCACCTTCTTCCAACTCAAAGCATCGGCTACAACATTAGCTTTCCCTGGGGTATAGCTGATGACGAGGTCATAAGAAGCAAGGAACTCAAGCCACCTAACTTGTTTCTGATTCAAATCCTTCTGGGTGAAAATATACTTCAAAGACTGATGATCCACAAAGGGCTCAAACTTAGTTCCCAAAAGATGATGTCTCTAAAGTTTCAAAGAAAAAACCACGGCAAGCAATTCCAAATCATGAGCAGCATAATTGACTTCATGGGTCTTCAACCGATGACTAGCATAAGCAATAACCTTCCCATCCTACATCAGAACAGCCCCCAAAGCTTCACGACTAGCATCAGTGTATACCGTTAATCCCTCATTTCCATTTGGAACGGTAAGAACTGGTGCGGAAGTAAGCTTGCGCTTTAACTCGTTGAATGCAGCTTCACACTTATTATTCCATTTAAACTTAGCATTCTTACGAGTCAAAGTAGTGTGAGGTGCAGCAATCCGAGCAAAATTCTCAATAAATTTCCGATAATAACCGCAAGGCCCAAAAAGCTACTGATATCAGATGAAGTCCTAGGAATTTCCCAATCCTAAATAGAATAGGGAAAAATAAGAATTTCAGAGAAAGAGAGAAAAAGCTAAAATTACAAAAGAAAGAGGAGAAGAAAAGATTCAAACTAGAATGGAAATCCTAATCAAAGAATTATATAAACAAGGTGGATTCGAAAAGAAGGGAATTCTAAGAAAGAATTTGATTTTAGAACAAGGAAATTTTTATATCCAAAATAATCCTTTAAAATCATTTAAAACCATTTTAAAATCATTTTATACTAAAAAATACGTTCTCTCTCAAAGAATGATTCTAAGGCTGATTTTACTCATTCTAGGATATTTCAACCCTATCTCTAATGAGTTTTTGCCCCGTAGGAAGAATGATATTTCTACCCTATCTCTAATGTGTTTTTGCCCCGCAAGCTAAGGTTTGCCTAAAACCAAAGCTCTGATACCAACTGTAACATCCCGCCATTTTGGACCATTCAAATCGACAGTAAAACCACACATGTCAGACTTGAATAATTCAAAACAACAGATTGTTAATAAAATTTGGGGCAAATAAAATCAATCACAGAATCACAGACATAGAATATCATAATAACTCGCAGCGGAATAAAATAAACATAGTAGTTCATGAAGCTACTAGATACAAAGTCTCAAAACAAATACAAAATACCAGAGTCTGGAAACAGATACAACGGAAAATCCAAATACATAGGTTCACTAATACATAAACAAAGCTGAATGGAAATAACTGAAATAGAAATGACAGATAGATAAATAGTGTAACGACCACGACTTTCTCTCCATAGAAAGTCGTATCGCTAATAAGAAAGAAAGGGGTAGAAAATAGAAAAGAAGAGAAGAAAGAAAGAAACAACAACAACGATCTCACAACGGAACGAATAAATTATATTAATACATAAACTATTACATAGCATACAACACTTATCAGAGTTACATAACATATACATCACTTACTAGACAGTTATAACCATCTGTCTAGACATTACAACTCAAATACAAGACAAGACACTATCACAGATATCAACACAGCGGAATACTATATCTACGAACGCCGAAGCCTCCTGCTCCATTGCTCCTCCAGAATATTCGTCAAAGCTAAACCTGAATCCCTTGGCTACTCGTAAAAATTTGAGTACCCAAGAGTTTATAAAACAGAAATAAACACTTGGGTCAGACATGGGTCTGGTGTGAGTAACAGGTTAAAATTGTTTAACTTCAAAACCTTTTGAAAACAAAGGTATCACGTAAGACTTCCCACACATAAACATGGAAAAGTTTTTACCTTACGCTAACCAAAACATTTGATAGGAAATCCAGTTATATTATAATAGGGTCTAGGGTTTTCAAGTAAAATACAGAAATAGCTGAAATGCTTACATCTCACATTCCAACATAGTTGGGCACAACTAATACGTACGGCACTTATTGGAGTTTGGATTCCATACAATGGCAGGGCTACTGGGGTACCGCCCGTCACAGTACGTGGCCTAGATCACCGTACCGAGGATCACTCCCAATCCCCTGCAACACAAGGTCGGAACATCCCTTACTGGATAATTCCTGCACAAGATACCTCACGGTTGGGATCAGCAACCGCACCACTAAGTCGAAAATAGAAAGGGACATCTAGACAGAGGTAACCTTGTCCTACTTGGGTGCTACCCACTAACCTTGCTGCACCTCCCCTGTTTTAGCCATTCCCGGTTTGTGAGGCTTGAGGTCACGATTACCTTTAAAAAGAACACATCTATCTTAGAATGCTCATCGTCCACCTGATGATGTGCTGAAAGCATTCAATCCATACAAGTTCGTTCCGGGTTCGAACGAAACCGAAGGCATTATCTCGTTACACTCGTTTTGGAATCACCCTCAGAGTTAACGACAATAACCCTTGCACTCCGAATCTTCATCTTCACTTGATTCACGACCTATCGTTAATTTGGATCGATGTGGTATTTGGGTCTCCAGACCTGGAAATCCGGTATACGGAAACCCGATCCCGGTCTCATCGAAATCCAAAACGTATCTTTTAAGGCCAAGTTGTTTTTAAAGTTAAAACAATTCAATTATACTATCTATTTACACACAGATAGATAATTCACAGATTCACAATAGATAATCAACATTATCATTATAAGCAGATAATCCATATCATCATCACTATGCAACCAAAGCATCCAAATCATACAGTATCAATTATCTCATATCTGAGATTTCAAACCATTCAAGGTACACAATATCATCCATTCATAAGCAATGATTTATTTATCACCATCTACAATTAATTTAAAATGAATTAAATTAATTATTTCATCTTTAATTAATTTAAAGTAAATTAAATTAATTACTACATCTATAAATCCTGCTTAAATCATTATTAATTAATTATCAATCAATTAATCAATCATCATCCAATTATTCAATTTAATTAATCATCCTTGATTAATTATTTAATTACATTCAAGTAATTAGTATTAAATTAATTATACAAATTAATTATTCTTAACCACTTATAGTAATTAACCTTTAATTACTTCATTTATTAATTAACTATAATTAATTACATTACTCCTTAATTAATTACATTAATTAATCACTTCATTTATAATTATTACTTAATTAATCAATTCTTAATTACATCATTAATTATATAAATTAATGATCCTTAATTACATTTTATCATTAATTACTTTATTTAAATTAATTAAACCATAATTATTAATCACTATTGATTAATCACATTTAGTAATTAACTATCCTTAATTACTTCTTAAAATAAATTAATTATTCCTTAATTAATTTCTTAATTAATCTCTTGATTAATTCCATTAAGTAATTAACTACCTTTAATTACTTTATTAATTACATCAGTAATTATCCATTAATTACTTCCTAAGTAATTATACCTCATTAAATTACATTAAGTAATTATACAAATCATTAAGTGATTATCTTAAATTAATTAAACTTAATTAATTAACTTAACTAATCAAAATAAACTCAATTAATTACAATGGGTAATTAATTTATTAATTACTTCCATTAAGTAATTTAATTAAACAATTTCACAAATGATTAACCTTAATTAATTAATCTATTTAATTACTAAAATTAATCACATTAATTAATTATTTAATAATCCTTAATTAATGATCTACGTTAACCATTAACTGTTCTTTAATTATCTTTCTTAAATAATTAAACATTAATTTACCATTATTAATTACAACTTAATTCATTCTAATTATCAATAAATTAATCTCTAATTACTTAATTAATTAAGTACTTAACAATAACTTAATTAAACCTTAATTACTTTAATAATTTTATTCCTAACCATTAATTTATAATCTTAACTTATAAAATTAATGATCCTTAATTCAAATTAATTAACCTTTAAATTAATTTAATTAATCCTTCATTAATCAATTTTAAACCCTTAATTACTAATTTATTAACCCAAGTCATAAATTAATTAAATTGATTAATTAACTTTTAATTACCTTAATAATTTATTTTATCCTAAATTATTAAATTTCAATTAACTTTAAGATAACATTTTATTCTTTTTAATGATTAAAATATCATTAATAAAGTATTTAAAATAATTTACCTTTAAATTTACTTTTAAATTTCATTTTAAAATTTAAGATTTAAAATGAAGACAAATTTAACTGTAACAAAGTTTTAAAAACCATTCTTTTAAATCACATGTTAAAGAAATATTTACTTAAATAAAAGAAATCTAAAACCAAATTCAATTTAAATCCAAATCAATTTAAAATATACTTAAACATTCAAATATTTTTAAATTTAAAAACTTCTTTTCATTTCAAAATTTAAATGCATCTTAACTTTGATTCCAGATAAACCTTTAGATTTAGAAACCTATTTACAATTTAAACTTCATTTTTAAAATTCAAACTTCTTAACCCCTTTTAAAATAGTTAAATCAATTCAAATTTTAAAAACATTATCTTGTTTGAAAACTGAGATTTTAAACTTATACTCCAGATTTAAAAACTAGATTTAAAACTTATTTTGAACTTTACTTTTATATTTAAACTCAGCTTTTAAATTTATTTTAAAATTTAAAAACTGGAAACAGGTCTCTGGTAAAACCTGTACAATATTTAACACGAGACTCCCCTTCAAAACCACGAGAGCTACTTCGAGTCTCCACCCAGAATTCACGAGTACCGCTTCGAGTTGCCCTTCTTCCCCAAAACACACAGCCAACCCAGACGTACGTACACGCGTGCAAGTGTACGATCAAACTACGACACTCCGACCATCAACGTTGATCTCTCCATATCGGCGATCACACTCACGTCTAAAATCGATCAACAAAAGAACCAATACGAACTTGAAAACGAAATCGAACCTTCAACCCAACCTAAAACACTGAATCCCTCTCGAACCCAAACCTGTCAACAGCTCGCCTCTGCTCCTCCGACCACCAGAGAGCCACCACCACCGGCCACGCCTTCGCCTACCATCCCTCTATGCATTCCCAAACACCCGTTGAACTCGATGCTTCGTGGCATTCGAACAGACCCAACACTCCACTCAGACAAAACTAGGTTTCTAAACAAAAATCCACAGCTGCTATTCCCCTGATGAAATGTATCACCATCAAGTATTTTTCCCATCAACTACATTCATTCCTCCATTATTACCCAAAGTCCCGATCTCTCCTAACACTTGGATCACCAGAATTTGCTTAAAATCCATTTTCAGTTCAATATCCAACCGCAACCTTAACTTATTCCTAAAAATCCTAATTCTTGATTTAAAAATCAAGCTTTAGTTAATGCTTTTGATTTACGAAACTGAATTACAAAATTAACATGTTTGGATTTTGATAAAAATTATCATGCACTGATTGTTTTTAAATTCCAGAGATAACAGATTTTATTTTGACTATCTTAAATTCTTAAAAATTATACCAGGTTAAATCAAACAATATTTGTTTGATAATCAAGTCCTGACAAGAATTAGATCATGGGGTAAGGATTTTAAATAAAAATTGAACTTGAGAAAAATAAGACAGGACAGAGCAAATTTTTAAACAGGATGCACACAGATAACATTCACATCAAACATCCACTTATATATACATGCAATACACATTTATATTCATGCAACCAATTATATTTTAAATTTTATAGTTACTCACCAGATCTGAAGAAGACAGAGCACTGTGATTAGAAAATAGCTTTTGGACCTTAAAAATTTGTTGCTGGAAATATCTTTGATTTAAAATTGAAACTTGCATTGCCTTTTGCTTTAAAATTTGAGTTGCATCTTTGTTTTAAAACTGCATGCTTTCGATTTGCTTTTTAATTCCAGATTTGCTTGCTTCTGTTTTTTGAAGAATACATGCAGGCTTTGATTTCAAAACAGAGAAGTTTGATCTCTGCTTTGATTCCAGGTTGAAGAAGAGACAGGCTTGTTGTTCTTTATTTTTGAAAGAATTTAGTTCAGGCTTATTTCTGAGAATTTGGTTTGAGTCTGATTCATTTCAGATTTGAGGAGGATTACAGATTTTGAATTGAGGAGGTATAAACTATCAGATTTATTTAGAGGAAATGTTTTGAGGAGTTTCTTACTTTATTTGTTTTCAGGTTTTTGTTGATATGAGATTTGCTTCATTTCTTTGTTTAGAAAGAAGGTTAGAAAAGAAAAGAAAATGGAGATGTATGTTTATATAAAGGCTGAAATTATCTAAAAATAAAAATAAAAGAAAAACAAGATTAAATGACACTTGTCATATACATTAGCTATTTACATTACACATGTTTTATTTAAGTTTTAATATGGTGACATTTGTCTTTTAAGTAATTATTCATATTTTTATTTATTTTTAAATGTAAATAAAATGCCTTTTCTTATTATTTAAATACTTATCTATATATAAATCACTTTTTAAAGAAACAAACTAATTATATTTATAAATAAAAGTTATACAAATATTCTAAATCCAAATCAATTTAAATATTTATTCTTTTGAATTTCAAAACTTTAAATTCAAATTAAATCTAAATTTCCAATTTACCAAAGCTTTTCTATTTACAATATATACAAATAAATATATATATTACAGATAGAAAATATCTTATTAACTTTTAAAAGATAAAATCATCCATTAAATACTAATTTAATCAGATTATTAAATTAAATTCAAATCTTATTATCAAAGATCATCAATATCAATTTAATTATTCAACAGATTATTAAATTGATATTGTTAAAATTTCCGGGATATTACATTCCTCCCCCCTTAAAATAATTTCGTCCCCGAAATTTAAACAAAGGTAATTTAATAATCTTATTAAAGATTTTAATTCAAAACACAAGCATATACTATCATCCATATGCTAACAACCATAGCAACCAATTCATTCAATCAATCAATTCTAACTATCTAGACTAAATTCTAGATAAAATTCCTCGAGTTTCCCCAAGTATATATATATATACCCGGGATACTCGCTCTACAAACAATCTAAACTATTAAGCTATAGATCTCCTACACATCTAGATCTACAGAACTAAACAAACTATCAGACTACAGACGAGTCTGACTCAACTACCAAACTTCCCAAAACTGCAGATTCTAAAACCAAAGATAGATCAAATACGTACTTCCTCAGAGATACGTAAAACACAATGAATTCCAATTATCCAAACTGACAATTCAACCAAGTAGACCAAATACTTATCCAAATCAGAACACAAACTAGATCCAAACATAACTCTACTTCACAACATCAGTAGATTCCAAACTTACTTCTCCCATCCAGAGATACACTCCAAACTGCTTTCGCTGCTCAACTCTGATCTGAGGTAAAACACAAGCACAGACTGGACAACTCACTTCTAGAAATAAGGTTCACTGATCCATAAATAAAACTCAGATACTCCAGCAAAACTTGAGCTGCTTCACCAACTCCATCTCTAGGAAACATCCTTCCACTAGACTGAACCACCGGTACTACTCCTGGAATCCTAGTCGATAAGAAAACTCAACCTTCAGATGCGGACAAACTTCTGACTTATCTGAAGACATCCAGAAAAATTCTGATAACCCAAGAGAACACTCAGACAATCGCAAGTCACTTTTGCGATCAACCCATCCTAATTCCAAACAGACTGTTCTCTCTTTACCAATTAGAACAGCTTACACTTATTTATCCAATTTATCGAAGAAATGGATCCACTTTGCTGCTTCTGAACTTCACTTCCAGAAAAACTGCTCATCCAGAAAACTTCCTACCATCACAGAATACTCCGAGCTGCACTGCTGACACTGATGCCAAGGACTTCCTACTCCAAAGATCTTCGAGAAACTCGAACTTCAAACCAAACAGAAACACCATGCTGAACTCAGCCACAACACCGAAGCATTCACCCTTCCTTAATCTTGTTCCAAAGAAAACATCTTCAGGAACATCCATCGTCACTGTATCTCATCCTACAGCTACTATTACCTGAGGTATCAAGGTACCATCACTCGCTTCTGCCTCATCGACAGATCCAACTCTACTCATCCAAACTTCAGAGATAAACTCCGAACCATTACAGTTTCCTTCGGAGATCGATGAAATCCTTTACCACAGCAAAGCTTACTCGAGACGGTATTGGGTCTATAGTCTCGACAAATACACTTCCAACCTCAACATTTAAACTCTAACCATTGGTAGTCGTGTTTCACACACCACTACCCCATCTACCTTTATAACTTATATTGGAAAACCCGAACAGGTAACCCAACAAATAGGTAGAAATATATATATATTTAAAATGATACTTTTTATATAGAAATTATTTCTGGGTAAAATTATTTCATTTACCTCTTTAAAACAATATTGTGTCCGTTGGCCTGGTTCAAGTGTTTAGAGATCCCTATCAATAACGTTAGCTACTCGTATTGACCAGAATCCATATACCACTCAACCGATCAATTAACACAATATAAAACCATTTTATATAACTAACAAATACGCGCTCTCATATATATATATACACTCGGACTCAAACAGGTTGCTACAGATCCTATTTCTAATGAACAATCCTTCCGAACCTAGGTATTCACTCAACCTAGCGCTCTGATACCACTGTAACGACCACGACTTTCTCTCCATAGAAAGTCGTATCGCTAATAAGAAAGAAAGGGGTAGAAAATAGAAAAGAAGAGAAGAAAGAAAGAAACAACAACAACGATCTCACAGCGGAACGAATAAATTATATTAATACATAAACTATTACATAGTATACAACACTTATCAGAGTTACATAACATATACATCACTTACTAGACAGTTATAACCATCTGTCTAGACATTACAACTCAAATACAAGACAAGACACTATCACAGATATCAACACAGCGGAATACTATATCTACGAACGCCGAAGCCTCCTGCTCCATTGCTCCTCCAGAATATTCGTCAAAGCTAAACCTGAATCCCTTGGCTACTCGTAAAAATTTGAGTACCCAAGAGTTTATAAAACAGAAATAAACACTTGGGTCAGACATGGGTCTGGTGTGAGTAACAGGTTAAAATTGTTTAACTTCAAAACCTTTTGAAAACAAAGGTATCACGTAAGACTTCCCACACATAAACATGGAAAAGTTTTTACCTTACGCTAACCAAAACATTTGATAGGAAATCCAGTTATATTATAATAGGGTCTAGGGTTTTCAAGTAAAATACAGAAATAGTTTAAATGCTTACATCTCACATTCCAACATAGTTGGGCACAACTAATACGTACGGCACTTATTGGAGTTTGGATTCCATACAATGGCAGGGCTACTGGGGTACCGCCCGTCACAGTACGTGGCCTAGATCACCGTACCGAGGATCACTCCCAATCCCCTGCAACACAAGGTCGGAACATCCCTTACTGGATAATTCCCGCACAAGATACCTCACGGTTGGGATCAGCAACCGCACCACTAAGTCGAAAATAGAAAGGGACATCTAGACAAAGGTAACCTTGTCCTACTTGGGTGCTACCCACTAACCTTGCTGCACCTCCCCTGTTTTAGCCATTCCCGGTTTGTGAGGCTTGAGGTCACGATTACCTTTAAAAAGAACACATCTATCTTAGAATGCTCATCGTCCACCTGACGATGTGCTGAAAGCATTCAATCCATACAAGTTCGTTCCGGGTTCGAACGAAACCGAAGGCATTATCTCGTTACACTCGTTTTGGAATCACCCTCAGAGTTAACGACAATAACCCTTGCACTCTGAATCTTCATCTTCACTTGATTCACGACCTATCGTTAATTTGGATCGATGTGGTATTCGGGTCTCCAGACCTGGAAATCCGGTATACGGAAACCCGATCCCGGTCTCATCGAAATCCAAAACGTATCTTTTAAGGCCAAGTTGTTTTTAAAGTTAAAACAATTCAATTATACTATCTATTTACACACAGATAGATAATTCACAGATTCACAATAGATAATCAACATTATCATTATAAGCAGATAATCCATATCATCATCACTATGCAACCAAAGCATCCAAATCATACAGTATCAATTATCTCATATCTGAGATTTCAAACCATTCAAGGTACACAATATCATCCATTCATAAGCAATGATTTATTTATCACCATCTACAATTAATTTAAAATGAATTAAATTAATTATTTCATCTTTAATTAATTTAAAGTAAATTAAATTAATTACTACATCTATAAATCCTGCTTAAATCATTATTAATTAATTATCAATCAATTAATCAATCATCATCCAATTATTCAATTTAATTAATCATCCTTGATTAATTATTTAATTACATTCAAGTAATTAGTATTAAATTAATTATACAAATTAATTATTCTTAACCACTTATAGTAATTAACCTTTAATTACTTCATTTATTAATTAACTATAATTAATTACATTACTCCTTAATTAATTACATTAATTAATCACTTCATTTATAATTATTACTTAATTAATCAATTCTTAATTACATCATTAATTATATAAATTAATGATCCTTAATTACATTTTATCATTAATTACTTTATTTAAATTAATTAAACAATAATTATTAATCACTATTGATTAATCACATTTAGTAATTAACTATCCTTAATTACTTCTTAAAATAAATTAATTATTCCTTAATTAATTTCTTAATTAATCTCTTGATTAATTCCATTAAGTAATTAACTACCTTTAATTACTTTATTAATTACATCAGTAATTATCCATTAATTACTTCCTAAGTAATTATACCTCATTAAATTACATTAAGTAATTATACAAATCATTAAGTGATTATCTTAAATTAATTAAACTTAATTAATTAACTTAACTAATCAAAATAAACTCAATTAATTACAATGGGTAATTAATTTATTAATTACTTCCATTAAGTAATTTAATTAAACAATTTCACAAATGATTAACCTTAATTAATTAATCTATTTAATTACTAAAATTAATCACATTAATTAATTATTTAATAATCCTTAATTAATGATCTACGTTAACCATTAACTGTTCTTTAATTATCTTTCTTAAATAATTAAACATTAATTTACCATTATTAATTACAACTTAATTCATTCTAATTATCAATAAATTAATCTCTAATTACTTAATTAATTAAGTACTTAACAATAACTTAATTAAACCTTAATTACTTTAATAATTTTATTCCTAACCATTAATTTATAATCTTAACTTATAAAATTAATGATCCTTAATTCAAATTAATTAACCTTTAAATTAATTTAATTAATCCTTCATTAATCAATTTTAAACCCTTAATTACTAATTTATTAACCCAAGTCATAAATTAATTAAATTGATTAATTAACTTTTAATTACCTTAATAATTTATTTTATCCTAAATTATTAAATTTCAATTAACTTTAAGATAACATTTTATTCTTTTTAATGATTAAAATATCATTAATAAAGTATTTAAAATAATTTACCTTTAAATTTACTTTTAAATTTCATTTTAAAATTTAAGATTTAAAATGAAGACAAATTTAACTGTAACAAAGTTTTAAAAACCATTCTTTTAAATCACATGTTAAAGAAATATTTACTTAAATAAAAGAAATCTAAAACCAAATTCAATTTAAATCCAAATCAATTTAAAATATACTTAAACATTCAAATATTTTTAAATTTAAAAACTTCTTTTCATTTCAAAATTTAAATGCATCTTAACTTTGATTCCAGATAAACCTTTAGATTTAGAAACCTATTTACAATTTAAACTTCATTTTTAAAATTCAAACTTCTTAACCCCTTTTAAAATAGTTAAATCAATTCAAATTTTAAAAACATTATCTTGTTTGAAAACTGAGATTTTAAACTTATACTCCAGATTTAAAAACTAGATTTAAAACTTATTTTGAACTTTACTTTTATATTTAAACTCAGCTTTTAAATTTATTTTAAAATTTAAAAACTGGAAACAGGTCTCTGGTAAAACCTGTACAATATTTAACACGAGACTCCCCTTCAAAACCACGAGAGCTACTTCGAGTCTCCACCCAGAATTCACGAGTACCGCTTCGAGTTGCCCTTCTTCCCCAAAACACACAGCCAACCCAGACGTACGTACACGCGTGCAAGTGTACGATCAAACTACGACACTCCGACCATCAACGTTGATCTCTCCATATCGGCGATCACACTCACGTCTAAAATCGATCAACAAAAGAACCAATACGAACTTGAAAACGAAATCGAACCTTCAACCCAACCTGGAACACTGAATCCCTCTCGAACCCAAACCTGTCAACAGCTCGCCTCTGCTCCTCCGACCACCAGAGAGCCACCACCACCGGCCACGCCTTCGCCTACCATCCCTCTATGCATTCCCAAACACCCGTTGAACTCGATGCTTCGTGGCATTCGAACAGACCCAAAACTCCACTCAGACAAAACTAGGTTTCTAAACAAAAATCCACAGCTGCTATTCCCCTGATGAAATGTATCACCATCAAGTATTTTTCCCATCAACTACATTCATTCCTCCATTATTACCCAAAGTCCCGATCTCTCCTAACACTTGGATCACCAGAATTTTCTTAAAATCCATTTTCAGTTCAATATCCAACCGCAACCTTAACTTGTTCCTAAAAATCCTAATTCTTGATTTAAAAATCAAGCTTTAGTTAATGCTTTTGATTTACGAAACTGAATTACAAAATTAACATGTTTGGATTTTGATAAAAATTATCATGCACTGATTGTTTTTAAATTCCAGAGATAACAGATTTTATTTTGACTATCTTAAATTCTTAAAAATTATACCAGGTTAAATCAAACAATATTTGTTTGATAATCAAGTCCTGACAAGAATTAGATCATGGGGTAAGGATTTTAAATAAAAATTGAACTTGAGAAAAATAAGACAGGACAGAGCAAATTTTTAAACAGGATGCACACAGATAACATTCACATCAAACATCCACTTATATATACATGCAATACACATTTATATTCATGCAACCAATTATATTTTAAATTTTATAGTTACTCACCAGATCTGAAGAAGACAGAGCACTGTGATTAGAAAATAGCTTTTGGACCTTAAAAATTTGTTGCTGGAAATATCTTTGATTTAAAATTGAAACTTGCATTGCCTTTTGCTTTAAAATTTGAGTTGCATCTTTGTTTTAAAACTGCATGCTTTCGATTTGCTTTTTAATTCCAGATTTGCTTGCTTCTGTTTTTTGAAGAATACATGCAGGCTTTGATTTCAAAACAGAGAAGTTTGATCTCTGCTTTGATTCCAGGTTGAAGAAGAGACAGGCTTGTTGTTCTTTATTTTTGAAAGAATTTAGTTCAGGCTTATTTCTGAGAATTTGGTTTGAGTCTGATTCATTTCAGATTTGAGGAGGATTACAGATTTTGAATTGAGGAGGTATAAACTATCAGATTTATTTAGAGGAAATGTTTTGAGGAGTTTCTTACTTTATTTGTTTTCAGGTTTTTGTTGATATGAGATTTGCTTCATTTCTTTGTTTAGAAAGAAGGTTAGAAAAGAAAAGAAAATGGAGATGTATGTTTATATAAAGGCTGAAATTATCTAAAAATAAAAATAAAAGAAAAACAAGATTAAATGACACTTGTCATATACATTAGCTATTTACATTACACATGTTTTATTTAAGTTTTAATATGGTGACATTTGTCTTTTAAGTAATTATTCATATTTTTATTTATTTTTAAATGTAAATAAAATGCCTTTTCTTATTATTTAAATACTTATCTATATATAAATCACTTTTTAAAGAAACAAACTAATTATATTTATAAATAAAAGTTATACAAATATTCTAAATCCAAATCAATTTAAATATTTATTCTTTTGAATTTCAAAACTTTAAATTCAAATTAAATCTAAATTTCCAATTTACCAAAGCTTTTCTATTTACAATATATACAAATAAATATATATATTACAGATAGAAAATATCTTATTAACTTTTAAAAGATAAAATCATCCATTAAATACTAATTTAATCAGATTATTAAATTAAATTCAAATCTTATTATCAAAGATCATCAATATCAATTTAATTATTCAACAGATTATTAAATTGATATTGTTAAAATTTCCGGGATATTACAAATAGCTAAATCTCCAGCAGATCTCTAGCTCCAAAAGATGAATCCAAAGCTGTGATACTCAGGCTGACCCGAGTGTAAAGCAAAACACAAAACACTCGAGTCAAGACATACATACTTATAAAATGTAAATCAACTCAAGTGAACTGTAATAGGAATGCATCAGTAACTTAAAGGATGCTTGGGATCGCCCATCCTTTAAGGATCCGTTAAACTATCTACTATGTAGGAATATACGCTATTATAATAATGTCTAAATAAAGTAAACTATTAAAAGAGCGTTAAGGTGTTACCCATATCCCTCTTAACACATTTTATATATTCTCATAGTCTATACAGTACCGTAATCTCCCCCGTACTGGGCGTCGTTTGAGGGCACTCCATAGGTATGGTACAAAACAAACTCGTATAGGTCTCGGTAAGGTAGGTGACACGGCACAACAAGGCAATGCCAGGGTAGATATACCAATTACACTTCCGGGCTGGTGGTAACGCATAGCAGCAACTACCGCCCACCTCGAGCCACACTCCCAAATCAAAGGTGCGCACCAAATCAATCACAAAGTAATAGAATGGCAATCGAAGGAATGTGTCCGATCGGAGGAGCTACCTCACTTGGCCCGTCGATTGCTCATGTTTTAGCCACCTTAAGCTAACTCTCGGGAGTTAGGTCCACGTATATTCCTCAAATAGAACATCATCAACCACCTACTTCATTCTGGAATCTCCACCACGTACATAGTTGTTAAAGTGGTTTTCGGAGTTGGCAGAGAGTATGACAACTTCCGATCCCGGTCTCTTTAACAACCAAACGTTATTATAACCCGTGGTTATTTCAATTTCAAATGGTTTATATTTCATATCAAAACATATTCATTTCAAAATCACATAAATCCAATATCATTATTCTTTCAAAATAATGTTCGTTCAAAAGTTGTAACACTTTCAAAATTTATACATTTAATTATAACACTGCGAAATCATAAAAATTTAGAAACCATAGCACTTTAAATATGCAACCTTTAAAATCATAGCAATTCGAAAACATTACATTTTAGAAGTAGTAGCATTCCAAAAACTTAACCTTTAGTCATCGTAGCATTTTTGGAAAAGTGATACTTAAAAAATCGTAGCATTTTGGAAATGTAAACTTAAGGAATCATAGCATTTTTGGAATGTAATACCTCCCACTTTAACATTTCATAAAATCAAAATATTTATATACTTACAATTTTTAACATAGTTATTTATCATTTCTATTTTATTACACTAATTAATTCATTTGGACATTAACTAAACCATGCTTTTAGTTAATAAACTTTATTACTGAAATTTCCAATTTAAAGCTGAATTTCCTTATGCTAAATTAAAAGTATATTATTAACTTACAATTATTTACGGTAAAGAACATTTATTGTTTTAATCATTTAAAAGGTAACATTACATTAATTACCACTTACATGTTAACATCACACTATTAACTTACATTTTCTTATTATAGTAAGGAACATTTATTATTTTAATCAATATTACATAAATTAAAACTTACATGTCAAATGTACGTTTTAACTTACTTTTTATTACAATAAAGAGCATTTATCATTTTAATCAATATTACATTAATTAAAACTTACATTTTTATTTCAGTAAAGGGCATTTGTCGTTTTAACCAATATTACATAAATTAAAACTTACATGTCAAATGTACGTTTTAACTTACATTTTTTTATTACAATAAAGAACATTTATTGTATTTATTACCCAAAGTATACGATTACATTGATTAGCACTTACATGTTACAATACATTATTAACTAACAATTTATTATTACAATAAAGAGCTTTCATTATATTTATTACCCAAATTATACCATTACATTAATTAGCACTTACATGTTACAATACACTATTAACTTACAATTTTTTATTACAATAAAGAGCATTCATTATATTTATTACCCAAATTATACCATTACATTAATTAGCACATACATGTTACAATACATTATTAACTTACATTTTATTATTACAATAAAGGACATTCATTATATTTATTACCCAAAATATACCATTACATTAATTAGCACTTACATGTTGCAATACATTATTAACTTACATTTTATTATTATAATAAAGAACATTTATATTTATTACCCACAATATACCATTACATTAATTAAAACTTACATTTTTATTACAGTAAAGAGCATTTATCATTTTAATCAATATAAATTAAAACTCACATGTCAAATGTACGTTTTAACTTACATTTTTATTACATTAAAGAGCATTTATAATTTTAACCAATATTACAATAATTAAACTTACATGTCAAATGTACGTTTTAACTTACAATTTTATTACAATAAAGAGTATTTATCATTTAAATCAATATTACATAAATTAAAACTTACATGTCAAATGTACGTTTTAACTTACATTTTTATTATAATAAAGTGCATTTATCATTTTAACCAATATTACATAAATTAAAACTTAAATGTCAAATGTACATTTTAACTTACATTTTTATTACAATAAAGTGCATTTATCACTTTAACCCATATTACATAAATTAAAACTTAAATGTCAAATGTACGTTTTAACTTACATTTTTAGGTTAGAATAAAATATCATTATTAAGTCAAATTGGATTATTAAATTTCAGTTAACCTTCATATTGTAAATTAAATTCCAAAATTTACATTTCCAACCATTTATTTCTTGTAAAAATTTAACACATGTAAATAAATGTATGAAATTTTATAGCAATCATTACATTAAATTTTAGTTGAAATTCATATATTAAAATCCAAAATACTTAATAATAATTTTTTTTTGAAAAATATTTTAAAACCAACCACGGGTCTGTATAAACTTTTCTAACCTATGGTCAAGTGATACGGATATGTATCATTTCAATCTGAAATTATTAAATTACCAGATTTATATCATTTCAAACCCGCAATCCCAAGTCAAATAAAAATTGCTCAGGCCTATCATTTCAGCCCATAACAATTTTTCCTTAATCTAAAGACCGTTCGGGTATATATCATTTCAACCCACAGTGAAGGAACTTGCAGTGTGAGAATAGAATAATAAATAACATATCATAGCATATGATAATAACATGTATAACAGAAGATGGAATAACATAATATAATCATATAAGAAATTACTAACTTGCATATACATATCAATACAATCCAAATGACATTAATTCACCAAAATATAAGTATGTAGTCAAGCATGATTACCCACCTTCTTTAGCTAGAGAAAAAGATTCCAAACAAACACAACAACTACGAATAAGCACGACAATCACGAACAAGTTTGAGTGGGAGGAGAATCCAAATCCAAAGCTTAGAAGAAAAAAAATACATATGTAAACAAATAAATTCACATAGAAAAATAAAAGTAGAAAATTATAATTTGTAAACACATGAAAGGGCTAGCCAAAAGGCACATAGGCTCGGCCTAGAGGGGTTGTTTGGGTTCGGCTATGATAGCTTAGGGTTAGGGTTTGGGAAGGTCACGACTAGGGTTAGGAAATTGGGGAGGTGGATGGTGATGATGGCCGAATTATTTGAAGGAGAAAGGGGGAAAAAGGAAGGGGAAGAAGGGTTTTGGTCTAAGGTTTGTCATGGCTAGGGTTTGTGATGATTATGGAGAGGAGGAGGTCGGTTTTGGTTGGAGATAAGAAAAGAGGTGGAGATGGCAAGGTATGGCCAAAATTTGGAAGGAGGAAGGAGGAAGAAAAGTGAAAAAAAAAATATAGAGAAAAATTTGGGAAGAGGAAGAAGAAACATACTGTAAATTTTCTGAGCAGGAGATATGAATGAGAAATGAGAAAGAGGAGTCAGGAAATAATTTTGTACGTATAGTTTCTCAACTGATGACTTCTCAAATGAACAGACAAAATAGGTGACCTTTAGAATACCCTAGCCCATTAGTCTAAGCCCAATAACAAAAGAGAAAATAAACCATGAAAATAACTGCGTGTAATACACTGAAAACTGTAAATTTGGAGAAGTAAAAATCAAAATTTTATGAAACGAAAAGCAAGAAAAAAGGTTTGAATCAAATCCAGCTTCATAAAAAAAGAATAAAATTTCAAATTTCAAATTTTAAATTTTCAACAGGAAGTCAAACTTTGACCAAAGTTGACCAAAATTTAAATTTTCATAAAAATATATTTTAAAATTCCAAATTATCCATTTTACAATGATTAAAAATCAAAGTTTCAAATAAAATTCTATTTTAAATAATTACAGAATTTACAGGTTGTTACATCGTCCTTTCCTTATTTAATATAAAGTTTAAACCAGAGATGGATTGGCTCATTATTTTCAAATCAAAATTTAGCTCCATCCTACGGCTATGGATGATCGGAACCCATCTAGGCCAATCTAGGCCAAGGTCGTAACTAAAGAAATGTGTGTGACATCAAGACAAAGACAATCAACGATTGGATCATGTTAGTTCGTGAAGAGGCGGTGGAATTTTCGATATGGATGGCATCTTTGTTTTTTCGTCGATTACGATGAATTGGTGGGCTTTGGGGTGATGAGTTTGAAGGAAAGTTATAGAGCATGGCAAGGATGAGGTGCGGCCGGAGTTTGGCAACCTATTGTCAACTATGGCAATCGAAAATGGCAGATGACCGGAGATGGATATTGGGTTCGTCGCTAGGTTGAGGGGACAAACAGCAGTAAGGACGGTGTCTCTGGAGTCATGGTGGTTGTGGCTATCTCTAGTGAGGACGCGGTGGTGGCTCAGGCGATGTGGTGGCAGGGGCGAGCAAGAAAAAGGGGGCGGCCTGGGTTGCATGAGTTCAAACGCGGGAGGAAAGGGGGAAGGTGGATTATCGGTGGGTTTAATAAAAATTAAAAGGTTAATGTTTATTAATGAAATGTAATTAATGTAATAACTATATTATTTAAATTTGTAAAACTTATTAATGCTATAATTTCTTCATACGAGGTTGGAATCGAGTGCGACGAGTTGCATTGCGCTCGTAACGACGAAAGATTCGCGATGGAACTTGTTTGGACGAATTTGAAGACTATTGAAATTTGGGCTAAAATCAGATGTCATTCGGTTTTAGTTCCAAACTGGAACGCCTCATCAACAACAGAATATTTTGGTGAGTTAAACTCACCTTTTTGGTTAACTAGTAGGATATAGAGTTGATAAATATTGTTGATTGGATGATTTACTATTTTATATTGTTCGTTTGGATATATTCCCACCTTAAAGCAGATGAGACCCTATTACGTTCCCGTGTAAGAGCGGATGACCCTTTATATTCGATCCTGCCTCGAAGTGGGTTATTTATATAATTTGGTTATATATATGAGTTGCCATGCAGAGGAACATGTTGGAGGGATCCAAGAGAATTCCTCACCAATGTTGATTTTACTTGGATATATATGTGCTGATATATATATATATATATATATATATATATATATATATGAGTTGTGATGCAGGGGAACATGTTGAAGGGATCCAACAGGATTCCTCACCAATGTTGATTTTATTTACATATATATCTGCTGATATATATATATGTGAGTTATGATGCAAGGGGAAACAGGTTGGAGGGATCCAACGGGATTCCTCGCTATTGTTTAATTGGTTTCAATGTTATTCAATTTATATGAATTATTAGATAATAAACCTGATTTGTTGGAAATGGTTATGACATTGTTAGATGTTAAAAATTGAAACCCAGTAGTAACAGGAAATCAATATCAATATTGGTTGAGCGTTTGGTGGCTATTGGCCTTAAATTAGTTCTATAAATTGCCAATTGAGAATTTTTTAGACAGGAAATGATTTTTAAATCCGAAATTGGGTTTCGAAAATATTATTGTTTTAAAGTTATTTAATATATTAATATTGTTTTGAAGTTATTTAATTATATTAGTATTGTTTTAAAGTTATTGGCTTATAGTTAATATTGTTTTAAAGTATTTATAAAAATGTTAATATTTTGAAAGGTTAATTATTTTAAGAATAATTATGGTTGAAAATAATAATAAGGATTTATTCATAAGGTTTTTAAAATAAATTAGTATTATTTATAATAAGGGTAAAGATTTTTCTTTTTGAAATGGTTAATTATTGTTTTAAGATGTTTTAAGATTAATAATAATTATTTATTTAATCATAATGTTAATTAAAATAATTTTTATATAATACTATTTAGAAGTAAATGACCTTTATTTGTTTATAAGTGTGTTCAAGACTCATAAATATAGTTTTTAAAGGACTTGGACTTTATAAGGGAAGTTTATAAATTGGTTTGAAGACTTAAGGGAAGATTATTTACAAGGTGAAAGAGTTTTATAAATGGGTAGATATTTATAAATGAGTTTAAGAAATGGATTTATAAATTTATGTAAGGAGTTTATAAATGATTTATGGATTTATAAATGATTTTAGAAAATGTACAAAAAGAGTTTATAATGATTGAATTTATAAAGGAATTATAAATGGTGTTCAGAGATTTATAAAATGGTTTATAAATGGTTTTGGAGAATTGTGAGGAAGTTTTAAATGATTTGAGAATTGAGTAAAAAGAAAATCTTTCTCGATTTTGTAAATATACTTATACCTTAGAGGTAAGTATATGAGTGCATTTTCTAAGGTGCAAAGTATAATGTGTGTGAATATACTTATACCGTTGAGATAAGTATATGAATATTTCCTAAGTATTGAAATATAGAAATTTGTGGATATACCTCTATACAAGTATTTTTATACAAGTTATTTACAAAGTGATTCTAATGAATGGAAGGTTTATTAAAAGAGGCTAGTGGGTGCTTATGTGCTTAACCAATGTTGGGTTTTCCTTATGGAATAAATCTTTTTTTGAATGCTTGTTTATTTGATAGTTAAATAACTGACTATCAAATCTTGGCCTAAATATTTAATCCTTCTTAATTTTAGTGGTACGAAAATATTCCCTACTTAACACCGTACGTAGGATTATAACTCGGGAAATATCTAGGAGAAACACGGGAATTATATGGTACGTTTACCATCGGCGGTGCTATACTGTACGTATAAATTCATTCGTTCGTCTAGGACAGATGATGAGGAAATCTATCCACTTAAACGGTTAGGGGGTGATCCCCGCCCTTGTGTATTGTCTGATAATTTCCTAAAGAACCAATATTGAACATTCTGAACAAATCGACGATTGGTTTTTGGAGCACTAAGGAAACGGAAGAGTGTACTCGTAAGAGTTAACTCGAAAACCATAATCACTTTGAAACCATATACGGCTTTATGGAGGAGTTTTGTGACATATATTGAAATGTTGGAATCCATGTGTGGCTCTCAGACCCGTTGGGGTATGGAAATCCACGTAGGATTCTATGATCTATTTTGGTGGTGGTGCATGAGCTGGTGGGCTGGACATAGCCTCATCAGTGGAAATGACTAAAACCATAGATAGGAGGCATGGCCAGTAGGGTTGGCAAACCCATAGGGTGTAGTCGGCTCCACCTAGACATTACTTACAGTTGTTATGCATGCATGAGGCGATGCACTCGGTCTTAGCGAGACCAGTTATGCTTTTTCTATGGTACATCACTAGGGATATATATTGCTTTGGAAGGATATCTCTGATCCATGTGCAGGAGGACCATTCTCGAAGTACTGAGGGAACCTCCAGGGAACCTACACAATTAGCGAACGAGCCTTATCGGTTTTGATTATATACCTAGTATGTTGTGATGTACACTCACGAGCATCACAGCTACTTGATTATTATTATTTTCACCCTTAGACATTATTATAATATCAATGGATTTTCTATAGAAAAAGTTTTGGTTATCGTAAGGTAAAAAACCGTCCGTGTTTATGTGCGGCATGGTCTTAGAGATACTTTTGATTTCAAAGATTTTTATAACTTTAAAATCGAGTTGCGTGTGTTTTCTCGCGCTGGTTTTCCAGAAAGACTCGGGTGTTATTTTATTATAATGCTCGGGTTAGACCAAGCATGTTACAGATTAGTTTGGATGCTTTAGAGCTTTAGGAGAAGAGCTAGGGCCCAGAGACGTATTCACGTATATGGTTATTTTCCATTGTATTCATTGTTGTATTTATCGGAAAATTGTAAGGACAGACTGTTATAACTGTCCAGGCTGAAATCGGTTGGTATACTCTGATTGATGTCTCTGTATGTATGTCTATATATATATATGTTCCAGTTTATTTTGTGTAAAGATTTGTTGTATATTATAGATTATTCGTTCCGTTGTGAGATTCTATGTTGTTTAGTTTTTTCTTCCTTATCTTCTTTCTTTTCCCTAACAATTTGGTTTTTGGCATTCGACTGCTCGACGCACAATACAGTGGACATATTAGTGTCGGTTTTTCGAGGGTCGAAAATCCTGACAGTTACACTTGGTATCAGAGCGAGGTTAAGCGAGAACCTTGACTTTGGTGGGGTACTCATTATAGATTTGGTCAGAAGTACCCTAGAATGAGTTTGAGTGTATATATATATATGAGCGCGTATTAGTTAGTGATATAAAAATGTTTTATATTATTTTTGTTGATCAATTGTGTGGCTTATGGATTCTGGTCAATATGAGTAATTAACATTATTGATAGGGGTCTCTAAACACTTGAATAGAGCGATCCGACATGGTATTGTTTTGAAATTGGGCAAATTAAATAATTTTACCCTTATTGTATTTTTTATATAAAGGAATCATTTTTTAGAAAATTATTGTGGTATATATAATGTGCTTGGCTATTAGAAAATGACAATATTCAATTATTATCATTTGTTGTTTGTTATCTGTGATCGAATTAAAGTTGTTATTTTAGCATAAAAAGGATAAAACAATCAAGGATTGATTTTATGTAACCAAAGTGAGATTATATAAATATGGTTAACAAAGCAGTTTATAAATTAGAAAGGATCTAGAAGCTGGGAATTTGAGAATTTAAATCCAGTTGGTTTTGGAAATGGTTTTTCAAAGTTTTGGAAAACAGTAATAATATTATTTAGAAAATATTTTGAATAGGAATATTTTAAAAGGATTTTAAAGAAACAGAAAGCACCGAACTCACTTCGGTCGGTGGAAAATAATTTCGATGAACTGCAGTATCATCAACGTTCATTTACGGGTTTCCAAGTAAGGAATTGCTACCATTGGAGTTTTTTTTTGCAAAACTAGTTTTAATTTTAATATCCAAAAGAATGATTTGATATACCAAGGGGATTATATATATATATATATGATTGCAAATTTATTTGAAATAAATAAGAACAGGGTGTTTAAACTCTGGAAATTTTTCATTTATTATTTTATGAAAATATAAGAAAATAAGTTTGATAACTTATAAATTTGAGAATTAGTAAGTTAAAACAATGTTTTAAATTGTTGAATATGAATGTTAGAAAGGTAAATTTGGAATTGAACTATGAGGTGGAATTTAACTTCAGTTGAATAAAATGAATTGTGAAAAGAAATTCAATCTAAGTTAATTTAAATGAAATAATTTTTGAAAATAAAATTGAATAAGATTTGAAATGGATTAATGAAATGATCTAATTAAATAAATTAGTGAGTTGAATATGGTTTTGGAATGTTGTTAATAAAATTGTGTAACGACCCGTAAATTTTAACAGTTTTTATAATGTAATTAACTGAAATTTTGCTTGAAATTAAAAAATTAAATTTAGCAATTAAAATTTGGTTGGTATGCGTCTATTCAAACATAGCAATGGCAGATTTTCGTTGATAAATATAGAAGTTTGTTTGTATAATTTCAATTTCAATTTAAATCTGTTAAAATTGATGTAATTAAAATATTTTTGAAATCTGAATATTTTTACATAATAAAAGTGTAGACTATTTTTTGAGTGAGATGTCATATTTCATTTCGTCAAATTTGGACTTCTCTAGCCCAGTTATCTTATTTTCGGCTAATTTGCAGCAATTTGGCAGCGAAATATCGACTTTTGATAAGATGATCGTATCGCTGATACCTGTGTACCATTATATTCATCTCGTCGTGCTGATCTCCGTAGTAGATTCATTTGTGTGTTTTGGTGTCCGGTACGCGACCAAATCTACGAAACGATTAACCGCACTGGTACCTATTTTTGAGCCTTTTAGCTTTCCTTTGTCCCTTCGTTTGTCCATCAGGTAATGCCAATAGCCACTGGCTATTAATCCAACTTCTGACTATTGTTATTCCACCACTTCAATTTATATTTGTTGTTCCTTTCATTTTCTTTCTCCCCTTTCAGTTCTGTGCTAATTAAAAAGAAAATATAATATTAAGTTATTTTTATATTCTCGTATTATAATGGTCCCTGAAGCTTCAAACATTTTTATTCATGGCCGAACTGTGCTCACCCATTTTCCTACCGTTCCATCTCCTTTCACACGCGACTGCCCCAAGCCTCCGCCCGCTTGGCCACCTCAACCCACATCAGCATCAGCCAAGTTCCTCCCATGCTCCACCGAGATCACCACCGAACCCAGATCAGCCTTACCCCTGGCCGAACATTTTTCTCCCCTCACATGACCGCCTACCATCAGCTCCGCCTTCCCTGACTAAGCTCGCTTCGAACAGCCTCTGGTCGAACCACTCTCCACCGCAACAACCGAAGACACCTACCCGGCCACCGCCATCAGCCGCCTTAAAATCGAGACGGCCCGACTGCTCATCATTCCTCTACCACCGAGCCTTCTCCACATCAAACCCCTCCGAGCACTCATCTCCGACCTTGCTCCTTCGTCCGCCGACCGCCATCCAGACTCGCAACCGCCAATCCCTCTCCCTTGCCTCGCCATCGACCAGACCTCGTCCACACCATGCGGCCACAACCATTCTATTTCCAACCACTTTTCCTCCTCTCCCTCCTCTCCCTCCATTTGCCTTCAGTCCGACCATCACCCCTTGCCGTAGCCTGCTTCCCCTTTCTTTCTGCCCACAACCTTGCCTTCTCCAGTTCACTCTCGGCCGCAACAGCAAAGCACCACTCCAGCCTCCTTCTTTTTAAAGTATTATATGTATCTTATATATATTATATTATATTACATTACATTATATTATATTATAAGTTTTAGCATATTGTTTCTATTCTTATATTTGAAGTAAGAAAATGGTATATAATATGTTATATGCTCATATATCTTTGCTAGTATATATATCTGTTGCGGTTACTTTAGTATATATATATGTTTCCAAAAATTATTTTGCATAGTGGCTGTCTTGTTTATGTATATGATTATAATAATACAGATTTTAAAGAATAAATGTATATATGTTTATAATGAAGTGTGTATATATATATATATATTTATTTTAAATCTGGGTTTTCAAATTGAATATTGATTTTAAAATATAATATACATAATTCATATAAAATTATATGTATGTTGTTTCATCGATATCGAGTACCAGCCTTGCTTTGCTTTAGAGTTTGTTGTTTGGATTGGTTGATTGTCGAGTTTGTGATTCAATTCGTAGCCTGTTTGTTTTATCATCTTCATAGCCTCGAAAGGTGAGCAATCACTCACGATTAACATTCTTATATTTAGTAAATTTAATTCACATGAAATGACGATTGAAATATGATGTTGAATTTGAATTGTTAAGTTATTTAATTGTTAAATATGATATGCCATTATCTGAAATTGTTTACCTATGACATATGACACTATAAATGTTGTATATATATATATATATTTAAATTTGTTACTGATGATATATGCTTTTTGTTGATATATTATATTTTTATCATATTTGTTCTCACTCTGCAAGTTCCCTGTTAGTTTAGAATCCCCTATGGGTTGAAATGATACATACCCAAACGATATTATAGATTAAGGAAAAATCGTTATGGGTTGAAATGATAAACCTAAGCGATTTTCATTGATTTTGAATTTTGGGATTGCGGGTTGAAATAATATATATCCGTAAATATCTAATGCCGGATTGAAATGATAAATATCTGTATCACCTGACCATAGGATAGAAAATTATATACGGACACCGTTGGTCCATATTTTGGAAATGATTTCCAAAGTTTGAAAGGAAATATATGGGTTTTAATGAATATTGATTTTTAAAATATAAATTATAAATGCTATTTTTATAAATGTATAAATTTAGATTTTTAAATAATATGTTTTGGAAATTTTAATTTATAAGCTAGTTTTGGAAAATATAAAATTTAAGATTTTACTTATAATTTTATTATTTAAAAATAATATAAAATAAGATTTAATATAAAATAAATTTAATAATAAGATTTAATTTAATAAAATTTAATTTAATTAGTACATAATATGTTTAAGCATTTATTTAAATTTATATTAATATTTTAAAAATAATTTTTTTTACATAACTTAAATAATAGAGGTTGGGGAGATAAATTAATGTTGACTTGGAATTTAAATTGGGTAATAATTGAATTTAAATAAGAATTGATTTGAACTTATTGATTTTGAGATTTTGAAAGGTATGATTTTATAACTTGATTTGATATAGGTGATTAAATGAATATTTTCAACTTTAAAAAAATTGAAATTGAAATTGAATATTAATTAAATTGTAATATGAGATTTTATTTAAATGTCATTAAAGACGATTTAGTGAGTATTCTGAAATTTTAAATAGGATTAAAGTTGAATTGTGAAATATAAATGAAATTTATCAAATTGAGTTATTGTAAATTTTGAATATTGAAATGTATTGAATTGGAATGGTTCAAACTTGAAATCGATATAAATTGAAATGGTTTATTGAGAATTTGAATTGAATCGTTAACCTTTTAAATTGAAAGTATTGAATAGGGATTAGTTTAAATTGAATTTTGGAATTTCAGTTGATTTGAATCGATTTATGGAATTGGATGAAACAAGGCTAATTGGGAAACTATTTCAGTATAATCTCTTTTAAATAAATAAACTATTTTTAATTTACAACTATTCTAATATATAAATTATTTTAATATATATACTATTCTGATTTATAACTATTTTAATAAATAAATTATTTTAATATATAAACTATTTTAATTTATAAATATTTTAATGTATATACTATTTTCAATATCTAAACTGTTTAAGTTGGAACTGTTATGATTACGAAAGTGTTATGATTTCAAAAGTTTTATAATTTCAAAAGTGTTATGATTTCGAAAATGTTATAATTTTGAAAGTGCTACGATTCAGGAAATGCATATTATTTAAAGTGAATAATGATATCGAATTGATATGGTTTTGAAATTAATATGATATTTTGATATGAAGTATGAACTGTTTGAAATGAAATTACCATAGTGTGAAATAAGCTCTTGGTTGTTAAAGAGACCGGGATTAGATATTGTCATACTCTCTGTCAATACCGAAAACCACTTTAACAACTGTGTACGTGGTAGAGATTCCAGAACGAAGTAGGATGGTTTGGTGACGATTCTGTATGAGGTATTTACGTAGCCCTGACTCCCGTGAGTCAGCTTAGATGTGACTAAAACAGGAGCCATCCGGGCCAAGTGAAGTCATTCCTCCTATCGGACACATTTCTTCGATACCATTCTATTACTTTGTAAATTGATTGGGTGCTCTTTTGATTTGGGAGTGTGTCTCGAGGTGGGCGGTAGTAGCTGCTATGCGTTACCACCAGTTTGGATCCGCAAATGGTATATCTACCCTGGCATTGCCTCGTGTGCCGTGTTCACATGCCCTATCGCGCCTTCTACGAGTTTGGTTTGTACCGTACCTATGGAGTACCCTCTGATAGCCCTCCAGTTTACGGAGGAATTACGGTACTGTATAGACTATGGGAATATATAAAAATGTGTTAAGGGGGATATGGATAATGCCTTAACGCTATTTTAATAGTTTACTTTACTTTAGACATTATTATATGTAGCGTATTGTACTATGTATGTAGATAGTTTAACGGATCCTTAAAGGATGGGAATCTAAACATCCTTTAAGTTATTTTGTATTTCAGTTGACATTTCACTTGAGTAGAATTTAATGATATAAGAATGTTAATCCTGACTCCAGTGTTTTGTGTTTTTCTTTATGCTCGGGTCAGACTGAGTGTCATAACATTTGAGACTCACCTTTGGAGTTTGGAGCTTTGCTTGAAGATCTGTCTTTGTCTATCCAGCTTTCCAGTCATTTCAGTTTATTCCAGTCATTTATGATCAGACTTGTCAGTTGCTTATGTATTAGAGATTAATTTGTATTTGATATTCTGTTGTATTTTGTTTCCAACTCTGATGTTTATATATTAGCTTCATGAACTACCATTTATCTATTATGCATCTTATTGTTACATTACTCTGTGTATGTGGTACTGTGATTGATTTATTTACTGTATATGCTGAGTTTTGCCAAATATAAATTAACAATCTGTTGTTTTGAGCAATTCAAGTCTGACATGAGTGGATGATTGTCGATTTGAATGGTTCAAAATACCAGGTCGTTACAAGTGGTACCAGAGATCTGGTTTAGGAAAACTTAGCATATGGAGTAAAATTAATTACAGAATCATCTTCGTTCGAGCTTGAAATTCCTTCGTTAGGTTCCTCCTAGATTAGGATTTCTTCGGATTTTGGAACTTTCCTCTGTATTCTGAAATCCATTCTTGTCTTGTCATGTCCGTGTTCTTTTGATACTGAGCATCCCATAGCTTCAACCTCAATTGGCAACTTCATCCTTGTGTGACTCATTCCATCGTTGGCCCCGCCAACTTTAGTATGATTTGTAAAGGGGTTGAAACTCCTTTACAACAGGCGTCGATTCACCGGAGATTTCTACGTCCTCAGTTTTGATGCTATTATCTCTTGTGAAACCCGAATCGTTTCTCTAGTAGACGACTTGGGCAATTCTTTCATGATTCAATGTCGATTGCCTCTTTCAAGCAGTCTTATCTTTTCGCTTGATGTTCAGCCTATTGATCTTAACTCCACCCTGATAGTCAGAGATTATCCTGATGTTTTGGTGAAGTCACATCTCTCCCATTTAAGCGGGAAGTTGAAATTCCACATCGACCTTATTCCTGGAGTTTTACCTGTTGAATGGTTACTATGAATAGTTAGTCATCCCTTTTGGATTAACCAATACTCCAGCTTCCTCGTCGATCTCATGAATAGCGTATTCCACAATGTTTTTAACAAGTTTGTTCCCACTTTCATTGATGATATTCTTGTCTTTCCTAAGTCTCGATTGAACTGGTTAAGGTCTCCGCAGTTGATATAATCTATCCATCTTTTCTCTTTTGTAATTTAATTACCTTATCTTCCTTTCGAGCCAATCTTCTTAGTTAGAATTCTCTTTGATAATGTCCCTCTAATTTGAATCTCTATTATTGTTTTAAGAACCATTCTTGAATCATCCTATGAGGGAGTGTATTTGTAATTAATATAAAAATGTTTTATATTGTGTTGTTTGAGTTGTTAAGTTTGATTTGGGGTTTCGATCGATTCGTCTGGCCAACGCTATCGATAGGAATTCGAAAACACTTGAACAGAACAAACTGACACAATATTGTTTTCAAAATTGGTAAATGAAATAATCTTGTATGCTTATATTTTATATATAAGTATAATTTTTTGAAATTGGATAGTTAAATGATTGGTTGTGGGAAATGATAATACTAGATTATAATTTATTGATCTGCAAATAAAATGAATTAAACTTAAGAATTTGAGAATTTAATTTCCAGTGTTTTTCTTTTGGTTTAAAAGGTTTTGGAAAATATATATTATTTGAAAGTATTTTCAAATGGAAATTGTTATCGAAGGATTTTAAAAGAAGTAAATCAGTACTCTCCTCTTTTGTCGCTGGAAAATAATTTCGGTGATGACTACAACATCACCGACATTCATTTTCGAGTCTCAAGGTGGAGAGACCACTTAGTAGCTTTGCTACACTTTTGTTTTGAAAAATAGAGTTGATTTGAATTTCTTGAGTATGATTTGATGTATGAAATATATATATATATATATGTGTGTGTATATATATTTATTTATTTTAAAATAGTTTGAAGTGAAGCTGGAAATTCAATTCTTAAATTCTGTGTTAAGTAATGGTTTTCAACTATTGAAATGAAGCAAAATTTTGAATAATTGGAATGTTTAAAATGTGAAATAAAATTGCAACAACTTGAAACAATTGAAATAGAATAAAACTAATTTGTATAATACTCAATTGCATTCGAAATATATAACTTACCTGGAGAAGTTAAAATGTAACGTGAATTTGTAATTGAAGGCTACACAAGAGAAATATAAGTAATAGGATGTTCAAAATGAATTTTGTTAACAAATTTTATAATAAAAAAATTTAGTTGTTATAATAAATGTTTAATATAAATTATAAGAAATGTAAGTGAAATAAATTGAATATTAAATAGAGAATGCTATTTAAAAAATAAATTTGGACTTAAGGATAATTGAAATTGAATTTATAGGTGGAATTAACTTAAGTGAAGTCAGATGGATAAATAAATGAGTTAAAATAAATAAATTTTGCCTTGAAAAGAAAATTTTGCAACAAATGTTAATAAACTTAAATCGAATCAATAGATTTAAATACATTGAATTGGAATCAACTAATGTGAATACAATGAATATTTATTGATTAAATAAAATGGATTGAAACCAAATTAGTTGAATATAAATCAATTTAAAAACTAATGAAATTTATATGGATTTGAATTAATTGTTGTATTTTGCATTTCAATCTATCTTTTCTTCTGGTTGCATCTATTCTCCTACCTCGTTCCTTTTCGGGGACGAAAAGCTTTGAGTTGGAGAGAGTGTAACGACCCATAAATTTTAACAGTTTTTATAACGTAATTAACTAAAATTTTGCTTGAAATTAAATAATTAAATTTAGAAATGAAAATTTAGTATTTGGTATGCGTCTATTCAAACATAGCAAATGGCAGATTTTCGTTGATAAATATAGAAGTTAGTTTGGTTGTGTAATTTCAATTTCAATTTAAATCAGTTAAAATTGATGTAATTAAAATATTTTTGAAATCTGAATATTTTTACATAATAAAGGTGTAGACTATTTTCTGAGTGAGACGTCATATTTTGTTTCGTCAAATTTGGACTTCTCTAGCCCCGTTATCTTATTTTTCGGCGAATTTGTAGCAATTTGGCAGCGAAATATCGACTTTTGATAAGATGATCGTATCACTGATATCTGTGTACCATTATGTTCGTCTCATCGTGTTGATCTCCATAGTATATTCATTTGTGTGTTTCGGTGTCCGGTACGCGGCGAAATCTGCGAAACGATTAACCGCACCGGTACCCATTTTTGAGCCTTTTAGCTTTCCTTTGTCCCGTCGTTTGTCAATCAGGTAATGCCAATAGCCACTGGCTATTAATCCAACTTCTAACTATTGTTATTCCACCACTTCAATTTATATTTGTTGTTCGTTTCATTTTCTTTCTCCCCTTTTAGTTCTGTGCTTATTAAAAAGAAAATATAATATTAAGTTATTTTTATATTCTCGTATTATAATGGTCCCTGAAGCTTCAAACGTTTTTATTCATGGCCAAAGTGTGCTCACCCATTTTCCAACCGTTCCATCTCCTTTCACACGCGACTGCCCCAAGCCTCCTTCCGCTTAGCCACCTTAACCCACGTCCGCATCAGCCAAGTTCCGCCCATGCTCCACCGAGATAACCACCGAACCCAGATCTGCCTTACCCCTGGTCGAACATTTTTCTCCCCTCACGTAACCGCCTACCATCAGCTCCTCCTTCCCTGACTAAGCTCACCTCGAACAGCCTCTGGTCGCACCACTCTCCACCGCAATAACCGAAGACACCTACCCGACCACCGCCATCAGCCACCTTATAATCGAGACAGCCCGACTGCTCATCATTCCTCCACCACCGAGCCTTCTCCACGTCAAACCCCTCCGAGCACTCATCTCTGACCTTGCTCCTTCGTCTGCCGACCGCCATCCGGACTCGCAACCGCCAATCCCTCTTCCTTGCCTCGCCATAGACCAAACCTCATCCAGACCATGTGGCCACAACCACTCCATCTCCAACCACTTTTCCTTCTCTCCCTCCTCTCCCTCCATTTGCCTTCAGTCCGAACATCACCCCTTGCCGTAGCCTGCTTCCCTTTCTTTCTGCCCACAACCCTGCCTTCTCCAGTTCACTCTCGGCCGCAACAGCAAAGCACCACTCCAGCCTCCTTCTTTTTAAAGTATTATATGTATATTATATTATATTATATTACATTATATTATATTATAAGTTTTATCCTGTTGTTTCTATTCTTATATTTGAAGTAAGAAAAGGGTATATAATATGTTATATGCTCATATATCTTTGCTAGTATATATATCTGTTGCAGTTACTTTAGTATATATATGTTTCCAAAAATTAGTTTTTTTGCATAGTGGCTATCTTATTTATGTATATGATTATAATAATACAGATTTTAAAGAATAAATGTATATATGTTTATAATGAAGTGTATATATATATTTATTTATTTTAAATCTAGGTTTTCAAATTGAATATTGATTTTAAAATATAATATATATAATTCATATAAACTTATATGTATGTTGTTTCATCGATATCGAGTACCAGCCTTGCTTTGCTTTAGAGTTTGTCGTTTGGATTGGTCGATTGTCGAGTCTGTGATTCAATTCATAGCATGTTTGTTTTATCAACTTCATAGCCTCGAAAGGTGAGTAATCACTCACGATTAACATTCTTATATTTAGTAAATTTAATTCACATGAAATGACGATTGAAATATGCTGTTAAATTTGAATTGTTAAGTTATTTAATTGTTAAATATGATATGCCATTATCTGAAATTGTTTACCTATGACATATGACACTATAACTGTTGTATATATATATATATATATAAATTTGTTACTACTGATATATCCCTGTTGTTGATATGTTATATTTTTAACATATTTGTTCTCACTGTGCAAGTTCCCTGTTAGTTTAGAATCCCCTATGGGTTGAAATGATACATACCAGAACGATATTATAGATTAAGGGAAAATCGTTATGGGTTGAAACGATAAACCCAAGCGATTTTCATTGATTTTGAATTTTGGGATTGCGGGTTGAAATGATATTTATCCGTAAATATCTAATTGCGGATTAAAATGATAAATATCCATATCACCTGACCATAGGATAGAAAATTATATACGGACACCGTTGGTCCATATTTTGGAAATGATTTCCAAAGTTTGAAAGGAAATATATGGGTTTTAATGAATATTGATTTTTCAAATATAAATTATAACGCTATTTTTATATATGTACAAATTTAGATTTTTAAATAATATGTTTTGAAAATTTTAATTTATAAGCTAGTTTTGGAAAATATAAATTTTAAGATTTTACTTATAATTTTATTATTTAAAAAAATATAAAATAAGATTTAATATAAAATAAATTTAATAATTAGATTTAATTTAATAAAATTTAATTTTTTTAGTATATAATATGTTTAAGCATTTATTTAGATTTATATTAATATTTTAAAAATAATTTTTTATATAACTTAAATAATAGAGGTCGGGAAGATAAATTAATGTTAACTTGGAATTTAAATTGGGTAATAATTGAATTTAAATAAGAATTGATTTGAACTTATTGATTCTGAGATTTTGAAAGGTATGATTTTATAACTTGATTTGATATAGGTGATTAAATGAATGATTTCAACTTTTAAAAAAATTGAAATTGAATATTTAATATTAATTAAATTGTAATATGAGATTTTATTTAAATGTCATTAAAGGCGATTTAGTGAGTATTCTAAAATTTTAAATAGGATTAAAGTTGAATTTTGAAATATAAATGAAATTCATCAAATTGAGTTATTGTAAATTTTGAATATTGAAATGTATTGAATTGGAGTGGTTCAAACTTGAAATCGATATAAACTGAAATGGTTTATTGAGAATATGAATTGAATCTTTAACCTTTTAAATTGAAAGTGTTGAACATGGATTAATTTAAATTGAATTTTGGAATTTAAGTTGATTTGAATCGATTTATGGAATTAGATGAAACAAGGATAATTGGGAAACTATTTCAGTATAATCTCTTTTAAATAAATAAACTATTTTTAATTTACAACTATTCTAATATATATTATTTTAATATATATACTATTCTAATTTATAACTATTTTAATATATAAATTATTTTAATATATAAACTATTTTAATTTATAAATATTTTAATATATATACTATTTTCAATATCTAAACTGTTTAAGTTGGAACTGTTATGATTACGAAAGTGTTATGATTTCAAAAGTGTTATGATTTCAAAAGTGTTATGATTTCAAAAGTGTTATGATTTTGAAAGTGCTACGATTCTGGAAATGCATATTATTTAAAGTGAGTAATGATATCGAATTGATATGATTTTGAAATGAATATGATATTTTGATATGAAGTATGAACTATTTGAAATGAAATGACCACGGTGTGAAATAAGCACTTGGTTGTTAAAGAGACCGGGATCAGATATTGCCATACTCTCTGTCAATACCGAAAACCACTTTAACAACTGTGTACATGGTGGAGATTCCAGAACGAAGTAGGATGGTTTGGTGACGATTCTGTATGAGGTATTTACATAGCCTTGACTCCCGTGAGTCAGCTTAGATGTGACTAAAACAGGAGCCATGCCGGGACAAGTGAAGTCATTCCTCCTATCGGACACATTTCTTCGATACCATTATATTACTTTGTGATTTGATTGGGTGCACCTTTGATCGGGGAGTGTGTCTCGAGGTGGGCGGTAGTAGCTGCTATGCCTTACCATCAGTCCAGATCCGCAAATGGTATATCTACCCTGGCATTGCCTCGCGTGCCGTGTTCACATGCCCTATCGCGCCTTCTACGAGTTTGGTTTGTACCGTACCTATGGAGTGCCCTCTGATAGCTCTCCAGTTTACGGAGGAATTACGGTACTGTATAGACTACGGGAATATATAAAAATGTGTTAAGGGGGATATGAGTAACGCCTTAACGCTATTTTAATAGTTTACTTTACTTTAGACATTATTATATGTAGCGTATTGTACTATGTATGTAGATAGTTTAACGGATCCTTAAAGGATGGGAATCCCAAACATCCTTTAAGTTATTTTGTATTTCAGTTGACATTTCACTTGAGTATAATTTAATGATATAAGAATGTTAATCCTGACTCGAGTGTTATGTGTTTTTCTTTATGCTCGGGTCAGACTGAGTGTCACAACATTTGAGACTCGCCTTTGGAGTTTGTAGCTTTGGTTGAAGATCTGTCTTTGTCTATCCAGCTTTCCAGATATTTCAGTTTATTCCAGTCATTTATGTTCAGACTTGTCAGTTGCTTATGTATTAGAGATTAATTTGTATTTGAGATTCTGTAGTATTTTGTTTCCAACTCTGATGTTTATATAGTAGCTTCATGAACTACCATTTATCTATTCCGCTGCTTATTGTTACATTACTCTGTGTCTGTGATACTGTGATTGATTTATTTACTGTATATGCTGAGTTTTGCCAAATATAAATTAACATTTCGTTGTTTTGAACAATTCAAGTCTGACATGAGTGGATGATTGTCGATTTGAACGGTTCAAAATACCAGGTCGTTACAAATTGAATATTAAAATTTGAAAATGAATTGAGTTAAATGGAATTGAAATTGATTTGAAATGGATATGGACTTAAGTTGTGATGTGGTAATAAACATAAGAAGAGTTGTATAACATGATTATAAACTTAAGTAAAATTTTATGAAATGATTCATAAATGAATTTAGTATGGAGTGAAATGTTGTTAAACATAAATTTTGATGGAATAGTTTTTATATGATATTAGTATTGAAAGAATATACTAGGGAAAAACTGAATGATAATAAAGCAATGTGAATAATTGAATGTAGATCAATTGAATGTGAATAAGAATATAATGAATGTGAACAAAAAGAATTTGGTATGGCTAAGAAATCAATTGAAATAAATACGTAAGTTGTACGTATATTATTTTATTCGCATAACTGTTTGGTCCATATTCGAGTACATGATTTTGAGATGATTTATATCGGTCCGGGTTGGGATTTTTCACCCGACTCTCGACGGCAAACACTGGATATGAGTTTTTGATTGATTTTGGAATTCTTTATCATAGTATATGGCTATGCAAGGAGAATGGTTGTTTCTAATCAGGAAACCGGATCTGAGTCCGCACTAGAGTAGTCGTGTGAATAATACTAGTTCAGAAGTGAAATTGTATGATCGAGCAAGCGATCAGATTTGATATTGTGTACGGATTATATATGTACATTGTACGAGCTTTGGTAAAGTAAATGTTGACAACTGGAAATACAAAATGATATGATTATGAACTATACGATTGGATATCATTGGTAAATAAGATGCAGGTATATAGAAGCAAAAGCTAGTTGATGCCTTTGATTTCATAAGTAGAGTTTGTTGTCTGGCTAAAAGGTACATGTTTAAATTGTTTTAATGGTTTTATGATTGAGCCACTTGGCTTTTGTTTTTCTTTTGGCTGATTGGGCCCGCAGTGGCGATTAGTAGTTGTTATGATCTAGCCACGCAAAAGAGACGCTGGCGAAATTTCCGTGAATTTAAGGCGCTAGAAAATTTTTGAGAAATTTTGAAGAAATTTTTGATAACTAAAATTTGATTTTGAGTTATAATCTATAATGATTGAATGGGATGATATTAGTTAGAATCTATGAATGAATTTGGGAACTTAGTAAAAGTAATGACAAGGTTTCAAAAAATTGATTTTGGGAAGTTAAAGGCTTAAAAGGATTTGGTAAGTTATTTCAACTAATTGGTTTTAAAAGTAATGGGTTTGGGCATTTTTCTTACCATGGCAATTTCGGGGACGAAATTCTATTAAGGAGGGAAGAATGTAACGACCCAGAATTTTAGTAAATTGATTGTGAAATATTTAATTGATTTTAAAAATATTAAAAAGTTAATTTTACAAGTTAAATAACTTGAATTTCAAATTTAACGATTTATTTGGTAATTAAATTGTTGAATTTAATATTTGGATTGTATAAATAATTTAATTCTGAATATAATATGAATAAAAATGATTTTCTGAAGTTGAATTAAATTCTATTTAAATAAGAATGAAGATAGTAAACCTTTAATTCAAAATTAAAAGTTATTAATTTGGTTTTTAAAATAATTCGTTTTAATTAACGTTTGAAAATAGTCTTCCGGGGCACTATCTCGGATTTCGACGAAACCAGCGCCTTTGGGTCCGTAATAATGTATTATTGTATGATAACGAATTTCGTGGCGATTGGACGTATCGTTAGGTCGTGCGAGCTCGGAACGTGTAGAAATTAATTTTAGAAATTATATAATATAATTGAATTTTAAAAGCCACCTTTTGCATATGATCGAATTAGGTCTCGAGACTAGTTCCATTGTGTTCATAATAGGGGTATTACATATAGAACGCCAGACAGCACGTCTCAATAGGAGTTCAAAATTTTCAGATGTTATGTAACTGGATATTTTAAATTGAAATATATATATATATATACACATACATACATACATACATACATATATATATATATATATAATTTCATACCCATAATCCTGCCATACCATCAGTCATACTTGCACTATTAGCCCATACCCCATGCTTAACCATACCATCCTTCCCTTATTTATATAAAGTTCAAACCAGAGATGGGTTGGCTCGTTATTTTCAAATCAAAATTTAGCTCCATCCTACGTCTATGGTGATCGGAACCCATCTAGGCCGATCTAGGCCAAGGTCATAACTAAAGAAATGTGTGCGACATCAAGACAAAGACATTCAATGTTTGGATCATGTTAGTTTGTGACAAGGCGGTGTAATTTTCGATATGGACGGCGTCTTTGTCTTTCGTCGATTACGTCTAATTGGTAGGCTTTGGGACGATGAGTTGTGAAGGGAAGTTGTAGAGGATGGCAAGGGCGAGGTGCGGCTGGAGTTTAGCTACCTATCGTCGACCGTGGCAATCGAAAATGGTAGATGACCGGAGATGGATATTGGGTTCGTTTGTGAGGTTGAGGGGATGAACGGAGGTGAGAGGGAAGGTGGCTTAGGCGATGTGGTGGCGACGACGAGCAAGAAAAGGGCGGCGGCCTAGGTTGTGTGAGTTTAAATGTGAGAGGAAAGGGGGAAGGTAGATTAGCGGCGGATTTAAAAAAACTGAAAGGTTAATATTTGTCAATGAAATGTAATTAATGTAATAACTATATTATTTAAATTTGTAAAACTTATTAATGTTATAATTTCTTCATACGGGGTCGAATCGAACGCGACGAGTTGCTTTGCGCTCGTAACAATGAAACTTCGTGATGGAACTAGTTTGGACAAATTTGGAGACTATTGATATTTGGGCTAAAATCGGACGTCGTTCGGTTTTAGTTTCAAACCGGAATGCCTCTGCAACAACAGAAAATTTTGGTGATTTAAACTCACCTTTTTGGTTAACTAGTATAATATATAGTTGATAAAAATTGTTGATTGATGTTTGGATGATTTACTATTTTGTATCATTGGTTTGGATATATTCCCACCCTGAAGCGGATGAGACCTTATTACGTTCTCGTGTAAGAGCGGATGACCCTTTATATACGATCCCGCCTCAAAGCGGTTGATTTATATTATTTAGTTATATATATGAGTTGTGATGCAGGGGAACAGGTTGGAGGGATCCAACAATATTCCTCGCCAATGTTGATTTTATTTACATATATATGTGCTGATATATATATATGAGTTGTGATGCAGGGGAACAGGTTGGGGAGATCCAACTGGATTTCTCACCAATGTTGATTTTATTTACATATATATGTGCTGATATATATATATGAGTTGTGATGCAGGGGGAAACAGATTTGAGAGATCCAACGGGATTCCTTGCTATTGTTGAATTAGTTTCAATGTTATTCCAGTTATATGAATTATTGGATAATAAACCTGATTTGTTGAAAATATGGGTTATGACATCGTTAGTTGTTAAAACCTAAAACCCAGTAGTAATAGGAAATCAATATCAATATTGGTTGAGCGTTTGGTGGCTATTGGCCTTAAATTAGTAATATAAATCGCCAATTGAGTTGGAATTGGATTTTTGAGACGATAAAGGATTTTTAAACCCGAAATTGGGTTTAAGAAATATTATTGTTTTAAAGTTATTTAATTATATTAGTATTATTTTAAAGTTATTTAATTATATTATTATTGTTTTAAAGTTATTTGCTTATAGTAAATATTGTTTTAAAGTATTTATCAAAATGTTAATATTTTGAAAGGTTAATTATTTTAAGAATAATTATGGTTGAAAATAATAATAAGGATTTATTTTTAAGGTTTTTAAAATAAATTATTATTATTTATAATAAGGGTAAAGATTAATTATTATTATTATTTTTGAAATGATTAATTATTATTTTAAGATGTTTTAAGATTAATAATAATTATTTATTTCTTCATAATGTTAATTTAAATAATTTTTCTTATATAATACTGTTTAGAAGTAAATGATCTTTATTTGTTTATAAGTGTGTTCGAGACTCATAAATAGAGTTTCTAAAGGACTTTGACTTTATAAGGGAAGTTTATAAATTGATTTGAAGACTTAAGGAAAGATTATTTACAGGGTGAAAGAGTTTTATAAATAGTTAGATATTTATAAACAAGTTTAAGAAATGGATTTATAGATTTATGAAAGGAGTTTATAAATGATTTATGGATTTACAAAGGATGTATAAAGGATTTATAAATGATTTTAGAAAATGTACAAAAAGAGTTTATAAGTGATTGAATTTATAAAGGAATTATAAATGGCGTTTAGAGATTTATAAAATGATTTATAAATGGTTTTGGAGAATTGTAAGGAAGTTTTAAATGATTTGAGAATCGAGTAAAAAGAAAATCTTTCTCAATTTTGTAAATATACTTATACCTTAAAGGTAAGTATATGAGTGCATTTTCTAAGATGCGAAGTGTAATGTGTGTGAATATACTTATACAGTTGAGATAAGTATATTTCCTAAGTATTGAAATATAGAAATTTGTGGATATACCTTTGTAAAAGTATTTTTATACAAGTAATTTACAAAGTGATTTTAACGAATGAAAGGTTTATTAAAAGTGGCTAGTGGTTGCTTATGTGCTTAACCAATGTTGGGTTTTTCCTATGGAACAAATCTTTGTTCGAATGCTTGTTTATTTGATAGTTAACTAACCGACTATCAAATATTGGCCTAAATATGTAATCCTTCTTAATTTTGATGGTATGGAAATATTCCCTACTTAACACCGAAGGATTTTAACTCGGGAAATATCTAGGAGAAACATGGGAATTATATGGTACGGTTACCGTCGGCGGTGCTATACTGTACGTATAAACTCGTTTCATTCTTCTAGGACAAATGATGAGGATATCCATCCACTTAAACGGTTAGGGGCTGATCCGTTGGGGTGTGGGAATTCATGTGGGATTCCGTGATCTATTTTGGTGGCGGTGCATGAGCTGGAGCACCAGATATAGCCTCATCAGTGGAAATGACTAACACCAGAGATGTGAGGCATGGCCAGTAGGGTTGGCAAATCCATATGGTGAAGTTGGCTCCACCTAGACAATACTTACAGTTGTTATGCATGCATGGGGCGATGCACTCGGTCTTAGCGAGACCAGTTATGTTTTTTCTATGGTACATCACTAGAGATGTATGCTGCTTTAGAAGGTATCTCTGATCCTTGTGCAAGAGAACCGTTCTCGAAGTACTTAGGGCACCTCCATGGAATCCTACACAATTAGCGAACGAGTCTTATCGGTTTTTGATTATATACCTAGTATTGTTGTGATGTACACTCCCGAGCATCATAGCTACTTGATTATTATTATTATTTTCACCCTTAGACATTATTATAGTATCAATGGGTTTTCTATAGAAAAGGTTTTGGTTATCGTAAGTTAAAAACACGTCCGTGTTTGTGTGCGGTGTGGTCTTACGAGATACTTTTGATTTCAAAGATTTTTATAAATTTAAAATCCAGTAGGGTGTGTTTTCTCACGCTGGTTTTCTAGACTGACTCAGGTGTTATTTTATTATAATGCTTGAGTTAGACCGAGCATGTTACAGATTAGTTTGGATGCTTTGGAGCATTAGCAGAAGAGCTGGAGGCCAAGAGACGTATTCACGTATATAGTTATTTTCCACTGTATTCATTGTTGTATTTATCAGAAAATTGTAAGGACAGGCTGTTATAACTGTCCAAGCTGAAATAGGTTAGTATACTCTGATTTATGTATGTATATATTCCAGTTTATTTTGTGTAAAGATTTATTGTATATTATAGATTGTAATGACCCACTATTTTGAACCATTCAAATCGACAATAAAACCACACATGTCAGGCTTGAAGTGTTCGAAATAATAGATTGTTAATTATTTTAGGGTAAATAAAATCAATCATAGAATCACAGACACAGAACAAGCATAATATCTCATGGTGGAATAAATAAAATATAGCTGTTCATGAAGCTACTAAATACATAGTCTCAAACAGATACATAATATCAAAGTCTGAAAGCAAATACGACTGAAAGTCCAAATACATAAGTCCGCTAATTACATAAGCAACTGACTGGAAAGGAAATAACTGAAATAGAAAATAATAGATTGATAACTAAGCTCCAGCAGATCTCTAGCTCCAAAAGGTGAATCCAAGGCTGTGATACCCAAGCTGAGACACTCAGGCTGACCCGAGCATAAAGTCAAACAAAACACTCGAGTCAGGACTAACATACTTATATAAGTAAACCAACTCATGTGAACTGCACAATAAAATGCATCAGTAACTTAAAGGAAGTTTGGGATCGCCCATCCCTTAAGGATCCATAAAAAAGAAAAATGTAAATTACGCTATTATACATAATGTCTATTAGTAAAGTATAATATACTGAAAATAGCGTTAAGGCGTTACCCATATCCCCCTTACAACATTTTATAAATGTCATAGTCTATACAGTACTGTAAACTCCACCAAACCGGTAGGCTATCAGGGAGCACTCCATAGGTACGACATAAAACAAAATCGTAGTGGGCTCGCTACGGAAGATGACAAGGCACGCGAGGCTATACCCTGGGTAGGATTCTACCGTTTTGCGGCACCAAGCTGGTGGTAACGCATAGCAGCTACTACCGCCCACCTTGGAACAACACTCCCATAATCAAAATGGCCCCAAATCAATCACAAAGGAAAAGATATGGTATCGAAGAAGCGTGTCCGATAGGAGGAGCGACCTCACTTGGCCTGGCGATGGCTCCTGTTTTAGTCATCCAAATAGGCCATCGTTTCATACCTCAATGCAGCAGCGTCGCCAAACCATCCTACTTCTTTCTGGATCCTCCACCGCGTACACGGTTATTAAAGTGGTTCTGGTATTGACAAAGAGTATGCCAATAGTTGGCCCCGGTCTCTTTAACAACCAATCGTTATATTTTTCACACCGTGGTCATTTTATGAAAATCATTTAAATAATAAATCTTAAATTATAATTTAAACTAAATTATTTAACTTCAATTATATTTTAGATTTTAACATTTATTTTAAAATTCATATTAAATCCAATTATTACATTCCAAAATCATACCTTTAAAACTTAAGTTAAATCTTATTTAAATTTTAAATCCTTTAAATAAAATTTAATCATAAATTGTTCTCCACTTAACTTCTTAAATTTATTTATTAAAGTTATTATATAAAATCTACATTTATTTTATTAAATTAAAACTATATTTATTATACAAAATAAAACTATATTTATTATATTAAATTAAATTTATAATTAAATTTCTTAAAAACTATATTAAATATTTTATTAAATTAACTTTAAATTATTTAAATTATATATTTTAAAACCAAATAAATTATAAGTTTAAAATCTTAAAATTACATTTAAACCATATTTAGCTTATAATTTGAACTTTAAAACATATAAAATATTATTATTTCCAAATATTAATTTAAAATAAAATCATTAAATTAAATTAAATTTTAAAAATCACTTTATTAATCAAAACATACTTTAAATTTAGAAAATAATTTAAATAATTTATAAATATTTTTTTTAAAAAAAACCAACCAACAGTGTTTGTATAAAATTTTCTATCCTATGGTCAAGTGATTGGGTATATATCATTTCAACCCAAATTAAAATAAAATTTTCGGGTATATATCATTTCATCCCGTATCCCAAATTCAAATCAATAAAATCGCTTGGGTCTATCATTTCAACCCATAACGATTTTTCCTAATCTAAAAGATCGTTCGGGTATGTATCATTTCAATCCATAGTTAGGGAACTTGTAGTGCGATATAAAATAAACATAACATAACGTAGCATATAACATATCAATGAGCATAACAATATATATCATATTAACTAGAACAATCCTAACATTTTACTGTCAATTCAAATGGTGTCAATTCACTTAAAATAAGCATATCAGTCGTGAGTGATTGCTTACCTTTCGTGGCTAGAGAAATTGATAAGAATGACGAATAGACACGACGTAACACGACGAATGGACACGAATAGAAATCGAATCCAAGCTAGCAAATCCAAACCCGAATCAAGCTATGGACTTCGAAGCAAACTTTATTTTTCTTTTTTTATAAAATTGGGTTCGGCCTAGGTGCTAGGTGCTAGGTGGCTCGGCCTAGGTGCTAGGGTGGGTGGTTGTGTGGGTATGTGGAGGGTGTGAGTGTAGAGGCTTGGGTAGGCTAGTGTATGGAGAGTGAAGGCTTGGTCGAAGGGGTGAATGGGTGTGTGTGGGGTATGGCAATGGGTGGAGGAGGGTGTGGGGCCGAGAGGATAGGTAGGGTAGGGATGGTGGAGAGGGGAGAGAGAGAGAGAGGAAGAGGGAGGCTAGGGAAAAGAGGTAAGGGCTAGGGTTTAGGCTATAGAGCTTGGGGAAGATGGAGATGGAGGATTAGAGTTTACTATAAAATTGTTTCAGGTTTCAGGAGGAAGAAAGTGAGAAAGAGGAAGCCTGATACCAAAAATGTACATACTTTACCTTTCTCAATAGACAAAACTATTCAGAAAAGGTATGTAACTATTCAAGTGACTCCTAATATCCCAGCCCAACAACCAAGCCCAATAAATCAAGCCCAAAACCCAAAATCCGAATAAAAGAAATAGGATAAAACACACAAAATAAACCCGCGTTTTCATGCAGAAAATTGCAGATTTGAAGATGTAGGAATCGGATTTTAACGAAAAGAAAAGTGGGGAGGAGATAAGAATTCAGTCAAGAATCATAAAAAAAGAATAAAATTTAAAATTTTCAACCAAAGGTCAAACTTTGACCTAGTTTGACCAAAATTTGAAATTTCAGAAAATTTTCTATTTTATTGAATTTAGAAAAATATATCACTCAATATCCCAAAAATCGATATTTAAATTCAAATTTATTTTAAATTAAAAATATTTAATTCAAAATTCAAATAAAATTTCTTTTAAAATTTGACTGAATTTACGGGTCGTTACACTCTCTCCCACTCAAAAACTTTTCATCCCCGAAAAGGAACGAAAAAGGACAATAGAAACAAGCAGAAAAGATAAGATAGATTCGAAACGAATAGTACCTGAAACTAACAACTCCGAATTCGAAGCACGTATGCTCTCCTCCGTCTCCCAGGTACAATCCCGATCATCAGTACTCCACTGCACCTTGTCCAGGTTGACATATTTCCTCCTCGTCTGCTTCGTACCTTTATCGACAATACGAAGTGGCTTCCTCTCTACAGTGAGGTTTGGCTCAACATTCAAACTCTCAAGCAAAGCAGGCTGAACAATCAAGGAAGGATCATGGAGATACTTATGAAGATGCGAAACATGGAACACATTATGCACTCCAGATAGCTTCTCTGGAAAATCTACTCAATAAGCTAAAGGACCAACTCTCTCTAAGATGCGGAAAGGACCAATGAATCTTGGAGCAAGCTTCCCTCTCCTACCAAAGCGGATCATATTCTTTAGCGGCGGGATCTTAAGAAAAATCTAACCACCCACTGAAAATTCCAAATCCCTTCTCCGCCCATCAGCATACTTCTTCTGCCTATCCCGAGCAATCCTCATCTTCCTCTTGATCTCCTCAACCTTCTCGGAAGCTTCTAGAATCATATCGGATCCAAGAACCAAATGATCACCGGATTCAATCCAGCAAGATGGAGATTTGCAAGGTCGTCCGTAAAGAGCGGAAAACGGGGACATTGCGATACTAGCCTGAATTCAAAGGATGAGATTAAATAGATTGATGCTTAGAGTAACCTTAATTTAAAAATTAAGATTATACCCGATAGCTGTTATTATAAGTGAATTCAACGAGATGGAGATGATCTTCCCAAGATCCTCCATAATCAAGAACACAAGCATGAAGAAGATCTTCCAGAATCTGATTAACTCTTTCCATCTGACCATCCGTCTACGGATGATAACCTGTACTCAGATTCAGACGAGTACCCAAAGCTTCCTGAAATGCTTTCCAAAACTAGCTGTTAAAGATAGGATCTCGATCACAAACAATGCTGGGTGGAACACCATGAAGCTTGACAATCTCTCTCATATAAATCTCAGCTAAACTCGAAGCAGTGCGATTCGACCTGACCGGAATGAAATGAGCTGACTTGGTCAGTCTATCAACAACTACCCATATACTCTCATTACCCCTTCTAGTCCTCAGCAATCCATCAATAAAATCCATAGAAACCTATTCCCACTTCCAATTGGGAATCTCAAGGGGTTGCAACAATTCAGCGGTCCTTTGATGATCAACCTTAACCTGTTGACAAGTTGCACATCTACTAACATAAAGGGAGATATCTCGCTTCATACCACTCCACCAATACAGCTTCTTCATATTCTGGTACATTTTTGTAACTCCTGGATGAATAGAGAGTCTGGACAGATGATTCTCCTTAAGCACTTCCTGCCTTAATCCATTGACATTCGAAACACAAATCCGATTATTAATCCTCAAAATCCCTTTATTATCAATCTGTGCTCCCTTTCCATCTTGGTTACCACCTTCCCTATTACGAACATTCTCCTTAATAAGCCTTAGCATCTCATCTTCATCCTGCTTAGCAACAATACGATCCATAAGGAAGGAAGAAACGACAAGTGACACAACATCGCCTTCTTCCGACTCAAGGCATCGACTACTACATTACCCTTCCCTGGAGTGTAGTTGATGTCGAGGTCATAAGCAGCTAGAAACTCGAGCCATCTAACTTGCCTCTGGTTTAAATCCTTCTGGGTGAAAATATACTTCAACGACTGGTGATCCGTAAAGAGCTCAAACTTAGTTCCCAAAAGATGGTTCCTCCATAACTTCAAAGCAAAAAACAACAGCAAGCAATTCCAAATCATAAGCTGCATAATTGGCTTCATGGGTCTTCAACTGACGACTGGCATAAACAATAGCCTTCCCATTCTGCATCAAGACATCTCCTAAACCTTCTCGACTAGCATCAGTGTATACCATTAATCCCTCATTTCCATTTGGAACGGTAAGAACTGGTGTAGAAGTTAGCTTGCGCTTTAATTCATTGAATGCAGTTTCACACTTATCACTCCATATAAACTTAGCATTCTTATGAGTCAAAGCGGTGGGAGGTGCAGCAATCCGAGCAAAATTCTCAATAAATCTTTGATAATAACCACCTAAGCCCAAAAAGCTACGAATATCCGAAGGAGTCTTGGGTCTTTCCCAATCCTGAAAAGAGAATAAAGAATTTGAATTCAAAGAAAGATAAGATAATCAAATTACAAAGGAAGAAAGGTAGACTTACATTGATCGCAGCGATCTTAACTGGATCAACCGAAACCCCATTTTCAGAAACAATATGTCCAAGAAATCCGACTTCATCCATCCAAAAATGGCATTTCGAGAATTTAGCTTTCAGTTGGAACAAAACTCAAGTGTGTTTCATGCTCCGCCTTTGACTTAGAAAAGAGAAGAATATCATCGATGAAGACAAGAACGAACTTGTTAAGAACATCTCGAAAGACCCGATTCATAAGATCAACGAAGAAGGCCGGTGCATTAGGCAAACCAAAAGGCATAACTAACCATTCATAGAAACCATTTTCAGTACGAAAAGCCATTTTGGGAATGCTTTCCTCGGTAACTCTGAGCTGGTGAAAACCGGTGGCAAGATCAAGCTGAGAGAAAACTTTAGCTCCATAGAGCTAATCAAACATGTCATTGATACGAGGCATATGATATCTGTCCTTCGTAGTAAGCTTATTCAGCTCCCTATAATCAACACGCATCCTCAAGGAACCATCAAATTTAGTGAAAAATACCATAGCTGCTCCCCATTCCGAGTGACTCGGCCTAATCAAACCCTTGGAAAATAAGTCTTTAATTTGCTTCCTCAACTCAACTTTCTCCCTAGGTGCCATCCTTCTAGAAGGAAGAACAACTGGTCGAGCTCTAGGAATAAGATCTATGCAGAATTCAGTTTCCGCTTAGGAGGAAGAGAAGAGACTTCTCCAAAAACATCAGGAAAGAGTTTGACAATAGGAGTGGAGTCAAGGTCACTTGGATGAGAATCAAGAGAAAAGATAAAACTACCAGCATAATCCTGAGGCATACATCATTCAATCACCAAAGATTACCCTTATCATCAACTAAAGAAACAGTTCGGGCTTTGCAAGAGATAACAGCTTCATATTCTTTCAGCCAATCACCTCCAAGCAAAATGTCAAAAGCATCAAAACCCAGAACATAGAAATTGCCAATAAAACGATGCCTCCTGTAAAGGAGTGCCACCCCTTTACAAATCCTACTAAGGTTTGTGGGACCACCAATAGGATTAGACACACATAAGGATTCAGTTGCATATTCGGGTGAAAGAATGTGCTCAAAATTATTACAGAGGTCAATAGAGATAAAAATATGAGATGCACCGGTGTCAAATAAAACACGAATAGGATGAGAATACAAAGTAAGGGTACCCTGAAGCATACCCTCAGTATCATCACCGGTAGGAGTGGAGGAAGTAACTGCAAAGATCCCAAATGACATGCTCTTCTGCTAAGTAGGACAGTCCTAATCAAATAATTATAACTAACAAGGTGGATTCGAAAGAAGGAATTTCAAGGAAAAGGATTAGATTTTAAAACAATTTTTAATATCCAAAAATACTTTAAAAACCTTTTCAAAAATCATTTCAAAATCATTTTAGTTTTCAAAATATGCTCTCTCACAAGAAATGATTCTGAGACTGATTTTACTCATTCTAGGGTATCGCTACCCTATCTCTAATGAGTTTTTACCCCGTAGGCTAAGGTTTTTCCTAAAAACCAAAGCTCTAATACCAACTGTAAGGATCCGCTATTTTGAACCATTTAAATCGACGATAAAACCACACATGTCAGACTTGAAGTGTTTGAAACAACAGATTGTTAATTATTTTAAGGTAAATAAAATCAATCACAGACACAGAACAAGCAGAATATCTCGCAGTGGAACAAATAAAACATAGTAGTTCATGAAGCTACTAAATACATAGTCTCAAACGGATACATAATATCAGAGTCTGAAAGCAAATACAACTGAAAGTCCAAATACATAAGTCCACTAATTAGATAAGCAACTGACAGGAAAGGAAATAACTGAAATAGAAAATAATAGATAGATAGCTAAGCTCCAATAGATCTCTAGCTCCAAAAGGCGAATCAAAGGCTGTGATATCCAAGCTGAGACACTCAGGCTGACCAGAGCATAAAGTCAAACAAAACACTCGAGTCAGGACTAACATACTTATATAAGTAAACCAACTCAAGTGAACTGTACAATAAAATGCATCAGTAACTTAAAGGACGTTTGGGATTTCCCATCCCTTAAGGAACCGTAAAAAACCAAAATGTAAAATACGCTATTATACATAATGTCTATCTGTAAAGTATAATATATTGAAAATAGCATTAAGGCGTTACCCATATCCCCCTTAACACATTTTATAAATGCCATAGTCTATACAGTACTGTAAACTCCACCAAACCGATGGGCTATCAGGGAGCACTCCATAGGTACAATACAAACCAAAATCGTAGTGGGCTCGCTAGGGAAGATGACAAGGCATGCGAGGCTATACCCTAGGTAGGATTCTACCATTTCGCGGCACCATGCTGGTGGTAACGCATAGCAGCTACTACTTCCCACCTCGGAACAACACTCCCATAATCAAAAGGGCCCCAAATCAATCACAAAGCAAAAGATATGGTATCGAAGAAGCGTGTCCGATAGGAAGAGCGACCTCACTTGGCCTGGCGATGGCTCTTGTTTTAGTCATCCAAATAGGCCATCGTTTCATACCTCAATGCAGCACGTCGCCAAACCATCCTACTTCTTTCTAGATCCTCCACCGCGTACACGGTTATTAAAGTGGTTCCGGTATTGACAAAGAGTATGCCAATAGTCGGCCCCGGTCTCTTTAACAACCAATCGTTATATTTTTCACACCGTGGTCATTTTATAAAAATCATTTAAATAGTAAATCTTAAATTATAATTTTAATCGATACTAAAATATTTGACTTCAATTATATTTTAGATTTTAACATTTATTTTAAAATTCATATTAAATCCAATTATTACATTCCAAAATCATACCTTTAAAACTTAAGTTAAACCTTATTTAAATTTTAAATCCTTTAAATAAAATTTAATCACAAATTGTTCTCCACTTAACTTCTTAAATTTATTTATTAAAGTTATTTTATAAAATATACATTTATTTTATTAAATTAAAACTATATTTATTATACTAAATAAAACTATATTTATTATCATAAATTAAATTTATAATTAAATTTATTAAAAACTATATTAAATATTTTATTAAATTATTTAAATTATATATTTTAAAACCAAATAAATTATAAGTTTAAAATCTTAAAATTACATTTAAACCATATTTAGCTTATAATTTGAACTTTAAAACATGTAAAATATTATTACTTCCAAATATTAATTTTAAAATAAAATCATTAAATTAAATTAAATTTTAAAAATCACTTTATTAATCAAAACATACTTTAAATTTAGAAAATAATTTTTAAATAATTTTTAAAAAAAAAACCAACCAACGATGTCTGTATAAAATTTTCTACCTTATGGTCAAGTGATTGGGTATATATCATTTCAACCCAAATTAAAATTAAATTTCTGGGTATATATCATTTCAACCCGTATCCCAAATTCAAATCAATAAAATCACTTGGGTCTATCATTTCAACCCATAACGATTTTTCCTAATCTAAAAGATCATTCGGGTATGTATCATTTCAACCCATAACGATTTTTCCTAATCTAAAAGATCATTCGGGTATGTATCATTTCAACCCATAGTTTGGGAACTTGCAGTGCGATATAAAATAAACATAACATAGCATAACATAGCATAACATAGCATATAACATATCAACGAGCATAACAATATATATCATATTAACTAGAACATTCATAACATTTTACTTTCAATTCAAATGGTTTCGATTCACTTAAAATAAGCATATCAGTCGTAAGTGATTGCTCACCTTTCATGGCTAGAGAAATTGACAAGAACGGCGAATAGACACGACGAATGGACATGACAAACATAAACAGAAATCAGATCCAAGCTAATCCAAACCCGAATCAAGCTATGGACTTTGAAGCAAACTTTTTTTTCTTTTTTTATCCTTTTTTTATAAAGAGGAGGGTGCAAATTGGGTTCGGCCTAGGTGCTAGGTAGCTCGGCTTAGGTGCTAGGGTGGGTGGCCATGTTGGTATGTGGAGGGTGTGAGTGTAGAGGCTTGGGTAGGCTAGTGTGTGGAGTGTGAAGGCTTGGTCGAAGGGGTGAATGGGTGTGTGTGGGGTACGGTAATGGGTGGAGGAGGGTGTGAGGCTGAGAGGATGGTAGGGTAGGGATGGTGGAGAGGAGAGAAAGAGAAAGAGGGAGGCTACGAAAAAGAGGTAGGGGCTAGAGTTTAGGCTATTGAGCTTGGGGAAGAAGGAGATGGAGGATTAGAGTTTACTGTAAAATCGTTTCAGGTTTCAGGAGGAAGAAAGTGAGAAAGAGGAAGCCTGAAACCAAAAATATACGTACCTCACCTTTCTCAATAGACACAACTATTCAAAAAAGGTACGTAGCTATTCAAGTGACTCGTAGTATCCTAGCCCAACAACCAAGCTCAATAAATCAAGCCCTAAACCCAGATAAAATAAATAGAATAAAACACACAAAATAAACGCTCGTTTTCACGTAGAAAATTGCAGATTTGAAGATGTAGGAATCGGATTTTAATGAAATGAAAAGTGGAGAGGAGATAAACATTCAGTCAAGAATCATAAAAAAAGAATAAAATTTCAAATTTAAAATTTTCGACCAAAAGTCAAACTTTGACCTAGTTTGACCAAAATTTGAAATTTCCGAAAATTTTCTATTTTATTGAATTTGGAAAATATATCACTCAATATCCCAAAAATCTATATTTAAATTCAAATTTATTTTAAATTTAAATATTTAATTCAAAATTCAAATAAAATTTCTTTTAAAATTTGACTGAATTTATAGGTCGTTACATAGATATTCGTTCCGCTGTGAGATTCTGTATTGTTTAGTTTTTCTTCTTATCTTCTTTCTTCTTTCTTTTCCCTAACAATTGGGTTTTCCGGCATTCTATTGCTCGACACGCAATAAAATGGACGTATTAGTGTGGGTTTTTCAAGGGTTGAAAATCCTGGCTGTAACAGGTAACGTGTATATGTGAGGGAAAGGGGAGGTATATATGGGTGCATGCATGTAGGTATGTATTTTTTATTAAGTCTCTTTTACATATTTTAATAAATTCCTAGGCCTATAAATACTCCCCTTATTCCTACATCTTATTCTTTGTTTTCAATTACATTCTCAAAACCCTCTTCTTATCTTTATGTATTTCAATGGCTTCCATCTTCAAATTCCTAAGAAAAGAGATAGAGAAAATAATGTAAAATGATAACTAAACTCCTCCATTTCACTTCCTAATCCGTTCTCCTACTAAACAATACCCATATCCACCAAAAACCGCCAAGGTCGAGCCTTGTTCTAGCCATGGTTGAGCCCTAACACATGCCTTCCAAGGGTCCACATCTTCACTTTGTTGAGCTAGGAGCAACTGAGCTAGGTTGAGAGCAAGTTTAGTTTGATTTAGAAAAAGTTTGGTGAGTAAAGTTCATGTTTTAAAACGCAAGTTTCTAACTTTTTAAAGTTGTAAAATTTATGAGATAAAATGTTGCTTAAGTGTGTAGTAATGTTATATGTTGTGCATACATGCATATGTTTTGATTTGGTGTTGATTGCTTAAGCCGAAGTTTGAGTAGGCGGTAAAGATTATACCTTGAATATTGGAAAAGTTGGTTAGTATTCGTGTAGTAATGTTTTGTTTATGATGGTGCTATAATGTTATGATGTGATATTATGTTGGAATGTTGTATTTGTTATAGGTGGGTTCATGACACAAAGGTAGCGATTTGCTAACCAAAAACGACGTAGAAATTCGCTTTTTTATCGAAAGTTTGATTTTGGTTTCAAAGTGAAAAGTTTCAAGTTTAAATCTTTGTTTTGGTTTCAAAAGTTTATTTTCATATTTTAAAGAAGACAAGAGTTCAAAGTTGAAGTTTTAAAAGTTAGAAAATCAAAATTTCAAGTTTTGAAATTACGGGTCCGTATAGCGATGGTCGTTATACGCGTAGTTCGGAAAATCAAACTATTTTTCTAATCTAATCTTATTTTCACTTAGAAATCTTTTTGGAAATGTTTTCTAACTTTAATTAAGTAATTAGAGAATGTTTATTTATTTAATGATTATTTAATTGATTAATTAATTAACAAAGGTAATTAGTACTTAATCATCTGATAATAATGGTTTTTAAAATTAAATGTTAATCAATTAAGTTAATCATGATTTTTTTCTTAACTAAAGTTAATTATTATTTAATTATTAATTTAGGATTAATTAATTATTATTCTAAAAAGGGGTTTTACTTAATTAATCTTTGATTAAAGTTAATTATGTTTTAATATGTTTTAATTAAGGTTTAATTGCCTTTAATTAGAGTTTAATTACTATTTAACAAAGATTTGATTCTCATTTACAAGGGTTTTTAATTTATTTTAAAATCTCTTTGAGCTTAAGTAATCAGTTTTGTTTTAAACTGTTTTCATTTCAAATTGTTTTAAATCAGGAGATTTTTTGTGTCACTTACCCTAAAGTAACACCAACTGATGAGGAAAACTAAATGACATTTACTAGCAGAACAAATCACCATTTTGCTATTATAATTAACTTGGGCATTTACTTAAGTTGATTGATGGTTATGTGTTGATCCCTTATATACCTGTTGTTATGTGACGTCATGCTAAACTGGATAAGTAAAATCGAATTAAAAGCACCATTGTAGTCATTAAGCCTCCGTTTGATTTTGTAAGGATAAATATTTCATTTTCTTTTTGAAATGGTTTCAAAGTTATTGCATATTGAACAAGATATTTAAAGAATTATTTGAAAAATTGTTTTACTAAAGATGTTTTAACTAGTGGAAATAGTTTTCCATGTTATATGTAACGACCTGGTATTTCGAACCGTTAAAATCGACAATCATCCACTCACGTCAAACTTGAATTGCTCAAAACAACAGATTGTTAATTTATATTTGGAAAACTTAGCATATACGGTAAATACATCAATCACAGAATCACAGACAAAGAGTAATGTAACAATAAGCAACAGAATAGATAAATAGTAGTTCATGAAGCTACTATATAAACATCAGAGTTAAAATAAAATACAACAGAAATTTCGAATACATAGAAGTCTCAATACATAGCCAAATGACAAAATCTGAATATAAACAACTGGAGATAACTGAAAGCTGACAAGATATAAGGTAGATCTTCAAGCAAAGCTCCAAACTCCAAAGGTGAGTCTCAAATGCTGTGTCACTAAGTCTGACCCGAGCATAAGGCAAAACACAAAACACTCAAGTCGGGATTAACATTCTTATACCAGTAAATTCAACTCAAGTGAAATGTCAACTAAAATACAAAATAACTTAAAGGATATTTGGGATTTCCATCATCTAAGGATCCGTGGAACTATCTACTATGTAGTAGTATACGCTATTATAATATGTCTATCAGTAAAGTAAAGTATTAAAATAGCGTTAAGGCTTTACCCATATCCCCCTCAACACATTTTATATATTCCCGTAGTCTATACAATGCCGTAAGCTCCACCAAACCGGTGGTTTACCCAGAGGACACCTCATAGGTACGGTACAAAACAAACTCGTAGAAGGCGCGATAAGGCATGTGACAAGGCACACGAGGCAATGCCCAGGGTAGGATACTACCGTTTTGTGGATCCGGACTGGTGGTAACGCATAGCAGCTACTACCGCCCACCTTCAAACACACTCCCAAATCAAAGGTGCACCCAATCAAATCACAAAGTAATATAATGGTATCGAAGAAATGTGTCCGATAGGAGGAATGACCTCACTTGGCCCGGCGTGGCTCCTGTTTTTGCCACATCAAGCTGACTCACGGGAGTCAGGGCTGCGCTAAAACGTCATATAGAATCGTCACCAAACCATCCAACTTCTTTCTGGAATCTCCACCACGTACACAATTGTTAAAGTGGTTTTCGGTATTGGCAGAGAGTGTGACAATATCCGATCCCAGTCTCTTTAACAACCAAACGCTTATTTCACACAGTGGTCATTTCATTTCAAATAGTTCATACTTCATATCAAAATATGGTATTCATTTCAAAACCATATCAATTCGATATCATTATTCACTTTAAATAATATTCATTTCTAGAATCGTAACACTTTCAAAATTATAACACTTTCGAAATCATGACAATTCCAACTTAAATAGTTTAGATATTAAAAATAGTATATATATTAAAATATTTATAAATTAAAATAGTTTATATTTATTTAAAGAGATTATACTGAAATAGTTTCCCAATTAGAATTGTTTCATCCAATTCCACAAATCGATTCAAATCAACTTAAATTCCAAAAATTCAATTTAAATCAATCCATGTTCAACACTTTCAAATTAAAAGGTTAAAGATTCAATTCAAATTCTCAATAAACCATTTCAATTTTTATCGATTTCAAATCCAGGTTTGAACTATCATTTCAAGTCCAATAAGATTCAAAGTTAAATATTCAAACAATTTCAATATAAGTTTCATTTATATTCAACATTTAACTTTAATTTTATTCGAATTGAAAAATATTCACTTAATCATTTTAATAACAATTAAATAAAATCTCCAATTACACCTTTAAATCAAACTAAATATTCGAATTTTAAATTATTTAAATTTGAAAATATTCATTTCGTCACCTTTTATCAAATTCAAGTTATAAAATCCTATCTTTAAAATCTCAAATTCAATAAGTTTCAAATCTTATTTAAGTTCAATTTTAAACCAATTAGTTATAAATCAATTCTTATTTAAATTCAAGTACTAACCCATTTAAGTTACAAATCAATTCTTATTTAATATAACTTCCCAACCTTTATTTATTTAAAGTTACTACAAAATCTATTTAAATAATGATATATTATATATTTTTAAAACATATTATATATACTTATTAAATTAAAATTATTAAATTAAATCTTATTCTTAAATTTCATTTTATATTAAGTCTTATTTTATAAAAGAAAAATAATAATAAAGTTATAGGTGAAATCTTAAAATTTATATTTTCAAAATTAACTTATAAATTTAAGATTTCCAAAACATAAAATTTTAAAATCTAAATTTTACACATATATTAAAATAAATTCTTTATATTATAATTTAAAAAAATCCATATATTTCCTTTCAATCTTTGGCAATCATTTTCAAAATATAGACCAACTGTGTCCGTATATAATTTTCTATCCTATGGTCAAGTAATATGGATATTTATCAATTCAATCCGCAAATTTAATATTTACGGGTATATATCATTTCAACCCGCAATCCCAAAATTCAAATCCAATGAAAATCGCTTGGGTTTATCATTTCAACCCATAACGATTTTCCCCTAATCTATAATATCGTTCGGGTATGTATCATTTCAACCCATAGGGAATTTCTAAACAAACAGGGAACTTGCAGAGTGAGAACAAATATGATAATAATATAGCATATCAACAATAGGCATATATCATCAGTAACAAATTTAAATATAATATATACAACAGTTATGGTGTCATATGTCATAGGTGAACAATTTCAGATAATGGCATATCATATTTAACAATTAAATAACTTAATAATTCAAATTTCACAGTATATTTCAATCGTCATTTCATGTGAATTAAATTTACTAAATATAAGGATGTTAATCATGAGTGATTGCTCACCTTTAGAGGCTAGAGAACAACGATGGCGATACGGATACGAACATGACACTCGGATGCAGATCCAAATGGCGGCAAAACTAGAAGCTTGAATTTGATGACTCGATAAAATCAATTATATATATTTAAACATATTATATATGTAAATTATTACAAAATCTACTTAAAATAATAACATAAATTCAATAAATATTTAAACATATCACATACATACATACATACATACATACATACATACATATATATATATTGTTGCAAAAATCTATCTTAAGATAATAATATAAATTTAAATAAATACTTTTTTTCCTTCATTGAAAACAAGATAATTTACTTTATATATATACTTGCATTATCATATATATATATATATAAACAATTAGGTGGACAAATAACGAATATAATATATATATATAAAGAGGAAATGTGGTAATATGGAGCATATGAAAACAAAGCAACCATCGAATCAAAAAATATATATATATATATGTGGAATATATACCTCTTTTTATATATATATTTAATATACGTATAGAAAAAGAGGCTGCAGTTGCAAAATAGGAAACCACTAGAAAACAAACTTGTATAAATATAAAAGAAGGCTGCTAGGCTCGGCTAGGGCTACTGCTCTGCAAAATGAAGCAAAGATTGCTAGCTGAGTAAAGTAAAGTCGGCTGGTCTGGTAGAGATGCAAGCGGATGTGGGCTGAGACGAGAGCAAGGACGGATGGCAGCGATGATGAGGGAGAGTGGACAGGAAGTCATAGCTGTGGTTGGAGTTGATGGGAGGGCGAGATCATCAGAGAGGGGATCAGTGGTGGTCTGAGATTGGAGATGCACGATGGCTGAACTGGCGGATGTTTGTGGAGGAACGGTGGCTATTTGTGTGGGCGAGCTGTGTTGGATGGCTGTTGATTGGGCCTAGAGGAAGAGAGGGTGGGAAAAAGGCACGGCAGGGTTAAGGTCGGAGTTTTGTTGTGGGTTGTGGGTGGTGCAGATCGTGTACGATTGGAGTTGCGGAGATTGGTGGGTTTGAGGCATCACGTGAGGGAGAGGGAGAAAAACCTACGCATTGATGGTGGAGCTCTCGGCTATAGGGTGGGTAAAGGATGTGGTGGTGGTTGCTGTCGTGTTGATGATGAGAGAAAGGGACGTGAGTGAGGGCGTGCGCCGTTGCAGAGGGAGGTGGGGAGATCCGGAACCAAGGACGAAATATTTCTATTCGTATATATATATATATATATATATATATATATATATATAAACCTCTACATATTTTATATATTTTTTCATAAAAAAAGAACAGACGAATAAAAAAAAAGAGGTTGAGAAGGTGAGGAACGAACAGTCTCTCAGAATATAACAAGCCCCGTTATATTTAAATATATTTTTCCAAGAGCAGAACGATAGATTTGAAACGTTGAACTGATAGGAATGTTAAAAGCCTGATTTAAATTTCAGAGAATAATAAGAGTCGAGACCGGAATTTTTGGAAATAATAATAAAAGCAACTGGCTATTGGTTGTCTTGGGGAACGACGAAAGGTCACAGGACCCAACAAGCTTAAATTTTGGAACCGATACGGCTAATCATTTTACCGATTTCATCGTGGTTCGGACGCCGAATTGCATAAATGAATATACTAAGGAGATCAACACAGCGAGACAACCAGAATTGTACATAGATATGAGTGGTACGATCATCCTATCCAAACTCAATATTTCGTTGCCGAAATGTTGCTAAAACGTCGCAAATAAGGTAAACGAGGCTAGAGAAGTCCAAATTTGGCAAAACGAAATATAACGTCTCACTCAAAAAATGCTCTACATTTTATTATATAAAAATATTCAGGTTTCAAGAAAATTTAATTTTTTAATTTTCATCAATTTTAACTGATATAAATTGAAATTGAAATTACACAACAGAACCAACTTTCATATTTTTCAATGAAAATTTACCATTTCCTATGTTTAAATAGACGCATACCAAATATCAAATTTTCATTTCAAAATTTTATAGTTTAAATTTCACGAAAAAAGTTAGTTAATTACGTTATAAAATCGTTAAAATTTCTGGGTCGTTACACTCTCCCCCACTCGAAACTTTTCATCCCCAAAAAGGAATGAGATAGGAGAATAGAAGCAACAGAAAGGAAAATAGTTCAAAATATAAAAGGCAACAATTTATTCAAAACCATATAACTTTTATTAGTTTAAATTGATTAATATTGAGCAATTTTGGTTTCAATCTTTTTATTTAATCAATAAGTATTCATTGTATTTACATGTGGTTGATTTCAATCCAATGTATTTCATTCAGTTGATTTTAATTTAAAATTTGCTACAAAATTTCTTTTCAAAACAAATTTAATTTATTTAACTCATTTATTCATTCCATTTAACTTCACTTAAGTTAATTCCACATCAAAAATTAAATTTCAATTGTTCTTGGTAATTTACTTTTGTATCACAAATAATTTACAAAATATAATTTATTTATTACCAATTTACTTTCTTAAGTTCATATTCATTTACTTAAATGACATCTTCTTTTTATTATTCAGTTTATTCCACTTAACAAATTATTATAACTTAAATTAAGTGTATAATTTTTTATTATATCCATTCAATCTTCTATTTATAAATTTCTTTAACAATATTTTATTTCGACGTCTTATTGCTTACATTCATTATTGTATATTATTCAATTACATTCAAACCCTTTCCAGGTAAGTTTTATTAATGTTTTTGAATGTAATCAAACACTATACAAATTTACAGTCATTTACGACATTTTATTAAGCAAAATTTAGTTTGGATATTTTATTACTTAAATTTCTCTTGTATAACCTTTAATTACATATTTACATCAACATTTAAATTTTTTGAACATTTCAGGCAAGTTATATATGTTCTTAAAATGCAATTGAGTATTATACCAATAAATTTTATCCTAGTTCAACTGTTTTAAGTTGTTTCAATTCCATTTCTCATTTTAGACACTCCAATTATTCAAAACTTCTGCTTCATTTCAATATCTTGAAAAACATTATTTAACATAAACTTAAGAATTAAATTTCTGGTTTCACTTCAAAACATTTTGAAATAAATATATACATATATATATATATATATTATACATCAAGTCACACTCAAGAAATTTAAATCAAATCCATTTTCCAAAACAAAATGTAGCAAAGCTACTAACTGGTCTCTCTACTTTGAGACTTGAAAATGAATGTCGATGATGCTGCAGTCATCACCGAAATTATTTTCCAGCGACAAAAGAGGAGAGTACTGATTTTCTTCTTTTAAAATTCTTTGAAAACAATTTTCATGCGAAAATACTTTCAAATAATATTTTCCAAAATTTAAAACCAAATTTTTTGAAAATACCGAAAATTGAATTCTCAAATTCTTAATTTAAATTCATTTCAATTCCAAATCAATTTATAAACCATGTTTTATAATTTCATTTATTTATATCATGTAGCAATAGTCAATGGTTTACAAAACAATAAATGATAATCAAATATTATCATTTCTAACAACCAATTCATTTAATTATTTAATTTCAGAAAATCATACCTTTATATATATAATATAATCATACACAAAATTATTTCATTTACAAATTTTGAAAACAATATTGTGTTAGTTTGCTCTGTTCAAGTGCTTTGGAATTCCTACCGATAGCGTTGGCCGGATGAATCGATCGAAACCCCAATTTCAAACTTAACATCTCAAACAACACAATATAAAACATTTTTATATTAATTACAAATATACTCACTCACGGGATGATTCAAGAATGGATTTTAAAACAAGGATTGAGATTCAAATTTTAGGGGAACCCTAATCAAAGGGAATTTTAACTAAGAAAATAGGCTCGAAAGGAGGATAAGATAATTAGATTACAACAGAGGAAAATTTTGATAGTCTTATATTAATCACGGCGACCTTTACCGGGACAACCGAGACTTAGAAAAAACGAGAATATCATCAACGGAAATGGGAACAAACTCGTTGAGAGCATCGTGGAGAACGCGATTCATGATATCAACGAAGAAGGCAGGAGCATTGGTTAATCCAAAGGGCATGACTAACCATTCATAGAAACCATATGTTCGGGAGGAAGGACAACAGGTCGAGCTCCAGGAATATGATCGATGAGGAATTCAATTTCCCGTTTAGGAGGTGGAGGAGTGACTTCACCAAACATCAGGATAATCCCTGACTATCGGTGGAGTCAAGATCACTAGGCTGAGAATCAAGCGAAAGATGAAAGTGCCTGCATAATCCTGAGGCAATCGACATCCAATCCGAAGAGAATTACCCGGGTAGTCTACTATAGAAAAGGTTCGGCTTGGCAAGAGATAACAGCATCATAACCGAGGACATAGAAATCTGCGGTGATCGACGCCTATTATAAAGGGGTTTCACCTCTTTGCAAATCATATCAAGGTTGAGGGCATGCCGATGGAATTAGTTACACAGAAGAATGAAGTGGCCAATTGAGGTGGCAAGATGAGCTCAAATTTATTACAGAGATCAAAAGAAATAGAGCTATGGGATGCTCTAGTATCAAGAAGAACACGAACATGAACAAGAATGGATTTTAAAAAGAGGAATGTTCCAAAATTCAAAGAGAATCCGAATCAAAGAGGAAGGAACTCAAGCTCGAATGAAGGTGATTCCGAAATTAAATTTTACTCCATATGCTAAGTTTTGCCTAAACCAGAGCTCTGATACCAACTGTAACGACCTGGTATTTCGAACCGTTCAAATCGACAATCATCCACTCATGTCAGACTTGAATTGCTCAAAACAACAAATTATTAATTTATATTTGGCAAACTTAGCATATAAATTAAATAAATCAATCACAGAATCACAGACACAGAGAAATGTAACAATAAGCAACGAAATAGATAAATAGTAGTTCATGAAGCTAATATATAAATATCAGAGTTAAAACAAAATACAACAGAAATCTCGAATACATAGAAGTCTCAATACATAGCCAAATGACAAAATCTGAATATAAACAACTAGAGATAATTGAATGCTGACTAGATATAAGGTAGATCTTCAAGCAAAGCTCCAAACCCCAAAGGTGAGTCTCAAATGCTGTGTCACTCAATCTGACCCGAGCATAAAGTAAAACACAAAACACTCGAGTCGGGATTAACATTCTTATACCGGTAAATTCAACTCAAGTGAAATGTCAACTAAAATACAAAATAACTTAAAGGAAGTTTGGGATTTCCATCCTCTAAAGATCCGTGGAACTATCTACTATATAGTAATATACGCTATTATAATATGTCTATCAGTAAAGTAAAGTATTAAAATAGCGTTAAGGCATTACCCATATCTCCCTTAACACATTTTATATATTCCCGTAGTCTATACAATGTCGTAAGCTCCACCAAACCGTTGGTTTACCCAGAGGACACCCCATAGGTATGGTACAAAACAAACTCGTAGAAGGCGCGATAAGGCATGTGACAAGGCACGCGAGGCAATGCCCAAGGTAGGATACTACCGTTTTGCGGATTCGAACTGGTGGTAACGCATAACAGCTACTACCGCCCACCTCCAAACAAACTCCCAAATCAAAGGTGCACCCAATGAAATCACAAAGTAATAGAATGTTATCGAAGAAATGTGCCCGATAGGAGGAATGACCTCACTTGGCCTGGCGTGGCTCCTGTTTTAGCCACATCAAGCTGACTCACGGGAGTCAGGGCTGTGCTAAAACCTCATATAGAATCGTCGCCAAACCATCCTACTTCGTTTTGGAATCTCCACCATGTACATAGTTGTTAAAGTGGTTTTCGGTATTGGCAGAGAGTATGACAATATTCGATCCGGTCTCTTTAACAACCAAATGCTTATTTCACACAGTGGTCATTTCATTTCAAATAGTTCATACTTCATATCAAAATATCATACTCATTTCAAAACCATATCAATTCGATATCATTATTCACTTTAAATAATATTCATTTCTAGAAACATAACACTTTCAAAATTATAACACTTTCGAAATCATGACAGTTCCAACTTAAACAGTTTAGATATTAAAAATAGTATATATATTAAAATAGTTATAAATTAAAATAGTTTATATATTAAAATAATTATAAATTAAAATAGTTTATATTTATTTAAAGAGATTATACTGAAATAGTTTCCCAATTAGAATTGTTTCATCCAATTCCACAAATCGATTCAAATCAACTTAAATTCCAAAAATTCAATTTAAATCAATCCATTCAACACTTTCAATTTAAAAGGTTAAAGATTCAATTCAAATTCCCAATAAACCATGTCAATTTTTATCGATTTCAAATCCAGGTTTGAACTATCATTTCAAGTCCAATAAGATTCAAAGTTAAATATTAAAATATTTTCGATATAAGTTTCATTTATATTCAACATTTAACTTTAATTTTATTCGAATTGAAAAATATTCACTTAATCATTTTAATAACAATTAAATAAAATCTCCAATTACACCTTTAAATCAAACTAAATATTCGAATTTTAAATTATTTAAATTTGAAAATATTCATTTCGTCACCTTTTATCAAATTCAAGTTATAAAATCCTATCTTTAAAATCTCAAATTCAATAAGTTTCAAATCTTATTTAAGTTCAATTTTAAACCAATTTAATAATAAATCAATTCTTATTTAAATTCAAGTATTAACCCATTTAAGTTACAAATCAATTCTTATTTAATATATCTTCCCAACCTTTATTTATTTAAAGTTATTACAAAATCTATTTAAATAATGATATATTATATATTTTTAAAACATATTATATATACTAATTAAATTAAAATTATTAAATTAAATATTATTATTAAATTTCATTTTATATTAAGTCTTATTTTATAAAAGAAAAATAATAATAAAGTTATAGGTGAAATCTTAAAATTTATATTTTCAAAATTAACTTATAAATTTAAGATTTCCAAAACATAAAATTTTAAAATCCAAATTTTACACATATATTAAAATAAATTCTTTATATTATAATTAAAAAATCAATATTTAAAAAAATCCATATATTTCCTTTCAAACTTCGGCAATCATTTCCAAAATATAGACCAACGGTGTCCGTATATAATTTTCTATCCTATGGTCAAGTAATACGGATATTTATCATTTCAATCCGCAAATTTAATATTTACGGGTATATATCATTTCAACCCGCAATCCCAAAATTCAAAACCAATGAAAATCGCTTGGGTTTATCATTTCAACCCATAACGATTTTCCCCTAATCTATAATATCGTTCGGGTATGTATTATTTCAACCCATAGGGAATTTCTAAACTAGCAAGGAACTTGCAGAGTGAGAACAAATATGATATTATATAACATATCAACAACAAGCATATATCATCAGTAACAAATTTAAATATAATATATACAACATTTATGGTGTCATATGTCATAGGTGAACAATTTCAGATAATGGCATATCATATTTAACAATTAAATAACTTAATAATTCAAATTTAATAGCATATTTTGATCGTCATTTCATTTGAGTTAAATTTACTAAATATAAGAATGTTAATCATGAGTGATTGCTCACCTTTCGTGGCTAGAGAGAAACAATGGCGACATAGATACGAACATGACACTCGGATGCAGATCCGGACAGCGGCAAAACTAGAAGCTTGAATTCGATGACTCGATAAAACCAATTATATATATTTAAGCATATTATATATGCAAATTATTACAAAATCTACTTAAAATAATAACATAAATTCAAATAAACATTTAAACTTATCATATACATATATATATTTATATATATATATATATAAATTGTTGCAAAAATCTATCTTAAGATAATAATATAAATTTAAATAAATACTTTTTTTCCTTCATTGAAAACAAGATAATTTACTTTATATACTTGCATTATCATATATATATAAACAATCAGGTGTACAAATAACGAATACAATATATATAAAGAGGAAACGTGGTAACGGGGAGCATATGAAAACAAAACAACCATCGAATCAAAATATATATACATGTGGAATATATACCTTTATATATATATTTAATATACGTATAGAAAAAGAGGCTGCAGTTGCAAAATAGGAAACAACTAGAAAACAAACTTGTATAAATATAAAAGAAGGCTGCTAGGCTCGGCTAGGGCTACTGCTTGGCAAAATAAAGCAAAGATTGCTCGTTGAGTGAAGTAAGGTCGGCTGGTCAGGCAGAGAAGCAGGCGGATGTGGGCTGAGGCGGGAGCATTGGTGGATGGCGTCGATGATGAGGGAGAGTGGACAGGAAGTCATAGCTGTGGTTGGAGTTGGTGGGAGGGTGAGATCATCAGAGAGGGGATCAATGGCGATCTGAAATTGGAGATGAACGATGGCTGAAATGGTAGATGTTTGTGGAGGAATGGTGGCTATTTGTGTGGGCAAGCTGTGTTGGATGGCTGTTGATCGGGCCTAGAGGAAGAGAGGGTGGGAAAAAGGCACGGCAGGGTTGAGGTCGGAGTTTTAATGTGGGCTGTGGGTGGTGCAGGTAGTGTACGGCTGGAGTTGTAGAGATTAGTGGGTTTGAGGCATCACGTGAGGGAGAGGGAGGAAAAGCTATGCATGGATGGTGGAGCTCTCGGCTATATGGGTGGGTGAAGGATGCGGTGGCGGTTGCTGCCGTATTGATGATGAGAGAGAGGGACGTGAGCGAGGGCGTGTGGCGCTGCAGAGAAAGGTGGGGAGATCTGGAACCAATGATGAAATATTTCTATTCGTATATATATAAACCTCTACATATTTTATATATTTTTTCATAAAGAAGAAGAACAGACGAATTAAAAAAAAGAAGAGGTTGAGAAGGTGAGGAACGAATAGTCTCTCAGAATATAACACGCCCCGTTATATTTATATATATTTTTCCACGAGCAGAACGATAGATTTGAAACATTGAACTGATGGGAATGTTAAAATCTTGATTTAAATTTAGAGAATAATAAGAGTCGAGACCGGAATTTTTGGGAATAATAATAAAAGCAACTGGCTATTGGTTGTCTTGGGGAACAACGAAAGGTCACAGGACTCAACGGGCCCAAATTTTGGAACCGGTACGGCTAATCATTTTACCGATTTCACCGCGGATCGGACGCCGAGTTGCACAAATGAATATACTGCAGAGATCAACATGACGAGACAACCAGAATGGTACACATATATGAGTGATACGATCATCCTATCAAAACTCGATATTTCACTGCCGAAATGCTGTTAAAACATCGCAAATAAGGTAAACGGGGCTAGAGAAGTCCAAATTTGGCGAAATGAAATATAACGTCTCACTCAAAAAATGCTCTATATTTTATTTTATAAAAATATTCAGGTTTCAAGGATATTTAATTTTCATCAATTTTAACTGATTTAAATTGAAATTGAAAATTACACAACAGAACTAACTTTCATATTTTTCAATGAAAATTTACCATTTGCTATGTTTAAATAGACGCATGCCAAATATCTAATTTTCATTTATAAAAAGAAGTTTTTGTAAAGAGTTTTACAAAGGAATTTGGAAATTTATAAAGTGTTTTGGGTAAATGGATTTGATTTTTTAAGCAAAGAAGATTTCATAAATAAGGGAGATTTATAAAATTGATTTGCTTATTAAAGGAAGCTAATTTGATTTAAGGTTATTTAGGAAGTTGTTTGAACATGAAAGGTTTATAAAGAAGTTTTATAAATGATTTTGGGATATTTATAAAAGAAGTTTTAGAAAATGATTTAGATATTCATAAACGAAATTTATAAAAAGTTTGGATATTTATAAGAAATTTATATGAAAAGTTGGATATCTTTAAAAGCAAATTATATAAATGATTTTGAATATTTAAAAAAGGGTTTTATAAATGACTTTAGGAGTTTGGAAAGCATTTTTAAATGGATTTGGATGTCAAGTAAAAGAGATTTCATGAATGAAATAGATTTGATTAAAAAAGATTTACCGAAAGAATTATAAAAAGAATTTAAGATCTGGGTTTCTCTAAACTGACAAAATGGTGGTATGGAACATTCGTTCCAGACTTAACACCGAGTGGATAGTGTTTAGGGTTGCCCTACCTCCAATTTAAACAACATTTGTTTAATCCTTTTTAACAAGATTTGGAAGTAAGAAGTTATTTGCAAATGTTTTGTGAGTATACTTATGTCAGAGATATAAGTATATGAATGTTTTAGACAAACATTTTGAAAAGAGATTTATTAAACAAAGATTTATTTTGATGCTTAGCAGTTGCTATGGATAAATAAATCTCAAATGGAATTAGTTGTTGTTTTTTATTTGATAGTTAAATAACCGACTATCAAATATGGACCCAAAAACGTAACTTTGGAAATATTTAGAAGAAACACGTGAGTTATATGACATAGTCGTCTCCGATGATGATGTACCGTGCGTATAAATCTCGTTTCGTTCTTCTGGGATAAATGATAAGGAAATCCGTCCACTAACAGTTAGGAGGTGATCTCCGCTCTTATCTTTGACTGTTTATTTTCTAAAGAACCGGGGTTGAGTTTACTGGAAGCTATCGAATGTTGTTTCGAAGAAACCAAGATCGGATATGTTATCCGAAAACCACTTCGATCCAAGCGTTTCAAAGTGAAGACATCTTGAAGACGATAGAATTGAATATGGAGCTCTTTGAAGTGCAAGGGCTGCTTGCTACTAATCCTAAGGGTGATTCCAAAATGGATGCAGTAGAAGTAGTGCATTCGGTTTGTCCATCTCCTGGACAACTTGTATGGATGAATGCTGGCATTACATTATTGCTTGTAGGGCAGTATTGGCATTCCAAGTGGGAAGTGCTATATGAAAGGTAAAACGTAGCCGCAAGCCTATCAACTGGGAAATGTCAAAAATCGGGCATGCGGCAGGGCCGTGTGGGTCGCTCTCATTGGGGTATGGTCATTCCAAATCTAGATCTATTACTATCTCTCATGTATGCATCGGGGCCCAAAGTGGGGTGATCATATTTGGTACTACTAGTCAAGTGGTAGGCCAATCCTGTGTGGTAGGGGAACAAGATGTTCTTATCAGACCCCGGGGCATTTTATCTAGAGATATACCGTCGGAAGGTAGTTCCTTACCTTGTCATAGTATGGAATCCATTCTCCAATACATGCCTTCATGGTTTTAGATGTACCCAACTATATTGAAATGTGAGATGCAAGAATTTCAGCTATATTTATAATTTACTTGACCCCCAAACATTATTATAATATCATTGGATTTTATGTACAAATGTTTTGGTTATCGTAAGGTAAAATCCCATCTCTATTTATGTGCAGCATGGTCTTATGAGATGCATTTGATTTAAAGGTTTTTATAAAGTTAAAAACTTATGTTTTACTCACACCAGACCTATATCTGATCCGGAATTTATTTTCCTTTTTCCTAAACTCTTGGGTGCTCAAATTTGAATGGGCAGCCAAGTAGTTTAGGTTTTCCGCAGATTCACTTTGGAGGAGCTTGAAGCAGGTGGCTTTATCGATAGCTAGTTATTTTTCTTGTTTCCATTGTATTATATGTATATTATATCAGTTAGGTGCGGACAGGCTGTTATAACTGTCGTAGGTATAATTTGTATTAGTATGACTCTGATGCAACATTTTGAAATGACTTTGACTATATTATGTTGAGTAATATATATTGTTCCGTTGCATTGTGAGATTCTATGTTATTTAGTTTCTTCTGTTCTTTCTTTCACCCCTAATGACCTGTCTTTCAGACGACTAAATGATCGGCACACGAATATCGAAGATGTATTAAGTGTCATCTTTGGTAGTAAGGAAGGAAGATCATTATAGCATTCGATTGAAAGCAGTGCGACAGTCTCTGATGGTCTGAGGCAGTGGCGATATGAAGTTGATTGAAGCTATGGTTTTCGGGTTTCACGTTTAGGCTTCAGGCGACAATAGCAGGTGTGGTTGGTGTCGTTGAGATCGTCGTGTTCAAGGATATCTTCAATGGGAGTGCGGCAGTGTCTAGTGGCAAGAGGCGGCACTGGTAGGGAGATGATCGGTAGTAGTTTGGTCGGCCTGGGTTTTGGTTAAGCCAGATTAGGGTAAACATGATTATCATAGGATAATTAAGCTAATGACCTAATTAATTAAGTGATGTTTTAATTAATTTATCTTGTAATGTTCTTTAACTCATAACTATTTCAAACGAGGTCAGATCCAGATGCGATCAGTCACGTTGGACTTGTGGAAATGATATCTTCTTACTGAAATTGGATTGGTTGGATTTGGAGCTTGTAGAATTTTGTGCTAAAATTGAACTCGCATTCTATTTTAGTCCAAACCGAAACGCTTCGGGAATAACTGGAATTTCCGTGAGTTAACTCACCTTTAAATAAACTATATAATATCTATAACGCTATAGATTATTGTAGTATGCTTGTATGTTATTATATTTTTGTTTGATTGATTGTTTAGTTGGATTTCCGTTTTGGAAAAACATTTGTAGAGAGACCCTAAGAGGTTTCTCGCCAATATTAATATATTTACATCCATGCATTGCTTATATTATTGTTTGGTTGAAAATAGTTATGACATTCTATTTGAATTGTTTAAATGTCATTATAGCAATTTTCGCTATACCGTAACTTATTGAATATCATCCCCTAAACTTTTGTGTGTGTTGACTTAAGCTTGCACGAAAGTTAATTAATCTTTTAGTTAATGATGGATTAAAGTTAATTAATTATTCTGATTAATGATATTTGAAATTGATTAATCAATTTTAACTAGTGATGTTTTAAAGTAATTAATCATTTTAATTAATGATATTTGATTTAATTAATCATTTTATTTAATAATATTTGAGTTCAACATATCATTTCAATTGATGATATTTGATTAATCATTTTAACTATTGATATTTGAATTTAGTTAATCTTAATTAATGATATTTGGATTTAATTAATAATTTTAATCAATCATGTTAAATTTAATTAATTCATTTAGATAATGATATTTGCATTTAATTAATAATTTTAATTAATGATGTTTTAAAAGTACCGATTTAATAAAAGTGTTTAAAAGTTATTAACTAATTTAGTGTTTCAAAGATAATTTACCATTTTAATAAAGATAATTGATTAGTTATTGAAAGAGATTTTAAATTTACTTAATTATCTTTTGGGATAATTAATATTGTTTTTAAATTTATAAATATTATAAATGTGATTAATTATCTATTAGGACAATTAATGTTGGTTTAAATTTATAAAATGTATTTTAAATTTCATTTATTTTCTTGAGAAAAAATTAATGTGGTTTTGAAGCAATAAAACCCATATTATAAATTATCCTTCGAGATATATTAACATTTGTTTTAATTTATAAAAGTAATTTAATTGATTTATTATCTTTTAGGTTAATAAATGTTGAAGAAATTTATATATAATAGTTTATAATTGAAAAGATATTTTTAAGAGGAATTGTTTCAAAATAAAACCAAGTGTAAATAGTTTTGGGTTTATAATAAACAATGTTTTGACATTTGTTTTGATCTTGGTTTTAATACACTTAGAAAATATAATTTTCTCTTCTAAAAGAATATTTTAAAAGGCGTTTTTTAAAGTGTCTTTAAAAGAATTGTGATGTGAAAATCAAGAAAAAGTGTGAACAACCATTCTACCATTCCCGATAGTTGATTTATCGACTAACAACTTTGATTCTGCTTTTTTCTTTGTGTTTCGTCTATTCAAGTCGATTTGTTGCTCTTTTGGGCTTTGTTATCCTTTGTCGAAAATAACTAAACCCAAAGAGAGGGTGAAAGCCAAGCTATGTAGGGTTGCTCCCATTAGGGTATTTTCACATCTACTCTAGATTGGAATCGGTTTTGCACATTATGATGTGAAATACTCTGATACTCGGTAACTGTTGGCAGGGTTTGGCTTGGACGTGTCCGAGAGCCATCGTAGTTCTCAAGTATATTTCTAGAGGTATACTTCCAGTAAGAGGAGTGCACCCTCCTGGTCATTGTTGGAAAAACTTCTTTTTTTTCCTTGTTGTTAATTCAAATCTTTGAATCGTTTCCTTAATTGCATTGAGAACTGCCTTGTGCTTTCCTCGATGTTTAATTATTTATGTCCATTTTTTCAAGTTGTAGACTTTTATCTTGTTTGTCCATTCTTTCATAGTTTCGATTTTGTTTAGATTATTTCCATTCTTTTAAGTCTGGATTTTGATATTAATTATGCCCATTCATTAAGTATGGGATTTATTATTACATGTACCCATCCTTTATATTTATATTTGTTTCTGTTGTTTATTACCATTCTTTCATGTTTGGATGTTGTTCTTGTTTGGTGAAACCCTGTTCCGTTTTTGTGTCGTGGTCCCACCAATTGTTCTATGTTGATCATATTACATGAGTTTTCTCACGCTGGTTTTCTAGACTGACCCGAGTGTTATTTTATTATAATGCTAAGGTCAGACCATTATTTTTCCCAGGTTAGCTTTAGTGATATGGAGTTCTTGGAGAAGAGCTGGACGTTCACCTATCGTAGTGTTTTATTTTTGCTGTAGTATATTGTTTACCTATCAACAAGTTGTATGGTCATGACTTATAACCATCCAGCTTAACTCTAATGTACTATGTATTTTGGAGTGATAGTTTATATTATCTTTGTTATATTATATGTTATCATTTTCGTTGTGAGATTCTATTTCCTCTGTTCTTTGTTTTTTTAATTTTACCCTAACAATCTGCCTTCCCGACAATTGGATGTTCGACATTTGAATACCGAGTATGTATTCAGTGTCGACTTTCGATGGTCGAAAAGGCGGGCAGTTACACTTGGTATCAGAGCTAAAGGTTAAGCGAGTACCTTGGTTTTGGTATGGTATGACTCATTAGAGATAGGGTAAGTGACAACCTAGAATGAGTTTGAGAGTACTATATATACAAAAGCGTATTTGTTAATGCTATAAAAACATATTGTGTTAATTGGTCTATTGAGTTATTTATGAATTTTTGTCAAGACAGGGATGCCACAATATTGATAGGAATTTCTAAACATTTGAACAAGATAAACGGATATGATATTGACTTTTGAAAATTGGTAAATGAAATACTTTACCTTGGTTTAAGTTTTTATATATATAAAGGAATAATTTTCAAATTCATATATTTTTAGAGTGTGTTTGTTTGTTTGAATGTGATAGTATTTATTTATTATCACTATTGTTTGATCAGCCATGCTCGATTAAATTAAGAGCGTTGACTATCATTTGTAGGCTACTGATTATTTATGCTCAGCTTATTTTTAAGCGTTTATTATTTTAATTATAAACGAACACCTTGTGAATTAAGTTTCACAATTTGACTATATGGTGTTTGATTATAACGTTGGGTTAAATGTAAACTTTTGATAAAAGTTGTTTAAAATTATCTACATGGTAAGATAAGATATTTAGAGAATAAATATTTGGGAAAATTTTATTGTAATAAAGGAGGATTATTATAATATGAAATAATTTTATATATAGGCAATTTCATATAAATTTGGTTTATAAAATGTGTTTTAAAAAGGATTTTTGAATTAAAATCCCGAAGTCGTTTGAAATAATTTCGAAAGGTTTTTGAATATATATATATATATAGTAGTAGTACGACTTGGAAGTATTTCTAAATATAAATATTTTGGAAGAGAAATTTTAAGTGGAATGAATTTTCTATAGGGTAATTCAGGGGAAATCGTCTGGATTAGTTTTATAGGCGTCTGAATAATCTTCTAAATGATGATCAGATGTTTGTTTAGACGAACGTTGTAGTGCACTTAGTAAATTATTTTCTTTATAATTGTGCGATCAAAATGAGTTCAAATCCGGATGAACCTAAGGTATGTTTAGTAGAAAAACCATTGAAGTTATTTCATAAAAGAAGTGTATGTAGTATGTTTTTCAAAAATGGATTTTGAAATTATAAACTAGGTATTTGGTTTTTAAGTTCCTTTAAAGGGAATTGATTTCAAAATAAAAGGTATTTCTGATAAAAGGATGATTTGATAAATGAATTTTTACCCTTGAATAGAATAAGGGATAATTAACACAAATTTTAAAATGGTTTAAATTAGATAGGGAGGTTTTAATATACATTGTCTTATTAAAACCATAGTTTTTGGTTAAAACATTTAAGTGGTGTAAACTATTTGTTGTTTTTGGGTCAACCCATAAACATCTTTCATTATAACACTCTAGGGTAGAAAGATTTACTCAGTTTTAAAAGATCCATATTTTGGTTAAGTCTCCATCTAAATTTTAAAAAGTAAAATCAAAGTGGTGTTTTGAATGTACTCTTAGTATATAGAAGAGTATTATACAATTCGATAGTGGGGTGAGTTTTTAATTGCTATTTTATAAAGAAATATCTTTATAAAATATTTATAAACTTGGGTGAAAATTTATGAAATAGTTCGTAAACAATTTTAGTGTTGACTAAAATACTTAATAGAAAATATAAGTGATCTAGAAAAATTGGTATAGTAAAGAAACCAATAATTCTCGAAAGTGACTTTCAATTTTGTCCTAGGGAATTTAGAAATCTTTTAAGCAATAACCAAAGGCTGATGAGAAAAATGGTATGCTTGGGGAATTATCCATATTCTTGGAAAATCAAGAAAGTTTTGAACCTAATTTGAGATTTGATTGTTTGTCATTTAACATTTTAAATCATGTTAAGTGTTAGTGTATTCCTATACGTAATTTGATTAGATTGATTTTAGGATTTTATATACCATAGTTTATAAAGTTTGAATCATTGTTTATTAAGACTTAAATCTCGATGGTTTTGAAAACATTTTAAAAGAGTTTTTGAAATGATTGTGAAAAGAAATAATAATTGTATAATTTGAAGTATTTGAGAAATATTATTATTTCGATAAAAGTTGGAATTTGTTCCAATAATATTTGCAAAGTGTTTTACAAATATTTTTATTTATTGCGATGAATGACTAAAACAAAAGGAGATTGGGAGTTTCCCCATTTTTGGACTTACCAGGTATATTTGTTTACTCTATTGTGTTTAGAAGGTACCAGAATACCACTGGAGGCTCCATTTTTTGTTTAGAGTTATACCATGCTCGGAAAAGGGAGGTGCACCCTCCTAGTCATTGTTGGAAATAGTTTTGATATATACCTCTTTATAAAGAGTTTTGAAAAAAAAATTGAATAGAAAAATCCAAACATTTAGTTTTAAAATTTATCCTTTGAAATGATTGAATACAGTATTTTATTACAGGATAATTTTCGTACTTTTGGTTGCATATGGTTGATATGTTGCTTTTGGTTGCATGTGGCTTTATTCATTGGAGTTGCAGGTAGGTTTATATCATGCTAGTTTTTTCATGTAGAGTTGCCTCATTATTATCAGTTGCATCATATTGCCATGTTTCCTATAAATGTTATAATTTTTATTCTGTTTGAGCTTATGATAGAAATATCAAGTGTATTGCTCTTTTGTCAGCCTGATTCTCTTTTGGATTATGTAACTACATGGAAGCAAGAGATTTCTATTTGACTTCTTGCGCACGTGCATTTGTATTGAGATAATAAGTTGCTTGCAAAAATATAGATCAAACGCAAAAGGGTACGTAGTAGATTAAAAAATTGAGATTGGTTGATGGTTTTATGCCCCATATATGGGAGGCTACTTGGTTTTAGTTTTCTTTTGTTGGTTTTGGGCCCGTAGTGGCGATCAGTAGTTTTTATGATCGAGCCGCGCAAAGGAGGTGCTGCCAAAATTTTCCATAATTTAAGGAACTTTAAGAATTTAATAACTCATTTTAATTTATTGTTTTTGAAACCTTAAGGGATTGGAGGCATTTTTCCTACTTTGGGAATTTCGAGGACGAAATTCTCTTAAGGGGAAGAATGTAACAATCTAGAATTTTGATCATTTAATTTTAAATATTTAATTAATTTTAAATATTTAAATAATTGGGTTTTAGAATTTAATAACTTGAATTCAAATATAGTGATCATTTAATGTAACAACCCGGGATTTGCATTACCAACTAATAAATAAAAGTTAGGATTTTTATTTATTTTAATGAAGCATAAAAGAATTTGGAATAACAAAATTTATGTGAAAAAGGCTATTTTAATTAAATGGGAAATATGAGATTTTAAAATGAGGATAAAATGTTATTTTTGGAAAGTTAAATATTTTAGGAGAGATTTTAAAACGGGTTTGGATAAGAAAAATGAGTTTTATAAACATACATGAACACTTAGACTAATTTTTGGAAAACATGAAATAACTCTCTTCATATTGGGTTATTAAACCTTACCCAATAACCCACCCTAAACTTCCTCTATAAATTATCTCAAACTCTCCTAACCTCATTCATCAAAACCCTAATCAAAACCCTAACCATTTCCTAAAGCTTTCATAACAAAAATGGCCTCCATCTTCATCTCCTTCTAGTTTTAGCTTATGCAAGTCATTCTATGCAAAGGTAATGCAAATACCCACCTCAAATCCATGTTTATATCTTTCTTATTTCTGAAATTGATTTGGTAACACATGTTTTATGTGTTTTTTTGATCTTATAGCCTCCTAATCATCTTTTGCTAACTTGGGTTGATGCTATAGTAGTCTTTGTTGCTTTCTAGAGAGGTATATTGCTAAAATCCTCTTCTAATATGTGTTTAATCATCTTTTGATTTTGGTAATCAGTTAGTAACACATGTTTTATTATGTAACATGTGAATCATAGCTCTTTGATCATCTTTGCTTTCATTTGGGGTGTGCAAATAAGGTACTTGTAATATATGCTAGCTGAAATTATAATTAGTTTATTGCTGTTAGTAAATTAGGCATATCTCATTCATCTTAAATCGGAATTAAGATTTTCTTGAAGTTCTGGAAATCTTATTCTGTAGCCTATAACTTTTATGTTTTGAGCTTTGCCTAATTTTGTGGTTTGAATGGTCGAAATCATGTTTGTTTGTCGCTGACCTGACAACAAACTAAAGGGTTGATAAAATAAAACCCTGAAATTGATTTGGCCATAAGTTACTCGTTTCTTATCCGAATTAGATAATTTTGGATGTTCCGGAAAGGTTAAAACATATGCTACAATTTTTATTCATTGATTTTTCTATAATTTTGCCATTTAGATGACCTGAAATGCAATCAAAGACAGAAGACCAATTTTGTCTTTAACAAGTTATCTTGAGTTTCAATCTGATATTGTTTTGCATGTATCTCTCTCGTTTTTGATCTGAATTAGATAATTTTGGATGTTCTGGAAAGCATAGATTTAGAGCTAAAACTTTCATGTTTTGAGTTTCATGAAATTTCGAAGTTAATTTGGTCAAAACTGTGCATTCTTACCACTGTCCCGAGAGCACAACGACAGTGATATAAAATTTAGATCTGAGAATTGTTTTAGTCATAGAATTTTCATCTCTGGTCGGAATTTGACGATCTTGGTCATTCCGGAAAGCTTAGAAACTAAGCTACAACTTTCATTTTATTCATTTTGCCAGAATTTGAAGTTTACTATGCCAAAATCGTGGTTTTTCATCTCTGGCCAGTTAGTGCATAGCTATAGGCCTTAGTCTCTTTTCTCCCGTTGTTTTGAGCGTAGAACCCCGACTTTGCGACGCCATCCCGGGCTCGTCCTTTGTCGGATTTCATTGTTTTTGGTCTCGTTAAAAAGATGAGATCGAGATCTTTAACCATGCAAAGTTTGGTTTAGATCTGGGTGCATTAGGTACTTCGTTTATATTGCCGAAGTAGCACCCAGAAACTGTTTTACAATAGTGATCATTTTCAGTTATCGTCGGACCAACTTCGAAACATTGTCATTTCTTCATTTCAAGTCGAAACCGAACGATTCTTGTTGCATATCAAAGTAGGAGTACTTTTCTACGCTCCTGCGAATTTTCATCAAGATCTGAGTTCATGTGACCCTTCGACCATGTCATCGAAGTGGGACCTTTACACTGTTTTGACACAGTAAAGTTTTATGATTTTTGTCCGACTTTGAGACGACGTCGTTTCTTCGTTTCAAGTCGGAATTTCCTGATTCTTTTTGCATCTTAAAGTAGGGATGTTGGACTACATGCCTGCAAATTTTCATGACATTTGGACACAGTTTACTAGTCCAAATAAATTGTCGAACTTTGGTTCGCGTCAGTTTTTTTGAATGTTTACAAACACTTAGAATATTTTTCAGTGATTTTCTGGTTTTATTGATTTCTTTGAGATTTGTCTCTAGATTTCGTACACGGGTTTTATGAATCATTTTCAAAAGATTTTTCACTCCTAAATGGCTTTCGAAATTATTATATAATATTATTTTTAATTATTAAATTAATTACTCCATAATAGGAGATTTTCAAAAGCCGTTTTAAAGTGATTTCAAAATCAATTATAAATCCGTTTCGCACCATTATTTTCTATAATAAAAACCTCACACTCACTTTTTAGCACGTCGAGCGAAGTGGAAAGGTGCTTAAACGGTTAGGAAATCTCCGGCCTATGGAACGGTGTGTATTTTCTTTTCGGTTAATCCCCGACCTATTCGATTGATCGTTTTGACCTTTGGGTCTAGTTTACCGATGATACGAGGTGGACTTTTTATTGTTTGGAGTGTGAGCTTGCTATTGGTTAGGAAACCGTTTAGTGCGAACGTGGGGTATGGGACTCATTGTTAACACTTTACGGGTTCCTCTCCAAGAAGTTAGTGACACATTAGCCTCTGGGCGGCCAGTACTGGACCTCTGGGTCACCACGCCTCTGGGCAACCGTCTCTGGACACCTGCTCTATGGAGCAGTTTATTTTTCGGCATGCGCCTCTGGGCCTTTATCCTTCTGGGAAGGATCTTGCCGTCTCGCGCGTTCCGCATCTGTGCGAGTGATCGATCACAACTCTACAGTACTTGGCAACAACGACTCTGGTCGGTGCACGTGCAATATTGGTATTATTTGATGATTTTTATATCCATTCGAGTACCGCCATTCGGTGTTGGTTCTATGGAACCATACGATGTAAGTGCGATTACCTTGTGGATTCACAGTGTCTCTGGACACTGCTTTTCAGTGTTGGATTTCATTGACTTTTCAGTATATCCCCATTGCTCTTTGGAGCATCGATCTTTGCTTGGGCATTGATTACAGACTCTGGTCACTCTTGGGATTATTGCCTATGGGCATCTTTTTATAGCTTTGGCTACGCCGATGATATGAGGCGAATTTATTTATTCTACACTTTGGTGTTGATTTCTCTTTGGAGATTTTTATTGTTTATTGATGATTATGGATCGTCATTATATTCATGTGGTTCATAATATACTTCTCTTTGGATAAGTACTGTTTTATTTATGTACCGCATTACTATATATCTCAGTTATTACTGATTGTTTAGCTAGCCTGACCCGAGTGTTTTCGCTCGGGTCAGACCGAGTTGTTTCAGGTTAGGTCTCTGGACTTAGCTTCTGTGCTTCCGCTTGGACATTATCTGCTATGCTGATAGATAGCGCTTTTATTTGTCCACTATTCCGCTACTCTATTATTATTCAGACTTTGATATGTACATATTTTTAACCCACATGTGTGGGCAGTGGCTTTGTACCCACTTATTGTATTTGGATCTGTATTGACGATGTATTATTTTGGGATTTTATATCTGTTATGTGATTCTGTTCTGTGATGTTTTATCATTTAATATTATGCTTTTCCTGATAGATCTTTAGCCATTTGTAATTTTGTTATAAGTATTTACTGAATATGTCGAACCACTTGAAAAAAATATATAGATACCATCCTTTCGACGTATTCAGTAGATAGTTATAGCTTGATTACAAATGGTCGCTTCCACTATACTCTATTCTCCGCTTTAACAGACAGTATTACTCCCGTAATATTCTTTGTTACAGTGGGTCTCAGAGTGGGGCGTTACAGTTTGGTATCAGAGCCTGGTTTCAGGAATAAGCATAATAAATACAGAACAGATACACTTAGTACAATACATTTTAAATTAGATCCGAATTAAATCAAATCCCTTCCTTATGTTTATTGATAGATAAGTTAGGAATATGTATAGGAATCCGTTATATTCCGTAGTATTCCTTAATTAATTATCTATCATTGAATCATGTCTAACTCTAATTCCCGTTACGACATGTTTGACCAATTGAGCGGTGCGAAGGTCTTCTCTCAGCTTGACCTTGCCACCGGATTCCATCAGCTATGAGTCATGGAAGACAGCATTCCTCTTACAGCATTTCGCACTCGTCATGGTTCTTTTGAGTGGTTGGTCATGCCGTTCGGCTTGACGAACGCTCCGGCTTTCTTCGTCGATCTTATGAATCGAGTATTCCGGGAATACATCGATATATTCGTTCTGGTTTTCATCGACGATATTCTTATTTATTCTAGATCCGAGGCATAGCATGCTCATCATTTGCGGATCGTCTTGGATACTCTTCGTCGGCATCAGCTTAAGGCCAAGCTCTCCAAGTGCCATTTTTGGGAGAGCAAGGTCAAGTTCTTGGGCCATATTGTATCATCTGAGGGTATTTCTGTCGATCCTGCCAAGATCGAAGCTATTCAGAATTGGAGGCAGCCCGAGAACGTTCATGATATTCGCAGCTTCCTTGGGCTGGCGGGTTATTACCGTCGGTTTATCAAGGATTTCTCTCGAGTTGCACTTCCCCTCACGACTCTGACTCGTAAGGGGGTTCGTTTTATTTGGTCTGATAAGTGTGAAGCTTCCTTTCAACGACTGAAGGAACTTCTCACTCATGCTCCTATCCTTGTAGTTCCTGAGAGTAACCAGGATCTTGTTGTTTACACCGACGCTTGTGGTAGCGGCCTCGGTGTTGTGCTTATGCAGAAAGATCGGGTAGTTGCTTACGCTTCTAGGTAGCTACGTCTGAATGAGGTTCGCTACCCTACTCATGATCTTGAGTTAGCAGCTATTGTCTTTGCCTTGAAGACGTGGCGTCATTAACTATTGGGCGAACATTTCATTCTCTACACCGATCACAAGTCGCTGAAGTATTCATTCAGTCAGAAGGATCTCAATATGAGGCAGCAGCGATGGCTTGAGTTTCTCGCCTCATATGACTTAGATTTTCAGTATAACCCTGGCAAGGGGAATCGTGTTGTAGATGCGCTCAGTCGCAAACACTCGGCAGTTGTTTCTATGATGATTACCGAGTGGGTTATTCTTGAGACTCTTTCTATGTGTGATATTCGAAATCGAGCTCCGTCTTTTGATTCTCAGATCTTGTTATTCAGCTTGGAAGCTCGACCTATTCTATTGGATCGCATTGCCCATGCTCAGCGGCAGGATCTAGACTTGTTGCGATACATTCATCTCCTTGAGTCGGGATCCAGTGATGAGACATTGTTGGATTATTCTATTGATTCTCATCGGTGTCTTCGCAGGAAGAACCTTATTTTGGTACCATCTGATTTATCACTTAGGCATGACATTCTAGACGAGTGTCATCACACTAAGTACACTATACATCCCGGGTCGAGTAAGATGTATGACGACATGTGTCGCCTATTTTTTTGGGAGGGCATGAAGAGTGATGTTGCAAGTTATGTAAGCCGTTGCATGACTTGTCAACAGATCAAAGCTGAGCATCAGCGTCCATCTGGTCTTCTTCAGCCGCTAGAGATTCCATTGTGGAAATGGGATCAGATATCCATGGATTTTATTGACGGTCTGCCTCGATCGAGGTCAGGCCATACTTCTATTTGGGTCATCGTCGATCGCTTGACCAAATCAGCTCATTTCATTCCTATTAAGTCCACTCGGACTGCTCCTCAGCTTGCCAAGCTATATGTGAAGGAAGTCGTTCGACTTCATGTCATTTCTAGCTCTATCGTCTGTGATCGAGACACTATCTTTACTAGTCACTTCTGGAAGTGCCTACAGTCAGCTTTGGGCTCAAAGCTGAATCTCTCGACTACTTATCATCCTCAGACCGACGGTCAGACGGAGAGGGTGAATCGTGTTTTAGAGGATCTTTTACGCTGTTGTATTCTGGATTTCGGAGGTAGTTGGGAGGATCACTTACCGCTTGTAGAGTTCTCCTACAACAACAGCTTTCAGTCGAGTATTGGCATGGCTCCTTTCGAGGCTCTTTACGGAAGGCCATGTCATTCTCCTTCGTGTTGGTTAGAATCTGGCGAGAAGCTCCTTCTTGGTCCAGATTCAGTTCGGGAATCTTCTGAGAAGATTATTCTTATTCGTCAGAGAATGAAAGAGGCGCAGAATCGTCAGAAATCCTACGTGGACAACCGCAGGAAGCCTCTTGAGTTCTCCATTGGTGATCATATCTTTATTCGGATATCTCCTATGAAAGGGGTTGTGCGTTTCAGCTCTACAGGGAAGTTGGCTCCTCGCTATGTTGGACCATTTCCTATTACGGAACGCATTGACCCCGTGGCTTATTGTGTGGCTCTACCTGCTCACTTCTTTGGAATGCACGACGTGTTCCATGTTTCCCAGCTTCGCATGTGTGTCCACGATCCTGATTCTATCTTTGAGCCGCATGTTGTGCCTGATTTAGAGATCTTACCTGATTTATCTTTGGAGCAGCAACCTCTTCGTGTGCTTGATTCGGAGGTTAGACGCCTTCGCAACAAAGAGGTTCCACTCATGAAGATTCAATGGTCACTGAATCCTAAGGACTGCACTTGGGAGACCAGAGAATCTATCGAACGCTCTTATCCTAGCTTTCTCCCATCTTCTTCTACGGGTGAGAATTCTCTATTTTATCTTTATCACTTCTTTTGTGGATTTGACGTTATAGACGACATCTATCTTAAGGAATTGCGGGGACGCAATTTTCTTAAGGGGGGGAGTCTGTAACAATCTGGGATTTGCATTACCAACTAATAAATAAAAGTTAGGATTTTTATTTATTTTAATGAAGCATAAAAGAATTTGGAATAACAAAATTTATGTGAAAAAGGCTATTTTAATTAAATGGGAAATATGAGATTTTAAAATGAGGATAAAATGTTATTTTTGGAAAGTTAAATATTTTAGGAGAGATTTTAAAACGGATTTGGATAAGAAAAATGAGTTTTATAAACATACATGAACACTTAGACTAATTTTTGGAAAACATGAAATAACTCTCTTCATATTGGGTTATTAAACCTTACCCAATAACCCACCCTAAACTTCCTCTATAAATTATCTCAAACTCTCCTAACCTCATTCATCAAAACCCTAATCAAAACCCTAACCATTTCCTAAAGCTTTCATAACAAAAATGGCCTCCATCTTCATCTCCTTCTAGTTTTAGCTTATGCAAGTCATTCTATGCAAAGGTAATGCAAATACCCACCTCAAATCCATGTTTATATCTTTCTTATTTCTGAAATTGATTTGGTAACACATGTTTTATGTGTTTTTTTGATCTTATAGCCTCCTAATCATCTTTTGCTAACTTGGGTTGATGCTATAGTAGTCTTTGTTGCTTTCTAGAGAGGTATATTGCTAAAAACCTCTTCTAATATGTGTTTAATCATCTTTTGATTTTAGTAATCAGTTAGTAACACATGTTTTATTATGTAACATGTGAATCATAGCTCTTTGATCATCTTTGCTTTCATTTTGGGGTGTGCACATAAGGTACTTGTAATATATGCTAGCTGAAATTATAATTAGTTTATTGCTGTTAGTAAATTAGGCATATCTCATTCATCTTAAATCGGAATTAAGATTTTCTTGAAGTTCTGGAAATCTTATTCTGTAGCCTATAACTTTTATGTTTTGAGCTTTGCCTAATTTTGTGGTTTGAATGGTCGAAATCATGTTTGTTTGTCGCTGACCTGACAACAAACTAAAGGGTTGATAAAATAAAACCCTGAAATTGATTTGGCCATAAGTTACTCGTTTCTTATCCGAATTAGATAATTTTGGATGTTCCGGAAAGGTTAAAACATATGCTACAATTTTTATTCATTGATTTTTCTATAATTTTGCCATTTAGATGACCTGAAATGCAATCAAAGACAGAAGACCAATTTTGTCTTTAACAAGTTATCTTGAGTTTCAATCTGATATTGTTTTGCATGTATCTCTCTCGTTTTTTATCCGAATTAGATAATTTTGGATGTTCTGGAAAGAATAGATTTAGAGCTAAAACTTTCATGTTTTGAGTTTTATGAAATTTCGAAGTTAATTTGGTCAAAACTGTGCATTCTTACCACTGTCCCGAGAGCACAACGACAGTGATATAAAATTTAGATCTGAGAATTGTTTTAGTCATAGAATTTTAAACTCTGGTCGGAATTTGACGATCTTGGTCATTCCGGAAAGCTTAGAAACTAAGCTACAACTTTCATTTTATTCATTTTGCCAGAATTTGAAGTTTACTATGCCAAAATCGTGGTTTTTCATCTCTGGCCAGTTAGTGCATAGCTATAGGCCTTAGTCTCTTTTCTCCCGTTGTTTTCAGCGTAGAACCCCGACTTTGCGACGCCATCCCGGGCTCGTCCTTTGTCGGATTTCATTGTTTTTGGTCTCGTTAAAAAGATGAGATCGAGATCTTTAACCATGCAAAGTTTGGTTTAGATCTGGGTGCATTAGGTACTTCGTTTCTATTGCCGAAGTAGCACCCAGAATCTGTTTTACAATAGTGATCATTTTCAGTTATCGTCGGACCAACTTCGAAACATTGTCGTTTCATCATTTCAAGTCGAAACCGAACGATTCTTGTTGCATATCAAAGTAGGAGTACTTTTCTACGCTCCTGCAAATTTTCATCAAGATCTGAGTTCATGTGACCCTTCGACCATGTCATCGAAGTGGGACCTTTACACTGTTTTGACACAGTAAAGTTTTATGATTTTTGTCCGACTTTGAGACGACGTCGTTTCTTCGTTTCAAGTCGGAATTTCCTGATTCTTTTTGCATCTTAAAGTAGGGATGTTGGACTACATGCCTGCAAATTTTCATGACATTTGGACACAGTTTACTAGTCCAAATAAATTGTCGAACTTTGGTTCGCGTCAGTTTTTTTGAATGTTTACAAACACTTAGAATATTTTTCAGTGATTTTCTGGTTTTATTGATTTCTTTGAGATTTGTCTCTAGATTTCGTACACGGGTTTTATGAATCATTTTCAAAAGATTTTTCACTCCTAAATGGCTTTCGAAATTATTATATAATATTATTTTTAATTATTAAATTAATTACTCCATAATAGGAGATTTTCAAAAGCCGTTTTAAAGTGATTTCAAAATCAATTATAAATCCGTTTCGCACCATTATTTTCTATAATAAAAACCTCACACTCACTTTTTAGCACGTCGAGCGAAGTGGAAAGGTGCTTAAACGGTTAGGAAATCTCCGGCCTATGGAACCGTGTGTATTTTCTTTTCGGTTAATCCCCGACCTATTCGATTGATCGTTTTGACCTTTGGGTCTAGTTTACCGATGATACGAGGTGGACTTTTTATTGTTTGGAGTGTGAGCTTGCTATTGGTTAGGAAACCGTTTAGTGCGAACGTGGGGTATGGGACTCATTGTTAACACTTTACGGGTTCCTCTCCAAGAAGTTAGTGACACATTAGCCTCTGGGCGGCCAGTACTGGACCTCTGGGTCACCACGCCTCTGGGCAACCGTCTTTGGACACCTGCTCTATGGAGCAGTTTATTTTTCGGCATGCGCCTCTGGGCCTTTATCCTTCTGGGAAGGATCTTGCCGTCTCGCGCGTTCCGCATCTGTGCGAGTGATCGATCACAACTCTACAGTACTTGGCAACAACGACTCTGGTCGGTGCACGTGCAATATTGGTATTATTTGATGATTTTTATATCCATTCGAGTACCGCCATTCGGTGTTGGTTCTATGGAACCATACGATGTAAGTGCGATTACCTTGTGGATTCACAGTGTCTCTGGACACTGCTTTTCAGTGTTGGATTTCATTGACTTTTCAGTATATCCCCATTGCTCTTTGGAGCATCGATCTTTGCTTGGGCATTGATTACAGACTCTGGTCACTCTTGGGATTATTGCCTATGGGCATCTTTTTATAGCTTTGGCTACGCCGATGATATGAGGCGAATTTATTTATTCTACACTTTGGTGTTGATTTCTCTTTGGAGATTTTTATTGTTTATTGATGATTATGGATCGTCATTATATTCATGTGGTTCATAATATACTTCTCTTTGGATAAGTACTGTTTTATTTATGTACCGCATTACTATATATCTCAGTTATTACTGATTGTTTAGCTAGCCTGACCCGAGTGTTTTCGCTCGGGTCAGACCGAGTTGTTTCAGGTTAGGTCTCTGGACTTAGCTTCTGTGCTTCCGCTTGGACATTATCTGCTATGCTGATAGATAGCGCTTTTATTTGTCCACTATTCCGCTACTCTATTATTATTCAGACTTTGATATGTACATATTTTTAACCCACATGTGTGGGCAGTGGCTTTGTACCCACTTATTGTATTTGGATCTGTATTGACGATGTATTATTTTGGGATTTTATATCTGTTATGTGATTCTGTTCTGTGATGTTTTATCATTTAATATTATGCTTTGTCCTAATAGATCTTTAGCCATTTGTAATTTTGTTATAAGTATTTACTGAATATGTCGAACCACTTGAAAAAAATATATAGATACCATCCTTTCGACGTATTCAGTAGATAGTTATAGCTTGATTACAAATGGTCGCTTCCACTATACTCTATTCTCCGCTTTAACAGACAGTATTACTCCCGTAATACTCTTTGTTACAGTGGGTCTCAGAGTGGGGCGTTACATTTAAACATTTGAATTATGAATTAAATATTAATTAAATGGATTTAATGGTCTTATTTAACTCCTTTTAATTAATAAATAATATTGGTGAACTCAATTTGTAATTTATTTACATTAGTAAAAAGTTTAGATAAATATCAATAATGTGATTTAAGAATATAAAACGATATTTAAATGTATGAAATTAGCATTTCGGGGGCACTATCTTGGTTTTGATGAAACTAATGTCATTGGATCCGAAATAATGAATGGTTGAATGTCGATAAGTTTCATGATGATCAAATGTATCGTGTGATCAAGCGAGCTCGAAACACGTAGCAATTAATTTTTGAGAATTAAAATAATATAATTGGATTATAGAATCTAGCTTTTATATACTTTGAAATTAGGTCCCGAAAATAGTTCCATTGAGTTCGAAATAGGGGTATTTAGCTAGGAATGCCAGTGAGTATGCCTCGATTTGAGTTCGTAAATTTTGGGGGATAAATAGTGTTAGTTAAGATCTCTATTTATGGACCCTCACCCCTCATTCTTTTTACCAAACCCTAGCCGCCATTTTTAGTGAACCTCCATCCAATGGCCGTGGATGATCAGAGAGTTAGAGGAATTTTCTGGCGATGGACCCAACATGAAAGTTGTTTGCGATGGGGAGATAAAGGCGATGGATGGGTGGATTGGCTAGAGATGGCAGGAGGTGCCGTAGATTTCGAGATGAACGTCGGTGATTAACTTACCTCATTCTCAAGCTTCAGGGCATGAATGGAGGAGCGGTTGGTGGCCTTTGGACGGCGCAGGTGAGGGCTTTCAATTGAAGGCAGTGCGACAGCCTAATGTATCCTGAGGCGGCGGCGATATGAAGTTGATCGAAGCCGTGGTTTTGGGTTTCGTGTTTGGGCTTCAAGCGACGACAGCGGGTGTGGTTGGCATCATTGAGATTGTCATGGTCGAAGCTATCCTTGGTGGCAGTGCGACAACGTCTAGTGGCAAGAGGAGGCGCTAGTAGGGAGATGATCAGTAGTAGTTTGGTCGGCCTGGGATTTGGTTAAGCGAGATTAAGGTAAATGTGATTATCATAGGGTAATTAAGCTAATGACCTAATTAATTAAGTGATGTATTAATTAATTTATCTTGTAACATTCTTTAACTCATAACTATTTCATACGAGGTCGGATCCGAACACGGTCATTCGCATTGGACTCGTGGAACTGATATCTTCTTATTGGAATTGGATTGGTTGGATTTGAAGCTTGTAGAATTTTATGCTAACCTGAATGCTTCGGCAATAACTGGAATTTCGATGAGTTTACTCATCTTTAAATAAACTATAGAATATCTATGATGTTATATATTATTGTTGTATGCTTGGATGTTATTATATTATTATTTGATTGATTGTTTGGTTGGATTCCCATTTTATAAAATGAATGACATATTATCTAATTTGCAGTGAACCCATATAACTATTTATGTTGTTCGTAACCATTATTTTGTAGGGGACATTTGTAGAAAGGCCCTAAGGGGTTTCTTTCTAATATTAATTTATTTACATCCTTGCGTTGCTTATATTATTTTTTGGTTGAAAGTAATTGTGACATTCTATTTGAATTGTTTAAATATCATTATAGCAATTTTCGATATACCGTCACTTATTGAATATCATCCCTTAAACTTTTGTGTGTGTTGAGCTTGTATTTTCACAAAAGTTAATTAATATTTAAAATAATGATGGATTAAAGTTAATTAATTATTCTAATTAATGACATTTGAAATTAATAAATAATTTTAACAATGATGTTTAAAAGTAATTAACCATTTTAATTAATGTATTTGATTTAATTGATCCTTTTAATTAATGATATTTGAGTTTAATAAATCATTTTAATTAATGATATTTGATTAACCATTTTAACTAATGATATTTGAATTTAGTCAATCATTTTAATTAATGATATTTGGATGTAATTAATAATTTTAATTAATGATGTTTTAATTTAATTAATTCATTTAGATAATGATATTTGGATTTAATTAATAATTTTAATTAATGGTGTTTTAAAAGTTAATTAACTAATTTAATAAAAGATTTTAAAGTAAATTAACCGATTTAATAAAAGTGTTTAAAAGTTATTAACCGATTTAGCGTTTCAAAGATATATAACAGTTTTGATAAAGATAATTGATGGGTTTATTAAAGGAGATTATAAATTTGATTAATTATCTTTCAAGATAATTAATATTGGTTTTAAATTTATAAAGATTATAAATGTGATTAATTATGTTTCAGAATAATTAATGTTGGTTTAAATTTATGAAAAAGATTTTAAATTTGACTTATTTTCTTTGGGAAAAATTAGTGCGGTTTTGAAGTAATAAAAACAGTATTATAAATTATCCTTCGGGATAAATTAACGTTTGTTTATAAAAGTAATTTAATTGATTTATTATCTTTTAGATTAATAAATGTTGAAGAAATTTATATATAATAGTTTATATAGGAAAAGATCTTTTTAAAAGGAATTGTTTCAAAATAAAGCTAAGTGTAAATAGTTTTGGGTTTATAATGAACAATGTTTTGACCTTTTTTTATCTTGGTTTTAATACACTTAGAAAATATAATTTTCTCTTCTATAAGAATAATTTAAAGGGTTTTTTAAAAGTGACTTTAAAAGTATTGTGATGTGAAAATCAAGAGCGAGGGTGAACATCCATTTTATCATTCCTGATAGTTGATTTATCGACTATCAACTTTGATTCTACTTTCTTCTTTGTGTTCCCTCTATTCAAAACGATTTGTTGCTCTTTTGAGCGTTGTTATTGTAATAATCCATAATTTTGGTCATTGGATTTTGAATATTTAATTAATTTTAAATATTGAAATATATTGGTTTTAAAAGTTAAATAACTTAAAATTCAAATATAGAGATTTATTTGAATATATGAATTTTGAACTTAATATCGGAATAGAGATTTAAATATCGGTATTTTTAATCTAATATTTATTAAATGGATTTAATGGTCATATTTAACTTTTTTTAATTAATAAATAAAAACAGTAAATTCATTTGTAAACTTATTTACAGTAATAAATGGTTCGAATAAATAATCAGGAAATTAATCATTAATATAACGACTGTGACGACCCAGAATTTTTAGATATTTGGAATTGGAATATTTAATTGATTTTAAATATCTAAATGTTAATTTTTAACTTGAATTTCAAGTATAACAAATTATTGGATGACTTAATTTTTGAATTTAATTATTGGAAATTGGATAAAATATTGAATCTTGTGTTTCAAGCTTGTGAAAAATAATTTGAAGGCTTATAAAATTTATATTGATAATATTGAAGATAATAAAAGCTTTAAAGTTGAATTTGGAAGTGATTTGTTCAGTTTTGAATTTATATCATTTAAATGACATTTAAAAATAGCCTTCCGAGGCACAGTCTCGGAATTCGACGAATCCAGTTCCATTGGATCCGTAATGGCGTATTATTATTGGATTTCAATTTTCGTAACATTTGGAGTTGTCACGTGATCGTACGATATATAAACGCGATGAAATTTATATCGAATTCAATATAATAATTGGGTCCAAAATGCTATCTTCTTCATACGATCAAATTAAGACTCGAAACCTTTTCCATTGTGTTCGAAATAGTGATATAATATTATAAACGCCTAGCGGCACGCCTCGATAGGATGTCAAAATTTTAAGTGGTGATTTCGAGAGGATTCAAATTCAAATTTAAATAATATAATATACATTGTTTGACTGGTCAAAATTCCCTTCCCATCAGAACTTTTCCCTTTCCCTTCAAAACCACTGTACACCATCACTGTAGCTTTCCTCAAACATGCCACCTCCCTCTTCTTTTTGAAGCCGAGATTCAAAACAAGAAAAAATAAAAATAGAATAATAATGGCCGAACCAAAATTATTATTCATTCTCCTTCATTCGTTAAATCCTTTTTCATTCGTTCGTAGTTATCTCACATAAATCAAAATGGTCGCTCTCTTTTCCAGTCGAAAAAGGATATATTCCTTCATCTCAACATCAGTCAACTAGGGGGGAGATTCGCGATGGAATCACGAAGGTCAAATGGGTATCGGCGGCAATTGCATTCTTGGCAATCGCGATGACGTATTGATATGCGCGCGTTCGGGTGGGGCCACAACTGCATAGAGGGTCGAGCGTGAGAATGAGAGGTAGGCGACGAGGTGGTTTGACCGACGATGGCGCTGGGGCGCAAGCAAGGGGGAAGTTCGAGTTAGGGCCTTGGGGTTCGTGAAGGCAGCGGGATAGTGGCGAAGTCGAGGTGCTCGATGGGTGGGGTTCTGTGTCGACCAATTGTATGGAGATAAGGTATATGATTCAATTTAAAAATTCGATAACATATATATATATCTATGGATATATTACAGAAATAATTCTGTTTTAATTTAATAAATACATATATATAACTCAGCATTTGATTTTAACTCAGCATTACTGAAGAAAAAATATATAACGCAACATTTAATTTTTCAGTAAGGTGAAACAACCCTTTTTTTAAAGATAAATATACATACATAATTCAAGTTAATATAGGCAGACAGAAAATAAGTATATATATAGGATCTTGGAAAATATAGGAATTTATGTAAAATTTATATTTTTGAAATCTATAACTTATTTTTATAAATACATATGTAGTTTCAAATGAAAAATAAATAAATACATATACAGATTCGAAATTTACTAGTTTAATGTAATATGGAGATTAGTTTATTTAGTAAACTTATTATTTTAGTTACTAAAATATTTTATTACAGGAAAATTAGTTTAAATTAAAATTATTAAATGATAATCAATTGCCCGATCTATTTAAAATGTTAACAAACTGTATAATGTTTATACAAGGGCAAAAACCATGAAACCAAGTCAAGAGTGAAGTGGATGGCAAAAAAAAAATCAAAGGTGAGTTAATCTCACTCAAATTGGATTATCGGTTAATTTAATTAGTTAAAATTAAATTATTGGATGATTGATTGAATTGATAAGTATTATCAGTCTGGATGTGATATTATATATAGTAGTGTATATATATATTGGAGTGATTGATATTCCCGCATTATATAGCGGATGAGACCCTATGCGCCCCGCATAATAGCGGATGACCCTTTATACTGCGATATCCCCCTCGAAGTGGGATCGGTATTTTTATATTGTGCTAACATCTATGGATGCAGGAAAATAGGTTGGAGGAATCCAACTGGATTCCTCAAAATGTTGAATTATTTCATATTCAGTGATATGATTTATTTGATAATATGTGATAGATTATATTGGTTATATTGGAAATTGAAATAATGAATGTTATGATTGGTTGAATATATTTTGGTACTTTAAGATGTCAAAAATAATAAAGATTGGATTTTTGAAGAAAAATAAAAATGGAAATTTTTAAGTAAAATAATTATAGTGAATTTGGATAAATGGAAGAAATGAATTTGGAGAAGAATAAAAAGTTTGATTTTAAAACCCTATTAAATAAATTCCGAATATGGGAAAAATGGAGATTTTGTATAAATGGGAATAAAAGAATTTGACGACTTAAGTGATATTGTTTAAAGATAAAAGAATTTATTTAAAAATTCAAGTTTAAAATGAGTTGGGAAAAATAAAAGGGAAATTTCGAATAAAGGGTAAAATGGATATTTTCAGTTTTAAATAAGGTTTTAAGTCATACTAAAGGAGTGAACATGGAATCAATGGATTTTGGAATAAAATTTGAGTAAGTCAAAATAAATTTTAAAATGGAAGTAATTCAGAGAATCGATTGGGAAATCGATTAAGTGTTTGGAAACTGTGATTTAAAGGGAAATGAGGGTATGGAAATTATAAACTGGGTTTATAAATAAAGCAAAATATTTATCAGTGGATAAATTTGAAAATATAAATTCACGGTGGGAATTTATAAGGAGATGGTAATTTATTTTAAAAATAAAAAGGTGGTTTTATTTTTAAGAGTGTGGAAAAGAAATTTACGGGATTGGGACATAAATTAAAGTGGGATAAATAGAGAAGGATTTTAAAATGGTTAGACTGGATTTATTAGAATGGGAAGTGTAGTTTCCTGAAAAGCTAAGTATATTTTCAAAGAAGGATTTTTAAGTATAAATTAGAAGTTTTAAAATTGTTTTAAAAAGAATGTTTTTAGAGAAATTTATTATTTAAATTGTTTTAAAATTTATAGATAAATATTTATTAAGTTAAGTATAGTAGTTAGTTGTTTTGAAGATTTAAAGTGGTATTATGATTAAAGGAAATTATTAAATATTTATATTTTATAAAATAACTTTATTTTAGAAGTAGTTTGACTAAAGTTTTATTTGAAAATTTATTATAAAATTTAGTAGCTAGTATTTTAATAAAGTGTTTAAGTAGTTTTACTTTAAAAGTTTTAAGTGTATATTTTTGGATAAAGTGATTTAATTTGTTTAAAATCTAAATTAGTAAGACTTGGTGCTTTTAAGTGGAAATAAAACAATTGGTTGGATGATTGTTAAATTTGATAGTTAAATAACTGACTATCAATATTGGCCAATGCGCTGATCGTTTTGAAGAGACCGGGATCGGATTTAATTTTCTGAAAACAACTTCGATCCGGTTTGAACGTTTGCGAATGAATACCGTGAAGAGGATGAAGACGGTGATTCGGTTTGTCCAGACCCAGGGCAACTTGTATGGGTGAATGCTATCAGACCATCCTCAGGAGGACGATGAGCATTCTAAGTGAAATGTGTTCTAAAAAGGTAACGCATAGCCTCAAGCCTCATCAACCAGGAATGGCTAAAACAGGGGAGGTGCAGCAAGAATAAGTGGCTAGCAACCAATTAGGGTAAGATTTCCCCTATCTAGATGTCCCTTTTTATTCGGCTTAGTGGGCGGTTGCTGATCCCAATCGCGGGGTGATCTTATTCGGACTATCCAGTAAGGGGTAGCTCCGGTCTTGTGTTGCAGGGGGTTGGGAGTGATCCTCGGTACTCTGATCTAGGCCAGGTACTGTGATGGGCGGTACCCCATTAGCCCTGCCATTGTATGGAATCCAATCTCCAATAAGCGCCTGTACGGTTTTGACTATGCCCAACTATTGCTGGAACGTGAGATGCTAGCATTTCAGCTAGATTCTATTTTACTCTCTATAGACACTATTATAATATCAGACGGTTTTAATAAAATTGTTTTGGTTATCGTAAGGTAAAAATCCGGCATGTTTATTTGTGGCGTGGTCTTACGAGATACCTTTGATTTCAAAGGATTTTGACAACTTTAATAATTCAACTGAGTGTGATTTCTCACGCTGGTTTGGCAGACTGACTCGGGTGTTATTTTATTATAATGCTCGTGTCAGACCGAGTATTACTGATACAGGATAGGATGTTGTGGAGCTCAGGAGACGAGCTGGATGACGTGGCGTATTTCCGTAGATGTGTTTATTCCGCTGTGTAAGGACAAGTTACTAAACTGTCCAGATTTGATGTGATGATTGTGTACTCTGATGATTGTAAGTATCAAACTGTTACATATTCTTTTGTATAAAAATCTGTTGTTATATATTATATTTTGTTCCGCTGCGATTGTGAGATTCTGATGTTGTTTTCTATTTTCTTCTTCTATCTCTTTCTTCTTTAACCCTTACGGTCTGGTGTTTCCGGCGTTCGATTGCTTGGCATGTAATACAGTGGACGTATTTATGTCGATTTTCGGAGGTCGAAAATCTGGGTCGTGACATTGTGGTATCAAAGCTGAAGGTTAAGCGAGAACCTTGGCTCTGGTGGGGGATTACTCATTAGAGATAGAGTCAATAGTACTCTGGAATGAGTTTGAGTGTATTAATAGATATGAGCACGTATTTGTTAGTGAATATAAAATTGTTTTATATTGTGCTGATTGGTTTGTTGAGTGGCTTATGGATTCTGGTCAATACGAGTAATTAACGTTATTGATAAGGATCTCTAAACACTTAAATAGAACAATTCAACATAGTATTGTTTTAAAATGGGGTTAATGAAATAATTTTGGTATATAAAAGAAATAATTTTTTTAAATTATTATAGTATATAGTTATGTGGTTGTTAGGGAATGATAATATTAAACTATTATCATTGTTGTATAGAAATTAAAATAAGAAATTAATGTTATAACAAAAAGGCTAAGGAAATTAATCCATATAACAAAAAGAAATTTGTAAATATGAGTTATAAATGTGATTTATAATTTGAAATAAAACTCTAGAGTAATATTTGAATATAGCTTTGAAGGATTTGGAATTTGAAAATTTGGAAAATTTGAATTTCCTTTGGGTTTGAAAATGATTTTCAAAGGTTTTGGAGGAATAATAATGATATTATTTGGAAATATTTTTGAATTGGATATGGAAATCTGTGAGATTTGGATTTAAAAATATTTGGAAAATGTTTTGAAGAGATGAAAGCACTAAACTCTTTTCGGTCGCTGGAAAATAATTCCGATGATGATCGCGACATCATCGGTGTTCATTTTCGAGTTTCCAAGAGAGGGATTGCTACCTGAATGTTTTGAGTTGGTGTTAGAAAAAGTTGGGTTTGGATTTGAAATGCAAAGAAATAATTTGGTATACCAAAGGATTTTGGATATAGTGATTTCAAAGGTGATTTTGAAATGCTGAGAAATTGCTTAAACTCTGGAAGTCATTTAAAAATGTTTATGGAATAATTAATGGGTTCGAAAAACTTATGAAAATTTGAAATTTGTTTAGAATAAAATTTAACTTAAGAAGAGTTAAATTAAAATAAGTGTGAAAACAAAATAAGTTAGAAAAGTAAGTCGATTCGATGAAGTGAATTGGAAGAGAGTTGTGAATGGAATGTAAATAAGTTGGAAAACTTATAGAAGTTAAAAATTTGAATTAAATTGAAGGGTAACTGAATCAAATTAAACAAAAGTGAATTTGAGGAAAAAGTCTAAGTAGACTAGACTAAATGAAATGGTCATTGAAATAAAATTCATCAAGTTGGAAATAAATTTATGAATGAATAGATTAATTTAATTTGTGAGTAAATGTAATTGAAAATTGAGAATTTGAAATGACAATTTGAATTATGTAAATAAGGTGAGGTTGAAAATTAGTTTGAGATTGGGCTAAGTAAAGCCAAAGGTAAGGAATAAGGTTTATTGGAATTGGGAATAAATTAGTAAATGAAACTAATTTAAAATAATTAGGTGGATCAAATATGATTGGGGAATGGGTGATAAAATTCAATATTTAAATTTGAAGATAAATTGAATTCAGAATGGGATTGAAAATTTAAGTTAAGTGAAAATAGATATGAGCATAAGTGGTAAAGTGGAAGTAAATATTAAAGCGTATAGAATATTTATAATAAACTTAAGAAAAGCAAAAGGGTGAAATTCTTAAGAAAAAGGGTTGGTATTAGGAAAAATATTCTAAGTTAATATTGAATGAAGATTAAGTAAAGTGTGAAATGGGATAATTGTGAATAGGTGTGTAGAAACCAAAATAAATGTAAAAAAAAGAATTGATATAGCTAATAATCAATTGAGATAAATACGTAGGATGTACATATATTATTTTATTCGCATGGCGATTTGATCCAGATTCGAGCATAGAATTTCGAGATAGTTATATCGATCCGAGTTGGGATTTTTCACTCGATTTTCGATGGCAAACCCTGGATATGGATTTTTGATTGATTCTGGAAATTCTCTATCATAGTATATGGCTATGCAAGGAGAATGACGGTTTCTGATCAAGAAACCAGATCTGAGTCCGCACTAGGAAGTCGGGTGGACGATACTAGTTCGGAAGTGAAATTGTGTGATCGAGTGAGCGATCGGATTTGACAATGCGTACGGATGATATATGTACATCGTACGGGCTTGAATAAAATAGATATTGAAATTTGTAAAAGAAGTAAATAAAAATGATTTTGGATTTTGGGACAGATGGTATTGCCGAGTAGGGCACAGGTATTTAAAAGCAAAGGAAAATTGGTGTTTTGATCTCAGAAGATAAATTTTAAATGGCCCGACAAAAAGGTATGTGTTAAATTGTCATATGAAATTTGATGATTTTCTAATCTTGCCACTTGGCTTTTGTTTTCTTTTGAAATCTGGGGCCCGTAGAGGCAATTTTGTAGTTGTTCCAAGCTAGCCGCGCAAAGGAGACGCTGGCGAAATTTTTCGAAAATTTATGGAGTTAGAAAATTTTGATAATTTAAAATTTGGTTTTAAATTATAATTTGAATGGTTGAGTAAGTAATATTAGTTGAAATCTATGGATGGGTTTGGAAAGTTAGTAGAATTGATATGTCTTTAATAAAAAGATGGTTTTGGAAAGTTGTTAAAACTGTTGGGTTTTGGAAATAGTCAACGAGTTATGGACCATTCTTCTTAACTAGTAATTTCGGGCATGAAATTCTTTTAAGGGGGGAGGAATGTGACTGTAACGACCCGTATTTTTACGGATCGAAAAGTTCGTTGAAATCTGGAATTTTTAGCGTTGTTAAGTCATTTCAAGTTTTGGCAAAATTTTGCTTAAGTCCTAAGTCGTAGCCGACTTAGGAGTTGTGGACGAGTTAAGAAAGTTAAGTCATGGTAGCTTAGGTCGTAGGGTGTTGGAGCGACCTAAGGTAGTGGACGACTTAAGGAAGTTGGTGACCTAAGAGTTTTGGTAAGTTAAGTGTTAGGTCGGCATGGCGAGTTAACGACCTAAAGGAACTGACCGACTTAACGAGATGGACTCAAGGGTAGGCAGACTTAGTAAGTGACCGACCTAGTAGAGTTAGCGACCTAGTGGTTACCGGGTTAGCATAATTAGGTCGGCAGCGACCTAAGGAAGCTGGGGTAATAGTGAGCGACCTAAGGAGTAAGTCGTAGACGACTTAGGGGTTTGGTCGTGGGTTGTTAGGCCGCTAAGTATTAGGTCGCTAAGGGTTAAGTGAGTAGGTCGTATGTCTATTAAGTCGTATCCCAGTAAACTGTTAAGTCATAGAAGGTGATTGAGTTGCTAAGTCGTAGGTCGGCATGCTAAGCAGTTAGGTAGTGGCACTGTTAGGTCGCATAAGTGTTAAGTCGCGCATATTAGTTAAGTCGTAGGTCGGCTTAGTAGATAGGTCGTATGCGCATGTGTTAGGCGGAGCAACTGTTAAGATGTGTGAGTTGTTAGGCCGGTGAAGACTTAGGTCGGTAGGGGGTCTTAGGTCGTAGGTCGGAGACGACCTAACTCCGAGTTACGACTTAGGGAAATTTCGCCTATAAATAGAAGGGGGTTGGCTTCACTTTTCGGGATCCGGATTTTGAAGCGACGAAGTGCTGCCATTTTCAGAGCTCGACTTCTACACTTCTTCACTTCTTTTCTCTACTCTAATCTAGTGATTCCATCCACTCAAGTTGAAGATCAAATTGAAGATTCAAGAGCTTAGATTGAAGATCTTCATCCTTTGAAGTGAGATTTCTTCGTTTGAAGCGGATTCGTGATAGATCAAGCTTGATCCTTCGCTGTCCAGATCTGAAGCGTGTTGATTTGGGGTTGTTTAGGTGATTTGGTGAGTGGTGATTATCTCTCACATGGATCCAAAGGAGTATATCGGATTGTTGGCTCGATTTGGTGTTAAATTAGTGATTTCCATACATTTTCTTCATCCTAAGTGTAGATCCATATAGATCCATTGTTCATGATGATGTTACATCCATTTTACTACATGTTAATCTATGCAAGTTCATTCATCAAGATTATAGAGACATTGTTCATGTTTTCATGCTTATTTGACTTTCGACTCTTTAATTACGAAATTGCCATTATAGTTATAATTGTCTGCTTAGATCATATTTGAATGCTTGATTGCTTGGATTAATGTTTGATTTAGTTGATTGCTATGAATTAGATGATTGATGATTTGATTTAGATCGAGGAAGATTCAAAAGCTAAGGGAAAGGCTCTTGAATGGGAAAAGCTGCTTGTGGCATTTGTAGCGGATGATGAAGCTCTTATGCATAGATTTGATGATGATGTTGAGATGAGACTTTGCGAGGATGTGATGAAGCGAAGTATGATATGAGATAGTCTTGGTCCAATCCAGACGGGATCATTCCAAGCGGGTTGAGGATAATGGATGCTCGAGAGGCGCTTGAGCTAGTATGGAAATAGTTGTCGAGGAGGACGACTAGAAGGTTGAGATCTCATCGTTGTTGAAGGTTCTAGCATGCTCAAAGCAAGAGTACGTTGGGTAGATTCGATAGTCCCTGAAGGCTACTGATTGGGTAGTCAAGTACTCTGGGCAGATTCAATAGTCCTAGGCACGGGTCACGATGACGTGCAGGAGTTATGTCTAGAACCGGGGTTTCCATTAGCCCTTGACCACGGCTGAAAGAATGTGCCGGTCATTCAATTAACGGTGATATCGAAGCGATGATAACAGTGATAGCCAGAGTCATGGATGTTTGGTTGTATCGTCATTCGGTCTCAAGAGCAGTGTTTTCTGGGTGCTTATCTGATCTTGGTTTAGGCCTTGGGGGTTTGTGCTTGGAAAACATCGCCCTTGACTCGAGTGATAATTTCTCTACTTTACATTGTATGTTCTGCTATGTTTGCTTCTGCTTAGTGTGTGTCTGGGGGCTATCACTGTAGAAAGAGGTTGGAGTGGGAGGGTTGTATTCCTATTCCTTTCTCCTTTATGCTCTTTTGGTATGTTGTTAGTTAATTTACTGCTCACTAAGACTGTTGTCTGACTCAAGGCTTTATGTTTTAATTCTTATTGCCTTGGGCTGTTCGTCCATTTTGGGATGGGCAGACTAGGTAGCAGGTGACAGGTGTTGTTCTCTTCTCACGATGCTGATATCGAAGACGAGCTGAAGGGTTGCATATTATCTTCTTACTATATGTACTGGACGTTCCGCTGTTTGTATTCTCTGAGTGTTATGTAGTGAGGCTTGTTGTATTGACTATTGAGATGTTGTATTCAACTCTTATGAAGTTTTATTGATGAGATTCTATTCTGTGAAGCTTCACTATATATATATGTTCTATTGTATTTTGTCCATGCGCTGTGAGTAATACGATAGATTCTGCTGTTTTATTTTACCTTGGCAATCGTCCATGGTCGCCTGGCACACTTTACAGCGCACTATCTCTAGACTCGGTGCAGGGGTCATGGGCGGTCGTCACAGTGACGACCCAGAATTTTTAGATATTTGGAATTGGAATATTTAATTGATTTTAAATATTTAAATGTTAATTTTTAACTTGAATTTCAAATATAACAAATTATTGGATGACTTAATTTTTGAATTTAATTATTGGAAATTGGATAAAATATTGAATCTTGGGTTTCAAGCTTGTGAAAAATAATTTGAAGGCTTATAAAATTTATATTGATAATATTGAAGATAATAAAAGCTTTAAAGTTGAATTTGGAAGTGATTTGTTCAGTTTTGAATTTATATCGTTTAAATTGACATTTAAAAATAGCCTTCCGAGGCACAGTCTCGGAATTCGATGAATCTAGTTCCATTGGATCCGTAATGGCGTATTATTATCAGATTTCAATTTTCGTAACATTTGGAGTTGCCATGTGATCGTAAGATATATAAACGCGCTGAAATTTATATCGAATTCAATATAATAATTGGGTCCAAAAAGCTATCTTCTCCATACGATCAAATTAGGACTCGAAACCTTTTCCATTGCGTTCGAAATAGGGGTATAACATTATAAACGCCTAGCGGCACGCCTCGATAGGATGTCAAAATTTTAAGTGGTGATTTCAAGACGATTCAAATTTAAATTTAAATAATATAATATACATTGTTTGACTGGTAAAAATTCCCTTCCCATCAGAACTTTTCCCTTTCCCTTCAAAACCACTGTACACCATCACTGTAGCTTTCCTCAAACACGCCACCTCCTTTTCAAATATCACGTCCACCTCCCTCTTCTTTTTGCAGCCGAGATTCAAAACAAGAAAAAAATAAAAATAGAATAATAATGGCCGAACTAAAATTATTATTCGTTCTTCTTCATTCGTTAAATCCTTTTTCATTCGTTCGTAGTTATCTCACATAAATCAAAATGGACGCTCTCTTTTCCAGTCGAAAAAAGGATATATTCCTTCATCTCAACGTCAGTCGACTAGGGGGGAGATTCGCGATGGAAACGCGAAGGTCAAATGGGGATCGACGACAATTGCATTCTTGGCAATCGCGATGACGTATCGATACGCGCGCGTTCGGGTAGGGCCGCAACTGCATAGAGGGTCGAGCGTGAGAACGAGAGGCAAGCGACGAGGTGGTTCGACCGGCGATGGCGCTTGGGCACAAGCAAGGGGGAAGTTCGAGTTAGGGCCTTGGGGTTCGTGAAGGCAGCGGGATAGTGGCGAAGTCGAGGTGCTCGATGGGTGGGGTTCTGTGTCGACCAATTGTATGGAGATAAGGTATATGATTCAATTTAAAAATTCGATAACATATATATATCTATGGATATATTACAGAAATAATTCTGTTTTAATTTAATAAATACATATATATAACTCAGCATTACTGAAGAAAAAATATATAGCGCGGCATTTAATTTTTCAGTAAGGTGAAACAACCATGTTTTTAAAGATAAATATACATACATAATTCAAGTTAATATAGGCAGACAGAAAATAAGTATATATATATATAGGATCTTGGAAAATATAGGAATTTATCTAAAATTTAGATTTTTGAAATCTATAACTTATTTTTATAAATACATATGTAGTTTCAAATGAAAAATAAATAAATATACATATACGCATTCAAAATTTACTAGTTTAATGTAATATGGAGATTAGTTTATTTAGTAAACTTATTATTTTAGTTACTAAAATATTTTATTATAGGAAAATTAGTTTAAATTAAAATTATTAAATGATAATCAATTGCCCGATCTATTTAAAATGTTAACAAACTGTATAATGTTTATACAAGGGCAAAAACCGTGAAACCAAGTCAAGAGTGAAGTGGATGGCAAACAAAAAAATCAAAGGTGAGTTTATCTAACTCAAATTGGATTATCGGTTAATTTAATTAGTTAAAATTAAATTATTGGATGATTGATTGAATTGATAAGTATTATCAGTCTGGATGTGATATTATATATAGTAGTGTATATATATATATATATATATATATATATATATATATATATATTGGGGTGATTGATATTCCCGCATTATATAGCGGATGAGACCCTATGCGCCCCACATAATAGCGGATGCCCTTTATACCGCGATATCCCCCTCGAAATGGGATCGTTATTTTTATATTGTGCTAACATCTGTGGATGCAGGAAAACGGGTTGGAGGGATCCAACTGGATTCCTTAAAATTTTGAATTATTTCATATTCAATGATATGATTTATTTGATAATCCGTGTTAGATTATATTGGTTATATTGGAAATTGAAATAATGAATGCTATGATTGGTTGAATATATTTTGGTACTTTAAGATGTCAAAAATAATAAAGATTGGGTTTTTGAAGAAAAATAAAAAGGGAAATTTTTAAGTAAAATAATTATAGTGAATTTGGATAAATGGAAGAAATGAATTTGGTGAAGAATAAAAAGTTTGATTTTGAAACCCTATTAAATAAATTCCGAATATGGGGAAAATGGAGATTTTGAATAAATGGGAATAAAATAATTTGATGACTTAAGTGATATTGTTTAAAGATAAAAGAATTTATTTTAAAAATTCAAGTTTAAAATGAGTTGGGAAAAATAAAAGGGAAATTTCGAATAAAGAGTGAAATGGATATTTTCAGTTTTAAATAAGGTTTTAAATCATACTAAAGGAGTGAATATGGAATCAATGGATTTTGGAATAAATTTTGAGTAAGTCAAAATAAATTTTAAAATGGAAGTAATTCAGAGAATCGATTGGGCAATCGATTAAGTGTTTGGAAACTGTGATTTAAAGGGAAATAAGGGTATGGAAATTATAAACTAGGTTTATAAATAAAGCAAATTATTTATCAGTGGATAAATTTGAAAATATAAATTCGCGGTGGGAATTTATAAGGAGATGGTAATTTATTTTAAAAATAAAAAGGTGGTTTTATTTTTAAAATTATGGAAAAGAAATTTACGGGATTGGGACGTAAATTAAAGTGGGATAAATCGAGAAGGATTTTAAAATGGTTAGACTGGATTTATTGGAATGGGAAGTGTAGTTTCCTGAAAAGCTAAGTATATTTTCAAAGAAGGATTTTTAAGTATAAATTAGAAGTTTTAAAATTGTTTTAAAAAGAATGTTTTTAGAGAAATTTATTATTTAAATTGTTTTAAAATTTATAGGTAAATATTTATTAAGTTATGTATAGTAGTTAATTGTTTTGAAGATTTAAAGTGGTATTATGATTAAACGAAATTATTAAATATTTATATTTTATAAAATAGCTTTATTTTAGAAGTAGTTTGACTAAAGTTTTATTTGAAAATTTATTATAAAATTTAGTAGCTAGTATTTTAATAAAGTGTTTAAGTAGTTTTACTTTAAAAGTTTTAAGTGTATATTTTTGGATAAAGTGATTTAATTTGTTTAAAATCTAAATTAGTAAGACTTGGTGCTTTTCAGTGGAAATAAAACAATTGGTTGGATGATTGTTAATTTTGATAGTTAAATAACTGACTATTAATATTGGCCAATGCGCAGATCGTTTCTAAGAGACCGTGATCGGATTTAATTATCCGAAAACCACTTCGATCCGGTTTGAACGTTTGCGAATGAATACCGTGAAGAGGATGAAGACGGTGATTCGGTTTGTCCAGACCCAGGGCAACTTGTATGGGTTAATACTATCAAACCATCCTCAGGAGGATGATGAGCATTCTAAGTGAAATGTGTTCTAAAAAGGTAACGCATAGCCTCAAGCCTCATCAACCAGGAATGGCTAAAACAGGGGAGGTGCAGCAAGACTAAGTGGCTAGCAACCAATTAGGGTAAGATTTCCCCTGTCTAGATGTCCCTTTTTATTCTGCTTAGTGGGCGGTTGTTGATACCAATCGCGGGGTGATCTTATTCGGACTATCTTGTAAGGGGTAGCTCCGGTCTTGGGTTGCAGGGGGTTGGGAGTGATCCTCGGTACTCTGATCTAGGCCAGGTTCTATGACGGGCGGTACCCCAGTAGCCTTGCCAATGTATGGAATCCAATCTCCAATAAGCGCATGTACGGTTTTGACTGTGCCCAACTATTGCTGGAACGTGAGATGCTAGCATTTCAGCTAGATTCTATTTTACTTTCTATATACACTATTATAATATCAGACGGTTTTAATAAAAATGTTTTGGTTATCGTAAGGTAAAAACTTGGCATGTTTATTTGTGGCGTGGTCTTACGAGATACCTTTGATTTCAAAGGATTTTGAAAACTTTAATAATTCAACTGAGTGTGATTTCTCACGCTGGTTTTCCAGACTGACTCGGGTGTTATTTTATTATAATGCTCAGGTCAGACCGAGTATTACTGATACATGATAGGATGCTGTGGAGCTCAAGAGACGAACTGGATGACGAGGCGTATTTCCGTAGATGTGTATATTCCGCTGTGTAAGGACAAGTTACTAAACTGTCCAGATTTGATGTGATGATTGTGCACTCTGATGATTGTAAGTATCAAACTGTTACAGATTCTTTTGTATAAAAATCTGTTGTTATATATTATATTTTGTTCTGCTACGATTGTGAGATTCTGATGTTGTTTTCTATTTTCTTCTTCTACCTCATTCTTCTTTAACCCTTACGGTCTAGTGTTTCCGGCGTTCGATTGCTTGGCATGTAATACAGTGGACGTATTTATGTCGATTTTCGGAGGTCGAAAATCCGGGTCGCGACAACGACTCGATTTTTAATGATGTATTTTTACATTAATTAATTTGATTTTTCCATAATTTTTATTTTGGAAAGTATTCAAATTATTGTTTAATGATTTTACGAAAAACGGTAGTGTTTTTGTGATTTTAGAGAACTCAATACCAGTGTATATTTTTTTTTTGAGATCGCGTCATTGCTCTTAGCACGACCGTACTTTAGTTTTATAGTTCGGAGTTCATACGCGAACGAAAATTTATGTGGCGAGATGCTGGAAATTTCAGGATAAACAAACCCGAACACCTACCTTGCTCAACACACTTTCTCCCTTCCTCTCATTTTACCATTCCAGTGAACTTCAAATCTAAAAAAAATAAAATTTCAAACTTTAAAATTCAAAATCTCATAATCTATTCTTCAAAAAATTATAAAATAATTATCTTTGGAATCGTTGGAGATAGATCTACAAGATGATATGGGTTTGGTGGAGTTCGGTGGAGGGATGGTGAGTGCGGAAGTATGGCCGAAAGGGGTTTTAGGCTAGGTTTTGATTTTCGAGCAATCGTAGGCGAATTGGTTCAAGGTGAGTTTGGATTTGAGTTTGGCATGGAAAATAGCACCTTGTGGCCGAAGTGGGTGTGGTGCAGTCAAGATAAGGGGGTCGCATTCTCATGCAGGTCGCACATGCCAGGGGGTTGGACGTGATTTAGAGGGGATGTTCAGGTTGCTTTTGAGGAGTCGAGAGGGTGGAGCTCGAGAAGAGGAGTTGTTTGTCGAAGACGACATTGGATTTTGGCATTCGTACCTCAAGATAGGGGTGGTGGAAGATATCAACGATGGTGGGTTCATCTACAGGTTGTGGGTTTTGGTGGGAGTAATTTTTTGAGGGAGGAGGAGTTTAAATTAATTAATAGGTAATTAGAATTGTAAAAGATAATTAGTGTATTTAAATTTAATTTAAAAATCGATAACTTATAAATTGAATAACTTGTTCATACGCGGTCCAATCGAGACACGACCTTTTGCATTGCGCTTGAAATGGGGATTGCTTTGCAATGGAATTGGTTTGGTTGAATTTGGAGCAAGTGGAAATTTGGGGTAAAATCGGACGTCGTTCGATTTCAGTTCAAAACCGAAATGCTTCGGCGCCTAATAAAATTTCTATGAGTATAACTCACCTCTCTGGATAAATTAGTTTGATATATAGTAGATAAATTTTATTGTTTGTGTTTGGTTGAATTATTGGCATATTTGATTAAATATTCGCTTTGAAAAGCGATTGACATTTAAATTGAAAATACAGTGAATCTAGTAGAGGAATCCGGATTTCTCGATATTTTTATTTTGAGTTTTCTGTTATATACCTTTTGATTTATTTCAGTTATATTCCTGTTAAATCGATTGTTAAATTCCAAAATTTGAATGCGTGGCCATATTGGATGTGACACTGACACTTGTGAAAAGTTTAACCGTTTTAGTGAAAAAGGAAGTAATAGCATTTATTAAGTGCTATAGTAACTATTGGCCTCGATATAGTATTTTGGAAATACTATTCAGTGCCATTTGATTTTGGAAATGGCTTCATTTTGGAAAAATGATTTTTAATCTATCCTTTTGATTTTTCTGAGATATTTTAATTTAAGATAGTTTTTGAACTTCTCTATTTTATTTAAATATTTTTTTTTTCTTCCAAATATATGTATTTACGTAAATGGTTTAAAATTATTTTGGAAAGTATTTATCTTTATAGAAAAGTTATTTTAATAATAAATGATTATTTTAAAGGAATTAAAGGGGTTTACTTATTATTTTAAAATGATTTTTGTTTTTAAAGAAGAAAGAAATATTTTGAAAATAAATATTTGTGAAACATTTTATATAAATTATTCTAATAAAAAAATTTTATAAATGGCATTTATAAGTTAAGAAGAGATTTATAAGTAGTATTTATAAACAAAAGAATAGGTTTTTGAAATGGTATTTTATAAAAGGAGTTTTTATAAGTGAATTTGAAGTTTTTATAAAAAGAGTTGTAAACAAATTTGGAAAATTATAAAATGAGTTTTATTAATGGCTATTTTATGAAAGAAGTTTTATAAAGAATATTATAAAAGTAAAGGATGGTTATAAAGGAATTATTAAATAAATTTGGGGATTTATAAAAGGAGGTTTTTAAACTTTGATTAGGTATTTTATAAAAGGAAATTTATAATTTATAGATAATATTTTATAAAAGGAATTTATAAATATAAGGAGCCATATAAGCATATTTGGGGATTTATGAATGGAGGTTATAATCTTATTTTGAGATTTATAAAGGGAGCTTCATAAATAGAGATGAGTTTTATGAAAGGAATTCTATAAATGAATTTGGAGCTTATACTTATGAAAGGGTTTTATAAATTGTTTTAGAGATTAATAAGGGAGTTTTATAACTTGAAAAGAGATCTTGAAATTTGGGAAGAAGTTTTATAAAGGATTTTGGATATTTATAAAAGAAGTTTTCTAAATGATTTTGGATATTTGTAAAAGAGTTTTATAAATGGTTTTGGATATTTATAAAAAGAGTTTTACAAATAAACTTGGAGACATATTAAGAGTTTAAAAATTGGATTTGTAATTTTAGTAAAGGAGATGTTCATTAATGAAAGAGATTTATTAAAAAGGATTTATTGAAGAAATTTATAAAAGTAATTGAGATTGAATTTTTCCAAATTGAACTTCTTAATTTTGATGGTGTGGACATTCGTTCCATGCTTAAGACTGAAGGAATAGTATTTGGGTTTATCCTTATCTCCATTTCTTTTAAAACTATATTTGTTTTAATCCTTTTGATATGATTTTGAAATAAGAAATCCTTCATGATGTTTTGTGAATATACTTATACCGTTGAGATAAGTATATGAGTACATATTCTAAGTAGGGAAAGTGTAGTGTTTTTTTGAATGTACTTAAACCATTGAGATAAGTATATGGATATTTTGTACAAGTATTGAGAGGAGTATACAGGGTTTGTGAATATATCTGCATAAAAGTATTTTGGTAGAAGTATTTATAAAGTGATTTTAATTAATGAAAGGATTAATTAAAGAGGTTAGTGGTTTCTTATGTGCTTAACCAATGTGGGTTTCCCTTTGTAAATAAATCCCTGATTTGATTGTTGTTTTTATTTGATAGTTTAATAACCGACTATCAAACTTGGCCAGTTTTTAAACCATTGTTGTTGGTTCGAAGAGACCGGGACATAATATATTATGCGAAAACCACTTCGAACTACCATAAGCATTTCGAATTGGAATATTTTGAAGAAGATCGAAGACAGAGCTCTTTAAAGTGCAATACTTGCTACTAATCCTGAGGGTGATTCCAAAATGGTTGTAGTAGAAGTAGTGCCTTCAGTTTGTTCATATCTTGAACAACTTGTATGGATGAATGCTGGCGTTCCATTTCTGCCTATAGGGCAGTGGTATCATTCCAAGTGGGATTGCTATCTAAAAGGTAAAACGTAGCCTCAAGCCTCATCAATCAGGAATGACTTAAACAGAAGGTATACTTCAGGGGTAAGTAGGTCGCACCCATAGGGTATTGTCGTCACCCTTTCTAGATATATACATTTATGGATTTGGTTGTGCATGAGAGCTCTCGGGAAAAGGTTGCAAAGCAACCGGGATGGTGAAATATTCGGAACTATCTAGTAAGGGGGTAGGGTCGGTCCTGATTCGCAAGGGGTCCATGTGAGGCTCTCGGTACATTTTCTAGAGTTGTACAGTGATGGACGATACCCCAGTGCCTTGTCATTATATGGAAATCCATTCTCCAATAAGTGTCCTCGGACTTAGCTATATACCTATTATGTTGGAATTTATTAATGTAACAATTTCGACTATATTCAATGTTTATTTTAAACCCTAGACACTATGATAATATCACAAGATTCCTATGAAATGTTTTGGTTATCGCAAGGTAAAAACTCATCCGTATTTATGTGCGGCGTGGTCTTATGAGATACCTTTATTTTGAAAAGTTTTCATAACATTGAAATTCATTTAAGGTATGTCTATCACGCTAGTTTACTAGACTGATCCGGGTGTTATTTTCTAATAACACTCGGGTCAGACCGAGCATATTTACAAATCTAGTTTGGATGCCTTGGAACTTCAGGAGACAAGTTGGATGTCCTAGAAATATCTCTCATATATTCTTTATTTTCGCCGCATGTGTTGTTTTATTTGTCAGCATTTTTGAGGACAAGTTGATATAACTGTTCAGGCTAATGATTAATGATTAAGTGTACTCTGATTTTGATGTATGTGTATTACAGTTTTCTTTTGTAAAGATCTATTGTATATTATATATTACTCGGCACGATCTGAGATTATGTTCTGTCTTCTCTTTCCGTTTCCCCAACAATTTGTCTTTCCGGCACTTGGATGCTCGGCACGTGAATATCGTGGATGTATTAGTATCTACTTTTGAGGGTCGAGAAGGTAGGTCATTATAGTTATCCTTTGTCGAAAATGACTAAACCCAAAGAGTGAGTGAAAGCCAAGCTATGTGTGGTTGCTCCCATTAGGGCATTTTCACATCTACTCTAGATTAGAATCGGTTTTGCGCATTGTGATGTGAATACTTGGATACTCGGTAACTGTTGGCGGGGTCTAGCTTGGACATGTTCGAGAGCCATCATAGTTCTCAAATATATTTCTAGAGGTATACTTTCGGTAAAGGGGGTGCACCCTCCTAGTCATTGATGGAAAAACTACTCTTTTTCCTTGTTGTTAATTCGTATCTTTGAATTGTTTCCTTAATTGCATTGAGAACTGCCTTGTGCTCTTCTCAATGTTTAATTATTTATGTCCATTCTTTCAAGTTTTGGGATTTTACCATGCTTTTCCATTCTTTCCAGTTTGGATTTTGTTCAGATTATTTCCATTCTTTTAAGTTTGGATTTTGATATTAGTTATGCCCATTCATTAAGTGTGAGATTTATTATTAGTTGCACCTATCCTTTGTATTTGGATTTGTTTATGTTGTTTATTACCATTCTTTCATGTCTCAATGTTGTCCTTATTTGGTGAAACCCTATTCCATGATTGCGGCATGGTCCCACCAATTGTTCTATGTTGATCATATTACTTGAGTTTTCTCATGTCGGTTTTCCACAGTGATGCAGGTGTTATTTTATTATAATGCTCGGGTCAGACCGAGTATTTTTCCTAAGTTGGCTTTGGTGATATGGAGTTTTTGGAGAAGAGCTGGATGTTCACCTATTGTAGTGTTTTATTTCTGCAGTAGTATATTGTATACCTATTAGCAAATTGTAAGGTCAGGATTTTATAACTATCAAGCTGATAAGGTTTGTTTTTTAACTCTGATGTACTTTGTATTTTGGAATGACATTTTATACTATCTTTGTTATAATATATGTTGTCGTTTCCATTGTGAGATTCTGTTTCCCCTGTTTTTTGTTCTTTTCTTTTTATTTTACTCTAACAATCTGCCTTTCCGACGATTGGATGTTCGACATTTAAATACCGTGGATGTATTTGGTATCAACTTTCAATGGTCAAAAGGGTGGGTCGTTACATCGACTATTCATAGGTACTGATAGCCAGATTGATCGGGTAGGTTTACTCTACATAATTGGGACTAACCTCGTGTCCACAATGTTTATTATAGGTGATGTCCCACGTTTATCCATAAAGTTGCACCGTTGGTAGCCATATTAAACTGGGCAGACTTCCATGTGGCTTTGGACTAATCTCGCATTCCTATAACTTAGTCATACCTTATATTTATACCAACTATATACATTTATCATCCTACACGATTAATAATTGAGGCCATATAAGGTATCCCCTTATTACGCCTCAAATTAGGGATTTAACTCCCTAATTCACACTAATTTCCTTCTTATAAATTAGATAATGTTCTAATAATACTAATTATCATGCTCAATATGCTATAGTAACTACACTATTGGTTTTAATAGTCAATATGTTAATATTAAATACATATATTTTTACGCATGGAATTTAGGGTCTAATCATTACATCACCATAATTCGATAATAATTCGCATACAATGTATTTTGAAATATCTATCTCACACAAATCAACAATTCCAATAATAACTGCTACTACCATAGCCAAATAGAATTGATTTGTACAAACATGGAATACCCACAACTTGTTCCAAAGTAATAAATTAGAATCCTTCTTTGTTTTAAAGAATATGTCTTCACAAATTAGATCATCTATGTTCAATTCAACCTTTATATACATTATTTTGGAGTAAGAAAGGGGCTACTTATTTACTTAAGTGATAGGAATAGGCGGTCCAAACTATAAACAATTCAATTCACACTTTACACACCATTTCTAATTTATATTCTTTTTGAAACCTATAACTTTCCAATTTATAACAAGGGGAATAGGTTGAATGGACCATAGATTATCTAGCTCTAAACAATTAATTAGATTCTAATGTATTAGTACAAAAAACAATTATAATTCCAACATAAATAAAGATTGTTATTTGTTTAGGGAAATTCTAAGGGTTTTAGATGTTATATTTTCATTTACCAAAATTTGCCAAGGCATACATCAAATCCAAATAGATATTATTCAATCACAAAAATGTGAAAAGCTTGATACTTCCACTCACGAGGAATTGTTTGCTTCCTAACTGTATTTGATTCCACTATGCCTAATTCTCTTTCTGATCTCCTTCTTTTGAAATATACAACAAAGTGAATTATATATAGAAATTAGATCTTAAATCAGAAACTTAAGAGGAATAGAGTTAGAAATTAAAAGAATTAAACATCTAACCCTCTTACTAAAAAATTCTAACTGGTTCTGAAACTCAAATGAGAAGCATAAGAGATCTGATTTATACTGCTCCTAATTCTCTATTTGACCTTTCCCCTTTTTTGAATATACAACAAATATATTGTTTATATACATATTAGATTTCAGAAATTAGAAGATCGGAGAAGAATGTTTGATTTAAATTAGAGATTAGAAATTAGATACTTACCAGACGTTTTACTGTTTTTGAAACCTTAAGAGGAAAGATTTTGACAGAGCTTTGCCATTGCTTACAAAAATTTATGAGGAAAGTTGGAGGGTCTGGGGGTTTATTTATAGAGGTGAGAATGAACCAGAACCGTCGGATCGAAATCAAACAAATTTGGGTCGTTCAAAATAACTAAACCTAGCCAACACCATCAAGTAGCGATCGACAGCTGCTGTCCACTAGTCGACTGCTAGCGGTCGACCGGTCGTGGTCAGGGGTCGACCTCACCCCCCGTTTAGGACCGTACATATTTGTTTCCATTTATATTTTATTTATTAACTTAATTAATACAATTAATCAAATGTTAACGTTGAATCCTACTTAACCCTTCAGCTTCTCATTTTAACTTTTCACATTCAAATTTTAAAATTCAAAATTTATATTTTTATATTCAAAATCAAATTCAACTATTTAAATTTTAAACTCGAAAACTTCAAACGTCCATAACTTCTCCGTTTAAGCTCCGATTTCAACATATTATACATGGAAATTGACCAGAAAATTATCACGGACGCAATGGTGCAACTTCTACGACCAAATTCTGACATTTACGATATTTCCAGTTTTAATCTAATTTTAATTACTTAATTTTTTATTAAATTTTACAAGGTGTTACAGAACTGGGCCAGCCCGCAATGGAAGTTATGGGTAAATTTCAATTTTTTTTACCCTATTGAATCTTTATTGGGTTAATGAAGCCTGATTTATTTAGAATATTTCAAAATTTATACTTTTTTATCATAAATAATTTTATACGGTTTTATTAATATATATATATATGAATGTATGTATGTATTTAAAATTTAAAATAAAAAATAAAAAGTATCTTGAGCCATGTGCAAGATTAGTTCAATATATATTTAAACTTATTTTGTAATTTTATTTATATTAATATACACACACTCTTTATTATACATACACATACATATACATATACATATATATATATATATATATCTGTATGTGTGCGCGCAAGTGCAACGTATCAATTCGTGCAAGGTATAGCATGCCCGTATATAAATACCATGATTTACATCTCAACGCACACGTCAGCTCATCCAATATGTAAATGCATTGTCCAAATGTATGTGTATATATACTTTCTTTTATAATGAAATATTTCATATATATATATAATTTATTTATATATAATTTTGTATAAACATATAGATTTATATATATGAGTGTGTATGCACGCCCAGGTGGGCCTGCTCTAATTACAATGTCCGTGCATTAATTCAACAACACATTTGTATGAGGTGTAGAGTAAATATATATGGTTGTTATCACATAAAAGGTGTCAGGAGATATAACAGTTTAATACCTGCTCTATAGCCAACTCAACTCTTGCAACAACAAACATAATATTTTGCTACCAAGAAATGCATCGTGGAAGCCCGTGCATTGCAAGAGTGCGTAGGTTGATGGGTGTTATAGTTTGTAGGCATAAATAGATCATTGGGATATATTTCATACACACATATTTTACAACAGTTGTAGTTACAGTGTGGGTGTGGATGGTACTACTTACAACCACCTAGTGTTAATACAATTAAGTATCTTACTCAACTACTCTTATTTGAAATTAATAAAATACTGTTACTTGCTTTGTTCATCTCATTGGATGACAACAATAAAAGTTTGTCCGTGTTTACTCTCAAATCTTCTCTTAAATTTAAGGTGGATTTTATGATTTAATTTTATTAAATCTTTAAGCTACGTTAGTAAATATTTAGATTGGTATAAATAGTAGCACCCTATACTTTTATTTGTAAAATCATGACCGCTTAGTTTTCTATATTAAATATCTATTATATGTTGGTTCTGTGTAATTATAAATTTACACATGAATGGATATTTAAATTTCAATGGTAATATTCATATTAATCATTCTCTTACATTGGTTTACTTAATTGGAACTTAGTTCAATGTAATGATAATTATCATTGTAGATTGTTCTCATTATAATAATGTTATATTCATTAAATCAAGGAAACAGAAGCTTAATTTACAAATGAATTTCACAATTTATTGTTATGATATACACACACCTCTGTTGTGTTATCATTCCCAAAATATCTTGAATTCGACACTTCAATACATATTCATTATAATAATATGGTTTTTATTCCAAACAAATGAATATAGTACAACGATGCACAACCACACGTATCATATTAACTGCAATATGAATGCTACAGATTAATTGAATTAAGATCCAATATTTCATCCTTATGGGCCTTCGTTTGGTCTTGACATTGTTAAATTTTGGTGATACAAAATCACAATAGAAGGAAACAAATATGCAAAAGGGAAAGTAATCACGTTTGTTCATTATGGAAATGCATTAATAATTGGATTGCATTTGAATGAGATGGCAAGGAAATTTATGCATGCGCACGTTATGGAATAATATATATGCAAAAGATATGCATATTATTTCTTTCTTCGTAATCGCATTGCTTTGGGATTATTTTCTTCCATCTTTGGAACGAGTGAATTACTTGCTATGTTTGCGTGATTTGTTACCGTTGTAATTTGCCTCCATTATCTTCTTACCATATTTTGGTAATTTGATTGATGACTCACATGAATTTATATTGGCTATATATTGAGGGTAGACTTCATTGTAAACCCATCCTGGTATTCAGCCAGTGATCTCCAGATAGAGTGTCTCTTTTTTTTTATCCCTAATTGGGGCTTTGGTATGTAAACTCTTATCTTGTAATCTCTTGTAATTCTCTCATGTGGAATAAAATCTCTCTCCTTTGGACTGGACGTACACTATCTAGATGATAGTGGAACCAGTATAAATATTGTGTCTACTTTTTCTTTATAGTTATTTGCTATTTATTTGGAGTATAGAATAATTGCTGCTAGATTAAGTGGTGTTCAAATTGGCAAATCTAGATCCTGTTTATTGTCTTTCCGCATTGGTGCAATTTTCTGCACAACAGACATCTACTTCATTTTACCGGTAGAACCTATAATAAGTAAAAAAAGTCCGAGCTTGGATACTTGAAAATTAAGAATGCTGCATGTTGTGTCGTCGGTACATCTATATACTAAAGAGGATCAATGTAATATTTGCTTAAGACATCATTTTCTTTTTTGTCAAGGTAATAAGGAGAATATCATGGGGTCTTGCTTTATGAAGAGTTATTAAAATCCTATCATGTGTCAGAGTTTCATGATCTAACTAAAATTGTTAGAATAGTCACTGAAATAAGGGTATTGAGCAAATAATGATGTCGGCATTGCATTCATTTTATTAACTTTTATATGCCTTCACTTAATACATAGGTTTTATTTTCCAGATGTTCCTAGCAAAAATAGTTAAATTGTTTTAAATATGACAAATGAATATGAGTTCCACAATAGATTAACGGGAGTAGAAATAGTCAGGACTTAGGAACATGAAAAGTAACTTTTTGACCAAAAAAGTGAAGCATTAGATACAAACATGAAAGGTGAAAAGAAAACAACTATACATTTTTAATACATATCATTTCGAGCTTTAATTTTGAAATGTGATATTAATTTTTTTTATAAAGTACAAAAAATTGTAGATCGTTATGCATAGGCATCTAGACTCTGCTGCACTACAATGGTCGAAGACAATACAAATCTCTGTTATTATCTTAAAAAAATAAAATTGATTATGCAAAATATATATATGTTCATCCAATTCATTACAGCCCGTGAAAGTAAAAATGAAGACAAAGTTAAAAGACAATTGGGACATGGAAAAGCTATTGGAAGCCTATGGAATTTTTTGGGAGTATATACTGTAACAAAATATTGGGTTTTGGAAGCCACTGTATTATGAAAGTGACTTTACCGTCCTTTTCATTGTCCTATTACTAACTATAAAAGCAATAATTAAGTGTATCTAAAAAAATAGATGAATGCTACTTATAACTTGAATCAACAAAAATAATCCAAAGGTTGGTGGTAAACAATTAAATTAGAGAGAAAATTATATATAACTATACTTGATTGTTATTTATCTTATATAGTATAATAAATAGAAATTCAGGGAAAGTTAATTATATGCCAATTATCATAGAAGAAAATTTACCTCCATAATAAACTACATCCTGGCCTCACTATAATGAGTTGACACTCAGTTAAATGCTACTGTTATATACACTGTTGATCTTGCTTGCATAGTTTTAACATGAGTTACAATACACATAGTTTGGAAAGTAATTACAATGAAATAACATGAGTGGTTAGGCTAGAAAAAAAACTAAATATAAAAGAAAGAAGATACGAATGTAAAGAAATATAAGAAGGAAAAGTATTTTAATCAACAGCCACCAGGTAATTTGAAGATCCGACTTGAGTTTTTCAAAAGAGCACTACAAGCACCATTAACATTTTATCATGACGATATCATCTGCATTGTCATCAAATTATAATAGAAAATCAATGTCGGACTATAAATACATATGACATAAATTGATTAGTTGTAAATGACTACATATATTACACGGTACATGCAAAATGATACAAAACTAACAAATTCTAGATTTGTATAACATTGTTTATTTCACTTGCACAATAAAAAATTAAGGAACTTCTAAAAATCTAATTAATATATGTAACAGTTAGATGAGATCAGAAATGAATACATGTTCAATACTTTGAGGAATTATAGGATATGGAAATTTGTTGCAACAAATCGTGAGAAGGGTCATAGAGCAAAGATCTCAAAAGTTAAGGTTCACACTTTAACTTACTAATACAATGAATTCTACATCTACGTACATATAAACTACTACACTTGGCATGTACATGACTGACTACTGCACTTGGCAAGTAATATCTTGCAAGTAATCAGTTATCTATTTTTTACAAAGGGAATAAGTATGCCAAAAATAGCTGTGAAAGAGCCCCCTAAAATACTTGAATTGATTTCAGGTAAAGTAACATAGTCCTTCAATAAATTATTAAATTATTTTGGATATTTTCATTTTTTATAAATTAACTTATAGATAAAATAAATATGATCAATTAGTGGATAAATCATATCAAACAGGAGCAAATATAATGAGAGTTTAACTGATGGTTTAAATAGTAATCAAATCAAAATTATCAAAAATCAGCCAAATATCGTTGAGATATCAAAAATGTAAGCAAATTTTTGGAAGAAGGATAAATACCACATCGTAGGTTAAGCATCTACATGGATTCAGGGAGACAACATGAAAGCTCAAACTATATCAAACAATAACATAGCAATTAAACGACATCATCTACCATAAATTTTACTATGGCTAGAGAGCAATTTCTTTTACACACCTCATGTAACAAAATCACTAAAACTTAATTTTTCCTTACCAATTCATCATCAGAAGGAAACAATAAGAAAATAATTTATGAGATATATATAAAATAGTATCCTATCTGCACATGCATAAATTACATACAAATATCTATGTGTTTCCAATATCAAATCCAGGTGGAAATATCAACGATTTATTAAAAAAATGATTATTGCCTCACATCTAGCCAAAATGGTTTTAAATGTACTGATTGAATTATCAGTTAACTTACCTCTAGTAAAAGGTATGGTGGATGGACGGTTGAAGTTAAATTGAGATTTTCAGCCTTTCGGTTTTGTGTTTGATTATTGGAAGCCTCTGGCAGATCTGGTTTAGACCATCATAAGCTGCAGAATCAAAAGAAACATTTTTCTACACAAAGTAGGAGAAAATATAATGTCATTATCTATGAAATCACATTGACGCTAAAAATATTTGTATAATCAAAATACAAAATAAAATTATCTTATTAAAAACTAACAATAGTCACGAATCGGATAATCAGAACAAAGAGTAGTGAGTAAATGTCAAAAAGTGACAGTAATCGAAACATGTAAACATTTGAATCTGAACATCAAATCATACCGGAGCTACCTTTTGCAGTTCGGCTAGTCGCTTATCATGGACCGGGAAAAGTAAAAGGGATAACACGCTTGAGCTACCTTTTGCAGTTCAGCACATCGCCTATCGTGGATGTTATGCCTTTGGTGATGGCGATGCTGCCATTGTTTATTCGGAGGTAAGTGAAGCCGAGCTTGGGGAAGGTTGTACAGTTTTTAGGATTGTCGGGTAAGTGAAATCGAGTTTGTGGAAGATTGCTTACATTTCATGAATTGGGGCTCCATCTGGATCTGGGAATGGGGAATATAGGAAGTAACGTAATTAGGTTTTATGAGGTGAGAATGCAAATAGGAGGGACGCACGTTGAAAGGATAAGGGTATTTTGGATAATTCAAAAAGACACGATCGAAATCAATTCATGGAATTTTCATTATTAGTAGTATAGATAGATAGATATAGATAAATACATATATAATATTAACAAAATGTATATATATTAATTACTATATAATATGCTTATATCATTTAAGATATAATAAATTATTTTTTGTTGTAATGTCGAAAATGGTACTTATACAAATACATAAAAAATTAATATTTTTTTATTTTTTTATATGAATTAATATGTTATATGCTTATATATATGTATGTGTGTATTTATGTATAATAAAGAGAGAGAGTGTGTGTGTGTGTATTAATATAAATAAAATTACAAATTAACTTTATATTGAACTAGTCTTGTGCATAGCTCAAGATACTTTTTATTTTTTATTTTAAATTTTCAATAAATAAATACATACCTACATACATACATACATACACATATATATTATTAAACCGTATAAAATTATTTATAATAAAAAATATAATTTTTGAAACTAAATTTAAGTTTAAAATTTCCAGCAAATTTTTACTTGAAATTTTATAATTTGAAATTTTAATATATAATTTGAAAATTTAAAACAATTTTAAAACTCAATTTTATATTATTTATTTTTAATTTAAATATTAAGAAAATGGTTTAGTATACTTTCTACTATGAACTTAATATGCATCAATAAAATTTTATAAAATATAATACATCTTTTATGATTGATATATGAATTTATATAATTATTATATAAATGATTTATGTATTATTTTTTAAAATATATAAAATAAGACATATTTTCTTTCTATCGAAATATTGTATTTGTTAAACATCATATATTACATTTTATTTTCATATTTTACACATGTACAATATAAATTCAAATTATAAACCATATAAATATATGTACATATTACATATTTAATTAATTAATTATTTATTTTTAATTATGAATCGTGATATACAAAGATGAATTATTATAATTTTTTCAATCGTATATACATATACATACAACTAACTAAATTTGGGATAATATATCTACATATTCGAATCGTCACCTAACTAAAAATATTATATACATATAAATGAACATTATAATTATAAATTAATGTTGGTAAATAAATTAGAAATGTACCTTGCGTCCAAAGCCCTTAAGCACACCTTAAAACGATGTTATATGCTCCTAGAAACGATTTCCATTCCAATAAAGTGCCAGTCCTTGAACCGTCGACCAACGACCATCGAGCAACAATTGAATTGACTTGATTTGGGATTGATTAAATGAAGTGATCATAAGGGATTTTTGGCCAACAATCAGGAAAAGTGGAGGCTCCAAAAGTTCCATAGCGAATGAGGGTAGAGATGCTTAAATAGAGGAAAGGTAGGAGAGAATTTGGGATCTCATCTTTTACTCAATCTCCTTCCATCTGAACTATAACGACCCACCTTTTTGGACGGTTCAAATCGACAATAAACCACACATGTCAGACTCAAACCATTCAAAAGGGAGGATTGTTAATGGGGTAAATAAGAAAAAAAGGGAAAGAAAAAACAAAACACAGAATCTCGCAGCGGAGAGACAAAATATAATAATCAAATAAACAGTTCATGAAGCTGTTTTACAAAAAACATTTGATTACACTTTTACAAATTCAAATCAGAGTTATACATACATCATAAATAAATAATGCAGCAGAACACAAAATGTAGTGGAATAATTAATAGCAATAATATACTGAATCTTCATCTTCGTCCACTAGAAAATAGTCTTTAATACTGAAAACTCAGGCTGACTCGAGCATAATGAAAAACAATACACTCAAGTCAGAACTAAAAAAATTCCTATGTAAGTCAAATCAATCTCAAATAAAAATATGAGTGCAATAGCTTCAAAGATGTTATGGGATTTTTCATCTCCTATCAAGTGTACAACGTGAGTGCAATAACTTACGAGATTTCAAATAATTCGAAATACCAATTTTAACCACTTTATTTAAAATAAATCCGAAGTTTAAATTAAAAACTTAAACTTTTTAAATAATTCAGTTTCAATAAATAATCCAAATTCAAGAAATTGTATGGGTATATATCATTTAAACTCATAATTTAAATGTCTTAATTATCCCATTCTAAAATGATTCCGAGGACCATTTAAATGATGTCAATAATATATAAGGTGATAACAGGGACATTAAAATATATAAACAACCATACATCCAACATATCAATCAATAAGCATCTATTTCAAACAACATCCAAATCAACCAATATATTTCAACATATAATAGTTATCAATATCGGGGTTTAACTATCAATTAAAATTCCAATATAAAATTAAATGTCAATTCAAATTCAATATCAATTCAAATGTCAACTGAAATCAACAAACAGCAAAAAAATTTGTACATCACATCATATATTTTATTTAACTTGTAATGGAATTTTTAGTATTGCGTGAGTGGGTTTAATCACTCACTTTTGATTTATAGCCAATTGAAAATCCAATAAAAGCCCAAAATTTCAACGGTCTCATAATTCAACAAAACTAGTTTAATGTTGTCCTGAATTTTGATACGAACCCAAAGGAAGAAACCGCGCATTAATCGGAGTTCATATGCGGAAGATATTCAAGTTATAAGAATATTATGGAAATGAAATAGAAAACCATGTACACACATTTTAATAATAAAGTAAAACAAGTTAGTTACTCACATTAAGAATTTTGAAGCCTTCTCATGTTTCTAAATTCTGGAGAATCAACGAAAAAAAAATGACACGATGGCTCACACATGGAGGAAGGAGGCTTTAGGAAATGGATTTGTAAACAAATGGAAAAGATTGGCTTCATGAAAATAAGTTGCTCACATTTGTTTGTTTTTTTTTTCTTTTTTTTAGAAGAGAAAGAAAACTTTAGGCAAAATAAATAATGGAAGCGCGTTTTGGAAATGGAAAGTTAGAGGAAGAGATTTATGAAATAGGAAACGAATAAGGGTAAAGCACGTTTGGAAATTGGAATATGAAAGGGAAGGATACAAGAAGATGTAAATTTGCAAAATTAAAAGAGCCTAACATGCAGGTAATTAACAAAAGATGAAAGACACATGTTGAATTTGATAAGACATATTTACATGGCAAGCAAATCTTTTGGTATAAAATTTCAAAACATGTGCTACCTCAATTAATTTCATCAACACACATGAAACGTTTCAAGGCAAGGCTCGCGTGTAAATAAATAAAACTTACTGGAAAACCAAAAGAGGCATGTATTTAATAAAATAAATGAAAGCGACGATTTAAATTTGAGAACGTAGGCCGTATATAGAAATCACGAATCTAATATACTAAAAAAACAGTTCATTTTAACATATTTTATTAACCCTAATACGCTCAAATTTACACACATATATGTATTTTTATTTAGTACACAGTAAATAAAATTAAACACCGCAATTAACATAATGAGGACCGCTACCCCACACATTAAAAGATGAACTAAGACTCCAAAGTCAAATTTGAAACGGAATAAATTTCCTATGTAAATATGCTAACTATTCCAAATAAAAAATTTAACCAAACCTTCAAGTTATTTTCTTGCCATTTTATTATTGTTATCTTTTATAAATTAAATTCAAATCAAGTTTGAATATTTAAATAAATCAAATATTCCAACTAGAAACATACAACAAAATTCAATTCTTTGTTTTAATGAAATTAAATTTACATTCACAAATGAATATTCACTTTATTTGATAAAAATATTCTTTTCAAGAAACCAATCCTTTTCTTTATTTTTATTGAAACATATTTCTTTTTATCACACATTAATTTACAATTAACACCTCCCCCTTTAAAACCAACTTATATTTAAAGACTATCCCATTAGAGAGTCACAAAAATAATACTTCGTACAACCACGTCGTTTCTTTATCAATTGATTTCCTATTATCATTATATTTGTAACAAATTTAAGTACTTACAATTTGAACGTATTATTTCTCATTGAAATTCTCATTATATTTTTAACACAAAACGTAAGTTGCACATATCATTAATTAATTACCATTTACTTCAATTTCTTATTAATGGCAAGATATAATTACTATTAGTTACAGTAATTAAATCTCAAAACATACCCTAATACAGGGAAGATAATTAATCCAACTGTTTTCCTTTGAAATCCAATTTTCCATGTTAAACCCAATATCTATGTACTAAATTAATTCCAACATTTAATTACAACTGTAATAAAACTCGTTCATTATATATTTAAATTCCAAAAAAATCCTTTTTTTTATTTACATTCTTATTATCAAATCAACTATTCCCTTATGAAATTGATTAACATAAGTTTTTATTTTATTACACTCAACAGTTAACGTTTCTTCTTATATCAATTGTAATATTTCAATTACATTAATTCTCCATTAATTACCAAATATATTTCTAATGGATTTAATAATAAGATAATAAATATAACAATGGTTATACATTAACAATCCATATTTATTAACTTATTGTTTACAAACAAAGGTTAATAAATTTACGTACAAAATAATTGATTTCATACTCCATATTAAAACCAATTGCAATTATTAACATATGATTACATCAATTTATACATCATTTATTCTATTCCTTATTAACCCCTATTATTTAAATTGATTGAAATTACGTTCACATATTATAGTAGTCAATTACATTCAATCAATATTAGCAAATTATATGTTAATACGTGTTACCATCTTTTATCTCATTAAAATTAGTTGTTTTAAGATTTATCTTAGGGTCAAAATTTCTAATCTAATAAGATTCAATTTAATAAATCATAAATTTTAATTTTTGACAATATTAAAGTCCAAAACCTTATTAAATTTAATATTTTTAATTATCAAATACAGGTAGTTACAGTCTCCCCCACTCAAAACTTTTCGTCCTCGAAAAGGAACAAGAAGGAATCAAGGAATTTGAAATATTTTATTCAAAATAATCAATTTATAAACAATTTAACTTACATATTTAAGTTTAATATAAATTTAAAAATAACTCAACTTCCACGAATAATTTCGGCAGCATCTCCTTTGCGCGGTTAGGTCCGGAAAAATAATAATATCAATAATAAACGTATATATATCACATCTCAAAAATAAATATCCCAAACCATGAGATAACAATAAAATATCGCTACAAAACCGTAATTCAAAAATGTACCTATTTGTTGGGAAAACAACTTTATTTATGAAACCAAAAGCAGTAACTATTGCTTCCATAAACCTGTATTTTACTTATATAATCCAAAATAGTGAGAATTATGTATTAGGGAGATATTTAAGTTATTTCAATTTGAAACAAAAGCAAATCAATATAAAACATAATCAAACAAACAATACAACCATTTATGCAACCAAAGAATCCATCATACATCCTTAGCAACCAAACCCAATGGTTTGTTTAGTTCAGAAACTTTTAATCATGCAAAGTGATAAATAAACTATCAAGTGTACCCTATGCTCAACAGCCTTAGATAATTACTTAATAGATTAGTCATACAACCTCAATAACTTGAAGTATTCTTTCCCAAACTTCCCATCAGCCAAACAACAATAATTTTAAATTTATTTAAGTTTATTCGATTGGCTTTTTTCATCATTTACCTTTCATTCATTTATTTATATAAAGATCAATCACTTACATAATCTGGTTTCCATTAAAGATTTAAGTCATAAATGAATCATTTCAAAAAATATTACTTAAGCTTCTACTGCCTTACTTAAGTTAATAACTTAATTCGGTTATGGAATAAAAATTTAAGTTTTTGGTATTCGCCATTGAAGAGAAAAGAAATATTTCAATATATCTAAAAATTCAATTAAAACATTTAACCTCATTCACTTAGTAAAAATATAAGATATATTTAAAACATCCTCATAGCATTATGCAAAGATTTTTCAAAAGTCTAAAACAATGTTAGAAATTTATATCAAAACATTATAATAAGCTTTAAAATAAAGTTCCTTAAATCCGATAATTTATTAGACTCGTTATTTTTAAAATAAGTATAAACTCAAGATTATTAAACTGAACTCAAATCTTACATTAAATTTCTAAATCAAAGTATAAAATTTCATATCTTCATAATTAATTTTACACACTTGTTTTAAAATGAATATTCAAATCATGGAAAACACTTATTATGGTTTAATACAAAATTCAAATAGTAAATAAACCAATAAATTTACTATTAGTACTTCGAAATCAAGTAAATATTTCAAAGTATACTTCCAAAATAGAGATTCAAATTTATTTGACAAGTATATTACTATAAATAAACTTCGCAAATCAATTTTATTTTCTATTTATATAATATCTTTAAATTATACATTCAAAGAAACTTATATAAATTTTACTTGAAATATTCATTTGCAAATCAATCATCTTTAATACTTTAATACTTTACAAAAATTCATTTGTAAAATTTCTTGCTTCGTTTATAAATACCATTTAAATATTTTAAATAACATCTTTATAAATATATGTAGACTATTTGAAAATAATTATTTACATCATTACATATATTTACAAAGAAGCTATCGAAAACCTTAAATCCATTATTTATAAATTTATTAGTTTTATCTCAAGATACTTTTCAAACATTATTAATAAATCAATAATCATTTACTTTAAATATGTTTTATTGAATTAATAATTTCTCACGATATTTACAACACTAATAAACCATATTGTACATAAATAGACAATATTTTAAACATTTTAAGGTATTTAGAAAGGAAAAAAATGACAAAAATATCCTTTATATAATACTTTATCAAAATACTTTTATAACCCGATGTCTTAACAGGTTTATCCTCGTTCTTGCAGACTCTGGTCGTACGTTGATCAGGCGTAAGACTAGAAATCTCCAAGTACTTAGTAGACCTGTTTCAACACCCAGTGAAAAATACTTAAAAATAGATATGAGAAGTACAGCTCAAAATCTAATGTCAAACGATGATGTTACGATAGCAGTGACCCGCTGCTGATCCAGTATTTACACAATGGACACAAAACTTTCCAGAAGATCCTTCCACCTTCCGGATTCCAGAAAAGTATCGTAGCCATTTCGTAAACAAGGGACCATCGACCCTTGCTGCAGTGGTAACTGCTGATTCAATGATTTACACAATGGATGCACTTCCTTCCCGGAAGATCCATAAACAACAGATCCCAGGATCGAAAGCGCCTCCATTGGGTAAACTAAAGAACCATCTACCCTGCAAAAAAAAATCGAGGAACTCATGAGTTTAAGTCCGGACAACCATATCGGTTCGAATCCATTTCTGAATTCACCCAAGTATATTAGGGTTTATCGGCCGAATCCATTCCTGGATTCCCCAAGTCCATCTGGGTCGAAGCATATCATACTATACTTCTTCGCAGAGGGTACTTCCCCATACCTCTTACTTCAAAATATAACATACCATATACAGTACCCTTTCAAAATCATAGCTTCAAATATCGCACTTATATAAATTCCATTAGATATAAAATTTCATTTTCAAATAAATTACTTTCCAAAATCAATAATCTCGAATATATCAAATCATTCTTATATAAATTCCTTATATATAAGATTTATCTCTTCAGATCGAATACCTTCCAAAATCAACAGTTTCGAAAATCACCTTATACTTATATAAAGTACGTCTTATACAAGAACCAAAATTTTTCCAAAATCAATTTCGCTGTATGAAAAGCCATATGAGATTCAATATCTTTGCTTTATAAAAGGTTTTGAATTTTGAATAGTTTCGTATATAAAATTGTTTTGTGAAATAGTTTTGTATATAAAATAGTTTTGTAAAATAGTTTGTAAATAAAATAGTTTGTAAAATAGTTTTGTAAATAAAATAGTTTGTAAAACAGTTTTGTAAATAAAATAGTTTGTAAATAAAATAGTTTGTAAAACAGTTTTGTAAATAAAATAGTTTGTAAAATAGTTTTGTAAATAAAATAGAATAAGATAGTTCGTATAAGAAAAATAAAAGAAAATTGTTTTGAAAAATGGTTTTAAATTAATAGTAGTTTTGCATATAAGAAAAATTCCAATTTAAATTACAAAGATATCCAACCCAATGACTTTCAATTTCAGCGTCAAAGCATATCAATAATATTAGAACAAAAGATGTACATATGTCATCATTTTGCAAAATCACATTTGATCGCTCCCTCGGTTACACACGTTCGTTTCGAACTAGTATTTTTCATTCGACTTCCCTAATGCTGTGACGACCGCCCATGACCCCTGCAATGAACATAGGAATAGTGCGCTGTAAAGTGTGCCAGGCAGCCATGGACGGTTGCCAAGGTTAAATTAAAAACAGCAGAATCTATCGTATAACTCATAGCGCATGGATAAAATACAATAGAAAGTATATATAGTGAAGCTTTACAGAACAGAATCTCTATTAAACCTCATAATAGTTTGGTACAACATCTGAATAGTCAATACATCAAGCCTCACTACATATCACTCAGAGAATATACAAGCAGCGGAACATCCAGTACATATAGTAAGAAAATAATATGCAAGCCTCCAACTCGTCTTCGTCATCAGCATCGTCGGAAACTAAGAACAGCACCTGTCACATGCTACCTAGTCTGCCCATCCCAAAATGGATGAACAGCCCAAGGTAATAAGAGTGGAACATAAAACCTTGAGTCAGACAACAGTCTTAGTGAGCGGTAAATTAACTAACAACATACCAAAAGAGCATAAAGATAAAAGGAATAGGAATCCAACCCTCCCACTCCACCTCTTTCTACAGTGATAGCCCCCAGACACACTAAGCAAAAATAAACATAGCAAATCAGACATTTAGAGTAAAGCGATTATCACTCGAGTCAAGGTCAACATTTTCCAAGTACAAACCCCCAAGGCCTAAACCAAGATCAGATAAGCACCCAGAAAACATTGCTCTTGAGACCGAATGACGATACAACCAAACATCCATGACTCTGGCTATCACTGTTATCATTGCTTCGATGCCACCGTTAATTGAATGACCGGCACATTCTTTCAGCCGTCTGTCAAGGGTTAATGGCAACCCCGGTTCTAGACAGAACTCCGCACGTCGTCACAGCCCGTGCCTAGGACTATCGAATCTGCCCAGAGTACTCGACTACAATCATAGTCTTTAGGGACTATCGAATCTGCCCAACGTACTCTTGCTTTGAGCCTGCTAGAACCTTCAACAACGATGAAATCTCAGCCTCCTAGTCATCCTCCTCGACGACTATTTCCATACTAGCTCAAGCGCCTCTCGAGCAAACCATTATCCTCAACTCGAACCATTTCACCGAGTTATCGACATGCTTGGAATGATCCCGTCTGGATTAAACCAAGGCTATCTCATACCATGCCTCGCTTCATCCCATCATAGCAAAGCCTCATTTCAACATCAACATCATCAAATCTATCCGTATAAGCTTCATCATCCGCCATATATGCCACGAGCAGCTTTTCCAATTCAAGAGCCTTTCCCTTAGCTTTTGAATCATCTTCGACTAACTTGTCCAAATCAAATCAACAATCAACTAATTTACAACAATCAATCAAGGCAAACATTAATCCAAGTAATCAAGCATTCAAACATGATCAAATAAACAATTTTAACAATAATGGCAATCTTGTAATTAAAGAGACTAAATCTAACAAGCATGAATCATGAGCAATATCTCTACAACTTGATGAATGAACTTGCATAGGTTAACATATAGTAAAATGGATGTCAAACCATCATGAACAATAGATCTACACTTAAGTTTATGAAAATGCATGGAAATCACTATTTTAACACCAAATCAAGCCAATAATCCGATATACTCCTTTGGATCCGTGTGAGAGATAATCACCACTCACCAAATCACCTAAACACCTCAAAAGCAACACACTTCAGATCTGGACAGCGAAGAATCTAACTCGATCTATCAAAACTCCACTTCAAACGATGAAATCTTTCTTCGATGGATGAAGATCTTCAATCTAAGCTTTTGGATCTTCGATTTGATCTTCGATTTGGATGGAAGGAATCACAAGATTAGAGTGGAGAAAAGAAGTGAAGAAGTATAGAATTCGAGCTCTCAAAATAGCAGCACTTCGTCGCTTCAAAATCCGGATCCCAAAAATGAAGAAGAACCCGTGTATTTATAGGCAGAAATCCCCTTAGGTCGTCCGCCCCCTTAGGTCGTCCACGACCTAACAAATCCTCCGACCTAACACTCGCGCGACTTAACACATACGCACGACCTACGACTTACGACTTAACAGACCTGCGACTTACGACTTAGCGCACACTCGACTTAACGACTTAACAGAAGCCACGACCTAACTTTAGCTCGCACCTAGGTCGCTCACGACCTAACACTCAGCGACCTAACCCCTTAAGCCTTCACGCGACTTAACCACACACACATGCGCACGACCTAGCGACCTAAAAATGTCACGACCTAAGACTCAACACTAATGCACATCCTAACGACTCATCCAAGGTCGCGACCTAACTAAACACAGGGTCTCACGACCTAACACCTAAGTCGTCTGGACGACCTAACTAACTTAGGTCGCTTACGACCTAACTAAATACAGCACCCCACAGGTCGCTCACGACCTAACTACTACATTCCTTAAGTCGCTCGAACGACTCAATCCCCTCAGGTCGCCTACTGACTTAAGCCGTTAACTCCTTAGGTCGTCTACTCTTTAGGTCGCCAATTCCTGTAGGTTGCTAACCCTTAGGTCGTCCACTACCTTAAGTCGTTCACTTCCTTAGGTCGCTCCAACCTCTTAAGTCGCTCATCCGACCTAACCTACCCCACGACCTAAGCCACCACACGACTCATCTCCCAAGCGACCTAAGCTACACACGGCTTAACTTCCACACGACTTAAGCCCTAGCCAACCTAAACTCCGGACGACTTAACAACACTAACAACCTAACACAACTGTTATACGATCTTTCGATCCGTAAAAATACGGGTCGTTACATTCTCTCTCCCTTAGGAATTTCGCCCCCGAAATTCCAAACAAACAAGAGCAATCAAAAACTATTCTGCATGCCTACCATCCATAGCAATCAACAAACCATGCATCCAATTCTAGCCTAGCATGCAGAATTCTAAAACTAGAACAAGTTACAACGTAGTGAGATGACACGACACCTTATGGCCATACCTCGAAGAGTTCAGGATGAGCTGCCTTCATCCTCTCTTCCACCTCCCATGTACAGTCGTTAACATCATCACTCCATTGTACCTTGAGTAACCTAACTACCTTCCTCCTAAGCTGTTTCGTGTCAGTTTCCACAACATGAAGCCGCTTACGAGGTCTCTTATCGACTGGATCAATCTCAAAATCTTCACAGCTATCAGCAGAAACCACTGTATTCGAGTCGTGCACATACTTCCGTAGATATGATACCTGAAAAACATTGTGCACACTCGACATCTTTTCTGGTAACTCCAATTTATAGGCGAGCTTCCCAATTCGCTTGATGACAGGGAATGGTCCAACAAATCTCGGAGTCAATTTTCCTTTCTTCCTGAATCGAATAACATTCTTCAGTGGAGAAATCTTCACAAAAACCATATCACCTACGTCGAATTCTAAATCCTTACGACGCTTATCGGCATAACTTTTCTGACGGTCTTGGGCTGCCTTCATTCGTTGCCGAATGATCTCTATGCAATCCGTAGTCTGTCGAATCATTTCTGGCCCAAGTATCGGCTTTTCTCCTGTTTCTAACCAACATGTCGAAGAGTTACATGGTCTTCCATACAATGCTTCATACGGTGCCATACCAATGCTTGACTGGTAACTGTTATTATACGAAAATTCCACCAAATGAAGATGATCTTCCCATGATCCTCCGAAATCTAAAACACATGCTCTGAGGAGATCTTCCAAAACTCGGTTAACTCTCTCAGTCTGACCATCTGTTTGGGGATGATAAGCTGTACTCAAACACAACTCGGTTCCCAAAACTTCCTGGAAGCTCTTCCAAAATCCACTAGTGAACAATGGGTCTCGATCGCTCACTATACTCTTCGGAATACCATGGAATCGAACTATCCACTTAACATACAGCTCAGCCAATTTTGATGCAGTCCTAGTTGATCGAACAGGAATGAATCTTGCACTCTTAGTCAAACGATCTATGATGACCCAAATCCCTTCATTTCCCGCTCTGGTTCTAGGTAGTCCATCGATAAAATCCATAGATATTTGCTCCCACTTCCATGTAGGAACTTCTAATGGCTGAAGCAATCCACTGGGCTTCTTCTACTCGGCTTTTACCAACTGGCAGTTCATGCACTTGGAAATAAAATTTCCAACATCCTTCTTCATACCTTCCCAGTAATAGGTTCTCTTCATATCCCGATACATCTTATTTCCACCTGGATGAATTGTCAACTTCGAGTGATGACTTTCCTTCAGAACTTCATCTCTCAATTCATCTATATTGGGAACAACTAGTCGTCCCTGCTTCCGAAGCCAACCCTCTCGATCGACCTCGAATCCTTTATCCTTTTCTGGATCCAATACAGATTACAAATCATGGATAATCTTGACAAGCTTATAGTCTTGCTTTTGGCTCTGGCCAATCCTTTCCACAAGGGTCGGTCTTATCGATAAGTTTGCCAATATCTCAGGTTCCAATCCACATCTGGGCCTGAAGTCAAATCCAGCCAAATACTCAAGGCTCTTCCATTCTGAAAACATGACTCCCAATCCTGCATGTCTTCGACTTAACGCATCCGCCACTGCGTTACCCTTTCCCGGAGTATAGGCTATACCAAAATCATATGATGCCAAAAACTCTAGCCATTGTTGCTGCCGAAGATTCAAATCCTTTTGGGAGAAAAGATACTTCAACGACTTATGATCTGTAAACAACTCGAATCGAACTCCTAATAGATAATGTCTCCATATCTTCAGAGCAAATACAATTGACGCTAACTCCAAATCATGAGTCAGATAATTCCTTTCATGCGGCTTCAGTTGTCGACTTGCATACGCAACAACTCTATTCTTCTGCATCAGCACTGCTCCAAGTCCAGTACCACATGCGTCGGTGTAAACCACCATCTCATCATTTCCACTTGGAATAGTCAAAACAGGAGCACTTGTCAGTTGCTCTTTCAGGATTCCGAAAGCTTGCTCACACTTAGCATCCCATCTGAATACTTGATTCTTTTTCGTCAATCCTGTTAATGGTGCAGCCACCTTGGAAAAGTCTTTGATAAATCGGCAATAATATCCGGCTAATCCAAGAAAACTTCTCACATCAGATGCATTCTTAGGTCTAACCCAATCCTGAATTGCTGCCACCTTAGTGGGATCAACCGCTATTCCGCTTCCAGAGATAATATGGCCTAAGAACCCCACTTCGCTCTTCCAGAAGTGACACTTTGAAAACTTAGCCTTCAGCTGATGTTTCCGTAAGATTTCCAAAACAATACGCAAGTGCGTCTTGTGCTCTTCTTCAGTTCTGGAATAAATCAAAATATCATCCACGAACACTAGTACGAACTTGTTCAACTGATCTCTGAACACTCTATTCATAAGATCCACAAAATATGCTGGTGCATTGGTCAATCCAAACGGCATTACCAGCCACTCAAAGAAACCGGATGGTGTCCTGAAAGCAGTCTTCGGCACACTATCCTTAGCCACTCTTAACTGGTGAAATCCCGTTGCCAAATCCATCTGAGAAAACACCTTAGCTTCGTGAAGCTGATCAAACAAGTCATCTATTCTCGGCAATGGATACTTGTTCTTCTTAGTCACTTTATTCAGCTCACGATAATCCACACACAACCTCAACGATCCATCCGCTTTGGTTACAAACACAACTGGTGCACCCCATTCGGACACACTACGCCGAATGAATCCTTTCTGTAAAAGATCATCAACTTGCACACTCAACTCTTGTTGTTCCCTAGGCGCCATCCGCCTAAGAGGCATCACAACATGTCTGGCTCCTTCAACTAAATCGATACGAAACTCGATCTCTCTATGCGGCGGTAACCCTTTGACCTCATCAAAGATATCCTCAAATCCATTAGCGATTGGCAGCGATGACAGTCCATCCCATGGAACAACCAGCGAATACATGAAGCTCATGAAGACGCCTTCCTCATGCTTACATCGTATCACAACCTTTCGCCCCTCCACATTCTCGACTGTCACCTCCAACCTTTCACAATCAACCTTTGCCGCATACTTCCTAAGCCAGTCCATACCCAAAATAATTCCGAACCCCGCAAAGTTCAGAACAAAACAATCACAAACAAAAGAGCAATCATAACTTGATACAATCAGACCACGGCATATCATACACAGACAAGACGAACCCCCAACTGGATTAGTCACAACCAATGGCCTATCAACAATATCCGGTTCTAAACCCAACCGGCCTACAAGTTCATTGCAAACAAAAGAATGCGATGCCCCAGTATCGAATAACACTCTAACTGGAACACCACATATGGAAAGCATACCTTGAACCACCACACTCTTTCCTTTCTCCTCTGCAGTAGGAGCTTTTGAAGATGATGGAACAGCCCCCAAAGCATAAGCTTGCACAATCTGCTTGCCCTTCCACGATTCTGGACAATTCTTCTTAATATGCCTCGGCTTGTCACAGTTGTGACACTTCATCGGCACCTTCGGATTCTTGCAATCTCTGGAGAAATGGCCCTTCTGCTGACAATTGTAGCATGTCACTTCGCCCTTTGGCTTCTTCTGGCCATCCTTACCCTGTTGCTGCTGCTGCTTCTTCTTCTTGTTTCCACCTTGTTGTGGTTTAGACTCTTCCTTGGTCACAGCAACAACAGATCCCTCTTTAGGAAATAGATTCTCGTGCCTGAGAGCTTTCTCCACAAGCTTCTCAAATGGATCGTCCAAATGATCCACCAACTGCCTCCCAAGATAACTGTCCAAGCCTGTCACAAACTTCTCGTTCTTCTGATAAGGAGATTCAATATACGACCGGGCATACTTGGACAAAGCTTCAAACTCAGAAACATACTCAAGAACTGGTCTTCCACCTTGCTTGAGCTCCACAAACTTCTTGAACAGAACAGATTTCTGAGCAGTAGAAATGAACTTAGCTTCAAATCTGGCTTGGAATTGCTCCCAAGTAATTTCTTCCTCCGGAGTATCAATGGTGATAGAGTTCCACCAATCAGAAGCTCTCCCTTGAAGCTGTCTTGATGCTAGCTTCCTTTTGGTTGCATCCTCGATTCCCAAGTCACCAAAGATCCTTCTACAAGCATCTATCCATCTCTGAACTTCAATGGTTGACTCTGTTTCCCAAGAAAACCTTTCCTCTAAGAGCAGTATAGTCTTTACACAGCTTGGCAAAATCCACCGGTTTTGGAGTTTGAACTTGAACTCCAACATCTACTGATGGCCCCGGAGCTGGCATCCTTCTCATGATCGAAGTCATCATAGCTTCTGTTTGCACAAAAAATGGACAAACACCTCAAAGTCGTATAATTTAGTATATCTTATGTTGTTCTTAGTGATTTGGGTGATTTGTGCAAATATATGAAAAGCAGGGTCTAAACTGTAAAAAGACACGCAGATTTATAGTTGTTCAGCCAGAATATGCCTACGTCCACTTTATATGTTATTTCTCTTCTCTTGTTTAGATTACAAGTACAAAGCTTTGATACAAGTAAAAGAAAGTTGTTTGAAAGTTCTCTCCGTGCTTGAGCTCTCAAACTTGTCCCCCATTGTTGTACCCCTGCCCCTCTATTTATAGAGTGAGGCTGGGGGTAGGGGTCTTGGAGGTATACGGCAGCTAGCGGGCCTGGGCTGATGTAATCTGGCCTGGTGGAGCTGGTCCGGTTTACTTTGGTTCGGTGGTAGGAGTATGGTGGACCGGTGAAGCTTGGTTCGGTGGTAGGAGCATGGTGGACCGGTGAAGCTTGGTTCGGTGGTAGGAGCATGGTGGACCGGTGAAGCTTGGTTCGACATTGAGGTGGGATGCATGTTGGTCCGGTGGTACTTGGTTCGGTGGAAGGAGGTGAGTGGTCCGGTGAGGCTTGGTTCGGTACTTGAAATGTTGGACCGGTAGTGGTAGAGTAGGCTGGTCCGGCTGTGAGATGGATGCCGAGTGGAGCTTAGGCAAGCCTGGATGAATCAAGCTTCTTGGTCTTGAGATCTTCTGGGTGAGAACACGCCCAACATTTGCCCCCCAAAGTGGGGCATATGCCGGTATATGCCGCGCTTTGTTTTAAAACCAATGATTGTAGCTTGGATGCTTTCGCTGAATCAGCCGGTCCGGTCGTCTATGTTTGCCTATAAGTAAGGGCCTAGGGACTCCGTTACCTTCTATTGAACGAGACAGCCGAGCCAAGTCAGTCACATAGCCGAATCAGATTTTAACCTACTGCCGAACCACTTTAGCTCGCCGAATTAGGTACTTAACTTCCCTTCGCTGAATGGCTTTTTGTCCTTGGACTGCCGAACGAGGTTTCCTCAGTTTTACCGAATGGAACTTGGGTCTTAATTGACGAACGAAACTTGGCCTGAATGCCGAATGACCCTTGGGCTTGAATGCCGAATGAAACTCTGGTATTGGGAGTACCGAATGAACCTTGGGCTTGAATGAATTCTCAGGCCTTTCGTGCTTTTAAATCGCAAACGAAAAAACCCCGGATTGTATGCACTCGCTTGTCCATATCTTTACCTCTCCTTGTTCTAATAATGTGCTTTTCTTGCGTTGTAGATAAATGTCTCGAAAAGCGGAAACTCGATCAGATAAAAAGAAGTCCCAGGGCGAAAGAGAACCTTCCGCAGTGCCCCCTGCTCAGCCAGGACCGGAACGTCATGGACCTGCCCCGAGATCACTGGTGGACGGGTACGGCCCTCAGGAGCTTCTGAACTCCCCGCCCGATTGCTTTCCCAGCTCCCTCAAGGAAGAGCAGCTTGATGTCATCTCCCATTCTTTCGGAATCGATAGGGCGCGCATGCTGTTGCCAGGGAGAGAAGTTATGCCATATGACCCTCCTGAAGGGTACTTTGCCTACAGCAGATACCACTGCATGTGTGGTGCCATCCCGCCTCTTAATGCTTGGGTAGTCAGCTTTCTTACATATCTAAAGGTGGCCCCATTCCAGCTTCAACCCAACTCTTATGCCATTCTGGTGAGTCTCTTCGTCATCTTCCAGAGGAGATATGGGCGTCCTCCTTCCAACCGGGAGATCCGGTATTTGTACAACTTGAGAGGCTACAAGAAGGGGTCTCCCTATATCATCTTGGAATCTGCCGTATCCTTTAAGCCTGTCCTGGACTTATACTCGAAGTTCAGTATGTTCAAGAAAGAATGGTTCTTCATCAGGGGTGACTCTATTTCCATTCGTCGCTTCACCTCCGGCTGTAAGTGTGAAGCTTTATTTATAATTTCCGTTACAACTGTAGTGCTTTATCTTACGTGCTTTTATTTCTTGCTAGCGACAGGTGGTTTTGCGGTTGTGGAGAATGACCGCCTGGTTCAGACGGCGGCCGAGATATAAGCTATCCCCGGGAGAGATAGATCGGATGCTCACCTGATCAGAAATGCGACCCTTCTGGAGTATAATTTGATCCTTCCATAGCAGTCAGTAGTCAAGCAGAGGGAAACGGTGGAGGAGAGGGCGGCTGCTCAAGCTAAGGGAGGTGTCACAGTAGAGAGTGGCAAGAGGAAACCTTTCTCAAAATCTCCAGTGGTCGGAGGTAAGAAGCTTAAGAAGTCGGATGGTCCTTCCCCCAGCACTTGTCCACTTACTCCGGGGAAGGAAGATGTGGAGGAGGAGAGAGGTGAGGGTGGAGATGACCGGGAAGGTGGTGACGGTGGCGATGGCATCGGGGCCTTGCTTCCTGGGCAAGCAGGCGAGATTCAGGAGTGGACGGATGATGCATTCCACCAAGCTTTCGAGGGGCTGGACGGAGAACCGGCTTTGGTAGAGAAATCCGGGAAAGCTGACAAGGCCGGGACCGGTGCAAGTGAGTCTTCTCAGACTATTCCAGCCAAGGTGGCTCCGACGACTCAAGGTGAACTTTTGACTCCTGCCGGCTCCATTTATGATAGGGACTTAGGAATATTTTATGATCCGCTCCCGTGCTGGAATGAAATCCAGGACTCATTGCAGTATCCTACTCCTCCCCAGGGTTTGTATAACAGATGTGTTTCCTTTCTTCTTTTAACTTTTAATTTATCGCGTTTCTTGAATTATGGATCAATGTAAGCTCGTGACACTTGTTCTTCATATCAGGAGCAGGTAAAACGGCCAAGGCCTCGGATCTTCGGCACAGGCTTGAACAATACAAGCTCTCCAAAGCTTCCGCCAAGCCGAAGCCTTCGACCTACCGCTTCGGGGATGTAGTCGGCTACCGTCCTCTTCTCGGGGTTATTGAAGAGGGTATTCAAAAGAGAAAGAGGAGTCATCCCTTATCCGAACCTCCACTTGGTCCTCAGCCCCCAGTTCAGCCTCTTCATGATATCACGGAGGAGGATACTGAGTTCGCACTCTCTCTGCACCCGTCTGAGAATCCTACCGTTACTCAGATTGATCGTCCTGGCTTGGCTCGTAATCCATTTGCGGGTCATCCTGATCTGTATCCAAGTTCTCATGATATTACCTTTGACGAGGTTACCGGTGAGCACCTTCTTCCCCGCAATCCCATGGTACGGGTGCTTGATGAGGCCAAGTCCTTAGATCTCGATTTACTTACTACTTGGATAGTTACCATGGGAGACGAGGCCAAGGCTAATATTGATCGGGTGGCGGAGGAGACTAGGAAGCTGATGGGGCATCATGCCCGGCTGGTTAAGGCTGGAGAGGAGATTGGGAGTGCCAACATCCGACTACGATTGATGGTTTCGGATCAGGCCAAACAGCTTGCTGATCAGGCCATTCAGATTTCTCAGCATGAGACCGCCTCTGGGCGGTTGAGGAAGACTATGGAGGAGGCTAGTAAGGCGGAATTGCAGAAGATGGAGGCTGCCTGCAAGGAGCAGATAAATATGGCCATCTCGACAGTGGACGAGGTTCGGAGGGCGGACCTTGAGCAGGTAGAGGAGCTGTCGAGGAAGCTTGAAGCCATAGAGCTTGCTCAGGTCAGGCTAAAGGAGGAGATGGAGGTGATGAGGAGGTCCCTTCAGGCTGACTGCTTGCGATACCGACTGGAAAGGGATGCTGCCATTGCAAGGCTATCGGTTTCTGAGGCCTGTATGAGGGAGTTTGAGGAAAATGAGGGGATGATGGATGACATGCTGCAGGATATGTACTTTCGCATTTGGAAACAGGGCAACTTATCTTGGATGGACGACTACCCCCGGGTTATGGCTAGGATTTACCTCAGGGCTTTAGAGGAGGCCAAGGCTGAGGCGGATAAGGAGGGTGGAGCGGCCTTTAGGATGGATGTGGTTACCGCTCAGTTTACCAAGGAGGAGAAGATAGCGGTGAAGGAGGGGATGCGGTTGTTTGCAGCAGAGGAGGCAGGCGTGGAAGTAGGGGATGACGACCAAGATGATCAAGGGGAAGCTGCTGGTAACCTCTTCTTCTTTAGTTTCTTCTTTTGTCAACTCTATTGCTTATCACTAATGATTTCTTTTTCTGACCGGATAGGTGGGCAACAGGACAAGGGCAAGACTCCGACGCAGCCGGCTCCTTGATTAGTCCTGGAAAATTCTTTTTGTGGGCTTGACATGGTTGTATATGTTAGTCTTAAATTAGTAAAGTAACTCTTAGGTGGTAATTTTTTAACTTAAGCCGATCTTGTCATCTTTTGAATGTTTGTTGCCATTTTAACATGTTGTATGAGAAATATAGCTATGCATATTCTTGTAATCAAATTGTGTTTGATGTCAGGTTCTTGTTTTAAAACATAATTTTATGACTTGCAATGTTAGCGTGAGGTGCGAATAAACTATAGCTATGTTTTTAGGCACACAAAAATAAAATACCGTCCCTCCTGCTTTAGTTGTAGACGGCGGCTTTAGCGTGACTGAGTGTGAAAATGTGGTCGAGTGCCCGGCCATCCGGTCTCATTTGCGAATGCCTCCTATTCTGTGACCTGTGCTTTAGGGATCGTTATAGAGGATAGGAGAAAAGTCGCTTAAGTAAAATTGAAATATGTGAAAAAGTAAAAATTCCAATCACGGAAGGCCTTCGATGTGCTTAAGTTCGTGGCAAACGGGCTTTGTAGTCACTTTCCCTAGCTGTGGGTCTTGAAGACATTTGTCACCCATCTTACGCCTCCGCGGGGAGTTAATTCTTTTTTACCACAGCCGCACTTAAGACACATCGGAGCCGAGATCGCGCACAGTAACTACCCGGGCCATTATGGCCCGTAATCGTGGGTATTATTCGATTTACTGTGGCCGGCTAGCGTGGGTGCCGATCGTCAACCGTGAACTGCCCCTGGCTGGCCACACCTTATGTTGGGGCTTATAGTCGGTTCACAGTTGTCGGCGAGCCGAACGCCGTAATGAGCTGCCTCGGCTATAGTCGGCCTTCTCGGTGGCTTATAATCGGCTCATTACAGTTGGATTTAAGGGCCGTCGCGAGCAATGAGTTAACCCGCAGCAGAGGGATGCCGGAGCAAAAGTGTCTCATTGGCGAGGGCATAGATTCGCGTAGTACCTGTTAGGTCTTATCCAGGTGAAGTTGTGCTGTGGAGTGCTTTGAATTGAAACGTTGTATGCACAGGATTTTGTTCAACAGAAAAGGATAAAGTTAACAAGCAGCCAAGATATAAAGGAACAAGTTAAAAAAGAGACAAGGTTTTTTAAATTGGTTCGGCACGAAAATGCCTATGTCCACTGATTCTCTTTGTTAATTCACTTCATATGGGCAATACAAGTTAAGAAAAGTATCAACGGAGGTGTTGGATGTTCCATGCCCTCTGGAACACCTCTCCGTCCACTGTTGACAAAATATAGGCTCCGTTGTGGAGATCTTTATGAATTACATATGGTCCATCCCAGATTGGGTCTAGCGCTCCGGGGCAAGGGAAGATTCGCTTGAGGACAAGATCTCCTTTTTGTAAGGTACGATGCTTGACTTTGGAGTTGTATTGTGCTGCCACTTTTTGTTTGTGGGCTGCTGCTTTAAGGACTGCATCATTTCTTCTCTCCTCAACTAGATCCAAAGACATGTGAAGGAGTTCTTCGTTCTCTTCTGGGATATAGTGGATCCTACGGTGGGAATGCACAATGGTTTCAACTGGGAGCATAGCCTCCGATCCGTATGCCAAAGAGAAAGGAGTGTGCCCCGTTGATGTTCTGAAAGATGTGCGATAGGCCCATAGTGTCGTAGGAAGTTCATTCACCCAAGCGCCCTTTGACTTTTCGAGCTTCTTTTTTATTAGAGTTTTCAGAATTTTGTTGACGGCTTCGACTTGTCCGTTTGCCTGGGGATACGCTACGGATGAGAAGCTTTTGTGAATTCTGTGCTCTTGGCACCAGTTGGCGAATTCCTCGCTGTCAAACTGAAGTCCATTGTCTGATATGATTTTGAGTGGGACTCCGTACCTGCACAGAACATTTTTGATCAAGAAGTTAATAACTTTTGCTGAAGATACTTTATTCAGAGGTTCCGCTTCCACCCATTTGGTGAAATAGTCGACTGCCACTATAGCATATTTGGCCCCGCCTCGGCCCATTGGTAGCTCGCCGATTAAGTCAATTCCCCATATTGCGAAGGGCCAAGGGCTGGTCATTTGAGTAATCTCAGTTGTTGGTAGCCGCAGAATCTTAGCAAACTTCTGGCATTTGTCACACTTTTTGACAAAATCTAAGGCGTCCTTGCTTAAGGTGGGCCAAAAATATCCATACCGGAGTATCTTTTTTGTTAATGTTTGCCCTCCGGTGTGATCTCTGCAGCTTCCCTGATGAATGTTGAATAAGATTTCCTTGGCTTCCCTCCCAGTGACACACCTTAATAACGAGTTAGAGAATCCGCGCCGATAGAGGATGTCTTCTTGTATTGTGTAGCGGGAAGCTTTCCTCAAGATTTTCTTGACTTCGTTACGCCCGTTGGGTAGTGTGCCACTTTGTAGGTAGTCTCGGATAGGAGTCATCCAAGTAGCTTCTTCGGTTGCGGCTATCAGATTTACTTGCTCAAAACTTGGGATCAGTTGCTTTGAGATGGTTACTGCTCCGAAGATGGCGATGTCTTTCATACTTGCTTGCTTTGCCAATTCGTCGGCCTCTTGGTTCTCTTCCCGAGGGATATGTTTGACTAAGTAGTGGTCCAATCGGCTGAGAAGTGACTTGGTCTTCTTTAAATATGCTATGAGTCGTTCTTCTCGAGCTTGGAATTCTCCTAGTATTTGATTAACAATAAGTTGAGAATCGCTATGAAGGCACAAAGAATTGGCTCTGATTTCTATGGCAAGTTCTAATCCAGCTATCACTGCTTCATATTCTGCATAGTTGTTGGTGGCAGCGAATTCCAACCTTATAGCATAGTGCAGCTTATTTCCCTTGGGAGTGACTATTACCACACCTGCCCCCGAACCTTGTTCATTTGATGCACCATCCACAAAGAGGTTCCACTTGATGTCTTCTGCTATTTCCAATTGCTCCTTATCTTCGTTGGTAGTGAATTCTGCAATGAAATCGGCCATGGCTTGTCCCTTGATGGCGGTGCGAGGGTGATAGGTGATATCATACTGACTTAGTTCAATGCACCATTTAAGTAGTCGCCCAGAAGTGTCGGGACGATGGAGCACCTGCCTCAGGGGTTGATCGGTCAGAACTTTGATTGAATGAGACTGGAAGTAGTGACGCAGCTTCCGTGATGTGATTAGTAAACAGTATGCTAGCTTCTCAAGTTTAGGATATCTGACTTCTGCCTCCGTAAAACTTTTACTGACGAAGTAAACTGGCCGCTGCGTGCGGTTGTCTTCCCTTACCAAGGCAGCGCTTAGGGCGTGAGATGACACAGCAAGGTATAGGTATAATTCTTTGCCTTCGCTTGGAGTCGAGAGTACCGGTGGTTTCTGGAGGTGTTCGATTAAGTTAAGGAAAGCGGTCAAGCATTCGTCGGTCCATTCAAACTTTCCTTTGTCTTTCTTTAGAGCTTCGAAAAAGGGGACACACTTGTCCGTTGCCTTGGAGATGAATCGGCTTAGGGCGGCCACTTTTCCATTCAGGCTTTGCATTTCCTTTCGATTGGAAGGTATCTTGATATCCCTTAGCGCTCGGACTTGTTCAGGGTTTGCTTCAATCCCTCTGGCATGGACGATGAATCCTAAGAACTTTCCTGATGACACTCCGAATGAGCATTTTAGAGGATTCAACTTCATTCCATACTGGCGAAGTACTTGAAACATCTTGCCTAGGTGGCTTACGTGATCGTCGGCTTTCCTTGACTTTACCAGCATGTCATCCACGTATACTTCCATAGTTTGCCCTATTAGCTCTGCAAACATCTTGTTGACGAGGCGCTGGTAGGTGGCTCCTGCATTTTTAAGTCTGAAAGGCATTACCTTATAGCAGTATAAACCCCGGTCGGTGATGAAACTAGTGTGGTCTTGATCGGGAGTATGCATAGGGATTTGGTTATATCCTAAGTATGCGTCCATAAAAGATAAGAGCTCGTGCCCGGCTGTGCTATCTACAAGTCGGTCGATTCGGGGAAGTGGGAAGCAATCCTTTGGGCAGGCGTCGTTTAGGTTGGAGAAGTCAATGCATGTTCGCCACTTCCCATTAGCCTTCTTCACCAGTACCGGTTAGCAATCCATTCCGGGTAGATGGCTTCTCGTATGAAGTCATTGGCGAGTAGATTCTTTACTTCTTCATCGAGGGCTGCCGATCGCTCTGCCCCCATACTTCTCTTTCTTTGTTTTACGGGCGCCTTGGTAGGATCAATGTTTAGTACATGGCATGCTACATCGGGGGAGATTCCGGTCATATCAGCGTGTGACCATGCGAATACATCCAAATTGTGGCGGAGAAAGTCAATGAGTTGCTCCTTCAACTTTGCTTTTAGTTGGGACCCAATTTTCAATAGTCTACTTGAGTCATGCTTGTCTACAGATACAAACTCCATAGCCTCTGCAGGCTCGGCGGTGGCCTCCTCCTCTTTATCCCTAGGGTCTAATTCATTGAAAGGGTCGTTGGTATATCGAAGAGGAGGGGCTTTCTTTAGTTGCTACGCTTCTAGAATTTTCGTGCAGAGGGCAACCTCTACACCCTTCCCTTTATCCTTATGGTGGTTGTTGCGAAGTTCAGTCACATAGCAGTCTCGAGCAACGTCCTGGTCTCCTTCTACTTCCCCTACTCCATTGTCCGTTGGAAATTTCATCTTTAGGCACCATGGGGCTAGAACAATTTGGAAGTCAGACAAGGCTGGCCTTCCTAAGAAGGCGTTGTAGGCCGAGCGGTTTTCTATTAGCACAAACGTCTGTTTCCGTACAACAGAGCGGGGATGGCTTCCAATCTCAACAAAGAGGTCCAGTTGCCCGAGGGGCATCTTTGCATCCCCAGTGAAACCGTGTAGTGGTTTATCGCAGGGAGATACATCCTTCATTGATAGCTTCATTTTGTCGAATGCATGTTTGAACAGGATGTTTACTGAGCTTCCAGTGTCTACTAGGATTCGGTAAACTTCGGCGGGGCCGAGCCGGGCAGAGATAACCATGGGATCCATGTGAGGGTATTGCCTTCCTTCTAGGTCACGCTTACCGAATGTGATGTCATCACTTTCTTTCCGCTTCGAGTGGCGCTCTTCTATAACCGAATTGACACAGTCTTTATTGTCTCTAAGCGACTTTGCATATCTTTCCATTTCTTTCCAGCTTCTGTCTGCGATGTGCGGTCCTCCCGAGATGGTATGGACCACTATCTTCTCTTGACTAGAGCTGCTAGTGTTGCGGTTTCCTCTGCCGATCTCCGGTGAGGGTAGCCTTGGGTTCTCATTGGCAGGAGCTGGAGTCCTGTCCTGACCTTTTACATAGCGTTCCAGTTTCTTCCTTCTGATGTGTTCCTCAATCAAGTCCCGGAGATGATGGCATTCATTGGTATCATGCCCATGAGATTCGTGGAAGCGGCAGAACTTTCCAGACTTCTGCGCGTTATCTGATTCCTTCTTGTATGGTGGGCGTTTGTATCTAACTTCGCCTTGGATGGCAAGGAAGATATTTTCGACGGTCTCGTTCAAAGGAGTGTAAGTGTCAAATCTCGATCCAGACCGATATAGGCGCTTTTCTCCCTTCTTGCCCCCAGTATTGTCCCTGGAATCATTTCTTCGAACGTCCCTTGCCGTTGCAGGGGCGTTGCTATGAGTTGCCTTATTTTGCTGTCCTGACTACCCCTCAACGGCAGCATCCTCGAGCCTCATATATTTCCCAACTTCATGGAAGAAATCGGGTAAAGTTGCTGGTTTTTCTTTTGTCAACCTTCTAGCAAATTTAGTGTCCGGATGCACACCACTACAGAGGGCCATTAGGATAAGCTTCTCATCGGCATCTTGGACTGCGGCTGCTGCGGCGTTGAATCGGGTTAGGTATTGCTGCAGCTTCTCTCCAGGTTTTTGTTTGACGCTGGATAAGGAATAAGCGTCCTTAGGTTGCTCCACATGAATGCGGAACTGACTGATAAACTTTTCTTTCAACATTTCCCACAAGCTGATGGATCCCTGGTGTAGATGACAGAACCAGGAGGTAGCGAGATCTGCTAAGAAGAGCGGAAAGCATTTGCACAGTACTCCCTCTGTCGCTCCACTCATGAGCATATGTTGTGTGTACTTCTGTAAGTGTACAACGGGGTTGGAGGTTCCTTTGTAAGGTTCCATTGTTGGCATCTTCCATTCTCGGGGGGTGATAGCAATTTCGATATTGCGGGCGAAAGGGCTGGTTACCCTAGCGCCTATCCCTCGATCTCTTTGCTCCCGTTGGACGCACTCTCTGAATAAGCGTGCCATCCTTTCATTAGAATTTAGAGCAGATAGAAATGAGTTTGGTTCTGTTCTGTGGGATTGATTCCGTCCAGATGACCTGTAGGGATGGTACCGTCTATCATTCCTCATATTTTCCAGTGGCTGCCTTTGATCTTCTGGGAGCATGCTAGGGTCAGCTACAGTTGGCCCTTGCCTTGATCTTCCCCTGCCGGGTTCTGATCTAAGCACTTCCTCGGGTCCAACTTCGGGCTGGACTCTAGCTCGGCCCCGTTCACTGGCGTTTCCGTGGTTAGGCAGTATGACAGGCTCAGCTACAGTTGACCTCCGTCCGGTACCTCCCCCGTTGGGTTCGATACCAAACGTTTCCTCAGGCCTAACTTCGGGCTGTGCTCGATCTCGGCTCCTACCATGGCTACTTCTGTCGTTAGCTCCTTCGAAGAAGGAAGGCCTTTGTTGTCTCTGAGATCCTCCAGACTGGGACTCGCCCCATGATTCAGTGTTGCGGTTGGACTCTTCAGCATCCCTTAAGCGTGAAATGAGATGGTCCACCAAGGCTTCCTGCTGGGATGTGAAGCGGTTAGTTACTTCAATCACAACCCTGTCTAAATCTGCCCTAGTAATTGCTGCGGGCTGTTCTGTGGCAGGAGTGGTCGGATTAGCCTGTCCTTTATTTGGTACTGCTGCTGGAGGAGGACGATTTACTTGATTCGTGACAGCTGGATCTAGAAGACTGCTGGATGCGATGTTTTTTCCTTTGTTAACATCTTTTCTCTATTTGGGAGGCATGTTTTCCAAGTGGCGAACGATGCTGTTAGGAAAAACGTTAAGTGGATGAAGCTGAAGCTTCGAGCTTCTATTTCTCAGTGAAAGCACCAAAAATGTTTGCACAAAAAATGGACAAACACCTCAAAGTCATATAATTTAGTATATCTTATGTTGTTCTTAGTGATTTGGGTGATTTGTGCAAATATATGAAAAGCAGGGTCTAAACTGTAAAAAGACACGCAGATTTATAGTGGTTCAGCCAGAATATGCCTACGTCCACTTTATATGTTATTTCTCTTCTCTTGTTTAGATTACAAGTACAAAGCTTTGATACAAGTAAAAGAAAGTTGTTTGAAAGTTCTCTCCGTGCTTGAGCTCTCAAACTTGTCCCCCATTGTTGTACCCCTGCCCCTCTATTTATAGAGTGAGGCTGGGGGTAGGGGTCTTGGAGGTATACGGTAGCTGGCGGGCCTGGGCTGACGTAATCTGGCCTGGTGGAGCTGGTCCGGTTTACTTTGGTTCGGTGGTAGGAGTATGGTGGACCGGTGAAGCTTGGTTCGGTGGTAGGAGCATGGTGGACCGGTGAAGCTTGGTTCGGTGGTAGGAGCATGGTGGACCGGTGAAGCTTGGTTCGGTGGTAGGAGCATGGTGGACCGGTGAAGCTTGGTTCGACATTGAGGTGGGATGCATGTTGGTCCGGTGGTACTTGGTTCGGTGGAAGGAGGTGAGTGGTCCGGTGAGGCTTGGTTCGGTACTTGAAATGTTGGATCGGTAGTGGTAGAGTAGGCTGGTCCGGCTGTGAGATGGATGCCGAGTGGAGCTTAGGCAAGCCTGGATGAATCAAGCTTCTTGGTCTTGAGATCTTCTGGGTGAGAACACGCCCAACAACTTCGAACATAGCAACATAATCAGCAGCCCCCTCAGTAGCACGGCCTTTCCTAGCAGCTGGTCTCCCTCTTCGACTCATTCTTAATATCTATAAAAAGGAATGATTAATACACCTTGAGAACAACTGCATAAAGGACTCACACACTTCTAAGCTACTATATTATATATAATAATCATCCATCAAAATACAATTACGTCTCTCATACGTAGTTACGTCAACGAGCGTTAGGTAAAATCGATTAACCAAAGCTCTGATACCAAATGTAACGACCGCCCATGACCCCTGCACTGAACATAGGAATAGTGCGCTGTAAAGTGTGCCAGGCAGCCATGGACGGTTGCCAAGGTTAAATTAAAAACAGCAGAATCTATCGTATAACTCACAGCGCATGGATAAAATACAATAGAAAGTATATATAGTGAAGCTTTACATAACAGAATCTCTATTAAACCTCATAATAGTTTGGTACAACATCTGAATAGTCAATACATCAAGCCTCACTACATATCACTCAGAGAATATACAAGCAGCGGAACATCCAGTACATATAGTAAGAAAATAATATGCAAGCCTCCAGCTCGTCTTCGTCATCAGCATCGTCGGAAACTAAGAACAGCACCTGTCACCTGCTACCTAGTCTGCCCATCCCAAAATGGATGAACAGCCCAAGGTAATAAGAGTGGAACATAAAACCTTGAGTCAGACAATAGTCTTAGTGAGCGGTAAATTAACTAACAACATACCAAAAGAGCATAAAGATAAAAGGAATAGGAATCCAACCCTCCCACTCCACCTCTTTCTACAGTGATAGCCCCCAGACACACTAAGCAGAAATAAACATAACAAAGCAGACATTTAAAGTAAAGTGATTATCACTCGAGTCAAGGTCAACATTTTCCAAGTACAAACCCCCAAGGCCTAAACCAAGATCAGATAAGCACCCAGAAAACATTGCTCTTGAGACCGAATGACGATACAACCAAACATCCATGACTCTGGCTATCACTGTTATCATTGCTTCGATGCCACCGTTAATTGAATGACCGGCACATTCTTTCAGCCGTCCGTCAAGGGTTAATGGCAACCCCGGTTCTAGACAGAACTCCGCACGTCGTCGCTGCCCGTGCCTAGGACTATCGAATCTGCCCAGAGTACTCGACTACAATCATAGTCTTTAGGGACTATCGAATCTGCCCAACGTACTCTTGCTTTGAGCCTGCTAGAACCTTCAACAACGATGAAATCTCAGCCTCCTAGTCATCCTCCTCGACGACTATTTCCATACTAGCTCAAGCGCCTCTCGAGCAAACCATTATCCTCAACTCGAACCATTTCACCGAGTTATCGACATGCTTGGAATGATCATGTCTGGATTAAACCAAGGCTATCTCATACCATGCCTCTCTTCATCCCATCATAGCAAAGCCTCATTTCAACATCAACATCATCAAATCTATCCGTATGAGCTTCATCATTTGCCACATATGCCACGAGCAGCTTTTCCAATTCAAGAGCCTTTCCCTTAGCTTTTGAATCATCTTCGACTAACTTGTCCAAATCAAATCATCAATCAACTAATTTACAACAATCAATCAAGGCAAACATTAATCCAAGTAATCAAGCATTCAAACATGATCAAATAAACAATTTTAACAATAATGGCAATCTTGTAATTAAAGAGACTAAATCTAACAAGCATGAATCATGAGCAATATCTCTACAACTTGATGAATGAACTTGCATAGGTTAACATATAGTAAAATGGATGTCAAATCATCATGAACAATAGATCTACACTTAAGTTTATGAAAATGCATGGAAATCACTATTTTAACACCAAATCAAGCCAATAATCTGATATACTCCTTTGGATCCGTGTGAGAGATAATCACCACTCACCAAATCACCTAAACACCTCAAAAGCAACACACTTCAGATCTAGACAGCGAAGAATCTAACTCGATCTATCAAAACTCCGCTTCAAATGATGAAATCTTTCTTCGATGGATGAAGATCTTCAATCTAAGCTTTTGGATCTTCGATTTGATCTTCGATTTGGATGGAAGGAATCACAAGATTAGAGTGGAGAAAAGAAGTGAAGAAGTATAGAATTCGAGCTCTCAAAATAGTAGCACTTCGTCGCTTCAAAATCCGGATCCCAAAAATGAAGAAGAACCCGTGTATTTATAGGCAGAAATCCCCTTAGGTCGTCCGCCCCCTTAGGTCGTCCACGACCTAACAAATCCTCCGACCTAACACTCGCGCGACTTAACACATACGCGCGACCTACGACTTACGACTTAACAGACCTGTGACTTACGACTTAGCGCACACTCGACATAACGAATTAACAGAAGCCACGACCTAACTTTAGCTCGCACCTAGGTCGCTCACGACCTAACACTCAGCGACCTAACCCCTTAAGCCTTCACGCGACTTAACCACACACACATGCGCACGACCTAGCGACCTAAAAATGTCACGACCTAAGACTCAACACTAATGCACGTCCTAACGACTCATCCAAGGTCGCGACCTAACTAAACACAGGGTCTCACGACCTAACACCTAAGTCGTCTGGACGACCTAACTAACTTAGGTCGCTTACGACCTAACTAAACACAACACCCCATAGGTCGCTCACGACCTAACTACTACATTCCTTAAGTCGCTCGAACGACTCAATCCCCCCAAGTCGCCTACTGACTTAAGCCGTTAACTCCTTAGGTCGTCTACTCTTTAGGTCGCCAATTCCTGTAGGTTGCTAACCCTTAGGTCGTCCACTACCTTAAGTCGTTCACTTCCTTAGGTCGCTCCAACCTCTTAAGTCGCTCATCCGACCTAACCTACCCCACGACCTAAGCCACCACACGACTCATCTCCCAAGCGACCTAAGCTACACACGGCTTAACTTCCACACGACTTAAGCCCTAGCCAACCTAAACTCCGGACGACTTAACAACACTAACAACCTAACACAACTGTTATACGATCTTTCGATCCGTAAAAATATGGTTCGTTACAAATGCGGACTTCGATAAGGTTTCTTGACTAGAAACCATCATTCCCCTTACATAGCCATATACTATGATAGAGAATTCTAGAATCAAACCAAAAATCCATATCAAATATTCGCCATCAAGAATCGAATGAAAAATCCTAACACGAAGTGGTGTAATTCACATAGAACTTGTGTACTCAAATCCGGATCAAATTAATTTTGCAAATAAAACAATATACATAATACTTACATAATTATTCCAATTTGTTTCATCACAATTACATTTTAATCAAATTCATTATTAATCTCATTGATTAATACAAGTATCACTTCATACTTAAATATTTGTTTCATAGAATTTCTCTATTCAATACAAAACATTAACATATTCATTCTCACAACATTGCTTATATTTCTCTTCATTTTAAATTACATTCATTTTCACATGTAATATTTCTCATTTAATACCACATTTATTTGAGAATCATTTCATGAGAAATTTCCTTCAGTTTATAACCAATTTATAAAGGCTTTATTCCTTTTATAAGACATTATTTGAGTTTAAAGTTATCACGACTTTATTTATAACCATTTATTGCAACATCCATTTATTTCATAACAATTTACAAGTCATGGCTTTATTTATAATCATTTCACTTTTAATTTATAATTGCTTATCCCATTTAGATTCACCTTTACCTTTCCATTTATTTATGACACACTTCATAAATGTTAATTAAATTATAAACATATTTTTTCCAATTTAATCTCATTTACGACATTTCCTTAATCACAGTTTCAATTTAAACATCACAAGGCTTAAAGTTCACACTTGTATATTATTACATTAAATGCCAAGAATGTATATAGAAATTCTTTTCATTTACTAGACATAGATATAACAAATTAAACCTTGTTTCACTTGCTTTCAAATTAAGGTTATCAAATTCAACTGCATAATTCAACACAATTTCTAAGTTTCAACTCATATATTAATTCAGAAGGTTTCGATTATCCAAAAATATCCAGATATTTCATTTTTTTCAATAGTTGAAACTACCGGTCAATAAACAGCAAAATTCACAACAACATTTAAATTTCATATCGAAGATCCTAATTATCTAGTTCATTCTCCTTAATTCACCATTATTAAACTAGTGTTTAGTCCATATATTCAATCAACAATAATAGCCAATGTTTATAATTTGACTAAATACAACAAGTCAATAATAAATGATAATAATTAGATATTACCATTTCACAAAATACAAATAACTATATTAGTTATAAAAAAATTCTTTTAAAATAACATATAATGTTAGGAAAATTATTTCATTTCAAAACTTATATAAAACATTTTTATAACACTAACAAGTACACGCTCTCGTATATATATACACTCAAACAAACTCATTCTAGGATATTACTACCCCATCTCAAATGAGTTAACCCCAACAGGCTAAGGTATGTCTAAACCTAGCTCTGATATCAACTGTAATGGGACAATGCCAGTGGGGTAATGCTCACCGTAGTGTACAATGGTACATGTGTTCTGCTTTTACGGCCAGCCTCTCAACCGCACCAACCCCGCGGGACATGTAGGAGTAAGAGTCATCCGCTCGCTACCAAACCCAAATGCGAGAACCCCTATCATGTTGCACCCGCCAAGTGCATAAGCAGACACACATGTCAAACTCAAACCATTCAAAAGGGAGGATTGTTAATGGGGTAAATAAGAAAAAAAAGGGAAAGAAAAAAACAAAACACAGAATCTCGCAGCGGAGCGACAAAATATAATAATCAAATAAACAGTTCATGAAGCTGTTTTACAAATAACATTTGATTACACTTTTACAAATTCAAATCAGAGTTATACATACATCATAAATAAACAAATAATGCAGCGGAACACAAAATGTAGTGGAATAATAAATAGCAATAATATACTGAATCTTCATCTTCATCCACTAGAAAATAGTCTTTAACACTGAAAACTCAGGCTGACCCGAGCATAATGAAAAACAATACACTCGAGTCAAAACTAAAAAAATTCCTATGTAAGTCAAATCAATCTCAAATAAAAATATGAGTGCAATGGCTTCAGAGATGTCATGGGATTTTTCATCCCCTATCAAGTGTACAACGTGAGTACAATAACTTACGAGATTTCAAATAATTCGAAATGCCAATTTTAACCACTTTATTTAAAATAAATCCGAAATTTAAATTAAAAACTTAAACCTTTTAAATAATTCAGTTTAAATAAATAATCCAAATTCAAGAAATTGTATGGGTATATATCATTTAAACCCATAATTTAAATGTCTTAATTATCCAATTCTAAAATGATTCAAAGGACCATTTAAATGATGTCAATAATATATAAGGTGATAACAGGGACATATTAAAATAAATAAACAACCATACATCCAACATATCAATCAATAAGCATCCATTTCAAACAACATCCAAATCAACCAATATATTTCAACATATAATAGTTATCAATATCGGGGTTTAACTATCAATTAAATTCCAATATAAAATTAAATGTCAATTCAAATTCAATATCAATTCAAATGTCAACTGAAATCAACAAACAGCAAAAAAAGTATATATCACATCATATATTTTATTTAACTTGCAATGGAATTTTTAGTATTGCGTGAGTGGGTTTAATTACTCACGTTTGATTTATAGCCAATTGAAAATCCAATAAAAGCCCAAAATTTCAATGGTCTCATAATTAAACCAAACTAGTTTCATGTTGTCCTGAATTTTGATACGAACCCAAAGGAAGAAACCGCGCATTAATCGGAGTTCATATGCGAAAGATATTCAAGTTATAAGAATATTATGGAAATGAAATAGAAAACCATGTACACACATTTTAATAATAAAGTAAAACAAGTTAGTTACTTACATTAAGAATTTTGAAGCCTACTCATGTTTCTAAATTCTGGAGAATCAACGAAAAAAAATGACACGATGGCTCACACATGGAGGAAGGAGGCTTTAGGAAATGGATTTGTAAACAAATGGAAAAGATTGGCTTCATGAAAATAAGTTGCTCACATTTGTTTGTTTTTTTTTTCTTTTTTTTAGAAGAGAAAGAAAACTTTAGGCAAAATAAATAATGGAAGCGCGTTTTGGAAATGGAAAGTTAGAGGAAGAGATTTATGAAATAGGAAACGAATAAGGGTAAAGCACATTTGGAAGTTGGAATATGAAAGGGAAGGATACAAGAAGATGAAAATTTGCAAAATTAAAAGAGCCTAACATGCAGGTAATTAAAAAAATATGAAAGACACACGTTGGAATTTGATAAGACATGTTTACATGGCAAGCAAATCTTTTGGTATAAAATTTCAAAACATGTGCTACCTCAATTAATTTCATCAACACACATGAAACATTTCAAGGCAAGGCTCGCGGGTAAATAAATAAAACTTACTGAAAAACCAAAAGAGGCATGTATTTAATAAAATAAAGTAATAATAAAATAAAATAAATGAAAGCGACGATTTAAATTTGAGAACGTAGACCGTACATAGAAATCACGAATCTAATATACTAAAAAAAGTTCATTTTAGCATATTTTATTAACCCTAATACGCTCAAATTTACACACATATATGTATTTTTATTTAGTACATAGTAAATAAAATTAAACACTGCAATTAACATAATGAGGACAGCCACTCCACACATTAAAAGATGAACTGAGACTCCAAAGTCAAATTTGAAACGGAATAAATTTCCTATGTAAATACGCTAACTATTCCAAATCAAAAATTTAACCAAACCTTCAAGTTATTTTATTACCATATTATTATTGTTATTTTTTTATAAATTAAATTCAAATCAAGTTTGAATATTTAAATAAATCAAATATTCCAACTAGAAACATACAACAAAATTCAATTCTTTGTTTTAATGAAATTAAATTTACATTCACAAATGAATATTCACTTTATTTGATAAAAATATTCTTTTCAAGAAACCAATCCTTTTCTTTTATTTTTATTGAAACATATTTCTTTTTATCACACATTAATTTACAATTAACACCTCCCCCTTTAAAACAAACTTATATTTAAAGACTATCCCATTAGAGAGTCACAAAATAATACTTCGTACAACCACGTCGTTTCTTTATCAATTGATTTCCTATTATCATTATATTTGTAACAAATTTAAGTACTTACAATTTGAACGTAATATTCCTCATTGAAATTCTCATTATATTTTTAGCACAAAACGTAAGTTGCACATATCATTAATTAATTACCATTTACTTCAATTTCTTATTAATGGCAAGATATAATTACTATTAATTACAACAATTAAATCTCAAAACATACCCTAATACAGGGAAGATAATTAATCCAACTATTTTCCTTTGAAATCCAATTTTCCATGTTAAACCCAATATCTATGTACTAAATTAATTCCAACATTAATTACAACTGTAATAAAACCCGTTCATTATATATTTAAATTCCAAACAAATCCATTTTTATTTACATTCTTATTATCAAATCAACTATTCCCTTATGAAATTGATTAACATAAGTTTTCATTTTATTACACTCATCACTCAACAGTTAACGTTTCTTCTTATATTAATTGTAATATTTCAATTACATTAATTCTCCATTAATTACCAAATAAATTTTTAACGGATTTAATAATAAGATAATAAATAAAATAATGGTTATACATTAACAATCCATATCTATTAACTTATTATTTACAAGCAAAGGTTAATAAATTTACATACAAAATAATTGATTTCATATTCCATATTAAAACCAATTGCAATTATTAACATATGATTACTTCAATTTATACATCATTTATTCTATTCCTTATTAACCCCTATTATTTAAATTGATTGAAATTACGTTAACATATTATAGTAGTCAATAACATTCAATCAATATTAGCAAATTATACGTTAATACGTGTTACCATCTTTTATCTCATTAAAATTAGTTGTTTTAAGATTTATCTTAGGGTCAAAATTTCTAATCTAATAAGATTCAATTTAATAAATCATAAATTTTAATTTCTGACTATATTAAAGTCCAAAACCTTATTAAATTTAATATTTTTAATTATCAAAAATACGGGTTGTTACATGAACCGTCCATTATCGAGCATCTCCAAACCCAATTGTAGCCGCCTATAGACCTTTATTTCAGCTGCAATAATCAACCCCTATCATGGGTCTTAAACTTATTTAAAGCCCGAATAAATATTTTGCATGTAAATCCAATTTAAACGCGTGATATCACATTGATTAATATATTTATAACTATTATAAATACATTTAATAATATTCATTCATCAAATCATAATCAAATTTTATAAATAATATTTCATAAATGTTATTTAATTTAATTAATTTATAACAATTATAAATTAATTAAATTAGCTGGTCAAAGGAGAATCATCATTTTTGGTTGTGTGACTCGTTAGGTGTAAATTTGGTTAGTGATTAATATCGAACTATTTGAATATTAACGTTTATATATCACTTAGCAGGTGGCGTGATGTTTTGGCCAGATTTATCACTTACTTGGTTTCGGTAAAATCCAATTTTACTTTGTTAAGCGTTACCCGGTTGTGACTTTTATTTACACAATTCTCTTCGTATAAACTATATAACTTTGGACTTATGGAATTTGGTAATGGTCAAAATTCCAGTATCGTTCACATTCAACTTTAAATTCCAAACATAAAGTCCTGGGTTCAATAATAACAATTATTATTAACCGAAGTGCTCTAGCCAGAGACTTTGACTTTGAGTTGACTTCAGTTGACCATGATACTAACTCCATATAACGAAGGGGACGAACCCTCTCTTAAACAGTGTTTCACTTTCAATACTTCCACTCGACCCAACTATAGTCACTCGATGGACGTGGTGTCATGATTTGACTATAATCAAAATGGAGCCTTCGTATTGAAGATTAACAGTATTCTTAAATTGAGAGAACTGTGTATATCAGTCACATCGATATTTTCTATTTTACCTTAATTATATTAACCAGTAGAAAACTATCGAGCTAGTCATTCCATGGTTATCCAAACTATCAGTATGTAGCTCGTTGGAGCCCCCAACAGCCATGGGTAATGCATTGCTTAACCTATGGAGAGCATTACGTATTCTTGTCTCAATGGATGTATTGATATCCAGTCTAGATACATGTTAACTAGGAATATTCAAAATGGTATATTTATTTTCATTGTGATAAATTATTTATTGTTATAACACTTTGTAACTTCTATTACAAAACATACCATTTATGGATTTTTTATTAATATACTTTTAATTGAATTAATATAACATATTATATCAAGTATATAATAGAAAGAAAACACCTTTTATTTTGAACAGATTGGTTATCGAGTTAGATATATGTAGCAAATTACATAACTGCCCCTAGAGCATACCCTTAACTCTATCAATCTCTCACTTGCACCTGGAGTCAATTATGAAATCTTATTCCAACTTCACTAGTCAGTTTTCTCAAAACCAATTGGGTCAGTCCCTCAGTGAATGGGTATGCTATTATGTTTAATTATCTAATCCATCAATCAGTTCTCTCCGATGCTTATAAACTACCTTTATCATATCGAAGTATGTCTCTCGACTTCTAGTTAGCTTCAAGTTTTTTTATGAACTATTTCGTGACATTGTTATCATATAACAACGTTATGAGATTCGCAACATTTGGAATCGCCGTCAGCTCAGTTATAAATTTATGCATTTATATTTATATACATTGCTTTTATTGCGACGCTATTTAAGGCGATGTATTTAATTTACTTCATTGAATCGGCCACATTCTTTCATTTGAAACATTTCCAACTTAAAGATTCTTAACTTGAATTTGTTATTGACATATTAAACTCAATATCACTTATGAAAGTTTGAGTCCGAACACTCCTTCATAAGGAGTTTGTTATTTTTATAAACAATTCTCTAATATTCCATAAATACACGAGAACATCTCAAACAACCATTTAGGTATACCATTTTGAATTTGACATTTGCATCATGTATAAAATACATAAACAAATCACGATATCATAGACAATATAACATGTATGATAAAAACCTATTGCCAATGCATAAGGAATCTATCTTACATGTTTCGTATTAAACTTTTAATAGGGCATCCTTGCATACCATTTGGGACATTCCTCGTATCTTTTATACTTACTATAAAATACATTATTTACAAAGCCAATGTCGAGCATTAGAAAAACTAAAGCTGATTTTAACACAAGTACATCGTTAATAATCAGTAGTGTGTTGTTTACTTACAGTTTAGAAATATCTATGTACCGTTTATCATTCTTTCTTACGAACACACGCTTCCTCTGCATTTTGATTAACAATCAAAATATTTGATATTTCTATTAAAAAATTTGTTCAATTTTGATGTTTGTCGAACGATACTTTCATATCCGTTCTTGGATCATATGCAAAAACTCACAAACTCAAGCTCTAACTAACTTCGAGACACTTTGGTTATTATATGTAAACAGTAAACTCTAAATTACTATTTAGAATTCTCTATTTCAACACATGCATACCAAAACATAAAATTTGTAACACCCCACCTCTATACTCTGTATTGTTCTAAACCCACTTTGATACCAAAATGTAATAGCCTATCTCTATACATATACTATCCGAGAGTATTACCGTGTAATACCGTCAGATAATACGATGAATAAGGCTGTAGGGGTACACGCGCGTTTGTTGCTTTGTGCCGATACTATGTATGTATATGTGAGTTTTTTATGATTTTTGGAGATACGTACCAGTGTTAGGCCAGTGGAATATTCACGTGTGTACTCTATACAGCCTTTTCTTCGTATTATCTAATGGTATTACCTAGCAATACTCTCGGATCGTATCGGGTATAGAGGTGGCGCGTTACAAAGTCATACCATGCGATAATTTTATGAGTAAAGTTCAAACCAACTTGAGCACATCGAATGGTGAATCTGTTATGTTAATTTCAACAATTGAAATTCATGACATTATTCTTATCAATATGGCTCATATATTCCAACTACATTTATCTTTCTCTTAAAGACACATTTGCGGCCAATAGATCATATCCTTTTGGATACAACTATCAAAATCATATTTTGATAATGTGCTTGGAATCTATTTCAGATTTGCACGTCATACCATATTATAAAGTCAATACTCTTAATGGTTTAATCAAACAACCGAGGATTATTTATTTTTGACATTAACAAGGAACCAACAGTTTCTCTTTAATGTACAAGAATGCTCATTAGACGTTCTAATATGTTGTGTTCATTTAAGTCCGATTAATTTCATTTCATCCCTTGTAATTATTTTTATCCTGGATCGTATCCAAATTCATTTTATACTAATAATTCTCAAAGAAATGACTTTGCTATGAAGTTGGTATTTCTTGAAATAACAGTTGTTTCTCAGTGCAATGGATTAGGTATTCATAAACACTTTAGGAATTGCCTTATATATAAATTGATTTTGTTTTTAGTTTACAAAACTTATGTTCAAAACATAAATTGGTCATCCAATGTCAGTCATTCCAAAATTCCTTTTAGAACCATTCTTTCAAGATCTCTCGCGAAGAATTATTATGTGTAGTCTTTTGACTCGCAAAACCTGCCAACTCTTTGGCCTATGATATGTTAGGGTTTCTAATAAACCCTTATCTTATATGATTTTGTAAACTATTATTTAGATGAAATTAGTTTTAACCTTGTGTACTACTCTTAAATACACGATCTTATTGAAAGAAGTTAACTCAACTTCACTCACAATTAATCGTACTTCGTTTAATAAAGTTCGATTACTCCTTACTGATACATCATCATGTATCATAGAGAGGAGAAACTTTTGAAGTTGAATCTTTATTTATTTTTAGGTATGTTCGAAACTCTTTCCAATATACTCACATAATCAATCAAATCAAATCAATTTTATTTTGTATTGCATGTTATTTTGTTTACTTTTGTTTTATACTCCATGAGCTTATCATATACATACTACATGTGTATCAAATACACATGTCCATGTTGGCGATAACTCATCAGTGAATATAACAAAGTACTAGAACCGTTTTGGTATTGATAGACTCACAATTGCATACATCTATACGTATCAATCGGAAGAATTCATCAACTCTTATGATACTCCCTTTAAATAGGTGCATAGCTCTTAATTGTTTGAGATATAATTAATCAACATCATATGATTCATAATATAAAATAAAAAATATTTCTTAAAACTATGGCTTAGTCTATAATTCCAAAATAATTGTAAACAATTTTAGATACTTCAGCATTTTCAATTGCATTACTTTTGTTGTGAAAACAAATATCACATTATAGTTTTATTTCATAATGAATATTCATAATATCCATATTGAAATATAACTGTGTCTATTTTTTAGTCCACACCTAAAATTAGTCGTTATTTTATAAATAATGTTTGGTATGTTTATGAAAACAATTTTCGTAACTTGATGTGATAAATAAGTGCTATATGGATGCTCCCACTATTTCCTCCATTACTATAATAGCGTACTAAATTTGAAGGTCCATTACTCAATTAATATATATTATTTATTTCATATAATGCAACTAGTTTACTGTGGAGAGTCTTTGTTCAAATATCTTGAGCTCAAAGAAATAAATCTGATAGAAAACAATTTTCTATATGAAAATACATTTTAGAATAGAAATCATATTTCTTATTCCAATATTAAGTTTTAATTATTATTTTACAATTCTTGTTTTCCATGTTTCTTTATGAAGCAAAAGCAATCACTCACTCTGTTCATCCCAATTGTACCTTAAATCACATCTACTCTTGTACATTCGTTTTTCTTTCTAAATGGTCAAACTATTCAAAAGAATGCTCTCACTACAACATCATAATGAACTCTTTACAAAAGAGCACTCGATCATCCTTAACATTTAAGGACATCAAATATGTTGCACTTTGCATAAACTGATCAAACTGACATTTCAACGATCGAGTTCTTAGATCTACCTTATAGTTTTGGTATAGTGTTACATTTAACACAATATGATCTTTATTATAATCAATCAAGTTGAATAGTCGATCTCACAATATGGGTTTATTTGCTTATTACTTTCATCGAAATATCGTACACTACAAACTGTGACTTTTCATCATATAACATTTATATGCAATTTTGTATGGATCAAATATCCATAATCTTTTATTGTTTTTAGAGTTAAAAACTCATAGAATGCAATACACGATCTCGACCAAATAAACACATAAGCGACCAAATGCGAATGTATTTAGAAGTTGTAAATCAGGTGCTTGGATAGGTGTTGAAACGTAACATGCAATAAACATTGTTAGTAAGTATATGTTATATTTCTATTTATCAATCTTCAGTTAAGTTCAATTGTATATCTTAATCGATAAACATTTTATCAATCATATTAAATGCACAAATTTATCAATGTAGATTATTGTAATATAACATATGCTCTTACAAGAGGTTAAATGTTATCATTTCATTTTTCTAATAAGGCTCCCACTAGTCCTTTTATGTTTCACCAAACCCTAAGTCAAAACATAGAAGTCTTTCAACTTCACTGGTAGGTGTTAGGACTCGTCTGTCTTGGAATTCTGACCTTGAGTTTGCTCAACAAGTCATAGCTCCATGGACGATAGATAACTTCTTATTGGTAGTATCGTATATAACTCCTAACCCTTGGTACCTTGTCCTAATTTCACTTCATCTTACCTTGTCTATTCAATATATTAATAATACCACACATAAAATCCCTAGCTTGAGTTTGCTCAAAAACTAAGGAGTATGCAAGTAATTTATTAATCTATATATGGTAAAGGACAGGATTATATTGAAGGTTCATAATCTTTAATATATTATATTGAGTGGTATCGACTTATGGAATAATGTATTTCTTTTGAAATAATTTCGTGATTCAAGTGTTGGAAACATCAAAAATCATGGTACACATACATTTACATCTATATTTATTCCTCAAGTCTATTTAGGGTTTCCTTAATGTTTCACCATTGGTTTATACATTTATATTATATAAGTTTTTATTATTATATAACTTATATTTTTTTAGCAAGGCTAGTCGGCTTTAAAGTGGGCCGTCCACTTTTATTAAGAAACATTAGAAAACAGGTGTTTGGCACATGCATCAAAATAGCTAAAATAATAAAAGAACGAAAGCTAGGCAAAAGGACCAAAGCTACTAAAAACAAAGTCAAAAACGACTAGTCCTCCTCCAAAGAGGAGGAGCCACTACATCATCCTCAGAATCCGACCCAATGACATGTAAATACCCTGAAAATAGAGTAGCCAAGTAAGGAACATAATCGACCGAATCATTGGAGTATAAATATTTCCTATCCCAAGTGGCATCCTCTAAAACAATCATATTATTATCACCATCTTAACCTAGCATAGATAGAGTAAGGCCTTCCCCAAACATGATAATGCAAACGGCGGTCCTCACCATCACCTCCAACGAACATATGATAACTATCGAACGATGGAGTATATCTCATATCAGATTTCACATGCACCTAAGCTTGCTCATATGAATTCTAATCAAATACAGGTCATGTAGGAGTAGAAATAATAGGAGTAACCACATCAACAGGAGCAGCCAAGGCCTCAGATGAATCCAAAGAGACAGAATAGAAGAAATCTATGTCGGACCTATAGGCACAGTATCAGCAACAGCATCAACAACTTCATCAACGGAAGGAATAGGGTTTCTAGGCTTGGGGACCCATTTTCTAACAGGCAGACGATAAAGTGGGATCTTCACCAGGATAGGAATGGGAGCTAACTAAACCATATTTACAATTATCTGCTGTGTGGCCAAAAGATTGGCAAACCGAGCAAATTTTAGGTTTCCAACTATGATCAACATCAACAAATACATCCCGCCCCTCAGCGATGCGAACCTTTAACCTAAAAGGTAGCTGCTTATCTGGAGTTACTTCAGTTAAAGCCTTAGCGTACACTAGACTCTTCCTTGCCAAAGTATTAGCATCAAACCAAATGAGTTTGCCAACAAGGCTAGCTAACCAATGTAGGCCAATCAAAGGTTGCAGAACAGAAGGGATATGCGTGAAATGTACCCACACAGGAATAGACAAAATCTGTTCCCTTGCACTATTCATCGATGGACTCTACGGAGTTAAAATGAAAGGCTTACCAACGATGATGGATGGTTCCGCTTCTAGGATACACAATCTTTCTTCTTTGTTTGAGAACTTGAAATAAAACATGGAATCATCAAAATGAACACGAAGCTCACCCTTAAGATTCCACTTGCTACGACAATAATCTCTAACAACATAGTAAGGCGGGTTAGAATCAAGGGAAAAAACCGACCAAGTAATCCGACTAAAAATCAACTCCCGCTTGCAAAACCTCAATCGGAGGCACCATCACTCCATCAATTTCAACGGTTTTAAATGTGCGAGGAGAGTAAGCACCTGTATTTCTTGGCAAGGATGTGAACAAGGAGGACCATTTGTTAGGAGCAAGAGGGGGAAATACCTGGGAGCAATTTAGGCAGCTGCACACAAAGGATCAAGCAGGACATTAATTGCGAAAGGCAAATTACTCGCATCAACACAAGGAGCATTGTTACAATCATGTAGTGTGCATAAACCTGCATTTGAAATAGCCTCCTCAACCATGCTTTTACCAACAACACCAGATATTATCTCACAATCAAGCGCATTTGAATTAACAACATTACCAGATTCATGCCATGACCCAACATCACCAAGAGCAACAGCAGCTAGCATAGGAGGTAAAGGCGTTTCAAGCGCGTCGGCCAAATTACACAACCCAGATATTAGGGCAGAAGACCGATAGAAATTTACAATGGATGCGGTAATTCACACATAGGGTTCAAAATCTCAAATCTAGATTTAGGGGGACAAGACGCAGCACTCAGGGGTTTTAGAGGAGGGAAGGCATCTGATGGTAAGCAAATGACGAAGGAGAAAGACAAGGAACGATCAGAGCAGAAGCAGCAACGATGAAGACTTAACTAGACCTTGTCGTAGAACACTCCTCGAGAACGACAGACTTAGCTAAGTTGCGAGGCATGAAAAGATAGGGAAGACATCTGATAACTTTTATATTTTAATTAACCTATAATAGTTTTATGCATAACATTATTTTAATTAATTAACTTTTTAGTTAATTTTATATTATTCCAATATAACATTTATACTACGTAAATAGGAAAAGAGAAACCAAATAATTCAAGTGATGCTACGTGTCCTTCTTATTTGGTCCTCCTGTTATGTTCAACTACATCAGTTATATTTGTTCGTCAACTCCTTTTCAAACCCCGCCCATTTTTTTCACACAGACCACTTGCTTCTCCTTCTCCTCCAACTTTATTCTCCGTCCTTCTCTTTCTCACCAGACCTATCCACAACGTCTACTCATCGCCGGTCATTCCTTTCTGTCCTCGAATTAGGAATTTACCGACAAATAGGTCAGTATTTTTTTAACATCCATTTCTGTAATTTGGGGTTTTCTTTACAGCCGTCAGCATTTGATAGTATGTTGGTTAAAGCCGTAGTCGTGTATTTATATCCTTCAGCGAATTCTTACCTGTACCTCCAACCTTAGTCGCTTCAACTGTATTGGATTAGTGGTTGTAGTTCAGTTGTGTATTTATATGTCATATCTGCCACTGAATCTCCACCCTCGAAGTCATTTGATTTCCTCTGAATCAAGTACTTAATTCGGAAAGAGAACTGGCAACACAGTGAAAGCTCTTACTGTATCACTAATTGCTCCACTTTAAGTTAATGCTCATTTTAGGTAACCAACTCCCGCTGATTTGTGATGGCTGCTCTGTTAGGTACCGACCTCTACCTTCTAGCTGTCATCTTTCTGGCAAACTGTAATAAGCTTTTATGCAATGTTCTGTGAATCTTCCTCGACCTCCTACACTGCCACGTTCACAAGAACAGTATTAAATTGCTGTTTTTTATTTCTTTTCTTTTTTTGCCCTGGCTGCAAGCAGACGGCATACCGTATATGCATATGAATGAACGGTAACACACAGTACTGTGTTCTGTGCGGTAGTTTGAAACATACTGAATCCTGAAATAAAAGATCATCACCTAATATTCACTGTGAGAGAGAATACTAAATATGCAAAGAAAAACATCAGCTTAGGTAGCAGTACACAAACAATAATTCCAACAAATTTCAATATCGTTAGGGCGATCGGTCAGTACTGACTCATTCTTAGATATATGTTCATCGTTTACCCCTGCCTTGAATTTGTTGGTAAAACAGAGGATAAGAGCAGCAAAAATTATATATATATGATAATATGCTTAATTCAACTGATTAAATAACAAAGCTTCATGCCTTTATATAGGCTTACACACAAAACAAACTTAAACTGGAAAAAATAGGAAATCCTAACAACATGCTAACTGACTTATTCAATCAATACGTAAATAAGGCCTAAGACTCGGACAAAGCATAACAAACTAGTTTGAAGCATTCTTCATTCAATACACCCCCTTGCTTCAAAGCTACACACACCCAACTTCTGCATAAAGTAAGTGTGCTTATCAAAAGAGAGGGCCTTCGTCAGTATGTCTGCAGTTTGGTCATTTGTTGCACAAAATTTCAGCTCAACTTCCTTCTTTGCAGCTAAACTTCTGATATAGTGGAAGCGTATGTCAATGTGCTTGGTTCGACTATGATATGCTGGATTCTTAGTCATGGCAATTGTTGCCTTGTTGTCACAGAAAATCTCAGTAGCTTGTTCTTGCTCACAGCCAACTTCACTCAACAATCTTCGCAACCAAACCATTTGACAAGCTGCTGATGTTACAGCCACGTACTCAGCTTCAGAAGACGAGAGAGCCACAATGTCTTGCTTCTTCGAGCTCCATGAAATTGCTCCTGACCCTAGGATGAAAGTATGACCCGAGGTGCTTCTTCTATCATCAAGACAGCCTGCCCAATCGCTGTCACTGAACCCAAACAGCTTGTAATCTGCTCTTTGTGCATACCAAATACCATACTCGAGCGTACCTCCAATATAGCGTAGTACTCTCTTAGCGGCTCCAAGATGTTGCATAGTGGGAGCATGCATATAGCGAGAAAGAACACTCACTGAATACATGATGTCAGGACGAGTGTGAGTTAGATAGTTCAGTCCGCCAACCAAGCTCCTATAATAACTCGAATCTGCAGCTTCAGTGCCATCATCATGCCTTAGTTTCTCGCTTGTATTCATAGGAGTTGCAGCTGGCTTTGCATTGTGCATATGGAACCTATGCAGTAGGTCTTTGGCATACTTCCTCTGTGAGATAAACACACCATCTTCAGCTTGATTCACTTCGAGTCCAAGGAAATATTTCAGCTTCCCCAAATCAGTCATCTCGAATTCTTTTGTCATTGAGGACTTGAACTCTTCAATCAGACTTTGCGATGATCCCAAATAGACCATATCATCCACATACACGCACACAATTAGGAAGTCAGACAACTTACTCCCTTTCACGTACAAGGTTGGCTCATTTTCACTGCGCACAAAGCCATTTTTCAGAAAATATGAGTCAATTCGCTTGTACCAAGCCCTTGGCGCTTGTTTTAGACCGTATAGAGCCTTCCTTAGCTTGTACACTTTATGCTCGTGCCCATTTGCCACGAAACCTTCAGGTTGTGACACAAATACTTCTTCCTCCAACTCGCCATTCAAGAATGCTGATTTTACATTAAATTGGTAAATTGGGAGCTTTAATTTGGCAGCAAAGGACAGAAGCATTCTCACTGTTTCAAAGCGTGCAACAGGAGAAAATGTTTCGTCGTAGTCAATACCTGGATTTTGTGCATATCCCTTGGCAACAAGCCTTGCCTTATATTTTTGAACACTACCATCAGCATTATGTTTCACCTTGTAGACCCATTTGAGTCCAATTGGAGTTTTTCCTTGAGGAAGATCAACCAACTCCCATGTGTGATTGCGCTCAATTGCTGTCATTTCTTCTAGCATTGCTTCCTCCCATTTCTCATCCGCAACTGCTTCTTCATAACAAGTTGGTTCTGACACGTACAAAGCAAATGAGCATGATTCATACACCTCACTTAGAGACTTCATTTTTCGTGGTGGTGTGTCTGATGATGAGCTAGTCTGGTCTGATGAGCCGCCTTGTTCACTGCTTGGTGTTGAAGCCGCACTTCTTATTGGTGAGGTAGGAGGTGTGTGAACCTCATTGTCATTCAGTTGGGTCATCTCATGGGCATTGTCTTCTTCGTCATTAGTCACGAGAGAATTGGGTGATGGAGCACCAACTTTTGCAACTTCCCAACTAGCTTCTTCATTAAACTTAACATTCCTGCTTATAATTACTTTGCCACTTACAGGATTATATAGCTTATATGCCTTAGATTGAGTGCTATAGCCAATAAAGATACATTTTTGTGATTTCTCATCAAGTTTTGAACGAGAGTTGACTAAAGCATAAGCTATACAACCGAAAATACGTAAGTGACTCACCTTGGGCTTGCGACCTTTCCATGCCTCATATGGAGTTTGATCATAGACTGCTTTGGTAGGAGAAATATTGAGGATATAGACTGCAGTAGCCACGGCTTCAGCCCAGAAATTCTTTGGAACGTGTCTTGCATTTAGCATACTTCTTCCCATCTCAACAATTGTGCGGTTCTTCCTTTCGGCAACTCCGTTTTGCTGTGGTGTATAAGGGGCAGTAAGCTCTCTGTGAATGCCATTTTCTTCACAAAAATTATTAAATTCATCTGAAACAAATTCACCTCCACGATCAGTGCGAAGAGTTTTAATTTGACAACCACTTTGCTTTTCCACTAATGCCTTGAACTTCTTGAAGTGCTCGAATGCTTCAGACTTTTTCTTCAGAAAATAGACCCAATTCATGCGGCTAAAGTCATCAACAAATAGGAGAAAATAGCGATTCCCACCAAGTGAATCAGTTGACATTGGTCCACATAAATCCGCATGAACTAGCTCTAAACAGGTTGAAGCTCTCCATGAATCACCACTTGGAAATGCTGGCCTGCTTTGTTTGCCATACACACAGCCTTCACAAAACTCAAGAGACTCGATTTTCGGCAAGCCAAGAACCATTTGTTTCTTGCCTAACAACCGTAAGCCATTAATATTCAGATGACCATATCTCAAGTGCCACGGGCTTGATTCATTATCTCCTTTTGCAATGAGGGCATTAGTAGCTTCACCATGTGCAATATTTAGAGGAAACATTTTATTTGGGGTCATTTTAATGCACATGATCTTGCGATTTTTGTCATGAATATTACAATGGCCATCTTCAAAAATTACTGAATATCCACCCTTAATTAATTGACCAACACTCAATAAATTATGAGTAAGAGAGGGTACATACTGAACATCATGAATGAGTTTTGTCTCACCATTACAGGTTGGAATTGCAACCGTGCCTCTTCCTTCCACCTTGACTTGCTTGTCATTGCCGAGTCGCACAACTGACTGCTTTGTAGTGTCAATTGCCTTGAACCATTTTCTTCCTCCTGACATATGATTAGAGCACCCACTGTCCACAAACCAGATTCCATGCTCCACCGGTTCAAGTTTTGAATGAGCCAAAAACAGATTGCTTTCCTCTTGTGGTGCCTCGGAGAAATTTGCCTTCGACTCTCCTCGTTGCTTACTCCAACAGTTGGTCTCAGTGTGACCCATTTTCTTGCAATAAGTGCACTGAATATTGCTTCTGGGACTTTGATTATAGCCTCCATTACGTCCTCCACCATAACCACGACCTCTACCGCGACCACGTCCGCGATAGGCTCCTCGAAATCCACCTCTGCCTCCTCTATTATTCGATGCTTCAGCCTTTCCCTTTGTGAAAGGTTCACCTCTCACTTGCAGCGCCTTTGCTTCACCTTTCTCTTCATTTTTCGTGAACCTGGATTCATGAGCTAGCAATGAACACATCAATTCATCAAATGTGTAAGTCGAGAGGTCCTTCGATTCCTCAATTGCAATTACAACGCCATTGAAATCAGGGTCCAGGCTGCGCAACACCTTGCTTACAACTCTCTCGTTGCTCAAGAGCTCACCATATGATTTCATCTGATTGACAATACCTGATACTTTCGAAAGGTATTGTTGCATAGACTCCTTCTTGGTCTTCTGCAAACCATCAAATTCAGAACGCAATGCTTGCAATTTAACGGAGATTACCTTCTTATCGCCAAAGTACTCGTGCTGTATGATCTCCCACGCTTCTTTGGCTGTCTTGGCAGACGATATGCGAGGGAATATGTCATCATCCACTGCAGATTGGATGAGAAATAGGGCTTTGGCATCCTTTTTACGATTGTCACGCAATCGTTGATCAGGTTCTCCTGATGCTTCGGTGTAACCTCCTTCAACAATGTCCCATAATTCTTGAGACTTGAACATGGTTTGCATTTTGATACTCCAAAGGTGATATTTTTCACCTTTGAAGATTGGGATAAGTGGCTGTGCAGAAGGGTTTATGCTGTTGTTTGACATGGTGGAAGCTTGTTTGATTGAGTGGTGTTGCTGTATGGTAAAAGAGAGGGATTGGGGCTGATTTTGTGGAGTTTGATCGAGTAAATTGGTCTGGCTCTGATACCAGAATTTGTTGGTAAAACAGAGGATAAGAGCAGCAAAAATTATATATATATGATAATATGCTTAATTCAACTGATTAAATAACAAAGCTTCATGCCTTTATATAGGCTTACACACAAAACAAACTTAAACTGGAAAAAATAGGAAATCCTAACAACATGCTAACTGACTTATTCAATCAATACGTAAATAAGGCCTAAGACTCGGACAAAGCATAACAAACTAGTTTGAAGCATTCTTCATTCAATACTGTTTTCGGTTTGACGATTCTGATTTTTCTCCCCAGTTTCATTTTTGTTTAGATCATGCAAATATGTTTTAATGCGTCCACATAATTGGTATGCTATCAGTGTACTATAGTACTGCAGTAAGATGATACCAAGCCACTGCTTGCTTACAAATTGGTAGTTGTATACAAATACTGTGAGTACTTCATAGTTGAACATACCGTATGGCGGACCTGAATGTATGTTTTAATTTTATATGCTGTCTCTATAATACAGTACTATAGTCAGCTGTCATCCATTTAGTGCATCCTACCCAAATGTTAATCCTATACGAAAACCATGGCTTCTCCACATTTGAGAAGACCATCACTATGCATATTTATACCATTTTGTGAAAAAATTGACTTGACAGTCATTGGGCAGATAACGATATGTTGTGGGAGACGAGATGTACAGCATTGGAAAAGTTATGTTAACTAATTTTATGGTAAAAATTTGTTTATTACTGTTGTATGTACATAGGAAGTACAGCCGGTAGACAGTTGGTATAAGCAAATGAGCAGGTTAAGGGCAATAAGGATGATATCTTACCGTACTTGGAATATCATGGGTTTACCGCTATATTTTAATAGGCGTAAGTAGACTTTAAATAGTTTAATTAAAGCCTATTGCTTACCACCATCATTTATATTAATTCATTTGATTTTTCAAGTTGGTGAATATACCAACTCTTGCTTAAAATTTTACTGTGTACACTTTTTTTTTCATGTGCAATACCATGTCGGCTATGGTGCAAGTTTTGTAAACCTGGATAATGTTGCTCTTTTATATGTCCTGATGGATTATTATTCCAAATATTAAAAAACCATTTTTATTGTACATATGTTGTTCTTCTTACGGTTGAAGCTACTCATTGCCATTTTCCAACCATTGTAAACCATATACAGGTTTACTAGCTTATACTTATTTACCCGTTACAGTTGACCGGTACTATTTAGCGCTATTCTAATTTTGACCCATTTAGTCTGTCTTTCAATATAGAAGATGTCAACTTACTTAGGGCATCTCCAATGGTATGTCCAGATCCTGAATTTGAAAAAAAAACACCCCCAATCATCAAATTCAGCCTTAATATTAAGCTGAAAGTTCAGGATCCAATTCAGGATCCTGAACTGGGGTTGGGCGCCCATTTAATGGGCGCCCAAGCCCTGGCGCCCATTTTATGGGCGCCAGACGTCTGGCGCCCATAAAATGGGCGCCCAAGCCCCCCAATTATGGGGGGTGTCAAGCTCCCATTTAATGGGAGCCTGACCTCAGGCGCCCATTTAATGGGCGCCTGAGGCCAGGCGCCCATTAAATGGGCGCCTGAGGCCAGGCGCCCATTAAATGGGCGCCTGGCCATTGGGTGCCCACCCCGAATTCAGGGCTGAATATTCAGCGGGCTGAATATTCAGCCCTGAATCCACTGGAGATGCCCTTATGATGCGGTTTGTTTCAAAAATGCGCTTTACCATTCGAAGTAATTAAAAAGCACAGTTCTATTTGTTTGTCATTTTTTGCGGGCAAGAAGCATGGGGCAGATCTATGTACGACTGAATGACAGACTATACATTCTGTAATTAAATAAGCATGTGACAGATTTTTAATTACTTCCATCATACATTACGCAATGCGTACTAAACTACTGCCAGAGTTCTCTGTAATCAGTGGGAGCTTATAATTTATCTGCAGGGGTTTTGTACGGAAGGTCCCTATTTCTGTTGTTGTTATAAGAAAAGTCACTGTAGAAATAAGTATGTAAATTAGGTCCCTATTTCTGTTGTTGTTATAAGAAAAGTCACTGTAGAAATGAGTATGTAAATTAGGTCCCTATTTTTTCTAAATCAAAAAACGCAAGTTAGCTTGCGTTTTTTAAACATTAAATTTTTTTTTGAAAATTTCAAAAATTTTAAAAATATTTCAAAATCAGAAAGCGCAAATTTCTTAATAGAAAGCGCAAGTTACTTTGCACTTTTCAAAAATTTCAAAATGTTCAAAAATTTCAAAATCAGAAAGAGCAAACTAGCTTGCGCTTTTCAAAATTTTTAAAATTTTTAAAAAATTTCAAAATTTCGAAAAAAAATTCAAAAATCAGAAAAATGCTGGTTGCCTTGCATTTTCTGTCAGAAAAACGCAAAGGCGCCTTGCGTTTTTTAACTTTAAAAAATAGGGACCAAATTTACATATTCATTTCTGTAGGGACTTTTTCTATAACAACATCAAAAACAGGGACCTGAGACTCTTACCTTGTTATCTGTATGCTGCTGACTGTCTGTAGTAGCAAAAATGTAGTTGACAGTTGTAACCCTTTGCAGGTCTGTTTTAATCTCATAAATTATGGGTAGCAGTGAAATAGGTAGGAATGCTAGAGCAAAAAAAAGATTTACAATCAACATGAGAAAAAGAAAAAGGTCTACAGTTTTACAACATAAGGGGAGACAGATGGAAGATACACGACAGTTACGTGCAGCAGCGTCATATAAGTCAAAGATAACTTTGGGACGGAGTGGGCAGCATGGTAGGTTCAGTCAGTACACAAATTTGTAATTCAGTCCCAAATTAAGGTACTACATCTATTGCAATAAATTGTAACAATAACAGGGAGAAAGGCCAATCTATGACATGCCGCATCGAGTTCATGCACTAGTGTGTTTGACAGAGTAGGCATAGGTAATGTTACACTTTCCTTTTCTCTATCTGTTAAGAATTATAAAAAAAACCAGGATCAACCCAATTAACTATTACATTTTTAGTGCGTTTTAAAAATATTTACGTATACTCCTACCCATCTGAGATATCGTATGCTGGACGGAGTACACTACAATTTGTCATAAATCACACTTACAATGGTTCACTACATCTTAAGTTTATCTTACTCGGTTTATAATATACATACGTCTGACTAACGTTGACTAAAAAAATGTTGAAACAGGGAAAGCAGTTGAGCCATGGAATTTTGGTGGTCCTACCTATATTTGTTCAATTTGTAATGCAACAGTTTGGTATGAAGAAAGGAACAAAAAGTCGAGAAGACCTGTGAATCCAAAGTTTTCTATTTGTTGTACGGGAGGTAAAATTCAGTTACCGAAGTATAAAAAGTGCCCTGACTATTTACATAACCTGCTTGATTACAATGGTGGCCGTGATAGTTCTAATTTTAGAGACAACATACGAATGTATAATGGTATGTTTGCATTTACCTCTATGGGTGGGCGTATTGATAATTCAGTCAACATTGGTCAGGGTCCTTATGTATTTAGAATTAGTGGGTAGAATTATCATAAAATTGGCTCTATGCTACCAACCGATGGCCAAGTCAAATTTGCTCAACTATTTATTTATGATACAGCCAATGAGGTTACAAACAGAATTAATGCGTCTGGATTGTCTGCTAGGCAATCTATGAACCCTCATATTATTACTAATTTAATAGCTATGTTCAATGAGTGTAATGAACTAGCTAAGGTGTTTCGGATGGCTAGAGATAGGTTTGAGGGTTGTAGTTTGAACAATGTTTCGTTGCGATTATTGGAAAGGAGAGATAGAGATGGTAGACAGTACAATATACCAACAACTTAAGAGATTAAGGCTTTGATTACAGGGAATGGTACTAGAAGCGAAGGGTACAGGGACATCGTAATCGAGGAGAAAAGTGGATTGCTTAAGAGAATTAATGAGAAACATCCAGTTTTATGGCCATGCAGTATCCACTCTTATTTCCATATGCATAGGATGGTTACAGACTTAACATAGCTTATCGCTCCATGGAGGGAGCTGATATTAGTAAGGAGGAGACGGTAACCATGTGTGAATATTATGCCTACATACTCCAATTTAGAGAGGGGGATGGTAATACCTTGCTTTTTGGTGGGAGATTGTTGTGGAAGTTAATAGTCGATGCGTATTGTTGCATTTAGAAGGATAGATTGAATTGGATCAGAAATAATCAGCATAATATTAGGTCTAAAGTTTACAAAGGCCTAAAGGATGCGGTTGCCGTGAGTGATACATCGGCTTTGTCTATTGGAAAAAGAATGGTTTTTCCTTCTTCGTTCACTGAAGGTCTTAGGTATATGGTTCAAAATTACAAGACGCAATAGCAATTTGTCGATGGGCTGGTGCTTCAGATTACTTTATCACATTTACTTGCAACTCTAAATGACCTGAGATTAAGGAGTGCTTAAAATCAATTCCCGGGCAAATGCCAGACGATAGACTGAATATAATTTCATGTGTTTTTCATATAAAGTTGCAGCAATTAATGCATGATATAAAGGAAAAAGAACATTTTGGAAAACTGAATGCAGGTACAACACAGTATGCACTAAAATTCTGTACACTGCATTTGCATGCAATAAAAAGATTGATTAATAATGTTTAATATTTTTCCAGCTTTGTATGCAATTGAATTTCAAAAGCGTGGCTTGCCTCATGCACATATCTTACTATTTATTCGTGGGGAGGATAGACCAAAAACGACAACTAATGTGGATAAGGTGGTCAGTGCAGAATTTTCAGACCGTGAGTCAGATCCAATTGCATATCAATCAGTCTGTCAGTTTATGATACATGAACCGTGTGGCATTCTAAATCCTAACTGTCAGTGTATGATAAAGGGTAAATGTTCAAAACATTATCCAAAAAAGTTTAATTATGAAACTAAGTTTGATAAACATGGTTTTCCAAAATACAGAAGATGCAATAGTGATAATTTTGTCACAACATCATCTGGGGTTAATTTAGATAATTACTGGGTAATACCACATAATGTCAGTTTAGTTGTGAAGTATCAAGCACACATTAATGTTGAGATATGCAATCGTGCTAAGTCTATTAAATATTTTTTCAAGTACATTAACAAAGGGCATGATAGGCTGCTGTTGTTATTGAGGAAAACAATGTTACAAACCAGAATTTTGTTCGAGAGGTGGATGAAATAAAGACTTATATTGATTGTCGTTACATTTCTGCTTGTGAAGCAAGTTGGAGAATTTTCAAATTTGATATTCTTTATTGAAAACCTGCAGTTGAACGACTACAATTTCATTTGCCTGACGAGCAAAACGTTGTTTTTCACGATGACGATAATTTGAATGAATTAGTATGTCAACCTACCGATAACTATACTATTTTCATTGAATGGATGAAAAAAAAAATTAGTGAGGATGCACGAAAATTAACTTATGTTGATTTCCCTACAAAGTGGGTTTGGAACAAAAAAATTAACAAGTGGACTGCACGAAAAAAGGGACACAATATGTAGAGCTTATTTTGCTCATCAAACCTGTGCCGAACGATTTTATTTACGGTTGTTGTTAAACATTATGAAAGGTCCTACTACTTATGAAGGGATTAGAATTATTAATTCCGTTGTTTATGACACTTTTAAAAGTGCATGTGTTGCACGCAGATTACTTGAAGATGATAACGAATGGAACATAGCTTTAACCGAGGCATCACGTTGGGCAACTCTAGCGTCTCTACGAGAAATGTTTGTTATGTTGTTGTTGTTCTACGAAGTATTCAAGCCTCTATAACTTTGGAATAAGAACTGGAAAATGTTGGCAGAGGATATTGAATGGCGTCTTCATTATACAATACTAAAATTTCTATTGCAAGTTAAATAAAATTTATGATGTGAATATAAATTTTTGATTGTTGTTTGTTGATTTAAACTGACATCTGAATTGATATTAGATCTGAATTGACATTAAATTGAATTGACATTTAAATTTATATTGAAATTCAATTGCCAGTTAAAACCTCGACATTGATTACTATGAACTGTTGTGATATATTGGCTGATTTGGATGTTGTTTGAAATGGATGATTATTGATTGATATATTGGATGTATAGTTGTTATTTATTTAAATATATCTATGTTATCACCTTGTATATTATTGACATCATTTAAATGACCATTTGAATCATTGTAAAATTTGGATAACTATGACATTTAAATTATGGGTTGAAATGATACATACCAATACAATTTCTTGAATTCGGATTATTTATTGGAATTGAATTATTTGAAAGGTTTAAGTTTTTAAATTTAAACTTCAGATTTATTTTAATTAAGGTGGTTAAAATTGGTATTTTGAATTATTTGAAATCTCTTAAATTATGATACTCATGTTGTACACTTTATAGGAGATGGAAAATCCTACAACATCTCTGAAGCTACTGCACTCATATTTTACTTGATATTGATTTGACTTACATAAGAATTTTTAGTTCTGACTCGAGTGTATTGTTTTTTCATTATGCTCGGGTCAGCCTGAGTATTTTAGTGTTTGAAAACATTATTCCTTGGAGATGAAGATGAAGGTTGGTGATCGTATTTATTATTATTTTTCCACTGCATTATTTGATATGTTCTTTTATTTTACTCTGATTAATGTTGTAAAAAAAGTGTAATCAAATGTATATTCTAAAACAGTTTCATGAACTGTTTTATTTGATTATTATATTTTGTCGTTCCGCTGCGAGATTCTATTTATTGCTTTCCTTCTTTTCTCTTGTTTTCTCTATTAAACCACATTGATAATTCATCATTTTCAATAGTTTGAGTCGGACATGTATGGGTTATTGTCGACTTAAATTATCCAAAAAAATAGGTCGTCACAGTGACTAATCAGTCTGTTTACATCTTATGATTGAATGCATATTTAGTGTACATGTTAACAGCGCTAACCTGCCATGGTAAAATTATGACCTGACCATATCAACAGTTTGAGCAGATCATCCACGGCTGGGAACTGCAATGTATGAAGCAACATAAATTTAGACGAACACAAATAAAATCATAACTGCTTTCACACATGAAGTACCCGAACACAGTTTAGACGAACCCTTAACGTCCAACATATATTTGGTGTAGCTTAACTTCAACCATTTGTAGTAAAACAGCGAAATCATGAAATAGTTAAATTGATAGCTTATATGAGTTGATTGGAATCATAATTTAACATCAAGTGTTAGAACAATCTTACCATATTCGAATATATAGTGTTAAGCTAAATGCCGTAATTTAATGTAATATAGTTGTTTATTAACTGAATAAAGCAAGGGTTGATATGCTCTGTTGTATTATATTATCAACATGTGAGTCTGTTAGCTTCCATATTGAATCAAGTAAAATATTCAGAAATGGTAATTTAAACATAAAAATATTACCCCACTGTGAGGATTGTCATCAAAAGAGTGCATATGGTCATCATTAGTTAAAGTTGATAGTGCGAAATAAGTAACAAAACGATATGGGAGGAATACATAGAACAGTTTCAGTTTAAAGGTGGTCTTCTGTACTAAAACTGCCACAAACTGTAAATAAATTTCTATAAAAATCAGTACTTTTAAAGATTTTTAACGTTAATTCATATGTTGTTCAACATGCTGATGGGAATAGTCTTAAATTTAGACCTTAACAGTACGAACCTGAAGTTCAAATACAAAATATAAATAAGAAATTCTTTGATTTGGATTCTCAGTATCTAACTTGATACGTCTATTTAACAACAGCAAAATATAGAGGTATATACATACAATACTATTTACCTAAAGTGGCTTAAGTGAAATTCACTAATCGTTTACATAAATCAAGACATCAATCACGACTGTGGATGTTTATGTCCGGTCGCCCATGCAATCAGGTGTTTATATTCCTTATTTATGCCCAATTGTTCAGTACAAAGATTGCAACTTTTATTCTGTTATGCTATGTTAATCAACCGGTTGCATGTTGATTTTATTTCGTCATAATTGTCGTACAAATATTACGGTCTTGCTGAACTATTTTTTCCACCTAATTTACTCATATACATACATACGTACATATATCTTTGTGTATTTGATTTTAAATATCACTTAATATAGTTAAAAATTAAAGGCTACTGACAGTAGTATCCTCTCAGCGTGACTCCGGAGCATATTATGTAGTGGTGCCCATGTGATTATTACAAATGAGTTGAGGTAGAAAAGGTACTTTGAACATGAAAAATGATCCCATCTCTTGCCAATTTAAAGCTGTAGATATTATTACCAGAAAGCAGTGTTAATCATAAATACGATTGCGTATAAACTAAATTAGTCTAACTGCTTATCCTTATTTTACACTTATAATGGACAAATATGCATTTGTCTACCCGTATTTTTATACTTTATTACTACTAAATACATACGTTTTGGATCACAGTAAGGCTGTCCATGGTAAATTTCAATAATACTGCTAAGGGATGTGTTGCATATAGTGTAGAATTAAGAGATAACCCTAATTCTGAGATCTGGGATATCTTGTATATGCAATCGTGTTGGGCCTGTTGGGCCAGTTTATCTGCTTTGTGTTTATTTCGGTCTTTAGTCCATTTCGTACACTATATATTATTGCAAGACTACTGTATGTATCAAGTATTACAAACTATCAATTGAATAAAAGAAATCTCTTTTTTGTTCATCAAATCCTTTCATGGTATCAGAGCTTTGAAAGCCTAACGGCAAGAAGGTATATGATTCAAACTAAAACTTTGTTTTAGTCGTTTATCTCCTCAGCAAAATATCATCATCGGAGATCATACCCTTCTCTTGATCAAATCTCTATCCTTATCATTCTGCCTCGCCTAAAGCTTCAAGAAACTAGGCTGCAGAATTATTTCTTTCTCTCAGTTCGTTGCGAACATCATTGAGTTACTCGTCTGTCATTTTCTGTGCGCAAAATTTATCAAGAAGTCATTTCTTGATAAATAAGACGTCAGATAAGTATCTTTGAAGGTCTGCATTCCTCCATATCAAGTTCTTGGCTGCAATTGATATCCAACTGCCTCGCCATTCACCCTTGAAATGGCTGGAGACGAAGAAGCTTCAGCAACCACCTCACCAGCCTCCAGAAATGCTAACACCAGTCAAAATCTGCCAATTATAAAACCAAAAAGTCACTTAGCAGTTCAATTGGATGAAGAAAATTATCTGCTATGAAAATATCAGATTGAAACAGCCATAAGAGGGTATGGGCTAGACGACTATGTCAATGGCATGATTGGTATTCCTCCTAAGATGATTAAAGATGACAAAGACAATATGATACCTAACAGTGAGTTCTCAAACTATCAAAAACAAGATAGCCTTCTCGCTTCTTGGATAATGTCATCTGTAAGTGTGGGTATATTATCTCAAATAGTTGGGTGCAAATCTTCTAGAGATATATGGGAAGCTATAGAGCAAATTTTTAATTCACAAACAGCAGCAAGAATTATGCACTACAAGAAGCAGTTTCAGAATCTGAAGAAAGAAAACATGACAATGCAAGAATATCTCACCAAGGCGAAGAACTTCTGTGATAAACTTGCTGCTGCAGGACACAAAGTGTCAGAATCTGAGCAAGTCCTAACCATTTTAAATGGCTTAGATGAAAACTATGAAGCTGTGATCACAGTAATATCATCAAAGAAGAATCTACCAAGTATACAATATGTTAATTCTGCCCTCTTGGCTCAAGAAGGAAGAATTGAACAAAAGAAAACTGCAAGCACAGAGTATTCTGTAAACTATGTCACCAATTCCAAAGGAAAGGGTCAAGACAGAAATCAACCAGGTCAAAGAGGTGGTCACAACTTCAGAGGAAGAGGTAGAGGTAGATGGTCTGGCACTAATAAAGTAAAATGTCAAATATGCGAGAGACCAGGCCATATTGCATCAAAATGCTACTTCAGATTCGATCAGAACTTCGTTACTGGCCAGCAGTCAAACAATGCTCAAAGAAATCACAACCCAAATGTCAATCTCACTCAATCAGAAACAAGAAATCAAGGCAATCAATCAAAGAATCAGAATGAGTCAGACTCACAAATCAAGAATGATGATCTGCTGTATGAAGATTGGTACCCAGACTCGGGAGCAACCAACCATGTAACAAACAATTTAGAGAATCTCAATCTGGGAAACAAAGAATATAAAGGTACACATTCTATCTATGTTGGTAATGGTAACTCATTAACAATCACACACACTGGCAAAGCTAAACTTAATAGCAAAAGAGAGTTGCACTTAAATAATCTTCTTAGAGTTCCTCAAATTAAGAAGAATTTAATAAGTGTTTCTCAATTTGCTCAAGACAATCATGTGTATTTTGAGTTTTACCCAAAGTTTTGTCTAGTTAGAGATTTGCTAAATAAGGATATTCTTTTACAGGGTAATATGCACAATGGACTATATAAATTCAATCTAGTGCAAAATAGTGATTCAAGAGAGGAAGAAAAGTGGTGTAACCATTCAAAGCTTGATAGTAAAGTCAATTGTAACAAAGTCTTTGATATTTGGCACTGTAAACTGGGTCATCCCAGTGTAGAAACTGTTAAAAATGTCTTGAGAGATAATAATATCAAGTCTGAAAATTTAACTTTGCCATATGTGTGTGAAGCTTGTCAGTTAGGAAAGAGTCACAAAATGCCATTTAGTAATTCAACAACCAAATATAATAAACCTCTGGAAATGGTCGCAATTGACTTGTGGGGACCAGCCCCAGTCAATTCTGATTATGGTATGAATTACTATATTTCCTTTGTCGACTCCTTTTCTAGATACACTTGGATTTTGTTACTTAAGTCAAAATCCGAAGCAAAGAATGCTGTTATACACTTTGTTAATCAGGCTGAAAACTTAACAAATCAAAAACTTAAAACAATTCAAACAGATGGTGGGTCAGAGTTCAAAACACTGAAAGAATTCTGTTCTAAGAAAGGTATTAATCACAGAATTACCTGCCCACATACATCTGAACAAAATGGAATGGTAGAGAGAAAGCATAGGCATATTGTCGACACTGGTCTAACATTACTTGCCCATGCATCCATGTCCTTAAAGTTTTGGCCTGATGCATTTACTACTGCTGTGTTTCTCATAAATAGAATGCCTACAAAAGTTTTGGGAAATAAAACACCATTAGAAATGCTACACAATACAAAACCAGATTATTCATTTCTCAAAACTTTTGGGTGTTTATGCTATCCATGTACTAGACCATATAATCAACACAAGTTAAGTTTTAGATCATTACCTTGTACTTTCCTTGGATATGCTACTAGTCAAAAAGGGTATAAATGTCTTACAAGTGAAGGGAAAATAATTGTATCAAGACATGTTGCATTTAATGAAAATGTATTTCCCTTCACCAGTAATGACATAAAAACTACTCATAAGATCTATAGTGCCAAGAAATTTCTACCACCCATACCTGTATGGGATAAAGAAAAATCTACCAACACCAAGAGCAATGAGGATACAAACTCAAACCTCCAACACACTGTGCCCATTGAAGGGCCAGATCAGAGTAATGATCTGAACTCAGATAATAATGAGTCAGAAGATCAAGGAACAAATGATCATAATGATGATCAAGGCAACAGCTCTTCATCCAGCAGTGACAACACTGTACCTACACAAGAAGGGCATCCCATGATTACTAGGTCAAAGCATGGTATATTCAAACCAAAGATCTACACAGCTAATATAAGCAGCAAGGAGCCAGGCAATTACAATGAAGCCATCAAAGACAGTAAGTGGAAAAATGCAATGGATGAAGAATACAAAGCATTAATCAGAAATAAAACTTGGAGCTTGGTACCAGCACCAGCAAACAAAAATATAATAGGCAGTCGTTGGACCTACAGACTGAAGACTCTGCCAGACAGTAGTAATGTAAAATACAAGGCAAGACTTGTCGCTAAAGGGTACTCTCAACAATTTGGGTTCGATTTCTCTGAAACTTTCTCTCCAGTGGTCAAACCAACCACAATTAGAATTATCTTAACTATGGCTTTACATTATCAATGGGACATAAGGCAACTCGATGTAAACAATGCCTTCTTAAATGGAGAGTTACAGGAGGAAGTCTATATGCAACAACCCCAGGGATATACTCAAAACAACAACAAAAATCTTGTTTGCAAACTCCACAAAGCAATCTATGGACTTAAACAAGCCCCCAGAGTGTGGTATGAAAAACTGAAGTCTACTTTAATTTCCATGGGATACCAGGTATGCAAGTCTGATAACTCGATTTACACAAAGACAAATGAAAGGTACATTACTTACATACTTGTTTATGTAGATGATTTCATAATCACAGGTAATGACAATAATGAAATACAATATGTTATCAATGTGTTAGACAAGACATTCTCCATTAAGGATTTAGGCAAGTTACATTATTTTCTGGGTATAGAAGTTATTCCTACTACTGATAGAGGAATTATCTTAAGTCAGCAAAAATACATCAATGAAATTTTAAATCGAGCCAAAATGTATGAGGCTAAATCAATGCCTACACCCATGATAAGTAACTTGCATCTGTCCAAATATAAAGGAGAACAAATCGACAACATAAAACAATACAGAAGCATAGTAGGTGCTCTACAATATGTAACGGTAACTAGACCGGACATAGCTTACTCTGTGAATAAAGTTTGTCAATTTATGCAGAAGCCTCTAGATTTACATTGGAAAGCTGTAAAGCGTATACTCAGATATCTCAAGGGAACAGCAAGTCAAGGAATCAAATTAAAGAAAAGCAAAAACTTATCTATACAAGGATTCGCTGATGCCGATTGGGCCTCTGATTGTGATGACCGGAGATCCACTACTGGACATTGTATCTTTCTAGGTGGGAATCCAGTCTCGTGGTGTGCCAAGAAGCAACCAACTATATCTCGCTCCAGCACCGAATCAGAGTACCGAAGCGTTGCCTCAGCCACAGCTGAAGTGATGTGGATAGAAGCCCTAATCAAAGAGCTGGGAATCAAGCTTTCACACAAAACTGTCATCTGGTGCGACAACTCCAGCACCGTAGCTCTTTCCGCCAATCCAGTGTTACATGCGAGAACGAAGCACATTGAAATTGACTTATACTTCGTCAGAGATCAAATAGCAAGAGGAAAACTCGAAGTAAATCACTTGCCAGCCTCCAGCCAAATAGCAGACATTTTGACGAAGGCCTTGTCTCGCAAATACTTCGAAGAACTCAAGAGTAAATTATGTATTAAAGACACGGCAGAAGAATCGAGAGTGGAAGAAGAAAGGAAAACCCTAGCCGACATTGAAGGGGGGAATTAAGAGATAACCCTAATTCTGAGATCTGGGATATCTTGTATATGCAATCGTGTTGGGCCTGTTGGGCCAGTTTATCTGCTTTGTGTTTATTTCGGTCTTTAGTCCATTTCGTACACTATATATTATTGCAAGACTACTGTATGTATCAAGTATTACAAACTATCAATTGAATAAAAGAAATCTCTTTTTTGTTCATCAAATCCTTTCATATAGACAAGGTTGGGAACAAGAAGCCTCCCTGCTGTGACCATAGTTCGCGTGCGTATTCTCTAATTCTCCGAACAACATGTGTCAATACGGTTTACTGGAAGATTATATATTATGTGGTATCTTATTCAACTGCACTCCCTATTTTTTTTTGTTATTTCCACTCCGCAGTAAATATCATGACATACGTATTACGGTTTAGCATTCATCACTTGACGCAATTATCTTATACGATCTACATTTTCTTATATCTAATCAGGTTGTTAATACTTTATTCAGATGTTGAGGAGGCTAAATGGAAGCAGATAGTAGAGCAGATTTTTTCAACAAAACAGATGCAACACTTTATGCCAATAACTGCTGTCAGTATAGTACTGTAGAAAGCCTCAACCACATAGAAAACCGAAGAATTTGTGCATACAGAAACAGAAACAGGCTACGTTACGGAACCTGGAACTACAGCTCATCGTGGCCAAGGATGTTGGGGTAGTGATCTGACCACAATATTGGTTGATAACACAGATACAAATTCATTCATATATTACTGTCCTTGCTGATTAAAAAAAGAATAATGGTAAGATAAAAATCCGTGGAAGAACTTCATAGAAGCAAAGGAAGAAGTAGGCGTCCAGACGGTTGACCGCTATGGAAAACCACTTCGTCCACCAACATCTACAGTCTGTGGTCTGTGTTGTTTGTCCAATTTTTATTTTATTCGCAATCTATTTGTTATATTCAGTTTGTGCTTTCTTTTTCATTAAACCAGTTACTCTTGCTTTATGTACTGTAATAATTGCCGTTTGAACATCACTTCATGTTTGTATTTGTACGAATCTTTGTCAGCAAAAGCATCGGTTTAATAACATATTAGCATGTGGCCGTATATACACACTGTGAAAGAATACAACCTGTATGTTATCGCACTGTAATTTTTACCACATTGATAAGTTACAATTTACACACGTTGGCTTCAAACTCAACTGTCTGTGGTTACTTTTTAATTCTTTGAATCCAAATTCTGCGGCATTTTACTCCATATTTAATAACCTATACTACGCAGAAAAGCATGCCTATTACATACAGACACCTGTATTACTTAACATCAAGTACAGGTAATCCTTTCAATGTATGAAGGTATTAATACAATTTGTTGTCACGTTGTAATTTATCTTCACAGTGTACAAATTTAACTATCTAACTGCCTGCGAATTTGGTTCAGAGGCAGTAGCCTCGTTGGAAAGCCAAACATATGTTTCATATACATACCACTCTTATCATCCAATATAAAACTTATCAACCTGCACATTATGTTGGATGCGGACGTAACTGTCATTTGGATATAGTTATTTCCTACTGGTGAATGAATGGCGGGTCGTTACAGTTGGTATCAGAGCTCCTACTTTCATTTATTTAAGTTAGAAATTAGTTAAAATAAATGGAAGTAGGAGCTTTGATACCAACTGTAACGACCCGCTATTCATTCCACAGAATGACGCATCATTAATAAGAAAGAAAGGGATAGAAAAGAGAAAAGATAGAGAAAGAACTAAACAATATCAGAATCTTACAGCGGAAACGGAACAAAATATAATATCACATAACTATTACATAGTCTTTACATAATCAGAGTTACACAGCTTATACAACACAATACATTAGACAGTTATAAAACATGTATATCATACAACTCAAGATACAACTCAAACAAAAGACTTAGAGAAACCAACACAGCGAAATACTATATATCTACGAATGCTGAAGCCTCCTGTTTTAGCCATTCCCGGTTGATGAGGCTTGAGGCTACGATTACCTTAAATCAGAACACATCACTTAGAATACCACATCGATCCAAATTAACGATAGGTCGTGAATCTCAAGTGAAGATGAAGATTTAAAGTGCAAGGGTTATTGTCGTTAACTCTGAGGGTGATTCCAAAATGAGTGTAACGAGATAATGCCTTCGGTTTCGTTCGAACCCGGAACGAACTTGTATGGATTGAATGCTTTCAGAACATCGTCGATCAAACTCATTTCCTTAAATAACTACACCCACTATCTGTGCTTACAACCAAACATAGATACACGTGTTTACCAGATTTGAGTGTAAAACCGTGCAGTAGTTATATTCTTCAGTTTCTCACTATTAATAACTCAAACAATTCATCTGTTCCATACCCTTCTCATCACCAAATTTTTATCTTCAACTTTGCACTACTCTCCGGGTAAGTTAACAGTTACCAGCCTTTTATTCCTGCTTCCCACTCTCTGTACGGAATACAAATCACTATGCTCTATAACTTCAACGTCTCCATGCCCACTGCAGTTCAGCAACTTTCCAGCTGTTATACTACCTTTCTGTCTGTCACTGTTTTTAACTCCTTCTCAGTATTGTTTAACCGATATCATCATGGCCAACAACTATCAGCTACTGTCCGACTTAACCATCAGTCCTAACTAGGATTACATCCACGTACTACTGTCTAGGATGTGGAATTCAATCTCCAAAGCCGTAAAAGAGGTTTACTTGACAAATCTTCAACTTCTTGATGTAAAGGTACGTTGTCTACCCACTTGATATATGTACATCTTTATTCCCATATAATGTTATGCTGCAATAGGATAATAATGTATTGTATCGTAGGGCAACCAAAAGCATGTTGTCGTGCCAAAGAGTTTGGTGGACAAATACTTACATACGTTTGAAGAATAGTGTTTATACGAGATTGAAACATTCAACGTCTACCCTTCGTAGACTACCAACCGTCATGTAGATGAGGACTTGATGATCATCTTCCGTAATGACACCCAAGTAAAACAGCTGCCACCTACACTGTACAATATTCGTAGATACAGATTTGGTTTTGTCGATAATGACACTCTCGCTCAACGCATAGACAAGGTGGCTCAACTTACAAGTGAACAGTATTTCTGTATTACTGTATGCCATGTACTATTACACTACCATTTCCAATTACACTACTCCACATATTTCTTTGAGCTTCCGCTTTTTTACGTATGTCTACCAGATATTGGTGGTGTATTAAGAGGCATTTCTGATGTTGTTCAATTCACAACGAGGACCAGATGTCAAACATCTAAGAGAGAGATTACTATTTGCGCTGGAAGGTTTCAGATTTACCGCTTTGCTACATTTACTTACACTAATTTGATGCTTAACACCCTATATTTCATCGTTACAAAGTTCAAAAAATATATCTATTACTTTATGGGCTGACAAAACAAATCTCATAGATGTGGCCGCTATTAAATCGGGAAACCAACCACCCTCACAGATATTCACTTCTATGGTAGTAAAACTTTTCAAAGGTAAATTTGTAGCACTTTATTATATTTTGCTCTTTATTTTCAACCTTATCACCAAACTGATAATTTTAGGAGACTTTACATTTTCGTCCACTAATGTTACACAAATGTACTCTAACGTTGACTGTCCAGAGTTAGCTAAATTAATTTCCAGGTTTACCTATAATTTAGTTTTACCCACTATTATTGCTGCCTACATTCTGTCCTCATCCTAACCCTGGTTGTATTACATTCCAGTGTCACGGAGAGTGGAGGGAGTATGATTACAACACTTGAGCGTCAACAACCTACAGCTTAATCAACTTATGATCAGGAAATTAGAAGTACCATAGCTAAAATGTTAGAAGACATAAGACCTAATGACTACCACATAATTACAAATCATTTATTTCTGCTGATACAATACCTCCGTTATTTGACTAACATTTTTCTCTACCTCTCTGATTTTCAGCCTAAGAAGTATGTCGTAAACGCGACGTTAATGAAGATTAACACATAATCCAGATGGAATTATCTGTCCTGTCCAATTTGTCGAAAGACGGTGACAAAGGAAGCAACCTGTGTTCCTTGCCCTAAATGCAATAATAATATTGCTCATCCAGTGAACGGGTCTGTGTAATTCAATGTGTCGTACACTTTTCACTCCCTTACTATCTACTATATGTACATAGGTATCGGTTATCAATGGAAGTTTTTGACCATACTGGTTCAACAACTGTAATTGCTTTTGATAAAGATGCTGCCTGCCTAATCAAACGGAGCATGGATGAGATGATGGAATTGTCCAAAAAGGTACACATTTTATACCTTCGCTGGGTTTTTATTTCACACTCCTAACTTCCAACCATTTAACCATTACACACAACAGCTGTCCCGTTACTCTTACCACACTTATCTCAAATTGACTAACACAACTGTTTACGTTGGTTTAGATCAACGGTGATGAACTGATTGGTAAACTCTTCAACTGCTTAATGGGTTCAAAAGCGAAGTTTGAATTTAGACCTTCAAACTATGACATAATGAATCATGGCAAAACATTGACTGTGAGTAGAATTTCAAATATTCACCAACCTTACAACTCCTTGAATGATCGACCTGACTCCGTGGAACCAAACGATATAAAAGAAGTTGACGGTACACAACTAACTACCGAGTCAAGCAATGTTTGAATAATGAGTACGAATCTTTGTCATAGTTCTCTCATTTATGCATCACGTATCTCATACTGTAAGCTAACTACCAACAATGTTCTTCCCTTACTCAGCTGTGGAGAAAGCAGAAAGTTAAGCAGGCTTATATTGCAACGCATAGTCCACTGTTTGCCAAGTAACAAACAGACTAACCGACATACCTACTTTGCGTTCATGTAGGAGATTGACGAATTTTTACACGATGCCAGTAAGACAGAAGACACTGTTGGACATGAGACTGAACCTAAATGTGACATGCTTATTGGCGGTAAGTAGAGAAAACGTGGACGAGCAACAGACAGGAAAAGAAAGAAGTAGTCAGTCACATGGATAAGCGCAAGATGAAGCAACTTCTTTCCACAACACCAACATACTTCTTTATTCCCCTGCCCTTAGTTCCGTGTTATGTTTCCACTTTTCCCTCTCTGTATTTACTGCTGTAATTAGTTCTCTCTCTCTCCCTCCGCAAAGAAAAGGCTACTCTATTTCTGTACTTTAATTTATGTATGATAAAACCTTTGTATTACTGTTTGTACCCTTCTCTTTTCAACCACTATTCAACTGTAATAAAAATCGCAGTTTTTTGTTGTCCAACTCAGTGCACTGTACACACTGTGAACACATTTATATATCAAAAAAATTTACTTATCCTTTCAGGTTCATATAAATATAGGACAATTTTTTGATCAAGGCTTTCCAGAATAACAAAGCATCAAAATAAGCATCATCAAAAACTAATTAGCAAAATAGGCCTGGTTTACATTTGAACTTGCGCAAAAATGGAATGCGCAAGACCAATTTTTTTTATACGGAGCTTGCGCATTCCATTTTTGCGCAAGCTATATTTTAATGCTTGCGAAAATATGGAATGCGCAAGCTCTTTTTCGGGCATCAATAGGACAGAGAGCTGATTCTAGGGTCATTCCTCAACCCTACCCCCTTTCTTTCCAAAACCCTCCCCATTTCCAACTTCAAACCCATTTCAAATCCAATTATCTTAAGTCAAAATCATTTTTTCTCATCTATTTCTTCAAACAAACACTCTATTGCCCATAAAATGGAAGCTAGCTCTTCATCTACGTTGATTAGAGGTAATTATAATTCCTTTTTTTGAAAATTAAGATGTAATTTTTGTTGAAAATGAAGAGTTATTGGTGGTGGTGGTGTTAATTATTAGACAATGATGTTGTTGTTGAATTAGTTGTTAGTGTTTGATGAATTGGGAAACCCTATTTAAATAGTAGTAAATTAAAAACCCTAATTTACACCTTAATTGTTTATTGTTTATGATGACGGTAGACATTAATGATTGGGAGATAGACGACGAAACATTGATGAAACATTTTGATGAGCTTGAAGAGAAAATCGGAGTTGCAAGTTCAAGTCATATTGACTTTGATGTCGATCATGTTCCGGAAACACAGTTTGAACCAGTACCGCGTAAATTTCATTCAGGATCATCAACCTTACACGGTCGTTTATGTGAAGTTGTTTCTGCGGAAATGCCCGGCCATCAACATAGAGTTGGTGGGAATTTGCTGATGCCTATACATCATGTTGGTCCATCCGTGCCTAGGGGGCAACGATCATATCCAACTTGTTATTGCGGAGTTATGTGTGTAGTGGTTGTTTGCAGAAAGGAAAAAAATGTTGGACGAATGTTTTTCGGGTGTAGTTCGTACAACGAACATAGATTGAATCCTCGTGAATATGATTGTTGCAATTATTTTAAATGGACTGATCAACCCCTGTGCGAAAGGGGACTTGAGTATGCCCACGAATTGCAAGCCGAAATAAGTCGTTTGAAAATTGTGAATGAAGAATTAAGAACGAACATTGGAAGGCCTAGAATGTGGTAGATGTTTGTGGTTTGGTTAAGTTGTAATATTTGGATTTTATGTTGTACCGTTGGATTTGTATTGAGTTGTTGCGAAAATGTTTGTATTTGTCGTAACCCGTATTGTGAGCATGGTGGAAAGTTTATTATGTTTTTGAAATTCATTTGATAGTGTTGACTTCAATGACAACATATATTGGTTGTATTATTATATTGATTTTCTTGTTTTGGCTTTTTTAAAGATTGAGCTGACTGCTTTTAGTTGAAGATTGCATGCGGAAGCAAAATCTACTTTGAAAAAATAGGTAATAATTCATCAAATTGATGTTTATACTTATGTCAGTGAACAAAAACTTTAAATGTAGTATTGAAACTTATTTTGTAGATAATGTCAAAGGTTCCGACCATATTTTACTTTGATGGCGAATTGTTGGTTGATGATGAAGGTAAACCTAGATATGTGGGCGGGAGGCGTAAAAGATCGACAATAAAAAATCATTGTAGTTTCGAAGAGCTTAAACAAAGGGCATTTGAAGTGACAAAAGCAAATCCTGTGATATATGATTTAAAATTAGCGGTGAAATGGGTTCGGGATGATGGTGCATCCGCTATTGATTTGGAAGACGACGACGATTTGAACTCCACTTTTTCAGTTGGAATGAGAGTGATAGAAATATACGTTGTGAGAGTGGAACATGAAAATGTGGTTGAAACACAAGCGGCAGTAATCTCTGGGGATGAGTATATGCACACTACACAGTTACAAGAAACACAATGTTCGGCGTATCCGTCGTATTTTTCAAGCCATCAAGGTGGAGAGTTTACAAATTTACTTCAAAGGTACAGCGGAGTGGTTGGAGTCTCTTCTAGTCAGGAACAACATATGATGCCGAACGCTATAAATCCAAATCAGTCGCAGGCGTTTGAAAAGTGAGTACTATTATACGTTTGCACTTGTATTTTGACTTACGTTAATGCTAAATATATGACCTTTGTTTTTTGTATTCCTAGTGTAGAAGATGAATTTACTGGTTGTGACGACGATGGTGCCGATGATCATGTTCTTACTCCACATGAGATTTCTGGACAATTGGATAGCATGGAAGTAGCTTGTGCGGATGATGAGGATAGAACTTGGATCCATCAAATGCAAGTTAACAATGATGCAATCATATATGCAGACATTGAGGAGGCTGATGATGTAAATGCGGAAGAAGAACAAATCACATATGAAGAGGCTCTAGCCGATGATTTATGCACGGCATCAATGATGGCGAAATCGATAATGCAAAATTGTCATCAAGACGTGGAAGTTTTTGGAAGAGAATGTGCGGAGAACGGTCCACGAGTTGGGTTAATTTTTGAAAGTAAGCAGAAGCTTGTTGAACAGTTATGTGAATGGTCGATTAAATGTTCAGTTTCGTTCCAAGTTCTGAAATCGCGTGCAAATCAATACACGGTCCGTTGTGCTGGGGAAGAAACATGCCCTTGGCGAGTTCATGCAAGCCTTTCGGTAAGAAAAAATTCAAACTGGTGGAAGGTAACCACATATGGCGGCGATCACACTTGTTTAAATGCAACCATCAACTCAAACCATCGACAAGCAACTGCTAAGTTTATATGCAGCAAAATACTTCCGTTGATTAAAGCTGAAACAAACATGACTGCAAGAACTGTTCAAAAGACAATGTCCAACATGTTTCATATTAAAGTGAGTTATTATCGAGCCTGGCACGGACTGTAGAAAGCTGTTGCAATGATTTATGGCGATTGGGAATCGTCGTACGCGGAATTGCCGAAATATCTTAGAGCCCTACAACATACTAACCCCGGAACCGTATATGATGTTATTCATAGTCATGGTGTTTTTTATGGCGCTTTTTGGGCTTTCGGACCTTCTATTCAAGGCTTCGACCACTGTCGACCCATATTGTCTATTGATGGCACTCATTTATACGGGAAGTATCTGGGTACGTTACTAGTAGCAACTGGAGTGGATGCAAATCAAGGGTTATTTCCTTTAGCTTTTGCTATTGTGCAAACAGAGTCGTGGCAAACGTGGAGTTGGTTTGTTCGTTGCATATGGAATTATATTCCATCCGTACGTACTAGATGTATCACCTTTGTCTCGGATCGTATGAAAGGGATTCCACGTGCGCTTAGAGAAGGTTGGCCAGTTGAACATCATCATCGTTTTTGTATCCGTCATATTAAAGCAAATTTCAAGAAAGCGGGGTTTGGCATGGATGAGCTACAAAATTTATTACACGCATGTGCCACGGCATCGGAGGTCGTAAAATATAATGATCTTCGAAAACAGTTGAAGGATGTAAATCGAGATGCCGATGCGTGGATTGAAAGAAGTTTGAAAGACCAGGAATCAAGCTGGACTCTTTGTCACGACGACGGAGTAAGATTCAATATGATGACGACCAACGTTTCTGAAAGCTTTAACGGTGTGCTTAAAGGAACTAGGAATTTACCTGTTAGATCATTGGTTGCACGTACGTTTCATCGACTGAACCATTACTTCGTCGAAAGACGTACTCAAGGTGAAGAGTGGACGTCGCAGCTCGCACCTAGGTGGGAAGCATTAGCGCGGAGAAGAATGGAAGAATCGAGGCTCATGTCTATAGAGAGATATAGCTTCGTTGAATGGCAGGTGAAAGATGTGCATATGTTTGATTATACAGTGAATATCGAACATAATGTTGCCAAATGTTCGTGCAACATGCCAACATTAGATCATTTTCCATGCTCCCATGTATTAGCGGCTTGTTCACGCGGTTCGGGTGGTGCTAATAGAGCGTATTTTGACCTAATCTCCCCGTGGTACAAGGCTATGTATTCCGCAGCTTATGCTCCTTTATTCCACCCTGTACCGGATAGTCGACATTGGAACGTCTACGATGGTCTAATTATACAACCGCCGTCTATGCGCAGAAATTCAGGTCGTCCTCGATCTACTAGAATAAAAGGTTTTATGGATCCGCCATCTTCATCCGGCCATAATAGATGTAGCAAATGTGGTTCTATTGGCCACAAGAAAAACACCTGTCCGTGTTGAATTGTAATAGATGTAGCAAACTTTTTCGGATGGTGTTGTTAATCGAATGGTGTTGTTAATCGAATGTTATATAGCATGTTGTTCAGTTTTTTTTGTCCTATAGTGTAATTTGTTGTGTGGAAACAGCTCTCTGTTTGGAGCTGACCCATATTATAGCTTGTGCATTTGTGGAATGCGCAAGCTATATTGATAATATAGATTGCGCATTCCACAAATGCGCAAGCTATAATATGGGTCGGTTTGAAACAGAGAGCAGTTCCACCAAAAATATATCTTGCGCATATGTGGAATGCGCAAGCTATATTGATAATATAGCTTGCGCATTCCACATATGCGCAAGCTATATTTTTGGTTATTTGCAGCAGCCCGCAAATGCTACATTTGATATTTTGTAGCATAGGCGGAATGCTGCATATTACCCAGTTCCACCAAAAATATAGCTTGCGCATATGTGGAATGCGCAAGCTATATTATCAATATAGCTTGCGCATTCCACATATGCGCAAGCTATATTTTTGGTGGAACTGCTCTCTGTTTCGAACCGACCCATATTATAGCTTGCGCATTTGTGGAATGCGCAATCCACAAATGCCCACAAATGCGCAAGCTATAATATGGGTCAGCTCCAAACAGAGAGCTGTTTCCACACAGCAAAGCAACAATAACATAGACACATTAACAACAAGGCAACAATAACATAGACACATTAACAATACCATCAAAAACAAAATAATTAACACGAACTAACTGACAATTTAAAATCATCCAAATAACATGTCATACAATAATATAGACACATACAAGGCAACAACCCCTAACCTAACCCAACCAAAAGAAACAACAGCAATATGACCAACACCGTCAATCACGAATCCTTCTTAGCTCAAGTGGGGTGTCTCTTTTCTTCTTCTTCCGTTTGTACACGATGGGAGCCGATCCTTGGCCTTCTTCGAATGTTGGAGCGGGTGTAGGCAGCGGAATTTCTTGTTGTTGACTAGGCCCAAAAAAGAGTTCTTCTTGTTGAATTTCCCACTGCGACGGCTCTTGCATATGCTCGTATGTCGACTGTCCAACATAGCCGAATTGTTGTTCTCCTTCGTGCCAAACCGGCCATTCAGCGTGAGTTTCTCCGCCGGTGTATTGATGCTCTACCTCAGACCAAGCAGGCCATCCAGCCGTAGTTTCGCCACCGGGATGTTGTGAAGCCTCCCCCTCTCCATGTGCCTCCTCCCATTGGCCTTGTCCACCCGCTAGTGTGATATGTGTCTCCTCTGTAAAACGCGGTGGCTCTTCTACAATACGTAGCGGCTTGGCCGGCCTTCTTAGCTTGTTCCGACCCAAAATCGTGTCAAGTATTCGTCGTAGGTCAATGCACTTGCTTTTGACCTTGTCCGGCTCCATATGACTTTCTTCTATTTCGCCCACCACATCCAAAGCGCTGTATATTCCGCTTACCTAAACCATAAATCATAACAATGCATCAATATGACATAAAAATTGAACTATACAAAATTTGAAAATACAACACTTACCACATCACGTTCTAGAGGAGCACGGGGAGTGTACGCAACCAACTTCCTTGCCGACTTTTTAAGGATATAACGACGAGTAATTCGCCAATACCAATACTCGTACTCGCTCAAAGGTGTCGGAGGGTCGCGTGCTTGTTCGGCACGATCAATTCTTGATTCCCAAATAGCAATACTTTCTTGCAAAAATGCCATCCAGCTAGTGGGTTCTGGGTCAAGGGGGACGACAGGATCGGGAATGTGCTGATAATCAAAGGAAAACTGTCTCATCACCCGATCGGGTGCATACAACTCAAAGTCCAGAAATAGAATCAGTCGGCTCTTAGCAATCCAACCGGCGAACGAATACTCAATATCCAGATGTCCAAATTTATACACTAATGAATATGGTTCCCATGTAACCGCATCATTCGCCATCAAATCCAACTCATTACGGTAAAACTGTACATTTCTTGGCGTCTCACGTCAACTCCTAGCACAGTTCCACCTAGCCCCGAATGGAAGATACGGATCTAAGTCGGTAGGAATTCTAATAGACGGTCGTCCAATGGCAATATGAGACCACAACCATAGTTGCAACAACGTTGCAGAACCCCCTAAAACTTTTCGACGTTGCAAGGCAACGTTCGATAACTCACTATACAAATAGCATAGAACAGCACTACCCCAAGAATGAAAACCACAGTCAGCCAAATCATCCAAAAATGATAAAAATTTCAAACTTAATCTCCCTTTTGAATGATCGGGAAATAATCGGCAACTCAAAAAATACAATATCACGGCACGAGTGCGGCGAAGTATATCCAAATCGGTCGCCCCTTCGGGTAGTGGTTCAGAAAATTCGCTTTTAAACCAAGTCATTGACAAATCACTTTTAGACTTAACCGCCTCTCTTGGCGGAAAAATACTAAGAAAGTCATGAGCCAATTCCATGTAATCGATATCTAAATTTTGCACACATACCGGACGACCGTCTCTTTTAAGACCGAAAAGAAAATGCACATCCGCTAGAGTCACTGTCATCTCCCCGACTCTCATATGAAACGTATTTGTTTCCGGCCTCCATCTATCGCATAAAGCGGTAAGAAGGTGATGATCGAGCCGAATGTAGTCGATTTGCATAGCTTTCCAAAATCTGGAGATTCGTAGATTCGGCTCTAATCTTGGATCTTTAAAATCGATCTCCTTGAGCTTGCTCGAATGATCGCATATCTTCACAGTTTCAACACCCTGCAATATGTAAACAAATTATAATTAGGACTTCATATTTGACTTCTCCGGGTTACCAATATCGAACATTTACCTCCATTAATGTGTCGTTCTGGCTCCTATGGTGTTCTTGAAGATAGAGAACACTTCTATCTTTGGGCCCAGGAGACAATTCTACAAACAACAACAACCGTTTATCAATACAAAAACAATGTACAAAGTTAGGGTTTTTGCTATATTACTACTTCAAATCCTTTTGCATTGTCATCAAAGAAACCAACATTGTGAGTACATTCACATCAACATCATCAACACTACCTCTTCCGCAAACAACAACAATCATTTCTAAAGTAGCATCTTAATTTTCAAAAAAAGGAATTATAATTACCTCTAATCAACGTAGATGAAGAGCTAGCTTCCATTTTATGGGCAATAGAGTGTTTGTTTGAAGAAATAGATGAGAAAAAATGATTTTGACTTAAGATAATTGGATTTGAAATGGGTTTGAAGTTGGAAATGGGAGGGTTTTGGGAAGAAAGGGGGTAGGGTTGAGGAATGACCCCAGAATCAGCTCTCTGTCCTTTTGATGCCCGAAAAAGAGCTTACGCATTCCATATTTGCGCAAGCATTAAAATATAGCTTGCGCAAAAATGAAATGCGCAAGCTCCGTATAAAAAAAAATTGGCCTTGCGCATTCCATTTTTGCGCAAGTTCAAATGTAAACCAGGCCTATTTTGCTAATTAGTTTTTGATGATGCATATTTTGATGTTTTGTTATTCTGGAAGGCCTTGATCAAAAAATTGTCCTATAAATATAATACGCCGCTTCATACTATATTCTTCTTTATGTTATCATAGGCTTCATCACAGTTTGTACTTATCAACAGTTTTTTTTCGGTGCTAATGGTGAAAAAAGGATTACATTGACGTACTCACTTGACCTGATGTACATGTGAAAACACTTAACCTTTGTCAACTTAGTGCTTACGCGTTGATTCTCTGTAACCAACTGTTGCTACACCATCACACTGGCATTTCATATATATCACATTCTGCCTGCATTTTCTTCCTCCGTAATTTTTTTTATAACTCAATTTTATGGTGACAGGCGACAGTTTACCACTGACCTACCCCATTTTGCTACGGTTACTATCCACAGCTGTGGAAACTGTATGCATCTCAGTCAACATATTGAACCAACATAACTGCCCACCCTCTATACAGTATACAGATAACAATTCCATCCTCTGTCACTTGGTTCGAGTTACCCATTCGGCCAGCTTTCAAATTTGACAGACATGTTAACTTCTTCTCCTTCAGTCTGTTTTCAATTTGCTTATACGAACTGGAAGCAATTTTTTACTACTGCAGGAGATTGCTTGACCACTATCTCACTGTTTGATAGATTTTATATTGCATACTCATCAGATGAACAACTGAACGAGTCGACCTTTTCATCAAATAAACAACTAAAGGAGTCGATCTTCACTGCGGTCAGTTATACGGTTGGGTTCATTAGCTAAGGTATTTTCAGTAACCCTGACTACAATAATGACTAAACAAGGGCTGGTACCATCTGACGTCTTGGTAGCCAGAATCATTAGTCTTTCATGCAATTAATAATTTCTACAATTCCCCTACTGACACTACAAGATAAAACGTCTATTCCAACGGTTCCTAGCTGTTGGCGGCCGTTGGAAACCGTTGGAATAGCCGTTGGAATAAATCCCACGCCTTGCAATGCTTTCCAACGGATCCAACGGACCATTTCCAACGGCCGCTAACGGCTTGCTGCCATTGGAAACCGTTAGAAACCGTTACAACAAAATGGCCAATAAACCGTTGGAAACCGTTGGAAGCCGTTGGAAATACTGGGTTTATTTTGCTGTATAATAGCAGGCCTATTAACCTTCCACCCATACCATTTCCAATCCATTCAATTTCCATTCCATTTCCAATCAATTCCACACATATATATCAATATCAATACAAACAACACACATAAATCAATAAAACACCAATATAAACAAACCAAACCGATCAAACATCACAAAATCCATCAACAAATGTCAATGTACCATGTACATGCCATCAAAATATTTCTCACCCACTCCGTACCAATATATACAACATCACCATCAACATCAAAACATCTCCAAGTCAATATATACATTGTTCAAGCACAAATACTCAAAAACATACCTCCTCAAGGATCCTCGTCGCCTCCTGAAGCACCAGACGACGAAGGAAGGGTACCATGATTCTGCAAATACTGCGCAAGCTTTTGATCCAGCTGCTCCACCTGGATGGCTCGTAGACGATTCTCCTCCCGTAGCTGCTCAACCATAGCTCTAAGCTCCTTGATTTCATCTTTGTCTTGGTCTTTTTGAGCTTGTCGAGCCTGTCGAGCCTGCAAATAAAAATAATAGCAAAAGGGTTGTCTCAGCATATAAAATACTATAACATTATATATCTAAACGCTGATTTTTTGTAAATACGTAAAAGGAATAATTACCGTTAGGTTCCCGAAGCCAAAACGTCTACTCCGTTGCGCCGGATCCATAACAGCAGTAAAAATGTTATCCTGCTCCTCCTGTGTCAGCGCATCACGACCTGACTGCTGAAGCGCATTAGCCTGTGCCTCCTGCAACCTCGACTAAAATGAAAAAAAAAACAATTTCAGTTGAAAAATAGTAGCATATTATTTTGCATAGCTAGAAATTAATAAACTTATCGGTGTAAGTATTAGAAATTTAAAAATGCATACATATGCCTCGGTCGCCCTATCTTGATCACCCCACTGATATGTGATATTGCCAGCCTCATCTACTTGCCTAGACGCATGGGTGTGAGCAAACACGTCCACTAAGCCAACAAAGCCTCCACGAGCACGTTCCTGCAATTGATAATTTGGATAATTTAACTGTACATAATTAACTAATTACTGAACTGATCAATATACAAATGTGATAATAGATAAATTTACCAAATCTTTGCGGTGATGCTGGAAAGATTTGGAGCCTCCACGGTGTGATATAGGATTCCTACTCCTGTTTGCCGAGTTCCTAGCTGACTCCTCCTGCAAATTTACAATGATTAATTATTTATTAAACAGTAAAAAATTGCTGAGATTTATTGTAGAGTTACCTTGAACTCCTCAGAGTTCCACCACTCAACCCACTTCTCCCATACAGTCGCGCTCATCCACTTGGGCTTCTATCCTACTTTTTTAGTCTCCGACATAGTCTCCCTATAGTTCTTCGCGATCCTGGAGTTCCAGTGTCGCTGAACTAAATTGACGTCAGGCTCTTGCAAATCTATGGCGCCCTGTAGAATGAGAAAATATTACTAATTATTTATTTGTATTTAATTAATCATCTTGTAAAGCGGTATACACTTACCAGAAAATCTTGCCAAATCGTCTCTCTCACGTCGTCGGGGATCTTGCCCCACTTGGGCCAGCAATCGGTCATCCTAGCCATGTACGCCTGCTTCGAAATGTTCAGAACCACTTTGGATGGCTCCAACTCAAATCCACTGCGTTAAATATAAAATTGAACTTTAGACAATTATAGATATATCATGTACAATTAAAAAATTAAAATGCTATGCTTGCTAATTATGATACTTACGTCTCATCGGCCTTAGGCTGCAAGTAAACAAGTGGCCGAGCTGGTTGCTCACCACTACCCTCTCCAACATGACGTGAAGAGCCACGTCGCCGAGACCCAGAACCAGAACCAGAACCGGACATAATATATATACCTGCCATATATACATACATATACAATTCATAATAATCATGATATGATGAACCATTAAAAAATGTAATACACTTATTGTCATTAAAATTGTGTAAATTGGATAAATGCATTATTAATCAGAGATCAATGTAATGTGAATACTTTTAAAAATTACCGGATATTACTCAATCGTCCTCATCGTTTTCTGATTCAGACTCGGTTTCGTCCTCTTTGTCGTTTTCCTCTACACTCTCAAATGCTTCGACTAATACATTTGTCTCATCATTTAAAGGTCCAAAATTAGTTTGATCATCTGTAATTGCTATTTCAGCATTTTCCTCCAGATCTGCTTGATAGGCTTGTTCGTCTGGAATATTTTATCCATCGAACGTAAATCTTGCATTGGTTTTAAAAACCGCAGACCAATCTGCTTTATCCCTTTTTAGAGATGGATAAGGGGCATAATAAGCTTGTAGGGCTTGTTTGGCTAGTATAAATGGGTCGTACTTTTGATAACGCGAGGTATGTTTAATTTCTATAAGATTATATTGTGGATGCACGTTAATACCAGAACCTGGAACATTGCTGAACCAGTTGCATCTAAACAAATAAACATCCTCCACGGGTCTTGTAAAATATGTCAACTGCAATATCTGAGTTAACACGCCATAAAAATCATTTATATGATTATTAGGGTCATCACTGCCTTTAACAAATACACCAGTATTGTTTGTTAATTTTTCAGCACCGTATTCTTTGGTATTGAATTTATATCCATTAACAAAAAATATTGGATACGTATTAACTTTTCTTTTCGGTCCAAACGCCAAATGTTTCAGTCCTTTATCGAGCACATTATTTGTGGGATCAGAAACGTATTTCGAAAACCAAGTACTGAAATCTTTGCTTAAATCACCGCCTGGATTTTGTGATTCATAAATACTGCAAACACAAACATGATATATTACATTATTATTTATTCACACGTGTAGTATTAAATTTAACAAAACTTGGAATGTGCTAATTACCTAACAAATGGTGCAACTTCAGGACAATTAAGAAGAATATATGTGTGTGCTACATGGTATTCTTTATCATCTAGCCATACTTCCTCACATTTTCCAGCATGTCGGCCATGTTGTTTAAAAATAGATAATACTGTTTCAGAAGAAGAATCTTGTTCAACGGCCTCATCGTCATTACGCGGAACACTTACAAATGATAAGTTCACATGGTTTTTAAAATAATGAGAGAAAAAGAAAGAAGCTTCTTCTTCGATATATGATTTGAAAATAGAGCCTTCAACTCGAGCTTTTTGTCTCACTTTTTTCTTTAAATGATTTAAGTACCTAATAAAAATTATTTGGGTTAAGTATTAACTACTATATTTATACTTAAATCAACATTTGCATACTCAATATAGTAACATACCTTTCGAATGGATACATCCATCCATATTGCACAGGACCTCGAAGACGTGCTTCATATGGAAGATGAACATGTAAATGCTCCATTACATTAAAGAAACCCGGAGGAAATATTTTCTCCAGTTTGCAGAGCAGTATAGGAATATCTTCTTCAAGTTTAAGTAGACGGTCAACTTTTAACGTAGTTGAACAAAGCTCCTTGTAAAATAAACTAAGTTCTGTTATTACCGTCCAAACTTTTACCGGTAACAATTCTTTGAAAGCGATGGGTAATAAATTTTCCATCATTACATGACAATCATGGCTTTTCATTCCACTCAGTCTCCCATTTTTATAGTCGACACATCAACGAAGATTAGAGGAAATTCCATCGGGAAATCGTAATCCTTCCACCCATTGTAACAGTACTTTAACTTGGTTGTTGTCTAGTTCATAGCATGCTTTGGGTTTTTTATTGTCGGGAGTCATATGAAGCTCGGGACGATTGCATATTTGCTTTATATCACGTCTAGATTTCAGATCGTCCTTAGTCTTTCCCTTCACATTCAAAACTGTATAAAGCACATTATCAAATACGTTTTTTTCGTTATGCATCACGTCAATGTTATGACGAATTAATAGATTTTTCCAATAGGGCAATTCCCAGAATATACTTTGTTTGCACCAATTATGAAACGTCGATTTACCTTGAATTTCTTCTTGTTGTCCGGTCTTGTGTATCTTTGGATAATCTTTTACAAGTTCATATATATCCTCGCTTGACCATACCGCTGGTGGTCGTAGAGTCTCATGTCTATTAGCTATGAAGTTTTTTTTGTCTCTTCTAAAAGGGTGATTAATATGAAGAAAACATCGATGACAATCAAACCATGAAATTTTCTTTCCATTTGGCAAAAAAAATGCTCGTGTTTCTTCCATGCAATAAGGACAAGCAAAACGACCGGCCGTACTCCAACCCGAAAGCATTGCATATGCAGGAAAATCGCTAATAGTCCATAACAAAGAAGCGAACATCCGAAAAATTTTCTTTTTTGATATGTCGTATGTTTCAACTCCTTCATACCATAATATTTTCAACTCTTCAATTAACGGTTGTAAGTAAACATCAATGCCCTGTGTCGGATCATCAGGACCAGGGACAACAATCGTGAGAAACATATATGGAGTTTTCATACACATCCACGGAGGTAGATTGTAAGGTGTGATTATTATAGGCCAAGATGAATATTTAGAACCAAACTGAGAAAACGGTAAGAAGCCGTCTGTACATAAACCTAGTCTAACATTTCGGCTCTCCGCTGCGAAATCGGGATATTTCTTGTCAAAATGTTTCCATGCTTCTCCATCGGATGGGTGTGTCAACGTACCTTCTTGAGGTGTTCTCACACTGTGCCATCTCATATGATGCGCTGTTACAGATGATGCATATAATCGTTGAAGTCTAGGGGTGAGGGGAAAATAATGCATACGCTTGTACGGAACTTCTTTTCCCTTCTTTTTCCTCGATTTGTATCTTTCCTGATTACATATTTTACAATTTCTAAGATTGATGTCTTCTTTCCAATACAACATGCAACCCTTTAAACATGTATCTATTTTTTGATATGGCAAACCGAAAGATGACATAAGTTTTTTCACTTCATAATAATTTTCGCACATTAAATTATCGGATGGCATATGACGTTTAGCAGCTTGAACAACAGCCGTAAATCCAGCTTCTGTAAGGTTGTATTTTGATTTCATTGCAATGTATTCTGCAGTTACTGATAATTGAGAGCCGCTTAAACATCCATTCCAAAGGGGTTTTTTAGCATGATCCAATAAATCATATATTTTTTTAGCTCCAACATTTGGTTCCTCTTCGATGTTAACATCGTTGTTATCAATTACAACGGTAGGGAACATTGATCGTGCTGCATCTTCGACCATATGTTCTATGAGATTCGTACTACCTTCTTCGTTGATGACCTCCACCGACTGTTCTTGATTATTAGGGGCTACAATTTCTCCATGACGATCCCACAGCAAATAATTGGGTACGAAACCGAATTGGCGCAAATGAACCTTAGCCATATTCGGTTCTAAATAGTTCAACAATTTGCATCTACTACACGGACAACGAATTTCTTCATCGTTTCCAATATTACTTATAGCAAATTCGATGAACGCTTGTACCCCTTTTAGAAAATGTTCGCTTATTGCGCCACTAATTTCCCTTCTTTGATACATCCAGCTCCGATCATTAAAGTAATTGACCATGTTTCCCTACTAGAAAACCTATGATAGAGTAAAAATGTTATAAATCATTTGTTTTATATTTTGCAGGAAATTTTCAAACGGCTTCCAACGGACGCAAACTGCTAATTTCACAAACTTTATTTTAAATAAGCAACTATTGTTTCATTGCCACTTATGTGTCTTTCTTTGATGGTCGGTCATCCTACTTCCCATTACAAACACAATAGTAATTATATTCCGTAAATCATATCATTTTAAACGATTTACAAAATTTCGGCAGCATTTCCCCCGTGTTCCTTGTATCGTACACAAATGCGTGTACACAAGGAACGTAAAGGAAATGCCGTCGAAATTTTGTTAACCGTTTAAAGTGATATATGATTGATGGAATATAATTACTTTATAGTGTTTGTAACTTGTCCAATACTGGGACAAATCCGACAAATGATGTATCAGATGAATAGAGTTATCCGTTTTGTGGAAAAACGGATAACCCTAAAACGATCATATACAACACTTGTCAGACAGGGCCGAATAATATCTAAGGATTTAAATATTTGTTTATATTAAATTTTAATATATAACTCGTTTAATTAATATTGGTTCTAACGGCTTCCAAATGTTCGCGTGTTCGCACAAATACAAAGCTCGTGTTCGCACAAATGCAATATCCGTTCTAACGGCTTCCAAATGCAATAAACTCTATCACACGCATACGTTTAATATACTTATAACCAAATAAACATAAACTAATGTAATATCTTAAATTACAAAATTTTCAATCAATTATAATAACTTGTTCATTATGTTATAATAGTTGCAATTAGGGGATAACATAATGTAATATGCATACACTAACAATTAGGAATCAATCAACATTCGAATTAAACCCTAAATCTAAAAAAACCCTAAATATTAGCTTTAGGAAAATTACCGATTTGGAGAGCTAGAAGGGTGGAGATTGGTCGGAGCAGCTTCTAGATGGCGTCGGAGGCTGTCGGGTTGGTGCTTGGGGTGGCAGCAGTTCGGTAGGAGGTGGTGGAGTTGGAGAATTTGGGGGAAATGTAAGTTGGGGAAGAGATAATGAATTGTAGGTCTGGTCTCGGGTTGCTATCTCAGGAAAATTTCCAACGGCTACCAACGGCCGCAAACGGCTTATTTCCAATGGATTCCAACGGCTTCCAACGGCTACGTAAAAAATTAACGGACCGTTGGAAGCCGTTGGAATAACCGTTGGCGGCCGTTGGAAATGAGGCGTTGGAATATACTGTTTTTTTAGTAGTGTGATATGCTTTCTGACTTTGCTACTTTGAACCATTGTACTTCTAACACCCTATCCGATTCGACTTCCACCACAAAATTGTTTCCATCTCCAATGGCAATGACGGTAATTGTTGAAATTGTGCACCAATTTACTGTCAATTACTGGCATACATGTTCAGCCTGTTTCTACTCAAATTGCAACTTCACTATGTTTAAGTAAATGTCTAAATGCGATGTTATTCCAATCAGTAGTCTGTTGTTATGTACGAAATGAAATATAAAACCTGTCTTTACTAGGTGTAAAATGAAGCATGCATTTTTGGTTTCCATATTTTCACCTCTTACTATTTTACATGGTTATTACATTACAGTAAACACGGGTTTTCCGGTAAAAATTAAATACATCAATTTGCATACATTTACCGCTTATATATGTGTATGTGTCTGCGAAAATCGTTCAACTACGACCCAAACATATATATATATATATATATATATAGACATACATACATATATATTTATAAGCGGTAAGCAAGGCGATATAAGTCTCACTGCACTTACAGTCGCTTATCTATCACTTACTCATCAAATATCTGCTACTTAATTTCTTAACATTAATTAATCATATCACCCTAACTTTATTTAATAAGACCGTAGTAAGTACATCCTCTATGTCTTCACAAACTGATGACAATGAAATACAGTTTAACTGAAAAATTCATAGACTGCAAAAGGTAGAAATCAATTTCAATATCCGTTCCGTTCAGTATAGTGTGGTTAGGTTCAAACCAATCACATTTGGCAAATACGATACTCCTATCTTAAATAAAAAATTGATCACATAGCATCAACCCATAAAATATAAAATGACCATATTTTATTGCTAAATACAGCTTTTTCTCTTCAAATCAATTTCTTCCTCTTTCCAATAGAATATCTCACTACCCATCTGTAGTAATTCATTGCTCATATTCACTCCCCCCCCACACACACACAAATTACGCACGCGTAAGCACTCATCGCTTAACTCTAATGCTTCTCCATGAAATTTAGCATTTTCGAAGCCTTTACCTGAAATACCCCACACCCCTTAGTATAACCAAAAAGGGCACACTAAAGGATATGGTGCGTTATAGGTGTAGCTAAAACATTACAGAGACTAAGATTCACAAGACAAATAAGTAAAAACGGCGGAGACATTTAAATAATAAATCATTATTCAGAATTAAACTTCTTTAATAAGTCTGAAAAACATCATGTCTTAAAAATATCAAATACTCATATCTCATGGAAAATACATCTCAGTCTCATAAAATTAGAGTACAAAAATAATAATCATCCCTCTCATAAGTACCAGTACATCAAAAGCCAAATGAAAACAAGAAGAATACATCTGAAATGAGAGAACTCCGAGAATAGATCTCCAAGCAACTTGAATCTACTCAACTCTGCTGGCCTATGGGGGAAAATGGGAAATAGAGGAGCGGGTCAGACTAAAAGTCTGGTGAGTAAATGTAATTACTAGCATTTCTAAGCTAGTCTGGTGAGTAAATGTAATTACTAGCATTTCTAAGCAAGATAAAGATAATAGACTAAGCAACAGTTCTAGTATAAAAGGAAAATACAGAAAAGGTAAAACTGGGATAAAATATTGTTTCTGATTCTGTTTGACTGTTTGCTTTGATTGTGATTGTTTGCACTTGTCTTAGATTGCTGTAATAGGCCGAAATCCTGATTCTACCCGTTGATCGGCCTTCTTTCTTTGTTGTGCCACTATGAGCTGGTCCAATCCTGTTGGTCCCACAGCAAAAGGCATGTTTAGCGCTTGGAACGCAGTAGCGAATTATTTACCCTAATCGATGTCACACGCTCGGTCATCGCCGGTACACACTAACTGTCGCTCCCTATTTTGACCTCTTATTTACCATAATCAGCATAAGCGTGCCCAGTCTCACCTAATCTATTATGAGACCATCAGTCCTAGTCTGAAAGGGAATGCTACCGGTAGTGGTCCTAACAAACAAATTCTAGTTTGCGCCCCTTGCCCAAATCCCTAGATTTGAGCCTCTATCTGTTGGCCACTTATTTGCCCTAGTTAGTATAAGTGTGTCCCAGCCTCACCTAACTATTGTGAGACCATCAGTTTCTGACTGAAAGGGAATGCTGTTGGTACATGTCATGCTTCTATCTTTGCTTATTAACTTAGTGTAAGTTTTAAAATAAGTCTCTTCTGTTATTTCTGCTCTATTTGCTTATTAACTTAATCTAAGTCTTAAAATAAGTCTTTTCTGTTATTTCTGCTATATTTGCTTATTAACAAGATCTAAGTTTTAAAATAAGCATCTTCTGTTATTTCTCTCTTTCTAATTATAACATGTGTTATAATTGTTCTTGCAGTTGTTATTCTTCTATTTTCTCTTTTTAGTTATAACCACTTGTTATAATTATGCTTGCAAATATCTTAAATTTTCCTAATTCAGCCCATCTCTATTTTTATTTCAGTTTTTCTTATTTTACATCTGATTTTGTAAAATTAGTGTTATTCTATTTTAATCCATATTAGCGAATTCTTCTCTTTTTAATTTATTCACGTAAAAAGGGATTAAATTTCTATAAAAAGAAACTAGCATTTATAGGATAAATTCCAACTTAAAACAGATGTAAATAACTGTAAATAACTGAATAAAATAGCTGAATAAAAATATACTGAAAAGAACTTCTGAAATTTACAAAAAAACTGACTGTAAATAAACTTATATAAAACTATCTCAAATTTGTAGAAAAACTACAACTATTGAGAACCCTATTATTTTAAATTACTTAAAAATTTAAAATAATTACAAAAAACTCACATGTGGTCCTTAGCTCTAGTCCTGAGCCTTCCTGGATCCACTTCTATGGTGTAGAATATTTTTATCAAAAAGATTTCCTCCCTAGAAAAAATTTCTATTTAGGGTTTAGCCTTAGGCAATGAACCCAATTGGGAGAAAATCTGAATGAGAAAAATAGCTAGGCCTAGGAATCTATTTATAGTGTGACTTAGGGATCTAAGACCGTTGGATTTGAAGACTAAATCTGGTGCAACCACGTCATAGGTTCGTTGGGAACCGTCGGATGGGAGCACGAACGCACAGGATTGAAGGAAAATGGAACAATGACGTGTACGCTCGTATCTTGTCGAAACAACATCCAAAAAAATTGGCGGGTCAGCCTAGCTGCTTTTGGGGTCGACCCCTAGGTCAACCTTTGTATGGTTTGGGTCGACCCTAAGGTCGACCTGACCATTGGCATGGGTCGACCCATGCCTTCTATTTTTTTTCTTTTCGTTTTGTTGATTTCTTCTTTCTTATGTGTCTTCTTTATACTAGCTCGGATTTTGACAAATTATATATGAAAATTGACCAGAAAATTACCATGGACACAATGGTGCAACTCCCATGGCTCAATTCTGATAATTTCACAAACTTATTTTATTATTTAATTAATTCGTTAATTAATTATTATAGCACAAATTTTAGGTTGTTACATTCTTCCCACCTTAAAGGATTTTGTCCCCGAAATCTCCAAGGACAGAAGAATGAAATAAATATTTTCATCCAAATTATATAACCAAATATTCAACCACCATCCATTACATCCATGGTCCTTAAGCTTTCTAATGCAATTTATGATATATGCAATAGTGGAGTGTCAATGTCCCTAACTAATGCAAAAGATTAGGCGGTCTACTGATTCAGTCGACCTCCTTTTATGCAATCATGTCCATGCCACGTATCCAAATGAATGCAAATTCCCTCATGACAACTGATAGTTCTATATGCATGCTACAATCATCATCAAAATGCAACAATCATATGATAATCATCCATTTATAGCAACCATGAAATAAAAATAAAAATAAAAATGCACACACATTCATATGCATATGTTTTAGTGACCTAGTTAGGCCTATCCCTAAGAGATAATAGTGCCTAGTGTGTATATATGCATTCATTAGCATCCACTAGCAAACACTGGCAACCACTGTCGTCCAACATACATAACATGTTCTAGTAGCATGTTTACATTCAGTCCTACCATCCATAGGTTAAATCCTAAGATATACCCTCACAAAGGATACTAAAGTAAAGAACTTATTCAAAACTAAAGATGGAAATAGGAAATTCAAGACGTACTGTCGAAAAGATGCGGATAAGAGGTACATATTTTCTCCTCAGCCTCCCATGTAGCGTCCTCAATACTATCTCCCCACTACACCTTAACCAAAGGTACTTCCTTATTCCTAAGCTTCTTGATATTACGTCCAACGATCTTGGTATGAATGCGACGAACCGATGCTTCCCTATGTACTTCAACTTCCTCAAGTTGGCTAGGTTCTACTATCTCTGTTGAATCATGTAAGCACTTTCTCAAGTGCGAAACATGAAAAACATCTTAAACTCCTGCGATCCTCTCTGGTAGCTTTATCTGATACGTCATCTTCCCTACCCGTTCCACAATGGGGAACGGTCCTATGAATCTGGGAGAAAGTTTCCCACTTAATCCAAACCTCACTACCTTTCCTAGCGGAGATACCTTAATGAAATCCTAGCCACCTACCTCGAACTCAATATCCCTTCTCCGCTTATCTACATAGGATTTCTATCTATCTTGGCCATCTCTATTCTCCTTCTAATCAAATCAATCTTTTCTGAAGTCTCCCTAACCATGTCGGGACCTAGTAGCAATCTCTTTGTAGACTCCAAGTAACACGAAGGCGACTTGCAAGGTCTTCCATAAAGAGCTTCAAAAGGTGCCATCCCAATGCTAGCCTGAAAACTATTACTATATGCGAACTCTATTAAAGGAAGATGCTCCTCCCAAGTTCCTCAAAAATCAAGAATGCACATCCTCAACAAATCATCAAGAACTCTATTAACTCTCTCCGTTTGGCCATCCGTCTGAGGATGATAGGCCGTACTCAATCTAAGCTGTGTCCCTAAAGCCTCTTGCAAGCTTCTCCAAAACTCGCTAGTAAAAATAGGGTCTCTGTCGCTCACTATGCTAGAGGGAACTCCATGAAGTCGAACTATCTCACGAACGTATATAGATTCCAAATAAGGTGTCGTCCTAATACTCTTGACCGGAATGAAGTGGGCGCTCTTAGTCAAACGATCTACAATCACCCAAATACAGGTATTCCCCTTCCTAGATCGGGGTAAACCATATATGAAGTCCATTGAAAAAATATCCCACTTTCATTCGGGTACATCCAATGGTTGAAGCAATCCGCCAGGCTTCTGCTGCTCCGCCTTAACTCTTTGGCACACAAGACAGTTAGCTACAAAATCTACCACATCCTTCTTCATGCCGCTCCAATAAAACACTCTCTTCATGTCCCTATACATCTTATCACCACCCGGATGAATAGTCGGTCGAGAATGGTGTGCTTCTTCTAGAACTACTCTCATCAAATCACTAGTGCGGGGGACACAAAGTCTTCCATCTCTCCTTAGCCACCCTTTAATATCAATGGAATAGCGTTGGAGTTGTCTAGAGACCTCTCCTCTGTTAATCCTATCCAAAATATCCATAAGCTCGTAATCCTCTCGCTGCCTTGAGCCAATCTGATCTATGAGGGTAGGCTTAACCTCAAATGGTGAAATCTCTGATAAACTTCCTATAATGACAAGCCAAACCTAGGAAGCTTCTAACTTCGGTAGCATTCTTGGGGGCCTTCCAATCCTATACTGCTACAATCTTAGCAGAATCCACAGCTAAACCCTCTTTTGAGACTACATGCCCCAAGAAACGCACCTCCTTACGCCAAAAGTGACACTTCGAGAATTATGCTTTTAACTGATGAACACGAAGTGTGCGAAGAACCTTCTCAAGATGAATAGCATGCTCTTCCATACTCTTGGAAAACACCAAAATGTCATCCACAAACACTACAACGAACTTATTTAGGACATCTCAAAAAACACGACTCATCAAATCTACGAAATAGGCTATGGCATTGGTCAGCCCAAACGGCATAACCAACCACTCAAAGAGTCCATCGGGTGCCCTAAATGCTGTCTTTTCGATGCTATCGTCAACGGCCCTAAGCTGATGAAATCCAGTGGCTAAGTCAAGCTGAGAAAATATTAAAGAGCGAACCAACTAATCGAAAAGATCGTCTATTCTAGGAAGTGGGTAACAGTTCTTTTTTGTGAGCTTACTCAACTCTCTATAGTCTATGCAAGTCGAAGGGAACCATCCGTCTTTGTAGCGAAGATGACTGGCGCTCCCCACTCAGATACGCCAATCTGCTTACTTAACTCCTTCCTCTCCCTAGGAGCCATATGTCTCACGGGAAATGCCACTGGCTTAGCATTGTCATTCAGATAGATCCTAAAGTCGATCTATCTCTTAGGGGGTAGTCCCCTAAACTCTTAAAAAATGTCTGGGAAATCTCTAACGACTGGAACGGAATCTAACTCTCCTAGTGATGAATAAAGGGAATAAAGGAAGCTCATCATAACTGACCCATGTGGGTCGCAAGAAACCTCGAGAGTCCTTCCACTACATGTCTCTAGTCTGACAACTCTCCTCTCGGAGTCCAATATCACACCATAAGTGGATAACCAGTCCATCCCCAAAATCATCCCATATCCCGAAAATCCCAGTACATAGGCGTCACAATCATACTCTACGCCTAGTATAAAAAATTTCAAACCCCTACAAATCATGGATAAATGTGCTAATCCTCCTATGGGGTTTGAAACAACTATAGGGTCTACTACTAGAGAAATATCTAAGTGCAAACAATCAACCAAGGAACTAGAAATGAAAGAATGTGATGCTCCGGAGTCAAAAAGAGTCCAAATAGGAAAATCTGAAATAGAGATCAAACCTTCTACAGAGACTTTCCTACCTCGATCTGGTCCACTACTAGAAGGTGCTGCATCCAAAGCCTGTACTTGCGCTGTAGGTCCGCCTGCTCTCTGCCCCGTCTTCTGAGGACAAGCTCTACTAAGGTGTCTAGGCTGCCCACAGTTGTAACACCTCCCCTTCATCGTGTCCTTCTTACAGTCCTTTGTGAAATGCCCAACCAATCCTTAATTATGACATTTTTCTCCCTTCTTGATCTGCTTTTGAGGTCCTCCTCCTTTCTTCTTGTCCTTATCCTTTTTATTCTTCCACCACTGCTTCTTAGAGTTTTTTGATTTAGGAACTTCCTTAACTTCTTCTTTCTTAGCAGCATCTGACATGAGAGCCATCTCCACAAGTGACTCATACGTCGCTCCTATAGGTACATGTGTTAATGCCAACTCTTGGAGGGGCTGGTTCAAACCCCTAGCAAACTTGGTGGCCTTCTTATGTGGTGTATTAACAAGCTCCATTCCAAACCGTGACAACTCATTAAACTGATTTATATACTCTTCCAACGAAAGACTCCCTTACTTCAACTAATGAACTTCTCCCTTTAGCTGCCAAGATGCAAGCTGAACTCTCTGTCGGTCCTCCAATCCTAATAGCCCAAATATCCGCTCTGTATTCCTCAACCAAGCTTGTGCCTCTACGAAATCCTCCGTGCCAGAAAATGTTCTGCCTCCTAGATTAGTGAAGTCCTTACATAACTTAGAAAAATTGGTTGTTGCAGGTGGATTAATGGGATCTCGACCCGCTGGTGTTGTATTGGGCACTTGCCCTTGCACCTTTGGTGTCATAGCTTGGTGGTATCTACGGAACCAGGCAGTGGCTTGGACACCCTCTGGAAGACTTAGGGTGTCCGCCATTCTATGCAAAGAAAAGAAAATTTAGGCTCGAAGGAATCGAAAGAAGGTTGAACTGGACTTTGAGGGGATTTTTTATAAAAACTCTATTATACTTGAAAACTATTTTTATAATAGGAGTTTCTTTCTGAAAAATACTTTGAAAATATGTTACCTTTGAAAAATACTTTACTTTTAAAACAAGTTTTTAGGAATCCTGTAACCTTAGGCTCTGATACCAAGTGAAACACCTCACACCCCTTAGTATACCCAAAAAGGGCACACTAAAGGATATGGTGCGTTATAGGTATAGCTAAAACATTACAGAGACTAAGACTCACAAGACAAATAAGTAAAAATAGCAGAAACATTTAAAAGTAAATCATTATTCAAAATTAAACTTCTTTAATAAGTCTGAAAAACATCACATGTCTTAAAAATATCAAATACTCATGTCTCATGAAAAATACATCTTAGTCTCATAAAATCAGTTTACAAAAATAATAATCATCCCTCTCATAAGTACCAGTACATCAAAAGCCAAATGAAATGGAAAATGAAAAGAAGAAGAATACATCTGAAATGAGAGAACTCCGGGAATAGATCTCTAAGCAACTTGAATCTACTCAACTCTACTGGCCTATGGGGGAAAAGGGGAAATAGAGGAGTGGGTCAGACTAAAAGTCTGGTGAGTGAAAGTAATTACTAGCATTTCTAAGCAAGATAAATATAATAGACTAAGAAATAGTTCTAGAATAAACGAAAAATACAGAAAAGGTAAAACTGGGATAAAATACTGTTTCTGATTCTGTTTGACTGTTTGCTTTGATTCTGATTGTTTACACTTGTCTTAAATTGCTGTGATTATGCTGAAATCCTAATTCTACCCATTGATCGACATCTATCTCTGTTGTTCCACTGTGAGTTGGTCCAACATGTTGGTCCCACAGCAAAAGACACATGTTTAGCGCTTGGAACGCGGTAGCGAATTATTTACCCTAATCGATGCCGCATGCTCGGTCATCGCTGGTACACACTAACTGTCGCGCCATATTTTGACCTCTTATTTACCCTAATCAGCATAAGCGTGCCCAGCCTCACCTAATATGTTGTGAGACCATCAGTCCTAGTCTGAAAGGGATGCCGCCTAGCCTCACCTAAGTGTTGTGAGACCATTAGTCCTAGTCTGAAAGGGAAAGCTGCCGGTACTGATCCTAACAAATAAATTCTAGTTTGCGCCCCTTGCCCAAATCCCCATATTTGAGCCTCTATCGGTGGGTCACTTATTTACCCTAGTTAGCATAAGCGTGTCCCAGCCTCACCTAACTATTGTGAGACCATCAGTTCCTGACTGAAAGGGAATGTTGTTGGTACGGGCCCTGCTTCTATCTTTGCTTATTAACTTAGTGTAAGTTTTAAAATAAGTCTCTTCTGTTATTTCTGCTCTATTTGCTTATTAACTTAATCTAAGTTTTAAAATAAGCCTTTTTTGTTATTTCTGCTATATTTGCTTATTAACAAGATCTAAGTTTTAAAATAAGTCTCTTATGTTATTTCTTTCTTTCTAATTATAACTTGTGTTATAATTGTTCTTGCAGCTGTTATTCTTCTATTTCCTCTTTTCAGTTATAACCACTTGTTATAATTATGCTTGTTAGGAACCATCGGATGGGAGCACGAATGCACTGGATTGAAGGAAAATGGAACAATGACGTGTACGCTCGAATCTAGTCAAAACAACGTCCAAAAGAATAGGCGGGTCAACCTAGCTACTATGGGGTCGACCCCTAGGTCGACCTATGTATGGTTTGGGTCGACCCTAAGGTCGACCTAACCATTGGCATGGGTCGACCCATGCCTTCTATTTTTTTGTTTTGTTGATTTCTTCTTTCTTGCGTATCTTCTTCAAAATAGCTCGGATTTTGATAAATTATATATGAAAATTGATCGGAAAATTACCATGGACACAATGGTGCAACTCCCGTGGCTCAATTCTGATAATTTCACAAACTTATTTTATTATTTAATTAATTCGTTAATTAATTATTATAGCTCAAATTTTGGGTTGTTACATTACTACTACTCCATATATATCCATACACACCAGTATATATGTACGTATATTGCAGTTACTCCTATACATCAACATACACTTGAAATCTACATTCCACTAATACATAAAACAGCTTTACATTGACACATTACAGTCTAAAATAGCTTTTAATACCAATTTGACTACCAACACTGCCCGTGTGCGTAGCACGGGCCACTATATACAACAACCTTTATAGTATAACACATATATCTCATATATTGTATTTTCATTTAATTAACTAAGCTTTAATTTATTTATTTAATCAATTAGCCTTTAATTAATTTATTTAATTAAATAATTTAATTATGTTAACTTCAAAATTCATTTCTTATACATACATGTATACTTATGTTATTTTAAACATTTTAAAACAACACTACATATGTCATAATATAATACATGTAGACATTTATTAATTAATTAAATTAATCTCATTAATAATTTTAGGAATTCTAAAATTAATTTGTATTATATTTTTCAAACATTTTGAAATTTTTATCATAATATAATTTTTATAATATATTTATTTTAAATTTTAAATTTAACTTTTAAATTTAAAATCTTATATTTTTAATTTTCAACATATTGAAAATTAGCCCGAGGTCCAATTCAAATTGGCCCTTTTCTATTAGGAAAAACCTTTGGGCTGTAAGCTTAATAGTTAACCCTAACATGACTAATTTAAACTGTATAGGCTATTGTACTTTGATACCATTGTTGAAACTAGGCCATCCTGTAGTGGAAGTTATGAGTAAATTTTAATTTTTTACTCTATTGGATCTTTAATGGGCCTACAAAGTCTAATTTATTTAGAACATTTGTAAATTGTATTTAACTAAAATCTTTTATTTTATTTAAATTTCTAAAATGATATTGTATTATTTAATTTTATGTTATGTTAAATATATATATGCATATCACATACATATATATAAGTGTGTGCATGTGCAACATGTCAATCTGTGCAAGGTATAACATGCCAGTATATAAATGTTGGGATTTACATCGCAAAAGACACATTAGCTCAATCAATATGTAAATGCATTGTCCAAAGGTGTTTATGTATATACTTTTACTTTTATACTAAAATATTTCAATATATATACGTGTGTATGTGTAGATTAAATTTTTATTTATATAAACATATAAATTTATATATATATGAATATATATATATAATATTAACAAAATGTATATATTAATAATTGTCTAAATATGTTTATATCATTAAAATACAATAAATATTTTTTTGCCGTAATGTCGTAAATGGTACTCATACAAATGCATGAATGATAAAATATATATATATATATATATGAATATGTTAAATGCTTATATATATAAATGTATAATAAAGTGTATATATGTTAATAAATAAATTACAGAATATTTTTTATTTAAATATATATATTAAAGTTGTATTACGCATGGCTTAGGATTTTTTTTAAATTTTAGATAAATATATATATATATATATATGTATATTATTAAAACTATATAAAATTATTTAAAATAAAATATATATAATTTTTTGAAACTAAATTTAAGTTTAAAATTTCCAGCAAATTTTTACTTAAAATTTTATAATTTGAAAATTTAATGTAATTTAAAACAGTTTTAAAATTCAATTTAAATTTTCGGTTTTTAATTTAAATATTTAAAAAATAAAAAAAGGGATTTTTATTTTCTATAGCGAGCTCAATATGCATTATTAAAATTTTATAAAATATAAAATATATTTTATAATAAATATATAAATTTATATAATTATTTCTATGATATATTGATTTAAATATTTTTTAGAAAAATTATATAAAATAAAAAATATTTACTTTCTGTCAAAAATATTTTATTTGTTAAACATCATATATGAAATTTTATTTTATATTATACGCATGTATAATATATTATTTAAATTATAAAAACTATAAGTATATGCGTATATTATATATTAAATTTAATTTAAAAAATTCTTTTTTACTTCTAAGTCATGTTATACATAGATAAATTATCATAATTTTTTTACTCATATATACATATATGTACACTAACTAAATTTGTGATAGTATATCTACATATTCAAATCGTCACCTAACTAACAATATTTTATACATATAAATGAACATTATAATTATAAATTAATGTTTGTAAATAAATTAGAAATGTACCTTACAGCCGAAGCTCTTAAGCATACCTTGAAATGATGCTATATGCTTCTAGAAACGCTTTCTAATCAATAGAGTGTTAGTCCTTGAACAGCCGACAACCAGCCATCGAATAACAATTGAATTGACTTGATTAGACTTGATTAAATGGACCAGAGGGGATTTTCGACAAACAATCAGAAGAAGTAGAGGCTCTAAAAGTTCCCTAGCCAATAGGGTAGAGATGCTTAAATATAGGAAAGGAATGCAAGAATTTGAGATCTTATCTTTTTCTCAATCTCCTTCCATCCGAGCCATCCATTTTCATGCCTCTCCAACACCAATTATAGCTGCCTATAGTCCTTTATTTTAGCCAAAATAATTAGCCCCTATCATGGCCTTAAACCCATTTAAAGCCTGAATAAATATTTTGCATTTAAATCCAATTTAAACGTGTATCAATATCATATATCAATTAATATATTTATATCTATTATAAATTCATTTAATAATATTTATGCATCAAATCATATTCAAATTTTATAAATAATATTTCATATATATTATTTAATATAATTAATTTATAACAATTATAAAATAATTAAATCATTTGGTCAAAAGAGAATCATTATTTTCGATTGTGTGATTGTCAAGGGTAAATTTGGTCAGCGATTATTATCGAACTATTCGAATATTAACATTCACACATCATTTAGCAAGTGGTATGACATTTTGACCAAATTTATCGCTTACTTGGTTTCGGTAAAATCCAGCTTTACATTGTTAAGCGTTACCCGATTGTGACTTTTATTTATACCAATTCTCTTTCTCAAAACTATATCACTTTGGACTTATGAAATTTGGTAATGGTCAAAATTCCAATATCATCCACATTCAACTCTAAAGTCCAAACACGAAGTCCTTAGTTCAATAATAACAATTATTATTAATAAAAATGCTCTAGCCAGAGACTTTGACTTTGAGCTGACTTCAGTTGACAATGATACTAACCCCATATAACTGAGAAGACGAATACTCTCTTGATTAGTGTTTCACTTTCAATACTTCCACTTGACCCAAATATAGTCATTCGATGGACATCATACCATTATTTTACTATAATCAAAGTGGAGCTTTCATATTGAAGATTAACAGTATTCTCATGTCGAAAGAACTTTGTAAATCAGTCACATCGATATTTTTTTATTTGACCGTAGTTATATTAACCAACAGGAATGAAACACCCCACACCCCTTAGTATTCCTAAAAAGGGCACAACAAAGGATGTGATGCGTTATACGTATAGCTAAAGCATCACAAAGACTAAGATTCACCAGACAAATAAGTAAAAGCAGCGGAAAACATTTAAATAATAACTTATCATTCAGTATTAAACTTCATCTCAAAATAATTCATAAAAACATAACATGTCTCAAAACTCAAAATCTCACATGTCTCATGAAAATACATCTCAGTCTCACATTATCAGAGTACAAAAATGACAATAATAATCCCTCTCTCAAGTGCCAATCGATTATAAGCCAAACGAAAAAGATTAAAAGCAGAAGAATACATCTGAAATGAGAAAATTTCGAAAATGAATCTCCAAGCAACCTGAATCAACTATCCTCAACTCTGCTGGCCTATTAGGGAAAAGGAAAGACAGAGGAGTGGGTTAGACAATAAGTATGGTGGGTGAAAGTAATTACTAGCATTTCTCAGCAAGATAAAGATAATAGACTAAGCAATAGTTCTAGCATGAAAGGAAGATACAGAAAATATAAAACTTGCATAAAATACTGTTTCTGATTCTGTTTGACTGTTTGCTTTGATTGTCTGCACTTGTCCTAAACCGTTGTGATTAGGCTGAAACCCTAATCCTATCTCAACTGCTAACTTTATTAGGCTGAAATCCTAATTCTACCCATTGATCGGCCTTTCCTATCTTTGTTGTGCCACTGTGAACCAATCCTGTTGGTCCCACGGCAAAAGACACATTTTAGCGCTTAGGACGCAGTAGCGAATTATTTACCCTAATCGATGTTGCACGCTCTATCATCGTCGGTACACACTAATCATCGCCTCCTATTTGACCCTTTATTTACCCTAATCGGCATAAGCATGCCTAGCCTCACTTACGTGTGAGACCATCAGTCCTCGACCTGAAAAGGAATGCTGTCGGTACTGGTCCTAACAAACAAATCTTCTAACTTTGTGCCCTTTGCCCAAATCCCTATATTTGAGCCTCTATCTATTGACCACTTATTTACCATAATCGGCATAAGCGTGCCCAGCCTCATCCACGTGGGAGACCATCAGTCCTATACCTGAAAGGGAATGCTGCCGGTATGGGCCACTACTGCTATATTTGCTTATTAACTTAATCCAAGATCTAAGTTTTAAAATAAGCCCCTTCTGTTATTTCTTTCTTTCTAATTATAACCTACGTGTTATAATTGTTTTTGTAACTATTACTCTTCTATTTTCCCTTTTTAGGTAGAACCACTTGTTATAATCATGCTTGTAAATATCTCAAATTTGCCTATTTCAGTCCATCTCCATTTTATTTCATTTTTTCTCCTTTTACATCTGATTTCCGTAAATTTAGTGTTTTTCTATTTTAATCCATATTTGCGAATTCTTCTCTTTTTAATATTTTGTTCGCGTCAAAAAGGATTAAATCGCTATAAAAAGAAACTAACATTTACAGGCTAAATTCCAACTTAAAACAAATGTAAATTACTGTAAACAACTGAATAAAATAGCTAAATAAAATAGACTGAAAAGAACTTCTAAATTTTACTTAAAAACTGACTGTAAATAAACTTACATAAAAACTATCTCAAAAATGTAGAAAAACTACAACTATTGAGAACCATATTATTTTAAATTGCTTACAAATCTAAAATAATCACAAAACACTCACATGTGATCCTTAGCTCTAATCTTAGGCCTTCCTGGATCCACTTCTAGGGTGTGAAATATTTTATTATAAAAATTTCCTCCCCAAAAGAATTTTCTATTTAGGGTTCAGCCTCAGGCAATGAACCCATTTAGGATAAATCTGAATGAGAAAAATAGCTAGGCCTAGGGTTCTATTTATAGTGTGGCTTAGGGATCTCAGACCGTCGGATTTTAGGATTGAATCTGGAGCAACCACGTCACAGGCTCGCTATGAATCGTTGGATCCAAAAAACAACGCTTCAGATCGCACGAAAATCAACTTTGGATCCATCGGCTCGCTCCTAGACGTTTTTACCTCCAGGAGGGAAATGCGGGTCAACCTGGGGGATTGGATGATAGGGTCCTTTTTTTCCGTTTAAATATATATAAATATAATTCTGATATCTTGTTTCTCTCGTAACTTCTTCATACTAGCTCAGATTTCGACAAGTTATATATGGAAATTGCTCATAAAATTACCATGGACCTAATGGTGCCACTCCCATGGCTCAATTATGACAATTTCCCAACCCTATTTTATTATTCAATTAAGTTTTTAATTAATTATTATTACTCTAATTTTTCGGGTTGTTACATTTCCCCCTCCTTAAAGGATTTCGCCCCCGAAATCTCCAAGGATAGAAGAATGAGATAAATATTTTCATCCAAATTCCACAACCACATATTCAACCATCATCCATTACATCCATTTTCCTAAAGCTTTTTAATGCAATTCATGATATATGCAATAGTGTAGTGTCAATGTCCCTAACTAATGCAAAAGATTAGGTGGTATACTGATTCAGTCGACCTCCTTTTTATGCGCTCATGTCCATGCCATGTATCCAAATGAATGCAAAATCCCTAATGACAACTGATGGTTCTATATGCATGCTATAATCATCATCCAAATGCAACAATCACATGGTAATCACCCATTCATAGCAACCATGAAATAAAAATGCAAGTGCACACACATCCATATGAATATGCTTACCTAGTTATGCCGATCTGTAAAAGATAATAGTGCCTAGTGTGTTTATATGCATCCATTAGCATCCACTAGCAAACACTGGCAACCACTTGCTTCTAACATACATAACATGTTCTAGTAACATGTTTACATTTAGTCCTACCATCAATAGGTTAAATCCTAAGATCTACCCTCCCAAAGGATACTAAAGGAAAGAACCTATTCAAAACTAAAGATGGAAATAGGAAATTCAAGACATACCATCAAAGAGATACGTATTTTCTCCTCAGCCTCCCATGTAGCATCCTCAATATTATCTCCCCACTGCACCTTAACCAAAGGGACTTCCTTATTCCTAAGCTTCTTTTTATCATGTCCAACGATCTTGGTAGGAATGCGACGAACCGATGCTTCTCTCTCCACTTCAGCTTCCTCGAGTTGGCTAGGTTCCACTACCTCTACTGAATAATGTACGCACTTTCTCAAGTGCGAACATGAAAAACATCATGAACTCCCGCAAGCCTCTCTGGTAGCTTTATCCGATATGCTATCTTCCCTACCCTTTCCACAATGGGGAACGGTCCTACGAATCTGGGAGCAAGTTTCCCACTTGATCCAAACCTCACTTCCTTTCTTAGCGGAGACACCTTAATTAAAACCAAATCTCCTACCTCGAACTCAATTTCCCTTCTCCGCTTATCTGCATAGGATTTCTGTCTATCTTGGGCCATCTTCATTCTTCTTCTAATCAAATCAATCTTTTCCGAAGTCTCTCTAACCATGTCGGGACCAAGTAGCAATCTTTCTATAGACTCCAACCAACACAAAGGCGACTTGCAAGGTCTTCCATAAAGGGCTTCAAAAGGAGCCATCCCAATGCTAGCCTGAAAACTATTGTTATAAGCGAATTCCACAAAAGGAAGGTGCTCCTCCCAAGTCCCTCCAAAATCAAGAATGCACATCCTCAACAAATCTTCAAGAACTCTATTAACTCTCTCTGTTTGGCCATCCGTTTGAGGGTGATAGGCTGTACTCAATCTAAGTTGTGTCCCTAAAGCCTCTTACAAGCTCCTCCAAAACTCGCTAGTAAAGATAAGGTCTCTATCGCTCACTATGCTAGAGGGAACTCCATGAAGTCGGACTATCTCATGAATATATATGGATGCCAAATAAGGTGTTGTCCTCTTACTCTTGACCAGAATAAAGTGGGCACTCTTAGTCAAACGATCTACAATTACCCAAATACTGATATTCCCCTTCCTAGATTGTGGTAAATCATCTATAAAGTCCATCAAAGCACTATCCCACTTCCATTTGGGTACATCCAATGGTTAAAGCAATCCACCAGACCTCTGCTGCTCTGCCTTAACCCTTTGTCACATAAGACACTTAGCCACAAACTCTACTACATCCTTCTTCATGCCACTCCAATATAACACTCTCTTCAAGTCCCTATACATCTTATCACCACCCGGATGAATAGTCATCCGAAAATGGTGTGCTTCTGCTAGAACTGCACTCATCAAATCACCAAAGCGGGGGACACAAATTCATCCATCTCTCCTTTGCCACCCTTTACTATTGATGGAATAGCGTTGGAGATGTCTAGAGACCTCTCCTCTACTAATCCTATCTAGAATATCCACAAGCTCCGAATCCTCTTGTTGCCTTAAACCAATCTGATCTATGAGGATAGGCTTAACCTCAAGTGCTGCCAATAATCCAGGAGTAATGTCTGTAGAGGGCTTAAAATCAAAGGTGAAAATAAACTCTAGGCTTTTCCACTCCATGAACATTGGGCTAAGGGTTGTTCTCTTCCTACTTAACGCATCCGCAACCACGTTCCCCTTGGTAGGGGTGTAAGCTATCTCAAAGTCATATGATGCCAGAAACTCCATCCAACGCTGCTGCCTCAAGTTTAAATCCTTTTGTTAGAACAGGTACTTCAATGATTTATGGTCGGTGAAAAGCTCGAACCTCTCTCCTAGCAAGTGATATCTCCAAGACTTGAGTGCGAAAACAATAGCAGCCAGCTCCAAATCATGGGTGGGGTAGTTCTTCTCATGAGTTCTAAACTGTCTACTCTCATAGCATACTACCCTCCCCTCCTGCATCAATACTGCCCCAAGGCCAGTCCCACATGCATCGGTGTATACTGTAAAAGGCTTAGCTCCGTCGGGTAAAACTAACATTGGTGCACTAGTAAGGGCCCACTTAAGCATCGTGAAGGAATCCTCACAATTCACGTCCCACACAAATGTCGCATCTTCTTAGTGAGGCAAGTAAGCGGTGCTGAAATCTTAGCAAAATCTCTGATAAACTTCCTATAATAACCAGCCAAACCAAGGAAGCTTCTAACTTCGGTAGCATTCTTGGGGGCCTTTCAATCCTATACCACTACTACCTTAGCGGGATCCACAGCTAGACCCTCTCTTGAGACTACATGCCCCATGAAACGTACCTCCTCACGCCAAAAGTGACACTTCGAGAATTTTTCATTCAACTGATGAACACGAAGTGTACGAAGAACCTCCTCAAGATGAATAGCATGCTCTTTCATACCCTTGGAAAACACCAGAATGTCATCCACAAACACTACAACGAACTTATTTAGGACATCTTGAAAAACATGGCTCATCAGATCTACAAAATAGGTTGGGGCATTGGTCAGCCCAAATGGCATAACCAACTACTCAAAGAATCCATCGGCTGTCCTAAATGATGTCATATCGATGCTATCGTCAGCGACCGTAAGCTGATGAAATCCAGTGGCTAAGTCAAGCTGAGAAAATACTGAAGAGCCAACCAATTGATCGAAAAGATCGTCTATCCTAGGAAGTGGGTAACGGTTCTTCTCGTGAGCTTATTCAACTCTCTATAGTCTACACAAAGTCGAAGGGAACCATCTGCCTTTGTAACGAAGATGACTGGTGCCCCCCACTTAGATATGCTTCGTCTGATGAAGCCTTTCTCTAATAGCTCACCAATCTGCTTACTTAACTCCTTCCTCTCCCTAGGAGCCATATGTCTCACGGACAATGCCACTGGCTTAGCATTGTCATTCAAATAGATCCTAAAGTCTATCTCTTTCTTAGGGGTTAGCTCCCTAACCTCCTCAAAAACGTTTGGGAAATCTCTAACAACCGGAACTGAATCTAACTCTCCTAGTGATGAATCAAGGGAATAAAGGAAGTTCAACATGACTGACCCCTACGGGTCGCAAGAAACCTCGAGAGTTCGTCCGCTACATGTCCCTAGCCTGACGACTCTCCTCTCACAGTCTAATTTCGCACCATAAGTGGATAACCAATCCATCCCCAAAATCATCCCATATCCCAAAAATCCTAGTACATAGGCGTCACAATCAAACTCTACACCTAGTATAAATATTTTCAAACCCCTACAAATCATGGATAAATGTGTCGATCCTCATATAGGGTTTGAAACAACTATAGGGTCTACAACTAGAGAAATATCTAAGTGCAAACAATCAACCAAGGAACTAGAAATGAAAGAATGCGATGCTTCGGAGTCAAAAAGAGTCTGAATAGGAAAATCCGAAGTAGGGATCAAACCTTCTACAAAGACTTTCCTACCTTGGTCCGGTCCACTACTAGAAGGTGCTACATCCAAAGTCTGTACTTGCACCGTAGGTGCGCCTACTCTCTGCCCTGTCCTCTGAGAACAAGCACTACTAAGGTGTCCAAGTTTACCACAACTGTAACACCTCCCTTTCATCGTGTCCTTCTTACACTCCTTTGAGTAATGCCAAACTAATCCACAACTATGACATTTCTCGCCCTTCTTGATCTGTCCCTTTAGAGGTCCTCCTCCTTTCTTCTTGTCCTTATCCTTCTTATTCTTCCACCACTGCTTCTTAGAGTTTTCTGATTTAGGAACCCCCTTAACCTCTTCTTCCTTAGCAGCATCTCATATGAGAGCCATTTCCACAAGTGACTCATACGTCGCTCCTATGGGTACATGTGTCAATGCCAACCCTTAGAGGGGCTGGTTCAAACCCTTAACAAACTTGGTGGCCTTCTTATGCAGTGTATTAACAAGCTCCATCCCGAACCTCGATTACTCATTAAACCGATTTATACTCTTTCACCGAAAGACTCCCCTGCTTCAGACTAATGAACTTCTCTAACTGCATGCTTTCCTCTGCTTGCGACAAGAACTTCCTCTCAAATCTTTCCCGAAATCCAACCCAACCAATGTCTCTACCTACCATCTCTACAATCTCCCACCAGTAATCTATTATAAATTCATTTAATAATAAAATGTTTATATCTATTATAAATCCAATTTAAACGTGTATCAATATCATATATCAATTAATATATTTATATCTATTATAAATTCATTTAATAATATTTATGCATCAAATCATATTCAAATTTTATAAATAATATTTCATATATATTATTTAATATAATTAATTTATAACAATTATAAAATAATTAAATCATTTGGTCAAAAGAGAATCATTATTTTCGATTGTGTGATTGTCAAGGGTAAATTTGGTCAGCGATTATTATCGAACTATTCGAATATTAACATTCACACATCATTTAGCAAGTGGTATGACATTTTGACCAAATTTATCGCTTACTTGGTTTCGGTAAAATCCAGCTTTACATTGTTAAGCGTTACCCGATTGTGACTTTTATTTATACCAATTCTCTTTCTCAAAACTATATCACTTTGGACTTATGAAATTTGGTAATGGTCAAAATTCCAATATCATCCACATTCAACTCTAAAGTCCAAACACGAAGTCCTTAGTTCAATAATAACAATTATTATTAATAAAAATGCTCTAGCCAGAGACTTTGACTTTGAGCTGACTTCAGTTGACAATGATACTAACCCCATATAACTGAGAAGACGAATACTCTCTTGATTAGTGTTTCACTTTCAATACTTCCACTTGACCCAAATATAGTCATTCGATGGACATCATACCATTATTTTACTATAATCAAAGTGGAGCTTTCATATTGAAGATTAACAGTATTCTCATGTCGAAAGAACTTTGTAAATCAGTCACATCGATATTTTTTTATTTGACCGTAGTTATATTAACCAACAGGAATGAAACACCCCACACCCCTTAGTATTCCTAAAAAGGGCACAACAAAGGATGTGATGCGTTATACGTATAGCTAAAGCATCACAAAGACTAAGATTCACCAGACAAATAAGTAAAAGCAGCGGAAAACATTTAAATAATAACTTATCATTCAGTATTAAACTTCATCTCAAAATAATTCATAAAAACATAACATGTCTCAAAACTCAAAATCTCACATGTCTCATGAAAATACATCTCAGTCTCACATTATCAGAGTACAAAAATGACAATAATAATCCCTCTCTCAAGTGCCAATCGATTATAAGCCAAACGAAAAAGATTAAAAGCAGAAGAATACATCTGAAATGAGAAAATTTCGAAAATGAATCTCCAAGCAACCTGAATCAACTATCCTCAACTCTGCTGGCCTATTAGGGAAAAGGAAAGACAGAGGAGTGGGTTAGACAATAAGTATGGTGGGTGAAAGTAATTACTAGCATTTCTCAGCAAGATAAAGATAATAGACTAAGCAATAGTTATAGCATGAAAGGAAGATACAGAAAATATAAAACTTGCATAAAATACTGTTTCTGATTCTGTTTGACTGTTTGCTTTGATTGTCTGCACTTGTCCTAAACCGTTGTGATTAGGCTGAAACCCTAATCCTATCTCAACTGCTAACTTTATTAGGCTGAAATCCTAATTCTACCCATTGATCGGCCTTTCCTATCTTTGTTGTGCCACTGTGAACCAATCCTGTTGGTCCCACGGCAAAAGACACATTTTAGCGCTTAGGACGCAGTAGCGAATTATTTACCCTAATCGATGTCGCACGCTCTGTAATCGTCGGTACACACTCACGGTCACCCCATATTTGACCCTTTATTTATCCTAATATGCATAAGCGTGCCCAGCCTCACCCACGTGTGAGACCATCGGTCCTCGTCCTGAAAGGAAATGCTGCCGGTACTGGTCATAACAAACAAATCTTCTAACTTTGCGCCCCTTACCCAAATCCCCAAATTTGAGCATCCATCTATTGACCACTTATTTACCCTAATCAGCATAAGCGTGCCCAGCCTCACCAACATATGAGACCATCAGTCCTAGACCAAAAAGGGAATGCTGCCGGTACGGGCCACTACTGCTATATTTGCTTATTAACTTAATCCGAGATCTAAGTTTTAAAATAAGCCCTTTTGTTATTTCTTTCTTTCTAATTATAACCTACGTGTTATAATTGTTCTTGCAACTATTACTCTTCTATTTTCTCTTTTTATTTATAACCACTTGTTATAATCATGCTTGTAAATATCTCAAATTTGCCTATTTTAGTCCATCTCCATTTTACTTTAGTTTTTCTCATTTTACAGCTGATTTCTATAAATTTAGCGTTTTTCTATTTTAATCCATATTTGCGAATTCTTCTTTTTTTAATATTTTATTCGCGTCAAAAAGGATTAAATCGCTATAAAATGAAACTAACATTTACAGGCTAAATTCCAACTTAAAACAAATGTAAATAACTGTAAATAACTATAAATAACTGTAAATAACTGCAAATAACTGAATAAAATAGCTGAATAAAATAGACTGAAAAGAACTTCTGAAATATACTTAAAAACTGACTGTAAATAAACTTTCATAACAACCGTCTCAAAATTGTAGAAAAACTACAACTATTGAGAACCCTATTATTTTAAATTGCTTACAAATCTAAAATCATTACAAAACACTCACATGTGGTCCTTAGCTCTAATCCTAGGCCTTCCTGGATCCACTTCTAGGGTGTGAAATATTTTTATTAAAAAGATTTCCTCCCTAGAAAAATTTTCTATTTAGGGTTCAGCCTCAAGCAATGAACCCAATTGGGAGAAAATCTGAATGAGAAAAATAGCTAGGCCTTGGGTTCTATTTATAGTGTGGCTTAGGGATCTCAGACCGTCGGATTTTAGGATTGAATCTAGTGCAACCAAGTCACAGGCTCGCCGCGAATTGTTGGATCCAGAAAACAATGCTTCAAATCGCACAAAAATCAACTTTGGATCCATCGGCTCGCTCCTGAACGTTTTTACGTCCAGGAGTGAAATGCAGGTCGACCTACGGGATTAGCTGGTCGACCTATTGGTTGACCCGACCCTGGCAGGGGTCGATCCGTAGGGTCCTTTTTTCGTTTAAATATATATATTTTATTCGGATATCTTGTTTCTCTCGTAACTTCTTCATACTAGCTCGGATTTCAATAAGTTATATATGGAAATTGCTTAGAAAATTACCATGGACCCAATAGTGCCACTGCCATGGCTCAATTCTGACAATAGACCAACCCTATTTTATTATTCAATTAATTTGTTAATTAATTATTATTACTCTAATTTTTTGGGTTGTTACAAGAAAACTACCAAGTGAGTCATTCCATAGTTATCCAATAATTATCAGTACGTAATCCATTAGTGCCCCCAACAGCCATGTATAATACACTATCCAACATTTGAAGAGCATTACGTACTCTAATCTCAACGGATATATCAGTATCCAGTCTCAATACATCTTAACTAGGAATATTTAAAATGGTATATTTATTTTCATTGTGATAAATTACTCATGGTTACAACAATTTGTAACTACTATCACAAAACATACTATTTATGGATTTTCTATTAAATATACTTTTAATTAAATTAATTAATTAATATAAAATATTATATCAAGTCTATAATAGAAAGAAAACTCCTTTTATTTCGAACAAGATTGGTTATCGAGTTAGATATATGTAACAAATTACATAATTGTCCCCATCACTAACTCTATCAATTCGCACACCAAAATAATAAACGAGAAAAGAAATTGGAAGCATTTGAAGTCACTGTCGCAAAATGATAGTTTCTAGAATACTTAAAGTACCAATACTACAACTCTCAAAAACCAAACAATGAAACCAAGGAATCAGAAACAACACACCATGCGTCCAAACATCTATATACGAATGCATGTATGGGAGTACTCCAATCGTATGTGATAGTACAGTCAAAGTCCAAACATACCACAGTCTCAATATAGGCGATAGGCATACAACTACTATTGGTACTTAAAAACAAATTTACCATAAGATATAGTACAAAACGTCGAGCAATTTCCAAATCATGCTCTGCTGAATACGCTGTTAGTATGTTGTCCATGGTAGTTGTAATCGCACTGACTTTGATATGGTGGTGGTCTGATAAGGTGTCGGTGAAGTCTCAATGTGGAAAAAGATCATGAACAAGCATGGTATCATACCACCTATTATCATATGGAAATAATGGGAAAACAGCCACTTCTATGCTAATATTGGTTAGCATAGAAAAGTCTAACGGTGTAATCCCTAACTTAGTGTAAGGAAAATGAATTGTATGTGTTGTTTTGTACCACCGAAGAGTAATAGCAGCACATGTTACACCCTATAAAATTAACGGTAATTAATAAATAATTACTAAGCCTAAAAAATGGAATCTGAGTAAATACCAAAATTTGGCTACGAAACTTGCACCACTGTGTTCATAGCAATTTTCAAAGCAACTTTCATATTTGAAATTTTGCGATCGGAGCTTAAACGAAGAGGTTATTAGTGTTTGAAGTTTTTAGAACAAAAATAATTAAATAGGAAATAAATAATAATAAATGCGGGACCTCACCGGTCGACCCCCCTCCTTGGGTCGGTCACCAGTGGCGATCGAATGCCCATAGAGGAGCGGCCGACCAATCAAGTACAAACGACTAGGGTTGAACCTTGTCCGAACGACTCAGATTTAAAGATATCAAATATAACGAATAGGATTGATTCGAGGGCCTATAAACACAAGTCTAACCCCTCACTGTTCTTTTCATATTTTCTGATCAAAGCAGCGATACTCTATCATTTTCCCTTCTTCACTATTTCTATTAATTATAAAATATTATATTATATGTATATATATAATCAGAGAAGAACATAAAATAAAAGAGAAGAAGAGAAGGAACAAATCGATATTGCAAAAAAGGTAAATTTCATGATTATAAATCTATATTCCCCTTAACCCTAAACCTCTTCTCAGATTTGTAATACTATTAGTATGTATATATCTTGCTATAAATATTCTTTTGTATTAGAATGGAAAATGAGTTAATTAAAGGAATGGATACATATTTGAGAGATTTAGAAAGCTTGAAAGGTGAGTGGAAAATTATATGTAACATTGAAATTTATATCATTGACTTTTATTTAATTATTATGCATATACAAGACCTATGGAGTTGTAGGCTTAGAAAGAACATATTCACTTGAAATCTCGCCTACATATTCAATACATTAGGTAATAGGAGTAGGAATGATATTTACACCATAATCTGGAAATTTAGAAATCAGTCCGTAAATTTGTTAAAGTAGAATGTTGATAAGTTTGCAAGATTTATCTAGATTTATGATAATTGGGTTTAAATTATTAATATTAATTTAGGTTGTCCTAATTTGACTTGGAATATGAATTCCTATGCTTTAATTTATTGGGAGCATTGTGGGTATAATTTAATTGTACATATTTCCATATAATTTCCATAAATTATCTAATTCCATAAATGCTCAAAAAGTGTGTCGTTTGAAATAATAAGGAATATACCACAAACGAAAGAGATGCGTAAAGTACAAATATTTTCCCATGCAATTTGCATTGTTTATTTCAATAAAAGAAAGGGATAATTCTTTGTAATTTCAAACAAAACAAAGATCTCACTTTTGGTTAATTATTTATGAAAAGTTATAACGGTAATCCTTTCTGGAAAGATAGCTCTAATAAATTAAAATGTGGAAAGTAATGTTCTAGTCTGGGGACTAATAATTAGAAATAGGAATATACATACATATATACGTATAACCATGCCTATCGACAAAAGTAAATAAATAAATAGTGTAATATACATCGATATTCGCATTAGTTATAATTAGGATGTCTAGTTATAAATAGCATAGTAAATTATAAGATTAGGAGGTATAGATGGAAAGAGATGATAACTCCAAAATTAATAGGGCAATAAATGTGTAGTTAATAAGGGGTTACAAGAATTAAATGCGGACAAAAATGTGTTTAATAGGGCAGGTTAAAAGATTTAATATGGCATTTAAGGGGAAATGAAATAGGCATAATAGGTTGAATTATAACGAATAAATAAATGTTATTCAAGATTGTCCAAATAGAATAATAATAACCATTTATTATGGACAACTGACATTTATATAATATAATAAATAAGTGCATAAGATATGAATTAAATGTTGGAAGGCAATATAATTTTCATAGTGGGAAGTCATACAACCTTAATCATATGTTTACAATGAGGTTAATTAGTAGGCATAGCCAAACGTTTAGGATTAGGATGATTGGTTTGGCTTAGTGGGTTGGGATGCGAGGTTAGTAGAGTTATGCAACAGAAGTCTGCTCTTCACTTATATGCCACCAGCAGTTGTGTATACTTACTACTGATGTGAGACATCTCCAACCATAGGACTCGTGGGAAAGAGATATGCGGTTGCGTATGCGTAGAGGAAAATATACCTATGGTTCAACCTAGATTTGAAGTATTAATGGCCCAGTACTTTTCAAGTAGATGGGATCTGCTTTATTTCTAATAAGAGATATTAAGTAACTAGAATTGACATTTTTATTTACTTATATTATGTTAGTCTAAATGAGATTTCGACCATGGAAGGTCGACGGGCTATGTTAGTATTGTTGTTGAACCGGTATTTTGTAGTAGAGCCGGTATATAGGCTATGACCACCAGCGGTCCCGAGCGATCTATAGCAAAGACTCGGGTTATGCCTTGATGGATTTTTCTTTCTGTTAGTGTAGAATTCGTATGGGAAACGCACAGACCTAAAAGTTTAATTAGTTAGTTGTTTGTTTATTAGAGGTGGGCTAGTTAATCTTTAGATAAATCTTTGAGATGAGTTAGTGGTACGGCAATTAAATCATAAAGCTGTATCTAGGGGTCAACGGTCTCTATAGCTAGAGTCGATTGACCATGTTACGAAGGGCCCGCTTCGGACTTGAGGTATTAAATGATTATTGTGTCTTCTCCTCCCTATTTAAGAAGTATATAGTGGTCGGGGTTTTTGGGTACCACAACATGTAGATATATATATGTATATTGGCACATATATATTTATACCTCGGAGGAGGTTAGGCATATCGTACGCGTAGATAGGATTGAACGGACTAGCCGTAAATAATAGACATAACGCTTGAAAATAAACCAATCGGCATAAATTAGTGTTATAGATAAAGTATGTAATTATCCAGTCGCCATAATGTTGTTCTGACCCTCTCCTTATTATAACCCACAAGGTAGATTTTGAGGGACATGCTAATATACAAAGACGAGAACTATAGACGATGGAGTCTTCTCTTTCGTTCTCGATGTTGGCAAGGCAATTAAATACTAAAGGAATAATATTGATTCCTAGGTCGTAGCCTTGGTCAACATGTATGTTCTATTATATTTTTCTATTCCGTTGTAGGTTTAGTAGATAGCTCTCTGATATACTTATGTTTATTATAGGTTACCAAAACCAATGATCTGTATCCTAATGGACTTGGATTTCGATTTATTCAAAATCTGAGTCCATTAAGGTATGGATTGTTACATTTGGTTTTAGAGCTTAGGTTAGTCATCATAGGAATTAGGATACGCTGAGAGAACATATCTATATTTTTACCTATAAGTATGTATGTGTATTATACACCAAACTCTATAAATTCCGACTATAGAAGTAGTTGTGACCATATTCCGAAAGGATGGATGGGGAAACTATGACTTGGAAAAATAAATGGAGTAAATTTATACACTGCCCCAATTACCCTACATAGTGTTGGCTGTACCGCAAGGCATTGACCAAGAAGAGTATGAACACAACATATAGAAGGACCTTGGAAGCTGGATGGTACATGACTCCTTTGTTGGGCCTAGGTTGCCTTATGATGTGGATTTTGATGAATTGCCGATTAAAGATGCACATACAAATGGAAAATAAGAAACTACTATTGCAAAATAGCCGAAAGTAAGGTATAATAGGGGTGGAGCAAGTTCCCACAAGAAAATGTACACTAATCACCACAAGAGGGTAGCATAATTTTTAGTATATACTCTTAATAAGTAGAAGTTAAGAGTAAAGGGAAAAGAAGAAAAGTACAAAAGAAATGACGGTTAAAGTCCATATATGTATCCAACCCCATGTGAAAGAATTTGACAAATTTTTTTTTGGAAATTCCTTAAAACGTTTCTAATGAGTTTTTCAAAGGATTTACTGAGAATTTGTCATTTTGAAAAAGGTAAGTAAAATTTGAAATTCTTAGTTTAAAATTGGTTGAGTCAAAAAATTTCAATTTAATGGTTATTGGTGAAAAGATTTCTTCATTTTTGAAATGAATGGAAAAGAGAGTGTATGTTTGGCTCGTTGATTGTTTTTATTTATAAAATGAAAAGTTTTTAAAATCCTTTCTTCAAGGGGTGGGTAAACGGAAATGGTACTTGACTTAAATGAGGTATGGTGTAAGGAAGGGTAGGAATGTCCGATAGTAAAGATAGGAAGAATATTCCCATATAAGGAAAATATAGAGAAAAACAATTGAAATAAATTTATACATATCTCTTTTCATTGAAGAAAAACCCAATGACTAAAGCAGTAGGCCAATGCACTACAACGAGTCGGTGGGCAAGACAATAAAAGAGGAAAAGAGCTATGTAAGGTGAAGTCACTTGAAGGTAATTTAGGTAGGAGAAATTTTAATAGTAGTAGTATTAGGAAATTTGAATAGAAGTAGCGTTAGAAATTTATATTAAAATAGGATTAGTGATCCAGTTATAAATAGTATAGGAAATAAATAATAGGATATGATACAAGAAATGGGTAGTTCCCATAAATATATGCAGTAATTGTGCATATCTTTTAGAAGTCCCCTTAATGTACTACTAAAACTCCGCTAAGGTTGAAAGCCGGAAATAACATGAGTAGTAGGAAAATAATAGAATGAAAGTTATCCTTATCCACTCCAGTTTTCATTGTTTAAAGATGTTTTTGAAAAATGATTTGGTATAACAATTGAGTTTTGAATGCAAATATGGTAAATGTTTTGAGTTTAAAAATCCTACCATTGAAGAGGTAAATCTCTGTTGTAGACAGTGTTTGAAAAGGGAAAGTTGGTTAGAATGATAAAATTTTCATGACTCCTTTTGAAAACCAAGATATTTTTGAAAAAAGTTTCGAAGTTTATATTTTCAAAGATAAAAGTTTTGGTTAAGTACTTCATGATCGTGAAGTTTTATTTTTTTCAAAGAGTTGTGAAAAACCAAACCAAATTTTGATATGGAGTAGATAGGGATAACTGCCTAGGTAAGATGGGGTAAAGGTCAAGGCTATGAATAAAATAGCTACGAATGTTCATAGGATAACAACAAGGTATCCCCTTTGAATATATTGAATATTGGTATGAACCTAGGAATGTTTGTTTAGACATGTGTGAAAGCCATTAAAAGAATGATATCAAAGTACAATTTTGCGAATCCTAGGGTATACTCATATAAAAGATCAAGGATAAAGAAGGTAGATACCAAAGTTTTAGAATACTATCGAGAGATTTTGATTGAAAAAAGATAGTAGTAGGATTGGAGAAGAGAGTATTGAGATGACAAACACACATAGAGGATGTTGGTTGGCTCAAGGTTAAAGAAGGCAAGGTAGGTGATAGAAAAGTTATTCCACCAAGTCAATTTTCCAAAGAGTTATTCCAAATTTGCATAGTTTATATTTATACCCACGACAGTGCGGAAATGCAAAATTTATCACATAATCAGGGGTAATGATTGAAGTAATGGATGGACCTTATTTATTGGGAGTCAAGAAGGTAAATTAAAACATGTGGATTATAGTTGAATGACATACTAGAAATATTCATCTTAATTGAGTAATTAGTGATGGAGCTACAACATCGTTGACATTAGTTAATGATGAAGGGCAGCTTTCAGCAATTGTTCTTTTTAGGTTATATTGGATGTAATCGCTGGTTGTCTCCCTTTGGTTATTGGAAAAGCGTACAGTATGATATGGGATATGTTCCTATTTTATTACTATGTTGATTTTCTGGATGACCTTTGACAGTATTTACATTGTTTTCCTATATACACACACACACATATAAGAAAACAACATAAATAAATAAATCTCATAACAACACTTAACTAGCGATAAATATAATTAAAGATGGAAGTTTATAGAATAGATTAGGAAATTAAGTTAGCAACTAGAAATAAAGAATGCTTTAGTCCAAAAAACTGTAGAATTTATGCAAAATAAATTTTAGCAATCGGAGGACGGGTAAGGGTTGTTTCGAAATCACGGATCACTATCTCTATACCCTAACAACTAAAATTTATAAATAAATAAGCTTGTGTGTTATTGTTGTTTTGAAATAAAGGAAAGGTTTACCCAAATATAAGATTAATTGCACAATGTTAGGATCAATCTCATTCATTGACTAAGTCCCGATTACGTTAAGACATGACTTGATTTGTTTATAAGGATGAAGCGACAAATGTTTTGAATAATTGTGTTTGAAAGCTTTTAAAAAAATTTAAAATGTTTTTGAGAAGTTGGGTTCAAATGCTTTTGGAAAATATTGTTCAAGTACTTTTAAAAAATGGTGTTTAAATGCTTTTGGGAATTCGATTTCTCAAACTATTTTGCATATTTGATTGAAAGAGGGAAAAATATTTTTTAACGCAAAATGAGAAAATTTCTGATTATCAAAGTCAAATGCTTTGAGTAGGGAGGGTCAACGTGTTAGTGAATATGAATTCTACTGTACGACAAATACAAAATATAGGGAATAATAAGGGAAAACACCGTTTTAGCTTTGGAATTTCTATTTTCATACCTTGTTGATAGTGAACAGAAACTGCGTTTAAAATAATTCCTTTTTAACATGAAAAAATAAAGCTCCTTGTACAAATTGTACTAAAAAAAGTTGGAAAAAAGTTGGAGGCAAAAGAGAAGGTTCTAAGGTGCAACAGAATAGGTATCCAAGAGAAGGGTGGAAATATAAAATTTTCCGTCTAAACTCCTTTTCTGGCATAAGAGAGCAGATCTAGGAAAAGTAGATTTTGAAAATTTTGAATGTTAGAAATAGTGTGTTAGGTATTGGATGGCAGCGATTGGATGCTAAATTGGTTGAACCATACTCCTACTCGTAGCAGTGTGGAAATTATTGTGTGAAAAAAAGAATTTTTGATTTTTGAAAACTTGCATACATGTAGAACCGCCAGTATATATAGATTGGTTGCATCATATTTTCAAAATGTTTTTAAAAGAATGCATTCATATAGAATGCACCGATTTAGAATTATTCAGCATGCATATCATATATGTTGTAATATGCCATGCACTTGTACATATTTGGCTGCAAAATTGATTGTACACTAATTGGTAGGATAGTTTAGAATGGTTGTGCGTTCCTATTAAGGGATTCCACCCTTGAGGAATTTCAGGGATGAAACTCTTTTAAGTGGGGAGAACGTAATACCCCGTAAAATTAGTGATAGTCAATAAATAATTATTAAAGCTCAAAAATTGAATTTGAGCAAATGTTAGAATTTGACCATGAAACTTGCACTATTGTGTTCGTAGCGATTTTCTAAAAAACTTTCATACTTGGAATTTTACGATCGGAGCTTAAACGAAAAAGTTATTAGCGTTTGGAGTTTTTAGAACGAAAATAATTAGATAGGAAAAATAGGAAATAAAAATAATAAATGCGGGACCTCCCGGTCGACCCTCCTCCTTGGGCCGGTCGACCCTAGCGGTCGACCGGTCAAGTATTGGCTGCTAAGGTTGAACCTTGGTCGAACGGTCAGGACTTAATTATTTTAAATCTAACAAATACGATTGATTTGAGCGCCTATAAATGCAGGCTCAACCCTTCACTTTTCTTCTCATATTTTCTGATCAAAGAAGCGAAGCTCTACCATTTTCCTTTCTCCACTATTTATATTAATTATAAAATATTATACATACATACATACATACATATATATATATATATTAGCAAGGCTAGCTGACTTTTGAGTAGGTCGTCCACCTTTATTGAAGAAACAATTATAATAAGTGTTCGACACAGCCGTCAGAACAGCTAAAGAAGAACAAAAACAGAAGTTAGGCAGAAGCACCTAAAATACTAACATACGGATTAGCAATCCCCGTCATTACTACTATTGTCAACGGCAGGAATAAGCCCTATAACATGCATATACTCAGAAAATAACGACGCCAGGTTCGACACAAAGTGTACCGAAACACAAGAGTAAAGATAAATCCTATCCCAAGTGTCATCCTCTAAAACAACCTTACTATGCTCACCATCTTCGCCAATAGTTTGGAATCTCAGAGGTGGATATAAAATATTGTATTATATGTATATATAATCGGAGAAGGGGAGAAAATAAAAGAGAAGAGAAGGAGCGAATCGGTACTGGGGAAAATGTAAATTTCATAATTATAAATCTATATTCCCCTTAACCCCAAATCTTTTCTCAGACCTGTAACTCTATTAATATGTATATATCTTGTTATACATATTCTTTTGGATTAGAATGGAAAAGAAGTCAATTAAAGGGATGAATTCGGATTTGGGAGATTTGGAAAGCTTGAAAGGTGAGTGGGAAATTATATAATTTATATATAACATTGAAATTTATATTGTTAACTTTTATTTAATTGTTATACCTATACAAGATTTATGGAGTTGTAGGATTAGAAAGAACATATTCACCTAAAATCTCGCCTACATATTATGTAAGTTGGGCAATAGGAAAAGGAATGATATTTACACCATAATCTGGAAATTTGAAAATTAGTCCCTAAATTTATTAAAGTAGAACATTAATAAGTTTGCAAGGTTTATGATAATTGGGTTGTAAATTATTAATATGAATTTAGGTCGCCTAATTTGACTTAGAATGTTAATTTCTATACTTTAATTTATTGGGAGCATTATGAGTATAATTTCATTGTACCTATTTCCGTGTAATTTTTATAAATTATCTAATTCCACAAATGTATAAAAAGTGTGTCGTTTGAAATAATAAGAAATATACCACAAATGAAAGAGATGTGTAAAGTACTGGAAGGCTCAGGTTGATTTGAGATATTGGCCATGGTGGATGAGAGAATAGATCTGGAATGAAGATAATCAGTTGGAGGAAGGCTAGCGTGCACGTGCACAGATATACTTGTGACTTAGAGAAAAAGAAACAAGAAAATCAAGAAAATCACTATGACTCGAAGATAGGATCGGGAATATGCATATTTTTCTCGAAGAAGATGGGAACTTGTTATTTACTAATAAGTTTGAACAATTTTTTGTTTGGAAAAATTAACAATAGAAGATTCTCGAATCTGAAACAAAACTGAGCCTACAGAATTGATAACATGAATGGTAAAACAACTGAAATGAAGAATTGATATGAACTATAAGTGTTGATTTAAGAACTATGATGTAACTATGCAAGAGATAAACTGTAACAACCCGCATTTTTGACCGTTCAAGTCGACAAAACATACACACATGCCGACTCAAACAATCCGAAATACGGATAGTTATTGGGGTAAATAAGAAAAGAAAGAAAAGAAAGAACAGAAACAAACTCAGAATCTCGCAGCGGAAGGAACAAGATATAATAATAAAATAACAGTTCATGAAGCTGTTAAATAAATAAATTTGATTATTATTATACATCATAAATCAGAGTTACATACATATCAGAGATAATACAACAATGCAGCGGAAAAATAATACAGTAGTAGAATACAAATGATGTAATACCAAACTCCGTCTTCGTCCTCCAGAATAGATCTTCAACCTTATCTGAAATGCTCAGGCTGACCCGAGCGTAATGAAAAGGCAAAACACTCAAGTCAGGACTAAAATATCTCATGTAAGTCAAATCGAATAAGAAAATATGAGTGTGACGGCGTCAGAGATGTTTACGGGTTTTGACATCTCCTATCCAGTGTCAACGTGAGTGCAATAACTTAAGAGATGTTACGGGATTTTCCATCTCTCAAGGATCCGTTAAACTATCTACTATGTAGTACAATACGCTATTATAATATGTCTACATTAAAGTAAAAATATTAAAATAGCGTTAAGCCATGGCCCATTCCACCCTTAACACATTTTTATTCCCAATAGCATATACAAGACCGTAGTTTCCCCAAAACCGGAAGTCACCAGAGGGCAATCCATATACTAAAGGTACAAATCAAAATCGTAGTGGTCGCGTATAAATGGAATACAAGTATGACAAGGCACATGAGGCAATACCCAAGGTAGTGATACTACCGTTCGCCTGATCCGGACTGGTGAGAACGCAACGCCGCAGCGCCCGCAACACCGTGAAACAACACTCCCAAAATCAAGGGTGCACCAATCGACAACATATAATGAGTAGTTCGAAGAAGTGTGTCCACTTGAGGTAGCAAATCCTCCATTGGCCCGGCACAGCTCCTGTTTTAGTCATTTCCAATTTGACACAAGTGTCAAGGCTATCCATCATCGTTCACTTTCTTCAGTCATCAACGAACATCATTCCAACCACTTCATTCTGGATCATCACTCCGCGTATAGTTATTAAAGTGGTTTTCAGTTTAGATAGAGAGTATATCCATAACCGAATTCCGGTCTCTTTAATAACTTCCGTAATTATTTCACCGATTGGTCGTTTATTTATTTCAAAACCAAATCAATTTCAATTCAATTAGAATTTATAAATAAACATTTCATTTGTCTTTCTAAATCAATTTCCACAATTTACGTTTCAAAACTTCCAAATTAAAATTTCAAAATCTTATAATTCAATTTCAATTTCAATTTAAACAATTCAAATATTGATTCAAGTTCGTATATAAGTTTCATTCCGAAATCATTTAAATTAATTTAATTCAACATTCAAATCAATTTAAATTCATTTATCGATTTCATTTAATATCCGTTAAGGTACTTTATCATTCAAAACAATTTCTATTAAATTTCAAATCCATTACACTACCTTTTTAAGTTCAACTTCATTAAATCAAAACTTACAATTTTGAATTAAATTAAATTCGTCAAATCAATTCTTTCAATTACAAGTCTTACATTAATTCCAAAAATATCACATTTTCATTTCTTGTTAAAAAAATTCAATTTCACTTATTTACTTTCTTAAATAATTTTCCAAAACTTAATTAATAAAGAAACTCAATTTCAATTATTTACGAAGTAAAAATTCACTTATTCAAAAGTTCAAAATTTTCTTATTAAAGAATTTCAATTCAATTTAATCATTAAATAATTTAACCTTATTTAATTATTAAATAATTCAATAGTTTCAATTTAGTCCAATTCACAAATTTCTTTGAATTTCAATTAAATTCCAAATTAATTAAATCTCAATTTTAAATAAATTTTCAATTCCAAACTCAAACTTGAAATATCATTTCATAAAAATTTCTTAGAAATATTCAGAGTTCGATTAAAAGTCCAATCTTTTAAAACAAATCAACTTTCGAAAATTTACGCCGTATTTCAAAAATTTTCTTAAAAATCTAAACTTCGAATAATTAAACAATTTCATTTACCAAGTTTAAATTCCAACATCTTGAGCTTCAATTCAAAATAATTCAATTTCCATAAATTCGATTTTATTCTTAAAATCAATTCATTTAAATAATTTCAAAACAACTTTTAAAATCATTTAATTTAACCAACCCGGTGTCCGTATATAATTTTCTAACCTATGACCAAGTGGTTAGTTATTTCAATTAAATGTCAGGGATGAATATATATTACTTAAACCAATCACAGTGTCGTGTGCATGTATAACAGGATATATATAAGCAAATAAACATCCAAACATTTAAATATCAACCAATAGCATCCATCGAAATAAATCATCCAATAGTCAATACAATTCACGGCAATTTCATAGTTATCAACATCGGGAAATTTGATTTCAATTAAATCCTAATTTCAATTTACTGTCAATTTAAATTTTCAACGGTGAATTCACACGACAATCTATATGACAATTAAAATTTATCAAACAACGACAAATAAATTCATATCACTTCATAATGTCAAATTTAACTACCATAAAAATATTCAGTACATTGTGAGCGTTATAAAACACTCACCTTTTGAATTTAAATTGAATTTAAATTCAATTTAAACCCAAAATTTTGACAGTCTCCAAATCCATCCAAACCAGTGTCAAAGTGTCCGGAATTTCGATACGATCCTAACAAAAGAAACCTCGTCCAAATCCGAGTCCGTATGCAAAAGTTATGAAAATTTGAAGATTGGAAAATTCTGGTGCTGAGTCGACTTCGAGTTCCCACCTCAAATACCCGATGCCTGCTTGGAGTTTTTGCGAAAACGACCCGATGACCCGAGTAGTTTTCTTCCCGACTCGAAGTAGCTCCAGGGTTTTTCCCCCTGAAACCCCAAGCGCGACCCGAAGCGCGTAAATCTCGAATATTTTTTTTTTTTTTTTTTAGATTTTGGAATTTGGGAATTAGGTTTTGTCTGCCATTGGAATGAGAAGCTAAGAAGAAGATGAATTGTACGTACAGACAAAAAAAATTAGGGAGGCTAGGGTTTATAACTGTGTTTATATAGGTATGTTAGAGATAGAGTAGATAGACTGGATAGATGAACGTGCGGAACAAACTATGGCCCGAAAAGCCCGTTCTGACCCCGGAACGAAATTGGGTAAACTCATATATCAAAATAGGTGTTTTAAAATATTTTAAACGCAATGGAAAAGGTTTCAAGTCCAAATTCCATCGTATGAAGAAGTTATGCTAAAATCAAAATTTCAAATTGATTTTAATTGATTATAATTGCATTTATTTCAAGGCGTTTCGAGTCCGTACGATCAAACGACAAGTCCAATTGCTACGAAAATTGAAACCTTACAATAAATCACTGTTACGGATCCGATGAAACTAGTTTCGTCGAAATCCGAGACAGTTGTAAAAATGACAATTTTTACTGTTTAATTTCAATATAAAATTCCCAATTTTAAACTATTAACTTTTAAATCAAATTTCAATTGATCACAAATCTTATTTTTAATTTCACAGTAATTAACAATCTTTTACAATGCAGTTTTCCATTATAAATCCAGTATAAAAGATTACATTAGATTCAGCGTTCAATTATATTGTAATTCAAATTCAAGTTATTTAATTCCAATTGAATTCTTTTATTTCGATTTACACTTTCATTATTGCATCAATCATTTACTTATACATTATTATCAATAGTTTATAATTCATTTACTTTCATTTTCTTCAGCTATCATCTTATTTAAATTCACAGTAATATTAAATTACATTCATTTACGTTGATTTCCATATTATAACTTCAATATTAAATGTACATTTTATTTATTTCGTTGTTTACAATCAAATTCAATTCAATTCAATTCAATTACTTATTACATTCAAATTTAAATCTTTACTTACGTTCAATTACCAGTTAACATCTTTATCAAATTACAGTTTCGGTTATTATTTGATTTCAATCAACTGTAATATTAAGTTACATTTATTTATATTAGTTTCAATAACATAAACTTCCACTATTAAATCTACCGTTTTATTTATTCTTTGTTTACAATCATAACCAATTTGGTTTACAATCAAACTCAATTCATTGCTTACATTCAATACAGGTTAACATCCATATTTAATTTACAAATAAGTTATTTCAGAATTCAGTTTTGCATTTTAACTTGTAATTCACATTTAACAACACAAAATTTTATTTCCTTCGGATTTTTATCCAAATTTTTTATTTTAATTCGTATTTTTAAAGTGTTAAAAATACAGGTCGTTACATTCTCCCCCACTTAAAACTTTTCGTCCTCGAAAAGGAACGGAGAAGGGGAAACCATCATTTAGATATAATTCATTCAAAATATTCGACTTATTTGCAAAATTTAGTTATAGGATTTTTTTAAAATCTCAAAATTTTCTAACTCCCGGATTTTTGAAAAATTTCGGCAGCACCTCCTTTGCGCGGCTAGGACCGAAAAATTTCACAATGGTAATAATTGCATGATATACATCTCATTACAAGAATGAGGCATCCCAAAACATGGGAAACACAATAATATACCACAACATAAACTGTAATCCGAGAACATACCTTTTATTTAGCGTTTATTAGCATTTTAACTTACATTTTGCATTAAGCGCAGAAGCGAGCTCCACAAGCGAAGCGCAACCTCTTTGCTACCTACTAAAATGCTCAATAACCAAGTTAGAACCATGCATATAAAGATAGATCGATATACTTATCATAAACAACACACATATAACATGTTTAGCTTCAAAACTGAAATTCCAATTTCAAGACAGCAAACGAATCTCAGTTTTTGGTCACCTAAACGATAAAATTTAACAATGGAATCTAAACAAAAGTTGTTGCATTCGTTTCAGGCTTTCCGGAATGTCCAAAATCATTAAATTCGGACCTTCCGTTCAAAAGTTACGACCGTTTTACTAAATAGATACGCCTCAACCTAGCAATGAATTGCGCAGGTCAGCGACGTTTGGTCACGTTTTCGACCCTCTAAATGACAGCAAAACACAAAACACTTAAAGCAAAAGTTTTAACTTAAGTTCTTAGCTTTCCAGAAAGTGCAAGATCATCAAAATCCGATACACCAGTAAAAAGTTATGGCAAAAATACTAAGAGTATATGCTACTGATTTTGCTTCCCTTTTACACAGACCAGCGAGAAGATTCAAATTTTTAACTAAGTAAATGAAGTAATTTCTCAATACAGTCTAAACAAAAGTCGTGCTACAGTTTCTAAGCTTTCCGAAAAGTCTAATATCGTTGAATTTCGTCCATCCATTTAAAAGTTATGCTTATTTCTGTTTCAGCATATATTGGACAATTTTGGATTTTTTTTTTCCCAAAATTTTGCTTTTATTATTTCAAAGTACAAACCATCAAACTTCAAATTTCTAAAGATCAATCACAAACCCAAAGTCGTTTATTTTCTTATTTATCCATGAAATAAGTTTACATTCGATTTGTTTCCGATTTATTCAAGTTTATTTCATTCATAATTTAAATTCAAGTCAATTTGCTTCAATTTAATTTGAATTCAATTATATTTAATTCCACTTTGCTTCAAATTTGAATTTAATTATTAAAAAAAAATTATTCCGTTTATTCAATTCCATTAACACTAATGAATTCTATTTAATCAATTATCATCCATCTAACAACCAATGCATATCAAACATTAACATCCATCCAAATCTATAATAAATCAATTATACATTTCCAAGTCAAAATTTTAATTTCATACACTTCCAAGTTTATTGACATTTAATTTTATTCAAATTTAATTAGTTTCCATTTACTAATTCTATATTTAATTAATTTTAAATTTAATTCATTTTAAAACTTAAATTTCCTTTATATTTACAACTATCAATAGATCTTCACATTTTATTATTCACTCTCACACTGGTATATTATTCCTCTACTTATCCTTATTAGCATTTTAAACTTTTTAAGTATTTGGTAAGTTTTTGTTATGCAAATAGAATGTAGTTAAACAACATACAACCTCTTTTCATTCAAAGTTGAATTTTCAATTAATTAATTCTTAAGTCATTACTTAAATTTCACTATAATTTAATTTCACATTTACATTCACATATAGTATTTCCATTTTATATTAACATAATGGTGAATCACCTTTAAATGTTACTTTAAATTCCAATTATTTACTAACAATTTTATTTATATTTGCAAACCATTAATTAAATGCATATTTCATTATTCAAACCTAAACTTGTATATTATCCAATTAACAATTCATATAACATTTTTGAACTTCTTAAATATTTTGGTAAGTTATATTTATGCTATAGAATGAAATTTAATACTATGCGAGTTTTACAGTTTCAATTTTATTTTAAATTCATAATTTCCTAATTCTAAGGATTTCTACTTCAATTGATATTTCACTTAGCTCTTAGGTTCATTTCTTATTTCGCAATTCAGAAGTTCCGTAATGATTCAAGTATTAATTCATTTCAACCATTAAAGAAAAAATCATTAATTATTAAAGAACTCAAGAATTCCAATCCCGGTTTCATTTCAAATCAAGTTTTGAAATAATATATACTTATATAATTTATATATCAAATCATACTATAGAGAATACAAAATAAAATTCAATTTTTTTAATCAAAACAGGGTTTAGAAAAACTATTAAGTGATCTCCCCCACTTGGACTCTCGAAAATAAACGTCGATGATGCGTGCACTCATCACCGAAATCATTCTCTAGTGTCAAGAGGGGAGTATAACACTTACTTCATTTGAAAATCCTTTGAAAACAATTTCTAATCGAATATACTATCATATAATACTTATATTATACATTTCGAATTTTTGTTAATAAATTTTCAAAATACCGGAATTTAAATTCTCCATCTTAATTTAAATTCATTTTTTTTTATTTTATTTTATTTACCATTTATATTCATTGTCAATCATATTTACAAGTTTCATTTCTTAAAATCGTCCAATAGTCAATAGTTAGAAATATTGACTAATCAACAATAAACGATGATAATCTAATATTATCATCTCCTAACAACCAATACAATCAAAATTTATAAATTTTCAAGATAGTTCTTTTATATAAAAATATAGTCCAAAACAATATTATGTCAATCTGTCCTATTCGAGTGTTTAGAAATTCATATCGATGCCTTGGCGTCCCGAGTACCAACCAGAATTCATAAATACTCAATGGAACAATTTAACACAATATAAAATCATTTTTATATCAAAATTACAAATACGCTCTCTCATATACACTCGAACTCATTCATAAGGTTTAACCCTATTTCAATGAGTTATTCCCCACTAGAGCCAAGGTAATCTAAACCAAAGCTCTGATACCAACTGTAACAACCCGCATTTTTGACCGTTCAAGTCGACAAAACATACACACATGCCGACTCAAACAATCCGAAATACGGATAGTTATTGGGGTAAATAAGAAAAGAAAGAAAAGAAAGAACAGAAACAAACTCAGAATCTCGCAGCGGAAGGAACAAGATATAATAATAAAATAACAGTTCATGAAGCTGTTAAATAAATAAATTTGATTATTATTATACATCATAAATCAGAGTTACATACATATCAGAGATAATACAACAATGCAGCGGAAAAATAATACAGTAGTAGAATACAAATGATGTAATACCAAACTCCGTCTTCGTCCTCCAGAATAGATCTTCAACCTTATCTGAAATGCTCAGGCTGACCCGAGCGTAATGAAAAGGCAAAACACTCAAGTCAGGACTAAAATATCTCATGTAAGTCAAATCGAATAAGAAAATATGAGTGTGACGGCGTCAGAGATGTTTACGGGTTTTGACATCTCCTATCCAGTGTCAACGTGAGTGCAATAACTTAAGAGATGTTACGGGATTTTCCATCTCTCAAGGATCCGTTAAACTATCTACTATGTAGTACAATACGCTATTATAATATGTCTACATTAAAGTAAAAGTATTAAAATAGCGTTAAGCCATGGCCCATTCCACCCTTAACACATTTTTATTCCCAATAGCATATACAAGACCGTAGTTTCCCCAAAACCGGAAGTCACCAGAGGGCAATCCATATACTAAAGGTACAAATCAAAATCGTAGTGGTCGCGTATAAATGGAATACAAGTATGACAAGGCACATGAGGCAATACCCAAGGTAGTGATACTACCGTTCGCCTGATCCGGACTGGTGAGAACGCAACGCCGCAGCGCCCGCAACACCGTGAAACAACACTCCCAAAATCAAGGGTGCACCAATCGACAACATATAATGAGTAGTTCGAAGAAGTGTGTCCACTTGAGGTAGCAAATCCTCCATTGGCCCGGCACAGCTCCTGTTTTAGTCATTTCCAATTTGACACAAGTGTCAAGGCTATCCATCATCGTTCACTTTCTTCAGTCATCAACGAACATCATTCCAACCACTTCATTCTGGATCATCACTCCGCGTATAGTTATTAAAGTGGTTTTCAGTTTAGATAGAGAGTATATCCATAACCGAATTCCGGTCTCTTTAATAACTTCCGTAATTATTTCACCGATTGGTCGTTTATTTATTTCAAAACCAAATCAATTTCAATTCAATTAGAATTTATAAATAAACATTTCATTTGTCTTTCTAAATCAATTTCCACAATTTACGTTTCAAAACTTCCAAATTAAAATTTCAAAATCTTATAATTCAATTTCAATTTCAATTTAAACAATTCAAATATTGATTCAAGTTCGTATATAAGTTTCATTCCAAAATCATTTAAATTAATTTAATTCAACATTCAAATCAATTTAAATTCATTTATCGATTTCATTTAATATCCGTTAAGGTACTTTATCATTCAAAACAATTTCTATTAAATTTCAAATCCATTACACTACCTTTTTAAGTTCAACTTCATTAAATCAAAACTTACAATTTTGAATTAAATTAAATTCGTCAAATCAATTCTTTCAATTACAAGTCTTACATTAATTCCAAAAATATCACATTTTCATTTCTTGTTAAAAAAATTCAATTTCACTTATTTACTTTCTTAAATAATTTTCCAAAACTTAATTAATAAAGAAACTCAATTTCAATTATTTACGAAGTAAAAATTCACTTATTCAAAAGTTCAAAATTTTCTTATTAAAGAATTTCAATTCAATTTAATCATTAAATAATTTAACCTTATTTAATTATTAAATAATTCAATAGTTTCAATTTAGTCCAATTCACAAATTTCTTTGAATTTCAATTAAATTCCAAATTAATTAAATCTCAATTTTAAATAAATTTTCAATTCCAAACTCAAACTTGAAATATCATTTCATAAAAATTTCTTAGAAATATTCAGAGTTCGATTAAAAGTCCAATCTTTTAAAACAAATCAACTTTCGAAAATTTACGCCGTATTTCAAAAATTTTCTTAAAAATCTAAACTTCGAATAATTAAACAATTTCATTTACCAAGTTTAAATTCCAACATCTTGAGCTTCAATTCAAAATAATTCAATTTCCATAAATTCGATTTTATTCTTAAAATCAATTCATTTAAATAATTTCAAAACAACTTTTAAAATCATTTAATTTAACCAACCCGGTGTCCGTATATAATTTTCTAACCTATGACCAAGTGGTTAGTTATTTCAATTAAATGTCAGGGATGAATATATATTACTTAAACCAATCACAGTGTCGTGTGCATGTATAACAGGATATATATAAGCAAATAAACATCCAAACATTTAAATATCAACCAATAGCATCCATCGAAATAAATCATCCAATAGTCAATACAATTCACGGCAATTTCATAGTTATCAACATCGGGAAATTTGATTTCAATTAAATCCTAATTTCAATTTACTGTCAATTTAAATTTTCAACGGTGAATTCACACGACAATCTATATGACAATTAAAATTTATCAAACAACGACAAATAAATTCATATCACTTCATAATGTCAAATTTAACTACCATAAAAATATTCAGTACATTGTGAGCGTTATAAAACACTCACCTTTTGAATTTAAATTGAATTTAAATTCAATTTAAACCCAAAATTTTGACAGTCTCCAAATCCATCCAAACCAGTGTCAAAGTGTCCGGAATTTCGATACGATCCTAACAAAAGAAACCTCGTCCAAATCCGAGTCCGTATGCAAAAGTTATGAAAATTTGAAGATTGGAAAATTCTGGTGCTGAGTCGACTTCGAGTTCCCACCTCAAATACCCGATGCCTGCTTGGAGTTTTTGCGAAAACGACCCGATGACCCGAGTAGTTTTCTTCCCGACTCGAAGTAGCTCCAGGGTTTTTCCCCCTGAAACCCCAAGCGCGACCCGAAGCGCGTAAATCTCGAATATTTTTTTTTTTTTTTTTAGATTTTGGAATTTGGGAATTAGGTTTTGTCTGCCATTGGAATGAGAAGCTAAGAAGAAGATGAATTGTACGTACAGACAAAAAAAATTAGGGAGGCTAGGGTTTATAACTGTGTTTATATAGGTATGTTAGAGATAGAGTAGATAGACTGGATAGATGAACGTGCGGAACAAACTATGGCCCGAAAAGCCCGTTCTGACCCCGGAACGAAATTGGGTAAACTCATATATCAAAATAGGTGTTTTAAAATATTTTAAACGCAATGGAAAAGGTTTCAAGTCCAAATTCCATCGTATGAAGAAGTTATGCTAAAATCAAAATTTCAAATTGATTTTAATTGATTATAATTGCATTTATTTCAAGGCGTTTCGAGTCCGTACGATCAAACGACAAGTCCAATTGCTACGAAAATTGAAACCTTACAATAAATCACTGTTACAGATCCGATGAAACTAGTTTCGTCGAAATCCGAGACAGTTGTAAAAATGACAATTTTTACTGTTTAATTTCAATATAAAATTCCCAATTTTAAACTATTAACTTTTAAATCAAATTTCAATTGTTCACAAATCTTATTTTTAATTTCACAGTAATTAACAATCTTTTACAATGCAGTTTTCCATTATAAATCCAGTATAAAAGATTACATTAGATTCAGCGTTCAATTATATTGTAATTCAAATTCAAGTTATTTAATTCCAATTGAATTCTTTTATTTCGATTTACACTTTCATTATTGCATCAACCATTTACTTATACATTATTATCAATAGTTTATAATTCATTTACTTTCATTTTCTTCAGCTATCATCTTATTTAAATTCACAGTAATATTAAATTACATTCATTTACGTTGATTTCCATATTATAACTTCAATATTAAATGTACATTTTATTTATTTCGTTGTTTACAATCAAATTCAATTCAATTCAATTACTTATTACATTCAAATTTAAATCTTTACTTACGTTCAATTACCAGTTAACATCTTTATCAAATTACAGTTTCGGTTATTATTTGATTTCAATCAACTGTAATATTAAGTTACATTTATTTATATTAGTTTCAATAACATAAACTTCCACTATTAAATCTACCGTTTTATTTATTCTTTGTTTACAATCATAACCAATTTGGTTTACAATCAAACTCAATTCATTGCTTACATTCAATACAGGTTAACATCCATATTTAATTTACAAATAAGTTATTTCAGAATTCAGTTTTGCATTTTAACTTGTAATTCACATTTAACAACACAAAATTTTATTTCCTTCGGATTTTTATCCAAATTTTTTATTTTAATTCGTATTTTTAAAGTGTTAAAAATACAGGTCGTTACATAAACTGAAACAAGAACAAGAACAAAGAAATTGAAATCAAGAACAAAGAAACTGAAATGATACTGATATACAAACTGAACAGAAAGAACAGTAACTATCCAAGATTAAAAGAAAACAACAGATGGATTAAAACGAAATGCTAAATTGAAAGAAAAATGAATGAACTGGGCAGAAGTACAAACTGAGATGATGAAGAGCAGTAATTCACAACACAGTAACAAAATGAAAAAGAGTTTATTGCTTAATTTTCTTCACACCTTACAACAATGCCAGTATCACTATTTATATACACAGTAACAATGCCAGTACCCACAAAATAATGGAAAATAACCCAGTCTTGACCCAAACTGGCCCATATATCCCACAAGCCAACACACACTATTATACAAAGCGACTCAGTTAACCCAGTTTTGAATAAGACCCTTGACCTGCTAAGAACAAGTGTGCACGTGCACACATATGAACACTCAATTAATTCCCTTCCCCAAACCATATTTTGATCTTCTTAAATCTCTGACAGCTGCATGATATCCCCCAGCACCGCCTCTGATGATGGTACGACTGATTCTGATGAACTGTGGCTACTTTGAGTTTCTTTCAATTCTACTGTAGAACAACATTCCCTTTTCATCATTATCATCACCAAAGCTTGATTGTTACATCTCCCTTCTCCTTCAAGAATGGACCTTGTCCTAAGGTCCAAGGTGGGAAATCGTCGAATGGTTGGCCAATAATCCTCCCACGTAGCTTCTTCCACTGGCCTATCTTTCCATTTCACCAAAATTTGCACCACTGCATCATTGTCCCGGGGTATCATCCTTCTATCAATTATAGCCTCTGGCTGTTCCACTATCTCCTCAATAAAGCTAGGAGCATTATTTTGTATTACCACATCATCCCCAAGTCTTTTCTTAAGTTGAGAAACATGAAATACTGGGTGTATTTTGGCCTCAGCTGGCATCTGTAGTTTGTACGCAACCTTCCCAATTTTTTCAAGTATCATATATGGACCATAGTACTTTGGAGATAGCTTGTGAGTTCTCTGAATTCTGGCAGTGATTTGCTTATATGGTTGGAGCTTCAAGTACACCCAGTCTCCTTGATTAAACTCTCTGTCTGTCCTTCTGTTGTCTGCATATTTCTTCATTCTACTTTGAGCCAGTTTGATACTATCCTTCAGGAATTCTATGATGATGTCTCTGGAGTATAGTGCTTCCTCTACTTGCTCCACTTTGGCTGTGTTAGGCACATAGGATAATAAATTTGGGGGGTCAACGCCATATACTGCTTTGTAGGGAGTTGTGTTAGTAGGACTCTTCCAAGTAGTGTTGTACCAATACTCTGCCACTGACAGCCACTTAACCCACTCCTGAGGCTTGTGACAAATAAAGCATCTCAAATAACATTCTAGAATTTTGTTCACCACTTCGGTTTGGCCATCACTTTGTGGGTGATAGGCAGTGCTTAACTTTAATGTGCAACCTTGCAACTTAAACAATTCCTGCCAAAACTTGCTTGTAAAAATAGCATCTCTATCACTTACTATAGACTTAGGTAAGCCATGCAATTTGAAGACACCATCAAAGAAAACAGTGGCTACTTCTTTGGCCGTGAAGGGGTGACTCAAAGGGAAAAAATGAGCATACTTACTCAACCTATCAACCACTACAAATATGACTGTGTACCTGTAACTCTTTGGCAAGCAAGTGATAAAATCCATGGATATGTCAACCCAAATTCTTTCTGGAATAGGTAAAGGTTGCAGAAGACCAGGAATTAATATATTTTCTCCTTTGTTTCTCTGACACTCGTCGCAAGTTTTGACAAAGGCTTCGACATCTCTTTTCATTTTCTTCCAATAAAAAACTTGTTTAATTTTTTTAAGGGTAGCCTTGATGCCAGAATGTCCTTCCAGAGGAGTTGAATGATGTTCTTTTATCCGTGGCAGTAGTAATTCCTTTATGTTATGATCTATCAATAGTTTGCCTTTGTGAAATATTACTTCATCCACTACTTTATTTTTAATGTTGGGTGGGGTCTGATTTTGTAGATGTTGCAACTGTTGCTTGTACCATGTTGAAGAGTGTAAAGTCTTTTTCATCTCTTGAAACCAGGAAGCTTGTACTATGGTTATAGCCTGCAAGTGTAGTTCACTGTTTTGACCAGGCTCCCCAACCATTTCATCTCTTCTAGACAATGCATCTGCCACTGTATTCTCCTTTCCACTACGGTACTCTACTATGTAATCAAAGCCATGTAGCTTGGCTAACCATTTGTGTTGCAACCCAGTGTGCATCTTTTGTGTCAAAAGATACTTAAGGCTGTGGTGGTCTGTCTTGATTACAAACTGCCTTCCTAACAAATATTGACTCCATTTTTTTGTGGCCATAATAATAGCTAGCAACTCCCTTTCATAAGTGGATAGAGATAAGTTTCTCCCATGCAAAGCCTTACTCAAATAAGCAATAGGTCTGTTTTTCTGAGATAACACAGCACCCACTCCATACCCACTAGCATCACATTCCAAAACAAATGGTAGATTAAAATTAGGCATAGCTAGGATAGGTGGATTAACCAGACATTGCTTCAACTGCTCAAAGGACTGTTTAGATGTTTCATCCCATTGAAATGAATTTTTCTTCAACATCTCTGTCATAGGTCTAGCTATTATCCCATAGTTTTGTATAAACTTCCTGTAATATCCACTGAGTCCTAGAAACCCTCTCAGTGCTTTTAATGTCTTAGGTAGGGGCCAATCTAATATAGCTTGAATTTTCGTAGGGTCAACAGCTAATCCTTGTGAAGAAATCACATGCCCCAAATACTCCAGAGTGTCTTTAGCGAAACTGCACTTGGATAACTTCACTACCAAGCTATTCTTCTGCAAGACTTAGAAAGTTTGTTCAAGATGTTGCAGATGGTCAAACCAAGTCTGACTATATACTAATATATCATCAAAAAACACCAATATAAACTTCCTCAAATATGATTTAAAAATATCATTCATCAAAGATTGAAATGTAGAAGGAGCATTAAGTAAACCAAAAGGCATCACCAGAAATTCATAATGGCCATGATGTGTTCTGAAAGCGGTCTTGTGAATATCTGAATCATCCATCCGTATCTGATGATAGCCAGACCTTAAGTCAAGCTTGGAAAACCAGTTAGAGCCCTGTAGTTCGTCAAAGAGATCATCAATCAAAGGAATGGGAAATTTATCTTTAAGGGTATGAGAATTCAAGCTTCTGTAATCAATGCATAGCCTCCAAGTGCCATCTTTCTTTTTAACCATCACAACTGGGGATGAGTAAGAACTATTGCTAGGCCAGATAAGTCCAGTATCCAACATCTCTTCTATAATCTTCTCCAATTCATTTTTTAAGTGATATGAGTGTCTGTATGGTTTCATACAAATGGGTTTGGTGTTAGGCTGAAGTGGGATTTTGTGATCATGGGTTCTTTGAGGTGGAAAAGGTGGTTGGTCAGTGGTGATCATAGGAAACTTATGGAGGAGTTCGACAATGGCCGGAGGGAGATTGGGAACAGACTCATGGGTAGGTAACATGTGAAGGCATAATAACATGGTAGTTTGGGAATGGGAACTCTCCTTATCCATAGTCTTTCTATCAATCATTTTCACATCTTCAGGTTTGAGGCCTTGCCATACATACAATTTGTTGTTATACTGAAACTTCACCTGCAAATGTTCCAAATTCAAGGTGACTTCACCCAAACCCCTCATCCACTGAGCACCAAGCACTATTTGACAGCCCTCTAAAGGTAAAAGAAGCAATTCAACTGGCATCTTACACCCTTGGCATTTCAACAATACATCTTTACAAACCCCTGATCCATTCAACTTCTCTCCATTAGCTACTGTCACTTCATATACTTTGGATTCATCAATTTTTAGTTTAAGTTTCCTTGCTAGTTCCTCATTGATGAAGCTGTGTGTTGACCCCGAGTCAATTAAAATTTGCACTGGTTTCTTATTAATAACTCCTTGAACTTTGATAGTGGATAATGCTGGAATGCCACACATTGCTTGAAGTGTTATAGAAAGAGCCTCTTCCACTGCAGTTTCTTCTTCTACCTCATCAATCTCTTCTGTCACATTAATGTTTGCATCCTCATCTTTGAGTGTCATCATTCCCTCTAACACATACACTTGGGGAGTAGGACATTTATGGTCTTTATGCCACTTCTGTTTACAACCATAACATAATCCTTGCCTTCTCATATCAACAATCTCAGCAGGAGTTAGACCTTTGGATTTAGGATTTGAAGTGGGTTGATGATCTGAAATGGGGTTAATGGATTGAGTAGAAGCAGTCTGGGTAGTTTTTGTCAATGGGGGGTTACTGTTTTTGGAGCTTTTCTTTACTTGCATATATTTACATTCAAACATCTTGGCTAAAGATACAGCTTCTCTAAAATCATGGGGCCTGGAGGTCAGTACATCATATCGAATCTCTTCTTTCAATCCACCAATGAAACGATCTAACAAGAACTTAGAGGGTAGTGTGTCAATCACAGCCTGCAACTGCTCAAACCTACTCAAGTAAGATCTGACAATGGTGTACTGTTTTAATTTGGATAATGTCTCATATGGTCGCTCCATCTCCTCTGTATTGAATCTAACCAAGACTTCTTCTCTAAACACAGGCCATAACTCCCAGTTTTCTATGGTATTAGTATACCAGTGGTACCACTGTAAAGCCTCTTTTCTTAACAAAAACGAAGTAATCTCGACCCATTGATTCATGTCAGTATGATGGAATCGAAAGTACTGCTCCACTTGTCTCAACCAATCAGTAACAATCTCGTCTCCAGTGAATATAGGGAAATCCAATTTCATGGTAGGGATGGGATGATGGTAAGCTGGTGGGTGAAATTCATTAGTCGGATAATTGGGGTAATAGTTTCTTGGTTGATGTGGTGGTTCTTGTAGTTGTAGGGGAGGATTTATTGGTGGCTGAGTATTTCTTGGAGGAAAATGGGGGTTTCTTGGAAGTCTGGTGGGAGGAGCCATGTTTCTGGGTTGGGGAATATAGTGATAATTTGGGTATGGTTCTGGTGGTTGATGCGGCGGTGGAATGTAACTGGAATTGATGGGTGCGGGGTTATTGTTCATCAGAGGCGGGGCAGCAAATGGAGGTGGAGGAGGTGGTATTGAAGTTGAGGTCTGCTCTCGAGGTGGTTGCCGCGCAAAAGCATTCAAAACATTACCAAATCCTTCAATTTTTTGCATTAGGTTATTCAGAAGCGCATCAGTTTTATTGTTGTGTTCGTGTTGTAATTGCCACTGCTGATCTGATTCTTGATCTCGGGGTATTTCTTGGCCCTGAATTTTGGGGTTAATAGGATCGTTCTGAGGGTTAGAATTAGGGTTCATCTCAGGGAGTGGCTCTGATACCAAATTGGAAGGCTCAGGTTGATTTGAGATATTGGCCATGGTGGATGAGAGAATAGATCTGGAATGAAGATAATCAGTTGGAGGAAGGCTAGCGTGCACGTGCACAGATATACTTGTGACTTAGAGAAAAAGAAACAAGAAAATCAAGAAAATCACTGTGACTCGAAGATAGGATCGGGAATATGCAGATTTTTCTCGAAGAAGATGGGAACTTGTTATTTACTAATAAGTTTGAACAATTTTTTGTTTGGAAAAATTAACAATAGAAGATTCTCGAATCTGAAACAAAACTGAGCCTACAGAATTGATAACATGAATGGTAAAACAACTGAAATGAAGAATTGATATGAACTATAAGTGCTGATTTAAGAACTATGATGTAACTATGCAAGAGATAAACTGAAACAAGAACAAGAACAAAGAAATTGAAATCAAGAACAAAGAAACTGAAATGATACTGATATACAAACTGAACAGAAAGAACAGTAACTATCCAAGATTAAAAGAAAACAACAGATGGATAAAACGAAATGCTAAATTGAAAGAAAAATGAATGAACTGGGCAGAAGTACAAACTGAGATGATGAAGAGCAGTAATTCACAACACAGTAACAAAATGAAAAAGAGTTTATTGCTTAATTTTCTTCACACCTTACAACAATGCCAGTATCACTATTTATATACACAGTAACAATGCCAGTACCCACAAAATAATGGAAAATAACCCAGACTTGACCCAAACTGGCCCATATATCCCACAAGCCAACACACACTATTATACAAAACGACTCAGTTAACCCAGTTTTGAATAAGACCCTTGACCTGCTAAGAACAAGTGTGCACGTGCACACATATGAACACTCAATTAATTCCCTTCCCCAAACCATATTTTGATCTTCTTAAATCTCTGACAGCTGCATGATATCCCCCAGCACCGCCTCTGATGATGGTACGACTGATTCTGATGAACTGTGGCTACTTTGAGTTTCTTTCAATTCTACTGTAGAACAACATTCCCTTTTCATCATTATCATCACCAAAGCTTGATTGTTACAAGTACAGATATTCTTCCCCGTAGTTTGCACTGTCTATTGCAATAAAAGAAAAGGGATAATTCTTTGTAATTTCAAATGAAGTAAACGTCTCACTTTTGGTTAATTTATGGAAAGGTGTAACTGTAATCATTTTTGGAAGGATAACTTTGATAAATTAAAACATGGAAATGAATATTTTGATTTTGGGATTAGTAGTTAGAAATAAGAATACACACACGCACGTATAACCACGCCTACTGACAAATATATATATATATATATATATGTGTGTGTGTGTGTGTGTGTATGTGTATATAGCATAATATACGTTGATATTCACATTAGTTATAATCGGTGCAATTAATAGTAAATTATACAATTAGGAGGTGTCAATGTAAAAGAGATAGTAGCTCCAAAATTAATAGCGCAATATGTGCAATTAATAGGGAGTTACGGGAATTAAATTGGAACGTAAATGTGTTTAATAGGACTGATTAAAGGATTTAATATGACATTTATGGGAAAATGTAATAAGTATAATAGGTTGAATTATAACAAATAAATAAATGTTATTAAAGATTGTCCAAATAGAATAATAATGAACATTTATTATAGACAATGAAATATAGCAAATAAATGTATAAGATATGAATTAAATGTTGAAAGGCAATATAATTTTCATAGCGCGAAATTATATGGCCTTAATCATATGTTTAGAACGAGCGTGAATCAGTGGGCCTAGCCTGACATTTAGGCTTAGGATGATTGGTTTTGTTTAGTCGATTGAGATGCGAGGTCGGTAGAGTTATACAACATAAGTCTGCCCTTCACCTAGAGGCTACCAGCAGTTGTGTGTACTTACTACTAACGTGGGACATCTCAAACCATATGACCAGTGGAAAAGAGATATGTGGTTGCATATAGGTAGGAGAAAATATATCAATGGTTCGCCCCAGATTTGAAGTATTAAATGACCTAGTACTTTTTAGGGAAATAGGGTCTACTTCATTTCTGATAAGAGGTATTAAGTAAATGGAATGTGCATTTTGCTTGACTTACATTAGGTTAGTCTAAACAGAATTTTGGCTATGGGAGATCGACAGGGTATGTTAACATTGTTGTTGAACCAGTATTTATTAGTAGCAGTGGCATATAGGCCATGACCACCATCGGTCCCGTGTGGTCGGTAGCAAAGACTTGGATTATGTCCTGACGGATTTCGCTTCCTACTAGTGTAGAATCTGTATGAGATAAGCACAAACTTCAAAGTCTAATTAGTTAGTTGTTTATTTGTCGGAGGTGGGCTAGCTAACCCTTAAATGGTCTTTGAGATGCGTTAGTAGTATGGGAATTAAATCATAAAGCCGTGTCTAGGGGTCAGCGGTCTCTGTAGCTAGAGCCGATTGACCATCGATTACGTTACGAATGGCCCGCTTCAGGGTTGATGTATTAAATAGCCGTAGGGTCTGCCTCTTCCCTATTTAAGAAGTATTAAGTGGCTGAGTTTTTTGGGTAGTACAACATTTTGGTATATATGATATAGGCATATATAGTTATACCTCGGAGGATGTTAGGCATATCGTATGCGCACATAGGATTGAATGGTTTAGTTGTAAATAATAGACATAGCACTTAAATAGAAATCAATCGGCATAAATTTATGTTATGGATAAAGTATGTAATTTGCAGTCACCAGAACATTGTTTTAACCCTCTCCTCATTACAATCCACATGATTGATTTAGAGGGATATGCTACTAGTTTAAGACGGGAACTGCAGATGGTGGAGTCTTCTCTTTCATGCTCGGCACTAGCAAGACAATCAGATACTAAAGGAATAATATTAATGCCAAGGTAGTAGCCTTAATCAACATATATATTCTATATTTTTCTATTCCGCTATGAGTTTATGTAGATAGCTCTGTGATATACTTATGTTTATTATAGTTACTAAAACTAACGATCCATATCCTAATTGACTCGGGTTTTGATTTAATCGAAATTCGTACCCAATAAAGAATGGGTTATTATAACACACAATTAAACATCCCTTTAATAACATTATTGATACCTAGAGTATTACACAACAAGTTAAACTAAAATACAATAAATCAAAGGAATATTTTTTAAATTAAACGAATGAGTAGATTGCCTAAGAAATGATCAAATCTAAGCTCATGTAGAAATGTTACAACTCTAGAAATATTTGCCAAATGCTTGTGAAAATATTTTATGGTATTAGTTAACGAACACCGGAACGAATATTCCATGTCTGTTTTAGTTGAAAGAAATCTTGAATATACGTAATAAAATGAGAATTTATTTTAACTATAACAGGTAAAAAAAAAACTTAAAACCAAGCAGGTCTACGCATGTTGACATGCACTTCTTCCTCTGGAAGTACTTGAATATCTATAAGAACATTTTTCGCACTCAAGTTCGAATCCTCAAAATAACTCAGCTTAGCAATTTTAGCAGAATTCTGCTCCACTCACCTACAACTCCTGTCTGCTCGACCACCTCGGTGACCTCCACAGCCCATTGGACCTTTTTGACTGCCTTCGCCTCCACCCTCTTCGTCGACTTCAAGTAGCTCTTCTATTCAGTGCTCGTATCCAAACGGAACAATCACATTCTTTTCTTCATAGCGATCACCGCAACCACTGCCGCCACTACTACTACTTTCTCCATGCATTATTTTTTGTAAAAATTTTGAGCAGTCTAGGCATTTTAATAAGTGTAGATCACAAAAACGAGGTTTAATTTGTATGTTTTTGCCTTGATTTAGGGCTTTGTGGTGAAAATTTGATGAAAAGAGGTAGGTTACGGGTTGACAATGAAATAGGGAGGAAGAAGGAAAATGTTGCTGATTGTGGTGCTAGTTTCAGTGCAAAAAGAGGATATAGGTATGAACTAAACATATCCTGGTAACATTCTTAGTGCCATTTTTGGGATGCATCAATACTCAAAAGAAAATTCGGAGGATTAAAGAGATATTCTTCAGTTTAAAGGTAAAACTGAGATGAAGGTGTTACCTGAATGTAGGCTCAAAATGAGATATCAACTATCTATAAACATGTTCTTTTGCTGCTTATATTTTAATTTTTATTCTCCCGCACTTCTACCTGACCATTTCTTCTTTAACTAGGTTTTATTTTTTAATTCTAGGGCATCTCTATATATAAGGTAGCGTCGCAGTCAATTTTTACCACGTTACCACTGATGACACGTCCGACGCTCCAACATTACAATTCCCTGACTAAGCCCGTTTGAGCCATTAGAGGTAAGACTAACGTTGGAGTCTGATGCATTCGACCCAACATTAGTTTTACCTCCAACGACTCCTTTTTCTCCTCATTCTATATAATTCACCTCTTCCATCTCCAACATCTCACACTTCCAACCCTTCCCTTCTATATATTTTTCCGTCAATTAGAAAGGATATTCAGTTATACTTTTATACTGCTGTCTATATTTTTTTCTATCTACATTCTATATATTTTTTAGAATTTTTTCAATTCAGAATGTCAACCCGAAAGGCTCCTCATAAATGGCCGCCTGAAGCTACTCAGATTATGTTGAAATGTGTTGTAGAAGCTTATTCTGAATGCGGTAGTAATAAAAAAGAAGTGCATAAAGTTATAGCAGAAAAGTTCAACCGAGCTGTGGAAAACAGTCCGAGAATTCAACCAATAGACGAAGTCAAAATCTGACATAAATATGATAGTCTTAGAAGAGATTGAGTTAAATTAGAAAGTTTGTGCAACAAAACTGGTGCAGGTTGGGATAAGAGTAGACAAACTCTTACTGGCGGCGAGAAATGGTGGAATGGTTGTGTAATGGTATTTTTCATATATGTATTTCTGTTTGTAATTTTTTATGGATTTTTTTATTTGTAGGAATTTGGACCTAATATTGTGAAATATAGAAAAAGACCGCTTGAGAATTTGGAGTTGATGCAACAACTGTTTCAAGGGACTAATGCAACTGGACAAACATCATATACACATGTTACTATTCAAGAAGCACCGCAACAAAGTACTATTCCTTCTAGACAGACCCAGTTTGATAGAACATGGGGTTTTGAAGGGTTTATAATCAATTGGATAACACGCAAGATGGACAAATTCCAAATTTGAATTCACCAACCAATACTTCATCACAAGAAACTCCATTGCAAAAAGCTCCATTCCAATAACCTCAAATCATTGGTTCATCCTTTGGTGCGCATAGTAGTTCGAGAAGATGTCGTGGAGAAGTTGATGAGAAGAAGTACAACATCATTGATGTAATAAACAAGAGAAAGATGAAAAAATGTCGTACGACTTTAGACAGTCCGAACTCAAACAGCGTAGGCTCAACAGGAATTCTGTAAACTACGCAGATATGACTGCTCATGTTCAACGTCTTGGAGCAGGAGGGGAATTTAATTTTAGTGAAGCGATGATAATTGTTATGCAGTCTGATAATAAAGATTTATTCAATGCTCTTAATGACGACTTAGCGAAAGATTGGTTGATGTCAGCGGTTGCAGTCAAACGTCTTTCTGCAAACTACAAATCTTATTTGATAACCTAAAATGGTGGCAGCAAATAGGATTTTTACTATAATTGTATTTCTGTTGTATTATTTATGCATTCTATCAATGTATTTTTTAACGTATTTTTAGTAATTTGAATGTATTTCAATTTATGTACTATTAATTCATTTTAATTAAATTCATATAGCACAAAAAAAAAACAAATAATGAATAACTATAAAATTAAATTAAAAATCACAACAAATGTGCCGCTTGTACCGCAGTCCTCGTGCACCAGTCCTCCCTGTTGAAATACCTGTTTCCGTTTGGAAACGCACCTAAGCGTTCAGTGGTGCTGTGACCCAAATCTCACGTTTAACAAAATTATTATATGTTGGTTTTCCCGGTAACTTTTCTGGTAGGTGTCTATTAAACTGCCGTTAGACTATTAATTTTTTTTTTTTTACTTATGATCGAAATGTAATATACGAACCTCATTCTAATTTAGGGTTTTCGGTGGATTATTTTTCTTATGGTGAAATAGTTGGATATATAGGAGGCAATATGTAATTGTTTTGCTGCAATCCAAAGGTTTGTTTGAAGTTTCGAGGCTGGTGAAAGATGCTAATGTTATATCTGTTGGGAAAGCTCTTGGCCGGTCTACCAATCACGTTGAGTAAGCTTTTTACGTCAAGGAAATGAATTATAAAACTGTAAAGTAGTAAGAATTCCAAGTTACATGTTAATGATAGTGGCAGTTGAAAACATTTTCTAGGTTGTTCTTTTCACATATATGCAGAATTGTAGATGAAATTTGTTTATCACCACTTATATTTTTTTGTAATGATGTCTACTTTATTAGTATATTTAACAAAAGCAGAGGAGCCATTGCAGTATAGTGTGTCATTTGTAGGAGCATCTGAGAAAACTGGCTTAGATCGATGTGCAATCGTAGGTCTCGTGTTAATACTCAAATTCTAACTTCATATAGACAGGTCATCACATGTAATATTGCTTTGGGAAAGTGAGTTATGTTCACGAGGCTATCACTGTGATAGGCACAAGTTCTCTGTGTGTTACTATCTGCTGGAAGAAAACAAATTAAGAGGAGGCATAGATGGATTGAGGAAGAAGAGACGCAGAAAATGAAGAAAATAACATAATTTCCATTTTCCTATTGCATTCATTACATTTGATTAATAGTTGGCTTGGAAGCGCAAACTTTTGGTCCGACCACGAACTTCCAAAAATAACCTTACATGCAAGCAAACAAACAAAAGGTCGGAAGTTTGAATCCCAACGAGAACATAAATTAGCATCTATTTTTAAATAAAATTTTTGAAACATAAATAAGCTTATAAGTTCGTTCTAGCAAAAGAATAATAATACAATTTTATTTTTTATATTTTTCAATTTATTTTTTATGAAAAACACGTAGAAATATCATTAAATATTAATCTCTCTTAAGAATAGAATCTAATAAATAATTTTTTTTACCAATTCAAAACGCCCCTATCTTATTATCACTTAAAAATAGGATATAACAAATAAACATTTTTCAGTCTCTTTTTATTAATTAATAACAGAAATAAAAATGCAAACTAATAAAAAATTAAATTCATTCTTTAGTAATTAATAATAGAAATAAAAATTCAAACTAACAAAAAATTAGATGATACAATTTATAAAGAGAAATTAAGATTAACTACATATCATTTCAACGCAAAAATATGATTAAATATTTGTGCAAATCTTATTTTTCGAACGAGTTAAGCATATACAATTTATAATAAACAATTCACGTAAGAAGTGCAATTCATCATCACGCGCGAAGCGCGTGCCGTAACGCTCGTATCTATATATAGGCCAGTACAAATATTTGCTGTAACAACTTTTGGACAGCTGTCCTTCTTTAATTTGTTAATCAATTCTATCCAATACTTTTGTAACCAACAGTGCTAAATAAAAGAAATTTGTTACGAACGTGGCTTGTCCTTTTCCATGCTATTAATCTTGATAACAGTTTGGCATTTTAATATTTCTTTTAGGCCTGGTAGTAGCAGCAGCTTGGTTGTCAGTCTCCAAAGCCGTATCACTATCTCCCCCTAGAAGAATGACCTTGTCTGCAAGATCGGTCTTGTTAGATGCTGAGGTAAGGTTTGGTGGTATTGGCAGCTGGGGTATATTTTGTGGGTTTGGACAAAGCTTAAGCACAGAAATATGAAACACAGGATGAATCCGGGAGTCTTGTGGCAGTAGTAACTTATAGGCGACTGGTCCGATGCGTTCTATGATTTGAAAGGGGCCAAAATATTTTTTGGAGAGCTTGTGGTGGCTTGAGTGAAGGGTTAGTTGACGATATGGTTGTAGCTTTACATAAACCCATGAGCCGACTGAGAATTCTTTGTCTTGCCGATGTCGATCTGCTAAACTCTTCATCCTTGCTTGTGCTCGCTTCAAGTTATCTCGGAGAGTAGCTAGCAAGTGGTCGCGGGATCTATTGCCCACTCTTCAACGTCTTGTATATGGGAGCTACCAATGATGTAATCCGAAATTATTGGTGGAGTTCGACCGTAAACCGCTTGATAAGGTGTCATGCCAATCGATGAATGGACGCATGTATTGTACCAATATTCGGCCCAAGGAAGACAATGTGTCCATTTCGATGGCAAGTCGCCGCCAATGGCACGTAAGTAAGTTTCCAAGCAATGGTTAACAACTTCCGTTTGACCGTCGCTTTGTGGGTGATAAGCACTACTCATCTTGAGTGTTGTGTTATGGAGGCAAAAAATTTCTTTTCAAAATTGGCTCATAAAGATGCGATCTCGGTCGCACACTATAGAACGGGGAAAACCGTGTAAACGAACGTATTCTTGGATAAAGTAGGATGCTAATTGTGTGGCGGTGATGGAAGTGGGAAGTGCACAAAAATGTGCATACTTGGAGAGGCGATCAACTATCACCCATATGCATGTTTTATCGGATGATGGAGGGAGATGTGCAATGAAGTCCATCGAAATGTCTTCCCGAATTTGACGGGGAATAGGTAAGGGTTGGAGAAGCCCTTTTGGCGGAGTGTTTTCCTGTTTGGTTTGTAGACAAACAGAGCATGCAGTAACAAAATCATGAATAGACTGAGGCAAGTTAGGCCAATAAAAACTGCTAGCAACTCTTGATAGTGTTGCCTTGATTCCCGAATGTCCGCCCAATTTCGAAGAGTGGAAAGCATTAATGATATCGTGTTTCAATGTTGTGTCATGTGGAATATAAAGTCGTTTACCTCGGAAAAGCAGGCCATCGTGGAGAAGAAACTGCGGACGTTCCACTGAAGAAGTCTGGGAATTTGTGAGGAATTGTTGTGCCAGTGAGTCATTTCGCAGAGCATCTCGTATGCGTGTGAGAAAGGGCATCGTCGGAGAAGAAAGTGCGGCCATAGTTGCTTCAGACGTCCAACGGGATAGGCCATCTGCTACACAATTCTCTGAACCAGGTTTTTATTTGATAATCAAATCAAATCCCAATAATTTTGAAAGCCACTTTTGCTGCTCCGGAGTTTGGATTGTTTGGGTCAAGAGTTGGCGTAAACTCTGATGATCGGTGGTGATGGTGAAACGGCGACCTAGGAGATAGTGGCGCCACTTCTGGACGGCTGACGTTATCGCGTACATTTCGCGGGAGTAGGTGGATGCCGATTGTAGGCGGGAGGGAAGTTTCTGTCTGTGGAAGGCGATTGGGTGTCGGTCCTGGGTGAGGACAACGCCGCAGGCGGAGCTAGAGGCGTCGGTTTGGACATCGAAGTGTTTGGAGAAATTTGGGAGGGCTAAAATGGATGCGGAAGTGATAGCTTTTTTAAGAAGAAGAAATGATGATTGTGCATATTCATTCCGTGTGAATAATTCACATTTTTTTAATAAGTTGGTGATTGGTGCGGAAATATCAGCATACCCCTTTATAAAACGCCTATAATATCCTGTGAGGCCCAAGAATCCACGAACTGCCGTGAGATTAGTTGGAGGGGGCCAATTAATTATTGTTGAAACTTTTGATGGGTCCACTTGAACTCCTTGGTTTGAAATTATATGACCCGGATAATATAATTTTGTCAGCCCAAAATCACATTTGGAAGAATTCGCATAGAATTGATGCTCAGTGAGGATATTTAAAGTTGTGTGAAGGTGATCCAAATGAGAGTCCCATGAATTACTATAAACAAGGATGTCATCAAAAAATACCAATATAAATTTCCGAAGATAAGGCCGAAAAATTGTGTTCATTGTAGCTTGAAATGTAGTAGGTTAGTGAGTCCGAAGGGCATGACAATAAACTCATAGTGACCTTCATGCGTTCGAAAAGCGGTTTTGTGAATATCGGATGGGTGTACGCGGATTTGAAAGTAGCCACTACGAAGATCTAGTTTAGAGAAATATGTAGCTCCAAGTAGCTCATCAAGTAATTCATCGACCATTGGAATTGGGAAGCGGTCTTTAATGGTGATAGCGTTTAAGGATCGATAATCGACACAAAAACGCCATGATCCATCTTTCTTTTTGACAAGGAGGACCGGTGAAGAGAATGGACTTGTGGAAGGTTGAATTATTTTGGATTGGAGCATATCACGGATTTGGGATTCAATTTCATTTTTTTGGAAATATGGATAGCGATAAGGTTTGAGGTTAACGGGTTGTGAATTTGGTTGGAGGTTGATATGATGGTTGTGGATTCGGTCTGGTGGAAGATCGGTCGGTTTTTGGAAGAGTTTAGGGAAATGTTGGAGTATGGTCTGTATTTGTGGATGGATGGAATTTGAGCCTTCTGTGGTTAATGGGCTTGGGTCCGAAGTACACTGCAATTGGAAATAATATGCAATAGAAGATGTAGAATGCATACGTTTCAACTGATGAAAAGAAATCTCTGCTGTGCTTGAAGTTGAGTCTTGGCCCACCAAAATAATTTGTTGCTGCATGTGAGAAAATGACATCGTCCTTCTTTTATAATCCATTGTAATTGGGCCCAACTTCTGAAGCCATTGAATTCCAAACACAGCATCAGTTCCCGAGATCTGCAAAAGGAAAAAATCGGCAAGAAAATTATGGGCGCCGATCTGGATTGGCACGCGACGACAGATGCCTTGGCATTGCAGTTAATCGCCGTTGCCAACTGCGACGTGAAAATCGGCGGTTCTTTCGACGCGAAGTCCCAGGAAACACGCAACCCTCGGATGGATATAATTGTGTGTGGAACCGAAATCGACGAGGATGGAAAGGGGTTTGCTGTTGATGTTGGCAGCAAGTCGAATCGAACATGGGTGTGTGGAACCGATTAATGCGTGAAATGAAATTGCTGGTTCTTCTTCTTGTGGGGGAACGAAATGTTCGAGCTCTTGTGGATGGATCTCTTCCTCAGGTAGGAGTAATAGCGCATGTTTTATGGCGCATTTGTGGCCGGAATAGTACTTTTCATCGCAATGAAAACAGAGTCCTTGTGCCTTTCTAGTTTGGATTTCACTTTGGGTAAGTTTGCGAATTGGGTAATTTGAGGTAGGATTAGGGGTAGGGTCGGGTATGGGTGGAAGTGAAGGAAGCGGAGGGTTCTGGTTTCGGGTCCAGTTAGTTCGGTTGGGATATTGTTTGGTTTCAGTGATTTTGGTCTCTATTAATTTAGCTAAGGCAATGACATCAATGAGAGAGGTGGGTTGAAGTGGGATAACTTCGTTTTTGATTTGCGGCTTTAATCCGGAGAGGAAACAATTGAGTATGACGTCAGGGGGAGGTTGGTTATTCGGTTTGAAAGGGTTTCAAAGTTAGCTTGATAGTCATCTAAGGATGTGGTTTATCGAAGTTTAAAAAGTGAGGCTTGTGGGTTTATGAAGGGGGATGGGCCGAAACGATTTTCAATAGCTTTGGTGAAGGATTTCCATGAGGATAGTTGTTTGTTTTTGTATATCCATTGAAACCAAGTTAGAGCTTGACCCTTCATGTAAAAACTTGAGAGTTCAATTCGTTGCTCATCGAGAGTGGAGTGGTAGGTGAAAAACCGTTTCGCTTGAAATATCCAGTCGAAGGGATTCGATCCATCGAAATGTGTTAGTTCACATTATGGTGAGCGGATGGGTATTAGGCTATGATGATGAGTTGGTTGTATTGGTGTTGTAAGGAGGGTGGGGGTGTTGGTCGTTGAAATGGGGTCTGTTGTGGAGATGGTGGGTTAGAGGATAGTTTGGAGTGATTTCGGCTAGAGTGATGGCAAGTTGTTGGATGGATTGTTGTTGAGAGGTAAGATGTGTTTTGATATCGGCAATATCGTTTTGTTGGTTGGTTATGGAGGTTTCTTGAGTGGTTAGTGATTGTTGTTGAGTGGAAAGGTGGTTGTTGATGGAATCGATGGAGGTCAGTTGGTGGAGGAGTTGGGTAGCAAGTTCCTCTAAACGAGTCATGGTGTTTGTGTGTAAGAGGGAGGTGAGGTCGGAAGTGAAAGCACCACTTTGATAGGCACAAGTTCTCTGTGTGTTACTATCTGCTGGAAGAAAACAATTAAGAGGAGGGAGAGATGGATTGAGGAAGAAGAAACGCAGAAAATGAAGAAAATAACATAATTTCCATTTCTCTATTGCATTCATTACATATCTATATATAGGCCAGTTCAAATATTTGCTGTAACAACTTTTGGACAGCTGTCCTTCTTTAATTTGTTAATCAATTCTATCCAATACTTTTGTAACCAACAATGCTAAATAAAAGAAATTTGTTACGAACGTGGCTTGTCCTTTTCCATGCTATTAATCTTGATAACGGTTTGGCATTTTAATATTTCTTTTAGGCCTGGTAGTAGCAGCAGCTTGGTTGCCAGTCTCCAAAGCCGTATCACACTGTCGGTGGTTGTTTGCATCAATAAGAGAAGACAGGTGCAAACAAATATCTAGTAGCAATTGGATGTATGAACAACAAGTTAGAAGGAAGGTGGCACAAAATGATAAACAGTTTATAGTATTGAACATGAATATAAAGTCATTGTATTGGATTAGCAATAAATTGATGTGTTGCTATACACTTTTAGGATGGACGCATTATCAATCTTTTTATACCTTTTAGTCTAGTCTCTATAGGACCGGTGAGTAACCTTTTGTATGTAAGTATACATATAGCTTGCTTTAGACATGTATACATAGTGTGAGTTTTCATTCAGGCGTCATCTGATCTAGATTTTGTAAGCGTTTGATTAAATAACCAAGTTTTGAAAACATGCTCTACAGTAATTAGTGTAAGATGGCAAGCATTTTGCTTACTTCAAATCCTCAATAAATTGGGACCTTTGTGCACTGGGCTGAGAATATAACCAGTGAATGGGGCGTTATACAGTTTAACGATCTATCAATTTTACAATATGCGTGGAGCATGAGGTAGGAACTAGCTAGTCAATTCTCTCGGCATCACTTATCTCTCCTATTAATAATGAAAATTTAATCAATAGAATTTCCACCATGTCTTTTTGAAATTTCAAAAATACCCTAAGTGGTATCCCTTCATGACCGCCCATCAACGGAATCTCATCATCGGTTTGCGACCTCCACCATCACCCTCTTCCCTACCATCGATCAACGGAATTTCACTATCGATTTGCATCCAACATCACCAACAAGACTGCTTAAAATAAATATGTTGTAACCACTAAAGCTTTTGCACTTATAGCACGCATCATCCATATTGAAGAAATGAAGAAATGAGTTATACGAAGTCAAGCAAGCACCACACGCAGCATATATTTCTCATTTTCAAGCAGCAAATGGATACGGGCATATGAGCGTTAGGCTGAGCTCATGCAACTTGTATTTGCATTATATTGCATGTATTGTAAAATATAAATATGAAAGCTGTATCAAAGAAGTTGTATCACTGCAATATACAATTACTTATCATTTCTATCAATAAAACAAGAGTTTCTCATTTCTTCAATTTGTTATCAGAGCACACTGCTTAACAGCAAGTGCTTCATCATCTTCTCGTCCGAGAATCATCATCTTATCAAAAAAAGCTTCATCATCTGAGATTAAGTGACACGGTTTAACAACTGTGTACAAAATATTGCAAAAAATCAAATCATTCATCACTTGAGTACTGTACCGTGCCAAGAAAAGGTGTATCAGAAAAATTTCATCATATAAACACCTCTCTGGTTGCATCAACATCATCAGAAATCACAAGATCCAGATCATCTCACCTGAAGTGCCTTGCCAAGAAACCGGTTGTCAAAAATTTGTCATCATCCAACCAGATTCTGGCTTCACTTTTTCCATCAATTAATTAATATCCTTTTTCATCATCAGTTTCTTGATTTGCCAGTTTCAACATGGCTGAAGAAAATGATGATAATGTCATTTCTCCCACCTCTGCATCAAAATCCACTCAAACTCAATCCAATGTCACTCAAGAACTACTTAAAACCATCATTAAACCACAAAGCCAGATTATCACCACTCCATTGGATGAAACAAATTATCTACTCTGAAAATTCCAAATAGAAACAACAATTAGAGCTTATGGTCTTCAGGAGTATGTTCTTGGAACATTAAATACCCCACCAAGATTCACTGCAGATGGAGAAGGCAAGTTAGTTGAGAATCAAGAATATGTAATACATCAAAGACAAGATAGTTTGGTTAGTTCTTGGTTGTTATCTTTAATTAGTGCAAGTTTACTACCACAGTTAATTGGTTGTAAAACAGCTTATGAAATATGGCATATAATAAAGCAAATATTTAGCTCTCAATCTACTGCAAGAATTATGCAGTACAAAGGACAACTGCATAATCTAAAGAAAGACATTTTATCCATGAGGGAATACTTGTCAAAAGCCAAAACACTGTGTGATCAGCTAGCATCAACAGGACATAATGTCAGTGATACTGAGCAAATACTATCATTCCTGAGTGGATTAGATGAGGAATATGAAGCAGTGGTAGCTGTAATATCCTCTACAAAGAAATTGCCAACACTACAGTATGTTTATTCTATATTAATTGCACATGAAGGTAGATTATAGCAAAAGGAGCCAGCAAATCTGGAGTATTCAGCAAATTACATCACTAATACAGAGGAAAAAATCAAGAAAGAAACTATAGCAATAGAAATCAGTCAAGCAGCAGTCAAAGAGGTGGACAAAATAATAGGTTCAGGGGAAGAGGTGGTAGATGGAGTAATACTAATAATAATAATAGACCAAGATGTCAAATCTGTGAGAAATATGGTCATATAGCAAGCATATGCTATTTTAGATTTGATGCTAACTATACACCATCTCAACAGAATATCAATTCAAGAATGCATAGTCTAAGTGCAAACATGGTGAACACAACAAAAATGCAAGGGTCGCTAAGAAAATGTAGGCAATGACATAGCAAAAATGGAAGATATACAAGATGACTGCTGGTATCCGGATTGTGGAGCAACTAATCATGTTACCAGCAATCTAAGCAATTTAAATCTTGGAAACAAGAAGTACAAAAGTAAACATTTATTATATATGGGCAATGGTAAATCAATTCACATCACACATACTGGAAATGCAAGCATCAGAGGTACCATGCAACTCTATCTTAATACTTTATTAAGGGTTTCTTTAATAAGGAAAAATTTAACGAGTGTCTCACAATTTTCAAAGGATAATAATGTATATTTTAAATTTCACTCAAAGCATTGTTTAGTAAAAGATGCACTAACAAATGAAATTCTTTTGCAGGATAGAGAATGTAGGGGATTGTACAAATTTGATATTGCAAAATCAAGAAATTCTGAAAGTAAGGAAAAATGGTGTAATATACCTGAAATAAAATCAGTTGAAAGTTGTAAGAGCTATGATGTTTGGCATTATAAACTGGGACATCCCAGTATGAAAATTGTAAAACATGTTTTAAGAAGAGAAAATAATATTCATATTGAAAATATCCCTTCATTCTATACCTGTACCTATTGCCCAATGGGCAAAAGTCACAAACTTGCATTTCCAGATTCAGAAACTAAATATGATAAACCATTAGAACTTGTTGCTATAGATTTACGCGGACCAGCTCCAATATTAACTGATTATGGGTACAAGTATTACATTATATTTATTGATGCATTTTCTAGATATGTATGGATTTATTTTCAAAATCAAAATCTGAGACTTGTAATGCAGTGATACAGTTTATTGCAAATGCTGAAAAGCAAACAAACTGTCAAGTAAAAATTATGCAGACTGATGGTGACAAAGAGTTTTTACCACTCAAAGATTTTTTTCAAAAGAAAGGAATAAATCACAAGATAACATATCCACATACCTTTGAGCAAAATGGTCTCATTGAAAGGAAACACAAGCATATTGTAGAGACTGGACTAACTCTTCTTGCACAAGCATCTCTACCTCTGAAATTCTGACCGGATGCTTTTTCCACGGCTGTATACCTCATCAACGGATTACCAACCAAAGTGCTAAAACTCAAAAGTCCAATAGAGGTATTGACAAAGATCAAGCCAGACTATCAGAGATTAAAAGTGTTTGGATGCTTGTGCTTCTCTTATCTAAAGCCTTATATGACACACAAATTAGAATTCAGGTCTGCACCATGTACATTTTTAGGATATGCAACCAATCAAAAAGGTATAAGTGTCTTGACAGCAATGGTGGGATGTATATATCAAGACATGTGATATTCAATGAACTTGAATTTCCATTCAGCAAATCAAAACAACCCAAAAGGTATATGATCCAAAGTATTCAATACCTCCAATACCTAAAGTGATCATACCAGTTGAAAGTCAAACGACTCATGAGAAAGATTGTACCGGTCAACAACACACAATGCTCAGAAATAGATCAAGTCACGAGCAAGATGAAGCATCTGAAAGTTCATGTCATTCACCACAGCAAGGCAACACTAGTCAATCAGATCACTGCCAAATATTGGATGATTATCAATCATCCAATACTCAGCAGGAGACCCCAGTGACTAACATAACTCAACAGTCTGCTCCTGCAAATACTGGTCACCATATGATAACAAGATCAAAGAGTGTCATATTCAAACCAAAAACATACATTGCAGAGCTGACTAATGAGGAACTTAGCATTTATCATCAGGCAATGCAAAACGAAAAGTGGAAAGCAGCCATGAAAGAAGAATATGATGCATTAACAAGAAACAAAACTTGGGATCTTGTTCCATTACTAGATCACAAAAATGTTATAGGGTGTAAATGGACTTACAAGCTAAAGAAAAACCCTGATGGTACAATTCTGAAATACAAGGCTAGATTGGTGGCAAAAGGATATTCACAACAAAGTGGCTTTGATTTTAATGAAACTTTTTCACCAGTTGTGAAGTCATCCACCATTAGGATTGTACTAACTATAACCTTGCATAAGAATTGGACCATTAAGCAATTAGATGTAAATACCTTTTTGAATGATGTATTGCAGGAGGAAGTCTACATGAAGCAACCACTTGGATTCAAACAAAAAGGCAATGAGGGACTAGTGTGCAAACTGAACAAGGCAATTTATGAGTTTAAACAAGCACCAAGAATGTGGTTTGACAAATTGAAATCAACATTAGACAGGCTTGGCTACATCTCAATAAAATATGACAATTCTCTCTTTACTAAAATTTCCAATAACATCGTTACTTACATATTAATTTATGTTGATGCTTTTATAATTACAGGTAACAGTGAGATGGAAATCAATAGAGTCACACAACATTTGAACAAGGAATTTTCAATTAAAGACTTGGGAGAACTAAATTACTTTCTTGGTATAGAAGTCAAGAAGACATCAGATACTGAAATGCATTTATGTCAAAGAAAATACATCTCAGAAATATTGGTGAAAGCAAAAATGGATAAAGCCAATCCTCTTCCTACACCAATGACAAGTAGCTTACACTTATTAAAAAATAAAGGAGAGCCAATAGAAAATGACAAATTGTACATAAGCATAGTGCGAGCATTACAATATGCCACAATAAATAAATCAGACATATCATTTAGTGTGAATAAAGTAAGACAATTCATGTAAAAGCCACTAGATGAACACTGGAAAGCAATTAAAAGAATATTAAGGTATCTTAAAGGAACCATAAATCAGGGTTTAGTTCTACAAGCAAGCAAGTCATTAAACATCAATGGGTATTCAGATGCAGACTGGGCAACTGACTGTGGTGACAGAAGATTAACAACTGGTTATTGCATTTTTCTAGCCAAAAATCCAATATCATGGTGTGCAAAAAAAACAACCAACAGTTTCTAGATCAAACACAGAAGCTGAATACATAAGTGTTGCTAGTGCAACAGAGGTTATGTGGATAGTGCTATGTTAAGTGAATTACAGATCAAATCTAACAGCATAGCAACTATTTGGTGTGACAATCTCAGTACAATTTCACTTACAACAAATTCCATATTGCATTCAAGATCAAAGCACATGAAATTGGATCTATATTTCGTACAGGAACAAGTCATAAAAGGAAAACTGAGAGTCAATCACGTACCTTCAACTTACCAGAAAGCAGATGTTTTTACATAAGCACTGTCAAAGCAAAACTTTACCAGATTCAAGCATGAGTTGAGTGTTGATGAAGCCAACCACAATCTGAGATCTAAAACCGCCGACTACTTGCCACCAGCAGAGAGAATCAAGGATTCATCACTGCGATGAAGTTTAAACTACATCGGAACAAAATCGTCATTGATACAAGTAGCAATTTATGTACCGTGTTAGCACCAAAATTGGTCACTAACCTCGTTCAGAAAGATTGTGTAGAGATATAAGTGATGAAAGTAAATTAAACAGAGAAGACAATGCTAATTTAAATGCAGAAAGTAAGAACACCAAATTTATAGTGGTTCAGCGTAATTGCCTACGTCCACTTTGTTCAACTTTATTGATTTCCTTTATGGTTGATTACAAATACAATTCGTGAATCAAATGCTTGAGTGAAGTTGTTGAGTAGAGAAGATGAGTCTTGAAAATGGCAGAGTCTTCCCAGTGTTTTCTCTCCAAAAAAGGATCCATTCCACTGTGACCTTGCCCCTCTATTTATAGACAAAGATGGGCTGGACTTCCCAAGTGGGCTGATGGCCGAACACTCCAGCCCGAGTACAGTGGTCGCTGTATGCCAAGCAAGGTTTGCCGAACGCCGCTACGCCGAACCATTCCTTCTATGCTGAACGGTGTGTTGGTGTCGTGGGAAGTGTAGGATGGTTGTCTGTTGAGGCCGAACGTGCCTCCATCTCAAGCTCTTGAACGAACGGTGTATGCAGGCCGAACGATACCGGTATCTTGAGTAGTTGTGCATACTGAATGTCTTCTGGATGTCGAGTACTACGCCGAACACCATGGGATGCCGAGTACTCCTGTTGCCGAGTACTACGCTGAGTACCTTGGGATGCCGAGTACTCCTGTTGCCGAGTACTACGCCGAGTACCTTGGGATGCCGAGTACTCCTGTTGCCGAGTACTACGCCGAGTACCTTGGGATGCCGAGTACTCCTGTTGCCGAGTACTACGCCGAGTACCTTGGGATGCCGAGTACTCCTGTTGCCGAGTACTACGCCGAGTACCTTGGGATGCCGAGTACTCCTGTTGCCGAGTACTACGCCGAGTACCTTGGGATGCCGAGTGCTCCTGTTGTCGAGTACTACGCTGAGTACCTTGGGATGCCGAGCGCTCTTGATGTCGAGTTCTCCTATCACCGAGTTCTAATGATGCCGAACGCTAGCGCTGAGTATTGGTTGTCGCCGAGTGCCAGTTGACGCCGAACACTGCTGGATGCCGGACACTATGGATGCTGTGTACTTCGCCGAACACTGCTGGATGCCGGATACTATGGATGCTGTGTACTTCGCCGAACACTCCTAGATGCCAAGTGCGTCGCCGAACACTGCTAGATGCCGGACAGTCTGAGATGTCGAGCACTAGTTGCCTGGTCAAATCTCCAGGAAACACTTGCCCCCCACAGTGTATCGCATGGCCGAACGTGATGCGCTTTGAATCTGGTCCAATTTTCCTTGATGATGCTTTCTTGATGAGGCCTGTGACGGAGGTGCGTGACGAACGTGGTTTTGACGCCGAACGGTACGTTCGAAGTCGGACAATGCTCATGTGTCGAATGGTACTTCATTTCGATGCCGAGCACTCTGGTATTGACCGGTTCTACCGGGTATAGCCTTTTCAACTTCTACCTCCCTCTATATAACCAGGTCCTTCCCGTCCCTTCTCCTTTACCTTTTCGTTTCTGCCATTCTTCCAAGATTTCTAACCTTCTCTAGTCGAACAGATTTACAACTTGAACATTCCTTCCTAAGCTCCTAACTGCAATCTAGGTACCGCTCCTCGTATAACTTGAATAAGTTTCAAATGAGTCAAGTGTGTCCTATAGGAAGTTTTCGAGTAGGTTGTCCTCATTGCCGAACGATAATGTGAGGCGAGGAGGAAGGATTCGAGGTGTTTGCACATGTGGCTATTGTACTTAGCTCCATCGCGTCGAACCAAAGTCAAAAATGAAGGAAAAGGAAAACGTTGGAGGTTGTAAGGGTGTTGGATGGCATAGCTATGGTTCGGCGTATGTTGTCATGCGCCGAACGATAGAGGCTGCCAAATAGTATTTCGTCTGAATGTGGCCGAACACTCGCTAGAACGCCGAACAACAACTTAGCCGAACGAACTAAAACCGAACACTTACTAAAATGCCGAACAATAACTTAGCCGATCAAAACCCAAGCCGAACATTCTTAGATGCCGAACAGTATCTTGGCCGAACGATACGATTGCCGAACAGAACTTAGACCGAACAATTTCAACGCCGAACAACATTCAAATGCCGAACAAACACATACATGCCGAACAGAACTTAGGTTGAACAATTTCAATGCCGAACAACATTCAAATGCCGAACAAACACATGCATGCCGAACAGAACTTAGGTCGAACAATTTCAATGCCGAACAACATTCAAATGCCGAACAAACACATGCATGCCGAACAGAACTTAGGTCGAACAATTTCAATGCCGAACAACATTCAAATGCCGAACAGTATAAATGTCAGACTACACTTAGGCCGGTCACTTTATAAATCATATGTTTCCTGCATCTGGAACTGTACTCACCTCAAGGCAAGCTTTTTGAGACGATCAGCGATGACGGTCTTCGAAGGCGACGATTCGAAGCTAATTTTTATATCTTTAAAATCTTTAGATTCTTATCGCTTGTACACAATTGCTTGCACTAGTTCACACACCACGTGGGGGGAAAACTAGTGTTGCTAATTCTAACGTTCAACGTTTTTTAAGTATAGTTTTCTCAAGCACTTAGCCAGGTTCGTTATTTATTGGGGATGTCGAGAAAATCTAGCTCTGCCACCATATCCGACAGGCCTGGGCCGTCATCAAGGCAAGGAGCCGCTGATACTTCTAATCCGTCGACTTCTCCTGCTCGTAACTTGGCACCTGATGCTCTGGAGGCAACAATCTTACTAGACAATCCGATCGATTCACAAGCCTCGAAGATCAACGAAGCTGCTCTGCGACGGATATGCTCCATTCACGGGATTCCTTCTGCCGACGTGTTAGTTCCTTCGAGACACGATCGCCCTCATTTGCCCCCAGTCGGGTATACTACCTGCAACAAGTTCATGTGTTGGATGGGCAGTGTGCCTCCATTCAATTTATTTCTCCGGGATGTACTGCAGTATATAGACATAGCTCCGTCGCAGCTGCACCCGAATGGCCATGCATTTCTATATGGGACTTACTTACTTTTCATGGCTGTCTTCTCCAGATCTCCAACCGCCGGTGATATAAGATACATTTATATGTTCAAGAGACGGAAAGACAGTCCTTCCTTTATGTTCCTCGAGCCATACCACAAATGCCAGATCTTGACAGGGGCATGTAGTAAATTCGCCCTGTACAAACAGGAATGGTTCTATGTGCGCTGCCCTTCTGGTTTCGCTAGGAGATGGGTTGAGGGCAGTAAGCCTCTCTGCTGAGTCACTATTCGTATTTGATTGGAGTCATGCTTTTCCTAACTCTTCATTTCATCTTTTCAGGTATCAACCCGCGTCCGGAAGGCCGAGGATATTCTGAGGCTGTTGAAGCCATTAGAGCTCTTCCTGCTGAGGATCGAGACATCCGGACTATCATTTCAAATGAATCGCTGTCGGGGTTTGGCTTGCTAGCCCCTGGTCGTCGGATCAGCCTTCCAGAGGGTGTTACCATTCCCAAACCTCCGTCCGGTAAAGGGAAAAAACTTGCCGGATCGTCATCGCGCCGCGCTCCCGACACGCACGAAGAAGGCGAGCGCAAAGAGGATGATGCCCCTGAAACTCAGGGTGAGAATGCGGGTCCCGCTCAGAATCCGGCAGTCGAAGTTCACGACATTGAGACGTCGTCCTCCCTTTCGAAGGGAAAGAAGAAGTTAAAACATAAAGTTCAGAAGGAGAAAGTTGGTGGCACTTCAAAAGTCACACTTATTCCGCCTGAGAAAGAGGCTTCCTTACAGCATCTGGAAAGTTCTCTGAGGGGTCTGTCCAACCTGTCCATCCCCGATGATTTACTTAATTACGGGTTCGATGATCCTGAAGCTCTCAAATTCTCTTCGCCCACTAGAGGCAATGTAGGAGTTCAACTCCCGGCTCAAGGAGACAACACTCCGATTAGCAAAGATAAACGAACGGGTCCGTCGGGGGGAACACTAGGACACACACGCACATGCGCATTCCATAATATACTTCAAGTCTTTTTAACTCGTGAATTCTCCTTAACTCGTTGTTATCTCCATTCTTTGCAGGTGATATGGGCCGCTCTTACGGACTTGATCGCCTTCAGGGGTCTTCTATATTCCATCACTCTGGATGGGATTCCGGTTCAAGCAGACGCAGGGACCGAGGCGAGTATGAAGATAGGGATAATCGTCCCCGAGAGTCGTCTCACCGCAAGAAAGCACATTCTCAATCTTCCCAGTCCCGTGATCTTCCTCCTCCAACTGAGCCGGATAGAGAGAAATCCTTACAGAAGGGTTACCAGTCTGATGCTCCTCGAGAACAACATTCCAGTTCATCGAGTATAAGGCAAGTTCGAGAGCAACGTAAAAGAACGGAGTTTTCAAAGCCTCCTCCTCCTACTCCTGCGGTGGACCCAACTGTTGCGGAAAAGATGGTCGATCTTACGGCCAAGTTTCCAAAAATTTGCTTCGATGGTCTGAAGTTCCTCCCGGCCATTCATCATATTCCCGGGCATGTGAAACAGAGTGCCATTGCCTGCAATAACGACGTCTATGTTCAACATGACGCGTTTGTGCACTTGGTGGAGAAGATCTCGGAAGTATCCGTTGAGCGTCAACACGAGATTGATCGTCTGAATCTGGAGGCCGACAGCGATAAGAAAATCATCAAACTCCAAGACGAAGAGCTTGCTTCGTATAAGTCAAAGCTAGAAGCCGCTAAACAAAGCGCAAAAAATTCTGCCGAGGCAGTTACTCGTTTAGAGGCGGCTCACAAAAAAGAGCTTGACGAAGCAGTCCAGCGCAGCGGTGCCCTCGCCCTAGAAAAAGACTCTGTCCAAAAGGAAAGGGACGCACTCGCTACTCAAGTCAAAGAGCTGAAGGAATTACTTTCCAAGGAGAAGGAAGACAAAGTAGCTGCTCAAGAAGAATCACAGCGATACTGTGATGAGATTGTTGCTACTCGACTCCTGAAGACAAAGCTCGATGACGAACTCGCCGGGGTCGAGAAAATGAAGGACGAGGCTCGTGAGGAGGGCAAAAGAATGGCTGTTGAAGAGCTTGATTCTCGCCTCGAGGCGGCCACAGAAGCCGGCAGGGAAGAGGTCAAAAGTATGTTTGACCCGTTGATCGCCGAGTATGGAGCCCGCATCCTTATGCATCGCGACTTAACATTTCTGGGTGACGGCTACCTCGAATCCCTGGCTGAGGCGTGGGAAACTCTGATAAGGATCAGGAAGGTCGAGTCGGGCTCCAACGAGGTCGATGAGGATGCCTTGGTGAAGGAGTTCCTAAGGGGGAATGAGCCATCGGACTTATCCGCAGCATTGGCACTTTATAGCAAAGGCTCTTCCCCTCCGAAAGAGAAGAATGACGAAGCTGGCCCGTCTGGGGCCGATACTACTACTCCTCACATTGCCGCTCCTTACGCTGCTCAATCGGCTGGTCGGCCAACACTTGATCCATTCGAGCAGCATGCTAGTTATGATCCCGAAGATCCCGAGTTTGGTGTTCATGTGCTGTCACCTATCCTGGAGGGTGAAACCCCTCGCGCCACCGATAGCCAACCGGACCTTGGTAGGAAATTCTTCTTTCTCTAGAAGTTGAAGAGATCCCGTCATTTTTCAGCAGTGGCTATTCGTTCTAATGCTCATTCCTTATGTTTTCGTGCAGGTTGCTCTGACGCCGAGCCAACTCCGAGGAGCGATGACGCCAAGGAGGAAGCAGAGAAAACAAGCGACATTGCTCACGCAGGAGTAACTCCTGGTCCAGACGCTCAAGTGATCGGGGCGCTAGATGATGAAAAACTTGATACTTCGTCTCCTGCCGAAGGAAGCGATGAAATTGAAATCACTGGCGCCTCTGAGCATACTTCAGAGATGAGCATGAAGGATTGTCTCGCCGACGAGGAGAAGAAAAAAGTCAAAGTCAAAGTTGAGTCTGAAATACTGGAACTCACTGACCCGCGGAACAGACCTTTGAAAATCATTCTCCCGGGCAGGTCCAAACCACTAGATGTTCCGTCTCCTACTCCCGACTCCGTTTCTCTAGCAAGCAAAAAGTCCAAGAAAAAGCGTGAGGGAGAGGAGTCGTCGGAAACAACGAAGGAAGACAAGAAGAAGAAGTCGAAGAAATAATCGATACACTCGTTCAACGAGTTTTTTGCTTAAGTCTTGTAATTGCTTTTATCTTCCACAACTTGTAGTTTGTATAGAGAGGTCTGAATTTTGTAGGAGTGATCATGTATCCCCATTTTGGACTTATTGAATAAAGTTTTTAGCTTCTTTTTCGCTTGGGTGATTCTCTTGTCTTTCCTTAGTTTGCTGACTAATTGTAGCCATAACTCAAGTTCTTATGAGTTGCATTATCTCCCGGTCCATTCTTGTGCTGTTCAAACATTTTTGGACATGGCGTACCTCTCGTCCCACATCTTTCAAGTACTTGCACTACAACAAAACAACCATATTACAACTTTTCCTTTACAACCAACACAAACAGACAGTTGTAATAGGTATTCTGTAACAACTGTTTATGTTAGCAGTTGTAACAAAGGCGCTTTTAACAACTTTATTTATGCAGCAGTTGTGATATGCGATCGGTTACAACTGCTTAATTTGTGTCAGTTGTAGATATTATTTATAACAACTGTTTTCGTCAGTTGTCTCCCTACTTTATTTTTCTACCGTAAATAATTTTGATTTCCCTCCCTCCTTTTCATTCACCGCTCATTTTATTTTAGCTAGCCGCAAATTTTTCTATTTCTATTCCTAAACCTAAACCCTAACCTCATCCCGCTACCCTCCTTCCTTCGTTTCCATCCAAGAAACTAAACCGCCCTTGCTGGCCTCCGTTGCACTCGCCGCCGTTGTCGCTCACGCTCTCGTTTCCATCCTAGCTTCATCTCTGTTCCGCTCGCGCTCTCGTTGCCACGGAAATAACCCAGAGTATGTTTATTCCATTGCAATGTTTATCTCCAAGCCAACCGACAATTTTGACTTCGATTTCAATCTCGAGTTCTCCATCTGCATGAAAACACGTTGATGCTTATGGTGTAGTTTGCAGGTCTTGGAGAGAGACTTCCAAAGAAATTGTTGGAAATCCTGAAGTTTCTGGGTTGCTTACGTTCCATATTTCTTTAAAGCAGGTAGTTTCAAACTATATTTTGATTCTGTTATTTGTTTCTTTTTTTTATTTCAATGATGATTTTTTTGCATTTTGCGGGCTGGATCGAGAGATGGAACGATTCAGTGTTTCATCAAGAGAGATAAATCAAAACTCACTTATCATCTCTACTTATGCTTTAGTCCCGTTAAGTAGCTTTGAGTCAAGGTAGATGTTTTATCATTTGAACAGTGTTTTAATTTCAGTTGAACTTTGGTTCAGGATCAATTTAAGTTCGTTTTAACTTATAAAAACGTTTATGAGTGGAATATTCTGATAAGCAAAAGAGAGGAACTCCATAATTTAGTTTGATTATCTAGGTTCTATTCTAATAAGCATTTTCTTTACCTCAAAAACCTGTTAACATGGAAATAATGGTAGTAATATGAAAGAACTTTACTGCTGCAAACTATTCTTAAGTTTCATTGAAAGGCTTTGATAAGATTAAGTTTCAATTTTTGGCATTGTGTTTCTTACCGAACCAATTGTATATATGGGTATAAAAACATGGAAACCGGTTCAGTTTACAAAGTTAGATGTGTTATCTAATAGCCATTTTTGGACCCATTTTAAAGAAATTAAGTCATGAAGTGTTCTTCTAGTTATGTCAATAACTTGGTCCATAATTCACTTTGGCTTTATAGATGACGATTGACTTTATTGAATGAGTTTCATTTGAAACATAGCATGATATGTTCTTGGAATCTTGTAATACACAATTATGTATATGAATATTCATTAAGGGCGTCGAGAAAAAAGGAAGGGAAAAAAAGGAGATTTGTTTTACTTAAATAAGTTGTTTGTTAAAATTTTAAATCTCTACCAAAGATATTTGTGTTACTGAAGACAATTCAATTCTTATTTTGCAATGCATTGTGCACTAAATAGTTATCAAATGTGCAATGCCACAAAAAATTGATGTGATAAGAAACTTAAATCTCTTAGTGTAATATGAGCGTTGTATATCAAAGTAAACAAAAAGGAATAAATTTGGTTATCATTGAAGTACATTTCCTTAAAGAAAGATGAAGGGTTGTCCCATAGTTTAGGTGTGTGAAGTACACAAGGATGTTAAGCGATGGCAGGTGGCTGGAGGAGGGTATGCATATGTGAATAAGTGATTTTTTTCCTTTTTGTAAGGCAGGTTATGATGGTGTAGTAGTGTAAATTGGAAGTAGTGATAGCAATGCACATGTCTTCGTCTCTTACAAAAAGCCACCGTTGGGTGATGTGTGTTTGTGTAGCTTATTTATTCTATGGCAAAAGGGGCACTGAACACAAAATAGATGGTATATGGCATGAATGCTAGTTAAACTTTTATATCATAAAAAAATCAAAAAATACTGTAAGAGTTGAACCTTTTCTGCATCTATGGGGACAAGTGACACAAGTTGAACCTTAAAAAGCTTATTGCGAGTTGTTGCTATTATAATTAGACACGCAATTGATTAGTGGCCAATTAAATTTGTTAGCTGAAGCAACATGTAGAAGCCATATTTGTCATATTAAGTAACGACCAATGAGGTAGTGGGGACTCAGTTGGATATGGACTTGTAGTAAAAGGGATCGTGTTCTTTTTTTATCCAAGTCGACATTTTTGTGTGCCTCTTAAGTAATAATACCCCTATATCATTATCAGGCTTTGATCAATCATTGATCCATATCAGTGGATATGCAAAGAAGTATTTTTATATTTGTGTTGATTAGTCATAAACGATAACCAGCTAAGAATTGATAGGTGATGTTAATCCATACATGACTGAACTTTGACTAGTTTAATCTTTAAACATTGCTGAGAGTATAAATGCTTGCCTTTGTTGATAGGTATAAACTCCTAATATTCCAAGCAAGTTAGATTTATTCAAGTAGTTTAAACATTGTTGAAAGTATAAATGTTCGCCTTTGTCTTTTAGGTGGTTCTGCTACGAATTTATTTGGCTTATTTCTCAAATTGCTGAACTTGAACGAATAACATCCAATCTGATGCTGATTGCTACTGGCATACCATTCACGTCTTATATCTTGGATAAACAATATGAATGTGCAAGCACGGGGATTGAAATAATCATACAATATTGTTTCTCGTAACAAACAAACAAACAAAATGTTAAAATTTTGAAATTTTTAATTGTTTAAACTACTAAATGTAAAGACGAGCATTTATATTTTGTACAATGAAAAGGTTGAGTTTGAACCATTGAGTAATGCAAAGTATTTAGTTAAATGTTGACTTGCATGCACTTATATCTTGTCAACCGTGCATCCAAAAGGAGGTAGCCACGTTGGAAATCCAAGCAGTGGCTGGCGGAGGCTGATTTGGAGCATCTGCTCCAGATATTATCACCACTGATCGACCGGTGAAGCCACACCGGTCCATCGGTGGGTGAACTGTTGGAAAAAAAGAAAAAAAAAACAACCTGACTTAAGAAATTTGCATTCATGATTTCTATTCTCTATTTAGTTCCATGCTTTACTCTTTTTGTCCGTGTGATGCTCCTGTTAAGTTGTATTATATTCTTGGTTTGCTTTCGCCTATCAACTGGTAACATAAAATAGAAATGAATACTTAATGTATTGTTTGTGAACCCAATAAAATCCACTTGTTCATGAACTGCTGCATATGTATGATGTTAAGTTGTATTATATTCTTGGTTTGCTTTCGCCTATCAACTGGTAACATAAAATAGAAATGAATACTTAATGTATTGTTTGTGAACCCAATAAAATCCACTTGTTCATGAACTACTGCATACGTATGTGCCAGCATACCTTTGTTTAGATTTGAAGCCTAATTAGTTTGATAGTTGATATGCTATTTTTCTAAAGTTATATTCTGTAATAAAAGATGTATGTAAATTACTTTGAACTTTGAAGTTCGATAGCCTACATTCTTAAGTGCATAAAGGACATACTGTCCATGTTTTGCTTTTATATGATATAGCCTGACACATTCAAAATCTGGGCACATATGAATGATAATAAACTTACACATTTATGTTTTTGAAATACTGGCCTTGTTTGCGTGATATAGCTTAACTATTTAAATAGTTATGCTTATGTATATAAATTAGTAGCCTTTCAATTATTATTTTTAAGATATAGGCTAACTGTGTATGTTGTTGTTGTTTGTTGACTGTATTATGGCAGAGTTAAAGAAGCTTGGGTATTCGAGACTTGTTGGTGGAGCAGTTTGCTTTGTGTGGAGGAGCAGTAGGCGGTGACCGCAACAGAATGTATGGGAGATAGGTGATGCTGGTAGTAGTTAAGGAGCGGCAGTCAGTGAAGTGGTTATGTATAATATATCAGTGTTGAATGCTGTGTTTTCTGGTTTGTGATAGTATTGGGAAGTGATGACTGACAATGGTTGTTGCAGCAGAAGGTAAGTTGATGTCTCAGCAGAAGGTAAGTTGATGTCGCGCCGAAAGAAAAAGTGGCTTAGTGGAGACTGGTAGCTGTTGTATTCCTTTTAGTCCATATTTGTTTTTTAACTGCATTTGTATTCCCTTTAGATGTATTTACATTCACTGTAAGTCCAGAATTATTTTATTTGCATTTGTAGAACCTAAGAGGCTCTTGACTTTGACATATTTGTACCCTGAATTCGTTTTTCTATTCAGCAAATAACAATGTGATGTGTATTATGTATTGACTAAATCTGATATTGCAGTTAGTTTTATTTCACTTTGTTATATTGATATTTAATTTTACTTCAATTCTGTCTATGGATACTGCAATATTATCTGTGGATACTGCAGTATTATCTACTGATATTGCAGTATTATCTACTAATATTTCTTGTTGCATTGCAAAATGTGTTTAGAAATTTTTTTTATTTTACATTTTTTTACCACAACTATCAATAGCAGTTGTTAAAGGGTCTTTTATAATTGTTAATAGCAGTTGTAAAAGATCCTTTTACAACTGCGATTGACAGTTGTAAAAGATCCTTTTGCAACTGCGATTGACAGTTGTAAAAGATCTTTTTTGCAACTGCCGCTGGCAGTTGTAAAAGATTTTTTTACAACTATCGAAGATCGTTGTAAAAAAATATAGATCTATTACAACTCTGGATATCACGAAGGGCGGCTGTCCGTTGTAATAGACCTATTACAACTGTTTTTGGCAGTTGCGAAAAGATGTTTTTGTTGTAGTGTTGGACTTCTTGCTGACTCTGTGCTCCGGGGACTTGGAGGCTTGAAACAGTTTATACTCTAGTCCGCGCTCCGGGGAATTAGAGTACTCCGCTCCGCACTTCGGGGATTCGGAGATTTGAAATCGTTTATACTCTAGTCCGCGCTCCGGGGACTTAGAGTACTCCGATCCGCGCTCTGGGGATTCGGAGATTTGAAATCGTTTATACTCTAGTCCGCGCTCTGGGGACTTAGAGTACTCCGATCCGCGCTCTGGGGATTCGGAGATTTGGAATCGTTTATACTCTAGTCCGCGCTCTGGGGACTTAGAGTACTCCGATCCGCGCTCTGGGGATTCGAAGATTTGAAATCGTTTATACTCTAGTCCGCGCTCTGGGGACTTAGAGTACTCCGATCCGCGCTCTGGGGATTCAGAGATTTGGAATCGTTTATACTCTAGTCCACGCTCTGGGGACTTAGAGTACTCCGATCCGCGCTCTGGGGATTCGGAGATTTGGAATCGTTTATACTCTAGTCCGCGCTCTGGGGACTTAGAGTACTCCGATCCGCGCTCTGGGGATTCAGAGATTTGGAATTGTTTATACTCTAGTCCGCGCTCTGGGGACTTAGAGTACTCCGATCCGCGCTCTGGGGATTCGGAGATTTGGAATTGTTTATACTCTAGTCCGCGCTCTGGGGACTTAGAGTACTCCGATCCGCGCTCTGGGGATTCGGAGATTTGGAATCGTTTATACTCTAGTCCGCGCTCTGGGGACTTAGAGTACTCCGATCCGCGCTCTGGGGATTCGGAGATTTGGAATCGTTTATACTCTAGTCCGCGCTCTGGGGACTTAGAGTACTCCAGTCCGCACTCTGGGGACTTGGATGTTTAAGTTGAGAGCAGTCGTATTTCCACTCTTTAATTTGTATTCATCTACTGTATCGAGGCTAATGTCATCGAATGAACAATCGAACCACGTTTGCTCACGGAATGAGATTTTGCCCCCCAGGATGAGGGACGAAATTTGAAAAATGGACGATCGATTCTCGTCCGCATGGTGATTATAGCTCTTCCAATCAAGTCAAGGAAGGAGGTATATGACAGATGGTTGAATCACATCCATGTTAGGTTAGATAGCCAAATCTCTTACAATTTGCTCCGTATCTCCTTCTAGAAAATAAGGATAATAGATTGTTGAGTAGACAAAGTAAGTTGCATATGTTCCAAGGTGCAGTCGTGTCCATATATTGACAGTGATGGTTAGCGAGTACGCAGTCTACCATAGCTACTTCAAGTTGGGCTTTCGAACAACCTTTCGTGTTCAGGGTAGGATTTGATGTGTAGATGATCAAATCACGTCCACTTTTGACGGATCCCGGCGTCACTGAGCTTCATGAGGGGTATCTGTATTTTGTCGAACTTTGTTCTATGACTTGATTGGAGTGGATGATCGGGCCATATTCATTCCAAGCAGTTTAGGTCTCCAAGTCAAATGTGGAGGTTGATGGATGGATGGTCGGTTTTTCGAATCGATCATAAGTTGATCATACGAACTCAGATCGTCTTGAAACTTTGGCTTCCCTGGCTTTGATTGTTATGTCTTGTTAATCGTGGCTCGATCCAGACTCGGACAAAATCCATTGACATCCATAGTGAGCCTTTGTGTAACCGATCTCCAAGACGAACTGTCACTGGTTTCTAATCAAGTTCTTGGTGTCACGGTCTTGCCAAAAGGCGGGATAACATTTGCCCCCCAAAGGACGTCTTGTGTAAACATGACGTGCTTTGAAAAACCGCAGTCTTTCATGCTGAATATTTCCGTCCAGTTGATTGCTTGACAGTCGTCTCTCAATCGTTTCGTTGCAATCTTCTTTTAGAAAAATGTTCAACTAGCATGCTTTGCTTTGGTTCTGCCCCCAGTTCTGGGGATGAGTATGGAGTTGATGTATGTTTATACTCCGTCTGGCACTCTGGGAGTACGGAGTTGAGTAGATGTTTATACTCCGTCTCGCACTCTGGGAATACGGAGTTGATTAATGTTTATACTCCGTCTCGCACTCTGGGAGTACGGAGTTAATTAACGTTTATACTCCGTCTCGCACTCTGGGAGTACGGAGTTAAGTAGATGTTTATACTCCGTCTCGCACTCTGGGAGTACGGAGTTGATTAATGTTTATACTCCGTCTCACGCTCTGGGAGTACGGAGTTGATTAATGTTTATACTCCGTCTCACACTCTGGGAGTACGGAGTTGATTAATGTTTATACTCCGTCTCGCACTCTAGGAGTACGGAGTTAAGTAGATGTTTATACTCCGTCTCGCACTCTGGGAGTACGGAGTTGATTAATGTTTATACTCCGTCTCGCACTCTGGGAGTACGGAGTTGATTAATGTTTATACTCCGTCTCGCACTCTGGGAGTACGGAGTTAAGTAGATGTTTATACTCCGTCTCGCACTCTGGGAGTACGGAGTTGATTAATGTTTATACTCCGTCTCGCACTCTGGGAGTACGGAGTTGATTAATGTTTATACTCCGTCTCGCACTCTGGGAGTACGGAGTTAAGTAGATGTTTATACTCCGTCTCGCACTCTGGGAGTACGGAGTTGATTAATGTTTATACTCCGTCTCGCACTCTGGGAGTACGGAGTTGATTAATGTTTATACTCCGTCTCGCACTCTGGGAGTACGGAGTTAAGTAGATGTTTATACTCCGAGTTGGACCTTTCCCGAGCTGTCTCCAAACTGCTTCACAGCAATGTTGCTTTTTATTGACTCTTGGACAGGCCCTGGCGCCTTATCTCGTCGTACCCACCTAGCTTCCTCTCTTCTTATGAACTGGTGTGCCTTAGAGTAGAAACGCTCTAGCGTAGCCGGAGGTTTTCCTGCTAGCCAGTCTCCAAACTCAGAGTCTGGATCCACACCTCTCATTACAGCCATTAGATTTGCATGGTCATTGGGATTACTGACTTCAGTTGCTGCTATGTGGAACCTTTGTAAATATTCCTTCAACGACTCCTCGGGATTTTGGGTTACACTTGACAGAGACATCACGTCCTTTGGGCGCGTAGTGTGTATCCTGAACTGCTCAATAAACTTCTTTGCCAACTCCTCGAAATTTGATACGGATCGTGGAGGAAGTCGGGTGAACCACATAGTAGCGATCCCAGATAGAGTGATCGGGAAGCACCTACACTTGGTGGCATCATTCGCTCTAGCTGAATCCATCATCCATTCATACCTCATGACGTGCTGTCTGGGGTCAGTCTTCCCTTCATACGCAGGGATAGTAGGCATACTAAACTTCCTAGGGTACGCCGCTTGCAACACAACATCTGTGAACAGAGTATGACTTCTTGACACTCCCCAATCATCATTCGATAACCCCTGATTTTCTTTCATCAACTGCCTGATCATGGCTGTCAGATCTGGTGTCTGTATGGAAGGCGGAAGGTTAGTGTCTGTTCTACGTGCCTGACCATGCAGGTGCCTCCTCTCCTGGCGACCTGCCAATCGTTCGTCCTGAGGTCCGACATCGTTAGCGTTTTGATGATCTGGACCTCCATCCTCCATTTGTACTCCGGTCCTGAAGTTCCCAGCTCTTGCTTGGTTACGGTCTCCAGTCGTCTGAACATCAGCTTCTGCTCGTGCAGCTTCAGTCTTACGTCGTCTGTGCCTGGGAGGTTCATCAGAGGAAGTTGAGCTGTCAGATGAAGAGTAAGGAGCGGGATTGCCCCCAGCATTCTGTTGCTGCTGTTAAGTGAGTTGTGCCATCAGGTTGGCGTTAGCTTGCATCTGCTCTCCTAGTTGTCTCCTGCTTTCCCTGAGTTCTCTCATCAAGTCATTGAACTCTATTCTGGTGACAACTGGAGTCTGTTCTTGAGTGGCAATTCCTGCACTCGGAATCGCTGGTTGATTGCTAGGTCCTGCTTGTTGCACACTAGCAGTTTCGTGGGCATCCGCATTATGAGAAGCTGACCTGGTACGTGGTCTTGCCATTGTAGAGCTATTGGTATGAACTCTGAGTAGAATAAACGGATGTCCTATCAGTGAGTCGGATCTTCCTTGGGGGATTTGTTCAATCCAGTAGCTTCAAAGCAGATCCTTGAGGTCTGAGAATTCGATTCTCAGTGAAAGCACCAAAGTGTTAGCACCAAAATTGGTCACTAATCTCGTTCAGAAAGATTGTGTAGAGATATAAGTGATGAAAGTAAATTAAACAGAGAAGACAATGCTAATTTAAATGCAGAAAGTAAGAACACCAAATTTATAGTGGTTCAGCGTAATTGCCTACGTCCACTTTGTTCAACTTTATTGATTTCCTTTATGGTTGATTACAAATACAATTCGTGAATCAAATGCTTGAGTGAAGTTGTTGAGTAGAGAAGATGAGCCTTGAAAATGGCAGAGTGTCCCCGGTGTTTTCTCTTCAAAAAAGGATCCATTCCACTGTGACCCTGCCCCTCTATTTATAGACAAAGATGGGCTGGACTTCCCAAGTGGGCTGATGGCCGAACACTCCAGCCCGAGTACAGTGGTCGCTGTATGCCGAGCAAGGTTTGCCGAACGCCGCTACGCCGAACCATTCCTTCTATGCCGAACGGTGTGTTGGTGTCGTGGAAAGTGTAGGATGGTTGTCTGTTGAGGCCGAACGTGCCTCCATCTCAAGCTCTTGAACGAACGGTGTATGCAGACCGAACGATACCGGTATCTTGAGTAGTTGTGCATACTGAATGTCTTCTGGATGTCGAGTACTGCACCGAACACCATGGGATGCCGAGTACTCCTGTTGCCGAGTACTACGCCGAGTACCTTGGGATGCCGAGTACTCCTGTTGCCGAGTACTACGCCGAGTACCTTGGGATGCCGAGTACTCCTGTTGCCGAGTACTATGCCGAGTACCTTGGGATGCCGAGCGCTCTTGATGCCGAGTTCTCCTATCACCGAGTTCTAATGATGCCGAACGCTAGCGCTGAGCATTGGTTGTCGCCGAGTGCCAGTTGACGCCGAACACTGCTGGATGCCGGACACTATGGATGCTGTGTACTTCGCCGAACACTGCTGGATGCCGGATACTATGGATGCTGTGTACTTCGCCGAACACTCCTAGATGCCAAGTGCGTCGCCGAACACTGCTGGATGCCGGACAGTCTGAGATGTCGAGCACTAGTTGCCTGGTCAAATCTCCAGAAAACATACCGCAAGCAACGAAAGTGGATGAGAGTTCTTCAGAGAAGAGATAGATCTAATAAACCTTCAATCGGATGAAGATTTATCAGATTGAAGAATCAATTTGAGTTCGGCGGCGATTTTGAGAAATTCTCACAAATCCTAACCCTTGTTTGGGTTTGAGAGGGGGTATTGGAGAAATGAAGAAATGAGTTATACGAAGTCAAGCAAGCACCGCAGCATATATTTCTCATTTTCAAGCAGCAAATGGATACTGGCATATGGATCTTGGGCTGAGCCCATGCAACTTGTATTTACATTATATTGTCTGTATTGTACAATATAAATATGAAAGCTGTATCAAAGAATTTGTATCACTGCAATATACAATTGCTTATCATTTCTATCAATAAAACAAGAGTTTCTCATTTCTTCAATTCTCCATTAAATTTTATTAAATAAATAGTAAATACATTTAGCTATTAGATGTACGTATGTGCGATTTATATCGGTGTATAATTTTAATAAGACACGATAATTCTTACGGTTTCCTATCAATTCTACGAAATACGACCATGTCTGTTCAAATGTGAATATTGCTTCAGGTTTGAAGGGCAAATATGTGTTTGCATAAGTTATGTTAATTCAGCAATTGGTGGTAATTACAAGAGTATACCATGCTTTAAAGACTTAATTGAATGCTTCCATCCATATACTTAAACCATGCACATGAAGACAAAATTATGGCAATAACAATTCCAGTGATACTGAGAAGTTCAAAATTTTATAGACATTACTCCAAACTGATGGACATTTTATGATGGCCATAGTTATGGTGAAATCACAAAATTATGCAATTTTGATTCATAATGATACATGCTTTATGTTTGATTTGGCACGTTCACTTTTGGTATTTAGCATAAAAATAAGAAGAAATGTTATTTTTGTGTAATATTAATATTCTTACAGCATTGTGAATTCCATCATGGGGTGAAAAGGCCAATGTATTGAATTTGGACTTAATTTTGTATTATTGCCAATGAAACTCCTTTAAGAGTTAAACTTTTTGTATGAAATGCTTCACAATCTAATTACTCTCCTAAGACATGTCTTCTTCATGGATCATTTTCTTCCTTGTTACAATTTTCCTTGCTACATTCACCGGTTATTCTTGTGCTTCTGATGCCGATACAAAGGCAAATTATCTAAATGTCCAGTAAATTAATTTTCATCTACATGAAATATTGTTAAACATGCTTTCATTTTACGTATTTTCAGGTGTACATTGTATACATGGGAGATCATCCTAATGATGTTTCATCAGTGCAATCACTCCACATGAATGTGCTTAACAAAGTTATTAAAAGGTTTGCATTATAGAAACTTTGATTTTGATTACCGTTCTACCTGATTATAGAGGTGTAATCTTAAAAATATTTATATTTTATTTTATCCAGTGATGCATCAGACCGTTTACTTCGTAGTTTCAAGAGGATCAACGGCTTTGTGGCACATCTCTCAGCTGAAGAAGTAACAAGGATAGCTGGTAAATACATTGTTGAATATTAATTTTTGTCCCTTTTTCATACCTTTCTTTCTTCTTGCGAAACTTGGTATAACTAAAATATTGGAAGTTGGTCCCTTCTGTTTTTGAATTCGTTTGCTTTTGTTCTTCTGATTCACTATTAAGAAAATGGTAAACTCTTGCAAAATGTCCAAAATTTGATATAAGCTTTTTTGGACCAAAATCTGTTATTGTATTGTAATGAGAGACCAAAATTTTGATATTCCACAAGTAACTGATGCCGAAAGTAGAAACTCTATGTAAGATGTTCGAAATTAGATTAGCAACACGTTGGAAAGTTATTATAGGATAAGAGATTGGAAGATAACACGACTGTAATTGTAATTTACCTTGTGACAGGAATGGATGAAGTAGTTTCAGTCATTCCCAACAAACTAAGGAAGCTCCACACTACGAAATCATGGGATTTTTTGGGCTTTCCGAAAACAGCAAGTAGGGTGAAATTTGAGAGTGATGTGATAGTTGGAATGCTTGATACTGGAGTTTGGCCAGAGTCTGAAAGTTTTAATGACGTGGGATATGGTCCACCTCCGAGCAGATGGAAGGGAATTTGTCAAACTCCTTCCAATTTCACGTGCAACAAGTAAGTTCTTAATGGCAGATGCAAAAAATTTTGGTTGCAGATATCATTTTACTGAAGCTTTTCACATGGAAAATTATACCAACATGGTTCAACATTGGTAATATAAATGCCTGACTTAACTGTACAGTTTTCAACTGAATGGCTTAGGGAAAAAAAATATTAGCTGTCTTGGAATTTTTTTCAAAAGCTGATATATATCCGTGTACACGTTATTATTATTATTATTTGAACTTCCTACAAAACTAAGCTTCGTTTGTAAACTCTAAAGAAGTATGTGTACACATTATTTTACCATCCTAACCAAAAGCTAGATGTATATAAACGTTGATGTATCGCTAATCACTTGATGCTTAATTGTGTGTACTTTACCTATTAGTTTAACCAATCATTAAATATATTTTTAGAGGGTTAGCGCTAGACTGGGTACTACACTGCTGCTCCAGTTTTTTGTATACGTGCATAAGGCATGTGTATTACACAGAAAATGGATATATCATTATCAACTGAGGTACCAATATATGTAATTTATCTTAAGTTGTAACCTAAAACATTTAAAAATGTTGAAAAATCCAAATAATCATTTCAAAATTCAGTTTATATTCTAAGAGTTCAAAAGCAAAGCATAGCGTCATATTCAGAGGAACCAGTGTATTTTACACATGTAGAATGAATGCGATGATAGATACAACCTGATGCCACATGATACAAAATTTGCCTGTTTTCGGAAATATCCTATGCATTTAGGAGGATCGTATATGTCCTATACCAAGCATGATACAAACATGACTACTAATGTTTAAAGGTATCCGTAGTAAATACGTGTCACTAAGTGTTTCCTTTATAATTTAAGGCTGCTTTTTTAAGTGACCAGTCCCCTTACACCACCTCCATGCACAGGATGATAATTTACAAAGAAAATGTGTTTTATTTTTTCGAAATAAACATTCATGTTCAGCATGTGATCCAAATTTCGTTCAAATCTGCATTGCAACATTACTTATACATATGATGTCAACAGCAAGATCATTGGAGCAAGGTACTACCACTTAGAAGGAAAAATACAAAAAGTAGACATAGAATCACCCAGAGACTCCGAAGGGCATGGGTCCCACACTGCATCTACAGTTGCGGGTAACTTCGTTTCAAAGGCCAGCCTAAGCGGCTTGGCAGAAGGAACAGCTCACGGAGGAGTGCCCTCTGCCCGTATTGCAGTTTACAAGGTATGTTGGACGGAAGGATGCTACGATGCAGACACACTAGCTGCATTCGATGATGCGATTGCTGATGGCGTTGATGTAATTTCCTTTTCGATTGGGGGTGAAGCTGTGGAGGATTACTTCGAAGATGCAATAGCCATCGGATCTTTCCATGCCATGAAAAATGGCATTTTGACATCTTGTTCTGCTGGGAATGACGGACCTCAGTCTGTAGAAAATTATGCCCCTTGGATGATGACAGTTGCTGCTAGTACAATTGATAGGAAGTTTGTTTCTGAAGTCAAATTGGGCAATGGTCAGAATTATCAGGTATATAATTGTTATTGTCTTCCTGTAATTTTGTTCTTGTTTATCTACACTGAAGCAATAATAGTGGTATGGTTCTAAAACCAAACATTTTGAGTTTGATCGACATAATGACAGATATTTTAGCCAAGGTTCAAAATTCTGTTATCCGTTTCTGTTTCGGTCATTAGTTATTTTAAAAATTTTCTGGAAATTTCGAAAGTTCCGTTTTGATTCCGGTTTTCTAATTCAGGTACCTTTTTAGCTTTATTTTGCTATATTCGCTAATAAATATTCAATACTGTCATAAATTTATAGTATATATTTTACATTACATATAAAATACATACTTTAATTAAAAAACCATTGTTTAAGATTTTGTATTGTTCATTTGAGATTTTAAAATTTTGATCAATTTTGAAAATTTTGAATTTTTTATTATGATTCGATGTAAATTAACAAAAGTATAACAGCTTTTTTTATGAAATTACATGATTTCTTCTTCATTTATTTATTGTTCCGTTTAATTTATTTTCTTTTTTTAATTACTATATATTTGTTGTATTTTTTTATTTTTTTTAATATTTAAAAAGCAAATCCGGAATTTGAACCGGAACCGGAATTTTAACCGGATTCCGTTCCGGTTATGAGCGGAACCGGAATGGCATCACCGGAATAACCGGAATTCCGCCGGAATTTTGAACCATAATTTTAGCCATCTTCAATAAATAATCTCGTGTGTTTTTCCTTAATTCTTAAAACTTGGTAGCTGATATTTTGATCCTAGTATGAATAATCTCATGTGTTCTAAAACCAACGATCTGACCAGTTAACCCATGGCCTTTTCTTCTTCTTCATATATTAGGGAATGGCAATCAACACTGTTGGCTTGGAGGACAAAATGTATCCACTTGTGTATGCAGGAAATGTGCCTAATGTTGCCCAAGGCTTCAATAGTTCTGTGTCCAGGTAAACATAAACCCGAAAAGCATTTGAAAAATATTTTTTTAGGAGATGACCTACTAATAAAATGACAATAGAAAAGTGTATTAAGACTCAATTTATTGCAGACTTTGCTCTAATGGGACTATGGAAAAAAATTTAGTGAAAGGGAAAATTGTTCTTTGTGACTTGGTGAATGCTGGAACTGGTCTTTTTGAAGATGGTGCTGCTGGTGGAATAATGCAAGCCGATTTGGATGTGGCCTTCATTTTCCCATTAACTCTTAGTGTTTTAGGGCTCCAAGATGGTGCAAATGTTTCCCAATATGTATCTGAGTCAAGGTGCATACAAATTATTCTTTGTAGGGTTAGTTGTCTAAAATCTTTAAGAAAAATTATTTCTTTCTACATAAAATTTCCCAAACGTCTCCTTATGGTTTTAGAACTCTTAGAGACCGGGATAACCATTTTTAGTGAATTTTTTAGAATTACATGAATATGTTGGTAATTTATCCTTCAATAAGAATAGTTCAAGTACCGAAATACTAACCCTGTATAAATTTTAAAAGTTATGATCTGTACAATCCTATTTTATGTCTACTTAGATTGGCATTCAATTTTGACAGCATCAATGCAACGGCTACTATTTTGAAGAGTCAGGTGGTCGATGATCCTGAAGCTCCTTACGTTGTTTACTTCTCATCACGAGGGCCAAATCCCATCACCAAAGACATTCTTAAAGTAACTTCAGTTCATTTAATTGGTTTCATACAAACTAAATTCCAACATGATATATAGTGTTGCAAAATCTTTCTAACAAATTAACTTGTTCATATTCAAATAGCCTGACTTGTCCGCTCCTGGAGCTGATATATTGGCAGCATGGTCTCCAATGTCATCTCCGTTTACTTCGTATAATATAATCTCTGGCACGTCTATGGCATGCCCACATGCAACTGGCACTGCTGCCTATGTTAAGTCCTTTCACCCAACTTGGTCTCCTGCTGCTATCAAGTCTGCTTTGATGACAACCGGTACGTTTGAAATTGCATTTTTTTTTCCTCAATTTAAACCATTTTATAGAACAAACTGAGCAGTCAAGCCACTTTAAAAATTATTTACAAAAGCATGCATGTTTCTATTTACATGACATAAAATATCATTTTGTACTGGCACACTTTCAAACTGGATTAAAGATTTTTTATTTTTTATTTTTTTTGGAAAATAAAATTGTTAGTGCCCTTTGAAATAACACCCGTGTACATTTTTTTATTAATGCACTGGAGTAATTTGAAAGTGAGCCACTATAAAATGATGTTTTACACAGAAACAAGTTTGTTTCAGTATATAGTTTTCAAAGTAGTTTAAATATGTAATTTGTTTGGTAAAAGTGGTCTACATTGTTATGTCATCCTTTTATTTTCATGGTGCATATGTGAACATTTAGACTCTAAATTTATTTCACACCAGTTAATCTACGATACATACCAAATATATGGTTATGGTGAAACTTTTTTGGATTGGCCATGTGTAATATATATGGATTCTATGGATATTATAGAGTCAATAGATATTGGTCGATAAATAGTATTTAGCAGTTGGATTGTATACCATGCAGAAGTACCGGTTTCTAATAATTTTGCTTTTTCCATTTCCAGCTATTCCAATGAATGCATCTAAGAATGTGGATGCAGAGCTAGCATACGGTGCAGGTCAAATAAACCCAACCCAAGCAGTGAACCCTGGTTTAGTCTACGACGCGCATGAAGCAGATTATATAAAAATGTTATGTGGCCAAGGCTACAGTGATAAGAACCTTCGTCTGGTAACCGGAGATAAAAGCACCTGTTCGTCCACCAATAATGATACCGCAGTAAACCTGAACTATCCTTCATTTGCATTATCAGTACAAAAAGGGAAGCCTTTCTCAGCTAGTTTCAGAAGAACTGTGACTAATGTTGGAGTAGAAAGCTCGGTTTATAAAGCTACCGTGAAAAGTTCGCCTGATGTTAAGGTTCAGATTAAACCGGATATTTTAACTTTTAAGTCTTTACTTGAAAAGCAGTCATTTGTTGTTGAAATTGAAGGAGTGACTTCTGAAGATGTGGTTTCGGCCTCTCTGGAGCTGTTTGACGGTGTTCACAGAGTCAGAAGTCCAATTGTAGTTTATACTATTACAGATACAAGGCCTATAAAGTGATTGTTTTGAAGCTGAGAAAGCTAGGGTTGAAGTTGTGTGATTCTCTTTGATTTCTTTGATTTTTTAAGGCCTGTTAAATGGTCCATGTGTCCATTTGTAGCAAGAGCTTTGAAAGATGAATAAAAGGTTAATTTTCTTTTATGTGGCTATACCGTAATATTTATGTGGTAGTAAACTTTAAGCTGCGTTTGTTTTACTTGAAAGTTCAACTTCTGAAATATTAATCAAAACTTGTTTGTTTCTTAAGAAGAGTGATAATCTTTTGCACTCACTAAATCACCCCTTTTCACCCACTTCTTCTTTTACCGAAACGGTTATCTCATGCACATCGACATTTTTCTTTAACATTTGATAAAACCCAAGCATTCTTTCCATCTCTTTTTTCAAAATAGCTTTCCGAAAACTCATATTTCATAATTGATTCTCATTTTAAATTGGTATGCAATATATCTAAAAGCGTGCTCGTTGTTCAAATCTCCACTTATGACGATGCATAGTCTAGATTTTAATAAAAACATCTTAAGTCATAAAACGCTAATCCTAAAACAATAAAATATATTTTACTTGCATTGTTCATCTATGTTTTGTCTTCTATTGATGAATAATATGAGAAAACAGTATTATGAGTGACAAAAGTAATACACATAGCTACAACAAAAGGTAATATAAAACATTAGTTAAACATTATTTATTTTCATACAAATGATAGAATTGCAAGCATATTAATTGATATTAGTATTGTAAACATAAAAAGAAAATCATTTTAGAGTAGTTTATAATTTATAAATAATTCCACTTACATTGTTTACCTCTATTTCTTCTGTTATTAAAGGTGATAATAGAGGAAATCAATGTGTTTAAGAATTAAAGGCTTTTTTGATAATATGTTGTTTGGTTATGCAAGTTTTTATTTTTATTTTTAGTTTAGTTTTGTCTATCTGAGCATGATGGATTTTTGAAGTGGTTTTTGTTAATTAGTTTGTTATTTCTTTTAAGTGTGTGCGAGGAGAGTTTTGATGGGTGCATATATCGCACCATCCTTTATAAATCTTCCGATTTAAACTACATATTCAAAAATAAATGTTTTCTTAAAGTTCAAAACTTTTGAAATATTAATCAGAACTTGTTGTTTGTTTTTTTTTATAAATCTTCTAATTTGAACTACTTATTCAAAAATTAGTGTTATGCACTTTATGTTAGTCCATGAGTTGATGGTTTTGATGACAACAACCTTAGAATAAGATTATAAAATATAAATACTAACATTATAGTTTAGAATCTCTGTGCAGTTAATGCCCCGCTATTACCTCGCTATAACCCCGCTATATCTCATAGCGGGTTTCTGCCGCTACGATTTATCCATATAGCCCCACAATATAGCCTTTCCGCTTTAATCCCCGCTATTTCCGCTATATCCCGTTATTTCCGCTATATTCCGCTATTCTCGCTATATCTTCTTTAATAAAATGAATTGAAAAATTCAATTTATACATTATAAAAATTATGAAACTAATTTATTTGATTTAATTTTTAGTATATTTTCAGAAATGAAAATACTCTAATATTCTACTAAATTCAATTATGTTATATAACAGTTTTACGTTTATTTAAAGTATATTCACACATGTTTTTATTTAAAAAGTATTTATGTATTAGTTATAATTCAATTGAATGATAATTTTTCATTTAATTACCATTTATATATTCGTAAAAACATTAAGTACGAGTTTTATATGCTATTTTAAAGCATCCGCTATATCCCGCTATATCCTCGCTGTATCCCCGCTATGACTTTTTGCACCTCCACCGCTTTGAATCTGCCGAGCGCTTTAACTGCACAGGTTTAGATATATATGTATATGCAGGATTTAACAATGCAGGTACCACAGTATAGAGATTTAAGATATCAAGATTGAAGACTCATGAGTATCAAGATTATCAAGATTATCAAGAGTTCAAGATTTCAAGATAAGTATTGAGTCTAGAATTATGTTAAAAGTTCATAATAGCACTGAAATCTTCACTCCATTTTTCTTTTGGGATGGAACCCATTTCTACCTTTTTAGTGGCTTACAAACCCACGACAAGTAGCTTACAAACCTACGACAAGTGGCTTACAAGCCCACGAACATCTTGGTTTTGTACAAGTTCTCGAGTCCTGACATGATGAGATATTCTGCAGGAAGAAGCTTGCAAAACTACTTCAAAATGATTTTCAAAACTACTTCGAAATGATTTTCAAAATTGCTTTTCAAAATGTTTTAGCCTTAAAAATTATCTTTTCAAATGATTTTCAAAAAGATGTTTTAGCCTTAAATATTCTTGTTTTTAAACTTCGTTTGTTTTAAACTATCTTTTAATTATAATATATTTATACTTAGAATTAAATATAAAATTATAGTAAAATTATATATATATATATATATTGTTCTCTATATTTATCTATGTATTTTATCAATAGTCAAGTATATTTATAAAGTTTAAAATAGTTTTAATATTAGATAAAAGTTATTTTCACAGAAAATCAAAACATCAAATTTTCCTTTGGGATGTCGACATGCCCTAGTACCCCATGTCGACATAGTGTCAGTTAGTTTCAAAATTTGAATTTTAAAAGAAGTGTCTATTCGCCATAACCTTTCACGAATGGACATGACTGTTGTTCTTCTATAAATAGAGGTTAGTTTCAACGAATTTTATATCAGATTTTCTGGTTTTTCACTTCTCTTCTTCTTCCACATTTTCTTATTCAAAATCCTATCATCACTCTGCCGAAATCAACATTGAATCTAACTAGATTATCTCTGGTATGATTCTCTATCACTATCTCAACAAGATCCAAGTGCTATTCAGAGTTATAGGCTTTTTTGTAATCTATCTAGCGAGAAAAAGTGTGATTGTAGCCTTGGAAATCAATCAAGCGAGAAAAGGTGTGATTGTAGCCTTGGAAATCAATTGGGTGAACTTGTTGCCCCAAAAATCAAGTATCTCTACCCAGAGGATTGTGATTCTGGAGGGTGTACCTCGTAGCCTTGAAACCGAGGGTTGTAATTGTTGAATTTCTTTTGAAAGGAAATCCGTACTTAGTTATGTGGGACTGGATGTAGGGTAACCCCGAACCAGTATAAAATCCGGTGTGTTCTTTCATTGACTACATTTACTTTATTTCTGCATCTGTGTTTGTTTCTGTGATTATATCTATGTCTGAATATTGCATACATTTGTGTTCGAATTAACATAAACTCAAAAAGATTTAGTAATTTCTTAAAAACACTATTCACCCCCCCTCTAGTGTTATTCCTAGCATTAAGATCCATATTCCGCATTCCTCACATTTGGTATCAGAGCAAGGTTTTCAAAAGTTTCATAATCTGATTTTTGAAAAGTTTTCAAAATGGCTACCAACACTGGTACTGTTATTAACACTAGTATCCCTGTCACTAGTTCATTTATAGAAGGTCAGTCTACTGCCAGACCACCACTTTTTAATGGCAGTAACTATGCATATTGGGCATGTAGGATGAAAATATATTTACAATCTATAGGATTATATACTTGGAATATCACACAAACTGAATATTCTGAACCCACAACTAATTTTGCACAGTGGACCACTGAGCAAAAGACTGTTGCACAAAATAATTCTAAAGCAATGAATATTCTGTTTTGTTCACTTGATAGGAATGAATTTAATAGAGTGTCAGTTTGTAAGTCTGCATATGAAATCTGGAAAACTTTGCAAGTGACTCACGAAGGAACAAGCAAAGTTAAACAGACCAAAATTTCTATGCTCACAAATCAGTTTCAGTTATTTAAAATGAATACTAATGAGTCTATTTCAGATATGTATAGTCGATTTCAAGATATTGTGCATTCTTTAATATCCTTGGGAAAGGAATTTTCGGAAGAAGATCAAGTCAGAAATTTTTTGAATTCTCTCACTCCAGAATAGGATCAAAAGACACTTGCAATTGAAGAGGCAAATGACATCAGTACTTTAAAGATAGAAGAATTGATTGGAAATCTAATGTCGTTTGAAGTTCAAATGATCGGGAGAAGAGAAAGCAAAGCATCTGAAAAGAAATCAATGGCATTCAATGCATTAACCGACGGATCAAACTCAAACAGTGATAATGATGAAGAGATAGCATTTATGACCAGGAATTTTCGGAAATTTCTGAAATATAGAAAGATGAATAATCACAAGAGAAACAACTATAAGAATTCTAGAAATCAAAATGCAATGCCAAACAATGTCAAATGTTTCAACTGTGATGAACCAGGCCATATCAAAAGAGACTGTCCGTATCCAAAAAGGCAGAATCCTCCTATAAACAATGATTCAATAAAGAAACGGAAGCGTGCATTTACTGCTACTCTAGATGACTCAGACTCGTCCTCAAGCGATGATGATCAGAAGACAAATAACTCAAATTTGTGTTTCACGGCAGTTCACGACTTCAACAAATTCAAGGAAACGGATTCAGAAAAAGGTACACATTTACAATACAATTGATTGATATTGCATGCTTAGAATTAGATGATTGATTGCTTGATTGCAAGATTTTGAATTGGTGTGTTGATTGATTTTTAAATTTATTTTTATTTTATAATTTTATTACTTTATTTTATTATTTTAATAATATAATAATATTTTCTGGAATATACTATAATAATACTCCAGATATATATATAGACATTAAAATAATAAGTATATATATATATTAGAATACTTAGGAAAAATAAATCATAGAAATTCATAGGCATATGTCGACATGGTCCCTACCATGATGTCGACATAGGTACCGGAATTTGAATTCAAAATTTGAATTCAAAATTTGAATTCAAATGGTTGAATTTCCCTCCATCTTTTCACTTAATTCAATACTCTGAAAAGGCATCTTTTGACCAAAGAACATGTCTTTCAAAAATCTGTTTATTCACTATCTTTTATCATAACTTTTCACTTTCATTTTCAAATTCAAACCCTCTCTTCAAAACTTCAAGCTCTCTACTTTAATGGCTTCTTCAAGCAACCCCTCCACCATGAGACTTTCCAGAAACTTGAAAGAGTAACTCCTCAATAATCCGGAGGCAATAAAAGCATACATCAATTATGCTAATTATGGAAAAGTCCATCCCGGAAAGTTTGCTATTTTTCAAGATTTTGCTTCTTATGAAATTGATACTCTTTTTGCAAACAATCAAATTCTTAGTCTTGTTGATTCTTCTCAAAATGATTTTGTTTGTTACCCAAATCTTATTAAAATTTTCTATGCAAATCTCAATCGAGAATTTTATGAAGGAAATGATAATGAAATTTGGAGTAGTGTCAAAGGCACTAAAATTTTTTTGAATTGTGATCTTTTGGGTACCATTCTCAATTGCAAAAACACGGGAATGGATCTTTCTAGTTTTCAAATCGATGAACATGATCGTGAGACATTTCATCATATTTTTGAAGGAGATGAAAACTTTGAATTTAAAAACCGAAACTTTTGTCCTAAAGCAAGAATTGTCAATCTTCTTTTACAACATACTTTGACCCCAAGATCGCGAAATTTTAACAATCCTACTTCAAAAGTGTGCAAAGCACTTTTTGCTATTTTCGGAAATTATGATATTAATTGGGCGCAAGTTATTTTGGATGAACTTCGTCCTAAAAATTTTGAAATGGGAGAAAACACTTTATACCATGGAATTTACCTTACTCGGATTTTCAACTATTTTGGAGTAAATTTCAAAGGAGAAGAATTTATTTCGAGAAATTTTTTTAATATCTCAAACATTTCTCTCATGAAAATCCCATATGTATTTCAACCTTATGAGACTCTTGCCGAAAAGGAAGAGCGTTTGGCTCATGAAGAAATGGAAGAGGAGGAAGAGGAAGAAGGGGATGAAATGGAAATAGAAGAAGAAGAAGAAGGTGAAACATCCCTAGAAAGTATTGAATATCCATCCAATCCTACCAACAAAACCCTTCTCAAAAACCAAAAGATTATTGTTGAGAATCAACGGGTTCTTAAAAGATCCGTTAGTAAGAAGTTGGACAAAATATCATCCAAGATGAACAAGTTTTTCTCCAAAGTCAGCAAGAAACTTGGATTTTCTTCATCTTCATCTTCATCATCCTCTAACTAGTTCTATATTTTCATATCATGTCGAATTAGTTTAAGTTTGAGTGTTTATGTAGTTATTTATGATTAATCATTGTATCACTCTTCTATGCAATGAAATTGAATTTCCTTTCTGTTATCTAGCTTATCTTATCTCTTGAATAAATGTTAGTATATTATATAAATATATATATATATACACAATTATTCACAAAATCAAAATTACCATCAAATTTCACTACCGTATGTCGACATACCCCCCTTGACCATGTCGACATATACTGGTCAGAAATGACACTTCATTTTGAATTTGAAATTTGAATAACTATCTTGTGTCTATTCATTTCAAACGAATTTCTACACCTATATATACCCATTTCTTCCAGAATTCATTACTGAATATTATTTCTTATCTATTCTATCTCTCATTCTTCTCACAATTTCAAAAATGGCTAATCCAATTCATAACTTATCCGAGAATCTTGAAGAAACTCTTAATTCATTCAAGAATATTCTCTCGTTCATTCTTCGTAACCAGCGACACTTAGAGGTGAGTCGAATGCAGATGATCAAGGAGCAAGAAAGGCATTTCGACGTAATTCGATGGATGATTTCTTCCCTGCACAAGGATGATAACGAACCACATCCTCCTGTCTCTCTCACAAATGACAATGAAAATTGGGATGCCATCAAAGCAGACCCTATTTTCAGAGAAGAAGGATGGGTTGAAGTTCCCCATAACGTTTAATTTGTTTGCTTTATTACTTTGTTTGAATTAATTGTTTTGATTGAAATTGGTTGTTTTGATTGATTTGATTTATACATTGGTGTGGTTTGATGATTGTATAAATATACATTGCTATATTTATAATCGTTGATTGAATATCATGTCTATTTGTATAGTTATTTCTTACTATACTCTATTATATAGTTTATTAATGCAGGTACTTAAGTACAAGAATGAGGGGGAGTTTTATAGTTTGGAGTTAGTTTGTTTTTGTTGATGACAAAGGGGGATAAATATAAAATAGGAGAGTTAGGCATAGATTAAGGGGGAGTTATTAGATTTAGGGGAGTTATTAGGATAGAAGTAATATTTTATAAACAAAGGTTGTCATCATCAAAAAGGAGGAGATTGTTAGTCCATGAGTTGATGGTTTTGATGACAACAACCTTAGAATAAGATTATAAAATATAAATACTAACATTATAGTTTATATATATATATGCAGGATTTAACCATGCAGGTACCAAGAATGAAGACCGTACAGTATAGAGATTCAAGATATCAAGATTGAAGACTCATGAGTATCAAGATTATCAAGAGTTCAAGATTTCAAGATAAGTATTGAGTCTAAAATTATGTTAAAACTTCATAATAGCACTGAAATCTTCACTCCATTTTTCTTTTGGGATGGAACCCATTTTTACCTTTTTAGTGGCTTACAAACCCACGACAAGTAGCTTACAAACCTACGACAAGTGGCTTACAAACCCACGAACATCCTGGTTTTGTACAAGTTCTCGAGTCCTGACATGATGAGATATTCTGCAGGAAGAAGCTTGCAAAACTACTTCAAAATGATTTTCAAAACTACTTCGGAATGATTTTCAAAATTGCTTTTCAAAATGTTTTAGCCTTAAAAATTATCTTTTCAAATGATTTTCAAAAAGATGTTTTATCCTTAAATATTCTTGTTTTTAAACTTCGTTTGTTTTAAACTATCTTTTAATTATAATATATTTATACTTAGATTTAAATATAAAATTATAGTAAAATTATATATATATATATATATATATTGTTCTCTATATTTATCTATGTATTTTTATCAATAGTCAAGTATATTTATAAAGTTTAAAATAGTTATAATATTAGATGAAGGTTATTTTCAAAGAAAATCAAAACATCAAATTTTCCTTTGGGATGTCGACATGCCCTAGTACCCTATGTCGACATAGTGTCAGTTAGTTTCAAAATTTGAATTTCAAAAGAAGTGTTTATTCGCCATAACCTTTCACGAATGGACATGACTGTTGTTCTTCTATAAATAGGGGTTAGTTTCAACGAATTTTATATCAGATTTTCTGGTTTTTCACTTCTCTTCTTCTTCCACGTTTTCTTATTCAAAATCCTATCATCACTCTACCGAAATCAACATTGAATCTAACTAGATTATCTCCGGTTTGATTCTCTATCACTATCTCAACAAGATCCAAGTGCTATTCAGAGTTATAGGCTTCTTTGTAATCTATCTAGCGAGAAAAGGTGTGATTGTAGCCTTGGAAATCAATCAAGCGAGAAAAGGTGTGATTGTAGCCTTGGAAATCAATTGGGTGAACTTGTTGCCCCGGAAATCAAGTATCTCTACCCAGAGGATTGTGATTCTGGAGGGTGTACCTCGTAGCCTTGAAACCCTTGTTGAATTGCTTTTGAAAGGAAATCCGTACTTAGTTGTGTGGGACTGGATGTAGGGTAACCCCGAACCAGTATAAAATCCGGTGTGTTCTTTCCTTTACTGCATTTACTTTATTTATGCATCTGTGTTTGTTTCTGTGATTATATCTGTGTCTGAATATTGCATACATTTGTGTTCAAATTAACATAAACTCAAAAAGATTTAGTACTTTCTTAAAAACACTATTCACCCCCTCCTCTAGTGTTATTCCTAGCCTTAAGATCCATATTCTGCATTCCTCACACTTTATATTATAATTATTAGTTCTAAAGCTGGATAATATTTTTCTGTTTATATCCTCATTAACATTTATAAATTATAATATTCGAATTATAAAATTAATTTTTGAGATTTCAAATTCCAAAAGAATTCAATCTATTAAGTCCATACTTGTAAAATTTCAAATTTTAGAGTTAAGTATTTTAAATTTTAGTTTTTAGAATTTAATAATTTGGAAGTTAATCTCTCTTTTAAAATCCAAAGTTTGTAAAATTTTGAAAACTAACTATTAAACTACAATTTCCAAAAAATTCAAAAACAAATTTAGAAACATTACTTTTGGTCAAGGACCACCAGCTCAAATGACAAGTTATATAGCGTCGTAGGCTAAGGTTTTAAGGTCACGGTTTCTAATCCTTAAAACATCAAAATCGATGCTCTGTTAGAATAAAGTACCACTTTTATTATAAAAAAACATTACTTTTGAAACTAAATTTTGTATATTAGAAATTTCATAATTAATAGTGTCTAAAATTTATTCTTTCAAATGAAATATTATTTAACCTTTAACTTAACTAAAACTACCGTAGTTTAAAATATATAAATTTACAACATTTGATTAATAAATTAGTCGACCTTGGACTTAGACTAATGCATTATATTAGCAAAGGGACACATTCTAATAATATGTTTAAAAATGTAGGCGAGGAGAAAACAAACAAATTAAAGTAGATGGCACAAAGATGTAGAGTGGTTCTGCTAAGCTTGTCTATGTCCATTATGAAGATCTCTTACTATGTTTCTCTCTTACAATTATAGGAAATTGCAAGAGAATAATAAGAAAATTAGCACTTAGTTTACAATGATTCTAAATTTAAGAGCTTTGAGAGGATTTGCTTGCTAGAAATGGATATTCTAAATATAAAAATCAACCGTTTTGATGTTGCAAGGCATGCGGCATTTATAGCAGGCGAGATGGATGATGGATGGTTGAGACTGCATAGTAAAATAGGCAAGAAGCGTGTTTGGCTGTTGATCTGGTCGCATGAGCTAATGGAAGACAGCTGTAAAGGCGAAAGAGAATATATGGACGAGAAGAATGCCAATTGTCCCTCCGTACTAGGCATATGTCTTGCATTTAATGCTAGTGGCATGCTATAGGAGTAGATAAGCTTTTGGCAGATCTATTACAGTAACTAGTACGACTTGTCGTTTACTTTTGGTTAACCATGTGGCAAGACAGTCAGGGCTATGCTGGTCGGTCGCTTGCGGCCGATGCTTGCTAAGAAAAGCTGAATGTTGTTAAAGACCAAGTTGCAAGGGATGTGCCAAACCGATCATGGGATGACAAGATGGGCCGCCTGAGGTCGATCGAAGGTTGGTTGTAATGAAGTTGAGCCAAAAACGGATCATGATTGGGCCGCGTCCTGTCTGATGAGCTTGTCGTTGAAACCTCCTTGAGTTGGGTAGGACGACAACATACCCGGAGGGTTGCTGAGTAGATGGGCTGGCTTGAGACTAGACTGAGTTTGTACTGACATGGATTGGTCGGGCTTAAACGTGTTGGGTCGACATGGATTGGGTCAAGCTGTGCTTAATCGGCTTGCTAAATATACTTGCAAGAATTTGGAGCAATATTTTTCCCCTCAATCCATCTCTTCAAGCAATGGCAGGCTTGTCAAATCACAAAAATCATGCCGATTAGTTCTTCTGTTATGCATTTAATGCATGTCACTCGTGGTGCTTTGTCATTAGCTGAGATGGTTCACTTTTTCCAGATGTGGTAGGGTGCTCATGTGTCCAACGTGTATGAATTGACAAGGGTATTAACTACACCTAGACTGTCGAGATTCGATGGTTCTTCGAATCCAATGGTTGAGATTGAAGAGGTAGGTATTTAAGTATCCTTTATTTTCTTCTTTTCCATTCTCCACCGAAGCAAGTTTCTAGCCCTTAAAGCTTCTTTAAAACCTTTAAAAACCCTCGACTTTCCAAAAATTCTTCAAGAAACAGTTAGGCTCCTTCCTTCTTCTTTTTCACTGCAAAGGCCATGGTCATTGTAAAGTCTTAAGCTTTAGTTTTTTTTTGCCATTTTCCTTTGTGTTTTGTTGCCCTTTTCTTTTGCTTGATAATGCTATTATTTTTGCATGAAACTTTGATCAGAATCCACATTTCTCTATCCACCTTTGGATTCTACCGACCATTGCTGTCATGTCAAGGGTGGTCGATCGACGTTGGTAAACTCTACGGTATGCCTGCAATTTTTTATATTAATATTAGTAACAATCTTGGTAATGTACTGTGGACTAGGTCCAATTTATGGCTATAGGGTTTAAGTAAAAAATAGAGTACATGCATGGGTTGTAAGGTCTGTTACTTAGCTTAGAAATTTAAGTTGTGAGCCGGCCTTCATGATGTGCTTGCCCGTGCATGTCATGGAGACGGTCATCAAGCTTCCTCATTGAGATGTTGTGAAGCAAAGTTATCGGGGCTTTGTCTAATTTAGGAAACTTATATTTTAGATGGCCACTTCAGGATCAATTCTATCGGCAAATTGACCTTCACTGGCTCTGCTAGCCTTAAGGCCTCTGAGCTAGTATATGGGAGAATAAACTTGGCCAACAGTTTGGCCGAGCATGGATGCGACATCAGGATGGTTAGATATCCCACTGTTCCTGAGCATCTTGACCATCCTCCCTTGTGCTACTTTGCATTTTCCTCGGGCAATTTCATGGTAGTAGTTATGGTGCCTCTCCACCCCTACTCCGTATTTATCCTTAATGCTTTTTGACTTGCCCTCGGTCAGCTCACTCTAAAACTGATTCCATTATGGTCTTTATGTTGCTTACATCGATTTCAATCTTCCCAAGCCAATTTCTCCTTTGGTCAGTATGATTTTCCAACCATAGAAGGAAGCTGGGTACCCGATTGGCACATACTTTCACTTATAGGCTAACACTAAGCCTGTTGTTTTCATGGGTGTCCTTAGCAAAGCTACCCTAGGTTGGATAGGGAGATATTTCTTTGTTCCTCGTGGAGTCAACCCCGAACTTCAATACCTCGAGTTCCAAACCCCCAGTAAGTCTTAGCTCCTTTTCTTTTTCCTTTCTCATTTTCCTTTCTTTCCATTGCTTAGATTTCCCATTGGCCAAAGCTTCCATTGATTCTGCTGGCATCGATTATGGGATGTTGAGTGAATTTTGATTAACTAAAGTCGACTAATAATGAGATTCATGACCTAAAGGTCCTAGTGATTAACACTAACCTCCATCGGGTTGGGCTGATGAGGAAGGATTAGGCAATGGTCTCAAAGTGGGCCATATCAGTGAGGAGGCCGACAAAGAAAGAAAATCGGGACTACTCCCAAGTCAAGCTCCAAGACCGCATGGCCGAGCCGATCACTGAGGCCAAAAGAAGATGTGACATCAATGTTATGGGTAAGGATCTCGAGGAGTGGAAAAATATAGATCTTGATAAACTAATAGATGTTGTGCCATCTCTTAAGTGGGAAGTGTTCGACCCTTAATAGGTGGTCGATGTCCTAGTTCTCCTCATGGGAACCCAATCATTTCTTAGGATATTAAGGGGAGCTTCGAGAAATATGGTGTAAGGGGACGATCAATAAAGTCGGGCATCGGTAAGGATGTAGGTCCTTCCTTCGGGCCAATTGATATGTACAACTCATTGTATCCTTGGTATGATTGTATGCTCCTGGGTGGGTTTTCATCCAAGACTGATCAAGCCAGTGTAGGCAGTTCGGTATCGTCATGTCCACCCCTTGCTAGAAAGCGAGGTCGGGCCAGGATAAATGATATATAGCTTACTTGCACTTGTATTTCTTTTACTTTACAATTTGACCAACTCTTGTTTCTTCTATTGTTGTAGTGGCCAACATGACAGATTTTGGTGCTTTTGACGAGGGTGAAGGGCCCATCCAGACTGGCATGACTTAAGCACTCATTACCCTATCATGCTTGTTGTGTCTGCCGTGCCCAAGGAACCCACAGCATCTAAAGATGGCCAGTAGATCACTGATGTGCCTTCCAGCCCCACTGGGTCACTCCAACAATCCACCGGAGCAAAAAAAGGAAAAGAGATGCGACCGACCCCTCTTTGGCAGTTGAGGTCGCCACTCCTTTTTCCAAGTTCCTTCGCATTTACAACATGAAGGAGCTGGCTATAAAGATGGCAGTGTTGTAGGGGCAGGTATCTTTGGGCATCTCTTATGGCGAGGATACTAAGACTGTGGATTGCATACTGTCGTCTTTCCAGCTCATGTCCATGAAGACCCTCTCATACCCCCATCGGGCTCAGACTGATCGGAGCAGACACTCCATGGAAATCATAATGAATTCCTAGGCTCAAGATGCCTTGCTAGTGAGTTATCAATCTTGAATTTCATTGCCTTTTGCTTTGTTATTATTCTAACATTGGTTTTCTAGTCCGGGTACCGCTGCCTTCACATCCGGGATAAGGTGGAGAAACTCCAAAAGGACCTAAAGGCAATAGAAGTGGCCCAAGTGATGATAGAGGCCGAAGCCGTCTGGGAGAGGAAGGCAAAGTAGGAGACATAGAAAGTTGGATAAGATAGCGATGCCCTCAAGGAGAAGTTGGATATGATGGAAAAGTTGGCCGACTAGCTATGGACTGACTTAAAAAACACTTGGCTGGATGCCGGTCGGATGCAGACATTATAGCCATTAGGAAGAAGGAGGTGGATAGGTGGGCCTACCAGCTAAAGAATGTGATAAGGGCCCTAATCAGGGAAAACTTTCAATTTTTGATCTCCATCAGCAAGTTTAATGCCACGGCCTTTCCTCAGGTCCAGGAGGAGGTGTCCAAAGGGATGAGGGTGGTTTGATTGTCGTGTTGGCTATCCTTACCCATGAGTAATCAAACTCCCTAACCGTCCTACTAACGGGCCGACCTTGTAGATATTTTTTGTCCTCTTTTTGTATGCCTAGCGAGGTAGGATGTGTGCCCTGCATTTTGTAAATGAATGGGATTCTTTTTATGAAATATGTCTAATTATTTTACTACTTTATCTGCTCTTTTCTATCTTTGGTAGCTTGTAGGGTAGCATAATTTGAGCAATTGATGTTGCCTAGTTCGTTTGTGCTTGTATATTTTTCACAAGATAGATAAAATAGAAATATGGTAATGAGATGGGCAGTAAAAGTGACCCGTCCATGGAAGTTGTACACTTAGTTTGGGAGTAACTTGTATGTACATGGTGTCGGGCTAACATGTGGGATCGGATGCAAGATACGCTGGAGAGTCCTGTTGTAATAGAGAACCGAGGCGGGCATATGGTTGTCGGTCTTGCTTGTGTTCTTATGATATTGGGCGGTCCTAGCATGAACTTGAGCATTGAGTGGCTTGAAGGTTCTCCCGTGTAACATGTGGAAGGATTGAGTGGCAGGCAGTCCCAGCTCGAACCTGTGAGTGGCTTGAAGGTTCTCTTGGATGACACCTACTAGTTGATGTTGAGCTCAATTTATTTTTATGCGGGTGCACTATGGAAGCTAAACTTCGACATCACTTGAGGAAATAGCGCCAGTCTCAAAAAAAGTGCCTTGTATCGCATGAGTGATGAGAATTATCATGGGCAAGGGATATGAGACCATTGCAATCATGTCTCATCTCATCGATGGACCCCGACACGAAGGGAGAGACGTCTCACCCAAACCCATATGGCAGTGGTCAGTCCCCGAGCAAGGAAGTGAATGCATGGTGATTCAATCTTGTTGGATAGCATGTCAGTCCCCGATAAGGAAGTAAATGCACGGTAATTCACCATTGTGGAAAGCTGGCTGATACGAAAGGGAGTTGATGCTCGCTTCATCCTTGGCAGAAAAGGTTGAAGTCCCTAAACATGATAATGAGCACATGATAACTCATCCTCGTTGGATAGCCTATAGAGGTGGTGGGCGGTCAAGCACGAACCTGAGCACGGGCTTGAAAGTTCTATCGGGTGACATGCTACCAGCTTGGTAGTCCCCAAGCAAGGAAGTGAATGCATGGTAATTCCCCCCTTGTTGGGTAACCGGTTGGTAAAGAGGAGAGCGTTGAATGGCTTGCATGGTCCTTAGTGGTAGTGGTTGGCAGTCCCTAAACAATATAATGAGCACATAATAACTCATCCTTGTTAGATAGCCTTGGCGATCGTGTAGAACAAAGTTGGTTCTGAAGTTTTCAATGTATTATTCATTGTAGCTAGTTCTTATATATGATATTCCTAGAGGTGCACATTGTTCTATGTGTTGGAAATGCAGGTTTTGTCCGGATGAGAGAGGCGGTAAGCACCATTTGTTAAGACATTGCTTGTAACATATGACCCCTCCAAGTTCAGGACGAGCACTCCTTCGGCTGGGTTCTTTGTATTTGCGAATACCTAGCGCAGAACTAAATCACCAATAATGAATTGCCAGAGCTTCACTCTTGAGTTGTGTTTGGCTATCTTCCTTTTATAGACTTTGGTACGGAGTTTGGCTTTGAATCTTCGTTCTTCAACTGTGTTGAGCCCAAGCTTGAGTAGCTCATCATTTTGCTTGGGCTCGTAGGTTAGATGCCGAGGTGAGGGGATGTCTACTTTTTTACGAAGCATGGCTTCGTACCCATAGGAAAGAAAGAAAGAGGTATGACCGACTGAACTGTGGCCAGAAGTGCGATAGGGTCAAAGAACGAGCGGTAGTTCTTCGGCCCAGTTCCCCTTAGCTTTGGCGAGGCATTTTTTGAGCATTGACTTGAGGATTTCGTTGATGGCCTTGACTTGACCATTGGCTTAAGGATGATCAATGGAAGAGAAGCACTTCTCAATCCATTCATGGTGCAGAAGTCTTGAAAGAGATTACTCTCAAATTGAGTGTCATTATCGATGATAATCTTCTTTTGCTGGCCAAAATGGCAAACAATGTTCTTTATGACGAAGTTCAAGATCTTAGGGACGGTGACCTCAGTAAGAGCCTCGGCCTTGACCCACTTGGTGAAGTAGTTGATGGTGACTATGGCATGATTGTAGTCTCTCTTAGCATTAGACAACTTTCTTATCAAGTCAATTCCCCACGTGTCGAACAATTGTGGGTAAGTCACAGAGGTAAGGAGGGTAAGAGAGGATCTGAAGACTTGACAAACTGCTGACACCTATAGCACTTCTTGATGTAGTTCATAGAATCTTTGATCATAGTAGACTTGCCGAGAGGCTATTTTTATAATCTTTGCCCCTTCGGCGTGATCCTCACAAAAACCTTCATGCAGCTCTTCCAGGATCTAGCCGACTTCATCTTCTGACATGCACCGATGAAGTAGTGTGGAGTACCCCTATTTGTAGAGATTTCCATCGATGATCATGTAGTGGGAAGCTCGGTAGAGAATCTTTATGGCTTCATTTTTGTCAATAGGAAATTTTTATTTGTTAAATACTTGATAAGGGACGCTATCTAATTGTCCATGGATAGTGCATCTATTTCCATCGTTGTTGCCCCCAGCTCATAGCAAAGGGTGCTTCAAATTTTTAAAGGGACTCAAGGAATGACTTCTTCTGGGTTGCTTGTTGTCTTGGCCAGTTGATCGGCCTTAGCATTCTGCTCCCTGGGTATCTGCTCCAACTTGAACTTGGTGAACGTGCTGATTATATTCTTGTCCTCAACAATATACAAGGCTAGCGTCTTATCTTTGACTTAAAAACGCTCGCTGATTTTATTGACGACTAGTGACGAGTCGTTGAAAGTATGGATGGAATCCACCTATAACTCCATTGCCATCCTGAGGTCAGTCAGGGTAGCTTCATATCGGCTTTTGTATCGGTTGCCTTGAAGGAGAGGTAGATCTCAAAACATAGTTCTTTTCCTTCAGGAATGAACTGGACTATGCTAACCCTTATACCATTTTCATTTGATGCCCCATCCACATAAAGATGTCAAACTTACTGGCTATTGAAGGTTTCCTTTTCGCGGCTGTCCGGGCTTGAGCACTCGGTAATGAAATTTGAAATGGCTTGGCCCTTGTTAGAAGTGCAAGGTTAGAATGAGACGTGATGCTGCCCAAGCTCGACAGAACACTTCAATAGACGGCCCGATGTGTCGGATTGGCTGAGGACTTGCTTTAGAGGTTGGTTGGTTTAGATTTTAATATAATAAGCCTGAAAGTACGTATAACATCCCCACTTAGAGACCCAAAAATGAACGCTGATGATGCTACAGTCATTACTAGTGTTATTTTCAAGTGACATAATAAATGAATAACAGTTTAAGTAAACAGAGTAGCTTAAAGTTCTTATCACATAGAAATTACTTTTATATCCATCACATACACTTTTCCAAATTTAAACCCTAAATTCGTGCCCACGCAAGGGTCCAATTACAACATAAAAATTACATAGTAGAGAGTTGAGTCAACATATAATGATGCTGCCTATACTCTTAAAACAGCAGAAATAAACATTCTTGATTAGCTAGCAAAAACTCATGCTCCGTCTTTGATCTGCATCCTTTGGCTCCTAAGATGAGCCTGCCTAACCCATAAACTCAACCTACTCAAAGGAGTACCCATGAGTTAATAGGGAAAACAATAATAAAAACATGGGTCAGACTAAAGTCTGGTGCGAATAATACCTTACCTAAAACATAATATGTAGTGAGACCACGCCGCTTGTACGGAATGGTTTTCCCATTTACTATTCTATACTTCCATCATACAAGCAATCCTCAGAAAAGTATAAGTAAAAACTACATATGGAACACCTATCTACTGCAAGTACCCAACCCACTATCTTGTTTTCAAGCGTCGTCCTTACATTCCTTGATCTCTTCTAGCGTCGTTCTTTACTTCCTTAGATTATGCTGCAAAGACTCAACCACATGCGGCCATGGTTCATTCAATATACACTATAAGGAACCATCCCATGTAGTTCCATTCTATTTTATCTGGTTTATACCTCAATGTATTAGCCACATGCGGTTCCATTTTATTATAATTTAAGCTGAAAAGAATCAGTCACGTGCAGCTACATTTCCTATTATTTAATTTACACTACGAAGAATCAACCGCACATAGTTTCATTTCAATTTGTTTGCGTTATACCACAAAGATTCGGCCACATACAGTTCTACTTGAATTTTATTTTATACTACAAAGAAACAACCACATGTATTTCTTATTACTTTAATTGGCTTTGCAAATAAATAGTCACATGCAGTTCCACGTTTGGACATCATATGTCCTTTGGAAGTTCAGTGTCTCTTCTCACATTCCCAAGTTTTTCATTTGAGTGAATATCCCAACTCAACGTCAATAGCCCATCCTGACTAAAACCCCAGTGTAGGATTTTTCCCTACTTAGTTAACTTGATCTCCTCGAGCTCTTCCTAATTATCATACATTAGGTTTGGATTTCATTTTGTCTTAACGCAGTACAACCTTGCCCCTACTCATACGCCGGTGTAGTACTTCTGTTCTATATTCCGACGCATTATAATTCCTTACTTAGTTCCCTTAATTCCCCGAGTTAAACCTAAGTATTATATATTAGGTTTCCACTTACTCATATTGCAATATAGTACTTCCCCACCTCCATTCGGATTTAGCATAGCATATGTTACACGACCTTACTTCCCTGGCACAGTTCTTATTTACACTATCCAGCCTTAGACCTTTGCACATGTTACTTCTTTTAAAATAGCACTCCTTAGCGCAGTACTGACCTTCCCTTGAAAGTCGACGAGTACCCTTGGCAATGCACTACCCAGGCCCTAAATACCCGGTATCTCTTCGACTCTCAAGCAATTCTCACTCCACATCCGAAAAAGTCTGATACGCCTATCACTGCCTTTACATATGTCTCCATTTGTTACGTTGAGACTCCACTTTCAGTTGTTAACAATGTCCTTTCTTTAACTTTTCAATATTTCTGTGGATCTTGTTCCCTACTTATATTAACGCTTATTCCCAATGTGTTTATAAATTCCAGTTAATTGTGAAGTTCACTTCGGCTAGCACAGTTTTCCTCTAGTAAGATGCATTTTTAGCTTAGAAACCTTATAAAATATTTGAAAAATTTGTGTATAATTCCCTTTAGCATATTTACACTTTTAATTCTATTTTTTGGTTATTTATTAATGTATATTCTCTATGTAATTTCCTCCAAAAATTCATATCAACTTATTTTGAAATTGAAAATCCTTAAAATTAGAGACCCGTTTCTAAATTCATGATTTAACCATCATACTAAATTTTCATAATATCCCGAAAGCATTAGTAAGGAAATACATCTAAGCACCTCATCTATATTTCCCCAAAACATTCCTTAAAACATTATTTTCCTTTTTTTAAATGCTATTCCATATGAACTCCATAATTATAGGTCAAAATTGAAATCAAACATATAGAAAATGGAAAAAATGGTTTAGTATTACTCACCTAGATCTTTGAAATATATTGTTTTAATCTTCTTAATCCTTCTTTAGCTTGCGTTTTCTTCTTCTTCTTCTTCTTCTTCTTCTTCTTCTTATTTACTCTTTTTTGGTCACCACCATTAACGTTCTTCTCAATCTTTATTTTATTTTTAGTGGAATGAAATGAATGAATGTAAAAGATTGATGCCTATTGTCCCCTAATAATTTGGGCCCTGGCCCTCATACCATTTTTCATTAGTTCATTACCCACTTCCTAGTTCAATATGTCTTTTATAACATTTTCTATATCATCTTTACTTTGTGATTAATTAATTATTAATTGTGGGGTGTTACAGGCTTCCCTCCTTAAAGGAATTTTGCCTTCGAAATTCAATTAAGGGACAATAGTGATTGCAAATCTATCCCATGCTTACCCTTAGCATACTCATGAATTCCCAATTCATATATCACAATTTAAAAATGTACCAGTGCCAACTACTAATACAAACAATCAACCATAATACTTACATACATATACATACATATATATTTTATAATAATACAAAACTTATCCAACATATGCTAAGCTAAACAAATAGCTCTAGATCGATCCTCTTAACCTTATCCTCAGTTTCCCTTATGTAGTCCTCCGGATCCGCACTCCACTGGACACATACGACATTCAGTACCTTATTTCAAAATCGCTTCTCATCCCGATTCACTATTCGAACTGGCCTCCTCACGTAGGTCATGTTTAGCTCTATGACTAAGTCCTCTATTGCCCTTTGATTCACTATTATGCCTAGATCCCTAGTACACTTCCTCAAATGTGATATGTGAAACACATTAAGGATTCTTGTAAAAGCATTTGGCTTTTCAGCCTTATAAGCAACCTTTTCAACATTCTCTATATTGGAAATGATCCTACATATATAGGTGCTAACTTTCCATCCTTCCTAAAGCGCATCACTCCATGAATCGGGGAAACTTTGATGAGCACACGATCGTCTACTATGAATTCCAATTCCTTCCTCCTTGTGTCGGCATTGCTTTTTGTCTAAACTGTGTCGTCTTCATGCTAGTCCGAATCAGCTCTACTTTCTCAGTGGCGTCCTTAACCACATCTAGTCCTAACATGAGCCTATCCCCTGCCTCTAACTAACATACGGTCGACTTACATGGCCTTCCATACAACATCTCAAATGGGGCTATCCCGATAATGCTTTGGTAACTGTTGTTGTATGAAAACTCTACTAAGTGTAAATAATCTTTCCTTGGTCCCCTAAAATCTAATATACATGCTCTTAGCATATCTTCTAGAGTCCTGTTGGCCCTTTCGGTCTACCCATCTATTGGGGATAGTATGAAGTACTCTTGCTTAACTACATCCTAAAGCATTCTACAAACTACGCCAAAATTCACTAGCGAACGGTGGATCTCGATGACAAGCAATACTACGGAGCACTCCATGCAATCTCATTACTGTCTTAACATATATCTCAGCCAACTTCGGCACAGTTCTTGTGGTCTTTATTGGAATGAAATAGGAACACTTAGTTAGTCTATCGACTATGACCTATATAGTTTCATTCCACACCCTAGGTCTTGGTAATCCATTAACAAAGTCCATAGACTGCGAATCCCATTTCCAAACTGAAAGCTCCAAAGCCTGTAAAAGTCCACTGGGCCTTTGATGCTCTACCTTGACATACTGGAATGTAAGACATCTCCTTACATACTCTCCAACATCTTTCTTCATTCCTTCCTAGAATAAACTTCTCTTCATGTCTCGATACATCTTAGTACATCCTGGGTGAATGGTGAACTTTGAACGATGATATTCGTTCGATACTTCCTTCTGTAGTCCTTCTATACTTAGGAAATACAATCTTCCATTCCACCCCAGTTTGCCTTCTCTATCAATACTGAACCCCTTCAGTTCTGTTGCCCCATTTTTCGGCTCTAAACTCCTTAATCTATCTGCACAAATCTGATCCCCCTTTTGCAGTTATGCAATTTTCTCTACTAGCACAGGCTGAACTTCCAAACATGCCAGTAGTCTGCTTGTGCTGCTTGGGCTTGCACCAGACCAAAACTGCACATTACATGCAACCAATCTCTCCAAGACATTTCACTCCTCCATCATAGCCAGGACACGGTTCTTCTATTTTCAGCTTAAGGCATCGACTGCTTTATTTGCCTTATCGAGGGTATACTCTATCTCAAAATTATAAGACGCGAAGAAATCTAGCCACCTTTGTTGCCTCATGTTTAACTCCTTCCGAGAGAATAAATATCTCAAGGATTTATGGTCATTAAATAGCTTGAATCCCTCTCCTAAGAGATAATGTCTCCAAATCTTTAATGCAAAGACGGTAGCTGCTAATTCTAAGTCATGAGTAGGGTATCGAACTTCATGGGTCGTAATTTCCTAGATGCGTAGGCTATTACTTTCCACTTTGCATCAACGCTTCTCCTAACCCCGAGCCTAATGCATCAGTATGTACAATCATATATACCATCATTCCCTTCTGGTATAATTAGCATCGAAGCAGTCGTCAGTTGATACTTCAATTCCTGGAATGTTGCCTCCCACTCCTTCAGCCAAACAAACTTCTTGTTCTTCCAAGTCGACTTCATCATTAACGCAGCTAAACGAAAGAAATCTTTAATGATTCTCTAATAGTAGCCAGCCAAGTCTAAGAAACTGCACACCTTTGTTGCAGTCTCATGTCTCTTCCACCTATTCACTATGTCAAACTCCGAAGGATTTATTGCTAAACCTTCTTTCGAAACCACATGGCTTAGGAACTGAACTTCCCTTATATAGAAATGACAATTAGAAAATTTCGCTTCCGCCTTGTGTTGTCCCAACGTCTCCAACAAAAGCCTTAAGTGAACCGTGTGCTCCTCCTCATCCTTCGAGTATATTAAGATGTCATCTACGAACACCAACACATATCTATCCGGTCATGGAAAATTATATTCATCCATTCTACAAAGAACTCAGGTGCATTGGTTAGTCCACATGGCATTACTAATATGAATCGTACCTCGTTCTAAACACAGTCAAAGGAATGCTAGCACTACAACTTATTCCTAGCATAAAAGAAATAAAGAAAACAGCGTTTTAACCATCAATGCTGTTGGTAGCCATTTAATAAAACAAAGCCAAATAATGTCTCGTTGTTAAATGTTACCGCTTACCGTTCCCTGAAATTTCAATGAAACATTTTCTAGGCTACTCTTTCACTCTTCTCCATCTCAACGCCTTCCCAAAACCCCAAAACAAAGAAAACCCAGATAAAAAGAAAGAACGAACCCTAAAAATTTCCTCTTTCCAATTTGATATATCTCGACTTTATTCCTCTCATTCTGATTCTCTCTCACCCAGATTATAAGTCTTCTCAACTACAGACTTTATTCCAGGAGGTCGGAAATTTGCAAATAGAAGTTCATAGAGCATTTTCTCGGAATCGTGGTGGTGGAGGAAAAAGTACCTGTTGTTGAAGTTGGTCATCGACAAAGAAAAAGATCAAGTCTTCAAGCTTCTGTGCGGCTTCCTTCTGTGCCTATTGTTGAAGAGTGAATCCAACTAAAGATAATGTTTTCATGCTTATCCCAAATATGAAACTTCTTTGGATATAGCCTTTTTTAAAGTAACTGTACTAAAGGAAATATTCTGACTTTTTTGTATTCATCAATATCATGGATAGGTAAGTTGACTAATATTATAAACAGTAGTGTAAGTGTTTGAAAAGCACATTCTTTGAAGCATTCGACTTATTTAAGGTGCAATTCAAATATTTGGTTTAGTGATCATTACCCTTAATATTAGTTGATAATTGATTATAGATTCAAAATATTATAAACATGTGGTTTCACTCTTGTTTCTTCTTTTAAACCACTATACTTTATATTGCTCATGTTCTGTTATTATGTATTGGTTATTATAGAAATGACCAAAAAAATCTCACTTATACTGAATGTGTGAACCACTAATTTTGATTTTCATGTTGAACATATATACACTATATTTCTTATAATGATCATGTTCTGTTATTTTGTCCGTCTTGCATTGTTATTCGCTGCTCAAAGAACCACTATATTGTGTAAAACAAGAATTTCCATAGGAACATTAGCTATTTTTTATATCACTTTTACCGAATGTTTGAACCAAAATTATCAATTTCCATTATGAACATAAACAAACTAATTTTCTCATAATACTCATGCTCTGTTCTTTTACGCATCTGGTATGGGTGTTCATTGCTCTTAGCATTACACATCTGGTATGGGTGTTCATAGGAACATTAGAAATACTCATCCATGTACACTGTGTGAATAATTAATAAGGCATGCATTAAGAAATAAATAGAGGTATGGTACAGTAATGTAGTCATCTATATGTACCTTCTTAATTGAGGTTATGCTACATTGTGTGTTTGTATTCATGAATAGGTAACCCATTTAGAAAATTACAACCGACAAAAAGCTCTGGATAGTTGGATGATGGTTTAAACTGTGATTATAATATTTTTGCCTCCCATTCTTGGATTTGGATCATGGAAGCCACTAGTTGATATAAATTCCTAGTCTTTTGGATTGGTTCAGTATTTTCTATTTTCCAATGAATAATTTAACTTGATTTTGTTGGTTTGATTATGATTTTCTATGCAATTTCTTAGTATTGATGAATGCATCATTTTTATCGAATTGTGGTAATACACATGAATTCCTAACTTATTTTCATGAAATTTATTTGTAGCCAAAAGCCTTGATGACTAATCAAACTGTTGTTTTCATAGTATTTACTGAATTTCTAAAAATAGTAAAATACGATCTTTGCAAAGTTGATGATGATTTTGAAGAATCAATAAGTTTTTAACAGAATTGCATGTATTTAGATGTCCAATTTCATGATGTTTGCTTCAACATTGATTTAACAGTGATGTATCATTAAATTTAAAGATGCTAGAGACCCTGAAATATCAGCTTACTAGCTATTTGAATAACAGTACCCAAATATCATTGCTATAATCCAACCTCTATAATTTTTCCCATGTCTTAAAAACAATTGAGAAATTGTCTTTGTGTTTATCTCCAGCCTCTTTTAACCTCTTGAAGTTTCCATTGGACAAGTCTTGATCCAAGGTCAAAACCTAAACAACACCCGTAGTTTGCATGATGCCTGGAATGGAAAAGGCCAGCCTCCATGCAGTGAATTTAGTGGCTCCCATCTTCGTAATAAGATCGAGCAACAATGACATTAGAAGCTGTGATACACCTTCGAGATTGCCCCATCCTCCGGCAATCCCATTGGCTGTTCCTACCTTGCTCGAAGAAAACATTGAGCTCATCCAGTACTGAGCTGACACGAATGATGCTAAACTAAAACCAGTGGGGAACGTAAGAAGAGATGCGATGCATGAGAGTTGATGATGGAGGCGCAGTAGACTTATCGGACTGGGACTGGTGATTAGGATGAGAGAGGCAGATACAAGGTGGGTACCCACTACGTCGCATGCTATGCCCATGTAGACGCATTAATGATTTGGATTCAGAGATTATTCTGAAAGTTGCTGAAGAGTACAATGTGCAGGTCTATATTTTTTTCATTTTTTCATTTCGATACTTCATCATGTAAAATATTTTATGAGTTGTTTATTTTGCTTTGTATATTATTTTATTAAGGAACTTGAACTACGATCATTCTTTATTCAGATCACTAGTATACATGAACCAAGATAGACATAGCTATGGGATTGTTATAGCATCCACATATTTTAGGCACTTGCATGTGTAATTGGGAAGAATTTGAAACGTTGGCATACATGAAATGTAGATAAATTGAAATGACAAACATTCATTTTTCATTAAAAGTCTTATCATTATGTTATGTAGAGTATATGGTTATTTTACAAAACAATTGAATTATATTTTAGTATTATAACAGTTCTTCAACTGAACTGCAAAATGCAACTCAGTTTTGCAATTAAATTGCAAAACAAAACTCAATTGCAAAACTGACAACTCAGTTTTGCAAACTGAAATGCACTCGGTTTGCAAAAACTGATTTGCAATTTGCGACTCAGTTTCTTGCAACTCAGTTGCAAATTGCAACTCAGTTTTGCAATCTGAAATGCAACTCAGTTTGCAAAACCGAGTTGCAAATAACTATTTCATTTTCATCGTCTGGCAAATAATGATGTATAATTTTTATTCTGACCACATCAAGGTGACTAGCCACGATAAATTTATCTACACTTGTTTAATGTTTGTTTCCCAGTATTGGAACAAACAAATTATTGGCATGGAAGGTCGACTCAACTTAGGGTGGTCGGAATAATTTAGGAAGAGGAGGTTGCATAAGGGTATTGATGATATTAAAGATGTACCTAGAAGTGTAAATGTTCAAATATGCACGAGTGAAAAAGGTTTTCACGGTTCTTACATATAAATTTGTGACTGTACCAGCAAAATTTCCTGGTACAAGTTTCATATCCATGTCAACTCTGCCGTATAGGTATTGGGCCTTGGATTGAAAGCTTGACCCAGAATGTCTGTCGAGGCTGAGCTGGAGATAGTCTCCTGACTATTTTGTTCTATCGTGTCCCCAAGTAATGGCAACATCACTGCTAAGATCTGCGTAAGCGACAATGCATATTAGGCTGTAAATAAATATTTTAAACATATTTGTTTTTGGCATGATAGTTAAATATGGAGCTACGAGGAGGAAATATTTGATTAAATATGTAGAATTAGTGGGAAGATATGGGCTATATATAGAGATACAATGCCTATTAGGAAGTTATAGTGGGGTAGGATATTACTAAGCAAGTGCATATTTGCTGGCTGTGAATTGTCCATGTTTGATAATGCAATTTAATGAAGTGTTCCCAACTCTCAAGTAATCCTAGCTGCGACCTAAAGAAATATTTTTTGCTTCATATCCTTATTAATTTTTATTTCGAAGTTTGATTTCTTTTCTCATCTGCTTTGATGCAGGTTCAGAATTTGCTTGATCACCAGTTTTCTTTCCTATTTCTGAGATACTGAAAAAAGTGCAAACTCATATCCACGTCAATTTAGAGGAGAAAACAACCAGGTAGTGAAAATTGCCGCTTTTCTAGTGACTTTGGGAAAATGAAAAATGTAAAGTTTGCAGATGATAACCGTGATGTTTTGATATTATTGCTTAACAACAGTGAGTAAAATAAGTCCATAAAGTACTCAATTTACTTTCATATGAATCTGATACCGGCATTAATTAACTTGCTAGCTGGTTGAAAAATCTTAGTTCTAAGGAGAATGCACCGATAAAGGAGTTTGTTAGATGGCAGCAAGCTCAGAATTTTGCCAGCAAGTCATCTCTTAAACAAAGGTGTTAGTGGCTGGTGGGCGACGCTTTTTATATTCTTATGAAACCGAGGAAAAATTTACCCCGAAATGGAAAAATGTTTGTCAGATAATGCAATGAAACCTACAAAGAATCATATAACAAGGTGATGTGGCTGGTGCTAGACAGTTAATTCTGCTAACACGTTGTATGAGGTTAGTCAATTTCATTTGCTCACTTTAAAATTGATAACCAGCATCCAGTTATTGTAGTTTCGTATATTTCCATTTGGATTATCATTCAAAATTTATACCTCAAGGAGCATTTGCTTGCCAAATAGGGTTCTTTCTTTACTAATAAAAAAATTGCGACCTAATGAAGTATCACATACAGCGTCCAATGTTAAAGAAGTATTAGAAGTAATCGAGTATAAACATTGTTTCTGACTGTTTATGCTTGTAGATATTTATAAAAAAACACCATTGACTATTTCTGACTGTTTCCTTACCTGATGATGACAAGCTTTATGCACCATTTTTGATATTTTAGCTGTCCCAAATATGACTAACATGTCGTGTTCAGCTAAGCTGACAATATCGATTGACTGACTGCTACCATCTTTATAGGTTCTGAAAATTTCATCTACCCAGTTCAGGATATGACAAGGAGCATACCAACTTTTCAGCACAGCCGACACTGTCAACTGTCGGTAAGGACTGGAAGTTACTCTATGCTTTTGCTCAAAAATGTCTTTGTGAATCCAAAGCCCATGTTTGATCATGTATAAACATTGTTTCGAAAAAAATGTTTTATATCCTTATATACGGTGATATGTGAATTAGTCAGTTCTCGTGCATGTGTTTACTGTTGATTTTAATTTTTTACCCTAGTTCTTTGTTAACCGAACCAATGTTAAAAGACACCACATAACATACGCGCTGTAGTACATGTTAAATGCTGCTTATATTATTTAACTGCTAACAACTCCTCCACAATTTGTTTACCTGTACTTATATTTATACTTTACCATTATCGATTTCCCATAATCCTCTGTGTTGTTCAGTGAGCTAATACATATCCTCTGTGCATTGGTATTTCTTGCAGTCCTTATTTCATCATTGCTTCCCTGATGAGAATAGAGAAGAAGTCTCTTCAAGGTTAGAAATAGTGTCCTTTGCTTGTTAGTTGAATGTTGTTTCTTACAGTCATTTGCAGCCCTTATTTCTTTGTCTGTTTGTATTTTTTTTTTGGGTATTTGTTGTTGTAGAGGCACTTAAATCTTTCGAGGAAGTATGTGAATTTGTTCCTTCTAATCAAGGATTCCCTGACCAGGTTTGACAGCACTACTAATGCTTGTTAGCATCATTTTCTTTTTATGTAGGTTGCATGGGCATAAGTTTTATGTTAACTAAGTTAACTTTGTTTTATAAAAATTAAACAAGTTTATAAAAATTAAACAAGTTTATAAAAGTTGACTAAATTTTATAAAGTTTTAACTAAGTTAACTAAGTTTTATTATAAACCAAGTTTCCAATATTAATTAAGTTTTATAAAGATTTAACAAACTTGACTAAGTATATAAAAATATAAATTAACAGAATCTTCTACAATAATAATAAACAACTAAGATTTATAAATATTAAATAAGTTTATAAAAATTAACCAAGTATTATAAAATTTAACTAAGTTAACTAAGTTTTATAAAAATTAACGAGTTTAGTTTATAAAAATTAACTGAGTATATATAAAAAAATATGTATAACTAAATCTTCTATAATAATAATAGCAATAATAATTATTATTACTATTATTAACTAACATTTATAATAATACTAAGTTAACTAATATTTATAAATATTAAATAAGTTTATAAAAATTAACTAAGTATTATAAAAATTTAACTAAGTTAACCGAGTTTTATAAAAGTTAACTAGTTTAATTTACAAAAATTAACCAAGTATATAAAAATATAAAATATAACTAAATCTTCTATAATAATAATAATAATAATAAACTAAGATTCATAATAATAACAATAAGTTCACCAAGATTTATAAATATTAAATAAGTTTATAAAAATTAACTAGTATTATAAAAATTTAACTAAGTTAACTAAGTTTTATAAGAAGTAACAAGTTTAATTTATAAAAATTAACTAAGTATATAAAAAGATAAAATATAGCTAAATCTTCTATTATAATAATAATAACAATAATAATTATTATTAACTAAGATTTATAGTAATAATAAGTTAATTAAGATTTATAAATATTAAATAAGTATATAAAATTAACTAAATATTATAAAATTTTAACTAAGTTAACTAAGTTTTATAAAAATGAATAAGTTTAGTTTATAAAAATATAAAATATAACCGAATCTTCTATAATAATAATAGTAAACTAAGATTTATAATAATAACAATAAGTTAACCAAGATTTATAAAATAAGTTTATAAAAATTAACTAAGTATTATAAAATTAACTAAGTTAACTAAGTTTTACAAAAATTAACTAAGTATATAAAAATATAAAATATAATTTAATCTTCTATAATAATAATAATTAACTAAGATTTATAATAATAATAAGTTCACTAAGATTTATATAATAATAATTAACTAAGATTTATAAATATTAAACAAGTTTATAAAAATTAACTAAGTATTATAAAAATTTAACTAAGTATGATTTGTAAATATTAAATAAGTTTATATTATTTTGTACCATCTTGATTAATTAAATAAAAAGATGGAGTTCAAAGTACAATGTAACGAGCTTTGAATGTGGTAAATGCTACATATTGCTTGAGCATCCGAGTCTTCAAATTTTGCATAACTAACATTGGTCATTTATTTTTTATTTTTTGACATAGATAACAGTTTTGCATTATCATCGGACAGTTTTGGAAATAGCCTGTTTAGCGATGACACCAATACTGATGTTAGTATTCTACCTCCATTTAACAGTGATGCCTCCGGGAACGAAAGAATTTAAAATGAATTGTATTAAAATTTTATAAAATTGAAGGAGTTTGATAAGAAAATATTTATATATTTTTAATGTGGCTTTTTCTAGTAAAAGATGATTGAAACCTAGAAAACTATTACTGTTTTGAAATGAAATATGTAGAGGTTGAATAACTTGAATTTAATCTTCAAGTGATAACAACTATTGATCATTGTTTCCGTGCTAACTTGAAACTTAGCGTACATCACTTGCATACTGCCAAAAAAATTATATATATATATCTGATACAACATTGAATGATTTGGCTATACCTATTTACTCCGAAATCATACAACTTAATGACGTGGTAATATATAGTGGCATGACTAAACAATAACATTTAAAAAAAAATCCTAATCACTTTCACTAAAGAAAAAACATAACTGTGATTGTAAGATAATGTTTAGTTCTATATAGGCATTTAGCTTTAGCTAATATTTACTTTAAAGCTACGAATTAGCTGTCATTTATGGATAAAAGATTTGTAATATTAATATTTACTTTAAAGCTACGAATTAGTTGTCATTTATGGATAAAAGATTTGTAATATCTGAAAAAATAGATATAAAAAAATTCAATAAGAAAAAAAAGGAAAAAGGGAAAACTGAAGAAGCAGAACAAAGAAACGGAGTAGTTGTTTCTAACAAAAATTCAATACTACGCTTGAAGATGTGAGTTACGTCTTAGCAGTATGATTCTCTTTGTCTATCGGTTCTGTGATGCAGTTATGCAACATTGGAAGACTCTAACTAATTATTTCATTGCATGATGTAGTGTACCATATATGGAAAAAGTTTATTTGATACGATTTTGAGTATTGGTGTTAATTCTACTTTCTTTTCCATCATAGCATTTTAAATCGATTGCGTTGGAGGCTGGTCATTTGCTTAATGATCTACAAAGAAGTCTCTTCAACCAAAGGGATAAACTGGCTTCATTTGCAAACCAGCAGCGTGTGGTTGATTCCAGACTACTGGTTTGAAATTCAGTTTTATTCCTTTTATTATTCCCAACAAATTTATTACATTGGCTAACCATTAAGGGGCACTTACGAACCGTAGAGACAAGTTGAACAATTTTAAAGGTCACAACCAATTTTTTGCACTCTGGGTAGTCATGTATCTAAGTTTATTAGTAGAGTAATTATTGAAAGAACACAAAATGTACAAGACCAACAACTTTATGATTTTGAGAAGAAGTTCGAGGTATATCTCATTGCTGATTAAATATTTTGTTGGCCTGCAGCAATACGGTCTTGTCTATTTCCTCTGATGATTATATGTTTTATGCTTTTAAAAGGAGTGTGCTGCAAATAAAGAAAGGGAGCTACTTGAAAAGGTAGCATAAATGTTTGCTAGTTCATGTGTTAGAAAGAAGGAGCCGGTATGCTTTCTCTATTCTTTTAGTATGCAACAAACAATACTGCAAATAATGGTTAGAAACACATTTATATACTAGATACTAACATGGAGTCTAAGACTTTAAAATCACATTAGTGGTACAATTGATAACTGATAAAACAATACACGTTGAATTATATACTGATCAAATACAAACGGTACAAGTTTATATTGTAACCGACCTTGCAATTAATAATAGCAAAAAACATGTATAAAGAAAAGTTTCAAGCTCATTCTTTCACGTGTTTGTTTTATAAAGCTTAAAATAACTTGAGAACTAGCTACTTAATGTTTCTGTCTTTTACTCCTAATCAAGTACGTATAATAAAGAACTTTTCCTTTGCAGGTGGATAGATATATTTGATGGAAATAATAGTAACATACCGTAGCAAGTTATGGATTCAGAGTTACTTTTAATGACGTAACTACATTTTGGTTTGTATGCTTGTATGTATTACTATTTTTGGTTACTAGTTGTTGTTTGTTCTACATTGAAATATTATGAACTTATTATCTATTTTGATGTAAGAATATTGCGTATGTTTATTATGTAATGTTTCATGTTAATTGTAAGACGTGTGATTAATATAATATGGTGATTATAAAATGTGTGATTAATATAATATATGTTTTTTATGAAATATATGTGTTTATATAAACCGTGTTATACATAAATTATGGCTGCATATAGAATTGGAACATGCTATATATTGGTTAGGAACTGAGCAAAATACGATAGCTTTTATAAAATGCTATGAAAATATTTAACAGTGTTTCATAATCGCTATAGAAAAGATTAAACAGCGTTTTCGAAACGCTATAGAAAGTTTTAACAGTGTTTTCGAAATGCTATAGAAACGCGATAAAATAGGATCCAGGCATTTCAGAAAACGCTGTATCTAAATATCATAGCAGCAAAAGAAACGCTGTAAAACGTATCAATGACACCAGAAAAACGCTATAGATACGTGGTTTTGACGCATTTTCTGTCTTTCTATGGTATATGTCTGACCTATAATGGTATGTTAATATACAGCGTAGTTAAAAATGCTGTTAAAGGTTTTTATAGTGTTTTTGAAACGCTATGATAGGTACATTTTGTTGTAGTGGCTTTTCTTTGTAACTCTCAACCGATGGAACTCTAAAGCCAAGTCTAGCTGCGAGAACACCTTAGCTCCATTCAACTGATCAAATAAGTCACCAGTTCTCAGCAAATGATATCTATTCTTCACCATTCTTCCATTCAGCTTCCAATAGTCTATGAATAGTCTTAAAGACCCATCAGACTTCTTCATAAATACTGTTGCATCTCTCCAATGTGAGCTATTGGCCTTACGAAGCTCTTACCTTCCAACTTTACCAACTGCTTCTTTAACTCCTCCATCTTCTTCGAAGGCATTTTGCTAAGGGGTCGACAAAATGGTTCGACTCTCGGTAACAATTCTATAGGAAACTCTACCGCTCTAGAGGGGGCAACCCTAAAACTGGTTCAAACACATAAGGAAAGTCCTTCACCATTTTGTACCATTCCATTATCCTCCTTTGAAGCTAAAGCAAACAAAGAACTTCTGCGCCTAGCTTTGAATTTTTTCAAAACTTCAAATACCCTTTCATTCCGATTGGGTGAATCAAGGAAACTATCCTCTCTGTGTAGTATAATCTAGCGCAATACTTCTCCAGCCATTCCATTTCTAAAATAACTCCAAAACCTATGAAGTCAAAAACGTAGGGATCACATAAAAACTTACACCCACCCAATTCTACTTCTAGGTTAGCGCATCTTAATCCGAGAGTGGCATATCCCCTTATAGGATTTACCATATGTATCAAAGTGACTAAATAGGTAACCCCTAGCCCTAGTTTATCAACCAAATCTTTAGCTATAAATGAGTGTGTAGCACCAGCATCAAATAGTACTCTAACAGAAATACCAGAAATCAAAGCCATACCTTCTAAGATCTTCCTTTTGCCTTTCCTTCGGCAGATAGTCTTTCCCTCAGTCCCTCCAGAGCATAAAGCTATGCATTAAGCTCTAGGAAGTCCTTTAGATGCCCCATTTTTCACACTTGAAGCACTTCACCCTTCCAAGATTATTTGGTATTGGAAATTTTATCACATGGTGCCCCTTCTATCTACAATTAAAAAAACAATCTCTGTCGCAACAACTTCTCCACCCCTTCCCTTTGGCACGCTCTTCTTGCCTTTGATATATGGGGTAAACTTCTTCTGCATCGCCCACGGTTTCATTTCTACTCTTCCCTGTTCCTCATACATCCCATCATACCTTTAAGCCATGTCAACTACGAATGCAAAAGGAGATGCTAAGTGAGCCATCGCCTTATGATCAAGACCCTACTTCAATCCTCTGATGAACTTCTCATTTTTCTTTAACGGAGTATTGATGATATCCCTGCCATACTTAACCAAAGGGTTAAACTCTAGATGAACCCCTCCATAATATGGTCACCTTGCTTTAGATCAATGAACTCCCGTAATAGTACACTCTATTGGGATTTTGATGTGAACTGAGCCTCAAACCTCCTTTTAAACTACACCTATGTAATCTCCTCCTCCGGGGTCTCTACAATTACTATCTCCTACTAGTCCAGTGCATCTTACTACAACTGTTGTAACAACCCTATTTTGAAAAATACCTAAAATAAAATATAAAATAATTTTCATTGAATTTCTAAATGAGAATTTGGAAATTTTATAATATTTATTTTCAGATGTGGGAAAACTTAGAAATTTGAGTTCTTATATAAAAGACCGTAGATGCTTTTATATGATTATGGCTTTATTGATTTCTTTTATGTATTAGTAAATTTATATGAAAGTAATATTTATTTGGTAAGTATTTAATTGGACAAGTCTATTTGGAAAATAATAGAGAATTCAACTTATTTTGAACTTTTAATTAACTTTAGAAAATAAGATTAAGAATTTAAAAATAGATAAATATTTCTTTATTTTAAAGAAAGTTAGAGATTTTAAAGTGTTGTAAAAATGGAATCAAGAATTAATAAGCTATGTAATTTAGAGTTAAAAATAATAAAAGAAGTTTAAATAATGTAAATTAATGTAATAATGAATTTTTGTAATAAGATTTGTAAATTTATAATAATGAAACCATGATTTAAAAGAGAAAGAATGAGAGATAAAAGAAATAAAATGATTTTATTTTCCTTAAGGGGTTTTATTATAACCCAATAGCCCATCTAAGCTTGTTAAGGAGAGAATTCTCCTTCACATTCATTTCAGCTATGTACATTGCAAAACTAGGGCTGTAAATTATGTATGATTATCCTTCGTCCGGCTCGGTCCGAGGTTGTAAGGGTCCGGTTCGTGTCCGTATAATTCTCATTTAGAACACGAATTATGACAAGAAAAAATGTACGAAAATATGTTCGTTCGAAAATGTCCGATATTTTTGTATTGTCCGAAAATTGTCTGTCCGTTGTACGGCTTGTATGAATAATGTTCGAGCTTAATGCTTGTCCGGTCCATGTCCGTTCGAATCTCTAATAGGACAGGACTAAAACAGATCTTCGTCTGGTTCGGTCTGACCCATTTACACCCTTATTTAAAGCTTAGAAAGAAAAGAAAAAACAGAATATAAAAATTATCTTTCTCTCTTAAAACCCTAAACCTTCTAAATCTAAATCAATTCAAATAAAATGTCAAAAATCCCCAAATTCTAATCTTAGCTTCCTAAAACCGCTCTTCCTCTTTTAGACCCAAAAATTTAGAGCTTTGCCCATGGTTGGAGGTTGGAATTAGTTGAATAGCAAAGTGGGAGGGCGAAAATCTGAAGCCGAAAATGCCTAATAGTAAAAAAAAATCATAATTAATTGTAGAAAAATCGCAAAAATCTGAAATTTTGGTATTTTTTTCGTAACTCATCTTTACACTATTCGTTAAAATATCGTGGAAAAAAATTTAGATTTTCTATGTTAAATCATCATAGCACCGACGATGAGGTTTAGGAATTTTTTTGTTGATTTGGCTTGAGATAAATGCTTGCGATTTGGAGCTTCTAGGATGTTTAAGGTGAGTTAAGCCTCACACAATCTATCTTTGAATTTCTAGTTGCATGCTTATGAATTTATAACCAATGGCTGAGAAATAGAAAGTATGATTGGTTGCTTCTATGTTTGAAAACTTGTTAGTTCATTCTCTGTCAAAATTATACTGTAAGTTGCTAATTGATGGTTCTAATTGGGTTGCATGTGTTTTCATTAGTAGAATTTAACCTCTATAGTCATATAACTATTGTTTTAGTAGCAATATTCCAAGTTTCAATTGCTCAAATGCTAGTAGTCATCGACGGGGACGATGCTTGGAGCATCCCGCTCACCAGTGGACAAGTCATGGTCTGCAGCGTGTGCTCCAAGCTATCTCATTTCCCTTTGTTCTGTTGGTGTTTGAATATGTTTTGCTGGGTTCTTCTTGCTTCCTTCTGATGTTAATTTCCTAACTTGGGTTGCTTTTGGATTTTTGATTTCTTGCTTCTTCTGTTTCCTTGATTTCTAAAATTTTTGGAATTTTATTGATTTCATATTTTAGGAGATTTCCATTATTCTACATTATTTAGAATAATATATATATATGTGTGTGTATGTATGTATGTAAATTAAGTACATTATATATGAAAAGAAATCATCTTTAAACTAGTTATATTAAATATAATCTTTAGAAATCTCTTATTAAGCTTATATAAAATATATTACTGATTTCAAAATTCAAGATTCAAAAAATGGCTTTGAATCTTATATTAAAAAGTATTTTGATGAAAAAAGACTACTATAGAATTTATAATAATAATAGTGATTTTAAAGCTGAATATAAAATTATATATATATATATATATTAGCTTTTTATATGTATATAGTAGCATATTTTATAAATACAACTATTTTATGGTCATTGGACCAATATTTAAATGATTTTAAAAGAAGTAATTTCTATTTAAAAATATTTCTTCTATTAGATGAGAATTTTGAATTAAATGATTTAGTAGTACTGATGATATGAAGCACCATGTACTACTTTATCGGTTAGTTATTTGACTCTTATAATGGAATATTTTATACAGTGGAGTTTACGATCTCTTATTAAATATTCGAGTATCGCCTAGTGGTTATGGGATATTTGGGGCGACACTAGTTTGATTACTAATTGAAAGGATTTAACACTTAATATTTTAGCAAAGTGGAATTTACAATCTCTTAGTAAATATTCGAGTATCGCCTAGTGGTTATGGGACATTTGGGACGACACTAGTTTGATTACTAATGGAAAGTATTTAATACTTTATATTTTAGACGAGTGGAATTTACGATATCTTAGTAAATATTCGAGTATCACCAAGTGATTATGGTACACTAGGAGAAACTCGAGTATTTAACATAGAAAGCATGTAACACTTTAAATAAAAATGATCTTTAAAATATCACACATTTAGGCATGTATGGCAAGTATCAGCTTGTCTTATTATGGCATGCATCCAGGCATGATCGACGGGTATCAGTACGTTTTTTGGTTGACACGCTTTCATGCTTGTCTTTTGGTTGACTCACTTTCATGCTTATCTTTGATTGACTCGCTTTCAAGCTTGTCTTTTGGTCTGTACCCTCTTTCATGCTTGTCTTTTGGTTTTGACTCGCTTTCATACTTGTCTTTTGGTTTTGACTTGCTTTGGTTTGTGATTATGATTTTGTGAGATATTTCGATTCACCGTATTTTGAGATGATTTCTTATGATAAGCATGATATAATTTTATTATATGTGATTTTGGTGTTGGTGCCTTTTTGTTGTGACTGGGAATATTATATAGTTATTACTGTATTATTAAGATTCCTGCATGCTCACTAATGTGATCTCACCTTTTATGTGATACATCCATTTGATGAGATCTTTTGCTTACATTATAGTGTTTACTATATCATCTTGTCCTGTTTATGCATATTATGTGATCTCACCTAGCTTTATTTAGAGATAGTCTGACTCATTTATTATATAATACTTAGGTTAAATCGAGACTTGTCAGGCATAGGGATTCAGTAACCTTGGATATTGAGCTAGCGTTGCAAATAGACATAATATATTTTATGTAGCATTTGGTTCTAGTCCTTGTATACGTGTTTTGTATGACTCGGATATGAGAGATAGTGACTTGTATGTATATATGTGAGTCTAGTATTCTCTTTTGTAGACTCACTATATGTAATATATTTGACATGTATTATAATTTCCGCTGTGATCTGTGATTCTGTGTCCTGTGTTATGTAATATATTGTTCTGATTTATATTAGCCAACGTGTTTATTAATTTGTGCCAAGACTGGTCACGCCATTAAATTTTTTTGTTATAAAGGTAAAAGCATGACAGCGTTAGCCCAAAGGAATAAATATGGATGGTCGCTCCTATCCAGCCTTATTCTTTATATTAGCAGACGATATTACCATGTAATATCCTTTGTTAGTATAGGTATTGTAACATCCCGATATTTTCAACCATTCGCATCCACACATGTCAGACTTGAATTGCTCAAAATATCAGATTGTTAATTTATATTTGGCAAAACTCAGCATATACAGTAAATAAATAATCACAGAATCATAGACACAGAGTAATATAACAATAAGCAGCAGAGACAAATGAATAATAGTTCATGAAGCTACTATATATTTAACAGAGTTAAAACAAGATGCAACAGAAGTCTCGGATACATAGAAGTCTCAATACAATAGTCAAATACAAGATCAGAATATATATCACAGGAGTCAACTGAATAACTGAAAGCTGAATAAATAGATGAATCTCCAAGCGAAGCTCCATCCCCAAAGGTGAGTCTCAATTGCTGTGACACTCAGTCTGACCTGAGTGTAAAACAAAACACAAAACACTCGAGTCAGGATTAACACTCTTATATCAATAAATCCAAATCAAGTGAAATATCAACTGAAATACAAGTAACTTAAAGGATGTTTGGGATAACCATCCTCTAAGGATCCGTGGAACTATCTACTATGTAGTAATATACGCTATTATAATAATGTCTATAATAAAGTAAACTATTAAAATAGCGTTAAGGCGTTACCCATATCCCCCTTAACACATTTTATATAATCCCATAGTCTAAACAGTACAGTAATCTCCCCCGTACTAGGCGTCGTCAGAGGGCACTCCATTGGTATGGTACAAAACAAACTCGTAGTGGTCTCGATAAGGTAGGTGACACGGCACGACTAGGCAATGCCAGGGTAGATATACCAATTACACTTCCGGGCTGGTGGTAACGCATAGCAGCAACTACCGCCCACCTCGAGCCACACTCCCAAATCAAAGGTGCGCACCAAATCAATCACAAAGTAATAGAATGACAATCGAAGAAGTGTGTCCGATCGGAGGAGCTACCTCACTTGGCCCTTCAATTGCTCCTATTTTAGCCACCTTAAGCTAACTCACGAGAGTCAGGTCCACGTATATACCTCATATAGAATCGTCGCCACCATCCTACTTCATTCTGGAATCTCCACCGCGTACACAGTTGTTAAAGTGGTTTTCGGTATTGGCAGAGAGTATGACAATAGCCGATCCCGCTCTCTTTAACAACCAATCGTTATTGTAACACCGTGGTCATTTCAAAATATCATACTTCAAAACCAAAATATCATATCCATTTCAAACCATATCAATACAATGTCATTTCTCACTAAAAAATAATATTCATTTCCAAAATCATACACTTTCCAAAATTATAACTCTTTCAAAACCAAAACACTTGAAATTATAACACTTTGGAAATCATAATACTTTGGAAATCATAACACTTTGAAATCATAACACTTTCCTTTAAACAGTTTAGATATTAATAATAGTATACATAATAAAATAGTTTATAAAATAAAATAGGTTATATTAAAAATAGTTTATATTAAAATGATTTATATTAAAATAGTTTATATCAAAATAATTTATAAAGTAAAATATATAAATAGTTTTAAATATAATTTAAAAATACTTTATATAATAAAATAGCTTCCTCAAATTTCATAAATCGATTCGAAATCAACTCGAATTCCAAAATTCAAATTTAATCCAATCTCAAATCATCAATTTAAATTCAATTCAGTTTCTCAATAAACCATTTCAAATTATATCGATTTCAAATACAGATTTGAACCACAAGACAAACCATTTCAATTTCAATATTTTTCAAAGCTTTAAATATTTCCACAATTTCAAACTAAATTTGATAATTTCATATATATCTTAATTTAACTTCATTATTATTTAGTTTTGAAAAATTCACTTAATAAATCCAATATCATTTAAATAAAACCCCAAATTACAAATAAACTAAATATTTCCTTCAATTTATTTAAACTTGAAATATTCATTTATTCACCTTAAACCTAAATCAAGTTATAAAATCATATCCTTAAATCTCAAATTCAATAGGTTTCATATCGATTTTAAAATTTATATAACTCTCAAAAGAATACGATTTCAAATTAAATTAATTTTATCTTCCCAACTTTAATTTATTCAAATTATTATTATAAAATCTATTTTTAAAATATAATTCTAAATAAATACTTAAACATATTATATATTAATTAATCAACTTATTATTAAACTTAAATCTTGTTATTAAACTTATTTTATATTAAAACTAATTTATACATATTTTAAAATAGTAAAATTATAAGTAAATTCTTAAAATTTATAATTTCAAACTAACTTAAATTTTTTAAAATTTCAAAACATATAATTTTAAAAAACAAGAATTTAAATATATATATAAAATAGCAATTATATATATATATAATATTTAAAAATCAATATTTAAATAAAACCATATATATCCTTTAAACTTTGGAAATCATTTCAATATATATATATATACCAACGGTGTTTGTATATAATTCTCTATCCTATAATCAAGTGATACAGATATTTATCATTTCAATCCGCAATTTAAATATCTACAGGTATATATCATTTCAACCCGCAATCCCAAATTCAATTCAATGAAAATCGCTTGGGTTTATCATTTCAACCCACAACGATTTCCTCCTATTCTACAGATCGTTCGGGTCTGTATCATTTCAACCCATAGGGAATCCTATACTAACAGGGAACTTGCAGAGTGAGAACAGATATGATAATAATATAACAGGCATACATCATCAATATAAATAACAGACAATGGTGTCAGATGTCACAGGTGAACGGATACAGATAATAGCATATATAGCAATGTAAATAACTAATAGCAGCATATTTCAATTGTCGTTTTAATTGAAATCAAATTTATTAAATATAAGAACGTTAATCGTGAGTGATTGCTCACCTTTCGAGGCTAGAGATGAACGAGAATGGGATGAGTTACGAATCCAAGCACGAATTCCAAAGCAAAGCAAGGTTGGCACGAATTCGACGAACAGAGATGATAGATAAGGAATTGACGAAATCTAATCAAACTGGATTGATGAAGATCAATGGTATAAGAGAACTTATATATAACCATATATAACTATATATATATAAATCATATTCTAAATTCAAACATATATTAAATTATATATATATATATATATATCAAAATCATTGTTTTAAATCAAAACACATATATTAAAATCTAACATATATACATAATATATTTTGAAATAAATACTTATATAGATATACAAACATATCACTTTTTATATACACAACATAAAACAACAATATATATAAACCTTTAATTTATATCTATATACATTAGAAAATTAAAATAACCATATATGTATGGAAAACATCTCATGTAAACTTGTATGTATATATAATTTTAAGCTTACAGACATATTATACTTTAAGATCAATAGTTATTATAAAAATCCACATAAACTTACTTTACTGTAAAATATATACATACAAAGGAAAGTATGAAAAGTTATTTTATTTTAAAGTCAATACTTTATTGAAATTAGTATATATATATACATAACTCGACAGGTAGCCAAATATATGCAGATTTAAAAATGGCCAGAAGATGTTGATAAAACAATATCACATATATACGTAAAACTTATACCAGCATATATTATTTGATTTGTAGACTAATATACTATGCAGACAAAAGGTTCAGATCCAACTAAATGTACTAGGTTGACAAAATAAATATGCAGACAAAATGTACATACTTACATAATATATACACTGTCTTCATATTGACTATTAGATCCAGTGCCGGCCCTTACCCAAAGCAGCAGAAGCAGCTGCCTAGGGCCTCCAAATATCTAGGGCACCAATTTTTTTTTGTCTGCGATATCTATTAATAACGTAAAAAATAAAGTAGCTGCAGAAGAGAAACAAGTTCATGAAGGCGAAGCATAGTTGCAGGCCTGGCAGAATCACGGAGGTGGAAGATGAAGAACAGGATGGAGGCAAACGCAAGCAATCTGCAGTGAGAAATCCTCTTTCACTTTCAATGCTTTGATTTCTGATTTCTCTCTCGGTTTCCTTCAATTTCCTTCGCTTGAATATTAGATCAAATTCTAGAGTTTTTATACTTATTTTAGTTAAGTCGATAATTCATTTTTTGCTATGAATCTCCTAAAATTAGTATCAATGGAATGCTAGATTTGATGGAAACAAGGTGGTTTAGTTCAAAATTTAGTGGTTATTTTATCTCTAATTGATTCGCCAGAAATAAGTTATGTTTCAAATTTTAGTGCTATTATTAACTTATTTTGTTATTTGTGACATTAAATATTACATTTGTTAGTTGGCGAACAACATTTTAATATATACTTACATTTTAATATATACTTGTGTTAGTTATGTAAATGATTGATTGTTTATGATAATCTATTTAGTGGGTTTTGAAATATATGTAATTTAAAAACAAACATTATTGTGATATTTTATTAATTATTATTAGTACAGTGTATGTTTCGTTAATAAATAGAGACACACAAATGAAAAGGAATAGGGACATGCTAAAAGTGTAAAAAAAAGGTTGGATGAACTCATTAATGCACTCTTAATAAATTTTTTGTTAAAAATAATCAAATAGCTAGGAAGTTTGAGTTTAAATGCAGGTAATACTACTATTTTTAATGAGAATGAAAAAAATCAAAGCTAATATTACTAGCGTTGAAGCTGACAATGCTCATGTCAGTAGTGAAATATAAATGTTGTTGAAGCTACAAGCAATAATATTGATGATGATGATTTAACGGAAGAGCGTGAACTTGAAGAATGTTGTTTTTTCGTTCTCATTGATAGTCACATAATTATTTTTGATGTTTTTTTATCTCATTAGTACACGTTTAAGGGCCATGATTTATAGTCGGCTTTAGGTACCAAAAGTTCTTGGACCGGCCCTGATTAGATCAACTAAAATAATGTATAAACAACTTTCATAAACCATATACATAACTTCTTTATAATATAATATAATATATAGAAACACTAATATATATAGTAACCTGAAGTAAGATATATATATATATATATACAAAAATGAAAACAATATATATATATAAAAAGAAAACGTATATATATAAGAATCAAAAGATTAACATACGAATAAAACAAAAGAAATATATTTTGTAAATTCATATAGAATAAAGACTTAGAATTTAAAATATATATATATATATATATATATATATGTGTGTGTGTGTGTGTGTACAGCAAGAGGTTACAGCAAATATAACTATGTATATTACTATATTATAGATATTATAGACATATATATATATATATATGTTTTACTAACTATAAAAGATTATATAATGTAACCCTATATATATAACATAAGACAACTTATTTTAAACTTTTATATAAACTACATATATATATATATACCTTTAAATATCAACAACATAATATAACTTATATAACTTTATAAATATACTTACAAGGCATATTACATAAATAAGAATCAATACTATATGTAACCAAATATATATATATATATAGGATAATAGATATATGCAGACAAAATATATATAAAATTACAACTAAATGTACAAATTGCATGCTATACATAAGCAACCATTGTATGCGGCTAATCAAATCATGCAGACTTCTTTTATAAAACAACAGACATAATGTATATTATAAACGAACTTAAATCTAACTTGTTCACAAATATATATATATAAACAGATTTATATACAATGATACCCAAAAATTCTGAAAACATATATATATTAATATATATATATATATATATACCTCACAAAAATGCATGACTAGTGCATGAGCACACTGCCAGAAAATCAAAGGGGAGCAGTGAATGGCGGATCTGGGTGCTTGCTGAGGTTGAACTATAGGCGGAGGAGGAAGGTGTTGCGACAAATGGTGAGGCTCGGTGGAGTGAAGCAGCAGTCAGGTGGGATGGAGGAAGAATAGGTGGATCTGCGTTGCTGCTTCACGTGGGGTTTGGATGCAAGCAAGGTGGAGGCGATCAGTGCTTGGCTGCAGGGGAGATGAGTGGTGGTTGATAGCGAGGGAAACAAAAAGATGGTGAAGGCAAAATATGAATTGGTTATGAGAGAAAATAAACATTGGTTTTTTTCTCTTTTGAAATAAAGAAACCGAAAAACAATGGTATAGATGTGTTTTAGTGATAACGTTGATTTCTAGGAATTTTAAAAGCCAATGGCTTTTGGTTTAAATGGTGGAATATGAAATGGTGTAAGAAACCAAAAGACACAAACTGGTTACCTATACGGTTACCATTTACACGGATTCCGCTGCGTACCAGATTTCAAAACACAGAATTGAATATGCCGCAGAGATCAGCACGACGAGATGATCAAAATGGTATACAGATATTAGTGGTATGATCATCCTATCAAAAGTCGATAATCGGTACCGAAAATGCTGCTAAAACGCCGAAAATAAGAAGAACGGAGCAATAGCAGTCCAAATTTGGAGAAACGAAATATGACGTCTCACTCAGAAGATGATTTAAAAATTTATTATATAAAAAAATTCAGATTAGGAAAACATTTTATTATTATCAAATATTGACTGATTTAAATTGAAATAGAATTACACAAGAAAACAAACTTACATATTTTCTAATAAAAATTTACCATTTGCTATGTTTAAATAGACGTATTCCAAATATCAAATTTTCATTTTAAAATTTCACAAAAATTCAGTTAATTACGTTAATAAACCGTTAAAATTTACGGGTCTTTACAGGTATAATGGTGGAGCATTACAACTTGGTATCAGAGCCAAGGTTTAGAATTATATATGAAATATGAGACACGAATTTTGGCATAGACAGACTTAGAGTCTCGTCCCTTGGCGTGCATGGTAGAATTTTGAATTTATTTCTTATTTAGGATAGAAATACAAATGATTATTAGGGAATAATCATCGGAACATATTTGTAAGATTATATATTACTATATAAATTATCATTATGGATAGTGCAGATTAGGCCTTAGATGGCTTAGAATTTTTGTGTTGTGATATGTTAGTGATCAGTGTTGCGCAGCGAAAGCTAATGGACCGTCTTCCGTTGAGAACAATAATTAGTTTGCTCTTGTATATGTTTGATTGGTCATTTTGAAATTATAAGTAATTTTTTAAAATTTGTATTAAGTAGGAATCATCATTTGAAAGTTAAAAACCTACTCGATAATAATAACATGACCTTACGGTATCTTCAGTGGTGTAGTTACCGCAAAGAATATTGAACATTTGATTTTGTATAAAATGGAATATCAATCCATATGTATGGTTAATTGAATGCTATGATGAATGCATGGTTGTTGAGAAAAATTGTTTATATGAGAATTTTAGAAGAGAGTGTGTTTATATATATATATATAAGTAAATGTATTACAAATAACTTTGAGTAAAGTTTATATACAAGTATTTTTTAAAGAGATTTTGAAGGAAACTTTATATTTATAAATATTTTTGAAAGAAAAGATTTAGAAGAAATTTGTATAGACTGTCCATTGAGTGCTTTATAGATTCTGGTCGATGGGCTTGATCAACGTTGTCGATAAGGATTCCTAAACACTAGGACGGGACAATTGAATGTATAGTTTGGGAAAAAAGTTTTGGAAATAAAGTTTTGAAAATAAAGTTTTGGAGATAAATTTTAGGAATTATTATGAAATATATTTTGAAAAATAGTATGCTATTTTCTAAGAACTATAAATAATAATTTGAGAACCTTTTGATATAAGAAAGTATAATATATTTATAAAAGTAAAAGGTTGTTGCATATTGGATGATGTGCGTAATTTTGTGAATAGTATAGTGTTATGAATATTGAATGAAGATATATGTGAAGAAGTTCTTGAAGTAATTTTTAGATGAACGTGATATTTTATTTTATATATTATAGAAAAAAATTATTTGTTGAGTAATAATTTTAGGGATGCCAAATATTTTCTAAAAATAATTTTCATGTAGAAAATTATGATTTCCAAATATCTTGTGTAAAGTGATGTTTGAAAAGTGGAAGCAAATATTTTAGAAAGAAATGTTGATTTGAAAACGATTTTTAAAAGTTTCTTGAGGAAATAATAAATGTATTTGTATATAAGAAATTGTGAAATATTTCATAGAGTCAATATTGATTTAGGAAATATTGTACAAACAAAGTTGAAGTACGAATTATCCTTGTAAATGGAAGAGTACAAATAAATCAAAGAAGAATTATCTTTTATAAGTTAGAAAATTAAATATATTCTATTTTAAAGGGGAATACAATTTTTATTTGAAATTGAATTAGAAATTTTTATATATATCCTTGGTATTTTATTAAAATGAAATTGGATGTTAAATTTTATTTTTGATAATGTGGCTTTCAATTTTTTTTTGAAACAATTGGAATTTTGTAGGTATGTACAATTATAGAATGGTAATATAAAGTGTTTAGTATATTGTTTGGTGGATGGTTTAAAAAAGTGGTAACTTATTGTGTAAATATCCATTTTAAGCAACTTTTGGACTTCCGATAAAAGAATTTGATGATCTACATCTTGTATATTTTTCTTTTTCAAAATTGTGGGATTTAATGCTTAGGAAATTATTTTGCAATGTTGAAGAATTATTTTGTCAAAGTTTTTATTTGAAACTCAATTCAAACACTTATTGTTTTTGGATCATATCTTTTCCATTTCATGTCTGATTTTATTGTTTTTACAGTTTTTAGAAAGATAATTTGATAACGAACAACTTTGGTATTGAAACCTTTTGAAAATTTTGAAATTTACTCTTTTTAAAACTCAATTGAAAACAAAGTTAAGCTCTGGCCTGCATATGAAAAAAAATTTGAGCTGGAATACCATAGTATTTTGATCATAACTCATTCATTTCAGCTCCAATTTCCAATTGGCACTTTTTAGAAATTTACTTTAATAAGTAACAACTTTTATTCAAAACACTTTTCGAAAAGCTTTCCTATTTTATAAACCTGGTTCAATCAAAGTCAAACTCTGCCCTGTTTTTGCAAAACCTGAGCGTGTACCTTCTGCCGTTTCAGTTATAACTCCTGACCTTCTTATCCGAATTCAACAAAAATACATTCGCTGGAAAGCTAAGAGGATGGGGAGTAACTTTTATGTAGATTTCTTTTAAAAATTTTGAGCTTAGACATTGCAAAAAACTATATCAACTCAAGTCAAATATTGTCTCAGATTTTGCAAACTCGGATTAGGTATTTATAGTGAAATAACAATAACTTTAGATGTACAAACTAATTTTGTTATCCAGAAAAATATTTTGGCAAGCTAATTACATGCTTTGCAATTTCTCTTTTAGTCTATTTCCAAAATTTTGTCAATTTGACATGTTTATGTTTGTCGGTGCATAAGCTATTATAAGAGTTATAATTTTGCAATTCTATGAAGGTACTTTTATGTTTTTTTTCCATGCTCTATCTTATGTACTAATATGTATATTAAAATGAGTGCAGGTACATGAAGGCATTTCATTGCTTTTGTATGCTCACTCGCTTGTTTGCGCCGTTTGCTTAGGCGAATTAGCTAAAATTCCACTACGAATATGTTTTTGGATATGTAGTTAGAAAGTATTATATTAAATCCATGCGGGAAATTATTATTTCTGAAATTTTGTAATTTCAATCATGTTGATTGCGCTTATTGTTATTTTTATGTTTTGGGAATTTCCCCGGTATGAGCCATGCAAAGGAAACTGCAAAAAATTTCCCAAAACTTTGTGAGTTAGAGAACTTTTGAGAATTTTTTTATTAGCTAATTAACTAGAAGGTTAAGGTTTGGAATGACATAATTTAAAAGAGTAAATTATTTCTAACTTCAGTAAAGTGTTTTCATTTTAATAGTAAAAATGATAATAATAGTAAGCAAATCAATATAGGGTTATTTGAAGCATTACTTTATAGGTTGCTTGTAATTGTTTTATTGGATGGTTAGTTGGTTGTTATATTAGTTGATATATGTAATTTGTATCTACGTGTATATATACAATACGATTCTGTGTTTCCTCTTATAGAATTGCAGACACTCAATTTTTTTAAGGGAGCAGTTTGTAACAACCATGTTTTGCGAAATACCTGAAATAAAATATAATGTAATGACCCACCTTTTTGGACGGTTTAAATCGACGATAAACCACACACGTCAGACTCAAACCATTTAAAAGGGAGGATTGTTATGGGGTAAATAAGAAAAAGCAGAGAAAGAGAAACAAACACAGAATCTCACAGCGGAATGACAAAATATAATCATCAAATAAACAGTTCATGAAGCTGTTTTACAAATAACATTTGATTACACTTTTACAATATAGATCAGAGTTACATACAACAGAGATAAATAAATAATGTAGCGGAACAAGATGATGCAGTAGAGTAAATATAATAAATAGTAATAATATACAATCTTCGCCTTTGTCCTCCAAAGATAAATGGTCTTCGATACACTGAAAAGCTCAGACTGACCCGAGCGAATTGAAAAGACAAAACACTCGAGTCAGAACTAAAAGATCTTATACAAGATAAATTAACAGTAAATAAATATGAGTGTAACAGCGCCAGAGATGTTTACGGGATTTGACATCTCCTATCCAGTGTCTAACGTGAGTGTAGTAACTTAAGAGATGTTCGGGATTACCATCTCCTAAGGATCCATTAAACTATCTACTATGTAGTACAATACGCTATTATAATATGTCTACAGTAAATTAAAGTATTAAAATAGCGTGAAGGCGTTACCCATATTCCCCTTAACACATTTTATATATTCCCGTAGTCTATACAGTACCGTAAGCTCCACCAAACCGGTGGTTTACCCAGAGGGCACTCCATAGGGACAGTACAAAACAAACTCGTAGTGGGCGTGATAAGGCATGTGACAAGGCACGCGAGGCAATTCCAGGGTAGGATTCTACCATTTGCACTCCCAGACTGGTGGTAACGCATAGCAGCTACTACCGCCCACCTCGAAACACACTTCCATAATCAAATCAAGGGGTGGCCACCAAAACAATCACAATGTCATAATATGGTATCGAAGAAATGTGCCCGATAGGAGGTGCGACTTTACTTGGCCCACATAGCTCCTGTTTTAGCCACATCAAGCTGACTCATGGGAGTCAGGGCTACTTAAATACCTCATACAGAATCGTTCACCAAACCGTCCTACTTCATTCTGGAATCTCCACCACGTACACAGTTGTTAAAGTGGTTTTTGGTATTGGCAGAGAGTATGAAAATATCTGATCCCGGTCTCTTTAACAACTAAACGCTTATTTCACACCAGATGGTTCTTTAAATTTCCAAAACCATTTCATAATTGATATCAAAATATCATATTCAATTCAAACTATATCGCTTTCAAAATCATATTCACTTTCGAAATCATATTCACTTTTGCAATTATCGATAAGATAGGTTAATTAAATCTTTATTTCAAAATCATCATATTTACTCAAATATGTCATTTCATTAGCAACTATCATTTCAAATCCCTACTTAGGTTATAACATCATTTAACCATATTCGATTCAAAAATGAAGGGTTTAAATATAAACACTTCTTCTTTACACAGTCTGAAATTTAGAAAATAGTTTAGATAGTTATAAATAGTTTTAAATAGTTTATCATAGTTTAAATATATATAAATTAGGTTTAATAGATTTTAAAATAGATTAAATAGATTTAAAATAGATTAAATAGATTTAAAATATATTAAAATAGATTAAATAGATTTAAAATAGATTAAATAGATTTAAAATAGATTTAAAATATATTAAATAGATTTAAAATATATTAAATAGATTAAAAAAGATTAAATAGATTTAAAATAGATTAAACAGATTAAAATAGATTAAATAGATTTAAAATAGGTTAAATGGGTTAATTAGTTTAAAATAAGTTAAAATAGATTAAATTGGATTAAATAGATTAAAATAAATTAAAATAGTTTAAATTTATTAAAAATAGTTTAAAGTAGTTGAAATAGATTTAAATTAGTTTAATAGGTTGACATCTTAAAATCAGGATTTTAAATTAATAAATTTTTTAAACAGTTTATATTAAAATAATTAATTTGAAATTAATATCAAAATTAAGTCATTTCGTCCATTTCAACACATTTGGACCATGTCCAGCTTTCAAATCAACTAACTAAAATTGGTCTTTCAAATTCAGATTCTCTTTAAACCATTTAATCAATATCGATTTCAAATCCATGTTTGAAGTATCAAATTAAACCACTTTAAATTAAATAGATTTCGAAGTTATATTCAACATTATCAATAACTAAATTTCGATAAATTTCATTTATGCTCCAAAATTCAACTTTGAAATTTCCAATTTAATTCTTTAAAGAATTCATTAAATCAATTACAATTTCAACATTTAAAGCTTGGATTTTGAAAAGAATTCAGTTTATACAAATCAAATTTTATTTCAAAATATCATTTTATTGAATTCAAATTTTAAGGATTTAAAAATCATTTAATTTAACCAATCCGGTGTCCGTATATAATTTTCTACCCTATGGTCAAGTGATACAGATATTTATCATTTCAATCCGCAAATAATTTAATTTTACGGGTATATATTATTTCAACCCGCAATCCCAAATTTTACTTCAAATCCATGAAATCGTTCGAGTCTATCATTTCAACCCATAACGATTTCTCCCTAATCTATCAGATTGTTCGAGTATGTATCATTTCAACCCATAGGGAACTTGCAGTGTTATAACAATATAAAAATATAACATTCAGTCATCCAATATCAACAATCAACATCCATCACAATCACCATTCAAACCAATCAAGAAACAATAACAAGTGACTGATTATCAATAACGGGTATTAATTGGTAATTTAGAATTTAATATTAAATTAATGGCGATAATATTCAATAAAAGACAGATTTAACACGAACGACAATTTAAATATTCCAAACATCAACCAATCAATTTCTAATCATATCATAAATTTAATTTAACTAACATAAGACAATTTAGTAGTTGTGAGTGGGTCAAAACGCTCACCTTTGATTTCAAATCGATTTGAAATCCAAAACAAGGCCCAAAATTCAACAGTCTCAGAATTCGTCCAAACCAGTTTAAAAATGTCTGGAATTTCAATACGATCGCAGTAGAGCATACCGTGCGTAAATCTGACCTCGTATGCAACAGTTATGATCGTTAGAAGATTTTAAAGTTTGAATTAATTTAAATAAAATACGATAATAAAGTTACATGTCATACCCTCGTATAGTACTCAGAAACCCTAACCCATCAGAGAACATCTCAATCGAACATGAACCAACAGCCACCACTCTTCCATAAATTTTCGTGTCACCTACGTTAGTCTTCACCCAAATTGACAGTCATCGTCGTGTCTAGGGCTGTCAATGGGTACCCGAAAAATCCGATATTCGTCCGAATCCGTATCCGAAAATATGAAAAATATCCGTTATCTGAAAAGCGGATACGGATATCCGATATCCGAAAAGCTTTTCGGATACGGATATGGTTATAGTGGTATCCGTATCCGAAAAATATCCGTCCGATTAACTGATGCATATTTATATAATTTAAAATAGGAAAATAGGGCTATGAGTGTTTAACTTTTGAATATTTTTGGATACACATACATATATTAGTATAAAACAATGTTTTATCACCATATTTTTTATTTCTTTGTTTTTTTATAAACAACAGTACAAAAAATGTTTTATGTTGATCTAAACTTTTTCGTTTATACCTTTAAATTTATCAATTATTGGCGGAGCGGATAAATATCCGATATCCGTCCGTATCCGAAAATTAAGCGGATACGGATATCCGATATTCGAAAATTAAACGGATACAGATATCCGATATCCGAAAATGATTTCGGATACGGATACGGATATGGCACTATCCGTATCCGAAAGCATCCATTGACAGCCCTAGTCGTGTCCACCACCTCCTGCCGCCCACTTGGACACCACGCGACCACCCATAAGCCTCCTAGTCACATCGCGCCACCGCGCCAAAGCCAGCCATATTTTGGCGATCCTCGACCATACAAGCACGAACGAACACCACTGAGCAAATGCTCTGGTCCTCCTCTACGCAATGCAACCCCCCCCCAATCGCTCCCAGGGCGCAGATCCACCGTCCAATCCAACAACCACACATGAACGGCCAAGGTTAAATCGGCGATTTATGGACAAATGGTGATTCTATTGCAAAAACGAATTGCACCAGTGGATCACACTTGTCGAGAGCTTTGAAACGGTATATAATATGATAAGGTTTGGAGAGTTTGAATTTTTTGAAATTGATTTTGATTTGAAATTGGATTTGGGAATTAGGTTTTCTAACATTAGAGAAAAGAGAAACGACAGAAATTCCAGTACGTAAACAAATAAAAATGAGAAACAATTAGGGTTTATAACAGCCTATATATAGGCAAATATGAATTCGAAATGAATGGCCCAGATTAGATTGATCGAAACGACAACGCGACCCAAAAAGCCCGTTTTGACCCCGAAACGAAAATAGGTCACCCCATATATCAAAATAGATGTTTTTGATATTATTAAATTCAATGGAATAGGTTTCAAGTCCTAATTCCATTATATGAAGAAGTTAGCTTTAAAATCAGCTTATTTCAAATTGATTTCAATTAAATTGATTTCTACGCGTTTTAAGTCCGTACGATCAAATGACAAGTCCGATCGCTACGAAACTTGAAATCCTATAATAATTCACTGTTAAGGATCCGATGAAACTGGTTTCGTTGAAATCCGAGACAGTGGCCAAAATGGCTATTTTCACGTTAATTAAATAAATTATTATTATATTAATTTAAATTACTTTTTAAATTCAAATTTAATAACTAACAATTTTTATCATTTTTGATTACCTAGTAATTTAAATCTTTCAAAACAAATTTCCATGTCCAATTCAATGTTAAATATTACACTAATTACAGTGTTTAATTTCAATTGCAATAAACCCATTAATTGTAATTTAAATTCCAATAAATTGATTAAATTTGATTTCAATCCTTTTATTCAATCAATCATTATCTAATGGATATAATTGACATTGGTTTACATTTTATTACATTAATATTCTACAATTATCATCTTAATTCATATTAACGCAACATTTAATTGTAATTGATTTCCAATTTAATTCAACAGATTAAATAAATATGTAACAAATAATAATTGTCACATTTTACTTAATTTAATCACATTTATAAGTTTGTTATTTACAAACAAATGTTCTGACTATATAGACAACACTAATTTTATCCAATTACAATTAATTACATATTATTTCACCAATTAATATAACATTTAATCTATTTCCTTATTTACGATTTATAACCAATTATAACCCTTCAATCATTTCAATAAATTGGAATTACATTAAAATAGTTAGCAATTAACTTAAATTAACATTGTTACATTTCATTCTAGTTATTATTCTCATTAATATATCACAAATTTTAATTTCTTCCAATATTAAATTACAAAAACTTATTAAATTTAATTATCGAAAATTACAGGGCGTTACATATAAAATAATTTTCTAAATGTGAATTTGGAAATTTTATAATATTTATTTTCAGATGTGGGAAAAGTTAGAAATTTGAGTTCTTATATAAAAGACCGTAGAAGCTTTTATATGATTATGAATTTATTGATTTCTTTTATGTATTAGGAAATTTATATGAAAGTAATATTTTTCTGGAAAGTATTTAATTGGACAAGTCCATTTGGAAAAATGATAGCGATATCAACATATTTTGATCTTCTAATTAACTTTAAAAGATAAGATTAAGAATTTAAAAATAGATAAATATTTCTTTATTTTAAAAAAAGTTAGAGATTTTCAAGTGTTATAAAAATAGATTCATGAATTTGTAAGATATGTAATTGAGAGTTGAAAATAATAAAAGGAGTTTAAATAATTTAAATTAGTGTAGTAATGAATTATGAATTTGTGTAATAAGATTTGTAAATTTTTAACAATGAAGCCATGATTTAAAAGAGAAAGAATGAGAAATAAAATGATTTTATTTTCCTTAATGGGTTTTGTGTAACCAAATAGCCCATCTAAGCTTGTTAAGGAGAGAACTCACCTTCTCATTCATTTTAGCTATGTACATTTGACAAATTAGAAAGAAAAATAATCAAAAACCTCTTTCTCTCTTCAAACCCTAGACCTTCTAAATCTAAATCAATTCAAATAAAATGTCAAAAATCCCCAAATCCTAATCTAGCTTTCCAACACCGCTCTTTAGCTTTTACACCCAAAGATTTAGAGCTTCGGCCTTACTTGGAGGTTGGAATTAGTTGAATAGCAAGGTAGGAGGGTGGAAATCTGAAGCTGAAAACGCCTCTTAGTAGGAAAATCATAATTAATTGTACAAAAATTAGAAAAATCTATACTTTTGGTATCTTCTTCGCAACTCATCTTTACACCTTCAATTAAAATTTCGTGTAAAAATATTTAAATTTGGTATGTTAAATCACCACAGCACCGAGGATGAAATTCAGGAATTTTTTAGTTGATTTGGCTTGAGATAGATGCTTGCGATTTGGAGCTTTTATGATGTTTAAGGTGAGTTGAACCTCACACAATCTATCTCTGAATTTCTAATTGCATGCTTATTAATTTATAACTAATGGTTGAGAAATAAAAAGTATGATTGGTTGCTTCTATGTTTGAAAACCTGTTAGTTCATTCTTTGTCAAAATTTTACTGTAAGTTTCAAATTCACGATTCTAATTGGGTTGCATGTGTTTGCATTAGTAGAACTCGGCCTTTGTAGCCATATAGCTGTTGTTTTAGTAGCAATATTTCAAGCTTCAATTGCTGAAATGTTAGTAGTCATCGGCGGGGATGATGTTTGGAGCATCACGCTCCAACGTTCCCACCAGTGGATAGGTCATGGTCTGGAGCGTGTGCTCCAAGCTATCTCATTTCCCTTTGGTCATGGTCTTGCTTCCTTCTTATGTTGATTCCCAATCTTTGGTTGCTGCTGGATTCTTGATATCTTTCTTCTTCTGCTTCCTTGATTTCTAAAATTTCTGGAATTTTAACGATTTCATATTTTGTGGAATTTCTATTATTCTAAATTTTTTTGGAATAATATATAGATGTATGTATGTATATATATATATATATATATATATTAAATACATTATATGTGAAAATGAATCATCTTTAAACTAGTTATATAAAATATAATCTTTAGAAATCACTTATAGAGCTTATATAAAATATTTTGACGAAGAAAGACTATTATAGAATTTATAATAATAGTAATGATTTTAAAGCTGAATATAAAATTATATACATATAAGCTTTCTATATGCATATAGTATCATATGTTATAAATACAACTATTTTAGGGTTATTAGGCCAATATTTAAATGATTTTAAAAGAATTAATTTCTATATAAAAATATTACTTATGTTAGATGATAATTTTTAATTAAACGATTTAGTAATACTAGTGGTATGAAACACTATATACTACTTTATCAGTTAATTATTTGACTCTTATGATGGAATATTTTATAGAGTGGAGTTTACGATCTCTTGGTAAATATTCGAGTATTGCCTTGTGCTTATAGAATATTTGGGGCAACACTACTTTGATTACTAATTGAAAGTATTTAACACTTAATATTTTAGTAGAGTGGAATTTACATTCTCTTAGTAAATATTTGAGTAACGCCTAGTGGTTATGGGACATTTGGGGCGATACTAGTTTGATTACCAATTGAAAGTATTTAACACTTAATATTTTAGCTGAGTGGAATTTACGATCTCTTAGTAAATATTCAAGTATCACTAAGTGGTTATGGGACATTAGGGGATACTCGAGTATTTCACATCTAAAAGTATACAACACTTTAGATCAAAAATGATATTTGAGATATCATGCATCTAGGTATGCATGACAAGTATTGGCTTGTCTTATTAAGGCATGCATCCATGCATGATTGGCGGGTATTGGCTCGTCTTTTGGTCGACTCGCTTTCTTGCTTGTCTTTTGGTTGACTCACTTTCATGCTTGTTTTTGGTTGGCTAGCTTTCATGCATGTCTTTTGGTTGACTCGCTTTCATGCTCGTCTTTTGGTTTTGACCCACTTTCATGCTTGTCTTTTGGTTTGTACCTGCTTTCATGCTTGTCTTTTGGTTTTGACTCGATTTCTGGTTTTGACTTGTTTTCATTCTAGTTTGTGATTCCGATTTTGTGAGATATTTTGGTTCATCGTATTTTGAGATGATTGCTTTTGATAAGCATGATATGATTTTGGTGTTGATGCCTTTTTGTCGTAATTGGGGCATATTATATAGTTATTACTTTATTATTAAGATTCTTGCATGCTTATTAATGTGATCTCACCTTTCAGGTGATACATCCATTTGATGAGATCTTTTGCTTACATTATAGTGTTCACCATATCATCTTGTCCTATTTATGCAAATTATGTGATCTCACCTAGCTTTATTTAGAGATAATCTGACTCGTTTATTTTATAATACTTGGGTTAAACAGAGACTTGTCAAGTATAGGGATTTAGTGTGACGCCCTACCTCTATACACTACACCACAGATAGGATTTTGGCGCAACCTTAGGCGGCACATTTGATATGGCTACAAGCCGTATGAAATTTTAATACGGCTTATAGCCATATCTATATTATTTAATACGGCTGTAAGCCGTATTAACATTTGATACGGCTTATAGCCGTATCAAAATCTGTGCCTCTTTTCGTGGGAAAATTTTCCCCAAAACGCACACCCTCCTCCTTTTTTATTTATTTCCAGCTTTCATTTTTTTCCCATGCTTATTTAGGGTTAAATCGCCAGAGAGCCTTCCACCTCGATCGATCGAACGTTGCTTTGACGTCGTCCATCAGAGCCTTCCACGTCTTCTCGAATTCGATCACTGCTCTCAGGTAATTTTGTTATGAAATTGCGTGCTTAATTCCGTTGTTTTTGTTATGAAATTGCGTGCTTAATTTTGACGAGTACTGTTATGATAACAGAAGGGATTGATATGTATAGTTTAGACTAAACCTCAATCTTAATGACTTGCTGTAGGTAACCTAATTTATGTCCTTCCTTTTCTGCTAATGTTGGTCTACTGATCGAAATGTTTGTTCTTTTTTAATAAAGAATCTACGATTATTATCTATGCTTGAACTAGGAAGTTATTTGGTTACCCGTACCTTGGTGGATTAGTGACATGTCAATTGAATTACTAATTTTATCAGTCTAATTTTCTGTTTAATTCTTATGTACTTTTGTTTGAAAATGTTTTATATTGCATGCTTAACCTTCTTTCTTGTTCCAATAATTGATGATTTACTAAACCTAGCCTAATTAAGAAATAATATAATTATGAATACAATTATAATTCTTGTTACTTCTTTTTATCTTCTTTTAGTTAGCTTCCAATTTGAAAATAGACAGCCTTTGACAGAATTTATGTTTGATATAATTGATTCTTCATTTGCATTCTATAATGATTACTTATTATGCATGAAACAGATGTCGTAATAGAATTACGAGAAATATAGACATGAATATTTAAAATTCTAGAGGATTGTGCTATTAAGTATTCAAAGTGCATTGCAAATATTTCTTTGGTAGTGAAAAGATATCTTTTTAATGAATATTCACGAGAATAAATAAATCAATAGATAGGTAATTTTGGTATTAGTGAATATAATTGAGATAAATAGACAGGCTGTAAATACAAAAAGATGAGAAAAACATATTTATTAATGTCTCATTGTATTTCTGTCAATGCCTAATCGAGGTCAAAAAAATGAAACTTTTGTCTTTGGTAAAGAAAAACCACATAACCGGCCCTGTTCATGGCATGGCAAGAGCACCATGTACATAGAGTCTACTTGGTCTTTATTTTCTCTAGGAAAATTCTATTTGAACTCGTGAATTTGTTGAGTAACCCCATGTAATTTGAAAAAAATGAAGAAACCCAGTTTTTTTGCTGAGTAGCCCCATGTCTAATTAAAAAAAAAACAATAATACCATGTCTAATACAATAGTCAATCTTATGCTATTTTGTATTATTTTGATCTCCTTGCATAATTTACAGCTTGGTGCTAATGTTGTATATGGTTCTGACATTGTATATTGTTCTGACATTGTTGTATAAGTGGATAAAATTGTTGTTAATGGCGCAAGCCAACTATCAGGAGAGGGGTAATGCATAGACATTACTCCGGTGCTACAAAATGACGCCGTTGTAATGTCAAATTTTTTGGAAACAGTTTGGTGCTAATGTTTAAAATAAACCCTATATTTTGAGTTCAATTTATTGAAATTTAAATAGTCCATATATTTTAACTATTTAAAATTAATTAAATGTTTAAAATCATACTACAAAATTCTAGGTCGTACAGGAAAACAAAAAACGATCATGAAAAAGGCATGCGTATAAATCTTACAAGGAAGTTAATTGTTTACTAAATTATATTGTTCTTTACTAAACAATTTATATTATGAACGATCAAGTAGCTTGAATCATGTAAAATTACTAACTTAGAAAATGAAGTTACATCTATTTCCCCATAAAGCTTTTTTTAAAACAATGATGATATCAAGTTTAGATATGTCCTCACAATTTGATGATGGTGAATTATCATGTGGTTTAAATCATGTTCTAATTTGGAAAGGAAAGTTATAGACTTATTTATTTTCTAGAAAAGATGCTTTTATGATAGTGATTTCAAATTTTGAAATATTTTCACAATTTGATAATAATAAATGATACTTTACGTTAAATCTTATAGTTATCACTAAATTAGGAAAGGTTTATGAAATTATCTTTTTATAGAAAAAGGAAATTTATGCGCTGTCCCTACATTATCTTGTTAATTTATTATACAATATGACAATTCAAATTCGGAAATAACATTTTTGGAAACTTTAGGTAGTGGTGGAAATGGAATGAGGGGAAGAGGCAATTTTACCGTCAAAGGTAGTTAATGTGACAGGGAAGAAGATGGTAGCAAGGAAGTTGAATTGGAGATAGTGCAGGGAGTTGAATTCTTGGGTGACTGTGGTTAAGGACTGCATGTTTGAGGAGCAGGGTTGTGTTCGAAATTGTGAGGTTGTTTTTGGCAGTTTGAATGTATGGGAAGTGGCAGTGGATGTTGAGTGTTTGGTTGCAGTATAGTGGAGATTGGGTGGGGATATTTTGCTGGTGGGGTGTTTGGCAGAAGTAATAGTGCAGTGTTGTGGGAGGGAATGAAAGATGAAATGTAGAAATAAAAAATGTAAAGTATGAACTAGGAAATACAGAGAATGCAATGCAGCAATGGAAATGCATAAACAAAGAATGAAACTTAAATGCAAACGGATTTGAGTATTTGGTTCTTAATAAAACAACTTAAAAAGTATAGTCCTCTCAACAGCAATTAACATTAACCATTAACACATCTATTAATCTTTGAAGCAAAATTCAAATTTAAAAAGTTAGAAATGAATTACTTTTAGCCCAATTTGACAGAGTAAGTCTTCTAAATTTTATTTTAAAGTTTTATTTCACGATTATTTTATAACTACAAACTTTGGGGGTTAGTATTTACTATTTACTCTCACATTAGCTGAACTATCAAAGAGAACGTGCACGCAAAAAAATGGCCCAACCAATGGTAATCGGTCAATACAATTAATTTTCATCAATTATTTGCGTTCACGGTTCACTTATTGTTTCATTCACATAAACTCTAATAAGTATAATGAATGAACCTGAATAATATCTTAGGTTTCACCCTAAAATCTCAAACTGTAGAAATGAAATGGTTGTTGATATTGATGTTCACTTTAAATACATTATGCTTGGGACATCTTGAAAATAGAGGTTATATGGAATCTGTACATACAAGAATAGAGATATTTCGATGTACAAATGAATGGCAGATTGTCATAGTTTAAAAGCATAATGAGAATTAGAAAATGAATATGTGTTGTCATAGTTTGGAGGGTACAGTGGGAAATTTGTCTGGGCAAATGGAGATTTTGATCAACATGGTGGGAAATATTGAACAGGGAATTCGTGCACCGGTCAATTCTTCTGATGGAGGATGCGCCACACAATTCAATGCTCCTGAATTCATTTCTTCGCAGTTCCAGGATTCGACCAATGTTACGAACAATCAAAAATGTGAAATCCTCAACTCTGATTTAGAAGTAATAGGAACATGTATTTTTAACATTTAAACATTTATGACATAATAAGTAGAAAACTTAAATAATAATAAATATTCCCTTTTATTGCAACATGTACTATATGCCGAGATTCTACATTGTCCAACATCCATGGGAAATCTGTACCTTCCACACATGAAAAAGTGGTGTTGGACAGTATACTGCTACCAGATGAGAGAACCAGCAAAATGAATCATTAATTTGCAGAGACCTTTGCTGATGTTGGAGTGGGTGGATATGTGTGCCATCCGAAGTGTCTTATTCGATATCTCTAGATGATGGAGCATGTATATTTTCTGTTTATGTTGTGTATTTGTATTATGAAGTAATGTGATACATTTGTATTATTGTTGTGTATTTGGATCTTGGTACTGGAGCGATAGTGTTTTCTAGTATCCGCTACTGCGATATATTAATGTGCTAAATGCTAGTATTATGTAATGATATTGTTAAGTTAAGTTATTACGCTCTACAATGCGGATTATTGAATCATTTGAATGTGCACTGTCTATAATATTATTTGTTTTGATGTCTCAGAATGATTATTGATTATATATTGGATATGAATAGGTCTATAATATTATATATTGGATATGAATAGGTCTATAATATTATATATTGGATATTGATTATATATCTATATCTAATTGACTAATTAGATACGGCTTTTAGCTGTATCTAATTGGTTCATTAGACGCTGCCTATTTGTCAATTAGATACGGCTTCTGGCCGTATCTAATGTGTCAATTAGATACGGCTAATGGCCGTATCTAATTGATACATTAGATACGGCCTTAGACCGTATCTAATTGGCTCATTAGATACGTCTAAAAGCCGTATCAAAATATTAAGCTCGGCATATTTTGATACGGCTTTTAGCCGTATCAAAATATCGTTTATGGTGTAGTGATACTTACACTAGCCAAGGACACTACAAAGTAACGCCGTCGATTATCACGAAGAATAAGGCTGTTGAGGAGCGACCATCTGTGTAATTGATTTGTGCAAGTACCGATATGTCAGATAATATGACATGCATTTCATTTCAAGAGGAAATCTGACATATCCAATACAAACTCAAGCTACTACACAGTGGCTATGAGGCCTTCGGAAACAAATATAAAATAAGCATAACACAAATTAGTCACATATATTCATATCACTAAGGCGGAAACATATATGAATATAACACATAGAAGTGAACATCAAAGTAGTGATCATACAAGATCCACTACATCACAAAAGAATAGGTACAAGTGCTAGACAAAAGAATATGTATACATCAAGGAGTCTCTATCTCGAATGTATAAAAACAAAAACTACTAAGCTAAAGTAGTTAGCTAAAAGTCAAAAGCTAGTCCCTACTAAGAAGTCAAGCGGAAGCACCTGAAACACCTCGGTCTGACCCGAGTATTATTTAAGAAGAAAAATAATAAACGGATCAGTCTAGCTATAAATATCATATAAGATGAGATAGTATAAGAGATATGACAAAAATATATGATATCAATAATACCATATTGTGACAAGTATATATTTGATAACAATGAAACTCATACAATATCTCAAATTTTCTCAAACACCCAAAAAGAATATCATATCCTTTAGCTTATTCACCAAACCTCAAATATTGACAAAACATATCAATGGAAATTGCAAAAATTGGTGAAACATAAATTCCAGAAATCCATAACTAAAATTCCATAACTAAAAATCCAGAAAACATAAAAGGGGGAGGCCTATCACAAACGGGAGCATGAAAACTCACCAACACGTGTATCACAAATGGGACGCTATCCCATAAAATGAGTCGAAGCTCCTCCTAACAGGGTATAGTCCCCCTTTGCGGACTATGAGCCGAAGCTCCTCCAAACAGGGTATAGTTCCCCTTTGCGGACTATGAGCTGAAGCTCCTCCTAACAGGGTATAGTTCCCCTTTGCGGACTATGAGCCGAAGCTCCTCCTAACAGGGTATAGTCCCCCTTTGCGGACTATGAGCCGAAGCTCCTCCTAACACAGTATAGTCCCCCTTTGCGGACTATGAGCCGAAGCTCCTCCTAACAGGGTATAGTCCCCTTTGCGGACTATGAGCCGAAGCTCTACATAACGGGGTATAGTCCCCCACACGGACAAAGAGACATCACATATCGCTAGTCTAAACCATAAAATGATCATCATTGATCAATAAGTGTAAATTACACTAAGCTAGTAAATAAATGAGTTTAGCTTCATGTCCCATAACCACTAGCTTAACTTAAATATTTACGAACAGATTGTAGATTTCCACTCGAAAATTGTCACAAAACTTCAATCGAACAAGTCTAAGAATTAACCGACGAAGTAAACGCAAGCGTTTCATACCACTTGTTTTGCTAAGTCGTTTAATTGGATTTCTCATACGAATGAGGTAAATGTTTGTATATACTAATAGATTGGAAAGCAGTTTTTAAAACGAGCTTTGTATTAAAAGAAATATTGAAATCATTTTTTTGAAAGAGTTTGAGTATTTACTACTAGTATAAAAACCTTTGTATTTTAAAGTGACAAATCATAGAAATAATTGTAAAAACAATCGATCACCAAAAATCCACATTCGACGACGTGAATTAAAACCATGAAAATCGTTATCAAATCCATCAAATGGATATACCTAAAAATCCAAAAAAGAAGTCATCAAAGTCGATAATAAATGACAACAACTAATCGGATCAACAAAAATCGTTTTTTTTAAGTTTTAGCTTTTCGGGAAGGAATAAAAGAACTCTTTTCCGATACTCTTATTATTGTGATTCCCGAAGGGAACCAAGACTTGATTCTTTATACCGATGCTAGTCGTATTGGTTTGGGTGCCGTTCTCTTGCAAAAGAGAACGTGCTATCACTTTTGCTTCTAAATCATTAAAGCCTATCGAGACTAGATATGCCACTCATGATCTAGAGCTTGCGGCTATTGTTTTCGCTCTTAGAAGTTGGCTCATTACCTTTTGGAGAGAAATTTGTTCTCTACCCCGATCATAAGTTTTTGAAGTATTTATTTTCTCAAAAGAAACATAAATTGCGTCAACAATGTTGGCTCAAGTTCCTTGCATCTTATGATCTTGATCTCTTTGTACTTTGAAAAAGAGTAATCGTGTTGCTGATGCCCTTAGTTGTAAGAAACAAGCAGTTGTTTCTTTGATGATATCTGAATGGAATGATCTCGAGACTTTGTCCACTTGTGAGATTCGAAATCATGAATCCAATTCATATTCATCTCTTGTTTTGTGTAGCCTTGAGGCTCGTCCTTCTCTTTTGGCCCGTACCTCTTTTGGGCTAAACTCTATGTCAAAGAAATTGTTAAATTGCATAGAGTTCCTATTTCTATTATTAGCAATCGTGATCCATTATTTTACTAGTGGATTATGGTAAGGTCTTCAAAAGCTTTGAGAACAAAGCTTAATTTTTGCATCGCTTATCATCCTTTGTCCGATGGACAAACCGAGCGTGTGAATCAAACTCTTGAAGATCTCTTTCGTGCATGAGTTATTGATTTTTGTGGAAGTTGGGAAGATCATACTCTTATTGAGTTTTCTTCCAATAATAGCTTCCAATCCTGTATTGGTATAGTACATTTCGAGGCACTCTACGGAAGGCTATGCCGATTTCCTTCGTGTTGGCTTGAAGCCGGTGAGATGCTGGTTTTAGGTCCAGATTTTATTGGTATTCATTTGTGTTTCATGTATGATGGGTGTTGTGCGTTTCAGTTGAACGGGAAAGTTAGCACCTCGTTATGTTGGTCCATTTCCCATCACCGAACGCATTGTTCCGTGGCTTATCGCCTTTTATTACCGGCCCAATCTTTTTCTATTTATGACGTTTTCCACGTCTCTCTACTACGGAAATACCTTAGGGATTCCGATTTTTATTCTTGAGCCCGGTGTAATTGTAGAAATTAAAGCTTCACCAAATTTGACTTATGAGCAACATTTATTCGTATCATTACTTCGGAGGTTAAACACCTTCGAAATAAAGATGTTCTTCTTGTGAAAGTTCAATGGTCCTCAAATCCTAAGGATTTCTCTTGGGAATCTTGAGAACTCATCGAGCAAACACATCCGGACTTACTCTTTCGTGCTCTTTATGGTGAACTTTTTATTTCAAATTTTCTTTTGTGTTGATATACTTTTATGGTTGTTACTTTTTATTTTCCTCCTAATTATTGCGAGGACGCAATTTATTTAAGGAGGGAAGTCTGTAACAACCCGCATATTTTACAATTGTATATTTAAATATTTTATTTAAATATAGCGTCGTTAGTCGGATTAAAGTCCGAAAATCTACTTTTTGCAAATAGTCAAATTTGGACTCGAGATCACTTCCATTGAGTCTAAAATGGTGTTTGCGACTTTTTTAAGTATAAGCATCGATATGTTTGGAGTTGAGTGAATTTTGCTATTTTTCTACTTGGGCTTTGGGTTTGGGTTTCAACCCACTAACCCATCTAAATACCCTAACTTAGCCCTCTTCTCTTCATTCACTCTCATTTTCCTAACACTTTCAAGCTTTTGTAAAAATGGGGGAAGAGAATGGGAAATAGGAATTTCCAAGCCCTAGTTCCTCTTTCAAACTCAAATTCTTGCTCCAAATTCAAGGTGAAGCTTTGGTAAGTATCTCCTTCTTCTTCTCCAACTCATTCTCTCTTTAATTTCAGAAATTTCCTAAACCTAACTTTGGAAATGTTCTTCCTTTGAGCTTAGATTCAAGCTTCTAGGGTTGGAGTTGAAGTGTAGTTGATCTCCCTTTGCTTTCGAGCTTCTCCTTCTTCGTTTTCGGGTTTAAAGGTGAGTTTTTGAACTCACATCTATTTCTATAGATATTGTTGTTATTGGGTATGAATTCCTAACACTAATTCATGTTCATTTGCTTTTGATTTGGATTGAATTGGTGAATTATTAAATTTTGGGTTTTTGAAATCCAATTTGGTAAAAATAAAACCTTTGATGTTCGAACACGTTAGTGGAGCGTTTCGGAGGGCCATACATGGCTGGGTTGTCGATTGGCGTAAATCCTCAGTCAAAGTTGCTCAATTCGTCACTTCCGTCTGTGTATCGAACTTGCCCCAAAAGGGGGCTAGACTGAATTTGCTCCTGAAGCAGGTTCAGTCGACTGAACCAGAGCATGAAAAATGCTTCAGAGCAGGTTCTGTCGACTGAACCAGTGGTTTAGTCGACTGAACTAGACCCAGGAAATTGCCTGGGTCTGTGTCAGTCGACTGACCATCTGGGTCTGTCGACTGACCTTGGGGATACAAAAATCGTATCCCTGTGTCAATCGACTGACCCCCTGGTTCAGTCGACTGACCTGATTACCTTAGCAAAAAAAATTGATTATTTGTTTTGATTTCCAATTTTTATCGATCCGTGATTTCCGATTTGTTGTTGTCGTTTATTATCTTCTCTGATGACTTCTTTTTCGGGATTTTTGCTGTTATCCATTTTTGATGGATTCAGGATTGATTTCTCTAGATTTGATTCACGTCTTCGTATGTGAATTTTTGATGGATGATTGTTTCTACAATCATTTATGTGCTTTGTCACTTTAAAATACCAAGGTTTCTATACTAGTAGTAAATATTCAAACTCTTTACAAAGATGATTTCAACTCTGTTTTTAATACAAAGCCCGTTTATAAAACCGTTTTCCAATCTATTAGCATATACAAACCTTTACCTCATTCGTATGAGAAAATCTAATTAAACGGCTTAGCAAAACAAGTGGTATGAAATGCTTGCATTTACTTCGTCGGTTAATTTATGGACTTGTTCGATTGAAACTCTTGTGACAATTTTCGAGTGGAAATCTACAATTTGTTCGTAAATATTTAAGTTAAGATAGTGGTTATGGGACATGAAGCTAAACTCTTATATTTACTAGCTTAGTGTAATCGACACTTCTTGATGATCGATGATGATCATTTTATGGTTTAGACTAGCAATGTGTGATGTCCCTTCGTCCACGTGGGGGACTGTACCCAGTTTTATTGAGCTTCGTCTCATTTCTATTGTGGGCTAGCGACCCATGTTCTTTTATGGTGTTCGGTTCATCGGATGTACCGTTATTGTACTACATCGATGTCCCGGCTTTTTGGTTCATCGGATGTACCGTCATTGTACTACATCGATGCTTCGGCTTTCGAGTTCATCGGGCGTACCGTTATTGCACTACGTCGTTGTTCCGAATTATTTGAGTTTCGAGTTAATCGGGCGTACCGTTATTGCACTACGTCGTTGTTCCAAAATATATGAGTTTCTGGTCCCTTGGGCGTACCGTTATTGTACTACGCCGTTGCACCGGCTCGATGGTTAGCGACCATGGAATAACATTCCGTTTGTAATAGGCCTTCCCCCCTTGTGATTCCTGTATTTCTAATTGATGATTTCTAGAATTTATGTTTCACCAACTTTTGTGTTTGGCATTTATATGTTTGTCAATATTTGTAGTTTGGTGAATAAAATAAAGAATATGATATTCTTTTTGGTATTTTGAGATGATTGGAGATATTGTATGATTTTTGTTGTTATTTGATGTATACTTGACACAGTATGGCATTTCTTTGTTATCATACGTTTTGGTCACATCTCTTATCCTATCTCATTTTATGTGATAATTATAGCTAGACTGATCCGTTTATTATTTTCTTCTTAAATAATACTCGGGTCAGACCGAGATATTTCAGGTAATCCTGCTTGACTTCTTATCAGGGATTATCATCTGATTCTTTTGGCAAACTACTTTAGATTAGTAGTTTTTGTTATATACATTTGAGATATGTACTCCTTGATGTATAATTATTCTTTTGTCTCGCACTTGTATCTATTCATTGTGATGTAGTGGATCTTATATGACCACTATTTTGATGTACACTTTCATGTGATATATTTATATCTTATTCCGCCTTTGTGATATGAATATCTGTGACTGGTTTGTGTTATGTTTATTTCTACATATGTTTCCGAGGTCCACTTAGCCACTGTGTGGTAGCTTTGAGTTTGTATTTTATATGTCGGATTTTCTCTTGAAATGAAATGTAAGTTATATTTTCTGACATATCGGTACTCGCACAAAGCAATTACACAGATGGTCGCTCCTCAATAGCCTTATTCTTCGTGCTAGTCGACGACATTACATCGTAGTGTCCTTGGCTAGCGTGAGTATAGAGGTAGGGCGTCACAGCATGGTATCAGAACCAAACTTCGGAACAATGTAGAATAATCTAGCAAGGATCATTGTCCTAAGTATTTCTTAGGAATCGTGCCATAGGATTTGATTCGAGTCTTCGTACTGTTCTATCCTATTTTCTTTTGTGATGCCTTGTTTTATCAATCAAGGTTGTTTGATATTCACTTTGAGAATAACCTTTTTCCTCTACTTTCTTTCTTTCTTAGAGAAGTGAAATGGTTAGACCTGGCCGTCCCAGCGCCGGTCAATCTAGTGCTACTCCTCAGGATGGAGTATTTATGTCAGCTCAACAATTTTTAGATCTTGTGAACAATGCCCAAGCTGCCGGACCCTTTCCAGCGTCGACTCACCCTAAATCCGGGTTTGCACGCTTGTGCAGAGATTATACCGCTTTGGGTGGAAGGCCATTCAAGGGATCCGAAACCGTTATAGAAATCCAAGCTTGGCTTAGATCATGCAATCGCATCTTTTCTTGCATGGATCTTATTGATTCACTTCGAGTCCAAGTGGCTTCTAGCATGCTCCAAGAAAGGGCATTAGATTGGTATGAGCTTTTAATTTCTGAAATTATCAAAGTGGATCTTACTTGGGAGCAATTCCAGGAAAGGTTCGAATTGAAGTTTGTGCCGGAGGCTGAAAAAGTAACTTTAGCCCGATGCTTTATTGACCTTGTTCAAGGTGAATCTTCTGTGACGGATTACGTCGCATCGTTTGAATCTCTCTCTAAATATGGGGTCCAGTATATTAATACCCCATTGAAGAAAAATCAGAGGTTCGTCTATGGTTTGAATAAGAACCTTAAAAAGCCTTTGCTTCTGAAACTAGAAGTTTCTTTTGATCAGCTTATTGATATCGCTCTCGACTTGAAGAGGCCGATAATGAAAGTAATGTTGAAGTTGTGGGTGCCAAACAGAACTTCAACAATAACATGAAGAGGCTTGTTAAGTTCAAAGGCCTAATCCCAATTCCAACAAGAAAGGGAAGCAAGAAACTTCGATAGCAAAGTCTCCTGCCTCTAGTCGTGGACGATGCTACAATTGTGGTCTTACGGACCACTATGCAAATGAGTGCCCGAAACCTATTTTTTTTTCGTTATTGCAAAAGTTCGGGACATCTTTTATCTTCATGCCCCAAACTTCCAAAGAAGAGAGAGGGAAAGCTAAATGTTGTTCAAGCCCCTAGCGACACTTCTCTTGGTCAAGGTATTTCTCATTTTATCCTTGACAATATTTGTTTTGGGATTATCTTATTCGAGTTCTGTTTGATTTGGGATTCATCTCATTATTTTATATCAAAAGAACTTGATAAATTCTTTCTCTTTTAATTTTTAAGGGCTTGATGACTTCATTGAGTATTGCGAATTCGATTGATGGATCCGCAACACTCAATTTACTTTGTGAGAATGTCGAGATTATTTTTGTGATTTTTCTTTTCGAGCCGATTTGCATGTTATGCATTATTTGGGCTTCGAAACCGATTTTTGGGAAAGGATTGGCTTAATTATTATGAAGGCCATATCCTATGACCAACGAGGACTATTTATCTTCGACGTTTTCAATCTATTAAGCAGATTTCTTTTATTTTTAAAAGATTTTGATTTCCAAATTTGGTGGCAACATTTTATTCTTTAAACCCACATGATGAGGAAAACGTTATTTTTCTCATTCGGGTAGTTTGTGGAATTTTCCGGTATTTTTGGCCTTGTCTTAGGATTATCACCTAAGCAGTCTTTTGAGTGATGTTAAGGCCTTTTCAGCTCGACCTTGCCACCGGTTTGCATTTGCTACGAGTTGCGGAAGTTGGCATTACCGCATTCCGCACTCGTTATGATTCTTATGAATGACTTATTATGTCATTCAGTTTGTCCAGCTTATTTCATCCATTTTATGAATCGAGTATTCTACGAATATCTCGATGACTCCATTCTTGTATTTATTGATTTTGGATGAAAACAGCAAATTAAAATTTTGCAAATCTTTTTCGTAAGATTTATTTATAAGTATGATTGGATTTTGTTCTTAAAATAAAAGATGATTTTGTGATTGTATTGCCCATGGAGTGCTTTAAGAATTATGGTCGATGCGCTTGATCAACGTTATCGATAGGAATATCCTAAACGCTTTGACGAGGCAGTTAGACACAATAAATTGACTTGTAAAAATGTAAATTTTTCTGAAAAGATTATTACATAAAGATAATTGTAATTTTTTTTAAAGTTTTAGCTTTTCGGGAAGGAATGAAAGAACTCTTTTCCGATACTCTTATTCTTGTGATTCCCGAAGAGAACCAAGACTTGATTCTTTATACCGATGCTAGTCGTATTGGTTAGGGTGCCGTTCTCTTGCAAAAGAGAACGTGCTATCACTTTTGCTTCTAAATCATTAAAGCCTATCGAGACTAGATATGCCACTAATGATCTAGAGCTCGCGACTATTGTTTTCGCTCTTAGAAGTTGGCTCATTACCTCTTGGGAGAGAAATTTGTTCTCTACCTCGATCATAAGTTTTTGAAGTATTTATTTTCTCAAAAGGAACATAAATTGCGTCAACAATGTTGGCTCAAGTTCCTTGCATCTTATGATCTTGATCTCTTTGTACTTTGAAAAAGAGTAATCGTGTTGCTGATGCCCTTAGTTGTAAGCAACAAGCAGTTGTTTCTTTGATGATATCCGAATGGAATGATCTCGAGACTTTGTCCACTTGTGAGATTCGAGATCGTGAATCCAATTCATATTCATCTCTTGTTTTGTGTAGCCTTGAGGCTCGTCCTTCTCTTTTGGCCCGTACCTCTTTTGGGCTAAACTCTATGTCAAAGAAATTGTTAAATTGCATAGAGTTCCTATTTCTATTGTTAGCAATCGTGATCCATTATTTTACTAGTGGATTTTGGTAAGGTCTTCAAAAGCTTTGGGAACAAAGCTTAATTTTTGCATCGCTTATCATCCTTTGTCCGATGGACAAACCGAGCGTGTGAATCAAACTATTGAAGATCTCTTTCGTGCATGAGTTATTGATTTTTGTGGAAGTTGGGAAGATCATACTCTTGTTGAGTTTTCTTCCAATAATAACTTCCAATCCTGTATTGGTATAGTACCTTTCGAGGCACTCTACGGAAGGCTATGCCGATTTCCTTCGTGTTGGCTTGAAGCCGGTGAGATGCTGGTTTTAGGTCCAGATTTTATTGGTATTCATTTGTGTTTCATCTATGATGGGTGTTGTGCGTTTCAGTTGATCGGGAAAGTTAACACCTCGTTATGTTGGTCCATTTCCCATCACCGAACGCATTGTTCCGTGGCTTATCGCCTTTTATTACCGGCCCAATATTTTGCTATTTATGACGTTTTCCACGTCTCTCTACTACGGAAATACCTTAGGGATTCCGATTTTTATTCTTGAGCCCGGTGTAATTGTAGAAATTAAAGTTTCACCAAATTTGACTTATGAGCAACATTCTATTCGTATCATTACTTCGGAGGTTAAACACCTTCGAAATAAAGATGTTCTTCTTGTGAAAGTTCAATGGTCCTCAAATCCTAAGGATTTCTCTTGGGAATCTTGAGAACTCATCGAGCAAACACATCCAGACTTACTCTTTCATGCTCTTTATAGTGAACTTGTTATTTCAAATTTTCTTTTGTGTTGATATGCTTTTATGGTTGTTACTTTTTATTTTCCTCCTAATTATTGCGAGGACGCAATTTATTTAAGGAGGGAAGTCTGTAACAACCCGCATATTTTACAATTGTATATTTAAATATTTTATTTAAATATAGCGTCGTTAGTCGGATTAAAGTCTGAAAAGCTACTTTTTGCAAACAGTCGAATTAGGACTCGAGACCACTTCCATTGAGTCCAAAATGGCATTTGCGACTTTTTTAAGTATAAGCATCGATATGTTTGGAGTTGAGTTAATTTTGCTATTTTTCTACTTGGGCTTTGGGTTTGGGTTTCAGCCCACTAACCCATCTAAATACCCTAACTCAGCCCTCTTCTCTTCATTCACTCTCATTTTCCTAACACTTTCAAGCTTTTGTAAAAATGGGGGAAGAGAATGGGAAATAGGAATTGCCAAGACCTAGTTCCTCTTTCAAACTCAAATTCTTGCTCCAAATTCAAGGTGAAGCTTTGGTAAGTATCTCCTTCTTCTTCTCCAACTCATTCTCTCTTTAATTTTAGAAATTTCCTAAACCTAACTTTGGAAATGTTCTTCCTTTGAGCTTAGATTCAAGCATCTAGGGTTGGAGTTGAAGTGTAGTTGATCTCCCTTTGCTTTCGAGCTTCTCCTTCTTCGTTTTCGGGTTTAAAGGTGAGTTTTTGAACTCACATCTATTTCTATAGATATTGTTGTTGTTGGGTATGAATTCCTAACACTAATTCATGTTCATTTGCTTTTGATTTGGATTGAATTGGTGAATTGTTAAATTTTTGGTTTTTGGAATCCAATTTGGTAAAAATCTAACCTTTGATGTTCGAACACGTTAGTGGAGCGTCCTCAGTCGAAGTTGCTCAATTCGTCGCTTCTGTCCGTGTATCGAACTTGCCCCAAAAGGTGGCTAGACTGAATTTGCTCCTGAAGCAGGTTCAGTCGACTGAACCAGTGGTTTAGTCGACTGAACCAGAGCATGAAAATTGCTTTAGAGCAGGTTCAGTCGACTGAACCAGTGGTTCAGTCAACTAAACCAGACCCAGGAAATTGCCTGGGTCTGTGTCAGTCGACTGACCATTTGGGTCAGTCGACTGACCCTGGGGATACGAAAATCGTATCCCTATGTCAGTCGACTGACCCCCTGGTTCAGTCGACTGACCTAATTACCTTAGCAAAAAAATTGATTATTTGTTTTGATTTCCAATTTTTATCGATCCGTGATTTCCGATTTGTTGTTGTCGTTTATTATCTTCTCCGATGACTTCTTTTTCGGGATTTTTGCTGTTATCCATTTTTGATGGATTCGGGATCGATTTCTCTAGATTTGATTCACGTCTTCGTATGTGAATTTTTGATGGATGATTGTTTCTACAATCATTTATGTGCTTTGTCACTTTAAAATACCAAGGTTTCTATACTAGTAGTAAATATTCAAACTCTTTACAAAGATGATTTCAACTCTGTTTTTAATACAAAGCCCGTTTATAAAACCGTTTTCCAATCTATTAGTATATACAAACCTTTACCTCATTCGTATGAGAAAATCTAATTAAACGGCTTAGCAAAACAAGTGGTATGAAACGCTTGCGTTTACTTCGTCGATTAATTTATGGACTTGTTCGATTGAAACTCTTGTGACAATTTTCGAGTGGAAATCTACAATTTGTTCGTAAATATTTAAGTTAAGCTAGTGGTTATGGGACATGAAGCTAAACTCTTATATTTACTAGCTTAGTGTAATCGACACTTCTTGATGATCGATGATGATCATTTTATGGTTTAGACTAGCATTGTGCGATGTCTCTTCGTCCACGTGGGGGACTGTACCCAGTTTTATTGAGCTTCGTCTCATTTCTATTGTGGGCTAGCGACCCATGTTCTTTTATGGTGTTCAGTTCGTCGGATGTACTGTTATTGTACTACATCGATGTCCCGTCTTTTTGGTTCATCGGATGTACCGTCATTGTACTACATCGATGCTTCGGCTTTCGAGTTCATCGGGCGTACCGTTATTGCACTACGTGGTTGTTCCGAATTATTTGAGTTTCGAGTTCATCGGGCGTACCGTTATTGCACTACGTCGTTGTTCCGAAATATATGAGTTTCTGGTCCCTTGGGCGTACCGTTATTGTACTACGCCGTTGCACCGGCTCGATGGTTAGCGACCATGGAATAGCATTCCGTTTGTAATAGGCCTTCCCCCCTTGTGATTCTTGTATTTCTAATTGATGATTTCTGGAATTTATGTTTCACCAACTTTTGCATTTGGCATTTATATGTTTGTCAATATTTGTAGTTTGGTGAATAAAATAAAGAATATGATATTCTTTTTGGTATTTTGAGATGATTGGAGATATTGTATGATTTTTGTTGTTATTTGATGTATACTTGACACAGTATGGCATTTCTTTGTTATCATACGTTTTGGTCACATCTCTTATCCTATCTCATTTTATCTGATAATTGTAGCTAGACTGATCCGTTTATTATTTTCTTCTTAAATAATACTCGGGTCAGACCGAGATATTTCAGGTACTCCTGCTTGACTTCTTATCAGGGATTATCATCTGATTCTTTTGGCAAACTACTTTAGATTAGTAGTTTTTGTTATTATACATTTGAGATATGGACTCCTTGATGTATAATTATTCTTTTGTCTCGCACTTGTATCTATTCATTGTGATGTAGTGGATCTTATATGACCACTATTTTGATGTACACTTTCATGTGATATATTTATATCTTATTCCGCCTTTGTGATATGAATATCTGTGACTGATTTGTGTTATGTTTATTTCTACGTATGTTTCCGAGGTCCACTTAGCACTGTGTGGTAGCTTTGAGTTTGTATTTGATATGTCGGATTTTCTCTTGAAATGAAATGTAAGTTATATTTTCTGACATATCGGTACTCGCACAAAGCAATTACACAGATGGTCGCTCCTCAACAGCCTTATTCTTCGTGCTAGTTGACGGCATTACGTCGTAGTGTCCTTGGCTAGCGTGAGTATAGAGGTGGGGCGGCATATGGGGTTCTGGAAATTTAAAATTTCTTTCTCTTTTTTTTTAATTCCAGAAGCCTACCAGACGTATGACCGGTTGAACTAGACGTCTGGTTCTTGGCTCTGGATTTTATTTTTTTCTTCCGTTACTTTTTTTCTTCTGGTGCCCCAACCAGACGTCTGGGTTCTTCAACCAGACGTCCGGTTGCCTGTACTGGGCAACAGTTTGCCTAGGCCATTGATGGCCAAATCAATTCGGAAGCGATCGGACGAGCGACGGAGGCTAGGGATTTATGCCAAGCGACAACCCAGTCCTACAGGCTCTTAGATACACCCCAAAAATAACATGTCCAAACATCCAAGATAGGATCTTTAAAGTTTTGACTTCAAAACACCAAAATTGGAAAATTCACCAAATCAATTCAAATCAAAAGCAAATGAACATGAAATTGATGTTAGGAATTCATACCTAACAACAATGAAAGCTATAAACATAGATGTGAGTTCAAGAACTCACCTTTAAACTCAGAACAAGGAATGAGAAGCTCTAAAACCAGGAAAGATCAACTCCACTTCAATCTCAACTCTAGAAGCTCCAATCTATGATAATATACAAATATTTCCTAAGTTAGGTTATAGGAAATTATGAAAATTGGAGAGGGATTGAGATGGAGAAGATGATGCTTACCTAAGCTTCTCCTTGATTTTGGAACTAGAACTTGAATTCCTAAGAGAAACTAGGGCTTAGGAATTTTAATTTCCTCTTCCCACCATTCTTCCTAGGGCTTGAGTGTTAGGAAATTATGAGTGGAATGAATGAATGAAGAGGAGTGGAGTGGGAGTTATTAGGTAAAAGAGTTTGGGTTCTCTTGTTGGGTTAGTGGGCTAGAACACAACCCAAAGCCCAAACAAAATACCAAAATCCTAATCAACTCCAAACATATCAATGTTTATACTCAAACAAGTTGTAAACGTCGTTTTAAAATCAATGGAAGTGGTCACGAGCCCAAATTCGACTGTTTACAAAAAGTCACATTTCAGACTTTAAATTCAACTAACGATGTTATATTTAAATAAAATATTTTAATATATAATAGTAAAATATGCGGGTTGTTACAAACTCCCCTCCTTAAAGAAATTGCATCCTCGCAATACTTAAGAAGAAAATAAAAGGTAACAACCACTCTAAGGCATAACAACACAAAAGAAAATTTTGAAGTGAGAAGTTAACCTTAAGGAGCACGAGAGAGTAAGTCCGGATGTGTTCGCTCGATGAACTCTGGATTCCCAAGAACAATCCTTAGGATTTGAGGACCATTGAACTTTCACAAGCGGAACGTCTTTATTACGAAGGCGTTTAACCTCCGTAGCAATGATACGAATAGGATGTTGCTCATATGTCAAATTAGGTGAAACTTCAATTTCTTCAATAACACCGGGCTCAAGAATATAATCAGAATCTCTAAGGCATTTCCATAGTTGAGAGACGTGAAATACGTCAACAATAATGAAAAATTGAGCCGGTAATGAAAGACGATAAGCCACGGAACCAATGCGTTCGGTGATGAGAAATGGACCAATATATCGAGGTGCTAATTTTCCCGATCAACTGAAATGCACAACCCCCTTCATAGGTGAAACACGAATGAATACTAAATCTCCCACAGAAAATTCTAATTTCTTTCTTCGGTTATCGGCATAGGATTTTTGTCTACTTTGAGCTTCTTTCATCCTATGAAGAATACGGTCAATCTTTTCTGTGGAATCACGAATAAAATCTGGACCTAAAACCAGCTTCTCACCGGCTTCAAGCCAACACGAAGGAGATCGGCATGGCCTTCCATAGAGTGCCTCGAAAGGTGCCATACCAATACTAGATTGGAAGCTATTATTATAAGAAAACTCAACAAAAGAAATATGATCTTCCCAACTTCCACCAAAATCAAGAACACATGCACGAAGAAGATCTTCAAGAGTTTGATTCACACGCTCTGTTTGTCCATCGGACTGAGGATGATAAGCGGTGCTAAAATTAAGCTTCGCTCCCAAAGCTTTTTGAAGACCATTCCAAAATCAACTAGTAAATAATGGATCACGATCGCTAACAATATAAGTAGGAACTCCATGTAATTTAACAATTTCTTTAACATAGAGTTTGGCCAAAAGAGGTACGGTCCGATTGGACCGAACGGGAATAAAATGGTCGGATTTTGTAAGTCTATCTACAATCACCCATAAACTATCATGACCTGAACGAGAATGGGGAAGACCATCAATAAAGTCCATGGAGACTTGATCCCACTTCCAAACTGGAATGTCCAAAGGTTGCAATAACCCACCGGACCTTTGATGCTCGACCTTAACGAGTTTGCAAGTCATGAAACGCTTAATGAAGTTAGCAATATCAAATTTCATTCCATCCCAATAATAAAGTCGTTTCATGTCCGCATACATTTTACTACTACCGGGATGAATGGTAAATTTAGAACGATGAGAATCTTCTAAATTGTCTTTACGAAGATCACTAATATTTAGCACAATAAGTCTACCAAATTTTCGAATGCCTCCACGAGCATAGATTTCAAAGTCTTTCAAACCATCAATATTATTTTTATCCCTACAACTTTGGCTAAGACGAGCCAATTCGGGATCATGCTTTTGAGCTTCAAGAATGCGATCTAAAAGAGATGGATGAGCCTTAAGGCTACATAAAACAAGAGATGAATATGAATCGAATTCACGATCTCTAATCTCACAAGTGGACAAAGTCTCGAGATCATTCCATTCGGATATCATCATGGAAACGACCGCTTGTTGCTTACGACTAAGGGCATCAACAACACGATTTCCCTTTCCGGAAGTATAAAGAATATCAAGATCATAAGATGAAAGGAATTCAAGCCAACGTTGTTGATGCAAATTAAGTTCCTTTTTAGAGAGAAAATACTTCAAAGATATATGATCGGTGCAGAGAACAAATTTCTCTCCCAAAAGATAATGATGCCAAATTCTAACAGCGAAAACAATGGCCGCGAGCTCTAGATCATGAGTGGCGTATCTAGTCTCGGCAAGCTTTAATTGTCTAGAAGCATAAGCGATAACACATTCCCTTTGCATGAGAATGGCTCCTAAACCAACATGACTAGCATTGGTATAAACAATCAAGTCTTGGTTCCCTTCGGGAATCACAAGAATAGGAGCATCGGAAAGGAGTTCTTTTAATTTTTGAAAGGCAGCTTCACATTTGTCTGACCAAATGTACTTAACTCCCTTCTTTGTCAAACTAGTAAGAGGTACGGAAATTTTAGAAAAGTCTTTTATGAACCGACGGTAATAGCCCGCCAATCCAAGAAAGCTTCGAATTTCTGTAACACTCTCCGGTTTCTTCCAATTTGAATCGCTTCAATCTTTGAAGGATCCACGGAAATTCCGAATTTAGAAATAATATGTCCTAAGAATTTCACATGGGATTGCCAAAAGTGGCACTTAGAAAATTTTGCTTTCAATTGATTGCTCCTAAGAGTTTCCAACACAATCCGAAGATGTTTTTCATGCTCTTCCTCGGTTTAGAATAAACAAGGTTATCATCGATAAAGATGAGAACAAATCGATCGAGGGAGTCTTTGAAAACTCGATTCATAAGGTCAATGAAATAAGATGGAGCATTCGTTAAACCAAATGACATAACAAGCCATTCATAAGACCCATAACGAGTACGGAACGATGTCAAAGGAATGATATCCTCTGCAATATGAAGCTGATGAAAACCGGTTGCTAAGTCTAACTATGAAAAGACTCTAGCACCACTAAGTTGATCGAATAGATCATCAATCCGGGGTAAGGGATATTTGTTCTTGATTGTGAGATCATTAAGTTTGTAGTAGTCAATGCAAAGCCTAAGTGTACCATCAGATTTCTTCACAAAGATAGCCGAATCTCCCCAAGGAGAGGAACTAGAACAAATAAACTGTTTTTCTTCCAATTCGTATAATTGTTTACAAATCTCCTCATTTTCCTTATTGGACATACGATAAGGAGGACGAGTGATAGGTATAGCTCCAGAGATTAGATTAATTCTGAACTCAATTGCTCGCTTAGGTGGTATTCCTAAAATAGGCTCAAAGATGTCGGGAAATTCACAGACAACGTGAATGAGGGAAATGACATCTTCCTCATCATCATTATCGTCATCATGCGAATTTAGAGAATATAAGGATGCTACCCAATTGGAATCTGAATCTTTAAGAACAATAGAAATCTGCTTAACAGATTGGGGATGTCAAAGATGGATAGTCCTCTCGGGACATAGGATGTGGGCTTCATAATGGTTAAGCCAATCCATTCCCAAAATCATTCTGAAACCTATGTAACGCATAACATGCAAATCGACACGGAAAGCATAATCACATAAAATAATTTCAACATCCTTACAAAATAAACCGAGTGTTGCGGATCCACAAACCGGATTCTTATTGAAGTCATCAAGCCCATAACATTCAAAGAAAAAGTATCAACAAGTCCTTTTGATATAAAAGAGTGAGATGCACCCGTATCAAAAATAACTCGAATAGGATGATCATGAAACATAATATGCCATCAAGGATAGAATGAGAAATACCTTGATCAAGAGAAGTGTTACTAGGGGCTTGCACAACATTCAGTCTTCCCTCTTTCTTGCTTTGAAGTTTGGGACATGAAGATATATAATGACCCGAACTTTTGCAATAGCGACAAGAAATAGGCCTTGGACACCTATTTACATAGTGGTCCTTAGAACCACAATTGTAGCATTCTCAACAATTAGGGTTTGGAGTCTTTGCTACCGAAGTTGCTTGCTTCTCTTTCTTGTTGGGATTAGAGCTGTTGAACTTAATATAAGGATGCCTCTTCTTGTTGCTGTTGAAGTTCTTCTTTGTACCCACAACTTCAACATCATTTTCTTTATCGGCCTCTTCAAGTCGAAGAGCGATATCTACAAGCTGATCGAAAGGAACTTCTAGTTTCAGAAGTAAAGCCTTTTTTAGATTCTTATTCAACCCATAGATAAACCTCTGATTTTTCTTCAAAGGGGTATTAATATACTCGACCCCATATTTAGAGAGGGATTCAAATGATGCGACATAATTCGTCACAGAAGATTCACCATGAACAAGGTCAATAAAGCGTCGGGCTAAAGTTACTTTTTCAGCTTCCGGCACAAACTTCAACTCGAACCTTTCTCGGAATTTCTCCCAAGTAAGATCTGCTTCAACAATTTTAGAAATCAAAAGCTCATACCAATCTAATGCTCTCTCCTAGAGCATGTTAGAAGCCACTTGGACTCGATGTAGGTCCATAAGATTCAAGCGAGAAAAGATGCGGTTGCATGTTCTAAGCCAAGCTTGAACTTCTATAACACTTTCGGAACCCTTGAATGGCCTTCCACCCAAATAGGTATAATCACTGTACAAGCGTGCAAACCCGGATTTAGAATGAGTAGGCTCAGGAATGGGTCCAGCAGCTTGGGCATTCTTTACAAGATCCAAAAGCTGTTGGGCAGACATGAATACGCCATCCTGAGGAGTAGCACTGGATTGACCGGCGCTACGATGGCCAGGTCTAACCATTTCTCTTCTTTAAGTAAGAAAGAAAGAAGAGGAAAAAGGTTATTCTCAGAATGAATATCAAACAAACTTGATTGATAAACCAAGGCATCATAAAAGGAAATAGGATAGAACGGGTCTTAAGACTCGAATTAAATCCTAAGGCACGAATCCTAAGAGAGACTTAGGACAATGATCCTTGTCATAATATCCTATATTTTTCTGAAGTTTGGCTCCAATGCCAAGCTGTGATGCCACACCTCTATACTCACACTAGCCAAGGACACTATAGAGTAATGTCGTCGACTAGCATGAAGAATAAGGCTGTTGAGGAGCGACCATCTGTGTAATTGATTTGTGCGAGTACCGATATGTTAGATAATATGACATGCATTTCAATTCAAGAGGAAATCTGACATATCCAATACAAACTCAAAGCTACTACATAGTGGATATGAGGCCTTCGGAAACAAATATAAAATAAGCATAACACAAATCAGTCATAGATATTCATATCACTAAGGCGGAAACATATATGAATATAACACATAGAAGTGAACATCAAAGTAGTGGTGTAAAGATCCCGGACTCGACCTTCGAAAATCGGCACCCGTACTTCATTTGTACTCAAAATGCCGTAGATTCAAACGCCGAATCTGGCTCCCCGGAGCTTATAACACCATTAAGTATAACAACACAGCGGAAGAAAGAAAATAGATGATATCATATACAACTCCAATGAATACAATATCCAGTATGATATACAACAATGATATCAATATGATACAACAATATCAGAGATAAATAATAATACAGCGGAAAATAACAATAATGGAAGAGATCTCTCCAAATGATCCTCAAAAGAGAATGAATCCAACTAACTCCAACATCAGCTTGAGCCACCATCACGATGCACAAAGATAAGCAAGTGCAATCATCCACTCCGATGAAGTGAACTAGCTCCAGATAATCTACTAAGCCTGAATATTTGAAAAACCCAACTCTAGACTGCCCGTGTGGAAAATGGTGGACACCCAGAGTTTAGGAAGGGAACAATAAACTCCGAGTCAGTCGTGGGACTGGTGTGAGCAACAAAAACAGTTTATCTTTAAAACAACACAAAAGGATTTTAAACATTGAATCCGCAATGCTTTTGGAAAATGAAACTACCATAAGGCCTCCCGCACACACACACACAATGCAAACGCAGAATTGGAGGAGATTTCTCCTTATGATAGTCAAAGATGCTTACTACGCAAAACAAATCATTGGATATTATTACTAGTGCATAGTGAAGAAACATTTCAAAAGTATAATATTAATTTTAGCCAACATAGACATTCCAAACTATGCCTACTATAGCTACCATCTAAACAGTGGGGCGCCACCATAAGTAAATGGCAGGTTCCACAACTAATACCGTACAAGGTTCGTATTGGAAGATGGATTTCCAACAAATGGTCAGGCTAAGGAACTTCCTATTCCACGTAGGAACACCTCTGGCGGGACGCTCCGAGAGACAACCTGCTCTCTGCCAGCACAAGGCCGGTTACCCCCTTCCCGGGTAGTAAACCTGAGATATGCCACCCCCGGTCCTTTGGGACCTTTATCCGAGCGCTCGGTAATCAACATCACACATAATAAATAAAGTGTGTCCACATGAGTAAGTATCTGGGCTCCATACCATGATACTACCCTTTTCCAGAAGGAATGGTCATACCCTAGGGAAGCTACCCCTGAAACCTTGCCGCATCTTTCCTTTTTTGACCATTTTCGGGTTGTGAGGTCTGACGAAGTCTCGTCCACAAAGCTACGCTTTTTTCACAAAGCCACGCTTTGATCACAAATGATCAATAAATGATCATCACACAGCAACACTCAGCATGCCACATTACCAAATTTGGAGTATATCGTTGATAACCTTCAACTACATAACCTCTAAGCTCGTACGTCTCAGAGAAGGGTGTTAAGCTAAGAGAATAAATTCTCCTCCACCAACAGAAATGTATTTGAAAGAAATCTGCTTTATATCTCAAAATGTAATGTCAGACATGTAACCATACAAGTCTGTTCCGGTTTCGAACAGAACCGAAGGCACTTCCGAAGAAGCCCTTGCAATCCGGGTATTCACAATCCCGATCGGACTTCCCATCACTTAGGAAATCTCTATACCGGAGCAACTCAGTGCAGAGACAATCGATAGGTTATCCTATTGTTCTCGCAAATACCTGGTCTTCAACAACGGTCTTCAAATGCGATCCATATACGAGGTATCATTATTCGAATGGGTTATATGACACAAACGTCCTCTCCCGGCTAAACCGAATATTGAGCGCAATATTTAAAAACATATGGATATTGGGATTTTAATTAAGTCACAACTTAAACCCAAACTTTCTTTTCAAATGGTTTAACAAATTACCATTTTAAATCTTTAAACAAAAAGATTCATTTTAACAACCTTCAACGGTTTAAATAATTTTCCACACTTTAATCTTTTAAACAAAAGATTCATTCACAAATTTTCCAAATTAATTTCCATTTCAATTGGATTAACTCGTTAAATCTTTAAAACAAAGATTTAACTCATAGCTTTCAAAATAATTCCATTTCGAATGGTTTAAACAAATCACCATTTTAAATCTGTCAAAAATAAACAGATTCAATTCATAGCTTTCAAAAAGAATTCATTCATAACTTGGAAAACCATTTTTTCAATTCAATCTTGAAATTCCTTTAATTTAACTGGAATTTCATTTCTTATCTGAAAGCTTTTTATCATTTGAAAGGCAATAGTTTTCATTTCGGAAAACCTGATTCATTTATACGAGTTAAGGTTCTTGGGTTAAATCCAAATTCTCAAAATTATACTTTCAAAATGGTTTAAACACATCTTAACCAAAATTTCCAATCATTGAATTTCAATTCCAACTCTTGAATTTAAATTCACATTGAATTATTTAAATTGGAAATTTTACTAAGTTATTTAAAATAACTTTTATCTTTGAAAACACCTTTTCAAAAGTTTTAACATTTAACCCAAACCCATTTCCAACATCAATTGAAATTAAAATTTCAATTTCAAAAATATTAAATTTAAATCATCTGTGACTTAACCGATTTCCTCGTGAAATCCATATTTGTGTGTGTATGGTGTAGTCCAGGGGTTTCACACACAATAGTGTAACATCATTCTATCATCATAGATCAGAATACATAAATATAGTTGATAAGCGGTATAAATTATAATGCTTATCTTTTATTCACAGATCACAGATATGTAAATTACAGATAATATATTACATTCATCCCAGATAAATGAACTACAGTACAGATCACACACAAATCGGGGTATATCACACAGTATCACAGATCAGGGAATATCAACAATTCAATCATTTAGTCAGGTCCAAACATTCACAAGAAAAATTTATTAATCAATTGATTAATTTAAACCAGATGTATTAATTATTAATCCGGGTTAATTATCATAAGTTAATTTCAAATTATTTGAAATAAATCCTCTTTTCAAATTTTATTAGTTAATCTTTTACTTATAATTCATCAACCTTTAATTATTAAATAATTAACCTTTAATTATTTAATTCACCATTTAATTAATTATCTTCAATTAATAAATTAACCTTTAATTAATTAATTACCATTTAATTAATTGTCCTTGATTATTTACATTGATTAATCCTTTAATTATACTGAGTCGTCATCACTTAATTACTTCCCTCAAGTAATTACCCTTTAATCATTTAATTAATCAATCTACTTAATCAATTAAATCATTTATTTAATTACTTTTCTTAAGGAATTTAAACTTAGATTTAAACTTATTTAAACCTTTACTTTACAGTTTAGACTTTCAGTTTTAAATTCAAGCCAATTACACTTCAAATACTTAAAGGTTTGTAAACAATTTTTAAAAAAATCTTGTTACTAAGCATTACCCGAGACACTCGAAAACTACTTCGGGCCTAACACTGGAAAATGTCGAGTGAAAGCTCGAGTAACCTGAGACAAACACATGAGAGTAAACTGTGTTCTTCCCAGGCGAAAACAAAACAAAATTCCCCGATGCACAACATTTCTCGCATGCACGTGCACCGCTCCGTCGCCTCTCTCCGGCCATTGCCACTAGGTCAAGCAAGTCACCGACTCACCACAGACCATCCTCCGACCATCTGAACCTTCCCCGAACATTCGAAAACAAAAATGAGCATCAGGTTGAAACCTGGAAAAACACGAACAGGAAACCACCCCAAACCTGGAACCCAATCACCGTCACCGAAAAACTCCTCGTCCCCGCAACCTCGACCACCAGAGAGTCTAAAACTCCGGCCAAACCTTCGTCTCCATCCAAGCTTCCATTTCCCAAATCTTCACTGCACTCGATCGCCTCGAGACAACTGTCGATCGAAAACTCACAACCCAGTCCAAACTAGGTTTACAGAATAAATCAACCAACCACCATCACCACAACGATTTATAAATCTAATAACTATTTTTCTGATGATCCTTAGATCTTCGACCATCTCCAGTTCCAATCACATTGTTTGATTCATCGCCGATCGACGGCGTTTTACGAAAAAGCAAATTTCGTTCAACATTCAATTTCTTATAATTTATAAAACTAAAAATCTTGAAATGTTATTCTAAAATCATCGTTTTCACATGCGAATCAGCTTATATAATTTAAACTTGAAATTAACATGGTTGGGTTTTCTGATATTATACATTTTGACTGTGATTTCAGATTTTCCAGTAAACCTTTAACTAATTATACTTATAACTATTTTTAAAATTAAGTTTACACTCCTACCATCATCTTTTATTTAGAAATCAAAGCCTAAAATTGATTGTATATAGAGAAATTGAATTTATTTTGAGTGTGCTTGAGCCTGTGTACAACAGAAACATATGTATATATGTATATACAGATCATATCATGGTTATATACATACAACCTTATTAAATTTCATCCATGCAATCACATCTATAACATTACTTCAATCATTCATCACATCCATAAAGATATAAACATATTAAGGGTTTTAAAGATGTTTGCTCACCTTGGTTTCCAGAGAAAAAGAAGAACAGAGTTTGATATATCACTGGCTTGTTAAAATTTGCAATTGCTTCTCTTTTTTTCTTTTCTGACCTTTGATTTCTTTATACTGAAGTTTTTGTTTTGTTTATGTTCAAGATAATACACTTTAGTTTTCTCATTTTGAAATGGAACGAAATTGAAATGAAGGTTGATATATGGAAACAGTTTACAGGGTGATTACCTTTTGCTTGTACAACAGGGTATATATTTTGTACAATAGGCATGGCTGAAGATATACGACATTAATTGCCTTTGTACATTCTTATCTCGGCTGTACAATGTATGAAGAAAAATTTGTGGCTTCATTAATTATCATGTACAAATCTATATATAAAATTATCTAGGTCTTCCTTTGTGTTGTCTGGTTTCATCCTTGCGTGTACTAGTGTATCTATTATGAGCCTTTATATATATATTTGTTCAATTTGAATATATAATGTTGTCTGTATTTCAGCTTGTACATGAATATAATTTATTTGTTTTTTTTGTTAGACATTGCCTTAGAGAAAAGTCTAGTGGCTTCTACTTTGCAAGCCATTCATATACCTATATTTTTGTTTGTTTTACTTTGAAACATGCATGAGTTTCTATATTTACATGTTATTAGAATTTGTTAATGTATTTACTTATATTCTTACATATTTGAATGTAAGTTGTTTTCTTTTTCCTTTGCTTTGTCTTCATACTTGAATATATTTATGTTGTTAGAATTTATTTAATGTGTTTGTTATAGTATTTTTTTATTTTTTTATTTATTGTTTTACAATATAAAATGAATTTCTATATTTTAATTTGTTATTAGATTTTATCCAATGTATTTGTTCTATACTTGTATATCTTATATATATATGTTTATTTTTAAACCATTTATTTACGATTTAAATTCAAATCAAATATATATATATATATATAAATTCAAATTTACTCATATATGCTCAAATACATATATATTCACATATATACATATATATACAATATTTTAAATTTTAAATGATTTATACAGAATTTATTCGAATTCGGGGAAACTCGCAATCAATAAATCGATTAATTTCACAAGTTTATTCAAAAATTCGTTTAATTATCAATTTAAATGTAATTAAAATTCGGGGTCGTTACAGACTTCCCCCCTTAAAAGAATTTCGTCCTCGAAATTGTCAAGGAGACAAAAAGATAGATGAAGAATGTTTCATCAAATCAAACTGAGCATTTATTCTGCATTTGGCTTACCAAATCAGAATATCAATAACAAATACAAGAACGAATCTGTTTAACACTCCACAAAATACTCGGGTTATCCAGATCTACGAAACATGGAGTGATATCGGTTAGTTTAAAGGGATAACTAACCATTTGTAGAACATATCCAGACCCAAAGAATAGATAGATATATGGATACAATTTCAGAACTTTCAGTTTAGAAACTAAAGTATATCTATCAACCATAGCAGACAAAGCAACCAATTCATCCAAACAAACAATTTTGGTCCATCCGGAGTTTACGTCCCACATTAATATATCGAATTTCCTTCCTGGATCTACCAGGAATTATCGAAGAATCAAGAAAAGATGACGAATCAAAGAGATTGATAGAGAAAAGATTGCTTCCTTGTTGTTACAGGGTATTGACCATTTATAGTCGTATTTACCTGTCCCCTATCTCATCCTCTTCTTGCACTCATACTCACTATCAATGGATAGTAAGAGAATTTACTGAGGCATACAGACAGATATCTTAAGGATTACTCATTCTAGGGTATACTTCACCCTATCTCTAATGAGCTACTTAATGTGTTATACTCCTGAGCTAAAGTTCAACCTTAGCTCTGATACCAAATGTAAAGATCCCGGACTCGACCTTCGAAAATCGGCACCCGTACTTCATTTGTACTCAAAATGCCGTAGATTCAAACGCCGAATCTGACTCCCCGGAGCTTATAACACCATTAAGTATAACAACACAGCGGAAGAAAGAAAATAGATGATATCATATACAACTCCAATGAATACAATATCCAGTATGATATACAACAATGATATCAATATGATACAACAATATCAGAGATAAATAATAATACAGCGGAAAATAACAATAATGGAAGAGATCTCTCCAAATGATCCTCAAAAGAGAATGAATCCAACTGACTCCAACATCAGCTCGAGCCACCATCACGATGCACAAAGATAAGCAAGTGCAGTCATCCACTCCGATGAAGTGAACTAGCTCCAGATAATCTACTAAGCCTGAATATTTGAAAAACCCAACTCTAGACTACCCGTGTGGAAAATGGTGGGCACCCAGAGTTTAGGAAGGGAACAATAAACTCCGAGTTAGTCGTGGGACTGGTGTGAGCAACAAAAACAGTTTATCTTTAAAACAACACAAAAGGATTTTAAACATTGAATCTGCAATGCTTTTGGAAAATGAAACTACCATAAGGCCTCCCGCACACACACACACAATGCAAACGCAGAATTGGAGGAGATTTCTCCTTATGATAGTCTAAGATGCTTACTACGCAAAACAAATCATTGGATATTATTACTAGTGCATAGTGAAGAAACATTTCGAAAGTATAATATTAATTTTAGCCAACATAGACATTCCAAACTATGCCTACTATAGCTACCATCTAAACAGTGGGGCGCCACCATAAGTAAATGGCAGGTTCCACAACTAATACCGTACAAGGTTCGTATTGGAAGATGGATTTCCAACAAATGGTCAGGCTAAGGAACTTTCTATGCCACGTAGGAACGCCTCTGGCGGGACGCTCCGAGAGACAACCTTCTCTCTGCCGGCACAAGGCCGGTTACCCCCTTCCCGGGTAGTAAACCTGATATATGCCACCCCAGTCCTTTGGGACCTTTATCCGAGCGCTCGGTAATCAACATCACACATAATAAATAAAGTGTGTCCACATGAGTAAGTATCTGGGCTCCATACCATGATACTACCCTTTTCCAGAAGGAATGGTCACACCCTAGGGAAGCTACCCCTGAAACCTTGCCGCATCTTTCCTGTTTTGACCATTTCCGGGTTGTGAGATCTGATGAAGTCTCGTCCACAAAGCTACGCTTTTTTCACAAAGCCACGCTTTGATCACAAATGATCAATAAATGATCATCACACAGCAACACTCAGCATGCCACATTACCAAATTGGGAGTATATCGCTGATAACCTTCAACTACATAACCTCTAAGCTCGTACGTCTCAGAGAAGGGTGTTAAGCTAAGAGAATAAATTCTCTGCCACCAACAGAAATGTATTTGAAAGAAATCTGCTTTATATCTCAAAATGTAATGTCAGACATGTAACCATACAAGTCTGTTCCGGGTTCGAACAGAACCGAAGGCACTTCCGAAGAAGCCCTTGCAATCCGGGTATTCACAATCCCGATCGGACTTCCCATCACTTAGGAAATCTCTATACCGGAGCAACTCAGTGCAGAGACAATCGATAGGTTATCCTATCATTCTCGCAAATACCGGTCTTCAACACCGGTCTTCAAATGCGATCCATATACGAGGTATCATTATTCAGAATGGGTTATATGAAACAAAGGTCCTTTCCCGGCTAAACCGAATAGTGAGCGCAATATTTAAAAACATATGGATATTGGGATTTCAATTAAGTCACAACTTAAACCCAAACTTTCTTTTCAAATGGTTTAACAAATTACCATTTTAAATCTTTAAACAAAAAGATTCATTTTAACAACCTTCAACGGTTTAAACAATTTTCCACACTTTAATCTTTTAAACAAAAGATTCATTCACAGATTTTCCAAATTAATTTCCATTTCAATTGGATTAACTCGTTAAATCTTTAAAACAAAGATTTAACTCATAGCTTTCAAAATAATTCCATTTCGAATGGTTTAAACAAATCACCATTTTAAATCTGTTAAAAATAAACAGATTCAATTCATAGCTTTCAAAAAGAATTCATTCATAACTTGGAAAACCATTTTTTCAATTCAATCTTGAAATTCTTTTAATTTAAATGGAATTTCATTTCTTATCTAAAAGCTTTTTATCATTTGAAAACAAATAGTTTTCATTTTGGAAAACCTGATTCATTTATACGAGTTAAGGTTCTTGGGTTAAATCCAAATTCTCAAAATTATACTTTCAAAATGGTTTAAACACATCTTAACCAAAATTTCCTATCATTGAATTTCAATTCCAACTCTTGAATTTAAATTCAAATTGAATTATTTAAATTGGAAATTTTACTAAGTTATTTAAAATAACTTTTATCTTTGAAAACACCTTTTCAAAAGTTTTAACATTTAACCCAAACCCATTTCCAAAATCAATTGAAATTAAAATTTCAATTTCAAAAATATTAAATTTAAATCATCTGTTACTTAACCGATTTCCTCATGAAATCCATATTTGTGTGTGTATGGTGTAGTCCAGGGGTTTCACACACAATAGTGCAACGTCATTCAATCATCACAGATCAGAATACAGAAATATAGTTGATAAGCGGTATAAACTATAACGCTTATCTTTTATTCACAGATCACAGATATGTAAATTACAGATAATATATTACATTCATCCCAGATAAATGAACTACAGTACAGATCACACACAAATCGAGGTATATCACACAGCATCACAGATCAGGGAATATCAACAATTCAATCATTCAGTCAGGTCCAAACATTCACAAGAAAAAATTATTAATCAATTGATTAATTTAAATCAGATGTATTAATTATTAATCCGGGTTAATTATCATAAGTTAATTTCAAATTATTTGAAATAAATCCTCTTTTCAAATTTTATTAGTTAATCTTTTACTTATAATTCATCAACCTTTAATTATTAAATAATTAACCTTTAATTATTTAATTCACCATTTAATTAATTATTTTCAATTAATAAATTAACCTTTAATTAATTAATTACCATTTAATTAATTGTCCTTGATTATTTACATTGATTAATCCTTTAATTATACCGAGTCGTCATCACTTAATTACTTCCCTCAAGTAATTACCCTTTAATCATTTAATTAATCAATCTACTTAATCAATTAAATCATTTATTTAATTACTTTTCTTAAGGAATTTAAACTTAGATTTAAACTTATTTAAACCTTTACTTTACAGTTTAGACTTTCAGTTTTAAAGTCAAGCCAATTACACTTCAAATACTTAAAGGTTTGTATACAATTTTAAAAAAAATCTTGTTACTAAGCATTACCCGAGACACTCGAAAACTACTTCGGGCCTAACACTGGAAAATGTCGAGTGAAAGCTCGAGTAACCTGAGACAAACACACGAGAGTAAACTGTGTTCTTCCCAGGCGAAAACAAAACAAAATTCCTCGATGCACAACATTTCTCGTGTGCACGTGCACCGCTCCGTCGCCTCCCTCCGGCCATTGCCACTAGGTCAAGCAAGTCACCGACCCACCACAGACCATTCTTCGACCATCTGAACCTTCCCCGAACATTCGAAAACAAAAATGAGCATCAGGTTGAAACCTGGAAAAACAAGAACAGAAAACCACCCCAAACCTGGAACCCAATCACCGTCACCGAAAAACTCCTCGTCCCCGCAACCTCGACCACCAGAGAGTCTAAAACTCCGGCCAAACCTTCGTCTCAATCCAAGCTTCCATTTCCCAAATCTTCACTGCACTCGATCGCCTCGAGACAACTGTCGATCGAAAACTCACAACCCAGTCCAAACTAGGTTTACAGAATAAATCAACCAACCACCATCACCACAGCGATTTATAAATCTAACAACTATTTTTCTGATGATCCTTAGATCTCCGATCATCTCCAGTTCCAATCACATCGTTTGATTCATCGCCGATCGACGGCGTTTTACGAAAAAGCAAATTCCGTTCAACATTCAATTTCTTATAATTTATAAAACTAAAAATCTTGAAATGTTATTCTAAAATCATCGTTTTCACATGCGAATCAGCTTATATAATTTAAACTTGAAATTAACATGGTTGGGTTTTCTGATATTATACATTTTGACTGTGATTTCAGATTTTCCAGTAAACCTTTAACTAATTATACTGATAAATATTTTTAAAATTAAGTTTACACTCCTACCATCATCTTTTATTTAGAAATCAAAGCCTAAAATTGATTGTATATAGAGAAATTGAATTTATTTTGAGTGTGCTTGAGCCTGTGTACAACAGAAACATATGTATATATGTATATACAGATCATATCATGGTTATATACATACAAGCTTATTAAATTTCATCCATGCAATCACATCTATAACATTACTTCAATCATTCATCACATCCATAAAGATATAAACATATTAAGGGATTTAAAGATGTTTGCTCACCTTGGTTTCCAGAGAAAAAGAAGAACAGAGTTTAATATATCACTGGCTTGTGAAAATTTGCAATTGCTTCTCTTTTTTTCTTTTCTGACCTTTGATTTCTTTAAACTGAAGTTTTTTTTTGTTTATGTTCAAGATGATACACTTTAGTTTTCTCATTTTGAAATGGAACGAAATTGAAATGAAGGTTGATATATGGAAACAGTTTACAGGGTGATTACCTTTTGCTTGTACAACAGGGTATATATTTTGTACAATAGGCATGGCTGAAGATATACGGCATTAATTGCCTCTGTACATTCTTATCTCGGCTGTACAATGTATGAAGAAAAATTTGTGGCTTCATTAATTATCATGTACAAATCTATATATAAAATTATCTATGTCTTCCTTTGTGTTGTCTGGTTTCATCCTTGCGTGTACTAGTGTATCTATTATGAGCCTTTATATATATATTTGTTCAATTTGAATATATAATGTTGTCTGTATTTCAGCTTGTACATGAATATAATTTATTTGTTTTTTTTGTTAGACATTGCCTTAGAGAAAAGTCTGGTGGCTTCTACTTTGCAAGCCATTCATATACCTATATTTTTGTTTGTTTTACTTTGAAACATGCATGAGTTTCTATATTTACATGTTATTAGAATTTGTTAATGTATTTACTTATATTCTTACATATTTGAATGTAAGTTGTTTTCTTTTTCCTTTGCTTTGTCTTCATACTTGAATATATTTATGTTGTTAGAATTTATTTAATGTGTTTGTAATAGTATTTATTTATTTTTTTGTTTATTGTTTTACAATATAAAATGAATTTCTATATTTTAATTTGTTATTAGATTTTATCCAATGTATTTATTCTATACTTGTATATCTTATATATATATATATGTTTATTTTTAAACCATTTATTTACGATTTAAATTCAAATCAAATATATATATATATATATAAATTCAAATTTACTCATATATGCTCAAATACATATATATTCACATATATACAATATTTTAAATTTTAAATGATTTATATAGAATTTATTCGAATTCGGGGAAACTCGCAATCAATAAATCGATTAATTTCACAAGTTTATTCAAAAATTTGTTTAATTATCAATTTAAATGTAATTAAAATTCGGGGTCGTTACAGACTTCCCCCCTTAAAAGAATTTCGTCCTCGAAATTGTCAAGGAGACAAAAAGATAGATGAAGAATGTTTCATCAAATCAAACTGAGCATCTATTCTGCATTTGGCTTACCAAATCAGAATTTCAATAACAGATACAAGAACGAATCTGTTTAACACTCCACAAAATACTCGGGTTATCCAGATCTACGAAATATGGAGTGATATCGGTTAGTTTAAAGGGATAACTAACCATTTGTAGAACATATCCAGACCCAAAGAATAGATAGATATATGGATACAATTTCAGAACTTTCAGTTTAGAAACTAAAGTATATCTATCAACCATAGCAGACAAAGCAACCAATTCATCCAAACAAACAATTTTGGTCCATCCGGAGTTTACGTCCCACATTAATATATCGAATTTCCTTCCTGGATCTACCAGGAATTATCGAAGAATCAAGAAAAGATGACGAATCAAAGAGATTGATAGAGAAAAGATTGCTTCCTTGTTGTTACAGGGTATTGACCATTTATAGTCGTATTTACCTGTCCCCTATCTCATCCTCTTCTTGCACTCATACTCACTATCAATGGATAGTAAGAGAATTTACTGAGGCATACGGACAGATATCTTAAGTATTACTCATTCTAGGGTATACTTCACCCTATCTCTAATGAGCTACTTAATGTGTTATACTCTTGAGCTAAAGTTCAACCTTAGCTCTGATACCAAATGTAAAGATCCCGGACTCGACCTTCGAAAATCGGCACCCGTACTTCATTTGTACTCAAAATGCCGTAGATTCAAACGCCGAATCTGACTCCCCGGAGCTTATAACACCATAAAGTATAACAACACAGCGGAAGAAAGAAAACAGATGATATCATATACAACTCCAATGAATACAATATCCAGTATGATATACAACAATGATATCAATATGATACAACAATATCAGAGATAAATAATAATACAGTGGAAAATAACAATAATGGAAGAGATCTCTCCAAATGATTCTCAAAAGAGAATGAATCCAACTGACTCCAACATCAGCTCGAGCCACCATCACGATGCACAAAGATAAGCAAGTGCAGTCATCCACTCCGATGAAGTGAACTAGCTCCAGATAATCTACTAAGCCTGAATATTTGAAAAACCCAACTCTAGACTGCCCGTGTGGAAAATGGTGGGCACCCAGAGTTTAGGAAGGGAACAATAAACTCCGAGTCAGTCGTAGGACTGGTGTGAGCAACAAAAACAGTTTATCTTTAAAACAACACAAAAGGATTTTAAACATTGAATCCGCAATGCTTTTGGAAAATGAAACTACCATAAGGCCTCCCGCACACACACACACAATGCAAACGCAGAATTGGAGGAGATTTCTCCTTATGATAGTCAAAGATGCTTACTACGCAAAACAAATCATTGGATATTATTACTAGTGCATAGTGCAGAAACATTTCGAAAGTATAATATTAATCTTAGCCAACATAGACATTCCGAACTATGCCTACTATAGCTACCATCTAAACAGTGGGGCGCCACCATAAGTAAATGGCAAGTTCTACAACTAATACCGTACAAGGTTCGTATTGGAAGATGGATTTCCAACAAATGGTCAGGCTAAGGAACTTCCTATGCCACGTAGGAACGCCTCTGGCGGGACGCTCCGAGAGACAACCTGCTCTCTGCCAACACAAGGCCGGTTACCCCCTTCCCGGGTAGTAAACCTGATATATGCCACCCCCGGTCCTTTGGGACCTTTATCCGAGCGCTCGGTAATCAACATCACACATAATAAATAAAGTGTGTCCAAATGAGTAAGTATCTGGGCTCCATACCATGATACTACCCTTTTCCAGAAGGAATGGTCATACCCTAGGGAAGCTACCCCTGAAACCTTGCCGCATCTTTCCTGTTTTGACCATTTCCGGGTTGTGAGGTCTGACGAAGTCTCGTCCACAAAGCTACGCTTTTTTCACAAAGCCACACTTTGATCACAAATGATCAATAAATGATCATCACACAGCAACACTCAGCATGCCACATTACCAAATTGAGAGTATATCGCTGATAACCTTCAACTACATAACCTCTGAGCTCGTACGTCTCAGAGAAGGGTGTTAAGCTAAGAAAATAAATTCTCCGCCACCAATAGAAATGTAATTGAAAGAAATCTGCTTTATATCTCAAAATGTAATGTCAGACATGTAACCATACAAGTCTGTTCCGGGTTCGAACAGAACCGAAGGCACTTCCGAAGAAGACCTTGCAATCCGGGTATTCACAATCCCGATCGGACTTCCCATCACTTAGGAAATCTCTATACCGGAGCAACTCAGTGCAGAGACAATCGATAGGTTATCCTATCGTTCTCGCAAATACCCGGTCTTCAACACCGGTCTTCAAATGCGATCCATATACGACGTATCATTATTCTAAATGGGTTATATGACACAAAGGCCTCTCCCGGCTAAACCGAATAGTGAGCGCAATATTTAAAAACATATGGATATCGGGATTTCAATTAAGTCACAACTTAAACCCAAACTTTCTTTTCAAATGGTTTAACAAATTACCATTTTAAATCTTTAAACAAAAAGATTCATTTTAACAACCTTCAACGGTTTAAACAATTTTCCACACTTTAATCTTTTAAACAAAAGATTCATTCACAGATTTTCCAAATTAATTTCCATTTCAATTGGATTAACTTGTTAAATCTTTAAAACAAAGATTGAACTCATAGCTTTCAAAATAATTCCATTTCGAATGGTTTAAACAAATCACCATTTTAAATCTGTTAAAAATAAACAGATTCAATTCATAGCTTTCAAAAAGAATTCATTCATAACTTGGAAACCATTTTTTAATTCAATCTTGAAATTCCTTTAATTTAACTGGAATTTCATTTCTTATCTGAAAGCTTTTTATCATTTGAAAACAAATAGTTTTCATTTCGGAAAACCTGATTCATTTATACGAGTTAAGGTTCTTGGGTTAAATCCAAATTCTCAAAATTATACTTTCAAAATGGTTTAAACACATCTTAACCAAAATTTCCTATCATTGAATTTCAATTCCAACTCTTGAATTTAAATTCAAATTGAATTATTTAAATTGGAAATTTTACTAAGTTATTTAAAATAATTTTTTCTTTGAAAACACCTTTTCAAAAGTTTTAACATTTAACCCAAACCCATTTCCAAAATTAATTGAAACTAAAATTTCAATTTCAAAAATATTAAATTTAAATCATCTGTGACTTAACCGATTTCCTCATGAAATCCATATTTGTGTGTGTATGGTGTAGTCCAGGGGTTTCACACACAATAGTGCAACATCATTCAATCATCACAGATCAGAATACAGAAATATAGTTGATAAGCGGTATAAACTATAACGCTTATCTTTTATTCACAGATCACAGATATGTAAATTACAGATAATATATTACATTCATCCCAGATAAATGAACTACAGTACAGATCACACACAAATCGGGGTATATCACACAGCATCACAGATCAGGGAATATCAACAATTCAATCATTCAGTCAGGTCCAAACATTCACAAGAAAAAATTATTAATCAATTGATTAATTTAAATCAGATGTATTAATTATTAATCCGGGTTAATTATCATAAGTTAATTTCAAATTATTTGAAATAAATCCTCTTTTCAAATTTTATTAGTTTATCTTTTACTTATAATTCATCAACCTTTAATTATTAAATAATTAACCTTTAATTATTTAATTCACCATTTAATTAATTATCTTTAATTAATAAATTAACCTTTAATTAATTAATTACCATTTAATTAATTTTCCTTGATTATTTACATTGATTAATCCTTTAATTATACTGAGTCGTCATCACTTAATTACTTCCCTCAAGTAATTACCCTTTAATCATTTAATTAATCAATCTACTTAATCAATTAAATCATTTATTTAATTACTTTTCTTAAGGAATTTAAACTTAGATTTGAACTTATTTAAACCTTTACTTTACAGGTTAGACTTTCAGTTTTAAATTCAAGCCAATTACACTTCAAATACTTACAGGTTTGTAAACAATTTAAAAAAAAAATCTTGTTACAAAGCATTACCCGAGACACTCGAAAACTACTTTGGGCCTAACACTGGAAAATGTCGAGTGAAAGCTCGAGTAACCTGAGACAAACACACGAGAGTAAACTCTGTTCTTCCCAGGTAAAAACAAAACAAAATTCCCCGATGCACAACATTTCTCGCGTGCACGTGCACCGCTTCGTCGCCTCCCTCCGGCTATTGCCACTAGGTCAAGCAAGTCACCGACCCACCACAGACCATCCTCCGACCATCTGAACCTTCCCCGAACATTCGAAAACAAAAATGAGCATTAGGTTGAAACCTGGAAAAACACGAACAGGAAACCACCCCAAACTTGGAACCCAATCACCGTCACCGAAAAACTCCTCGTCCCCGCAACCTCGACCACCAGAGAGTCTAAAACTCTGGCCAAACCTTCGTCTCCATCCAAGCTTCCATTTCCCAAATCTTCACTGCACTCGATCGCCTTGAGACAACTGTCGATCGAAAACTCACAACCCAGTCCAAACTAGGTTTACAGAATAAATCAACCAACCACCATCACCACAGCAATTTAAAAATCTAACAACTATTTTTCTGATGATCCTTAGATCTCCGACCATCTCCAGTTCCAATCACATCGTTTGATTCATCGCCGATCGACGGCGTTTTACGAAAAAGCAAATTCCGTTCAACAATCAATTTCTTATAATTTATAAAACTAAAAATCTTGAAATGTTATTCTAAAATCATCATTTTCACATGCGAATCAGCTTATATAATTTAAACTTGAAATTAACATGGTTGGGTTTTCTGATATTATACATTTTGACCGTGATTTCAGATTTTCTAGTAAACCTTTAACTAATTATACTTATAACTATTTTTAAAATTAAGTTTACACTCCTACCATCATCTTTTATTTAGAAATCAAAGCCTAAAATTGATTGTATATAGAGAAATTGAATTTATTTTGAGTGTGCTTGAGCCTGTGTACAACAGAAACATATGTATATATGTATATACAGATCATATCATGGTTATATACATACAACCTTATTAAATTTCATCCATGCAATCACATCTATAACATTACTTCAATCATTCATCACATCCATAAAGTTATAAACATATTAAGGGTTTTAAAGATGTTTGCTCACCTTGGTTTCCAGAGATAAAGAAGAACAGAGTTTGATATATCACTGGCTTGTGAAAATTTGCAATTGCTTCTCTTTTTTTCTTTTCTGACCTTTGATTTCTTTAAACTGAAGTTTTTTTGTGTTTATGTTCAAGATGATACACTTTAGTTTTCTCAGTTTGAAATGGAACGAAATTGAAAAGAAGGTTGATATATGGAAACAGTTTACAGGGTGATTACCTTTTGCTTGTACAACATGGTATATATTTTGTACAATAGGCATGGCTGAAGATATACGGCATTAATTGCCTTTGTACATTCTTATCTCGGCTGTACAATGTATGAAGAAAAATTTGTGGCTTCATTAATTATCATGTACAAATCTATATATAAAATTATCTAGGTCTTCCTTTGTGTTGTCTGGTTTCATCCTTGCGTGTACTGGTGTATCTATTATGAGCCTTTATATATATATTTGTTCAATTTGAATATATAATGTTGTCTGTATTTCAGCTTGTACATGAATATAATTTATTTGTTTTTTTTGTTAGACATTGCCTTAGAGAAAAGTCTGGTGGCTTCTACTTTGCAAGCCATTCATATACCTATATTTTTGTTTGTTTTACTTTGAAACATGCATGAGTTTCTATATTTACATGTTATTAGAATTTGTTAATGTATTTACTTATATTCTTACATATTTGAATGTAAGTTGTTTTCTTTTTCCTTTGCTTTGTCTTCATACTTGAATATATTTATGTTGTTAGAATTTATTTAATGTGTTTGTTATAGTATTTTTTTATTTTTTATTTATTGTTTTACAATATAAAATGAATTTCTATATTTTAATTTGTTATTAGATTTTATCCAATGTATTTATTCTATACTTGTATATCTTATATATATAAGTTTATTTTTAAAACATTTATTTACGATTTAAATTCAAATCAAATATATATATATATATATAAATTCAATTTTACTCATATATGCTCAAATACATATATATTCAGATATATACATATATATATAATATTTTAAATTTTAAATGATTTATACAGAATTTATTCGAATTCGGGGAAACTCGCAATCAATAAATCGATTAATTTCACAAGTTTATTCAAAAATTCGTTTAATTATCAATTTAAATGTAATTAAAATTCGGGGTCGTTACACGTGGTCATACAAGGTCCATTACATCTCAAAAGAATAGGTACAAGTGCTAGACAAAAGAATATGTATACATCAAGGAGTCTCTATCTCGAATGTATAAAAACAAAAACTACTAAGCTAAAGTAGTTAGCAAAAGTCAAAAGCTAGTCCTTGCTAAGAAGTCAAGCGGAAGCACCTAAAACACCTAGGTCTGACCCAAGTATTATTTAAGAAGAAAAATAATAAACGAATCAGTCTAGCTATAAATATCATATAAGATGAGATAGTATAAGAGATATGACAAAAATATATGATATCAATAATACCATATTGTGACAAGTATATCTTTGATAATAATGAAAATCATACAATATCTCAAATTTTCTCAAACACCCAAAAAGAATATCATATCCTTTAGCTTATTCACCAAACCTTAAATATTGACAAAACATATCAATGCAAATCGCAAAAATTGGTGAACCATAAATTCCAGAAATCAATAACTGAAAATCCAGAAAACATAAAAGGGGAGGCCTATCACAAACGGGAGCATGAAAACTCACCAACACGTGTATCACAAATGGGACGCTATCCCATAAAATGAGCCGAAGCTCCTCCTAACAGGGTATAGTCACCTTTTGTGGACTATGAGCCGAAGCTCCTCCAAACAGGGTATAGTCCCACTTTGCGGACTATGAGCCGAAGCTCCTCAAAACAGGGTATAGTCCCCCTTTGCGGACTATGAGCCAAAGCTCCTCCTAACAGGGTATAGTCCCCCTTTGCGGACTATGAGCCGAAGCTCTACAGAACGGGGTATAGTACCCCACGCAGACAAAGAGACATCGCATATCGCTAGTCTAAACCATAAAATGGTCATCATTGATCAATAAGTGTAAATTACACTAAGCTAGTAAATAAATGAGTTTAGCTTCATGTCCCATAACCACTAGCTTAACTTAAATATTTACGAACAGATTGTAGATTTCCACTCGAAAATTGTCACAAGATTTCAATCGAACAAGTCTAAGAATTAACGACGAAGTAACCGGAAGCGTTTCACACCACTTGTTTTGCTAAGTCGTTTAATTGGATTTCTCATACGAATGAGGTAAAGGTTTGTATATACTAATAGATTGGAAAGTGGTTTTAAAAACGAGCTTTGTATTAAAAGAAATATTGAAATCATTTTTGTGAAAGAGTTTGAGTATTTACTACTAGTATAAAAACCTTTGTATTTTAAAGTGACAAATCATAGAAATGATTGTAAAACAATCGATCACCAAAAATCCACATTCGACGACATGAATTAAAACCATGAAAATCGATATCAAATCCATCAAGTGAATATATCCAAAAATCCAGAAAAGAAGTCATCAAAGTCGATAATAAATGACAACAACTAATCGGATCAACAAAAATTGGAAATCCACTCAAAAATGGGCAAAATAGGCAAAATTCAACAGGACCAGACGTCTGGTTGGTTTGACCAGACGTCTGACCTGGGATTCTGGAAATTTAAAATTTCTTTCTCCTTTTTCCTTTTAATTCCAGAAGCCTACCAGACGTCTAACTGGTTGAACCTGACATCTGGTTCTTGGCTCTGGATTTTATTTTTTCTACCGTTACTTTTTTTCTTCTAGTACCCCAACCAAACGTCTGGGTTCTTCAACCAGACGTCCGGTTGCCTGTACTGGGCAACAGTTTGCCTAGGCCATTGATGGCCAAATCAATTCGAAAGCGATCGGACGAGCGACGGAGGCTAGGGATTTATGCCAAGCGACAACCCAGTCCTATAGGCTCTTCGATACACCCCAAATAACATGTCCAAACATCTAAGATAGGATCTTTAAAGTTTTACTTCAAAACACAAAAATTAGAAAATTCACCAAATCAATGCAAATCAAAAGCAAATGAACATGAAATAGATGTTAGGAATTCATACCTAACAACAATGAAAGCTATAGACATAGATGTGAGTTCAAGAACTCACCTTTAAACTCAAAACAAGGAATGAGAAGCTCTAAAACAAGGAAAGATCAACTCCACTTCAATATCAACTCTAGAAGCTCCAATCTATGATAGTATACAAATATTTCCTAAGTTAGGTTATAGGAAATTATAAAAATTGGAGAGGGATTGAGATGGAGAAGATGAAGAGGATGCTTACCTAAGCTTCTCCTTGATTTTGGAACTAGAACTTGAATTCCTAAGAGAAACTAGAGCTTAGGAATTTTAATTTCCTCTTCCCACCATTCTTCCTAGGGCTTGAGTGTTAGGAAATTATGAGTGGAATGAATGAATGAAGAGGAGTGGAGTGGGAGTTATTAGGTAAAAGAGTTTGGGTTCTCTTGTTGGGTTAGTGTGCTAGAACACAACCCGAAGCCCAAACAAAATACCAAAATCATAATCAACTCCAAACATATCAATGTTTATACTCAAACAAGTTGTAAATGTCATTTTAAAATCAATGGAAGTGGTCTCGAGTCCAAATTCGACAGTTTACAAAAAGTCACATTTCGAACATTAAATTCAACTAACGATGCTATATTTAAATAAAACATTTTAATATATAATCGTAAAATATGTGGGTTGTTACATTTAGTGACCTTGGATGTTGAGCTAGCATTGCAGACAGACATATATTTTATATTTAGAATTTTGTTCTTGTCCTTGTATACATGTTTTGTATGACTCAGGTTTGAGAGATAATGAATTGTATGTATATATGTGAGTTTAGTATTCTCTTTTATAGACTCACTATATGTAATATATTTGACATGTATTATAATTTCTGTTGTAATATGTGATTCTATGATTCTGTGTTCTGTAATATATTATTCTAATTTGTATTAGCCATCGTGTTTATTGCTTTGTGCTGAGATTGGTCACGCCATTGTATTTTTTTGTTATAATGGTAAAAGCGTGATAGTGCTAGTCCAAGGGAATAAACACGGATGGTCGCTCCTATCCAGCCTTATTCTCTATATTATCAGACAATATTACTATGTAATATCCTTTGTTAATATGTGTATAAAGGTGGGGTATTTCAGCTTGGTATCAGAGCAAAGGTTTAGAATAATATATGATATATGAGACACGAATCTTGGCCTAGAAAGACTTAGAGTCTCCTAAAATGAACCTGCCTAACCCATAAACTCAGCCTACTCAAATGACTACTCATGAGTTTATGGGGAAAATAACAATAAATAGATGGGTCGGCATAAAGTCTGATGTGAATAGTACCTTACCCAAAACATAATATGCTATAGGACCATGCTGTTACGTGTAGAACGTATTTTTCCCTCACTGTTCTATACATTCATAATAAAACCAATCTTCAGCAAAGTATAAGTTAAAACCATGCATGGAACACCTATTTACTATAAGTACCCTACCCACTGTCCAGTTTCCAAGCATTATCCTTATGTTACTCGATCCCTTTTAACACGGTTCTTTATTTTCTTAGTTTATGCTGCAATGACTCGGCCATATGCAACCATGATTTATTCCATATACATTGCGAAGAACCAGCCTCATGAAGTTTCATTCCATTTTATTTGGTTTATACCTCAAACTATACGCCATATGTGGTTCTATTTTATTTTAATTTTAAATGCAAGGAATCCGCAACATGCAGCCATATTTTATCTTATTTAATTTATACTGCAAAGAATCAGCCACACACAATTTCACTTCATTTTGTTTGCCTTATGCCGTAAAGATTCAACCATATACGGTTCTACTTTATTTTTATTTTATACTGCAAGAAAACAACCACATGTAGTTCTTATTATTTTAATTGGCACTGCAAAGTTACAGCCACATGCAGTTCTATGTTTGGATATCATATGTCCTTTGGAAGTTGAATGCCTCTCCTTACCTTCCCAAGGTGTGCACTCGAGTGAGCATTCCCACTCAGCATCAATAGCCTTTCCTGACTCAAACCCCAGCGCATGAGTTTTATTCCAACTTAGTTAGTTTGAGCTCCACAAGCTCTTCCTAATTATCATACAATAGGTCTAGATTTCATTTTGTCTTGGCACGTTACAACCCTGCCCCTACTCATATGCCGACGTAGGATTTCCCTTCTATATTGCGATGTAGTATAATTCATTACTTAGTTCCCTCTCCCCAAGCCAAACATAACTATTATATATCAGGCTTCAACTTACTCATATTGCAACATAGTACTTCCCTGCCCCCTTTGGCTATAGTGAACATACGTTACCTATACTCTTATTTTACACAACCTTACCTCCCTGGCATAACTCTCATTTACACCATCCAGCCTTAGGCCTTCGCCAAAGTTACATCTTTTAACGTAGCATTCCTTAGCGCAGTACTAACCTTCCCTCGAAGATCTACGATATCCCTTGGCAGTTCACTACCTTGGCCCTAAATACTCGGTTATCTCCTCGATTCTCATGCAGTTCTCACTCCGCATTCGAAAAAGTTTGACACGCCTACCACCATATTTACACGTGTTGCCATCTGATACGTTGAGACTCCACTTTCAATTATTAACAATGTCCTTTCTTTAACTGTTCAGTATTTTTTTGGATCTTGTCCCTTACTTATTTTAACGCTTATTCCAAACATATTGATAAATTCCAGTTACTTGCGCAATTCACGTTGGCGAGTGCAATTTTCCTTCAGTAAAATGCTTTTTTAGCTCAGAAACCTTTAATATTTCCAAAAAAAATTGTATATAATTTCCTTTATCAAATTTACCCTTTTAATTCAATTTTT